>JAFJYJ010000011.1:5000000-10000000 GCA_019022615.1 Acacia melanoxylon
AGTTAATTATAATGTACATGTATGATTAGAAAATGTATTTTAGGGAAACTAACACACAAGTGTTATTTATAAGAAAATTAATTTTTTTTTTTGAATATCCACAAATTAGTTATCAAGCTCTTGTATTAAGGATAAGAGTGAGTATTATATTTGACACGAATTAATCTATATTTTTTTGGCTAAAACAATATATGCGAGGATATATCATATATGAGTGTTCGATAGTTAATGATTAATGCTTGATATTGAGTGACTTTCATAGGTTTAAGGGAGATTAGTGACAGTCCTCTTAATTATGTTTTCTAGGTGTTGTTTCTTTCTTTTCCGTCTCCGTAGTTCTTGAAGGTACGATGTTTTGTTCACCTTTGTGAGAAATTTCATACATGTTTTTAATTGGCAAGAAAAAATCTTTGCTTGTGGACATGCTCCTCATGGCTATTATTTTATCTCTCACACACACGCACATATGAACATTGGCTAGTTAATAAAGGTCTTACGTTTAATTAAAGCAACATTTAATCTGATTTTTAATCAACTTTGGAAAATTGACGATAGCTTCTAGACGTCGAAACCTTGTATGTTAAGATATATAAACCTCTGAACAAGAAAATACGTCCTTCATGTATTTTTTTTTTTAATATTCTGGAGAATTAAAAAAAAAGTAAGCTCATTTATATGCTTTTCTTCTTACTGTATTCTCTTGTTAAAAATAATTTTACTCAAAGCGTAGTTGGAGCGTAAATGTTGACTCTTTTTTCAGAAGAAATTTGAACATTGATTATTCGTTATATTATAAATGACTAGTCTTCTGAGCAAAAAAAAAAAAATTGACTAGTCCTTTTTGTTATTAGTACATAATTGCAGTGTTATTGCAACATCATAAATTAATTTGTGAACTGTTCTACATACCTTAACCTGGAAAATTAAGAAGGCGAAGGTAAATCAATTGAAGATTGACTAATTAACCTCGTGCGACTTAGTAAGACCAGATAAACATTTTTTTGGTCTTGTTTTTGTGATAATAACTAATTACTTGGTGTGTGCGT
Source organism: Acacia melanoxylon (assembly GCA_019022615.1). Lineage (NCBI taxonomy): Eukaryota > Viridiplantae > Streptophyta > Magnoliopsida > Fabales > Fabaceae > Acacia > Acacia melanoxylon. The sequence continues at coordinate 5,001,047 of JAFJYJ010000011.1, forward strand.
AATTTGCCTTGCTCGCTAATTCTTCTTTCTTTATTCACTGAAATCAAAACAATATAATACTTAATACCAATCGCAGAGATGACATTGAGAGATGTAAATAAAAATTATCATAGGAAGACTTTCTTCCCCCAAGAAATGCATTACTAGATCAAAGGTACAAATGTTTGATTTCTTTATTATTTGACTATCATTTAAGAGCATTGTAAATTTAGGCATATGAAATCTCTATTGATTTTAAACGATCAAAGATATTGCCATAGTTTTACTCTCTCTCTAAATATATATTATATCAATGTATATGCTATATATGACTATGTATTCTGGAGATAAAAGGCTAAATTATATACGACTCCTCTGAGTTTTGTGTCATGTATAGATAACATATTCATCATCTTTAAAACTTCACAATAAATCTACTTAAACTCTTATATATACTGATGTAGGTAACTTCCCTTGATATTTGTTTTATTCCTTACTTATCTGCGCATAATTTAAAAATAAAAGAGAATTATATGCATATTCTGATATACCTTAAAGTTTGTGGGGGTTATTATATATGCACACAAAAATAAAATTTAAGGGGATATTTGATTATTATATATGCACACAAATTAAAAATAAAATTTAAGGGGATATTTGATTGATGGTAAGAGGTTATTGCACAAATTTAAGAGTTTAGGGTGATTTTTTTTTTAAGTTTTTAATGTTAAGAAATTTAAGGAAGTTTTGAGAAATTCATCTGGAATAAAATTATTATTATTATTTTTAGTCAGTAAGAATTAAAAGTAATTAATAGCTTAGTAAATTACTTAACATCAAAGTTAGATGCTTCTCGATCACATCTTAATCAAGTTTATATTACATCTTTAAAGAAAAATTCGTTGGCCCCAAAATTAAGGATTGCGAGTGTCGTCACTTTATATATTAATTAACGATAAATGGTTAAATTTAAGTGAGTGTCGTCACTTTATATTGCCATAGTTTTTTTATTGATCTAACTGATCTAATTGGTAGTAAATATCATATCCCTTTATTCTATTGCTTCTAGATTATAGTCTATTGTATTGGTCAAAAAATTAAACATTTTAATAAAATTGGAGATTTCATTTGAGAGCAAAAATACACATGTAATTATCTATTCCTTTATTCTAGTTTTAAATATATATTTTTTTTGCTTCTAGATTATAGCCTATTGTATTGGTCAAAAAATTAAACATTTTAACTTATTAAAAAAAATATGGCTGTAATTGCTCAATGTAATAAAAAAAACTATGAATAGGTTAAATAAATAAATATACTACTCCTTCCAGTTATAAATATAAAATAGAGTTGACTTTTTTTAAAAGATATTAAGAAAGTTATTCAAATGACTTTAAAATATGGGAATAACATTTCTGCATTTACTGCAGAAAAATCCATCTACAGTAGCCTTAAAACGAAGGTGTTTCATTTTCCCCCTCTCTTTCTACTTTCATTTACAAAGGCCAGGGTAATCGAAGCATCGGATATAATCGTCGCACAAGACCGTTCATCTTAAGCATTTAACTGAGGAAAAATGTGAATGTAAATATCTACACTTGGCGACTACTATATAACTTGATGATAGATATCTATAAATGATAAATCATGTACCTTAAATCAGATAGCAAATTTACGCCGGAAACACGGGGGACAATCAGATCAATCGTGTATTTTATTTTAGTAAAGAAAAGTCTGGTGGGAACCACGATGAGAATTATGCACTTTAGTGTTCGTTGAAAAACTACGATTACCCTGACCTTTGTAAATGAAAGTAGAAAGAGGGTGGAAAAAAAAAAAAAAAACAGCGTCGTTTTGAGGCTGCTGCAGATAAATTTTTCGCAATAAATGCAGAAATGTTATTTCTTTAAAATATTTATATTTATCATTTTTCTTTAAATTATTTTGGGTAACTTATAAACCGATATACAATATAATTATATGTAACATACGATATAATTAAATAATTTACTACCTTCGGTCTTAATTATAAGAATTAGTTGACTTTTTTTGGAAAGATTAAGGAAACTAAATAAGTTACTTAATCATTTCATATGTTGTGTTTTCTTAGATTATATGTTAGTTTATTGGTCAAACTATTTAGTATGAAGAAAAAAATAAAAATAAAATACTTTAAGCTAATTTAATTAGCTTCCTTAATCTCTCCAAAAAAGTTAACTAGGTCTTATAATTAAGACCGGAGAGAGTATTTAGCTTCTTTAATCTCTCCAAAAATAATTAACTCTATCTTATATTTATAACAAGAGAGAGTACCTTTTTATCAGAGTTGCAATTAATATAGATAACCAAAAGACTGCTCCCTCCTTAAGAGGAGAAGTGGAGAACGAAAGCTTCTAGTTCTAGAGAAGCCCGTTTAATTATTAATTTCTGATTTTACGATCGGTTGTAATGTGATCTCTCCACCGGTGTATGTTTTTTATGAAATTTTGTTGGTTGATTTTAGAAATATATGCCCGTGTGTCGTGAGGGAAAGAAGAAAGTGAAGGCGCAGAGAGGCGAGAGGAAGAAGGAGGAAAAAAAAAAAAAAAAGTCACGAAGGCGGGTTTGAAAAATTTGGTAGCGGGTCCCACATGTTTTTAATATTTTATTATTATTACTATTTGCATAGTAAATTCCAAAAAAAAAAAAAAAAAAAAAAAAAAAAAAAAAAAAAAAAAAACTTCGTCGGTACGTTTGAAAAAATTGTCCGCGGACCCCACATGTTTTTAATATTTTATTATTATTACTATTTGCATAGTAAATTCCAAAAAAAAAAAAAAAAAATTGTCGGCTGATTTTTAAAAATTTACTATTTGCACATTTTATTTTATTTTATTTAAATAGTAATTACAATTTATATTATATTATTGATTATATATTATCTATGAGACGGCGATGCGTGGAGGTATAATATTTCTCTTAATTTTATTTAATCCGCTAACATATTTATGATTCAAAGATTTCATTTTTATTATTGCTAACATATTTATATTTAAGTATTTATTTTTATGTTAGCATTTATTTATGTTTATTTATTTATATTTTATAATTATTATTAATTTCGACACCTACTTGGGGTTAAACCTCCTAAGGGAGTCTTGATTTAATATTCAAGATTTACCTTTATGTTATTTATTTATATATTCATATTTAAATTTCGACACCTACTTGGGGTTAAACTCCTAACGGAAGTCTTGATTTAATATTTAGTATTTATCTTTATGCTATTTAATTTAAGCATTTACTTTTATGTTAACTAACATAACATTTACTTTTATGTTATCTAACATAACATTTACTTTTATGTTTGCTAACATAACATTTACTTTTATGTTATCTAACATAACATTTACTTTTATGTTTGCTAACATAACATTTACATTTATGTTATTGTTTCTAACATAACATTTATTGTTTATGTTTAATTTATTATTTTTCATTTTATTATTATTATTTTCATTATTATTATTATTATTATTATATTTCTTATTATATGATCGACGTCATATATAATGGCTTTAAACCATATATATTGTGATATGAGCTAAAAGTTGGCAAGAAGAGGATGATAATTTGGCCAAGCCAAGAGAAGATATAAATTGGCAAGTAGCCCTTAAGAAGAGCGATAATTTAGGCAATGCCAAGAGAAGGCATAAATTGTCAAGAAGCAAGAAGAGGATAATTTGGCACGAAGCAAATGATAATTTGGCACGATCTTTGTGAGACATATTGGCCGAAGCAAAGAGATAAATTTGCCTGGAGTTATGAGACATGGCGCGATCCATAATTTTTGTATGGTATCATTTGTATGAAAGTCTCAAAATTATATATTTGGCATTAAAAGATTCTTTTGTTCTTTAGAATAAATTAATGGGAATGTATGACCACCCGGAAGATGGTTGTTCTTCTAAAAGTTTATTATATATGGGAATATTCAATTTGCTCCCAAGTAGCAATATTGTGAAAAAATCAAGAAATATTTTGATTTAATTTCTTGCCTCGTGATCAAACAAAACATTGAGTTTTTGTTTTAAGGATCATGAATTTCCTCCAACAGAATGAACTACATTAAAGTGAATGTAGTAATGAATAAATTTAATTGTGGTTGTAATTATGATGGTTCAAATTCTCACCGTAGGAAGTGAGAAAAGATTATTGATAAGAACCATGAGAATGAGATTGGGTATAATAAACATGATAGTAATTCATGTTATTGTTGTGATGGCAAAAGGTCATTAGTTTTGTATTGATTATATGCCATAATATATTTGTTAAAGGTCAAATATTTGATATAAATTATCCGATAAGATAATTATTATATGTAAATCACCTCAAAATCAATTTCAAAAGTATGAGGCGTTGATTTTCGGAAAATAGGACCAATTTGGAATTTTAAATATTTGGGTATTATTTTATAATTTTACGTGGTAGTAAAATAACATTCATAGAATTTGGGGTCAAGTTATGTAATTTTTCCCAAGCAAATTTTTCAATGCTTCCACGTGAAGGCAGGAGAAATTTTTGGCCTACCCACATTTTTATAATATTTTATTATTTTATGAATAGTATTTACTATTCACGAAAAAAAAATCAAAAAAAAAAAAATTCTCGATATTTTTGAATGGCATGTAGCCATAATATTATGTTTTTATGGCAAGAAGTAGTCATAATATTATGATTTTATGACAAGGAAATTTATCATTTTTATTGCCATAAACTTATTAATTGATGTTTAAGAAATTTATCAATTTCTATAATTGTTCTTTTATAAAAGAACAATATTGGTTTAAAGAAATGGCATGGCAAGAAAATTTTATAAATTATTATATAAAGACCGAAAGTATATGTATCAAATATTGAATGATACAAAGAGTTTTAAGTTATTGTCTTAAAGACAAATATTTTGCATAGATATTATGTCACATGAGTAATAATTTTAAAGGCTAATAGTCTTGGAGACTAATTAGTATAGTTTACCCACTTCCATTTGAAAGACCAAATGTTCGGACTATATTTGGTAGTATAAATTTATGGCAAAGGCTCTTGAAGAGCTAATGTATTGTTTCTTGAAGGAACAAAATTATGCATTAAATATGCATTTTATTCTACCAAATATGAAAGAAATTTATTGAGTTTCAAAGATATCTACAGAAATAGATATCATATAGAAAAGTATTGAACCATATGCAATTGTAAACCGAAGTTTACAAATAATAATGCAAAAATTGTATATGTAAACCGAAGTTTACAAAAGTATGACCAGTTAGGTCATGTGTTTAATAATGATATGAGAATTCATATCTTGATGTGTAAACAAATATTACAATTCATGACCAAGAAAAATTGAAAATGAGTCTTCATTTTTCAAGAGCGGATACAAGGAGGAAATATTTGAGATATTTTCCATTGAGAAAATATAGTCCTCAAAGGAGGATAAGAATATATGATGGGTGTTAATTTCATTTGATAATGAATAAAAGGATTTGAAAGTGAAAACCCACATTTGGATTGAAATCCATAAATGTTTGTGAAATATTTTTAAAGGACTCACACTTGAGGGGAGATTTCTAGAATACAAGTGTGAGTGAAATTTTGAAGAATTATATACTTCATACATTAAGCCTCTCTTATGAAGAACAAAGTCCATGAATTTTAAGGGGAATGTTAATGCTCTTCTCACACTGAGGAGAGATTGTTAGTATGCAGTGTGAGCTAATTTGTAGAAAGTCATACTCATACTTCCCACATAATGACAAATATCATCTCCCGAAAATGGATGATAAATTATGATTGTGGATCATAATGTTACGAAGAAACCAGGAAGTTTACTAAGATGAGATATATGTTACGTAAACGAGAAGTTTCGAACAAAACAAATTTATTTGTTGGCATAACTTGTTTGATCATCCAAGTCATATATATATAATACAAATAAGATTTTGTATTGACATTCATTGAAGAACAAGTAAATTCTTCATGAATAATGCTTGTTCTCAAATATAGATGACTATGAAAATATCATAGGTCATAATTGGTAATAAGATCTCTAGAAATATATCAAACAGATTTATATGGGCCCATTGAAATAACATGTAAACCATACAATGATATGAGAAATTTGATAGATGCATCTATAAGATGGTTACATGTGAGATTATTTGCTTGCAACATGGAGTTTGCAGAAATAATTGCAACATGAAGTTTGCAAATGAGATTGCAATATGAAGTTTGCAATAATGTTTGATGTTTGAATAAATTAAGCGCGCAATTTCCAGAAGATATGATTTAAGAATCATAATTAAAGCCTCCATAAATAAGCTGGATGAAAGCTTATGAGAACAAAATTTTATGTTGGTATATTTGATATTATATAGCAACATTTATATAAGCCAACAAAATTCTCCCGGTAAAATTGGTTTTTGGTCAGAAGCCAGACAAATTTCCATCTTAAAAGGGTTGAATGTGCAATGTTTATAAATCCACCACAATGCACATAGATGGATATTGAAAGAAATTTGAGATAAATGTTGTATAAGTACCTTCTATTTCTTGTTTGTCTCTATATGAAATGCAAAGATGTTTCTAAAGGAAACAAATGGATTTAGGAGACTTATCCGCATGATTAGTCAATTGTCGTTTGACATTGTTTTTACCATGAGGGGGAGAAATTGGATAGCTGGAAAAAACAATATATGGAATTCATTATAGTAAAGTATATATCCTCGAATAATGTTGTATGAACCTAAGTTCATCGATTATGCATTCATGAATTATTTGCCGAGATAATATTATCGACTCAAATGAGATTTATTAAATCTCATACTCCAAATTGAAAATGCTCCAATCTATATGAATATGAATGTGGCATGCTCGAAGCATGAGAAATTATTCGGTTCCAATTATAAATGTTATGGATAAATTGGAGCAATAATTATGATGATCATATTAAGGAGGTAGATACTCCAGAAGAGTATCAAGACATAACTAATTGCAAAAACCTCAATAGAGGTTCGAATTTCGAATTATATTGATATTGATAAGTTATGTCGAATTGGAAAAATTGAACCGAAAAGATGAAATTGTCGACAACAATTTTTGATGATGATATCACGTGATCAAATGAGGATATTATATAAAGGTATGTCACAAGAAGTTGACATATAGATGATTGGCCAAGAGGATAAGTGAAATTGAAAATGACGCAATTATAATCATATTATGATAGTTATGGACCAGAAGTCCAAATTGAGATATATGAATATTTATGTGAAAATAAAGATTTTCACAAAGTCTAATATGATTATGATGTGATATATGATTTTGTGGTGGATACAATAATTTTGTCTATATATTGTTAATCCGCAATTTATGAAAAAAAAAGGGAAAATTATGCTGCTACTAATTAATTAATTGTGAAAAGTTGAATTTGTTGTCTTTTTCCACCCTCTCTCCTTGTAATTACTAATTTTAATCTTAATTTACGTGGACATTATTGAAATATTGACGATTCGAGTTATTAATTAATTGTGAGAAGTTGAATTTGTTGTCTTTTTCCACCCTCTCCTTGTAATTACTAATTTCAATATATTAATTTACGTGGACATTATTGAAATATTGATGATTCGAGCATTGACCAAGAAAATTCGAAGATTATTGTTAATTGTTTACTGTGATTAAATTAACATTTCTTATGCAATAGTTTGGGTTTCGTTTCATCCATTTCACTATTCAATAGCTTAACTCTATCATCATTAACAAAAAATGTTAGCATCAGAGTTTTGAAAGTCAAGAAAATATTTACAAATACTAACCTATTAAGTTTAATTTTTTAAAAATAATATAATTGCACAAAAAATAATTATTTGAGCACCAAAAATAATTTATAAAATTAATACTAACCTATCAAATCAATAAAATTATTATTTAAATTAGAGAACAAAAAAATAATTTACAAAAATAATGCATCAAACTGAAATCTTATATAAGATTAAAGAATAGCATACAGTTTTTCCAAATTATACACAGACCAGTCAATCAAAACAATTTGAGTAAGTGGGATGCATCAAAAGCATTAAAATGGATTGGAGTCCAGAAGATGCTTACAATGGATTGGAGTTCGAAGCTTACTCAGATTCCTCGATTCAGCAATTCCGTAGTAGATTTCTTAGCAAAGAAGGGCCTTGCGGTGAGATTAGGGCACCAAGAGATATATCAACCTTCTACGGAACCGAGGATTATCTTATATCGGGATTGTAATGGGCAAAGTATCCCATAATGGATAATTGAGGTGTCTCCTTTGTATCCAAAAAAAAAAAAAGCATTAAAAAAATTAGTTCTATCATATGTACTTTTTCAAATTGCAGTTTATAAATAAGGGTAAAGATGTAAAAATAGTAATAATGTTTTGCATTTTGAGCATTTAGCAGAATTAACATTTGATAGGTGTAAAAATAGTAAACAATTTTTTAGGTAGCTAAATTGAAAACGGCGTTAAGTTTGATCACATTAACTGTTATAAATAAGGGGAGAGCAATTGAGCCCCACTTGATGTAAATTACTTGCAATTAATCAATTTAATTACCTTAAAATTGTTTATTACTACTTTTGCATTTATCAAATGTTAATTATACCAATGCTCAAAGTGCAAAATATCGTTACTATTTTTACACATTTACCCTATAAATAATATAAAAGCCAAAAGGTATAAATATGTGTTAATCTTAGTGGGAAGGGCTTTTGGCCACTTAAGTAACATGTCTCAATTCTCAAGTTTAAATATGAGTGAATATACAAAATGTCTTTGGAAAAGATGAGAACCGATAATACTTGAATCTGGTCAAGTTAGATAGCTATGTTAGAAAAATATAATAGGTTAGAAATTTTATATTTGATTAATAAATTCCATGCTCGGTTCGTTATTTTATTTATATTAAATATAATGATAATACAAAGAATTGGCAAGAGAGATTTGGTAAGATTTTTATACTTATTTATGCTGCTTGAATTTGAATTCTTCTAACTTATTTTTCTTATTTTATTTTTTGTGTGACAAGAATTCTTCTAACTTCTGATACTATTAAAATCATCAAGTTCTGATGGTCGTGTCTCCGGTGATACGGTCCCTAATTATTTGATGAAATATGAACAAAAAAATCATTAATAATTTGATGATATATATCGTAGGTTTTCTAATCAATTGTATTATAACATTTTACTCTTATTACAAAACAGTCAGTTTAGCTCCCAGCAATAGGCCCCATCAATGTAATGAAAATGTAAGACTGATCAGGAAATTTTATATTTTTTGTGTGTGTATCATTCAATTTTTAATTCACTTGTTCTTTGGTGCAGATTTCCAAATATATCATTTTAATGTTGATATATTAATAATTAAAGTAATGGGCATCCATTCCAGAGTTGGCTTTTTTTATTTAATTTTATTTATTGATCATCTCAACACTTTTTTGTGCAATATAGGCAGTAGACACTAGCCAAGGCCTTTGACGAATAAATTGTTTGGCCCAATTCAAATTAGGGCTTCTCTTAGAGATTTATTGGGCCTTAGTGTATAGGCCGTAAAAAAAAAAAACATACCATTTTCTGTTTGTCAAACCATACCAATCAATATGTATCCTTATATACCTGACAAAGGGGTCGGACACTCTCACCAAAAGGGAGGGGGTTCGATCCTGATTTAATCGAGTCTTTGGGGAAGATTCAGAAGTACGAAGCGATAATAACTTAGGTTAAGGTGAAGGCGTATGTCTTTCTTAATCCCGAATTCCTTACAGAAGAGGAACAAGTGTAGGAAGACAACCCCTCTCCTAAAATTTATATATAAAAAAAATATGTCTCCTTAAATTTATATATAAAAAAAAAAAATGTCTCCTTATATTTATATATATAACATATATATATATATATGTATCAAAACAAAAATATGTCTCTTTTTTGACCTTGCATTCAATATGTTTCAAGGATAAAGTTCATTGATGGGGATGATTACCCTTACGCTTTTGTTATGTTTTATTAAGATAATACTACCTCCAGTCTTAATTATAAAACATAGTTGATTTTTTTTTTAAGAGATTAAGGAAGTTAAATATGTTACTTAATCATTTCATATGTTGTGTATCCTTAGATTTTATATTAGTTTATTAATCAAACTAATTAGTTTGAAGAAAAAAATAAAAACAAAAAAAAATCTAAAGTAATTTAATTAGCTTCTTTAATCTATCCGAAAAAAGTCAACTATATCTTATAATTAGGACCGGAGGGAGTATGTATTTTTATTTCAGTATATGTGTGTGTGTAATACATTTAAAATTAGGGAAAATTGTAATAAAGGACCTAAGAAAAATAATATTTATTAAGAATGATCATAAAAATGGTAATTATTTCAAATGACCAGAAATTAAAACATTAAAATAGAAAGACTAAATTGTCCTTAGCCAGATTTCCTATATTATCTCTAATTAAATAAGAATCTGGAGTGGTTGGCGGATAATGACAAAGAGAGAACACATCAGAATTTGTTAAGATATTCCATCAATGGGAATTGAAAACTTGATTCTCCTTGTAGTGATCATTGGAGTCAACTATGCCCTGCTTGAATTATTTAATCTAAACCTTCCTGTTAAGCTAAACAATTGAGGCATTGGGTCCACATCCTTTTTTAGATCAAAACTCTATCTGTTTTCCTTGGTTTTTGCTGTTTGAAAAGTATAATCTTGTTAGTAACATCCGAACTTTGTCCATTGAATTGGTTATCAAGAGAGTTTAGTTGCAACTTCCAGAGCACAATGTCTGAAGAAAAGTTGCTATAAGGAAATTGATATTCTAAGAATACAGTATTTTACAGGATACTGTTTGAGAGATAGAGAGAGGTGAAGGTCCACATTGGATCCAAATGAATGCCCCTCCCCCCTTTTCTCTGTCTGTATTCATCTCTCTCCAACATTATTTCTCAAATTTCTTTTCAAACGTCAAAAGTTTTAAATCCGTTCTATACTATTGTTGCATCTTACTCTCAAAACTCGTGTTATATACTACATTGGCAAAACCAATGCAAATAAAATACTATATTCTTATTTCAAAATTCAAATTTTCAACTCACATTCTAACTCATGGAAGGCTCAAACAATGCAAATAAGATAATATAGAAAATCTGGCTAAGGGTAATTTAGTCTTTCTATTTTAATGTTTTAATTTTTTGTCCTTCAAAATAATTACCATTTTTATGGTCATTCTTAATAAATATTATTTATCTTAGATCATTTATTATAATTTTCCCTTAAAATTACATTAAAATATCAGATAATTTTTCTAGTTTATCCTAAATTGCATCGAGTTCTCTGTAAATCATGTGCAAATGATTTTTCTATTACTTGAAACATGACATGAAATCTCCTAAAACTTCAAAATATGCATAGACATGACATAAAAATTAGTTAAGCATTCCCATGTTATATAAATCATGATTTTAAAAACAGATTCCCAATCTCAATCCCAATACCTTTTTTTGATATTGATACATGAGATATAAACTGGAAATAAAATACTAAACCGTGAAGTACACAGGGGAATTTAATCCCATCTTCTCCTGAATGACCAAAGGTTGAACAAACTCGGGGCATTCATCCAAAAAAGCTGTAGAGAAATACCTTCCTTAGCGAAAGAAGGCTTGTTTGGATGAGCTTTTAAAAAAAATCTTTTTTTTTTATTGCTTTTGAAAAAAGTGTTTTTATTAAAAATTAAGCTATTTTATGTTTGGATACACAATTTAAAAAACACTTTTAAATAAAAAAGTTGTTTGGATGTTAAAATAGAAAAACACTTTTTATTAGTAAAATTACTTGAAATGGACATATAAAAGCATTTTTTATATATATATTCGTTTGGATAAGAAAGCACTTATGTTAAAATTTTAGAAATATTATATTCAATAATTGAATTTAAAATTATAATATAATTGAATTTTAATAATATTAAAATTAAATTGTTGATATAATTTTTCATACACCCATATAGATCAAAGTTGTTATCAAATATTTCTTTTAATTTATATACTGAAATGACTAAAAAACAAAAATTAAATAGTATACAACAATGTAAAATATCTTAAAACTTCATTATCACTAATGAATTGTAATTTCCACTCAACTACTATATTATAACCAATGCATTAATTAAAATCTGCTACGTACCTTATTGGCTTCTCTAGGGATATACGAAATATTCAAATCCGCCAAACCTGACGTTGAAGCTCCTGGATCTGCCAAATAATCAGGTTTCCTTTGGAGGTTTTTGGGATTTCATTCAACATATTCACTAGCTCTCTTGCATCAGACTCTAGTTGTACCTTTCTGAATCCAAGCTCCCACGTCACTTTAAGACCCTCCCAGATTGCCCATTCTTCTGCTTCCAAAGCTCTGCAGGTTCCTATTGATCTAGTAAAGCCTGCCAGCCAATCCCCCTTATGATTCCGCAGGACAGCACCACAGCCTGCTCTACCTGTAGCTCGCACAACTGCGCCATCCACATTCAGTTTGATCCAATCCACTCTTGGATAGTTGGAGGGTTCCAAGACACTGGGTTTGCTAAGGGAAGTGAGAGACTGATGGGTTCTTCCAATACTTGAACAAAGTTTTTCCAGGTCTGTAAAATCAATCCCAATACTAATTTCATTCCCATTCCTTTAATTCTAAAATGTGCAGCAAACGGGGTTAGTGTAAATAAGATCAGAGCTGATTGACTTTTAGTAGAAAGATTAAAGAAGCAAAAATAAGATATATTAAAGTATTTATATTTATCATCCAAACTAATTTGTTTTACTTATAAACTAATATATAATCTAATTATACACAATACTATAATTAAGTGACTTGTAACTTCATTGATCTCAAAAAAAAAAGAGAGGATAAAATTGACTTTTATAACCAATGAGGGCATAGTAAGAGGCTGCTAATTCAACCAATGATTTTGGGTTGGACGCCAGGAATAGTTTTGTTGAAAACTTGATGGGAGAGTTTTGTCATCACTTTTGTGGATATGAATGTTCCAATCTATTTGGGCTCGCTCACCTTTCTTGGATTGTGACAATTAGAGATAGCATGCCATACACAATCATTAATACTCCCTTGTAGACTCTCCTAATAGTCAGATGCGTGATGTTGGTTGGATCTAAATTAGTCAATACAAAGCTCTGGATATCGGATGGACAAAAAAAAAAAAATCCTTCTTACTCTTTTTTATAACAACGTTATCTAGCATATTATTAGTCCTATACTCAAGTAATAATTTGTATTTGTTTAAAATTTTCTTGCTTATTTTATTTTATTTTTATCCAAAATTAATTACAAGTCTCTCTCATATCTTTTTCCCATTAATTCTTTCTCATGCATTATCTCTCCTTCCACATCATATTGATAAATAAAGGTGTATTTGGAAAGAAATCACATTTATAACATATTTATTACTTTTAATTAACTTTAACAACAATTTGATTTATATTATTTTGATAGTTGTTGTTTATAAAAATGGCCAATTTGAGTACTTTTTAAGCATTAGAAAAACTAATTAAGGCGGTCATTTCCAAAAGTCCAAAAGGAAAGAAATGGAATGATAGAAAATCTGTCTCCTTTTAATGCTTGAGGATTTCTCAAATAGTGTTATCTCTAATAAAAGGATTAACACTCTAAAATATTTCTTTAAGTAGAACTCAATATGGTTTGAGGGAGTGGGAGGGAAGGGGAGGGGAGGGGAGAGAAAAAAAATGTAATGGGGAGGACAATTTTGTGGGCCCCACTACACTAAATTTTAGTACAATTTTCTCCTCCCCTCATTTTTTTTCTTCTCTCCCCTCCCCTCCCTTCCCTCAAACCAAACATACCCTAAAATTTGTGCATCTAGTACCTTAAATTTGTTTCCAATAACCTCAATATCTTAAAATAATCTCTATAGTGCATCTAACATTTTAAAGGATTGGTACTCCATCCGATATTTTTTATAAGAAACAATTATCAAAATCACATAGTTTAAAATGTTAAATAAAAGTAATAAATGTATAAGATATATACATTTCTTTCTAATTATACCGTTGTTTATAAAGTGGTTCATGTGAGATGATAGATGGAAATTTATTACAGAGGATGATGATTAATATATATTTAATGGGGACAAAACTGAAAATACATGTTTAAAATCTGAGATAAAAGAGATTTTGTTCTTTACTATCTCCGGTCTTAATTATAGGAACACTTTTGTAGTGCAATTTATACTACAAAAATGTTCCTATAATTAGGACCAGATGGAGTATATTAAGCACCCTTATTAGAGAGAAGGTCACTATTATAAAGTGTTATTTACTTCGGAATGGACCAGCCGGTTCGACTCGGAAACCGGTCAGAGCATTAACTTAGTTGTTTATTATTATTATTTAAATCAATTTTTTAAAATCTTTCTTATAATTTTATATTAATAACTCTAAAATATTCATTTTATCACCAATTTAGTCTTGAATTAATTTTGATTTGACTTCAATTTGACCTACTCACCCTTAACTATATAGAAGAACAAAATAATCCCTCCGATCCTAATTATAGGAATATTTTTATAGTGTAAATTATACTACAAAAATATTCTTATAATTAAGACCGGAAGAAGTAGTATTGAAAATGTGGGGTGGTGGGAGAGAAAGTTGGTATGCATAGGAACAAGGAAAGTCGCTGTCATGGGGCTTCGAGCAACGCTGAAAATCCGACCTCGCCCTGTTGTTTTGCCTAGGGGTGGGCATGGGCAGGGCTGTGCAGGGCGAGACCTCCGCCGATGCCCGGCCCCGAAGAATGAACGGGCTGCATTTTGCGGCCGATCCCAGAACCCGCCCGATAAAAGCCCTAACAATTTTGGTGGGTAAGGCGCGAGACTTACCTGCCCAGTAAGTAACGCCTTATCCGCTCCACACTTGATTTTAGTTGATTTTAGTTCGCGGTTCATAGAATTTTAAAGCTTTGGAGATAGGCGAAGTGTAATATAATATATTTCTAATATATTTAGACATAATAATATAATATATTTTAAATAAAATAATATATGTAGAAAATATTTATTTAAATATATTTAATTTTTACAGGCGGGCGGGACCCCTGCCGTCCGATGCCCGGCCGCCCGGATTCTAGCCCAAAGCTAAAACCGCCTAAATTTTTAGGGCCACTTTTTTAGAGGCGGGGCGATTTTTCTTTGGGTTTGGGCGGGGCGTCTTACGAGCGATCTGACACTATCTTTCACCCCTAGTTCTGCCTGTCCTCATGCCTTCTCCCCTTTTGACACGTGCCCCTCAAACCACGTCCTCCCACCTCGAATTTGCTGCTGCCCATTCTCTCCATATTCTTTGTCTTACTTTTATTTGCTAATTCCTGTCCTTTTAGCAATTTTCTTTGTCATGGAGTTTGTTCTTTTTTATAAACAATTTTATTCTTATCTCTTCAAATTTATACGATTTTTTTTATTTAATCTCTTTTTTTTACTCATTTATTATACATTCTCTCTCCTATCCTCTTTTCATAAATAAAGATATATTTAAACAAAATATGACATTTTTTATATATTTATTGTTTTTAACTGATGTTAATCACAAATTCATTTTGCAAAATAAAAATAAAAGTTGTTTATAAAAAGATCAAAGAGAGTATAAGGCAGCGTTTTTGTTGGTTTTTTAGTATTACATTAATTATTTATTATAGTTCTTTCTTTTATTTTAAATATTAATTATTTTTATTTTTATATATAAATACATGCTTACTACTACTTTTTTTTACATGATAAAGGTGTACTCGGTCGTTCCACAGTATAAGGAAATTCTATAAAGAATAGTGGTCCAAAATATATATATTACATCTAGTTTAATTAATGTTTTTTTCCTGTTTTGTTCTTATGATTGCTCACTTTTTAACTTTATTCTTTCGTTATATCCCCTCTATCTCTAAAATAATATTCCTAATGCAACTAAATACATTTCTCACCAAGGGTAAAAGTGATTTTTCTTTTACAATTTTAGAACATATTAAATTATATAACTGTCATATAATTGTAGTGCTCTATATCGTTGATTGGAGGAAGTATAAGATATATTTGTGAAGTTGATCATATAAGATATAGTTTTCAATATTTTTCTAATTTACCTCTGTTGATACACTCTCAACAATAATCAAGGATGAGAGTGAATGAATAGATTAAATAATATGATTATGATGTTTTAGAAAGTACATGTCACATTAACTAACTCAATTAATTTTCAAAAATCTAATCAAATTATGTAAACATGTCTTACAATAAGAACTGATGAGTACTTAATACAAATAAAGTATAAAATATTTTTTTTTTTTGAAAAAATTTAAGACTTTTCTTAATTATGATAAAAATACTGAAAATAATTTATAAATAAAATAGATAAATTAAGAATAGTATATCTATGGGAGTTAGATATCCACCACATGGAATAAGATGTAAAATAAACAAATTGATTCACATTGTTTTTTAGCCCATTGATGTACATCATCGTTGGGTTTCTACAAATATCAAAAAAAGAAATTGCCGGCAATATACTTATAATAAATACATGATGGAAAGCTTATAAGCATTGGAAAACAAGTTTCTTATACTTATGTCTATCAATTGCGACAACAATTTGACTTAGCTATAATAACAAACATTGTCTCATTAAGGGGGTTAGTTGTATGAATTGCAGAATATTTTTGTAATATACTATTAATGACTAGATTTTTATATATATTATTAATCAAGATACCTCGTTCAACTCCATGCCAAAAAAAAAACTGTTTAAAAACATTTTTTAGATTTTATTTGGGTCTACTTCTTTTCACATGGGTTAAAACTCTACTTATGTTTTAGGGTTAAGTAACATTTTTGTCCCCAGGAAGTATACGGTCGGAAGCAATTTTGTCCTGGAAGTTGTTTTTGGAGCAATGTTGCCCGGAAGTTAACCATTAGGGTTGTTAATGGAGGCAACATTGCTCCAAAAAAAACTTTCGGGACAACATTGCTAAAAAAAAAAAAAAAAACTTCCGAGGCAACATTGCTCCAAAAAAAACTTCCAGAACAAAATTGCTCCTGGCCGTATACTTTCAGGACAAAAATGCTATTTAACCCTTTTTTATATTTACTATTTAATTTTACAATAATGACTCGTTAATGAAAATGCAACTCTTTTTCATCTTTGCCTTCGCTGATTTATGTAATTCGCCTGTTTAAAGTAGGCCTATTTTTGGCCTGTTTGAAGTAGGTCTATTTTGCAGTGAGGCCTGTGGCCTGTTAGCCTAATTATAACATTTTAAAAAATATAGGCCTCCTTAACAGGGCATAGGCAGCTGAAGCAAATTTGAAAAAATAGCCTCTAACAGCCATAGGCCACGCTCGAGCCACTTTGTTGCCGAAAAGGACTGACTTGTTGAGGGTGAAGCCTGAAGGCTGGCTGACTTCTACATTTCCACCCCTAGATATTATATAAATAAGAATTTAAAAAATATGATATCATAAATAGCAGTTTTAACTCTTTTTGGGTTAAGTAGCAATTTTGTCTCGGAAGTTTTTTTGGAGCAATTTTGCCCCTCCGTTAACAACCCCAACGGTCAACTATTAGTTGACTGTTAGAGTTGTTAATGGAGGGGCAAAATTGCTCAAATTTTAAACTTTTGGGACAACATTGCTCTAAAAAAAAATTCCAGGACAAAATTGCTCCTAACCGTATACTTCCGGAGCAAAAATACTACTTAACCAGTTAACCCTATGTTTTATAGTTTTCAAGCCTGGATAAAAAAGAAAGATTATATTAAGTTCTCAGTGTGGATATAAAACTCTATTGAATCTCTTACGGACATGGAATAATTTGACTTGAATTTATAGTAGGGTTAAGGAAAGATCAAGACAACAAACTATTAAATTTCGGGAGCGTCAAAGACAATTAACTATTAAGTGGGCCCAAAGACAACAAACTTTTAAAAGGAGTGCCCAAGACAACACCGTTAAAACAAAGTTAACGCCGTTAACAAAAAGTTAACGTCATTATCTAAGGGCGCCAAGACAACAAACTATTATTCTAAGAGCGTCCAAAGACAAAATTCTAAATTTTACTAAATTAAATAATTTTTTTCTCAATTGTCATTATTCAAAACTACTTGTATAAATATCTATAGACAAAAAGTACTCATTTTTCAATTTTTTCAACAATTTTTTTAGATTTTTAAAATTTTATTAACATTAAATGAATTTTTTAACTCACATAAATTACTTTTAAAATAAAAATAAATCATATATTTTATTGTTTAACATATATAATAAACTATAAAACACCTTGGGTTTTTACTAAATTAAATAAATTTTTTCTCAATTGTCACTATTCAAAACTATTTGTATAAATATCTATGGATAAAAATTACCCATTCTTCAATTTTGTCATGATTTTTTAGATTTTTTTAAATTTTATTAACATTAAATGAATTTTTTAACTCACATAGATTTCTTCTAAAAAAAAAATAAATCATATATTTTTTTAACATATATAATATGTTGGCTCCTATGTTTTGATGATAACAAATGTTTAAGCATTTAAGTTTTGAAACTATGATTGACTTATGTTTTGTGTGCTCCAGGATTGACTCTTGAGAATTAGATCTTGTATTCTCGAGAATAGCCGCAAAAGCGTGTTAAGCGATTTCCTTGGCGCATAGCATTCTCGAGAGTGGATCTTGGATTCGAAGAATGATTCTCGAGAATTCCAAGCAATTCTCGAGAATGATCGGATCGAACGAAACGAGAAATATGTCACTCAAGTAATTCTCGAGAATTGAAATTCAATTCTCGAGAATGATTCTCGAGAATTAGAAATCGATTCTCGAGAATGATCGTAAGCTTCGATTCTGTACTCTACGGGTTACGGGTGATTCTCAAGAATGAGAAAGTAATTCTCGAGAATGATTCTCGAGAATGGAAAAATGATTCTCGAGTATGCTCGACTACATCAATTGTTGTATGCATACTTTTACGGGATTCTCGAGAATTGAAATGCAATTCCGAGAATGGTTCTCGAGAACCACTAGGTAATTCTCGAGAATGAACGAAAATTGTTCAATCTGCGGGTTGATTCCTTGAGCGATTCTCGGTCCAGTTTTTTGCGATTCTCGAGAATGATCATCAAAGACTCTCAAGAATATTGAGACAAAGATCAACTCGACGAAACCAGATTCCTTGTAAATCTTATTTAAATCATCCAGTTAATTGTTTTTAACTTTCAATACATCTTTATATATTGGCTGTGATATTATTGATCATCTACCTAAGTGATCTACAGGTTCATAACCAAAGTTGCCAAGATCAGACGTAGAATTCCAAAAAATGCTCATTGTGACTTAATTGCTGATTTGAGATTTGTTGAATATGACATACTGCTTGCTATTACTGATTTTAACTATGTTTAATAAGTTTGCTTGTGAATCTCTGAAGTTCAAAGTTTTGCTTTTCGAGTTTAAGTTCTTGACAGTGGCACATTGAGAATGTCGCAACGAGCCGACAAAAAGAATCTTATCATAATGGTGCCCATACTGACAAAAGCTTCCGAATCATTAAACTATGATGATCTCCATCCAAGAACATCCGAGCAACAAGTCAGTAAAGACATTCCACTAAGCAAACTTCAAACATGGGCAAGCGAAGCGCGAGTGCGCTATTAACGGACATATTCAAATATTCCAAACGAGACACATTCAAATCCTTCAACGGTCTTCAACTTCAACCAAGTACAAATACACGACGGATTGAATTCGACATTTACGAACCAAAGTGCATACATTGAAAAAGCTTTCAAATAGTTCAAATTGTATTCTAATTATATCTTCGGATATACTAAGCTTCAGTGTTCATTATCATATCTACTATGTGAGAGAGTTTTACTACTTGTTATTACAATTCGTTCAAATCTCAAGATAGAGGTATCTTGAGTGTGGGTGTATTAATTACAACTTGTAAGAGGGAGTGAGTCCAAGAGTGAAAGGATCATCCTTCGTTTACGAGTGTGTAATTGTATTTGTAAGATAGTCGAAATCCCGAGAGTGTCGGGATTTGGGACGTAGGTCGAAGAGTTTGACCGAACCAGGATAACTTCTCTCGTGTCCATTATCTTTACCTCCTTACCGCTTTCATCGTTCACCTATCTTACAGCGAAAAGATTTTTGAGATCACCTATTCACCCCCTCTAGGTGATATTCCACCTTCATTTGGTATCGAGCCTGGTTTCTCGGTTAGGCTTAACATCCCGAGAAAGATCATGGAAGGAATATTACACGATGGTGCCTCCATTAATCGACCCCCGGGATTCAACGGAGAAAACTACTCCTTCGGAAAGGAAAATTCAGAGTATTCGTAATGGCTACCGAATATGGTCTCCGGGAAGTGATAGAAATTGGAAACTATGTACCTATAAAGATTGAAGGAGGAATCTACTGTTCCAAAGACGAAAGCTGAATTCGATGAGAATGATAAGAAGAATGTCACTCTCAACGGTAAAGGCTATTTTGATGCTTCGCAGTGCTCTCGGTCAAAAGGAGTACTTTCGAATATGCAATCATCAAGCTGCCGAAGGAAATGTGGAAGGCTGGAGATTGCATATGAAGGCACTTCGGCATCAAGGAAAATCGTATCAATACTCGACCACCGAGTATGACTTTCTGCGAATGAAGTCGGGAGAAACCATGGCCGAGTTCCAACTCGGATATACTCATTTGACAAATCAATTGGCGGCTGCGGGTAAAAACTACGATCAAGGTCCTCGAGTCGGGAAGATTCTCAATGTTCGACAAAAGGCGGGAAGCTAAAGTCACCGCAATAGAGGAGGCTCGTGGAGAATCAATGGTTTGATTCTTTGCATTATTTGGAAGCTCGTGTCGAATATGAAAGCAAACGAAATTCAAAAAGGACCTAGATAATGTTAACGACGGTCGGAACAAAGGAATTGCTCTTAACACTATAAAGGAAAAAGAAGAAAAAGAAAGAAGATGAAGAGGACGATGACGAGATGGCCATGTTTGTTCGAAGATTCAAGAAGTTCTCGAGAAAAGATCGAGGCTTCGAAACAGATTTCAAAAAAGGTGACACAAGTAATGAGACATGAATTCGGAGAGGCAAAGACCAAATCATCTCGTTACGAATGTGACAAGCGGGACATTACAAGTCAGAATGTCCTCAACTAAAAGACAGACGACAAAAGAAAAGAAGAAGCACTATCAATTCAAAAAAAGGGCTTATGTATCGGCAATATGGGAGATGGCTCCTCGACGAAGAAAGCGAAGAAGAGAAAGAGGCGCCAACGTACGTCTGGTGGCAGAAGAAGAGCTAGCAGAAAACAACAATGAGGTACATGATTCGCAACCAACCTATAATGAATTATTTGATGAATATAATGAAATTCAATCTGAATTTGAAAAGGTTGTTGATGAATGTTTTGCCCTAAAAAGGGAGAATATAACTCTCAAACTACGTGTTGAAAACCTTTCATGTGAAAATCTTATCGTGATGAATGCCTGGATTTAGAGAAAAGAAATCTTCATCTTACGAAAACACTTGAGAAATTCACTAAGGGAAGTGAAATGCTCAATGTGATTTTGAAAACTCAAAGAATTACAAATGATCGGTCAGGCATAGGATATAATCCTATCTTTGACAAAAGGAAAGGCAAAAAGAAAAGCGCGGAAAATCTTATTTGAACTACTTCGAAATCAGTTCATATTTCAAATCCGTTTGCTCATTGTAACTATTGTAATCGAAAAGGACACTCTACTTCATCATGCTTTCATAGAAAGAATCGAAGAGATAAACTCGTTGGTAATTACCAATGGGTACCTAAGGGAACTTATACTTTCCCCGAGGCCCGAACTAACCCGAAAGGACCCAAGAAACGTTGGGTACCTAAAGCTTAATCTTATTTGAATTATAGGTTTGTCGAGAGCATCAAGAACCAACAAGTGGTACATTGACGGTGGATGCTCCGGACACATGACGGAGATCAATCCAAATTCGTTGCAATGAGATCAAAAGATGGTGGCAAAGTTACTTTTGGAGGAAACCAATCTGGAAAGATCTACGGAATTGGAGAGATTGGTACAAAAGATGGACCTCGGATCAAAGACGTGTATCTTGTTGAAGGTCTCTCGCCATAATCTCCTAAGTGTGAGTCAAAGTCTTTGATAAGAACAACTGGATTATCTTTGACTCGGAAGAATGTCTCATTGTCAACAAAGATGATCTTCCAATTGATAAAGGTAAACCGAAGGTATTATTTAAAGCTCCTCTAGAAGGAAATTGCTATACATTAGATTTACCTAAAATTGACTCTGAAAAATGCTTTGTTAGCAATTTAGAAGATAGTTGGCTGTGGCATAAGCGTCGCTCATGTGAACATGTTCCAACCGGATAAGTTGCTAAGGAAAGATTTAGTTCTTGGTTTGCCTAAACTTCGTTTTAAAAATGACATGATTTGTGATTCTGTCAAAGAGGTAAACAAACTAAATCATCTTTCAAAAATAAAACTGAAATCACGACCAATCGACCTCTTCAATTACTTCATATGGATTTGGTTGGACTAAGCAAGAGTTAAAAGCCTTGGTGGCAATTTATATACTCTAGTCATTGTAGATGATTACTCTCGGTTCACTTGGACTATCTTCTTATCTTCTAAGGATGAAACATTTGATCTGTTTGTTGTGTTTGCCAATAAGGTGCAAAATGAGAAAGGTATTTGCATTACAGCTATTAGAACAGATCATGGAGGTGAATTCGAAAATCAAGCGTTCAGAGAATTCCCGTGATGCTCACGGAATCAATCATAATTTCTCGCTCCCCGAACACCACAACAGAATGGTGTGGTGGAAAGAAAAATCGAGTGCTCACGAAATGGCTCGTGCCTTATTGAATGAGAATCGACCTCACAAGTCTTCGGCGGATGCAATGAGCACGGCCGGCTATATTGCCAATCGAGCATATCTCGGAAAGAAGCTCAATAAGACTTCTTACGAACTCTACAAAGGAAGGAAACCAAATCGGCTCATCTTCATATCTTTGGCCGCAAATGCTTCGTGCATAACAATGGTAAGGACAATGGGAAAATTCGATCCCAAATCTCGATGAAGGTATTTTTCTCGGATACTCTAATAGAAGTAAAGCATATAGAATCTTCAATAAGCGCACTCGTTCAGTTGAAGAATCAATTCGTGTAGTATTTTGTGAATCTAAACCGCACGAATCTTTGGATGATGATGAACCCATTGATAAAAATCAATTCTTCTCAAAAACTACTCCCGCTTCTATTGAAAGTCCCGAAAATGTTTTCGAGGCTGATCCTCAAAATGATTTAGAAAACTCAGATCAATCTCAACCTAGAGCTTGGAGGTTCATTAGGAATCATCCTCTGGACCAAGTGATAGGTGACTTGAATCAAGGTGTAAAAACTAGAAACAAGTACCTTGAATGAAGTAACATTTTCTGCCTTTATATCACAAATAGAACCTTCTAAAATAGATGAAGCCCTTTCGAGACAATGATTGGGTGATAGCTATGCAAGAAGAGTTACACCAATTTGATAGGAATCAAGTTTGGGATTTGGTACCTAGGCCTAAAGACCATCCTAGGTCATTGGCACTAAATGGGTATTCAAGAACAAACGAGATGAATCAAAGCAATCATAGTCCGTAACAAGGCTAGACTGGTTGCCAAAGGCTATAATCGGAAGAAGGGATTGATTATGAGGAAACATATGCTCCAAAGTAGCTAGATTGGAAGCAATACGTGTGCTCTTAGCCTTTGCGTGCATCAAAGGATTCAAACTCTTTCAAATGGATGTTAAGAGTGCCTTTCTAAATGGATTTATTCGGAAGAAGTCTATGTTGAACAACCTCCGGTTTTGAAAATAATCATCATCCAGATCATGTCTATCGTTTGAAGAAAGCCTTATATGGTCTCAAACAAGCTCCTAGAGCTTGGTATGAAAGATTAAGTAATTTCTTATTAGAACAAGGCTTTATCGAGGGAAATCAGATACAACTTTGTTTATTAAGACTAACAAACTTAATGAGACTTTAATTGTGCAAATATATGTGGATGATATTATTTTTGGTGCTACTAAAGATTCTCTCGAGGAATTTTCCAAGAAAATGCGAGGTGAATTCGAAATGTCTATGATGGGTGAATTGAACTACTTCCTTGGTTTACAAATCAAACAACGGAAGGATGGTATATTTATATCTCAAACGAAGTATCTCCGTGATTTGCTCAAGAAATTTGGAATGGAGCATTGTAATGGAGCCGACACTCCAATGAGCTCAACCGCTCTCTAGATACCGATGAAGAAAAAGGAAAAGACTTCAACATAACCAAATATAGAGGAATGATTGGATCCCTACTTTGTTTTGCTAGCGGCACTGGACATTCGGTTTAATGTGGGAATGTGTGCAAGATTCCAATCAGCTCCTAAAGAATCGCATGCCGAACATGTCAAAAGAATCTTTCGATATCTTTCGGATACAAAGGAATTGGGTCTACGGTTCCCTAAAGGTCAACAAGAATTTGGTGGCATATTCGGACTCGATCACTTATTTGGATACAAGACTCGATAGAAAGAGTACTAGTGGACGGTGTGAATTTCTTGGAGGATCACTTGTATCATGGTTCAGCAAAAAAAAACCACCGTGGCCGTATCCTCAACCGAAAATTTGAATATGTAGGCGCATCAAGTTCTTGTGCTCGTGTTCTATGGCTCAAGCAACAACTTCAAGACTTGGGAATTCATCTAAAGGAGATTCCAATCCTACGTGACAACACTAGTACAATAAGCTTAGCAAAGAATCCGAGTTCAACATACAAGAACCAAGCATATTGATGTTAGACATCATTTTATCGAGATCATGTCCAAAAGAAAGATGTAAAGGTAATGTTTATCCCTACTCACTAAATGCAACTTCACCGATATCTTCACTAAGCCCTTTGGCTAAAGAACAATTCACATTTATCGAAGAGAATTGGGAATGGTAAATCCCAATGAATTGTAAGTAAAATGTTGACTCAATCTCGCGATTATGTTTTGATGATGTTTGAAAAGCGACTTAAGCATCGGAGCTTCTAGATATTGTTTTTGCAGTTTTTTGGTCCGGTTGTAAAAAGCGATATAAAGCGATAGTTCTCAAGAATGAATTTATCATTCTCGAGAATTGATAAGTGAAGCTTTCATGCTCTTCCTAAGCACTCTCGAGAATTGGAATCTACTCTCGAGTAATATCGGGATTTGGTAAATAAGGATCATTTCGCATATTAACATTCTCGAGAATACGAGCTCATTCTCGAGAAATATCGGATATTGTCAGTGTTCTATGTCGATTACATATGTCATTCTCGAGAATGGCTAAGGCATTCCGAGAACCGTATCGAAAAATATGTTCCGCGGAATTCACGAGATAATTCTCGAGAATGAAGCGTCATTCTCGAGAATGGCTCTCGAGAATCATTTCTCGATTCCGAGAATTGTAGCAGATAGCATGTTCTGAATGGGTTACTCTTCTTTACTAAGATCATTCTCGAGAATGAAATATCATTCTCGAACGGTTCTCGAGAATCAATTTTTGATTCTCGAGAATCATCGAGGGAGATCCCAAGCGTCGCCAAGCCTTGTGCCGTTTCACTCATAACTAACCCGTCGTTTCGTCCCTTCATTTCCTTAACCTTCATTCGTCGCATCTGTTCCCTCGACTCATTCTTTCTAACTCTCGAGAGCTTTTCCTCTCTTCGTCTTTTCCGTCGCCTCTCTTCGTCTCTTCATCCTCCCAAAACTCATCATCCATCTCGTGATTCTTTGTCGAGAGACCATGACGAAATCTTCATCCTCTGAATCTCCTGAACAACCACTCAAGAAAAAGCCACGCACCAAGTATCGTCCTAAAGTTCAAATTTCGGAGAAGACCGAACCATCGAAGAAAAAGGCTAAATCGGTAACGATCATGGACTCTCCTCATGTGACTCGCAGCAAGACTCACTCTCTGCCATCCGACAAGGCCAAAAGCAAAGAAAGCTCCTGCCCTAGATCGCAATCCGTCAGTTCTGAAGCAAACGAAAATGCAAACTCAAAATCCAAGTCTTGCTCTCAATCTCTGTCCAAACCCGTAAGTTCTGCAACAACCAAGTCGTCCAAGCCTTATTCAAGTTCAAAACCACATTTTTATGAAAGAAGAACTAAGGAAATTGAAGAACGGATTCGAGACCTCCCCACACTCATCATGAGATTCCTCTTTCAACTCTTCCTCCGTTTGCTTCCAAACTAATTGGGCAACTCAATGTCCTTGATTGTCCTCCGTGCTTCGTAAAGCTCCTCTGCGGTAATCCCATCGATCCTAATTTTGTTCTTTCATATGAAGGAAGACCTTTTTGTCCTCTGTCGGTTGAATCTAGATGACTTTAGGAGGGAGTGTAATTTGGATCTTTCACCATGGTTAAAGTCTTATATGCCGTTGCTAGATATCCGGACCCCATATTCTCCTCAAATTGTTAAGACTTTCTATTTTAATATGGTTGAGGAAAAGGCGATGATGGTGAGATTCTGCGTATACTCATATTAGAGGCAAATCCATTAAGATCACACAGCTGACCACTATCAATTCATTTTCGGGTGTCATTGATCCTCCGAAGATCCTCCCACATTATCTGAGCATGAATGTTTTAGACTTCTTCTCCCTACAAAGCAATATGATGGAAATCCCTTCAAAGTCAAGCCATCTGACATGCCAGACACCACCAGAATCCTTTGGTACCTTTACAGTCGCAATTTAGTAAACAAAGGTCGTAGTTTTACACACTTTGTGAACAAAGACTACCAATTGATGGGCTCCGTTATGGCCAAGCAACCACGTAACCTTGGCAAACCGGTTATTTCGAGATATCCAATTTTTTATCCATTCGAAGTTTCCAAGAAGAATACCATTCCATATCCTAACCTAGTCTCTAGGATTCGGGCTTGTTTAACATCTGGTATCTTCTTGACAAATGACGAAACCTTGTTTTTCCCAAGAAATTTGGCAAGACTCATCTTTTATACATGAAGATCTCATTTACGAAGCTACCGGGAAGAAGGAAGTCAAGTCCACCACCGATCCTAAGCCATCAACCTCAAGCGGCAAGCAAGACGAAGGCCAATCTTCACAAAAAGACGCCGCTTCTACTTACGCCCCTTCTTTTGCACAGCCGCAATCCAAGCTCGATCAACTACGCAATTCGGGAAGCTATGGCTCTGTAATTCAATGTTTGGACTCTTATGGCAATCTAATAAAAGCAATGATCAAGGCCATAAGTAATGAGATGATCAAAGTAGATGCTCATCTTGAACAATATGTGAACTCGGCGAGTGGAAAACCTCAAGAAAGAGATCCTTTGAATTCTTCGTCACATCTCATGATCGGCAACAAGAGATTAAAAAATCAGTTCAACAGACGAGAAGATTGTTTGGAAGCCCTCTTATTGAGTCTTCGAATCATACTAAATCCTCTGCTATGACCACTACATCCATTCGATCCGAGACTGTTCCCCACTGTCTACGATATTCCCATGTCGAGATCCGTTCTGCGCCTCCAAAGATCGTCGGCTCTCAACCTACTCCCGAGACTTGTCTCTACACCTCCCGTTGATCCCGATATCTCGATCCCCTCTTTGATGGATGACAAAGGGGAGAAGGAGAAAAAATGACGCCAATTGAGATTGGGACTAAGCGGTGTCTAGTTGGAGTCTAGTTGTTCCTTTAAGGTTTACTTTGATAATTGTCTGCGTTTAAGACTCGAGAACTATCTAATCCTTTCGATGTATTTTCGTAAGATCATTTTGGTTTAACATGTTATGTATGAATGGATTTTCGTTGCATCAAATCCGAAAAAGCTTCGTATGAATACATGACTTGTTCGCAAATCTGCTATACTTTCGTTATTTTACCAATCAATAATTTCATTTTCAAAATTTCAAAATGATTTTCACTATATGTTGTCATCATCAAAAAGGGGAGAATGTTGGCTCCTATGTTTTGATGATAACAAATGTTTAAGCATTTAAGTTTTGAAACTATGATTGACTTATGTTTTGTGTGCTCCGGATTGACTCTTGAGAATTAGATCTTGTATTCTCGAGAATAGCCGCAAACCGTGTTAAGCGATTTCCTTGGCGGATAGCATTCTCGAGAGTGGATCTTGGATTTCGAAGAATGATTCTCGAGAATTCCAAGCAATTCTCGAGAATGATCGGATCGAACGAAACGAAATATGTCACTCAAGTAATTCTCGAGAATTGAAATTCAATTCTCGAGAATGATTCTCGAGAATTAGAAATCGATTCTCGAGAATGATCGTAAGCTTCGATTCTGTGCTCTACGGGTTACGGTGATTCTCAAGAATGAGAAAGTAATTCTCGAGAATGATTCTCGAGAATGGAAAAATGATTCTCGAGTATGCTCGACTACATCAATTGTTGTCTCGCTTACATTTTACGGGATTCTCGAGAATTGAAATGCAATTCCGAGAATGGTTCTCGAGAACCACTAGGTAATTCTCGAGAATGAACGAAAATTGTTCAATCTGCGGTTGATTCCTTGAGCGATTCTCGATCCGGTTTTTTGCGATTCTCGAGAATGATCATCAAAGACTCTCAAGAATATTCAGACAGCATCAACTCGACAGAAACCAGATTCCTTGTAAATCTTATTTAAATCATCCAGTTAATTGTTTTTAACTTTCAATACATCTTTATATATTGGCTGTGATATTATTGATCATCTACCTAAGTGATCTACAGGTTCATAACCAAAGTTGCCAAGATCGACGTAGAATTCCAAAAAATGCTCATTGTGACTTAATTGCTGATTTGAGATTTGTTGAATATGACATCGCTTGCTATTGCGATTTTAACTATGTTTAATAAGTTTGCTTGTGAATCTACGAAGTTCAAAGTTTTGCTTTTCGAGTTTAAGTTCTTGACAGCCGGCACATTGAGAATGTCGCGGAACGAGCCGACAAAAGAATCTTATCATAATGGTGCCCATACGGCCAAAAGCTTCCGAATCATTAAACTATGATGATCTCCGTCCAAGAACATCCGAGCAACAAGCTGTAAAGACATTCCACTAAGCAAACTTCAAACATGGGCAAGCGGATGCGCGAGTGCGCTATTAACGGACATATTCAAATATTCCAAACAGACACATTCAAATCCTTCAACGGTCTTCAACTTCAACCAGTACAAATACACGACGGATTGAATTCGACATTTACGAACCAGTGCATACATTGAAAAAGCTTTCAAATAGTTCAAATTGTATTCTAATTATATCTTCGGATATACTAAGCTTCAAGTGTTCATTATCATATCTACTGCGTGAGAGAGTTTTACTACTTGTTATTACAATTCGTTCAAATCTCAAGATAGAGGTATCTTGAGTGTGGGTGTATTAATTACAACTTGTAAGAGGGAGTGAGTCCAAGAGTGAAAGGATCATCCTTCGTTTACGAGTGTGTAATTGTATTTGTAAGATAGTCGAAATCCCTGAGAAGTGTCGGGACTGGACGTAGGTCGAAGAGTTTGACCGAACCAGGATAACTTCTCTCGTGTCCATTATCTTTACCTCCTTACGCTTTCATCGTTCACCTATCTTACAATAAAAAGATTTTTGAGATCACCTATTCACCCCCCTCTAGGTGATATTCCACCTTCATAATAAACTATAAAACACCTTGAGTTTTATTTAAATCATATAATTATATTTTTAATCAAAAAATTTGTTTATTTTAGCAAATTATAATTTTGACATAATTTAAGAATGAGTAATTTTTGTCCATAGATATTTATACAAGTAGTTTTGAATAATGACAATTGAGAAAAAAATTATTTAATTTAGTAAAATTTAGAATTTTGTCTTTGGGCTCTTGGAATAATAGTTTGTTGTCTTTAATTATTTCCTTAGATAATGGACGTTAACTTTTTGCTAACGGCGTTAACTTTTTTAACGGCATTGTCTTTGAGCGCTCCTTTTAAAAAGTTTGTTGTCTTTGGGTGGTCACTTAATAGTTAATTGTCTTTTGGACGCTTCGAAATTTAATAGTTTGTTGTGTTGGACGCTCCTTAACCCTTTATAGTATTATACAGTTTTTGTGCTCCCTTGAGAAAAAAAGTACTAGATTCTATTTGCTATACAGATAAAAAATAGTAAAATTTCATTACAAACAAAAAAAATCATAACTTTTATCTAATGGGCCAACAAAAAAAATAAGTTCTGGAAATTTCTCAGTGAAAATACATCACCCTAAAAGTAAAATAAAGTAAAAGCTCTCTTTGACACATACATATAGTATGAAGCTCATAGCTTTTGTTTTTGGCAAATATATTAAACACAAAAAGGTGGTTCTGAAATGGATTCTTGTTGCTCAAATTGACAAAATGGAGAATATATTCCCATGTCATCTCCAACCATGGATTTGATAAAGATAAACGACAAAGGAATGTGAATGTTTTTACATTTGGACATCTTAGTCACAAATAGAAATAGAAATATATGGTAGAAATAAGGACAATACAATCACAATTACTACCTACAATCAAGTTTATGGAATATCATTAATCATTCTAACTCTTAATTCAACTTTTAATCATCATAAGATATTAGTTGAGATATTGATAACTCTAAAATTAAATTTTCTTTTGTCTTTTAAGAATGATACTACCTCTGGTCCTAATTATAAAACCGGGTTGACTTTTTTTCGGAGAGATTAAGGAAGCTAAATAAGTTACTTAATCATATCATATGTTGTGTATCCTTAGATTATATATTAGTTTATTAATCAAACTAATTAATTTGGAGAAAAAATAAAAATAAAAATACTTTAAAATAATTTAATTAGATTTCTTAATTTCTCCAAAAAAAGTCAACTTGTCTTACAATTATACCTTCCTAAACGATTAATCGGAAATCTAAATAATAAATTCATAATTTTTTAAATGAATAGATACTTTCACTAAATTTTATTCTTATATGTTTAAATCAAATAAATAATGTTTTGGTGTATCTCACATCCTGAAATTTAGTTTGTTACTTCATAAAAGACATTTTTTTAAAATTAAAAAAAAAAATTGAATTACAACAAATGACCTCCAAGGAATCATGAAAGGGCTCAAATCGAACCATTCCCGTGGCGGTGGGCAGTCAAACGTTCTCTGGGACATACTGTAAACATCGGATTCCTTCTCCTTCACCAGAAATATGATTTAGATTTAGAATATAGGATTATAATCTTCTTTATATTAAATAATTAGTATATATATATATATATATATATATTATTTATTTTTTGCCATCGGATAATCTTCTTTACTTTCCCCTTTACTCATTACCCAATCAGGATAAGGTTATTTATTGAGGCCACCCATCCCCCTTTCTTTTCTTATTATTCTCTGCCCTTGAGTTTTAATAAACCCTTCATCTCTTTTATTTATTTATTTATTTATTATTTATTTATTTTTGGTGACCATCAACCCCTCACTTGTACTCGCCATATTCTGCATATTATCTGGGGACTGGTGTATTAAAAAATAAAAATAGAAAAAATTATTTTACAAAATATTAAATTCATAAATTATGTTTTTTTCTTAGAGATGCCCAAAGTGTTAAATGCTCAAATGGACACTTACAAGTTCTTGCAGTGTGAGTGTTAAATACCGGAACTTGATCTTTAAAAATAAATAATTTTTTAATACGGTCTTTCTGAATATTTTTTCTTAATTTATTTTCCTTTTTCATGCTAAAGAAAATAGAATATTGATGCTTGAAAGTTCATTTATCCAGGAGGAGACAAATGAAAGATACTATTGTTGTCTCTTGCTTTTCTGTATTTTCAGTTGATTCAATGTAGTATTTCATTATTGTAGTACTAAAAAAAGAATGTATTCCAATACTATTAAAAAGTTAATTATGTAAGGGTTTGTTTGGCGTTTGGCAAGAGGGAAGTGGAGGGGAAGGGGCAGGAGGGAAAATTTTTGTATGTTGAATTTAATAAAATGAGAGAAATAAGGTAATAAAATTTTAATGAAGATAAGAAATAAAATAAAAATAAAAATAAAAATAAAAATTTATTAAAAAATTTTAACCCCACTTCTCTAATTTTTTTAAATCCAATTTATAAAATTTTTCCCTTCCCTCCCTCTAAATGTCTCATATCAAACAGCCCCTCTTTGGCATGTAATTAGGGGTGTTCAAAGTTTTTCTGTCCTGAAAATTTTTAAGAGAGGAAAATTTGAGATTAGGAATGAGATTTCCCAATCCCCAACTGAGAAGTGAGAACCAAGTCCAAGAGTAATCCCGAATATATATATTTATGGTGCTGTTTTGATTTACAAATTAATAACAACAATGATTAGTTTATTTGATTATGTGAATGTATTGGACTAACCTTAAAGAAATGAAGCACCTTGATTTATCTCTCAAACTTTAGGCATGTAGTTAGACTTCTTTTGACTATGTAATGTATTTTATTCTTTTACTGTTGATTATGTAATGTATTGGATGAGATCTGCCATTGAGTGAGTAAACAAGATTTACATCAAAATCATTATATTTATGTTGCAAATCAAGTGAGGAGTTGTCAACTTGTCATATTTTTTGAGTTAATGCCGTATAAATTTTGAGTTTCATATAGATTTCAGAGTATTGCATGCTTTAAGATTTTTCAGGAATTTTCGATCCGATCCTGACCGGGACTAAATTTTTTCAGAATCGGGAATGGGGTTTTCCAATCGTCTTATCCCAAGAACACCCCTACATGTAATATAAAATGTTATGTAATAATATGCGATCGTTTTTAATTTTCCTTCTCAGAGCATAAATTGCTATGGGTAAAACTGAAGTTTTAAGATTTACTCTATATTTTAAACAAATCTAGTAATGTAAGAATTTTTTATATGGATGAATTTTATATTAATATAATGGATTATTTCTTTCTTCTTCTTCTTTTTTTTTTTAACATTTTATCCAGCGTTGAGCTATAGGGATAAGGGAAATATCTGTTGCCATGTGCTCCTCTCCGCCCATATATATATACCTTAATCCATTCCCTTCCGTCTTCAATGCTGTCTGATTGATCCTTTTTAGCGCCACACAACTTTGTATTCTTCTCTTCAGATTCCCTAACTATGCCGATTGCTCTTCGATCCGATGGGGGTGTTACGATCTCAAGATCCGGCTTCATCCACGGTGTGCCCTCTACTTCGATTCGCGATCGGAGCTTATCCCCTGAGCGCGAGGATGATTCTGATTCCAGCAGCTTGTCTTCGATCGGGATGAACAGTGACTCATCAGAAGATTCTTCTGACCGTGAAGACTCCGGCGAGGCTGAGGTGCGGAGCTCGTCGAAGGGACCTTTGGAAACCGTAAATACTTTAGAGGAGGGTTTACCTGGGAAGTAAGTTCTTTGGCGCCTTTTACTATTCTGGGATTTTGTCAAGCTCTGTTAACTTGTCCTTCTAGCTAGTCATATTAGTTTGCTTCTATTGTATCATTGAATCAGTGTTTTAGGTTGTTGCCTATTTAAGAGCTTAGTAATCGAAATCTGATGTATCTTCCTATTTGGTACCGCTTTAGTAGTTTGCCTTCCTTGATTCCTAATAAATTCGAGTTCTTTGAATGAAAGTTGATGAAGACTTGACAGAAAAACTTGTTTACATGTCCTTAATGCTTTCATTTCATCCATGTTCAATTTTGTTTGACAAACCTTTGTTGGTTAGATTTGTGTTCATTCATTCCTTGGTTATAACCACGCCGTAAGTGGACAGAAAATACGGACGACCCGAGCGATTAGTTCGAGGCGTCTGTTATTTTTTTATACCTTGCTTTTACACCCGCGTTTTTTGTACCATTCTTCTTCTTAACTTATACGCAACTGTGTAAAGTGTCTCGTTTAGTCTATTCGTTTTAGCTATGTAACAAATTTTGCTCAGTTATCCAATTTGACAGGGATTATTGAAGTTATTGTTGTTTTATAGATGTTAGCATGTCTAAATGGTATTTTACTGTGTGCCTTCAACGCATTATTGGTTCACGCCCCAAAAAAATGCATTACTGGTGAATTCTGGTTATTTAACCAGTGGAAATATTCCGTTTACCTGTCTTTTATTTTCCCTTCTTTCGAAGGACAGCCATATGAACCGGCACTATACATGTCTAGCTCATACATTGAGTGGCATAGGATAGATATTCCATTTGCTATTTCACATAAGCTTTTGGGGAGGGTTTCTAACCATTCATAGCTGGCTATCAATTTCTCATTTGATTGATGTGGCCGCTAATCATCACGGATTCCAGAAACCGAGAATGAAACTGAGGATTCAAGCTCCTTCTAGGAGGAGGCCTGTGATTTGTGTGGTTGAGTAATGGGATGAAAAAACAGACTTGGTAATGGTAATGCCTGCAAAATTGGAGTGCTACCCATTGGGTATTGGGGAAAGGGATGTAAAAGAAACCAAAGTACCCTTTTTGTCCTATCTGTTTGCTCAGATGCCATGTGAGCAATGGAGTGGTGATGTGGCTTGTTTTACTTGGCTTGGGCAAACCGTGTTTATCAATTTGATGGTTTTGCTAACATAATGGGTAAATTGCATGAACTTGGGAGTTTGGCCTGTCAATTATGTACTTCTGAAGTTGAGAGTATTGAATTACAGAAGCGTTAAGTGGCAGTAGGTTCTGTGCTTTTTGGCCCAATGTTTATGTTGTTACTTTGTTTCTCTCAAGTTTTAAGACTTAAGCTTAGTAAATGAACAGTAAATAAAAATCCATGCAAGAGTTTCTGTTTCTCACTAGTTCAGGGGTCTGATGGCTTTGGTTGAATTAGATTAAGTGTAGAATAATCTTAAAGTGGTGTACGGCTTAGAGGTATAAGTATTTCCTGCACTTATTTGGAAAGAAGGCTTCCTAGTTCCTACACTTGCCACTGAGAAGAATGACGTGCTCTCATCACAAATCTTGCAAAACCAATCTCAATGCTCATGTGACAAAAATTAGGTGCAATTTTTTGGTATTTGTTGCTAAGTTCTTAGATTCTTTTACTGCACAGCGTTCTTTGATCATGTATTAGAAGAAGCGGGGAAAAAATCCCCCACGTGTATGTTATACCATAGAATCTGATAGCTAATGCTTACTAGCTTCTTGCAAGTCATGTCCAAGTTTGACCAAGATCCTTGGACCATTTGATACTAGCTTCTATATTGTCGCATTCTTAAGTACAAATGCTTTCACAATAGCTTAAACTTCTTTCTTAAGAAAAAATTGATCTTCTTACATGTCTGGGAAAAGTTAAGGATGCACTTTCTTTTTCTGTGAGCCAACAGAGTTGCAAGTTTGGTTTAACGATTAGGCACTTATAAGATGTTTGTGGTCTTGGCTCCATTATGCTCAAGCCTTTTAAAAGTTTATTATTTTTCCGGTGAAAAAGTGATGGCTGTCTTTAATTAACTTTTACCCCCTTCCTTTATTTATACTTTGGCTTGACCACACCAATTCTTTAACGATGCATTCTGAAACCATAAATTTTCCCTCAGCAATTTAGGGCCTTATTGTTTCTGTGTTTTAACCACAAGTAACTCACTCACCCAGGTAAGGACAATGATAACAGAGATTATTGCTTCTGGCAGGAAATATGTTCATTTGTGCATCAAATTCGTAACGTCTGTTTTTCATTTTTGGTTTTATCCAGGAAAGGCATTTCCAAATTTTATAGCGGCAAGTCCAAGTCCTTCACAAGCTTATCAGATGCCGTATCTACTACTACTATCCAAGAAATAGTGAAGCCAGAGGACCCTTATGCTAAGAAACGCAAGAATTTGTTAGCTCATAACATGTTTGCTAACAGGAGCCGCAGTTATGCATCTAACCTTGGAGGAATACCAAAGCGATCAGCTAACCTCGGTCGGGGAACTTCTTGTGTTGCTTTGAGTAGCTCCAGCAGCAGCAATAATAGTGAGGAAGGGACCTCATCATCAATATCACCTCCTTCCTGTCTTCCGCCTCTGCACCCACAGGCAAAAAGGTTACCTGAAAATGCATCAAGACCTTGTCCTCCAAAAACTTCTCCATGGCGATCATACTCCTGGTCTGATCTGCAGTCTGTTGCTTCTGAGGCTAATGATTTGTCTGGGTTGGCAATTTGTGGTGGAGACAAAGGCAACAAGATACACTGAAATTTTCACTAGTTTTACTTATATATATACCAGTTTATCACTGCGGGTTTCTAGTTCAGTCATGTTTCTGTTATGTAGTATGTATTATCATCGAACGGATCCTGCCTTGATTGCAGAGGCTTGTATGTATACTAAGGATTAACATGCTATGAAATGAACGTTTTCTTTCTTTCACTCATTAGAACCCAATAACTGTATTATAGAATCTATTTGAGAAATCCTCAAGAAGGGATCGATTCGTCAAGTGGTTAGAACCAGATACTCACCACATCAGGTAATAATTCAATTCAAGATGAATCTGAACTGATATTTTTCTCCTGGGTGAGAGTTTTTTCTAATAACAAGTTACATGCTAAAGGCTCTTGGATATTGGAGATTGTTCATTTTGATTGTTGGGTATGTGTATTGGATACCTCTCAGGTGCTTATTTCCTTTGGTGAAGAGGGGAATAAGGAAATGAATTTTGGGTGCCTTTTAAGGTAAATACTAAATAGTGAAGGATAAAATACTAAATAGTGAAGGATAAATTATATTTGAGTGTCTTGACTTGAGAGAATGACATATTGACTTGTTTAAATATTATGGAAATTGTTCGTGCAGGCAGGATGTGTGGCCGATGGGCTAAAAGCTTTGATATTGGATCAATATCTTTCCTTGATGCCTCTATGGGGTAGAAATACTTTGGAGGAGTCGGGATCACCGTATGTCTTTATAGACTTATTCGCCTTAAGGGGGAAGGGGAATGTGTCAGTGGGGATGTGCGCGTGATATAGAATTTCTTAGGTTTGAGTTAGAGCGTGTGCGCGCCCAGTGTGTCTTCTTGTATTTATAGGGCTTGCTTTGATATCCTAAGTGTGATCTATCATATTTTATTAATATTGGATAGGATAGATTCTTACGGATTGTAGGTGTTCTCGGATATATGATATGGCTTTGTGTTGGCCGTCCACATATATGGGGCCAATGGGGCCGGGCCATGTGATTGCCCCTGTTCGGTAGCTCGAGGTTTGAAGCTGAGGTGTATCTGGCTGACATTCACACGTCCGAGGTGATATACCGAGGTTGATTAGATCCGTCGGCGGATAGCATGGTTGATTGGATCCATTGGCTTCGCATCTTGGATTTTGGTTTTGATCGGGCTTGACCTAGGATTGCCACCTAGGGCCTACGTACCCTTTCGAGGGATCAAAGCCTCACGTAGTTCGGGTATTATTAATCCTTTGGCGGGCGCGTTTAGTGATGGCTCGAACGGTTCACTACTAACCCTCGGCCATGGATGTTACGTTCTCGAGAATCCGAGGTCGATCTCAAGATCCGAGGTCCTCATGGAGGATTGCCGAATCCCGACATTGTCCGGATTCTTCCATGTCCAAGAGTTTATCCCCTCGGGGCCGAGGTATGAGGAAGGCCAAGAGTCTAGGATGCCTTTCCGGGGTCAAGAGACCTTCCGCTTCACCATCATTGCCCCCGCCATGTGGCGTCCCTGGATTGGTGGGGGGATTTTAACCGCCCTGCTTCGTCGTCTTTGGATTTCGTGCGCATTTAATGCTCTCTGCGCACGTCGCACGTCACCCCTACGGATAGGGTGAATTTTTCCCTTTCTACCCCTGTCGCTTACACTTTCGACTTACTCTTTCCTCCCTTCTCGCATTACCTGTTATTTCTTCCTCTAACTTTCTCTCGTTTAGTTGTTTTGATATTTTTCTTTGCGGAGAAGCTCTACCTTTCGTACTCTCGTTCCTCCCGCATTCTTCTTTATCGAGTCTGTTTCCTTTTCTCCACTTATTTGATGTGTTGCGACTTTGATGGTTTTGATTGCTTATTCTGTTTTTCCTTCGCGACCATTTTGTTTCGCCCCCTTTTTTACGGTTTTCGGTCCGGGTTTTGCTTTGGGGAGTTCCAGCGATTGCCCTTGGGTCGATATGGGTGTCTAAGTTTTTTCCCTTAGGTGTTTGCCCCCTTTACGGTTTGCGTACCCCCTTTGGCTCTTCCCGCGTCTCATCGTCCCTTTTATGCATGTTCTAGGTTTCCCTTCTTCATTTTTTTGATGGGTAGGAATAAACCTTCGCCATCTTCAAACCCACCACTAACCCCGAAGAGGAAGAAGAAGCGATACGCTCTCGTTTTCCAAAGGCCGGCCCATCGGGTACCGGGTTCTCCTTTGCCCGAGAACGTTAGATCTAGTACTCTGCTTCATAGTGCTTCACGTGGGGGGAGTGCCGAGAGGTCGCGTTTGAATTGGTCTAGGGGCCCAAGTGTTCGTCATGCCCTGAGTGGGTTGCCTAACCCTGTAAGTCGAGATGTACCCGAAGGCATCCCGATCGCACCTATTAACTTACACGAGCCAACTCTAGGCACCGGGGTCGAATCTATGCCCGAGGGATACCTCGGCCCATGTCGGATCGCTTTGCCGACAATTCGTATTTCATAGCGAACGGGTGGGATTTCCGGCGGACACTACCCTCGGCACTCGCCAACATAGGTCTAGGGCACCTTCACCGGACTCGGTTTTTTTCTCACAATATAATGCATACGCCGGTACTCCCTTCAACAACTAATTTATGCCTTTCTTTTCCTTTTATTATTAGGTCCGAATGGAGTCATCCTCTTCTCAAATTAGTGGCCGGTCGACCACGAGGAGCGAGATTCCTCTGTTCCTTCCACCGCCCTCCTCCGCCGATTCCCCCGGGTCACATACGAAGCCCTCACTACGCGATCCTTAATGACCGTAGCCGAGATTAGTCGGATGAAGCTTGGGGAGTTCGAGGGTTGTTCTTCGAGCCCTCCACGCGATGAGCCCGTTTGCTCATCTAGGCGGCGGGTGTACTAACTTCTTTTTCTTTTATAAAGCTTATATATCCCGCTCGGTATTCGCTTCCGTTCTTCGAGTTTCAAATATCTTGCCTAGACTATCTTCATCTGGCCCCCTCGCAACTTCATCCTAATGGTTGGGCGTACATTGTGGCTTTTGAGAGGTTATGCAATTCTTTTAAAAACCCCATTCCTTGCACGCCCGCCCTCTTTTTTACTTCTTTCGTCCTTTTACCCCTCGTTCGGGAAGGAAGTGGATAAGCTTACTTCCTTCGGAGTGACCACGACGGAAGCTATTGAGTGCTTTCTCGGATTCCTTCAAGCACTTCAAGAACGGCTTTTTCAAGGTCGTGGCCAAACCGGGCAAAAGCCCTGGTTTTTGAAAGGGCGAGGGGACGGAGTAGAGTGGAAGTTTCCCTTGTATTGGACGTATGATCACCACAAGGTGGCTTCTACCTCATACCAAGTTGAACCAGACGATCTTCTCGCCGAGGAGGTTGTTTTTGTAGATCGGGCTGGTGTCATATTTTACTACCTACTGC
The DNA here is from genome assembly GCA_019022615.1 of Acacia melanoxylon. Lineage (NCBI taxonomy): Eukaryota > Viridiplantae > Streptophyta > Magnoliopsida > Fabales > Fabaceae > Acacia > Acacia melanoxylon. The sequence goes on from JAFJYJ010000011.1 coordinate 5,040,715, forward strand.
ACGGAGCGCGGCTTACTTTATTTCCGGTCCGGCTCCAAGTCGGGATATGTAATCTGTATGGCTTTTGTATATACCCGCTTTAACCTTTTTCCTTTCCTAATGTATGCGATAACTAATCATCGTCCTTTTCTTTTTATTGTAGCTCAAGATATGGAGCCTCACCTCGCTATCTCACTCATTCGAAGCAAGGTCGGAAGAAGAGGTCGGCCCGAGTCGCGCAAGTCCAAAACTATAGCGGATGCCCTGGCAAAGAAACAGAAACAAAAAGAGAGCCCCTTGGAATCAGTGGATATCCCCCTTTCCGGACCCTCTGGCAGTTCTTGCCTTGATGGGCGGACTTCGCCTCCCGCTGTGGCTAAAATTATGGTTGCGCCTTCTTCTTCGATCCTACCGCCACCTCCTCCTCTGCATCCGAAACTGCCCCGTGGTCTTACTTGGGGTAAGGGGCGGACCGAAGAACTGGCGGTTTCTCTCCTCCCGCCTCGGCGTTATACGGATGCCGTGGCTCTTTCCGATATTGATGAGGCCGAGTTGTGGGATATCCGAAGGCTACCACGAAATCCGCGGGGTGGTGCGGGCGTTTGAAATAGTCAAAAGGAATTATGTTAACGCCGGTGCCGCTCCGAACAAGGTTTAGGAGGAGAGGGATAGCGGCTGTCGAGGCCCGGAAGAAGGCGCCGGAGGCTCTTCGAGGCCGCCGAAGCCTCGAAAAAGAAGGCGAGGATGCTCCGCCGAGATAGAGGCCGAGAAGAGCAAGCTCTACGAAGACCTCAACATGACCCGAGAGGCCTTTGACCGAGCTAACGAAGAGCTAGTCGGGTTACAAAAGCCCACGCACGGGACATCGACTCGTCGGGTGGTGGAATCGCGGCGTGGGGACTTAGCGAGGGAATTGGGCGAGACCAGGGCGGCCCTAGCGGAGTCTCAGAGAGCTTATTCTGATACGGTTCAGGAGACGGCCAGAGATGCTTTCAAAATGGCCCTGGCTCAGATCCGCCACTTAAACCCTAATGTCTCGCTGAACATTGAGGGATTTCACCATCTGGCATATGTCCAGGGCGATAAGCTTGTTCCCCCTCCTGCTTCTCCAGAGGTGACTTCAGCATCCCTTCTTGATGACGGCGATCAAGTGGGTGATGGGGAGGAGCACATCTCGGCCCGACGTCCCTATCGGGGCCTTCCATCCCCCTTGCTTCGGATGCTTAGTTTTTGCTTTTTGTTTATCTTCTTTGGGCATTAATGCCCTTTGTTTGTAATTCTTTGGATGTTTTTGCTATGGTTCGGCCGATTTATAGAAGTTAACTTGTTACGTTAGATTGAGCACTTTGTATAAATGCTAACCTTATTTGACCAAGCCGGGGTCGTTATGCGGTTCTGCTTTTATCGTCCGGACTTGCCATCGGGGGAAGTTTGGTAGGGTTTTCTTAGTTAACCACAAAGGGTGTTTATTTAACGCACTCCGAGTTCGGCTCCCTTGTCCGGGTTCAATCGCCAAGATAAGGGCAAAATGTCACATGTTCGGCCGAATTATCCTAACTCCAAGCCGAACATTTGGACTCGATCGGGGTCGGCATGACAAGTCATCTTCTTATCAAGGAGCGGCGTTGACGCGTCAATTTTGTGAAGACCTTTACGGTGGGTTCACATTGCTCGAAACCAAGGAACATCGGCCCTAGTGTCGGCCCATCTAGATGTGTTAATTGAAACCGGGTTCGAAAGTGGTGCGAACTTAGGGTATGTGGACCTCGGTGTAAAAAACTTAAGTTATAAACAGCACGTGCGTTTGAATGAGAACTCCGTGCGGGTTCCTTCTTTAAAATAAGATTTCAAAGAGTTGAATGCGTTAATGGTAAACAACCAAATATAAACGACATAAATTTAAATAAGAAAAAATGAAACAAGTTCCATCGTGCGTGACATCCGAACCGAGGTCTAGCTATGGTAGGCCCTCAGTTTGTCGGCGTTCCAGGTCCTTTTGACGAGCTTTCTTTCTAGGGTTTCTAGTATATAGGCCCCATTGCTCGGCTTTTCCTTTACGCGGTACGGACCTTCCCAATTTGCCGCGCGACTTGCCATCTCGGGCATTTTTGTTCCCAATATCGCGTCGAAGTACGAGGTTGCCCCTGTTGAAGGAGCGGGGTCTTACTTTCCGATTGTACTTTGCCGCGATGAGTTGTTTAGCAAAGCAAGGTCTTTGCGGTGCGCCCGACTCGATTTCGTCAATCAAGTCCGGCTCGGTCCTCAACGCATCCTCGTTCGATTCGCCTCGGCACGGGTTACATTAGCCTTCCTCCATGACGGAAGTCCTATCTCAACAGGGATCATAGCCTCGCATCCATAAGTCAACCCGGGGGGTTTCTGGGTTGACGTACGTACACCGGTCCTATATCCCCATAGTACGTTTGAGCCGTTGTTCGACCCGGTTGGACTCTTCTTGCATCCTCTTCTTTAGGCCGTCTAAGACGACTTTGTTTCCGCCTCGGCTGGCCGTTTGATTGTGGATGTTCTACCGAGGCGAAATGGTGCACGATATCTAGATCCGAGACCATAGTCCGGAATCCTTTGTCTATGAATTGGGTCCCGTTGTCCGTGACTATTTCAAAGCAGAATTCCAAATCGAGCGACAATATTATGTCGAAAAAACCTTTTAATCCGTGCCGAGGTAATCGAGGTTAGAGGCTCGGCCTCGATCCATTTGGTGAAGTAATCTACCGCCACAACGAGCCACCTAAATTGCCCGGTGCGGCTTTGAATGGCCCTAAGAGATCCATTCCCCATTTATAAAAGGGCCAAGGAGCCGAGATGTCACATAATTCGATGGCGGAGGCCAAATAATCTTGGCGTGTTTCGGCAACTTTCGCACCTTTGACGGCTTCCATGGCGTCCATCTTCATTGTTGGCCAAGAATATCCGGCACGCAAAGCTTTTTCGGCGGGGCCTTACCCCCATGTGATGGCGTTCACACCCCGATGTATCTCGGACAACACATATCTGGCTTCGGATGAATCTACACATCTCATCATTGGAGAATGTATACCTTTCCGGTATAGTTGGTCATCCATCATCGTGTAGACCGCGGCTTCTCGTATTAACTTCTTTGCCTCAACGGAATCTATTGGTATAATCCCTCTTTCGAGGTAATCTTCAATCGATTTCCTCCAATCCGTAGCGGGTGATATCGTCATGACGCAACTAGGCTCGGTCGATTTTTTGGATGACGGTTCGGTAGATTCTGGGCCCTTGGTAGTCGGCGAGTTTCGACAAGATATCGGCTCGGGTGTTTTCTTCTCTTGGGATGTGGGTGATTACAACTTCGTCAAATTCGGAGATCAACTCCTTCACTTTATTGAGATACTTAGCCAATAACGGACCTTTCGTCTGATAAGTGCCCTCTATCTGTGCGGCTACAAGCTACGAGTCGGTGAAAACCCTTACTCTCTGTGCTTGATGTTCTCGGGCTTGCAATAATCCGGCCAGTAGGGCTTCATATTCGGCCTGGTTATTAGAGGTCGGGAACTTCGGTTGGAGGAATGTTCAATGGCGACACCTTAGGGTTTTCGATTATGACTCCGGCTCCACTACCCTTTGCATTTGACGAACCGTCACATATACCTTCCACACTTTACTTTGACCGTCATCGGCCGTAGTCACCGTGAGTTCCTTACGAAATCCGCCAACGCTTGGGATTTGATCGCGTGTCGGGCCTCGTAGGTGATGTCAAACTCGGATAGCCGTGATGGGCCCTAACCGGTCATTCTTCCGGCGGGTCGGGTTTATGTAATATCTGCCGGAGCGGAAGGCTTGTACGGACTATGATACGGTGCCCCTGGAAGTAAGGTCTTAATCTTCTTGCTGAAATGAGCAGGGCAAAGGCCACTTTTTCCAACTTCTGATATCGAATCTCCGAGCTCTGTAGCGCCTTACTCATGAAATACACAGGGGACTGCCCGGCCTCGGTTTCTCGTACTAGCGCCGCGCTCACCGCTTCTTCACCCACCGATAAATATAAAAATAGAGACTCTCCGGGTTAGGTTTTGATAGAACTGGTAGGGTTGCCAAACAAAGCTTGATCTTTTCAAAAGCCGCCCACACTCCCGTTCCATCCTCCTTGTGTTTCCTTTTTTAGCAACCTAAAAAATGGGAGCGCGTTCTCGGCCGATCGCGGTAGAAACCTGGTTAGTGCGGCGCGGTCGGCCGGTTCGGCTTTCGTATTTCCTTCTTCGTCCTCGCCGTGCATCTCGAGGACGGCCTTGCATTTATCCGGATTGGCTTCGATTCCTCGGTTTGTTAACATAAAACCTAGGAACTTCCGTAGGGACTCCAAATGCGCATTTGGTCGGGTTCAAACGAATCTGAAACCTCCTCAACTTTTCAAATGTCTGTTCGAGATCACGGACATGGTTTTCGGGGTCCTTTGACTTCACGATCATATCATCAATGTAGACTTCAATGTTTCGCCCAATCTGATCCGCGAATACATTGTTCATCATCCGTTGATAAGTTGCTCCGGCGTTCTTAAGACCGAAGGGCATCACATTATAGCAGTAGTTGGCCTTGTCGGTCATAAAAGCTGTATTCTCTTGATCACTCGGATGCATAGGTATTTGATTGTAACCGAGTATGCGTCCATGAAGGATAACAATTGAAAGCCCGACGAGTTATCGACAACCGATCGATGTTAGGCATCGGGTATGAATCTTTGGGACAGGCTTATTCAAATTGGTATAATCCGTGCATACTCTCCACTTTCCGCTTGGCTTTTACCATAACTACGTTAGATAGCCGGGTGGTATATTGTATTTCCCGATGAACCCGGCTTCCAAAAGCTCCTCGACGTCCGCTCCAAAGCCTTACGCCCGTCGCCCCGATATTTCTCTTTTTCGTGCCATTGGTTTGGACCCTACTGTGGATGGCCTTGACCTATGACAACAAAAATTAGGATTGATTCACGGGACCTCGGATGACGTCCATGCGAATACATCATGGTTTCGCCTCAAGAATTGGACCAATCTATCCCTTAAATCCGGGTCCATTGCCCCTCCGATCTTTGTTGTCTTCGCTAGATTTCCTCCAAGGATGAGCTCTTCCAACTCCCCTTCTGGTTGTGGACGTGGGATTTCGGGCTCGTCCCTGAGGTCGAGTTCTACCATGCTGACGGGTCGTCCGTCTATTCTCTAATTTTCGAGGTTCAGAATTTGTTCGTTTCTTGGGATCCGAAGTGGGGAGGGTGGACCGCCTTCTCCGGCTCGGATTGTCTCGAAAGTAACATTGACGTGATTCCTTCGATCTCCCTTAACAACCACTACTTTATTCTTATTGTTTACCATCTTCAACCTCTCGGTGCTTCGTGGATACTATCATATCCCAACTATGAATCGTTGGCCCCGAGTATGACGTTATATGGGGACGGAAATCGCGACTATGAACGACCCGTTCGGATTTGAAAGCGTCCCTAGCCCCCATAGTAAGTCTTAGGTCGACATATCCCTTGGGAGGTGAATGTTCCCGTTAAAGCCTATAAGGGTTGTTTTGCACGGTTTTAAATCCTCAACGTCCATATTCATCCTTTTGTAAGCATCCCAACTAATAATGTCCGCCGAGCTCCCGTATCCACAAAAACCCTTTTTACGAGGCACCGAGCCACGGTGGTCGTTATGACCAATCCGTCTGGTGGCCGGCACCACGTCTTTAGTTCTTCGGTGGTAAAGACTAATGGGGGTGGTGTCGGTCCGGTTGAATCGTCTTTAAACTTTGGGATATTGCGGATGTAAAGCACTTCCCTCAAATATTTCTTTATTTGGTGATCGTATTGCCTCCCCCGCCAAATCCTCTACTGACTACGTTACAGTGGAATTGAGCTTCCGGGAACTCATCTTCCTCGACGACCGACCTCCGACGCTTCTCATCTTTCTTCGGGCCTTTGTCTGGACTCCTACTTCGGCCTCCTTGTTGGCGTTTGGGACCTTTACGCCCTTGAGTTTGAATCAGGTATTGGCGTAGCTTGCCTTCCCTGATGAATCGCTCGATGGCATCCCGGAGTTCAAAGCATTGATCCGTAGTATGCCCCGCCCATCGTGAAACTCACAAAACTTAGATCGATCGGTCGAGAATCGAACCCTAGGAGGCCGAGGTCTATTCAATTTTTTCATCTCGATGCGGGCAACCTCCTTCCAAATTTGGGATCGGGAGGCGTTTAAAGGGGTATACTTCTCGTATCATCCTTTTGCCTCAAGCCGTCCCTCCAGTTGCGACCATCTCGGCCCCCGGTGTTCGTTGGGGGCCTTCTCCCTTTGACTTACGCGGTTGGCCTTTCGTTCGGTGATATATTTCCTTGTTTCTCCGACCCGACCGCGCTAGCTATCTCCATCTGTTCTACGTCCAAGTATTGCTTAGCTCGGGTGTGGAATTCGGTGAGCGTGTGGACTTGATTCTTAAAGATATTCTTAGCTAATCGGGCCGAGGGATCCAGGCCATCTACTATGCAGTGTACGTGGACGTCATCCGGAAGTGAACGAACTTGCAACGCTACCTCTTTGAATCGGTCTAGATATTTCTGGAGGGTTTCCTTCCGCCGCTTGATTTTGCTCAACGTAAATTGAGACTTCGGTTGCTTTTTTACTAGTGGCGAAATTTAACTCGATTTCCGACCGAGTTCTTCAAGTCGTGGATCGAATCGGTAGGTAAGGTATGAAACCACCTCCGGGCCGGTCCGGAAGCGCGTTGCAGCAAAAATTCTTGATATGAGGGCCCTTGATTAAACGGACAAACATTCCGAGCTCGAATGTATCGAGATGGGTACGTGGGTCCTGGGTCCCGTCATATTTGGGGAGATGCGTCAAGTCCAGTTTCTTTGGATATGGGGCAGTGGCGATTTCTTCTGAAAAGGGGCCTCGGTTGAGGTCGGTCAGATATTTCATCTTATATTCTTCGAGATCCCGAGACCGAGGTTCCTTCCTCCTATCACGGTCTCGGTCTTGCGTGATTTTTTCTAAGCGTATCCTTTTTGCTTCGATCTTTGAAGGACGAGTCCGAGCCGATCCCGTCCCGCGAGAAAATCGGCTTTTGTCCGGCATTCTTGCCTCGGACGTTTACCCGGACGGATCGCTTGTATCTCGAGGATTCGGTTTCGTCCTCCCGCGTGTCTCTCCGCTCTCGGTTTCCGATTAACAACTCAAATTTGTTAAACCGGTCCTCCATGATCTCCGCGTGATTCGAGGTCTTCTTGGCTGGAGGTTAGAGCGCTTCTCGTTATTTTCCATGCGTCTCGGAATTGATTCCTGCGCTTTGCGGGAGGACGACGTCGGGATTTCGGATCGAAACCTCCGTCGTAGCTAAATTATGAGGTTTGGGAACTATCGGAGGGGAGGATGCCGTATCCGAGAGGTTCCCCTCCCGGGCTCCCCCGGTGGCCGTTGGAGCATGATTATTCCGAGTACCTTCAACCTGTGGTGGATTTGCGTGTTGAGTGTTCCGACCGCAACTTCTCGTGTTTGCCATCGGTGGTCACGGGGATCGAAATTACGGCCCCACCGGTCGGCGCCAATGTTTTGGTCTGGAACCAGATGTGTAGCCCGATGGGCTAAAGCTTTGATATTTGATCAATATGCTCCACCAGTACCTCTATGGGGTAGAAATACCGGAGGAGTCGGGATCACTGTACACTATAGACTTATTCGCCTTAAGGGGGGGAATGTGTCAAGTGGGGATGCGATGATATAGAATTTACTTAGGTTTGAGTTAGAACGTGTGCAGACAGTGTCGTGCGCTGTATTTATAGGGCTTTGCTTTGATATCTAACAGTGTGATCTATCATATTTTATTAATATTGGATAGGATAGATTCTTCGGATTGTAAGTGTTTCTGGGATATATGATATGGCTTGTGTTGGGTCGTCCACATATATGGGCCCGTACGGACCGTAACAGAAATGAATTGCATTGATTTGAAATTTCGATATGAATCAATAATTAAAGACAAGTTTATTCATACCCAAAAAAAAAAAAAAAAAAGCTGAAGAATAAAAATTATTTTTTACTTAAAGTTTACTTATTTTTATTTTATTGAACGCGGATGATGGATGCACCGAGTACGTTTTTAATGTTGGAAAAAATGGTAGAATCCATCAAAAGATAAAAATAAAAAATAAACCCGGTATAACTGATTATTAATAATCAATAAAAGAAAGGTTTAAGTGACATTTTTACCCTCTGAAAATTTCTAAAATGGAGCAATTTTGCTCTAGTCATTATCTTAGTTGATTTTAATGACTAAATATACTGAGATGTTAGTCCCTATGTCATCCACAAGATGTAAATTTACAAAATTTTAAATCTAACTTAAAAAAAAAGATGAAATAGATAACATATGTATTTTCGTTATAAATTTATACCTAAAAAGAATAACATGAAAAACACACAAGACTTCCAATTTAACTGATTTAGTTAACTAACTATTAAAATTAATTAAAATAACGGTGACATCAAATAATTACTCTCTCTCTTTTTTTGACACTTTGGATAAAATTGCAAATCTTCGGGCAAAATTACCCCTAACCCATCAAAAAAATTCATCTTTTGCAATCTGAACGGCCTCAGACCTCACCATCGGTCGATTAGTGTAAAGCACCAGACCGGGCGTCTCCTTACCGACCTTGTGGAAATCGCAGATATCGTTAAAACGTCAGGCTTTTATCTCTTCGGAGAATAAGTTCAAAGCCAGAAGTACGTACAAGAATAATCAAACTTCCGATTTTCCGTCTGAGTTAGTGAAATTGGCTTTATATTGAATTGATTTTGCAGTTCTAATTGTTCGATATGGAATCGAGCTCGAGCGGGGAAGAACCTACTTCGTGGGATGAGCTATATAATATCAATTTGATGCCGTCGGAGTTCTTCCTCAAGTTCCGGAAGGAGATACAAGGTTTTCGAGTCGGTCTTAATATGGAGGTAATATGAACTTTTCAATTATCAGATTGTTCGGCTTTTTTTTTTTTTTTTTTTTTTTATTTATACAGACGGTTCAACTTAAATTGCGAGTGATTCAGTGTTCAGTTTGAAATTAAAAATCTTACTGAAGTTGAAACGATGCATAATTACTCTGTCAAGCGTTTACTTGTTCCCGCTTCTTGCTGAATGTATAAGAGGTTTCTAGGTCTAATGAGTTTGCTACTACTTTCTCATCCATATTACAGACACGCAATGTAAGGATTGTTCTGTTTTTGCGTGAAATGTAAACTTGCTTCTGTTTGGCGTAATTCGATATCCGAATTTCTTTGTTCGCTGGGAACGTTCTTGGTGTTGAGGGACACGGTTATTTTGTAATTTCTGAATTAACATTGAATGATATGCTGAAAATTGTAATAAGTTTACACGTTTAGACATCAGGTTGATGTAATTTCTGATTGTGATTGCTATAAAAATTGGGGAAAAGAAGTGGTAGAAATTAGAAAAGATGAACATAAAGGAGCTACCACCATTTGTTTATTGATGGACAAAAATTAACAGCTGAGGGGATTGTGAGACTCTGTTTTTCAAGTGATTGGTTTTGTTTGATACCATGGTTATTTAGATGACCACTCTGCTGTTGGCAATATCACTTGTTTATATACATTATAACATTGTTTTTCACCTTTTCTCATTTTTTTCGAACTTTCACAGATTGATTCCTTGAATATGCTTCATGCATCTTCTGTTGTTTTTCACCAGTGCCTAAGATTTAGTTAGATCTTCTCAGCTTATGATTTGGAGCTTCTAGTGACTAGTGAATCTTATAATACTTGCTAGTTTCTAATTTGTTAAGATATTATTTTCGTGCAGTTCTACAATGCTCCATGCAATGAATATCAAGCAAAGCTTGTATTGAAACCTTTGACACCAGAATGGAAGTGCAAATTTATTTACGAGCCTATTAATCGTGATGTTCGCCTTCTCTCAAAGAAGATCCCAATAACCAAATTTCTCAATCTCCAGGTTTCATGATGATGGAATCTGTTCCTTTTCTTGACTAAATTATTATATCTATGTTGATTTGTGAAATATATGTCTATAAATAATTTTAACTGTAACATTGGATGTACAGGTAGAGTGTGTATTGACTTCAACTGTGGTCCATCATAATAATGTGATTGCTTCATAAATTCTGTAGTGTTTTAACCGATATGAATGGTGCAGGTTGGTGTGGGTCACAATTTTCAGATGCATGCTACTGGGTGGAAATGGAAACTTACGACATGTTTGGGTGGAGATGGTGTCTCTCGGATTCGAAACAAGACAACTCTTGGCTTGTTTCCTGGCTGTGATTTTCGGTTTGGATGGAGGGCGGATTATGTTCTTCCAGAACTTACAGGGCAAGTTTTACTATCTTCTACTTTTTTTCGGGAAATGCTAACAACTGTATGATTAAAATCTGAGATGCATTCATGCATCATCTGCAAATATGACTCTGAGATCAATTTTGACCAGGGCTCTGGGGACTGGCGAGCCAATGTTCAACATGAACTCAGGAAAATTACAAGCATCACTTGATAGAGTTGAGGCCATCTTAACCCACAGTGATACTGATTGATTCAAACATAGAAGAGATTATAACAACGTAAGAAAGAAAACCAGGTATAACCTTCATTCCTCCAAGGAAGCTCTGCTATATTGGTTAATAAATTGTCGCAGCATTCTCTAACAGGACATGGAATGCATATTTAGTACTAGAAGATGAAATTTTCTATGTCTCAGATCTTGTTCTTTTAATTTTTCAAGAAAGTTGAAGCAGAGTTTATTTTTGAGTATGCTTCTTTATATCAAGTACAATCTCTTTCTTCTTCTTTTTTTTTGGTTGATAAAGAAATATGGATTATTTCATTAACTTGATGATGAATCTAAAAAATCTAGTGTTTGACAATGGAGAAGTGTTCATCATCGTCCTTTCCAAATTATTGCTGGTTCTGGTACATCTTAGGTGGTTAAAAGGAAGATAAGACTGATGATTGGGAACATAGTTTCTCTTCTCTTGTGGTTTTCATATATGCATTACACCACCCCTCCTTTGCCTGAAGTGCTTTCATGCTTTCTAAGTGACAATGTTGTTAGCTGGCTTTACTAGTATGACTGACTGTAAATGTGGCTGCATTTTCATCTTTGATCTAGACTTTGAGATACTGAAAGGTTTTTAGTTTCCCCCTTTATTTGACATCATTGTTTGTGCGTGTTTCTTAGCTACTCCAGAACACCTACTTTCTGTATGCCATTTTCATATACGTTTGATTTAGCTCTTTTACAGCTCTCTCTCTCTCACACACCCCTGGGGAATTTATAATATGTATTTATTTGTTAAATGCAGAGGATCTGGATGGACCTCACACTGGCTCTGCCTTATGGCAAACAATGGGCAGATCAAGATTTATTAATCTGTGATGAGAAAAATGGCAAAAGGAGTTTTAAGATATCCTTATTGTTCTTTGATAGATATGTGTCAACTCTTTGGTCTTTACATCTTATTCCTACATGATTCAATTTTTTCGAAGTTTGGTATATATCATCAATGCGTGGGCTTTTCTGTGTCTTTGCAAAACCAATTCAGGAACAAAAATATTTCCAGTAACTTTTGTTAGTTTTTTTATTTATTTATTGTTTTAGCACTGTGGCTTATCCCCTCATTTTGAATTATAAGCCTGGACACCATGAGAACCAATGCCAGCGATATACGTTACATTACTGTTACTGACCATTAAATGAAAATACAAAATGTAGTTATCAAAAGAAATTATATTTGTGAATGAGGCTTTATTTTGATCTTTTATTGATCATGTCATTCTGAAGTTGATTATTTTTAATACTCTATCCAGATGTCTAAGACAAGGCTATATTAAAAATGATTTGTGTCTGAAGTGTTTTTTTCCCCCTTCAATTTTTCCTCATTAATTGGATTAGTATTAGTTGGCGACTAATTGCTCTAGAAGATACAATTACTCTAGTTGTGGATGGTTGCAGATAATTAAGGGGTATTTTAAAGAAACAACACATTAAATATTCATAAAAATGTGTGATGTTGCTTTTGTTAAACAAATGTCTGACCCATTTTGTTGATTCTAATTATAAGACAACATTTTAATTTTTGTCAATTTCTTCCTAAAACACCCCTATTTTATTCTCTAAAGTGTATTTGGTTTTTGGTGAGTGTATGTATGTTGATGCATAGACTCTTACAGTAAGTAAAATTTTTAAATTATTGGATTTTAATTTATTTATCAATCAGCTGATATTAATTTTTCAATACATACATATATATATAGACACACATTTACACACACACAAATATATATAGACACACACACACATGTGTTTATACATATATGTATATTTGTGTATCTATGTGTATGTTTGTCAATATGTGTGTGTGTGTATACATATATATATGTTGTGTGTGTTTATACATATATGTATATTTGTGTATCTATGTGTGTGTGCATATATGTATATCTTTGTGTGTTATTAATATATATATGTGTGTATACAGATATATATATATATATATATATATATATATATATAAATGTGTGTGTATAATATACATATATATACGTACATATATTGATTTTCATTGATTTATAAACTAAGAATAAAAGTAATTTCTATGTTAAACTTATATACCTAATACAATTGCAATTAGACTAATTAAAAATTTCCACCATTAGAAGGATATCACGCACCTTAAAATTTCATATCACTATTATTGCACCCGTCCATATTTATGAGTCGTGAATTTAAAAATTATGAACAATATGACTCACTTGAGACTAAACATCAATTTTCGATATGTAGCATAACTTCTTGATGTACAATTCGAACACGTTACATATTACATATGAAAGTATTTTAAGCATCAACACCAACATGAGATTTGAATGTAGGTCGAGCAGGGAATGAGGGCCGGCCTTTGAAGGATCAGGGCCTAACAGGGCTCGGGGTAAGAAAAACATCTGTTTTTCAAAGCTCGGTTTGAGAATACTAAGGTCAGGGCTGGCCCTACAGGATCCGGAAGTTACTATTCCAAATTTTAATTATTTTTCCTTTTTTTTTCAAAGAAATATAATTAGTAAATTACAACAATTAAAGTTCTAATCTATGAAATAAATGTTATTAACATTAATATCCAAACAATACAAATCATTCAACAAGTAAACACATTCACCAAAAGCAAATTATTGTCTACAAATAACTCGCATAAAACGTAAGAAACATACCACTAAGCACCATTAGTACAATGATTATCATTGTCATCTTCTTCGCCACTATCATCAATTTTAAAGACATTTGATTGTACTTCACTTTGAGTAGTAGGCTTTGCTTCATGGTAAGAATATTATGAATTTCTTCTCCCGCATCATGAACACATCCTTAATCTTTATCTGCAACAAATAAAAAATCAAATCATAAAATTAGGGTTCTCAACTCTCAAGTCTAGGCAGCATAGGTATTTTTTTTTTAAAAAAAAAAGTTAAAAAAGCCTAATGAGTTGGCCCTTTTAAGTCCGAGACCCTACAGGGCAAATTTCATTTAATTCATCTAATTTTCAAGCTCGACATTTAAAAGCCCAGAGCTTAAACGAATTGGTTGGACATACTCGACCCAATTTTCTAACTCTAAATATAGGGTTCTCGCTTTGTTTTTACTAGATGTAATTTTTTTTTTTGGATATATAGGCGATAGGGGAGGGGGGAACCCAAGGCAAAGTGGAAACAATTCCCAATACCACTAGATGTTTTGGTACTAGATGTAATTGAAAAAAGAAAAGAAAAGAAACTTATGTATGAAATGATTTTAGCCCGAGGAGCATCTATGATATACCCACTCGTTGCTACGGGTTCAGAGCCATAGGTACAGTGAGAGCTGAGAATTAGGGCCGAGCCGACTCGGCGGGACGGCCTGAGCCTACAAAATTTGGCCTTACAAGCGCTGGAGTAAGGAAAATATATGTTTTTTAAAGCCCGGCCCGATAGTACCAAGGCTGTGGCGGCCATCTGGCCGAAAATTACTATTCCAAATTTTAACTATTTTTTCTTCGATTTTTTTTTTCAAAGAAATATAATTAGTAAATTGGAATCATTAAAGTTCTAATCTATCAAATAAATGTTATCAACATTAATATCTAAAAAATATAAATCATTCAACAAATAAACACATTCATTAATTCGTAATAAAAAACAAATAAACATAAAGAATATGTTTTTTCCTTTTTTTTTTCAAAAAATATTAAACAAAGGAATTGCATTATGTATGTCCACGACAAAATTTCTTTCCCTCTCGTAATTTTGTGTGTGTCTGATTCCTTCGGTTCATGCATGATTTTACCGTGGGTAAAAATAATTATACTTATTTTACACAAAATATATTTATAATTTATTACTTATATAATATTGTAATATCAAAGTATGTGTTTATTTAATATGAAAACATCCATTCTTTAAAATTTATAATAACTAATTATGTATTTTAATACAGAATAATAATAAATATAAAAAAAGGTTATAATTTAAACTATAAAAATCTAATTAATTACAAATAAACACATTTATTAAGTGGAAGTCTAAGTAATTATTATTTTTTTTTTAAAAAAAACTATAGTTAAATGGGCTCGCATGACGGCCCATTAAGTCTCGGCGCTTTAGAGGCCTAGGCCTTGGTGGCTAATTTCAAATTTCAAGATATTTTTTTAAGCTCAAACCCTGTAAGCTAAGCACCTTTAAAACCGGGCGGCCGACGATTTGGCCGATTTTCCGACTCTAGGTACAGGGCAGTGGGGCACATGCATTATAGTTTGAAAGCCTCAGGAGGGAAAAACAAAAGATTTACAGTTCCCAAACCTCAAAAGTGGGACCTCTCTTTTGGCCGTTACATTTTGCCCCAACGGCTACATTTTAAATTCCTTAACTATAATATCCAAATTCCCCTTCATACTTCACCTTCAAATCAAACCGAACCTCAGAGAACAAACCAAACAAATGGCTTCTTCTTCCAAGCTCAGAAGAAACACCTGCTCCTTCACAAGACTCCTCCTTTCCTGCCTCAACTTCACTCTCTTCATCCTCTCAGTTTCCTCCTTCGCCCCCACCCTCCTCCTACGCACGCCTCCGACCTCCTTCGGCATGGCCTTCCTTCTAGTCTCCGCAATCTCCCTCCTCTCTTCCTTCATGGGCTTCTACTCTCAGCTCACTCATTTCTGCTTCATCACCCACATTTCCTCCTCCTCGCCTCCTTGATCTCCCTCATCCTAAGCATCCTGGCCCTGTTCACCAAAGAAAAAACAAGCCTTTCTCTCTTCAAGTCCGGTCGCGACCTGAAGGAGGCGAAGCTCCTTGTGAGGCTAGAATGTGGAGCTCTCATGGCAATTTTGATTTTGCAGATTGTGGTTTTGGTTCTGAGCTGTGCAGCGCATAGCTGCTGGGTGAAGGAGTACCAAGAATTGGAGGCGAAGACGGAGACGTCGGCGAGGAAGAGGAGCAAGAGGATGGCGAGAGTGCAGGAGGAGGCCATGGTGAATGTGAACAAGATGGAGGAAGAGAAGGCGAAGGAATTTGACGGGAAAATGAGGAGCAAGTATGGGCAGTCGATGATGAAGACTGAATTTGAACCTTGAAGAGTCTTTTAGTTAAATTAGTTAGCTTCTCTGCAACTAATGATCATATATATGTCTGTGTCTTGTGGTGGATGTTCCTATTTGTGTTTGGTGTTTTGTTTTTTGTTCACAAGGGCCTATTGGTGTTTTAAATTAGGGTCACTATGAGTGTGGCCTTTAATTATTGGAGAAGCGACGAGTTTGACTTTTCTTATACACAAGTGTTTTGAATTTGAGGATGGAGAAATCAGTCATGCGCGACTCCATTA
Organism: Acacia melanoxylon; assembly: GCA_019022615.1. Taxonomy (NCBI): domain Eukaryota; kingdom Viridiplantae; phylum Streptophyta; class Magnoliopsida; order Fabales; family Fabaceae; genus Acacia; species Acacia melanoxylon. The sequence continues at coordinate 5,056,590 of JAFJYJ010000011.1, forward strand.
TTGTTACTTTTAGCATCAGTTATGATCTAAGGGAAAACAATTGGGTTTCAAGCTTTCAATTTTTGGGTCACGGTCCTGATGGGGCGGGTTAGAAAAACCCACCTCAAAATAGGTTGATATTTTGTCAAATCCCAATTTAATAAATGGTGGGTTAGCAGGTTAGCTCTACTTATTTATCCTATTTTGTGTTTTGCCGATTGTTTTTTTTTTTTTTACAAACACCTATATCTTTGAAATGCATGAACATTAAATTTCCTAACATATTAGTAGTTCATTATAAACATGAATTTCAAATTTGATGTTGAAATCAATACAATCAAGCTATTAGCTAATCATCTAATCATAATTAGCTTACAACCAAGGAGAACTACAATAGCTCCTAACATTATGATTTGAAACTCAAAGTCAAGGGGCTATTGAACATTTAGGAAGACATACATCAAAGGTACACATTTGGTCCTTCAACTTTTAAGAAAATTTCAATTTGATTCCTTAATTTAAAAAAGCATGTTGTTAGCCCTTTAATCTAACATGATTAGTCTCAAATGATTATCTTTTTTGTAACAATCATTGCTTTTTTGAAGATTAAGATATGTTAGCATTTGAAAATGTTCTTTTTCCTACATTTAAAATCTCAATATTAGCATTTTTTTTAAAATTAATTAATGACATTAGGGCTAAAGGATAAAAAAGACACTTTATAGAATCAAGGGATCAAAATAATATCTTAGGTAAGTTAAATGACTAAATATACGCTTTTGCCTATATTAAAATAGAAAGAGCGCCTAAGTATATGAAAAGAGATAAAATCGTGTATATATACTTCCTCTGGTCCTTATTATAAGGCACCAACTAATAAGTATATTTGGTCTTTTTTATAAGGCACTTGCCTGTTCCCAAGGAGTATTAATTATCTTTTTCCATGTTTGCCCCTAATTAATAAGGATAGTGGGTGAGAGTAATAATTAATATGATATTAAAGTTTAGTGCAATTAGTATGGGTAATATTAGAAGTTACTTAAATTGTAGGACAACTTCATTGACTTTAAATGTTTTTCTTAGTTTGTAAGAATTGTTAGTTGGTGCCTTATAATAAGGACCAGAAGGAATAAATTAGTAACAATTCAAAATAAAAGGAGAAGAAAAGAAATATAAAATTGTATCAAGTATCAATACCTTCAGCATTAGCGACTATGGTCAAAGATCGTATGGTATAAGATGTGCCATTTATGGAAGCACTTTCCCTACCTATCCCAAGATAGGTAGGGAGAGCTTTTCTTAATCTGGACCGTTTAGATTTGATCTGGACGATCCAGATTTAATTTTTTAAAAACTGTTAATTTTTAAATAAAAAAATCTTTTTTTAAAATTATGTTAGTTGAAAAATTATCTTTATTTTAGATTCTCTACCTATTAAAATAATTATTTTTAAAAAAATTAAATATTAAAAAAATCTCATCTGGACGGTTCAGATGGGAAAAGCTTTCCCAACCTATCCTTGGGATGGGTAGGGAAAGTGATTCCGCCATTTCTGACACAAAGCTTGGAGTTCATTCTGCACAGTTCTTTAGACGCTACACTTGTCGTCCAAATTTTAAAAAGCATTAGCAACTATACTTAGGAGTACCATGTGTCATGTTATTAAGATTTAAATATGTTCCACTATATATAATGTTATTAGAGTCACATTTTATTGATATTGGTGGGTTGAGCTTGTGAACCCAATCCATATTACAAGCTCTATTTAGAGTGGTGAGAGTATGAGCTAGTTTTTTTTTTTTTTTTTTTTTTTAAATTGAAGAGTATGAGGCAGGTTTAAAATGTTAGCCCCTTTCAATATGTAAATATAAGTCACTTTCAATTTAATTAATGTTTTTTTTTTTCTTATTTTAGCCTTATGATTAATAATCACTTTCTAACTTTGCCCACTCATTATATTCCCTCTTTGAAATAAAGTCAAAAAAAATCTATATTTTAATATATATTAAATGATATAATTTAAGTACCTATATTAAGTAAGCTGATTAATTAAATGTATCAAAATTTTTGTTTCACTCATGGGCTTGAGTAACATCAGCATTAGTAGTAATAATTAAAGGATATGACACGCCATCCCTTCATAATTACTGCATAATTATCGTAGTCTGATTTTTGTAATAATAAAAAATAAAAAATTGGGATACTGACATTTTCCACTTTTTAAACAGTGTTTAATGTTTATCATGGCACAGCTTTTGCCGCCGAGCAAACCTCAAGCGCTGCTGCTGGTTTTGCTGTCAAAAGACTCAAAACCCATGTTCCCAAATAATTATTTTTCTAATTATAATGATTTATTATTTGTTTAGCATAAAAAATAATTTTATATGCTGGCAAGGATAAAAATGCCTTCTTTTTGTTGATTCCCAAAAAAAGTAATTAGCCACCTTTTTTTTCACCACATAAATAAAGGGTTAAGGAATGAGCCAAAGATCACGAAGTTTCGCCGAGGCGTCCGTCACAAAGTTTTTTGGGGGCGTCGTCAGTCTGCGAGTTACGTTTAGGAGAAGCGTCAAGCATTAGTTAGTTATATTGTTAGTTGCCATCAACTTTGGATGGAATCTTGACGATGGCGATGATGTAAGATCGACACGCCGACATAGACGATGACGTGGAATAAATTTTTTTTAAAAAATAGGAAAAAAAAACAAAAAAATCGAAAAAAAAATAAAAAAAAAAATCGAAAAAAAATTCAAATAATTAGAAAAAAAATAAAAAAATTAGAAAAAAAATTCAAAAAATTAGGAAAAAAAATCAAATAATTAGAAAAAAAATTCAAAAAATTAAAGGGAAAATTCCAAATAAATACTATTTGAATTTGTACAGCCCCCAGAAGTGACACGTTAACGTGGAATAAAAAAATTTAAAAAAATAGAAAAAAATTTAAAAGTTGAAATAATTAGGAAAAAATTAAAAAAAAATCGAAAAAAATTCAACTAATTAGAAAAAAAATTCAACTATTTGTCCTTAATTTTTACGGGAAAATATGCCTTTACTTCCAAATATTGACCTTTTAATTTATCGGGCTAAATTTCCTATAATTGATTCCTTATAATATTTTTAATATCCTAAACTCAAAATTTAGGATGTTTTAATTTATTTTTTAATTTATTTTTTTATTTATTTAACACTAAAGGGTAATTTGACCTGAATTTTCATATTCCTCAAATAGTATTTACAAATTCGACAGACTTACAAAAATTTGCATAAATTCAAATAGTATTTATTTGGAATTTTCCCTTTAATTTGTTCCTAATTTTTTGATTTTTTTTTTCTAATTATTTTAATTATTTGGAATTTTTCCTTTAATTTGTTCCTAATTTTTTAAATTTTTTTCTAATTATTTGATTTTTTTTAAAATTATTTGATTTTTTTTCCTAATTTTTTGATTTTTTTTTTCAAATTATTTTAATTTTTTCCTAATTATTTGATTTTTTTTTCTAATTATTTGAATTTTTTTTCGATTTTTTTTTTATTTTTTTCCTATTTTTTTAAAAAAATTTATTCCACGTCATCGATATCATCGCGTCGTCAAGATTCCATCCAAGTTGACGGTCAACTAACTGGCCAACTAACAGTACAGACGGGCTTCCCAAAACGTAACTTAGTCAGTTGGTATTCCCAAAAAAACTTTCAGACTTGGACGCCTTTCGAAAAAGAAACTTGCCATTAGTCTTTGGCTCTTACTTAACCCCATAAATAAACAATGTTAATGGCAAAAGTGCACGTTTCTTCTTGTAATTTTATATAAATTTTTAATTTAGTATTTTAATTTTAAAAAGTATATTTTTAGTCCTTAAATACTAATTTAGTCTCAAATAATAATTTTCTTAAAAATCATTATTATTTTAGAAAATACAAAATAAACATGAGAGAATGTTAAATCAACATTTAAAATTTCAATACCAGTATTCTTTTAAAATATTAATAATAGATTTAGAAGACTGAAAAAACAAGACCGAATGAAACTAAGGTCCCAAAATTATTATTTTAATGCATCAAAATAAAACCTCATTATCTGTGAGTGAAAAGTGGAAAGAAATAGGAGGAAGAAAATATTAAAATAAAAATAAGAGCTTTCCTTTTCTTTCCACTTCAGTGACGAATGAAAATATTTTGCAATTAAAAATGAGTTTGCCTCTGGGCTCTGTGGTTTGAATCTGCGGAAGTTGCAGGCTCATAAATATCAACCATATCCACTATCTCGCAACCAAACGATTGAGAGGATCCTTATTTTATCCACTATCCTCTTACATGTCACACTCACACCCTTCCGATTACGTCAGGTCCCTTTCCCTTCTCCTCTCGGCAATGAAAAATCAGTCGCCACTTCTCTGTTGATTTGGATCGCATGCTTTCTGTATTCAGCTTTCTGCCTTTTGATTTCTTTTCACTTCGCCCCTGTTTCAATTCTGGAGCATTTGTTTTTGTCTCCACCAGCAGAATCGTTCCTTCTATCTGATAATTGAAATTGAAAGTCTGAAGCTATAAACCCTTGAATCCGGAAGGATGCCTCCCATGCCCACAAACTCAATTCAAAGATTAAATTCCCAATGTTTGTTTTTCTATGGGCGTCCGATTGGTCACAACTGCCCGAGAATCGCTGCTTTGTGGACTATGTGAGTTTCAATTTTCTGTTTCCTTCCGTTATTTTGTTCTGGAATGAAGTTTTTGGTCGAAGCTGATCAGAGGTGGTTTCTTTCTCTTTCTAACATCCACAGGACAATGAGGGATCCTAAAAGCTTCAGTAGTGGAATGAAGAATGCCATCGAAGATCTGTCAGTGCAGCTTTCAATTTCAATGCCACCCGCTCATAAGGTGGAAACTCTAAGGTCTGGCGATCTCCGTTTCGATAGATTGCAACCGTCGGACTATGAGTTGGTTGGGGATAAGATACTTGAATTTGGCCAATTTGTTGCTCGAGAAGCCGTGCTTGATGAAGAATATTGGGTATGTCATGAATTAAAACTGAAAGTCTGAATCTACGATATAAAAGGCATGAATATTATGGAGCTTGACCGATTTTTTGCTTACTTTCATATATAAATTGTCGATCTATTTATGCCATTTTTTTTTATGCTATGGCAGACAGCAGCCTGGCTAAGGGCAGAAAGTCACTGTGAGAATCCAACACTTGCACCCCATGACGTCCGGTATATTAGAATGATCCTTTCATAAGCGTCTTTACTTTTCACTTTCAAGTTTAATTTCTTAATAGGATAGGATTGATAAGACCTTTGCGTCGTGAAAAGAACAATGACTAGTTTAGATAACACTTTGTGTTTCTTTTCTAAAAGCTCATGACCAACTAAATTCAAGATGGTTATTAGATAAAGTCGAGCTTTACTTTGAATAGTAGTGAAAAGTTGGATGCACTGAATCTTGCTATGCTTTTTTTCAGATACATTCATAATTACAAAGTGAGATTTACAGACCAGGTATGAGTTTGTGCTAATAAATTTGTTCATTGGACATAAGCTGGGTGCAATGGGATTTCTTTCATGAATTTCTAAAGTGGGCTTCCTATTACTTAGGAATTTAATGCACTAAAGAAGCGGTGCCAAATGCAAAATGAGCAGAAATGCACATGCATTATTGCGGTAAAAATTCTCATATCTTGTGGCTCAGTTGAAAATTACAAGCTGCAATATACTAATATTGAGCTGATTTAATTAAAAAATAATGATTCGCCTTGTATGTGTGCTTTTAACCTTATGTTGTTTGGAGTCAAGTTTATCAGGTGAAGAAGGAACATAAGAATGTGAAACGCCCAGTACTGAAGAGTGTTGTAGGAACGCTTGATTTGAATATAGGATATTTGCTGCAAGGAGAGACTTTTCCTGGGGTATAGTACTTCTTTCTCATTGAGATACCACTACGCGACCTGTCTAGACTGATTTTGACGCTCTCAGGCATTTGGTTTACCATTATCGTAATTTTGGCATCTCAGTCGACATTCAAAATACTTGTGCTGTAGAACGCTGATATTTGGTATTTGGCTTTATTAACTTTTATAGAAAGAACCATGTGTTTCCTTTCAATGATAATGTTCAGTTTATACAAGCATGCTTCGTATGATTGCCAAATGCTTAATTCTTGTTTGGTTGATTTTGCTAAATAGGGGTTTTTTCTTCAAACCTCAGTTTTCTGAACACTAATATAAGGTTTCTTTTGCGAAACTGGATTTTTGAACTGGGTTTTCTCAGTGTCATTTACTCTGACGGATTTCTGAACATGCCTCAACTCTTATACCCTTGCATTCCCTGGACCATGGAAGGGGAGACCTGACACTGTACCAAGCACCTTAACTTTGATATATTCCTTTGTGCAGGAACGGGGTAAGGCTCCTCGATTTTGCAGTATCAACAGAACAACACCAGGCCGATATGGCTATATTGCAAACGTATGTGTTGCTAAATCAACTCGTCGTCAGGGTATTGCAAGCAACATGTTGTCCTATGCTGTTGAATCAGCAAAAACTAATGGTAGTTTTACAGTGGGAGAGTAACTTGACTCCTTTAGCATACAACTGACTCTGATGACATGTCTGTGAATCACTAAAGAGAACTTAACATATCTTCCATGATTTGTTGAGCAGGCGTGAAACAAGTATTCGTTCATGTGGACAGAAATAACACAACCGCACAGAATTTGTACCAAAAAGTAGGCTTTGAGGTAAGCTCAACACAATCATTTCTACTTCCCCCATTAATCTCTTTAACAGTATCAATTCATTCTATACAAAACGCTGTAATCCAGCTTTCTGCCCCTTTTCAGATGGTTGAGATGGCAAATTCTAAATTATCTAAGGAACAACTATTCTTGCTTTGCTTACAGACATAAATACCTGGCATTTTTTTTGTGTGGTTTCTGAACAACTGTAAAGTTCAAATGGCCTTAGCTTCCATCTCTCTGCAATTGTTGGAGGTATAACGCTCTAGTCTGTATTGTAATTAGGTTTTCATTTGATTTTTTCTTCATTGTAATGTATAAAGGAAATGGTCTCTCAAGTCTGTATTCTTACTGAATCAAGTTTCAGAAAGACCCAACAAGTGTATGCTTTCAAAGGTTTACTCAATATGATGAATATAAAGAATCACTGGCAGATTATGATACTTTCCAGAGAAATGATTATACAGTTGACTGGGCTGGGACAAAATAAATTATTGTGAAAGCCTATTAAAAGGAGAAATCTACTCCTACAAATGGAATAATACAGTGACACAATCACTTCATGTAGAAGCATTTACAAAGAGGACAGCCTATAGACAAAGGAAAAAACTCTTCAGGTAGAACCAAGTTAATAAAGTATTTTCACTGTGCCAGTCCAAGTTATGTCAAAGGCCACTCCTACATATATATTTCATCAGTGGCTGGAGAATAACGCAAGGCACCCTGCCGTTCTGGATCATCCACTTTGACATGTTGCAATAAAGGAGACAACTTGCAACCAATGATCTTAACCTCCCTATTTGAGTGGCCAAACATAAAAGCTTCTGTTATCTGCAGAAGAAATCTTCAACATGTAAGATCATCTTCTCCAAAGAATTATTTAGTTCAAGGTGTGACTTAACAGTTAATGAAATAGAGTACCTGGGTACATCCAAAGATTTTAAGGTGCCTAAGCGACAAGCAGCTATCCACGATGAGGCCCAAATGATCATCTGTGAAATTTCTGCACCATGATAGGTCCAGAGTATGCAATTTTTTTGCACGGCTTGCAAGTGACAAGGATGTGTGATAGCCCACCTGCATTTAATCAATAAAAAACTTGGTTCATGTTCCAACATCTAAAACTAGACCAAGATAATAACAAGATTTCTCGTCAATCCACTTCCTCGTTTTCGGAATTCAATCTTGAAAAGGTTAATAGAATAATAATTGAACCATAATCCTCTATCTTAACGAGGGGAGGCTAAGTGTCCGAATAAATTTGAGAGACCACAAGCGCCAAACTCTGACCACTATATCCATTATTCTAAATATATCCTTTTTTAGTGCATAGAAAGGAAGGAAGAATAGCTTCAAATTTTCTCAAATGTTATACAACTCAACTCTTTGAATCCTATTGAAACATGTACTTATTAAACAAAGGTTTGCACCAACACAGAGTTAGTCTAGTAGTGTAAAACCCTGTTAGATCTCTTTAGGTTTCGAGTTTGAGGCCCATAAAAGACACTTGTGTTGGGAAAGGTAGCCACAAACCTAAAAATTGAAGTAATCGATTGCTTAGATACATGATAATAGGATCAAGAAAAAGGGCCACATTAATAGTATTTTTTTTTAAAAAAAAAAAAAAACAAAGGTTTGCACGGAGCCCAATAAAATGTTTTGAAAAATATTAAAATAAATAACATGATGCTCAAGAAAAATTGCTTTGATTTCTGTAAATTTTATATTGATATTTGTTATATTGATGATTAAAAATGATTCCGGCTCCTCCCGATTTTCCTTCTCGTAGGATTTCTTCTTACACTGTCAAGATAGGCTCCCTTGAGTTGGGTTCGGTTTCTTTTATCATCATTTTCTCATCATCCCTCATAAGCTCTAAATCACATCCGTCCAATCAATCTGAAAGGTCACAATACTACTTTGACTTTTCTATCTCATTTCCAACCAACGATCCAAATGGGCTCATGAGGGATAATGAGAAAAAAAGATGATGAGAAGATCTGCTTTCCTTGAAGTCTTAGGTGGCCAATTCTTCCCTTATGGTGGAGATTTCTATGGAGAACTTTGGCAGTTTTCCTGTCCCGTGGCCTTTGACTAATCTAGGAATGAGGTCGGGCTTTATCAAAGGTGAGAAGGGAGATTGCGGGGATTAACGCTTGGAATGATCGAAATAGTTCGACAGCCTTCGGTGGTGACCTCTGATGGGTGCCTCCAAGGTCCTCAGTGGTAATAGATGGGTTGCAGTGGGGTTGCTTTGGTCTCACAGTCAATAGGAGGCTTTTGGAAGAGGAACTAATGGGTAAGATTTAGGGGCTTTTCATTAATTTGGGTACATCAAAGGCCTAGCAAAGGATCTCAGAAATGCTATATGATGTTTTGAGACTGAATTCTGAGATAGGCAAGATAGTTCCTCTTGAAGTTTGTTTCATTATGTTGAGTGATTTGATAAGAGATATTGTTGGGTTAATCTAGCATTACTGGGTGGCTTTTTGTGCTTATGATTGGATCAGTGCATACCATAAGCTAATTCTTTCTTAACTAATTGTCACTGCCCCACTTGAATTGGTGTGGACGGTTTTTAGGTGGGGAAGAGTTGGGATGGATAGCCATAGTGCTATAAACAGGGCCATTGAATTGTTTTCTAAAATTTGTAATGACTGCTTTGGGATTCCCTTATGTGGGAGGGAGGTTTGTTTATTTATCCTTCAAAGTTCTAAGGCATGGTTAACTATTATTCAATTTAGAATCATCAACTTGTTCCTATCCAGGAGGTTTGTACAAACTATTCATCATTGGCTCAACATGTGCCTGTTCAGTGTTGTTGTCAACACTGTTCATATTTGAGCTAGACATGGGCCAGTTCAATGTGTATGGCCTTACTGTTCATCTTTGGGTTGGAGTTGTAATTCTCTTATTATTATACTGACCGTGCTACCCCTCGTCCTTGGGCTCAACTGGCAAAGGGGTCGGTCACTCTCACCAAAGGAAGGGGGTTCGATCCTGAAGTTGGTCAAGGCGCTGGGGGAGGCATCTTAGCTCCTGGGTGCCTAGGTTAACGCCTGAGGGCTCGTCTTGCCCAGCATTGGTATCACCTAGGAGGAAGGGAGACTTCGCCCTGCCCTTGGATTGTGGGTGAACCCAACCCCTTTCCTAAAATTTTCTTATAAAAATAAAATAAAATTATACTGACCGTGCTTTCTCTGTTATGGTGATGAGTGTTGTTATCCTTGAGAATAGTCTTAAAGAATTTGATCAGGAACCATCCTTGTATATGTATTCCCATGGAAGTAGATTTGGTAGTCGGGTGGATCGCCAGAGCTTCATTGGAAGTGTCTCGCCCTCTGGATTGGGTATATAGACCTCCATCACAATTGCTGAACCTGTTGGCGTTTCATTCCCTTTATTTAGAACAATGTTCTTGTCGATCATAATGTTTGTGTCTTCTGATTGGTTCGCTACTTTTCTGAAGTTTCGTTTGTCTTTTGTCTATTTAGTTGTTTTTGTTGCTACTTTCTAAGACATTGTATCTTTGTTCGATTGCAATATAATTCGTATCTTTGTTGGCAATAAATAAACACACACACACACACACACTCACACTCACACATATATATATTGATGATTAATAAAAAAAGATTGATGAACAAATCTGTTTAACAATTACCACAAAGCAGCCTTACCAGCAAAGGAGGGTCCTTGTACATGCCGATGTGCACATTAACAACATAATAGAGTCTTAGAGCCATGTGGGAAATAACGTACCTTCTTCACATTATTGAGTGAAAGTTCTTCCAAATACATCCCAGCGGTCTCCAGAAAAGCGGCAATTGCATCATCACTGAGATACAAAAGAAGTTAAGCTTATTCAACAATTTGGGGACATGGACATTACATATAATAAATTATTTATTTTTTTCAAAAACAAAAGATCAATACAAGATGTTCTCAATTTCCTTAGTACTATATGAAAAGCTAAATGGCAATTCAGACATTTCCAAAACTTCAACAAGCAAGAAACTCATCTGAGTCAACTCTGGAAGTGAGCAAACTGGTTACAGTTACAGACAAGAATGGCAAAGCATAAATAAGAAGCACATGATCAAAATTTAAATGTCAAGTTAACATATGAAGCCTAGCAAATGCAAAATGATGATGATGATAAAACACAGAAGGGAAAGGAGAACCTGAATGGATTCCGGCAGAGTCTCAGTGTATGAAGTGCTCTGCACCCATTTGCAAGATTTCGAACGGATGAATCCGTTAATTTGCACAAGTTCATAAGATCAAGTGAGCATAATCCCGGACAGAATTCAGCAATAAATTTAACTGATGAATCAGTCAATTTTCTACACATCAAGAAATAGAAATCAACATTTAAGAAACAAACAACTTCTGACAATATCACAAAACTTACGGAGACATTCAAATTTTAACACAGTGAATAGAATAACAGACTGTCACAAATAATGGTGCACTTACTCACAATCCCTCAAAACAAGTTCCTTCAAATTATGACCGCGATCGACGACGAAATTCGCGAGAAAATCATCAGAAACGGTTTGGATACCTGCCACTGACAAGACTTCTAAATGTTCAAGCTTCTGCAGTTGTGGCCCAATTAGTGCAGCATCAATGTTGAGGCAATCATCAAGATACAACTCTTTCAGAAGTGATCCTAATGAATCAGCCAAAGCATATACACAGGCAGATGTGAGAAGGGAGCATTGGCTAAGATTTATCGATCTAAGAGCTGGAACACAAGGAACTAGACTACGCAACCCACTGTCTGAAAGACGGCATGCACCCCTGAGGGACAGACTAGTTAATCTAGGTAACTGGTTTGGTGATCGCGCTAAAGTATCGAGTAACACATAATCTGAAGTGCAGCGCCCACACTGATCAAGTTGCAACACCTATTCCACAAGTGAATGAATAAATTATTTTGAAGTTAGCTTACAATTCAAATAAAATGAAATGGTGATACTTATAAATTATATCAGTTGAGTTGAGTCAAGTATAGTGAACATCAGTACTAATTGAAAGGGAGTCATCCAATGCTGACCAGAAACCAAATTATTTAAAAGGCAATAAAAAAGTTAAGATTATCTTACTATTCTCAAAAGCTGAAGCCCACCATATAAAACAAATGAAAGAGAATAAATAATGAGTATTTCAGCATTTTAACCACTTGAGAGATCATAGAAAATGGCAGTTGCAGAAGGACAACATGAGTTAAATCAGATCACACCCATTGCCTATGCCAAGCCAAAATGAAATTGGTAACAAAGCTCGAATAAGCCTTTTCAGCACCCATCATGACACATAAAACAATCCTATATATGTGACAGCCACATACCTCCAACATCTTTCCAACAAAGATCAAACATTATTTTCATGTTTACAGATATCTCCTAGTTATTCTGCGATGTAGGTTAAAGATCATATTCAAAGAACATACTGAAACCTGAGTAAATGGCACAATATCCAAGATACTGAAAGTTTGAGAATCAAATAATTTGAAGAACATACCACCAGTTTAGTAGTGTCACATGAGTGCAAAACTTTTACAAACTGTTCCTCAGTCATCCATGAGCAGTCACTTAGTCGGACTTCAGTGGGGGATCCAGTAAGTAAAAGTTCAAGAAAGGTACTGTTCATTTTCCGAGAATCACAGACCAACTGACAAAGTCTGTGCTTCAGAGCATCTGGGACGTTTTCAAGAGAAACAATAGCATCAGCATGCTTGGCAAGTGAATTAAGGCATAGTTCTTGCAGTGAGGGAGCCGAGACTCTAGCACATATTTGCTCTTGATTACTCCTAGGAACCCAATTAATCGATTTCATTCTTCTACTTCTAATTGATTTTATGGCTGTGGAGAAAGGATCAGACGCTGCTTCAATTTCCTTTTCAACATTGGCCTCAGGAGAAGCATGACAATCTTCTTGAACTGGTGTATAATGAGCAAAGCGAGAAGCATTGCTCTTTGCTATATCCCGGAAATCCGCCCTGAGTGCTTCCTTCCGTCTTCTTATGTAATAACTTCTCCATTTTTGTTCTTCATCATGAAAGGCTGCATTATGATGTAAATGGGAGGCATCCAAATTTTGGTGGTTATGATTCAAATTGAGCCATTCAGATTCCAATCCTGGATTAAATTCATGATAAGCGTTGGGAATTAAAACGCCGTTGTCCAGTGCTCCCTTCCCTTTCTCTTCTCTGCTGTATCTCCCTTGACCGACATCGCCATTATCATCCCTACTGGGTCCTTCATTCATATACCCAGTAAAATCAATATTATGTGCTTCATTACCTAAGCCCAAACTCAAATCCAAGTTCAAATCAAAATTCAAGTCCAAATTCAAATCAATGGGTAGTGATTCATACTTCCTGCATTCTTCATTTTCTCTACATTCTTTTCTAATGCGCTTAGCACTACTATTCTCTTCGTCGGGCCCGTACTTCCCAGTCTTATCATCTTCATGAATCATAGAAGCCAACGCTTTCTCGATTAACTTCTTTTCAGATTCCAAATTATAGAAGAGTTTGGGCCCGTCACTTCCCCTACGTTCCGAACAATCAAATAAGACAGCTTTTTCCTCCTTTGACCCAAAACTCGGCGAATCCGTTCTTGATCGGTCTAGAACCGTAAATGACGCATTCTCACTTATTTCCGAGTGGGGTCGCTTCAAATTGGTTACTTTCTCAACCTTTTCATCAGCTTCCAAACCTTTCACCCCAGTGGAACCCAAATTGAAACCCATTAATTGATCGGACAATCCACGCACACTAGGAGCACCAGACTCTGCAGCAATTTCTCTATCCACCGACACCGAGAACCAATCCTCATTCAATAAAGAAGGAGCAGACTCAGTGGTCAAGAATCCGTCAAAATCGAAATCGGATCCTGACGCGGCACGGGGACTCTGAGCGAGGGAACTAGAAGTGAGGCCAGTGATCGGGGACGCTGGGGGTGAGTCGGATTTGGGAGAATCAAAAGAAGAAGAAGAAGGGGAAGGCATGAGATTGAACAGGAAGGAAGGAGGAGAACAGAATTGAGCGTGGATTTTGAAGAGGCCGTTAAAGACCGATTAAAGAAGCGTCGGCTTTGAGTGAGACCATATTGCTAAGGACGTTAAAATCTGAGAATTGAGAATTGAGAGATGGATATCCCTCCGTGAAGGTTAAGGAAGGAGGGAAAGCAATTAATTTTGGAGGTACGCTGATGGCCCAATTGGTGGACTTCTACAGTTCCACAACATGTTTTTTTTCTTCTTTTTTTTTTTTTACAATAATAACAATATTATTAAGGAAGGGTGTTATTAACTATTTCCAATGTCCTGCTTTTAAAAATATTCTTTTATTTTTATAATAATTTTTCGTTTCTAAGCCAAGATTCATGTTGCCCCTAATCAATTTTTTTATTGCTAAAGAACAATTTTTTTTTTTTTAATCATTGACTTGTTCATTTTTATTACTATTTTCATATATTAGTCGTTAGATTACATTACGTTTAGCTTTTCCTTTTGTTGTGTAAAAAAGAAAATGTCAATTAAATTAACTACGGGAGCTCATCAAACCTATCAACAATGGGGTATAATGTGATAACTGATAACCATCACTGTAGTGTAAGCACTAATGCTGGATTCATACGTTGATGTGATGTCGTTGTTCGTACTCCCTCCGGTCCTAATTATAAGATATAATTGACTTTTTTTGAGAAATTAAGGAAGCTAATTAAACTACTTTAAAGTATTTTTATTTTTATTTTTTCCTTCAAACTAAATAGTTTAACTAATAAACTAATATATAATCTAAGAAAACACAACATATGAAATAATTAAATACCTTATTTAGCTTTCTTAATTCTTCAAAAAAAAGTCAACTAGGCCTTATAATTAGGATTGGAGGTAGTATTTTTCTTATATGATTATCTCACCATGTCAAATTCAAATATTATCAAGTCTGATTATAAATAGTTCTCTTAAATGTATTTTTTTATTCACACTCGATATAAGCCGGCAAAGTCCCTCTCATTAGGGCTAAGTTGGTGCTATTTTTGTTAGTACTTATAATTCAAGTTTGAAATAGATGTGCCTAAAATTGTATACTAACATAAAGTTAGTCTAGTAATGTAAGGCCCTACCACTAGATCTCGAGTTTAAATTCTATATGAGACACTTATATTAGGAGGGGTAGCCACAAACTTCGGACTATCGTATAAAACAAGTTTTTATTGTGTGAAATTTATAGAAACTAAATAATTAATTTTTCTAAATTAAAATGTTAACCCCCATTGCTACACGAATTACTTCAGTACATTGCATGGACATTGATGAAATTTTCAAAGATAAACTGGGTAATCAATCTCTTAACAAAAGCACAACATTATTATTTTATTCGTCATGATCATTGTTGTCAAACTAGTAAGTTGACTCTCCGAATTTACCGTTTTTACGTTTCTACCTTACTAAATCGAGTCGAGTCTCTAGTAAACTCATGTCAGCCGTAAACTTAGTTAAACTCACGAGTTCGCACACCAAATTTACCATTTTTACGTTTCTAGCTTACAAAATTGTGTTAAATTTTTCAAATTTGTTATCCTCAACGGCTTTATATATGAATTTTATAAAAATTTCTTTATTAAATATAATATATTATGCATGTTGCTATATTTAATTTCAATTATTTTGATTTAAAATATATTTAAATCAAATTGTTGTTATTTTTTATATTTTAATTATTTAATTATACATTGTTAATACCTATTTTATGATAAAAGTAAACTCTTACGAATTTACGATATGAGTTTATGTCACTGTCACGAATTTGTTTAAACTCGTGAGTTTGACAACCTTTGTCATGACATACATAAAAAAAAAAACGTATATCCAAAAGTTTCAATACTACATAAGCCAAATATGGCATTTCTATAAAAGATAATGAAAGAAAATAAAAAAGAGGGAGAAGAGATGTGTTATGGACTCATAGGAGAGGCTCATTCACCACAAGGCCCAACCTTAGTAAAGCATATCAGGATCTACCAATAATAAAGGAAAAACCTAATCAGCCTTTAATCAAGGTTATAATCAAGGAGTCAACTAGCAGGTGAGGTGGCTGAAGCATGGGCCAGGAGACGCACAAAGCCCAATGACCCAAACCTTAAAGGTAATCTCTATAAATAAGAGTTTAACCTAAAAGGTACATATTTTCTATTCACCCTATGTTATTATTAAGCTTTACTGTGCACACACTCCACCCACTTTTGGCTAAACGTCATATTTGTGCACAGTGATTCATTGCTCTTTTCGGTATCTGCCTTATAGATATCTTGGAGAGCCAAATGATATTCTCTTTGGTATCTGCCTCATAGATATCTTGGAGAATCTTTTTGATCCAATATAAACATACTAGTCCATTGAGGTTAGACATATGTGTTCTACACCAAAACAAGATGTATATCAGGTTAGATCAATTCAGGTAATTGAAATTCACGCAAATGTCAGACTACTAGCCTAATTAGAATTGGCACAACAAAATATCCTATTTATAATAGAGGTTTAGCGATACCACTAATTAGGAAGTTATGTACTTTTACTAATGATTTCGAATCATTAAGTTAGATTTGATCTTGGGGAGTAAATTTTTTTCATAAAGAGTTAGAAAACTTAACCCAAATACAGGATCCAATCTTGTAAATCGAATGAACATTTCTGAAAATAAAATTGAAAACAGTTTACCGGTGGTTCAAACTCTTTATTAAGAATCTCAGCCCTCTAAATAAAAATTAGAAAATTAATGAGGAATTGATTTCCTAATATACCGTTAATTACTTGTTTCCCAATTAAGAAACCAATAATTACTGATGATTTGTTTCTTATTTAACAAGGTTTTTTATTTCTTACTCAAATAGTTCATACCATCAATGCTACTAGTGAATAAATGACCTATGATGAACCTCAAGATATTACTTAATTACTTAATCTTTTATGGGAAAATTAATTTTAATCCCAAAAGATCCATTACAATTTAAACATTAAAAGGCTAACCATGTACAATAAAAACTGGGTTAATACTCGGGCAAAAAAAGACTGGTTTAATTCACTGTGATAAAAATAAAATCAAAACTCATTAATATCACCAAACACCGCATCAAGTTGTGAGTGTATCTAAACTCTCCGTCGAGAATATAATAAGAGGTATTGTGATAAAAAAAAATCAACATTTATTGAAAACGAGGCATTTTTCCACGTATGATGCACGAGCCAGTGGACTCTACTCAATGTTTTCTTAGACTAAAGATCACTTTGGTAATGAGATGAGAATTTACAAGCCTTTGATGGTTGAGTTTTCCCAACATCATCTTGACAATTGTTGCATGTGAGTTTGTCATTTTCCTCAGTTGCTTTGGTATCGCGTGAGTAAGCATCATATGTCCATCCATATGTACTCTCTAGCTTTTGGATAGATACTTTAGAGACCATGTCACATTCTTTTCACGAGGGTGGAACATAAGAGGAAGCGGAATTATTTAGTTAGTAAAAGTACAAGGATTTTCCATCTTATTATTCATTCAGTCTTATTCTATGCTACTTTAGCGGTGCTATAATAAATATTAAATATAACCTCAGTAGTATTCCGCAAGTCCTCCAAAGGAATCCCACAGAAAATACCAAAAGGCCTTCTTTGTTGAAGTTTTGTTTGCCGGCATTCAATACTTTAGACAATCCATGAGCAACAGTAGGAATTTTTGAAGGTTGATTAGGATAATCAAATAAAGGAAAGAGATCGTTGTTTTAAATTTGATTTGGATAAATATGAAGATAGGACAATCTGATTTTAGAAACTTTAATCACTTGTCTAGTAGGCTCCTCACTTCAAGTATTTCAAGGTTGAACATGATTTTTGTTGCTTCAGAGACGTTGGTGATATGACCATATGCTTACAAAAGGATAAAAAAACTTATGTTTGATAATCAAAAGAAACGGGCATGTTTTTCATTATTGTTAATCTTTGCAAACCTCAAAAGAATGACAATTGGTGGTTTCCATTGCCATTATGTTTTTAATTTGTTGAATGTGTCAGTTGCGCACTTTCCGAACAACACCATATTTTTTGCAGCCTCATTGTTCAATGAAAGTAGAAAGCAAAAGCAAAAAATTATTTAAAAATAAAATGTTTTTTTTCTCCTAAGAATCATTATTAGAATGACATTTTGCTTACTTTTTAGGAAAAACAATAGACCACAAGCATGTCATGGGACAAGTTATACTCTTTATCAGCAAATGTGAGGTTCAATCTTTTGCAATGTCAGAGTTTGTTTTTTGGTCTTCCAACTCCCTGAAAGCTTGAAGAAATCCTATCACGTCTATTTTTTGTGGAATGGGTAAACACCTTAAAGTTAGGAAATGAGATGCACAACATCCAATTTTCAATTGGTATACAAAAAATGTGTTTCAAATGTTGGGTACCAATCATCTTTTCATTTTTGGTGGTGTAATTGGCAATGTTTTTTAGGGGAATAAAGTTGAAAGCTTCCTTAGGTATTAGGAAATCTACTTGTTTAAAATATGAGATCTTGTGGAATCTGATATTTCAGGATTATGTGGTTATTTTATATTTGTCGTTCTCTAGTACCTCAAACTTTTCAATATGGTAGACTTTTTCCTCCTTAATCTTTTTCATGTAACATTCCAACAATCTCTGTTGTGTTCAAAACCCTCGATATGAGTGCCCTGCAAGTATTACAAAAGTTATCATTAGTAATAGTGGGTTAAACACCATAAGGAATGGTGAAAGACACTACATATGTACCGCTCATCTGTCAATATCATGCCAACCTTCCAAGAAGCTAAGTATGTAGTGAGGTTTTCTTACAGGAAACAAACTTTGTAAGAACATGTGCCATAATAACCCATGTGTTGATTTCGCAGGTTTTTGCATACTAATAGTAGTCATATTGTACTTTGTAAGGTTCACATGGCAATAAAAATATGCAACTTGGAATGTTGTTTTAGCTGGAAATAGTAAGTGGATAATGTGCAACTTGCAATGTTGTTTCAGCTGGAAATAGTACGTGGATAATTTATCGGGAGACGCCATAGGCCGTAGCCAAGATTTCTCTTTTGGAATGGAACGATGAGTAATGTGGATGCATCCGTGTGTCTTTTTCTGTTTATTTTAATTTTAAAACATAAAAAATTATTATATTAAAGAATTAAATTAAGATATGGTTTATCAGCATTTTATTGCTAAGTCAACATTAAATTTGTCAAGTCAGCATTTTCTATTCATTTATTGTTGAGTTAGCATTAGATTCATCAATTCAATATCTTTAGATTTTTCGATTCAATATTTCCTGTTCCCGAGAGTTTGCCTTGTAAATTTGAGGATAGACTAAATGGTTAAGAGGCAAAAATGCATGTGCTTTGGTCATAGGAGCGTCCAGCAGCAAGTGTTTTTTTTATATGCAAAAGTGAATACGTGGTTACAAATTATGTGCAAAAATACCGTTTGACCGTTAAATTTGACTTTTTTGCTGACTGGATGATGACATGACTTTCAAATGTGCAAAAAGAGACATGTGGTTTGGTCAAAAGAGCGCTCAACACCAAGTATTTTTTAGGTGTAAAAATATTGTTTGATCGTTAGTTTGACTTTTTTGGTTGACTGGACGATGCAGTGGCTTTTAAAGCAATTGTGTGGGGGAAAAAAAAACATGGCACTGGTCGCAAGTTTGAGTTGGGAAGAATTAATATCATCATCTCTATCCCTCTGTTTGTCCTTGTAACAACACTGTACCTGAAAATCACAACCTGTCCAATGCAGATATATTTTTCATCCACACGCCACTTTAACTGTATGAGTTTCACAGGGCTATTTCTGAGGCAATGGCGGGTACGCGTCGTCTGATGCATACTCGCTCTAGCTGACTCCACGACGGTTCAATTTTAATGGATTGGAGGCGACAACGACATTGAGAACGCTAGTCTAGGCAAGGTCTCTGATTTCTAGTAGAGGATATGCCGGCAGTCATCTATGGCATTTTTAGCAAGGCGAAGGGTGATATATCCTCATTGGACAGGTTGTGATTTTCAAGTATAGTGTTGTTACAATGGTGAATAGAGGGATAGAGATGGTGATATTAATTCTTCCCAACTCAAATTTGCAACCAGTCGTCATGTTTTTTTTCCACACTGTTGCTTTGAAAAACATGTCATCGTGCAATCAGCAAAATAAGTCAACTAACAGTTAAACGGTATTTTTGCACCTAAAAAAAGTACTTGGAGTTGGGCGCTCTTTTGGCCAAACCACATATGTATTTTTTGCACTTTTGAAAGCTACATCATCGTCCAATCAACAAAAAAAAGTCAAAATTAACGGTCAAATGATATTTTTATACCTAATTTGTAACCACGTAGTCATTTTTACAACTAAAAAAAACACTTGTTCTTTGGGCGTTCCTCTGACCAAAGCAAATGTGTATTTTTGCACTTTAACCCTAAACTAAAATTTAATGTAAATTTAAAGGGTTGAACATATAGATTTTTTTTTTTGGTACGAACCGAGAGTATCCCCAAGTCACTCTAAACTTGAGCCTAATTAATATTTGTCAGGCCGATAGCATTAAAGTTAAAGCCCTATCAACAAGTGCGCTTTCCGGGATTCAAACTTCTATTCTCCTCGTAAGTGGGTGAGATATCTTACCATCTTAATCAACAACTAATAAAAAAAAACAAATAAAAAAGCCGCTTATTTATGAAATTCCTCGTAGTATTTGCTAAACATGCATGACAATACAAATTAACAAGTGTGAAATATGTATGCATGCACATTTTGGTATAGGAAAGATGCCCTGTTGAAAAGTTGGCTTCCATTACTCGGAAAAAAAAAGTGGGCTTCTATTATTTTCTTTCCGCCTTGCTTGATCGGTGGACAGAAAAATGATTCTTTAATAAGAGTTGGTTTCAACGGAAAAAGACTAGTCCCTTATAATTTACAACATGACGATACAATATTGGAATTTTTGTTGGGAGAATTGCCCACATTTAGTGCCAAATATTGTCTCGAATGTGATTGTTTCCAATAGAAGGATAACTTAGTAAAAAGGGGGGGGGGGGAGATTCTTTCTTCTTCAATATAAAATGCTAGGTATAATATTCATCATTTTGTTGTTATTTGATGAAATTAATTACAATTTTTAAAATATTTTGTTGTTATTTGATGAAATTAATTATAATTTCTAAACTAATAACACAATAACTTTTATTCGCTAAATATGTTTTAGGGAAAATTTCAGAAAAATAAAAGTAAAAATGGGAAAAGACAAATTGGTGCTGTGAATTTATTAAATCTCATATCAGAACTGAAGTAGGAATATGATATTTCAAATTTTAACCAAATGACCAAATTACTTTGAGTTAAGTTGTGAAACATAAAAATGAAACCGTTAATACCAAATCTAATGTTGTTAATAAAGATACAAGTGTTGTTATTGACCCTTGAAATTTGTGCCATAAAGTTAGGGCATTTTGGTCATTTGGTCAGAATTGAAAACCTATTTTAGTTCTAACCTAGGATTTAATAAATTCATGGCACTAATTTATCTTTTCACATTTTTTATTATATTTTTCTAGAATTTTCCCTAAGTTTTATCTCTTCCTGTTCTCTCTGATTTGATTTACGCACAAAAATAGTTTTTCTTTCTTGTCAACATTTATATTTTATGAGCAGCTTAACACCACTTTTTTCATCCTCTAGGGGCCAGCACCTATGCCACAGAATTGATTAGTTCAATTTTTTATTATTAAATTAAATAAAAATGCCTCTGGCAGCCAATAAAAAAAAAAAAAATGCCCCTCATTGTCAATACGAGTATAATTATCAAACCACAAGCTTCTTTTCTACTCCTATTTATATGGTAGAGAAAAAAGTGTATTTTTATCTTATTTATAAAACACGTCATTAAATTTTTAATATAAATATACAATTTAATCCTTTATTTATTATTGTGTAAATTGTTATTTCCTTAAAATATGTATAGTTAAATAGGGGTAAAATTGGAAAGTTATTAACTATTAAAACAGAGTTAATAAAATTTAATATTTTTCTTAGTCTATGTGAAATATGTTAGAAGTACCTTATAAATACGTTAGGTGGAGTACCCCCTAATGTAAGCATTACCCATGCAAGCTTAGATGGGGTTTTGGACTCGAACATGATGTTGATGTGTTTTTGTATGAGTTTTTGTTATATAGACATCATTTTATTGAAAGCTATCATATTTGAAGTATCGTTGGATATTAAATGTAGACACATTTCCTATATAAAAAAAAAATGTTAAGGAGCAAGACTGTCCATTATCTTTTTCCGAAAGAACTATCGGCAAAGTAAACAATTTGCGGGTGAAAAAAATACTTATCAACATTAAAATAAAAAGCCTAAAAATGATATTTAGGTTAAGTTTGAATTTTGAAACTTGACATGTGGCTTATAATACCTAGTCAAACGTGAGGATGTGGAGAGTAAATGAGCAAAAATACTCTTTATTTTTTTCAAGGAGAGCTACTAGCACCATAAATAAATTTTAATTGCAAAAATACTTATGATGATTCCAAAATGACCCTAAAATGCTACTTCCATTAAATTTCTCTATTTTACCGTTTGAACCTATGATGATTCCAAAATGGCCCTAAACTCTTGACCAAATAAAGTGAGGGTAAGGAGATCTAAAAACTCCTGATTAAACTTTTCCATCTCCTCTTTTCTCTCACCTTTCCCTCCATTCAAACGTAGAGTAAGGGCCTATTTGGTTTGAAGAAAGGAAGAGGGAGGGAGAGAAGAGAGATAAATTTTTTCTCTCATCTTTACTAAAAACTTTTCAATATTTTAAAAATATACTCTCAACAAAAATGTATATTCTTTTCATTAATGGCAATTTAGTCAATATCCTTCTTTCCACTCCCTCCCCTCAAACTAAACAAGCCCTAAGAGCCAATGGTTCGCCTGTAGTTGAACCGGGTCAACCCAATCAACAGCGACAACAACAAGTCTTACCCCACTAAATAGGTCAATCCTGTCATGATTAAAATAAGGGTAAATGAGCAATTTTACACATGACCTTTTCCCCAGGAGCGCCCAGAACCACGGCATTTTTTCTGGAGCAAAAATACACACGTGGTTACGTTTTGGAAGCAAAAATACCACGAGCCGTTAGTTGACCGTCAACTTGGATGGAATGCTGACGTGGCGCCTGACATGCTGACGTGGACGCTGACTAGGAATTAAAAAAAACAAGAAAAAAAATCAAAAAATTAGTAAAAAAAATCAAATAATTAGGAAAAAAAATTCAAATAATCAGGGAAAATTGACAAGAAGATTATCTTAATTAATTAATTATTATTATTTTTCAATGAACAGCTTACCCTAGTGCATCTTCAACAACTGCGCTGGCCCATGTATATACAACTCCTCTTTCATTAGTTATGGTTATCCGCCGATGCCGCCGCTTACCCACCGGCATATAATGGCCAATGGGTTGGTGGTGAGGCCCATCGGGTGGGGGTATTTTAATTTTTTCCTAATTATTTTAATTTTTTGAATTTTTTTCCTAATTATTTGAATTTTTTTTTTTTAATTTTTTCTAATTTTTTGATTTTTTTTTTTTTATTCCACGTCGATGTCGGTCAAATCAAATCGCCACGTCAAGATTCCATCCAAGTTGACGGTCAACTAACGGCTCGTGATATTTTTGCTCCCAAAACGTAACCACGCGTGTGTATTTCGCTTCCGAGAAAAAAGTCGTCGGTAGTTTTAAAGACTTTCACGGGAAAAAGGTCATGTGTAAAATTGCTCCTTTACCCTTAAAATAATACTACCTCCGGTTCTAATAATAAGACATAGTTGACTTTGTTTGGAGAGATTAAGGAAATTTAAATAAGTTACTTAATCATTTTATATGTTGTGTATCTTTAAATTATATATTAGTTTATTAGTCAAACTAATTACTTTGAAGAAAAAAATAAAAATAAAAACACTCTAAAGTAATTTAATTAGTTTCCTTAATTTTTCTAAAAAATTCAACTATATCTTATAATTAGGACCGGAGGAAGTATAATATAACTAAAATATATATTTATATACGACTTGAAGAGAGAAGGTATTGTGGTGTGTTTTCTTTGGGGCATGAAATGTCAATGATAGAAAAAGAAAAAAGACAAGAGGTTGCTCCCGACATTTGCTTTAGTCAATGATTATATCAAGTCTTAAGTAATAGTCAATTCATTTAAAGGCCTGTTTGGTTTGAGGGGAAGGAGTGGGAGAGAAAGGAGTGAAAAAAACGATATTGATCAAATTGCCATTAATGAGAAGAATATTCATTTTTATTGAGAGTATATTTTTAAAATATTAAAAAGTTTCCATTGATTTATTTAGTAAAAAAAAAAAATCACCCTCCTCTTCCCTCTCCCTCAAACCAAAAGTCTAAAGTGTAACTAATACTCAACAACTCAAGCTATGAAAAAGTCTTTTTTAGATACCCTTACCAAATGAATAAAATAGAAAATCGTATTCAAATCTCTAATAAAAATAATCTTAAGATATTAAATTGGGTTCAAGGATTAAAAAACTTGAATTTTGGTTAATGTAGAGGAATTTAAACGGAAGTAACATTTTAGGGCTATTTTGTAATCACCATAGGTATTTTTGCATTCAAAATTTGTTTATAGTGCCAGTAACTCCTCTTGAAAAAAGATAAAATGGTATTTTTACTTCTTTACCCTCCATGTCTGACTAAGCATTATAAACCGCATGTCAAGTTCTAAAATTCAAATTTGTCGGCTATTCTCTATATTAACGAAAATAACATTTTTTGACTACTTTTTAATGTTAACGGGTATTTTTACACCAAAAAATTAGTTACTATGACTGTAGCTCTTCCAGAAAAGAGAATAGGCAGTTTTGCTCCTTAACCCTAAAAATACATTTGATTGTAACAAGAACATATAATTAATGGAGTATATAATTTACGTACCATATTTAACTAGCTAGGTTTCCGTCTTATTACTTGATGTGTTAAAATTGAGTTGGTGAGGGACCAAAAAAGGTCAACATATTGTGGAAATAAAGACCCGGGGTGGATTGAAAAAGTCTAGAGCCCTACTTGTTTATTTATCAAGTGTCATTTTCAGGTTTCGGCTCAATCCAGTGGATTGTTTGGAATAATTGTCAACATTCTTCAATGTCGTCTAAACAAATTAAATATTAAACATCCCTATTTGTTGCTGTTTTTATTTAAATACTGGCACTACTCCTTTTAATATTGAAACTTGAAAGTCCTCGTAACGCAAAATTTTTATGTTCCATGTGCTGTGTATATAATTTTAAAAAACATCATTAATTAATCAATATAAACAACAAAATCGATTCACAAGTCATTTTTTAAAATCTACTTGCGACAACTATAATACAATATCTAAGAAAACTTAACAAGACAGATCCAAGAGGTGATAAGTGAGAGACCAGATATATCAATGATTCTCTCAGCGCAGCACATCAAAAGCAAAGCCCTTTTACACACACACACAGTCCCTGCTATTTTTATTACAATACATTTTTTAAAAAATGAATTAGTGATCCTGTTATAAGTCATTAAGTAAGCTTTTGATTGCATTTTTTTGAAAGAGGGCTCATATTAAAATTTAAAGTTTGATGTGATTTTATTTTTTGTCTTTTCAATTTTTTATTGATGATTTTAAACCAGGATTTTTAAAAAAAAACAAAATTGATGTTTTAACCACCTATTATTAATTTTTGTGAAATAGTTGAAAGTGTTTTGTAATAGGGACGAGAGAGAGAAAGTGAGACCACTCTGAACTTGAATATAAGTCATTTATAGTCATTGATAAGGTGCCACAGCGCTAGCATGAATTGCTATGCCGGGATGTGGTTCTTGAGCTTAAGCGCGGAGTTAGATTGTCTATGTGTTTAAATTGATTGTAGGGTAAAGATGTAAAAATACACATGTGTTTTATTCTGAGGAGCGTCCAACACTAAATATATTTTTTTCCGTATAAAACTACACATGAACTTTCAAAATTGAGGCAAAAATATCATCGCCGTCAGATTGGCTTGACATACGATTACTTTTACAGTAGGCCCCATGTTATTAAAAGAAATAAAAATGTCTAACTTTTTAATTTACTTTACTGCCCTCTTTTCTCTCTATCAGTTGCTAATCACCATCCTTCAAGCTGCATCGATCCTCCTTCTCCGGATCGTCGTGTGTGCAGGCTTTCTCTCTCCTTCAAATCCCAACACCAACTCAACGGACTCAAATCCAAAAAACTCCGCAGGACGCGCAATATTAAGAAAAACTTGGTTTCATCTCTCTCCCTCAGATCCCAACGCACGATTCAAGCTTCTCTGGTTTAATGTTTGACAGATCGTCAAGTTTGGCTAGCTCATCGCCAAATTTGAGTTTCAACGACTGGTTTTGAAAAATCAGTAGTTATAACTCAAATAAAAAATAAAATAAAATGACATGGAGACAAATTTGAGTTTAACGACTGGTTTTGAAAAACCAGTGGTTGTAACTCAAAATTAAAAATAAAATAAAATGACATGAGGGAGGAAAATTTGAGTTTAATGACTAGTTTTGAAAAACCAGTGGTTGTAACTCAAAATAAAAAATAAAATAAAATGACATGAGGGAGGAAAATTTGAGTTTAACTACTGGTTTTGAAAAACCAGTCGTTATAACTCAAAATAAAAAATAAAATAAAATGACATGAGTGAGGCTTGAACTAAATGATATTGATATTTTTTTTCCAGATATATATAAAAGAGATATATTATTTAATTTATTAAATTAAATTAGGAACTAACTAAATAAAAATAGGATTAGATTTCTTCTCTTAACTATTGAAATTGTAGGCTATACTAGAAAATAGCTATAAATATGGGATAAAATCATTTTTATATTTTTATATATAATAGATATATTGTTTAATTTATTAAATTTAATTAGAAACTAACTAAATGAAAATATAGTGTGTGTGTGTGTATGTGTATGTACTCATATATATATATAAAAGAGATATATTTTTAATTTATTAAATTTAATTATGAACGAATTAAATGAAAATACGATTAGATTTCTTCTCCTAACTATCAAAATTCTGAAATAACTATAAATATGGGATAAAATCACAGTGTTCATATAATCTTGAAGCTTTTATTTTAATGGTAAGTAGCACTAATTTTTCGTAAAAAAAAATGGTGGCTAAAAAAAAATGTGTCTAAGATACAACGACCATTTTTATTAAAACAGTCATTGTATCAAAACATTTAATATCCGTTTTATAAAACAAACGTTAAATATTCACTTTTAATGTCTGTTTTTTTTTAAAAAAAAAACGGACGTTAAAATGAAGGAGAAAATTTTATTTTATTTTTTATTTTGAGTTATAACAACTGGTTTTTCAAAACCAATCGTTAAACTCAAATTTGTCTCCATGTCATTTTATTTTATTTTTTATTTTGAGTTACAACGATTGGTTTTTCAAAACCTATGTCAAACATTAAACCACTTGAATCGTGCGTTGGGATCTGAGGGAGGGAGATGAAACCGAGTTTTTCTTAAGATTGCGCGTCCTGCGGAGTTTTTTGGATTTGAGTCCGTTGAGTTGGTGTTGGGATCTGAGGGAGAGAGAAAGCATGCACACACGACGGCACGAGCAGTAGTGGAGAAGGAGGATCGATGCAGCTTGAAGGATGGTGATGAGCGGCGATAGAGGGAAGGGAGGGCAATAAAATAATGTGGGCCCATTGCAAAAGTAACTTATGACAAGCCAATCTGACGGCGATGGTATTTGTGCCCCAATTCTGAAAGTTCATGTGTAGTTTTGCACCAAAAAAAAATATTTGGTGTTGGGTGCTCCTTAGGATAAAGTACATGTGTATTTTTGCCCCTTAATTGTATTAAAAAAGTTAATCTATATGTACCAATCAAAGTAATTACAAATATTATATTTGTTTTAGAATTCAACTATGTTTTAATATTATACCTTTATTAATTATATCAAACTTCAACATTATATTACTTTTTATTCTTTCCCACGAAGCTTATTAAGTATGGGCCCATGTGAAAAAGTATTTTACATTTTTAAAACTATTAAATCATTCATAAAAAAGAATAATAACATATTTTAAAAGACACCTCACGTAGCATGTTTTGGGAATTATAAATGAGATTTTAAGGAAGATGCTTAATTATTAAAATGTCTCAATGACAAGTAGTAAGATTGTCAAACTCACGAGGTTCGATAAATTCGTGACAATGATGTTAACTCGTATTGTAAACTTAAATCATAAACTCGTAAGAGTTTGTTTTTATCAATAAATAGATCTTAATAATATATAATTAAATAATTAAAATATAAAGTGATAAAATTTTGTTTTAAATATATTTTAAATCCAAATAATTAAAATTAAATCCATCAACATATTAGAACTGGATGACACCTAAGATGAGATTTGAATTGAGTTAAGATAAAAACTTTTAAAAAAATCGCATGTTAAAGAAAAACAATAAGTATGAAAATAATGAACTATAAATCCACAGTCAATTATTTAAATCATATATACTAGAAATGTGAAAGATAACCGAAGAGAAGTTGCAAACAATGATTTATCCTGGTTCGATCTAATCCTTAATTACCTACGTTCAGTCCCCAGGTTTCATCTAAGATTTTTAATTCACTATCTTTTTGTTTAATCCGGGTATAAGAAAAGCCTTTATAATCCCTCAAGTTTCATGGATACTCAACAACCTTAAGCTTAATCTCATACTTAAGGATCACTCCCCTTCACGATTTGTAAGGTTACAATCTATTTCCTATTCAAGATTTCAATCTTGAATAACTTTCCCAAGGATAAACTGATTACAATCAAAGTATACTTCTCTCTATGAAATAGATAATGCTTAACACTGAAATACAAGGTGAGAGTATGATTATAGAGCTGCAGCCAGGTAAGATTTAGAGTATTAGTATTTCGACATTGTAGGTATAGACTTTTTCTTTTCTTCTTTTTTGAATTGTATTCTATTTATAGAGCATTTTATCATTGAGCTTATTCTTCCCATTGATCATCTTAGAATATGATCGTTAGATGTTCGTTGGAAGTATCCGTTGAAGCTTTTGACATAAAGTTGCTTCTTGGCCATTGAGCTCTAATATAAGTTTAGTCACCAATAATTCTCATGTGAACTTGATTAGTGATGATTAGAAATGGTTAGGAACAAGATAATTAAGATTTAAATGAGTTTGAAAGAAAAAAAATCTGAGACGGTGATTAAATTATATGAAGAACCATCACTCGAGTGATCTCTGTGGCACTGGAGTGATTTGAGGTTGAATTCAAAAATATATCATATCACTATCTGATTACTGGAAAGTGATGGCTCAGCTTTGCAAACATCACTTGAGTGACCTTATTGCACTAGGGTGATTCCTTGATTTTTTTTTTTTAAAAAAAGAAAATTAATTCATCACTTTTTGGTTACTGGATGGTGATTCAGAATTTTTGAGCATTACTCGAGTGACATGTTTCTCACTCGAGTGATCTATTGAATTTCACATAATCACTTAATCACTTAATCACTATTCGGTACCTTCCTAGTGATCATGTAAAAAAATAAGACATCACTGGAGTGATCAATCATCACTTGAGTGATGAAGAAGGATTTTCAAACGAATACTTCTGGGTTGATAGTTTGGCATAAAGGTCAATTTCTAGTGGGCATAACTCTTTGACTGTAACTCCGAATTTGGAAATTGACCTATCCTCATAAAGCTCTTTTAAGTCTACTTTTCGTTTCCATAGGAATAGATCCTAAATCCATTGTATTCCGAAAGATATAATCCAATTTGTAACTTTTGATCTAGCATACAACATGGATTTCGAGCACCAACTTTCAAAATGCATATCTCTTTCATTGTAACCTCTTTGAACTTAATATTAGTGTCGTTGAAACTATTTTGGAGTCTAGTTTCATATGCAATGAGTTTCACCTCCATCAGAGTTGTGGTTTGAGAGATATGACCGAATTATTGAATCTCTGTCATGTTGAACGAAAATAGAGCTTACTAGAGTATGCTGAAATATGATCATCAATCGAGTGGAACTTTTTTAACTCGAGTGATAATAAAATAGCTTCCATATTAGGTATTTTAACTTCGTATATAGTCATTTCAACTTCCATTTGATCATAGAGACCTCCAATATCAAATATGAGAACTTGAATCTTGACATTCTTATTATTTCTTGCAAGTTCTTCTTTCTTCAATCTCTTCACTTCTTCTTCATAATTATTCTCCACAATCCTTTTGATAGCTCCTTGCTTTTGTTGACTAATGTCTTCAATCTCTTTCTTCTTCTTCCTTTTAACCATTCTTCATAATTCAGCTTGATAGCTTCTTTCTTCTCTTACTTTCTCTCCTCCTATGTGATAACTTCTTTCTTGAATATCTTTTTATTATTCCTCTTGATCATTCTCTATATTCCAATTTGATATTTTCTTTCTTTGCTTGACTAATCTACAAGATATTTCACATTAAATATCGTAGTTATTCAAAGTATAAAATAAATACATATATTATGCAAACTTTTTGTTTTTAATATTTGACATCATCAAAACTAATCACATCTAACATAACATTTATAATTTATCAAATTCGACAAAGAAATTTCTTTAAAATTCATATATAAAGCCACTGATCATGATTAAATGAAAAGATTAGCACGAATTTAAAAATGAGTTAACACGATTTTGTAAGGGGAAAATTCCATTTAAATACCATTTGAATTTGCAAAACCCCCAGAGGTCCTCTGAATTTGTAAAAAGACTCAGAGGTACTAAGGACCTATGAGGGATATGCAAATTCGGGTGAAATTACCTTTTTGCCCTTACTTTTAAATAAATAAATAAAAAATAAAAATGCCCTCACTTGGAGGGGCCGGCCGGCCGGAGGACCACACGCGCGGCCACCGGAGGACCACCGGTGGGGTGTAGGTGGGGTGATTTTTTTTTTTTTTTGGGAGGGGGTGGGTTTTTTTTTGAAAAAACAAAACTATTTTTTGAAAGTGTAGGGGTGGGGTTGAACCCCCCCCACCCCCAACACAAAGTTTTTCAATTATATATATACATTAATAAATATATATATTCTTCTTAACATTTTTTCAATTGTATTTACCATTCCACAAAACGTGAATTACCATTCCACAAAACGCCAATTACCATTCCACAAAACGCGAATTACCATTACTTTCCCAGGTTGTCATTTTTTACTCTCTCATGTATGTTATGGATAACAAAAAAAATGACACTTTAACCATTCCACAAAACACGAATTACCATTCCACAAAACGCGAATTACCATTCCACAAAACGCGAATTACCATTACTTTCCCAGGTTGTCATTTTTACTCTTTCATGTATGTTATGGATAACAAAAAAAATGACACTTTAACCATTCCACAAAACGCGAATTACCATTCCACAAAACACGAATTACCATTCCAAAAACACCAATTATGTTATGATTTTTTTTACTCTTTCAAATGGTAATTGACGTTTTTGGAATGGTAAATGGCGTTTGTGGAATGGCAAATAGCGTTTGTGGAATGGTAAAAATGTCATTTTTTTTGTTATCCATAATATACATGAAAGAGTAAAAAATGGCACCCTGAGAAAACAATGGTAATTCGCGTTTTGTGGAATGGTTAAAGTGTCATTTTTTTTGTTATCCATAACATACATGAAAGAGTAAAAAATGACAACCTGGGAAAGTAATGGTAATTCGCGTTTTGTGAGAATGGTAATTCGCGTTTTGTGGAATGGTAATTCGTGTTTTGTGGAATGGTTAAAGTGTCATTTTTTTTGTTATCCATAACATACATGAGAGAGTAAAAAATGACAACCTGGGAAAGTAATGGTAATTCGCGTTTTGTGGAATGGTAATTGGCGTTTTGTGGAATGGTAATTCGCGTTTTGTGGAATGGTAAATACAATTGAAAAAATGTTAAGAAGAATATATATATTTATTAATGTATATATATAATTGAAAAACCAAGTAGCAATTTGGTTGGTTTTGTGTTGGGGGTGGGGGTTCGAACCCCACCCCTACACTTTCAAAAATAGTTTTGTTTTTTCAAAAAAAAAAACCCACCCCCTCCAAAAAAAAAAAAACCCCTCCCAAAAAAAAAAAAAAAACCCCCCCCCCCCACCGGTGGCCGCCGGCGGTGGTCCTCCCGGCCGGCCGGCCGGCGGCGGTGATTGGCATTTTTATTTTTTATTTATTTATTTAAAAGTAAGGGCAAAAAGGTAATTTCACCCGAATTTGTATATCCCTCATAGGTCCTTAGTACTTCTGAGTCTTTTTACAAATTGTAAGACCTCCGGGGTTTTACAAATTCAAATGGTATTTAAATGGAATTTTCCCTTTTGTAAGTTAGATAAATTAAAAAGATAAACTCGTAAGTTTTAGTTTAAGAGTGACTTAGAACAATTTTGCATTGTAAGTTAGAAATGTAAAAACGGTATATTCGGAGAGTTAATTCGCAAGTTAGATAACAATGACAAGTATTGATGAAATATTATCGTTTTACCCTTTGGAGACTTCATACTAATTCCCGTAAAATTTTCCTATAATGATAAGAATGAAATATATATATATAATTCTATTTCTAAGTATAAATGTATAATATTGAGACGGAACAGAACAATTATGGACAAGTCCAATTGTTAAATGAAGATGACGCCATCTCTCTATATTTACACTTTTTTTGGCCTAATATATTTCCACATTCAAAACCTTCCTCTTTAATTTCTGTTATTCCTCACACAATAATATTACCACGCATTACTCTCTCAGTGGCACTCTTGGGAGCCATTGACACCTTGCAATGATTAGATTCCACTTCTGATTTATATATATTCGCCTCCTTTCATTATTATTTTATTATTAAATATCAGAAACCGTGTTCCTAATTGGCATTATGTCATAGCCTCATAGGTCATATTTGGCTGGCACCACACCTTTTATAAGATGAAAGTTTGGCCAAAAAGCAGGCAATTAATAAATATTCATGAAAAATTTGAGAAAATAATTTTTTGTGTATCCAAATTATCACATATGTTAATCCAAATATTTTTATAATTAAAATATGATTTTTCAATCAACATGTAAAAATATGATTTCTGACCAATTTTATGTGTTGAAGATTATTAAAATATAAATGATTCTAGTTAGAGATACTTGTATATAATTATTGGGAAAATTACGACAGGTCCCAAAGAACAAAACAAATTAGAAAAAGTCATTGAAATCACAAAATTACGGAAGTTAAGGGGACTTTTTTGATATTATTTGTATTAACAAGGAAATGCATATATTTACAACAAGAAATGATATATTTACAACAACATTTAAACACTGACCATTTACAATTTAAAATGCATGTATTTACAACCTAAATGCTTATATTTACAACAACATTTAAATACCCGGATTTTGAACATGTAGAAGTCATTTACAAATGAAAATGCATGTATTTACAACATGAAATGATCTATTAACAACAACATTTAAAAACTTGGATTTTATTTCCATACAAATAATATCAAAAAAGTCCCCTACCATTTACTGACGAAATGCATGTATTTACAACAACATTTAAAAGCCTGAATTTTATTTCCATACAAACAATATCAAAAATGTCCCTTGGGACTTGTGTGTAATTTGATGATTTCAAGGGATTTTTTTATAATTTTTTTTGTTCCTTGGGACCTGTATGTAATTTTCCCATAATTATTCTATTGTACTTTACTTTTTTTGGGTTTTTTTTTTTTTGCTCGGAGACTTTTTTTGGGTTTAAAGAAAACTGTAATCAGATTACGACGCATTTTGCCATGGCACATCTCTTGGATTTCCTTTCACTTCCAAGACGCGCAAAGGAGGAAGAGAGAGACGATGAGCTATAAGCTTTCCTTCTTTAATGGCGATCTCTTCTGAATCCAATCACTTGCTATAAAACCACGCTTACTCAGACACACACACGCAGCTCATGGCTCACGATCACCATGTCAATACCAGTGATGGTGTCTCGCACTCTCAGCGAGTTAACAGTCCACGCTTCTCTGGCTCAATGACTCGTCGAGCTCACTCATTCAAGCGCAATAACAACAATAACAGCAACAATAATGGAAACTCCCGCACCTCCATTGCCAATAACGCTAGCACGAGTCTCAGTCCCCACTGTGAGATTGAACTGCCAGCGAACTCGCCCAGATCGGAGATTGGAACAAGCTTTATTGCAGCTGATGTGTTGGAGCCTGTTTTGGAAAGGAAACACGCCCACCATGTGACCCAGAGGATTCATGGGAGGACCGTGAAGAACTTTCTGAACAAACCGATTGAATCCTTGGTCGTAGATTTGGGCTTGAGGGAGAAGAAAAAGATTGGGCACTGGATGTTTATTGTGTTCTGTGGGGTGTGCTTGTTTCTGGGTGTTTTGAAGATATGTGCCACTGGGTGGCTCGGATCTGCAATAGAAAGAGCTGAGTCCAGTCAGGTAAGCATAAAACTCGCGCCAGTTTCTGTTTTCCTCGAGTATACATACGTCATCACCGATGCTAGCTTGTTCCGCTTTTCGGTTAATTTTTCTTCTTAATGCCAACGGAAATTATTTTAATTCAATCGCACTGAAAACTTTGGCAAGCATTATCCTTTCTGGATGGCGTTTTCTGTAAAGACGAATGCAAAAGTTTCAATTCTAGGAGGCGGCGCTGGGCTTAATGGGCTTTTTAATCACAGAATATCTCAACAGAGAATAAATTATATATTTTTCCCTTGGTTTCTTCTGATCTAGACATCCAGATTCGGTTCTTCATCTTTTGTTGGTCTTGTTGGTTTTGCTTCCTCTCTGCTCGGCAGAGGGGAGACGATTTGTTCTTTGTTACGAGAGCTTGGATTGTTGCTATGTCAGTAAATATCACTTAATTTACAGATGGAAAACCATGTATGCATGTTGCAAAGTCATGGGCATCTTATTCAGTTTTTAGCTTGGAAGTGATCATGGTCATATTTTGTTAATAGAAGTGGAAATCTATTAATGTGGTACTTGTTATTTTTGTTTTGGTTTTAAGTAAACCATGCTTTGAAACGAGATTTCAAATTGAGAACTTATGAATTGTGATCAAGATTTTTATTTATTTTTCACTTTGATCTAGCGCTTTCACTGGTTTTGTAAACAGCTCAGTATTTGTTAGGTGACGGAGTAAATTAAGAAATAGATGTAGGTCATGGCTTGATTGATGATTATATTGCATGTCAGATTGTGTCACATTCTCATTTGAAGAGGAGACAGTTGTTTGCATTTTCAATTCATATATCTCACTGAATTCGCAAGTCATTTCTGCATTTTATCAGGATCTATCTGATTCCATCACTAATCTAAATCTGATGCAACAAAGGACCCATGGTCATGAATATCGGGAGGAAGGAGTTGATGCTGAACGAACTCTAAAGATGTTAAATACAGGAGTAACTGGCAGCCAGAATGCCATGGCTGAAGTAAGTCTTTCTCTAAGTCATGCTCTAAGTTCTTTCACTTGGTTGCTTGCTTGTGAAATGAAACAACTTAAATGAATGAAAAGAAATCTTTTATTTAAGGTCTACTGAAAGATTTATTTGCTTTTGCTTGCATCAAAATTTTGCTTTATATTCAGGAAGCAGGCATCTGGTCTATAAACAACTATGAGAATTACACTCAATGCATTGACCTGCCAAGAAATCATAAAAGTATGAACGTTTGTTATCATGTATACTTCTTTTACCTACCCACTCAGTGTATTATGGTGTTACGTTTATTTTTCTTCTCTCTGACTTTCTACTTCTTTTAACAGTGCTAGATGCAAAGACAAATGGTTACATTCTTATAAATGCTAATGGTGGCCTGAATCAGATGAGGTTTGGGGTATGGCTATCTTGGTTGCTTATGGTTTATCACAGAAAGTTATCTAGCAAGCATACTTAATACCTCAAAACTTCTGGAATGTAGATATGCGATATGGTTGCTGTTGCTAAGATTTTGAAGGCAACACTAGTCCTTCCCTCCCTTGATCATACTTCCTTTTGGGCTGATGAGAGGTTGGTTTAATTCTTCCCACAACCGCATTTGAAAAAAAGCCAATTGCTTATGCATAATACCCTCGTTTCTTGCAAGCTACTTTATTCAGATTTAAATGGACTCTTACCACCTATCTGAATTTATTGGAAATCATGACAGTGTCCTAATCAAGACATTTCTCAGAACTAGAGATCATTCAATTGGTGCAAGAAATTTAGGGATAATAACTTTGCCTTTCGGCGGCTTATGCTGCCTTTTTTTAATCATATCATTGCTTGTAGTCCTACCATTGACATCTTTGATTTGACAATTTTTACTGATTGACAATCATCTTGTATGCAAAATGTCAAAGCTACTACTACGCTCAACATATCTCTTAGTGGTCTCTAAGCTACTTTGTTTCAATTTATTTGCAGTGGCTTCAAGGATTTATTTGACTGGAGATATTTTATTGAGACGCTGAAGGATGATATTCACATAGTTGAGAGATTACCAGCAGACTATGCTGGAATTGAGCCTTTTGTAAAAACTCCAATATCTTGGTCTAAGGTCAAGATAAATTTTCCATCTCCAGCTACTTTTTTCTGAGTCTGGCTAGATATGTTTGATTACTTTAATCTATTATCTTAATGTTGAAGGAAGCTAACAGTCTGGTCATGTATCCATTAGAAGTTTGCAGAAAAAAGAGACTATAATATGATAGAGTTGTGTGTCATATACTCATTTGTTTTGATTCAATCAATGTTATACTTATTAAAAAAATTTATTATTGCTTTCCTTTTTTATAATGTTAATACAGTTGATGGATTTGCTTGCTCATCCACAGGTACCATATTACAGAAGTGAAGTACTTCCCCTCCTAAAGCAGCACAAAGTGGTCTATTTTACTCATACTGATTCCAGGCTTGCTAACAATGGTATTTCAAAGTCCATACAAAAATTAAGATGCCGAGCCAATTACAGAGCATTGAAATATTCAGCACCAATTGAAGAACATGGTAACAAATTGGTATCTAGACTGCGACAAGACGGAAATCATTATCTTGCGCTTCATTTGAGGCAAGTAGAGAATCTAATACCTCACAGTTCACGTGCTTGTTGACATTGGATCTCTTTCTTTCTTCATTTACTCTGCCTTTTTTCTCCCCTCAGCTTTCCTTTATTGTTCTCTTGCAATTTCCATGCATGTGGATGAGCCTGAGTGCACCTATATTCTGGGAATTGTGTTTTGCCATCTATTATTACAAAATCTGAATCCCATCTAGTTTTTGAGGCTTCAACCTATGAGAATAATTATCCTGATAAAAACAAATTATATTGAGTGGAGATTATTTGATTCTCGGGAAAGCTAGATTTTGACTTCTGATGTATGGAGTTTAATTGTCCGTACTCATGGCTTGAACTGTTGGCCTACTTGAATAGTGTTAGGAAATATCAATTACATTAATTATGAGTAGTTAGGGAATTACATTTATTATAAGTAGTTAGGGAGTTGAGTCATTACTCTTCTCATGTGTATATATATATCCTATTGGACATATGAATAAGAGACTTTTCCATTTTTTGAGATATATTTCTTCACATGGTATCAGAGCAGACGGTTGTCTGAAATTTTTCCGGCACCGTGGTTCTGTTTCTGGCGACAGTAAGAGAGAGAGAGAGAGAGTTAGTGTTAGGGTTCTGTGATTCACCCTGTTTCCGACCACGCGCCGCCCCATCATACTCAGGAGGTCCCGATCGGCGGAACCCCACCGGTCTCTCACCGTTTCGCCTGCGTGTGGACCGTCACGCGCCTCCTGGAGCTCCGCCGTAATCTGCACGCACCGGTGCATGAAGCACTTTTCTGGCGAGTTTTCTCGTCACCGTTTGCTGTTTCTGGATCGACTTGCTGATTCCGGTTGGACCCAGGTGGTTGTGTTCTCATATCTTGTGATTCCAATCTCTGCTCTGTTCCCTTTGAGCGTTCTGTGTTCGTTTTTTGGAATTCCAGGCTGTTTTTTTGGCTCTTGTCTCCCGGAGCTCCGCCGTAATCTGCACGCGCCGGTACATTAAGCACTTTTCTGGCGAGTTTTCTCGTCGCCGTTTGCTGTTTCTGGATCGACTTGCTGATTCCGGTTGGACCCAGGTGGTTGTGTTCTCATATCTTGGAATTCCAATCTCTACTCTGTTTTTTTGGAATTCCAATCTATCGACAGTGACCTTCTTCCTTCGGTTAGTCATTGCAATACTATTAAAGAGCTTATCGACTATCTGGAGTTCCTATACTCTGGGAAAGGGAACATTACTCGCCTACATGAAGTTTGTAAAGGTTTCTATCGGGCTGACCAACAGGGTTGCCCCTTGAAGAATTTCTTCATGGAGTTTAAGCAAATGTATGAGGAGATGCGGCGGTTAATGCCACCAACGACTGATCTTCAAGTGCAGGTGGATAATATGGAGAAACTAGCAAGTATGAGTTTCCTTACTGCTCTCGATCCATCTTATGAGACTGTTCGGTCTCAGATATTATCTAGCTCTGAGCTTCCCTCACTTCAGGATGTGTATTCTCGCGTATTGTGTGCCGACAGTATCGCTCACCCAGCTTCTAATCCTAATGCTAGTGCCTTAGTTGGACGGGCTTCGACTCATGGTTTTTCACGACCAAGTTCCTCAGTGGGTAGTACACCGAGGCCCGCTAACAATCCTCCTAATTCTGGTGCTAATGGGATTGTCTGCTATTACTGTAAGGAACTTGGTCATACGAAACGCTATTGCCGTAAGTTGCAACAGAAGTAGCAACACAGTGGGTCTGCTAATATGGCCCAATCATTTGATGTTTCTGATAATACTTCCTTTGCCTCAGCTGCACTTGCTACAGGTAACTCTGGTTCATGTCTTGCTACTTCTTCCTCGAAGTGGATCATCGCCTCCGGGGCTATTGATCATATGACAGGTAACCATCATTTGTTCTCTTCATATGCACCTTATGCCAACCCCTCTTCGATCACCATTGCCAATGGTTCTTACTCCCGTGTTCTTGGCTCTGGCACTGTTCAACCTACCCCGTCTATTTCCTTATCATCCGTCCTTAATGTTCCTGACCTTGCTTTTAACCTTTTATCTCCTAGCAAGCTTACTTGCCAGTTAAACTGTTTTATCTCACTTTTTCCTGACCATTGTTTAATTCAGGATCTTACGACGAGGCGGATTATTGGTAAGGGGTATGAATCTGGCGGCCATTACTTTCTTCATGATCAGGTGCCGCGTTCCGTTGCTTGCTCTGGTGGTTCCTCTCTTCTTGACATTCATTGTCGGCTAGGTCATGTGTCCTTGTCATCTTTAAAGAAGTTGTATCCTCAGTTTCATCATGTGTCTTCTTTAGAATGTGAGTCGTGTCAGTTTGCGAAACATCACCGTGTGCCTCTGGCACCTCGTGTCAATAAACGGGCTACGTTCCCTTTTGATTTAGTCCATTCAAATATTTGGGGTCCGTGTCATGTTACGTCCAAGTCTGGTTTTAGGTATTTTGCTACTTTTGTTGATGATTTTTCTCGAACCACTTGGCTTTATTTAATGAAAAATCGTTCCGAATTGTTTTCTCATTTTTGCCATTTCTGTGCTGAAATCAAGACCCAATTTGGTGTATCTGTGAAAATCTTGCGCAGTGATAATGCAAAAGAATATTATTCTGCCTAATTTCAAACCTATATGCTCCAGCATGGCATGATTCATCAGTCCTCGTGTGCGGATACACCTGCTCAAAATGGTGTTGCCGAAAGAAAAAACCGGCACTTATTAGAAGTAGCCCGGGCTCTAATGTTTCACATGAAAGTTCCTAAACCTTTCTGGGCGGATGCGGTGTCAACTGCATGTTTTCTTATTAATCGCATGTCCTCTCCTGTCCTCAGTGGGGCCACCCCCTACACAACTTTGTTCCCTTCTAACCTTTTGTTTCCTATTGATCCCAAAATCTTCGGTTGTGTTTGTTTTGTTCGTGATATTCGTCCCAGTGTCACCAAACTTGATCCTAAGTCTCTTAAATGTGTCTTCCTTGGATATTCTAGGGTTCAAAAGGGTTATCGGTGCTACTCTCCTACTCTTCGGCGTTATCTAGTCTCTACTGATATCACCTTCCATGAGTCAACCCCGTTCTTTCCTGTCTCTACTGATGTCTCTCCATCCCCATCCACCATTGATAGTCTTCAGGATGTATTAGTTTATGAGACTCAGTTACCACCTGTGCAGCCGAGTGACCCGGCACCTGCTAAACCACCTATCTATCATGTTTATCAGAAACGTCCGAAGACAAGTAATGGTGTCGATAAGGTTCCAGACCCACCAGTGCCCGCTTCGGCGTCTGATCCAGAGTTAGTTCTCTCTGCTCCTGATCCTGAACCTAACATAGTGCCTCCTTCCCCTGTCTCTTCTATTGACTTGCCCATTGCCCTCCGTAAAGGTCAGCGTTCTTGTACCTATCCTATTTCTTCTTTTGTTTCCCATAACCATCTTTCTCCTTCATCGTGTTCTTTCATAGCTTACTTAGATTCTCTCACCATTCCCGCTAAACTCCACCAAGCCTTGGCCCATCCTGGTTGGTGTGCTGCTATGAAAGAAGAAATGATGGCCCTTGATAAGGCTAGTACCTGGACTCTCGTTGATTTGCCTCCTGGAAAGAAGGCCATTGGGTGCAAGTGGGTGTTCACGATAGAAACAAACGCTGATGGCACTTTGGAACGTTTGAAGGCTCGATTGGTTGCCAAGGGATATGCTCAGACCTATGGTATTGACTATTCCGAAACATTTTCTCCTGTGGCTAAACTGTCCTCTGTTCGTCTTTTTATATCTATGGCCGCCACTTATGGTTGGGATCTTCATCAGTTGGATGTTAAAAATGCTTTCTTGAATGGTGATCTTTTGGAGGAAGTTTACATGGAGCAACCACCGGCTTTGTTGCTCGGGGAGCGTGGGAAGGTATGCCTTCTTCGAAGTCACTATATGGTTTGAAGCAAAGTCCTCGTGCTTGGTTTGACGGGTTTAGCACGGTGGTTAAGAAGTTTGGTATGAATCGAGCAAGTGTGATCACTCAGTGTTTTATCAGTTGACGGATGCTGGCATAATTCTCCTTGTGGTATATGTTGATGACATTGTTATTACAGGAAGCAATGTTTCAGGCATCTCATTACTTCTCATTTTCAAACGAAGGATTTGGGCCCATTAAGGTACTTTCTTGGGATAGAAGTTATGAGAAGTAAGAAAGGCATCCTTCTGAACATAGCCATGTTTCATGAACACACACAAAGCACATTGAAATTGACTGTCACTTTGTGCGTGATAAAATCAAGGAGAACTTCATTTCCACAGGACATGTGAGGTCCAGCGACCAATTGGGTGATCTACTGACTAAAGCCCTAAATGGAACTCGGGTTGATTATCTTTGTAACAAGTTGGGCATGATTAACATCTATGCTCCAACTTGAGGGGGAGTGTTAGGAAATATCAATTACATTAATTATGAGTAGTTAGGGAATTACATTTATTATAAGTAGTTAGGGAGTTGAGTCATTACTCTTCTCATGTGTATATATATCCTATTGAACATATGAATAAGAGACTTTTCCATTTTTTGAGATATATTTCTTCACAGATAGTAAATTGCTTTTGACAAAGTAAAATGATGTTGAACTGCTCCCGTAATCCTGCTTTTAGCCGGTCAATGAAGTCACTGATTCATGTGCGTGTAGAAGTCTCTTTGTCCATCCATATTTCTGTACTTTTTGATTAAAAGCCCTATTTTGAGGGCCTGCCATAGTATGGATGGAAGTGCTTTTGTGGTCTTGAATTTCTGTTTGAGATCACTGTGAATTTCTAACTCCTCTCTTGCAGGGTATTAGTTTCCTTTAAATTTGGGTTCTTGATTTTCTCTTCTGCATCTTCTGAGATGAATCTACAAGAGCAAAAGAGAGTATTCCTCAGTATTTTCTTGAATTATGTCGTTAATTTTTAGAATGAAGTCCTCCACAAGTTGTGTTCCATTACAATATTTCATTGATAGAATTAAGGGTGCCAATTAATACGTAGGTTTCATTAACCAATATTTATTTTACTGCCAAGAATTTGAAGAATCGCGTTATCTTTTTCCTGTTCTAGATACGAGAAGGATATGCTTGCATTTACGGGCTGCAGTCATAATTTGACTACAGAAGAAGATGAAGAACTGAAGCAGATGCGATATGAAGTCAGTCACTGGAAGGAGAAAGAGATTAATGGGACCGAGAGGCGATTGCTTGGAGGATGTCCATCAACTCCAAGGGAAACTTCTCTGTTGCTTAAAGCGCTGGGTTTTCCGTCCAGCACCAGGATTTATCTTGTGGCCGGTGAAGCATACGGAAGAGGAAGTATGAAATATCTTGAGGATGATTTCCCCCACATTTTCTCACATTCCTCTCTCTCAACTGAGCAAGAGTTGGAACCTTTCAAGAATCATCAAAACATGTTGGCGGGCATAGACTATGTTGTTGCCCTTCAGAGTGATGTGTTTCTTTATACTTATGATGGAAATATGGCGAAGGCGGTTCAAGGTCATAGGCGCTTTGAAAATTTCAAGAAGACCATCAATCCTGACAAGTAATAAATTGTGACTCCAATATCTATATAACTTTTAGCATAACTGATTGGCTGTATTCTATCCAGTTGTGTGTGAAACTGGCACTACTATTTGCATTATAGCTGATATTTTCATGGCCATTGCAGGATGAATTTGGTCAAACTTGTTGATGAGCTTGATGAAGGGAAAATTTCTTGGAAGAAGTTCAGCTCCAAGGTGAAAAAGCTTCATGAAGACCGAATGGGGGCTCCATATCTTAGAGAGCCTGGAGAATTTCCAAAGCTGGAGGAAAGTTTTTATGCAAATCCTCTGCCAGATTGTATTTGTGAAACAACATAGGTGTGGAAAGACTAGAACAACGAGCATGGTTATCCGAAACGAACCAGATAAGACGATCCCATTGACAACCTGATGACTCTGATGGCAAACATGAAGGTCCAAAAGCTGGGAGTTATATGGTAAGGTGCTATGGACTTTCCTATCTGTTGGAGATGAGATTAATACAAGGGGCCAAGGGAGGTAAAACTAGTGGCCTGACAGACAAAGTATAGACTGTTCTTATAACACACACACACACACTGAATCAAACATTTTTCTAACCATGCTTGAATCAAGGCTCTATTCTGCCTTTTAGCTTATTTTTTCCAATTATATTTTATAAGATAGCAATTGATGTTAAGACGGACATGTTAGTATAAAATATCAGTAAGAAAATATTGTGATTTATTTAGCTTCTGAAGACAAGCTTGTTTCCTTCTTCCTTCTAATGCGTTGCTCATTATTTAGATTCATCTTGTGATGACGCTTTGACTGAGTGAAAAAATGTAACACCCTTTTTATACACGTTGAAATTTGGAAGCATCCTGCTTCTTGCATAACACTTTTTGCAAATATGGAGTTTAAAAAATAAACAAAGCATATAATGCAAATTAGAGCTAATAAAAGATTAACACTAATGTGAATTGGCTCAAACGATTAAGGATTTAGTGGGGAACTCTTGGCTAATTTATAGATATGAATT
The DNA here is from genome assembly GCA_019022615.1 of Acacia melanoxylon. Taxonomy (NCBI): domain Eukaryota; kingdom Viridiplantae; phylum Streptophyta; class Magnoliopsida; order Fabales; family Fabaceae; genus Acacia; species Acacia melanoxylon. The sequence continues at coordinate 5,100,090 of JAFJYJ010000011.1, forward strand.
TGAATTTCTATGAAGCTATCTAAGGACTAGTAGAGGAGCTATGATCAGGAAAAAAACACTTGTTATTCAGGCCTCTAATAATTTTCAGGTTTAGCCTTCATTGGCATTCCCAAAATGTAGGGGGAGAGAACTTATATTTATTAGATATTGTGAACCCAAATGAATTTTTCTGTTTGCTTTCTAATGACAAGAATATTCGATGAAGTCTTTATTATACGGTTCCTCTTCATCAACATTAGTGTCGCTAAAAAGGCAAACATTTTTATCAGCTACTAAAAACTGTGAAGCGGCCGCCCAGGTCCCATATTATTTGATGCACAAAGAGGCGTTGCAAAACTCACTGAAATTTTTTATCACCAATGAACAAATAGAAACCTTTCATTGAGTAAGTATTGTATTTTACACGGGCAAGATAAACGCAAAAAACCAGATCTGCACCCAACATTTCAAAGTTTAACATCCCAATAATGCAGAAGGGATGCCAAAAAAAAAACGATTATAATTGTACAATAGATTCAACAAGGTCCTGGAGAGGGGCGAGCTCTGCTTTATCGATCAATCGGAATTCCTGCAGGAATCAGATTAAGACATGAAAGCCAAAAGAGAAATAAACTCGGTGCATGTTTGAACTTTATGGCCTTTCACTTACCCATGTAAACAAAACAAAATGCTTGAAGCAAGTATTGAGATGAGCTTCTTCCTTCAAACTCACTATCTTTTGAAAATGTGAGTGATATATGTGAGCATATACTCGGAATAATCGCTTGAAAATTGTCTTAACAACATCTCCAAAATTGTTAGGAAAGGGAGCCCCTGGAGCAATGCAGCAGAACATAAATTATTAATAACAACAACAGACAGAAAAATCAGTCAAGTTGCTTAGGCTTCTTTGATTAGCACGTGTACCTATTTTTTGAGGAAAAATTGTTTCATCATCTAGTTGAGATTCAATCCAATCCATCAGATACTCAACATACTTTGGAGCAGATACCTCTATTGGTTTCTTAATTGCGACGCCATCAGCCCATCTATACTCATATCTGTAGAATTTAAATTAGATCAAATACTTGCATCCTGGATGAACCAATGATTCAACTTGTCCATTTAAGTCAAGGAAAGTCTGGAAGATAGCCAAACAAAGACTAAAGAACAAAGAAGAATTGACATACAACAAGTGAAACAGGGTGGTCAAAACTAAAGGAGTTTGGTTCTCACATTTTTACATTTGGAAGAGTTCTTCCTCCTGTCAAATCCCTACGCTTAGGTTAATCACGAAAATCTCTGTAACTTATAATTAGGAGAGTGCCATTTAACATTTGCTACCAACAGTCTCCGACATAATTCAACACCCATTCCGCTTCATGTTGAGAAGAATGAGATTTCTCACAGAACCCATTCCTTCATCACTTAGAAAAGGTAAAAGGAAGTTTTAAATTTATATAAACGTCCAGCAAATATTTCGGTGCAGTACTTTAGTCACCATGTACTCTCAAGCACCATGAAGTGATACTTATTGACAAAACAACCCCAACTTTAATATAGCAATCTCTTTTTGAAGTCAGCCCCCATCCAAATGGTTGAAGCCACTAGTAAAACCTATGTTTAGGCAAGCTTCATTGATCTTTGTGGTGCATATACTAAAACCATGTATTAGTGTTACCTATTATAAAAGTTTACATGTACCTAGTGTGATTGCTGAAAATATCTTGCCAACATGTCAAAAATAGTAGACAGAAGAGAGGGGCGATGCAAATAGAATAGCCACTAAGATCAAGTTGATGCAAGAAAAATAAGGAGAGTTTGGCTGACGGAACAAATACTTTGGTCCTGCAGTCATTGTTGGACAGTTGCTTGGCGTGCAGAATTCTGTAAGAGTGCCATAAAGGATATTCACTTGATTAAAGAAATCCACAGCTGCATAAGAGAAGTGACATCAAAGTGAAAAAATTTACAAGCAATTTATGAGTAATTTAAATTTTAAAACTTCCAGCATGATTTGCCTGAAACTCAATCAACTAGAGGTTCTTACTGTTTACAGCTAACCACTCATTAATATCTTCACCAGGAGGCAGTTTTACAGCTTCCCTCAAGTTTCCACTACCCAATGTGGCATCAATATGCTGTTGAAGTTGAGCACCCTGCACTTTAAGAAACAAAATGCATGAGACTCAACGACGAACAAATTGAGTATGTATAACGCAAGATAGTAGCAGAAAAGAATCCAGCAACCACAGGAGAAAAAAAATGAAAATTAAGGAAAACGGACCTTGCTTCCAGATGGAGCACTCTTTTTTGGACGAAAAGTTTTTGAATTCCTGCATAGATCAAAGCAATAGCAGTCATTAACAGTGAAAACAAAACTGGGGACCAAGATTGTGACATAAACCTGTAAGACAGGCATTACTGATATATTTTAAGCTAATTACAGTAAAACCCCTACACTTTAATCTCTGTCACGCCCACATTCAGCATACATGCAAAACGCCTGTTATGTTTGCATTCCCATATACTATATATAAATAAATGCACAGCCAATAGCCACCCATTGACATATTTCCCCTACTGTAAACTTCAGGTGGTTTTCCGGTCCAAAAAAAAAACACTTCAGTTGGTTTGACAGAATCCTCCTTCTCATACTTTTCATGTCGATAATTTAAGATGGATAACAGTTACACAATCAAAATCCCAGAAAAACTTGCAGAATTTTTGTCATCACAACAACACCCACCAACAGTTTGTAACAAAACCATAAAATTAAAAGCATGGCTAAAAGGTAGGAGAGAGAATTGGCTTTGACACAAAACTCAATTCATCCAACCAATATTTGGGTTGAAAAAGTATTCAACGCCAATCAGCTTGGGACAAGTTAGATCAAAATTCCCAAATTCAATACCAATATTACTAGCACTTTTTAAAGTATACTCTGAATTTATTTATTTTTTTAACTTCTGCATAATTCAAGCGATAAATCATGTTAACATTTTATAATAAAGACAATAAGCATAATGTCTAGAAATCATAATTTCATGGTTTAGTGAATCAATACAACAATAATGAGTTTAATATACAATTAACACAATTGAAGAACAAGGTAAATCATGATTCCATATAATGTGGAAATGAAACCCAAAAAGAACTTTATATTCCATTCATCCAGAGAAGTTATATGAAAAATTAATGATGATTTTTTAATGTATTTCGCCATGTATTATATAAGCCTAATCAAATTGAACAAACTTGGCTTTACAACAAATAGGTGGAAGTCATAATTTCATGGGTTGGGCTTGAACGGACTGGTGGGCCACACACACGCCTTCCAAAAAGAACCTCAGAAATTTCATCTCTCAATATCAGTAAACACCCAATTAGAAATACTAACATACGTAAAATTTCAAAATTGATCGTCTGCTCCAATGAATTCCAAATAGCCGTCTCCCAGGGAGATAGTTCACATTGCCCTTTCACAAAAGACTCATCAAACTGAAGCGAGAAATTTAACCGCCATTATCAAATCATTCTATTTCAGAGAAGGGAATTTAATTGAATACAGCGGAGCAAAAAGAGAACACTAGGTGTATCAAAAAGATGATAAACATCAAGAGATGGATAGGATAACAGTTACACAATCAAAATCCCAGATCATCTTCGAGAAAATTGACCATTGTCGTTAAACAGAAAAAGTAATTGAAGAAGGCTTACCTGCTTCCCAGACCGAAGAGACTCATGGCGCCCAAATCCGAAGTCTCTGTCTCTCTGGAAGATGGAAAGGCCCAAAACAAAAGCCAAAATTCGGAGGAAAGAAATGAATGTTACACACACACACACAAATATATATAGACGTAAGACAGAGACGTGGAACCAAAGCGCCTCTTTGCTTGGGATTCCAATATTGCCAGACTGTCATCTCCCTCTGTCACACTCTCTCTCTCTATGCCCTGTGAGGAAGAGAGAGAGAGAGAGAGAGAAAGGCAAGGCCTTCATCATTTTGCCAACCTGCATGTTGCTTACCTGGATGATTCTCCGTATTTGTACCATTCTGTTTCTGCTTCCCTTTTATTTATTCTTTTTTTTAAAAAAATAAATTTTAAATGACAATCGAATTCATTAACCAAAACAAAAAAAGAAAACAAATTTTACTCTCCGAATTCAATAGTAATAATATATAGAAATTTCCGAAAATATTTATTTTTGTCTTGAAATTTGAAATAGGGAAAAAAGGGAAAAAAATACTACTTAAACTTTAAAATTTTAAATCTGTAATTTCCTATTAAAATGAATTATTAATTACTATACTTTTGTAGTCAACAACCTGATTTGAAATTTTGAAGTTCAATTAATATTTTTTGTCCTTTTTATTTTAAAATATGGTTGGTAGAAATTTTAAATATATATTTTTTGAAAAATATTCCCTTCTCAAAATGTATGGTTCATTATAATTAGATATTATCAAATAGAAAAACATTGCTAGTATTATGTAAATTCAAAATCGTCAACAACTAGCTACTCCTTTAATCCATAATACATGGAACTTTAACTAATTTATGTCAATCAAAAAGTGAGCGTTAACTCATTTAATATATCATAATTTGAAAAAAAAATTCCTCTCTTTTACTCTTATTAAAGAATGTTGTTATTATGAAGATAGAGGATATAATAAGTAGGCAAATTGAAAAATGAGTGTTAATCATAAGGAAAAAAAACCAGAAAATGAGCTTTAATTATTTTGTAAATTACTTATATTTTAGATCATGACTTTTTTAGAAGCACCGTATATTATATAGACGGGAGGGAGTGTTTCTATATTAACTAGTTATTAGTTATTAATATTATAGAGAGTAACAACAAGGGAAAAAATCCCACAAAAAGAACTTTAAAAATAGGAAAGGATAAAATGGTGTTTCAAATATTTATAATCTTAGAGAAATGTTAGTACCTGATTTGTCCTTTTGAAATTAAAAGAAAATGACCAAATTATTCTTACATATATTTTTTAAAAACAAAAAAACCAACTAGCCGCTGTGTCAACTACCCCCTGCCGCCGGCCAAAAATATTCCCAAAGTCATGAGGGTGAGGTTTGAACCCTCACCACTTTGTTTATCCAAAAGGTTGGTGGTTATCGGGCCACTAATGACTTTTAATACATAATATGCACACAAATATATGTGTTAACTTTTAATTTTTAACCTAAGCTTATTCATAAGTTTTGTTAAAGAATTCGCAACATTTCATTATATTTTAACAACTTTTGTTTATCAAGTAAAAAATTCACATTATCAGGTCATTCATAAATTTTGTTAAGAAATTCACAATATTTCATTAGATTTTAACAACTTTCATTTACTAAGTAAAAAATTTACATTATCAGGTTATTCACAAGTTTTATAAAGAAATTCACATTTCATTAGATTTTAACCAATATTTTCAAAGTTGGACTAGACAATGAGCCAGAAAGGTCAGTGGGTCACAATCCAAATGGTTAAATTAAGCGAGCCATCCGGTCGGGCCAGTGATACAATAATTAAATTTAGGGTTAAGTATCAATTTTGCCCTCTCAAGACGCGCGCAGGAGCAATTTTTGTCCCGAAGTTTTTTCAACAGAAGAATGTTGCCCAGAAGTATAAAAACGTAGCAATGTTGCCCCTTCGTTAAAAACCAGTTGACTGTTAGGGTTTTTAACGGAAGGGCAACATTGCTACATTTTTATACTTCGAGGGCAAAATTGCTCCAAAAAAACGTAGCAGTTTTGCCCCCTTCAATGTTAGTTGACCATTAGGGTTTTTAACGGAGGGGCAACATTGATACGTCCAAAACTTCATGGGCAAAATTGTTCTCGGCAGCTTCCGCCGACAAAATTGATACTTAACCCTTAAATTTAAACTAATATTATATAATTATATAAAGGAAAAATTTCATATAAAGACGGTTTAATTACCCAAATTTTAATTTGGGTTACTAAACTTAACAAATCATTAATTAAGTTATGTGACGCAATTAAGGATTTAGAATTTTGGCCAAATTACCTTTATATCCCTTAGTTATTAAAAAAAAACAAAATTGGAGACATAACAATATTGTTTGTAAGAACCCTAACGACAGAAAATTTATTGGAGGCCTCAACAACGTCAGAAAATCGGTAAATAAGGCTACTATAAGTTGGTTCTAATGTTAAATCTTCATTCCTTAATCCCTTTAAGTTAATATTTGCTAAATTCTGATTGAGGTCTTCGTTGCAAGTATTCTTCAATTGTATTAGAATGATTATGATAAAAAATTTAAAAAAAAAAAAAAAAAAAAACTCAATGAACAGAGATCGGTAGTTACCTGAGAAGAAGAATTGGCTGAAGTGATGGGATTGAGTTATTGTTCGTATAAGAAGACACATTCCGCAGATGCAAATACCAAAGCAAAAACTAAAAAGAAGGCATCAAAGTTTGCATTACAAATACCACGTTTTATTCCAAATTCATCCTCGCAGATTGGATCAAACCGCCATGTCCACAAAAAATCCAAAAAGAAATGCAGACAACACACAAAACTTGAATGAATATACAAACGATGGGTTTCAAAACTTCCTCATACCCATACCCATCCACTTGAGTTAAAAATATCACTTCCACAAACACTAATCAAAGAAAAATTAGAAACCGAGAAAGTGAAGGAACATACCTGACTTTTTGGCACAAACAGAGTTCCTCACAGCAACGGCAGCGACTTCTAACAGCGGCGAAAGCGGCGACTTCTCATGGCGTTATTCATGCTCCACATGGCACTAGAGAGAGAGCCACGATAGCAACGAGTGCAATAGACATCGACTTTTGGCCTTTTCTTTCCTCTTTTCTTTGGAACTTGAATTAGGGGTATTATTAGAAAATAGCCAACATTTAAATATTTTAGATTGGGTCATTGACTCAATTTAAGATTTGTTAAGTTTACCAGCCTTATATAAAATTTTCCTATTTCAACCGTTTTTATATGAGATTCTCCCTTATATAAACATAATTAGTCTAATTAAAAGTAATATCATGTACGTACATAATCATATCAACGTTTCTCAACTCCCCCATATATATATTATTAGTGAAAATGAGATAATAATATATCATGTAAAATAAGGAGATGAAAAGGTAACATTAAAATTAGAAATATTGATAACATCTTAAAAAAGATTAATAACTTTAAAAAAGTGTTTATAATTTAAAAATAATAACAATAAAATAACGATAATTTATATCAATAAAATTTTTTGTACCCACCATCATTTTAAATTTGGCCCGTGACCCGTTAGCAAGTTAGAAGCACATTTTTTTTTTATCTTTTTCAAGTTCCTCGTTAACAAATCATCTTCTTCCGTCAAAATAAGGCACCTGTTGAGTCTTTCGACCAGAGAGAACAAGAGCCATTTTCCTTAGATCAACTGCAATACTTTTAAAAAATTATGTTTGGTCGTTTTTTTTTTTTTTTTGGATACTGAAAAGTTTAGGTGAGAGTAGACATTAGTAACCGACCAGGGTTAAGGCATGCCTCCAGACTCAAAGAGCGCTTACAGATCACTTACCAACGAGGCCCTCACATCAATCTGTGGGTATCGAATCTCCTCTCTTTTAAGGTGAAGGCTGACGCCTTAGTTAACTATGCCAATCCTTAGCAATAGTTTTTTTTTTTTTTTTTTGCTAAGAAATTTTTAGGAAAGGGGTTGGGTCACCTGATATCAAGTAGAGGCCAGTTCGAGGATCTTGATGATACTTGCCAGAGAAACACACGCGTCTCCACCTCCTCCCAAATAAGCATTATCGCTTCGTGGACCTCTGGACGCTCCCCGTCGCTTTCGACAACTCCGTGATCGAACCCCTCCCTTTTGTGAGGAAATCCAACCCCTTCGCCAGTTGAGCCCAAAGACGAGGGGTAATCCTTAGCAATAGTTGTTGAAACCTTTCAAGTGGAATGTTCGGCTCTTTGTGAGGTGGACCGTATTCGTATTTGGCAGATTCTTTTCATGGCAATTGGACCGGGTCCCAAGGCTAGCTATTTCGGTGGGCCAATTGTCAATTACGAGCTCTTTACAGGACCATCGTTTTTGGTCTAATTAATGGCCATTGAAGGGCCAACAATTGAAATCCCTTCCACATTGACTTTTTTTTGTTCATATAACCTTCCACATTGACTTTGATGATGACATGCCTGGGCTAAAGGAATTTTTTATTGGGCTCTCATATTTTGGTTTCAATCCACAAAACACTTGGAATGATAGAGAATCTCCTCCTTTTGAGGATCTTTGGGCTTATCCCATTGACTCAGAAGACTCTTTTCTTTTTTATAATTTCAATTCCAAGACTCATCTGCGCATCTCCCCTCCCTGGCAACATGACCAACAAAATCACTCCCGTCCGCAAATGCATGAAATTGAAAATTCTCTTTTGCCTACACATTCTATGTTACTACATGGTCCAAGTACTTGTAACAGGAAGCGTTCTCAATCAAATGAATCAAGTCAGCTCCCTCTTCTGACTCATGGGTGTGTTGCGCCAATTGCTTTGCTCTCCAATGTTGATTTCTCTTCTCTTCTAGGTTTTTATGGAGTTTGCGCCAAAACACTCCTCTTAGAGGCATGAAAGTATTGTCGAGGTCTTGGTAAAACCACGATAGTTCAACGACTTAAAAACATGTTTTGCAAATATTATCCTGACTTTTTGTTTCTTAGTGAAACTCATATGAAGCAGTGTAATATCTCTAAGAAGTTTTCTAGTTTTTTGTTTTTTTGTTGTAAATCTGGTTGGACGTAAGGGTGGTCTTTTTTTGGGCATATCGTGTTCAGTATCTTGTACAGTGTTAGATGCTTCTACTAACTGGATTCACACTGCTTGTACACTTTTTCATAATCATGAAATATCTGTTAGAGATCGTCATGTTTTATGTCTTGGTTATGATCTTTGGTTTCGTCTATCTCTAAAGCTTGGCTCATTATCGGTGATCTTAATCAAATTTCAGGACTATGCGATAAACTCAGTGTTTCTTCTTCTGTTGTGGTTGCAACCTCTTTTCGTAATTTTAATTTAATTGCAAAATCAAATGTTTTATTATGATTCATCAAGCTGAAAATGATAATTGGTGGTGTTTCTTGTGAAGTATTGCCTTTGACACATCTCATGAATGTTGATGATACCTTTCTTTTTTGTCGTGCCACAGAAGCTGATTGTCATATAGTCAGGGCATTACTAAGGCGATAATCACTCATCTCTGGTCAGCAAATTAATTGTCAAAAATCAAGTTTTGTATGTAGCCCTTCGGTTGAAAAGGAAATTATCATACCTCCTTCGCATTCGTTTTCACTCACATTTGGGGAAATATATTGATGATCCTATATCTGATAAACGGAAATTATCATACCTACTTGTGGGATGGAAAAGTAAATTACTCTCCCAAGCTGGACGTGCTGTGTTGATTAAAAACTCCTTGTCCTCCTTGTTGGTCTGTCCCTTCTCGTGTATGAGGTTTCCTCACCACCTACGCCATGCCATAGCAATGAAAATGGCAAATTTTTGCTGGGGGTGGTCTAATAATTCAAACAAAGCTCACTTTCTCTATTGGCAAGAATTATGTTTACCAAATTCTAGTGGACGACTACAAATTGTTCATCTCGAGACCTTTTTTTAAGCAATATTGGCTAAGCATTTGTGGTGTACTATTTCTGCCAAATCTTCCTTACACAGTCAAATAATGATGAAGAAGTATCTTCCTCATGACCAGTACTCTTTGTTTAAACCTAAATATAATAGCTCAACTCTTTGGATGCTTATTATAAAATATGGATCTGTAATCACTGATCATCTCACCTAGCAAGTAGGGAAGGCTCCTCAATTCCTTTGAATAGTCGGCTTTGGTGACCTGTGTAGTAGTCTGGTTTGACTTATCCTTCATTGAAGATGTCAGACCTTATATTGCGCTCCAAGGGTAGTTAGAATCTTCAAGTCATCTCCTCATTTTACCCCAAATAGGTGGTACAACAAATTTCCCATTATCCGGTTCCTTTATCAAGAGCCCTTGATGCACTACTAGAAAATACCATAAGGGTGACAAAATTTGCAAGGGAAAAAAATCTGTCGCCATTTGCAATGGAATTTGCGACCACTGAAAAACTGCAATGGAAAACAGGCTAAAATTTCGCCACGAAACTACCAAATTGCACATCGCCGCAAGTTTGAAGCTGTGACTTTCTTCTTACATGCTCAATCTTCTCTCTCGCTCGATTTTCACAACCCTCTTCTATTTTCACCTTGTCTTCAACCGTTCCCTCACCCAAATCCTTCGTCATCCACTCTCTCAGCCTTCAGCCGCTAAAATCCGTTCAGCCCTTGTGTTCGTAAAATCTGCCACATATTCTCAAAACTAGATTTGCCTTCGCTGTCTCACAAAAACCCAACATGGAGACACATCGCGGTTAGGTTTGCAGAAGGTGGTTTGGGTTTCTCCCAAGACCAATTCATCTTCACCTTTTGTGGTCTGTGGTGCATTTCGTGCAATCTTTGGTGCTATTGCCATTGATGCTGCAAACTGCGATATGCAGGCAAAGCTTTTTGGGACGTTTACGGAGCTAAGCTTGGGGTTGCTCTGCCATTTTGAGCCTGTGAGTTAACTTCTCAGTTGCTTGCCCTGTGTTTCTGATACTGAAAAACATTTTAATGACTAATGTACGTACTTGCTAGTTATTGTAGCTTGAATTTGATCGGTTGTGACTACGTATATGATAATATGTAAACGGCTCTCTTTGTAACGTCCTCTATTTTTCCATAAAATAATAATAAGTAATCAAGAGTTTGATCAAATCAATTATCATTTATCAAAATATTCAAAATAAACTAGAGTATGCAAAATGAACCCTAACATGACAATATACAATAATCTGACATATACTAAAACGATGGAAACACTACTATTAGCAGAAGTAGCTTAAACTTTCGAAGTTTTCCTTGATAGACCTGTACAAGAACTATCACATGAGAAATAATAACCATCAATCCATCTCATCAGGCATACGAGTAATTACTCATGAGGTGTCAAATGAGATATTGTAAAATCACAACATTATTAATAATATCACATGACAACATATAAGTATATATCGATTCACAATATCAATATCTCTTTTCTTTTTTAATATTTAGCATATAAGTACACAAGAATCAATATATAAGAATTTATTTTCGACCCTCCCTTATTTCCTCTAATAGAACCATGGGCTAGTACTCATCCATATGATTAGTAGTTTAACTCAACAATCTCACCGATCAAGTGATATGGACCGACCAAAATCCACAAAGCACAAGACCAGATCATGGGTTCTCCTTCTAATGTACTAGTGGGGTGTCAAGGCCATATTAGACACAATTGGGCTCAAGGACTAACTAGTGTACACATGAAAGCCTACAACCTTATTTCCTCTTTTTGTACAAGATTTCACCTCCTTATTTCCTCTTTGAATAATTTCATATCCACATCCACCATCCCCTCTCATACAATTCAAAAATTATCAATAGAATATTTCCAATCTCATAACTTCACACAAATTCAAAAATTATCAATAGAATATTTCCAATCTCATAACTTCACACAAATTCATATAAGATAATATCACTAATCATCTCTTCATGAAAATAAATCCCACAAGACAATTGCATCATCGACATAGTTTCATCATTTTATATCATAAAAAAACAAAATCACTCGCAAACATCATACAAACATGCACTAGAAGAGAAAAGTGGTTACCTCTTATCAAAGCTAATTATTATCATCTGCTCCTAATCCAAGAGCTCAAACACACGTCAAAATCAATTTACTATCCATTAATAACTCTTCAAAACTCCATATAATCAAAATTACAACTTATTAGTTTATTAGTTCATATAATTCAAAATATACAAAGTTTAATAATAATATATTATTATAATGAAAACTGAAAATGACAGTTTGATCCTATAAATTTCAAGAATAACAGATTAATCCTATGAATTTCAGAAATAATATAAATCATAAAATTTTTAAATATAAAATTAATTTTAAATTCATTAAAAAACCAATTAACCAATCTAAACCGATTAAGATTAATTATTAATCATCATCTACATTCCTATCGTCATATTTTGAAAAAACTCAAATCTTACCTAAAATCCTAACCCCAAAATATTTTCTAACCAACACAAAATTACTATTATAAGGAAAATAAAATTATTTAGAACAGTTTTCATGAAGGAAGTTTTGTGATTAGAAGTGATCTTGAGTACTTATTGATCTTCAAAGTAGAACCCTGACCCTTAAAATTAAAACATCGGCGCGGTACTGTTGCTTTAGCGGTACTGTATGTAATTTAAATACCGCAACATCCACTTATTTAATGCCCAAGCACCGTGGGTTTATTGAATTAAATGTGCCCCTACGGCACATTTGATTCTATAATCATTTATTTATTATTATTTAATTCCCTTTTATTTTGTTTTTTTTTATTCCAACATTTGCATAATAAATTCATTCACCATACATCATTCTTTCATAATTATAATTAAATCTTAAAATTAAAAAATAGGATGTTACACTCTCTATATGATGCTATTGCCTATTATTCACGTATGCTATTGTGAAATGATTACATGAATATGTCTGTCTTGAATTTTAGGTTTTTTTTTTTTTTGGCCCAAAAAAATCAATTTTATTAATAATCAAACAAGAATTACACACGCTAAGCCAAAGTAAAGCCCTCCAAAAAATCCTAACGAATACAACCTACCACACACCTTACCAAACTAAAAACAAACAATTCCTACCATTTACCACTAGAAGACATCAAAGAATTAGCCTACCCCTGTCTTATCTTGGACCACAGTGGTTTTATCTTTCCCTTCAGTTGACTGCCGAGAGTCTTGAACCAGTATGTTGCTTAGAGGAAATGGAATAGAGTTTAGCCATGATGACTGATACATCTCCTCTGATGCATATGCTGCTAGCCAATCTGCAGCTTTGTTGCCCTTCCTTGAAACCAAAGAGCGAGATCCCCTTCTCCGACTCCAGCACTCATGGGACTTCAGTTAGCAGATCCTTGCTCCTCCACTCACATCCCACTGTTGTCCTTCCTTTTAGTAACCTGTACAAACATTCGCAATCAGTCTCAATGATTACCTCCATATTCTGAAACTTATTTCTGAATTTCAACGCCTCAAACAATGCTAGACATTCAGCCATGAATGGCGTTTGAGCCACCACAGAACTGCATCTCCCATCCACCAGCTCCCCCCTGTAATCCATGCATATTAAACCAATACTAGCTGCACCTAAAGCCACCTTAAAGGACCCATCAACGTTGATTTTGATGACCCCTGCAGATGGTGCACTCCACGACATGTGCCTTAGCAAGCCCGCCTCAAAGATTTTCCTGGACTCTCCACCTTTCCTCTTGCGTGCCTCCCAAAATTCCGCCACTTGTATATTAACCAACTGTACAACTTTGCTAGCTTCTGGAAATTCCTCTCTGAATACCCAATCGCACCTCTTCTTCCATATCCACCAACACATGGTAGCAAACCATGATTTGCCATACTCATCTAGGGACACATCACCATACAGTATGTCATACATCACTACCTCACATCTCTTAACGTTCCATTTATTAAATTTCAGGCCTAACGGGCTCCCAAATCAGCAATACCGAGTCCATGGACACAAAAATAGCATATACTCAATAGACTCCTTTTCACTCAAGCATATCGGGCAAAAAGGGGTGACAGCACATCTGCGCCTAAATAGAACCTCTTTTGTAGCCACAGCCCCCAACCCTAGTCTCCATAAAAAATGTTGTATCTTTGGTGGAACTATTAACCTCCAGATGCATTTCCACAAAATTTTAGGGACACTGAATGACGTACTTGGGTCTCTAGGAATATCCACTTCCCTGTTTTTCTTCGCTACTACATATCCAGACTTAACTGAATAAATTCCATCATTATTTGCCAGCCAGATTACACAATCCTCACAACCATTAATAGGGATCGGCATGCTTAAGATTTTATCCCTTTCCAAATTACTGATTCTGGATTGGATAGGGGAAAGGTTCCAGCGACCATCTGAAATGAGGTCCGCCACTTTTAGTTTCCTATCAACATCTGAGAGCGTTGCGTTGTGTAATCTGCATCCTTTAAGTCCATATATCCACTGGTCTTCCCATACACTAATGCCTCTCCCATTTCCCAGCTTCCAGCAAAGCTCTTTTAAAAGCAAATCTCGCCCCTCCAACAAGCTAGTCCACACCCATGAAGCATGGCTTCCTTTTTTCGCAGATAGGAAACTCCCTTGAGGGAAGTAAATGCCCTTGATTACCTTGCACCAGAGATCATTTGGATGATTGACAAGACGCCATGCTGTCTTTGCCAATAAAGCCTTGTTAAAGCAAAGTAAATCCTTGAATCCCATTCCCCCTCCATCTTACGTTCAGACAACTTCTTCCAGCTCTTCCAATGAATTGCCCCTACCTCTCCCTTATGACCCCACCAAAATTGGGATATGAGTTGGTCTATTTCCATACTGGATTTTTTGGGAAATAAAAAACATGTCATAGGGTATGTAGGAATGGCATTTGCTACGGCTTTAATCAATATCTCCCTACCAGCAAATGTCAATAATTTTTTCTTCCATCCCTGGAGTTTCAGCCTACCTTGTCTCTGACTCCAGCAAGAGCAGCAACTTTTGATCGACTCCACAGCACAGGCAGCCCCAAATAGTTCCCTGTCTACTCTGAGTGCTTGATTCCTAAGCTTGCCGAGACTTTATCTCTGATATTTGCAGGTGTATTAGTGGAAAAGAAAACGTTGGATTTTTATAAGTTGACCAGCTGACCAGAGGCTTTACAGTAGACATCAATTATCAGCTTAACAACTTTACAGTTAATTTCATCAGCCTTGAGAAACAGAAGCGCGTCATCAGCGAAAAAACAGTGTGACAGGATTGGAGTTTTCTAGCTAGTTTTATCCCCATTAAGTCCTTCTTATCCACATGAGTCTGGATCATTAATGACAGAAACTCAGATACCAAAATGAATAGGTATGGTGAGAGGGGATCACCTTGCATTGTCGCACCCCATGTTCAGGTCTGAATTCATCTATCTTTTGCCCATCCACCTTCAAGATGAACTTTGTTGAGGAAATGCACTTCATAATCCAATTAACCCATCCAGTACAGAATCCTATCTTTAGCATGACAGCCTCTAGGAAGTCCCATTCGATTCGATCATAAGCCTTGTTCATGTCAATCTTCAAGGCCCACTCCCATTTCTTACTTGCCTTCTTGTTTTTCAGGTAATGGAACGCTTCATGAGTCAAGATTATGTTATCTTGAATCATTCTTCCTGCAACAAATGCTCGCTGATTTGGAGATACGATTTTTCCCATTAGCTCCTTCATCCTACTAGTCATGATTTTAGCAATAACGAGCTTTTACTTCCCCCGTGCGTTGCACGGATGATAGTATTTTATGGGTTACTCAAACATATTTTACTTCCAAAGTGATATAATCTTATTGTCTTTAAAGAATATTAAAACATTAGTATCAATAAAGAACTACATATTAGAAATAAAAAATCAACAATATTAAACGGTAATATTCTTCAATCGATTAAGAGTACATATTAAAAATGAAATCTCAACAAATTTTTGTGAGAGCACTTTTCATATATTTGACAGTGAAGAATTTGCTCATTTGAGGACTTCTATTGTATATCATAATCCCATTCATTTCAAAGCAACCAAATTCCCCAGCAAAAAGCCCAATAGTTTCAACATGAATCCAATTATTAATCCAAGTTTCATCACCACATAATAAGTTTCTTCACCATTGATACGAGGCTCAATTAGGCAAAAAAATACCTATATTATTTTTCCTTACAATATCACTTAAGAAAAAAGGAAAAGACCCACCTCTGGCTTCTGCATCTTCCTTTTCCGGCTTGATCACAATGGCCCAAATTGCTACTAAGAATTTGGTGTGATCCTCACTTTGCCACAATGGGCTTTCCTGTTTTTGCTTGGCCCATTAAGACCTCTTCCTTAATAACGCCACCTTCACTGGATTTTATCTATCTATATGCCCCACTCTTCATTTAATACAAAGTTTCTTTCTTTAGCTTTTCCTTTTAGTTTAATATTCCCTTTAATTTTGCATTTACGGCATTCCCTGCGTCATTTCCTTCATTGGATTGCATTTACGGGATGATAATACTTCATAAGTTGCTCAAACATATTTTGCTTCTTAAGTGATGCAATTTTCTTGTGTCTTTAAGGAACATTAAAACATCACTACCAATGAAAGACTATATATTAGAAATGAAACTTCAACAATAGTAAACAATAATATCCTTCAATCAATTCATAATACATATTACAAATAAAATCTCAATGATGTTAACCGATAATGTCTTCTAATTAGTTAACATTTCTAAATATCTTTTTGTACACAATATCCCTTGTTGTGTTCTAGTTGCCAAATTTTTAAAAGCAAACATACATTTTAAACCAACATAAGTTGCACGACAAAAGTTGCAATTGAGTATCAGCAAGTCATATGCATCTACGCAACAAAAAAATGATTGATATTATGAAATATATGATTTCAAGATACTGCCAAAAGTTTCTTAACTTCAAGATGCAATTGATTTTTTTTTTAAACGCTACTATTGCTGGATGAGTGTTTTTTAAACTTTCTTGAAGAGGTTAAGCAGTTATATAGGGCATCAGATGTATTGGACAATAGATTTGACTGGAAAAGTAAGAAGGCATCAGATGTATCAGCGACCCACAATTACCATTTCCATGTATGCAGCTATATAGGGCCAGCATAAAGTAAGACTAAGTTGTGAAAGGTCTTGTAGCGCAAACCAAGACCAAAAGCAAAACAATATTTCATTAAAAAACATAGTGAAGTAGATGATAAAGAGTGGCAGGATCTGAAAATGATAAAGCTTGGACGTAGTTGTGACAAAAGTGAATACTCTGGCTTACAATAGTGAAGTAGACATGTTTAAAATGAATTTTCCTTATAATGAAAAAAAAACCCAGAACAACAACAGAACATCATTCAAAATACTATTTGTGGCCAGAGCAAAGCGTTCCATCTCATCTAAGCAAAGGAAAATACAAAAAGGTCAAAGAAAGAGCTTTGCAAAACACTCAAAAACCCGCAAGAAAAATATACACATACACACATATATTGTAGGAAACGAAAAGGGTGAAAGGATGCAATACCATAAGCAAATTGAATTCGTTGTTCATGAAATAGACCTCAATTATGAGTTCAAAACTTAGGAAGCTCTTCAAGCGAGATTAATTCTTTGCGATTGAATGCAAGGCGCAAAGAGTCAATACCATCTCAAGCCTATTCAAGCAGATTGAATGCAAGACTGCAAAGAGCCAATTGAAACATACTTCTTCTGGAGCAAAAAAATTGAAATATCCTTCTTCTGGAGCAAAAAAATTGAAACATTTTTGGATTCTTGTTGCACGCATCTCAACATGGAAAAAAGTCTTCACTTTATTGACTCCTATTACTCTTACATGTCCCTGTCTTCTTTTCCTTTAATTTATCCTTTTTTGAGCCCACTACATTACTCCTTAATTAATTGTTCCCTCCTCTTACCCATCACTAATATATATTAGTTTCAATACCAAATCTCCCTCAACCTCACGCCTTCACTAATATTGCCTCCGAATGCAAAGAAGCATTTCGCTCCAATAAAGAATCGATATTTTTAATATTATTCATAAGTGTACATGATTGATAAAGGAGGCACAGAGAGAGAGAGAGAGAGAGGTAAGAAGAACATGCTTCACATGGCATTAAACCGGACCAGAACAAAAAATCTCTGTTATCATTTTGAACAAAGCTCAAACAACATAGAATAGTGTGGTGAAGAAAACAGCGGTCATACAATCAATGATAACAGAGACCACAAAATCATAAACCCGGGTCCTCTCTCTCCCTCTCTCTTTGCCCCACGTACAAAGAAAACCGAGACCTCATACAACATAGATGATGGAAAAAGAGGAAAAGGGAAATCTAAATAAAAGAAGATAAAGTTTTAACATTTGCCTACACCTCAAAATGCAGAGGAACCCTTGTGCAAAAACGGTGAAGTAGTACAGTGGGGATTTTATTACCATCTTCTGATTCTTCTTCATCACCTCCGTCGTCATCATCCGCTGTGATAGCTTGGAAAATTAAAACCGTGAAAAAATGCACATCGATTCAAAATACACATGAACAAAGATGGTTCATTGTAAAAAAAAGTACCTCGTGCTTCGCTTGGAAAATTCTGCTAGTAGATCCATTCTTCCCCAGGGTGGGAGATCGGGGATCCTCGAATTCTACTCGAGAGAAAAGAAAGGAATCATTCTCCACTCACCATGGACAGAGTATAGCGAGGCCTCGACGTTTCCGGCTTCGACGCACGGTTTTAAAACGATAAGCGATTCATTCACCGAGCTTGAGTTCGGTTAGGAGATCCATTAAACGATAAACCAGAAAAGTAGAAGAAGATGATGAAAAGTGAAGAATGGGAGAGATCAAAGACGAAGGGAAGAATGGCGGAAGAGTACAAACCTTCTTAGCATCGATAAGCTACAAAAGAAGAGGACTTCAAAATGCACAGATGTCGACGACAGAGATCACCGAGCTTGAGTTCGGTGAGGAGATCCACCCTTCGGAGTAGAAGACTGAGAGAAACTGAGGGGAAAGAGAGAGAGAGCAAGAAAAGGGCATCCAAGGGTTAAGGATCGAAAAAGAGGGAGCATAAGAGAATAAGAGAGAGGGGAGAGAAGAAGGGATTCAAATTTTGAAATCCCGTGTGAGAGAAAGAAAGGGCCGAAATAAAAAGGATGGAGAAAAAGATAGAGGAAAGAGATGAACTTTTGATTCATTGTGTATTGAAGATCAGCTCACACGGAGCCCAATGACAATGAAACTGGCTTAGGAACAGTAATATGTGAGTGGAGCCAATGCTAAGCCATTTTTGAGGTGGCTTGAGGGATGTGTTATTATATATATATTAGTTTAATATTCCCTTTAATTTTGCATTTACGGCATTCCCTGCGTCATTTCCTTCATTGGATTGCATTTACGGGATGATAATACTTCATAAGTTGCTCAAACATATTTTGCTTCTTAAGTGATGCAATTTTCTTGTGTCTTTAAGGAACATTAAAACATCACTACCAATGAAAGACTATATATTAGAAATGAAACTTCAACAATAGTAAACAATAATATCCTTCAATCAATTCATAATACATATTACAAATAAAATCTCAATGATGTTAACCGATAATGTCTTCTAATTAGTTAACATTTCTAAATATCTTTTTGTACACAATATCCCTTGTTGTGTTCTAGTTGCCAAATTTTTAAAAGCAAACATACATTTTAAACCAACATAAGTTGCACGACAAAAGTTGCAATTGAGTATCAGCAAGTCATATGCATCTACGCAACAAAAAAATGATTGATATTATGAAATATATGATTTCAAGATACCGCAAAAGTTTCTTAACTTCAAGATGCAATTGATTTTTTTTTTAAACGCTACTATTATTTGGATGAGTGTTTTTTAAACTTTCTTGAAGAGGTTAAGCGGTTATATAGGGCATCGATGTATTGGACAATAGATTTGATTTGGAAAAGTAAGAAGGCATCGAGATGTATCGGCGACCCACAATTACCATTTCCATGTATGCAGCTATATAGGGCCAAAGATAAAGTAAGACTAAGTTGTGAAAGGTCTTGTAGCGCAAACCAAGACCAAAAGCAAAACAATATTTCATTAAAAAACATAGTGAAGTAGATGATAAAGAGTGGCGGGATCTGAAAATGATAAAGCTTGGACGTAGTTGTGACAAAAGTGAATACTCTGGCTTACAATAGTGAAGTAGACATGTTTAAAATGAATTTTCCTTATAATGAAAAAAAAAACCCAGAACAACAACAGAACATCATTCAAAATACTATTTGTGGCCAGAGCAAAGCGTTCCATCTCATCTAAGCAAAGGAAAATACAAAAAGGTCAAAGAAAGAGCTTTGCAAAACACTCAAAAACCCGCAAGAAAAATATACACATACACACATATATTGTAGGAAACAGAAAAGGGTGAAAGGATGCAATACCATAAGCAAATTGAATTCGTTGTTCATGAAATAGACCTCAATTATGAGTTCAAAACTTCCGGAAGCTCTTCAAGCAGATTAATTCTTTGCAGATTGAATGCAAGACTGCAAAGAGTCAATACCATCTCAAGCCTATTCAAGCAGATTGAATGCAAGACTGCAAAGAGCCAATTGAAACATACTTCTTCTGGAGCAAAAAAATTGAAATATCCTTCTTCTGGAGCAAAAAAATTGAAACATTTTTGGATTCTTGTTGCACGCATCTCAACATGGAAAAAAGTCTTCACTTTATTGACTCCTATTACTCTTACATGTCCCTGTCTTCTTTTCCTTTAATTTATCCTTTTTTGAGCCCACTACATTACTCCTTAATTAATTGTTCCCTCCTCTTACCCATCACTAATATATATTAGTTTCAATACCAAATCTCCCTCAACCTCACGCCTTCACTAATATTGCCTCCTGAACAGCAAGCATTTCTGCTCCAATAAAGAATCTGATATTTTTAATATTATTCATAAGTGTACATGATTGATAAAGGAGGCACAGAGAGAGAGAGAGAGAGAGAGGTAAGAAGAACATGCTTCACATGGCATTAAACCGGACCAGAACAAAAAATCTCTGTTATCATTTTGAACAAAGCTCAAACAACATAGAATAGTGTGGTGAAGAAAACAGCGGTCATACAATCAATGATAACAGAGACCACAAAATCATAAACCCGGTCCTCTCTCTCCCTCTCTCTTTGCCCCACGTACAAAGAAAACCGAGACCTCATACAACATAGATGATGGAAAAAGAGGAAAAGGGAAATCTAAATAAAAGAAGATAAAGTTTTAACATTTGCCTACACCTCAAAATGCAGAGGAACCCTTGTGCGAAAACGGTGAAGCAATACAGTGGGGATTTTAACATCTGCCTACACCATCTTTTGATTCTTCTTCATCACCTCCGTCGTCATCATCCATCCGTGATAGCTTGGAAAATTAAAACCGTGAAAAAATGCACATCGATTCAAAATACACATGAACAAAGATGGTTCATTGTAAAAAAAAGTACCTCGTGCTTCGCTTGGAAAATTCTGCTAGTAGATCCATTCTTCCCCTGGGGTGGGAGATCGGGGATCCTCGAATTCTACTCAGAGAAAAGAAAGGAATCATTCTCCACTCACCATGGACAGAGTATAGCAGGCCTCGACGTTTCCGGCTTCGACGCACAGTTTCAGAAAACGATAAGCAGATTCACCGAGCTTGAGTTCGGTTAGGAGATCCATTAAACGATAACCAGAAAAGTAGAAGAAGATGATGAAAAGTGAAGAATGGGAGAGATCAAAGACGAAGGGAAGAATGGCGGAAGAGTACAAACCTTCTTAGCATCGATAAGCTACAAAAGAAGAGGACTTCAAAATGCACAGATGTCGACGACAGAGATCACCGAGCTTGAGTTCGGTGAGGAGATCCACCCTTCGGAGTAGAAGAGGCGAGAGCGGGGAAAAGAGAGAGAGCAAGAAAAGGGCATCCAAGGGTTAAGGATCGAAAAAGAGGAGCATAAGAGAATAAGAGAGAGGGGAGAGAAGAAGGGATTCAAATTTTGAAATCCCGTGTGAGAGAAAGAAAGGGCCGAAATAAAAAGGATGGAGAAAAAGATAGAGGAAAGAGATGAACTTTTGATTCATTGTGTATTGAAGATCAGCTCACACGGAGCCCAATGACAATGAAGCGGCTTAGGAACAATTAATATGTGAGTGGAGCCAATGCTAAGCCATTTTTGAGGTGGCTTGAGGGATGTGTTATTATATATATATTGATTTTGTAGGAAATATTATAGAGTCCAATCGGCCTAAAGTGACTGACACCTTCTAGTTTATCCACTTTTGGGATTAGCACTATGTTGGTGTTGTTGAGTAGTTGCAACCCTGACTGGTTATCAAAAAACATCTTCACCATGTCACATACTTCCTTGTTCACTTCTTCCCAAGCTGTCTGATAGAAAAGGGCTGAAAACCCATCTGGTCTGGGGGCTTTATTGGCACCAAGTTGGAACACAACTGCCTCAATTTCTTGGTGAGTAACTGAAGCCATCAGCCGACTGTTATCCTCTGCCGTGACTACCTCCTTGATATATGATAGTGCCTGCTCCATATCACGTGCTCCTCCAGTACTGAACAAATTTACATAGAATTCCTTAAAGGTTTTGTTGATATCGTCTCTTTCCTCCAACCAAATCCCACTGTCGTTTTTCAGCCTCAAGATCTTGTTTCTAAGCCTTCTCTGTATGACTGTATTGTGAAAGAATTTGGTGTTTCTGTCACCACAGCCAAGCCATGAAATTCTGGATCGCTGCCACCAATATGCTTCCTCCAATTTCCAGGTTTCTTCAATTTGCCGCACCAACTCCTCTGACACAGAGAAAGCTGACTCCGTCATCCTTCCAACGTGACACTCACTCTATTTCCCCCTTAGCTGATTAATAGTTTTCCTAAAATTAGGAAATTCTTGTTTACTCCACTCAGTTAACTTTCTTTGGCAGGCCAACAATCTTCTCACCAAGTCTGCTATTCTGTCGTCTTCCACACCTTCCACGTCAGTCCACCCTTCACGGACAGTAAGCAAAAAGTGCTCATGTTGAGCCCAAATTGCCTTAAACTGAAAGGACTTGGCACCCTTTATCTCATGGTAACAACAATCCACTAGTAAGGCATGATGGTCTGATCCAATGGGTTCAACGTGAAAGACCAGCGCTTTCTCAAACACTTCTCTGAAAGGCACATTACCAAGGGCCCGATCCAACCTTTCCCGCACAATATTCCAAGGCCGTTTATTACTCCATGTGAATTTTGCCCCCTTGAAATCTAGATCCATTAGTTTGTAGTCATATAGCAGAGTTTGAAAGTTGATGATCTTGCACATAGCTCTCGGATTGCCTCGAATTTTAGGTTGATGTTATGTAAATGGCTCTCTATGATGCTCTTATTTCCCCTATTTGTTTCTTCTTAGCCTTCTTTCGCTAGTATTGCCGATTTGCTTGAATTACCTTGCCATATGATGGGGAAGGATGTGGCTGTAATTGATCCAACTTGTTCAGAAATGCATTTTCATGTTAGCATAAAACTGATACTCGATCACTTCTTGAATTTCTGGGTTTCACTGGATCATATGGTTGTGTCCTTGACATCCATATGGATAATAACTTGCTTTTATAAGACTTAATATTAAAAAAATTGTGTCATTTTGGCAGAGTTTGTAAAAGATGTTGATCACTTGTCCACCTTCAACCAGCATAAGTTTTGGTTCATATAATTGCCTTTTTACAAGGCATAAGGAGATAAGTCTATTAGAAAAACTTAAGTTTTACGTTCATTTGCTAAATTCAAAAGCGGGAATGTTCTTCAAACACTCAAAAGAGTTCTTTCAAATTAAAAAACCAGCATTTAACTTTAGTGTCTGTCTGGAAACACTTTTATTTACACGTTCTAACCTTGCAACAACTCATAAGTTTATATCAGTTTATTATAGACTCATTTAATTTCTATCTGACAGAATGACCTATTTTCTGTAGAATGACCTACATTCCAAATAAAAAAAGTAACATACTACAAACCCAATTAATTCATCCTTCTTAAATCACTAGGTGAAGAATTCGTGGAATTCATTGTCTCTTCTTTCAAGTTAATCTCCACAGCTATAATATTCAAATACGTATGAGAAGGAACATAAATTTAAGCTACTTTCAACTTGGACAGATGTTTATCATATTAATTTTATCAAGGGTTAAGGTGCAATTTTATCAACAAAATTTTTCTCCAAAAGCGTCTGGCACAAATAAATTTTGGAGGGAGCAAAATACCAATAAACAATTAAAAATTATGCAAATTCACTAAAATTGTTAAATTTTTCCAAATGCTGTTAGGGTTTTCTTTTTTTATAATTTAACGGCCGTTTGGTCATATTTAACGGCTTTTGTGAATTTGCACTCTTTTTAAGTGTTTATTGGTATTTTTGCTCCCTCCAAAACTTATTTGTGTCAGAAGCTTCTGGAGAAAAACTCTGTTGGTAAAATTGCACCTTAAGCCTTTTATCAATACTGACTTTATAACTTATTACAAATGATGTCAATTTAATTTAGTTCAAAAATACTTTAAGACTTGAACTATTTCTAGTGATAAAATCTCATTCATTTCTAGACTGCATTTTATTAACAAGGTCTTAACAAAATCCTTTTTCAGGATGATACATAAATATATAACTTTTTTTTTTAAAAAAAAAATGGTGAGTAAACAGAGAACCTATTCAGTTTAATGTTGAGACTTGAGAGCTCTAAAAGCTCATCTAAACCAAGAAAACCAAAAACAAAACTTGTTCGATGGAGTCAGAATTTTCTGTTGTGCTATTTAGTCATTGATTTGGGGAAGTTAGTTTTTTTCCCCCCCTAATGGATCGAGGAAGATTAATTTAAAATTATTTTAAACGATGAAACCATTTATTTTTGTGGGTATATTTTGTTTTATATATGTATAATTTTTTAGGATTTCTACTATACATATTTCTTTCTATACACTTTTTTTAATACATTATTTAGTATTGTTTGTTTCATAATACATTTTTTTCTTTATTTGAGTAGTTACTGTGGAACAGCCCTAGTAATTTTTTATTTTATTTTTTTCTGATTCCTCAATTTGCGACATAATTTTTTTCATGCGCAATTTGC
This sequence comes from Acacia melanoxylon, assembly GCA_019022615.1. Taxonomy (NCBI): domain Eukaryota; kingdom Viridiplantae; phylum Streptophyta; class Magnoliopsida; order Fabales; family Fabaceae; genus Acacia; species Acacia melanoxylon. Next base: position 5,124,985 of record JAFJYJ010000011.1, read on the forward strand.
GACGGATTTACACAATTTTTCAAATGTGGGTAGGCATGCATGTTGCGACGGATTTACAAAAAGTTTGCATCTGAATATATCTGTTGCAATTTGCAATGGATTTTGGATGACACAAAATCCGTTGCAAATTTCGTTTGCAAATAGAGTTTTTGCGACGACCGTTTTTCCCACATAAATTCCGTCACACACCCTTTTTGCAATGGATTTTGTCCGTCGCTAAAGGCTTTTTATTTTATTTTAATGATGTTATTAGATGGTCTAGTAATACCTTTGGTGTCTACATAGTCCGAGATGGATATTGTCTGCTTCAATCTTAGCTTGTTCACCTTCTCTCTAATCGATCCACACCTATTGATGTGGAGATATGTTCGTTGATTTGGAAATCTTCATTGCCTCCTAGAATCCAGTTAATGTTATGGAAGATTACTCAAAGTATTATGGAACAACCAGTTTGCTAAACAGTAGACATCTAATTGCTTCTGAGGTATGTTCTTTCTGTAATGGTCCTAATGAGTCTCTAGAGCATCTATTCTTGTATTGTCCTTTTTCTAGAGCGTGTTAGTTTGATCTTTCTTCTGGTTTTAGAATTGATGCCCAAACTGATAGATCTTTAAGACAATGGATACTTACATGGTTGATAAACCACAAAGATCCTGGCCGGTAACGCTATAACATATTTACCTTTTCATCATTTACTAGAACCTTTGTGGTTTGCACACAATAGCATCTTTCATGCAGGAACTAAATGGTCTCCCCAACAAGTTATTCGAATAGCATGCACAAGCCAAGGCAAATGTTGTTACCTCTATTTTGAAGCGGCATAATCAACCTAACGCCATCATGAATGATTCACTTCCAAATGATGCAGTGTGGCAGCATTCACAATAATGGAACTCTTCCCCCTGGTGGAATATTTCCTTCACTATCAACAAGCCAAGATGGGGGAACCAATCCATTCATGTCCGAATTACCTTCAATCAACTCTCTCTTCATGAATGGAACGTGGTTCCTCAAGCCAAACTTGAAGTATGACACCTGTAGTTTCTTGCGCTCCGAGAAGTTATGGTCTTCATCCTAAGACAAGAACATAAGCTTTGCATCAACACCATCACAACAAAAAAACGTCGGATCAGGGATGGAATTACCGATGGAAAAATGTCTGTCGAAAATTACTGAGGGAATTTCATCCGTAATTTGATTAGAGACGGAAATTATCCACGGAATTCCGTTGGTAATTTCCATCGCAAATCAAATTACCGACGGAATTCTGTCGGTAATTTCTGTTAGTAATTTGACTTTTTTTGTAGTGCATTATTCAATCTGTTGTAAACTTGTTAAGCGTTCTTATGTCAAAATTATTACTACGACAAAAAATGTCTACTGGAGTCAGTCCTATCTATCACGAGATGTATGTATTCTCCTTAGATACTTTATATACTACGTTTTATCCTTTTGAAATGCATAATTATATTTAAAAAAAAAAAAAATCTCTCTGATAGAGACTCTGAAGCTTTCAGGTGCAGCCTTATGTATTTACTTTTAGTTGGTGTCAAGTATGTGAAGTCGTCTTATATGATCTTCATTTTTGAAGTGTTTTGTGTTGAAGTAGTAACGTTTTATCAATGTATTTGATTATTTTATTAAAAGAAAGTCGTCTCCCATATAGAAACCATCTTATTAATATTAATAGAGGGTTTGTGACCACTCCTACACTTAGGGTTGCACAATGGACCGACTGGACCAGACTAGAGCCTAACTTGAAGTCTAGTATGTTTTTATGGTAGTCCATGGTCTGATATGGTCTAGTTGCAATTTAAAGTCGGATTGGATTGGACTTGGTCCACCAGACTGGTGGACTGGTTCAAGTAGTCTAAGACCTCAAATTCCCTAATTGTTTTCATTTTTCTCTATAGGAAGCCAAAAATTAAACCTAATAAACACAATTAAGATAATAAAAATACCTACCATCATACAAAAATCATATCAAAATAATAGAACTTAAATGTAAATCCTTTTAAAAAAACTTTAACAACATTAAATAAAAATAAAAATTAACTTCCAAATTACAAAATATTTTTTTAAAAAAAATACTCAACTGGACCATACCGAACTGGACCAAATGGTTTGATCACATGGTCTTGAACCCGGTCTAGCTCGACCAATTAGTCTGGTCCAATCTTATCCAATTTCATTATGTTATTTATTTGGATTGGATCATACGATACCAGACGATTTCGAGTTGGACTAGACTAAACTGGAACATTGGGCTATTACACATCCCTACCTACGCTAGCCGCTAGGCCTACAGTATCATAAGTTTAGTACTTACTAAAAGAGGTTTTTTTTTGGCCGGTTAGTAGTCTGTTTGAGATAGCATTAGAAAAGCACATAGCATAAATCGAGATAAAACTCCTCTTATATATTTATCTCGTACACTGTAAATCACATTTTAAAAACAATTTCAGCCCTTAATTCAAACAAGCATATGGCACATGGTGGGAACAAACAGGTGGGGGGATAATAATGAATCTTAATTTCCCACGTTTATTCCAAATACAAACGGTTAAGTATGGTGCCTTCAGATCCGACGGTTGATATTTCTCTCTTATTTCTCATGCATCTTCCCTCTATCGCCTCTCACAATTTCCCACGTCTGTTTGAGATAGCGTTAGAAAAGCACGTAGCGTAAGTCGAGATAAAACTCATCTCACATACTTATCTCGTACACCATAAATCACATTTAAAAAACAATTTCTACCCTTAGGCACATGGCACATGTTGGGAACAAACAGGCGGGCGGATAATAATGAATCTTAATTTCCCATGTGTATTCCAAATACAAACCGTTAAGCATGGTGCCTTCAGATCCGACGGTTGATATTTCTCTCCTATTTCTCATGCATCTTCCCTCTATCGTCTCTCACAATTTCCCACGTCTGTTTGAGATAGCGTTAGAAAAGCACGTCGCGTAAGTTGAGATAAATCTCCTCTCATATACTTGCCTCGTACACTGTAAATCACACTTTAAAAACAATTTCTACCCTCAATTCAAATAGGCACATGTTGGGAACAAACAAAGCGGCGGATAATAATGAATCTTAATTTCCCATGTGTATTCCAAATACAAACCGTTAAGCATGGTGCCTTCAGATCCGACGGTTGATATTTCTCTCCTATTTCTCATGCATCTTCCCTTTATTGTCTCTCACACCGACGATTGATATTTCTCTCCTATTTCTTATGCATCTTCCCTCTATTGTCTCTCACAATTTCCCACGTCTTTTTGAGATAGCGTTAGAAAAGCATGTCGCGTAAGTCGAGATAAAACTCCTTTCACATACTTACCTTGTACACTGTAAATCACACTTTAAAAACAATTTCTACCCTCAATTCAAATAGGCACATGTTGGGAACAAACAGGCGAGCGGATAATAACGAATCTTAATTTCCCATGTGTATTCCAAATACAAACTGTTAAGCATGGTGCCTTCAGATCCGACAGTTGATATTTCTCTCCTATTTCTCATGCATCTTCCCTTTATCGTCTCTCACACCGACGGTTGATATTTCTCTCCTATTTCTTATGCATCTTCCTTCTATCGTCTCTCACAATTTCCCACGTCTGTTTGAGATAGCGTTAGAAAAGCATGTCGCGTAAGTTGAGATAAAACTCATTTCACATACTTACCTTGTACATTGTAAATCACACTTTAAAAACAATTTCTACCCTCAATTCAAATAGGCGCATGTTGGGAACAAACAGGCGAGCGGATAATAACGAATCTTAATTTCCCATGTGTATTCCAAATACAAACCGTTAAGCATAGTGCCTTCAGATCCGACGGTTGATATTTCTCTCCTATTTCTCATGCATCTTCCCTCTATCGTCTCTCACAATTTCCCACGTCTGTTTGAGATAACTTTAGAAAAGCACGTCGCATTAGTCGAAATAAAACCCTTTCTCACATACTTACCTCGTACATTGTAAATCACACTTTAAAAACAATTTCTACCCTCAATTCAAATAAGCACATGGCACATGTTGGGAACAATCAGGCAGGCGGAAAATAATGAATCTTAATTTCCCACGTGTATTCCAAATACAAACCATAAAGTATGGTGCCTTTAGATCTGACGATTGATATTTCTCTCCTATTTCTCATGCATCTTCTCTCTATCATCTCTCACAATTTCCCACGTTTGTTTGAGATAACGTTAGAAAAGTACATTGCGTAAATCGAGATAAAACTTCTCTCATATACTTACCTCGTACACTATAAATCACACTTTAAAAACAATTTCTACCCTCAATTCAAACATACAGTTGGGTGGATAGTGATGAATCATAATTTCCCACGTGTATTCCAAATACAAACTGTTAAAGTACGGTGCCTTCAGATCCGATGGTTGATATTTCTCTCCTATTTCTCATGCATCTTCCCTCTATCGCCTCTCACAATTAACAACGATTCGTTTCTGATAAGGGTAGCTTTTTCCCGAGCCCCAACCAATCCACACTCTCCACGTGGCATCCTTCTGATGCCGGTTCTAACTATAACACTCCCTCCTTCCTTCCACTGGTGTATCCCCAAACCTCACGCATTTCCTCGCTGCGCTCCCAGTCTCTCTCTCTCTCTCACACACACACACCCAACTTAACAGTTCCTATTCCTATCTGCGTCGTCCCTTTCAATTTCGTCAATAGCGTACATAGTAATGGTGACTTCAATGCCTTGCTCAGGTGGAGCCAAGAGTGATAACCACTGTTAGTGCCTTAAACCCCCAGAGAATTTCCTTTTTCCGGTACAATGGAGTGTGTTGCTGCTCGGAACTTCGCGGCAATGACGGTTTCTTTTGCCTCATCTTCAAGGGCGAGGAGGAAGGAGCTTTTGAGAAGACCAACCTCGTTCTCTTGGGATGGCTATTGGTTCCGTTCACGTTGCCTGCGCGTGGAAGCCCGTGCGGCCGGGAGTGAGAGTTTGGTGGCTGTTGATGAGAATTTCGCCGATGAGGAAGATTATATCAAGGCTGGTGGGTCCGAACTTGTTTTCGTCCAAATGCAGCAGAACAAATCCATGGATAAACAGTCCAAGCTTGTGGATAAGGTTTGACTGACCTTTTAAATCTCTGTTTCATGGATTTTGATCATTATTTGATAGGAGTGTTTAATCTTGTACGTTGGTCAGGAGTTTCCTGTTTTCTGCATTTGCGCTCTATTATTGTCAACTATGAGAGGATGAGAATGTAACGGTAGATAGTCATCATGAAGTTTTTGACAAAGGATTTTGTTCTATGTTGTTTGCTCTGACATCAACAGAAGCTCCTTGCTACTATATATATGGCTTTCTTTTTGTGGGATTATTAGTTTCAGGTTTTCAACTAGATTCCACCATCGTTATCTTTTGCTCTTCAGTGATATCTCTGATAGTGCGATTCCACTATTGTGGTTCTGTTTCAGAAGGGGTTACTATTATTTTTGGGATATCTTGGTATCGTGAATAGTCTTCATTTCCGTTTGGTTTTATGACTCGGAGGTCCCCGCTTACTATAAATTGAAAAAAATGTCGCGAGTCTTCTTTTGGCTTGATTTTAAATGTTGCCAAGCACGAACATGTTATGTTTTTTTTTTGGTTTTTTTTGGGACTGAGAACTGGGGTTATTTTGAAGGCAGAGGTAGATTTCCTACTCCAGTTATTTTGGGTTCGGACACTGGTTTACAAACATAATTGTTCCTTATTACTTTCTGAAATACCGTGTTTTGCAGTTAAAACCAATCTCTATTGGGGATGATATACTGGATCTTGTAGTTATTGGTTGTGGCCCGGCTGGTCTTGCTTTGGCTGCAGAGTCTGCTAAGTTAGGGATAAAAGTTGGACTTATTGGTCCAGATCTTCCTTTTACAAATAATTATGGCGTGTGGGAGGATGAATTTAAAGGTATTATTATTCTTGCTTCTTCATTCTGCTGGTATTATTGTTTTTGTATCTTTTGCATTTTTGTTGGGTTTTAATATCTTCTGAGCATTGGGTCACAAAGTTATAAATCAACCAAAAGAATGTGGTGGATGTTTATGTGTTCACATACTCTTGTCACGATGTTTGTTACCTTCCCGTTTTTAGAAAGCAGATTGTAATTCTGAAATTTTTTATTTTCATTGAATTGATATATCATGTGCCTATCAAAGTTTTTTTTTTTGAATTACAAGGCGGCAGGCACTAATGACCTGAATTACAACAAACGGGATCAAAGTTTATTTTTTTGAATTACAAGGCGGCAAGCACTAATGGCCTGAATTACAACAAGCGGGATCGAACCCACGACCTCCCACTAGTTGGGGAGTACCAATACCACTAGGCTACAAGGCCTTTGGTGGATCAAAGTTTATTTAGATGCATTTCTGTATGTTGTTTCCTGATGAACCAGTGAATTCTAAGTTGTCTTGATAATTTCCGATTTGGGCATGATGCCCTGAAAAATAATATATATGCACATCTTTTTGACAAGAGACTGAATTCACTTCCACTCCCGTATAGATGAACATGCTTTATTATGATTTTAGGTCTTGGACTTGAAGGTTGTATCGAGCATGTTTGGCAGGATACTATTGTATATCTTGATGATAAGGATCCCATTTTGATTGGACGTGCTTATGGACGTGTCAGTCGACATCTGCTTCATGAAGAGTTATTGAAAAGGTAAGAGTAAGACTGTTTAAAATACATTACTTTCCCACTCAAAAAAATACATTACTTTCATTTTATATAATAATATAACTTTCTATAAACAATTCTTTAATTTAGTTTTGTTATATTTAAGATTATGATTCATATTAATTTTCCCTAGGTGTGTCGAGTCAGGTGTCTCGTATCTTAGCTCAAGAGTAGAAAGGATTGTTGAAGCTAGCAGTGGCTGTAGTAATGTTGTCTGTGAAGATGATATTACAGTGCCTTGCAGGTATAATACATTTTTTCTTATAAATTTTGTATCCATTCGATGATGAAATTTGCTCATTACTTATTATATATTGAAGCTTATGACATGTTATTATAGGCTTGTTACTGTTGCATCGGGAGCAGCTTCAGGGAAATTGTTGCAGTATGAGGTTGGGGGTCCAAAAGTGTCTGTCCAAACAGCTTATGGTGTGGAGGTTGAGGTAGGAGTCTATGTCTATGGTTCAAGACTTTCTAATTTGGTTGATGACTTTATCATTAAAAAAGTTCTCATTTTGAAATTAATTCAAGTGTGGCCTTCCTCTAATTTCTCTAAGCTCCTTTTCCCCTCCTGTCCTGTTTCTTTTGTATTAGATTACTTGTATGATTGTCTCTAAAATTGAGTCATTGTGCTGTATAATGGTAGCGGACTAGTAAGAGCTACAAATTTTGTTACTGTTTATACATTACATTTTAAAAACAATAGAGTTCTAAGTATTCAAAACCTACTAGTTCTTTGTGCTACTTTGCAGTTGGCCATAAAATAGGGTATGCCAATTTGTTGGTTTTGATGAATGGTTTTCCTTTTTTTCTTTTGAAGTGTCCTGTTCCAAAATCATGAAGTAAAAAATATGATGACTAATAATGGTGATGACAATTTCTTGGCTATGCTTTTAGGTGGAAAACAATCCGTATGATCCAAACTTGATGGTTTTCATGGATTACAGAGATTATATGAAGCAAAATGTCCCATGTCTAGAAGAAAACTATCCAACATTTCTTTACGTGATGCCTATGTCTCCTACAAGACTGTTCTTTGAGGTCTGCTCAATCTTCTTCAGCATGGTGGTTTACCTTTGGCTTGACTGTTACAATTCTATGTCAATTTATGTAAAAATGTCTAACTCAGGAAACCTGCTTGGCCTCGAAAGAAGCCATGCCTTTTGAGTTGTTGAAGAAAAAGCTCTTTTTGAGATTAAATACCATGGGGATCAGAATCAAAAAAATTTATGAAGAGGTAATGACAACAGCAATATTAAGATTGATAGTTCGTGTCAATTCGTTTTTATGTCCTGGATGTCAAATAAGGGCTTTGTGCCTTATTCCATATGATAGATTACTGATGTGCACATTATATCATTATTTCACTATTCAAATTATGCATCTTGCATTCCTTGCTCCTACTACCATTTGATTGGTGGTATTTGTGCCACCTAAAAGTTTTATTGATATATCTAGATCTAATTTAATTGTTTCTCCAGTATTTTTTGCTTATTAGAAGTTTATGAATGAACTCTAGTTGCATCCCGAATCTTAATTATGAGTACCCAAAAATTACTGTATATGTATATATATATATATATATTTCTATGCAGGAGTGGTCATATATTCCAGTTGGTGGATCTTTGCCTAATACAGAGCAAAAGAACCTTGCATTTGGTGCTGCTGCCAGCATGGTTCATCCGGCTACAGGCATGTCATGGTCATGTATTCGTCTCCCGATTGTTTTATCGATCTTATATTCTTCATTTTATTGAACAGGATACTCAGTGGTCAGATCTTTGTCAGAGGCTCCAGAATATGCTTCAGTAATTGCATATATCTTGAGAGGGGGTCATTCATGGGGCATTCTTACCCATGAAAGAAATAGCAAGAATCTATCCTCACAAGGTAATCAAGTATTTTTCTCTTAATTTGATGTAGGGTATATTCCAATATTGAGGGCATACTTGGTCAGTCTAAGCGTGAAAGTGGGATTTTCCACTTATTTATGCATTTATGGTCTCGTATTATTTTCAGCTTGGGATGCACTTTGGCCACTAGAAAGGAAACGGCAGAGGTCTTTCTTCCTCTTCGGATTGGCACTAATTCTGGAGCTGGACATTGAGGGCATTAGGGCATTCTTTCACACTTTCTTTCGCTTACCTGATTGGTATGATCTATTTTCTCTCATTTGTGATTGATATCTTATAATTTGACTTGGGATGTTTTCCCTGTGTATGATGTGGCTTGGATAGAAAATTAAACACATGCGAAGGGCTTAGCAAAAGCCTTTACTGTATCTGTAGTTTTAGCTATACAAATTTGGTCTTATCCCATAAAATCATCAAGAACTGTCTTGACTTATTCAGTACATGAAAGCCGAAAGAAAGCCACATCAAATTCCACAAATCTTCGTTATTTATAATTCGGACTGCTCCCAAGATGAGTATGACAAACTGAGGGATGGATGTTTAAAATAACTGCTCAGTACAAGGCTTTAGATTCTGCCATGTCACTGTATCTGGATCCATGTCTGTTAAAATGGTCTTTCAGCCCCCAGCGGTTAGGTCAGAACTATCATGCAAATTCCCTTGCTGGAGATGATAATTTGTTTCAATGACTCTAATGTTCTGAAATAGTTTAGGCATAGGCCTTAAAAATTGTCCGGTCATCTTTCACTGGTGACTTGTGTGCATAAAATTGTCCACAAAAGCCACATATTGCCTCAGAGGGATTTGATTCCTTTGATCAAAACTGTTAGTTTGTTACCATTCCCATGGAAATAGCCTTTTCAATTACCTTGATTCCAGTTCCCAAAAAAAAAAAAACAGAGAGAAAAGGCTTCTATATGCATCTGATATTAAATGTGATCTTTTGTAACTTCCTTGATCCCCTTCTGTGCTATTGTTGCAGTAGAAAGATGAATAACTGGTAAATGTGTGTGTTTTCCTTTTACAGGATGTGGAAAGGATTTCTGGGTTCATCTCTGTCTTCAGCAGATCTAGTATTGTTTGCATTCTACATGTTCATTATAGCACCAAATAACTTGAGAATGTTACTTGTCAGACACCTACTTTCAGATCCCACTGGGGCAACCATGATAAGGACCTACTTAACCTTATAGGATCTATGTATCTCTCTTTTTCTCCTTGTCTTTCATTACCTCCCCTTTATCTGGAGATTAGATTACCATCAGGAACTCCATTAGAGATCAGTAGGCACTGTGTAGATATGTCTATAATTTTTAAGTTCAACATACTTTCTGTATTGAGCAGCATATGCATCCAATTAGTACTTTTTGTTGCAACCATTTTGGTGATTGAATCCTCTCAATGGTTCCTTACAGTCTACAGAGTAAGAATAAAATGCTCAAACAATATTCTCAATTTTCCTGATTAAACATACTTTCTCTTTATTTTAAAAATATACTTCCTTAAATCCTAATTATAGGTAAACTTTTAAAGCCCTAGGTCGTAAATATTGGGCAAAAAATATGGTAGCTAATTTTTCTTTTTAAATCTGCCCCTCCTTAAGTGCAACAAGTTGACATACTTTTAGTTCTTAGATAACTACATTTGATCCTTCATGTAAGATTTATTTTGTAGTTCAATTTTTTTTTTTAATTAAAGTGGGTTTTATATTAAAGACAGAGGATTACTTTGTGGTGATTATTAATTCTAATGAAAGGCAAACTTGAAAAGTCATATTTTTTTTACAAATTTAAAAATATCCATTATCACTCTTTAAGAAGCGTGAAACTAGTACAAGATTCGGATTAGGGGGTGTATATTGATTTCCCCTAAAATTAAAAGGCAAGTTACACAAATTTTCCTTCTTTATTTAAAAGTGGGTTAAGTAGCAAATCCGTAGTATAGGCCCAAGAATAATGTTACTTTAGAAGTTTTAAAATGTAGCAATGTTGCTCTATTCTGTTAAGAAACTAATTTTGACTGTCAAAAAATTGACGTTAACCATTAACTTTTTCACGAAAATGGGCAACATTGCTATGTTTTGAAACTTTCGCAACATCAAAAAAAAGAAAAACTTTCAGGGCAACATTACTTCTCAGCGAAAACTTCCATGACTAATTTGCTACTTAACCCTTTAAAAGTGTACTATCACATTCTTATTTTTGTTTCTACCAAAATACCCTTGATCATAAGAATTATTTATACTACCTCTGGTCCTAATTATAGAAGACTTTTGTAGTGCAAATTGCACTACAAAAGTGCTCTTATAATTAGGACCGGAGGGAGTACTTCTGTTTGCCAAAAAAACATGGGAAAATCACATTTAAGTCCTAAGGATCAGAAAAAATCACAAAAAAAGTCCCAAAGCAGATTCCCCTATCAAAAAGCTCCCTATAGACTACATTGATATTAATTCTGAATGTGAAATTACATTTTTGCTCCCCTTGATTAAGTTATATGATTAGATGCAGGTACTTGTCAATCACTACTCTATGCATTGTCAAAATAGGTATATGCACTTGTCAAAGGGAGTTGTTTTACTTAACATAAATTAGCACATACATTGATCAAAATATGCATATATACTTGTCAAAATATGTACATATAGTTGTCAAAATAGGCACATATACTTGTCAAAATGGACACATGAATCCTAAACCCTTTTATTTCCAAGTTTACGTAAACTTATAAAATAGAAAATTTATGTGCCTACTTTAACAATATATAAAATGACAAGTTTATTTGCCAGTTGTAACAAGTTATTGTGCGTAAAATTTGACAAGTTTATATGTCTATTTTGACAAGTCAATGTGTCTACTTTGACAAGTTAAAAATTGGCAAGTGTTTGACTACTTTGACAAGTTTATATAAGTACTTTGACTAGTTTATATGCTTACTTTGACAACTTGTAAAATAAAAAGTTTAATTGCCTATTGTGACAAGTTAACGTGCGTAATTTGACAAGTTTATGTGCCTATTGTGATAAATTTATGTGTCTATATTAACAAGTTATAAATTGGCAAGTGTGTGACTACTTTGACAATTTTATGTGCATACTTTAACAAATTTATGTAACTACTTTGACAACTTTTGTGCCTACTTTGACAACTTATAAAATGGAAAGTTTATTTGCCATTTTGATAAATTTATGTGTCTATTTTGACAAGTATATGTGCATATTTTGACAAATGTACGTGACAATTTATGTTAAAGTAAAACAGCTCTTGTTAACAAGTGCATATGCCTATTTTGACAATATAGAGTGACAATTGACAAGTACTTACACCTAATCATGTAACTTAATCAATAGGGGCAAGAAAGTAATTTCACATTCATAATTAATATCAACACAGTCCTTAGGGAGGTTTTTGATAGAAGAATCTGCTTTAGGACTTTCTTATAATTTTTTTTATCCTTGGGACTTGAATGTGATTTTCCCTTTATATATTAGGGTTAAGGTTGCCTTTGTCAAAATCGCTTTTAACACTAAGTGCGTTTTTTAGGTGTAAAAATGACTACGTGGTTACAAATTAAGTGTAAAAATATTGTTTGACTGTCAAGTTTGACTTTTTCTGCTGACTGAACGATAACGTGACTTTCAAGGTGCAAAAAATGACTTTTAGATAATAGTTTTTGGGATTTACGGGGTAAAAATGATTTTTGGAAAATAACTTTTAGAAAATAGATTTAGATTGTAGTTGGATAACTTCAAAACCTAAGTTTTGACAAAAGTTTGTCAATCACCCCAAAATTGCCCAAAAGCTATTCTGCTCAAAACCTAGGTTTTAGCAAAAGTTTGCCAAATATCCCTATTTTTTTTTAGGCTTCAAAACCTAGGTTTTGTTATAAGCTTATTAAACACCCATATTTTTTCAGAAGCTATTCTGCATCAAAACCTAAATTTTGGATCCAAAACCTGGGTTTTGTGAAAAACTATTTTTTTAGCTTTTTTTTTTTCTCTCATCTACCATTATCATCATTTCTTCAGTATTAGTCAGTATCCTTAAGATATTTTTTAGTACCTTTCTGTACCCTAAAATATTTTGTCAATATGATTTTTTTTTTCAAGATCAGAAAGTATTTTTTCAGTATCTTTTTAATACACGTGCCATGATTGTTTTTTTCAAGATTGCCAGTACCCTGAAATATTTTTTCAAGATCTTGAAATAAATTTTTAAGACCATGAGAAGTAGTATTATGTATCTTTTTAGTATCCGCCAATATCTTGAAATATTTTTTTAATATTCTAAAATAAATTTCTAATATCCTCAAAAAAATTTAGATCATGAAGTTTTTTTTTCAATATCCTTATGTATCTCTTTAGTACTCGTTAGTACTCTAATATTTTTTTGAAGATCCTAAAATAAAATTTTAAGAGTATGAGAAGTATTTTTTTCAGTACCAGTCAGTATTAAGTATTTTTTTAGTACCCTGACATATTTTTTTAAGATCATAAAAAAAATTAAGAGTATGAGAAGTATTTTTTTCAATACAAGTCAATATTAAATATCTTTTTAGTACCCGTCAGTACTCTGAAATATTTTTTAATACCCTAAAATAAATTTTTAAGATCATGAAATATGTCAAGGTACTGACGGGTACTGAAAAGATATTTAAGGATACTGAAAAAAATACTTCATGATCTCTCAAATTTATTTTAGGATATTGAAAAAATATTTCAGGGTAATGACTAATCTTAAAAAAATATTTCAGGATACTGAAGGGTACTAAAAAAATATTTAGAGATATTGACTAGTACTGAAAAATACTGATAATGGTAGATGAGAGAGAAAAATCTGAAAAAAAAAATAGTTTTTTCAAAACCTAGTTTTTGGAAACCTAGATTTGCATAATAGCTTCTGATTTGGAGTGTTTGGCTAACTTTTGCAAAACCTAGGTTTTGATGTAGAATAGCTTCTAGAAAATTTTGGAGTGTTTGGCAAATTTTTGCCAAAACCTAGGTTTTGGATCCTTCCAAACAAGCATTTTAGGCATCAAAACCTAGGTTTTGTCATAATCTTACCAAACACCATTCTGCATCAAAACATAGGTTTTGTGAAAAGCAACTTTTTTCTGCTTTGAGAAAATCATTTTCTCTCTTCTATGCCATCATCATTATTTTTTCAGTATCAGTCAGTATCCTTAAGATATTTTTTAGTACCTTTCTATACCCTGAAATATTTTTTCAAGATTACTCATTACCCTGAAATATTTTTTCAATGTCCTCATTTTTTTTTCAAGATCAGGAAATATTTTTTCAGTATCTTTAAAAGTATCTTTTTAGTACTCGTTAGTACCTTGAAATATTTTTTCAAGACCAGTTGGTACCCTGAAATATTCTTTCAAGATCCTTAAATAAATTTTTAAGATAAAGAGAAGTATCTTTTCATACAATCAAGATAAGTATCTTTTTAGTACCACAAGATTCTCGAATATTTTTTCAAGATCCATTGTTACCCTAAAATATTTTTTTAAGATCTTAAAATAATTTTGTAAGACCAAGAGAAATATTTTTTCAAGCATCAAGTCAATATTAAGTATCTTTTTTTAGTACCACAAGACTCGAACTATTTTTTCAAAATCTGTTGTTACCCTAAAATATTTTTTTAATATCATGAAATATTTCAGAGTACTGACTAGTACTGAAAAATGATTTTCACGATTTATGAGGTAAAAAGATTTTGGAGAATAGCTTTTAGAATTTACGATGTAAAAATAATTTTTGGAGAATAGCTTTTGGATTTTGGCAAACTTTTTCAAAACATAGGTTTGATGCAGAATAGCTTTTGGAAAGTTAGTTAATATGAAACATATTTTCTAAAATAGCATAGTCATCATTCCTTAATTCTTTTCTTTCCTTCCTTCTTCATTATTGTTGAGGGAACATCAATAGAGTTAAATTAAGAAAAAAAAATTGACAAATATAAAAACAAAGTCTTATATTTAAAACCAATTAGTACAGGCTCCATTTATCGCACAGATACAAATAAATGGTCACTTATGTAACCTAAAAAAATTTTGGAACTTAAAAAATAATAGTTCTATATTATTTACATCCTAAAAATAGCTGTTAGAAAATATTTTGAAAGAATATTGTGTCAAAATGCTCTTGAAAAAATAATTTTGAATTTCTCTCAACATTATTTGAATAAACAAAGGAAAATCGTTAACCCAATTTGCAAATTTTATAAATTCTTTCATTGATTTGCAGCTCATAAAATCAATCAATTAATTACATATAGGAAGCAAAATTTGATATTACAAAGTCAAAAAATGCATTCATGCATTAAACTCTAACCATTTTGTTTAAGGGCAAATTTTGCTTCTGAACATTGCAACATGATCAATGCAAATTTTATAAATTCTTTCATTAATTTTCAGCTCATAAAATGCACTTGTGTTACACTTGACTATTTGCTTTGTCATCTCCATAAACTTTGCAACATGATCAATGTAAAAGTTCTAAGAATATGCATCTCATATATTTTGTTGAATTGGTTTCGTCTCTTCTTCCAAGTCGTTGAAAATAGACCACAGTACGTACTCTTCTTGTGACTATGCCTTCAACATCAACCCATTTAAAATAATATAAAATGATCATTCTTTCATGCTATGAATTTTCATCGTTTGTTCATCACTATAAATATTGGGGGGAAAATCCATTAAACAGTTGTACAAAAGATAGGAAAAATACTTGTCATCATTTTATAAGTTTATGTAAACCTAACAACAAAATGGTGTAGTGTTTATGTAAACATCAACCCATTCAAAATGTGCATATAAAACTGTCAAAATAGGCAAATAAATTTGTCATTTTATAAATTTATGTAAACTTGACAACAAAATGGTTTAGTGTTTATGTGTCTATTTTAACAATTATAGGTGTATATATTTTGACAAGTGTATGTGTTAATTTATATTAAGTAAAATAGCTCCTGTTGACAAGTGCATGTAGATATTTTGACAATGCATAGAGTGGTGATTGACAAGTACCTGCACATAATCATAGTATAACTTAATCAATGGGGGCAATATCACATTCAGAATTAATATCAATATAGTCCTTAAGGGCTTTTTAACAGGAGAATCTGCTTTGATATTTTGTTTTGTGAATTTTTTTAACCCTTAGAACTAGTGGCGGAGTCACACTGGTACCAGTGTGGGCATGTGAAGACAGTAAAATTTTGAAAATATATATATATTTTGAAGGAATTATATATCAACTTTCTAGATGGTCTAGTTGGTCATAAGTGTACACACTTGACTAGCTAGAGGTCCCCGATTCGAACCTTACTCTCCTCCTCTCTTCCTTTTTATTTCATTTTCATTGTTCTCTTCCTTTTTATTTCATTTTCATTGTTCCCTTCCTTTTTTTTTTCCCACTCCAAACCCTTGTTCCAAAATCCATATCCATAGCTTCGTCTGCTCTTTCTTCCACCGTTGCTCTGTCATCTGCTCTGTGCTCTCCAAATCTCTCCGTTCCAGATCCACAGCTTCCCCTGCCCTATCATCTGCTTTGTCTTCCACCGTTGAGTCCGGCAGCTAAGGCTCATTCCTGAGGTGTCTGGCAAGATTCGAGAGCTGGTCATGCTTAATTTGTCGAGCAATCAGCTGATGGTGAGTAGATTTTGCATCTTTCCTCTTTCACTCTTGCTCTATTATCTGCTTGTTTTCTGATTGAGCTCTAATTAAGAGTATGCAATTGGTTGGATTACTTGTATATGCTGTTGAATTGGATTACTTATTGAGCTCTTATCTAACTTCATGGATGATGAAGAACTTGGTTTTGGATTAGAGAATATTGATTTAGATATATTTTTGGGTTTAGAGTGGGATTAGTTTGATCCCATAGTACCTTTGATTAGGCTGATCAATTTTGAAAATAGTTATGCTAACTGTTTTTTAGTGTAGAAAGATAGATAGAGCGTTGATGGTTCTATTCATGAATGATCTGGTGTTATCTCTAATATTTTTTTCTAGTCTTCGATGTCAATAAGAATTATAATTTCTGTTGATATTGTTTCTGTGCAAATTTTAATATGCAGGATTGAATCAATTGAAAATTAAACCCGAGTAGCTTTTATTTTCAGCTTCAGTTAGCATTTCTTCTTCAACTTCATTATGCTCAACAAATCATTCCCAAGTTTCATTCAGCTGCTACAAATCATGTATGTTTTGCTTGAGGATTTCTTGTTCTTTTGAAATAGAAATGGTTAAAGTTCATGGAAATCAGAAACCAATTAGTTACATGCTGATATGAGACAAGAATATATAAAAACTGAAATTAGTATTCCTTGTCTATTTTATATTGTTTATCTGGCTTCATTTTCTTCAGCATTGTGAAAGCTTTTGTGATGGTATTGTATTGTCTTAAACAGTTAAACATCCCAAGTTTAAGGGAAAAAACCAGTTTCTTGATGTAATCTTGTCCTCCTCACTTCTCATCAGTACTTGTGAAAAAAATCATAATTGAGATGCGTCTCCAAATTAAGCCACGTAATCTTTTAAGTTTAAAGGATTAAAATAGAAGATACGTAAAAAATTGTTTGAACAATTCATTTATTCAACTTCAATTGTATTCGGGATTTTTTATACTTCAAAGAAAGAATTTTGTCAGAATTACAAACCAGCAAATCAATAAATCACCAAGCAATTTTTAGAGGAAAACTTTGCAAAACTAAATGCTAATCTCTCTATAAAAGTCACTGGGTGATTATTATACCCCACTACTACTACAGGGATGTGAAGGGTTGTGGTGATTTTTGTGTCTATTTACTCTTCCAAGGCAACCCAAGTGGCAAAGGTAAGCTATTCTACATTGTATGAAAGCATGATCTGATTTTGTTTGCTTGTTAGAGTTGATTTGTCAATGTGTACATTCTGATATAGCTTGGTAAGGTGCATCTGGGAAATATATGATTGTGATTAAAATGGTGATTAATTTCATTACTTCTTTTTCTTTATTGTTCATTAGTAAATGCCTGCTGATTTTGTTGTGCTTCGATGCACTAAAATTAGAATATTTTGAGTTTAATTGCTCTATCCCCATGTTCCATTTATTATAATTCTTTATTCTTTGATTTCTTGTGGTTGAGTTCTTTGGAATTGGAAATCATATTTTTATTAACAAGTGTCCTATATGAAAAACGATACAATAATATTATAGGTTTCGATAGAGAAGCGTTGAGATGGGCTAGCTTAGTGTCCTAATCTTGTCAAACTTTTTTTCTTCCAAAAAATGTCAACGATACAATCTTATTTCAAACGCCTAAAACCACAAACTTGTTTTTTTTTTTTGCTTGTTTATATTCTTTTGTTTTTTTAATATATTTAAAATTTTCCTTAAAAAAATAATAATAATCAGAGACGATGCCCCCGAATCCCTCCACTAATTATACACACACAAACATAAAATCCTGGCTTCCGATCGACCACTGCGACCCAGCTGGTGACTCTTGGTGTTCATGGCCTGATGTCCAACGAGAGCAAACATCTTTTCGTCGACATCATCTCAATTATAAACAAAAAGAAAATGATTTCACAAGAGACCGCCCGCAATTATGTGGTGGTTTTAATTTAATGGAGCATTGTTAACCGACAAGTCAATTGCTTGCAAGGATCAACTGACTCACTAATTAGCCTATCTCACATTAATGACGGCTCATTAACATCGTCATCCTCAAATCACCTTTTCTTCATGCGCCAATCACCCCAACATTTTGTCGCTTTTTCATTTATTTTCCTCTCAACCAACTCCCATTATTTCACTATTTTTATTATTCGTGTTCTTTATTAATTACTCTAACTATTACTAGTATTATTCATTTAACGTGAATTAGGATTCATATGTAACACTATACTTATAAATACAACATAGTATAATTTACAATGACATGTTCTATTTAAGAATATATGAATTTCTTATCGCGCTACACTCATCCATCTACCTCCAATACAATTATGGTTTCCAATAACGAAATATATTATGTTTTAAAAACAATAGTTAATGGTCAACTTTACTCTGCAAGTATGTGTAAAGAATCCATGAATATTAGTAAGTATTTTTTTTCCCTTAATAACACACTGAAAATGTAATGTCTCCTTAATCGTTAAAAAAATTAGTAGTTATGAAAATATTACTCATTTTCTAATACTACTTTTAAAACGATACTGAATAATAAAAAGCTCGGCTTATTTAGAAAATCTATCATGACAAAAAGGACCATTAACTCAGAGAATAAAGAAAACATTCGCAAATAGAGCAATAATGAAGATAATGTAAATTTAAATATAAAATACTTGCCCAAACAAAAACAAAAAATTATTATATTATTTTCAAAAACAGAAATCCAACGAGTCGCGTGTTTTTTTTTTTTTTTTTTTTAAAAAAATTATATAAAAGAAAGCATCATGCATTTTACACCGTGAAATAGTGGAAAGGGCCAAATGGGAATGGAGACAGAGACAGAGGATGTGAATTGAATGTGAGCGGTCGGTCGGTCGGTGGCAGACGCCAGGGGAAAGAGAACACGTGGCACAAACGAAGAGGGTAAAGGATTGAAGCTGACGTGTCGATAAAGCATTCGGCACACAGGCCCAAACAATCTCCAACTCACAACATGGGATCTTTATACACATACGTGTCCCTCTTGGCTATTATTTTTATCATTAAAATAATTATCATCATTATTCTTCTTCGGTTCAATGTATTTCCCTTTTTCCATGAACCACTTTTCTTAATAATAATTGTTTGTTGGCAGTTCATCCCCTGGTTCCTTCCAAATTTGGGTTATTATTGGGTACATCTCCCCTTGCGACTTGGGAGTTGTTCCCTCTTACCCTCTTCCACGTCATCTCTCTCAGTCCATGCATCCTCTTTCTTCAATCTTTCATCTCAGCACGAATCTTGTGATCATTTCTTAACTTTTGTACATAAACTCAAATACCAAATTCATCGAGGCAATTTTTTCCGAAAGTTTTTTGTTGTTTAAGATTAGTCGGAGCCAGCTGGGGTCCTGGGGCCAAGGCCCCATCTGGCCATAAAGGCATTCCGCCACTGGTTTAATGTAGTCCCGAAAATATAAAAACGTAGCAATTTTACCATTTTCCGTTAAAAAGTTAATGGTCAATGTAATTTTTTTAACGAAAAAGGATAAGATTGCTACATTTTTATACTTTCAAGGCTACATTGAGCCAAACAAAACTTTTAGGGTAAAATTACTCATATACATGTACTTCCTGAACAAATTTACTACTTAACTCTAAACTCTAAACTCTCTGTCCAATTTTCATAAACTTGTACTTGTACTAATTTTATATAGTTTAAACTTTAATATGTTTGGCTCAACTAACATAATTATGCACTTTCTAGTATGTTTACGTACGTCGAGACTAAACTGCTCTCACATATTTACCTCGCATACTTTAAATCATATTAGAAAAGCATCCACTGCTAATCCAAATAAGTATTTAATCAATCCTCGATTTAACTTTATTCTTAAAAAGTTGTAATACTCAGGTCTGAAAACATGTCAATTTAAGCTTCTTCTTCTTTTTCTTTTTTTTTTAAATTTCTTCATACTTCATTGATTAAGTAATCATATTTTCTTCTAGTAGCATATCTCTCAAATTTAGGAGATATAATTTCTTGTGAATTCGACATTTTTTTGTTTGGTTAAGTGTTATAAGTGTTTGAGTTGCTTTTGTTGATTGAAAGATGAAAAAAAAAAAAACACTACCTCGGATCTTAAATATATGATATATTTTTAGGAGAATTTATACTATAAATTATATCATATATTTAAGACATATGAGTAGTTTGTATGTTGTGATGTTTCTTTTATTCTTTTTATATACAAGGGATTAGTGTGTGTAGCACTTTGTTTTGGTGACTAACAAATAAAAAATAGTTCTCTAAACATGAAATTATTTTCCATTCATAATATTCAATATCAAGATCAAGATTACATTTAAAAAGTATGGAATCTTTTTTTGTACAATCTAAAATATTACTACCTCGAGTTCTTAATATAATATCCTTTTTATAGTTTAAATTAAATTGATCTTATATTAAGGAAATGAGGTAGTATTATTAATGATACCCTTTATTAATTAAATAGAAAACTAACAAGAAAGGTCTCAAAAAAAGACCAATAAAAAGAAAGTTAATCACCTCTGAAAATGTAAAAGTTCCTAAAAGTTTATTATTAATTGACTGATTTAAATTCATTCTAATATTAGGGTCTCTAGATGCGATTGGTGCTAAATGCCTTTCCTTGGTTTAGTTTTTGCCTAACTTAGGTGGTCTTCACATGTTGGCTGATATTTTAAACAAATTAAATAATTAATTAATATTAGATTCCGATTGTAAAAAGGTAGTAATAAAGTCCATAATGGATGAGAGAGAGGGAGATTGGTACAGCAACCTACAAAGACTTTGACCTATAAATCTGGGATTAATTATTAACGTTAATCAAGATTAGGACACATAATTAACTAAAAACAAAGTCCAATATAGTACAAACATAAGTGACAGGTGGAAGGCCTCATGGAATAACTTCTTCCATTTCTTTGGAGAGATTTTAAATTTAAATTGGGGAGAATTTAGTCTTCCTAAAAATGTTAAATGATCAAACCATAATCTCTTTTTTTTTTTATCATTAGTTGCTTCTCTTAATTAGTTTTAATTAGTATTTAATATATTTTTAAAAATATCTTACTTTAAATTTTGGTTTCATATATTAATTAATAATTCTTTCTTATTTTATTTTGCTAACAAGCTTTACAAACTTTTTTGTTTATCATTTTTTATAGACACATGTATTGTAAGCAAGGATAGGTACTATCGTTGTGAATTCAGATATTGATTTGTACATTGTGAAGGATTAACTCCTCTCATTAAATCTTATCCGACTAATTTTTTTGTCAAACCATTCACATTTAACAATATTTGGATAAAAAAATGGATTTTTTTTTTAAAAATATTAGTAAAACATGAAACTAAATGACGAAAAGGAAAACAATACTTCCTTAGATCTTATTTATAAAAGCTCGATGATAGAGTTAGGAGATTAGAGTTGGTTGAAACAAATTTGGTTTTCTTAGCATGCACTTATTTATAACGGAAAAGTAAGGGAGAAAAATAAAGTAAATATGAATATAATTTATTTTTTAATTAATGCAATACATATAATTAATTAGGCTTAAAAAAAACTTATTAAATATTCAACATTTATAGAAACAACTGAATTAATTAAAATTGTAGACTGATAAAAAAAGAATTGAAGAAATTACTGCTCTACAACATTTTAACACAAAATTAAGCGAGATGTGTATTAAAAAAACAAAGGTTAAGCGAGATGATAGGATTAAAATAAGAATAAAATTAGGAAACAGTTTTTTTTATAAAAAAAATTATTTTTGCGGGAAAAAAATCAGGTATCTTTTGTCGTGTGAACTCTGCGATATGTAACCAATAAATAACTGGCTATCCTGGTGGAGGCTTCTTCCCCTCGTCATTCCCTTCCCTGTCCCTCGACGCGCAGAATTTTCGTTTTTGAAATAGGTAAGCGTCTCTGGATTACGAAATTATCTTTTCTTTCATTGTCTTCAGAGATTAATCTCTCTGTGCACTTTAATTTGTTGAAATGGGTGGAAGTTGTAGTGATCGATATGGACAACTTGTTCTGTATTATTGAGAATGGAGATACTTGGTGTGGGTTGACATATGAAAGTAAAACAAGAGAGGAAAACCCAATGAAATTTTAATGGATGGTGTGGGTTGCCTCAGATCTAGGGAACTTCTGTTCCCATTTTTGTACTGATTGGGCGGTTTTTTTTTTCGCTTATTGTTATTATTATTGTTATGTTGTTGTTGTTATTTGGTTGTTCAACGACCCCATTCACTCATCTTTATGCTTGCTAGAGAGAGACAAGGCACTGACTTTGTCCATTATTTTTTATACGGTTCTTGAATCATCGATTGCCTGCTTTTCCAGGGGACCGAAGGGCTTGGTGAGAAGGTAGAACTAGAAGATTTTAGTACATCAGATTGTACGCCCCTTTGGTCGGTTTTGATTGGACAAGCAGGTCCAAAATCAGGTAGAATTAAGAAAGAATCTAGAGAGCTACTCTAGCATCTAGCACCACAGCTTCAATATAACCTGTTGAACTTTGATGCCTAATATATGGAGGAAATATCTTCGGCGGTTGCAGTTCCATTTACTCTTGGAAATTTGATCCCTAAGGACTCATCAGTGACAACACACATGGATATTGCTGGATTGAAATTTATGGCAAGTACAGCAACACTGATATTAAATCCTGCTATGGATAGCTGTGAATCTGTTGGAAGTGATGAAAATCATACAGATGCTAGTCCACAACATCACATTACAGTATCTGCAGGGGAAAAAGAGAATCAAGTAGGTGCTTCGGATGTGCCAGAAACGTTCATTAAATGTAACCGTAATTGGGCCTCTGAGGAAACCCGTAATCAGGGAGGGAGGGAAGATGAACGCAGGTCAGGGGTTGATTTTCAATGTCTGCATGATTCTAGTTCTCAATCTGTGGCCTGTGACAACTGCGGTATCCTTGGGGAGGAATCTTCAACTTCAGAGATCGATTTACCTAATGCTATGGAGGTTGAAAATAATGTCCGTTGTATGTACAGTTTGGACGATTCATATACTGTGCAGGACATTATTTCTGTTCCAACAGATCCTGAGAGTGAAGATGGCAATGGGTCGGATGGGTCTGATCCAAAACTAGTTACTTCACCTCTTAAGATGCCAATGGAGAAAAAAACGTGCGGAGCAAGCTTCCAGAAGGCTTTGGATTTGAATAGTGGACCTCTTTGGGGCTATTCATCTGTTTGTGGTAGGAGACAGGAGATGGAGGATGCTATTGCTGCAAATCCTCATCTTTTGCAAGTTCCTTCGCATATGCTAATGGATAATAATGGGAATGAAAACACTGAAAACTCAGTTGCCCACTTTTTTGCTGTCTATGATGGACATGGAGGCTGTCAGGTATACTTTCAAGTTTCAAGAAAACATTTTGATGACAAGTTGTAGTATTGTTGAAGTTGACTCATATTTCTGAGGACTTGTTTTTGTAGGTTGCTAATTATTGCCGGGAGCGTCTTCATTCAGTGCTTGTTGAGGAAATACATGATGCAGACTCAAGTTTGGATGGAAGTAGTTGGATGGACCATTGGGAGAAAGCATTCTCCAATTGTTTTCAGAAAGTTGATGACGAAGTTGCAGGAATTCGTGCTGAGAACAATGAAAACAATAATGTTGGAACAGGATCTAGTATCGAACCACTTGCTCCTGAAACTGTTGGTTCTACTGCAGTGGTTGTCATTGTATGCCAAAACCACTTAATAGTTGCAAATTGTGGGGACTCAAGAGCAGTCTTGTGTCGTGGAAAAGAAGCGCTGCCATTATCTTCTGATCACAAAGTAAGATATCTTATTCATATTACAATTTGTTTCTACCATTCACTTGAAGCTGAAATTTTATGATTCATCGTGTTTAATTTCACTTCACATCGTATGCAGCCAAATAGAGAGGATGAGTGGGCCAGGATAGAAGCTGCGGGAGGAAGGATCATACAATGGAATGGGTACCGGGTGCTTGGCGTCTTGGCAGTGTCAAGGTCCATAGGTATGTGTTCAGGACTTTTTTTTAACTGTTTTGCTTTTTTACTATCATCAAGCATGACCTTGTGTGACTTTGGTATCTTTACGACATGCTATTTATCTGTACATTATAGTTGCATAGTAATGTGCGCTTTGTTTTGCATAATTCCCTGCTATGTTGTTAGTGTCCTGTTCATGAATTTCTGCACTGTCATTGATGCCTTGTGTTCTTTTAGCTTGTAGATTCCAGTAACCGTGCCTAGAACCCAAGATTTTGGCACTGGAAAGAACCTTCATAAACTTTCCATGTGATATAAGAACTGGATGATTGTCTCATGAAAACTATTAATGGGAAAATAACAAGCTTAGCAACAATATTACCATATCATAGTATGATAATACAACTGTGTATTTTCCCCCTTCGTAATTGAACATTTGGTTCAAGTAAAGAATTGAGATTTCTCACCATGTGGGCGTATAAAATACCATACTATTCAATTTTGTGGAAGGATGCAAGGTGTCATTCAGATATTTATTATACTTTTTAAATTTTTTAATTATATTACTGTTTTTGTTTTGATCTAATTTTGCTTCTTGTCCACCAGGTGATAGGTACTTAAAGCCATGGATAATTCCTACTCCAGAAGTCAAGTTTGTCCGTAGGGAGAAAAAGGATGAGTGCCTAATTCTCGCAAGTGATGGTTTATGGGATGTCATGACAAATGAAGAAGCCTGCGAGATTGCACGAAAACGAATCCTTCTTTGGCACAAGAAGCATGGTGATGGTGGATTGACGACAGGGACAGTGCCGGGCGAGGGAGTTGATCCTGCAGCACAGTCTGCTGCAGATTACTTATCTAGAGTTGCTCTCCAGAGGGGAAGTAAAGATAACATTTCTGTTATAGTGATAGACTTGAAGGGAAAAAGAAAATTTAAGACCAAGGCATGACATAATCAAGCACCTGGAATTTTATTTCATAGATATAGGAGTAATTTGCAAATATTTTGTTTTTTGTTTTTACCAGTTATGTAGCCCGTCAGTTTTTCTATCAGGTCAGGGCTTAGTCACCTTATCCTATTTGAAGTATATAGCGGAATTTGCAGGGGATAAGGTTAGGTTCGTTTGGTTTTTGTGATCACTGTGATAGCTTTCCAGATTAGAAAGCTAACTTAATTCTAGAGAGGAAGTATTTATTTGTCCATGTTCACGCGTGTGGACAATACTATTGATCAGCACATGGATCTAATCCAATTAGCCTATTTTTTCTGTGTTCGGCCTGCCCAACTTGATGGCTTGAATTGATTCACGTCTGGTTATATCGTGTGGTTGTGTCACATTATAGACAAATCCATTGAAGTGACCTAGCCCAAGTGGGAATAGTGAATTTAGTCCCATGCCCAGTGGTCATGTGTATCATTATTTTACAATGATTCATATGGAACTTAAGTTTTATTCAAGAGAATAATTGTATATGGACTTGCATTGAACTTAGGGAGAATTAATTAATTCATCCTTATAGGTTAACCGAGTTACTAACTCGGGCCCTATACTTTAACTCAGTTCCAATACATTAAAAAAGTTATAGCTCAGTCCTTATAGTTCCTTATAGTTTAAAAGACAGACAAGGAACTAGGTCCTCATCGCAGCTGCCTGACAACACTCTGGTTCTGCTCTTCTCCTCCCAGACCCTCCGATCTCCACTGAGGAGGAAGACAACTAAATATCGATTACTACTTACGGCTTTTGACACTCTAACGGCAAACATCATACCATAACAAAGCCACCCAATCTATCTTCTTTCTATTCATCTCAACCAGGCAAATTCATCCGGCAAACACTTGAGCGCATCTGAGAGGACAAACATGCTACTGGTGAGATTGGTGAGCTTGGGGATTAAGAGCTCCCAGAAGGTCAAGTGTGAAAAGATAGGTAGAGACAACAATGAAGTTTGTCCTCAAGGAGATGAAGTTGAGGTCTATGTAATAATCCCCATATTGCTTGTAGGAAATCCCAGTGAAAGAACATGGGTTTTGGTTTGGAAGCCATTTTTCAAGCATAAATTGGTATGGGAGAGAAGCCTTGAAGTTGATCAATGGTTGATTGGAATCTCTGAAAAGTTGAAAAAACAGAGGATGAATGTTGAGATTGGAGGGAAAGAAGACAGATTGGGTGGCTTTGTTATGGTATTATGTTTGCCATTAGAGAGAGAGAGTAAAAAAGCCGTAAGGAGATACTCCCTCCGGTTCTAATTATAGGAGCTATTTACCAGAATTTGGAGAGATTAATGAAGGAAGTTAAATTAGTTAATTATGTGTATTTTCCTAAAATACCCTTACCCAAGTTTATTTAATACAAATACATCTCTCAAAGATAGAACTAAGTAATACAAATACAAGTTTATTTTCCTAAACGACGCTCTGATCAAGCAAATAATACTATCTCACGCAATCTAACATATGTGAAAAAAAATTCTATCAAGAGAGTATCTATTAAATTGGGCATAATACAAATACAAGTTTATTTTTTTATTGTTGGAAAAAAGATAATGAAATTAATGTTTTATTAGGTTATTTTAGCGGAAAAAAAATTAATCACTTTGGACGGATAGTTAATAAAAATATTCTTAAAGGAATATTAAAATTATTTTATTTAAAAATAAAAAATAAAGTAGAATATCTCACTTGATAGAATATAAGCTTATTGTTAAATTAATTATTGTGGAAGAAGTATTAGTAGGGCTGATATGGGAAAAATATGACAAAAATTGCTCAAAATTATTTTATACAAAAAAGTATAATTTAGGTGTATATGACATTAATGAGTTGCAAACATTATTTACTTTATAAAATATATATGTGTATTATTAAATTATTATTTTCTTTAATTATTATTGAGAAAATATAAATAGGGGTATTATAGGAAAAAATTAACAAAAGTTAAAACTGCTTCTTATAATTATGACCAAAACCAACTCCAAAATTTCTTTCTTATAATTGGATAGGAGGGAATACTATTCAGTTGTCTTCCTCCTCAGTGGAGATTGGAAGGTCTGAGAAGGGAGGAGCAGAAGCAGACTGTCAACAGGGCTGAGTTGAGGACCGAGCTCCTTATCTTTCAAACTATAAGAACTGAATTGTAACTTTTTAAAGTATAGGAATTGAGTTAGTAACTCGATTAAACTATAAGGATGAATTAATTAATTTTCCCTTGAATTTATAATTTTTAAAAGATCAATATGACTTTACAAGTATTATATAAAATATTTGTTGGGGGTTTAATTTTCATAAAAGAGAAAAAGAAAAATATTTGCTTGACCAAACTGAGAGACTGCGGGAAGATAAAAAAAAAATCAACCCAGTGGCATTTGTTCCAACTAGATCGGGTTTGATGCACTATTTTTCATTAATGGAGATAATCGAATCCCCAATATGAATCAGGCAATTTAACCAGCAATAGCAAAAGAACATGAAAGAGCAATAAGGTAGAAGGTAACATGCAAACGACTTCGATATAATGAACTCAAAACCTTTTGGCATAATTTGTACGATAAACCATGTAATCTGCATATGGGGCAAATAACAACAGTTATGTATCTTTAGTTGCCATCATAAAAATTCAAACTTTTCACACCATAAAAATTCAAACTTTGCCGTTCATCATCTTCAGCACTAAAATTCTTCATGCACTCTTGATTATTGCAGTCTCATGGATCATGGCACTCGCAAGTCTCATAAAAAAGAAGCCTACCGATGAATTCACTTGATAACAAAAAGAAAAAGAAAAAGTCCTTCATAATTTCTATGATCTGCATAGAGAAGAATAAAAAAACTGCAGTTACATATCAAGTGTTGCCAGAGTTAAATATTATTAAATTGTTCCAAAGATGAAGCTCAGATGATCTATAGATATATTAGCAATAAGAATTGGACGCTGAAGGTTACTGCCATGTTTTTTGTCATCAGAAGTTCATGCAGTTAGTACCTATACTGACAACATAAAACCTAAATTACTTCCTAGTAAGTAAATAAATATCTAGAATTTCCTACACCAAGAGCAAATTTCCAGTTTAATGTCAATTATTCTTGATAGGTAGGTAAATCCAAAGCAAGCTTCTTCAGTTATTTTCGCCACCCTTGCCTCTTGTCTTCAAGTAGTTCTCTTTTACTTTCACAACTTCAAAACTTGATATATTTATATATCAATTACGGAACAAATATACCTTATGTATTTTTCTTTTTCCCCTCCCTAATTGCTCAATAGTTTACACTAACAAACAACTTCCTCAATATTGAAGCAAAAGTCCTGGTATTGATTAGTAGATCCTTTAATTAATTAATTCCCACACACACACACAAACATATTGATCTTTAACGATATGCGGGAAATGACGCCTAGAACAAAGGAAAGATGGTTCAGTTTCCAGTTTGAGAAAGGGGCAAGGTTGGAACATACCAAGTAGAAGTCGGCACAGTCGCAAGAGGGGATCCAGCATTCTTGAAATATTCCGAAAGATCTACATCCGAGTCCCCATAAATGTTGAGAAAAGGATGTCCCTGAATTTCGCACCAGATATATATACCATCACATCAGAGAAGATATTGTACAAGGTGCGCTCATATAGACAGGTTTTACAGTCACTCACCATAAGATCCTGAGCTGACAGTCTGTCTTTTGGGTCTTTCTGTAAACTGAACAAAGAGAAGATTGACAAAGGAGGATAAAAAACCTCATGAGAAGAAGTCACGCAAAATTCATGACAGGACAGCTGGTTGATATGAAAGGGGAAAAGGTGAAAGTTGCCAGCCTTTAATATTATTTTAAAATAGTTAAAGACTTGTTCGGTGTAATATGAAGATACAACTCCAAGGTTGGAACAGTCTTCTACCTTTATTAATATGGTTCTATTTATTTACAAACTTATCCTAAAAAAATGGCAGGCATTTAAGAAGAATCTTCTCGACTATTCCTTTTTCCTCTGTTTTGTGGTGGGCAAAGGTTCTCAAGACCTCACACAATATAGTAACTAAATATACTAACCATGCAGAGATAAACGAGCAAAATTCCGGAGAAAATTGATCAGATGGAGCAAAGGGAGGAGGTTTATCAACAACTGTTTCAATTAGCTCAAAAATACTTTCCCATCTTTCACACTGATCTGGAGGTGTATATGGAAACAGCCCAGTAGCACACTCAAGCAATATCAGTCCCAAACTCCATATATCACTTTTGTAGTTGTAACCATTCTGGCTTCCATTGATTCTCTCTGGCTGTAATTCAGACAAAATGGATAAGTTATCTCACAGAACATGTGATAAAGGTGTTCCCAGGAACATGATAGTTTGATATACATAGGTACACAACGTACTCACAGACATATAGTTGTATGTGCCGATGAAAGTATTTGCTTGGCCAGATGTAGTTTGCATTATTACACTCACACCAAAGTCAGTAATCTTTACCTCCCCTCGATGGTTTATCAACAGATTAGAAGGTTTTAAGTCCCTGTGGATAATATATTTTTCATGGTGAAGATATATCAAACCCCTAAGCACCTGCATTGCGAAACAAATAAAAGGAATCAGGTGTACTGATGGCATCAGCTCCTCAAATGCCCTATTCAGAAGAGTAAAATCCAGCCAGAACCTAAGACTGAAATATTAAAAGGTAACTGACTTCTTACTCCTTACCTGCTTACAGATAGCAGCAAGATATTTTTCCGGAATTCTTTTAACTTTCTTCAGAAGATCTGCTAAAGAACCTCCATCCATGTACTCTAAGATGATTGATATGGCACCATTATCATAGAATGACTGATAGCAAATAACAACATATGGACATTGAGCTGACTGATTGATTTTAAGCTCTTGTGCTATCTGCTTTCGCATGGACTCCTCAATATTCATTTGGATAACCTAAATTATAGTGAAATATGTACCATGAGTAATGGGATGTGTAAAAATATATTTAGATTGTAAACAGATGGAAATAGACTTCAATATATGAACTCGCAGTATGGAAGGAGCAAAATAAATAAACCCTAGTTCTTCAATTGACTAGAACCTCCCAAAACTTCACCCCAAATTCTGCCTACTCTTCTCTCTCAGCCGATTTTTATTCCTATTCTTAAACAAACTCCTCAAATCTCCCCTTAAAAGCCTTCACGTGTCCCTTTAACACCTGAATATTTCCTAAGCTGTTACCCAGTGCTTCACAATACAACCATTTTTCACAGTTGGCGATCCCATCATAAAAGTATTATGGTAGGAAAGCACTTCACAAGTTTAAACACTTTCACTAGCATAATGATATGGAAGCAACTTTCAAATCAATAAATTAGTTTCTCAGACTATACAAACACATAACAGTACAACAAAAATTTAAAAAAAGATGTAAAAATCAGGAGGAAGGACAAATATAATAAAGATGGATATTATTTAAGCAGGATGAGGAACCCTCCCCCAAAATCTACCTATTGAGATGAGCAAACCAATCAACTAAATACCTCATTAAGCATCTCAAACTACTGAATATGGAATTTAGGCATTCCATACTACCTAAATCTCTATCAGATACTGAATACTCCATCGATGCTTAGCATCCAACATCAAGTTAAATCATGCAATAAATAATGAGATGAGAAAGATAAAAGAATGAACAAACAAAGGACTTTCACTTTCTTGTGAAAAAAACTAAAATATTCAAGCAGCTCAGCAAATGTCCCCTGAACATAATCTAAATTATCCTGTCAAATGATAGATTAAAGTAAAAAATTCCCAGATATGAAGTCGCATCTTAGTCAATGTCTTCAGTGATATCAAGAGGTCCAATGTCCTCCCTTGGAACACATTAACACCGCAAATATTCTGTTTAACAAAACACTGTGTTAGCCAGCATCCTCTTCTTGTCTATTCTAGGAAGAAAAACGCATGGTTCAAGGGTAAGATTGTCTTGGTTTAGTATCGTTATCTTATCGGCAGTTATTTCTTATGTTGTTGTCGTGGTTTATTATGTGGTTATTATCAGTTGTGTTGTTAGTCATTGTATGACACTATTTAAGTCTATGTTGTAAGGCTGAATGTTATCTATGACAAGTATTATTCAGATAAACTTCCCCTTCTTCTATCTAGAATTGCAGATACCAGTTCTAGATTTGCCTCTCCTATTCCTCTTCTCTCCTCTATTCCTATTCTCTCTTCCTCACTTTCTCCTTTCTAAGATCTAACACAATTCTAGAATTGCAGATACCAGTTCTAGATTTGCCTCTCCTATTCCTCTTCTCTCCTCTATTCCTATTCTCTCTTCCTCACTTTCTCCTTTCTAAGATCTAACACAATGCTTCACCTTCCAAACAAACTCTGAAAGACTGAAATCTGAAAATTATTTTTCATACAAAAAGGATAATGATGAGACCATATCATTTTCATGAAATATATCAGTGCTCGTTGCAACAATTTCATGGAAGAGAGAAAGGCATTAACCTTTGAAATTATGAAATCCAGGAAGACGAATCAAGTATGAAAAAGTTAAACAAATAAATAGAAAACAATGAGCAGAAGGTCCAAATTCGAATCAAGGTAGGCAATATGCAGGAAGTATGCATACCTTTAGCGCAAAAAACTGATTAGTCCATTTGTGTTGCACCAGTTGCACTACGCCGCCATTTCCCTTGCCAACCACTTTGATTATGTCTATGTCTGACAAACTTAACTGGTTGTCTAGTGGTGTGATGGGGGGTGCCTGATAGATATTAAACCCATAATTAACAAATTGTCAGAGATCAGCCAGCACATATATTTGTTTCTTAATTTTTTACTAAATAAAAGTAAATATAGGAAAAAATTTAAGGTTAAGATATTAAATTGGTGCTTTTTAATTTATTTATTTTTCCTATTTTTCCACCATGGAAAGAATAATTTATCAGGAACTAATTTAAATGGTCAAAAGAAAGATAGTATTTTGTATTATAATAGTTCAAACCATTCACGCAAGAGTTGTGGAAGAAAAGCAAGGCCCAAGACTTGCACCCTGCCATTCTTAACAGAGAAATACAGAAGGGAAGGGAAGGAAAGAAGGGATCCGAAAGCTATGAAACATGGACACTTAAAGAAATAGCGTCCATGTCTTGCAGATGGTAATGTTGAATACTCATTTTAAACATGACTCGACAAATGAAATTATATGTTTTTGGTAGAAATTTAAATTACATATTGATAATCAAGATGTCTGTGTTTATGCCAATATTGTGTCCCATGTAAAAGTCCATCATTTCTATGGCCCGAGTACAGGAATAGCAATGAAACAGACCCAGACAATTTTATTCACCAAAATGTCACATCTAAAATTCATCCAAAAATGGTCATTTCCTTAGATGAAGTCGACATATAAAAGAAAAGAGACAAGTGATTTTATGCACCAAATGCCACACTAAAACTTCCCAAAAAATGTTCATTTTCTTAAATGGCATTGACATGAAAGTTAAAAACTAGATTGCCGGGAAGTCTTTGCGCCATAAGCTTGCATCTTGCAGCTTATCCTCCAGTTGATTTAAGAGAAAACAAAGATAAGAGAAGATATACAATAAAGTATTAGTTCCCTAGACATTTCTGTTCCAAACGATTGCAGCAAGGCAAAGCTCAATAGCTTCCCAACCTCATTCAGATTTTGTAATCAAAGATAATGTCAAGTAAAAGGAAAAAATAGTTAATTACAAGATAGGCTTTGGTTTTTGTTTTTCAACAAAAAAATTTCCACGGGTTTGGGAGGGATCAAAATTAAGAAATCCGTTTCTATCAAACAGAACATTTCATCAGATCCAATGATAAAAAAAACATGGAGCAATTTGATTGGATATGCACTAAGAAAAGTGAAAGGAAAAATGAACAGAATTGAAATATATATAGTTACCGCTTCGACTTCAGTCTCCGTCACAATTCGAACTCCATCCCGATTGACAAGCAGATCTCCATCCTTAAACGTCCCGCTTTCAGTCCTAGAATATATTCAGAAGCCCAGACTTGAATGAGCGAAAGCCAAAATCAGAAACAACCGCATTATCTCATGAAAGATGAATAGGAGAAGGAGACTTACAGAAACTTGGCGAAGGAAACCTGATCAGAAGCCGGAACATTGAGCTTGAGGTTGAGGCCCAAGTTTCCTTTCTTCATGATTTTGGATTTCTGTGATGGAACGAGTTAGGTGTTCCAGTAATTGTAAGGAGTCAGACTGTTTCAGGAGGAGAAAGCGAATTTATTTATCGAAATAATAATTCTATTAATAATACCTTGACCAGAAGATGGTTTTTTTTTTTTTTTTTTTTCAAAAACAAAGGCAAAACAAAAGAAAATCATTCTTGCTGGGAGATTCAAAATTAATAGTATTATTTAATATTTTTCATATCAAAAAAAAAAATAGTATTATTTAATATTTAGGGGTTGTACTTGTGAGTTTGAAATGTGATTGGATGGTGAAGAGCAGTCACGCTTGACGATCAACAAAGCTTTGAAGATGGAAACATGTCTTGACTTTTCCGATGTCGCCGGTTTACGCGCGTCATTTTTGGTTTTTTCTTCTTCTTTTTTTTTTAAAATATATTCTTTGTACTTTTTTCTCCTTAAAAAGTAATGTTTGTCTGAATTTTTTAAGGGGAAATTTCAAAAAAAAAAATTATTTGAATTTCAAAATTTAAATAGAAGATTTTTTTAATAAAAAAATTTATTAATTGTTTTATTATTCTTATTAATTCTGTTGCTATTGTTGTCAACCGAATTCTAAAGTTTAAATAACATTTTTTCTGTCATTTTTCCCTTTCTTAATGATTTCATGAAAGTTTGTTTAAATAAAAGTGTTTGATGTGATATACGAGTATATAATATTTTAATAAAAAATAATTAGATGAAATGTTAAAAAAATAACTAATTTGCTTGTTATTCCTGAACAATTTCCTGGATTTGGTGAAATGAATTTTCGTTTTTCACTAAAAAAGAAAAAGAAAGAAAAGAAACTAACTTTGGAATATTCAACATTCTGGAGATGCAAATGGAAGGCATACAGAATTACAGATACAGGTGGGTAGCAGTTGATGCACAGCCCAAGTACGCCGAATTAAAATATCACCCAATTAGTCAAAATTGAAACATAAGAGTAAAAAAAAAAAAAAAAAAACATTCTGGAGATGCAAATGGAAGGCATACAGAATTACAGATACAGGTGGTAGCAGTTGATGCACAGCCCAAGTACGCCGAATTAAAATATCACCCAATTAGTCAAAATGTGAAACATAAGAGTAACAAAAGGCGGGCCCGATTCACTTGGCCCCATCCAGACTTAGGACTGACCCCACAAGTACTCATTTCAGTCCTAGCTCAATCGACTTTTTTTAAAAAGACTAAAAAAATCTAAATACTTAACTCTATTATATGTTGTGTATAATTAGATTATATATTAGTTTATAAGTCGGATAAATTAGTTTTAAAAAATATATAAATATTTTAAAGTAATTTAATTATTTTTCTTAATATTTATAAAAAATTTAACTAGATATTATATTTATGACTGTGAGTAGTATCAATTAACTCAAATATTTATATATAAAAAATTAACTCAAATATCAGTCATTAGCAAGTTGTTGGCTAAGACAATAAGTGGTCTTTACTCCCTTCAAAGAAGAGATAAAAACAAATTTAATTACCTAAAAGTCTAGGTTATTAAACTCGGACCAGACCGGCTAGTTCGGCTCGAAACCGGCTAACCTGGTCTAGTTCGGGCATCAACCCAGTGCACCTTTTTTTTAATTGATTTTTTATTTTCTTTAAAATTTCATATTAATAACATTGAAATCTTTACTTTCTCACTGATTTGACTCTGATGGTCCGAGTTTAATAACTTTGATGGAAGTATACTTGTTGGGAGAGGTAAAAGAAACTTTTAAAAAAAAAAATTAAGTGCTCCAAGTGATTCAGGGTTTGTTAAGTTAAAGTCTTATGTGTGGAGAAAATTAACTATAAGTGATAAAATGCAAACAGGTCCTATTCATTTAATTTGGGGAGAAAAATTAAAAATGTAATAGATAAAATGAGAAAATGTCTTACACTTATGACTAAAATTTACCCACAAACTAGGAGTATTTATGTGGTTTGTTTGGATATTTTTTACTACAATTTTCAAAACTGTTTAGTGTGAATTTGCAAAGATTCTTGTTTGATAATCATAAGTTGATTTGATTGAGTGTAGGTCAAGCTTTTCAAATAAAAAGAGGGCTGTTTAAAGTTTAAACTACTAATTCTCATGTTGCCAAAAAAAAAAAAAAAAACCCACTAATTTTCTATAGTTTTTGACAATAATCCTGAATTTTAATTAGGTTTAATTTCTCTCTTCTCCCAATTAGTTACTTTTCTCATTTCAATTTGGATCCTAGTACACTCCCATTTTGATTTAATTATCGAGTTTGTGTGTGTCACAAGCCACACTTATCAATAAATAGGAATACAGTCATTCATCAAACTCGATCCGTTTATTATTATTATTATCCTGAATAAACTCGCTCAGTTTAATATATGGAAAAACTTGTTCATTTATTCCAACAAGAGGCTCATGCAGTAACCACTGCGGTTAATTGGTGGGTGGTGGGTGCGTGCGTGATGGGGGGAAAAAAAACCTAGAATAAGAGAGTAAGAGATAGAGAAGAGAAATGGAGAACAATTTTTATTAAGTTTCTTATGTATTTTGTATGACTATAATGTTTTGTGGAAGGCCTCTATTTATAGGCCTCTAAAAGTCACCACCAAAGGTTACCACTAAGATATAATTAATACAGATGAATGTACATTATAGGACCCTTCGCATCATTCATGTATCTGAATGTACATTAAATAGCATTTTAGTTTCTCAATTACTCTTTATGAATGGTGACTAAAATATGAGAAGTTGAAAGTCAATAAACATTCACATAATTAATATATTCATAACACTCCCTTGGATGCCCATTATTAATGTGCCTCATTAAAAAATTTAATTAGGAAAAACTCAATGGGATAAAAACTTAGCAAAAGAAAAGAGTACATCATTTATTGATATACTTTCCAATGCTGCCTCATTAAAAACCTTTCTAGAAAAATCTAATGGGACAAAACTTAGGTAAGGGAAAAAGAGTACAATATGTATCAATTTCACCTCTTGACAACATCAGTGGATATCTTTGAGTCTTCAAAGACCAATGTTATGGACAAGTTTTTCAAAGAATGTACATGGAAGTGACTTGGTGAATAAATTTGCTAGATTTTCACTTGAACAGATTTGTTGAATATCTATTTCACCATCCTTTTGAAGGTCACAAGTGAAGAAATTTTTTGGTGAAATATGCTTCATTCTATCACCCTTGATATATTATTCTTTAAGTGGGGCAATGTATGCAACATTATCCTCATATAGGACTATTTGGATTTTTTTACCTGAAGATAAACCGCAAGGGGTTTGTATATGACGTATTAGTGACCTTAACCATACACATTCTTGATTTGTTTCATGTATCGCTAGAATTTATGCCTGGTTAAATAATGTGATTGGCATAGTTTGTTTCATGGATCGTCATGAAATAGTTGCACCTCCACATGTAAATAGATAGTCTATTTGTGATTTATCATTATGTGGATCAAACAAAAATCCAACATCTGCATAACCAACTAGTCTATGCTTATATACATTTGAGTAAAATAATTCCATGTCCATAGTGCCTCTAAAGTAACGAAGAATGCGTTTTACTCCATTACAATGTCTTCGTGTTGGTGAAGAACTATATCTTGCTAATAAATTAACAGTGAATGATATATCAGGATGTGTGTGATTAACAAGATACATTAGTGCTCCAATAGCACTAAGGTATGGTAATTCTGGACCAAGTAGTTCTTTATCACCTTCTTCGTTTATTACTTGAGGTCTAAATGGATCTTTTATCTGCTTGCAAAGACTTTACAACCATTGGGGGTATATAATGGATGTGACTTATCCATGTAAAAACGTTTTAGGACATTCCTTATATAAACTTCTTGATATACAAAGATCTCATTTTTCAAGTACTCAATTTATAATCCAAGACAATTTTGTTCTTTCAAGTTCTTCATTTCAAATTCTTTCTTCAAACAATTAATTGCATTTTGAAGCTCTTTAGAAGTTCCAATGATATTGATATCATCAACATAAACAACAATTATAACAAACTGACTTCCAAATATTTTCATAAAATGCATGGGCATATTAGATCATTTTTCATCCTTCTTTCAACATATATTAACAAAGATGATTATGCCACATGCGCCCTGATTACTTCAAGCCATATAGGAACTTATTTAACTTAATTGAGTACTGTTTTCAAGAACTTGTATTTGATGCTTCTAGCAACTTGAGTCCTCTGGAGACTTGTGCTTCTGGCAGCTTGAGTCTGAAGCTTGTGCTTCGGCGACTTGAGTCATTCAGGGACTTGTGCTTTTAACACTTGAGTCGTTCGAAGACTTGTGCTTGTGGCACTTGCTTATAAATTTTGGTTTATGATCCTCATTATAATTCATGATATTAAATATTATAAGCAAAGATGTCGTTAACATTGACTTCATTCCGATCCCATCGGATTCTTTAATTTATTGAGATCTCATTATTTTCATACATGTCACGTACTTTAGTCTCTTATGGGACTACTACATTCTCTTCTAATAACTCTTTAGGAGATGATTCTTTTAAAGTTAATAACTCTTTAAGAGATGACTTTTATGGAGCTATTGACTTTTCTTGGTTATCTTTTATTTGACCATTTACATTCTTAGCTCCTTTTTCTTTTAAGGATTTTTATCTTTAGAATCGATGGGTTTACCACGCTTCAAGCGAGCTTTAGATTCATTCATAATATGTTGTTCTTTAGGTTCGATAGGAGCATTAGTAGCTGGGACATATGACTTAGTTATTTTCTCTGGGTCAGTGAATGCTTCTGGCATTTGATTAGCTAAATTCTGCAAATGAATTATCTTTTGAACTTTCAGTGCACATTATTCTGTACGAGATGGTTGTAGATATTTTATTATCAAAGGAGATTCATACTCAACATATATTTTCATCCTTCTTTGAGTACCCTTCTTGGTGCATTGTGGTGGTGCTACATGCACATATACTGCACACCCAAAGATTTTAATATGGTAAATATTATATTATTAACCAAAAACCATTTACAAGGAGGAAACCTTAAATAACTTGTTGGCCAAATGTGAATTAATATTACTGCATGCAAAATAGCATGGATCAAAGCAGAAATTGGGAGATTATATCTCATAAGCAAAGGTCTTGCAATTAACTACATCCATTTAATCAATGATTCTGCAATTCCATTTTGTGTATGAACATGAGCTACAGTATGTTCAACATCCATTCCAAAAGATAAATACAATATTTATTAAAAGCTTGTGAAGTAAATTCACCAATATTTTCAAGACTTTCTTGATAAGATAACAACATGCTTTTAATCTAATCAAATGAGCAACCAATCTCGCACTTTAGTTTGCGAGAAGATGATAAGCAAACATGTGATCATTTAGTTAATATATCAATAAAAACCATATGGTACATAAATAGTCTGCATGGTGGGTGTATTGGCCTGCAAATATCTCCATGTATATGTTCTAAAAAAGTGAGAGACTCACTTTCTATTTTGCATGATGAGGGCCGAATGATCAACTTTCCCTTGGTACATACAACACATGAGAAAATCGTGGGTTTGTGGTATTTTTTTACACTTTAGAATATACCCATATAATTTTTAATGATTTTTCACATTATCATTGACTCAGGATGGCCTAACTCATCATGTCAAACATTAAATTGTTTAGTAAATTTTCGATTTACATTGACTAACTATTAGTTTGTATTGGCAAACTTCTAGTTTGTTTTGTTAAACTTCTAATTTACAACATCGTGTGTTTCAATTATGCTTAAAAATGTATAATACAAGTTGGAAGAAGGCAAGAAACTTTCTAATATGCATTTTCTACTAGAAACTAAATTCATAATATTGAGACATTCCTAATTATTTTCAGTTGTTGTTTCTATATGATATGATATCCATTTCTGCAAAAACATTCCTGATTATTTTCATTTGTTGTTTCTATATGATATGATATCCATTTTCACAAATATCTATTAAACTCAATAAGTTTTTTTTTAGACTTGGTAAAATAAAATGTATTATCAATACATTTGTTCCTTTAGGTAAAAACATATTAACTCTTATGGACCCTTCAATCAAATTTATACTAGTAGATATAGTCTGAACAATGCCCTCTCACATTATCAAAGAAGAAAAATATTTATTATTTTTAAATATAGTGTGAAATGTTGCATTATCAATGAGACAAATTTTCCAGAACTTATGTCAACAAAATTCAATCTTGGTTAAAAGAAACATGAAAATAAAGAAAAGCATAATTAAATATGAAATACATATGATTCAACATATTTCTTAAAAAAAAAATTCACAATATTGCTACTGCATGAATAAAGTGGATGCATCCATTTATAACTAGTTTTTGGAAGAATAACTATATTCTAATGGTCATACAATTCCTTTAATTTATTTCAAAGAACAAGGGGATCTTTTATGACCAAATATTTAATTTTAAGGTCTTCATGCAAATGGTGGCATAAAAAAATCATGCATCTTCGATAATAACAAAAGCCGCAAATTTAAGTTTCATAATTTTAACATTGTTTAGAAAATGCAATAAAAGGAAATTCACAAAATGTGAAATATAAAAATGCAATATAAACAAACGAAAATAATAGGAAATTCGTAATGACAATAAATCATTCATAAAGTAAGATATTACAACAAAAATTAGAACTCTATGGCTTTGCCATTTAATTCTCATGGCTTCAGGGCAATTTATCTCATGATGAGAAATTTAATCTATATGGCTTTTGACCGTTTATCTTCAAGATAAATAAGAGTTGAATATGGCTTCGGCCATACAATAAGATAGAAGATGAAAGTTATATAACTTCTTGCCAATAATTTCAAAATAAGAGTCAAAAGAAATATGGCTTCCAACCATATAATTTAGAACAGGAAATTAAAGCAATATGACTTTTGGATATATTATATCAAAATAAGAAATCAAAACGATATGACTTTTAGTCATATAATTTCAGAAAATGAAATCAGAGGTGTGTATGACTTCTGACCATACTAAAATAACAATATCAATGATATAAAAGAACTTGTAAATGATATCAAAAATAAGATATAAAAACAGTAATAATCTTCAATCTTAGCCATGGAAATCAATGTTTAAAACAATCGGTAAAAGTATCTCTTTAATTCCATATAGTGACTTAGATTATCCCAAATAGATAAAATAAACATAAGATTAAAGAAGGTAGATGAAATTATTAGAAACGATGATAGAATCATACATCCGTTAGAACTTTCGTACTGATAACATGTTATAAAATATTTAAAAAAATCTAGATAAGAGAACAAGAGATAAAAGAGGAGAAAAATCGAGAGAGAGGGTGGGAGCAATTCTCATTCAGTTTCTTATGTGTTCTGTATAACTATAATGCTTTGTGCAATACCTCTATTTATAGGCCATCACGATTCGCCACCAAGAGTCACCACTAAAATACAATGAATAGTATAGGTAATACACTATATAACCCTTCGTATAATTTTATATACATTAAATAACCTTTTAATTTTCCAAGTACTATTAATGAATAGTGACTAGAATATGAGAGGTTCAAAAGTCAATAGACATCCACATAATTAATACTCCTTCCCGTCCTAAATATAGTATAAACTTTGTCCTATATTTAAGAACAAAGGTATATTCATAACAATATATATATATATTCACACACAAGTCATCATGACAAGTGATCGAAACTAATCACTACAGTTATACATTTCATCTTAAAGAACTATTACCCATATCACCATAAAAACACAAACTTACAAGTTCTAACGTTTGACAAGAAACAAATGATTTCATTTTACAGATTCAGAAGATGAGCTTCCCAGAGGCTAAGAAGGCTACATTCTATAATCACCATCATCCTGTGTATCGAAAAAAATAATCACCATCATCCATACCCCTCCGACGCATACAGCCCCAAAATCTTCAACTCTCAGCAACATAGTAGAACCAAGCAGGATTCGAGCTGATCCTGAAATTAAGCATAAGACAGTAATTTAGTCATAGACAGAGTAGAAAGTAGATGAAATATGTCCAACAATTTCATATAAACCCAGAAGCTTATTAAATGTCCTTTTATATAACTACAAGGACTTATAAATGAAGGCTTGTTTGATTTAAAGTAGCTATACAGAAGTTTCTGACTTCTGATATAAGGAGGAGGAAGACTAACCATGTGATGTGTGCTAGAGCTTCAAGTTTATCTTTTCAGACCATTTGAAAATATCAGAGTACACTCTATCTCCATTTAAGTCCTTGCCAGTGGCTCCTGCTGCTACTCTAATAATATCTTCAATCACTGCAAAATTCCCTAAAATATCAACATGTGCACCACTCTGGGTTCCCCTGCCCTCTAAGAGATTGGCTGGAGGGGCATGCTTATACTCCCTTATGTAAGTGGGGCTTCCCGAAGGATTGAAACGGGTTTTTCCTCGCCAACCTTTTGCGCACATGAAACCGGCACTTAAAACTGGAACAGTTTCATCACCATCAACTGAATAAACCCCACCCTTTAGACAAGAGTCCCCATCATTTGCTGATGAATCAATCTGAAAAGGAATGTAGCACTCAGATGATGGAGCCGATAACTTGTAGACATATGCTCTCTCTGTAGGTATCCCCACACCGTATATCGAGTAGATTTCCATATCTGGAGCATTTGGTAATCTGTAGCAGCAGGGAAGAAAGATTAAGAATGGTCATCACAAACGGAAATAATTGAAATAATGAATTTTCAGAGATAGCTGTAGAGAAGCTCACGTTGTTTCTAAGGGATTAGACCAATATTTGTAATGTTTGTATTTAGTATCATCCAAGTTGTCAGCAATCCCATGTGAAAAATGAGCATCTCCACGCTTCATCATCTTGGGAGCAACATAATGAAGAAGTTCTAAAATTGAACTAGCTGTGTAAGCTTTGTAATCGGCCACAGCATTGATCCCCTCCACTCCCATTTCCTGGTATTCTGACCAGATAGCGCACTTAGATTTATTTTCAGGCTTCCTAACCTTAGGTTTAACCTGTCAATTGCAGTCAAGGATAAAAGAATATGTAATTTTTTTTAAAGTGATTGATTAATGCCAAGTCCTTGATAGGTGTTACCGTTACATTTATATGCTTGCATTCCGATATACAAACAGAAAGCTCCATTGTTTCACTCAAATGTAAGAAAGGCATAAGTTATGAAAAGCATTAGCAAATAGCGACGTGATGGCGATCAACATGAAACAGACCCTTATGACACCATCTGAGCATGTTTAATAATCTGAAGCCATATAATAACTGCAACTGTGAAAATGGGTACCAGGGAAGTTATCGGTCTGTGCACAAAATGACTTTGAAAACTATATCATTCAAATAATGAAAACAATGACTTTGAAAACTATATCATTCAAATAATGAAAACAATGTGCAGCTAAAAATAATAACAAAACAAGTAGAAAACATGAGCTTGTATATTTGGAATTAGGAATATTACCCTAAAATCCAACCTCTCAAGCCTGGAGGAATGTAACTCAGCTTCATCTTTCCCAAACGATATAAGTCTCCCATAATTCGCATTTTTCAAGAGCTTAAAACTCTCTTTCCCATTTTGGAATGCATGATGAGTATCATTATTCTTCTGCTTCTTTGCATCGCAGTTATATTGTCCTTCAGGTGACAAATCAAGGCTCCCCCATATGGTGTCTCCACCTTTTGGTATCATCGACATGGTCGAATCCCATGTTCGAGTCATCTGCATTATATGTTGGAAAGTTTGAAGACCAAAAACATCCTTGTCTAAAATACCAGGTGCAATTGACCTGTATATAGAATAGCAGCTCATTAATTGTGCAAAACGTGATGGAAAATGGCAAGGCTTGTAATTTTAGTACAGAGGAATCTATTATAGGCATTCTGGCAAATGAAACATTTGACATGAACCTGACTACAAATATTAGTTAAAACGACATTCTACTTTTGATTTGCAATATAAAGAATCCAATCAATTAAATTCAAATAAACAATATAGAAATGTAGTTGCAAAAGCCAAGACAAGAACCTGACTGCAGCAATATCTCTGGCTTCTATAGAGAAAAGTCCGGCAACTGATTTTGGAACACCAAGAAAGGGTCCCCCAATGTTCATGACTG
Organism: Acacia melanoxylon; assembly: GCA_019022615.1. NCBI lineage: Eukaryota > Viridiplantae > Streptophyta > Magnoliopsida > Fabales > Fabaceae > Acacia > Acacia melanoxylon. Next base: position 5,168,651 of record JAFJYJ010000011.1, read on the forward strand.
CTTTTATATGCTTTGCACACCAATCTGAACCGCCCCCACCGCCCATTGGTGCCAGTGCTTCAACCCATTTCATAAAATGGAGAAAATACAGAACCCCCATTGAGTGGGGAATAATAACCACCTTTTTACCACCATTTGTAGCCACCATGAGTTCTATATTACTTTTCATCCTGCTCAAAGTTTGGTCTCTTACCTATTCAAATCAAGCAGGGAATCATAAATCTCATCTGAGAGATTGCTTCACATTTATGCAACAAGAAAACTACAGGGAGAAGAAGATCTCAAAGCGGTTTAACTGAAAAGTTACCTCTGTATTTTGAAATGAGATTCTCCAATCATATGAGGCCATATACATGTTTTTCTCCTCGTAACCAAGGTGGGCTAAATTGGCAATCAGAACAGCCCAGACAAAATAACCAGGTGCAAAATAATCAGCTGCTACTAGACCAGATACAGGCCTCACTCTTATGCCAGAACGGTCAAGTCCTGTTTCATTATCTAAGGTCATGTGCTCCACCCAGCATAATGGTCTAAAGCAAAAAGTTCAAAGAAATTATAGCATTGTTGATAAGTTTCACGAGTGTCATTAAACAATGATGAAACAGAGGAAACTGGTGGAAATTCTATTCACTACAGTAATACAGCACACTTAAATTCAAATATACTCCCAAGGGTTTCAGACAACAGAATTCTGAAGAAATAAATTGGCTTCTCGATCGGTTAGAAGTTCTTTTTAGTGGTTTTGGCTCTAACGGAGATTGGAAGTCAGATGCTAAGATGACAACTTCAGTACTACTAAAAGAAAGGTCATTGGTATAACTTTATATTCCTAACATGTATAGTCAAGGAAATGCCTAGTAATGTAATTCCAAAAATGACTGAGAGGTAAGGACAGTAAATACTTTCAGGAAGGAAAAGAAAAGAGGGAATTTGCTTTTGAAAGTGCTTTCAAGCCATTAGGTCCAAAATTTATCAAGTGGGCTGTAATTATTCCAAATAAATGGGTTTGAAAAATCTTGGATCCACTAGATAGGAAGCTCAAGAGCTCAGCATTTCACCCCCGAAAAAATACTAACTACTTCCTACAATCTCTTATTTGCTAACTGACGGGACAGCTTACAAACATTTATTACCAAAAGCATTGGCAGATTGAAGCAACATGCCATCCAAAAAAATTAAAGCAAGCTTCATTCGTCAATCATTTCATGGATGGAGTGCTTCAACCTATTACAACGCTGAGTCTTTTGGCTACTCCACAGAATGATGGTTACAGGGTGACTTCACTTTCTTTTGTTTTTTTGCTCAACTCTGACTTCTCTTTCTCACATAGAGAAAACTATGTTAGCTGATAAAATCTGATAGCGTCATTTAATAAATGCACTAGAAGATTAATTTTAATAAATGCAATTCTCATTCTGAATCAGAAAAGGGAATTACCTCTTGTATAGTCCTCCAAAAGCGCCGCCCCACATCCTCTTCCTGAACAATTCTTCCGCACACGGACGGCCCTCCCAGAGTTCGAGCCCACTGGTCACAATGCCCGGCACAAACACCACCGGGTGCTTCGCCGTCAACCCCTCGTTCCTCAATTTCACACCCGGCGGGTCGGGCACCGGCCCTCCAAACGCCTCCGCCACGTACTGAGGAAACGACGTCGTATGGTACAAGAACAGCAAAAACCACCACGTTGAACATATACACCCAATTACCCAACAACAGCTATCCACACACGACCAATTTCTTTTCTTCTCGTCTTTTCGCTTCCCCTTCACTATCTTCTCTATCTCCTTCTCCTCCTTCAACTTACCATCAAATTTGTTCTCTGAATCAGTAGGCGCGTGAGCTACGGGGGCTTTCCTGCGTCTTAAGAATGACATTCCAAAATACTCTGGAAGTAACCAGAAGATGATTCCCCCCAAAAGGAGAACCAAATGTGAATCTGAAGAAAGAAGCCTGAAATGTTCTGCTAGTTTATATTGCTCATCTATGAAGATCTGGCTTAAAACCAGAAAATAAACAAACAGTTAAAGGTGGAATGAGTGAGAGTAAGCTGGAAATCCCCTGGCATATATTCCAGTTGGAAATATTGGCCGTTTTGGGAGCCTTAGGCTTTGAGCTGTTGGGGTAACTAAATATATATAATATGATATATGAAGCCTCGGCTCAGAGGCGTGAACCCCTCCTCGTCGGAAAAATAACTGTCAAACTGACCCGGAGAGGATCGTTCGCCGGCGAGGAGAGGCAGAAGCAGCCGGGTAAGCATGCATAAGAGCCTAGGTGGGGCTATTTGTGGGGCTAGTTGTGGAGGCTCCGAGGCACAGAGATTCCACAGCGGGTCCCACAGAGAGGTAAGGGGAACTCGAACTTTATTTGGATACGTGGCAGAATTTGCAGGCTATCTACATTGTTCTAGCTGAAACGTGGAATTTAGAATCAGCGAGACGTTTGAGAAAAATAAAGGTAAAGTATTCTGAGCCAGTAGAAGATACGAGTAATATTCTAACATTACAAGTTTTAGGTTTCATGAGACGTCATGCATTTCATCTTTAATTAAATATAAAATATAGGGAGAATCACTTTTAGTTTCTTAGTAATAATATCGGAAAAATCTTCATTGATCAATAAAAAGAGTTAGATTAAGAAGTGAATAGGTTATCATTAACAAATTATGTGACTTGTAAATGTATTATTTTTCTTAGTTGTGTCTTAGATGTCATTCTCCTTAAAATATATCCTCAGGACATTATAAGATCCATTTACATGGTTTGATTAGAATAAAATAGTTAATAAAATTAGTTAATATAAAATATATTTTTTAAAACAATATAGTCATTTTCTTTAATTCCTTTATTTGTTCTCATATTTAATTATTATTGAGGAAACATCAATAGTGTTAAAGTAAGAAAAAATTCACAAATATAAAAACTATGTTTTATATTAAGATCTAGAATGAGTATTTAAAAGTTGATCTATATTTGTAAAAAAAAAATTTAATCATCCCTACTGAATATTTTCTAATTTATTAAGGAAAATTTTCTGAAAACGATAATGAAGGAAAAAACTAAAAGAGGAATTGAGTCAGATGGACAAAGGTATTTTAAAAAATATATATAATATTAATTAATTTTTAATTAAATTAAATTAAATAAATATATATTAAGGTAGCAAATAAGAATATGGCGCTTTCCGAGCCTAAGCGCTGTAGAAGGAGTAAGGGAGTAGTGGACATTTGGGGTGTGCATGGTTGAGCTTTTAAAAAAAAAGGGGAGTGGGGGGGAGGGACATTAATGGTGGAAGGGACAAAAGGCGAATGATCTATGGGGAGAAAGACAAGGCGCGTGTCTCGGAATTTGTTTTTGTTTTGGGAAAATTGTTTCCACAAACTTTTAGATTTAAATTTTTTCCCCCTCCCTTCCCCTCAAACCAAACATAAGAATGCATCTGATATAGTTGTTAAAATGGGTGGAAAAGGCACAAAAGGCGAATGATCTATGGGGACAAAGACAAGGCGCGTGTCTCGGAATTTGTTTTGTTTTTCGCCTGCGACGGTTGACAAGTCTCGGGATTTTGGCATTTCCGTCAACGGCAGAGGATGTCACTTTTCTTAAAATACTCCTTTTCGCAAATTTCAATAATAATATTAAATCTGAGAAAATTATTAAAAAAAAAACACACACACACAACGAGAGACGTAAATTTGATGTGTTGCTGTATTTACTAATTATAATGCAAGGAATCTTCATGTCACAAAAAGCACAATCGGTTTTCTTCCATGCATGATGATGGATTCTACTAATTCAGCATTTGGTTGGCATAACAAAGTAATTTAATATAAATATGATTACCACGAATTACAACAAATTAGGTAATTCTCGTTGTAAAGTGTTAGCCATTTAATAATCCGGATAATTTGTTTTTAGTTTTTATAAGGTTACGAGAATTTGTTTTTAGATTTTATAGATAAAATATAAATTTCATATCACATTTCCTTTATAACATACTACAAAGCAGATACTATGTAATTATTATTTTATTATAAGGTTAAGTTACAATTTTAGTAACAAAGTTTTTTATCATAAGTGTATCGTACAATTCAGTTTGAAGTTAAGAATATAAAAGTAGACACAATCTTTTAAAAACGAAACAATTTTAACAATTCAGTTAAATTAGTTTAAATATCCGTCTTTTATATATATATATATATATGATCCACTTGTCCTTCCTCCAACTTTATATCCGACATTTGAGCAAATTTAACATAATTGTTAAAATTATACGATTTTAAAATATTGTGTCTATTTTTATGCGTTTTTTTTATTAATTTAATTGTCTCAGACACTTATGGCATAAAATTTTGTTACTAAAATTATACATTAACCCTTTTTATATTACATTCCCTACCATTACATTTTAACGGATTGCAACAAATTAGGTATTCCCCATTACATATAGTGTTTGCCGTATAATTGGGGTTCAAGCTCATGTGCATTAACCTTATGATATTTAATTATACTCTTCATGAATCAAATTTTAGACGTTTATGCCCTTCTCTTTTATTTTAATAGTCAAAAAAATTATTTCAAATTTATGTTTATTTTTAATAGATAAAATATAAATTTTATTTCACGGTTCCTTGATAGCATGCAAAGCAAAAGCTCTATGATTATTACGTCCTCTCCAACTCTATGTGCTAAAAAGAAATCGTAGGAAACACGACTCATCTTTTTTAAAAGATTATTTATTTATTCAAATGAAGAGCATATAGATATGAAGCATTAAATATTATGCCAAAATTAATAACGAACAAGGATAGGATAATAAAAAGGCATGGAGGGGTGATAATTGGGCGGAGTATCGATAAAGGGAAAGGGAAGGTGGTGGGTTACAAATTGATGATGATGTGGTTGTTTGATCTTTGAGAGCCAGCACAGAGCCCCTTCTTCTTCATGTTGGTTGTTTGGAACTACCTACACTTATTGCTCATGTCCTCTGCAAAATTACCCACATAGCTTGGACATTAGTGGCACTTCATGAATGATGAAGACATGTTGAAGGAAAATGTAAATGCAATGCCCTTGATTATGAACAGGAATTGAATCTAGCCCCTCACGATGTGATAAAATAATATTCAAATTCCTGTTGAGAGATGTACGCACATTTAGTGTTTGGTAGTGCTTCTAATAGTTTGACACTCATGCGTAGCAGGAAAAAAAATGCAGTACCCTCATATTGCACCCAATATTTTATACTCATGTTTTATGATCTTAATTAAGAAAACCCTTAAATTTGACTCATTACAGAAAAAAGCCGGAATTCCGACGAAAAACGTCCATTGTAGAAAAAAATCATGACAGAAGACATTGATAGAATTCCATCGGTGATTATTATTGATAGAATTACGTAGGTAATTTCCGATTAGAATTTTTTCCGCCCATAATCCAGAGTTTTTTTGTAGTGATTAATCATGTCTTAAAATTTAATACCATACAACTTTATCCATATCCAATAATCGAGAAGTGTAATAATATAATATAAACCGTTTACAAAATAATAAATTATGGGGTGAAACTGTACATTTATATAATAAATTTAATGAAGTGATTTATATTAATATGATCAGGGCAGTAGTGTCAACACATGACTTAAAAATAGAACAGGCTAACATAACTGTGTTATTTCAATACACACACATGTATTTAACCAAAGATTATGAATATTTTCTTGTGTAATGTTAATGAACTAACCCATCTATTATTTGTTCATCCATATAACTACTATAGAAGACGTAACGCAAACACAACATCTTTTAAAAATAAAATGCTTGTTTAAAAACCGTCAAAATATGATTTTGATACAACATTTTTTTTATAAATTATTTATTAATCATTAATTCATTGTCTAGTCTAAATCTTCATGAAAAAGATACTTCTTCTAGTCCTCATTCTAAGGACATTCCCCATTTTCCTCAATAAAAGATATTCTATTTAAACATTCATTTTTTCCCCTTTAAATATCCTTTGGTTTTGATATTTCTTAACCAACTTATCAACCTCATCTATTTAATGAACTTCATTGAGGATTTTCTTAAAGCTTTAACTAATTTTAGGTAAATTTCTTTATCTATACCCACAAAATTGTTAATATATACCAACAAAGTTGTGCCCTTTGAATTGGATTATTGGATGTCATCGATTGCCTGCACCTTCTCTCTCTAGTTGGTGTTCTAGCTTTGGATAGTTCAATAAATGTTACTTCTTTAATACATAATTGGAGTGGTATGGGCTGATAAACCCAAGTTTTATGTTGCATCTTATTTTGTCTAGTGTGTGAGATAGTTAATGGATAAATTTTATCTTAAAATTCATTTTTTTAAAAAATTAATCATCTAAGACTTTGTTTGAGATGCCTTTCAAGTAATAAAAAAAAATGACTTTTTGAACTAAAAAGCTAATTGAAACCTAAAAATGTTTGATATGAGTTTGTGGATGACTAACTTTTTGTTCAAAAGCTAAGGTAAAGCTAAAGCTAATTCTTTAAGCTTCATATTTAAAACCCTTGAAATTGGCTTTTCAATATATAATCGTAACATGTTTCTATCAAACTGATTTGAGATAAAAGTTTTTTTTATAAACGTTATAGATCATCCATCAATAGGATTATCAGATCACCAAAATTTAAACTCACAATTTTATAGTTATAAGCTAACTCTTCTTATAAGTTGGATTGACTTTTTATTGGCAAGTACTCATTATTTTAGTTATATATAAGGTTTAAAAGAATCCATAATGTGATGGACTAGTTTTGAAGAGACTTTTTTGGATCAAATTTAAAGGCCATAATTGGTAGGCCCAGAAAAACATATATGTAAGAATTGGGCAGGCCCGGCCTGCTTAATATCATGCCGGAATAGCCCGGTTAACTTTAGCTGGTTTTTTCATTGTTCATGACGACCCGGACCATAAAAAACAAGCATGTGAAGCTTGAAGAAACATATTTAACCGCGAAGGGCCAATTCCCGGTTAACACCCGGTAACAGGTAAGAGAATAAAGCATGAAGTACAGTCCCGGACACTGAAATGAAAATGTCACTCATCCTTCCCCCACTCCATTATAGCCATTACCAGGCAAAGCAGAGCACGCTCACACCTACCTAATTCACACAATCACGTCTAGTTAGTTCCTTGATTCTCGCGCTTTAACAACGAAGCACCTTCACCTTCTTGTTCTCCTTCATCCACCTTTCAATCTCCCTCAGGTTTCACAAATCCAGGTACTAGTTCTCTCTAATTCTGCAATGTCGATCGATTCTTTTAAGTCCTAGTTACAGCATCGAATATGAATTGATTTTCAGTTATTCTTCCTCTTGGTAGTTCATTCTGCAGAGATTCGCAAATTGGCTGAGGTGTACAGAACCGGAAGATGCTTACGTGCATAGCTCGTCCCAAGAAACCCGGGAGTGATTCGCTGAGTCCGCCCGATGATTCCGATTCTAAAAACCAAGCCATCAAATCCCTTACTTCTCAGGTACGTACCCGTAGCCATAACTGTGTGCGAAAGCTAAAGTCCAAATCTATTTGTCTTATTCGTTAAATATCTGCTTCAATTTAACTGTTCTTGAATGGACATTTTGTAGCTTAAGGATATGGCGTTGAAAGCATCGGGAGCGTACAAGCATTGTAGCCCCTGCACGGGGCCGCCCACGCAGACTCGAATCCAGAGCAATATCGAGTCGGACACGGATTCGGATCGTTTCCGGTGGTCGTACCGGAGAACAGGGAGCTCAAGCTCGACGACGACGAGGACATGGGGGAAGGAGATGGAAGCGAGGCTGAAGGGGATTTCGAGTGGAGAAGGGACGCCGAATTCGTCGAGTGGACGGCGAGTGGACCCGGTGGTGTTGTTCGTGGAAGAGAACGAACCCAAGGAGTGGGTGGCGCAGGTGGAGCCCGGCGTTCTGATCACATTTGTTTCACTTCCGCGTGGCGGGAATGATCTGAAGCGAATACGGTTCAGGTACGTTACGACTCCTCCCATTCTTGTTTTCTCTGTTGCTGTTTGGAATCGGGCAAGCATGAACCGACGTGTGTGGTGGTTCATTTCGATGTCGCTGTGGTCTGATCAGACGGCGACTGTGCCCTGCGTTTACAGTAGTGATGGTCAAGATGGGACCCTAAAGCATCTCAGATCGTGATCATGACATAGAGTCCTTTTGCTATGGTGGACTGTCAATTTGTCCCCCGTCAGTTATCGGGCACTTGCCTAGTGTATAGGTTCTTAAATTATTTTTCATTATTGGTTTTTATTTTACATATTGGAATTAATGAAAATGGAATGTACATTTTTTATGAATAAAAAATACCTAGATAATTTTTAAAAGAAGTACTCTATGTCATAAGAGATACTTAATCAATTGTTTATTTAAATATTATTTTTTATCACACCTTGTGTGTATGAAAAATAAATTTGGAAGTTTTTATAATTTATCTCAAGTTTTTAATTTTATATTTGGCTTTCTTTTTAATTTTTATTGAGTTTTTAAATCTTTGTCATTACATTAAGCAGTCTGTCATTTTTAAAACCATTAAATAAAGACAAACGGTTTAGAAATTACTACTTCCTATAGGAACACTTTTATAATACAAATTGCACTACAAAAGTGTTCCTATAATTAAAATCGGAGAAAGTACATTATAGGGTGTTAATGTAGCAGACATCCGTACTATTTTGCCACACTTGTACTTTAAGTCTCAAGTCAAATTAGAAGTGTGGAAGCCGATTTTTTTGGGTTGGGTTCTCTCATCAAAATTTTCTTATTATTTCTTATAATATCTAAATCATATTTGTCCAATCAATATGAAAGGTTATAATACTACTTTGACTTCTCTCTCATTTTTTCAATCAACAATCCATATGAGTTAATGAGAGAAAAAAAATGAAGAGAAGATTTGCTTCCAAACACAAGTGGTTTAACAATCCAGTTTTTAGTTGCTTCTTTTTTCTTTCTTTCTAGATTTAATGTTTTGTCTATGTGGCATTTTAAATCTGAGTAAGAGTCATGTTGGCAAAATAAACTAGGTGTCCACCAACCAAAGAGAGTTGGCATATATGGTAAGAGATTTGTTCAAATTCCAAAAGGATGTGTGTTCGATCCTCGCTGCCGTCGTTGAGACTCCTTTGGTAGGCGATCTCGTAAGTCCCATTAAGTCTTCAAAGCGGGCCGCGTCTTTTTGGCTTGCAGTGGGACGATCGAACCCTCCAAAACTTTTTCACACCAAAAAAAAAAAAAAAAAAAAAACTAGGTGTCCACCACATGAGTGCCCTCTAAACTCCAATGAAATTCTTAACACTGTTGCTCCTTATTTAGCAGTCTTTGTATAGCCATAATATAGACTCGACATAATACTTATGCTTTTTTTTTTTTTTTTTTTTTTGCAGTTCATGTTTTAATTATAAATAACATAATCTTTTAATGTTAGAAGAGGATTTTTTTTTTTTTTTTTTTGGAAAGTTAGAAGAGGAATTTTCGTGCGCCCGAACTTAGTGATCGATACCCTCCAAAACTTTCTCACATAAAAAACAAAAACAAAAACTAGGTGTCCACCACATCAGTGCCCTCTAAACTCCAATGAAATTCTTAACACTGTTGCTCCTTATTTAGCAGTCTTTGTATAGCCATAATATAGACTCGACATAATACTTATGCTTTTTTTTTTTTTTTTGCAGTTCATGTTTTAATTATAAATAACATAATCTTTTAATGTTAGAAGAGGATATTTTTTTTTTTTTTGGAAAGTTAGAAGAGGAATTTTCGGAACTCAAGACTTAGTGCAAATTAATCATTTGCTATTAAAGCATGTCTTTGTGATATGTTGAATACAAGTAATGATAATCCACCAAATAAATCTCAGAATTATTATTTAAATAATATATTCAAAATCCTCAGAATTTGAGTTCTTTTCTATTGTTAATATTATTATTTGGAAGGGTCTGAAAAGGCCCTGTGGGACAAACCCACTACACCCCACTACTAGGGGACAATCTTGATGCTACAGCATTGCACCAAGTCCAGAACTTAATTCTTTTATTAAAAAAAAAAAAGTCCAGAACTTAATGCATTCCCCCCCCCCCCCTTTTTTGGGTGTTTATTTGAGCTTGAACATCTAACCACGACCATGATGCTCATTGCTCACCACGCCTAATCTGTTGAAGTATCCACATAGTCCAAATACGAATCCCATCATCAATCATATGACTCCTTCTCCGGAAATATGAAATTGAAGGAGTTTTGGCTGTGGGGACCACACTCCCCAGTATTTTCACGCCATTGCCAAATGCAATCCAAAAGAGGACCCAAAAGGAAAACTTTTTAAGGCTTTGTTAGTGGAGGTGGGTCTATAGTGTTGATTGTGTTGGCAAACTTTTAACCCGAGTATGTCTTTTGGTCGGATGAAAGGCTCCTTTTTTTTTAAAAAAATTAGTGCCTGATTCTTGGTATTTTGTCTTCCTCTGATCCCAATTTTGTCTTTTAATCTGCAATATGCTGCGGAATGCCCCCATTTTCTCCAAAAATCTTTATACAGGACAAAATATGAAACTCCACAAGGCGGCCAGCCACAAAGAAAGAGATAACATAGTCTATAGAGTTTTGGCCCCTTCCTAATTTTCTTTTGTTATCGTATAGAATATTAAAAGCACAAAGGAATTGTGAGCATCATGTTTTGTGCTGGCCCTACTTAGTGACTTGTAATGCGATCACAACACATATATGGGGTTAGTGGAGTCATTGCATTTGTTGACCCCCCAAAAAAAAGCGTCATTGCATTTTTATTCTTTTAATTTTCCCGATGAATTTAGTTCGGAAATTTAAGGTGTGGAATGATATATAATGAGGATAAAACTATAACTACTTCAACCAGCCATATCATTTCATGTTTAGGTGCGTTTTAGTGATGTAGTTGACACATTAAACTTGGACCCACTTGCTTTCAATTGCGTAGACAAACCCCAATGTAAGGTCCATGTTGGCCTTGGATCTACTTTATTCCGTCCACCGAATGACTGGGTCTGCCTTTAATTATTCATTTTGAGTATTCTTTGTCAAAAAGTATCCGCTAGAGTGAGTTTGCATGATTGACAACAGTATCTCAAACCATTAGAAATTAACTGTTTGGTCAAGCCTAATGAAAAACATTACAATGATATTAATAATAATAGTGGAATTGGTTAGAACTTAGAAGGTTTCAAGCTTTAGTCACGCTAGAATGCTTGATTAACTTTAACATGAAACCATTATTGTTCCACCGCCCTTCCCAACATCCCTCACAACATAGAGAAATAGGGATGGGAAGGACGAGTAGGAAACCACTCAATTCTCAAAAACACTCGATTGCCTATTTCAGAATTTATTTGATTTGGTTGTGGAAAAATCAGTTTTTTTTTTTTTTTTTTTTAAAGTAAGTAAATTTTTTTATGGGATCCACATGTTACAACTGGGTCCATTATTCTATGATTCCTTATCCCCTCATTTCATCTATAGATCTAAATTTGGATTTATTTTGCATGAAGTTTTGTTCAATTTTGGTTTCAATCCCTAAAAAATTATCAATAATCAAACATGCAGTTCTGCTCATGATGAAATTCATCACCGTTTTATATATTAGGGTCCCACAGTTGTTATGCGCATCGGTGAAGTATTCTCATGTATGATTTTATACAGTCGTCAGGACTAAGGAACTGGGACTGAATTTTGCTTTATTTTCGATGTATAGTCGCGAGATGTTTAACAAATGGCAAGCTCAAAGATGGTGGGCAGAGAACTACGACAAAGTTATGGAACTTTACAACGTTCGAAGGTTTAACCGCCAAGCTTTCCCTCTTCCAACGCCACCAAGATCCGAAGATGAGGTAAGCTCTGAATTTCAATACCTCTTAGGCATTATCATGGACAACTAAGTAATAAGAATGTGGGTAAATGTATGGAAGATTGAAAGCAAAGTACTCAGGTTTTTGCATCCCGACATAAGAAAGCAGGGTAACTTAGTGGACAAGAAAACGGAAAGTTATATGATTATATAAAAATGATTAACGGTTCAATAATATATGTACAGATATGATTGTAAATTTGCATTCTAGAAACTATTACTAGAATCAAATAATGAAATAAAATAATTTAATTAAAATATTAAAAAGTGAAATATTGACATACCAAATCTATATTCTAAACATATTATTCAATTGGGGTTTTGTTATTAGGAAAAGGACAGGAAGATACCATTTGAACTTCAAAATCCGGTTGACAACAACGATAATGAGATTAACAATAATAGTAAAGTAATTGATAACTCATTTTGTTGAGAAATCACCTATTTGAGATTTTGAAGTTCAAGTGGTATTTTCTTGGGATTTTCCCATTGTTATTCTTTTCTTCTCAAAATATTATGTTTAATAAAAACTTATTTGAGAAATGAAAAATTGACTTAGAAATCAGTAACATAAATTGTTTATATTCATTTTTAATTAGAGTTAACTGATTTTTCTGGAGATTGGGATGCTAATTTTAGTCATAATCTTTAAATAGTCAATAGTTTGCCAGTGTCAAAGTGTCATTTATTGTGTGAGTATTAAACATTACCTGATCTTTAAGGGAGAAGGAGGTATTCAGGCAAAAAAAAAAAAACAGAGAGAGGAGGAGGAGGTAAAAGATTTATCCATCCTCAATGTTCCTTTTTTAATACGGTCTTTTTCCCTGGGTTAAAAACAGAGCTCAAAGATTGAATCCGCGGAAGACAGCCCAGTGACACCTCCGTTATCAAGGGAACGTTTACCTCGTAATTTGTACCGTCCTACAGGAATTGGAATGGGATACTCATCCTCCGATTCATTTGATCATCAATCAATGCAATCCCGGCATCCCTATGACTCTTATTGTATGAACTCAACTCCGAAAGTTTCCACCATTAGCGCAGCCAAGACAGAAATATCATCAATGGACGCCTCCATGAGAAGTAGCTCATCCAGAGAAGCTGATCGCTCCGGGGATCTTTCAATCAGCAATGCCAGCGATCTGGAGACTGAATGGGTTGAGCAGGATGAACCTGGGGTTTATATTACCATTAGAGCATTACCTGGTGGCAAAAGGGAGCTCAGAAGAGTCAGGTTCAGGTATGTTCACGCTCAATTTTATGGCCAGACATGCTCCCTTCTTGGATATACTGCTGTGGGTAGATAAACAGTTGCTTCTTGATAGGTCATATGGTAATAATTACATCCATTCTAGCAGCAACTGCACTTGCAATTGTTTGAGTTTGATACTATAAGAAGCACTTACAAGATACAGAACAAGAACATGATATGATACAAATATCAAGAAACCACAAGATATAATTTTCAAATGTATCTTGAATTATCTTTTTTTCATATTTGATGAGCTGGATATTCATTAGACACAGTGAGGCCCTGTTTCTGAAATATGAATGCTTCGCAGATTTGATGGTTTGTTTCATATGACAAACCTATAACTATTCTCAAAGTTGTAAACCAACATTGAGGTTGTTAACTATCTGTATCCTCAATCGTATTGAAACCCTAGTATTCTTAGCTCCGCAAGAGAGAGCCCGGAGGGAGATCAACCTAGTCATTAATTATCCCTCAGGATTTCCTCATTGTGAGGTTTTCAAATATAACCATCTCAGATGCACACCTGGGCAATCCAATGACACGGGCCTGAATACCACTTAGCATAATTCGCCAATCTTAACTATCACTGTCAATATTCAGTAATGGTGTGCTTTCCCTAATAATTCCAGTCTTAAGGTTTGTATGTTTTTTCCTTGCTAAAATGTGTATGCATGCACTTAAATGGAGGCACATTGGAGATGTATATTTGTGCTCATTGTTGTGGTTACATTTTGACATGGAACCGAATCGAAATTGATAATGCTGGTTGTTTTTCCATGTGATGTGCAGCCGAGAAAAATTTGGGGAGATGCATGCTAGATTATGGTGGGAAGAGAACCGCGCCAGAATACATGAACAATACTTGTGAGATCGAACAAAGTTGGTGGCTGCTGATGCTATCCACATCGTGGAGGTGCTACTGCATATTAAATTGTTTCATATCTGTTTTGCTATTCTACTAAGTCTCACTATAGGTAATCAATCACATATCAGAAAGAGGTGTCACTGGCACCTCTCTGTTTTGGCTCTCTCTCTCTCTCTCTCTCTCTCTGTCTCTGTCTCTCTCTGGATCACACTTTTAATTGTGTGATGGGGTTAGGTTATTCTCTTGGATGCGGGTGGGAAAGTCAGTTAACTTATATTAGTTACTTCTTTAAGATATCGGCGGATCAAAAGAGCATACTGTAAGAAGTGTGGTGGGTGTAAATTCTATAGCTATTCAAATTGGGATTCAAAGAATGAATCTACTGTCATTATCTTTTGTCTCCTCTTATTATATACACATCTTGTTGCGCCATTCTTCTTGGTTTACATTAAGTAACCAATTGCCATCTGCATACTTCACCAGGTCCATGCGAGAATACATGTTCTTTCACTGCTTACAGCCTTTTCAAATACATTTTAAGTTATGTCTTGTTTTTTGGGTCACGTTCTTTTTTCGCCAACATTTTAGATTTGATCTTCTCTCTTTTATGCGCACCTTTTTATCCCACGTATGTAGGTCATAGGTGTCTTTCTTATTCTTGCCAACGCAGAACTTATTTCTCCAATTTATCATAGAAGAATTATATGTCACATCTCTCTTTCCTACAAAGGGTAAAAGTAAAAAACAATTATTATTCACCTTGTCAATCCTTATATTTTGAACCAAAATTTTATTCTAGAAGACTTCTTATATTATGGACTGGAAGGGGTAATACCTATTCAATGGTAGAACTTTTTAATGTGATTGAAGAGCATAGAAATAATCCACATAGCAATTATGTTAAATGTGCATTTGTCAAAGAGAGTTGATTACTATTGATAAGGCGGATTAGATATAAGAAACTCTTCACTGATGAAGTAACTGAAGAGTTGTGTATGACTTCCAAATAAAAAAAAGTGGAAGATTTTCACTAAAGATTTATTAAGAACATTGTCAACAATTCAACATATCAATCACAGAGGAAAATTATATTTTCAGAAGAGTTTGAAAGTTGGAGCAACATAAAATATCACCATTATATGAAAAGGAAAATAATCACTAGTAATAATCAATCCAAGCATAAAGGGAGGTGAGATCCAAAGGATAACTAATGTAATTAAGGATATAAAATCTACCGAACTTAAATATTATTTTTTTCAATCTCAAACTCAAATTAAATTAAAATTTGGACCAAAAGTGTCATTTCTCCTTGATTAAAACACGTAAAAAAATAACACTACTTATCAAAACTTATTTGTTTTCCGTACACCATTTTTTTTAATGCAATCCATGCACAAAATAAGCATCATTCGATGAAGCCTAAAAGAGATTGAATTGGATAATTATGTTTTTGTTGAAATTTTTAAAGCCCAGTGTTACACAAACAAATCTGTGACTATGGATGTTAGAGACGTGGAACAAGACCCGTAAGCGAGGACCGTGGAAACCCATTAAGGCATTAACAATTACCCTTTTTTTTCTTCTGAAATCTGAAACAGACAAAAACTAAAAAGGAAAAACATCCAAGTAATGTCAAAATATCTCTCAAGGGGAGAGCATAAAATTCTGGTTCCTTTGACAACCAGTGCTGCTTGCAATGACAACACATTCTTCTTCAACTTTACATAAATTGCAAAAATCTCCTTTTTTCATGCAAATAGGTCATGCTTCATCACATCCTTTACATAATGAAGCTGGCCTAATACTACATATTCCTTCTCTTTGGTGCCCAATTAAATGGAGATCGTCTCTGGTCCTTGAGCTTTACACTCCTGTTATTGCTGATGAGATTCTCAACTCTCTTTATCCTTTCTAGAAGGAGTTGACTCTTTAATTTGTAAAGGTAATTCTACGTTGTGTCTGCATAATTTGATTCTAAAAATGAGGCAAGTAGATTCTGTTCAAAAGTTCCTTTGATCGATTTCCCTTCCATCTTTTGTTGGTTTGGAAGTTGTTGAATCATGCTCTACCATCTTCTGATATCCAAAGATCATGTCTATTTGGTTGTGAGTCGGATGAGATGTTTGAACATCTGTTCATCACATGCTCTTATGTCAGATCTATTTGGTATGGGTGTTTTTCTATTAAGCTTTTAAATCATAACATCCCTTCATTCGAACGTGGCTTAAGCTTACTCTTTGCAAGTTTGATAAGAATGGGAATTTTTATGTTTTTCATGATATCATTTTTCTTTCTCAATTGGTTAATGGTTATCCAAGAAATTCTTGGTTCAATTTCATTTTCTTCCCTAGCCTTCTCATGTTTTAATAAGAATCACCTTGTACCCAATCCTCACTCCACTTCTTTCATCGTTGGTAATCTTCTTAATCTGCATTTTGCTCAAGACTCTCTCCTCTTTTTTTTTTTTTTCCCCATATAGCCCCCTCTCCCTGTTTTATAATCTTTAGTAATTATCTCTGTGCTTCTTCTATTGCTACCATGTAAACTATTTTAATTATTATTAATATCGTTTTGCGTTGTATAAATAAAATAACTGACAATCATATGTGACAATCATATTGAGTTAATGAGTGAACTGACTTTCTTAAAATATAGTCAAAAGTGATAGCTCCCTAACTACTGCCATTTGAAGAAGTGAAACTTAGAATCCACCAAATCTTGTGACTTTTTTTAACTAAATACTGAATTCCATTAATTCACATGGAATAAAACAAAAACAGATGAAGTTTATTTTCTTTCATCAAACTGTACCTCTTGCCTAATAGGTGTGTGTTAACTCTGTATTTTGATGATCACAATTTCTAGATTATTGAATTAAGTATTTTATAACTTTTAAGTAATCATGCTCGAGCAGAGCAGAATCTTGCTCGAGCAACATCGGGTCCTCTGGAGGAAGTCAAAGTGATGTACAAGTGATCATGCCCAAACAACCTTCGAAAGCGTCAAGAAGCATGACCTTGCCCGAGCAAGGTAATAATCATGCCCGAGCAACATCGTGCCAAAGGCAAAAGTAAGAACTTCAAATATGTCTTGCCCGAGCAAGATAAATTGCTTGCTCAAGCACCATGTCCAAGCAAAGACAATTGTTTGCCCGAGCATCGTGTCCGCTGTCCCGAAACTAAACCTCACCCGAGTAAACTTATGAAGCATGCCCGAGCAACATCGAGACAGAAGCAAAAATCCACAAGTCAGATAGTCTTGCCTAAGCAAAGAAGAAGGCTTGCCCGAGCAAAGACCAAAAGATTGCCTGAGCAACATCTATCAATCTCAAGATTTTGCCTCTGTCTGTGTCTTGCTCGAGCAAGAATGTTGGTTTGCTCGAGCAACAACAAGTAGAAGCACTTTGTTTCTACAAAAAGAAAAGCTTGCCCGAGCATAAAAATTATCATGCCGAGCAAGGGAAAAAGCTTGCCCGAGCAAAGGCGTGTATTCCTTCTTGATTTCGCCTCTGCCCATAGCTTGCCCGAGCAAGGAAATAAGCTTGCTCGAGCAACAACGATTAGGAACCATTTCTCCTGCTCATTAAAAAGCTTGCCCAAGCATGAAAATTATCATGCTCGAGCACCATGCCCGAGCAAGGAAATTTATTGTGCTCGAGCATCAACGAGCATGAGTCCTTTATAACTGAATCTTAAGAAGCTTGCCCGAGCAAGTTTGGAATATTGCTTGAGCAAAGATATCTTTGTTTTGAAATTTGTTTCTGCATAATTTACGAATTCATTGGTTTTATCTTATTACTTCTGATTATCACTTATTGAGATTACCAAATGCTTTAACCAGTGTGTTGATGAGTTTCAGATTATATAAACACAAATTACCAGCAGATTTGGATAAAGCAACTTCGCCTGACAGAAGCATTAAATGAAGTTACCTAAACCAGAGCTAAATTATTCTTATCGAAGTAAAGCTTCTCTGATATTCCCATTGCGCATTAAATGCTATTTGACAACGGATATACAAAAGGAATGTAAGAGAATGTCTCTCCAAAAATTCCAGCTGTAATATTCAAACGGACGAAACTGAGACGAAGTGGTTCATCTGTCTAACGGCTATCTTAATGAGCCACAACGGCCGATTCTCAATCTTCTCCAACGGTCATTAATGACATCATCTATAAATAGGAAGAGCATTGAATTCGGACACCTACCGAAACATTGTGAAATTAATTTGAGTCTGATTCATTCGCTGTTTTATCTACTTCATTAATATCTTCGGATATCTTGTGTTCTTTAGTGTTCATTTATTCTACTCGTGAGGAGTCTTAAACACTTATTCATTTTATTCAGATTGTTAGACTTAAGGTTGAGGAACCTTAAGTGAGGGTGTATTAATTACAACTTGAAAGGGGGAGTGGAGTCAGATAGATCATCATTCGTTTACAGAGTGTGTAAATTATATTTGAAAGATAATGAAATCCCAAGTGTTCTGGGGACTGGATGTAGGTCAGTGAGTTAAGACCGAACCGGTATAAATCGCCTTGTGTCTATTTCACTTCTCTATCTCATTCTTATATTTCTGTGTTATCGTGTATTTTCAAAAGAGTTTTTGAAATCACCTATTCACCCCCCTCTAAGTGATATTCCACCTTCAGTGTGGTGGTTGATTAATGATACAAAAGTTACCTTTCTTACCATATAAGGGCTCAGCTAATTAGTCAGGAAAGTTAAGATCTTCTCCTGACAAAACATTTGTTAATCTATAGCTTCTATACAATCAAAGTTATAAAAAAATGAAAAATCTCAAAGCCTCTAGTTCAGCGTAAGTTTAGACCGTTCAAGATCGTCTCTAGTAAAAGCAATAGCTAGAGGACAGCAATGAGCTTCCAACCATACCCATGTACCCATCTATTTTCTTAGAGTATGTTTGAATTAATGTTGGAAAAGCATGTTTTAACAAATTGAAACAAAGCTTTTCTTATATATTTATCTAATCATATTAGAAAAACAACTTCTACCACCGATCTCAACAAACACTTAGCGAAGAAATTGTAGCTTGTATAGCCATACAAGACTCGCAGGGAACGTTCATGTCTTTTTGAGGAATTAATTGAATCTGGGCACAACCCGCAAGGCATACAAGTCTTCAGCTGAAAAAAGGGTAAGAAGGATAAAAACAAAAGACTTTGATTTGGCTTGGATCAGTGACTGCAATCTGCAACAAGGCTGGCTTGTGACATTGGATCTGATAGACATACGAATAAGACTGATGAAATAAGAGTCCATATTTTGGTGCTTATTCATGTGCTTATATCTCTAATTAGAGGTATAAGTCATTTTTTTAATTTTTTTATATATTGTATTTATTTAGATTTAAATCATATGCTGCTTTCTAAGATGTTTTTTGCACCCAGTATATCAAATTAATTAATTCCCAGTTCTGTATTTGTCTGTAACACCAGTATTATAAAAATTAATTAATTTGAGATACTGAGTGCAAAAAACATCTCAGAAAGCAGCGTATGATTTAAATCTAAATAAATACAATATATATAAAAAAATAATTGCTTATACCTCTTTTTAGAGCTATAAACACATAAATAAACATCTAAGTATACTCGTGAGAATGAGATAGCATTATTTAGAAAAGCAAGCATGTTTGGGCATGGTTTGTGAAACCGGACTGGCCGGTTTAGACCGGGAACCGGCCAACCGGCCGTGAAACCGGTCCGGTTTGGTGCGAAACCAGTCTGACCCGGATGGGTCACTGGGTCAGACCTTTTTTTTTTATTAAAAAAAAAACATTCTCCTTCAATTTTTTATTTATTTCTCCCTCAATTTTTTTTCCTTTTTGAACGTCATATGGATTTGATTTGGATTCGTTTTTTTGGTTTTTCCGAAGCTATTGTGGTTTATCGTTTTCGGTTGACTCGCTTAGTGGATGTCAAATGTAGGTTGTAAAGAAAATTGTTAAGAATATCGAATATGTCACAAGTATTGGAGTATATGATTACACCGATCCAAAATATTGAAATAATATATAGTATGTCAAATTTAGGTTGGTATGATAAGAAATTAATTATTTTCTAATTTTTATACCTCATTTGGTCTACAGACAGGCAAGGTTGATTTGGGTTGATTCTCGATTCGACCCACTAACCATTAACCCAGTACCCCGACCGGTTCAGTGACCGGTTCGGGTTTCAGAACCTTATGTTTGGGTATTGCAGTAGTAGTGTGTACTGTACAGCTTTAGATTAACATAAATGGAAAATGTCATACCACACGCTTGTGTGACAGAGTACTGAGTAGAGAGAGAGAGAGACGGGATTGTAAAAAAGAAAAGAGTTGAAACTGATTAAAAAGTGAACACCGCGCGCGTGCGGGCAATCTTTTTTTTAGGAGGCCACACCACACGCACTCAACTTGGAGTCTACATTTGGTGCTTATATTTAGGTGTTTATTTATGTGCTTATACCTTTAATTAGAGGTATAAGTAATTTTTTTTTTTTATATATTGTATTTATTTAGATTTAAATCATACGTCGTTTTCGAGATGTTGTTTTGCAGATTTCAAAAGATCTCAAATTAATTAATTTTTATAATACCGATGTTATGCATAAATACGAATAAGGCTTGAAATTAATTAATTTGATATCTTGGGTGCAAAAAATATTTTAGAAAACAGCGTATGATTTAAATCTAAATAAATATAATATATAAAAAAAATTAAAAAAATTACTTATACCTCTAATATAAATAAACACCTAAGTATAAGCACCAAACTGCACTCCATTCTCACACGATTCAACCAAAAACACAAAAAACCCTATACTCTCTTTCCAACCTCGCACACGCAATGTCCCTCTGTTTTCCCCTTTTCATTTTTCACACGTTCGTTCTAATATCTCTAACTTTGCTTTCTATGAAAGAATACACACACACACATAGTAATGTCTCTCTCAGATTTTGACATTCCCTGCCTCTTCACTGACTGACTATATCGCGACTATATCGCTCTCTTTCTTTTTCCTTCCTTAAACTAAATTCTCCTCTGCATATTTCTTTCATTTTTCTCTCTGTAATCTACATGCCTCAAACATGAACAGAAGGGAGAGATCGATGCAAGATGACTCGTACCCACGAAGCAGAAGGACCCCATCTTTCTCTTCCTCTCTTCTTGATGCCATTTACCGTTCCACCGACCAATCAAAATCAGATCTTGACCAAGATTCAAAACTGGGTCTCTGCAAGGAAGTTCGCTACAAGAAACAGAGCAACGTCAGCATCAACGGTGGATTTTCTCCTGCAAATGAATACGGCAGAGTCAGGGATATGAATCCTCTTCGCCGGAAAGTTATGGTTGAAGATTGGATGGAGAAGCAGAGTTCTCACAGCTCTTCAGATTGCAGCTCAGGAGGATTATTTTCTTCGTCGGAGACAGAGACGAGCTGTAAACAGAGAGCAAGGTCTAAATCCGACAAGAGTATGACGAAAACAGAGAAGCAAAAGAAACAGAGAGTGAAGCAGCCAATGTCACCGGGAAGTCGAATAGCTAGCTTTTTGAGCTCAATCTTCAACTATGGAAGCGTGAAGAAGGCTAAAATGTGCTACGTTGGGGCGGCGGAAGATGTTAATTTCGAGCAGAAGTCTCAATCTCCGTGTGTTTTTTCCTCTGCTTCTTCATATTCAAGAAGGTCTTGCATGAGCAAAACGCCTTCTTCGGCTAAGAAGAACAATGGCATCAAGAGGTGCGTGAGATTTTACCCTGTGAGTATAATTCTGGGCGAGGATTCTCACCACAAATTTTTGTATGAGAATGATCCAGACATAATGCCATTGCCTAGTGGTATGGGAAAAATCACAAGAAGCTCTTCAACGAAGAAGGAGAAGAAGATGAACTCTGTTATGGCCAAACAAAATGATTCAAGAATGAGTGAGTTTGATTTCAGAGTGTTGTACAATCAAAATGGTGAGGATGATGACGACGAAGAAGAAGATGATGATGATGCTTTGAGCTGTTCAAGTTCGGATCTTTTTGAGTTGGATCATTTGATTGGAGGTGGAAGGAGGTACCAAGAAGAGCTTCCTGTTTATGAAACTACTAATCTGCAAACAAACAAGGCCATTGCTAATCACTTGCGTTTGTGATTGATTGTAATTAATTAATGTAATGCATTGTGGAATTCTCCTCATCAAAAGTACATTTATTAGAAACTACTAGTACTTTTTCTTTTATATTTTAAATTCAGTTCTATTTTGTTTCATTACATAGATGATACTCCTAGGTTCTAAGCATGCTAGGAATTATTTTTTGAGTAACCTAAATTTGATTCCCCTATACTCAATATTAGAATAAGATCAATTTTAAATGCATTAAGTTGACATTAAAAAAAATAATTAATTTACCAATCTGTGCATGGTCAAGATGGCAGGTAGCTTAACTCTTTAACCAAAGGTATTATGTTCAATTCTAAGGATGGAAAGGAAAAAAAAAAAAAAAAAACCCATTGAGAGTGGGCTGGATTAGTCGAATTCTAGTATTCAGATGAGATATGGGTGGTTTCATTGTTAAAAAAAGGATTAAGGTACAAATTTGATTTAGAAGTTTTTGTTGGGGATAATGGTGTTCTGAAAGTTTTTAGGTTTAATATTACTTCTGAAGTTTTAAAATGTAGCAATTTTACACGATATCTTTAAAAGATTAATGTTAACCGTTAAAAAATTGATGTTGACATTAACTTTTCATCGGTAAAGGAAAACATTGCTTCATTTTAACACTTTCGGTGTAATATTGAACCTAAAAAACTTTCGTAGTAATATTGTTTTTAGTTAAAACTTTCATGATAAATTTGTACTTTAACCTAAAAAAAAAATATGGGAAAATCCTTTTGGGGCCCTTTTTGGGAAAAAAATCCTAAAAAAGGGCCCCAAAATCCGAAAACCCGCGAAAAGGCCTTTGGGTATTTTTGGGATAAATTCATGAATTTTTTACAACTAAAATAGTTGTTATTAACAACAATATCAGCCCCCATTTACAACTAAAATTTTTTAACAACTAAATCAACAATATTTTAACAACTATATCATCATATTTAACAAATATATCGTTCCGTTACAACTAAACTCCCCCAAGAAAAATCCCAAAAATGATGTATTGTCGGATTTTGATCTTGAGGCCTTTTTGGGATTTTTTTTTCCCAAAAAGGGCCTCAAAAGGATTTTCCCAAAAAAAATTAATGTTTTCAATACAGATAAGCTGTATGATGATGGGGATTTGTATACGGCACTTGAGATATAAAAATCTTAGAATGAGATTTAATATAGTTGGGTGGGGGTTAGATAAGATGCAATCTGCAGAATTTGTCAGAGAAATAACAGAGAGAGAGAGAGAAGAAAAATAAAGGGTAAGGAGCAGAGATTCTACCAAGAAAAAGTTGAAGTAAGAAAAAGGAGGAAACTTTTGCACATGGATGGCATCAGGAGGAGGATAGTAAAATGTCTTCCACTTTACCCCAAAAATTTAAAACTAAAATTAAAATTCCCCACCTTGAAGATTTATTTAATGATTACAACATACTACTTTTTGCCCCCACAAAAAAAAGTCCCCAAGTACAGGGTGAAATTTTATCTCATTTTTGTTTTGGTTGTAACTAAAGCCATAATTGAAGCTCATTATTGATGACAGCATTCTATCTTAATCGAACACAGCACAACATCATTATTCAAAAATAAATAATTAAATTTGTGACATTGAGCGTATCAGACTGACTGAAATGACCTTGGTTATGGGGCATGGTTAAAATAGCATTTTATTGCAAAAGTTAAAAAAAAAAAATAAAATTTTAAATTGGCAAAATTTCATTGAGCCCATAGGGTATAACATAATTTCAATCAATCCTAAAAAATTTCACTTTACTGTATCCAGTCAAAATGAAACTAAATTTTATGAGTGAAAGAACAATGATGTCCTTCTTTTAATTTTTTTTTAGAAGAGCATTTACAATACTAATAAAGACTTTTATAAGATAAATAAAAGGATTCAAAAAGAACCTAGGGAATTAAAGGCATTTTGACCATTTACAAGATAAATATGAGTATTTATAAGACAAATAAAGATATTTACAAGACAAATAAATTGAGGAATTAAAAATATTGAGGAATAAAAAATATTTTGCAAGATAAATATATTTACAAAACAAAGACAAATAAAGAAAATTGTCTTTTGCAAAATTTAAGATTTTAAATACTAGAAAATGCCAAAATAGCGACGGAATTGAAATCCGTCGCATTTACAAAACAAATAAGACAATTTACAACTTGCGACGGAAAAACTAATCCGTCACAAACTTTTGTGACGGAATTTAAAAGTAAGGACATCATTGTCGGATTTTTTCACTCCAAAACTTAATTTCATTTTAATCTAAGAAGTGCAATGAAATTTAAAAAAAAATTTTTTAGCAAAAACTGATTTTTCTTGTAGTGACCTAAGAAGTGCAATGAAATTTAAAAAAAAATTAGGGGTTGAATAAAATTACATCACAGTTAAAATTCTCCCTTTTAAATTTGGATTTCATCACCTCACAAAAATCTATCTAGAGGTGGTCAAGTCTAATATGGATTCAAAGATAAAATTATAAGATGTACTAACATACAAAAGAGTAATCCTAATAGGCGCATGAATAGCAGACAAAGTAGGGCCATTTTAGTAAGGCAATGAAGAGGTCAACTTTAGAAAAATGACATAATGCCTCAAATCCAAAGCTACTTTTTGATTATTATTTTTTTTTGTCTTTTTTTTAAAGTTTTTTTTTTAATTATTAAATGAGGGTTAATTGAAAGAAGGGATCAAAGGATCAAACTCTATTTTCCAAACTTGACAGTGAGACAAACTAGTGCTAATAGGTTGACCTAATTGCCAGCTCCCCGTGAACATTGCTAAAGCTCAAAGATTAAAATTGAAGGAATCAAAACATGACTTATCAACTAATTGCAATTGCATTATGTGGGAGCATGCTTAAGATTTTAAGCCTTACAGTTTGAAATTATTCTGAGAGATATGATACTCAAATCACTAGCACAATTTTTTTACAGAGTTAAAAAAGGTTTTTCATTTTTTACAATAACCAAGCATTCGGATCAAAGGATACGGTAGTTGATCTGATTAACCAGAGCTCTTGGGTTTAAACTTAGGAATGCACCAGCATAAGGCGATAGAGCTTCCACCCGAGAGATCCCTCAGTTCGATCTGAATTAGTTTGAGCTTCATGAAGTTCTCAAGTAAAAGAAGTAGACTCAAGATACCAAGTGTTAAAAAAAAGAGGCCTTTTACAACAATACTAGAACATGTATAAAAGGAACTAGTGTACAAGGTCTTGCACTTTATGCACTGATGTAGAAGTTAACAAGTTCACTTTTTATTTAAAAAAATGACACTGATAAAATGTTTTACCCTGTCTACCTATAAACAAATGGAAATTGCGAGCAAAAAAAAAAAAACAAATGGAAAAACCTAAAAATGTTGCAATGGAAGTCAAGTTTCTGGTGCAATATTAAGATGTTGTTAGCAAGAGCAATAGTTTATCAAGATGTTGCTTAGTTGGAAGGAAAGAATTTTAATTAAATATTGAAGATATGTATTAAAGTTTGTTTGTCAAACGTAAGAATAGAAACAATTTTTTTAACTAAATAATGTTTGGTAAAATGAAAATAAAAGAATACCAATCAGTGATGATTCTAATGAAAAGAGCTCTAGTTGCATAAACATAAGATCGTGAGTTTAAATTTGTGTAAACGTTGAAAACAATTTTTTTAAAAAATTACTTTCAATCAGGCTCGAATTTAACCCAATAGTAATGAATATCACAAGAGAATGATATTTAAGTTCAAAAAAGTTGAATTAATGACAATTAAGTTCTATTTTTGTTTTATAAAAAATGGCAACTAAGTTCTTGAAAGAAAATTCTAAGAAATAAATTACAGATATCGATTCAAACATTTGCAAACATGAAATTCAGTTACGAACTTCAGGTTATCTTTGAAAAATTAAATACTTCATTTTAAATTGAAAAACTTAAATTTATAGCTTTTTTTAATCAATATTCACAACTAACTTCAGGTCGGAGACCTGGTTGTCGTAATATATATATATAAACATTTGGAACATAACTGTTATTGTCTCATATCATAATGATTCGAAATAATTATTAGAAAGCTAAACTATCCATTTCCCTTAAATCATACAATAATTCAGCCAGCGTGTTGCCAACTTTTATATAGATAATTTGATACGCAGTAACTTTACTTGCTTTTAAATTTTAACGATAAAATCAATTTAAATTGTATTAAAACCTCATGTTATCACTTTTCCCACGTGTATATATATATATATTTAAAATCACTCCATCTCTTCTCTAAATGCATTCACCCCTTTGATTCACAATATAAATCACTTCTCGAATCATGACTCAGATCCACAATTAAATATAAGTCACTTTGAGAGTAATTAGTGTTTATTGGTCAATCTTGCCCTTGTAATTAAGGACTAAATATGGCGCTTTTTATTTTTATATCTCCTTCAAACCCTTGTTTAATATGGTTAAAGTTGGAAATTGTTTTAATTTAAGACAAATTTAATTGGTTAACTTCCATTTCTTGCTTTTGATAAATTAGTTAAAGTAGTGATTTATATTATGGATCATGGAGTAATATCTTTGAGATATACTATCTACGGTTTTCAATATAAGAGTTAATTGACTGATTTGGGAGATTAAGGAATCTAAATAAATTATTTAATTATAATATATATTAAATTATTTATTTGAAACACTTATTTATATATATATATATATATATATATATATATATATAAATCAAACAATATATAGTTTATAAATCAAACAACTTAGTTTAAAGAAAAATGATAATTACAAGAGATAAAATGAAAAAAATATCTCATATGTAAGACAAAAAATCACTTATAAACTAGTTCTAATTAGAACAAGAGCTAACATAAAATGGGGGCTAATTATTGTAAAAGTGGGAGATTCGATATAATGAATACAAAATAATTAGATCAATGGGATAACTTGGTTTAACAAAAAAACAAAAAACAAAAAAAAAACTTTTGCATTATTAGATGTTGTAATTGCATATGTTAGCTTTATTAAATAAAAGAAAAAGGCTACAATTTCAAATCATGTCTCATAATAAAAATAGCTCAACTTTTTAGGTGCTTTAAACCTCCATGTCATCCAATCATCCTTAGGACCGTTAAATCATGAGATAAATATAATTAGTTGGTTAATACCTAACCATTTCACAAAAATATAAAACTCTATGAAGCCATAATAAACTCAGAATGTGGTTGGATTAATTAGAGGTATGCTTCCTCCTTCTGCTGATGATGGTTCGGA
This sequence comes from Acacia melanoxylon, assembly GCA_019022615.1. NCBI lineage: Eukaryota > Viridiplantae > Streptophyta > Magnoliopsida > Fabales > Fabaceae > Acacia > Acacia melanoxylon. The sequence continues at coordinate 5,196,103 of JAFJYJ010000011.1, forward strand.
CCGGTCTTTCGGGTGGGCCGGAGAGCCAACGGGTGTTATTCTTGTTAAAAGTTGTTACGGGTATTTAGCTGAATCTGGCTTTCAACACTCGGATATCAGTTGTGATATGTGGAGTAAATTATGGAAGTGGGAGGGACCCCATAGAGTACAAATTTTTGGTTGGAAATTTTTGCACCAGAGACTCCCTCTACGTTCGTGGATCCGTTCTTGGACTGCCATTGATGGCCTTTGTCCAGTATGTCATCAAGCAGAAGAGACTACCTTACATGCGTTTAGGGACTGCCCTAGGGTTTGTGCTTTCTGGTATGAAGTGTTACCCACTAATCGGTTCCACTCGTTTCGCCATTGCGACTAGAGTGACTGCGTTAGGGAAAATTGGATGTGTGATGACGAAGGATCTGACGGATATCTGTGGCATGCCATATTTATTGTTTCCTGCTGGTTCATCTGGAAGTGGAGGAATGTTACCATCTACAACTCGCAGGATGAGAGTCACAGATATCGGCCCAGGTCTGTCTTTCAGTTTTTAGAAGATATTAAAATGGCAACTATTAACGTGGGGACTAGCAGATCAGGACACTATCCTACTTTTGTTCGTTGGGCTTTCCCTGAAGCCCCTTTCGTGAAACTCAACTCTGATGGGTCCTCAAAAGGTCCACTACAGGTGGCGGCATGTGGAGGTTTGCTGAGGGATTGTTCTGGTAACTGGCTTAGAGGTTTTTCTACGCGACTTGGAAGGTGCTCGGGGCTAGCAGCTGAGTTGTGGGGAGTTCTGAAGGGACTAGAGATGGCATGGGAAGCAGGTTGGAGACATGTAGTGGTTGAAAGTGGTTGATCACAAACAGTCATCGCATTACTTTCTAAAAAAGGTAGTGCAGCGCGTGAGTCACATTTGGTGGCTAAGATACGAGCGATTACTCGGCGTCAATGGGACATACGATTCGTCATGTCCTAAGGGAAGGAATCAATGTGCGGATTGGTTGGCTAACATGGTTCTTTCCAATGTGGAGACCCCTGATGAAGCTCACTTCTCAGACCCTCCTATTGGGCTCTATCAGTTTCTTCTAGCTGATGTGGTGGGAGTAGCTCATATTAGGAGGGGGTTGGGACCTTAGTCCCATTTTTTACTATTTTTTTGTCAATTTGTTTCTATTAGTTCGATTTTTTGGTATATATATAAAAAAATATATTCGAGGATGTATAGCTATGAGAAATAATAAATAAAATTGTCAACTTATGAGAATTTATTTTAAAAAATAAGAGCATAACAAACCTTATTGTAAAACAAGAGTGTAGAACTAGGAAATGAATGTTAAGCAGGAATATTATGAAGAGACAGAGATTAGACACATAAGAGAGAAAAAGCATTTGAGAGAAGAACAAGACAAGATTAATAAAAATGAGATAATGAGTGATCAAGTTTTGAAGATTAATTGAAAGAAGGCAATAAGCCAATTAACATGAACTGTGATGCCAGTGTGCAAGAGTGGGGCATGTTACTTACCAACCATGCACAAACTGTGACATTTACTATAAATACACGTGCATGCCCCCACTTCAATGCAACGTAACCAATATCTCATCTCCTTAATTATTAATATAGCTGTTCTATAGTATATATTAATCAATCTAACTCATTATTATTTTTGGGGACTAATTGATTACACACAAGTTTTAAGGCGAAGGAAAAAAAAAGCACAAGTTGGTGGCTTGAAATCTTCAAATTACATTGGAATCCTATAGAATCCAGGTTAGATTAATTTGATTTAAAAAAAACACACTTTGACGTTGTTAATTTGAGCAACTAATGTCTAATGATAAGACATTGCAATGACAACTCAGGGTGCCACCAACGGCTCAATGACTTGTCATTAGTTGCTTAAATTAATAAGAGTGAGGTGGTCTTTTTTTCAATTCAAATACATATATCCTAGGTTTCATAGATTTTAATGCAATTTGATAATTTTGAGAGACTTGTTTGTAATTTTTTTTCTCTTCTTTGAAACCTATATATAATTCCCTCTTGTACATATCCACCAAATTATTTGAGAGTCACGAATATAGATGGATAGATGTTATCATATGTATATATGCATGAGGTTATCAAACTCGCGAGTTTAATTAAATAAACTTGTATGGTAAATTTGAATCATAAATTGGTAAGAGTGTAATTTTATCATTAAATATGTATTAATAGTATGTAATTAAATAATTAAAATATAAAAATGACAACAATTTATTTAAATATATATTAAATCCAAATAATTAAAATTCAATCCATTAACATATTTATAATTTATCATACTTAACAAAAAAATGCTATAAAATTCATATATAAAGTCACTGAGAATGATTAAATAAAAAAAAATAACACAAGTTTAAGAATGAGTTAACACGATTTTGTTAGCTAGTAACATAAACATGATAAATTTGGTGTGTAAACTTGTGATTTTAACCGAGTGTACAACTAGCACAATTTACCAAAGACTAGACACAATTTTTTAAGTTAAAAATGTAAAAATATTAAGTAGTGAACTCACAATTTTGACAACAATATATGTAATACCCAGGATATTTAATACAGGATGATTATTATATTAATAAAATTCCTTCAATAATTATTTTGAGTCAATATTACCTACTTAAAATAGGTGAATATGTGGTCTCAAAATATAGAGTAAATTGTTAAAAAAGTTCTGAGAAAAATCGATGAACAAAATGACCGAAAATGAATTAATGGTGATAAAAACAGTCTAAAGACATTATGATAAATACTGAAAGATCATGAAAAATTATGAGAAAATCATGGGAGTGTTATCTTTTATTATGAGAATTTAATAAATTATTTCAGAGGAAATAACTTGAAGAAATGTTTAAAAAGCATTCCAGAACCATAAAGTTAAATTTATGGTAAAATCCTTAATAAAAGAGATTAAGGCTGGTAATTAGCATAAAATAAATTTACTAATTATGTTAAGAAGGATTAATGAAAAATTTAGTAAAGATAAATGTGTGAAGAAATCTAATCCTAAAAAGATCATTAAACAAAGAAATTAGGTCGATTTAGCCTTAACGGGCGGGGGTAAACGGGAATTTTTGGTAAAAAATATTATATTTTTAAAAAATGGAAAAAATTATGGAAAAATAATTAAATCTGAATTTTTAAATAAGGGGCGAAATTATTGGTATTTTTAATTAAAAATAATTGTTTAAATAATTAAAATGATAATTAGAATAAAATAGTAATATAATGTGGTGAGTCACTTATAGGCGGACCAGAAGGAAAAGTTAGAAATAAATTACACAGGTAAACCAGAGGTAAAAGTATTTTCAGACTGATCAAATTAAGTACAAGTGAAATTCTACACGAAGAAAGAATTTACCGGACGTTGATTCTAACCGAAAACCCTAATTCCTAATAAGACGAAAAGCTGATCAGATAGAGTAGAGCCAGAGAGGCAAAGTGAGAACCTATAGAAACAATTTCGTGTTTTCAAACACGGGATTAAGTTAGGCAACAACTGGACGTTTTACGACTCAGCGAATTATTGTCCAGAAGTTGGTTCTATCGGAAGCGATTTCAGAATCGGACGCGTTTGTCCGAATATCTTCCAACGCACCGGAGAATACCTGGATATGATCAAAAAGAGGATCAAAATAGATAATATGAAAGAGGATGAAAAGATCTTCAAAGTTACATGCCCGGATTTTTGAGTTTCGCGAAATCGCTAAACGGGACCGTCCGTCGGTAGCTTTATCGGGCGGAGGCCATAAAGCAAGATGACAACTCATCCTTTGACTTTTGGACCCCTTATGTCGACTAGGGCAGCCCATGGACAAGAATTAAACACCATTTTACCTTGATTTTACATGGTTATAAGGAAGGGAAAAATTACAAGATTTGGAATGTAGAAATTACCAAAGTGGCACAAATTTTACCTATATAAAGGCATAGCACCACCTTCATTCTTCACACCTTTTCTTCTCTCTACCTTGGCTGAAACTTAGAGAGAAAAGTTGTGCCTTAGCTCGAGTAAGTTAAAAACGGTAGTTATTAAGCTGTTGTTTTGATCTATGAAGAGAATATATTCCTATACTTGTTTTTATGCCTCATTGCATTGAAAGATGCCTGACGAGGTAAAAACATAGTGGGGATAATTTTGAAATGGAATATGGTTGACAACAAATTAAGGGTAGAAGGGCAAAATAATTTTTATAAAATGCCTGTTATGATGCTATGATAAATACTATCCACAAATATAATAAAAAAAAGGTAAATGAAGTACCCTAGTTGGTAACACCGACTCTTATGATTATGTTATGCTTGTATATCCAGATGTCTCACTATTTTAATGAAATCATGATATCTCGGGTTATGGTCTTGATAACTTGAGAGGTATTTTGCTGCGGACCGGGATAACAAGACTTGTATTGTGCCTTATATACATCATTAATTCATGGGCTTTTTTATGAATTATTGTCATACATATATTTTAGGTTTTTTGGGCATTGGACCTCGATCTTTTTAATTTATGGTCATGAACAAGATTTTGAATCTAATCATATTCATTTGGTGCTATTGGATCTTTCAAATTTCTCTCTTGGGATTTTAAATGCATTACTCAAGGCTTGGATGAAGAGGGTATATGTTCCTCACATGAATAATTTCGGGAGATTTTATAAAAAAATTAGAATCCACGTTATTCTCGTTGTTCAAATTTTTACAAATAAACAAACGATGAATTTTTATAAAAAGTTCAACATATAATGTTACAATATATATACATATACAAAATTATTACTTTGTCTCCAAATTCATTTTATGAATTATTGATTTTATTTTTCTGCTATCTTTTTAATTTTTCATGAACAAGATTTTGTATCATATTAATTTCTTTCAAATCATGCATTCGCATTTTAGTTTCAAAAAATTAGAATCCACGACATTTTTACAAATAAACAAACGAAAAGTTCAACATATAATGATACAAAATTATTACTTTGGTGATTGTTAAAATTTTCCCATAACATCATTTTTATATTAGAAAGTTCACATACTTTGTTTCTAAGGGCTTATTATAACTAGGATAAGGCTCAAAATTTAAAAAGCACTTGAAACCAACATGAGTTAAATATAGTGGGAGGGAGGGTTCATCCCCATTACAGAGAGAACCAAAATTCGAATCTCTACTGAAACATATGCCTACATTTGATGCTCGACGGCCTCGAACATAACTACTTCCAATAGAATGATACATATGCCTATATATTAAAAAAAAAACATACATCTTTTTATGCTCTCATCTAATATATAAGAAATAAATATTATAAAGTCTAAAACGGTAAAACCATGGATAAACTATTACGAGGATGACAAACACTTTCTCATGCATCACCTTCTATTAAGTAAGTAAAATGTCTCATATTAATATATCAATATCAATATTATACATGTGTGTATAATTTTGTAAAGCACTGAACTAACTATTCATTAAAAAAATATATGAAAAATGTGACTCATTTCTCAAATTTTGTAGGATGCATATCAAAATGTGTTTTATTGCTATGTTCTTAAAACAAATTTTGGCCTATAATATATTGCATCTTATTTTATTTTTTTTTGGTACAAGTGTTCTTTTAAAATTTTGCTATGTTCTTAAAGAACAACATATTTTTTCATTTTGGGGCATAAGTTGAAATATGGCGCGCCAATCTCCATGGACATAAGTGTGGGCCTCTTTTGAGCTAAGTGAGTCTGCTATTTCTGGAGCCCATATATATGGACCATACAGTCCAAATTAAGACGACACAATAAGGAGTTGCCATTTTATTCAAACGACGAAGTAAAGTAGAGAAGTGGGGTCCTCCAGATCAGGTGCGTTACGGACGGAAAAAGATGGGACTGTTAGGCCCCATTTGGTTTGAAGAAAATCGGAGGAGAGAAAAGGAAAATTGGCATTTTCCAGTGGCAGCGGCCGTTTGGTTCAAATTTTCCCTAGAAAATATTTTCCGCCGCCACGCCATTCTCCCGCGTTTAAGGGAAAATGGATTCCCACAAAAAATGGTGGGAAGCCATTTTCCAGCAGCTATGAAAATGGGCTAAAGTCCATTTTGCCTCGATCACATGGCAGAGAGAGAAGATAGTGATGCTGGGGAGAGGAAGAGAGAGAACAATGTGATGTAGGAGAGGAGGAGAGAGAAGAGCGTGACGCTGGGGAGAGGAAGAGAGAGAACAATGTGATGTCGGGAGAGGAGGAGAGAGAAGAGTGTGACACTAGGGAGAGGAGGAGAGAGAACAATGTGATGCCGGGGAGAGGAGGATTGCCAATGGCAATTCTGCCTTGGGCAATTCTCATGGAGAATTGGCAGAGGTGAACAAGGATGCATCCATTTTCCGTAACTGCCGATTCGCTGTCATGACCCTCCGTCGTTGACGCCGCACCCGCTGCCTTGAACGCCGAAGGAAAAAAACTAAATTTTTCGATCTAAGAGATTAGAAGAAAAAATGGAAGAAGAAGAAGAGACGGTGTGAAGGAAGAAGAGCGTGAAGGGTGAAGGAAGAAGGAAAAAAAAAGTGCGCTAGAGTGCGGGAAGGCATTCTCAAGAATTCGCAAGGCATTCTTGAGAATGCCTTGTGAATTCGCAAGGCATTTTGAGAATGCCTTGGGCATTCTTAGGCGAGTGCCTAAGAATGCCCAAGGCATCGAGAATTTGAGCATTAAATGCCTTAGGCATTTGGAGAATGAGAATGCCTCCGGGCATTCTCGAGAATGCCTCTGGGCATTCTCGAGAATGCCTCTGGGCATTCTCAAGAATGCCCAAGGCATTCTGCAGAATGCCTTGCCAAGGGCGGTCGTCGTTTTTTTTTTTTTTCTTTCTTTTTGACCGGTGCACGGCGTCGACTGTTGACGGCGGAGGTCAAGAATCACGGCACATGGAGGAGCTGAGATCGATCGGAGCCTGAGATCGGGTTCACCTCTCTCTCCCTCTCCCTCTGAAGGAAGAAGGAAGGATCGAAAAGGCGTTGGTGTCATGTGGTTTAAAATAATATTTTATATTCAGGGGTGAAATGGTATTTTGCGTCATTTTCCTATCTTATTTTCTTCCAACCAAACAAAATTTTTCCTATCAACCCATTTTCTTTTCCATTGCGAAACAAACACATCGAGGGAAAATATTTTCCTTTCCATTCCATTCTTTTCATTTCCATTCCCACCTTTTCTTTGATCCAAACGGGGCCTTAGTTCATTGATTATTCCTTCCTTTAACGCTTACCGCGTAAGCAACAAGTCCGCTTGGATTGTAGTGATTTTTTTTTTCCAATTTGATTTTTGTAAATTTAAGATAAGATAAAAGTTATATTGTAAATGTGATTTGAGTTTGAATTGACGGTGACAAAAGTGACATTTTTCCAAACTAAAAGTTGTTTAGATTAAATTATATGGATGTCCATTGACTCTTAACTTTCCATTCTGTCACATAGGACATGAAAATCAATTGGATATATTATATTAGGGAAATACACTTCTCATGTTGTAGGAGAAGTGTATCCTCATGTTATAGATACAAAAAGATGTGGGTTCCACCATCTCTGTGCTTGAGTTTTTTTTTTTAATATAAAAAAGATGTGGGTCCCACCATTTCATGTGTGTGTAGGAATTTTACACTTCTCATGCAACATGAGAAGTGTAAACCCCATTATATTATATATCATAATATTATATAATATTATGTAATGGACATTAAAATCGCCTATTATGGGCATTAAGGTCGCCCACTACGTTTATGGTTGGGAGTGAGTAGAAGTTACATAAAACTTCCATGATTTTTGTAAATTTAAGATAAGATAAAAGTTATATTGTAAATGTGATTTGTGTTTGAATTGATGGTTGTTAGATATGATTAGTTTTGATGATGTCTTATATAGATGTCATTATTAAAAGCAAAAAGATTGAGTAACATAGTTATCTCCTACATTGACTAACTGCTGTATTTAATGTAGATTAATCCAAGTTGAATTATAGAGATGAATCAAGAAGGAGATATTGAAGTTGTAGAGAATGATGAGTCCAAACTAAATTACGAAGAATGATCAAGATGGGAGATGAAAGAAGGAAGAACTTGATGAATGTAATGAGAATATCATTATACAAGTTCCAAGATTGATTCTAGAAGTCTCCACGATCAAATAGAAGTTGGAATGGCTCAATTCGAAGTTAAAATAAGCAAAAGGGAGCTTCAGGATGATCCAACTCGAGTCATGAGGTTGCAACTCGAGTTAACCACTTTGCTACAGTGTTTCTGGGTTTCTGGACTGATATGACTCGAGTCATCACTAAGTAACTCGAGTCAAAAAGTGTTCTCAGCGTTTCTGGACAGGTGTAACTCGAGTTATCACTAATGACTCGAGTCAACAGTGCTTTTTCAGAACCTCTGTTATACTCTGTTTCACGTTTCAGCTGGCGAGGTTTGGTATTTCAATGATATCTCCTAAACCAGAAATAGGATTGAGGTGAAACCAGTGGCATATGAAATCAGACTCCCAATGCGTCATTTTGATATAAAATTCAAGCCCAAAGAAGTTCAGATCAAGGAGCTATGAATTGTGCAAGTTGACACTACAATTCATGCCACAGTGCAGACATAGCTTTGGTATTTTGAGTGTAACTCACAAACTATAGATCCGATTGAGCTGACATCAGTGGCATATGAAATAAGATTCGAAATTATTTCCATCAAGATTTGAACCAAGCAAAACGGAGTTCAACACATGGACATATGTCCTTCGAAATTTACAGTAAGTTCAAGATGGTTCAAAAATGCTCAACATACAATGAGTTTGGAATCAGTTGTTAACTAGGCTTGGATAACTCAAGTTTAGGACTGGACCTCAAAGTAAAGGGATGAGCATCCCATGCTCATCTTTTGGATGAGCATGGCATGTGAACCCTCAAGTAATACCCTTAATCTAAAATTTTATACTAGTATGTGATTAAATCCACATTCCACGCTCATCCCCAAATAAAAGGGGGTTTTTTTTTTGTGAGAAAATGTTCCATGCACTAAAACTTAACCAACTTAAGATACTGAGCGTTAATTAAATATTTTGGACATTGGTGCTACTAAAAAAATATTTCTAGATGCTAGTCTCACAAGAAACATATTTCTAAATGCACGACAAGAGATTAAATAATTTGAGATACTTGATGCAAAAACTATTTAAGGGTATAACATACAGTTTAAAATACATAAAAAATAAAAAAAAGGTCCCCACCCCAAAATTAGAGGGATGAGCATCCCATGCTCATATTTTAGATGAGCATCGAATGTGACCCCTTGAATTGTACCCTTACCTAAAATTTAATACTAGTATGTGAATAAATCCACATCCTACGTTCATGCCCAAATAAAGAGTTTTTTAAAAAAAAAAATTAAAAAAGAGAGTAAATACCCTTTTGGATCCTTGACAAAAAATACGGACCCCAGTTTAGTCCCTAGGGACTAAAATGTGACTTTTTTATGAACTAAAAATGGCTTTTTGAAAATTTGCGACGGACCAAAATGTTCACAAATCGACCCTTATTCGTCCTTTTTAGGGACAAAAAAGGGTATTTCTTTGTGTGAGGGACAAAAATAGGGTCCGTGTTTTTTTCCAGGGACCCAAAAGGGTATCTACTCAAAAAAAAGACTCGATGCACTAAAAATTGATGAACCTAAGATACTGGGCGTTGAAAAATATTCAGGTATTAGGTGTTGCAGGAAAAAAATTTCAAGATCTTAGTGTCACCGGAAAAATATTTCTAACTGCAGGATAAGAAATTAAGTCATATAAGATATTGAGTGCAAAAAATAATTTAGGTTGCAGCATACAATTTAATCCAAAAAAATTAAAAGAAATAAAGTCATTAAAAAATGTAAAAAAATTGTCTCCACCCTAAACTTAAAGGGATGAGCATCCCAAACTCATCTTTTGGATGAGCATGGCATGTGAACCCTCAAGTAATACCCTTAATCTAAAAATTTATACTAGTATGTGATTAAATCCACATTCCACGCTCATCCCCAAATAAAAGGTTTTTTTTTTTTTTTTTTTTTTTTTGAGAAAATGCTCCATGCACTAAAACTTAATCAACTTAAGATACTGGGCGTTAAGTAAATATTTTGGACATTGGTGCTACTAAAAAAATATTTCTAGATGCTAGTCTCAGAAGAAAAATATTTCTAAATGCACGTCAAGAGATTACTTCATTTGAGAAACTCGATGCAAAAACTATTTAAGGGTATAACATAAAGTTTGAAATACATAAAAAAACTATTAAAAAAATGTCCCTACCCCAAAATTAGAGGGATGAGCATCCCATGCTCATATTTTAGATGAGCATCGAATGTGACCCTTTGAATTGTACCCTTACCTAAAATTTAATACTAGTATGTGAATAAATCCACTTCCTACGTTCTTCCCCAAATAAAGAGTTTTTTTTTTTTATAAAAAAAACACTCGATGCACTAAAAATTCATGAACCTAAGATATGGGAGTTGAAAAATATTTCAGGTATTAGGTGTTGCAGGAAAAAAATTTCAAGATACTAGTGTAGCCGGAAAAATATTTCTAGATGCAGGATAAGAAATTAATTCATAAAAGATATTGAGTGCCAAAAATAATTTAGGTTGCAGCATACAATTTAATCATAAAAAATTAAAAGAAATAAAGTCATTAATTTTTTTTAAAAATTGTCTCCACCCTAAAATTAAAGGGATGAGCATCCCATGCTCATCTTTTGGATGAGCATGGCATGTGAATCCTCAAGTAATACCCTTAATCTAAAACTTTATACTAGTATGTGATTAAGTCCACATTCCACGCTCATCCCCAAATAAAATATATTTTTTTTTTGGAGAAAATGCTCCATGCACTAAAATTTAATCAACTTAAGATACTGGGCGTTAAGTAAATATTTCGGACATTGGTGCTACTAAAAAAATATTTCTAGATGCTAGTCTCACAAGAAACATATTTGTAAATGCACGACAAGAGATTAAATAATTTGAGATACTCGATGCAAAAACTATTTAAGGATATAACATACAGTTTGAAATACATAAAAAATATTAAAAAAAGGTCCCCACACCAAAATTAGAGGGATGAGAATCACATGCTAATATTTTAGACAAACATCGAATGTGACCCCTTGAAGTGTACCCTTACCTAAAATTTAATACTAGTATGTGAATAAATCCAGATCCTATGTTCATCCCCAAATAAAGAGTTTTTTTTTTTTTTTTTTTTTTTTTTTAATAAAAAAAAACACTCGATGCACTAAAAATTGATGACCCTAAGATACTGGGCGTTGAAAAATATTCCAAGTATTAGGTGTTGCAGGAATTTTTTTTTCAAGATACTAGTGTCACCGGAAAAATATTTCTAACTGCAGGATAAGAAATTAAGTCATATAAGATATTGAGTGCCAAAAATAATTTAGGTTTCAGCATACAATTTAATCCAAAAACATTAAAAGAAATAAAGTCATTAAAAAATTTAAAAAAATTGTCTCCAACCTAAAATTAAAGGGATGAGCATCCCATGCACATCTTTTGGATGATCATGGCAAGTGAACCCTTAAGTAATACCTTAATCTAAAACTTTATATTAGTATGTGATTAAATCCACATTCCACGTTCATCCCCAAATAAAAGGTTTTTTTTTTTTGGGAGAAAATGCTCGATTCACTAAAAAACTTAATCAACTTAAGATACTGGGCGTTAAGTAAATATTTCGGACATTGGTGCTACAAAAAATATATTTCAAGATGCTTGTCTCACAAGAAACATATTTCAAAATGCACGACAAGAGATTAAATCATTTGAGATACTCGATGCAAAAACTATTTAAGGGTATAACATACAGGATGAAATACATAAAAAAATATTAAAAAAAGGTCCCCACCCAAAAATTAAAGGGATGAGCATCCATGCTCATATGTTAGATGAGAAACGAATGTGACCCCTTGAATTGTACCCTTATCTAAAATTTAATACTAGTATGTGAATAAATCCACTTCCTACGTCCATCCCCAAATAAAGATTTTTTTTTATATATAAAAAAACACTCGAAGCACTAAAAATTCATGAACCTAAGATACTAGGCGTTGAAAAATATTTCAGGAATTAGGTGTTGCGGGAAAAAATTTCAAGATACTAGTGTCATCGGAAAAATATTTCTAACTGGGGGATAAGAAATTAAGTCATATAAGATATTGAGTACTAAAAATAAATTAGGTTGCAGCATACTATTTAATCCCAAAAAATTAAAAGAAATAAAGACATTAATTTTTTTTTAAAAATTGTCTCCACCCTAAAATTAAAGGGATGAGCGTCCCATGCTTACTTTTGATTGCGCATGGCTTGTGAACCCTCAAGTAATACCCTTAATCTAAAACTTTATACTAGTATGTGATTAAATCCACATTCCACGCTCATCCCCAAATAAAAGGTTTTTTTTTTTTTTGAAAAGATGCTCCATGCACTAAAACTTAATCAACTTAAGACACTGGGCGTTAAGTAAATATTTCGGACATTTTGCGACTAAAAAAATATTTCTAGATGCTAGTCTCACAAGAAAAATATTTGTAAATGCATGTCAAGAGATTAAATCATTTGAGAAACTAGATGCAAAAACTATTTAAGTGTATAACATATAGTTTTAAATACATAAAAAAAAATATTAAAAAATGGTCCCCACCCCAAAATTAGAGGGATGAGCATCCCATGCTCATATTTTAGATGAGCATTGAATGTGACCCCTTGAATTGTACCCTTACCTAAAATTTATTACTAGTATGTGAATAAATCAATATCCTACATTCATCCCCAAATAAATAGTTTTTTTTTTATAAAAAAAAAACACTCGATGCACTAAAAATTCATGAACCTAAGATACTAGGCGTTGAAAAATATTTCAGGTATTAGGTGTTGCAGGAAAAAAATTTCAAGATACTAGTGTTACCGGAAAAATATTTCTAGATGCAGGATAAGAAATTAAGTCATATAAGATATTGAGTGCCAAAAATAATTTAGGTTGCAGCATACAATTTAATCCAAAAAGATTAAAAGAAATAAAGACATCAAAAAATTTAAAAAAATTGTCTCCACCAAAAAATTAAAGGGATGAGCATCCCATGCTCAACTTTTGGATGAGCATGGCTTGTGAACCCTCTATTAATACCCTTAATCTAAAACTTTATACTAGTATGTGATTAAATACAGATTCCACGCTCATCCCCAAATAAAGGTTTTTTTTTTTTGAGAAAATGCTCCATGCACTAAAACTTAATCAACCTAAGACACTGGCGTCAAGTAAATATTTCGGACAGTGGTGTGACTAAAAAAGTATTTCTAGTTGCTAGTCTCACAAGAAAAATATTTCTAAATGCACGACAAGAGATTAAATCATTTGAGACACTCGATGCAAAAACTATTTAAGGGTATAACATACAGGCTAAAATACATAAAAAAATATTAAAAAAAGGTCCTTACCCCAAAAATTAGAGGGATGAGCATCCCATGCTCATATTTTAGATGAGCATCGAATGTGACCCCTTGAATTGAACCCTTACCTAAAATTTAATACTAGTATGTGAATAAATCCACATCCTACGTTCATCCCCAAATAAAGGGGGTTTTTTTTTTTATAAAAAAAAAACACTCGATGCACTAAAAATTAATGAACCTAAGATACTAGGCGTTGAAAAATATTTCAGGTATTAGGTGTTGCATGAAATTTTTTTCAATATACTTGTGTCACCGGAAAAATATTTCTAACTGGGGATAAGAAAATTAAGTCATATAAGATTTTGAGTGCCAAAATAAATTTAGGTTAAAGCATACAATTTAATCCCAAAAAATTAAAATCAATAAAGACATTAAAAAATTTAAAAAAATTGTCTCCACCCTAAAATTAAAGGGATAAGCATCTCATGCTTACTTTTGGATGTGCATGGCTTGTGAACCCTCAAGTAATACCCTTAATCTTAAAATTTATACTAGTATGTGATTAAATCCACATTCCACGCTCATCCCCAAATAAAGGTTTTTTTTTTTTTGAGAAAATGCTCCATGTACTAAAACTTAATCAACTTAAGACACTGGCGTTAAGTAAATATTTCACACATTGGTGTGACTAAAAAAAATATTTCTAGATGCTAGTCTTAGAAGCAAAATATTTCTAAATGCACGACAAGAGATTAAATCATTTGAGACACTCGATGCAAAAAAACTATTTAAGGGTATAACATGAAGTTTGAAATACATAAAAAAATATTAAAAAAAGGTCCCCACCCCAAAAGTAGAGGGATGAGCATCCCATGCTCAGATTTTAGATGAGCATCGAATGTGACCCCTTGAATTGTACCCTTACCAAAAATTTAATACTAGTATGTGAATAAATCCACATCCTACGTTCATCCCCAAATAAAGAGTTTTTTTTTTTTTTTTTTTTTTATAAAAAAAAAAAACATTCGATGCACTAAAAATTCATGAACCTAAGATACTGGGCGTTGAAAAATATTTCAGGTATTAGGTGTTGCAGGAAAAAAATATCAAGATACTAGTGCCAGATAAAAAATATTTCTAATTGGGGGATAAGAAATTAAGTCATATAAGATATTGAGTGCCAAAAATAATTTAGGTTGCAGCATACAATTTAATCCAAGAACATTAAAAGAAATAATGACATTAGAAATATTTAAAAAATTGTCTCCACCCTAAAATTAAAGGGATGAGCGTCCCATTCTTACTTTTGGATGCGCATGGCTTGTGAACCTTCAAGTAATACCCTTAATCTAAAACATTATACTAGTGTGTGATTAAATCCACATTCCACGCTCATCCCCAAATAAAAGGTTTTGTTTTTTTAGAACATGCTCCATGCACTAAAACTTAATAAACTTAAGACACTGGACGTTAAGTAAATATTTCGGATATTGTTGCGACTAAAAAAATATTTCTAGATGCTAGTCTCACAAGAAAACTATTTCAAAATGCACGACTAGTGATTAAATCATTTGAGACAATCGATGCAAAAACTATTTATGGGTATAACATACAGTTTCAAATACATAAAAAAATATTAAAACAAATCCCAACCACAAAATTAGAGGGATGAGCATCCCATGCTCATATTTTAGATGAGCATCGCATGTGACCCCGTGAGTTGTACCGTTACCTAAAATTTAATATTAGTATGTGAATAAATCCACATCCTACGTTCATCCCCAAATAAAGAGTTTTTTTTTTAAAAAAAAAAACACTCGATGCACTAAAAATTCATGAACCTAAGATACTGGGAGTTGAAAAAAAATTCAGATATTAGGTGTTGCAGGAAAAAAATTTCAAGATACTACTGTCACCGGAAAAATATTTCAAACTGCAGGATAAGAAATTAAGTCATATAAGATATTGAGTGCAAAAAATAATTTAGGTTGCAGCATACAATTTAATCCCAAAAAATTAAAAGAAATAAAGACATTAAAAAATTTAAAAAAGTTGCCTCCACCCAAAAATTAAAGGGATGAGCATCGCATGCTCATGTTTTGGATGCGCATGGCTTGTGAACCCTCAAGTAATACCCTTAATCTAATACATTATACTTGTGTGTGATTAAATCCACATTCCACAGTCATCCCCAAATAAAAGGTTTTTTTTATAGAAAATGTTCCATGCACAAAACTTAATCAACTTAAGACACGGGCGTTAAGTAAATATTTCAAACATTGGTGTGACTAAAAAAATATTTGTAGATCCTAGTCTCACAAGAAAAATATTTCTAAATTCACGACAAGAGATTAAATCATTTGAGATACTCGATGAAAAAACTATTTAAGGTTATAACATAAAGTTTGAAATACATAAAAAAATATTAAAAAAGGTCCCCACCCCAAAATTAGAGGGATGAGCATCCCATGCTCATATTTTAGATAAGCATCGCATGTGACCCCGTGAATTGTACCGTTACCTAAAATTTAATACTAGTATGTGAATAAATCCACATCCTACGTTCATCCCCAAAAAAAGAGTTTTTATATATATATAAAAAAAAAGTCAATACACTAAAAATTCATGAACCTAAGATACTGGGCGTTGAAAAATATTTCAAATATTAGGTGTTGCAGAAAAAAATTTCAAGATACTAGTGTCACCGGAAAAATATTTCTAACTGGGGGATAAGAAATTAAGTCATATAAGATATTGAGTGCCAAAAATAATTTAGGTTGCAGCATACAATTTAATCCAAAAAAAGTAAAAGAAATAAAAACATTAAAAAAGTAAAAAAAATTGTCTCCACCCTAATATTAAAGGGATGCTCATCTTTTGGAATTGTGTGGCATGTGAACCCTCAAGTACTACCCTCAATGTAAAACTTTGTACTAGTATGTGATTAAATCACATTCCACGCTCATCCCGAAATAAAAGCTGTTTTTTTTTTTGAGAAAATGCTCCATGCACTAAGACTTAATCAACTTAAGATACAGGGCGTTAAGTAAATATTTCATACATTGGTGCAACTAAAAAAATATTTTTAGATTCTAGTCTCACAAGAAAAATATTTCTAAATGCACGACAAGAGATTAAATCATTTGAGACACTTGATGTAAAAACTATTTATGGGTATAACATACAGTTTGAAATACATAAAAAAATATTAAACAAAGGTCCCAACCCCAAAATAAGAGGGATGAGCATCCCATGCTCATATTTTAGATGAGCATCGCATGTGACCCCTTGAATTGTACCCTTACCTAAAATTTAATACTAGTATGTGAATAAATCCACATCCTACGTTCATCCCCAAATAAAGAGTTTTTTTTTTTAAAAAAAAACACTCGATGCACTAAAAATTCATGAACCTAAGATACTGGGTGTTGAAAAATATTTAAGGTATTAGGCGTTGGAGGAAAAAAATTTCAAGATACTTGTGTCTCCGGAAAAATATTTCTAACTGCAGGAAAAGACATTAAGTCATATAAGATTTTGAGTTCCAAAAATAATTTAGGTTGCAGCATACAATTTAATCCCAAAAAATTAAAAGAAATAAAGACATTAAAAAAATTTAAAAAATTGTCTCCACCCTAAAATTAAAGGGATGAGCATCCCATGCTCATCTTTTGGATGAGCATGGCTTGTGAACCCTCAATTAATACCCTTAATCTAAAACTTTATACTAGTGTGTGATTAAATCCACATTCCACGCTCATCCCAAAATAAAAGGTATTTATTTTTAAGAAAATGCTCCATGCACAAAAACTTAATCAACTTAAGACACTGGGCGTTAAGTAAATATTTCGGACATTTGTGTGACTAAAAAAATATTTCTAGATCCTAGTCTCACAAGAAAAATATTTCTAAATGCACGACAAGAGATTAAATCATTTGAGACACTCGATGCAAAATCTATTTAAGGGTAAAACATACAATTTGAAATACATAAAAAATATTAAAAAAGGTTCCCCAACAAAAAATTAGAGGGATGAGCATCCCATGCTCATATTTTAGATGAGCATCGAATGTGACCCCTTGAATTGAACCCTTACCTAAAATTTAATACTAGTATGTGAATAAATCCACATCCTACGTTCATCCCCAAATAAAGAGTTTTTTTTTATATAAAAAAAACACTCGATGCACTATAAATTCATGAACCTAAGATACTGGGCGTTGAAAAATATTTCAGGTATTAGGTGTTGCAGGAAAAAAATTTCAAGATACTAGTGTCACCGGAAAAATATTTCTAACTGGGGGATAAGAAATTAAGTCATATAAGATATTGTGTGCCAAAAATAATTTAGGTTGCAGCATACAATTTAATCCCAAAAGATTAAAAGAAATAATGACATTAGAAAATTTAAAAAAAATTGTCTCCACCCTAAAATATAAGGGATGAGCATCTTTTGCTCATCCGTAGCATGGCTTGTGAACCTTCAAGTAATACCCGTAATCTAAAACTTTATACTACTATGTGATTAAATCCACACTCCACGCTCATCCCCAAATAAAAGGTTTTTTTTGTGTGTGGAGAAAATGCTCCATGCACTAAAACTTAATCAACTTAAGATACTGGGCGTTAAGTAAATATTTCGGACATTGGTGCGACTAAAAAAATATTTCTAGATGCTAGTCTCACAAGAAAAATATTTCTAAATGCACGACAAGAGATTAAATCATTTGAGACACTCGATGCAAAAACTATTTAAGGGTATAACATACAGTTTGAAATACATAAAAAAATATTAAAAAAAGGTCCCAACCCCAAAATTAGAGGGATGAGCATCCCATGCTCCTATTTTAGATGAGCATCGAATGTGACCCCTGGAATTTTTCCCTTACCTAAAATTTAATACTAGTATTTGAATAAATCAACATCCTACGTTCATCCCAAAATAAAGAGTTTTTTTTTTTTTTTTTTATAAAAAAAAAACCACTCGATGCACTAAAAATTCATGAACCTAAGATAATGGGGGTTGAAAAATATTTCAGTTATTAGGTGTTGCAGGAAAAAAAAATCAAGATACTAGTGTCATCGGAAAAATATTTCTAACTGGGGGATAAGAAATTAATTCATATAAGATATTTACTGCAAAAAAATAATTTAGGTTGCAGCATACAATTTAATCCAAAAAAATTAAAATAAATAAAGACATTAAAAAATTTAAAAAAGTTGTCTCCCCCCAAAAATTAAGGGGATGAGCATCACATGCTCATCTTTTGGATGCGCATGGCTTGTGAACCCTCAAGTAATACCCTTAATCTAAAACTTTATACTAGTATGTGATTAAATCCACATTCCACGCTCATCCCCAAATAAAAGGTTTTTTTTTTTGAGAAAATGCTCCATGCACTAAAACTTAATCAACTTAAGACACTGGGCGTTAAGTAAATATTTTGGACATTGGTGCGACTAAAAAAATATTTCTAGATGCTAGTCTCACATGAAAAATATTTCTAAATGCACGACAAGAGATTAAATCATTTGAGACACTCGATGCAAAAACTATTTTAGGGTATAGCATACCGTTTGAAATACATAAAACAATATTAAAAAAAGATCCAACACCAAAATTAGAGGGATGAGCATCCGATTGTCATCTTTTAGATGAGCATCCCATGTGACCCCGTGAGTTGAATCGTTACCTAAAATTTAATACTAATATGTGAATTAATCCACATCCTATGTTCATCCCCAAATAAAGAGTTTTTTTTTATATAAAAAAAACAACTCGATGCACTAAAAATTCATGAACCTAAGATTCTGGGCGTTGAAAAATATTTCAGGTATTAGGTGTTGCAGGAAAAAAATTTCAAGATACTAGTGTCACCGGAAAAATATTTCTAACTCGAGAATAAGAAATTAATTCATGTAAGATATTGATTGCTAAAAATAATTTAGGTTGCAGCATACAATTTAATCCAAAAAGATTAAAATAAATAAAGACATTAAAGGGATGAGCATGGCTTGTGAAACCCTCTAGTAATACCCTTAATCTAAAACTTTATACTAGTATGTGATTAAATCCACATTCCACGCTCATCCCCAAATAAAAGGTTTTTTTTTTTTTTTTTTTTTGGAGAAAATGCTCCATGCACTAAAACTTAATTAACTTAAGACACTGGGCGTTAACTATATATTTCGGACATTGGTGTGACTAAAAAAATATTTCTAGATGCTAGTCTCACAAGAGCCATATTTCTAAATGCACGACAAGAGATTAAATCATTTGAGATACTCGATGAAAAAACTTTTTAAGGGTATAACATACACATTGAAATACATAAAAAAATATTAAAAAAAGGTCCCAACCCAAAAATTAGAGGGATGAGCATCCCATGCTCATATTTTAGATGAGCATCGAATGTGACCCCTTGAATTATACCCTTACCTAAAATTTAATACTAGTATGTGAATGAATTCACATCCTACGTTCATCTTCAAATAAAGTGTTTTTTTATTATAAAAAAAAAGCACTCATTGCACTAAAAATTCATGAACCTAAGATACCGGGCGTTGAAAAATATTTCGGGTATTAGGTGTTGCGGAAAAAAAATTTCAAGATACTAGTGTCACTTAGGAAAAATATTTCTAACTATGGGATAAGAAATTAAGTCATATAAGATATTGAGTGCCAAAAATAATTTAGGTTGCAGCATACAATTTAATCCAAAAAAATTAAAAGAAATAAAGACATTAAAAAAATTTAGAAAATTGTCTCCACCCTAAAATTAAAGGGATGAGCATCCCATGCTCATCCGATGAGCATGGAATGTGAACCCTCAAGTAATACCCTTAATCTAAAACTTTATACTAGTATGTTATTTAATCCACATTCTACGCTCATCCCCAAATAAAAAGTTTTTTTTTTTTTTTTTTTTTTTTGGAGAAAATGCTCCATGCACTAAAACTTAATCAACTTAAGATATTGGCGTTAAGTAAATATTTCGGACATTGGTGGGACTAAAAAAATATTTCTAGATTCTAGTCTCACAAGAAACATATTTCTAAATGCACGACAAGAGATTAAATCATTTGAGACATTCGATGCAAAAACTATTTAAGGGTATAACATACAATTTGAAATACATTATAAAATATTTTTTTAAAAAAGGTCCCCACCCCAAAATTAGAGGGATGAGCTTCCCATGCTCATATTTTAGATGATCTTCGAATGTGACCCCTTGAATTGTACCCTTACCTAAAATTTAATACCAATATGTGAATAAATCCACATCCTACGTTCATCCCCAAATAAGGAGTTTTTTTATAAAAAAAAACAACTCGATGCACGAAAAATTCATGAACCTAAGATGCGGCGTTGAAAAATATTTAGGTGTGTATTAGGAAAAATATTTCTAATTGCAAGATATGAAATTATATTATATAAGATATTGAGTGCCAAAAATAATTTAGGTTGCAGCATACAATTTAATCCAAAAAAATTGAAAGACATAAACGCATTAAAAAATTTAGAAAAATTGTCTCCACCCTAAAATTGATTGGATGAGCATCCCATGCTCATCTTTTTGATGAGCGTGTTACCCAAGTGAGATCTTTACTCGATATGCTCTTCTTGGTGATGATAATCCCTCAAGTGCGACACCGATATCTTAGAGGATATTGGTGTGAACCCTCAAGTAATACCCTTAATCTAAAACTTTATACTAGTATGTGATTAAATCCAAATTCCACACTCATCCTAAAAAAAAGGTTTTTTTTTTTTTGGAGAAAATGCTCCATGCACAAAATCTTATTCAACTTAAGACACTGGGCGTTAAGTAAATATTTCGGACATTGGTGCGACTAAAAAAATATTTCTAGATTCTAGTCTCACAAGAAACATATTTCTAAATGCACGACAAGAGATTAAATCATTTGAGATAATTGATGCAAAAACTATTTATGGGTATAACATACAGTTTCAAATACATAAAAAAAATATTAAAAAAAAACCACACCACAAAATTAGAGGGATGAGCATCCCATGCTCATATTTTAGATGAGCATCGAATGTGACCCCTTGAATTGTACCCTTACCTAAAATTTAATACTAGTATGTGGATAAATCCACATCCTACGTTTATCCCCAAATAAAGAGTTTTTTTTTATAAAAAAAAATTCTCGATGCACTAAAAATTGATGATCCTAAGAGACTGGGCGTTGAAAAATATTTCAGGTATTAGGTTTTGCAGGAAAAAATTTCAAGATACTAGTGTCACCGAAATAATATTTCTAACCTCAGGATAATAAATTAATTCATATAAGATATTGAGTGCCAAAAATAATTTAGGTTGCAGCATACAATTTAATCCAAAAAAATTGAAAGAAATAAAGACATTAAAAAATTTGAAGAAAATTGTCTCCACCCTAAAATTAAAGGGATGAGCATCCCATGCTCATCTTTTGGATGAGCATGGCTTGTGAACCCTCATGTAATACCTTTAATCTAAAACTTTATACTAGTATGTGATTAAATCCACATTCCACGCTCATCCCCAAATATTTTTTTTTGGGAGAAAATGCTCCATGCACTAAAACTTAATCAACTTAGGATACTGGGCGTTAAGTAAATATTTCGGACATTGTGTTGGATATGATTAGTTTTGATGATGCCTTATATAGATGTCATTCTTAAGAGCAAAAAGTTTGTAAAATATATTAATCTCCTACATTGACTAACTACTATAATTATTGTAGATTAGTCCAAGTTGAATTATAGAACAAGAAGGAGATAAGAGATTTCAAAAAAAAAGGTGAAATTGGAGAAATTATTAAGTTCAAGAAGAAAAGGAAATATTGAAGAAGGTAGAACTTGCAAAAAATGATGAGTAATGATGAAGAATGATCAAGATGGGAGATGGAAGATGGAAGAACTTGATGAATGGAATGAGAATATCATTATACAAGTTCCAAGATTGATTCTAGAAGTCTCCATGATCAAGTGGAAGTTGAAATGACTCAATTCGGAGTTAAAATAAGTTAATTCAAGTTTAAATAGTGAAGAATGATCAAGAATGGAGAAGAAAGAAAGAAGAACTTGCTTAATGGAATGAGAAAATCATTATACAAGTTTTTAGATAAATTCTAGAAGTCTTCACGATCAAATAGAAGTTGGAACGACTTAATTCGGAGTTAAAATAAGCATGTTCAAGCTTCCAGATGAATAGTGTTTGCTACAGTAATTTTCGCATGAACAGTGTCATGCTCAAGCACAAAAATGGTCGTGCTCGAGCAAGAGACCTGTGCTTACTTGAGCAACAACGTGCTTCAACTACTCTATTCAGCTCTGTTTCAGGCGACCTCTGGTAATTCGACGATATCTCTCAAACCGAAGTCCGATTGAGGTGAAACCAATTTTGTATGAAACCATTTTGATATAAAATTAAAGCCCAAAGGAGTTCAGATGAGAGAGCTATGATTTTTGGAAGTTGCAACAGAAATCAATGTCACAATCCAGAACCAGCTTCGGTATTTTGAGCATATCTCACAAACGACAAATCCGATTGAGCTGAAATCGATGGCATATGAAACTAGACTCACATACCTTTCCAAAAAAAATCAAAATCATGAAAAACAAAGATCAATTGAAGGAGATATGATGTTTGAAGTTGACGGTCTGTTCAAAATGTTGCAAAAAATGCTGATCAAGAACAACCTCCATTCATCTGATGATAATGGACAAACCACAATGAGTTTGGAGCTGATTCTTCTTGCATTGGAAAGAAGACTCAAAGAGCTATATGGGGATAAGTGGTTTTCCAAATTTGGATTTATATCAAGGACGCTACACCCATCAGAAATTGACCCTTGTGTTGATGATATGCTTGCATTCTGAAAGGCAGAGAACAATTCATGTTGAAATGAATTATTGCCTCGAATTCATAGCCTCGAGTCAAGAAGAAGTAGAGAGAAAATTAGAAGAGCTTCTACCTAAATTCATATGCATTGTGCCTCGAGCTCAGAGGAAGGAATTCAAGATTAGGAGTTATGCTCGAGCATAACAAGAACCTTGCTCGAGCATCAGCGTATCAAACAGAAAAATGGCGAAGTGGAAGAGGCTTTCCCGAGCATGAGAAAAGAGTTGCTCGAGCACCATGCTCGAGCAGAGGTAAATATATGCTCGAGCAGGATCATTTTATCTATATTTATCGCCTTTGAATGAAGTGTGCCCGAGCATGGAAAATTGGCATGCTCGAGCACCACCGTTCCAGACAAAGAAACAGCGAGGTAAAAGAGTCATGCTCGAGCAGAGGTAAGTGTTTGCTCGAATAGAATCATTAAACACTCATCTTCTCCTCTCTGTCTAACTTATGCCCGAGCACACAACTTGATCATGCTCGAGCAAGGTCACCCCTGCTTTGAAATCTCCGACTTCGTAAATCTTAAATTATTCTATGTGAATTCATTTCTTCATATTACTACTCATTAATATTGCTAATTACTTTTAATCAGTTTGCTAATAAGTTTCAGATGATTAGATCATAGATTAACAACAAATTTGCATAAAGCAAATTTGTGTGTCAGAGAAACATTGAAAACAGAGGAAAGCTTCATCTGTCTAACGGCTATATTCATGAGTCACAACGATTAATTTTCAAGATTCTCCAACGGCCATTAATACAACACTCAAGACAGAGAAGTCAATGTTAAACATTCTATGATTAAAGTTGGATTAAAGCTCAACAGGCAAAAAGCATCAGAAGCTTCAACGGCTAGTTCCAACGGTCATATTCTAAGTAGCTCAACTGAAGAATTGCTCTAACGGTCGAATGCTATTGGTTAGCTATAAAAGAACAAGCATTCAAACTTCAACAAGATACATGAGCGTGCACTGCCGAAATGCCGACATTATGAATATATGCTTAGCTCATACACTCTATTCTCAATGCTTACATAGCTTATTACAGAGAGTGAAATGATTTGTATTGTACTTCAGTGATTATTATTCATCTGCTCTGTGAGAGAGTCTAAACACTTGTTTGATTATCTGTTTAGTGATCAAATCTTAAGGTTGTGGAACCTTTGAGTGTGGGTGTACAATTACAACTTGTAAGGGGGAGTGAGTCCTAATGTGAAAGGATCATCCTGAGTACAGAGTCGGTAATCGTATTCTTACGGTGCGTAAGAGGATATCTCGAGAAAGAGATTGTAAAGGCGACGAATCATGGAATCACAAGTGTCCGTGGGAAAATCGAAGAGCAGGACGAAGAACGCGAAGAACACGGCTAAACTTATAAGGTTGTAAAGGCTTTTCTCTTGTGCCTGGTTAAACAAGGAGATAGTTGAAAATCTCAAGTGGAGATTGGGGACTGGACGTAGGTCAAGGATTGGGCCGAACCAATATAAATCTCTCGTTTGCATATTCTCTTCTCTAAACTCTTATATTTCAAAGATATATGTTTTGAATGATCTCGACTATCAGTTTATAAATTATTACCGTCATTCAAACCTTCTTCAGTAAGTTGCAAAAAGATTTTCTAAGCTTTCGAAAGTTTTATCCGACACCCAATTCACCCCCCCTCTTGGGTGATAGCCAGGTCTAACACATTGGTGCGACTAAAAAAATATTTCTAGCTGCTAGTCTCACAAGAAACATATTTCTACACGCACGACAAGAGATTAAATAATTTGAGATACTCGATGCAAAAACTATTTAAGGGTATAACATACAGTTTGAAATACATAAAAACATATTTTTAAAAAAAGGTCCCCACCCAAAAATTATAGGGATGAGCATCCCATGCTCATATTTTAGATGAGCATCGAATGTGACCCCTTGAATTGTACCCTTACCTAAAATTTTATACTAGTATGTGAATAAATCCACATCCTAGATTGATCCCCAAATAAAGATTTTTTTTTAAGAAAAAAAACACTCGATGCACTAAAAATTCAAGAACCTAAGATACTGGGCATTGAAAAATATTTCAGGTATTACGTGTTGCAGGAAACAAATTTCAAGAAACTAGTGTCACCGGAAAAATATTTCTAACTGCAGGATTAGAAATTAATTCATATACGATATTGAGTGCCAAAAATAATTTAGGTTGCAGCATACAATTTAATCCAAAAAAATTAAAAGAAATAAAGACATAAAAAAAAATTTAAAAAATTGTCTCCACCCTAAAATTAAAGGGATGAGCATCCCATGGCTTGTGAACCCTCAAGTAATACCCTTAATCTAAAACTTTATACTAGTATGTGATTAAATCCACATTCCACGCCCATCACCAAATAATTTTTTTTTTTTTGAGAAAATGCTCCATGCACTAAAACTTAATCAACTTAAGATATTGTGCGTTAAGTAAATATTTCGGACATTGGTGGTACTAAAAAAATATTTCTAGATGCTAGTCTCACAAGAAACATATTTCTAAATGCACGACAAGAGATTAAATCATTTGAGATACTCGATGCAAAACCTATTTAAGGGTATAACATACAGTTTGAAATACATTATAAAATATTAAAAAAAAGGTCCCCACCCCAAAATTAGAGGGATGAGCTTCCCATGCTCATATTTTAGATGATCATCAAATGTGACCCCTTGAATTGCACCCTTACCTAAAATTTAATACTAGTATGTGAATAAATCCACATCCTACGTTCATCCCCAAATAAAGAGTTTTTTTTATTAAAGAAAAACGGTTGATGCACTAAAAATTCATGAACCTAAGATACTGGGCGTTGAAAAATATTTCAGGTACTAGGTGTTGCGGGGAAAAAATTTCAAGATACTAGTGTCACCGAAAAATATTTCTAAGCGCAAGATATGAAATTATATTATATAAGATATTGAGTGCCAAAAATAATTTAGGTTTAAAAGCATAAGATTTAAACGAAAAAAAATTAAAAGAAATAAAGAATTAAAAATTTAAAAAAAAAATTGTCTCCACCCTAAAATTAAAGGGATGGCATCCCATGCTCATCTTTTGGATGAGCATGGCATGTGAACCTCAAGTAATACCCTCAATCTAAAACTTTATACTTGTATGTCATTAAATCCACATTCCACACTCATTCCTAAATAAAAGGTTTTTTTTTTTTGGAGAAAAAGCTCCTTGCACTAAAACTTAATCAACTTAAGAGACTGGGCGTTAAGTAAATATTTTTGACATTGATGCAACTAAAAAAATTATTGATTAAATACCCTTTTGGGTCCCCGGAAAAAAACACGGACCTCATTTTGGTCCCTCACACAAAGAAATGCCCTTTTAGTCCCCGAGCGGGACGAATAAGGGTCGATTAGTGAACATTTTGGTCCTCGCAAATTTCCAAAAAGCCCTTTTAGTCCATAAAAAAGTTCGATTTTAGTCCCGAGGGACTAAAACGGGGTCCGTGTTTTTTGTCGGGGACCCAAAAGGGTATTTACTCAAAATTATTTCTAGATGCTAGTCTCAACAGAAACATATCTCTAAATGCACGACAAGAGATTAAATAATTGAGATACTCGATGCAAAAACTATTTAAGGGTATAACATACAGTTTGAAATACATAAAAAAAATATTAAAAAAAGGTCCCCACCCTAAAATTAAAGGGATGAGCATCCCGTGCTCATATTTTAGATGAGAACCGAATGTGACCCCTGGAATTGTACCCTTACCTAAAATTTAATACTAGTATGTGAATAAATCCACATCCTACTTTCATCCCCAAATAAAGAGTTTTTTTATTTAAAAAAAATGCTCGATGTAGTAAAAATTAATGAACCTATGATACTGGGCGTTGAAAAAAATTTCTGATATTAGGTGTTGGAGGAACAAAATTTTAAGATAATAGTGTCACCGGAAAAATATTTCTAACAGTAGGATAAGAAATTAATTCATATAAGATATTGAGTGCCAAAAATAATTTAGGTTGCAGCATACAATTTAATCCAAAGAAATTAAAAGAAATAAAGACATTAAAAAAAATTAAAAATTGTTTCCAACCTAAATTTGAAGGGATGAGCATCGCATGTGAGCCCTCAAGTAATACCCTTAATCGAAAACTCTATACTTGTATGTGATAAAATCCACATTCCACCCTCATCCCCAAATAAAAGATTATTTTTTTTTTTTGTGGAAAAAATGCTCCATGCACTAAAACTTAATCAACTTAAGATACTGGGCGTTAAGTAAATATTTCGGACATTGGTGCTACTAAAAAAATATTTCTCGATGCTAGTCTCACAAGAAACATATTTCTAAATGCACGACAAGAGATTAAATCATTTGAGATACTCGATGCAAAAACTATTTAAGGGTATAACATACAGTTTGAAATACATAAAAAAATATATTAAAGAAAGGTCCCCACCCCAAAATTAGTGGGATGAGAATCCCATGCTCATATTTTAGATGAGCATCGAATGGGACCCCGGAATTGTACCCTTACCTAAAATTTAATACTAGTATGAGAATAAATCCACATCCTACGTTGATCCCCAAATAAAGAGTTTTTTTAAAAAAAACACTCGATGCACAAAAAATTTATGAACCTAAGATACTGGGCGTTGAAAACTATTTCATGTATTAGGTCTTGCAGGAAAAAAAAATTTCAAGATACTAGTGTCACCGAAAAAATATTTCTAACTACAGGATAAGAAATTAATTCATATAAGATATTGAGTACCAAAAATAATTTACGATGCAGCATACAATTTAATCCAAAAAAATTAAAAGAAATAAAGAGATTACAAAAATTTTTTTAAAAAAAATCTCCACCCTAAAATTAAAGGGATGAGCATCCCAAGCTCATCTTTTGGATGAGCATGGCTTGTGAACCCTCAAGTAATACCCTTAATCTAAAACTTTATACTAGTTTGTGATTAAATCCACATTCCATGCTCATCCCCAAATAAAAGCTTCTTTTTTTTTTAGAAAATGCTCCATCCAAAAAAACTTAATCAACTCGGGATATGCGGGCGTTAAGTAAATATTTCGGACATTGGAGCTACTAAAAAAATATTTCTGGATGCTAGTCTCACAAGAAACATATTTCTAAATGCACGAAAAGAGATTAAATCATTTAAGATACTCGATGCAAAAACTATTTAAGGGTATAACATACGAGTTTGAAATACATAAAAAAAATATCAAAAAATGGTCCCTAAACCCAAAATTAGAGGGATGAACATCTCATGCTCATATTTTAGATGAGCATCGAATGTGACCCTTAGAATTGTACCCTTACTTAAAATTTAATACTAGTAGGTGAATAAATCCACATCCTACGTTCATCCCCAAATAAAGAGTTTTTTTCTATTAAAAAAAACGCTCGATGCACTAAAAATTCATGAACCTAAGATATTGGGCGTTGAAAAATATTTCAGGTATTAGGTGTTGGAGGAAAAAAATTTGAAGATACTAGTGTCACCAGGAAAAATATTTCTAACAAGCAAGATAAGAAATTAATTCATATAAAATATTGAGTGCCAAAAATTATTTAAGTTGCAACATACAATTTAATCAAAAAAATTTAAAAAAAGTTCTCCACCCAAAAATTGAAGGGATGAGCAACCCATGCTCATCTTTTGGATAAGCATGGAATGTGAGCCGTCAAGTAATACCCATAATCTAAAACTTTATACTTGTATGTGATTAAATCCACATTCCACACTCATCCCCAAATAAAAGCTTCTTTTTTTTTTTGTAGAAAATGCTCCATCCAAAAAACCTTAATCAACTTAGGATACTGGGCGTTAAGTAAATATTTCGAACATTGGAGCTACTAAAAAAATATTTCTGGATGCTAGTCTCACAAGAAACATATTTCTAAATGCAAGAAAAGAGATTAAATCATTTGAGATACTCAATGCAAAAACTATTTAAGGGTATAACATACAATTTGAAAGACATAAAAAAAATATCAAAAAATGGTCCCCACCCTAAAATTAGAGGGATGAGCATCGCATGCTCATATTTTAGATTAGCATTGAATGTGACCCTTAGAATTGTACCCTTACTTAAAATTTAATACTAGTATGTGAATAAATCCACATCCTACGTTCATCCCCACATAAAGAGTTTTTTTCTATTAAAAAAAACGCTCGATGCACTAAAAATTCATGAACCTAAGATACTTTTGGGCATTGAAAACTATTTCAAGTATTAGGTGTTGGAGGAAAAAAATTTGAAGATACTAGTGTCACTTAGGAAAAATATTTCTAACAGCAAGATAAGAAATTAATTCATATAAAATATTGAGTGCCAAAAATAATTTAGGTTGCAACATACAATTTAGTCCAAAAAATTAAAAAAAAAATTGTCTCCACCCTAAAATTAAAGAGATGAGCATCTCATACTCATCTTTTAGATGAGCATGGCTTGTGAACCCTCAAGTAATACCCTTAATCTAAAACTTTATACTAGTATGTGATTAAATACAAATTCCACGCTCATCCCCAAATAAAAGGTTTTTTTTTTTGGAGAAAATGCTCCAAGAACAAAAACTTAATCAACTTAGGATATTGGGTGTTAAGTAAATATTTAAGACATTGGTGCTACTAAAAAATATTTCGGATGCTAGTCTCAAAAGAAACATATTTCTAAATGCATGACAAGAGGTTAAATCATTTGAGATACTCGATGAAAAAACTATTTAAGGGTATAACATACACTTTGAAATACATAAAAAAATATTTAAAAAAAGGTCCCCACCCCAAAATTAGAGGGATGAGCATCCCATGCTCATATTTTTGATCAGCATCGAATGTGACCCCTTGAATTGTACCCTTACCTCAAATTTAATACTAGTATGTGAATAAATCCAAATCCTATGTTGATCCCCAAATAAAGAGTTTTTTTAATAAAAAAACACTCGATGCACTAAAAATTCATGAACCTAATATACTGGGCGTTGAAAACTATTTCAGGTATTAGCTGTTGCAGGAAAAAAAAATTTCAAGATACTAATGTCACCGGAAAAATATTTCTAACTACAGGATAAGAAATTAATTCATATAAGATATTGAGTACCAAAATAATTTAGGATGCAACATTCAATTTAATCCAAAAAAATTAAAAGAAATAAAGACATTACAATAAAAAAAAATTAAAAAAATTATCCACTTTAAAATTAAAGGGATTAGCATCCCATGCTCATCTTTTGGATGAGCATGGCATGTGAACCCTCAAGTAATACCCTTAATCTAAAACTTTATACTAGTGTGTGATTAAATCCACATTCCACGCTCATCACCAAATAAAAGCTTCTTTTTTTTGTAGAAATTGCTCCATCCACAAAAACTTAATAAACTTAGGATACTGGGCGTTAAGAAAGTATTTCAGACATTGGAGCTACTAAAAAAATATTTATGGATGCTAGTCTAACAAGAAACGTATTTCTAAATGCACGACGAGAGATTAAATCATTTGAGATACTCGATGCAAAAACTATTTTAGGGTATAACATAAAGTTTGAAATACATAAAAAAAAATATTAAAAAATGGTCCCCACCACAAAATTAGGGGGATGAGCATCCCATGCTCATAATTTAGATGAGCATCGAATGTGACCGCTAGAATTGTACCCTTACCTAAAATTTAATACTAGTATGTGAATAAATCCACATCCTACGTTCATCCCCAAATAAAGAGTTTTTTTTTATTTAAAAAAACCCTCGATGCACAAAAAATTCAATAACCTAAGATACTGGGCGTTGAAAAATATTTCAGGTATTAGGTGTTGTAGGAAAAAAATTTCAAGATACTAGTGTCACCGGAAAAATATTTCTAACTGTAGGATAAGAAATTAATTCATATAAGATATTGAGTGCCAAAAATAATTTAGGTTGCAGCATACAATTTTGTCCAAAAAATTTAAAAAAATTGTCTCCACCCTAAAAGTAAAGGGATGAGCATCCCATGCTCATCTTTTGGATAAGCATGGCTTGTGAACCCTCAAGTAATACCCTTAATCTAAAATTGTATACTAGTATGTAATTAAATCCACATTCCACGCTCATCCCCAAATAAAAGCTTTTTTTTGGAGAAAGTGCACCATGCACAAAAACTTAATCAACTGAGGATACTAGGCGTTAAGTAAATATTTCGGACATTAGTGGTACTAAAAAAATATTTCTACATGCTAGTCTCACAAGAAACTTATTTCTAAATGCACGACAAGAGATTAAATCAATTGAGATACTGAATGAAAAAAAAAATTAAGGGTATAACATACAGTTTGAAATACATAAAAAAATATTAAAAAATGGTCCCCACCCCCAAAAATTAGAGGGATGAGCATTCCATGCTCATATTTTAGATGAGCATCGAATGTGACCCCTTGAATTGTACCCTTACCTAAAATTTCATACTAGTATGTGAATAAATCCTCATCCTACGTTCATCCCCAAATAAAGAGTTTTTTTTTTTTTTTTATAAAAAAAACGTTCGATGCACTAAAAATTCATGAACCTAAGATACTAGGCGTTGAAAAATATTTCAGGTATTAGGTGTTGGAGGAAAACAATTTCAAGATACTAGTGTCACCGGAAAAATATTTCAAACAGCAGGATAAGAAATTAATTCATATAAGATATTGAGTGCCCAAAATAATTTAGGTTGCAGCATACAATTTAATCCAAAAAATTAAAAAAAAAAAACTCCACCCGAAAATTAAAGGGATGAGCATCTGTAATGACCCAGGAAAAAAAAATCATTTTAAGTTTCGAGGACGAAACTTATTTTAAGGAGGTTAGAATGTAATACCCAGATTATTATGAATAATAATACATTTAAATAATAAATATAATAGTAAAAGTAATAGATTTATATAATAATAATAATGATAATGATATAATAATATATAGCAAAATCTAAAAATTTATAATGGTTGTATTGTTAATTTATTAATTAGGAATAATTAAAGGGCCCAGCCCAGAGCTAAAACCCTAAAATTTAAATTATAAATATAGGTTAGCCGCTCAAACCTAACCTAGAAAAACACTCGTTATTTTTCTCTGCCGTCTTTCATCAATTATTCTCCTAGGAGGTTAGCAAAACGGCGACCAGGTAATCCTAATCCCCGTGAACAATAGGTTAGTTTTATATAGACTTCAATAAGGCTGTCATATATGTAATCCTAATCCCCATGAATCTTAAGTTAATTTTATATCTTGATAGATAATCCTTTTTCAGTTCTGGAAGTAACTTTTGCGATCAATTTATCGATTGAATTACATATACATATATCTCCCTTCATTCTCGATTGGCGTGATCCATTTTTTTAAAAACCATTCAACATTTTGAATATTAGCTGTACGTAGATTTTGATTGAGTTATATATAGATATGTACCTTTTTATTCTTGATTGGCGTGATGAAACTTTTTGCAAAAGAACCATTTATTTACTATTGCATAAACATGTCTTTACGTGGCTACTCTGGTGGTTTTGGTTTTCGAAATTGAAACTTATGTATTGATTGATGAATTACCTTTGGATATACATACCTCACGTTGTTGCTCTGGTCGATTTGGATTCCGTCATTGAAATTTATAAATGCTTTAATTAATTAATATATATATATATATATTTATTGAGAAATCCAATTTTGTATGTATTTAAAATAATTTAATCATGGGAAGATAGCCTTAGGATGGTACCTCCTAAGGTGATGAACACAACCTTTAGGCTTTATGCCCCCGATATGTAATTTTATGTGAACCGATGATATCCGTTCTTCCCAAAGTGGTGTCTGGCAGGGTTTCCCGGGACACTAGTAGCAACTTTGGGAAGAGGTGTGCACACTAGGAAGAAATACTTGATGGTCAAATTTGATTAATTGTGACTGGCAGGGTTTCCCAGGTCACAGGGTAAACTGGTAGGGTTTCCTGGGTCTACCATGGTTCTCTTCCCACTAATTAAATTAAATAAAGAACATCGAAACTACATTTTTGATTATATATATGTATATGATATTGTTATCATCTGTAAATAATTCATATTTCTTTTTCTCCATATTATCTTTGTTTTATTAGGATTACCAGCTTTGCTGATTTTTGTTTGTGTTCATGGGCTGCGATGATCCTTCGGGGGAGCAGAATTTCAGTGATACAGTTCCAAGGTTGGGGTTAGCGTGAGAAGTGAGGAAGACACTGTCACCTAATTCTAGCTAGTTTTATTTTATGCCTTGGATAGAACATTTTTAGTTAAGTTTGAATTTATGGAATTTATGTTAATGTAATAAAGTAGCCTTGCACTTGTCCCAAGACAAGTGCGGCGGTGGCACTTCCCAAATTTGGTTTATTTAGATTTCACATTATTTATGATTTTAATAGTTTTATGCTATTATAAATAGTTAGAAATTTTGGGGTGTTACAGCATCCCATGCTCATCTTTTTTATGACCATGGCTTGTGAACCCTCAAGTAATACCCTTAATCTAAAACTTTATACTAGTATGTGATTAAATCCACATTCCACGCTCATCCCCAAATAAAAGGTTTTTTTCTGGAGAAAATGCTCCATGCACAAAAACTTAATCCACTTAGGATACTGGGCGTTAAGTAAATATTTCAGACATTGGTGCTACTAAAAATATATTTCTGGATGCTAGTCTCACAAGAAACATATTTCTAAATGCTCGACAAGAGATTAAATCATTTGAGATACTCAATGCAAAAATTATTTTAGGGTATAACATACAGTTTGAAATACATAAAAAAATATTAAGAAATTGTCCCCACCCCAAAATTAGAGGGATGAGCATCCCATGCTCATATTTTAGATGTGCATCGAATGTGACCCCTTCAATTGTACCCTTACCTAAAATTTAATACTAGTATGTGAATAAATCCACATCCTACGTTCAACCCCAAATAAAGAGTTTTTTTAATAAAAAAAACACTCGATGCTCTAAAAATTCATGAACCTAAGATACTGGGCGTTGAAAAATATTTCAGGTATTAGGTGATGCAGGAAAAAAAATTTCAAGATACTAGTTTCACCGGAAAAATATTTCTAGCTGCAGGATAAGAAATTAATTCATATAAGATATTGAGTGCCAAAAATAATTTAGGTTGCAGAACACAATTTTATCCAAAAAAATTAAAAGAAATAAAGACATTGAAAAAAATTAAAAAAAATTGTTCACCATAAAATTAAAGGGATGAGCATGGCTCTTGAACCCTCAAGTAATACCCTTAATCTAATATTTTATACTAGTATGTGATTAAATCCAAATTCCACGGTCATCCCTTAATAAAAGGTTTTTTTTTGTAGAAAATACTCCATGCACAAAAACTTAATCAACTTAGGATACTGGGCGTTACGTAAATATTTCGGACGTTGGTGCTACTAAAAAAATATTTCTGGATGCTAGTCTCACAAGAAACATATTTCTAAATGCACGACAAGAGATTAAATCATTTGAGACACTCGATGCAAAAAACTATTTAAGGGTATAACATACACTTTGAAATACTTAAAAAAATATTAAATATGTCCCAACCCCAAAATTAGAGGGATGACCATCCCATTCTCATATTTTAGTTTAGCATCGAATGTGACTCCTAGAATTGTACCCTTACCTAAAATTTAATACTAGTATGTGAATAAATCCACATCCTACGTTTATCCCCAAATAAAGAGTTTTTTTTTTAATTAAAAAAAACTCTCGATGCACT
This sequence comes from Acacia melanoxylon, assembly GCA_019022615.1. Classification (NCBI taxonomy): domain Eukaryota; kingdom Viridiplantae; phylum Streptophyta; class Magnoliopsida; order Fabales; family Fabaceae; genus Acacia; species Acacia melanoxylon. Next base: position 5,231,251 of record JAFJYJ010000011.1, read on the forward strand.
AAAAATTCATTTACCTAAGATACTGGGCATTGAAAAAAATTTCAGGTATTAGGTATTGCAGGAAAAAAATTTCAAGATACTAGTGTCACCGGAAAAATATTTCTAAGTGCAGGATAAGAAATTAATTCATATAAGATATTGAGTGCCAAAAATAATTTAGGTTGCAGCATAAAATTTAATCCAAAAAAATTAAAAGAAATAAAGACATTAAAAAATTTATAAAAAAAATTGTCTACACCCTAAAATTGAAGGGATGAGCATGGCTTGTGAGCCTTCAAGTAATACCCTTAATCTAAAACTTTATTCTAGTATGTGATTAAATCTACATTCCACACTCATCCCCAAATAAAAGTTTTTTTTTGGAGAAAATGCTCCATGAACAAAAACTTAATCAACTTAGGATCCTGGGCGTTAAGTAAATATTTCGGACATTGGTGCTACTAAAAAAATATTTCTAGATGCTAGTCTCACAAGAAACATATTTCTAAATGCAGGACAAGAGATTAAATCATTTGAGATACTCGATGGAAAAACTATTTAAGGGTAGAACATACAGTTTGAAATACGTAAAAAAATATTAAAAAAGGTCCTCACCCCAAAGTAAGAGGGATGAGCATCCCATGCTCATATTTTAGATGAGCATTGAATGTGACCCCTTGAATTGTACCCTTACCTAAAATTTAATACTATTATGTGAATAAATCCACATCCTATGTTCATCCCCAAATAAAGAGTTTTTTTTTTATAAAATAAAAAACTCCATGCATTAAAAATTAATAAACTTAAGATACTGGGTGTTGAAAAAATATTTCAAGTATTAGATGCTATATGAAAAATATTTCAGGATACTAGTGTCACCGGAAAAATATTTTTTACTGCAAGGCAAGAAATTAATTCATTTAAGATATTGGGTGCCAAAAATAATTTAGGTTGCAGCATATAATTTAATCCAAAAAAATTAAAAGAAATAAACACATTTAAAAAAATTTAAAAAATTGTCTCCACCCTAAAATTAAAGGGATGAGCATCCCATGATCATCTTTTTGATGAGCATGGCATGTGAACCCTCAAGTAATACCCTTAATCATAAAGTTTATACTAGTATGTTATACCCTTAAAACTTTAGATTAAGGGTATTACTTGAGGGTTCACATTCCATGTTCATCCAAAAGATGAACATGGGATGGTCATCCCTCTAATTTTAGGGTGGAGACCATTTTTTTAATTTTTTAATATTTTCATGTATTTTTATTTTTTTGGATTAAATTGTATTCTGCAACCTATATTATTTTTGGCACCCAATATCTTATATGAATTAATTTCTTGTCTTGCAGTAAGAAATATTTTTCCAGTGACGCTAGTATCCTGAAAAAAAATTTCTTATAGCATCTAATACCTGAAATATTTTTTCAACACCCGGAGATCTTAAGTTTATTAATTTTTAGTGCGTGGAGTTTTTTTTTAAAAAAAAAAAAAAGAAAAACGTTTTATTTAGGGTAATCTTGGGATGTGGATTCATTCACATACTAGTATAAATTCTTAGATTAAGGGTACAACTTGACTGCTCACATTCTATGCTCAACCAAAAGATGAGCATGGGATGCTCATCCCTTTAATTTTGGGGCTTTGACCATTTTTAAATTTTTTATTTGTTTATTTATTTTTATTTCGTAGATTAAATTGCATGTTGCGCCCTAAAATATTTCTTACACCCAGTATCTCAAATGTATTAATTTCTTGTCCTTCAATCACAAATAACTTTCCTGTGACACCAGTATCCTGAAATATTTTTCCAGAAGCACCTAATGTTTGAAATAATTTTTCAACGCCCAGTATCTTAAGTTAATTAACTTTTAGTGCATGGAGTGTTTTTTCAAAAATAAAAAAATAGGAAAAAATTTTATTTTGTGATAAACATGGAATGTAGATTGAGTAAATACCCTTTCTGGTCCTTGACAAAAAACACAAACCCCCTTTTAGTCCCTTACAAAAAAATTGACCCTTATTCGTCCTTTTTATGGACTAAAAAGGACCTTTTGGAAATTTTTGAGGGATCAAAATGTCAACCAATCGACTTTATTCGTCCTTTTTATGGACTAAAAAGGACTTTTTTTTAAATGACCAAAATGGGGATCGCATTTTTTGTCAGGGACCAGAAAGGGTATTTACTCATGTAGATTCATTCAAATACTAGTATTAAGTTTTAGATTAAGGGTATAATTTGAGGGTTCACATTTCATGCTCATCCAAAAGAAGAGTACATGATGATAAACATATACTAGTATTAAGTTTTAGATGAAGGGTATAATTTGAGGGTTCACATTCCTTGCCCATCCAAAAAAAGAGTATATTGTAACATCCCAAATTTTGGGATTCGGCAATTAGAAATATTGAATGGAAATTAATGGAGAAAATTTGGCCTAATATGAGTATGAAAATAATTATTGGAATTTAAGGCCTATTTTCCCTTGAATTTTCAGGAAAAGAATAAATTGAAGGAATATTGGGAAGGAATAGTTTATGGGCTAAAATAATTATTGGAAGTTGAGGAATATTTTCCTTGAATTTTTGGAGAAAAGAATTGTTGAATTTTAATGTCCAACATTAGGAAGAAAAGGAAATATTGAAGGCATGCTCGTGGGACCCAAAAGTAAAATAACCATTCTTGGAGAACAATTTCCACAAAGACGTGATGCATGCATATTTGGATAACTTCTCTAATATCCATTGCTAATTGGTGAAGTAAAGATGCATCACTATTTCGAAAGCAAGGCAGCATCTAATTTGCATTGTGGGCCATATAATTTAACCCATTAAGTAAGCGCATAACACCAATTCTCCAGGCATTAATTCTTTTTGGCCCAGAATCATTTGGACAGAATTATTTGACAGCAAAAGATGAAGCCCAATAAAGTCCCGCAAGTCGCTATTTCTCTTCGGCCTAACACCAAAAGAGAGAACACACGCACATGCAACCCATACTCCCTCGGTGCGTTTTGCCTCCTCGGTCTAAACCTTTTTAACATTGAGGGAAGAGACAGCGAATGTTTACAAAGACATAACCACATATTCCCTCTTGGAACTCGGCAAAGCATCATGCTCCACTATGTCTCATGCTTTCAAGAACTCTCATGCTCCACTACTTTCCTTGTGTCTCCAACATGTCCGCCATGCTCCACCATTTCTCTTAAACTCGCAAAGACGCTATATACTCCCCTAGGTCCCTTGAAACTCGGCATCTCGGCGGTACCCATAGTTTCTCATCTTCCTATTCTCATTTGCCTTGTCCGCTTTGCATACGTAAAATAGAATGTGAGGTGGGTCACACCTTTGTGATAGACCATGGAGCTAAAGAAGAGGAACAAGAAGGAAGCACCAAAGCATACATGCAAGGTTGGATTCAAACAAGTGAAGGTGCTAAAGAGAATAAGAGAAGTCTGAAGAACCACACATACGAGAATTGGGTTCGAACAAGGTGAGCCATTAAGCTTCTCTCCTTCTCATTTTTCCGAGTTTCCGACGTTGGTTTTCGAATTCGAACCTTAAGAGACGTGGTTATGATTCTGCATGATTGCTGTTCTGTTTTTGATAGCCGAAACAAAGAACTTTGGAAGTCTAAGTGCATGCATGAAGTTCTGTAGTGGTTGAAATTGAAGCTTAAACGTACATGCATGTGGCTATGTTCTTTGAGCATCGAAACAGAACTTGAATGTAAGATTAAGGTTAAGGACTGAACCTATTCGTCTCTGTTTTTGTGTGCTGAAACAGAGTTAAAGACGTTAGCTACAGTAAATTCGTGGATGAACAAGTGCAAGTGTGAACAGGAATTATATGCGATGTCATTGCTGGAAAACTGAACTTGCAGCTGAGCAAAGTGAACTTTGAGCAAGGTAAAACCGGGGTAAATGAACTCCTTTGACCCTGAAATTTTGTGGACAATTAGTACACATCGTGATCTTTATAATGAGCTTTGGATCACCCAAATATGAGGTCTACAACTCCAATTATGAATTTTGGAAGATGAGCTAAAAATTCTGGAAAGTTTTGGTATGGTTCCGGAGCAACCAAATGACGTTGCATTTCGGACCAAGTAAACATTTTAGTTTTTCCTTGAAATTTTTACAGTAACTAGAAGACATCTCCAGATTTCCAAAAAGCTAAAGAACACCAAAATCGGAGTTGTATCGAGAGAGATACGTATTTTTGAAATTGACCTATTAATCTGAAACGTTTTTCTGGACAACAAAGAAAGAATGAAAATCTGGGAATGATACAGAAATAAATAGGTCTAGTGATTATGTTTCTTGATACTAGACTTAATTAGGGGCAAATAGAAATTTGAACCACCCCAATCGGAGTTCTGTAGAATTAATTATGAGTTTTCAAAGATTGGCCAAAATGTTGACAGCTTTTAGTTACCTTGCGAATTTAAGAAAGAAATGGCCTAAGTAATAAGAATGAACTCCAAGGGTGTGAGAAAGCCTATGAGGATAAAATAACCCATTAGGTATTCATTTTCCATGGCTCTAATAATATGAACATGTGTTTAGGCCATGAGAAGTCAAGAAAGAAGAAGAATCGGATGTGCTTCAAGCAACTCCGTAGTTGGAAGAAAAGATACAAGCGGAAGACAAAGGCTAAAGTGGTGGGTAGTTGTTATCTTGTTAGCCTGTATGTATGTATTTCTTGTATGATCGATCATGTTTGCTAGATGATTTACATGTTTATTTTCCTAGCTATGGAATTGAGGCATGCGGTCTCATAGGGTCTGCGTGTCCTAAAGGGTCACGGTCCTTGGCCGTTAACGCTGCGATTACGGTGCGACTTGTTTGTTGTGAATTAATCTATGCATATACATGTGTTATACTGTTATTTACATTTCATACCTGCATATGAGATTAACTGTTACCCCTGGGGTTCATTCATTTGAACTCCAGATCACATGAAATAGACAGGTAAGCACAGGCTAGTAGTTCTGCACCAGACTCCAGACTAGAGTGTTGCTTGAAGGCGGCACACTGAAGGTAGTGCTTGAAGATACCATAGAATGAATAAGCAGAAAGAAGGCCCTCAAGAACGTTGACGCTTCTGTACGAATAGCGTAGGGCCGGGTGTCAAAGAATTAAATGGGTATTGGCGATGAACACCACCGTTATGTAATCAAAATTTAAGTTTGTATCGGTATGTGTTTAAGAACGCTCCGCATATGCCGAATAAAGAAGATCCGGAAAGGGTGTTAGAATCACACTACCCGCCACCTGGAAGGGCGAGGCCGGTAGGGGTGTTACATATATGATGCTTATCCCTCGATTTTTGTGGTGGGGATTTTTTTTATGTTTTTATTTATTTATTTGGATTAAATTGTATGCTACACCGTGAAATATTTTTTGCATCAAGTATCTCAAATGAATTTATTTCTTGTCATACATTCAGAAATATTTTTCTTATGACACCAATATCCTGAAAAAAGAATTCCAGTAGCACCTATGCTTGAAATAATTTTTCAACGCCTAGTATCTTAATTGAATTAATTTTTAGTGCATGGAGTATTTTTTTAAAAAAAAAAAAAAACCGTTTTATTTGGGGATGAGCATGGAATGTGGTTTTGTTCTCATACTAGTATTAAGTTTTAGATTAAGGGTATAACCCAAATTGGGGGTTTACATTCCTTGCTTATCTAAAAGATGAGCATGGGATGCTCATCCCTCTCATTTTATTATGGGACCTTTTTTATTGTATTTTTATTTATTTGGATAAAAACTTATACAGCTCCGTGAAATATTTTTTGCATCTAATATCTCAAATGAATTAATTTCTTGTCTTGCATTCTGAAATATATTTCCTGTTACACCAATTTCCTGAAATATTTTTTCAGTAGTATCTAATGTCCGAAAAATTCTTTCATTTACAAGTATCTTAAGTTAATTAATTTTTAGTGCATGGAGGATTTTTTTTTTCCGGAAAAAAACCCCTTTTATTTTAGGATGAGGCTTGCAATGTGGATTCATTCACATACTAGTATTAAGTTTTAGATTAAGGGTACAATTTAAGGTTTCATATTCCATGCTCATCCCTTGAATTATAGGGTAAAGACAACTTTTAAAATTTTTTGATGTCTTTTTATTTATTTGGATTAAATTGTATGTTGTATCCTAAAATATTTCTTTTATCCAGTATCTCAAATGAATTAATTTCTTGTCCTGCATCCAGAAATATTTTTACTTATAAAATCAATATTCTGAAATATTTTTCTAATAGCACCTAATGTCTGAAAAATTATTTCAACGCCCAGTATCGTAAATTAATAAATTGCTAGTGCATGGAGTATTTTTTTTTATTTAAAAACCCCCTTCCATTTAGGGATGAGCATGAAATTTGGATTCATTCACATACTAGTATTAAGTTTTAGTTAAGAATATTTTTTTAGATTCACATTCCATGCTCATGGGATGCTCATCCCTCAAATTTTTTGGTGGGGACCTTTTTGTAAAATTTTTAGGTATTATTATTTATTTTGATTAAATTTTATGTTGAACCCAAATTTATTTTTTGCACTCAATATCTCATATGAATTAATTTCTTCTCCTGCATTCAAATTTTTTTTCCCAGTGACACCAGTATCTTAAAATATTTTTCTAGTAGCACCTAATGTCTGAAATATTTTTTCAATGCCTAGTATCTTAAGTTAACTAACTTTTAGTACATTGATTTTTTTTAAAAAAAAAAAAGTTTTAATTAGGCATGAGCATGGAATGTTGATTCATTCACATACTAGTATTAAGTTTTAGATAAAGGGTATAATTTGAGGGTTCACATTCCATGCTCACCCAGAAGATGAGCATGTGATGCTCATCCCTCTAATTTTGAGGTGGAGACCATTTTTTATAAATTTTTTATGTATTTTTATTTATTTGGATTGAATTGTATGTTGCACCTTAAAATATTTCTTTCACCCAGTACACCAAATCAATTAATTTCTTGTTCGTATTCAGAAATATTTTTCTGCTGACACAAGTATCCTGAAATATTTTTTCAGTAGCATCTAATATTTGAAATATTTTTGCAATGTCACATATCTTAATTTGATTAAATTTTAGTGCATGGAGGATTTTTTTCGAAAAACACCCCTTTTATTTGAGGATGTGCTTGTAATGAGGATTTATTCAAATACTAGTATTAAGTTTTAGATTAAGGGTATAATTTAAGGGTTCACATTCCATGCTCATCCAAAAGAGAGCATGGAATTCTCAACACTCTAATTTTGCGGTAGAGGTTTTTTTTTGGATTAAATTGTATGACCAATCTTAAAATATTTTTCGCACTGAGTATCTCAAATGAATTAAATTCTTGCACCGCATTCAAAAATATTATTCCTATGGCACTAGTATCTTGAAATATTTTTCCAGTTGCATGTAATGTGTGGCTTATTTTTTTAACGCCTAGTATCTCAAATAAATTAATATTTAGTGCATAGAGTCTTCTTTTTAAAAAAAAAAAAAAACAAGACCCATTTTATTTGGGGATGACCATGGTATGTGGAATAATTCTCGTACTAGTATTAAGTTTTGGATTATGGAAAAATTTGAGGGTTCACATTCCATGCTCATTCCAAGTATGAGCATGAGATGCTCATCCCTTTAATTTTATGATGGGGACAATTTTTTCTTATTTTTTTACTTCTTTTATGTATTATTATTTATTTTGATTAAATTTTATGATGTACCTTAAATTACTTTTTCCACTCAATATCTCATTTGAATTAATTTCTTCTCCTGCATTCAATTTTTTTTTCCAGTGACACCAGTATCTTGAAATATTTTTTCAATGCCTAGTATCTTAAGTTAACTAACTTTTAGTACATGGATTTTTTTAAATAAAATAAGCATTTTAATTAGGCATGAGCATGGAATGTTGATTCATTCACATACTAGTATTAAGTTTTAGATAAAGGGTATAATTTGAGGGTTCACATTCCAAACTCATCCAGAAGATGAGTATGTGATGCTCATCCCTCTAATTTTGAGGTGGTGACCATTTTTTGTAAATTGTTTAGGTATTTTATTTATTTGGATTGAATTGTATGCTACACCCTAAAATATTTCTTTCACCCAGTACATCAAATCAATTAATTTCTTGTTCACATTCAAAAATATTTTTCATGACACAAGTATCCTGAAATATTTTTCCAATGTCATGTATCTTAAGTTGATTAATTTTTAGTGCATTGAGGATTTTCCCGAAAAACACCCCTTTTATTTGAGGATGTGATTGTAATGAGGATTTATTCAAACACTAGTATTAACTTTTAGATTAAGGGTATAATTTGAGGGTTCACATTCCATGCTCATCCAAAAGATGAGCATGGGATGCTCAACACTCTAATTTTGCGGTAGAGGTTTTTTTTGGATTAAACTGTATGACGCATCTTGAAATATTTGTCGCACTGAGTATCTCAAATGAATTAAATTCTTGCACCACATTCATAAATATTATTCCTATGGCACCGGTATCTTGAAATATTTTACCAGTTGCACGTAATGTGTGGAATATGTTTTAACGCCTAGTATCTAAAGTTAATTAATTTTTAGTACATGGAATCCTCTTTGTTTAGAAAACAAAAAGAAAAAAGACCCATCTTATTTGGGGATGAGCACGAAATGTAGAATAATTCTTATAGTAGTATTAAATTTTAGATTAAGGGAAAAATTTGAGGGTTCAAATTCCATGCTCATTCCAAGTATGAGCATGAGATGCTCATCCCTTTAATTTTATGGTGGGGATGATTTTTCTTTTTTCTTTTTTTATTTCTTTTAGGTATTATTATTTATTCTGATTAAATTTTATGTTGCACCCTAAATTATTTTTTTGCACGCGATATCTCATATGAAATAATTTGTTCTCCTGCATTCAAAAATATTTTTCCAGTGACACTAGTATCCTGAAATATTTTTCCAATAGCAGCTAATATTTGAAATATTTTTTCAATGTCACGTATCTTAAGTTAACTAATTTTTAGTACATGGATTTTTCTTTTTTTTTTAAAAAACGTTTTAATTAGGCATGAGCATGGAATTTTGATTCATTCACACACTTGTATTAAGTTTTAGATAAAGGGTATAATTTGAGGGTTCACATTCTGGGCTCATCCCGAAGATGAGCATTAGATGCTCATCCCTTTAATTTTTAGGTTGGACCATTTTTTTATGTACTTTTATTTGTTTGGATTCAATTGTATGTTGCATCCTAAATTTTTTTTTTGCACCCATTATCTCTAATGACTTTATTTCTAGTCCAGCATTCAAAAAAAAATTCATGTGACACTAGTATCCTGGAATATTTTTCCAGTAGCACCAAATGTCTAAAATATTTTTTCCACGCCCAGTATCTTAAGTTTATTAATTTTTAGTGTATGGAGGTTTTTTTCAAAAAAAAAATCCCCTTTTATTTGGGGTAAGCTTGGGATGTGGATTCATTCACATACTAGTATGAAGTTTTATATTAAGGATATAACTTGAGGGTTTACATTCCATGCTCATCCCTCTAATTTTGGGGCGAGGACCATTTTTTAAATTTTTATTTTTTTAATTTTTGGATTAAATTGTATACCCTGAAATATTTCTTACACCCAGTATCTCAAATGTATTAATTTCTTGTCCTTCAATCAGAAATAAATTTCATACGACAACAGTATCCTGAAATATTTTTCCACTAATACCTAATGTCTGAAATATTTTTTCAACACCCAGCATCGTAAGTTAATTAACTTTAAGTGTATGGAGTATTTTTTTTTTAAAAAGAAAAAGAAAAGAAACCTTTTATTTGGTGATGAGCGTGGAATGTGAATTCATTTAGATACTAGTATTAAGTTTTAGATTGAGGGTGTAATTTGAGGGTTCACATTCCATGCTCATCCGAAAGAAAAGCATAGGATGCTCATCCCTCAAAGTTTTTTGGTATGGATAGTTTTTTTATGATTTTTATTTATTTGGATTAAATTGTATGTTGCACCGTGAAAGATTGTTTGCATCCAGTATCTCAAGTGAATTAATTTATTGTCCTGCATTCAGAAATATTTTTCCTATGACACAGAAATCTTTTTTTATCTTAAATGAATTAATTTTTAGTGCAAGGAGTACTTTTTTTAAGAAAAAAATACATTTTTATTTAGGGGTGCATGGAATGTGGATTCAATCTCAAACTACTATTAAGTTTTAGATTAAGGGTATAACCCAAATTGGGGTTCACATTCCATGCTCATCCAAAAGCTGAGGATGGAATGCTCATTCCTATAATTTTGTGGTAGGGACTAGTTTTTTTGTATTTTATTTATTTGGATTAAATCGTATGTTGCACTTTGAAATATGTTTTGCACCCAGTATCTCAAATGAATTAATTTCTTATACTGCATTTAAAATCATTTTCCCTCTAACACCAGTATCTTGAAATATTTTTCCACTAGTACCTAACTCTGAAATATTATTTTCAACATCAAGTATCTTAAATTAATTAATTTTTAGTGCATGTAGTAACTTTTAAAAAAAATGACCGCTTTTATTTCAGGATGAGCTTGCAAAGTGGATTCATTCACATACTAGTATTAAGTTTTAGATTAAGGGTATAATTTTAGGGTTCACTTTCCATGCTCATCATGAGCGGATCAGGATGCTCATCGTTCAAATTTTTAGGAGCGGACCAGTTTTTAAAATTTTTTTAATGTATTTTTATTTATTTCGATTAAATTGTATGTTGCACTGTGAAATATTTCATACATTGAGTATCTCAAATGAATTAATTTCTTGTTCTGCATCCAAAAATATTTTTCAAGTAGCACCTAATGTTTGAAATATTCTTTCAACGCCGAGCATCTTAAATTAATTAATTTTTAGTGCATATAATATTTTTTTCAAAAAAAAACAAACCTTTTCTTTGGGGATGAGCTTGGAATGTGGATTCTTTCACATACCAGTATTAAATTTCAGTTAAGGATTTTTTTTTAGGGCTCACATTCCATGCCCATGCAAAATATGAGCATATGGTGCTCATCTCTCAAAATTTTGGGTGGGGAACTTTTTTCTATGTATTATTATTTATTTGCATTAAATTGTATGTTGCACCCTAAAATATTTTTTCTACCTAGTATCTCAAATCAATTAATTTCTAGTCCTGCATTCAGAAATAATTTTTTTTTGGACACCTGTATCCTGAAATAATTTTTCAACGCCTAGTTTCTTAAGTTAATTAATTTTTAGAGCATGGAGAATTTTTTGCAAGAAAAAAACCCTTTTATTTAGGAATGAGCTTGGATTGTTGATTCATTCACATACTAGTATTAAGTTTTAGTTAAGGGTATAATTTGAGGGTTCAGATTCAATGCTAATTTTTAGTTGGGGACTATTTTTTGTAAATTTTTTATGTATGTTATTTATTTTGATTAAATTGTATGTTGCACCCTAAAATATTTCTTACCCCCAATACATCAAATCAATTAATTTTGTGTCTTATGTTCAGAAATATTTTTCCTATGACATTACTATCTTGAAATATTTTTCAAGAAGTACCTAATGTCTAAAATACTTTTTTAATGCCCATTATTTGAAGTTAATTATCTTTTTTTAAAAAAAAAAAAACTTTTATTTGGTGATGAGAATGGAATGTGACTAGTATTAAGTTTTAGTTAATAATATTTTGAGGGCTCACATTCCATGCTCATGCAAAAGATGAGCTTAAGAAGCTCTTCTCTCTAATTTTTAGGTGGAGACCATTTTTCTTAATTTTTATTTATTTGAATTAAATTGTATAATGCACCCTGATATATTTCTTGCACCCATTATCTCAAATATATTAATTTATTGTCATGCATTCAAATATATTTTTCCTTTGACACCAATATCCTGAAATATTTTTCTAGTAGCACCTAATGTCTAAAATATTTTTTCAACACCCTATATCTTAAGTTAATTAATTTTTAGAGCATGGAACAGTTTTCAATAAAAAAAAAACTACTTTTATTTGGGGATGAGCTTGGAATATGGATTCATTCACAAACTACTATTAAGTTTTAGATTAAGGGTATAATTTGAGGTTTCACATTTAATGCCCATCCAAAAGATGAGCATGGGATGTTTATCCCTCAAATTTTAAGGTAGTGACCATTTTTTTTTATGTATTTTCTTATTTGAATTAAATTGTATGCTACACCTTGAAATATTTCTTGTACCTAGTATCTCAAATGAATTAATTTCATGTCTTGCATTAGGAAATATTTTTCCAGTTGAACCTAATGTCTGAAATATTTTTGGTACATGGATTATTTTTCCAAAAATAATCAAAAACCCATTTATTTGGAGATGAGCATGTATGTACTAGTATTAAGTTTTAAATCAAGGGTATAATTTGAGGGTGCACTTTCCATGATCATCCTAAAGATGATCATGTGATACTCATCCCTTTAATTTTGTGGTGGGGACAATTTTTTTTTTAAAAAAAATTATGCATTTATATATATATGGATTAAACTGTATCCTGCACCCTGAAATATTTTTTGCACATAGTGTCTCAAATGAATTAATTTTTTGTCATGCATTCAGAAATATTTTTCATGTGACACTTGTATCGTGAAATATTTTCCCAATAGCACCAAATGTTCAAAATATTTTTTCAACACTTAGTATCTTCAGTTAATTAATTTTTGTGCATGGAGTAGTTTTTCAACCAAAAAAAAAGACCCATTTTATTTAGGAATGATCTTGGAATGTGGATTCATTCACATACTATTATTAAGTTTTAGATTAAGGGTATAATTTGGGGGTTCAGATTCCATGCTCGTCCAAAATATGAGCATGAGATGCTCATCCCTCTAACTTTGAAGTGGAGAACATTTTTTTAAGCATTTTCATTTATTTGTGTTAAATTTCATGTTGTACCCTGAAATTTTTTTTTTCACCCAATATCTCAAATGAATTAATTTATTGTCCTCCATTCAGAAATAATTTCCCTGTGACAGTCGTATCCTAAAAAAAAAATTCAACCACCCAGTATCTTAAGTTAATTAATTTTAATGCATGGAGTATTTTTTTCAAAAAAAAAAAAAAACCCCTTTTATTTGGGGATGAACTTCGAAGTGGATTCATTTACATATTGCTATTAACTTTTAGATTAAGGATATTATTTGAGGATTCACATTCCTTGCACATCCAAAAGATGACCTTGAGATGCTCATCCCTCTAATTTTATGGTAGGTACGATTTTTTTAAAATTTTATATGTATTTTTATTTATTTAGGTTAAATTGTATGTTACTAACTAATATATTTTTTACACCCAATATATCAAATGAATTATTTTCTTGTACTATATTCAGAAGTATTTTTCCTATGACACCAGTATCGTGAAAATTTTTTTTAGTAGAACCTAATCTTTGAAATATTTTTTCAACGCCTAGTATCTTAAGTTAGTTAATTTTTTGTGCATTAAGTATTTTTAAAAAAAATAAGGGAAAAAAACCTTTTTATTTTGGGATGAGCATGGAATGTAGATTCATTCAAATACTAGTATTGAGTTCTAATTAAGGGTATAATTTGAGGGTCCACATTCCATGCTTATCGAAAAGATAAGCATGGCTTGCTCATCCCTCTAATTTTGCGGTGTGGTTCATTTTTTATTTTATGTATTTTTACTTATTGAGATTTATTTGTTTCTTCCACCCAGAATTATATTTTGCACCCAGTGTCATAAAAGAATTAATTTATTGTCCTACATTCAGAAATATTTTTCATTTAAAAAAGTATTGTAAAATATTTTTTCAGTAGCACCTAATATCTTGAATCTTTTTTCAACGCCCAATATCTTAATTTAATTATTTTTTAGAGTATGGAGTATTTTTTTAAAAAAAAATCCTTTTATTTGGGGATGAACCTGGAATGTGGATTCATTCAATTACTAATATTAAGTTTTAGATTAAAAGTATTATTTGAGGGTTCACATTCTATACTCTTCCAAAAGATGAGTATGGGGTGCTCATCCCACTAATTTTGAGGTGGCAAAATTTTTTAAGAAAATTGTTTTATGTATTTTTTTTTAATTTGGATTAAATTGTATGTTGCACCCTAAAATATTTTACGCACCCAGTGTCACAAATGATTTAATTTCTAGTCTCGCATTTAGAAATACTTTTCCTGGGACACGAGTGTCCTGAAATATTTTTCCAGTACCACCTACTGTTTGAAATAGTTTTTCGACCCCTATTATCATAAGTTAATTAATTTTTGAGTAAATACCCTTTCTGGTCCTTGACAAAAAACGCGATCCCCATTTTGGTCCCTTACAAAAAAAAAGTCCTTTTTAGTCTATAAAAAGGACGAATAAGGGTCGATTGGTTGACATTTTGATCCCTCACAAATTTCCAAAAGGTCCTTTTTAATCCATAAAAAGGATGAATAAGGGTCGATTTTTTTGTAAGAGACCAAAATGGGGTCCGTGTTTTTTGTCAGGGACCAGAAAGGGTATTTACTTTTAATTTTTAGTGCATGGAGTATTTTTGTTTTTTTTTTTAAAAAAAAAAGCCCTTTTAGTTAGGGATGAGCATGGAATATGGATTCATTCACATACTAGTATTGTGTTCTAGTTAAAGGTATATTCTATGCTCAATCAAAATATGAGCATGGGATGCTCATCCCTCTAATTTTGTAGTTGGGACAATTTTTTTATATTTTTTTTATGTATTTGGATTATATTATATGCTATGACACCCTGAAATATTTTTTCACATAGTATCTTAAATGAATCAATTTCTTATCCTACATTTAGAAATATTTTTAATGTGACACATGTATCCTGAAAGACAAGTCAATGTCAATCAGAGAGGCAGACAGAGAAGAATGAATATTGAGAAGAGATTTTAACTCAAACGAACAAAGTAGTAGAGCACTGTTCCACAACGTCTCCGAGAATTCTGAAATTAATGTTATCAATTGATTACTACTTGTTATACTCTTCAATGCTATTAATAATCTTTGTGAGGAAGTTTTAGATGATCAAAAGCTCGGATTGAGGATCAATGTCAATGCTAGCAAACACATGTGAGCCACTGTCAGATGAACGGGTAACTCGAGTCATAGCATGATAACTCGAGTCATTCGAAGACAAAAAGCAATTAGAACTTTGGCGCACAAACATAACTCGAGTCAAGTCCACTAACTCGAGTCACTCAAGAACACAGAGAGCAATCAGAGCACCTTGGCAACTCGAGTCACAAAGGATAACTCGAGTTACTCGCAGATAGAGAGGAAATGAAATTTGCGCAACTCGAGTCACATACGACAACTCAAGTCAGAATCCAAACAGAAAGCATCTGACACTTAAAACAACTCGAGTCACATGGAATAACTTGAGTCAACCTCCCTGCATCAGAAAATCACCGTGTCCGAAATCTTGGATTCTCATCAAGAACATCCAGATGAATTCCAAAAGAACTTATACTACTTCTTAACATCATTTATATCATTTGTGTATAAGTTTCAAGTGATTAAAGTTTGAGATAACATCAAACTTGACAGAAATCAAAATCTGTCAAAAGCATGAAGATGAAGGTTGCTGCAGATTTTCAGAAATGGCAGAGAAGATCGAATTCAACAAGGAACTTGAAGAAACAAAGTTGAATACTCAACTGTAATGTCCTTCAATGAATTAAAATGCTCAACTTGTTCATCGGCTTCAAATGCTATGACTTAAATATCCCAACTGTAATATTTTCCAACGGTCATATACGCTCACAACGGTCATATTCAAATCTGGAAGAATTGCTCAATGTTCTTCATTAGCTATAAAAGAAGAAGCATTCAAACAACAAGTAGACACAAGAGCTTGCACTGTCGAAATGCCAACATTATGAATCCAACACTTAACTCATATACTCTCTGTTTCACAATGG
Source organism: Acacia melanoxylon (assembly GCA_019022615.1). NCBI lineage: Eukaryota > Viridiplantae > Streptophyta > Magnoliopsida > Fabales > Fabaceae > Acacia > Acacia melanoxylon. Next base: position 5,247,178 of record JAFJYJ010000011.1, read on the forward strand.
TTATATAGTTTTCAGTAGAGAGTGTGATGATCGATTATGTACTTCAGTGATTATTATTCATCTACTCTGTGAGAGAGTCTGAACACTTATTTCATTATTTGTTTAGTGATCAAATCTCAAGGTTGTGGAACCTTTGAGTGTAGGTTACAGTTACAACTTGTAAGGGGGAGTGAGTCCTAAAGAAAAAGGATCATCTTAAGTACAGAGTGTGTAATTATGTCCTTACAGTGTGTAAGGGGGAGTATCTCGGTAAGAGATTGTAAAGGCTGCACAAGTGCCCGACTAAACTTGTGAGGTTGTAAAGGCTTTTCTCTTGTGCCCGATTAAACAAGGAGATAGTGGATTGAAAATCTCAAGTGGAGCTTGGGGACTGGACGTAGGTCAAGAATTGGGCCGAACCAGTATAAATCACAGTTTGCATAATCTCTTCCTTTATCTCTTATATTTCCAGTATATACTTATTTGAATATCCAACTGTTGATTTAGAAGTTATGAAAAGATTTTCAAAGTTTCTAAAGTTTTATCAAACACCCAATTCAACCCCCCCCCCTCTTGGGTGATAGCCAGGTCTAACAACAATGACAGAAGTGACATTTTTCCAAACTAAAAGTTGTTTAGATTAAATTAAGTGGATGTCCATTGACTCTTAACTTTCCATTCTGTCACAATGGACATGAAAATCAATTGGGTATATTATATTATATATCATAATATTATATAATATTATGTAATGTGTTAGTTCCATTGTTTTGATGATAACAATTATAATTAATCTCAAGGAAAATTCATTGTGAATTTTCTGTGTTAAAGTAATTTGAAGTTATTGCAAAAGAACCTCAAGTTAAAGCCTTGAATAAGTTTTTAAATAAAACCTTAACTTCAAGTCAGTTATGGTTTGCCTCAAGTTATCTGTGCCCAAAGTTTTTAAATTATGTATTTTGTGTTTTTAACTTGAAGTTAAAAATCGATTGACTCAAGGTAATGTGTCTTTCTGAACTATGTTTAAAGAGCATATCATTTTTAACTCCAAGTTAGATGTTAAATGACTCAAGGGAATTTAAGTTTTTAACTTGAAGTTAACAACTAAATAACTCAAGGCAACTTTTTTTAAAGCTCAAATTATCGATTTTGACTTTTGGCCAATATCAAGTTAACTTGTTATTTCAAGTTCACTTTGTCTTTGAACTTATCAAGTTAACTTCTTATTTCAAGTTAACTTTGTCTTATCGATTTTGACTTTGGCCAATATCAAGTTAACTTGTTATTTCAAGTTAACTTTGTCTTTGAACTTATCAAGTTAACTTCTTATTTCAAGTTAACTTTGTCTTATCGATTTTGACTTTGGCCAACATCAAGTTAACTTCTTATTTCAAGTTAACTTTGTCTTTGAACTTGTAATACCCGGATTTTAGTAAATCTGGAATTCTTGAGATAAGAGAAATTAATGAATATTTTGATAAAGCAAATTCATGAGTTTAAAACTATTATATAAAATTGTTATAATTGTCGAAAAAGTTACAGAAAAATCAGATGAATAGAATGACTAAAAATGCAATAATAGTGATAAAAAAGGTCTAAAAACATTATGATAAATACTGAAAGATCATGAAAAATTATGAGAAAATTATGGGAGTATTATCTTTAATTATAAGAATTTAATAAATTATTTCAGAGAAAATAACATGAAGAAATGTTTAAAAAGCATTACAGAACTATAAAGTAACTTTATGGTGTAAACATTTTTAATATTTTACATAGGATATAAAATGAAAATGTCAAGATAAAGTTTGTAAGATAATAATATACTGTAAATTATAAAATTATCAACCATTGGTAAGAGAATGATTAGATAATTACTAGCTAATTGATTCAAAGAAACAAGAGAAATATAGAAAGTTAAATTTATGGTAAAATACTTAATTAAGAGATTAAGGCTGGTAATTAGCATAAAATATACTTACTGATTATGATAAAAAGATTAAGAAAAATTGGTAAAGATAAATGTATGAAGAAATCTAATCCTAAAAAGATCACTAAACGAAGAATTTAGGCCTAATTAAGCCTTAACGAAGGAGGGGGTAAAACAGAATTTTTGGTAAAAAAATATTATATTTTTTAAAAAAATGGAAAAAATTATGAAAAAATAATTAAAACTGAATTTTAAAATGAAGGGGCGAAATTATTGGTATTTTTAATTAAAAAGAATTGTTTAAATTTAAAAATAATTAGAATTAAATAATAATATAATGCGGTGAGTCGGTTTATATAAGGTAACCGAGGAGAAAAGTTAGAAATAAATTCTACAGGTAAACCAGAGGTAAAAGTCTTTTCAGACTGGTCAAATTAAGAACAAGTGAATTTTTACACGAAGAAAGAATTTACCAGACGTTAATTTCCGCAACCGAAAACCCTAATTCCTAATAAGACGGAAAGCTGATCAGATAGAGTAAAGTCAGATAGGCAAAGTGAGAACCTATAGAAACAATTGCGTGTTTTCAAACACGGGATTAAGTTAGGCAACAACGGACGTTTTACGATTGGAATTGTTGTCCGAAGTTGGTTCTATTGGAAGCGATTTTTCCGAATCGGACGCGTTTGTCCGAATATCTTCCGACGCACGGAGAATACCTGGATATGATCAAAAAGAGGATCAAAATAGATAATATGAAAGAGGATGGAAAGATCTTCAAAGTTACATGCCCAGATTTTTGAGTTTCTGCGAAATCGCGCGAAACGGACACCGATCGGGTAGCTTTATCGGGCCGGAGGACATAAAGCAAGAGACATCATTGGATGACAACTCATCCTTTGACTTTTTGGGACCCCTTGATGTCGGCCTTGACCATGGAGGACATAAAGCAAGAGACATCATTGGATGACAACTCATCCTTTGACTTCTTTTGGGACCCCTCATTATTCGGCCTTGACCATGGATGGCCAAGAATGCTTTGTCCTCAAAAATGCGATCCAGCTTGCATACTACATTTATATGTTACTTTGACTAATTCTTATATTTAATGTAGATGTGAAGTTTACTAATGAAGAACAATCAATAAAGGAGATCGAAGAAGGAAGAACTTGTCTGAATATGATGGGAATATCAACATTCAAGTTGTTAATTCTCTTTGATCAAGTGGAAATTGAATAGCCTCCCTTAAAGTAAGCTATTCTATAATATATCAACGTGAATAGTATCCGTATCTCATTCTTCACACCAAAATTTTGCTCTTGGAATGAAACCTAGAGAGAGGTTCATTTCTCCAAATTCACTAATGGCAAAATCGTAAGTATGTTGAAGTTCAGTTTTAATGGCAAAATCGTAATTTCGATGAACTTCTTATTCTGCCTCCAGTCTCCACGCATGACTCGACATTACTCGCATATGAAAATAGCATTACTCGAGTAAGCCATGCGAGTAAGCTACTGTTCATCATACTCTGTTTGTCTCTGTTCTACGTTTTTCATGGGCGACGTTCAGTGTTTTGATGATATCTTCCAAACCAGAGATCGGATTTAGGTGAAACCAGTGGCATATGAAACTAGACTCCCAATGCGTCATTTTGACATAAAATTCAAGTCCAAATGAGTTCATATGAAGGAGCTATGAATTTTTGAAGATGACAGTGAAATCAACGTCACACAGCAGACCAAGCTTTGGTAATTTGAGTGTATCTCACGACAAATCCAAATGAGCTGAAACCAGTGCCATTTGAAACTAGACTCAAATACCTTTTCAAAAACATCAAGATCATGAAAAAAAAAAGATCAATTGAAGGAGATATGATGTTTTGAAGTTGATAGTCTGTACAGGATGTTGCAAAAACGCTGATTAAGAAGAACCTCCATTCATTTGATGATAACGGACAAAATACAATGAGTTTGGAGCTGATTCTTCTTGCATTGGAAAGAAGACTTAAAGAGCTTTCTGAGGATGGGTAATTTGGAATTAATCATTCTCTTTCAAGAAACCATCCGAAAATTACTTTCATCCTTTACTCAAGTAAGACTTCTTATCTTCGCAAGTAATGTCATTTTACTTGTTTTCAAAGAACCGTTTCAATATTACTTTCGAAGCTTACTCAAGTAACAAATATATGCTTCGCAAGTAATTTCGTTTTACACCACCGAGACTTCTACTTCTTGGTTATTTTCGATATTACTCAAGTAACAAATGTTGTTACTCAAGTAATATCTTTCAAAGTGGGATTTTATTTGAAGCTATTCGATATTACTTTCGGACCTTACTCAAGTAATATTTTGGCTCCGCAAGTAATTCTGGAAAAGCCTCTGGAGGATTCTATTCCTTAAAGAAATAAGATATTACTCAACCGAAAAGCAAGATTTGTGTCAGAAGCATTTATTGCGCTGAAAAAGCAGAACACGCAAATGGGATTGAAGCGTGTAGCGTTGAAGACATTCCAAATTGTTATTCGACTCACCTTCTACACAAGTAGGTGAACGCATTTAATGAAGACACGGATGTTTAAATGATCTCAACGGATATATACGAAGATTCAATGAAGTTGAGTAGGAAGAGAAACTGCAGCGAAGCACTTGACGAAACAAGCAAAACGACAAAACATTTAAATTCGCCAACGACTATCTCTCTTTATACGAGATGAACACCACAAAGCAGACATTTAATGAAGTTAAATGGCGGACAAAAGAGAGAGGAAGCAGACGCCCAAAGCAGCCATTCTCAACGGACCGAAATTCAAAATTGTTACTATTCACAACTAAACGCAACGGACGAATGCTTCCAACAATTGTCTATAAATAGAGAAAGAGCGAAGGAAGAAGTGCAGAACAACAGAGACACGAGCTTACATCTTCAATATGTCAATACTCTGATATTCACTTACTCTTTGTTCTTAATGGTTACATAGTTTACCGTAGAGAGTGAGATGATAGATTATGTACTTCGGTGATTATTATTCATCTACTCGTGAGAGAGTCTAAACACATATTTGATTATCTCGCTTAGTGATCAAATCTCAAGGTTGTGGAACCTTTGAGTATGGGTGTACAATTACAACTTGTAAGGGGAGTGAGTCCTAGGGAGAAAGGATCATCCCGAGTACGTAGTCGGTAATTGTATTTCGCCTAAGAGGATATCTCCGAAAGAGATTGTAAAGGTACGCACAAGTGCCCCGGCTAAACTTGTGAGGTTGTAAAGGCTTCAGGTCTTACACTAGAGAGAGAAGCTCTGGAAAAATTCTGCCTTGCTCCGAGTAAGTTCTTCTGTCTTTAGCTTTTAGTTTCCATAGTTCTTTCGATAGTTATAATAGAACTGTTGGTTTGATCTAGGAAGTTTCAGAATTTATTCCTATACTTGTTTTTAAGCCTCATTGCATTAAAATATGCCTGACGAGGTAAAAACCTAGTGGGGATAATTTTGAGATGGAATAAGGTCAAAGTAACGAAGTTCTGGCGAAATTCCGCCAAATAGGGGTAGTAGGGGCAAAATGGTCTTTTTCACCTAAAATGCCTGTTATGCTGCCAAATATTCATAAGTGTGTTATTATTCTGATTAGAATACTTCTGACGTCGAACCGCTATCAAAATTCCATCGTTCCTCTGTTCGCCGCTGTTTCGCTGTTTTACGTACGACCGTCAAAAAGTACCGTTTTTAGCCGGAAGAGCCGGATATCTGCAACTAAGGTACGGACGCGTACTGTAACCCTAACTCTATGATGCTTATATAATTTTGCGTTATAGATACATTCATAGACTGAGGTTCTGTTGAGAATCGTCGAGATACTTACGACTTTACCGCGGATTATAGTATTGGTAATGCCGTTTGAGTTATTCCTAGCACCGAGGACACGTTAGTGGCGTGGCACCGGATATGTGCAGAACTAGTCGAGAGAGACTTTACATACGCTTTGTGCTTATGTTCGTCCATGTTATTGATCATACATCTCTTTGTTTGCTTTTGTGATGATATGTTGTATTGAAATGAATATATGTTGTACGTATCTTTTGTTTTATTTGAGCATAAGGTTAACCGTTACACGAGATCCATATGTGGAATGGATCTCAGTTTGTAGCATCGTGGTCGGAGGACCGATGTTTGGCGATCGAGGCAAGCGGTGGAGTAGGCCAAGACGTGTCTACATTATTCATCGTTTTCTTTAGTTTCCTTAACTTTTGAGAATTCTGGATGACTGTAATCCGATACATTTACACTATGGTCCATATTTTGAATGTAATGTAAATTATTTACTCGCTCCAATGCTCTACTCTGATTACTCTGCTTGAAATATTTGGAAACGTTTTTTAAAAAAACAAATTCCGCCGTTTTCAAATGGGATGTTACAGAACTTATCAAGTTAACTTTTTATTTCAAGTTAACTTAGTCTTATCAATTTTGACTTTGGCCAATATCAAGTTAACTTCTTATTTCAATTTCAATTTGTCTTCAAACTTAAAGAGAAGTCGTCAATATCAAGTTAACTTCTTATTTCAAGTTAACTTTGTCTTTAAACTAAAGAAACTTGAAGTTATGGTTTTTACTTGCCAAGCCAATATGAAGTTAACTTCTTATTTCAAGTTAACTTTATTTTTAAAGTATAACTTGAAGTTAAACCACTTATTGCCTCCAGTCAACAACTGAGTATATCATTCCTTTTACACTTATCGGGTTTAACTTTCTCCATACATCAAGTTAACTTTCTCGCTCATATATCAAGTTATATCAAGTTAACATTATTTTAACTTGAAGTTAAACATTGTTCTCCTCTCATATCTATCGTGTTTGACTTTCTCTATATCAAGTTAACTTCTTATTTCAAGTTAACATTGTTTTTAACTTGAAGTTAACTTCATCAAATTTGAAAATCACCGTCTGCGTAAACTGAAAATCAATGCTTGTGATTTCATTACTCCATATCTACACTCATTACTATTCCTAAATGCTTTTAATCAGTTTGCTAATGAGTTTCAGATAATTAAATCCCGGATTAACAACAAATTGTTGTAAAGCGATTTATGTGTCAGAATGCATTAAATGCACTTTCCATATTGAGATGCAATCACAGAAGCCATTCCTCTGATCATCCGAAAGACATTCATGCTATTTCCATCTCGCATTAAATGTTATTCCTCAACGGGCAAAAACAGAAGGAATGAAGAGAATGTCGTAACGGCACAAATCCACCTGGATAATTAAATGGCAAAAGAGTCTACAAAGCTTCATCTTTCTAACGGCTATATTCAAGAGTCTCAACGGCTAATCTTCAAGCTTCACCAACGGTCATTAATTGCAACAACTATAAATACCAGAAGTATTGAATTCGCCAACTACCGAAACTTTGTGCATTCAATTTGTATTATTGCAATTAACTGTTTCGTTAGTTTCATTAATATCTTTGGATATTTTGTACTTCAGTGTTTATCATTTATCTACTCGGTGAGGAGTATAAACACTTGATTGATTATCTTAGTTGTTAAAATCTTAAGGTTGTGGAACCTTAAGTGTGGGTGTACAATTACAACTTGTAAGGGGGAGTAAGTCTTAGTGAAAGGATCATCTCGAGTACAGAGTGTGTAATTGTGTCTGTGGTTATTTGGTTACAACTTGTAAAGAGGAGTAAGTCCTAGTGAGAGGATTACTCAAGAGTTACAGAGTGTGTAATCAAGTTTCGAGATAGTGAAATCCCAGAGTGTTTCTGGGGACTGGACGTAGGTCAAGAGTTGGACCGAACTAGTATAATCCCTTGTGTTCATTGTTCTTCTCTCCTTCTCTGTTTAAGTGTTCTTGAGCAATTAGCGAAAGAATTTTATAATCACCTATTCATCCCCCCTCTAGGTGATATTCCATCTTCATAATGGACATTAAAATCGTCTATTATGGGCATTAAGGTCGCCACTATGTTTATGGTGGGGAATGGGTAGAAGTTACATAAAACTTCCCTACTCTCCAACCATTATAAATTCTTCCCCCCCCAATACAAATGTACACCAAAAGAGATTATATTGTGATCATACAAGAAACTGAATGAGAATTGCTATACACTTTCTCTCTCTTCATTTATCTCTCGCTCTTTGATTTTAGATTTTTTTTTAAAATTTTATAACATGTTATCAGCACAAAAGCTCTAAATAAGGTATGATTTTCTCATCATTTTTTTCATGATTTCATTATATGTTCATACTATCTATCTGGGATAATCTTAGCCATTATATGGAATTAAAGAGATACTTTTACTGATTGTTTTAAACACCGGGTTCCATGGTTGAGATTGGAGATTATTGTTATTTATACTTTATACTAGTCGTAGTGTTTTATTTATATCTTGCATTATCATATGCTTATCCTACTGATGAACTAAGTCATGGCGAGGACTACCTCCGTTCTTAGTTCATTTCTTTTGTTATCCTTTAGCACATTCAATTTCATATAAATAAAATAGGATAATTTGTATTCTGTATGAGTTCTTTTATATAATTACTATTGTTATTTTGTTTGGCCGGAAGCCATATACTTCTGATTTCTTGTTTTAAAATTATATGACCAGAAGTCATATTTCTTTGATTCACTGTTTTATGGCCAAATGCTATATTGATTTAATTCTCTATTATAAATTATATGGATGTGGGCTTATATAATGGAGGTGAGTGGGTGGGTGGATGTAATTATTTTTGATATTTTACACCCTACGTGATTCCGCTCCAACTATATGTACATTTAGATATATTTTAATATATACCCTCTCCCTTTGTTTGTACGCGCATTATTATTATATGTTATAATATAATATACTATATATATAGTATATATTTATCTTTTATTTTTGTTGTAGGTTATATTTAACTTTTATTTATCCTAAAGATAAATGGGCAGATACCATATATATAACTTTTTGTTTATGTTGAAGAAAAACGGCTGGAAGCCATTTCTCATAGAGATTAAAATTGGCTTGAAGCCATGAAGAGATAAATTGACCTGAAGCCAAGAGACAAATTGGCTTGAAGCCGTGAAGGTCTAATCCATGATTTTTATATGCCACCATTTATGCGAAGGCCTTAAAGTTGAATATTTGAAATTAAAAGACTCTCTTGTTCTTTAGAACAAATTAAAGGGATTGTATAACTACCAGAAGATGGTTGTTCTTCTAAAAATTTCGTTATAAATGTATGTATCCAATTTGCTTCTGCAGTAGTAATATTTTGAAAGAGGTTTTATGAAATATTCTGAACTAATTTCTTGATCTCATGTAGCCAAACAAAACAATGAGTTTTTGTTGCAAGAATCATGAATATTGTCTCCATTCCCAGAAGTGAATGAAGTAACAAATGAATTTAATTATGGCCATGGACATGTGTGTAAACGTGATTACAGTTTTGGGCATGATCATTGTTACAATCATGTTGGTTCAAATTCCCACCTGAAGTAGAAAAAGATTATTGATAAGAACCCCCCCCCCCAAAAAAATAGTGGACATAATAAACATGTTGTAAATTCATGTTATCATTGTGGTGGTACATGTCATATGTAAAACATACTTTTAAAGGGTAAAATCTGTAAATAAATTATATGATAAGATAAGAATTATTAGGAAATCGGTTTTAAAATCAAATTTATTTGAAGAAAATGGTGATTTTCGGAAAACTAGACCAATTTGGCATTTTGAGATTTCGGGGTATAGTTCTGAAATTTTCTTTGTTCTTTCACTTTTCTAAATGTGACGAAAATATTACAGAAAATGCCATTCTTTTGTCAAAATTCCTTTATTGCCACAAACAGATTTTTTTTTTTTTTGTATATTTGCTATATTTGAATGGCTAGTATTCATAATATTCTTAATTTTATGTTTTGATGGCCAGAAGTTTCATCATTTTTATAATGGTTCTTTTGTAAAAGAACATTATTGGTTAAAAGAAATGGCATGATAAGAAAATTTTTGTGGTATTGAATTGTTATAAGTATTAAGACCTTGAAGGCTTATGTTTCAAATATTGTATGATATAAAGATTTTGGTAGCCTTAGAAAAGTATTGTCCCGAAGACAATAACTTACAGAGAAATATGCCACTCTAGGGTAATAAGTCTAAAAGCTAATAGTCCTAAGGACTAATTAGCATATTCTATCCAACTTTATAATGTGAGAAGTTAATGTTCAGACTATAACTGACAGTATAAATTTGATTGAAGGCTCCGGAAGAGGTAATATTTTGTTGCCTGAAGAAACAAAATTATGCATTAAAAATGTATTTTATTCTAAGAAACTCATTGAAAAGTTTATTCTAAGGAGCAAAATTATGCATTAATAATGATCATTGAAAAGTTTATGATTGATTGAGATATATGTCACAGTAAACCAGAAGTTTACTAATCCAAAGAAATTGTTGGCATGACTTATGTGATCATCGAGTAATATATATATAATGCAAATAAGATTACATATTGACATCCATTGAAAAACCAAAAGATTCTTCATGTATAGCCAACATATTATTCAAGAATTATTATGTATTGTTTGTTCTCAAATACAATTGACTATGAGAATATCATTAGTCATGATTGGTAATAGATCTTTGGAAATATATCAAACATTATTATATGGGCCCATTGAAATAGCATGTAAATCATACAATTGTTCGATAAATCCGAAAGATGCATCTATAAGATGGTTACATGTGAAATTATTAGCTTGTAACTTGAAGTTTGCAATAATGTTTGAATAAGTTAAGCACACAATTTCCAGATTCTATGATCCAAATATCATGTATTCAATTCTCAAGAGAACAAAATTTCTATGTTGGTATATTTAATCTTATTGCAGAGTTTATATAAGCTAACAAAATTCTCCCTGTAAAATTGACTTTTGGTCAAGAGCCGGATTAATTCCACCTTAAAAGGTTTGAATGTGCAATATTCCACCACAATGCACATAGATGGATAAATGTTGTGTAAAGACCTCCTTCTTCTTGTTTGTCTCTAAATGAAACAAAATGATGTTTCTAAAGAAAACAAATGAATTTAGGAGACTTATACTGCATGATTAGTCAAATGTGATTTGACATTGTTTTCCTAACATGAGGGGGAGAAAATAAGCAGTCGGGTAAAGAGATTAACTGGAATGAATTATTATTGGCTCATTTTGATCCTCGTACAAAACAATGTGAACTAAAAGTTCAAAAGATAATTCATTTGTAGAATTTAGCTAATCAAATGCCGAAAGCATTTACTGACCCAAAAAAAGTGACAGTCATATATCCCAGCTACTAATGCTCCTATCAAAATTGATGTCCATAAAGAACAACCTATTATAAATGAATTTAAAGCACGCCTGAAGCGTGGTAGCCCATTGTTGGTCGAATTCCTTGATGGCAAGTGAACCAGCCAAACAAGTAATAAAGAGTAAGTAGAGTATCGTCCCACAAAGACTGAGATGCCGAATGATAACACTGAGTTGCAGAATTAGTTGTGCTTAACAAGAAAGTAAAATCTGATTGATTTCATAGTTTTTGTAGTTGTACTAATAAACAGAAAGAAATAACCAAATGACCGTAGTCATAAGAAGATATCAGTAAAAAAATAGGTTGAGCTCAGAATCCTTCCTAAGCATGACACTCCCCCCCAGTTGCCTATACGCATTGCTATAGCATTCATGCTGCACAGCTCTCGCAAATGCTACAGCATAACACCTTTTACAATGTTATTCAGTTAACCCACCACTCTAATCTACCGAAGCTCTCACGTCCGATACGTACAATCTTTACTTTACTTCTCCCATATGCCTATGGCGATTTTCTAGTTAGATTATCATTACAAATCAAGGTGTTATGGTTATGAGCGGTAGACTCATTCCTGAGGCCTACAATAATAGATCAAGCCTTGCACCAGCCTGCCTACCAATCACTGTTTCTCATATGTCTAACCTCGACTCCCTCTCAGTAAGCCAAGACCACTGATCTAGTCCTTAGCTCTCGCTAATCGACCAGAAATTAAATCACTGATAAGCAAACTGAATGTATTAGGTTAAAAACTAGCAACTGGGTTCATTCAACTTAGGAAATCATCCTCGCTCAGCCACAGGAGATTTAGTTCATGACTGACGAGGGAATCACAAAACAAATTACTGCAGAACAACCTATGACAAAAAGATTAACTAGAATCAAATACAGAAGAAAGAAAATAGAAAGCTTGATGGAGGTTCCGATGGCGTGGAAGAAGCCCTGTCACGTCACGACTCCACGTCTTCTTATCTCCGTCTCATTGCCAGGAAAGGTGCTGGGTTCTCTTGGAGCTCTTGTGTGCTTCGTACTTCTCTCACTATTCTCTCGAGTTTGGCCGTGTGGAATTGGTCTTGACTCGCGACGAATTTCGACCCCTTTTAGGGTTGGCTCTCGTTTCCTTATATATTTATGTCTACTTGTGGCGTACGTCGAGCGAACTGGGCATTTCCAGATCTGTCGCAGTCCAATCGTGATCTCTCTTTCCAATCTCGATAGATTGATTCTGCTGATCTTGCGAGATTCTTCAAATCTTAGTTTCGATCCTCCGCATCTTCTATTCCAATACGTCAGCAATCTAACCATTGTTCTCTTCCACTTAATGACCAGCACTATTTCCTGAAACAACCTTGACAAAAGATCAGAACATATGCCGCTTAGCATTGCGTCACTTACTTTGCTATAGCTTCAGGGATGAATTGTATTACACTTTGATAAAACTGTCCTGATGTTATAGCATTGTATCGGCCATGTTATGCGCCTTTTTCATAAAACCTCAAAATCTATTCTCTTCTCAGCGCGTGTTTAGGATAAATGTGAGATTTATCTTACGTTCCCTATACAATGAATTAATGCCTTTTTGCTTAAAATAAATGCATTTAAACTCATATTCACCATACAATACAGCCATATAATATAGGGAAAACATGGCATAAATAACACTCATCATCCATCGGTTCCAAAGATAAAATCCCTTGGAAAAGAAAATGAGCTAATAATATAGATGATCAAGTCGAGGATAATTAAGAAAAGTTAATAGCTCTAGAGCCATCTCCAGAAGAGTTATTATCTCTAGTAGAGATATCTCTAGAAGAGACCCAAGTATCTAAAATATGTATATAAAAAAAAATTACGAGATCTCAATAAATTATGTTATGAACGGAATCCGATGAGATCGAAAAGAAGTCAACGTTGACGATATCTTTGGCATATGATGTAATGAATGATAATGAGGATCATGAGCCACAATCTATTAGCGAGTGTCAAAAGCACATATCCCCGAAGGAATTAAGGTGTCAGAAGCACATTTCCTCAAAGGACTTAATGTGCCATAAGCATATGTCCCTGAAGGACTCAAGATGTCGGAATCATCTAATTCAAATTCTTGAGAACAATACTCAATTAAATTAAATAAGTCTTTGTATGACTTGAAGTATGACTCATTTGCATATAGCAATCAAAAATGACTCAATATACCCATGCATATTTATGACCGAGATATAGAAGTGAATTTATTATAATTGCATGTGATATAATCAACATTTCAAGGCATATATGTGTTCAAAAGTGAAAAGTTACTAAAGAGTACAAAAATGACTCAATATACCCATGCATATTTATGACCAGATATAGAAGTGAATTTATTATAATTGCTGTTTATGTTGATAATATTAACAACATTGGAACGAACCGACAATAGATGATGATGATGATGATGAAGCCGATTCGGGGTGAAGGGACGCCGAGAAAAAGCTTCGAAATTAGTAATTAATTGTTTAAAGAAAGAAGTTAAAGAAGAAATACAATACTTGCGAGAGGGAAGTTCACCGGGAATGGAGAATGACGGTGACAAGTACCATAACTTAGTGTTATTGGAGCGCTAATGTATCATGCTTATTAGCAAGATATAGTTATTCACCAACACGAAAACGTTGGAAGTAATGTTGTCATCAACACGGGAGTCACTCACACCTACCAAGTTCACGGTCTTGATGTCAAAATGGCACATTTGGGAGTCGATACACGCTATATTCTTTTTCCTTAATTGTTTATCTAAGGTTTTGTCTAGCCGAGAAAACGTTGGAAGTAATGTTTTCTTATAAAGGTTCTTAATGAGACAGCGTTGGAAAGTGTATCAATGGATGATGTACTATTTTCTTTGGCTAGGATTTTATCCCCTAGGTTTTTCCTAGTTAAAGTTTTTAATGAAGCACATTCATAATAGACATCCAAGGGGAAGTGTTATGAATATATTAAATTATGTGGACGTCCATTGACTCTTAACTTTCCACGTTCTGTCACTGTGAACATGAAAATCAATTATGTATACTATATTATATATTATAATATTATGTAGTGAACATTAAAATCACTTATGAACATGAAAATCAATTAGGTATACTATATTATATATTATAATATTATGTAGTGAACATTAAAATCACTTATTATGGGCATTAAAATCCTTAATTAAATATATTTAATGATTGAAATTGTATATAAATTAGAATATATATACAAATATATTAGAATAAAAAATTTGTTAGTATTAATTGAAGTACTAATTAGATTCCACCCCCTCGTTTTACAGAATTTTAAAAATATTAGAATGAAAAATACGAAATCCAAATATGGTAAAAGCTGGCAATTTCATTATAAGTACACCGATCAAATCCTTATCGTAGCCGCAAAAAGACAAACCAGGAGACAGTTACACAGCTGAAAGGGTGTCCATCCTTATATTGTCGTTCGAACGCTCCAGAAGCTGAGGGTGTTCATCCGTATATTGTCGTTCGAACGCTCCAGAAGCTTATTGTCGCTTGAACGCCCCAGAAACTGAAATTTTCGACTTCCCTCAAAAGTTAATTTCTTCATAAAAACTAATTTAACTGTGAACATCAGCTTGGACTTTTATTCCATGCATTGCACTTTTAAGGCGTTGAAAGGCCATGCCAAGCAGGTACCTACTTGATCTTCGACCCTTAAATCCATCCTCAATATCATCCGATCGGGTCACAGCTGACTGGCTTTGGTTTTTTAATTGTAGAAATTTGATTGAGTTTCTGGGTTTCGGTTTCTAGCTGTGGTTACTGATTCAATCGCCATGTGTTTTATCTTCGCAAAGAGAAAAACTCCCGCAGGTTTATTGATGTGTTTTGCATCGGATTTCTTCTTTCAATTTAGATATTATTTTCTCAAATAGTGAGTATTGAATGGGATTGAAGTATCTGTCGTTGATATAGCTTGGAGGGAAAATCTAATCGGCCGCGGTTTGTATTGGATAGTAGTATTGAGGATTTAAATTGGGGCTTTGGATGCTCAATCCGGATTGTTGATTTTATCTTGTGATTCAAATAATTCGTTGTAATCGCCCCTGTTTCTTTTTGGTCGGTGTTTCGGACAGTACCTAAATTATATTCAACTTATCTTTTGAGTCTGATCTCCTTTGTTCTGAGAATGTCACATGACTGTAATTTTTTTGTTTCCCAGCTTCCATTATAATTTCTTGTTCCTTCTATTTCTACAGCAGTGTCGAATGGTGTTGATTTTGCAGTATTACTATTAAATTCATTTTAGTCATAATTATAAGGGAATACTTACTAGCACATAAACTTTGTTCACTGCATGCAAATTGATACTCAGTGAAACTGTTTGCTAGTTTTGTGCATGCATATGCATACTGTCCGTTAGTATGCATAGTATTGGTTGATATGGCCGTAATGTGATTTTCTATGAACTTACAAACGGCCCTATACGTTGATTATATAATACGTGGATGTAAAATGTGATCTTCAGAGCTTCTGCGGGAAAATAGGAGAATGTTGAACGAATCGATCGAAGAAATAGAGCGGGAGAGACAAGGCTTGCAATCACAAGAACAGAAACTGATTTTAGAGATAACGACGAGAGCCAAACTAGGCGAGATGGTATGATGTTTTCCTTTCTTTGGTTTTCTGTTGTAGCATGTTGAATGTGCTAGCTTAACTGGTTGTGGCACATCTACTTATTTCTGCATTCACTTTTTTACTTCGCGACATGGGATAAGCAGTGTTTGCTTTATCAGTTTTGACCATTTTGTTTGTATTAGTTTCACATTCTTTGTAATTGCCAGTCGCCCATGACATAAATCGGAGATTTCTAGTATATATTATTGCAGGTTTAAATGTTTCCACATGGTCAGGCAAATAGCCATTGCAGAGTAAATGAACTTACAAGTCCCATCCTACCAAAAAAGTAGTCTGTTGCCCTGCATATTCTATTCAGTTTCAGTATGTGAATCAACTGCCCAAATCTGACTGTCTGTAACACTGAATTTTGTCAATATATTATGGTTCACACATGATTTGTCTTTGAAGGACGTGGCCTATGTATTGCCATTGTCAATCTCGATTCATATAAATACTTTTTACTTTTCAGGGAGCTGTTAGAGTGATGGCAAAAGACCTTGTTAGAACAAGGCATCAGATTAAAAAGTTTTATAAGCTTCAATCACAGCTCCAGGCATTATCATTTACAGTTATGGTATGCTATTGTTGATATCATATATTGTAACTGTCGGTTCGTACTTCTATAGATATTTTTCAAAGGATGAATTTATGTTTTTAGACTCATAGGGTCTTTCCTGGAAAAAGATCAACTACTGGGCTGGAAATGGGGGAGGCCATGAAAGGTGTGACAAAAACAATACGACAGATGAATAGGCAGATGAACTTGCCATCTCTGCAGAAAATCATGCAAGAATTTGAGAGACAGAATGAGAAGATGGAACTGACGACTGAGGTAATGGGAGATGCGATAGATGATGCTTTAGAAGGAGATGAGGAAGAGGAAGAAACAGAAGAACAAGTGAACCAGGTTGTTGACAAGATTAGAATCCATGTAAACCAAGAGGTATATCAAACACTTGCCGACCATTCAACTTCTTTCTTTAGCTTAAATGATCTGGATAATTTTATAACAATGCCTAACAACTTTGATGTCACGCACAGCTTCTAAACGCACAGCTTCTAAACGCACCATCACAAGCCGTTGCTGCCCCAGCGGCAAAGGCAAAGGTGTCTCAAGTCGAAACTACTGGAAATGATAGTGATTTAATTACAAGCAAATGATGATGGCGGGATTGATAGCGATTTACAAGCAAGGTTAGATAATTTCCGAAGAAAGTAATATTATCCTGTATCGTTTGCACTCCACCTTTACTTGGAGAAGTGAAGCATATTTGTACCATGTTATATAATTGATAAGTTGTGCGAGACTCTGATGAACTCAAGATTATAAACAAAATGGATATTTTTCTTGATAAAATTTCCTGATTATCCCAGTGGTTCATTCTTTGAACAAATATAATATAAGCGTATGTAGTTGGGCATATCCACATGTACGATCTCCCTTGGTATTTTGCTGCAAGACTTGGTCTCCAAATTCATTTTATGAATTATTGGATTTTATTTTTCTGCTATCTTTTTAATTTATGGTCATGAACAAGATTTTGTATCATATTCACTATTTCTTTCAAATTTCTCTCTTATTTTAAATGCATTCGCATGTTCCTAGTTTCAAAAAAATTAGAATCCACGGCATTTTTACAAATAAACAAACGAAAAGTTCAACATATAATGATACAAAATTATTACTTTGGTCTTTGTTAAACTTTTCCCATAACATCATTTTTATATTAGAAAGTTCACATACATTGCTTCTAAAGGTCTTATTATATCGAGGATAGGGTCATAGGGCTCAATATTTAAAAAGTATTTGAAACCAATAGAAGTTAAATTTGACAAAAGAGACAGCCCGTTGGATTGGATTTTTTTTTAAAAAAAAATATATTTTTTTTATATTGTTTTTTAAAAAAGTACTTTAATTAGAAGTTAAAGTTATTTGGGTTAAATAT
The DNA here is from genome assembly GCA_019022615.1 of Acacia melanoxylon. Lineage (NCBI taxonomy): Eukaryota > Viridiplantae > Streptophyta > Magnoliopsida > Fabales > Fabaceae > Acacia > Acacia melanoxylon. The sequence goes on from JAFJYJ010000011.1 coordinate 5,265,031, forward strand.
ATTTTTTGCCACGGAAGTATTGGTAAGGGAAGTCTTTCAAAGACGGAAGTTTTTTGGTATCATTTTTGCTCCGAAAGTTTACAAAAAGGAGCAAATATGTCCTGGAAGTTTTTTTAATGAGTAAATTTGCCTCGGAAGTTTTTTTTAGGAGCAAATTTTCCCTGAAAATTTACAAAGAGAGCAACGATCCAACGGTCAAGATCAACCGATCGGTAAAATCATTATGTTTGTAAACTTCCGGGGCAAAAATGATACCAAAAAAACTTAGGGTATTTGAGTCTTCCTTATCAATACTTTCATGGCAAAATTAGTATTTAACCCAAGTTATTTTACCTTTGGATACACCAGAAGCACTTTTAAATAAATAAATAAAAGTTGTTTGAATGTTATAATAAAGAAGTACTTTTTTATTAGTAAAATTATTGAAATGGGGATAGGGTTGTCATTTTATTGAAAATCAAGGGTAATTAGTGTCAAAACAAATCACTAAAGAAGAGCCACTCATTTTTTTTTTTTTCATTCTCTATCTTCTTTTGCACTTCTTTTTTTTCTTTTTAAGCTATAAATTGAAGCTTTAAAAATAAGCAGAATTTTGGTTTTTTTTTTTGTTGATTTTGCTTTTTTTTTTTTTAAGTTCTCATCTAAACAAATTTATTAATAAAAAAAAGCACTTTATCTTTTTTTAAAAAAAAAAACACTTTTCTTATAAAAAAAAGTCCATCTAAATGGGCTTTTAGTCTCCATTGCAAAGAGAACCAAAACTTGAATCCTTACTGAAACACATGCCTACATTTAGTGTTCGAAAGCCTCAAACATAACTTACTTTCAATAGAATGACACGTGTGCCTATATAAAAAAAAAAAAAAAACATACATTTTTTTACACCTTCATCTAATTAGAGCGGGAAAACAGGGCATTGCTTTTTAGGCCCGTTAACAAAAATATCTATTTTTCAATTAAATAGTGTGGGGCCCACCTTGAGACTAATGTCAATTAAGGGAAATTAATGTTATGTGTAGTTTTTTGAACTCCATTTTCCGATGAGCTCCCATCACAGTTCATTTTTCTGGAAAAACTCACCTCTTCAATTGATTTCTACATCTTCAATTCACAAATTTCAAATCGTAGAAAATATGAAAACATTTCATTGCTCCTCAGAAATATAGCAAAGACGCGGAAATCCAAATCACAAAGATAGGCGATGAACCAGAAATTTGAACGAAGCAAAAAGCTGAGCAAGAGAGAATTTGCGAAATGAAAATCACTAACCAGCGAGGAACACAATTCCGAATCATTCAGTGGAAACAAATACCGGGATGAACTAAGATCGAGCAAACTAAACCAGAAAAATAAACTGAGAAAGAACCAGAAGATAATTTCTTGGGGGAGTGTTTCCAGTTACCTTCAGTTCCACCTTGAGACTAATGTCAATTAAGGGAAAATAACCATTTCCAAGAGGAAGTTGACATGACACAAAAGAAAGACATATATTTTTCGACAATTTTACCCAAATTTTAATTTTTCTTCCTTGCGTTTTTTCTAAAAGCAAATATAATTAGTAAATTACAACAATTAAAATTCTAATTTAACATATAAATATCATCAACATTAACGTTTAAATAACATGCATCATACAACAAACAAACATAATCGTTAAGTCATAATCAAAAATAAACTATTGTCCACATACTACAATTACAAATAATTAATAAGACTTAACAAAATTAAGAATACTTTTTAATAGATATTTCTTGAAAAGCGTAAGTAGTCAACAAAATAAACAAAACAATCATTAGAAAATAAGTCTAAAAATACAAAATTAGTAAAAATACTTATAAAATAAGAAATATCTTTTATAAGTTTTAAATTTTTTGGATTCTTAATACAAAATGTTCTTATGAAACTTAGTTCTAAAAAAGATAATAACAACTAAATATTTGCAACATCATTAACAAAATATAAATAATTAATAATATTATTATCATATAAATAATTTTTTGTTTTAAAAAAAATACGGGCCTAAAAGACTAGGCCTTTTAGGCCCTCAACCTTATAGGGTTGACCTTTTTAGGCTTGCTTTCACTTTTGAGGCAAAAAATTTAAGCTCGACTCTTGTAAATTCAGAGTCTAAACGGCCCTTTTTGGCTCTCGACCCTACAGGACTGGCCCTTTTAGATCCGCTTTCACTTTTGAGGAAAAATAATTAAGCTCGGCCCTTATAAATTTAGGGTCTAAACAGGCTAACCTAACGGGCTCAGCCCGTTTTCCCGGCTCTATATCTTATATATAAGAAATAGATATTATAATGTCTGAAACGGTAAAACCACGGATGAACTATTACGAGGATGACAAACACTTTCTCTACATCACCTTTTATTAAATAAGTAAAATTTCTCATATTAATATATCAATATATATACATTTGTGTATAATTTGTAAGACACTGGACAAACTATTCATTAAAAAAAATATGAAAATTGTGACTCATTTCTCAAATTTTGTAGGATGCACATCAAAATGTGTTTTGTTGTTTGGCTACGGGCTTATGGCATATAACATATTGCATATTATTTTAAATTTTTTTGGTACAAGTATCATTTTAAAATTTTGCTATGGTCTTAAAGAACAACATATTTTTGGATTTTGGGGCACAAGTTTTTTTTTTTTTTATAAGAAAAGGTTTTGGAGGGGTTCGGAACAACATTTTTGTACGAGATGAGGATCAAAAAAAGAACAACATATTTTTGGATTTTGGGGCACAAGTTGAGAATGAACCTAAGTGTGGGACTATTTTTATCAGTGAATTTGAGTGAGTCTGCTATTTCTGAAGCCCATATATATGGACCCGACGGCCCAAATCAAGACGACATAATCAAGAGGTGCCGTTTTATTAAAACGACGAAGTAAAGTAGAGAAGTGGGGTCCTCCAGAGCAGGTGCATTGCTGACGGAAAAAGATGGGGCGGTTCGTTCGTTAATGATTCCTTTCTTTAACGCTTGCCGCGTAAGCGACCTACTTGATCTTCGACCCCTAAATCCATCCTCAATATCATCCGATCGGGTCACAGCTGACTGGCTTTGGTTTTTTACTTGTCGAAATTTGATTGAGTTTCTGGGTTTCGGTTTCTAGTTGTGGTTACTGATTCAATCGCCATGAGTTTTCTCTTCGGAAAGAGAAAAACTCCCGCAGGTTTGTTCATGTGCTCTGCATCGGATTTCTTCTTTCAATTTATACATTATTTTCTCAAATTGTGAGTACTGAATGGGATTGAAGTATCTGTCGTTGATATAGCTTGGAGGGAAAATCTAATTGGCCGCGGTTTGTATTGGATAGTAGTATTGAGGATTTATATTGGGGCTTTGGATGCTCAATCCGGATTGTTGATTTTATCTTTTGATTCAAATAATTCGTTGTAACCGCCCCTGTTTCTTTTTGGTCGGTGTTTTGGACAGTACCTTAATGATATACAACGTATCTTTTGAGTCTGATCTACTTTGTTCTGAGAATATGTCACAATGAGTGTAATTTTTTTGTTTGCTAGCTTCCATTATAATTTATTGTTCCGTCAATTTTCGACAACAGTGTCGAATGGTGTTGATTTTGCAGTATTACTATTAAATTCATTTTAGTCATAATTATAAGGGAATACTTACCAGCACATAAACTTTGTTCACTGGATGCAAGTTGATACTCGAGTGAAACTGTTTGCTAGTTTTGTGCATGCATACTGTCCATTAGTATGCATATTTATTGGTTGATATGCCTGTAATGTAATTTTCTATGAACTTACAAACGGCATCCCTATACGTTGATTATATAATACATGGATGTAAAATGTGATCTTCAGAGCTTCTGCGGGAAAATAAGAGAATGTTGGACAAATCGATCAGAGAAATAGAGCGGGAGAGGCAAGGCTTGCAATCACAAGAAAAGAAACTGATTTTAGAGATAAAGAAGAGCGCCAAACAAGGCCAGATGGTATGATATTTTCCTTTCTTTGGTTTTCTGTTGTAACATGTTGAATATGCTAGCTTAACTGGTTGTGGCACATCTAGTTATTTCTACATTCACTTTTTTACTTTGCGACATGGGATAAGCAGTTGTTGCTTTATCAGTTTTGACCATTTTGTTTGTACTAGTTTCACATTCTTTGTAATTGTCAGTCGCCCATGACATAAATCGGAGTGTAGTATTATTGCAGGTTTAAATGTTTCCACGTGGTCAGGCAAATAGCCATTGCAGAGTAAATGAACTTACAAGTCCCATCCTACCAAAAAAGTAGTCTGTTCCCCTGCATATTCTATTCAGTTTCAGTATGTGAATCAACTGCCCAAATCTGACTGTCTGTAACACTGAATTTTGTCAATATATTATGGTTCACACATGATTTGTCTTTGAAGGACGTGGCCTATGTATTGCCATTGTCAATCTTGATTCATATAAATACTTTTTACTTTTCAGGGAGCTGTTAGAGTGATGGCAAAAGACCTTGTTAGAACAAGGCATCAGGTTGAAAAGTTTTATAAGCTTAAATCACAGCTCCAGGGTGTATCACTCAGAATTCAGGTATGCTGTTGTTGATATCATTGTAACTGTTGGTTTGTACTTCTATAGATATTTTTCAAAGGATGAATTTGTGTTTTAAGGCTCATGGCATTATTCTTGGAAAAAGATTAACTAGTGGGATGGCTATTTCCATGGATATGTGTTGATAAACCCTGCACTGATGATCAAAATCTGTGCCTTAGCCTATATTCGGGTGCTAAAAGTTGGAAGTATACTATGATACAAATTTTCAGACTTTGAAATCAACACAAGCAATGGGGGAGGCCATGAAAGGTGTGACAAAAGCAATGGGACAGATGAATAGGCAGATGAACTTGCCATCTCTACAGAAAATCATGCAAGAATTTGAGAGACAGAATGAGAGGATGGAACTTACGACTGAGGTAATGGGAGATGCGATAGATGATGCTTTGGAAGGAGATGAGGAAGAGGAAGAAACAGAAGATCTAGTGAACCAGGTTCTTGACGAGATTGGAATCGATGTAAACCAAGAGGTATATCAAACACTTGCCGACTATTCAACTTCTTTCTTTAGCTTAAATGAACTGGATGATTTTATAACAATGCCTAACCACTTTGATGTCTTGCACAGCTTGTAAATGCACCATCACAAGCCATTGCTGCCCCAGCGGCAAAGGCAAAGGTGCCTCAAGTCGAAACTACTGGAAATGATGATGGCGGGATTGATAGTGATTTACAAGCAAGGTTAGATAATTTAAGAAGGATGTAATATTATCCTGTATCATTTGCACTCCACCTTTACTTGGAAAAGTGGAGCATATTTGTACCATGTTATATAATTGATAAGTTGTGCCAGACTCTGATGAACTCAAGATTATAAACAAAATGGATATTTTTCTTGATAAAATTTCCTCACCAGTCTTGATTATCCCAGTGGTGTATTCTTTGAACAATTAAGATTTAGATATTGTATTTAGCAAATTTATTTTTTATGGCGGTTTCTTTGCCTTTATTCTGTGTGGCATTACATTTCAAGCTGTAATGGGTTTGAAATGCTTTAATGATATTACAAGTGTGATATTGTGCTGGCGACTCCATGTATGTTCAAATCTATAAATATTACTCCCTCCGATCCTAAATATAAGACAAATTTTGTAGGGTAAATTGCACTAAAAAGTTTGTCCTATATTTAGGATCGGAGGTAGTATTATAAGTCATAGTGATGAATCCCTAAAAGTTGAGACTTGTGGTTGAGAAATAGTGACGCACACAAATTCCAGGGATGATGGTTTTTAGAAGGATGTTGAATTTGACCTTGTGTTTCAATTATTCATGTGATGAATAAAACTGCATTTCGGACGAAATTTCATCTGTTCTTGTCCTCCAAATTGCAAGAAAAGGAGGGAGATAGCTAAATTTAATTAAGGTACAATGGTTACAAGGATTGTATTAGAATTTTGACCAAAATTTCCCTTTATTCCTTTAATTAGTCTCGCGTGAAAAGACAATTCTTTTAGTTAATCCGTTTTCATCTTAAGCCTTCAAAACTTCCAAATAAAACCTAAGCCTTCTAATAACAGGCAATTTTTTCGGTCGATTTATTATGGTCGGAACATGAACTATCAGCGAACAACATGAACTATAAGTACATACTCCCTCCGGTCCTAATTATAAGAGCAAGTTTTGGAGTTGGTTTTGGTCCTAATTATAAGAGCAAGTTTTAACTTTTGTCATTTTTTTCCTATAATACCCCTATTTTTTCCCTATATTTAGTTAAACTTTTGTCAATGCCTACCATGTCTGTTAATGATCCATTTTAACCTTGCTACAATGAAAATGATATATATATGCGCGCGCGGCTGTCTCTACACTTTGATGATAAGCTTTGTCTATGTTTACAGATATATTGTAGCATTTAGGTCGTTGAGGAGGTTATAATCAGCTGTAATTGACAATTATTTTTTTACAATTATGTTTTAGGTAAGGGTATTTTAGGAAAATACATATAATTAATTAATTTAACTTTCCTTCTTAATCTCTCCAAATTCGGTAATTTACTCCTATAATTAGGAATGGGAGGGAGTATTCTTTATACCAAACAAACAATGAGATAAAGTTGGAACAAATGCCTACTTTCTTTCGTTTCTTTTCTTTTCAGTTTTTAAAAGCAATAATTAATTTCTTTCGTTTAAATTAATTAAGCCTGTCACTGTACTACAAAAGCATACCCCTGAAATAATATGCAAAAAAAAAAAAAAAAAAAAAAATCCCCCTTTTTGTGAAAAATTGCGGGTCCTAGGAAAAAAAAACGACAAAATAATCTATTGAAATCTTAAAATTATATTTAAGTTTTGTGAGATTTTTTTGCAGTAAATTTCAATTCCGATGACAAGTCCATCGACGTCCACTAATAAGGCGTTCACTGACAAGTCCATGGGTGCTACATTGATAAATCCATGGGTACTTGACAATTTGAATTTATTGCAAAAAAGTCTTATGGACTTAAATGCAATTTTAAGATTTCAATGGATCATTATGTGATGTTTTCTCTTTCCCTTGACCTGAATGCAATTTTTCCTCTCTTTTTTCCCCCCTTTTCTCAGCTCCTATTCCTTTTGCCCCTCATCTCTTCCAGCTAGACCATCAATAATGATTGAAGTTTCCACTATTGACTCTTCTGCTTCCTTTTCTGGGAAAAGCTTCAAAAAGCATAATAAAGCCACCCCCCAAAAAAAAAGGTGAAAGGAAGTTGCAGACATATCGCACGTGGGATAAACCAAAAGTGAAGGGCCTGTATTCAATTTCAACCAAATAATTGAGTATCCCTAAAAAAAACAGAAAAAACTAAAAATGTTAAACTTATCCCGGCTCTCAATCAATCTCACCCTTGTCATCCCCTGAATTCTTTCACAAATACATAATCACACAAGTTAATTTCATATACCTATTTTTCTTCTTCTTCTTCTTCAATCTCACTCTGTTAATTCAACAGGTGTTCGACAAACAGGGCAATCCAAGTGAGAATAAAGCCACATGTCTATACAAATCACATGAAACGAATGATTACAGCCAGGCAGCTTCCTCACTTCTTCACCATCTTCAAACACTGATAAGCAAACTGGGCATTCATACTCCTCTTTCTCTTCTACTTCTTTCTTATACCTGAAGCTTGAAAGCAGGTTCCTATTTGAGCATTCAAAGCTCCGGCTACTACTTCCGGCCGCCCCGATCACCACCTCCACTTCCCGGTTGTCCCCCGCCCCATGCCCGTGCCGGCGGCTGCGGCTGCGGCTGCACCGCCTAATGATGATGAGGTTGTAAATGGCTAACACTATGGCCGCCGTGCCGACCACCGCCAGGCTGTAGTACAGCATGGTCATGCCGGATTTCGGGGAAGAAGACGGCGGCGGAGGAGGTGGTGATGATGAGAGGATTAAGGGGATTTGTACGTCAGCCATTGTTGGTGAGGTTGGAAAGAGGGTTTTAATTAGACGAAGATGATGCAGAATATATTGTCGCCAGACGTGAAAGCAAATCCTGGCGATGAGTTATAGACTTGTAGAAATTAATAACAATATTATTATTAGTTTTTATTATTCATCATATCTATATATAATATTTTATGTTCAGTTGTTAATCTAAAAGTCGTGGTAGTTATGCAGTCCTTAGCTTGATGAAATAATTTAGAGAAAATGACAAAATAATATATTGTGTATCCTTAAGTTATATATCGTTTATAAATTAAACAAAATAATTTAGAGAAAAAATGATAAATATAAATATTTTAAATTAATTTAATTAGTTTTCCTTAATTTCTCATTCTATCCGAAAAATTCAATTTTATCTTATATTTAGAACCGGAGAGTAGCTTTTTAAAATTGGATTTGAGTTTTGTCCTTTTTACTTTTAAAATATACCTTGCCTTTCGTTCGTTAATTACTCCCTCAAATTAATATCAATATCATTATTAATATAATTAAGAAAACAAGTGCCTTGCAAATATGTAGTGTAGTCAATAAATGCTTGAGTTTTCATCAGGACATTTGTGTTATATGATAGCTCTTTGAAAATAATATTTGAGTTTGACAATTTTTTTTAGTTGACACTTGCTATTTATTATTACACACTTATTTGATACTTTTGATTCTAATTATAGGAACACTTTTTATAGACAATTTACACTATAAAAGTGTTTTTATAATTAAGACTAGGATGGAGTATTTGGTAATTTAAGTTTAGATTTTGATTTTTGAGTATTGTTGAGTCTGATTGTACATATTTTATTCTTTTTTTATCTTTCAATATATTTAGTCTAAGTTAAGAAGTCTATTTGATGTGCCCATAAATATAAATATAGTAAATTAAGTAGAATAGAGTCATGGAGAAAAACTGAAAAGAACACTCACTCACTTAAGACTAATAAGAAGAACTTCTTAATTAATATTTTAACTAAATATTTGATTACTAATATAATATAATATTGTTAGATGGTTTATGTGGTGGACCTCATCTAATGAGATAATACGGGAACTAGTTGTTATTGTATATTTAGTCAAAGTTTATAATTTTATCATTTATTCGCCAACCATCTCACTAACAATTGTTTCATTGAAAATCAAACACATAGCAATATAGAAGAATCTGTTGATATAAATATAAAAAGAAAAATTCAGTGGATATAAGCCTTTTTATGTAACTCGTTATATTCTTAATATATTGTCCAACAGAAAAAATAAGAGAGATCTCCAATCATAGTTGAAACTGACATTTGGATTAAAAAAATTGGACTTAAGTGATAAGAATTGAATTTTTATATTCTTATGAAATTTTGATTTCCATGTAAACAAATAATTAATAATCATATTACCCATCTATTATTGAACTTAACTTAAAGGATATTTTTATTTAAAACAAAAGCTCTTTGAAATGAGACACTTAATCTATTTTTTGTTTGTGTTAGGAATAATTGGTTTTATTCACAAGTAAACGTGCCATCATTAAATATATTTTTTATCATCGTAATGTCTCTTTCCAAGATACGTGCCGTTCAGTTATATATAGACATATTACCTGTACTACTACACTTTTTTTCTATTATTATTATTATTATTATTGTTATTGTTATTGTTATTAACATTATTTTGTTTATAAAGGTGAATTGGCAAGTACCAGTAGTTCATTATCATTGGATTGTAGAAAATGTTAATCTTAAAAAGGAAGATTATTCAATATACGACAAATGGTAAGGGTGGCACTGGCACTCCATTGAATTTAGAAATATTAATTAAATGTAGGACAACCAATTTGTCAATTAAAACCAAATTAAATAAAATAAATAAAATTAAGTGGGGCCACGAGAATGTAGCATGTTTCCACACTCCACTTTTGGATAAGGATATCTATCGAAAATTTGAAATAACTGTGTGTAGTATTAATTATAGGACATATTTAAACGATTTTAGAGATATTAAAGATATGAGTTAAATTAGTTAATTTTAATCATTTTTCTAAAATATTTTTATATAAATTTAAAATGATGTAAGTAAAAGTGAATCAACAGCTCCTACACATACTTCTTTGACCTAGAATTTTTCCTTTTCACATGTTTTCTAATTGAAATAATGATCTTGCTATATATACAAATATGTATGTGTATCTATGTATACATATATACAGGGACAGAGCTTAAGATAAATATTTGGAGGGTCAAATGTATACTTATTAACTAATTAAAAGGAAAAAATATTTGAGGGGGCCAAATGTATAAATTTTTGGAACAAATGTATAAAAATAATCTAATTTCCATTAAATATTTGGGATAAAAAAAAAAATTGGGGGCCATGGCCCCCACTTGTCACTAAGAAGCTCCGTCCTTGCATATATATGTGTGTACACACATATATAAATGTACACACACACATATATACGACAGATACACACACATACGCAGATATACATATATTTATAAACACAAACACTGTGTGTCTATATATATTGGTGTATAGACACATACATATATACATAAACACATACATATATATGTGTGTGTATTGGCAAATTAATATCAACTGATCAATAAATAAATTAAAGTCCAACAATTTAAAAGTTTCATTGATTGAAAGTCTACATATCCACATATATATACTCACCAAAAACTAAACACATGAGAGAATAGAATAGGAGTATTTTAGGAAGAAATTGACAAAAATTAAAATATTGTCTTATAATTAGGACCAAAACCAACTCTTAAATGTTATCATATAATTAGGATCAAAGGAAGTATATAAGAGGTTTAATCTAAATTAAAAAGAGAAAAAACATCTGAAATATTATACTACATATTTATTTTCTCTTTATCTAATGTCTGTTTTTTAAGTACTTTTTTAATTCACAGAGACTTTTTTTTTGTGAATTTTTAAGTTCTTACAAATACTATACATATGAATTTCTTACATATGAATTGACAATTATATAGACAGCTGGAAAGGAGAAAAAGTGGTCTGTTTCTTAATCATAATCATAATGAGATTGTCACCGCAACACAAAATTATTTTATATTTCTCTCAATAAAATGTTTTATTTCTTTACCCTTTTCTGAAAAAAAACTTTGTTTCCAAGCCGTTTCATTACAATCTTCACACTTTTTAAGAATGCGTTTAGATATTAGGGATATTTTTGCTTTGGTATTTCTTTTTATTTTCTTTTTTTACGAAGATTTAATTTATTTTACCCACTATAACTATAAACAATACACAAAATAGTGTGTAGTTCATGTCTATGTCATGGCAGAATAATATTTTATGTCTTGATTGGCGGTTTTCGTGGAAGTTCCAACATGTCTCCAACTTTCAATATATATTTATTTATTATTTGTTATTTCTTGATATGATGTTTAATTTATAATTTATTAATACAAACACATACATCAAATGGCAATAGCCAAAGAAATTCTGAATTAATTTAAGGTGCTCACGACTTTATTGGCAATCCAAAAATACCTTGAGAACGTTTTAATATCTAGTTTAGCTTTACTCAAATATCCCAACTTCTTAACCATCGACAGGAAAATGCCAACTTACTTAAAACTCGTGAGTCGTAGCAAAAACAAATGTTACAATTAAGAATATGATAAATATTATTCTCCCTGATAAATTTAAGATTCTTAAATTTATCACTCCATAATATAAATTTATCCCTTGAATTACTAAAATAATACAAATCCAATGATATTTATCACTATAAATCATTAGGACTCCTTACGGTTAACTTCTGATTTTGGTCCTGTGGAAATTAGAATAATTTTCCCAGAGAACATTCTCTTCATTATTGAAAACCTTTAAAAAAAAAAATTCGAGTTATGACACCTCTTTCAATAGGATCCATACATGTGTTGGTGGACCTATAGGTCAATTCCATTATAGTTTCCCTTTCACTGTGGTTCAGCTAAGTGACAATGTGTTTTGATGTAGCTGGGGCAAATAGTAACAATAATAGCCCAAAGTTTTTAAAACCGGAGAATGCTTGTTTTACCATGTGTACTTACTGTTCTCACATTCTTCCCAAAAAGAAGCCATTTGCAATTTTTGTAATTAGAATGGCAGACATTAACAAGTTGGTATTACAATCAGAATCAAACCTACATCTCCACTAGCAAGGATTTGCAATTCTTTTAATATTATCATCCGGTACCCGGTTTGGCGTTCTTAGCTGTTCCTCCAAACACAAGTGTCTCATCTGAAACTCGAACTACAAACCCAGAGGGATCTGGCAGAGCCTTACACCGTTAGACCAATTCTATGTTGCTAAAGAAACAGGGAATTAGATCATTCAAGAAGATTAAACCTTATCACTGGAGCCGCAGAAAAATTTGTGAAACAGAAAAAATGAATCATGAAAACCTGTGACTAGAGTACATCAAAATTTCCATAACAGTTGGGAAAAGATTATAAAACTTTAGAACTCATGTACCTTTGATAACCAACATCGCTCACAAGTTAAGCTAAGCACTCAAGAGGCCAAAATTTGGCACAAGCCGCTTAGTACAGGTCCAGTCAAAATGCTTCAGGCAACAACGGGAATCTCAATATTGGTTGGCACAATAGCAACAGGCCGGCCGTATTCTTCCTCCTCCTTTGGAGGATGGATTGTGACAACATCAGGGAGAGGAGTTTTGGGACCCTGCTTTCCTTTAGGATCCCAATCGAGCATGATCCTAACCTTTATACCGAGAACACCCTAAAACAGAAGAAACAACAAGAACAAACAAAATCAGTCCATAATGCATTGGAATGCAACTAGAATAAGCCAACACAAAACTTAGAAGTATAGTTAAAACACGTTCGGGAACAAGAGAAGCCCTGACCTGTCTTAGAAGTACATGTCTTACAGCAGAGTCAATGTAGTCCCTGACTGGCTGCCCCGAAGAAATCATGTATCCATCCTTGAACTTCATGGACTTAGCTCTCTGAGCCCTCAATTTTCCACTAACAATAACCTACTCACAAATTAAACAGTAATTACCATCTATGTAAAGCAACAAAGTTACAAGGCAGTTCAAAGATGGGTACTCCAGAACAAACCTCACATCCCTTGGCACCACTTTCCATAACAAATCTCAGAACACCATAGCAAGCCCTGAAAACAAACAGTTGTTTAGTTCTGTAGTTTAAAATATGGAGAAGAATCAAGTGACGTAACGAAAGCTAATGACATCCTTAACCAAGTGAATGCATGCGAAATATCCAACCTACCAAGTATCCAAATCTAACACTGGTAATCATCAACAGCTAATCTCTTTGTTTCAAGACTACTAATAATTTAAGTGTAGGCAAAAAGACCTCAAGCATAACATTGTATTAAGAGAATGATGCTCAAGGAACTCAATTCAGTAGAAGGAAATATATTATCAGATTACAACATGTATCCCCCAGCTTTACTGCATGAACAGAACAAAGTTTCAAGAGTTTTGATGGCATGGAGGATAAGATATAATATAGTCATCTTCCGACACAAACTTGGTACAGAAACACCAATCTGCTTTATAGACGACCACGAAAGGGATTCAAAATTGGCCATTAAATCTAGATAACGAACGCAATATAACGTATCAACGGGATAATAGAGCATAAATGATGACTTTCTAATTTTCAGAGGGCATTGTTCATGAATTAGTGTTTGTTAAAATAAAATAATGACTTAACAAATAACATTATCACGAAGAGCGATAATACTGAATAACATTTGACAAACATCTTGTTGCAAACAATCCAACACTGTTATGGCATCTACAAAAAGAAAGATCAAATACATACACAAGCCACAGATTACTGAACCACAATTTGCTAGTTTCAAACTTTGAATCACATGCCTCCACAGCGAGACCAACAAGAAGCTTGTAGCGAAGAGACTCGGCCTGGGCAATAGAGCAGAGACCTCTGTTGTTGACCTTCTCGGCATATAGTTCCACACTATTCTCGGGAAACTTAAATCTCTTCTGTACGAGAGAAGTCAGCTCCCTGATTCTCCTTCCCTTCTCACCTGTATTCGAGTTAGATAAAATTACGATTACCTCAAAAATAATCGACAAAACAAAAGGTTTATGAAAATAACAGATGACTTTGATGTGAATAGAGTAAAACTGGTACCAAGGACGTTGAGTTCGAGTGGCTCTGATAATGATCTCAGTGCGCATTGGGGTAACTCTAACCTCGACAACGGAGTATCCATCTTCAGCTAGCTCTCTAGTAAGAACCTCATTCAGCTCGGCGAAGAAAACTCCGTCGGCAACGAACTGCATACGTACAATAACAAATCAAGAGTAAGGAAATGGCATGAAAATCAGAAAAACAAGCTTAAGACTGAAATTAAATGTGAATTGAGAAATTAAATCCATTGGTAATTATCATTAAGCGAGACGGCGATAAAGTTATAACCTTTCTCTTCTTGCTCATCTGGGTCGCCATTGTCTCAAATTAAACAAATTGCAGGGGTGAGGGATCTAGAGTTGCCGCTGAAATGGCCGTAGCTCAACAAACCCTAATCTCCGGTAAGGCTTTGGAGGGAGAAGGGGTTATATTGGGCTTGTTTTGTTTGGAAGGGCAATCTGTATTAGGGTTGGTTGGAAATACGTCAGGGCTTGTATAAGTCCATAAGCTCAAGCTCGTTTCGATAAATGCAAAATAAGCTTTTGAAATAGGTTTATAAGCTCTCCATAAGCTCGATTGAGCTGATTTTTTCAAGATCATGAATTTTTTTTAATTACAAGTTAGTATCGTGAAATATATTTTTAGTGCCAATCAGTATGCTCAAATTTTTTTTCAAGATCAAAAAGTATTTTTTTTCGTCTAGCGTCGGTATCGAAGTATCCTTTTAGTGCGCATCGTCGGTACCGAAATATTTTTTGAAGATCTTAAAATAATTTTTCAAGACCATGAAAGATTCTTTAAGTAGCTCGGTATCACGAAGTATTGTTTTACAATTCGATTACCTAATTTTATTTTATTTTTTGGAAAAAAGAGCCATCAACCTAAAATGGGCGCCAAGCCAATTGTTATATTGGGCTTGTTTTGTTTGGAAGGGCAATCAGACTTAGGGTTGAAAATATGTCAAGTCAGGTCAGGTCAGGCTTTGGCTAGCCTAAATGCAGGCTTTTTTTTAAAGCTCAGGCTTGAGCCTTCGTAAGGCATGGTCGAGCCTGAAGTATTTTCAAATTTTACTTAAACCTCATATTGTATAAAAAAAACTATATAAATGTAGGCTTTTAGTAGAATATAAGAATAAAAATAATAAATATTATATTATTTATATTATATAAATATAATTATTATTTTTTATGTGTAAAATGCCAAGCCGAAGGCTTAGCGCTAGGCCTTAACTAAATAGCATTTTTATTTACACATTTAGGCCTTTAAATAGGTATTGGCCTGACTTTTTTAACAAACAATTTAGTCAGACCAGAAGTGGACTATAGGCCTCACGATAGGGTCTGACCTATTTCCACCCTTAATCAAATTGGAAAAATTCGATTGCTAAAAATCAGATTGTGAAACGTGATTTATATTTGGATTGGTGGTTGTATAAGTAGCTTATGAAAAAGTTTGATTGAGTAAAACTTGTTTAAAATGACTTATGGATAAGTGATTTTTGAAATAATTATAGGAACAAATTAAAATCAAATTACCAAAAATATGAAAAATACTAAATTACAAAATTTGACAATGTTAAAATTCGTAATTTGATCAAATAAATATTACATAAGTTTATAAACTACTGTATAAGTCTATAAGCTCAAGCTCGTTTCGATAAGCCAGCAAAATAAGCTTTTGAAATAGGTCTATAAGCTCGATTGGGTACAGATTGCATCTAAATGAGAAAAAAAAATCAAGATATCATTTTGATGTTTTGTTAAGATGAGTTAGAGTTCGTTTAGTTCAATCTCATTGTACCTTGAAATGTAATGCAGTGCAATCATCATGCAATACAATATTAAATACTTAGTTATTGTTTGGTTTGATTTTTAAGTAAGGTGAAATGAGTTATTTTTAAATAACAGTTTAAAATTAAAATATCACACAAAGGTTGTTTTACCTTTAATATAATCTTTGTATAAAAAATAGTTAAGAGTCACCGCATTGCCCTTCATAAGTCATAATTATCAATTCGTCAAGCTACTTTGTCGAGGATTGTCCAATGGCGACAATTCTGGTAGTGAGGCAACAGTAATGGTGGTGTGGCAATTGTCATTGTGAAAACGACAGCAACAATAAAGGTGGCGGCGATGGAGGAGGAGGAGGTGATGGTAGCGGTGGCGTGGCATTACAGTGAGATGAGACGAGTGAAAAAAAGATAAATTAGACTTTTTCTACCATACAATGGGGTGACAATAAGTATTTCATAGCAATCAAACACTCTTCTCTTAATAATGCAATCATGATTATCATTACAAGCGTGTAATGAGGTTGAACCAAATGAACTTTTAGGTCACTTCATCAAAAATAAGCATATCACAAGACTTAAATACCGTCCATCAACAATGTCCTTACATTAGCAACAAGATTCGAATTTAGGATATTATATTATAAGTCACCTCTTTATTAAGTGGATCAATTTTTTTCTTGTTGAAATAATTGGATCAATATTTGCTGACATATAAAAGATATTCTTTCACCCTCCATTTCACCATTTTAAATATGTTTTTCAAAATATTAACAGTTTTACATCCCCCAAAAAAAAATCTGATCTGAAAAATTACTCAATATAATTGTTCTAAGAGTATAAAAATGAAAAATAGAATTTAAAAAATGCAAATAAATTCTCCTCCCACTTCTCTTAGTTCTCAAAGCAGAGACTAAATTAATATACTGATCTTTATTCTCCAATAATTGCAAGTCTAAACTAGAGTGATTGTACTAAAAAAAATTTGGTATCCCACTCGGTTTATCAGAACCTTCGGTTAACTAATCTGGATTCGAGTTAAAGCTTGGAAGTAATAACGCCTTCCAACAATGATAATAAACCGGGGATTACTAGAGTGATTATACCAATTCAATGTGATAAGAAGCCATCACAACCAATAACAATGAAGGTTGGGTTTGGTTTGGTTTTCAATTTTTAGCTTAGAACCCACATCAAATCAAATCTTTTTTTTTGATAACCTTTTTTATATATAAGTTTTGGTTGATAACTGAATCTGATATATTCACTTCATGTACTGTAACTGGATTAGCCCAAAAGTCAAAAGACATGAAGCGTCTCTTTTTGACTCGGGAAGATAATGGGCTATCCATTAATTCTGAAAGGTCCATGGAACTAAGCTCCTTCTGCATAAGATACACTGATACAGAACCCATTCATTAGTCCTCCTTAATTTGAATAATAAGGTTATAAAGTCCATGTTGGCAATTTGGTTCATGGTAGCACTTTTAACTTTCATGGATATAACCAATGGGGTCAAATATAGCAGAAAGGACTAGTTCCTCACAATGTAATGAATTAAAGTTTAAATTTTTGTTAGAAGAGATACCCACATTTAGTGCCTCTAATATGAAGAAAGCTATGCTTGGGGAAAAAACTTCAATGGATATAAAGTCCATGTCCTGCATTATTTTAAGCATAGTTTTTGTTTCATGTTAGCAATTTGGTTTCATAATTGATTTTTTTATTTTGTATTGATTTACTATGTTTATATTGATATAATAATTTTGTAAATAGATTATAGGTTTATATTTGCAAGTTTAGGATTAATTTAATCATATAATCAAATAAAAGTTTGTGACTCAATTTGAAGGGGGAAATTTTTTTACAAACGGATGTAGAAAACCAAGTGGCCCACGGACCCACCTATCACGGATTGGGTTGAAACACTTCCAACATACAAGGAGGCAATCAGCTCTAATTACAATCTTATTTCTGGGATGACATGGCTAGTACTCTTTCGATTCTAATATAAAATAAAGGGTTAAGGTTCATTTTTGCCAACAAACTATTACAGAAAGAGCATTCAACACAAATATTAATTAAGAGTACCTTAAATACCAACAAACAGTTAAAAAATGGAAATAAACACAACACCGTTAGTTGAGTTTTAACGGACGTTTAGTTCATGATGTGGCCAAGAGAAATAGAGGATGGGGAAATAATGTGTCAGAACATATGCAAAAAAAAGAATGGGTTCCATCGCAGTCCAGATCTGTACAAAATTGGTTCCATCGGCAAAAAAGGGTTCCATCAACACATCGCCCCCAAGTCTTGGATGAATCTTACCATGAGCCGCAAGCAAGCTAGAAACCCTCATCACTCTCTTTGCTCTCAGTCGATGCCCAAGAGGACGCTGACGAAATCGGGGAAGAGCTCGATTAAGACGTCGCCGACTTCCCTAGAGTAGACAGGACCACATAAGAGAATGAGAAAAGCTCGAAACCGGAGAAGCCAACGATCAGGACGCCGCCGATTACCCTCTCATGAAAAAATGCCATCACTGGGGAATTTATATATTAAGTTCTTCTTCAATCGTCATTGTCATTTTTTCTTCTTGTGCATTGAAATATCCTTCGGTAAAATCATTGGTAAGTCACTTCGCCTTCCCCTCTCAAATCACTCAAGTTTTTTATTTTCAAATTCTCACGATTTCTTAGTATTTTGGTGTTTTTATTGGTTGAGAAAAGATGTTATTGTTGTGATAGATTTCACCCCCTTTCTCTGTTCTTCCTATTTTCTTTGACGCAACATCGACGCAGGACAGGGGGATCAATTGAGGGAGATGAATTAGAGTTAGATGAGGTTGTGTAGGTGGGTGAAGATGAGTGAGGTAGAGTGTAAGTGTGTCTGATTTTTCAGCTTCAATTTCAATATTCTCTGCCTGCATCTTGCTGTCGATGATGAAGAAGATGATGCCATTCAAGCCCGTGTTTGCAGATCGCGCCTTTTCTCCGAGATCTCGTTTTCGTTTTGGCCTCCGATGGGTTTCGCCGTTCTTTCTTTTCGGCCTTCTATGGGTTTCGCTGTTATTTCTTTTCCTCTGCTCTCTCCATATTTCTCCAGGAACACGTTTTTCGTTTTCTCCAAAATGATGATTTCTCTAGGACGCGTTTTCCTCTTCGTTTTCGTTCTCTGCTCTCAATTTTTCGTTTTCTCCAGGAAGCTAAAGGCAAGAATAAGGCACAGTCAAAGAGTCACCTGACACAAGTTGCCATGTCATCGTTTAATCTTCACCACATCAGCATCTAAACGTTCGGTCCATTAATAAGACTGACGGAATTGTGTATTTTAGCACCTTGTAATTATTTTTTGGTATTTAAGGTACCATTAATTAATATTTGTGCTGGATGCTCTTCTACTAATAGTTTGTTGGCAAAAATGAACCTTAACCCTAAAATAAAATTGATTTTTTTGGAGAGATTAATGAAGTTAGGGTGCATTCAGCACCCGGAAGTATTGGCTAGGGGGCATTCAGCACTTGTAAGTTTTTTTGGTATCATTTTTGCCTCGAAAGTTCACAAAAAGGAGTAAATATGTATCGAAAGTTTTTTTTAGGAACAAATTTTTGTAAACTTCCGGGGCAAAAATGATACAAAAAATGATCAATCCAGCGGTTAAGATCAATCAATGGGCAAGATTGCTACGTTTGTAAACTTTTGGGGCAAAAATTATACCCAAAAAAAAAAAAACTTTCGGGTGCTGGGTGCTACAAAACTAAAACTTCCGTGGTGAAATTGGTATTTATCCCATGAAGGTAATCAAAATACTTTGAGTACTAAAATGTATTTATTTTCTCTAAACTAATTAGTTTGACCAATAAATTAATATGTAATCTAATGATACACAATATATGATATGATTAAATAAATTATTTAACTTGCTTAATCTCTCTAAAAAAAAGTCAATTCTGTTTTTATATTTAGGATACTTAGTTTAGTAGTCATATTTTTTTGAGTGTGATGTTACCAATACAATTTTCTATTTCCACCCTTCAAAGACTCATGTTGCATGCAGAGGCATAGACTCACCTTATTATTACTGCACAATTCTCTTGCATGTCCAATTTAAAAAAGAGGCACCAGAGAGCTTTATCGTTGGATCTATTTGTCATAATGGTCGCCTCCCATCAGGAAATTAACAAATCCTTTTGTAAAGTAATGTATAGTTAAAGAAGATAGGAGAAAGAATGTATATGAAGAAAAATCAATTGTATTAACATCAAAGTGCAATAAGTTCTAACCCATAAGGGTATAACAACCAAGAGCAATAAGCTCATACAATGAGTAACCCATAAGGATTATCTCTAATCAACAAACCCTAATTCTATGGATGTCTATGAGAGACTTCCCTCTCTAGAGAGAGAGAGACTCAAATTAACCTCTTTCTAACAAGGTGAGAACTCAATACTCAACACACTAATCTCAATAGTTAAGGCCCATATATATAGACTACGCCTTAACTAATTCACCAACAAACTAACTAATCAATTAACCACCTATACTTCTAACACCTTTCATGAAAGATCTTGATATCATCTACATCAAGAAGCAATTCTTCAAACCTCATCAGCCAGCTCTTTCTATCATCGGACCTATTGGTCACCAGATCTTTATTTAGCTTTCGTGAGACGAGTATGTTTTATATTGGTTGTGGGTTCGTAAGATCGTTCCTTTATATATGGGTTCCCAGTTCCCACCATTAGTCCTTTTTGACTGTGTGTGACTGATGCCACCAATGGCTGTGGTATTAAGAAGAAGAGAGAGAGAATAGGAAGGGGGAAGGTGAAACATCAAGAGACGTGTCCTTGGTACCAAACGACACAACGAAAATAACGAATCATGGAAACGCAACCCCCTCCAACGTTAACGCATCTCCTAATTAACATTCATTCACGCCCCACTTTTTACAACCGTTGATTTTAATTAATATCTCAAAAAGAAATCACATCCAACATATCAATCAATGTTTCATCCGTTAAGTTACCTCTTGCATTTAAAGTATTTTTTCAAAAACATTCAACATGTTAAAAGTAATTTTGGTTAGCACTTTAGAATATTTTTTAAGTACTACCTAAAATAATTTACTCATATAGTTTTGCTCTTAAAATATTTTCTTAATTAGTAGTAATGAGCGTCCTAAACTCATATTAAATACTATTGAATGTACCAAAAGTTGGTTTAGAATAAGTTCTGTCAGAAAAAATAACAAATTTGAGAGCTAGAGTATATTAAGGTTTTACATTTTGTACCGAAACAAACCCCTCTACCTCTTACACTTATTACAAGAGGAAATAGAAGATTAACATAAGTAGAAGATGCTCTAGTTCCTTAATCAAATTGTTAGGGATTTAGTTTACAACATTTGTGTATGGCGCATATTTTGTTTTTTTAAATAAAATAATCAATTATATATATAAGCAAAGGAGATCCATAATGTAGCTAAAGGGAAAAGATCGAGTAAGGTTTAGGGAGTGATGAGTTAATAATACATTAGTTTTATATAAAAGAGTAACTAGAAAAAGATAAGAACAGCGAGTTTGGATCATGGAGCTTACGACGACATATAAGTATTTATTACCAACCTAGGATACTCCAAATTAATATCATAAAAAGGGTTAGAAAGAAGAAGCAAACTTTAGAATTGGGGCTAAGTAAAGTTTGAAAAATATAAGGTTGCTGGAAATGCAAGGGAACAAAGTGAAAGAAAGGGGTAAAGCAGATTCCGTCAGCCACATGTTGTGTTGCATACCAATGTTCAATTTGTCTTAGCTTGGCTTGTTGTTGGACCAGATCGACCAAACCTTATTTTTCTTTTAATATTCACACAAACAAATACTATTTGTTCATTCATTTTTCAACCCCTTTATGATTGTCCCAAACGAAAGCATGCTTTAGCATTTCAAACTAGTGTTCCCTACTCGTGCTAGCCCCTTTTCTCTCTCTCTCTCTCTCTCTCTCTCTCTCTCTCTCTCTCTCTATATATATATATCCCCTTTTATCTCTCTCTCTCACTCTCTCTCTCTCTCTATATATATATATATATGTCCATAGCCTTATTTATTCATTATTCATGCCATAGCCTTCTTGGCGGCTCAGGCTGATAAGGTTCATTCACGCAACACTATCTAATCAAGAAAAAAAAAAATCTTTTGATCTTTGTAATTTTGAGTTGATTACAACTCATCAATCCTTAACATTTAATTTCATGTAATTCAGTCCCTATAATTTTAGTTATTTAATTAAAATATCAGTCCTCATATTTTAGAAAATAAAATTATAACGTGTTTCATGAAATTGAGGGGCTACAGTTTTAAATAATTAAGACTACAAGGATTAAGTAGTAATAAGTTAAAATTTAGAGATCGAGTTTTATTAGTCAGATTTAGAGATTAAGTTACAGGAATCGAGATTATATGGACCAAGAGATTTATTTTACATTAAATCAATCTCATATGATTTTAAGCCATAAAATGGGTCAATTGATGGGCTTTGGTAATATTGGGTGTTTTCAGAAACAGTGGGAAAAATTTATAGTAAAAATTTATAAAATGAGTCAATCTCAGGAGCTTTTGGAAATTTATCCAAACATGTGATCTTCGGTGGAAGGCCGTTTGGAGCCTTATAAACTCAATTGGTGATGTGAATCGGCGTTCAAAACATGCACATTAGCATCACATCTTTTTTACTAGAGCAAACAATAATGGGTCTGTTTGGGTTGGCGTTAGGAATGATGGATTAAAAATTTATCGACTTTTGTAAAAGCTAGGTAGGAAAAGTTAGAGGTTGTAAATGTGATTTGTTTGGATTGGGTGAAAGTGATAAGTGATTTTTTTTAATGAGTGGTTGAATTATTATTTGAAAAGTCGATTAAGATGGAAAATTATCGAAAAAGATATAAATTATATTGAATCTACTTATACATTTTAGTTGTATATATTAGAATAATAAAAAATTTAATTTTAATTTTAATTTGGAAAAAAGTTAAACGGATTATTAAAAAAATTATATGATCAAAGGTATAATTTATAGAGTTAAGAGATTAAAAATACCTTATATAACCTTAAAATACTAATATTTTTTAAAATATTATAAAAATCAAGTAAAAAAATTTTTCCACGAAAAAAGAATTTTGTGACCGTTTTCCTACATAAAGGAAGGTATTGACGCTTATAATAAAAAGAATTAATTGATTGTGGTTATGGAATTCAATTTTCAGAAAAGAAGTATGGGAGGAATATGCCTACGTGGAATTATTTGGTTGGCTATTCTAAATTGTCTCTTCGCGAAAAAAAGAAAAGAAAAGTTGAAACCCACATTCAGAATTCTCCATCCCAAAAATGAGAGTGAGCCCTGCATTTTTCTTAAAACGCCAGAAACGTTTGACGTAGAAGCTCTATCTTAGAGCTTTAATGTTTGGCATTTTGTCAAAACGTCCATTTCAAATCCAAACATATATTATTGGACTTTTTATTTTAGTTTTGTTCACATCTTTATTTTTTGGAGCAGACAATAATAGTGTTGGGGCTTGCTTGAAATAACAATTAGATTCATTTAAAAATAGCTTTTCGTTCATGATTTGTATTTTTTTTTTATGATTACATCATGATTTGTAATGTTAAATATGTGAAAAAAAAAATTATCCCGATCTATATAAATAAATATACTTGTTATGACAGTTCTATACACGCGATTAGTATAAATAAAGTCGTTTGTAACTGTGAATGAAGAGCACCTCTCATCTTTCATGCGTCTTTGTTTGAAAGTGACTTTAACTTTTTTTGGTTCTCTCTCTCTCTATACCGAAGACTTTTTCATTTTAAGCCATTAATTTCACATCCAACCTTATTTTAAATTTTGATTCTGTGACTTGTCTTTTTCCTGGAGGATAAGCTTCAATGTGTTCTAATATGAGATTCAGTTTTTCCTTTTTCTTTTTTTATATATAAAAAAAAGAGTGGGATACTTTCGCTGATTATGCTTTTTTTTTAATCTTCTTTATTGGGTTATAAATAGTTTACTACTACTTTTGATTTTACCTCTGGGCAGGCTGCACGAGATGCCAAAATGAATAGAAAAGGCACGCATTCTGAGAAACTAAAGTTTATTAATAAAACACTACCACTTCACATTCCCAATTTTTTATTGTTCTTCAACGGAGATTACTAAAACACTGAAGGTTAGATTGTTAAAAAAACATGAAAAAGAGCCAATAAAAATATGATTCATTAAATAATATAAGAAATAATGATTCAGCTAGATTAAATATACACTAACATATCAATATCCAATAGGTATAAATTTAATAAAATCTATAGCAAATCACACTTATAAAAAAAATAGATAGATATAGAATTGCTTGCACTTCAAAATTTTGACCCATCCACACACATTTTTATGTGACAATATACAGTAAATCATACTATTTACAACTCATAAATGAGATTTTTTTAATTGAGTTACATTCAAATATTAGTCGAGCCCAATTGATGTTAACTCTTTTAGAGATATTTTCTAAATTTAAACATATTCAAATTGAAAACTTTATATTTAAGCAGTCAAAACTCTGTTCACTAAAATCAAAATTTGATGGTGAGACTTTTTTTTTTAACACAAAAAGCATTTGCTGTTAAATTAAAGAACATACAAAAAAAAAAATTTTGAATGATTTACAAAGAACAAATAAAATGATCAGATGGAATAAAAAAGGTGATCTCTCCCCCAAAGAAAAAATCAGAAGCAGAAAGTGTTCATTTTCAGCAATCACTCATGTGGGCCTTTCTCTCCTGAGATCAGGAAATTTGGCTGCCATATTATTATACACCTGGCTCCACCTACAAAGACAGCTCCATAATCACACACTCACATAGAGAGAGAAAGATTTGAAACATGAGAATCATCAAGGTTGTCTTGAAGAACATTCAATTCGTTGCACTTAAATATTAAAAAAATAGTTAAAAAAAGAACGAACATTGAAGAGTAAAAAAAGAGAAGAAGCTAAGAGTAAAAAAGAAAGGGGATAAGCATGAAGAAGTTGAGTCCCCAAAAAAAAAAAAAAAAAAAAAAAAAAAAAAAAAAAAAAAAAAAACCTATGAGACCTTGTCATGTTGCTAGGACTCACTGATCACTCATACCTTTCTCTTTGGCACTTACTTGGATCTATTTGGGTTGAGGTTGAAAAAATACGTTCACGTAAGTTAAGATAAAACTATTCTCATAAATCACGTTAGAAAGACAACTTTTACCGTTAATCATACATGCACCTACCCCAATTTATCATCATTCATTACTTTTTTATTTTCCCTTCTTGCCCAATACCATCCAAAGCTTGTCATTTGCCATTTAGTGTATTACAATAGTACAATTTTTATTGCATAATTTAGTCAAAAAGGTCATCATCCCCTTATCTCAGATTCTGTTTCTGTGGTGGTGTGTGATTGGCAAACCAAAAAGATTTATCTAAAGCTGCTTTCCTTCCAATTGTTTCAGAGCATCTACTCTCTCACACACATTATTATGTGAGAAAGAAACTAATGCACTACTTTACTCCTCTTCCCCACAAGGACACATTCAGGAACAGTTCTTCTAGGTTAAAAAAGAAAATAACAGAAGCACTGTTTACATGAGAAAGGAGACTCAAACAAAACAGTATCTGATGCAATTCCTTATCCTCTCTCTCACTTTCATTTCTCAGTTAAAGTAAGATCCGAGGAGTGTAACAACAAAAACTTAAGAGCTTAAGCTGAAAAGGAGGGAATAAAAGGCTTTTTTGTTGATGATGAAGAGTAGTTCCCATCATCAAAAGCTTATGATTCCCCTTTTGACGCCAAGGAAAAAAAAGTTTACGGAAGCTTAAAAAGCCTTATCTCCTGCTATCAAGTTATGTTTGTGTGCAAAGAAGAGATAGATAGACAAATGAAAAAAAGAGCACAACAGTAACATTATATTCCATCACATGATGGTGAAGAACCTTAAATGGAGGAGAAAAAACATTCTTATTTTCCTTCTCGGACAATAGAAAGCATAGCTAAATTAGTAGTACCACAAACACTGCTGGAATTTTCCATTAGATCCACAGTTACAAGGTTACACTGAGAGAGAGAGAGAGATAGATTCTGGGAAATCACCATTTCTTTTTCCTTTTTTTTTTTGATCTGACAACCAGAGATTAGATAGCATCAGCTACAGAATCTATAATCTTAGTTCTACCCTCAACTCAAAGCAATTTGTGTTGTTGCTTTTCTTGTTCTGCATCTTCTTCAGTCACCAAACAAAAGAATCAAGAGAAAAAGAAAGAAAGAAAAGAAGCAAACTCTAAGTGCCAGGCCTGTGTCGCTTGTGTCCTGCTTTTCCATCAGATTTTAGTGCACCACTAGAATCTCCCTCGGATGAAACATCCATGGATTTGGTGAAGGAGCTTGAAAGATCAGAATAAAGATCAACCACTCTCCTTATGTTGTTGTTGAGCTCTCTAATGAGGCCTACGTTTCTGCTTAGGTTGTCAGGGATCTTGGACTCATGATTCTGGTTTATCTCGTTGATTAGAAGCCTGTTCTGATCCAATATGTTCTGAACTTGAACAAAGCTCTTTTTGAATGTCTGCAAGACCTTGCCATCAACTTGTGTTGTACAATTGTTGAGACCAGAGAATGTGTCACCCTCCATTCTCTCTTTTTTCTGAGTCAAAAGCTCAATCGATCGAGTCAGAAATAGTCCTGCATCAGAAGGAGATGAAGAGAAAAAGAAAGAAGGGAACAAAGAAAGAAGGAACAAAGGATAAGAAACAGTGTGTGTTAGAAAGAAATCGACATACTTTAGAAGCTTTTTTGAATTTTTAATTTGGCCATAATCATATCCCCTTATCTGTACATGCCTGCAGTAACGAAAACAGAAAGACAAAACATGAGCAGTATTTGAATTGTTTAAGGCATTTTGGGGCAGATGAGACAAGGTATGTAGTAGAAATCATGACCTCCATATATGAGTTTGCTTTTCCAGAGAGGGATCAGATTACACATATATATAAGAAGCATATTATAAATTCTACTTTTTCTCTCCCCCTCTCAGCTTTACTATTATTGAGTTATTAATAGGCAAGTATTACTGTTGTTGTTGCTATTATTATTGTTGTTGTTGCAGTTATTGATCATATTATAATTTATGATGAGATGGGAAAAGGCAGATCCCATTTCCATAAAAGGGAACCTTTTTTTTTTTAAATTTACTTAGGAAATACCTACCTAAACTAAAAAAAGTAGAGTTCTAATGAAGAATCTCTCATAGACCCCAGGAAGAAAAGAAAGGAAAAAATGAATGATGCAGAGAAGATAGAGAGGCACGAAGTTGTCCTGCATAAGGTTCAGAGACAGCATTATTAACCCTTTTCGACCAAAATTACGGAAATATAATAATAACTGTCCCAGACCCCCAAAATTAAATAGCATTGCCCAAATTCTGAGAGAGCACACATTGAATAGAACCAAAAAGCCGTTTGATGATCTGAAATTGGTAATTTACTTAAAAAAACTTGAGAAATTGCCCAAGGGAAAATAAAAAAAGGACTGCGTCATGAATATCAACATTGAAACCGTACAGGCAATCTCGCACCTGCAGGGGCAAAAATTCCTTAAAGTAAAGCGAGTGAAAAATAGCTGGGGATAAAAACCCAATAAAGATTTGATGAAGCCAAGGGACGAGAAACTAGGAAAAACCTCAAACCGGCGAAACGGTAAAGATCTCTCTGAAGAAGAAGATAGAAGAAGAAAAGGAGGAGAGAAGAGTGAGAGTTTAATTTTCATGATTGAATATAAGGAAATTAATTGGCTAAATTAAGTTTTAATAATAGAGAGTGGATCAGAGTGAGCATAAAAATAAGGGAAATCGTACCTTGAAAATCTGGAACATGATAGTATTATAGAGGAGGAAGGCGAGGGATTCCCGAGGAGGAGTGATAGAGATCGGGGATTGAATGGAATCTCCGACCAACACACAGAGAGGTCTGCGGAATTCTGAGAATGGAGGGAAGAGAGAGAGAATATGGAGATTTGACAGTCACGCTCGAAGGCTTGTGTATGTGGGTGAGGGTGCGAAGTTTAATGGAATATTTATTCAGCAGTATTTTATAATGAATAAATAATAACTAGGGTGGGTCCCAGTGGCCCATTAAACTTAAAATGAGAAGACTAAAAGATAAAATAGCTGAGGAAAATGATAAGAAAATACTATTCCCTTCGACTTAGTTAAGTTTTTTTTTGGAGAAATTAAGGAAACTAATTAAATTAGTTTACATTATTTTTATTTTTATTTTTTTCTTTAAACTAAATAGTTTGGCCAATAAACTAATATATAATCTAAGAAAAACACATGACATATGAAATGATTAAGTAACTTATTTAGCTTCCTTAATCTTTTCAAAAAAAGTAAACTAGCTCTTATAATTAAGACCGGAAGTAATATATGAAACTCAAAATAAGTGAGTTCTTTTAAAGATGAGTTATCAATTATTATACTTATATAGCTAATATCCATATTTTTTATAGTAATAAGATCGATTTAAGATTTTTAAAGTTTAATTGATATTCTCTCTCTCTTTTTTTTTTGCTAAATATGTATAGAGATTAAGCATTTAAGTGTGAAAAATATTGATGCAGTTCCTTAGTACCAGACAGGTACAAATATATTAATTCAGGTCATAATCACAAAAATAAAAATGTATTAAAAATTTGTTTGGGAGAACCTCTTCTTTAGGTTCCTATAGGCTCGACACAGGTTAGTTAAATAATGTAGTTTTTTAACTGGAAAAATATTTCTTTTTCTTTATGATTTTTACTTGTTTGTAATTTAGTTTAAAATTTTTATAATTTATTATAATACCCTTATAATTATAACTCAGTTGTAACTCAGCTTCTATATGTTTAATCATTTAAAAACTTAGTCCATATATCTTAAAAGAATTATACATTATATTTAATAAAATTTAAGGACTAAAATTTTAAATAGTTAAAACTTTATGAATTGGGCTACAATAAACTAAATTAAAGGGATCAAATTTCAATTGAGTTCCTTTTTTATATTAAGGATTTTATTTTTATTTTTCTAAAAAAACACTAGTGGGTTTATGCATCCAGATGAATAACACATGAGTCATAATATTTTCTCCGATCTTAATTATAGGATCAAGTTTATAGTATAAATTTGTAGTACAAAACTTATGAAGAGAATGAATTGGATAGAAACAAACACAGTGGAGGTAAGGTGTTATGCAATCTAATCAAAGTTAGTTTATGTGATTACTTATTTATGAGATCAGATATCGGAAGCATCACTTCTACCCATTTCTACTGGCGACACCTGGCTCGTCTGACCCACATCACTATACAGTACTTATCATACGATTTAGATATCAAATCCTGTATTTATTATTATTATTATTAATATAGCTGTATTTAATTAGCGCAACTAAGGAATTCCACTACTTCTATGTAATTATCTCAGTTGATTGCCTTGGGTTTAAATACAAGATCACTTGTTAGGTTGGAAAGGTGTTAAACTTATGAGTTTAAGAAATTCGTGATAACAATATAAACTTGTATTATGAAGCTGAATTGTAAACTTGTAAAAGTTTTACTTTTATCATTAAATAAAACTACAACAATTTGATTTTAATATATTTTAAATTCAAATACTTGAAATTAAATATATCAAAGCATTCATAATTTATCATATTCAATAAAGAAATAAAAGTTCATATAAAATTAAAAAAGTTAGTACGAGTTTAAGAGTGAGCTAATACGATTTTGTAAGCTTAAAGCGTAAAATGACAAACTTAGTGTGTAAACTCGAGAGTTTAACTAGATTTACAATTAACACGAGTTTAATATTTCAACACAATTTTATAAGCTATAAACGTTAAAACGATAAATTCATAAAATTAACTCGCAAGTTTAACAATTGAGGTTAAAACAACTCATTCAAACACTTAATGACTGTATATTATTTTTAAAATAATAATAATTATCTTCATGTTTCACAAGTTATGAATAATTGCCAGTTTTATGATTTAAAAAAAAAAAAGTTATCTCTATTCCCTATACACAATATTCAATATTGCTGAGTCAAATTAAGCCTTGTTAGATGCAATCAGAACAGACAAGTTTTCTACACTTATATGTGGAAAATTGAATAGATTTAACTTTGATGAGGCTTAGTAATATTTAAATTTGACCTAATAATATTAAGCATCACATAGTTGTACAAAAAAAATTGCATAAATTCTCTTTCTATAGTACATGAAATGGTCACAAGTTCAATTATAGATCATGAAGGGTATAAAAAGGAATACATGTTTTAAGACATTGTTATCTAATTGATCACACCAACTTTTGA
Organism: Acacia melanoxylon; assembly: GCA_019022615.1. Classification (NCBI taxonomy): domain Eukaryota; kingdom Viridiplantae; phylum Streptophyta; class Magnoliopsida; order Fabales; family Fabaceae; genus Acacia; species Acacia melanoxylon. Next base: position 5,295,414 of record JAFJYJ010000011.1, read on the forward strand.
AAGACTTTATGGTGTTGAATTGAAAGTAAAATCAACTCTTTAAGAATTATGGCAACAACTATATATATAGGTTAATCAAACATCTATATCTATCATCAATTAATTTTCAAGGAAAGCATCTGCCGCAATAATTTCAGATGTGAAATAACTAATAAGGCTTCGTGTTCATAGTTAAATTAATCATTCAAAAGTTGAATTTGGAGGATCCAATAGTTTTTTTTTTTAATTTAAATAATAGCATATGGGTCAGTACTATTTCTCTTTCAAAAATAGCTTCACGACCCTGACAACTCAGGCTGATTTTTTTTTTTTATTTATGGAGTACAATAATAGCGCAGAAACATCAACCGTCAAAAGGAAAATTAACATTCTTATCTACACATCTGTTCTTAATATAAAATTTATTTTATACTATAAACTATGCATTATATTAATTATCAGAAATGGTATGTAAGGTTATCAAATTCGGATCGGATCGATATGATCAACCCAAAACTCGACGACCCATGCCATGTAGCCGGACCAGGCATGTCCATAACTCTGGACATCGGCAACCCGTCAAGCTTCTTGGTTGCCCCGAGAAGCCTTGGAAAAAAAAAAATAGCATGCTTTTTGTGAGATATGAACTGTAGACTAATTTTGTTGCTAATGATTGTTAGTTTAATGATTAAAGAATTATAGTTAAGAATGTCTTATTATTATTTTGATATTTTCTTGGAAAGAATAATTAGCGATTACTAATTCTGATTTTATTGAATGGTGGATCGATACTATTATTTCAATATGTCAAAAAAATTATAAACAATGTTGTATAGGTATATAATTATTCTGTTAAGTTGACTTCGAACAAATCCACAAACTTTTTACTCATTGCCTTAATTGGCATAGTCGTATAGAAGCCGTTTTAGACTTAGTCTCTGTTTGGATTAGAGGTAAAAGTTACTTTTCCAACGTAATTTATAGTATACGAAGTAAATTTGTAAGGTGAGTTTTATCTCAACTTATGTGAATGTGTTTTTTTAACACCAACTACCCTCAATAGTCAATAGTATAACAAGTTTGATCAAGATATGGTACTTTTAGGTTTAAAGCTAAAATCAAAACGTTGGTTAAGTCAAAGAAAAAGAGCGCTCATAAAATGTCTTCATGGTATTGAATTATTGGTCCTTTTGTTTTTTTTTTTTTTGCAATCAATTATCGGTCTTTTGGTTTATTAGTTATAATTATAATGAAAATCGAGGATGGGAAAAAAAATGAGGAAAAGCCCGTGTTAAGAAGTTTATTGGCAGGAATGATTTCAATTGAAGTAGAAATACTCTGTACATACAAAAGTTGTAAAATACCAGTATTATGTGTGTATGTTTTTTTTAAAAAATAAATTGGTAGAAACGTGATAAGATGGTGCAGAGAGAAGTGTCATAGGCAAGAAAGGTGATAGGGATACAATCTGGAAGATTCCTGCAAAAGCGACTTCTCCTTATTTTTATAAAACCACATGGTGTTTTATATTATCAACTTAAATTTAAATATTACCAAGCCTTATCAAAATAAATAAATCTTCTCAAATTATTTTATTAGATCAAAGGTTTTCCCTTCACGCTAAGAGGGTAAAGAGTTATCACCTTTCTTAATAAGTACACTTTATGAGATTCAAACTTATTTTCTCTTCCTTATAAAGATATGAAACTTTATCATCTCAACCAACAGCTCGTTGGTATATTTTCTTAAATTTAAGCACCTGTAAATTTAGAATTTTTTTTGTTATCCTTTAAGTTTGAGAAAATCCAAAAAAGAAAAAAAATACTACTTGAATTTTAAAATCTCAAATTAGTGATTTTCTTACAAAACAAGTTATTAATTGTTGTTAACATGATATTAAAGTTCAAGTGGTATTTTTCTATCATTTTCCCTTAAAGTTTTAACTCAATTGTAGCTTATTTAATACCAAAAAAAAAAAAAAAAACTATTTGAATTCAAAATCTCAAATCAATCTTACTACTTATAAGAGTATAGATATTAACTACATATATATAGCAACTAGCAATTTATTTTAGCAAAAAACCATTTATTTAAGATTTTGAAGTCGTATTTTATTGTCTTTCTTCCCTTTTTCTATATTAATCCATATATTTTAAAATATAAAATTATATATTTAATGAAATACTGACACTAAAATTTTAAATGGTTAGAATTCATGTACAATCTAGATTTCCTTTAGCTCAATAAATCACTAGCGCATCCTTAAGAATGCTGAAGATTGTCCAACCGCTGTCTAACCTCAGCACTGTTCGTCATTACATGCTGTATTGGCAAAAGTCTAAACTTTAAAGAATAAATATATTTATTTAAAACTAATGTGGATTTTATATTATATGTTATCAGCTCTTTTATTTAATACTCCCTCCGATCTTAATTATAGGATAAAATTTATAGTAGAAATTGTAGTACAAACTTTATCTTATAATTAGAACCAGAGGTAGTATAAGATATTGCTTGTAGTCAGGGACGGACCTACATGGGGGCTAGGGGTGGCCCCGCCCCCCTAAAATTATAGGATTTAACCTAAAATTTTAGAAAATTATATTTCAGCCTCATAAAATTTTTACTTTAGTCCCCATTAAAAGTTTCATAGAGGGAATGTAATTTTATAAACACCAGGTTTATTCTATAAAATTTGCCCCCTAATTTAAATTCCCGGTTTCATCCCTGCTTGCAGTACAATTTGCTTTGCAAATTAAATGTTATTATATTAACTATAGGAGGTAATAATATTTTGTCTGATTAAGAACGCTATTTTCGTACCCATTTAAATTAAATGTGAAAGATTGATTTTATACCATATAATTAAAGTAAATGCATAAATGTAGTTTTTAGACGGTAAAGTGTAGAATATATATATATATATATATATATATATATATATATATATATATATATATATATATATATATATATATTTTTGGAAGTGAACCCAAACAGCCCCTCAGGAAAATCAATAACAATAACTTAATCGAGATGGATAAAAATTTTAATTTTGATACATAGTAATTGTATAGTTTTAATTAATTTCACTTATTTGTTTGAAATAACGATCGAGAATACAATTAAAATAGATAACTTTCTTTTATGCCGTCATCACAAGCTTAACTCATGAACCATCCATCAATGTTTCAACTAATTCAATATTATCAATACATTAAATTTTATATCACCAAGTTCATTATATTATAAGATAATATAAATATATAATTAACTTAACTCGACACGTAAATGTGATAATATGCCAATGGCACTGAAATTTCAACGCTCGAGTCATATATTGATTAAACTGGACAAATCCAAGTCTTTGAAAAACTTATTCCCATGGCTTTGAATATAGTTGCTTCTTTTTTGACCAATTTCAAATAAATCCATCAGATCACATAAGACAAATTCCCATTATTGAATCTTTTTTGATATTATTTTAAAGGGTTTAAACTTTAAACTCCTCATGTTGCATGAGAAGAAGAAGATTCCTGCACATATATGAGATTGTCGGAAAACCGCCTAACCTTGGTATTGATGGAGCGGTGCTGAGATTGGAAACTTCTGGGATAAAATTGTCCTTATTTATAACAATTTTTGTTGTTGACAGAACTGCCCTTCTAAAGTTATGCCTTAGGTTTAAATATACTTTCATCCCTCCTCAGCCGCAAGCATCTCCATGAAAGTAAAGCAAGTTGTCATCATCGGTTTCGTTGAAGCTCTGAGCATTGCTCATCAGTCATGAAAGTCGCATGGTTCCATTGGTGCATTGGGATGAATGAGTTTGCGGCAATATTTTTATAAGGCCACCAAAATCCACCATGCCATTTATATCATTGATTTTTTTAAAAAAATGTTTTTTTGGCCTGATCAACAAATTGGAATTGTTGAGTAATTGTAACCAGAATTTTAAAGCAATCATATACTTTGGATGGTGGAGATGATGCACACTGTTTGGCGATAAATTTTTTAAAATATTTTTTAATGTATTCAAAGGGTATTATAGTCTTCTTATAATTCATTACTAATTATTAAATTAAATCCAGCACTCTCTCTAAATAACACTCCATACCACTCCCAATCCAATTTCAATCCCTCACTCAATGCCACGTACTAAGTTTATATAAGGATTTATTTTAGTCTTTAAAATTTGTAAAGGGCATTTTTAGTCTTTAAAACGTAACATCGTTAAAGTTTCTAATGAAAAGTACTGATTAAACAAAGTTAAGTGGTGTTGTGTAGATGAAGCAAATTAGACTCACAACACAACATCTCATTTAATTTTAATCTTATACATCATTTACTTAATTTATATTATTTTGTTTGAAATAAATTTTTTAAATAATAATTAAATTTAAATAAATTATTTTAATCAACTTCTTAATTCCTTTCTCTCTTATTTCGTCACACCATTCTTCATCTTCATCCCCTTACTCCCTTTAGATCCTCGCATGTATGTACTTAAATTGACCATAACATATCCATTATAAAGTTAGAGGGAGATCAAGTGGGTCCCAAAAAAAAGACAAATGTGTGGACAAGTTTCACTAATTTGTTAAGATTGCTTCGTTTTTAAAAGATAGTCTGTACTTTTATACCCTTCAAAATTTAATTGTGTCAGACGCATGTGATGAAAAAATTTGTTGTTAAAATTCCACCTTAACCCTATAATGGATGTTAAATAGAGGTAAAGTTGAAAAACTGTAAATTTTAAGGCATGATTAATATTGTTTAAGGTTTTTCCTAATTTCTATGAAATACTCCTCTTATCTTATTTATAGGGCAGAGATAGATGCATTTTTTTTATCTTATTTATAAGACATCGCATTAAGGTTTTGAGGTGAATGTACAATTTAACCTTTCACTTATTATTGTGTTGACTTTATTTTCAATTAACATTTTGTATATTAAAAAGGGGTAGCGTTAAAAAGTTATTGAATTTTATGGCAAAGTTAATAAGATTAAAGGTTTTCCTTAATATGTGTGAAAAATGTTGGAAGTGGAGGAATATGTTGAAAGTAACTTATAATAGAATGAGAGGAGTAGGAGCACTGAGTATTTCCTCCGATCCACAATACAAGTCACTTTAACCAATTTATCATAACAAAAAAATGATGGCTAACTAATTAAATTTGTCCTAAATCAAAGAAAACTTACAACTTTACCTATATTAAATGAGGTTTTGAATGAGGGGGAAAAATGCAATGAATCATATTAAAATATTAATTATATAGGAAAAATTGATAAAAAAAAAATTAATTACTTTCTAAATAACTTATATTATGGACAAAGTCATTTTTCTAAAAACGAGTTATAATATATAATATGAAGTGGAGGGAGTTTTTTTTTGTGTTATTGGGAAATGGTATTAGTTAAGGGTGATGGTTGGTGATTCCAGCATGTCTTAATCCAAGTTGAGAGTATCACAAATTTAAAATGAAGTTTGGTAGTGAAGCTCAATTTGTAACATTATTTTAGTGAAATTGATGATAATTAAGGGAAGCATGATTTAATTTTGGGGAATAAACAAAGGAAGGACTTTTACTTTTTACGATTTACGAAGAAGAAAGCAAATGAGGGGAGAAGTAACCGTGGACCATGTGCAAAGCTTTGCGTAATTTAAATGCCCAATAATTTCAATCATCATCTCTAATCACACCTCTGGTTTTCTAAATGGGAGGCACCATCAATATTCAATTCTAATGATTAATTTAGCTTCACCTTGGATTAATACGTAAAATAAATTTTTAAGTGACATTATATTATACAAGATAAATACGTAAAATAAATTTTTTCTTGTATAATATAAACTAACTTATTTTAAGCTAAATCGAATATCTTTTAACTTTTTGCCATTAAAATCAAATATCGTTTTTTAATGGATATCAAGCTAAAGAAGCGTTTCATGTGTCGCCTAGAATGGCATATTGAAAGGACATAAGAATAGATTTTACATGTATGCACTTGATTTTAAATTAAATGTGAAAGATTGATTTTATACCATATAATTAAAGTAAATGCATAAATGTAGTTTTTATACGGTAAAGTGTAGAATATATATATATATATTTTTGGAAGTGAACCCAAACAGCCCCTCAGGAAAATCAATAACAATAACTTCATCGAGATGTATAAAATTTTTAATTTTGATACATAGTAATTGTATAGTTTTAATTAATTTCACTTATTTGTTTGAAATAACGATCGAGATTACAATTAAAATAGATAACTTTCTTTTATGCCGTCATCACAAGCTTAACTCATGAACCATCCATCAATGTTTCAACTAATTCAATATTATCAATACATTAAATTTTATATCACCAAGTTCATTATATTATAAGATAATATAAATATATAATTAACTTAACTCGACACGTAAATGTGATAATATGCCAATAGCACTGAAATTTCAACGCTCGAGTCATTTTGATTAAACTGGACAATTCTAAGTCTTTGAAAAACTTATTCCCATGGCTTTGAATATAGTTGCTTCTTTTTTGACCAATTTCAAATAAATCCATCAGATCACATAAGACAAATTCCCATTATTGAATCTCTTTTGATATTATTTTAAGGGGTTTAAACTTTAAACTTCTCTGAGAAGAAGAAGATTCCTGCACATACATGAGATTGTCGGAAAACCGCCTAACCTTGGTATTGATGGAGTGGTGCTGAGATTGGAAACTTCTGGGATAAAATTGTCCTTATTTATAACATTTTTTTTTTTTGACAGAACTGCCCTTCTAAAGTTATGCCTTAGGTTTAAATACACTTTCATCCCTCCTCAGCCGCAAGCATCACCATGAAAGTAAAGCAAGTTGTCATCATCGGTTTCGTTGAAGCTCTGAGCATTGCTCATCAGTCATGAAAGTCGCATGGTTCCATTGGTGCATTGGGATGAATGAGTTTGCGGCAATATTTTTATAAGGCCACCAAAATCCACCATGCCATTTATATCATTGCTTTTTTTTTTTAGATGTTTTTTTGGCCTGATCAACAAATTGGAATTGTTGAGTAATTGTAACCAGAATTTTAAAGCAATCATATACTTTGGATGGTGGAGATGATGCACACTGTTTGGCGATAAATTTTTTAATGTATTTTTTAATGTATTCAAAGGGTATTATTATAGTCTTCTTATAATTCATTACTAATTATTAAATTAAATCCAGCACTCTCTCTAAATAACACTCCATACCACTCCCAATCCAATTTCAATCCCTCACTCAATGCCACGTATTAAGTTTATATAAGGATTTATTTTAGTCTTAAAAATTTGTAAAGGGCATTTTTAATCTTTAAAACGTAACATCGTTAAAGTTTCTAATGAAAAATACTGACTAAACAAAGTTAAGTGGTGACTGTGTACTGCTGACGAAGCAAATTAGACTTGCAACAGAACATCTCATTTAATTTTTATCTCATACATCATTTACTTAATTTATATTATTTTGTTTGAAATAAAATTTTTAAATAAGAATTAAATTTAAATAAATTATTTTAATCAATTTCTTAATTCCTTTCTCTCTTATTTCGTCATGGCTGCAACACCATTCTTCATCTTCATCCCCTTACTCCCTTTAGATCCTCGTATGTATGTACTTTTTTTGAGTGGAAAGGAATTCATTAATAAAATTATGAATGTACAGCGAAAGCAAAGCAACACTGGGGATTACAAAAGGCTAAAATTAGCAAAACAATTCTGCGTATGAACTACTAAGGATCTAACTTGAGCTACAAGCCCATCGCGGTGAAACAATCCTCGTAAAATTCTTCTATTTCGGGCATCCCATAACTTCCAACGGGTTATGCAGATGCCAATCTTCCATGAAGTATCAATAGACAATGACCTAGGATGATTAAAGATAACCATGATTGAATATCCATCCGAAGAAATCTGAACCGAGATCTAGAGGTAGGACTTTCTTCCAAACCGATGACGCTAAAGGGCAATCCTTGAATACATGATTCAAATTTTCGGTCCGCCAAGGCAAAGGGAGCAATTGTTGTCGAGGAAAGTTTCGATAAATCTTTGCTCATTAGATAGCAGTTTCCCTTTCAAAAGAGCCGGTGAAAGTGCGAATCCTTTGTGCCATTGGCGTTTCCACATCTTGACCCAGGTGTTGTCATAGTCATTCCAAGTAGAGGGATTCCAGGCCCGTGTATGCCGACTTTGTGGAAAATTCCCACTTTTGGTCGGGTTCCGAGACATAGACGGGTAGATCTTCTTGAATAGATATTGAAGAGATAGCGCGGAAGCACATCGGGAGGTAATAGATGATGGAATAAATTCCATCTCCATGAGCCATCGTCATTAACATAGTCATCAACTGATTTTTGAAGGTCCTCCTTAGGGATTGGAGAGAAAGACAGATGTTAAATAGTCATTAACATAGTCATCAGTTGAGGGATTCCTGACCGTATGTATGTACTTAAATTGACCCAAACATCCATTATAAAGTTAGAGGGAGACCAAGTGGGTCCCACAAAAAAAAGACAAATGTTTGGACAAGTTTCACTAAATTGTTAAGATTACTTCATTTTTAAAAGATCTTCTGTACTTTTATACCCTTCAAAATTTAATTGTGTCAGACGCATATGATGAAAAAATTTGTTGTTAAAATTCCACCTTAACCCTATAATGGATGTTAAATAGAGGTAAAGTTGAAAAACCGTAAATTTTAAGGCATGATTAATATTGTTTAAGGTTTTCCTAATTTCTATGAAATACTCCTCTTATCTTATTTATAGGTAGAGATAGATGCATTTTTTTTAATCTTATTTATAAGACATCGCATTAAGGTTTTGAGGTGAATGTACAATTTAACCTTTCACTTATAATTGTGTTGACTTTATTTTCAATTAACATTTTGTATATTAAAAAGGGGTAGCGTTAAAAAGTTATTGAATTTTATGGCAAAGTTAATAAGATTAAAGGTTTTCCTTAATATGTGTGAAAAATGTTGGAAGTGGAGAATAGGAATATGTTGAAAGTAACTTATAATAGAATGAGAGGAGTAGAGCACGAGTATTTCCTCCGATCTACAATACAAGTCACTTTAACCAATTTATCATAACAAAAAAATGATGGCTAACTAATTAAATTTGTCCTAAATCAAAGAAAACTTACAACTTTACCTAGATTAAATGAGGTTTTGAATGAGAAGGAAAAAAATGCAATGAATCATATTAAAATATTAATTACATAGGCAAAATTGATAAAAAAAAAACATTAATTATTTTATAAATAACTTATATTATGGACAAAGTCATTTTTCTAAAAACGAGTTATAATATATAATATGAACTGGAGGGTTTTTTTTTTTTTTTTTTGTGATATTGGGAAATGGTACTTCCTCCGGTCTTAATTATAAGAGTTAGTTGATAATTTTTTTGGAGAGATTAAAAAGAAGCTAAATAAATTAGCTTAGAGTATTTTTATTTTTATTTTTATTTTTTTTCTTCAAACTAAATAGTTTGAACAATAAACTAATATATAATCTATGAAAACACAACATATGAAATAATTACGTAACTTATTTAGCTTCATTAATTTCTTCAAAAAAAGTCAACTAGCTCTTATAATTAGGAGTATTAGTTAAGGGTGATGGTTGGTGATTCCAGCATGTCTTAATCCAAGTTGAGGGTATCACAAATTAAAAATGAAGTTTGGTACTGAAGCTCAATTTGTAACATTATTTTAGTGAAATTGATGATAATTAAAACAAAGGAAGGACTTTTACTTTTCGCGATTTACGAAGAAGAAAGCAAATGAGGGGAGGCTAGAGGAAGTAACCGTGGACCATGTGCAAACCTTTGCGCAATTTAAATGCCCAATAATTTCAATCATCATCTCTAATCACACCTCTGGTTTTCTAAATGGGAGGCACCATCAATATTCAATTCTAATGATTAATTTAGCTTCACCTCTATTCCATTTGTCATTTTGCGCTTTATATAAAAGTGTGAAATCTCGCCGGTGAGAGTGTTGGGGTAAAAAAGAAATTTTCAGAGAGAGAAATATGTAAAATCTATATAAATATAACAGTAAGCAAATTTAAAACTTTTGATTGATATAAATGTTACATATTTCTCACTCTTAAAATTTCTTTTTTTCCCCCAACATTCTCACACTCGGAAAAAAAAACAATAAATTTGTCTTAATTTAATTTAAAATATATTTTAAGTATGTAACTAGATTTTTTTTTTTTTTTTTTTTGGTCGAACTTGAGCTCAATTCCATTATAATGTCACATGTGACATGCATGGAATTTGAAATATATTATATTATTTTTTACTAATAAATAATCGTAAAATAAATTTTTAAGTGACATTATATTATACAAGATAAATACGTAAAATAAATTTTTTCTTGTATAATACTCCCTCCGGTCCTAATTATAAGACATATTTAACCGATTTTGGGGAGATTAAGGAAATGGGTTAAATTAGTTAATTTTATTTATTTTCCTAAAATGCCCTTATATAAATTTAAAATGACAAAAGTAAAATTTAATCAATAACCCCTACCACATATCTCTCCAACTTAGAATTTCCTTTCTACACACTTTCTAATTGACATAATGGTATTGATATATATACATATGTGTGTGTCAACACACACACACAATATATATATATATATATATATATGTTTGTGTGTGTGTATATCTACACACATATATATGCATACACACACACACACACATAAAACACACACCCACACACTCACAGATAGATATATATATATGTGTGTGTGTGTGTTGTGTGTTTATATATGTACACACTGTGTGTGTGTGTTGTGTGTTTATATATGTACACATACATATATATTGACAGTTACACAAACACATATACATATATGTGTGTCTTTATATACATTGGCAAATTTAACATCAGTTAATCGATAAATAAATTAAAATTCAACAATTTTAAAAATTTCATTGATTGTAACTTTGGAAGAGTCTATACACCTATATACATATATTCACAAAAAACCAAATACACTTGAAGGAATAAAATAGGGGTATTTTAGGAAGAAATTGACAAAAATTAAAATGTTGTCTTATAATTATGACCAAAACCAACTCCTAAATGTTGTCTTATAATTAGGACCGGAGGGAGTATAAACTAACTTATTTTAAGCTAAATCGAATATCTTTTAACCTTTTGCCATTAAAATCAAATATCGTTTTTTAATGGATATCAAGCTAAAGAAGCGTTTCATGTGTCGCCTAGAATGGCATATTGAAAGGACATAAGAATAGATTTTACATGTATGCACTTGATTTTGTATTTTGATTTCAAATACATTTTGAAACATTTTATAGATTTGACACATTCACATTTCAAAAGACTCCAATTGACATTCAGCAGACTCGGATTAGCCCTAATTAATTAACTAACTAATTGGTGTATTAGGATCAATTTAGAATTTTAGATTCATGATTTTTTATTATTTCGAGAGTAAATAGACTCGGTTGTTTGGGAACGAACACCTTCAACAATTATTTTTATGTTTTATGAGACAAAATTTCTCTCAAGTAATTATTATCTTGTTAAAATAATTTAAATCAAACCCCTATATCGGTTGGTGAGTTTTTTCCCCCATTGTGGACCAAAGATATGATCCAATGTCGTTTTGGGTGTTTGCTCATCTCCGTCTGGCCCATCTTAGTATCAAAAGTAACAATAACAACAGACTCAGTTTTGAAGCCTTGAACGGCTCTGGTCGCTTAATTAAGTAAGAGGATTCAGTTTCAAGCCTTTGTGAATGTAAAAAATTTCTTTGGGAGAAATCCTCGCTTTGACACCTGATAGAATCTCGGAATGGTTGCACACTTTACCACCATTTTTCTTATAAAAAACGTAGACTAAAGTTTAAACTAAGCGTCTGAGACCCAAGCACTTGGGTGAAGAAACTAAGGGAATTTATATACATGGACTTTTAAGATTGTGAATTCAAATGGTATATATGGAGTTAATAATATTATTGTTTTTTACCGTTTGATTAAATTTTGGTTTTCGTCTCTGTATCTTTAAATGGTTGGTTTTTGTCTTTATAGTTTTATAAGGATTTGGTCAAAATTTAACTACTAGTATCTATATTTTTAATGAATTTTGTCAAAGAAAAAATAAAAAAATAATTTTGTCTTTGGGCCATATGTTTAATGACTTTAATCCCTGGCTAAATCTGTACTAAAGTATATGGTCCAAAACCAATTATTTCAAACTACATGAATCAAAATTAAAATTCAATCGAAATGGGAGGACGTTGGTGATATCCATATTTAAAATCAACTTAGTCAGCTTGGTTCCCTTTTGGCCAATGGCCATTTGCTTGAACATCGACTAAGCACTTGGGTTAAGAAACTGAGGGAGTTTTTATTCATAGACTTGCCCTTTAATGTTAATTAATTAATGGGTTAAATAGTAAATTTTGTATTTTTTGCATTAAAAAAGTCTTTTTTTTTATTCAAAAGCCTCATCCAAATACGCAGGTGAAGAACTGAGGATTTTGCATTTAAAGACTTTTAATCGTTAATTAATGGGTTAAGTAGTAAAAGTTTAAAAAGCGTAGCGATTTTTTTAAAAAAGTTTGTTTTTTTTAATTAAAAATTTAAGCAGTTGGCAGTTTCTTGTTTTCGTTTATTAACTGATTTTTAACCATCAACGTTAGTTTTTTAACGAAAAATGGTAAAATTGCCACATTTTTTAACTTCCGTGGTTACATTAAACTTAAAAAAACTTTCAGGACAAAATTGCACCTAGATACTTTCAAAACAATTTGTTACTTAACCCGTAATTAATTATATATTGTCGGAATACACACACACACAATATATAATATATAACTTGGTTCTCTCTGCCAAGTAACGACAAAAGACTCCCCACTAGAAGCCTAGAAAGTAGAAGAGTGTTATTCAGGGCCATCCTTCTTCATTAATATCGGCTTCCAAACAACCGCCGCGATTTTCATTCCTCCGTCGGCCTGCAAGATGTCAACCCAAATCATCGAGCACATTGTCCTGTTCAAGCTCAAAGACGAGACCGATCCTTCAACTGTCACTGCGATTGTCAACAGAGTCAACTCCCTCGTCTCTCTCCCCGAAGTTCTTCACATCGCTATGGGGCCAATTCATCGAATTCGATCCTCCTCTCTCACTTTCACTCACATGCTTCACGCCCGATACAACTCCAGATCCGACCTAGACGCCTACACCACGCATCCCAGCCACGTGTCCGTCGTCAAGGCCAACGCGCCTTTCTGCGACGACACAATGGCTCTCGATTGGGTCGCCGACGACCTCCGGGGAGATCTGGTTCTGCCACCGGGCTCGGCGGTGCGAGTGAGGTTCCTGAAGCTGAAGGAAAATTCGAGAGATGAGGTTAAGAATGAGATTTTGGGGGTCCTGAGAGGAATTAAAGATAAATTCACTGAAATTAGTCAGTTCAGCTGCGGGGAAAATTTCTCGCCGGGAAGAGCAAAAGGATTCTCGATCGGTTCAGTGGCAGTATTTGCAGGGAAAAGCGAATTGGAGGCCATGGATTCAAATGAGGAATCGACGAAGTATGAGAAGGATAAGATTGGAGAGGACGTGGAGAGCGAGATGGTGATCGATTACGTTGTGGCCCCACGAGAGGCGTAATCTGGGGACATCATTGCACCAGATAATATGCATTGCTGTAATATTGTAAGCTAAGTTAATAAGCGTCCATTGCTGTATTCTAAAGTTGGGGTGTGGATTAATTTAAATTGAAACTGCAGCTTCAGATTGTCATCTTGCTGTAAAAGCTTGAGTGTTGTTGTGTACTAGTTTCCGTAGTTCTTGTAGTTGTGCTATTATCGATGTGCATGACTTGTGATAATTCGATTTTCTAATTAAGATCATGTACAAGTAATAGTAGCTCCTGTGGCTAACATAAGATGTGGTTGGAGATTCAATTTATGGTAAATATATGATCTCATTTATTTTTACTCTTAAATTTGTAATTTTTTTCAAAATATTTCTATTAATTATGCACATTTCTTTCAAAGTTAATAAAACAACCTATATATATGTTAGGTATAATAACTAACATAACTAACATTTTTAATCTATCAAAACTAGCCAGAATATGAGGTAATATTAGTAAAAAATTAACTAGATCACCGCAATTGAGGCGGTGACTTTTGGCAATTATATGTATATATATATATATATATATATGGAATAACATATATGCTTTTACCGTAGAAAAATCCATCTCAGGCCAAAAACGACGTCGTTTCATCTCTTCCCCCCCCCCCCCCAATCTGATTAGGGTTTTTATCCCAAAAAGTTTGTTTAAAATAGCTGCGTGATGAAGATAGGACGCTGGCGATTGTTGATTTAATGCTAGAGTACGGAGGTAAGTGAAGATCTCTTCTAAAAGTGTTTGTGATTTTGATTTCAATTCAGGGGTAACTGAATATCAAGTCGTACCTGATGTATAGATACTCATCTTCAACTCTTCAATAAATAATTTGAATCAATCCCCGTAGAAGAAGAGGAAACAACCCCCAAAAAACTTGGCAAAAATGAAAAAAATTATGTAATCTCTTTTTCTTTCAGATTAAACCCAGATAAGAATTTCATACCTAACAAATTGAGAGTGAGAGGTAGAACTATATAGGGAACACTTGGATACAAGAACTCTAACGAGTTCGCTCTGCGGGATCTCATATTCCGGCCACATGATGGAGCAACGCCTCCTCATCGGGATCTCAGATTCTTGGTTGTCGATCTCAAAATCTTGAGGGCGTACTTTGTGTCTCGTCGCCGAAGGGACTGAGTCGCCGGGGAGGGAGGGTGGAGAAGATTTGGGCCACCATTTAAAACAAATTTTTGGGATAAAAACCGTAATCAGATATAAAGAGGGAAGACCAGCACTCAGTTAGTGCAGTGGTATGACGCTCGTGTATCATTTATGAATCGGGTTCAGCCTACCCTAAGGACCAATTGGATGCAATGATAAAAAAAAAGAAGATATAAAGAGGGAAAAAAAGAGAGATGAAACCGCGTCGTTTTAGGTAGATGGATTTTTCTGCCGTAAAAGCAGATATGTTATTCCCATATATATATATATGCGCATCGTGTGTGTATTTGGCGGTGAAAAAAAACTGAGGTGACTAGGTGAGAGTCCGGAAGAGTGAGGAGAAGAGAAGAGAAGCAGTTTGGGATAATATTTGGATATTCTGAGGTATGTTATTTATCTTATAGGATTATTTTTCTTTAGTTAAATTAAATTCTTTTCAATAAACTTCCTTCATGAAAGTTGTTCTATATTTTTTTTTCTTTCCAATGAATATAATATTATGTTAGTTAGTGAAAATTTTGAGGTTATGATTTTGGAAAAGTTTTGAGTTTTTATAATAGATGATCTGTATATATGTATAGAGCGATTAATAACTAGTTTTAATCCGTTCAGAATTTTTGATTGATTGTTGTAGGAATTTAAATTAATTTTTCTACTCCGAAATTCGGGATGTATATCCTACAAAATATTTTTACCGATTAAAAGTTGTATAAATTTTGTTTTGGGTTAATAGAGGAATTACAGAGATTTTAATTGGTTAGTTTTGGAATTTGAAGGATTAAACTGTTATTTTTATTTTCTATTATGATAATATATATTTATTTGAATTTGTGTAATTTAAGGTATATGAAATTATCATTGTGATGATGTAGAGTTTATTTGTGACCGGTGATTGTTCGCATTTTACTCTTTGAGATAAGGTTTAGCGTAGAGTTGAGGTAATCGGGGTTAATTTATTTTATATGTTTGTTTTAGATCGTAAGGTGTTTTATAAATTTTACTTTCACATGAATAGCTGACATGTGTTTTGGAAAATTGTGTGCATATCTGAATATGAAATTATTTCAGTAAAACAATATATTTTCCAATATATTTATGCATATAAGTGTTCAGTGTAGAACCAGGATGTGGCTAGCCTAATGACTAAGCTTTGTTTGATGTTGGTTGGAGCATATTTGACCTAGGAACGATGCCTACATACACCCGTAGAGGGATCGAAAGTCACGTAGTTCGAGACACACATAGGCATTTAGCCAAAGGGTGGTGTGTATGCTCCGGTGAGAGTAGTCTATCTCGCACCTTAGGGTTTGACCTCTATATTTATAAAGTGTACCTCAGGTGGGATAGTATGGGCCTCGTAATCACGGCCTAAGTATCATAACCGTCGAATCTATCTTTGGATAAAATAGATCTCCTTTGATTATAGATGAGATAGGATTTCCCTTTATTATAGGTAGATCCTAATATGTGATATATTCATTGTTGGGCCGTCCAGTTATTGGGCCTAATGTAGGTCCGTAACAGATGCCCCCCAGCCCGATAGTTCAAGCTTTTGAGCTGCCGGGATGTATTTTGTCGGACTTTATTCACTGGCCAAGCTGTGTTGCTGTGAACCTTATGTCGTTGAGTTGAATTACGCTGATCCTGGCTATCAAGGCGGCTTGCTTCAAAGATATGAGGTCTTGTCTCAAAGATCCTGAGTAGTGCCGAGATGGTTCGCCTACATTTGAATCCAGATGTTGATCCCGACTATCGAAGTCATCTACCCCAAGGATCCGAGGTAATGTCTCAAAGATCCGGGGTAGTGTCGAGGCGGTTTGCCTGACTTCGAGGTTGAGATCTTTTGTATCCGAGTTGTTCCCGCTTGATTTACTTTTGTTTGAGTTTTGACTAATTCGGATTCAGTCGTATTCCGCTACCCATTTACCTGTTTAGGCGATAGGTTTTTCCCAAGGCGGGATCTATTCGTCTTTCCCTTGTTCTTTGTTTTCGCTAGCCTCGATCTCGGTTGATGGTGAACATGCTTTTTCACTAGCAACGAACGTTCAAGCCACCGGGATAGCATTTGACAATTCAAAACAACCCCGTGAGGGCTTCCGTTAGTTCTTCTTACACCATTGACAACCGTATCGTAGTTACCCCCCAGCCTGGCAGTCAAGGGCTCTGGGCTGCCGGGGTATATTGCAACGACTATTTGTTTATGAATCCCCAAACCATGTTGGAAATTCAATGACTAGGCCAGGGTCTGAGTAATGCAGATCTGCGTTTTCTTCCAGACTTGACTCCTGAGAATCTGTGGTAGGGTTTTCCTTTTTAACCGCGTAGGGTATTTATTTTAACCGCACTACCGAGTTCCGGTTCCGTTGTCCAGGTTCATCACCAGGATAAGGGCAAATTGTCACATGTTTCAGCCGTGGTGTCCGCAACGCGACGCTGTAAACATTTTGACCTGATTAGGGTCGGAATGACAATTCATCTTCTTATCTAGGAGCGAGCGTTGACGCGTCAATTTTGCAAAGACCTATAAAGGCAACTTCACATTGCTCGTAACCAGGGCACATCGGCCCTAGTGTTAGCCATCTAGATGGGTTCTCTTTCAAACCGGGTGTAGGGACCTCGGTGTAATATGACCGGGTGTAATGACCTCGGTGTATTTTATGAACCTGGGTTAGCTAGCCCTGGTGTCAGTTTCTTAACCATGACTGGGTTCGGTGACCCAAGTTCTTGGTGTTAACTTTTTAACCATGACTAGGTTCGGTGTCCCGAGTCAGTGTCCATTCCATTGTAGGTGGTTGGTATGACGTTAGATAGTCTAGTTTGTCCGGCGTATTGTGCATGGAGTAGCTAGGTCTAGCTATAGTAGACTCGCAGCTTATCAGCATTCCAAGTCCTTTTTTATTGGCTTCCTTCCCAAGGTTTCGAGTATGTACGCTCCTTTGTCAAGTTTCTCTCTAACCCGGTAAGAGCCTTCCCAATTTGCTGCTAGCTTGCCATCCCTGGCGTTCTTGTTTCCGACGTCTGCTCGTCGGAGTACGAGGTCAACATTGCGAAGGCCGGCTGTAGTGGCTTTGCTTGACAAATAACCCGGGCTTAAGGGCCCTGGTGATAATCTTCAGTTTATCTGGGGTCCAATTAAGGAGCACAGAGTAATTTTCAGTTTATCCAGGGTCCAATTAAGGAGCGTGGAGTAAACTGGATAATTTTTAGTTTATCCGAGGTCCAATTAAGGAACGCGGAGTCAACTGTACTTTACACAGAGCCCGGATTCTAACCGTTTTCAGTGTAACCGGGGTCCGCCTTCTTTTCGCTTCCCGCAAAACTTTACATGGAGCCCGGATTCTAACTGTGTCCAGTGTAACCGAGGTCCGTATTCTTTTTCTTTTGGAGGTGGACTCCTCCGCAAATTTTTTCCTAAATTTGTTTATCCGAAATGGGTGTTGTAACTCGGACTTTATCTATCTGAAATGGGTGTCGTAACCTTTTTTTTTCCCATTATGGGTGTCGTAACCCTTTCTTCCATTATGAGTGTTGTAACCCTTAATTTGTCTTTACACGGAACCCGGATTTTAGCTGTGTTAAGTGTAACCAGGTCCACCTTCAAAACTTTATATGAAGCCCAGATTTTAACCACATTCGATGTAACCGGGGTCCGCCTTCAATTTTATTTGATGCCTGGGCCAGAGTCAAATATATATCACGCATAATATTCATCTGGTTTGACCAAGAACTATATGCCTTCAATTTTTGGATATTGAATTTATGGTAAATATATGATCTCATTTATTTTTACTCTTAAATTTGTAAAAAAAATTCAAAAAATTTCTATTAATTATGCACATTTCTTTCAAAGTTAATAAAACAACCTATATATATGTTAGGTATAATAAGTAACATAACTAACATTTTTAATCTATCAAAACTAGCCAAAATATGAGGTAATATTAGTAAATAATTATTGAAAAAATATTTTTGTAATGAATGGGCGTTTACGAATTCAAAGTTGAGGATCTCATCTGTAACATCCTAATTTTATTTTTAGGATTTAATTGTAATTATGAAATAATTATTTAGAATTATTGTAACTAAATTGTAATTGTGAGTGAAAAAGAAAAATCTGAAAACAAAAATAATAAAATAAAGTTGGGGCTTTACGGTAATTTTCCCTATTTCAAAAAAAAAAAAAAAAAAAAAGATGAAGCGTTGGAGGCGGAAAGGGAAAAGAAAAAATTAATTAGATCTCCGCAATTCAGGTGGTGACTTTTGGCAATTATGGGTGTGTTTGGAAATACCATCTAATGGGTAAGTCCATTAAGAGAGAAAGTTTAAATATTGAGTGTTTGGGATGACTTTTTATTTAATGGACTTCAATGTTTGATGAGGTTTTTTTTTTTTTTACGCCACACGTAGGCTGTTTGGGTTGGCAAGAGGAGAAAGGTGGGCAAATTAAAAAAAGCCTATCTCGACTTTAAAAAAAAAGCTCGGTGAGAAAAAAGTCAAAGTTATAGATAATGATTTGTGTTTGGATTGATAGTTGTAGAAGTGGCGGGACCCACGTCAAAAAGCTGAGAGCATTATGAAAAAAGATGGGTTTTAGAGCTTTTTCCTTAACGGGCTTTTTGAGCTTTTTTGATGTTAAGTCCAGTGAACTTAACGTACAACCCAAACACACCACGTTGAACTTTTTCTCCAACGCCCATTAACTTTACCGCTAACGCTTCTAACCCTCTCCTAACGTTGATTCCAAATAGGCACATTAACTAGCTTCTCATCCCATTAACTGGCTTTCCATCCCCCAAGTCGTCCTTTTCTCTCTCCTCTCCCGTCTTCCATTTTGTTCGTCTGCTTCTCATATAATTAGAGCATCATAAAAACGCAAGTGCTCCTTCTGATTTACATTCTGGATCTTATGTTTTGTATATCCCGTGCTCCGTTTCTCTCTGTGCTTTTATTTTAAGTCGATGTGGTCATACATTATGGAGCATATTGATATAAATGTAATGCTTTGCTTTTTTGGTCTGTCACAACACACACACACACCTTCTGCCCAATATCCATGAACAATTTGTTGGGTCCTTGTACTATGAATCGGATTGTTTTAAAGAAATTTGAACATGGCCGAATTATAGTGAGCTTGCTATTTACCTCATGTGTATATCTTTAGAAATGTTTTTGAGGAACCTGTGAGATCTAGGACTTCGTTGCCTCAATGTTTTTGGTTAAATCTGTTATCTGCAATACTGTATATTTGATTTTTAGCAAATTTATATTTATTTTTAAAGATATACACATGAGGTAAATAGCAAGCCAAACATTTTATTTGGCAAATTTATATTTATTTAGCAAATTTATTTGTTACCTCAATGCTTTTTGCCTCAATCTATTTTATTTAGCAAATTTATATTTAATTTTAATCTTTTATCCCAAATTATCACATTTTATACAACACCTATGTGTGTGTGAATTTGATTACGCTTTTTTACCATTTTCCATCTCATCTATCTTTTTAAAAGCTATCTTACGCCAAACAAGTTCCCATCACAAACAAAAGCCACTTCTGCTACTGTTATCCCAAACACAAATCACATCAAAAAAAGTCCATCAGAAAATAAGTCAATAAAAAAAAGTCCATCAGAAACAAAAACCACTCCTATTAAAGCTATCCAAATGGGCCCTATATATATATATATATATATATATGCGCATCGTGTGTGTGTGTGTTAGGCGGTGAACAAAACTGAGGTGACAGTCCAGAAGAGTGAGGAGAAGAGAAGAGAAGAGAAGCAGTTTGGGATAATATTTGGATATTTTGAGGTATGTTATTTATCTTATAGGATTATTTTGCTAGTTAAATTAAATTCTTTTCTTTTACCAAAAAAATAAATAAATTCTTTTCAATAAACTTCCTTCATGAAAGTTGTTCTATATATTTTTCTCTTTCCAATGAATATAATATTATGCTGGTTAGTGCAAATTTTGAGGTTATGATTTTGGAAAAGTTTTGAGTTTTTATAATAGATAATTGTATATATGTATAGAACGATTAATAACTAGTTTTAATCGGTTCAGAATTTTTGATCGATTGTTGTAGGAATTTAAATTAATTTTTCTACTCAAGAAATTCAGGATGTATATTCTACAGAATATTTTTACTGATTAAAAGTTGTATAAATTTTGTTTTGGGCTAATTAGAGGAATTACAAAGATTTTAATTGGTTAGTTTTGGAATTTGAAGGATTAAACTGTTATTTTTAGTTTTTATTATGATAATATATATTTATTTGAATTTGTGTAATTTAAGGTATATGAAATTATTATTGTGACGATGGAGAGTTTATTTGTGACCGGTGATTGTTTGCATTTTACTCCTTGAGATAAGGTTTAGCGTGGAGTTGAGGTAATCGGGGTTAATTTATTTTATATCTTGTTTTGGATCAGTAAGGTGTTTTATAAATTTTACTTTCACATGAATATATGGCATGTGTTTTGAAAAATTGTGCGCGTATCTGAATATGAAATTATTTCAGTGAAACAGTGTATTTTCCAATATATTTATGTATATAAGTAATATTGTTATTGGGATTGTATTTGTGGTGATTGTTATGATGTTTGTTATGAAATGTTGTATATGGAATAATAAATTTTGTTAGATATTGGGGTCATGATGTTTGTTACAAAATGTTGTATATGGAATAATATATAGTACGATATTTTTGGGTAATTGTGGTGCCGTATTGTTTATCTGTTATGAAGATGTTGGGTTGTGTGGAAGAGATTTAGGGTGAAATTGTGCCTATCGACTCTCTCATTCTTGGCAAAGGAATTTGAACTGACGTTTTTGGGCGGACACCTCTTTGTTACGGTATATCGGTGGTGGCATAGGAGGAGACAGTATTCTTGAAGTGACTAGCTAACCTTGGCCATGTATACTAGCACTGATAGGTTGTACCATGTCCAGACGATATAAGGAGGAGCAGGATGGACGAGTGGGGATGATTTTACTTATTGTTAATTATTATGGATTAATTAATTATTTGTTGTTGATTTTATAAATATGTTAGTAAACATGCTTCTCTGATTTACAATCCTTTCCTACATATTCGATAAATTAATTTTGGTTATCGAGACTTTATATCTCACCCCATCATTATCTATATTTTTTAGGCGAGACGTCTAGTTTTACTAAAAGTCAAGGGAAGCAACCGAAGGCATAATAGTTATGAACTTTGTAAGCCTCTTTTTGTACTAGTGTTGTATGAGTTTATATATTGTCATTTTATGGCACACATGTTTTAAGAATACTATTTTAACTTTTTTGGGATGACTATTGTTCACTGTTGAACCAAAGGTTTTATTTTATACGTTATAATATTTTAATGGATCCACAATAAAAACTTGTGTGTAAATGTTTTGGTATAGACCTTGTTGTGGAATTGGTGTTGAAAGACTCATGGGCTGTATATTCTTCTGTTTAATAATTGTGCCCAGAGTTTTAATTTTTTGTAGTGAGTTTGTAGGCAGAGTTTGTGTCCTGGACTCTGATGTATTTATTTTTAAAAGGAAAACGGATTTTCCTTAACCACTTATTAACCCGACTTTATGAAATCATTATAATGATTTGTGAGCGAGTTCTTTTCATCCATCGTCCAACAAAAGTAGTAAATGCACCCTCCCTTGACTTGCCCACACTTTCTCTGTTACTCAGCCTCCCTAATCTTGAATGCAGAGATGTCAACCCAAACCCAGATGATGGAGCACATCGTCCTCTTCGGTGTCAAAAACACGATCGAACCCTCAAAGGCGTGTGAGATGGTCGATCGATTAAATTCTCTGAGTCTCCTCGATGAGGTTCTTCATCTCACTGCAGGTCCTGTGCTTCGAATCCGATCCTCCTCTCTGAATTTCACTCACATATACCATAGTCGCTACAGCTCCAAACAACACTTCGATGCCTATACCGTTCATCCTCAGCATCTGGCCGTCGTCCAGGCAAACGTGTGACGCCATGGCTCTCGATTGGCTCAGCGACCTTCAGGCTGATCCGGTCCTGCCGTCGGGCTCGGTGGTGCGAGTGACTCTCTTGAAGCTTAAGGATAGTTTAGGCGATCAAGTTAGGAAAGAGATTCTGGAGGTTGTCAGAGGAACTAGAGGTAAATTCGGACAAATTAATCAATTCAGCTGTGGTGAAAATTTGTCGCCGGAAAGATCGGAGGGATTCTCGATTGGTTCGCTTGCTGTTTTTGCAGGAATGAGTGAATTGGAGGCGGTGGATTCAAATGATGAGTTTTTCAAGTATCAGAAGGATAACATTGGAGAAAATCTGGAGAGCCTGATGGTGGTTGATTACGTGGTGCCCTCACCACTTCACTCTAGCTAGGCTGCCCCCATTTCACCAACTTCTGCTACAATCTATTGATCTATGTGTAAAAAAAAAAAAAAAAAAAAAAAACTACTTATCTATGTGTTGTACAATATTAGTGTCTTCGTTTTGGAACAGTGATTCTAGCCTTCAAACCTTGATTTTCAATGGTGATTTATATACGAAGTAAGAAGTAAGTATTTGAGAAGAATTTTATTTCGATTTACGTGAAATAACATTTTGAAACCCAGAGTAATAGGCATTTGATGCTGATGAAGACATAGCCATATTTGGAGAGTGCAATTTATATAACCTCCGTGTTGTACAATGCTTGTGAGCTCCAGCACTGACCTCTGAGCTTTCTTTTAGTTTGATTTTGTTATGTTTTTTTAGGCATAAGTATCTTTTCTGAAGCAATCTTAATCGAGGTAATGTGAGTGCTAAATGTGGACAACTTTTCCAATAAGGATTGGAACCTTATTTCACCGTATTGTGAGGGATTAACCTGTTTTACTAGATTCAACCTTAGTTGCCATTTGATTTAGTTATTATTCAAGCCTCTCTTAACACATCCTATAAACCATCTCTGCAGAAATGGATACACATCCAATAAACAATCTCTGCAGAAATAGATTGGGCCTGCTGTTAAGTTGAGAAGGGTCAAGCTGAGTTGGCTGTTTGTGCTAAACAAAAAGGAAATAGATTGGGCCTAGTTTCAATTGGTCCAGCATAAATGGGAATGACCCAATGTATATTGACCAAAAAACAAATAAACCAAGGGTTGTAACCTGGAAGGCTGCAAATGAATGTGTCTTTGCCACGAACTATGGGAAAATCCGTACCAGGGTCCTTTTTGACAAAAGAAACCCATGGAATGTGAATATTAAATGAAATGACCAAAACACCCCTAACTAAATTGGATTAAAACAATTGAATTGAACAAATCCAGATCCACGGGCTACAAACTAATCGAAGGAAACTGGGGGAAAATGAAACCCTGAAATGGAATGATTTGAACAAGTGTTTTCGGGCAAATCGAAATTGGGGAAAAAAGTAACCTAAAATCGAATGAAATGAAACAAGCACTGGGCAAATCGAAATCCAAGCAAAGAAAGCAAATCGATCCCTTTGTTTTTTAGCTCGAAAAGGACGCATATATATTACTTAATAGAATTACAGAGACAGAATCAGTACAGCGGAGGAACGAACAACATGTACAAAGACTGATAACCAACAGCAGAAAACAGCTACAGGGAAAATAGCACCTAATACTCCAAAACTTTTTCTTATAGAATAAGAATAACTAGCTCTAAAAAAAAAAAGGACCATTTAGTACGGGGAAAAAATAGATTGGGCCTAGTTTCAATTGGTCCAGCATCTACTGGGAATGACCCAATGAATATTGACCAAAAAACGAATAAACCAAGGGTTTTACCAAAAAAGTCAAAAACATGTGATCAGGAAGGCTGGAAATGAATGTGTCTTTGCCACGAACTATTCGGCACAAACATCACTGTCACTCAGTCAGTGAGCTTCGGATCGGAATCCCTCATTGAAGACCGAAGGATCGGAGTTAACGCAATCTTTTGTGCTTACAATGCTCTGCCTGAAAACCCGACCATTTTCATCTCCGTTTTCTCTCACTTTCTCGTCTTCCAAACACCTCCGTCGCTTTACTTCTTCTCTTTCATTCAAACCCTATTCTCATTCCTCGCCCTCCTCCGGATCTTCCATCAAGATGTCCTCCACCCAAACCATTGAGCATATCGTCTTGTTCAAGGTCAAGGACGATACTGACCCGTCCAAGGTCAACGCCATGGTCAGCGGACTCAGTTCTCTTGTTTCCCTTGACCAGGTCCGCCACCTCACGGTGGGGCCGCTGCTGCGCAACCGATCCTCGGCCCTCACTTTTACTCACATGCTCCATAGTCGCTACGACTCCAAAGATGACCTCGGCGCCTATTCGGCCCATCCCAGCCATCTTAGCGTCGTCAAAGGGTCCGTGCTTCCAATCTGCGAGGACATCATGACCGTCGATTGGGTTGCCCACAACCTCGAGAGCGATCTGGTTCCGCCGCCAGGCTCCGCAATTAGAGTGAGCTTCTTGAAGTTGAAGGAAAATTTGGGCGATGAGGTTAAGAACGAGGTTTTGGGGGTTATTGGTGGAATTAAAGATAAGTTTGGACAAATTAGGCAGCTCAGCTACGGGGAAAATTTCTCGCCGGCGAGGGCTAAAGGGTTCTCGATTGCTTCGCTTGCAGTTTTTCCGGGACAGGCCGAGTTGGATGCTGTGGATTCAAATGAGGACTTAGTGAACCATCAAAAGGATAAGGTTAGGGAGCATCTAGACAGTGTGCTGGTCCTTGATTATGTGGTTCCGCCACCACAAGCTCGGCCTGCGAGCCTTTGATGAAGTTTTTCTTTTTTTATATGTATTGCCATGCTTGTTCTATGTCTGACGTTTTACACTAGTTGAGGTTGAATAAGCCGTCATTATTCAATTATTAGGCTGTGTGGAACAATGTGAATTGAAAGTACGGCTTTCAATTGTTGTCTCTTCACTTAGACCTTTAAGTTTCTACTTTTGTACTTAGCTTTTCTCAATTATGTGTGTAGCCTTACCATAAAGTCTTTCATCTTTTAGCCGCGAAGTGCATCTTTTCCAATCAGGGAACCAGATTGGAGTAAACCAGACAAAATTGGGTGGGCGAGGAGGGAACAATTTGGGTCCAAATAAATAGCTACGACACTGCAACGTTGCAGATAACTGATGATATTCTGATGATTGTAGGGCATACTTGTTTGTTGTATTATTGTAATAGGGAATGAGAGAAAAGAACAAAGGGAATAGAGGGAGATAGAAGAGGAGGAGGGGGGGAAGCACTAAGCCATTACATTATGATCTGCATTCTGGATTACAAGTAGGTGCTTTACATCTATATATAGGCAGTATTGTGGTTCTGTTAAATAATCATCAACTGCCTCCTATAACTACCCTTTATTCTGTTTTCTGTTATTTATTTATTATTATTACGTATCATACCTGTTCTATTGTTTTTGGTTGGCTGTTTACTAGCTTAATACCTCAATTTTGTCTGTTTATTCACTATGATTGTATTTCACCTAGTTTTATGTATGCAAATCATACCTCAGTTTTGTCTGTTAATACCTCAATTGTGTGCAGATCATGGGATAGGGGAAGACCTAGTTTTAAGTAATTATTTCCTTTTGTAATTTGTTGCTATGGTTTCAAATTGCTGAATTTTAAAATGGAAACATACACAATGTTTACTGCCTAATTGTTTCCATTAATCATTTCTTAACTAACCTTTTGACAATATACTAAGATCCTAGTTTAGCTTTTGCATTTTAGCTTAATAGTACGTATAAGCAAATAAGCTATAGATATATTATGGGAAATCATATTGGTACAGTTAGTTGATCCACCATTCGCAATAGTTAGTTTTTCTACTCTGCCCTGCATATTGGCAACCCGCAACTCCGTCCAGACTGGTTTGCACACACATAATGACATGTATATTTGAATGTACATCTTGTACCCAAAAAAAAAAAAAAATACTCGTACATCGTTTTCTTTTTTATATGATACTCGTACATCGTTTTATGTATGAAAGTTGGGGTTGGGGCTGTCCCTTGAGTTTTCATCTTTAAATGGGCTTGTGGCTGAATCTCAATAAAAAAACAAAATTGGGGTCTGGTTCTCAATCATGGTAGTGTCACACACAAACCCGCCCATCTCACTGCTTCATTATATGAACGTATTCTTAAACCCTCAAGAGTTGCTGGCCCTATCCTTCTCCTAAGTTTTTTTTTTTTTTTTTTTTTTTTTTACCAAAAAAAAAAAAGTTCATCAACCTTGGTATCTCTCAACTTGGCCACCTCAAATTATGACAGCTGACAAGTCTAATGCATGTTTGAGCCTGACGATACTGTTCTGTTTTTTGACGTGTCTTGTGTTTGCAAAAACTCATCAATCATCTCATGCATATCTGATTACTGATAATCTGATGCTGGTCGTGATAGAAAATCTTGTTCTTGGCTGTGTACGATAGCCTAAATGCCTAAACACTAAATCCTGAATCACTGATGACTTGTTTTGAGATGAATCCTGGAATTTGATCCTGGATTTACTATAAAGGATGTACTCCTTCTTTTTTTTTTTTTTCTTTTTTTTTTCCCTTTCTCAAAATTAGGGGGCAAACCTTAACGGCAACTCCACTTATAAGGGAGTTTTCGTGCCACTAGGCTACAGGCTATTTGTCTCTTTTCCTCCATTCCAATATTAACCATTCCAGGACAAGGCATCCAGTGCTACTACTTATGAACCCCTAATTATAGTCTATAACAATTCTAATGAATGCAAATCAATTCCAAACACATCTTTAACATCATATACACTTTGGACATATGAATGATGCATGGCATTCTCAAGGACTTCTTGAAACAAATTATCCTTAACATAGCTATCAATAAACGTCTTGGAAACTGGAAACTATCTTTTCTGGAAGCCACGATTGTGTGTTTGGCATAGCGGCGGGGAGGAAAAAATCTCAATGTACAGTGATTTAAGCCCAATGGAATTGGATTGTTTGGGATAGCGGTGATTTTAGATGGGCTTATTTTAAAAAAGTCACTTCCGATAGAAGTTACTTTTTTAAGTTTTTGGTGTGACTTTTTTTCAGCTTATGGAGAAAAATGTTAGGGATATGTGATCCAATTAGCAATGCACTATTAAATATACATTTGTATGCATTATAATTTATCTATTAAAATATATTTAATTAAGTACTTTAGAGTTTTTTTTTAAAAAAATTATTTAATAATTTTTTTTTTCAAATTTAATTTTTTATCTTCAATTATCACAATATATACAACTTACACACACACACACATATATATATATGTAGTATTCAATAAGATTCATGCCATTTTCTATCTCAACTGACTTTTCCAATAATCATCTCAACTAATTTTTCAAATAATCATCCAAGCAAGAGCCCATTTGGGAAAAAAGCCACTTCTTCCATCGTTATTTCAAACACAAATCATATTTACAAGATGCTTTTATCCTATCTTACTTTTTCAAAAATCAGATTGCAAATAAGTCACTTTTGCTACCACTATCCTAAACAAGCGGGATAGGGTGAGAAAAATGACTTTTTTGCAATTTGACTCATGCAAACTTAAGATTGAGTAAAATTCAGATTGTGTAATGTGATTTATGTTTGGATTAACGGTGACAGAAGTAACTTTTTATTTTATTTTTTTATTTCAATCTGAATTTTAAAAACTTATTTGGATGATTAAGTTGAAATGCAAGCTTATATGAAAAATGACTTAAAAGGACACAGATCTTATTAAATAATACATATCTTATTAAATGAAAAATATAGGTTGTATGTACATTAATTTTAAGAAAAATATTAAAACTATATAACTCTTCAAGAGAAATACTAAAATTGAAATAATAATAAAATATTTAATAATTTATTAATTAGTCATGTGTTAAATGCATAAAGGTGATTGTGCTGGGGCAAATTATAACAATGCCCAAGTGTGGGCACAAAAAAACAAAAACAAAAACAATGTCCAAGTATGTGAAGGGTGATGGCGAGAGGGGAAAAAGGGGAAATGAGAGGGAGTCAGGTGCGCGATGGGAGAAGGGAGAAAATAAAGGGTAGTTGCCATATTGGCAATTTCCTTTTTTTCCCCAACCTACCAATTGTGCTTTTCGTTTTCTTAAAAGCTCTAAATTTTGGTTTATCAAAATATGCAGCTTATATCATGTAAGTCCAATAGACCCAAAGCTAAATCAAACAAGAGTCAAAAATTTCAAAAATCCCAGTCTTACTTTTACCCCTCCAATCTTGCTTTTAGGGGCCTCCATAAGCTATCCCAAACACACCTACCTGAATCGTCCAAATTAGATAGGAAATATGCAACACTGCTTTTTACAATAGGGAAAAAAAAAAGTATAAGCAAGAAATGCTGGTATGAAGGCACGTGAGAAAAGCAACTTGGGTAGGTTAGGAGTGCATTGAATACTTTTGTTGTTGTTGTTGTTGAGTAAAATACTGGAATTCATTCACTCACAAGAATCTTACAGACATAGTTACAACAAGCTAGGAATCATTATCCACTACCACCTCAAAAGAAGCCGGTGGGTGAACAAGAAAGCAAAAACTACTGTCAAGGTTGTGATGAGCCAACTGTTGGTTAATTTTGCCTATTACATGACTTTCATGCAAAGGTTCATGAGGTTGAAAACAAAAATTTTGTTTAATCGTTGCGGAAACCCGTAACTCCTTACGTTCTGCTTTCATGAATTATTAACCTTAACTCATTACATTAATTAGTTAATAATAATTAATCCGTAACTCTTTATGGCGCTCATGATAATTCATAACAATTTATAATATTCATTAACTTTGGATTACTCGTTAAAACAACTATGAGGATTAGGATAACTTGACAATACAACCATTAGAGATTAGGATTACCTTAGATCACTTGAAGACCTCAATGTTGTTGATGTCCTCTAAAGTTGATCCACACGGCTACCTCCCGATTGCAACGAGAACTCCTTCTCTTGAAACCTCTCACTCCTTGAATGCTTGCTAGGCGAAGACAAGGTTGATGTTTGGTTTCCTAGGGTTTTACTCTTTTCAAGAAGGTGATGGTTTCTTGGAACTAGGTTATGGATAGGATGAACAAGGTTGTAACCTTACCCTTTTATGGATGTGCCTTTTCCTCTCTAAACCTTTGGTAAAGACCTAAATTTAGAAAGCATAAGGGTTCTTGTTTTTCTCCTAGAAAAACGTGCAAGAAGAAGGCACATCAAAAATCAGCGCTTTATAAAAGTCTAACCCTAATTTAAGTCTTACAAGAAAGGCTCAATCCAAGCTTGAATTGAAAAATCCAATTCACAATTAATTAAATTCATATCTTGATTGATTGATTGATTGATTGAATTTAATATGATGAATCATATTCATATCTTGTCAACCAAGTCACATTAAATCCACATCTTGATTAATTGATTAAATTTAATATGATGAATCATATTCATATCTTGTCAACCAAGTCACATTAAATTCACATCTTGATTGATTGAATTTAATATGATGGATCATATTCATATCTTGTCAACCAAGTCATATTAAATTTCCATTTTTTTCTTCAAAAAACGTCCATAAAAAGGGCATATAAAAAATCAAGACTTTATAAGAGTCTAACCCTATTTTAAGTGCTCACAAGAAAAGCCCAATCCAAACTTGAATTGAAAAATCCAAATAATAATGAATTAAATTCATATTTGAATATTGAATAATAATTTAAGATGATGAATCACTTCATCTCTTAAACTAAAATTCAAAATCATTTTAAATCAATCCTCATTTATTATTTCTCCTATCTTCATCCAATCATTATTGGATTTATATATATATATATATATATATATATATTAGATAATTCAAAATTATCTTTTATAACCTATCCTTTTATTTTGAATTAAAATTTAAATCTCCTTATTGGGCTTGAAGTCTCACTCCAACTCAATTACACATTTACTCTTGATAAAACCCAATAACAATTATTGATCCAAGTTTGCTAATTTTAAACAAACGGGAATAACCTTTGTATGTGACCCATTAGGCCAAATTAGTCACTGACATAAATAAACTCGAACCAATTAAAACTCCTTTAACGGGCCCAATTTATTTAATGACCTCATAAGATACTAGCAATGCTCTGTGGCCCCAGAACTAATTGAGTTGATCAAGTGATCTACCTTTCATATTTTGATACCGTGCAGACATCATCCCTCACATCATCATTCACATTTAGTCGAGAGCAAAGATAGAGTATCATCTCTTTTAATTGACTAAATGTAGCTAATTCACAGAATTAGGAATCTTCTTATATTAACTCAATAACAAATCATGACTGTTCATGATTACTTGCTGCGCGCACAGACTCCAGAGTTAATTAGAAGCTATCCAAGCTCTACCGGTCTTGTGAATGACTAATCCCTTGTAGGAGACTGTGAGTCCTCTCAAAGATGTCCATCTACACTCATGTATTCGAGTTACACCCAAGAGTACACTATTCTCCCCATTTTCAAAGTGGATAGAGTCGCATAGATCAAAGTATAATCCTAGGACATAGTGTTCGATGACATCCTTAAGTCCAAGACGATCCGCACTATCAAACGATGAAAGACTTTACATATCCAATGATACTCTTTACAATGAATCTTTGTGGAGTCTCTCGGCGGGTCAGTTCGGTGCTACCTGTTCTCCAAAAGATCCACCCACGACATCAGCTAAGACATCTCCATGCCTGTATTCCATGAGGTCCCTACCTTGTATTTCTATACAAGTAGATGATGTCGTACTAGTCTTATTGAGATCATCAATGCCCTTTTTTGGTGATTCAAGACTAGAAACAAGTTTTAGGTAATAGATATACAGTGCTCTTGAGTCCTCATGATCATGATCTCTATCATTGATCCTCAAGATAAACACATATTCTATTCCTAGGGCTTTTATCTTCAAACACATATTTACTTTAAAATAAAGGTGAGACATAAATATGATAAAGATAAAATATGCTCATTTATTAATAATGAAATACTACAATATAGAAAAAGGTGCTGATCTGTCTCTACAGATTGTCTCTAGGACACCTAAATACTAACACCAACTTGGCTAAGATGATCCACAAGTGTATTTCTATCCCTGAGGATATGATTAGTTACGACTTGCTAGTTCTTCGACATCCAAAGCCTGCCATCCTGAATCCTGATGATATCATTTCACAACCCTTGTTATCAAGTTAACCGCCTCAAT
Source organism: Acacia melanoxylon (assembly GCA_019022615.1). NCBI lineage: Eukaryota > Viridiplantae > Streptophyta > Magnoliopsida > Fabales > Fabaceae > Acacia > Acacia melanoxylon. The sequence continues at coordinate 5,327,508 of JAFJYJ010000011.1, forward strand.
ACAATCAGTTAGAACTCCAACCTTTCTAAAGCCTTTGTCCAACATATTTGTAGTCATTGTATTACTGCAATTAACTCTGTAACTGTCGGAGGCACTGATGTGAGCTTAAACATGTGTATCCACTGCATATCCAATTTGACCTTTCATCTCATACCATACCTCTGCATCCGCTTCTGCCGGACTTAAGGACTGACCCATCAATCTAAAGAGTGACGAAATCTTCCCTATCACATGTGAGGCTCCCAACTAGTAACAGTCTGCCTAGAGTAAAACTCACAGAGTGCATTGAATACTAGCAACCGACTATGTCTTTTTCAAAGGAATTTCTTTATTTATTAACCCACCGGAATTTGGCGCTTTTAGCAACCGACTAGTATGGTTTATAGAAATGTAAGCCCACCATTTGTGGGAGGGACTTCACTACTTCCAAGTAATTATATTGGCTAAATACCTAGAACTCGAACACTAGACCTTTTTAAGTTGGAACAACCTACAACCAATTGATTCAAACACTTAGGCCCCGTTTGTTATGAAGAAGATTTAAAGAGGGAAAGGAACTTAAAGGAGGGAAAGGAATGGAAAGGAAGATTGAGAGGGAACTTTAAAAATGTGAGCCGTTTGGTACACAAGGGAATGGAACTTAAGTTGAGGGAAAATGAGATGTTTGGTATGAAGAAAAAGAAGTTGGTTAAGTGGGAATGAAAGGTAAAATATCTATAATACCCCTGAAAAATAAAACCACCACACCTTTCCCTCGATCTCATCTCTACCTTTCTTCCTAACTCTCGTCTCTACCCTCTCCTTCACATCGTCGGCGCCTCTTCTTCATCCACTATCGCCGGTGCCTCTGCTGCATCCACTATCGCCTGGGTCCTCTTGCATCACACCACCATCACTGGCGCCTCTTCTTCATCCACCATAAAATGCCCCTAAATTAAAAAGACAATCGTGGAATGATTCTTTTTATTTTCGCAATGGGACATAAACAAACCCTAAACTAGATGGCGTGAAGGTGCAGATGTAAAACTGAAGGTACCCCATGATAGCAAGAGTTAAACCACAATTAAAAGAAACCCTCTGTTCATTCGGATGTTCGAATGAAAATGTTACATTCGAACGTAATAGGCACCCAATCGCCTACGTTCGAACGTAAAATCTGACAGTGGTTTGAGGTTTATATCAGCAATTTCACAACCCTGTAGACAGAAAACTAGACCACCAGAACACATAAACTATATTCTACAAACAAGCAAAGACGCATGTAAGGGGGAAAAACATATTTCATCATGTATTCCAGCTGCCTCTCTCATTCAAACATTTCCTCACTCACCATAACCCACAAACATACCGATTATCGCACCATAGAAGCAACAGGGCATTGTGCAACATTACTGACAGACAGCTAAAACACCAAATAATGAAGACCCATTGCAACTTTTCTTTATTCCACCTTCAATCTAAGCAATGATACACGATCAGAGCAAGAAGGTCGACAAAATTTCAGAGAGTAGCTTGACTTATCGTCGAATTGGAGGCCACTTGGTTTTTTCGAGGAGGGTCGGTGGGTTTTGGTGATGCCTTCCAATCTGCCATTGAAGCATCGAAGCAAGTGACCTTGAAGAAGAAGCAGGAAGAAGAAGATTTCAGGGCCAATTTCTTCAGATGATTTCACTATCCCGGAAGATTTAAGCTTTCTTTCCATTTTTGGATGGAATGAAGCTTCCCCCATTTGAGGGAACATTGGCAGAGGCGGGAAGCCATCTTCTTGGGAGAGCAGCGACCCAAACATGCTTTTTGTGAGGGAACCTTGTCATGTTCCCTTTCCATCACCCAAATTTGCTCTAACAAACGGGTCCTTAGTGATATTTTTTGATGGATTTTAAAACCCACAAAATCCTCCCCAATCTCACAATTCTTGTCTTTTCTCGTGCTTCGATCCGGAATCTAAATTATACTCCCTCGTGTGCTTGACATGAGATATAAATTACTCCCTCTTATCCTATTTATAAGAGCTTGATAATTTAATTACGCGGATTAAAAAAGATGTTAAAATTAGTGAAAAATAATAAATATGTGTGAAACAAACTTTTTTCTTCTTCTAAGTATGCCCTTAGGGGACAAGTAAGAGAGAGAAAGAGTTTATATAAGTTTCACAAATCTTTCATGTAATACAATACATATAATAAATGAGGGGCAACAATGGAAAAAACTTATTAAATGTTCAAATAACTTTTGTTGGGCTTTTATAAAAAGGATAAAGACAATTGAAATTTTGGGTTATTATAAAAAGGACGGTATGGAATACTAATTTGTACTCCCCCTGGTTCTTTACAAGAACCTAACATTTGAATTGTCTTAATCTTTTTTATAAGAGTTCGACAAAAGTTGTATGAACATTTAATAAGTTTTTTTTTTTTTGACTCTCATCAATTATATGCATTGCATTAATTAAAAGGTTGGTGATACCTATATTTACTCTAATTTTCTCTTACTTGCCTCCTTATAAATAAGGACACAATTGGAAAGAAAAATTTATTTCAGACATATTTATTATTTTAAAATAATTTTAACCACTTTTTTAACCGCACAATTTCGTTATCGAGCTCTTATAAATAACCGGATGGAGTAATAATTTAAAAAATAGTTATAGTGGTTAGTTATCCGTAAAAAAAAAAAAAAAAACTTGTATCAGTTTATTTCTGTAAAGTATCCTTTTTAATCTTTTGCATTCTACTTTTTTGATAAAAAAAATTCACTTAATATGTGTTACTTATCAACATAGATAGTTTAGAGAAAAAAAAAAGAAAATCCATTAGCCAACCATTTGTTTAAGAAACAAGTGTTCCGAATTTTCTTTTAATCTCAACTTGGATTCCCTTTCGGCCGAAAGTAACTTTTAATAATTTCAATCCGTCAAAATCATAAAAATAAAGTTTAGATGATATATTTCAAGAGAAATAGAGAAAAAAAAAATCTATGAACAAATAGATAGAGTAAGAGATAGGATAATTAAATTTGACTAATAACCACATTTATTTTGGAAATGACCAAATTACAATGGCGGGGTAATTTTTAGTGTGGCCCTGGCGCCTTAGGCCTTGTTTGGCATAGCTGTGAACGCCACAATAAGCCCAACAAACGCATAGTGAGAGTAGAAGCAAAATTTATGGGTGTTTGGATGAAGTAATAATTTGATGTCTTCACACTGACGATCTTTGTGTTTTTCTTTTGAAGCAAGCAGTGGTTGCTTCTTATCACATCATACTTCTCATCTTTTGCTTCTTATCACATCATGCTTCTCAAATCTTTTTGACTACTCTCCTCTCTCCCACAAAAAAAATTTCCCCATTGATGAAAATGAAATATTGGGGGTTTACGGTTGATTTACATTAATGATTTTTTTTTTGACAAAAAAATGATTTTTTTTATTCTACGTATATATTTTGCATATTTTCAAAATTGTGCAGATATTTTTTTCCAACATAAAAACAAAATAATTTCATGGGTAAAAATTTACATATTGTTCAGTTCATTAGTTCAAAATTTAATGTTGTAATTTTTTTAATGGTAATTTTACTATTTTATTTAGTAAATTTTTATTTATTTTTAATTTTTCATCCCAAATTATCTCATTTTATACAATATATATGTGTGTGTGAATTTGATTAAACGTCATTTTCGTCATTTTCCATCTCATCTATCTTTTCAAAAGCCATGCCAAACAAGTCCCATCAAGAAAAAAAGCCCACTTCGCTTGTACGCCTATCCCAAACACAAACTACATCAGAAAAAGTTCATTAGAAAAAAAGTCTAACAAGAAAAAGACATCGAAAAAAGCCCACTTCTACCGCCGCTATCCCAAACAGGCTCTTAGCTGCTGAGTGCGTCCACTGTGGTCCATCAACGCTGCCTTTCAGAGAATTGCAAACTTTAATCACCAACCCAGGACCAAAAAAAGAAAATGTTTAACTTGTTAAATTTGTTTGAACATGGAAAAAAATAATTAAATTGACCCATATTTAATTATGAATTATATCCTCAACAGCAGGAAAAAAATTGCATCAAACTTTTTCTCTAGACACGGGTATTTTCATATTAAAGACAATCGTATTTAAAGCATTATCGGAAATTAAATGTGAGTATCTCTCTCTACGAAAATTTAAACTCTGAAAAAAATGTAATTAATACCTACTTGGTGACTTATAATTAAAATTGTTCATTCTCTCTAAAAAGTATTTTATAATAAGGACACGAGGATAGAGAGTAATTAAAAGGGAAACATATAATATAATCAAGGAAAAATCATGTGTAGGTCCCAAAGATCAGAAATAATTACAAAAAATTTCCTTGAAATCACCAAATTACACAAAAGTTTCAATGAACTTTTTTGATATTATTTGTATTAATAACAAGAAATGTTATATTTATAATAGAAAGTGCCATATTTACAACAACATTTAAACACTTGATCATTTACAACAGAAAAAGCCATATTTACAACAGAAAGTGTCATATTTACAACAATATTTAAACACCTGGATTTTGAACGTAGAAATGTCATTTACAACAGAAAAATGATATATTTACAACAAAATTTAAAATCTGGCCATTTACAAAAAAAAAAAAAAAACCATATTTACAACAGGAAGTGACATATTTACAACAAAAATTAAAAACCGGATTTTGTTTCCATACAAATAATATCAAAAAAAAAGTCCCTAGAGACTTTTGTATAATTTGGTGATTTCAATGGACATTTTTATAATTATTTCTAGTCCTTGGGACCTGCACGTAATTTTTCCTATAATCAATTTTATATATTTAGAATTTTTGGCCTACACCAGAAACCCTCATGCAACAATATAAACATCATAACACGTTTCAAAACAGAAGATAATATATATATATATATATATATATATATAACAAAGTTTTACTTATTGAGAGTAACAAAGTTTTACTCAAAACGACGAAAAAAAAGTTTTAAGTGGATCAAAAATACCAAAAACTTTTAAAAATGTTAAAATTAGCACAACGCCGTTAGAAAAAACCAACGTCCATTAAAATAAAAAAAAAATTAAGGGTTAAGGTGCAAATTGGCTAGCAAAGTTTTACTCCAAGAGTGCCCAACAAAAAAAAAAAAAACTCCAGAAGCGCCCAACACATTTTTTTTTTTAAGTGAACCTAAAATATCTACTTGCTACATTTGTGATTTTTGTTGTTGCATTCCCTCTTTCTAACCCCAATGTACATGGTTGGGGGTCTGGGTAAGGATTTGCAACATTCGGATTTTGGGTGGAATGCACATGGATTTGCCCGAACAAGTTCGAAAACTTACCACTCTTACTTAAAATGAAATATACTCGTTACATTTGTGTTTCTTTTTGTTGCATTTACTTTTTCAAACCCCAATGCACATGGTTGGGGGGTCTAGGTAAGGATTTGCAACAGTCAGGTTTTGTGTGGATTGCACATGAACTTGTTCGGGCATGTTCAAAAATGTAAACTTTTAAGAGTGCCCAGGTAAGTTTTCATCACAAAATATAGCCAAAATTTGCATTGGAATTGTTTCCGTCGCAAATTCCGTCACCATTTCATTCTTTTCTAATAGTAGGACTAATCCGTTTAAGCCCGAGCCCGTTAAGGACAAGCCCATTTTCCTGCCTCTCCCAAAAGTGTGCCTAATACCATAATTTTTTTGGGTGTAAAAATACCAATAAACATTCAAAATCAGAGTAAAAATGATATATCCGTTAAAATACGCTAACATCTATTACTCTTTATAGTAGGGCCTACACTATTTTTCTGGAAGTACCAAAATTCCCCAGCTCAAAATAGTAAATGTGCAAAAACACTCAAACTTTTATTCAAAGTACACCAAACACTGAATGCTTTTTAAAGATACAAAAATGTCCATGACATTCAAAATGGATATGGATGTACCAAAATACCCTCAAGTAAAACACACATACAGACACTTGGTGAATATATTTTATGAAAATTATTTTCATGTATTTGTTGGGTACTCTAGTTAAATTTAGAGCTTATTACATCTAGTTCTTTATTTAGCCTTTGGATTTTGAATCTAGCTTAATTTAATGATTTAACTCATTTTTCAATTAAGTCAATTTTTATCCTGACCACTTTAATTTTTTTTACATACAATAATATGTTCCTCCATAATTATTTTCTTATGGTTTTATATTTTATATCATAAATTTAATTCTTAAGAAGTTTATTAAAAAGTGAAATAGAAAATTTAAGTGTGTTAATTGTAAGTTAATTTCTTTAGAAAATTTAGAAAAAATCAAAATAAAAAATTTAATAGCATGTACTCCATCTAACATAATATACATTATCACGTCCAGTTGCTAAATTATCACATCCAATTACTTGGGGTTGATTGTATATTAATCAGGGATAAAATTAGGAAGTTATTAAATTTAAAGATTGAATTAACAAAGTTTAAGATTTGTTTAGTTTTGATAAAACATGTTAGAAGGGACTCATAAATAAGAATACTTAGGTGAGTAGATAATAGTAATTTTCTTTTGAATAGTTAGATAGATAAGTTTTTTTTTTTTTTTTTTAAAAAAAAAAAAAAAAAAAAGTTGGGGATATTTTGATACTTCCATTTCTATTTTGACTGTTCATGGGTACGTGTTATTCTTGCTCTGATTTTGAGGTGTTGGGTGTATTTTTGGTATAGGAAAAAGATAGAAAAATAATTTTTAAAATTACGAAATTTTAAATCAGGTATTTTCTAAAAACTAAGTTGTAAATTGCTTATTAAATTTCGTTATTTCCTTATTAACCTTTTCTAACAAACCTGATTTGAGATTTTATGATTTCAAAATTCTTTTTCTACTTTCTTTCCCTTTAGTATAAGTCGACGGGTATTTTTTATCTTAATCCAAAATTAAATAGTGACCTAATCTTGTGGATTCTCTCCCGCTCATTCAGAATTGAATTACTCACGTGATCTTTATGTTCATTTCTTTGTGCCGTCTCTTTCTTCTATTTGTCGTATTCAGGAGAATATTTTGTTATCACTTATCATCACTCATGTCGTTTTGATTAAAAATAAAATAAAAGTCGTTCTTTCATTTATTTCATTTTCCTCCATGAATGTTCATTTGCTTCCAAAAATTTCATTGGAGTGAATGGAGTCTCTTCATATTTCTTAATTTTGTGTATTATAACTGTTTTGATTGATCTTTTCATTTAAAAAAAAAAAATCAACCTGATTTCATGAGTATAATAAATACTCTACTTTCATACGGCAAAATATAATAAAATGACAAAGAAAGTGATTTTTGTTTTTTTACTTTTGTGATTCTTTTTTTAATAGAAACTGAATAACATTACTCATAATTAAAGAGAAGTTATATGGTAAGAAACTAACAAGACAAAGGCCTCTCATCATCCTACTTTTGTGATTCTAGGGCCCGCTTTGATAATTATAAAACGAAATTTCAGCTCTTTTTATTGTTTTTAAAGATAAAAATATCACACTGAATTAACAAAATTATATGTTCAGTTCAATTTTTTAATATAGCTATATGATTGGGTCATATTTAAGTATTGTAAAATCCAATTAAGAGTAGCTCTCCTAAACATGTTTTTTTTTTTTTCACACTACTCAAGACCATGTGTTTAAGGGGTTAAAATCCCATTTTATTACTATCAACGTCTGTTGGTTCAATTTTTCTTTTTTAGTTTCATTTTATGATGCATGCCTACTGATTACTGAACTCCCTTTTTCCATTCAATTTAATATAATAATTCTGTTTCAAATTACAAAAACAAGTAATATCAATTAGATCTTTGAATAAAATACCAAAGAAAAGAACCAACAGTAAATAATTTTTGTCTTTTTTAATTATTGCACATGAAGAAGAAGTATATATGTCGGGCCTCTTTTGGTTGAGAAGCAGTACTCTTTTCCAAGAAATGGGGACTCATGTTCTCCTCCTCACATGCTCTGAGCAGCCAGCAATAATATTGCATTTATTAGTTATTAGGTTTTCTGTCTTCTTTATCATATAAAATTATCAAAGAAATGTTTAAATTTTGACTTAACAAAATCGATCATATTTTGCAGAATTGTTATTATTAATATGATATTCTGTGTGTGTATGTGTATTAATTATTAAAAAAACATATTGTCCTGCTTGTAAAGGTTATTATACCAGTCCCTGAATTGTTCGTTGCAGGAACCAATCACCTGTGATGAGTGCTTCATGAATTGGTACAACAACCTAGTAACTAAATTATAATTTGAATACCAATATCATCAAAATCAGGACAATTTATTTATTTTTTTAAAAAAAAAATTACACAAGGTGTTATGACTAGTAGATATATATACCAACAAGCTATTGCACTGTTGATTGAGATGGTAGGCACCTAGTAAGGAAGAGAATACAAATTTAAACGCCGGAAAACATATTAGTTGGGAGGGGCGAAAACTCTTTATGTACACTTTAACTCTAGAAAAGAATTAAACCCTTGAACTTATTACAAAATTGTAAATATAACTTTTCTCCATCAGTTGTATGTTAAACCCCGTATCTAACATTAAAAGGCTTTTTTAACATGTATTAAAGACCTTTTCTAGACGTAGATAAGTGATCAATTCAATTTATGTAATTGGAGTCCATATAATAATATATATAATACTTAAATGAAAAAATTATTATCCTTGGATAGAAACTCTTGAATATACATGTGCGTTAATGGGGATATTTTGTGAAAAAATATAAATTTGGGAGATAAAGTAGATTGAGATCTTATATTTAGAATTAAATCAAATCTTTAACTAGCTCTTATATTAGGATCATTGATAGTATAATTGTTTTTTTTACTGGGAAGAAAAAAGGGGGGAACCACTTACCCTGCTCGTCCTTGGGACGAGCAGGGTAAGCTCGGCCGATCCTGGCCGTCCAGATCGATCGGAAGGCCAGGATCTGATATTTGTTTTTAATTTATTTTTTATAAAAAAAAAATTAATAAATAAAGAATCAAAAATAAAGATAATCTCTTAACTAACATTACTCAAAAAATTATTTTTTCATATAGAAAAAAAATAATTAAGAAATTTTAAAAAAATCAGATCTTGGCCGTCCAGATCAGTTCTGGACGGCCAGGATCGGCCGAGCTTACCCTGCTCGTCCTAAGGACGAGCAACGAGCAGGGTAAGTGGATCCAAAAAAGGGGTTCTTCAAAAGAGGACAAGAGATAGTAAGAATGAGTAGGTATGCTAAAAATGGAAGCAATAATGGAGTAAGCTGTGAGATGTAGGATAGTTTGGCGATGAAAGAGCCAAAAACATGTCAGAAAAGAAAAGGCCAACTAGCTCAGCTTTTGTAGGTAAATTCAATATAGCATTGGAAAGTTGGCACAGCTACTTTTCGTAAGTTAAATGTTATGCTCTTATATTAATGATGCATGCTGCAGCAAGCAGTTGAACAGTGACATTAGACAAATTTGTCAATGGCTGCGATTACTATATATTGCTGGGTCTGAGTTCGACATAATGCAGCAAAACAAAAAATTAAGAGTGATTAAGCAACCAACGATCAGAAACCTTTTAGGTCCACACTCACAAAAACCCTTATATTTTTATTTTTGGGTCAAAAAAAAAAGAAAAAACCCTTATATGAGAATATAAAGCAACCAACAATCAGAAACACACTCAGAATAACCGAGAAGCATCTATCTATATATATAGAAAGAGAGAGAGAGAGAGAGAAGATGGGAAGGAAGCCTTGCTGTGATAAAGAAGGCGTAAATAGGGGAACTTGGTCTGTGATAGAAGATGGAATCCTTTCCAACTTCATTAAACTCCACGGTGAAGGAAAATGGAGGGACATTCCTAAACGAGCAGGTTTCTATTTACTTAGTATTATTATATCCATTATTATTTGTTTGTTTCAAAACTCAATTCAAGCTATCTTTCGATCGTTTATTGATGTTATGTGTTATGAATATTCTCATATATATATCTGTATATATATTGTACATGTTGATATGACTTGGTGAGTGATTATAATTAGGGTTGAATCGATGTGGCAAGAGTTGCAGACTTCGATGGTTGAACTACCTTAGGCCTGACATTAAGAGAGGAAACTTTTCTGAAGCTGAAGAAGACCTCATTATCAGACTCCATAACCTCCTTGGAAATAGGTATATATATATATATAAAATCATACTCTCTCTCTCTCTCTCTGTGTTTTATTTCTCAGTTGCTGTTTCGTGTTTTTCGAAGTTTTCGTTCTGTAAATAATATCTATTCCATTCCAGAGAAAATAATTGTTTTACAACCACACAACTAAAGTCAGATCTGCCCACACCTATGTATAATACATTGACTCAAGCACTGACGTCACCACACTTATAATTCTATACACACATATATACGACATAATGACTCACTTAACACCCCCTTCAAGTTGGGGGCTATAAACATTTATAGTTAACAATTCTATCATGACTCTCCTTGCTAATCCCTTGGTAAGAATATCTGCTTTCTGTTCTTTACTCCTGACATGTTGTAGGCTAATCAATTCTTATTGTAGTTTTTCCTCACGAAATGACAATCTATTTCGAAACGTTTAGTTCTCTCATAAAATACTGGATTACTAGCTATGTGGATCACCGCTTTGCTGTCACAAAAGACTTGTACAGGTTCCAATCATTTTATATTTAGGTCATGCAACATTCTAGTAACCCAAATGAAATCTAATACTGCTGTTCCCAGAACCCTATATTCTGCTTTAGCGGAAGATTTGGAAACTGTATTTTGTTTCTTAGATTTCCAAGAAATTGGAGATCCTCCAAACTTAACAATATAACCAGTAACAAATCTCCTAATGTCTGGACACATTCCCCAATCTGAATCAACATAAATAACAGTCTAGTTGTTTCCTTCCTGTGGTTGAAAGCAAAATGCCAAGTCCAAGAGTTGTCTTGAGATATCTCACCACTCTTTGTGCAGCACTATGTGGGACATTCTTGGTGCTTGCACAAACTGGCTTAGTCACTGCATAATAAAGCTAATATCAGGCTTAGTTATTGTAAGGTAAGATAACCTACCTATTAACCTTTTGCAAACAATAGGCTCTTGCAACAATGGATCATCCTTGTCATTTTGTGGGCTCATTCTAAGCCTTATATTTTGGTTTGACTGGCACTCCAAGAGGTCTTGCTGCATTTAAATGCATGTCAGGATCGTAACCTGGCTCTAATAGCATGTAAATAGTATCTATTCCATTCCAGAGAAAATAATTGTTTTACAACCACACAACTAAAGTCAGATCTGCCGACACCATATAATACATTGACTCAAGCACTGACGTTACAACACTAATAATTCCGTACACACATATATACAACATAATGACTCACTTAACACCTTCCATGAAGCGAAACAATTAAGCAAGAACATGAAAAGGGTAATTATTCATTTCTTTCTAGCTAGCTAATTGCTTTTGTGCCTGTGAATATCAATACTCGATGTCTAGCTACTTAATATTATTCCTTTGTCTTTTTATATATGATCAAGTAAAAGATTTTCTGTTTTCGCTCATACAATTAATTTTAGTGGGGATATAGCATTAAAGTTTAATAGCATAATCATTTATAGATTACAGTAGGGTTAATATAATTTTTGGTCCTTCAAGTTTTAAATAAAAGATTTTGGTCCTTTAAGTTTTAAAATGATCTAGAATTTTATTTAATTATAGAAACCAATATTTTAAACAGAATAAAACTTGAGGAACCAAATTAAATTTGAGGGACCAAAGATTGTATTAATTCATTATATATAGTATTACATTCGATCCTAAATATAAGATATAGTTTATAGTTTATAGTGCAATATTGGATTAGTAATACAAAATGGATTTACTCAAGTACATATAGTGACTTAATTTCATTTTCATCATGTGTTTTTTTATATATGTACGTACTCTAAAATCTAAAAATGCAAGGTTTTTTTTTTAAAAAAAAATATATATATATATATATATTTTTTTATAAAAAAAAAATTATATATATATATATATATATCACCAATGTCCTTCCACATTGCTTGGAGTGACCACTCAAGATGGATCGGACAGCCAACAAACTTCCGCTCCGAACGACCAGTCATTCAAAGCACACATGAAATTACTCCCAACCAACTCATGTTTGTATCATTCAAATTTCAAATTCATTCAGTTTTGGAAGGAAAAGTGTCACACCGTACACCAATGGTTAGAACTGTGTCTCACCCAGATTAGCCATCATATACTCACATTAAAAAGCCACCCCAAACATTGCTAATTATGAATGTGTTTTGGATGGGAAAAACGACTAAATAACATATACTCACATTAAAAAGCCACCCCAAAACATTGCTAATTATGAATGTGTTTTGGATGCGTGGAGGTTCACATTGTTCGATTCATAGATAATTATAGTATAGAGACAAGAGTGATATACCACCATTTAGAAACAATTATTACTTTGAGGCCTAATTCTCAGAGACTTAGCTTGATTATTAATAATTATAGTGAATAATTGTAACTCAGGTGGTCACTAATCGCGGGACGATTACCAGGACGAACAGATAATGAGATCAAGAATTTCTGGAACACCAATTTGAGCAAGAGGGCCCATCAAAATCATCCCCACAACAACAAACCCTGTCATCCATTCACAATCAAATCTCCGACCACCTTATTAACATCTGCTCATCATCAACCTAGTCCTGTGATTCGAGCTAAACCAGTCAGATGCACCAAGAAAATCATCTTCCCCGAATCTTACGGTAAGTCACTCACTGAATATATACCTAGAAATTAAATATGGGCGAGCCTCTAATATGTGCATTTTAGTATTCATTATTATTTTTATGAATTGTATGTAGGTGGCATTAATAGTGTAACTCGGGAAACCCAGAATAATACGATTGCTTCTACATCCGACACAGCACGAGTAGATGATCTTATGAGCAATGATTGTTTCTCTTCCTATGGTGTTATTGAAGATTTTGATGTTGATGGCTTGCTCATACCACAACAAGTGCCTGAAATTAATATTGATGATGAGGACGCGAATGAATTAGAATGGTGTGATGAGGATGAAGCCAATTATCTAACTCATCAGAATTGGCTGGTGGGGCAATTATTTGAATCAGCAGAACATAATGATGACGTGGATATCTCTTTTCTAAATCTACAAAGTGACTCATTCATGGACTTATTAGATCCATCCTCTTTGGATGGTACGGTTTAGGGAATTTACATTATTCATTCAATAAGGAGAGACATATAAAGTCCACACTTCTGTGTAGACTCATGTGTAAATAAAAGTGTGGGACTCACTGTTTTGTGTGTCTGTTTCTCTTTTCACGTTGGGTGAAATCGCGGTACTACGTACGTTAGGGGATCCGTTATCTTCTTTTTTATTTTTTATTTTGCCTTTTGGGGTTCCATGATCTTAATGTTGTACCAAGTTATTTTTATGGAATGATTCAATGAGCTCCCCAGATTTCTGTGGTGTTTAAATCATCAAATGTATTTGTCATATTTTTGGCCAATTAACACAGTAAAATTAATATGACAATGTAAGCAGAGGCGGACCGAAGTATAAGGTTGGGGGCCAAGTGGCCACCCTTAAAAACGACGGTGTCTGATTATTATTATTATTTTATTTATATTTAAATTTAGGGTAAAATCCAAATAGCATTCTCCTGAATCAAATTTTCACAATTTGGTTTTCTGTTGAGAGGCGTAATCGTGGGCAGAGGCGGACACAGGGTTTAAGGTTTTAAAATCGAACCTTCTTCTTCGCCTCTCGTCGACTTTTGTTGCTGTTCCAGAGGAGTCGTTCGTCGTGCGTGCGTCTTGAAGCTTTGGGTCTTCAAGTTTAGTTCCTTTTTGGGTCTTCAAGTTTAGCTGTGGGTCGTTGTTCGCCGTTCGACGTGAGTTTTCAAGTTCACTTTGCTTTTATTGTTTAGTTTTCGCTGTTCAAGTTCACTTTGCTTTTTATTTACAACATGAACAACGACGACTTAATAAATTCACCTATGCAAAAATTGCCTTCGCAATTTTCTTTTCAGTATGTTTTTTCCCCTCTGATCGATGATATCTCCCATCTATATATGTTGTGTATCATGTAATATCCCCCTTTTTCATATGCATCAATTTGAAGTCATTTGCCACTACAAGAAAAATCAATTTTTGCTACAGAAAAATTCTGTAGCATAAAAGCCTTTTTCCGTCACAAATTTGATTTGCGACGGATTTTGTCCGTCGCAAAAAACCGTGTTGCGGTTGTGACGGAAAACCAAAAATCCGTCGCAAATTTCAAAATTTGCGACATATTTTTGAATCCGTCGCAAATTTTGAAATTTGCGACTAATTCAAAAATCCATCGCAAATTGTATCATTTAAAAAATAATAATAATTTTTTTTAATAAAAAATATTTTTATTTTTTAAAATAATAATAATTTTTTTAAAAAAATTGCATAATAAAATATTTTTGCTATTAAACACACTCTAAGTTTCTATATTTAGAATCTCATTAATGAATAACACGTAACAAATAAAAGGAACAAGAAGAAATTAACAAATTCTTATAATTATTAGGGCTTTTCTACAGCAACCATTCAAATAAAGAAAAAAAATATTGCGAAATAAAGTTTATTTATAACCAAAACAAGGAAAATTGAGATAGGGGAATACTAAAGAAACATTGAAGGCAAAGGGTTTCTTCAACCATCTATACCCATCTTTTTCCTCGTCCCCAACTTCACTCTCTCCATCTGCAACATTAGCACCACCAATTAAACCTAAATCAAAAGTGAAGAATATACAAGACTTTCACAGTGACCATCCATAACAAAAGTGAAAAAAGTAGGAATGATAAAGAATGATAAAAGGAAAAAAAAAAATCAATCAAAGCACACTTTTAATTAATAAACCTACTAAACAATATAGTGAAAAATTCATGAACATAGACTCTAACTTATAAAAACTGAGAAATAAATCCAGCTTTCCAATTAAGATGATACAGCAAACACACATAAAGCAAAGCTCTAATTTTTAAATTTTGCAAAAACAACGCTATGATTTTGACCGCAAACACACATAAAGCATCACAAGAAGATACAACTTATCTTTATAGGGATAAACCTTGACATCAGATGGAGCTTCTTCAATGTTAAGAGCCTTAACTTTTCCATCTACCAAGCTGACCATCTACACCAAGACAACAGCAGCTATGAATAATCAGACACAAATTTAATACTAATGCAATTCTGACCATATTACACCCCAAAACATATGCGCATCTATTCATTTCTACTCAATATGAATATTCTTTTCCTCAATTAACTTGCTAACCCAGTTTCCTTATCATATATATCTTTCATGCAGCAACCTATAATTATTTTAATTATCATTTTGCATTTATTTTCTTCCATAATGATGTTGCTTGTGCTGCTAAAGAGATTTTGTCTCACGCATATATTATCCCAGTCATTAAAAAAAAATATTAGTGCTTCCCTCGATCAAACCCTGAAAAAAATAAAATAAAAAATAAAACACACTTGATTGGATTTCGAATGATATCGGTCATCCCATTTTTTAAAAAATACTAAGGGCCCATTTGGATGGGTTTTTTTGATAAAAAAAAAAAGCACTTTTTTAATGCAAAAAAAAATGCTTTTAAAATTAAGTTATGTGTTTAGATGATATTTTTTTCAAAAAACAAAAGTCACAAAAAAAAAAAAGTCTTCTTTTTTTTTAAAAGCTCCAATTGGAGCTTAAAAAAAAAAACTACCAAAAAAACATTTTTTTTTAAAAAGCTCATCCAAACAGGCCCTAAATCATATTATCGCGGAATAAAGACATGAAAAAAAGTATATGGTATAGCCAAAAAAAAACAATTACATAATAATAATAATAATAATAATAATAATTATTATTATTATTATTATTATTATTGCAAGGTTTCTATTGGAATCCCTTAATTATAGGATCCCGTGATTATAGGAGAAATTTGAATTTGATTTGATTTTTGTATTTGATTTTTTCCCGATTTCTCTCTATGTATCTCGGCCTAACAACTAATGGCCCTGATCCTATTTTCATGTATATATCCCGACTAACATAAAGGAATAAGATCATCGGTGAGTGACTCACAAAAGCTATCGGTTTCTTCAGTGTCAGAGTGAAATAAATGATGTTGTGAGCTACCAAACAAGAAATGGGTAACCAAAAGACTGCAGAAATGGAAGAGGAGATAGAGAATAACTAATTTTTAAGGCTAAAAAAATAATGCCCAACACAATAATTGTCAAGGAGGGAAATTGAAAACACAGAGTGATCTTAACACTCAAGGAAAAGAGTAGGGCTAATAACTTACAGCATTTTTGGCCTGAAATCTCTCAGCCCACAAGAAGGTGACGAGGAGGACCGGAGGAGAGACACGACACGAACGAAGAGAGATGAGACGAACGTGAAATGACTAACAAATTTGGCATAAAACTAAAATGAAATGACTAATAAATTTGGCATAAAACTAAAATTTTGGGACGGAAACTAGTTCTGTCGCAAAATCAAGTGACAAGTTGTGTCTGAGGGAGTACATATGTTTTTTTTTATAACCTCCAGGGTCACCAAGTGTCCAGCGTTTTTCTTGGATTCTGTTAGCAGGTGCCAACAATTGATTAATCCGATTGAGATTTTACGACCAAAATGTCTTTCCTTAGAAGTTTTTTTAAATAGGGTTAAGGGGTAATTTTACTCCGAAAGTGTAAAAAATATAGTGATTTTGCCCTGACCATTATTTTAGTTAATTTTGATCATTAGTTGACCAAATATGTTTAACTGACAGTCCAAATGTCATCCACATTATGATACAAATTTATTCCAAAAGTCCATATATCATCTACTTCATTTATTTTTTCAAATTATTTATATTTAAAATTTTAAGGGCAGATTTGCATCTTAACAAAAATAATATAAATGACAAATGGATTGACAAATCCAGTATTTGTAGTCAATTAACAGTCAAAATTAAATAGAATAACGGGCAAGGCAAAATGACTTTCCGTGTGACATTTTTAGGGTAAAATTACCCTTCAGTGACAACTTTCAAAGAAAAATTGCCGTTTAACCTTTTTAAATAAGGTAGAATTTGATCTCAGTTAACCCGTTTTTTAGTTCAACTAGTCCACAACGACACCAAGACACCAAGTACCCTTGTCACTGAGGGAGTACATTTACATCCATGTGCTTTGCTCCAAATTAAAGGGTGATCTGGTAATTTAACTCAATACCATAGGTAAATGAGGTCAAGTGTGAAAAAACGAATGGCTGAAGTGAAACCTTCAAATAATCCAAAAACGATGATCCGTCATGAAGGAAATGATAAGTGAGTCACAGCTCATAGCAACCCAGGGCTAGCTTCCTAATCTTGATATTGATATTACCAAATCTTAAATACAAGAATTATTTTCATAATTTATAAAAAAATGGAAAAAGTTAATTTTTGTTGTTGTTGTAATTAATGTGTTGTCAATAGTTTATAATAGTTTTTCCCCCAATTAAAATATACCCCATCATTTATTGAATTATTGATTTTCATTCATTTAAATTTGGGTTAAGGAGCGTCCAGCACAACAAACTATAACTATTAAATTTCGTGAAAGCGCCCAAGTCTAATTAACTATTAAGTGACCACCCAAAGACAACAAACTTTTTAAAAACAATAAACTTTTAAAAAGAGGCCAATCACAATCTGCCGTTAAAAAAAGTTAACGTATTTGTTAGCATAAAGTTTAACGTCGTTATCTAAGGAATGCGTAAAGATAACAAACTATTATTCCAAGAAAGCGTCCAAAAGACAAAATTCTAAATTTTCCTAAATTAAATAATTTTTTTCTCAATTGTCATTATTCAAAACTACTTGTATAAATATCTATGGACAAAAATTACTCATTCTTCAATTTTGTCAAAATTATAATTTGCTAAAATAAACAAAATTTTTGATTTAAAATATAATTATATGATTTAAATAAAACTCAAGGTGTTTTATAGTTTATTATATATGTTAAAAAAATATATGATTTATTTTTATTTTAGAAGAAATTTATGTGAGTTAAAAAATTCATTTAGTGTTAATAAAATTTAAAAAATATAAAAAATTTGTTGACAAAATTGAAAAATGAGTAATTTTTGTCCATAGATATTTATACAAGTAGTTTTGAATAATGACAATTGAGAAAAAAATTATTTAATTTAGTAAAATTTAGAATTTTGTCTTTGGTATTTCTTGGAATAATAGTTTGTTGTGTTGGCATTTCGTTAGATAACTGGACGTTAACTTTTTGCTAACGGCGTTAACTTTGTTTTAACGGTGTTGTCTTGGATCTTTCCTTTTTAAAAGTTTGTTGTTATTTGATTTTGACGATTTCGCCATTAATAGTTTGTTGTCTTTGGACATTTCCTTAACCCTTTAAATTTTCTTAAAAAAATGTTGCATTAAACAAGGATATTTAAGAAAATAATTAATTTGATAGGCATAAATGGATAAGATTTTATATTAAGTATCAAATCAAAATGCTCAACAAGGTCTTATATAACTTGTTCCTATACCTTGTTAATTAACTTTTTTCCTGCAGACATTACGTGTTGGTCGCTTTTTATTTAGAGATTTGACCGTGAAACATATATACATCTTTTTTTGCCTATATTATAGGTAGTACACTGTTCATAAGTTTGAGAGAAACTATATTGTTCATGACCACCTATTTATTGAGGTATATTTTTTTTTAATCTCCACATATTAAATTCAAATAATTCAATGACAAGTAATTGGAAAGTAATATATTTGTAAATCATATTTTTTAAAAAAAACATGATTTACAAATAGTAATCTTAATTAATTACTTTCCAATTTCATTATAATAATTTCACATATTCGGAAAAAATATTTTATATTTGTCAAATTAAAGTCTCCGTAATATTGGATGGGGAATTAAATCCGAAACGTATCCAACTAGTCAAGCTGTTGTGTGTTTGACATAGTGATTATTAGGATGATTGTTATATATAGTACTACAATATTTTTTTAGTCTATTAATGTTTGTTATCTAATATAATACAAAAAAAGACAGTTTCTACTTAATTTCTTCAAACATATCTATAATGATAAAATAAATCTTAAATTATAAATGAAAGAAATTATACTTGCTCATTTTGAAAGTATAGTTTTCGTACTTTATAAATGTCTCCTTCCATATCTATATTCATAAAATTACTTTATTTTGTGGGCATTATGGGTCGAGCTCACAACCTTAGTTAAGCTAAAACCTTCGCGCGGTGCCTCTTTACAGATTACTTATATCATATGATAGCTTGTTGCGTTGACCATTCGATTGTTTTACCTTAGTTTGTGATAAAAAGAAGACGAGGGGATTAAGGAAAAATATTATCTCTGATCTAAATATAAAACCTAATTGACTTATTTTAGGTGATTAATAAAGTTAATTAAATTATTTTAAAATATTTATATTTATTATTTTTCTTCATATAATATGATCAACTAACTTTTTTAGTTTCCTTAATCTCTCTAAAAAAAATCAACTGGGTAGTATAATTGAAATTGAAAGTAGTAACTTTGAGCAATATATGAAAACAAAAAATCATCTAACTTTCAACCACAATATGAATGGCAGCTGACGCTGATGAGTAGTTGTTGGAATTGTAATAGAGTTATTAAACTTTTCCCCTTTGAAAGCTACACAGTATTAAAGATTGCTCTTCACCCACCAACCTCCTTCACATGTTAAAATCTTTTTGCATTCAGAATAGGAGTAGTGGGTCTGTACAAACGAGGAGAAATTCATATTTCATCTCTTCAGCTTCACATATAATTCATAACACGCATGAAAAATATATAGTGACATCAAATCATTATTCTGTGCTTGTGTAAAAAAGTAATAAAAATTGATGATGCTCATTAATTATATATATATATTATGGTTATATGCATGATGAAAATTTAAGCATGGATTAAATAAGCGAGGGTAAATAAATATTGGTTGCGAGTAAAAGTAGAAAAGTCAGGGGAGGGGGTGAATGAGCAGAGCCCCACATGTGAACTCCAAGTTCGAATACATTGGAAAGAAGTGGGGCCCTTGAGTTGAAAGGGAGGTACACGCACGCGTGTGACGTAGAACAAAATGGGCCGTCCATTTCTGGAGGCGGCCATACAATTATTTGCGGGCAGATATGCAAATTATTCCTGGAGACCCCTTCAGTTAATTAAATTGCAGAAAAGGATCTTTAATCACTGTCCTCAAGCAGATTAGATTCTAAGTTAGGGTTAAGCAACCATATATATATATATATATATATATTTCATTTTTTATCATTTTTATTTCTTGAGCAATGTGTTTAATTATATTGGGAAAATTATTTTAGCAATGGTGAATATAATGAGTGGGCAAAAGTAGAAAGTAAGTATTTATCACAGGGACAAAACAGAAAAAATAGTATTAATTAAATTGGAGGCAACTTATATTTTATAGACCATGCATTCTTAGTTTCATATATTATGGATAAGATGGAGTGTATGTATATATATATATATATTATAGGGTAGAGAAAAGAAATTTTTTTTGGTCCTATTTATAAGGCACCTTATTAAAATTTATCATGTGAGTGTACAATTTTCCCCCTTACTTGTTATTGTGTTGACTTTATTCTCATAGGATTTAATGTACATAAATAAGGATAAAGCCGGAAAGCTGTTGAATTTTAAAGAAGAGTTAATGCAGTTCAAGGTCATTCCTGATCTATGTGAAATATGCTAAAAGTATCTTATAAATAAGAATGATAAATGAGTAGTTTATAATGTAACTTGCATTTTAAACTATATATTAATCAAAGGAGGTAGTATAAAATATTTTATTTTTTTTTATTAGAAAAGGACTAATCTCTTAGGTAGCGAGATTAAATAAATAGTTTTAAAAAGGGAAAACTAAAATAAATGACCTAGATAAAATAATATTTAATTAGAAAAACCATAAAAATTGTAATTATTAAGGAGAACCAAATAAACTTAAAAGTACTAAATTGTCCTTTAAATTCTCAGTTGCTTCCCCAACGTAGAAAATAAAGAACAAAACACCTTCTTTCCCTCCAGTGACCAATTTATTGGTGCCACCACCTTCCTCCCTATCGTTGCCATTCTCATGCTGCCGCCACCCATTCCACCAAATGGGCTTGAAAACCCGAAAAATTCAGCAAAAATGTCATATGCATTTCTAGGATTAAACGTAAATGTTGTTGAACCATTTCCAGTGTGGAAGAATGAAGCCCCACTGGCATCTGAAGGTGGCACCTACCCTTTGAGCCCTTCTTCTCCATATTGATAATAAATTGCTCTCTTCTGGGGATCATTTAGTACCTGCACAAGATCAATGTACAAAGTGAGACCCCCTTCATCAAACACAAATCCTGGACAACATAAAAACTTTACCTGATCACATAAAAATAAAGCAAGGGGATGATTGCAGAGATTGAAAATTCAGAAAATCTCAATAACATCATCAAACATTTGGTAGTAGTTATAAAAGTGAATGAAGGAATCACTTGGTAAATGGACGAGCTAACACAGATTGAATGACATCAACAAATAGTTAACTAATGTTCTTAAAGTGAAGGAAGTAATTGATAACTAGCTTTACCTCGTATACTTCTGAGACTTGTTTGAATTTGGCCTCAGCCTCTTTCTTATTGTTTGGGTTCTTATCAGGGTGCCATTTCATGGAAAGCTTTCTTCAAATCTTCATTTGTGGATTTCTTATCAACCTGCATAATCTTATAATAGTCAACACCCATACTCCTTCAACTTCTGAGGGTTAGAACTTCGGAATGAGATTCTTCAAATACTTAGATTTTCCCTTTAATGTGTCTTCCCTGAAGCTTCGCTTCTGTTCTTTTGCTATTAGGTTCAATGAACACTAGGAAACGATAGATAAAAGATATAATTAGAGTTAAAGCTAAAACTATTAGGGTAGGAAAAAGATATGTCTAGAAGGTGCACATTTCACTTAAAGGACCTTCAAGAATTGAACCTCGTAACAGGCAATTTAAAGATATTGTGCGCCGCGCGCGCAATCTCACTGTCGTT
The DNA here is from genome assembly GCA_019022615.1 of Acacia melanoxylon. NCBI lineage: Eukaryota > Viridiplantae > Streptophyta > Magnoliopsida > Fabales > Fabaceae > Acacia > Acacia melanoxylon. The sequence continues at coordinate 5,349,706 of JAFJYJ010000011.1, forward strand.
GTTGTCTGTGAAAATGGCAACCATAAGGAGGAAGGTGGTGGCACCGGCAAATTGGTCACGGGAGGGAAGGGAGGCGTTTTTTTCTTTATTTTCTGGGTTGGGGAAGCAACTAAGAATTTGAAAGGTAATTTATTACTTTTAAGCTTATTTAGTCCTCATTAATAATTACAATTTTTATGGTTCTTCCAATTAAATATTATTTTATCTAGGTCCTTCATTTTAATTTTCCCTTTTAACAATATCATAATTTAATTTGAATGATGAAAGATTAAAATTCAAGTGCAATGGCATATTGTCATTGTCATCACCAACTTTTTCATGCTTTCATTAATTTATTCAATTCAGACATTACTTTCGACCCATTCATATCACTGTATCCATGTCGCATGGATGAAATTATTATAGGTCTTTTTATTAGAGATCAATTGTTATCTTAAATTAATATTCGTATTCTTCTTTTATTTCTTTCTCCTACTTGTCTTTTACTGTTTCAACGTCTTTCAACCACGAAGCATCAATTGGTTTCAGCTTAGGAGATCAACGTACGGTCCCTCCCAATGTTACTTTTTCAACGATCTTTTATTCATGTAAGCTTTCTGCAATATATTCATGTTTTTTTTATTCACAGAAACTAAAAAACTAGTCGAAAAAATAAATTGTCAGTCATGTTAAAATATCATTTGATCATTTTATTTGTATGTGATATAATTAATGCATTAATAATCTAGCATTCTAATTAATTCTATTTTTTTTCCTCATTGATTATTAACTAAGAGTATTTTATGCAGAATATTAAGGATTTGTTTGATATGAGGGAAATGGAGAGAAGGAAAAATTATAATGAGCGCCATTTAAAAGAAATGGAGAAGTGAGAATAAAAAATTTTAATAAAGAGAATATATAAGATTAAATTATAAGAATAAGTAATTAAAAGCTAACGCCTCTTCTCCAAATTTTTTTTAATCGAACCCCTACAAAAATTTCCTCCACTTCCCTGATACCAAATTAACTGCCTTGTATAACTGTATTAATCATTCACACTATAAACCTGTATTATTTAACTAGGGAAATAATGTTTTATTAAAAAAAAAAGAGGTTAACTTTTGATTTCAACATCTACCGTTTGTCCCCAAAAAAAAAAAAAAAACATCTACTAAAAACTGGAAAAATGACCAACACACGCGCACACAGAAGCCTGGACAACACTTTCATAGATGAAAATATAGATAGTCCTACTTATGACAAAGGACATGATGAAGACTACTCTAACTTATTACCGACGATAATCATGAAACCCATATACAAGTCAGGATGGTGATCTAACAGGATTTGCATCTGTGTAGGCTTTTATTAGTAAAGAGTGCTTTTACTTTAATTATTGTACTATTAGTCACTAGTATGCTTAGTGCCTTTTTTTTTAAAAAAATAAAATAATATTGTACTATCAGTTACGGGTATGCTTAATTGTCACGCTTTACTACTAGTTTGTAATAATTTACTTTGTCATGTTGTAAGCATAAATTTCTATATAATCAGTGTTCCTATCCATAAAAGGATCATCAAATGCTGTAACCTCACTCATCAATAGAAGAGTATTTTCCAATGACTTCCTTCTAAGTTTTTAATCTTCTGAAAGCTCTATCTCCTATAAATTATCTCTTATCTCTCCAAAGATTATAGTATGCCCTACATACACTCTCCTCTTAAAAAGGATCATGTGTATCAAAATGAATCTGACATGATCATTGGGATCAAGTTTCTTTATAAATAATGTGGTTTAGTCTAGGTATCTACCAATTGAGGTCCTAATGTAGATTGTATGGCTGAGGGCTTCCTTGAAATGACTTGACATGGTAAAATCTTTAGTTATCCTGAACTGGGTCTAAGAGTTTATAAGGAGACTCACCCCCTCTGGTATCAGAGTCATATGCTGTAAGGAGATAGAAAAAGTTATAGTTAGAGAGAGTGAGTAAGAAGAATTTACAAATACAAGTGATGCCAACTAATTAAATGTGAAAGGAATTCAAATTTAGGACATTAAAAAAATAGGAAGAAGGAAAGAAGGAAGGAGGAGGAGGTTGTGTGTGTGTGTGTATCCACCGTGGTCCAACTAACTTTTCAGGGTCTAGATTAAACCATTAAACCAAATCTTATGTGACAAAAATGACAATCGTCAATTTCGAACTTGTTTGTTGTTGTTTTGTTCTCAATTTTGTTACCCACCAGAATTGTTATTGTCACATCATCCTTATCACAATTATTATTGTTGTTGCAAGTTGTCTCCATCCTTTGTTTATTACTGTTTGTGCTAAAAATGTAATTTTTAAGTCTCAAACCCAAGACCAATTAATAAGAGGTCTTGAAATGATGATGTTGTTGTAGTTGTTTTATAAACATTGACTATTAAGTAATTGTTTCACTACTATAGAAGGCATAATTAACATATGTTTTTAAGACCATAAGACGATTGTTTTCATATGATAGTATATGTGAGTATCGTTGAAAGTTATAAAATCAACGTTTGTTTTTAAAAAGACGTTGTAAGTCTGACTTACAACATCTTATAAATCTTACTTACAACATTTGTTTTTAGTAAAACAAACGTGGATTTTTTTAAAAAAATGAAATTGATATTTTCTTCTATCCACAGCCTTTTTTAACCAATCAGAACAAAGAAAATTGAGTAAAGAACAAAAAATTTCCTGAACAGAGAATAAAGAAAACTGGACATCACATTATAATGCCTTGCATATATACAAAAGTTATCTAAACTTCTTAATATAAGAATGTTCACAAGTTCATATGCCCTCAAATATTTCTAAACCACTCCACTATGTAAAAACAAAAAAAAAAACATTTTATCGATATCTACACATCTTCTATCTGTTGTAGAAAATGTCTCACTAAAAGGTCTCGGATCACATTAATGTCTTCCATTGTGTAGGATTCCTCATTACAAAAAATCTACGAGCAAATTAAAGAATAAGTTTATATAAATCAATCAATTTAATGACACTACAAAAAAATCATATTTTGCGACGGACAAAATCCGTTGCAAAACAGAGATTTTCCATCGCAAAAATGGTTTGCAATGGATTTCTGTTTGTAGCAAAAAAATGGCGTCGCAAACCATTTTTTGCGATGGAAAATCAAATTTCGGTCACAAATCGTTTCAAAATTGCGACGGAAAATTATTTCCATCACAAACTTCAAAATTTGCAATAGAAATTTTTTTTCGTCGCAAATTGGATAGTTTGCGATGGAAAATAAGTTTGCGACGGAAAATTTATTTTATTAAAAAAATTTATTAAAAAAAAAATTACGAAATAAAAAAGACTTGTATATTATAAAAATATATAATTACAATTATAAGAGTTTAAATAGAGAAAAAAAATATAAATAATAATGTTGTGAACAAAATGAACAAAAAAAAAGTCTAAATAGCGACAAAAGTATGATCATCATCTAGCCAATATAGGTCTCCAAATAACCAAACCAAAACAGACAAAGGAGAAGGAGAAAATAGAGAAAGAGGGAACCTTCTCGCGATGAGTGTCGTTGAAGCAAGAGCGCAACAAAGGAGGAGGAGGGCCTGTAGCAGGAGGACAGAGAGTTAGAAAAATAGAACTAAGGCTCAGACAAAGAGTTCAGATATTGCAGAAGGAAGGGGAGGCACACGCACAGAGTGAAAACGAAAAAAGAAAAAAAAGAAAAAGGGAAGGCGCAGAGAGGTTTGAACTCTCGATCTCGGGATAATTAAACAAACATGTAGCCAATAGCCCCACCATGACATTTATTAAAGGATTCAACGACTATTTCATATAAAACAATTGTAACTAGAAGACACGAGATTTGAAACATCTAAATAATGTCAACTTTCAACGACTGGTTTCTTGAAACGGGTCATTGAAAGTTGAGTTACAACGAAAGGTTATTGGAAACCAATCATTATTACTCAAAATAAAAATAAAAAGAAATAGGGTGAGATTGGTTCGAACTCTCAACCTCAATAATTCAATGAAAACTCTAGCCAACTGCGCCACCAGGACATTTGTTGAAAGATACAACGAGTCGTTGAATCTAAAATCAATAAACCAATGAATTGGGGTAACGAGGGTTCAAACTCTCAACCTAAGGATAACTTACCAACGCTCTAGCCAATTGCACCACGATGAAACTTGTTAGATGATTCATCGACTATTTTTAATAAAACGGTCATTGTTTATCAAAATAAAATATAAAAAAATTAAATGGTGTGAGGACAAGGCTAGAGATATAGTAACTGTTTTTATTAAAACAATCGTTGTATCTCAAATATAAAAAAATTAATGTCCGTTTTATAACAACGAACGTTAAATGTTCACTTTTAACGTTCGTTTTTTTAAAAAAATGGAAGTTAAAAGTAAGAAGAAAAAAATTACAACAGTGTCACTACCTACTTTTTAATTTCTATTTTAAAAAACAGACATTAATTAAGGACGTTAAATCCCTATTTTGTAGTAGTGTTTGGACTATCTTATTTTAAGTAATTTTATAACGTATCAGATAAATATGTAATATAATTTTGTCTCATAAAGTGTAAAAGTATTCTTTTTAATAGTAGTACTAAAATATGAAAGTAAGGGGTGTGTTTGATTTAACAGACGGGAGGGTAGAAGAGATTCATTAAAGAGAGCTAGAGATAGGGCAGAGAAGGTTATAGCTATGCTTGGTTGAAGGAGAGAGGAGAAGATGTTTGGTGTCTTGTTAATTTGGTCCAATAGGATAGGGGATAGAAACTAATTATAAGAGAAAGTGGCCAAAATGGAGAATTTGCCTCCTAAAATCAAAAATCTAAGAGGGTGGGGATTATAGAGAGGCCCCTTCAATTCCCCAACAAGCCATCTTCATCTATCAAGCATAATTCAACGCTCAACTATACACTAGAAACGTCTTTTACTTTTTCAAGCCATCCACCTAGCTCTCTTGTTTCCTAATTAGCTTAGACCCTCCACATTTTTTATATTATTGTATTACCTCTGATCTGTAATATAAAAAGTCAGTTAACGTTTTTTTAAAGAGATTAAAAAAAGCTAAATAAATGATATTTAAGTATTTATATTTCTCTTTTTTTTCTCTAAATTAATTTATCTGACTTATAAACTGATATATAATTTAATGATATATAACACATGTTATGATTAAGTAATTTATTTAGTTTCTTTAATTTATCTAAAAAAATGTCAATCAACTCTTATATTAAGGATGAGATGGAGTATTAATTAGCCCATATTAGCATATTTAATTTCTCAATTGACTAGGATATACTATGAGCAGACAGTATTAATTTCACTTCCCATTTCATGTACTATTATCCTTTTAATTAATTAAATTTTATTTCCCTCCTATTCCTAGCTTACCATTTTATTTCTAATTTACCCATATAGACAATTATAATACGCATAGAAATGGGCACAACGTCACATCTTATCCCAAAACCTTAAAATAACGAGCATATAAGAGTTTTTTTCACTTATATACCTTACCCAACTCTATAATTGATATGAGACATCTCCCACGCCAAGCTAATTAAGTTCATTCATGCTTCACATGCATCAAGTATTTTTTTAAAAAAATAAATAAATAAATAATTAATTAATGAAGTAGACTAGGGATTATATATCCATGTGATTAACCCGACAAAAATAATTAATATGCCCATCATTATAATGCTTCTACCATCTTTTCCCCTGCTTTTTTATGATCATATGGATCCAGATAACTTTGTGCAAGACGAAAATAATTAGGATTCTTGTCAATAATAAAATGATGAAAGCAAAACTCGAGATTATTTAGGTTATCATCTAAGCTTCGTCTTTCTCTATGAATATACGAAGGATCGAATCAAGGCACGTTTTAGCCATTTCATTGGCTTCGTAAAAGCCATTTTTTATGTGCCTACTTGGCTATATATATAGCTAGCTAGCAAACCCATTTGATATGCACAATCCAATTTTTTAGCATTAAAGATGGCAGGAAACACATATAATTGTCGATTATAATATACTGGTATAAATAAATCATTTATTTGTTCCACTTGCAAAATTTAATCATGCAAATTGACGATGTCATTGAATCTAATAAATTTCACTATTGCGGATAATAATATTTTAGTTGGGCTGCTCCTATTAGGGCAGCGTATGTCTTATTCAACTTTTAACCTAGTCCTTCAAGGAGTAGATTTCAAAAGGTAGTTTTAAATTTTCAAATGAATATATTATATACTTTAATCTCTTATTATATGCCGTGTCGAAATCAAAAAGTGGAACGTAACGAAGCTAGTGGCAAAAAAAGTTTTAAATATTCGTTGATGAGATGTAATATAATCATGATTGCGCTTTTGGTGATTAAGAAGTTAAGATGTTGATAGTAATAGGATTCGTTTATAAGATTGATTATTGTTGATAATTTACAAATAGATCGTTTACTAGTCATGATTGGGTTCTGAATGAATTATTTTACTATTTATGTACTTCATTTTTTTTCTTGCCAAGTCACTACTTTCAAGGACCACCGACAGTTTCAATTATGAACTTAATAGAGTAATCGTCGGACCCAAACCTTATAGTAGAGCCACGTGATGTGTTGGAGCAGATTAATTAATGCGAGAATGATTTTTAAGTCCCAATCAAAAAAAATAATATCAGAAATGTCTTCATTGACAAGTGAATAGAAGAATTGACAAGTAAATCAGTTATCATTAACAACTTATAAGACTTGTTAATGTATTATTTCTCTTAATTGAGGCCTAAAAGTTATTCTCCCTTGATTAATTGGCATTCTCATTAAATCTGTTTTCATTTCACATCAGTGATTTCTAACGTGAAACCAAATTAATATATACATGATGTTACCCAATCAATCATAGTCTTATATGACCCAAGATGTACTAGGTAATTTAACTTGATAACAAAAAATAATTTTTCTCATGTACTTCATTGTTTATAACTAATATATAAATATGTGTATGTGCATATATAGATAGAGGGGGTATTGACGTATTGTTTTAAAGATGTGGTGAAAGATTTCATGGTACGTAGAATCACATGACGCATGTTACGAGAGTTACACGGCTAATGTCACCGGATAAGAAACAGAATGGTGGTGTTTGGAGAGAGAGCCAAGTTGAATCTTTCAAGCCGGCAGGCCGGCCGGGGCGTGGCCTCTTTCCACCATGTAAAATTTATGTACCTCAAATGTTGAGAAGTGAAGGAGTAACAGCCAAAAGTGTGTAAAGTGTACGTAGTGAATGCATAAGTATAGAGTTACGTTGTTGTTGTTGGTGTCACTCTGGTCTGACATTATTAGCCGATTATATTGGTCCCTGCCTTTCATTTGGCTTCCTCAATCTTCATGCATGCATCTCTGTGTTCTTCTTAGGATTCATTGCCTTGTTACATAGACTATACTAATAATTAGCGACATGTTCATTATTTGTACTCCTTCTGGTTCTAAATATAAGATTCAGTTTATTTTTTTAAAAGATTAAAGAAGGTAAATAAATTACTTAATTATATTATATGTTGTGTATTATTAGATTATATATAAGTTTATAAGTCAACAAATTTATTTGGAGACAAAAATAAAAATAAAAATATTTTAAAGTAATTTAATTAGTTTCATTAATCTCTTCGAAAAAATCAACTGGTTTTTATATTTATAACCGGATGTATATTAACTTCCCGCCTTTTGTATCCCATGTCACCAACAAACAAGTTCATTCATCTCCCACATAATATAACACGTAATGGAAAAATTAAGTCCACATAACAATTCATCTTCATCTCTTCATTAAGAGAATGCTAGCTTTAAAATTTTAAATATTGACGAGACATTTTTAAATACTAGCATATTAACTTTAATGTTTTAAATATAACAATTATCGATAATAATAAAAAAATCAGAACGGGATTAGAATTAAAAGGTTAAAAAGTATATTATAAAATTAAGCATTAATATAATTTTTGGTCCCTCAAGTTTTAAACAAAAGGTTTTAGTACCTCATGGACAAAATGATCTAGAGTTTTGTTTAATTATATGGACCAGTATTTTAAACGGAATGAAACTTAAGGCACCAAAACCTCTTGTTTGAAATTTGAGAAACCAAAGTTAAAATGAAGCCTTTTTATTTGAAGTTTGAGAAACCAATGTTAAAATGACAGCAAACTTTAAGAACCAAGAATTATATTAATCCTAAAATTAAGTATCAACATGAAAGCTTATACTATTAGTGAAGCATATTAAGTTGCTTATACATATTGGTGAAGAGGAGAAGAGAGAGAGAGAGACAAGATGAGGGAGGACAGCAAGAAGGAGGGGGAAATAGACAAAGGGAGAGGGAGAAGAGATATAATATTCAAAAGGAAATGAATTCTTATCAATTCAATCGATCAATACAACTGAAAACCCTAAGCGCTATTTATGGAGAGCTTGAAAAAATAAAAGCAAAAATATCAGGTCCCAAAGAAAAGAAAAAATATCAAAAAAAATTACAACCCTAAAGCCCCTATGAAAAAAGGTCCAAGGGATTTTTTTCATATTAATTATGGAATTCCAATATCAAAAAAGTCTCGTTGTTAAAATGACTTTTCATGTTTTTAAAATGATTTTTCCTATTGTTCAAAATTTTTTATGAAAATATTGTTGTCAAAATGGATTTTCATTGTTATAAAAATGGTTTTCATGTTGTCAAAATGCTTTTTCTATTATCAAATATTTTTTTAGGTTTCTAAAATTCTACACGAGAAGAAAAACTTGGAAAAATTTTTACAACAAAAAAATCATTTTAACAACGTGAAAAGTCATTTTTATAACAATATTTTCATACGAAAATTTTGACAACAAGAAAAAGCCTATTTTAACAATATGAAAAACATTTTGATAATGAGATTTTTTTGATATTGGAACTCCGTAATTAATTAATAAAAAAAAAGGAGATTTTTGGTTGAGACTTTTTTTTTATATTTTTTCTCTGCCTCACTAATATTTTTCCAAAATGAAATATCAATTCAAATTCTAAATTTAAATATAAATATGAATAAAATATCTATATATAATAATTCTAATAGATAACCGTATATCTCTTCACTAAATCCTAAATAATCCTAATCTCATTCCCCACCATAATTGTCCTTTTACGGTTTTACCTCATATCACATGCTCGGGCACACACAAATATGAACACACACAGATGCATCACACGCCGTACGGTGTCCTCTCTAATCCATAAGGGTCCACTGCGGGCAACTAGTGGGTCCCACCCTCACTTCAATCCTCTTCACGTGCATGCTCCCAAATCAATCCCTACCCTCTTTCATTTTAATATTACCCCTCATTTCGCCTAATCCCTATTATACCCCCACCACATCATCATCATCATCATCATACAATATTAAGCTTTAAAATAAAATAGTACATGTGATCGAAATTCTAATTAAATGACACAAAAATCAAAATTACAAATATAAAATCTTTATATTCTTATCTTGTAACCCATGAAATCATGACTGAAAAGCTATATCATAACTTCAAAACTAACAATTCAATTAAGCACATAAATTTTCTTGACTTTCTTCAAGTTTAACGAAATGGTGAGGAAGATACAAATTACTTTATATTATATAGAGTTGGGAAATCGATTGAAATTAAATCGAAACCACTTTTAAGCTAAGATTTCAAGGGTTGGGTTTAAAAATTAAAGAAATTTAATGAAATAAGTCCTGCAGGCCCTTTTAATTTACTATTATTATTATTTGAATGTATAGATTCACATATGATGGTAATAATTTACTAATTTATATGTATTTTGTATTTGTTATAGAGTTATTTATCCATTTAAGTACAAATACATAATAACTATACTCTAAGTTTATGATTTGGTTTATTATTTTTTGCATATAAAAATTATGGATGTGTTCATAATGTGAGAGAAGAAATTAATGATATTCTTACTCATAAACCAAAGCTCTCAAAAGCAAGACAATCAAATGTTGTTGAAATTGATGATAGTGGCGAAGATGACGTGATAATAGTTATCGTCTTAACGTCGCTTAGTGGTATCTTCTTATGTTTTATGTGAGTTATTTGTGAACATAGTTTCTTTTGATTATGAATTAGAAATTGTCTTTATTTGTTGGAAGATTCGTATTGTTTTGATATTAATGTTGACAACATTTATTTAATAAATTATAACTTTAATTGTTGTAATTTACAAATTATATTTCCTAAAAAAAAGGAGGAAAATTATAGGAAATTTGGAATAATAACTTACGACGCGGAGGTAGTGACCGATACTGGTACTCATTTAAGAACTTTTAAAAAACATTTATTTTTTTAACTGCGTCGCGGAGAAGTTTGATCCTGTTCAGCTTTTCACTTTACGTACTTGAGGCCAGGTAAATGGCCATTTCGATTAAAATTCTAATACTATATATTAAATATTAACTATAAGAAGCTAGTGATGATGTGTGTGTGTACGAAGGAGGAGGGAGCAAATCACATAGTTTTAATATAAAGAAAAATTCCTGAGGTGCGTACTTAGGGCCGGCGTGATTGCAAAGTCACGAGACTTAAATTATTACTATTTCACAATCACTTTCCGTTTTGTTATCGATAACCACATTGAATACCAGAAAACAGGGCCCATATATGGCCATCACTCATCACTTTTAATTACGGATGATGGTAATATTAATCATAATAATGCTCCCCACTATATAATATATTGCTTCTTCGAACAATTATTCTTATCAAACAACAGGATTGCATTAAGTGGATTTGTCTGCTCGAATTGACCATTTAAATTGAATTTTCAAAAAATAAAATACAAATGTATATTATCAAAAATCTACACCCTAGTTTTCATCATTAATTAACTAATAAGTTATAATATTTTGAAGATTTTTTGTCATTTTCATAAGTTATATCTTATAGATGTCCAAAATTTTAATGCATTTCCAAAATTCTCTATTATTATTTTTAATTAATTACATATTTTTCCCATCTCTTAATTTCCTATTCATTCTCACTTATCTCATTTACCACCTTCTATTTTGATTCATCCTCACTCCATTAATGACTATATTTTAAAAAATATTATATTTCTTATATATTTATAACCTCTAAGTCTCTAACTAATGTTAAATTGTTCATTTTTTACCATGATGATGTTAAATTTTTTAATTAACTTCTTAATAATTTACATAACTACATAATTTAATTATTTGTAACTTATAAGAAAATCGGAGGTAGTATTTTTGATATCTTTGACTCGTTTCCCACTATTCCGGAATTCACTTCCAAGCCCCATACGCCACTTCATTATTAACTTATTAAAAAATAAGCATTTTTATTTTTTAATTTTTATATATAAGAGAATCCACCTACTGACATTTAGTACTCCAACAAAAAAATCTAGTGTATAATTAAATAATAGCGTAAAATATAGAATGGCTTCAGACTCCTGTTATTATGAATCATCACTATGTCCTCTAGGAACCATGGACAACTCAGTAGGATTTTATTCACGTAATATTTTATTATTTTAAATGTACGGACTGGTATTTCTTATTACAAGTTGGGTCTGCGCATTTATCATCATGGCCTCAATAATCAAAATGCTTTTTTGCTTCCCGTGATGTTACATGGATATGGATTCCATTACTGAGTCACTAATCACTAATTAATTAAAAAAGAAACCTAGCCGTTGCCCATTCCGCCGCAAAATTTGGCTTTATTTTATTTAATTTTTCTCTTTTACGTAATATATCTGGTTAAAATTCAATAAATGCACAATTTTCTAATAATAATTTACCTAAACATATTTTATGATAGAACATGTTTTGTCTAAATTATTATTAATTTTTTCCGTCCAATATTTCTAACCAACTATAACATTTTCTAACTAATTAACCGGAGAACAAAACTTAGGTCCCCATGGGCCATGGCAAGTTTTGATTGGAAAGTTAAACCTAATTGATATAATCAAATCGACATAACTTTTGTTATCAACAAAACTCCTATATCAAATTATTTTTTATTGTAATTTTAAAATTTTATAAAAAATATTACCTCTGATATTTAATATAAAATACAGTTGACTTTGTGGAGAAAAAATGGAAGTTTGAATAAATTACTTTAAAATATTTATATATTTTTTTATCAAAATAATTTGTCTGACTTAAAATCTAATAATATATATAACATATATTATGATTAATTTACTTATTTAGCTTTCTTAATATTTTTAAAAAGTCAATTAGATCTTATATTAATAATCGAGAGAAAGTAGTTAATTTTAGCTTGCTAACTTTTTTAACTGACCTATAGTAGCTAACTGGAGCTTGTAAAAAGAGGGAATAATAGAGCAATAAATTAATTTTTCTCTCAATTTCAATAAAGAGTTGTTATATTATTAAGAATCACATTGTATCAAGAAAAAATTATTGAGAAACAAATAATTATCCTCTTTTAGTTTAAAAAGTTGATAATATGAATCGACGAATATAATATTAAATTCTTTTGTTAATATGCAAGCAAAGAGTCTAGGAAAGAAAGAAAAATTAATTTGAAAACAACATAGAAAAGACCCATTTGTTCCAAGGAGACTTTGATGCAGTTTAAAACCTTTGTCATTAATTGAGCTGCCAATACTCTTACTTGAGCAGTTTAAAATGTTATGTCTAAAATAAAGTTGTCAGTATACATACTGAACACGTAGAAATTATACTTCCATACTAAACATGAACTCTTCTTATCGGTTGACCCCAAAAAAAAAAATCTTCTTTTCATTTTAATAATGTTTACTTCTTAATGAGTCAATTGGACTTGTTTAAATCTTCAATAAACTTGACATTTTGATAAATTTTACCTGTCATTCTGCAATGATCACTTGTTAACATGCGTGAGCGTGACGAAATTAGACTTGTTAAAACATTAAGTATACTTGTTATTTTAGTAACTCTACTTACTTAATATTTTAAGAGTCATTTGGTAGCTCAAGATATATAAGAGTATTATCTTAGAAATTTTACACAAGCCAGTGGAAGCGTCCTTTTTATCAAAATAAATTAAGGGCACTTTAGTTCTTGAACAACAAAAATTAATTTTCATTGAGTCTCTTATTCCTACAAACTAAACTACAGAGTAATTTCAGATTTCATTGGAACTTCTCTGCAATAAATTAAAGTTGCTTGAGTAGGGCATTGATGCGATTTTTTCGATAAATAAAAACAAAGATGAGGAATATATATGGGTAAAGGGTTTTACACAAGCCAGTGGAAGGAGATAAGTTATCTCCGATGAGTCTCTTATTCCTACAAACTACGTCGATTTTTGGATTAATGAAGGGTGTTTGCGATTTTTTCGATAATTTTGTTTTTTTTTTATCATATAAATTTTATCAAAACACCCTTCATTAATTCACCTAAAATTACAAACACACCATTCATTAATTCAAAACAGACGTAGTTTTAAGATCGCCACTAAGATAAACTTATCTCCCGTAGAAATATTTTTCCATATATATATATATATATATATATATAATATAAGGAGGCAAGGTCGGAATCAGAATTAAAGTTGAAATAGACGGGGTGGGTCAGAGGAAAGAAGCAGGTTTAATTTTGAGATATCAATAATTAGATTTTCAAATTAAAAACTTTGCCTCTTGTGCATCCAACGTCAATGCTTGATTTTGACCGACCTCGTTTCAACCTTTGTCCTTCCAAACACTCTCTCGCTTCCTTCCCTCTTCCTTACGCTTTTGAATAGTATTATATTCTAATTCTAGTACAATATTTTTTTAGAAAAACAAATATGATTAATTCAGTTGCCAATGGCGTTTGTATAAGGGTTAAGAAGCATTTTTCTCCGAAAGTATATGGTCGGGAGTAATTTTATCTCGAAAGTTTTTTGGAGCGATGCCGCTTGTGGGAAGTCTAAAAATTGAAGCGATTTCCTCCGTTGACAACCTAATAGTTGAATGAGAAGGTTGTTAACGGAGGGGCAAAATTGCTCAAAAAAAAACTTCCAGAGTAAAATTGCTCCCAAAAAACACTTTAGGGGCAAAATTGCTACTTAATCTAAAAAAATGTTAAAAATGTTATTTATGATATCATATATAATTCTTATTTATATAATATCAACATGCCAAACTAGCTCAGCCACTCCTTAATGTAGGCAAACCGTTTGAACAAAGTGGTGAGCTTTTTATGACTGTTAGAGCCGTTTTTTCAACTGAAACGACCCGCGCGCCCGTTAAAAGAGACTTATATTTTTAAAAATTTTATAATTAGGCTAACAGGTCACAGGCCTCACTGCAAAACAGGTCTACTTCAAACAAACCAAAAATAGGCCTACTTTAAAAAAGGGTTGCATTTTCATTAATGAGTCATTATTGCAAAATTAAATATTAAATATAAAAAGGGTTAAGTAGCATTTTTGCCCCGAAAGTATACGGCCGGGAGCAATTTTACCTTGAAAGTTTTTTTTGGAGCAATGTTGCCCTTGAAGTTTTTTTGGAGCAATGTTGCCCCGAAAGTGTTTTTTTTTAGCAATTTTGCCCTCGTTAACAACACAACGGTCATTTATTCTGATTGACCATTAGGGTTGTTAACGGAGGGGCAACATTGCTCTAATTTTAGACTTTCGGGGCAACATTGCTCCCAAAAAAACTTCCAGGGTAAAATTGCTCCTGGCCGTATACTTCCGGAGCAAAAATGTTACTTAACCCTTTGTATAATACTTATAGTAATACATTGTTGAATGACGATTTATTCCAAAATGGAATTCACATGATTCTCTTTCTGTGTACGGGTGAGAGATTTTCCTAGTAACTCATCTCTTACCTCTTTTGTCTTATATCTTCCAATGAAAATGATCTCAACCCTCCTACTTGGATTGATGAATACTTACTTTTTCCTTGTCACTATTAATCTCTCAAAGAGATTTAGTATGATGAATGCTTGTTTCCTATTAGAAAATTTGAGTTCTATGAACGTTGTGTCCTTTGATTCTCTTTCAGTCACTGAGCCGTCATCATTTTCACTAATGAAGATGCACCATTTCAAATCTTAGGTTGTCTTGCGAAGACATACCTTTTAGACCGCTTCCATATTCATAAAAAGAGTTATAGATATAAGCTACTGGCCCTTATGGTCTTAAGGCGGGCCTAGTTTAAGGCCTATCCATAACTCACAGGGCATGGTTGTAATTGACTTGGAGAGCATTTGATTAAGTTTGAAGACAATAGCTGTGAGTTTACCTGCCAACAGATGGCTGATAGTTTCACTTATGTTATTGTTTACTTAACCATGTGAAGGAGAGTTCTATCTCTCCGTTTCAACAACTCTATTGTGTTGAAAGGTTTTAGGAATTGATAGTTGCCTAACAATCCATTTCTTATACACAGAGCATCCTAATTAAACTGATTTAATGGGTGTTCTTGACCCATGTTAGTTCAAAAAGTCTTATCCTTTTAGTTTAACTGATTTCCAACTAGGTTTAGCCATTATTTAACAGCCTCACACTTGCCTAAAATCAAGTAAAGACAATTGTATTTCGAGTAAACGTCCATAACATTAATGAAACACTAAGCTACATGTTCTACCCTTATATTTATTGATTCACAAACATCATAGTTTGTTAATTGCAGAGGATATCTACGCTAGTCTCAAAAGGTTTCCTTTTCTTACTTGCCAACTATACAAGTTCTTGACTGCTCATAAGGATATTCACCCTTTTGCACACACATTACTTGGCAAAATCCTTCTTTACTAGTTTAATCATTCTTGGATCAATGTGTGCTTGTGGAAATAAAATGGAATCGTTATTTCCAAGACAAAAAGGAAACATTAAATCTAACATAGGATTTGAGAGTCACAGTCTCATCAATCTTTAGCTAAAGAGATAACAAAGATGTGACTTTGTCGGTTTCATATTGCGTAAAGTGAATCAGGGTGGTTTATCCATGTAGAGTTAACATGCAGGTTCCAATCCTTGGATTCTCTTTCTTACTTTTTGCCCAACATTAAGCCATATGCTTATGTGAAACATCCACTACTCATGTGGATTGTTTCTTCTAAACCCTTAAAGGATAGCCTTTTATTTTTGTAGAAACCATTCTTGACCTCCTCTAGATCAAGTTTACCTAGAGATTTCTTGCCTTTAGGTTTAGAATATGAATATTCCCATTTTTTAGCTAAGTTTGTTTGACTGATGGATCTCAAATCCTTTAGTCTTTCATATTCAAATTCAATGTGGTGAACCACATTGCCGAAGGTCACAATATATTTATCATGAGTAATATTTTCTTTCGCATACTTTCACTCACTAGGAACGAAGCTTACTCCCACTCACTAGGAGAAGTCTCTTCAAAACATACACTTGTTATTTGTTTGAAAGAACATGGCATTTTGTCTCAAATTCTTAGTTTGACATTTGCCTTAAGTGTTGCCTAAATGACATGTTAGGACTTAATACACTATGTTTAAACTTAACTTGTTTTAACTTCATGGAAGGAAAAAAAAAACGTCAATTCTATCTTCCAAAGCTATCCACGCAGCCTAGATAGAGTTATATTGCTAATATTGACATGTCATCATAAATTTGAGCAATCTTGTTCTTTCTATGCTTGATAACTTAAGCTTTCTATACTTCCTTCAGGTGCTTCAGCATCTAGATGTTGAAGACTAGTTAGTAGGATGTCCCTGACATCTCATTCTTAATTCCTAAATGCAAGAGATTTTGGGAGTTTCTAAGTCCATATATATCTCTGTTGATAAGCTTGTCTTCATAAAGCGAGTTATTAGGGCCATATCAATTTATGTAACAACTAGCTAGGTCACTGCTTTCAATCCCAATTGATTCAATGTGGTTGGAAGCTTAGGAGGATTTATTATTTAAGGTTTTATCATATCTCCAAGAGTTTAAGTCAATGTTGGAAAGGATCTCTTCTTCAAAAACTCTTTTGAATAATTTCCCAATTTAAAGAATCTTTTAACATTAACCTTATGTTGCAGCTGAAATATTCTTCATAAGTAAACCAACTTATTCTAAAACCAATAGAATCAATATAGACTCAACTGAAACGTTTTTGAGAATCTTTAAGTGTAGATAAACACTTTCTTGACTCAAATCAAATCCAAACATGCTTCAAACATATGCAAATTACATATAAAAATGAAACTCTTAAATTTAGGGATTTTTAGGAACAAACCGTGTCTCAATTGAAAGTTTTACGTGCCCACACACACCCCTAGAAAGTGTCTGGATCAAAAAATCGAGAAATTGGAAAATTCCAGTGACAGCCACTCTCTACACCTGCCAGCTTTCCAAGTTCCACGCACCATCCTCTATGGGATGGTGTCAGCCATGTGGAAAATAGTGGCCTCGCGGGCCCTACACGCCACATGTCAATTTTTGTAAAAATAGTTTTTTTTAAAAAAAAAAAATCAACGGTCAAACGATTGACCTTGACTGGTCAAAGGTTCACCCTTGACCAACAACCCGTGATGTGGCATTACTGGCGCTGACGCGTCGACAAGTCCACTAATGACATGTCTCATTGTGGACCAATGACGTGTCAGCTTGGCCTAGCTATTGAACGCTAACGTGGCTCCATTCTAATGGGCCATGTTGTATGGTTGACTGATGACGTGGAGAGTTGACTGCCATGTCATCATCTTCAACCTCTAGGCGAGTCAACTTGACCTGGTTGGAGCTCCGTCAAATCTTCAACCTCAAGTTGTTTTAGCTCCGTTTTTTCATTCTTAGCGTCATTGGAATCGTCACAGAACAAACTACAGATCCATAGCTTTTATTTGCTCGAATAACTTTATTTTTAAAGAGAAAATCACGAGTTCTTTAGTGGCGGTGGTGAGGCGACCCGCCAACTTCTCTCATTCATATCTAAGTGTCATTGGAATTGTTCCACTGCACATCCCACTACAAGAAATTTCAGATTTTGCTACGGAAAAAATCCGTAGCAAAAACCCAAAAATCCGTAGCAAAACGTTTTTGCTACGGACTTTGCTACGGATTTTGTCCGTAGCAAAATATGGCGTCGCAATTGCAACGGATTTGAGAAAATCCGTCGCAATTGCAACGGATTTGCTACGGATTGTAAAATCCGTAGCAAATTGCTACGGATTATATAATCCGTAGCAAATTTGCTACGGATTTTTTCCATAGCAATTTGCTACGGAAACAATCCGTAGCACATTTGAAATTTTGCTACGGATTTAAAATCCGTAGCAAATTTCAAAAATTCGAGAAATTTGCTACGGATTTTTTTTCCGTAGCAAATTCGAAATTTGCTACGGATTTATTTTCCGTAGCAAATTTTTGAATTATTTTACGGTAGCAAATTTTTATTTTTTTATTTATATTTTTAAAAAAATTTAATAGAAAAATTGAATACAAATAGTAAAATAATGTACCATGAATATATTAACGATAAAAAAGAGTTTACATAGTGAAAACACAATATATATATATATATATATATATATATATATATATATATATATATAATCCGTAGCAACAAACAAATACAAAAAAGTAGGCTAAGCAATGACATTGTGATCATCCTCATCACCAAGATGGTCATCATCACCGAGAGTCGGCCGGACACGAAACCTACGTCTTTCGAAGGGACATCATTTGAAGCCGCAACTCCTTCATCATCTCCGCCTTCATCATCTCCTTTCTTGATTCATCTCCTCTCTCATCATCTCCGTTCCTCGCTGTAACGCCTGCTTCTTCATGCGTTCTTGTTCCATAAGCATCTGCTTGCCCTCATCATCTCCGTTTCCGAGTCGGCGGCTCATCATCTCTCGTTCTGGGTCATCTGTGTTGCTTGCTCCTCCACCAACGACTTCATCCTCTTCAAACTCATCTACAAAATTGATTAGTACATTTATTATTTGTACTTCATTTGAATGGACAAGAGAATGAAAATTATCAATATCAAATGTATAATGTTTACCTAAAGGAACCCCCTGCGGTGCCGGATGAGGCGCTTTGATTGCTTCGGTCGGTGGGCGGACTCACCGTATCCAAAGACCCTCCTTTCTTGTCAAATCCGCCGGTAGCCTCAAAGAAAAGACTCTCGTTATCGGATATAGAGGATGAGGGGGTCGATCTCGCGGCGAGGCTCTCTCCCGCGATGCCTCTCAAAGTTTTCCTACAAGCAAACAAATACATAACAAACAAGAAAATAACGTGCATAAAACAAGTAATAAAGGCAATAAATGTCTCACCGCTATTTGTTTCGCCCTTGGGTTAATCCATTGCCTCTCACTCCCTTCGGGACCGTCGGGAATGGGTCATTTGAAAGGTAACCCGCTCAACCGATCCGGAGTGGAGCTTCCCAGACTCTTCCCGCAAACGCAAATGATGACCTTAATTAATTACTTCAAAGTACAAAATATTCAATACGTAAATAGAAAATAACATGTACTTACAACTTTGGGTCGATGCTCAGTAATGGATATGGAGCCCCAGGCGATATGACGGTCCGCCATTTTGGCCCTATTTTCCTTATTTTTCGCACTTATGGCCTTAAACTTTTCATTGTTTTCCCAAGTGCCAAATAATTCATCTTTAGTGTCCGTGGAAGCCAATCTGTCTTGCCTCTCGACCTTCTCAATGAATAGAGCTTTTCGGCCGACGCACCAAAGACGCCTACTTGTGGTTAAAAGCTTTTTTTGATTTTCATGATGTTCGAGCAATGTCATATGCTTTTCCGAAAATCAATAACGAACAATTAGTGCTCCAAATTTTAAAAGTACTTAATTAACACGCATAAAACAAATAACTTACCAAGAACTCTGTGAACCACATATCTCGTTGCTCGTAGGAATCTCATCCACGCGGTCCAAGCTTGAGTGTAGTTACGGAATATTTGGGTTGACATGAAAGTCGCCACCGGATTATCGTGCACAAATCTGAAAACGAGAGATTATCATGCAAATATTAGCATACAAACCAATCTCAAAAGAGAATTGTAACATTACGTAACTTCGCATGACTTACTCGTTGCCTTTAGTGCGATCCAAAAGAAACCTGTCTCGGGATCTCTTGAGCCCCGAGATAGGTGTATCGGAGGAACTACACGCTTCCCGACGTGGCTCGAGGCGACGAAGTGTGCTAAGGAAGAAATGTGAAATATTGAAGATTTTTGTACATAGATGGTTTCAAGAAACTAAACATATGTAAATCAATCGAAAGGGTAAAGTAAACCTGTTGTCCCCTTTCTTTTGTGAATCGGGGAGTTAGCCGCAGGTGACGACGATGTATAAAGTGATGGTGAAGATGACAAATATCCGACGGGGACGACGAAAAATCAAATAGTGGCACTTTCGGGCCGAGCCCTTCGCCTCCATATGGAGCGGTTGGCGTCGTCCTACCCTCTTATAGTACGGGGTCGGGATCGACCACGCCACGTCACTACCCGAACGTCCCTCCTTGATGCTCCATCTCCGAACACTTATAGACATAATGTCAAAAAATATATAAAAAGAAAGATATTTGGTTAATATGACAAAAGTACTTACAAAGTATGTAGTATAACATATCGTCATAAACAAAAAACTAACACAAATCAACCGGACGATTCATGTTCATCGACATCTACTTGCATGTCCTCATCTCGTACTCTCATAGTCGTCGAACTCGAGATTCACTATCGAGAAGCTCATTTACGCCTCATCCTCATCGTCGATTTCTCATCGTCAATTTGTATAGGAATCAACTCTAACTCCACACGAAAATCAAAGAGATTGCTTGGTACTTCGTCATCGAAGATGTTTATGGCGGCCACATGTTCCACATCGGCTTGGAAAGGTTCGGCCATCTTTTGTCGTTTTGATTCCGGCTCTTTCAATGTCACACCTTCCTCATCCTCGTTGACATTAATTAATTAATTGTCTTATCCCTAAATTTTATTTCCAAACACTTCACTTTTCTAGTTTCAACATCATCCTATTTAAATATTTATGTATCAATATCATCTAATACAAAATCTTAATTTTATCACACCAAAATCGAATTGGAATTTCTAAATTCCTAAAAAGTGCTAGATAAAAATACTTTACATAACAAAATTCTATACGTTTCTTAACCGTGTTACAAATCTGAAAAAAATTACTTTTAAAATTTATCTTATTTCAAAAAAAAAAACATTTAAACTCGTGTACTCGATAATCTTCGACTAACATACATATTTTTAATATTCCGGCTAATCAAACATAACATAAATATCAAATTGTGATAAAAAAATATATACTTCAAGCTAACCGTAAAATCGAAATGCTAAGATTTGTTTGATAATTTCCCTTACGAAGATCTTAGTGCTAGGATATGTTTGTAACTGCAAAAAAATGAAAATTAAAAAAAAAAAGCGCAAAAGGGGGGAAAAAATACAAAACAAAAAAAACGTACATACCAAAAAAATCGAGACGAGATGGAGAGGAGGAGCTCGGTGAGGGGGAGGGGGAGGGGGTCGGGACGGGGTGGGGGAGGGGCCGGGAGGGAGGGGGAGGGACGGGGGAGGGGGCGGAGGGGTCGGGTGTGGGGGGAGGGAGAGCGCGCGGATGAGGGAGGGAGGAGGGGAGAGTCGCCGGGGAGGAGGGTCGCCGGAGTTAGGGGAGGGGCCGGAGGGTTACGAAATCGCGAATGGGGGGGCCGAATGTTGCGGCTTTAAGGCGCAACGTGCATACGGACGGATCTGGATCCTTCGCGGTGCGACGGATTACTGTCCGTCGCATGGATTTGCGACGGATCCGGGGATCCGTCGCAGTCAAAAAAAGGCGGCCTTTTTGGCCGCCTTTTTGCGACGGATCCAGGATCCGTCGCAACCCCAAAAAAAGGCGGCCTTTTTGCCGCCTTTTTGCGACGGATCCGGGATCCGTCGCCCCCCCAAAAAAAGGCGGCCTTTTTTGCCGCTTTTTTGCGGCGATCCGGGATCCGTCGCAACCCCCAAAAAAAAGGCGGCCTTTTCGCCCCTTTTTTACGACGGGCCCGTTGATCCGTCGCAAAATTTGCGGACGGATAGTTGATCCGTCGCAAATTTTGCGACGGATCTATGGGCCGTCGGCTCGCTCACAAATGGCGGCCATTTTTGGCGCCATTGCGACGGATCGTTGACCGTCGCAAAATTTGCGACGGATCTATATATCCGTCGCAAATTCATTGCGACGGAAGTTAATTCGTCGCAATATCCGTCGCTATAGCGACGGCATTATACTTCCATCGCAATATCGTCGCTATAGCGACGGAATTATACTTCCGTCGCAATTTCCGTCGCTATTGCGGACGGAAGTAAACTTCCGTCGCAATATCCTTCGCTATTGCTACGAAATTTTTTCCGTAGCAAATTCCGTCGCTATTTCTTCTTTTTCTAGTAGTGTCCATGGCCTCAGCTCATGCTAAAATTCCCATTTTCAAAAGGCCCAATTTTTTGATCTTCTTCGGCCGACATTGACAACACTTCGTAACGTGATTTGGATGTGTGTCCTCTATGTTTTATGAGCTCTTCTACCCATGGTAATTAAAATCTCGATTTATCACTGCGATTTTACGTTTTTATGATTTTTTTTATTAAAACAATTTTATTAATTTTCCAAACGCTTTTATGTTTTTACAATTTTATATTACGATTTTATGTTTTATGATTTTTTATCCCTCTTCCGATTTTACGTAAAATCTCGATTTTAACTACCTTGCTTCTACCTTTTGAGAGTAAGTCTCATGTTTTTGATCCCGTAAGTTCTAAAAACTCAACTTTAATCATATCGAAGAACTGAGAAGGAGAGGAGAGGAGAAATATCATTCTCATTAACCCATATCATATAAAGTTTCAAGCCAAAAAAACTTAGAAAGAGGACACACAAAAATCACTCGGCCAACATGTATTCATTATTTATCATATAAAAAGATATCAAACATCATATAACAGAGAGAGACAAAATGGAGCACCATATATCAATATTGCATCTCAGGACACGCAATTTTTTTTTTAAATGCTTATTCTTGTACGCATCATATCCATAATAGACAGAAAAACATATTATGAACTATCATGGCAGAACACACATATATGCACGCAAATGAGGGAGTAGGAAGAAAACATGCATATATCATCATCATATAATCAAATATATATGATAGATACAGCACAGCGGAAATAATAATAATAAATAATGGAGATATAAACAAATTAAATTATATCACATGTTTATTCATAAAGAATGAATCACACCTTCAGGATCAACCTAGCTCTGATGCCAATGAAGGGGAAAAAAATAAGGGGAGAGAAGAGATTTGTGTACTTGGGCAGATCCACATTCGAATCTAGGTCAAAGCTTCAATGTTCCATAACTCGAACATAATAATGCTCATGCAATTATTAGATTACTAGAGCCTAATTAGGATTGGCACAACAGATCACCAGAACAATAAAGATGGTAAAAGAGAAGAGAGATTGTCAAATAGCTCAATGGCAGGAGTGAGCTTCAACTCAAGAAGGCACATCCTATTCATAGAGGTCTGAGAAGACCACTAATTAAGAAGTTTATGTGCACTCTTACATACTTTCCCTCTAAGTAATAATCAAGAAATTAATTCTTGATTAATTTCCTAATATACAATTACTTGTTTCTTAATTAACAAATATATAATTAATGTTGATTTGTTTATTATTTTATAAGGTTATTTGTTTCCTAATTAAATAGTTCAGCTCATCAAGGGAGGACATGGACCCAAAGTCCAACAGTATATTATCAAAAGCGGTTGAATAAAATGGTAAGAGACTTGACCTCACAAGTAAGGCTTTTAGTTCTATATTTGAAATTTTTTTAAAAAAAAAATTGATGGAAAAACATTTCTATTGGAATTTGATCTGGCATATTAGATTCATATTAGTCAGTAATACCAAAGACCAAAAGGTTTAATTTTTCACTAAAAAAAATTGTGTATATTTAATATTTAGTAAGTTGAGTTCATGATAAGCATTTTATTTTTCACAGCCATCATCTTATATTAGACAGTACCAACTAATTTAATTATGACTATGGTCTTGTCCTAAACAGGGTTGCTGAGATCACTCGATGGTGTCAGATTAAGATCGATTTTTTATTTTTTTTTTTCAACTCTCAACTAACAAGAAAAAAAATAATTAAAAAAAATTTGAATTTAAAAAATCGATGGTGTCGTTTTTTTTTTAAATTTGAATTTAAAAAATCATTTAAAGGGAATTAAGTTTCTTTCATTTATTACCTGAGCTAATAACTGTCCTAGAATTGACAATAAAAGCGTTCAGATAATTGAATAAAAATAGGGACAGATAACCGAGAAGGTATATACCAAAAGTTAAAAAATGAATGGAGCAGAGTCCTATGAAGAGATTCTGGAGGGTCATAAAATGGAAACAAAAATGGGAAAAGGGTGGAAAAGAAAACAACAAGGAATTTATTCCTCTCTTGTAACCCCACGTCCATATAAAGCTTTTGATTCAACGTAACCATAATCATCTCCTATACTGCCATAGAGCTGTCGTGATGAATTTTCCATAACTAGAACTCCTCCTCCTCCTCCTTTTTTTCCTACCCTAACGTACATAAACGACGAATAACATAAGGACACCACATCTTAACTCAAAATCTTTCAACATTCAAGTTTATGATTCAATTATGAAGTTAGATACTACCTCTAGTCTTTAATATAAGAGTTTGCCTATAATATTTTTGCAGAAATTAAAGAAAACCCTATCATATCCTAAAAATGTTAATTTCCCAAAGTAAACCCAAGTTAACTTTTATATTTAAGACATGAGAGAAAGTATTTATTAAGTTCTATTCTTTCTCCTGATGTAGGACCTCTCACTGTGAAATCTTTTTTCAAGTCCACTCGTATTTGGATATATATCTTCACGGTTAACACTACATGTTATAAAACACACAAGTTTATAAGGACTTTTTGAGCATGAGACTTGCTATAAGCCTTGTTGATATAGGTTTTAATTGTACGTTTGAATTAATTTTTTAGAATAATTTTTATGACTTATGAGAGAAGCTTTATCTTGACTTGTAAAAAAAGATTTTTAAAACCATGATTTTATGGTTTGTGGTACATGCACTGAATTCACCTCTAAAAGCTTGGTATACAAAAAGAAGCTAAATTACGCAAGAAGGTACTATAAGTGAAGGAGGGGATGAATGTAATTGAAGAGTAGAAAAGAAGTGGAAATGGAGAGAGAGAGATGAGGGGGACATCAACGGCAACGGCAGAGACTAGAGGAAGGAGGGGCCATCATAGTACTAGTGATTTGATTAATTGTGTCAGTGACATTTGGAGGCTCTCTCTCTCTCTCTCTGTGAACTCACAACACTATGCACTGTGTACACAACTCCACGATCCACTGACTGCAACCAACTTTCCAACCAGCTTTGTGGAATGTTAGTTTGAGAGACTTCTAACTCTGTCTGCACATATATATATTAGGTGGCGCAACATGAAATAAAAATAAAAAAGCTAAATGCTCTCTTCAGTCTTAAGTATAAGATATAATTGATTTTATAGAAATATTAAGAAAATTAATTAAAATATTTTAAAATATTTATGTTTATTTTTTTTTCTCCAAACTATTTTACTTAGATATATAATATAGTGATACACAACATATGATATGATTAAGTAATTTATTTATTTTTTTAATTTCTAATAAAAATTAATTATATCTTATATTTAAGATTAGAAGAAAAAAAATGATAGATAGCTTGTCATTGTTTAATTTGGATAACACCTGTGTAAATTTTGTCTTAAGTACTACCTTTGAAGTGACAGTGACTACATATATATGTATGGAGAGAAAACACTGTTTGGTAGAATAATGAATTGAAAATATTATGAAAATTTAAAATAAAAAAAATGTAAACCACTTCAAGTCTTCAACTAGATTTTAGGGATTTAGATGTTTGGACTTTGGATGGAGGAGGCATAAATAGGGAAAATACCCTCAAGTCCAAATAATCAAAAAATTGTCAAAAAAATGCCTAAGAAAAAGTCACATGTCAAAAAAGGTCCTAGAACATTTTTTGGTATTATTTCATAAACATTAACAACTATATCAGTACGACATTAACAGCTAAATCAATGGACGTTAATAACAATATCCTAACAACTAAATCAGTACACGTTAACAACTATATTAGTACATGTTATCAACTATATCAGTACATCTTAACAATTATATCAGTACAACATTTTCTAAAATAATACTAAAAAAGACCTTAGAGCTTTTCTGACATTTGACTTTTCTTTAGACTTTTTTTTGATAATTTTTTGGTTACTTAGACTGAGGAGGATTTTCCTAGAAATATATGTGCCTAGCTAGTACACAACAGCAGATGCTCTTCTGTACAATTAATGTCTGACTTTTGGCCGGTTTAGAGACAGTTTAATTTTCATCAATAATTGGCCACTTCACAATATCAAAATTCATGATATGAGAGGCTTGGAAGTTAGGTTAAAATTTAAGTCGATTAGATTTTATTTATGAATTGAAAATAAAAATGACCGCAGATCATATCATGTTTGAATGGCTCAAATGCTACTTTCACAAACATATGTCGCATCCTATACTAATTTTACCAAGCAATAAAAATAGAAAAACTATATATTATACACATTTTTACTCTTTCAATCACATTAATTCTCTATCGCTTCATAAAAGTTTTAGATGACGGGCGATTAATTACGACAACTGGACATGAAAAGTTTGTGGTCATTTCAACACTTGTATTTATAAACGTGTTAGGAAAGAATCCATAAATCTGTAGAAGAAGCTAGAGGTTTTCTAAAACTAACGATCAAAAGTATTATTCACAGGCGATAAATTAAACCGAAATGAGAAAACAAAAGAAAATTACAAGTTACGACTGATCGATGCAGGAAAGGTAACACATGAAAAGTAAAATGGGTACGCGTCCTTGTGAAGAAAAATAAATAGAGTGGACAAAGATGAAGATGACAAATTTATTAATATAGAAACAGAGGCAGTTTATAAGAATCCTGTACGCACGGAGAAATAGGAAAGCGTTATTAAGGCAATAGAAGTACTTAAATTTACTGTTAAAATTAAATAGGAGTAATGTTCACGGGTATAACATATAAGATATATATATATATATATATGTGTGTGTGTGTGTATGGACACACACATATATATTTAACTCACACCACATGATTGTTGATTAGTAGTGTTGGTCAAAATAAGCTAAGTCACATCACAAATTACCAATATGTGTCATCCATATAAATATTAGTTAGTCAATATGTACTCCTGTTCACAAAAAATAAATAAATATGAACCCTCTACTCCCTTATTATAAGTTTATGTATGAGTGAGTATGTCCAGAAATATAAATTTTATTTTAATTTTTTAAAATATTTATTATGTTTTTGTTATGGGTTTATCATTTATCATGTCACTTAACATAAGGTTATGTTAAATCACTTCAAAACTACGTCGTCTTAGGGTAAGGGAAATTAATAAAGGGTATTTTTATTTTTGTATTTATTATATGAGTTTTATCAAAAGATCGTCCATTAATTCCCCTAACTCCAAAACTACTTACGTTTTGGGAGTTAAAAAAATTAATAAAGGGTGTTTTGGTATTTTTATTTTTATATTTATTATATGAATTTGATCAAAACACCCTTCATTAATTCCCCTAACTCCTAAAACGACGTAGTTTTGGGCGACTTGACGAAACCTTATGTTAAGTGACATGTCAAACGATAAATTCTTTTGTCAGTTTCATCTCTTGTTGACTGTAATTACTAGTTACTACACTTATTTTCTCTCACATATCCTCTTTTTAACACATAGGATAGAGTTGGAAAAATAATACATATTTATTATCTTTAAATAATTTTAATTGAATTCTTGATTAACCCAAAACAATTATTTGAAGCTTATAATAAGTGAGCAAGGGAGTATTAATGACATAATGCATAGAGAAAACCATGTAGGTGTATATTACTCTGTTCCTATTTATAAGTCATTTTTCAGGTAATAAATGAGATTGTGACAATTTTATCCATATTAATTGTACAAATGAAAATAGAGAGAGAAGAAAGAAATGAAAGATATCTATTCATAAATAAGGGTAAAATTAAAATTTTTTCCCATAATCATTGAGCTAACCACCTCTTATTGGTATGTGTAATTTAGTTAAATAATTTATAAATAGGAGAGTGATGGTAAAGATTTTCCAACAAAAAATAAGATTCTTGAAAATATATGAATCATTGAAAAAACAAATTCATTAAAGGAGGAGAATATTCCCATTATTCCGATTATATTGGAGATGCGTCCGACAAACACTGTGGTCTACCTCTACCATACGTAAGCCGCCAATAAAATATAAAATCTACAAAAAGAAAAAGACATATTTTTCGTAAATACTAACGATCAATCTTAATTTATTTACATATTTCAACAAATAATGTTCAAATGGTAGAAAAAATAAATATAATCCATATTTCTCACGAGAGAGAGAGAGAGAGAGAGAGAGAGAGAGAGAGAGAGAGAGATGTAGTTTGAATCTATATATATAGTTTAAAATGCTAAATGAAATGAGGATTAGAAGTGCAAATTGTAAACAATGATCATTTAAAATTAATTTAAGCACATCGAATGCAGAATATGGATAGTCAATAAGACGATGTAGAGGCAAAGACATGTGATGAGAATTGATGATCATTCACAATGTGGGGCCATTATCTTGTCCTAATTATAAGAGCTAGTTGACTTTTTTAGAGAGATTAAAGAAACTAATTAAATTAGGTTAGAGTATTTTTATTTTTTTCTTCAAACTAAATAATTTGACTAATAAACTAATATATAATCTAAGAAAACACAACATATGAAATGATTAAATAACTTATGTAGCTTTTTTAATCTCTCTAAAAAAATTAACTAAAGACTTTATAATTGGTAGAATATATATATATATATATATATATGTGTATGTCGACACACAGAGAGCCTAGTAAACCAAAAAGTATGAATGAAGAATTAAATAAGTCATTAAAATATTATATTCCATGAGTGGGAAAATACCGCGTGGCAAATAAAAACAAAAATGGGAAAACATCAAGAGATGATAAAGAGGGTGGTCCCAAATTAAAGATTCACATAAAAGATACAGCTGTCCACGTAGCTATCTCGTTGATTACTTTCGCAATTACGGTCACAACAATTGCACATAAATAAGAGGGCGAAATGTCCAAACTTAAAAAAACAAAAACAAAAACAAACCTTAAGTCACATTAATTTTACCCATACTATATATATACTTAACATAGTAGTATACGATCTGGTCCACGATATAATTCTCATCCATAATCTTAATTAATGTAGTCACGCTTAGTTAGTTTCTGACTGTAAACAAAATGCAATATGTATGATGATCAAAAACAATAAATATTGAAATAAAACTAAAACGAATTTTACGAATTTTATATTTTGATATGGATATATTCTTTAATTTAAAGTTTATATTTTAAGATGGAGCGGAGTATATTTTATGAGAATGAAAATCTAAACAATAATAAATAAACACGCAAAATATATATTATATGTGTGTGTGTACATGTGTATAATTTTATGATGTAAGTTAAAAATAAAAGGGTTAAGGTATAAAAAGATTTAGAAACTTTTACTAAAGGTATGTTCAACATCATATACTCTTTCAAGGTGAAAAAACACCTATAAACATTTAAAATAAGGGGAAAATGTAACCGTGGCCCCACAACAAAAAGTAACAGGGGTGTTTTGCTCTCATTTTGAAAATTCATGGGTTTTTTTGCTTCTTATAATGTTGGATGAACATTTAATAAAAATTTATGGATATTTTTACCGCTTAACAGATATCACTCTGATCCTATTTATATGTCTTTTCACCAAAAAATTAGTTATATTTATAAGTTCAGTTTCACGGTAATAAATGAGATTATGAAAATTTTACTCATATTAATTATATCAATAAAAATAGAGAGAAAAAAAGAGTTGAAAAATATCCTTTCATAAATAAGGGCAAAGTTAAAAACTTATCTTATAATTATTGACTTAATTATCTATCTTTGATATACATGATTTAATTAAAAAAAACTTATAAATAAAGCTTAAGACCAAAGTGGTTGCTAACTCTCTCTCTTCCTTAAACGATTGGAAACGTGGTGTTATTGGAACGGCATCAGTGTGTGGCCACTGAATTTGAGAAGTGAACGACGACGTAGGGTCCAACATTTATGAGGTGATCAATGGAGCTCATTTGGAGTCCTATAAGTAGCCTTCTCTCCCTTCCGACCCATTTGGCACAAAGAAAACAGAGTTCCCAGGTTGAGACTCTCAGCTTGTTTTGCCTTCCCATTTAGAGAGAGAGAGAGGAGAGAGATGGGAAGAAGCCCTTGTTGCTCCAAGGAGGGCTTGAACAGAGGAGCTTGGACTGCTCATGAAGACAAGATCCTCAAAGACTTCATCTCCGTCCACGGCGAAGGCCGCTGGCGCAGCCTCCCCAAAAGAGCTGGTTCGCTTCTTTCCTTTATTCATAATTTCCTCACCATGTTACGTTGTTGTTTGTCTCTGTTGTTGACCATCATATATATCATCGTACGTACACACACATACAGGTTTGAAAAGATGTGGGAAAAGTTGCAGACTCCGATGGCTCAACTATCTCAGACCCGACATCAAAAGAGGCAACATCACCCCTGACGAAGAAGAGCTTATCGTCCGCCTTCACAAGCTCTTGGGAAACAGGTCTTTAATTATTTTTCATGGATATCTATCGTTAGATTCTGCTAAACTTCTTATGATTCTCATGATTATTGATGTGTCCGTGGTGTTACAGATGGTCTTTGATAGCGGGGAGGCTTCCAGGGCGAACAGACAATGAAATAAAGAACTACTGGAACACTAATTTAGGCAAGAAAGTGAAGAACCAGCATCATAATCGTCTTCATCACCAAAACAAAAATGTTACTTCCTCTGTTCAACCTAAGACCGACAAAGCTTTCAAGAATAATAATAATAATCCAGTGAATCTCAAACCAGAATCAATCTCCCTGCCTTCCCCACATTCTCTCTTCAATGTCGTCCGTACAAAAGCCACCAAGTGCTCTAAGGTCGTCATCACCCCACGTCCTCCTCCTCCTCCTCCTTCTTCCAGACTACTCTTGCAGATTACCGACTCTGAAACAGAGCTGCTTCATCATCCTGTGGAAGATGTTGCCGCGGTGGCTGACTACAACCAGACGACGGGTTTACTCGGTGGCGCCGATGATAAGAGCTCGTCGAGGTTGTTGGGTGTGGAGAAGGATCATCATCAGGAGCCATCGTCGTCGATGATTGCGGTGGATTTCAGCGTGGGAGAGATCTGCTTGTCGGACCTTCTGAACTTGGATTTCTCAGGAATGTGCAACTTCAGTAACAACAACAGCGTCGACGGCCTGTCACCGTCGTCGGACCAGCAACCCTTCGTGTTCTCCGATGATGTTCTAAACGATTGGATGCAGAGCAACAACGGGGAAGACACAAATGTGGGCAATAATCTTCACTCTTTGACATCCTTTCTTGAATCCAGTGAGACATGGCTGGAAGAGTAATTAACCAAGAGGCTTTCCAAAAATAAACCATGTGGATTAATTGATTTAATCAATAAGTTAGTTATGTTAGCTTAGTTTTTTCTGGGTTTGACCAGATGACTTAACGTGGGTGTCAGTGACACTCGCAAAAAGCTTAACTACATTACTGGATCTGAGTTGTTAAATATTTATATAAAACGCATAGTTGGTACTACTATATACCATCCTCTGGTTTCTCTCCACAGTCCAGATTCCTATGTCATGCAAAAATAGTAGTACTTGTTAATTACAACCTTATAATTAATAATCATCGAATTTGGATTAGGTTTATTGTTATTATAAACAAATATCATAATCTAGAGTGTTTAAGACAAAGCAACAAGATATCCATCAATAGTAGTTTTTTTTTTCCCACAATGATATTTTTATTCAAAATATTAAAAGACACTAAATTACGTGGGCGTGAGAACAAAAAAAAAAAACTATAATACAGGACACTTTAACTAATTCACAAAAACAAAAAGTAAACTCAATAAATATGTTATAAATTAAAACTTTTCTCCACTTTTATCTCTATTAGAAAATGTGTTTGAAAATTTAATGACTGGATAAGGTTGAAAATGAACATCAATTACAACGACAACAATGAATACTGATTATTAATTATCTTATAGGTGACTGGGACCAAGTCATTTCTTTAAAAGCGCCCTATATTATTGAAAGGATGGAGTACTTATTTTTTGTGACATACACACACACTACATATATAACATTAATCTGTCATTAGTTTTAGGCCTGAGATAATTGGAACAAACGGCTGGTGCGTGCTCCCAAGTCCCAATGCTGTATTAATAAAACGCCAATTGCTTGCTACCGCGATTAGGGAAATTATCGAAGACAGAGATATGAGAGGGCTCTTAGCTGGGTGACCTAAATTGTACTAAGCAGTTTTATTCAAATTTAAACCATTAACTAAGCTCATTAATATTGCCTTGGGATTCATATCATTATTATAATTAACAACCAGATCCATGCCCTAATTTTTAATTGGGACTCTGATATGAGTAATAGTGTGATTCGTTTTTTTTTTTTTTTTTTTTTTCCTTTTCTTTCTTGGACACTGCCTATAAATTTTATATATACTCCAATGTTTTGTGATATGTTGATGTCCGATTTGTTTTTGGGGCATATTACTTGTGCGATCATTTTTAATTTGTAAAATATTTTTTCATTCTTTTGTGCCTTTCATACGAATTAAATTTGTGATTGAGACGCATTGACTAAAACAGCCTGTTCTTTGTATTTTACAACCACTTTTCACTTAATTGACGCAACACAAATTTTTACCATGTGATTTTTTTTGTTTTTTTTGTATTCACATGGATTTGAATTCAGTACCCCATGTTTAAGAAACCAAGGTCTCTTCCACTGGAACCAATACATGTTGGTTAAATTTGTGAGTTTTAATATAAAAATAATGAAATATAAATTTTTAATAAAGAGAAGGGTGGCTAAATAATTATACTTTTAATATAAAAATAATTAAACATAAATTTTCCAATGTGATGAGTATTAGGACAGAAGTGCAGCGAGCAGAACATATGTTAAATAAGGGGGAAAAAATTAATCTCACTTAGAAAAATGAACTAAAAATCATGCAGTATAGGAAACGAATTTTCTGGCTTAAAATGCCGTAAAGACTTAAAATGTAGAAAGAAATAATAACAATGTTCAGATGATAATAACATTTTATACAATGAAATTAAAGTTTAGAAAATAATATTTCCCAAAGTAACATCTTAACATGCGTTAAATTGGATAATCATAGGTTCACATTTTACATCTTCTTACACGCCATTACGCCCATCCTCTAATTAGATGTATGGGGTTTTTTTAGGGTTAAATATCATTTGCTAATTAGATGTTTTTTTGGGGGTTTATATATATTATTTATTTATATTAAACTCTACGCTTTTTTTTACACCAAAGTATTTCTAATTAATTAATTTTTAGTCCTGCATTTAAAATTTTTTTTATGTAACACCAAAAGTATCGTGAAAATTAATTAATTAAAATTTAAATATAAGAAAAAAAATTAGAATTTTAATCTCAATAAATAAAATATATAAAAGATATTTTTTAAAAAAATGTCATCGATCATCCTCTAACTGGCATCATAAGTTAACAATAAAGCCTCTTACTTCATGGGAGTTGCTTGTATAGATCATACAGTGTCGTTGTACTCTATTAACGACAAAATCTTTTAATATTGTTATCTAAAAAAATCTAACTTTATTCAATGTTTTATTCTAAGTCTCTCTCTTTTTTCAATAACTAATTGATCGATGAACTTGACAAAAAGTTAGAAAAGGGGGTGCATAGGTTTGAAACAAATATCTGAGCAAAAAAAAAAGGTTTGAAACAAATAGGGTAAAACACAAAGTGGACCCCAGGGTGTGAGGACTGAGGAAAACAAATCTATGGGCGTAATTTGGGCTGGAAATGTCCCCATCTTGTCATAATAGCTGTCTAGCTTCCTGGGTTAAAGGGTGCTTTTCTATATTTTTTAATAAACAAAATGAAACCTAGTTGAGTTGGGTCCCAAAATTGGACTTTTCTATATTTTTTAATAAACAAAATAAAACCTAGTTGAGTTGGGTCCTAAAATTGGTTCACCATGTATCTCCAAACTCAAATCCACCAATAAGATCTTTATATACAATTTTAGAAAACATCTGCCAACAAGATCTTTATATCAACAATAAGATTTAAACTCATAACAATTTTTATATCATATAAACATTTATATTTTAAATTTGAAGAAATATACTCCTTTTTAATCCATCGATAGTATGATAGTATTTTGTTAGTGTGTATAAACATTTATATTTTAAATGTGCTCCTTCCGTTTCCATCGATAGTATGATAGTATTTTGTTAGTGTACATGTGCTACCTCTGATCCACAATATAAGATGCTTTTAGAAAAATAGCTTGGTCTAAAATTTAATTTATTTGTAAAATAATTAATGCTCATTTTTCAATTTTGTCCTTGTTATTAATGCTCATTATAATTTTGTCCACTCGATTAAATTTTCAAACATATTTTTCAATAAGGGTAAAAGTGGAGAAAATTTTAATTTATAACATTTAATGAGTTAGCTGATACTTTTTTATTCCTTTAAATTAGTTAAAATGTCATATATTATGGATAAGAGGGAATATCCTCCTTCATGAGATAATCTTATATGAGACACTGTTGGACAGTAAATGTAAGCTCGTTTCTTGATGAAAATTTGAATATTGATTTGCATTATTAGGGAGTATCCTTTTGTTAGACTAAACCTTCATTGACATTATTATGCATATATTTATTTCTTTTCATGTAGCAAATGAGAAAGAGAATGATATTTAAATTTTAAGTTGGAATTTAAATAAGAGACTTGTTAGTTGTTGATTAGCAAATTTAATAGAAATTAATTTATATGTAGAGATAACAGAGCCAAGGAAATGGCAAGAGAGTTTGTGGACGGAACGTAAATGAAAGTGCTCCTGCTTTGAAATTGGAAGCATTCCCATTGGCTGTGGTCCGATTCAACGTCCTCTGATCTGCCTTTATTCTTACAATTTATGGCGCCCCTCATCCATTTTCAACTTTTTTTAATCATTCTCTGTTCTACATAAGTCACATGTATAAAAAAAATTATTTTAAAATATAAGTCTTTTGTAGGATAATAAATATGTCTTTGACAATTTTACCCTTTATTAGTAATAGGAAGGAGGGATAAAATGAAGTGAAAGAAGATGTGCAGCCTTTATAAAGAAGGGCAAATATAAGAAATTTTATATTTTAATGTTTTTGTTTTATTTTGTAAAATGAGATACAAGTGACTTATAAAAAATAATAAAGTGGTAGTTCTTTATAAATTAATCTCTCCTTGTCATTTTTATAAACAATTTTTCTCTCATTAACTGGTCCTTATTATAAAGTCTCAAAATTTAAATTACTTTTTCATTGTCTACCTCTATTAAATTAGAAGCTGTAGAAAAAATTTAAACTACTTTTTTCACTTTTTGTCTACCCCAAGATAATTAAATACATAACTTTATATTAATCATTCCTCACGCTTTTTCACCACTTTTTTAAAAAAAAAAAAAAAAAATTATTAATTTATATATTTTTTGTATTTGTTATAGGGTTATTTATCCATTTAACTACAAATACATAATAACTATATTCTAATTTTACGATTTGATTTATTATTTGTTGCAAATAAAAATTATGGACACATATGCAAGGAGATGTAGTTGGTTTAATGATTATAGAGTAAAACAATCAATGTCGTTAAAATTGATCACGAAAATGATTGGGTAATCTTTCTTTTGAGTGATGTTTTTTTATGTTTTATGTGAGTTATTTGTGATCTTTATTGGTATAATTAATATGGGCTTTATTTAAATTCGTGTTGTAATTTACTAATTATATTTTTTTAAAAAAAAGTGGAGGAAAAATAGTTAAAATTTGGAATATAAATAGGACCTTTGAAAAAAAAATAGGTTTTTTTACTCTCTTATAAATAAATAGGATCAAAATTTCTATATTAAATACATAACTTTATATTAATCATTCCTCACTCACCACTAATATATATATATATATATATATAGGGTTTATCGTTTGTACGTCACTGACATAAGATTATCTTGAAATCACTCCAAAACTACGTTTTGAGGTTAAAATTAATGAAGGGTGTTTTAATATTTTTTTTTTTGTATTTATTATACGAATTTTACAAAAGATCCTTCATTAATTTCCCTAACCCTAAAACCGCATCGTTTTGGGAGTTTGGGGAATTAATAAAGAGTGTTTTGGTATTTTTATTTTTATATTTATTATATGAATTTGACTAAAACACTCTTCATTACTCTAACTCCCAAAACGACGTAGTTTTTTTAAAATATAATGTCAAACGATACGACAAACGATAAACATATATATATATATATATATATCTTCCCCCTCCCCCTCGATTGAAGGTTGAAATTGGTGTTTTTGGAGGAAGCTAGGAGGCTCAAGAAGAAAAATGTGAATAGTAAAATGAGCTCAGGAGGTTGAGGAGGAAGAATGTGAACAGCAAAACGAGCTTCACAAAATTCGTAATAGGATTGACAAGTTTAGTAATGTTTTTGGCAAAAATTGTAATAATTTTGACAAAAATGTTTGCTAACTTGCTTGTTTTCATCGTAAAACGCTCTTTTATTAAAACTATTACTAAACTTGTTAATCCCATTACAAATTTTGGTGAAATGCTACAAATGTGGATGAATCCTGACTTGCATCTTTTTTATCAACAAACACTTTTGTCAAAACCATTACTAAACTTGTAAATCTCATAACGAATTTTGGTGAGATGCCACAAATGTGAATAAATCATGACTTGCATGTTTTCATCAACAAACGCTTTTGTCAAAATCATTATTAAACTCGTCAATTCTATTACGAATTTTGTGAAGCTCGTTTTACTATCACCTTTTTCTTCCTCAGCCTCTTGGGTTCCTCCAACAACACCAATTTCAACATTCTTACACCTTTGCCTCTCTTCCTCGTCAAAAACAACACCTAAACCTAGGAGACTTTTATCTTCCACCATTTTCACTTTACTCTACTTCCACCTTCGCTCCACCATTATTGCTGCCTCCGCTTCACACACACACACACACACACACACACACACACACACACACACACACACACACACACACACACACACACACACACACACACAAGACGTCGGGAAGAGGAAAAGGAAGAGAGGGTGAGTAGAGAGAAAGAGGAACAGAGGGTGATGGGAGAGAAAGAATATGTGAGGGGCTTTTTAGTAAAAATATTTAAATTTCAAAATCTCATATACCTCCCAATCATCTATGTGCATGTCTTTTAAATTTCTTAACATAAGTTTTGGCGTTTTGGAATTTTATATGGTATTTAAATGACATTTTCCCATAATAAAAATGATAGTAATATTTTATTGAAAAAAATAATAAGAATAATACTATCTCCAGTCTTTAATATAAAATGTAGTTGATTTTTTTAAAAAAAAAAAAGATTAAGAGAACTAATTAAATTACATTAAAATATTTTTATATATCTTTTTTTAATCTAAGTTACTTGATTTATAAATTAATATATAATTTTATGACATACAATATATATTATAATTAAGTTGTTTATTTAGTTTTTTTAATTTCTCTAGAAAAAGGTAAACTTATTCTTAAATTAAAAGAAATTTGAAAAAAAAATCCTAAGTCGTTCTAGGATGATTTATTATGACAAAAAATGGCACCGTAGTTTGGGAAATTTTAAAAAAGAATTAAAAAGAAAGAAAAAGAAGGGAGAGTGAATCAAGTTCATCAAGAGACAGAGAAGAGGCTGCGGAGGGAGAGGGGCTGAATTTGAGAAAGAGAGTGGCTAGACAAGAATAAGACCCCCACCTCCCACGTGGCATCTCAAATATAAACCTCTTCCACGTGGGTCCAGCCGCCGCCTGGCCCAAAATTCCTATTTATTAATTATTAATCATAATTTTTTTAAATAAAAAATAAAAAAATTTAAAAAAATTATACTCATATCTTTTTGGGAAAAAACATAATAAACACCTAATTCTAAACAACATCATCGAGTTCATCAAGAGACAGAGGAGGTTGCGAAGGAAGAGGGCCGAATTTGAGAAAGAGAGTGGATAGACAAGAATAGGACCTCCACCCCCCACGTGGCATCTCCGTATAAACCTCTTTCACGTGGGTCCAGCCGCCGCCTGGCCCACCCATCGTATTTATTAATTATTATTTTTTACTTCCTTTGTCCGTATGAGGCTGAATCGGTAATTAGGGGGCGAAAATTACAAAAAAAAAACCCAAATTTTCATGAAAATACATTTCTACCCACAAAATTTTAATATGTTCATTTTAGTCCCTCCACGAAACTTTTAGTGGGACTAAAGTGAAAATATTAAAACTTTTATGATGTTGAAATGTAATTTCCTAATACTATGGGTTCAATTTTGTAATTTTAGGGGCCACCCCTTGTCTATATGATCATATTTATGTTCTTTTAATTAAATCACACATTACCAACGAAGGAAATGTAGTTAAATTAATGATTATGGGATAAATTTTAAATTTTTTACCCTCATTTATGAATGATTATCTTTTAACTCTTTCTCCTTTCTCTATTTTCATTGGTACAATTAATATGAACAAAATTGTCACGATCTTATTTATTACCTGAAAGATTACTTATCAATATGACTAAAGTTTTTGGTCAAAAAATACTTATAAATAGGATCAGAATGATATATATATATATATAAAGGGTTTATATATCCTAAAAATAGTAAAAAATAGTTAAATGTAATAATTATGTGGGAAATTTAGTTTTTTTTTTTAAAAAAAATGCATCTATTTAAGAATGAGTGTGAGAGAGTAATAATGAAAAAATGATGAAGGAGAATGGATGTAGTATAATAATTAACTGAGGGCAAAATGAAAAAAAGTACATTTATTAATGAAACAAACTCAAAAAAAATTTTACACTTACAACTTGTTTGGTATGAGGGGAGGAGAGAGAAAGTAATAGAAAGGAATTTTTTTTTGAGTTGGATTTTAAAAAACTATAGAAGTGGAGTTAAAAGTTTTTGTTACTCTTTTATTATACATATTATCTTTATTAAAATTTTATAACCCCACTTCTCCTAATGTTTTAAATTCAACTCGTAAAAAGTTTCAATCCCCTCTCCTTCCCTCCAAATTACTCATTCCACACAAGTCCATTTAAAAAAAAAAAAAAAAAATCTTATATAGAGGGAGGGACAAAGGGAGTACCTACGAATGTGACATATGTTTTCCCTTCCCATCACGTAATCGGCATTTTCCTCTTCTGACTCCCTTTGTTTTTAGAATAGGAATAAATCCTCCAATACCAACAAGCTGTTGATTGAGGTGATGCAGAACCTTCTCATTAACTCTTTTCCAGTTTTCTCTATTTCCCTCCTATGCTAACAAGTTTTTGGTTTTGATGATGTAGTTTTAACCTAGTGGAAGAAAATGGAAAGAAGAGTTAATGGAGAGGTTCCACGCCGTTGTTGAGTTACTAAGTGGTCTTATACCCCATAAACAAGATAATACATATTTAAATCCTCAAAAATGAATTTATTGGGAGAGGCAAAATCATTTTATACTCTAAGTCTCAAAAGAGATCATACCCTTAATCAAATAAAAATAATAATCCCACCAATTCCATGAATAGCGGAATTTTTTAAAGATATATACTAACAATTTCTCGGTAAAAAATTTTAAGTTTACCCTTATTAAAAAATTCTCTCTCTTTCTTTCTTTACAAATCATCACCGCATTTATCTCTTCTTTTTTTTTTTTACACTTTTTATAACGGAAAATTGGAAAATAATCACTTCTCAAATGATAGGCTTATAACAAGGAATATAGTGGTATTTAGAACTTAGAAGCAAAAGGGAGTATGAAAATAGGGAGCTGCCTGGGCATTTAAGACAATTAGTGAAGTCACTGAGATAAGTTGCAATAAATTTAAAAGGAGTTAGGGAATTAGAAATTAGAAATGTTGAAAATGGCTAACGCGGCTTAACGTGGTCCATGTAAAGAAAATAGAGGGAGGTACGTGATGGGTGGCTAGGTTTGGATGAGTTAAGTAGCAATAATATAAACAAGTAGTACTAGCTAATAGCTATGGTAATAGCCTAATAGGAATAGTAGTCGTTAAGAAGAAGGGGACAAGCAGGTAATGTAATTGAACGTAAAAGGAAAGAAGGCTAGTTTTAGAGTTATGTGTTTTGCTTTCCTTTCTTTCTTATTAGAGTTGGGAATCGTAAAAAAAATATCTATTTTTGAAGGGTTAGGGAGGGATCCGAAAGTTACTATTATAAATTTAGAGTGCGTCCAAGGTAAAACATCTATTTTTTTAAAAGCAACAAACTCGGAAAGCGTTTCAGTCTCTGGTGCAAGACAAAATTTAAATTTTACTAAATAATTTTTTTCTCAATTGTCATTATTCAAAATAGGATATCTATGGACAAAAAAATTCTTATTATAAATTTTAACTATTTTTCTTTCAAGGTGTTTTATAGTTTTTTTTTAAAGAAATATAAATAGTAGAAGAAATTACAATAATTAAATCTTTTAATTTATTAAATAAATGTTTCAACATTAATATTCAAACAACACAAATCATCCAACAAATAAAAACATTCACTAATTCGTAATTAAAGTTGATATCCATTAAATTCTTTTATAAAAATAAAAATTATTGTTAACAAATAACTTATATAAAACATAAGAAGCAAACATAGGTTTTAAATTTAAACTATTATACAATATTTACATGACATTGATAAGATTAATCCTATGACTTGTGATGAGAAGACTGTCAATATAAAGATTAATCTGACTTTAATTTTCAATGAATATTCGAATGTGGGGACATCCCTTCCAACTCTTTATTACTTTTTTTTAAAAAATATTCACAAGGCCTAACAGGCCAGCAAAAAATCCTTTGAAGGATAATTTTTTAAAATATTCACAAGGCAGGCGCCTACAAGATGGTAGCCAAGACCGTTTCATTTAACTCCTCTACTTTTTCAAGCCTGAGATCAAAGCTGAAACAAGTCGATCCAACGAATTTTAGCCCGATTTCCCAGCTCCATTCTAACAAATACCCCTATATGAGTACTTGTTCTCTTGCTTGTCTTGTGCTATGTACCTAGGCTTCGCAATTAATCTCTTGCTACTTTATTTCATTTGAGGTTATCCTTCAACCACGTCTCTCTGTCTCATATTTTGTCATGACTTGTGCAATTACAGTTGGGAGGTGTTATAAATTTACTTCGTACTATAATAGAAGCATATTGACTTTTCTTATAGTCTTTGGGACCACAAACGCCCTAACCCCTATGGCTTGGGGAATTACAGTTGGGAGGGTTCCTTTCTCATCCATATCCCATCTTTCTTTTATCTGTGTCGTTAGATTAAAATATAAACAATTTAGATTTAATTTTTTATAAAAATATTTTTTTAATAACTTAATATGTTATTAATATTTTTATAAAAGATTAAATTTAAACCGTTCAGATTTCAATCCAACGCTTTAGATGAAAAAGAAAATGGAAAGGGAAGAGGATAGGAGTCAAATCCAATAAAAATATATTGACTTTTCTTTTAATCTTTGGGACCACAAGCACACTAACCCCTATGACTTTTGAGTTGCATAGGACAATATGGCGTCTTATGTCAAGAGTTAAGAATCAAGGCCGCCCTTAAAGTGTCAGGCCTAAAAGAACTGGCTCTTTTAGGCTTAGGGTAAAAAATTTTGTTTTTCAAGGCTCGGCCCTTGAGCATACGTGCCAGAGCCGGCCTTGCCGGGTCGGAAGTTATTTTTTCTAAATTTTAACTATTTTTTCTACTTTTTTTCAAAGAAATATAATTAGTGAATTACAATAATTAAAATTATAATTTAACAAATAAATGTTGTTAACATTAAAGTCTAAACAACACGCATCATGTAACAAGCAAACACAGTCACTAATTCATAATCAAAGGCAAATTATTGTCCACAAATAACATCAATTTCAAAGATATTTGATTATGTTTCACTTTGAGTAGTAAGCTCTTCTTCATGGGTAAAAATATCAAGAATTTCTCCTTTCGCATCATGAATATATCCATAATCTTTATCTACAACAAATTATAAACCAAATCATAAAATCAGAGTATAATTATTATATGTGTGTATTAAATGGATACATAAATCTATAATAA
Source organism: Acacia melanoxylon (assembly GCA_019022615.1). Taxonomy (NCBI): domain Eukaryota; kingdom Viridiplantae; phylum Streptophyta; class Magnoliopsida; order Fabales; family Fabaceae; genus Acacia; species Acacia melanoxylon. The sequence goes on from JAFJYJ010000011.1 coordinate 5,392,238, forward strand.
ATACAAAATACATATAAATTTGTAAATTACTATTATATGTGAATCTATACATCCAGTCGATCAAGGCAACATGGGGAAAGTTAGAGGGAAAAAATTTCACGGACTTAACGGTCCGGCTCTTTTAAGCCCTTGGTCATATAAGGCTAACTCTTTTAACTCTAATCCATGACTTAAAGGGTTTAAACGAGCCAGCCCGATGGACTCAACATGATTTCCCGATTCTACTCCTATCCTATACATTGGATACCCCTTTTATGTTATTCTCATAAGGGTTAAATGCCTAATTTGCCCCGGAAGTTTTGATAAGGGGGCACTCATCACCCGGAAGTTTTTTTGGTATCAAATTTGTCTCGGAAGTATGAAAAAGGTAGCAAATTTGCCCCTTCGTTAATTTTGAGTTAAGTTTGGTGAGTGTACACGTGGTATGCCTTATTCATGAACGAATAAGAGTTAAGTATCATTTTACCCGGAAGTTTTTCAGCGAGAGCAAGTTTGCCGCTGGAAGTTTTTATTTAAGAAGCAATTTTGCCTGGAAGTTTATAAAAGTAGCAATTTTTTCTTTCTCCCGATATTAAATTTGACTATTAAATCAAACAAAAGCCACACATGTAAATGCCTTGAAAATGTCGAGCTTGGAGTCGGAGAAGGAGATCCTTGAGATGTTGAGCTCAAAGGCGCTAGAATTTGTGAAGTCGAAGCTGGTCGTGAAATTTGAAAGGTTTGTCGCAAAAAGGAAGGCATCACTTATAATCTAAGCAAATGAAACGCAAAACGAGAAATGAATTGTTACAAAAATTGGTTCGGTAAAACAAATCAATAGTGATAATATTTACGTTTGTATAGAGTGATTATTTGCTTAGATCATAAGTGATCTTCCTGCGGACGGTCCGCTTCACAAATTCCGCCGTTCAGCTCAACATCTCAAAGATCTCATTCTCTAACTCCAAGTTTGACATTTTCAAGGCATGACATGTGTCTTCGAACTGATTTAATAGTCAAATTTAATATGTGGGAAAGAAGGGCAAAATTGATACGTTTTGTAAACTTTCGGGGCAAAATTGCTCCTCGTGAAAACTTCCGGGGCAAACTTGCTCTCGGGAAAACTTCCGGCAAAAATGATACTTAACTCTTATTGGGTTGATGAGGTGGCATGCCACATGTACACTCGTTAAACTTAACGGTCAAAATTAACGGAGGGACAAATTTGCTACCTTTTTCATACTTCGGCAAATTTGCTTCCTTTTTAATACTTCCATGGTAAATTTGGTACCAAAAAAACTTTCGGGTGATGAGTGCCCCCTTATCAAAACTTCCAGAGCAAATTAGGCATTTAACCCTTTTTCATAATATACTCCCACTAGTAAAAATATGACACGTTGTTAACCAATTCAAATAAATAAAAGATGTTAGTTAAATTATTTAATGTATCTTAAATTGATAAAATTTATCTACTTTATTCTTATAAAAGAATGCTATTTTCAAATATTTTTTTATTATTTGTCACCTCTCTCTCACCCACCTTCAAGGGGGTAAAAATAAAGGGCAATTATTAATTATCTTGTCAACATCTTATATTTTGAACCAAAATTTTCTTTTAGAAGGCTTCCTATATTTTGGACAAGAGGGAGTATTTCCTTTCGTTCTTGATATAAGATTTACTTTATAGTTCAATTTCTTTATTAAAGAGGATATTATATTGAGGATATAAGGTAGAGATACTATTTTTTCAAGGAGTCTGATTCTTTTTATAAGCTATACTTTAAATATGACTGAACATTTAATGTATTTGTTTTAAATTTTGACCAATGGTTGATTATACTTTGTCCATTCTACAATATTAGTTACTTTTACTAATTTATCACAACAAAAAATGATAGTTAATTCATTAAATCTATTTTGAGTTATATTTTTTTAAATAAAATGAGATTTTGAATGAAAGAGGAAAAACGACGATTCACATTTAAACATTAATTACATGGGTAAAATTGAAAAGAAACATTAATCACTCTCAAATCGACTTATATTGTGAATAAAAAAAATACTTTTAAAAGTGACTTATTCGCTCTGGTCTTTTTTATAAGAGCCTCTAATAACTAAATTATATGATTTAAAAATTAATTAAAATTAGTTAAAAGAAATAAATATGTTGTACATGAAAATTTTTTAAGTATGCCTTTATTTATATAGGGGCAAGTAAGATAAAGAAATAGAGTGGTAATAAGAGAAAGTATGAAAGAAAGTATAGTACGGAAAAAAGATGAGGAGAAATAATATAGGAAATTAAGGACAAAAATGGTAAACATACATTATATTAAATGCTCAGATAACTTTAAGTGAGATCTTATAAAAAAGATCAAGACAATTCAAATTTTTAGTTCTTACAAAAAATAGCGGAAAGGAAGCCAGGTATATTGTGAGAGGAAGGAGTACGGTTGTTTCACTGCACTATAATTTAGGTTGAAATGACATAGCTTTTTACTGTATTTGGTTAGTATATAGGGTTAAGGTGCGATTTGAAGCAATAAATTATTAGGCGGAGGCGTCCAACACAATTAATTATTAAGTGGACCAAAAATACCAACAAACTTTTAAAAAGGAAATACCAAAGACAACGCTTGGATTAGAAAAAGTTAACGTCAGTTATCTAAAGGTGCAGATCGTAAATGACTTTTTGGGTGAGCGCCCAACACAAAAAAGTTTTACTCAGAGGCTTTTCAAAGCATAAAAATTCTAAATTTTACTAAATTAAATAATTTTTTTTCAATTGTCATTATTCAAAACTACTTGTATAGATATCTATGCACAAAAATTACTCATTCTTCAATTTTGTCAAAATTATAATTTACTAAAATAAAAAATTAATAAAAAATATAATTATTTGATTTAAATAAAACTCAAGGTGTTTTATAGTTTATTATATATGTTAAACAAAAAAATTATATGATTTATTTTTATTTTAGAAGAAATTTATGTGAGTTAAAAAATTCATTTAATGTTAATAAAATTTAAAAAATCTTGAAAGAAATGAAATGAGTTTAATTTTTATTTTTATAAAAATAGCTTAATGGATATCAACGTTGATATTTAATAATATAAATTTAAACTTGATGATATATTTGTTAATTAAATGATCTATTACTTATATGGATATGAAACTTGTTGAAAAAAGAAAAGAAAAGATAACTTAAGAGGCTTGAAGAAGGACAATTTAATAATAGGTTAAGGAGCAATTTGACCTACGAAAGTCCCATATCCATATAAGCAATAGATCATTTAATTAACAAATATATCATCAAGTTGCCAGATTTATATTATTAAGATCAACGTTGATATTTATTAAGCTTTTTTATTAAAAAAAACTCATTTCATTTCTTTCGAGGATATAATAGATTTTTTAAATTTTATTAACATTAAATGAATTTTTTAACTTACATAAATTTCTTCTAAAATAAAAATAAATCATATAATTTTTTTTGTTTAACATATATAATAAACTATAAAACACCTTGAGTTTTATTTAAATCATATAATTATTTTTTTTTATTTTAGCAAATTATAATTTTGACAAAATTGAAGAATGAGTAATTTTTGTCCATAGATATCTGTATAAGTAGTTTTGAATAATGACAATTGAGAATTTTTTTAATCTAATTTAGTAAAATTTAGAATTTTGTCTTCACGAAAGGTCTTCTACAGAAAAAAAGTTAGTTAGCCCGTCAAGACCTTTTAGATAACGAGGCGTTAACTTTTTCTAATCGGCGTTGTCTTTACGGACGCTTCTTTTTTAAAAGTTTGTTTATTTTTTGATACTTAATAGTTAATTGTGTTAGGCTTCTACAAAATTTAATAGTTTATTATTTAAATCGCATCTTTTAACCTAGTATATATAACTCAGGAACTGTTTACTGCACTTAATTGTTTCAATTTTTTCAAGTGCTATAAGTATATATATGAGCGGCTTCTACAGTCTCACTTCTTTCTCCTAATACTAATTTTAGGGTCACTTTTTTAAGTTTGATTATTTTTATTTGCATTCTGCGGAATATATTTATGGATCGCCAAATTTTAGCACTCTCATACGGCCCCCACTGTCCCATTTGTGCCCTACGCCTAGGACTAGCCCCTCATAATCCTCTACCCAATTCATAAATTGTGTGTGTGGGTGTAATGTTCTATTTATATATTCCTTTTGATTAAAAAATGTGGTTTTATTTATAAGTCTTTTTGACTAAATAAATGAGATTATGATAATTTTACCTATATTAATTTGTCCAATGAAAACAAAGAGAGAAGAAATAGTTGAAAGGTACTCAATCACCCAATCATAAATAAGGATAAAATTGAAAATGCACCCCATGTCGTTGAAATTGCCTCAACTACCTTTTTTTGATATGTATGATTTGATAAAAATGACTTATAAATAAAACCAGAGTGGTATGTATGTGTTGACTTGGCTTGATTCTTTTTTAATTGCAAACTACCAACCACTTTTAAGTTAGATTCGACAATATTTTGTTGGCAAAAACTAAACAAAAACATACGACAAATTTTTTTTAAAAAAAAAAAATAAATAGAATATTATAAATAGTAGGCATTTCAGTAAAATAATACCATGAAAACTTCACAAAATTATATTCTCAAGCTCAACGTACCACTAGGCATGCAGACTCGTTTAATTATTCATGTATTTTTCGTTGGAAAAACGCAGTCTTTTCGATTCCTATACTTTTGGTCAATTTGGTTCAATGTCATTGTTGGTTTTTTTTTTTTTGTTAATAAATTAATTTATAGAATTATGGTTATCTTTTGATCAAATTTCATACCATTACCAAATAATATTATCATATTAAAGACATATGATTGCTATATCAGTCACATAATATATATTTTTATAATTATTTTTTACGCTTTAATATAATTATTTTTATATTTTAAAATTAAAATAAGCCGACAGATCAACAAGTTTATTTTAATTTTAAAATAATAGAAATGATTATAGGGAATCAAGACTATATTTTCCCTTTTTTTAATTATACTAAATTAGATTATATTTGTTTCCATTTGCAGATTTGAAGAAAGATATGTTATGGCCAATGATTAATTATGAGTATTGCCTTGTCCTAAACGGGGTTGCTGAGATCACTCGGTGGTGTCGCTTTTTTTCAAAGACAATAATATAATTTGAAATTAAAAGTTCATTTAAAGGGAATTAAATTTCTTTCATTTGTTACCTGAGCTAATAACTGTCCTAGAATTGACAACAAAAGCGTTCAGATAATTGAATAAAAATAGGGACAGATAACCGAGAAGGTATATACCAAAACTTAAAAAAGGAATGGAGCAGAGTCCTATGAAGAGATTCTGGAGGGTCATAAAATGGAAACAAAAATGGGAAAAGGGTGGAAAAGAAAACAACAAGGAATTTATTCCTCTCTTGTAACCCCACGTCTATATAAAGCTTTTGATTCAACGTAACCATAATCATCTCCTATACTGCCATAGAGCTGTCCTGATGAATTTTCCATAACTAGAACTCCTTTTTTTTGAACATATATAAACGACGATATAACATAATGACACCATGTCTTAACTCAAAATCTTTCAACATTCTAGTTTATGATTCAATTATGAAGTTAGATACCATCTCTGGTCTTTAATATAAGAGTCCGTCTGCAATGTTTTTGTAGAAATTAAAGAAAACCCTGTCATATCCTTAAAAATGTTAATTTTTTAAAACAAAAACCCTTAGTTAACTCTTATATTTAAGATGGGAGAGTGTATTTATTAAGTTCGATTCTTTCTTCTAATGTAAGACCTCTCACTGTGAAATCAAGTCCGCTCGTATTTGGATATGTATCTTAACACCATATATTATAAAACACACATAAATAAGTACTTTTAATGACTCTACATTATTCCAAACAAACATTGCGTTGAAGAGTAGAAAACAAGTTGGAGATGAAGAGAGATAGATGAGAGGGAGAAAACAGCAGAGATTAGAGGAAGGAGGGGGCGTCAGAGTACGATTTGATTAATTTTCTCAGTGACATTTGGAGGCACTCTGCCACTCTGTACACTGCAACTAACTTTCCAACCAGCTGCAACAAACTTTCCCACCAGCTTTTTGGAATGTTAGTTTGAGAGACTTCTAAGTTCTAACTCTATCTGCAGATATTAGGTGACGCAATTTTTAAAATTTATGTCTTAAAAAATAATAATAAAAAAGTCAAATATTTTATTGCAGATATTAGGTGACGCAATATGAAATAATAATAATTGTATTATAAATATTTTTTTTTTTTTTGAGATGTTAAGAAAATTAATTAAATTACTTTTAAATATTTATATTTATCATTTTTTTCTCCAAACTATTTTTCCCGATATATAATCTAATGATATACAACATATGATATGATTAAGTAAATTTTTAATTTTTTTAATCTCTAAAAAAAATTAATTATACCTTATATGTGATAGATAGCTGGCTAGCTGTCATGGTTTAATTTGGATCTTTCCAAGGTGTAAATTTTGTCTGAAGTACTTCCTTTGAAGTGAGAGTGACTATATATATATATATATGTGTGTGTGGAGAGAAAACACTGTTTGGTAGAATAATGAATTGAAAATATTATGAAAATGTAAACCACTTCAAGTCTTCAACTAGATTTTAGGGATTTAGATGTTTGGACTTTGGATGGAGGAGGCATAAATAGGGAAATTAATTTATTGGGAGAGACAAAATCCTTTTGTACTCTAATTCTAGAAAGAGATTATGTCCTTAATCAAATAAAATAAAACAGTCTCTCCAATTCTATAAATAGCAGAATTTTTTAAAGATATACACTAATAATTTATCTGTAAAATTTTTTAAAACTTACCCTTATTAAAATCTTTCTCTCTTTCTATCTTTAGAAAGCATCCTCACATTTATCTCTCTCTTTTTCACTTTTTGCAACGAAAATTAATAAAAACAAAATTGGAAAACAATCACTTCTCCAAGAATAGGCTTATAATAAGGAATATAGTGGTATTTAGAACCTAGAAGTAAAAGGGAGTATGAAAATAGGGAGTTGCCTGGGGATTTAAGACAATTAGTGAAGTCACTGAGATAAGTTGCAATAAATTTAAAAGGAGAGAGGGAATTAGAAATTAGATGGGTAGATAGGTTTGGATGAGTTAAGTAGCAATAATATAAACAAGTAGTAGTAGGTAAAAGGTAGGAATAGTTGGTAGTACTAATTAAGAAGGGAACAAGAAGGTAATATAATTGAACGTAAAAGGGAAAGGCTACAGATAAGAACAGTGACCGAAAAGGAAAGAAGGCTAGTTTTAGAATTACAGTGATGTGTGTTTTGCTTTCCTTTCTTGTACTATATATGTTCTTAGGCTTCGCAATTAATCTCTTGTTACTCTATTTATTTCATTAGAGGGGGATCATGTTCATGTCTTGGAGAAATACAGTTGGGAGGGGTTATGATAAAAGCATTTTTCTGTTAAATGAGATTACTGATGTTATACTTTATAAATTTACTTCATTTAAACCTAGTGGACCAAACATAAACATATACTGTAGCCTAAAAAACCTAAATGGATTATAACTCTAGGGAATCAAGAAGATATTTTCCTTTTAAAATAAATATATACTAAATTAGATTAGAATTGTTTCCATTTGCAAATTTGAAGATATATATGTTATGGCCGATGATTAAATCCACACTAATAGACAAGCATATGCATGATCTTATTCATGAAGACCAATAAAGAAAAGAAATGAAGAAGAAGAAAGATACTTCCTTCATCTCTATATATAGAGCCTTTCAATTGAATTGTGATATTCTAAAAAATAGTCAAATGTGGTTAAATGTAATAATTATATATGATATTTAAATTTTTTCCCAAAAAAGCCCTTATTTATGAATGTGTGAGAGAGAGTAATAATGAGAAAATGATGAAAGAAAATGTATGTAGCATAATAATTACTTGAGGGTAAAATGGAAAAAAAAAAAAGTACATTTATTTTGAGACAAACTCAAAAGGGATCTTACATTTAGGGACAATCCCATTAAGAAAAAGCTCTTACATACAGGGAGGGACAAATTATGTTACTGTATTACATTTAAACAAAACCTGAACAAATATATATATATATATATATTTTGCTCCTTTGGTTTATCGGAACCTTCGGTTCCAACTAATTCGGATTCGCCTCGAGTTAGGCTACGGTCGTAGGGAAGAGTTTAACACCATTTTCTTTATTCTCGCATCTCGGGCGGGACATAGTTAAAAAGAAACGAGTCTCTTATCACTTACTCCCCAATAGATGTTAGTAACAAATAAACTTAATCTTGTATTTGTTGGCAGAAAAGCCAGATTCTGAGGCACATCAAACAAAGACTAGCAAGATCCTGCTTGTCGTGTTTGGGCCCAAAGTAAAATGGGCTCGTTGTTATCAAAGCCCATTCATCCAGAGCGCTAAAGAGACCCAAGAGATAAAGTTACTGCCCTGCCCACTCAATTTGTGTGTTCGATCCCATTCTTTGTCCATTTGGGGCTCTCTTGCAGTAAGCGATCTCGTAAGTCACGCATTAAGTCTTTTCAGCACGTGCGTCTGATCTGTCTTAGTAGGGGACTGATGCCGAACCCCTCCAATTTTTTTTTTCTCTCAAAATAAAAAAACAAATCCCCTTTTGTTATTTTTTTCATATACCTAATGCATTACACGTATTAATAAGAGCAAAATACGCTCTGTTGCATATTCTCTTAATTACAATGATTTCTTTTTTATTTTGAAAACATATGCTTAAATCTAAATTGTGCACTTTGTTTTGTATTGACCTTCTATCATTTTTACACCCAAACAAATGCTAAACAACTTTAACCAATTATTATTAATAAAATTATTTAAAATACAAACATTTAAAAGATCAATAATTCATTTTTCAGTCCTAGGGAAAAAATCGTACCTCTTCTGAAATAACAAATAAAGTGAGAGAATTATTATGAGATCCTATGAATTAAAAAGTCTTAGTGACAATTGACAAGTGAGTAGCATAATTTTGTCATTTTTTTACGCTAGAATTTATAATTATATACTCCTTAGTTATTATATGCTTTTGAGGGATTAAATCCCTTCATTGGGACCTTATAGATTTAGTGCCGGTTTGTTTTAGTTTTTTTGAAATATTTTTATGCCGTCGCAGATAAGTATGTGAGAGGAGTTATATCAACTTAAAAAATCACTTTTTTTCCTTTGCCAAACGAGCACTTACACTAACTCCTACAGAAAAAAAGAAAAGCCATCATGCATGTGCTTATTTGTTTTTGTCTTTTTTTATTATTGTTTTCAAAGTCAAATTCTCTAACTTTATCAGCCGAAATTCCAAATGGCTTGTTTAATTAATTCTTTCTTTCTTGGTCATATTATGCTTGACCTTCAAGCACAAGTAATCTTTTTCACGACAAAGCATAACAAAAAAAAAATGTAAAAATTAAGAATATCATGCATATTTAAAAAATTCTTCATCTCTAAAGGACTGAAGTTGACCATGGCTGATTTAACTCTGTAAAAATCAGGATATGACTCGACTTTAAGATTTGATAATAACCTGTTAACTAAAAGAAAACAAAAATTTTAACCTTCGCCTTCTTCTCCAAGACAAACGAAAGGCTTGATTAAAAAAACAAACAGATTGTGTCTTTTGAAGAAAGCACATCATCTTTGACACGTTTCCATTAAAAAAACATCTGACCTGAACTTTATATCAAACCATCTGATACATAATTGAACTTTAGTATAAATTTCATGGTTTAAGAGTTCTCAAGCATCAGACATCCTTAATTGTAAACATGGAAAACACAGTGCTACTGCTAGCTTTGCTGGGTCTGCTCTTTTATGGGGTCCTGAGGAGCTTAAATTCCATTTGGTTGAAACCCAAATTGTTACAGAAGCACTTAAAGCAACAAGGAATTATGGGTACCGCTTACAGGCCTCTGATCGGAGACATGAAAGAGTTTGCGAAGCTCATAACTGAAGCTTGGTCCAAACCTATAAATCTAGACCACAAGTTGTTTCCAGAGTTGATCCCTTCACTTCAAACAATGTGCAGAAATATGGTAACTTGTCCTGCTTTATACTCCTTGGTTATTTTAGTTTCCTCATATTCACTTCAAACAATAGTGTGAGGTTTTATGAACATCTCACAAGGTAGTGTGATAGAAGGGCATAACGATGACAAGTTCTTAACCTGGTTTTAACCAATGATTCTATCTAATAGCTAGAGTTTATTCAAATCTCCATTAACTGGGTATAACATGAAATTTTAAGGTGCCAAGTTGCATCAAGTATTTTTCAAGTAGCATTCAGTGTCCTAAGCAATTTTTTTGTGTGATAGTGTACATATGAGAGCGGGCCCAATAACTTAGCCCAAAGCCCACTAGATTTGTCTAATTAGTTTAGTTAGAGATCTGTTTAATATGTCTACCACTGTAACTGTATATAGTTAGTGTTAACAGCTGTCTGGTTTAGCTTGCGTGTCTGTACACTTTGCATATATATAATATACTGAAGTCTCAATGTTAATTAACACACTGAGCACATTCTTCCATATCTTTCCTACTCTCTAATTTGTAACTTTGTGCATACAATACTTTAAAGTATTTTTTCACAGCGCTCATTATCTTTAAGTAACTTTTGGCGTTTCCAACACTTTAAAGTATTTTTCTAGTAGCACTTAGTATCCTAAGTTTATGGTGCTTGTTGCTACCAAGAAAATTACTTTAATGGCAAAATTGTACAAAAAAATACTTTACACAGGGTGCTACTAAAAAGATACTTTAGGGTATCGGATGCATAAAAAATTAGTTTAGGATAGTAAAAAAATAATTTAGGGTGTTGTATGCGATTTAACCCAATTTTAAGTACAGAAAGACAATCAAACTAGTGAGAGACATGATCAGAACTTATTCTACAAGGTTTATTTACAAGTCTATATTAGGATTTTTTTTATGTATGTTTTTATATAGACATTTTAAATTTCTCAGGGAAGATATCAATGGTTTGGTCTGGGACAAGTCCAAGGTTGATAATCAAGGATCGAAAACTGATGATGGAGGTGTTGTCTAATAAGCAAGGTCATTTTGGAAAGCCTCCATTGAATCCAAACATTCTCATCATAACCAGGGGATTGTCAACTTTAGAGGGTGATATTTGGGCAAGACGTAGAAGAATTCTTAATCCTTCATTCCACCTAGAGAAATTGAAGGTACCATTTTGATAAATACCAAAACTGATTATCATCTTCTTCTTTGGCAAAATCTACAAGAAATAAGCTTATTCTCTTGACATGAGGAGTGTTTTTGAATGTTTGGCCTTTTTTTTTCCTTTGAAAGGATATGTTACCAGTATTCTCAACCAGTTGTAGCAGTATGATAGAAAGATGGCTGAACATGACTAGCCTTGAAGGAAAATGTGACATTGATGTCTGGCCTGAGCTTCAAAAGCTCAACGCCGATGTTTTTTCACGGGCAGCATTCGGTAGCAACTACGAAGAAGGAGAGCGCATTTTCAAACTTCTGAAAGAGCTCGTGGTTCTAGTTATTGAAGCCATGCAGACTTTATACCTTCCTGGATTCAGGTTAGCTTACACTGATAACTTCTTTGCGGTAATGAGAGAGATTCTGGTGTTTTTCTCATAAGTCTAATAGCTTCTTAATAATATTCCATTGCCATCGCTTTAGGTTTATCCCAACAAAGAAAAACCAGAGAAGAAAAGAACTAGACAGAGAGATCAGATCAATGTTAAGAGATTTGATACAGAGGAAGAAGAATTCCATGAGACATGGGCAGTCCAGAAATAATGACTTACTAGGTCAGCTCTTGGAATCAATCACAGAGAACAATGGACAAAATGGTGGTCAGCTGACAGAGGAAGATGTAGTAGAGGAGTGCAAGCAGTTTTACGTGGCCGGCCACGAGACAACCTCGAGTTGGCTGACATGGACAATGGTAGTACTAGCCATACACCCAGATTGGCAAGAAAAGGCAAGGAAGGAGGCCCTGCAAATTGGTCAGGAGCAAGAATTGGACTACAATACCTTGACCAACTTCAAAATAGTAAGTATATCCCACAATGACATACCTTGATTCCTTCTCAACATGTCACAACTGGTTTGGATAGATTAAAGAAGTTAGTTAAATTAGTTATTTGTTAAGAGTATGTGTTTATTTCCCTAAAATATCTTCTTAAATCATTTGCATTAAAACTATTCTTTGATCTAAATTCCTATAACATATGCAATCAAAAAGTTGGAGATAAAGTGGATTTGGGTGTTATATTTAGAACTAAATCCAACCCTCCATCCAACTAGCTCTTATATTAAGGAATGAAGGTAGTACTGATTTGGGTTAGAAAGATGCATTTATTCATCAAAAAAATCTAAAAACATCATCTTTCTGCAGATGAACATGATACTTCATGAAGTTTTGAGGCTATATCCACCGGTTATTGCTCTGTATCAACATACATACAAGGAAACAAAGATAGGAGACATTACCCTTCCAGCTGGGGTTGATCTTACACTGCCTATTTTTCTGCTAAATCATGATCATGAAATTTGGGGAGATGATGCGGACGAATTTAAACCGGAGAGATTCTCTGAAGGAATCTTCAGGGCTAGTAAGGATCAGCCAGCATTCTTTCCTTTTAGTTGGGGACCAAGGACCTGTATTGGCAATAATTTTGCCATGCTAGAAGCTAAGATGGCTTTAGCTAAGATTTTAAGGCATTTCTCATGGGAGCTATCTCCTTCTTATGTTCATGCTCCTTACACAGTTATGACTCTTCAACCACAACATGGAGCTCAAATCACATTGCACCACCTCTAACACTTTGCACTTCCATGCAGTGAATAAGGCCATGGCATCTGACCAAAGATTATCTGTTTGTTTGCCCTCGATTGATATCTGCATTTGGAGTTTAAATTTGCTTCCAGTTATGACTAAAATGCAAATCTTCCTCGTACTGAAGTCAATATTCATAAGGATCATGCATCTTATTTTAATTATTTTTTTGGTTTTGAGCCGATAGTCATCATATAAGTAAGCTATTGAATAATTGAATTCATACACTTAACACCAATGAATGTTAGATATTCGGTTCATATCCCAGATCAAAACGAGAAAGCAAAAATCCTCAATCCATAAATTGAGTGTAGAACTATTCTCAATCCATAAATTTCAGTCACTGCTTGATATGAGAAAGTCAAGAAGGTAATCCTCAGGAAGTAAGAATTACAGAGAGAGTAAACAAAACTTTGCTACATGGTAAAAACAAAAAACAAAAAAACTTTGCAAGTTGCAACTTCGTTTATTTTGTTCAATTTCTAAAACAAAACTTCAAAATTTTCCTCATTTTCTTCTCCTCATTTTTCGGAATGAATAACTCAATCAATCAAACAATTTCTTCCAAAAAAAAAAAAACTATTAGAAACATATTGAATTCGTCATAAATCAGCTACATTCTCTATTATGGCATCTATGTCTGGAGTTATGGTAACATGCTTGCTGATCTCTCCGACAGTGCAACATTCCTTCTTAGCAGTATTGACCACAACAGCATCTTGGGAAAACACACTATCCATACCAGGGGAAACCTGCAGCCATTTGGGAAAAAACCAACACAGAGTTAGTTCAAATAGGTCTCAGTTCACTTGAAAGGAATGAGAATTTCAAGAGCAATGCAACTATGGGTTTTGCATGTGACTGAACATCTGATGTAAACTATCACTATAGTGGGTAGTGAACCCCAGTGCATTTCACAGGTTTGAATTTTGAGCATTCAAAGAATAGGAATTGATGCAATATCACTTGGATCTACTCCAGTAATATGGCTTTTGGATGAAATACTTACATCATACAGAGTATCACCAAGCTTCAGCTTTACTGCACCACTCTTGTATATGAGCAGTTTACCTAACAATCCAGATGGTAACTCGCCCAGATTACATGGCCTTTCCACAGTTTGGGCTCCTACAGGCCGTTTGGAGGTTGAAGGTGCATCCGGGACACTAGCAGCAGCTGATTGTTTGATCATAGGCAAAGTTGGTGGCAAATGAAGCAAAAACAAACTGGGCTCTGGATTCTCCTCCTACCCAGCAAGTTACTCAGAGCATTAAGATTTATTATAAAAAAATTGACCTAAAAAAAAAAAGGAACTTTTTGGTCCCAATTTCAGTTCATTTACCAGTAGTCCAAGCTCCATTGCTTGATTTGATGAATTTTCATTATAAGTTGACGATTCTGCAGCCTCCCCAAATTCCTCCTCATCCAGAAGTTCTATTACATCATTACAAATTAAAGACACTTGATATTACATAAAACAAAATAACTGAAATAAATCCTCAACTCTAGCATAAGAGCAAAAATCATCTTAAAAGTTAACAATACATGTATCGGACCAGAAGTCTACAACATTTGTAGTTTTGTAGCAGGTTGACAAGTCAAACCATTGACATCAATGACTAAAGTATAAAAATTTCCTTTATTATTTTTGTCAACTTTTCTCTCAAGTTGTTTCTAGGAATATACCTGGGTTTCCTGAATACGGCCTCCTTAAAGGAAGAGTAACGGGATAATAACTGTAATAGTCCTGCAGCAAAATCCTCAAACCATTAACTCAAAGAAGAACAGGCACGCACAAATGTGCCTCCAAATATACACACAGAGGAAACAGATAAATATATGAATAAAATTTCATTTTTGTTTGACTCTGAGTATGCTTACCCATGGTTCTTGGTATTCTTTCTCTCTCACACCTGTGGTGAAAGCATCACAGAAAAAATGTTATTACAAAGACAATGGAGGGATCCAATGGCCATGAAGGGATATGATAGATAGCCTGAATGGCAACATACTACCGAAGGCTGAACTCTGAGAGCTTCCACTATGACTCGCACCCCAGTGAGTACCATATGATTTGATTGTAGATGATGAACCTCCAGCACCAAAAGCAATTTGCGAAGCTGATACTGCCAAGAAAAAAAAGGTTGAAAAGTGAAGTTTTAGAAAACAAAAACAAAAGAATAATGCCTAATTTGATGAAAACTTCATCTTATGAGTGATGGGGGGTCAATAAACCAGAGATACAAAGCATTTAAATTGTGTGACTTGAACTTACTTTTGATGTGTAACATAGAAATACTGCAGACAATTGAGATAGTAGATTCTTCTAGTGCTATTCCACATATAAAGGAAACAAAAGCAAAAGCAAAATATAAACATATTGCAGCAAAATTTGACATCGTTGGTTACTCCATCCAGAAACCGCTTTGTTGAAGGACTCTAATTTAAATTCGATCTTCAGTGTCAGTTATGTATCAGGTTAACATTTATCTAATTCCATTACTTTTAACTAAATAAAACACATTTCTGACTCATCTCACAACAGAATGAAGGAACAGGCTAAACCTTTTTTCTCCTCCTTAGGCCTTGCTCTCATTGCATTCTCCTTCATGAAATATAGAAATTTTCAACACGGAATATCAGAGTGAAAAAGAGAAAATTGAATCAGGAGAAGTAATGAAAATGAAAGCACTAATACATTAAAACGGCGCAGCAAGTCCTTAGCCTGAACAGCATCCGCATCGTCAATCACTTCACTATAGAAAGAAACAACCAAGTTAGGGGGCAGAGCAGTCAAGAGGATAACTAAATTGAGCTGTGTCAATGTAAATAACAAAATGTCACATACGTTTTAACTTCTGCCTTTGGCACTCGACGAGGTGGAGCTCTTGGTGCAAATTTTACCTGCAACCGTTCAAGTTATTCATCAAATACCCAAAGAACGCAACTGAGCAATAACAAATGAACACTTCAATAATGAACATATTCAAATCATACCTTCCTTGGAGCTGCACGTTGTACTTTTACATCATCTGAATCCATAAGAATACTTTCTTATCCTTGACAAAAGAGGGAGAAAAGAAAGACATCAGGCAAATGTTACAGTTGCTGAGGCTTGAAAAATACAATGATTGATCAATGACAAGTGAGAAGATAACATTGTTGTTCATGTATTAGATTACTGACTCAAATCAAATACATTACTAACGGTTACAACTAACAAGCACATTTATGGCTTATATCAAGCTTGCTATTTTGAAGTGAAAATCTGAATCAAAACAAAATAGCATACCAGTTCGCACAAGACTGTGGATGTTTCTCCTTCGGCGTACTTTTAGTGTGCGTGAAGAGTTGAAAGCAACAGTCAAAAACCCTATACCACGTTGAAGCAACAATAATACGCACGTAGCCTGCAAGTCTGAAACTTGCAGAACCGACCTTTTTTGGGTTCTTAATTAGTGGGCTTTGTTTGTTTGATTCATTTCGACGTCGTTATGAATATTAGGTTTTTTCAGACAGGTTATGAATAGCAGGTTAATTTGCAGATTGATATTTTTAAATTTGATATTTTAAAATAGTTAGTATATTAATTTTATATAATTTTAATAAACTCAATATATATTTGAATTCATGAAGTTAATTTTAAAAAATTTAATTAACACCAATGTAAAATACTATAATATCAAAATTTAAAATATCTCTTCAATATTTGATGTGTTCATATATTTAATGTATTTTTCTATTTATGATATAAATATTTACACAACCGCAGATGTGATTTTTATACATTTGAACTATTATATTAACCTTTAATTAGATGTAATTAGTATAAATTAAATTATATATTCTGATATCTGATATCTGAAAAACACTTTTCTTAAAATGCTCTTTGCTTTTTTGGCCCATTTTTAGGTAAGCTATATTTACAAACTCAACCTAGATATCTCTGCATTTTTATGTATAAGAGATCTACCTCCCATTCCGATTATAAGAAATAAGTATAATTTAAAGATTTAAATAAATTCTTAATCATTTCATGGGTTGTGTTTTCTTAGATTATATATTAGTTTATTAGTCAAACTATTTAGTTTGAAAAATAAATAAATAAAAATACTCTAAAGCTAATTTAATTAAAACTTCCTTAATCTCTTTTAAAAAATAACTGTATAAGAGATGAGAGATAAGAAATAGATTCAAGCAATTGTTGTGGGCAAAAAAAAAAAATTCAAGGAATTGTTATTCCGTTGGCACCCAAAAAAAAAAAAAGAATTGTTATTTCAGAAAACATTTTTGAGCCATTTACCTTTTCAATTTCTAAAATATTAAATTTATTATTAACAATTAATTTTTGTACATTGTCTGAAAAATAAATTAGTGGACGGTATAATGTGAAGGCAGCGCCGCGATGATAAATAATTACAATATTTTGCGATTTTATTATTAATTTAATGATAATATGAATGTTTTAATTCCGATATTGAATCAGAAAGTTTCAGAAATTTAGTTTTTTAGAAATCAAATCAAAATTTAATTAAAATAAGAATATATTTTTTAAATAATCAAAATGTAAAGTAATCAAATTACATGTATAAGTAGTTTAGATTTGTTAAGCAACAATTGGTTAATAATCATTCAAATTGATTGTGTTTAATACTCCCTCCCATTATTGTAAAAACTATTGTACCGCTTTTATGTTTTTACTAAAGTTTGATAAAAACGTCGCATAAAAACATAAAAATGTTTACTTGAAAAAAAACCTATTTTCATTTTCCCAAAATTACCATTGATGCAAGAGAACAACTAAAAAGCTTTTGCATCTTAGGCTATTTCCTCAACCAAAAAAAAAAAAAAAAAAAAACTTCATTATAGTCCTCGTTCAAAGTTGATTATGAAGTGAAATATGGACTATATGATTGTTTAGAAAAGATGCTTGGGGATATGGAGGGAGGAAGTATCTAAGATTGATCGACTAATTGATAATTTCAAGAAGTGAGTTGGTTTTATTGGTTTTGCAGTAAACAGGGCTAGAGTTAAGTGCAAAAATTCAGTAGATTGGTGGGATTCTTATGGAGATCAACTTCCAAAGCTCCAAAAAATTGTCATTCGTGTGCTAAGTTTGACATGTAGTTTGTCTGGTTGTGAGTGAAATTGGAGTGCCTTTGAGATGATATAATTTTATTCTTAAAAATGAATTGTGTTTCGGTTAGAAAAATGATATGAGATGCATATTAATTCTTTTTCTTTGTTTAGGCTCACAAAAAGAAAAGAAATTGTTTGAAGCAAAAGACTATAAATGATGTTTTTGTGATTGCAAATTCAAGATTGGACAAGAAAAAGAAAGCTCAAAACCCCCATGCATGTAATTTTGATGATATTCCATCTGATGATGATTGGATAGTGGAAAATGAAGAAGATTGGGAAGATCTAAACAATTTAGATTTTGATGCTCATGATGAGGAAAGCTTGATTGAAGTTTAAGTGAGGAAACATATGAATGATCATGATTTGGACATTCCAAGTTTTTGCGAATGAACTTGTTATAAGAGCAAAAGAAAATGATATTGAAGGCGTCATTTGATGCAGATGATATATTTGATTTGAATCAATTGATATAATTTAAAAATTGTTAAACTTTATTCTTTTGATGTTTTGGAATTTGGTTGTAGAAGTTGTTAAACTCTTTTTGTTTTTGAATTTATTTTTATATAATTATATTTTATATCTTTTAAATATAAATTGAATTTTCAATTTTAGTGTAATAATTTATATTTTTTTACATGTATACATATAATATTTTGTATCATGACCTTAAGTAACTTTACATTTCGTGTCGTTCTACAATTTACGTTTCTACCACCCATTTCCATTTCTACGTAGAAATTTTGCTCCTTCCTCTACTTAATATAATTTAATAACTAATTTGTAAATATTAAATAAGTTAAGTATTCAAAATATGCTGAATGTGACTAGATGCCCATGCATCAGTTTGATCCATTTTCCATAAAAGGAAAAAGTAATATTCCCTCCCATATAAAATATAAAATCTGGTTTACTTTTTTTTTTTTTTTGGGAAAGATTAAAAAAGTTAAATATGAGGGATTTGGAAGGGAGGGATTTTTTTTTGAGCTGGATTTGGAAGTGGAGTTGAAAATTTTTAATTACTTTTTCTTACTCTTATTTTTTAATTATATCATATTTTGTGTCTGGTAGTTAAATAAAAAATTTAGAGATTTTTTTTTTGGAAAGTTGAAATTTTTTAATTACTTTTTCTTACCCTTATTTTAAAGACCCTTAATTATATCATATTTTGTGTCATATACTGTTTATTTAGTAGTATAAATAGTATATGACATAGACATTCAGATGACTACATACTTGAAAAGACATGGAATCACAATGTTTCCCCAATCCTATTGGGGGAATTTGAAGGACACAACATCCCTGTCTCTTTCGGCAACAAAGGGCAACCCATAAGAGCATCTGGATTATCCTTTCTCCTTTCCTCCCTCACCTCTCTTAGCAAGGCCTCATTTCCCCCCGCTCTTAACTTCAACAGCTAAACTAAAGGTGATCCAGGTGGCTGCATGCAATAATACAAAATCATATAGAAGCTAGACAGCTGGGTGTTCACCTTTTTGGGTTGAAGAAGATTATGAGGGAAAGCTTAATTTGTACATTTCCCCTTGTGTAAAATCCAACCTTTCCTTGTTTTCTTCTTGATTCTCCTAGATTCAAACATTACTTAAGGGAAGAGAACAGAGATTCAAGTTACAGGCGAGAATGGAAACCGTTTGCTCTTCCTAATTCCTCATAGGCTGCCCGGGTGGTTGTTGCACTGTAGCAATCAGTTGGGCCAACGCAGTAGCATACTGGATAGCTGTATGTTGCGAAGTATAATTATCCAAGAGTCCATATTCTGCATAATTTGGTTCCATATGCATGAATTGACCTGGTAATGATTTTTTTGACACTGCTTCTCGCCATATATTAAGGAATTCTTCCATAACTTGCCTAGATTTCTCAATGGAAGAAATGGGGAGATACTCAACCTGCAGAAAACTTCCAATATATTAAACATGGAACAACTATAAAGCCAACAAAACTATGATTAAGGAGAAAAAAATTCCCGATAATTCTAAGAGAATACTAGGCTATGAAACAAAAAAAAAATTCTAGGTATTCCACTTATTAACCGTAACAAGAAGAAATGGCCTGCTCACAACACCATTTTTGTAGTCACGAGTCCACTTCCATTAGAGATTTTCAAGAACACATTCTTAGTCAAATGGGTTGTGATCATATGGTAACGTAGAAAACAATCCCAAGGGTATTATACAGGCAGAGATTTCTATGCTATTTGATTCAAAACCTCAATTACAATCAACTTTATATACTCCCTCCGATCCTTAATATAAAACATATTTAACTAATTTGATTAGATTAAGTTAGTTAATATGATATATATTTTTTAAAATACCCTAGTCATCTTCCTAATTCCCTTCTACCCGCCCCTCCTTGATTATTGTTGAGAGATAAGGATAAAATAGGAAAAAATTGACAAATATGAAAACTATGTTTTATATTTAAGACTAAAATCAATTCCCCGAATATGTTTTATGTTAAGGACAGGAAGGGTATGGATTATAGCTTGTGATGGAAAAGACTTATCTAAAAGCAAACAACAAGCTATCACAATCTCCCACCAATCATACATGAAAGTTGCTAGATAAACAAACATCATCGCCAGTAACAGGTTCTTGTTACGGAATAATGGCAAAAATCAAGCAGTGGATCCAGTGCATCAATTCTTTGTCATTGTTTACAGAATTTTCAAGCTGTACTAGTTAGATCAAAACATAGAAATCATATATAAACAACACAATTCTTTTTCATTTGACCCCAAAAAATTGAAGAAGCAGCGAAACTGAAAGATATGTTTGTCCTTGGAAAGTAGAACAAATGACACAGTCAATTCAGAATGGACGAAAACCGAAAGCTGAGCAGAGAGGGAAGGGAAAAAAAAAAAAATTCTGCATGACATGTATGCTTCTGCTATATAAAGCATGGCAATAACAGAATGCCAGCTAGATCACAGCTCGTCCAGCAACCTCTCTCGACAATTTCTTAACTACAGCTTTCTAACAATTGAAAATATCGAGCACGTATCGATCTCATGTAGATACAATGAGAAGGATATTTGATTAAGATTTATGTTTTCGGCAAGAGTCAATTACCTCCATCATAATTCCTCTCAGGCTTTCAGAAGTACTGGGGGCAACTTTTCCAATTTTCATCTGAAAGTCACCCAATTTATACAGCACTCCCTGCACCATTGGCATAAACCATGAAAAACACTTCAGCACAAACATAATAACCACCAAGCTCACAAGTCCAAAAGACAAGATGCCTATCAACCAAAAATAATTTACAGTAGCAACTTTCAAGTCAAGCAAACCATCACATTTGCAAAACTACCTCAAAATTGAGTGCCACTTTGGACTTGTACGATTGCAGCTTTTCCATTATAGTCAGAATTGAAGAATCTGCTTCAAGAATGATCTTCTGGCCGCGAATTATGAAGTAGTATTTGTTAGGTTGCTCTAGAAGCGATATCCCCATAAAATCACGCGGAAATTCGGCCGGCAGCGATGGGTCTGAGAACAATAGCAGCATTCTTGAGAATTAAGATGAAACGACTTCGGAGAAGAAGGGGTTTTAAAGTATAGGTTTCGAACAAATTAACAACATTAGACAAGAACCTCGTAAATTGGGTCGATAGAATGTTAGAGTTGTTTTCCATCTTCCGTCTTTGACGCCATTGATGCTCTCAGCGCACTGAGAAACTTCACTAAGAATTTGGCTATTCACCATAGTTCCTGCGTTGGGCTGCCAGTGCAAAACCCTATCAAAACAAAACAAATAAACACGAAAGATTAGAAATCTGACAATTGGGACGGCAACCGAAAAAGTATCGAAGATAAATAAGGGAAACCCTCATTTGATTTTGTTAATACCATTTGACAGGCATCGTCAAGCTTGAAGAAAGTATCAAACTAACACTTCCACTCTGCAAATTGCTAGGCAACGTCTCTCGCGAATCCAAAGTCGCACAGCACAGGCAATGAATTTGCAAGAACCAACCAACGTGTTACGTCGTCGTTTCAACATGATTCGACCCGAGCCATTTTGAAAATTACGGGCCCAACCCTGGCCCAGCGCCAATTGATACACCATATGGGCTGCTCAGACCAGTATCCATATAATATTTGTTTTATTCTTCTTTAGGTCATAACATTTTTTAATCACGGAAAAGTTATTTTTGAAAATTAAATAAAAAATAAATATTGTGCTGGTAAAAAAAAAAAAAGGAAGAGATACTTGTATGGAGAGTGGATTCTCTAAATTTTATATTTATTTTAAAATTTTTAATATTGAAGTCTCTTGCTGCTGTAATCGTACTAAGTAGTAATAATGATAAAAAGTTTCTCGTAACAATAATGTTAAAAATTCCTCAGGTTATATCTTATGTAGTAATCTCAAAAACTATTTGCTGTGGTTGCCTTATGTTATAACTTGTGCACTTGAATTTCATCAGCCTTGAAAAATGAGTACTTAAATAGTATTCCTCCTTCTCTTTAATACTTCCTTCAAACCTAAATATAAGACATAGTTGACTTTATTTAGAGAGATTAAGAAAAATAAATAAGTTACTTGATCATATCATATATTGTGTATCCTTAGATTATATATCAGTTTATTAGTCAACTTAATTAGTTTGAAGAAAAATAATAATAATAATATCCTAAAGTAATTTAATTAACTTCCTTAATCTTTCTATAAAAAAAAAAAAAGTCAATCATGTCTTATATTTAAGAACTGAGGAGTATAAGATACTCCCTCCATTCCTAATTATAAGAAGATAAGATTTTAGGAAAATTAGGTCAAGCTCAATGAATAGCTTGAGCCTCCATAATTCTTTATATAGGCATATACAACCAATAATATAATGACAAGTGTCCTTACAAGATTATTCTAGAATACACAACATTATCCTAGAATATAATATATTAAGATATATACAAGATATATTTTATTTCTAACTCTCTCCTTCACTTTGAACCTGCTGCTTCTTCTTTAATGGGAGCAACAGTGACTCCCAACTTATCTCTAAGAAAATAGAATCGAGAGCTACGTAATGGTTTTGTAAAGCAATCAGCAATCTGATACTCTGTCGGTACATAGGAGACCTTTAGAACTTTAGACAAGACTTGATCTCTAACAAAGTGCACATCTATCTCTATGTGCTTTGTTCTAGCATGATGCACAGGATTGGATGCTAGAGCAGCTGCACTGGTGTTATCACACCATATGGTAGGTATCTACTTTAATCTCAAATTCAACTCAGAAAGTAATGATCTAATCCAATTGAGTTCAGAAGCAGTGTTAGACAAAGAACGATATTCAGATTCACAACTAGAACGAGAGACAACCGATTGCTTCTTAGATGACCAGGTCACTAGAGAGTTACCTAGAAAGACACAATATCCCCCAACAGAATGTCTATCATCCGGGCATGATGCCCAATCCGCATCTGAATAGGCTGAAATGTTAAGAGCACTTGCTGGTTTCACATGAAGACCATAATGAATAGTACCCATAAGATACCTTAATACTCGCTTCATTGCTTTCCAATGCTCAGTAGTTGGTTGTGACAAAAACTGACTCAATTTACCAACACTGAAGCTAATATCAGGCCTAGTGTTACACAAATATTGTAGAGCACCAACTGCACTTCTATACTCTGTTGGGTTGGAGAGTAATTCACCTGAGTATGCAGATAAGGATTTTGTGGCAGTCATGGGGGTGTGACAAGGTGAAGCATTACTCATGTTGAACCTATCAAGCAAATCACATATATATTTCCCTTGGGTTAAGTACAATCCTGTGCTATCTCTATGTGCTTCAATTCCAAGGAAATAGTGAAGAGAACCAAGATCCTTCAATGAGAAAATAGAATGAAGTTTCCTAGCAAAGCATTTAAGACTATAAGGATTGCTACCAGTCACAAGTATGTCATCCACATATATCAAAATCATCAGAATCTGAGTTTTATCAGAGTAAACAAACAAAGAGATATCACTCCTTGAATTGGCAAACCCCCAAGCAAGAAGAACATTACGAAGTCTATCAAACCATGCCCTTGGTGCTTGTTTTAAGCCATAGAGGGCTTTAGACAATTTGCATACATTGTTAGGCTTAAAAGAGTCAACAAAACCTTCTTGTTGTTTCATAAAGACAGGTTCAGATAAGAAGTCATTGACAAAAGCATTATTGATATCAAGTTGCTTAATTTCCCAATCCAAAGAAACAGCAAGAGTCAAAACAATACGAATAGTGGATGCTTTAATAACGGGGCTGAAAGTCTCATAAAAATCAATACCTTCACTTTGTTGATATCCCTTGGTCACAAGTCTTGCTTTCCGCTTGTCTAGAGTACCATCAGAATTAAATTTGGATTTAAAAATCCATT
The DNA here is from genome assembly GCA_019022615.1 of Acacia melanoxylon. NCBI lineage: Eukaryota > Viridiplantae > Streptophyta > Magnoliopsida > Fabales > Fabaceae > Acacia > Acacia melanoxylon. Next base: position 5,416,666 of record JAFJYJ010000011.1, read on the forward strand.
TGTTGTCAACAATGTTTTGAGTCTTGAGTCTAGGGACAAGAGTCCAGGTTGCATTTCTTTGAAGAGCTGAGAATTCTTCAATCATTGCTTGCTTCCAAAGAGGTGAAGCTAAAGCTTGCTTTGCTGTTTGTGGTGTAGAATCTGATGCAACAGTTAACCCAACATAAGGAAACTTGGGTTTGGAGACCCCAACTTTGCTCCGGGTGATCATGGGATGAGGAAGAGGGATTGTTGGTGGCTGTATAGAAACTGAATCAGAAGCTAAGGTGGAAGCTGATTGGGGAAATGGTGTAAGAGAACCTGAAATTGGTGGAGAAGCTGATAAAGGGTGATTGGGTGATGATGTGGGTGAGGTCAAGACTGAAGTGGTGGCTGATATAGGAGAAGAGAGATGATCAGGTGATGATGGAGGAGAGGCCAAGAGTGGAGATGGGGTTGAAAATTCAGGTGAGGGGTGGATTGGAGAGGCTGAGATTTGTGAAGGGGATGAAGGGACAGCTGAAAGGTGATTTGGGGAGCCAAGACGTGAAACAAATGTAACAGGTGAGTGAAGCAATTGATCATATTCAACCAATGATCCCTCGGCACTTATAAAAGGAGACAAACTTGAGAGATTCACAATTTCAGTAGCTGATGGTTTCTGAAAACATAGAAAATTGTTAGCAAATGGATAGTCAGCCTCATTAAACACAACATGCCGTGATATATAGATCATGCCGATAGAGCTTAAGCATCTGTAGCCTTTATGAGAGCCACTGTAACCCAGAAAAGTGCATTTAGAACTGTGGAATTGAAATTTATTCTGGTTATAAGGATGAAGGCAGGGAAATCAAGCACAACCAAAGATTTTGAGGTTTCTATAATCAGGTTTCTTGCTATACAAGACTTCAAAAGGTGATACATTCTGTAAAACAGTAGTAGGAAGCCTATTAATGAGATAAACTACAGTAGAGAATGCCTCCCACCAATAAAAGGTAGGCATAGATGTATGAGCTAATAGTGTTAGGCCCGTTTCAACACTATGTCGATGCTTTCTCTCAACTCTGCCATTCTGAGCTTATGTGTGAGGACAAGAGTGTCGAAAAACAATTCCATGATCATCAAGAACATTTTGAAAATTTCTGAACTCACCACCCCAATCACTATGAAGAACTTTGATTTTTCTTTCAAACATATTCTCAACCATGTTCTTAAAAACTTTGAAGGCAGAGAGAGCTTCTCCTTTTGTTTTCAATGGATAAATCCATGTATGTCTACTAAAGTCATCAAGAAAACTAATGTAATATTTATGACCTCCAATTGATTTAATAGGTGAAGGATCCCAAAGGTCAGTGTGAATCAAATCTAGAACATGAGTGGACCGTGAATGAGAAACATAAAAAGAAAGTCGATAGGATTTGCCCAATTGACAAGAGTCACAAAACTGATAATTTTCATTAGATGGCATTTGAATATTACAATCAGTAAGCACTTTTTTAGAATAGGTTTACTAGGATGTCCTAGTCTTCTATGCCAAGATTCTGTAAATGACAAATTCCTACTTGTCCTAACAGGACTATTACCAACAGAAACTAAACAAGCAGCAAAATCCTTCACTGGAACAACAGGATTGTCAATCCGATAGAGACCTGGAGTATAACCTTTGGTGGTTTTTCCTTGCAGCAAAATATTAGGTAGACTCTTGTCCTTCACAAAACACCCATCAGAGTTAATTTCAACAAAGACATTGGTATTGTCATTAGTCAATTTGTATCCACTTATCAGTTTCTTTAACATTTGGGGTGCAATCAGAATATTATTCAGTTTCAGTGATTTAACACCAGCAGGCTTATCACATAGTAATTTAGCATTTCCAGATCCAACCACATGTATAGAAGACCCATTACCTACTGATATAGAGGAAATACCTGAGGTCATGACAGTACCAACATCATCAGAGGTGTTGGAAACGTGGTGAGTAGCCCCTGTGTCCAAATACCATGCTGGGTCAACTGTAGTCTCCGGAGTAGTGATGTAGGTAGACGCACTTTCAGGCTTGCGTGTGGGAGGCTTGAAATTCTTGTCGAAACGCTTGAAACAGTTGGCCACTTCATGTCCGGGATTGTCACATAGGTAACACCATGGTCGATCAGATTTTTGGGAAGAAGTGTATCCTTTGCCTCCTCTATTGGACCAACTCCTTCCTCTCCTGCCTCCACGTCCACGTCCTTTGTTCTGTTGACTTTGATCAGACTGAAATGTCAAACCAGCAAAGGCATGGGACAGATTCGCAGAAGTTGTAGAATGCAGCTGCTCCAACCGAGACTCATAGGTGAGCAATTTGGATTGAAGGTCAGCCCAAGACAAGTTGTCTTTCTCAAATAACAGAACCACGATTGGAGTGTACTCTGTATCCAAACCAGCTAACGTTTGGATAATAAGATCTGTGAGAGACAGGGGACAACCGGCGAGTGTCAAATTATTTGAAACTGATTTCATCTTGGCCAAGTATTCCCTCATCTTAAGAGAACCCTTCTTGAGTTGCTGAAACTCACTTTTTAAGAAGGTAACACATGATCTTGTGTTTGCACCAACGAATTCTGAGATTGCTTTCCACAGAGAGGATGCCGTGTCATCTGGATGGCGATTTCAACCGTCATGGTTCCAAATAACCAACCAAGAAGGATTTGGTCGGTTGCCATCCAGTCATCAAAAGCAGGGTTTGGACATACACTTGCTCAAAGGAGTCCAGAAAAAACTCAGAAGGAACTGATTGCGTACCTAGCAGGTGACCATCCAGCCGATGCCCTCTGATGATGGGCATGACAGTTGACTCCCAGGTGAGGAAATTGTCACCGTCCAGCTTGACGGGACTCCCCTGGTTTAAAGAGCTTAACAAGGGGGTAGATCGAACGGGAATCTGAGGACCGTGGTGAAACATCGAGGCACCTGGAAACTGAGAGTGGTTGAAGAAGGGAAGGGTCGATTGAGCTTGGTGATAGTGGGGAAAGGTCGATGGTGACGGTGTGTATGGTGGAAAGCATGTCGAGAGAGGTGGAATCACTGTAGAAGAGAAAATGGAGGACGATTGAGTTGACGGCGGAGGTGGGTGAATCGGCGACGTCGGAGCCTGAGGGTGGGCGGCGGAGGTGGGAATCAGATTTTGGGAGTACGCCGTGGAAGATGGGTGGCGAAAATGGCCAGGGTCGAGTGATGGCAGCGGCGGATAGGATGGAAAGTGTGGAATGGATGAGGAAAAGGGAAAAGACGGGAATGACGATGGGTTTTGAAAATGATGAACAGGGAAAGTTGATGGCAGACTTTGACTAAAGGGAAATGACGTGGGAAGGACTGTGGTTACAGTGGACTCTCTTGGAGACTGGGTATTTGGACTAATGGAAGAAATAGGGTTAGGGTTTTCAGGGAAGGAAGGAAAGGTGGTTGATTCTAATTGAGAGGAAAAAGTCCCCAGATGATGTCATTTCTGACTTTTTTTGCTTTGATACCAAGATAAGATTTTAGGAAAATTAGGTCAAGCTCAATGAATAGCTTGAGTCTCCATAATTCTTTATATAGGCATATACAACCAATAATACAATGACAAGTGTCCTTACAAGATTATTCTAGAATACACAACATTATCCTAGAATATAATACATTAAGATATATACAAGATATATTTTATTTCTAACTTAAGACCAGGTTGACTTTTTTTTGGAGAGATTAAAAAACTAAATAAATTACTTAATCATATCATATGTTGTATATCCTTATATTATATATCAGTTTATTAGTTAAACTAATTAGTTTGGATAAAAAAATAAAAATACTCTAAAGTAATTTAATTAGCTTCGTTAATCTCTTCAAAAAAAGTCAACTTAATCTTATAATTAGAACCGGAAGAAATATAATCTAATGAAGAAATTGAACTTCAAACTAAATTGTACGCCAAAGATTAGAGGGAGTAATTAACAACAAAATCAAAATCAAAATCAAAAACAATAATCGTCATCTTCATCACCATCACCATAGTAAAAATTTCTTTTGACTTCACGGAATGTAATCGTTGTGAGCGAAAATAGTTTGAACTTGGAAGGTATTTTCATGTATTCATGTCAAAATTTAATAGTCTTTAAATCTTGATCGGAGCTAAACGTGTAGGAATCCGAGGTACATAAACTGTTTCCGAAAATCATGTTGCGACGGCTAACCATGTAGGAAGGTTGATCATGTATAAACATGTAGGAATCGAGGTACATATACCCGTTTCCGAATATCATGTCGGAGCTAAACGTGTAGAATCGAGGTACATAAATGTTTCCGAAAATCAGGAGCTATTGTAGGGATTATCGTTTCCAAAAAATTTTGTACACAAACTGTTTTCATGAATCATGTTGCGACGGCTATGCCACCAAGTCTATTTAAACTTATGGGATTACCAAGGCTAGGCTATCTTAAACTCGCGGACCCGATTTTAACCGAATCTAGTTGAAATCCGGGATCGTGCAAAGTTTCAAGGCGAAGCCCAATAAAATGCATATTGGCTAAAACGCGGGATGCGGTAACGCCTACATACCGGCTAAAACGTACTCCTCGGGATGCGTAACGCCCGTCATTAAGTGAAGTTTTAAAGTCGGACCCTCGAATATAGTTAACGTACGCGGCAGTATATGGTTACCGGTTAATTGACACGGGATCCATTTCTATTAAAAGATTTAGAAAATAATGCGGACCCGGTTACATACTAAAATCCGGTCTACGTGTTACGGTTGAAAACCAAGTTTCAAATAACCGGTTACAATGTATTCGGTTAGATTTGAGTTCCGCGAAGGGTTACAACACCCATAATGTCACGATACCCATAATGGAATCTCGGGTTACGACACCCATCTCGGATAAACAAGTTTCGGGTTACGACACGTCATGGGTAAACAAATTCGGAAAAATGTGGAGTCCACCTCTTACACCGAATATAGTTAAAATCCACTTGCTTACTGCTCTTTAATTGGATCGAAAATTACATTTTGGACCCTTAAGCGAAGATTTTCGATTAAATCTGTGCTTCTTAATTGGCAAATATCCTGGGTTTTTGACAACAATATCCGGACGTTGGAAACAAGAATGCCGAGAGATGGCAAACTAGCTCTAGGGTTGAAGAGAAGTTTACTCGAAACCCCAATCAAAAGGACTTGGAATGTCGACAAGCTAAGAATCTACCCTAGAAGTCAACCTATTGGAAATCCAAATTCCTAAACTATTAATAGTCAAAATAGGTCATTACCGCACCGAAGTCATTACACCCGATGAGATTAAGAGGTCCCTACACCGAGCCCCAGAAATAGAACCCAATTTAAGGGATTAAAAACACTATAACTCAAAACGCCCGGTCTCGAAAGGGACCATTTCTATTAGATGCATATACTAATACTCCTAAATAAAATTATTGTCAGTCCCGACATATTGATACACCACGCTTATGGTTGCAAATATCGACAACAATATGCTCACAAATTATTATGGAAGAATACACATATAAATGCCATAAAAACACTATAACTCAAAACAAGAGTTAGCAAATTAAGTGACGATATTGATAAGGTTGAAATCGATGCTCACAAATTATTATTACACAATGAATCCAGTATTATACACCGGCATAGCACAACGGATGAAGGCGAATACATGCATGATTGCAACTATGAACATATGTTCATAGTCGATACACCCGGTGAGCCTGAGCCCTTGCCCGGGCTAGGGAGACGACAAGACAATCGTGGCACCGTAAAGCTATCAGCAATATAAGCAAGCCTGATCCGTTCCTCTTCAGGATAATTCGGTTTAGGAGAATCCGGTGCTACAACAAATAGACCCGGTGGGAATCCGGAGATACAACAAACTAGCTTGGTAAGCTCGGTTCATTCCCTTTCAGGGTTATTCGAATTGACATGGCAGGGGGTAATGATCGAGAAGGCAGAAGGTTTTTTAACCTAGACTCTTGGCCTTATCTCATACCTCGACACCTGAGACAAATTTCGCAAAAATAGGAGAATCTTGACAAAATCAGGATTCGGCACACCTCCATAAAGGACCTCGGATCTTGAGATCGGACCTCGGATTCTTGAGAACGTAACCTCCATGGCCGAGGTAAATAGTGAATTGGTTCAAACCTTTAGAGAACGGCACCCGGTAAAGGATTGGTAATACCTCGAACTACGTAGGCTTTGATCCCTTACTAGGGTACGTAGGCCCTAGGCGACATTCCTAGGTCAAGCCCAGTCAGATTAAAAATCCAACATGCTAGGCCAACGGATCCGATCAACCTCGGTATCGCACCTCGGGCAGAAAGTACCAGGGCATGATACATCTCGGCAATTCAAACACTTGAGCTACCGAGCCGGGGCAATTCGATCGAATGCAAATGAAGCGAGAATTCATCAAAACACGGACAAAAGCAAATCAAGCCGGAACAACTCGGATACGAAAGATCTCGACTTCGATAGCCGGGGTCAACACCGGATTCAAATGCAAGGCGAACCATCTCGGCACTACTCGGGATATGTGGGATAAGACCTCGGATCCTCGAAGTAAGCCGCCTTGACGGCCCGGGATCAACATAACAAAGCTCGCAAGGTAAGGCCCACGACCGTCGGTTGTCAAATTGGATAAGAAGAACTAACGAAACCCCGCGAGGGCTCACCATCAACCGAGATGAGGCAAGCGAAAACAAAGAATGAGAGAAAGACAAATTTATCCCTCCCGGGGATAAAACCTATCGCCTAAACAGCAAATCGGTAACGGAATACGAATGAATCCGAATTCATCAAGATGATGGCAATCACGGCGGGAATCCGGCCTTGAAACCAAGCAAGTTCCCCGAGAGTACCTCAAATCTTCGAGACGCTACCTCGGGTCTTTGAGGCAAGACCTCGGATCTTCGAGATACTACCTCGGATCTTTGAGCGACAGACTACTACCTCGGATCTTTGAAACATTACCTCGGATCGAGAGTAAATGATTTCGGTCGCCGGGCAGAATAGCCCAACCCGACAATGCGCGGTAGACATACGAGAGGAAAGGTTCACGACAACCTACCCGGATAACCCGCTTGCAGGAACAAAATACATCCGGCGGCTCGAAATCTCGAACTACCGGTCAGGGGGCATCTGATTACGGACGCGAATAGGGCCCATATTCAATAGATGGCCCAACAGTGAATATATCACATATAAGGATATGCCATAATAAAGGGAAATCCTATCTTGTCTATCGATCTATAATGAAGGGAGATTTATCTTATCTAAAGATAGATTTGACCGTTATGATCTTTGAAGGCGATGGATTATCTTTCATACTATCCCACTCCCGACACTCTACATAAATATAGAGCTCAAACCCTAAGGTGCGAAGAACACTTTCGGAAAGCATACACACCACCCCTTTGGCTAAACACCAACGTGTGTCTCGTCCTACGTGAACTTTGATCGTGACTGATCCCGTAGGCTAAGATCGCCACCAAGGTGTCCATTCCATATAAGAAACAATCAAAGCAATTGTACCCATCCCAAGGGTTAGCCAAATCTGGTTCCACACCATAGTAAAAATTTCTTTTGACTTCACAGAATGTAATCGTTGTGAGCGAAAATAGTTTGAACTTGGAAGGTATTTTCATGTATTCATGTCAAAATTTAATAGTCTTTAAATCTTGAAATAACATGAAATGTAAGGTTGTTTATCGTAAATTTTGCAAGCTATACGTGGATACTTCATACTTGGATGTAATTTTCATTCTGTCCATTCCCCTCATATACTTTTAATGCAATCCATCTTGTAAATAGAATAATAATTATTTTTTTGTATGTTTTGTTTTCTCTTGAATAATTGCAAAGGGGTACTAATGCGTGCTTCAGAAATATTTTATCTTTACTTCAATTATTTTCATGAAAAATTTTATCAACATCAGATTATGCTTGATCAAACGTATATCATGACAGTTTATCTACAGTTGTCAATTATCAATTATATTATTATTCTAAAAAATAATAAGAGTTGTTAAAAATATACCACCCAAAAATATTTTTTTATTGAAATGAATTGTCAATTACATTAATATTGTAGTTAATCTCATTCCTCTTGTCTACAACATAATTTTGAAGTTCCAAGTTTAAATGGTGTTTTTTTATGATTTTAAAAAATGAAGATAAAAGGACATTGAATCGAAATGTCAGTGAGGCGAATTACAAAACAAAAATTAAGATAAGAACAGCAGAACTGAGAAAAGCTACACAGAATTAGGTATTAGCATCAGCAATTACACATATTGGATCCGATCCCTTCATGGAGGAGGAGACACAATCCATTTTCATGAGCTGTTGCATTTAAACACATTCAAGAGAGAGAAAAAGACCACCTGACAGAAGAATCTGAAACCCCCCACCTATATAAGTTCATCTACTTTTATTGGCCTTCGATTCGATTCAGGGACCCCCATTCAAACATCTGCGAAAAATCGAATCAATCGTTGCCCGGAGATGGAAATTTTGTGAGAACTCAATCACACAAGAAGAAAAAATTGGGGATTTTACCTTGGTGGGTTCTGAAATTGAAGCCTGGAAAATGGTCGTGATCAGAGTCCGGGGTGGTGGTGGGAATGGAAATCGAAAGCTGGGTGGTGGATGATTTATCGTCAAGATCAAGCCACGAGTTTTTGCTTTTGTCGGGCCATTCGTCGAAGAAGCGATGAACAGTTTTCTGATTCTGATTAGGTTCTTCTTGTGGTTTCCCCGATCCCAGCAGGTACCAATCTTGACCTTGCTGGTTCGTACTTTCGCTAGGGTTTTGATTTTGAAGCTGCAAGTAAGAAGAGTACTCGGTGGGGGACAAACCAGAGTAGCTGCTCCTCTGTTTCATGGAGGAAGAAGACGATGAGCTCATTGAGAGTGGCGTTAGATGCCATGAAGAATCTTCCATTGATGAAGCAGATAAGCTTCTCATCGTCCCAGAAGGCTCTGTGAAGAAAGCATGCTCGTCCACATCTTCTCTCAGCCCATCGTAAACATAACCGCTGTTCCTACTTCACCAAACACAAACAAAAATCACCAACAAAACCCAGGAGAGAGGGAGAGAGAGAAACAAAAACAACCATGAACTAGGGATCAAAACTGACAAGTGATGAGAAGCACTATCATCTTGTAAAGAGAAGCTGAAACCAGATGAAGGAGATCTTGATGAAGTTTGGTGGTGATGATTATAGAGGAAGGAATGATGATGATGATGATTGTGGGTGGTGGTATCAGAGAGAGGTGTGGTGGTGGTGAGGGAGAGTAGTGAAGGAGGAGTAGTGTTGTTACTTTTTGTAACTGTTAAGGAATTTGTGTTGTTGTTGGTAGGTGGGGTTAACGTTGTTGTTTTGAAACCTTCTTGTTGTTGGTGCTGTTGCAGAGGTTTTCTCAAACGGTTATTTCCTCTGTGCATGTGTCTCTCACAGTACTTTGAATTTGGGTAAGCTTCTTTAGAGCACCTCCATTTTTTCCCATCTGTTCTTCTGCATCTCCCTGGTTCTGTGTCTATCTTCCTCCCCAAGCCCATCTCCAAGTAGTTCCACCCAACTGCTAATGCATACACACACACACACACCATTGATAAATTTCTTGAACAGTCTCAACTCTAAAGCATGAAACTGTAAGGGCAGAGAAAGAGGGAAGAAAACTTACAGTGTTGATGAGAAGGGAGAGACAAGAGCCTTGAGGAAAGAGGAGAGTCAAGAGAGGCTCTTTTGATGGAGAAGACGAGATCAGGAGGAATGGGAATACCAGAAGCCATGTACTTGAAAATGAGAGCTTGATGTTCCAGCTCTTGCCACTGTGATGGAGTAAAAGGGAACCTGTTCCTTCCTCCTCCTCCGTTCATCATCAACCACAGAGAGAGAGAGAGCGAGAAGAGGAAGAACACAGAAAGGGAATCAATCAAAGGAGGGATGAAGGAAGCAATAAAAGAAACAGATCTGGTTTAAATGAACAAACTTGACAGTGCAGTGAAAGAAAGAAGAGGGGAGTCAGTTTTTCTGAGTGAGTAACATCAGGAACAGAGTTTTTGTGGGGATTCTTCTCAGTATATAAATTAAAAAAATAATGAATAACTAGAACATTATATTAAAATGTCAGAAATGATATGATCATAGAGCAGAGAGTAAGAATGAAAATGAATATATGTAACATGGATGGAAGGCAGGGAGGTAGAGTAGGTATATTTAATGGAGGGACCATGGGGCTACAGAATCTTCTGTACATGAATAAAAACTAATGGTTCTGAATTCAGAGGAGGAAGAGCATGCCATGCTTTCTTTTTCTCTGATCTTATTATGACTGTCACCTCTCTGACGATACTGCTTCTTGCAGGTGCTGCACCAGAAGCAGCGTCTGTGTCAGCCTCTTGTCCCTCATATATCTCTACGGAAATCCTTAAAAACTAAAGGCAGAGAGAGAAAAAGCATAGGCCCCCAACAAAAAAACAAAAGAGGGAAATATAAGTTTTTTTTATTGGTATTGTAGTTTGTACATGAGAGAGAGATAGATAGATAGTACTCCTATTATTGAATTGAAGAACTGGTCTCTCTCCCAGAAGGTAATGCCTGTCTGAGAAGATTGTACGGTTTCAGCTTTTACTGCTACTAACTCTTTTACTTTTCTCTGTTCCTTTGCCTCAGAGTCTCAGACCTCACCATCTCCTTCACCTTTTTTCATTTCCGCCATATTGATAGTGCCACTAACTCAGTCCCACTTTTGCCTCTTTTATATTATATTTATTCATCACATTGATTATTGTCATTAGTGGTGAATGAACTTGTTATAAGTTTCACTCCCAACAAAAGTTGGTCTGTTGTTCAAACTCTTTTGTTTATTTAAGCCTAGTTATATGTAGATTATAGATTAGTTTAATGATTAAATGGGGCTGCAAAGCACGTGTTAAGCAACCAACTAGCTAGCTCACTTTGTTTAGGAGTGGCAGGATATATATATATATATATATAAACAAAGGCAGTCCATTTGGTGGGGTTGCCACAATAAACTATCACAGGCTGTGTCTTAGAATTTATTCCCGTTCTGAGTTCTGACTGCCATCGATTTCCCAAAATATACTATGCGTTCTTCACAGTAAAACTTATTACTACTTTGCTCTCTATAAACCTTGTTATTACACACAGTGAGAGAGAATGAGAGGTGGCAATTATTTGTTTGGGTTGAACCAAATGATAGAAGAACTTCAGGCACAGGAAAGAAGAGGTTAAAATGATAAATTTTTGGCTGGTGGAGTGCAGATAAGAACGTGGAGTCAGAAGCAAATGGGATGCGTGGTCAACAAAGCTTGGTCCACATAGTAAAAAGTTGGATCATAACGTGACTTCAAATCTTGCTATCACTAGTACTAAACTCTTAAATCAATTAGTAGAGGGTTGTTTTAACTTAACTAAGAGTCTTGAGTTTGAGACTTGAGAATGCAACAATATTTGGTAATAGGATATGAGTGCTACCTAAAAAAATAGGTTGGTCATGCCTCGTATTGAAATTAGTCTCGGCTTGTGAAGTTCCTCGTGATAAGGATTGACCTGGGACATTGGATACATACGCAAATGCAAAACAAAAATCTTGTTGTCATTATGAAAACTTTGTTTGCAGGTAATTTACAAGTACATATGTACTGTAAGCATGCTTTTAAGTTTAGAGACATACTGTCTCTAATTAGCTCTTGAAACACAATTCATTTAACCATTTTTCCCATTAAAAAAGAGAGAGCAAGGGATGAGGCAACAAAAGGTGGGGTTGTATGGAGCATGAGAGAGAGAGAGAGTGAGTGGGGAGTTGAAGAAGTTTGGTTGAATTAGGACATTTTTGAGTTAACATTTAAAAACTTAATGCAAATCGAGATAAAACTTATTTCACAAAGATAAAATTTATTTCACAAATTTACTTAATATACCGCAAATCAAGCTACTAATCGAAACAAACATAAATTCTATGGCAACCATTCTTGTAATGAAAAAAATGGCAGAGCAGTACTATAGTCTATACTGTTATGCATTCTTTAGCACTCTTCTTATCCCCCCTTGCTTCTTGTAAATCTATTTCTCTGTCACTTTTTCTTTTAGTGCTTAAAAGAACCTTAGTATAAAATGTTTGAGTAATTCTAAAACCGTAGTTTTAGAAGCCCTTTTCTTGCAAGCTGAGACAAAACTCTTTTTATATACTTGTCTCGTAAATCGTAAAAGTTATTTTCTAAAAACTAATCCAAACATATTTATAATAGCAGTTCATTATCACTTTTGTAATTTTGGTTTTTGGATTATACATGGTTTCTCACATAAATATTCTATTTATTCATGGATTAATGTTTTTTATATTTTAATGTTACTATTTTAAGAGTTATATGTGAATATTTTTGTAAATTTTAATTAAATATATCATTTTAATTATAACCTATATGACCCCAATTGAAACTTCTAACCTTTAAACTAGAGCTGGGAAATCGGGTCGAGCCCATCGGGCGGCGTTTAAGCCTGGCCTGCATGGGGGCCGAAAAAAAATATCGCCATAAATTTGAAATTGGCCGCAAGGCCTGTAGAGGCCTCGAGGCTACGAATCGGCCGGGCCCTGCGCCCGTTTAAGCGTAGCTTTTTTTTTTTTTTATAAAAAAAAATTAATTACTTAGACTTCCACTTAATGAATGTGTTTATTTGTAATTACTTAAATTTTTTTAAATTTAAACTATAACACTTTTTTATGTTTATTATTATTCTGTATTAAAACACATAATTAGTTATTATAAATTTTAAAGAATGGATGTTTTCATATTAAATAAACACATACTTTGGTATTAAAATACTCTATAAGTAATAAAATATAAATATATTTGGTGTAAAATAAGTATAATTATTTTTACTTGTCGGTAAAAATCATGCATGAACGAAAGTAGACACATACAAAATTACGAGAGGGAAAACATTTTTGTCGTGGGCATACATAAAGCAATTCTTTTGTTTAATATTTTTTGAAAAAATAGGAAAAAAAACATATTATTTGTGTTTATTACGAATTAATAAATATGTTTATTTGTTGAATGATTTATATTGTTTAGATATTAATGTTGATAACATTTATTTGATAGATTAGAATTTTAATGATTGCAATTTACTAATTATATTTCTTTAAAAAAATCAAAGGAAAAATAGTTAAAATTTGGAATAGTAATTTTCATGCCCCGTAGAGGCCGCCCGGCCCCAGTATTATCAGTAGGGCTTTGAAAAATATATGTTTTCTTACCCGAGCCTGTTGGGCCAGAACCTGTCGGCGGCCGCCCCCGATTCCCAAACTCTACCTTAAACTGCTGACTGGATTGATTCATGTATTGTAAAAAATATAGTAGTATTACATACCCTTGATTATTATTATTTTTTGTTTTGTAGTATTCTCTCTTCCAAATTATTTAAATTGAGTCGAGTATTCAAGGTTTTATATGGCCATTCAAGATAATTAATGAGAGGTCCATAAGCTTATGTACTCCTGCAGTTCTATTTATAAAAGTTTGATAACCAAATTATAATATTTAAGAAAAAAGTTAAAATTAGTTAAAAATAATAAGAATGTCTTGAAATAATTTTTTTTTTCAAGTATACCCTAATTTATAAGGGACCAATAAGAGAGAGAAATAAAATAAACATAAGTATCTCCAACCAATTTAATTAATGTAATGTATATAATTAATGAGGGACACAAATAAAAAAAAAAACTCATTAAATATTGAAATAATTTTTATTAGTCTCTTAAAAAAAAAAACCAAAACAATTTAAATATTGAACTCAATGATCATTTAGAGTCAGTTAGTACTGCTCTTTAGTAAGAGTATACATAAATACAAGTACCTATTAAACAGCAAAAGTTGCCATTAAAAAAATTGAGTTGAATTAGACTAACATTTACTATGTAGTTAAAGTTATCCCCCGCAATTTTTCCCTGTATTTGGATTCTACTAATGACTTTATGATCTGATAGCACACACTGTCATTCTTAACAGCATTAGATCACTAGTTGGATCCTACCTTGTACCACTTGTACTCAAATAACTAAAGTTTGACTTGCCACCTAATTGTAGTCTTGCTTCATGTTTAGTATGAACAAGAGAAAGTTGGATATATAAAAGTGCCTAGTTTTTTTTTTTATTATTTAAAAATTTATGTTCAGACGAATAAGAGAAAGCATACAGATAAGAGAAGTGACTGATTTCACGTTTATAATAATACTCATGCCTATTGTGAAAAGCACATTTCTTCTTCAAATTCTCCGTGGAATAATTTTTTTTTAAAAAAATAAAAAAATTCGAAAAAAATAAAATTTTTCAAAAAATCAGAAAAAAAAACAAAAATTATGAAAAAAAATCAAAAAATCATAAAAAAAATCAAATAAATAGGAAAAAAAATCAAAAAAATTTAGTGGACCGCATGTCTGAGGGGTATTTTAATTTTTCCTAATTATTTAAATTTTTTCCTAATTATTTGATTTTTTTTTGTTTTTTCCTAATTTTTGAATTTTTTTTCTAATTATTTTATTTTTTTTTGAATTTTTTATAATTTTCTAAGGGGCAAAAAAAAAAAACTATTTCCTCCTCTTTAAATATAAGAATTAGGAGTATTTAACTAATTTAGGTAGATTAAAAAAATAAAATATTGTGAAAAGCACATTTCTTCTTCAAATTCTCCTTTTTTTTAAATGAAAAACTATGAGAAGAAAACAGGTGGACCGCATGTCTGCTTTCCTCTTCCAAGGTTGCTTCCTCATTATTTTCTCTGAAAAAAAAAAACTATTTTCCTCCCACGTGTCTTTAAATATAAGAATTAGGAGTATTTAACTAATATTTTCACACTTCTACCGTTTCCCTGTTTTTCAATACAAGGCTAATAATGGGCGAAAAGAGAATGCCAAGTCTTTACATTAGTCCAAAAATATAAGACAAAACAAATGTGACAATCATCAAAATGACAGGGAGAATGAATTTCAGGTCTTAACCAAAGAAAATAATATATTGACAAGTCCCATAATGATTGTAATAAAAATATAAACATTAGGATTTTCTTTTTTTTTTTGGGTCAAGGATTAGGATTATCAACAATACACTTATATATAAGTCTAGAAATAATTAGACAACAGTATGAATGTGAAATAAGTGGATGAAAAAATATGGCAGAAGTGATAAGGATTTAGGGGAAAGCAAGAGAATTGGTTGGAGTGGGAAGAGAACAGAAACAGGGTTTGGAGTTGGGAGTGAAAGGAAAGAGGAGAGGAAAGCAGGAAGCGTCAAAAATGGAATGAAAAGAAGAGAAAAAATGAAGTAAAAAGGGGTAAAAAGGGGCATTAATGGGAGAAAGCAGACGGAGACAATTAAAGGTACCAAAATGTTTCCATCAAAGTCACACACAGGTGACAAATCTCAGTGTCTTTACTGTAGCCATCTGGTTTTAAAGCTACCCAGCACTCTGTCACCCTCCTGCTCATTTCTTGGACCACCCCACCAAGCCTCTTTATTATCCATTAATGCTTCACTACTTCTCACACCGTTTCTACCCGATATCTTTTTTTTATTTTTATTTTTTTTAAGGTTTAAACTTACTGCAAAGTTTTCTGAGCAATGTTGTTTTTGAAGCTTTTCTTTTCTTTTTCTTTTTTTGTTTAAGGTTGTCTAGAAATTGTTAATATGAAGTAATGTTCCAGTTATTGTTAAAAATGTTAAGCTCAATGTCAATTTTTTAACAATGAACAGTTGTTTTTTTTATGGGATGGAGCAACATTACAATATTTTAAAGGGTTAAGGTACAAACAAAATACACTATGTGATTTTGTTAGAGGAGCGTCCAAGAGTAGGAAGATCTTTTTTAGGTGTAAAAGCACACGTGGTTATAAATTATGAAAAAAAATATCATTTGAGTGTTAAGTTTGACTTTTTTTAAGTTTGAAGTTTTGACGATGACGTAAAGCATTTCAAAAGTACAAAAATACATATGTGGTTTGTCAAAAAGAACGCCCAACACCAAATTCTTTTTTTTTTTAATTTAATAATTTTACTTCAATTAAAGGTAAATTATTATTTCTCTAGGTATTTTTCTTGGAGGCCAAATTTTTTCTTTTGATTTATCATTTTGGGAAGGGGGATTTATTCAATGGGTAAAAACGGTAAAAATTTTATTTCCATTTTTTTTAAAAAAAATCCTTATTAAATTTTCTAATTAATAATTGCTAAATTTTCTCCTTATTTGGATTTGTCTAGCGTCTTGCTGCCATCAAATACTTAAAACTGTGCCATTTTGGCGCAGTTTTAAGTGAACTTTTCTTTTTTAAAAAATATATATATATTCGAGTGATGAAAGTACTAAAAAAAGATACTTCAAGTACTGGAAAATAACTTCATGATATTGAAAAATTATTTTAGGATCTTTAAAAAATATCATGAAGTATATTTTTAGTATTATTCAGTACCCTAGAATATTTTTTAATACCATTCAAGATTTCTTTGAAATATTTTTTCAAGATCCTAAAATAAATTTTCAAGATCATGAAGTGTTTTTTAAATGCCACCCAGTATCCTAAAGTATATTTTGAGTACCAATCAGAAATAATTTTTTGAGATCATGAAGTGTTTTTTTAGGAATGATCAAGTATCCTAAAGTATATTTTTAATACAAGTAAAATATTTTTTAAAAATCCTAAAATAATTTTTCAAGATCATGAAGTAATTTTTCAGATCCAACAAGAGTAGCGAAGTATCTTTTTTAGTACTGTCAAGTACCCTAAAAATATTTTTTAATTAAAATAAAATTATTAATTTTTTTAAAAAAATGATATTATGCGCTCTTTTTGATAAACCACATGTGTATTTTTGCATCTTTGAAATGCCACGTCATCGTCCAATCAGAAAAAAAAAAAGTTAAACTTAACGGTCAAACGATATTTTTGCACCTAATCTATAACCACATAGTCATTTTTGCACCTAAAAAAATCACTTTCTACTAGACGCTCCTCTGACAAAAGCATATGTGCTCCTTAACCCTATTCTAAAACTTCTAAGATATCATTGAACCCAAAACATTTCAGTGCCAACATTTCTCTAAAACAAAAACTTTCAGAACAAATATTTGAAGGTGAAATATTTTTCCAAAGTTTTTAGCGTATATTAATGTTTTTCATTTATTTTCCTTCCTTGAAAAAGTGAAAGACACTTAAGTAAGTGTTTGAGAAATCACAAAATCATGGTTTCAGAAATCTTTTTTCGCAAGTCGAGACAAAACTCTTCTTACATACTTACCTTATAAATTATAAAAGTTATTTTTCAAAAGCTAATTCAAATATAAAAAAGCATGCCTCAATATTTCGAAAGTGGTTACAAATCGCTCTCGAACAAAGTCTTCATTGGTACCCACGATTTAAACTCATTTTAAGAGGACATTCCTTGCAACCTTTGTTGGTTAATATTGTTTTTGTGAGAAGATATCTGTAATATTAATTAATAGTAAAAAGATTTAAATAGTGACAAACATAAAATACTGGGGTAACACTAACAAGCATGAGCAATAAGTGGGCTATGACTTTTGGTTGTTGTTGTTTGGTTGACTACTTAACATCTAAGAACATTCATAAATATCATAACTAGTTAACTTGTAAAAGATAAAAAAACTTCTTGTTTTTTTTTAATATTACATAAAAAAATTAAAGTGAATTTCACTCAAAAATATATTTATATTTTTTGCTGATTGATGATAGGCTTAGGTTCAACTTCAGTCCTCAGGCTTTTAAAGAGGTTGGTATTGGCTAGTCACTAGGGACTGTTATCTATACAGAAGACAAAGGAGGCAAGAACTTGAGATATTTGATGCAAAATTAAAATGAAAGTTACAAGTTACAACAATGAAAAGATAAATAAAAATGGAGGCACTGTTTACATTTTGCATGATACAGTTCATAACCTTTCCTTGTAGTGCTGGGAAAATTGTCATATACATATAAATGTAAACCCTACAATAATTTATAGCTTTCATATATTAATTCACTAATTATTTACAGGTCCCGCGAAAAGCCAAAAATAGGAATACATTCAGGATGAAGGGGCAGACTTGGGGTACATGTCAAACGGATATAACTTAAACCCATTCATAATTTTAAGAATAATTAAACAATGAATAACTTATGTTTAAGCTTTGCAATACTACTCCAAGAAGGTTTTAGCTTTGGCAGGCAGCACTATTCCTTTTGGAAGAAAGAAAGAACAAGATCTGTATGGACAGAAAATAGCTGTGTATCCACGAATAGCTGTTTGGCACATGGAAACAAAAGCTCAAAATATAATCCAAATTAGTAGAATAAAATAAATTGATTGTAGCAATCTTGTTTCAAGCTTTCACGCCAGCAAGTTGTGATCTCCAGAAGATTCTATCATATTCGCATTTTATATTTATATGAAGATTTTTGAAATCTATTAGAACATCAGACAGATTTTGCAAGTTACTACCTCCTGTCCTAAATGTAAAACTTAGTTTATAATGCATGAACTATAAATTAAATCCTACATTTAGGACTGGAGTAGTTCATATCACAGAAGGGAATTTCTTTTCCACGTAATTGAAACACAAGGTATGATGGACGCTCAGGAAACTAACCTTCATGAAAGGCTGATCACGATATGCAAAGGAATCAATGAAACTTTCCTTCAAAAGCAAGGAAACCTGGAGGAACAAGTTATTTGAACAAGATCTCTAAATTAGTACTCATCGCAGTTTCTCCTCGCAATACGACTGAAATAATGAATCAGACTTATAATGGCCTAATGAGAGGTGCACACCAAAAACTTTATTGTCAGTCTTGGATGTTCCAAGATCGTGTATATCAAACCACTATATTCATTGATTTTGTCTACAATTATGTGTAAGCAAAAATAAGATTTTGCAGAGGAGTTATAGGACACATTTTCACTGTAAAGGACTTTATTGTTTATTTAAATAGATTGTACCTTACTTTCCAGATATGCTAAAACAGTGAAAAAGAAATGAGAATGAAAGACGGCCATCAAGTCAACATGTCAAACTTGATTTAGCTTGAGGAGAAAATACAAACCTTATCATCATTGGACTGTACATTAGTAATTGTATGAGAGCGAATGTTACAGCAAAGAGAATCCAAGTAAGATCTCAACACTGATAGAAACCCCTTGGCAGCTTCAACCTGAAGGGAAATCGACAAACAAGAATACAATGACAAGGTGATTAACAATACTAGGAAGACCATTACAACAAAGGAAAGTTCTTCACAAATTTAAATACCCTCAGAATTCTTCTGGAGATGTACAACATGATGAAAAATTATAATTTCAAGAATTTAGTTGGTTCTTAAATCATTTGACATATAATGCATTACATGACTGACATCCATGATATTGTTCAGCATACTCAAAAGTAGAAATGATCCAAGAGATCATTAGGAGAAAACAAACCTGCACTTCTGTGCACTCATACACTGGCCTTTTTCTAGCCAAGTAACTTTCCCCTACAAGTTTTGCATGATAAGGACGTAGAGCATAGGATAGTTCTCTCTGTCGAGGAAGTTGCGGCATTGTTGGTGACTTCACCTATTGCAACAACACAGCAGTAAATATCAGAAACCACATTTGCAGGCATTTAAGCCGCACTCGTTTAGGTTTACATGAGTCAACAGTGAGACTATTTTTATAATTACTATTTTGTTTTTCTTTTCTTTAATTTTTTTTCCAAATACCTACTGAGATTGAACAACTCATATGAACGATATTGATGCGGAAAACAATTATAAAAGATGCAAAGTGCAGAGATCAAATACCACAGTTACAGTTTCAACATCAAGCCTCATTGTCATGTTAGATAAGCTTAACAAGGTTAAAAAAAGAGCCTATTTTTCAGAGCAATAGGAAGCTCTTGTAAGCAGTAGAACCTCTGCTTATACAGGAATAGCGGTATTTTTAATCAGCAATGTATATTGTGGAGAATTTCAGAAGCTATAAATATTGTGTTATCAGGACAGTGTAATATAATTATGATTGCATAATATCATGTGATGACAAGGTCGTCGTCTTCAATTTGGCAATTTCTAATATACTTTTCAGTTTCACGCCTTACCAGGTTAGTTTTCTGGGCAAGTGATGGGCCCCGTAACCATTGGGCCAAGGCTAAATTCTCACGGGGTTTGTGAAATGTGAATGACACATATATTTTGGGTTTTGGGTTTTGGGTCAGAATAGGGTAAAAAACGGAGTCAATTAGGAGACTATCCTCTCGAATGCTTGTGTATGTTTTGTATGAATAAATCTTTTAAAATAATAAAGTAGAAAAGGAGAAGTCATGCATATTGCATGATAAATTGAGATACAAACCTGGTTTCTGTTGGCATCAACCAGCACAACATTGGTTAACTTTGACTGTAATTCATTTGTCTTGTGCTTGACACCAACCTAGAAAATTGATTCGTCAGCCAGTCAGATGACAGAAGTAAATGCCATCAACAGAAATAACCAAGATAAAAAAAAGATGAAACCGAATTGAAAGGTACATGCTTTATTGAGGAGCCTGTCTTCTCAAATCTCAAACTACATTTTCCATGTTATGAAAAGTAATACAAAGAAGTTTTGCAAGCTGTAAAAAGACATATCCAGCACAAGCACAGAACAAGAACAAGGGCAAGCACGAAGCATGTATACCCAAATGCAAAACAACCTCATGACCTGACTTTAAGTCAAATAGTAAAAGGAAGAATAGGATACTCACTACATACGGAACAGGTGCATCCAAAAAGTCCAGCATATCATTTGGTAAAACCTGGCAGGCCAAGCACGTATCAAATGCCAAAAGATAGGTAACGAGAATAGTGCTATGGATGAATAACTATTTGCTTTAAGGATGGGAAAAGAAAGAAATCAAACCGGCATCAGTAGGCTTTGCCATTGGTAGGGGCGGATTAGAGGGATAATTGATAAGACTGAAGCAGATAAGATACCCTGATGATCAAAGAAAACTAAAATTATCAATAAACAACCCAACACCTGCAAATTTATCACTATCAGGTCGTTCATGCATGATTGAATTCAGATACTAATTTATTGCAAATCACAACTTCACAAGTATCAAACATCATTGTCCATAATATTCAAATAAGGAATGCATTAGTAATATTCAATTCAGTTCAAATATTAGTAACTCATGAAACTTGGTGAAAATTAGAGGATGCACTGCAAACAATTAACAGGCGTTTTGATACCCCAAAAAATGAAAGTGGGTTTTATGCTTAGAAATAGGCAGCAAAATAATAGGAATGAGCACATCAGTGGGTAAAGAAAAGAAACCGAATAGCAAACCAAGAAGACAGGAAGCTATCAATAGAGGAATAACCAACCTTCCCAAGGGAAAAACATAGATAATGTATGATAAACAACCGAAAAATAACATTTAAAAAGGTACATTATCGCAGCATTCAAAAACTGTTAACAAGGCAAAGACTAAACTTACCAAGTTAGCACAGACAACAACTATCTGCTTCTCCAACAGAGCTCCAGCAAAAAATGCTAAAACCTGCAACATGGAGAGGCAATCAATTGAACCAACATAAAGTTGTAAAACTTCAAAACAAGGAACACAATATTGTTATACAAAGATCATGACGTTTAAACTTCACAAAAAGACTGCCATGTAACTTCTCTCTCATTTGGCTACAGGGGCAGTGAAGAATTTAATTATTGATTATTTATATAAAATTGTTTACTTTGAATGTAAAAACCACATTCATTAACAAAGTTATTTTTTTACAGTCCAATAGATGCTAGTTTTGAACAATATGAGAAAAGTATGAGATTTCAATCCCCTTGTTTTCTCTCTCTTTCCCTCCCTCTTTCTGGTTTTGTTCATCCCGTTAAAAAGCATGATCTAATGATCGCCACAGAAATACATCATCAAAAAATATTTACTCATTCTATATATGAAAAACAAAATTAATATCCAAAAGACAGCATGATAAAGAACTGCAATGTTATAGAAACCTGAGATTGGAACATAAAATTTACATTTTCAAGTCTTAAGGTACCACATATGCAAGCCACAGCCCATATAGATAATGCAGATGCCTCCTCCTCTGCAAGAAATGCATTTTGTGCCTGAGAAAAATAAATGAGTGCAATGTTTTAAAACAAGCACATCTCTATTGAACACAGCACTACCTAAAGGAGACACAAATCCTATTTCTGAAGAGGAATGAAAACAATTGTTCCCTCAAAGTCAAATATCATGACCACATACCTCAGCCCATTCAAGACCTGTTTTGAAAGATTTCAAATCAAAAGTTGAACCAGCCAGGTGAAGAACAGTCTCATCTTGTCTATGATATTCCAAGGGATGCAGGTGCTCCAATGGATGAAACCTAAGTGATGAGCCCCTCACAGGGCAACCTAAACGATAATACTCACTTATAATCTGTAATGGTCCATTGTTATTTTCCTGGAAACCAGTACAAGATATGAGAACAACAAAAAAATCAAAAGGCAAAAAAAAAAAAAAATCTTAAACTACAAACCTTAGCCCATTCTAGAATATCTAGAAGATCATTTAATTCTTCTTGCCCAGAAATAGAAGCCTCTTCTGTCTCAGTATCATCAACATCACTCCTAGAATTTCTGTCTTCACAAGGTGAACCTTGGAAACTACAAAAAGCAGAGAATATAGAAAAGTTTCATCAATTAAAAAGAATGAGAAACAATCTAATATATGAGACAGAAAAGTGACTCAAAAAGAAGAAACATGTCCAACAAAGCAGAATTACGACAGTGTATGTTGCATGCCAAGAGATATGAGGGAGAAAAAAGGCAAGCAACTGCCCCAGATCTGTAATAGAAGGAATAAACAAAAACAATGGGCTGCATTTGTTAGCAATGGCTACAATTCATTTACTCACTGTGCAAGTTATGTCAATCACCAGAGCTAATGCATCCTTAAGTTTCTGCATCATTGAAATCTAGTTTTCAAAACCTTTATTATGAGTCCCTTTTATAAAAAAAAGAAACATGTTCCAGTTTTTTTTTCCAAAATAAAACACCTTGATATACAATTATTAAAATATTGGGTGATAATAAGGTTTTCTCATGTTGAAGACAACTTTAAAACATGGAAATTGATATCGTACCATGCAGGATATGTTAGCATATTAGAAGAGTTAGTTGTTGTAGCGGTTAATGACTAGCTACTAGTTAGTTGTTGTAGCCGTTAATGACTAGCTACTAGTATGACTAAGAACCATAAAGGAAGTCCGAATTTCTTTCACTGTTTGATGCCATAAGGCTATGATCATACAAATACTGATCAAAGACCTGGAAGATTATGATTATATGTACCTGCAGGAAGATTCAGAGCTTTCGTACTGGCTACAGCGCAATAGAGGCAGAATAGCATTTGGGAAGCGCCTATCTTCTGATTGTTTGTTTGCTACATAAGCATCTCCATATAAATCACTATCCTCAGAACTCGTGGTGCCAGGTTCTCCTTTGCTAGTCGTCTGTTCAGTTTCAGGATCAACCGGTGCAACAATGTCATCACCGCCACTCTCCTTCAATTTCTGCAATTTCCCATTAACCATTTGGTGGTCTGAGCAATTATCATCATCCACAACGCTTTCAGGAGTGGAATTTCTTGAGCTTGAGTCAGGGATTATTGCCATTTCATCAGCTCTGTCTTCTACTGGTCTAGTATTCACCAAGACACTCTCAGGATTGCCCTCTGGGAGTTCCTCCTCATGATTACCGTCAAAGAATTCTAAATTTAAATCTCCAATACTTTTTGTCAACCGCTCTAGCCTTTCTTGGGTGAAGATGCTACAGAGATATTAACACAGATGAGTCAAACTATAAGTAGAATATTGTGTGTGCGCGTGCGTGCAATATGAGCCAATTGCCAAACAATTTAAAGGGAGAGACCTCCCAAGTTATAACTCATTTTCATAAAGGGCCCAATCTTCCAATCTATAAAAAACAATTAGAAAACAAAACTATTTTGATTTCATTAGACTTGACAACAATAACTTTCTCAAACAGAAATACAGGCATATACAAGGTCTTCAGTAACAGAATAATTCCTTGAAATCCAAGTTTCACAAAATATACAAAATACTAACATACGTGAAGTTAGAGAAAAAACAAGAAAGTAATCCAGTAAAACCCCCTCTCAATCAGAATAAACTCCTCTACACATTATTTCAGTATTTCATATAGCATGAAGTGTCTACAAAAGCGATTTGACTGTTAACAGATCCATCTTTTCCAAATATAGTGCAACAAAAGCACAACAGAAGTGCAAATATTTTCTGCATGCAACCTACTTCTCATCAGTTAACTCTGTATAAACACTCACTTATTCAATACACCAAAGTGCAATTCAAAAAACGGGAGCCTTGAAAGAATGCAATAACATCTCTGTGTGGTTAGTGTATGACGTCTCAATGACGGTGATGGCTGCTTATCAGAAATCAGGGAGAGCAATCCCGATGGCTTTTGTACTAATTCTTCAACCAAGACACAGCATCCATAAAGTGTTGAATTATCAGCACCCTATGAAAAGGAAAAAAAAAGACAATATAAGTACCAAGACAGGACTGAAAAATTGTCTGAACTAATGATATCAAACTCTTAGTTGCCTTTATCAAGGAGTTCCCTCCTCTCTCAGGCTTTTACAATTCAATGATCAACCATTGACAACTGACAAGACAAATCTAATAAAAAGTTCAGTTACTTAAAGTACTTTCCAGATAACAACAGACTATTTACTTCCATTATGCGCCACAACAAATCATTAATCATACACAAGCAGCAGATCAAATGTTCTGGAGATTTACATCATCACTTAAATTGGATAACTGGAAGCTAGGAGCAATGTAATGAACCAGCTTTTATTATTGACTCAACAATATTTGATCTGTTTATCTTAAGGTAGCCAAATTTTGCTGGTCATCTCCAAACATAGGCAGGTCTGGAATAATCACTTTTAGGTACTCACTAGACAAGTCACTTCTTTGACTGTGTCTCCATCAGGAAAAAGTAAGTTCAGAATGATATGCAGAGAAAATCAAGTCTTCATATTAAACCCACTCCTCCAATTGTGGCCAGAATCTAACTGTATAAACTGACAAAAGCTTTTTTATCTTCTATCAAGGTATTGAAGCTTTAGCCCAAGAACGGACAATCAAGTAAATGAGATATTTTCAAACACTAACAATTTGACTTGGTTATTAGAGCTTCAACAGAATTACTGAAAACTGCTTTTTACATCACATAAGTAGACCACAAGCAAAACGCAGATACTGACCAAGGTACCTAATCAGAAGTACATCCGAAGAAAACATGAAAGAACCCGAGCTAAAATTAGTCTGACTGAAATATATTTCATTTTAGTTGCCCATGGTCAAATAGTAAACCTTAGCCAATTTGAGATTATAAAACATTAAAACCTCCATAAATGCCTGCGTAGTAAATAATTGACTCATATTTTAAATAGGAAAAAATATTGGGTAAACAAGGCACATAGTCTAATTTGCAAAGTGGAGAAACAGAACCGTCAAAAAAACTTAACATGCTCATATTCCTGTCACATTTTGAAGTATTTGTCAGACTAACTGCCAACTTTTATTGGTCCGAACACAAACTAAATATACACCATGCCTAAGCAAGAATCTCCATAAAAGAAATGCAAGAGAATGGAAAACAGCAAGTAAAAGATAGGATTGCTGCATTTACCTGGAGCCTGAATACAAATGACAGATCACTTTGTTTAAGGTGCTCCTGTAGAAAACAAATCACACCTCAAATCAGCATTTAACAGGTTACATATATCTCCAGCAAGGTGAAATAGAGTGGATATACAGCAGTTAGAAGTCAATGAAGATTTAATTACTGGGCTTTGACATAGTTCATATGCGAAAAGGAGTACAGAAAAACCCCAAATTGTTTGACATATGAAAATGCAAAACATCTAAAGCCTGAGAAAGGCAAACTGTCAATTGATAGAAAGTATAAAATGACAAGGGAACCTGATCCTGAAACAAATTGTCTGCTTGAGAATCCAAGCAATATAAATATCTTTTTAGAAAATCAGAGGATGGCAACTTATGTGAAAATATGTCCCAAAAAGCAGAATTCTAGAAGATCCAAAATCCTTTTATAATTCCAAGATTCCAACTCTCAGCTACCCAGGAGTTCAACAGTGAAATTGTAGATACAGAGAAATCAGATTAGCAAAGATGAATATCACAATTCAGAAGGTTGATTAGTTATCAATTAGTTAACAGGAAAAGGGAATGAATACAATCTTACATCAATCCAATATTAACTAAGGGAAAAAATCCTATTAACTAATAAGTAAAATACTAAAATTAATAGGAGAACAATGTAGCCAAAGTACCTGCCCAAGAAGAATTTCGTTCAACTCACTCATGGAAGGGGTTCTCTCTACAGCACGAACCTACAATTACATCCAAGAGAAATTAAAACCTCAGCAAAAGCTTTCTACAGAATACTCAAATGCAGAAATAAATAAATACATACAAAGAACAGACAACTCTGAGACTTCTCAACATAGATTACATACGTCAAGCCATGAACTAGCATTGGTGGCAAATAATTAAATATGAATAAAACCTTGTAATTACCGCTCTAGTTAATCAAGATGCTGTTACTATAGTTTATAAACAATGGGTGCACACTTTGAGTACTACAACAACAACAACAAAGTCATATCCTACTAGGGGGGTACATACTCTGAGTAAATAGGTGCATTTAAATTAGTTTAACATTAGATTTACAACAATATCAACCTCCCCAGAAACAAAACTACCCTGAAAAGAAATTTGGTTTTTTGGATAGTTTTTAACAAATAGGAACACTCAGATGTAATGTATGAATAAAGATATGTAGGTATATTCAAGCATAATCCTAACCTCCGGGCCTCCAGGAAAGCAAAACGAGACGAGATCCTTGTATTTAAGAGGAATATGTTTTTCTGGAGGGTAAACAAACAAGACCTGGAAAAAATTCAAACATGCAGCATTCATGAGAAGACAATTCTAACCAAATTAACTATGAAGCGAATAAAAATAGTAGAAACCACTACGATAAAACTGCAATAACAATGGTAGCAGTATTGCAGCACTGTACCAACAGCCCAGAACTGTTGGCTCTAAACAGAATGGTAATAAAGTAAGATCTGTTAACAAGTGTAAAAACCTGAGGCTCAAAACTGGGTTCTACACGGGATTGATTCTGATGGCCAAGTGCACTTCTAAATTTACCAGAACCTTCAGACTTTCTATGAACATATTGCCTCTGCAGTGCCTGAATGTCACAATTAGGATGAAGTCCCACAACCACCATGCTTTCAAACAGCCGCGTTGGCTCCTTCCAAGACCTATGGTCCTGTGCACCCAATCAAGACCATTTATGAGAACAATGTATTGACAACTCAATTCCATTAGTTTTTGTGATAAGACAAGAAGGAAAAATATTATGCCTAAAAGCTGAGAATGCTTTGAAGGTTGGAGTAAGACCACTGACAAACTTGAAACAAAAAAAGAAATAGCAGCAGATTCAACTGAGTAAAAGATATTAGAACCAAACAACCAAAAGATAAACCAGAAAGAGATATAAGCTGAAAACTTGGAAGTAAAAAGCAGCCTAAGTATTCTTTGTAATTTGTATGAAAGGGAGCTTAAATACAATGACTTGGACCAAAAAATAAATAGCAGCAGATTCAAATATAAAACATATTTTAGAAACAAACCACCAAGAGAAAACCAAGACAAGGGAACATAAATATCAAAAGCCGGAGATCCCATAGTAAGAAGCAGCGCATGGGTTCATTATAGTTTATGGGAGAACGAGAAGAATGAACATATAATTCTGGAGGGTCTAAGAAAAAGATTGTACCAAGTACTGCAACTGAAAGTTTGCTGCCCACTGTCGCTTCTGACTTGTTAGGACTTCAGGGTTGTAATTTGCAACTCTAACATCAGAAGTGCGTGAGAAGCCTTTTATTAATTTTGAAACATGATTCTGGAACCTTTGAAGATGGCCACTACTATGCTCATCTTTAGATGAAAATACTACAGATGGCCTTGGGGAATGAACAACAGTTGCTGCAGCAGCAACGGCTCTTGCCACATCCTCTGTTGTCTGCAAGAAAAATGAAGAGGCCCAACTGGGACTGCCTGAATCTTCATCCTTTGCCATTCCAAATAATTGTGCCTACCTAAACATAATGAAATAGAACTCAGATAAGCAAGATTGTCATCAAAGCAACATTTCAAAGAGGGCAACTGCCAGAATTAAAGCTAACTGACATATCAAATCTATCATGAATGTCTATAACAATTAAATACATCAAAACTTAGGGAAGGTTATGAACACGAGTACCAACTAGACAACAGATCACACACTCAAGACCCAGAAATTGTATTAAATAAAAAAGTTTTTTAGTGCTGACACTTCAAATTTATGCTATTCATGTACTCTTGAAGACAGGAGATTCAATTCATAAACGTCTTTAGTTATCATCTATCCAAGCTAATTCCAAAGGTATTTGCGCCATCTGAACTTATAGTATATGATAAACAAGAAAGCAAAGTGAAAAATTAGAGGAAGAAAAAAACTAATACTTGGTAGGAGATCCCATCACTTCTACCTCCCTTTTTCTCCGTACTCTTCTGAAAAACTGTAAATCTACAAGAGCTTCCGCATAAAACTTATGATAAACAAAGAAATACAAGTACAATTTTCTTTTTAGCTCAAAAATAAAGTATCCGATGCCAAACTATCTTCATAGGATGCATCAGCCAACCATCTTCTGTTCATTTTTTACTCTCTTCTGCACTAGCTCCGATGGAGGGGGGAAGCAAAAGAAAAGAAAAGCTTGAAGACAAGATACAAGTATACAACAACTGGAAGACCCATAACTAGCACAAGACCATGTAATCAAAGGATCCCGTAATGACATCCCAAACTACATAAAAGTATCCAAAAACAAAAGAAAAAAAGGGGAAATAATAAAGAAGAAAGTGCCCCCACAAAAACTTAAAGTGGAAATTATGAAGTAAGGTAGAAGACGGAACTTGGAAAATCAATTCTTCAGGAATGAAACATAACCACAACTGAGAGAAAAATTCACATCGCCCACATACATCAGCTAAAATTAAAACAGCCAAAATTCAAAGGGGAGAGGGAGGGAGGGAGGGAGGAGGAAAAAAGCATATGAAATAGACAAGCTCACCTCGAAATAGCCGAATAAGGAAGTGAAAGCAGGTATCAGACAGAGAAGGAAAGAGTTGAAGCGGCCATTATAGAGCTATGGGGTTCAACCTTTGACGAAGGGGAAAAGGGAAAAGGAATTAAAATCTTAATTAATTGATCAACTTCAGGTAATTTTCGGAGAAAGAAAAGGTATTTATTTTAAGAATTAAAAAAGGAGGGGAGACAGAAGCAAATGGTTGAGATTACGAGCTAGAACCCTCGTGCGCGTCGAAAGGAGACGATTCGGCCATGGAAGAAGAAGGAAGAAGACATGTTGTGAATGGAAAGGAAAGCTGCAGGCTGTGCACAACAACACAACAAGGACGTCAGTTTCTTTCCATGCCTTGTTTGGGTGGTGTCGTTTCTGTCCACTCTCGCTCTTCAACTCGATTGTGTCTGGTAACAACCGCATCCCATCCAATTTCCTTATTTCTCTTTTCCACTTTTTTTTTTTCCTAACGACTTATTTTTTTATTTTAATTTTTATGACTAAATAATTCGCTTGCCATAGATTTTTTTCCTATTAAATATTTTTATATGAGAAGATCAGATACTACAGAAATTCATATACATAGAGCAATGAAACTCGAATTCAAGCCATTCTAATTAATAAAAAAATTTAATTGGGATTTTTTTATATTATTATATTTATTCATAAGGATAGAATATCGTTTACTACCAATTAATGTTCTTATTAATTTATTTTACCGTTAAATCAAAATTTTAATAGGAGAGAGAAATGATAAAGGTGGATGAGATTGATCTAACGAAACAAAATGGTAATAACGTTGGTAGTAGAATTTAATTTGTAATAACAATATCATATCCCATATTTATATTCATATTTTTAAAAATAAGAAAGTTAAGTATTATTAATTATTTTAATATACATATATTAAAAGAAGAAAGTCTTTAACTAATATTTATGAAGAGCATGCACAATTTTCTCATATTTAAATTGAGTTCGATGATTGTAATAAAACTTGAAGCTATATTTATTTCATATAATGAAAAAGAGATTCTCGCAATTTATTAATTTAATCGTTGTTTGTGGTTTTTTAATGATATGGTGTGGTCTAAAGGGCGAGAACGACGGCGTTGGATGATGGGAAGGGATCATGGTCCCTTGTGGCGAGTGGCGTAGAAAAGCACGCACCATGGCGGAGTAATTAGCGTGAAATTGTAAAAAGGTTGTATTTTATTTATGCATTAATTAATTAATTAATGAAAAATAATGAGAATAAGGTCAATGTCCATTGGGGTGAACTGAATCTGATAGAACCATTGGATATACACAGCGGTGATCTGGTCAAACCCAAACCTGTCCAGATCTCTTTTTCATTGTCACGTTTTATTCCGCCACCAAAAAATAAAAATCAAAACCCCCGTCACAAAATTCAATCATTAGAGAAGAATTTATCGTGATTATCGATATAATAATTTTTAAGAAAAAATATTTTGCTTAAGGAATAATAGTATTATCTCACATCCTTAATAGGGTTAAAGTATAATTTTACTAACAAGTTTTTTTAGGACTGTTGGTATAAATTAGTTTTGGCATGAGTAAAAATATCAATAAATTATTTAAAATGATCAAATATTTTTTTATAAAAAGTAAGATAAAATAAAAATAACTTTTACAAGGCGAAACGATAGTGATGCCACGTGTAACAACAAAAAGCGAGTAAAGAGCTTGTAAATTAATGGAGGAGAATATGTGGGGATAGAAGGAAGAGGTGAGGAGGAAGGGTGTCCCCTGCTCTTTATAATCGTGATGTTCGTATGGGGCCCACTAACGTTAATGATCTACCTCCAACCTCCAACATTATTGCACAACCCATAGAGATGAGTACATAGTAGCATTAGCATAGAACCTTCTCTCTCCCTCGTACTGTGTCTGCCCTACTTCATTCACTACCACCACTTCCTTGTGCGTTTTCCTGAGTGCTTGGAATCCTGATTGTTACGGGAAAGATTTGAAGAAGGAAAGGAAGATTTTAAAAATGTGAGTTGTTTGGTATCTTAGGGAAATAAAGTTAGTGAAGGAAAATGAGATGTTTGGTATGAAGAATTGAGTGTTAGTTAAATGAGAAAAAAAAAGAACCCAGGACCAATTTTGAAAGGAAAAAAATATTTTCCTGGAAAGATTGCAGTTTTCCCTCCATTTTCGAATGGAAAGCATCTTCCCTCAAATACGGAAGATTGGACCTCACGAAGAAGATCTTGATCTTGGATCTATCAAACACCCAAAAACCAATTGGAAGATTGGGATCTTCCCTTTCTTCTCTAATTTTCTTTCTAACAAACATGGTCCTAAAAACTATGATTTCATACACCTCCTTTTTATAAATGAAGATAAAATTTTTCTAACATACTTACATCATAAATCGTAGAAATTACTATCTTTAAAAGTTAATTCAAACACACAAACCGTATAAATACATTTGCACCAACCTCTTTTTTTTATAAGAGCCTACTCATTTAATTAATTAAAAAGCTTTATATATATATATAGTGAGTGAAATAGATGGGTTCGCTTGTTGGCAACAAAAAAAAAAAAACAGAAAGAAACAGATGAGTTTAGTTTAAGACCGTAATTGTAATACCTTATTGAGTTTGACAACTCGATGAAACTTTTATGCATGCAAATATTTGATTTGAGAAAGTTTTAAAATCTTTTATGCATGCAAATGTAAGTATTGGTCGGGAATAGCTTCAAGCCATCAACGAGTGTTGGGTAGTGAAAGATTAAAAGAGGTCAGTCTCTCCCCTTCTGACTAATTGAGATTTAGATCCCTGCTTGCTTGGTGAAGTATTCACTATAATACCCGATAATACTTTGAACAATCTTGCCTCCAATAAAAATATACATCGTTCTACTTGTTAAAAAAAAAAAAAAACACTTCAAGCTTTGCAACTTGAACAAATAATTAATTTTGTTGGTAATCAATCATTTCTTCTTGATTATGACATCTTGCAACCAATCACTTGACTTTGTTCCTTACTTATTTCTTTTTAATGAAATACTCAATTCAAACGAGTACTGAACTGCAAGAGTGAATTAATTTTAGTTAATAATATGTGTGTGTAATGATATCGTTGTAAGTATGATAGTTAAAATCTTGATTTATCACTGCGATTTTACATTTTTTTTTCTTCATTAAAACGATTTTACTATTTTTCAAACATTTTTATGTTTTTAAGATCTTTTTACATTACGATTTTACATTTTATGATTTTTTATCTCTCTTCCGATTTTACGTAAAATCTCGATTTTAACTGTGGTAAGCAACAACGTTAATTTTTCAATCTATAAAATGAAGCCTGATTAATTAGAAGCTTTAATGTATAGGGCGCCAAACAATGTGTATTAATGGTGGTACGTACACAAGATATTCTCACAAAAGCACCTCTTTATTATATATAAATACATTATTGGCATTTGCTTGCTACCTGCTCATTTGGCCTCATCCTCGTCACATCAAAGTAGAGTTCTAACATTATCTTCGCCAGGCCATTCTCATTTTTTGTATAATTAATTAATTAAAGTTAGGTGTTTATCTGTATTCACGATCGAACCTCTGCCTGTAAATTGTTGATATTATTAAAATATGGCCAATTAATCATATTGAACTGCTCAAGTTGTTGAGTCGTTCAAGTTTCATAGATTCGATTTTGTTGATGAAGTGTTGAACTGTAAGTGAACTAATTCTAATTAGATGAACAACAAAATAAATAATAATAAAAATAAAAAAGATGACTGCTTGTGCATGGAGATTATATATAGGCCAATCCAAATGGTATTGATTTGTCAAAAATTTTGTTTGATTGAATCAGTGGTTCCTTTAATTTTAATGACACTCATGATTACAAGGAAGCATTATCATATATATGATTACGCATAGATGATTTCACTTGTTTTGTTCGCATAAATCATACAATTAATAATTAACCATGTTGGTTTAATAAAACAAAAGGATCACAGAACGGTCGGGTGGGCAAAAAAGGAGCATATTCCAGGGCCTAGGTCGGGGAGTTCTAGGGAGATTAATTACTAATTTAAAGTAGTGACGATGTTGTCAAAATAAAAAAATCGATTATTTTACAATAAATGTATTTACTTGTTAGATATATTCAAAGTTGTTGAATAAGTTAAGCCTTCAACCAGAAACAACATCGTCTTCTCTAATAATGTCACAATTAATTATGTGGTGACGACTTTACATGCCGTGGGAAGATGCTCGTTTAAAACCATTCAAAGTCAATTCTTGCTGAATCTTATCTTCCATTTAGTTAGGTACATACCCAATGTATGTGAAAATGAAATATTATTATTATTTAAACCTTACACCAGATGGTATTTTTCCGGTTCTAAATATAACACATAGTTTGTAGTGAAAATTACACTACAAAATATGTCCTATATTTATGACCGAAGATAGTAATACATTAATGTAAATGTATGCATAACACGAATCGACATATATGTGGGCGGTATAGAAGCTCAGTGCAGATACATTACAGTTCTGAAGTGTTATTTATTCTAGACATATTATAACGTTATAATATAACACCCATAATGTATTGAGGTTTGGTGAGGTCATGATCACCCATTGTTGTGAAAATAATTAACAGATACGGGTAAACAACCGTCATAATATATTATAATATTTGCATGATATATAAATGTCTCATTTTACAACCGTTATTTATTCAGTAACATACATAATAGTTTGCATATAAGAACCGTGACTTTTAATAAACTTTAATAACGGTTTCACATAGACAACTGTTATGTATTAAATGCATAAATAATGATTTTTATATAATAACCATGATGTATGGATACAAAAATCTTCAAGTGAGAGTTTCTAAGCTAAGTTACCTCCTCAATATATATATTAGAACAACAGTACCTCAAAGACCATATGTGACTATGCAATTTGGCATGAATTAAGACATTCCAGGCTTTGTGAGGAGAATCAATAACAACTGTTGACGTATATAAGTGATAATGTAACTAGTGACCTATATATAATTGTGTCTCTTTACAATAATTAACCCTTGGAAAGCAAAGGACTCTGGGGAAAAACGTGTACTCCTACGGGTTTGCATAACCCCTACGCCCTTTCTGGTAGGGTAATTTATTTTTTCGCAATCTTCCTTCGCTTTCCTGGCTTAATTGTTGAAAAGACACAAGGTATATGTGAACATTTACATTATTATATATATAGATTAGGAGTGCGATTAATTCTAGCCACAAAACCTAGAAAATCTTGATTCATCCAAATTTCACGGCTACCAGATGTTGGAAGTACTACTCCATTATATATAGAGAGACAAGACCAAGTAGTTCAGAAACTCTCACATTGAAAAGTCTATGATTGATCACAATGTTGAATTTCATAAATTTTAACTTGGTGCCACTTGCTCAATAGAAAAACTGGAGAAGAACCTTCAGTCAAAGCAATATGGGATTTCCAAAAAAAAAAACATAACTTCACAACAATAAATTCAATATGTCACCTGAACTTGTTTATTCACAGAGCTTGTTAGTATATAACTCTTGATCATCTAAACTAGTTTATTCACATAGTTTGTTTATGCATGACTCTCATCGATACACATGAACTAGTTTATTCATCTCACTTATTGAACTTTTTGAAGTAACTTCCAAAGATATGGATACTTCCCAAAAAAGAGATGTTTTTTCTTAGGTATCATATGTCCAGAAGTTACGTAGGAACATTTAGTCAAAGCAATGGGTTGACAACTTTTTGTAACAGGAAATGAACCTCGATCAGAGCAATCATAAGTCTTCCAAAAAAAAAAAACTTTACAAAAGCAAGTTAATGTCACCTTAAATGTTTTTTCGTGTCATAACTTCACAAAGGCACCTCAATTGAATAAGGAGAACATAGCACCAAAGGAGTGTGACCTAACTAGGGCTCACAAACGACGAAAACACGAGTTAGGACAAGCGAAAGGAACTCGCTTTACAGTCGCTAAGACAAGTGTAAAGGTGTTGACTAGCGCGGCTATCATTGAGAAGTAAGATGAAAGCTTTTTATGGTGAGGCTTGATTGAAAATGACTATCCATAGCCGGAAAAAGAAAATAGGAGTACTAGGATTACGATGTTAGTGGGTTTCATTTGAACAGACTTAGTGTGAAGTGTGTTCTATTTTAGACACTTAAATATAAGAGAAAGAGTAGGGTTTTTTGGCTTGTCATCCTCATTCTCTTCCTCTTCCTTATCCATCGAAGGAGGAAGATAAATGTTGAGTTAGAGTATTATCATCAGAGTGGGAAGCGGGAAGGTTTGAATCATGTAATACCCGGATTTTAGTAAATCTGGAATTTTTGAGATAAAGGAAATTAAAGAATATTTTGATAAAGCAAAATCATGAGTTTAAAACTATTACAAAAAATTGTCATAATTATAGAGTAAATTGTTAAAAAAGTTACGGAAAGATCAGATGAAAGAATGACTAAAAATGAAATAATGGTGATAAAAACAAGTCTAAAAATATTATGATAAATGCGAAAGATCATGAAAAATTATGAGAAAAATATGGAAGTGTTATCCCTAATTATGAGAATTTAATAAATTATTTCAGAGAAAATAACATGAATAAAAGTTTAAAAAGCATTTTAACCATAAAAATTGATGGGGTAAACATTGTTAATATTTTACATAGGATATAAAATGACAATGTCAAGATAAAAGTTTGCAAGATAAAAATATACTGTAAAATTGGTAAATATAATATATGAAGAAACCTGATCCTAAAAAGATCACTAAATGAAGAAATTAGGTCCGATTAAGCCTTAACGAATGGGGTAAAACGAGAATTTTTGGTAAAAAATATTATATTTTAAAAAATGGAAAAAATTATGGAAAAATAATTAAAACTGAATTTTTAAAAGAGGGGGCGAAATTATGGTTATTTTTAATTAAAAAGAATTGTTTAAATAATTAAAATGATAATTAGAATAAAATAATAATATAATGCGGTTGAATAAAGCATATAGGACAAGTAGGGGGAAAAGTTAGAAATAAATTCTACAGGTAAACCATAAGTAAAAGTCTTTTCAGACTGATCAAATTAAGAACAAGTGAATTTTTACACGAAGAAAGAATTTACCAGGCGTTGTTTCCGCAACCGAAAACCCTAATTTCAAATAAGACGAAAAGTTGATCAGATAGAGTAGAGTCAGATAGGCAAAGGAGAACCTATAGAAACAATTGCGTCTTTTTAAACACGAGATTAAGTTAGGCAACTATTTGGACGTTTTACGATTCAACGAATTATTGTCCGAAGTTGGTTCTATCGGAAGCAATTTTCGTAACCAGGATCGTTTGTCCGAATATCTTCCGACGCACCGGAGAATACCTGGATATGATCAAAAAGAGGATCAAAATATATAATATGAAAGAGGATGAAAAGACCTTCAAAGTTACACGCTCGCATTTTTGAGTTTCTGCAAAATCGCGCGAAACGGACACCGATCGGTAGCTTTATCGGACCGGAGGCCATAAAGCAAGAGCCATCATGGATGACAACTCATCCATTGACTTTTGGGCTCTTAGATTTTGATCTTGACCATGGATGGCCAAGAGTGTTTTGTCCTCAAAAATGCGATCCAACTACGAATCCGATCCGAAGACTTTTGTGGAAATTCCCCCACCTTGTCCCTATTTTTCCCTATAAATAGCAAGCTCTCTTGCTCTCATTCTTCACACCAAATTCGAAACCTAGAGAGAGGTTCTAGAGAGAGAAGCTCGCAAAAAATTCCGCCTTGCTCCGAGTAAGTTCTTCTCGCTCTTAGTTTTTAGTTTCCGTAGTTCTTTCGGTAGTTATAGTAGAACCTGTTGTTTTGATCTAGGAAGTTTGAGAATATATTCCTATACTTGTTTTTATACCTCATTGCATTGAAAGATGCCTGACGAGGTAAAAACATAGTGGGGAAAATTTTGAAATGGAATACGGTCAAAGTAACGAAGTTCTGGCGAAATTCCGCCAATTAGGGGTAGTAAGGGCTGACAGAGATTTGCCGTCATCTCCCAAAATAACCATATTAGAAAAGATTTGCAAGTATAATGTAACCTGGGTCGTTTCTCTCAAGGAATTTGCGGTGGGTTTAAATCAAGCAACAACAAAACAACAACAATAAAATTGGGGGTTTTTTATTTGAAACAGATTAAAACGAAATTAAATCGAAAACAGATCCGAAATATGCGAAAGCATTAAAACGAGATTGCAATAGATTAAAACGATCAACCCAACGTTTAGATTCCGAAACTTCCTTCATTGAACGAAATATAAACGAACTCGCGTTTGGCTCGGACGAACCGAAATCTGCGTTCGTCGTAAATCCCTCAACTAGACGATCGTCTAGAATGTCCGAACAAGTGGCGTCTCACCGTGCAATCGCACAAACAACACTCTAACCTAGTTCGAACTCGTCCTTGGGATGAACCAAACCGAATATTAAATCTAATATTCGAACTATTTTTAAATCGGATCCGATAAGATGAAAACGAAACGAGTAAAGTTACCGATTAAGTACGAGTTCTCGGATGAATCATGGAATCTTCAACGTTGGGTTAACCACAGAAGGTTTAGCCGAACATGGCTGGGAAAATCAAAGAACAGACGAAGAACACGAAGAACATTTCAGAGAATCTGAAAAC
This sequence comes from Acacia melanoxylon, assembly GCA_019022615.1. Lineage (NCBI taxonomy): Eukaryota > Viridiplantae > Streptophyta > Magnoliopsida > Fabales > Fabaceae > Acacia > Acacia melanoxylon. Next base: position 5,454,709 of record JAFJYJ010000011.1, read on the forward strand.
CTCTATTTTGATCCACAAAACAGAATAAAAACATGAATGGAATGTGTTTGTGGCTGCTGCCTTACTTAACCTAAGATGAAAAACGAAATGGGGCTCCAATCAATAATCCAGGCCCAAAACGAGAAAATAAATAGAATGGGCTTTAGTCACAAATTCGAGCCCAAATAAAACATTTGACTTTGGCTTCAAAATCGACCGTCTTCTTGTCCGAATTTGCCCTTCATGTCTTCATAACAATTGTAGATCTCTGAATCATCTGAAATATGAAACAAAAATGAGGCAAATCCGATGTCTGGTTCAAGAGTTATGGTAAGATTAGTGAAGCAATGTAAAACTGGAATTTTATTAATAAAAATGGCTAAAATATAATCAAAGGCCCAAAGCCCAAATAAGTATAAAAGCCATTATTTATTAACTAAAAAGTCCTAAATTATTAATCAAGAGATAAAAAGAAGTGTATAAAATATTCAAATATCAAATTCCCCACACTTATCTTTTTGCACTCCCGAGCAAAATTCAAAGAAAAAGACGTAAAGGAGAAACTCTTCTTTTCTACAAATTGCTAACAATGCGAGAAATTGAACAAGGGACACGAGTTTCATTAGAACCAATCAATCAAGACCCAAAATCCCTTCATCTCAAATTACAATTCCCTGGTAATCTCAATCAATGATGCTAATCACAAATGATGGTCTCTCAAATGATGCGCTCAATCAATCAATCTCTCAAGTGTTTAAGGTAAATAAGTGTATAGCTCAAATTCTACTCAAGAAAATTGTTCTACCATAAGCTTGCTCAATTTCTACGTCTCCACTACTAATAACACATGCATGCACAAATCAAGAGAGCTTATTATTAAAGGTTGTAATGAGGTTAGGGTGAAGGTAGGTAATAGTATGGAATGAGAGGCTAAGCACCCAAGAAATTAAAAAAAAAAAGCATTGATTAACCCAATTCTCTAAATATAAAAACTTTTATTTTACTCTTTTTTTTCTTCTTCTCGCTTTTCTTTTCTTTCTTTCTTTTTTCTTTTGTCTTTCTTTCTTTCTTTCTTTTCTTTTTCTCGCTTTTTTTTTTTTTTTTGAACTATATACAAAATCACAATGACAAAACCAAACATCTCCCCCACACCGAAACCGAAGTTGCACTCCCGAGCAACCCCCACACTTAAACACAAAACCAAGGTGAAACCAATGCTCAATAAATCTCCAAGGTGCGGAATAAAATGGTTTTACGCTTAGGCTTGTAATGTGGCTTAGAAAAGAATGAGTCGAAAAGGCACAAATGGGCTAGCAAAGGAAACATAATGCAAGGGAAAGCTATTTGGCCAAAGTGGGGAAAATAAAAGAAAGAAAACAAGCTTCTATCATATTTATGCATGTAAGTGAAAAATGTAGTTTCAACAAGAAAAGGAGCAAGTTCTAGAGAACACAAATCGGGAGCAGATGCACACATGAAAGAAAGAATGGGAAAAAATGAATTCCATTCAAGCGGTGCCCAAAACCTCACAAGGTCGCACCAACTTAGGCAATCAACAACATCAAATCAACTACCAAGATATGTAATCGAAGAGTCAAGAATCACGAGACCAAAAAGAATGATCCATTAAAACCAAAATGTCCTAGTTCATAATATATAGCAATCATAGAAAGATAGGCGTATTTATTTTCGAAAAGCAAATTGCAAATATGAAAACAAATAAAAGAGAAAGAGGGAGAGGAAAGAAGAATACTCCCCAAGGGTTTAAGGAGGATAAGTGGCATCAATGAGGATAATATCGCTTCCTCAGTACATTCTTTGGGATCCCTCATGGAATTGCTTGAGGCGATGCCCATTGACCTTAAAGGTTCTCCCCTGTGGGTGGATCACATAGCTCAACAAAGACCAAATGGAAATATGTTAGTGATCTCAAAAGGGCCATCCCATTTAGATCGAAGCTTACTGTGCATAAACTTCGGACGGAGTTAAACGGAAGAACTTTCGGCCCACGTAAAATTCTTTCCTCGAGAATATGCTTATCATGGAATGCCTTAGTCTTTTCCTTGTACAAACGCGAACTCTCATAGGCATCCAATCTAAGTTCATCCAACTCTTGCAACCGCAGCTTCCGTTCCATGTCGACTTAGCCAAATCCATGTTACTTTTAATGGCCCAATAAGTTTGATGTTCCAACTCAATAGGAAGATGACATGCCTTTCCAAAGACAATCCGATAAGGAGACATCCCAATCGGAGTCTTGTAGGCGGTGCGATATGCCCACAAAGCATCCTCTAATCGCTTACTCCAATCTTTTCGGGTAGAGTTAACAGTCTTGAAGGATTTGCTTAATCTCTCTATTTGAGACTTCACTTGACCATTGGTCCGAGGATGGTATCTTGTGGAGACCTTGTGAAGCACTCCATACTTGCGTAACAAGGCACCCATGCTTCGGTTGCAAAAATGGGAACCCGGTCACCGATAATAGCTCTAGGAATGCCAAACCTGCGAGAAAATGTTAGACCTAACAAAATCCACCACCACGAAGAATCATTAGTCCGAGTGGCTTTCGCCTCAACCCATTTCGAGACATAATCAACGGCCCAGCAGGATGTAAGTATAACCATATGAAGCGGAAATGGACCCATAAAATCAATACCCCAAACATCAAAGATCTCACAAAACAATATAGGGTTTTGGGGCATCTCATGCCTACGAGAAATACTCCCGCTCTCGACGGTTATCACATGACTTACAAAACGAGATGGGAATCATGAAACAAGGAAGGCCAAAATAATCCACTATCTAACACTTTCCTAGCGTTCTTTGGGGTCCAAAGTGACCACCACGCGAAGCATGAGCAAAATGCAATATAGAGTGAAACTCATGATCGTGCACACATCTCCTAACTACTTGGTCACTACAAAATTTCCACGAGATAAAGGTCATCCTAAACATAGTATTTAGACTCACTCTTTAATTTGAAGGTTTGGGCCCTAGTAGAATCTTCGGGCAAAACACCCCTACCAAGTAGTTAACCGAGATCAAAGCATACCATGGAAGCTTACCTTGTAGCTCGAAGCTGCTCATCGGGAAAATCATCCCGAATAGAAGAGGGCCGAGAGGAAGAATGGGTGATACGACTCAAGTGGTCGGCTACCCAGTTTTGTGCTCCGCACGTCTCGAATCTCAACATCAAACTCTTGGAGCAATAGCATCCACCGGATGAGTCGTGGCTTAGCATCCGCCTTTTTCAAAAGAAATTTCGAGCGGCATGGTCGGAGAAAACAATTACTCTACTAGCTAGCATATATGACCTAAACTTATCAAAAGCAAATACAATAGCCAACAACTCCTTCTCAGTAGTGGTATAATTAGACTGGGCAGGATCCAAAGTCTTGGAGGCATATGCAATCACATGAGATGCCCTATCGACCCGTTGTGCCAAGATAGCACCAACCGCATAGTTGGAAGCATCACACATCACTCAAAGGGGATGCACCAATCGGGGCCGGATCATCTGGGGTTGTAGTCGCAACGCTTCAAATGATCGAAGGCCGCCTTGCAAGCATCATCAAATACAAAGTCGGTGTCCTTATGCGAAGGTTGGACAAGGGTCGGGCGTCTTACGAAATCCCTAATGAAACGCCGATAGAAACCGCATGACCAAGAAAAGAACGAACTTCCCGCAGATGCGGGGTAAGGCAAAGCAAGTAATCACATCTATCTTAGCGGGGTCTACCTCAATCCCTTTCCTAGACACTATGTGTTCCAAGACTATACCGACTCAACCATAAAGTGACACTTTTCATAATTCAAAGACAAGATTAGACTCAATGCACCTATGCAAAACTCTAGATAGATTAGCTAAGCATGCATCAAAATCAGACCCATATACGGTGAAATCATCCATAAAGACCTCCATGCGGTCCTCTAGAAACTCGAGAAAATACTCACCATACAACGCCGAAAAGTACCGGTGCGTTGCGCAGGCCAAAAGGCATCCTTCGATAGGCATATGTTCCAAAGGGGCATGTGAAGGTCGTCTTCTCCCGATCCTCGGGAGCAATATGGATCCGGAAGTATCCGGAGTAGCCATCCAGAAGCGAATGAGACTTGCCACCAATCGCTCTAACATCCGATCAATGAAAGGTAAAGGGTAATGATCCTTGCGAGTGGCTTGGTTGAGTCTCCTATAGTCAATGCAAACTCTCCAACTATTCCGAACTCGAGTAGGAATGAGCTCATTCTTCGATTGGCCACCACGGTGACACCCGCACTTCTTGGGAACCACGGGAGGGCTAACCCACCGGCTATCGAAATGGGATAGATGATACCAGCTGCGAAGCTTAGTGACCTCCTTCTTCACCACATCCAGGATAAGGGGATTAAGGCGTCTCGGGGGGTTGCCTCACCGCTTAGAGTCCTCTTCCAACAGTAATTCGATGCATGCACATGGAAGGGCCGATGCCAACTATGTCGCCTAATGTCCACCCAATGGCTTTCTTGTTCGCCCTCAATAAGCTTAGCAGAACTTCTCTTCTTGATCGCATAAGGTTATTTGCCACAATGATCGGCAACTGTTCATCCACCTCCGTAAATGCATATTTCAAGTGATCGGAAGTGATTTCAACTCAAGTTTGGGTGGTTGCTCGGTAGATGGGAGAAGCTTGGGTGGTTGTTGCAACAACTCGATGTCATCACACTGGAAATGCACGAAACCACATTCAAAGAAGCGAAGAACTATGTCTACACAGCTCAATGTTAACATCAGAATTCAGCTCATCAAAATCAGAGTTAAGTTCATCAAAATCAAAATTAGGATGCACATCAGGATCAGGATGAAGCTCAAACTCAGAATCAATATCAGAATTCACAAGTAATGCAGAATCAATACCCAGCAAGTCAGAATCACCAAATAATGCAGCATTAACCAAATGAGTACAAACGAGCACCATTCATTATCAACACATGCACAAATGGCAAAATCACTCTCGGATGAAAAATCAAGTATAATCAAGACACCAATCAAGCAAGAACATCATCCACAAAAGATCATCAATCACATCAATACGAGAAAATAGAATGCTCTTCCCTAGGATGTCTCATGGCATCAAAGATATTAAAATTTACAGAAATATCACCAAACTCCATGGAAAGAGTACCGAATACACATCTATCTTCGTCCTATTTGTTTTCATGAAAGGCCTCCCTAGAATGATTGGTGACCTACTACTAGAAGACTCATCCCGCATATCTAAGATGTAAAAATCAAATTGGGAATATCAATTCATTAACTTTGACTAATACATCTTCAACTAAACCGAAGGATGGGCATTACTCCTATTAGCTAATTGAACAATAACACCAGTTGGACGCAAGGGACCAAGACCAAGAGATCTATAAATAGATGCAGGCATGACATTTATAGAAGCACCTAAATCTAGCATGCAATCATCAAATTTATAATTACCAATAAGGCAAGGGATAGAAAACGTCCCTGGATCTTTGCACTTACGAGGCATGGTAGGCTGGATGAGTCGATACATTTCGGTTCAAACTCACTCGTTCATTTCCCTTCGCCTCTTGTTGGTACATAACTCTTTCGGAAACTTGGCATATTTAGGAATTTGTTTGATCGCATCTAAGAGAGGAATGTTGATCTCTACTCTTCCGAACGTCTCAAGTATATCCTTCTCTTGTGCTTTTTCTCGCCAACTTCTTGGGTTTAATCGCTCTCGAGGAAAGGAAGAGGAATGGGAATGTCTTCCTCTTCACCTTGGATTGCCTTTTTATTTTTAGAGTCAATCTTCACATTTTTCGACTCTCTCTTTGATGTGGAAGTCACATCTACACCTGGTTTAGGTTCCTCCAATTGCATGCCGGATCGAAGGGAGATAGCACTCACATTCCCTTTAGGATTAGGAATTGTTTGTGAAGGGAGAGTGTTGGATCCCCGAGGTTGAAGTCGGGTTCAATGATGTTGCCAACCGCCCAATTTGTGTTTGCAAAGTCTCGAATGGAAGTGTCGGTTTTCGTTGAAACCGCATATTGGCCGTGACAAATTGCTTCATCATATCCTCTAGTGAAGAACCACTACTACCGGTACTAGCTCATTGTGCCGCCGTGGAGGTGCACATATGGCCTGGTCGAGGAGGTGGCGCGGCAAAGGAGGTGCAGAGTGTTGTTGGAAATTTTGCGGCATGTCTTGTCTCTCGCCGGTAATTCCCAGTCGCGATATTGGTTACTCCGGGTTCCGATTCTGGTTCCAACGGAAATTGGGGTGATTTCTCCATCCCGGATTGTAAGTGTTAGAATAAGCATTATTCTGCTGGTATTGTGGCTTTCCTGGAAAAACACCCACTGCAGCCTACCGACCGGGTCTTGATAAGCAGGATCATGCAAAGTAGGGCAAGAATCGTAGAATGACAAGGGTCGAACAGAACCCACGGGAGTACCCAATCGAGGAGGGGAAGATTGTACCGTTCCGGGTCACCGCAACCGCCTCACAAGGGAAGTCGATCATCAAGTCTATTCTCCAATCTCGAGAATCGTACGGACCGGAGGTGTTTGAATATGGTAAACGGGAGTACCATTGGCCCCGGTGCCAAATTGCCGAGAATTAGCGACCATAGTAGATATCGGCTCTCGGCATCTTCGTGTGTCTTGCTATCTAAGGCCCCACCACCGGACGCATCCACGAAACTCTTATCCATCGGTAATAAACCGGAATAGAAATATGTAATCGGGAGTTGGTCCGAAATGCGGTGGTGTGGACGGCTTGCACACAACCGCTTGAACCTCTCCCAATACTCATACATGGTCTCCCCATTGATTTGTTTAACACTAGTGATCTCCTTCTCGAATAGCAATGGCTTTTGAGGAAGGAAAGAACCTCACTAGGAATAACTTTTGCATATCATTCCAACTCCCCTGAGATGTGGGTTGCAAATTGTATAGCCAATCCTTAGCCACGCCATCTAGGGAAAATGGAAAAGCTCTCGACTTAATGTGGTCCTCATCAATTGCTTGAGGTTTCATTGTGCCGCATACCACATGGAACTCCTTGAGATGCATGGGGACATTCACCCGCAAGACCATGAAACTTGGGCAACAAATGGATAAGACCAGATTTTAATTCAAAGTTAGCAGCAAGTTCGGGATATTGAATACACAAATTCGATTACCCACATCGGGGTAGCTAATTCTTTCAAAGTGGGACGAGCTACTTGCTCTTACGCCATAATTTCGAGTTAGCAAAATTGTTACTAGAATCGTGAAAACAACAAGACTAGCGAAGTACTATTAGAGTCAAGATCACGAGAATGGACACAATCGACTCAAGTTCAATGTCAAATTCAAAGTATCAATCCCACGACTTAGCCTAACAACTCTTTAGCGGTAAGAATTGTTCTTTCTATTTCGGATCAAATGGCAACAAGTCTTCGGATTAATAGTACTCTAGTACTCATGCAGCATGAACACAAGGCAGAATTTGCAGAAAATCAGAATTACGAAAATACCACCAGAAAGTCAGAATTACGAAAATGCCACTAAAGGATTTTTTTTTTTTTTGGACGTAACGGGTATTTCAGATTTGTATGACTTACTCCGATCGGGCTGATTTTTGGTGAGCTGAAGGAAAACCCTATTTTAAGACAATCACAAGTGCCATTCGACCTTTGTGGGTCCTCGAATTTAAGCCAAATTCCATCGTTTAGACCACTTTTTTCAATTTTTTTGGTTTACACTAATCTATTGAAACTTAAAAAAAGCAAAAACATGGTCTAAACGTTAGAATTTGGGTAAAATATGTGAGACCTCTAGGAAGTGACTCTTGCTTAGAATGCCCAATTCCTTTTGAATAAGACCTGGGTTGAGTGATCCGGGTCATAAAAAGTTTTGTCGGTCAAATACCCGAACCACAAAAAAAACTATCGTTACTTAACGAAACCGATGCAAATTCCCGAGTACGGCGCGCCATATTTTGACGAGAGATTTGCCGTCATCTCCCAAAATAACCATATTAGAAAAGATTTAAGTATAATGTAACCTGGGTCGTTTCTCTCAAGGAATTTGCGGTGGGTTTAAATCAAGAACAAAGAAAAAGCAACAACAATAAAATTGGGGGTTTTTATTTGAAACAGATTAAAACGAAATTAAACGAAACAGATCTGAAATATGCGAAACAGATTAAAACGAGATTGCAATAGATTAAAACGATCAACCCAACGTTTAGATTCCGAAACTTCCTTCATTGAACGAAATATAAACGAACTCGCGTTTGGCTCGACGAACCGAAATCTCTGCGTTCGTCGAAATCCCTCAACTAGACGATCGTCTAGAATCTGTCCGAAAACATGGCGTCTCCTTTGTGCAATCGCACAAACAACACTCTAACCTAGTTCGAACTCGGTCCTTGGGATGAACCAAACCGAATATTAAATCTAATATTCGAACTATTTTAAATCGGATCCGATAAGATGAAAACGAAACGAGTAAAGTTACCGATTAAGTACGAGTTCTCTGGATGAATCATGGAATCCTCAACGTTGGGTTAACCACGAAGGTTTAGCCGAACATGGTGGGAAAATCAAAGAACAGACGAAGAACACGAAGAACATTTCGCAGAGAATCGAAAACCTCTATTTTGATCCACAAAACAGAATAAAAACATGAATGGAATGTGTTTGTGGCTGCTGCCTTACTTAACCTAAGATGAAAAACGAAATGGGGCTCCAATCAATAATCCGGGCCCAAAACAAAAAATAATGAGAATGGGCTTTAGTCACAAATTCGAGCCCAAATAAAACATTTGACTTTGGCTTCAAAATCGACCGTCTTCTTGTCCGAATTTGCCCTTCATGTCTTCATAACAATTGTAGATCTCTGAATCATCTGAAATATGAAACAAAAATGAGGCAAATCCGATGTCTGGTTCAAGAGTTATGGTAAGATTAGTGAAGCAATGTAAAACTGGAATTTTATTAATAAAAATGGCTAAAATATAATCAAAGGCCCAAAGCCCAAATAAGTATAAAAGCCATTATTTATTAACTAAAAAGTCCTAAATTATTAATCAAGAGATAAAAAGAAGTGTATAAAATATTCAATTATCAAGGGCAAAATGGTCTTTTTCACCTAAAATGCCTGTAATGCTGCCAAATGTTGATAAACGTTGTCCTTATAGGATATACGAGCTAATCGAGCCATTTGTTGTGCCGTAGTCATACCGCTGTTTTTTTTTTGTCGAATTTCACGTTTTTCCGTAAAAGTTCCGTTGTACCGCCAAAAGGTACGTTCGCGTACTGTAACACTAGCTCTAATGTTTATTATATGATTGTATGTGATTGTTGTGTAGCAGTGTACAAGGTTATGCTATATACACGGTATGTTACATACGAGGTTATGTCACATACGAGGTTATTATTGTTGTATCATACGTGGTTATGTTACATACGTGGTTATGTGTTTTTAATCATACATCTGTTATGGACTGTTGTATTGATTGTTGCTGTCGTGTATATGTAGTCGTATTTAAGCATGAGGTTAGTTCATACCGAGATCCAAATTGTAATTGGATCTCGCTCTTATCATAGCGTCGGGTTCGGAGAACCGAGAACCGAGGAGAAAGGCGAGCGAGCCGCACAGAGACCCTTTGAAGACTTTCTTCGGGTGTTATTCATTTTGAAAACTCTCGGTCAATGTACCGTTTACGTAAATCACCGGACTTAAGGCATTTATAAATATATGTATCAGTTACTCAATCGCTCCAATGCTCTACTCTGATGAAAAAAAAATTATACTGCTTTTGAAAATGGGATGTTACAAATCATCACGACGTTTGTTGTTTCATGGTGATTTTTGCTTGACAATCGTCATTCTTGTGAGAGAAAATATGACGGTTATTGATTACCATTGTTATTTATTTGCTTGGACTTCTATTAAGTTATAGGTTTTACTTACTAAACGTTATGTATCTCAAGAACTAACCACGCTGCCCTCTCCATTGTTGCCAGTACTACTGTTCCAACCACCAATCCATCTTTGCGCTGAATAACGAGATGGCACAAGAGAAAAGAGTATTGGAGAAGGGACTTGTTGTCATGAAGGAGGTCTAAAGCAAATTACGAGAGAGGGGAGGAGATTTACTGTGAGGTGGAATAAAAAATGACAAATTGTAAACTTGCTAGATTTCAAAATTTGACCTTTCTTGTTCCACTTCCATCTACAATAAGTTTCCTCCCCTCTCTCTTAATTTTCTTTCTAGACCTCTTTCATTACAATATGACCCTTCCTAAATGCTCTTTTCTCTTGTGTCATCTCGTTATTTGGCATAACAGATGGATTGGAGGGGGCGGAGGCGCTGGAAACATAGGGAAGACGTGGTTAGGATCCTCAGTACTTGAGTCATTTGTTGCCACCAACAAGCCTTGAGGAGGAAGAGGTAGTGGTGGAGGAGGAGGGAAGGGGTGGGGGCGGAGGCAGAGGAAGGAGTTCCCTTTGAACTTATAACATGATGAAGAAGAGGAGAAGGAGGTCGATAAATAAAAGTAGAAAGAATAACAAAAAATAATTAAGTTTAAATAGAGATCTAACGGGTTGCAAAGGATTATGATTTATGACTTATGACTTATGAAGGCCTTATGGGATTACAAAGGGTTATGATGAATTATGACATTGAAGGTCCGAATGTTACGAAGGGTTATGAAAGAATTAAATGACGGTTGTTTTTGAAGACCGTTATGTTTTGTCTGCGCTGATATAAGATGTTAGAAGTCGAATCGTTTATAAGTGTTACATGGCGGTTGTTTCAAAATAACTGTCATTTTTTCACGAAATAAACGATGATTATTAACTACAACCGTTATTTTTATGTTTTCGTGAATTCCGCCTCGCAATACATGACGATGCACATAATTAATTGTTACATTTAAGCGTTATATATCCTTGTGTGACCTCCTCCTCGACATACATGATGTTTATTAGCTGTAACCGTTATGTATCAGGCGTTATAAAGGCTCAAATCTGTAATAGTATCACTTTTAAGTCAACAAAACTCATGCACCCACCAGTAAATGGCTCTAATTTACACCCAAAAAATATTCAATTGGCAACCGCCACTAAATTAACTTAACGATGGAATTCTGTCACTAAATAATTAGTGATAGTCTATTTGACAACAAAGTCATTTAATTCCATTGCTAATCTATTGTTTTTTTAGAGTTAAAGAAGCCTCAGTCTTTCAAGAGCTGAGTGAGTATATTATTTAAATGTGTTTGGTTCGATAGACTAAGGACTCAAATTTTTTGATGATGTAAGGATTTTATTAGTAAACAACAAATAAATATATTTATAAATAACGTTTGATTATTGAAACCTATTTTAACCATAACAAGCCAGATCACAACATCTAGCTCAACTGAAATTTTTTATAGTAATAAAAAATATATATTATCTCAATACAAACTCGCAAACATTTTATATATATAAAAAAAAAATCTAAGCAAAAGAATCTTCCTGGTGAAGATAAAACATTATTGACACTAAATACATGCACATCTTCTAATAAGAATTCAAGCCATAATTCGTTATATTGTATGAACTAACCATTTCTATAAAGCCAACCTTTGGTTATATGAAATTCCTCTTTTTCTTTTTTACCAAAAAAATACTGTATATCTTTTTGGCATGGATAAATTACTCTGTGTGTCCCTAGATATAATGTCTTTTTAACCAAATTATAGTATTCAAGAAAACAATTAAAATTAAGGAAATATATATATTTTTAAAATATGTCCTTATTTATAAATGGGAAAGAAGAGAGTAATGGTGAAAGAAGTGATTAAATAAAATATACAGGGAAAGATGTCATGAAAGAATAAAGAGAATGAGAAAAAAATAAAGGAAATGAGTCAGCATTTTAATTAATGTAATGTATGAAATTAATTGAAAATAAAATGGATAAGGGAAAATTGTCCATAAATCCCTATTTAAAAAATTATGTGTGAAATGAGACCTAAGACTATATAAAGGTGTAAGGTTCTTAAGTGTAAATAATTTGTATATGAGAAATACAAAATTACCCTTAATGAAAATATTCTCTTTGTGAAAAACACATTCCCTATCCCTCCCAAGAACATTATTTATCAGAAAACAGTTCTCAACCGATTCCGATTTCATCAAAAAACCCTTAGGAAGGTTCAATTTGAAAAACCATTGAAGCAAATCATCATATTCAAACACATTAAAATTCAATCTAGAAAAAAAAAATCTATCTCAATGTATCAAATCCATATAGCCAATATTTAATAATAATAATAATAATAATCATGTCTTGAATCTATCGAAAACCCATAACAACAAAAGCTATCATTAAGCGAAGTCCTCGTCTTGCTTCAGCCACAAAGACAATGGTGAGGAGTGAAGAGAAGTTTAAGAAGATTGAAGAGGACTCAGATCTCTGAAGGTACAGGTGTTGACAAGGAGCCCGATCTTAAGGGTGGAGGTGAAGTAGATGTAAGAGGCAAAGGTTGCTCGGTGAAGTAGATGGTGGTGGATGTTGATGATGGCGGTGTCGATGTTGATTGGGTGGTTGCTGATGGTAGCATCTATTGTGGCATGAGAGTAGAAGGACCAAAAGCTTGAAGAAGGTGATGGGCAAAAATGAATTATTGGTCATGGAATTGCAAATTTTGGCTTTTTTTATGAAGAAGAATTTCATAAAAGGAAGAAGGATTGCACACAAGTAAGATGAATTGCACATATGAAAAGATGAGTTGCATAAAGAGAATATGATTTACAGTGAGGGAAGATTGTTTGCCCAAAGTGTAATTTGCACACTACTAGAGACTAATTTCACACATAAGGAAGGTGGTTTGCAATAAGGAGCATGGATTGCATAAAGGGAAAATCATTTGCATACAAGGATAGATGGTTTGCACTAAAGAAGGTGACTTACACAAAGCGTAATTTGCACATTAATGATTAATTTTGCACAAAAGGAAGATAAGATGCCCATAAGGGAAGGGAAGATGAATTATATATAAAGAAAAGATATATTGCACGAAAGTAATGTTTTCTATTAATAGTAATTTTGTCTTTCTCCTATAATAATTATTTATATTCAAGGACTTCACAACTTTATATAATTACATATCTCATTTTACAAATAAATTTTTAAATAAGTATTTATGGACAATTTTCCAATGGATAAAAATGGATACGCATCCTTAAAAAAAACTAGAAATTAAATTAGTCTCGCAGCCAAATGAGGCAGGGAAAAAGCCAAATGGCAGGCCCTAGTTAATGCCCTAGCGAAAATGGATGGCAGCCACTTCTCATTTTATTATAAGTGGAGGTAAAGTTGAAAACGTTTATCAATTTTAGATCAATTTAATGAATTAACTTTCATTTCTTAATCGGTGAAAAATGATAGTTGGTACCTTATAATAAGAACAAGAGAAAGTAAAATGGGCGGGGAGATATCAAAATGTAGGGAAAACATTAAAATCAAAATTAATAATGATAATTTAGAAGTGTTAAAAAGTTGTTCTATATGGTTAAATAAGAAATATAAAGATAAACCAGCTAGTTCTTGTATACCAAAAAAAAAAGTATACGACCAATCAGCACAAAAATGATATGCTGGAACTGGAAGTTCTGCCCACCCAACAAGCACACCACACGCGACGAAATTAACAAGGGAGTTAGGGATTCATCTCGAGCCTCACAAAAACAATATACCTCGGAATTAGTTATAAATGTTGTTAATGGAGAACAGCTGTTGTTTGGTGTGTAGTCAGCTTTCCTCCTTTTTATAAACAATTATTTTTAGGAGTAGTTAATACTATTAGTTAAAAATAATAAATATATTGTTGAGGAGGCATTAATATAGAAAAAGATTGACAAATATAAAAATTATGTTTTATATTTAGGATCAATGTCAATCTTCCAAATATGTCATATATCAAGGAATAAGGATAGGAGGAGCACCATTTTTGTATAAAAAAATATAACCAAAACAATTTGTAGTACCTCTAGTCTTAATTATAGAATAAAGTTTGTAATATAATTTCAGACCGCAAACTTTGTGTTATAATTAAGACCAGAAAATGACCTAGAAAATTACCTTGAAAGAGGGCACCGGTCGAATTTTTTTAAAGAAAAGTTTTAAATGCATTAAAAAACAAAAAATATAAACAAGAAAAGAAAATAATATCAAAAAAATATTCATGAAATCAAGTAAATACTAATGATGTAATAAGATAGGTAATTATTTTACAAACTGTCATTTAGAAAAGCAAGGTTAAGTGCGGTTAGAAATGCATTTACATAAATTATAATGAAGGGTTGACACTCAATAAGTTTAAGTACATATATTTTAATAACAAAGTATATTACAATAAAAATAATTACAATGTAATCTTTTTAAGCCTTATTTTTAGAATTCCATCATAATTGTCTTATTATCAATGCTATCAAATACATTTTTTTCAATATAAGGCACTAAACAATCATTCAACTATTCATCCTCTATCCGATTATGAAGTGCAGTCTTGATGTATTAAAGGTGAATACTTAATTTAAGGGTGAACAATCATTCAAACATGTATTATTATTATTATTTTTAAAAAAAAAAATCTCCAAATTCAAAGGGACACTTGCCCCTTGTCTAAAACTAGGTCCACCTATGATTAGGACCAGAGGGAGTATGAGTCAACTTCTCTAGATGAACATTTGTTGGTTTGAGAAAGTTAATCTATTAAACAAACAAATTGCAAGGAAATTAAAGATGTTATCATACATTATGAAATGCTAGTCATGGAACATCAAGGAATTCTATAGACTAAGTAGGTGTTTGGGAAACACCTGAGTCAATTTGAAAATTCGCTTCACGGGATAAAACTTTTATAAATGCAAAATTATTTATAATAAGTTAATCCAAGCACTCCCTGAATAATTAATTAACGAGGTATATATGAAGCCCTAATTATTTATATTCAGTGTCCTTAAAAAACATTTATATTCAAAGCATTCCCCTTATAAAATTTTATTTTTCTATAACATATCAAAATGATGCCCATCCCAGGATCAATTGGAACAAAATTAATTGGAAAATATCTTCGTCACAACAAAAATAAACTTTGTTTGCGTTGCTTTTTCAAAAAAGAAAAAATCTTTTTCCTAAGTTTCAATCTTTTGTTAACGGTCATTATTAAATTATGTTGTAATGTGCGTGAAATGTGAACCGTTGGTCAAAAAACATAAAATAAAAAAGTGAACCATGTGGCTTGATGCTTGGCAGATTGGATGTGTTAAGGGTGCGAATGGCACTTTGCGTGTTTAAGAATCATATTCTCGTTAATTAAGGGCCTACTTGAGATAACTTAGAAAAATATTTTCGTGTAAGTTGGGATAAAACTCCTATCATATATTCCCTCTTTATTGTCTTTATTATAAGACACCTATCATTACTTATCAATTCTCATAAATCAATAAAAATAGTTAAAGTCAATAAAATTGTTCTATAATTTAAGTAACTTCTAATATTACTCATACTGATTGCATTAAACTCTAACATTATATTAATTATTACTTTTACCCACCAATCTTATTAATTATGGGCATACATGGAAAAAAAAATTAATGCGCTTTGAAAATAAACAAGTGTCTTATAAAAAGGCCAGGACCAAATACATTCTTAATCGGTCGCTTTATAATAAGGACCATGAGAAAGTACTTACCTTATACACCATAAATTACGTCAAAAAATAGTTTCTACCGTTAACCCAAATAGGCACTAAGTTATCCCTACAACTAAAATATTAACGTAATTTGCAGCAAATGTGACCATTTAAATTATAAATTAGTATCTTATTTCCAATAATATCTCGTCTCTTGCCGGAGACTTCAAGAATTTGCATGGTTAATTTTCTTGCTCTTTGTAGATCTAGGAAATGAATAATATTTGACAATCAAAGGCTCAACTTAATCAATTATGGTTCATCTAATTTTATCAACACATTTTGTTTGATTATTTATTAAAAGATATAATATACTTCTAGCTAATTGTTCGTGTCATAATCTATTTATATATAAGTCAAGATTAATAATTTGTTGGCTAACTGTAAGTTATTCATATAATTTGATACAATCAAGCCATATATGCTCTTGTTAAATAAATGAAAGGTTAAATTTTAGGAAAAAAGATAGAAAATTATCACTTGAATTCCAAAAACTTGTTGCCTCACAAGAGTAATAGAATTAAAAACAACAATAATACAATTAACAACTCATTTTAGTGAGAAATCACATATTTGAGATTTTGAAATTTGATTTTGTTTAGGATTTTCTCTTAATTTTTATATGTTCAAGAGCGAAAATATCAAAATTGAATTATTTTGAGAAGTGGATGAGAATAAAATGACGATGTTGTTAAGTTTGAAGATTCTTTTTTAGCATAGGTAAAAGAATCAAAATTAAACTTTTTTTGAATTAGAGTACTTACAGATGTAGTTAAGTTGCTAAATCTTAATTTGTTTGGTTTTGGCAAATGGGCCCAACTAGACCCAGAACGAATTAAGGAAAAAGCAGGTGGGACCAAAGACATAAGAAGCACCATCAGTTCTTCAAATTCCAAGAAAAATCCCTCCACTTTAATGGCTGGTTTGAATGTTTGATCCACTGAATTCTTTTTGATGGAAATGAAAATGAATATGGGTTTTAAGTTTTAACTTTTAACTTGATTTTTAATTAAAATATATACTCTGGTCTTTATTATAAGGCACCAACTTACAAGTTTATTTGGTCGCTTTTTATAAGACTTGGCATTCAAATGGACATTAATTATTTGTTTTATATGCCCGTAATTAATGAGGATAGTGGGTGAGAGTGATAATTAATATAATATTAAAATTTAAGACAATCAAGTAGGGGTAATATTGGAAGATTCTTAAAGTGTAGGGTAAGCTTTATTGACTTTAACTACTTTTATTGGTTTGTGAGAATTGTTAGTTGGTGCCTTATATAAGGACTAGAGAGAGTATTGTTTTTATTAAAAGACCGGAATACCCTTCACAATTTTTTCATCTTTGTCACCAACGAAGCTCCCAAAAAACTCTTCTGCCGTTGAAACTTCGAGCTCCAGCCGACAAGGTCCTTCACCGTCGCCACTCCCCAGAATTGAATGCATTGAAGGTTCAGAAACCATCAACAAGAAGCAAAAATCGAAGTTCAGCAGAGCACTTTTGTCAGATGCACTCATAAACAAACTTTTCATTATAACATGAAAAAATCGAAACTTAATCCCAGATCCGAAGCTTGCCATTTCCTCTCGTCCTCGCCGTTGCTGGATCTCACTACCTCCCCCACTATCATCGTCGTGTCCTCCCCAGATCCTTGTTTCCGTCACATAAGAAGGAAGTTGATGGAGGGGGCCGTCGTCGCTGTCGTGCACCTCGTCATCGAAGAAGAGGAGGGTAGACAGAGAAGATGCCAGATCTCACTACCTCCCTACTGTCATCATCGTCCCCTCCCTAGTTCCTCGTCGCCATCGCATAAATAGGAAGTTGTTGGAGGAGGCACCGTCGCTGTCGTTGCTGGCGGAGGGGAAGGTCGCCGACAGTGGGGTGGGCAGTTGTCAGCGGCGCGGTGAAAGGAGGAGGGAGATGGTGGCATGAAGCTCGAGGGGGCAGAGGTAGGGGTAAAATGGGGCGTGATGGGTATGGAAATAAAAGGTCCAGGCACAATTTTAAGTAGGGTGAAGGGGGAAAAATGTAGTGTTTTTTTTTTTTTTTAAAAAAAATGTACTCAATATTAAGTGTTTTTTTAGGTATAAAAGTGACTATGTGGTTATAAAAATGGAAGAAAAATATTCATTGACCGTTAATTTAATTTTTTTTTATATATATTTTTAAGGCTGATATGGACGATGACTCAGCTAAATTTCATCTCAACTAGTATTGGAAGACCGAAGAAAATTATAGAAAAGGGTCCAAAATAGATGCTTTTGAAAATTACATAAAGGCAGCAACGGTGGTGAGAAGGCAGAGATGGACGACCCGATGGGTAAGATTGAGATTAGGAGAGAAGGGGAATTGGAGAGAGAAGGGCTAGACTATAATTTTCAAAATATTTATGCTATTTTCTATAATTTTCTCCAGCTCTTTACTACTAGTTGAGATGAAATTTAGTTGAGTCATCGTCTACGCCAACCTTAAAAATACCAAAAAGTCAAATTAATGGTTAATAAGTATTTTTGATCCACTTTTATACACACACAAAAAACTTGGTGTTGGTTGCACTTTAAAGAAAGCTACAAGTGTATTTTTGCATTTTAACCAAACATTATAAATGAAATGGAAAATGATTGAAAAGAACATGAATACAACATATATTAATATTAGTTGTATATATTACAGTAAATCTGAATTTTTATTTGAAAAAAAAGTTAGATTATTATTGCAAAAATTTAAAAATAATAAAAGTTCTTAATGAACAAAAGAAAGATAATTCTGGCAAAAAAAAAAAGAAGTAATTTTTGTCCCTTCCCTCTCTCTCTTATTTTCTATACGACAACGCTCTCATCCTTGCCTCAATGGAAAAGTTACCTTTTGGTATAAGCCCAGTCAGAAATGAGCTAACACAAACATCCAAACACCTTCGTTGAGCTCGTTGATGTAGAACCTCTGATTTAGCTTCTCTCTTCTTTGCCTCTCTGCTTCAACATGGTTTAGAGGCTCCTCCCTACCATTCACTAGCTTTCGTCCTCTTTTGTAATGTTTCTTTTCTAGTTTTACCACTATGCTACTATCCGCTTCTTTTACCATCAACGCTTCAAGATCCAAGTGATTAGAGTCGCCGCTGCCACCATTAGACTTCATATTAGAAGCAGGCACAATCACCCTGGAAGTGAAGAGAGCATCCTTTCATCATTACTACACTTGGAAGTAGGTGACTTCATCTTTTTGTTGTCTTCTGCAACGAATGGACTCTGATATGAAAAGAAATTCTCATTTCAAGCATAAAAATTCCTCTTGCTCTCCCCAAAGTTCAAAATTTCACTTGATTCCGGCTTCAGGGAATGGACTGGGGAAAGGGAAAGTGGTTATGATCATCAAAACGTTTGTAGAGGAGAGAGGGAGCTAGTGAATGTATATAGAAAATATCAATGGTGATAAAGTTTGCAAAAGAGGGAGAGGGCAGGAGGAAGAAGCAAATTTTCAACAAAAAAAAAAACCCATGTAAGACCCACTAACGTTGTTTAATGGAAGTTAACGGGTTTGGGAAAATTGCCCGTATTTGTAATGTTTAATTGTTTATAGGGAAAATCTACTTGGGACCTTTTTGGAGAAAAAAAATCTTAAAAGATTTCCAAGATTCTCGAAAATCACAAAAAAAGACTAGGGCGCTTTTCTCGAGATTTTTTAATTTCGTTAACAACTAAATCAATCACATTAACAACTAAATCAATACCCGTTAACAACTAAATCGTCGCATTAACAACAATATTTTAACAATTAAATCGATTACATTAACAACAATATCGCCCCGGTTAACAACTATATCATTTCATTAACAACTAACGAGATTTTGAAAATCCGAAAAAAGGTCCGAGGCATTTTTTGAGATTTTAGAATCTTGGGGCCCTTTTTTGGATTTTTTTTTCAAAAAGGGCCCCAAGTGGATTTTCCCTTGTTTATATGTATTTTAACACCCTAAAAAACTTAATGATGCCAAATACCTGTAGCATAAAATATTGTTGTTAAAATTTCACTTTTACCCAATTACAAATATGAGGTTCAGAGATGGAAGCCATTTTGGGGAATTGGCCTAATTGGCTTCACATGGACTTGGAATTGAGCCCTAATTCCATCAGCCAAACAAACCTTATGGAATTGAGATTCAATTCCATTTCCTCACCCCACAATTTCATCATACCAAACGGGCATTTGTTTCTCGACTATTGGTGTTGGGATCTCATCTGATGCAACAACCAAGGGAACACAATGCCCTGATCTTGCAACTTTTCCTTTCAACAAAAATTGAAGTATTGTTAGTTTCATAGAAGATGAAAGAATATGTGTGAGGAATTTTATCTTGACTTATGAAAAAATTATTAAAAATGTGTTTTTGGGTTTCCCAGACAAGTTCTTGTCCTTAAAGTAAAACCTATTCAATTAATTAAATTAGATTAAGGAAGTTAGTTAAATTATTTAATATAACATGTTTTTCCCCCTAAAACACCTTAATCATATTTTTTAATTCTGCCTTTTTTTTATGTGGTTATTGTTGAAAGAGAATCAATATAGGTAATTTAGAAAAATATTGACAAATATAATATGCAAAATATGTTTTATACTTAGGACTAAGATTAACACCCGATTAATTCCTATATAAAAGACCGGAGGACTACTATTTTATATTGCAATTTGGTATTCCCCTAATATTAGTATTATGATACTGTACGTTGGATAATGATTTTTCACATTGGTAAATTTTACAAGTAACACTAATCATGAGCATCAAAATAGGCTCTTGTAGTCCAATGATATCTAGTTACTCCCTTATTTAGATACGAGGTTAGGAGCTTAAACCTTCTATGAATACCATAGTTGTGTGGAATCCTCGTTCTCTTCTATGTCACGTAAAGAAATATTGATGAATTTTTTTTATATATTTTTTATTTCGTTTAAATTATATATTGATCCTAAAATATTTTTTGAATTTAGTATATCAAATTAATTAATTTATAGGATACTGGTGTTACGGGGAAAAATATTTCTGAGTGCAAAACTGAAAATTAATTAATTTGAGATAGTGAGTATAAAACATATTTCGGGATATAACATATAATTTAATTTAAATAAATAAAATATAAAAAATAAAAAATTGAAAAATTTCATCAATATTTTTATATGTACTTCTTAAGAGGAGAAGCACATTTAAAAAAAAAAAAAAAAAAAAGCATAGAATGAGATTGTGTTGATAAAAAAAAAAAAAACATGAGCATCATTTAATTGGTGATTTGGTGTTTGGATTAGTTTTTTCAAAAAGTGATTTATATAAAAGTATTTCTGAATTCTGATGGGCTAGTCCACTGTCCACACAAAAAGATGACCAGAGTGCCTGTGAATTTCAGAATCACGTGTGAGCGTCACGGTTTTCACGAACCGCAGCCCCACGTGAATATAATGCAAAATTATTATTTATGTTGTGCGCATCCACCTCACATTGGGTCCAGCTTTGCCTTTGAATATTCAACATTTCAATTCCCTTCTTTCCCTCTTCTCCGTCCACATTAATCAACTTTCATGGCCCTACTTAGCATTTTATAATATTTTTTATATACGGTAAAATATGTTAAAAATAGTTTTTATATAATCTAAACAGACCCTTAATCTTAATACCTATTTATTTTAGTTTTTTATAATATTTAATAAATATATGAGAAAAATTTTATGCTGATAGTTTTCAGAGACACTTGTCTCAAACAATTAACTTCAAAACAATATTCACACCCCATTTGAAATCTAAAACCCACCAATCTCATCATTTTTTAAAAAAAAAGGGTATTTAAAAGATCCACCTAATAAGAGTTTGGGTTTAATCTAAACATAAGATTCAATTTTTTTATTCATATATTGATTAATTAATTCTTTCTCTGAGGGATTTTTTTTAATTCTTTCTCACAATGATACAGTGCTTACTGGGGTATTTATACAAATTTTAAAAAGTGTCAAGTGGCTTCGCGGTTCCCACTTCCCACTTTGGTCTGAAAAAATTATCACGTGGTGAGCAGCAACACATCTCTTCCCCTGTGTCCGCGGGAAACGGAAATATATATGAAAGAGGACACTTATACCTGAGATCCCTCGAGTGAGAATTGTTCTATCTACATCATTTGCTGGCGCTTGTTGAATTGAGAAGCCAGAAAGGGATCACCGAACAGCCACTGCCACCACCAGCGGAGGATCGGAGCTCCGATTCACTGAACAGAGGTGTAAGCGATTGCAATGGCGTCGGAAACTACCATGCAAGGAAGAGACGCCCTCTTCTCTCCTTACAAGATGGGCAAGTTCAATCTCTCTCACAGGTCTCATCTTCTTTCTCTTCCTTTGATTTCATTTTTCAGGAATAGAGGATCAATTAATTTGCTAGCGATGAAATTGGCGATGGATTTGTGAGAAATTGACTGAGTTTGGTACTGGTGGGATTGGACAGGGTGGTGTTAGCGCCGATGACGAGATGCAGGGCTTTGAACTGGATTCCGCAGGCGGCGATGGCGGAGTACTACGCTCAGAGGTCAACTCCGGGAGGTTTTCTCATTAGCGAAGGCACCTTGATCTCTCCCACGGCGCCAGGGTAATCCTTGTAATTTTGTCTACTTTTTGAGGTCTTTCTTATTCCTGGACCTTCTGGTAGTGGACTGAATGAATTATTTCATTCCTCACTGGTCAAAAATGGTGTCTAAATGAAATGATAGCGGCCACGTGGTGGGATTTCATTTCGTTGTCATTCCCACTTTTTATAGTGGGCTATGTAAGGTGTCGGTTGCGATCAATGTATACTTAATTGAACTTTTTGTTGTTCATTCTCGGTTGACATTAGAGGGCACATCTTATGTGCATTTTACGTGTTTTTCCTCTAATTTTAGGGTGAAAATATTTTTTTATATTTTTTTTATTTAGATTAAATTATATATTACATCCCGAAATAATTTTTTGTCTTTCGTATATTAAATTAATTAATTTTTAGAATACTGATATTACTAGAAAAATATTTTTAAATGAAGGATTGAAAATGAATTAATTTGAGATATTAGGTGTAAAAAATATTTCAAAATACAGTATATAATTTAATCTAAATAAATAAATAAAAAATATATGCTCACCCTAAAATTAGGGATGAGCACGTAAGGTGCACATGAAGATGTGCACCTTTTTTTTTCCATAAAAATTTTTTAAAGGAAAAAAAAAAGTGAAAGTTAGTCAGTCTTATAAAGTATAGTGTTATTTTCTAACTTAAAAAAAATTCCGAAATTTGACTTTGAAATTTAGTTAACATTATCTCTGGTTTTTTTAAGATGGGTCAAAAGTATATTTCCACCTATTTATAGATATCGACGATGGGCACTTTCGGGCTATTTTTAAGTTTGACCCTGAAATCCACACTCACAAAAGCTACTAGGGAAAAAAAGGTTTTGCCGCTAAAATTTTCTTTAGGGTGGCGCAAAATTTTCATTAGACATTAGATTCAAAAATTAAATGTGCACGATTAGTATATCATATGAAGTGGCATAATTATGCAGATTCCCACATGTACCTGGCATATATTCAGAAGAACAAGTTGCAGCTTGGAGGAAGATAGTGGATGCTGTCCATGCCAAAGGAAGCCTTATCTTTTGCCAACTCTGGCATGTTGGCCGAGCTTCTCACTCTGGTAATTTAATTAGATTAAGAAAGTTTGTTAAGTTCGTTAATATGATATGTATTTCTAATACACTGTAGTCATCTTCCTTAATTTCTTTCTTCTCCCTCCTCCTTGATTATTATTATTGAGAGAATATCAATAGGGTTAAATCAGGAAAATGTAGATAAATATGAAAACTATGTTTTATATTTAGGATTAAGATTAATTTCTCAACTATGTTCTATATTAAGGACATGAGAAAGTAATTCCTATTTTAATTTATTTATGATGATCTCCATATATCCATTTAAATGCTTTAGTCTGGAAAGTTTGAATTCTAGCTACATCGACAGAGAGAGTTATAAGACAAAATTTCGAATGTTTACTTGTTGCCTCAAAGTATCAAATAATGTATTTCTTGCCTGACATGAGTATCCATTTTGTGTCTCACATGAACTCTCCGTTTTATAGGTCTTACCAAATCTTTGTACCTATCTAATATATTTTAATGTCATGTAAAACCAATATAAAACAATACTCCTCCATTCGTAACTATAGGACATAGTTTGTAGTGTTTATAATTTAGAACTGGAGGTAGTACTATTTATAAGATATGAGCAACGTGGACTTCCATTCTAGGCCTTACCAACCTATACATTGTAAGAGTAAAGGGTGGTTACTGGTTAGCATGGGATCTTTAATAGGGGGCAGTCTCACTTGTTTGCACTTGGTTACGGTTAATAGTCAAAACTATTGCTTTCCTCCAACTTCAGACCAAGCATATGTAGTACTGCCACGACCTAATTGCACTATAAACTTTATCAGGACCAGAGGAGTATATTTTGTGATTATATGTTAGTTCATAAGTTAGATAAATTAATTTAATATAAAAAATATAAATATCATAATCATTTTATGGAATTATTCTTCTTGATTCTTGGCCAACGCTGGTTTGACGTCATGATATTTCATATGCATCTTTATCAGTTAGGAGGAGTTAGTACTTATCCTCTGGTTTTGCCCTTTCTACTTGCAAAACAGTTTATCAGCCTGGAGGGGCCCCACCCATATCGTCCACTACCAAACCCATATCGGCGAGGTGGAGAATTCTTTTGCCAGATGGATCCTATGGCGTGTACCCTGAGCCTCGAGCCCTGAAAAATTATGAAATACCAGACATCGTCCAGCATTACCGGCAAGCAGCAGTAAACGCTATTCGTGCAGGTTGGTTTCCTGATTTAATCACTCTTAGTTTGTATATTGTCATTCCCAACAATAATGATCATCATAGGCTATAGTTTATTAAGTTATTATTTGGCTCCTTCACTTTATGGTCCATTGAGTGATTATGAATGCTTCTCCTTTTTAAAGGCTCCATAATACCTGACGCGTTAAAAGTTTAATCTTTTTCATGCTCATGGAAGTATGGTCCACATGGGGAAAAGTTAGCCCCCATTAGTCTAAATGCCTAATAATGCATATATATACCATTGGTTTCAAAGTGCACGATGATAATGCAAAGTCACGCTTACCATTATAGAGTTCTTACGCGCTTGTTAGTTCTTGTGATTCTTTTTTTGGTACTCCAGAGTCTGGAGTACAGTCCAGAGCAGAGAGTTTGCCTCAAAATGACTCTCGTGTGTTAAAAAAACTAACTTTTGCTTGTGGACTCTTGAATTGAAACACCGTATTATAACGACATTTCTTTTGATTGATCATGTACCAACACACTGACTCCATGCCATGTGACAAAACAGGTTTTGATGGGATTGAGATTCATGGGGCTCATGGGTACCTTATTGATCAATTCTTGAAGGATGGGATTAATGATCGAATAGATGAATACGGTGGATCATCACTGGAAAATCGTTGCAGATTCCTAATGCAGGTGGTCAAGGCGGTGGTTTCTGCTATTGGAGCCGACAGAGTCGCGGTGAGAATCTCGCCGGCAATAGACCACCTGGATGCCATGGACTCTAACCCACTTAGTCTAGGCTTAGCTGTTGTTGAGAGGCTAAACAGGCTCCAACAAGAGGTAGGCTCAAAGCTTACTTATCTCCATGTGACACAACCTCGATACACTGCGTACGGGCAAACAGAATCAGGCAGACCCGGAAGCGAAGAAGAAGAAGCTCACTTGATGAGGAACTTGAGGAAGGCTTATCAAGGGACGTTCATGTGCAGTGGTGGATTCACAAGGGAATTGGCAATTGAAGCTGTGGCTCAAGGTGATGCTGATTTGGTATCATTTGGTCGTCTTTACATATCAAATCCAGACTTGGTCCTAAGGCTAGAGGTTAATGCTCCTCTGAATAAGTATAATAGGAAGACTTTCTACACCCAGGATCCTGTTGTGGGATACACAGATTACACCTTCTTGAACAAAGAAAGTGGGCCTAAATCACTCTCGCGTCTTTAATTGTGTCAGTTTTTGGATATTGTTATTTGTATTGTTGTATGATTGCAATCTAAGAAACTTGTCAAAGGGTTCAAGATCTTACCCTTGGGGAAATAAAAATATATATATATATACTGAAACTGGTACTAATAAAGCATAGTTCCTACTAGGCCATTTTCATCTCTCTATCTCTCTCTCACATACTATTGTTTTTTTTGAGGACTGCCCCTTGGTCTGAATTTATTTGCAGTAATACAACTACTACAAAATTAGTCTGTCCCTGCCAAGAATACAGAGAACTATTTGGCTCATTTTTCTTCTTTTTTTTAGTACCTAGGGGCTAAGTTAACGTTTCTTTGGTTCTATTTATAAGCCACTTCCAACTTGTTTTTACATATAATAAAAAAAGCCTTAAATTTTATTAACTTTACCTTAAAATTCAATAATTTTTCAATTTATTAATACTTAATTTACCTTATTCCTCATGAGAATAAAGTTAAAACAATAATAAATAAAGGGCAAAATTATTTCAATATGCTCATAAAAAAATTAATAATACCAACTTATCAATAGGACCAAAAAAAATTCTCTGTCTCTCTACCCTCTAAATAGTATATATTATCATTGCTATCGCTGGATAAAGATCACCAAGTTGCTATTAATGCGGAACAGGAAAAACTGGATAAACAGGTCGCATGTCAGGATAGAACAATCCGAAATGTTGCTCTACACCAGTAGGCTTAAGATTCTCATTGAACATGGCAAACACAAAACCTTCAATGAAAGCATCGGGCCTCTTTGGTGTTCCTGCCTGTGAAACAATGCGTCTCACGAAGTTCTGATTATAAGTAGCAGCCATTGATATAGTTGTGAGGTCCCCATTACCATCAGAAGGCCAACCACTCTCAGACACAACAACGTCCACGTCAGCAATCCCCACCTTCTCCATTGCCCAGAAAAACGAATCTATCATAGCATCAAGCATGTTTGAATATCCTAAACTTCCGTCCTGAACCACAATATTTGTAGAACTAAACTGAGCATAATCCAAGCGTATGTTTTGAGGGTCGGACGCATATGCAAAATATGGATACAGATTAACCAAAAGAGGGTTTGCTTGTGCTGCAAGAAACCCCAGAATCCCAGACATGGCTTCCTTTGATTCGTCTGAGAAAACAGATAACGAAGGTGGATATGAAGTTCCCAATACAGAACTAGGCACCGATGTGGTCACAGAGATGCCACTCAAACTAGAAGCATCAAGTATGGTTTGAAGGTTTAACATCACAGGCAGCACGTAGTTAGCTAGGTTCCCTGGAACCACCTCGTTTCCGATAACAATGTAATGAAATACGATGTCGTTGAGGTATGGTTGTACGTAGGTTGTGAACCAGCTGTTGACAGCGTCGATGCTGGCTGACATGGCGGGCAAATCCTCGTTTCGAATGCCGAGAGTGAGATCAATGTTGGTGTTTCTAAGGGATTCAAGCACGGCTATGTCAGGGTCGAAAAGCCTCATCTTTGTTATGCCATTGTTCTTGAAGAGTTGAACCACTTGAGCTGGAGACGGCAGGTCGTTTCCGAGTCTTCCGTAGTTAACACCTATTGCAACAAATGCTTCAGCGCTTGCTGCTAAAGCACAAAAGGCAAGAACGACCTGAATCAGAGTCGTCGTCTTCATCATTCTGTACCAAAAACCCCTGCCAAAAAAAAAGTGGTTAGTGTATTTCATAGTCTAAAGACTGAATCTTTAATTTGTATAGTTTTAACTGATCTAAACCTTTGTAGTAAGAAAATCGTACCCTTGGTGACAGTATTATTGATAAAATTGATTAACTTAGATATTGACTGCACATTATATAATTATATAAATAAATTACATATAAATTTGCTTCCTTCAGCTGTACTCTTTATTTTGCTAATAAATTAAAGCTTCGTTTTTTATTTTCTATCGATATAAACTTTTTGCAGGGAGAAGGGGTTGAAAAGCTACAATAAAGAGTTGAAGACTACAGAAACAAGAAAAAATGTATGAAGCTTTAATGCATTTCTCCAAACCAGTCAGACAAGAACAGGAAACGGAATTCCAAAAACTTACAGACTTAATGGTATTGTTTGAAGAGAAGATGAACTGCTCTCAGTGACGATCTTTATGCAAAACAACGCAAGTTGTCTCTAATGCCTTCTTGGGGGGTTTATTTATATATATGAGAACTTCTCCTTTGATTATTTGTTTCCTTTGATATAAATTTTCTCAGTTGATTGCTTGACAAGTTATTCATCATGTTCAGTTTGCCGTATTTCATGTATATAAGGAAACTTTCACTAAATTGGAAGTTAAAAACTTTGAGGTAAATATGTCCCCGCAATGCTTGGAGTCTTGGACGTCATTAAGAGTTTCCTTTTCCAAGATATTCCCTTCTCCTTAATTTAAGGCATATTTCACTCTGATCTAATTTGATTAAAGAAATTAGTTAAGTTTGTTAATTATAATAAATATGATGTGTTTTTCCTAAAACACTTCTATGTTCTTGATTCTCTCCCTCCCTCTCCTATATAAAGTTGATACTTGCTAGTTTATACTCACTTCTAATAAGAGCTAAAAATTTAAATTCTTTTGGGGATTAAATATTGTCACTACCATTTTTTCACTGTTAAATCAAAATCTCAATAGGAGAGAGAAATGATAAAGATATATGAGATTCTGATATAACGGTGAAAAAGTAGTAGTGACATTGGTAGTGACAATATCCTATTCCATTGTTTTGATCCTTTTTATATGAGCTTAACAAAAGTTGTCTAAACATTTAGGCCCCGTTTGGATCGCTGAAAATCAAGCGATGGAAAAGGAAAATGTGGATTTTCAACTGGCGGCGGCTGTTTGGTTTGATTTTTCCGGATGAAAATATTTTCCCGCGGGCGTCCATTCTCCCACGTTTAAATGAAAATGGGTTCCCACAAAAAATGGTAGGAACCCATTTTCCGGCGCTTAAGAAAATGGCAGAAGTCGACTTTGTCCTTGCTCGCACCATGCCCTTCCTGACGGTGTTCCATGTTCTGCATCATTCTCTATCATGGCAAAAAAAAAAATATATATGTTCATCAAATTGGTCACCCCCAACGTTTATTTACGGCGGCGATAGCAATTTATTCGACAACCCACGGCGGTGATAGCAGTTATGCATCCCCTGTGACGCACGACGCACAATACCTCTCTCAAGTTTTTCCCTTCTAGTAACCAATGAGCATCAATACCTCCTCCAATTTAAAGATTCATGTGTTAAGAAATTGGAAGAAGCAGTAGCGTGAAGTGAGTGAAGGAAGAAGAAAAGGAGGCGCAAGGCAAAAGAAGAAGAAAGCGGCGAGAATTCTCAATGCCTAATAGGCATTCCGCGGGCATTTTTTTTTTTTTTTTTTATTTGGAAGGGTAAAATGGTATTTTGTCTCATTTTCCTACCTTATTTTCTTCCAACAAAACAAATTTTTTCCTATCAACCCATTTTCTTTTCCAATGCCAACCAAACACATCAAGACAAAACATTTTTCATTCCCACTTTTTCTTTGATCCAAACGGGGCCTTAATGAGTTTTTTCATTTTTTCCCCTCATTGATTATATATGTTTTAAATTAATTAAAAGGTTGGTGATACTTATATTTATTCTATTTCTCTCTCTTACTTAGCTCTTATAAATAAAAGCATGTTTGAGGGATTTTTTTTTAGACATAGTGATTATTTTTAGTTAATTGTAACCATTTTTTTCAAATTATGTAATTCAGTTATTGGGCTCTTATTAATATGAGTGGAGGGAGTAGTAGATATTTATCCAAGCTAGAGACAATCCCAGAAAACGTTGTGGGAAACAAGTTAAGTATGAATTTTCAGATATAATGGAACCATGGTCACGCGGCTTTATGTTTGTAAACCCGTATCGTTAGGTTCTTTAATGAAACCCTTGTAGTCTTTACTCTGTAACGTGGTCAATACGCATTAGCATTTTTTAACAAAATTCTTTGTATTTGAGTACGAAATATCATGTTGGACATTAGGTCATTTGGCTTTGGATTACCATTTTTTTAACAAAATTCTTTGCATTTGAGTACGAAATATCATGTTGGACATTAGGTCATTTGGCCTTGGATTAGCATTTTTTTTAACAAAATTCTTTGCATTTGAGGGCGAAATATCATGTTAGACATTAGGTCATTTGGTTTTGGATTAGCGTTTTTTTAACAAAATTCTTTGCATTTGATTACGAAATATCATGTTAGACATTAGGTCATTTGGTTTGGAAGAATGGTTGCGTTGGTGTCTAATTGTGGATCTTGTGTTGTTAGAGCTGGTGATCCAATTTACATCACAATACCCTTCTAGCATCGCAAGGTACTTTTCATAATGCAAAGCAAAGTTTTGAGTGTGCTTCAAGTAACCTAAGTTGAGTGTTTTTTTGGATCTAGGAACTACGACTTTAGCCAAGCACCCACATACTTTCAAATATTTCAAAGAAGGTTTATTTCCTTTCCATATTTCATATGATATGTTTTGTATCTTTTTGTGGGGCACTCTATTAATTCTAAAATTAGCTGTTAAAACGGCTTCCCGCAAATTTTGTGGTAAACCGGACATAATCAATATTGCACTTATCATGTCTTTCAATGTTCGATTTTTCATTAATATACAACATTCAACCCTATAAAGATTTCACATAATTTGGTAGAGATGTATACCCCAACTAAAAATCTGTATCATCTTTGGATGTCTAAATAAAACTTAAGTATATGGACAATATTAACATTTATGTTAATATTTGGAATTAAAATAATTCATAAAGTGCATCTGTTCTCTCCGTTTTGGTGCATCTGTTCGTATGATGCACCAGTTTGCCAGCAAGGGTCGCCGGTTGTTTCTGTCCGTTCTGGTGCGTCTGTTCGAACGACGCACCAGTTCACTACAACAGTCGAGTGAATCTGATCAATCTTTCCGTCGTCTATAAATAGGCCGCCCTAGTCATAGAATCAAAATCCGATTTTTCTCAAAAACACTCCTCTCTGCATACTGCATATACAAAACATATTCTATGCGTTTTGAAAGTAGACTCGTTGGATTTGCTTGGACTTCAAATTGAGAGAATCCATCATTCTGAAGACGAAAAATCCGCTTTATCCTGGGAGGCAATTGCTCAGCAACCTTGGGCATCCATATTGAGGGAGCAAAATTGTTTTAAGGAAACAACGTACGTTGGGCTTGAATTTCTTTATAGTTCATTACAATATTCAGCAGTTTTGTGAGTTCGTTTCTATTTTTTTTTTCTTTCATATTATACAGACCTGTTGTATGCGCGCTGCATGTGCTATCTTAATAATACAGATTCTTGTTATACTATGTTAGTAGTATCTGTTTACAGTATATTCAATTTCTACCTATTTAGTGTAATTTCAACAACATTCCAAAAGCTTACAGACTCAAGGATTTAATGGTATTGTTTGAATAGAAGATGAACTGCTCTCAGTGACGATCTTTATGCAAAACAATGCAAGGTCTTGGGGTTTATTTATAAGAGAACTCCTCCTTTGATTATTTGTTTCCTTTAATGTAAATTTTCCCCGTAAATTGCTTGACAAGTTACGTACTCATTATCAGTTTGCCGTGTTTCATATATATATGAAGAAACTTTCACTAAATTGGAGGTTAAAACCTTTGAGGTAAATATGTCCCTTGCATGCTTGGTCATTACCGAGTTTCCTTTCCTACAATATTCGTCTGCTCCTTAATTCAAGATCTATTTAATTAATTTGGTTCTTTCATCAGTATATTTAACTAACTTAATTAGATTAAGAAACTTAGCTAATTAAAATAAAAATGACATGTTTTTCTATAAACATCTCTATTATTCCCCCCCCTCCTATTTGAGGAGGAAGGGAGTGTCAATAAGAGTAATTTTGAAAAAGATTAACAAATATGAGAAATTGGTTTTATATATAGGATCAAGATCAACTTTACGATTAGGTCCTCCATTAAAGACTAGAGGAATAAGAACAATATAATTAATGATCAATAAATCGCAATTTTATGTTTGTATCCGGTCGTTATGTTTCTTTAATGAAATCCTTTAGTCTTTACTCGTTAACGTTGTCAATACTTACCGTTCGGAACCCGGCATTAGCATTTCTTAACAAAATTCTTTGCATTTGAGACTCGATGTCATTTGGTTTAGGAAGGTTGGCTTTTTGGTGATGTTTCGATCAGCTTTTCTTTTTTTCAATTAGACTATTAAAGAAAAAACTGATTTAAGCCATAAGCTAAAATGTCATGTTTATAGCTTTTCTAACATGGAGAGAGAGAAAAAGTTTCTATCATGAAGAGAAAAGAAATTTAAAACCGCATGAATAAAAGAGAGAGTTTTTTTGGTCCTTTTTATAAAGGAGCATTAATTATTCTTTTCCATGTATGCCCCTAATAAATTAAAGTAATAAGTGAGAGTAATAATTAATATAATATTAGAGTTTAGTGCAATTAGTAGGGATAATATTGGAAGTTACTTAAATTGTAGGCTAACTTTAAACTTTAACTGTTTTTATTGGTTTGTGAGAATTGTTAGTTGGTGCCTTATAATAAGGACCAGAGGGAGTACCACCTTTTTGTACAAAAATTCAATTCAAACATAAATCACATTACCCAATATAACTTTTACCCTATATATATATTAGGTTTTCATTCAAATTCGAATAAATAAAAAGAAATTAGTTTTCATTTATTTTAAGCTAGCCTTTTTTCACGTTGGAATTTGGTTCTATATGCTTGATTTCTCTTTTTTATTGAAAATATTATTATGTAAATTCACTTAAAAATATATAGAAACTAATAGATTAATAGAAAAAAGAAAAGAAAACGTTCTTTTCTTTTGGGCCTGCCGAATTATATTGTTGGTTCATTCCCGTTTCTTGATTGGTCTAACCGTCATACTTTAGCCCAAAATCATTACATGCCTAGGCCTACCATGTTGTAGGAAACTAAACGTAAAACCTCCAAAAAAAAAAAAAAAAAAAGTTGACAAGAAACGAAAACAAAGTAGAGACAACTACAAATATAATAATGAGAAATTTTATAACTTGAAATATCAATCTTCAACCAATATAAACGATGAGCAGTGCATCTCACCAGGTATTAGCAAAAAAAACACATAAAGTTGCCATATAAACCTACTTGATCTTATAGTGCCTAGGGATAATCAAGTACGACTTCTAATGCAAAAGAGGGAAAACTGGATAAACTGGTGTCATGTCCGGATAAAACAATCCAAAATGTTGCTCTACACCAGCAGCCTTCCGATTCTCATTGAACATGGCAAACACAAAACCTTCAATGAAACTATTAGGTCTCTTTGGTGTTCCTCTCTGTGAAGCAATGCGTCTCACAAAGTTCTGATTATAAGTGGCAGCCAATGATACAGTTGTGAGGTCCCCATTACCATCAGAAGGCCAACCACTCTCAGAAACCACAACTTCCACGTCAGCAAATCCAACATTCTCCATTGCCCAATAAAATGAATCAATCATAGCATCAAGCAAATTGGAATACCCAAAACTTCCGTCTTGAACCACAATATCTGTAGCACTAAACTGAGCATAATCCAAACGTATGTTTTTAGGGTCAGACGCATATGCAAAATATGGATACATATTAACCAAGAGAGGGTTTGCTTGAGTTGCAAGAAACCCCAAAATCCCAGTCATGACCTCTTTTGATTGGTCTGAGAAAACAGACTGTGAAGGTGGAAATGAGTTTCCTAAGACAGCCGTAGCCACGCAGGTTGTCATAGAAATACCTTTCAAATTCTGAGCATCGAGTAGGGTTTGAAAATTCTGCATCACTGGGAGGATGTAGTTAGCCAAGTCTCCGGGAACCAGCTCGTTTCCGGCAACTATGTGCTCGAAGACGATGTCGTTGAGGTATGGTTCCACGTAGGTTTTGAACCATGTGTTGACGGGTTCCATGGCGGTGGCCATGGCGGGCAAATCCTCGTTTCGGATGCCGAGAGTGAGAGCGATGTTGGTGTTTTTGAGGGCATCAAGAACAGCAATGTCGGGGTCGAATAGCCTCATCTGAGTTATGCCGTTTTTTTGGAATAGTTTCACCACCTCGGACGGAGCTGGAAGGTTGTCTCCTAGTCTTCCATAGTTAACACCTACACCAACCAACGTATCTGCTTTTGCTCCTAAAGAACACAGCGCAAGAGCGATTTGAATGAACAATAACATCATCGTCTTTCTGCTCAAAAAACCCTACAAAAACACAAGGATTAGTCTCTGATCCACTGCCATTAATTATTTGTTTCCTTTTATGTCAATAACTTGCTTTACTCATCGTTTTTGTTTGTCTATCGATATAAACTTTTTGCGGGGAGCAGGGGTTGAAAAGCTACAATAAAGAGTTAAAGACTACAGAAACAGGAAAAAATGTATGAAGCTTTAAAGCATTTCTCTAAACCAGTCATAGACAAGAACAGCAAACGGAATTCCAAAAACTTACAGACTTAATGGTATTTTTTGAATAGAAGATGAACTGCTCTCAGTGACGATCTTTATGCAAAACAATGCAAGTTGTCTCTAATGCCTTCTTGGGGGTTTATTGATATATATATACACACACACACACGCGAGAACTTCTCCTTTGATTATTTGTTTCCTAATTTTGATGTACATTTTCCCAGTTAATTGCTTGACAAGTTATTCATCATGATCAGTTTGCGGTATTTCATGTATATAAGGAAACTTTTACTAAATTGGAGGTTAAAATCTGAGGTAAATTGATCTACATGTTTGGCGTAGTCTTGGACGTCATTAAGAGTTTCATTTTCCGTGATATTCCTTCCTCTTTAATTTAAGACATATATCTCTAATTTGATTAGATTAAAGAAATCAATTAAGTTAGTTAATTATAATAAATATTACATTTTTTTCCTAAAACATTTATATATATTATCTTGATTATCTCCCTCCCTCTCCTATTTAAAATTGATATTTCTAGTTTATACTCCCTTTGTATAAATGCTAAAAATGTAAATTGCTTTGATATTTTTTTATAAGAATTCGACAAAAATTGTCTAAACATTGAATGAGTTTTTTTTTTCCCTATTTTTAACCTTCATTGATTATATATGTATTGCATTAATTAAAAGGTTGGTGATACTAATATTTACTTTATTTCTCTTTCTTTCTTAGCTCTTATAAGTAAAAGCATACTTGGGGGAAAATTTATTTTAGACCTTTTGATTATTTTTTGACTAATTTTAACCATTTTCCTCAAATTATGTAATTAAATTATTGAGCTCTTATAAATAGAACTAGAGAAAGTAGTAGATATTTATAAGCTAGAGACAATCCGTGGTGGGAAACAAGCATGAATTTTCAGACATAATGGAACCATGGTCACGCGGCTTTTTGTTTGTAAACCCGCATCGTTACGTTCTTTAATGAAATCCTTGTAGTCTTTACTCTGTAACGTTGTCAATACGCATTAGCATTTTTTAACAAAATTCTTTTCATTTGAGTTCGAAATATCATGTTAGACACTAAGTCATTTGGTTTAAGAAGAAAGGTTGTGTTGGTGTCTTCATGACTTACCAAGAAAAAGTAGTAATACTTTTTTTTTTAGTTAAAAGAGTACTGCATCTTATTCTTAATATAATTCATATTTACCTAATTTAATTATATTAAATAAGTTAGTTAATATGACATATATTTTTTAAAGCATTATAGTTATCTTTCTTCATTCCCTCTCCTCCTTAATTATTATTGAGAGAGTATCAATAAAGATAAATTATGAAAATATTAATAAATATAGGGAAAATCCATATGGGGCCCAAATAACAAAGAAAAACCCAAAAAGGCCACAGGGCCTTTTTTCAGTATAAATTCATTAAAACGTGAGTTGTTAATTGGTTGATATAGTTTTTAATCTTGATATCTTGATTTAGTTGTTAGGATATTGTTGTTAATGATACTGATTTAGTTGTTAATGACCTACCCGTTAACAACTATATTAACCCTGTTAACAACTTACGTTTTAATGAATTTATACCAAAAAAGGCCCTAAAGCCTTTTCTGGGATTTTCAGAATCTTGGGGCATTTTTTGATTTTTTTCTTTGTTATTTGGGCCCTCATATGGATTTTCCCATAAATATAAAAATTGGCTTATATCTAGGACGACATTAAAGATAAGAGAGAGTAGTACTTTCTTAGTATAACTATTAGAGCTATGCAAATGAGTTAGGCAAGTTTTACCTTTTGTCATTTTTTTTCCTATAATACCCCTATTTATACTTTCTCAATAATAATTAAAGACAATAATAATTATACACCTATATATTTTATAAAGTAAATAATGTTTGCAATTCATATACACCTCAATTAACTTTTTCTTATTTTTGGATATTTTTCCCATATCACCCCTACTAATACTTCTTCCACAATAATTAATTTCATTATCTTTTTTAAGAGACAGACGGCAAAAGAAAATTAATGTTACTTAATTATTTCATATGTTATGTTTTCTTAGATTATATATTAGTTTATTAGTCGAAAATTATTAAGTTTGAAGAAAAAAAATAAAAATAAAAATACTCTAAGCTAATTTAACTGGAATTCCACGAAGTTGGTAGGGTCCCATGATGAGTTATCAATTAGCTCTTTTTCCCCTTGATGTAATTTTCAATTTTAATTAGGGGTATTTTTGGAAAATAATTATAATTTAATTTAACTTCCCTCCTTAAAAAATTCGGTAAAACAAATTTCTTATAATTGTGATGGGAGGGAGTACTACCTTTGATTTTTAATATAAGATCTCATTGAGTTTTTTTTTTTTTAGAGGTTAAGAAAGGTAAATAAGTTAGTTAATCATAACATATGTTATGTATTATTTGATTATTTATCATTTTATAAGTCAAAAAAATTAGTCTAACATAAAAGAAAGGAAAATATAAATACTTTAAAATAATTTATTTTATTTAATTATTCTCTCAAAAAATGTCAAATAGGTCTTATATTAGATTATATTAGACTGAAAATTCCAACCCACATAAAAGCGGGCCAATTTAGCTTGCCTTGTCTAACCCATTAAAAAACACGTTATCGGCTTAGCTTACTTGACCTATAGGTTGACCCTTTTTTTAAAACAAAAAAATTGCACTCCTTTTTTATTCTAACTCTAATAAAAAAAAATTATTAGCTTGCGTTTATTTTAAGCATAATCATTTTTTATGTTGGAATTTGGTTATGTGTTTGAATTCTCATTCTTTTTATTGATTAAATAATTATGTAAAATGTATTACATGCTTATATTTGTAAGTTTTAGGGTTAATTTAATTATATGGCTTCATAAAAATATAAAAATGAATTTAGTTTAAGTTAAAAAAAGTTTTCAATTCAATTTGATTTTTTTTTTAAAAAAAAAATGAAATCATTCTTTCCTTTTGGGCTTGCCAAACTATATTGTTGGTTTATTCTCCTTCTATGATTGGGCTACTCGTCATGCTTTAGCCCAAAGTCATTAATTCTTATGCCCCATATATTTTAGGAAACTAAACGTAAAAACCTCAAACCCCCCCCCCCCCCCCCAAAAAAAAAAAAAAGAAGAAGAAGAAGGATAAAGTGGGCAAGAAACAAAAACAAAGCAAAGGAAACTTCCAATCAAAGAATGAGAAATTTTGTAACCAGTAGAAATATCAATTATCAACCAATCAATATAAAAGATGAACACTGCATCTTATCTGACTTTAATTAAAAAAACACAAAAAGTTCCCATATAAACCTACTTGGTTTTATAGCCTAAAAGTAAAATTAGGTCTTACATTAAAGGATATATATAGAAAACTAATCTGTTTATCGGGACTAAATTTGTGAGATAATGAGAATAAAACAAATTTGATTAATTATGAGAGTGAACGACTAAATTATATATATAAAGTCTTCATAACCCAACTAATCAAGGAGATTATATTTTACAAATTTTTTTCATATTCATGAATCCAATTAATTTATCCATCTCAATAAGTGAAATTATTTTCATTTATCTAATCACTGAGAATGATCATAATATACCAATATATAGGATTTTAGACATATTTAGAATTCGATTGACTCACTGAAGTACTAAAGTATGGATGTGAACAACTAATTAGAGGAAGTTCCAAGGTAGGAAAAGAGGAATGAGTTTCCCTAAATGTGTTATACTCAGTTCTTTACAACTAAACTCTTCGTGTCTATATTGCATTGGTTCATCAATACAAATATGAATAATTGGAGAATATCACAGTTATGACCCCAAATTTTTTATTATTTGCTTTTTGACCCTCTTGGGGTTGGGTATTATTCCCCTGCGATGAATTTCAAAACAATAAAAGGACGGCAACTAAAATTTGGTTAATTTAGTAATGTAAACGTATACATGCCTTTTCGGCCCAGTCAAGTCTATACCCAATTTAATGTTACACTAAAATTCTCTTATGATATAGTTGGTATTTAGATATGTTCCTTAAATATCTACTAAAGGGTTAGAAGATTAGTCACTGTTATAAGCGCTATAGAGAACTGGACCTAAAAAATATCTCTTATGATTGTACAAAAAAAAAAATCTATTATGAGCTATCTATATGTGTGTGGGGACCATAATTCACTTATTGGGTTAATGTGCATTTTTTAAAACAAACAATTCTGAAAAAGAAAGATCAAGACAAATATTAATTAAAGACCTTAAATACCAACAAACAATTAAAAAATATGTATATCGCCAACGAACTTTTTAAAAAGGTGTAGTTAGACAACGCCAATTAGAAAAAAGATAATGTCGGTTATCTGGTGCAGATTGGTAACGAACTTTTATTCCAGAAAGAGCCAAAAGACAAAAAAGTTTTTTCGGGAACTCCCAACACAAAATTCTTAATTTCACTAAATTAAATAATTTTTTTCTCAATTGTCATTATTCAAAACTACTTGTAATGGACAAAAATTCCTCATTTGCTAAAATAAACAAATTTTTTAATTAAAAATATAATTATATGATTTAAATAAAACTCAAGGTGTTTTATAATTTATTATATATGTTAAATAAAAAAAATTATATGATTTATTTTTATTTTAGAAGAAATTTATGTGAGTTAAAAAAATCATTTAATGTTAATAAAATTTAAAAAATCTATTATATCCGGAAAGAAATGAAATGAATTTAATTGTTAGTTTTATAAAAATATTTTAATGGATATTAATGTTGACACTTAATAATATAAATCCGCAACTTGATGATATTTTTGTTAATTAAATTATCTATTGATTATATCAATATGGGACTTGTTGAAAAAATATTTGTCATTAATTAAGTATCTTGGAATAGCCTCAGCAAATTATTTATGGGACTTTTTTTTTTTTTTTTTCAACAAGTCTCATATTCATATAATCATTTAATTAATAAAAATATCATCAAGTTACCGGATTTATATTATTAAGTGTCAACGTTGATATCCATTAAGCTCTTTTTATAAAAATAAAAATTAAATTCTTTTCTTTTCTTTTCTTTCCAGATATAATAGATTTTTTTAGATTTTTTAAATTTTATTAACATTAAATAAATTTCTTAACTCACATAAATTTCTTCTAAAATAAAAATAAATCATATAATTTTTTTTGTTTAACATATATAATAAGGGAAAAACACTTCTCATGTTGTAGGAGAAGTGTATTTTCATGTCACACACACATGAAATGGTGGGACCCACACACACACACACACATATATATATATATATGTGGGTCCCACCATTTCATGTGTGTGTAGGAATCTTCTTCTTCTCATGCAACATGAGAAGTTAAAACCCCATATAATAAATTATAAAACACATTGAGTTTTATTTAAATTATATAATTATATTTTTAATTAAAAATTTTGTTTATTTTAGCAAATGAGTAATTTTTGTCCATAGATATCTATACAAGTAGTTTTGAATAATGATAATTGAAAAAAATATATTTAATTTGGTGAAATTAAGAATTTTGTGCTTGGAGCTCTTAAGTAAAACTTTTTTGTGCTGGATGCTCCTGGAGAAAAAGTTTGTTGGCCAATCTGCATCTTAGATAACAAACGTTATTTTTTTAACGGCATTGTGCTAATCGCACCCTTTTAAAAGTTAGTTACTAATCTGCACATTTTTAATTGTTTATTTATATTTAAGGTACCCTTAATTAATATTTGTCTTTTTGGATGCTTTCTTTCTTGTAATAATAGTTTGTTGGCAAAAATGCACCTTAACCCTTCACTTATTAGTTACTATTTAAATTCTATAAAATTAATAATTAAATACTCACCATTGAAATTAAAAGTATTGAAATGCCATAAAAATGAAAAAAAGGAATCTGTTTCAAAGACTTTGAAAAATAAATTATCTTGACCTAATTAACCTATGTTTCATAAGATTATATTAATTTTTTATTTCCCACAATCATAATCGATATAATGTTTTTAACGTTAAAACAACAACAACAACAACATTTCGATGTATATAAATAAACTCAAGATACTTGTAATTTATGCATATATAAGTTACAGTTTATAAGCGTCGATAATGCATGCTTGAAGAAGCACCCTTTGAATACATATTTAAAGGGGAAAGCAAGGATAAATAGGCTGCCTGGTTATTGGATTGAAGAGTCCAAAGTTTTGCTCCACACCAGGAGGCTTTTGATTCTCATTGAACATTGCAAAAATGTAACCAGGAATCACAGCGTCAGGCCTCTTTGGTGTTCCATTCTGTGTAGTAATTCTCTTTGCAAAGTTCTTATTATAAGTCGAAGCCAATTCTGGATTCGTTATATTACCATTCCCACCAGAAGGCCAACCAGACTCGGACACAACCACTCCCACGTTACTCACTCCCACTTTCTCCATTGACCAGAAAAATGCATCAATCATAGCATCAAGCATGTTCGTATACCCTAACGGTCCGTCCTGAACCACCACGCCGGCCGCCGTGAACTGAGCATAATCCAAGCGTACGTTTACAGGATCCGATGCATAAGCAAAGTAGGGATAGAGATTGATGAAAAGTGGCCTTTGAACGTATGCGAGGAACCCCAGAATCTTGGTCATGACCTCTTTTGAATTGTCTGCGAAAACAGATACTGAAGGAGGATATGAGTTTCCGAAAACTGAGGTTGCCACGCAGGTTGTCACACCAATGGTTTTGATTTGTCGGTTGTCAAGTAGGGCTTGGAAGTTTTGCATTACAGGGAGGAGGAAGTTGGCGAGGTCGCCGGGAACCAGCTCGTTCCCGACAACGATGTACTCAAAGGAGACTTCATTCATTAAGGGCGAGATGTTGGCATCGAACCAGCCGTTGACGGCGTCCATGTTGGTGGACATGAGCTGCAAATCCTGGTTTCGTACGCCGAGGGCGACGCTGATGTTGGAGTTTCTTAGGGCGTTAAGAACATTAGGGTCAGGGTCGAATAGCCTCATCTTGGTGACACCATTTTGCTTGAACATTTGCACCACCTCCGGCGGCGGAGGAAGGTTGTCTCCAAGTCTTCCATAGTTAATACCTATCGGAGCTGCTGCTTCTGCTACTGCTGCTGCTAATGCCCACAGAGCTGTGGCGATTTGAACAATTCTCATCATTATGCCCAAATCCTAAAGCAAATGAAAACAAAAAATATAAACACTTTTGTATATAAGGATATAAAAGTAAATGGAACATTATTCTTAATCTAATGTTTCAATTAATATATCGACTTTGAGGGTTGACCACTCTTTGATTACTTTTCAATTAGCACTAGAAACTGTTTTTTAAAGTGATTTTTGAGTACGGGTAAGTACGTGAGAGAAATTTGATCTCAGTTTATGTGAATGTGTTTTCATTAAGTAATACCAGACACTTAAGAGATTAAGAGATGCGAGCCTTACTATTTCGCCAATGTGAAGTATAGTAATGATAAATAAAATAAAACATATATCTCAAGCTTTACTAGATTTTGATTTCTACAAATAAAGGAGGAGAATAATAAGATATAAGTTACCTTCACCTTACAATATCTATCAGAAAATTAAGGGAAATCACCTAGATGATGAGTGAAGAGATGGAGAGATAGTAACCCTATTTATACCTTACAACTTAACAGAGATAAGGTTGTAATGGTAGTTAAAATCTCGATTTATCACTACGATTTTACGTTTTTACGATTTTTTTTTCATTAAAACGATTTTACTAATTTTTCAAACGCTTTTATGTTTTTACGATTTTTTTACGTTATGATTTTACGTTTTACGATTTTTTATCCTCCTTCCGATTTTACTTAAAATCTCGATTTTAACTACCTTGGATTGTACTATTTTCTCACATTCATGAATCCAATTAATTTATTTCATTAAGTGAAAGACTGCATTTAGGACCAACGAGAATATTACATTCATAAAGAATATTAAAGAATGCGTCAACTCTGGTTATATAGCTATGTTTAATTAACATATTGGAGGTTCTCGTGTGTTTCCAAGTTCACAAGACTTATCTATATCAACGTAAAGTAGATCTATTTCGTGCTGAAATAGGCCTACTTTAAGCTGGAGAGGCCAGAGGACAAGTAGATGATGTTTGTCTTGAAATCTTGATTTTGTTCTTATCATATTATTATGAAGATTACATCAAATCCATATACTCCTTTCGGACCTTAATATAAGACATATTTACATAATTTGATTATATTAATGAAGTTAGTTAATATGATATATATTTTCTAAAAAAATTCCTCATTTTCTCTCCTCCTTAATTATTGTTGAAGGAGCTTCAATAGGGTAATTAGGAAAAAATTGACATAAACTAAGGACAGGATAGAGTATCATCATATAGTCACATGAAGTTTATCATCAATAATCTAATGCATTTTTCCACTTAGCCAAATGATGACATATAAAACTAGCAAACTGATATAGATTATTCATAGAAAATATGACCTTGTACATATATATGTGTGTTGGGGGGGGGGGGGGTGTTTATCCATAATAGCCACAAGCTGCTACTTGGTTGGAGCCACCTCATGCTGTTATGTACATCCATTATATCCAAAAAAAATTAAAAGATAAATAATTAACTATATTGTTGCACATGAATTTAATATAGATACATGGTTTTGACCAATCAATTATTTATCCAATTAATGATGGCTATATAATTATCTTATGGCTGATCATATTTTGCCACAATTCCATGTAGATTATGTGTTATTATCTTTTAACCTTCAATATTAACTCTCTCTCTCTCTCTCTCTCTCTCTCTCTCTCTACATATATATATCTACACACACACACACATATATATATATATATTCTTCACATGGATGGTTATGAAGGTCACATTAATTAAGTGTATCAACATACCTTGAATACAAACTTAAGTGATCATAAAAACCACTTTAATCCCATCATAAGAACCATTTTTGAATGCGCTGCACGTGTAGCCCTCGAGATGTAGAGCCTAAATTCCAACGTTCATAGGGCAAAGGTTTCCTTTTAAGGATTAAAG
The DNA here is from genome assembly GCA_019022615.1 of Acacia melanoxylon. NCBI lineage: Eukaryota > Viridiplantae > Streptophyta > Magnoliopsida > Fabales > Fabaceae > Acacia > Acacia melanoxylon. Next base: position 5,498,054 of record JAFJYJ010000011.1, read on the forward strand.
CGCAAAGAGTTTTTATCTTTCTCAACAAGTGCGTTTCCTGGTAATTATTGATAAGTGAGGCCGCTTACCATATCAACCAACATTTATATTAATGAAGGGTAAGGGCTCGATTCCTAAGAAACTAAGAATGATGAAAGAATATTTGTATAAATGTCTGGACAAAGGATTGAGTATTGTATCCTCCCAGTAATTGTTGAGAGGAAGAGATCGAAGAAAATTGATGTTTACAGCGATTGCAGGAAGCCATTATTAGCATGTTGGCTAAGGGAGATAATTAACCTGTGTTGTTAGAACCAGATTGAACTGCCTGGTTGGAATGATCGGTCAAACCGGAAATTAGCCATATGTCCGATCTAAAACACCTGAAAATCGGCCAAAAAGTCTGTGGAAAACGGATTTTTCTTTCTTTTTGTTTTTAAATTTTAAATAACCCAAAACTATGTTGTTTTGTGTGTTTTTTTTGAGTTATATATGTACCGGTGTATGTATCTATATATATGTATACACACACACACACATATATATGTATATATACACACATATATGTACATATATGTACACACACAATACTGATATACATATATATGTGCACATATATGTATATGTACATACACACACATATATATATATATATGTGTGTGTACATATACACATATGTGTATATGTACATATACATACATATACACATGTATACACACCTACATATATTTTTTTTTCACTGAAACTGTATTTTAATCAAGTATATTTGATGACTTTGGGGATTTATAATAGGTAATAGAAACATTTATTGTAATATTGGAATAATCAAATATAAATTTAGTATATATATGACAAGGATGTCAATAATACTGTCTAAGATATTTTATTTTTTCATACATATTAAATGAATAAAAACTGGTCCGACCATTGAACCTTGAATGAATGTAACTACAAAAAAAACTCCAAATTGCGGACGGAATTACCAATTGGAAAATGGTCTGTTAGAAATTACCTACGAAATTCTGTCTGTGATTCCGTCGTAATAATTTTGATGACTTTGCAATCTGTTGGCAATTACTGACGGACTTATTCTGTTGGTGATTCCATCGATGCCAACAGAATCCACCGATAGGACATTTCCGTCAAAAATATCCAACGAAAACTCATCGAAGATTTTCAAAAGAATTAAGTCCATCGGAAATTTCCGTCATAGAAATTTTTACTTTATTTTTTTAAAAAAAATTATGGAATATTACTGACGGAATTCCGTGGGTAATTCTATCGATGAATAGGGTTAAGGTTAAAAAATGCACGTGTGGTTTATCTAGAGGAGCACCCAACACCAAGTAATTTTTTTAGGTGCAACAATGACTATGTGGTTACCAAATTGATGCAAAAGTCACATCTTCCGTTAAGGGAGAAGACGATGACCGTGAACTTGGAAGGTGTGACTAAAAGTGCTTATGTGTACGTTGAAGTTTGCAACTCATGCAAATTGCTTCAAAAATCAAAGCCACGTCCTAATTCCAAAAGCCAACCATTGAAATACAATGGAAGAAGAGATGTGACAGTGCAAAGGATAATGAAGTTTGATGGGAATGGAGAACGGCGGTGACAGCGTGGTAGTGGTTCACTGGAGAGAGTGAAGGTCGCTACAAATCGAGCCTGAAACTTCGTTCTTCTTCACCCGTTCAAGTTGTCGACGAAGATAGAGAAGCCTGAGTTTTGAGCTTTCACGACGGCCACCCTCGAAACTCTCACTCATGCCCTGCATTCTCTCCTTGCCACTATAGAAATTGACGATGGATGGTGGATAGTCGCGGGTGACGATAGAGGAAAATGATGACGATGAAGCCGATTCATGGTGAAGGGACGTCGAGAATGAAAAATGATGACCCAAGTTTTGTGTTTAGGCCTCTGTTCTTTATTCCAGTGTCAACCTCTCACCAATTAGATAAACAATACTCTCATTTTTAAGCTACAAGTTCAAGACTCACTCCATTATTCTACATTATTCTTGCAGAAATAATCTAATTACCACAACTCATGCAAATTGTAATATCCTGAATTTAGGCCTAGAAACTTAAGGATAAGCCTGTATCAAGCAGACGACTAAGCCCAGTTCGGAAAGTGTGACAAATATTATAAGGGAATTTCCCTTGATACTGGAAGACTGGAATTTCTGGAATGTGTTCGTTTGTGATGTGCCTTTGACTAAACAAACAATATCCAATGACTATGAAACTTTCCAAAATCAAAGTAGACATGATAAGCTTTAACTTGATATGTTATATAGATCAATTGGACATGTATGTACTGAATTATGAATTTGTGAAGTTAGGTCTTGAATCTGGAATATTTTCTGGACCAATGTGTATTAAATGTTGATTCTGGAATAGTTGGCGTGTGATTGATGGGGGGTATTTTTCCCTCAAAATATACTTATTAATGGTCACATAGCCTTTGGAATCATCATAATTAGATATTTATACAATGAGATATAAATTTTCAAAGTTGGCTGAAAAATTTGCCAGTTTTGACTTTAGGCAAAAAGGAGTATGGTAGAGGGGTAAAATGGTCAAATGAAATTAGTAGGGTGTAGACCCCACTTAGGGCACCACCTCACCTCTTCTTGACTTTTCCTCTAAGACACCACCTCCTTAGGCTTGTCCAAGAAGCCACATTTTCTTTGTGGTCAAGTTGCTCCATGGCTCATCCAAGAAGCTATTACTTTTTTCTTTGGCTTCTTGAAGAAGCCAATTGACTTTTTTATATTTCCTCCTTCTCACCATGATATTTTCGGTCAGAACATGGAAAAGAGAGGCGAGAGAGCTGAAAAACGAAATAGAGAGAGGAGAGGTAGTAGAGAGAGCAAGAAGAAAGAGAAACGTTCCAAAGCCGATTTTGCCCTCGATTTGACGTTTCTAGCTCCCGAGGCCTTCTCTAACGTTGTTACTCTCAGTGAGAGCAATATTTTTATGGTTTTGGAATCTTGATATGAGGTGTTTTGTTTTGTCTTTAAAGTAGAGGTGTTACTGGAATGGAGAACCGACTGTGGAAACGAGTAAAAGTACGTATAAGCTATGTTTTAAACGAAATATCTTGAGGTTTCTGTAAATTGTAGTTATGCCCTGATTTTCGGTCTTACTGGAACCCTAGGGAAGGATATGATTTTTCTATTTTTGATGCTTTCAATGTGTTTAAAATGGAAAATTGTATAGGTAATGGTTAGGAAGTGATTTTGGAAGCATTAGAGTGAAATTGTACAAAACCCTAACTCTACCAACTCTGTTTCTCTGCGTGGCAATGAGATTGTGTTGCATTTTTTAATGAGTAAATGGCGTCCAATTGCTATGAAAATTTTTAGAATTAAAGTAAACATATCAAGCTTTAATTTGATAGGCCATATGCCTTATTTGGAGGAGTACACATGGAGATGTGAATTTTTGAAAATGACCTATAATTCTAGAACCTAATTCTAGATAGTATGTAATTATTGTTGGGGTCCACAATCAAAAATAAATCAAGGATTGTGTATAGGCAAACCGATGATCGTTCTCTCTCCTCGAAGAGCCTTTTATTGAGTCCTAGATAGTCTAAATGCCATGAAGATGCAATAAAAACAAGGGAAAGTGGTATTTGGATTTTCAAATTAATAAAGTAAAGAGAAATGCATTTTTTTATACCATGGAGAAATGCAATTTAATTAAATACTAAACTATTGTTTTTGGTATTTTCTTTATAAAATAGTGAATGAATGAATGGAATGGTATTGAAGTGAAAATATGAATGATGGATGTTCTTAGTAATGAAGAAATGACTATCATTGCTCATAAAATATTATGGGAGTTAAAATTCATCAAGTCTTAAGAAAAACCTCAAGATAACACTTGAGTCCAATATTATCAATTAATAGTAGCTCCTACAAACATAGCTAACCACTACCTCTTGAGAAATTGTTAAAAACAAGGTTCTGAAACTCGGACCGGTCAGTGAACCGGTGGGGGTACTGGGTTAAGGGTTAGTGGGTCATACCGGAGTTAAACCGGGGTCAAACCGGTATTAATGAAAAAGTAATTTCATTAAAATAGATAAAATATTCATATTTTAATAATTAAATATATTTTATAATTAAAATGTGAGAGGATGTGATGTGATTATATATAATATTATATTAATATTTTTAAACAAAAGAGATCCCGAAGATCTACGATTGATCACGTAAGGGCTATACCACCTAGGATGTGTCGAATTAAATATAGCATGAGAGTACGAGCTAAAACCAGAAGTGGTATCATGGGAGTATGAGCAAAATCAATAAGTGGTATTTGGTATGGTTTGTAACGTCTCTCACCTTCAACTCTCTCTCTCTCACAGGCGGTGATATTTCACTACCAGGATATCGTCTTTCTCTCTTCTTTCTTTCATCGTCTTCTCTCCTCCAGTCCTCCTTAAACCCGTCGACAATGGATTCTTGGACCTCCATCATCCCGCCTCCTTCGTTCAGGCGATCTCCATCTTCCGTCTTTTGACTAAAGAAGCTCCGACAGTCCGACCTTCAACCTTCGACGAACACATATCGCAATCTCCGTCTTCCGTCCAAAGAAAGCTTCGACCTTCGACGAACCCAGATCGTAATCTCTGCCAGCCACCAGTGACACTCTTCCCTCCTTCTCCTTCTCTTTCTCATTCATCAATTTTTTTTTAAAAAAAACCGATCTGTTTTACTTTAAATCGGCCAACTCGGCCGGTTTAGGCCGAGTTGACTCCGGGTCAACTCGGACCCCGGTTTTATCTGCAGCTCGGACTGGTTTCCCGGCCGATTCTTGATACATACAGATTATGCCATGTTTTTCCCTATATTTCATGACTAAATTGTATCACGAATAAGAGCGTAAATTGCAAATAACTCAAGCAAAAAGGCAGGTATTCATGATTTAAGGAACTGAGGGATGGAAACCAATTACATCCGAAAAACATGTGCTAAGGAAGAGCAAGTTACATTGTCTCTGCTGATACTATGCTATAGCAGTCCAATAGCAACTCGAATTGCAACTAAAGGCATAAGGAAGCTATAGCAAAGTAAAGGACGCGGTGCTATGCGACATATTTTCTAACATGTTTATCTAGCTGATTTCAGGAATGAAAATAAAAGGTCGAGGCCAACAGGTGGATTGCAGATCTACTAGAAGATACGGAGGATAAAAAAGGAAAGATTTGAAGAATCTCGTAGTATCAGCAGAATCAATCTACAAACAGAAGATATGATAGATCACAACAGATTTGGAAAGCTCGGCTAGCCTAACTTGCATCACACGGAAGTCTGAATATAAAAAGGAATCAGCAAGTCAACACAAAAGGAAGTCGGAGAAGAGCCAACACGAGAATACATATTCCGCCGACGCTAGAGAAGAGTGAAAGGTTTCACTAACACGAGAATTCCAGGATAACCCAGCATCCTTCCTCGCAGCAAGACGGAGGGAAGAAGACGTGGAGCAGTAACGTGACAGGGATTCATCCACGCCGTCGGAGCGCCGTCGAGCTTTCTACTTTTCATTTACCTTTAATAGTTAGAGCATAGGTCATTCTGTTATTAGCTGTTTTATGTTTCCTTCGTCAGTCATGAACTAATTTTCTGATGGTTGAACAAGGATGAATCCTTAAGCGTATATGAACCCAGTTGCAAGTTTTAATTAAAGATTCGATTTGCGTATTAGTAGATTAATTACTAGTCGGTTAGAGGAATCTAAGGGCTAGATCTGTGGTCTCGACTTACTGGCAAGGAGTCGAGGCTAGACCTCTGAGAAACTGTGTTTGCTAGGTAGCCGGTGCAAGGCTTGACCTATTTATTGTAGGCTTCAGGAATGGGTCTACCTCTCATAACCAACCGACACCCCGAGAGTAATGCGAGATAAAAGCTAGAAAGTTGCCATAGGAATATGGAAGGAGTATAGTTAATATCAAATGTATCGGACGTGGAAGCTTCGGTAGATCATAGCGGTGGGTTAATCGAATAGCTTTGTAGTTAGCATACGTCTTTGTAGCAATTGTGGAAGCATACGGTATAGATGCTATAGCATTGGGTAAAGCAACTTGGGGGAATTATGCACTTAAGGAGGAGTCCGCGTTCAGCCTAATCTCTCTCACGATATCCTCTTCGAATTACTTTGCTTAATTTCGTTCTTAGTATTATCACCAAAAACCTCTCAAACCCATTACATCTACCTTCTAGTTGCAACTATCATAGCAATTGAGCGCCACTCTTTGGTATCTCAGTCTCTGTGGGACGATACTTTACTTTCACTTTATTACTTGTTCGACTAGTTCACTTGCCATCAAGGAAATCGATCAACAGTTCTCCGGTTTCCGGTCCAAACCAGCCGGTCCGATCCGGGTTTCATAACCTTGGTTAAAAACCACTTGATGTGCAATTAAAATTGGAATAATGCAACATGAGTTTTCTTGAAATTGAGTACATAACAATCCCTCAAAGGGCACAAATCAACCACATTAACTAGACAATAACACGCTAATTAACATAATCTCATTGCAACCACAAGAAATTAAAACACATATTTTTCACGCTACAAAATCCAATCTTAACTACAATTATCAAACCAACAGAGACAGACAATAAACATTAATCTCAATTCCAGAATTTATACACAATAATTCCTAAAACTAGGCAACCTAAATATATAAATCTAGACTAATAGAATGATAGAATAACTCCCCTTTGAAGCTCTGAACTCAAGTCAATCTCCACCACCAAGAAGCAAAAGGAATCAGCCAATCATGAATTAAATTTGAAACAATAGCTCTTCAAAATGCCAAACTCCATAGAAATTGGATTGAAGTATTGAATTTGGAGAGTAGCAAAATAAAAGCTATAGCTTCTTGAAGAAAGAGGGAAAGAAACGAATCTGTGAGGGTGGTGATGAGAAGCTCTCTCTCTCTCTCTCTCTCTCTCTCTCTCTTCAAACTCTCACGCCGCTGTGTATGAAAGAGAATGGTTGTCCGACGGTGGAGTTGAAGGAGATGATTGGAGTTGTTGGGTGGTGGTGATTGAGAGCGAAAACAAGCCGCCGGTGAGAATGGACAGCAGAAGGAGGGTCGACGGTGAAGGTTGGTGAGAATGACGGTGGACTAAGGATGGAAGAACAGTGGTGATGGTGGTCCTCCTTTTGTCGCTAGCTCTGTTCCTCCTCGACTCTCGCACCTCTGGTTTAGGTAGCCCACGACAGAAGCATGGTGAGGGTGAATCGAAGGAGGTCGCCGACGGTGATGATGGTGAGGGTGACCGCCGGCGACTTAGAGGAAGGTGGTGAGGATGAAGGTGCTGCGCCTAAAGGTCGTAAATCGTCCAAGTCGAAGCTCCCCCTATGTGTTAGCGGCGCTGGTTCAATAAATGTCTCAGTTCCCTCAGCTCTAGCTCACGCGTTTCTGACCTAGCCCCTGGTCAAAATGCAAGTTTTGCCCAGGGACTAAAGTAAAGATTTAAAAAGTTTTGCATAGGGACTCAAGTGTAAAGTTTCAAAATATATTTGGGGCATAACTGATATTTCCAAAACATCTAGGTCACTTTCTGTAATATTTCTCTGGCCCTTTCCTTCATTGATTTCCAATTTTCAGAAATTGTTGGGGCCTTTCTTGTAATTTTCCCCATTCCTTAAAACATTCATTCTGACCCCAATTGACATTTTCCGAAATCTTGAATTTTCTTCTTAAACACCTACAATACAAGATTAAACACAATGTAGCATCAAAAGTCCAAGAAATTATTTGCATAATAAATTATGACCATTTTGCCCCTAATTTCACTTAATTCAATACAAATGTCTCTAACTCAAATTAGTGTTTAATTATGCAATAATGGCCCAGAAAATACATCAAACATCACAATTTAATTATGAAAAATCATATAAAAATATGGTTTGATCAAATATAAAGCTTTAATTTGATAGGCCATATGCCTTATTTGGAGGAGCACATGGAGATATGAATTTTTGAAAATGATCTATAATTCTAGAACCCAATTCTAGATAGTATGTAATTATTGTTGATTCTGGATTTTTGTGTGTGTAAATGACTTCTGAGAGTATTTTTCCTTGCAAATATACTCAACAATGATTACATGGGCTTTGGAACTACCCCATTTGGACTCTTGGGAATTAGTGTAGGCCCTTTAGCTCTATGTTGGGGCATAACGTGATAACCAATCTTATCATTTTAAAATTGTGAAGAGTTTGGACAAGTAGTAACACGCCGTCCACGAATTTGTATTTTTAGGACTCAACATTAGCTTGAGACGACTGACGGATTGGGAGCCTATTTAAGAATTGGTAAAACGTTCAAGTCGTAACTCTAATCTTGCACACTTTGTATGGTTGTGTATGTATGTTTGAATCATGTACGTGAATGTCCCGTCTTGTGTGGGGCCAACTTCTCGGTGACAAACCAAGTTGCATTCAGACGACTTGGGCAGTTTCAGTCGATTTGTTTTCCCAGTATTGTGGTTATGTGATCTATGTCTGTCGATGTTGCTACATGTTATTTTTTAATGCTATGTTGGGATCCGTACACGCAGCGGAAGGATTCTCATCCATTAAAACTTACAGATCCCTTGAGAGGATCTATCAACGGTGTTTAAATCAAGGTTCGTTAGAAAACGTACCTATGCGAACTCGTGAGCGTCTCGTTCAATTCGATCTCGTGGGCTAAGGATGTCCAAAAAACCCGATAGTCTAGGTGGTCTGACCCGACCCGGTCTCTAAAAAAAATGGTCTGGGACCATATAAGGCGGACCGGATTGGTCTGCTCGAGTCAGACCGGACTTCGGTCCAGGGGCTAAGACCCCCTGGACTGGTTCGATCCGCCCGATATATATATTATATATATTTTTAAAAAAAAATCACAACTTAACCTAACCCTTCGTCCTTCTTTATTGTCTTCTTTATGATTCTTCATCACTTATTAGTAAGTTTTCTTCTTCTGCTAAAAAAATATCTGGAGTCTTGTTCCCTTTTCAATCTTCTTCTTCAGTCTGGCCCGATAGAATGTTGTTATTTTGTATTTTTGTTCAATATTGTTGGAGATTCTTATATGTGTATGATTGGATTTAAGATGTTTGCATGTTTGTATGTTTAATTATTGGTCTAAAGAAGTGGGGAAAAAACTAAAAAAAAAGTGAAACAGGTCCTGGACTGCCTGGACCAGTCCAGGCAATCCACTAGACCGGTTTGGTCCAGCCCGAGCTCGGGCTGGTGCCAGACCGGACCAGACCTCAGGCTGGCTTGTCCAGCCCGAGGTCCCTCCTGGACCAGACCTCGGATTGACCCCCAACCCGGTCTAGTCTGGTCCATGGACATCCCTATCGTGGGCTACCTACGTTCGATCAAACAGGAGCCGACTTCGAGCGTCCACTCCCTCTACCGGTATCCACACTAATGACCTCCAACACCGACGGCAACGTGCTAGCGCCTTCAGTATTTTCGCATCTCTTTATATTCTCTCTAGGGTTTCTCACGGCTTTTCTAATAAGTCTTGCAAAAGGTCCCGTAGGTTTTTCATTTTCAAAACCCATTAGACGTATTATATTCAAAATTAATCCTCATTAATCTTGAAATTTGAATTTGGATTAAAATAATATATTAATTAACTCTATCCAATAGATCTAATCTAATCTATTTATTTAATCCGAATTAAAAGCCTTTTGATTTAATTTATCTCTATAAATTAAATCTGAGATATGATATCTATCTATTTAATTAAATCGAGATACTATATCTCAATTCAAATTAAATTAGATATATGATATCTATATTCGAAAATTAAATCGAGATACAATATCTCAATTTGTTTTAGATATTTAATTTATCAAATACATTAAATATAAAACAAATATTATATAATAATATTATAATATCTATTAAATAATATTATTTTCAAATTTAATAATATATATATATATTCATCCTAGATTAAATACAATATTCATTAAATCTTAGACATATCTAAGATTCAATGAATCGGACACTTTTGCTCGTGTTGAGCTATTCTTGTGTGCGACCAGGCCGGTAGCACATGAGATTGGCGATGGGCCAAATGTACCAGCCCACAAGTCGCAAGCGGCCTCTAACAAGACATTGCCACCACCCAATTCATATGGGGATCGATGATACGATACAACCTATCGTACAACCATGTCACGTCCCCTTTGTCACGCGATAATTTGGTCAAGGATGAGGCATGAATAATGTCAACTTCCTGTTCTTGACCATTACTTTTTCGATTATTGAGTAGTCTAACAATTGAAATTGAAACTCCTTTCTATCGTAGTATGGTCATACATTTCTCAGACTCAATCATCGAGGGGCCCAGTATTATCTCTCTACAAATGTGAGGGACAAATTCCATCTTGACCATTCACATTCCTATGCATGAAAATCACTGATCCCGATCGAAGCCTTTATCATCACCTGGTCAAAGGTGACTTTTGACTAGGTCAAAGATTAGCGACTCTCATGTAGGAATCCATGATGATCTCAGGTCAAAGGGTGTTGTGACGCGGTTATACATGAGATAAGCTTATGACTAAATCCATGCAGCTTTCTCATAGTGGGTCGGTCCAGCACCTTGTACTCTTACAAGTGCCTATGACTTTGATTTGTATCTCCATACCTCATCAAAGTCATACTGGTCTTACTTCATCTTCGCTCTCGCGTAGATGATCGACCAGGGACATTTAGGATAATCTATAAGATATATCCAGGGATACAATTATCACTATAAACATGCAAATGAAATGATAATTAAACAGAGAATACTTTAAATGACATTAATGTTTAAAGTACAATGACTTGCCCCTAGGGCATAATTTCCAACATGCTACATATGTTGTTGTGGAATGTATTGTTTATGGTTATCTGTCATATCATATTTATACTTTGTTTGTGAGATTAACTGTTACTCTGAGAATCTTCGTGGTCCCAGCCCTTGTTACTACCTGTGATTTGAATAGCGCATTGGAGACGGCTCCCAGAGCAAGGCGACAGATATCGGTAGATGGTGAACCCGGATTGAACTAAAGGCTGAAACTGATTATATCCAATCCTTTACCAAGAAAAGGTCAAACGTCAGTGATAAAATTGAAAGGAGTATATGTAAATAATTTATTATAATTTTAAAATTGAAAAATAAACATAAAGTCTAATAAAAAACTATAAATAGAGTAAATAATTTTTTTCTACCATCTGAATATTCTTGTAAACAAACCATTTTCATTCAAGATTTCCCTTATTTCAATGGCACATTAATTTGGTGTATGTTTTCCTTATTTTTTTAAAGAATATATGAGGCAGAAAAGAGCATATATATACTCCATGCATGGAGCCAACCTTTAATTTAGGAGGTCTGATCCATTCAATGCATAATCAACCCCTTTTTGGCCTTAAAACTATGAATCTGTAATACTCATTAGGTGTAACATCCTTCATTTTAAAGGAAAATTATTAATTAATAAGTTGATTAAACCATTCATCAATATGTTTTATACAAATGTGTTTTAGGAATTTTAAACGGTTAAAGAGAAAGGAACGGGCTTTGGATTTTACCAAAGTAGGACCCACCCATACTTTTTAATTAAATATTGCTTCAAAATTTTCCAATAATAAACTAAAGTACGCCAAGTGAGCCCTAATGTGGCAATATACAATAATTCAATATGTACCAAAAAAGTGAAAGCACTGCCATTAGCAAAAGTATTTTAAGCTTCCGAAGCCTTCCCTGATAGATCAACGCAAGAACTATCACCTAAAAAATGTTTGTAACCATCATTGGTGTGGGTTAAAATCTGTCCTTGTTAATTGCTTTCATTATAAATCCTAATATGTGCTCGTGAGGTGTCCAGTGGGAAAGTGGAATATTTTGTATAACAAAGTATTAGATATATAATTTAGGGTTAAGATGCAAAAATAGACATGTGCTTTTCTCCGAGGAGCGCCCAAAATGACTTGTTTAGGATACTTTTTGTTTGGGTGATTTTAGTGTATATGTAGACCCAAATGCAGTTTTTTTAGGTGCAAAAGCTTGTTATATACTACTTTGTGGTTACAAATTAGGGTGCACAAATAACGTTTGAATTCCGGGCAAGGTTAAGTTTGACTTTTTTGCTAACTGGACGATGACGTGGCATTTGAAAGTTTGCAAAAATAAACATGTGATTTGTCAACAAGAGCGTCGAACACATTTTAATTTTTTTAAAAAATAAATTAATACTTTTACTTCAATTAAAATTATTTTAGGATCTTGAAAAAATATTTCGGTATTGCTCCCACTATTTATGTTACTAAAAGGATATGCCTCTGAAAAAAATATTTCTGAAAATTAAACTGACCTATATATAGTACTAAAAAGTACTTTCAACAATGGTTACAACGTGCACAAAAAAAATACTTCATACTTTTAAAAAATTATTTTAGGATCTTGAAAAAATATTTCGGTATTGCATACTACACCTACATAAGTACCTAATTTAAACCGCAAAAAAATTACATATACCAATTACATCTTCACATACAATAAAATAATATTTTTGCTTCCTCAATTCACCATGTATTCATCAATCTCTTCACTAAGTCTCCCGCCCATGCTCGCTCTTCGAGTTTGCAATTTTCATCATATAATTTGTCAATGTACTAAAAAGTACTTGACAAATTAAGTTAGGATATTGTCACCATATTCAAGCAAATTCATCAAACTTATTGAAACAAAAACATAAAAGCATCCATGCTTGTCACTTTGCTATTAATAAAAAAGATAAATCTTTTAACTTAAAAAATACTTTATAATCTTGAAAAATTATTTTAGGATCTTAGCCCAACGAGCATGCAATATCTCAAAGAAAAAAATATATTTCAAGCTATTGACTAAAAAATACTTCATGATCTTGAAAAATTATTTAAAATAAAATTATTAAATAGAAAAAAAAAAAAAATTGGTGTTCGACGCTCTTGTTGACAAATCACATGTTTATTTTTGCACCTTTGAAATGCCACGTCCATCTCGACGCCACTATTCTAATGCAATACCTCCTCTGGAGGCGCGTCGAAGACGAAAAACGCCATTCAAGTCGATCTCCACTCTCTTTTTTCCCCCAAAAAAAAGTCAAACTTAACGATCAAATTTCCTCGTTATTTTTGTACCTAATTTGTAACCATTTTGGACCAATAGTTCGTTGGTAATATTGCACCTTAACCCTTTTAAAATTGAAAAATAAACATAAAGTCTAATAAAAAACTATGTAATACTCATTAGGTGTAACATCCTTCATTTTAAAGGAAAATTATTAATTAATAAGTTGATTAAACCATTCATCAATATGTTTTATACAAACAGTTGGGCTTTGGATTTTACCAGACCCATACTTTTTAATTAAATATTGCTTCAAAATTTTCAAAAAATAAACTAAAGTACGCCAAGTGAGCCCTAATGTGGCAATATACAATAATTCAATATGTACCAAAAAAGTGAAAGCCGCCATTAGCAAAAGTATTTTTTTAAGCCTTCCTTCCCCCGATAGATCAACGCAAGAACTATCACCTAAAAAATGTTTGTAACCATCATTCCAGCTCATTATAAATCCTAATTTGCACATGTCTATTTTTGTACCTTAACCCTATAATTTACAAATTTATCAAATCATAAATTTTATAATAAAATTTCTATATCAAATTTCATATTATGAATCACATATATAATATGTCAAGCAAAAAATTGATACCCTGACAATCCTTATCACCCCCACCCTTATTCTGGTGACAGAACCCATGGGTTGTAACGTAATAGGTTTAGTCTTTATGACAAGACTGCACTAAGCTCTCCAATAATGAGGTATAGCCTGGCCAAAGGTTATAGAACTTATATCGGATTATGGGTTCCCTTTCCTTCGAATATAGAAAGGTGTCATTGTCCCAAGGGCTGACCCTTAACCTAACCAAAGGAAAAGGGTAATATCAAGGGCCTTGAAAATGTCAAAGTCATTCACTGTGTACCGAGTGGTGGCATACCACGTGGTATTTTATACACAATAATTCTCATTACCACTTCACATCCATCACCGCTTCTCATCCATCCATATAAACAATCATAATCTTGTCATATATATATATATATATATATATATATATATATATATATATATATGAGTTCCAAACAAGATTTATAAAAATAATGCATCGTTTCAATAATTATTAAGATAACAATATTATTTCAATTCACAAAATTATAACAAAAGTGAATTATAAAAAATATATAATATTATAATTTTTTGTCTCAATAACCATTTCAAAATACTCATAGATATATCAAATCAATATCCATATATTTTCATTCTCATAATCATTTCATAAAATACTCACAAACAACACATTAACACATAACAAGTGAAAAGTGGTTACCTCAAGGTCTTGATGCAAGAACTAAACGTGAGAGAAATCAAATTCATTCTAAAAATAAATATATAATTGTACGTTAATATAATTAACTAAAAATACCAACTAATAAAATAAAATAATTAATTAAACTATAATTGTTTTACTTTAGTTTTCTTAGAAAAATAATAATTTATCTATTTCTCAAATCATCGTTAGAATCTCATTTAATTCCTTCATAATTTTTTTAAACTAATATCACTATATCTAAAATACCCAATTTCCTATAATAAAAGTTTCACCTAAAAATTTCAAATAATCATATTTATAAATCTCAAATCCAATCCATCTATTCCTCAATATAACATTCAATAAATAAATTATAAACTTGAATATAAAAGACCTTTTATCACAAACCAAATACTAACTTATATAAGATAACCCAATTTATTTAACAAATCTTCAAACCTCCATACACTCAAAATCATATCAAGCTTTAATTTAAATTCTAAATCCCAACTCATAATTATTTATAGTTCAAGATTTAGCAAAACCTCACCTTTTAAACCAATAATAATATCTTCAATAATCCAAATACATACCTTAAACCTTATTTCATCGGTAGAAATATCCTATAAGACAGAAATAATAAATCCTTTTAGATAGAAAACTAAATTTAAATTCCCACAACTACAAACTAATAAATCTAAACCGATTAAAATTATCTATTAATCATATATATTCTACAAATATATAGTCATCTATTATCAAAAATCAAAACTTTGCCAAGGTTCTAATCCCAAAGTTTTCACTAATCAATATTATATTACCCTTATTAGAAAGAGAAAAATATGTAAAAACAACTTTTATGAAAAAAATTTGTTAAAAAGAAATTAATTTAACTATCTAAATAATCTTATAAAATAAATAACTTACCTTACAAACTCAAATAATCTTCCCATCTTCTCTCATCTTACTATCACTCAACACACACACTACCTCTCCCTCTGCACACACACACATATCACTCTACACACACACACACACACACAAATATATACATTAAGAGAGGCGGTGGAAGTTAATTATTACTCCTTCCACTGTTTTAAAGTGTGGTGGGCAGTATCTTTACGTGTTGCCTATATATATATATATATATATATATATATATATATATATATATATATATTATAATTATTTCATTTTTCAATAAAAAAAAAAAAAAAAAAAAAGTTATATTTTCAATCAAATAAAATTTCCTTAATAATTATTATTTTCTAAAAATATGACTTACAATATGTTGTTTAATTCTTACTTAAGAAAATGTATTCTCATACTGAATAACTATATGGTAAATTTTAATTACTATAAATTAACCTCTCCTAAAATATTATTTAATTTTAGAATTTTAAAAAAATTGGGATGTTACATTAGGCCAAATCGTATGATAACGAACCAACAATTAATGGTTGACAAATTTTAACACCCCTACCTATTATATATACAAGCGAACTACAGGCTTTGAGAATCGCACATCAACACAGATATCAAACTAATATACAGATTAAGCAAACATGATTGCTCTCATGTCCTTCATCTTGTTCCTCTTATGTTCCTTCTCTTTCCAAGCTTCTGCATTAGACTTCTGTGTTGCAGATAAAGCACTTCCCTTTGGTCCCAATCGCTTTTTATGCAAAGATCCTAAAAAAGTCATTGTTGATGACTTTGTTTTCTCCGGCTTATCATTACTACAAAAAATGGATATTACTTCCTTTAAAGATGTTCGTTTTTTAAGAAGGGAAGTAAAATATGAAGGCAGTGGCATTTTTATAATTATTTAGAGAAAATTTGACATATTAGGCATCCTTTTAATTTTTAAGATGCAGTGAACTTAAGGTGTCATAATAAAATTTTAGGACACCAAAAGTAACCCAAAAGAAGGGGAAATGCGGCAAATGAAAAGTCTGGTGCTAAAATGCACTGCTTTTGGCGTCCTATTAGGACGCCAAAAGCAACGATTCTGATGTCCTAAATAGATTTTAGGACGACAAAAGACATCACACAAAAAGATGCTAACTGGGATAAACACTCCTTAGTTGACCAAAAAATAAAAAAGGATAAACACTCCTTCTGTGCTCCACATATTCATTTTTCCCTACCAAAAACATTTTCCCCCATCATCTTCTCTCTCTCACAGAAAAACAAATCGCCTTCCCTACTCTACCTTCTTGTCTTCTCTCTCAAGTTCACCGTCGCCACTCCCATAGCCTCCTCTGCTCCTTTGCCTTCAATTCGAATTCGTTGCTGCTGCTCCGCTTCCATGGCCTCCTCGCTCCCCTGGTTTCTCATATCTGCGAAAGACGAGGCGGTCTGCCACTTACCAAATGCGTATGGAGGTCCAATGACGCTTGTTTATGTTTTTGTTTCTGGCTAGGATGGGAAGGAGATCTCAATGTTGGAGGCGAACAACCCAGCATCTTTTGTGGATTGTTTTATGTTTCTCATGTTTGAGGTGTGTTTTATTTATTTGTTTTTAATGTGCTATAGATGATATGTGCGAATCAATAGATAGCACCGTTTGTGGAGTTTTATTGCGTTCTGGAGAGAAGATTTCACTGTTCCTAAAGCTACTAGTCTCCTGAGCAAGAGTGAGATTTTTTTTCAGATCTGTGTTTAACGCCGTCGCCGTCCCCATCTGTTTTGGGTTTTTTTTAAAAAAAATAAATAAATAAAATACTTACGACGTCCGAAATTAAAATTGGGACGCCGTAAGCTCTACCTTACTACGCCTCCTACATAGGCTTTCCTAAGAAAAAGGATGTAAAAAATGTTTAAAAACGGAGGTTAATGACCATTTCTGTAGTAGGATTAGATACTCCTAGGAGCACCACAAATCCTAAAAAAGTTGTCAAATTCTTTGATTACATCTTACTAATTAACACGGTATTGTAAGTTAACAACGTAAAAATGGTAAACTCAGTATTTAAACTCGTGAGTTTAACCGAGTTTACAACGATAACGTATTTACTAATGACTCAACTCAATTTTGTAAGTTACAAACATACAAAAGCTTAACTTAGAAAGTCAACTCGCGAGTTTGACAACAAAGATTCATGGTGATGGGATCAATGCATTTAATGGATGGGGTTTGAATTTTAAATTCGTCGGTATGAAAAACCTCGCGATTGTTGATCGAGCGGGTGAGTCAAGTTCCTAGTAATAGGATCTTGATATTGGTGGTTCCTTCCTAAGGAAAAGCATGTGCGATTGTTGATCTTTTGGTCAGTATTGGTGATCATCAAATTAGGTTGAATCATTTAATTATGGCATGATACTTTAATTGGAATCAATCATCAACGATTCAACGTCAATACTGACCCCTCGTAAGCTATGTTTGACTTTCTTTTATTTAAATTTTTCAATAATTATTTCATGGGATCTTGTGTGCTTATTACTTTCTTCTAATTTTTTTTATTTCTTTCTGCAAAGTTTAAGCGAGTTAAATGCTAGAAAAATTAAATCCATTTTTTTAATACAATTAAGAAGTCTAATATCACGAATCTCAAGTTAGACCTATGGAAAGAATATGAGATTTGTAAATGTATCAAATGATCAATCTACCCTTTATAACATTTAGAAAGTTCAAGTTGTCAATTCGTATACTAATGTTGTTAATTGCGATTCTTATATTGTTATTCCACTACAAAAAAATCAATTTTTTGCGGCGGAAAAATTCCCTCGCAAAACCGACGTTTTCCGTCGCAAACCGATTTGCGAGGAAAACCTGCCGTCGCAAAAACCGCCATCGCAAAACGATTTTCCATCGCAAAAATGCTCTTTTCCCTCGCAAATTCAGAAATTTGCGAGGGAAGAATTTTCCCTCGCAAAATATGAAATTTGCGAGGGAAAGTCCTTTCCTCGCAAATTTGAAAATTGCGAGGGAAGATTGTTCCTCGCAAAATTTGAAATTTGCGAGGGAAGATTGTTCCTCGCAAAATATGAAATTTGCGAGGAGAAATCTTCCTCGCAAAATATGGTATTTGCGAGGAACAGTTTCCTCGCAAATACCATATTTCTAATTATTTTTTTTAAAAAAAATAAAAAATTAGATAAAAGAAAATAATTACAAAAAAATTTAAAAATTAGAAAATAAAAAGACTTGTATATCATAAAAATAAATTGTAACAATCATAAAGTTTACAAAGCAATAACAAAATTTACAAATTATAATGTTTCGACTAGAATGAACTAAAAAAAAAAGTCTAAACTGCAGCAAGGTGGTCATGATCACCACCAGTATCGTCATCACCACCAGGACCCTTGTCCTTCAATAAGGACCGGAGAAGTGCTCGCATCTCGTGTCATCTCTCCTTGCTCCCTCACCTTCGCTTCTTGCTCCATTACCTTCACTTCTTGCTCCTTCAACTTCTCTTCTAACACCTTTACCTTTTTATCTTTTGCAAAACCAATAAGTTCAGAAATAATAGGGACATATGAATGATGACGACGGATCAGTTATTGTGTGTGTTTGAAGTCCACTCTTTACATCAATAAGTTCCCAGCACAACAATATTTTAAAAAAAATGCATAGACATAAAAATGTGGATTAGTTATTCAAGTCTTGTGGATACATACCGATGACGCCTGAAGAATTTGAAGTCTGTCTAGTTGCGGAAAGTGACTACTCGTTGACCTTTAAATTCTGGATCTTGGGGAAAATTTGAAGGACCAGATTAGCAAGGTAACAGCCACTATATGAGTAAAATTTGAGCTGAAAAAGGAGCAAAAAGATCAATCAAATGGTTTCCACATACGTAGTAAAATCGCAATTAAAGTATTTGAAGTATATAATTCTAGCATTGGAGAAACGCCACAGCATCCAACATATTCAGGCTAATCAAGAGAACGAACAAAATCGGAATAGTCATTCAAGTTCGGGAAATAATAAAATATATTTTTTCGATCTTTAATAAAATATTCACTTTAGAGTCTAACTATAAAATAAATATTATATGAAAGATAGGAGGAAGTATTAAAATTTCATTATATGATCAAACTGTTTATTGATTGACCAAGTGAGGATCGGATTTGACAATGCCATAAACTATAGTGTAAGGAAATGGAGCCTGCAAATAGTGATGAAATTAAGTCAACAAAACATATGGTGACATGCAACTGCTTTAGTTACTTCTTTTTGTTCTAGTTATAAGATCAAATTAATTTTTTTATAGAAATTGAAAAAACTAATTAATTTACTTTAGAGTATTTTAAGATCAAATCAATTAAGTGGTATTTTTTTGTCATTCTCTTTAATTTTTTTCTAGCCCAAAGTAGACATTTAGATTTTTTTTTTAAATAAAAAAATCAAGTTTGAGTTTGAAGATATATAATTCAGGTGATTTTAAAAAATAAATAAAAAGTTTGACAACAAGTTGTAAATTTGTAAGTTCAGTTTGATCATATAATGAAATTTTAATACTTCCTCCTATCTTTCATATAATATTTATTTTATAGTTAGACTCTAAAGTGAATATTTTATTAAAGATCAGAAAAAATATATTTTATTATAAAGTGAATTTTACAGTGCTCAATCAAAATCAGCAACCAAGAGATTCAGAGCAATTCATAGATTTACAATTTACAGTGCTCAATCCACGGTTATGCTGAAAACAAGATCAAAGAGGCACCCAAAATGACTTGTCGACTCTAGGACGAGAATATAACAAGCAACCATCAAGTAGTTGCAATATATTATGCCTCAAATCACATCGAAATTCAAGCCTAATTCTCAACATCCCCAATAACAATTCAGAGCATTTTGTAACAAGATGAAGTCCAGGAACAACCTTGTTACTCAGACTTCCACGAAGTTCAGCTCACAAATGCACACAATTCAGAATGTAGGATTTTGCAAAAAGACTCAACAATGCAGCAATTGAGAGTTTTGAAATCACAGAGGTGCCAAAATTTGTGTAAACCAAATTTGGGTGTTTAGGCCTCAAATTTTATTTTCAATAAATTTCAGTGCATAACGGCTGACCATAGGGTTCGAAATTCATTTTCACTAAGTACAACTTGTACCCTTAGTTCAGTGTCTCGATCAGAATTCGGTCACAGCTATGGGAAGTACAAAATGCAGCACAAGGATGGTAGCTAACAGCTTAACCACCAATATCACAAATGACAAGCAAAGCACAATTCAGATTTACTTTTCAACAAAGCAAACAACCAATATAAGCCGAGAAATGAGTTTCAAGAATGTTGCCAACTTTCAAAAATTTGCTCTCGATCCGTCTATAATTTCTAATCCGAACCACGTTTAATCGAACATGAGTTTAAGCCAACCACATTTAATCATATTCTAGTCCTCAACCCAACCATATAAGTTCAATCCTACATTCGTCATGCTTCAACATTTAATCAGAACCACAAAGGCTTCATACGACTATGACCATGAAACTCGACTCTAATCGAACCAAAGCCAACCCAACAAAAATAGAGGAAGGAATGAGCTTTACCTCGGAAGAGAGCAAGAACGAGCCCGTAAACGCGGGTAGGCTAGATACTGACAAAAGGCGAGGAACAAATCAGCCACAAGTAAAGAACGAGAGAAGGCTAAAAATCAAGTTTGGCTTTTAAGACTCACGGTGCTATCGACGGAAATGACCGTGAACGGGGAAAATTCGAGCTTCGAACAAGCCGGTGGTTGAAGCTACGGTGGAAGTCGAACACGGGGAGGTCGACGGTGGATAATCGCCAAACACCTTAAGGGCACTCAAATTATGTCGACGGTGGATAATCATATGAAAGTGGTATCCAAATTATGTAAACACATAGCTTTTCTTTCTTTCTTTCTTTCTTTTTCTTTAAGAAAAAAAACTATCTTCCTTGAGCATTCCGTCAAACACCTTAAGGGCACTCAAAATTATTTCATAAGGCAAGCATCTTAATTCAAAAGTTAGTAACCATAACTTCCAAGCATTTAAATAGTCTAAGGAAAATTTCCTCCAGCCTTCCCCTTTTACTAATTTGTCATACACATCAAAATAATAGCACCTAATCTGTCTACCAAGAACTATACATGCTCAAGTATACATAAGACTTCTCTAAGTTAAATTTCTTATCCAAATCAGATTTATAACCAACATAACAACTCTCAAGTCCATTTTATTCTTCTTATAACATAAGCATTAGTTAGTTAGTAATTCCAACTAAATTTGTTCTCTTAGACATTATAACAAACACCTTATATGCAATCCTAAACAAGTACGTCAATCATCATGAACTACAATTCCAGATTATTTAAACTTCCATAAACCCCTTAAATCATGCATTGCTCATCTCAATCCCAAATTAAAGAAGCCCAACGCACTCCCACACACCCACGGCATTAAAAAAAAAAAACAAGAAGTTTGAGTTTAACCTGGCATTCTTGGCGGCAATTTGAAGAGAAGGGAAAAACCAAACAAATTGCTCTCCTCCTCCCACAAACCACGATAGCGAGAGGGAAAAAACCAAATTGTTGAACAGAGCAAGATGAGGATGAAGATTCCTTCAATCAAAGACCACCGCACCACGACAAAAGAGGAAGAGCGAAGCCAAAAACACGCAGCAAGAAGGGGAAGAAGAGTTTGAATGAACTACTCTCAATCCACACAAAAATCAGATAGGAAATGAGCGAGACACAGAATGAAAGAGGAACAAATGGTTTTGCGATTTTGGGCCAAAAACAGTAGTTGCCGACGGACGATCGGACGTCCACGAAACGTAAACGGTCGGACATATAGCGGTGGACGAACGACGACGGACGAGGAAGGGCGAAGTAACAAAGAAGAGTGAAGGAGGTCGGCTGAAGCTTTTGGATCGTGAAGCTTCTTTGATTCCGTAGAAGCATATAAAACGTTTGGGAAAAAAAAAAATCTGGCCCTTCATCTTTTTTTTGAAAAATTATATACACACACACATAAGGGCATCTAAGTAATTTCCATAGGATTGATACAAAATAAAAAATAACAAATTCCCAAGAGAGAATTCGAACCCAAGACATAGAGAATATTCAATCAACCTCAATTCCATTAAGCAACAAGTTTTTTTTTTTTTGGTTGCAATAAGTAATAAATATATTAATTATTTTATTATAATTTAATTTAATTGGTTTTTTTTCGGGCTACTACAAGTGGAGAGGAGGAAGAAGGCCACGATGCGATCCGTGGAAGGCCGACGGTGGTGGTGGTGGGTCTCGGTGGAAGGCCAATGATGGGCGACCTAGGGCATGGCTTGCGTCGACGGTTAGAGAGCCTGGGAGAAATTGGAGTGAATGGGGTTCAAGCACGGTGGGAGGAAAGCACGGTGAAGGGAGGTGAGGAGGTGGAAGAGATGAGAGCTTGAGTTCGGTTTGGGGGTAAAAGATGGTGATGCTATGCAGCCGACTATGGAAGTGAAGATGCGAGGAAGAGATTAGGGTTTGATGGAGAAGGGGAAATGACATTTGGGGATTAGGGTTTTGAAATTGGGAATGAATGTGGTCCCAAGGCCACAT
This sequence comes from Acacia melanoxylon, assembly GCA_019022615.1. Lineage (NCBI taxonomy): Eukaryota > Viridiplantae > Streptophyta > Magnoliopsida > Fabales > Fabaceae > Acacia > Acacia melanoxylon. The sequence goes on from JAFJYJ010000011.1 coordinate 5,521,001, forward strand.
TCATTTGGGTAAAATGGGAATTATGTGAAATAATGAAGGGCAAAGTGGAAAAATTAATTTTTTATTTATTTTTTATATATTTTTTAATTATTATTATTATTTGATTTTTTTAAAATAGTAATAATAATAATAATCATTTTTAAAAAAAAACGAAAAATAATTCTTTTTTTAAAATTAAAATCGAAAATAATTCTTAAATAAATGAAAAACACTTGCCCTAGGAGTAATTTTTTTTTTGAAACACTGGCCACGGCAAGTGCAACACTTGCCGAGAAAGTGAACACGAGAGCACCGCCACTTTTTGAGAGGGAATATGAAATAAAGAAAGATGTATGAGTGCTTTAGGGAAAAAAATATAGTATCATGTTAACTAATTTAACTAAATTCTTTTAATATTATCAGATTAAATAAATGGGTTTAATAGAAAAAATAGAAATGAGTAATAAAAAAAGGAAGAGTGGTCGGTAAGATCAAAATTTTAAAGATAACTAAACCATGGGCCAAAATGATAGAACCGCTAATAACTATAAATTAGAGATAAGATTACAATGGTCATATAGTTGGTGATTTCAAGGGCTTTTATTCTACCATTCAAGTAGCAATAATTATTCGCTTATTTAAACATTTTTAATAATGTGATTTCAAAATTTCGATATATTTCTTATGAAGGTTTTTATTAATTTACATTTTTAAAAATATGTCATCTACATTTTGTTATATTTATTTGATTAAATGATAAAAAGGAAGATATATAGAAAAAATAAATACATTAATTATAAGACAAATGTTTATAAATATATTTCAAAATACTATTGTTTAGAAGAAAATTGTCTTGATTTTAATCAATATCTTACCGAGTCGAACAAAGACGGAAATGAGTGAGAAAGTTGAATTTTTTTTTGTTTAATTGCTTTGGCTTTACTTAGCAAAAATAATTATAATTATAATAATAATTTGCGAGGGAAAAAATTTCCTCGCAAAATGATCACTTTGCGAGGGAACAAAGTTTCCCTCGCAAAATGGCCACTTTTTTGCGAGGGAAACATACTTTCCTCGCAAAAATCCCCATTTTGCGAGGAAAGATGGTTCCTCGCAAAATTGGCGGGATATTTCCCCCAATTTTCCCAAATTTTGCGAGGAACAAAACTTCCTCGCAAATGGTGAACTTTGCGAGGGAACTATACTTCCCTCGCAAAAAGTGGCCATTTTGTGAGGGAAAGATGGTTCCCTCGCAAAAAATGGCCAATTTTGTGAGGGAAAATTACTTCCCTCGCAAAAAATGTCCATTTTGCGAGGAAAATTACTTCCTCGCAAAATTGGGGAAATTGGCGGGAATTTTCCCCCAATTTCCCCCAATTTTGCGAGGAACCATCTTTCCTCGCAAAGTGGCCATTTTGCGAGGGAAATAATTTTCCCTCGCAAAAAAGGGCCATTTTGCGAGGGAACATTTTTTCCCTCGCAAATTTGTCAAAATTTGCGACGGAATTTTTTTCCCTCGCAAATTCCGTCGCAAATATGACATTTTCTTGTAGTGTTTATACCTAAATAGTCAATGACGTGTGACATGTGTGGCTTCAAAATAGCTCAAGTTGTCAATATATATACTAAAATTGTTAATTACGATGTATAACTAATTTATGTATAGAGAATAACAACTTAACAATTGTAATTAACAACTTTAGTATATGTATTGACAACTTGAGCTCCCAAAATGTTGTCAGGCCCTAGATTGATCATTTGGTAACATTTGCAAATCTCATATTCCTCTCACATGCTTGATGTGAGATTTGTGATATTGAATCCCTAATTTATAATTTTCCTATTTAAAATGTATTTTTCTAAAATTTTCCTAAAATTTAAAGTTATCATCTATATTATGCATTATTGAGAAAAATATCTAGTTTGAATATACACACACATTCTGAATAATTGAGAACACTTAATTTTTTAACAAAGGATCAATCATCATAAATAAAAAATATATCAAATTAGTTTAATTAATTGAATGAAATGAATTAAACTTTTTATTTAATAACTTTAAAAGTAGGTGTCATACCCCTTGTAATTACAACATTTATCATAGTATTACAGCAAATACAGTAAGCAAAACAGGTATAGCATAGTATACTGATAGATGAAACTATTCTTGGTTACAAACAAGATTATACTATAGAGTTCACAGTACAGTGATCCAAAACACAATATTACAATTCAAAACTAACTTTAACTAAATAACCTATAATACCACAGTCCTATCTAAAATCCAAACTGCAATCATTAGATTTATGTCTTTGTTGTCTTTCCTTTGGGACTTTGTTCTCCACCTTAACCATGTCCAGCTCCTCCAGGAATGTCCTCCAAGAATGTCTGAGATTTCATAGGTAGTAATAGGGGTTGGAATCCTGGAGGATTCCAAAGTAACAAATTAATCTCACAAGCAAAGTATAAATAGTCCACAATAGCATGTATAACATTCAAAAATTATATCATATGCAGCCAAATTAGCATACACATATCATATAACCATAGCGCTAGGTATAACCGTGTGGCATGTACCGAGAGTCCTTTAGTACGTTGAAGTTCTCAATTGGGACACCCATGTATCGGAAGTCCTCATGTACGTTGGAGTTCTCAATTGGGACACCAATAACAAGTTGACATGTATCGAGAGTCCTCATGTATGTTGGAGTTCTCAATGGGAATCCCAACTAGAACAATCGACTGGGAAATACCAAAAGTCCTCATGTACGTCGAGTTCTTAATCGGTAGTGCCCAAGTTGCCTGAATGCAATTAGCCACCTAAAGACTATCGTCCAATAGGCCCTACCTTAGTTCTAACCATTAGGAAGGATCTCCATGGTCAGGCCTTCCGCTCAATCAAGCCACAAGTGGTGCCGGTCCTATACAAGATGGGACAATCACATATATGATTCAAACATACATACACAGCTATGCAGAGTATGTGATATTAGAGTTACTATCTGATTGCTTTATAATTGTCTGAGTTGTTTCCAGGTACTTTGCTTATTTCGGGCGATTATAAGTTCCTATAAGAACACGTTATGGACAATGGTCATTACTAATTCCAACTATTAAAAATTCAAATGTCATCTAATATATTATAACTAAACATAGAATTACTAGATTTAGATTATGTTCATGATTTCATTGTTTCCCTCATTTTCACACATTTGAGCCTATTTTCAGAATTTGTGCTGTAACTTTGAAAAATCATATCCATAGCACAAATGTCAAAATGAGGTTATTCCAAATCCTATGGACTCCTTATTAAGTCTAGTTTTGAGAAAAAAATGGTTTCAGAAGTTTTTCACATGCACATCATTCCCAGATTGATAAAACAGTAGATGTTGTCCAGATTCATTCCAGAATTGCAAGCCATTTTTCAAAAATTCATAACTCGGTGTACACAAATCCAAATTCAACCAATGACCTATAAAATTAAATATTATTATGTCTACTTTAATATTTAAAATTTTTATTACAGTTGGACATCATTTGCTATCCCAAAAATGCGTTGAAAAATGATTGCTCAAACATGATTTTTAGGCTTCGGCAAAATTTAATCATGGAGCTTCCAAAATTCCTACCGAACCTTTACCCTACACAATTTCACATTTTGAGCATAACAAGATTATCAAAATGGAAAAAATTAAAGCTCCTCAAGTTTGCCCTGCACCCAACCGAAACTAGGATTCAAGGTGCCAAAATTCTTTTTGTCAATTTCACTTCACAAACACCATAATTTCAGTTCCTATCCGCATTTTATCTCATTATTTAAGCTATATACACGTGTTAACCCATTTTTAGCAAATCAAACAGAACCTCCCCCTAGGGTTTCATCCGTCCAAAATCACATAAAACCAAAGAAATCACCAGCAAACACTAGTACACAACCAGTAGGCTCAGAATCGCTTACCGTGATCGTTGTTAAGTGTTTCTCGAAAGATTTCCTTCTTCCCTTGATGTGTCAGATTTTGTTCAGCTCTCAAGAGGCACTAAACAAGAATATTCCATGAGCTATAGGAGTAAGAAGAGGAAAGAGCTAGAGATTACAAGTTCGTAACGTGAGAAATTATCTTGATTTTGTGAAATTTTGGATGTCTTCTTCTCCTTTGATTTTCGGTGGTTTTGGCGTTTTGGAAGATAAGAATTGAAATAAATGATCATTTGCGAAGCATATATCAGATATTCAAGGGTGAATTGCGGTTTGGTTGAGCAAATTACCAAATCGCCCTTTACTTTCCACATATTTACCATTTGTGCCATAAGTTGTAATTTCTTTTTTTTTTCCCCTCCTTCTTCTTCTTGGTCAAAATTTTGGGATATTCTTAGGATTATTTTGATCCATTTTGTTAGCTCATAGCCCATGTTCATGTGCTCATAAATGTTAAATAATTATGAGACTTACGGAACAATTTTGTAAAAAGTGTAATTTTATCCTTGCCTCAATTTTCTCATAATTTCCAATAAATCTCATGCAATTTTTTTCATCCCTTTTTATTTGAATTCAAGAAACTAAAATGGTACAAAGAAGTATCAATTCCGTATGTCCCATTAGTGTCAACATACGTTTCAAAATTTTCGGTTTCGGCAAAAGCGGATATTTCAAATAAAATTGACCTTTTAGTCAAAATTCACCATTTCTTTTCTCCAATTGTACATACATCATACATAGGATTTGTCAAAGAAAATTTTGGGATATTACAGGTGAAGATTTTGTGAAAGAGAAAAACGGATCTTGTGGATCAACATTTGATGAATGAAAAAAATCAGAATTATTTGTTTCCATTATTGTAAAAACATTTTTATTTGAATAGAAATGAATTTTATATTGATGGATGAAAGCTAAAATATTAAACTATGTGAAAACAAAATATCACATCCTTGATTGACCTTGATAATACTACAGCTTGACTTGATATCACACATATATAGTTTTATGATAGCATCTTTATTACATTTTTCATTTTTCATTTTTGAATCAATATACTCTTTGCCTCTCAAATTTCAAACAATGGTTTTTTTACTTTTGATATCCCAATGGACAAAATAAATAGTCCTGGTCTATATTAAATTATAGGGACACAATTTAAAACTTGAGACCAAAATCAAAATAAAAGTAAACTTAAAAAACCAAAGATTATAATAACTTCTCATTCTTATTGATTTTATCACTTTATATTGATATAATAATTAAGTAAAATATATTATATGTTTATATTTTCAAGTTTCTAACTTAAAAAGCGCTTACTCTCTGCAGGTTGCACGAGATAGATACATTTAATGATGGTAAAATTGGAAGAATTTTCCTAAAATATATTATAATATTTTGCAATCATCCATTTAATGATGGTAAAATTTGAAGAATATTTTGTAATCATCCTCCTACCAAAAGGAAAAAAAAAAAACATAAAGAAAGTAATGAAGTCAAGATAGAAATAAATTACACCTCTTAACATTGAGGGATATATTACTATGAAGAAAATATGATTACCTAATCAATGACTCAATCAGTGAATTATGAAGAATTATAAAAAAAAAATGAAAGTATGAAATAATCAATAATAAATTGTAGTAGTATTTATTGATTAATAGATCCAAAATTAACTAATTTTCTTATAAACCAGGTATTACAATTTGCAAGTTTTTAAGATTAAAGTTGATTGATTGATTGATTGATTGATTGGTTTAATTATATAAATTTCTCTTTTTCATAACCTTCATTCCCGCCCTCCGTGCATGTCGATACCATTCTAAATAATATGTGGGTTTGTTCAAAAAGAAATGAACCTCAAAGATACATTAAACATGATGATAAGTTGGGACTGTGAGAGACCAAGTGCAACATGTCATTAAGGACCCTCCAACAGGGAGTTCCTCACTTCATTGTGTAATTACTTCTTTTATTTAATACCGAGTTCGATAAATATACCATTTTGTAATGATTATATCAATCATAGTACATAAACATTCCTATATGTAACATAAACTGCAATGTCACATTTGTTGGTAAACATTTCTAAAAGGAAGACCTTCCTCAGAAGCATTGAAGCATACCTCCCCGTGCTTTGCGTGGGATGCATTAACTTCATTTCATATTTCATTCTCGGCAGGTCTCTTCACCTTCACCACCAGACATGTTTATTGTGTGAAGTTTATTAGCTACAATAATTACATTTCTGGAGATGATGCAGCATTATCATATACAATTTTCATAATATAATATTAATCGAGAGAGATTAAATCAGGGAATATACAAATAATGAAGAGAGAAAATTAGAGAACATACAATGAACCCATAAATAACAGCACATAATCCAAATATTTGTTGCAGAAAATCTTCTAAGTGCTTCTACATAATGATGAACAATGTCAAGAATGAATGAAGGAGTTTGAAAAAATTAAAAGCATTGGGTCCCACTTCAAATATTATATTAAGTTTAAATCTTCCCGTGAACCACGCACTGAATGAAAATGAGTAATAAATATAAACTTATTTGAAAACATAAGTGTTTGAAATAAATCTTTAGTACCAGGATTATTTTTCAGAGTTTAAATTGCAAAGATAATTGCAAAATAATTGAATTTCAAATCTACCACATCAGTAGTTATACTTTTATATGTTTAGGAACTTCATTATCAACTCAAAAGCAAAAAAAGAAAAAAAAGACATCAAAATGCTAGCCTTCAAGTACAAAAACATTCATATATGTAATATGAACAGACATATTGGTAGTTGTATACTTTTTATGATTATTCCCGTTTTATATAAGAATCTTCAAACCTGCAATATTGTTAACTCTTGATAAAGCAACATATAATTTTGATACAATAGTACTGCCCATATCTCTTAAACCAAATTACTTAATTTATTTTCCATAACTGTATAAAGTTAGATAGATATACAATATTATATTTTAAATACAATAAATTTTCTTAAAACTTCAACTCAGAGAAATTACGGGACCACAAACACACACGTCTATCAAAGAAATAGCTCTTGATATTATATTTAAAGCTATGCATGTCTTTGTGAAATATTAGAAAAGCGGCTTTGAAAGCGGCGATAGGAGATAACAGTGCTTTAACTAATTGATTAAGAATGAAGACGAATAATCTATAGTTCTAAGAATACAAACAGGCATGAGGAGTAAAGAGATCTAAACTCGTTAAAATGGACCTATAGTATAGGCAATGAATTTGTTCATTTCAAAGCAATGAGTCAACCTATGTTAAACACGATTAAAGGAAGAAAGAGCATTTCAATGAAAATCCATATATAATAAAGGATTCAAACTTACCAAAAAAATTTAACCCAGGAACACAGATGATTGAAATGAATCAGTTGTTTTAAGGAAATTCTGAATCACTCATAAGTCATGCAAATGTGTGATTGTAATGTTCATGTAAGAAGAGTGTTACCTAATCATGTTGTTATATTAAGCAGAGGAAAAACATATTATATGGAGTGTAATTCAGTGGGGAAACTGCAGTAAAAAAAAAAATTTGTAGTTGAAAAATGGTTTAGTTTCTGGGAATACACTTTCAATTATGAAGAAGTGTCTATTCCCCATTATATTATGGTTTGAACATGTACATTAGAAATATTCTTTCTCAAACCTGTTAGGAGAAGCCAAAATCAGTTAGTCCACAGTTATAATTGCTCAAACATTTCTCCCAAAAAAAAGACACAAAGGCAGGCAGACACAAATAGAATCTGGGAAAAATATTATTTGTAGACTGAAGACAAATTCAGGCAGACACAAAAAGATTTAGGCTATCTCAGTCAAGGTAGTGTTCCTGTATAAAAACTGTCAAGGAGGATGTCTTTAATAGTAGTATTATTAGCAATAACTGTAAAACATGGAAAATAAGTTTTACCATAACAGACCTAACGGTCTTTCTATTTCACCGCATGAAAGTTCTCCCATACTTTATCAATTAATTGACAACCTGCCAATCAGCAAAAGGTGTTTAGAAGCAGAAAAGTAAATACTGAAGGTTCAAAAGCAAATATTGGTTAAAAACTATGTTTAATACTTTGAAGCACTAACATACTTTGGACTTTATTTTCCTTCTCTTGCAACTCCTTCCGTGCATCATTTGCCTGCAAGAACCATAAGACTTGAACTTTAGTAGATAAACAGCAAATTTGTAGTGAAATCTATGTCACATTGACCACAATATATCTCACCACAAGAATACCTAGTGAAATGTTTGGCTTCATAGGCCCAAGCAGATTTTGAATGAAAAACAATTAAATTTCCCACTAACTTTTTGAGATTATATACAATAGGAAAACATAATGAACTCCAAGTAGGTCCCAAATTACACTTTTTCACGTCACAAAATTTACCTGGTGAAATTCCCCTTAAACATCATTACTATTTTATATCTGAAAAAATAGCTCCTTAAAAATATCATTAGACATAGCATATACATAATAGCAATCACTCTCTCTTGCACTGGGAGCATTAATTTCAACGTAAAGATAATTTGTTTCAACAAACAGAAAGTGAAGAAAAACATTGTCCAATGTTAAAATAAAAATACAACTGCACTTACTACATGAATTTCAACAAACAGAATACATCACACACAACGTAACTATGATCAAAGATTAGGCATTTATATTTATAAATATCTCCATTATACACAATTTTTTGTTGTCCTCCTACTTCCATGACCATCATATGGAACATATATCTTAAACCAATCCATGCTTCTCTTAGTAAGCATGGAAGTCTGTTAGTTCATTTCCAATCCATGGTTGACTATTAATATACTGCATGTATGATGTTTAAGGATGGGGACTTTTGTTTGAGCTCATCATATCATAGCTAATGAATACCAACCGACAAAGCAATCAAGTGTGGTTTTTATGATGAAAGTTGCCACACTAGAAATACATACGGCCATCATATGTCGGACCCATTCCCGCTTTTGAAACCAAATTCATAACCCTACCTAGGCTTGTAAGAATATATCCTTACCGTAATGCAAATGTCACCGCGATAGAGTCATTACACCGTATATGAATGGGCGGCTATTGAGTCGCAAGCCTTTGAACAGTGCTTCACGCAACCGAGCATCCTCAACCCGAACATTGAAAAAAAAAAAGAGAGATGAAACACATTGCAAAAGTTTTTCCTACAAATGTGTGATTTTTATGCATCTTAAGTCACGAGAACCTAACCTAAACATTTCAACAAACAAATAATTTTATTTCACAACATGTAATAAGCTGCAACTAATGAATTAAATAAGAGTGCTAACAATTATGGATGAAATGATTTGCATTGTTACCAAAATTGAAAAAACTAATCACTTCTTTCACTGTAAAGGTTTTCATGAATAAGTAATTATGATAGGACATTCTAACCATGCGGACAATTTTGGATATCATTGTGTTGGAGCCGGTTGAAGAAGCTTCAATCCTTCAAGGACCATCCTGAAATAGGAATATGAATTAATAATTAATACACGGCCTTCCAATCAAATTCGACAAAAGAAGAAAAAATCAACATGATTCAGAAGCCGCATAATTTAAATTTAGTTAGATAGAGGATATAATATTGTACCAATTTTATGCCTCTACCGTCAAACAGATCTGCTTTATCAGATAATTTGTAGCAATTATTCAAATTAATTATAAAACGCGTGCAAGGTGTCAAATACTAGCAATAGAAGGTTGATACAAACTAACCTCGACCTGGTCCATCAAATCTCCCAAGCCGGCCTCTCTTGCGGCATCTCCAGAACCCCACTCTCTTCCCATCATGTTCGCATCTTTGACCATGTGCATTTCATTTTTTCGCTTAAGGTAATTTGCAGGTTAACCGGAGTGTTATTTATGGAAGGAATAAGAAGAAATGCTCTAACCTTAGCAATGATTGTGATGATGATGTTGCCCAGCCTATTTGTCCCGCATGGTCAAAACAAATTAAAAAAGAATATGAAGAAGCACCAATTTCCTACATTGAAATATTACAGACCCAGAAGAAGGAAATCAACTTTGGTTACCAACGCACCTCATCTGAACATGGCGGCATCAGTTGGTCCAAAGATGAAATACACAGGCCAACTCGAGCGATTATCGTTGTAACATCCCAATTTCAAAAGCAGTATATTTTCATCATCAGAGTAGAGCATCGGAGCGATTGAGTGACTAATACATATATTAAAAATGCTGTAAGTCTAGCTGATTACAAAGGCGGTACAATGACCGAGAGTTTTTATAGTAAATAACAACGAAGTGTCTCCTGGCAACACTCATGCCGTGGCAACAAAAGAAATCCTCTGGCCGGGACTAAGCGTCCGCTTGCCCTTATCTTCGGCGCTCGGTCCTCCTGACCCTGAAGCTATTTTAAATGCTGAGGTCCAAATGCACATCGGACCTCAGGTAACGGTTAACCTCATATTTATATACACAGCATACGGAAGATCAAACACAGCATTAATCAACACATAAGTATATAGCAGATGAAAGATTAATATAACAACAATACACATCACGTGTAAAGTTATCTATGCTAACAGTACACATCTCATGTAAAGTTATCTATGCTAACAATACACATCTCATGTAAAGTTATCTATACAAATCACTCGTATAGTCGTCTATCATCACATATAGGTATACGGTAAATATCGAGTTAGTGTTATAAAGACGCGAACGTACCTTCGCGATGGTAAACGGTACTTTTACGGAAAAACGATAATTTTACGGCGGCCTCACGGCCTAAATGTAACAACGGCACAACAGCGGTTCAATTATCTCGAGATATCCTATAAGGATAGTATTTATCAATATCTAGCAAAGCATAACGGGCATTTTAGGTACAAATTACCATTTTTGAACCCCTAATCGGCGGAATTTCGCGGAGCCATTGTTTTCGCTCTATCTCTCCGTAATTTTGACAGATCTTTTCCTCATCATATTTTTGAAATATATATCATATTTACCCCTAAATATGATATCTAGACTATCTTGAAAATTTAAAGATAAATCTAGCATTCCTACTATATCTACCGAAACTAAAGACCGACCAGAAGAACTTACCCGGACTTTGCTCGACTTTCTCCAGCTTCTCTCTCTAAAACCTCTCTCTATGTTTCGAATTTGGTGTGAAGAATGAGAGGAGGAAGCTGCTTATTTATATAGAAGAAGGGAGGACAAGGTTGGATTTCAACAAAAGTCAGATCGGATTTCGGCACCGTCGGATCGCACTTCGCCACGTGGCTTCATCTTGGCCTTACACCTATTTGGCTGACATCATCCTTCTAGAAGAAGATGATGTCATGCATGACATCACATGTGCTGACTTACCGATAGCGTTTCCCCGATCGGTGTCCGAATCGCGTAATTTTGCCGAATCTCAAAAATCCGACAGCAGAGTTCTGAAGGTCTATACTTCCTCCTTAAAAATATGTGGATTAATGAAATTTATGATTCCATTAAGGGTATTAGTTATCTATCGAACATTTTAGGATAGACGCCCTCCGTTACGGAATTAAATTCCGAAAGCACCACGTCTAGACAAAAATCCACCGGTTTGAAATACGTTCGACTCAAGACACTAGATTCCTAATTCGCGGCAACTACTTGTTTCGTATTGCCTCTTTTTCCCTATCTGCATTTTCTCTCTCCTACCCCGTGTCTTAAATACCCCGTTGGTTCGGCGCGACCTCGGAGACATGTCACTCCGGATAAAATTCCACTTGGTTTATAAAAGTCCGAGATGACTTAGACTATATCCCTATATTTTGGTGTAGGATTTTATTTCTATCCATTCTCAAATGTCGTTGGCTCTTTACCATATATATATTATTATTTTATTCAAAATATCTAGATATTTTTTTCTTTTATTTTTTATTTATTTTCTAAGCATAAAATATTTTATTAATATTTTATTATTTTTATTTTTATTTATTTATTAATTTCGAATTTCTCCCTTAAATTAATTATTTACCAATTAATTTACTTATATCTTAATCTAAACAATTAGCCACTAATTACTTAATTAGCCACTTACTAATTGTTGATAATTTTCATAATTAGGATTAATTATTATCTCACAACTTTTGCACTGACATTGATATTTTATATCCTATATTAAATATTAAAAATAAAGGGGCATAAAGTGCTTTTTAATAATATTTTATTTATGCTCATTTATTTTCCAGGGAAATAATCCCAAAAATTCCTAAAATTAAAGATAACATATTTCCCAAGTTTTTATCAAATCTTGTTATCATATGGTATTTCTCATAATGTTTTTAGGCCATTTTCTCATTTTTATAAAATATATTTTTCATGGATTTTTAGCACTTTTTCTTTTCTAATTTTCACAGTAATTACCTTAGAAAATAAGATAATTAAAAATTATTATTTGAGACCCCATATTCACCTATTTCCAATAGGTATTATTTATCGAAATATGATACTTATCATAAATATGATTTTCAGGGTATTACAATCGTCAATGGAACAGAGAGCGCTTGAGCGACATGGCGTAAACGGTGCAGCTGCAACAGCACCGGGGAGGAGACACTTCTTGCTTATCTCGTCACTGTCTTCATGGTCCTTCTCCATTAGCTCCCACCCAATAACGTGAAACCATCTTCCACTCTATAACACAAGAAGATTATATTATATAAGAAACTGACAAGATTTGTCTTCAATGTTCTTGATTGTTTGTACACTCGTCTTTCGATGATTATATATAGGAGGTTTTGATTTTTGAAATTTGAATTTGAATTGAAAAATGGAGGGACGGAGTGAAGTGACATATTATTTTTGAAAACTGTAAATTGAAAGAGAGAGATCACGAAAGAAAAGAGAAAACGTGAAGAGTTGAGGGAAATTCAAATGTGGGAGCCATGAATAATGCATCGGGCTTGGGAATGAAGCCGTTACTGTTCTTAGGAATAGTTTTTTGTGACACGTGCTACAGGAAACGGCTTGAAATGATCCTCCTATTAAGTTTATATTGATGATGATTGATATGTGGGTTTGTTAAAAGAAAGAACCTCACATTGTCTGGGACTGTGAGAGACCAAGTGCAACATGTCATTAAGGACCCTCCAACAGGGAGTTCCTCACTTCCTTGTGTAATTACTTCTTTTATTTAATACTACCTTATATCCTAATTATAAGACATAGTTGACTTTGTTTGGAGAGATTAATAAAGCTAAATAAGTTACTTAATCATTTTATATGTTGCGTATCTTTAGATTATATATTAGTTTATTAGTCAAGCTAAATACTTTGAAGAAAAAAATAAAAATAAAAATACTCTAAAGTAATTTAATTAACTTCCTAAATTTTTCCAAAAAAATCAACTATATACAGGGAGTATTATATATCTTTTGATCTTCTTCTTTTTTCCAAAAAGGAGAGAGATTTTTTTTTTTTTTTTTTTTTTTTTTTTTTTTTTTTTTTTTTTTTCAGAAATAGGCGTAAGGCCCGAAAGACTCAAGATAACACTTCTCGTCCCACTCCCACCATTACAATCTTATCCTCTTCCACCAGTTGCTTCAGTTCCGCCGGGGATATAAGAGGGAATGAATTGAATCCTTAGATTTCAATTATCATTTCAAAAATTAGTATCACGAATCCATTATTCTTACATGTTTTGCATGCACATTTCATATTAGGTAAAGTTGATAATTCGTGAACTGGACTTGATATATAAGGTTGTTCCAATAAAACAAATTCTACAAATAAATGCATTCTCTTATGGGAAAATCTCAGTGACGTCCCACGATACATAAAAAATATCAAAAAAGTTTCAACCTCAAATCTCCTCTTAAAAAAGTTCATAGGAACTTTTTTATATTAATTTTCATAGGAACTTTTTTTATATTAATTACTTTAATTCCTCTCGCAAAAAAATCTCGTTGTCAAAATGATTTTTCTTATTATCAAAATGGCTTTCTTAGTTGTTAAAATGTTTCTATGAAAATCTTGTTGTCAAAATGGTTTTTCTTGTTTTCAAAAATTCTCCAAGTATTTCCTCAGGCGTGTAGAATTTTAGAAATCTGGAAAAAAATTTGCAACAGGAAAAGTCATTTTGACAAATTTAAAAAACCATTTCGACAACAAGAAAAACTATTTGACAACGGGACTTTTTTGCGAGAGGAATTCCGTAATTAATATCAAAAGAGGGGTTTTAGGGTTGGAACTTTTTTGATATTTTTTATCTTCCTTAAGACCTTACTGATATTTTCCCTTCTTTTTTTTTTTATATATATATATAGTATAGCAAGTTTAGCATTTCAATAATGAAGAAAATTAGTTTGCACGCAGAACCATTTTTCAACTTGACATCTCTGTTTTCATCCTCCAAACTCAATGATTATCCTTCCAAAGTGCTGTTTTTTTCAGTGCTCGATGGGAACCGGTTATTGTGCTCGCTCTTACGTACAAACGAGTTTGAACTGTCTGGATCTGATTTTTTTTTTTTACTTTCTTATTTTTTATAAAAAATAATTTTAATGGGTAGAAGATCTAAAATAAATATAATTTCTTAACTAATATTTTTTGAAAAAATAATTTTTTTCATTTAAAAATAAAAAATATAATAAAATATAATAAAAATAAATAAAATCTGACGGTTAGGAGCTCGTACGTATAGACGAGCTCCCGTACTCGTCCAAAGGACGAGCAGGAAACTAATTCCGCATTAGATGCTCCAGAAAGCTTCATCTACATATCTCAGTCAGATAGTAATATCAATATGCAAATTAGGACAACCACAAAATTAAAAGTACACATACAGAAGGTAGCTATAGTTATAAATACATTAATGACATAATGTATTGTTATTCTTTAAGGAACTACTCATTATTGCAATTATGAATTCAGTGCCTTGTGAAGGGGTGAAACTTGATGTCCTTACTTGATGTCCTTTTTCTGGTTTCTAAATATGATATAGTACTCCTCGTCTCCTTAATGTAGGACCCAATTGGGGAGATGATATCGATCATAAATGTAAAATATATTTTACATATTTATCAAAAAAAATTAAATTAGCCCTATTGATATTATTCCCTCAATAATAATCCAGTAAGAGTGTGAATGAGGAAATTAAAAAAGATAATTATGGTGTTTTAAAAATATATTTCATATTAACTAACTTAATTAACCAACATCTTTAATCTAATTAAATTAGTTAACTATATTTTACATTAAGGACAAGAGGAGAGTATATGGCTAGTTAACCCAAAAGTACAAATAAATTATTTCAAAGAATATTTGTAAATAATAATAGCCATTAGTACGTACTTCAATTTCTCATAATCAGATAGCCCACACGGAGAGCACTGTAGGAGTTACTGTTCACCAAGATGAACACTAACCAAGTATCCAACTTTTAGATACATAACTGATGATATCTTGTAAATGATTTCAAACAAGGCACTCCTCCATAATTGTATCTCATAATAAAATTAATTTTGTGTTCTAGCTCCTCCTTCTCAAAGAAGAATCCCACCGGCCATATGCATTCTAACAAAACTGATCAATCTAAAATGAAATAAAAGGTGCATATCAAAAAAAGCAAAAAGAAATAAAAGGTTGGAAATGAATCTGACAAAAGGAACACTCCAGAATTTACCCATCTCCCGTACATGCAGGCCGCGCAATGCATCTCAATCACAATAATGTTCACCTTTTTTTCTTCAAATGTCAATTTTGTGTTTCAACAATATTTGAAAATTTTGACAGAGATTTCGCAACCACACCAACCCATGTCCCTTCGTCCCCACTAAAGGGCAACGACGTTAACTATATATGACAATGATATTGACTTCATTGAGACCCTTTCTTTACGTACATTGCAATGGGAATGACTGGTTTCTGCTGGTTTTGCCCAACAAAATCTTATCCTTTGCGTGTGGAAAATGAGTGTGAGGATTCAGTAGACTTTGTAACTTGGAGATATTTCCATGTTGAAGGGGCAGGAAAAGGCTGGCCTTTCCCTACCTTCAGTGAAAAATCTAAGTTCCCTCAAAGATAGGGAATTGAGATATTCACGGGTATGTGCAATGTCCTTGGATTCTGTGTCTGACTTGCAGAGAGAGAGGGTCCTTCTAGCTGTCTCAAAACGTCTTCTTATGGCCTTCGTCACTTTCTCTTGTCATGTGCACTTATGGACCTCCTTGTTTATCTTTTCTTACCCTTTTAACCAATGATGAAAATACAAAAAAAATGAGACACTGGATACAAAAACAATATTAGGCTTTTCCATTTCACTGACACTACCTAATGTTATGGTTATTATGTATTCCCTTTGATTTTTGTGAGTATTGATCCCTCTGTTGATCTTCAAGAATTTCAGCTGTACTAAAAGTTACTATTATCTCTAATCCTTAGTATAAGAAGGAGTTAGAGATTGGTTTTTATCCTAAATATAAGACCTCAATCCATTTTTCCTAAAATTATAATTTTTTCTCAAAGTATCTTTATTGATAGCGCACATTAAGAAGTTTTAATCTAAGGTTAGTCATGATCAAAATAGTATTTTAGCGAAACTAACTTATGTTTGTTACAATAACTAATATAACTAACTTCTTTAATTTAACCAAACTAATAGTATATTTCATCTTCAAGCGTAAAAGTCAACTCAAGTAAACCTATAATTTCATGAAATAAGATTGATAGGTAGAGAAGCAATGAGAATCAAACGCAAACTACTCCATTTTCTTATATGATCATGTAACACAACCAACTATATTCTATCTCTTTTGACTTCCAAGTCTTTTTAATACTAAATCTGTGCTACCAAGTTTTGAATTACCAATCAAAGAGTGTTAGACCCTTGGAGAAAAATATCTTTGGCAGTAGAACATATACCGAAGAAGATTCCTATCATTGTGATTCAGAGCCAAAAGAAGTTTCTTGTTGGTATATTGTGTGGAAAACTTCCAAGCCTGACCTTCACGTGAATAAACGTACAGCTCAAATTCTGTCGTTTCCCATGTAGCTAGGCACAAGAAAAAGGAAAAATCACACCAAAGTCCCAGACCAAGGAAAATAACACATTATTAAAAAAGTCTCACAAATTATCAACTTTTTCACTTATCAATGATAGTTTTTGCATTTGTCATTGACAAGCTATGAAACTTTTCTAATTTTTTTTTTTTATTAGGACCTTAACGTGATTTTCCTAAGAAAAATCTTATCTATCATAGTAACTCAATAATAATGGTAAAAACAAAAATTTTACATGCCCTTCCCTTCTTATATTTCATCTTCTCCAAACTCTTTACCAAAGAAAAAGAAATTCAGCAGAACTAGCTAGTCCTACTAGTGAAAATGATTCTCCCACTCTTCTTCATCTTTTGCCTCCTCTCTTCCACTTCCCAAGCTTCTGTTGTAGATTTTTGTGTTGCAGATTATGCAGCTCCTAACAGTCCTGCTGGGTATTCTTGCAAGAAGCCTGCAAAGGTGACAGTGGAAGATTTTGTATTCCATGGCCTAGGTGTTGCAGGTAACACCGCTAACATTATAAAAGCCGCGGTGACGCCGGCTTTTGATGCTCAATTTCCAGGCCTAAATGGCCTTGGAATTTCATTGGCTCGTTTGGACTTAGACAAGGGTGGAGTTATACCACTTCACACACATCCTGGAGCCTCAGAAGCACTTGTTGTAATTCAAGGTGGTATCACTGCTGGTTTTGTCTCTTCTGATAACACTGTGTTCATTAAAACACTCAACAAGGGAGACACTATGGTGTTTCCACAGGGCTTACTTCACTTTCAAATTAATTCTGGGGGCATTCCAGCCTTGGCTTTTGTGAGCTTCAGTAGCGCGAATCCCGGCCTCCAGATCCTCGATTTTGCGCTGTTCAAGAGTGATTTTCCCACTCAATTGATTGCTTTAACCACTTTCCTTGATGTTGCTCAGGTGAAGAAGCTTAAGGGTGTTCTTGGAGGCAAAAATTAAGTAGTATTTGGGAGATTATTGTTGTTGTCCTTTTGTAAGAGACTGGTCTCAAAGAGTGTCTCTTAATATGTTAGATTCATTTCACATCGTGGTTTTCATTTTCAATTTGGTCGTGTGTTTGTAATAATGGGACTCTTGTTGAGCAGTGTTGGAATTGTAGTTAGGCTAAGTAATAGTTGTAGTCTGACGTTGTTCTTGTTTATTGTTTCTAGTTGTAGAGTATTTGTGTGAGTCAGGTATGATTTCTAGCTTCAGTAAATTGTGCTGCGCGAGATGAATAAAATGTACGGTCTTTTATCTTAATGTGTCTGAAATGGGACGTTATTATCTGCTCTATATATCTTTAACTTGGACATTATCAATCAATGAATCCTCAATGTTGTGAGACTATATATGGATTCTCGGCTTTATGAATGAATTTTATTGAGAAATGAGTTAATTCTCAACATGAAGAGATTAATTAATGATCATCCCTCCACCAGCCCCAATAAGAAGTAACATATATATATACAAACCCATTATAATTAGGATCGGAGTTTCAAAATGAAATCTTGCGTTTCAAATTTATGGTTCAAAGGGCAAAACTAGGCTTTCTTGTGGGTTAAATATTTTTCCCTCATCCAAGACGAAGATCTTTGAAGTTATACAGTTTAAAAGATACTTATTCAATATAATCTCATTTTCCATTTTCTAAGAATCGCCTTTTACCCGTAAGAAAATTTCAAATACCATTCTATTGATGATGATAGATTGAGGGAAGAATCAAACTTCAGATAATCTTACCAGTATAGATTGTTTCTGTATGTTTCCTTGTTTTCCATAATTACAATGCCTGTCAATTTATGCTAAAGTAGTGAAAACTGAAAAAATAACTTCCAAGTACTACCGCATTTAGTCCTTAATATAAGAGCTGGTTCCTAGTCCAAAGTCCAGACAAGCTCTTATATTAAGAATTGGAGGTAGTATTTGTTTCCAATGACCAAACGTTATCACAGTAAGACTTAGATGGAAAACAAATAGGTTCTGGACTGTCTACGGTACGTCAATTGACTTCAACTGTTTTGAATATTCGATCTCTTCATACAGCCTGAAGCCAATTGTCTTCTTTTTTCTGAAAAAAAGGTACCCCAATATGAACTTTCATCTGTGGATGGGAACGAATATGCATGGCGGAATAGCTTTGATGAAAGTGTCGAAAATGGTGAAGAGAAGGATATCAGATAAGCATGTATAAACCACATCATTCTGAACTTTATATTGTTTTTCTTTTCCAAAAAAAATTCCCTAATGTCATTTCCTAGTAGCATCCAACACTCTAATCTTATTACTAGCAATCAAATATTATTTTTCTTGGTAATATTCAACACCGCTAATGTTATTTTTGAGTTACATTCAACACTTTAATCTCATTTATAGTTTAAAGTGTTGGATGCACTATAAATAACATTAAAGTTCTAGAAGCACCTGAAAAATAATAAGATTGTATTGGGCGCATGATAAACAAATTAAAATCAAAGTGCTAAATGCAACTGAGAAATAACATTAAGGTGTTAGATGTTACTTTGCAGAAAAAATTAAATACATGTTACTTTCTTTAAATGGAAGGATTAAATTTTGGGGTGAAATCAATTGACTGCACTTATATATAATGCAATATCAATTATTTATTGCAGAGACAAAGGAGGTCCAACTTTTGGCAGTAGAACATAGCAGAGAAGATTCCTATCCCAATGGTTTTAAAGAAAAAATAGACTTTCTTCATGTTGTTAGGGAAAACTTCCAAAAGTTGACGTGCATTCACGGGCTTCCCAATTCAAAATCTGTCTTTTTCCAGTATGCATTATGAGAAAAAAATCTCACCCACCACAGTAACTCAAAAGCAGTAACGGTAAACAAATTCACTCGCAGTCCCTTCTTATATATAAGACCATCCAAACCCTAAGAAAAATAAAGAAACATATCCAGCTAAAACAAAAATGATTCTCCCCGTTATCTTCATCTTTTGCCTCCTTTCCTCTTCTTCTCAAGCTTCTGTTCTAGACTTTTGTGTTGCAGATTTGTCTGCTCCTAACAACCCTTCTGGGTATTCTTGCAAGAGCCCTTCAAAGGTCACTGTGGATGATTTTGTATTTCATGGCCTAGGAGTTTCAGGCAACACCTCAAACATCATAAAAGCCGCCGTGACACCGGCATTTGACAAGCAATTCCCCGGCCTAAACGGCCTTGGAATCTCGTTGGCCCGCTTGGACTTGGCCAAGGATGGAGTTATTCCACTTCACACACATCCTGGAGCTTCAGAAGCACTTGTCGTTCTTAAAGGCTCAATATGTGCAGGCTTCATTTCATCTGATAACACAGTGTTCCTCAAAAATCTCAACAAGGGTGACTCTATGGTGTTCCCACAAGGCTTGCTTCACTTCCAGATCAACGCCGGCAAATCTCCGGCCGTGGCTGTTGTGACTTTCGGTAGTGCCAATCCTGGCCTGCAAATTCTTGATTTCGCTTTGTTCAAGAGTGATTTTCCCACTCCATTGATTACAGCAACAACTTTCCTTGATGATGCTCAGGTCAGGAAGCTCAAGGGTGTTCTCGGAGGCAAAAATTAAGAGTGTTTCTCTTTTATTTGATTCATGATTTGTACCTTGGTTTTCGTCTTAGATTAATCAGGCTTGTGAGCAAATGATTTTTTCGTGACTAGTGGTTGCAGGTTAAGTAATTAATAAAAGTGGCAGTGATTTGATGTGGTTCTTGTGTGTTTTGTTTCTTGTAGTCAAGTATCTGTATGAGTATTCTCCTTGTACGCAAGGGACAGTTCAAGAGTGTGTCTTTTGTTAGATTCTCATTCAATCCTCAATTTGGCTTTCATTTCAGATTAACCGGCCTTGTAATTAATTTAGCATTATTGTTTTCTACTTGACCATCAAAGTTGATAGGTAAACGTTGTTGACAAATAAAAGATGTAGTATAAATTATTTGTTTCCTTCTTTTTCCCCCAAATTAAAAATAAGGATGTTTTGACTCCACGAAAAAATGAAACTTCCATTTTTTATTTTAATTAGAGGCTAAACACTTCCAGTTTAGGTTATAAATAAAATCGAGCTCACATCTTTCTGTTTATTTAAAAAGTTACACGTCACTAAGCTATAAAACCATTCACAGACTTGTAAAAAAGTCCGTTGACAAAAAGAAAAACCCGTGTACAGATGAATACGAATTGGCTAACTATTGTCCAACCCACATGCCATCATTTACCTTTCCTTCTAACTTTGTGCATTTACCCCATTTTTGGCCCAAAATAAAAATTATGAGATTGCTAGATAAGAGAAAAGGGTGTCAAACTTATGAAATCACTATTCATTAATGGATTAATTACCTACTCATCATATTTTAGTTCATCCTTCCTAAATATGGGTTGTCTTCTAGAAAATATTTTTAATTTATAATATAAGTCACTTGATAGATCATTAATAAACTTTTTTATTCAAATATTACTATATTACAATTTATTAGGAAAAGATTTCAAAACAAATGTAGTGTTCATCTATTCTATACTTGTTAATACAGATTGGAAGAATGTTTATTTTCAAAAAAAATTAATGATTCAAATAAATTAATATATTTAAAGTTGGATAAACTAGCAATGATTGAATTAATTTGTGTTTGATATCATAACACAATATTTAAATCTAAATAAATTAACATTCATCCTTAATAGTGTAATAGTCATAAGGGATTTGAGCCAGGATAGAGGCCTAATGGGAAGCCCAAGATAAGAACAAGTGAGATTTGGCAATGAAGACAGTATAATGGGCCTGTTTGGGTTGACAGTGGAAGCGGTGACTTATTTTCTATCTGATTTTTGTAGAAGCCCGATAGGAAAAAAGTTAGGTTATAAATGTGATTTGTGTTTGAATTGATGGTGGCAGAAGTGAATTTTTTTCAAATTGAAGAATGTTTGGATTATTATTTGAAAAGTGAGTTGAGATAGAAAATAAATAAAAAAGCATGAATCTTGTTGAATATTACATATATATTAGTTGTCATATTGTGATAATTGAAGATAAAAAAAAATTAAATTTATTGTGAAAAAAATTAAATGATAGAAATTGTTAAAAAGAAAAAATAAATAAAGTATAAATAAATAAATTACTTGTGGCAGGCCACGCGCAGTGTGTTAAACTTGATTGGCGTAAACACCCCATGTGTGTGTGTGTGTATACCATAAAAAATAAAAGTGGCAGGGCCTACGCGAGAATTACACAACGCAAGTACACAACGCTCTCCAACGCTCTCCAACGCTCACCTCCCCATCTTTTTCTTTAATGGGCGTTTTTATCAGAAGCCCAATGGCAAAAAAGCCACTACAAACACCTACATGTGGGCTTTTTAACTGCCAATGCCATTGGATTTTTTCTTTCAAAAAGCTCTCTCCAAACTGGCTCAATAAGGTTAAAATCGGTAACAGAAGGTGTGGATGAATTTGGACTTCCTCCCTCTTGTGTCTTCTCTCTCTTGCCATAGTCACAACATCTGTTCTCTTCCTTTGGACCTTCTTCTATCACTTTCTATTTCCCTTTTTTATTATATTTCTATTTGTACTAGAGTAATTCTATGATTTATTTGTGTTTATAAGCTGTGGCTGCACGATATTGCTCATTCGAATCCATATTTGAGGTTATTATTCTATTTTGCTTCCCATATGTTTTGGGATCGTTGCAATTGATCTTTTCATTGAAAGAACCCCTTCCGCCATGATGGAGGATTTTGATGAAGCCGAACTAGATGAGCTCGAGGCTAGGATCAAGCCATTCAAATATTGCACTTCTGATATGGTTACAAAGATGGATCGTATTAATTTGACAATGGAATTGATAAGTTCTAAAATAGAATTACTGAATTCTGAATTTAACACTATCGTTGAGTCTGATACAGATTATTCTTCTAAGCTTGTCATACCAAGGCTACCGCCATTGATGTTGTGATGAAGGATTCTTCTGGCTTTAGACCAAATTGAAGCAATGATGAAGCGTACGGTTTTAATGGATGAGCCCCCATCTTGTAACGATCCCAAAACATATGGGAAACAAAATAGAATAATGTCCTCATAGGTTCGAATGGGCAATATAGTGCAGTTAGCTAGTCACAATGCTTATAAACAAAAATAAATCATAACATTGCTCTAATACTAATAGAAATACTCCCTTCGGTCTTAATTATAAGACTTTTTTGGAGAAATTAAGGAAGCTAATTAAATTACTTTAGAATATTTTTATTTTTATTTTTGTCTTCAAACTAAATAGTTTGACTAATAAACTAATATATAATCTAAGGATACCCAACAAATAAAATGATTAAGTAACTTATTTAGTTTCCTTAATCTCTCCAAAAAAGTCAACTAGGTCTTATAATTAGGACCGGAGATAGTATACCAGAAAAGGGAAATAGAAAGTGATAGAAGAATGTCCAAAGGAAGGGAGAGAAGAAACTCCGTAGACGTTGTGACTATATGGCCAAAGAGAGACAGTACAAGAGGGAGCAAGTCCAATTTTATTTTATTTAAAAAAAAAAAATTTAGGAGAGGGGTTAGAACTACCCAAGATCAAAATAGTTTGGGAATCGGGCATGGGGTAAGGAAAACATCCGCATTTTTTAAAGTCCGGCCCGATAGTACTGTGGTCGGGTAAAAATTATTATTCCAAATTTTAACTATTTTTTTTGATTTTTTTTAAGAAATATAATTAGTAAATTGTAATAATTAAAGTTCTAATCTAATAAATGTTATCAATATTAATATCTAAACAATATAAATCATTCAACAAATAAACACATTCATTAATTCGTAATAAAAAACAAACACTACTACAAAAAACGTCCTAAATAAGACCCAATTAACGTCCCTTTTCAAAAGAACGTCTCAACAGGGGTAGTTGAAAATTCTGACTTTTGGCGTCCTGAATAAAATTCAGGACGCCTTATTGCTTTTTTTTAAAAAAAAAAAAAAACCAAAACCCGAATCGATCCGGAACAAGGATAGGTGAGAACAACAAATCACAACAATGAATGAAAAAAAGATTTGGAGAGATCTGGAAAAACAAATCAGATCTGGAACAACAAATCACAACAATGAAAGAAATAAAAGATTTCTACACTGACAAATCACAACAACAGATCTGGAACAAGGATAGGCGATAAACAAAACTGTAATTCTACAGTTGATTACCTCCTTGTATCTGCTCAGAAACGCATTCCTGCACGGTCTCCTTGGCTTCCTTGGCGATTTTTCCGTTGGGTCCAGTGTCGGCGTTAAGGAAACAATAGTAATGGAAAAGCAATTCCACGCAGGTGGAAGTCAAAGTCGCGAAAACAAAATCCCCAGTTTCCACGCCATTTTCGCATCAAGTTTCCTTCATGCTTCTCTCCCATTTCACGGAACGTACGTGGTTGATAAATTGTAATAAATGACTCCCTTGGATATAGAAATACCTTTACACGAAATATATATTCCTATAACGCTGGTTTGGCGTCTTGAATATATATTCAGGACGCCAAAATTGATTCATTTTGGCGTTCAGAATATTTATTCAGGAAGCCAAAAATTTTCTTTTGGAGTCCTAAATTATTATTTAGGACGCCTAAAATTTTAAGGCGCCAAAAAATTTCTAAAATTCGCTAAATAATTAATTTTAGGTGTCCTAAAACAAGTTTAGGAAGCCAAAAAATTTCTTTTGAAGTCCTAAATTATTATTTAGGACGCCTAAAATCCTAAGGCGCCAATTTTTTTTAAAAAAATGCGAATAATTAATTTTAGGCGTTAAACAAGTTTAAGACGCTAAAAAGTTTTTTTTTGGAGTCCTAAATTATTATTTAGGACGCCTAAAATCCTAAGGCGCCAAAAATTTTCTAAAAATGCGCTAAATAATTAATTTTAGGCGTTCTAAAACAAGTTTAGGACGCCAAAAATAAATTTTAGCCGTCCTAAATAATATTTTAGGACACCTAAGGCTAACAAATAAGAAAATAATTACGAGAATGCCACCACGTTCACTTTTTACTTCCTTTTTTTTTTATTAAAGACGTTTTTTGGAGAAGTAATATCTCATTTTTGTAGTAGTGAAATAAAACATAAAGAATATGTTTTTTCCTATTTTTTTCAAAAAATATTAAACAAAGGAATTGCTTTATGTATGCCCACGACAAAATGCCTTTCCCTCTCGTAATTTTGTATGTGTTGCATTCCTTCGGTTCGTCATGCATTGATTTTTCGATAGGTAAAAATAATTATACTTATTTTACACCAAATATATTTATAATTTATTACTTATATAATATTGTAATACCAAAGTATGTGTTTATTTAATATGAAAACATCCATTCTTTAAAATTTATAATAACTAATTATGTGTTTTTATACGTAATAATAATAAACATAAAAAAGGGTTATAGTTTAAATTAAAAAAATCTAAGTAATTACAAATAAACACATTCATTAAGTGGAAGTCTAAGTAATTAATTTTTTTTAAAAAAAAAACTACGGTTAAACGGTCCACGGGGCCCGAGGCCCTAGAAATTTACGGGTCGATTAAGCCCGAGGCCCTATAGGGGCCCTGCAGGCCAATTTCAAATTTCTCGACCTATTTTTTTCGCTCAGCCCCGCAGTGGCTAAACGGGCGGCCCGATGGGCTTGGCCCGATTTCCCGCCTAGTCCAAGGCGCAGTGGCGCGAAAGCCCACTTCGCAGGAATTCGTGACTAAGACTATACACGCCTCCACTTTAGCCTGGCGCAGGTTCACATTTCTTCGTGACCTTGTGATATCCCCCCAACACATTGACCAACTCTAGGATTGAACTGTCTCCTTTTTGGTCGGAGTGTCCGACTCTTTTGATAGTTGAACCCAAGGACAAGGGTAACAAGTCCAAATTCATCAACACCTTCTATCGATTTCACCCATATATTGTCTTCATTACCAAATCTCACTTGTTCTTATCTTTGACTTCCCATTGGGCCCATCTTGGCCCAAATCCTTTTTTTTTACTTGAGCCCAAATCTCTTATAAGTGTTACAAATAGATACACATCAATCTCAAAATAGTCAATTAACAATCCTATAGTATTTATTGAGTAAATATATGGTCAAAATCACAATCAATGTTAAAATTTAATGGTGAACTAATGAATGAATGAATGAAAATTGAATTTTAAAATTAGAAAGAAGGTTTATGCAATAGATTTTTTAGGGGATTTTGATATATTTTACTCCTATAGTGTGTGTATATATATATGATGAGCATCCAACTCCTAATTATTCTTCCATATTGTATGATTAATTCTGTATTTTAAAAAGATTGCACTTTCACTACAAATTTAAGACCTCTAAGTAATTACTCTGACCAAATTATTACTCCCTCCCCTTTATTCATTAATATAGAACTTATTTAAAGGGTTTATCTTGATTTTAAATATAATATGTATTTTTTATATTTATAATTTTTTTCTAATTTATCGTTATTAACGCCCATCAACAATAATTAAGAAAGAAAGAGATTAAGAGAATTAAGAAAGATAATTATAATGTTTTAAAAAATACATGTTATATTCTATTAAAAAAAAAGTAAATGTGTAAAAATACATCTCGTGTTTTACCCCGAGAGCGCTAAAGACCATATGCTTTTTTTTGAGAAAAAAAACACATAAACTTTTAAAAGTGGGGCAAAAATACCATGGCCATCGTTTTGGTTAACGTCGTTAGTTTTTCGGTGGGCCCCACCTTATTAAAAAAATGAAAAATGCCTTTTTCTTAATTGACCTCACTGCCCTCCATTCTTTCCTATCATTAGACGCTCTCTCGCTCATCACCATCTCGGTCTCCTCCATAGATGACGATTGCGGAGAAGCTTTTGAGCCCGCCGCCTTATTTTGTCGTCTGAAGCTCCCTGTTTGTGACTGTGTTCGGCGATCTCAGAATTCGAACCGGCGAAAATTGGCTTCGATCCTCATTTCTGATTGTGTGCATCGATCTCTAGCTTGGACTCGCGAAAAATTGGGGATTCTTTATTTTTCTCCTCTGTCTTGATTGTGATCAATTCATCGCAATCTCTGTTCTAATTTGTTGAAAATTCCCCAAAGTGGTCGCAGGTTCTCAGGCTTTCTTCTACAGTTCAAGGTTCACAAGTATTTCGCTAAGAATTTGGGAGAAACTGACGCCATCGTCGGTGAAATTCCAGTCATCGATCTCTCCCTCGAGAACGAACAGCTGGTCTCTCAGGTCAGCAATACGTGCGAGGCATCAATCACGGCGTTCGATTAAAATCTTGGGTTTCGATTCATCAACCACCGCCGACGTTGTTCAGGTATGTGGACGTGGGTGTTAGATTCTAATTTCTTCTTTCTTCAATCCTGGGTTTAGGGAAGGCAACATCCACAAAGTCGAACCCTAAGCCCCAAATGTTCCTCCAACCAAATGTTCTCCGTCTTCTTTGGCAAAAGATCGTCCTCAGTTTCTTCCTCATTTTCTCGATTTGATTTTTTAGTTGATTATTGAATTTGATTTCGGATCGTAATTGGTATTTGAAAGGGTGATGAATCTCTCTGGATTTTTTTGTCACTTTGTTTAAATCTCTGCTCTATCTTGGATTTGATTTCTAATATGTAAATTTGTCAATTTATTGGATTTAAATCTCTGGAGTTTCTATCTTGCAATTTTGTCTTGAATGATGAAGAATTAACAAGGGAGGGTGATGAATCCAGAGGCCGGAGGAAATTGGGATTTTTATTGAGTTGAGGGGTATTTTAGTATTTTCATAATGTAACTAACCTCTGTTAAGCTAAACTAACAAGCCATGTATTTTTGCCTCACTTTTAAAAGTTTATGTGTGTTTTTGCTCAAAAAAAAAAAACATATGGTATTGGGCGCTCCCGAGGATAAAACACATCTGTATATTTGCTCCTTTACCAAAAAAAAAACTATATATCATACTCCCTCTGGTCATAATTATAAGACAACATTTGAGAATTGGTTTTGGTCCTAATTATAAGACAACATTTTAATTTTTGTCAATTTCTTCCTAAAATACCCTTATTTTATTCTCTCAAGTGTATTTAGTTTTTGGTGAGTGTATGTATGTTGTTGCGTAGACTCTTACAGTAAGTAAAACTTTTAAATTGTTGGATTTTAATTTATTTATCAATCAACTGATATTAATTTTTCAATACACACATATATATTGACACATATTTACATACACACATATAGATATATGTGTGTGTCTACACACAAATATATATAGACTATTCATGTGTGTGTGTGTTTATATATATATATATATATATATATATATAAATATGTGTGTGTGTTTATACATATATGTATATTTGTGTATCTATGTGTGTGTACATATATGTATATCTTTGTGTGTGTTTATCAATATGTGTGTGTGTGTATGTTGTGTGTGTTTATACATATATGTATATTTGTGTATCTATGTGTGTACATATATGTATATCTTTGTGTGTTTGTCAATATATATGTGTACAGATATATATATATATATATGTGTGTGTGTCTATATATATGTGTGTAAATATATGTACACATATATGTGTATAATATACATATATATACGCACATATATGTATATATAGCAAAACCATTATTTCAATTAGAAAACGTGTAGAAAGAAAAATTTTAGGTTGGAGAAGTATGTGGTAGGGGTTGTTTATTTTACTTATGTCATTTTAAATTTATATGAAGCGTTTTAGGAAAATGAAAAGTAAAATTAACTAATTTAACTCATCTCTTTAATCTCTTCAAAATCAGTTGAATATGTCCTAGGACGGAGTGATTATTAATTACCATCCTTAATCTACATAAATAGATTTTATATAAAAAAGGGAGCGATTTAGCCCCAGGGCTACCTATTGCACTGTCATTTGGGGTGTGTGTGTACATTATACATTTACAAGTGGACTGAGGATGTCGGAGCTCCTTCTCTAAGGTCGAGCTTGCAGCAATGAGCGGAGACGCTACCCACTGGGATGAGAATGCTTACAGAGAAGCCATATTGAAGGAGAGGGAGATTGAAACCAGAACCGTCTTTAGGACCGCTTGGGCTCCCACCCGAAACCCTAACCCTGATACCCTCCTTGTTGCGTCCAGCGACGGATCCATCGCCTCCTATTCTATCCTTTCTTGCATCTCCGACCTTGTCAGTCTTCTCTCCTTTACTCTGTTATCTACTCCTTTTTTTTTTTTTTTTTTTTGTTTTTGGTGTGGAATTCTTGTTTTTGATCCTTTTCGTTTCATTTCCTTTTTAATGTGTTGCAGCCGTTTGGTTTTACCAACATAAAGACACAAAAGTAAGTATAAATCCCTATAGCTGCTTGAAACACATTAACAATTCAGTTCTTACAGTAAAGTTTGCTTTCGCGTATGATGCAATTGGCCTAGATTGTTTGCTCAACCAACTTGCTTCTTTCAAGGGCACGATGGACCTGCTTATGATGTCAAGTTTTACGGGGATGATGAAGATTCTCTGTTATTGAGGTTTAGATCCATTCCATCTCTCTCTCTCTCTCACACTCCTTGATAACTTTCCACTCCCCATACTATAACATCAGGTGGCACTGGCAAGCTCAAATTTAGAAGCATGTCATTCTTGAATGTACTTATTTGCCGATGGTTCTGCTCATGTAGGAAAAGAAAAACTTATTCTCCTATACAATGAGAAACACTTCCTGTTTTGTTGGTAGTACAACATATGACTTTGCCTTAGAATTAAGAAATGTTAAGCAGTGGCTTGTGATTTCGAGATTTATTACTCTAAATCATCTCCTCGCATCTAAAAGAAAAAGATTTTATTGCCTGAAGATTATTAGAATTAAAAGAGTGTCTAAATATTAACATTTATATACAGCTATAAGGGCCCGTTTGGATGGGCTTTTTTGATAAAAAAAAAGCACTTTTTTAATGCAAAAAAAAAAAATGCTTGTTTTATTAATTTATATGTTTAGATGATTTTTTTTTTAAAAAGCAAAAGTCACAAAAAAAAAGTCAATGCTTCTTTTTTTAAAAGCTAGAGCTTAAAAGAAAAGCACTTAAAAAACAAATATTTTTTTTAAAAGCCCATCCAAACGGTCCCTTAGTCTCAGTTATCTTATCATTGAAGAGAGCAAATTGCTATGAATGTGTATTAATGAACTAGTAACTCATGCATGTTTAAATGCTTGTACGTGCTTGCATGGACAGTGAGACATGATATTGTTTACCATTTGGCCCATTTCATGACAGTGGCTTTGTCATGCAGTTGTGGTGATGATGGTCGGATAAAAGGATGGAAATGGAAGGAACTTGCAGGATCAAAGGATTCATCATCTTTTCTCGGTAGTAAATCTTACTGTTGCAATTTAACTTCAAATCAGCTTGACCAGTTGATTATATAGTTATTGTTTCTTTTTTTTTACCCTTTATACTTTTCTTGTTAGTATCTGTTCAGTAAAGAATTTTAAAATTGTGAAACTAGGGGTTATAAAGTTGTTCGTGTGGTCTATTTGCTTAGTTTTCCCTTTTTTATATAAGATTGAAACAAAATAAAGAACAGAGGAGACAATGGAAATAAATTCAAGCTAAACTCTGCTGGCTAAGAATTACACGCCGTGAGGTTAGACTTGCACTTGTGTATGTTAAGGGACAGAATTTATTGTGTGAATTTACCTCAAAATGATTGATTGTACATTCTTAATTTTGACATTCATGAAGCTTGACAGTAATATGTTCATTTACTCTGCAAATTTGATGCTAGTCTTGCCTCTTTCTCCTGCTTCTTCATTGGTCTTGTTTTTTTTAAGTAATTTTTTTTATTTCTGCCATGTCTCTCCCATCACAACACGGGCATCTGATTTGATAAGTCAATTTCATTTTCTTCTTCTATGTATCCTTTTGCCCACTTTTCTTTTATAATGGAGCTTTCCTATTGTCTTACACATGCCATCCCACATGTTTGCAGGAGGTGATATCAAGCCTTTACTTGATCTGGTGAATCCTCAGCACAAGTGAGTTTGAGAACATATATGCTCAACTAATCTATATCAGTTACTAGACATTGTTTACCCATACATAATTTAGAGTTTGAGAGATAAGTGGTACTGTTCTGTTTTTTCTATATAATCTTAATGCTGCTTTTGAATCTTTTTCTCCGGACAAAAAAACATCTTTTTTCACAGTTAGACATGCATATATAGGTCATGGTTTATTACTTTATTATATGGTATTCAACTCAATCAAATCTCTGTTCCTCTGGTTCTGGTTATCTGATTGACCAGTTTTTTCTATATTCCCAGTTTCAATTCTGGACTGCTATGTCTCCCATCCTTTTTCTACTTCCAATACCAAATTTCATTTTATTGATGTCTTTCAGAGGTCCTTGGGGTGCCCTTTCACCTATTCCTGAGAATAATGCTATTACTGTTGATACCAAGGTTTGTATTCTTTCCTTTCCTCCTTGACTATGTGTCGAAATATTTTGTTTGTTCTTCATTATTGAGTTAGAATCTATTTCCTTGCCTAATTTTAGGGAGGATCTGTGTTCGCTGCTTCTGGTGATTCTTGTGCATATTGTTGGGATGTGGTATGTATCTGTTGAAGGTGAATATTTTGTATATATTAATTTAAATTTGTTGTATTCTTTTATGGGATATTTTGATTTTATAATAGTAGTGATGTTGACACTAGAGTGATATATGTTGATGTTTGTAGGAAACTGGTAAAGTGAAAACTGTATTTAAGGGGCACTTGGACTATCTTGCATTGTTTAGTTGCCCGAAACTCAGCCAGTCAGGTATAGACATTCTAACTTTTTACTTGAGAGTGAAGTTTTCTTTTCATTAACTCTTTATATCAATTAATTTTGGTAGTTATTTCGCTTGATTTTTCAAGAGTTCACTTTGTTTCATACTTTTTCTGTGAATATATAAATTAATAATGTGATGGAAATGGACTAACAATTACAACTACCATAGGAAGTAGTATTGTAATAGACTATGAAACTGTTTTGTTGAAGCGCAGAAGCGCTTATTGATTGTTTGAAAAGTATCATTTCTAGTCCGTGCACTTTGATTAGGAGATGTCATTTAGTTAAATATATGACAGGTGTATTGTAAATTCAAGCTAATTGAATATATCCCTTCTTTATTGCCAATAGCTTATTTATGAAGAGATAATAACTGCT
Source organism: Acacia melanoxylon (assembly GCA_019022615.1). Lineage (NCBI taxonomy): Eukaryota > Viridiplantae > Streptophyta > Magnoliopsida > Fabales > Fabaceae > Acacia > Acacia melanoxylon. The sequence continues at coordinate 5,553,191 of JAFJYJ010000011.1, forward strand.
TTTTTAGTATGTTATCTATTATACATAGGAAATGTAATATATTTCACCAAGATTTGTCGTCTTAAATATGTCTAACTTTGGGTTCCTTCTGAACAATATTCAGATTATAACAGGTTCAGAGGATGGGACTGCACGAATTTGGGGTATTATTTATTTCCTTCTGTCTGTAATTGTAACAAGAAAAGCAACATGATAAATCAATGTTTACTAATTACATTTGTGCAGTTTCTTTATAGTATTCCTTTAATTTTTGTGGCTTATATATCATGCTCACTAGATTGCAAAAGTGGAAAGTGTATCAAATTGATTGATCCTGCAAAAGATTTGAAGTCAAGAGGACTAGTTAAATGGATTAGTTGTGTCGTTTTAGATGCAAGTGAGAGCTGGTTGGTAAGAACCTATCTATTATTTCTTAACTACCTCCATACAGGTACTCCTCCCTCCCTTTATATATAGGGCATATTTATTTATTTATTTATTTTCTGCGTGATATTCTGATAAGAGAAATGTGTTTGGTGACTTAAGACAATATGGTAGCTACTCACGAAGATGAATGTTAAGTAATTTTTTCATAAATTATTTATTTTTGGAAACCAGAATAGTACTGGACATAATAGCTCATCGTTGGCTTTAACCATCACATTTATATCATTAAGACAAAAATAACAGTAATTTCTGATGATAAAACATTATTTCACTTTTGTACTCTGAAAAATAATTATCTTTTCTAATTATTTCCTATTTCATCATGCAGAATTTATCATATTAAAAGCGATTACACTTTATAGGTGACCTTTTTCTGTAGGCATTAGGAAAATTAGTGTAATGCGTACATACAACGTAGAACGCAGTCTCCTGAGTTTAAATGTTAATATATCTTTATTATAGTTTATTGACGTTGGGAATAATTTGAGGGACTATTGAATATTGTCATCAATTACAGGCTTTTAGCTATGGTCGGAATATATCGCTTTGGAACCTTCCTGCTTCAGAATGCATAACAAAATTTCAACGGGTTCTTCTGTACAGGACATGTTATTTGATAACAATCAAGTGAGTATATTACTCCCTTCAATCCTTAACACAAGGCATGTTTACCTAATTTGGTTAGATTAAGAAAATGAATTAAGTTAGTTGATATGACATGTGTATCCTGAAATACTCTAGTCATTTCTTTAATTTCTTTATTTGCTCACCTTCTTGATTATTAAATCAAGAAGTTGTTAACAAATATAAAAAGTATCTTTTATATTTAAGACCAAAATTAACTCCTCAAATATGTCTTATATTAAGGACCAAAGGGAGTATTGGTTTTATCTCTTGAGATGTCTTAAATATGGTCCCAATAATTTGATTGTGGTGAGCTTACGGTGGAGACAAGTTTTTTGAACAGTTAACTTAGCATTGACTGCTGTTGACCTCTACTAAACAATGACTTGTTTGTGCTAATAATATATGCAAGTTTTCGCTGTATCCATTGATCTTCTAGTTTGTTAATATTTGCATATCCTTGTCAGATACTGGCAGTTGGGGCAGATCCTCTACTTAATCGATTTGACATGAATGGTGTGACCCTTTCACAAATACACTGCGCTCCTCCGTCTTCTTTTTCTATCTCCTTACATCCATCAGGGGTATTATCTTGATTTGAATTCTTCTATTGTTATTAATATTTTTAGTTACTATACATTTGGGAGTTACTGACTTGTAGCTGAAGCTTTTATGAACTGTGTTACATTCTTGATTCAATCTTGACTTTATGGGTGCATTTTATGTGTCTCAGGTCATGGCAGTTGGAGGTTATGGATGTCTTGTGGATGTTATCTCCCAATTTGGAAGCCACATGTGCACATTTCGCTGCCGAAGTCTTTAACTTGTGCATTTTATTTTGAACAATATTTGTAGGCTGCATTTGTTTCATTGAATAGTGAAGTTAGAGGGGGAGATTTCCCATTTTCATGCTGAACTTAGAAATCTATGTTCAACGGAAAGTTATAACTATTCTTCCCCCAACTTTTTTGTTGTTAAGTTTCATAATTCACTGTGATTACTTTAAGCAATACTGTTGGCCCTTCAATTTGTGTCAATTTTGTTACTTAATGGGTTTCTTATTTAGTGCCTGTGCTAAATGGGCAGGTACGAAGTTAGTTTTTCTTGTTATAAATGATGTATATCAACTTTGAAGGAGGATATCGATATAGTTGTTAAATGAATTTGATTGGTTGTTAGAAAATCGTTTAAAAATTACCCTCTTTTCCATGTTTGCCCTCTTTTCCATGATTGCTTCAGCTGCCTCTCCAATTTCACGAAGAAATTACAAGAGGCTTCGTAATTTCAAAAGGCATATATTACTTTGTACTCTTTAATGCAAGAGTCAGTGACTAATTTGAAAGCATTAAAAAAGTTAAATAAATTATTTTGAAATATTTATATTCATCATTATTCGTCAAACTAACTGAATAGCTTATAAAATGCAATAATCTAATGATACATATGAATATATCAGAGATGTCTTGTAATACGTTTTGTAATTGATTTATTTAGGTTTTTTAATTTTCTCAAATTAGTATATTAAAGATCAAAATAATATTAAGATGCCTTCTTCTAGAAACAAAATCCAGACAACTATATCACCCAAATTTTATATTGTGAATGCAAACCGACGAGGATCAACAAAATCAATAGCGTGTATGCAACAGTATTCTCCATGCATCACGTTGATAGAGAAATGCGTATGGGTTCAGTATCAAAATTCCACAAGTTTTATTACGTGGATACAACAAATTTGGGAATTGGGAGGCGTTTCCAGATCACAAGGATCTAACCTAAACCATTTACAACTTTTGAATTAGTTATTAACAGAAGACAGTTTTATTATGTACATGGATTGGCACGAAGCAGCATCAAGAAATTGTGACTAGGAGATGCTCAGCCCATGGCAACAATTATCAAGGCGAAAAGCATTTCATGTAGGAAAAAAATAGGAAGCAGCATATCTACAACAGTTCCAAGAAACTCGTGCACTTGCATGGTTGATGATGTAATGCGAGCCTACTCAGTTTCCTTTTTTCCTATTCATCAAGTCATGGTAGTATAGCAATACACACATGGGTTGACCAACAATACTGAATATGAACCAAAACATCATATTCCCAACCTGGCTTGAAGAAAATAAATCACTTTCAGAATTGGTAGTAACACTTCTTTTTTTGTTTTTGGGGTAAATCAGGGCGGTTTGAATGATTATTATTATTAGTCTCATGCTAAATAATGACATAGTAATACTTGGTAGAATAAAATGATCCCATGGGATATTTAAGAGGCATACCGTTGAGTTTTTGAATTTTTGGTGAAGGTGATTTGAAATCCAGACCAACGGAACCTGGAAAAGCAGCAGCACAATCAATGATTATTGTCTCAAGTGTAAAACAACCAAAACTGCATTACAGAGTTTAAGTTACCAACAATAAATAGCTGAAGCTTAGATTAAATTCAAAACTCGAGAACAACTAACTATTACTAATCTTGTGAATTATGGCAAGAAGGAACTTACGTCCAAAGGTTGTAGTGCCAAGGGGAAAAAAAGGAGAATGGTTTTATACCTGAATGATAATTCCAATGAAAGCCCACAACTTAAAGACGTGGCAAGGAACGGCAATGCACAGCTGCACTCAGATGAAACGGAAAGGGTGAATAAAGTTGAAGTCAGCTGTCTTTGAAAAGTAAATATATCGAGTTAATAAGATTTGCGTATGTACTTCAATTGATAGGAATCAAATTAACTAGTGGCAAACTTCATCAAATATGTCAACAAAAAGTGCATGAAAATGAGTCAACTCAGACGATTCTCATCACAAGCAACTCTACAAGTTTTGATAAAGCTTGAAAAGATGTTCATGCCAATATTATTAATACGCTAGGAAGTGATTCCTGACATCAAATCTGGCAATTTTAGCTGCCCGTATATATCAAATTAATTTTGTCATCATATCAGTCCACCATATTAAGTTTTGCCAGACCCCTTTTATTCTTCTCAATTTTTTTTTTTTGCATTCCGAACCCAAATTTGCAAAACTAAAATATATAAAAGTTTGTGAAGATAGTAGATTGTCATGTCAGAATCCATCTTGAACAGATTTAAAACCAGTATGAAGTGTCACAAGCCAAGCAATGGGCTTTCAAGTACTTGGTTTTGCCTTGTCTTGGCTTATTTCTCAAGGCCCTTTGATATTTGCGGATAGTTATATGATGATGCCTAATAGAATAAAGTCATTGGCGACCCATCAGTCGCGCAACTTTATAGTTTTAACTTTTAATCCTCTCCACCAAACCCTATCAAAGGAAAAGGATCAAAGAAAACACCTGGGATGAAGTTAAACAAGCACTAGCCAACTTTTTATAAAGCACCCACACAACCAACATACTTTATAATGTAATAAGAGGGGGACGGGTTGATAGAGGATGGATCACACACCTCATGGAACACAGCTGATACCAGGAAGACGATTAAAATAGCAACATCCTGTACAGAATAATGAAATAAAATTACAAGGAATTCTAAAACTCAAAAAACAAGATTTCAATGTTTAACATAAATCCAAATGTCAGCCAACAAAAAAGAACACAGATTCAGGCCAAGTGCAACTAAGGAGTTATGTAAACCCTTGATCATACAGTGCAGAGATTGCATTTTTTTTTTCTTTTTTTGCCATCAGATTGCAATCTAATATATAAACCTATCTTCTGGAGGGTTTTTCAATTTTATAAAGGTAGCACCTATCCTAAGTTGAGTTCCAGAGAGAACCCACGTGAAATATCAACAACAGCCAAAAGTGCTTTTATAAGTGACTCTTGATTACTGAAGGTACAAACTATAATGCAGTACGAGAAACTTAAATTGTATCATCTTCCTTCTGATGGGGACGGAATAGGAGCCTCAATTGCAGACATTTTCTAGGAGTTTGAATAGGGCAAGAGACTGGCCTTTGCTGACTTATACTACAAAAAGTAGGAAGAAGAAAGGAGAGGGTCCAAATGAGGAATTGTCATACCTCCGACCGTTAGAAGAGAGAATTTGGGATATAGTCAAAGGTACAGGACCATAGGGAGGTAAGCAGAATGTGAAAGATTTTCTATCGGTGTGTAATGTGCCTCCTATTAAGTTCTTTATATGAAAAATGCAACACATTTTCTTTTTTTAAAAAAAATTGTTCGTCATCCTCTCTTTCAACAAATGAAAATATAAATAAAATTAATTCTGCAATTGACGAGAAGGTTCCTTGCAACAAACAAGCAACTGTAGTCTTAATGTTCCACTACCCTCACCCAACCAAGAAGACAAGACAGGCTCAAAGACAATAGCTAAAGAAGTGATGAACACTGTCAGATGACAAGAGAAGCAATTTGCTTGACTAGTATTGTTCACACTCCACCTATTCAGACGAAGATTCTTGATTGTTAAAGTACCTTGGGTATACCATTCCTTAAGCAGGGAAAATATACGTGGCGGACCATCCATTTGTGCACAGGCTGCAATGGGAAAGAATCAACTCAGTTATATAGTCATGGATTAAAACAACACTGGTAAACTGCACATATGTTCTCTTAAATAAAGTTCTAGAATTATTTGTTAGGGGTGTAGTAAAACTCAAGCCATACAGATTGCAGACTACTATTTGGGTGGTCCAAAATACCTAATAGGCAAGCATCCTATGTTATTCTGGTTAACTTTCGTGGAAGTTATATGAAATTCATATTAAAACAAATGCACTATAGTTGGTTGTATACCATAGAATCTGTTCATATATATTGTATACTCTATTAAGTTCTCTCTTCACTAGGGTCTTACACGTAAATGAAAAATTTAAAACTTCAATTGCAAAGTAGAATTTTCATGCTTCTGCCAACTTATAAAGCAATATAACATTTTTTTCAAAGACTGATTGTTAAATTAATAAATTCAAGGACTCAATTAAGATGTGTCTCCAAAAGACCACTATGCTTACGCTAGGAACTGCCATGTTGAAACATCGATTTTAAAAAATTTGAGGAGTTTCATCAAGATCAAACCTCACACCACACCGACAAATTATGTTGCATGAAAACTTTTAAGTTCAAAATAAGTAAACATATAGAAATGGAAGCAAACAAAAAGATGAGGACCAAAGCAAATGACCCCAGCGAAAATAAAAAATCAATTCATCCAACACCGTGACCAATATAAGGTCTGAACAGCTAGACATACCATGTTCCACATTCTCCAGTACTGATGACATCCGCAGCATGAGCGCAACCAACAGGAACAAAAAAGGTCAGAAATTCGATTCATGAAAATCTTGTAAACAAAACAACCCAGAAACATGCCAGGGCAAACAACTACCTCTTCAAGAGTTTTTGCATTCCACCAGTCTTTATAAAATTCACGATCACCAAACCGAAGAAGCTCCGCAAGTATATTTAGCCTACATTGCAATAGTGCCTCTAAGCATAGACCATACCAAAAATAAATCATATCTAAAATATCAAAGCTGTGCTTTCAGATTTAATAACTATAGATGAACTATCCCCTCACAGCAAAACAAACAATTTCATCAATACTTTGCCCTCTGGCCCCTCTGTATTTTTCTCAAATGCTCCCTTAACAGAACCATGGGCACAGCAACAAAAAGAACCCACAGAATTCATTATACATCCTGAGAAGCATATCTTTTAGATGACAATAATCCCTCGAGTACATGTATCAGAATTAACTAGAAATTTCCATCAACACTACAGTTATTCATGAGCATATATCATTAGGTGGAAATTATTTGTCAATATATAGACATGCTAAGCTAAAAGACAGATGAAGGACGTAACACACACCAAAGGTGAAAAAAGCAGTAGAACATGCAGAGCCACACATATAAATTTGGAACAGAAAGCTTGAGAACTCTTTCGAGGGAATATAGAAGGTTTCCCTTCAAAGGGTGTTCTGAATTTTGGACAATAGGATAACTATACTGCAAAATCAGATTATCAAATAGACATCAGAATGTATGAAAATGTTAAAAATAAAAAAGAAAATTTGAGGAAAGTATAAGATGTATACAATATTTAACCATTGAATAACCGCTGCTTACTTGTTCTATCATAAATCCCATAACTCCAGTAAATATTATCAGCTTAATAAGTTGGCGAAACACCCAACCTTTTCGAACATACGGTGTGCGGGGATAGCTTGGCTATATTAGCAATGCATCAAGTTGACAATAAAGAGAATGCATTAAACAAGTTAGTGATGGAGTTCAGAATTATACTCAGGAAAAAAATTATTTAGACAAATTCAAACAAATTATAACAGCATTTAGCAAGGCACAAGCAACACAAGTAGATTGTACATGTTACTCTTTAGAACTTTGATGAATCTCAAAATAAATTGCAATAGCCTACTAACATGAAGACTACAATTCAATGCTGCAAGAAAAAAAACAGTAATAATAAACATCATACAAACTGCTGCGCTCATATATGACCAAACAATAAAATAATGGTGCCAAAAAAATCCATAGTTTCTGAAGAGCACCAGAGAATAAAGTAATGATTGAGGGATATTAACCAACAGCATATATATTTGAAAATAATCAAATGCAATAAAGAAGTGACCAGAGTTTTCTATGAAAGGAGGGTTTGGCCAACACTCCCTACTATCAAATTCCTAGCATAATGATTGATGATAAAAAAATATGCAGCATTTTGAAGCGTGACAAAATAAGAACAATGGTTAAAATGGTCGTGGAAATAAAATATGGGAGAAGCAATGAAAGTACTTGCCCAAGTGAGCATTCTTTGAAGACAGGAAAAAGGCTTTCAGTAAATTCCAGCTGGGTAATTACTAATGCAGCAAACTAAATAATCCATAGTTGTGCCCCATAGATTCCTTGGGACCAGAACCACATGGCCTTGCAGTGCGATCAAAGATCAGTCTTTGCATATACCATAAAATGGACAGATGGGAGACGCCTCTCAGTTTACACTAAAAATAACCATATCAACTTATTTCATAGGACAATATTATACATCCTTGGTGTGTTACTTCTAATATCAACTCTAACAAAACATCCCCATACGACAATTTGGTAGCTTTAAATAAATTATATGACAGCCTTATATCCATTAGGATGCAAAAATAGTTAGCAATGTAGAACATTATGCATTAAAAAATAAATAGATAAATTTCTTAGAAGTGCCACAACCTGGTAACATAATGTTGGAGCAACCATGAAGTACGCGAAGCTCTTCAAGCTCACATTGCTTTGGTACTGTATATTCAAAGTATTTGGTATTGCTTCCCCCTGTAACACAGAAGAACATTGAGTACGATGATTTTTTTTTTTTTTTTTTGGGGGGGGGTTGGTTCAAAAGGCAGTAATTTTATCATTATCAGAAAGAAAATATTGCATAAGATTAGCGTGCTGTAAGAAAGAATGGAGGGGGAAGTTAGGTAACCTTTTCAATTGATCTGGCAATTGCTCTCATATCATAGTTGGTGTGAGCATAAGACACCAGCTTTAGCCACACAATGCAAGCCAAAAGCATCAATGTAACACCTAATAAAAACGCAGAATAACACCTGCAAAGAACGGCCACAGATCATTAAGACATTTTCACACCATCCCTATCTAGGAAATGGCCTGGTACTCCCATCAGATTAGTTATTTTATTCATCAATTAAACAAATTCACTTCCAACGACACTATCAGTTGAGGTGGTCAGAGGAAATAGTATCTCTCCCTATAAAGCAGGATCCAATTCTTCCTGGAGTAAAATCCTAAATGCATCAGGCTGACAAGGGTAAGTGCGCCTTCCTCATCACCCTTGAAAAGGGCTTCAGACTAGACAAGACCTAAAGAAACTCCTAACTGTAATACCAAAAAATGACATCCCCACTTCAGTTCATAGAGCCATAGGATTTAGCATGATCTCATGGCTGGTTAATGTCTTGCCAACGTTAGATTTACATACTTACATTGGCACCAACTAAATGCAAATGAAGGTAGATATGATTTGATGTTTAGTCATAAATGATGGGTTTGCCTGAACTGGATGGCACTCTTAGGAATATTTGTTTGAATTTTTCCTCATTTATTAGGTTAAATCAATTAGGAAAAGAATTAAACTCCAACACCACATGAACCAAATATCAAACTATGGTTAGCCAAAGGGCTCTAACTCCTTCCTCAAATACTGCAAGGATCATGCTAGATTATGGCAGAGTTCTTTTTAAGCAACTAGAACTCATGCCCTAGAAGTAAAATCTTCCCAGATGGACATAAATGGTGTTGCCAGTAACATAAAATGAGGGTACAATATGAACCTCCAAATGAATTTCAGTCTCCAGGGAAGAATCTTACCAACCTGAGGATTACTAAAACCGGATATAACACTGCAGCTGACGTAATGGTTACATGTAGTAAAACAACAACCTGAGATATTCCGGTCAATATTCCCAAACACGTAAGTTAAAAAGTTGTGTTCCCGAAAAGTACTAAACCATGAAACATTTCTTGGTTCGAACAGAGAAAAAAGACGACAGCGAAGTCACTTCCAATACTTTAAAAAATAAAAAAGGCTTGAACAATCACTTACTGGTTCAGGTATATACTTCTTTTGCGCCAATTTCTCCACTACAAAGGAAGCAAGAGGAAATACTGCAAGGGAAAGGCTGCAAAGGAAGCGCTGTTAAAGATACATAACATCAAATGACAAATTCAAACAGGGTCTCTCGAAAGTCCCAAAATACAGAGTTTATTCATCAAAGAATTAATCCAAGGCATTACCAACATATGAAGAGGGACCAGTCTCTCAATGATTTTGGACTAAGCCAAAAGCCATACTCAATCAACCAACCATACTGAAACATGAAAATAAATAAGAAAGAAAAAGTAAACTGTCAAAATTCAAACAGACTTGAGCAGAACGGAAATTTAAATCGCTCAGAGTGAATAGAAGGAATAAGTGGAAGAGGCAAACCTTCATTAAGTTCTCAATGATGAGTCGACCGTTCACCGCAATAAGCACTACAATACAGAGGTTGTAAAGGCCCGCGTGACTCTGCAATTCGTAGATTATTCAGTAAAATTGTATCAAGCCAGAACAAACAACTTATTCATAAAAGCATCAGTAAAAGAGCCAGTTCGTTAAACTGGGAAGAATGTAACCGCCACAACCTCTTCGAAAATTTTGTCGGAGCTGAGAGGGCTTTCCTTGTTTCTGCGATGAGCTGGAGTCGAAGGACGATGAGCAAACCTGAGGTTGTAAACATCCGGGAACTGTTCTGGAACCAGCTGATGGATCACATTGGTACCTTCCAACGTCTGACTGCGATGTTCAGCAGAAGAGTCAGACAGGGACCTTCGACGAAGAGAAGCACGGTTGAGAACCAAATCGCTGTGAACGGAAGCAGAAGTAGCAGTCGTAGTGGCGGTGCCATCAGTTTCAGGCACCTGAGAAACCGCCATGGAGTAGAGAAACCAAGCCCTTAGAGGATCATAGAGAAAAGAAAAATGCAATTTCTGATGAGAATCCTCTTATTATTAGCTTGATATAGAGAAATGAAACTTCATGCAGAAGAATGTCAAGCGAGAGATAAAGGAAGAGAAAATATTGAGGAGGAGGAGGGGGAATTGTACTTTGAAATTGGAGGAGAAAACAAATCGAATCAGAGGGAAAGGGAAGAGATGAATGACGTAATTGACTGGAGAAAATGCGAATGAGAGATGAGAAGGAACAAAGAAATAGGAAGAAGAATATAACAGAAGTTAGTTTCGGGGTTTGAGTAGAAGGAAAGGAGTGAGTGAGGAGTGTGTGTGTGTGTGTGGGGAATGAGACCGTTGGAAGAATCGTTCAGATGGCAAGAGAGATCTGAGGAGGCAGCGCCTGCTTGACACGTAATCCAGGCTGCCATTTCTTGACGTCGAAGCTGAAGGACACGACTCGACCTCAACAGACTAAACTACATTCCAGAATATTCCCTCGGTTCTTGTTTATAACGAGCTGATAACCGAATTATGCCATTTTACTAATCAGTTAAAATTGGTTGGTTTTTTTGGCCTGAAACAGCTAAAATCGTTTTTAAAACTAATAAATGTGATAAATGAGTCTTTTTTTCCTTTAAGTATACCCTTATGAAAGATAGCAAGTAAAAGAGAGAAATGAGTAGTAATCAAAAGCAATGCTCTTATAAAAATAGAATCTTATAAAAAAAAGACTAAAGCAATGATTTTATAAAAAAGGATACAGAAGAGTAGTATTTTTTTATAATTTCTTTCACGTGAGGTCAGATTTCATTAAAACTTTAAAATATAAAATCAGACGTAATAATAAGTAGTTAGATGGACCACGAATCGTCACTACAATAATGCTTTTATTGGAGCAATCTTTTGTTTGTTGGTTAAGATGGCATTCAACTGTATTTTTTTTTTTCAACCGGATTGAATTTGTACACATATATATTAATATTAATTTTACATATTCATTAGAGATGAAGACTAATTTTCTCCCAAAAGTTTTCTCACAAGAATTGTTTGTTGGATCAATTTTGCCCAAAAATATTTAAAAAAATAATAATAATGTCAATGTTGCCTTCTGTCATTAAAAATGTTAACAGTCAACGTTAATTTTTTAATTATAATATTGATTTTTTTATTGGTTAGGGCGACTTTATTTTTACTATTCTTCCTACATGAAAATTTCTAATGCAAAATTGCACTTTATCTCTATTGGTTATATATGCCTTTAATATTTGGGAAAATCATTTTAGGGGCCCTTTTAACAGGAAAAAAAAAACGAAAAAAGGGCTCCCAAGATTCTGAAATCCCAAAAAAGGCCTAGGGCATTTTCTGGGATTTTCCGAATCTTACATGAGTTGTTAATGAGACTGATATAGTTGTTAACGAATGATCGATATAATTGTTAATGTGGTTGATTTAGTTGTTAGAAAATTATTATTAATGGGGTTGATTTAGTTGTTAATGACCCACCCGTAATAACTCACGCAATTTTGAAAATCCCAAAAAAGTCTTGGGTCTTTTTCGAGATTGTTAGATTCTAGCGCGCATTTTTTTGGGATTTTTCCTCCAAAAAGGGCCTGAAAATGATTTTCCCTTAATATTTTATAAAATTAGGTACGGCGCCATGCTTCATATAGAAATTGAGATGAGTTGAAAAACATGTCTATACATAAAACTTATAAATTGTGGTTCTTCTTATAAATTAGATAAAATATAGGGATATATAATTAAATTCTAAGGTTAGAAAATGTGACCAATTTCAAAATAATTTTGTATTTTTCAATGGCATTACTTATAATATTATGAAAATGATTATAAAATCTAATTGGCAAACGAATGTGCTAATAGCTCTTTATGGTCTTCGCGTTCATTGACTCATGCGGAGTTTGGAGTTGGAGTAGGTGGATATGTGACACAAGCATTTAGCATCATCATAGTAGTTAGTCAACGATGCTGAGGTCAAGAGTATATATAACAATGCAAAACCAAATATGCTCATTTCATATTCTTGCACCACCTAATGTGCAAACGTTAAGGAATTGCAGCAGTATAAATAATAATTATTTCATCAATGGACATAAAATCATAAAATGTAATTTAAAATTAACATTAGAAAAATTGGCTGCAACAACTGTGTAACAACGGCCACAGAACACAGGCCATACAACGCATTGTGGCAACTAAGGGATTCCATGGTGCAAGTAGTATCTTATCACTTAGACAACAGATAATTTAAATCAAACTACTATGCCTATTAAACAAGGTTTAATCTTTGAAATTGGGGATCTGACAAAATTGGAAAGCAAAAAGAAAACGAATTACATAATACTTACCAAAGAGAATCCAACTTTCCTCTATTATGATGGAAGGCAAAATCTCATTATAGGAGTTCAGCAACATTAGATGGCAGCTCCTCAACTACCACATTATAAAATCTCTGGATGTCAAACAGCATTCTTTCATCATCCTTGGTCACAAAGTTGATTGCGACACCTTTCCTGCCAAACCTCCCACTTCGGCCAATACGATGGAGATAGTTCTCAGGCTGAGTAGGAAGATCATAGTTAATAACTAGTGACACTTGCTGGACATCAATACCACGAGCCAAGAGATCAGTTGTTATTAAAACACGAGACGACCCAGAACGGAATTCACGCATAATAATATCTCTGGTATTCTGGTCCATGTCTCCATGGGTTGCTGAAACTGTGTGGTCCCGGCTTCGCATCTGGTCTGTAAGCCAATCAACCTTCCTTCTGGTGTTCACAAAAATGACACTCTGAGTGATAGCCAAAGTTTCATAAAGATCACAGAGTGTGTCTAGCTTCCAATCCTCTCTCTCAACATTGACATGAAACTGTTTTATGCCCTCCAAGGTTAGCTCATCACGCTTCACAAGAATTCTGACTGGTTTGTTCATAAACTTCCTGGTGATCTCAAGAGCCTCAGGAGGCATTGTGGCTGAAAAGACTCCCACCTGAATCCGGGATGGAAGCAGCTGGAATATATCATAGATCTGATAACAACAACACCAAGGTTAAAGCAATTACACAAAATAAATGGGACTTATAACCACAAAAGTTCTGCAGAAGTAAGAAGGCTACTATGACTAGCAGAAGAAGTTTCAAATAAATAGAAGAAATATATACTGAGGAAGAATTCATAGCTCACACAAATCTTAAGGCCCTATAAAGTAACTAAAAGAGTTCCTTTTGATTGAGTCAGGTGCTTTTGCAAGGTTTCTAAGAACGAAACTATGTTAATTTGCATATAGATATATACAAAATATGCAGACACGTTACATATTTATAAATACACAAATCACACATGAAAAGGAATCACTAGCGTATGCAAGTGGGAAAAAAAAATTAATTATAAAAGTACCTGATCTTTAAAACCTCGCGAAAGCATTTCGTCTGCCTCATCCAAGACAAACATCTTGATGTAATCTGGCCGAAGTGACTGCCTACGCAGCATGTCAAATACACGACCAGGGGTACCAACAATGACATGAACACCACTAGATAGAATTCGTTGGTCTTCACGAACACTAGTTCCTCCCACACATGCATGCACCTTCACACCAAGATAGTCTCCAAGTGCTCGCATAACCTTCTCAATCTGCTGGGCAAGTTCTCGAGTTGGTGCTAATACCAAGGCCTGGCAATCCATCAAACTATAGTCAAGCTGCTGCAAAACCCCAGAGCAGAAAGTTGCTGTCTTTCCAGTTCCAGACTGAGCCTGCTGAATAACATCAAGTCCCTTGCAGAAGGGAACTATTCCCCTTTGCTGTATAGCGGAGGGCTTCTCAAATCCTACGGTAAAGTAAAATCATACAAATTTATTGATTTGTTCGCTCAACCATGCAGCCATAATTATGATTTTTTTTTAAAAAAAAAAACAGAGAGAGAGACTGGAATATGCACCATGCATTATACATCTATATATAATATAAAAAAATCTAACAAGTAGCACTATTCATAAAACAGGAACATTTCGGCTCATTTCTCATATTACATACAAATGCACAAGACCCACACTAGTTAATTAATGATAAAAAATAATTTCAACACCATGTCCATACTTACAGTGACATCCTCCATCTATTTGAAACGGTAATAACCCGTGATTATAAACACAAACAAAGAGTGTCATAACTCAGCAATACAGAACCAAAGAATAATCAGACGGACATTTTACTCCATTTTATAATTAATATCATGGAATGAACAAAGAGAAATGCTATTTTTTAACAAAATTAAAATTTAGTGCAAAAAAGGATAAAATCTACCATATGCATAAATGCCTCTGAGAAGATTCTCGTGCAAACCCATGGCATCAAAAGTATCATGAACCTCATCATAAGATGTAAAGAAGTCCTGCCCGTCATTTGTAAGCCTGAAAACATTGAACCATCAAACCAAGCAATAAGCATAGCATCTAGCTAAAATATTACTGTACTCAGAAAATGCAAATAGGGAAACAATAAACATGAGCAACAATTCTACCAAGCAAGCCAACAAAACCAGATAGAAACCAACTACTTTGAAATTCTGAACAAGATAAAGTTCTTACTGTTCCAATTTTGAATCATATTGACGAGCGTCAAATTGCGAATTATCGGGTGCTACGCCAGCCATGACTGCAGGAAAAAAAGACCAGTTATGCCCATAATTTATTCAGTGATTAGGACGAGTGAAACTGCGTGTAGACTAAATAGAATATTTAAAAAATAAAAATAATTGAGAGGGGGTTTGACCATGGTACATTCAAAAATAAATTATTATGAGCCATGTTTCTCAACGTACAAAACATGATATTGTGAATCCATTCACCCACAATCCAAATAATAACTAGGAATTATGATAGAAGTATGATTGACATGCCAGAGCATCATTAACAGATCCAACAAATAAAAGCTCAAGAATAACATAAAAGAGATATCGACAATGATGGGAGGTATAATTGAATAAATTTAAACAAACTGCGCCATTACGAAGCAACCTAAATGTTGAGGACGGAATTATAACAAGGACCTTTCCGATGACGAGTGGTTCTGAACACAACAAAAAAGCCGAGAGGGGAAGGCGGTGGTAGTATGTGGCTGATCGAAGAGCGGTATTGTTTTGGGAGAGCAATTAGGGTTTTCCCAAACTCCTTGGATCTACGCCGCGGAGTCGAGGAAGTTCAACAAAGAGCAAGCGAGTGCAAAAGTCAAGTAAGTTAACCCAAGTATAAGGTATAATGCGGTTTATGGCTTTTTTCGGTGTATTTGCATTTGCCCCGAGTTAATCGGTTCAGGTTAAGCTCGTGGATCTAACCCGGATATAATGAATTTCATTTACTGCACTTAAGCCCAAATTGACCCATAGCCTTCGCTAAGACCCGTAAGGATGAATACGGCATTGTGGGCTAACAATTTCTAGTTAATACAACAACTAGAACATGGATTCCTACCGGGTTGACACAAGTGGTAAGCGGTTTGTGTCGCTTAAGCAATGTCTCAAGTTCGAATCCTGTGAATGTAGAAAACCCCCGCTAGGAGACTCACCCACCATTGCCAAGTGCGCGACCCGAGTCGGATTCGGATTAATCAGGACGAAGCTCTGGATACCGAATGCGCAAGAACCAAAAAAAAAAAAAAAAAACATGGATTCCTGTTAGAGATGGAAATAGACCAGTCTTTGGCTAAACAGGTTTGAGGCTGTAAAGGAGGTAGAAGACCTGAGCTTGAATGCAGACTTTTTTTAGGCTCATGTCTGAGTTTTCATAAGCGCTTTTAAGCTTTTTAAAGCGCCATTTACAACGCCTTTTAAATGCCTTAAAAGCCATAAATAGGCTTTGTACACTTTGAGCCTATTAAAACCTATATAAATGTAAGCTTTTAATACAATATAAGAATTAAAAAAAAAAATATGTTAATTATGTGATATAAATATAATTATATTTATTTAATATGTAAATAAACCAGGCATAAAGGCTTACAAGCCAAGACTTAAGAAAATAGGCCTGACCTATTTATATATTTAGGCCTTTAAATAAGCTTTTGACCGACCTTTTTAACAAACAAACCAGGTCAGGCTGTAGGCTGCCTGATAGAGGTCTAGCCTATTCCCACCGTTAATTCATGTTATATCAAAAAAAAAATAGAACATGGATCCTACCACCAACATAGAGTTGGTCTAGTGGGGTAAGGTTTTACTAGATCCCTTTAGTTCTCGACATCAAGTCTTAAAGAAGACACTTGTATTAGAAAAGACAATCGTGAACCCCGAACTGGATATTGATGATAATATTTTTTAAAAAAAAAAAAATAGAGAGAACATGGATTCCTACCAAAAGGAATTGGGTCTAACAAAAGAGACTTGTCCCTCACAACATGGTGAATTAAGGTTCGAATCGCCGCTTGGAGATATACTCACATTTATACCTAGGGGAGTTGGGTTTTGCGAAAAGGGCTAATCTCTCACGACATAGCGAATCAAGGTTCAAACCCCTGCTCGGAGAGATACCCACCTTTATACCAAGGGGAGTTGGGTATAGAGGAAAGGGCTAGTCCCTCACAATATGACAAATCAAGGTTTAAATCTCCGTTTGGAGAGATATTCACATTTAATATCCGACAGTATCTCGAACATAATTGTCTCCAATAATAGGATATATTTGCCTAGGGAAAAAAAAAATGCCTTCCTTGGTGCAAAAGTAGTCTTGCCACATTTAGTTACTGACATGCTTCGAACATGATTACCTCCAATGAAAAAATACATATGCTTAAAAAAAAATAGTCTTGTGAGAAAACAAGTTTGCAATTGGGGACGCTTGTTCTTGCATAGAGGAAAAATTGGGCGTCGTTTTCTTCATCATCTTATCCCCTTTCTTCCTCTTGTTGCGACTCGATCGATCTCGATTGCGATGGAATCTTTGAGGGATCATATTGCTACTTTAAAAGTGCCAGAACCACATTGCTCTCCCTGATGATAGATTTTCGGGCCAGCTTTAATCTTACTACTACTCTTTCTTTCTTTTTCTTTTGGTTACTTTCTTCATCTCTTGTTCTAGTTTACTAGATTGAAATGTCTCAATCTTTCTAACTAATTGCTGAACGATGAGATTCCAGTTTGACTCAAACCATTCCGATATGTTCCATTGGCCTAGACTGAATTCTTTATCAACATGCTAGATGCAAAAATATTTTTGGCTGATATGAATTGGTTTGGGGCAAAACCTGCATCAAAGTTCAAATTTGATTTGTTTTATGCATTTTCTTCATAAAGATTATATGGAAAATGACAGCTAGGTCCCAAGGACCATAAAAAATTACAAAAAAGTCTCTATAAAAGTGAGTGTACTATATTTACATATAAAAAATTCACTTATTATTTTATTAACAACATCTTACTATATTTACAACAAAATTTTAAAAAATGGTCATTCACAAAAAAAAAAAACTATATTTACAAAAAAGTGTCGCCATATTCACAACAAAATTTAAACACTGGATTTTGTTTCAAACTAAATCCCTAAGCGTATAAGAGAGGTCATTTACAAATGTAAAAAAATGTTAGATTTACAATGGGAAGTCTTATATTCACAACAAAATTTTTAAACTTTGAGAAAAAAGTCATATTCATAATAGAAAATGCTATATTTATAACAAAATTTAAAAAAATTGTATTTTGTTTTAATACAAATAATATCAAAAAAATCTCTAATTTTTTTATATATAAATTTCTATTGGGATTTTTTTATAATTTTTTATGATCTCTAGGACCTAATGTCATTTTCCCAAGATTCTAGGGCCCGTTTGGTACACGGAAAAATTTGATGTGGGAAAGGAACTTAGAGGAAGGAAAAGAAGATTTGAAAGATGAGGAAGATGGCTTGAAAAAAGATGAGTTGTTTGGTAGGAAGAAAATGAAGGGGTGGTAATTGGTAAAGAATTAGGAAATATCTATTTTACCCTCAAAATAAATTAATTCAAAATAAAAAAGGAAAATATTTTTTTTGCTAAAATATATTTTTTAAAAAAATATGCTCTTGTTAAGTTCGAACTCGTACAATTTTTTTTTTTTTCGCCAAATTCAAACTTTTCAAGTTCAAACTTTCCCGCCAAGTTCGAACTTTCCTATCAAGTTTAAATTTCAAGCAGTAAATCTGTCCAAAAATGTGAACATTGACGTGGGAAACTTGAGATCCCACCAATTTTAGTGGATCGATCTTCCCACATATGAGGGAAGATTGATGGCCCGGAAGATTTACTTGAAAAATGTTCCAAACAAGATTTGCAAAATTCTTTTCTCTCCTCACCAATTCCTTGTACCAAACAGGCGCCTAAAGGTTTAAGTTTGATAGGCAAGAAGTGGGATGGCTTTTCAACTTCTTCGGTGAGAACAAGCGCAGGAGATGGGGCCTTTTACATAATACTGAGCGCTACCTCAACATCTTATCTTACTTTAAAAAACAACTCAAAGAAAGAATTGTGTCTTTTGCTTTTCTAAATTATGGAGTTTATGATTTTAAGGTATCATATCTGCTATGTAAAATTAAAATAAAATATATATATATATTTAAAAAAAAAAAAAAAAAAAAAAAAAAAAAAAAAAAAAAAAAAAAAAAACTCTATAAAGCTATAAGCACTGGGGAATTAGAAAGAATTTCCATCCATCAAGTGACGTGAAATTTACGGAAGGGGATTTCCTCCGAAATGATCTCCTATCATCAAATCTCGACCATCCATTTTTACACACGCGAAAAATTATTTTAGGATCTTAAAAATAATCAAGTAGATATCCTAAAATATTTTTTTCAATAATATTAAAATTATTTTGTTGTGCTCTAAAAAACGCTTGGGCTTAAACTTATGATTTGAATATTTTTAATTATCCGAAATTTACACGTAGTCATGTTGTGCTCAACGCTTGGGCTTCTATGATTTAATATTTTTTAATTCTATTTATAAGTGTCTTCCAACATGTTTTATATAGAGGGGGAAAAACTTTAAATATGATTAATCATACCTTAAAATTAAACAACTTTTCAACTTTATATATTATATCCCATCAAAATAAAATCAATACGATAATAAATGAAGAGTGACATTTTTCTTCTCACCTTATTTCTCCCCTCTTTGCTAATGGGATCAGGGAGTATTTTTTTAGAAAAAATGACAGAAAAGTATCTTTCAAATTGAAAAATTTAAAGTTAAGTATTTTCCATAAAATAAGTTGTGAATTGCTTATCAAATTTCATTATTAGCTTATTAAATCTGGTAACAAATCTAATTTGTAATTTGTAATATGGTTTTCTGTCGTTTTTCGTTAGTTTTTATTTTTGTAGAAAAAGCTATGACGTGGTTTGTTTTGATTGGCTAGGTAGGACCACGTAGGAAATTCCCTCTTTGGAACTTTCACCGACGCCAACAAAACTCATCGTAGTCAGCGCCACCTTGGTTGCAGCATATGAGTTGCTGGCAAAGGATTAAGAATGAATTTCTGGGGGGGAAAAATGCCATTTATTTTGTTTGTTCCGAAGCAGAGGCCGCTGCTTCAGGCTTCCGTCGGAAAAAGGTGAAGCCTTGGAAAATGGAAGATCTCAGATCCCAGTCCTACGGCCATGGAAGGACTCAGAATCAGATTGAGCCCCATTCTTTCTCTGTAACAGCATCGTCTTCATCTGGGGTCCGTGACATGCGAGATCTTAGATGTTACAGTGCCTCATATGCCTCTTCTGCCGCAAATCCAACTCAAAGCCAAATGGGAAACGATGTGACTTACAAGTTCAAGAAAGGAAGGTCCAAAAACAGCTCTTCCTCTAAAAGCTGGAGTCTTGATGATCCTGAGTTGCAGAGGAAGAAGAGGGTTGCTAGTTACAAGGTATATGCTGTTGAAGGTAAATTGAAAGGCTCTGTGAGGAAAAGTTTCAAGTGGCTCAAGGATAAGTACGCCAGAGTTGTGTATGGATTTTAGCAAGCTTTTTCAGGGATCATCTTGGTGAAGGGGTTTGAACTTTGAATCTTGGATCAACATAAGCTTATTCTCAGCTGGCTCCCTTCATGTTGATTCAGAAAATAATTGATTGTCCTTGTTCATCTGATGGTCGAATTTCATGAGATGAGGTTGAGAAATTGCGATCCGAGTGTTGGTTTTGGATCTTGTAGAGTGTAGACATGGTATTTGTTTTTATGCTTGTTCTTTTAAATTTCCTTCGCTGTGTATCTAAACTCAAATAAATGTAACTCATTCTGTTTTCATGGCACAGTTTTCAAAGAACTGATGAACTCCTGTTCAGGAGGGGGCTTCTATGGTTTCAAAATTGCATAGGGAAACAGAAATTCCAGTTGCATTATTTCTCTGCAATTTCTGGAACCATTGGACATTACTTGATGTTATATTGTTTGACATGCTACAATATCAATACGAATGTGCAGTGCACTATGACATTCACTTTTCTGTATATCCGCATAATATTGTTCTGGCTTGGGGAAGAAAGATTTGTTCTGAGAGAGTACTACTTTCTGATGATTAGGAGCCTTGTGCAAAAAAATGTTCTACAATCTATACAGATGAAGCAATCCAAATAACTGTTCAAACATATTTAGATGAAGTCTTTTGATACGCAATTACAGCCTCTAGTTGATTCCTTTGAAAGAGGGAATGAAACTTCAATGTGGGGATCACAATTTGGCCTTGTACATCAAAGGGTGAATCCTGTTCAGGCTTTTACGCACCACTAGTTTCTTGAGTAGTGTTTATAATCAAGCAAAAGATCACAATTCAGATGAATTTTGTCAATGAGTAACTAAGAAGATAATAGAAGGACACAAATATGAATCTCATTCTTCAGATGACTTTATAATAATGGTCCTCAAATTGAATATCCTACCATAACAGCTAATCACTTGGAGGACACCACATTCTCCTCCGGTATTTAATATCGGGGTTGGCTACGGTCCTCTTCCTCATTCCAACCGTTGGATTGAAATCTTAACCGTTCAGATCTAATATTATTTAAAAGTATTATTTATATATATTTTTTAATAATTTAATATTTTTTTAATATAAAAATAATATTTTTATAAAATATTAAATCAACCGTTCGATTTCAATCCAACTACTCAGATGAGAAGAGGATGAGAGCCACTCCATTTAATATCAGACATATTTGTAAAGTTAATCTTGGTCCTAAATATAAAACATAGTTTCATATTTTAGAATATTTTATTAGTCCCATAATTATAGGGATTAACTAATCCTAGAGATTATAGGAGATTGTTGTTAGGATATTAGCTTTCAAATTTCAAATATAGATATCTATTTTGTCTATAAATGTAATCGTTCTCTTATGTGAATATATCAATTATTCTCTCTGCAATTCTTCACATAGTTTTCATATTTTCCTATCTTTTCTTAATTTAACCTCTATTAATTCCCTCAACAATAATTAAGGAGGAAAGGGAGGGAGAAAATTAAGGAATATGATTATGGTATTTTTTTTTTTTAAAAAAAAACATGTCATATTAATTAATTTAACTAACTTTCTTAATTTAATCAAATTAAGTAAATATATCTTAGATTAAGGTCCGGAGGCAGTAATACATTGTTGCTTCTTCACCCAAGCTTTAGATTGCTTGATGGTTATTCTGTGTCAGAGGAGCACAAGAACTATTGCACAGGTATTTTTGAAATGAAAGTGGCAATGGAGTTGACAAAGTGGAACAAGAGATCGATACTGATTGTATTCCATGTTTAAGTTATACAATCTTGAGGCATAATTTGAGCAGAAATCATGATTTTTCGTGACGATTTGAATGAGGAAAGATGTTACTGGGGGTGTTCATAGCTTGAATTAGTGGTGGAAATACCTATGGTGACTTCATATGGTGCTGAGATATATATTTTTTAATGAATGTTAAAGCGTATCCATAATAGCTCAGTGGCCAGTGCCTTGATCAACAACTTCAAAAATTTCTCATTGCAAGAGCGTTGTGGAACTTAGGCTATAATTATTGGACAATTAAGATTTAAAGGAAGGATATAAAATTGTAAGAAGTTACATTATCAACAACTATAATCAAGAAGTCTGGCTCAATTACTCCATAGTGTTTTCTTCAATCTTCCCCCACCATTTTTCCCCTTAGAGGACTCCATTTTTCTTGTTTTGTGCTCCTCACTGACACATCTAATGACCTTTTTAAAAATGTGTCCGAAACACCTCAAAGAATATTCTGTTATTTTCTCTTCAATAAAAGCCACCCCAACTCTTCCATATTTATGTTGTCACGAACCTCGTCTTTTCTTAAATAAGTTGACTTTCTCCTATCAATATGTGCGTGTCAATGTTTAGTGTAATGCGAAATATGTCATTTTATAAAATTATACGCGTGCGGTTTTGAATTGAGCCCTTGAAATTCACTGGTTCACTAATCGAGCATCACTGGTGTTAAGGAATAATAGAAGCTTCAAATAAGACATTCATGAAAAGATGAAAAATCGAAAAATTCTAGGGATAAATTCAATCTGTAAATGATATTAAGATATACAGATGATCCATCAATCAGAAATACATAAAACTTACATGTACAATTAAATGGAAATTAATGAACAAATTACCCTAAAATTCCAAGAAATCGAACTCCACTTTCACATACAAGTAAAATCAAACTAGACTGGCTAAGCAGTTCATATCTCTTCTGAAAGAAATAAAACAGGAGTGAGAATAAGACCTGTAGCAGAAGACAGTTATCGGATTTAAAGATGATTCAGATTAGATAAAAATGTCATGCAGATCTATTGGTTAAAGAAAGGGAAAGCAATGAATTACTCTCAACAGAACTTACGGAGTAAAATAATCTAAGAGCCCAGAACAAGTTCTCCTTCCACAATAATCTCCACAAAACTTGCACCGTGGTAGCATTTTCAGTATTATAAAAAAAAAAAAAAAAAAAACAAGAGTAGCATGACTAATTACATTGTCACTGGTTCAGTAATTTTGAACTGTGCGTTCCAAGACACATCAGGTAAATCAATAACAACTCACAGGATAAGAGGCCATAACATTCAGGAGTTCCCGCCAGAAGATAAAAAGCCAGTTAGGCTCAAGCTTTACAGCAAGCATAAATCTTAGCTCAAATTCGTTCATCAGCTTCTCAGCTTTAGGTGTATACACAATCCAAACCCAGATTTCCAAGTTTAGACCAAACTTGCCTCAGCTCAGTTAAGCAGCATCAGCAACTAGAGAAGTGCAAGTCCATTCATAAATTTACAAGATGAAAAGGTGGCGATTTAATAGTGGGCCCTCTCATCATTCTCTAATTGCAAGCCTTCAATGCCCCTAACAGCAGATTCATAATTCTTGACATGAGAAGCATTTCTTCCAGAAGAAATTCTCTTTGCATCTGTAGCTCCCAGTGGTGAACTTCGATGCCCACCTGAAATTCTGTGAGCAGCTCCAGGGCTAGCTTCCGTAGTGCGAGTACGGGGATCTGACTCCCCACCAACAAATGCATCGCGGCTACTGGGAACAGCAACTCGCCGAGATGACCCACTTGACTGGCCCAAAATATGGTTACTTGGAGACTGCATGACAGAAATATAACCGCTGTTAAAAGTTGGAAAAGTTTGTTTATATATTGGCATCATCATTGATATTGAGCTGTCAGTGAGTTAAGAGGAACAGAGACCATATTTCTCAATGAAACCCATGCCCTCTGAAATAGAAACAACTGATTATGGCATCATCAAATATAAGAGGAATTTTAGTGACCAGGTTTTTCTGCCTTGAGAAACTTACAGAATTCAATATGGGGCCTGACATTTTTCGCCTCATAGAATCCATCGAAACAAGACCTGGTGTTCGCCCTTCATCCCCTCCTGTCAGGGAGACAAACAAGCAAGCACAATCAGAGCTCAAAAGCAAACACAAATTCTGAGAAACATAAAAAGGGATAAAATTGGGGAAAAAGACAAGACAAGTTAGCACAAAACCTATACCAATGTCTAGCAGAAACAAAAAATTGGCAATATGAAAGGTACAGGAGACCATACTGTTCAAATAACAAGAAATGATTGGAGAGCTACACACACAGAAAGAGCACATTGATTGTGTCAAGGGGAGTGATTAAGCAATAAAGTTTCTAGGAAAGCCAAAATCTTGTGGATTAAGTATACCAAGTTACCAACACAATAATGAAGTAAGCAAACCAAGTTTGCATATGACAGAGAGATGTAGATAGGATATTTGACCTATGTATGACGTAGCTTCAGAAATATTACCTGTCTGTCTATCAGCGTTAGCCACAACAGGCGGCATTCCAGAACTAGTTCCAGCACTTGGGCCCTGAAAAAATAACCATCTCAGGCTTCTAAACATTGATCATAATAAAAAGGGTCATGGGAGAAACAAAAATAAGAAAGACAATTACAAGGGCACGTGCAGGAGGAGTAGCCAGCTGTGATTGCTGATACTTCAAGATAGTCCAGTCAAAGACATAGTCAAACTGGAAGCCTAACAAGGTTGCCACAAAATACAATTAAGAAAGTATGTTCACATCATCCTTCAAAAAATACGAATCAAAAGTACATTTAAAAGTAAACACACGGTCAACATAAAATTGCAGACTAAAGAAGTGATTTCTAAAAATTCAAACCTTCCCGAATAAAGAGGTCACGGAATATCCTTTTCAGGTAAGCATAATCTGGCTTATCATCAAATCTTAATGATCGGCAGTAATGGAAATAAGAAGCAAATTCTGTTGGATAACCTCGGCACAAGGCCTGGAATAAAAAATATATTCTCAGTGTAACCCAAGAAGCCTAACTCGTACTATGCAAAGAAGGAAGATAGCTGTAAAATTCACCTCAATCGAGGTAGAAACCTTCTTTTCACTGATTCTCTCATACTTCTGTTTCTTGGTGCCAGCTTTAAGTCCCTGCCAAGGAAGACTACAAAGAAAATACAAATTTAACACAAATTTACAACATAACACTACAAAGAAAATAAAGGGTATATGGCTGTAATCACCTTCCTCTCAGAAAGTACATGAGGACATAACCAAGAGACTCTAGATCATCTCTTCGGCTTTGCTCTATGCATTGATCATCACAAAAAGAACAAACATCACATATCTAATGGCGGACACCACAACTTATCACAAAAAAGGGTGCTGAAATATAAAATGACACATACCAATGCCAAGATGAGTGTTCATGCTAGCGTATCTTGCAGTTCCAGTCAAATTCTTATTTTCCCTGCAGTTTTAATGATCAAATAGATCATACATCCTGTCATTCTTTTAAGTAATAAATTATGGGGGGAGAGGATAAATTTTTCTTAGAAATTCATGAAAATAAGGGAAATAAGATAAAAGGGGAGGCCAGTAAACATGTAGAAATCTCTCGTGACAACTCTCTTCTCTCATATTTATAACACTCAAAAGAAAATGACAAAAAAGAAAATACAAAGATACTTAAGACTCCCATACAGTAATTGAAATGCAATTTGAATTGGGCATCGAAAGGCTAACTTCTAAATCAAGAACCATATAAAATCGTACAATTTAGAAACACATTGAGAGATAGCTTGAAATAGATACCACATACTGTTTATATTTAAAAAAAAAACTTGAAATAATAAATTAAACCAAGTATTAACAGAAATTTAACTATAAATATCACAAAGAAAATATAAGGCTCATATCCAACTATCTAACTAGTACCTCATAAAATAGCCCAGAGCAGCAAGATGCAAGGGTGAGAGGTTGAGTATTTATTAATGTGTTGTTATATAAAAAGTCACTAAGATTTTTAAAAATATTTTGTAGTATGGAATACACTATGACCCATATAGAGATATATATGGGTGGGAGAGGTGATGCTATAGCAATTATAACTTTCATTACTTAACATGTACATAAAATACTCAAAACAGCTCTATATAAAAAGTCATAATTAATTTATTGGAATCCCTATATTTTCTATTGAGTAGATACCATAAATTAGCACATTTTCACATATTTATATTTATAATTATAGTATTATATCCGTCCCTTTTAAAGATCACCAAGATAATAATCAAAATATTAAATTGAACATTTACTAAATATTTTGTATCTACCTCCCCCATTATTAATTTACAAAATATTGTGTAACTACATTCCCCACTATCTATCTTTCATAACTGCCACTAATTTTTTTTAAGTGTTTTGAGCCTTCCATTTTGCTAATGTATTGGCCAGGGAGACGATTACGATTACTGCTCAACTTTTATATGGTTAAAATTTATTTTCAAAATAATAAAAAAGGCTCTCCAATTGATTTCCATATCACGCATATGTTTCGGTTTCTGGCTTGTAACGTGCATCATACGATTGTGTTGTAAGGCAATGTGACATTCAAGCATGGTACATGCTGTGCTGCTACAGTGCATATAAGGCTCTAGGTGAAAGCAAATTGACATCATTTGACTTATCGGAAGGAAAAGAAGCTTCAATCAATACCACGCACATGTACAATATACTTCAATTAACTGAAATGACCCTATCTGGCATGAATTACAATTCCAATTTCGACGACCAATTCAACCAGCAATCCGTATCAATGGACTCACAAATTGAAAAGAAATGTAATATTAAGCTGGGTCCCCTGTGGCCTAAAAAAACATTGCCCTCCTTGGCACCCTCAAGCAAAATTCAGTACAATATACATGGTACACGTGATGTAGCACTTAAAATTTGGCATAGGACCAATAAAAAATTCAAGCTAAAGTATATATCTTCCAAAAAGAGGGAATGATTTATATGCTTGATTAGCTTATTATTACAACAAAAATGTTTGTAGTCGTTCAATGTGCTGATAATGCAGGATTAATGTAATCTTGAAAGTGATTGCTTCATATTCTGTATTACTTCCACATGCTGATTAAGCAAAAGCGTCTGTTATTACATTCTAAAAAAGCACTAATACAATGTCATGAAAGCATGGACATTTCCTAAAATTTTCTGAGATTCAAGATTAGGACATATTTCATTTTCCTACCGAGCCCAAACAACAACAATAAAACTAAATCAAAAACACATAACAAATCTTCATACCTGTAAGGAATGTGTTGATGAGTTGAACTATCTCTATATTTCTTAGCCAAACCAAAGTCAATAACATAAACCTACATGCAGATAGATGTCATTAAACACTTTTATAGCAGACATTACGCAAAAACATAACAGACCATGTGTCAATAAGATTAGCTACCTGGTTTGCACGCCTTCCTAAACCCATAAGAAAATTATCTGGTTTGATGTCCCGATGTAGGAATGATTTGGAATGAACAAACTCAACTCGGTTGATCTGGAAAATGATGCCAAGATCATTAGCCCTTACATTTAATTAATTAAATATACATCTAAATTGCAAGGTCAAAAGGGCTAACCATTTGATCAGCAAGCATGAGAACTGTCTTCAGTGATAGCTTCCTACTGCAGAAGTTAAATAGATCTTCAAGACTAGGTCCAAGAAGATCTATCACCAGAACATTGTAGTCTCCCTCCACTCCAAACCATCTAACATTTGGAATTCCAGCTGCCAAGACCATCAAATATTAGTTGGCATAAATTTTACAATAATAAGGAAGAAAAAAATTCCTCATAGAGAAGTGTACAATAATACAAATATAAAAGCAAATTATATTTTGAGAGTCAATACTTCCTCCCTGGAGAATTCTGTACAGCTTGGACTCATACAACAACTGAGGATGCTTTGTCTTGACATTTTCCTAGTCAAAAGCAAAAGAAAAAAAAAATAGAAGAAACACAAAAATATCAACTGTGGTGCGCTTGAAGATACAGTAAACATTTTGATGGTTGCTTCAAGTAAAATGCAACTAGGAATCAAGAAGTTTCTCTAACCAATAAGCTACAGGGATTCAAGAGTCATATGCACAAAGCCAAAAATGCAATCTTGAAAGATGATTTTCAAGAGTCATATGCACAAAGCCAAAAAAGCGATCTTGAAAGATGATTTTCATTCAAAGACTAACACAGATGCCCGCTCATACTATGAGCCATACAACAGTCTTCGTTCCTAGAAAAAGACATAATTAATAATCATAAGTTTAAATAGCCCCCATATTTAAATATGATCTCCAACTAAAGGTGAATAACGCATGGACCATAGGAGCCCCTAAAAAGTGTAATCTTGCACTTAAATACAGTTTCCACCCTAAAGTAGAAGAAGAGTAATTATTTTCAATATACTGTCTATTAAAGCAATTGTCTCCAGATGATCAATGCATAACCAGACAATTAGAGTCCATCAAACAACCAAGGACCGTTTGATTTTGCTCTCAACTAGAAAATCTTGCAACTTCGTGGAAGATTCCAATTCTCAGGTATATTAAAGATACCACAGTTTGAAACAGAAATAATCACAAAGGTGAAACCCCCTAAAAAGAATGAACTAATGTAAAGCCCCCTAAAAAGAAAGTTTCTACAAAAGACTTTGAACTTGGAATGCAAACAGCCCCGAGTTACAAATCAGGACTCCCTGAAAGCAGTCAAGTGTATATTAACGGTGAAGACCGGATTCTAAATGCTCCAATCTCCCTCGTAAGAGCCCTTTTCGATAATCGCTCCCTATCACTCTCTAAGACTTAGCAAAAATGAACTAGCTCAGCGAAGACGTTGGGAGCAAGAGATAATATCATGCAGCAATATTTAAGCACTTCCAAATAGAGACTGCGAGGCATGAACAGAAAAAGGAAATGCAAACCCATGTCCTGTAATTACCTTCACAGAAAAACAATTAAAGAACGAAAGTAACATGTCTAAAACCTCGTTGGTAACACTTACAAGCTTAATTGCGACCTCTTCGTTAGTTTGAATATTAGTACCTGCATACAACCCAAAAAAAAAAAATCATCCTATCAGCATCCCGCCCGAAATGATATAAACAGAAGGAGAAAATGAAAAGAGACAAAAGTAAACAAACCTAAATAGATCTCGCCAAAGGAACCGCTGCCGATCTTGCGGCCAAGCCGAAACTTATTCCCAACACGAGGTTCCATTCAAGAAGCGAAAGATGGAAACCCTAAGCTAACAAGAGCACCTAATTCTAAATAAGAAGAGTATGCAACACCAAATATTCTCCGAACCCAAAACTGGAATCCATGAATCCGATACGAGCGGAGAACAGCTAAGGAGAATAAAATTTAAAAAATTAATTTAATAAAAGGGTAAGGGGGCGAAAAATAAGAATTTCTTCAGAGATCTGGGGATAGGAAACCTCCCATACGATAAATAGTTAGCCTTTTTTGTTGTTCTTGATGAATAATAATTACAGATTCTAGGGTTAGGTCAGGTGAAAAGGAGGGGGAAGAAGGGTTATTGGTAGAGGAAAAGGTACGGAGGAGGGGTCATGGTGAAGGAGGTGGGTGATTGGGCGTTCTGTCTCTGTGTGTTCCCACCAATTCGAACAATGGGGATTGTTTGATGATCCACCCGAAGCATTGAGCAAGATAGCAACCGTCGGTTAATTTGGTTTTTTTTTTTTTTTTTTTTTTTTTTTTTTTTCCGAGGGATATATATGCGTAGTAGGAAATAGGAATAGGAATACCAAGAAACGAGAAGCATGTCCAAGCGCGTGTGGCGTGTAATCCACGTGTGGCCACTACAACAAAAGCCGCAGTCACTGGTGGGTCCCACCACCATCCTGCTTTATCGTCCATCCTGGATTGTTGCGGAGCGTCCTATGGTAAGGTGACCGGATGAGGTGTCATAAAAGGATGGATTAATGTCGTGTTCCCAACTCTAATTGTAAATTTTTTATTAGAAAGAATTATAAATAAAAAAGTACTCCCTTCAATCCTAATTATATAAGATTTAGTTGATTTTTTTAGAGATTAATTGTTAAAACTAATTAAATTACTTTTCGAAAGTATTTTTATTTTTATTTTTATTTTTTTCTTCAACTAATTAGTTTGATTAATAAACTAATATATAATCTAAGGATCTGAAACAAATGAAATGATTAAGTAATTTATTTAGCTTCATTAATCTCTCCAAAAAAAGTCAACTTGGTCTTATAAAACGAATCTTTAAATTTATTACAATTTTTTTTAGTGCTATCCCTTTTTAATGCTTATTACTCCTCATAAATTCATAATTATAAGATTTAGTTGACTTTTTTTGGAGAGATTAAGGAAAGCCTAATTAAATTATTTTTGAAAGTATTTTTATTTTTTATTTTTTTTCTTCAAACTAATTAGTTTGACTAATAAACTAATATATAATCTAAGGATACATAACAAATGAAATGATTAAGAACTTATCGAACTTTTTTGAAATTCTTTAATCTCTTCAAAAAAAAAACAACTGCGCCTTATAATTAAGACAGGAGGTAGTAATAAGCATTAAAAAGGGATAGCATTAAAAAAATTGTAATAAATTTAAAGATTCTTTATAAATTGGTCATTTTACTTTCTGTTATAAATATAATAGCCATCATAATCAATTTTGTCATGGGATTCTTTGCTGCCAATGATCAATTTGGTCATTTTACTTTCGTACTTCTTTTACTTCTTTGATAGGGTCTTTTACTGTTTGTAATATGTGAAATACTTCTTATTTAATACTCCCTCCCGGCCCCTAATTATAGGGACATATTTAACCGATTTTGTGGAGATTAAGGAAAGAAGTTAAATTAGTTAATTTTACTCATTTTCCTAAAATGCCCTTATATAAATTTAAAATGACATAAATAAAAGTGAATCAATAGCTTCTACCATATACCTCTCCAACCTAAAATTTTCCTTTCCACACGCTATCTAATTAAAATAGTGATCTTAATATATATATATATGTGTGTGTGTACATATATCTACACACATATATGTACGCGCACACATACACAAAGATATATGTGTGTGTGTGTTTATATATGTACACACACGTATATACATATATGTCTACATACCGACATATATGTGTGTGTCTATATATATTTGTGTGTAGACACCACACACACATATATATATGTGCATGTGTGTCTATATATATTTGTGTGTAGACACACACATATATACATATACATATATCTAAAAGTTTTATTGATTGTAAGAGTTTACGTACCTATATATATATATATTCACTAAAAATCAAATACATTTGAGGGAATAAGATAAGGGTGTTTTAGGAAGAAATTGTCAAAAATTAGAATGTTGTCTTATAATTAAGACCAAAATTAACTCTCAAATGTTGTCATATAATTAGGACCGGAGGGAGTACTATAATTTTGTCTTGATCGATTAAAAAAAAATCATTTCATACACTATAATGTTACATGCAATGGCATGCATGCATGCATTAATCAAAACGATGTTTTTATAAACAAGTAGAAATTTGGATAAAATATAGTTCAGATCATGACCCACTTGGACTTTTTAAGTTTTAGGATGAAGATGGTCGTATCATCATTAATGGGTATGTTTAATATTAAGTTGAACTCTTTGTTCATCAACATAGAGAATCCAGGCTGTCTATTGCTTTGAAAGCAACTGTGACAGGAAATATATAATGAGAGATTTATTTTTTCTTGATTAAGTTTTTTTATGGCTAAAATCATCTGAAGATCTTTAAAGCAAGACTTTTGCTGAACTATCATGAAAGTTTTTTTGGCCTTGTAAAAGTCCCACAGATTTAAAGTGAATGATGAGGCAGGCTTATGGCTAATTTATCATACATCCTTTGATCTCTGTTCAGTGCTCAGTGACTCACATTTCTGTCGTCACCACCATTTTCAGTCCTAGCTAGCTGTTAATGAGATTTGAAGATCCTTAAGGAAGCTTGAACTGAAAAGGTGTTGACCATATCTAGAATCTCAATTTTTCAAATTCAGGTTTCAGAGATTGGACAATAACCAAAGACTTGACTTTATTTACGCAGATTATATCGGGCTATAACTTTCTGATATACAAGTTAAGTCAGCATAACTAAAGACTTTACTTTTCTTTACGCAGAGGGCTCCCCTCATCATGGTTCTTTGATGCTAACCCTTTTATTACTTCTCCAGGCCAAGACGAGTCAGCATGTGTATATATAAAGTTGCAAAGATGGCTTCGGGCTTAATGACCACATAAAGTTCTTCAGAGATGCTATAAGAGATATCTATCAGCACAGATTATCGTGAAGAATGATGGTGTCGTCATTCATTCGGTTTAGAACCCTTCCTCTTCCTCTACTAACCATTAGATCAGCATTTGAATGGTCAAGATTTAGTTTTTTTACAAAAAAAATATAAAAATTATTTTCTTTATTGTAGTTATTAGTGTATATATCTTAGATAGAATAACAGATTAGTTGAGATAATGTTACATGTAAATAGTTAGTTTAGATACTTCTAGAATAGATGAGACTATGTACAGTTTACTTATTATGTCTATATAAAGGGTACTTGTATCATGTATCAGTTTAAGCAATAATATTCTGAAATTCTATTTTCTCTTCTTGCTAAACCACTTTATGGTATCAAAGCGGGATAGTATTTGACATCCTGTGTTTCTTCTCAATTTTTTTTCTTTTCTTGCTTCCACCATTACTAATCTTTGACAGATTGGCAGAGCTTTTTTCAATTACTTTCTCTGCCATTTCATGTGATACTTGAGCCAGCGGGTTTGTCCTCTTGCCTAGAATCTTCACGTGGTTTTTGATTCCTTTCATTTCCTCTTTCCATTCCATCTTTGCTTCATCTTCCTTGATGGCAGCAACTTCATCTAAAAACTCTATCGGTGCCATTTCTTCCACATCGACACCAATTAATCCTTTCCAAGATATCTCTAATCCATTTTATCTTCACCCTAACGAGAATCCATCGTTGATTCTTGTGTCTCCAATTCTTTCCGGTGGAAATTATCATTCGTGGGCTAGGGCTATGCGAATGGATTTATTGTCGAAGAACAAGCTTCGGTTTATCGATCGATCAATTCCAATACCGATTTTATCAGATCCACTCTTTCCGGCTTGGGAGAGATGCAATATGATGGTCCTATCTTGGCTAACGAGATCGATTTCACCATTCCTTGCTCAGAGCATCTTATGGATCGACCGAGCTAGCGATGTTTGAGAGGATCTTCGTTCGCGGTTTTCTCAGAACGATGTATTTAGATTGGCTAATCTACAAGAAGATATTTAGAGTTTAAAGCAGGGAGATCTGTCTGTGAGTGACTTCTTTACCAAACTCAAAATTCTTTAGGATGAATTTCTGGCTTTACGACCACCTATCTCTTGTTCTTGTAATCCGAAATGTGCTTGTGGTATGGTTGAGACCTAAAGGCGTCTGGATCAGGATTATGTTATTCGATTTTTGAAAGGGTTGAGTGATCGATTTTCATCGGTCAAATCTCAAATCATGCTCATTGATCCCTTACCGTCTATTAATCGTGTGTTTGCCTTAGTCCAGCAACAAGAACGTGAAATGGGTTTTCAGATTGGTGACGCTACTACTATGTTCTCTAAGTCAGTTAATCAGTGATCCCCTACTTCTGTGTTGTCTAATCGACTCCACTAGGCTCTACTAAGCAATGTACCTATTGTGACAAGTATAAACACACTAAAGCGACATGCTACAAGAAACATGGATTTGCACCGAGATTCAAATTCAAAAGCTTTACGGTTAATGCAGTCTCTTTTGAGAATATGATTAGTTCTCACACCACTGAACCGGTTCGGGTTGCTAATTCTTCTTATGGATTCACACCGAGCAATATCAAAAGCTGCTAGCCCTAGTGCAAATTGAAAACTCTTCTGCTCAACCCTCAGTCTCCAAATCCTCCGTTTATGTGAATCATGTTTCTACTAATGGTACACATTTTATATGTTCAATTCACTCGTTTTCTAACTATTGAATCATTGATTCAGGAGCTTCTGATCATGTTTGTGCTAATTTGTCTTTCTTTGCCTCATATAAGCGTATATCACCAATTTCTGTCAATCTACCTGATGGTTCACGGGTATTAGCTTCTTACAGTGGCATTGTTCGTTTTTCTAATGTTTTCATGATTCAGGATGTTTTATATGTCCCAAATTTCCATTTCAATTTAATTTCTATTTCTAAACTCACTAAATTTCTTCCTTGTTTTGTTTCTTTTCAGAGACTACAATGCCACATCAAACTCCTTCCTTCTGAGAGGATGATTGGTTCAGCTAGTGTCATTGAAGGGTTATACATCATGAATCAAGCAGATATGGTTCCCTCTCCCTTAGTCAATAATGTTTCTACTACTGTTAATCCCATTCCCTTTGATCTTTGGCATTTTAGACTAGGCCCTTTATCCAAAAATACTTTACATACTATTCAGAAACAATACCCTGATGTATCTTTCAATTCTTCATTTCATTGTTGTGACATTTGTCATTTTGCTAAGCAACGAAAGTTGTCTTTCCCTGTTAGTACTAGTGCTTCTAATAAAATGTTTGGATTGGTTCACATAGATATATGGGGTCCATATCATTTACCTTCTGTACATGGTGATAAATATTTTTAACTATTGTGGATGATTTTTCCCGATATACATGGATTTACTTGCTTAAGAATAAGTCTGAAGTTTGACCTTATATACAATCCTTTATTTCTTTGGTGAAAACTCAATTTACTGCCTCTATTCAGATCATTAGGTCTAATAATGGTCTAGAGTTTCATATGACATATTTCTTTGCTCAAAATGGAATTGTTCATCAAACCTCTTGTCCTGAAACTCGATAGAATGGTAAAGTAGAACAAAAACACCAACATATTCTAAATGTGGCTCGAGCTCTTTTATTTCAAGATCATATTCCTAAATTTTTTTGGTCTTATGCCCTTACACATGCTATTTACCTTATTAATCGATTACCTACTCCACTTTTAGGCAATAAAAGTCTTTTTGAGATGCTTTATAATAAACTCCATGATTTTAACTTGTTGAAAATTTTTGGTTGCCTATGTTTTTCCTTCACTCTTTTGGAAAATCGACATAAATTTGATGTAAGAGCTCACAAATGCATTTTTCTTGGATATAGGGTTGGTACTAAAGAATTTGTTATTTTAAATTTGCTTACTCGTTAGATTCATATCTCTCACCATGTATATTTTTATGAATCAATTTTTCCATTTAGCACTACTGATTCTGTGATCTCATCGGATTCCCTCCCTTTACCACAAGAAATGCCACCACTTGATTGTTATGATTTACCATCTTCTACTATTTCCCCTGATTTACCTTCCCCTATTTCCCCTTCTACTACTTATTGCTCTTTACCTTTACCATGACGGTCTACTCGCCTTCATCGTACACCCACCTATATGCAAGATTAACATTTCACTCTTCAGTGTGCATCTGCTGTACGAGATTCTTTGGAGGAAGGAATCTATCACCCTCTTCCTCATGTTCTCTCTTATCATCGTCTCTCCCCTCTATATCATCGCTTTACTTGTTCTATTTCCACTGATGATATTCCTAAATCTTATTCTAAAGCTATTAAACATGAGGGTTGGAAACATGTTATTCAGTCTGAACTTGAGGCTTTGCAACAAAATCAAACATGGGCGTTAACTGATTTACCTCTTGGTAAGCGCCCAATTGGTTGTAAGTGGGTCTTTGCTAAGAAATATAACTCAGATGGTACTTTTAATCGGTATAAGGGTAGGCTTGTTGCTCAAGGATATACACAAGTTGAGGGAATTGACTATAACGATTCTTTTTCTCCTATTGCTAAATTGACAATTGTCCGTTTACTACTTGCTCTTGCAGCTGCTCATAATTGGCATTTGAAGCAATTAGATGTCAATAATGCATTTTTGTATGGAGATCTTGATGAGGAAGTGTACATGTTACCACCTCCCGACTTACCTGTGTTTTCTCCTCAACAAGTTTGCAAATTACAGCAGTCCCTTTATGGCCTTAAACAGGCCAACCACGCCAATGGTTTTCAAAATTGTCTAAAGCTCTTTTTACTTGTGGTTATCATCAATCACAAGATGATCATTCTCTATTTCTCAAGAGTTCTTCTACTTCCTTTACTACCCTGTTGATATATGTGGATGATATCATTATTAGTGGGACTGATTTAGCTAAAATTGATCATATTAAGACATATTTTGATGATTGTTTTAAGATCAAAGACCTTGGTGATGCTAAATATTTTTTTGGCTTAGAAATTGCTAGGAGTTCTACTAGAATTTCTTTATGTTAGCATAAGTTTGCTTTAGATTTGTTGTCTGATGCTAGTTTTTTAGACTGTAAACCTGCCAAAACTCATATGTCTTGAAATCTGAAGCTCTCTATTGATTCTGGTGTTCCTCTAGTTGATGGGTCACAATATAGGACTCTAGTTGGTCGCCTTTTGTATTTGTCTAACACTAGGCCAAATTTATCCTTCGCTATAAAGCAGCTCAATCAGTTTGTCCAGCACCCCACTGATCTGCATTTATGGGCCCTTCATCATGTGTTACGGTATCTGATGGGGACCTTTTTGTCTTTAGCCTTGGGGTCCACAATCAAAAATAAACCAAGGATTGCGTATAGGCAAACCTAGGATCGTTCTATCTTTCGAGGAGCCTTTTATTGAATCCTAAGTAATCTAAATGACATGCAAATGCAATTAATTAAAACAAGGGGAAAATTGGTTTTTTGGATTTTCAAACTAATAAACTAAAATAAGCATGCAATTAAATCAAATGTTAACTAATGTTTTTGGTATTTTTTTTATAAAATAGTGAATGAAATGGTATTGAAGTGAAAATATGAATGATGAATGTTCTTGGTAATGAAGAAATGACTTTCCTTACTCATAAAAGATTATGGGAGTAAAAATTCATCAAGTCTTA
The DNA here is from genome assembly GCA_019022615.1 of Acacia melanoxylon. Taxonomy (NCBI): domain Eukaryota; kingdom Viridiplantae; phylum Streptophyta; class Magnoliopsida; order Fabales; family Fabaceae; genus Acacia; species Acacia melanoxylon. The sequence goes on from JAFJYJ010000011.1 coordinate 5,590,587, forward strand.
AGAAAAACCTCAAGATAACACTTGAGTCCAATATTCTCAATTAATAGTAGCTCCTACAAACATAGCTAACTACTACCTCTTGAGAAATTGTTAAAAACCACTTGATGTGCAATTTAAAATTGGAATAATGTAACATAAGTCTTCTTGAAATTGTACATACATGAGCTTCTTCAAAGGGCACAAATCAACCACATTAACTAAACAATAACACGCTAATTAATATAATCTCATTGCAACCACAAGAAATTAAAACAATATAATCTTCACATTGCAAAATCCAATCTCAATCACAATTATCAATCCAACAGAGACAATAAACATTAATCTCAGTTTCAGATTTATACACAATAATTCCTAAAACTAGACAACCTAAATATATAAATCCAGACTAATAGAAAGATAGAAAAACTCCCCTAATAATGTAGTCCAATAAGCTCAAGTATTAATCTTCATCACCAAGAAAGAGGGAATCAGCAACTCATGAAGCACCAGAACACTCACCGGAAAATACAGAGTTCACCGGAAATAATGGAGGAATGGTGGTGCAAGGTTGAAGAGAGGACTCGAAGGTCTGGTTCTCTCTTTGCGGCGTACTGTGTCTCCCTCCTCCCTTTATCTCCAGCGTCTCTGTTCTCGCGGCCTCTTTGTATATTTCCAGGTCTCTGGTTTTCACTACGAAACTCTCACGGTGCTGCGTTTGAGGTGGAAGGAGTGGTCGTCGGCGACGTGGGGGACAATGGAGATGGTCGCCGGTGACGTCAGGAATGAAGGAAGGTAGAAGATGATCGCGTCTGGTCTGTGTGTGTCAATCCGAATATGCTGAGGCGTCTTTTATTCGCAGTGCAATCAATAATTGAATCCTTCCCCTCAGCTGCATATCGTTACAGGGTCTAACCTAGCTCCCTTAGTCAAAATGTGCATTTTGACTAAGGGACTAAAATGAGAGTATCAAAAGTTTGCATGAGGGACTAAACTGAAATATTTTTGAAATGTTTCTGGGTCATAGTGGAATTCATAATAACTCTGGGGATCTTTTCTGTAATTTGTCTCTGGCCCTTTTCTTCATTGATTTCCAATTTTCAGAAATTTTTGGGGCCTTTCTTGTAATTTTTCCCAGTCCTCAAAACATTAATTTTGACCCAATTGACATTTTTCCAAATTCTTCAATTTTCTTCCAAAACACCTATAATGCAAGATTAAACACAATATAGCATCAAAAGTCCAAGAAATCCTTTGCATGAATAATTAATAAATTATGACCATTTTGCCCCTAATTTCACTTAATTCAAAACAAATGTCCCTAACTCAAATCAGTGCTTAGTCATGCAATAATGTCCAAGAAAATACATTAAAAATCCCCATTTGATTATGAAAAATCATATAAAAATATGGTTCGATCAGTATCTTAAGGGTGCCCCTGGTCGTGGGCTTTTCTTTCCTGTTACATCATGCTTTTAGTGATTCGGATTGGGCTGGTTGTTTGGATACGCGATGTTCTATTACTAGTTTTTGTGGTTTTCTTGATCAGGCTTTGATTACATGGCGTTCCAAGAAGCAACCCACCGTTTCTACCTCTTCTTCCGAGGCTGAATATCGAGCTTTGGCTGCCACTACATGTGAATTACAGTGGCTTTGTTATTTGTTGCATGATTTTGGCCTTCCTGTTTCTGGTCTGCTTCTCTATACTGTGATAATCAGTCAGTTAGTCACATTGCATCTAATTTGACCTTTTATGAGCGTACCAAGCACTTAGACATTAATTGTCATATTGTTCGTGAGAAGTTACAACAAGGCATTATTCATCTTCTTCCTATTAAATCTGAAGATCAATTGGTAGATATTTTTACTAAGGCTTTACCAACTTCTTCTTTTGTACACTTCTTACCAAGCTAGGTATGATAAACAAAAATGCTCCAGCTTGAGGGGGTATTAGTGTATATATCTTAGTTAGAATAACAGATTAGTTGAGATATTGTTACAAGTAAATAGTTAGTTTAGATACTTCTAGAATAGATGAAACTATGTACAGTTTACTTATTGTGTCTATATAAAGGGCACTTGTATCATGTATCAGTTTAAGCAATAATATTGGGAAATTTTATTTTCTCTTCTTGCTAAACCACTTTAGTAGTATTGGATTATTCATATCAAAATTTTGTAAAAGATCAAATCTAAGCTATTCAAATGTTGATTGAATTGTTATAAAAAGAGAAGATGACCTTGAGCTGCACATAAAACTCAATCTAGACCAGGGACGAACCTAGGGGGCTAGGGGTGGCCCCCACCTCCCCTAAAATGACAGAATATTATCCAATTTTTTTAGGAAATTATATTTCCACCTCATAAAACTTTCAGTTTTTTCACTTTAGTCCTTATTGGAAGTTTGATAAAGGGACTAAAATGAAAATAGTGAAATTATTATAGGGCTGAAATATAATTTCGTGAACACCTGGATTCTATTCTATAAATTTCGCCCCTCTTAATTTCAATTCCATGCATGGGTTTCGTGAAGAAACTACGTCTAGGATCTAGACGCAAAGATAGCCCAAAAAGACAAATGGCTCCAACACACAATGGGGTACAAGTTGAAGAACCAAGCGCACCCAAAAACTTATCGTCTTTGAAAATCTTTTGCAATTTACTAAAAAGTTGTTTGTACGACAATAATGATTTATGAAACAATAAACAGTCAATCAAATATGTATGCTAGGAAGAAACTACGTCTAGGAGCTTCATGAGATTTTCAATCCACTATCTTCTTTCAACTTGATTACACGCTCACGTACTCGAAACAATCCTCTTACTAGGATTCACTTCCCCCATACAAGTCGTAATCAATACACTCACTTGATTACACTCGCACTCAAAGTAACCTCTCACTAGGATTCACTCCTTACAAAGCCGTAATCAATACAATGGGTTTCCCACTCAAGATCACCCAATCTTGAGTAAGTCTCGAATAGTATGGTAGGATGTTTACAATAAATCTTCTCTCTCGTAAGTGAATGAATAAACACTGAAGTGCATTACAAATAATTTCACTCTCTCTGATAAGCTAAGTAAACATTGAAAACAGAGAGTAAATGATGTAAAGATCAGAGTATTAGCATGTTGAAGATGTAAGCTTGTGTCTTGCTTCTTCTGTCTTGAATCTGACTTCTTTTATAGGTAGAGATCAATATATGACCGTTGGAGAAAGAAATATACGATGAAAACTAGCCGTTAGAACTTCGTTTTCGAATTAATACGAATACTCGAGCAGTATTGAGGTTGTTAGGTAACCCCAGGTTCTTCTGTCTCGATCAATACTCGAGTATTGAGATGGAAAAGTGGAAGATGAAGTCCCTAAATGTCAACTTTAGAGGGTCATATCTCCCTGGTCTGAACTCCCTTTTGGTTAGTTTTTACCAATGTTTCATATGCCACCAAACATTGAAGCTTGGTTTGCTGTGTGGCGTGAATTTTAGTGTCAACTTCCACAATTCATAGCTCTCTCATATGAACTCTTTTGGACGCATTAGGAGTTAGTGACTTGTCTTTCCAATTCACACAGAGAGCGTTTCTGAAAACGCTGCATACTCAAGTATTGACTTGGATACTCGAGTATTGCAAGTCCAAAATGTAGGGTACAAGTATGGTTTTGACTCCTAAACTCGAAAAGTATTGAGTGTCTCCCTCCTATTTTTTTCTATCTATTCTAATTGAGTGATTCAAACTTCCATATGATCTTGGAGGCTTCTACATCAAATAGTATGAAAGATGTTCTTCCTTTTTCCATCTCCCAACTTGATCATTCTTCATCATTCAACTCTTTCTTTCTTCTCTTCTCTTCTTCTCTTGATCATTTTCCATAATTCAATTCTTTCTTTCTTCTCTTCTCTTGATCATTCTCTCGTCATTCAATGGTGTTCTTTGATAACTTCTTACTTCCTTGACATTCGATATTCTCATTATATTTTATTTCAGTAAAACTAGTTTTAATATTTACACTTCAATATTAGACATCATCAAAACTAATTAAGTAACACAAGGTCTCCTCCTTTTCTATCTCATTCAGAATATCATACATCAAATAGTTAGTTCACTAACTTGCATGTTTTAATATTTACACTTTCAAAATGGGTTAATTAAAAGAGAACCAACCATATACGTTTCAGGAAATCATAAGAGTGACTGTCGTTACTTGCTTTATTACTTGCCATCTTAAAGAATTTATAAATCTCAAGAGAGTGATGAAAACCATAAAAGGCTATTGTTTCATGTTTGCGTTTTTAGTTCCTGCATTCTCATTTCATTGTTTCCACCAAACACAGCACCCACATATTATCAAAATTACAGGCTAAGGGTGAATACTGAAGAGTGAGAAAAGGACAAAGGCAATAATGAATAGCCTAAAGTGAATAATCCCATCTCTGGCTCTTATCCTTTATAGTGTGAATTTAGGGTTACAAATGAATCTTGGCCATCCATGTGGCATATACAAATATATGAAGGCTAGTATACCTATAATGAATATTTACACAATAATAATTAACTATTATCTCTAGCATTCCCCCTCAAACGAGAGGGTGTGGGACACACATCAAGTTTGTGTCTAAAATGAGAAAACTGAGAATAAGATAAGGCTTTGGTAAAACAGTCAGCTATCTGATGAGATGATGGGACATATCGAACTCTAATGGATCTAGATAAGACTTGATCTCTAATGAAGTGAACATCTATCTCAATGTGTTTACTTCTAGCATGATGAACTAGATTTGAGGCAAGGGCTTGAGCACTCAAATTGTCACACCATATTGTTGAGGGCTTCCAAATGTAGAGACCAATTTCTGTTAGAAGCGAATGTAACCATTTTAGTTCAACTGCACCATCAGATAAAGAACGATACTCTGATTCTGAACTTGATCTAGAAACAACTCTTTGTTTCTTGGAGCACCAAGAAACAAGAGTTCCACCCAAGTATACACAATAACCACCTATAGATTTTCTATCATCAAGATCCGTGGCCCAGTTAGCATCTGTAAAAGCCATCAACTGAAGAGATCCTATTGGTTTGATGTGAAGACCAAAATGAATTGTGCCTTTTAGGTATCTTAGGATTCTCTTAACTCCTTGAAAGTGTATCTCAGTTGGTTTGCAAAAATTGACTTAGCTTGTTAACTGAATAAGCTATATCAGGTTTGGATGTTGTCAAATATTGTAAAGACCCAATTGCTCTTCTATATAACGAAGGATCAAACAATAACTGGACATCTTGAGTGGTAAATTGCCTACCAGTTACCATAGGTTTAGGCACAGGTGCACAATCAGTCATATGAAAACGTTTCAGCAAGTCTAGAACATACTTGGTCTGATTGACATAAAATCCAGAACTATCTCTATGAATTTACAATGTAACACCCCATTGTTCTGAGCCCAGAACATAGTGGCATCTTCACCTATCATGCAAAGATCTAATTTTTAACAAAAATTTAAACCACTGGGTTAGGTTTGGTTCTTATGAAGAAAGCCCTTCTTTAGAGAAAGATCTCAAAATAATAATACAGTTCGAATGGGCTTTTCTGAAATATTTAAAACATTCGAAAACATTTAATCAGTGGTTCAAACTTATCATTAAAATTGCATCATACTTAAAACCTTATCAAATTTTATCAGAGTATTTCCTTATTTCTTCAATTAATCTAGTGCTCTACCATTCACTTGGTCATCCATTTCATTATGGGCTCGTGATATACGTGCCCTTCCTGCAACAATACAATACATACATGTTCTACTACTATCCGATCATAGTATCTACACAAATATACATCCCAATAGCCACGTTCGGCTATCTCAAAATATTATCTAAGTCATAAGGAAATAAAATTATCATTATACAAAAAAAGTGAAACTATATGTTTCATCAGCATCATCAACACTACCTTCTTCTCAAGATCAAGCAATATTTACGCTTTGCCTCTTCTTCCTTGCCTATTAGTCTGCCCATATCCTGGATTTATGGAAGGCTCTGAGATTCAAATGAATGAATCCCAGAGTAACAGGTTAATCTCAAATTCTAACATATATAGTATATGTAAATCAACCAAATAGAGTAGTCCACACAGCATATAAAGCATTCAAATTCATTTCAAATTCAACGACAAGTATTAAATACCAAATGCAGCTTGTAATACAAGTAAATCATAAAATGATTTCAAATACCTTAGCGCAAGGAAATTCATTTAAGGTAATTCAATACCAAAAATACTGAATGCACTAGGCTATGCCTAGCCACCGGGAAGTTGGCCCCATGGTCGGCCCTTCCGCTCAATCGAGCCACGAGTAGTGCTGGCCCCATACAGGCGGGACATACAATATGGTATATAAAAACATATATAGCAATGCAAAGAATGTGAGATTCAAATGAATGAATCCCAGAGTAACAGGTTAATCTCAAATTCTAACATATACAGTATATGTAAATCAACCAAATAGAGTAGTCCACACAGCATATAAAGCATTCAAATTCATTTCAAATTCAACGACAAGTATTACATACCAAATGCAGCTTGTAATACAAGTAAATCATAAAATGATTTCAAATACTTTAGCGCAAGGAAATTCATTTAAGGTAATTCAATACCAAAAATACTGAATGCACTAGGCCCTGCCTAGCCACCGGAAAGTTGGCCCCATGGTCGGCCCTTCCGCTCAATCGAGCCACGAGTGGTGTTGGCCCCATACAGGCGGGACATACAATATGGTATATAAAAACATATATAGCAATGCAAAGAATGTGAGATTATAGTTACTACCTATTGGTCTTACCGACAAGACCCCTTCCACCAAACTCTTATCACTACGCTTGTCCTTCAGGCATGGCGATTCTCAGATCCTATAATTAACATTTACATATAGAGATGGGTCACTTAATCAATTAAATCTTAATAATATAATTAAAATTTAGCTCTTTTAGACCCACCTCAAAATACTCATCCTTTCGTATCCTTATGACTAGGGATGTATACAAATTGGGACCTATTTAATTAGATACTATTCTCTATAAAATAATTATCATCTTAGCCATTTAACCTTTCATTTTATCCAAAGAAACCTTCACTTTAAAGGTTAAGAACAAATATCAACTTATGTGACTATTCTGAGACTTATCAAAAATTTAGCCTTTAACTTTTCTGAGAATTTGAAAAATTCATAACTTAATCGATACAACTCCGAATGGAGTGATTCCAATTTCTACTTAAACTTTGATAAGTCTATTTACATAAATTAAAGTCACCAAGTCAATTTATGACTGAGAAAAATTCTCAAAATTCAAAACACAAACAGTGTCCAGAAATTTTCAGATTTTCTGACCAATCTTTGAGAAACCATAACTCCTTCAATACTTATCGGAATTCGACGAATTACCTATCAAATTAAACCTCTATGTGTCTACTATTTAACTGGAAAATTTCATATTTTAATGATTTTGTTTAGTCAGTCCGAAATGCCACGCCATACCCCTGACTCCAGAAGCATACCAGAAATTTTTCTTGTTTATAGCTCAACTTCCAAAAATCATAACTGGAGTTATAGACCTCCGTTTTAGGTGATCCAAAGCTCTTATTAAACCTTAAGGAGTGTACCATCTCCTATAAAAATTTCATGTTCAAAAGAGGTCAATTTCTCTGTCTTTACCTAACTCAAAAAAACAGTGTTCAGTTTGCAAAATTAAATTTTCAACAACACCCAATACGTTGACTGCTTAAAAAAAATTGTATATCCATATATATATATTTCTCAACTTCCTCAGTCCAAACAGAGAACGTCCTCCCCTCTTTGGAAATATGAAAGACTCTAAAATTGACATGCATGAACAGAATCTATCCTTCAACCTTATGTATACTTTTCAGCACATTATTTCTATCACTTGGTACACATATTTTAACCTTCTTGGAACTAAAATCCAAACACCCACCACCTCTGGGACCAAACATCCAATATCCCAAACAGCATCTAGCATAATCAGCCCAACCTAGATGCATGCAACACATTAAATTCTTCACTAATTCGGTTCCCAAATTCAGCAGAAAGCCAACATGCAAAAATCACAGAAGATGGAAGAAAAGGAGGTTCACCTTGATCAAAACCAAGTGCATGCACTATGAGACCTTCTTCACCGGTGACCTTGCTTCCTTCTTCTTCTTTTTTTCCGGTGATCTCTCTCTCTCCCTCACGGACTCAGCTCCCTTTTTAATGCTCTCGGTGTCTCTCTTCTTTGTGTGACCGAATGAAAAGAATGAGATATGGGAGTGGATATTAGGAGGAATAAAGCATTGTGCAGGTGGGTGTGAGGTGTCGAAACAGAAATGAATGAGGGGTGAGGTGTTGGTCATATAATGGAAGAAAGAGGGAGTATTTGTTTGACCGGTGGAAACAAGTGTACGGGGGAAATTGGGTTGGATATTAAAGTGTGTGTGTTATATATATTGGACTGGTGACAATTAAATGAGTGTGTGTTTTGGCCCAAACGATTACGTGGTTAAATGATGGAGAAAGGAATTATGATGACGGAAATATATGTGCGCTGATGGAGTGAGGCTAGGCTTGAGTGTTAATTAATCGAGGGAGTATACTTGAGTGCTGCTGTTCGAAGAGAGGAAGAATGAATAGGCTGGAATGAATATAATGGAGAATGATTAAAACAAAAAATATCACTAGATAGGTTCAGGTATACGGGCTAAATGAAAGATAATGGGCTGTCAACTTTTATGTGAGGTCCATCCCACAAAATAATTCCATTTAACCCTCTACAAGACTGTTATTTGCAACTTGATCATCCACTCATTAGTTACAATATTAGATAAGTTTTAGAATTAAATCCTTATACTCCTTACAAGGATTTTTTTTTTCTTTCTCAATCAATTTCTTTAGGCCATAAAATATTATTTCCAAAAATTTAGGCCAAAAATAATTCCCAATTATTTGCCCCTAATTTATGGAAAATATGCCTTTAATTCCAAATTAATCCTTAAAATAATTAAGGCCAATTTTCCATAATTAATCCCATATCATATTTTTAATTCCCTAATTCCAAATTAGGGATGTCACAATTTCTAATCCCAGAAAATAATAAATGGGACCTAAATCCTTAAGAGAGAAAACTTCATTCAACTTGAAAATGAATTTCTGAACAGCATGCGCATTATTCCCAGTAATAAGGATATCATCCACATAAATAAGAATAAATACCATGAGACGTTTATCCTTGAGGAAGAACAGAGAAACATCACTGCAAGCATTCCAAAATCCCCAGCCGGTCAGAATGTGGCTAAGCCTGTCGAACCATGCCCGTGGAGCATGTTTGAGGCCATAAATTGCTTTAGTGAGTTTGCAAATGTAGGATGGGTGAACCGAATCCTTGAAACCAGGAGGCTGAGTCATGAGTACTTCTTCATTCAGAAAACCATTCAGAAAAGCATTGTTCACATCCAATTGTCTTATGTCCCATCTGAATTTAACAGCAAGAGCAAGGATAAGACGGATGGTAGTGGGTTTAACAACCGGACTGAAAGTCTCACCATAATCAATCCCAGCAGACTGTTAAAAACCCTTAGCTACAAGTCTAGCTTTATGTTTCAGAATTGAACCATTAGCATGAAACTTCATAGCAAACAACCAATGAGGAGAGGCTAAGGCTTCGGTGATGGAGAGAGGTTCAGTAGATTGAGAAAGAGTGGAGGGTGTTTCAGTAGCCAGTAAGCCAATGAAGGGATATTTGGGTTTGGTAATACCGGATTTAGCACGGGTGATCGTAGGGTGGATATTTGGAGGAGAGGAAGAAGATGGAGAAGTGGAAATAGATGAAGAGAAGGAACCTGAAGGTGACGGAGAAGACGATGAAGGAGAGGAGACTGAGTGGTGGGCAGGAGTGGGCGAGGTGGTTGGGAACGATGAAGAAATCGAATTAGGGGAAGAAAGGAGGCTGGTCTGATTGTGCCGAGGAGTGTGAGTGGGCTGGCTGGTGTGGTTGGAATAAGAGGGAGCCGAGGAGTGTGTAGGAAAATTGGGCTCATAATGAAGAGAAGAATGAAGTTGGGCCGTGGGGAGAGTGTCTCGGTTGGCAAGTGGAATTGGTGAGTTGCTAATAAAACCATGAACATTGGAAGTGAGCTCAGGAACGAGATTGGGCTCACGAATACAATGGGATCCATCAATCACCAATGGAAAGGAAGATATATCTTCATTAGCAGTTGGGCTTTGATGAGACATAAAACCTGTAGAGAAAGGAAAAGTGACATTATCAAAAATCACATGTCTAGAAACATATATTTTTCCAGTGGAGCTGAGACACTTAAACCCTTTTTGATTGGAAGCTGGGCCTAGATATACACATTTCTTACTGTGATACTCTAACTTGTGAGAATTATAGGGCTTCAAACACGGATAACAAGCACATCCAAAAGGCTTTAGAGCTTGATAATCAGGCTCAATGTGACACAAAGAAGCCAGAGGAGAATTCCCTTTTAAAACTGTAGTAGGGAGACGATTAATTAAATAGACATTCATTTGAAAAGCCTCAGTCCAATAAGCTAGACGAATTTTAGCTTGAGCCAGAAGAGTTAAGCCCATTTCAACAATGTGTCGATGTTTCCTTTCTGCTCTACCATTCTGGGAAGAAGTATAAGGACATGTAAAACGCATGAGAATACCAGAATTTGCAGCAATAGGAATAAGAGGTTTATACTATGTATCGTTATCACACTGAATAGACTTAATCTTAGTATGAAATTGGGTTTCAACCATTTTTTGAAAATGCTGAAAAGTTGTAATGGTATCCCCTTTATTCTTGAGAGGATATAACCAAGTGTATCTACTAAAGTCATCAACAAAATGAATATAATATCGATACCCATGAACAGATTGAATAGGAGAAGGACCCCATAAATCAGTGTGAACCAGTGCAAAAGGTGAAGAGGCATGAGACAAGGACTTAGAAAAAGGTAATCGTCTTGATTTTCCAGATTGACAAGCCTCACAAACAAAAGTATCATTAATGTTAATTTTGACATTACAATGGTTCAGAATTTGCTGTAAAATATTATTGCTTGGATGACCAAGCTTGTAATGCCAAGACAAAAAGTTCTCATCATTCTTTGATAGTTCTGCAACATTTGCCTGAGCCTTAATGTTGCTCACTGAATAGAGTCCTTCCCTTGGAGTTCCTTTCATCAGTAGAGACCATGTTTTCTTGTCCTTCACAACACAAACCATATCAGTGAAAATGACCGCAACAGGGTTATCTGAGACAAGTTTATTCACACTGAGCAGATTTTTAGTGACATGAGGAACAACTAAAACATCATTAAGTTGAAGACGAGTAGCAGAGTCAGAACATGGGAGAGAGGCAGAACCTATGCCATGAATATTAACAGGAGACCCAGTGCAAGTAAAAAGACGAGAGGAAGCCTTACCAACAAATTGGACCGAATCAAGCTGAGAGGTAGTGGTAGCGACATGGTGATTCGCTCCACTATCAAGATACCAATCTGGATCAGCAACATCAGAGGCATCTATAGTATATGCCTGAGGAGTGGAATGTGAGGGTGGACGAAAAGTCCTATCAAAACGTTTGAAGCAATTTTGAACCGTATGACCAGGCTTCTCACAGAGTGCACAGAAAGGTCTACCAGAATTATTTCCACCAGAACGCCCAAGAGAGCGATTGTGGCGACCACCCCTACCTCCGCCACGCGATGAAGGATGAAAAGAAGGGCGAGCAGAGTCAGTATGGGCGAAATTCACCGTTGGCTGAAGTGAAAGAGAGGAAAATGACTGAAGTTGCTCCAAACGAGCTTCGAAGGCTAAGAGAGACGATTGGGCATCTACCCAAGTTAACCCAACTTGATCAACTAATTTCACCACCGCAGGATTGTAATCGCCATCAAGACCATTTAGAGTATGAAGAATCAGCTCATCAGGGGAAATAGGCGCACCGGCCAAGGCGAGATGATCTGAGATTCGCTTCATCCGAGCCAAGTAATCGGACATGGTCTGACCATTCTTCCTGGTATTATGGAGTTCAGAACGATGGATCATGATATGGGATTTGGAGATGGCCGACGTGAGAGACCGAGCCTCAGTCCAGAGTTCAAAAGTCGTGCGACAGTGAAGAAGCTGAGTAGCAACATCCTGAGTCATAGTGTTGCGAAGCCAGCCAAGAAGCATTCGATCGACGGCAAATCATTCTTCAAAAGCAGGATTAGGCACCGGCTCGGTGGAGGGTGGCACGATCGTCATGATTGACGGAACAGAGGCAGTGGCATCAATGTGTGCCTGAAGTCGGTTACCTTCGATGAGCGGCAACACAATCGACGCCCAGACCAGGTAGTTTGTCCGATCCAACTTGATGGACAACGTCTGGCTGGAAGATTGGAAGAGGGCGTAGGTCGGATGAGAAATGGAGGAGACGACTGGAGCCGTAGTCGTAGCAGAGGAAAAAGTCGTGATAGAGGCCATCGCATAGAGAAAAAGAAAAAAGAAGGCTCTAGATACCAAGTGAGAAAAGGACAAAGGCAATAATGAATAGCCTAGAGTGAATAATCCCACCTGTGGCTCTTATCCTTTATAGTGTGAAATTAGGGTTACAAATGAATCTTGGCCATCCATGTGGCATATACAAATATATGAAGGCTAGTATACCTATAATGAATATTTACACAATAATAATTAACCATTATCTCTAACATGAAGATAAGAAATGCAACAATTAATATATGTTTTATTGATCAACTATCACTTCTTTACAAGGCTTTATAACTAGGTCAAAGCGACAATGTGTGCCTAATCTTCAGCTTACAACAAATTCATCAAAAAATAAAGGAATGAACAAACTCAAGTCCCCAAAAAAATACAACAAAAGAGACCGATGGCTTTTTTCTACCAGTCTCTGTGCTGTTTTTAGATGCTGTCATGTCTATTGTATATGAGATTTATTTGGTTTATAGACCCTACTTAAATAATAGACTCTCACCGTGATTAATTCATTTACAAAATTGAAAAGCTATAAATCCCTTCACCAGTCAACCAAAAGCAGACCCATTTTTGGTTAATACATATGAAAGGGTCTGAACTCCTACCAATCCAGGTTCAACTCATTGCAGGAATAGGTGTCCTTGGACTGGGCAATACCATGTATGAAACCCTGGGGGAGACCTTCACTTTTGGGCTGGGCCTTGGCGAAGGAATTGGGCCATAGTTAGTGGGCCTCACTGAAGTGGACCTAGGTGACAAATTCACTTGCTCCAATGCTCTTGATTTTAGATGTTCAGGATAGTTACCCACACACCCAATCCTGGGCCCAGCACCAGTAGACCACTTGCAGGACGACGCCTTAGAAAAGTCAAACACTGAGGCTTTTTCGTCCTTCTTCTCATCATCACCAACGTTTGTACCCTCTTCATTAACTTCCATTTTGTTTGCCTCTTGGCCATTATTCTTATCACTATCATTTATTGCACTTGACTGAGAAGTTATTGTAGGACCTAAATTTTGTTGTGCTTCATTATTGCCTTTGTATGAAGGTGTATCATCATCAATAGCACATCTCTGCAACCAAACAAGCAAATAACTATCATCTAATTTGTCTTCAGATATTTATGAATCAAATCAAGAAAGATTAGCACTATTGCAAAATTTGTCATATTTGATGCTTCATACTTATCGATCAAGTAAGGTGAGGCAGAGGTTGAATAAGAGCTTATTTGACAGTTTAAATATGGGCAAAAATAACCATCAAATATCAACATTTCTGTAGTAGTGTAATCCGGTTTGGTTTAAGGAAGAAATGAATGATATCACTAACCTTGACATTGGTGAGGTCTACCTTGTTGACCTCGAGGAAGGAGACGAACTCTTGGAAGTTCTCTTCTGTGGGGTGGTAGTGACCACTGTAAGGCCAGATAGCCTCAAGAACACCATCATGGGCTACTAATCTGCCTGCAGCTGTGGTTGCAGCCCCAGATAGAAAGCTTGAGTGTTGAAATGAACCTTTCTGCTTTCTTCCTACGTACAAACTTCTTGTTGTGCTCAGAACAAATATCCATTTGGACTTGTCTTCTGTATCCACCAGCTTCCCATTCAGCTTGTATATTAGCTTCCCGTTTTCAACAACTACTTCATATTCTTCCCGTTCCTTCTGCAATTGAATTAATTAAACACAATCATGTCAGATACATGAGATTCATGTTGATATAAATGTTTTTTTTTTTTTGCCTCTAATTTTATTAACATGCTGTTTCTGATAACATGAGCACAAGATAACTTACCGGTCCAAGGTATTTAATGCATTGACGTTGAAGTGTGGTCCTTGGGCATTTCTCAAGATTAATTTCTTTGCCATCTCCAATATCCAGCCTACATTAACAAAAAAGAGAGTTAGTTAATTAGTTATATCCAACAGATGCTTATGATGGTCATGGTTAAGAAGATCATATAATGACTGAACAAAAAGATTATCACCAGTAGAAAAATGGTTGAGTGCTATGGCTTTCAAACCAGATATCATAATATAAATGCAGGTTGTGTCCATAACGATGACGTGGGTCAATCTGTGCAAAGAAGAAATTAAGATTGTTAATACCAGATTAGACTATATGGGTATTGAAGAAGATTTCAAGATCAGTGTGAGGAGAATTCCAGGATTATATTACTCACCGCTTCAAGCCAATGTCGGAGAGCAAGTTTTTGTGCCTTGTCATCCTTGGACAAACCTTTTCCAACCTGTGTCGGAAATTAAAAGCGTTTTAGTTTGTAATCTGTTACTGCTCTTTGTTTTTAGTTGAATGATAGTTTTGATCAGTTTCCCATTAAAAAAGACAGAATGAAATTAAAAGCTATTGATTTTTGGCACTACACTCCAAAATGAGAAAATGACAAAAGTCACTTGAGAGAAATATGAATTCAATTAAGTCATTATTCCTTGTATTATATAAAATCTCGTGGTGTAAATTATATTACTGAACCAAGTCTTATATTAAGGACATGAGTTGAGTTAGTAACAAATTGTATACCTTAGCTGCTCTAGTCCTTGCCCTCGACCATCGTGACTGGGCGGTCTCCGGCTTCTGGACATCAAAGAACGAAATTGAACTCCGTTTTAAGGCAGCAAAGTCTAGAGCCTTCCACCTACACAAACATCATTCAATTCATGGCATTAAGATAGGAAAATCTGACATACAGGGCACTGCACAAAATTCAACTGAAAAGAGATTGATTGAGAGAGGGAGTGGACCACATTCCTTCTCTCTATCAAACTTGTAAACCAGTTACCACTCTGGTCCTATTTATAAGCCCAGTTTGACCAAAAAAAATTGGTCCTATTTATAAGTCCAGCTTCATGTAATAAATGAGATTGTGACAATTTTACCCATCTTAATTATACCCATAAAGATAGAGAGAGAAGAAATAATTGAAAAATACTCAATCACAAATGAAGGCAAAGTTGAAAATTTATCCACATAATCATTGTGTCAACTACCTCTCCTTGGTATGTGAGATTTGGTCAAAACTGGACTTATAAATAGAACCAGAGGTACATGGAAACAACCTTGCTGCTGTATCAAACACTCATGAAGAGATTGAAAACGAATTAATTAATGGTTGAGAAGAAGAAGAAACTAACCAGAGCTCCTCCACCACCACAGCGCAATCAGCGAGGTTTCTTCTTGTGCGGTAACTCTTGTAGACTTTCTGGAGCTTAGTTGCAGCAGCATCAAGCTCATGGATGGGTCTGGGTGAAGAAAACACTGCTGATCCTGGCAGAGAAAGAAGAGGTACTGGTTTGAGAGGCAAATCAATATCACCCATGTGTTCCTTAACATTTGTTTCTAGAGTCACCATCTCAGGCCTACGATCCCTCAACCGCCTTGAACTTGTGATATTTTTGGACCCATTAGACAATGGACTAGTTTCTGATTCTTCTCTTTTCTTGTTGAAGCTAGTTGCTCTCAGAATTCTATTAGCCCCATCTTTAGATCCAAGCCTCCAGTTGAAAGACAGACCAGAAAATAACCAATGCCTCACAATTTTTTCACACGTTGAAACTAGTAAGGAGAGTGATAATCCCATAAGGCGCTAAACCTCCAGCTCCAAACTTCAAATTGTTTATATTATTACTCCTGCACAATTAAACAAAAATTAATATTCAGAATTACAGACCTGTTTCAGCTCAAGGAGAAGTTATTGTTTGAAGTCTGTTGTTGAACAGAGGATAGTTACAAATCGCTTCGTAAGGTTATAACACATTTCATCAAACAGGCTTAGAGCATTAGAAAATTAACCTTGCTTGTGTGGCTTTTCGGGTTTGGTAACCCTCCTTAGAGAAATGACGTCAATGCAGAAGAAAATAAGATAGCTGTATCCAAGTTGGTGCGTTGCTTATATATCGGCTAAACAGCTATACAGGATGTCTGATGAAGAAGATGTTCCCGATTCCAGAGCGGCTTTCTCTGAAGAGACGTGTCAAAGACTGAAAAGAAGAAGAAGAAAGAAATCAAAGGGTATAATGAATGTTGTGTCAAGGGTCTAAAGGCACGAGTTATTTGAGGGATTCAAAGCTCTTGAAAATGGGAAAGAAATATGGGAATTTGGAGCTTTAAGCATAATGGTTGGGTTTTTTTATAACATATCGCCGGGGAGAAGGTCAAAGAAGGTAAGCTTTCTCACGAGGGAGCAGGAGATCAAGAACACGATGGTGGAATTAGAATAGAACTGTGGAGGATTTTTGGCTCAGTTCTTTTCAATTCATATCAGTCAACGTCCTCGATCGTTGGCGTGGCGATGAAGTAACTCACTTCCCGCGTTTCTGTGGGGGTACGTGTTCTATATCACTCTGGTCATATGTATAAGTTCCTTCTGACCAAAAAATTTAATCATATTTATAAGTTCATTTTGACCAAATAAATGAGATTGTGACAATTTTGCCCATATTATTGTAGCAATAAAAATAGAGAGAGAATAAATAGTTGAAAGGTACCATTCATAAAAGAGGGTAAAGTTGGAAATGTACCTCATAATCATTAAGCCACCTACTTTCTCCTTAGTATGTGTGATTTCGTCAAAAATGATTTATAAATATGATCAAAGTGGTACCTGCTTACTCTCTGCATCTTATCATCGCTCTTTTTGTCTATTTTACTACTATAAATTTAAATAAATTACTATTATAACTTGGACCCAATTTATTTTTTTAAAAAAAAGATTAAAGGAAGGTTTTTGAAGTATTTATGTTTGTCATTTTTAAGTCAAACTAATTTCTTTGACTTCTTTAATATATAATATATATTATGATTAATTAACTTATATGTTACACACAGTTTTATTAATTACTGTCACAATTTGGTCACGGAAGACTGTCCAGAGCTGATAGATATAATAAAGTGGTCAGGGACATTATATATTCAGCTTTTCAGATATAAAAGTGAATTGCAAGGCTATGAGTCAATTTTATTTTTCAAAATCTGGTCAAGAAAAAAAAAACTAAAAGAAGATATGTTGTTTATGAATATATCTATGGAATGAAAGGACGAGTAGAGACCGAAAATAAAGTGTGAATCGTGGTAAAAATAATACTAGTAAATAAAATAAATTAACGTTAATTCAAAGCACGTGATGGAAGGATCACATTGTTGGATCGTGTCGTGCGACCATATTCTAGTGGAAAATGGAAAGTGGAAACACATTTTAACTACTCCTTCCGATCCTAATTATAAGATCTAGTTGACTTTTTTAAAGAGATTAAGGAAGCTAATTAAATTAACTTAGGGTATTTTTATTTTTTTCTTCAAATTAAATAGTTTGACTAATAAACTAATACTCCCTCCGATCCTAATTATAAGACATAGTTGACTTTTTTTAGATAAATTAAGGAAGCTAATTAAATTACTTTAAAGTAGTTTTATTTTTATTTTTTTCTTTAAACTAATTAGTTTGACTAATAAGCTAATATATAATCCAAAGATACACAACATATAAAATGATTAAGTAACTTATTTAGCTTCCTTAATCTCTCCAAACAAAGTCAACTATATCTTATAATTAGGATCGGAGGTAGTACATAATCTAATAAAACACAACATATGAAATGATTAAGTAATTTATTTAGCTTCCTTAATCTCTCCAAAAAAAAGTCAACTAGCTCTTATAATTAGGACCGGAGATAGTATTGTTAAAAAAGAAACACATTTTAACATGGACCCACCTTAACCCTTGATCTTTGATAACACATCGGAAGGGGGGGGGGAAGTAGAGAAAATATGAAAAAACCACATGTTTAAAAATTTTATTGCGTAGAAAAACTTAAATTCGAGTACCGACGAATTTCTTTCATTTGGCGAGTACTGATTATTTATGTGTTTAGGATGATAATGCATATTATGGATACTCTTTTTTAATAAAAACACATCAAAGTCTCATAGCTAATAAAATTGTTAAGAATGAGATTCTTCACTGATTTTGTAAAGAAAAATACTTCCATCAAATTTCTTAAATCCATTATATATATATATATATAATAATAATAATATTTTAAAGATAGAATACATGATAATGTGAAATTAGAAACTTAATATTAATTTCACGTTATCATGTTTTCTATCTTTAAAATATTATCATTTAATTATAAACCTATATGAAAAAAAAATATGACACAACTATTTCTAATTGAAGAACTAGAACTTGATGTAAATATCAGCCATTTTAAAATTAGGAAAAGGATAGGAAAAAAAATTTGAAATTTAAAAATTTTAGATAAGATATTTCCTAAAAAAAATAAGTTGTGAATTACTTATCAAATTTTGTCATTCCTTTATCAATTATTGATAATAAACCTGATTCAGTATTTTCTAATTTTAAAGTTATTTTTTGTCCTTTTCCCTTTAAAATTTCTCAAAACCTATTTTAAAAATTAAAATTTTCCTTAACAAAATTGTAACAAACGCGTATTTTATGTGTTAAAATTAAATTACATTGACCCATGAGAAAAAAGGGAAAAGTACATTGACCAGTCTCTTGAACAAAAGCCACGTTTTTGTGGAATGGGGAATGCTGGAAAATAAAGTGAAAATTGCAGTCAGATCCCAAGCTAAAGAAAATGATGTCATAAGGTCCCTTACAATCTTCATTTTGCAGGTAAGTCCCATAGGACATCTGAGTAATATAATTCAATTGTAAAAAGACTAAAATAACCTTAATAAAACAAAGAAAAAGACAGACAAAATCAAACCCAAAATTCTTAGAATCTTCGTCCACGCTTTCTTATAGCCCTAATTGCTCTTCGTTCTCACCCATAGCTGGTGGATATAAACACAGAGCTTATTGAATCACACCATCTTCATCTATATATGTATACAATCAAAATCCATTAACTTTAAATCTAATGAAATATATACTAAAGATAGAAAAGCTATACAAGTATGCTTTTGTATATACCTTTTTGAGGTTGGGGAAGATAAAACTAAAGGATACAAAGGGTAAAGGGGAGGCGGCGTGGTGGTGGTGATGTCCAGGTGAGAAGAAGCAGCAGTGGAGGAACGCAAGGAAGAGGAAGACATGAGAAGATCGAGGCAACAAGAGAAGGAGGTGCCAAAGAAGAGAGATGTGGGGATACTGGTGAGCTCTTAAACCATGGCTCTGAAATTGGAGGTGTAGGTGGTGAGGGCTCGTCTTGATGCTCTAGTTCGTTTTTTTGGGTTCTATACTGCATTGGCCTTTTCATCACCTGCACCTACCGTTTTCACGGAATGCAACTACCTTTGGCGAGGTCGATGCATCCCCAGCCTCAACTACTCCTTTTGAACCATTACCCTTACAAGTAGGACATGGAATCGAACTCGACCCTTTGGGGCTCTCAGACACCCAAAAGCAAAAATAATTTAATTGAGCTAAAGCAACAAATTAAACTCATCGCGATTTGAGATTTAAACTTGAAAAAACTAAATCTCTCAAGCTACAATGGCCAAAAAGTGAAGGATGAATTAGAAGAACGATGGTGGGGGCTCGTCTTGATGCTCTAGTTCGCTTCTTTGGGTTCCATATTGCATTGACGGGGCTATAGGTGAGGGAGAGAGCAATTGAGGGCTTGTCTTGATCATTGGGTTGGATTTTGTCTGTCTTGTTTTATTAAAGGTATTTTAGTCTTTTTTACAATTGGATTATATTATCTAAATGTTTTATGGGACTTATCCGCAAATTAGAAATTTTTAAGGGACCTTTAGGGTGTATGTTCTCTACAGTGCAATTTTCCCCAAAAGAAACACACAACATACGTCCGTACATTTTATCCATAAAAACACAAATGTACTACAAGTTGGTGTGGCCCACGCGCCATCCCATATATAGTGTATTTACAAATCTCCAATTTACAGTTGATGATGTAAAAATATTTTGAGGTCAACGTTCCATATTTTGATCCAAGTAAAAGATGATCATATTCCAGAAACCTATTTCACGTCACACCTTCGTGCCTATGCATGAATATGATAACTTATTTGGTACACCTGAAATATTACACACACACACACACACACATATATATATAACAATGATCCTCAAAATTCTAACTTTAGCTATCATCCTCTAGTTTTGCTCTTCCTCTCATCTCATAATATTATTATCAAAATATTTAATGTAGTAGGAATATATTGAATCCTTTGAACGTCAAAAGCAGCCATTGTTTTTGTTATCCTTGATACTATTGTCATCAAATCTACAAACAAAATGAGTCAACCTAATTTTTTAAAGCAACATTAATTTATTCCAAGCGGTTCAACTAGAATGAAAAATCGTTTGCAAGATTAAAAAAAAAACTCCACGATCACGTCTTTGATTATCGTTACTAGTATTTAATTTTCAGCTAGAAAAAATCAGTACAATTTTGCTGAAAAAAAAAAAAAAGCAAGGCTAATGTGTAATTTTGCCCCAAAAGTAAGCACTTAGGAACGTTGAGTATCTTGAAGTTTTTTAATGAGCAATTTTACATAAAAAATGTAAAAAAAAAAAAAAGCAAATTTGCCTTAATCATTAAAAAAAAAAACTAAAATTGGTTGTTAAAAAATTGATATCAACCGTTAACATTTTTATCTGTAAGGGGCAAAATTACTACGTTTTAGTTATTTTCAAGACAACATTATTCCTCAAAAATCTATTAGATTCATAACGCTCATGAGTGGTTACTTTATGATAAAATTGCACCTTAATCCAAAAATAGATCACTATTTTTTTAATCCTTCACCCAATGGAAGAAGCTCAAGTACTCATAATATCCATAGAGAGTGCCAACTCATAACATGATGAATAAAAAATGTTAAATTATATATTTTGTTCTTTATTTTTTTCATCAAGTTTCATTTAATTAGTTCCTGAAGTTTATGAAATGCGTTTTTAATTTTTCAATCTCAACACCATTAGTTTTATCTAATAAAAAATGCCAACATATCAAACTTGAGTTACCAAGAAGCAGTGGATACACTTCTTGATAATGGAATCCGTGGACAACCAATGACGGACGGTCATAATAAGATTTACAAATCGTTTTCAGATGTAATTGAGGGCAAATTAAAGAGGGAAGATCTGGCGAGACTAAGTTTTATTGTGTAATTAAACGCCAATAACGTATACTTGTATTTTATTAATCTTTTTAATATATATAGAGTAATATTTTTATATTTTAAATATTGTAAATAAATAAAAAATAAAAATGAAAGCAACTATTGGCAAATATTTTGTTAGTGTTTTAGTATACCGTCACTGCTTAAATTTAATAACATTTTTATTTCAATGAGACTAATGTTTCTAAAATTGAATGACTAAAAAACAAACTTTATAAGCTTTAATTTATACTTTAGTCTTAAAAAAGTAAGGAAAATGTTTATAGGGTCATTAGATCATAAGATGTTAATAAATACTACCTTAGATCTTTAATATCAGATTTTATTAGTAGTGAAATTTTCACTATAAATGAGATTTTATTATATTAAAGACATGACAATATATATAATGGGTTAAGTTATAATTGTGGAAGTTTTCGCTGAGAACAACATTACCTTAGAAGTTCTTTTAATTAGATTTAATATTGCCTCGGAATAGTTCAAATAGAGTAATGTTATCCGTTTCCATTAAAAGTTTAATGGTCAACATCAACTTTTTAATAGTCAACATAAGTTTTTTAACAATATGGGGTAACATTACTATATTTTAAAATTTTTGGAGTGACATTGTATCTATTTTTTTTTAGGATAATATTGTTTGTTAGCCAAAATTTTCAAGCCAAATTAACACTTTAACCCATATATCATTGTTATTTTTTATGTCTCTTTTGTCGAGACAGTGGAATGTACGTAATAATATTCCTCTTGCAGTCTTGCTTGGAAAGCCTCGTTTTGAACTTCAGTCAAAATCAGTTTTTCTTTGAGCAAAAAAAACAAAAAATCAGTTTTTCTTCGGAAGCTTTCAAAACTGTCGTCTCTACCTTTAAAGCGTGCATGAATATTCTTTGGTCTTATAAATTTTATATTTAGAAGCTATATATATATATATATAATTGGTAATGGTAATATTATATAGTAATGGTAATATTATATAGGGTTAAGATGCAAATTTGCCAACAAACTATTATTCGAGAAGCATCTGACACAAAAAATAATTGAGGGTACCAAATTGGTCAACGAACTATTAAAAAGTGAAAAAAGTACCAAATAACTACTAGTATAAAAAAAATAACTATCACAATTACGTTAAAATATGAGGATTGGTGTAAGATGGTGGCGGAGGATTTGGAAAAAAGAGCGGTTAAACCTTCTTATTGGATAAGGCAAAAAAAGCGTTGGCGGCGGTTCTTGCTTGTGGCATCGGAGGATGCAACCAGAGTGCAAAACGCGTCGGTCGAAATGCGATTTCTTGAATGAGTTCAAGAGGTGAGTGGAACACCCAACAACAATGGAAGCTTTGGAGAGAGCGAGCGTCGCTTAACATTCAACGCGATGAAATCAATGGAAGACGAAGACACCAAGACAAATGACGAGGTAATAGTTCGTTGGCGAATCTGCGCGAGTGTGTGTGTGTGTGTGTGTGTGTGTTTTTTTTTTTTTTTTTCTTTTTAATAGTCGTTTACCAATTTAAGCATCATCAATCGATTGTTTTTGTGTTAGATCTTTCACTCGGGTAATAGTTTTGGCAAATCTACACATTAACTCTATTATTTATAGGAATGAAAATTATTGTTGATTTGTCCATCATAAATCATGTAGCCGGGCTTTCCGGCCGCCATAGCTGTCATGCAGGTTGACCAATCCATAATTTGAAACTGTCTTAGGATACCGACATCGTTAACTTGCCTTTTAGGTGTATGGGGAGGTATATATAGTGATGACGTTTTATTGTCATACGTTAAACGCATAATAAAACTATATTAATAATATATATAATAAATTGTAAGCTATATGTGCAGCCTCCATTCTGGAATTATATGACTGTTCTAGAATTTTTATTTTTATTTAATTTGTTGTAGAACATATTATTTTCAAAATTCAATATATGACCATTTTTAGTCATATACCCTCACTCATATTTAATCATTACATTATAATTTTTTTAGAATTATTTTATCTGTAGTTTAAATCGGGGCGGAGCCAGGATTTATAGTTTATGGGTGCGCAATTAATGTAGGGGTTCGGTGGCAGCGCCCCCGAAATTTTTTTTTTTTATAAAGAAAGTTTTAAATGCATTAAGATTGTATCGTTTACATTTTCTAGAAAGAAAAAAGTTTGATAAGATTAAAGAACATCTATTATCATGCTTTCACCATAGAGCAAAGGAATAAGAGAAAGATAGTTACAAACCGGAACTCCAAGTTCAGCATGCCTCAAGTGGCTTTCACCATATTCCAATTCCATTCTCGATCTTGCCCTCACCACCATGTCGCAGGAAAATAATAGTTCAGTGGCTCAAACTAATTCAAAGCAAAGTTGAATGAATTGCATATAATTCCACTTCCTAATTCATCTCAAATATTTCTTTACATAATAAGACAGATATAGAGAACGTCCAACCAAAAATTGTATGCGTAAAGCTCAATTAAACGCAACATCCAATAATTCCAATTCCTATGCACTCACTAAAGTTTAAGCACAGCAGAAACAACTTGCTCAAGTTATGATGGACACGAAGCATTCTCAATCACCTTGTGGGAACTAAAGATTAGTTCATACACAAACACCCCCGAACTCATGACTACCAATCAATAATGTATACTCAAACATAAATATAGATTCTCAAGTTTTCCAAAAAAAACAATTTTTTTAGCACCGTTAATATTAATCATCTTTGCCAATAAGTTTTCTCAATCTAAAAATTTCAATCTTCAATAAACAAACATTCTAACTCTAAGATGTTATCTTAATCGGCACCAACACACCTTTGAAGTAAGAAGGGGATCGAGCATACCACTTGCGAGAAAGAAGAGGATGGAGAATCAAGAAAATGAGTGGTGAATCCCTAACTTCAATCTCGGCAACAAAGCATGGGAGAGACAAATCGAGACACAACAACAAGAAGAACAAAGCTCACCCAAAGCAAGCAAGCCTCAATACAATCTTTGGAGAAGAAGGAACAAACAAGAGATGAGATACCACGAAACATCTCCATGATAGCGATGAAAGACGGAATATCACCAAGAGGGGTGAATTGGAGATATTAAATTTTCTCACGTAAATACTCGTAAGCCGAATGCAAAACGAGAGATAAACGAGTAAGGGTAAGTGAGATTGAACACAATGAATTTATACTTGTTCGGTCCAAATCCTTGACCTACGTCCGCACCCGACTCTCCGGGATTTCACTAATTTCAAATGATTACACACTCGTAACTCTCGAAGCAATTCTCTCTCTAGAACTTGCTCCCCCTTACAAGTTGTAATCAAATGTCCCAATCTCAAAGTCCCAATACTTTGAGATTCTTACAATAAAGAATAATCTATGAAGACTCTCTAAAAGAGCGAGAATAATAATCATCGAAGCTTAATATATCCGAAGATATTATCTCTCTGTGTAGAAACTGTAAATGCTATTAATGACTAATTTAATGCGCAAAGTTTCGGTAGCGTGGAGACTTGAATGCTTCTTCTATTTATAGGTTGGTAGCATTGATGACCGTTGAGAAGAATAAATGAGCCGTTGTGAGTAATGAATATATCCGTTGTAAATCACTTGCTCGTCTCCTCGTATTTCTTCCGTCATTCGACCGTTATTCTTTATTAACATTCTTTATTTGAATTGTCCGTTGGGAGACAGTGAGAATGTTTTTACGGGAAGCGACCGTAATGCTTTTTGTATGTCCGGAGGTTTATTTCTTCTTTCGGCTTAAGTCCGGGATTGCATTTAATGCTTCCGACACATATTGACTTTTCATGATTTCAAGTTTAAAAACATGTTAGAAGTATCTGAAATACACTAGCAAACTGATTAAACTTGGTTAGAATTAATTACATAAGATACCCAAGCTTTAATTGAATGAAAACCAGAATGCCCAGAAAAACATATTCAAATCTGATATGAACAACTCGAGTTGCTTCACATAACTCGAGTTATATTTAGTTCAGAAGATATGCGCATGAAGAACAGAACTTGAGTTATCCTTAATAACTTGAGTTGTCTAACTCGAGTTACTATTCCTAACTCGAGTTACTTCGAGAATCAATTATTCAGGAAATTCTTCGAAATGGTATAACTTGAGTTATAGTAATAATCGGAGTTGTCCAACTCGAGTTTTGTACTCTAACTCGAGTTTCTTTGGAATTCAAATCGAGACGAGAAAGTTTTCGCGAGAAAACATAACTTGAGTTATTTCGATCGGAGTTTGTCCAACTCGAGTTGTACTTGAATAACTCGAGTTACTTTTGAATTTAAATCATTCGAAAACTTTCGCACATAATATAACTTGAGTTACAAAAATAACTTGAGTTGGGCAACTCGAGTTATACTCTGTAACTCGAGTTTTTCTGCTTCGAAAATCAAACAGAAAGTTTTTAACACTTGGGCAACTCGAGTTTTTACTTGTAACTCGAGTTATATCGTATACCCAAAATCCGATATCGCGATGAGGCTTTTGGGAACGAAGTACAACTTATAACTTGAGTTGTTTAGTGACAACTCGAGTTATCCATTGTTTGAGACTATGAAAAACTTGAGTTTTGACAGGCAACTTGAGTTGGGCAACTTGAGTTGTTTTTAACAACTTGAGTTACCAATTTTCAAAATCATTCTACTAGGCTTTAATTTCAATCTGTCTAGAACTTAGATCTTTCCAATTTTAATTAAGTACTTATTACAATTGTTAGACATCATCAAAACACACAGAGAACTAACAAGCAGAAACCCATTAACACCATCACCGTTGCATTAACACCAGAACGCTGTTAAGTGTTTAAAAAAAAACACACCAAATTCTAACCGGATCTGCAAAACCAGCCCTCATCGTCGACAGATTGGTTTGGGGCCAAGAAATCGACCCATTTTGGCGTGTTAATTCACCCCCAAACCAGCTGATTCCGAATTTGGATGCCAATTCAACCTTATCCTCACCCTTCCCTTCAAAGCCTGGCCAAAGAAATTCACCCCCAATTCGTCAAAAACCCACACAGAGAATGAATAAACGCGAAAAAAGAAACAAAATCTAACGGACTTGGAAATTGAAATCAAGCATACCTTTCCGAGAAGAATTTCATTAGTGTGTGGGCCGTAGATGTCGGAGGTGTCGAGAAAAGTGAGAGATTAGGAGTGGGTGAGAGATTTGAAGACAGAAATCGATTGGGGACGGAGGGATTTGGAGTGGGATTTGGAGGAAGGAAATTTGGAGTGGGTGATCGATTTGGGACGGGAGGGAACGGACTGTGCGACTTGAAGTGGGTGAGATTTGGATATTGAAAAAAAAGAAGAAGAAGGGATCAAACACGGTTCGAACCCTGGACCTTTAGATGGATGGAAAAACTTATAACCAACTACTCTAATCAGATAAGTTGTAATGAAAGTCCTATACTATATATATATATATATATATATATATATATATATATATATATATTAAATTTTTTATGGGTTCACTTGCCCCCATAGAAACTAGTGTGCCTCCGTCCCTGGTTTAAGTGTATATATTCTTATCATATATCCTACTACCTATAAGACCTAGTTGATTTTTTTCGGAGAGATTAAGGAAGGTAAATGAGTTACTTAATCATTTCATATGTTGTGTTTTCTTAGATTATATATTAGTTTATTGGTCAAACTATTTAGTTTGAAGAAAAAATAAAAATAAAAATACTCTAAACTAATTTAATTAGCTTCCTTAATCTCTCCAAAAAAGTTAACTAGGTCTTATAATTATGACTGGAAGGAGTACTTTATTTTGTCATCATGTTTAACTTAATACATTTTCTGTTCAGTAAAAAACAAATCTAAATATGGAGTACCAAAAAGGGGAAAAAACCTACAGCAACATGTCCTGATCTGCCAAACGAGGTTTGTTGTATAGATCACATGATATTATTATTATTATATGCTCCATTTCACAGCCAAGTTTTTAAATGGACAACACATATTAGGTTGAGTAGGTGTAAACGTAACCAATTAGCTTTTTGTCACATCTACTACCTCTGATACATAATATGTCATTTCTAAAAATGGTTTGTTTCACAATATAAGTCATTTAAAAAGCAAATGCTTATTTATCAATTCTATAATTAATGTTCAAATATGACTCATTATATGTTTCTCTCTCTCTCAATACTTCATTTTATATAGGTAAAGTTGATTTTAAAAAAAAAAAAAAAAAAAATTAAGACAAGTTTAATGAGTTAACTACCAATTTCTTGTTTTAATAAATTAATTATATTGAAGTGATTTATACTGTAGAGATCGGAAATGAATATAAGATTTGCTTCAATGAGTAACAAATATTGCTTCACATACAAGTCATCATTCATCGAAAAAGAATAAATTCGTTCATCCAAACTTCGGTACATAAATAGATAAAGTGTTTTTTTGAAATATCGATTGAAACCTTAAAAAAGAAAAACTTTTCAATAGTAATTTACGGTATATGAGGTAAGTATATAAGATGAGTTTTATCTCGATTTATGTGAATAAACACTTTTAGAGTCTCAAAATAGTCACAAACAACTTTAAAAGCCCCTTTGGTGAGGAAATTATAGAACAAGATTTAAAATTTCCCAAATGGTTTTGACTTTTAATAAATGAGCTTGAGGCGCTGAATGAGAAATATGGACTTGAATTCTCTGCCGACATTTTTTATGGTCAACCCTTCGACCCCAATACCCCACGAGCCCTCAAACTTATCACTATTTATTTGTCTTCATTAAAAAACACACAGGGACAAATAAAAAAATAAGGGAAAATTAAAATAAAGGACCAAGAGAAAATAATATTTATTATAAAGGATCATAAAAATTGTAATTACTTAAAAGGACCAAACATCATAATATAAATTTAAAATTACTAAATTGCCCTTAATCAATCCTCATGTATTATCTCTTGTATTCAAAATTAAAAAAATAAATAAAATAAAAAATAAAATTTCTCATTACGATATGGTTATATCTTTTTTTCCCAATATATTACTTAATTAACAATTGTTAAACTCTTATTTTTCTTAATTTTTATTTTTCACCAATTTATATCATCAAGTTGCCACGATTAATATTATCAACATCGATGTTAATTAAGTTCTTTTTATAAAAATAAAAGATAAACTTATTTCATATTTTTCAGGATATAATAGGTTAATTATTATTTTTTATTTTATTAACATTACATGAATTTTTTAACCAACATAAATTTCTTCTAAAACAAAAATAAGTCATACAAACTTTCTTAGTTTAACCTATATGATAAATTATAAAATACCTTGACTTTTATTAAAACTATATAATTCCATTTTTAAGTAAAGTTTTTTGTTACTTTTAAAAATATAATTTTTAAAAATTGAAGAATGCATAATTTTTTTTTCATAGATATATATTTAAGTTGTGAAAATTGAGAAAATCATTGTTTAACTTAATGAAATTTAGAATTTTGTACTCCTCCAATCCTAATTATAAGATCTAGTTGACTTTTTTGGAGAGATTAAGGAAGCTAATTAAATTACTTCCGAGTATTTTAATTTTTTTCTTTAAACTAATTAGTTTGACTAATAAACTAATATATAATATAAGAATACACAACATATGAAATGATTAAGTAAAACATTTAGCTTCTTTAATCTCTCCAAAAAAAGTCAACTAGATCTTATAATTAGGACCGGAGGTAGTTGTTATGGACCAATATATTTGGGCAGTTCCCTACCAAAGAGGGGAACCCACAAGTGAAACCCCTTTGTTTACCAAGGTAAATAAGGAACAGGTAAATGGTCCGCCACTATTCCATCGTCGACATGTGCGGGGACCGTACACGTAGTGGAGCAGAGACCTGGAGAACGTGGGAAGAGCATAATGGCTGAGGGATGGAAGCATTTGCATGGGAGTGAAACCCTAGGTAATCCCCATAAATATGAGATTACACACCAGGTGCACACTGGACTCTCTCTATTTCCATTGCTTATTATTGATCACACACCGCACACACCATCACCCGGGCGAAACGCCTTACCCGTGTTGCATTGTGATCTGAACTCTCTCGATGATATTTTCCTCATAGATATTGTCGAGTTAGTGTCTTTCATTGATACTCGATCAATGGAAGACTCATTGATCCAACATAAATCATCTCCAGCTCATTAGAGCTGGACATCTGTGTTCTACTACAGAACAGTAGTATTAGTTTTAAAAGTAGAATGGGGAAGAGAATGTAAGAGGTAAAGCAAAAGATTTTGTTAGGGGTATTTTAGTACTTTTAATTTTATATTTTTATATTTGGTTCTTCTAAATAATTACAATTTTTATAGTCTTTCTCATAAATATCTTTTCCTTTAGGTTCTTCATTCTAATTTTCCCAAAAACCAATTCACACACATTGCGTAAGAAATAAAAACAAAAATTTAAATCAGAACGAGTGAATAAGAAAATATGAAGTATTTACACCCTGATGATACATGTGAGTTGGCTGGCTTGGTCCAAGGAATAATGGCCATATTTATTAATCAGGACATGCTTTTATACTCAAAGAACGTGTATAAAACCTTACAAAGCACTTATAGACAAGGTTCTCATGTCAATGGTACTACCTTTGGATTTAATTATAGGATAGATTTTGGAGAGATTAAGGATAAGAGTTAAATTAATTAATTATACTCGTCATTTTTCTAAAATGTCCTTTTATAAATTTAGTTAATTAGCTAGTCGACTTCTCCAATGCTGTATGTCGGATCCAACATATTTTATTCTGACACAAGCCAGATGCATATTGATCTATGACACTTTCAAGTTTCAATGTTGACCTGGACAGAAAAGCCAAACACATGCTTTTTCACGTAGTGCTGTTTTAATTGCGGTGTATTATTGAAGGGGTATTTTAGGAAGAAATCGACAAAAATTAGAATGTTGTCCTATAATAAGGACAAAGGGAATAGTATTGAAAATCATGCTCTTATCTTATGAGGCACACGAGTTGTATCCTTGCTAACTAGGGCCGTCCTTCTTTGGCTCGCAGCCTCGCACAATATTTACATGGAAGTAAGATTGTTGAAACCAAATATATTCATAACGTACGTTACGTTATAGGAAATTCATTTTTAGTTAGAAAGTATGACCTATAATGCAAACAAAATATATTAAAATATGTTTTATTAATTTCTTAATCATTCGCAAGTTCTTCCCAAAATGGTTTTGTAATGGATAATGAGCAAATGGACTTGATAGCAGATGGCCCATTACCTATGAAGGAAGATAGGCCCATCAGAAGAAGCAAAATGATGAAGAAAAGAACCTGGAAGATTAGAGAATAGGAAGGATAAGGACCTATAAATAGCAATAACGGTTGATGGTGACAGGTGTGAAAAGCTTTATGGAATATCTCCTTCTCCCTTTATATTCTGCAGTGGTCCCCTCCCCCTATTTCTGTTATTCTCTTTTCTCTGATTGTAATCGTTTTGCATTTCCTTTCCTGCTGTGCATTACGAACCTTATGTAATAGCATAGCTGTCATCAGCAAGTACCTTTAATATAAAGAAGTTTTATCTTCTTTACATATTCTGTCATTTGATCATAACATTTCTGGTGCTTTCATTGAGAATGAGTTTTGCCCTTCAATGGCTGAAAACACTCGCTTAAAAGAATTGAGCCAAGAACCAAAACGCACCAGCGAATTCATGGAAAATGTTGAGACACGTTTTACTCGTTTAGAGAGCTTTATGGAAGCTGTGTTAGTTAAATTAGATAACCTAGGTAGAAAGACCGAGAGTTCAGGAACCAAGGAGGATGGCAATCATCAGACCACCATGACATACCAGGGCCCGTATGTACCACCATTGAACCGCCACGTTTTGATGGCACAAACGCTCTACAATGGATCTTTAAGGCGAAGCAGTAAGTACCGGATATTCAACGATTAGTGATTGCATCCGTTCATATGGACGACGACGTACTTCCCTGGTACCAGATGCTTGATAGAGCCGGCCGCATCCCTCAATGGACGACCCATATCCAAGCGATCGAAGAACAATATGGCCCTTCCCAGTTTGACTGCGCCCGATCTCAGCTTTTCAAGCTTGTTCAACAGGGTAAGCTGGATGACTATAACAATCAATTCATGGCCCTAGCTAATCGAACCAGAGACATTCCAGAGGCAACAATATTAGACTGTTACCTAGGCGGACTAAAGCCACAATTACAACGGGACGTGTTAGTACAAAAACCAGATTTGGTTCTAAAAGCCATGACACTGGAAAAACTATTCACAAAAGCATTAGAATGGAGTAAGCCGGGAAAATCCCACGGGTTCAGCAATTTCGGAGTCGGATTCTCCACCAGTAAGAGTTTCCTCAACACGAACCAAAGGACACCAACTACTGGGGGAACTTCCACGACAATGAGTGGAGGAGGAAAAACCAACCTACCACCTCTATTACCAACTCCTACTCGCCTTCCTCTTAAATGAATGACGCCGGCCGAGATGCAAATCCGACGAGAAAGGGGCTTGTGTTACACCTGCGATGAGAAATTCTCACCCACGCATCGGTGTGCTAAGCGACAGTTGATGATGATGATTGAAGAAGATGATCCAGAGGAGACTATCGAACCCGATAGTGAGGAAGTTCCCATCGATGGCACCCTACACCATCTGTCATTGCCAGCCGCCTAGGGAACACACGGCGCAGCGACCATTTGATTTACAGGCACAATTCATGGCAAGGAAGTCCAAGTATTGTTGGATGGCGGTAGCTCCGATAACTTCATCCATCCTCGAATCGTTCAACATCTAAACTTAACCGTGGATCACACAAAATAAGTGAGAATACTGGGCGGAATTGGCCAAGTCATGCGAACCAATCAACAGGTCATCAATATCCCTGTTCAAATTTGTGGTTACGTCTTACATTTAACTATGTTAGTTTTGCCCATAGCTGCAGTGGACATGGTAATTGGCGCAGGTTGGCTCGAGACTCTAGGACCACATGTCGCAGATCATAGCACATCCACAATAAAATTCTTGACAGATAGTCAATGGGTCACTTTAAAAGGGTTCAGAGGAAACACCACGTCTCAGGCCGAGTACCATCACTTATTGCGATTACAACATACTGAAGCAGTTGCATAATTATATATCCTTGAATCATCGCACTTGACAATCGCGAACCGCCTGACTCTGTTCCCGAAGACCTTGGTCACGTACTACGCCAATTTGACTCTATTTTCGATTCTCCTCACGGATTACCACCAAAGCGTGGATACGAGCATGGCATTGCATTATTACCGCATACAACTCCAGTGAAGGTGCGTCCCTACCGTTATCCAGTGAGCCGAAGACTGAGATTGAACGAATTGTGGAGGAGCTTCTGAGCGAGGGTTTGATACAACCCAGCAATAGCCCATTTTCGGCACCGGTAATCTTGGTCAAAAAGAAGGATGGTACATGGCGTTTCTGCGTGGATTATAGGTCTCTCAATGCTGTTACCATTAAAGATGCATTCCTGATGCCAACGATGGATGAGCTCTTGGACAAACTCAACGGCTCTGTTTTCTACACGAAGTTCGATCTCTGATCGGGTTACCACCAAATACTGATGCAATCGTCTGACAGGGACAAGACGACCTTCCGCACTCACCACGGTTTATACGAGTGGCTTGTAATGCCCTTCGGGCTCACGAATGCGCCAGCAACGTTCCAAGCGCTTATGAACTCAGTTTTTCGCCCTTTCCTTCGCAAGTTCGTCCTGATTTTCTTTGATGATATCCTCGCTTATAGAAATTCATGGCAAGCTCATCTGGAGCATGTTCGGTTAGTGTTGGAGCTATTACAACAACATCGATTATTTGCTAAACTCTCTAAGTATGCGTTTGGTCGACAGAAGATTGATTATCTGGGACATGTCATCTCTGATAAGGGGGTTGAAATGGATGAATCGAAGATCGCAGCCATCCAGAAATGGCCCATACCACAAACAGTATCACAACTCAAGGGGTTCCTAGGGCTCAGCGGCTATTATCGACGCTTCATCCAACAGTACGCGCAAATCGCTGGGCCATTAACTGATCTGCTAGTCAAAGATGGCTTCATATGGTCTAACCAGGCCCAACAGGCCTTTGATGCTCTAAAAATGGCCCTTATCCACGATCTAATGCTACGCCTACCCGATTTCTCCAAACACTTCATCTTGGAGACTGATGCTTCAGGAATCGGCATAGGCGCTGTCTTAAGCCAAGATCTTCATCCCATCGCTTTTTTTTCTCTAAAAAGCTCTCTAACCGGCAACAAGCTCAATGTGTATGTGCGTGAATTACTTGCCATAATAGAGTCTGTTTCGAAGTTTCAACATTATTTGTTCGGCCACTACTTCATTATGTAGACTGATCACGCGAGCTTGAAGCACCTCGGCGATAAAATCATTTAAACCCCAGAGCAAGAAGCCTGCCTCCCTAAGTTACTGGGTTACAGATTCTCCATCGAGTATAAACCAGGGCATCACAATCAAGCCGCCGATGCATTGTCTCAAGTCTCTTGTATGGCCCTGTCATCTCTCCAGACAACTTTTATGGATTACGTTTATGAACGGGTCTGAGCTTCCCCTGCGATTCAACATTTGAAGGATCAAATCGCCTCGGGCAATCCAATATCCAGCGTCTATCAGCTCAAACACCATGATGTGTTTTGGCATAATCGGTTGGTAATTCCCCACGAGGATCAGGAGCTTATCAAGATAATTTTTACTGAATTTCACTCCTCCAAGGTTGGTGGGCACGTGGGGTTCTTGCACACTTTTTATCGTTTGGCTCCTCTGTTTCACTGGCCACACATGCGTAATGATATCCGCAACTTTATTCAGCAGTGTGTTATTTGTCAACAAGCTAAAATTTCCAATGTTCACCCACCGGGCTTACTCGAACCACTCCCTGTACCCACCCAAATTTAGGAAGATATTTCGATGGATTTCATTACCGGGCTTCCTCCTGTTCATGGCAATTCTATTGTTTTTGTGGTTGTCGATCGTTTGTCTAAATATGGGCATTTTATTCCCTTACCTGCCACTTTTACTAATCAACGGGTTGCAGAGGTTTTTGTCCAAAATATTGTGAAATTACATGGTGTCCCTAGCACGATTGTGTTCGATCATGATGAATCTTTCACTAGTGCATTTTGGCGACATTTAATGAAGCTACAGGGCTCACAACTTTGTTTTTCATCAGCTTATCATCCACAATCGGACGGTCAAACAGAAGCCTTGAATAAATGCTTGGAATTGTACTTGCATTGTTTTGTATTCGACCATCCCAGGCAATGGCTGAACTTCTTACCTTGGGCAGAGTATTGGTACAATACTTCATTCCAGACCACCATCAGTATGGTGCCCTTCAAGGTAGTTTATGGACGTGATCCACCACCTTTGCTGCATCACTCGTCTGTGGCAACAACCCCCTTTGATGTCCATTCACTTTTATGCCAAAGAGATGAGCTTTTGCAGACCTTGAAGGCTAACATTCACAGGGCACAGATACTTATGAAGAAAAATGCTGATAAACACCGCTTAGATCTCGAGTTTGTTGTAGGCGATCTGGTTTGGGTTAAGTTACAACCCTATAGACAACATTCGGTGGCTCTTAGGAAATATCATAAGCTAGCATTAAGGTATTTTAGTCCCTTCAAAGTCTTGGATTGTATTGGTAAAGTGGCTTATAAGTTGGATTTGCCCCCCATGTTCGCATCCATTCTGTCTTCCAGATTTCATTGATGAAACGTTTTTTTGGGTCTTCTCAATGCTCCCCCACCATCCCTTTGCCTTGACAGACAATTCCCGAAGGCCCCATCATGACTCCCTCAAAGGTACTCAAGGCTCGCACTGTGTTGGATGGTGACAATTGGGTTCAACAGGTCTTGATTCAGTAGGATGGTTCGTCCAGTAACACTTGGGAAAATGCCAGTGATATCTCGGCTCTGTATCCTTCTTTGGACCTTGAGGACAAGGTCCCATTTGATGAGGAGGGTAATGTAATGGATAATGAGCAAATGGACTCAATAGCAGATGGCCCATTACCTATGAAGGAAGATAGGCCCATCAGAAGAAGCAAAAGGATGAAGAAAAGAACCTGGAAGATTAGAGAATTAGAAGGATAAGGACCTATAAATAGCAATAACGGTTGATGGTGACAGGCATGAAAAGCTTTATGGAATATCTCCTTCTCCCTTTATATTCTGCAGCCTCCCCCCTATTTCTGTTATTCTCTTTTCTCTGATTGTAATCGTTCTGCATTTCCTTTCCTGTTGTGCATTACGAACCTTATGTAATAGTAGAGCTATCATCAACAAGTACCTTTAATATAAAGAAATTTTATCTTCTTTACATATTCTGTCATTTGATCATAACAGGTTTATATATATATATATATATACAACAATAAATATGAAATGCTAATGCTAATAATGTAAAATATTGAAGCATTCCTACACACATAACTTTGAAGGAATACAAATTTACTATTGTTTTGGGAAAGAGTAATTTGGGCGGACAATGGAAGCAGTCATTTTTTGATGATGTCAACCAAACAAAAAACAAAAGATGATAATCTCAAAATCCATCCCCCCCCCAAAACTATTATTATAGTATATATATTTTTTAAAAAATTTTATTTCTATTACAGTTATGAATTATATAAATCAGATTTCAATAGTTCAAATTTCTTTATTTATGTTTAAAGTAATAATTTTATAAAATATGAAATCTGAAACATTTGATTTTTTTTTTCTTTCTAATTTGATGGTGAAAAAGAGATTTTAAGAAGAAAATGAGATGAAGGATTCGAAAGAACCCAAACCCAAAAAGATGTGTTTCATCGAAAGAATGAGGTTCTCGTTCCCACTTAATTATAGTAAAAATTCCCACAACTAAACAATACATACACTTCTAATATTTTTGAGTTATTCTTAGTGGGTATTTTGATTAGCTCAATTTGAGTCGTTATACGCAGGAAAATTTACAATGAGGATAATAAATTGATTTTTTGCCTTGGAAGCTCCGCTAGGGCTTTCTTTGATCTCCGACTGAGAGTTCCGACGCCCACTGCGTTGGAAAAATGACCGGCCCCTCCGATCACACCTTGCGAGGAGGGGAAGGTGAGGAACTACCAGATTATGAGTAGGGGTGGAAACAGTCGGGCACATTATGTAGGGAAGCGGCGAGCCGGCCTGCTACTGTTACGGGCTTATTTTTAGGCACGAGCACGGCTGTGGCCTGTTAAGCGGCTTGTATTTTCAAAAATCTTGTACCTAGGCTAACAGGCCACAGGCCCTAAGGAAAACAGGCCTCCTGCATTTACAGGCCTCAAACAGGCCTCATGTTTACAGGCCGAAAACAGGCCTAATTGCTTAAACAGGCCGGCTTGACAAGCTTTTCAGGCCTACACACAGGCCTGTTAAGGCAAACAGGCCTGAAATTAGGCCTTGGCTCCGGGCTCGTTAGCCCTGACAGCCAGCCGGGGCGATCGCTTTTTAGCAGGGAAAGCCGCCATGTGCCCCGCCTTTTTCCACCCCTAATTATGAGCGAGATGAGTTGGGAAGGAGGAAGAGGAAAATTTGCTTTGCTGCAACGGAGTTCATGTAACATCCCAAATTTTAGGAATTTAAAGTTTGAATGATATATGGAGAGTAATTATGAAATTTAGGCTTAGCTTTCCCTTAATTAATTTATTTTGGAGAAAAGAATAAATTCAAATAAGGAATAAATTACGCCTAAAAGATTGTAGAAATAATATGTGAATTAATCAGTGGAATTTGGCCAAAGATTAAAATTAATTATTTGGAAAATTAGGAATTTTTCTCCTTGTAATATTTGGAGGAAAAAAAAAAAGAAATAATTTTTGGAATAAAACCTAAGTAACACAAAGCCCACATTCATGACACCAACCCATTCTCATTACTTCTCTCCAAGCCCATAAACCCGACCCATTTCTTTCATATTATCCAGACCATATAACAGACCATTCATCTATTACGGTAATAGTATTACCCATTCGGCCATATTCATTTTAATTATATTTTCCACTCACTCCTTCATTGTTCGGCCAAACACGTATCAACCAAAGATTAGCAAATCAGCTTTTTGCCTCTCCACCGTGCACGCAAGAAACAAAAGATCAGATCGCGTAAAACCAGCTGAAAACCTCAGCGCCGTTTCAATGAACACAGAAGGGTCAAATTCGCACAGAGACGCCATGCTTCTTGAGCCCAGCGTCCTGCACCACACTTCTGTCCTTAACCATCGGTCCTTCTTCTTCCTCGTTCTTGGACTGGCCCCTTATTTTGCTTATTTAAAACTTTGCTCCTTGGCTCCCATTCATTCTCATCGCCTCAACGAGAACCAAAGCTGAAGCTAAGAGCGTTGGTGAGTCGGGAGAAAGAGTGAAACCAAGCTGAGAGAGAGAGAGAGAGAGAGAGAGAGAGAGAGAGAGAGAGAGAGAGAGAGAGCGGGGGGAGTTCAAGCAGTAGGTTGCTCTGCTTTGAAAACTAGGAAACAGAGGTAAATTTTAATCTCCTTTTCCTTCTTATTTTAACGATGAAAATCTGAAGCATTGCAAATATATATATATGGCGTTAGGTATACATAAGAGAAGGAAGAGTTTTTGTGTGGTATAATATAGGTAGATGTGGCTGCAACTGGAAGTTATTATAGGTACTAAGATATAAAGTGTGTGTGTGTATATAAGCTATATATATATATATATATATATATATATATATATATCTTGCAAAAAGCTTAGTTGCTGCTATAAAACTTTTACAATCATATGTATTAAAATGTTGCTGCACCCATATAAAAGAGAGAAAGAAAGCTTCATTTTGTAATGAGTGTGAATGTATAAATGCATTGCATAGATGTATATGGCATACACAGGAAAAACATTGCTATCTTTCTTAATATATATATATAGTGCAGTAAAGCCAAAGCCGAAGCCATGGCCAAATTAACGTCATAAATATATATATATTGCGGACATATGAATAGATATAGAAAAAAAAAAAACCCAAAGCTTTACTGTTTCTATAGGTATATTCTAAATAAGCATAGTTCCATAGTGATTAAATAAATGCCAAAGGAACACCACGTGAAGCATATTTTGCTTGTTGTGTTGTAAATATATATATGTGTGTATATATATATATCATAATAAAATGTATTTTTATGTTGTTAGTATTTATAAACTCCCACATAATAGGATCTAATCTAACTAACTCCTATATTATCTCACTTATAATATCGTTTACAAAATAAAATAGATAAATAGATAGATAGTTATTTTTATTAAAAAAAGAAAAGAAAAGAAATAAATAAATAAGGGAGCTTTTAATTGATAGTAAATCAAAAGGGGAATTTATATTTACAATGGTCTCACAAATTTTTCAGTCCCGTCATAATTTGCCCACTTCAAGCCTTCCAAATTTATTATTAAAATTTGTATATTTTAATTTTATGAAGTTATAAGTTATAATTTTGAATATGTAGGGTTTAGAAGAGTTATTAATGATTAGTAAATTGGTTGTGGTAGATTGATTTTTGGCATGTGTTTGAGCTCTTGGATTAGGAGCAGTGTGATAATAGTTAGCTTAATGAGAGGTAACTCGAATATTCTTCCATATACTTGTAAATTGTATGTGATTGTGAGTAACTATCTTTTATTTAAAATTAAAGGACTGAATTATATGTATATGTGTATGTATTGTAAATTGATGTTTTATATGAATTGAAGCATGATTTATTGTACCTTGACATTTAATTATATTATTGGTGATTTAATATATGTCTGACATGGCGGATGCATATGTGATGGGTTGGAGTAAGGAGGGATTTGTATGTTGAGATCTTTTACCACGTGGTATGTCATCACTCGGTGCATAGTGGATGACACTTGTCAGGGCCCCTTATTCCATGTTTTCCTTCGTAGGGATTGCACGGAAATGGGACATGTGACACCTCCTTGTTTTGTTTTAAGGAGGAGCCATAGTCCATACTTAAGCTCTATACCTTTGGCCGGCAGTATATCTTAAGTTTTGGTGAGCTTGGGACAATCCGGTCAAATGGATGAGTTGCTTTATTGGACTATATGTTAGCCTATGGCTCGATCGCGGTTGAGGATGGACGGTGATATAAGGAGGCCGCATATTGCATATTGTATTATTGTGCGGTTCACTTGATATCATGATAATTAATGTTGTATGAAATTATGGTATTTACAAATATATATATATATATATATATATATATATATATATATATATATATAATCGGCTCCTGTGTTTTGTCATATGCGACTTGCTTGTGTACGGTAGAAACTTTCGATAGTTCTTTGGGATGTCAATCTCACTCTATATTAACAAATTTCAGGTGATTGTTCTAGTAGGGAGCAAGGAAAGAATCTATGGAGTGAGCCTTGAAGGCTCGGTTGTCTCTAGAATTTATGTTATGTTATTATATTTGCCATGACTATAAGACTTCCGCTTTGTATTTGATTATTAAATATTTTGAGAATTTATGTTGACTCAAAAAAAATACATTTTGATTTGAACTAGTTATGTATTTCAATGATTTGGATGTTGATCATCCTTGTTGAATCTATTTCAAGTGTTAAGGCCGAGATTTTGGGTGTTAGATTTTGAGGGTGTTACAGTTCACGGGTGAAGAATCGCTTAAGGTTCGTGACGAAAGCTGGATGCAATCTGATGGTAAGGAGCAAGCGCCGAAGTCCTATAGGGAATCTCTGTTACAGAACGTGAATTCAAGGATAAATTGGTGGGAGTGGGCGAAGAACGATGATGATGAGGAGATGGAGGACTATGAAGCTGATACAGACTTTGAGAAGGTATTAAATCCATGCGATGGAATTTCGGTTGATATTTCAAACCCGCTATGTCCGCTATTCAATTTTGAGAAGAGGGAAAGGAGAGACTCTTGAGACCTTTTCGAAGAACATTGGTGGTAAAACTAATGGGAAGACAACCTGCCTACGGGTTCATGCTGAAGAAATTGAGACAGATTTGGGAAAGGAAAGGTAAGATTGATGTCTTTGACCTTGAGAATGACTTTTATTTGGTCAATTTTCAGCATAATGAGGATTATATGAGGGCGTTGATCGGGGTCCGTGGGTTATAGCGATGCATATTTGAGCGTGTCCCGTTGGAAGCCTGAGTTCAATCCTAGAAATGCTAAGATTGAGTCACTGATTGCGTAGGTTCGATTTCCGGAATTACCGGCACCTTTGTTTGATAAAAAATTTCTCCTAAATCTGGGGAATGCCATTGGGAAGGCTACACGTCTTGACATTCATACAACACAACGTTCCAGAGGAAAATTTGCGCGTATGTGTGTTGAACTGGATCTCTCTAAACCGTTAATTCCAGTGTTCAATGTGGAGGGACAAAAATTGAGCGTCGTGTATGAGAGTCTAAATAGTTTATGCACTAATTATGGTTGGTTTGGGCATAGCAAAGATGGATGCGATGTGTTCCATAAGAAAAAGGCTGAGGAAGGAATGGAAGTGGAAGTTCAGGGTGAAGCAAAGAAAGATGATGGCACAGAAGGTGAAACAAAGGGAATCTGGAAAACAGTACAGCGAGTCAGACGACCGCAAAGGTATGAAGGGGTGCAACAGGAACAAAACACTGGCTCCATATTTTCAGTTTTACGTGAGGAGGCTGGTTTGGAGGTTAAGGGAATGGAAAAGGAGGCTATTTCAGATATCGCAGGAGCTTCAGGGGGCAGGAATATGGGATGAAGAGTAAGGTACAAAACAATCACAGTAAAATGGGGAAAACGAATGGTTTGGGGGCTAGAAGTGATAAAATGGTTAATTCGAGGAAGGAACATGGGAGCAGGGTAGTGCAAGTAGAGAAAAAAGTAGTTGAGGTGAAAAGGGAGAAGGTGCTAACAGTGAGGAATAGCGAGGGATTGAGGAATAAGGAGAAAGTTGAGAATCAAATTCTTGAAAATGTCTGCTGTACCAGAGAGTAACATGGGGATGTATAAAGGGAAGGAAGTTGATATGACCGAAAAAGAGAATGTACATCCTGGAGAAGTGGTTGGAAGGGTGAAGGTGAGTGGAGATGATGTCCAAATGTTGGGGATGGGTGAGGATCTGTTCGAGAATATGGGTACGAGTGTGGGGGAGAAATTTAATACCCTTGCGCTTGCTGATATCTAAGCATTGTTTGTGCTGTCTGAATTTTTTTCTTTACAATATAAATATGGTTATGATGAATATTTTAGTATGGAACAGCAGGGGGCAGCAAGCAAAACGTTTGCGTCTGTCCTAAAGGAACTAAGGTACAGGTATAAGGTAGATATTGTAGTCATTTTGGAGCCTCGTATTAGTGGAGCTCCAGCAACAAAGATCATTAAAAGCTGGGGCTTTTGCTTCTCGAGGAGAGTGGAAGCAGTGGGTTTTTCTGGTGGAATTTGGATATCATGGAACCTGGAGGAGCTAGGTTTGGATGTGTTAGTTAAGGAAGAGCAATTCCTACACTGTAGACAATCTCTGAATGGGAGGAAAATGCTATTCACAGTAGTGTACGCTTGCCTTCTTCATTTTTTTTTCTTTCATCCAAATATATATTTTTTCAATACCTTTCTTTTCTTTTCTTTTTTTCTTTTTTTTTTGTTTTGTTTTTGTTTTTGTTTTAATACCCCTTTTTTTTATTCTCTCTTTCTTTCTTTCTTTTTTCTATATACATGGCATTTCTATATATACATTGTTCATGCTTTTCAAAAGAATTGGCAAAAGTTTGTAAAATTATTTAGATGCTATGAACTTGGTCATTAACTTTGACATGCATATCAACTATTCATTTTTTTTTCAAATTAATTCATTCCATTTAGCCTTCATCCAACATTACAGGCCCTCTAAGTCCTCTTGATTCATTCCATTAATTGCTATTAGTAGTGGAGATGTTAGAGTTGTTACAAGCTTATGGTAAGGTGTTGATTAAGTGAACTATAGTGAAATTATCCCAATAAGGTGAGATGAGTGAAACACTAGTACCTTGAGAATTCTCTTATGCTTCATTCTAATATTTTGAGTTGTGTAGTCAGCTAATTTCTTTGCATCGCTTGATCATGACTAGTGTTGGCTTGATGAATTTGATTAATTAATTCATTGCTCTCTAATTATGAAATTGCTCATTTTTTCAAGTGCATCAGTGATTTGGACTTAGAATTTTGTGCTCAATTGCCTTTGTTCAGGAGTACAAAGGTCTAAGTGTGGGGGAATTGATCAAACCATATTTTTACATGATTTTTCATAATTTAATTGGGATTTTTAATGCATTTTCTTGGACATTATTGCATTATTAAGCATTAATTTGAGTTAGGAACATTTGTATTGAATTAAGTGTAATTAGGGGTAAATTGGTCATAATTTGTTAATTATTCATGCAAATGATTTCTTGGACGTTTGATGCTACCTTGTGCTTAATTTTGCATTGTAGGTGTTTTGGAAGAAAATGTCAATTGGGTCAAAATTAATATTTTTTGAGGAAGGAGAAAATTACATCAAAGTGCCCAAGAATTCCTGGAAATTGCAAGTCAATGAAGAAAAGGGCCAGAGACAAATTACAGAAAATTACCCATAATTTTTATGAATTTCATTCTCGCCCTTAAACATTTAAAGCGCATTTAAAATAGGAGGAGATATCAAGTGTGCTTTTAACTCATTAAATGCTTGTTTGCAAGAAGTATCAAAGTCAAAATCAACATTTTTTTGCAATAGTTTAGATAAAGGTAGAGCTATCTTGCTAAAATCTTTTATGAATCTTCGGTAAAAACCCACATGCCCTAAGAAAGAACGAAGTGTTTTAATATTAGTAGGGTAGGGCAAGGAGGAAATCACCTCAATTTTAGCTCTATCAACCTCAATGCCCTTGCTAGATATCAAGTGACCAAGTACTATTCCATGATCAACCATGAAATGGCACTTCTCATAATTCAAAACCAAATTCTTCTCAATGCATCTAGCAAGAACATTGTCCAAACTATCTAAACAAGCATCAAACGAATTGCCATACACTGTAAAATTGTCCATAAAAACTTCCATGCAATTTTCAAGAAAATCAAAGAATAGTGACATCATGCAACGTTGGAAAGTGCCAGGGGCATTGCACAATCCGAATGGCATTCGCCTATAAGCATAGGTACCAAATGGACAAGTAAAAGTGGTCTTTTCCTGATCTTCAGGGGCAAGTGGGATTTGAAAATATCCTGAATAACCATCTAGGAAACAATAGTGGCTCTTACCCGCCAACCTTTCAAGCATCTGATCTATGAAGGGTAAGGGAAAATGATCTTTCCTAGATGCTTCATTCAATTTCCTATAGTCTATGCACACTCTCCAAGAATTTTGCACCCTAGTAGGTATCAACTCATCATTTTCATTCTTTACCACGGTTATCCCACTCTTCTTAGGCACTACATGCACGGACTAACCCACTCACTATCGAAATTGGGTAGATGATACCCGCACTCAATAGCTTGGTTACTTCTTTCTTAACCACATCTAGAATTAGAGGGTTGAGTCTCCTTTGGGGTTGCCTAAGAGGTTTGGATTCCTCATGCAAAAGGATCTTATGGGTACAAACAAAGTAGGACTAATCCCGGGAATGTCGGCTAA
The DNA here is from genome assembly GCA_019022615.1 of Acacia melanoxylon. Taxonomy (NCBI): domain Eukaryota; kingdom Viridiplantae; phylum Streptophyta; class Magnoliopsida; order Fabales; family Fabaceae; genus Acacia; species Acacia melanoxylon. The sequence goes on from JAFJYJ010000011.1 coordinate 5,634,929, forward strand.
AGTCCAACCTAGAGCCTTTCTATTTTTACTCAAAACATCAAGCAATCTTTCCTCCTCATTAATGACAAAGAATTTGAAATAATAACGGGTAATTTTCCATCGAAGTTGAAGGAAAACATATTTCAAATTAGAGGGGAGAGGCTTAAGCTCTAAATCAAGAGGTTGAACAATGGGGAATTAGTCTAGGAAGATCAAGGGTAGTAGAAATACTCCCCCTTTGCAAGCTTAGGAAGTGCATGACTTGTGCTAAGCTCCATGGACTCTACCACTTGTTCATTGGTCTTCCCAAGTGTTGAACCAACACTAGGTTGGCTTCTTACGACAATGAGGCTTGGGGAAAGTAGTCTCCTTCATACCTACTTCACAAGGAGTGATTAGCTCATTCAAAAATCTCAAGGTATGCGGAGTGATCTTAGTTCTATGATTAGGCAATGAGTTAGAAGGTGGCCCTTTAACCATATTGTGTTTAGGTCCAAAGTAAGTCACATGAGAGGATGTCTTTGTCGGTGTAAGGGCTATCCCCTTGGAGAACAAATCATTCAAGTCTTGGCTACCGACTTCAAACTCAGCTTCCTCCACCAATTTGTGACCTGAAAAATTGACAAAAACACCTTCCTCACAAGCATCATCACTGAATACTGAATCATTGGAAGAATTAAGCTCTAACGAACTCAGAGAAGTAAGAGAAAAATCATCAAGGGATGATAACCAACAATCAACCATCGATGAGTCGAGGTTGGAAATCTCACTCCCAAATGAATAAAAATCATCAACAGAAGAAGAAGGAAATTTATCACATGAATCCAATGAAATTCCACATTCAAGATTACAATTATCAGTGTGAAAATTGAGCTCATGTTCATCAACCAAATCATCTATAGCAAAGTCAATTGAATTCACACCTAATAAAGAGTAATCTTCAGAAGGATGCTTCATGGCTTCATACATGTTAAAACTCAGTTTATTGTTACCCACTTCCATAGTGATTGAACCATCTCTCATGTCTATAAATGTACCAATTGTTCTCATAAAGGGTCTCCCTAAAATAAGGGTGCATTCACTAGAATCATGAGACATATCCAAAACATAGAAGTCAGCAGGGAAAACTAAGTCTTTGACTTTGACAAGCAAATCCTCAATGATGCCTAGTGGGTGTCTAATACTCCTATCAGCTAGTTGGAGAACCACACTAGTCCTCTTAAGCTCTTTGACACCAAGAGATTTGAAAATGGCACTAGGCATGACATTAATGGCTGCACCTAAATCTAACAAGGCTTGAGCTACATTCACATTACCTATGGTACAAGGTATAGTGAATGAGCAGGGATCCTTGCACTTAACAGGAGTTGGGGTTTGAAAAGGGCGAGACACATTTGGGCTAATTTGCACTCTCTCATTAGGCCTAAACTTCCTCTTGTTAGTACAAAGCTCTTTCAAGAATTTGCAATAACTAGGCATAGACTTAACAAGTTGAAAGAAAGGGACATTGATATGCAACTTGCTAAACAAATCATACATTTCTTTCTCATTTTGTTCATCATGCATTTTCTTGCCTTGAAAGTAAGCTTTAGGAAAAGGGAGTTGAGAAATTTTTACCTCCTTACCAATAGTACTAGGTAAGATGCCTTGCTCGCTTGTCTCACCTTCCTCATAAGTGCTTCTTTCCTTGGAGCCAACTTCTCTCAGAAGTGGTTGTTGTTCCACTTGAGGTTGGTCAATTGCTTTGCTATTCTTCTTCTTGAGGATAGCCTTCTCTTTAAGGCTTTGATTCGGGTAGCTTCATTGGGCTCAATGGTAGACTTTCAACCTCCATTTCCTCATCCACATCATCGTCAACCTCTTCGGGGAAACGCACCTTCTTACCACTCCTTAACTCAATAGCATTGAGTGTTTTAGGATTGATGACGGTATTTGAAGGAATGGAACCACTTGTCTTAGCATGCACATCACTCCACGAGAATTTGAGAGTTGAGTCAAGTGGGATTGCACATTGTTATTCTTCAACTCCAATTCTTCCAACTTCTTGCACATATGAGCCATTTGTTTACCATCACTTGCCACATCACTTTGTAGCTTTTGTAGGGTATTGGAAACGAAGAGAATTGACTCTCATTCATGGCTTTATCTTCCACCATCCGGTTGTTCATACTAGTAAGTTGAGAAACCACACTCTTCAACAATTGATTGGTCTCATCACCCTTAGACTCTTGAATAGGCACAATCGCCCACGATTTGATCCATATGGTTGGACTTGATATGATGAACCTTCTTGATTTCTCCAACCAAAATTAGAATTAGGTCTTCTACCTTCATTGTAGGTGGTAGTGTTAGAATCCCATCTTTGTTGTTGTTGATTGGGCCTTCCTTGATACATAGCATTAACTTCCTCATGATGATTAGGGCATAAACTTGTAATGTGCATCATTGAACCACAACCATCACAACTAGGTGCAACAAGAGCTTGTGAAGTAGGAGAATGAGTTGCTTGTTGAATACTCGGATTATGAAGCTCGAGATGTGATTAGAGAAAGTTGAGAAGTAACTTGTATCCATCTTAGACTCAAGTGAGACCATTCTTTGGTTGGAACCTATATCACAAACTCCTCTTATCTCTCTCACATTATATTGTTGAGTATTTCGAGCCCTCATTCGAATTTGAGCCCATGCCTCTTGTAGTGCAATCTTCTAAAGAACCCCTTTGAAGCATCTATAATGCCTTTCTCATTAGGCGAAGACCATCACGAAAATATGTAATTAACTGTTCATCAACAATTTGATGGTGTGGACACTTAGCTAAAAGCTCTTGAAAACGACTCCAATATTCATAGAAAGACTCCAAAGGGTCTTGTTTGATAGAGTAAATCTCCTTTTTAAGCTCCCCAACCCTTAAATCCGGAAAGTACTTTTCCAAGAAGGCTTTCTTCAAATTAACCCATGAATGAAGAGCATCATTAATATGCCTGGGTAACATCATGTACCACTCTTTAGCTTTCCCCTCCGGAGTAAAATAGAACACCTTTAATTGCACATCTTCTATGCGAGCACCAACAGGCTTCATATTCGAACAAGCCACGTGCAAAGCATTGAGATGGCTATAAGGGTCTTCCTTTTCAAGTCCATGGAAACGAGGTAATGAATTAAGCAAAGGACCTTTAAGCTCAAAATTGACCTCAAGGTTAGGGCATGCATTGTTGAAAGGATCATGAGTGATATCTGATCTTGTTACATCCCTTATAGTTCTTCTCCTTGGTGGAGGATTGTTTTCACCTTCCATTGTACCTTGTGAAGCACAATCACTTAAGTCAATGAAAAAATCAAGATTAAAAGAATGATCGATTCCCCTCAAATAGGTTGGACATATAAAGTCATCAAGAAAGCGGTGAAACAATGGAATACCAAAGCTATCACGCACACGAATTCAAGCAAGAAAATGTGCAAAGTGGAAGGAGTAGAAGTGTATGTGAGTATGTATGATGTGTATGGAGTAAAAATGCTAAAATGCAAATGCAAATGTAAAAATAAAGAAAATCAAGATATTTGGTTGTTTTTTTTTTCTCAAAAATTTTGAATGCAAGAAAACAAACTATGAGTTTTTAATTTTTTTTTTTAATTTTGAAAATTACGAAAAAAAATATGAAAGAAAACCTAATAATAGGCTCACAAGAAAGCAAACAGGTCAATTAAAACCAATTGACACTTAGTAAACCAAAGGAGTCAAAATTGACTCCCTAAGAAGCGCCATTGATTTAAAAAACCTTAGTAGCGCTCGGCACAAATCACAATTTCACTTAATTAAAATGCAATATAGTGCAAATAACTGGGATCGTTCTCTTATCAAGAGACCCAATTTATTTTGAATTCCTAGGTTAAACTAAGTGCTAAATACATGATTAGAAAAGGGGTTTTGTAATTGGTTTTTCTCTAAATTTAAATTCATGTAAAATATAATGCAACTATTTCTACTCTTTTTGGTATTTTTTGAAAAATAGTGAATAAAGCTTTGGATTAAAAGGATTTAATGATGAATCTTCTTGGTAATGAAGAAATTAGCTATCCATTTCTAAAAGTATGGGAGTCAAAGTTTCATTAAGTCTTGATAAGAAAAACCCGAATCTGGCAGGTTAATATTCCCGATAAATAGTAGCTCTACTACCGTAGCTAAGTACCACCTATTGAGATATTGTTAGAAACCACTTAACGATTGAAATTGGAATAATGCGATATCGTCTTAAATTTGAGTCTAACTAGCAGAATTACTCAGACAAATCAACCACATTAATTGCATAATCACGCTAATCAACATAACTTCATTCAACCACAAAGAAATTCAAACATATATAATCTTCAAATCACAAAATTCAATCTCAACTACAAATATCAATCCAACAAGTTAATTACCATTAATCTTCATGTATATAAAAATAAATTAAATAAATTCAAATACATAATTCTAGACTAATAGATTGAAAAATAAACTCCCTGTGTAGTGACTTTAGCTCAAGCAAAATTCCTCATCACCAAGAAGCAAAGACTCAGCCACTCATTAATTTGAGCTCAGCCTCAGCTTCGTCCAGACAGTGAAAACCCATGGAAGTTGAGTGTGAAGCAAATCTGGAAGAAGAGGAAAATAAAGGGTCTGTGGGTGTTTGGAGGAAAATGGAAGATGATTGGAGATGCACAAGTGTAGTCGATGGTGTGAAAAAATTCCCCAGCTGCTTCTTTTTCTGTCCGAGTGTGAACGCGCTCAATTCATTCTCCCAATTAATTCCCAGCTTCTCTCTTTCCCTCAGCTCCTCTCTTTCACTCCCTCCAGCGTCTTTTTCACTCTGTCCGAATGCGCCTCCCCCCAGCTCTCAATTCCTCCCAGCTGCTCAGAGTCCAAGGTCAAAACCCAGCTGAAGGTCGATGATGAAGACGATGGCCCTGCGTGAAGGTCTGCGTGAAGGTCTCCATTCATCCCCTGTTCGCGGCGCTCAAGTCTTTTTATATCCCTCAGCTGAAGGTCTCACGCATATGAATAATCAATTAAACCTAAATCCAAAACGCACAGTATACATACAGGGACCTAAGTAAAAAGTGTAAAAGTTTTGCAGAAGGACCAAAGTGAAATGTTTTTAAATGTTTCTGGGGCAGAATGAAATTCATAAAAATTATGGGTAATTTTCTGTAATTTGTCTCTGGCCCTTTTCTTCATTGACTTGCAATTTCCAGGAATTCTTGGGCACTTTGATGTAATTTTCTCCTTCCTCAAAAAATATTAATTTTGACCCAATTGACATTTTTTCCAAATTCTTAAATTTTCTTCCAAAACACCTACAATGCAAAATTAAGCGAGTAAAGCATCAAACGTCCAGAAATCATTTGCATGAATAATTAACAAATTATGACCAATTTACCCCTAATTACACTTAATTCAATACAAATGTCTAACTCAAATTAATCTTAATAATGCGATAATGTAGAAAATCGTTAAAAATCCCAATTAAATTATGAAAAATCATGTAAAAATATGGTTTGATCAACGCTAGTCCATGTGAGCAGAAGAGGCAGCAGGTTTGGAGGTTATTGGTTGGTTTGGCTAGGGAAATTAATGAACCTTGGTTAGTAGCGGGTGATTTCAATGAAATTAAATCGCCAATGGAGCAAAGAGGAGGGAGAGGAGCAAATGAGACTAGATGTAGAGTCTTTAACGAATGGATTCATGATTGTAATTTTGTTGACATGGAAACAAATGGGCCTTTTTTCACTTGGAAGGGCCCTAAATGAAATGGGTTGGATAGAGTGTTTAAAAGGCTTGATCGCTACCTATGCAATGTTTCTTGGCTGGCAATGTTTGAGGACGTAGAAGTAAGAGTTATCCCTAGAGTGGGGTCCGATCACCACCCTATGCTGGTTAAGCTGAGAAGGGAGGATTTTGGAGTTGGCACCAGAAGTTTCAGGTATGAAGTAGCATGACAGATGCACAGTGAATTTAATGAGTTTATGTCGTCTGTTTGGAAGGAAGGGGTTGAATTTAATGTGATGCTGAATTCTGTACAACCAAGTTTGAGAAGCTGGAATAGAGAGGTGTTTGGGAGAATTGAAAACTGTAAATGAAGAATTCTAAATAGATTGGGTGGAATTCAACAAGGGATTGCCAGACACAATAATCCTTTTCTGTTTCGACTTGAGAAAGAATTAGAAGAGGAGTTAATGCAAACCCTTCGGCAGGAGGAAGTCTTATGGTATCAAAAATCACGTGGTAGATGAATAGAACTTTTTTTAATTGATTATAATGTTTTTTGAACATCGCTTATAGTAGAGGATATTAATGTTTGACCGTGAAATCGGGGTCTGTCCTTTAAAGTAGCAATCAAATTAGGGAAAATACAATAGGGCCTAAGTAACAAAAAAATTATCAAAAAAGGCTAAAAAAAAATCACATATCAAAAAAGCCTTAAGACATTTTCTGTCATTATTTCATAAACGTTAACAACTATATCAGTATAACGTTAAAAACTAAATTAGTAGATGTTAACAATAATATCCTAACAACTAAATCAGTATACATTAACAACTATATAAGTACAACATTTTCTAAAATAATACCAGAAAAGGCCTAGAGCCTTTTTTGACATTGGACTTTTCTTTAGGTTTTTTTTGATAATTTTTTGGGAAAATTAGGTGCAGGTCCCAAGAACTAAAAATAATTACAAAAAAGTCCCTTGAAATCACCAAATCACACAAAAGTCCCAAGGGACTTTTTTAATATTATTTTTATGGGAAAAAAATCCAGGTTTTTAAATGTTGTTGTAAATATGGTTTTTTATTGTAAATGGTAGGATTTTAAATTTTGTTGAAAATATAAGCACTTCCTAATGTTGTAAATCTAGCATTTTAAATTTATAAATGATCTCTCTATGTTCAAAATTCAGGTGTTTAAATGTTGTTGTAAATATGATTATTTCTATTGTAAATATGACTTTTTCTGTTGTAAATGACTTGATTTTAAATTTTGTTGTAAATATAGCACTTACTGTTGTAAATCTAGCATTTTTCTGTTGTAAATGACCTCTCTACGTTCAAAATCCAGGTGTTTAAATGTTGTTGTAAATATGACACTTTTTGTTGTAAATGGTTAGGTGTTTAAAAGTTGTTGTAAATATGACATTTTCTGTTGTAAATATGGCGTTTCGCATTGTTAATACAAATAATATCAAAAAGTTCTTGGGACTTACGTAATTTGGTGATTTCAAGGAATTTTTTATAATTATTTCTGATCCTTAGGACCTGTACGTAATTTTCCCTAATTTTTTTGATTACTTAGGTCTGAGAGAAATTTTCCCATCAAATTAAGGCAAAACAGAGGCTATTGTGGGTTCACATTCTTTGATATTTTCGCCAATGTGCTTTCCAATACCACAAGTGGTCAATCATTGTACCACTGAACTAGTTAATCTTGATTAATCAAGCGATTGCCAACTCCGCTAGTAATATAATGTGAAACGGTGCGTGGTGGGAAATTGTCGTTGCTGATGTGGCACAACTTAAACCGTAGATAGTAAATGACTTGATCCCACGGCAAAAATTTGGGGGAGTGTTTGTCGTGGGGATTTTTATTTTTATTTGATAATAAAGAAGGCTTAGAGCCTGAAATAAAAGAAAATTACACATGAGGTCCCATACATTCTTGATCGACAAGAGACCGCAAATAAGATGGACACGAATCTAAAATAGAAGAATCAGAGATACCCAATTTAGCCAAGACATCCAAAATTTATTAAACTCTCTTGAAATCGAGTTGACTTTCACTTGCCAATCCCTTCCTAAAAGTTCTCTGATGCGCAGAAAACAGCAGACTACCTGATTGAAAATTGACATCCATAATCCTATTAATCACACAAACAGCATGGGACTCCAGCAGAATTTTTTTCAAGCCCATATCCCAGGCTGAATTCAGACCCTCTAGCACTGCCCACTCCTCAGCAATATCAGGATTACAGATCCCAATAACCTTTATAAACCCCGCTACCCATTTACCAGACCAGTCACGGATCACCCCGACCCCAAACCCTAATGGGCATGTTTGGGTTGGCGGTAGGAAGCGGATGGCTTAAAAACTATCGACTTTTATAAAAGTTCTAGGTAGGAAAAAGTCGGGTTGTAAATAATGATTTGTGTTTGGATTGGTTTGACTTTTTGCAAAAGTAGCTTTTTTCTTAATGAGTGTTTGGATTATTATTTAAAAAGTCAGTTAAGATGGAAAATGTTGAAAAGGCGTATTTAGATCATATTGAGTACTACTTATACATATTAGGATAATAAAAATTTTAATTTCTTTTTTCTTAATTTTGATTAAGATGATCTATATTTAATATTTTTCTCCATTTCCTATTCATCATTTCCTTCATTGTAATAATAATTTTATAAATATTAAATATGGACTATTAAATCTTAATTCAATAGTCATAAAAAGAATAAAAGATGATAAAGAAAAAAAAGAAGCCAGTTCACTTATTTTTTTCAGGTTAGCTACTTGCATGTACTCTATCATACCAAGAAATAACACTACGTATATGTGATTATTTTTTCAATATATCTAATTTTCTTTTACACTTTATGCTTTTTAATTTTCAGGAGCTTTAATGCTTCAGAAAATGGGCAAAGGGAAACTAGAAAAACGATGAAAAAAAAATGTTCTCATCTTATCCTTTGCTGGTACTGAAAGATTTGAAATTTTAATTTCATTAAAAAAAATTGAAATTTTGAATTATTCATGCATGAGAAATGTTAAATTTAAATTGTTTGTACTTTGATATGGAAAATATATGAGGTATAAGAATTAAGAATGAGGAAAAGAATTCAAAATGAAGTCAGAGACCTTGAACAGCACGGACCAGGGACGAGAGGTTGCTCTGCACGGGATTGAGCCTTGGACCAGTGCGTCAGGCAATAAGCTCTAAATTGGGGCGTTGAAAATATCTAGTGGCGTTTGGGTAAATGGGAAAAGTCCAGTCAACGTACTGGATAATCCAAACAAGGCTCATTGAGCTTGTTTGCTTACTGGATTATTTCGCTTATAAGCTGGCTGAATTTTTTTCGACTAAAAAAGTTTGGAAAAAAAAAAGTTTTAACTCAAAAGCAGGGTCAATATAAAAGTAGTTACAGAAAAAGTGAAATCTGCAGGCCCGGCCCGGCCCATTATCAGTTTGTTTTTGGAACAACGCGGGCAGGACAGGACAGTCCCGCGCGTATCTCGCACTCGCTGCTGTCCCTCTCCCCTCCCTATGACCCCTGGTCGGAATTGAAAAGGGAGGGAAATCAAACGCCCAAAAACCCTAAACCTCACTTAGCTCTCGTGGCCTTCCTACTTAGTACTTCTTGCATGCATATCATAAACCATTCAAGTTTCCTTGAGCCTTTTCATCTTTTGTATTTTTGGGGGATCAGTTTGCTTGTGAAGGTTAGTCTCTTTCCTCTCGGGGTCGAAGGCGGGAAGTGAGAATCCTGCAGAGTGCTTCTATGGCAAGGCTGCTTCGGAACACTTACCTCCTCAAGCGCTCTCTATTCGACCCTACGATCACTACGGTGAGGCATTTTTCTTTTTCTTTTCTCATAAACTGTTTTCCGAGCTATGCTGCCGTTTTCCCACCTTCCCGCAGTCCCTCATTTCTATCATACATTCTCACTTGGCGGAGTCTATGCGGCCATGGATCACCTTTTAAGTTCAAGCTTCTTTATTTATTCTTGTTTAATGTTTAATCTGTCCGTGGCTTGGTAACAAAATGAAGGGGTCAAGCTTAAATGATTCTCGGATAGCCTTTACCGCGAAAATCAATGTATTCTGAATATTATCGGCCCTTTGTAGAAGGGAAAAAAACTAAGAAAATCGCAATGGCGAATGGCTGGGCATGTTTATGCAGACCTAACACTAGCTTTCCTTTTTTCGGCATATTGTTCTACATATGTTTGTGAGATTGATTCCTCATCTTTAATATACTTACCTATTGCTTGCTTTATTTACAGGGCTTTAGACAAGGAATATTCGGCGGGTCTCAAGTTTTCAGCTTTTCATCCAGAGGTTTATTTTTAGGAGAAAGGCCTTTTCTGCTTTCTCTTTTTTTCTTTCTCAAGTTGATGAACAAACAAGAAAAACTAGTTTTAATTTCTGATGCAATATTAGATGCATCGATTAACATTAAATATAATGTATAGGTGCTATGCTAAGAATCTTTTCCCCCCAGCGACAATTATCACATTTTTCCTTTCTGTTTATCATAGTCTTTGCGCTAATGCTTCTTAGTTTGATTGTTGTTTATTCATCTACCTGAAGGTAGAAAGGGATCTAAATCAAATGGAAGTGACTCGGGTGATGAGAACATGTCCAAGAAAGACTTGGCCCTACAACAAGCTCTGGATCAGATCACTTCTGCCTTTGGAAAGGGATCTATTATGTGGCTTGGTCGCTCTGTTGCATCAAGACAAGTCCCCGTGGTGTCAACAGGGTCTTTTACTCTGGACATAGCATTAGGAATCGGTGGACTTCCAAAGGTATTTTTAGCTCCGTATATGAAGCTCTTTTCTCTTTTATTCTACATGAGTAGAATTTTAAATGTTATGATTTTATTTAAAAATGTAATTATTTGATAGAAACAACATTTTATTTTTAAATTTATTGTTTTTTTTTCTTCACTGCTTTTGCCTATTTCCTTGCTGTATTGATATGACAAGTAAATTTTTATGTTTATGTGCGATTCACAGAATAAATTTGTTGTCTTAGTCAGTTTTATTGACTGTTTAGTGCTGGCATTTCATTTTTAAAATAATGTTTTATTGCAAGATAACACATTGTGTGCATATAGGTTGTGTGGCTAGAATAATTTGGGTTATAGCTACATATATGTTTATTGAAGAGGGTGGAGGGAATATGTTTTGCTGTGCAAATAGATACGCACTTATGTTACATGTAAATCCTGAATTTTTGTAGGGACGAGTTATAGAGATATATGGTCCAGAAGCTTCTGGGAAAACAACTCTTGCTTTACATGTGATTGCGGAAGCACAGAAGCAAGGAGGTTATCTTGCTACGCCTTTTCTTCATACAAAAGCATGTTTATAGCTTTCTGGTTGTCTTGGCTTTGTTCTTAACTACATATGTGACCATTGTACTGCTGCTATCAGTTATGATGCTAGTACCATTTTTGTAGTCTCTGTTTCTCCTGCACTTTACACGTGCCTTTGTTATTTACTCTGGATAGATGTATTTTCTTTTCATGAAATTTTATTGCAGGTCTAAATAAATTTTAAGAATTACCCGCATGACTATGTTATTTGAATGCAGTAAATCTTTGGTCTTATTCTTATAAGGCTTCTCATTTAACTATGGCTACTCAACACTGCGGCAACTTTTTGCAGGTTCTAGCAATTTTCTAACTCTATGAATGGGGGTTATGTTTTACCTCCCGTTTCTTTGATTACTTCTATAAAGAAGGACTGTTATTGGGTGCTTTTTATAATGTGAACTTTACATGATTAGTTCATTTGTGTTATGTTAATCTATTACATTTGCTTTGCCATGACAATGACAGCAAAGATGAGGGAGCTTATTAATTTTTGAATGCCAAGACTAACTTCTTAGTGCATATCTATTAAGGACCAGTGCTTGGTCCATGCTGCATTATAGACATTGATTGGTTTTTTTCTTGCAGGCTACTGTGTCTTCGTTGATGCTGAGCATGCACTTGATCAAACACTTGCAGAGTCCATTGGTGTAGATACTAAGAATTTGCTTCTCTCACAACCAGATTGTGGTGAACAAGCACTTAGTCTCGTGGATACCTTAATCCGCAGTGGCTCAGTTGATGTAATTGTTGTTGACAGTGTAAGTATGGGGTTCCTTTTCTTTTGTTTTTATTATTTTTATTGGTCATTGTAAGTATGACTTCTTGATTGCTTTTATGAGTAAAATCTTTTGCGTCCCATCTCTCCCTATTTCCCTTTCACCTTTTCTTTGTATCTTCTGTAGATATTGCTTGCATGTGAATATGTGATTTATATTATATCCTCTGGTTTAATGGATTAGAGTTCTTATATGCCAGGTATATGCCCACTGACTCTTTGCAGTGTTCCCAATGCTAGGTAGCTGCTCTTGTTCCTAAAGGTGAACTGGATGGTGAGATGGGTGATGCTCACATGGCAATGCAGGCAAGGTTGATGAGCCAGGCACTTCGAAAATTGAGCCATGCTCTATCACTATCACAGTGTATATTGATTTTTATTAACCAGGTATCAGCTATGGTTGCTTTGTGCTAATTTTCTTTACTCAACTCTCTTTCTTTTGACATCTTTTATAAGATTTCAAGGAACTTAGGGGTAATATAGTTGTAGTTTCACTGGTGGGGTTCTTGGGAATCCTAATAATGTGGGTGATATTATCTTTTCTGGTTGTTTATGTGGGAAGTGACTGTTGGCCCATTGTCCTAAGGTGCATTTTCTGGAAGAATTTATGTTTTTCATTTTTATTTTAAGTGCATGAATAACCTGATTATATTAAATCAGTAAAAGGATTTGCTTATATAATCTTTTGATGAGTGTTTGCATGATTCTTCAGGTGAGGTCTAAGCTTTCTACTTTTGGATTTGGTGGGCCTACTGAAGTTACCTGTGGTGGTAATGCATTGAAATTTTATGCTTCTGTGCGGCTAAATATCAGGAGAACAGCGTATGTTAAGAAGGGTGAAGAGGTACAAATAATCTGTTCATTCCACTGCTCCCCCTGTATTCGCTATCTGGTTGAAATTTTTTGGACTAAGGGTTGGATGTCAACCCTTTGATATTAGTGGCATACTCAAGACTTCTCACGTATATTGGCATGAAAACTTCTCAGGTTGCACTTGATTCTGGTGAAAATGGGCATATTGAAAATTGCAATGTATTTTTACTTAGTTGTGTTAAAATATTTTTCAAATTTCTGCCTTTTTGTCTTACAGATGTCAATTTTCTTGCCAACCAAGCATAACCTTAGGCTGTAATCTTGATAGTTTACTGATAGATATGCTTTAATGCATTAGAAAGGATGGATAATGGATTACTCATACATATTATCCCGATCACTGCATGCTTCCATCATCATGATAGAATCCATTATGCTCCTCCGGTTGCACTACAAACTAGGTCCTACATTTAGGTCCGGAGGTAATACTTCGTATTGAGTATTGACAATAACTGGGATATGTTTTAAAGCATACATGTGGATCAACGTCATCAATATTTGGGGAATATGTTTTATCATTTCTTTTGGAGAAACTGGTTTGGTGCATTGGAGTATGTCTCATATTAAGCCTGTCTGTAATTTCAGCTTTTGTAGTATTTTGGGGTATGAGGATTAGCTTGATTGCGTTGAAATGTTTTCATTACTGGTCTGAGTCGTCCTCTTTTTTGATGTTTCATTATGCAGGCCATAGGAAGCCAGGTTGTAGTCAAGGTCATGAAGAACAAACTTGCCCCTCCATTCAAATCAGCACAATTTGAGCTTGAGTTTGGCAAGGGTATAAATAGACCGGCAGAAATTTTAGAGTTGAGCCTGAAACACAAATTAATCTCAAAGTCTGGCTCATTTTATCATTATAAAGGTGAGACTTTCCATGGTAAGGATCCTATCACTAGGTTCCTAGCAGGGAATCATGGTGAACAAGAAGAACTTATGATGAAACTCAGGGAGAAGCTACATGCTGAGACAGAAAAGGAACCAGAGGCAGGGGCAACAATTGGATGTGTCACAGAAGAAATTGTATCAGCTGATTCTACCGATGAAGAAGCAGCTACAGCCGCAGAAGCATGAGTTTGTGAATGGCCTAAAACTTCTGGTTCACAGTTTTACCGTGCCTCGACTTGGATCCATGGGGATAGGATGACATATCCTAATCAATTGGCTATAAACTCGTCAATTGAAATTCAATTGAAGAAAGCCACATGAAGAAGCATCCGGTGGCTCAGGTAAATGTTTGAAAGTGCTGCATATTGTTCTTGTAGATATAATTTTGCTGGTCATTATATGTAATGCCATTTTCATGTGGTTCCTGCATGTCCCGTGATTGGTTAAGAAAAAGGGAGGTCATTATTATTAAAGACTGGTCATTTCCAATGATTTGTGAGGATATTACTCCACTATATATAATGATGAATCTGTATCTCATTGGAGATCGTCCGTGTTTCATGTCATTCCTCCTTCTAAAGGGGATAAGTTTGTGTGGCACAGTTCTGTGTTCTGTGAAATCCTGATACATACATGCATGGATAGAAATGAGTATATTTATTTAGTACGGGTATATTTGTCGATGCTAAAGTCTGAGTAATGTTTTAAGATGTCCTTGTGCCTGTTTGGATCCCCATTTCCTACGCCATTTCAAGCAAAAATATTAACGCAGCGTTGGAAAAAATGCAGTGGGAAAAAAGCCAGAAAATAGTGTTTGGATCAGCATTATTTGTAATGAACTTTTCCCCTTAATGCTCATTAATCTAAATGCTCCCTTTTAGAGCTTTTTTTGCGTTAGTGTTATCTGCTTTTGCATGTGGGGCCCATTGTGGAGCAAAATTGGGGTTCACAGGAGGAAAAAAAAGTCTGAACGTGGGGCCCCTTGTTTTTTTATTGACCTTCCCACTAATTCCAGCTTTTTTTTAAAAAAAAAAAAAAAAAAAAAACTACAAAAATCAAATAAGGCCGAATCCAAACACAAATCATATTTACAACCCGACTTTTTTCCTACCAGAAACTTTATAAAAGTTAGATAAGCTTTTAAGCACTATTCCTACCGCCAACCCAAATGGCCCTTGACGATTATTTGATCTGCATATAGATAAAACAAACAACTCTTCTGACACATGCATGTTCAGTTTATTAGTTATATTTTTAATGATTTATACCCGCACTAGAAGCAATCAATGAGAATTTCACATCTTTTTTCAAAAAAGGGGTTTAGATTGAATATTGGAATGTGCTGGGTTGCATAATATAATATAAATTAAAAATAAAATGTGATCAACTCCCCCCCCTTTTTTTTTTTTTTTTTTTTCAAAAAAGTGAATAATTTAGAAACTCCAAATTTATTTAGTATCAGTCACATATCAAGAAAAAGGGGAGACCGAATTTGTTATCATGGAGAGATAAGTGGAATTATAAAATTTGAATGAAGAGATTTAAAAAAAAGAATAAAAAAAAATTTAGAAATCAGACTCATTAAAACCTCTCGTCTTCAAAAACATCGAGGACATATGCCTTCAAATATGCTTTTCTTTGATAGTTGAAAACTGTGGGTTCAAGTTTACCATTAAAAAAGGGAGCAATTTTACCCACACCGTTATCATTAGTTAGTCAAATATTCTGGATTAGCAGTCCACATATCATTTACGTCATTTTTGTTAACGTGAAAATTTGTTCAGGAGGTCTATATATTAGGGAAAATTTCATTTAAATACCAAATGAATTTGTAAAATAGGTCCTCGAATTTGTAAAAAAACTAAGAGGTTATGAGGGGTATTTCGCGTAAAATTACCTTTCTACCCTTACATTTAAATAAATTTTTTTTTTAAAAAAAAACCCCACCCCCTCCCACCCCCACCCCCACCACACCGGCCGACACCACACCACCACCACCACTGCCGGCCGCCGCCATCACCCCCACCACCACCACCGTCGGCCGGCCGACGGTGGTGGGGGGTGGGGTGTGGGGTGGGGTGGTGGTGGTGGTGGGAGGGGGTGGGGTTTTTTTTTTTTTTTATTTTAAATTTATTTAAATGTAAGGGTAAAAAGGTAATTTCATGCGAATTTGCATATCCCTCATAGATCCTTTTACCTCTCGGTCTTTTTACAAATTCGGAGGACCTCGGGAAGGTTTTGCAAATTCATTTAGTATTTAAATAGAATTTTCCCTATATATTATCTACTTAATTTTTTTAAAAGTTAGATATGAGGAGGAGGATGATGTGACCACAATCTCTGACATTACTGGAATGGAATGACAAATCTAACAAGTCCACAGACTAAGATTCGAGACACAGAAATAATCCAAGAAACCCCAATGAAGGCAAATACAACCCAATGAGAGGCTTAGAATGAGAAGAGATAGAAAGAGTGTTAGTCAAAGTCAATGCTCTTGAAATATTTGCAAAATTAATCAACACATCAAACTATCTTTTCTTCCTAATAAAAGCATTTGAGTTCAAGATCCTAAAGATTAAGGACTCACCATTGAGACTAGTTTTGCATTACACAGGACTATATTTCTAAACTTTTAGATGAAAACTTTATCAATTTGTGTTTCCTGTGTAGCATAATTTTACTGTAAAAAAAAAGGGGAAAATTACCAAGAAATCATATCCTAAAGATAAGTGAGGTGTTATTGTATTTTTTACACTGGAACTTGCCTTTGTATTAATTTGTTATTGGGACTTATTGACAATTAAGTATCTTACTTGAGAACTCATGGTAATTCCCCCCTTTACTAAAATATTCAAATACCAAAACTGGTGGGTTGACGTGTCAGGTGGTGATTGGTCTGGTTAGTCACTCTGCCAGGTCAGCAACCACCCTTCTCACTGCTTCTCTGAAGGCAGCCTCATCCCATTCGCTCCCCTACAAATATATATATATAAACTTTTGAGACACAGCTTCAATAAATTAAGCATAAAAAACTGGAAATTATATGTATGTAACCAAATCATATTAATTATTGGTGAGAATGAAATTTTGTACATATAAAATATCAAAATTCAAATTATATGTATGACAAATCATATTGCCGTTTCAAAACTTACTGGTTAATTATATATTTGAAAATTTTAAATGTATATACAATTCCAATATAATTTTTAATTGACAATCATATAATTCTGATTATATCAATATGACTGCATGTGAGTGTGTCGTATATAAGTGAGTATTCTAGGTGCCTTCAAACTTCAGGACGAGACTGAGATCCCTCAATCCTGATTCCTGATTTTTGGCTAGGATGCAATTTGAATCCCAGTCCCGGTTTGATCCCAGCCTTAATAGTATCGGTATGAGACCGGAAAATCCCGGTTTTTTTTTTTTTTTTTTTTTTTTTATAAAAAAACTTAAAAATATCATTATATTATTTGAATTCTCCATATTCAATTGTTTAAAGTGATTATTTAACAACTAATAATGCTATATTAATTACATAAATTGATATATAATTGAAGAATAACATTTTTTATTATTATTATTATTGTATTTGTTATTATCTTTAAACAGTATATAATTATGATTAGTATCATGATATATGTGGTTTAATTTCAACTAAAAATGTGATACACATATAATAAAAGGATAAATTGATTTATGGGGTACAAAATACAAAACTAAAAATTTAATTTAATTTGAGATAAAAATCTTTTTTTTTTTTATATATAAAAAAAAACTAGAACCGAAATTTTAAGGGTGATCCGATTTTGTCCCGGTCCTAGACGGGAGATTCTCGGGATCAAAATGTCCAAGACTGGGTTAGGACAACCAGGATTGGAACACTTTGAACACCTCTAGTGTATTCTTCAGTAAAATTATACATATAAGTTACCTTATATTATTATTTAAAACCATGATTGCATTTCAATTTAAGAATTAAACGAATACAACTTTGAATGCATAATATAAGTCTATCTTGGATCATAACCAATCAATTACACTACTATAGGATTTTAACAATTCAAAATTATAATTTGTTTATGTTTATTATTTCAGAAAAAAACAAATACCAAAAAATATCAAAACACCTGAGGAAACTAATTATATTAGTTTAGTACAAATTAATTTAGATTCAAATCAAATCATGTCGGGCATTTAATTATTATTTATTTGTAGGCAACATGATCGATTTTCATAAAACAAAAGGAAGAATACTGGTAATTATACAACAAATACAATTCAACGCAAGGAGACTCCTCCTTTAATATGATCAGCAGTTGAAATAGTGTAGCAACAACTTTATTGAAACAGATATCTTATTGTAAAGTACTCGTAGTTATTTTTAGGGGAAAGGAATATTAGGAAGAAATAAAAAAATTTATTTTTTTTTTTGGAGTTTTCCCTATTTCTCTCCATCTAAATATAGAGTTATAATGTCAACTTGTCAAGTTAAAAGAATAAAGACCTCATTAAAAAAACCACAAAATCTATAAGTTGGTTCTAATCCGCCAGGTGTATACCATATGTCGATTTATTGTATGTATATTAATATAGCTTAAATTCTTAATTGGTGGCTGCCAAAGTGGAACCTTCTTGAATATATCAAATCCTCAGAGAATGCCACATACCATAGCGCACCAAGTTCTATCACTGCACTTTCTAAGATCCTTCCTTTTAACTTTACAACAATATAATATTACCTAAAAAATCATTAACATTTGCTTGTGATTTTGAAATCTATGACCATTCTGTGTTCTAAAGCGTGATAGCTAGGGCCGCCCCTATATTTCCCCACATCCCAGTTGTTATCTGTACTCTCTATTTGTTTTGATGATTAGATTTTAAGTAACATTTTGAATTTTATAGACTCTGACAATATACTGTTTTTTTTTTCCCCAAATAGAAAATACTATAAAATTGTGTAGTTTCTTTTCAGTTTGGAGTGTTTTTCTCTGAATAAAAAAAATTCAAAGCTACACCATTTTCTGAGTATAAGATATCAAAATGTTATTTATTTTATGTAAAATCTAATCATAAAACATAATACAAATAACATTTTTGGGAAGTGTGGAAATTTTTAGGGGCGGCTGAGGGGGACATACACTCCAAATTCGATAGCTAGTCTTGTTATCCTTAGCAGCAACTTAAGGTACGTAACTGGCCATCTGTAAAGTTTAGCCAATGCCCATTAAGCCCTAAACAGAAGGAAATTTTGTATACGAACATACCACTATATATTAGGCAACACCACACACACACACAACCCTCAGAAGAAAGAGATAAGATATATTCACTCTACTCTTTAATATAAGACATAGTTTTTATATTTGATCATTTTTCTTTAGTTTGTCCCCATTGATACTCCCTCAACCATAATCTTTAGAGAGGGAATGAGAGAATTAAGGAAGGTGACTATGATATTTTAGAAAATACATGTTATGTTAGCTAACTTCCTTAATCTAATCAAATTAGGTAAATATGTCTTATATTAAGAATAACGTAGTTTCTTATATGATAAGTAGATGTACCTCTATCTTGAGCGTTAAAGTTGCTTCATTAATGGCGGCTCCTTCTTGTGCTATATGTGTGTTAGCGTCCACAGAAACTAAGCTAACTCCCTGAACTCCTTTCAAGAATTCCAATAGGCGAAACAATATGTGGACCTGAGAATTATGATATCTTCGTCCTCTCACAGTCACTTGCAGGTCCATGAATCTTTCCTCCGATGAGCTCGACCCTCCCACATCTGCAACTCTCACACTCAATCTTTCAGTAGTGGAGGTACTACTGGTTTTCGTTTCTTGATCTCTTAATAATAATTTCTTGACTTTCATTTGTGCCTTCGCTTGCTGATGATCTCCTCTGGTCATCTTTTCAATCTCAGCCATCAAAGAGTTCATTGTCTCCTTTGCTGCTGTAAGTATTGAACCTTTGTCTTTCTGAAATCAAAATTCAATTGTACACTCACGAATTTTGATTTTTTTTAAGTGATGAAGGAAGCTAAATAAGTTAGTCATTTATAATAAGATATGATGTGTATCATTTGATTATATATTAATTTATAAGTTAGAAAAATTAGTTTCATATAAAAAAGATAAATATAAATACGTTAAAGTATTTTATTTAGCTTTTTTTGTCTCAGATAAAAGTCAATAGGTAGTATGATAAGGATTGGAGGTAGTAACTTATATGAATCAATAAATTGAAGCACCTTGGTTCCTGGTGGGAGTAGTGACCTAAGTGCTTGAAAGTTCTGGTTTAGCTTCTCACGTCTTCTTCGTTCGGAGATGACATGGAGGAGTTGGGCTCTAGTGGGATGACTTATTTCTTGATAACGCTGTCTCATATTTCTCATGTAATGTAGGCCTCTGAGCAATTCGAATGACCTCTTGAGCAGGCTTTGTTGCTGGTTCTTGCTCAAACTGGGAAATTTGGAACTCATTTCTGAATTAGGTCTGTACATCGTAAAAGCACTAGTTCCTGCTTCTGGATGTTTATTAGGCAGTTTTTGTCTATTAGAAGATGACGAAGGGGAAGATATAACATCAAGAATTGCTCTAACTATGGCATCGTGTTCATTCTCTTGTCTCTGCTGCAGCATTTCAGGCAAGAGACCAGTCGCCACCGGCGGAATATTACCGGACTGGAGGGATGTGAATTCGGGGCTGCTCGGTGAGGATAATATTGATCTCAAACAACATGAAGATGGATTCTTCAGTTGAGCTACATGGGACTGTCTGGAAAATTCTTCTGGAAACAAGGTCCTCCTCACATCTGTTTGATGAATATCATCAGCACCCTGCACACACACACAAAGCACATCAGAATCCAAAAATATGTAAGAAAATTATATATTGGCAGAGAGTAATTATATAACTTTACTGACTTGAGAGAAAACTGAGAAACCAAGCTCAATTTCCCCATTGCCGCAACCTATGAAAACAGCCGTCTGTATATAATTAAGGAACATGATATATTAATTAATGATTAAAAATATATGTAATAAAAAACTAGCAATTCTCTAGTGCAGAAACAAAATAAACTAACCTTAATCCTCGCTTCCTGTAAAAAACACGCATACATCATTAATTAATGAGAGTTCTTCTGTGTGATGATATGTTTGGCAACTAAATAGCGAGTTAGTTAATTACCTGAAAGAAGCGTCTTTGAATGTCAGTGCATGCGAGTCTTAAGAGATCGGATTGTTGGAGCTCTAGGCAGGTGTACTGGTGGTTCCGAAAAGCCAGTCCCGGAACGCCACTGATATATACAATTAAAAGCAAGATAATTAAGCAAAACACTCTTAAATTAATGCATAATTATTAGGGAATTGATTAATACATGAGTCTTACTAATTATCAGGAGTGACATCAAATTGCAAACCCCTATATTGGTCAAAAACACCCAGACAGTTTGGTACGGCGTTGCACAAACCATCCAAGAAGAGCAGCCGACTGCGCAAGAATAATCAAAATATATATCAGAAAGAGGAATTGTACGTGGAATTAAACCACACAAAATATATATAGAAATAAACATATAATTAATTACTTGGAAGAGGGACAGTAGAACCAGAGGCAGATATAAGCGCAACCATAAGTGTTGATTACGGATTGGAGGAAATCAAGTCTTTCGGCTTCTGAGAAGGAGAAGACGCTATCCATGTGGGAATATTCCAGTGTTGTTGCTGTGGTTGATGATGATGATGCTGCTAGGGTTTCTTCATTATTGTTAGTGAGGGATGAGAAATAAGAGTATTGTAGTTGGTGGTGCCAGTCATTTTGCAGTATAAGGCATCTAAGATTGTGATTATTAATTCAGTGGCTTACTTCGCGGTGAATTGACAAGCAATTGGAATCTTATATAAAGCAGATTGATTAATTGGGAACATGGTTGAAAAAAACAAGATGACCCTGGGTGAAAGCGATCTGTCATAGATTTTTTTATAAAAAATAAGTATAGTATATTGATTCTCGCGCAAACAGTAGTAGAAAATAGTTTGAATATATATATATATAGAGAGAGAGAGAGAAAGAAGGCTACTAAGTACGTCGGTAAGAGAATGATAGACGGAATAATAGACGGACAGTATGAAATCTTCTAATAGGAATTAATAAAGAAAGATAAAGCATCACATGCAATTAAATTATTAAACGAAACATTTTAATTAATAATTAAAAAATTGATTGTTGATATAATATAATAATATCGTGAGGTGGGTCCCACCAAATGTAACCATTGTGTTGTTGAAGAGTATGTAAGTTCAGACCACTCCAATGCACGGAGTGGCTGCAGTGAAATCTTAAACATGAAGTAGGAATGGATTTTATCAAGAAAATCTCATTGGTTACACTGTAATTAGGTTATATGGGACATTTGGGATCGTTGTAAGAAATTATTTGGCCAAGACTTCACCAAAGACAACACAAACACACATGCTAGCCTTTTCAGGGCTAACTAGGATAATGATTTAATAACAAAATGCCAATTTTACTTTAACCAGAATATTGCTGGACGGGTTAGCTAGGAACATCAACAAATATTTATTATTCTCGAGGTGGATGCTTCTGTTCTGAAGTCAGGGAGAAGCGATTGTAGAGACACTATTAGTAGAGATGATAAACGATGGATATGCGGATTCATGTGTAAACTAATGACAGTTCTCCAACAATAGCAGAAATCATTGTGGTCACTCGAGGCCTTCAGATGTTAGAATAAAGGATACAAAAATATTGTTATACTATTGAATTATATTGAAGCTGTTAATATTTTGACTAGAAGGGTTGTGATTATTCTTACCCCTTAGGGACATTATAGTTGATGACAAGTTGTGATTATAAAAAAACTGGTAAGTTTTAATTAGTCATATTCATAAGGAATAAAATAATTTAGCGGATTATATATTTGACTAAACTAGCTCATAATATCGTATGAAACTTTTGTCTCATTGATCACTCACCACCTTCATATTAGGAGGCGATGGTTGGTGAATAATAATAGATTGTAGTTTTCTATGATGTAAATATTCTTTTAAGTTATTAATGGATTTGAGTTTTCATTTTTTTTTTTAAAAAAAGTATGTACTCCTATATAACTCGATGTGATTACGTGTCGGTGTGCAACGCCGATAAAAGAAGAAATTAAAGAAAAATGGAGGGACAACCTGCAAACTAAAGGAAGTCAAGGGGCGATGCTTGTATTATTGAAATTTGAAAAGTAGGAAAGAAGGAGAGAGGAGGTTGGAAAAGTATGGAGTCAAAGTCAAAGTGGATGACTGAAATTAGTGGAAATTAGTCAAGAGAACCACCCACGAGGCACGAGCTTTTCTTTTCACAAATAATCCTGCTTCTTACCCCCATCATTTTCATTACTATCTCCAATTCTAAAAGACCTTGTTGATTTTTTAAATAGATTAAAAAAATTAGTTAAATTAATTTAAAATGTTTATATTTATCAATTTTTGTATAAACTAATTTGTTGACTTATAATTGATATATAATTTAATCATATACAACATATGATATAAGTAAATACTAGTAATTTATTTAGCCATCAGCCTCCCTCGTAGCCTTCTGGGTCATTCTTCATTGATGCTTTGGGGTTGTGAGTTCGAGACATGGTATTTGTATACTCCCTCCTCTAAACCAAAAAATATCACTACTTGTCCTGACATGATGATCTCTCAGCCGAAAAAATACTACCATTTGCAATGGCATGATGATCTCTCAGCCCACACTACTACATATTTGAACATTTATACCATCTAATACATAATACATAATGATTATAGTCAACTGAGTTTTATATTACGGAGTGAAGGTAGTACTATTTTATTATCTATCCAATCTATAGCCATGCTGCTCGGACACTCTGACCCTTAAGGCCAAAATCCATACGTATATATAATTTGTTTAGGAGTCATTCTGATTTTCTTTTCTTCTGTCAAAAGATTAAGAAAGAATGAAAGGTAGTGGAAGATGTACATGTTTTGTAAGATTTTGTAATAATGATATTGTTATGGGATTTTATAATTAATTTTTCAGTTTATTAGTTATATTATTAATAATTTGCACTATAAAAAACTGTCAATTCATAGCGGTTACAAAAAACTGTTACAAAATTTTTTATATTTGTAGCGGTTTAGACCAAAATCGTTACAAATTTGTAACGGGATGACTTGCGCCAAGTGGCGTGCTGATTAGGGACCTTTGTAACAGTTATCACAAAATAATCGTTACAAAAATTGGCGCAAAGCTGGCGCCAATTTTGTTGCGGTGAATTTGTAGCAGTTACTTTTTAGAAACCGGTACAAATGTGGCGCCAGCTAAGAGTTTTATGGCGTGAAAGTTGTGACAGTTTATTTGTATAAGTTCAAATGGAAAAACCACTACAGAATACAAAAAGCTTCAAACCCTGTAGCGGTCATAAGTATGAACCGTTACAAAATGCAAAGAGTCTTGAACATTTGTAGCTGTTACTCCTAGAAAAAACTACAAAATGCAAAAAGTCTTCAACATTTGTAGTGGTTATATAGAACCACTACAACTCTTTTTGTTAAACTGCTACAAATGTTTACACTTTGTAGCGGTTGTTTTGTAAAACCGCTACAAAGTTGAAGCCACACACGTTGCTACCAAACAGTTAACCGCTACAAAGTTGAAGCTTTTATACACATCTATGCTTAGTATCGTGTTACTTATCACCCTCCATATAACCAACTAGGAGAGCTCTAGTTGTCTGAGTTTTCCATGGATCTTAGGAGACATTTTATTATAGATAAAGTCTAATAATTTTCAACCTTGGTTTTTTCTCTTATACTTTTTTAGGGCCAAACCCTTATCAGGCTTTATCTGCAATAAAATGTCACTTAAGATCCATGGAAAAATCAGACAACTAGAGCTCTCCTGTTTGGTTATATGGAGGGTGATACGTAACATGATACCAAACACATGCTATTTGCATTTTTTCATGTGGTTGGCAACTACTTTCAAACCAAATTCTTCATCGATAATAGAATTCGATCCTTCATATCTCCATATCTCCTGTTATCATTATGAACATGAGGCTCTAGTAGGTATGTTTTAGTTTTTTTCCCGATTGATGCTATCGAGTCTATTAAGCTTGGAGCTAGAGCAATGGGATGAAACAATCAAGTAAGCTGTATTTTTGTTGCGGTTAGTTTGTAGTGGGTATATTCACAAATATGGGGCTAACTAGGTGCCTTTAGGCGCGAAAGTTACTGTGGTTAGTTTGTAGCATTTAAATGGATAAACTGGTACAAAATACAAAGAGTTTACAAGTTTGTAGCAGTTATAGGTAGAAACTGCTACAAAATGTAAAGAGTGTTATATTTTTGTAGCGGTTACTCCTAGAAACCGCAACAAATTAATCAATACAAATTATTCACTTTTGTAAACATTGAATAAGTGAATAATTTGTAGCAGTTATTGCATTTGTGTTTTAACCGCTACAAATTATTCAATATTTCAGAAATTAAATTTAAGCGTCCCAGCACATGTCATACAGAGAACTTAAAATTCTCTATTTACCCTTATTCTCTTCTAACTTTGTTCACTAGATATGGATAAGCCATGGATCAAGTTTCTGCGCAATTCTCTAGCATATTTGGCCGGATTAAACAATTTCTTGGATTTTGCATTCTCTCACACTAGCTGTAATGGTAAAATCATGTGTCTATTTTGTAGATGTAAGTTTAAGAAGTGGAATACACGAGAAGTTTCTAAGGAACATTTGCTTGTGAAGTTTTTCCTGGAAGACTACACGTTCTGGGGAGTTCATGGTGCGAAACCCCATATGAGATATGATGATCATCTTCCTTGAAGTTCACAAGTAGGAGTTCAAGATGATCTTGTTAATGATGTTGTTTATGATGTGTTTGGTTTTCAATATGACAACTTCACCACAGAAGTTTAAGGTGCAGACCCTGTTTTTTTGAGGAATGAGGCAGCTCAGAAATTTTTCAACCTTATGGATGAAGCAGATCATCCTTTGTATTAAGGTTGTTGAAAATATTCCAAATTATCTTTCTTGATCAAATTGTATCATATTAAGTGCTTGTGTTGGATCACTAGTAAGGGAATGTCGATGTTGCTGGAATTATTTCCAGATGCATTCCTTGACGCGAAGATTCCCACAACGTTCTATAAGGCCAATAAGATTATTAATAGCTTAGGCCTGAACTATGAAAATATTGATGCATGTCCCAACGATTGTATGCTATATTGGGAAGATGATGCTCGCAGGAAGATTGGTAAGCAATGTCACATTTTGAGGTACAAGACAATTCAGAAAGGGAAAAGGAAGAAGAAGAAACTAGCAAATATTTTCAGGTACTTTCCTTTAAAACCTCGGTTATAAAGATTGTTTATGTCATTTAAAACAACTGAGTATATGAGATGACATGAAGTTGACAAGAATGAAGATGATAAATTAAGACATCCATGGGATGTAGATGCTTGGAATCGTTCGACTCAGACTATCAATCTTTCGCAGCGAACCCTAGAAATGTTTGGCTTGCTTTGGCGACTAACAGTTTTTATCAATTTGGGAATCTTAACACAAGTTACAGTATTTAACTTGTAGTTTTAATTCCCTTCAACTTGCCCCTTGGGGGTCTGTGAAATAAAGCTCCTTCATTTTGTCTATGATCATTCCAGGCAAAAAGACACAGGGTAATGACATCGATGTGTATCTCCAATCGCTTATTGCGGAGTTGAAGCGTACGTAAAAACA
This sequence comes from Acacia melanoxylon, assembly GCA_019022615.1. Classification (NCBI taxonomy): domain Eukaryota; kingdom Viridiplantae; phylum Streptophyta; class Magnoliopsida; order Fabales; family Fabaceae; genus Acacia; species Acacia melanoxylon. The sequence goes on from JAFJYJ010000011.1 coordinate 5,661,362, forward strand.
CTGTTCAACTTGCATACAGCCTTGATGTGGATGATAAATGACTTTCTTGGCCTGAGAACATTATCTGAGTGGAATGTGCATATTAGGACGTTTTGTTCAGCTTGCAATTTTGACTCAGACTTAGTGTGCCTTGCCCACAGTCGAAAGTGATGCTTCAAAGGTCATCGGAGGTCTCTCGATGATAAGCACAAGTTTAGATTGCAATAGAATCATTTCAATGGGCAAAAGGAAAAAAAGAAGACCTCCTCAGACTTTATCTGTTGCAGATATCTTACAACAGATTCAGAATGTTGAATTCAAGTTTGGAAAAAAATGATAATGCAACAAAAATAGGGAGAAAGACATCCAAGACTTTTGCTTCTGCTCTTTAGCAATGGAGAAAGATAAACATCTTCTTCGCTCTTCCGTATTGGAAATCTAATTTGTTTCGATACAGTCTTGAAGTCATGCACATTGTAAAAAATGTATGTGACAATGTGCTATACATGATGCTTAACGAACCAAGTAAGTCAAAAGATCATCTTCAGGTGAGGAAAGATTCACAGGCCATGGGAGTTCGTGAAGATGCGTGGGCAGATGAGCATGACAAATTTCAACTGGAAAAATTCACCATCACAAAATCGAATAAAGAAATCTTCCTCGTGATGTTGAAGAAAATAAAAGTTCTTGATGAGTATTCAAGTAGCATTTCATGATGTATTGACATGCAGGCTTGAAAGGTTGCTGGGTTGAAGAATCATGAATCACATGTTCTTATGCAACAGTTACTTCCATTGACAATAAAAAATACACTGCCTCCTAATGTGTCCATCATTTTGGTGGAGCTGTGTTCTTTCTTTCAGAAGTTGTGTTCCAAGATTTTAATCGCTGAGGAGCTCGATCAGCTTCAACACAAAATCATTCTTACGCTTTATCATTTGGAGATGATATTTCCTCCATCATTTTTCACGATGACGGTTCACCTGAAAGTCCACCTTATTCATGAAACAAAACTTGCTGGTCTAGTTTAATATCGATGGATGTATCCTATTAAGAGGTTCTCATTTTACATATGCGCATTAGCATTATTTTCTAAATTTTCTAGTCAGACATTTCAGCATTTATGGACATTTTTTCTTCTTTACTTTATAGGTTTCTTGGGAAATTAAAATCTTATATAAGGAATAAGGCATCGCCGACTATAAGGTTCTATAGCTGAAGGTTATATAGGGGATGACGTCTTGTATTTTTGTTCTAGGTACTTTAATGACTTTGAGATGTCTTTCAACCGACCTCATTGTGTAGACGATTGTCTTGAAGTTGAGCCATCATCGAAAGAGTTGTTAATCCCTCACGTTGCTAAACTAGTTAGAGGAAGTGAGAACTTCAAAATAACAGCAACTGAGAAGTTGCGAGCACATAGACATGTCTTGATTAATTGCACTAAAGTTGAACCCTTCCTTCAGTAATAATTGTACATCATATGTTATCATATATATTTCCTTACATTTTATACTTACATTTCTTGAACATCATCTCATGATTAATTGTAGGGAATTCAGAAGTAATAGGAAGCGTCAACTCAGGATCCATATAAAAACATAATCTGAAATTGACAAAAAGGTCCATAGAGAACTCCCGAATTGGTTTGCGTGCAGAATACTAAATTACCATAACCTATAGTCATCAGATTTCAACTAGGTTTACGACATACAATGTCTACGGTTTCTAGTTTTACAGGGTTTCACGAGATTAAGGATTGCTAACTAAAAAACTCGGGTGTTTATGGCACCTTTGAGACAAGGAGTTATGCGAGCAGCAGTAACGGCAACATGCAGTTTGAAGACGTCCCTTATTATGGAAAGCTTCTTGATGTCGTCGAACTAAATTACCAATGTCGTTTTACCGTGACACTGTTCAAGTGTTTGTGGGCAAATACGACAACTTCCCGAGGACTTACAACTGACAACTTAGACATCACATTAGTAAATTTATCCTGGCCAATTTACACTGGTAAGATGATGAGCCATATATTCTTGTCTCAAAGGCACACCAAGTTTACTATGTTGAGGACGAGAGGCACAAGGATTGGAATATGGTGGTTCATTTAAAGACTCAAGACCTTTACGGCATGAGTGATAGTGAGAACATCGCCTATGAGAGTGAGCCATTCTAGCCCGCCAATTTTGATTTTTTTTTTTTTTGCGGAAGGCAATGACAATTTACCTATAGTTCGGTGCGTTTTTATAAGTTACTGTTTATTATCACTTAATTTAAGTTTAATTTTTGTACAAACATATTAAACTCACAACTAACATTTTCTTCACACATTTTTTGTAGAGATGGCGACGAAGAATGATTAAAAAAAAATTATGCTTATGTTCTTGTAAACCTCTATATAATTTTTTTTTTTTTTTGCAAAAATACCAACAGATTTCTGTAGCAATTTTATAACCGCTACAAAATTGTTACATCAACTGCTATAAAAGTTAAGCAGATGCCTTAAAATACCCCCACCACACCTCGATCATTTCACACACTCCTTCATTTCTTGCCTCCCACCTTCTCTCTCGTTTTCTCTCATCTGTCGACGTTTTTTGGACAAGTTAATTGCTGAGCAAGATGATCAAATCTGATAATTTTCTTAAAAAAATGTTTGATTTCAAAGTTTTTTCCTTCTTATAATACTAATTCTAATTAAGGATATTTCTTCAACATTCTTTCTATCATCATCAACATTCATTCCATAATTAGATATTATCTAGTGAACAACATAATAAGTTCTTATTATCTACACATTCTCGTATTATACCTATATAATATTTATATTTATCTAATTTAAAGTTAATCAATTTTTTAAAATATTAACTATATATTATCATTTAAATAATAAAATATTGTAAAAATGGACTCTTGTCACGGTTTCAAAACCGCCAAAAAAAATTAATCCAAATTCTACTTACAAATTTGGCGCAATTTTTAAAATTTTATTCAAAATTTGTCGTGGTTCTACAACCGCTACAAAATTGTGCTTTGTAGTGGTTCTGTAACCACTAAAAAATTTAATTCAAATTCGTCTTACAATTTGGTGCCATTTTTGAATTTTCATCTTATATCAACCGCTACAAACCTTTTCCGCCAATTTTTTAAAATTCATGGATGCACTTGGTAGCAGTTTAATAGCTGTTACAAATTTGGCTCAAATTCCTCAATTTTTCTTTCTTGTCACTCAAAAAAATTTCGCTGTCATTTGTGGCAGTTTTATAACCACTATAAAATGTTCACCCAATCCCTCATCTCAATCTTATCTTGTCGTAGTAACGTTAAACTGCTAGAAGTTTTATTAAAAGGTTACCATTAAACCTCTTATGTTTTTTTGGATGTTAAAATATAACATGCATCACTTTTTTTTTTTTTTTTTCGTGGGTACTATTTGCTGTCCACCTCATCCCCATCTTTAATTTCTCAGCCCAACGTTCTCTCAATCCCAAATCATCCCTCACCATTCGTCAGCGTCATCCATGGACAAGAAGACGTCAAAAAACAAAGAGAATAGAAGAGGAAAAGATGGAGATTCTGGGTTCCTGGACACTCAGAATGGAGAACAAAGCTAAGCAAAGAGACTACAATTCTTTACTTAGTAAAACCTAGTTCTTGTAATTTATCAAGTTAGGACCTGGTTGTTTGGACTATATCATAGTTCTTGTAACTTTTTTTGTTAAGGGGTAATTTTTTTTTGAAAGTGTAAAAGAAAGAGCAATTTTGTCCGGACCGTTATCTCGGTTAATTTTGATCATTAGTTGACCAAATATAATGGGCTAGCAGCCTACATGTCATTCACTTCATTTTTGTTAAAATGCAAATTTGTTCTGGAAGTCTATGTATCATTTTTTTCAAAGTTAGATTTAAAACTTTCGGGGTAAATTTGCACTTTAACAAAAATGATGTAGATGACATGTGTGCTGCCAGCTCAACATATTTGATTAAGTACCGATCAAAATTAATTGAGATAACGGTCGGGATAAAATTGCTCCTCGTAAGACTGACTTCTGGATAAAATTACCCCTTAACACCTTTTTTTACATGCATGTATGATACTCAAATTTCAATTGCACGTGGAATCCAATGCAATAAAAATGGCAAAATTGGGCTCCATCCTCTAACTCAGAATTTTACTTTCCCCATTTTCACCTTCTGGCCACCGGGTAAGAGGCCTCCAATCGAGGCGGACCGAGGTATTAAAGAAGGGGCACGTGCCCACCCCCTGAAATTACTTTTTTTTTTAAAAAAAAAAAAAAAAAAATCCCCTATTCCTTCCGTCTCACAGCCGGCTAACACTATATGTGTATATATATATATATATTATATTATATTAAAATATAATATAATATATTATTATAATATAATAAATAATATTATTATAAATAATATTTTTTTCCTTTTACATGTGTTCCTTCAGCCTATACGTATATATTATATTGCATAATATATTATTATATTTGAAGAGTCAAAGTGATGATAATTGATCCCAATACATTTTATTCACTAGAGTTTACATAATTATATATAATAGGAATATTATCTTTTAGATGCTAATATCTAGGGATTATAACCAGAATAATAATTACAAAATAATAATTATAAATTTCAAATTTCCATAATCTTCTAATCATATCCTAAAATCTCTAACTACCGAGATCATGATAAGAGCAAATATGCCCTTAATTGTGTCGGGCCTCCAACAATATTATATAATATTTAATATAATGCATATAATGTATTATTGTATCATATAATTATTTGTTGTCTTATCTCTTTCTTTTTATTGAGATATAGATCAAATTATTTAATGAATATATTTCCCTTACATGTTTTCTTCTTATTATTATTCTTATCAATATCATTTATCATTGTTACTTAATCAACTTTAAAAAATTGATTATATTTATTTATTATTGTTTTCAACTCTTAATTTTTATACTTTTAGATCTTCTCTAAACCTAGATTACTTAATAAGTCATATCCTAATAGTACTTAATTACTATTATAAAAATTGGGATGTTACAATTCTCTCCTCCTAATTGAAATTTTGTCTCCAAAAGTAATCATCTTAATCAACATCCAACAAGTTTCAATAGAAAATACTCTTTCATTCATAACACTAAACCATCTTTAAAATTTTGCTTTAAAAATTCGCGCGCGCCCTAACCCCCAAATCCCCCACCAATGGTGCTTCTCCACCAAAAAAATTTTCGGGTCCGCCACTGCCTCCAATGCGTCACTTTTTTATTGTTCTTTGAAATGCCTCAACTCCTAAACATTTTTTTATCTTTTAATTATTAGGTTCTAAAAAAACAGAAACATTTTGATGTTTAACGGATAAAAAATAATGTAGTTTCAAATTTTATATGGTTTTGAAAAAAATAAAGAAAAGCGTACTCTATTTTTTTTTTTTTGAAAAATCGTAAAAAAAAAAATCAAAATTGCATCCTTTTTCACCTGTAAAATATTAAAATGTCACTATTTGTATGTAAAATTCAATAATTAACAGGGGAAAAAAACATTTGATGAATTGAAATATTATTGTGTGTATTGATATTGAAGGATGCGATATTCGGTATTAGATGCCCATTGTGCTTACTAACCCACCGCCTAAGCTCACTCGCCGGGGAACTTTTCACTTCCATCCTCCTCCATGCTATTCACTCACCGGGGATGATGGCATGGCGGCGATCTGAGGAGGACGATGTGACCACAATCTCTTTGACATTACTGGAATGGAATGATAAATCTAACAAGTCCACAGTGATACAAACACAAAAGGCCAATACATTTCTGTAACAGACTAAGATTGAAGACATAAATAATACAAGAAACCCCAATGAAGGCAATTACACAACCAAATTAGAAGCTCAGAATGAGGAGAGATAGAGAGAGGGTTAGTCAAAGTCCATGCTGTTGAAATTTTTGAAAATTAGTCAACACATCGCAACCCACTGGCATTGTCTTCTCTAGCTCCTATTTCCCTCTCTGTCCCACCCAACCTAATCTTTCATTTTCTTCTTCTTCTTCTTCATCCAAATGATTTCAAATATACCCTAATTTTAAATGCAAGAGATAACATGTGGAATTGAACAATGTGTTGTGTCAAAATTATCTTGATGATGAAATTGTGGCCTTAATTAGGGAAGTGACTTTGACTTTTGAGGCAACAATTTTTCCACAAAAGAATTAATTAATGCTCAAGTTCCACAGTTTGACTAGTCTGTGCTTGAAGGGACTCCCACTGGACATCCAAATTTTGATCCCTAGCCCAATCCCACAATGTCCCAAGCAGTGAACAAATTTTGTGACTGATGCTTCTGAAGTGCATGTGATCACCTTAATTTTGACGAGACTCTCAAGTGTCAAATGTTAAGGCATTATATTCTGTGTCAAGTACATATATACGTGAACCCACCATTTGTGTGTGTGTGTATGTTTTAATTTTAAATATAAAACTTCTTTTGAATTTTTGTGGACTTGGACCCTCTTGCGAGAATCTCTTGTTGAGTTAGTATCCATTTATGTTTTCTCTAAAATATAAAACTTCCAATTATATCTATACGTTATTGCTTAAGGTGACAAGCGGCCTCATCCTGCCGTGAAAAGAACAAAAGTTTGAATACCGAGAAGTGCATTTGTTGAGAGAAATAAAAACCTTTTGCATTCTAAATCTCGAAAGGGATTAGTTTCCTTAATCAAATGAAAAAACTTCTAACTTTGAACACTTGGATTTAAGCATGGCATTTTATTTATTTAAATATTCATATTATATTATGATAACTTCACTCCATTAGTGTTGAATGTATTCACATTCTTTGTTAATTAACTCTTTTATAAACTAAAATACATAACACTAAAATTATCTTTTCTTCCTAATAAAAGCATTTGAGTTCAAGATCCTAAAGATTAAGGACTCACCATTGAGTCTAGTTTTGCATTACACAGGACTATATATCATTGTACAAAACTCAATTTTAGAAGGAAACTTTATCAAATATAATAGTGTTTACTGTGTAGCATAATTTTACTGTAAAAAAATAGGGGAAATTACTATGAAGTCCCAAGAAAGTAATTTAATTATCAAAAAGTTATATCCTAAAGATAAGTGAGGTGATGTATTTTATATGCTGGAACTTACCCTTGCATTCTCTTCAGTTGTTATTGGAACTTCTTGACGATTAAGTATATTGCTTGAGAACTCATGGCAAATCCCCTCTTAAAAAAATATACAAATACCAAAACTGGCGGGTTGACATGTCAGGTGGTAATTGGTCTGGTTAGTCATTCTGCCAGGTCAGCAACCACCCTTCTCACTGCTTCTCTGAAGGCAGCCTCATCCCATTCGCTCCCCTACAAAATATATATATATATATATATATATATATATATATATATATATATATATATATATAAAATATATATATATATAATTTTTGAGACGCACATTCTATGAATTAAGCATAAAAAATTGGGAAAAAATTGGAAAAAGTCATCCTTTAAAAATTTTATTGGTAAGAATGAAATTTTGTACATAGAAAATATCAAAGTATTCAAATTATATGTATGTATGTATGGGGAACCAAATCATATTAATTATTGCCGTTTCAAAACTTACTGGTTAATTATATAATTGAAAATTTTAAATGTATATACAATTACAATATAATTTTTAATCAAAATATGACAATCATATAATTCTGATCACTTTCACTTATATTGATATGTGTGCATGTGAATGTGTTGTATATAAATGTGTATTCTACGGGTGATCAAATCCTGGGACAGACTAAGATCCCCCAATCCCGGTTTCCGGTTTTTGGCCGGAATGCAATTTGCATCCGGTCCTGGTCTGATCCCAGTTAGTAGTGGTACGAAACTGATATTATTTAAATTCTTCATATTTTATTGTTTGAAGTGATTATTTAACAACTAATAAAGCTATAATAATTACATTTATTGATCTAGAATTGAAGAATAACATTTTATCATTATATTCGTTATTATCTTTAGAAAGTATATAGTTAGATTAATATCACAATATATACGGTTTATTCCCACTAAAAATGTGATACACATCTAATAAAAGGACAGATTAATTTATGGGGTAAAAAATGCAAAAATAAAAAGGTAATTTAATTTATGAGATATTTTAAAAAAAAAAAAAATTGGAACTGGGATTGGGACCAACATCTCAAGGGTGATCTCGGTCCCGGTCCCAATTTGTCCCGATCTTGGATGGGACGAGAGAGTCTCGGGGGTCAAAATGTCTAAGACCGGGCGGGACAACTGGGACCGGTATATTTTGAACACCTCTAATGTATTCTTCAGTAAAGTTATATATATCAGTTATCACATATGTTATATATTATTTAAAACCATAATTGCATTTCAATTTAAGAATTTAACGAATACAATTTTGAATGCATAATATAAGTCTATCGTGGATCATAACCAATCAATTATACTACTATAATATTTTAACAATTCAAAATTATAATTTGTTTATGTTTATTATTTCAGAAAACAAATCCAAAATATAACACCTGAGGTACTACAAATTAATTTAGATTCAAATCAAATCATGTCAGATATCTAATTACTATATCCAGTCATAAATATAAAATAAAGTTTGTAATGCAATTTGTAATATAAATTTTGTCTAATATTTATGACCGATGAAGTATTATTTATTTGTAGGCAACATGATCGATTTTCATAAAACAAAAGGAAGAATACTGGTAATTATATAACAAATATTCAACGCAAGGAGACTCCTCCTTTAATATAATCTAGCAGCCTATTCTCAGCAGTCGAAATAGTGTAGCAACAACTTTAATTTATTGCAACAGACATCTTATTGTAAAGCACTCAGTTATTTCTAGGCTGTATGTTTGGATGGAGAGAAAAGTTGGGGGACAAGGGAAGGAAATATTTGGAAGAAAAACTTTCCAAAATGATAAAAAGAATTACTTTTTTTTTTGGACTTTTCTCTGACCAAAAAAAAAGATGGAGAAAAAATTATCTCTCATAATTTTTTCTCCATCTAAATATAAGGTTAATGTCAACTTGTCAAATTAAAAGAATAACGGCCTTATTAAAAAACCCACAAAATCTATAAGTTGGTTCTAATCTATACCTAGTAACTAATCTTAATATAAGATCTGTATCATAGTGTTTCATAGTGTTAAGTGCACTACAAAGAGATGAGATCTTATAGTAAATAGGGGAAATGGTATTAATCCGATTCCCAGGTGTATGCCATATGTCTATTTATTGTATAGCTCAAATTCTTAATTGGTGGCTGCCAAAAGTGGGAACCTCCTTCTTGAATACTACGTATATGATATGTCGTTGAATATATCAAATCCTCATAGACTGCGACATACCATAGCTCACCAATCAAGTTCTACCACTGCACTTTCTAAGATCCTTCCTTTTAACTTTACAACAATATAATATTACCTAAAAAACCATTAACATTTGCTTCTGATTTTGAAATCTATCTAAGCCATTCTGTGTTCTAAAGCGTGATAGCTAGGGCCGCCCCTATTTCCCCACTCCCCAAATGTTATTTGTACTCCATATTTGTTTTGATGATTAGATTTTAAGAAACATTTTGATATTTTATGAGCTGATAATATACTGTTTTGATATTTATTTAATTTTTTACGAATTTTCAAATAGAAAATACTATAAAATTATGTAGTTTCTTTTCAATTTGGAGTGTTTTTCTTAGAAAAATCATTAAAAAAAAAAAAACTAAAGCTGCAACATTTTCTAAGCATAAGATATCAAAATATCACCCATTTTATGTAAAATCTAATCATAAAAAAGAATACAAATAACATTTGGGAAGTGTGGAAATTTTAAGGGGCGGCTGAGAGGAGGACATACACTCCAAATTCGATTGCTAGTCTTGTTATCATTAGCAACAACTTGGGGTACGTAACAGGCCATCTGTAAAGTTTAGCCAATGCCCATTAAGCCCTACGCAGAAGTAAATTTTGTATACGAACGTACCACTATATATATTAGGCAACACCCCACACACACACACATAGAACCCTAAGAAGAAAGATAAGATATACTTCCTTCTGGTCCTTAATATAAGACATAATTTTATATTTGACAATATTTTCCTAGATTAACCCAATTCACACTCACTCAATCATAATCAAACAGGAGAGGGAATGAGGGAATTAAGGAAGGTGACTATGGTGAATACATGTCATATTAATCAATTTTCTTAATCTAATCAAATTAAATAAATATGTCTTATATTAAGAACCTGAAGAGTAATATGGCTAAAAATTTGTACGTAGTTTCTTATATATATGAACTGTAAGTATAGATGTACCTCTATCTTGAGTGTTAAAGTTGCTTCGTTAATGGCGGCTCCTCCTTGTTCTATATGTGTGTTAGCGTCCACAGAAACTAAGCTAACTCCCTGAACTCCTTTCAAGAATTCCAATAGGCGAATCAATATCTGGACCTGAGAATTATAAGAGCTTCGTCCTCTCACAGTCACTTGCAGTTCCATGAATCTTTCCTCTGATGAGCTCGACCCTCCCACATCTGAGACTCTCACACTCAATCTTTCAGTAGTGGAGGTACTGTGGGTTTTCGTTTCTTGATCTCTTAATAATAATTTCTTGGCTTTCATTGGTGCCTTCGCTTGCTGATGATCTCCTCTGGTCATCTTTTCAATCTCAGCCATCAAAGAGTTCAATGTCTCCTTTGCTGCTGTAAGTATTGAACCTTTGTCTTTCTGAAATTAAAATTCAATTGCACACTCAGGAATAATTGATCATTTGAACTACTCCCTCTAATTCTTAATACAATACCCAGATGATTTTTTTTTTCTGGATTAATTAAAGAAGCTAAATAAGTTAGTTAATCATAATAACATATGTTGTGTATCATTTGATTATATATCAAATTATAAGTCAGAAAAATTAATTTGGTATAAAAAAAGATAAATATAAATATACGAAACTATTTTATTTAGTTTTCTTAATCTCTAAAAAAAAATTCAACTAGCTAGTATGTTAAGGGTCGGAGGAGGTAGTAACTTATATGAATCAACAAATTGAAGCACCTTGGTTCCTGGTGGGAGTAGTGAACTAAGTGCCTGAAAGTTCTTGTTTAGCTTCTCACGTCTTCTTCGTTCAGAAATGACATGGAGGAGGTGGGCTCTAGTGGGATGACTTATTTCTTGGTAACGCTGTCTCATATTTCTCATGTAATGTAAGCCTCTGAGCAATTCGAATGATCTCTTAAGCAAGCTTTGTTGCCGGTTCTTGCTCAAACTGGGAAATTTGGAACTCATTTCTGAATTAGGTCTGTACCTCGTAAAAGCACAAGTTCCTGCTTGTGGATGTATAATATTAGGCAGATTTTGCTCATGAAAGGTTGAACTATTAGAAGATGAAGAAGAAGGGGAAGATATAACATGAAGAATTGCTCTAACTATGGCCTCGTGTTCATTCTCTTGTCTCTGCTGCAGCAAATCAGGCAAGAGACCAGTGGCCGCCGGCGGAATATTACCAGACTGGACGGATGTGGATTCGGGACTGCTCGCTGTGGATAATATTGATCTCAAAAAACGTGAAGATGGATTCTTCAGTTGAACTACATGGGACTGTCTAGAAAATTCTTCTGTAAACAAGTTCCTCATCACATCTGTTTGATGAATATCCTCAGTACCCTGCACACACACACAAAGCACATCAGAATCCAAAAAATAATGTAAGAAAATTACACATTGGCAGAGAGTAATTATATAACTTGACTGACTTGAGAGATAACTGAGAAACCAAGCTCAATTTCCCCATTGCCGCAACCTATGAAAACAGCTGTCTGTATATAATTAAGGAACGTGATATATTAATGATTAATGACCATGTTCTATGTAACAAAAAACTAGCAATTCTCTAGTTCAGAAACAAAATAAGCTAACCTTAATCCTTGCTTCCTGGAAAAACACGCAGACATCATTAATTAATGAGAGTTCTTCTTTGTGATGATATGTTTGGCTACTAAGTCGCGAGTTAGTTAATTAATTACCTGAAAGAAGCGTCTTTGGATATGAGTGCATGCGAGTCTTAAGAGATCGGGTTGTTGGAGCTCTAGGCAGGAGTACTGGTGGTTCCGAAAAGCCAGTCCCGGAACGCCACTGATATATATAATTAAAAGCAAGATAATTAAGCAAAACACTCTTAAATTAATGCATAATTATCAGGGAATTAATTAATACACGAGTCTTACTAATTATCAGGAGTGACATCAAATTGCAAACCCCTATATTGGTCAAAAACACCCAGACAGTTTGGTACGGCGTTGCACAAACCATCCAAGAAGAGCAGCCGACTGCGCAAGAATAATCAAAATAAAAAAGAGGGAATTGTACGTGGAATTAAACCACACACAAAATATATATGTGTGTGTGTGTAAATAAACATATAATTAATTACTTGGAAGAGGGACAGTAGAACCAGAGGCAGATATAAGCGCAGCCATAAATGTTGAGTACGGATTGGAGGAAATCAAGTCTTTCGGCTTCTGAGAAGGAGAAGACGCTCTCCATGTTGGAATATTCTCAGTGTGGTTGCAGTGGCGGTTGATGTTGATGATGATGCTAGGGTTTCTTCATTATTGTTAACGAGGGATGCGAAATAAGAGTATTGTAGTTGGTGGTGCCAGTCATTTTGGGGTATACGGCATCTAAGATTGTGATTATTTTTTCAGTGGCTTACTTCGCTGTGAATTCACAAGCAATCGGAATCTTATATAAAGCAGATTGATTAATTAAAGGGAGCATGGTTGAAAAAAAAAAAAAAACAAGATGACCCTGTGTGAAAGGGCGCTTGCGATCTGTCAGAGATTTTTTATAAAAATGGAAAATCAGCCTCAAAAGACCCAAAAAAATGTCGAGAGAAAAGTCTCACAAAAAATTTTGATATAAAAAAGTTTGATTAACAACTCTTTCAGTAGGTGATTAATAACTTAATTTATGAGTTTTAATAACTCTTTAAGACATTTTTTATATTAACATTTTTCTGTAGGATATTTTGATATTTTCTTGGTTTATTAAAACTTTAAAGTAATTTAACGGGTAGAGGTCATTAACAACTAAATCGGCTCCATTAATAACAATTTTCTAATAACTAAATTAGCTCCATTAACAACTATATCAGTACCCCGTTAATAACTATATCAGCCCCATTAACAATTCACGTAAGATTCTGAAAATCCTAGGCATTTTTTAGGATTTCAGAATCTTGAGGATCCTTTTTCATTTTTTTCTATTAAAAGGGCCTAAAGTGATTTTCCCTAAAGAAAAATGGCGGGACAACCTGAAAATTAAAGGAAGCTAAGGGGCATGCATGTATTATTGAAATTTGAAAAGTAAGAAAAAAAAGGGAGAGGAGGTTGGAAAAGTATGGCGTCAAAGTCAAAGTGAATGCCTGAAATTAGTGGAAATTAGTCAAGAGAATCATCCCACGAGGCACAGGCACGAGCTTTTCTTTTCACAAATCCTGCTTCTTACTCCTTATTTTCACTCATATCTTCCGTATAAAATATAAGACATAGTTATTTTTTAAAGAGATTAAAAGCATTAATTGAAAAATAGTTATAGTTTTCAATTTTTTTTATAAATTAATTTGTTTGATTTATAAATTAATCATATATAACATATGAAATAAGTAAATAGTCAATAATTGTCACAAAAATTGAATAACATTTACTCACAAAAATAAAATTCACATATTTTTTTTGAAAAAATTGTCAATAATATTGTTGAATGAATCTTGAACTAAGTTGACTTCGTCTCTCTTTTTTGTTTTTTAAAAAAAAAAAAAAAAAAATTGTATTGAGGTCCGAAGCTACAAAAAAATATTAGAAAAAGGTTCGATTTAAAATCTATTATATTTGTAAGCAAGTCTTGAGACTTTTGGGTAATATAATCGAAATGTCAAAAACTCAACTACCCTTAATGTTAGCTGTCTTACCTATCAACTTAGGTATATGGACTTGTCAATGACCACTTATAGACTCCATGGGATAAATTAACAAGTCTATGGACGGCCATTGACATGTGATGTAGTTTATATTAAGGGTTTTTGAGTTTTTTAACATATCAATTACTCAAGAGTTTCACGGGACTTATCTATAAATTAGAAATTTCAAGAGAGCTTTTAATAGTATTTTTTGTAGTTTGGACCTTAATACAATTTTCCCTTCTTTTCAATAGCCAGCACAATTTGTCGTTGGCGCCCTGCATAAATAAATATAATGCGACTATACTACTTGACTACTTGCCCCAGAATAAAATACCACTTCTTATCATGACACGATGATCTCTCAGCCCAAAAAATACTATCACTTGTCAAAGCATGATGATCTCTCACCACACTATTACAGATTTGAACATTCATAATGTCTAATATATAACGATTATAGTTAATAAATGACTTGTATGTCGAAATAGAAGTCACATAAGGATATATAACGCTTAAATGTAACGGTTAATTATGCACATAGTCATGTATTATAAGGTGGGGAATTCACGAAAACACAAAAGTAATGGTTGTAGCTAATTGTTGTCATTTATTTAGTGACAAAAATGACGGTTCTTATGAAATAACCGTCATATAGTACTTACAAATGATTCGTCTTCCAAATTTTTATATCAGTGAAGACAAAACATAACGGTTTTCAAAAATAACTATCATCTCACTCTTTCATAACCCTTCATAACATTTGAACTTTCAATGTCATAACTCATCATAACCCTTTGCAATCTCGTTAGACCTTCATAAGTCATATAACTCATAACCCTTCATAATATGTTAGACCTCTATTTAAGTTCAACTATTCCTTGTGATTCTTACTACTTTTCTTTATCGGCCTCCTTCTTCTCTCGTTCATCATGCTAAGATCTCATAGAACTCATTCGTTGTTACTACCCCCTCCTCCATATCACCCCCTCCTCCTCCTCAAGGCTAGTTTGTCGATGGCAACAAATGGTTTAAGTACTGAGGATCCTAACCACGTCGCCCTTTCTGCCATAGCCGACGCCTCCGCCTCTTCTGTCAATCCTTCTATTGCGTTGAATGACGAGATAACACAAGAGAAAAGAGTATTGTGGAAGGATCCTGTTGTTATGAAGTAGGTCCATAAATCACATTAAGAGTGAGGGGAAAAATGTAGATGTAATACCCGATTTTAGTAAAACGGAAATTTTGAGATAAAGGAAATTAACGAATATTTTGATAAAGCAAAATCATGAGTTTAAAACTGTTATAGAAAATTGTTATAATTATAGAGTAAATTGTCAAAAAAGTTACGGGAAAATCGATGAACGAGAATGACTAAAAATGATATAATGGTGATAAAAACAAGTCTAAAACTATTATGATAAATATTTGAAAGATCATGAAAAATTATGAGAAAAATATGGAAGTGTTATCCCTAATTATGAGAATTTAATAAATTATTTTAGAGGGAATAACATGAAGAAAAGTTTAAAAAGCATTTTAACCATAAAGTAACCTGATAGGGTAAACATTTTTAATATTTTACATAGGATATAAAATGACAATGTCAGTATAAAAGTTTGCAAGATAACAATATACTATAAAATTGGTAAATATAAATATATGAAGAAACCTGATCCTAAAAAGATCACTAAACGAAGAAATTAGGTCGATTAAGCCTTAACGAAGCGAGGGTAAAACGGGAATTTTTGGTAAAAAATATTATATTTTTAAAAAATGGAAAAAATTATGGAAAATAATTAAAACTGAATTTTTAAAAGAGGGGGCCGAAATTCTAAGTATTTTTAATTAAAAAGAATTGTTTAAATAATTAAAATGGTAATTAGAATAAAATAATAATATTATGCGGTGAGAGTCGGCTTATAGGCGGACCGGGGGAACAAGTTAGAAATAAATTCTACAGGTAAACCAGAAGTAAAAGTCTTTCCAGACTGATCAAATTAAGAACAAGTGAATTTTTACACGAAGAAAGAATTTACAGGCGTTGTTTCCGCAACCGAAAACCCTAATTTCAAATAAGACGAAAAGTTGATCAGATAGAGTAGAGTCGAGATAGGCAAAGTGAGAACCTATAGAAACAATTGTGTCTTTTTAAACACGGGATTAAGTTAGGCAACATTTGGACGTTTTACGATTGGTGAATTGTTGTCCAGAAGTTGGTTCTATCGGAAGCGATTTCCGTAACCGGACGCGTTTGTCCGAATATCTTCCGACGCACCGGAGAATACCTGGATATGATCAAAAAGAGGATCCAAATTGATAATATGAAAGAGGATGAAAAGACCTTCAAAGTTACACGCTCGCATTTTTGAGTTTCGCGAAATCGCGAAACGGACATCGTCGGGTAGCTTTATCGGACGGAGGCCATAAAGCAAGAGTCATCATTGGATGACAACTCATTTTTTTGACTTTTTGGGCCCTTGATGTCGACCAAGACCTTGAATGGTCAAGATTCCATCTTACAAAACCCTAGATCTAACGGTTCTAAAACAAAGCAAAAAATTCCCGATACGTCCTGAATTTCTTCTATAAATAGCACCCTCCTCTTCTTCATTTCTCACTCCACAAATATGCCTCTTAGAGAGCAGTTAGAGAGAGAATCTCTGGAGAAAGTCTGAGCAAAGTCTGGGTAAGTTCTTCGGTCCCTGGTCTTTAGTTTCGGTAGTTCTTTCGGTAGATATAGTAGGAATGCTAGATTTATCTTTAATTTTTCAAGATAGTCTAGATATCATATTTAGGGGTAAATATGATATATATTTCGAAAATATGATGAGGGAAAAGATCTGTCAAAATTCTAGAGAGATAGAGCGAAAACAATGAAGCTCGCGAAATTCCGCCGATTAGGGGTTCGGGGGCAAAATGGTAATTTGTACCTAAAATGCCCGTTATGCTGCTAAAAGTTGTTAAATATTATCCTTATAGGATATCCGAGATAATCGTATCATTGTCGAGCCGTTGTTGTGTCGCCGTCACACCGCCGTTTTTCCCATCGTCGGAAATGCCGTTTTTTCCGTAAAAGTTCGTTGTACCGCCAAAAAGGTACGTTCGCGTCTTTGTAACACTAACTCGATGGTTATTGTATGATTATATATGTTTTTTGTGTTATGTTTGTTGTGTAGTAGTGTACGAGGTTATGCTATATACACGGTATGTTACATACGAGGTTATGTCACATACGAGCTTATTAATGTTCTATCATACGAGGTTATGTTACATACGTGGTTATTATCTTGTATACGTGGTTATGTGTTTTTAATCATACATCTGTTATGGACTGTTGTATTGATTGCTGCATCGTGTATATGTAGTCATATTTAAGCATGAGGTTATCCGTTATACCGAGATCCAAATTGTAATTGGATCTCGGTTCTTATCATAGCGTCGATTCGGGAGAACCGAGGAGAAAGGCGAGAAAGCCGCACGAGACCCGGCTGAAGATTTTCTTCGGGTGTTATTCATTTTGAAAACTCTCGGTTAATGTACCGTTTCTGTAAATCAGCCAGACTTACGGCATTTATAAATATATGTATCAGTTACTCAATCGCTCCGATGCTCTACTCTGATGAAAAAAAAATATACTGCTTTTGAAAATGGGATGTTACAGTTTGGTATCAAAGCTGGTTAAGTTAACCATGATCGGGGGTTCTCACAGTGTGATCTGTGGCGAAGCATTGGCTCTTACCCCGACATGGCCAGTGGAATCTGGTTGCATGCGCAGTGATGCGGTGCGTAAAACTAGCGGCTGAGGTATCTTTTGTCGTCACGGCACGTGGTTGCTAAGGAGACAGTTTGGTATCAGAGCAGTAGTCCTGGCATTGATATGACTATGTTATTACGGACAGTATGGTAGGACGTTAAGGCTAGTCTATGTGGGTGTGGCCAATCGGTCGCCATAGAGTTGGTGAGGTCCCCATGATAGACACTTATCCGCCATTCGTTTCGGTTAACGGAGTTATGTTCAAATCGGCCTTTTAAACTTTGAGCGTGTTTTGAAAATGAGTACCGAGGTAGCCCTAAGTCGATGTACCGTCTGCACCGGTATACCATTCGAACGGTGTACCCACCCGTCGGTGCACCACTCTAACCTAGAATCCGCAAATCCACTGTCAGTACTAATATCAGTCTCTGCTAATCCTGATAACTCTGATAATCACCAGTTTGTACTGGACGACTATTATGTCCTAGCGCAGAGCTTATATGTGGAGCTAGGCCACGCCGGATGAAACTCCGAGACCAACAAGGATAAGTACATGCAGTATTTGACTCATGTAGAGGAACTCCCGATACGAAATTCCGTACCCGTTTCTGAGTAGACCGAATCAACGAAATCCTGAACAAAGGGAAATAGTACGAGTGTCCGTTCGTTTGTAGTATTAGTGTGTTAAAGTCTGCGATAAGACTAATTAATGTCTTTTTGAATCTAACGTTCTCCCTAACGAAGGTAAAAGAACAAGACATGGCAAATTTAAGAGGAGCCGGAGCTCCCAGAGGCCGAGGCAGAGGCAGAGGAAGAGGAAGACAGCCACGAATAATCTCCAGAGAGGATCCGCATAACTATCTCTCAATAGGAATCTACTTTAGATATTATACAACACGGGTGCTAATCACTCAGCATGTCCGATAAATAGGCGAATCATTTTGGGATACATACATACCTTACAATCTAGTAGTAGTTACACCATTGGGTGTGAACTATTTTGCTTAATAAAGCATGTCTAAATTCCAAGTCGAATATATATCTCGTTCAAAAACTCTGTTCACAAACATCGACGACATTCTCGAAATTCACTATGACATTAATACCTAGCATAGGATCAACATCTAAAACGCCGTATCAAATGATACCGAACAAAGTACAAGAGTTGTGACTTTGTATCAACCATCGCAGGATGGACAAAATGACTATCATGAACACATACCCACTTCCCATGATCTACGATTTACTCAGTTATGTAATTCCTACGTTTTGTCAAGGGTTGACGTATGCTCGGAACACCACTTCAGCTATACATCAAGGAATAGCAATCTTCTGAAGATAGTAACATAGATATTTAGTTTTCGGATCTAGCGGGATAGTACCGCATGATTCATACCGAAATTTTCTCATAACCATTGATAAAACTTAAAGAGTAAAACTTAAATCATTGCGTAGAACACAGATCGAGACGAGCTTGCATAGACCGAGAACGAAGTTGGTCATAGCACCAAGAGTTGGTTGTCCGGATCCAAGTAGATGGTCGTGGTGCCATTAGGTATGGGTTGGGATATGTCTTGTCACGCGGGACAGCGTGATGACTTACGCCTCTCGCCTATTGAAGCCTCTCAAGTTAAACTAATCGATGTAAGACCTAGAGTTAGTGAGTATCGTATAGAACTGTACTGCTAACACAAGTGGTTGAAGTACCTTTTGAGTTGAAAGAAACTCGGGAAAGGACAATAAGTCCGTGTTTTAATGGACGAAAAGTCCGTATCGAAAACTACACCGAGTATAGGGTGAAAGAAATCGTTAAGATACATGTATAGTAAGGAATTCCCTATAGTTTAATAAATAGTTATCTTACTTGTCGCGAAAATTTTAGTTTCCAATGCATATTTCTTAGTTACTACGATCAGACCACGATCGTGTCATTGAGTAGGAGGTATCTTATGTTGACATGGTGTATGGGCGTCATGGAAACATTTAAGGTATCTTGTGTTACCATGGTGTATGGGCGTCATGGAGACATTTTGATATCTCGGTGATTGACCAAGGGGTATATGGGTGCCACGGAAAATACTATATATCAAAGTACGACATGACAAGATCGTTACGGTCAAACCAGAGCGAATTCTCGTTCGTCAAGCGGAGCGGCCGATATATATAGAGAAAAGTTCCGGAGCGAATAGTCCGAAGTTTAGATAAACAGAGTCTAAGTTGTTATAGAGCAAATTTCGAGGATGAAATTTTATTTAACAGTGGGAGAAATGTAATACCCGATTTTAGTAAACGGAAATTTTGAGATAAAGGAAATTAACGAATATTTTGATAAAGCAAAATCATGAGTTTAAAACTGTTATAGAAAATTGTTATAATTATAGAGTAAATTGTCAAAAAAGTTACGGGAAAATCGATGAACAGAATGACTAAAAATGATATAATGGTGATAAAAACAGTCTAAAACTATTATGATAAATACCGAAAGATCATGAAAAATTATGAGAAAAATATGGAAGTGTTATCTCTAATTATGAGAATTTAATAAATTATTTCAGAGGGAATAACATGAAGAAAAGTTTAAAAAGCATTTTAACCATAAAGTAACCCGATAGGGTAAACATTTTTAATATTTTACATAGGATATAAAATGACAATGTCAAGATAAAAGTTTGCAAGATAACAATATACTATAAAATTGGTAAATATAAATATATGAAGAAACCCGATCCTAAAAAGATCACTAAACGAAGAAATTAGGTCTCGATTAAGCCTTAACGAAGCGCGGGGTAAAACGGGAATTTTTGGTAAAAAATATTATATTTTTAAAAAATGGAAAAAATTATGGAAAATAATTAAAACTGAATTTTTAAAAGAGGGGCGAAATTCTAAGTATTTTTAATTAAAAAGAATTGTTTAAATAATTAAAATGGTAATTAGAATAAAATAATAATATTATGCGGTGAGAACTTATATAGCATCGGGAACAAGTTAGAAATAAATTCTACAGGTAAACCAGAAGTAAAAGTCTTTCCAGACGATCAAATTAAGAACAAGTGAATTTTTACACGAAGAAAGAATTTACTGTGCGTTGTTTCCGCAACCGAAAACCCTAATTTCAAATAAGACGAAAAGTTGATCAGATAGAGTAGAGTCGATAGGCAAAGTGAGAACCTATAGAAACAATTGTGTCTTTTTAAACACGGGATTAAGTTAGGCAACAACTGGACGTTTTACGATTTGGTGAATTGTTGTCGTAAGTTGGTTCTATCGGAAGCGATTTCCGTAAATCGGACGCGTTTGTCCGAATATCTTCCGACGCACGGAGAATACCTGGATATGATCAAAAAGAGGATCCAAATTGATAATATGAAAGAGGATGAAAAGACCTTCAAAGTTACACGCTCGCATTTTTGAGTTTCGCGAAATCGCGAAACGGACATCGTCGGTAGCTTTATCGGACCGGAGGCCATAAAGCAAGAGTCATCATTGGATGACAACTCATTTTTTTGACTTTTTGGGCCCTTGATGTCGACCAAGACCTTGAATGGTCAAGATTCCATCTTACAAAACCCTAGATCTAACGGTTCAAAAACAAAGCAGAAAATTCCCGATACGTCCTGAATTTCTTCTATAAATAGCACCCTCCTCTTCTTCATTTCTCACACCAAAAATATGCCTCTTAGAGAGAAGTTAGAGAGAGAAGCTCTGGAGAAAGTCCGAGCAAAGTCTCGGGTAAGTTCTTCGGTCCCCGGTCTTTAGTTTCGGTAGTTCTTTCGGTAGATATAGTAGGAATGCTAGATTTATCTTTAATTTTTCAAGATAGTCTAGATATCATATTTAGGGGTAAATATGATATATATTTCGAAAATATGATGAGGGAAAAGATCTGTCAAAATTCTAGAGAGATAGAGCGAAAACAAATAAGCTCGGCGAAATTCCGCCGATTAGGGGTTCGGGGGCAAAATGGTAATTTGTACCTAAAATGCCTGTTATGCTGCTAAAAGTTGTTAAATATTATCCTTATAGGATATACGAGATAATCGTATCATTGTCGAGCATTTGTTGTGTCGCCGTCACACCACATTTTTTTCCATTGTCGGAAATGTACCGTTTTTCCGTAAAAGTTCTGTTGTACCGCCAAAAAGGTACGTTCGCGTACTGTAACACTAACTCTGATGGTTATTGTATGATTATATATGTTTTTTGTGTTATGTTTGTTGTGTAGTAGTGTACGAGGTTATGCTATATACACGGTATGTTACATACGAGGTTATGTCACATACGAGCTTATTAATGTTGTATCATACGAGGTTATGTTACATACGTGGTTATTATCTTGTATACGTGGTTATGTGTTTTTAATCATACATCTGTTATGGACTGTTGTATTGATTGCTGCTGTCGTGTATATGTAGTCATATTTAAGCATGAGGTTAACCGTTACCTGAGATCCAAATTGCAATTGGATCTCAGTTCTTATCATAGCGTCAGATTCAGGAGAACCGAGGAGAAAGGCGAGCAGGCCGCACAGAGACCCGGCTGAAGATTTTCTTCGGGTGTTATTCATTTTGAAAACTCTCGGTTAATGTACCGTTTCTGTAAATCAGCCAGACTTACGGCATTTATAAATATATGTATCAGTTACTCAATCGCTCCGATGCTCTACTCTGATGAAAAAAAAATATACTGCTTTTGAAAATGGGATGTTACAGTAGATGGAACAAGAAAGGTTAAATTTTGAAATATGATAAGTTCATAATTTGTTAGATTTCACAATTTATCTTTTCCTATTCCACCTCATAGTAAGTTTCCTCCCCTATCACGTAATTTGCTTTGGACCTCCTTCATAACAACAAGACCCATCTCCATTGTTCTTTTCTCTTGTACCATATCATCATTTGGTGCAATAGATGGATTAACAGAGGGGGCGGAGGTGCCGGCTACGGCAGAGGGGGCAACGTGGTTAGAATCCTCAGTACTTAAAATACAAAATGGTTATTAACTAAAAATCATCACTTAATATAAGTCCAAGCTAATAAATAATAGTGGTAATTAGTAGCCGTCATATTTTGTCACACTATAATGACGGATGTTAAGCGAAAACCGTAATGAAACAACAAACATTGTGATGGCTTGAAACATTTCCCCTCCCCCATGCTGATGATAATACTCTGAGTAGGCCTTCATCTCCCTCCTCCGATGATGGGAATATGGATGAGGATGAGCAAGAGGAGGATGAACGTGACGATGAGGATGACAGTCACCACCACTGTTGTCCTCATCATCATGTTCATCCTCCTCTTCCTTGTCCTCTTTCTCATCCTCATCCTCAAAGGATGGAGATGAAGTTAAAAATTAATAGTTCACGATTATTAATTAAGAATCGTAAAGTATTTTTGCCGGCATACTTAATGGTTTTAAGTTAATATTGTGGTTGATTATGCAATTAACAATAGAAACCAATAAATTAAAAAAAAAAAGTAAATACATAACGATTATTAAGAATTTACCGTCATCATTTATAAAATATAATGTTCTTTAATACTAAAAGATGCGACGACTCGATAATCCACATAACCCTCTCTATATAAACGTTGGAAAACTGAACTTCACTCCTTTACTTCCATTTCAACATAAGTTCTCAAAGCCAACTTCTGATTCAACAAAACATCATGGACAAACGCAAGAGAACTTTTTGAAAGTGGAGCTTAATCACCAAGAGGGGGGTGAATTGAGGATTTTAAAATTCTTTTCTAAGTGCTCTATTTTGAACATGGAAAACAGAGCTAAACAGAGTATAGAGATGAAGAGCAAGACACAAGGAATTATACTGGTTTGGTCCAACCTCTTGACCTACGTCTAGTCCTCAGATTCTCTGGGATTTTCACTATTTCAATTGATTTACACACTCTGTAACTCAAGAGTATTTCTCTCACTAGAACTTACTCCCCCTTACAAGTTGCAATCAATATCCCAATCTCCAAGTTCCCTGACTTGAGATTCTTACAATGAAATGATTCACAATAAATGAACTCTCTCTAAGAGTGGATAAATATAAACACTGAAGATCAATGTATCAAAAGATACTTTACAAGTGAAAACTGAAAGAGTAGTTGGCAAACTTGAATGCAATTCGTTTTCAGCAAATATGTTATTGAGAGAAATTGAATGTAGCTCTATTTATACTAAGAGAGCATTAAATAACCGTTGCAATCTCCATTATAACCGTTGAAGCATTAAACTAGCTATTGGAGACACTTTGGTGTCTTCTCTCTACTCTTCGTTAATTCCTTTTGTCCAGAGGATTAGTGTTGACTTTCCTTGTAATAGATCCGTTGGAAGAGCAGCACGCTTAGGGAAAGCAGACATTAATCCCTTTGCAACGTGTAGAGAATGATGGTACAAAAAGGATGCAAGTTTCCTGAGCTTTGCATTTAATGTTCTGACATCACTTTTTGCTTTTGTTCAAATCTTCATTTAATATCCTCTAAACCATATGTAACTCACTAACAAACTGATTAAACATAGTTAAGAATAGTAGTGAATGTAGAGGAGAAGTATTAAGATTAAACAAGAAGGTTTCACAAATTCGTCAGATTTGATTTTCAAACTCTTCGACTCATACTCGAGTTTGTCACTGTGCACTAATTATCAAAACTCGAGTTTCAATAATCATACTCGAGTTTTGGACTTTTGTTATGAAAATACATTTAAGTCCAAAACCTCAAAACTTGAGTTTCCAAAGTAAACTGGAGTATTGAAAACACTGGAAAATAGTGATGCACTCTGCCCGGACAAAACTCGAGTTTCCATAACTAAACTCGAGTTTTCATTTAAAGATGAAAACCTTTGAAAGTCTATGTCAAAGTGAAAACTTGAGTTTCCATTTCAATACTTGAGTTTCCAAATCATTAAAAAATAGCAAAGCTCTCTGTATGTTCAAAACTCGAGTTTTCAGAGATTGTGAAAACTTTGAGAAATCTATGCCAAGTCAAAACTTGAGTTTTCAAATCGATACTTGAGTTTTCAAAACATGTGTAAAACTTAAAAACTTTCTGTCAATCCGATACTCGAGTTTCCAGACCCATACTCGAGTTTTCTCAAGTTGAAAACTTTGGTGACTCTCTGTATGACCAAAACTTGAGTTTCCAAATAGAAACTCGAGTATTGACTTCTTCAGGAAATATTGAGGAGTCTCTGTATCATGCAAACTTGAGTATGCAAACCGAAACTCGAGTATGGCTCAGAGTGAAAAACTTGGAGTTCTCTCTGTAAGTTCAAAACTTGAGTATCCAATGGAAACTTGAGTTTTGCTTAGTTTGATAAAATTGAGCTACTCTCTGTCAAGTCAAAACTCGAGTTTTGAAACCAAAACTCGAGTTTGCCTTTGACAGTAAGTTTTTCAACTTACCAAAGACAAAACTCATATTGTGTTTACAATTATTAGTTATCATCAAAACCCATAGAGAACTAACACTTTTGATTCATCATCTTGTAAAATATCGGAAGATGAACTCTACCTGCCAACAAGCATTGAAGGTCTCGTCCACGCAATTTGCGTGCTTCATCATATACAGTCCACGTTTATTTGTGAGAGTAGGGATGTATAAATTAGTCTTTGAATGAACCAACCTCTTTCATTTGTTCTTTGATTAGGTGGACAAGTTACTGGAGAATGAAGAATCTGATGATACATCAGATTCTTAAAACATATCCATAACTTTTTATTTTTTACTTTGTTTATTTACTTTGTCTTTTTTGTTTTGTTGTAAAATGTTGGTTGCATAATCAACCACCAATAAATTTTTCTTAAAAAAAAGGTATAGTATTATTTATTTTCCAAAGATTCAATTATGTGTATGGATAATTAAAGTTTAAGGAAAGGATTTTACACTTTTTATAGGAGCCCAAAATTTGAACTGCCTTGGTCATTTTTATAAGAGTCAAACAAGAGTTGTCTGAATATTTAATGAGTTTTTTATTTTTACCCCTCATTAATTATATGTATGACATTAATTAAAATATTGATGATACTCATATTTACTTCATTTTTCTCTCTTACCACTACTAGAAAAGAGTGAAATTGCGATGGAAAAAATTCCGTCGCAAATTTTTCGATATTTGCGACGGATTTACAATTCCGTTGCAAAATAAAAAAAAATTGCGACGGATTTTAAAATTCCGTCGCAAAAAAGGCCAGTTTGCGATGGAAAAATACATCTGTCGCAAACAGGCATCTCAGGTTTGCCAGTTTGCTGCCTATTTTCGCAAATCCGGAAGGGGATTTGCAACGGAAACATATTCCGTCGCAAATTCCCTTCCGGATTTGCGACGGAAAAGAATTCCATCGAACTCCGGGTTCCGTCGCAAACCGGTGGTGGTTTGTGACGGATCTAGGATCCATCGCAAACACTTAAACCCGAAATCGGGCTTAAGTCCCCCCCCCCCAATTTTTTCCAGTTTTCTCTCCCTCCGCCCTACTTTCTCCGTCCCTCCGTCCGGCCAGCCTTCGGACCGCCGTGCGGCCTCCTCTCGTCTCACCGCCGGCGTCAGCCTCCTCCCCTCTCACCTCTAGCCTCCTCTCCATTGGCGTCATCTGGTAAGTCTCTACCCCCTTTTTTTTTTAGTTTTTTTTTTTTGCATTAGATATAGTTTTTTGCCCCCATTAAGAACTCTAATAAGCTTGATAGATGTTGTTATTAATATCTACAATAAGAATTCATTGAACAATTTCAGTTAATATTTATTTTATAACCTTGGTAATGTCTTATATTTAGAATCAAGATCAACTCTCAAATATATTTTATATCAAGATCATTAAATTTGTTCGTAGTTTTTCCCTCAATTCATAATTTTTTCAAAATTCTTAATCTTCCATACATTGAAGACGGAGATACTTTTCTTGGGTTATTAAAATTCCAAAGTCGACAAACGCCGCATGATGTTATCCCTAAATTGGTGTTTAATTTTGTAAATGATATTTTAATTTGTTGGAATAAGGCTTTGTTTATTCATTACTTGATCTTATAATGTGATGGGTTCATTAAAAAAAAATTGTATATGTTTTTTTCATTGAAACGCAATTATTGTTGTATTAGTTAGTTTCATTTAAACCATGTTATTTGTTGCCAGCTGTGTGATTGTTGAAGATGGGAAAGTTATAGCATCTGGGAGGAATCGAATTACTGAGATGTGTAATGTAATTTGATTAATGACTTTTTTAATTTCATATTATCATCATTTATGCTTAGTTACATCTTTTGGTTGCTCTTTCAGTCATCTATTTGTTATTTGGATAAATTCTGAATTATTATGCTTGTTGGCTAAAAAATTTGTTACATTTTTATTCCCTTGTCCATTTAAATGAAGTACAAAAAATAAACTTACTTCCTAATGTTGT
The DNA here is from genome assembly GCA_019022615.1 of Acacia melanoxylon. NCBI lineage: Eukaryota > Viridiplantae > Streptophyta > Magnoliopsida > Fabales > Fabaceae > Acacia > Acacia melanoxylon. The sequence continues at coordinate 5,688,543 of JAFJYJ010000011.1, forward strand.
TTTTGCAGATAAAATGAAGAAGATGAAGGCGTTGGTGCAAGAGCAAGCAGCTCAGTTGAGCCAGCAAGCAAATGAGTTGCATCGGATACAGGAGATGATGAGGCAGATGCAGCTTGTACTCCAGTCCATGCAAGGGTAAGGGGTTGGCTCCTAGTGATGATGATGATGATCATATTGTTGCTATTTAGACTATTTTTTTAGTACATATTGTTTACAACATTATTATTACATTTTGTTTTTTCAATGTAATTTTTTTATGATTGTTACAATATATTTTTATGATATACAATTTTTTTTTCTTAATTTTTTACCTTTTTTATGCAATTTTTATATTTTTAAATAAAATGAATTTTGCGACGGAATTTTTTTTTTTCCGTCGCAATTGCGACTATTTGTTTTTTTGCATCGGATGAATTCCGTCGCAAACGATTTTTGCGATGGAAAATGCCTTTTTTGTGATGGATTTTTTCCGTCGCAAAAAATGACTTTTTTTGTAGTGTACTTGCCTCTCATAATTAAGGATATACTTGGAAAATAAGTTTATTTCAGATATATTTATTATTTTAAACTAACTTTAGCCGCTTTTTGAAACCGTATAATTCGGTTATTGAGCTCTTATAAATAAGAGCGAAGGGAGTATCACGTAAATCCTTAGTAAATCAAGAGGCACTCTCCAAAATCAAACCAATGTTTCATACATAGAAGTGGCAAAATAATAGGAAGATAACACTATAACTCAGAAGAGGAGATGGATTTAGGAATAGACTGCGTCATCAAGTTTATAGTGCAATTTGCATTACAAACTTAGTCCTATAACTTAGACTGAAGGGAGTAGTAGATAAATACATATGATAATGTGAATGTAGAAAAACTAGCATAGTTCAAGAAGAGTCCACATTAGGTGCTTATTAGGTGCTAATACCTTTCATTAGAGGTATTAGTGTGTGTGTATATATATATATATATATATATTTTATATATTGTATTTATTTTGATTTAAATTATATCTTTGCTTTCGATATGTTTTTTTACACTAAGTATCTCAAATTAATTAATTTTCATAATACCGGTGTTACGCAGACAAATGTAGAAATGAAAATTAATTAATTTGAGATACGGGTGCAAAAAAAAAACTCGTGAAAAGAACATATAATTTAAATCTAAATAAATACAATATATAATTTTTTTTTAAAAAAATGCTAATACCTCTAATTAGAGATATTAACACCTAATAAGCACCTAATGTGAACTCGTTCATCATCGATGTATTAAATCAAGAGCTCCGAACTTCTTTTTCTAAAGAAATCAAATTTATCAAAATAATCAATGTCTAGTGATTTTTTTTTTTTTTTTGGCTCGAAGGAGGCATCTATTACCACTTCAGAATAAACATACAGATATAGAACAAGTATCCAAAAGTCTACAAATCAAAGTACACTAAAATAAAACAGGCCGAAGCCAATCAAAATATGACATGAAAAGAAATCAATCAACCCCCCTTCCAGCAAAAGGGTGAAGATCATTAGCCATGACCGGAGAAGTCTGTTGAGCATCCAAAGTTAGAAGAGGAAGCAAAGAGGGTGTTGGTTGAGACCCACCCGACAAGTGCAGACACTCCTTTATAAAGAATTCTTTGAAAGATGATCAGCAACACGATTACCCCCACGAGGAGTAAATGAGATCGCAAACCCAACTTTGGAGGAAAACAGATTAATAATGTCATGAATGATACTTCTACAATGTCTAGTGATAAGGATAGTCTAATATATATATATACACGGTCATATGTTGTTTCCAACACGTGAGAACGCATCCATACACACACACACACACCCATTTCTTTTCATTGCTGACATGAAATGTGAAAACAATCAAAACATAATCAAAGTGATGTGAAAGTAATGGAAAGGGGCAAAAAATGAAAGTGAAATGGATGTCAGAAAATGGCCGGTCAAAATAATATGTTTGCTAAAAAAAATATCAATATCAATATGGCACATAGAAGAGAAAATTACACTCATTAACCCCAATTGAAACATGTTCACATTCAACGACCCCCAATGTCCATGGGCTTTAGATGTAAATTATGCACAGTGCACATGAAGATAATGAAAACTCGACATTAAATGATTTGGAGTCAGACCTGTTCAATGTAATTGCCGTTGTAAATTATATAATTAATTTTCAAATCATGGAAGCCTAGTAGCATATCATGCGGAGCCTAAGTTTATTGTATTTGATACATATTGGACTTTGGGTCTATATTTGATGTTGATGGGTCAGACTATTTGATTAAAATTAAAATTAGTAGCTTTATCAAATAAAAAATAAACCACCATTAATTATGTATTTGTTAATTGATAAAGAAGTTATTGCATATTATGAAATAAAAAATCAATCAAGAATTAATTTATTGATTTTTACTTAGAGGACAAGTAAGAGTACACATAACTTCATAATTAGTACTCCTTTCGGTTATAATTATATGAACACTTTTGTAGTGCAATTTGTACTACAAAAGTGTTCTATAATTAGGATCGTAAATAATACTTTCCATATACCTCTATAAAATAGAATGTGTCATTTGATCGAACTTCACCATGGTCTTTCCATAACGTAATTGTATTTGTAAATTTTGAAAATTTAGTCGTAAATTATACATATACATTTTTTTTTTAAACACAAAATGTAAATTATAAGTGTGTTATTATGTTACAACTTGGGAGTATGAGTTGTTTTACATTTTTTAAGGAACCTTTCATTTGAACTAATATTTTCTTAACGTCTTTTTTATGTAGTTCTTTTAAATTTTGGGTTGTTAGGTTTAAATATGTGTCTGGAGATCGTTTTCAAATAAAAAAAATATAGGAAATTATATTGTTGATGCATAATGAATAATATGTCTTTATTGTTGAATTCCATGCAATTATACTGCTATTTCCAACTCTTATTTTTTCCCAAGAAATCTTTTGATGAGAGGAACCATTTGAGTAAATTTTTTATTTAAGGTTTTAAATCAATAGTGTTTATTTTCCCATATTACACACGAGCCAACCGCAATTGGGTCTAGTAGAAAGGGCCAACAATGAATAAATATTTAAATATTTGCTGATAAAAATGCTCATATTTAGTATCCACCTTTGATTTAAATAAAAATTATTTTTAATAGAATGTATATATGTATATAATGAAAAATTACTATAAAAGAATATAATACTAAAAAAATTATCTCACAATTGAGTATCGCTCTGGTAGTACCGTAGTAGTATAAAAATTTCAAGAGGTGTTATAAGCTGCTCATTCATAAAGCAATGACTGCCTCTGCCTCCAAAACTCGTATACACTAGAATGGATGGAGACTGAAAGTTTGTTGCTGGCCCAATTCAACAAAATGGGCCCAGCCCATTAAACCATCCACCCGGTCCAGATGTAAAACTTGGCAATTGTATACTGTTCTCTGTTCATTCGTATAATAAAATATAAATATAAAATCATATTATGCACCATTTGTTTTGAAATTATGAGCTCAATCTTGGCCATGAAGCAAACAAGTGCCCAGATTCATCACTTCTCGCTTCTCTGTGGTTGGATTTCCAAATTCACAAGGCAATAATTTTGTAGACGATAACATCACAGAAAAACCGTAACGAGTGGAGCCTGTAGGTAAAGTATCGTCGTTCTTGCATCTTCCAATGGATATCCTTTTGCTCAAATCCCACCCTCTCCCCCCAAATCCATTAATTACTAAATCATCTTCTTCATTTAGTCATTCTCAGCCGGCTCGCATTTTCATCCCTCTTCTCCAGAAACCCAGAAAAACCTTCAGATTGAAGATGTCCCTATCTGCACAAAACCCTTGTGAGTAAATGTCAAATGCCAATTGATACTGAGACGGTTTCCGTGTCTTTTCTACTTTCTCCTTCTCGCTCCTTCTATGATGGTTAGATAAAATCGTGTTGAGTGGCAAAAATCTGCTCATAGAACTGATAGCGGCGACCGAGAAATTTGAATCAGGTTATTTGGAGGTCTACTTTGGTAGTCCCAATCCTTATCTATTGCTACCAAGTTAGATGCGTATTTTGTTCCTCTGCATCGTACATGATTCAAATCCAAATCAACAAGTATCTCCAAAACTCATCTAGTTTCTAAATTTCTTTTGGCCTTTCTTGCTATCCTGAATACAGATAGTTGCCTATTTGTACTTTGAGTTCACGTTGCTTCTATTTACGTGCAAATGATAGCACGTGGTAGTGTGATGTAAGGTTTCTTCCTAAAATTCTGTGATTCCTTTAGATTTCAGAGCATCCTTTAATTTCTCTTTGTCCGAATTTGAAAAACAAAGTGCTGTGGTTGTTTTGATATCGATCTGTCAATTACTCTTTCAGCTGCTCACCAGAAGAAGGTCGTCATAGCTAACAGACATGGTGAAAAGCTAGTGGGCATATTGCACGAATCTGGAACTACGGACATTATAATCTTGTGCCATGGATTTCAATCATCAAAAGTTGGTTTGCCTGATATATGAAGCCTCTTCTATAATTCCGATGTAAACGCATGTAACCTCTGATATCATAAACATAAATTCCGTAGATCAATCTTAGTTGTTATGTTTTTCCCACGTCCAGGAAGCCGAAGCCATAGCAAACTTTGCGGCTGCGTTGGAAAATGCTGGAATCAGTTCTTTCCGATTTGACTTTGCCGGAAATGGGTAAGTTTATCGTATTACTATGAGAGTGATAGATTTTGAATATATTATGTATCAACGCCTTCACCTCTTTAAGCGTGCAAGCAAATAGCAGCTTCTCTTTCTGCTGTAACATTTTGTGAAGCTAAATTAAAAATTATACTGTCGATCATAATGTGAAAAGGAGAAAAAATATTTCTCTTTCTGTTATTCAAGTTTTCCTTCTTCAAGGATTTTTTAAAAATTTTTTCCTGAAAGTTATTTCTAAAATGCATGAATTTAGAAGTTGAGATGGAGGTTTTTGGAGGAGTTGCTGAAGTATAACTCTAACAGTAAAACTAAAAATTATGAGTAGAGAAGCAGATGCCTTGAATATATTAAATTTTTTATGTGGACGTTCTGATTCTGATTAAAAATTTATTACAGGAAAAACCCAGTACTTTTAAAATTTTAAGTTCCAATTGGGGAAAAAAAGAATGTGTGAAGTTTGATAAGCATAGTATTGTTTACTCTCATAAATAATGTAAGAGTGAGAAAAACTTAGGGTGCACCATTGATTGTAATTATTTTCAAGGACAAAAAACAACTAAAAAAATCACTGGTGCTAATGTAATGAAGGAGGCAATAATAATATGGTCCAACCTCCAAAGTTATCAGTGGCTCAATAACCGACAACTCTGATATCTGCCAAGCTGGTGATACGAACATCACATCAGGTGTAGTATAACTAACAAAAATATACAGGGAAATGCAAGCCTCTTCCTCAGAATATAGATCCACAATATCACAAGCTAGCTGTAAATGTGTAGTGTTATATAATCATAGGCCCCCAACATAAAATTTAAAGGTTAATGCTTGTTTATATTTTTCTCAGTCCTTTTGTTACTTAAATATAGGGGACTTTATATTGGCTTTAGTTCCTCCTCTTATGCTGAGTCTTATGCTCTAAAATTTCTGACATTTGATCTTCATAATTATTTTTGCCTCTCTTTTTTTTATTATTTCTTTTTGTACCTATGGTAAATTCTTCTAGGGAAAGCGAAGGTTCATTTCAGTATGGAAACTATTGGAGGGAAGTTGAAGATTTGCATGCTGTAGCTCAACACTTCAGTGGAGAAAAGCGAGCTGTCAGAGCAATTGTAGGGCATAGTAAAGGTGTGTTGGATTTGTTGTCATAATTTCTTGACTAATTTTACCATCAAGAAAAAGTGGAAAAGGCTCTTCTACAGGCAAGTGATGATATATTTGGAATTGAAGTTTTCTTTTGAAAGTGATTTATGATCAACATTATTTGGCTCTGAAGTAGAAATTGTCAGTAATTTAATATCAGATAAGAATGGTGTAATTTTATTGGCATTAGCTTTCATCTAATAATAAGTGTGAACTGGCTAAATCTCCTATTATCATCTAAGTTGATCCACCAAACTTCTGCTTGAATTACTGAAATACTGGGTAAAGATGCTAAACTGCAACTGTAGTCTTCACTTTGTTATTCTATGAACCATGTCAATAATAAAGTTTGTACAATTAGAATGATGATATAATTGGAATTTCATGGCTTTCTTTGCTGTTAAAGTCTAGCCTTCAACTATATCCACTGTAAGGAATAGAAATAGCCAAGGTGCTTCAAATGTCTTGGTGACTCAGACACAGGGTTATCATTTATCATACAAGATAAAAAAGGACATGATTGGTGATGATCTTCCCTTTATTATGCTATTGAGAACCATTATTTTAAAGGCATTGGTATGACATGAATCTCCTCTTATATATCTTAATCTAGGCCTTTTAGAGAAATAGGTAAGGTTTGAGGTAAGTGCTACACCATGTCGGTGGTTATCTGCCACTGGTTTCATCTATTTGAATTTGCTTTTTGGCAAAGAGAAATTCGTAACTAATTGTTTCTGCACCTTGACACAGGAGGTAATGTGGTGCTTCTGTATGCTTCAAAATATCATGACATCAAAACAGTTGTGAACATCTCTGGTCGCTATGACCCGAAGACAGGTGTTGAAGAACGCCTAGGAAAAGATTTTATGGAAAGAATCAAGAAGGATGGATTCATTGATGTGTGCAATAAGTCAGGTGATCTATCATCCAGTTTTGAATGAAATCATGATAACAGCCTATCAGTTCATTTCTCTCCCTCCTACACAAACAGAGGGTTCTTGCATGCATCAATTTCATTATTCTTTGACCATTTGAGAACATCTACTTCTGCAGGAAATTTTCTTTATCGCGTGACTGAGGAAAGCTTGATGGATCGGCTAAATACGAATATGCATGAAGCATGTCTCCAGATTGAGAATGGATGCAGGTTAGCAAAAAAGCAAAATTCTGATGACTTTCATTTTCCTTGTCCCGTGAGTTTGCGAAGATTTTCTAAAATGCAGTGTCATATCACTTGATATATATATATATATTTTACAGGGTGCTTACAGTTCATGGTTCTGCTGATAAAATTGTTGGTGTTGAAAGTGCATATGAGTTTGCCAAGATTATACCCAACCACAAGTTACATATCATAAAAGGAGCTAATCATTCATTCTCAAAGCATCAAGATGAGCTAGCCTCTGTTGTTGTGAACTTCATCAAGGAATCCTTTCACCAAGACAAAGCTCCTCCTACCCCTACCAGCACGTGATCATTTTCTTCATTTGTATTACCATCCATCCATCTCTCTCTCTCTCTCTCTCTCTCTCTCTCTCTCTGAAATGGAAATATAATAGCTCCTCCTACCCCTACCTCTCCGTTGTTGTGCCCAAGTATATTTTGAAGTCTTGCTTCAGTGCGTGGAATAACAGTGGATAATGGCCAATACTTTATATTCCAACATGTTTTTTCAGAGGCTAAATTATTTGCAAGACTTTAAAATCATTGAATAAATACCAAACCAATATTTCCCAAGTTCACCTTATTAATTATTAAAGATAGGATTCTTTGAAAGTATTTCAAGAGTGTGAATGGATACGTTCATTTCAAAATCAATTTTCACACTCTTTTGCAAAGTTCTCACGAGTGACTATAAAACAAATCCATTTTTTTTTTTTGCTGGGAGAAAACAAATCCAAATAGTAAATTTTTTTTAAAGAGATTAAAGAAGTTTAATAAATTATTTTAAAATATTGATATTTTTTTTATATTTAATTAATTTATCTAACTTATAAATTGATATATAATCAAATGATATATAACATATACTATGATTAACTAATTTATTTAGCTTATTTAAACTCTTAAAAAAAAGTCAATTGTGTCTTATTTAAGACTTTTTTTTTTTTGGGTACAATATATTAAAGACTTCTTTTATGAGCCTAATAATTATTATAGTAACAGTTAGGCACCTGGCACATGCGAAACAGCGTGAGAAGCAATTGTTTTTGTTTTTTACCAAAAAAAAAAATTTGTTTTTGTTTGGAGTTAAATGCAAGTAGGGGTGTTCATAAGGCGGGGCGGGCAGAACGAGACTCTTGCCGATGCCCGCCCGAAAGATCAAGCAAAGAAAAGTGCGGCCCAGGTCCGACTCCCCGCCCGATGAAGTTCTAACATTTTTGGGCGGGGGGCGTAATAATGGGTTTAAGAAATTTGGGTGGCCCTTCCATGCCCAAGTGGGATACCCTGTCACACCATATGTGAAAAAAACAGCTCAAGTAATTGAAAAATTAAATAACATCCATAATTCTACACTTTTGAATATTTCAATATAATTATAGAAATTAAGTCTTAAAATTAAAAAGACAACCTGGAAGCGATCTACCTTCAGGAGAGGCAGAGAGATCCGCAACTAGAGACTGGAGATGTCGACTCGAGGTGCCGTAGAGACTAGAGACTGAGAGATCAAGAATGAAATTGGAAGTGACCAATTATCGAGCATTGGAGGAGAGTGGAGAGGCAGATCATCGAGCTCTAGAGATTAGAGAAGAATGGAGATCGAGAGAGCGGCTAGGGCATCGGAGTCGGACAATGAGAAAGGGGAAGAGATGAAGAAATGCAAATATATATTTTTATTATAAGTTATATATAATATTTATTTGTTAAAATTATATAATACCATTCTATAAAATATATATATATATATATAAACGGCGGTCAAATGGGCGGGCGGCATATCATGCCGTGCCCGGCCCAGCCCGTTTGTGCCCGCTTGATCGGGCCGCTTGTCTTTGGTCCAAGAAATGCCTGGGCGATTTTTCAGTGGGCGCGGGTGGGCGGACATGGCGCTGGGCATCATGAACACCCCTAAATGCAAGGCCGAGTCCACCGTCTCCTCTCTCTCTCAAATTAGTAATTGGAACCTACTGTGCTAAACAGACTGAAAAGGTTGGAAGTACAATTTATATTATAAATTTTACCTATAGGAGAGAGTAGTAATTAGTGATTACTCCCTCTTTTCATTTTAACTATCTTATCATAACCAAGAAAAAAATATAGTTACCTCGTTAAATTTAGGAAAAATTATATTTAAATACCATTTGAATTTGTAAAACCCTAAAATGTCTGTTGAATTTGTTAAAGGACTTAAAGGGACCATATAGAGATTTACAAATTCGAGTGAATTTATCCTTTTGCCTTTAGTTTTAAATAATTTTTTTTTTAAAAAAATGACACTCGCCGGAGGGTCACTGTCGGTCACCATTCTTTGGAGGATCGATCATCGGGATAAGACTGACTCTGGCCGGGCCGGCGCTTGAAATCCGGTGATGGTTTTTTTTTTTTTGTTGAAGGGGCGGGGTTTTTTTTTTTTTTTTTTTTTTTTAAAAAAAAAAGATTAATTGAAAGTGAAGGAGGTGGAGTTCGAACCCTCCACTGGGCCCGCCCCAATTTTTATGAGGCCAAGTGGCCTAACCACTAGGTCACTTGGTTCATTTGATATATATATACACACATTAACAAATATATATATTCTTCTTAACATTTTTTCATTAACAAAACACTCTTGTAAATCCTATTACTGAAACTTGTAAATGCCATTGAAGAATTGATAATTGTTATTGAAAGATTTGTGATAATTCACTTTTATTTGTTGTTCCATTAGAGACAAAAATGGTAAACCTTAAAAAACAACTTGTAACTGCCATTGAAAAATTTGTAAATACCATTGAAAGATTTGTAATAATTCACTTTTATTTGTTGTTCCCTCAGAGACAAAAAATGGTAAACCTAAAAAAACAACTCGTAACTGCCATTGAAAAATGTATAAATGTCATTAAAAGATTTGTGATAATTCACTTTGATGAAACAAAAAAAAGTGCAATTATAACAAATATTTCAATGGCAATTACCAATTTTTTAATAATATTTACAAGTTTAGTAATGTGATTTACAAGAGTGCTTGTTGATGGAAAAAAATATTAAGAATGATATATATATATATATATATATATATATATATATATATATATATATATATCAAAGGAGCCATTTATATATCAAAGGAACCAAATGGCTCAATGGTTAAGCCATTTGGCCCCATGAGTGGGGGCTTTAAACCCCATCTCCCTTATTTTAATGAATCTTTTTTTAAAAAAAAAAAAAAAAAACCCCCCCCAAAAAAAAACCATCACCGGATTTCAAGCCGGCCATGGTGGCTTCTCGACGAGGGTCATTTTTATTTTTATTTTTAAATTTATTTAAAACTAAAGGCAAAAGGGTACATTCACCTGAATTTGTAAATCTTCATATGGTCCTTGGTACCTTTAAGTCCTTTATCAAATTTAATAGACATTTGGGGATTTTTTGCAAATTCAAATGATATTTAAATGTAATTTTTCCTTAAATTTATCTTAAATTGAAAAAAAATAATTCTAATATTACTCATAAATTTAAGGGAAAATTCCAAATAAATACCTTACGAATTTGTAAATCCTCGAAATCTGTTGAATTTGTAAAAAAAACTGAGAGAGGTACCAAGGACCTATGAGAGATATGCAAAGTCGGGTGAAATTACTTTTTGCCTTTACTTTTAAATAAATAAAAAACCCTCCCCCCCCATCACCGCCGGCCACCACCACCACCACCGTTGGCCACCACCACCACCACTGGTGGTGGCCGGCGGCGTTGGTGGTGGTGGGGGGTGGTGGTGGGGGGTGGTGGGGGATGGTGGGGGTTAGGGTTTATATATATTTTGATTTATTTAAAAGTAAGGGTAAAATGGTAATTTCACCCGAATTTGCGATATCTCTCATGCGCCCTTAGTATGACTCTTAGTCTTTTTAAAAATTCAATGACTTACGGGGTTTTACAAATTCGGAAGGTATTTATTTGGAATTTTTCCTAAATTTAAATGATATTTTAATGGAGAGAAAATAATATAAAGAGTAATATACTAATATTTAAATATTAATTACAACAATAAAATTAATAAATAAGATCATTACAGTGACTTATGATATTTTGTACTAGGATTAAGATGCATTTTTTGCAAAACAAACTTTAGAAGAAGAAGATTCAAAACAAACTATTAATGATACCTTAAATACCAACAAATCAATTAAAAATGCGTAAATATTAATTAATGATCGTTAAATACCAACAAACGATTAAAAATGTGTAGATTACATTTTTAATTGTTTGGTTGTAGATAAGATACCCTTAATTAATATTTTTTTTAATTGGCGTTGAAAAAATACACTTTAACCGCTAAATGATTCTCCGCATGTGCGAGGCTAGGGAAATCCCATCCCACCCCCCCCCCCCCAATCCATGAATCATCTTCAGCTGGCTTGCATTTTATTCTTCATTTAATGATTCTCAGCTGGCTTGCTTCTTCATTTAATGATTCTCAGCTGGCTTGCATTTTCATCCCTCTTCAACTGAAACCCAGAAAAACCTTCTGATTGCAGATGTCACTGTCTGCACAAAACCCTTGTGAGTATATGTCAAATGCAATTGATATCGAAACGGTTTCCGTGTCTTTTTTGTTTTATCCTTCTCTCCTCCTATTTTGCTCAGCTAAAAATCGTGTTGAGTGGCAAAAGTCTGCTCTCATAAGTAGAACTGATAGCGACGACCCAGAAATTTGAATCAGGTTATTTTTGGGGTTGACTTTGGTACACCCAATCCTTACTTGTTGCTACCAAGTTAGATGCATATTTTGTTCCTCTGCGTCGTACATGATTCAAATCCAAATCAACAAGTATCTCCAAATCTCATCTAGTTTCTAACTTTCATGTTGCTTTTCTAGCTATCCTGAATACAGATAGTTGCCAATTTTTACTTAGAGTTCTTGTCAAGCTTATAAAACCATGATGACGCGTAAATGATATATGCGTGAATGATATATAGAACATGGTAGTGTGATGTATTCCCTTAATGTTTCAAGGGTTCTTCGTAAAATACTGTTATTCCTTTAGATTTCAGTGCATCCTTTAATTTCTCTTCCTCCGAATTTGAAGAATAAAGGGCCGTGGATGTTTCAACAAATATCGTGGAAATTGATGTCGATCTGTCAATTACTTTTTCAGCTGCTCACCAGAAGAAGGTCGTTATAGCTAACAGACATGGTGAAAAGCTAGTGGGCATATTGCACGATTCTGGAACTACGGACATTGTAATCTTGTGCCACGGATTTCGATAATCAAAAGTTAGTTTGCCTGATATATGAAGCCTTTTCTATAGCTCCTATGTAAACGCATGTAACTTCTGATATCATAAACAAAAATGCCTTGAATCAATCTCATCTATTATATTTTTCCCATATCCAGGAAACTGATCTCATAGCAAACCTTGCTGCTGCATTGGAAAATGCTGGAATAAGTTCTTTCTGCTTTGACTTTGCTGGAAATGGGTAAGTTTATGGTATTACTGAGATTCATAGACTTTGAATATATTAGTATCAACATCTGCACCTTTAAAGTATGCTAGTAAATAGCAGCTTTAATTATACTGTCAATGATCATCTGAAAAGGAGAAAAAAATATATCTCTTTCTGTTATTCAAGCTTTCTTTCTACAAAGATCTTTTTATTTTTATTTTTTATGGAAATTATTTCTAAACTGCATGAATTCATAAGTTGAGAATGAGGGTTTTGGAGGAGTTGCTGAAGTATAATTGTAAGAGTAACTGTAAAGATAAAAATTATGAGTAGAGAAAAGCAGATTCCTTGAATATATATGGAAGTTCTGATTAAAAGTTTATTAAAGGAAAAACCCAGTAGTTTTAAAATGTTAAATTTAAGTTCTAATTGGAAAAGAAGAATGTTGAAGTTTGATAAACATAGTGATTGCTTACTCTTATAATTGAAGAGTAAGAAAAACTTAGGGGCACCACTGGTTGTAATTATTTTTAAGGACCAAAAACCACTAAAACCTCACTGGTGCTGCTAATACAATGGAGGTCCTGGTAATAAAATATGGTCCAAAGTTTTCAATGGCTCAATAACCAGAAATCTCTTCATGTATAGTATCGCCAATAAAAATATACGGGGAAATGCATGCTACTGACTCAGAATTTAGATCCACAATACCACAATCTAGTTGTAAATGTGAAATGTTATATAATCGTTGGCCCACTACATCTAAATTATATGTTAATACTTGTTCATATTTTCTCTTGCTCCTTTTGTTACTTGCTTCTATGGGACTGTATATTGGTTTTAGTTCCTCCACTTATGCTGAGTTCTTTGCTCGAAAATTTCTGGCATTTGATTTCAATAATTATTTTTGCTTCTTTTTTAATATTATTTCTTTTTGCACCTATGGTATATTCCTTCTAGGGAAAGTGAAGGTTCATTTGAGTATGGAAACTACTGGAGGGAAGTTGAAGATTTACATTCTGTAGCTCAACACTTCTGTGGAGAAAAGCGAGCTGTCAGGACAATTGTTGGGCATAGTAAAGGTGTGTAGGATTTTAATTTCTTGACTAATTATACCAGCAAGAAAAAGTGGAATAGGCTCTGCTACTCTGCAAGTGATGGTATAATTGGAATTGGAGTTTTCTTTTGAAAGTTATTTCTGATCAACATTATTTGCCTCTGAAGTAGAAATTATTAGTAACATAATAATATCAGATGAGAACGGTGTAATTTTTAATGTAAAATTGGCATTAGCTTTCATCTAATAATAATTGTAAAGTGGCTAAATCTTCTAGTATCATCTAAGTTGATACACCAAACTTTTGCTTGAATTACTGTGAACGATATCAATCATAAAATTCATGTAATTAGAACGATGATATAATTGGAATCTCATGGCTTTCTATGCCGTTAAAGTCTAGCCTTCAACTACATCCACGGCAAGGAATGAAATAGCTAAGGTGCTTTATATGTCTTGGTGACTCAGAACCGGGTTGTCATTTATCATAAAGGATAAAAAATGACATGATTGGTGATGATCTTCCCTGTATTATGCCATTCAGAACTATTATTTTATGGGCATTGGTATAACATGAATCTCTTATATTTCTGAATCTAGGTCTTTTATCAGGATAGGTAAGGTTTGCGGTGAGTGATACACCATGTGGGTGGTTATCTGCCACTTGTTTCTGCTGTTTGGCAAAGAGAAACTCTTACTAATTGTTTTTGCACCTTGAAACAGGAGGTGGTGTGGTGCTTCTGTATGCTTCAAAATATCATGACATCAAAACAGTTCTCAACATCTCTGGTCGCCATGACCTGAAGACAGGAGTTGAAGAACGCCTAGGAAAAGATTATATGGAAAGAATCAAGAAGGATGGATTCATTGATATGTACAAGTCTGGTAATCTCTCATCCAGTTTTGAATGAAATGATAATAGAGCCTATCACCTCATTTCTCTTCCCTCCTACAAAAACATAAGCGATTTCATTATTCTTTGGCTTTTTGAGAACATCTACTTCTGCAGGAGATTTTCTCTATCGCGTGACCAAGGAAAGCTTGATGGATCGGCTAAATACGAATATGCATGAAGCATGTCTCCAGATTGACAATGGATGCGGGTGAGCGGATAAGGAAAATATGATGACTTCATTTTCCTTTTACAATGAGTTTGCCAAGATTTTCGAAAATACAATGTCATATAAATTGATACACACACACACATATTACAGGGTGCTTACAGTTCATGGTTCTGCTGATGAAATTGTGGGTGTTGAAAGTGCATATGAATTTGCCAAAATTATACCCAACCACAAGTTACATGTCATCGAAGGAGCTAATCATTCATTCTCACAGCATCAAGATGAGCTAGCCTCTGGTGTTATGAACTTCATCAAGGAAGCCTTTCACCAAGACTTGGCTCCTACCGCTACTAGCACATGATCATTTTTGTTCATTTGTGTTACCATCTCTCTTTTTAATGGTAGTATATTTTGGAGTCTTGCTTCAGTGTGGGGAATAACAGGGAATAATGGCCAATGAATCTATATTTTATGTTCCAACTTGTTTGAGTCTAAATCCCAAGTCACTCCTTATTAAAGATGCGAGCTTCTTTAAAGGTATTTCAAGAGTATAATTGGATCCGACCATTTCAAAATTAATTTTTACACTCTTTTGCAAAGTTCTCAAGAGTGTGACAATAAAACAAATCCAAAGGGGTAACCTCTATTATGATCTATTATATTTTTATGAGGCAAATAACTATTATACCAATTGGGCCAGGCTAGCCCATGGGAGACTGGGTGAGAAGCCCTTTTTTGGTTTGGAGTTATAATATGTTAGGCTCAGCCCTCTGTTTCTCTACGTATAATTGCATATAATATTTATTGCTGATAATTTTTACATTGTTTGAGATTCCAAAAGATGTTGCCGATATATATATATATATATATATATATATATATATATAAATATAAAAAAATTTAATGAAGAAAAGTATATATTCTTGAAAATAGAATAAAGGGTGAGTTTTTAGTTTTTATCAAGAAAAAAGGGGGAAGAGAGGAGAGTAAGGGAAGACATTATAGGTTGAGGGGTAATTTTGTCTCAAAAGTTTAAATAGAAGCAATTTTGCCTTGATGATTATCTTAGTTAATTTTGATTGTTAATTGATTAAATATGTTGAAATTGTTAGTTACGCCACTCACGTTATTTTTGTTAAGATGTAAATTTAGTGAGAAGTTTATGTATTATTTGCTTCATTTTTTTTTTGAAATTTAGATTTAAGACTTTCAAGTCAAATTTGTACTTTTACATTTGATAAACTAATGATTAAAATTAATTGAGATAATGGTCAGAGAAAAATTGCTTCATTTTTAAAATTTTCGCAGTGAAATTGTCCTTCAAAAAACTACCAAAGTAAAATTGCCCCTCGCGAAATTAACCATTAACCCTTTCCTTATTTGGCATTGTTAGGATGAGTGAAAAGAGATTCACATTTTAAAAAAATAAATAAATAATAGAAAATCAGGGTAACGAGGACTAAGTTGTAAAATGAATAAAATTATACGGATTATATTATTAATTTTTTTAAAAGAAATTGAGAGTTTATAAAATGATCCTAATCGAATTTCTATTTTCCTTTTTATATAGGATGATATCGATTACTAACTCAACTAATAACTTGCTAGTAAATAATTAAATTTTTTAGAAAAAAAAATTGGCGTTCCGTTCCTGGTCATCGATGATCAGAATTTGACGGACAGGAGACTTCAGGAACAAAAGTTGTGATTTGTGTGGGACTTTGTGAGTTAACTGTCACTTGTAAATTGCAAATTTGCAATGCTTTGAATGGAAATCATCCTGCAAAGTTTATGCTGCATGCTGCCAGATTCATCAGTTTCAAGAAAGCCTTCTGTACCCAAATTTCTTAATCTTTCCTACAAGCTAGGTCCCGTATTCATCCCTGTCAATCGGAAACCCAGAAGGAAACTAAATTTGAGCATGGCCCAAGCTTCACAAGACCTAGGTACCTATGTGTTTTGTTTTGCCCCTGTTATGCTGAATATGACATAATTTGGTACACAAACACACAAATTATGGTCTCGTCGTTTCCGGGCTATCTGAATCAAACGGTAACTCTGTTCTTTCATTTGTCGAGGTTGAACTGGATGTGTTCACATTATCTATTTAGGTCATGTTGATTGATGAGGACTTTAAAAATAGGTGAATCTGCGATAATTTATGCTCAAAGTTTTCACATAGCTTTCAAGCCGTTACTTCTTGTTTTTTACTAGAAACTAAGGTCATAGTTTAGCTCATTTAATTCAGATCAAATTGTTCAGTAGCTGAACATCTCATTGCTGCTTCCTTTGGAAGCTACCCGTATCAATATATAGTTGTTATTTCCTGATTAAATACATTATATAGACGAAATATTTTAAAGTTTTTATATGTTCAAGTTTGCATAATTGCTTGTAGTATTTCTGTCACTTGTACTCACTGCAAAATGTCTCTTGAACTTTATTACCATGGATATGATCCAGACCAAGTTTTGTGGTCATTGTCTGGAGGCTTTGACTTAACTGTACCTCACTGCAAATTGATCTCATTACAAAGGTTTTCTTCCCACCTTGTTGCTATACACATTTCCTTAGCTTCTACTGGGTTTCGTTTAAAACCCTCTGAAAAACTACTGTCCCTGTTAGCGGAAATGGAAAAAGAAAGGCTTCTTGATCCCCATTGAGCATTTTATATTTAGAGATCACTTCTTTCTCTTTATAATGTCACTTGTGTACTCCTGAAAGCAGGTTCTTATATCATTTGAATAATTTCTATTGCTTTTTCAGCTGCTCACCAGAAGAAGGTCGTTATAGCTAACAAACATGGTGAAAAGCTAGTGGGCATATTGCACGAATCTGAAACTACAGACATTGTAATCTTGTGCCATGGATTTCGATCATCAAAAGTTAGTTTGCCTGATATATGAAGCCTTTTCTATAGCTCCTATGTTAACGCATGTAACATCTGATATCATAAACATAAATGCCTTCAATCAATCTCATCTGTTATTTTTTCCCATATCCAGGAAACTGATCTCATAGCAAACCTTGCTGCTGCATTGGAAAATGCTGGAATAAGCTCTTTCCGCTTTGACTTTGCTGGAAATGGGTGAGTTTATGGTATTACTGAGATTCATAGACTTTGAATATATTAGTATCAACATCTTCACCTTTAAAGTATGCTAGTAAATAGCAGCTTTAATTATACTGTAAATGATCATCTGAAAAAGAGAAAAAAAATATCTCTTTCTGTTATTCAAGCTTTCTTTCTACAAAGATCTTTTTATTTATTTTTTTATGGAACTTATTTCTAAAATGCATGAATTCATAAGTTGAGAATGAGGGTTTTGGAGGAGTTGCTGAAGTATAATTGTAACTATAAAGATAAAAATTATGAGTAGAGAAAAGCAGATTCCTTGAATATATATGGAAGTTCTGATTAAAAATTTATTAAAGGAAAAACCCAGTAGTTTTAAAATGTTAAATTTAAGTTCTAATTGGAAAAGAAGAATGTGTGAAGTTTGATAAACATAGTGTTTGCTTGCTCTCATAATTGAAGAGTAAGAAAAACTCAGGGGCACCACTGGTTGTAATTATTTTTAAGGACCAAAAACCACTAAAACCTCACTGGTGCTGCTAATACAATGAAGGTCCTGGTAATAAAATATGGTCCCACGTTTTCAATTGCTCAATAATCAGAAATCTCTTCATGTATAGTATAGCCAACAAAAATACACGGGGAAATGCATGCTACTGACTCAGAATTTAGATCCTCAATACCACAAGCTAGTTGTATATGTGAAATGTTATATAATCATTGGCCCACTACATCTAACTTATATGTTAATACTTGTTCATATTTTCTCTTGGTCCTTTTGTTACTTGCTTCTATGGGACTGTATATTGGTTTTAGTTCCTCCACTTATGCTGAGTTCTTTGCTCGAAAATTTCTGGCATTTGATCTCAATAATTATTTTTGCTTCTTTTTTATTATTATTTCCTTTTGCACCTATGGTATATTCCTTCTAGGGAAAGTGAAGGTTCATTTGAGTATGGAAACTATTGGAGGGAAGTTGAAGATTTACATTCTGTAGCTCAACACTTCTGTGGAGAAAAGCGAGCTGTCAGGACAATTGTTGGGCATAGTAAAGGTGTGTTGGATTTTAATTTCTTGACTAATTTTACCCGCAAGAAAGCTACTGTGCAAGTGATGGTATAATTGGAATTGGAGTTTTCTTTTGAAAGTGATTTCTGATCAACATTATTTGCCTCTGAAGTAGAAATTATTAGTAACATAATAATATCAGATGAGAACGGTGTAATTTTTGACAAAAATTGGCATTAGCTTTCATCTGATAGTAATTGTAAAGTGGCTAAATCTTCTAGTATCATCTAATTTGATACACCAAACTTTTGCTCGAATTACTGTGAACTATATCAATTATAAAATTCGTGTAATTAGAACGATGATATAATTGGAATTTCATGGCTTTCTATGCCGTTAAAGTCTAGCCTTCAACTACATCCACGGCAAGGAATGAAATAGCTAAGGTGCTTTATATGTCTTGGTGACTCAGAACCGGGTTGTCATTTATCATAAAGGATAAAAAATGACATGATTGGTGATGATCTTCCCTGTATTATGCCATTCAGAACTATTATTTTACAGGCATTGGTATGACACGAATCTCTTATATTTCTTTATCTAGGCCTTTTTATAGGGATAGGTAAGGTTTGTGGTGAGTGATACGCCATGTGGATGGTTATCTGCCACTTGTTTCTTGTTTCTGCTGTTTGGCAAAGAGAAACTCTTACTAATTGTTTTTGCACCTTGAAACAGGAGGTGGTGTGGTGCTTCTGTATGCTTCAAAATATCATGACATCAAAACAGTTGTCAACATCTCAGGTCGCCATGACCTGAAGACCGGAGTTGAAGAACGCCTAGGAAAAGATTATATGGAAAGAATCAAGAAGGATGGATTCATTGATATGTACAAGTCTGGTAATCTCTCATCCAGTTTTGAATGAAATGATAATAGAGCCTATCACCTCATTTCTCTTCCCTCCTACAAAAACATGGTCGATTTCATTATTCTTTGATTTTTTTGAGAACATCTACTTCTTCAGGAGATTTTCTCTTTCGCGTGACCAAGGAAAGCTTGACGGATCGGCTAAATACGAATATGCATGAAGCATGTCTCCAGATTGACAATGGATGCAGGTGAGCGGATAAGGAAAATCTGATGACTTCATTTTCCTTTTACAATGAGTTTGCCAAGATTTTCGAAAATACAATGTCATATAAATTGATATATATATATATATATATATTATACATATATATATTATAGGGTGCTTACAGTTCATGGTTCTGCTGATGAATTTGTGGGCGTTGAAAGTGCATATGAATTTGCCAAGATTATATCCAACCACAAGTTACATGTCATAGAAGGAGCTAATCATTCATTCTCACAGCATCAAGATGAGCTAGCCTCTGTTGTTATGAACTTCATTAAGGAAGCCTTTCACCAAGACTAGGCTCCTACCGCTACTAGCACATGATGTTAGCATCTCTCTTTTAAATGATAGTATATCTTGGAGTCTTGCTTCAGTGTGGGGAATAACAGGGAATAATGGCCAATGAATCTATATTTTATGTTCCAACTTGTTGTTTGAGTCTAAATCTCAAGTCACACCTTATTTCAGGTATTTCAAGAGTATAAATGGATCCGACCATTTCAAAATTATTTTTTACACTCTTTTGCAAAGTTCTCAAGAGTGACTATAAAACAAATCCAAAGGGGTAACCTCTATTATATTTTTAGGAGGCAAATGATTATTATACCAATTAGGCTAGCCCAGCCCATGGGAGACTGGGTGAGAAGCCTTTTTTTGTTTGGAGTAATAATATGTTAGGCTCAGCCCATTCTTTCTCTCTGTATAATTGCATATGATATTTATTGCTAATAATTTTTACATTGTTTGAGATCCAAAAGATGTTGGCAAGAGATAGAGGGAGAGATAGATTCCAAAAGATAAAAAATTTAATGAAGAAAAGTATATATTCTTGAAAATAGAACAAAGGGTAAGTTTTTAGTTTTTATCAAAAAAAAAAAAAGGGGAAGAGGGAAGAGAGAGGAGTAAGGGAGACATTTTTCTTATCGAGTAGTTTTGTCTTGGAAATTTCAATATAGGAGCAATTTTCTCCTGTTTGTTATTTTAGTTAATTTTACAGTTAGTTAATCAAATATGTTAAGTTGACAATCTATATATCATCCACGTTATTTTTGTTAAATTACAAATTTAAGTACAAATACTTTATTTTTCAAAGTTATATTCAAAACTTTTTTTTTTTAACCAAAATGATTAGATTTAGTCAATTAATATTTAAAATTAATTAAAATAATAGATACGGTAAAATTGTTCTCTTTTTTAAACTTTCAAGATAAAATTGTCTCTTGATAAAAACCTTAGGACAAAATTAACCCTTAACCATCTTTTTATTTGGCATTGCTAGGATGAATGAGAAGAGATTCACTTTATTTTAAGAAAAAAATTAGAAAATCGTGACTATGAGGACTAAGTTGCAAAATGGACAAAACAATGGATAACATAATTAATTTTTTAAAAGAAATTAAGAGTTTCTTAAGCGCAAAGGATTTTCGGTTTTTCCAATAAATGCAATCGAAATTATATTCTCTTTTTTATAAGATGATGTTTTTTATCATCTCAACTAATAATTTGTCGGTAAATAATTAGTTTTTTTAGAAAATAAAAATCGGCGTTTCCTTACTGGTCATCGATGATCGGAAACTGACGGACAGGAGACTTTGGGACTAAAAGTTGTGATTTGTGTGGGACTTTGTGAGTTAACTGTCACTTTTTTTTTTTTTTTTTGCCCAAAGAGTTAACTGTCACTTGGCAATTGCAAATTTGCAATGCTTTGAATGGACATCATCCTGCAAAATTTATGTTGCGTGCTGCCAGATTCATCAGTTTCAAGAAAGCCTTCTGTACCCAAATTTCTTAATCTTTCCTACAAGCTAGGCCCCGTATTCATCCCTGTCAATCGGAAATCCAGAAGGAACCTAAATTTGAGGATGGCCCAAGCTGCACAAGACCTAGGTAACTATGTGTTTTGTTTTGCCCGCTATGCTGAATATGACATGATTTGGTACACAAACACACAAATTATGGTCTCTTCGTTTCCGGGTTATCTGAATCAAACGGTAACTCTGTTCTTTCATTTGTCGAGGTTGAACTGGATGTGTTCACATTATCTATTTAGGTCATGTTGATTGATGAGGACTTTAAAAATAGGTGAATCTGCGATTATTTATGCTCAAAATTTTCACATAGCTTTCAAGCCGTTACTTCTTGTTATTTACTAGAAACTAAGGTCATAGTTTAGCTCATTTAATTCAGATCAAATTGATCAGTAGCTGAACATTTAATTGCTGCTTTCTTTGTAAGCTACCCGTATCAGTATATAGTTGTTATTTCCTGATCAAATTCATTATTTAGACTAAATATTTTAAAGTTTTTATATGTTGAAGTTTGCTTAATTGCTTGTAGTATTTCTGTCACTTGTACTCACTGCAAAATGTCTCTTGAACTTTCTTACCATGGATATGATCCAGACCAAGTTTTGTGGTCATTGTCGGGAGGCTTTGACTTAACTGTACCTCACTGCAAATTGATCTCATTACAAAGGTTTTCTTCCCACCTTGTTGCTATACACATTTCCTTAGCTTCTACTGGGTTTCGTTTAAAACCCTCTGAAAAACTACTTCCCCTGTTAGCGGAAATGGAAAAAGAAAGGCTTCTTGATCCTCATTGAGCATTTTATATTTAGAGATCACTTCTTTCTCTTTATAATGTCACTTGTGTACTTTGAAAGCAGGTTCTTATATCATTTGAATAATTTCAATGTCTATTGTTTTTTTAAAAAAAAAATTTTTTTATGAAAATAACAAATGAGCAAATATCTAAAGTGGCATTTGAGAAGTACGATATCAAAAAAATGGACCATCAACCTGGGAAAATGATGCTGATGTTTTGCAATTATGGTATCAGTGTTTGAAGTAATGAACTACATTGGTAAATGGTAATCATACAGGCAGTTTGAATGTTCAACAAATTCAGTGAAATCAATTATTGATTGCTCAATTTTTTTCAGCTTTTCAACAGCAAAAAGTCATAATACCTAACAAGCAGGGAAATAAACTAGTTGGCATCCTCCATGACTCTGGAACCTCGGAAATTGTTATCTTATGCCACGGTCTAGGTGCCTCAAAGGTAACCTTTTTTTTTAAAAAAATACAGAAAGCCCCTGTTCATCATTATTGTGGAGACGTGTTGTCATTAAAATTGAATGTAAACCTGATCAGCCCCAACTCACACTGATTGGCTAATTGAGTTTTCTTATTTTCAGGAAAACAATATCATGGTGAACCTTGCTTCTGCACTGGAAAAAGCTGGAATTAGTTCTTTTCGCTTTGATTTTACTGGAAATGGGTATGTTTCTAATATTACAGAGCCAAACTGTGAATTTTGAAGATGATGTGTGTGAAGTATTACTTTCATAACAAACACTTGGTTTTTGCTTGTTGCTGTTGATATTGTTCTAATTAGAATAAGGAACTATGCTATTCTTAAAACTGATAAGTTTACCCTCTGTTATCTTAGTTTTTCTTGTGGAAGGATATATTCTAGAATGCTCAAGTCTGAGAAAGAAAGCATCCTGAAATCGGGAGCTATTAATATTTTGTCAAATATAGGAAATTAAAGTATCATAGATAGATCATGCTACAGAACTTGCAAACTACATTTATAGTTGTGCACCAAATTAATATATGAAAATAGTTACGGACTGCTTTTTCTTACCATAGTCAAAATATGTCTATGGTTATTTTGTGTCTTTATGTATTTCATCATCACTATTGATCTACTTTCATACTATTTCATTTTTATTTGGTTGCCTCTTTCTAGGGAAAGTGAAGGTTCATTTGGATATGGTAACTATTGGAGGGAGGTTGACGATTTACATGCAGTGATCCAACACTTCCATGGAGCAAACCGCCGAGTTATTGCAATTATTGGGCACAGTAAAGGTTTGTTTTATGTTTATATTTGTTCTTCATACATTATTAGATAATAAGTAGATAAGTGAAGCATGCAAAAGAGATGTCCAAAGAGCAAAGTGAGACCTTCACATACTGAAACTGAAGAACAAATTCCATAAATTATCTCCAGTCCCTTCCGGAGAAAAAACAAATAAAGTTCATGCACTGATATACATGATACACATGATATATGAAACGAAACTCACCCAGGTGAAAGCAAGAAAAACATTGGCTATTTATGAGTTATCCTTGTCTTGTGTTTATTAACTACTTGTCTTTGGCCCTAGATTTTGTAGCATTGTGAACAAGGTATTGTAGGCTTATTGGAATCATTACTTATTGTTTATGTACTCTGATACAGGAGCTGATGTGGTGCTTCTTTATGCTTCAAAGCATCATGACATTAGAACAGTTTTCAACCTCTCTGGTCGCTATAATCTGATAGAAGGCCTTGAAGAAAGTCTTGGCAAGGATTTTATGGGAAGAATAAGGAAGGAAGGCTTCATTGAGGTGAAGATTAATTCAGGTAACCTGTCACTTACTCAGGTATGTGATTGAATGCCGGAATTGGTTTGGAAGCATCTTGTAAGAGATGTTTGAGCAAAGTTATCTATTATTATTGCTCCTCCATCCTGATCCTGCTGTTGAATGAAATTGCTAAATCTAGTCAGTCGAGAACTGTGTCTTCGTTTGTAATTTTGAGTTGGGGGTGTATAATCCTTGTCATGAAGCTTCTTCTTCAACAGTCTTACTTTTCCATCGTTTACTCTATCAGATAGACATCTTAACACTTGATGGAAACACTAACTAGGCAGTTAACAAAACAATGACTCTCCAAATCGTTTACACACACTTTCATGCATTCTCTTTTATTGTTTATAATCACTAAAAGAAATATGCTTTTGTAGGAAGGTACAGGGTCACTGAGGAAAGTCTGAAGGATCGCCTAAGTATAAATATGCACGAAGAATGCCTTAAGATTGACAAAGAAAGCAGGTAAGGGGAAAACAAGTTGTCTGATGGTTCTCCTCTTCTTTCTTCCTCGTTTGACCCCTTTTGCCTCTTGTTTCATTTCTTCATGGACCATGTATGTCTACACTAAAACTTGAGTCACATTAACTTGCGATAATGTTGATGATACTTATCTATAAAGTACAACTTTTAATAAACATCTGGTAAGAGTTAGTGTTTAAGAAAGTTTTATGGATTAAGTAAAAAAGTTATTTGTAGCGAACCTCATTAAAGGGCTTTATGGATTTTGAAAAATCTAGTAGTTTAAGAAAAGATTTACATGTATGCATTCAAAGTTTGAGTGGTCATACTACTATCATCAGGCTATCAGCTATCTCAATAAGCTGGGTTAATTTTCCTACATGAGTACAGACAGAAGCAGATCCTCTCATTAGCTCTTTTTCTCATCATTCCTCATAAGCCCATATGAACCGTTGATTCAAAGTAGTATTGTGATATTTCTGATTGATTAGATGGACATGATTTAGAGATTATGAAGGATAATGAGATAAATCAAATCCCCGAGTATAGACCTATTTGTAGGCCATCTTAGACAAGATAAGAAATACTAATGAAACCCAGGTGCCAATACTATAATCTGATTGTTTTACTATTATACTTTTACATTATGTCAACTGTAAAAAAAAAAAAAAATGTATATGTTATATCTTCATTGGAAAGCTATGATGTTATATGACAGGGTCTTCACAGTCCATGGTTCTGCTGACGAAGCTATCCCTGTTAGTGATGCATATGAGTTCGCCAAGATCCTGCCTAACCACAAATTACATATCGTAGAAGGAGCTAATCATATATATGCTGCTCATCAAGCTGAATTATCCTCGGTGGTTATCGGTTTCATAAAGGAGAAGTTGCATCAGGACACTGATGCTTAGGTAGCTGTTCTTGAGAGTTCAAGAAACTCTGTTTGATATTCTCCCAAATAATATAGCAGGGCTAGTATATCTGACTGGTTTGAGCCATTTCATTGTGATGCTGATGACAAACTTCTTCGTCAGGTGGGAACAGCCTATGATGCTGTAATGGCGATGTGATTTATTTTGAGAGATGTGTCCATGTATAATGTTAATAATGATCCTAAGACTATTACCGTGTGGTTGCAAACAATTCTATGTCACAAGCATTGTTGTTAAACTCGCGAGTTGACTCTCCGAGTTTACTGTTTTTACGCTTCTAGCTTATAAAAACGAGTCGAGTCAGTGGTAAACTCGTGTTAGTTGTAAACTCGTTAAACTCACGAGTTTATACACTGAGTTTACCGTTTTTACGTTTCTAGCTTACAAAACCGTGTTAACTTACTCTTAAACTCATGTTAACTTTTTTGATTTCATCATGTTTAACAGCTTTATATAGAAATTTCTTTATTAAATATGATAACTGATGAATGTTGATGAATTTAATTTCAATTATTTGGATTTAAAATATATTTAAATCAAATTGTTGTCATTTTTTATATTTTAATAATTTAATTATACATTAGTAATACTTACTTAATAATAAAAGTAAATTTCTACGAGTTTACGATACGAGTTTACATCACTGTTATAAGTTTGTTTAAACTCGTGAGTTTCACAACCTTGGTTATAAGTCTAAACTGTGCTATTCTTTTTACTAACCACCTGCCTCTAGTTATTTATAATATACAGATTTCCAAGTGATGAACTTAAAAATGTAAATCTTCCGTTTGAGTAAAGTCTGTCAAATTTTTCAGAAAACTTCTCCATTGTTGTTAAATATATATGGAAAAATACTGCTAATCACTCTGAATGCGTCCAGTTTAAGTATTCACACAGTTTTCCCCTCAGACCCTTTTAATATTTTTCTTCAAGTAAGACATGGTTTAAACACACCAACTCATGTAGGTGTAAAATATGGTAGGATTTTTCGTTCCTTAAATAATTAGTTGAAGATTCAATATTTTTTGGTACAATGAAGATTCAATTTTTAACTCTTATAAAATAAGCCTAAATGTAAACTAGTTAACTTTTTGCTAGGATTAGTCTTTTACTCTTGGGAAAATATGCTTGTAGTCTAAAAGGAAAAAAAATAAATTGTAAGTGTAGTTTTTTAATATATATTTTAACATTAAATTTATCTAAGCTTGATAACATAGAACATGGAACTTTTATTCAAATCATACATTTATTATCTTTCAATTAAGAATCAGTGACAGAAATGTAAAGTAGCGCATCTAAGCTTATTTGATTATTCATAAATAATATTTTTCCGAAGTTAATGCAGAGTATTTTGAAAAGAAAAATCCTATTTTTTTTTCATGAAAATACAATTTATTAAAAAGATAAAATGAGTTACTCCCTCTAGTCCTTAATATAAAATATATTTAAGAAGTTGATCTTGATCTTAAATATAAAATAAAATTTTCATATTTGTAAATCTTTTTCTAATTTACTTCTATTAATGCTCCCTCAACAATAATTAAGGAGGGGATGGAGGAGAGGATTAAGGAAGATAATTAAGGTGTTTTAAAAAATACATATCATATTAACCAACTTAACTAACTTTTTTAATATAATCAAATTAGATAAATATGTATTATACTAAAGACCAAAATGAAATACATTAAAAGGCCTAGATGTGGGGGGTTTCAAGGGATAAACTTAAAAATTTTCAAATAGATCACAGACTTAGTCCATCATACATAATAAAAAATTAAAAGCCCAACGTAACAACAGAACATACATAACAGGAAATAAAACAACTACAAAACAAACAAGAACGAACTTGAAAAGCCAATGAGGATTGACACAATTGGTTAAGGCGTCGGCTTTAGGGGTTTCACCGGTCGATTCGATACCCGTTGGTGGTCGATGTGAGGGCCTTATTGGTGAAGCGATCTCGTAAGTCACTGATGGGGATGGGGTACCGGTGTCTAAACTTTTATATATAAAAGTTAAGACACTCTCCCATCGGAGGCATGTCCTCCGCCCGATGGGGTGTGTGTGTAATATATATATATATATATATATATAACGAACTTGAAAATGGTAGAGCCTTGCATAAAAAATCATAAGCAAAGCCTAAAAGATAAATCCTAATAATTCAATATAGAAAGGCATAACTCAAGCCAATGCCGGTAAGATTTTGGTGCTCAGGCATTGGCAGATGTGTGAGAGAGGATAAGCTCACTAAAACGCATATTGACTGAGTCCAATTTGGTTCAAGTCAAATCTTGATGGTCTGATTTTTTAAAGCAAAAAAAAATAAAAAATCATAAAAATAAAAAAGTTATTTCCTCATGCCCTTTCAATAAAAAAACATATTTAATAGCTAATAGGAGTGTGAAATATCTTATTAACTGTAGAATAAGTATGTTAACAAGCGGAGAGAGTTAATAGTATCTATGATAAGAATAAATAAAAAATTCATAAAAGGTTAATTTTTTATCTTCTATTTAGACGGAGTTTTGATATGACACACAGTCTTAATATGATGCTCGAAGAGAAAAACAATATGTGATAATATTATCGGTAAGCTTATGCAGATAAGCAAGAAGACTAACAAGTTAACCGGCGTAGATTAGTCATCACTTTTTACCTAGTTGTAATCTATGTACATTGTGTTTATCGAGTTGGTTGTCCTACCTATTGAAGTAAATTTAAGACATTTTACCACACTCTTATATGCCACTCTTCACAAACTTACATAAAAAGTCTTTCCTGGTCACGGTCAACGTAGAAAGTCCTATCTACACATAAAAAATCTTTAGATTTAAATGTTGAAATTAATTAAATCTCTACCAATATCGGTTATTGGTTTATTATATTACTCAATCAATTAGTATGAAGTATGAATCGGGTTGGATCCAAAAGAATATGAGCATGAGATTAGGTAATTCTCCATTTAGTGGATTAGGAGCAGAATGATTTATAAATCTCTTACTAGGAGAACAAAGATCAAGGTAATCATCTAAACATACAGATGCCCTTTTTATTTTTTTATTCAAGTAATCGTGGTAAAGAAGAAAAAGAAAGAAAGTCAGGGTTAGGAAAAATCTCTGTGATGATTAGATTCTGTCCCAGATGGGATATATGTGTTTTTTCATAATATTTTTTTTCCTAATAATGAATGAAAAATCGTCAACATTAGTAATAATTCAGTGTGTGAATGTTGCGATCTTGTCTAGGATTTTCCACACCAAGAAGACATCAATCCCTAATTAAAGCGTTTCTTCTCTGTTGGTTGTCCAAAGAAAAATTAAAAATAAATAAATAAAAGGGACAAAAAAGTCAACAAAAATGATTATGGCTTTTCTCACCTTCTCTGTCTCCTGATTGCCTGCAAGCTGGAGTTAACTGTTCCATATCCTCCTTTGTCTAATACTCTTATTACTCATTTTTAGTCTTTATTATAAGGCATTAACTAATAATTCTGCCAAACCAATAAAAACAGTTAAAGTTGTTCTACAATTTAAGTAACTTTGGAAGTAACTTCTAATGTTACCCCTACTAATTGTCTTAAACTCTAATAGTATATTAATTATTACTCTCACCCACTATTCTTATTAATGATAGGCATACATGAAAAAAAATAAGTAATACGCTTTGGAAATAAGCAAGTGCCATATAAAAAGGACCAAATATAATTGTTAGTTGGTGTCTTATAATAAAAACCAGAAGGAGTATCACATTAATTAATATTTTAATTAGGAACTATATAATTAATTTACAAATATTAAAAAAATTAGTTAAGTTAATTATTTGTAATAAATAAGATTTGGTTTCTCTAAAATAACATTTTTAAATCATGTATATTGAAACTATTGCTTGAAACCCGTGCAATCAATATAGACATTTTAGAGCAAAAGTAATAAGTTTAGAAGATAAAATGAATTAAAGTTTTATATTTATGACCAATTAAAGTAAACACCTCGAATACCTCTTATATTAAGAGAAGAGGGAATATTAATTATTGAGAGAAGTATAATAGTTGGAAGTGCTTGTTTGTGTCATTTTATTTTTGTACCTCACAAATTAAACATGTGATAGAAGGTTTATCTCGTAGAACAAAACAAAAAAGTTCTCTCTTGAAGATCCCACACATGATGTCTTAAAATGGGGAATGAACACACACACACACTTTTAAAAGAGTAATTTCATTGAGGCTCGGCAATGTATGAATCAGACTCAGTAAAAATTGGATATCAGATATTATATACAAACAAAAAATATTGAGACGCATAATGATCAATATCAATGTAAAAAAAGAAGAAGTAAAAATTGATATCAAACTGTATTGTTTATAACTTACTATAAATAATCTAATTATTTTTTATATAATTAAAAAATTAAATCTACCTAACTGGGTAAATAATTGAACTATATATGCAATAATGGGCTAGCGTAATCAAATAAGGTGTCCTGTACGTTTAGGCCGTAAAGCGCATTACTTTAGTTAATTAATGAACAAATTTTATTTAATAAATGATAGAAAGTGGGATAAAAAGTTTCACTTTATGGGGGCAAAAGCCGATAGGTCGTACCACCTTTATCATCGAATCTTATGAACAATGATAACAAGAAATTGAAGTTAAAAAAAAAACAGGCAATTTACACAAACACATTCAAAGAAAACCATATCCGATTCTAAATATAGGATATAGTATATAGTGTAAATTACACTACAAACTATATCATATATCTAGGATTGAAGGTAGTAATATTTACAACAACAACAAAAATATAATTTTTGGCCTCTAAATCAATTCCTAAACTTCAATTCAAAATAACTCAATCCATTTAATTTCTTCTCGAAACAATCTAGTCCTTATAATTTTTTTAATTCAGCACAATTCAATTTCAAGTAAAAGTTCAATAATAAAATTATAATTGAGAGAATGTTTAGGGATTAAAACTTATATTATCCCTAATCTTTATAACAAAAGAAGGACAGCTAAATTGGCATACTTTTGAGGAATAAAAGAGGAAGCTAAGTTTGCTTTTAAGTTGTGACAACGAAGGCCCTCGTGGGTCTATGCATAAATATGTCTGAAACCCTAAAAGTTCAAACCAACTCATTTCTTTTTCTTTTTAGGGTTGGCTAAAGTGATTCCAACACATTTAATATATGTTAGTTTGACGAAAGAAATATAAGTGGTTGGTTCCTATAATTGGACAAAGGCAATCTAGCTTGCTCTTTCTTTAGAATAGAATTCTCTTATCACCCAAAGATGTCTGTTATGGACCCATATAATGGGCCTAGCAGATATAAGACCCAATAAGGACACTTTATGACAAGGTCCTTCCTTAATCAGGTAAAACGTAATCACTCAATGATCATGCCTATAATCCTGGACAGTACAGGTAGTGGAGCAGACATTTGTAGATCGTGGAGGCGCATGTTGCCTGAGGAATGGACACACAGCTAGTGGACTGAAACCCTAGGTGATCTCTATAAATAGGAGGATACCTACCAGATGCATTCTCTGCATTCCCTGTTCAATTACTTACTATTTAGTCTTACTGTGCACACACCCCATCCTTCTAGCGAAATGCCATACCTGTGTAGCACAGTGATCATCGAACACTCTTTGATATCTTCCTCATAGGTATCACTGAGTAATCATCTCCTCCTTGGTGTTTAACCAATAGATACCTTGGGGAATCCATTTGATCCAATATAAACCATCCACTAGTCCATTGAGGCTAGACATATGTGTTCTATACCAGAACAATGTCTTTGAAACATAAATAGGTTTTCTTCTTCTTTATTTATTTGTAACTTAATTAATGGGCTAAAGTAAAAGTTTGGGGAAAATATTCCCTTTAAGAACACATACTTTATGTTAATGAAAAAGATCATACAAATGGTTATCATAAACGTTTCATAAAAAATTATTTTGATATGAAAAAAGTAAGCTTGTATGAAAAAAAAAATTGTGTTTATAATTTTAAGAAGTATTTAAAATAATTTATTTCTAATATTTTTTTATCAAAGAATTTTTTTAGAATCTTCAATTATTATTAATATAGATAGATAAATACTCCTCCATTCTTAATGATATAGGAGGTTGGTCTTGATCCTAATTATAATATCTCTATTCATCATTTTATCTCAACTATTTATATTTTTCTCCAAACTAATGTACATAACTTATAAACCAATATATAATTTAAATGTCTAATATTATAGGGGTAGTTTGGGGAGACTAGGTTATATTTGTTATAATTCAGTAATTTATCTAACTTTCTTAATATACTTAAATTAACTAAAAAGTTGGTGTGTGTATTAAAGAGAAGAGGAGTAATATGGTTAGAAAACTTGATTTTTTTTTAAATTATAAAAAAGTGTCTAATATAATAAATCAAATCATGAATGATTATTTTTTAAATTCCCTACCATGAAAATAATAAATAAATGTGCCTAGTTTTTTTCCTTGAAAAAAAGTTTGAAATATGACCCACCAATTATATACTCCCTCCGGTTCTAATTATAAAATAAAGTTGATTTTTTTTTTTAAAGATTAAGGAAGTTAATGAAATTACTTCAGAGTATTTTTATTTTTATTTTTTTCTCCAAACTAATTAGTTTGACTAATAAACTAATACTCCCTCCGGTCCTTATTAATTATAAGGCACCAACTAGTAATTATATATTTTTTTTCATAAGGCAATTGCTTGTTTCTAAAGCCCATTACTTTTTTTTTTACATGTATGCCTATAATTAATAAGGGTAGTGGATGAGAGTAATAATTAATATAATATTAGAGTTTAGTGCAATTAGTAGGGGTAATATTATATTGGAAGTTACTTAAATTGTATGACAACTTTATTGACTTTAATTGTTTTTATTGGTTTGTGAGAATTGTTAGTTGATGCCTTATAATAAAGACTAGAGGGAGTATATAATCTAAAGATACACAACATATAATATGATTAATTAACTTATTTAGCTTCCTTAACCTCTTTAAAAAAATCAACATGATCTTATAATTAGGACCGGAGGCAGTATAAACTATGACCAGCCTCTCTCCAATGGTTGCACCCTCGATTGATTGAGGGGCTATAAACTGATTTCTTTTATATTGTGTTCTGTTGGAAGAACACAAGTGTCTAGCCCTAGGTGGACTAGTATATTGATATTGGATCGAATAGCTCTCTCATAGGTATTCAAGGATGAGATACCTATGAGAATAGAAAATCACTGTGCACAAAGATGAAGCCTTTTGCAAAGGGAGTGGGGTGTGTGCACAGTGTAGGCAATATTGTAAATGAGAGAAAAGAGTTTCGAATCTGTGTACCTTAGGGTTTACCATCTATTTATATATGATACTTTAAGGTTAGGGTTTAAACTAATGGACCTCTTATGCCTCCAAACCCAAATATTGTGCCATTACATCTATGCCATATTGGTTGTCTCTTATTGGGCCACACCTTATATGAGCCTCATATTTAAGTCAATAATATATTTTACTAATAAAGCAGCGTGATCTATATATATAAGGAAGAAAGATCTTGGCTTTAAATTAAAAAAATGATTATAGTATTTGAAGTCATGTGGCGTTATCATATCTATCTAGCAACCTACGATGATTGATTCATGGAATACAGCTAGGAAGGATCCCAAGCTATGTCGACACAATTATACACAATTGTTGTTAACCTAGGATATATAATCAATTATTGCTAGCTTGCCCTCACAAAAAAGAAGAGAGCAAGGGAAAAAAATTAAAAGAAAAGTCGAGTTATTAGGACAGCATTATTAGAGGACAAAATACACTCATTGCAAGGACATGCTTAATATAGAGAAATATTTATGTATTTTTATGTTTATTCAAGTAGGTATATATGGAGTACATTATCGAACAATTAATTAAAGGAGAGAGAATGAGAGAGACAGCTGTTTGATCCTTTTCTTAACCCTAATTTTCTCTCAACATTAATTGGGCGACTTTTATTTTCTTTCCATTACAGAAAACGTGAGGAATACGGTATACCAGTACAATACACAGTTTATGTAAAATACATATTATTAGTATTATCAATGATATATATATATATATTTTGATTTGCATTGATATTTATTATATGATTATTTTAAGTGGAGAAGTTAGTTAATGTGCAACACTAAATTATACACACACGCGCACCCATAAATAGTCAACAAGTTACAATTATTTTTTCCTTCGGACTTTGAACCCCACACTTTCCTAATGTCTCTAATCATCTAAGGAAATCTGGGGTCCTATACATCTGCGACCAGCTAGCTATAAGCTAATAAGTAAAAAAGTGAGCCAGTACCACACCTATATACCCACTTTTTCTTGGGAAAATTTATAAATAAGGAAAAAATAAATAAATAAAAAAAGAATGTAATTTGTAGCAAATCAATCAATGTTGTTGAAGATTCTCTGTCCTGGCGATAGAATCATTCTTGGATCAAACTCATATTTTCTTTCTTGGAAACTCCCCCATTTGACGCCAAAATGATTTTTCCACTCTTGCTGTGTTGTGTAGTGAGCAAGATATTGCTTCACCTTAATCCCAGATTCTTCACAAAACCTTAATATGTCTCTATTTTGAACATCAAATGCTTTCCAATCATCAAACCCACTTGAATGCAAAAACCCCACTGTGTAGAACACTTCCTCGTCTGGGATAATCGCCGACATTTTATTGTTCCATCTGTAATAATCAATGAAAGTTTTTACCTTTATTAATCTTCTTGTTTTGAAGAGTAAAAAAGTTATTATCCTTTTTAATTAGAATATTGAGTGTGATTATGGACTTACTTGTTTCGATTCATGGGATAAACTAATACAGGTCCTTTGGTGATGTTTCGTTTGAGGATAATATCCTTAAAAACCCCAGAATCAAAATCATGGATCCTAGATTTGGGTATGAACATGTTTAGCCATGGATGTGGAACATCCCATAGTCCTTGTGATTGAAGTTTCAGCTCTCCACTTCGAACTCTATTCAAGAACTCCACAAACGACACATTTTTCTCGTAATGAAATCCAGGAACATAGCTTAGTCCTCGGAGCAAATCTTGCATTTCCTACACGCATCCAAAGAAATATCATTAAACTTTTGTGTCTAGCTATTATAAGAAACTTCACAGGTGAGAACTAAAAGTTAAAATAGGATGAATG
The DNA here is from genome assembly GCA_019022615.1 of Acacia melanoxylon. Lineage (NCBI taxonomy): Eukaryota > Viridiplantae > Streptophyta > Magnoliopsida > Fabales > Fabaceae > Acacia > Acacia melanoxylon. The sequence goes on from JAFJYJ010000011.1 coordinate 5,723,348, forward strand.
AAATGAGCAATGAGTGTGCGTGTACCTTGTCCACTGTGTGTTCAGAATGTTCATCATAGTATTTGACTACTTCGAGGCAATATAGGATGCGGTGTTGAACAAAGAGGGAGATAATTTTAGGGTGGTCGGATGATGGAAAGAAAGAGGATCTCCAATTATTGATGGGTCCTTGGTGCATCAGAAGCATCCCTTCCAAATAATCTAACGCCTTATGATTATTAATATCTCCACTGATTGAGATTAATCGCTCTTGGTCTCTTGTGAAGGCAGAGAAATCATTATAGATCACTCTGACCCACTTAACCTGAGATGCACACCCAAACACACACAAATTAAATTAATAATCTCCTAAATATTAATGAAATAATTAATGCATGCATGCTATACAGACACTAGTTGTCTGTTTAATTAATTAAAAAACAAAAAATTTTGGAGTACTGTAGAGTTAATATAATTCAGTGGGTTTCAAACTCGTAATTTGGTAAATACGTTTGTAATATAACATGTACAGAGAGACATGCAGAAACGTAGTATAAAACCAGGGAACACTGCGAATTCTGGGAAAAGGACAGGTTGCAGGGTTTCAATAAGCACGAGAGTTGAAAATTGTGAGGGATCAGAGTTTTGACGCTCTATATATGTGTGTGTGAACGTAATGAATATTTTGAAGAATATATAAAGGTAGCTAGCTAGGAGACAAAGTGGCAGTCAAATACTAGCTCAAATATATATATATATATATATATATATATATATATATATAACGTACTCGTTTTGGAGCTGGTTGAAGAGCGATTCGTGCCCTTGCTATGATTCCAAATTGTCCCAAGCCTCCAAGAACGCCATGAAAAAGTTCTGAGTTCTTCTCTGGCGAGCAGGTTAACAAATCTCCTTTTCCTGAATCAATCACAAACAAACATAAAATTAAACCCTTTAATAATGATTAATCACTCTATATTATTGTTAGTTGCATGCATGTATATATAATAAAAAATTTGTCTTGGTTAAGTATTTCAGTTTTGTATTCCAAAAAAGTTGACCGAACGCGACTTGTTGATAGCCTAAAAAGTCTGCTTGATCTCAATAATATATTATAGAGTAGTTTAATAATTTAATATTAGTGAATAAATTAAAAACGAAGGTGGGCTATAAGACCGTGACCGTGTGGGAACTGGTAGATAATTGTTCAAAGAGATAGACTGCAACATACATCCACCAAATTTCCAGAAAACGAAATCATCACGAAAAGTCTTAACAGAATATGGGAAACCTAGAAGAAAAGTTTGTAAAGAGTATGTCCTTTAGTACTTTAACAACTAGCCATCTCAAATCAGTCTATTTTTATTAGCGACTAAGGTGATTAAAATTTAATATTATTGTTAAGTTGGTCCCATAGAGCAATAATTAATTAAATTCAGAGAAAGCAACAGATTATAGTTTGTTTATTTTTTAAAAAAAGTGTAGTTCATACCACTAAAGGCACTGTAGCCTACTGGTATAATTGTTCTCCTATAAGGTCACGGATTCAAACTCAGGCCATTGTAACTGAAAAATAAAAGACTAGTTCATACCAGTGATGACATCCATTTCATGGACATTACTGATCTGAGGTCCGTAACGGAAAGTCTGGCCGCTGATGCCGGCGTTAGAGAGGGTACCGCCTACGGTCAAGTACAGATAATCGGTCCACGACGCCGGTGCAAGTCCGTGTTGAAGCGTGGCCTGAAGAACATCAATCCACAGCTGCTCACCTCCGACGTCGACAGCGTAGGAACCGAGGGAAGGATCACTAAAGACGGGACTAATTCCTCCGCCGAGCCGGTTCCGGCGGAGCGCGGACATTTCGAGCACGACGCCGTTGGGAGCCATGGCCTGGCCGCGAGTGGAGTGGCCGTGTCCTCTGGCAGCTATGTGGAACGGAACAGAGCTAGCGTAGGAAGATCGTATCAAGCTTATAACATCGTAAATGGAAGATGGGTGAAACACGGCGAGAGGAGAGTTACGAACAAGATTGCCATAGTCGCTTGAAGCCAATTTAATGGCTTCTGGGTCGTCATGTAGCCTGTGGGATATATTTGAAGGAACCAGACTCGGCCCAGTTAACTCAGTTTTTCCCACAGTTGATATCAAACGAGTTATGGTTATTATGGTAAGCACGACATATGTAGGAAAGGGGAAAGTCTCAGCCATTTCTGAAGCAGAGGGGGGGAGAGAGAGAAGTTATGGAGAGCGAAGAAGAAGAAGAAGATTGTTGTTTGTTAGGGAGGGAAGAGAAAAGAGGGGTTTATATATAATTTGCACGAGGAAAAAAATTTTGGTGTAAAGGAAACGACGTCGTACGATGGCAACATATTCAAAGTTCAAAGATGCGATGGACAAGACCAAAGATTATTTTCCTCCCCCCTCCAAAACGTCACCAAGCTCATATTCATGAGAGAGTAATTAATTATTAATTAATATAATTATAACATATGGGTTACGTGTTTCCCGTGAATATATGTGTGTGTATGCATCATCGGACCTCGATACTGTGCTCACTGCTCATCCTTTAGGATAGAGAGCTTGTCCGTATAGTGTAGATTGGATGGTTTAGATTTTTTTTTTTTTTTTTTTAAATAATTTTAATTGGTAGAGAATATAAAATAAAGATAATCTCTCCACTAATATTTTTTGAAAAAAATAATTTTTTCATTTAAAAATAAAGAAGATAAGAAAAAAAAGATCTAGACCGTCCAGATCTAGATCTAGACGGTCAGGAACTCGTCCGACAAGCAGGAAAACTAATTCCATGCATCATCGCATGATGACGACGACGAAGATTCCTGGCAATTTAACCCCGTGATAAATTTTTCCAATACTGTGGGCCTTAATTTGAGATGAGGTAATATGGACCGTTGGATGAGGAAGGAAGCGTGTAGCCAACATTGGTCAACTCTGGTCAATCGTGGCATTTAAATATTGAAAAAAAAATATACACCATTACTACTATAATTATACCCACCCATTTCTTGTCTCACTATCTATATCACTTTACCTTTTTTTTCCTTAAATATTAAAATTATCTTGTCATATACACACACATATATATTTTTTTTAAAAATGTTGTTCTTTCAAATATAAAATGATGTTCGTGTTGATGATATATACTTGAAAGAGAGGTTTCATTATCACTAGTTGGCTATATCCTCATTAAACTATATACCCAATTGGACCCTACTGTTTTTATTTGCCACTTTATATATATTGATGAACCTAGCTAGGTAATCTCAAGGCCTACTTCGTATAATAATATAACAATAAAGTATTCGTGTCTAAATAAATAATACTAACACATGGCTTGCCTTACATTAAAATATATGGGCAAAAAATAACAACATGCCATGCACAAACAAGAGAGAATCCAACTATGATTATTAACATTAACAATATATTATCTTTCAAGCCGGTCACTAATTATATAACACTTTTTTATAGTATAATTTATACTATAAAAATGTTCCTATAATTAGGACCGGAGGTAATATATAATTTAGAAGCAAGGGGTTAGCTTTTGTGGCGTCTGAAAATCTAGTTGGTGCAATTTGATGAGAAGTATATAATTATGTAAAGAACATTATATTTATATAAAGGACGTACACAATCACTACACATATAAACTAATAAAAGAATGTGAAAAGGAGAATGTCGAAAGCTAACAAAAAACTGTATCTGTACCCAAATAGTTGGCTAAAATTTTAATGAATTAATTAATTAAACAAAGAAGACAGAGACAAGTACGTGATCTTCTCAGGTCTTGAACGAATATATTGATTGGAATAAGTGGGGTGGAAATTAAATTGGACTGATTAAGAAGAAAGGGTTTTTATTCAAAGAAACAATCTTTGACCCAAAGATCTCGCAGGTAGAGGGAGCAATCTGATAGCAAGACCCTCCACCATTTTTATAAGTATGTGCATCAGTGCATGGCTAATCAATAATCAATAATGATAATAATAGGAACATATTAATTATTCTACCTTCCCTATTAAGATTTAAGATCTTTGACGATAATACATGTGCTTCACGCATGACCAATAAATGACAAAAATTAATGACTTTATACATCTTTGATCCTCGATCGTCCTTGGATTTCAATGAGAATGCATGTGGCATTTATAATTTTCGTGAGAGAATACTTTCCCACATGTCCCAACAGTGACAGTTAGGTCTTCTTCTACCTAACGAGACACATATTTTTGGAGAAGAAAATGTGGGAGGGGAAACATAGCATATGTATGTTATAGATTTTTTTTTATTTTGAAAAAAAAAAAAATTGAGATATAGGACCACTTATTAATTAGAATCTCGCTGGACAAGTTTTGGTGGAAACCTAAATTCAACTCGTTGGAGAGAATACAAAGAGAGATGTACGAATTCACATGTATATGTTCCCACCATTAACGACTGATATTATAACTTTGACAAATTCATAGTGAATCATAACTGTGAGCAATAAACATGTATATACAAGCACACTTGTCTTTTGGGAAACAGTCCAATATTTCGAAGAAATAATCCCTATAATGGCTATAGTAAAGCCATATAAGCATCATCTTCATCATTATGCGAAGGTTTTGCTGTGTTCACAAGAAAAAAGACATAATCTATTCTCGATCATCGAATGATTCTGGACCTAACCTTGCTAGATTTTTGTTGTTTTCTGGTGGTCAAGTTTTCAATAATTCTGACAAAACAAACGACAGTAAGTTTTATTTCTCTCTCTCTCTCTCTCTAATTTTCTTTCTAATTAAACACCACTAAAATCTAGCTAGCTACCAATACCATGCACGAGAGGCTTTCCAATACTCTAACTTCGCAATTACTTATGTCAATCTCGTGAAACCTTTATATATATTGAGATTTGAGACAATGACATATATATATTAAAAATAAAATAAAAACAGAGATGGATGTCAAGCGATCTGAGTGACTAAGAAACTGACCTTATCTGATTTTCCTTTTATGGAACGAAGTTGGAACAGCACATAAAGCTTATTGACCAAACCGAATACAAGTGTGTGTGAGAGTATGTGTGTATGTGTATGTGAGAGAGAGAGAGAGAGATACAGAAAAAGAGAAAGAAAGGGTTTTGTGCAGAGGGGTAAACATGAGGGAGGGAGGGAGAGAGAGAAGGAAGGTGGGGGGGCTCTGTGAGTAAGATATTGGAGATCTTTATGGGGACCAATGGAGGGGCAACAAGATCACGTGGGAGATAAGAGAAAGAACAAAGAACAATATACCCTTTCCAACTCCACAGTGCAAACACAGCCAAATCTCTCGATCATGTCACTTTGATTGTTGTACATGGCGTATTGTGCAATTATATAGTTCGCCCGTACGTGCATGGCTTGGAGTTTTAGAATTTAGAGGAAGCAATGCATGTGACCAAGAGAGAGAGCATCATTTTTTCTCTCTTGGGAAAATTCCACCACCCGAAAACTTTATAAAACTTCACTGCATTCCTTAATTAGAACTAAACTGATATTAAGTTTTTTAGCTTAAAAGATATTTATACCTTTGTCTTGTACATAATCGAGATGATTTTATAAATTCTCATACATGTCTTGTAAATAACATATTTGACTTGTTAATTCTTACATGTATCTGGTAAATAGCATGTATTCTTGTGAATATACTCCTTATCTTGTACATGACCGATATGGTTTTGTAATTTCACTTTTTTGTTTTGTAAATAAACACTTGTAAATTTCTATATGTGTATTATAAATAATCATATTTGATATATAAAGTAAAGGTAAAATTGTATTTTTATCGACAAATTTTACTTTCAATTTAATTATAGGGTTACAGTGTGGGTTGTTTGATATTAAAGGGCGACAGTGGGCGCAGTGAAAGTTTCCCTTTCTTTCTTTGCCCTATTAGTTGTGTGATATGCACCTTCACTTCTCGTTTTGAAACTTGTGAATACGGCAAAACCATGATTAAAGTGTCATCTTTGTACCCCAAATCCTAGCTACTAGATTTTTCATCTCATTTATCTCTTTCATGCTTTCTCTCTTGGCATTTTCTGCCCTTATTCCTGTCACTCTAACCTCTTAGTTTCTTTTTTATGGTTTACCCAAAAACAAGCAAAACAACACGGCACGATGGGGAAAGCAGTACTATTCAGTTTATTTCTAATGACTCGTTAAAAATTGTGTTGGTAACTCAACAGATAGATAAAACTCATTTATCATTGAGTCTTTACACTTTGATTCCTATAACTTTGACTCAATATACAACTCATTTATTGAACTTTAACAAGATGCACAACTTAATTCTTATAGTTTTAACCATTTAAAATATTGATATTTGTGTTTTAGAAAATAAAAGAAAATATTTAATTAAGTTTATAAACTAAATTGTTAAATGATAAATGCTATAATGACTGAGTTACTTTGAGTTAAAATTTAGGGATTGAGTTTCAATTGAGTAAAAATTATAAGAATTGAATTGCACCAAGTCAAAAATTTAAAATCTAGAACTAATGAGCTACATCTAAGTTAAAACTATAAAAACTAAAAGATTAATTTTTTTCTTCCTTTTATGTATATCAGATTTAGTGGGGAAAATTGATCAAATGGTTGTTAATTATAATTCCAAAGTTTGTTACATCCCGAATTTTGGGCACTGAGAATTGTGAATAAGCCTAAATTAGGGAGACTACTAAGCCCGGTTCAGGAGGTATGACATTCTCGAACAAAGCCATATTTTCGGCCGAGACAAAAAGGGGCACGGAAGATTTATACGGTGTAAATCCGGTTGGAAAAGATTTCACCCAACTATGTCCTGAGGTATAGGACAATTAGTTAAGCGTAAATATGCCAGTATAAGTAAGTATACAACATTTTCAACACAGTCGGATATGCCCTGCATTTTTTAGAGAACATCGGTATGTGGCATATTTTTGTTGAGTCTTTGTATACTTGTTGCAATCCTGAGTAAGCGCCGATAAAGTGACTTTAATAAAGTAAGGTCATGATCACTAATGAGGACATAGCTTTTGAGTCATCACCACAAGATTAATTATGACACGTGTCTCTCATCATGACAAAGTATAAAGATGCTTTTGTGTTGGTCTAATAAGAGCGAGACACGTGTCTCGTCATCATGACAAGGTACAAGATTACTGTAACATCCCATTTTCAAAAGCAGTATAATTTTTTTTTCCATCAGAGTAGAGCATTGGAGCGATTGAGTAACTGATAATTAGATTCAAAATGCCGTAAGTCTGGCTGGTTACAAAAGCGGTACAATAACCGAGAGTTTTTGAAGTAAATAACAACGAAGTGTCTTCCGGCAACACCCATGCCGTGGCAACAAAAGAAATTCTCCTATTTGGGACTCTAAGCGTCCGCTTGCCCTTATCTTGGCGCTCGATCCTCCCGACCCGAAGCTATTTTAAATCCGAGGTCCAAATGCACATCGGACCTCGGTGTAACGGTTAACCTCATATTTACATACACAACATATGGAAGACATCATAGAATTAATCAAAACATAAGTATATAGCGAGATGGAAGATTAATATAACAACAAGACACATCTCATGTAAAGTTATCTATGCTAACAAGACACATCTCATGTAAAGTTATCTATACAAATCACTCGTATAGTCGTCTATCACATATAAGTATACAGTAAATATCAGAGTTAGTGTTACAGTACGCGAACGTACCTTCGTTGACGAAAAACGGTACTTTTACGGAAAACGGTACTTTTTGACAGCGGGTGAAACAGCGGTACGACAGCGGTACGTTTATCTCAGATATCCTATAAGGATAATATTTATCAATATCTAGCAGCATAACAGGCATTTTAGGTACAAAATACCATTTTGCCCCGAACCCTTAATCGGCGGAATTTCGCCAGAGCCATTGTTTTCGCTCTATCTCTCCGAATTTTTGAGATCTTTTCCCTCATCATATTTTCGAAATATATATCATATTTACCCCTAAATATGATATCTAGACTATCTTGAAAATTTAAAGATAAATCTAGCATTCCTACTATATCCACCGAAAGAACTACCGAAACTAAAGACCAGGGACCGAAGAACTTACCCAGACTTTGCTCAGACTTTCTCCAGAGCTTCTCTCTCTAACTTCTCTCTAAGGGGCAGATTTTTGGTGTGAGAAATGAAGAAGAGGAGCTTGGTATTTATAGAAGAGACGGATGGCGAACGGTAAATAATTCGAACTTGATCGACGAATATGGGACCGTAGGATCGCATTTTTGAGGACAAAACACTCTTGGCCCTCCATTTCTTGTGCAGACCTCCCCCTCCCCAATAGTCAACAAAATGATGTCATCTTGATGGTGACATCGAGCCGATCGATAAAGTTTCAAATCGGTGTCCGAAACGCGTAATCTTGACGAATCACGAAATCTTTTGACAGAGTTTGAAGTTTCTTTCTTTCTCATTAGGAATATCTAGTTTAATGAAATTTATGATCCCATTAAGGGTATTCCGTTATCTCTTTGAAGATTTTAGGACAGACGTCTTGATTTACGGAATCAAATTAGGAAACACTAGTTTGTAGGCGTAAATTCACCGGTTCGTAATATGATCTGATCTAAGTGACCTTATTCCTGGTTTCCAAAACTCGCTTGTTTTCTCTAAGTCACTTTTAGCACTATCTCGCCATTTCCTAATTACCGGTACTCTAATTACGTTGTTGGTTTTAAACGACTTCGAGACCGCTCAATCCGAGATGGATTTTCACCGGTTTATAAAAAGTACTGTTGTTTATGACTTCAATCCTATATCGGAGGTAGGATTTAAGTTCTAGTTGTTCCCACTTCTCCCGTTGGCTCTTTTACCGATTATATTATTATTTTATTCAAAATATCTAGATATTTATTTATATTTATTTTATTTTTTTTATTTAATTTTCTAAGCATAAAATATTTTATTAATATTTTATTATTTATTTATTATTTATTTAATTATTAATTTCGAATTTCTCCCTTAAATTAATTATTCACTAATTAATTTACTTATATCTTAATCTAAACAATTAGCCACTAATTACTTAATTAGCCACTTACTAATTGTTGATAATTTTCATAATTAGGATAAATTATTATCTCACAACTATTGACTGACATTGGTATTTTATGTCCCATGTAAAATATTAAAAATCATGGGGCCATAAAGTGCTTTTAATATTATTATATTTATGCTTCTCTATTTTTCAAGGAAATAATCCCAAAAATTCCTAAAATTAGAGACAACATACTTCCCAAGTTTTTGTCAATATTTGCAGTCATATGGGATTTATCATAATGTTTTCGTGTCATTTTCTCGCTTTATAAAATACATTTTTCAAGGATTTTAGCTCTTTATCTCTCCTAATTCCTATAGTAATTACCTTAGAAAATAAGATAATTATTACTTATTATTTGAAACCACATATTCACCTATTTTCAATAGGTATTATTTACTAAAATATAATATTCCAGATAAATAATTATCCGGGTATTACAATTACTTTTATATTGGCTCAGTGGAAAGATGACACGTGTCCCGTCATGATTACAAAGAAAAAGCTATTTTTGCGTTGGCGCAATGAGAATATGACACGTGTCGTCTCATTATAACATACTATTATGTTGGTCCAATAGAAATATGACACGTGTCCACCATTATGACAAGTAAAAAGTTACTTTTGTTTGTCAAATGGAGATGTGACACGTGTTCCCTCATTATGACATAGCTTTTGAGTCATCACCACATGATCATGACACGTGTTCCGTCATCATGACAAGGCATAAAGCTACTTTTATGTTGGTCCAATGGAAAGAGGACATGTGGCGCATTCTGGGACCTACCCATGTTCTATATATATCTCTTTCCCTTCATTTATCTTTAGGCCATTTTTGGCCAAAACATGGAAAAGAAAGGAGAGAGAAAGGGAAAAACGAAATAGAGAGAGAAGGAGAAGAAAAGGGAAGAGTTAGAGGAAAGAGAAAGAGTTCGGGGCCGATTTCGCCTCCGATTCAGCATTTCTAGCTCCCGAGGCCGTCTTTAAAGTTGTTCCTCTCGATGAAAGCAACGTTTCTACGATTTCGGATTCTTGGTATGAGGTGTTTGGTGATGTTGATCAAACCATATTTTTATATGATTTTTCGTGATTAAATTGGGATTTTTAATGCATTTTATTGGAAATTATTACATGATTAAGCACTAATTTGAGGTTTGGACATTTGTATTGAATTAAGCATAATCAGGGGTAAAATGGTCATAATTTGTTAATTTATTCGTATAATTGATTCCTTCGACTTTTAATGCTACATTGTGCTTAATTTTGCATTGCAGGAATTTTTAAAAATTGTAAATCATTGAAGAAAAGCGACCAGAGAAAATTACAAAAAAGTGTTGAGGTGTTTTGAAGTTTTCATTTTAGTCCCTCTGCAAAACTTTTTAAAAGTTGTCTTTAGTCTTGGGGTCCACAATTAGATGTCTACATGGTGGAGGTGCTGCCGGATCTCTGAACCAATCGCGGAGTCAAGATAAGGGTCATGAGAAGAGGGGATGGAAGGAACTTCAAGCAACCTCAATGGTTAGAAGAAGAGAAAACCGAGGAAGGACGTTAGTCCTTAAGGTAGTGGACTTACCCTACTTGCATGTACTTGATATTATTGCTTGTGTGTTAATGTGTATGATTGCTATGCTTGTTTGTTTATGTTTAACATATTTGAATGATTGAAGCTCTATTTCTGATTATGCTATGGCCATGAGTATGATAGTTGGAGCATTGAACATGCAGAAATGTCATTATGTTGGCATAAGCCTAAGCAAGGCAAGCATTTTATATACTAGTATTTATCTTGTATGCATTGTTTGATATTGTTTGTTACTGAGATTCCCCAGAATCTCACCCTCCACTACCAATTAGTAGGTATGCACTGAGAAGAAGTGCTACACAAGATCCCGGAGGGAAGGTTGCTTGAAGATGAACCAGCGAAGGGAATGCCGAAGAATTGAAGGATGACCGTGTAAATAATTTGACTGTCTTTAATGTATATAGACCCTATGGGCTGTATGTAATCAAATTGTTATTTTATCAGTATATTGTACTATTTCTGTTTTGCCCCACAACCGTATAAATATTCTGATGAATATCAATATATAGTAGGGTATTACAAAGTTCAATCGTTTTACTTCAATTTATATTTAGAATATTTTGCTTTTGATATTGTGTTCACATTAAATCTCAATTACGAATGATTAATATAATTGGGTGATGTGTCCTAAGATAAGTTGATACGATCATTTTATTAACTCTACATGTTCGAAAACTATTATGTATGGACATACTAGCGACTTTTAAGGATTAATATAATACCTCCATTGTGATCATAAACTAAAGGGGGGAAATTATAAAATGCATATAGCATATGATCGAAGTACTTAATTAGAAAATAACAAAATAATTCGCCAAAAGTTGAGACATGTTTGGAGCTAATCAAAACTCTCTTATAAGCCGAGGCAAAATCATAATACAAACAATCTATATGATTGTGTTACTGTCGAGAAATAATCAGACACCATCAACAACCTAATTAAATATTAATTAGTATTACATTTTGATATTACTCATAAAGTAAATATAACAGCTAAGCCCCACGTGGACTTGGATTTAACGTACAAAAAATGTTAAACGATTCGGTGAGAAGTCGGTTCCCACTTGCCTAACATTAGGCAACAAGTAACAGCTGCATGCACAATTCTTCACGAGTCACGACTTTGACAAATTTGGAGATTCAACGTGGACGGTATTAATTACCTACAGTAACATTATTTTTTGGGAAAAATGCTAAAAAAAATCCATCATTGAAAAATTTATTGCCCAAAGCTATCTAATATTTGTTTGAGAACCCAGGCCCAACTCTTATTCAGCTATACGCAACATTTTTTTAACTATATATAAAATGGAAGACATTTACACATACATAACTAAAGATATGTTGCACACAACTGAAGAAGCGTTATACTTAGGGCTGTACATCAATCAGATCAGACCAGGCACGTCATTAGCTCGTGGTCTGGTTCGGAAGGTTGTTCGGGCTGGACATTCCAACCCGAAGCTCGGTCCTAGTCGGAGAAATACCTTATGTCCCCTGGGTTGGACAGACTGGGTCAGACTGGACCGGGTTAGTGATCTAACTACCCAGTCCATCTTGCCTTTTTTTTTTTTTTTTTAATGAATAACACAAATAGATCAACATTTATCACTCATCAATTCATCAATAAAACGAGAGGGGGAAAAACTCAAAATTGAACCAGAGAGGGCAGCTGCGATGGCCGCATTATTCACCACCAAGGCCATCAGCAAGCTTAGAACTAGAGAGGGCAGCTACAACGAGAGAGTGGCTACAAGTTTTGGGAGCTTAGAATCGGACTGAGATTGGACCTCTGTCACCTCCGACCTTCGTTTCACCTTCACCTTCTTCTTTTCTCTTCGGCGGTCTGGAACAAGAGAGATCCAGAGAGCTCGACCTTCAGAGGTGTTGAGTGCGCCATGAAAGAAGAGAGATCTAGAGATCCCGAGCTTCAGAATCGAACTGAGATCGGACCTCTGTCACCTTCGACCTTCTTTTCACCTTCTTCTTTCTTTCGTTCCTTCACTGTGCATAGCCGGAAACTTTAGAGACAAGCACCGGTGAAAGGGTGCCGATCTTCGGAAGCATAGGTTGAATCCCAGAGAATAGAGACGGAGGCAGGCTGAATGTGCGAAATCTAGGGCAGAAACCTAGAAGGAATGAGGAATATATATTGTCCCTCAACGCATCGTTTTAAGCCGAGGAAGATATATATATATATATATATTGAAGGCTAAAATATATATATAATATAATTCGGGTAGGATCGAGCTCACTGGTCGTGGATGGTAGCCCGATATCCGGTCCTACTCGAACTTCGAACCAGACTCGTCTTGCCCGAATCAGTTGGGTTTTTTTCCCCTTCTCCCAGGCTGGACAAGGGTTGGACTAGGTCGGGTCGAGTTGACCAGGTTTTCGAGTTTTATGTACATCCCTAATTATATTTGCTGAAGATGAGTTGCATCTGCTTAAGGACTTGAATACGCTTGGGTGGTAAATGTCTCAATGAGGGATTTTTGTAGCAATTTTCATTGTCTTTTCATTTTTATAGATTTATTTATTTATTTAAAGCTGGTTCTTGTTTTGGGAGTAACAAGTAAATTTTAAACTTTGCATGTAAATTTATTGATAATTGTCTTATTACTTTAGAAGTAATTTAGAAGCTTTTTATACTTTGTCCACATTCAAAGAAGGGGGTTCTTTAATTACTTTGTACTAATAATTCGTGGATAAACAAGGTGATAATCAATTCAATTCAATGATTAGCCCTCAATTCGAGTGTCTAATCTTTTTGAACACTATGATTGTCACGGGCCAATTTGGTTGTCACTACTTTAACCAAACATCGACAATGTGTTCTCAACTTTACTTTTAATTATATATACATATAATTGGACAACATAATCTTAAACATACCTTTGTAAGAAATTAATTAATTGATAAAGCCATTTTGTTTAGGACCAAAGGGGAAAAAAATAAACCCATTAATGCATAATGAGGTGCCATGCATAAGTAGGGGGCAAAGCTAATAATGGTAAAATGTTAAGCTACCATTAACAAATTACACCTTTTGAAAAAAATTATTAATTATATCAAAACTCATAATTGGATTAAGAAATATTTTTCATTGATACGCTATTAAAATGTATGAAGTACTAGTTAGGATTTAGAGTTTTGACCACGATCAAACTAATTATACTTGAAGTAATATATACTTAACTTTTACATCAAGTTATTTTACTGGTTTGGATAAGTTTTGACCACTTGATAATCAAGTCCTAGCTAATACTATAATAGTTTTGAAAATATTGTTCCTTACTATTCTAAATATAATGTAAGAACTAGCTAATTATTCATATAGATTAAAAACATTAGGGTCAATTAGTTATTTGTAAAAATGTATGCTGATTTTTCTTAACTATCTATCCTTTTTGTCATTTTACATTGGAGTATTATCAACATAACTTAGATACCAGAATCTAACTATATGGGTAAATCTGGAAAAATAAAATAAAATTAAAACTTAGAAGACAAAGGACATTTAGGTTTTATATTTAGGACCAACAAATAAACTCTCAAACCAACTCTTATACTCCTCTTGTCCTATTTATAAGGCATTTCTAATATATTTCACCCGTACTAAGAATAATCTTAAACCTCATTAACTATACCTTAAAATTTGACAACTTTCCAACCTTATCCCTAGGAAAACAAAGTCTACACTACGATAAATTAAGAATAAAATTGCACCTTAATATGAAAAATTTAATGACGTGCCTTATGAATAAGGTGAAAAAGTTTCTTCTCTCCGCTTTATATATAGAACAAGAGGGGTGTTTTTGACTATTGGACGATGGTTTAATCAACCGGTTCATCAATTTGATTATGAAAACATTGATATTAAATAAACTAGCTAATAATTCAGAAGAGTACATGAATATGGATGATTAAGAGAAGGGTCTTGAGTGGTGTATATATATAGCTAGCAATATATAATGGGGACGGTACTTACAGATGAGTACTAATAAGATGGTCTATATGGACCCTCTTCCCCAATCTCTGTGATCTCTTTTCCTCACATACCTAGCTTTATATGGGACCAAATGCTTCAATTCTTCGATTTAGGAAACTTTAAAGGCTACTGAAGTGAACAGTTCATCAAGAGATCTACCCACCAGGCTTTTTAATTTGTAATCCAAACTTTTGTTCTTTAGTGATGATCTGATCCCTCTTTGATATACGTTTTCGTTTTAGCCTACACACAGTGGCCTCTCAGTGAATCATGCAGAGTAAAAAAAACAATAAAAAATAAGTTTACCTATTTAGAAGTTAATGCCATGAATTGGATCGATCTGGACAAAAACCAAAATCCCCACCACTACGTAAGGGACCATTACGAAAACAAAATATATTGTGAATATTGTAAATCCAATAAGAAAGGTTATTACCATTGAAAAAGCTGTAGTACTAATAATATATATGTCCTTTGCTCCCCTCGACCATATCTTTCTCAAGATTCTGTATGTTGAACTGTCAATTTTGAAGCTAAAACCCATCGGCTAAGAGCCAGTAGCGTTCTCACTTCCCAACCCTCCTTCACGTACAATAAATCCTCTTTCTTTCTTTCTTTTTCCTTTTTGTTTTTTCTATCCTTTTAACGACAAGAGATGACAGAGAGTTGGAACATCCTCGTAATGTTGAGAAGGAATCTTTTACATCATGAATCAAATCTGATCCATCCACACTTTTTTTATTTATTTATTAGAGGATAAGAACACACTTGATCCACCAAACAAACATATATATAATATGATATGATATTGATTCAATAATTCATCAATACCATATGGTTAATATATTATTAGCAGCGATTATACCATGTTTAATTATTAGAACCAAACTTGTCGAGTGTAACCAGAGAAACAAATCAAAGAGATGATATGATGATTATGATAATTACAAATGAAGGCTTTGGATATATGAAGCTACAATCCCTATGATTATAAAACATATCTTAGATAGAAAAACGAAGAAAAAGAAGAAAAAAAGAAATGAAGGTTTTGGATATATGAAGCTACAATCCCTATGAAACTGTTAAGCCCTGATATGCATGCATGTATACTTTCATGAAAGGTGCAAGTCAGAGATCACTTGTATTAATACCTCGAGGAACAAGTTTATGGTATTGTTAATTAATTAAGACCATTAACACTGTTTTTAATATTGTCTTATTACTCTTGGTGAAATGTGCTAATATAGAGACTCACACGTGCGTACACGCTTACGAAACTCCATATATACGACAGTCCAGTACAAAATTTATCACAGCGTGCAGGCAAACAAAGCTTTCATGTTTATGTCTGTCTTTTTGGAGATTGGTCAGCCAAAGTAATAAGCAATTATTTTTCAGTTGAATATTAGACAAATTTCATGCGTTTCTCTCACAAGAAATAATGAATGCTAGTGCTGAGGAAAGATTATGGATGGCTATCGATTTAATTAAATATTCTTCATTTTTTTTAGAGTTAAGGTGCAGCCAGCATCCTAAAGAATTTTATTAGGTGCATCCATCACCTTAAAGTACTCTTTTATATAATTTTACACTTAACAATTTAGGTACCTTTTTAGATACACATGATGAAAATCACTTTAGAATGTTTGATGCACAAAAAATAACTTAAGGTTATGGTGCTGGACATGCCTAAAAATATATTTTAGGGTGATGGAAGCACTTGAAAAAAATACTTCAAGGTGTTAAATACACCACAAAATACTTTAGGACGCCGACTGCACTTAAAAAAGTACTTCAAGTGTTGGATGCGCCTTAACTTTTTTCTTTTTTTAATATATCTTGAGAATTGACAATATGATTTCATGTTAACTAATGTATAGTACTTGTTTGTTTCTTTTGCCACTTCAATGTACAAGTGCATATTTTTGTATACAATTCAATTTTTCAATAAAAGTTTGTATGTATTATGCCGCTTAGTCCAAGGCAAGTTAAACTATTCAATAGTGCTTATCTACTTAATTACATGCTGTTCATTAACAAGGTTCAATTCTAACAAAATAAATAGAATTCAAACTTATATCCTTATTGATATATGTTGTATTCATCAAACTTGTTAAATAGGTATGCATATACTTCAATGAGATCCTAAGAGATGTTCATAATATAATTATCAACCTCTCGCGAAAATATGTGTGTGTGTGTGTGTTAGTGTGGTAAAGTTGTTTAAAACCCGAAATCAAAAGTTAACATAAAGTATGATGTCCACATTTTTACTATAAGATGTTTATTATTCTTACACTTAGTATTTGGTTTGAAAGATTCTCCAACATGAATATCTTCTTGTTATCATTGAGAGTGCCTTGGAATTGCTTTTGCCTACACAATTTTTGGTTTCACACTTACTATATATATAGTTAATTATCTGCGCAGTGCCTAATTAAATTTAATATGATTGATTAGGTTTGATGAAGACCTAGTTAGTGGTTATTTGAATTGGACGTAGGTACTCTTGAGCAACTTTTATCTCTTCTTAAATTTACAGGTTTTTCGATTAAATAATTTAAATTGTAAAGATTAGACCTTAACGAGTTTTTTTATATATATATATCATATTGTTATTCACGATTAACATTACTTTTATTCAGCTTTTATTTTCTTATAAAAATGATTTAAAAATTTAAAACAATTAAATAAAAAATTAATTAATTAATTTACCCAAATTAATTAAATCTAAATGGTTAGAACAATTTCTAAAATTTTCCACTTGAAACGATTCGAGTTGATTTTTGACTTCCCCAGTATATCTAATTAGTAAGATCGATGGATGCCGTGGAAAAGAATGAAACTATGAACTGTCAATTCATCCCTCCCACTACTGTCTAAAAAAGCTCATGAATAAAAGCATGTATGTATAACAACCCAACGCATAAAAAATGAATAACGTAACATCAAAATATTTGAATTTTAAACACCTTTTTCATGAATACACGCATATGTATAACAAGCCAACGCATACAAATTTTGAATTGGTATAAAATTTAATAAACTCATAAATTTGAAAATTAAGTAATGTGATGTTATACGCTGAAGTCTTTAAAGAGTTATGCATTTCCCGTTCAAGTAAAATATGAAAGATATGCATAAAAATAAGTGTGAACTGTGAATATATATATACTCACATATATATACACACACACATGAAGGAGGAATATCTCTTTTACGATTGCGTTTTGGAATATTACAAAGATATGCTGATAATGCTGGACTTTGTATTTCGGAATGTTACAAAGATATGCAGATCCATATGCTGGACTTTATATGAACGTCTTTTAATCGAAATTCTAACTCTTTTGATTTGATTATGAAGCAGCTACTAGTACAATTCCAGAAAGCAGAAGGAGGAGGTCCACCTCCATGACTAGAATCCAAGGTTCAAATAATTTTTCAGGATCTTAATGTACAACACATTAATTAGCGTGCGCATACACACACACACACACTCCCATATATCCTTTTTATAAGCAACTTAACAAAACTGGACAGTTAAAATTAGTTAAAAACAATAAATGTATCAAAAATTTCATGTCTTTATCAAATATACCACTATTTATGAAAAGAGTATAGTAGAGAGAATGAATAAAAAATATATGGAAGAGAATGAGTAATAAATGATTAAATGAAAATTTCATGTCTTTACCAAATAGACCCCTATTTATAATTGTTGCAATCGTAAGAAAATGGCTCTGAACTTTTGTCTAAAGAAAGCGTTTTGATCAAACCTAATTTATCAAGAGAATCAAAACTGGAGAACTCTACGAGACTCTGAACTAATACAACAGTGTGATCAAATGAAAGCCAGAATCAAAATAAAATTCAATATCAATTCACACACACACACTATTGAAAGTTGTTTTGTTTATAAGATCGATTATAATGGTGCAACTTTTGATATTAAATTTTGTGCAGTGCATATAGAATCCAGAAGCTTCAGCTAACTAAACATAAGGGAAACAGTCATCAAAGAACTCTCATCTATTAAGCAACAGAATGAAAATTTTATTCCCTTCTTCCTATACAAGCTGAGAGAAATTACTGATAAAAAGTACTCATAATGTTTAAAGTAAACAATATTAAAATAGTCATCAAGTTGTTGAACACCTAGAGAGGAATAAAAAGAAAGTAACTTTGTAAGTAAAATTATTTTATATTCTTGAATAAAAAATATAACGGAAGTAAGAAGAGTATAAGAAAGATAATATATTTCATTCTTTATAAAATCAATTCTCCCTTAGATTATAAATATATGAGCTATATAACTAATTTACATATATTGAATAAATTAGGTAAGTTAATTATTTATAATAAATGTATGTTGGCCTTCTTAAAATACCTTTTTTAATCATTATTCCCATTGATGAAATTTCCATTAATATGCGCAATCAGTAGCAAAGATACAACAACAACAACAATAAAGCCCTATCCCACTAGATAAGATTGTTTACGTACATCGTACGTCCCCATTATGCTATATCGAAAACTAGTTTTTTTGATAGATTATTAACCAAAAGATTCCGCTCTATAATATCATTAAGTGTTCGTTTTGGTCTTTCTCGATCTCTTTTTAGAGAACTTCATACTGCTTAATCAACTCTCCTTACCAGCGCACTCAATGGCCTTCTTAGACTGTGCCCAAACCATCAAACATTCTTTTTACCATTTTCTCCTCATAGTTTGAAAGAAATTATAAATTTAAAAAGCAAAGTGAATTAAGTGTTATATTCAGAATCAGATCAAACCCACAAATTTGCTTTTATATTTAGGATCGGAGAGAGTAGATCAAATGATGCTTCACTAATCGATTCTATTTACCAAAACAGGGATGCTCTTGTAGTTACCATGAAAACAAAGGTGCTTTGTGGAGACCAATGAGCTGTTGATGATTCCTCATTGCTCACTTCATAATAAATAAAGTGCTTTTTTGAAACTAGGCAAGTTAAAGTTGAAGAAGATGGCATCCTATTTCGAAGCAATGCTCCTAATTTTTCCAATTGTAGTAATTATTTTGTCTCGTGGGGCCATATATATACTCATTATAAAAGATTGTGATTCGTACGTGAAAAGAAGAAAAAATGGATATGGTAATCCCAATATCTCTCAATCATGTATTATAAGATTCTAAAGATGTTTAATTATCATCTGCGCATGCACGAGTGCAAGACACACATTTTTATGCCATCATCATTATCAACAAAGCAAATTAAAGATATTAATGAATAATAATATCAACATGAGGCATAGAAAATAATAATTGCAAAAGTGCACTCTAGCATCAGTCTTTTAACTTCACATAGAGTTTTATTTTCATCCCTTAATTTTCAAAAATACCTTTTCAGTTCTCTAGTTCTAATGTCATTAAAAAAGAAAGAAAGATAATATTGGAGTTTTAAATGTGGAGAAAGTATTCTCAAATAATGATATATTAATTTTAGTTTTCCAAAATTACAATGATTGACATAAAAGTCATCACTTGACATTGTTAGGGTTAAATTACTTATAAGATATTTTACAAAATTATGGGATCAAACTGAAATCTTATGTAAAATTAGAGAACCAAATGTACACTTTTACCAACAATAAATAATTCATGAAAAACATTACGTTGTATTAATATTATTTAATGTTAGCTAATATGAACATTGCACATGCAACGAAAGGCTTTTTTAAAAGCATCTTTAGAGATCATCATTAGCAACAGAAATGAGAAAGACATGGAGCAAATTTTATGGACTTTGCCGGGATCAATCGATCACTAATTCTTTAGTATTTTCATATTTTAAATTATTGAGATTAATCAAGTTTTTTTGTTTTTTTTTCATGCATTAATAATGCTTAGCTTTTTTGTGAAGAAATTCCTTTTCTTCTGTGTGGACCTGAACTGTCCCTCCCAACCATCTAGAAGAAATTCTTCTAAACCAAACGGACCATTCAAAGAAAACAAAGGAAAATCATTAGAGGAGTGGTTGGATCATTATATGCATTCACACTATCAATGGAAGTAATCATAGAGACCAAATTTGAAACGATAGAAAATTTATGAATAACGTAGTAGTGGGTCTGGACCAGCCTATATGTAGGTGCCTGTTTCTAGCTTTATTATAGCTTCTACAAATACACACACATTATCTCCGATCTTAATTTTAGGACTATATTTTGGACCGGAGGGATTAGGGAGAGTATATACTAAATAGATACTTTACGTTGGATGACAGGAAGTCAGTATCCAAATTAATTGAATGTTTGAAAACTTCGAAGCATTTTCTTGTTTCTTGAACAATATAAGAGCATGTGTTTCATACGTCAAACTGGTCCGCATTCCACTCCAATATTTGGAACTATAATCTTCACAATATCTTGTCGATTTTTTCGTTTGGTATATGATGTTTCTCGGATCTTTCCAAGATAAACTATTTATACAGTTATACACAGAAAAATAAAAAAGAAACTAAATAGGCATCTGATGGTGATGCAAAATCTAACTGAATCTTGACTTTGTGGATCATAGAATCTGGGAGACAAATCAATGAAGGGAAGATTTTGTAACATTTTTTTCCAGTGATAGTTAATAATTAAGTGGAAGTAATTCAATTCAAACTAGTTGAATAAATCATAAAGTAGAGAAGTTCCAAAATAAATATTTTGATTCATGTTGGGTCATCTTCAGTGATATTTGGTGATAGTGATACTATATATATCTAAAGATTTGGATGCATTATTGGAAAAATTCAATGAAATCATTCGTTCAACAGATTTTATGGCTAAATTTCCAAATATATAGAATCTGGATTACTTGAAGTTGAACTATCTTATTTAATTAGCTTTGAAAATAATCACAATTGACAAGTCATATGTGTGAGAATGGGATATTTTTGAGATAAATTTCTGCAGAGTCAAAATAATGATCAAGAAGAAATATCACCAAACATGTAAGAGATCTAAATGAATCAAGCTTTTTTTTTTTTTTATACATTTAATTACTATTACTATCTTCACAAACTAAAAGGAGGATTCCGTTTAAGTTTGACAGAGTCAAGAAATTTTGAGAAATGAAAAGGGAACGTGGACGCAAAGAATACATACATGATACATACATATATATATATATATATATATATATATATATATATATATATATATATATATATATATATATATATATAAATTGACTCATATACATAATTAGTCATGAAATTGGTGAGGAATATAAGTCATATTTTTTTAGAAGGATAAATTATCTTTGTAAGTTTTTCTATAATTTCATACTCAAACATCAAGTAATAAGAACATGAACAAAGATCTTAAGAACTCATGATTTTCACAACACTATAGGTTTAAGTCAAGATGCAATAACCTCTATCCATAATTGTGGAATTGATACTTTATAATATCTGACTTGCAGTACGATAATTGAAACCTTTATCATTCTCTTTACCCTTCATTTTACGCTCTCTCTTCTTGATGGAAAATTAGAGGCGTCTCTTATAGTCAGAGAACGAATGAACAAGTTTCTATTCTTTAAATAACTTTTCTATCCAAAAGACATCCTATGGATATGACTGCTCCC
Organism: Acacia melanoxylon; assembly: GCA_019022615.1. NCBI lineage: Eukaryota > Viridiplantae > Streptophyta > Magnoliopsida > Fabales > Fabaceae > Acacia > Acacia melanoxylon. Next base: position 5,745,628 of record JAFJYJ010000011.1, read on the forward strand.
ATCCAGCAGTCAAGAAACTTCTTCCCAAAAGTCATTTAGCCCCTTCATTAATTATTAAATCATATATATTTATCACAGTCACATGAGACATTTCTTACAATCTTATCATCTTGAGTAGGGGCCCTAAATTGGCACACAAATTTTGAAGCATAATTACCAAATCACATCTAAATTTTTAAACGTGCCTGTTCCCCGTACGCAAATTAGTTTCTGAGTATGTTTTTCTTTTCCTTAATAATAATACTTGACTGTTCAAAAAAAAAAAAGTTGGAAAAATTAGTGACGTGCGGAAATGAAGAACTCATTTATCTAGCTAGTTGCTTATCCATCATTAAAAATTTAAATCAATCAATCATTATATATTTTTGAAGGAAATCGGTAATTTATAAATAATACTCCCTCCGGTCCTAATTATAGGACAACATTTAGGAGTTTGTTTTGGTCCTAATTATAGGACAACATTCTAATTTTTATCAATTTCTATCTAAAATACCCTTATTAATATGAATGAGGGATTATATGAAATCAATAAGGTAGTTGAAGTGCAAAATTTATATAAGGGCATTTTAGGAAAATGAGTAAAATAAACTAATTTAACATCTATCCTTAATCTCTCCAAAATCGGTTAAATATGTCCTATAATTAGGACCGGAGGGAGTAGTACCATTTGATGGAAATGATTTATCTTGAGCTTTATGCTTGCAATGAAGTTTTTTTTTTTTTTTTTTTTTTTTTTTTTTTTTTTTTTTAAACGTTTCTTTTGTTAGTTTTTATAATTTGTCTCATTTGTAGTTATCCTTGTGAGATTATATGACCTCCGGGTCAACATTTTAATTATAATTAAAATTGTGGTTCTGCCAATATACATTTAATTATTTCGACATGCCATTCAAATGTTGAAGCTGTCAAGCCAACTAGCAATGGCTACATTCATATGAAGCTTTAAACTAACCAGTCAGATCTCCACTTGTTTACACATAATCCACTCTATATATTGACCTAATTCTGATGGTGTAAATACTAAAATATAAATATATACATGGCTAAGTTAATGAGTGAAAATGGCTTGGCCAGGTGACAAAATATGTTTGGGATCATATTGACCTTTTCTCTGTTGAAAAAGCTTCCATTTGTCTCCAAAGTGATCCATCCATTGTTTCCTGGCCAAGTTTTGTGGAAGATATTTCTTAATCTGAATGCCAGCGTCCTTACAGAACTGCAACACCATCTGGTTTTGTTCTTTATATGCTTCCACTTGGTCATACGTACTCGTGTGCAGAAAACTCACAACGTAGAATATATCTTCGTCCGGGATCATCGTAGACATCTTATCATCCCACCTGCAAATATATGAATACCCGGTTAACACAAGTGCTATCAAATTGGCTTAAACTATTTTAAAAAATGTAAAGGGTTAAGGTGTCTCAAGAACCCTGAAGCATTTTTTCAAGTGCCTCTGGTACTCTGAAGTGTTTCATGGTTCATCTAGCGGTTTGAAGTATTTTTTTCAATTGCATCCGTGCCTAAAAGTATTTTTTGTTCTTTGGTCACAAAAAAACATTTTAAAGTGCTAAACGCAGCTGAAAAAAATACTTGATGGTGCTAGATGTTCCAAAAAGTACTTTATGATGTTGGACACATAAGAAAATTCTTTAAGATGTTGGATGCGTCTTGAAAAATATGGATCCTGGATGTATCTCAACCAAAATCTAAATAGAGTAGTACTTACTTGTTGCGATTCATGGGATAGACGAGGACGAGTCCTGAAGGAAGGGTTTGGTTGAGAAGAATGCCCTTGAAGACACCATCATGGAAATCCATGATTCGAGACTTTGGAACAAACATGTTGAGCCATGGATGAGGAAGATCCCACAGTCCTTGAGGCCTAAGGACAAGTTCAACAGAATGAACCCGATCCAGAAACTCCTCGTACGACACATCCTTCTCGAACTTAAACGACGACAAAAACTTCAACCCACTTAACAGCTCCTCAACTTCCTGGTCCGCTCTTGCCTGAGAATCGTTGGTGTAATACTTGGCCAGCTCTAAGACGTAAACGATGCCGTTTTGTTGGACTAGGGATGTGATTCTTGGACGATCAGCCTCTGGATAGAAAGAAAGATCCATGGATGATTGATTCAGAAGAAGCGATCCTTCTACATAACTAGGCATGTTAGTTTCTACACTTTCGTTCATTGAGATTAATTTTTCTTGATCTGCACTTAGTACAGAGAAGTCATCGTAAAGCAAACTCAGCCACTTCACCTGCAATAAATAATTAAACAAACCATTTAATTTAATTTATCCTATTATTATATTATTTGCGTCTATATATATAAATGAAATTAAATACTTGCCCTGTTTGGTGCAGGTGCTAAAGCAATTCTGGCTCTGGTGATTATCCCAAATTGGCCTAAACCTCCAAGAACGGCGTAGAAAAGGTCTGAGTTAATCTCACGAGAACATGTTATTTCTTCTCCTTCCCCTGCAAATTATAACCAATAAAGATTAATTAATAATTAATAATAATATAAGTATTAAGGAAGGACTAGTTATCACGTCGAATAATTTAAACATACAAAAGGATATCTGTCTCAATTATTGCAATGTGCTTAGCTTTGTTTAAGTGACCTTACAATACAACCAAATGGCAATGTTATAGAGCCATTTCCCTCAAACCATAGAAGAGTTAATTGACTTAGCTTTATTTTAATGTTTATTAATAAACAATTAATTATTAATTCAACTTCTTTATTAATAATGAACAAATAATACTATATGATCTAAAATATTCTTGACCTCTGTAAAGAGATTGGTCAATAGAATTTTATATCATGGGAAATGCACACTCATCCCTATATTCGTATATAGAATAGTGCCAACTAGAGTACCTGCTTTTTAAGGTAGAAATAATCTACGAATCATACAATTTGCTGTCGCAATCCAGTGATGATGTATCTTCATCCAATCATTTACATGTAATCTGGATTAATATCCGGTGAAGTCACGTGACAATTACATATATTTTTGTTTTATTAATTTTTGGGCTATGTTTATTAAGTAATGCTTCTTTTTATAATGTTTTTTTCCGAGCCGACCAAAGCATATTGAAACAATAGTATAACTGTACTTTCAATGAATTATAAAAATCACAGTTCAACCCCTTTTGTTTTGTTCTGTCCACTCTGTTCTATTTATAAATCAATTTTGACTAAATCTCATATACCAAGGAGATTTAGTTAACTCAATGATCATATGGTAAATTTTTAACTTTACCCTCATTTATGATTGGGTATTTTTCAACTGTTTCTTCTCTCTCTATCTTCATATGTACAATTAATACATGAAATTGTCACAATCTCATTTATTACATGAAACTGAACTTATAAATATGATCAATTTTTTTTTTTGATCAAAATGAACTTATAAATAAGACCTGTCTTAACCAAATATAGTCATCATCATTTGAACACCCAAAAGAAGGAGAAAAAAGAAAGAAAAAAACAAGTGATTGATTGATCTAATTTTGAAAAAAAAAACATACGTAATTCTATTAACAAACTAATAAATATTAGGAAAATTCTAACAAGGATATGTTTGGTTAGCGTGTATAATGTTTAAAGGAAAAAAAATAAAGTCATAGGTATTTAGTATTTTCACAATTTCAGGGGTCGAAGAAGAAATTAAACTTAAAGTTATAATTATATATGACATTTAAAAGAAAAGTGAGGGTGATACACACACGTACTAAAAAGAAAATAAACAAAACAAACACATAATTTCTAAAAGAAAATTAACGTTTTAGAAATTTTAATAATTAATACTCAATATTTTATATGAAAATAGAAATAAGAATGCATACAAATAATATTAGCAATTAACAACAGTTTTATGAATATTTGAATCCATCCAGTATGGATAGAAGACTGGACACCTGGTCAAAAAATTTGAACAAATATTAATTTTAATGAAATGCACATATAAACTTCCAAATGTCACAGGCTATAGTATTTTCAAAATATGACTAACTAATAATTTATTACCTATCTTATCTAGCCAGCCAGAAATCTGCTACGTACGTACAAACATGAGGTGTGAGTGTGACTAATAAAGTTTAATTACGTAAATAGCGTAATCAAATAAAAATAATAGCTGATGATTATCAGAATCCTATATGTTAATATATACAACTAACTCAAATGACATATATCAAACATTAATGGGAAAATATCAGTCGGTCTCAATGAAGAGAAAAAAATATCAAAAAAGTCTCAACCTCAAATCCCTCATCTTTTGATATTAATTACGGAGAAAAAATATCAAAAAAGTTCCGTTGGTAAAATAGTTTTTCCTGTTGTTAAAATTTTCCTATGAAAAAATTGTCAAAATGGTTTTCCATGTTGTCAAAATATTTTCCTGTTATTAATTCTTTTTCAAGTTTTTCCTCACTTGGAAACTTTTTTACAATAGGAAAAACTATTTTAACAACTATTGGTTTATTGAAAATTTGTATATCTTGTTTTGATATATAACTAAACAAGTATTCTTTGTTACAAATATTCTTTTTCTATTAACGAATCTTTATTTTGTTTTTCCTTTTTTATGAAAAGCATGTTGATAACAATTTTTTCATAGAAAAATTTTAACAACAGGAAAAACTATTTTAATAACATGAAAAGTTATTTTGACAACGGAACTTTTTTGATATTGGAATTTCGTAATTAATATCATTTGATATATTTTCTCTTCCTTAGAACCTGAGTGATATTTTCAGAACATTAATCATGCCAAAACCTCTCCTTAACTTTTGAAAAAAAAAACGTTTATAAAATTCTTGTTTTCACTATATTCCTTAATCAATTTAAAGGAATTAATATATTCTGATAATATGAAGTAATTAATATCCTTTCATCAAACACAAACAATTTTGGGAAAATGGTAGAAAATTACCATTTAAATTAAAAAATTGGTCTACTAAATTAACAAAAGGATAAACAGGTAATATAGTAGGAATCTAAGATTTTAAAGTTTGAGTGTTATAACTTGAGCATAGGGATTAACAACTTGATTATAGAAATTAACAACTTGAACTTTCTAAGGTGTCAATGTATATACTCAAATTCTTAACATGTCATTGTCTATATTTAAGTTATTAACACCCAAACTTTAAAATCTCCTATCCCCAACAATTTAATCCGAGATTTAGTTTCAAAAAAAAAAATCAGAGAAGTAATTCATACCTGTAACAACATCCAATTCATAAACATTTTGAATCTGAGGACCAAATCGAAAGGTTTGGCCACTAATCCCAGCATTAGAAAGTGTACCACCGACGGTCAAATACAAGTAATCAGTCCAAGAACGAGGTGACAATCCTCGTTTCATAGTCTCGTACAGAACATCGATCCACCTCTGTCCACCACCCACATCCACATAATAATTCCCCGGCGCCGCCGTCTTCTCCGTCACAAGTATCCCATCAGACCCATCATTATCAGTACTACTATCTCTGAAACTGCTCATATTCACCACCACACCACCAAAAGCCATGGACTGTCCGTTAACGGAGTGACCCTCCCCTCTGGCCGCCACACTGAACGGGATGGGCAACGAGTTTGAGAACTTTATGAGTACCGATATGTCGCTTGTGGACTCCGGGTTCATGATCGCCACCGGATTCTTATGAACCATGTGGCCGAAATCTGTGGAGCCTTCTAACAGAGACACAGGGTCACGGCTAAGCCTTATGGCTACCTGTGTTGGTGCCTGGAACACCGACGACAATAATGTCCCAGGTTGTCCCTCGGAGCCTACTAGGATGCTGGTTAGCCATAGAAGCATCAAGATTAAAGAACTCGCCATTTGACTCACTGACAAGTTTTAGTTTTTGGTTAGTTGATCGCTATATTTGGCTTGAGAGAGAGATAGCTAGGTTTCAATGGGGTGAAGTGTGTGTGGTGTTGTGTCGTGTGTATTTATAGGAGCTGGAGGGCAATTTGGGGAGGGAAACGACGTCGTGTGGTGAGGAGGCTTTTGTGTCTTCTGTGGGCTTGTTGGTTTGGTATGATTCACGCCTTGTATTGTGAACTTGTGAGTGTTTCCTTTTGCAGATGCACGCATATAAAGAAACAATAAAACCAAGATTGATTCGCTTTTTTTTGTTTTTTTTTTTTTTTTTTGTAAATAAAAGGCCATTTCAACTCCGACGACCCAAGGTACTTGATTTAGTGGTGGACTAGGTAAACTACAAGGTGGGATTCAAACTCCACCTTGTTAATAAAAGACTCATGAGAAAAGGATCCTGGTCATCACAAAATCTAGATTTTGATTAATTGGTTGCTCGAATATTTAATAATAAGAGTCGGAAAAAAACACCGAATGAATATTTAATAATAAGAGTCGTAAACTCGTAAGAGTTTACTTTTATTATTAAATAGGTATTACTAGTGTATAATTAAATAATTAAAATATAAAAAAAACACCGAATGACAGTAGGAGGAAGTTTATGAAAAAATAAATAAAAGGTCATATTTTTCTTGGGATAGGATTTTGTTACTACCAATGTTACTACCACTTTTTCACTGTTAGATCAGAATTTCATCTACCTTTATCATTTCTCTCTCTTGATGAAATTTTGATCTAACGGTGAAAAAATGGTAGTAACATTGGTAGTAACAATATCCTATCCCATCTTTCTTAATGATCATTCTATTCTAATTAATTAAATACTCGATGGACGGAAATAAAGAATTATAGTCAAACTTTGATGATTTCGTTTTAAAATAACTGCTGACTGGCACAATTTATTATTTTATTATATAAATAAACAATGGCTATATTTTTGCCAAAGTCAACAAGTATTTTATTTTGTGAGACGTTGGACATACTATTGTGAGATTTTGTAGCCATCAAAATTTCTTTGTTTTTTCTCCCCACAACATTCTCGCCCCGGAAAAACAATTCCTTGGAAGGGGCCATTTTTCTTAAGAATTCTACCCAAATAATAATAATTACCATGTATATATCAATTGTCAATCAATTTTCGTATATTTTCTCGGATTATGTTTCTCTGATTTTCCTTGACCAATATGATCGATTGTGACAAATATTTGAAACGAATCCCCAGAAAAATGACCCAAGATTTTTCTTCCTTTGATAAAGAAGACTCAAGAATGTTAATTAATATATAGAGTCTACTTATAGATATTGTTAAAGAGTTTGCGCAATCATCTATGTAATATTTAATTCCAATTACAGTAATTTCTAATTTATCAAATATTGGAATTGATCTAATTTGATATCATAAGTTGCCTTGTTGCTATATATTATGCTATATAATACCTTACCATTTGAATCATGCATTAAATATAAAAATGGATGATCTTAAACAATCCAAAACGCATGTTCTATAATAGTGATATAATTATTTCTAAATATGAAATTAAACTTGATAATTTTCTAAAAGTGTAGGGATCGATTGACATTTAAATGACTAAAACTTGTGCCAATTTATGTATGTCTTAATGGAAAGGGTTTTAGCTTGGACAAGTGAATTACTTTCCTTGAGTCCAAAGGATAATGAGGACTACATAATTAACTTTTCTTATTTTAACCTATTTAATAATTGATTGCAGGAAAATATATTTGATTTTGTGTGATTAATATTAATAATTACTACAATTATGCCAATCAACCCCCCCCCCCCCACACACACACACCCCCCCCCCCCACACACACACACACACAAACACATGCTAATGTGATCATTACAAAATGCCAAACGAAGATTTTAAAAAACGCGTAGAGAAAAATGTTCTTAGATAGTAATAAGACAAAATTACCTTTTTAACTTTATTAAAATTACGCTATACAAAATTCTTTGAGTTTTATAAAAATTAATCTAAAGACCTTTTTTTTTTTTTTTTTTTTTTTTTCATTTTGAAAATGTCCAAAAGCCTTACTCTTACTTCAAGAATTACACATATTCCATGTGAAAACCAAGGGAGAATTATATATAATATATTCCATTGACAACAGACGTAGACCTCTCCCAACAATTAGGTTGTTGTATACACAAGGCTTAGAATTAGAACCCTCAACCAGACAACCACTTATTCTAATGAAAAATAAAATGCATAAAATCCTCTCTTGAAAATATTGGCCTTAAAAAAGTATAGTTATCTACTCATCCGAGGTGATCAAAGGTAGAGTGGGGTATAAGATGTTAGGATTCAAACTCTTATAATGTTATAAAATAAATCAATATTTATATAGCGTAATTCTTTGAATTTAGTGCTTGTTTGAGAAACACAAAAAAGTGTTTTTCTTACCAATTCTCTACAAGCTGAGACAAGACTTATCTTATATATATACTTACCTTGAATGCCGTAAAAGAACTTATGAAAAGTTAAAACAAACAAGTACTCAATTGAAAGAACACATAATTATAAAAAGTCAAATTTGCAACTTCACATTTGAGAAAACTTAATACAGAACTTCATTGAGAGAGGCATTCCAATTGTAATGCATCGATTTAAATCAATCGGTTACTCGAAACTTGATAATAATATAAAAATAAAAAAAATTAAAAAAAAAGTGCTAGTCAGATACCAAGTGAGGCAAAGGGTTATAAAAAAAAATTAAGAAAAAGGCTTTGATGTCATTGAGCTAGAAGTACATAATGATCCATTAGGTTTGTGAATTGACTTGCTTGGCAAGAGGTTGAAGTGACTTTGAGGAATGGCTTTGTCCAACCTACTTCTTCCACTCTAAGTGTCTAACATGTAGCCGACCTTTTGATTTTTCTTCTTTACACTTCATCACGTACACTTAGGTAAACGCGTGCGTGATCCTTAATTAAATATTCACTGAACTTGAGTGCACTACTAATCAATCAGCCATATAGTATATTAAAATATCAAAACTCAACAACATATATATACTCCACTCTTTTTTCTATACCCAAGTCCAAGAATGATCAGTTATGTTGATAGTAACTCATTAACAATATCTGGCTCCATCGTTGTAAATTTTATATTTTATATTGATAAATACTCGTATTAGAGATAACATATAACTATACTTAAACGATTTAAAAACAAAAGGATAATAATAATAATAGACTCTCACACATATAATATGCACGCATTCTTGCGTAGCAAAGCCTTGCTCTACGAAATACGAATGCATGATTTAGAAAAAAAAAAGTACAGATTTTAAGCTATGTGAAAGAACGAATTTAATTTTCCAGAACTTTAAGGTTGAAATTACGTATGATATTTAATTACGTTCTTTTTTGGCAGTCATTAAGGAAAAGAGCACATATTTTAAGCCATGAGAAAGACCAAATTTAATTTTCCAGAAAATTTGAAGGTTGAAATTACGTATGATATTTAATTACGTTCTTTTTTGGAAGTCATTATTTCTATCATATCTGTATCTTAGTGAATGTATTAAATACATTCCAATCTGTAATATACGTCTATTAAAAAAATCCGATTTTACAGCACAATTTGTCTTCAACTTAGGAGCAAATTAATCGAGCATTATGATGAAGAAAATAATTAAAGACGTTACGAAGATTTGAGGAGGTGATATTGTTACTTTTTTTAATCACAATTTGAAGCATCCTTTCTGGTGCATATTTGTCATACAATCTCTTGAGCAATATTAGTAACCGACATTTTGAGGTTTCTTATTAGTTTATTACACTATATATTATTATGTTGCACCAGTTCCAAGAAAATACACTTTGAACCACACTACGTACTAAACCCTAAGTGATTGCGCTCAACATAATCAATAAACTTCAAACTGGGACAATCCCTCACAATTGAAAAATTGCACCTTTGACCAACTATTTTTATACGGAGTACTTTTTTTAATTTATCCTATAATCATTTCGTGAACCCTAAACCTTAGTTTATGGCCATGATTTTTGGTAAAGTCAATCGTCAGTTTTTTTGGAATAATTAACTTATGTCAACAGGATCATCCCTAAGATCATTAATCTAATTATCTTAATTAGTTAAGGAGTATTCACCTTGATTGTCAATTATGTGTATTTAATTATGAGAGACATGAAGAGCTAAAATTTGACAAAGTTTAAAAGAGAGGGAATGTGCAATGAATGTATATGAAGGTCAACTTACGCATTATGGGCGAACAAATCCATTTAGAATTATGGCTTATGACTTATTCATTCCAAATTAATTGTCATTATTAAAAAATGAACATTAAAAATGGTTGAACTTATTACAGGTCAAAATTTGTGATGGGGACGTTTTAACAATCAAAAAAAAAAGAAAGAAAAAAAAAGAGTGCAACACACCATCATAAACCGTGAGCATTAAAAATTAGAGTTGATAAAAAAGGCTAACCTAAACGGGTGTTTAGGCCGGATTAAAGGAAAATAGTCATTTCTTGAGGTCTAGCTCTTGAACATAAAGGTCAGGGTCGGGCCTTGTAGGACTTAAAGCCCTTTCAACAACCTTTTATTATTTTTCAGCTTTTTTAAAAAGAAATAAAATTGGTAAATTTCAACAAATAAAGTTCTAATTTAACACAAAATTAGTAATAATACTTTATGAAATAAGAAATATTTTTGTAAATTTTTTATTTTTATGTTTTTTATTACAAAATGTTCTTATAAAATTTAATTTTTAAAAATAATAACAAATAAATATTTGCAACATCATTTATAAAGCTAAAAAATTAATAATATTAGCATCATATAAATAATTTTAATAAACAAATAAAATAAACAGGCTTAAACAAGCTGGCCCTTGTAGGCCGGATTTCACTTTTTAGGAAAAAAATTCAAGCACAACCCTTGCACAATTAACTACTAATTATCTGGCAACAAAATTAAAAATTATTTCACTTTTATAATGTGATTAATTAATATGTATGGCTTGCTAGTAATAGACCTACAAGATTAAATAAGAGAAATTTACTTAATTTGATTAGATTAAAGAATTTAGTTAAGAAAGTTAGTATACCATATATTTTCTAAAACACCTTAGTCATCTTCCTTAATCCTCTTAGCTCTTTGATTATTGTTGAGGAGTATAAATAAGGGTAAATTAATAAATAAATTGAAAAATATAAAAATTATATATTTAGAACCAAAATCAACTTCTTAAATACGTGTTATATTAAGAATTGAATGAGATACTTACCAGTAGAGCGGAGTTTGTAATATCAAAAGTCCTAAATGTTAAACCGGTTCAAAGGAAGAGTTGGATCCAATATATACTAGATAAAAAAAAAAGTAAAATCTCTCATGGATTATATAAATTTTAATAAATAAATCATATTATTCCCTGTTTTTTTAGAACTTTGAAACTGAAAATTTTGTCTGTGGCGCCTGAATAAAAAGCACACGATTTTTGTCTCAGGACTCACGAGGAACAAATGATGCTTCGGGTTATATACTCCATTTGTTATCCCTGAAATTTTTATGTTTGTTTAAAGTTCTACATATTAGGTCAAAAACTGATATTAATATTGATAATATTTATTTAATAAATTAGAAATTTAATTTTTGTAATTTATTAATTATATTTTTTAAAAAAAACGGAAGAAAAATAGTTAAAATTTGTAATAGTAACTTCCGGACCTTGACTGTGTTCTTGGGTCGCTTTAAAAAACAGATATTTTTCTTACCTCAAGCCTTGGAGAGCCGGCCCTGTTAGGTCCTGACCCTTTACGGACTAGCCCTAATTCCCAGTTCTACTCACTCAGGAGAAACAAATGATGCTTCGGGTTATATACTCCAATTGTTATCCCTGAATTTTTTTTGTTTATTTAAAGTTCTACATATCAGGTCAAACAAAAATTATTTTGGGCCTCAGGTCAAAAGATACAAATTTGTTTAAAAAAGTAATATAAAAGTCCATGTAATTTTAGCTCATTTGTAACCTTGCCTTGTAGGTTTTTTTTTTTCTCTATTTTTTTTTATTGGGTCGGTATAGATTTTTCAATTTTACACATTACCCCGTACTCATAAATAATTTGTTAAAAAAACTGAATTATTTACAAGACTCCTAATGGGTTTAATAAAAGCGTTTGTCAGGTAAAAATATACCAGTAAGGGTTTACCAACATCTCAGCATTATGAACAAAAGTTGTAGTGAGATTAACTAGTTCATCAATGGTATTCATAAGACTTTTAATGAATTTAACAAATGCGTTTGTTAGGTGAAAACATGTTAATCTGGGTTCACCAACATTTAAAAACTATAAACAAAAGTCGTAATGAGATTAACGAGTTTATCAATGTTATTCTCACAACACTTGTAATGGGATTCATAAGAACGTTTCCACATGGAAAAATGATTACCTTATTATGTACTAATGCATGGTCTAATAATGTGTTAATAATAATATTGAAGTAATTATACATACATACATACATACAGGGCTGACCCAAGCGGGTCTAGGGGTGGCCCCCACCCCCCTATTTTTTTTTTTTTTTAAAAAAAATATATCATAAGAAATACCAAAGCAAAGGCGCAGATGATGGCCCGATTTCGAGGGAATTTTTTTTTTTTTTTGGGTAATGATTTCGAGGGAATACTTGTATTTCTGTACTACTTTTGAATCATTATTGGGCCAAAACATGTAGCCCAAATCCATTACAGAATGGAGTTCAGACTTCAGAAGAGAGTGAGGGTTGCTTGATGGACAAGATTTGGGTGGGGCCCAAGTTAGTCCCTGCGTACGTACTTGTCAATCTGTAACTTCTCATTTGTCCCTCGCCCATTAACTTTCTCATCATCTCGTTTGCTCATTCTTCTGCATAACGACACGCTTTATAAAACTTCCAACCACTTCTTGCTTATCAATCCCAAGCCTTTCCTTTTGACTCCTCTTTCATTTCCAAGAATTACACCTCATTGTTGGATTACACCATGAATGTATATCTCATTATCTTTTCCTTCTTTTATGTCTGGGAGCTGCCACTTCAAGAGCATGCATCTGGCCAAACTCTAAACCGTATTGAATTCAAGTCTAATTATAAAATAAAATGAGGATACGGCGTGATAACCAACATCATAAACGGAGGGAAGGAGTGCGGGAAAGGACGAAATTAAATGACAAGATAAGGTTTTACAAGAGATCCTGTTATGTGATATGATGTGATGAGTCGGCTTTGGCAACAACTTGGACTGCTACAACCAAAGGCCCTTTGCCTGATCCGTTGTTGTATATATTAGTATTCCCCTCTCATAATGGTACCTATGTACTTGCTTTCTCATAATAATTGAAGAGGGCTTTAGTTTTTTACTTCTCCATACATATCTGATCTCTCATCACTATGACGTTACTGTCATATATCCATCCATATTCACCTACAAATGTACTCTTTAAGTTACTATAAAATAAAAAATAATGGTTAACGTTATTGACATGATATGCTTAGGGCATGTTTGGTTTGAGGGAGAGGGAGGGGAGAGATAAATTTTTTACTCTCCTCTTTACTAAATTGTCCATAGAAACTTTTCAATATTCCAAAAATATACTCTCAATAAAAAAGAATATTCTTCTCATTAATGACAATTTGGTCATTTTACTCATTTCCACTCCCTTCCCTCCCACTCCCTCCCCTCAAACCAAACATGTGAACTTCATAATTGATATTGCTACTATTTTGTATATTAGCACTATATTGTATTTTAAATATTTTTATTTATGATATAGTATTTTTTTTTCCGTCATTAAAATTTATGGGTCCGTTACTGTATACATACATACATACATACATATATATATATATATATATATATATATATATATATATATATATATATATAGTGTGTGTGTATATATACATGTATGTATATATGTATATGTGAGTGTGTATATATGTGTGTCTATATATATATATATCAAGGCCACCTAGCTCTTCTTATATGAGTGGGGTAGGGTCGAATCTTATCCCTTACACCTTCATTCAAAATTTTTTAAAAACAAAAATTCAATCCCACCCAAAAAATGAAAAACCCCACCACCGGAGCTTAGGGTGCTGGCGGTTGCAAGCCGGCCAGTGTCAGAGCTTTGGCGGCCGGCCGCACTGGTGCTCCAGTGAGGCTTATTTATTTGTTTTTTTAATTTAAAAACTGAGGGCAAAATGATAAATTCACAAATATTTTAAAATCCCAATTAGATCCATATTACCTTAATATCCTTTCAAAATGTTAACAAACTTGTTGAGGTTTTAGAATTTCAAATGGTATTTAATAATTATTTTCTCTTAAATTTATCAAAGCTTGATAACATAGAACTTTTATTCAAATCATACATTTATCATCTTTCAATTAAGAATAAGTGACAGAAATGTAAAGTAGCGCATCTAAGCTAATTTGATCATTCATAAAATAATATTTTCCGAAATTAATGCAGAGTATTTTGAAAAGAAAACTCCTATTTTTTTTTTTCAAGAAAATAGAATTTATTAAAAAGATAAAATGAGTTACTCCCTTCGATCCTTAATATAAAACATATTTGAAAAGTTGATTTTGATCTTAAATATAAAACAAAGTTTTCATATTTTTCAATCTTTTCCTAATTTACACATATTGATACTCCTTCAACAATAATAAATGAGTGGAGGATATGAGAAAATTAAGGAAGATGACTAGGGTATATTATATTTTAGAAAATATATGTATTAATTAACTCAATTAACTTCCTTAATCTAATCAAATTAGATAAATATGTATTATATTAAAGATCGAATGTAGTACATAAAAAGACCTAGATCTACTGGAATTTCGAGGGACAAACTAAAAAATTTCCAAATAGATCACAGACCCAGACCCAGTCCATCATACATACTACAAAATAAAAAAACAACAACAAAACAAACATACATAACAAGAAATAAAACAACTACAGAACAGACAAAAACGAACTTGAAGATAGAAAAACCTTGCATAATAATACTGTATTCGAAATCCACACCACCAGGATAAGCAACTAAAAGATAAATCCTAATAATTCAATATAAAAAGGAACATAACTCAATGCCGGTAAGATTTTGATGATCAGGCATTGGTAGATGAGTGAGAGAGGATAAGCTCACTAAAACGCATATTTGACTCAGTCCAATTTGGTTCAAGTCAAATCTCGATGGTCTGATTTTTGAAAGTAAGAAAAATCATAAAAATCAAAAAGTTATTTCCTCATGCCCTTTCAATTTTTTTTTTTTAAAAACATATTTAATAGCTAATAGGAGTGTGAAATATCTTATTAACTGCAGAGCAAGTTTATCAACCAGCGGAAAGAATTAATAGTATCTATGATAAGAATAAAAAACTATAAGTGAGAAAAGTTTATGAAAAAAGATTCATTTTTTATCTTCTATATTAGTGGAGTTTTGATATGAGACACATTCTAATTAATACGATGTTCGAGGAAAAAAAAAAGTATGTGATTATCTTGCCGGTACACATAAGCAAAAAGACTAAGGAGGGAATTAATACAAGACTAGACTTAATTGAAATAAGAATGAGAGGAAACACTAACAAGTTAACCGGTGTAGATTAGTCACTTTCTACGTTTAATTACCTAGTTGTAATCGATGTACATTGTGTTTATCTACGTTGATTGTACTAGCTATTGAGATAAATTTAAGACATTCAACCACACTCTTATATGCTACTCTTCACAAACTTACATAATTTTTTTTTCCTGGTCATGGTCAACGAAAGTCCTATCTATACATAAAAAATCTTTTAAATTTAAATATTGAAATTAATTAAATCTCTACCAATATCGGTGATTGGTTTATTATATTACTCAATCAAGTATGAAGTATCAATCGGGTTGGATCCAAAAGAATATGAACATGAGATTAGGTAATTCTCCATTTAGTGGATTAGGAGCGGAATGATTTATAAATCTCTTACTAAGAGCACATATATACAAAAGATCAAGGTAATCATTTAAAGATACAAATGCCCTGTTTATTTTTTTATTCAAGTAATCGTGGTAAAGAAGAAAAAGAAAGAAAGTCAGGGTTAGGAAAAATCTCTGTGATGATTAGATTCTATCCCAGATGGGATATATGTGTGTTTTAATAATATTTTTTCCTACTAATGAATGAAAAACCGTCAACATTAGCAATAATTCACAGTGTGTGAATGTTGGGATCTTGTCTTGGATTTTCCACAACAAGAAGACATCAATCCCTAAAGCGTTTCTTCTCTGTTGGCTGTCCAAAGAATTTTTTTTTAAAAAAAATAAATAAAAGAAAAGAAAAATAAAGGGACAAAAAATTCAACAAAAATGATTATGGCTCTTCTCCCCTTCTCTGTCTCCTGATTGCCTGCAAGCTGGAATTAACTGTTACATATATCCTCCTTTATCTAATACTACTACTATCACATTAATTAATATTTTAATTAGGAAGTATATAATTAAGTTACAAATATTTTAAAAAATTAATTAAGTTAATTATTTGTAATAAATAAAAATTGGTTTCCCTAAAATAACATTTTTAATCATGTCTATTGAACTATTGCTTTAAACCCAAGCAATCAATATAGATATTTTAGATTGGATTGAAGTTTTATATTTAAGACCAATTAAAGTAAACACCTCGCCTATCTCTTATATTAAGGAGCACAGGAAATGTTAATTATTGAGAGAGGTATAATAGTTGGAACTTGGAAGTGCTTGTTTGTGTCATCTGATTTTTATTGATTTTGTACTATACAAAATAAACATGTGATAGAAATTTTATCTCGTAAAACAAAACAAACCAATCAATTCTCTTGAAGGTCCCACACAGGCAGTGAAATGAGTTATTACAATTTAAACATGATGTCTGATCGAACCATAATTTTAAATGATTTTTGATACTTAAATTGGGATTCTTAATGCATTTTGTTATAGTTATTGAGCTTAAAATGTCTTTCTTGTAATAAATTAAGATTAAGAGTAAATACATTAAATTAGGACTAAAAAGGGTAAAATTGTCAAAGAAATGGTAATTACTCTTAATCATTGATTTTTTATGAGAATATTTGATGTTAGATTAATTATTTTTCATTGTAGATGCCTCAAAAGATTAAATCAAATTTGAAAATGAAAGTTTGAACTCAAATTGTAAAAGTTTCAATTTAGTCCCTATTCCAGAACTTTTTAAATTTTCGATTTGGTCCCTCTCTGCAACTATGCGTTTTGGGCCATTGATTAATTAGGGAATCTGATTCATTGAGCAAAAACAGGACCCGAGAGGATTGAATAAAAAAAAACAGAGTGCGCCGCATACACACATGGAGGAGGGCACTTTGTGACCTAGGGAGACGCGACCTGTGAGAAAAGCTGAGAGGAATTAATTGACACAGAACCTCCACGCCTCAGATTCGGATTCACGCATTCGGACACCACGTCTTCACATCGTTGACGACTTCAACGCCTTCACGAGCTGGGGGATCCTCTTCGACTCTTCTTCCATCTTCTCCCTTCACCGTCGCCGGCGATCTCCAACCTCCCTCCTCCAACCACCGGTTTCCAACCTTCCTATTCCACCCTCAGTCTCTCACACTCTAACGCCTAAGCCTACATCGTCAGTCACCTTCATTCACTGTTGCTGCCAAATAAAATTATGTGTGGCTGAGTTTTCTTTCCTTCTTGGTGTGGAGATTGACTTGAGTTCCAAAACTTAAAGGGAGTTAATTTGTTCATTTCATTAGTCTGAAATTATATATTTAGATTGCCTAGTTTTAGGAATTATTGTATGTGATTTTGAAACTGAGATTAATGTTTATTGTCTCTGTTGGTTTGATAATTGTAGTTGAGATTGAATTTTGTAGTGTGAAAATTATATGTGTTTTAATTTCACAGAATGAGATTATATTAATTGGCGTGTTATTTGCCTAATTAATGTGGTTGATTTGTCTTGCTTTGAGGATCAGTTATGTCTCAATTTCAAGAAGACTCATATTACATTATTCCAATTTTAATTCGCGACATCAAGTGGTTTTTAACAATTTCTCGAGAGGTAGTGGTTATTTATGTTTGTAGGAGCTACTATTAATTGAGAATATTGGACTCAAGTGTTATCTTGGGGTTTTTACTTAAGACTTGATGCATTTAAATTCCCATAATCTTTTATGAGCGAGGATAATCATTTCTTCATTACCAAGAACGTTCATAATTCATATTTTCACTTCATCCATTCCATTTACTCCATTCCATTTTATTAAAAATACCAAAAACAAAAGTTTAGCATTTAATTAGATTGCATATTTTATTTTAGTTTATTAGTTTGAAAACCCAAAATCAATTTTCCCCTTGTTTTAATTGCATTTGCATGACATTTAGATTACTTAGGATTCAATAAAAGGCTCCTCGAGAGTGAAAACGATCATAGGATTGACTATACGCAATCCTTGGTTTATTTTTGATTGTGGACCCCAAGGTTAAAGACAAAAAGGCCATAATCAAAGTCTTATGGGGAATATATATATATATATATATATATATATATATATATATATATATATATATATATATATATATATATACACACACACAAGACACTTTTAAAAGAGTAATTTCATTGAGGCTCGGCAATGTATCTATGAATCAGACCCAGTAAAAATTGTATATCAAATATTATATACAAACAAAAAATACTGAGACGCATAATGATCAATATCAATGTAAAAAAAAAGTAAAAATTGATATCAAACTGTGTTGTTTACAAATTACTATAAATAATCTAATTATTTTTACATTTTTTTTAATATAATTTTAAAAAATTAAAGGGTTTCTGAGGGCCCTTTTTGGTGTAAAAATCCTAAAAAAGGCCCTCAAAATCTGACAATATCTGAAAAGGCCTAAAGCCTTTTCAGGTATTTTCGGAATCTTGGGGAAGTTGTTAACGGGGTACTGATATAGTTGTTAATGGGGGTTGATTTAGTTGTTAAAAAATTGTTGTTAATGGGGCTGATATAGTTGTTAACTAACAACTATATCAACCAAATTAACAACTCCCCCAAGATTCTGAAAATACCTGAAAAGGTATTGTCAGATTTTGAGGGCATTTTTTGGGATTTTTACACTAAAAAGGGCCCTTAAAAGGATTTTCCCAAAATTAAATCTACCTAACTGTGTAAATAATTGAACTATATATGCAATGGGCCAGCGTAATCAAATAAGGTGCTTTTGGGTCCTGTACGCTTAGGCCGTAAAGCGCATTACCTTAGTTAATTAATGAACAAATTTTATTTAATAAATGATAGAAAGTGGGAAAAAAAGTTTCACTTTATGGGGGGCAAAAGCCGATAGATCGTACCACCTTTATCATCGAATCTTATTAACAATGATAACAAGAAATTAAAGTTAAAAAAACAGGCAATTAACACAAACACGTTCAAAGGACAACCACACAGTATACTCCTCCGGTTCTAAATATAGTTTTGTAGTGTAAATTACACTACAAACTATATATTATATTTAGAGAGGTAGTAATATTTACAACAACAAAAAGAATATAACTTTTGGCCTCCAAATCAATTCCTAAACTTCATTCAAAACAACTCAATTCATCCAATTTCTTGACTCGAAACAATATAGTCCTTATAATTCTTTAATTCAGCACAATTCAATTTCGAGTAAAAGTTAAATAATAAAATTGATAATTGAGAGAATGTTTAGGGATTGAAACTCATATTATCCCTAATCTTTATAACAAAAGAAGGACAGCTAAATGGGCATACTTTTGAGGAGTAAAAGAGGAAGTTTGCTTTAAGTTGTGACAACGAAGGCCCTCGTGGGTCTATGCATAAATACGTCCGACACCCTAAAAGTTTCAAACCAACTCATTCTTTTTCTTTTTCTTTTTAGGGTTGGCTAAAGTGATTCCAGCACATTTAATATGAGTTAGTTTGACAAAAGAAATATAAGTGGTTGGTTCCTATAATTGGACAAAGGCAACCTAGCTAGCTAGCTTGCTCTTTCTTTAGAATAGAATTCTCTTATCACCCAAAGATGTCTTTGAAACATAAATAGTTTTTCTTCTTCATTATTTATTTGTAACTTAATTAATGGGCTAAAGTAAAAGTAGTTTGGGGAAAATATTCCCTTTAAGAACACATAATTTATGTTAATGAAAAAGATCATACAAATTGTTATCATAAACGTTTCAGAAAAAAATTATTGTGATTTGAAAAAATTAAGCTTGTATGAAAAAAAAATTGTGTTTATAATTGGGAAAATTTCATTTAAATACTAGTTGAATTTGTTAAACCCCTAGAAGCCCACTGAATTTGTTAAAGGACTGAGAAGGGATATGGGGTAATGAGGGATATGCAAATTGGATCTGGCTCAGGTCCACTGCGGCTTCCCAATCATTGCCATCCTCTTCCGCAATACTGCGTCGTTTTGACGCAAAATGATGCCTGATGCTTTTTTTTTTTTTTTTTTTTTTGTTTTGAAATATTCAGGGTACTAAAAAGATACTTCAAGATATCGACTGGTACTGAAAAATACTGACGGATACTTCATGATATTGAAAAATTATTTTAGGATGTTAAAAAAATATTTTAGGGTACCGACCGATACTAAAAAAATACTTCAGGATACTGACTGGGGATATTGGCTGGTAATAAAAAAAATACTTTATGATCTTGAAAAATTATTTTAGGATGTTAAAAAAATACTTTATGATCTTGAAAGTGCATATCCCTCTTTTTAGTATCGGTCAGTACCCTAAAATATTTTTTCAACATCCTAAAATAATTTTTCAATATCATAAAGTATCCGTCAGTATTTTTTCAGTACCAGTCGGTATCTTGAAGTATCTTTTTAGTAGCATGAATATTTCAAAACAGAAAAAAAGGCATTAGGCATCATTTTGCGTCAAAACGGCGTAGTATTGCCGAAGAGGATGGCAGTGATTGGGAAGCCGCAATGGACCTGAGCTAGATTCATGCAAATTGGGATGAAAAGTCGACACTACCTTTGAAGACATTGGAGGGAGGAAGGCCACTTCATTCTCATTTGAAATTCATTCGCTCATTTGACTGCCCTAGTGCGCTTTCGTTCTTCATCTTCATCTTGACGACATGAATGAACGAGTTGTGTGCTTTGTTTAATCGATAAGCGATGAAGATGAATTTGTTTATTACTGTCCCAAACATTTGGAAACTGGATTTTCGAAAACTTCTTCGCTTTGGGTTCGACATCTAGGATTATGGTTCTATTCAGGGGTATGGCTAGTGTTGCAATATTGCTTTCTTTTTTCTTTTGACTATTTTATATCGAGGTAAGATCTTATCATTGATGAGTAAGTTTTCGTCACTATCGGAATCGTTCTCTTGAATTTTGATTTCCAATTGTCTGGTTTTGCGGGCAGTCAAGCTCCTAACATGTTGTTGTGTTTTTCTTAATCTGATAACCTTTAACCGACTTTATAACCTAGTTGATTGGTGGATAGAATTTATGGATGCTCTTTGATGATATCTCTGGCTAAAGTTGTAAATTATTTGCTTTTAATGGAAACATAGGTTTTGATCCCTTATGCCTGAAAGAGCAATTTTAGATGAGTCATCTTAATCTCTATGTCATTTTGATCAAATCACGTTGAGCTCTCTACTCCTCTACTGTTTATCTTTTTCCCTTCATGACCTTGTGTGTATGGAAGGATCAGCTTGTAACTTCCAATGATATATTGATTATGAATTTGCAAGAATTGTGAGAAGTTTATATTTGATCTCAATGTGACAGGGATTACATAGCAAATTGTATTTTGATTTATATGAATCCCTAATTTGTAGGGATTAGGAATAATCCTCATTAATAGTCATTATTAGATTTATAGGAATCCCTGATTTGTAGGGATTAGGAATAATCTTCATTAATAGTCATTATGAGCCATTACTATTGAGGCTCTCTTATCTTGTATATATATATGTAACGTTCGTATATGAATATTAAGACACAACATTCATTCTTTCTATTCCTCAAGTTACATGGTATCAGAGCTTAGGTTGTGTCCTCTCTGATTTTTTTTTTTTTACACATTTTTAAGTTTTCTCTTTCTTCACCCGTCACTCTTTCAATTTTTTTTTTCTTGTTTTCTCGAGGCCTATTATCTCGATTGATCCTGTTTTTCCTCCTTTTCTCAAGACCTATTATCTCGATTGATCCTATTTTTTTTCCTCGTTTTCTCGAGACCTATTATCTTGATTGACCCCGTTTTTCCTCGTTTTCTCGAGATCTATTCTCTCGATTGCTCCGTCCATCGCAATCATGTTTGCTTCCGCTCTGGTAGAAGACCTTGTTTGTCATTATGAATATTATTTTCTTGAAGATGAGTTGTTGTATGTGCAAGCTGCTTCCAGCCAAGCTGATTCGTCTTCTACCTGTTCGGTCTACTGATCAACTTGCAGACATATTCACAAAGCCCCTTCATCCTACATGGTTTCATGAACTCAAGTCCAAGCTGGGCATCCAAGACATCCATGCTCCAGCTTGTTGGGGGGGGGGGGTGACATGGATTACATAGCAAATTGTATTCTGATTTATAGGAATCCCTGATTTGTAGGGATTAAAAATAATCTTCATTAATAGTCATTATTAGATTTATAGGAATCCCTGATTTGTAGGGATTAAGAATAATCTTCATTAATAGTTATTATTAGTCATTATGAGCCATTACTATTGAGGCTCTCTTATCTTGTATATATATGTAACGTTCGTATATGAATATTAAGACACAATATTCATTCTTTCTATTCCTCAAGTTACACCATGCTTAAGTGATGTTAATGAAGACGCAAATTTATTTTTAATCACTTGATGAGATTAATATTTTTTTTTAATATTCAAAATTATACATTTAGTTAAAAGGTAATTTTCCTCACTTTCAGGTATGGAGTGTTTTGACATCTGGAAACAAAAATGTTGAAATTCTTAGAAGGATTAAAGCGGTTATTTGTTGTTGCAATAACTTGTTGCGATATTGATGTGTCTAAGCAAACTACGGGTTTTGATGATCCAGAAACTCTTGAAAGGGAGACAATCTGTATGTGTCTTTATAGAAGTTTTGAGTTAACATTTTAAGGTGTTTTC
Source organism: Acacia melanoxylon (assembly GCA_019022615.1). Taxonomy (NCBI): domain Eukaryota; kingdom Viridiplantae; phylum Streptophyta; class Magnoliopsida; order Fabales; family Fabaceae; genus Acacia; species Acacia melanoxylon. The sequence continues at coordinate 5,768,719 of JAFJYJ010000011.1, forward strand.
CTTTGTTGTTGGCCTCTACGTGAATTTTATGCATAATCATTTCTTCCTTTAATCAAACTTTACTTTTGTAACTAGTTTCCCCTTAATTTGTATGTGTTGCCCATCATCCATTTCTTTGGTGAATGAGATATAGAGCCTTTTACTTTCCCTTTTTTTGGGCCGCAATTGGGGTTTAATGTTAGAAGATGAAATTAATTAAAAGAAAAGGAAGGATAACAAAATAAAAGTTGCAAACAGAGAACTTCATTGATCATGAACTGCCTTGACCATTTGTTGATACATTAATGGACAGAGTCAAGATAAATAAAGATATATCTTCTAGATACTATATTGCTTTTCTCTCCTTGGTTAACATTGATATGATAAATTGATCATCTTTTTTATATTTTCCATTGATTTACTTCTCTATCTCATAATGCTTGCTATTGTATTCTTCTGTACTTAGACCTATGGGCTTCAAGAGAATAAAGAAATTTATGAAATTCTCTAACATATTCAGCTTGATCTCTCTCTCTCTCTCTCTCTCTCTCTCTCTCTATATATATATATATATAATATATATATATAGAAACAGTGATATTAATCTGTTTTGGGTTCTGATGCAGTTAGTGTAAGTGAGATTGAGGCACTTTACGAATTGTTCAAGAAGATTAGCAGCATAGTGATTGATGATGGGCTGATAAATAAAGTAAGTTCTGTCATATAATTTGATGTTCCATTTGTTTGTTTTGAGATAATTTTGATGTTTAATGAATGTTTCCTTCATTTCTAGTGACCTTGAGGTGTCTCATTTTATAAGTATATACGGTAATTTATATTGCATTGCTAGCTTTTCATTATTTGGGCACCCGTTTCATGTAATACCCGGATATTGATTTATCTGGAATTTTATATTGAGATAAATATATGACTAATTCAAGAAGGTGAATATGTTGTCTCGAAAAATAAGTTATAATTATCTTGTTTTCTAGGGTAATTTTTATAGAAATTAGAAGAGATAAAGAGCCAAAAGGCCAAAAATACGTTTTTGGGCCATAAAACATCTTGAGAAAATTATGATAAATCTTTAGAGGCAATAAAATATTTATTAAAAATAGGAGAGAATATTGTCTCTAATTTTGGCAATTTAATAAAATATTTCCTTGAAAATATTAAAGAGAAAATTTAATATTATTTTTGGGAACCCTAAATGGCCCCATGATTTTTAATATTTTACATGGAGCATAAAATACCAATGTTAGTGAAATAGTTGGGAGATAATGATTAATCCTAATTAATAAAATTATCAACAATTAGTAAGTGACTAATTAAGTAATTAGTGGCTGATTGTTTAAAGCTTAAACGAGAGAATATTTAAGGCAAATTGTGTAAAACCCTTTAATTAGGTGTTTATGGCTAAGATTAGCCTAAAGTATACTTACTAATTAATTGGCAAAGATTAAGAGAGATGTATGAGATTAAATACATGAAAACCCCAAAATCTTAAAAGAGGCGCTAATCGTAGGATTATGGCTTTAATTAAGCTTTCTAATTAAATTAAATATATTATTAATGAAATTAAAAATTAAATAAAAAAAGAAAATAGGGGGGGGGGCGAAATTTACTAAGTGTGAAAAGGGTTTGGGCTATTTCAAAAGTAATATTATAATATTTAAGTAATTAAATAATAATATATTCGGTAGAAAGACCAGGTTGGCTAAATGAGAACCGGTAGAGAAATAAAATCCTATCCCAAAATAGGTGAACTAAGTAGCTAACGTATGAAATTATTATAAACGAGTGAAATTTTATCCGGAGCGAAAGCATCTCCGAAGTCATTTCCGAAACCGGCGGAGTGATTAAGAGACAGGATAAAAAGGGAAAAGGGCAGATAGTAGAAATGAGAACCAATGGAAAATAAATCCGTTGTGGAAAACCAGGAACAAAGTTTCTTAGGTCAGGACATATTACGAACCAGTGAATTTTTACCCAGAAGTTGGCGTAGCCGGAAGTTATTTCCGTAACCGACAGCGTTCATCCGAAAATCTTCAGCAGACTACGGAATACCCATAACGAGATCAAAAATTTAGTTAACCCAAGTATTTTGAAAGAAGAAGAGTAGACCTTCAGCGCTGTGCTGCTGTATTTTTGAGATTCGCTAAGATTACGCGATTGGAACACCGAACATGGAACTTTATCGGTACAGTCACATAAAGCAAGAGTGTGACATCATGCATGACATCAATTTTTTGACTTTTGGGGACAAGGGAGGTCGGCACACACCAATGGATGGCCAAGATGAAGTCTCTCAAAAACCCTAGGTCCGACGGCCGAAAACTGATCTGATAAAGTGTGAATAGTGTACAAAATTTGCCTATAAATAGCACCTCACCTCTCTTCATATTTTTACACCAAAATTCGAAATAGAGAGAAGTTTTAGAGAGAAGGAGGAGTACAGAGAAAATTGTAGCGAAGCACTGGGTAATTTCTTTGGTCCATAGTCTTAAGCTTTAGTAGTTCTTTCCGTAGCTATAGTAGAAATGCTATGCATATCTTTAATTTGCCAAGGTATTTTAGATATCATGTTTTAAGGATAAATATGATATTTATTTCAAAAATATATTGGAGGAAGAGATATGGCAAAATTAGAGTCAAAGTAGCGAAGCTCTGGCGAAATTTCGCCGAGTAGTCAAACTAGGGGCAAAATGGTAATTTGTACCTAAAATGCCTGTTATGATGCTAAATATTGATAAATATGATATTATCCTTATAGGATATCTTTGATCACGAACCGCTGTTGCGCCGCTGTCGTGCCGCTGTCAAACGTGCCGTTTTTCAACAGAAGTGTCGTTTTTTCGTCAAACGTATCGAAGTACCGTCAACAAAGGTACGGACGCGTAGTATAACCCTAACTCTGTGCTGCTCATATACATATATGCGATAGATACGTTCATATATTGAGGCTCTGTTTAGGGTCGTCAATTATACATACAGTTTACACGGGTTATAGTATTGGTAATACCGTATGAGTTTTCCTAGCACTGAGGACACGTGTTGTGATCGTGGCATAGGGTATGTGCAGACATGTGGTGGGACTTTACATACTGCTTTGTGCTTATGTTCTGTCATTGTATTAATCATAACTAAAATAAGGATGCAATTTAATTAAATCCTAAACTAATATTTTTGGTATTTTATTTATAAAATGGTGAAAGGGTGAATAAAATGTAAATTTTGGTGTGATATTATGTGTTGATATCAATATTCTTAATTTTGCTTTGTATTGTTATGAATATCGTTGTCGATATGCGTTTTATTTGAACATAAGGTTATTTGTCATCACAACTTCACCAACCAATTTAAATGAAACAGAACAGGCACCACAGATGATTTCAAATATGCAACATTAGCTCTTCAACTTGGATGGAAGTGTCGAGATCCAAATGGGAATTGGATCTCAATCTCGCCTCAGGTTCTGTCTCATGGTGGAGGAAGAAGGTGGGGTGAACGAGAATGAAGGATGACGGAGGATCGAGGGTTGGAGAGGTCGCCGGCGGTGGGTGGCGAGGGTGAAGAGGAGTAGGATTCAAGACGGAGATTTAATTACCGTCAATGTATTTACTTTTGAACACTAGGATGATGTTTGGGTATCTATACTATTGCACTACGGTTAAAGTTTTGTTATGGTTCAGTTACTCATTCGCTCCAATGCTCTACTCTGATTGAAAAAAAAAATTCCGCTGTAAAAATTGGGATGTTACCCGTTTCATCACAACTCAATTTGTGAGTGTCATTTTGTGGCAACATCATTAATGTTGGGTTGTCGTATATTTGTTAACTTGTGTGTTTTACTTTTGAACACTAGGTTACGTAGGCGGTTAAAGTTTTGTTATGGGCGTCCATGTCATGATTTGGTTGCACAATTGGACTCCAGTACAAATATGCAGTACATGGATGATAGGGTGCTTGAGTATAGGCGCAACCTCATGTGGTGGCTTGTCAACTATGAATTGAATAAGACCAAGGATGCTACATTGGGACTCCTTCATACGCAAGCGACCCACGGGATGGAAGAGAAGAAAGACATGATCATTATGATTAAAGGCACATTATGTTAATTATTTTGTCATTAAGCACTTAGGATTGTTTCCAATCTGTGTACATACTGGTGCTCTCCATAAATGGATGGATAGTATTCATTTTTATTGTGCATGATGTTTGTAAATCAGGAATGTTATTGTTAATGAAGGATATGATATTAACAAAAAGTAAATGATTTATAACAAATTTCGTAATGGGAATTACCAATTCGTTAATGGTATTTACAAGTTCATTAATGGTAATTACTAGTGCTTTCATCAGGTTTATCACTTGTGTCTCTCATGAAACATCATTAATGTTGGTAAATTATACAAATCTTGTAATGAGAATTACCAATCCTGCAATGGTAGTTACTAGTTTCGTAATGGTAATTACCAATGCTTTCATCAGGTTTAACACTTGTATCTCTCCTGAAACATTATTAATGTTGGTCAATTATAACAAATCTTGTAATGAGAATTATCAATTCTACAATGGTAGTTACTAGTTTGGTAATGGTAATTGCCAATGCGTTCTTCAGGTTTACCACTTGTGTCTGATGAAACAACAAATGAGGGTCAATTATAACAAATTTTGTAATGGGAATTACCAATCTTGCAATGGTAGTTACTAGTTCCGTAATAGTAATTACCAGTGCTTTCATCAGGTTTACCACTTGTATCTCTCATGAAACATTATTAATGTTGGTCAATTATAAGAAATCTTGTAATGAGAATTACCAATTCTGCAATGGTAGTTACTAGTTCTGTAATGGTAATTACCAATGCGTTCTTCATGTTTATCACATGTGTCTCTGATGAAACAACAAATAAGAGTCAATTATAACAAATTTTGTATGGGAATTACCAATCCTGCAATGGTAGTTACTAGTTCCATAATGGTAATTACCAATGCGTTCTTTAGGTTTATCACTTGTGTCTCTGATGAAACAACAAATAAGGGTCAATTATAATAAATCTTGTAATGAGAATCACCAATCTTGCAATGGTAGTTACTAGTTCTGTAATGTTAATTACTAGTATGTAAAGCAACAATGATTATTGGAGAAGATATTTTTTTGCCTAGAAGCTCCAAGAATTCTAAGTCATACAAGCTTAGTAAATGTAATATCCTAAATTTTGGGCTAAGGAATTTGTGGATAAGCCTATAGTAGGCAGACGACTTAGTCTAGTTTGGGAAGAATCCTGAGAATGTCAAGAGATAGAAAGTCTCTCGAGGGCTATATGTTACGGCTATACTGGGCAGTGGACCTAGTATGTGTAGGCCGTAGAGTTAAAGTGACAGTGCAGAAGGGCACAATAACGCATATACAATGTCATTGGGTTGGTAGAAAAAGGCCACCCAGCTATGTTATAAGGCACAAGAAGATTGATCAAGTAAATTGTGCCAGTATTGGTGTGTACATGGCATTTTCAGGATGCATATGTTTACCCTACGTTTTTGGGAAAATGAAATCAGTATGTGGCGCCATGTGGAGGCTTACATATACAGAGCCTAACCTGGTGTCAGTTGGCGGGTCTCGGTATATGTGTCGCAATCCTGAGTAGGCGCCGATAAAGTGACTTTAATAAAGTAAGGTCATGATGACTAATGATGACATAGCTTTTGAATCGTCACCACAAGATTATGACACGTGTCCCTCATTATGGCAAAGCATAAAGTTGCTTTTGTGTTGGTGTAATAAGAGCAAGACACATGTCGCGTTATCATGACAAGATATAAGATTTCTTTTATGTTGGCTTAATGAAACGATGACACGTGTCCCGTCATGATTACAAAGAAAAAGCTACTTTTGCGTTGGCGCAATGAGCACATGACACATGTCGTCTCATTATGACTCACTTTTATGTTGGTCCAATAGAAACATGATACGTGTCCACCATCATAACAAGTAAAAAGTTACTTTTGTTGGTCAAATGGAAATGTGACAAATGTCCTTTCATTATGACATAGCTTTTGAGTCATCGCCACAAGATCATGACACGTGTTTCGTCATCATGACAAGGCATAAAGCTACTTTTGTGTTGGTCCAATGGAAAGAGGACACGTGGTGCGACAAGTGGCGCGTTCTAAACCATACACGTGGTGCATTCTGGACTATACACATGGCGCGTTCTGGACTACACTTGTGTTCTATATATACTCCTTTTCCCCCGAATTTGTAAGGCACCAAGTCGGCACAAGAGAGAAGAGAAAAGAGCCCTAAATACAAGTTGTGAAGTTACATATCTTAAAGAAGAGAAATTGCATAAGTGATAACGTTATTTGTATCATATTACTTTAGGTCTATCATTCCTACTTAGTTGCAGGGAGTTTGTTATCTTACTAATCTGCTATTTCTAGGTAGTAACCCTAATCTCATATGTTTTGTATGTCTCTGTTGGTATGTTTTACCATGATTATGTATGCATTTGGTTGTTGTTATTTTCCAAGTGCTTTGGAACCGGAATCCGCTGTGTGCGACTAGGGCCTTGCTGTGTGCTATGCCCTGCAGTCTATGCTGTGTGCTATAAAGACTGCTTGTTCCGGATTAGGCTTTGTGCCTCGCTGTGTGCGATTTACTGAATGCTTATGGTTTTCTTACATACTTTGATTATACTTTGAATATGAGATTAACGGTTACTCTGGGATCCTTTGGGATTCCAGCCTCTTTTGCTACCTGCATGTTGTACAGTTTATTGGATGTAGCTCCCAGGCGAATGTTAGCAAATGGAGGGGTTGAATTGATTCCAGATTATTCAAAGAATTGTTGTGGAAATTTTATGTAATTATATTTTAAATTTTATAACCAAGATTTGTAATTTATTATTAGTATATTACACCCAAACCATTGCGCTACGCTATAATGCTTTGATGAATGATGGTATTAAGTAATATTTTTAAGAAATAGAGAAGTATCACACTACCCACCACCCGAAAGGGCGAGGCCAGTAGGGGTGTAACAGTAAACTTGTATGCAAAGTTGGACTTCTTGGAATTTTTTTTTGCATACGATCTTTATGGGTAAGTATCTAACTTAAAATTCCGTCCGACGACTTCTTGGAGCTTTATGTCATTTTTTTAGGTCTCCATTTCAATCAACGTCAATGGAAGAATGAAAGATATTTACCCTTTAATCTTTCCTTGGCTTCCCTTTCTTTGTGTATGATCCTCCGAAAGCTCATCTATTACTTCCTCCTCCACCCACTGTGTTTTTTTGTTTTCTTCGAAGCCACCCACTTTGTTTTGTTTTGTTTTTTTTTTTTCGCGTATGACTGAACAAGGAAGGGAGATATAATCTATTTTTTTAAAGGACAGTGTTGACTTTTCACCCCAATTTGCATATCTCTCATTACCTCATGTCCCTTCTCAGTCCTTTAACAAATTCAGTGGGCTTCTGGGGGTTTAACAAATTCAACTGGTATTTAAATGGAATTTCCCTTTATAATTTTAAGAAGTATTTATAATAATTTATTTGAAATATTTTTTTATCAAATAATTTTTTTAGGATCTTCAATTATTATTAATATAGATAGATAAATACTCCTTCATTCTTAATGATATAGGAGGTTGGTCTTGATCCTAATTATAATATCTCTATTCATCATTTTATCTCTACCATTTATATTTTCCCCCAAACTAATGTACATAATTTATAAACAAATATATAACTTAAATGTTTAATATTATAGGGGTATTTTGGGGAGATGAGGACATATTTGTTATAATTCAATAATTTATCTAACTTTCTTAATATACTTAAATTAACTAAAAGGTTGGTGTGTGTATTAAAGAGAAGAGGAGTAATATGGTTAGAAAACTTGAAATTTTTTAAAATTATAAAAAAGTGTCTATAAATATAATAAATCAAATCATGAATAATTTTTTTTTTTAATTCCCTACCATGAAAATAATAAAGAAATATGCTTAGTTTTTTTCCTCGATTTTTTTTTTTTTTTTGAAATCTGACCCACCAATTATGACTAGCTAGCTTCTCCCCATTGGTTGCACGCACCCTCGATTGATTGAGGGGCTATAAACTGATTTCTTTTATATTGTCCAAATAAAGCAGCGTGATATATATATATATATATATATATATATAAGGAAGAAAGATCTTGGCTTTAAATTAAAAAAATGATTATAGTATTTGAAGTCATTTGGCGTTATCATATCTATCTAGCAATCTACGATGATTGATTCATGGAATGCAGCTAGGAATATCCCAAGCTGTGTCGACACAATTAGACACAGTTGTTGTTAACCTAGGATATATCATCAATTATTGCTAGCTTGCTCTCGAGAGGAAGAAAGCAAGGAAAAAAAATTAAAAGAAAAATCAAGTTATTAGGATAGCATTATTAAAATACACTCATTGCATATTAAGCATGCAAGGAGACTAGGAGAGAGGCTTGATTTATTAGAGAAATATTTATGTATTTTTATGTTCATTCAAGTATATATGGAGAGCATTATCGAACAATTAATTAAATTAATTATCTAATAAAATATTTTTATATTTTGTATAATTATCTAGCACCTACTTTCATTGGATTCAATTTGAGCATTATCGGGTTGAAATGAAATTCTCTCGTTTTTTTAATTATCCACAGAAATCAAACCCTCAATCTTATACGGATACCAAGTCGCTTTCTTTTGACTCATTTATTACCAGTTATGATTAATTATTAATCACATCACAACTATAATTAGCCATCACAGTAGTATTATTAAGAACATAAAGTGATCACTCAAATTATTATATTGTTGGAGAGAATATATATATATATATATCAAAGTTATATTGGGATTCTTTCGTACTTGTGCAGAGTTGTGCTGGAAAGGACAAAAAACACATCTTAATATATATCGTTTTCTCTTCATAAACAAAACTACTGATCAATATGATGACAGACAAAGTGAGAAAGACACATGAGAGAGAGAGAGAGAGAGAGAGAGAGAGAGAGAGAGAGAGAGAGAGAGAGAGAGAGAGAGAGAGAGAGAGAGAGAGAGAGAGAGAGAGAGAGAGAGCTGTTTAATCCTTTTCTTAACCCTAATTTTTCTCTCAACTCATTAATTGGGCGACTTTTATTTTCTTTCCATTACACAAAACGTGAGGAATACTATATACAATACACAGTTTATGTAAAATATATATTATTAATATTATCAAATGGTTTGTATGTATGTATTGATATTGATTGGCATTGATATTTATTATATGATTATTTTAAGTGGAGAAGTTAGTTAATGTGTATCACTATATATATATATATATATATATATATATATATATATATATAGTGGCGGACCTACACTTGTGTATATGGGTGTAAGTACACATACAAAATTATAATAATATATATATTGTGAAGGAACTTTTCATCAAGAAACACCAGTGATCTAGTGGTAGAATATTATGTCAGTGACCCAGGTTCGATTCTTGGCTGATGCAAATCATTTACTTTTTTGCATGTGGAAATGTGGATGAACCAGAGGGTCCCACTGGAAGTCACGGCTCCCCTCATTCTTTTTAATTGTGTCACAATAAATAAATAAATAAATAAAAATAAATAAATAAATATATATATATATATATATATATATATATTTCATAGGGAAAAAATTACAACAAAATACCCACTCTTTCCTTTTTTTTTTTTTTTTTAAATATAATTTTTACAAATTATAAATTAAATACATTTATCATATATAATTTTACTCTTAATTATAAATAAATCCTAAAAGTAAAAATTAAGACATTACAAAAGTTGTTGAACTCATAGGGGTATCATTTACATTGCGGTGATTCATTCCATATTTCTTAAGAAGCTCTCGTAGGTATTTGGTTTGGGAAATAACTATTCTATTATTCTTTTGCTTGATTTGAAGTCCTAAGAAGAAATTTAATTCTCCTATCGTAGGCATTTCAAACTCATCTTGCATAATCTTAGAGAACTCTTGACACACTTATGTTGAACGTGATATGTTTGATAACATTGATGATGAAGATATAATGCAATATTTTAAAGGAATGAAAGATCGAAGAATGCTTTTGTAATCATTTTGTTGTAATAGCTTAGTTGACTCTTAATTATTATTTTTCTATGTTATGTTGAAGTTTTCTTTAATTTTCTTGTCCATATTCTTTTGTTTTTTAATGTATTTAAAATTTTCCTTAAAAAAAAAAAAAAATCGAGCCTACTAATGTACCCACAAATATAAAATCCTGGATTTGTATATATAATGTCTCCAATTAATTAACAAAAGTTACAGAACTAAAAAAAAAAAGGACAGAATCTATCATCTAAGGAAATCTGAGGTCATATACAACTGCGACCAGCTAGCTATAAGCTAATAAGTGAAAAAGTGAGCCAGTACCACACCTATATGCCCACTTTTTCTTGGGAAAATTTCTAAATAAGGAAAAAAAAGAAAGAATGTGATTGGCAGCAAATCAATCAATGTTGTTGAAGATTTTCTGTCCTGGCGATAGAATCATTCTTGGATCAAACTGATATTTTCTTTCTTGGAAACTCCCCCATTTCACGCCAAAATGATTTTTCCACTCTTGCTGTGTTGTGTAGTGAGCAAGATATTGCCTCACCTTAATCCCAGATTCTTCACAAAACCTTAATATTTCTCTATTTTGAACATCAAATGATTTCCAATCATCAAACCCACTTGAATGCAAAAACCCCACTGTGTAGAACACTTCCTCGTCTGGGATAATCGCCGACATTTTATCGTTCCATCTGTAATAATCAATGAAAGTTTTTACCTTTATTAATCTTCTTGTTTTGAAGAGTAAAAAAGTTATTATCCTTTTTAATTAGAATATTGAGTGTGATTATGGACTTACTTGTTTCGATTCATGGGATAAACTAATACAGGTCCTTTAGTGATGTTTCGTTTGAGGATAATATCCTTAAAAACCCCAGAATCAAAATCATGGATCCTAGATTTGGGTATGAACATGTTAAGCCATGGATGTGGAACATCCCATAGTCCCTGTGATTGAAGTTTCAGCTCTCCACTTCGAACTCTATTCAAGAACTCCACAAACGACACATTTTTCTCGTAGTAAAATCCAGGAACATAGCTTAGTCCTCGGAGCAATTCTTGCATTTCCTACACGCATCCAAAGAAATATCATTAAACTTTTGTCTCTAGCTATTATATTAAACTTCACATGTGAGAACTAAAAGTTAAAATAGGAGAAATCAAATGAGCAATGAGTGTGTGTGTGTATACCTTGTCCACAGTGTGTTCAGAATGTTCATCATAGTATTTGACGACTTCGAGGCAATATAGGATGCGGTGTTGAACAAGGAGGGAGATAATTTTAGGGTGGTCGGATGATGGAAAGAAAGAGGATCTCCAATTATTGATGGGTCCTTGGTGCATCAGAAGCATCCCTTCCAAATAATCTAACGCCTTATGATTATTAATATCTCCACTGATTGAGATTAATCGCTCTTGGTCTCTTGTGAAGGCAGAGAAATCATTATAGATCACTCTGACCCACTTAACCTGAGATGCACACCCAAACACACCCAAATTAAATTAATAATCTCCTAAATATTAATGAAATAATTAATGCATGCATGCTATACAGACACTAATTGTCTGTTTAATTAATTAAAAAAAAATGGATTACCGTAGAATTAATATAATTCAGTGGGTTTCAAACTAGTAATTGGGTAAATACGTGTGTACTATAACATTTACAGAGACATGCAGAAACGTAGTATAAAACCAGGGAACACTGTGAATTCTGGGAAAAGGACAGGTTGCAGAGTTTCAATAAACACGAGAGTTGAAAAATGTGAGGGATCAGAGTTTTGACGTTATAGATATATGTGTGTGAACGTAACGAATATTTTGAAGAATATATAACGGTAGCTAGCTAGGAGACAAAGTGGCAGTGATATATATAACGTACTCTTTTTGGAGCTGGTTGAAGAGCGATTCGTGCCCTTGCTATGATTCCAAATTGTCCCAAGCCTCCAAGAACGCCATGAAAAAGTTCCGAGTTCTTCTCTGGCGAGCAGGTTAACAAATCTCCTTTTCCTGAATCAATCACAAACAAGCATAAAATTAAACCCTTTGATAATGATTAATCACTCTATATTATTGTTTGTTGCATGCATATATATATAATTAAAAATTTGTCTTGGTTAAGTATTTCAGTTTTGTATTACAAAAAAGTTGACCGAACGCGACTTGCTGAGAGCCTAGAAAGTCTGCTTGATCTCAATAATATGTTATAGAATAGTTTAATAATTTAATATTAGTGAATAAATTAATAACGAAGGTGGGCTATATGACCGTGTGGGAACTGGTAGAGAATTGTTCAAAGAGATAGACTGCAACATACATCCACCAAATTTCCAGAAAACGAAATCATCACGAAAAGTCTTAACAGAATATGGGAAACCGAGAAGAAAAGTTTGTAAAGAGTATGTCTTTTAGTACTTTAACAACTAGCCATCTCAAATCAGTCTTTTTTTTTTTGGTATTTATACGGGGCAAATCGCCCCAAATCAGTCTATTTTTATTAACGACTAAGGTGATTAATATTTAATATTATTGTTATGTTGGTCCCACAGAGAGCAATAAATTAAATTCAGAGAAAGCAACAGATTATAGTTTGTTTATTTTATGAAAAGTGTAGTTCATACTACTAAAGGAACTGTAGCCTACTGGTATAATTGTTCTCCTAGAAGGTCACGGGTTCAAACTCAGGCCATTGTAACTAAAAAATAAAGACTAGTTCATACCAGTAATGACATCCATTTCATGGACATTACTGATCTGAGGTCCGTAACGGAAAGTCTGGCCGCTGATACCGGCGTTAGAGAGGGTACCGCCGACGGTCAAGTACAGATAATCGGTCCACGACGCCGGTGCAAGTCCGTGTTGAAGCGTGGCCTGAAGAACATCAATCCACAGCTGCTCACCTCCGACGTCGACGGCGTAGGAACCGAGGGAAGGATCACAAAAGACGGGGCTAATTCCTCCGCCGAGCCGGTTCGGGCGGAGGGCAGACATGTCGAGGACGACGCCGTTGGGAGCCATGGCCTGGCCACGAGTGGAGTGGCCGTGTCCTCTGGCGGCTATGTGGAACGGAACAGAGCTAGCGTTGGAAGATCGTATCAAGCTTATAATGTCGTAAATGGAAGATGGGTGAAACACGGCGAGAGGAGAGTGACGAACAAGATTGCCATAGTCGCTTGAAGCTAATTTAATCGCTTCTGGGTCGTCACGTAGCCTGTGGGATATATTTGAAGGAACCAGACTCGGCCCAGTTAACTCAGTTTTTCCCACAGTTGATATCAAACGAGTTATGGTTATTATGGTAAGCACGACATATGTAGGAAAGGGGAAAGTCTCAGTCATTTCTGAAGCAGAGTGGGAGAGAGAGAGAAGTTATGGAGAGTGAAGAAGAAGAAGAAGATTGTTGTTTGTTAGGGAGGGAAGAGAAAAGAGGGATTTATATATAATTTGCATGAGGAGGGAAAAAGGTGTGGAATTTTTTGGTGTAAAGGAAACGACGTCGTAGGTGGGGCAAAAAATTCAAAGTTCAAAGATACGATGGAACAAGACCAAAGATTATTTTCCTCCCCCTTCCAAAACGTCACCAAGTTAATATTCATGAGAGAGTAATTAATTAATTATATATGTATATATATTATATCATATGAATATATGTGTGTGTGCGCATCATGATGATGATGATGACGAAGATTGCTGGCAATTTAACCCCCCGATAAATTTTTTCAATACTGTGGGCCTTAATTTGAGATGAGGGAATATGGACCGTTGGATGAGGAAGGAAGCGTGTCGTCAACATTGGTCAACTCTGGTCAGTCGTGGCATTTTAATATTGAAAAAAAAAAAAAAACTATTTTGGGATTTGAGGACGGTCAAAATTAGGTAATTATCAGAAAGATCCATTAAGATTTGGTTTTTGTTTTGGGGGGAAGCATATAGCAGAAAGAAGCTGATGAAGAAGAAGAAGCTAGTTAAATACTTTGAATTATATTGATGAGCCTTTGTGGTTCATGGAAGGGTAATATAATGTTAAAAAAAAAAACAACAAATAATATTGAAATGGAAGGAGACATCAAAACAGATTTGCTTCGGGCCAGATTTTGTGTGTGACCTTCTATGCCAACATGTAATAAATGAAAAAGTCAAGTTCCTACAATTACTACTATAATTATACCCACCCATTTCTTGTATCACTATCTATATCACTTTACCTTTTTTTTTTCCCTTAAATATTAAAATTATCTTGTCATATATATACACATATATATTTTTAAAAATGTTGTTCTTTCAAGTATGAAATGATGTTCGTGTTGGTGATATATACTTGAGAGAGAGGTTTCATTATCACTAGTTGGCTATATCCTCATTAAACTATATACCCAATTGGACCCTACTGTTTTTATTTGCCAACTTTATATATATTGATGAACCTAGCTAGGTAATCTCAAGGCCTACTTCGTATAATAATATAACAATAAAGTATTCGTGTCTAAATAAATAATACTAACACATGACTTGCCTTACATTAAAAAATATGGGCAAAAAATAACAACATGCCATGCACAAGCAAGAGAGAATCCAACTATGATCATTAACACTAACAATATATTATATATAATTTAGGAGCAAGGGGTTAGCTTTTGTGGCGTCTGAAAATCTAGTTGGTGCAATTTGATGAGAAGTATATAATTATGTAAAGAACATTATATTTATATAAAGGACGTACACAATCACTACACATATAAACTAATAAAAGAATGTGAAAAGGAGGATGTCGAAAGCTAACAAAAAACTGTATCTGTACCCAAATAGTTGGCTAAAATTTTAATGAATTAATTAATTAAACAAAGAAGACAGAGACAAGTACGTGATCTTCTCAGGTCTTGAACGAATATATTGATTGGAATAAGTGGGGTGGAAATTAAATTGGACTAATAAAGAAGAAAGGGTTTTTATTCAAAGAAACAATCTTTGACCCAAAGATCTAGCAGGTAGAGGGAGCTATCTGATAGCAAGACCCTCCACCATTTTTATAAGTATGTGCATGGCTGATCAATAATCAATAATAATAATAATAATAATAATAATAATAATAATAGGAAAATATTGATTATTCTACCTTCCCTATTAAGATTTATTTTTCTGACAAAACAAACGACAGTAAGTTTTATTTCTCTCTCTCTCTAATTTCTTTCTAATTAAACACCACTAAAATCTAGCTAGCTACCAATACCATGCACGAGAGGCTTTCCAATACTCTAATTTCGCAATTACTTATGTCAATCTCGTGACACCTTTATATATATTGAGACAATGACATATATATATATATATTAAAAAAAATTAAAAAAAGATGGATGTCAAGCGATCTGAGTGACTAAGAAACTGACCTTATCTGAGTTTCCTTTTACGGAACAAAGTTGGAACAGCATATAAGCTTATTCACCATACCGAATACAAGTGTGTGAGAGTATGAGAGAGAGAGAGAGAGAGAGAGAGAGAGAGAGAGGGTTTGTGCAGAGGGTAAATATGAGGGAGGGAGAGAGAAGGAAGGTGGGGGGCACTGTGAGTAAGATATTGGAGATCTTTATGGGGACCAAGGGAGGGGCAACAAGATCACGTGGAGATAAGAGAAAGAACAAAGAACAATATACCCTTCCAACTCCACAGTGCAAACACAGCCAAATCTTTCGATCATGTCACTTTGATTGTCGTACATGGCGTATTGTGCAATTATATAGTTCGCCTGTACGTGCATGGCTTGGAGTTTTAGAATTTAGATGAAGCAATGCATGTCACCAAGAGAGAGAGAGATTCATTTTTTCTTTCTAGGGAAAATTCCACTGCACTCCTTAATTAGAACTAAACTGAAATTAAGTTTTTTAGCTGAAAATATATTTATATCCTTATCTTTTACATAGTTTGATAGTCGAGATGATCTTGTAAATTTTCATACGGGTTTTGTAAATACATATATTTGACTTGTAAATTCTCACATGTATCTTGTAAATAACATGTGTTCTTGTGAATATACTCTTTGTCTTGTACATGACCAATATGATCTTAAAATTTTACTTATTTGTCTTGTAAATAAATATATCTGACTTGTAAATTCCGACACATGTGTAGTATAAATAATCATATTTAACTTATAAAGTAAGGGAAAAATTGTCTTTTTACAGACAAATTTCACTTTCAGTTTAATCCTAGGGTTGTAGAGAAATTTATTTTGGGGTTGTTTGATATTAACTTATAAATAATCATATTCCGACACATGTGCACTGAAATTTTCCCAATCTTTCTTTGCCCTATTCGGTTGTGTTATGCACCTTTCACTTCTCGTTTTGAAACTTGTGAATACGGCAAAACCCTGATTAAAGTGTCATCTTTGTACCCCAAATCCTAGCTACTAGTTTTTTCTTCTCATTTATCTCTTTCATTAGTGCTTTCTCTCTTGGCATTTTCTGCCCTTCTTCCTGTCACTCTAACCTTTTAGTTTCTTTGTTGTGGTTTACCCAAAAACAAGCAAAACAACAGGGCACGATGGGGAAAGCAGTACTATACAGTTTATTTCTAATGACTCGTTATAAATTTTGTTGGTAACTCAACAGATAGATAAAACTCATTTATAATTGAATCTTTAAACTTTGATTTAATGCAACTTAGTTCCTATAATTTTAACTTAATATACAACTCATTCATTAAACTTTGACTAGATGCGCAACTCAATGTTTTAACTATTTAACAATTTTGATATTTGTGTTTTAGAAAATAAAATCATATATTTAATGAAGTTTATAAACTAAAGTCTTAAATGATTAATACTATAATGACTGAGTTGCTTTGAGTTAAAATTTATGGATTGAATTTCAACTAAGCAAAAACTATAAGAACTGAATTGCACTTAGTCAAAAATTAAAAATCAGGAACTGATGAGCTACAACTAAGTTAAAACTATAAAAACTAAAAGATTAGTTTTTCCTTCTTTTTATGTATATCAGATTTAGTGGGGAAAATTGATCATATGATTGTTAATATTAATTTCAAAGTTCAACCGTTCTATTTCAATTTATATTTAGAATAGTTTTATTTTAATATTGTGTTCATTAAATCTCAATTACGAATGATTAACATAACTGGGTGTTGTGTCTAAAGATAAGTTGATACGATAATTTTATTAACCCTACTTGTTGAAATATGCCATAATATAGGACAACTAAAATAATATTATCATATATGGCTATACTTTGAGTAATTAATATGCAATTGCGTTTACTTTTATCATAAATTTTATTGACAAATTGGCTTTTAATTAATCACGCACCAAGTTCAATTCTCTTCAAGTCCGATAACTCATTTTTATAAACTACATAGATTTTGTTAACAAGATAGACAATTTTGGAGAGAAAAATACATTTTGAATAACAAAATTACATCCCTTAACACTACGTCCAAAACTTTGTTCTAGTTAACATTAATGAATCAGACATGTTCGAAACCTATTATGTATGGACATACTAGCGACTTTTAAGGATTAATATAATACCTCCATTGTGATCATAAACTAAAGGGTATAAAATGCATATATCATATGATCGAACTACTTAATTACAAAACAACAAAATAATTCGCCAAAAGTTGAGACATGTTTGGAGGTAATCAAAACTCTCTTATAAGAAGTAAATATAGCCCCACGTGGACTTCGATTTAACATCCAAAAAATGCTAAACGATTCGGTGAGAAGACAGTTCCCACTTGCCAAACATTAGGCAACAAGTAACAGCTGCATGCACAATTCTTCACGATTTTGACAAATTTGGAGATTGAAAGTGGACGGTATTAATTACATACAGTAACATTCTTTTTTGGGAAAATGCTAAAAAAAAAATCCATCATTGTAAAATTTATTGCCCAAAGCTATCTAAAATTAGTTTGAGGACCCAGGCGCAACTCTTATTCTTCTAAATGCAACATTTTTTTAACTATATATAAAACTGAAGACATTTACACATACATAACTGAAGATATGTTGCACACAACTGAAGATGAAGAAGCGTTATACTTGCTGAAGATGAGTTGCATCTACTTAAGGACATGAATACCCTTGGGGTGGTAAATGTTGCAATGAGGGATTTCTAGAGCAATTTTTATTATCTTTTCATTTTTATAGATTTACTTATTTATTTAAAGCTGGTTCATGTTTTGGGAGTAACAAGTAAATTTTAAACTTTGAATGTAAATTTATTGATAATTGTCTTATTACTTTAGAAGTAATTTAGAAGCTTTTTATACTTTGTCCACATTCAAAGAAGAGGGTTCTTTGATTACTTTGTACTAATAATTCGTGGATAAACAAGGTGATAATCAATTCAATGCAATGATTAGCCTTTGTAACATCCCAAATTTTGGGCCCGAGAATTGAGAATAATCCTAAAATAGGCAGACTACTAAGCCCGGTTTAGGAGGTGTGTCAACAATACAATATACGTACGAGATATTTCTAGAGCTAATACCCACAAGTATATCATAAGCATACAAACGATGCATGATCATTATGCCGACAAACATAAGCACAAAGCAATATGTAAAGCCCCATAAGGTAAACAATAACGACTGCACTATTCACCGGTGCCACGATAATTACTCGTGTCCTCGCCGCTAGGAAAACAAAACGGTGTTACCAAAACTATAACCCGTATAACGTACGTATAACGGTCTACGAACATATCATTGACATATAAGTATTTAAGATGTACAAGATTAGTGTTACAAGACGCGTCCGTACCTTCGTTGGCAACGTTAGGTACTACCGCGGAAGACGTACTTTCACGGAAGAACGTGAACTTCAAAACGGTTCGTCGGGGCGGCAGTAACGGCGACAAATCGAGATTTCGATATCCTATAAGAATAATATCACCTTTATTAGCGATTTGACACTATAACTGGCTTTTTAGGTAAAAATTACCATTTTGCCCTTCTACCCCTAATCGGCGGAATTTCACCAAAGACTTCGTTACTCTAGCAAATTTTCTTCCCGAAATTTTTCCGAACTTCGACGCAACTATGATTTTCGAAAATAATGACTAAAATAGCCCTCCCATATGATACCCAAATCATACTTGAAATTTAAAGGCTATTCTAACAAATTCTACCCTTACTTTTAAAAAGACTGCTAAAGTTCCAACTTTTCGCGACTCGACCCCTACTATGTTTTTACCTCTTTAGGCATATTTTTCAATGCAATGAGGCCTAAAAACAAGCATAGGAATCTTATCACCTACTTCCTAAATCTAACTAACAATTCTACTAACTACCGAACTAAAGACTTAAAAGCTAAAGGCCAAAAGACTTACCCGTTGAAGAATTTGCAGAGCTTTTCCCGAGCTTATCTCTCTACTTTCTCTCTCAAGAAATTCGGTCAAGACAAGAAAGAAATGGTGTGAGGATTTCTCAAGGAGCATGCCTCCTATTTATAGACTTTGGTTAAGGCTTTGTTTGGAATTCCAAATTGTAAAGAACCCATTAATGCAACTTGAACACAAAGTCAAAAACTCCACCTCACCCCCTTTGGTCGACATCTTTGGGCTGTTTGGCAGCCAAGGATTGGCCAAGAAGTGATGACTCACCTCACTTTATGGCCGGTCCAGTAGTATTTCTCGATCGGTACCCGATTCGCGTAATTTGGAGAAATCTCAAAATTCTAGATTTAGAACTTTGAAGACCTTCTCTTTCTCATCAATAATATCTATTATAACTTGAATTTTGACTTTAGACAGGGTTCCAACCTGTCCCTTTGAAGTTTCTCGAAAAACGTGTCCGTACGCGTCGGTGTCGAAATCGGTTCGGAATCATCAAGCTCTAGATAATAATTCACGATTCCAAATGTATTTTTATAATTATAAACTCATCCCTAGATGTTGAGTTATAATTTATTTCCTTATTTTCCCAAAATGTGACTAGCGGCGGCATTTTCCCTATTTCGTCTTATTAGGACAATGTCTTACGGGTCTCGGAATTGACTTAGGAAGAGGTCACTTGAAGGTAAAAACTCAGCGATCAATATTTTACCTTGACTTTGGAATTCCTATTCCTGGTTCCCTAGATAGGATCTGTTTCCTAAATATAAGATTACTATTCATGCTTTTTAATTATATTATATAATAATCAAAAATTTGCAAAATATCAAGATATCAAATTTTGCTTCTTATTCTCAAATTCTTTGGCCAATTTTCGGCAGCCTTCTTTTTTTTTTTTTGTAAATGTTTTTCAAGAATTAATTAATTACTTAATTCAATTTTTATTAAAAATTCTACAAAATTCCCTAATTGGTCCATTCTTGTATTTAGGTTTAAAAATACCTAAACTCAACTATTTTTCTCAAAACTTTCCAATTTAATTAGTAAATACATTTTATTAATATTCAACTAATTTCCACTAATTTTAGAGCTTCACATAATTATTCTTTCATTCTCAAACAAGGTCATATCTTCGGCCGAGAGACAAAAAGGGGCACAAAAGACTTATATGGTATAAATCCGGTTGGAAAAGATGTCACCCAACTATGTCCTGAGGTATAGAATAATTAGTTAAGCGTAAATATGCCGGTATAAGTAAGTATACAATATTTTCGGGGCAGTCGGGTACGCCCTGCATTTTTGAGAAAAATATCGGTATGTGGCATCATTTGTCGGGTCTCGATATTCGTTTCGCAATCCCAAGTAAAACCCGAGCAGGATCCTGAGCAAACACCGATGAAGCAACTTTAATAAATTAAGTCATGATAATCCATGATGACACTTCTTTTGTGTTGGTTTAATAAGAGCAAGGCACGTGTTCCGTCATCATGGCAAGGTACAAGATTACTTTTATGTTGGCTCAATAGAAGGATTACACATGTCTCGTCATGTTTAGAAAGAAAAAGTTATTTTTGTGTTGGCGCAATGAGAACGTGACACGCGTTGACTCATCATGACAAGTGAAAAAGCTACTTTTGTGTTAGCGCAATAGAAACATGACACATGTCGTCTTATTATGACATACTTTTATGTTAGTCCAGTAGAAACATGACACGTCCACTATCATGACAAGTAAAAAGCTACTTTTGTTGGTCAAATGAAAATATGACACGTGTCCCCTCATTATGACATAGCTTTTGAGTTAGTGCCACAAGAGCATGACACGTGTCTTGTCATCATGACAAGGCATAAAGCTACTTTTTTGTTGGTCCAATGGAAAGAGGACACGTGGCGCATTTTGGACCATACACGTGGCGCCTTCTACACCAGACACGTGGCGAGTTCTGGACCGCATCCGTGTTTTATATATACCCCTTTCTCCTCATTTGTCTTGAGGCCATTCTTGGCCGAAGCATTGAAAAGAGAGAGGGAAAACGAAATAAAGAGAGAAGGAGAAGAGGAAGAAGGAGCTAGAGGAGAGAGAAAGAGTCCAGGGCCGATTTCGCTTCTGATTCAGCGTTTCTAGCTCCCGAGGCCTTCTCTAAAGTATTTCCTCTCGAGGAGAGCAACATTTCTACGGTTCTAGATTCTTGATATGAGATATTTGATAATGTCTACATGGTGGAGGTGCTGCCGGGATCTCCAAACCAATCACAGAGTCAAGATAAGGGCCATGATAAGAAGGGAATGAGCTTCAAGTAACCCCGATGGTTGGAAGAAGAGGAAACCGAGGAAGGACATTAGTCCTTAAGGTAGTGGACTTACCCTACTTGCATGTATTTAATATTATTGCTTATATGTATATGTATGATTGCTATGCTTGCTTGTTTATGTTTAACATATTTGAATTATTGAAGCTTTGTTTCTGATTATGCTATTGTCATGAGTATGATGCATGAAGCATTGAGCATGCAGAAATGTCATTATCTTGGCATGAGCCTAAGCAAGGCAAGCATTTCATACACTAACATTTATCTTGCAGGTATTATTTGGTATTGTCTGCTACGGAGATTCCCTAGAATCTCACCCTCCACTACCAGTTATTAGGTGTGTACTCAGAAGAAGTGCTACATGTAACACCCCGTTTTCGTAAACGTTTTCTCGCTATTTTGATCAGAGTTGAGTAGTCAGAAATTTTTTTTGATTTAAAATGGAAACAGAGTCACTGAATAACAAGCATAATAATATGTCTGGTAGTCATAAGTAGTACAATCATCCGAATATTTTTAAACAAAATAGACTACAATTTATTTTCTTCATCTTCTTTCCTATGCCGGCTCCTTACCCTTCACCACGTCCCGAACTCCTCGAGATCCTGAAGCTATATTAACAGCTGAGATCCAATGCCCATTGGATCTCATGTAACGGTTAACCTCATGCTTATGTAAACAGTATATGCATGACAGATATCCACAACATTTCACAGTATAAAAACAAATCTCCATATATCAGGAAATAACATTACACAACCCCTGCAGTATGTATGTCATCCCAGTCTGCACACTCTCCGGTGCCACGATGTACAGTCGTGTCCATAGCGCTAGGAAAACTCTCAACGGTGTTAACAATACCATAACCCGTGTACTCATCATTCCACCATTTTCAAACAAACAGAATCTCAGTATATGAACATAGTAATCACATATAGCATACAACAAGCATCAGATTAAGGTTACAATACGCGTCCGTACCTTTTCGGCGGTACAACGGTACTTTTACGGAAAACAAAAAAACAGTGGGTGAAACAGTGGTATGACGGCGGCTGACAACGGCTCGACAGTGGTACGATTAACTCAGATATCCTATAAGGATAATATTTAACAATATTTAGAAGCATAACAGGCATTTTAGGTACAAATTACCATTTTGCCCTTGGCTCCTCTAATTGCGGAATTTCGCGAGCTTCATGTTTTCACTCTATCTCTCCGAATTTGACGAGATCTCTTCCCCCAATAATATTTTCAAAAATAATACTTTATTTACCCCTCAATATGACATCTAGACTATCTTGAAAATTTAAAGATAAATCTAGCATTCCTACTATCTCTACTGAAAGAACTACCGAAACTAAAGACTAAGGACCGAAGAACTTACCCAGGGGTCGGATATAATTTCTCCGGGCTCTTCCTTCTCTCTACTCTCTCTCTTGGCTGCGGTTTGGGGTGGGAAAGAATGAGAGGAATGAAGGCCTATTTATAGAATTTTTTTTGGCACTATTCATCACTTTTTCAGACTGATTTTCGGCCGTCGGATCGCATTTTGCCAAGTGGCTTAATCTTGGCCTTCCCTTTAATTTTAGGAATTTTTTGGGATAATTTCCCTTGAAAAATAATGAGGCAAAATTAGGTATTATTTTGGGATCATAAGTGACCCCATGATTTTTAATATTTTACATGGGATATAAAATACCAATGTAAGTAAAATTGTTGTGAGATAATGATTTATCCTAATTAATAAAATTATCAAAAATTAGTAAGTGGTTAATCCTGGTAATTAATGGGAAAATTAAGGTATAAAGTAAATGAATTAAAAATAATTTAAATAATTATTTTTAATTGGAGAAATTCGAAATTATTAAATAAATAAAAAATAAAATATTAATAAAATATTTTATGCTTAGAAAAATAAATAAAAATAAATAAAAAAATAAATATCTAGATATTTTGAATAAAATAATAATATATATGGTAAAAGAGCCAAACGGGACATTTGAGAATGGATAGAAATAAAATCATACACCAAGGTATAGGGATGTAGTCTAAGTCATCTGGACTTTTTATGAACCAAAGTGAAATTCTATCTCGGATTGAGCGGTCCGAAAGTCGGTTCGGAACCAATAGGGTATTTAAGACCTTTGGATAGGAGAGAGAAAATGCAGATAGAGGATTTAGAGTCAATACCGAAACAAGTAGTTGCCGTGAATTGGGAATCTAGTGACTTAGGTCAGATCATATTACAAACCGGTGGATTTTTACCTAGACGGACGCCCGAATTCAATTCCGTAATCAAGACGTCTGTCCTAAAATCTTCAGCGAGATAACGGAATACCCTTAATGGGATCATAAATTTCATTAAACTAGATATTCCTAATGAGAAAGAAAGAAACTTCAAACTCTGTCGTCGGCAAGATTTCGCGATTCGTCAAGATTACGCGTTTCGGACACCGGACCGAAACTTTATCGCAGGCTCGAGATGTCACCATCAAGATGACATCATTTTGTTGACTATTGGGGAGGGGGAGGTCTGCACAAGAAATGGAGGGCCAAGAGTGTTTTGTCCTCAAAAATGCGATCCTACGGTCCATATTCGTCAAGGCGAAGTTCGAATTATTTACCGTTACGCCATCCGTCTCTTCTATAAATACCAAGCTCCTCTTCTTCATTTTTCACACCAAAAATCTGCCTCTTAGAGAGAAGTTAGAGAGAGAAGCTCGGAGAAAGTCTCGAGCAAAGTCCGGGTAAGTTCTTCGGTCACGGTCTTTAGTTTCGGTAGTTCTTTCGGTAGATATAGTAGGAATGCTAGATTTATCTTTAATTTTTCAAGATAGTCTAGATATCATATTTAGGGGTAAATATGATATATATTTCGAAAATATGATGAGGAAAAGATCTGTCAAAATTCTAGAGAGATAGAGCGAAAAGCAATGAAGCTCGCGAAATTCCGCCGATTAGGGGTTCGGGGCAAAATGGTAATTTGTACCAAAAATGCCTGTTATGCTGCTAAAAGTTGTTAAATATTATCCTTATAGGATATCCGAGATAATCGTACCGTTGTCGACATTTGTTGCCGCCATCACACCGCCGTTTTTTTCCGTGTCGGAAATTTACCGTTTTACGTAAAAGTACCGTTTACCATCGCGAAGGTACGTTCGCGTCTTTGTAACACTAACTCTGATGCTTATTATATGCGTATATGTGTTGTTAGGTATGTACGTTCGCGTACTGTAACACTAGATCAAATGTTTATTATATGATTGTATATGATTGTTGTGTAGTAGTGTACGAGGTTATGCTATATACACGGTATGTTACATACGAGGTTATGTCACATACGAGGTTATTAATGTTGTATCATACGAGGTTATGTTACATACGTGGTTATTATCTTGTATACGTGGTTATGTGTTTTTAATCATACATCCTTGCTTGGTCAACATCTTCATGATGTCACTCTTAAAAAATGTGACATCATCAAGGTGATGTCATCTCGTTGTTATTCATTTTGAAAACTTTCGGTCAATTTCGTCATCGACGACTTACGGCAATTTGATTAAAAGTTTCCGATGCTTTACTCCGATGATATATGATGGGAAAAAAATTTATACTGCTTTTGAAAATGAGATGTTACACCTTGCTTGGTCGAGATCTTCATGATGTCACTCTCAAAAATGTGACATCATCAAGGTGATGTCACGCGCACCGATAAAGTTTCGAAGAATCGGAGAATCTCAAAATCGATAGCAAGGCACGAAGTTTTATTCTTCCTCTTCAAAAATACTTGGGTTAACTAAATTTTTGATCCCGTTAAGGGTATTCCGTAGTCTGCTGAAGATTTTCGGATAAACGCTGTCGGTTACGGAAATAACTTCTGGTAGAACTAGCTTTTGGACAAAAATTCACTGGTTTGTAATATGTTCTGACCTAGGAAACCTAATCCCTGGTTTGTCACAACTATTTCATTTTCTATAGGTTCTCATTTCTACTATCTGCCATATTTCTGATTTATCTTGTATCTTAATGACTCATTTGGTTTCGAAATGACTTCGAGATTTCGCTCCGGGATAGAATTTGTTTTGGTTTATAAAATGTCTAGATGTTCGACTCTATCCCTGGGGTTTGAGGTAGGTTTTAATTTCTATCCATTCTCAAATGTCCTATTGGCTCTTTACCAAATATATTATTATTATATTACAAATATCTAGATATTTTATTTTTATTATTTTTATTTTATTTTCTAAGCATCTTATATTTTTTATTATTTATTTTTATCTATTTATTTATTTCGAATTTCAGCCCTTATTTAATATTTTTTTCCTAATTCATTTATCTTATAATTTAATCCAAGTAATTAGCCATTTACTAATTGTTGATAATTTTATTAATTAGGATAAATTATTATCTCACAACTATTTGATCGACATTGGTATTTTATATCCCATGTAAAATATTAAAAATCATGGGGCCAAAAAGTACTTTTAATAATATTATATTTATGCTTCTCTATTTTTCAAGGAAATAATCCAAAAAATTCCTAAAATTATAGACAACATACTTCCCAAGTTTTTGTCAATATTAGTTGCCATATGAGATTTATCATAATATTTTCAGTCCATTTTTATGGCCTATAATTGCATTTTTAGGGAGTTTTAGCTCTTTATCTCCTCTAATCTTCATAGAATTTTCCTAAGTAATAAGATAATTATGCTCATTTATTGAAACCACATATTCACCTATAACCTTTAAAGGAATATTTATTTATAATTAATAGTCATCCGGTATTGAATAGGGTATTACACTACACGAGATCCGGAAGGGAAGGTTGAATGAAGACAAACTAGCCAAGGAATGCCAAAGAATTGGAGGATGACAATGTAATTAATTTAACTGTCCGTAATATGTATATACTCTATGAGAATTTCCTGTATGTGATCAAATTGTTATTTTATCAGTATATTGTACTATTTTTGTTTTGTCCCCCAACTGCATATAGACTGCATATAAATATTCTGATGAATATCAGTATAGAGTAGGGTATTACAGCCCTCAATTCGATTGTCTAATCTTTTTGAACACTATGATTGTCACGGGCCAATTTGGTTGTCACTTTAAGCAAACATCGACAATGTGCTCTCAACTTTACTTTTAATTATATATACATGTAATTGGACAACATAATCTTAAACATGCCTTTGTAAGAAATTAATTAATTGATAAAGCCATTTTGTTTAGGACCAAAGGGGAAAAAATAAATCCATTAATGCATAATGAGGTGCCATGCATAAGTAGTGGGCAAAGCCAATCATGGTGAAATGTGAAGCTACCATTAACAAATTATACCTTTAAAAAAAAATTATTAATTAGATCAAAACTCATAATTGTATTAAGAAATATTTTTCATTGATACGCTATTAAAATGTCTCAAGTACTAGTTAAAATTTAGAGTTTTGACCGCGATCAAACTAATTATACTTGAAGTAATATATACTTAACTTTTACATCAAGTTTTTTTATTAGTTTGGATAAGTTTTGACCCCTTGATATTCAAGTCCTAGCTAACTGTAACAGTTTTGAAAATATTGTTCCTTACTATTCTAAATATAATGCAAGAACTAGCTAATTGTTCATATAGATTAAAAACATTAGGGTAAACTAGTTATTTGTAAAAATGTATGCTGATTTTTCTTAACTATCTATCCTTTTAATCATTTTACATTGGAGTATTATCAACATAACTTAGATACCAGAATCTAACTATATGGGTAAATCTGAAAAAAAAATAAAATAAATAAAC
Organism: Acacia melanoxylon; assembly: GCA_019022615.1. Lineage (NCBI taxonomy): Eukaryota > Viridiplantae > Streptophyta > Magnoliopsida > Fabales > Fabaceae > Acacia > Acacia melanoxylon. Next base: position 5,796,300 of record JAFJYJ010000011.1, read on the forward strand.
ATAGAAGACAAAGGACATTTAGGTTTTATATTTAGGACCAAAAAATTACCTCCCAAACCAACTCTTATACTCCTCTTGTTCTATTTATAAGGCATTTCTAATATATTTCACATATACCATGAATAATCTTAAACCTCATTAATTATGCCTTAAAATTGGACAACTTTTCAACATTGTCCCTAGGAAAACAAAGTCCACACCACAATAAATTAAGGATAAAATTGTATCTTAATATGAAAAATTTAATGACGTGCCTTACAAATAAGGTGAAAAATTTCTTCTCTCTGCTTTATAAATAGAAAAAGAGGGGTGTTTTTGACTGACGGATGATGGTTTAATCAACCGGTTCATCAATTTGATTATGAAAACATTGATATTAAATAAACTAGCTAATAATTCAGAAGAGTATATGGATATGGATGATCAAAAGAAGGGTCTTGAGTGGTATATAGCTAGCAATATATAATGGGGGACAGTACTTACAGAGTTACAGATGAGTACTAATAAGGTGTTCTATATAAGGTGTACCTCTAATTAGAGGTATAAGCATATTTTTTTAAATTTTTTTTAATTTTTTTATATATGTATTTATTTAGATTTAAATTACCCTCTTCTCAGTTTCTCAAATTAATTAATTTTCTCTGTGATTAAATCTAAATAAATCAATATATAAAAAAATTAAAAAAAAAAAAATATGCTTTTTCCTCACATAATTATAGCTATATATGGGACCAAATGCTTCAATTCTTCGATTTAGGAAACTTTAAAGGCTACTGAAGTGAACAGTTCATCATGATCTAGCCACCGGGCTTTTTAATTTGTAATCCAAACTTTTGTTCTTTAGTGATGATCTGATCCCTTTGATATACGTTTTCGTTTTAGCCTACACACAGTGGCCTCTCAGTGAATCATGCACAGTTAAAAAACAATAAAAAATAAGTTTATCTATTTTGAAGTTAATGCCATTAATTTGATCGATCTGGACAAAAACCAAAATCCCCACCACTACGTAAGGGACCATTACAAAATATAAATATAAATATAAATATATATACACACACACACACATTGTGAATATTGTAAATCCAATAAGAAAGGTTTTTGTCATTGAAAAAGCTGTAGTACTTATAATATATGTGTCCTTTGCTCCGCACGCCCATATCTTTCTCAAGATTCTGTTTATGTTGAACTGTCAATTTTTGAAGCTAAAACCCATCAGCTAAGAGCCAGTAGCGTTCTCACTTCCCAACCCTCCTTCACATTAAATCTCTTTCTTTCTTTCTTTCTTTCTTTTTCCTTTTTGTTTTTTCTATCCTTTTAACGACAAGAGGTGACAGAGAGTTGAAACTTCCTCGTAACGTTGAGAAGGAATCTTTTATATCATGAATCAAATCTGATCCATTCATACTTTTTTTTATATTATAGGATAAGAACACACTTGATCCGCCTAACAAACATATATAAAATATGATATGATATTGATTCAATAATATGCATCAATACCATATGGTTTATATATTATTAGCAGCGATTGTACCATGTTTAATTATTAGAGCCAAACTTGTCTAGTGTAACCAGAGAAACAAATCAAAGAGATGATATGATGATTATGATAATTACAAAGATACAAAAACATATCTTAGATAGATAAACGAAGAAAAAAAAAAAAAAAAAGAAATGAAGGCTTTGGACATATGAAGCTACAATCCCTATGAAACTGTTAAGCCCTAATATGCATGAATGATACTTTCATGAAAGGTGAAAGTCAGAGATAACTTGTATTAACTGTCAAGACCATTAACACCGTTTTTAATATTGTCTTATTATTCTTGGTTAAATGTGCTAATATAGAGACTCACACGTACGTACACGCTTTACGAAACTCCATATATACGACAGTCCAGTACAAAGTTTATCACAGCGTGCAGGCAAACAACGCTGAATGTTTATGTCTGTCTTGTTAGAGATTGGTCAGCTAAAGTAACAAGCAATTATTTTTTCAGTTGAATATTAGACAAATTTCATGATTATGTCTCACAAGAAATAATGAATGTTAGTGCTGTGGAAAGATTATGGGAGGCTATCGATTTGAATATTCTTCATTTTTTTCAGTTAAGGTGCAACCAGTATTCTAAAGAATTATTTCAGGTGCACCATCATCTTAAAGTATTTTTTTTGGGGTATAATTTTACACTTAATTAACAATCTAGGTAATTTGTTAGATACACCTAATGAAAAATACTTTAGAATGTTTGATGCGCCAAAAAACAATTTAAGGTTATGGTGCTGAACATGCCTAAAAATATATTTTAGGGTGATGGAAGCACCTGAAAAAAATACTTTAGGTGTTAGATGCAGCACAAAATACTTTAAGACACCATGTTCATTTGAAATAGTAGCCTTAACTTTTTTTTTTTTTTTGTTTTAATATATTTATGTTAACTAATGTATAATACTTGTTTGTTTCTTTTGCCACTTCAATGTACAAGTGCATATTTGTTTTTATACTATTCAATTTTTCAATAAAAGTTTGTATGTATTTTGCCGTTTAGTCCAAGACAAGTTCTACTATTCAATAGTGCTTATCTACTTAATTACATGCTGTTCATTAACAAAGGTTCAATTCTAACAAAAGAAATAGAATTCATACTTGTATCCTTATTGGATATGAGTTGCATTCATATTAATTAGATCGATATGATATTCATTCGGATGTTATTTAATTTTTAATTTCAAGAGAGAGTGAAACGAAACAATAAGATTACGCGCGTTGTATTATTGAATAATAAATTAATACAAACAATTGTGATAATCAAAGTTGTTAAATAGGTATGCATATACTTCAATGAGATCCTAAGAGATGTTCATCATTTAATTATCAACCTCTCGTAAAAAAAAAAAAAATGTTAGTGTGGTAAAGTTGTTTAAAACCCGAAATCAAAAGTTAAATAAAATATGATGTCCACATTTTTACTATAAGATGTTTATTATCCTTTTTACTTAATTTACACTTGGTATTTGATTTGAAAGATTCTCCAACACGAATATCTTCTTGTTATCATTGAGAATTCCTTGGAATTGCTTTTGCCTACTCAATTTTTGGTTTCACACTTACTATATAGTTAATTATCTGCGCAGTACCTAATTAAATTTAATATGATTAATTAGGTTTGATGAAGACCTAATTAGTGGCTATTTGAATTGGACGTAGGTACTCTTGAGCAACTTTTATCTCTTCTCAAAATTACAGATTTTTTGATTAACTAATTTAAATTGTACAGATTAGACCTCAACGAGTTATATTATTATTTTTCATATTGTTATTCACGATTAACATTACTTTTATTCAGCATTTTTTCTTATAAAAATGATTTAAAAATTTAAAACAATTAAATAAGCAAGAAATTAATTAAATATAAATGGTTAGAACAATTTCTAAAATTTTCCACTTGAAACGATTCGAGTTGATTTTTGACTTCCCAGTTCCCCCATATATCTAATTACTAAGATCGATGGATTATATATATATATATATATATATATATATATATATATATATATATATATATATATATATATATGAGGAATATCTTTTTTACGATTGCGTTTTGGAATGTTACAAAGATATGCTGAACTTTGTATGAACGTATTTTAATCGAAATCCTAAGTCTTTTGATTTGATTATGAAACAGCTATTAGTACAATTCCAGAAAGCAGAAGGAGGACGTCCACCTCCATGACTAGAATCCAAGGTTCAAATAATTTTTCAGGATCTTAATGTATAACACATTAATTAGGGCGCGCATACAAACACACACTCCCACATGTCCTTTTTATAAGCAACTTTTTTTCTAGGTTATGCAAAACAAAACTAATAGTGAAAATTAGTTAAAAACAATGAATGTGTCAAAAATTTTATGTCTTTACCAAATATACTCCTATTTATGAAAAAAGTATAGAACAAAGAATGAATAAAAAATATGTGAAAGATAATGAGTAATAAATGATTAAATGAAAGAGAATTAGTGGTGAGGGGGGATAATTAAGATAAAGTTATGTATTTAATAGGGGTAGAAAAGGAAAAAGGCAGTTTAAATCTTGAGACAAAAAGAAAGTTGCTTACATTAAGAACCAGCTTCAAGAGAGATAACATTACTTTTAATTAAAAAGGTCCAGAGGAGGTACATTCTTCGTCTAGTTCTAAATATAAGAGATAAATGACTAATTTGTAAAGATTAAGAAAAGCAGTTAAGTTAGTTATTTGAAAACAAAAAGGTGTGTTGAATTTCTTAAATTAGTACTAATTATATGCATTGGAGAAAAAAATATAAACTTAGGAGAAAATACAAATTGGATTAAGATTTTACACATTTAAGTTCAAAACAAACCAGTCCGCTACGTAGATCGCACGTCCCCACTGTGCTATATCAAAAACTTATTTATTTATTTTTAATAGATTATTAACCAAAAGATTCCATTCTATGATATCATTGAGTGTTTGTTTTGATCTTCCTCGATCTTTTTTTAGAGAACTCCATGTTGCTTAATCAACTCTCCTCACCAGCGCACTCAATGACCTTCTTTGACCATGCCCAAACCATCTCTAACCATATTTTTTACCATTTTCTCCTCATAGTTTGAAAGAAATTATAAATTTAAAAAGCAAAGTGCATTGAAGCGTTATATTTAGAATCATATGAAACCCACAAATTAGCTTTTATATTTAGGATCAGAGAGAGTAGATCAAACAATGCTTCACCAATCTTCTATATACCAAAACAGGGATGCTCTTGTAGTTACCATGAAAACAAAGATGCTTTGTGGAGATCAATGAGCTGTTGATTCCGCATTGCTCACTTCATAATAAATAATGTGCTTTTTTGAAACTAGGCAAGTTAAAGTTGAAGAAGATGGCATCCTATTTCGAAGCAATGCTCCTAATTTTTCCAATTGCAGTAATTATTTTGTCTCGTGGGGCCACATATATACTCATTATAAAAGATTGTGATTCGTACGTGAAGAGAAGAAAAAAATGGATATGGTAATCCCAATATCTCTAAATCATGTATTATAAGATTCTAAAGAAGTTTAATTATCATCTGCGCATGCACGAGTGCAAGACACACATTTTTATGCCATCATCATTATCAACAAAGCAAATTAAAGATATTAATGAATAATAATATCAACATGAGGCATATGAAAATAATAATTGCAAAGTGCACTCTAGCATCAGTCTTTTAACTTCACATAGAGTTTCATTTCCATCCCTTAATTTTCAAAAATACATTTTCAGTTCTCTAGTTCTAATGTCATTAAAAAAAGATAATATTGGAGTTTTAAATGTGGAGAAAGTATTCTTAAATAATGATATATTAATTTTAGTTTTCCAAAATTACAATGATTGACATAAAAGTCATCACTTGACATTGTTAGGGTTAAATTACTTATAAGATATTTTAAAAAATTATGGGATCAAACTGAAATCTTATATAAAATTAGAGAACCAAATGTACACTTTTACCAACAATAAATAATTCATGGAAAACATTACATTGTATTAATATTATTTAATGTTAGCTAATATGAACATTGCACATGCAACGAAAGGCTTTTTTAAAAGCATCTTTAGAGATCATCATTAGCAACAGAAATGAGAAAGACATGGAGCAAATTATTTGGACTTTGCCGGGATCAATCGATCACTAATTCTTTAGCGTGTTTAGATTTTAAATTACTGAGATTAATAATGTTTTTTCTTTTTCTTTTTTTGTGTGAAGAAATTCCTTTTCTTCTGTGTGGACCTGAACCGTCCCTCCCAACCATCTAGAAGAAGTTCTTCTAAACCATACTGATCGTTCAAAGGAAACAAAGGAAAATCATCATAGAGACCAAATTTGAAACGATAGAAAATTTATGAATAACGTAGTAGTGGGTCTGGACCAGCCTACGTGGGTGCCTGTTTCTAGCTATATTATAGCTTCTACAAATACACACACTATCTCCGATCTTAATTATATGACAAAGTTTATGGTACAATTTGCACTATAAACTTTGTCTTTTATTTCGGAGGGAGTATATTCCTAATGAGAAATATATATTTTATGTTAGATGACAGGAAGTCAGTTTCCAAATTAATTGAATGTTTGAAAACTTCGAAGCATTTTCTTGTTTCTTGAAAAATATAATAGCGTGTGTTTCATACGTCAAACTGGTCCCCATTCCACTCCAATATTGGGAACTATAATCTTCGCAATATCTTGTCGATGTTTTCGTTTGGTATATGATGTTTCTCGGATCTTTCCAAGATAAACTATATATACAGTTATACACACACAAAAAAATAATAAAAAAAGAAATCAAATAGGCAGCTGATGGTGATGCAAAATCTAACTGAATCTCGACTTTGTGGATCAAAGAGTCTCGGAGACAAATCAATGAAGGGAAGATTTTGTAACATTTTTTTCCAGTGATAGTTAATAATTAAGTGGAGGTAATTCAATTCAAACTTTTTGAATAAATCATAAAGTAGAGAAGTTCCAAAATAAATATTTTGATTCATGTTGTGTCATCTTCAGTGATATTTGGTGATAGTGATACTATATATCTAAAGATTTGGATGCATTATTGGAAAAATTCATTAGGACACAATAATAGTTAGTCTCATCATATCTCAAAAAATTCAATGAAATTATTCGTTCAACAGATTTTATGGCTAAATTTCCAAATAGAATCTGGATGAATTGAAGTTCAACTATCTTATATAATTAGCTTTGAAAATAATCACAATTGACAAGTCATATGTATGAGAATGGGATATTTTTTAGATAAATTTCTGCAAAGTTAAAATACCACACACTTGACATTAGTATACCATATATATTAATTAAGTTCGGAGTCAAACATGTAAGAGATCTAAATGAATCAAGCTTTTTTTTGTTGTTGATAAATTTAATTACTATTACCATCTTCACAAATTCAAAGGAGGATTCCGTTTAAGTTTGACAGAGTCAAGAAATTTTGAGAAATGAAAAGGGAACGTGGACGCAAAGAATATATATATATATATATATATACTTCTCATATTGTAGGAGAAGTGTATTATCATGTCATAGTTACTTCGATTTCGGTTTTTGAGTTTTTTATTTTTTTAAAAAGATGTGGGTCCCACTATTTCATGTCTTTGTAGAAATCTTATTCTTCTCAAGCAACATGAGAAGTGTAAACTTTATATATATATGGGGTTATATAATGTTAATTATATATATATGTGGGTCCCACCATTTCATGTGTGTGTGACATGAGAATATACTTCTCCTACAACATGAGAAGTGTTTTTCCCTATATATATATATAATGGACTCGTATACATAATTACTCATGAATTTGGTGAGGAATATAAGTCATATTTTTTTAAAAGGATAAATTATCTTATTATCTTGAGTAGGGGCCCTAGATTGGCACACAAATTTTGAAGCATAATTACCAAATCGCATCTAAATTTTTACACGTTCCCCGCACGCAAATTAGTTTCTGAGTGTGTTTTTCTTTTCCTTGATAACAATACTTGGGAAAATTAGTGACGTGCGGAAATGAAGAACTCATTTATCTAGCTAGTCGCTTATCCATCATTAAAAATTTAAATCAATAAATCATTATATATTTTTGAAGGAAGTTGGTAATTTATAAATAATAGTAACATTTGATGCAAATGATTTATCTTGAGTTGTATGCTTTCAATGAAGTATTTTATTTATTTATTTATTAAAAACGTTTCTTTTGTTAGTTTTTATAATTTGTCTCATTTGTAGTTATCCTTGTGAGATTATACGACCTCCGGGTCAACATTTTAGTTATAATTAAAATGGTGGTTTTGGTTAACTTAAATATAGAAGTTCATTATAGCAGATTGGGAAAAAAAGCGACAAAATATGACCCAATATACATTTAATTATTTCGACATGCAATTCAACTGTGGAAGCAATTAAGCCAACTAGCAATGGCTACATTCATATAAAGCTTTAAACTAACCAGTGAGATCTCCACTTGTTTATACATAATCCACTGTATATATTGACCTAATTCTGATGGTCTAAATACTAAAATATAAATATATACATGGCTAAGTTAATGAGTGAAAGTGGCTTGGCCAGGTGACAAAATATGTTTGGGATCATATTGAACTTTTCTCTGTTGAAAAAGCTTCCATTTGTCTCCAAAGTGATCCATCCATTGTTTCCTGGTCAAGTTTTGTGGAAGATATTTCTTAATCTGAATGCCAGCTTCCTCACAGAACTGCAACACCATCTGGTTTTGCTCTTTAAATGCTTCCACTTGGCCATACGTACTCGTATGCAGAAAACTCACAACGTAGAATATATCTTCGTCCGGGATCAGCGCAGACATCTTATCATCCCACCTGCAAATATATGAATACCCGGTTAACATAAGTACGTACTATCAAAGTGGCTTAAACTATTTTGGAAAATCTAAAGGGTTAAGGTGTCTTGAGAACCCTGAAGTATTTTGTGGTCATCTAGCGGTCTGAAGTTTTTTTTTTTTTCAATTGTGTTCGGTGTCTAAAAGTATTTTTTGTTCCTTGGTTGCAAAAAAAACATTTTAAAATGTTGAAGGCAACTTAAAAAAAATACTACAGGGTGCTAAATATTTCAAAAAATACTTTATGGTGATTTGACAGAAACCTTAGTCGCCTCAGGGTCAAATCACAATTTACCACGAATTAAATGCAATATAGTGCAAACAACTCGGGATCGTTACGTTCTCTTATCAAGGAGCCAATTTATTTTGAATTCCTATGTTAAACTAAGTGCTAAAAACATGGTTAGAAAAGGGGTTTTGTAATTGGTTTTCTCTAAAATAAAATTTATAAAAAATATAAAGAAACCATTTCAATTCTTTTTGGTTTTTTTTTTTTTTTTTTTTTTTTGAAAATAATGAGAAATGTTTTGGATTAAAAAGGGATTAATGATTAAATGCTCTTGATAATGAAGAAAATAGCTATCCTCGCTCAAAAGAAATATTGGAGTCGAAACTTCATTAAGTCTAAATAAGAAAAACCTCAAGATACCACTTGAGTCCAATATTCTCAATTAAATATAGCTCCTACTACCGTAGCTAACTACTACCTCTTGAGATATTGTTAGAAACCACTTAATGTGCAATTGAAATTGGAACTATGCAATATGAGTCTTCTTTAAATTTGAGTGCTAACTAGCCCCTCAAGGATACAAATCAATTACATTAACGAGACAATACCATGCTAATCAACATAGCTTCATTGCAACCACAAAGAAATTCAAACATATATAATCTTCAAACCACAATATCCATTTTCAATTACAATTATCAAACTAACAGAGATAATTACCATGAGTCTCAGTTCCAAAATCATATATAAAAATTGGGAAATTCAAATACATAATTCTAGACTAATAGAATGATAGATAAACTCCCCTATGTAAGCACATGTGAACTCAAGCCATCTCTAATTCATCACCAAGAGCACAAAATTGCCTAGCCACTCATGAAATTAGCTTCAAGAAACATGATAGCTCTACGATTCAAACCCCACCATTAAATACTAATTAAAATAAAAAATTAGCACTAGACCCAGAAAGCTTGGTGGCTGAAAGTAAATCCAAAAATCAGAGATAGATAATAAATCCAGAAGCAAACAGTGTTGTATAATGGTTGAGCAAATTCAGAAACAGAGGAACCACGGTGGTGTTCACGGTAGGTGTTGATTGACGGAGGTGGTGGAGAGATGGAGCTCCGAGATTCTGGCGAAGTGAGTGTGATGGTCGTGTATTGTGAACGTCCGAGATTCCAAGGTGAAAAAAACCCCCCTTCTGTTCTCGCCGCCGGTAGACGATGGTGGAAGGAAGATGATGAAGGTTGAAAGCGAGAGGGACTGTCGGGATGAAGGATTCAGCAATCAATGATGAAGGACCGACTGGTGGTCGATGGTGAAGAACCAGCGTGAAGGTCTGGATGGATAAGAACCAACGTGAAAGTCGATGGTTCCCAAGTCGTGATTCTCGATCATCTCTCCATGTCCGACAGCGTCTCCCCAGTCGTGAATGAAAGTTTCCGTCTGTGCGTGGTGAAGACGATGTGCAAGTCCGACTATGCTCAGGCATGAATGGTCCTCTCTTTTCTCTCATTGATGGTGAAAAATGGTGAGGGGGGAGGTCGTGGTCGATGATTCTGTCTGAAGGTCGAAGCTCCCGCATTCAAGTCGTCTCCCCTTTTTTTCTTTATTTGCGGCGCAATCCCCTCTGTGTAATTAATCGGTCGGGGCTCCAAATCCCCAAATTCCCTGTGTCGGGTCCTCCCTCTCATTGCCTTCAGCTTCGGTGACCTAATTCATAAATGGTCAAAACGCTGTGTTTCACACAGGGACCTAAGTGAAAAGCTTAAACGTTTTTGTAGAGGGACTAAACTGCAACTTTTATAATTTGAGTTCAAACTTCCATTTTCAAATTTGATCTACTTTCTTCAAGTACCTACAATAAAAAGAATTAATCTAACATCAAATATTCTCAGAAAAATAAATGATTAAGAGTAATTACAATTTATTTGACAATTTTGCCCTTTTTAATCGTAATTTAATGTATTTACTCTTAATCTCAAATTAATCTTAAATAATACATTTTTTGGCCCAATGAACATGATTAAATCCCAAATTAATCATGAAATAACACATCAAAATATGGTTCGATCAATTCCCCCACACTTAGACCTTTATACTCCTGAATAAAGGCAATTCAATACAAAATTCCAAGTCCAAATCACTAATGCTTTTGAAAGATGAGCAATTTCATAATTAGAAGGCAATGGATTAATTAATCAAATTCCTCAAGCCAACACCAATGATAATCAAGCGATGTAAAAAAATTAGCTGACCATACAATCCAAAATATTAAAATGAAACATAGGAGAACTCTCAAGTTATTTTTACTGTTTCACTCATCTCACCTTATTGGAATAATTTCACTCTAGCTCACTTAATCAACACCTTACCATAAGCTTGTAACAACTCTAAAATCTCCACTTCTAATAGCAATTAATGTAATGAATCAAGAGGACTTAAAAGGCTTGTAATATTGGATGAAGGCTAAATGAAGTGAATTAATTAGAAAAATGAAAAGTTGATATGCAAGTCAAAGTTAGTGACTAAATTCATAGTATCTAAATAACTTTACAAACTTTTGCCAATTATTTTGAAAATCATGAACAAATGCCTTCTTCATTTTTTTTTTCTTTTCAATCCAAATACTTTTCTATATATTTTTTTCTTTTCAATACCTTTCTTTTTTTTTTTCTTTTTCAAACTATACTCACCCCTTTTTTTTTTTCGTTTTCATTCTTTTCATTAACATGGCATTTCAAATTTTGTTTGGAAATTCTCTTTTGATTTTTTAGAATACTACGAATACTATGAGTAATGACAAGCATACAACATAGGAATGGCTCAAAAAGGGTAAGCAAAGGGTAGATGAATGTAAGTTTGTGTTTGGGTGAAAATGGTTTAGAATTGAACGCCTCTTTCATTTTCATAACACTAATGCAAACACCGTTTCGAACAAGAGTTGAAACAAGTTCTAGAAGGTGAAAAACTAAGTGAACATTCACACATGAAAAGACTTTAAGGCTCAAATATCCTTCCAACAAGGTTTTTCTCTAATGCTCACTCTAACAATATCAATTGCATAGTAAACTAACCACAAAACATCTACTTAACTATTCCAAGTGCTAACCTTACAAACACAACTAATAAAAACATTGCAATCAATTAAAATAATGCTCAACTCTTAAAAGCACTAATGATATATAAACTTTTTTTTTTTTCAAAATAAGGAGCAAGTTAAAATCCAATTGTGGGTTCATTTCTCTTCCCATTCACTTGAAAAGCAAAACATGATTTTTTAAAAAAAGTTGCCAAAACTCTAGATCTTATGAAAGCTCAAAGAATTTCTCTCAATTTACACTTCCAAAGTGGCAAATGCTACCCTTTACCACTTAGGACTTGTATTAGAGCAAGTCATTCTTGAAAAAATTTCTAGATTAAGGCATTTTTTTCATTAAAAAACAACCAATTAATTGGGACTCAAAATGTATTTCCCTCCCCCACACTTAATCAACACATTGTCCTCAATGTAGAAAAATCAGTTCTATTATTCTAACTTGTTCCTTAATGAAGTGGAAAGTTGTGAAGTCCAATTGCAATTGAAGCACAACACATCAACATCATATAAAGAGAGAAGAGAAAAGAAACAAGCCAAAATAACAGAGAAAATTAGAATGAAGAGGCACAATGGTAATCAAGCAAGGTAGTGGCTAAGATGCAGAGCATACATTGGGAGTGCTTATTCTAATTACTAAACTATATTACTTCTAGTTTTATACTGAGATAGTCTCTCCCCCACACTTATTTCAAGCATTCAGAATCACAAATGAATTAAACAATTCAAATCAGAAAATGTAAGTGAAGGAAAGAGACAACCTGGCCTCAAGGAGGCTTTGATGATGAATCACGGTAGAGCTTGAGGAGATGTCCATTAACTTGAAATTCCTTTCCAGTAGTCTCATCAAGAATCTCTACCATGCCAAATGGATGCATTTTGGTGACAGTGAAAGGTCCATACCAATTATCTTTAAGCTTCCCATTCATCAACTTGAATCGGGCCTTATATAGCAAAACCTTATCACCAACTTTGAAATCCTTTCTTATAATCTTCTTATCATGAAGTAGCTTGGTCTTTTCTTTGTAAATGCAAGAACTCTCATAAGCTTCTAGTCGCATTTCCTCAAGTTCTTGCATTTGTAACTTCCTTTCCAAACCAGCTTCTTCTACATCCATGTTGCACATTTTCACAGCCCAATAGGTTTTGTGCTCCAATTCTACCGGAATATGACATGCTTTACCATAGATAAGCCGGTAAGGAGACATTCCTATTGGTGTCTTGAAGGCAGTTCTATAAGCCCATAGTGCTTCCTCCAACCTTGAGCTCCAATCCTTTCTTGAAGGCATGACTATCTTTTCCAATATGTGTTTGATCTCTCGGTTGGATACTTCTGCTTGCCCATTTGTTTGTGGATGATAAGGGGTGGACATTTTGTGGGTTACCCCAAGCTTAACAAGTAAGTTATTGATTGAACCATATTTTTATATGATTTTTCATAATTAAATTGGGATTTTTAATGTATTTTCTTGGACATTATTGCATGATTAAGCACTAATTTGAGTTAGGGACATTTATTGAAGAATTTGAAAAAATGTCATTGGGGTCAAAATTAATGTTTTGAGGAATGGGGAAAATTACAAGAAAGGCCCCAACAATTTCTGAAAATTAAAAATTAATGAAAAAAGGGCTAGATACAGAATTATAGAAAAGGACCCAAATTTATTTGAAAATCACAGTTGAGCCCCAAATACATTTTAAAGGTTCACACTTTAGTCCCTCCGAAATACTTTTGAAATTTTCAATTAGGTCCCTTTGTGAAGTGCTGCGTTTTGAGCAATTAGGATTTAGGTTTAATCTTGAATTGGGGAATTGAACACACGGATCCAAGACATTTTGCATTCAGCGCCGCGAGAACGAGCTCTTGGATTCACGCATAAAAAACATCATCGTCATTTTTTGGGGGAGACACACATTCGGACAGAGACGCAAGCTGGGGGGCACTCTCGCCATCCACGCGACTTCATCTTCTTCCCTCTCACCTTCCTCACGTCGCCGGTGGTAACCCTCCTCTTCACCACCGCCGGTGGCTTCCATACCCTCAACCACCGTCTTCATCGTCTTCCACCGTCACTTTCGACCACAGCACCACCGTCGACCTCCCTTCATCCCTCTATACCGTCAGCTCCACCGTGAACACCACCATCTCAGTTCTGAATCATCACATCAGTAGCTCCTCCTTTCCATTATTCCATTTCGGTTTCCTTTTCATTATCCTATTTCAATTTCTCCACTCATCCACGTCTTGAACCCACCTTTGGTCTTTCTTCATTATTTTTGCCACTCACTATTTTTCTATATTGTTGTGGTTTGGACAAGATCTTGCTACAATTTCAAGATTAGTTGGTGACAGTTTTGAGTTCAATGTGTGGCTAATTCTCCAACTCTTGGGGATGGATTAAGTGGCTGAAATTTCAGAGCATAAAATAGGGGAGTATTTTTGTTCAATTTATTTTCTCTAATTACATTTTAATTTCCTAGGTTTAGGAATATTTTTGTATTTGTTGAGACTTAGTTTATCCGTTTGGAAAACTTTGTGGATTGAACCTATGTGATTGGATTGAATTTTGTGGTTTGTTGAATTTATAAATTTGTATTTCCCTATTGATTCAGTGAAATTGTGCTTTCTACGTGGTATTGTTAGACAGTATAATTGAATTGGATTAATTGAGTGGCGTGGTATCGCATTCATATCAAGAGGAACCAAGTTACATTGAATTAATCACAATCACACACTAGGTGGTTTTAAACAATATCTCAAGAGGTAGTAGTTTGCTACGGTAGTAGGAGCTATTATTAATTGGGAATATTAGACTCAAGTGGTATCTTGGGGTTTTTCATCTAGACTTAGTGAAAATTTAATCCTATATTTAATTGAACTGTGATTGTCACTATTCCATTTCTAAGAGCATCCATACTCATTTTCATACTCCATTCCATTTTATTAAAAATACCAAAAACAATAGTTTAGCATTTAATTTAATTGCATTCTTATTTCCTTTTATTAATTTGAAAATCCAAAACCTAATTTTCCCCTTGTTTTAATTGCAATTGCATGGCATTTAGATTACTTAGGATTCAATAAAAGGCTCCTCGAGAGAGAGAACGATCCTAGGTTTGCCTATACGCAATCCTTGGTTTATTTTTGATTGTGGACCCCAAGGCTAAAGATAGAGAAAAATCCACTAATCAGTTATCAATAACTTTATTGTCAAAATGGGAATCTCTATCACTCACTATAGCCCTCGGTACTCCAAATCTACAAAAGATGTTAGACTTGAGAAACTTGGAAACCGTTTAGGCATCATCTTTCCTAGTGGGAATGGCTTCTACCCACCTAGAAAGATAATCCACGGCTAACAGGATGTAGGTAAAGCCAGATGATGGTGGAAAAGGACCCATAAAATCGATACCCCAAACATCAAATATCTCACAAAAGAGCATAGGTTGTTGTGGCATATCATGTCGCTTACCTAACCCCCCAAACCTTTGGCATTTATCACATGCCTTACAATATAAATATGCATCCTTAAACAAGGTAGGCCAGAAAAACCCGCCATCTAACACTTTCCTAGAGGTCTTATGAGCACTGAAATGTCCACCACAAACCATTGAATGGCAAGCAGAAAGTATGTCCTTAGTTTCGGTCTCTGAAATACACCTCCTGATAACTTGATCATTGCATAGTCTCCACGAGATAGGGCTCATCCCAAATGTAGTGCTCGGCTTCTCGTTTAAGTTTTTGAGCCGAAAAGAAGACATATGCTCAGGAATGAGACTGGTCACAATATAATTCACTAGATTAGCAAACCAAGGAACATAGAGAGATATAGACATAAGAGATGCATTAGGGAAATCATCACAAATTAGTTCAGAGTCAAATACTCCCCTTGTACCATCCGGTAGTTTACTCAGGTGGTCCGCTAGAAGGTTCGCAGTTCCAGGCCTATCTTTAATGCTTATATCGAACTCTTATAGCAAAAGCATCCACCTAATAAGCCTTGGTTTGGATTGAGGCTTAGTGAAGAGAAACTTCACAGCCGCATGATTTGTATACACCACCACTTTAGAGTTGATTAGATATTGCCGAAACTTATCTAATGCAAATATGACAGCAAAAAGTTCTTTTTCTGTGGTCGTGCAATTGTTTTGTGCACTATCCAAAGTTTTGGATGCATAAGCAATCACATGAGATAACTTGCTATGCTTTTGTCCTAGCATGACCCCCACAGCAGAATTGGAGGCATCGCATGCTAGTTCAAAAGGCAAGGCCCAATCTGGCGCATTTAAAATAGGAGGAGATATCAAGTGTGCTTTTAACTTATCAAATGCTTGTTTGCAAGAAGTATCAAAGACAAAATCAACATTTTTTTTGCAATAGTTTAGATAAAGGTAGGGCTATCTTGCTAAAATCTTTTATAAATCTCTGGTAAAAACCCACATGCCCTAAGAAAGAACGAAGTGTTTTAATATTAGTGGGGTAGGGCAACGAGGAAATCACCTCAATTTTAGCTCTATCAACCTCAATACCCTTGCTAGATATCAAGTGACCAAGTACTATTCCATGATCAACCATGAAATGACACTTCTCATAATTCAAAATCAATTTTTTCTCAATGTATCTAGCAAGAACATTGTCCAAACTATCTAAACAAGCATCAAATGAATTGCCATACACTGTAAAATCATCCATAAAAACTTCCATGCAATTTTCAAGAAAATCAAAGAATAGTGACATCATGCAACATTGGAAAGTGCTAGGTGCATTGCACAATCCGAATGACATTCTCCTATAAGCATAGGTACCAAATGGACAAGTAAAAGTGGTCTTTTCCCGATCTTCGGGAGCAAGTGGGATTTGAAAATATCCCGAATAACCATCTAGGAAACAATAGTGACTCTTTTACCGCCAACCTTTCAAGCATCTCGATCTATGAAGGGTAATGGAAAATGATCTTTCCTAGATGCTTCATTCAATTTCCTATAGTCTATGCACACTCTCCAAGCATTTTGCACTCTAGTAGGTATCAACTCATCATTTTCATTCTTTACCACAGTTATCCCACTCTTCTTAGGCACTATATGCACCAGACTAACCCACTTACTATCAGAAATTGGGTAGATGATACCTGCACTCAATAGCTTGGTTACTTCTTTCTTAACCACATCTAGAATTAGAGGGTTCAGTCTCCTTTGGGGTTGCCTAAGAGGTTTGGATTCCTCATGCAAAATGATCTTATGGGTACAAACAGTAGGACTAATCCCGGGAATGTCGGCTAAAGTCCAACCTAGAGCCTTTCTATTTTTACTCAAGACATCAAGCAATTTCTCCTCCTCATTAACAGACAAAGAATTTGAAATAATAACAGGTAATTTTCCATCAACAGTAAGGAAAGCATATTTCAAATTAGTGGGAGAGGCTTAAGCTCTAAATCAGGAGATTGAACAATAGAGGGAATTAGTCTAGGAAGATCAAGGGTAGTAGAAATACTCCCCTTTGCAAGCTTAGGAGGTGCATGACTTGTGCTAAGCTCCATGGACTCTACCACTTGTTCATTGGTCTTCCCAAGTGTTGAACCAACACTAGGTTGGCTTACGAACAACGGGCTTGGGGAAAGTAGTTTCCTTCATACCTACTTCACAAGGAGTGACTAGCTCATTCAAAAATCTCAAGGTATGCGGAGTGATCTTAGTTCTATGATTAGGCAATGAGTGATAAGGTGGCCCTTTAACCACATTGTGTTTAGGTCCAAAGTGAGTCACATGAGAGGACATCTTCGTCGGTGTAAGGGCTATCCCCTTGGAGAACAAATCATCCAAGTCTTGGCTACCGACCTCAAACTCAGCTTCCTCTACCAGTTTGTGACCTGAAACATTGACAAAAACACCTTCCTCACAAGCATCATCACTGAATATTGAATCATTGGAAGAATTAAGTTCTAATGAACTAAGAGAAGTAAGAGAAAAATCATCAAGGGATGATAACCAACAATCAACCATCGATGAGTCGAGGTTGGAAATCTCACTCCCAGGTGAATAAAAATTATCAACAGAAGAGGAGGGAAATTTATCACATGAATCCAATGAAATTCCACATTCAAGATTACAATTATCAATGTGCAAATTAAGCTCATATTCATCAACTAAATCATCAATGGCAAAGTCAATTGAATTCACACCTAAAAAAGAGTAATCTTCAGAAGGATGCTTCATGGCTTCATACAAGTTAAAACTCAGCTTATTGTTACCCACTTCCATAGTGATTGAACCATCTCTCATGTCTATAAAGGTACCAGTTGTTCTCATAAAGGGTCTCCCTAAAATAAGGGTGCATTCACTAGACTCATGAGACATATCCAACACATAGAAATCAGCAGGGAAAACCAAGTCTTTGACTTTGACAAGCAAATCCTCAATGATGCCTAGTGGGTGTCTAATGCTCCTATCAGCTAGTTGGAGAACCACACTAGTCCTCTTAAGCTCTTTGACACCAAGAGATTTAAAAATGGCACCAGGCATGACATTAATGGTTGCACCTAAATCTAACAAGGCTTGAGCTACATTCACATTACCTATGGTACAAGGTATAGTGAATGAGCCGGATCCTTGCACTTAACAGGGAGTTGGGGTTTGAAAAGGGCAGACACATTAGAGCTAATTTGCACTCTCTCATTAGGCCTAAACTTCTTCTTGTTAGTACAAAGCTCTTTTGAGAATTTGCAATAACTAGGCATGAAAGAAAGAACATTGATATGCAACTTGCTAAACAAATCATACATTTATTTCTCATTTTGTTCCTCATGCATTTTCTTGCCTTGAAAGTAAGCTTTAGGAAAAGGGAGTTGAGAAATTTTTACCTCCTTACCATTAGTACTTAAGAGCTTGATTGTTCCACTTGAGGTTGGTCAATTGCTTTGCTATTCTTCTTCTCGAGGATAGCCTTCTCTTTAAATTTGAAGGAATGGAACCACCTCTTGTCATTGAGTGATTTAGGATTGATGATAGTATTTGAAGGAAGAACCACTTGTCTTAGCATGCACATCACTCACAGAATTTGAGAGTTGAGTCAAGTGGGATTGCACATTGTTATTCTTCAACTCCAATTCTTCCAACTTCTTGCACACATGAGCCTTTGATTACCATCACTTGCCATATCACTTTGTAGCTTTTGTAGAGTATTGGAAATAGAAGAGAATTGACTCTCATTCACAGCTTTATCTTCCATCATCTGGTTGTTCATACTAGTAAGTTGAGAAACCACACTCTTCAACAATTGATTGGTCTCATCACCCTTAGACTCTTGAATAGGCACCATTTGCCCACGGTTTGACCCATATGGTTGGACTTGATATGATGAACCTTCTTGATTTCTCCAACCAAAATTAGAATTAGGTCTTCTACCTTCATTGTAGGTGGTAGTGTTAGAATCTCATCTTTGTTGTTGTTGATTGAGCCTTCCTTGATACATAGCATTAACTTCCTCATGATGATTAGGGCATAAACTTGTAATGTGCATCATTGAACCACAACCATCACAACTAGGTGCAACAAGAGCTTGTGAAGTAGGGGAATGAGGTGCTTGTTGAATACTCAAATTGTGAAGTTTGGATGTGATTAGAGAAAGTTGTGAAGTGACTGTATCCATCTTAGACTCTAGTGAGACCATTCTTTGGTTGGAACCGATATCACAAACTCTTCTTATCTCTCTCACATTATATTGTTGAGTATTTTTAGCTCATTCGAATTTGATTCCATGCCTCTTCAGCCGTGCAATCTTCTAAAGAACCTCCAGCTGAAGCATCGAGAATGCCTTTCTCATTAGGCAGAAGACCTTCACGAAAATATGTAATCAACTGTTCATCAACAATTTGATGGTGTGGACACTTAGCTAAAAGCTCCTGAAAGCGACTCCAATATTCATAGAAGGACTCCAAAGGGTCTTGTTTGATAGAGTAAATCTCTTTTTTAAGCTCCCCAATCCTTGAATCAGGAAAGTACTTTTCCAAGAAGGCTTTCTTCAAATTAACCCATGAATGAAGAGCATCATTAATATGCCTAGGTAGCATCATGTACCACTCTTTAGCTTTCCCCTCCAAAGTAAAATAGAACACCTTTAATTGCACATCTTCTATGCGAGCACCAACAGGCTTCATATTTGAGCAAGCCACGTGCAAAGCATTGAGATGGCTATAAGGGTCTTCCTTTTCAAGTCCATGGAAACGAGGTAATGAATTAAGCAAAGGACCTTTAAGCTCAAAATTGACCTCAAGGTTAGGGCATGCAATGTTGAAAGGATCCTGAGTGACATCCGATCTTGTTACATCCCTAATAGTTCTCCTTCTTGGTGGAGGATTGTTTTCACCTTCCATAGTCGTACCTTGTGAAGCACAATCACTTAAGTCAATGAAAAAAAATCAAGATTAAAAGAATGATCAGATTCCCCCTCAAATAGGTCGGACATATAAAGCTGTCAAGCAAGGAGTGAAACAATGGAGTACCAAAACTGTCTTGCACACAACTTCAAGCAAGAAAATGTGCAAAGTTGAAGGAGTAGAAGTGTATGTGAGTATGTATGCTAAAATGCAAATGCAAAAATAAGGTAAATCAAGATATTTGGTTATTTTTCTCAAAAAATTTGATGCAAGAAAACAAACTATGAATTTTTTTGAAAATTATGAAAAATGAAAGAAAACCTAATAGGCTCACAAGGGCAAACCCCGGTCAATTAAAACCAATTGACACTTAGTAAACCAAAGGAGTCAAAATTGACTCCCGGCA
Source organism: Acacia melanoxylon (assembly GCA_019022615.1). Lineage (NCBI taxonomy): Eukaryota > Viridiplantae > Streptophyta > Magnoliopsida > Fabales > Fabaceae > Acacia > Acacia melanoxylon. Next base: position 5,816,843 of record JAFJYJ010000011.1, read on the forward strand.
ATGGCGCCATTGATTTGACAAACCTTAGTCGCCTCAGGGTCAAATCACAATTTACCATGAATTAAAATGCAATATAGTGCAAACAACTTGGGATCGTTACGTTCTCTTATCAAGGAGCCAATTTATTTTGAATTCCTATGTTAAACTAAGTGCTAAAAACATGGTTAGAAAAAGGGGTTTTGTAATTGGTTTTCTCTAAAATAAAATTTATAAAAAATATAAAGAAACTATTTCAATTCTGTTTGGTTTTTTTTTTGAAAATAATGAGAAATGTTTTGGATTAAAAAGGGATTTAATGATTAAATGCTCTTGGTAATGAAGAAAATAGCTATCCTCGCTTAAAAGAAATATGGGAGTCAAAACTTCATTAAGTCTAAATAAGAAAAACCTCAATATATCACTTGAGTCCAATATTCTCAATTAATAGTAGCTCCTACTACCTCTTGAGATATTGTTAGAAACCACTTAATGTGCAATTGAAATTGGAACTATGCAATATGAGTTTTCTTTAAATTTGAGTGTTAACCAGCCCCTCAAGGATACAAATCAATTACATTAACTAGACAATACCACGCTAATCAACATAGCTTCATTGCAACCACAAAGAAATTCAAACATATATAATCTTCAAACCACAATATCCATTTTCAATTACAATTATCAAACTAACAGAGATAATTACCATTAGTCTCAGTTCCAAAATCATATATAAAAATTGGGAAATTCAAATACATAATTCTAGACTAATAGAATGATAGATAAACTCCCCTATGTAAGCACATGTGAACTCAAGCCATCTCTAATTCATCACCAAGAGCACAAAATTGCCTAGCCACTCATGAAATTAGCTTCAAGAAACATGATAGCTCTCTGATTCAAACCCCCAGCCATTAAATACTAATTAAAATCACAAATTAGCACTAGACCCAGAAAGCTTGGTGGCTGAAAGTAAATCCAAAAATCAGAGATAGATAATAAATCCAGAAGCAAACAGTGTTGTATAATGGTTGAGCAAATTCAGAAACAGAGGAACCACGGTGGTGTTCACGGTAGGTGTTGATTGACGGAGGTGGTGGAGAGATGGAGCTCCGAGATTCTGGCGGAGTGAGTGTGATGGTCGTGTAGTGTGAAAGTTCGAGGTTCCAAGGTGAAAAAAACCCCCTTCTGTTCTCACCGCCGGTAGACGATGGTGGAAGGAAGATGATGAAGGTTGAAAGCGAGAGGGACTGTCGGGATGAAGGATTCAGCAATCAATGATGAAGGACCGACTGGTGGTCGATGGTGAAAAACCAGCGTGAAGGTCTAGATGGATAAGAACTAGCGTGAAAGTCGATGGTTCCCAAGTCGTGATTCTCGATCATCTCTCCATGTCCGACAGCGTCTCCCCAGTCGTGAATGAAAGTTTCTATCTGTGCGTGGTGAAGACGATGTGCAAGTCCGACTATGCTCAGGCGTGAATGGTCCTCTCTTTTCTCTCGTTGATGGTGAAAAATGGTGAGGGGGGAGGTCGTGGTCGATGATTACGTCGAAGGTCGATGCTCCGCATTCAAGTCGTCTCTTTTTTTTCTTTATTTGCGGCGCAATCCCCTCTGTGTAATTAATCGGTCGGGGCTCCAAATCCCCAAATTCCCTGTGTCGGGTCCTCCCTCTCATTGCCTTCAGCTTCAGCTGACCTAATTCATAAATGGTCAAAACGCTGTGTTTCACACAGGGACCTAAGTGAAAAGCTTAAACGTTTTTGTAGAGGGACTAAACTGCAACTTTTATAATTTGAGTTCAAAATTCCATTTTCAAATTTGATCTACTTTCTTCAAGTACCTACAATAAAAAGAATTAATCTAACATCAAATATTCTCAGAAAAATAAATGATTAAGAGTAATTACAATTTATTTGACAATTTTGCCATTTTTAATCGTAATTTAATGTATTTACTCTTAATCTCAAATTAATCTTAAATAATACATTTTTTGGCCCAATGAACATGATTAAATCCCTAATTAATCATGAAATAACACATCAAAATATGGTGAATGAGAAAATGCTTTAAGATGTTGGATGCGTCTTGAAATTTTTTTAGGATGTACTTTTTGTTTCTTCGTCGCAAAAAAACATTTTAAAATGCTGAACGCAGCTTAAAAAAAATACTCTAGGGTGCTAAATGCTCCAAAAAATATTTTATGGTGTTGGACGCACATGAGAAAATGCTTTAAGATGTTAGATGTGTCTTGAAAAATATTTCAAGATATTGGATGTATTTTAACCGAAATCTAAATAGTGTAGTACTTACTTGTTGGGCTTCATGGGATAGACGAGGACGAGTCCTGAAGGAATGGTTTGGTTGAGGAGAACACCATCATGGAAATCCATGATTCGAGACTTTGGAACAAACATGTTGAGCCATGGATGAGGAAGATCCCACAGTCCTTGAGGCCTAAGGACAAGTTCAACAGAATGAACCCGATCCAGAAACTCCTCGTACGACACATCCTTCTCGAACTTAAACAACGACAAAAACGTCAACCCACTTAGCAACTCCTCAACTTCCTGGTCCACTCTTGCCTGAGAATCGTTGGTGTAATACTTGGCCAGCTCTAAGACGTAAACGATGCCGTTTTGTTGGACTAGGGATGTGATTCTTGGACGATCAGCCTCTGGATAGAAAGAAAGATCCATGGATGATTGATTCAGAAGAAGCGATCCTTCTACATAACTAGGCATGTTAGTTTCTACACTTTCGTTCATTGAGATTAATTTTTCTTGATCTGCACTTAGTACAGAGAAGTCATCGTAAAGCAAACTCAGCCACTTCACCTGCAATAAATAATAAAACAAACCATTTAATTTGATTTATCCTATTATTATATTATTTGCGTCTATATATATAAATGAAATTAAATACTTGCCCTGTTTGGTGCAGGTGCTAAAGCAATTCTGGCTCTGGTGATTATCCCAAATTGGCCTAAACCTCCAAGAACGGCGTAGAAAAGGTCTGAGTTAATCTCACGAGAACATGTTATTTCTTCTCCTTCCCCTGCAAATTATAACCAATAAAGATTAATTAATAATTAATAATAATATAAGTATTAAGGAAGGACTAGTTATCACGTCGAATAATTTAAACATACAAAAGGATATCTGTCTCGATTATTGCTATGTGCGCGCTTAGCTTTGTTTAAGTGACCTTACAATAAAACCAAATGGCAATGTTTAAGAGACATTTCTCTCAAACCATAGAAGAGTTGACTTAGCTTCGTTTTAATGTTTATTAACAAACAATTAATTATTAATTCAACTTCTTTATCAATAATGAACAACATAATGCTATATGATCTAAAATATTCCTTGACCTCTGTAAAGAGATTGGTCAATAGGATTATATATGCGTGTGTGTGTTGGACATAATGTCCAACACACACACACACACACACACACACACACACACACACACACACACACACACACACACACACACACACACACACACACACACACACACACACACACACACACACACACACACACACACACACACACACACACACACACACACATAGGTTTATCGTTTGTCATGTCACTTGACATAAGGTTTTATCAAGTCACCCCAAAACTACGTCGTTTTGGGAGTTAGAAGAATTAATGAAGGGTGTTTTGGTATTTTTGTTTTTGTATTTATTATACAAATTTTACCAAAAGACTTTTCATTAATTCCCCTAACCCCAAAACTACGTCAATTTGGGGTTAGGGGAATTAATAAAGGGTCTTTTGGTATTATTTTTTTTGTATTTATTATACGAATTTTACCAAAAGACCCTTTATTAATTCCTTTAACCCTTAAAAGGATGTAATTTTAAGGTGACTTGACAAAATCTTATGTCAAGTGGCATGACAAACGATAAACCCATATACCACTCTAGTCTTATTTATAAGTCTCTTTTGACCAAATCACACATACCAATGAGAGGAAGGTAGCTCAATGATTATGGGGTAAATTTTCAACTTTATCCTCATTTATAAATGAGTATCTTTCAACTCTTTATTCTTAGGACTGAGGTCCAATGCCCATTGGACCTCAGGTAACGGTTAACCTCATGCTTATGTAAACAATATATGTATGACAGATATTCATGACATTACAACAATAATCAACACATAAGCACACATCAGATGTAAGATTAATATATTAACAGTACATATCACATGTAAAGTTATTTATACAATTCACATGTATAGTTATCTATGTTAACAGTACACATCACATGTAAAGTTATCTATACAATTCACATGTATAGTCATCTATGTTAACAGTACACATCACATGTAAAGTTATCTATACAGTTCACATGTAGAGTCGTCTATTACATATAAGTATACAATAAACATCAGAGTTAGTGTTACAGTACGTGAACATACCTTTCACCGCGTATTGGCCAACTTGCCTGACTTTTGATCCTACTCCGGCTTCCCCGGATATCCTATATGTTATCGTCGGATTATTTCTTTTTCCCATAATATCACAACTAATATTCTATCTCTTAAAATAATATCAAAAAGGATATTTCCACCCATTTTGAAATTTCTACCCTTGGTGTATTCATTATTACAATTTTGCCCTTACTTTTTCTCAAAAAACGCAATACGGAATTTCTGGGCAGAATTTTCGATTAACTTTGAAAAATCATAATTAAATCTACAAAAATCGAAACGAGGATCCGTAAAATTTCCCGTAATCCTTAGGATGTCTATTTTCAAGAAAAAATACTTTCATTTACCCAGAATCCATGAAAAATTCCCAGTTTTCATTTTTCTCAACGTTGCCAAGAATTTTGCCCAGAAAAATGGTCTAACTTCAACCGGTTGTATCTATTTGTACAGGAATCAAAACGCTACATATTATATATATTCAGAAAGCCCTACATATCTACTTCATTTCTGGAAAGTTTCGTGATTTATGGGCTTCATTTTAAACATAAAATCATAGCATCTTTTTGCAGACTACAGAAAACTTCCACCCATAAATTTTGCCAGAGTTTCGCTACTTTGATCCTAATCTTCCAAACATTTTGCTATATTACTTTCTCCATCAATTTTTTGAAATAAAATCATTTTTAACCATAAAAACATGAAAATAAAATTGCTCTTGGAAATTTAAGATCAAAGCATAAACTAACTATGAATTTTAAAAGGTAGAACTTGAAGAACTTACCTTGCTATTGCTTCTACTCTTCCAAGCTTCCCTTACTCACTCTCTACTCTCTATATTCAGATGCTATTTCTTGTGTTTTGGTGTGAAAATGAAATGATCTATCAAACAAATGGAATTTAAAATCCCACCCCTTCAAATGCATGCCGACATTGTCACCTCTCACAAGCATTTCATGTGCCTTTTAATTAATTAATTGATTTGATTATTTGAAAAGTAAAAGAAATCTTATGCTTGCCGACACCACTTTCATTTTAATCCATAAATATGTTTTTAAAAAAGCCAAGCACATTGTTTATATAATGCAAAACAATTTCCATCAGATTTTCCACAAGTCACACGTCCCTCATCTCTCTCTCACCTTCATCCATTTTCATCTTATCCCATTTCATGCATTAATGAGCCCATGTGCTCTTAAATAATTATCTTATCTTGAACATTATCACAACTTTATCTTATATTATCCTCTTCTAAATTCATTAATAACCCTAGCTCAAGTACATGATCCTCTTCCAATTTGTCCCCTTATCCTCTTCCATTTTGTTGACCTTAATTACACCATGTGTTTGATTAAAAATAATATCTAGATTTTTTTCAACTTCATTCTTCCTCTTTCTCAACAGCAAAACCGTGGCCCCCTTATGAGTTTTGACTCTTGTGTTGTGTTTTTTTTCTTTGTAGCCATTAGATTCCTCTTTATTAGATTAAATCTTGGCCCTTTGTTTATGTAGAAAATTTCTACTTACTATTGAAGATTTTTACCTTATATCACATGTGCCTTTATCTTATATTATTTGTCTAATCTTTCCCTTTTATTTATATGAAATTCGCCCCCCCCCATAATTGTCTCTAGAGGATTATAGTTTAATCCTAATTAAACTCCTTAGTGTAGTATTTTAGGTGTTATTAGGTGCAATTGTCAAAATATGATAGGTTCTTAAATTAACTATGATCATTAATAATTTACTTAATGCTAATATTGAACCCTTATTGGTTCTTGATTTTTAGTTAAGTCAAAATATTCCCAATTGATGACATTAAATATGTCTTCTAATTAATTATGAGAATTAATACAATTATTTTAATTATTGTAAATTTAATTATCATTTAATTGTTGGTAATTTCCTTTAATTGATTTAGGTATTTCCATAACATTTTATGGCTCTTTATAATTAAATAAAAAAACTATGTTGTAATATGATAATTTTAGGGTATTTTATGATCCCTAAATGAAATTAGAAAAAATTTGGGTCTTTGTTTTATTTAATTCTAAGAGAAAATTCCTAAATTAAATTAAATAAACTACTCAATTTTGAGACCACATATTCACCTATTTTTAATAGGCATTATTTGTTAAAATATGATACTTATAATAAGTGAGAATTTTAAGGTATTACATGATGTATCTTCATCGGATCACTTACATGTAATCTGGATTAATATATTTCACTGAAGTCACGTGACAATTACATATATTTATGTTTTTTTAGTTTTTAGTTTATTATGTAATGCTTCTTTTTTATAATGGTTTTTCCGAGCCGACCAAAGCATATACTGTTCAACCCCTTTTGTTTTGGTCGTATGATCTTAGCCAAGTATAGTCGCCATCATTCAAACACCCAACAGGGGGAAAAAAAAAACAACAACAAGTGATTGATTGATTTAATTTTGTAATTAAAAAAAAAACATACGTAATTTTATTAACAAACTAATAAATATTCAGGAAAATTTTAAATAAGTATATGTTTGGTTAACGTTTATAATTTTTAACCCCCCAAAAAAAAAGTCAAAGGTATTTAATATTTTCACAATTGCAGGGACCGAAGAAAAAAGTTAATGTTATAATTGTATATGACATTTAAAAGAAAAGTGAGGGTGATACAAACACATAGTTTCTAAAAGAAAATTAACGTTTTAGAAATTTAAGTCATTAATAGTCAATGTTTTATATGAAAATAGAAATAAGTATACATACAAATAATATTAGTAAGTAACAACAGTTTTATGAATTATATTTGAATCCATCCAGTATGGATAGAAGACTGGACACCTGGTCAAAAAATTAGAACAAATATTAATTTTAATGAAATACACTTAAACTTCCAAATGTCACAGGCAATAGTATTTTCAAAATATGACTAGCTAATAATTTATTACCTATCCTATCTAGCCAGCCAGAAATCTGCTACGTACGTACAAACATAAGGTGTGAGTGTGACAAATAAAGTTAAATAGCGTAATCAAATAAAAATAATAGCTGATGATTATCAGAATCCTATATGTTAATATATCTAACTAACTCAAATGACATATATCAAACATTAATCATGCCAAATCCTCTCCTTGACTTTTGCAAAGAAAAAAAAAAGTTTGTAAAATTCTTGTTTTAACTATATTAATTCCTTAATCGATGTAAAGGAATTAATATATCCTGATAATAAGGAAGTAATTAATATAATTCCATCAAACATAAACAATTTTGGGAAAATAACAGAAAATATCATTTAAATTAAAAATTGGTCTACTAAATTAGCAAAAGAATAAATAGGTAATATGGTAGGAATCTGAGACTTTGAAATTTGAGTGTTTATAACTTATGTATAGGGATCAGCAATCAGGTATAGAGATTAATTAACGACTTGAATTCCTCAAGTTGTCACTATAGATACCCAAGTTTTTAACATGTCATTGTTTATACTCAAGTTGTGAACACCCAAACTTCAAATCTTATATTTCTGGCCATCAGATTACATATTTATCATTTTGCTAATATAGTAGATATTTTGGGCGTTTTTGTAATTGAAATGATATTTTTCTGTCATTTTCCCAACAAGTTGATATGAGATTTAGTTTCAAGAAAAAAAAAATCAGAGAAGTGATTCATACCTGTAACAACATCCAATTCATAAACATTTTGAATCTGAGGACCAAATCGAAAGGTTTGGCCACTAATCCCAGCATTAGAAAGTGTACCACCGACGGTCAAATACAAATAATCAGTCCAAGAACGAGGTGACAATCCTCGTTTCATGGTCTCATGCAGAACATCGATCCACCTTTGTCCCCCACCCACATCCACATAATAATCCCTCGGCGCCGCCGTCTTCTCCGTCACAAGTATTCCACCGAGACCCATCATTATCGTACTACTATCTCGAAACTGCTCATATTCACCACCACACCACCAAAAGCCATGGACTGTCCGTTAACGGAGTGACCCTCCCCTCTAGCCGCCACACTGAACGGGATGGGCAACGAGTTTGAGAACTTTATGAGTACCGATATGTCGCTTGTGGACTCTGGGTTCAAGATCGCCACCAGATTCTTATGAACCATGTGGCCGAAATCTGTGGAGCCTTCTAACAGAGACACAGGGTCACGGCTAAGCCTTATGGCTACCTGTGTTGGTGCCTGGAACACTGACGACAATAATGTCCCAGGTTGTCCCTCGTAGCCTACCAAGAACTCATTGAACCAAACATCTCGATAGTTCTTAGGAATCTCTGTCCACTTGGCCCAAGGTTGATTGTAATTATGAAATAATTGGGTCGAGATGAAATCCCCCACCGGATTATGAGGCACAAATCTGAAGACATAGGACATCATGCAAATATTAGCATACAAACCAATTAGAGAAGAAAATTGTAACATTACTGGTAACTTAACATGACTTACTCGCTGCCGTCAGGACGGATCCAAAGCTTCCCTGTCGAAGGATCTGTTGAGCCCCAGATTGGTGAATCGAAGGAACTACCTTCTTCCCCGACGTGGCTCTTATGTGACGCAGTGTGCTAAGGAAGGAATGTGAAATATTGAAGATGTTTGTACATAGATGGTTTCAAGAAACTAAACATATGTAAATCAATCAGAAATGGTAAAGTAAATATGTTGTCCCCCTTGCTGTGGATCAGTGGTGGTAGACGGTGACGACGACATATAAAGCGACGGTGAAGATGAAAAATAACCCGACGGTGAAGATGACATATCAAGTGGTGGCACCTTTGGGGAAGCGCTGAGCCCTCTGCCTCCATAGGGAACAGATGCCGTCGCCCTACCCCCTCTTATAGGACGGGGTCGGGCTCGACCACTACCACGTCCACTACCTGAACGTCCTCCTAGATGCTCCATCTCTGAACACGTATAGACATAATGTCAAAAAATATTTTTTTAAAAAAGATATTTAGTTAATATGACAGTAGCGAAGTAACAAAGTATGTAGTATAACAAATCGTCATAAACAAAGAACTAACACAAATCAACCGGACGATTCCTGTTCATCGACATCTTCTTGCACGTCTTCCTCTGAAGTCTCATAGTCGTCGAACTTAGATTCACTATCAGGGAATCTCACTTCTGCCTCATCCTCATCGTCTGATTTCTCATCGTCAATTTGTATAGGAATCAACTCTAACTCCGCAAGAGAATCAAAGAGATTGCTTGGTACTTCGTCGTCGAAGATGTTTATGGGCAGTACATGTTCCACATCATTTTGGAACGGTTCAGCCATACCGTCATTTGATTCCGGCTCTTTCGACTTTGGTATAATATTTCGTGCTTTGGTTTTAATAACTCCCCTCCACCCTTGGCGGGATGTGGGGTATGAGGTATAGTAAACTTGTTCTGTCTGTTGAGCAAGGATGAATGGGTCATAACCAACCGTATATCTCCTTGTTCAGTGCATCTCAATATTTCCATGTTTGTCCATTTTTGTCTCACATGGACTGTTATCAAACCACTCACATTTAAAAAAGGTCACCACCTTGTCCCACGGGTAACTCAACTGAATTATGTCAAGTAACTTCCCGTAGTAGTCAGTCTCCACCCCGTCAACTTGGTCACCTCGACAACATACACTGTAATTTCAACATAGTGTTCCTGCGTTCGCGTCAACAGTTGAAAACCGATACCCATTGATTATATATTTGTTGCATCGGGTAACACTAATTGCAGCTCCATAAGATAAACTCCACGCAACTTCATTGGGATATGATGGATTTTCCACGAAATAGGATCAAAACCATTTTGGAAACTCAAAGTTCGTGAATTGATCAACTTGGGACACCGACATTGAAGGATTTTCTGATCGGACCCAATTAGAGAAGTAACTGTAACAAAAAACTGAAGTTAATACTTTAATACTTACCGTAATAGTAAAAAGAAAAAAAATCTTACTTTAAGTACTGGGCTGCTTCTTCACAATTGTTTAGAATGTACCACTCCGCTACTCGTTTATCTCTTCCATCAAGAGTTTACCTCCAACGTTTTCCCACGACTCGCCCTGAAAAATTAAATATTGATTTTTGATCCCTCGTATCACCGGCATCATCGTTGCGAGGTACCCCTCTCCATCTTGACATCATTTCAGGGGGATAATAATATGATGCAAATTTTGTGGCCTCTTCGACTAGATATGCTTCAGCGATAGATCCTTCAACATACCTTGCATTTTTGATCTTGTGCTTAAGTGTGCGTAAAAACCTACAATGGAATATCATAGGGTATTTATAAACTAAAGTACCATGTCGGTCAATTAATAACAAAGCTTGAAAGAATATATATATTACCTCTCAAACGGATACATCTATCTATATTGTTGCGGGCCTCCTACCTTTGCCTCGTAGGCCAAGTGAACAGGCAAATGTTCCATTGAGTCAAACAAGCTAGGAGGAAATACCATCTCTAACCTGCATAGCGTTATGGGCATGCTCGGCTCCAGGTGCCGTAACTTTTCTACATTAAGCTCAGAAGCACAAACTTCTCTAAAGAACATTGAAAAGTCCGTTAGAATAGACCATATATGCTTCGGTAGTGCTTTGAAGGCCCACGGCAACAATCTCTAGAAAAAAACATGACAATCATGACTCTTCATCTTGCTCAACTTCGCCTCGTGCATGTCGACACATCTTTTCAAGTTTGACGCATAACCGTCTGGGAGTTTCAGATCTTTAACCCATTGCAACAATTCCAAATTCTGCTCTTTGTTGAATGTGTACGGCGCTCTAGGTTTGGAAATCCGTCCCGGGCCATTCTCCATCAAATGCAAAGCAGGCCTTCTGCAAATCGTTGCTATGTCCCGTCTTGCGTTGACTGTGTCCTTCGTCTTGCCCTTGGTGTCCATCACGGTGTACAGAATATTGCAAAACACATTCCTCTCAATATGCATGACATCGAGGTTGTATCTTAACAATTGATCTTTCCAATATGATAGTTCCCAGAAGATGTTGCGTTTGTTCCAATGATGATCAACGCCATATCCCTCAGGTTCGCTGGAAGCAGCCCCCTCTTCGACACTTTGAATGTACTTGACCCTATCCTATATTTCTTGGCCACTTAAACGACGAGGTTGATCTGCTCGTCCGACAACATTCCGCGTGAAGTCTTTTCTATTTCTCCTAAACGGATGATCGGGGGGGTAAGAATCACCGGTGCCTGTCAAACCAACAGACCTTGTGACTGTGTTCCAAGCTAAAACCCATGTTCTGTTCAAGACATATCGAGCATGCAAGCTTTCCTAATGTTTGCCAGCCACTCAACATCCCATATGTAGGGAAATCATTTATTGTCCACATTAAGGCAGCCCGCATGGTGAAATTATGACTTAATGATATATCATACGTAAGAACCCCTTCACTCCACAACATTTTCAACTCGTCTATCAAAGGCCTGAGGTACACATCTATCTTCTTTTTTGGGTTGGATGGCCCAGGGATTAACGCGTTAAGGAAGAAAAACTCTCTTCTCATGTACATAAAAGGTGGGAGGTTGTACGGAGTCACAATGACAGGCCAAAAGGAATAATTCCTGCCCGTATTGTTGAAAGGAGCGAACCCATCCGAACATAGACCAAGACGAACATTATGAGGATCCATAGCAAAGAAAGGATTTACCCCGTCAAATTTACGCCAAGCTTCGGCATCGGATGGATGCGTCACAAATTTTTCATCCCTACGATGCTCCCGGTGCCATCTTATGTGAGCAGCTGTTTGTTCTGATGCATACAATCTCGTAAGTCTAGGCACCGGAGGAAAGTACCACATCTTGCTTAATGCTTGACGGGTCTTTTTCCTTCCTTTCCCCACAACTTTATATCTGTCATGTCCACAAAATTTACAATTGGTCAGCTCAACATCATCCTTGTAATACAACATACATCCTCTGGGGCAGCAATGGATTTTTTCACATCCAAGTCCAAGCTCTTTCACCTTTTTTTTTTGCTTGGTAAAAATCCTTCGGCAAATTATTGTCTTTGGGAACAAGCTTACTCATGATCTGCATCATTTCGTTGTAATTCCTCTCACTCATATGGTGATCAGCCTTCAAGCTTAGTGTTGCTAGGGTAGCCGATAGTGATGAATATTCACTATTTTCAAAGTGTTTGCAACCTTCCCATAATGGACGTTGGGCTTCTTGAAGCATTTTATAGAACCTATCGGCTTCCGGATGAGGATCCTCACCCATGTATGATGGTTGAGTTTGTGTACCGGTCTCCTCTCCCATTGATTGGATGGATTTTCATATCTTTAGCCTTGGGGTCCACAATAAAAAATAAACCAAGGATTGCGTATAGGCAAACCTAGGATCGTTCTCTCTCTCGAGGAGCCTTTTATTGAATCCTAAGTAATCTAAGTGTCATGCAAATGCCATTAAAACAAGGGAAAAATAGGGTTTGGATTTTCAAATTAATTAAGTAAAATAAGAATGCAATTAAATTAAATGCTAAACTAATGTTTTTGGTATTTTCTTTTTAAAATGGTGAATGAGTAAATGGAATGGATGAAGTGAAAATATGAATTATGATTGTTCTTGGTAATGAAGAAATGACTATCCTTGCTCATAAAATATTATGGGAGTTAAAATTCATCAAGTCTTAAAATCAACCTCAAGATAACACTTGAGTCCAATATTCTCAATTAATAGTAGCTCCTACAAATATAGCTAATCACTACCTCTTGAGAAATTGTTAAAAAACCACTTGATGTGCAATTAAAATTGGATTAATGCAACATGAGCCTTCTTGAAATTGAGTACATAACAGTCCCTCAAAGGGCACAAATCAACCACATTAACTAGACAATAACACGCTAATTAATATAATTTCATTGCAACCACAAGAAATTAAAACATATTTTTCACACTACAAAATCCAATCTCAACTACATTTATCAAACCAACAGAGACAACTAACATTAATCTTAGTTCCAAAATCATATACAATAATTCCTAAAACTAGACAATCTAAATATATAATTCTGGACTAATAGAATGAATAAATTAACTCCCCTTTGAAGTGCCTTGAGCTCAAGCATTAATCTCCATCACCAAGAATTGAGAAATTTAGCCACACATAACCCAAACAAGCTGGAACATTGATTCAGCCATGGAAACGAGAAGCTTCAGCCTTGATGGAACAAAATGACGGGATGAAGACAAAGGTGAAGTTGATGGTGATGGGCAAAGGATAGAGACGATGAACAAAGGAAATAAGGTGGCTAATGGAGTGAAATCGAATTGGGTGAGAGGAAGTTCATGATTGAATTAGGGGAAGGAGAAAGTTTGTGAAGGAAGGAGGTGATGGTGGTGGTCGATGATTCTGTTTGAAGGTCCCAGCTCCTAGTCGTGAATGTGTGTGCGAATCCCAGGTCGTGGTTGCGTGGTAAAGGTCGACGCAGGTTTTTCGGGTCCGGGGATCGATGATTCCGATGAAGTCGTCTCACTCTTTTTCCTCGTTGATGGTGAAAAATGGTGGAGGGGGAGGTTGATGTCGCCGGCGGTGATGGTGGCGAGGGTGGAGACGCCGGCGACGATGAGGAAGGTGGAGGAAGAAGAGGAACGAAGGTGACGATGAAGCAAGATGAAGACGATGACTTAATTGAGGCGCGAGTGCGCTATTAACGGACATATTCAAATATTCCAACAGACACATTCAAATCCTTCAACGGTCTTCAACTTCAACCAGTACAAATACACGACGGATTGAATTCGACAATAACGAACCAGTGCATACATTGATAAAGCTTTCAAATAGTTCAAATTGTATTCTAATTATATCTTCGGATATACTAAGCTTCAGTGTTCATTATCATATCTACTCGTGAGAGAGTTTTACTACTTGCTATTACAATTCGTTTCAAATCTCAAGATAGAGGTATCTTGAGTGTGGGTGTATTAATTACAACTTGTAAGGGAGTGAGTCCAAGAGTGAAAGGATCATCCTTCGTTTACTGAGTGTGTAATTGTATTTGTAAGATAGTCGAAATCCCGTGAGAGAGTGTCAGGGACCGGACGTAGGTCGAAGAGTTTGACCGACCCGGGATAACTTTCCGTGTCCATTATCTTTACTTCCTTCGCTTTTCATCGTTCACCTATCATAGAAAACCTAATTCCTTCCAAAGCCAAAACGCAGCGCCTCAATTAATTATCCCCAGCTCCATATGCGGCGAATTAATTATATCCCCTCGGCTCATTCATCTCGGCTAGGTCACCATTTAGAATGTTCCCTGGTCAAAACGCAAGTTTTGACCAAGGGACCTAAATGAAAAGTGCAAAACCTTCTCCTGGAGGGACTTAAATGAAAACATTCAAATATTTTTGGGCAATTACGAAATTTTAAAAAAAAAAGAACATCTCGGCTACTTTTCTCCCTTAATTTTTTTCATTATATCCGCCCTCAGCTCAAAAATAATAATTCTATTCAATCTTGAATTTTCTTGTCGGGTTTAGCCAAGAAATCCTAGAATTGAAGACAAATCAATAACATCAAAACGCATAGTTTTAGGGAGGGACTGCTTTGAAGTGAAAAGTTTAGAAAGTTTTGCTTTCCTGGAGGGACTTAAATGAAAACTAAATTGCAACTTTTAAAACTTGAATTAAAACTTTCATTTTCAAATTTGAGTTAATCTTTTCAACCATCTATAGTCAAAATAATTAATCTAGCATCAAATATTCTCAGAAAAATCAATGATTAAGAGTAATTACATTTTTTTGACAATTTTGCCCTTTTTAGCCCTAATTAAATATATTTACTCTTAATCTCAATTTATCATAAGAGAAGCATTTTAAGCTCAATAACTATGATAAAATGCATTATGAATCCCAATTTAATGATGAAAAATCATATAAAAATATGGTTTGATCACCCATGTATGAAGGTTCAACATGAGTAATGAGATCAAAATATTGGCCGATCGACGGTCCCGCAGCATCCATAACCAACTGCTCATATTGATTAAGGTTTTCTCGATGACTATTGTCCCCGTAATAACCACTCGGTGTCTGTCGGACTTCACCATGACATTCCCAACATTCATAATCTTTCATGAATCCCTTTTGACACAAATGAATTTTGACCGTGCCCGTATCTTTAAATCTTAAACACTTACATTTGGCACACAGACACCTGATCGCCTTACTTGAACTATTTGAATTCGCCAAAGAAAATTGGATGAACTCTTCCAAACCTGCCAAGAATGCTTGAGTTAGTTGTCTTCTATCAATTAGACGATTGTACATCCAACTTCTATCATGGTTGCCTTCCATACTTTGACTAGTTCGAGTTACTAACCTAATTAACATCTCAACATGCCACAAATATATAAAAGTGGCCAATACACACATCTTCTTTCTACTTTACGTTAAAGATAGGTTCAAATAAAAAATGTAAATGAGATATTTTTTTAAAAAAAATTAATAGTGAATTTTATAAGACATTAACTCAACTAGCTAATTTTTGTAATAAATACGAATTTCAATATTCCCTAAACTCACATCTTCTTTCTACTTTACGTTAAAGATAGGTTCAAATAAAAAATATAAATGAGATGTTTTTTAAAAAACATTAATAGTAATTTTTATAAGACATTAACACAACTAGCTAATTTAACTAATTTTTGTAATAAATGCAAATTTCATTATTCACTAAACTCACGTCTTCTTTGAACTTTACGTTAATTCATTCATTCTCTTATCCCTCAATATCACTTTATAATTTGTTTTTTTTAAATTATCCATCATTATTTTATAACTTGATAAGGATAATTTTTAAAAGAAAATTTTAAATGAGAATTTTTTTAAAAAAAAATTAAAAGTAATTTTTATAATAGTTTACATGAACTATTTAATTTCATTAATTTTTCTAATACATAAAAATTTCATTATTCCTTAAAGTCATACCTTCCTCCTATTCTCTTATCCCTAATTCACTTTTCTCAATTCAACACCATTTTATTTATAGACTTATATATCATTACCCACTAATACAAAATCATAATTTTAACACATAATTTTTTCATTATACAAAATAGACTATAAAAAAATAATGGAACACTAAAAGTCTCACTAATAGTCACAAATCAACATGAAGAAACAATAATGAATAATTTAATCAACATTAAAGAAATAACACAAAATATTAAATAAAGATATGTTATCTAGAAATTTCACTCAAAAGAACCAATAATATTTTTGACATCATTTTATTACACATCAAAATAATACTCAAGGAAATAAATAAACAATTCAAATCTATCCACACAACAAAAAGAAAGAAGAGAGGAAGGTTACTTGGAATAGAGGTGAAGACAATAACCGGTAAGGGAAGAGGAGGAGGAGGAGACGCCGCCGAAAAATCACTGACCGGAGCACAGGGAGACACCACGGAAACTGAATGAAAGATGAAGTTGAGAGAATGGAGAGAACGAAGGGGAAAACACAGAAATGGGGGGGCGGGATTTATAAACTCTTTGTGACGGATCCCTAGATCCGTCGCAAAAAAGCTTTGCGACGGATCAATGGATCCGTCGCACGTGTCGCACGTTGGCGGACCAAAGGGTCCGCCAAATTGCGACGGACCCAGGGTCCGTCGCAAGTTGCAACGGACGTCACGTCCGTCGCAATATAGCGACGGACCCAGTGTCCATCGCAAGCTGGCAGACCATTTTGGTCCGCCACCTTGCGACGGACATCAGGTCCGTCACAATTCCCAATGGCGGACCTAGGGTCGCCAATTTAGCGACGGATGCGTTAATCCATCGCTAAATTATTGTTATTTTTCAATTTTTTTTTTTGCGACGGATGTTAAAATCGTCGCAAATTCCACCAAATTTGCGACGGAAATTTTTCCGTAGCAAAATCCATCACAGATTGCCTCTTCATCGTCCTTTAACCTTCAACACCACCGTCACCCACCATGACTGCCAACCACCACCACCATCTTCTTCATTGATTCATCAAAAAACTGAACAGGATCTGTGAGAAACACACACAAAAAAAGAGCAGAGACGCGATTCAGAAACTAGCGCACAAACCAGAATCCTTGATCCTTCATCTTCTTCCTCATTTCCGCGAGAGTTTGAGTTTTCTGGCGAAATATTTGAATTTTCCGGCCAGGCAATCTCAGATTTTGGCGAAGCTTAATTTCATGGCTATTTCATTTTTGAAGATTGTGATGGACTATTTAATTGCTATGTGTAGCTAAATCCTTTGCTTCTTGGTGATGGAGACTTGTGGCTTGAGCATTTGTGCTTCAATAGGGGAGTTCTTTAATTCAATCTTTTGCTTAGACTATATATTTGATTTCCTTGTTTAGATTTATCATTATTTAGTTGTGAGACTTGGATTGTTGTTATGTGTTCATGTGGATTGATTATTGTAGTTTTAATTGGATGATTATTTTGATGTTCAAATTTCCATATTTCTTTAAATGCTTGATGAAATAATGTTTGCTGTCATGTTTATGATTGGTAATCATAGTTGATTTTAGTTTTTGAATGGTTCGTTAGAACATTCTAATTGAGAAGAACAATTTGTATCATCCCAATTTAAATTACACATTAAGTGGATTTTAACAATATCTCAAGAGGTAGTAGTTTGCTATGTTTGTAGGAGCTAATATTAATTGAGATTAATGGACTCAAGTGTTATCTTGAGGTTGTTCTTTAGACTTAATGAAAGTTTAACTCCCATATTTTTTTTTAAAGCAATGATGGCCATCTTCTTCATTACCAAGAGCATCCATCATTAATCCCTTTTAATCCAAAGCATTCTTCACTATTTTCCAAAAATACCAAAAAGAATAGAAGAATTAGTTTCTTTATATTTTTATGAAGTTTAGTTTAGAGAAAATCAATTTCAAAACCCTTTTCTAACTATGTTTTTAGCACTTAGTTTCACCTAGGGAATTCAAAATAAAAGGCCCCTTGATAAGAGAACGATCCCGAGTTGTTTGCACTATATTGCATTTTAATTTGTGGTAAATTGTGATTTGACCCCGAGACGACTAAGGTTTTTGTCAAATCAATATCCCTCACTTTGTTATGCGTTCCCAAGTCTGACCTAGCTCCCTTAGTCAAAACGTGCATTTTGACTCAGGGACTAAAATGAGTTGTTAGACGTTGCTCGTCCGCCTACCCAATTCCAAGAACCCTCAGGCCTCTCCAAAGCTGATAAGAAGGAGATTGCCGAGATGGAAGAAAAGGGTTATAAAGCCATCTCTCTACTCCGACCCTATGCAGCCCTAAAGATCAATAAGTGTTTTGAGTAAAATGAGAGAATTAAAAGTTTGCATGAGGGACTAAACTGAAATATTTTGAAATGTTTCTGGGTCATAGTGTAATTCATAATAACTCTGGGGCTCTTTTCTGTAATTTGTCTCGCCCTTTTCTTCATTGATTTCCAATTTTCAAAAATTGTTGGGGCCTTTCTTATAATTTTCCTCAGTCCTCAAAACATTAATTTGGACCCAAATGACATTTTTCCAAATTCTTCAATTTTCTTCCAAAACACCTACAATGCAAAATTAAGCACAAGGTAGCATCAAACGTCCAAGAAATCATTTGCATGAATAATTAACAAATTATGAACATTTTACCCCTAATTACACTTAATTCAATACAAATGTTCCTAACTCAAATTAGTGCTTAATCATGCAATAATGTCCAAGAAAATGTATTAAAAATCCCAATTAAATTATGAAAAGTCATATAAAAATATGGTTCGATCAACCTTCTTCTCAGTCTTTCATGGCTTGTTGAGAATTGCATTCCATTCAAGGGAGAGATTTGGAGGAATGAGTAGCTGATTCCTTTTTCTCGGTGATGGAGATTAATACTTGAGCTCATTAGACTACATTAGGGGAGTTTTATCTATCTTACTATTAGTCTAAAGTTATATACTAAGATTGCCTAGTTTTAGGAATTGTTGTATATGATTTTGGAACTGAGATTAATGTTTATTGTCTTTGTTGGTTTGATAATTGTAGTTGAGATTGGATTTTGTAGTGTGAAAAATATATGTGTTTTAATTTCTTGTGGTTGCAATGAGATTATATTAATTAGCGTGTTATTGTCTAGTTAATGTGGTTGATTTGTGCCTTTTGAGGGATTGTTATGTACTCAATTTCAAGAAGACTCATGTTGCATTATTCCAATTTTAATTGCACATCAAGTGGTTTATAACAATTTCTCTAGAGGTAGTGGTTAGCTATGTTTGTAGGAGCTATTATTAATTGAGAATATTGGACTCAAGTGTTATCTTGGGGTTTTTCTTAAGACTTGATGAATTTTAACTCCCATAATCTTTTATGAGCAATGATAGTCATTTCTTCATTACCAAGAACATTCATCATTCATATTTTCACTTCAATACCATTCCATTAACTGATTCACTATTTTATAAAGAAAATACCAAAAATAATAGTTTAGCATTTAATTAAATTGCATTTCTCTTTAGTTTATTAATTCGAAAATCCAAAACATATTGTTTCCCTTGTTTTAATTGCATCTTCATGGCATTTAGATTATCTAGGAATCAATAAAAGGGTCCTCGAGAAGAGAAGAGAGAACGATCCTCGGTTTGCCTATACGCAATCCTTGGTTTATTTTTTATTGTGAACCCCAAGGCTAAAGACAAAAAGGCCCTCATCAACGATACTCATCCTTTTAGTGCTTATGTTTCTAGCACTTCCTCTAACTCTGCACATGCGTTCATGGCAGCCACTCCTGCTGTTGTCTCTAATTCAGGCTGATATTTGGACTCTGGAGCTAGTTAACATATCACCACCACTCCATCTACTATTCAAAATCCTACTCCTCATCTTGGAGATGGTTTTGTTCGTGTAGGCAATGGTGCTCCTCTTTCTATAGTTTCCATTGGTACACATGCTTTTCCTTCTAATTTTCATCTTTGTAAGGTTCTATGTGTTCCTAGCATGACCAAAAATCTTGTTTCTATCTCTAAATATACTAAGGAAAACTCAGTTTCTGTTGAATTTTTTCCTACTCATGTTGTGGTTAAGGAGCTAAACACTCAACATATCTTGATGCGTGGCTGATCGAACCATATTTTTATATGATTTTTGATAATTAAATTGGGATTTTTAATGCATTTTGTCATAGTTATTGAGCTTAAAATGTGTTTCTTATGATAAATTGAGATTAAGAGTAAATACATTAAATTAGGGCTAAAAAGGGCAAAATTGTCAAAAAAAAATGCAATTACTCTTAATCATTGATTTTTCGGAGAATATTTCATGATAGATTAATTATTTTGGATTGTAGATGCTTAAAAAAGATTAGATCAAATTTGAAAATGGAAGTTTGGATTCAAGTTGTAAAACTTTCAATTTGGTCCCTCTGCAAAACTTTTTAAAATTTTCAATTAGGTCCCTGCAGCAAATACACAGCATTTTGATTTATTAGGTTTTGTTTTCTTCATCCAGGAGACCCAGGACCCATGAGTTGTGAGGAATTGAATGAGGACCCGACATATTGAAGGCAGGAATTATTTCAGCGCCTCTAACAGAGAAAGGAGCTGATCGTCTTTATCACAGAACGATTCACGCTGTCGGGAGGGTTCAGCATTCACGACTTGGACCTTCATACCTTCATCATCGACCCTGACCTCCACCAACCAGAAACGCAGACCAGGGACCTGATTCATTCGAGGAGACAGAGCCACGACTTGCCAGGGGAATTCACGACTTTGGGACGCTGTCACACTCGGACAAAATTTTGGACCTTCCTTGATCCTCCATCATCTTGATCACTCGACTTCACACTGTCGGACCTGGGGAGAGACGCAGCTGAGGGATTTTTGGAAGAGAAAAAGAGGAGGACCTGATTATTGAGGAGGAATTCAGCGCCATTAACGAACACACAGGGTCTTGATTCACGCCTTCACATTTGAGGAACTTCATTCTCCCTGAACCTGGACCAATTAACTCCATGAGCTCATTTGGAAGGTGAGGGCGAGACAAATTTCAGATTGTTGGCTCGCGGTGGACCTGTTTTGGCAGAGTGTTCAGACCCTTCCTCTATTCTGATCTGCTATTAACCTCCACTGCCTTTCTCTCCTTGTACTCGGTTCCATGCCTATTTCAGATTGGGTTCTTTCATGGCTATGTGTAGCTAAACCCTTTGCTTCTTGGTGATGAAGATTTGTGGCTTGAGCATTTGTGCTTCAATAGGGGAGTTCTTTAATTCAATCTTTTGCTTAGACTATAAAGTTGATTTCCTTGTTTAGGTTTATCATTTTGTAGTTGTGAGACTTGGATTGCTGTTATGTGTTCATGTGGATTGATTATTGTAGTTTTAATTGGATGATGTATTTTGATTTTTAAATCTCCATATTTCTTTAAATTCTTGATTAAATTATGCTTGCTGTGTCATGTTTATGAATGGTAAACATAGTTGATTTTAGCTCTTGAATGGTTCGTTAGAACATTCTAATTTAGAAGAACAATTTTCATCATCCCAATTTCAATTACACATTAAGTGGATTTTAACAATATTTCAAGAGGTAGTAGTTTGCTATGTTTGTAGGAGCTACTATTAATTGGAATTATTGGACTCAAGTGTTATCTTGAGGTTGTTTTTTTAGACTTAATGAAATTTGACCTCACAAATATATTTTAGCAAGGATAGCCATCTTCTTCATTACCAAGAACATCCATCATTAATCCCTTTTAATCCAAAGCATTCTTCACTATTTTCCAAAAATACCAAAAAGAATAGAAATAGTTGCATTATATTTTTCATGAATTTTAATTTAGAGAAAACCAATTACAAAACCCCTTTTCTAACCATGTTTTTAGCACTTAGTCTAACATAGGAATTCAAAATAAATTGGCTCCTTGATAAGAGAACGATCCCGAGTTGTTTGCACTATATTGCATTTTAATTCCTGGTAAATTGTGATTTGTGTTGGTTATGATTTGATGATGCCCATTGACTAACGCTATATTTAATGTAGATTATTCCAAGTTAAATGAAGAAGAATAATCAAGAAGGAGATAAGGGATTAATGGAAAGAAAGACTTGAGAGGTTGTTTAGGAAGCAAGATGTTATCAAAAGATTTTGGGGCGAACTTGCACAATATAATAGGAATATCAACATTCAAGTTTTCTATCAAATCAGTGGCAATGAGCTCAGTGGAATGTACAAACTACTGATAGTGCAGCCTCTCCAACAGCCACAAGGGCAGCCTCTCCAACAACACCGAGTTTGTCCTGCTTCTCAACCTGGCTATGTACCTGCTGATGTTGTTTCTTCTTCTATTTCTAAAGTCACCATTGATATGTGGCACTGTCTCCTTGGTCACCCTGCTATGGATCTTGTCCATTCTGTATTAAAGCATAATCAAATACCTGTAGTGGCTATGTCCACTTTTACTTCTTGTAATGCTTGTTCTCTTAGGAAGATTTACAAACTTCCTTTTTCCAGTTCCACTACTATTTATGATGCACCACTGCAATTGGTAGTTTCATATTTATGGGGTCCTGCACCTGTTCACTCTAATGGCTATGCCTATTTATCTCATTTGTTGACTTTTGTACACGTTTTGTCTGGATCTACTTCCTAAAGCACAAGTCTGATGCTCTACAAGCTTTTCAGTTCTTCAAGACTGCAGTTGAATTGCAATTCTCTACCAAAATCCAGCAATTCCAGAGTGTGGAGGAGGAGAATTTCAAGCTTTTAAACTAATTCTTACTGCATGTGGCATCAATCATCGCTTCTCTTGTCCTCATACCTTGGAGCAAAATGGTTTAGTAGAACGCAAGCATAGGCAGATCGTAGAAACTGGTCTTGCATTGATGGCTCATGCTTCCTTACCTCAATGTTTTTGGTTTGATGCCTTTGCCACTGCTGTGATTTTTATCAACAGGCTACCCACACAAGCTCTTGGTGCTATTCCTTATGACAAATTGCATGGTACAGAACTAGATTACTCTATTCTTTGAGTATTTGGGTGCTTATGCTATCCTTACTTAAGAGATTATAATCGGCATAAGCTACAATACATATCCACACTGTGCATATTCCTTGGATATAGTTCAAATCATCGTGGTTACAAGTGCCTTGAGGTGCATACTGGTCGTGTCTATGTGTCTAAACATGTTCTCTTTGATGAGCATCACTTTCCTTACCGCTCCTCCATTGCCTTACTAGGTACCACTACTTCCCTTAACCTTCCCTCTTTCAGCCCTCCTACCACTACTACTACTATTTTACCTCCACTTATATTCCCCTCTTTCCTCTCTGCCAACCCTGAACCTTCCCCTATGTCTTCCTTATTACCTTTATCTTCTCATCCCTCTTCCCTTATAGCTCCCACTAACACTCATCCTATGCTCACCCATGCTAAACATGGAATTTTTAAGCCTAAATCTTTTACTTTCCTCACCACCACTCCAGATTAAACCCCTACCACCATAGTTGATGCCTTAGCTGATCCTCACTAAACACATGCAACCAAGGATAAATATGATGCTTTACTTAAGTTTGGCACTTGAGAGTTAGTTCCTTTACCATATGGCCATCGCACCATTGGGTGCAAGTGGCTTTTCAAAAAGAAATTTAATGCCAGTGGATTTGTCATACGCTATAAGGGTCGTTTGGTTGCAAAAGGATACTCTCAAGAAATAGGGGCTGATTACACTCATACCTTTAGTCCAGTGGTTAAGCCTCTCACTATTCGTATTTTGCTCACATTGGTTGTTACTCATGCATGGAAACTCCATCAGGTTGACTTTAACAATACATTCCTTAATGGCAATATTCAGAAGAAGGTTTACGTGGATCAGCCTCTAGGCTTTGTTCAGTACTCTTCACATGGTTCTCCTCTAGTTTGCAGACTCAAGAAGGCCATTTATGGGTTGAAACAGGCTCCTCGCGCTTGGTTCCAAACCTTGTGTCATAGTCTGAGCACTCTTCACTTTGATCAATCTAAGGCTGACCCTTGCTTGTTCATTCATCGTACGGCTTCTACTGTGACTTACTTAATCATCTATGTTGATGATTTGCTCATCACTGGTAATGTTGAGAAATAGGTTCAGTCCCTTATTCAGTCTATGAGTGCTTTGCTAAAGGATATAGGCGATGTCTCATACTTCTTGGGTTTTGAGTTTACTCGCACACCTACTGGTTTGTTACTATCCCAAAAGAAATATATTCACGAGCTATTTAAAAAAAAAACTAATCTGCTCACTGCCACGACATTAATTATCAACCCCTATAGACTCGAAGCTGGTACTGTCACAAAAGAAAGGAGGTAAACTGATGGAAGATCCCTCCATTTATCGCAGTATTGTATGTGTCCTTCAATATGTCTGCATTCCTCATCTTGACATTCAGTTTACAGTCAATACGTTGAGCAGGTTCATGCATCAACCATTGGAACAACATTGGGAGTGTGTCAAAAGACTTTTGGGATATATCAATCGCACCAGTCATTATAGCCTCAATATTCAACCATGTGATCAGTTTACTCTTTGGGTTTTTTCTGATGCTAACCTTGGTAATGACCCTGATGATAGGCGATCAGTGAGTGGCTTCTGCGCTTACTTAGGCTCCAATCCCATTGCTTGGTCTTCAAAAAAATAAGTAGTCTCCTGTCATTCTACTGAAGCAGAATATCGCAATGTAGCTGATGCGGTTCAAGAAGTGCTTTGGCTGGTTGCTCTCTTAAAAGAAATGTCCATCTCCCTAACTGAAATCCCTACCATTTGGTGTGACAACTCTAGCATCGTCTCTCTTGCAGCTAATCCCCTTCTACGTGCCAAGACCAAACATGTTGAATTGGACTTACACTTCAGTAGAGAAAAAGTTATTGATGGGGTTGTTCAAGTCAAATATGTACCAACTATAGATCAGATTGCTGATGTCCTTACGAAACCATTGGCAAACACTCTTTTCATCTATTTTCGTGACAAGCTCAATGTAGTTGACTCAGTAGTTCATAGTGTCATTGCGTCATATGAGCATACAACCTAGTTCACAGTATTTTTTACTGTTTTTTTCATGTCAATAGGGTGGATGTTAACATTACTAGTACAACTATCCTAATAGCAATACAGCTGTAGTCTTATGCAGTGAAGTGTCCAGACTCACTTCTTGTTATATAGCTAAGCATTATGCTCATATAATGCTATGAAAAATCATTTACAATTCTTTCAGTTGACAAAAATTGTCTTTTTAACTTTATTAAAATTACGCTATACAAAATTCTTTGAGTTTTATAAACATTAATCTAAAGACCTTTTTTTATAAAAATTAATCTAAAGACCTTTTTTTTTTCATTTTGAAAATCTCCGAAAACCTTACTCTTATTTAAAGAATTACACATATTCCATGTGAAAACCAAGGGAGAAGTATATATATTATTTTTTTTTTTTTTGGTGAGGCGCGTACGTAGAGTATATTCCATTGACGACAGACGTAGACTTCTCCCAACAATTAGGTTGTTATATACACAAGGCTTAGAACTAGAACCCTTAACCAGACAACCACTTATTCTAAAGAAAAATAAAATACACAAAAACCTCTCTTGAAAATATTGGCCTTAAAAAAGTATAATTATCTACTCATCCTAGGTGATCAAAGGTAGAGTGGGGTATAAGATGTTAGGATTCAAACTCTTATAATGCTATAAAATAAATCAATATTTATATAGAGTTCAATTAATATTAAAAATTTAACAAAATGGATTATTTATTATAACCCATTAATATAATGATTTATCCTTCAAATTTATCACAAAACCCTACATTCATGCTAATTAAATTAAGACTAATATTGTAGTAGAAAAGTAGATGCAAGAGTGCTAAAACAATATTCCACATGCTCTCCTATGGCTCGCTCGGGACTTTTTTTTAGAGCGCCCATGGTTTTTTCTTTGGGAAAATTATGATAAAGGATCTAAGAAAAATAATATTTATTAAGAATGATCATAAAAATTGTAATTATGTTGAAGGACTAGAAATTAAAACATTAAAATAGAAAGACTGAATTGCCCTTAGCCAGATTTCCTATATTCTCTCTAACTGAATCAGAATTTGGCGTGATTGATGGATAATAACAAATAGATTAATGGATTTTCATTGTTTAATGATTTTGGCATTGTTTGCCTATCTGTTTTTGCTCTTCTGTCAAATTTATGTCCGCTATTCATGCAGGGAGAAATATTCAAATGGTATAATACTATGTTAAATGCTTATGGTCTCGTGAAATGGGGATCTGTGCTGTAGGTTTATTTTTCCATACCATGTTATTTTGTTTGATTTGTTGGTATCATAGTTTAGCCCTAACATTAATTAGGAGGGGGTGTCCACATCTTACTTCTGTAAACTATAGAGCCTTGGAGTTTTTACTGTAATTAAAAAAGAACGAGGTTATTTGAATTGATATCTACTTATCATTATTTATCAATCACACCAGATTCTGATTAAATTAGAGAAAATATAGGAAATCTCGCTAAGGGCAATTTAGTCTTTCTATTTTAATGTTTTAATTTCTGGTCCTTCAAAATAATTACTATTTTTATGGTCCTTCTTAATAGATATTATTTTTTTAGGTCCTTTATTATAATTTTCCCTTTTTCTTTATCTTGGGTGAATCTGCATCTTCATAAACTATTGGTCATTATTCATGTGAAATTTTTTTAAGGAAAATACCAGAAAAATTCATTTAAAACAAGGAAAAGACAAATTCGAAAGTCTTATATCATAAATCTCAAGTCAGACATATAGGAAGAATTTAGGATTTGCAATTGTTTTCAAACAACCAATTTGCCCCTGACGGTTTGGGCCTGTTTTAATTGGTGTTCAAAAAACATATTTATACCAGTCAAGATAAAACTCATCTCACATACTTATCTCGTACACCGTAAATCATGTTAGAAAATCACTACAAAAAAACTTCGGATTAGGGACGAAATTACTGACGGAAAAAATTCCATCGGAAATTACCCACGGAACCTTCTTCCACGATTTTTCTTACGACGGACGTTTTCCGTCGGAAATACAATTATCGACGGAATTCCGTGGGTAATTTCGTCAGTACTTCTGTGGGTAATTTCCGTCGAAAATCCGACTTTTTTTTTAGTGAATTAGCTTATACTATTAATTCAAAAAGACACATTTATGAGCTCAAGTTGTCAACATGTATACTAAAGTTGTTAACTACAATTCTTAAGTTGTTATTCTCTATATATAAGTAGTTAGTGATATCTAATATCTGTGGCTTCAAAAATTTACCTACATAGTTGTTGGTATTTGGGGAGCTCAAGTTTCCAATATGTATATTAAAATTGTTAATTGTGATGCGTATTCAACTTAAGTATAGAAAATAACAACTTAAAAATCACAATTAACAATTTTAGGATACATATTGACAACTTGAGCTCTCCAAATGCTGTAAGGGGCAGATTGGTCATTTAGAAACATTTGAAAAATCCAAATTCCTCCCACGGGTCTGACTTGGGATTTGTGATATTGGACTCCCACTACACAAAAAAAAAAAAACTATCATTTGTCGCGGTCCATCTGTAGCGGTCATAAATAACCGCTACAAAATCACTATTTACCAGATTTTTGTTGCGGTTTTTTAATGAACCGCAACAAATTAATGTTTGCTGAGATATTTGTAGCGGTTACTCTAAAGAAAACCGATACAAATGTGGCGCCAGCTTGGCGCATTAGGGTGCAAATCTCAGTGGCGCAACATTTGTTGCGGTTTTATGGGAAAACCGCTACAAGTTTGGCGCCAACGTTTAGCGCGTAATGGCGCAAACTTTGTCGCTGTAATTCTGTAGCGGTTATACCAAAGAAACCACTACAGGATAGCGGAACAACAGCGTTTTGTTGCGGTGGTTGTGAAGCGAAGCTACAACCGCGTCAGATAATATAATTTTGTAGCGGTTTGTCCACTAACCACTACAAATATTTTTGCTATATATAGATAATCTGTCCGTACATATAATTATAAATTTTCAGAAAATACCAAATCTGCGTTGTCGCTGAATGAACATTTTCAGCTGAGTAGTCGAAGACATGCAGATATCTACCGCCCTGATCTCTTATGTCGAGAGATGAGAGCAGCAGATATTTTCCTATATCTTCTTTGTAGCCGAGAAGGTTCATTCAATGACAATCCAGATTTGATTTTTTTTCTCTGACGTGAAGACTTCTACTCTTCTGAAGATAGTCGAACGTGCACCGAAGATTGGTTTTCATTATAGCCACCTTTCTCTCTGTAAAATATCTCTGATCAAAATGAGTCAGTGAGTGTTTCTAGGGAGATTGGTGGCTATACTGAATGCGAATCTTCACGTGTATGTTAGACTATTTTACGTAAACTAATTATTCCTAATTTATTACTTTAGAGTGTTTTGGGAAATGAAGAAGATAAATAAATTAATTGAAATTTCTATTATTTTAAATATTTTCACCAAACTAATTGGTTTGACTCACAAACCAATTAGTTTGGCTTTTTTCCCACAAAAGTAACTTTGTAGCGATTAAGCTACAATCGCTACAGAATAGCAATGGGCTCGATTTTGTTGTGGTTAATTAACTTCAACCGCTACAGAATTTTAAGTGTCTCTAATTTGTCGCGGTTCTTTGACCGCGACAAATTTTCACGAAGAACGAGGCAAATTTATCACGATTTTTGTTGCGGTTTATCCCTCACCGCAACAAGTTTTATGATTTTGTCACGGTTATACATAAGAACCGCTACAAATGTAGCGGTTTTTTTTAACTATTCCTCTCATTTTGAAAATCCCGCTCTTAAGGTTTTGATATTTCACCTTTTAACCTTTCAACTTCTACCTTCCGACATCATGGTTTCTAAAGATAAGGGAAAAGGGAAAGTTTTTGATCGGGAGAGAAGGCCTATAAGGGGCAGTAGTAGTAGAGGGGGTTGTACGAGAGGGCGAGGGCCTGTAATATCCCCCTCCGCCCCCTCGGGTGGAGGGGAGGGAGTTTAATGAACTCTTTGCTAATGAGGAAATCCCAAACATAGAGACCGTAGGGGGAGAGCAGGGTGCAAGTCTGTCGCTGAGTGACGTGGACGAAGATCAGGAGATCCATATTGAGATTCCCATAGCCGAGGCGGAGCGATTTCTCGATGAGGAGAATGAGCGAGACCAGGGGAACCCCCAACCGTGTTCTTCGCGGTCCACCGGATTTGTGGTGGATGTCGAAGGTAAATATAATCAATTTTTTGTCAAAAAATTTAATTTAATTTTCTTACATGTAATTTGAATTTATTTAAACGCAATACAACAATGTGTTTATAATTGTGTAGATAAACATGGGAACATCAGCAGGAGGACGCTGGATGTTGCCGCGGTCACTCAGATGGATGACTATCGCGTCATAGTCCCCTGGAACACGGACACAGACCAGCCGATCGGCAATGGTGGTCATCTGATGAATCGATTCCTGTCATAATTTGACGGGAATTAGGCATGGTTTTCGATCTTTTTCCACGATTGGAAAAAGATTCCGCTGGAGAACAAGAACAAAGCGTTTTCTGACGTTGTTCAGGTAACTTATGTTGTTTAAATAAATTCAAATATTAATAGTAATAAGTTGTGGTTTATTTATGTATTTATTCATTTCTTACTTAATTACTAACTAAATTATGATACATAAAAAGTTTAACGTGCGAGCCATCCATAAGAGGTACGTACTCATGAAAATGTGTGAGGGGTGGAAGAGCCGGAGGGGTCGTCTCTACAACGCGTAGAATGGAGATTCAACTATGCCTTTGCAGCAGCTGATCGAGAACATCCCAGATGGCGTGGACCCAAATGACTGGGCAGGTTTTGTCCACTATCGGAGGGGTCCAGATGGACAGGTACTTTTTTTATTAATCGTAGTTTAATTTTTTTTAAAAACATGAGTTAATTTATTGTGACAACTTTCTTTAAATTAATTTTGTTTAAGTGTGATTTAAAAATATAAATATTGATTAAATTAATAGTTTAACTTAATTTATAGTTTAAATACACTTGAAATATAGGTTACAAGAAATCATTTAAACCTATAAATAGTAAGTCACTTAACATTTTGTTTGCTGCTCCTTGCAGGCCATGTTGCAGAGGAACACCAGAAGCTGGTCACATCAGAGGGTCTATCACACGGCGGCAGAACCAAGACGTTTCTTTGTGACCTACGGTGAGATCGTATGTTGAAAGATCAATTAATTTTAGGTTTAAAAGATGATTGTTTTGTTTTTGAAATAATAAAGTTTATATTCTTTTAACTCTTTCAGCAAGAGAAGGCTCGGGAGGAGAACCGTGAGATGGACTATGGGCAGTTGTTCACACGCACCCATAGACACCGTGATGGGACGCCGACTTCTGAGGCAGCAGAGGAGATAATAGTAAGTCAAAAAAAATTATTTATATAGTTAATGTTGTATATTTAAATTGAATTAAATATAGTTTGATTAATGTTTTTTGAAATCTGTGTGTCAGGCCCGGATTGAGGAGAGCCAGACTGATCTGCGAGCGTCGCAGCCCTCGGAGTCACAGGGGTCTGTGGATCCTTCAGCCCCTTTGAAAGCTGTTGTGGGCCGAAAAGAGCATCCTGGCCGGGTGAAGCGTATGGGATTAGGCGCCAGACCTAGCATGGTGTATGGCAAGGCCTCCGGCTCCGAGGCCGGCACCTCCGGGCTCGAGAAGGCCCCCACCCGGCGGAGGTTGATGCGATCATTGCCGCGAAGGTTGCGCAGGTTGCCGAGCAGATTGCTGCACATCAGGCCGCGAATGTGCCAAAAGAAGGCGCCGGCAAGAAAGATACGACCGTTGGGTATTGAGTCATAGGCATACTTGGGATGTTGTTCACGATGCCTTGACTGAGTTGATGCCTGGCAGACGGTTTCCAGCTCTCGAGCCTCCCCCTTCGTTCAGTGACGAGGATTACCCCGCCCCCCTCCCTCCGTCCGTCTACGAGGATCAAATTTCGGCGTCTGTTGCCGCTGGCGATGACGATGGCGATGCTACCTCCGGGTCGTGCACGAGCCCCCCGAGACGGGACTCGATCATCGGCTCGGGCTCCCGATAGTTAGTTTTTATTTTGAACATTTGGATGTTTGTTTTCTTTATTATGTTATTTCGCTTGTTGACTTTTTTATTTGGAGTAATATTTCAATACTTATATTCCATTTATATTAGGTTCTTAATGTTACTTATAATATATAACGTACAATATAAAATTTAGTATAGCTAAATAAAATAGATATTGTAAAAAAATTAATGGAGTTAATATGAAGGGAATAAAAAGTAATTTTATCAAATAAAATTGATTTTTTGAAAATAAATAAACATTTGTCGCGGTTAACACGAATAACCGCAACTAAATTCAAATGGCTATAATTGTGTAGCGGTTCAATAACCGCGACAAATATATGGCGGGATTTTGAATTCAAAATCGCCAATTTGTATCGATTGTTGTGGCGGTTTACCAACTGCGACTAAATGTTGGCGGGATTTTGAATTCAAAAATTGTAGCGGTTAAATAATCGCGACTAAGTGAATTTTCATATTTGTCACGGTTTATGTAGCGGTTAATGAACCGCTACAAAGTGTTTCCATGTTGTATTTAAACATCTCAGGTGTTGTTATGAAGGTAATTAAACATTCTCTCTACATTTATATTGTATCCTAGCTTTGTTAACTACATATGGATAAGTCATGGATCAAGCTACCGCGTAGTTCTCATGTATATTTAGCGGGATTGAAAACTTTCTTAGATTTCGCCTTCTCTCACGCTAGCATTAATGGCAAGATCGTGTGTCCTTGTTGTAGATGCAAGTTTAAGAAGTGGCAAACGTGAGAAAGCGCTATGGAACATCTTCTTATCAAGCCTTTCCCAGAAGGATATACATTCTGGCAAGTTCATGGTGAGAAGCGTGGTATAAGATACAGGGATCATCTTCCTCAAACCTTACAAGTAGCAAATCAAGGACATCAACATGATCCGGTTAATGAAGCTGTTCACGATGCTTTCGATGTTCAAGACGATAACTTCACGGCAGAAGTTCAAGGTCCAGAACCATTTTTCTTCAGGAATGATGCAGCTCGGGAATTTTTCGCCCTAATGGATGAGAGCAATCGTCCTTTGTATCAAGGTTGTCAGAAATACTCAAAATTATCTTTTCTGATCAAATTGTACCATATCAAGTGCTTGTGTGGGATCACTGATAAGGCAATGTCGATGTTGCTGGAATTACTACGAGATGCTTTCCCTGACGCGGACATTCCCACAACCTTCTACGAGGCCAAGAAGGTAATCAACAGATTAGGCTTGAACTACGAAAAAATTGATGCATGTCCCAACGACTGTATGCTTTATTGGGGAGAGGATGCTCGGAGGGAGACTTGTAAGAAGTGTCACACTTCAAGGTTCAAGACAGTTTAGAAAGGAAAGAAGCAGAAGAAGAAACCCACAAAGATTTTAAGGTACTTTCCTTTAAAACCTCGCCTACAAAGACTGTTTATGTCGTCTAAGACAGCTGAGCATATGAGGTGGCATGAAGCTGACAAGAGTGAAGATGGTAAACTCAGACATCCACGTGATGCTGAAGCTTAGAAAGGGTTCGACTCAGACTTTCCTGATTTTGCGGCGGACCCGAGAAATGTTCGTCTTGCATTGGCGACCGACGGTTTTAATCCGTTTGGGAATCTTAGCACAAGCTATAGTATATGGCCAGTTGTTTTGATACCTTACAACTTGCCGCCTTGGATGTGTATGAAACAGAGCTCTTTCATTATGTCCATGATCATTCCAGGCAAAAAGGCACTAGGAAATGACATCGATGTGTACCTCCAACCGCTTATCAAGGAGTTAGTGGAGTTGTGGAATGTTGGCGTCGAGACGTATGACACGCATGAGAAGACACTGTTCAACTTGCGTGCGGCGTTGATGTGGACTATCAGTGACTTCCCTGGACTGGGAACATTATCCGGGTGGAAT
This sequence comes from Acacia melanoxylon, assembly GCA_019022615.1. Lineage (NCBI taxonomy): Eukaryota > Viridiplantae > Streptophyta > Magnoliopsida > Fabales > Fabaceae > Acacia > Acacia melanoxylon. The sequence continues at coordinate 5,850,300 of JAFJYJ010000011.1, forward strand.
GTGCATACCGACCTTGCGTGTCCGGCTTGCAATTTTGACTATGACTCGGTGCGCCTTCCCCACAGTCGCAAGTGGTGCTTCATGGGTCATCGGAGGTTTCTCGATGGTGCGCACAGGTTTAGGTTGCAACACAATCGTTTCAATGGGCAACAAGAAAAAAGAGGACCTCCTCAAAATTTATCTGGTGCAAAAATCATAGAGCAGCTTGTGGATGTTGAATTTGAGTATAGGAAAAAAGACGATGCAGCAAAGGCCGGCACAAAGACTTCCCGGGCTTCTGGTTCTGCGCCCCAGCAATGGCGGAAGATAAGCGTCTTCTTCACTCTTCCGTATTGGAAAGATAATTTGCTCCGACACAGTCTGGATGTTATGCACATTGAGAAGAATGTGTGCGACAATGTGTTATACACGATTCTGAATGAACCAGGCAAGTCAAAAGATCATCTTCAAGCGAGGAAATATTTATGGGAGATGGGGGTTCGTGGAGACGCGTGGCCGGATGAGCATGACAGATTTCAACCGGCAAAATTCACCCTGACAAAACCGAATAAGGAAATCTTCCTCGCGACGTTGAAGAAGATAAAAGTTCCTGACGGGTATTCAAGCAACATTTCACGATGTGTTGATGTGTAGGGTCGAAAGGTCACTGGACTGAAGAGTCATGACTCACATGTGCTAATGCAACAGTTACTTCCGCTGGCCATCAAAAATACGCTGCCACTGGATGTGTCGATTGTTTTGGTGGAGCTTTGTACTTTCTTTTGGAAGTTGTGTTCCAAGGTTTTGATCGTGGAGGAGCTCGACCAGCTGCAACAGAAAAATTATTCTTATGCTGTGTCATTTGGAGATGATCTTTCCTCCATCATTCTTCATGGTCATGGTTCACCTGACAGTACACCTTATTCACGAAAAAAGTTTTGTCTGGCCCGGTTCACTACCGATGGATGTATCCTATTGAGAGGTACTCATTTAAAATTAATTATTTTAGCATAATATTACTCCCTAGTCTCACGTCTAACTATTGATGTATCTACATTTTCCCTTCATTACTTTACGTGAGGAATAAGGCGTGGCCTGAAGGTTCAATAGCATAAGGCTATATTGGGGATGAGGTCTTGTATTTTTGTTCCAGGTACTTTGATGACATTGAGACGTCATTCAACCGACCGCCTCGTGTTGACAATTGTCTTGAGCCAGAGCCATCAGGAACAGAGTTGTTAGTCCTTCGTGTTGGTAAACCAGTTGGCGGAAGTGAGAATTTCAAACTCACAGCACTTGAGAAGATTCAAGCACATAGACATGTCTTGATCAATTGCACTAAAGTTGAACCGTACCTTCAGTAAGGATTCCACACATATATATATATATATATATATATATATATATATAAATAATATATGTTATCCTATATATTTCCTTACATTTTATACTCAAATTTCATGCTCGTCATCGCATGTTTAATTACAAGGAATTCAGGAGCCATGTGAAGCGTCAACTGAGAATCCGTTCGCAGACATCCTCTGAAATTGATAGAAAGGTCCACAGAGAATTCCCTGGTTGATTTAGGAGGAGAATAATGAATGACCATAACCCGCACTCACTAGAATTCAGGGCTCTCACACTCGGTCCGCTTGACCACGCCCAAAGATTTACGGCATACAATGTCAATGGTTTCAAGTTTTGCACTGTTTCACGAGATCAGGGATTCCTGACCCAAAACTCGGGTGTATATGGCACGTTTGGGATGAGGAGTTATGTGAGCAGCAGTGATGGGAACATGCAGTTCGGTGACGTCCCGTATTATGGAAAGCTGCTTGATGTGGTCAAGATAATTTACCAAGGCCTTTTCCCCGTGACGATGTTCAAGTGTTTGTGGGCGAATACGACAACGCCCCGAGGACTCACGACTGACGACTTAGGCATCACATCGGTGAATTTCTCCCGGCCTATTCACACTGGTCTATCTGAAGATGACAAGCCGTATATTCTTGCCTTAGAGGCCCAACAAGTTTATTATGTCGCCGATGAGAGGCACGTGGATTGGAATATGGTGGTTCACTTAAAGCCTCGGGACCTTTACGATATGGGTGATGGTGATAACGTCGCCTATGATTGTAAGCCGTTCCGGCCCGGCCCGGTTTCGAAAACTTCTTCCCAGACGGCGATGACAATTTACCTATAGTTCGGTAAGTTTTTTAATATACGTTTTATGAAATAATAACATTTAACCAAAGTTTTATTTGTGTTCAAACATATTCAACTCACATGCAACATTTTATCCAAACTTTCTTTGTAAGGATGGTGACGAAGATTGAGAGAAAAGAATAGCAATGTATTAATCTGTAATCTTCTTCTTATTATTTTTTTAAAAAAAACCACAAAAATATTTGTAGCGGTCATATAACCGCTACAAAACCAACAAAAAACCGCTACAAAAGGAAACCGCTACTAATGACGTATCAACAACCGCTACTAAATGACTCCGCTACACAAATTAACAACTAAACCGCTACAAAATGATTCGCCGAATATCACAATAAATACCCCCACCCACCCACATTTAATATGTTTTTGGTTCCTGCTTCTCCATGTTTTCTCTCCGTATCTACTCATAATTTTATGTTTTCTCAAAGAGGTTAAGTGTTTGAAGTGGGTAAGTGCCGTTTAACCGTATTAAATCTAATGCTTATTTTCTACCCCTGCTGATACTAACTTTTGTTATTTTATTGGTGCATTTCATATTTTTTTACACTTTCTTTCTACTTTCTCGTATATATTATTCATCCACCTTCACACACATTTTTTTGTAGAAGTAATTATATCAGTTAATTAACACATTCTTTCTACTTTCTATATATTCTCATTGTTTTCTATTATGTATTAACCTTATGTAAACAAATATCATATTTTAATATAATTTATTTTCACCAAAAATATAATTTATTATTAATACAATGTTTAACTAATATCTTTAATTAATATTTTTTTTTAATTACATCCATCTATTTGTAGCGGTTAGTAAACCGCTACAAAAACGAACAAAAATATGACCACGCAAAAAAGAAATGGAATATTTTGTAGCGGTAGATAACCGTTACAAAAATTAAATACTAAAAATCGCCGCCAAATTTTTCCCAAAAAATGGCGGGATGTTTTTTGTAGCGGTTAACAATCGCTACAAATATTGGCGCCAAAATTTCCCCAAAAATTGCGCGGGAATATTTTGTAGCGGTCATGTAACCGATACAAAGTTTGAAACCTTTTTTGGCGCTCCTTTTTAATATAATTAGTTGCGGTTATGTAACCACTACAAAAGTGGTCGAGCTCCATTTCCGTACTCGTTTTTGAGTAGAAAGAACCAACAAGAACCTAACGAAGGAAATATTACGGGTGCCTGTTCGTTTGTAGTGTGAATGCTAGGTGCGATAGAGTCTATATGTAGTATAGATGTGTGCGATAAAATCTAAGTGTAGTATAAATGCTAAGTGTGATGTGTCTGCATTATGTATGTGTGAAAACGCTGGGAGTGATGTGTCTGCATTGTGTCCACACTGCTGGGGGCGATATGTGTGAGGTGTCTGCATTGTGTCCACACCGCCGGGGGCGATATGTGTGATGTGTCGCATTGTGTCCACACCGCCGGGGGCGATATGTGTGATGTGTCCGCATTGTGTATGTGTGAAAACGCTGGGAGCGATGTGTCTGCATTGTGTCCACACTGCTGGGGGTGATATGTGTAATGTGTCTGCATTGTGTGTGTGTGAAAACGCTGGGAGCGATGTATCTGCATTGATTGTGTATATGTGTTTTTAATAGACGAGAAGTCCTGTGTTTGAATACTACACCTGAGTATAGGGTAAAAGAAATCGTTAAGATACATGTTTAGTAAGGAATCCCCTATGGTTTGATAAATAGTTGTCTTACTTGCCGCGAAAATTTTAGTTTCCGATGCTTATCTCTTAGTTACTACAACCGGACCGCGATCGTGTCATTGAGTAGGAGGTATCTTGTGTTGTCATGGTGTATGGGCGCCATGGAAACATGTAAGGTATCTTGTGTTACCATGGTGTATGGGAGTCATGGAAACATTTTGATATCTCGGTATTGACCGGGGTATATAGGTGCCACATATCCTTGGTTTGGAAATACTATATATCAAAGTCTAAGCATAAAATATTTTATTAATATTTTATTATTTTTATTTATTATTTATTTAATAATTTCGAATTTCTCCCATTAAAAATAATTATTTAAATTATTTTTAATTCATTTACTTTATACCTTAATTACAAAATGATAAGATGATCTTGACGGTCAAACATTTTGATCTCGGTAGCGAATATCTCGAACATCAAAATGATAAAGCGGAGCGAACACGAGCGACATATAGAGTAAAGTTCCGGAGTGTCTAAATCCGAAGCTTAGATAATACAGAGTTTTGATAGTATAGAGCAAATTTCAAGGGCGAAATTTTGCTTAACGAGGGGAGAAATGTAATACCCTAAAAATATTATGATAAATATCATATGGCAACAAATACTGACAAAAACTTGGGAAGTATGTTGTCTCTAATTTTAGGAATTTTTTGGATTATTTCCTTGAAAAAAATAGAGAAGCATAAATATAATAATATTAAAAGCACTTTATGGCCCCATGATTTTTAATATTTTACATGGGACATAAAATACCAATGTCGGTGCAAAAGTTGTGAGATAATAATTTATCCTAATTATGAAAATTATCAACAATTAGTAAGTGGCTAATTAAGTAATTAGTGGCTAATTGTTTAGATTAAGATATAAGTAAATTAATTAGTAAATAATTAATTTAAAGGAGAAATTCGAAATTAATAATTAAATAAATAAATAAAAAATAAAAAAATATTTTATGCTTAGAAAAATAAATAAAAAGAAAAAAATATCTAGATATTTTGAATAAAATAATAATATAATCGGTAAAGAGCCAACGGGAGATATGAGAATAGATAGAAATGAAATTCTACCTCAAGATATAGAAATTTAGTCTTTTACCACCTTTGGACCTTTTATGAACCGGTGAAATTTATCTCGGATTGAGCGGTCTCAAAAGTCATTTCGAAACCAACGGCGTAATTAGGAGTACCGGATAATTAAGATAAGGCGAGATAGTGCTAAAAGTGACTTATAGAAAACGCACCATGTTTTTCAAACCAGGGATATGGTTACTTAGATCAAATCATATTACGAACCGGTGATTTTTACGCAAGAAGCTGGTTCTATCGGAAGTTATTTCCGTAATCGATGCGTTTGTCCGAAAATCTTCGGCAGATAACGGAATACCCTTAATGGGATCAAAAATATAGTGAAACCCAAAGTAGTTTTAAAGAGAAAGAATGGAACTACAAAACCTAGTTCCCAGATTTTTTAGATTCGGTAAAATTACGCGATTCGGACACCGATCGGGGAAACGCTATTGGTAAGACATCATGCATGACATCATCTTCTTCTAGAAGGATGATGTCAGCACAAGAGGTGTATGGACAAGATGAAGCCATGTGGCGAAGTGCGATCCGACGGTTGAAATCCGATCCGAAGACATTTGATGAAATTCCCACCTTGTCCCTCCTTTCTTCTATAAATAGCAAGTCCTCCCCTTCTCATTTCATCACCCCAAAAATGCAGCCTAGAGAGAGGTTTTAGAGAGAGAAGCTCTGGAGAAAGTCTGAGCAAAGTCGGGGTAAGTTCTTCGGTCTCTGGTCTTTAGTTTCGGTAGTTCTTTCAGTAGAGATAGTAGGAATGCTAGAATTGTCTTTAAATTTCCCAGATAGTCTAGATATCATATTTAGGGGTAAATATGATATATATTTCAAAAATATGATGAGGGAAAAGATCGTCGAAATTCGGAGAGATAGAGCGAAAACAAAGAAAGCTCGGCGAAATTCCGCCGATTAGGGGTTCGGGGCAAAATGGTAATTTGTACCTAAAATGCCCGTTATGCTGCTAGATATTGATAAATATTATCCTTATAGGATATCTAAGATAATCGGACTGTTGTACATTTGTCGCACATTTGCTTTCACCTTTCCAAAAAGTACCGTTTTCCATCAACGAAGGTACGTTCGCGTACGGTAACACTAACTCTGATATTTATTGTATGCGTATATGTGCTAGGTGTATGTTATGTTTATGTGAAGTAGTTGATAGCTCTGTGGTATGCTCATTGTACTGTTATGATGCTTGCTGGGTGTCGGGATACGGTTGCTAGGTGTGAAACGACTGCTAGGTGTGAAACATTTGCTAAGTGTGACATATCTGCCAGGGGGCTTATATGATGTTGGGATATGCTTGTTTGTATGCTGATATACTGTATATGTAAATATGAGGTTAACCGTTACCTGGGGTCCGTATGCATTGGACCTCAGCTCTTAATATAGCGTCAGGTTTAGGAGGACCGAGAATCGAGGAGAAAGGCAAGCAGTACGCATAGGGACTCAGCTGAAGACTTTCTTCTATTGCTATCTACTTTTGAAAACTCTCGGTCGTTGTACCGCTTTTGTAATCAGCCGGACTTACGGCATTTTGAATATAAGTATCGATTACTCAATCATTTCCGACGCTTTCTACTCGATGATGAAAAAAAATATACTGCTTTTGAAAATGGGATATTACATTCAAGAATGATCAGTTATGTTGATAGTAACTCGTTAACAATATCTGGCTCCATCGTTGTAGATTATATATTTTATATTGATAAATACTCGTATTAGAGTTAACATATAACTCTACATAAACTATTTAAAAACAAAAGGATGATGATGATGATGATGATGATGATGATAGACTGTCACACATAGTTATTCATTCGTTTGCGCCAAATTAGAAAAAATGTCCTATAAATTAGTGTTATGAAAGATATAATTTAATTTAAAAACATGTGGAATTTATTTATTTTTATTCTGGGTCTTTTTTAATTAAACCTATTAATAAAGTCGCCAATTAATTGAAAGATATATTTTTGGATCGTTCTCTACATCTTCTTTTCTTATCAATATTTCTTTTTTTAGAATTTGAATTGCTGTAGACAAGAGATTTCATTAAGTTGGTTTGTGATATTTTTACCAATAAAAAAAGTTGGTTTGGGTAATTAATTAAATAATCATTTTCATCATTATTCAATTGAAAGTACATATAAATTAAGTATATCGTCTCTACATATAATATGCACGCAATATTACGTAGCAAAGCTTGCTGTACGAAATACGAATGCATGATTAAGGAAAAGATCATTACATATTTTAAGCCATGAGAAAGAACTGATTTAATTTTCCAGAAAACTTTAAGGTTAAAATTACGTATGATATTTAATTACGTTCTTTTTTGGCAGTCATTAAGGAAAAGATCACATATTTTAAGCCATGAGAAAGACCAAATTTAATTTTCCAGAAAAGTTTAAGGTTGAAATTACGTATGATATTTAATTACGTTCTTTTTTGGAAGTCATTATTTCTATCATATCTGTATCTCAGTGAATGTATTAAATACATTCCAATCTGTAATATATGTAATATGTCTATTAAAAAATCCGCTTTTACAGCACACATTATGATGAAGAAAATAATTAAAGACGTCACGAAGATTTGAGGAGGTGATATTGTTACTCTTTTTAATCACAATTTGAAGCATCCTTTCTGGTGCATATTTGTCATACAATCTCTTGAGCAATATTAGTAACCGACATTTTGAGATTTCTTATTAGTTTATTACACTACATATTATGATGTTGCACCAGTTCCAAGAAAATACACTTTGAACCACACTACGTACTAAACCCTAAGTGATTACGCTCAACATAATCAATAAACTTCAAACTGGGACAATCCCTCACAATTGAAAAATTGCACCTTTGACCAACTATTTTTATACGGAGTACTTTTTTTAATTTATCCTATAATCATTTCGTGAAGCCTAAACCTTAGTTTATGGCCATGATTTTTGGTAAAGTCAATCGTCAGTTTTTTTGGAATAATTAATTTATGTCAACAGGACCATCCCTAAGATCATTAATACTAATTATCTTAATTAATTAAGGAGTATTCACCTTGATTGTTAATTATGTGTATTTAATTATGAGAGACATGAAGAACTCAAATTTGACAAAGTTTAAAAGAGAGGGAATGTGCAATGAATGTATATGAAGGTCAACTTACGCATTATGGGCGAACAAATCCATTTAGAATTATGGCTTAGGACTTAAAGCCCTTCAACAACCTTTTATTATTTTTCAGCTTTTTAAAAAAGAAATAAAATTCGTAAATTTGAACAAAATAAAGTTCTAATTTAACACAAAATTAGTAATAATACTTTATGAAATAAGAAATATTTTTATAAATTTTATATTTTTAGGTTTTTTTATTACAAAATGTTCTTATAAAATTTAATTTTAAAAAATAATAACAAATAAATATTTGCAACAACATCATTTACAAAGCATAAAAAATTAATAATATTAGGTCATATAAATAATTTTAATAAACAAAAAAAATAAACGGGTTTAAACAGCCGGCTCTTGTAGGTTGGATTCACTTTTTAGGAAAAATTTGCAAACCCAACCCTTGCAAATTTAAAGTCTAAATGGGTTTATTTTGATTTTACGGGCGACTGCTTTTTAAATTTCTATTAATAATTGAGTAATATTCCTTTTCATTTTATGAGATGAATTATCGTCAACATGTCTATACAATTAACTAATAATTCTTTGGCAACAAAATTAAAAATTATTTCACTGTTATAACGTGATTAATTAATATGTATGGCTTGCTAGTAATAAACCTACAAGATTAAATAAGATAAATTTACCTAATTTGATTAGATTAAAGAATTTAGTTAAGAGAGTTAGTATAACATATATTTTCTAAAACACCTTTGTCATCTTCCTTAATCCCCTCAGCTCATTGATTATTGTTGAAGAAGTATAAATAAGGGTAAATTAAAAAAGAAATTGACAAATATAAAAGGAATATGATATTGTCACTACCATTTTTTGTTACTACCACTTTTTCACCGTTAAATCAGAATCTCATCTACATTTATTATTTCTCTTTCCTATTGAGATTATGATCTAACGGTGAAAAAGTGGTAGTGACAAAAAATGGTAGTGACAATATTCAATCCCAATATAAAAGGCACACGATTTATAAGTCACGAGGAACAAATAATGCTTCGGGTTATATACTCCATTTGTTATCCCTGAAATTTATGTTTATTTAAAGTTTTTTTGGTAAATGTTTATTTAAAGTTCTACATTTCAGGTCAAACCAAATTATTTTGGGCCTCAGGTAAAACAAAAATAAATTTATTTTAGGCCCAGTTCAAATGTGTTTAAATTCGTGGCCCATGCTAGGTGCGAAAAGATCGGGTTTTCCTGTTTCCTTTCTAGAAAACATTTTTAAGAAATTAATATAAAAGTCCATGTAATTTTAGCTCATTTGTAACCTTGCCTTGTAGTTTTTTTTTTTTTTTTTTATTGGGTCCGTATAGATTTTTAAATTTTACATATTATCCCGTACTCATAATTTGTTAAAAAATCAGAAATATTTACAAGACTTCTAATGGTTTAATAAAGACGTTTCTCAGGTGAAAACATGCTAGTATGATTTTACCAACATCTCAGCATTATAAACAAAAGTAGTAATTAGATTAATAAGTTTATCAATGGTATTCAAAAGACTTATAATGAGTTTAACAAAAGCGTTTGTTAGATGAAAACATATCAGTCTGAGTTCACCAACATTTAAAAACTATAGACAAAAGTCGTAACAGGGATTAAAAAGTTTATCAATAGCATTCTCACAACACTTGTAATGGGATTCATAAAAACGTTAGAAAAACATTAACTATATATATATATATATATATATATATATATATATATAGTTAACCATCAAATCAGCTTTGGTGGCCTAATGGCCACCTAGCTCTTCTTATATGAGAGTGGGGTGGGGTCTAATTTCATCCCTTACACCTTCATCCAAAAATTTTTAAAAACAAAAATTCAATCTCATCAAAAAAAAAAAAAAACCACCACTGGAGCTCAAGCCACTGGTGGTTGCAAGCCGGCCAATGCCAAAGCTCGCGGCCGTCGTCGGTGGTGCTTTTGGTGAGGCTCATTTTTTAAAAAAAAAAATTAAAAAAATGAGGACAAAATGATAAATTCATCAACATTTTAAAATCTCAATTAGATCTATATCACCTTTATATCCTTTCAAAATGTTAACAAACTTGTTGAGGTTTAAGAATTTCAAATGGTATTTATTTTCTCCTAAATTTATCAAAGCTTGATAACATAGAACTTTTATTCAAATCATACATTTATTATCTTTCAATTTAGAATCAGTGACAGAAATGTAAAGTAGCGCGTCTAAGTTTATTTGATCATTCATAAAATAATATTTTTCCGAAGTTAATGCAGAGTATTTTGAAAAGAAAAATCCTATTTTTTTTTCAAGAAAATACAATTTATTAAAAAGATAAAATGAGTTACTCCCTCTGAACCTTAATATAAGACAAATTAAAAAAGTTGATCTTGATCTTAAATATAAAACAAAGTTTTCACATTTTTTAATTTTTTCCTAATTTACTCATATTGATGTTCTTTCAACAATAATCAATGAGGGGAGGATAGGTAAGAATTAAGGAAGATGACTAGGGTGTTTTAGAAAATAGATGTATTAATTAATTCAATTAACTTCATTAATTTAATCAAATTAAGTAAATACGCCTTATATTAAAGATCAAATGGAGTACATAAAAAGACCTAGATCTACTGGGGTTTCAAGGGACAAACTCAAAAATTTCCAAATAGATCACAGACCAGTCCATCATACATAATATAAAATAAAAAACCAACAACAAAACAAACATACATAACAAGAAATAAAACAACTACAGAACAGACAAAAACGAACTTGAAGATAGAAAAACCTTGCATAATACTGTATTCGAAATCCACACCACACCAGGATAAGCAACTAAAAGATTAATCCTAATAATTCAATATAGAAAGGAACGTAACTCAAGCCAATGCCGGTAAGATTTTGATGCTCAGGCATTGGTAGATGTGTGAGAGAGGATAAGCTCACTAAAACGCATATTTGACTCAGTCCAATTTGGTTCAAGTCAAATCTTGATGGTCTGATTTTTGAAAGTAAGAAAAATCATAAAAATAAAAAAGTTATTTCCTCATGCCCTTTCAATTAAAAAAAAAACATATTTAATAGCTAATAGGAGTGTGAAATATCTTATTAACTGCAGAGCAAGTTTATCAACAAGCGGAAATAATCAATAGTATCTATGATAAGAATAAAAAACTACAAGCGAGAAAAGTTTATTAAAAATAGGTTCATTTTTTATCTTCTATATTGGTAGAGTTTTGATACACAGTCCTAATATGATGTTCGAGGAAAAAATAAAGTATGTGATAATCTTGTCAGTAAGCTTATGCACATAAGCAAAAAGACTAAGGAGGGAATTAATACAAGACTAGACTTAATTGAAATAAGAATGAGAGGAAACACTAACAAGTTAACCGGTACGGTGTAGATTAATCACTTTCCACGTTTAATTACCTGGTTGTAATCTATGTACATTGTGTTTATCTACGTTGATTGTTCTAGCTGTTGAGATAAATTTAAGACATTCAACCACACTCTTATATGCTACTCTTCACAAACTTACATAAAAAGTCTTTCCTGGTCATGGTCAACGTAGAAAGTCCTATCTATACATTAAAAAATCTAAAATTAATTAAATTCCCTGCCAATATCGGTTATTGGTTTATTATATAACTCAATCAAGTATGAAGTATCAATCGGGTTGGATCCAAAAGAATATGAGCATGAGATTAGGTAATTCTCCATTTAGTGGATTAGGAGCGGAATGATTTATAAATCTCTTACTAAGAGAACATACAAAAGATCAAGGTAATCATTTAAATTAAAGATACAGATGCCCTTTTTATTACTATTTTTTATTTTAAATTATTCAAGTAATCGTGGTAAAGAAGAAAATGAAAGATAGTCAGGGTTAGGATACTAATGAATGAAAAATCGTCAATATTAGTAATAATTTATAATTCACAGTCTGTGAATGTTGGGATCTTGTCTTAATTGGATTTTACACAGCAAGAAGACATAAATCACTAAAGCATTAATTCTTCTCTGTTGGTTGTCCAAAGAAAAAATTAAAAAGAAAATTAAAAAGGGACCCAAAAAAAGTCAACAAATGATGGTGGCTCTTCTCACCCTCTCTGTCTCCTGATTGCCTGAAAGCTGGAATTAACTGTTACATACCCTCCTTTATCTAATACTCCTACTATCACATTAATTAATATTTTAATTAAGAATTATATAATTAATTTAAAAATATTAAAAAATTTGTCAAGTTAATTATTTGTAATCAATAAAAATTGGTTTCCCTAAAATAACATTTTTTTTTTTTTTAATAAAAAAGTTTTGGAGGGGTTCGGCATCGATCTCTCATCAAAGCCAGGGCACGGCCCGGGCTCTTTGAAAGACTTAATGGGGACTTACGAAATCGCCTACCAAAGGAGTCTCGGCGACGCAACGGGATCGAACACACATCCCTTTGGGACTTGAACAAATCCCTTACCATCTATAACATCCCCAATTTTAGGATTTGAAAATTTGAAATATCATAGGGAGATTAATTTTTGAAATTTGGCTTAAAATAATTATGAAGTTAATTATTGGAAATTTAGGCTTATTTTTCCTTAATTTATTTTGAGAAAAGAATAATTCCAAACAAGGAATAATTTATGCCTACAATTATATAAAATAATATATGAGAATTAATTTATGAAAATTGGCCAAATGATTAAAATTAATAATTTGAAAAATTAGGAATTTATTTTATTTGTAATTATAAAATTATGGAAATATTGGCAAAAGATAAAAATGTTATATAAAACCCATGTAACCAATTGAAGCATCAGTGTTTTGTCTTTCTTTCCTTCATTCACGTTAGTTAACAGAATCCAGAGATCAGCGAGAAAAAGTGAGAGGCTGAGTTGGGAGTAAGAGAAAGAGAGAGTCTGAGAGTGAAAGGGAGACCGAGAGGAGAACCGTGGAAGGAGAGAGAGAGGTTCAAAACTGTATTAATCTTCCTCTGCGTTTACAACAGGGGTGATAGGCGTTAACGGAAGTCACAACGAACAAGCTTGGAACCTGAGGTAAGTCTTCGGGTTCTTCTACTGATATACGTTGCTACTACATGAAACTGAAAATAAGCATGCACTATATATATATGCACAAGTCGCAGCATATGGAAGAGAAAGAAGAAAAAGAAACTAGCTGATATAAATATATAGGCATATATGTGCGTGGTTGCATCTGGTAAATGAAGAGAAGGAGACTATATTTATTTAGATTGCAATGAGCCCATCTTTGTGCAAGGAATAAATAAAAGGAGGGTCATATAAATATATATATATGCAAGTCGCGTACATTGTATGAAGAAGAACCACTGTGCAAATATATATATATATATATATTATCTTGTACAAAAGTCTATGATTTAGGAACTAATAAAAATTGAATGACAAATATAAGAAGCATGATTTTTGGCTGTTAGTTGAGATTATGTGGATATATATATATATAAAAGGTATCTATTAAGGTTTATATATATATATATCTATATACATGTATCATAATAAAATATATTTTATGTTGTTAGGGTTTATAAACTCCTATATATAATAGGATCTAACTTATTCCTATAATATTTCATTTATAATATTATTTACAAAATAAAAATATATATATAGCACGTGAAAATTATACTGTGATATATTTTTACTCATTTAATAATTTGAGCCAACTAATTACACCATGAACATTGAAACCTTGCAAAACATGTAGCTGTGAGCAACGCGTAAAGGTGGAGCTCATCTTTATTACTATAAAAGTTAAAAGCCACGTTGTCATCGTGTTTCAACAATATTATATTTTGCATCTTCTTTAATTGAAGTAATTAATTAATTTATCAAATCTCTTGAAGATCATTCAAATATACGAGGAAATCTCGTATGATGTTTCAAACATCCGTAAAACAGCTAGCTCAGCAATAAAAATAGCTCTGCTAAGTGCTAACATTCCTGTTTTCGTTGTGAATAATATCATGTAAATATCAATTATCTTCTTGTATATTTTCGTATTGGTATTTTCATTATTTCATAATATCTCTTATTATTGTTAAAATTCTAAACATCGATTAGATTGAAGTTATAATTAAATAATTTTATTAATATCTAAAGAGCATAATTTATATAATGATGGGTACTTATAAACTCCTAATTTAAAATGTTAGGATAATCTTTGAGAGTTTAAAATAATTGTAGAGACATAATAATAGATAGTAAAATACTAATAACAATAATAATAAAATAAATAGATAGTAAAAAATAATATTATTATTATTAAAAGGGGAATTATTAATTACTAACAAATAGAAAAGGGTATTATTAATTAATAATAAAAGAAAAGAGAATTAATAGTCTCCCTAATTTTTCAGTCTCGTCCTAATTTGCCCACTTCAAGCATTCCAAAGTTATTATTAAAATTTGTATGTTTTTAATTTACGAAATTATAACTTATAATTTTATGTAGAATTTTAGAAGAGTTATTAATGATTAGTAAATTGGTTGTGGTAGATTGATTTTTGGCGTGTGTTTGAGCTCTTGGAATAGGAGCAGTGTGCTAATAGTTAGCTTTGGCGAGAGGTAACCACTTTCCACTTGTTATGTGTATTAGTATGTTGTTTGTGAGTATTTTGTGAAATGATTATGAATATCTTAATAGAAATTGCCTTGTGGAACCTTATGATTTGAATTCTGAAATATTTGCATATATTTATGTATAAGAAATTGAGAATTGAGCTATTATGACATGTATATGAGAATTTTGGAAAATATTCCTGTTGAGCTATTTGTTGTGATAATTATGTTAATGTTTGAATTGAGAATAGATGGAGTAGTTATTCCACCACATGGTGAGGCCTCCATTAATGCATGATGGTTGGCTTTCTATTGTCCCACTTGTTCAATGAGGGACTGTACACTAGTTCATTGAGGGCTTACGACACCCCACTAGTTCAATGAGGAGAAAAGACCCATGGTCTGGGACATGTGCTTTAAAGATTTTGGCCGGTCCTCATCACATGACCAATGAGCTTTTGAGTAACCAGTAACATGGATGTAACTTAGCCCATGGGTCTAGTCGGAGGAAATAAGGCGGTTCGGTTGGATTGGTGGGAGGCATCTTGGGAATTGTGTTAATGAAAAATTGTACTACCTAATTTATGATACATAATTATGAAATCTTGTAATGTGGATATTAGTGAATTATATTTTTAATATTTTGTTATATAAATTGTTCCACTTGGCACCTCACTAGCACGTATTAGTATTCGTAATAAGTTGGATTGATGGTTACCACATTTTTTCAGTTGATAGTTCCCGTGTGGGTCCATCAGATAAGACCTCGAAAGCTTAGGCTACTTCTGCTAAGAGTAGTGCTTTTGTCTTTTCGGTTTATATTGGATAATTGTATATTGCCACGTTAAGGCTCATTTTCCATACTCTGGTTTATTTTGGATAACTTGACAAACGTTGAAGCACTATTAAGTTATTGAGCAAACCCTTCATCAGTGATCATGTTAAGAAAAATTAAGGATGTTAAACCATCTATGCCAACTCTCTTTGGCCTAAAATAACATTTTTAATCATGCCTATTGAAACTATTGCGATGCTCGAAACCTATGCAATCAATATAGATATTTTACAACAAAAGTGATAAATTTAGAAGACAAAATGGATTGAGGTCTTACATTTAAAACCAATTAGAGTAAACGCCTCGTCTACCTCTTATATTAAGGAGCAGAGGGAATGTTAATTATTGAGAGAGGTATATTAATAGTTGGAAAGTGCTTGTTTGTGTCATCTTATTTTTATTGATTTTGTACTATACAAAATAAACATGTGATAGAAGTTTTATCTTGGAAAACAAAATCAAAAATTTCTCTTGAAGATCCCACACAAGCAGTTAAGACACATTTAAAAGAGTCATTGAGACTGGGCAATGTATGAATCAGACTCAGTAAAAATTGGATATCAAATACTAGTATTATATACAAACAAAAAATATTGAGACGCATAATGATCAATATCAATGTAAAAAAATAAAATTAATATCAAACTGTATTGTTTATAAATTACTATAAATAATCTAATTATTTTCTTACATTTTTAATATAAATAAAAAATTAAATCTACCTAACTGTAAATAATTGAACTATGTATGCAATGGCCAGGCTAGCGTAATCAAATAAGGTGCTTTCGGGTCCTGTTTAGGCCGTAAAGCGCATTACTTTAGTTAATTAATGAACAAATTTGATTTAATAAATGATAGAAAGTGGGAAAAAAGTTTCACTTTATGGGGGCAAAAGCCGATAGATCGTACCACCTTTATCATCGAATCTTAATAGCAATGATAAAAAGAAATTATTATTTTTTTTAAAAAAAAGGCAATTAACACAAACACATTCAAAGGAAAACCTTACAATATAATATATTTTTCTTAACAAAAAAAGAATACAACTTTTGGCCTCTAAATCAATTCCTAAACTTCGATTCAAAACAACTCAATTCATTTAATATCTTGACTCAAAACAATTCATTCCTTATAATTTTTTTAACTCAGCACAATTCAATTTCGAGTAAAAGTTCAATAATAAAATTGATAATTGAGAGAATGTTTAGGGATTAAAACTTATATTATCCCTAATCTGTATAACAAAAGAAGGACAGCTAAACTGGCGTACTTTTGAGGAGTCAAAGAGGAAGTTTGCTTTTAAGTTGTGACAACGAAGGCCCTTGTGGGTCTATGCATAAATATGTCTGAAACCCTAAAAGTTTCAAACCAACTCATTCTTCTTCTTCTTTTAGGGTTGGCTAAAGTGATTCCAACACATTTAATATATGTTAGTTTGACAAAAGAAATATAAGTGGTTGGTTCCTATAATTGAACAAAGGCAACCTAGCTAGCTAGCTTGCTCTTTCTTTAGAATATAGAATTCTCTTATCACCCAAAGATGTCTTTGAAACAAAAATAGGTTTTCTCTTTCTTTATTTATTTGTAACTTAATTAATGGGCTAAAGTAAAAGTTTGGGGAAAATATTTCCTTTAAGAACACATAATTTATGTTAATGAAAAAGAGCATACAAATGGTTATCATAAAGGTTTCATAAAAAATTATTGTGATCTTAAAAAATTAAGCTTGTATGAAAAAAATTTGTCTTTATGATTTTAAGAAGTATTTATAATAATGTATTAATTCACAGATTTTTTTAGGAATGTAATACCCGGATTTTAGCAAATCTGGAATTCTTGAGATAAGATAAATTAATGAATATTTTGATGAAGCAAATTCATAAGTTAAAATTATTATAGAAAATTGTTATAATTGTCGAGTAAATTGTCAAAAAAGTTACAGAAAAATCAGATGAACATAATGACTAAAAATGCAATGATAGTGATAAAAACAGTCTAAAAACATTATGATAAATACTGAAAGATCATGAAAGATTATGAGAAAATTATGGGAATATTGTCTCTAATTATGAGAATTTAATAGATTATTTCAGAGGAAATAACCTGAAGAAAAGTTTAAAAAGCATTTCAAAACCATAAAGTAACCTAATGGGGTAAACGTTGTTAATATTTTACATAGGATATAAAATGACAATGTCAGTATAGAATTTTGTAAGATAACAATATACTGTAAATTAGTAAAGATAAATATATGAAGAAACCTGATCCTAAAAAGATCATTAAACGAAGAAATTAGGTCTCGATTAAGCCCTAACGAATGCGAGGGTAAACGGGAATTTTTGGTAAAAAAATATTATATTTTTAAAAAATGGAAAAAATTATAGAAAAATAAATAAATATGAATTTTTAAAAGAGGGGGTCGAAATTATGGTTATTTTTAATTAAAAAGAATTGTTTAAATAATTAAAATGGTAATTAGAATAAAATAATAATATAATGCGGTGAGTCACTTATAGGCGGACCGAGGGAAAAGTTAGAAATAAATTCTACAGGTAAACCAGAGGTAAAATTTTTCAGACTGATCAAATTAAGAACAAGTGAATTTTTACACGAAGAAAGAATTTACCAGGACGTCGATTCCGCAACCGAAAATCCTAATTCCTAATAAGACGGAAAGGCGATCGGATAGAGTAGAGCCGGATAGGCAAAGTGAGAACCTATAGAAACAATTGCGTGTTTTCAAACACGGGATTAAGTTAGGCAACCACCGGACGTTTTACGATTCCGAATT
Organism: Acacia melanoxylon; assembly: GCA_019022615.1. Taxonomy (NCBI): domain Eukaryota; kingdom Viridiplantae; phylum Streptophyta; class Magnoliopsida; order Fabales; family Fabaceae; genus Acacia; species Acacia melanoxylon. Next base: position 5,868,695 of record JAFJYJ010000011.1, read on the forward strand.
ATTGTCCGAAGTTGGTTCTATCGGAAGCGATTTCAGAACAGGACGCGTTTGTCCGAATATCTTCCGACACACCGGAGAATACCTGGATATGATCAAAAAGAGGATCCAAATAGATAATATGAAAGAGGATGAAAAGACCTTCAAAGTTACATGCCCGCATTTTTGAGTTTCGCGAAATCGCGCGAAACGGACACCGTCGGAGTAGTAGCTTTATCGGGTCGGAGGCCATAAAGCAAGAGCCATCATGGATGACAACTCATCCATTGACTTTAGGGCTCTTAGATTTTGATCTTGACCATGGATGGCCAAGAGTGTTTTGTCCTCAAAAATGCGATCCAACTACGGAATCCGATCCGAAGACTTTTGTGGAAATTCTCACCTTGTCCCTATTTTTCCCTATAAATAGCAAGCCCTCTTGTTCTCATTCTTCACACCAAATTCGAATCCTAGAGAGAGGTTCTAGAGAGAGAAGCTTTGGAAAAATTCTGCCTTAGCTCCGAGTAAGTTCTTATGTCCTTAGTTTTTAGTTTCGGTAGTTATAGTAGAACTGTTGTTTTGATCTAGGAAATTTCAGAATATATTCCTATGTTTGTTTTTAGGCCTCTTTGCATTGAAAAATGCCTGACGAGGTAAAAACATAGTGGGGATAATTTTGAAATGGAATAAGGTCAAAGTAACGAAGTTCAGTAAAATTCCGCCAAATTAGGGGTAGAAGGGCAAAATGGTAATTTTTTACCTAAAATGCCGTTATGATTGCAAATCACTAATAAAAGTGATATTACTCGATAGGGCATCGAAACTCGATTTCCCGTTACGATTCTATTTGCCCCGACGTGCGTGGTGAACATTTCACGTTTTTACGTAAAAAGTACGTTTTCCGCGTACGTACCTAACGTCGTCAACGAAGGTACGGACGCGTCTTTGTAACACTAATCTTGTATTGCTTAAATGCATATATGTGTGATAGATACGTTTGTAGACCGATATACAGACAGTTTTACACGGGTTATAGTCATGATAACGCCGTATGTTTTTCTAGCGCTGAGAACACGAGTGGTATCGTGGTACTGGTGAATAGTGCAAGCTGTTATTGTTGTTTTACATTGTGGGGCTTTACATACTGCGTAATGCTTATGTTTTGTGGGCATAATGATCATGCATCTGTTTTGTATGCTTATGTAGTGATATCTTTGTTGTATTGTCTAGAATATCATTATCCGTATCTTTGTATTGTTTGGGTTTGAGATTAACCGTTACACGAAATTCAATGCGGTAAATTGAATCTCGCTATAGCTTCAGGATCCGGAGGAATACGGATCGAAGATCGAGGCATGCAAGCGATGATAGACGTGCGGCCGAGAGACTTATCTATCTTTACCGCTTTCGGTTATTCACTTTCAAACTCTAGGATTAATGTAATCATTACAATGTTACACTGTGGTTGATGTTTGTTATGAATCAGTTACTCTTTCGCTCCAATGCTCTACTCTGATTACTCTGCTTGAAATATTTGGAAATGTTAAAAAAAAAAAAAATATTTCACCGTTTTCAAATGGGATGTTACAGGATCTTCAATTATTATTAATATAGATAGATAAATACTCCTCCGGTCTTAATGATATAGGAGGTTAGTCTTGATCCTAATTATAATATCTCTATTTATCATTTTATCTCTACCATTTATATTTTCCCCCAAACTAATGTACATAATTTATAAACCGATATATAAATTAAATGTCTAATATTATGGGGGTATTTTTCGGAGATGAGGCCATATTTGTTATAATTCAATAATTTATCCAACTTCATTAATACACTTAAATTAACTAAAAAGTTGGTATGTGTATTAAAGAGAAGAGGAATACTATGGTTAGAAAACTTGAAAAATTATACAATTATAAAAAATGTCTATAAATATAATAAATCAAATCATGAATGATTATTTTTTAAATTCCCTACCATGAAAATAATAAAGAAATGTGCCTAGTTTTTTTTCCTTGAAAAAAAGTTTGAAATCTGACCCACCAATTATATATAAACTATGATTAGCTTCTCTCCAGTGGTTTCCAACCTCGATTGATTGAGGGGCTATAAACTGATTTCTTTTATATTGTCCTAATAAAGCAGCGTGATCTATATATATAAGGAAGAAAGATTTTGGCTTTAAATTAAAACAAATGATTATAGTATTTGAAGTCATTTGGCGTTATCATATCTATCTAGCAACCTACGAGGATTGATTCATGGAATACAGCTAGGAAGATCTCAAGCTGTGTCGACACAATTATACACAATTGTTATTAACCTAGGATATATCATCAATTATTGCTAGCTTGCCCTCACAGAAAGGAAGAAAGCGACGAAAAAACAATTAAACGAAAAATCAAGTTATTAGGACAGCATTATTAGAGGACAAAATACACTCATTTCAAGGAGAGGATTGATTTATTAGAGAAATATAATATTGGGATTCGGATGCTCTTAGAAGCGATTCCCTTAGCGTTGCTCAGTAGCTTTTGATCTTACCCGTCCAAAAATTTATCCAAGGGTTCAAAATCTATTTTAAAAGACCTCATGCGGTAAAAATTACAGCATGTGGTAAATATAAAAATTTTAAAAATAGATTATGCGTCTTTTTATGCACGTTTGGATCGATTTTTGGACGGATAAGATTAAAAGATACTGAGAGACGTTGAGGGATCCGCTTCTGAGATAATCTGTTTCCGAAATATTGATGTATTTTTATGTTCATTCAAGTAAGTATATATGGAGTACATTATTGAACAAATAATTAAAGTCATTATCTAATAAAATATTTTTATTTTTTGTATAACCTATTATGGATATATATATATACATATGAGTTTATCGTTTGTCATGTGACTTCACCCTAAAACTACGTCGTTTTGGTGTTAAAGGAATTAATGAAGAGTGTTTTCGTATTTTTGTTTTTGTATTTATTATATGAATTTTACCAAAAGATTCTTTATTAATTCCCCTAACCCCAAAACTACGTTGTTTTGGGAGTTAGGGGAATTAATGAAAGGTGTTTTGGTATTTTTATTTTTATATTTATTATATGAATTTGATTAAAACACCCTTCATTAATTCCTTTAACTCTTAAAACGACGTAGTTTTGGGGTGATTTGACATAACCTTATGTCAAGTGACATGACAAACGATAAACCATATATATATATATATATATATCAAAGTTATATTGGGATTCTTTCGTACTTGTGCTTGAATGCACCAAAAACACATCTTAATATATATCGTTTTCTCTTCATAAACTTCGAAAACTACTGATCAATATGATGACAGACAAAGTGAGAAACACACATAAGAGAGAGAAAGAGAGAGACAGCTGTTTGATCCTTTTCTTAACCCTGATTTTCTCTCAACTTATTAATTGGGCAACTTTTATTTTCTTTCCATTTCACAAAACGTGAGGAATACAGTATACAATACACAGTTTAATGAAAAATATATATTATTAATATTATCAATAATATATATATATATATGTGTGTGTGTGTGTGTATTGATATTGATTGACATTCATATTTATTATATGATTATTTTAAGTGGAAAAGTTAGTTAATAATATATATATAGTCTACAAGTTATAATTGTTTTTTCCTTCGGACTTTGAACCCCACAGTCTCCTAATGTCTCTAATTAATTAACAAAAATTACAGAACTTTTAAAAATAAAAAAATAAATAATAATAATAATAATAATAAAAAGACAGAAGCTATCATCTAAGGAAATCTGGGGTCATATACATCTGCGACCAGCAAACTATAAGCTAATAAGTAAAAAAGTGAGGCAGTACCCACACCTATATACCCCTTGTTTCTTGGGAAAATAAATAAATAAAAAAAGAATGTGATTTGTAGCAAATCAATCAATGTTGTTGAAGATTCTCTGTCCTGGCGATAGAATCATTCTTGGATCAAACTCATATTTTCTTTCTTGGAAACTGCCCCATTTGACGCCAAAATGACTTTTCCACTCTTGCTGTGTTGTGTAGTGAGCAAGATATTGCTTCACCTTAATCCCAGATTCTTCACAAAACCTTAATATGTCTCTATTTTGAACATCAAATGCTTTCCAATCGTCAAATCCACTTGAATGCAAAAACCCCACTGTGAAGAACACTTCCTCGTCTGGGATAATCGCCGATATTTTATCGTTCCATCTGTAATAATCAATGAAAGTTTTTACCTTTATTAATCTTCTTGTTTTGAAGAGTAAAAAAGTTATTATCCTTTTTAATTAGAATATTGAGTGTGATTATGGACTTACTTGTTTCGATTCATGGGATAAACTAATACAGGTCCTTTCGTGATGTTTCGTTTGAGGATAATATCCTTAAAAACCCCAGAATCAAAATCATGGATCCTAGATTTGGGTATGAACATGTTAAGCCATGGATGTGGAACATCCCATAGTCCCTGTGATTGAAGTTTCAGCTCTCCACTTCGAACTCTATTCAAGAACTCCACAAACGACACATTTTTCTCGTAGTAAAATCCAGGAACATAGCTTAGTCCTCGGAGCAATTCTTGCATTTCCTACACGCATCCAAAGAAATATCATTAAACTTTTGTCTCCAGCTATTATATTAAACTTCACATGTGAGAACTAAAAGTTAAAATAGGAGAAATCAAATGAGCAATGAGTATGTGTGTGTATACCTTGTCCACAGTGTGTTCAGAATGTTCATCATAGTATTTGACGACTTCGAGGCAATATAGGATGCGGTGTTGAACAAGGAGGGAGATAATTTTAGGGTGGTCGGATGATGGAAAGAAAGAGGATCTCCAATTATTGATGGGTCCTTGGTGCATCAGAAGCATCCCTTCCAAATAATCTAACGCCTTATGATTATTAATATCTCCACTGATTGAGATTAATCGCTCTTGGTCTCTTGTGAAGGCAGAGAAATCATTATAGATCACTCTGACCCACTTAACCTGAGATGCACACCCAAACACTCAAATTAAATTAACAATGTCCTAAATATTAATGAAATAATTAATGCATGCATGCTATACAGACACTAATGGTCTGTTTAATTAATTTTTAAAAACAAAAAACAAAAATGGAGTACTGTAGAATTAATATAATTCTGTGGGTTTCAAACTCGTAATTTGGTAAATAGTGTGTAATATAACATGTACAGAGACATGCAGAAACGTAGTATAAAACCAGGGAACACTGTGAATTCTGGGAGAAAGACAGGTTGAAGAGTTTCAATAAACACGAGAGTTGAAAAATGTGAGGGATCAGAGTTTTGACGTTATATATATGTGTGTGTGTGAACGTAACGAATATTTTGAATAATATATAAGGGTAGCTAGCTAGAAGACAAAGTGGCAGTCCAATTTTTTATATATATATATATAACGTACTCGTTTTGGAGCTGGTTGGAGAGCAATTCGTGCCCTTGCTATGATTCCAAATTGTCCCAAGCCTCCAAGAACGCCATGAAAAAGTTCTGAGTTCTTCTCTGGCGAGCAGGTTAACAAATCTCCTTTTCCTGAATCAATCACAAACAAACACAAAATTAAACCCTGTAATAATGATTAATCATCTGTATTATTGTTAGTTGAATGCATGTATATATAATTAAAAATTTGTCTTCGTTAGTTATTTCAGTTTTGTATTCCAAGAAGGTTGACCGAGCGCGACTTGTTGAGAGCCTAAAAAGTCTGCTTGATCTCAATAATATATTATAGAGTAGTTTAATAATTTAATATTAGTGAATAAATTAATAACGAAGGTGGGGTATATCCACCTAATTTCCAGAAAACGAAATCATCACGAAAAGTCTTAACAGAATATAGGAAACCGAGAAGAAAAGCTTGTAAAGAGTATGCGTCTGTTTGAGTTGATGGTAGGAGCGGTGGCTTAAAAGCTATCTGACTTTAAAAAAAGCTCGGTAGGAAAAAAAAGTCAGGTTGTAAATAATGATTTGTGTTTGGATTAATAGTGGGAGAAATGACATGACCTATGTCAAAAAGCTGAGAGCTTTTTGAAAAAAGCTCCATAGTAGAGCTTTTTCTTTAACGGGCTTTTTGAGCTTTTTTAACTTAAAGTCCAATGAACTTAACGCTCAACCTAAACACACCACATTGAGCTTTTTCTCCACAGCCCATTAACTCTATTACAAACGCTCCTCAAACGTTGACACCAAACAAGCCCTATGTCTTTTAGTACTTAACAACTAGCCATCTCAAATCAGTCTATTTCTATTAACGACTAAGGTGATTAAAATTTAATATTATTGTTATGTTGGTCCCATAGAGAGCAATAAATTAAATTCAGAGAAAGCAACAGATTATAGTTTGTTTATTTTTTAAAAAGAGCAGTTCATACCACTAAAGTCACTGTAGCCTACTGGTATAATTGTTCTCCTAGAAGGTCACGGGTCCAAACTCAGGCCATTGTAACTAAAAAATAAAGACTAGTTCATACCAGTGATGACATCCATTTCATGGACATTACTGATCTGAGGTCCGTAACGGAAAGTCTGGCCGCTGATGCCAGCGTTAGAGAGGGTACCGCCGACGGTCAAGTACAGATAATCGGTCCACGACGCCGGTGCAAGTCCGTGTTGAAGCGTGGCCTGAAGAACATCAATCCACAGCTGCTCACCACCGACGTCGACGGCGTAGGAACCGAGGGAAGGATCACGAAAGACGGGGCTAATTCCTCCCCTGAACCGGTTCCTGCGGAGGGCGGACATGTCGAGGACGACGCCGTTGGGAGCCATGGCCTGGCCGCGAGTTGAGTGGCCGTGTCCTCTGGCGGCTATGTGGAACGGAACAGAGCTAGCGTAGGAAGATCGTATCAAGCTTATAATGTCGTAAATGGAAGATGGGTGAAACACGGCGAGAGGAGAGTGACGAACAAGATTGCCATAGTCGCTTGAAGCTAATTTAATGGCTTCTGGGTCGTCACGTAGCCTGTGGGATATATTTGAAGGAACCAGACTCGGCCCAGTTAACTCAGTTTTTCCCACAGTTGATATCAAACGAGTTATGGTTATTATGGTAAGCACGACATATGTAGGAAAGGGGAAAGTCTCGACCATTTCTGAAGCAGAGGGGAGAGTGAGAAGCTAGGGAGACTGAAGAAGAAGAAGAAGATTGTTGTTTGTTAGGGAGGGAAGAGAAAAGAGGGATTTATAGGTATATAATTTGCATGAGGAGGAAAAAAGGTGTGGAATTTTTTGGTGTAAAGAGAACGACGTCGTAGGTGGGGCTAAGAGAGAGAGAAAGATGGCAAAAAATTCAAAGTTCAAAGATACGATGGAACAGAACCAAAGATTATTTTCCTCCTCCCTTCCAAAACGCCACCAAGCTTTGACCAAAAAAACAAAACGTCACCAAGCTAATATTCATGAGAGAGTAATCAATTAATTAAAAATATATTTATATATATATTATAACATATGGGTTACGTGTTTTCCGTGAATATGTGTGCGTGTATGCATCATCATGATGATGACGACGAAGATTCCTGGCAATTTAACCCCCAGATAAATTTTTCCAATACTGTGGACCTTAATTTGAGATGAGGGAATATGGACCGTTGGTTGAGGAAGGAAGCGTGCGGTCAACATTGGTCAACTCTGGTCAATCGTGGCATTTTAATATTGAAAAAATATATATGCTATTTTGGGATTTGAGGACGGTCAAAATTAGGTAATTATCAGAAAGATCCATTAAGATTTGGTTTTTGTTTTGGGGGAAGCATATAGCAGAAGCTGATGAAGAAGAAGCTAGTTAAATACTTTGAATCATGGAAGGGTAATATAATGTGAAAAAACACAAATAATATTGAAACGGAAGGAGACATCAAAACAGATTTGCTTCTGGCCAGATTTTGTGTGTGACCTTCTATGGCAACATGTAATCAATGAAAAAGTCAAGTTCCTACAATTACTACTATAATTATACCCACCCATTTCTTGTCTCACTATCTATATAACTTTACTTCTTTTTTTTCTTAATTATTAAAATTATCTTGTCATATATATACACATATTTTTTTTTTAAAAAAATGTTGTTCTTTCAAGTATAAAATGATGTTCGTGTTGATGATATATACTTCAGAGAGAGGTTTTATACTTTCATCATCACTAGTTGGCTATATCCTCATTAAACTATATACCCCATTGGACTCTACTGTTTTTATTTGCCAACTTTATATATATTGATGAACCTAGCTTGCTAATCAAGGCCTACTTCGTATAATAATATAACAATAAAGTATTCGTGTCTAAATAAATAATACTAACACATGGCTTGCCTTACATTAAAAAATATGGGCAAAAAATAACAACATGCCATGCACAAGCAAGAGAGAACCCAACTATGATCATTGACATTAACATTAACAATATATTATATATAATTTAGGAGCAAGGGGTTAGCTTTTGTGGCGTCTGAAAATCTAGTTGGTGCAATTTGATGAGAAGTATATAATTATGTAAAGAACATTATATTTATATAAAGGACGTACACAATCACTACACATATAAACTAATAAAAGAATGTGAAAAGGAGAATGTCGAAAGCTAACAAAAAACTGTATCTGTACCCAAATAGTTGGCTAAAATTTTAATGAATTAATTAATTAAACAAAGAAGACAGAGACAAGTACGTGATCTTCTCAGGTCTTGAACGAATATATTGATTGGAATAAGTGGGGTGGAAATTAAATTGGACTAATCAAGAAGAAAGGGTTTTTATTCAAAGAAACAATCTTTGACCCAAAGATCTCGCAGGTAGAGGGAGCTATCTGATAGCAAGACCCTCCACCATTTTTATGAGTATGTGCATGGCTGATCAATAATCAATAATAATAATAATAGGAAAATATTAATTATTCTGCCTTCCCTATGAAGATTTAAGATCTTTGACGATAATACATGTGCTTCACGCATGACCAATAAATGACAAAAATTAATGACTTAATAAATCCAAGCTGCTTCATTATTTGTCCCTATTTCTAACTTTGATCCTCGATCGTCCTTGGATTTCAATGAGAATGCATGTGGCATTTATAATTTTCGTGAGAGAATACATTCCCACAGTCCCAACAGTAACAGTTAGGTCTTCTACCTAACGAGACACATATTTTTCGAGAAGAAAATGTGGGAGGGGAAACATAGCATAAGAATGTTATTATTATTATTATTTTGAGGAAAAAAATTAAGATATAGGACCACTTATTAATTAGAATCTCGCTAGACAAGTTTTGGTGGAAACCTAAATTCAACTCGTTGAAGAGAATACAAAGAGAGATGTACCAATTCACATGTATAAGTTCCCACCATTAACGACTGATATTGTAACTTTGACAAATTCATAGTGAATCATGATTGTGAGCAATAAACATGTAAAATACAATGAACTTTACACACTTGTCTTTTGGGAAAAAGTCCAATATTTCGAAGCAATAATCCCTATAATGGCTATAGTAAAGCCATATAAGCATCATCTTCATCATTATGCGAAGGTTTTGCTGCGTTCACAAGACACAAGGCATCATCTATTCTCGATCATCGAATGAATCTGGACCTAACCTTGCTTAGATTTTTGTTGTTTTCTAGTGGTCAAGTTTTCAATAATTCTGACAAAACAACGACGGTAAGTTTTATATCTCTCTCTCTGATTTCTTTCTAATTAAACACCACTAAAATCTAGCTAGCTACCAATACCATGCACGAGAGGCTTTCCAATACTCTAATTTCGCAATTACTTATGTCAATCTCGTGCACCTTTATATATATACTGAGACAATGACATATATATATTATAAGAATTAAAAACAGAGATGGATGTTAAGCGATCTGAGTGACTAAGAAACTGATCTTATCTGATTTTCCTTTTACGGAACAAAGTTGGAACAGCACATAAAGCTTATTGTCCATACCGAATACAAGTGTGTGAGAGTATGTGTAAGTGTAAGTGAGAGAGATAGAGATATACAGAAAAAGAGAAAGAAAGGGTTTTGTTCAGAGGGGTAAATATGAGGGAGGGAGAGAGGGAGAGAGAGAGGGAAGGTGGGGGGCACTGTGAGTAAGATATTGGAGATCTTTATGGGGACCAAGGGAGGGGCAACAACATCACGTGGGAGATAAGAGAAAGAACAAAGAACAATATACCCTTTCCAACTCCACAGTGCAAACACACAGCCAAATCTTTCGATCATGTCACTTTGATTGTTCTACATGGCGCATTGTGCAATTATATAGTTCGCCCGTACGTGCATGGCTTGGAGTTTTAGAATTTAGAGGAAGCAATGCATGTGACCAAGAGAGAGAGATTCATTTTTTTCTTTCTTGGGAAAATTTCACTGCACCCGAAAAACTTTATAAAATTTCACTGCACTCTGAATTAGAACTAAACTGAAATTAAGTTTTTTAGCTAAAAAGATATTTATACCCCTGTCTTGTACATAGTAGAGATGATATTGTAAATTCTCACATGTATATTATAAATAGTATGTATTCTTGTGAATATACTCCTTGTCTTGTATATGGCCGTTACGGTTTTGTAATTTCACTTATTTGTCTTGTAAATAAACATATTTGACTTGTAAATTCTCATATGTGTATTATAAATAATCATATTTTATTTATAAAGTAAGGGCAAAATTGTATTTTTACTAACAAATTTTACTTTCAGTTTAATCTTAAGGGTGCAAAGAAATTTCAGAACATTTTGGGGTTGTTTGACATTAAAGGGCAATAGGGGGTGCAGTGAAATTTTCCCTTTCTTTCTTTGCCCTATTTGGTTGTGTGATATGCCCCTTTCACTTCTCGTTTTGAAACTTGTGAATACGGCAAAACCATGATTAAAGTGTCATCTTTGTACCCCAAATCCTAGCTACTAGATTTTTCATCTCATTTATCTCTTTCATTAACGCTTTCTCTCTTGGCATTTTCTGCCCTTGTTCCTGTCACTCCAACCTTTTAGTTTCTTTGTTATGGTTTACCCAAAAACAAGCAAAACAACACGGCACAATAGGGAAATCAGTACTTTTCAGTTTATTTCTAATGACTCGTCAAAAACTGTGTGGGTAACTCAACAGATAGATAAAACTCATTTACAATTGAGTCTTTAAATTTTGATTTAATGTAACTTAGTTCCTGTAACTTTGACTCAATATACAATTCATTCATTGAACTTTAATTAGGCGCAACTCAATCTTTATAGTTTTAACCATTTAAAATATTGATATTTGTGTTTTAGAAAATAAAATCATATATTTAATGAAGTTTATAAACTAAAGTTTTAAATGATTAATACTATAATGACTGAGTTGCTCTGAGTTAAACTTTAGGGATTGAGTTTCAACTGAGTAAAAACTATAAGAACTAAATTTCTCCAAGTCAAAAATTAAAAATCAGGTACTGATGAGCTACAATTAAGTTAAAATTATAAGAACTAAAAGATTAATTTTTCCTTCCTTTTATGTATATCAGATTTAGTGGGGAAATTTGATCATATGGTTGTTAATTTTAATTTCAAAGTTCAATCGTTTTATTACAATTTATATTTAGAATATTTTGCTTTTAATATTGTGTTCACGTTAAATCTCAATTACGAATGATTAATAAAACTGGGTGATGTGTCCTAAGATCAGTTGATACGATCACTTTATAAACCCTACTTGTTGAAATATGCCATAATAGAGGAAAACTAAAATTATATTATTATATGGCTATACTTTGAGTAATTAATACGCAATTGTGTTTACTTTTATCACAAATTTTATTGACAAATGGGCTTTTAATTAATAGTCACGCACCAAGTTCTCTTCAAGTCCGATCACTCATTTTTATAAACTACATACATTTTGTTAAAAAATAGACAATTTTGGAGAGAAAAATGCATTTTGTATAACAAAATTACACCCCTTAACACTACGTCCAAAACTTTGTTCAAGTAACACTAATGTATCAGAAATGTTCGAAACCTATTATGTATGGACATACTAGCGACTTTTAAGGATTTTAATAATACCTCCATTGTGATCATAAACTAAAGGGGGGAATTATAAAATGCATATAGCATATGATCGAAGCACTTAATTACAAAACAACAAAATAATTCGCCAAAAGTTGAGACATGTTTGGAGGTAATCAAAACTCTCTTAAAAGCCGAGGCAAAATCATAATACAAACAATCTATATGATTGTGTTACTGTCGAGAAATAATCAGACACCATCAACAACCTAATTAAATATTAATTAGTATTACATTTTGATATTACTCATAAAGTAAATATAACAGCTAAGACCCACGTGGACTTGGATTTAACATACAAAAAATGTTAAACGATTAGGTGAGAAGTCGGTTCCCACTTGCCTAACATTAGGCAACAAGTAACAGCTGCATGCACAATTCTTCACGACTTTGATAAATTTGGAGATTGAACGTGGACGGTATTAATTTCATACAGTAACAATTTTTTTTTTTTTTTTTGGGAAAAATCGCTATCTGCAATTTGTTTTAGGACACAGGCGCAATTCTTATTCAGTTATATGCGACATTTTTTTAACCATATATAAAACAGAAGACATTTACACATACATAACTGAAGATATGTTGCACACAACTGAAGAAGCGTCGTACTTGCTGAAGATGAGTTGCATCTGCTTAAGGACATGACCTTTGGGTGGTAAATGTTGCAATGAGGGATTTTTGTAGCAATTTTATCTTTTCATTTTTATAGATTTACTTATTTATTTAAATTGGGTTCTTGTTTTGGGAGTAACAAGTAAATTTTAAACATTTTGCATGTAAATTTATTGATAAGTGTTTTATTACTTTAGAAGTAATTTAGAAGCCTTTTATACTTTTGTCCACATTCAAAGAAGCGGGTTCTTTAATTACTTTGTACTAATAATTTGTGGATAAACAAGGTGATGATCAATTCAATGCAATGATTAGCCCTCAATTCGATTGTCTAATCTTTTTGAACACTATGATTGTCACGGGCCAATTTGGTTGTCACTTTAAGCAAACATCGACAATGTGCTCTCAACTTTACTTTTAATTATATTGGACAACATAATCTTAAACATTCCTTTGTAAGAAATTAATTAATTGATAAAGCCATTTTGTTTAGGACCAAAGGGGAAAAAATAAACTCATAAATGCATAATGAGGTGCCATGCATAAGTAGGGGGCAAGGCCAATAATGGTGAAATGTGAAGCTACCATTAACAAATTATACCTTTTCAAAAATATATATTAATTAGATCAAAACTCATAATTGTTTTAAGAAATATTTTTCATTGATACGCTATTAAAATAGCTGAAGTACTAGTTAAAATTTAGAGTTTTGACCACGATCAAACTAATTATACTTGAAGTAATATATACTTAACTTTTACATCAAGTTTTTTTACTAGTTTGGATAAGTTTTGACCACTTGATAATCAAGTCCTAGCTAACTATAACAGTTTTGAAAACATTGTTCCTTACGATTCTAAATATAATGCAAGGACTAGCTAATTATTCATATAGATTAAAAACATTAGGGTAAATTGGTTATTTGTAAAAACGTATGTTGATTTTTCTTAACTATCTATCCTTTTAATCATTTTACATTAGAGTATTATCAACATAACTTAGATATCAGAATCCAACTATATGGCTAAATATGGAAAAAAAAAATTATAAACATAGAAGACAAAGGACATTTAGGTTTTCTATTTATGACCAAAAAAATTAACTCCCAAATCAACTCTTATACTCCTCTTGTCCTCTTTATAAGGCATTTCTAATATATTTCAAACAGATCGACCAATAATAATCTTAAACCTCATTAATTATGTCTTAAAATTTGACAATTTTTCAATCTTATCCCTAGGAAAATAAAGTCCACACTATAATAAATGAAGGATAAAATTGTACATTAATACAAAAAATTTAATTATGTGCCTTATAAATAAGGTGAAAAAATTTATTCTCTCCGCCTTATAAATAGAACAAGAGGGGTGTTTATGACTGATGGACGATGGTTTAATCAACCGATTCATCAATTTGATTATGAAAACATTGATATTAAATAAACTAGCTAATATATGAATATGGATGATTAAGAGAAGGGTCTTGAGTGGTATATAGCTAGCATTAATATATAATGGGGGACAGTACTTACAGATGAGTACTAATAATATGTTCTATATGGACCCTCTTCTTCAATCTCCGTGATCTCTTTCCCTAACGTACCTATATATGGGACCAAATGCTTCAATTCTTCGATTTACGAAACTTTAAAGGCTACTGAAGTGAACAGTTCATCAAGATCTACCCACCAGGCTTTTTAATTTGTAATCCAAAATTTTGTTCAGAGATGATCTGATACCTCTTTGATATACGTTTTCGTTTTAGCTTACACACAGTGGCCTCTCAGTGAATCATGCACAGTAAAAAAATTTAAAATAAGTTTATCTATTTAGAAGTTAATGCCATTAATTGGATCGATCTGGGAAAAAACCAAAATCCCCACCACTACGTAAGGGACCATTATGAAAACAAAATGTATTGTGAATATTGTAAATCCAATAAGAAAGGTTATTATCATTGAAAAAGCTGTAGTACTAATAATATATATCTCCTTTGCTCCCCACGACCATATCTTTCTCAAGATTCTGTATATGTTGAACCGTCAATTTTTGAAGCTAAAACCCATCGGCTAGGAGCCAGAAGTGTTCTCACTTCCCAACCCTCCTTCACATTAAATCCTCTTTATTTATTTTTTTCCTTTTTTGTTTTTTCTATCCTTTTAACGACAAGAGGTGACAGAGAGTTGGAACGTCCTCGTAATGTCAAGAAAGAATCTTTTACATCATGAATCAAATCTGATCCATCCATACTTTTTTTTTATTAGAGTAAGAACACACTTGATCCACCAATGATCCACCTAACAAACATATATATGATATCATATCATATTGATTCAATAATGCATCAATAACATATGGTCAATATATTATTGGCAGCAATTGTACCATGTTTAATTATTAGAACCAAACTTGTCTAGTGTAACCAGCCAAACAAATCAAAGGGATGATATGATGATTATGAACATTACAAAGATACTAAGACATATCTTAGATAGAAAAACGAAGAAAAAGAAGAAGAAAAGAAATGAAGGCTTTGAATATATGAAGCTACAATCCCTATTAAACTGTTAAGCCCTGATATGCATGCATGTATACTTTCATGAAAGGTGCAAGTCAGAGATCACTTGTATTAATACCTCGAAGAACAAGTTTATGATATTGTTAATTAATTAAGACCATTAACACTGTTTTTAGTATTGTCTTATTATTCTTGGTGAAATGCGCTAATATAAAGACTCACACGTACGTACACGCTTACGAAACTCCATATATACGACAGGCCAGTACAAAGTTTATCACAGCGTGCAGGCAAACAACGCTTTCATGTTTATGTCTGTCTTGTTGGAGATTGGTCAGCCAAAGTAATAAGCAATTATTTTTCAGTTGAATATTAGACAAATTTCATGCATCTCTCTCAAGAAATAATGAATGCTAGTGCTGAGGAAAGATTATGGGTGGCTGTCGATTTAAATATTCTTCATGTTTTTTAGAGTTAAGGTGCAGCCAGCGTTCTAAAGAATTTTTTCAAGTGCATCCATCACCCTAAAGAGTTTTTTGGTATAATTTAACACTTAACAATTTAGGTAATTTTTAGATACACCTAATGAAAAATAATTTAGAATGTTTGATGCACCAAAAAATAATTGAAGGTTTAGTTGCTGGACATGCCTAAAAATATATTTTAGGGTGATGGAAGCATCTAAAAAAATATTTCAGGTTGTTAGATGCACTACAAAATATTTTAGGACATCAGGTGTACTTGAAAAAGTACTTCAAGTTTTGGATGCGCCTTAACTATTTTTTAAAAATATATATCTTGAAAATTGACAGTATGATTTTATGTTAACTAATGTATAGTACCTGTTTGTTTCTTTTGCCATTTCAATGTACAAGTGCATATTTTTGTATACTATTCATTTTTTTCAATAAAAGTTTGTATGTATTATGCCGCTTAGTCCAAGACAAGTTCTACTATTCGATAGTGCTTATCTACTTAATTACATGCTGTTCATTAACAAGGTTCAATTTTAACAAAAGAAATAAAATTCAAACTTATATCCTTATTGGATATGAGTTGCGTTCATATTAATTAGATCAATATTCATTCGGATGTTATTTAATTTTTAATTTCAAGAGAGAGCGAAACGAAACAATAAGATTACGCGCGTTGTATTATTGAATAATAAATTAATACAAACAATTGTGATCATCAAACTTCTTAAATAGGTATGCATATACTTCAATGAGATCCTAAGAGATGTTCATCATCTAATTATCAACCTCTCGCAATTTTAGTGTGGTAAAGTTGTTCAAAACCCGAAATCAAAAGGTAACAAAATATGATGTTCACATTTTTACTATAAGATGTTTATTATTCTTTTTACTTAATTTACACTTGGTACTTGATTTGAAAGATTCTCCAACATGAATATCTTCTTGTTATCATTGAAAATTCCTTGGAATTGCTTTTGCCTACACAATTTTTGGTTTCACACTTACTATATAGTTAATTATCTGCGCAGTACCTAATTAAATTTAATATGATTAATTAGGTTTGATGAAGACCCAGTTAGTGGCTATTTGAATTGGACGTAGGTAATCTTGAGAAACTTTTATCTCTTCTTAAATTTACAGATTAGGCCTCAACGAGTTATATTATTATTTTTCATATTGTTATTCACGATTAACATTACTTTTATATATTCAGCATTTTTTCCTTATAAAAATGATTGAAAAATTTAAAACAATTAAATAAACAATAAATTAATTAATTTACCCAAATTAATTAAATCTAAATGGTTAGAACAATTTCTAAAATTTTCCACTTGAAACGATTCGAGTTGATTTTTGACTTCCCCAGTATATCTAATTAGTAAGATCGATGGATGCCGTGGAAAAGAATGAAACTATGAACTGTCAATTCATCCCTCCCACTACTGTCTAAAAAAGCTCATGAATAAAAACATGTATGTATAACAACCCAACGCATAAAAAATGAATAACATCAAAATATTTGAATTTTAAACACCTTTTTTATGAATACACGCATATGTATAACAAGCCAACGCATACAAATTTTGAATTGGTATAAAATTTAATAAACTCATAAATTTGAAAATTAAGTAATGTGATGTTATACGCTGAAGTCTTTAAAGAGTCAGGCATTTCACGTTCAAGTAAGATATGCACAAAAATAAGTGTGAACTGCGAATATATATGTGTGTGTAAATTCGCAGTTTATAGGAGGAATATCTTTTTAACGATTCTGTTTCGGAATGTTACAAAGATATGCATATCCATATGCATGCTGGACTTTATATGAACGTCTTTCAATCGAAATTCTAACTCTTTTGATTTGATTATGAAGCAGCTACTACTACAATTCCAGAAAGCAGAAGGAGGAGGTCCACCTCCATGACTAGAATCCAAGGTTCAAATAATTTTTCAGGATCTTAAAGTACAACACATTAATTAGCGCGTGTCTATATATAGACACACACATACTCCCACATGTTCTTTTTAAAAGCAACTTTTTTTCAGATTGCACAAAACGAACTCACGGTAAAAATTAGTTAAAAGCAATAAATGTATCAAAAATTTCATGTCTTTACCGAATACACACCTATTTATGAAAAGAGTATTGAAGAGAGAATGAATAAATAAAAAATATGAGAGAGAATGAGTAATAAATGATTAAATGAAAGAGAATTAGTGGTGAATGGGGGATAATTAATATAAAGTTATGTATTTAATCGGGGTAAAAAAGGAAAAGACAGTTTAAATTTTGAGACACAAAAATAAAGTTACTTACATTAAGGACCAGAAAAAAAAAAAAAAAAAAAAATTGCTTATAAAAAAAACCGGAGGAAGTACATACTTTGTCCAGTTAAAATATAAGAGCTATATGACTAGTTTGTAAAGATTAGGAAAAGGAGAAAAGTTAGTTATTTGACAACAAAAATATGTGTTGAATTTCTTAAAGTACTCATTTTAATTATATGAATTGGAGAAAAAATATAAATTTAGGAAACAAGGCCAAGTGGATTAAGATTTTACACATTTAGGATCAAAACAAACCAGTCTGCTAGCCAAGTGGAGTATTTAGGTTGGGAGGAAGTACCAAAAATAAAAGGAATAATAAATTTATATTATAATTGTTGCAATTGTAAGAAAATGGCTCTAAACTTTTGTCTAAAGAAAGCGTTTTGATCAAACCTAATTAGGAATATCAAGAGAATCAAAACTGGAGAACTCTATGAGACTCTGAACTTAAAACAACAGTGTGATCAAATGAAAGCCAAAATCAAAATAAAATTCAATATATATATAAACTATTGAAAGCTATTTTGTTTATAAGATCGATTATAATAGTGCAACTTTTGATATTAAATTTTGTGCAGTGCATATAGAATCCAGAAGCTTCAGCTAACTAAACATGAGGGAAACAGTCATCAAAGAACTCTCATCTATTAAGCAACAGAATGAAAATTTTATTCCCTTCTTCCTATACACGCTGAGAGAAATTACTGATAAAAAGTACTCATAATGTTTAAAGTAAAAAATATTAAAATAGTCATCAAGTTGTTGAACACCTAGAGAGGAATAAAAAGAAAATAACTTTGTCAGTAAAATTCTTTTATGTTCTTGAAAAAAAAAATATAACAGAAGTAAGAAGAGTATAAGAAAGATAATATATTTCATTTTTTATATAATCAATTCTCCCTCAGATTATAAATATATGAGCTGTATAACTAATGTACACATATTGCATAAATTAGGTAAGTTAATTATTTATAATAAATGTATGTTGGTTTTCTTAAAATACATTTTTTTTAATCATTATTCCCATTGATGAAATTTCCTTTAATACGCGCAATCAGTAGCAAAGATACAACAACAACAATAAAGCCTTATCCCACTAAACAAGGTCAACTACATAGATCACACGTCGGCCTCATTGTGCTATATCAAAAACTAATTCTTTTGATAGATTATTAACCAAAAGATTCCACTCTATAACATCATTGAATGTTCATTTTGGTCTTCCTTGATCTCTTTTTAGATGACTCCATACTGCTTAATCAACTCATCATCAAGTGTACTAAATGGCCTTCTTTGACCATGTCCAAACCATCTCAAACAATCTTTTTACCATTTTCTCCTCATAGTTTAAAAAAATTATAAATGTAAAAAGCAAAGTGAATTGAAGTGTTATATTTAGAATCAGATCAAACTCACAAATTAGCTTTTATATTTAGGATCGAAGAGAGTAGATGAAATGATGCTTCACCTATCGATTCTATATACCAAAACAGGGATGCTCTTGTAGTTACCATGAAAACAAAGGTGCTTTGTGGAGATCAATGAGCTGTTGATGATTCCGCGTTGCTCACTTCATAATAAATAAAGTGCTTTTTTGAAACTAGGCAAGTTAAAGTTGAAGAAGATGACATCCTATTTCGAAGCAATGCTCCTAATTTTTCCAATTGCAGTAATTATTTTGTCTCGTGGGGCCAGATATATACTCATTATAAAAGATTGTGATTCGTACGTGAAGAGAAGAAAAAATGGATATGGCAATCCCAATATATCTCAATCATGTATGTAATACCCGCATATTTATTTATCTGAAATATTACATTTTGGTAAATAAATTAGGCTATTTCTGATAAGTGAAATTATTGTTGCAAGACTTGTGTTATTATAGCCTATTTTTCTAGGATGAGTTCTGTAGGAAATTAGAGAATTTAAGGGCCAAAGTGTCAAATGACCAAAATACCCCTGGTATGCAAAATGACTTAGGAAAATTGTGAAAAATCCTAAAAGGCAATGAAATAATTATTTGAGTTAGGAGAGTATATCATCTCTAATTGTGATAATTTAATAAATTATAAGCGAGGAGAAACTGAATAAGAATGCTCAAAAAGCATTGTAATGACCATAATACCCTCTCAAATTCTAGAATAATGCGAGAATACATGAAAACAGAAATGTCGGTGCTAGAATTATGAGGTAATGAGGCATTTTAATTAATAAAATTATCAACTAGTGATAATAAAGTAGTTAAGTAATTTCGGCTAATTACTTAAGCATAAGTAAAGGAAATTCATAAGTAATTTTGTAAAACCCTAAAATTAGTGGTTTTTGGCTTAAAATTAGTAAGAACATATTTAGTAATTAATTGGAGAATTTTGTGAAAAATAAGTGAGTTTAGGTATTTTTAAGCCTAAATGCAAGAATGGACCAATTAGGTGATTTTGTGGAATTTTTGGAAAAAATTGGAATAAATAAATAAAATTAAATAAAAATTAAATAAATAAATAAATAAATATAAAATAAAAATAATAAGATGCCATCCGAAAATTTGAAAGAAAAAGGAGAGAGAAACAAATTTTAATGTTATGGTAAAGTTGTATTATTATATAATATAATTAAAGTTAGTGAATAGTAAATGAATAAATAGGAAACAGATCCTATCTAGAGAACCAGGAATAGGAATTCCAAAGTCAAGGTAAAATATTGATCAGTGAGTTTTTACCTTCAAGTGACCTCTTCCGGAAGTTTATTCCGAGGTCGGTAGCACATTTACCTAATAAGACGAAATAGGGAAAAATGCAGATAGTCACATTTTGGATCTGAAGAAAATAAATTATAACTCAACATCCGGAGATGAGTTT
This sequence comes from Acacia melanoxylon, assembly GCA_019022615.1. Lineage (NCBI taxonomy): Eukaryota > Viridiplantae > Streptophyta > Magnoliopsida > Fabales > Fabaceae > Acacia > Acacia melanoxylon. Next base: position 5,889,536 of record JAFJYJ010000011.1, read on the forward strand.
ATGATTATATGGACATATTTGGAATCAGTGAATTTTTGTCCAGAGGTTGATGATTCCGAAAATGATTTTCGTAACCGGACGCGCCGGACACGTTTTTCGAGAAAACTTCAACTGACTGTTGGAACCCTGTAAGGGACTGGAAATCTAAGTTAAATTAGATATTATTGATGAGGAAGAGAAGATCTTCAAAGTTATGAATTCAGAATTTAGAGACTACGCAAAACGGACACCGATCGGGGAAATTCTATCTGATAGGGCATAAAGTAAGCTTAAGTCACCATTCTTGGACCAATGGTTTGATGCCACATCACCTCCCTTATGTCGACCAAGGCAGCCATGGACAAGAATTTACCACATTTCAACTTGATTTTACATGGTTGAAAAGAAAGGAAAAATTACAAAACTTGGAAAGTGAAAATTACCAAAGTAGCCCAATTTTTGCCTATATAAAGGCATGAACTCTTCATTCATTCTTCACACCTTTTCTTCTCTCTACCTTGGCCGAAACTTAGAGTGAGAAGCTCTGCAAAAGTTTTGCCTTAGCTCCGAGTAAGTTCTTACGTCCTTAGTTTTTAGTTTCCGTAGTTCTTTCGGTAGTTATAGTAGAACCGTTGTTTTGATCTAGGAAGTTTCGGAATTTGTTCCTATGCTTGTTTTTATGCCTCATTGCATTGAAAGATGCCTGACGAGGTAAAAACATAGTGGGGATAATTTTGAAATGGAATACGGTCAAAGTAACGAAGTTCGCGAAATTCCGCCAAATTAGGGGTAGAAGGGCAAAATGGTAATTTTTACCTAAAATGCCGTTATGATGTCAAATCACTAATGAAAGTGATATTACTCGATAGGGCATCGAAACTCGATTTGCCGCCGTTACGCCGACGACGTGCCGTCGAACATTTCACGTTCTTCCGTAAAAGTACGTCTTCCGCGGTAGTACCTAACGTTGCCAACGAAGGTACGGACGCGTCGTAACACTAATCTTGTACATCTTAAATACTTATATGTCAATGATATGTTCGTAGACCGTTATACGCACAGTTATACGGGTTATAGTTTTGGTAACACCGTTTTGTTTTCCTAGCGCGAGGACACAAGTAATTATCGTGGCACCGGTGAATAGTGCGGTCGTTATTGTTTACCTTATGGGGCTTTACATATTGCTTTGTGCTTATGTTTGTCGGCATAATGATCATGCATCGTTTGTATGCTTATGATATCGTGGTATTAGCTCTAGAAATATCTGTTGTCTGTATATTGTATTGTTTGGGTATGAGGTTAACCGTTACCTGAGATTCAATATGGTAAATTGAATCTCAGCTATAGCTTCAGGATCCGGAGGAATACGGATCGAAGATCGAGGCAAGCGAAGTAGACGTGCGGCCGAGAGACTTATATATCTTTACCGCTTTCGTTATACACTTTCAAACTCTAGGATTATCGTAATCATTACAAAGTTACACTATGGTTGATGTTTGTTATGAATCGCTTACTCACTCGCTCCAATGCTCTACTCGACTACTCGTTTGAAATATTTGGAAACGTTTAAAAAAAAAAAAAAAAATTCCGCCGTTTTCAAATGGGATGTTACAATGTATTATAAGATTCTAAAGATGTTTAATTATCATCTGCGCATGCACGAGTGCAAGACACACATTTTTATGCCATCATCATTATCAACAAAGCAAATTAAAGATATTAATGAATAATAATATCAACATGAGGCGTATGAAAATAATAATTGCAAAAGTGCACTCTTGCATCAGTCTTTTAACTTCACAAAGAGTTTCATTTTCATCCCTTAATTTTCAAAAATACCTTTCCAGTTCTCTAGTTCTAATGTCATTAACAAAAAAATGATAATATTGGAGTTTTAAATGTGGAGAAACTATTCTCAAATAATGATATATTAAGTTTAGTTTTCCAAAATTACAATGATTGACATAAAAGTCATTCACTGGACATTGTTAGGGTTAAATAACTTATAAGATATTTTACAAAATTATAGGATCAAACTGAAATCTTATATAAAATTAGAGAACCAAATGTTCACTTTTACCAACAATAAATAATTCATGAAAAACATTACATTGTATTAATATTATTTAATGTTAGCTAATATGAACATTGCACATGCAATGAAAGGCTTTTTTAAAAGCATCTTTAGAGATCATCATTAGCAACAGAAATGAGAAAGACATGGAGCAAATTATATGGACTTTGCCGGGATCAATCGACCATTAATTCTTTAGTGAGCTTAGATTTTAAGTTACTGAGATTAATCATGTTTTTTTTTTTCATGAATTAATAATGCTTAGCTTTTTTGTGAAGAAATTCCTTTTCTTCTGTGTGGACCTGAACTGTCCCTCCCAACCATCTAGAAGAAGTTCTTCTAAACCAAACTGATCATTCAAAGAAAACAAAGGAAAAATCATTACAGTAGTGGTTAGATCATTATATGCATTCACATTATCAATGGAAGTAATCATAGAGACCAAATTTGAAAGGATAGAAAATTTATGAATAACGTATTAATTAGTGGCTCTGGACCAGCCTATGTGGGTGCCTGTTTCTAGCTATATTATATACACACAGGGGCGGAGCCAGAAAATAACATTAAGGGGGTGAAAATTACAGACAAGGACCCAAATTTTCAGGAATCATATTTCTGCCTCATAAAAATTTAAGTATTTTCATTTTAGTCCCTGTATGACACCTTTATTAGGGACTAAAGTAAAAACATTAAAACTTTTATAAGGCTGAAATATGATTTCCTGAACTTTTGGGTCCTTTTCTATAATTTTAAGGGGGAAGGGGGCCACCCCTAGCCCCTTAAATCCGCCCCTATATATACATATATATATATATTCCTAATGAGAAATCGATATGTTATGGTGGATGACAAGAAGTCAGTTTCCAAATTAATTGATTGTTTGAAAACTTTGAAGCATTTTCTTGTTTCTTGAACAATATAATAGCATGTGTTTTATATGTCAAACTGGTCCGCATTCCACTCCAATATTGGGAACTCTAATCTTCACAATATCTTGTCGATTTTTCCGCTTTGTTATATGATGTTTCTCGGATCTTTCCAAGATAAACTACATATACAGTTAAACAAACAAAATAATAAAGAAATTAAATAGGCATCTGATGGTGACGCAAAATCTAACTGAATCTTGACTTTGTGGATCAAAGAGTCTCGGAGACAAATCAATGAAGGGAAGATTTTGTAACATTTTTTTCCAGTGATAGTTAATAATTAAGTGAAAATAATTCAATTCAAACTAGTTGAACAAATCATAAAGTAGAGAAGTTCCAAAATAAATATTTTGATTCATGGTTTGTCATCTTCAGTGATATTATTTGGTGATATTGATACTATGTATCTAAAGATTTGGATGCATTATTGGAAAAATTCATTAGGAAACAATAATAGTTAGTCTCGTCATATCTCAAAAAAATCAATGAAACTATTCGTTCAACAGATTTTATGGCTAAATTTCCGAATAGAATCTGGATGAATTGAAGTTCAACTATCTTATTTAATTAGCTATGAAAATACTCACACACTTGACATTAGTATACCATATATATTAGTTATTTTCGGAGTCACAATAATGATCAAGAAGAAATATCACCAAACATGTAAGAGATCTAAATCAATCAAGCTTTTATTTTTATAAATTTAATTACTATTACTATCTTCACAAATTAAAAGGAGGAATCCGTTTAAGGAAATTTTGAGAAATGAAAAGGGAACGTGGATGTAGACACACACACACACACATACATACATACATATTACATATGTACATATACACTTACACTTACACACACACACATATAATTGAATCATATACATAATTAGTCATGAATTTGGTGAGGAATATAAGTCATATTTTTATTTAGAAATAATGTTTCTATTTATATAATTGTAAACATGTATTGCCTTGTTGTATTCTAGAATAGTCTTATAGAAATAGGTGTCAATGTATTATTGGTAGCTATCTGCTATAAATTGAAATGAACAAGATCAAGGCAATTATCCTGTCTTGACCTATTTGTATAAAAGCTTTTCTTGGTTTCAAAGCCAATAGCCAGAAAAAATGGCATCTGGAAATTTCTCTCCTCAATCAACCTCTGCCACCACCTTACCTTTGATAGAAAACCCTAATCCCAATATCACCGCCATTCACACTCAGCCTTCTCAAGAGTCTATTGTCACCATCGTCTTACCCTCTGATGAGGGCCTTTTTGTCTTTAGCCTTGGGATCCACAATCAAAAATTACCAAGGATTGCGTATAGACAACCCTAGGATTCTCTCTCTCTCTCTCTCTCTCTCTCTCTCTCTCTCTCTCTCTCTCTCTCTCTCTCTCTCTCTCTCTCTCTCTCTCTCTCTCTCTCTCTCTCTCGGAGCCTTTAATTGAATCCTAAGTAATCTAAATGTCATGCAAATGCAATAAAACAAGGGGAAAATGATTTCTTGGATTTTTGAATTAATAAACTAAAGAATAATGCAATTTAATTAAATGCTAAACTATTTTTTTTGGTATTTTATTGATAAAATGGTGAATGAGTGAATGAAATTGATGAAGTGAAAAAAATGAATGATGAACGTTCTTGGTAATGAAGAAATGATTATCCTTGCTCATAAAAGATTATGGGAGTTAAAATTCATCAAATCTTAAGATAAACCTCAAGATAACACTTGAGTCCAATATTCTCAATTAATAGTAGCTCCTACAAACATAGCTAACCACTACCTCTTGAGAAATTGTTAAAAACCACTTGATGTGCAATTAAAATTGGAATAATGCAACATGAGTCTTCTTGAAATTGAGTACATAACAGTCCTTCAAAGGGCACAAATCAACCACATTAACTAGACAATAACACGCTAATTAATATAATCTCATTGCAACCACAAGAAATTAAAACACATATATTTTTCACATTACAAAATCCAATTTCAAATGCAAATATTCATTGCACATGGAGACATAACAGTACCCCAAGTCTTAGCTACAAAAGAGATATACCTAAATCATAGGAAATCAAATATTCATAGCATAAGCATAACAATAAACTAGAAAAACTCCCCATTAAAGCAACTGAAGCTCAAGCCAACATCTCCATGGCCAAGAAGCAAGAGAAATCAGCTACATACAGCCATTAAAATACCCAATAGAATCTGCAGAACTGAAATCTTCATGGAGAAAGAGTGAGGGCGTTGATGATGGTGGAATGAGAACAGAATGAAGGTCACCGGAAATCACAGAGAACAGAGAATGGTCGACGATGGTGACTGAGACGAGTGAGGGAAGGTCGAATGTCTGCGTGAAGGTCCGAATGTGAATCCCTGTTCGCGGGGCTCTCTCCTTCCTCGGGACTGTGTGTGTCTAACGGTGAGGAATACTGGTGGTTGAGGGAGGATTGAGGTCGCCGGCGACTATGGTTGAATATGGTTGTCACCGGCGACAATTACCAAGAGCAAAGGTCCAAGGTCGAAGATGATGTGAAGGCGTGGTCCACCCCAAAAATCAAGTCGCGGCTGATTGAACCATATTTTTACATGATTTTTGATAATTAAATTGGGATTTTTAATGCATTTTGTCGTAGTTATTGAGCTTAAAATACCTTTCTTGTGATAAATTGTGATTAAGAGTAAAAAACTATTAAATTATGACTTAAAAGGGCAAAATTGTCAAAAAAAAATCTAACTTCTCTTAATCATTGATTTTTATGAGAATATTTGATGTTGGATTAATTATTTTGATTGTAGATGCTTGAAAAGATTAAATCAAATTTGAAAATGAAAGTTTGAACTCAAGTTTTAAAAGTTTCAGTTTGATCCCTACTCCAGAACTTTTTAAATTTTCACTTAGGTCCCTATGGTTAAGCTATGCGTTTTGACCAATGGAGATTAGGTTTGAAACTTTGAATTATACAGGACCCGTGAGCTGAGGGGATCCGAGGAGACCCGAGGAACAAAGACAGGGAGCTGAGGGAATTAATTAATATAGCGCCGCATACGCATTCATGCCTGGTGCTGGATCATCAACTTGGAATCATCGTCACCTTCACGCCTTCATCATCATCGACTGGGTGGTCGAACCTGGATCTTTCCTTCGATCTACATCGCTGAACCTTCTTTCTCCCTCCACCCTAAACACCACCATCATCTTCTTCATTCAGTCACCAGAAAACAGAAATCAGAGCCCAGCGACATGAAATCCTGAGTCCTTGATTCTTCATCGTCTTCCATTCCTTCACCGTCAACACCACCGTCACCTCCATTGCTGCACCGCCGACCACCACCCATTACCTTCCTCATCCAACATCGGACTGAATCAGAAGGCTGTGACTTGGGAGTTTCAGATCGTGGAGACTAAGACGCCATTTGGGAGCTCTGGACTTACTTTGTTTTTGACAAAGCTCGAGCTTGGGAGGAGTGTGGCATTGCAGCAACTACACAGATCAAAACAGAATTTTCCGGCGAGTCCTTGAATTTTCCGGCGATAAATTTCCAGATTCCGGCGAGTTGGGTTCCTATGGCTGGTTCATTTTTACCTATTGTGTTGGACTATTTAATGGCTATGTGTAGCTAAACCCTTTGCTTCTTGGTGATGAAGACTTGTGGCTTGAGCTTTTGTACTTCAATAGGAGAGTTCTTTTATTCAATCTTTTGCTTAGACTATAAATTTGATTTCCTTGTTTAGGTTTATCATTTTTTAGTTGTGAGACTTGGATTGCTATTATGTGTTCATGTGGATTGATTAATGTAGTTTTAATTGGATGATGTATTTTGATTTTTAAATCTCCATATTTCTTTAAATGCTTGATTAAATTATGCTTGTTGTGTCATGTTTATGAATGGTAAACATAATTGATTTTAGCTCTTGAATGGTTCGTTAGAACATTCTAATTGAGAAGAACAATTTGCATCATCCCAATTTCAATTACGCATTAAGTGGATTTTAACAATATTTCAAGGGGTAGTAGTTTGCTATGTTTGTAGGAGCTACTATTAATTGAAATTATTGGACTCAAGTATTATCTTGAGGTTGTTCTTTAGACTTAATGAAAGTTTAACTCCCATTTATTTTTTAAGCAATGATAGCCATCTTCTTAATTACCAAGAGCATCCATCATTAATCCCTTTTAATCCAAAGCATTCTTCACTATTTTCCAAAAATACCCAAAAGAATAGAAATAGTTGCGTTATATTTTTCATGAATTTTAATTCAGAGAAAACCAATTACAAAACCCCTTTTTCTAATCATGTTTTTAGCACTTAGTCTAACATAGGAATTCAAAATAAATTGGCTCCTTGATAAGAGAACGATCCCGAGTTGTTTGCACTATATTGCATTTTAATTCGTGGTAAATTGTGATTTGACCCTGAGGCGACTAAGGTTTTTGTCAAATCAGTGGCGCTGTGTTTTATATCTCCATCCCTCAACTCGTCTGCGTCTTTAATTCCTTTCAAATTGAGACCTAATTAATTGGTCATGGTCAAAATCTTTGTGTTTCATTGTTTGAGGACCTAGTTGAAACTTTTAAAAAGTTTCACAAAGGGACTAAAGTGAGAATTGGAAAAATATTTGTGGGGCAGAAATGTAATTTCCAAACTATCTGGGTCCTTTTCTGTAATTGATTTCTGGCTCCTTTTCCTCCTTAATTTCCAATTTCCAGAAATTGTTGGGGCCTTTCTTGTAATTTTCTCCATTCCTCAAAAATATTAATTTTGACCCAATTGACATTTTTCCACATTCTTCAATTTTCTTCCAAAACACCTGTAATGCAAGATTAAGCATCAAAAGTCCAAGAAATCATTTGCATGAATAATTAATAAAGTAGGACAATTTTACCCCTAATTTCACTTAATTCAATACAAATGTCCCTACATCAAATTAATGCTTAATCATGCAATAATGTCCAAGAAAATACATTAAAAATCCCAATTTAATCATGAAATAACATATAAAAATATGGTTCGATCACCCTCTTCGATGCCTCTATCTTTTGTCCCCCATACCCTGTCTCATTCCTATCCATTTCTTCACACCAATTTTTGGTCCTCTCTACCTTTCCCTTCACATCATTTCGCTCATCCGACCACCTCCTTCTCTTCATCCTCATTCTCCTCCACTACATCGACCTCTTCCTTCCGCACACCTCCCTTCGTCATCGGTTGTCTCTGTCCCCAACCCACACTCTATTCCTAGTTATTTTTCTGGATTTCCTTTGGTTTCTCACCAAACACCTCAAGTCACGACTAGATCCACACCGCTCTTAAGCTCCCTCAATCAAGGGAATCCCATCAAGTTGGACGGTGACAACTTCCTTACCTAGGAATCGATGATCATGCCGCTCATTCGTGAGCATCTCCTAGATGGTCATCTTCTAGGAACGAAAGCTACTCCTCCCGAGTATGTATTAGATCAGGAAGAACATGTTTGCCCCAATCTCGTTTATGACGATTTGCTTGCCACCGATCAAATCCTCCTCGATTGGCTCTTCAGTACGATAACTATAGAGATTGCCTCTCAAATGACTCACTGCAAGATGTTTGTTGCTCTATGGAAAGCTCTCACCGAGTTCATTGGTGCTAATACACGATCTCGAGTAACATTCATGAAGAGTGCTTTTCAACAAATCAAGAAGGGATCGCTGAAAATGAGAGAGTATCTAGCTAAAATGAAATCTCTCTCAGACAACCTTACTCTCGCCGAGTGTCCTCTGTCTATGACTAACCTGATTACTCAAACACTCACCGGCCTCGATAATGAGTACACACCGATCGTGGTTCTCCTCTCTGAGAAAGATACTCTGACTTGGGATGATCTTCAATTGAAGCTTTTGATCTATGAGTCTCGTCCGGAACAGCTTCACACTACCTCCACAACTAATTTGTCTAGTGCCTTCGCTAATCTTTCCTTTCAACAGAGCAATAACAGTAATCCTAATCGTTCACCCAACTCATGTGGTCGTGGCGGACAAAAAGGCCGTGGACGCAACAACAGAGGTTCTTTTGGTGGTAGATCACAGAACCGAAATGATAATCGCTCGTGTCATCTCTGCGAGAAATCAGGACACAGAGTTGCTAAATGTTTTCATCATTTTGACAAAAGCTTCAAACCCCCTCGTAGACATGACAATGCCACTGCCTATCTGACCACCCAAGACACTATTGTTGATCTAGCATGGTATCTTAACACCAATGCCACTCACCATGTCACTCATACTCCTGAAAATGTGGAACCAAGGGAGAACACAGGTATACGCTCTATCTCGATAGATAATGGAGCTTCTGTGAGTATCATTGGTTCTGGAAATGCTAAACTACTATTATGTGATAAATCTGCTACCTTAAAGACTTTGAATATGAATCAAGTTCTTGTTGCTCCTAGAATGGCTAAGAAATTGATCAATGGCTCTAAACTTACTAATGATAATCGTGATGTCTTTGTTGAAATTGATTCCCATGGATGTTTTGCGAAGGACAAGAGACAGCATAATATTCTACTGAAAGGAAAAGTGACCAAAGGATCCACTCTTGAGCTATACAGGATTGACAACGAAGTAGTTCCTACAAAGAAGTCAGCTGCTGTTTTTGTTTATGTTATAAACAATTGTCATAGGACTAGTAAAGACATGTCTATTCTAGAGTCTTGGCATAGGAGACTAGGTCATCCAAGTAAGGATGTTTTAAAGAAAGTTCTCATATTGTAATGTCTCTTTCAGTTCTAATGAAGAATTTAAATTTTGTGACTCATGTCAACTTGGGAAATCCCATCGATTACCATTTCCTGTTTCACAGTCTCATGCCTTGAATGTTCTAGACTTAGTCCACACTGATCTTTGGGGATGACCTTCCCCAATAAAATCAATAGGAGGATACCACTACTACATAAGTTTCCTTAATGATTATAGCAGACACACATGGATATATTGTTACACTCCTACCGGCCTCGCCTTTTCAGGTGGCGAGTAGAGTGGCCTTTACTTTCAGAAAATTTAATACGTATCAGAGTAACTACGCAACAGAGCAATGAGAATAATTTGGGCAATATAATTCGATAAAGTAAATGAGTAACCAAAAGAATAAGTCCCTCCAAGGGTTAATATACAGTCATCCCAGAGAAATTATCTAATAATATACAATCATCCATAATAAAGATATAATAACAAAAGTTGTCTCCGTCCTCTACAGAATCCTCAGTCATGCTCTCCCATCTTACCTCCAGTCTCCTACTCCATTCTAGATTTACCACTTGTATTCTTATGATAGCTTGGGATTCATAGATGAATCCCAGAGTAACCATTAATTTCATATCCTAGTGTATGTACAAAGTATGCAAGAAAATCATAAATCATATAGCATCCAAAAGGTCAGATACAGCAAGACATACAACCTAAACCGAAACAAGCAGTCACACATAACATGTACCGCTCAATAAGGCACATAACCATGTCGGGGTCACACATAGCGAGTTCTGGTACCAAAGCGCTTGGGAAACACAATAACACAGAATGCTTACACAATCATGGTAAAACATACATTCAAAGCATATGAGATTAAGGTTACTTACCTGCAAACAACTGATCAGTCGAATAACCAATCTCCAACAACTTAATAGGAATTATAGACCTATAGTAATACAATATAAATAGTGTCATCGTCGATATAATTTTTCTCCCCAAAATATGTAACTATATAACTTGTATGAAGGGTTCTTTCACCATTTGAAAGTCGTTAATTCTCTTTATTAATAAGTATCCCTTCATTAGTTATTTTTCCTTAATTTTCGCATAAAGCCCTGAAAATTCCAGAAATTTGACCCAACTTCAAAAATTCATAATTAATTGTAGGAAAAACCGATTGGGGTGTTCCAAAAATCTACATGACCCCTGACATGTCTATTTTTGACTAAAAATACTTTCAAAGGCCAGGGACACATAAATCATTCCCAGTTTACGAAAATGCCCTTGCTGGTTTTAAAGCTATTTAATTTGTATTTCTTCATATTTTGACCCTAATGCTTCCAAAATCATACTCCATGTTCTTCCTTATACAAAATTCCATTTTAAACACTTTTAAATCACCAAAATAGAATCATATCATCATGTTCTAGTTATTGGCCAAAATCTCTTTCAAAATCATGAGAGATTAGGAAGATGACTTACTTGTTCTAAGTCCTTACTTCCTTCGCCATTTCTTCTTGAACTCCTTTATAAGGGTGACTAGGGCTTCAATAATATCATACAAGGTTATTAACTACAACTTCAAACATAATTACATGAAGTAGAATAAATTTCATAATTTCCTTACCTTAATTTAATCTTCCTTGTACTTCTTCTTGCTTATGACTCCCCCAACTCTCTTCTTTTCTCTCCTTTCTTGTATGTGTGGTGCCTTCTTGCTTGCCAAAATGAGGGATGAAGCCCTTTATATAGAGGTATTTAGCATGAAAATATCTCCTTGGAATTTTACCAATTTACCCCTTTGTATTTATCCATGGTAATTCTAGGTTTTTCTCTCCTTTTCTAGAGAAGTCTTGACTTCTCTTGCTTCTTCTCCCTTAATCTAGACATGGACATGTGTCATCCTTGGGCACTAAAATATCTTGTTCCATGTAATTATTTAGCTTAGGTTTAGGCCTTCTTCTTGGTTCCTTCTTATTGCCTAAGAAGTCCAAGCTTTTTGACTTAAGTTTTCTATCATTATACCTTGTCTTATGCTTCCTCCTTTATTCTTAAATCTGGACGAAATCTTAGGGCTTTTATGGGGAAGATTTTGTTTAGCAAAAATCATGGAATAAATTGTTAAAATATCCCCCTTTATGTCCTCTTTAATCCCCATAGAAACACTTGTTAGGTTATCAATTTATTTCCTTGACTTTTTGCTTCCACATATAACAAATATGGTCTTTTCCTTTTCTCATTAATTATGCACGAAATGTAAGACTTGAGGGGAGGGAGATTTCAGCTTCAATTAATATAAGATAAGGTCTTGAAATATTCTTTTCAAAGTCCAATTCAAATCCTCTTATGACACTTGTCTTTCTAGGGTGTTCTACATGATTCTTATCTCCAACTTGATGTAATTTGCTTTGTCTTCATTCTTCTCTTCTAGCCACGCGTCACTTTCATGAGTCTTGGGATATTTCATACCTTTTGGATCTCTTTTGAATTCAAGTGCATATGTCATTTTCAAAGGCAAAGATATTTTTGTTGATAATCTTCCTATTTTGCCATGTGTATATGTTCTTGAGTCTTCCATTATCCTTTTATGCATCTTCTTTTTAGGCATAATAATGATCCTTTATTAACCAATTAGATTAGAACAAATATCATTTGTTATGGATTTAATGAAAATTCCATATATTCCAATAATATGATATTAATTAATTTTACACAATAATTTACATGAAAATGGGGTTATTACACTAATTCTCAATCTCTCGGCCCAAAATTCAGGATATTACATATATCCCTTAAAGTCAAAAGGAGAAGCATTGTCTGCCTTAAAAATATTCAAGAACATGGCTGAAAGCCTTTTTGAGCGAAAGATTAAGGTACTTCACACCGATTGGGGTGGTGAATTTAGGAGTTTTCAATCTATTTTACATGACAATGGCATTATATTTCGACATTCTTGCCCTCATACCTCAGCTCAAAATGGTAGAGTTGAGCGTAAGCATCATTATATAGTGGAGACAGAGGTTACACTCTTGGCTCATGCACACATGCCCACTTTCTATTGGTGGGAAGCTTTCTCAACAGCTATATATCTCATTAATAGATTGCCTACTGCTATTCTGATGAATGCTTCGCCATTTGAAGTTCTGTTTCAAAGACAACCAGAGTATAAAAACTTCAAAATATTTGGTTGTGCTTGTTTTCCGTGCCTACGACCGTACAACCAACACAAACTTCAATTCCACAGTGTTTAATCTTGCATTGTAGGTGTTTTGGAAGAAAATTGAAGAATTTGGAAAAATGTCATTTGGGTCAAAATTAATGTTTTGAGGACTAGGAGAAAATTACAAGAAAGTGCCCAACAATTTTTGAAAATTGGAAATGAGTGAAGAAAAGGGTCCAGAGGAAAATTACATAAAAATCCCCAGATTTATTATGAATCGCGTTATGACCCAAAAGTATTTTGAAAATTTACAATTTAGTCCCTTTTGAAAGTTTTTAAATCTTTTCACTTTAGTCCCTAGTCAAAACTTGCGTTTTGACCAGGGCTAGGTTAGAAACGCAGAGCTGGGAGATCAGACCCGTATGAGACCCGATGAGCTGGGGGTTGAAAAAAAAACAAGACCCGACATATAGAATGAAGAAGAAAACACAGCGCCGCGAGGAGGGGGGAGGAGACAACATCATCGTCTTCACCACACCTTCAAATCCACCATCCAAAAACGCAGACAGAGCCGCGACTTGCCAGGGGAATTTTTCACGACTTGGGACGCCTTCATCTCTGGTCAGACTTGATGAATGCTCTTGGTAATGAAGAAATGACTATCCTTGCTCATAAAAGATTATGGGAGTTAAAATTCATCAAGTCTTAAGATCAACCTCAAGATAACACTTGAGTCCAATATTCTCAATTAATAGTAGCTCCTACAAACATAGCTAACCACTACCTCTTGAGAAATTGTTAGAAACCACTTGATGTGCAATCAAAATTGGAATAATGCAACACGAGTCTTCTTGAAATTGAGTACATAAGTCTCCCTCAAAGGGCACAAATCAACCACATTAACTAGACAATAAAACGCTAATTAATATAATCTCATTGCAACCACAAGAAATTAAAACACATGTATTTTTCATACTACAAAATCCAATCTCAACAACAATTATCAAACCAACGAGACAATTAACATTAATCTCGGTTCCAAAATTATATACAATAATTCCTAAAACTAGGCAATCTAAATATATAATTTTAGACTAATGAAATGATAGAAAAACTCCCTAGTGTAGTCAAATGAGCTTAAGACCACATCTCCACCACCAAGAATTGAGAAATTAGCTATATATAGCCATTAGAACACCAACTCAGAACTGCAGAACTGAAACCCCCATGGAAATTGATTGGTTGAAATCTGAGAGACAGATGAAGAATGAATCTAACGGTTCTATGGTGTGGGAGTGAAGAGCCAAGGTCGCTGGAAAAAAATGGAAAGTGGAGGAAGTATAGGTCGAAGGTCGATGAAGGTCCAGGTCTAAGGTCGTGGGTGTTGCGTGTGGCTGAAACTGATGGTGGTTTGAGAAAGAAGAGCGCCGACGGTGAACGGTGGAATGAGTGAGAGAGAGAAAGAGAGAGATCGAAGGTGATGGTGGTTGACGGTGGTGCGATGGCCAGTGAAGGTGAGGTGAAGATAGCGATGAAGGTCCGAGAGAGTCACGGTGGTGGTGGTGGTCTCATTCTCGGAGTCATGTTCTTTGTGGTGGAGAAGGGAAATGGTTCTGGCGCTGGATCTGTCTTTTCTCAAGTCTGCAGGTATGAAGCTCACCGGCGATGAAGCTCTGCTTTCTCGCTTGCCGATCTGCTTCTCTGTTATGAAGCTACAGTAACTCGCAGCTGTGGCTGGGATGAAGCTCGCCGGTGATGGAGAAACGATGGTCGTCGGCGACAATGGGTGAAAGTGGAGGAGGATCCGGCTGAAGGATGAAGGTCCAGAGCCCATCCCATTCGCGGCGCTCCCCTGTGTATTTAATTTGTCGGGCTGGTTCTCAATTCCATGGAGAAAGGTCAGCTGCCCTAGGTCAAAGGTCAAAACGCAGTGTTTAAATGCAGGGACCTAACTGAAACTCTTAGAAAGTTTTATAGAGGGACTAAACTGAAAAGTTTAAAACTTGAGCACAAACTTCCATTTTCAAATCTTGTCTAATTTCTTCAAATACCTACAATTTATACCAATCAAGCCAACATCAAATCTTCCTAAGAAATCATGAATATGAGTAATTACAATAATTTTGACAATTTTACCCTTTTAACACATTTTTCATGTAATCACTCATTAATCCAAATTAATCATAAATAATACATTTTTGGCCCAATTAACATGCTTAAATCCCAAATTAATCATGAAATAACACATCAAAATATGGTTCGATCAATTCCCCCACACTTAAACTTTTGTACTCCTGAACAAAGGCAACTAAGTACAAAATTCCAAGTCCAAATCACCAATGCATTTCAAAGATTAGCAATTTCATTATTAGATTGCAATGGATTAATTAATCAAATTCTTCAAGCCAACACCAGTGATAATCAAGCGATGCAAAGAAATTAGCTGACTACACAACTCAAAATATTAGAATGAAGCATAAGAGGACTCTCAAGGTATTATTAGTGTTTCACTCATCTCTCCTCATTGGAATAATTTCACTCTAACTCACTTGATTAACACCCTACCATAGGCTTGTAACAACTCTAAAATCTCCATTGCTAATAGCAATTAATGAAATGAATCAAGAGGACTTTAAGGGCTTGTAATGTTGGATGAAGGCTAAATGGAATGAATTAATTTGAAAAATGAATAGTTGACATGCAAGTCAAAGTTAGTGACCAAGTTCATAGCATCTAAATAACTTTACAAGCTTTTGCCAATTCTTTTGAAAATCATGAACAAATGCCCTTTTTTTCAATACTTTTTTTTAATGCCTTTCTTTTCTTTTCTTTTCTTTTACATTCTTTTTTTTTCAAACTATACTCACTTTTTTTCATTCTTTTCATATACATGGCATTTCAAATTATTGTTCAACTTTTCTCAATCCAGAAACCTTGAGTTCTTCTATGTAAGATCAAAACTCTTGGCTAATCTCAAACTTAAGTTTATATGTCCAAGCTTGAGGTAAGAATCCAATGCAAGAAGAATCAGCTCCAAACTCATTGTATTATGTCCGTTATGATCCGATGAATGAAGACTGTTCTTGACCAGCGTTTTTGAAACGTCTTGAACACCATATCTCCCTGGTCGTAACTCCATTTTAGTCTGTTCAAGTCTTCATGGAAAGCCCTTTGAGTCTACTTTCATATGCCACCAATTTCAGCTCAATCGGATTTTTAGTTTGTGAGATACACTCAAAACATTGAAGCTTGGTTTGCTGTGTGGTGTGGATTTCACTGTCAACTTCCACAATTCATAGCTCCTTGATCTGAACTCCTTTGGGCTTGAATTTTATATCAAAATGACGCATTGGGAGTCTATTTTCATATGCCACTAGTTTTGCCTCAATCGGATCTCTGGTTTAGGAGATATCATCGAATTACCAAACCTCGCCCGAGCTGACCGTAAAACAGAGTTGCTGAAGACCGCTGAAACCTTGAGGTTTCACTTGCAAACTCGAGGTTTGCTAGTCCAGAGACACCAGAGATGCTGAAGACATTCAAACCTCAAGTTTTCTCGTCCTAAACCTTATATTTGCTTGTTTTAACTCTGAATTGAGTCATTTGAACTTCCATATGATCTTGGAGCCTTCTAGCATTAATATAAGCACTTGAATAATTATATTCTCATTCCATTCAAAAAGTTCTTCCTTCTTTAATCTCCCATCTTGATCATTCCTCTTAATCCAACTCTTTCTTCTCTTCTCTTCTCTTGATCATTCTCTATCATTCAACTTGTACTCATCATTCTCAACAAGTTCTACCTTCTTCAAAAACTTCTCTTCTTCTGGATTATCCCCCAAAATCCATTGATAACATCTTGCTTCCTTGACAATATGATATTCCCATTATATTGTGTGCAAGAACTTCTTTCTTCAATGATCAATCTCCATTATTAAACTTTGCATCTACATTCAATATAAGAATTAGTCAAAGCATAATGTAAATGTAATATGCAACCTTTTTGCTCTTAAGAATGGCATCTATATAAGACATCATCAAAACTAATCATATCTAACAAACACTATATCTCATGAAAGCTCAAATAATTTCCCACAAATTATACACTTCCAAAGTGGCAAATGCGACCCTTTACCACTTAGGACATGCATTAAAGCAAGTCATTCTACAAAAAAATTTGAATTTTTTTCTAGTTTTAGGCATTTTCTCATTTAAAGAAAACCAATTAATTGGGACTCAAAATGTATTTCCCTCCCCCACACTTAATCAACACATTGTCCTCAATGTAGAAAAATCACTCTCAAGAGAATGATAAACAAGTTGAAATGTAAGGCACAATGGTAATTAAGTAGGGTAGTGGCCAAAAAGATGCAAAGCATACATGGGGGGTTCTTATTCTCGCTTACTAAACTAAATTATTTCTACCTTTTCTCTCTGGATTGTGTCCCTCCCCCACACTTATCTTCCTCACACAACAATTAAGCCCAAAAAAATCATAGAAATTAGGAAGAAAATAAGTGAGGAAAGAGACAACCTTTATTAGAGAATCTTGAGTCGCTTGAAGGATAAATTCTCATCCACAATGAGAATCATGCATTTGTCTTTAAAAATATCTTCTCCCTCATTGATTTTCCTTGGTGGAGGTGGTTCAGGATCAATTGGAAGAGGTCCAAGAATGTATGATGGATGTTGGTTCCATCGAGGACCTTTCCAAGGATGTGCCTATAAGGAAGACAAGCAAATAGCAGTATCCCGTCCAAAAATAGAAACATAGAGAGATTTCAAGTGAATTAAAGGCATGTTAAGTTCTAAACTCTCCAAGTAACTGTCACATCCAAGGAAATCAATGACACTCCCATCAGTAGGAGTCAAGCAAACATTTATATTTTGAGGATTCTCTTGTGATAGCAAAGTCGAAGGTGCGGAATCCAACTTGGTGTTGGGGTACACCACATCAACATTATAATCACAAGAGATGGAAGGCAAGAGAGTGGAAGAAGAAAGAGAATTTTTCAAATTGGCACCACCCGAGGGTTCCAAAATTTCAAAGCAATCATTTTTCTTTTCTAAATCAGGTGGCAAATCACAAGAAAGTACTTGTTGGAAAGATTCACCAACATGCAAAATTTTATCAATTAAAATTTCAGAATCTTTGTTACCAACAAGACTACAAGGAAGTAATCCAATGGGAATTTTATGCTTTTGGCATTCTAGGCTTTGATCTTTCTCACTCACATCAACAACATCAGCATCCATACAAGAGTCAACGTGTTCACAATTGTCATGCTTGCAATCATCAATAGTACAAGAGGGTGCGTTATGATCAATGGTAGAATCAACCACTTCATTAATTTCTTTCTTTCGAAACTCAACAAGTAAGTGGCTTTTTTTCATGATAACAATCTACTCATATTTGATATTCCAGACAAGAACATGAAAATATTTCATTCAATTTATCACAATCATCCCTAGTACTATGAAGAGAAGCATTTTCAACAGTTGAAGCATTACACAAAGAAGTAGGAGCACATTCATCAACAAGTACAATCGAATTGCTACTACTAGAACTAATGGGTTGAGCAAATACATTTTCAAACATTTGAGGGGATTCAACAATAATTTCCTCATCTACCTCATCATCACTCAAATCATTAATTGCTTCACCAGTTAAAATAGTAGGAGAGTCTACTTCTATTAGGATAGGATCATTACCAAATGGTAGGGAAGACTCTTCAATGCTCTTTTGTACTTGCTTCACTTCTTGTGTATGTGTGAACATGGGAAGAGGATTTTCTTGGAAATTTGTCTTCAAAACTTGTGATTGCTGAGTGAGACGCTCAATTTCCATTTCCATTCTCTCATTCTCTTTCTCTTGATATTTCATTCGTCTCATTGTAGAGTCCATTTGATGGTCAAAGTTGGTCTTGTATGACCGCTCCTCATCTACAGTCTAAGTCACTTGATTTTGCAATTTTCTAAGGACTTCACGAATGGTAGGTTTTCTGTTTGGCACACATGGTTGAGAATGAGGTCCAGAAGGTGGCTCAAATGAGTTTAGGAATTCATGAGATGGATGACATGGTTGAGAAGTGGGATGGAATGAAGGAGGAGGTTCATGGTATGGCATGCGGTTGTATGGTGGAGGATTATGAGAAGGCTCATAATATGGGTTGTATGGTGGTGGAGAAGGCTCATGGTATGATCTATAAGGTAGGTGTGGTGAGTGATTTGGTTGAAATGGAGGTTGGTGGTAAGGTTCATGATATGGGTGGTGGAATGAACCATGACATTCTTGACCAATTGGATTCTCATCTTGAATTCCCATGTTAGCTTGAAGAACCCGTATTGTTTGTAGAATGGAATCGATGCTTTGAGAGATGGATTCTTCCCTTCTAGTCGAATCTCCTACAAAAGAGTGGGATTGAAAGAGTGAATCTTGATTACCATTAAACCAAGCCATGAAAGTTCAATACAATTAATTCCCAATGAATGACAAGTATTTGTCTAACTATAAACTATAAAAACTAAGAAAAGGAATATAAGAAGAAAAAATTACTGTAAATGCAAAAGAAAAAGAAGTTTTAAAATTTAAAAAAAAAATTGCAAGTATGCTATGAATTAACTTGGAGACATGGTGAATTCACACAATAAAGCTCAACATCATATCGAATTCAGTGCAAACAAACCCACGTAAGCTACCAAGTTAAACAATGCAATGAATGTTATGAAAATTAACTAAATGCAAAAATCCTAAATTATATGCAATAAAAAATGTAAAACTAACAAGCTTCACACGAGAAACCCCTTGTCAAAAGTGAATTTGACAATTAGATTACCTAGGAAGCCAATTACTTAGCTCCCAAGCAACGGCGCCATTTGATGAGGCTCTTTTTGTCTTTAGCCTTGGGGTCCACAATCAAAAATAACCAAGGATTGCGTATAGGCAAACCTAGGATTGCGTATAGGCAAACCTAGGATCGTTCTCTCTCGAGAGAAGCCTTTTATTGAATCCAAAGTAATCTAAATGACATGCAAATGCAATTAAAACAAGGGGAAAATTGGTTTTGGATTTTTGAATTGACTAACTAAAATAAGAATGCAATTAAATTAAATGCTAAACTACTATTTTTGGTATTTTCTTTATAAAATGGTGAATGAGTAAGTGGAATGGATGAAGTGAAAATATGAATTATGATTGTTCTTGGTAATGAAGAAATGACTATCCTTGCTCATAAAAGATTATGGGAGTTAAAATTCATCAAGTCTTAAGATCAACCTCAAGATAACACTTGAGTCCAATATTCTCAATTAATAGTAGCTCCTACAAACATAGCTAACCACTACCTCTTGAGAAATTGTTAGAAACCACTTGATGTGAAATCAAAATTGGAATAATGCAACACGAGTCTTCTTGAAATTGAGTACATAATTGAGTCCTCAAAGGGCACAAATCAACCACATTAACTAGACAATAACACGCTAATTAATATAATCTCATTGCAACCACAAGAAATTAAAACACATGTATTTTTCATACTACAAAATCCAATCTCAACAACAATTATCAAACCAATAGAGACAATTAACATTAATCTCAGTTCCAAAATTATATACAATAATTCCTAAAACTAGGCAATCTAAATATATAATTTTAGACTAATGAAATGATAGAAAAACTCCCCTAGTGTAGTCAAATGAGCTTAAGACCACATCTCCACCACCAAGAATTGAGAAATTAGCTATATATAGCCATTAGAACACCAACTCGTAACCAGAATCAAAACCCCCATGGAAATTGATTGGTTGAAATGCGAGAGACAGATGAAGAATGAATCTAACGGTTATGGTGTGGGAGTGAAGAAGAGCCAAGGTCGCTGGAAAAAAATGGAAAGTGGAGGAAGTATAGGTCGAACGTCGATGAAGGTCTAGGTCTAAGGTCGTGGGTGTTGCGTGTGGCTGAAACTGATGGTGGTTTGAGAAAGAAGAGTGGCCGACGGTGAACAGTGGAATGAGTGAGAGAGAGAGAGAGAGAGATCGAAGGTGATGGTGGTTGACGGTGGTGCGATGGCCAGTGAAGGTGAGGTGAAGATAGCGATGAAGGTCCGAGAGAGTCACGGTGGTGGTGGTGGTCTCATTCTGCAGGTCATGTTGTTGTGGTGGAAAAGGGAAATGGTTCTGGCGCTGGATCTGTCTTTTCTCTCGAGTGCACGGGTATGAAGCTCACCGGCGATGAAGCTCGCTTTCTCGCTTGCCGATCTGCTTTCTCGTTATGAAGCTACGGTAACTCGCACTGTGTGGCTGGGATGAAGCTCGCCGGTGATGGAGAAACGATGGTCGCCGGCGACGATGGGTGAAAGTGGAGGAGGATCCGGCTGAAGGATGAAGGTCCAGAGCCCATCCCATTCGCAGCGCTCCCCTGTGTATTTAATTTGTCGGGCTGGTTTTCAATTCCATGGAGAAAGGTCACCGCCCTAGGTCAAAGGTCAAAACGTAGTGTTTAAATGCGGGACCTAAGCGAAACTCTTAGAAAGTTTTATAGAGGGACTAAACTGAAAAGTTTAAAACTTGAGCACAAACTTCCATTTTCAAATCTTGTCTAATTTCTTCAAATACCTACAATTTAAACCAATCAAGCCAACATCAAATCTTCCTAAGAAATCATGAATATGAGTAATTACAATAATTTTGACAATTTTACCCTTTTAACACATTTTTCATGTAATCACTCATTAATCCAAATTAATCATAAATAATACATTTTTGGCTCAATTAACATGCTTAAATCCCAAATTAATCATGAAATAACACATCAAAATATGGTTCGATCACACAGCACCAAGTGTAACTTTCTTGGTTATAATGGATCTCACAAGGGGTTTAAATGCTTGAGCTCAACAGTAGGATCTATATTTCTCGACATGTTATTTTCAATGAAGATGATTATCCGTTTGCTAACAATTTTTTGAATTCTCAGAAACCTCAACACACTGAAGTTCTGGATTTCTCCAGTTTTTCCAATGTTGCTCATAACAATATTATTTTTGGCCCTAATGTTGTTGTTAGTCCTAATGTGGCTACTAATGTTGATGTTTCTTGCTCATTGATTAAACCTACTCCTGCTGGCTCTAATATTCTTGTTGTTGGTTCTAGTACTTCCAACAATGATACTTCTTGCTCGTTGCTTGAATCTGCTACCACTGATAAATTGCATGAGCACTCTACAACTTCTCATGATCAGGCATCTGCAAAGTCTCAGGATCAGGCCTCTACAGACGATGCTTCCTCTAAGTCTAATCAACAATGATCATTGATCGAACCATATTTTTATATGATTTTTTTAATTAAATTGGGATTTTCAATGCATTTTCTTGGACATTATTGCATGATTAAGCACTAATTTGAGTTAGGGACATTTGCATTGAATTAAGAGAAATTAAGGGTAAAATGATCATGATTTATTAACTATTCATGCAAATGATTCCTTGGACTTTAGATGCTACTTTATGTTTAATTTTGCATTGTAGGAATTTTGGAAGAGATTTGAAAGATGTCAACTAAGGACCAAAGTTAATGTTAGAGAAGGACCAGAATTTATGTCAGATAACGACTTGAAATTGATGAAATGGTAGAGAAGGACCAAAGTCCAAAACACGCGTTTTGGCAAAGCAATTTTTAGGTATGATTTATTCATTCAGAGGATATAGCGCCACGAAGAGTGAGGACGAGAGGCTGGACTCCATTCACGACAATCCATCATCGTCACCTTCATCCTTCTCCATCACCAACCTCAATTCCTTCCCTCACTCTCAACACCACCATTGATTTGACAAAAACCTTAGTCGCCTCAGGGTCAAATCACAATTTACCACGAATTAAAATGCAATATAGTGCAAATAACTTGGGATCGTTCTCTTATCAAAGAGCCAATTTATTTTGAATTCCTATGTTAAACTAAGTGCTAAAAACATGATTATAAAAGGGGTTTTGTAATTGGTTTTCTCTAAATTAAAATTTATGAAAATATAAAGAAACAGTTTCTATTCTTTTTGGTATTTTTGGAAAAATAGTGAAAAATACTTTGGATTAAAAGGGATTAATAATGGATGTTCTTGGTAATGAAGAAGGTGGCTATCCTTGCTAAAATATATTTGGGAGTTCAAATTTCATTAAGTCGAAAAACAACCTCAAGATAACACTTGAGTCCAATAATTTCAATTAATAGTAGTTCCTACAAACATAGCAAACTACTACCTCTTGAGATATTGTTAAAATCCACTTAATGTGTAATTGAAATTGGGATGATGCAAATTGTTCTTCTCAATTAGAATGTTCTAACAAACCATTCAAAAGCTAAAATCAACTATGATTACCATTCATAAACATTACATAGCAAGCATAATTTCATCAAGCATTTAAAGAAATATGGAAATTTGAACATCAAAATACCTCATCCAATTAAAACCACAATAATCAATCCACATGAACACATAACAGCAATCCAAGTCTCACAACTACAAAATGATAAACCTAAACAAGGAAATCAAATTTATAGTCTAAGCAAAAGATTGAACTAAAGAACTTCCCTATTGAAGCACAAAAGCTCAAGCCACAAATCTTCATCACCAAGAAGCAAGGGTTTAGCTACACATAGCCATTATACAGTCTAGCACAATCGGTGAATCTAATTCAGCCATGAAAACGAGCTTCGCTGGAATCTGAAATTGCTCGTCGGAAAATCAAAAACTTCGCCGGAATTACAAAGTTCACCGGAATCTAGAAAATCATACCGGAAAACTCAGAATCTGCCATAGAAGGTTCTTAAGAGGGGACGAAATGCTCCAGAGGTTGCCTGTGGTCTGCAAAGTTCAAGCTCTACTTCTAAATCAAAAGCAACGCGTCCCTGTTTCTGTGTTCTCAACGCTGGTTCTGTTTCAGTTCAGTGACTGAATGAAGACGATGATGATGGTGGCGGTGCACGGAGGAGGTAAGGTACAGTGAGGTGACGAAAAAGGGTCCAAGAAGGAAGTCGATCAAAACCTCAAGGTCGCGGCATTCTTGCTTTTCTCTTGTCTCTCATTCAGCCGACGGTAGCTGATGGTGGAAGGAAGATGATGAAGGTGGGTGGTCTCGGTGATGGTGAATGGAGGATGAGGGGTGAGAGGGAAGGTCGGGATCCAGGATCCCCAGTCGTGAAGGTCCAGAGGTGTGTATGTCGTGAATGGCGGTCCCCCAGTTCGCAGCGCTATTCCCTTTTCTCCTTCAATGTCGGGTCCGTGTGTTTCAATCCGGCTCCCCCATTCGCGTCTCTGGGCTCCCAATAAAATGGTCAAAGATGACCTAATTCACTCAAGTCAGAATGCTGTGTTTTAGTGCAGGGATCTAATTGCAACTTTTAAAAGGTTTCGCAGATGGACTAAATTGAAAGCTTTACAACTTGAGTCCAAACTTCCATTTTCAAATTTGGTCCAATTTCTTGATCACCTACAATTTAAAACAATCAAGCCAACATCAAATCTTCCTAAGAAATCATGAATAAGAGTAATTACAATAATTATGACAATTTTACCCTTTTTAACACATTTTTCATGTAATCACTCATTAATCCAAATTAATCATAGATAATACATTTTTGGCCCAATTAACATGATTAAATCCCAAATTAATCATGAAATAACACATCAAAATATGGTTCGATCAACTCCACGCCATCATTACATCATCGAACTGAAGCAGCACCGCTAGCTGGGATTGAAACAGAGGGAGCACCGGGGATTTTGAACGGGAGAACGAGAGAGAGATTACAACCACGAAAACCAGTTCAGCTAGGGAACTCCATCATCAAACCACCTTCATCTTCCATTATTTCCGACGGCTTCCCACGTCTCAAAACCAAACTTTGAATTTTCCAGCGAGACAATTCCAGATTCCGGCGAGCTTTGAGTTTTCTGACGAAGCTTGTTCTCATGGGCGGTTTGCTTTCATATTGTATTAGATTTTATCTGATGGCTATGTGTGGCTAAAACCTTTGCTTCTTGGTGATGGAGACTTGTGGCTTGAGCATTTGTGCTTCAATAGGGGAGTTATTTAATTCTCTCTTTTGCTTAGACTATATATTTGATTTCCTTGTTTAGGTTTATCATTATTTAGTTGTGAGACTTGGATTGCTGTTATTGTTGGTTATGATTAGTTTTGATGATGTCTTATATAGATGTCATTCTTAAGAGCAAAAAGGTTGCATGCTACATTTATCTTCTACTTTGACTAATTCTTAAATTTAATGTAGATGCTAAGTTTAATAATAGAGAATGATCAAGAAAAGAGAAGAAAGAAAGAAGAACTTGCTGAATGGAATGAAGATATCATTATTCAAGTTCTTATATTGATGCTAGAAGTCTCCAAGACCATATGGAAGTTGAAATGGATCAATTAAGAATTAAAGTCAGCCAAAATCAGCTTCAGGATGAGAAAACTCGAGTCAACCATCAAAACTCGAGTTATCAAGTGTCTTCAGCATCTCTAGCATCTCTGGACTATCAAAACTCGAGTTTTCGGTCAAAACTCGAGTTTCCGAGGGTCATCGCTCTTGCTCCACTCGATTCACGTTTCAGCTGGGCGAGGTCTGGTAATTCGATGATATCTCCTAAACCAAGAATCCGATTGAGGTGAAACCAGTGGCATATGAAAATAGACTTCCAATGCGTCATTTTCATATAAAATTCAAGCCCAAAGGAGCTCAGATCAATGAGCTATGAATTGTGGAAGTTGACACTGAGATTCACGCCACACAGCAAACCAAGCCTCAATGTTTTGAGTGTATCTCACAAAATACATATCGGATTGAGCTGAAATCAGTGGCATATGAAAGTAGACTCACAGAGCTTTCCATCAAGAGTTGAACCAACCAAAACGGAGTTCATACCAGGGAGATATGACCTTTGAAAGTTTGACAAAGTTTTCTTTGTAAAGTGAAAACTCGAGTTTTGTTTCAAAACTCGAGTTTTTGACCTTCTGAGAGAGTCTCCTAAGTTTTTGAATTCTAAAAACCTCCAGTTTTGCCTAAAACCTCCAGTTTTGATTTTTCCAATTTTTCACAAAGTTGTGAAAACTCGAGTTTTGAATCAAAACTCGAGTTTTGAGTTGACAGAAACAATTCAGGTTTTAGACAGATCTCAAAACCTCCAGATTTTGGTGAAAACCTCCAGTTTTGAGTTTGGCAAAGTTTTCGAGAAAAGTGAAAACTCGAGTTTTGATTCAAAACTCGAGTTTTGATCGACAGAAAGCATTCATGTTTTACGAGTTTTTGAAAACCGCGTTTTTTGCCCAAAACCTCCATTTTTGACTTGGCGCGAATTCCTCAAGTTTTCATATTCAAATGAAAACTCGAGTTTTGATTCAAAACTCGAGTTTTGGAACGACAGTACAGAAAAACGCATTTGACATAATATTGTTCAGTTTTTGATTCATGGTTTAGATCATTTCTGTAAAATGGTTGTTTATGATTTATATATATCATATGATTATTCCTAACCAGATTTAACCAGTTTGCTCATGAGATTTTCAGAAGATCAAAGATTGTTTGATAAACATTAAATCAACTACTTTGACAAACTTGCAATATTTTATTATATCTCTCTTTCAAGCAAAATGGATTACAACCTGGAAAGTAGCACAACCATTCTTCAAGACAGAAAGCTAGCATCCATCATCTAAAAAAATTTGGACAACATTATACAATGTCCACACTATTGAAGATCCAAATTTCAAATATTCAAATCTGCACATTGCTTCCAATGACTATATTCAAACAAAAAGTGGTCATAATGACTATATCCATGGAGAAACACTCATAACAGCTACATTTTCGAATGGGTTCAAGTCCGAACGGATCTATAACGGTCATAAGCTTCAACTAGCATAAATACCTTAAGATTTGAAGACTCCATACGTTAACACCGAGTACACGAGTGTAAAAACGTAAACACAAGCCGACATCTTCAAGATGCTAATACTCGATTTTCATATCATTTACTCTGTTCTTAATGTTTACATAGCTTATCATAGAGAGTGAGATGACTTGTAATTGTGCTTCGGTGCTTATCCATCTACTTGAGAGAGAAGAGAGTTATTGTAAACATCCTATCATTCTATCGTGAGATACTCAAGATTGGGTGATCTTGAGTGGGAAACACATTGTGTTGATTACAACTTGTAAGGGAGTGAATCCTAGGGAGAGGATTACTTGAGTAAGAGTGTGTGATCAAGCAAGTGTATTGATTACAGTTTGTAAGGGGGAGTGAATCCTAGTGAGAGGATTACTTCAAGTACAGATCGTGTAATCAAGTTGAAAGAAGATAGTGGATTGAAAATCTCAAGTGGAGCTTGGGGACTGGACGTAGGTCAAGGATTGGGCCGAACCAGTATAAATCAGTTTGCATATTCTCTTCCCTTATCTCTTATATTTCCAACATATATATATATCTGAATGTCCATACATGTTTGAATGATTGACTATTGCTTTATCAATTATTATTGTCATTCAAACTGCTTTCAATAAGTTGCGAAAAGAATTTCAAAGTTCCTAAACTTTTATCAAACACCCAATTCACCCTCCCTCTTGGGTGATAGCCAGGTCTTTCAGTTATGTGTTCATGTGGATTGATTATTGTAGTTTTAATTGGATAATTAGTTTGATGTTC
Organism: Acacia melanoxylon; assembly: GCA_019022615.1. Taxonomy (NCBI): domain Eukaryota; kingdom Viridiplantae; phylum Streptophyta; class Magnoliopsida; order Fabales; family Fabaceae; genus Acacia; species Acacia melanoxylon. The sequence continues at coordinate 5,917,104 of JAFJYJ010000011.1, forward strand.
AAATTTCCATATTTCTTTAAATGCTTGATGAAATTATGCTTGTTGTCATGTTTATGATTGGTAATCATAGTTGATTTTGGCTTTTGAATGATTCGTTAGAACATTCTAATTGAGAAGAACAATTTATATCATCCCAATTTAAATTACACATTAAGTGGATTTTAACAATATCTCAAGAGGTAGTAGTTTGCTATGTTTGTAGGAGCTACTATTAATTGAGATTATTGGACTCAAGTGTTATCTTGAGGTTGTTCTTTAGACTTAATGAAAGTTTAACTCCCATATATTTTTTAAGCAATGATAGCCATCTTCTTAATTACCAAGAGCATCCATCATTAATCCCTTTTAATCCAAAGCATTCTTCACTATTTTCCAAAAATACCAAAAAGAATAGAATTAGTTTCTTTATATTTTTATGAATTTTAGTTTAGAGAAAATCAATTTCAAAACCCCTTTTCTAACCATGTTTTTAGCACTTAGTTTAACCTAGGGAATTCAAAATAAAAGGCTCCTTGATAAGAGAACGATCCCGAGTTATTTGCACCATATTGCATTTTAATTCGTGGTAAATTGTGATTTGACCCTAAGGCGACTAAGGTTTTTGTTAAATCAGTCATCGCCCTTGTCAATCTCTGTTTCATATGAACCATCTGACACAAATCAGTCTCCCCCAATCATACCCGAGCAAGTCAACCTCAATACTCATCAAACGCAAACCCGGAGCAAGCATGGGATATCTAAACCAAAAATTCCTTATGTTGGATTAACACAAGCCTCTAAATATGTTCCTCAAACAGCAAAGGAAGCCCTACAGTAGCCCCTCTGGAAACAAGCCATGACCGAAGAGTTTGTTGCACTTCAACGAAATTCCACTTGGAGTCTTGTTCCTCGCCTGCCCAGTCAAAACGTAGTCGACAACAAGTAGGTTTTTAAGCCTAAGTTTAATTCTGATGGAACTTTAGCTAAAAGGAAGGCACGTCTGTAGCTAAGGGCTTTCAACAAACAGAAAGTATTGATTTCTATGAAACCTTTAGCCCAGTTATTATTAAGGCATCTTCCATTCAAATTAGTCTAACCACTGCCACTACATTGCATTGGGAAATTAAACAACTTGACATCAACAATGCCTTTTTGAATGGTGTCTTGTCTGAGCCTGTTTTCATGAAACAACCAGAAGGGTTTGTTGATTCCTCTAAGTCTGATTATGTATGTAAATTGTCTAAGGCTCTCTATGTGGCTTGAAGCAAGCACCTAGAGCATGGTTTGATGGACTAAGAAGTGTTCTTTTGGGCTAGGGTTTTACAAATTCCAAGAGTGATATCTCTCTTTTTATCTATTCAAATTCATCGCAAATTGTTATGATCTTAATTTATGTGGATGATATCCTTGTGACTGGAAGCAATCCATCTAGTCTCAAGCGTTTTACTACAAAACTGAACAGTATTTTTGCTTTGAAAGACCTTGGTTCACTCCACTATTTTCTTGGGATAGAAGCCCACAGAGACAACACTGGTCTCTATTTAACTCAAGGAAAGTATATTTGTGATCTATTAGATAGATTCTACATGACTCAATGTTCACCATGCCCAACACCTATGGATGCCCATAAATCACTATCAGCCTTCTCTGGAGAATTACTTGACCATCCCTCAGAATATCGTAGTGCAGTTGGTGCTCTTCAGTATCTATGCAACACACGGCCTGCTATTTCATTTAGTGTTGGCAAATTAAGTCAATTTCTGAGCCAACCAACCACAGAACATTGGAAAGCAGTAAAGAGAGTTCTAAGGTATCTTCAAGGGATTGTTCACTATGGTATACACATTAAACCATCTATCTCTCTAGATCTAGCCGCTTATTCTAATGCAATTAGGCTTCTTGTCCGGATGATAAACGGTCTGTTGGAGGCTATTGTGTGTTTTGGGAGATTCTCTAGTAACATGGTCCTCTAAGAAGCAACAAGTTGTTGCTCGTTCTAGTTGTGAGTCTGAATATCGTTCATTGGCTAATAGAGCCTCGGAACTTAGCTGGATCATGTCTTTACTGTCTAAATTGAGCTTGAGATTGCATAGAATTCCAACCATTTGGTGTGACAACACTAGTGCAGCAGCTCTAGCCTCTAATCGTGTCCACCATGCAAGGACTAAACACATTGAAATAGATGTTCACTTTGTAAGAAACCAAGTCCTATCTAAAATGTTAATGGTGCAAATGTTCCCACAGAATTCCAAGTGGCTGACTGCCTAACAAAGCCCTTGCACCATGCATGCTTCTGGTTCCTAAGAGATAAGCTTGGAGTCATTGTAACTCCAGCAAAGCAATCTGAACAGATTTAGTTTCTTACAAGAACAAGTCAACAAGGCAAAAGGAAGAGGCAGGTTTTAAGTAAATGAGGGAGTTAGAAATAATGTTTCTATTTATATAATTGTAAATATGTATTGTCTTGTTGTATTATAGAATAGTCTTATAGAAACAGGTGTCAATGTATTATTGGTAGCTATCTGCTATAAATAGAAATGAACAGGATCAAGGCAATTATCCTGTCTTGACCTATTTGTCTAAAAGCTTTTCTTTTTTAAAAAGGATAATTATCTTATAATCTTGAGTTGGGGGCCCTAGATTGGCAAACAAATTTTGAAGCATAATTACAAAATTCACATCTAAATTTCTAAACGTGCCTATTCCCCGCACGCAAATTAGTTTCTGAGTATGTTTTTCTTTTCCTTAATAATAATACTTGGAAAATTAGTGATGTACGGAAATGAAGAACTCATTTATCTAGCTAGTTGCTTATCCAACATAAAAATTTAAATCAGTCAACAATTATATGTTTTTTATGGAAATTATTTATCTTGAGTTGTATGCTTTCAATAAAATATTTTTTTTTATAAAAAAACGTTTCTTTTGTTAGTTTTTATAATTTGTCTCATTTGTTGTCATCCTTGTGAGATTATACGACCCGGGGTCAACATTTTAGTTATAATTAAAATTGTCGTTCTGGTTAGCTTAAATATAGAAGTTCGTTATAGGAGATTGAAAAAAAAAAGCGACAAAATATGAGCCAGTATACATTTAATTATTTCGACGTGAAATACAAATGTTGAAGCAATTAAGCCAACTAGCAATGGCTACATTCATATGAAGCTTTAAACTAACCAGTGAGATCTCCACTTGTTTATACATAATCCATTGTATATATTGACCTAATTCTGATGGTCTAAATACTAAAATATAAATATATGCATGGCTAAGTTAATGAGTGAAAATGGCTTGGCCCGGTGACAAAATATGTTTGGGATCATATTGAACTTTTCTCTGTTGAAAAAGCTTCCATTTGTATCCAAAGTGATCCATCCATTGTTTCCTGGTCAAGTTTTGTGGAAGATATTTCTTAATCGAATGCCGCTTCCTCACGTAACCGCAACACCATCGGTTTTGCTCTTTAAATGCTTCCACTTGGCCATACGTACTCGTGTGCAGAAAACTCACAACGTAGAATATATCTTCGTCCGAGATCATCACAGACATCTTATCATCCCACTTGCAAATATATGTGTTGTGGACCTATGTTATGGGCCCGACAGAACTTGGGCCCTATAAGGGCACGTGGCAGTAGAATCATTCCCATTCAGGAAGAGTATCAATCATCCCATGATCATGGCAGTAATCATGGGAAGTGCAGCGGATACCAAGCACGTCATGAAAGCGCACGATCAGGGAAGTGGAGAAAGCATAACGTGGAGACTGGAACCCTAGCCGGGCAATATAAATAGAAGAGTAACCAACAAGTAAAAGAGGCAAGTACACTCCATTACATACATTCAGTTGATCACTGTGCATGCTCCCACTATACACTACCCCCATCCCCCTTGGCGAAGAGCCTTCAAACATATGTGTACAGTGATCTCCCCCCTCTCACAGGTATCTCATCCATAGGTACCTGGGAGAGAGCGACTAGATCCTATATCAATATCCTGGCCCATATCGGGCTAGACATCTGTGTTCTTACAACAGAACATTGGCGCCGACCGTGGGGACCATAAATTTCGATTCCCCAATCCACACAAAGTCAATTTACGCCGCTAAGTATGGCAGCAAGTACTAGAAGTCGTAGTCATGCACCTCAACAGGATCGGCTGCCAGGAGAGCAACTGCAGCAGACGGTACAGGAGCAGGTAGTCCAATATTCAAACTCGGTTGCACCTAATCCTGAACATGTCATTATCAGGGAAGAAGGTGAGACTGAGGATATGGCTAATTCTCCACATCCAAGCAGGGATGTCCAACGAGGGAAACGTTTGGCTCAGCAATCAAACGTTTCTCCTTCTCAAGAATTCCAAATCCAACATCCTGACATCCGAGTGCTGCACAAGACCATGGAATCAGTCCTCCATCGTTTGGAGAATATTGAAACTCAGGCCCGACTCCAGCGAGAAGAAGATATTCGACGGATTAGGGAGGATTTGGACCGCCAGAATACGATATGGCGACAGCAAGAACAACGGAGAATGAACCAGATCCTAAAAGAGCTTGCAGAACGTCGGGAGCAGCAGGATCGGAGTGTAGATCGAGGTAGATCTTGTCCAAGCCGAGTTACAATCTCGGCCTCTGAGCCGACCTTCAATGAGGAACGCTCTGAGAATCAAGGGGAAGAGAATATGGTCGTCAATGACCAACATCAGGAACCCGATGATGAGGTGTTAAGAATACAATCGTTGGAAAAACGCATCAAGAGGCTCGAAAACCCAGCACTGAAGACTGACCTGAACACTAGAAATGCAACCAGAGATGATCAGGCTGCAACCACTCATATTGATGGCGAGAACCAAGAAGGGCGAAATCCGACACGGATCAAGAACTCTGCTCAGGGTAAAGGGCAGGAGCATGCCAAAAGTCGGGATCTTCCTAAAAACGATGCGGCCCCCGAGCAAGAAGAGCCTCCTTTTGATGATGAAGATAGAATTCCAAGTTCCTTTACTGAAAGAATCCTAGCCGCTCCTTATCCTAAAGGACTAGAAACTAAAGACTTCCCGAAGTACGACGGAACTCAATACCCGCAAGTACACGTCAGAAATTTCAAGATGGAAATCATGGTGAAAGGCTATGTGGGACCCGTGATACCTCGGCTGTTTGCTTGAACATTAAGGGAAGCCACTCAAATTTGGTTTAACTCTCTTCCCAAGAACACCATTCCGAATATGAAGGACTTAATAAAGAAATTCTTGCAGAACTTCGCCACCAGCCGAAAACAGCCAAAAACCGAGTTTCAACTCGGACAGGTGAAGTAGTCTCCTGGTGAGACATTGCAAAAATACCTGGAGCGCTTCAAAGACACGGCTCTACAAGTGCCAGGATTGAAAGAGGAACTACATTTACACTGTGCTATAGCAAGACTGGATAAGTTGTCCCGCCTTAAGAAGTCCGTCATGAAACGGCGTCCCAAAACATTGGCGGAATTCCGAGAGCGATCTAAGCAATACTTAAAGTTGAAGCAAATGGATATCATGAGCCAATTGTCGAAAGAGAAGAATAGAAGTCCACCCCCGAGGGACAAAGATAACCGGAATAGGCGAGATTCCTGAGCGCGCGGAAGAGATGATAAGCCTAAAGGGGGAAGGGCAGAAGGAAAATTTGATAGATATGCTCCTTTAAAGGTATCCCAAGCGCAGATATGGAAAGAGGTATCTATGACCAAGATGAGAAAGGCTGAGCGACCGCGACCGCTTTGGAAGGAGGCCACGCTGGACAAATCTCGATACTATGAGTTCCATGACCAACATGGACATACAACGGATGCTTGCTGGGATTTGAGAGATGCAGTAGAAAAGTACATCCGAGAAGGAAAGCTTCGCCAATATGTAATTCAGACGCAAAGACGGAAGAATAAGCGTCAAGGAGCACCAAGTAAAAGCCCGCTTCCAGAAAAGAAGAGGCGAGAGCAAAAAAAAATAGATGGCAGAGAAGACGAGTTTCCCAACCCTAAATACGATTGCAACGTGATCAGTGGGGGCTTTGGGGGGGAGGAGATTCAGCTAATCAAAGAAAAAAATATCTGAAAGAGGTCCTCTCTGTTAGAACTTGCTCACAGTTCAAAATGGAGACCACAAAATGGAGACGGGTTTCACCAGGGAAGAATTGGCGGACGTGATACCAGGCCATCATAACGGGTTGGTAATTGGTAGATTGCCTTTGTAATACCGGGGAATATTATATTTCAAAGATAATACCTATTGAAAATAGGTGAACATGTGGTTTCAAATAATAAGTAATAATTATCTTATTTTCTAAGGTAATTACTATGGAAATTAGGAGAGATCTAAAATGTATTTTTAGGGCATTTGACCTAAAAATATTATGATAAATCCCAAGAGGCAATAAAATATTTATTAAAAATTAGAAAGTATGTTGTCTCTAATTTTAGGTTGGAAAATATTGAGGCAAGATTTAATATTATTTTGGGGATCATAATTTTGATTTTTACGATGGATATAAAATACCAATGTAAGTAAAATAGTTGTGAGATAATGATTTATCCTAATTAAGAAAATTATCAAAAATTAGTTGGCTAATCTGGTAATTAATGGGATAATTAAGGTATAAAGTAAATGAATTAAAAATAATTTAAATAATTATTTTTAATTGGAGAAATTCGAAATTATTAAATAAATAAAAATAAAAAATAAAATATTAATAAAATATTTTATGCTTAGAAAAATAAATAAAAAATAAAAAAAAAAAAATAAATATCATGATATTTTTGTAAAATTGTATTATTATATAATATAGTGAATAGTAATGGAATAAATGACTAGAGAACCGGAATAGGAATTCCAAAGTCAAGGTAAAATATTGATCGGTGAGCCGGAAATTAATTCCAAAGCCATTTGCCAAATAAGACGAAATAGGGAAAAATGCGAGATATTCACATTTTGGATTTGAAGAAAATAAATTATAAGTCAACATCGGAGATGAGTTTATAATTATCTGGACATATTTGGAGTCAAGTGAATTATTATCCAGAGATTGATGATTCCGAAGCGATTTCCGACACCGGACGTGTTCGGACACATTTTTCGAGAAAACTTCAATGAATTGGAACCACGTAAGGGACCGAAATCTAAGTTAAATTAGATATTATTGATGAGGAAGAGAAGATCTTCAAAGTTATGAATCCGGAATTTTGAGATTTCCCGAAGAGACGCGAAACGAAGGCGAATGGGGAAAATACGTCGAACCGGCCATAAAGCAAGTTGACTCACCATTTTTGGACCAATTGTTTGCTGCCAAATCAGCCTTGAATGTCGACCAACATGCTGCATGGCTAGGAATTAAACACCATTATGCTTTGATTTTACTTGGTTATAAGGTAAGAGAAAATTACAAGATTTGGAATATGGAAATTACCAAAGTGGCACAATTTTTCCCTATATAAGGGCATGAGCACCTTCTTCATTTTTCACACCAAAAATCTGCCCCTTAGAGAGAAGTTAGAGAGAGAAGCTCGGAGAAAGTCCGAGCAAAGTCTCGGGTAAGTTCTTCGGTCCCCCGGTCTTTAGTTTCGGTAGATATAGTAGGAATGTTAGATTTATCTTTAATTTTTTAAGATAGTCTAGATATCATATTTAGGGGTAAATATGATATATATTTCGAAAATATGATAAGGGAAAAGATTCATCAAAATTCCGGAGAGATAGAGCGAAAACGAAGCTCGGCGAAATTCCGCCAAATAGGGGTACTAGGGGCAAAATAGTAATTTTCGCCCAAATGGCCTGTTATGATGCCAAATGTTGATAAACGTTGTCCTTATAGGATATCGAGCTAATCGATTGACGTTGGCGCACTCAACCGCCTTTAAGTCGGAAATCACGTTTTTCCGTAAAAGTTCGTTGTACCGCCAAAAGGTACGTTCGCGTCGTAACACTAACACTGATGTTTATTGTATGCATATATGTGCTATGGGTATTGTATGTGGTAGCTGATAGCTCTGCTGTATGTCATATACTGTCTATGTTGTATGTTGTACGTTCGCGTACTGTAACACTAACGCTGATGTTTATGTTATGCATGTATGTGCTATGTGTATTGTGTGTGTATAGTTGTTATGTTGTACGTTCGCGTACTGTAACACTAACTCTGATGGTTATTGTATGCATATATGTATTTTCCTCTGTCATGATGTATTTTCGTTGTTGTGCCTTAACCTTACATCTGACTGTATTGTTATTGCCGTCCATATCCGATTATGTCCAATGTCCGTTGTGCCTTAACCTTACATCCGACTGTATTGTTATTGCCGTGCATATCTGATCATGTACATTTCTCCTTGTGCCTTAACCTTACGTCCGACTGTATTGTTATTGCCATGCATATCTGATTATGTATACCCTACTTTGAACGTAGTAAGTGTCGTCAAAATTCCATGAATATCTGTAGTACTTATATGATGTATGTAAACATGAGGTTAACCGTTACACGGGTCCGTGCATTGGACCTCAGCTCTTAACATAGCGTCGAGTTCGGGAGGACCAAGGACCGAGGAGAAAGGCAAGCAGCCGCATAGAGATCCTATGAAGGTCTCTTGTTGACACGGCGTAGGTCATTCATGAGGGAGACACTTTTGTTGTTATTCACTTTAAAAACTCTCGGTCATTGTACCGTTTTTGTAAATCAGCCAGACTTACGGCATTTATAAATATATGTATCAGTTACTCAATCGCTCCGATGCTCTACTCTGATGAAAAAAAAATATACTGCTTTTGAAAATGGGATGTTACAGCCTTGTTAAGAAAATCTTTGTTGACGATGGAAGTGCAGTAGACATAATTCTTTAGGATGCGTTCAAACGTACGAGGTTTGACTCGGAGGACTTAAAGCCATGCAAAACCACGGCGGTGGTTTCAATGGACAACACCGTCAAAGGGATATAACCTCAAATTGTAAACTTTAAGTCGGAAATCATGCGGTTCATTGTGGCGAGATTTCCGTCCCCTTACAATATCATCTTGGGACATTCTACCATTCATGACTGGAACATGCTAGTCTCTTCGAAATACCAGCGATTGAAGTTTGTCAATAAGAACAGTCAGATTGTGGTTATTAAAGGCGACCAAAAAGACTCTCAGCGGTGCTACTTCGAGACCATCAAAGTAAACAAGATATCGCTAAAAGGATACTCAAACCCAAGGCGAGGAGAATCAGTGATCAAATCCATCCACGCGGTAGAGCTAGACTTACGAAAGGAAGATAAAGTCTTGAGGGCTGAACCAAATGATGGGGTGGAAGACTTTGTCCTGGGCACAGAACCAAGGCAGACAACAAAAGTAGGGAAAGCTTTGTAACCCGAGATTCGGGCAGAGTTAGAGGATTTCTTAAGGCAAAACCGAGACATGTTTGCATGGAAGCCATCCGAGATACCGGGGATAGATCCCCATTTCTGCTGTCACAAATTAGCCATTCATCCGGGATCGACCCCAGTTGCGCAAAAGAAAAGAAAGCATGGCTCAGAGAGGGTTGAGGCCCTAGAGGCGCATGTGAAAGAGCTAAGCGAAGCCGTCTTCATTAGGGAAGTGCAGTACACAACATGGCTCTCAAACGTGGTCATGGTCAAAAAGCCCAATGGAAAATGGCAGGTATGTACTGACTACAAAGACCTAAATAAGGTATGCCCTAAAGACGCCTTTCATATGCCAAACATCGATCAGTTGGTCGATCAGTCCTCCGGTTTCGTCTCTTATCTTTTATGGATGCGTACTCGGGATACAATCAAATTGCTATGCACCCTGAGGATCAAGAAAAAACGACGTTCATCACGGATAAAGCTAATTATTGTTATAATGTCATGCCATTTGGCCTCAAAAATGCTGGGGCAACGTACCAAAGGATGATGACCAAGGTATTTGAGGATCAGCTGGGAAAAAACGTGGAAGTTTACATAGATGACATGATAGTAAAGTCGACAGAAAGAAGGAGCCATGTGCAGGATTTGCAGCAGACGTTTGAAAAATTAAGAGTCCACTGAATAAGGCTAAATCCAGCAAAGTGTGTTTTTGGAGTTCCATCGGGCAAGTTCTTGGGTTTCTTGTTGAGCAACCGAGGTATCGAAGCTAACCCTGACAAATGTCAGGCAGTCTTGGAAATGAAGCCACCGGAAAACAAGAAAGAGGTTCAGCAGTTAACCGGGAGATTGGCGGCCCTGACGAGGTTTTTCCAAAGTCGACAGAGAGATCGCTTCCTTTTTCAAATTATTGAAGAAGGAAACCCAAGGAGGATGGAATGTGGAGTGTGAAGCGGCTTTTACAGAGATCAAGAAATGTCTTGCAACCCCACCGGTCTTATCCAAACCCGAACCCGACGAAAGCCTGGTTTTGTATTTGTCAGCAGGGGAAGAAGCGGTAAGCGCGGTGTTAGTTCGAGAGATGGTGGATGGCCAAAAGCCTGTGTATTTTGTTAGCAGGGTCCGGAACTGAGGTATCAGAAGTTGGAAAAAATGGCATTTGCTCTATTAACTACGGTCAAAACGCTTCGCCCTTATTTCCATGGTCATTCGATCATCGTGAGAAAGGATCAGCCAATTTGACAAGTGTTGCACAAACCGGACCTAGCAGGAAGAATGATAAATTGGGCGATACAATTGTCGGAATTTGATATCTCTTACGAACCTCGGTATGCCATCAAATCTCAGTCTTTGGCGGACTTTTTAATGGAGCTAACCCCCATAAGCACACAAAGGACAACAGAAGCGGAGACGTGGAAGGTATTTGTAGATGGGTCGTCGAATATCAAAGGAAGTGGAGCCGGAGTCATTGTTGAAAGTCCAGAATGAGTCTCTACGGAATCATCCCTCCGACTCGATTTCCCAACCTCCAACAACCAAGCTGAGTATGAGGCCTTGAAAGCCAGTTTACTCCAGGCTAAAGAAAACGGAGCTGCACATGTGCATGTATCCACCGATTCTCAGCTTGTGGCTTCCCAGATACAAGGAACTTATCAAGCCAGGGGACCACTGTTAGCTAAATACCTGGGAAAGGTTAAGGAGATTATGGCAAACTTTGATGAAGTAACAGTGGCGCATATTTCAAGGACGGACAATACACGGGCGGACGTGTTATCTAAACTGGCTAGCACTAAGAGCCCTAGTAACCTCCGATCTGTAGTCCAGCAAATCTTGTCCAAGCCGAGTTGTGTCATGATTATTTCAGAATCAAATGATTGGAGAAAGCCCATAGCCGATTATCTGAGAGGGGAATCCTCCCAGAAGACGCGTTGGAATCCAAAAAGGTGGTGAGAGCAACGGCTGCTTATGCAATGGTAAGTGATCAATTATATCAAAAGGGAGTACACACCCCTATGTCTAAGTGCCTAAACTCGTAAGAGGCCGAGTATGTTCTGGCCGAGATCCACGAAGGCATCAATGGACAGCATATGGGCGCAAAGGCCCTAGCCCGAAAGGCAATAAGAGCCGGATACTATTGGCCTACAATGGCGGCAGACGCCAAAAACCACGTGAAAAAGTGTGAGAGCTGCCAAAAACATTCCAATGTGATACGAGTTCCCCCGGCAGAGTTAACATCAATCTCGGCACCATGGTCGTTTTATAAGTGGGGCATGGACCTGTTGGGGCCATTCAAGGCAGCCCCAGGACAGCTGCGTTGTCTAATAGTAGCGGTAGATTACTTCACCAAATGGATAAATGTCGAGCCGTTGGCAACAATAACCTCGGCGCGGGTACAGAAATTCCTTCAACGAAGCATTATATCTCGGTTTGGGATCCCGGCAGAGATATTGACGGATAATGGTACACAATTCATCGACAAAGGTTTCCAGGAAATGGTGTCCAACCTCAATATTAAACATCATTTCGCCTCTGTAGAACATCCGCAGTTCAACGGGCAAGCCGAAGCCGCCAATAAAGTCATCGTCGATGGCCTGAGAAAGAGAATGGAGGATGCTAAATCTAATTGGGTGGAGCATTTGTACTCCATTTTATGGGGACATCGAACCACTATTCAAACATCTACTCGGGCAACCCCCTTTAGACTGACTTATGGATGTGAAGCAATGATTCCAGTTGAAATCGATGAACCTTCATGGAGGAGAATTAAGGCTTTACATAAAGAGCAGGAAAATAATGAAGCTGTTGCAGTAGAGTTAGATTTGATTGATGAGGTCCGGATTACAGCTCATTGCCGCGACATGGTAGCTAAACAACTCATTGCAGCTCGATACCACAAGAGGATCCGACCTCGATCTTTTGAAAAAGGAGACCTAGTCCTCAGGAGAGCTGATATAGGCAACAGAAATGCCAGGATGGAAAGCTTGCGGCAAATTGGGAAGGCCCATATCGCATCAAAGAGAAGCTTGGCAAAGGGGCTTATGTGCTAGAATCACTGAAGAAAAAGCCAATTAAGAGAACATGGAATGCGGACAAGCTGAAGGCTTATTATAGTTGAAACCATGGATCCGCCAAGACCATCGTTACCTCGGGTCATTAATATCTTTCCCGTTTATTTATTTATGGAAGTTTTTCTTGCTTATGTTTGTTTTCAGAAAGTCTTTGCCGCAAACCTATGAAAATTCCCCCAGCAATCATGTATGACGGCATTTCCACCAGACGAATGAATAAAGAATTTTGGGTCTAGGAACCCATTTTCAAATGTTACGAGCGACACATCGCAAAATTAATATGCATGTATAAATCCAAGGTGACGAACCTGTTTTCATAGATCATGTCACAGCGGCATAGCCGCCAAAACTAATTTACGCATGAGTTCATGGTAGATAAACCAGTTTTCACAAATTGGGTAAGAATTAAGCATGAATGAACCCGGGAAATCACCCTTGTTCAAAAATCATGACTTAGCGGGACGCCGCCAAATTAACAAACATGTGTGAATATAAGGTATGCAAACCTGCCTTCACTAAACATGTAGCGAAAAAACCACTGAACTAAAGTAAACACGGGTGAATCCGACTTTATAATAAGTGTTCACAAATCGTGTATCATGGTGGAAACGCATAAAATCTAAATTCGGGTTAGAATACTACCTCTTGGGCATGCCAACTAACACCTGGTGGCGACAAAATCGGCTCAAAAAGGCATGGTATAACAGTCAAAAGGGGGCGCAATGCCCAACAACAATGGCGTTTCGCGTGACGATGAGTAAGCCGTGGTCCCGGCCCTGATCAAGTCGGGAGTTTTAAAGTCTGGCTGGAAGCCGACCGAGAACGCATCACGAGTTTACCATTGATCACTGTCGAACGTCGAAATAAGCACGCCAGGATAGCAAAATCGAGAAAAAGATAGCAAAATCGTTGAGTGAAAAGCAAATCATTAATATGATAATGTCACAAAAAGTCAGTTAGGGGCTTTAAAACCCCGAATATGATGGTACATCAAAAATCGGCATCCCGGTTCTTCACGCTGAGGGAGGAACGGCGGAAGGATCACCAGAAGCGGAAGGCGCGATTGCTTCGCCGACATCTGCGACAATGACTTCGGGCGGAGTACTCTCTTGAAGAGCGGCCGGAGTCGTCTCTGGGAGAACGGCCGGAACAGAAGAAGACGATGGGGGAGCAATAAACTTGCCATCCTCGATATAGGCATTATAATGGGCCCCCGCAAAGTTCAAAGTAACGTTGGGATTAAGGAATTGAACCTGTTCCAGAGCGTTATCAAATGAATCTTTAACACCGTCTTTCAGTCGGGCGACATCGGCTTCAGCGGCATCAAGTTCTTCTTTATAATGCTTGGCCTCTTCCTCGCGCTCCTCATGCATAGCCTTCAACATGTTCATGGAGTTCAAATCATTCTCATGAATCTGTTGTTTACGAGCTATCTCTGATTGGGCTTTCTGGAGTTCTTCCTTAATCTTTTGCAGTCCCGTTTGGAGATTCTCATTGTCAACAGAGGTCGTCTGTAGCTCGCCATGAAGATTATCTCGTTCTCTCCTAGCTGTTTGAAGTTCCATGAGAGCACGAGAGATCACTTCCCTAGACTTATCTTTTTCCTCAAGAAGCTTGGCATATCTATCTTTTAGGTAAGCCACGGTTTGGCTTAATCCAGCAATTTTCACCCCATAATGCTCAATCTCTCGAAGCTCAGTAACCTCGGCATCGGTAAGAGGCTTATTGTTAAAATAATTGGGGGGCGACCGAATACCACGCGGGAGCTCCTTGGATACCCCCTTATTCCAGATATGAGATCAGGAAAACTGTATCAAGAGTGGATCGGTGATAGTCAAAGGTTCGGGAGAGGAATCTCGAATAACTTGCGGTTCAGACGTCAGATCAGCGGCAGACGAGGTCGGAATTGAAGTATAAACAGTAGAAGGGGATACGCTCTTTGAAGGGGCAACCTTCCGAGTTACCTTAGCCCTTTTGGACGCCTTATCAAGAGCGGGTTCAGGTGCCTAGCGTTTATCGGCCGGTCCAGGGTTTACACCCCCGGCATCCCGGAGGGTAACTGCAAGATATGCCGGCCTTTTACCCATCGTTCGATCTGCAAAAAAGACAAATGTCAGTCACCATTAAATAAAGTCAGAGACAGGATGAAGAATAAAAAGGAATCAGTACTCGAGGCGGGTCTCTTTCGCGTCAATGCCGTTGAAATATAGTCGGCGGAGTCCACTAGATCACTACTTTCGCTAATGATAATTTTCAGTAAAGTTATCGCTTCTTCTTCCGAGCCGGTAATGCTACTCATAGAAGGAGCGAACGATCTGGGGGAGAGGCGATGGTGACCCTTGCTCCAATATAGCAGGAATCGCTCTTCAGTGGCCCCGGAAGTATGATTCTGAAGGAACCAAGGTAATTGTCTGGGTTCGGCAACCACCTTAAAAAAGGCCAGCTTGAAGCCTTTCCATGAATCGGTGAAAGGGCGAAGAAACTTGCGATTGTGAACGGCTCGGAAAGAGGTCCAACCAAACCATTTGGTATTTCCCTCGTATACAACATAGGTCTCTAAGGGGGCAAAGAAATAGCAAAATACGGGGACTGTACAAGTGATTTCTTGTTCTTTACAAAAAATTTCAAAAGCTATGGCAAATGACCAGCCATTGGGATGAAGTTGGGAAGGGACGAGATGTAGATGATTCAGCAATGAAATCTGAAAGTCGGAAAAAGGAAATTGCAGACCAAGCCGAGTAATGACATCTCGGTAAAAGTAGAAAAAGTGAGGATCCCCGTCATTTGACCGAGGTGAGGCAACCAACTCGCTAACTTGGGGTAGGCGTATGCTATATCCCTCCCCATCACGGAGCCCGTTGCGGGTGAGTTCCTCAGCTATCATCTTACTTTTACAACTGGTGACAGCATCACTAACAAGCAGGAACCGGGAATCCTAAGGATGAGAGGAACCAGTAGAGTTCGACTCTCCCGTCAAGGATTGGTCAGAATGTTTAGAAGCCGAAGCCATCTATACCTATCACAAAATACACAAGACAGGGATCAGAAACCAAGAAATGGGAAGGTAAGCAACCTGGCTCGTCTGAGCGAGCCAGGGTATGCATGATTTAGGCAGGAATATTACACCAAACGGAGCTTGAAGGTACGCCTACTCTGCTAAAATATTGGAAAGCCGAGATATGAGATGGCTAAGCAAGAATCCCGAGAAATAATCTCGGGATTATGGAATTTGAAGCATTCTATAAAGGTGCTAACTCGGGCGTATAGCGATTCACGGACAACGCAAACCCTGGGCTCTAGCCATGGAAGGAAGAAAGAAAATATCCAAAAGCATAGCCAAGGGAACCAACCACAATGTTGGTAAGTAGGATCAAGCCGTCACAACTAGAACAAACAATATTCAAAGACAAAAGCAAACAGAAGAGCTAAAGGGTATTGTGATGCCTCAGTCCAGGATGGGTCTGGTCTATTCCTCAACATGCCACATTCTGAGAGGAATTAATAGATTTTGGTCATCACAGCCATCCAATACCCGCCTATTTTGCGAAAAAAGGACAAGCAAAACCAGCACACAAGAAGATCATACTCAAAATATCGACATGCATACCCAGACAACCAAGAAAAACAAAAATCAAATTTCACAAGCATGGCAGAGAAATAAGGCGAGGAAAAATTGACGTGATAAAGTGTCAAAAGACAAATACGTAATGCCAGTACCGGC
Organism: Acacia melanoxylon; assembly: GCA_019022615.1. NCBI lineage: Eukaryota > Viridiplantae > Streptophyta > Magnoliopsida > Fabales > Fabaceae > Acacia > Acacia melanoxylon. The sequence goes on from JAFJYJ010000011.1 coordinate 5,933,227, forward strand.
GCTGAAGATATCGACGTAATCTTCAGAGGAAGAAAGCTTGCTGTTAGCAGGAAGAACTTCAGAAAATATAGAGAATCCTGGGAGCCAAAGTATTAACAAAGGGCTAGATGCAAAGCTTTATAGGCTGACTGGCAGGGGTAATTAGGTCAGGATAATCCCGAATGCGAAAAGCCGAGAAAAAGTAACGTCAGAATTTGAAGGGAGTCATGATGATAAGAGATAATCATGGCACTCATGGAATGATGTGAGCATTAAATGCGCACGAAAACCGAAGGCGGCGGAGGTACACGAAAAGTCGTGAGTGAAATTACGCCGCTACATGGACAAATGTAACGTCAGGCAAGCGAAACGCCTGCTAATTCAAAAGGCGTTGAAACCCGCCATTGTGGGTACGCCACAACTCGGGTTGGGGGCAATGTGACATAAAGCGAACAATGAGACTTGTGGATAATGCCAACATGACCCGGAAGATTATTAAAAAGAATGATCCAGGGAGGTGTTCACGACGCGTGCGAAGATATAAAGCGGATCGAAAATCTCGGCTTTAACGTCGAAATACTTGAAGTCGGGATAAGCGTATCAGAAATCTCGGCTATTAAGTCGGGATAAGTATTCGCCCCGGGAAACTGAGGGCAGCTAGAACCAGAGAGCTTTGGAGTTCTCGAACACGGCGAACAAGCAAGTAGGAAGCATTATCAAAATCCAGGTCCGAGATACAAGTCGGGCGACGATAGAATCTCGGCAGATCAAAAACTTGAACTGCCGATCTTGAGGGCAACTATTGTGGACCTATGTTATGGGCCCTATAAGGGCATATTGCAGTAGAATCATTCCCATTCAGGAAGAGTATCAATCATCCCATGATCATGGCAGTAATCATGGGAAATGCAGCGGATACCATGCACGTCATGAAGGCGCACGATCAGGGAAGTGGAGAAAGCATAACGTGGAGACTGGAACCCTAGCCGGGTAATATAAATAGAAGAGTAACCAACAGGTAAAAGAGGCAAGTACACTCCATTACATACATTCAGTTGATCACTGTGCATGCTCCCACTATACACTACCCCCATCCCCCTTGGCGAAGAGCCTTCAAACATCTGTGTACAGTGATCTCCCCCCTCTCACAGGTATCTCATCCATAGTACCTGGGAGAGAGCGACTAGATCCTATATCAATATCTTGGCCCATATCGGGCTAGACATCTATGTTCTTACAACAGAACAATATGAATACCCGATTAACATAATTCCTATAAAATTGGCGTAAACTATTTTCAAAAATTTAAAGGGTTAAGGTGTATGCCTCGAGAACCCTGAAGTATTTTCTCAAGTACATCTAGTACCCTGAAGTGTTTTGTGGTTCATCTAGCGGTCTGAAGTATTTTTTTTTCAATTGCGTTCGGTGCCTAAAAGTATTTTTTGTTCGTTGGTCACAAAAAAAAAACATTTTAAAGTGCTAAGAGCAGCTGAAAAAAATACTCTAAGGTGATAAATACTCAAAAAAAAATATGGGGCTGGACGCACATGAGAAAATGCTTTGAGATGTTGGATGTATCTTAAAAAATATTTTAGGATTTGGATGTATCTTATCCAAAATCAAAATAGCGTAGTACTTACTTGTTGCGATTCATGGGATAGACGAGGACGAGTCTTGAAGGAATGGTTTGGTTGAGAATAATGCCCTTGAAAACACCATCATGGAAATCCATGATTAGAGACTTTGGAACAAACATGTTGAGCCATGGATGAGGAAGATCCCACAATCCTTGAGGCCTAAGGACAAGTTCAACAGAATGAACCAGATCCCGAAACTCCTCGTACGACACATTGATCTAACCATATTTTTATATAATTTTTCATGATTAAATTGGGACTCTTAATGCATTTTCTAGGACATTATTGCATGGTTAGGCACTAATTTGAGTTAGGGACATTTGAATTGAATTAAGTGAAATTAGGGGCAAAATGGTCATAAATGGTTAATTATTCATGCAAATGATTTCTTGAATTTTTTATTCTACCTTTTGCTTAATATTGCATTGTAGGTGTTTAAGAAGAAAATGGAGATCTTGAGGGTTAGAATTATTGTGTTGAGGACTATGGAAAATTACAAGAAAGGCCCCAACAATGTCTGAAAATTGGAAATGACTGAAGAAAAGGTCCAGAGAAAAATTACAAAAAAAAGGACCCAAATGTTTCAAAAATTTCAGTTAGCCCCACCAAGATTTTGAAACTTCTCACTTTAGTCCCTCCACAAAACGTTTCACACTTTGCACTTAGGTCCCTAGTCAAAACTCTGCGTTTTGACCAGGGACACTTATCACTTATCAGACCTAGGAGACGCAAGAAGAGAACCTGATATATTGGGCCTATTTGGAGTGGCTTGTTTTTCAGCGTTGGTGTGTAAAAATTTCAGTGGCTTTTAAGCCAACGACCCAATGAGAAAAAAGCCAAATTTTTTCTGTTTGGATTGCCCATTGCGTTGTCTGAACTTTAAGTAAAAAAAGCTCAAAAAATCAGTTAAGGAAAAAGCTCGAATCCAGCTTTTTCCATAATGCTCTCAGCTTTTTGACGTGGGCCCCGCCACTTCTACCACCATCAATCCAAACACAAATCATTATCTATAACCTGACTTTTTTCCTACCGAGCTTTTTTTAAAGTCAGATAGCTTTTAAGCCACCGTTCCTACCGCCAACCCAAACAGGCCCATTATTGATATAGAGCGCCGCGGATTGAATCATGCTGGACATCATCTTCATCATCGACTCTCTTGACCTTCGACCTTCTATCCTTCCTTCCTCCACCTTCCATTTCTTCACCGTTGTAATACCCGGATAATTATTTATCTTAAATATTATATTTAGATAAATAATATACCTTAAATAATCTTTTTGAATAAATATTACCTATTTAAAATAGGTGAATATGTGGTCTCAATTTTTCTTATTATTCTTATTTTATTTATGGGTAGTTTCTTCCTAGAATTAATATAGTTGAAGATTTAATTTTCTAAATCTTATTAGGAATCATAAAATATCCTAAGATTATCATAATTAAGTATAATCTTAATTATATCATTTTAGCTATTAAAATCATCAAAGGATGACAAAATCAATTAGAGAAAATTAGCAACAATTATTGGACAATTAAATTTGCAATAATTGGGATATTTTTCTAATTTTCGAAATTAATTATTAATTAATTTAAAAAGGTCATAATTAAGAATATATCAACTTAATTAATATCCAAAAGATATTTAAAGGCCAAGATTAATATACAAGGAGTTTTTAATCATCAAGATTAATTTAGAAACTTGTCAAATTGTGGCAATTAGGTCTAATAACCCCTAAAACACTATATTAGCAATATTTAACCAAAGATTAATTAATTCCCCCTTAATTAAATTAAGTGGCGAAAATTAGTAATTAAAAGGGTTAAGAAATTATATTAATCCTAAATCATTAACAAATATCACTATTAGTGTTTAGATTTTTCCAACCAAAAATCAAAGGCTTGGATTAAGTTTAATAAAGCTAATCTAAGGGTTTTAGGATTTATTTAATAAAGTATAATCCTTGTACAAATAAATCAACCAATGAGAGAATTTCACCATAGTATTTGTGAGACAAAAGAAACACAAATCCAAGAGTAAAAATAGGAGTATATTTTCGGTGCACACAAGAGGAAAGAAGAATTAAAATTTAATTAGCTAAAAACATCACAATCAACAATTAATTAAACCAAGACTTTCAAGGCTTATTTGATAATGACATGTTAAATGTAATTAAAATGAAATGCAAATGAAATGTGAAATTAGGGGAGGGGGTCGTGATTTTGGAAGAGAAAAGGAGAAGCAAACTAATATCTAGATATTAGTCTTAAATGTGCCATTATCAAGTTTAATTGCAAGAGGACTTTTGTGGTTAATGGTGACATAAGCTTGTGTAATAAAAGTAAATAAAGGTTAATTAATTAATGGTAAGATAAAAACCATTAGGATAAATTCGAGACATAAGTAAATAAGAACCGATAGAAAATAAATTATATCTTGAAAACCATTGATCATAGAACAAATATAAGTAGATATTATGGACAAGCACAATTTAAGCTTGAACATAGTTGTCTCCAAAGTGATTTTCATAAAATTTTGAGACTCATACTTAAGTGATTTAAAATTTTAAAAAAAGACCATAAATCAAGTCATAAAATTATGATTTCAAAAGTGGAAATGGATCTTGAAGAAAAACACCAACTTACACCTAACTAATTAAGCATTTGGGGATGAGAAAAAGATGAAGAGGAAAGAAGGAGAGGTGGTGGCTGTTTAAGGGGGTTAAAGGGATGAGATTAAATTTCTTAATAAAGTTAAAATCCAAGGGTTAAGATTGAAGGAAAGTTGCTAACTAGTTAACCCAAGAATTACTATAAATAGGGGGTAGTGCATTCATAAATCCTCACTAATTCACACTCAAGCAAAAAGCTTGTAGTAACAGAAATATAGAGAGAGAGTGAGAGTGAGAAGCTTTGGGAAGGAAGGAGCAAAGTTCTAGGTAAGTTCTTGAACTCTAGCTTTGTGATTTATAGCTTAGATGTTGTTTTGATTCATAATCTTCCAATTATAGTGTTATTTTCATGTTTTTATGGTTACCATTGGCCTTATTTCAAAAAAATGATGAAGAAGAAGTTATAGCAAAATTTTTGGAAGATTATGGTCAAAGTAGCGAAGCTCTGGCAAAAATTTGTCGGTTAGCGACTCCCGAAAGCAATTTCAAAAACGCTGGTATCTTATGTTGAAGATGCTATGCCAAAATTCTTATAAAATTCATGGTGAGAGTAGACATATAGACCTTTCCAAATATACCTATATCATGTTGTTTTGATTTCTGTGCTAGAAGATAAAAATGTTTGAAGTTAGGCTAAATTTTCTGAAAATTTCTGGGCAGAGGTTGTAATCACGAAAAATGGGAATTTTTTATATAATCTGGGAAGTAACCACTATTTTTCATTGAAATTAGACATCCTAAGGATTCCGAGGAATTTTACGGATCATCGTTTCAAGTTCTGTGGAATTAATTATGATTTTTCAAAGTTAGGCGAAAAATCAGCCCTTATGCTGTTGAACAACGTTTTTTACGAAAATAAGGTGAATTAAATTGGAAATAATTAATCCAGGGGTAAAATGGTCATTAGAGACTAAGATATGTGTTAGAATATTTGTTATGAGTTAATAAATACGATATTACCCTTATAGCATATCTGAGATCACGTTTCGACCGACAAAACGTACAATATTCGTCAACGAAGGTACGTTCGCGACGTACTGTAACACTGACTCTGATGCTTGTGATATGCTTATATATGATTGATGTGTTCCTATACTGAGACTCTGTCTTAGTTGTTTTTGATACAATCATGAGTATACGGGTTATGGTTTTGATAACACGTTGAGAGTTTTCCTAGCGCTAAGAACACGACTGTACATCGTGGCACTGGTAGATCGTGCAGACTGGGATAACAAACATACTGCAGGGGCTGTGTATTGTTATTGCCTTACATACATTATTATGTATTTCCTACATCTGTTATGGGCTTTTGTAGTGATTATTGCTGAAATGTTATGAATACCTGTGATACATATATTGTTTACATAAGCATGAGGTTAACCGTTACCTGAGGTCCGATGGGCATTGGACCTCAGTCTTAATTAATAGTCAGGGAAGAATCATGGAAGGCATCGATAGATGGAACCGTAGAAAGACGCCGCGGGACGGAGCCGTGAGGAGGAACCGGTCAAAGTAAAAGCAGAAAGAGGAATAACAGAACCTACGTTATAGCATGAATCTAATAAGGTTACTTCATATCATTTGGTGCTTAAACTAGAAAGGGTCGTCTATGTGGTTCAGTCAATCAGTCGCCGTAAATACTCGGGGAGACTTCCACTAGACTTTACCCAGCCTGGCCAAATGGGATGATTTAACTAAGTTAGGTTCTATGCCCCAAGTCTACCTAAGGCTTGGTTGAAGAGGGTATAGTTACATGGAAGAACTGTAATTATAAAGTTTTGTATTATTGTATCACATGAATATTCCTTCGGGAAATTTTTAATATACCAGTATATGTCAGGCATCATCATATGTCTGAGTATTTTATATCAGTTACTCGTTGTTCAAAATTTTTAGTACATGCTCTCCGTTTCCGCAAAACGCTAAGCTGTAGCATCTCAAACTCTGATGAATTTTTATAAAACCACATGTCACCGGCACGATTTATGCCACAAAAATTGGGGTGTTACAACCGTCGCCGGCGACCTTAGCTTCCTTCACCGTCGCCGGTGACAACCCTTTTTCCTACACCCTCTACCACGCCGGCAACCTCAGTTCTTCCCCCAATCAGAATACTGGTCTGAAAAAATGAGATAACAGTGACAGCTGCGAAAACCAGATCGAGCTTGGGACCAGGAGTGTTGGCGAGTTGTTGAACTGAGAGTGACACAGAACCACCCCCATCCACTTTCGTACTCTCCTCTATTCAGCTTCACCATTACCGCGAGTTGGAGGAGCGAGAGAGGGACTCCATACCCAGAACACACCACTGTAATCACCTTGTTCTTCCTTCTCTCCACCATATTCGACAATTTTCATCCTTCCATCAGTCTATATCAGTCCTCATCTATTTCTCTCAAGGACCACTATTTTCCTCTTTCCATCCATTAAGTCCGAAAGCCTCCTTGGGCATTTTAGTTTGTAGCTCTGATTGGGTGTTCTAATGGTTATATATATCTAATTCCCTTGTTCTTGGTGGTGGAGATGTGTTCTTGGGCTCAATGATTACATAGGGAAGTTTTTCTATCATTCTATTTGTCTAGAATCATATATTTAGATTGCCTAGTTTTAAGAATTGGTGTATATGATTCTGGAACTGAGATTAATGTTAATTGTCTCTATTAGTTTGATAATTATAGTTGAGATTGGATTTTGTAATGTGAAAAATATACATGTTTGAATTTCTTTGTGGTTGCAATGAGATTATGTTAATTAGTGTGGTATTAGTTTTTCACCTTCTAGAACTTGTTTCCACTCTTTTTTGAAACGGTATTTGCGTTATTGTGATGAAAATGAAATAGGCATTCAATTCTAAACCATTTTCATCCAAACACAAACATACATTCATCTACCCTTTGCTTACCCCCCTTTGAGCCTTTATTATGTTATATGCATGTCACTACTCATAGTGTTCATAGTATTCTAAAAATCAAAAGAGAATTGCCAATAAAAATTTGAAATGCCATGTATATGAAAAGAATGAAAAAAAAAAGTGAGTATAGTTTTTATATTAAAAAAAAGTATTTGGTAGATAAAAATAAAAGCAAAAGAAATATTAAGAAGGCATTTGTTCATGATTTTCAAAAGAATTCGCAAAAGTTTGTAAAGTTATTTAGATGTTATGAACTTGCTCGTTAACTTTGACTTGTATATAAACTATTTTCTTTTTCTAATTAATTCATTCCATTTAGCCTTCATTCATCATTACAAGCCTTTTAAGTCCTCTTGATTCATTACATTAATTGCTATTAGTAGTGGAGATTTTAGAGTTGTTACAAGCCTATGGTAAGGTGTTGCTTAAGTGAGTTAGAGTGAAATTATTCCATTGAAGTGAGATGAGTGAAACACCAATATCTTGAGAGTCTCTTGTGCTTCATTTTAATATTTTGGATTGTATGGTCAACTAATTTCTTTGCATCGCTTGATTATGACTAGTGTTGGCTTGATGAATTTGATTAATTAATCCATTGCTTTCTAATTATGAAATTGCTCATTTTTTTCAAATGCATTAGTGTTTTGGACTTGGAATTTTGTACTCAATTGCCTTTGTTCAGGAGTACAAAGGTCTAAGTGTGGGGGAATTTATCGTACCATATTTTTATATGATCTTTCATAATAAAATTGGGACTCTTAATGCATTTTCTGGGACATTATTACATGATTAAGCACTAATTTGAAGTAAGGACATTTGTATTGAATTAAGTAAAATTGGGAGCAAAATTGTCATAATTTATTAACTATTCATGCAAATGATTCATTGGAATTTTGATGCTACTTTGTGCTTAATTTTGCATTGTAGGAATTTTGGAAGAAAGTTGAATAAATATTAGAGAAGGACCAGAATTAATGTCAGAGAAGGACTAGATATCATAATTAATATCAAAGAAGGACCAAATTACTATCAGAGAAGGACCTAAAATTTAAAACATGTCAGAGAAGGACCAACGTTAAAACTGCTGCGTTTTGATTAAATGAATCCTTTAGGTCAATTCAGTTGGGCTTTTGGGCGAAAAAGACGACCTAGGAATGGATATATATATATATCCAGCGCCGGAGAAGAAAAAGCAAAAAGCTGAGGACGTGCTGCGAATCATTTGAGGAGATCGACCTTCACGCCATCGTCAACATCATCTGTAACATCCCATTTTCAAAAGCAGTATATTTTTTTCATCAGAGTAGAGCATCGGAGCGTAAGAGTAACTGATACATATATTTAAAATGCCGTAAGTTTGGCTGATTACAAAAGCGGTACAATGACCGAGAGTTTTCAAAAGTAAATAGCAGTAGAGGAAAATCTTCAGCCGAGTCCTTATGCGTGCTGCTTGCCTTTCTCCTCAGTCCTCGTTCCTCCAGAACCTGACGCTATATTAAGAGCTGAGGTCCAATCAGGGACGGACAGAGGGGGGCTAGGGGTGGCCCCCGCCCCCCTAATTTTTTTTTCAAATATATATAAACAAATGAAGCTACTTTCTTCGCATATATATATATTAACACACTGCACACATTCACCAAGTCACCATACTTTGCTTTCATATATATTAAAATAAAATAAAGAATATAATAACAAAAGGTGGGCCCACGACCTTTAATTATACCAGACCCAAATTGTTTGCACTTTTATATGGCCATCGTCCTTTAATTGCTTAATTTAATATAAGATATATTTAGGAATTTAAAAACAAAAGGATATATTTAGGAAGTTTAATTTAATCATGTACTCATCACCCCTCTTTCTTTAAAGTGTCCTAGAATTAAAAACAAAGAGGTAGTTAAGGAAATTAATCTTGTTTCATTGAAAATATGTTTATTTCAATTTTTTTATATTAAATCTGATTTTAGCATTTTTAATTTTCGCCCCCCCTCGATAAAATTCCTGGGTCCGTCCCTGGGTCCAATGCATACGGACCCCAGGTAACGGTTAACCTCATATTTACATATACAGTATATAAGCATAACACAAGCATATCCCAACATCATATAAGCCCCCTGGCCGATATGTCACACTTAGCAAACGTTTCACACCTAGGAGTCGTTTCACACCAAGCATTTCACACCTAGCAACCGTATTCCGACACCCAGCAAGCATAATAACAGTACAATGAGTATACCACAGAGCTATCAACTACTTCACATAAACATAACATACACCTAGCACATATACGCATACAATAAATATCGAGTTAGTGTTACCGTACGCGAACGTACCTTCGTTGAAAAAAACGCACGTTTTGATGTAAAACGGTACTTTTGATGAAAAAAACGGTTTGATGCGGTTTGTGATTACAGATATCCTATAAGGATAATATCACATTTATAAATATTTGGCATCATAACAGGCATTTTAGGTACAAATTACCATTTTGCCCCTGACCCCCTAATCGGCGGAATTTCGCCAGAGCTTCGCTATTTTGACTCTAATCTTCCAAAATTTTGCCATAACTCTTTTCCCAACATATTTTTCGAAATATATATCATATTTAACCCAAAAATATGATATCTACAATATATTGGAAGATTAAAGATCAAAACAACATTTCTACTATAACTACCGAACTAAACACCGAAGCTTAAGACTAGGGACCGAAGAACTTACCCAGCACTTCGCTACTCCTTCTTACTCTGACTTCTCTCTAACTTATCTCTTAGAATTGGTGAAGAATGAAGGAATGGGAGGAGCCTATTTATAGAAAAACTCCCTGAATTTCAATCATTGGATCAACTTTATGGAATTCAATCTTTGCCATCCATTTGGAAATGTAGATCACAAGTTCTCTGCCTCTCTTGGCCGACCTCCCCATGCCCCAAAGTCCACAAAGTGATGTCATGGATGATGTCACAAGCTCCTACTTTATGGCCGGTACCGACAAAGTTCCCAGTTCGGTGTCCAAATCGCGCAATCTCGGAGAATCTCAAAAATTCAGTAGCAAGGCACTAAAGTTTTATTCTTTCTCTTCAAAACTACTTGGGTTAACTAAATTTTTGATCCTATTAAGGGTATTCCGTGGTCTGCTGAAGATTTTCGGATAAACGATGTCGGTTACGGAAATAACTTCTGATAGCACCAACTTCTGGACAAAAATTCGCTGGTTTATAATATGTCCAGACCTAAGAAACCTTATCCCTGGTTTGTCACAACTATTTCATTTTCTATTGGGTCTTATTTTCGCTATCTCGCCCTATTTCTCATTTATCCCGTATCTTAAGTGCTCTGTTGGTTTTAAATGACTTCGAGATAGTCCACTCCGAGGTAGAAATTTCTTGGTTTATAAAAAGTCCACGATGACATAGGCTAAATCCCAATATTTTGGTGTAGGATTTAATTTCTATCCATTCTCAAATATCCTATTGGCTCTTTACCGAGATATATTATTATTAAATTCCAAATATCTAGATATTATTTGAAATAGCCATAACCCTTTTCACACTACTTTATTATTTATTTAATTAATAATTTCGAATTTCTCCCCTTAAATTAATTATTTACTAATTAATTTACTTATATCATAATCTAAACAATTAGCCACTAATTACTTAATTAGCCACTTACTAATTGTTGATAATTTCCATAATTAGGATTAATTATTATCTCAAAACTATTTTACTGATATTGGTATTTTATGCTCCATGTAAAATATTAAAAATCATGGGGCCAAAAAGTGCTTTTAATAATATTATATTTATGCTTCTCTATTTTTCAAGGAAATAATCCCAAAAATTCCTAAAATTAGAGACAACATACTTTCTAAGTTTTTTGTCGATATTTGTTGCCATATGAGATTTATCATAATATTTTCAGGCCATTTTATGCCCCATAAATGTATTTTAGGGATTTTTAACTCTTTATTCACCTTAATTTCAATGGAAATTACCTTAGAAAATAAGGTATTTATTACACTAGTTTTGAAACCACATATTCACCTATTTTCAATAGGTATTATTTATCGAAATATGATACTTATCATAAATACGATTTTTAGGGTATAACATCATCCATCATGGTCACCTTCATTGCTGCACTGCTGCGGATTGAGAGGAAAGATTGTATTAGATTTTATCCCATAGCTATGTGTGGCTAAAACCTTTGCTTCTTGGTGATGGAGACTTGTGGATTGAGCATTTGTGCTTCAATATGGGAGTTCTTTAATTTAATCTTTTGCTTAGAGTATATATTTGATTTCCTTGTTTAGGTTTATCATTATTTAGTTGTGAGACTTAGATTGCTATTATGTGTCCATGTGGATTGATTATTGTAGTTTTAATTGGATGATTATTTTGATGTTCAAATTTCCAAATTTCTTTATATGCTTGATGAAATTATGTTTGCTGTCATGTTTATGATTGGTAATCATAGTTGATTTTGGCTCTTGAATAGTTCGTTAGAACGTTCTAATTGAGAAGAACAATTTACATCATCCCAATTTTAATTACACATTAAGTGGATTTTAACAATATCTCAAGAGGTAGTAGTTTGCTATGTTTGTAGGAGCTACTATTAATTGAAATTATTGGACTCAAGTGTTATCTTGAGGTTGTTCTTTAGACTTAATGAAAGTTTAACTCTCATATATTTCTTTAAGCAATGATAGTCATCTTCTTAATTACCAAGAGCATCCATCATTAATCCCTTTTAATCCAAAGCATTCTTCACTATTTTCCAAAAATACCAAAAAGAATAGAATTAGTTTCTTTATATTTGTATGAATTCTAGTTTAGAGAAAATCAATTTCAAAACCCCTTTTCTAACCATGTTTTTAGCACTTAGTTTAACCTAGGGAATTCAAAATAAAAGGCTCATTGATAAGAGAACAATCCCGAGTTGTTTGCACTATATTGCATTTTAATTTGTGGTAAACTGTGATTTGACCTTGAGGCGACTAAGGTTTTTCGTCAAATCACTGGTTAGCCATAGAAGTATCAAGATTAAAGACCTCACCATTTGACTCACTGACAAGTTTTATTTTTTGGTTAGTTGATCGCTATATGTGGCTTGAGAGAGAGAGTTAACTAAGTTTCAATGGGGTGAAGTGTGTGTGGTGGGGTTGAGTTTCTCTCATCATCCTTTTCTCATTATCCCTCATAATCTTCATATCACATCCATCCAATCAATACAATACTACTTTAACTTTTCTCTCACTTTCCCAATCAAGGGCCCAGATGAAGCCAATGAAAAAAAAAAAAAAAAACAAGCTAAGGAGAAGATCTCCTTCCGTGTGGGGTGTTGTGTCGTGTGTATTTATAGGAGCTGGAGGGGAATTGGGGAGGGAAACGACGTCGTGTTGTGAGGAGGCAGGCTTTTGTGTCTTCTATGGACTTGTTGGTTTGGTATGATTCACGCCTTGTATTGTGAATTTGTGAGTGTTTCCTTTTGCAGATGCACGCATGTATTGAACAATAAAAACAAGATTGATTTGCTTTTTCTTTTTTTTTTTTATCAACCCCGACCGATGTACCTGATTTAGTGGTGGACTAGGTAAACTATAAGGTGAGATTCAAACTCCATCTTGTTTAAAAAGGCTCAGGGAGAAAGGCATTCGGATCATCACAAAATCTTGATCTTGATTTAGATTAATTGGTTACTCGAATATTTAATAATAAGAGCTAAAAAAAGCACCGGATAATAGTAGGAGGAAGGTTATGAAAAAATAAATAAAAGGCCATATCTTTCTTAATGATCATTCTATTATAATTAATTAAAATACTCGATGGACGGAAATAAAGAATTATAGTCAAACTTTGATGATTTCGTTTTAAAATAACTGCTGACTGCACAATTATATTATTTTATTATATATAAATAAACAAGGGCTATATTTTTGTCGAATTCAACAATTATTTTATTTTGTGAGACGTTGGACATACTATTTTGAGATTTTGTGACCATCGAAATTTCTTTGTTTTTTCCCCCACAACATTCTCGCCCCGCTCCTTAGAAGGGGCCATTTTTCTTAAGAATTCTACCCAAATAATAATAATTACCATGTATATGTCAATTGTCAATCAATTTTCGTATATTTTCTCGGATTAAGTTTCTCTGATTTTCCTTGACCAATATGATCGATTGTGACAAATATTTGAAACCAATCCCCACAAGAAAGACCCAAGATTTTTCTTCCTTTGATAAAGAAGACTCAAGAATGTTGATTAAAATATAGAGTCTACTTATAGATATTGTTAGAGAGTTTGCGCAATCATCTATGTAATATTTAATTCCAATTACAGTAATTTCTAATTTATCAAATATTGGAATTGATATAATTTGATATCATAAGTTGTCTTGTTAGTTGTTGCTATTATGCTATATAATACCTTACCATTTAAATCATGCATGAAATATAAAAATTGATGATCTTAAACTCTCCAAAACTCATGTTCTATAATAGTGATATAATTATTTCTAAATATGAAATTAAACTTGATAATTTTCTAAAAGTGTAGGGATCGATAGAGATTTAAATGACTAAAACTTGTGCCAATAGGTGCTGGTGTTTTAGCTTGAACAAGTGAATTACTTTCCTTGAGTCCAAAGTATAACGGGGACTATATAATTAACTTTTCTTATTTTAACTTTTTTAATAATTGATTGCAGGAAAATATATTTGATTTTGTGTGATTAATATTAATAATTATTATAATTATGCCAATAACTCAACCCCCACACACACACAAACACATGCTAATGTGATCATTACAAAATGCCAAACGAAGATTTTTAAAAAAAAAAAACGTGTACAGATAAATTTTCTTAGATACTAATAAGAGAAAATTGCCTTTTTAACTTTATTAAAATTACGCTATACAAAATTATTTGAGTTTTATAAAAATTAATCTAAAGACCTTTTTTTTCATTTTTAAAATCTCCAATAACCTTACTTTTACTTCAAGAATTACACATATTCCATGTGAAAACCAAGGGAGAATTATATATAATATATTCCACTCACAACAGACGTAGACCTTTACCAACAATTAGGTTGTTGTATACACAAGGCTTAGAATTAGAACCCTCAACCAGACAACCACTTATTCTAATGAAAAATAAAATGCACAAAAACCTCTCTTGAAAATATTGGCCTTAAAAAAGTGTAGTTATCTACTCATCCTAGGTGATCAAAGGTAGAGTGGGGTATAAGATGTTAGGATTCAGACTCTTATAATGTTATAAAATAAATCAATATTTATATAGAGTTTAATTAAGAAAAAATGACACCAAGGTACCAGTTAAAAAATTAATATCAAAAAAGTCTCATAACTTGTCAATGACTGCTCTTTCACTAGTCATTGAAAAGCTATAGAACTTTGCTGATATTATTTTCTTTATTTGGGATCTCCGTGTCACTTTCCCTTTAATTAATATTAAAACTTAAAACTTTAACAAACTGGATTATTTATCATAACCCATTTATATAATTATTTATCCTTCAAATTTATCACAAAACCCTACATTCATGCTAATTAAATTAAGACCAATATTGTAGTAGAAAAGTAGATGCAAGAAAGAGTGATAAAATAATATTCCTCATGCTCTCCTATTGCTTGTTCTGGACTTTTTCTTAGAGAGCCCATGGTTTTTTCTTTATCTTTGGGTGAATCTCCATCTTCATAAACTATCTGTAATTATTCATGTGAGATTTTTTTTTAGGGAAAAAACAAATCAAGAAGTCCAATATCATAAATTACAAGTCAGACCTATGGGAGGAATCTAAGATTTGCAAATGATTTCAAATAACCAATTTGCCCCTGACGATCTTAGGAGCTCAAGTTGTCAACAAGTATACAAAAGTTGTTAACTACTACTTTTAAATTGTTATTCTCTATACATAAGTAGTCAGTGATGTCTTACATGTGTGGCTTCAAAATATTACCTACATAGGTATTTGAGAAACTCAAGTTGTTAATACATATATTAAAGTTGTTAATTGTTATGCGTAATCAATTTAAGTATAAAGAATAACAATTGTACTTAAGAATCACAATTAATAACTTCAATATACATATTAACAACTTGAACTCCCTAAATACTGTCAAAGCATATTGGTTATTTAGAAACATTTGCAAATTCCATATTCCTCCCATTAGTCTAACCTGAAATTTGTGATATTGGACTCTCTGATTTGTCTTCTCCCAATTTTAACCGGTTTTTTTTTTTTTTTTTTTTTGGAATTTCCCTTTCTTATCATTCTTCACTCAGTGCTTGTTTGGGAAACACAAAAAAAGTGCTTTTTTAAGCAATTTTTTGCAAGCCGAGACAAAACTTATCTCATATATTTATTAAGATAGGATATTGTCACTGTCATTTTTTGTCACTACCACTTTTTCACCGTTAGATCAGAATCTCAATAGGAGAAAGAGATGATAAAAGTAAATAAGATTCTTATCTAATGGTGAAAAAGTATCAGTAACATTGGTAGTGACAATATCTTATCCCATATTTATTTACCTCAAATGCCATAAAGTCGAATTTGCAACTTAACATTTGAGAAAACTTAACAAAAAACTTCACTGAGAGAGGCATTTCAATTGCAATGCCTCAATTCATATCAATTGGTTGCTTGGATACCTGATAATAGAATTTAAAGATAGCACTAGCTTGATACCACGTGAGCCAAAGGGTTATAAAAAAAATTAAGAAAAAGGCTTTTATGTCATTGAGCTAGGGATTCGTCTTCAGTCCTCTACGCCTTCCTGTCCTCTTCCTTAAAACAGCATCCATTTGGCGTAAAAACAACATTTGATGCTCTTTTCATATACATATACATATATATATATATTATATATATATATATATATATATATATTAGTACTATATGCTAAAGATATTTTAAAAAAGATACCGGGATCGCAAGTCTTAAAAAATATCGATAGGTACTTCATAATCTTGAAAAAATTATTTTAGGATGTTGAAAAAAAAAATTCAAGGTATTGACTGATACTAAAAAGATATTTTAAGATATTGTCTTGTACTAAAACAATATTTCATGATCTTGAAAAATTATTTTCATGATCCTAAAATAATTTTTCAAGATCATGAACTATTTTTTCAGTACCAGTCAGTATCTTGAAGTATCTTTTTAATACCATTTAGTACCCTAAATTATTTTTTCAACATCCTAAAATAATTTTTCAGAATCATGAAGTTTTTTCCAATACCGTTCAGTATCCTAATAAAGTATATTTTTAGTACCTACTGTATTCTGAAATATGTCAAGAAAAAAAAAGAGCACCAATATTATTTTTGCACTAAAACGGTGTTGTTTTAAAGAAGAGGATGGGAAGGGGCAGCAGAGTACTGAAGTACTGAAGCCGAATCCTTGAGCTAGAAGTACATAATGTTCCATTAGGTTTGTGAATTGACTTGCTTGGCAAGAGGTTGAAGTGACTTTGAGAAATGGCTTTGTCCAACCTACTTATTCCACTCTATTAGTCTATTTGTCTAACATGTAGCCGACCTTTTGATTTTTCTTCTTTACACTTCATCACGTATACTTAGGTAAACGCGTGCGTGCTCCTTAATTAAATATTCATCGAACTTGTGTGCACCACTAATCAATCATCCATATAGTATAATAAAATATCAAAACTCAACAACATATATACTCTTCCCTTTTTCTATATCCAAGTCCAAGAATGATCAGTTATGTTGATAGTAACTCATTAACAATATCTGGCTCCATCGTTGTAAATTATATATTTTATATTCATTAATACTTGTATTACAGATAACATATAACTCTACATAAACGATTTAAAAACAAAAGGATGATAATAATAATAATAGACTCTCACACATAGTTATTCATTCGTTTGCGTACAATTAGAAATATGGTACTATAATTAGTATTATGAAAGATATAATTTAAGTTAAAAACATGTGGAATTGGTCTATTTTTATTCTGGGTCATTTTAATTAAACCTATTAATAAAGTCGCCAACTAACTTGATAGATATATTTTTGGATCGTTCTCCTTATCTTCTTTTCTTATCAATATTTCTTTTTTTAGAATTTTAATTGCTGTAGACAAGAGATTTGATTAAGTTGGTTTGTGGTAATTAATTAAATAATCCTTTTCATCATTATTTAATTAAAAGTACATATAAATTAAGTATATCGTCTCTACATATAATATGCACGCATTATTGCGAAGCAAAGCTTGCTCTACGAAATACGAATGCATGATTAAGGAAAAGATCGTTACATATTTTAAGCCATGAGAAAGAACTAATTTAATTTTCCAGAAAAGTTTAAGGTTGAAATTACGTATTATATTTAATTACGTTCTTTTTTGGAAGTCATTATTTCTATCATATCTGTATCTCAGTGAATGTATTAAATACATTCCAATCTGTAATATACGTCTATTAAAAAAAATCCGATTTTACGGCACACAATATATATGATGAAGAAAGACGTTACGAAGATTTGAGGAGGTGATATTGTTACCTTTTTTTTTTTTTGATATATTTGGGACTCCTCATCAAACACCTATGGGAATGTTGCACCCATTACAATCCTGAACAAGAATCAACTGTAAGTCCTCAGGAGGCAGATACAAGTCATGAAACCCCCATCCGAGACCAAGTCCTCTCTTCGCTAAATAATTTGTAGCGGAGTTGCAGGTCCTTGACACATACGTAACCTTCATCTCCCAATCCATACGAATCAGCTTCTTAACTTCATTAAGGATGGCAGAGTCACGATGAATACTACTTTGTTCGCGTGTGAGTAACTCAAGACATTTAGTAGAGTCTGTTTCCAACCACACTCGTCTGAACCCCATCGCCCATGCTGTTTTAAGCCCCAAAAGACATCCCGCATTTCCCATAGATCGTTCATCCCCATATTCAATGGGGTGTATGAATCCTTTCGGGAACCTTCCGCACGTGCCACGAGATAAGGCCCCCACAAGCACATCTCTTCTCGACTCTAGAGAAAGCCCCGTCAACATTCACCTTCACCCACCCTCCTCCGGTGGCCGCGACCTCCCGACTAGCCGCCAAGGGAGCACCTCCGATCGGGTGCCGGTGAGATGGTCCTTGGTCGAAGTCATACAGTCCATCATGGCCCCCGTACTAGCAAGGATGTTGTCGTTAAACGTGAATTTCTTTTCAAACACAAAGAGATTTCGTCACTTCCATAACCACCAGCAAAGGATAACAAACCTGGATGCCCATTCCTTACTCGTTGCATGCTGACCCCTAACATTCCACCGTACCCAGTCCGACAAAGACATACTGCAAAATATGCGCCACCTCTCCGGGGGCACCACCTTCCTCCATAATGATCTCGAGTGGGCACAGTCCCGAAACACATGCATGGTATCCTCGTAACCACTCCCACATAGGGGGATAATTATTTATGCTCGGAATATTATATTACGATAAAACTCGGATCCGTCGAAATTATTAAATAAATAAATAAAAAATATTAATAAAATATTTTATGCTTGTCATAGAAATGAAGCCCCATCACATCCGATTAACATTCGTGAGTAGACATTGGCGCGCTACCAACCGATGTCACCATTAGTGTCTTGCATCTATGAGGAGCCCGAACCTTCCACAAACAATCCAGCGGGTAAGTTCTTTCCTCCCTTGCTCCACCATATCCCCCGAAAGAACTCTATATGCTAAAAGATTTCACCGTGAATTCTCCATGCCTCTCCCACTTCCATTTTACGCTATTCCCGCATTCGTGGTTTCAATCCCCCGAAAATTAACATTAACTAACGATGTTTAGACTTTAGCCCATGTTTTCTTAATTCCCACACATTAGAACCATAGGGCCGTGGCCTTGGTTTCACGTGGCTATTATCTTACATACTCAATATGAGGAAGGAGATCCTCTTCACATTTATACTTATCCCGTGAAAACTCTCGGTCAACCTTCACCCGAGAGATCCTCTCTATGTGTCACGAGCCTCCAACCCAATTTCATGAGAAAGGCTTGGTTGTGATACTTCGCATGCCTCAACCCTAGACCACCCCTTCGTTTAGCCTTACAGACTTCATCCCAAGCAACCAGTGGTACTTTTCGACTTTCAACTGTACTCCCCCATAAGAAAGATCTATTCTACTTATCCAAAGATTCACAGACAGAACTAGGTAGGTGAGAAGTTTGCATCGTATAAGCCGGGATGGCCGATGAAACCGAGGAAATAAGTGTCGCTCTGCCAGCTAGAGAAAATGAGCTAGCTTGCCACCTACTCAACCGTTCCTTTACCTTATCTACTACCGTTTGAAAAGACTCATTCCCAGTCCTCTTATGATGGAGTTGCACCCCAAGGTATTTCCCCAGATCAGCCATTTGTGTGAACCCAAGTACCATGCTAAGCTCCGTACATCGGTTATGATTGATATTTTTTTTAATCCCAATTTGAAGCATCCTTTCTGGTGCATATTTAATTTGTCATACAATCTCTTGCGCAATATTAGTAACCGACATTTTGAGATTTATTATTAGTTTATTACACTATTATTATGCTGCACTAGTTCCAAGAAAATCCACTTTGAAGCACACTGCGTACTAAACCCTAAGTGATTATGCTCAACATAATCAATAAACTTCAAACTGGGACAATGCCTCACAATTGAAAAATTGCACCTTTGACCAACTACTTTTATACTTTGTTTAATTTATCCTATAATCATTTCTTGAACCGTAAACCCTAGCTTATGGCCATGATTTTTGGTAAAGTCAATCATTTTGGAATAATTAATTTATGTCAACTGGATCATCCCCAAGATCATTACTAATTATCTTAATTAATTAAGGAGTATTTACCTTGATTATTATGTGTATTTAATTATGCGAGACATGAAGAGCTCAAATTTGACAAAGTTTAAAAGAGAGGAATGTGCAATGAATATATATTAAGGCCAACTTACGCATTATGGGCAGCTAATAAGCGAACAAATCCATTTAGAATTGTGGTTTATGACTTATTCATTCCAAATTAATTATCATTATTTTAAAATGAACATTAAAAATGGTTGAAGTTATTACAGGTCAAAATTTGTGATGGGGATGTTTTAACGGCCAACAAAGTGCAACACTGGCTTTGGTCCGATATCTTCTTACCATCCATTGCATCCTTTGCGCCAAAGCAGCGCCGTTTTGACGCAAAGGAGGGCAGCTATTTTTTGTTTAGCCATTTTTTAAAAAAAAAAAAAAAATTTTAGGAAACTGACGAGATTCAAAAAAGATACTTTAGAATCGAATGATTTGAAAAAATACTTTATGATCTCGAAAAATGATTTTGGAATCCTGAAAAGATATCCTGAAGTATATTTTTAGTACCAGTCAATATTCTAAAATATTTTTTCAAGATCCTAAAATAATTTTTCAAGATCATTAAGTATTTTTCAGTATCATTTAGTATTCTAAAATATCCTTTTAGTATCATTCAGTACCCTGAAATATTTTTTCAAGATCTTAAAATAATTTTTTAAGATTATGAAGTATTTTTTTCAGTATCAATTAGTATCTTGAAGTATCATTTTAATACCAGTCAGTACCCTGAAATATTTTTTCACGGTCCTAAAATAATTTTTCAAAATCATAAAGTATTTTCTCAGTATCTTGAAATATCTTTTTAATACCAATCAATACCTAAAATATTTTTTCAAAAAAAAAAAACAACTGTCCTTCTTTACGCCAAAACGGCGCCATTTTGGCTCAAAGGAAGGACGCAGCGGACAATAAGAAGGTATTGGACCAAAGCTAGGACCATGCAACACACCATCATAAACCATAAGTATTAATAATTAGAGCTGGTAAAAAGGGTCGGCCCCTTGATGAGCCAGGGTCTAAACGGGTGTTTAAGCCCGGCTAAAGAAAAACAGACATTTCTTGAGGCCCAACTTTAAAAATAAAGGCCAAAGCCGGCCCCGCAAGGCCTAATACCCTTTCAATAACCTTTTACTATTTTTTCAGTTTTTTTTTAAGAAATAAAATTAGTAAATTTCAACAATTGAGTTCTAATTTAACATAAAACTAATAATAATACTTTATAAAATAAGAAAAAAATTAGTAACTTTTTAATTTTTAGGATTTTTATTACAAAATTTTCTTATAAAATTTAATTTTAAAAAGATAATAATAAATAAATATTTACAACATCATTTACAAAGCATAAAAAATCAAAAATATTAACATCATATAAATAGTTTTAATAAATAAATAAAATAAACGGGTAGCTCTTTTAAGCCTTAGCCCTATAGGGCTGACCTTTTTAGGCTCAATTTCGCTTTAAAGGCAAAAAATTTAAATTCGGCTCTTACAAATTCATATCTTAAATGAGCCAGCTTGATAGCTTGATCCGTTTTCCTGACTCTATTAATAATTGAATAATATTCCTTTTCATTTTATGAGATGTCAACATGTCTAGAAAATTAAATAATAATTTTTTGGCAACAAAATTAATAATTATTTCACTTTTATAATGTGATTAATTAATACGTTTGGCTTGCTAGTAATAAAACTACAAGATTAAATCAGATAAATTATCTAATTTGATTAGATTAAGAAATTTAGTTAAGAGAGTTAATATAACATATATTTTCTAAAACACCCTAGTCATCTTCCTTAATTCCCTCATTCCCTCTCCTCCTTGATTATTGTTGTGGGAGTATAAATCATGGTAAATTAGAAGAAAAAAATACAAATATAACAACTATATTTAATATTTAGAACCAAAATCCACTCCTCAAATGTATATTATATTTAGGATTGGACGGGTACTTATCAGTAGGATTGAGTTTGTAATATCAAAAGTCCTGCATGTTAAACCAATTCAAAGGAAGAGTTGGTCCAATATGTATTAGATTAATTTTAAAAAAAAAAAGTTAAATCTCTCATGCATTATATAAATTTTAATAAATGAATCATACTATTCTCTGTTTTTCACCTGAATTAAAAGGATATGATCATCGTTGTCAAACTCACGAGTAAACTCTTTGAGTCTAACGCTTGGACGATTCTTATTTATAAAATCGAGTCGAGTCATTGGTAAACTTGTGATCGTTGTAAACTCGATTAAACTCACGAGTTTCTATATGAGTTTATCGTTTTTACGTTTCCAGTTTACAAAACATTTTAACTCATCCTTAAACTCGTGTTAACTTCTTTGATTTGATTATGTTCAGTGGCTTTAAATATAAATTTTAGAGAAATTTCTTTGTTTTTTTTTTGATACAAGTAAAGATAAACAAACAATGCTTAAACAAACGAAACAAAGAAACTTAAAAAGATTAAAGTCTCAGGCCTCATCTCTCATAACGTACACCCGCCAGATCAGCAACAAGGAAGCAATGGAGACCAGTAGGGGGATCAAAGAAATGGGATTCATCCGGAGCCTCCACATGCGACAACGCAAAATTGGCCAACCAATCTGCACACTGATTGCCCTCCCTTAGAACATGGCTATATCGTATAACCCACTGTCTGCGGATGACTGCTCGTATCCGAGCCACTAAATGGGACTCACGAGCTGCATTACCTTGTTTGGATAGTAATGCATGCAATGACTGACTGACAGTCACTTTCAACAACAACATGCCTCCAACCTACCTCCCATGTAATCTCTAAACCTCTCAAAACTCCCCCAACTCAGCTAACATCGCTAAGCACCTTCCAAGACGTGTAGCAAAGCCTCCAAGCCACTTACCAGAGTAATCTCGCAACAAACCCCCACAAGCCGCTACCTGATCTGCACCCTTTGATGCCCCATCTGAATTAAGCTTCACAAATGGAGCTTCTGGAAAGGACCAGCAAACATTTGAATGGACACGTTGATACCCCCTACATCCCTTCTAGTTTTTAAGTCTCCCAATAACTCAAGAATGGGCCTCAGACAATATTTAACATGTGTATCTTGTGCGTTATGAATAAATTCATTTCGCCATTTCCAAATAAACCAACAAGAGACAATAAATACCTCATGCCAATAAAATCCTCCTAGATTAATTCCAGCACTCATCCAATTCTCCGTTACCCATTCAATCCAATCATAGCTAAAAAATAAGAGGGAATGATCAATAGGTACCACCTCATCCCAGAAAGTACGGACCACATGACAGTCACAAAACGCATGTAGACTGGACTCTACTTCTTGATGACATAGTGGGCAAAGACCATCGTTGTCAGACCAAGCACTGATCCATGACCTCAAAGGGAGTCTCTAATGAAATAATTTCCACCCAAATATTTATACTCTATGTGGTCCCACCCACTTCCATAACTTCATCCATATGTCACCATTCATACTAGATTGTTGAAATCCAGACTCGGCTAAATAAAGATAGCAACTTTTAACACTAACACCAGTTAGTTTCCCAGCCAACCAAAAGGAACAATCTGGCCCTTCATCAGAAAAAGGCGGGAGCATACCTCTAATTAACTCAACCACATTATGGGGAAGGAGACTGTTTAATACAGGTAGATCCCATCGGCCATGTTGATCAACAAATCTATTAACCATACACTCTCGCATCTCAGCAGGAAGGGGACTCATTATGTAATCTTGAAGACAAATGGACGAGGACACCCATTTATCTTTCCAAAAAGAAATAGAAGACCCATCTCCAATTTCTCATATCACCTCATCCTTCATATTAATAATAATGTTACATAAAGAGCTCCAGAACGTTGAACAACCCGTTTTAAGGATTGGCAAGTGTCCAAATTGTACCTTATACTTACCCGTAGAAATCTCACCCATAAAGCATCTTGTTCATTTTGGAACCTCCAGCCACACTTCATAAGTAGAGCATCATTCATAATTACAGCCGATTTTAAACCCAGTCCGCCCATAGACTTGGGACTAGTCAACACATTCCAACTTAAAGCGTGATGAGCTTTACGAAGATGTGAATCACCCCAGATGAAATTCCTTTGAATTTTATCAATCTCATTGCATATATTTAGGGGGAGCCTAGCATATTGCATATGAAATACAGGAATAGTAGATAATACTGATTTGACAAGAGTTATTCTACCTGCCTGAGACAGGCACTGCTTCTGCCACCCACCTAACTTCCTCCGAAGCTTATCCACAATATGTTGATAACACTGTTTAGTTGCACGCCCATGTATCATCCATGCCCCCAAGTATCTTTCCACATTCTTGACTCTCTTAAAGCCACTTTTAGCCGACAGTTTGGAGAAATAAATGACAGTTTTCTCCATGCTTACCTTTAAACCTGAAATCTACTCAAACAAAGAAAGACACTTCATAATAATCTCCACCTGATCAGACTTAGCCTCTGCAAATAGCATAAGGTCATCAGCAAACATCAAATGAGAAATAGGGGGCCTCCTTGACCCACCTTAATAGGGGTCCAAAGACCACCAGTGACAGCTATGGAAATAATATGGGACAGTTTTTCCATAGCTAATGTAAATAAGGCTGAAACGATGGATGCCCCTAGAAGGCTGAAACGATGATGTTTTACCCCCATTCCATAAAATTATGAATGTTGATGGATTTAATTTCAATTACTTGGATTAAAAAATATGTAAATCAAATTGTTGTTATTTATTATATTTTAATTATTTAATTATACACTATTAATATCTATTTTATGGTAAAAGTAAACTCTTACGAGTTTACGATTCGAATTCACAATACAAATTTACCTATTTTTTTTTTGCTCAAAACAATACAAATTTACCTCACTATACAAATTTACATAAACTTACGAGTTTCACACAACCTTGCACACAACCTATATCACACAAGGAACAAATTATGCTTTGGACTCCTTTTTTCTTTTTCTTTTTTGTTATAGGCTTGGGACTCTTTTTTTTTTTTCTTTTTTGCTAAAGGCTTCGGACTCCATTTGTTATACCTGAAATTTATATGTTTATCTAAAGTTCTACCTATTAGGTCAAACAAAAATTGTTTTGGGCCCAGTTCAAATTTGTTTAAAGTCGTGGCCCATGCTTGGTTCGAAAAGATCAGGTTTTCTTGTTTCCTTTCTAAGAAACATTTTTTTGCCAACACTTTTTTTAAAATAATATAAAAGTCCATGTAATTTTAGCTCATTGTTAATCTTGCCTTGTAGTTTTTTTAAAAAAAAAAATATATATATCGGGCCCGTATAGATTTTTCAATTATACATATTGATCCCGTACTCATAATTTGTTGAAAAATGATAAGTATTTTACAACAAATTGATTAAAATGAGGTGAAATTTTACCTCACAAATTATATAGGGAAAATCCCGAACTTTAAAGATACAAAAGTATAAAAAGGTGTTTGAATATTCATAATATCAAAAAGGCGTGAGGGGCTCATTTGTCCTTTTTAAATCAAAATAAAATTATACAAATACCCTCAACAAAAATCTTCTTCTCCATCCTTCAACACTTCTTCTTCATCCTCTTCTCCAATGATACGGTTGAGACAACCTCCTCCAACAACAGCGGAGGTGCTGATGACGATGATAGCGGCAGTGAGGACGTTGGACTCACGGATCTGTCATTGTTCGCTTCGTTCGTCGCTCCCACCCCCATAATCTTCTTCAACTTCCAATGGCAACAATAACAAAGCTTCTTCTTCAACCTCCATCGCCTCATCCTCTTGATTTTCTCAAATTTGATGATGATATCCTCGGTGATTTCAGCCATCCATCGTGCTCTTCAATTCTCATATTTGTAAGCTTGACAATGTCAACGGTGATTTCAACAATCCCTCTTGCTCGTTGATTCTTAAACTTGCAACCTTGACATTAACAAAGATTTCATATCGATTTTTGGTTCTTAGATCTTTGTGTTGTCGCTGGTGTTATTTTTGATTCTCAGATAAATGTTTTAGCATTATATGATCTTTGTGTTGTTGGTGGTTTTATTTTTATTCTTAAATCATCATCTTGTTTGTTGGTGGTTGGTGGTGTCTTGGTGGTTGTCAGTGGCTGCTGCTATGGTGGATGATTGGCTACTGCTATGGTGGATGATGGCTGTGAATATTTGGGATGGTGGAGATGTGAGTTAGTTCTTGAAAAACATAGTGAAACCACCAGATTGGGGTTTTTTGAAGTTTGAGAAGTGACTTTTCATAGTGAAAACATGTGATTGATGCTAGCATTGAATGGCTTCTTTGGTGAAAAATGATAACGAAGGCATGGATGAATTCTTGAACTTGATATGAGTATAACAACTTCAGATCAGAAAATCACAACTCTTCAAATAAAAATGACCACTTATGAAAAATGACAATGCAGACATGGTTGAATTCTTGAACTTGATATATGCATAACAACTTATGTTATGAAAATCACCACTTGTGAATTAATGCATACACGAATGAATTACTGAAGTCGATAAGAAAAAACAACTTCTGATAGTTTGACCTGTTAATTGGTAAACAAAAATTGTTAAAATCTAATTAAATATCGTGAATTTCTTAACAAAACTTGTGAAAAACATTATGGTATATATTTGTTATTTGGTAAACAAAAATTATTAAAACCTAATCAAATGTCATGAATTTCTTAAACAAAAATTGTGAAAAACTTGATAGTGTGTATTTGTTATTTGGTAAACAAAAATTGTTAAAATCTAATCAAATGTCATTAATTCCTTAACATAACTTGTGAAAACCCAGATAGTTTATATTTGTTTCTTGATAAACCAATGATGTTAAAACCTAATGAAATATTGTGAATTCTTTAACAAATATTATTATTTTGTCAATAATAGCGGCCGCAGAGGTGGGGGTTACTCTTTCTTTTTAAATATATATGTGTGTGAACTATGAAGGCATTTGTGTCATTTCTTTTAATTTCAAAAAAGACAAATAAGATACTAACATATTTCTGATATTATAAATATTTGAAACATCATTTTGTCCTTTCCCATTTTCAAAATTCTTTTTGTGGGTTTTTCCCTGTGATATACTCCCTCCTGGTCCTAATTATAAGACAACATTTGATATTTGGTTTTGGTCCTAATTATAAGACAACATTTTAATTTTTGGCAATTTCTTCCTAAAATACCCTTATTTTACTCTCTCAAGTGTATTTGGTTTTTGGTGAGTGTATATATGTTGATGCGTAAACTCTTACAGTAAGTAAAACTTTTAAATTGTTGGATTTTAATTTATTTATCAATCAGCTGATATTAGTTTTTCAATACACACACGTAGACACACATTTACACACACACAGATATATGTGTGTGTATACTCACAAATATATATAGACACACACTGTGTGTGTGTGTGTGTTTATACATATATGTATATTTGTGTATCTATGTGTATGTACATATATGTATATCTTTGTGTGTGTTTGTCAATGTGTGTGTGTGTGTGTATACAGATATATATAAATGTGTGTGTGTGTTTATACATATATGTATATTTGTGTATCTATGTGTGTGTACATATATGTATATCTTTGTGTGTATTTGTCAATATATGTGTGTGTGTGTGTGTTGTGTGTTTATACATATATGTATATTTATGTATCTATGTGTGTGTGTATATGTATATCTTTGTGTGTTTGTCAATATATATATGTGTGTATACATATATATATAAATATGTGTGTGTAAATATATGTACACACATATATGTGTGTGTATAATATACATATATATACGCACATATATGTATATATAACAAAACCATTATTTCAATTAGAAAATATGTAGAAAGAAAAATTTTAGGTTGGAGAAGTATAGGTAGGGGTTGTTGATTTACTTTTACTTATGTCATTTTAAATTTATATGAGGACATTTTAGGAAAATGAGTAAAATTAACTAATTTAACTCATCTCCTTAATTTTCCCAAAATCGATTAAATATGTCCATATAATTAGGATCGGAGGGAGTATCATTTTTCTCCCATAATAATAGTATATTTTAATTCTAAATATTCAGAGTAGGTTAAGGGGAGGAGGCTGGGCAGCAAAACGACGTCGCAACCACCGAAGAGGGTCAGGGCATCACGCTACGTCGCTACCAGCGAGCCAGGTGTCTGATATGCCCAAATGAGACTGATGATCGGTGAACGATTCTGAAAAAGAAGGGAACACCCACCGAACAATATTGTTTTGAGGAGTTGCGTTTTCTAAACGCACCGTTTCCATCTCCGTTCTCTCAAGTCTCAACAGCTCAGTGTCACAGAACATTTATTTGCTGCGTTATGGCGGAGAAACCTCAACCGGTTCGGGTGCAATACTGCCCCGTCTGCAGTTTGCCCGCCGAATACTGTGAATTCGGACCCGATTTCGAGAAATGCAAACCCTGGTTGATCCAGAACGCCCCTCAATTATACCCTGATCTCCTTAAAGGTCTCTTTCATTCATGGATTCTATTTTTTTCTCGCTACTTCCCTGTTTAACATGTATTTTAATCCCTTTAATATTATGATATGAAATTGGATTATGTTGTTCGCAGAGGCGAGCAATAAGGCAGCTGATAAAGTTGCTGAGCAATTGCAAAATACCGGAATATCCTCTGGGTCTAGCGATGGAGCTGCTACCTCAGGTTGGCTTTCTCTGCGTTTTGCGTTGCTTTTATCGTTTTCAATATGGTTACTCAAACTAGTAGTAAAGTGATAATGGAAGCTATACTAAATTACTAACTCTAAATCTTTTTTCCTCCATTACTTTCATGAGCCCCTTTTTGTTAATTCTTGCCCCCTTTTAGGATCAGTCATGTGAATCATTTATGTAATACTTAAATACCCTTTCAAACTTTGAGATGCACTTCTCTTTGTCAGTCATAGCATAGACAATTACTTTGCTTTTTACCCCATTCAGGATAAAGTTCATTTGATATTCACCCTAGAACAAAATTATAACCTTTGTCGCTTGCAATGAAGCTTGATTAAATTTCTGAGTGGATGTGGTTCGTCTGGTTATATTTTTGTCCATTAATGTTTCTTTTATCTTGTAGGCTGTAATGTTTCCATTAGTTTGTCTCAGGCTGCTTCCTGCCCATTATTGTCTTTAATGTTAAATTATCCTGTTGGCTGGAATACATTACGATATTTTACTTTTAATAGAGACTTTTGCATCTGAACATTCCAAGGAGATGTCATGTTCCTCCAATTATGAAAAGTGCCTCATAAATCATAATGTAGATCATTTCTCTTTGGAGAAGTAGCATATTTTTCTCTGATCTCAAAACACGAACAAAGAACAAAAAGGACACCTTAGTTTCAATATTCGTGATGTCATGTAATGTGAGAAACTAAACAAAGTGGCAAATGAAGGAATTGGCAGTTCGATAACAAAAAAACAAAATAGTGAATAAACTTCACAGCTAATGTTCTAAGATATTATTTCTGTGCTTTGATTTTTACTTTGATAGAGTACTACTTCAGAAAAAAATTTATGTTTGTATGCAATTAAGTAATTTTTGAGTTATTCCAGTACTAATGTTGAATGAAGTAATGCAAATACACAAAGTAATTAACTTTTTTTTAATTGTAAATTCATTTTTTTCCTTTATGAGAGCATTGACGGTTCCATACTTCCATACAACTTGATGTAACCTGTAATTGTTTTTCCCTTGATTCCATGAATGTGGATGTTTAATTTGGCATCCATCATACTTTTATTTAGTTGAGTTACACATTTCTTGGCCAGTTAATTCTGTAATAATGTGAAATGTGGTTTTTCTACTGTTTGAATATTGGTTATGACGATAACATCTCAAATACTCCCTCACAGTATCCTTTTGATGTTTTAGCACCTAGGCAGGAAGAAGTCAAGCGTCTTCCTGGTGGTAAGATAAAGAAAAAGGTATTCCATGGCATTCCTTCACGCTATCTAATTAGACATGGCCAGCCTTTGACACCAAGTAATGATTCCAATCATTTCATGAGAGTGGCTCTTGTTTTCAGGAGAAGCAGGAGGTTGTCATTGAGAAGGTTATTCGCAATAAACGAAAATGCATTACCACTGTGAAAGGCCTTGACCTTTTTGGTGAGCTATATGTAGCCCTGATTATTTTTTTGGGTCATAAGCTCGTGTATTATTCATTACATTCTTTTCATTACCTCTGCCTCTTTTATGACATTTCAGGTGTCAAGCTCAGTGAAGCTTCAAAGAAACTTGGGAAAAAGTTTGCTACAGGAGCTTCTGTTGTGAAGGTTCAGCTTTTAGTTGGTGGATGTTTTATTACTTGTTTAGCATCTGTCTGTGGTGTCTCACGATATTTTGCATTGATTGTTTTCAGGGGCCAACGGAGAAAGAGCAAATTGATGTTCAAGGAGATATATCTTATGACATTGTGGAGTTCATTACAGAAACATGGTCTGATGTAAGACACTTTCGTTCTTAGTTTTCTAATGATGCTATGATTCAATTTAAATACACGTGTCCTTCTATCAATGAGAGAGAAAAGGAAATAAAATGTGTTATCACATCTCAGTAAGATAATTTCTGTTGTTAAATTCACATATTTATTTGTATAAGAGGCACGAGTGGTTGTTCTGATTTGAGCATTGAGCATAGAAAGTAACAGCAAAGACAATGCGTTCTTGAAAGTTTTAATCTGTGGAAATTCACCTTGGATTGCGTATTTTTTTGGAAAATTTCAGTAACCTATGATTTAGTTTTTTAATGTGGTGACTAACTATATACTGTGTCGCTGGACAGCTAAAAGCTATGATTGGATGCTAGCAGTATTGACTTGTCATGTTTATATTAGCTTAACGGCCTTAACCTAATATATCTTGGAAATATAAGTTGCATAAGACCTTTTTTGGATTTTTAATTCTGTTTTTTTTCTCTTAGTGGCTTGGGCTCTTTATGTTGTTTTATTATGTTTGATCTACTAATAATGTAAAAGGATGTGCTACCCATAGTTGTGTTTAGAGGAAAGCCTATTTTTTTGTGCCTTTGTTTTATCTATAAAATGGCTTTGTAATTCTTTTTTCGGTCAATTGTGATGTTAGCAATGACTCATTCGTGTTAGACATATCTGTCATTGGTTAATCCGGCATGGTTCCTGTTATTGCCTATTGGATGAGATGCTGACAATGAAAACTCATTTTTCCTTATCTGTTATTGCCTTCTCCTGCATTCAGTGGTGACTGAGTTCAGTCTAACACAAGTTCCTGCTACAATTTCAAAGACACTAGCCCAAGAAAAGTAGAAAACACAAATGTTAAATGAAGGTTGACAAAAAAAATTGTAAATAGAAGAATGTCCTGGCTCAGAAGAGACTAGGACCTTACCAAAACCTAGCCAAACTTCTGCCTAACCATTCTCACTCTGCCTCCGCCACCCCCCCCAAAAAAAAAAAAAAAAAAAATTCCCTTGCCTTATAGATAAGTTGTCCTAGTGAACCAGAGAGTTCCCTTGTTTCACATAAAAGAACATGACACAATCAGCCGATCCTCATGATCCAACAAATATTGAAAAGATATTAGTTGAACCACTCTGCTGGAATTTACTACTTTGGTCCTATTTATTTGTTACTTCTAGCATGTTTTATATAGAACGAGAAAAACCTTAAACTCCCTTATCTCTGCATTAAACTTTAACAACTTTTCAACTTTACTCCTATTTAATATATAATATCCTGTAAAATTGTATGTTCATATGAAAATTCTAATGATGTGACTTGTAAATAGGATCAAAATACACCTTCACATTTTGTCTTTTAATTAGAATAGTTGTCCATAGCCTTACGCCCATTGTCTGATTTTGATCCAAGTGAGTTATTTTCTTGTGGGTTGACCGTTGAGCCTAATCTTTGTTCCTTTTATGTGCTAAGCATGCTGCTGATTCTGTCTAAGTTCATTGATTCCTTTCTCTGGAAAATTCAAAACATGGATCTGATAAAAATGTTGTCTCTCTCTCCTGCAGGTCCCAGAAACTGCAATTTTTTTCATAGAAGATGGAAAAAAGGTCCCAGCTGCTTGACTTTGAAATCCAGGCATAAAGAGAGTTTTAGACTGACAGCTAAACTCAGCCATATTTACTGTATTTGAAGGGCAGATAAACTCATACAGCTTTTGTCCCATGATGCATCTTGTGCCAGTAAGATAAACTCACGGTCCCTGATTGACTTCAGCAACATTATTTAGGATTAACACTATTTTGGGACCTTATTATAATGTATGCTCAGTGGTTTTTATTTAAACTACCTTCAAGGGTGACGTTAAATGGTGAAGTATAGAGCTGTTAAATTGAGTTTGGATTTATAGACCGTTATATTCGACCTTAAAAATTAATTTTATATTCTGTGGATTGAGAAAAAGAATGTGGACATATTGCCCCTTGACTTCTGAGATTTTGTATGAATGCAATTGTTTGCAGTGTGGAAAAGATCCTCTACTATCCGCCACAAGCTGAGGTAACACTCTTTGCAAGCAATAAATTTATTTATAGGTTATCTTAATTTACTTCAACCTCCTAAATATAAGAGTTAATGAAGGGCTTTTTTTTGTTTCAGAAAAATTAATATACATTTGTTCACAAATAACTAATTTTTTTTAATCTTTGTAAATTATTTATCTAGTTATTATATTTAGGAGTAGAGGTAGTTTCATATGCATATATTCAAACAATCATTGTATGCATAGGAATTGGATAAATGATCACAGATTGATTTTTTAACCACAATAAACTTTGAGATTTCAGTTCAAAACTTTAAGCAATCAAATCCTATATTAAACTTCCAACCAAAGCTTTATTAAGCGATCGCTAGAAAAATCATAGTTTGTGTCCTGAAAAAATAAAGAGAAATATTGTTTTTTTTGGAATAATGGTGGCAGAAGTGATTTATTTTAATTTTATTTTTACAACGTAAAATAAGATAAAAGTGAGATTGTAAATGTAATTTGAATCTGGATTGATAGTGGTAGAAGTAGTTTTTTTTTCCAAGTAGGCTTTTGTTTAGATTATTATTTAAAAAGTCACTTAGGATGAAAAATGATTGAAAATGACATAAATATTATTGAATAGTGTATATATATATATATATATATATATATATATATATATATATATATATATATATATATATATAGTTGTATATATTGTGATAATTGAAGATAAAATTTTAAATTTAAATTGGATTTAAAAAATTAAAATACACTAAAGGGGATCCATGCGGTTTGGTTTTTGCTGGAATGGAACCATAGTTTTATTTGTATTGTCGTTTAGCCTTGGCAATATGTTGTTGCAGACTTGCAGTCCTTGTTGTGACCTGATTTTGATATTTGTGTGGATCACCTTGGTCTTTTGATACTCTTGACCACGGACTTGGAAAGCGTTTGGAACCAACCAGAGAGGCACTATATCAACAAAATTGGATTTGTGGCCTATAAGACTATGCTCTCGACATTGGATTCGCAACTCAGGAAATAAATAACCCACTTATTCTTGATTTGAAATATTTACATCAATATAAGTTTTATTTTTATTTCTTAAAAATATTTTAAATTGTTTAGTTGTCACTGATTAATTTAAATGAAAAATAAAATTGATATTATTTAAATTTAATTCTTCTTTTGCTTCAATACTTACTTATATTTAATTTAAACTATAAGCATCAAATTGAAATGTCACTTTCTTATATACTTTAGTATATCATTCTCACAAAGGTTTAGAAGAATTAAATGAATGCAGATGCAGGGAATGATCAAAAAGGAAATTAAATGAGTATGAGAGACATTTTTTAAGGAAATAATCAAGCTTTTCTTCCTTCTCCATGTCTCCCCCAAACACAGAAAACTGAGAGAGAGAAAGGATCTAGATTGCCAAACTTCATGGTGACTTTCTTACTACTGTCTCATTAAATACTTTTCATAATCCTAATAAATTACTATCTTGGTCTTAATTATAAGAGTTAATTGACTTTTTTTGGAGAAATTAAGAAAGTTAAATAAGTTACTTAATCATTTCATATGTTGTGTTTTCATAGATTATATATTAGTTTATTAGTCAAACTATTTAGTTTGAAGAAAAAAAAAAAATAAAATACTCTAGCCTAATAATTTAATTAAATTCCTTAATCTCTCTAAAAAAGTCATTCATTTCTTATAATTGACCAGGGGGAAGGGAGTATATGATCTATGATCTATGACATTGGTTAGCAAATATATAAATGTTGTCATTTGATATTAACATTGATATATATGTTTGCTAACTAAAATTGGCAATTAGCTCCTACTTTATATATCCCCACTTTACTCCAAAAATTCCATTTTCCCTCTAGCATCGAAACAATATGAAGACTCAAGTCATTCACAGTACATTAACTTTGAGATATTGAGGAACCCAACAAGACATGACGCCAATTTTGTCTTCTTTCCTCTCAAATGTCAAGATCACAAGTCCGTCCAGTTTCTCTCATTGTCTCTTTTTTTGTGATCTCTCATAACCTCTAAATCATATCCGTCCAATTAACTTTGAAAGGTAAAAGAATGAGACATGTCATCAAGTTATAACTTTTTTTATTTATTTTTCTCTCATCTTCCCAATCAATAGTCCATATGAGATAATGAGAGGTTATAAAAAATTGAGATAATGAAATAATTTCCTTCCTAAAATCACATCATGATCTCTCTTCACAGAAATCACAATAAAGCTAATCCGGAAACTAACAAAAAGTTAGTATTTGATTTCGAGTGTTTGTACTTTACTTTTTGTAAATGAAATTCTATAGGAAATCGGTATTTTTTGTGTACAAAAACATACTATATCATATCAGGTTCTTTTAGAGAATAAATTTTTTAAATATATACTTTTACCTGATTTTCCAATTAAATAAGCAACATGAATTTATATAGAAAAAGATGGGAAAAATGAGTTCAAAAAGAAGAAAATAACAAATAATAACAAGCAAATATATGTCGCTTTGAATATTAATCAAATCTTGGAACAACTTGTTCATCACTGAGGAGAAATATGTAATGCCAATTGTTTCAACAAGCAACCCTGGACGTTTATGTTTTGCTTCAAAGCTGTAAATAGAAGCAACTTACAAACTTAATTAAATGCAACTACTTAATCGTTTTCACTAATGCAAGCAACTTTACATCAATACCTTCATTAAACAGACACTACGGGACGAAACAGGCGAATCCAAAGCTTAAAGCCTTAAACTTCTAAATAAAGGGCCTTTTAGTCATTTCAGTCAGCCTCAGCAAAATATCACCCGTGATGAGTGGTGATGAAGCTGTCATAGGCCATGTATTGACCGTTTTACCCTGGGACTTACACGGTGGGGGTCCACACACACAACCACTTTCTGACCAGCTTGCTCAGGCCATCTCTCTGTAACGCAGGAGCGAGTTCAGCCTTTGTAACCTCAGTTGCTGTTTAAATCTGTTAATGAAATCGTCGGCCTTCGCGTCCACCGTCTCGTCCTCCGCAAACGACGCCGTTTCATTACCTCCTCCATGTCTCGCAGTCTCTGGTCCCGATGTCCGGCGAGCGATCTCCTCCTGCTGCTGCCTCCTCGACGCTACGTTCTCACTCGCCGATTTCTTCATCTTCTCCGGTGACTTCACCGGCGTGCTTCTACTCGACTCTGATTTGCTCCTCTTCACCAAATTACCGGCATCGTTATCCTCTTTCGACCCCGGAACGTCACATTCGCCGTCAAGTACTTCTCCGGCCGCTTTTACTGAGTCCGATCTGTAGAGAGAAGAGAAGTTCATAGACTTGAGTCGCTCCAGAAGCGAGGGAGTTCTCGCCAACTGCGGTTCAGTCGGATGCTCCGTCGGGTCATCGGGTTGAGCCGACACTGTATATGAACCGGTTGGTTCGGAGACGTTGTTATAAACCCGGAAATTAAACGACCTGACTCGCTCGACCAGTGACGGTGTTCTGACGAGCTGAGGAGAGTCGTGAACGGGCTGAAGATACTCGGTTTCTGGAAACGCAGCGTCGTGTTTGGAGAAATGAAGAGACCTAAAGCGTTCAAGCAGGGACGATGAACGTCGGACGAGACGTGGTTGGCCGTGGTCGTCTTGGTGGTCGTCAGAGGGCTTTTTGGGGGAACCGAAACGGGAAGAGACGACAATTGTGCCGATGACGAGGTTGACAAAGAGGAAGAGAGAAGAAGGCGTGAACCAGCTGGTCACGAGAGTGGAGATTGTAACCGGGTCGGCCATGGACGGTGCTCCGACGTAGTTTCTCTGTTTCTGAAACACTACACAGAGGAAAAGGATGAAAGAGGGTTTACAGAGAGTTTGTGATTATATATAGACTTTTTTTTTTTTTTTTGGGAGTAATCTGGTGTGTGAAGTGTGAAGGAAAGCTGGAAATGCTTCTCTTTATAATTGGAAATGGTAACTAGTAACAAAGTTGACGTTTACTTTTTGATTGAACACGTGGCATGCTTAATTAAATGTTTTCATTTTTTGAAACTGGTGTTTTAATTTGGTTAATGCTTTTACGTTTTAACCCATTCTTCTTTAAACACGCAGCATATTTAATATAGGAAATTTCATATCTAAAAATAAAATAAAATTAAAAAGACGTCATCGGGTGACGAGAGGGAAAACATCTTTTCACGCCTGCGGATCCTATTCGGGTCCACTTCATAATCAACATATCCAATCTTTGTGTTTTACTATCTTGTTATCAAATAATTATAGCAATTTGTATAAAAAATTAATTATAGTAATAAACTAATATAAATTATATTACTCCTAGGATACTAGCTTGTAGTTTTCCCTTTAGACTATCGTGGTTTGAGGGAAGGGAAGGGAGGGGAGGGGGAGGGGAGGGAGAAAAAAAAAGGAGAGGAGGGAAAAAAAATTTGAAGTTGAGTGTAGTGGGGCCACAAGTTTTCTTCTCCCTCCTTTTTTTCTCTCCTCCCCTCTCATTTTTCCCCTTCCCTCAAACCAAACATACCCTTAGACTATATTCTACGTTTAGGACGAGTACTGTTTCAATTGACTTTATGGAGTCTATCAAAATTCAAAATAAAAATTATTTAAAGGCATAAGCTTGTAAATTTTATATTGAATTAGTGAGCCAATTTTTACTTTTAAGATCAGGAAAAATTAAACTTCGTAAATTTTATATTGAAATATAATTTTTTTGGAAAAATATTGAAGGATCTAAAGCTATTATAAACTTTATTACTCTATGTTACGAAAACTGTCACTAAAATTTTTTATAAAAGTAATACCCATTTTTTAAATGCTTTCTTAAATTTTAATAATACATCTTAAAAATTGAGAATAACTTTTTAGAAACGTGTAACTTTTGGTCATCAATAAATATTAGTATAATTATAGTACGAGTATATTTTTATTTATATTTTTATAAAGGAGAATTTTTTAGGAATTTCGAGAATAACTTTTTATTTATATTTATATTTATATGTTTATAAAGTAGAATTGGTCATCAATAGATATCATTCTTTTCCGGGGAGAGTGACGACAGTGATGTGGATTATTGTAAGAGAAAGGGAATATGCTGACTAAGAAAATCATTTGAGGCGCCCTAATGGAATATTCTAAGTACTTTTTTTTTTTTTCCAGCGTAATCAATATGAAATCTAAAACATTTTTTTCATGAACTACTCGAAACATGATTTATTTTTAAAATTTCATGCTAACACAAAAACTAGAGTCTTGTTCTTTCTTTCTTCTACTTACAGACATTAATACTCCCTCCTCTTCGATCTTAATATAAAATATATTAAGATCAATATTAATGATATAGAGTTACTGCATAATTTAAGAGAATTGATTTTATTCTTAAATATAAGATATATTTTTTATATTTGTCAATTTTTTCATAATTTACTCCTATTGATGATTCCTCAACAATAATCAGAGAAAAGAGTGAATGAGGAAATTTAAAAAGATAATTAAAGTCTTTTTTAAATTAAAAACTAAGATCATTGATCTATTTTACATTTCATCAGAAAAGTAAATTGTAAATATTATGACAAAGTCATTCATCCAAGAAAAATTTAAAGGACTTAA
This sequence comes from Acacia melanoxylon, assembly GCA_019022615.1. Classification (NCBI taxonomy): domain Eukaryota; kingdom Viridiplantae; phylum Streptophyta; class Magnoliopsida; order Fabales; family Fabaceae; genus Acacia; species Acacia melanoxylon. The sequence continues at coordinate 5,971,462 of JAFJYJ010000011.1, forward strand.
AAGGAATTATCTATTTTCAAATTTGAAGGGGATTGTTAGAAGTTGGACCCTATTTAGCTTATGATGGTCGAAACCCTAACCCTAATTAGAGTTAGGTTAATTATCTTGTTTGTTATTGTTATTAGGAATATTAATCATTATGTTATGTTGTTTTTTATTTGAATTTTGAATATTCCTTTATTATAGAAGATATTCTGTTAGGTTTAGTTAAATTATACCCTTCTCTATATCACTTTATAAGTATTTTATATGATCAATAAATAAAGATATAGAGTTACTGCATAATTTATCAGTCTATTGATTTCTGACTTTCTGTAGAGAAAAGAGCATATGGTGATGCTGAATGCAAACAATCAAAAAGACGTGATGCATGGCCAAGCTAAGCTATCCAACCCGCGATTGGCATTCATTTAATATTTCTTTTAATGAAAAAGCTAATGAATAATTTAATTCAATTTTTTTGTAATTTATAGCTAGACCAACTACCAGCCACACCTTTTATAGTCAACTCTTGCAAAACTATTAACATTGGTACGTAAATGTTGTACTTTGCCCATTCATAAATACCTTTGCCAGAATACCACGAGGGATCGTATTCTACTATCTCCCTACTTGACCCACACGGCCATACCCTTAAGATTAAAATAAGAAAAAACAGAAGAGGACAAGAGTGAATGGGATAGAAATATAAACAAACTAGGTAAATATATAAAAAAAAAATTGATTAAAATCGGTTGAAGAAAATAAATGTATAAAAATGTTTTTTAAATTTTTTTTTTAAGAATATCTTTATTTATGGTGAAAGAGTGGGGTCTCTCTTTTGCCCCTTCTCTCGACTTCTTGGGTGATGCGAGCTCTTCTCTTATTGTTGGTGAGCTTTTTTCATGGCATCTCGATCTCTCCTTGTTTTTGTTCAGAATGTAGGCATCCATATTTTGTGTGTATCTCTATTTATTTTTATGTTTCTTTGGGCTTTTTATGGCGATGTTGATTTTATATGCGGTAATAAACTGAGTTAGGAGTTTTAATGGCAGTAAATCTCACTTAGGGGCTGCATCTCACAGTTTTGGGGGTTAGGATTTGGTAACTATAGTTTTATATATTGTTGGCTCCATCTTTCAAAATACTATTATATGTTGTTGGCAACAGCGAATCCGAAACTTATGCCATGATCGAGACCGTGTTGTTTGTTGTGTAGTTAACGAGCTTCTATGTCTTCATCTTTTTTACTGGTGCTTGTAGGTGATTTCCCTTCTATAAGATCTTCTTATAGAGTTTCTTTAACAACCAATTTGGTTACTTTATTGCCGATAAAAGCGGTGCATACTTTGGGATGGTTCTTCAAACAATCACTTCTTACCATGGTTTTGTTGGCAGGGACAGCATTTTTCTATCCACAGATTTCAGCAAATGCATTATAAAGTCAGTGGGGGGTTTTTGGCTGTAGTGGCACCTCCCTCTCATATATTTTAGGGTTAAGTTATTTTTTAAGATTTCTTTGCATTGTTATGTATTTAGACTTTTTTGCAAACCTTTTATTTTGGGCTTATATCTTTCGTTGCTTAGTTTTAATGAAATACCATGCAAAAAAAATTATGGTGAAAGAGTGAATGACAGAGGAAGAGTACTGAGTAAGAAAAAAAAAGGTGTGACATGTTTGAGATAATTAATTTAATGTCATAAATATAAGGGAAAATCTCAATCAAGTCCCAAGGGATCAAGATATTTTTAAAAAGTCCCTTAAAAAAGTTAAATGCCAGAAAAATTCCAAGAAATTGTTGTTTGCGACTGATGGAGTTGTTAATGAGTTGTTTATTAACAACTTCATCAGTCGAATTAACAACTGCTTGCGACTTTTCTAATATATGAATTCTTTGTAGAATTTTTTTGAAATTTTGTTGGTCACTTGAGATCTGAGGGGGATTTTTCCTAAATATAATTCACTTCACTCCACCTTTGATCAAAAAATTAAAATAATTCACATCTAATCAATTTATACTAACCGATAAAAAGAGTTAAATATATTGAATTAGTAGTAAAATTTTGAGTGATTTTCAATATTATCTTTATTAACTATATTAAACTTTAACATCATATTAGTTTATACCCTATTGTTATCTTTATTAAATATAGGTATATATGAATAAAAAAATTTAATACTCATTGAAACCCACGAATGTCTTATAGAGAGAAACAAAAACAACTTCTAAAATGTGTCATGTAATAGGTCTAGAGAGAGTTACATGTAATTAATTTGTGCAAGAAAATATGAAGAAATTAATTAAAATTTCATACATCATTTGAGCGTATTTTCATTATAGATAGGACTTTTTTTTTTACCTAAACCTTATAAATAGGACCAAGCTACTAAAAATTGTACTTCCTCCAATCTAAAATATAAGTCATTTTAAATTATGTCACCATAATTAAAAAGAACATTTAACGCATTAAATATATCTTAAATTGAAAACATTTTAACTTTATCTTTATTCAAATATGTCTCACACATTTTGTGTATATATATATATATATATATATATATATATATATATATATATATATATATCAGATATGTTCCAATATAAACCAAGTATTTGTTCTAGGACTCATCCTATATTTTGAATAGGAGGGAGTGCCTTATACATAAGACCTAAGGAGTATGATTTAACTAAATAATTAATTAATGCCAATTCACTAAATAATTAATTTATAAAGATATTCTAAAATTTATTATTGGATAGTTAAATTTGAGGCAAACGAACCAAATGTGGTCAGGGTGACATGTGAATTTGTCATGTGTATTTGGAGCGATCTTCGACTTGGGAGTGCGTGAATGAAATGATAAAAATGATAACAACAAGAAACCTTAAATTGCTAGACTCTGATTACATTAATTAATTAATTATTAATCACCATTATCTGTTAATACTGAATCAGCACTTGCATGTCTTCTTATGGATTAGATCGCTGATCTTCATCTCTATAGTCCACATCCAACAATCACCACCATTTTATTCTTTAATTAATAAAAAAAAAAATTTATATCTATATACATGTATATGCTTAATTAGCTTCCTTCTAATTTTTAATCCTATTTTCTGAATTCCGCGTTGTCTAGCTGGTTTTTTTTTTTTTTTTTTTCCAAAATAGGGCTAATGTCATTTTTGCCTCAGCCTAAATAATGTCTCCTTAAATATATAATACCTAACCATACTTAGATATGGATTGTTTGTTATTAATTTTAAAAATAATTAGTTAGACTATGTACCTTGTGTATTATACATAATTTGATGAATAGGGTCATATAAGTGTATCATTAAAAATATTTTAAAATTAAATCTATAAGTTAGTGTTTTTTTTTAAATAAATTTTTACAGAAAACAAAAAACATTGAATTTAAAATGTAAAAACAACTTGAAATAGAGTTCCAAAAGTAACAAGCTTGTGTGTAATCACTAAAGTTTTAAAAGAGTTTATTTACGTGAATCGAGATAAAACTCATACATATTTATCTCATATACTGTAAATCTTGATTGAAAAGCTACTTTTAAAGACTTCAATCATTATTTCAAACAAATATAATACCCTCATTATTTTTTAAGTGTGTGGAGGGGGGTTACGACAAAAATATATGAAGTGAAAAACAATAACTGACTTATTAAATAGGAAATAAATGTAGTTGGATTTAATATTACCGGACGAAAATTAAAAGTGTTTTATTAATACGCAACTCACGATAATTTACAAAGATAATGCAGAAAAAAAAGTGAGGTGCAATGAAATATGAAAAAGTAAAGCTTTAATTTATTTTTGCATGCAACTTGCAAAATGATACCACCTTTCTATGATACCAACTTGCAAAAAAGTAAATCACTTTTATACGTTGTTTTCAACTTTCAAGGCACACAGACCCACACACACACGCACGAAATTATCCTCATTTGGTAAAATTAATTAAAATAGTATACAAATCAATTATTAGAAACTGATCGAGGCTTTTGCTATATATACTTATTATGAATAAATGAAAGTTTTTTTTAAAAATACCATAATAACAAAAAATAATATATTGTTCAGGCAATTTAATTTGTGCTATTATATTAATAATTAATAAAATATAATAATTCTTTTGAAGAAATCTATGAGAGTTATTGGTTATTTAATTAACATATATACATATATTATTAATTATATAAACATGTATGTAGAAAGAAAAAATTAAAGGTAGTCGAGGTCAGAATGTTAGATGAGAGCACATCACATGCAGGCCATCCACTCACTGACTCATAATCCCATTATTATTGATCTCTCACCCAAACCTTTTCTGTTCTTATTTTACTATATGCTCATAGAAGGGGGAAAATAAATTTCCAAAGTATTATTTTAGTTTCATTATTGTTAAATTTATTAATAGTATTCAATTTATACGAGAGATAATGTAATATAAATTTGAAAAAATTTCGTTTTAATATTGATAAAATCATTTAAATTTCACACAAACTAAGGGCTTATAAACACATCTATTTAATTCTAGTGTGATTGTTAGAGGCACCTTACCTTCAAAGGGAGTGGTTAACATATTTATGGAGTTTAAGAAAATTGATTGGGTTTTTTTATTATTATTATTAGGTAAAAAGTTTCCTAAAATATTCATATTTTAATGAATATGTCAAATGTGTGAGACAAAGAAGGTGAGAAAAATTTACTCCCTTCGATCCTTGGATGTACGACCCAATGGAGAGTTAATTAATATTAGTCTTAAATATAAAACCTAATTGTTATACGCTCATATTTGTCAAGCTTTTTCAAGTTTATCCTAACTAATATTTCCTTAATAATAATCAAGATAAAGGAAATTAATGAATATGATTAAGATGTTTTAGAAAACACTGTTATATTAACTAACTTTTTTAATATAATTAAATTAAATAAATATGTCTTACATTAAAAATTGGAAAGAGTATTAAAATAAGTAAGATAATGGTTAAAAAAATAAAATGGATAAACACTCACTACCAAAAAAAAAAAAGGATAAGCACCAAACCATATCTATTGACAAGATCGTATATAAAACTAACTTTAGGATCCAAGACTTCTCGGTCGTCGGAATGATGGTGAGCTCGATACCTTTTAAGTTTTAACGGGTTTGATATTAGTTAATTATAAGTACTATATATTGAATATTAAAATAAATTCATTGATTTTTTTAAAAGAAATGAATGGAATTGTTAAGAGATAATGAAGTACCACTAGTTTTAATCACCTTAATTATGTAATTCACTTTGGGCCAAAACACAATTTATAGGTAGTAGTTACCATAATGCTTTGAGGAGTAGCTTTTTTTAAATAAACATTTGTCTCATTTTATTAAAGGAAATCCTATTTAAGACATGATCAAGTATTAAACATCCCTCTAAACACATTCGAATTTTGATTTATCATATATTTTGTGAGACTAGTTGTTTTTATTAGACTCAATCTTTATTAATTAGTTGAGTTGTAGCTTTCAAAATGAATGCTCACGAAGCATTAATTTGAAAACTTGATCCACAACACTGTTTTTTAACTTGGCAAAGTTTAGCTGGCAACAACTCGATAAATTGTTTTCACTCCACATAAATTAATTGTGTTCACACACACACACACACACACACATATATATATATATAAATTGAAGCTTGAAGCATACAACGTGATATGTGATGTTACATTTCTCTATAAATAATGTAGTGATATTTTGACCCCCATTTCTATACATTCACATCGCTTTTTGATTTTATGTTGGTTTTAATCATGTTTAAAGCTAAGTTCGAATGTGTTTTGTAAGTAATAATTGTTGTTTAACAAACAAAGTTGGTCCCCACAATTGGTAATATATATATATATATATTACCATCAAGTAATAAAAAAATGATGCAAAAGCGAGTGATGGTCCTCCAACAAGGACTACGAAGTCATCAGCTTTGAATTAAAAAATAATAATAATACGTGGCCCAGATTAAAGAAAACATTGTTGTAGTCATATTGAACATGAGTTGGAAAAATCTAGAGAGTGTTAACCTAGGCATTAGTCCACACACATAATCAAAGGTTCTAATCTCTATAAACAAAATATCTAGAGTTGTTAATTAATCTCTTTCAACTATTGTTGACGTCAACGTATGGTTTCCTTCTTTCAACTAATTGAACAGTTTTCATTTAATTTATAGGATTTTTTTAATCTATCTTTTTGTCTAAGCACAAGTTTTTTACTATAAGAGATCAATACGACAGAAAAACCATCTTCCTTACCTTCTACCTGAATATGACCAAAAGAATATATAGCTAGCAATTACGCCAATTTAAACTAATTTTTTTAAATTATGTAAATTAATTAATATGTCCTTGTAAAATATAATCATTTATATAGTCCTATTTATAAAACATTTTCAACATATTTAACATAAATAAATAAAATTGTTACAGATTCATATATGAGGCCCATTTAATGTACGGCCCAACAAAGGACAATTTAGGTTAGAGAATCCACTTATAATTAAATTAAAGAGGATACTAATACAAGATTTTGACCTAAATATAGCAGCATAGTACTTGGGCTTGGAGGTACAAAGGTCCATAATTTCAAACCCTAACTCTACAGGTAAACTCTGTAAATAAGAGGTAAACCCTACCGGTATGATTATTCTCTCTCTACGACTTTTATACCGTCATTGTGCGCACACACTACCCCATTGGCTAAAGCCGTTTTGTTCTTATTAGATGCGCGTGATCCGCTATCTTTCATAGCACCTAATTCATAAGATATATAGGAGAGAGTTATTTGATCCAAGATTAATATACTAGTCCAACGGATTAGACATCTCTGTCAATCTAGACAGACCAAAAACCTTAAACTTCATTAATTTTATCATAAAGTTCAACAAATTTGTAATTTTATCCATTTTTAATATAAAGTATATATATCCCATGAGGATAAGGATGATGCACCAATGAGGGGAGAGTGAAAATGATAACGCGATAAAAAAGAATGTCCCAAATTAAAGTGCTAAAACATGTCGATTTAGCCGCTCTTAAAAATGATAATTTTGGGAAAGAGATTGTCATATTTTGAATGTTAAGATGATCAACTAGTAGTTGGAGCTTCCCAACTTACTCCGTCCGTACACGATTAATGAAAAGGGTATTATAGTAATTTTATAGACATTGGAAATGGTGCATGGGCATAATAAACATTGGAAATTTGTTGGGACTTGGGAGGGCCCAGGTTTTGAATTACGCTCCGCTCTAGAATGTTCACACTTCGTAGTTTGCGCCAGCGGTCAGTGTGAAAACGGGCCTCTCACTTCACACCACTAGCCTTTAAACCTTCTAGTTTGTTTGTCAAAGAGAGTTGGTATAGATGGTAAGAGATTTGTTCAAGTCCCAAAGAGATGAATGTTCGATCCTCCGTCGTCATTTGGGACTCTTTGATAAGCGATCTCGTAAGTCCCATTAAGACTAAAGTCTTTGGAAGCGCAGGCGTCTTGCGCGTGGTGACGATCTTAACCCCTCCAAAACTTTTTTATAACAAAAAAAAAAAAAAAAAAAAACCTTCTACTTTGTTTTACCCATCTTCGAACATTGACTAATTTCCTTCTTCTTTCAACAGAGCACGTGCCACCGGTTCAACTGGTAAATGAGTCGACACTCAAAAAAAAAGATTTGATCCTGGAGTTAGTTAAGACGTTGGGGAAGACATCTTAAGGATCTACGAAGCAACGGTAACTCGGCTAAGGTGGAGGCATGTGTACTCTTAATTTTAAATTCCTTACGGTGTGGGCTTCAAGCGCCCTACCCTTGGACTATGAGTGAGCCCAACCCTTCTCTTAAAATGTTTTCATAAAAAAAGAAAAAACAGAGCACGTGCCAAGTTAGTTTTTTACCAACCCTTTTATTTTATTTTATATTTTTTAAACCTTCAATTTCCTCTATAAAGTAATGCCAGAATCTTATCACCTTTTTTGCTGGATTCTTCTTAGAAGTTCACTCCGCCCGTTGATTAATTAGTTGTGTTGTGTGGATCTATAGTTTTGTATATTTCTTTTTAGCGCACGTGTAAAAATATTCATGTATATTTTTTTATATGCACGTCTTGGCACCATATACATTATTCAGATGTAAAAATATTCATGACATCTCTAAATAAGGCAAAAATGTCCTCAATTAACTAAGTCAAACATCCGTTAACTTTTTGTTTTACGGGCCCAACACTAATTATTTTAAAGGATAAAGGTATAAAAATGTCTATATACTTTTTTTAAATATGAATATGGCGCCATATATGATTCCTGGGTGTAAAAATACAGACAAACGTCTTCAAACAGAGCAATTATGTCATATCAAAGGTAATCGACTCTAACCACCATACATGCCTGTTAACATTAATTGATCCTATTTTCTCATTAGCTAATTGAGGGAAGAAATAAGGAAGATATTTTTATAGCATGTTAATACATAAGAAACCTAGTTAATGGGTTTGAATTCGATTTAATATTTGTAGTCTTTTTGAACAATTAATCGCTCTTCCAGTTAATTTTTTTAAATATTCAGATGTTACTAGCTCTAACCACCGTATATGATTATATCATTACAATCAGTTTGCATTAAATTAAAGCTTGTAAATCCTATCGAAGTCAATATCACCTTTAAACTATATTATGATTCTAAAGCCTGGTAATCTGATGGTCCGTTACAATGTTAGCTTAAATAATGGAAATCTCAGCAACAACTTAGGAGATCCTTGATTTATAAGATTATTGACTTATTTGCGTGAAAAGAGACATGTCCCTCCTTTACCAATAAGATCGCATCATATGAGTTTGATTCAACAATAATCCACAAGTAACCAAAGCAACAACCATAACAATAATCCTTAAAGTTTGGTAAGAGAGTGAGACAGAGGGTAGAGAGAGAGAGAGAGGAAGGGTGAGTGAGTGAGAGGGGAGAGAATTGATAGAGATGAGAGAACATGGAAGGTGGGATTGACATGGGGATAAGTGTGGAGCTCTCCAAGACAAAATATAACGCCTGCTTAAGCTGTCAACCAATATAACATGTTTACTATGTTTGAACAAGTTGACATATTCTTAGACTCAAAAAATTTATATGGTGTCAGAAGCATATTTGATAAAAGTACATGGACATTTGAAGTTTCATCGAATGACTATAAAACCAACAATAATATATGGTGGTCAATGTTAGGCAACAACAGAATAATATGAACAAAAAAGTTAGGGTAGCAGAATGAAAATACTGACATAGATGCATGGTAGAAAAATGTAAGATTATAATTTTCATATATAAGAGAAAATGAAGGTGGCATATATATTGAGGGGATAGTAAAAAATTACTTTGAATTTGTATAAAGATCTGATGAACTTTTTTCAGTAAAGATGGTTAACACGTTTGTAAATTAAATTTATTAGAGTATTTTTATTTTTATTTTTTTCTTCAAACTAAATATTAATGCGACTTTTAATAAACTAATATATAATAAAAAAAAACACAAACATAAGAAATGATTAAGAATAGGTATTTGAATTTATGTTCAGCAATCCTTAATCTCGGTTAAAAAAATTATAATAGCATGTATTTATAATTAATACTCCCTATAATCATAGTATAATTAAAGGATGTCAATTTATAATTATTTTCAACACAAGCATGATACGGTCGCAAGAACTTGACTTGCTGGTGTTGTAATCAATTTCATTACCAAAAATAATAGACTAATTCGTTAACAAACAACTCACTTTACTTTTTTAAAGAAAAATCAATTCCAAAGGTCACATCTGGGGATTACATTTCAATTTCATTTATCTTTGCCCCAATTTTAAGATATTCTCTTTTATTCTTTCTTCCTTTTTTTTTTTTTTTTTTTTTTGTAAAGTGTATATAAAAAAGAAGAATAATATGGTATAAACCTCTGATTGGGGCTTTGGCTATATTTAGCTAGAAATATTCAAAAAATAAAATTATTTTTTATGAAGCTTTTAATTATTGTTTAGTGTTATCTTTAATAAAGACGAGAGAATTAATTTTTAATACTTGATTTTCTTGGGCTAGAAACATTTATTTGGTCCTATATATTTTCCAAAGTAAAGGCCTAAAGTGAGGTCACCTCAGAATGTGAGAGCATAATAAAGGCCACCACATGCAAGCCATAAACCCAATGACTCTCAATTGCATTGTTGATCACTGGCCGCCTTAAACCTTTCCACTTCTATATTTATTACCCATTTTACTATGCTCAAAAGCAAACAAAATTAATTTGTAGAAATAATATAGCACATAGTTTTTCAAAACAGAAATCATGTTACATTTTTAAAAACCTTCAGTGTTATGTCAATTATTAGAGTGGGTGGAGATATTTTTTTCGTTGTTAGCTCACTCTTGCAGGATCTTGATCATTTATCCCGACTGTTGTAGCACATGTGTCACCCAAGGCATAAGAGATATGATGACTTGACGTCTTTTTCACATTCCTCTGCCTTATCACCGGCAATATGCTTAGAGTTACAAACTCAACGTTAGCAACTAAATACGTTGGTAGCGCTTATTGCGGGACTTAACCCAATGCCTTAAGTGAGGTTCCCAAAGGCCCCTTTATCTTTCAAGAGGATTCGTTGCATGTCAAACCTTAATAAGCATTTATTCTCCCTATCTTTATCACAAGACACCAATCAAAAACAGTTTTTGGTCTCAAATAGAGTATATGATACCAACCGTCATATTAATTATTTTTTCCCCATTTTACCTTTATTATTAAGTGAGGTTCAAAATTGAAAAAATTGGGTCATGTTTCGCTTATGAGTTAGTGAAAACAGTTCAAAGATTTTCTGACTGAAAAAGTTCTAAACACAGACGCCATGTGTGATTTCTAGGAGAAGAAAAGTTGAATCAGGAAGCTTAGTAATTATGAGTAATTGATTATGAATAAGAATTCAAACTAACATTATAATAATACTCTTAATTCAAACTAACTTATCTACAATTGTTCTTCTTGAGACTTCCTGGGTTAACTAGTCATTTTCAAAGTTAACACACAACATTTGACTATAGTTATTTGGATCCTTGTTCTGCATTTAGTCTGGATTAGACTTGGTGCAATATAGATTTATTAATTGATCCCTCTAGAAAGTTGATTTAAATGAGAGTACCATGATTTTTTGCAAATCGAGATAAAACTCTTTTCACATATTTACTTCATAAATCTAAAAAATGATTTTTCAAAAACTAATACTGTACCACTTTAGTCCTATTTATAAGTCCATTTTAACCAAATCTCACATACCAAGGAGAGGTAGTTAACTCAATGATTATGGAGCAAATTTTCAACTCTGCTCTCATTTATGATTGAATATTTTTCAACTGTTTCTTCTCTCTCTATCTTCATGAGTACAATTAATATGAGTAAAATTGTCATAATCTCATTTATTACATGAAATTAGACTTATAAATATGACCAAATTTTTTAGTCAAAATAGAGTTATAAATAAAACCAAATTACTATATCATTACTTCATTAAAGACGTTACAACATCATATGACATCTAGTTCCTTTCATCGAACTCTCTGTCTTGCCTTAAATGTGGTAGTTGATCAAAGATACTGAAGTTGCAATCCATGTTGTGGATAACTTAGCCAAATGGTTAGTCACGCCGTTAGATTCTCCCTTCACGTGACCTGCCAATATTCATAACTAATTTAATATAATCAATTATGTCTCTAAAAGGATGATTACTATCACAACATCTCACAATTAAACTAATAGTTTTGACACAGTCACATTGTTCACAACTTCAATCCTCGTTAACTATATTTTTTAATGTTCTAATTTCAAGACTTTTATACAAGAGAAAACCATTTGCAGGTATGTTCACTTTGCCTCAATTTTAAAGTTAATATCTGAGTGTTTTTTCTCTTAATTAAATCATTTAACTTTATTTTGTTATCATTGTTAGCCCTTGTAATGGGGCTAACGATGCTAAATTGATAGGAAAAACTCCTCTGTTTCAAAATAAGTTTTTATAATGATGAGCATTGTCAATTAAGATGGCTTGGAAATGACCTTGGCGACAAATTAATCAGGAAGAATTGCATGATGAGCTTGACTTTAATGTTGATTTTTTTTTTCCCCAACAATAAATTCGAATACTAGCACTTTCTATCTATACAACTCTGCATATTACCGGTACTTTTTTGTATATAAACATATATTACGTCCTTCTATCAATAAAATTTTTAAACAGGATTTTTCATTTCTTGTTTTTTTTTTTAATATTTTTTTTAGGAGAGGGGTTGGAGTCACTTATAGTTTAAGGGCAGAGCGTTTGAGTTTGTTCCATAAGGCTATTCAAGATTGAGAATATACATACCTTTACCTCAGACTGAGTTATCCCTACTTCCTAAGCTTTGGGATGCCTCCCCCAGCACCATGATGGTGTTAGGATTCGAACCCTTTCTATTTGTGAGAGTTTCCAAATTAAATCCCTAACAGTTGAGTCCACGGACGAGTTTTTTTTTTTTTTTTTTGGATACTACAAGGGGTCTTTCTTGTTTTTTCTTGCCACTGTGTTACTTTGTTTTGTTTATTATTCAATAATGAATTGATGCCCAACCAACATTAGGCCTCCAGCCCATGTTAACCAACAAAGCAAACCCATCAGCCTAAAAGAAGCCACAATTGTTTTTTTTTTTTTTTTTTGTTAGTCCCAAAAGAAAAGGCAACAACTAATCCTTGACACAGAATAGTTTAAAGTGAATGATCAATATATGAAGCCCAAGCCCAAAATAGACAACACAAGATTGAAATGTTGTTGTGAAAAAAAAATGGAGAGTATAGCCATAGTGCCTTGTGCTAAGATTGTGGGCGAGCCCAACCTCTCTCATAAAATTTTTGTATAAAAAAAAGAAAAGAAAAGTGGAGAGTATAGTCTTTTTGAATAATCAATCTCTCTTTCAGTTAATTTTTTAAAATATTCGGAGGTAACTAGCTCTAACCACTGTACATGATTAGATCATTACAATCAGCTTGCATTAAATTAAAGCTTGTAAATTCTCACCATACATGATTAGATCATGTACGGTTAAATTAAAGCTTGTACGGTGGTAACTAGCTCTAACCACCGTACATGATTAGATCATTACAATCAGCTTGCATTAAATTAAAGATTGTAAATTCTCACTCGGAGTTGATATCACCTTCAAACCGTGTTATGATTCTAAAGGCTGGTAAGCTAGATGATCTGCTACAATGTTGGCTTAAATAATAAAAATCTCAATAATGACTTAGGAGATCTTTGGGTTCAAGATTATTGACTTATTTATGTGAAAAGAGACGTGTCCCTCCTTTACCAGTGAGATCGCATCGATCATATAACTCCGATTAAACAATAATCCTGCAACAACCAAAGCAAGAACCAAAACAATAATCTGGTAGCGTCAGGCGAGAGAGTGAAAAAGAGGAGAGAGAGAGAGAGAGAGAGAGAGAGGGAGGTGAGTGAGAGGAGAGAGAATTGATAGAGATGAGAGAATATGGAAGGAAAGATTGACACATGGATAAGTGTGGGGCCCTTCAAGACAAAATGTAACGTCCATTTAAGCTGTCGACCAATATGGCATGAAGAAGTTGAAATATTTTTGCACCTAAGAAATATATATGGTGACAGATACACATTTGATAAAAGTATATGTACATTTTTACATTTTATTGGATTGAAACCTATATAACAATGTGGGGCCCACTACTAAAAAGTAACATTCGTTAGCTTAAAGAAATGGAGTTTTCATTTTGCAACTTTTGGTAATTTTTATAGTTATTTTTACACCTAAGCAATATATACGGTGCCAAGCGCACATTTAGAAAAAATTCATAGGCATTTTACCCCCTAACCCTTCTTTTTATTACTTGTGGGTATCTTTCGTTATTATAATCGAATTAGAAAGAGTTTCAGGTACAGAAAAGTGTTTTTGGAAGTTTTGAAGGAAAAAAAAAATGTCTGCGGAGCGTATAATTTTATGTAGAGTAAATATCCTTTTGGGTCCTTGGAAAAAAATACGGACCCCATTTTGGTCCCTCATACAAAGAACGCCTTTTAGTCTCGAAAAGGACGAATAAGGGTCGATTTGTGAAACATTTTGGCCTCGCAAATTTCCAAAAAACCCTTTTTAGTCCATAAAAAAGTCTCATTTTAGTCTCTAGGGACGAAAATGGGGTCCGTGTTTTTTGTCGGGGATCCAAAAGGGTATTTACTCTTTTATGTATATATATGTGCATGAGAAGGTAATAACTAGTGTAATTAAGAATGTCTGAAGACAAAAAAAGAGAACGCATACTTATTTTTGACTTGGCTTTAGATATATATTCTACCTTGGTACATCAGTATGAGATTTTAAGTGCATGGGTTTTTTGCATATCATACCTTTTTGCAAAGTCAAGGGAAAAATTAATTCTAAACTTAAGCTATATATGGAGAATTAAGGACATTGGAATCAAAAGGTTTAGACCATAGCTAAAATAAAACAAAAGTCAATATATGCATTGCAAGTTTTATTTAATTAAGAGACAAATTAGAAATGGCTTGGACGTGAAAGTTGGAGATAAGAATATAAGATCATACCGCAAGTAATAAAGCTCAAGATCGTGCAAAATGGAGGTGAAATTGATTGGTGTCATGCATAAAATACAAGATATATAGATGGTCATAATAGAGAAAGACAACGAATGTGAAGTTTTATCGAATGATTATAAAACCAACAAAAATATATGGTAGTCAATGTTAGGTAACAACAGAAATAATATGAACAAAAAAGTTAAGGTAGCAGAAATGAAAATAGCGACATAGATGCATGGTCGTGCAGAAAAATGTAAGATTATAATTTTCATATATAAGAGAAAATGAAGGTGGCATATATATTGAGGGGATAGTAAAAAATTATTTGAATTTGTATAAAGAATCCTGATAAATTTCTCAGTACAGATGGTTGACATGTTTGTAAATTCAATTATCCAGTCACTAACCCAAAATTTTGCCACTATATATTGCTTTAACTAAAAAAAAAAAGTAGTAATATTAATGCTACTCTTCCGATTTTAAGATGTCAATTGAAATAAAATAAAGAGATCTAGAAGATCGCTAGAAATTAAATTGAGTAGGTTTTGAATTTATGTTCAGCAATCCCGTGCCACGGTTTACAATTATATATAGCATGTATTAAATATTGAATTGATTGATAATTAAAGGATATCAATTTATAATTATTTTCAACATAAGCATGATACCGTGGCAAGAACCATGGTTCTCAGACCTGGATCGGACCGGGAACCGGTGGGTAAACCGGTTCCATTTTTTATTTTCTTTAGAATTTTATATTAATAACCCTAAAATCTTCTATTTTTTAGGTTTGACCACATGGCCACTAACTTGACCAAGTACCAGACCGATCCTAATGACCGGTCCTTTTAAACCTTGGCAAGAACTTGACTTACTGGTGTTATAATCAATTTCATTACCAAAAAAGTTAGACTAATCCGTTAACAAACAACTCACTTTACTTTTTCTAAGAAAAATCAATTCCAAAGGTCACATCTGGGGATTACATTTCAATTTCATTAATCTTTGCCCCAATTTTAAGATATTCTCTCTTCTTCTTCTTTTTTTTTTTTTTTTTTTTTTTTTTTTGTAAAGTGTATATTGCAATACAAGTCATCTGCCACGCTGGAAATCATTTCAGTAGATTTTAGATTTTCTTGAGATTTAGCCCTAATGCTTCCAAAATTACTTTTCAACCTTTATCTCACACAACTTTTCATTTTAAACCTTTTGAAAGCATTAAAATGGACAAAATCCCACTACTTCCTTATATATTGGTCTGACCGAAAATGGGTTACAAAAATTTCCAAATTCCTCTTTACCAAGTTTATGATTTTAGGCTCTAAATTGTCTTCTAACTTCATTTTTAAGTTTAATACACCTTCTAATCTATTTTATAAGTCTTAGACAGAATCTCCTCTTAGAGTTTATGATCTTTCAAATCTGCAAGAAACATGAGGAAATTAATCCAAGATCAACCAGCATCACTATCAACAAAATAAAAAACAAGGTCAAAATCAACTCTTACCTTTGCCTTGGCTTGAGTTTTTTGAAATTTCTTTCTCAAAAGCTCTAAGGTTTCGGTTCTCTTCTTGCTAAAATACAACAACAAGAGGGCTATTAGAGGCTAGAAGTGGCCATGAGAAGAGGACTAGAAGTGGTGAAGGTCTTGGCTTCAAACTCACCTATTTCTCTTGGTTCTTTTCTTCCTCTTCCTCTTCGATTTGAGTCTCCACTTGGCTGCCCTCTTCCTTTGGCCAAATGAGCAAGAAATGAGGAATAAGAGGTGACTTAAAATGACGTGTGCTTCTTGGAAAATATCCACCGACTTCTCTGTCTTATTTTGTGTGTGTTGACCGAGTAGTGTGAGGGAATAATACATAATGAGAGAATAAAGTTGTGCTTGCCACTGAAGTAAACAAAGAGAGGTGAGGTGGCATGTCATATATGGTCAAAATGAAATGGATATTGAAATGGATGGGCTGTTAGACCGGAAGTAAAGTGCAAGAGAAGCTTGGAATTTTCCTACTTAATTGACCAATTGAAGATAACCATATGACCATTTGCAACTCCAACTTATTCTCCAAGAAGCATGTGGCAGCAAGAGCAAGGAGGATGGAGGGTATTAATTGACAATTTGACTTTACTTAATTATATGTATATCCACCAATAGAAATTTCCATATGGTCCCTTTTTCTTTCTTTCTTTCTTTATTTTTCTTCCCTTGTCTCTTATTTATTATTGACCGAAAATTGCAAAGTATTGAGGAGAATTACACTTGACTCATATAGACCCCTTTTCCTTATCTCTTGTCTTGTTTTCACACTTCTTTTCCCTTGTCCTTTGGTTGGTAGAATTTATGGCTGTTAAGGGAGCATATATGGTCTCATTTAAATCCTTAATTTTCATGCTTAGGAGTCCTCTTCAAGTCATCTTATTACTCCCCCAAGACATGTGGGGGTTAATTATGTTGACTCTTAACTTCAAGCATATGACAAAATTTCAACATCATTTAATTCTTTCCTCCTCCTCTCTTATCCGAAATTAGGGTTCTTACAAGAGGTTTTTAATTCCCTTCATGACATGAAGACACATGTATATATACATAATTTATTACAAAGCCAACTCATCTCCCAAGTATGGCATGTGGCAATTTCTAGCACAAGAAGGAGTACTTGCTTTGTCTCTAATCTTGACACGTGGCATGTTCTTAATTGAGAATCCATTTGATCTTTTCCTCCTTCTTGATGACCGAAATTCATGAATTGTTGAGCAAGTATATGAGTCATTATGTTGTCCTTAACTATACATGCTTAGGTGTCTACCCAAACAAGACATGTAGCCATATGTAATTAATTGTGTTGACTTTGTGGCATACTTTAAATATGAGATCAATTATCCTTATTCCCTTCTTCATTTTGGACGAACATGAAGGGTGTTTGGGGTCATAATTTCTCTTCAATTTGCTCTGTCAAAAATATCTTGGTTCCATAGTCTTACACTTACACTTGGCAAAATTTAGGCATGCATAAGAAGCTTGTAAATTCACCATTCTTGATTTGATGACACATGTTCTTATAACATTTACTATCCTCTTATTCTTGTCTTGCTTTTTGATCGAAATATAGCATACACATATATATAACTTCATGAGTGCTTTTGAAACTTGTCCAATTCCTTTGTCTTTCATGTCTTATCTCTTATGTACACTTGGCACAAATCTAAGTCACACATAAGAGGCTCATTAAATACTCATCTTGACTTTGGCTCATGCTCTTTTCGCAATTAAATATTTCATTCTCCCCTTTCTTGTCTCCATGGCCGAAATATGGCCTTACTTGGGAGCCTCCAATGTTGCATTTTATTAACCATTGGTACATGTCTAGTTAATAATTAAATACTATCTCTTTTAACCAAGTTCACACGTTTTATACTTCCCTAATTGGACTTAATCGTCTGCCTGTTACAGGCTTATCCTCAAGTTTTTAGGTCCAAAATTTAGAATATTACATTAGCTCAGTCTTTCACGATCCTAATACTTTATCCCGACCATTGTAGCACATGTGTCACCCAAGATATAAGGGGTACGATGACTTGACACCATTTTCACATTCCTCTGGCTTATCACCGACAATATGCTTAGGGTTCCAGACTCAACATTAGCAACTAATTAAATACAATAGTTGTGCTCGTTAAAGGACTTAACCAAATGCCTTAAGATACGAGTTGTCGACAATTATGCACCACCTCTGTCAACGTTCCCAAAGGCACCATTTTCTCTCTCTCTCTCTCTCTCTCTCTCTCTCTCTCTCTCTCTCTCTCTCTCTCTCTCTCTCTCTCTCTCTCTCTCTCTCTCTCTCTCTCTCTCTCTCTCTCTCTCTCTCTCTCTCTCGAGAGGATTTGTGTCATGTCAAGCCCTAGTAAGCATTTACTCCTCTGATTCTTATTATAAGATACTAATAAAAACAATTTTTGGTGCAAATTCTAAACAAATAATTGATTATGAATAAGAAATTGATTCTTGTTAAAAAAATTCTGACTAAAACAAATTCTAAACACAGACGCCATTTGTGACTTTTAGAAGAAGGAAAGTTAGATGAGGAAGCTTAGTAATTATGAGTAATTGATTATGAATAAGAATTCAAACCAACATTATAATAATACTCTTAATTGTCGCTCCTTCCACGAATGCCCTCCCACTTATGTACAATTCTTCTTGAGACTTCCTGGGTTAACTAGTCATTTTCAAAGTTAACACACAAAATTTGACTATAATTATTTGGATCCTTGTTCTGCATTTAGTCTGGATTAGATTTATTAATTGATCCCTCTAGAAAGTTTATTTAAACGAGAGTACCGAGATTTTTCAATTAAGTTGGCTTGAAAATGACCTTGGCGACAAATTAATCAGGAAGAATTGCATGATGAGCTTGACTTTTTTGTTGATTTTTTTTTTTTTGGCAATAAATTCGAATACTGGCAATTTCTATGTATAAAACTCTGCATATTACATCCTTCTAATCAATAAAACTTTTAAAAAGGGATTTTTCATTGCGGATTTTTCCTTTCTTGTTTTTTCTTGCCACTGTGTTACTTTGTTTTGTTTATTTTTCAATATTGAATTGATGCCCAACCAACATTAGGCCTCCAGCCCATCTTAACCAACAAAGCAAACCCATCAGCCTAAAAAAGCCACAATTGTTAGTCCCAAAAGAAAGGGCAACAAGTAATTCTTGACACAGAATAGTTTAAATAGGCCCATTCACTTGAAGATAATGAGATATATAAGAAGCCCAAGCCCAAAATAAACAACACAAGATTAAAATGTTGTTGTGAAGAAAAATGGAGAGCATAGTATTTGAGTGGAAGAGCATTGCTTTTTTTTTTTTTTGATAAGAAGAGCATTGCTTTTTGAATAAAGAACGGCTCACGTGTGGAGTGGAGGAGAATAAAGTAGTGTGTTGAATATTTATTTGCATGTGACTTCTTTTCTACTTTTATTAGCTTTCACTTTCATTCCCCTCCCTTTTAAAAATAAAGTTTTACTAGAATTTTTTTTTAATAGTTTTCTTTTATTGGTGAAAACTAACAATGCATACCGGCCCATATGATATAGATATTACTTCCTCCGGTCCTAATTATAGGACATATTAGGAAGAAATTGACAAAAATTAAAATATTATCTTATAATTAGGACCAAAACCAACTCTTAAATGTTGTCTTATAATTAGGACCGGAGGGAGTATTATTTAAGATCCACATAAGTAATCAAACACACGCCTAGCTTATATTATGTGATTCTTTTTGTAATTATTTTTAAGTCCAAAAGCGCACCCAAACTCCAATAAACTCTCCTGGCTTAACTCACCAAAACTTTTATATAAAAAATAAACACACACACATGGCTTGGCTTTTATAGTATACATACACGAGAGATAGTAGAGGATATACTCTATCAAATATTCAATGAAAGAACTGTATATATATAAGTGAATTCATATAAAAAATTATTTGAGCTAAGCTGTTGATAGAAAATATATGTTGGTTTTGATAAACTATTTTCATATCATTTATTAGAGCTGAGAAAACGGGCCGAATCCACCAGACCAGCCCTTTTAGGCTCTGAATTTATAAAGGCCGACTTGAGATTTTTGCTTCAAAAGTGAAAGCGGGGCTTAAAAGGCCGGATTCGTTTAGGCCTATATGTATTATTTTATTTTAAAAAATTATTTATATAATATTAATATTATTGCTTTTTTATGTTTTTATTAATGATGCTGCAAATACTTAGTTGTTATTATCTTTTTTAAAATCAAGTTTCTTAAGAACATCTTGTATTAAGAACCCAAAAAATGTAAAACTTATAAAAGATATTTCTTATTTCATAAGTATTCTTACTAATTTTGTATTTTTTGACTTATTTTTCAATGATTGTTTTGTTCATATTTTGTGTTGCTTATTTTATTAACTACTTACACTTTTCAAGACATATTTATAAAAAGTGTTTTTTATTTTGTTAATTCGTCTCATTAATTATCTATAATTGTAGTTTGTGGAGAATAATTTACCTTTGATTATAACTTAGTAACTATATTTGTGTGTGGCATAATGTGTTTCGTTTGCACCTTAATTTTGACAATATTTATATATTAAATTAAGATTTTCATCATTGTAATTTACTTTTTTGAAAGAAAAACTGAAAAAATAATAAAAGGTTATTAAAAGGACTTCCGACCCTGACCTTTATGTTCAAGAGTTGTCCCTCAAAAAATGGTTTTTTTTTTTTTAGCTAGACCTAAATGGGCCGGCCTATTTAGGCACTGGCCCATGATGGGCCGGCCTTTCAAGGTCGACTTTTTACCTGCTCTATCATTGATATTAAAAATTACACATATTGATTGCATATATTAATATGAGTAGTTTGAAAAAAAATATATAGGAGAAGTAAAGATATGTAATTGAGATATTATATTTAGGATAAAAACAAACCCTCCAAGTAACTATAGATTGAAAGAAGTATTACAACCTATAAATACAAAAGCTACACTACCGTCATAGACATAGGAATAAGCCCCCCGTTAAAATTGAGTATGAAGGATTCAAATGAAAGAAGAGATGTGAGTGATGAAAGGCTCGTGCTTATTTTAGAGAACTTAAAATAAGTTTTTTTTTTTTCTAACCCTTCACAAGACAAAACTTTTTTCTCAGTTATTTAAAATCACTTAACATAAAGTGAGTGATTGTGATTCAGATAATAGAAAGTGTTGGGGACGGTGGTCATCATCACATGTGGGGTAGGATTGGACATATATATAGGAGGAATAAAGGAAGGAAGGGTGTGGGACAAGGCAAGGCCACAAGATGTGTGTTGATGTTTGTGTATACACACATTTATGTTTGATTATTATGATATCAAATAATGAAATACTCAAATGGTCGTACCATTTGAGTATTTCATTATTTGATATCATAATAATCAAATGTTTGGTTTATTCTTTATTGGTAAAATGTTTGTTTGTTTGTTTGTGTATACCTTTGATTCTGGTTGGCAAAGAATAAACCACATGCCATTCATTCTCATGAATCATCTCCCTCCAATTATGTGTTTAATATGGTCCCCTTGCTTCCCCATTTCAACAATCATACAATTATATATTTATAGGGTTAAGGTGTAATTTTACCAATAAAGTTTTTCCCGAAGAGTGTCTGACACGAACAAGTTTTGGAAGGGACAAAAATATTAATAAACAATTAAAAAGAGTGTAAATTCACTAAAACCGTTAAATTTCACCAAACAGTAATTAAATTATAAAAGAAGAAAATCCTTACAGCTTTTATACATTTTTAAATTGTTTACTGATATTTTTACGCCCATTAAGAAAAAACTTTGTTTATAAAATTACACCTTAACCTATATTTGGTACAAGCCATGTGTGGGGTGCTTCATAGTTTCTACCGGAATCGTCCATACAATTGCACTTATATCCAGTCTCATAGTGCAGGGTCCGGATTCTCTTATTGACGTTTTCTCATTGTCCCTCATCGGCTTTAAATTTGGACCATACATTTGATAAAATTGTCCACACCAACAACCTCATTAAGTCAAATCAATGGTTTGAATTGGATAATGAGATATGAGAAAAAAGTTAGCTAATGAGAGAAACCTCTTCCCGTAATACATTAGTAGAGAGGTTGTTTTGACCATAGATGTAAGAACTAAAATCACTTTATCTATAAAATTTATTTATTTATTCTTAATTTTTTCTGATTGATTGCATATTCATCTTTCATCATCCTTCCTTCTTAGGTTATTAGAGAAGATGTTAAATCATCATTAAAACTTCAAAGTATAATTCTTTTTAATTACAGTTTTAAAAAAATATACAAATAAGTTGAAAGATCAGAGAGTATATTCAAAAAAAAAAATGTTGGAGGTGTGATTTTCAGAAATAAATAATGAGATGGTGGAGCCAAAATGTGGATGCAGATACAAACAAAGCTAAATGGTGCCACACTTTTGCACTATAATCCAACAAACACACATCACGGACTTGGATCAGTGGCCAACCCTCTCTCCCATCACATCTCCACTTTCTTGTTCATGTTTCAGACAATTTTTTAATCTCAATTGTTGAAATCTAACTTCAACTATACCAAATAAGACTAGCTTAATTAATAAAAGGGAAAACCTCATTATGGTTTCAAGAAATAGAATAAATATCACAAAAGTTTTAATATAGGGTTAAAGTGTAATTTTACCCTTAAAGTATCTTATTTCAGGATCGAAAGCAATTTTACTCTAAAGTTTTTGGCAGAAGATGTTGTCGCGAAGTTTAAAAACGTAGTAATGTTCCTCCGTTAAAAACCCTAACGTTGACCGTTAGAGTTTTTAACGGAGGAAAGCAAAATCTTTACGTTTTTAAACTTCGAAAAAATTACTACGTTTTTTTTGGAAGCGAACGTTATCTAAAGTTTAAAAACGTAGAATTTTACTCCTCCGTTAAAAACCCTAACGTTGACCAGTTAGTTGACCTTTAACGAAGGGGGCAACATATAATACGTTCTTAAACTTCAAGCGACAACATTCTTCGTAGAAAAACTTAAACAAAATTACTCCCCTAAAAGACATACTTTAACCATAGTGCGATTTTTCCTTAATAAAAACAGTGACATTCGAATTATGCTAGGTTTAACCTCTCTTGATTTATAAGCCAAATTATGCTGTAGATATGAGACGAATAAGTCTCACTTTTCAAGTGCGACCCATCTATAACATGAGTTTCTTTCTTAAACAGAAAATAATATTTAGAATTTAAATAGTATTTGTGCTATTAGCTGAATTATTGGCTTTTTTTTTTTGATTGAAACAAAAAATAATATCATGAATATGGTGGTACTATATATGTGTGTGTGGTTTAATGTATGAGTCTTCGATCATGCCTTTGTTTTCACGTTAATGTGATAGCTCCGAATTTTATAAAATTATTATTTTTAGTACTATTTGCTTAAAGTGCAAGTGTGAGTTAGTTTGGCCGAAATAAATTAATATTCCGAGTGTTAGTTAAAGTAGATTGACTTATTTGTTAGGCCCCCAAAAGAATCTGACGGCTCATGGCCCGGAATCTTCCCCTCCATTTTTGTACTGTTTTTTTGTTTTTTTTGTTTTTTGTTTAAATCATTAAATGCAATCTATATAAAGTGTAAGGTTAAATTAAAACAATACTATAAAATGGAATGACTCTTGTAAACCTGAAAAATCTAATTAGTGTGGCTTAAAGTTTTTGTTGAGAAATTTTATTCATAAAAACAACTTTATATATTTTTATACACATGATGTACGGTCTCATTCGGTCCTAATTATAAGACTTAATTGACTTTTTTTGAAGAGATTAAAGAAGCTAATAAAATTATTTTAGAGTATTTTTATTTTTATTTTTTTTAAACTAATTAATTTGTCTAATAAACTAATATATAATCTAATGATACACAACATATGAAATGATTAAGTAATTTATTTAGCTTCCTTAATTTTTTCAAAAGAAATAATTAGATCTTATAATTGGACTGCAGGAGGTAATAGTATTTTATAAGATTCTAACTGGCACTCTAATTAAGTATTTCTGACTAATGAAATGTTTAAATAATGACTTTTCACTGATTTTTTCTTGTTCTCCCTTTCAAGTAAACTAAATCTTAAATGAATTATTTCAATTTAAAAGTTCATTTTTTAAAAATAAAATAAATAAAATATTAAAAATAATGTTCACCAATATTCTTGCATTAAGCATGATCTCTTTTATTTGGTTCTCTCATGCTTTCTTAAATTCAACCCCTCATATTACTCCATATTTTGAGACCATCCCATACTGAAATATGCTTTTGATTTTGTCATAATCATAACCTGTGACTGTGAGTTTGATTTCTTATTTTGCCGACTGAATCTGAAAACTAATAGATTTTGATCAACACATGTCGCAGGTCACAACTTTGTTTTTCTGTCACTCACGGGTGCCACATTTTGCAACTGTTGTTGTCTGTTTTCTTAATAATCTCCTTTTTTTCCCCCTCTTGGAACAATGAACATGGTAATGGTGGCAACTCACATGCCCCCTTAATTAAGTATTTGCATATTAATCACCCACTTCTGTACTGGCAGCATCTTTCATACTCCTCCGTTTCATAATTCAAGTTTTAAATTTGTCAATGTACCTATCCTTCATTTTAAGTCTGTCAAAGTATTTATTACGTTTTTTTTTCTTCTTCTAATTTTATTCTAAAAGAATGCCTTGGTCCGTAATATAAATCATTTGGAGAGTAATTTATACTTATTTGTTAATTTGGCTCAAGTAGTTTAAACGTGACTTTTTGTACGTTCTCTTTCATTTGAAACCTAATTTTGTAAAGTTGATTTTTTTCCCCAATTTACGACATATTTTATAAGTTAACTACTATTTCTTGATTTTGATGAATTAGCTAAAGTGCCTAATATTATAAACTGGAAGGAGTATTGCTCTTATTTTTTTTTACTAGTTAGCACATGTATCTTTCTATTGAAGGTAATCTTGTTTGAAGCACTAAATGTGGGTACTTCTTCCAACAAAAATTCAAACCTTGATTCATTACGTTGTTAGAGACTAGTCTCTTCTGCTAAACCTAATTTCCAGAGAGTTACTCTTAACTAATTTTAATTGTTTATCTTGATAAACCTAAAGAAGTTATTTGAAGTTTATGATTAGGGAGTGAGAGGGTATATATCACCTTACAAATACAAGTGTTTTTTTTTGGGCCTGATATTACAAATACATGCGTTCAAAATCAAAATTACTTTTCTAACACTCTAAAAGGCATTTTGTTCATACAAATAGTACAAGAACTTTTTTTAATTGAAATTGAGAGGTCATTTATTGGTTGTCGCTAAAGTCATGATTAACCGTTGATAAATCACAAACCGAAAACATGTTGGGGGGTTCATGGATATGATGTGTCAAAAGCAGATCTTGACACCTGACACGCCCTTGCGTAATCGCTATCTTTGGATGGCCCCGATAAGAGGTTCCAGATGCGAGCCCATTAAAAAGAAGAAAACCAACTAAGCAACCTCCATTGAACACAACCGAACCAAGTTTGGTAATAATCCTCCATTGACACTCACCACTTGAACCAGACCTTCCCACTCAAAATATTAGTTATCACTAATACTGTACTTTATTCTAAACCTGAAAGCCTCTCTCTCCTCTCTCTCTGAGATCTGAGAAGTGGCCATTTTCTCCACCTTCCCTTTGTTCTTTTCAAGTTTTTGTATCAGTTTGTGTGGACTACACAGTATTTTTTAGATTAGTTTTAACCTGGAATTATAAGCAACGATTATTGCAGAAAGGTTTTCTTTTGCTTCTGCCTCACATGGAGATCTTCAAGTGCTTTCAATATCGGAGCTCATGTTTTCAGCAAACAGTTGCTTTGCCTCCTCCTGTCTCTTTCGCCAGACACTGTTTTGGGTTATTCCATTAGTTTCATTCTCATTGCTTTGCCTTCACTATATGTGGGTCTTCTACAAATCAACCTCCTCCGTTTATTCTTGCTTCAAGTTATCAACTTTCAGAACCTGTAATTTATTCTCTTATTTATTACAACTGAGGGAGTTGTATTGAGACCCGGAGATTGATTATTGGTATGGGATGGGGCTGTTTCCGTTGTCCATTCTTTCGCTGGTGAACCTCTGCATCATTAGCTTTGCTTTGGGAGTCCAAGGATCTGGAGGTATATATTTAATTTTCAGAATTCTTCATTTAAACTTGTGCACAAGCTAAAAAGTACTTGATCTGGGTCACCATGTTTTTGTTAATGTTGTTGTAACTGTTACACTGAGAAGCTTAAAGTTCATTTGGATCGTCATATCTTAGTATAAGCAAAAATCAGATATTGGCAAATAGCTAAGTTCACCAAATGGGGCATCAGATGTCATCTCCTTCTCTCTGTTATCTGTTTGCATTGCTTACAGAATCTAATTTTGAATAGTGAATAAAAACAGCGCTTTAGCTCGCCATCCATTCGTATTCTTTCTGGGAAACGTGCTCTTAGTATGGCTGCTTTTGGTTGTATTTCACCTTATCTTTATATGATAAAAAGACTCTAGCAGTGAAGACAATTTTTGCCTGTGGATAGATTGCTTATTCCTCCCTAAAAACACTTCTTTTAAAAGCTACTGTATTCCTCAGAATAATGACTGATGACCTGAAATACTCAAATTTTTAAAACTTTCAGAAGATATTGTCAATATGAGCCATACTATACTGGACAATCTGTCATATTTGGCAACTATGGGCTTTCTGGTAGCTTAGACTATCTTGTGATACTATATTCATTTAGGGTTCAATATATCTCCATCACCAGTTTTATTTCATGTCATTTCTCCTAGAAAAGAAACTCTAGGGCCTGGTCCTATCCAGCATGGATAGTCATGGGGTTTAGACTCGGATCATGATGCACGGGGTTGAATTTTGAGCTTTTTGTTTTTTACTTGGCGTCAGTTGTTTGTGGTCCTAATCAGTTTCTTCTTCTGTTTTTATCTTTTCTATGTATCTTCTCCTAGATTTTGCTGTTTCCCCATCCCCAGCAACCATTTCAGTGCATTCTTCTCCCAGAAAGTCATGGGAAACAATTGCCCCAAATACACCAGCT
Source organism: Acacia melanoxylon (assembly GCA_019022615.1). Lineage (NCBI taxonomy): Eukaryota > Viridiplantae > Streptophyta > Magnoliopsida > Fabales > Fabaceae > Acacia > Acacia melanoxylon. Next base: position 5,998,773 of record JAFJYJ010000011.1, read on the forward strand.
GTACCGAATGGTAATGTCATACTCATTGGCTGTTAAATTTATCATAGCATCCTCTGATCCCCAAGCTGGCTTTTTCACTACTCAGGGCCTTTTTTGCACCATTCAGTTACATTATCACCTCCCACAACTCCATTGCCAAAGACGACAATGGGGGCCGAGCCATCTGCATCACCAAGTACAAGCGCCACAATATCACCACCTCCATCATTTAAGGTTGTTCCTCCACCCTCAACTGAGCCATCTGCATCACCAAGTACAAGTGCGACAATATCACCACCTCCATCATTTAAGGTTGTTCCTCCACCCTCAACTGAGCCATCTGCATCACCAAGTACAAGTGCGACAATATCACCACCTCCATTATTTAAGGTTGTTCCTCCACCCTCAGCTCAGCCATCTTCACCACCAAGTGCAACAGTATTACCACCTTCATCACATAAGGTTGTGCCTCAACCCTCAACTTTACCAGGGCAAATGCCACCATCAGTAAAACCAAGTCCACCTCAACCTGCTGTGACACCTCCAGTCTCCACACCTGATGTCCCAGGTACATTATTGTGCAAGGCCTTGTATTTTATGTTCAGAAGGGGTCTAGGGAGTCTAGCTTCTAATTGGTTTTGATTGATTTTCTGCTCTTCTATTGTATATTGAACAGCCCCTATTGCAACACCTTCTGTTGATATGCCTAAACATTCACCAGTTGGCTTGCCGGTTGAACCAGATATACAACCTAAAGGAAATGCAAATAAGAGTCACAACGTGGAGCCAGTTTCACCAGGTATGTGATGATACGTTTGTCATGTCTTATGATTTCCCTTTTGTCATTTCTTAGTCTAGTTGGTATTGACCCTATATGTGCTCTTCAATTGCATATTTGAACAGCCCCAGTTGCAACATCTCCTGTCAATTTGCCCAAAATCTCACCGGAAAGCCCACCAACTGAGGATGGAAGTTTTCCACCTATTATTCACCAAAGGGATGCAAAGAAAGGTCATGCGCCGGAGCCAGCTTTACCAGGCATGTGATGAAAATCTTCTTCAGTAATGTGAATTCTTATCAGATGGTTTGAACTTCTTTTTTGTTATTGTCAGCTTTTAACCACTATTGGTCCAAAAATATGATTTTCTATTGTATTTTAACAGCCCCAGCAGTACCTTCTACCAAATTGCCAAACAGTTCACCAATCGGCCAGCCAACTGGACATGGAAGTTTGCCTCCTAATATCCATAATAGGAATGCAAGTATGTGACAAAGGTCTTGTTATGTTGTCACAAGAACATTATCAGAGAGCTTGAATTTTCTTTTTCTTCGTAGCCAATTTTTGTTTGCACTGATCAGGATCTTCTCTTTAATTGCATTTTGAACAGCCTCTCCTGCACCTCCTGCTAGTTTGCCTCAAATTTCACCAGTCAGCCAACCAACTACACATGGAAGTTTGCCACCCAAAGTTCATAAGAGGATTCCAAATGAGAGTCACACCCCAGTGCCAGTGTCACCAGGTATGTAATTAAGTCTCATCAAATCATCTCTAGAATTTAACTATGTGGTTCTGAACTTACTCATTCTCATTGAATGCAGAATCTGTTGCACCCCCTCCAAGAAAGGTGCGGCATAACCCACCAATAGTCCACCCTGTTTCCCCACACTTAACTCCTCCCATATCATCTGGTATTTTTTTTTTCGCATGTATTACCTGATAAATTTCAGTACCTTAATATGTTAAAAGAGAGGAAGAAATGAAAATATTTAGATTTCTATTTAGGGGATCACTGCTATTTGTCTCATTGTTGTTCTTTTGTTGTATTGATGCAGCACCAGTTACATCACCATCAAGTGCAATTCCCGCTAACCCACCGTCTGTCCACCCAGTTATACCAGTATTATCTCCATCAGAATTACCAGGTGCAAATTTTCAGGGATTTTTTTTTTTCCTCTTCCTACTTTTCAGGTCACTTTTTCACATTATTCATTTTGTATGCATAGTTTCTTCACTTCACTTCACCTAAATGATTATGGTTTAGAAGGAAGATAGTACCAACAGACTGTATTATGTGATCTCATGTTTTTTTGTTGCCTAGTTAAATTGCTTTTCTATTGATATTCCAAAATGCCAAGTGATTGTATCTCGTTTTTCCCTTATCATCAGTCGGAAATATGAATCTAGATGCCTTAACAATTGAATCAAGCCTTAAATGATCTGTCCATTATTTCTTTTCTTCAGTCTAAATTACAATTCTGTTGATATTGCAAAATGAGACGTGGTTGTGTCTCCCATTTCTTATCTCACATCACTATATGCCCGTGAGAAATATGAATCTAGGTTCCTCAACAAATGTTTCAAGCTATAGATGATCATGACTACATAGTTGTGATGTTTAAGTTCAATTGTCAAATGATTCTGCAACAAGGAGAAATATGAATCCAGATCCCTCAAATTGCAATGCCTTTACTCATTTCTTGAGTTTATCTACAATTGTCAGCACTAACACTATAATATGATTGATTTTGTTCTCACTATATAAACATTATCCTGTATGTTTCATTGCAGTATTATGTCTAGCATTTGCATCTGACTGCTTTAATTTCTTTAATTAGTAGTGAAATGTAAATGCTATTTTGATTCATAGACATTTTATTGATGGAAAACGTGTTACAGCACCCGTTATCTCTCCTTCATCAACTCCTTCCAGAATCATCAATTGGAAAAAGGGTGGAGCACCAGTTGCTGCGCCTTTGCATAATTCATCAAAGCCACTTCCAGCTTTAATACATCCCCCAGCTCAAGGTATGCAACACTGGAACAACTTTTCCTGAGGAGCATGTACTTTTTTGTTTGGTTATAAGAAAGTGGTGAAGCCCAAAATACAAAACGAGTCATAAATTACAGAATGCAAAATTCTACTGCATCCTCATGTAGCATATCTTGAAGCTATTAGGCAGTTACTCCCATATCTTGAGTTTTTCATTCTGATTTAGACTCATCTTTGCCATAACATCGGCACTTTTGTTACCTTCTCTATAAACGTGTTGGAATTCCAATTGCCAATTGAGCATCTGTATCCTTCCCTTGTTCACATCTTTGACAATGCTCTGTTCCCCGCTCCACTAGCTTGTCACTGATTTAGTATGCAAGTCTTATATTACAAACCAGCCACATAAATTCTCTTACTCTTTCAAGTACTTTAAGTTTCTATATTCTCTACCAGATATCGTCTTCATGTACCACTTCAATTTGAGTTCAAACTTTAATATTGATATACATTGCTAATCTGACATTATAAAGGCATTTTTGGGAAATGAGGTTTTTAAGAAGATAAATGATATATTTTACTCAGCGATTCTATCTTACTGTATTTGTCCAAAAACTTCAGCTGAGGAGAAACATTGTAAAGGGTAATTTAAATGTTAACACATACTTTTTGTGCTTTATTTACATCTATACCTTTTGTGATTTAGCCCCTGCTGCACATGGGCATCATCATAAAAGGAACATTGTCACCAGTCCTGCTCCTGCATCATCAGATCTAGTCTCTCCTCCTACTTCAATAAACCCAGGTTTGACGTGATACCTGATCTCTATTATTTTGCACAATTTACGTACTGCAATTTTGCATAACTCCTTTCTTTTGCCTTTCTCTCTCTCTTATTTTTGGTCATTTTCACTGCTTGATACAGGTCAAGCAATGCCTCCTTCATCACTCCCAACAAGGGGACGAAGACATTATGCTCCTCCACCAGTGAACCCAGGTACCTTCACAAGTATAAAAACTTGGTTAGCCATCTATTCTAGGAGATAGTGAAAATAGGTTATAGGCATTTTTAGTTTCTGACCCCCCCCCCTTTTTTTTTGGATGGTTGGAACGTCAGCAACTACATTCTCTTTCCCAACTTTGCCACCAGCGAGCCAAGTTTCACATGCTCCATCTCCATTGTTCAAATTCGGTCCTCATCCTACCAAAAGTAAGAAGGAAAATTTACATCCTTTTAGTTCATGGAAAGTTATATTTGAAAATCAAGTCTTTGCATTATCATCTATTTTCCACTTTGTATGATTTATTGTGTTTTCTATTGCAAGTACCATTTCTTTCTCCTGAGTCGCCTCCTCAGTCTGCTTCCAAGAGGCCTAAGACACCAGTCCTGCCTAAAGTTCAAGCACTCCCACCTCCACCTCCTAATGAAGGCTAGCACCTTATTTCCTTAATCTTTTTATCTGCCTTCAAAGATTTGTACATTCTTTTAATTATTCCCAGCCTTATTCATTGTACTGAAATATTGCTTTTTTCTTCAGATTGTTTATCAACTATTTGCACAGAGCCCTATACAAATTCTCCCCCTGGAGCACCTTGCAGGTGTGTCTGGCCCATGCAAGTTGGTCTGCGCCTCGGTGTTTCTCTTTATACCTTCTTTCCTTTGGTTTCGGAACTGGCTTCTGAAATTTCCACTGGGGTTCTCATGAAACAAAGTCAAGTTCGTATAATGGGAGCTAAATCAGCTGATGAGCAACCAGAGGAAACTGATGTCCTAATTGATTTGGTTCCACTTGGGGAAAGTTTTGATAATACTACAGCTTTTTTTACCTCCCAGAGATTCTGGCATAAACTGGTAGCTATAAAAACTTCCTACTTTGGAGACTATGAAGTGTTATATGTGAGCTATCCAGGTATGTACAAATTCAGAATTCCTTGTTTAGTCCCCATCTCTTCTATTTTTTGGTGAGAAACCTTGTGAATTCCTCTATGTACAGGCTTACCACCATCGCCTCCTCTACCCCCCAGCACGACAATGATAGATGGCGGCCCATATTCTAATGGTAACAATGGAAGGACAATAAAGCCCATTGGGGTGGACATACCAAAAAGACAGCATAAAAATCCACTTAGTGGTAGCGTGATTGCCATTATTTCACTTTCAGCTTTTGTAGCTGTTCTTTTATGTTCTGCAGCTGCTTGGGTATTGTTATTCAAGCGCAGAGATCATGTATCTCAAACAACATCAACTCCACGGACTTTGCCACCTTCTCTTTCCAAAACCCCTGGTAATGTAACTGCTAATATCTAAAAGACACTTGAACTTGTGCATTTTGTCCTGTCAACTGTTTGGGATGAGCAAATGCTTTTGTCTTGGTGGTTAATTATTGAATACAACACTATTTATTGTGTGTTTGGGAACACTTTTGAAACCATGTTTTTGGCCCAAACCATGGTTTTAAAAGTGATGTAGCCAAACACCCCTTGAAAACCATGGTTTTACAAAAGCTATTTTTCCCCTACCTTTTCAAAAGCTATTCTCCAAAATTTAGTTTCTAAAGTCACTTTTTTCACTTTTTCTCCATAAGCTATTCTCCAAAGACTAATCTAAACACACCCTTACAAGCTGAAAAACAGCTTATAGGTTCTTATCTTATAGAAGGATAGTAGGTGGAGCCTTAGCAGGAAGAAAAAGGTTCAACTGCACTTGTTCAAATCAGCTGGATGATTTTTGTTAGCATTATATTTTTAAGTTATAACTAATATCACATTTTTTAAGTTATAATTGAAGTTGGTAAGTTATAGATGTTGCCATATCATACAACTGCAGTAACGTTTTGATTGATCAGTCTTCTGCCACTATGCTTAAGAAACAAGATTATGAATTTCTCAGGCACTGCGGGGTCATTGACTGGAGGTGGGCCAGTTTCAGCATCTTCATCATTTCGATCTAGTCTTGCAGCTTATAAAGGTTCTGCCAAGACTTTCAGCATGAGTGACATTGAGAGAGCCACTAATAAGTTTCACACTTCAAGAATACTTGGAGAAGGTGGTTTTGGGCTTGTTTATAGTGGTACTCTTGACGATGGGACAAAAGTGGCAGTCAAGGTTCTAAAGAGGGAAGATCATCATGGTGATCGTGAATTTCTAGCTGAAGTCGAGATGCTTAGCCGTTTGCACCATAGAAATTTGGTCAAGTTGATAGGCATTTGCACAGAGGAGACATTCCGCTGCTTGGTTTATGAACTCATTCCAAATGGCAGTGTGGATTCTCATTTGCATGGTTGGTGGATCTGCCTTCATTTTCTTACTCTGGATTTTAGGTTCCTTGCAATAATTGTTATGACTTTTGAACATAATGGTTTTATTCTTTTCCTTTTGACCTGCTTATAGGAGTTGACAGGGAGACCAGTCCAATTGACTGGGTTGCCCGCATGAAGATAGCTCTTGGTGCTGCCCGTGGTCTGGCTTATCTGCATGAAGATTCAAGTCCCCATGTAATACATAGAGACTTCAAGGCTTCCAACATCTTGTTGGAAGATGATTTCACACCAAAAGTTTCTGATTTTGGACTGGCCCGAATAGCAACGGATGAGGAAAACAGACACATATCAACACGTGTCATGGGAACATTTGGGTACTAAAGTCTTTTCCTTTCCTTTTTTATACTTGCTTACAACTTATGTCTTTCTCTTGGGTGTCCTTGATTGAAGCTTGCCAACTCTAGCCTCTAGGCCCCATCTTGAATAGATTACTTGAGCTGAAACTAGAACTTTATGTCATCAATTAAAATGGCCTATTCTCTCTTACATCGCAAGACATTTGTTTTAGGAGTGTTTTTTCTTTCTTTTTTTTAGAGATATAAAAGCTGTGGTTTCTATAACTGATTGGTGCCAACTCTTGACGTTCAAAGTTCAAACCTATTTTTATTCTTTGATAAGTTTTACTATTGTTCATTTGCTGGTTTGATTTATTTTTGATGTTAAAATTTGCTCCAGTTATGTAGCTCCAGAGTATGCCATGACTGGGCATCTTTTGGTAAAGAGTGATGTTTACAGCTATGGCGTTGTTCTTCTTGAGCTTCTGACTGGAAGAAAGCCAGTTGACATGTCACAACCTCCCGGTCAAGAGAACCTTGTCGCATGGGCACGCCCTCTGCTGACAAGCAGAGAAGGACTTGAAGCAATAATAGATCCGTCTCTGGGACCCAACGTGCCTTTTGATAGTGTGGCTAAAGTTGCAGCCATTGCTTCAATGTGTGTGCAGCCAGAGGTATCGAACCGTCCTTTCATGGGAGAGGTTGTTCAAGCTTTAAAACTCGTATGTAACGAATGTGATGAAGCAAGAGAAGTATTTTCAAGAAGTTCTAGCAAGGATGATTTGTCTGTTGACTTGGATATGGGAGTCACTACTGTTTCTGGACAACAACCCGATAACTTCCAAGGACAACACTTTGCTGCTACCAACATGGACCGTGAAGTAGATATCGAAAGAGGGTTATCGGGATCAGAATTATTCAGTTCATCTGCAAGATTTGGCAGGCAAGAGCCTGGATCATTTAGAAGACACTCTTATTCAGGTCCTTTGAGGACTGGAAGACGCAGAAGATTATGGCACATGTTTAGAAGGCTTTCTGGTGGTAGTGTCAGTGAACATGGAATCATGTACAAGTTATGATCATTTTGACATTGAAAAGTGAAAACCAGTGCATATTGTGAAGTCTCTGTTGATCTCTCTGTCTTGGCCTTTGAAAGAGTGACATGGGAATTGGCATAAGCTGTAAATAAGACGTTCCATGCTTTGCTGTATAAAAGAGGAGAAAACAGTGTGAATATAGAGCTTGATGAGAGAAATGAGAAAAAATGTAAGAAAGCCTCTTGCTTGCTTAACTGGGTCAAGAAATTTCAAATTTTTGAATAATCTGTAGATACATTTTGTACCTTGAAGAGGAAGAAATCTCTGGTTTTTTTTATATAGTTCTTCACATGACACTGATGAGCATAACTTCACTGACACGGTAAGAAATAAAAGAGGGATCCATCAGTTGTGGGGCTTCTTCAAGAATGTCCTTTTACGAAGTCTTGGAGCGAAGTTGCCTCCAGTCCTTTGTTATCTCATGGATCGTTTATCCTTTGGTTCGCTGTACCAAGTATCATGGGATAACTATAAAATTAATATATTTGTTTATTATTTGGTTTAGTTAAATATTTGTTTTATTAGAGTTGTCTCTTTCTATGTCACATTTCATTAGGCTGGGATGAGGTGACACTTGTATGAAGTTGATAATTGAAATAATGTATGAAAGGCTTGCTTGAATTTTTTGGCTTAATTGAAATAATACTATTTAATCAAAACTAAGTATTGCATTTACATGGTCTTGAGCGCGTCCCATAAGTTTTACAAGCCTCTAGCCATTCAAAATGTTACGGATGTTAGGTATTACCTCCGGTCCTAATTATAAGAGCTAGTTGACTTTTTTTGGAGAAATTAAGGAAGCTAAATAAATTACTTAATCATTTTATATATTGTGTTTTCTTAGATTATATATTAGTTTATTAGTCAAATTATTTAGTTTGAAGAAAAAAAAATAAAAATAAAAATACTCTAAGCTAATTTAATTAGCTTCCTTAATCTCTTCAAAAAAGTCAACTAACTTTTATAATTAGGACCGGAGGGAGTAACAGTTAGGATGATTTTACTCATTTTTAACACACCCGACCCAATATTGATATAGCAAAAACTTCTATATACTTATAGTTCTTACATGAAAACTCCAGGTACTAAATTGAACTTTAATCTTAGATTTTTCCATTGAAACTTATATTTAGCTATTGACATTTATCCTTGAATTGATTTCTTTATTAATTTACTTTGTTCATGGATTTAATCGGAATTTGAAATAAGAGCAAAATAAATAATATAAAATTTTGCCTACTCTTTAAGAACTAATTATCTGAATCTAGCTAAATTTTTTAATTGATTATGTTAATGTCAAAAGTGTTCATGCTTTTGCCTAAAAACACCTTTTACATTTACAAGGACTCAAATCAAAGATTGCATGTGGCCACAACTTACTTTATTAGGATTAATCACATTGGTCCTATGTATAAGTCATTTTTGACAAAAAAAAAAGGTCATATTTATAAGTCCATTTCATGTTATAAATGAGATTGTGACACTTTTACCCATATTAATTGTACTTATGAAAATAGAGAGAGAAGAAAGAGTTGAAAAATATATATTCATAAATGAGAGTAAAATTTAAAATTTATCTAATCATTGAGTTAACCACCTCTCTTTAGTATGTGGTATTTAGTTAAAATGGATTTATAAATAATACTAGAATGATATGTTGTTTGTTGATGATAATGATAAAATTTCATGGGTTACTCCATTGAAGCTTACCTGGCTACGGGCATATATTTCTGAATTGATTTCTTTGTTAATTTAATTTGTTGGTGGACTTGAATCTGAATCTGTAATATGCTTTAGGCAGACAGAACCTCGCTTACTCTCTGAAATAATCTTCCAAATCTAACTAAATTTGTTGATTATGTAAAAGTGTTCAGGTATCTGTAGACTAATAAATTAACATAAAAAATGAATTCAGTATATGTACAGTGTATATATATAATACATATAGAAAAAAGTTTTTTTTTTTCATAATTATCAAAAACAAACCCAATATATATTATAAAAAGTAACCATAAGGTTGGCAATTCAAACCCTACTTATGTAAGGCTTTTTCAGTGGGTGATTTATAAATATCTCTGTAAGTGCTTCCTAAACCTCAAGACATGCCATAGTCTCGGTGAGCTATAGGATCCAACTCAACTAAACTTTTATTCAGTGGCGGAACCGGAAAATATTTTTAGCCCGGGCCAAAAAATAAATATATTGAAATATTTACTAAATAATATCGCATAACATTGAGAATACAAATAAATAATAACCAATAATTATAAATCAAAACAAGATATAAGATGATAACATTTTCAGTAGGTATTTCAAACAAGAATTTTACTTTCCTCTTACAGCTCAATGGGTAATGAACCAAACATTATCTTAAAGATATCACAAACACAATCATAATAATTATATGTATAATGAAATTTAATAAATTAACACTTAAATGCGCATTTCACCTAGCTCAACAAAATAAGTGGAGAAAATAAAAGAAATATAATATGAACCCAAAAAATAACTTAAAAAAACATAAAGATCTGATTCAATTTTAGCTAAGCAAATAACCTATTATAACCTATTTTTTAAAAGAGAAATTCATTATAAAATCAGAAGACAACCAAATAATAAATTCAAACCGATTAAAATTAGTCATTAATCATCCTCTACATATACATAGTCATCTATTGTCAAAAATCAAGACTCTCCCAAAATCATAACCCCAAAATTTTCACTAATCAATACAATACTACTCTCATTAGAAAGAGTAAAATACATAGAATAAAATACTTAGCTGGGGCCAAATTATTGGTCAAAATAAAATAATTTTTTTTATATATATATATATATATAAAAAAATACATAATATAAGAGAAGGTGAACGCCTTCACCCCAGCTGGCCATGGTTCCGCCATTGCTTTTATTGTACCTTATGGTTGATTAAAGATAAGTTTGCAAAGTTGTGTGTGTGTGTGTGTGTGTGTGTGTGTGTGTGTGTGTGTGTGTGTGTGTGTGTGTGTGTGTGGGGAAATATACTTGAATTGTTTTTGGTATAACTTATTAAGTTATATAATAACGTAATAATAATTGTGTTACCAAAATAAAAGAATTTTATACAAGTTGTTGCAAAAATATATTTTTCCCTAAAAAAAAAATCCATGCAGGTTTGCATATTTTTCCTTTTTTACGAAAAAGGAGGGGTCAGGCTAGGTTAGCATCATTATTTTCAGTGTTATTCAATCATTCTTTGCCTTAAAAATGTAAGGGTCAACCTCAGTTTTTTTAAACAATTAAAATGATTTTGCTTTTATTTTAACACTTTCGAATATAATAAAAATTTCTGTATACTCACAACTCCTACACAAAAAATTTAAGGGCAAAATTGAAGCTTAACCTTATATTATTCCATTGAAGCTTATATTTAGCTATTGGCATATATCCTTGAATTGATTTATTTGTTCATTTATTTTGTTCATGAATTTAATCGGAATTTTAAATAAGAGCTACATAAAAAATATAAAAATTTTCTTGCTCTTCAAGAACCAATTATCTGTATCTAGCTAAATTTATTTATTGACAACGTTAATGTCAAAAATGTTCACGCGCTTGTCCAAGAACGCTTTTTACATTAACAAAGACTTAAATCGAAAATTCCATATGATCATGACTTACTCTATTAGGATTAATGTTGTTTGTTGATGATAATAATAAAATTTTATGGATTACTCTATTATATTGAAGCTTATCTGGCTATTTGCACATATTTTCAAATTAATTTCTTAGTTAATTTACTTTGTTGATAAACTTACTCTGAATCTGTAATTCGAGGTCTTAGCATTCACATGGGATGAGGTGACGCTTGTATGAAGTTGATAATTGAAATAATGTATGAAAGGCTGGCTTAAATTTTTGGCTTAATTTCCTTTCTTCTTTACATTATTGATCATATATCTAATGCTACTATTTAATCAAAATTAAGTATTATCAGGTTTAAGTGAGAATAATTTTTTCAAAAGCATCTTTTGCATTTACATGGTCTAAAGCCTGAGATTTCATATTAAAACTCAACTTTTTTTTTTTTTATACCAAGACCAATGTTTATTGGTGATAATTATCAAGTTATACAGATTTTTGGGGTAAGATTCAGTTTTGATTTAGAAGTTTTCGTGTATAAAATGTGGATATCTATAAGTTTTGGTTCGATCAATATTATCTCAGAAATTGATTTTACTTTCTTTTTTAACACTTAGCTTGCGGGCCGATATTGATCTAACAATAACAACTTCAAATACTTATAGCTTCTACACGAAAACTTCAGGGGTTTCCATTGAAGCTTATATTTGGCTATTGGCATCAATCTCCGAATTGATTTTTTTTGTTTATTTACTTTGTTGATGAACTTAATATCTGAATCTAGAATCCGCACAAGGTGAACAGAACCTCGCTTACTCTTTGAGAAATAATCCTCCAAATTTAACTAAATTTGTTGATTACGTAAAAGCATTAACATAACTACTGCAACAAATAATTGAACATACAAAAATGAATTCAGTGTATATATATTATAAAATAAAGAAAAAAATTCATAATCATAAAAACAAAAATACATTTACGCAAATGTTAAATCTATAACAATTAAGTGAGCAAGAATTCTTAATATGCTCTCCATGCCGGCCTATAAAATGAGAACTATACATCTCCCAATAACTTCACCAAGTACCTTTCTCTTCACCCTAAAACCTCCAAGCAATCTTTTCAGCTACAACAATGTCCTCCAACAACATCAGTTGGGCTATTATTCAGATGTCAAATCGTCGTCTCCAAGCCCAGCAGAGGCGCTTTCTCAGAAGAAGAACTACTACTACCCCACAACAGGCTTCAAACCTACAACGGTATTACCGGCTTCGCATCATGGGGGCTCATCGTCCCAGCATTATGGTTCCTGTCCTCCGCCGACGGACTGGTTCACATCGCCTGAATAATAATCGTATCTTCGCTGTCACCCCTCAAGGAGGACTCTCTTCTGGCCATGGTGGCTCACAGCAGGCTAGTCGTCGGCTTCCTCATCAGTTTGTCACAGCTTTAACCATTAGGAGATTCTTGAGGAGGATGTCACAGAATGATTCTGCGGCTATGTCTACTTATGGTCGGATCAGAGCTGCCTGTCTCCCTCCTCCTCCGGCTCAGAACCATCCAGCACCACCGCCGCCACCACCACCAGTGAATAACGGCATAACGCAATGGTGGTTAATGAGAGGGTGAGATCACAAGAACCTGCTCCTAGCGAAGAGTTTGCAACTGATGACAATGGAGTAACCCAGCCCTATATCAACCTGCCAGATAATCCTATGAAGAATGTCGTGGTTGGGTATGAAGAACCAGATTTGACTCCGAAGCCGTAGAGCTTCATCAGTTTCATTTGTGGTTCATGTTTTTAATGTTTTTCTTGTCCTTATTTGTTGTTGTTGTCGTCGTCGTCGTCGACGTCATCGTTGTCCTTGTTTGTTTGTTGTTGTTCTTGTGGTGTTTGGAGCAGATGATCGCCCAGGGTGTAATTTGGAAAATAAGTGCTGTATCACATTTAATTTCATGAATGAAGTTTACAAGTTTCAATTGTGATTTAGTTTGTCTTAAGCTTTTGCGTTTGATGAAACGTTGAGACAGAGACTTGGGGGGGGGGGGGGGGGTTGGAGGGAAGATCACTTGTAATTTGTAAATTAGTTAAGTTTGGGTGCAGTCCTCAACTCCGAGGTATGTCTTCTGATTTTTTTTGTTTTTTTTTTCCGATTTTTTTATTTTAACGGCGATATTGATATAATAAAAACTTTTGTATACTGATAGCTCCTTTACGAAAACCAAAGAGGAAAAATTAAACCTTAAGCTTAGATTTTTTTTTTTTTTTTTTCAATTAAAGCTTATTTAGCTATTGGCATATAACATTGAATTGATTTCTTTATTAATTTACTTTGTTCATGGATTTAATCAGAATTCAAAATAAGAGCTACGTGAAAAATATAAAACTTTTCTTGCTCTTGAAGAATTAATTAGTTATCTGTATCTAGTTAAATTTATTTATTTATTGCGTTAATGTCAAAAGTGTTCATGCCTTTGCCCAAAAACACCTTTTACATTAACAAAGACTTAAATCAAAATTAAAATTCCATATGGTCAAAACTTAGGCTTGTTTGGGCACGTTCAAGGTGAAAAAAGTACGGTGGCTAATGAGCTTCACAGTGCCTCATCCGTTTTCTTCCTTCGCATGTATTTATGGTTATCTCCCTCAGTCATGGCCAACCTTCTCAGATCTCGCGTCTTTATTTCCTGCATGCAAGTGGTGTAATCGATGTTGACTGTCGGTGTTGCGGAGGCTGTGAATCTCGTCGCCGTCCGTTGGCCAATGGCTCAACCTTATCTACCTTTGCTCAAAATTGATGGAAAATTTATCTTAACGAGTCCCATCATCACTCCTCTGCAATTTCTTAGCCCCACGGTCATGCTCGTTGCTCTCTCTCTTCAGAAGTGGGGTAATCATTATGTGATTTTTGTGAATGCATGTGTTGTTGTGATTTCAAGCTTGGGAATTTTGCATGTAATGAAGGAGGAAGGAAGATGATAAGGGAGATATTCATAGGGAGCATATAGGAGATGTTGGAATTCTGGAAAAAGAAGCGGCTTCTGGAACTGGATGTGAGGGGCAGTGGAAGATGGCACTGTCGGGGAAGGGTAAATTTTGTTTATTAATTTTAAAAAAAAATCATTTTGAGCATTTTTATATTTTAATACTGAAAAAACAAAATATAACTTGTTAATTTGATTTTTGAAAAATATATTATTATATTGATCAACAATGAAAAACTTGTCTTCTTGGATGGAAGGTTACGGTGTTATAACTGGGAAAAGTTGGAAAAAAAAAATCCTATTGATAACATTAAACTGCTAACAAGTTTTAGATTACTTTATTTGAGAAAAAACATGGAAAACATAAATGACATTAATTAAGATATGTGGCTGAAAAGGTTAAACGCTATTATAATTTTTAATTGAGTAAAATGCTCTCATCACCCTTCTGTTTTATCTTAATTACAGATACCTTACATTTATTTTAAAAATATACACTTGACTCCAAACCATTAACTCTATTACGAATATTCTAAAAATATTCTAAAAATATATTTTTAATTATAATTTATATAAAAAATAAAATGTATGTACTAATTTACCCTTGATAGATAGCTTGTAAATATCACAAACTCTTAAAAATTCAAGTTTTTAAATTTCTGTACGGAAAATATGAAATTATAAATTTAAATGACTTATACAATTTCTCAAACCTATATAGTTTATTATATTTGATAAAAAAAAATGTGTGTGATATATATATTTTTAGTCATTTAAGAAAATAAAATTAAATAAATATGGAAAAAATTAAAATTATAAATTTTATAATCTCAAAATTAATAAATTTTTAACATATTTGAAAGTTGAGAAATCTATTAAATTAAAATTTGTTGGTATAAATATTTTTGGCCTATATATATGTGTGTGCGTGTGTTTTAAATAATTTTAATGTTAAAGAGGGGCATTTTAATCAAACAATAGTCAAAGAGTCAAATTTAAAGGTCAACTAACGGTTTAGATAGATGGAAAGAGAATCTCAATATAACGGAGGTTTGTGTAACATACATTTTAATTTGAAGGGGTTTTCAAAACAAAAGGAAAACAAATGTGATTAAGGCGAAACAGAAGGGTATTAGAGTATTTTACTCTTTTTAATTATATGATAACTCCTTGATTTATGGAGGTAAAATAGAATTCAAATTTGATGATTTTTTTTGTTGAGAAAATAGTAGGGAAAATATGAAAAACATGGTATTGACAATATCAAATTCTTAACATAACTCAAAATTGAGGATTTGTTGGAGAAATAATAGAGAAAACACAAATAACATTAATTATAAGATGTGGCTATTATTTAGTAAATTCATATCATTTTCAGTCATTTTTCATTTAAAGTGCTTTTCAAATGATCATCCAAACAAGTTTTAGTTTGACAAAAAGTCACTTCTAGTATCGTCAATCTAAACATAAAGCATATTTACAATCTGATTTTTATCTTATCTTAAGTTTGTAAAAGTCATATTGAAAAAAAAGTAACTTCTGTAACCGTTAATCCAAACGAGCCATAATACTCTATTAGGATTAATGTTTTTTGTTGATGATAATGATAAAAATTTATGGATTACTCTATTATATTGAAGATTACCTAGCTATTGGTATATACTTTTCTGATTCATAATATAAAACATATTTAAAAAGTTGATCTTGGTCTTAATAAAATACATTTTCATATTTATGAATATTTTCTTAATTTACCCCTATTGATCCTCCTTCAAAAATAGTAAATGAGGAAATGGAATGGGGTAATTGAGGAAAATGATGAGGGTGTTTTAGAAAATACATGTCATATTAACTAACTCAACTAACTTCTTTAATCTAATAAAATTAGATAGATATGTCTTATATTAAAATCCAGAGGGAGTATTTTCGAATTGATTTCTTAGTTAATTTACTTTGTTGATAAACTGACTCTGATTCTATAATTCGAGGTCTTAGTATTTGAGAAAATTACGCGAAGGTCCCAAGGAACGAAAATTTTTACAAAAAAGTCCATTGAAATCACAAAATTATACGAAGTCCCAAGGGACTTTTTTGATATTATTTGTATGGAAATAAAATCCGGGTTTTTAAATGTTGTTGTAAATACATGCATTTCTGTTGTAAATATGGCTTTTTTATTGTAAATGTCCAGATTTTAAATTTTGTTGTAAATACAAGACTTTACTTGTTGTAAATCTAGGCTTTTTTACATTTGTAAATGACCTCTACATGTTCAAAATCCAAGTGTTTAAATGTTGTTGTAAATATAGGCATTTCCTGTTGTAAATATGGTTTTTTCTGTTATAAATGATCAGGTGTTTAAATGTTATTGTAAATATAGACATTTCCTGTTGTTAATACAAATAATATCAAAAAAGTCCCTTGGGACTTCTGTATAATTTTTTGATTTCAAGAGACTTTTTTGTAAAAAAATTTCTTTCCTTAAGACCTGCGCGTAATTTTTCGATTTCAAGAGATTTTTTTGTAATTTTTTTCGTTCCTTGGGACTTACGCGTAATTTTCCCTTAGTATTTACTTCATTTATGCCCTCGATGATGTGACGCTTGTATGAAGTCGATAATTGAAATAATGTACGAAAGGCTGGCTTGAATTTTTGGCTTAATTTCCTTTCTTCTTTACATTAATGATCATATATCATACTACTTAATTAAAATTAAGTATTGTCAGATTTTATTGAGAACAATGTTTTTTTAGGAAAAATCATTGTGAGCTCCCAAAGACCAGAAAAATTTATTAAAAGGTTTCATTCTAAATTCCTCTAAAAAAGGTCTCCTAGGGACTGTATTGTAATTAATTTAGAATGTAAAATTATTTTGTTGCCCCATTAAATAAAAAAAGGAAAGGAACAGGAGAAGGAGTTGACATGTGTTTATTCTCATTCATGAGAAAGAAAAAAAATGGAGAAAGCGATGGTGGTGTGATCAAAGTTACAAGTCAAACTTAAAGACAAGCAAGTGTCATTTTCTGTCATGGGCAAAGCTTCAAATTTGTAGCTTTCATCTACTCTCTTAGAGTCTAAACATTGATTTCGTTTTTTTTTTTTTTTTTTTTTTTTTTTTCGTGTATGTTCGCTGCATTTAAATTGAAGGGTTGGAGCTTGAGCTCATTAATCGAACTATATTTTTATATGATTTTTCATAATTAAATTGGGATTCTTAACATTTTTTCTAACATTATTGCATGATTAAGCACTAATTTGAGTTAGAGACATTTGTATTGAAATTAGGGGCAAAATGGTCAAAATTTATTAATTATTCATGCAACTGATTTCTTAGACTTTTGATGCTACATTGTGTTTAATCTTGCATTGTAGGTGTTTGAGAAGAAAATAAAGATTTTTGGAAGGTCAAAATTAATGTTTTGAGGACTGGGGAAATTTACAAGAAAGGCCCCAACAATTTATGGGAATTGCAAATTACAAAAGAAAAGGGACCAGAGCAATTTGAAAATTGCAGAGTTGCCCATAAACATTTTCAATTGTTTTAGTTTAGTCCCTATGCGAAACTTTTACAATTTTCACTTAGGTCCTTGTGTGTAAAGCTGTGCGTTTTGGAGATTAGGTTTGATTTCTTCATTGAGCTGCAGAGATCCGATATATTCAGCACCAGCGCCGCGAGCAGACATTCATTCTCGACCTTCGACTCCACGCTCTCGGCACCTTCGATCCTTCCTTCCTTCTCCCCTTCTGTCGCCAGCGACGTTCCATTTGATTTTAGCCTATCGATCCTTCTCTGTTTTTTTTTTGCTTCACCGTCATCATAAATCCTCATCGCCGGTGAGCTTCTTACCTGCAAACCTGAGAAAAGACAGATCCAGCGCCGGAAACATTTCCCTTCTCCACCACAGCGACAGGACCTGCAGAATGAGACCACTAAAACCGTGACTCTCTCGGACCTTCACGCGCATCACCGTCTTCCTTCCATTCTTGACCTTCGACTTTCACGCTCTCATCACCTCCACCATCACCTTCTTCATCATTCTCCTTACCATCGTCAATCATCACCGTTGAACCCATGGTTTTCCTCTTTCCTTCCATTAAGTTCGATAGCCTCCATGGGATTGTAGTTCTGCAGCTCTGGTTGGGTGTTCTAATGGCTATATATAGCTAATTTCTCAATTCTTGGTGGTGCAGAGGAAAAGGGGTTCCTCTCCTGTGTTTATGGGAGCTGTGTTGACGAAATTACAATCATTTTTAGTGTTTATCCGAATGAGAGTTCAACGATCCTTTGACGGTACCTATTGGTCTAGGGTAATTAGCTAAGACTCGTAAGTCCAAAGGTTTCATCGTGGTTCGGTAGGGTTAATAAAATTGTGCTCTATTTTTTGGCATGTTAACAGAGGGATTGCTCTGTTTTAGGTGGGAATGGTTGAATGTGATGAAAGTTTGATTGCCTACAAAACGCTGATATGAGATAAAAACAAAAGTATTGCTAAGACATGCAGTTGTAATTGTTAATATGACTGTTGCAGTTGTTAATACAAAGTATATGTTGTAGATTGTCATGAAAGATAACTAGTACTTCAGGAAAGAATATATTTTGTTGCAACACATAATTGTCCACGTGTTGATGCTCCGACGATGACACATATGCTCAACAAACATTCTTGGACCCTCCAATTACTACAAGGCCACTAGGGAGACCAAAAAGAAAAAGAAGGGAATCCCAGTTTCAAAACAAAAAACTTTATCATTGTGGGAGATGCCATGAGGCTGGACACACAGTGAAGATATGCAAAAATCCAAATCCAAGCTGAAAACAATTTGTACATGCTTTTGATAGTGACCTTTTTTTTTGTGTGATTATGTTTATATATAACTAAAATTAGTGACTTCTTGTAACCCCTTTTGGTTTTTTGATGGCTCAAGAAGTTAGTGTAGTTACAGCATAGACATAGACATGAAACTATATTTGATATTTGGAAATGATGTAACACCCCTAATTCTATACTACTTATTATCTCCATTAGCATGTAGTAATTAAGAATATCATCAGAGTTTACGAAGTGATAGAGCATATGAGATGGTTTGAGCAGATAAGTAACCGATAGTATGTAATTAAAAGTCTAAAACTAGTTGCGATTAACCCTGTCGGGGATAACAACAATACAGTCATCCAAGCATTCATATAGCTAAATAGTTAACGGTATAATACAGTCCAACAAAATATTTAAAATTCCTTCTGTGTCTCCTCACGATCTTACACGTGCTGCTTACCTCTTGCTCCAGATCCCGACCCAGAAGCTATGTTTAAGTCTGAGATTCAACAAGATTGAATTTCAGAGTAACAGTTAACCTCATATGCAAGTATAAATAATATATGATAGATATTCACAATTTTAAAAAAACAACAAAACATTCAGCAAACACACCGCAACCAGACTACATAGCATACAACACATGCATTGTTAGCGGTGAAAGCACTCACCAGTGCTACGTGTCCCAAACATGCACTACTACAAAATAGGGATTTAATGTCCGTTTTAAAAAATGTAGACGTTAAAACGTAGACGTGGCACTGTTGTAATTTTTTCCTTACTTTTAACGTTCGTTTTAAAAAATGTAGACGTTAAACGTAGGCGGTGGCAATGTTGTAATTTTTTTTTCTTACTTTTAATGTCCATTGTTAAAAAATAGACGTTAAATGTTGTGATACAACGACTGTTTTAATAAAAACAGTCGTTGTATCTTAGACACTAGTTATTTTATTTATTTTGAGACACCATTTAATTTTATTTTGCGAAAAATTAGTGCTACTTATTGTTAGAATAAAAGCTTCAAGATTATATGACCACTATAATTTTATCCTATATTTATAGCTATTTCCTAGAATGTAGCCTAGAATTTCAATAGTTAAGAGAAGAAATCTGTCCGTATTTTCATTCAGTTAGTTCCTAATAATTAAGTTTAATAAATTAAACTCTCTCTCTCTCTCTCTCTCTCTATATATATATATATATGTGTGTGTGTGTGTGTGTGTGATTTTATCCCATATTAATTTATAGCTATTTCTTTGTATGTAGCCAAGAATTTCGATAGTTAAGAGAAGAAATCTAATCGTATTTTCATTTAATTAGTTCCTAATTAAATTTAATAAATTAAACAATATATCTCTTTTATATATCTCGTAAAAAATATATCAATATCATTTAGTTTAAACCTTCCTCATGCCATCTTATTTTATTTTTTATTTTGAGTTACAACGACTGGTTTTTCAAAACCAGTAGTTGAAACTTGAATTTTTTTAGATATTTCAACTTCAATCTCGCACCTTCACATTTTATTGTTCCCTCTCTTCCATAAAAATATAAAGTTTTCTCTTCAAAACCCAACAGTGCAGAACGTCTCCCTCAAATCTATCCTAAACACAACCATTCAATAAGAGTCTTGAGACCCACCCATCTTCGTCACCGCACCCAACGACCCTACCCTTGCCACCAAGGAGGTTTGCTATCGCGACGTGAGTGACTTCGACTCTAACTAGTCCTTTGTCGTGAACTACGAGCGTGCCGCACAGCCTCCAG
Organism: Acacia melanoxylon; assembly: GCA_019022615.1. NCBI lineage: Eukaryota > Viridiplantae > Streptophyta > Magnoliopsida > Fabales > Fabaceae > Acacia > Acacia melanoxylon. Next base: position 6,019,403 of record JAFJYJ010000011.1, read on the forward strand.
ATCTATGTTTGCCGCCGGTTTAGGATCTTCATTGTAGATCTGCGTCTCTCTCTCTCTCTCTCTTTCTCTCTCTCTCTCCCCCCTCTCACTAAACAATATGTCGAGCAACGATCCCGAGCACCGTGAAGAGGAGGAAGCCCCCCACAGGTGATGATGAGGATACCGGAGCTCTATTTCCTGGTGCTTTCATTTGTTGAAAATTTTGAATGGATAGTTCCATTGTAGTGTTTTTTTGCTCTTTTTCTTAGTGTTTTCTTTTATTTGTCTTCTGTTTCATTTAGTTAAGACTTGAGATGTTTTATTTATTTATTATTTTTCTTCTTATTTTGTGCTTCGTTAGACATGAAATGCTCTATTTCTTGTGTCAAATTTTGAATGATGTTGTTTATCGTCCATTTTCAATCCATTCTTTTTCTCACGAGGCTTTAGCTTGTTCAAATTGTGCCTTATATTGTGTTTTAGATGGTTTTATGGACTACCTAGCATGTGTGCGTGTTGTAGATTTGTAAACATACAACGACTGTTATTTAAATAATAGTCGTTGAAATTCAAAGGCTATTTTTTTTTAAAAAAAAACAGTCGTTGTATGTCATAAACTTTCAACGACTCTTTTTTTTTACGACCCTTGAAAACAGTCATATAATGGTCTTAAAAACAGACGTTAAAAGTGTTTTTTGTAGTAGTGATGTATCCTCAGCACCAGGAAAAACAAGCATGCAACATTATCATATATAAAAATAATCCATAGCTAGTTGAATGTAAACAAACCGCATGACTTAAGACCCAATCTTAGTTACAAGTACGCATGACCCAAGACCCAGTCTTGGTCATAAGTTCACAATCATGAATCAAACAAGCATATATAGGCACACAAGACACATGAGATTAGAGTTACTGTACGATTATCGTACCTTCCTTTGCGTAGTTAGTATAACGCTTGCCCTTTGAAAACGATCACAGACTTCTTGGAAATCCTATAATATTACAATCGCATTATTACTTTTTTCATATGATATTATAAGAAATACCATATTACTTAGAATAATATTCAAAGGGTCGTTTTCACTAGTTTTTACCTTTTTACCCTTAGTGGATAAGTTATCCAATTTTTAACTTTACTTTTTCTTAATTTCGAATTTCTTACTTTTCTGTCAGGATTTTTCAGTAACTTTGAAAAATCATAATTAAATGCACAAAAATCAAAATGATGTACTTTCAAAGCCTAAATGACCCTTGACATGCCCATTTGGAAAAATATTTCCGGAAGCTTGAAAAATTTGAGTCATTCCCAATTTAATTACTTTTCACCACTGTTCAAATCATATGTCCATTTGATCAAAAAAAAAATCATATGTCCAAAAACATGAATTAGTTTGAAAAAATCCATATATTTTTGTAAAAATTTCTTGTGACCTATCAAAATAAAGCTAATTCTGTCTACTACATTTTTGAAAAATTGCAGGATTTTTAGATATCATTTACTTGGTCAAACACTATTCTCAGGTGGGTTGCCTCCTAAACTTAAATCTGGCAGTTTTCTCAACTTTCACCACTTTGATCTTTTGTTTCCAAAAATTATTTTTCATCATGTTTTCACTCCATTTTTCATTTTAAATCCTTTGATGACCTTAAAATCATGAAAATAATTTTGCTTTACACTTTTCTTATTTAGGCCAAATCATTGGCTAAAAACAAAGAAAATCACCTTTTTACTAACTTCACATAAAATCATGATTTTTGCCATATGATTGCTTCAAAACTTAATCTTTTGGACTTTGATGATGTTGAATATTGTTCTTAGGATCTTGGACAATATGTCCCCTTAGGGTCCCATGCCTCCATATTCCAATAAAAACATGATCCAAACCACTTGAGACCATCAACATAAAATATCACAAAGTTGAGCTAGGATCTTACCAACTTGCTAACTCTTTGTATTTTGTAGCAACTTTTGTCATTTCTCCTTCCTCCTAACTTTCAACTTCATTATTAAAATCACCATGAGAAAGTGCTTTTACTAAGGTTAGAGGTTAAAAAAAAAACATAAAAAAATGAACCATCACATTCAAAAGCAACTTACCTTGTGCTTTGAATTTTTCCTCTTTCCTTTCTCTTCCCTTAATTTCGACCCTACCACTATCACAAGGCAAGATGAGTGTCTGACTTGTGGGTCACATGCAAGAGGAGGGTCCCTGTTTTTTTATAATTGGAATACTAGCCACTTGAGGGTCCATCATGACAAAAGACCAAATTGCTCCCACAAAATATTTCTTTGCTTGGCTTAGTCTCCAAGTTTTCTCATCTTCCTCTCCTCCCTTCATCTTGGCTGAAATCCTTGACCCTTTTAGAGCCCTTGGATTGCTTTGCCAAGTGTCATCTCCCTATGGTCTTATTCCCTCTATTGATTCAAGAAAGTTCTAGAAGATTTTGGATTAATTACCATGTGATCTGTAACATCCCATTTTCAAAAGCAGTATATATTTTTTTTCATCAGAGTAGAGCATCGGAGCAATTGAGTAACTGATACATTTATTCAAATTGCCGTAAGTCTGGCTGATTTACAGAAGCGGTACATTGACCGAGAGTTTTCAAAATGAATAACACCCGAAGAAAGTCTTGATCGGGACTCGTACGGCGCCTCGCTGCTCGCCTTTCTCCTCGGTCCTCGGTTCTTCGAACTCGACGCTATGATAAGAGCGAGATCCAATTGCAATTTGGATCTCGGATAACGGTTAACCTCATGCTTAAATATGACTACATATACACGACAATGACAATCAATCAATACAACGGTCCGCAGATGTATGATTAAAAACACATAACCACGTATACAAGATAATAACCACGTATGTAACATAACCTCGTATGATACAACATTAATAACCTCGTATGTGACATAACCTCGTATGTAACATACCGTGTATATAGCATAACCTCGTACACTACTACACAACAAACAGAACACAACAAACATATATAATCATACAATAACCATCAGAGTTAGTGTTACAGTATGCGAACGTACATACAAACAGCAGAGCTATCAGCTACCACATACAATACACATAGCACATATATGCATACTATAAACATCAGCGTTAGTGTTACAGTACGCGAACGTACAACATACAACTATACACACATCACATATACGCATACCATAAATATCAGAGTTAGTGTTACAGTACGCGAACGTACATACCTAACAACACATATACGCATATAATAAGCATCAGAGTTAGTGTTACAGTACGCGAACGTACCTTTGTTGACGGAAAACGGTACTTTTACGGAAAACGGTAAATTTCGACAATGGGAAACGGCGGTGTGACGGCGGCACAACAAATGCGGCTCGGCAATGTTCGATTATAACGAGATATCCTATAAGGATAATATTTAACAACTTTTAGCAGCATAACAGGCATTTTAGCTACAAATTACCATTTTGCCCCCGAACCCCTAATCGGCGGAATTTCGCGAGCTTATTTGTTATCGCTCTATCTCTCTAGAATTTTTGAGATCTTTTCCCTCATCATATTTTCAAAATATATATCATATTTACCCCTAAATATGATATCTAGACTATCTTGAACAATTAAAGATAAATCTAGCATTCCTACTATATCTACCGAAAGAACTACCGAAACTAAAGACTAAGGACCGAAGAACTTACCCGGACTTTGCTCGAGACTTTCTCCGAGCTTCTCTCTCTAACTTCTCTCTAAGGGGCAGATTTTTGGTGTGAAAAATGAAGAAGGTGCTCATGCCCTTATATAGGCAAAAATTGTGCCACTTTGGTAATTTCCATATTCCAAATCTTGTAATTTTCTCTTACCTTATAACCAAGTAAAATAAAGGCTAAATGGTGGTTAATTCTTGACCATGGGCAGCCCTTAGTCGACATTGGGGAGTGATGTGGCAGCAAGCCATTGGTCCAAGAGTGGTGACTCAAGCTTACTTTATGCCCCGGTCCGATAGAATTTCCCGATCGGTGTCCGTTTCGCGTAGTCTCGAGAAAAATCTCAAAATTCTGAATTCATAACTTTGAAGATCTTCTCTTCCTCATCAATAATATCTAATTTAACTTAGATTTTGGTCCCTTACGGGGTTCCAACGTCCAGTTGAAGTTTTCTCGAAAAACGTGTCCGAACACGTCCGGTGTCGGAAATTGCTTTCGGAATCATCAATCTCTGGATAATAATTCACGATTCCAAATATGTCCATATAATTATAAACTCAGCTCCGGATGTTGACTTATAATTTATTTTCTTCAAATCCAAGATGTGAATATCTGCATTTTTCTCTATTTCGTCTTATTAGGCAAATGCGCTACCGACCTCGGAATTAACTTCCGGAAGAGGTCACTTGAAGGTAAAAACTCATTGATCAATATTTTACCTTGACTTTGGAATTCCTATTCCTGGTTCTCTAGATAGGATCCGTTTCCTATTTATTCCATTACTATTCACTATATTATATAATAATACAATTTTACAAAAATATCATGATATTTATTTTTTTCTTTTATTTTTTATTTATTTTTCTAAGCATAAAATATTTTATTAATATTTTATTAATATTTTATTTATTTAATAATTTCGAATTTCTCCAATTAAAAATAATTATTTAAATTATTTTTAATTCATTTCTTGTATACCTTAATTATCCCATTAATTACCAGATTAGCCACTTACTAATTTTTGATAATTTTCTTAATTAGGATAAATCATTATCTCACAACTATTTTACTTACATTGGTATTTTATATCCCATGTAAAATATTAAAAATCATGGGGTCACTTATGATCCCAAAATAATACTTAATTTTGCCTCATTATTTTTCAAGGGAAATTATCCCCAAAAATTCCTAAAATTAGAGACAACATACTTTCTAATTTTTAACAAATATTTAATTGCCTCCTGGGATTTATCATAATATTTTTAGGCCATTTAATGCCTCAAAAATACATTTTATGGATTTTAGCTCTTTATCTCTCCTAATTTCTATAGAAATTACCTTAGAAAATAAGATAATTATTACTTCTTATTTGAGACCACATATTCACCTATTTTCAATAGGTATTATTTATCGAAATATAATATTCCAGATAAATAATTACCCGGGTATTACATTATCTTATCTTGAAATCTTGGCTTCTTCCTTACTCCATGAGTCCAGCCAAAATTGAAGACTTCTTGGGCAAGTTTATAAAGTCATTTGATGACACAAACAAGGGCCTAGGTGTCCCTTAATAACAAGTGTCAATGTGTAGTTGGTTTGTTGTCTTATCAATGTGCATATGTGTATTATTCTTCAAGCTTCATTGCATCTTCCTTGGCCCTAGCTTAATCGAAAATATTAGCCCCTCAAGGAGATCTTGATTGCCTTTCCTAGCTTGAGGACACATGCACAATTTGGATAACAATGAATTTGATATTTATCTCTTGCTTGACATGTGTTAATTTGGCACAAAATGTATTTAATTGTAAGTGTTTTATTCCCTTTGACAACTACTAATTTTCATTGTCTTCTGCCTCTTGTCTTTAGGCCAAAAATATACCCCCTTTTAGGTTGTTACAAGTGTTAGCCTTTAATCTCCATTAGTGCAAGCTCATGAGTCAAGAATTTTTTGTTAATATATACCAATTTGACTAAGTGTCATTCATTCCCTTTCTTGACTCATTTGAATTGAAAATAGCCATTATTTTATGTGATTTTTATGTCACTTATAGCCACAATATAGTCACATTTTGATTAATTATCAATTAGTTTCGAAGTGAAAATTTCGGAAATAATCAATAGACTACTAATCCATAGACAAATATTCCCTTTCATAATTCCTGAGTATCCACAAAATACAGAGTTTTTGATAAAGGGGAAATCAAGATATTACAAATGATATGATATTAAATTAAATGAGTAGGAGCAAATAGCCATTAGTCATAAATCTTAATATTTGGATGTGATATGATATTTACTTGTCAAAGTAGGCTTATGCAGTTGTGAAAATAGACATAAGAACTTGTCAAAATTTTCTTATACACTTGTAAAAGTTGTGACATTAACTTGTGAAATTTCATAACTTCTCCAGGTAGGGAAGTCTAATTGTCAAAGTAGGGTCATGCCGTTGTGAAAATAGGGATAAGCACTTGTCAAAATTCGCATATGAACTTGTGAAAGTTGGGTCATTAACTTGTGATGAAATTTCATAACTTCTCTAGATAAGAAAATCTAGTTGTCAAAGAAGGCTCATGCAGTTGTGAAAATACGCATAAGCACTTGTCAAAATTCACATATACACTTGTGAAAGTTAGGTCATTAACTTATGAAATTTCATAACTTCTCCAAATAGGAAAATCTAGTTGTCAAAGTAGGCTAGCTCATGCGGTGTTGAAAATAGGTATAAGCTAAGCACTTGTCAAAATTAACATATGCACTTGTGAAAGTTGAGTCATTAACTTGTGAAATTTTATAACTTCTCAAGGTAGGAAAATCTAGTTGTCAAAGTAGGCTCATGTAGATGTGAAAATATGTATTAACACTTGTCAAAATTCACATATGCACTTGTTGGTCGAATTCCTTGATGGCAGGTGAACCAGTCGAACAAGTAATAAAGAGTAAGTAGAGTATCGTCCCACAGAGACTGAGATGCCGAATGATAACGTCGAATTGCAGAAGTAGTATTGCTTAACAAGAAAATAAGAATATGATTTGTTTGGGAGTTTTTATAGTTATGCTAATAGACAGAAAAATAACCAAATGATCGATGTCGTGAAAAGATATCAGTAAAACATAGGCTGAGCTCAGAATCCTTCCTAAGCATGACACTCCCCCAGTTGCCTATATGCATTGCTATAGCATTGATGCTGCACAGCTCTCGCAAATGCTACAGCATAACACCTTTTACAATGTTATTCAGTTAACTCACCACTCTAATCTACCGAAGCTCTCGTGTCCGATACGTACAATCCTAACTTACTTCTCCCATATGCCTATGGCGATTTTCTAATTAAATTGTCATTACAAGTCAGGGTGTTATGGTTATGAGTGGTAGACTCATTCCTGAGGCCTACAATAATAGGTCAAGACTTGCACAAGCCTGCCTAGCAATCACTGTTTCTCAGATGTCTAATCTCGACTCCCTCTCAGTAAGCCGAGACCACTGATCTAACCCTTAACTCTCGCTAATCGACAAGAAATTAAATTACTGATAAGCAAACTGAATGTATTAGATTAAAAACTAACAACTGGGTTCATTCAACTTAGGAAATCATCCTCGCTCAGCCACAGGAAATTTAGTTCATAACTGACAAGGGAATCACTAAGCAGAACACTACAGAATAGCCCATGACAAAGAGATTAACTAAAATCAAATAAGAAGAAAAATAGAAAGCTTGATGGAGGTTTCGACGGTGTGGAAGAAGCCCTGTCACGTCACGACTCCACGTCTTCTTATCTCCGTCTCACTGCCTGGAAAGATGTTGGGTTCTCTGGAGCTCTCGTGCTGCATACTTCTCTCACTCTTCTCTTGACTCTAGTCGTATGGGATTGGTCTTTGACTCGCGACGACTTTCGACCCCCTTTAGGGTTGGCTGTTGTTTCCTTATATATTCAGGTCTACTTGCGGCGTACGTCCATCGAACTGGGCCTTTCCTAATCTGTCGAGGTCCAGTCGTAAATCTTGGTAGATTGATTCTACTGATCTTGCGGGATTCTTCAAATCTTAGTTTCGATCCTCCACATCTTTTATTCCAATACGTCAGCAATCTAACCGTTGTTCTCTTCCACTTAACGACCTGTACTATTTCCTGAAACAACCTCGACAAAAGATCAGATCATATACCGCATAGCATTGCGTCACTTATTTTGCTATAGCTTGAGGGATGCATTGTATTGCACTTTGATAGAGCTGTCTTGGTGCTATAACATCATATCAGCTATGTTATGCGACTTTCTCATAAAACCTCAGAATTCATTCTCCTCTTAGCACATGTTTTAGGATATATGTGGAATTTATCCTTAAGTTTCCTATATAATAAATTAATGCCTTTTTGCTCAGATTAAATGTAGTTAAGCTCATATTCACCATATAATACAATCATATAATACAGGGAAAACATGGCATAAATAGTGCTCATCAGCACTTATGAAAGTTAGGTCATTAACTTGTGAAATTTCATAACTTCTCCAGGTAGGAAAATCTACTTGCCAAAATAGGCATTAGAACTTGTCAAAATTGGCATAGAGGTTTGACAAAATAGGAACATTAAGTTGCCATTCTTCTATGCCCGACATGTACACTCTGTTTTAAATTAGTAAGGGAAACTTGGTAACTCCATATTTTGAATTAATCACAATGCAATCCCTAGGGACCTCTAATTTTTCATAGGGGAATTTAGTGTAGACATTTTTTATAATTTTTTATGGTCTTTGAGACCTCACAGTGATTTTTCCATTTTTTTTTAAAGCATCTCTTACATTTACATCTACAGCATGAGATTTCATATTAAAACTCAGCGCTTTTTACTAAGACTAATTTTTATTAGTGATAATTATTAAGTTATATAGATTTTTGTGTTAAGTTTCAATTTTGATTCAGAAGTTTTTGTGTATAAGTTGCAGATATCTAGAAGTTTTTGTTCGATCAATAATGTACTAGAAGTTTTGCAAAAATTGAGTAATGTCGCCATTAAAAATGTTAATGATCAACGTTAGTTTTTTATTAGCTAGAACAATTTTGCTTTTATTTTTAACACTTGCGGGCGATATTGATCAAACAATAACCTCCCTATACTCATATAGCTTCTACATGAAAACTTCATAGGCAAATTTTTCCATTGAAGCTTATATTTGGCTATTGGCCTAAATCCTTGAATTGATTTCGTTGTTAATTTACTTTGTTCATTGATTTAATCAGAATTGAATTGATTTAATCTTTAAGTGATTACGCTATTGTCAAAAGTATTCGGGTGCTTGTCCAAATACGCCTTTTGCATTAAAAAGGACTCAAATCAAAGATTCCATATGACCATAACTTTATTAGGATTGTTGTTGTTTGTTGATGATAATGATAAAATTTCATGGATTACTCCACTAGAGCTTACGTGGCCATTGGTATATATCTCCAAATTGATTTTTTTGTTAATTTACTTTGTTGATGAACTTAACATATGAATTTGGAATCCGCGCCAGGTGAACAAAATCTCGCTTACTCTTTGAGAAATAATCCTCTAAATCTAACTAAATTTGTTGATTACGTAAAAGCGTTCATGTAACCGCGACAAATAAATGAACATAGAAAAATGAATTCAGTGTATACACAATATAAAATAAAGAAAAAAATTACAGAATTATAAAAACAAATATAAATTCACCCAAATGTTAAATCTATAACGATTATGTGAGCAAGAATTCTTAATACGCTCCCCATGCCGGCCTATAAAATGAGAACCATACATCTCCCAATAACACCACCAAGTACTACCTTCCTCTTCACCCTAAAAACTCCAAGCAATCTTTTCAGCTACAACAATGCCCTCCAACAACAACAGTTGGGAGATTATTCAGATGTCAAATCGTCGTGGCCCAACAGAGGCGCATTCTCAGAAGAAGAACTACTACTACCCCACAACAGGTTTCAAACCTACAACGGTATTACCGGCTTCTCATCATGGGGGCGCTCATCGTCCCAGCATTATGGTTCCTGTCCTCCGCCGAGGGACTGGTTCACATCGCCTAAATAATAATCGCATCTTCGCTGTTACTTCTGGTCATGGTGGTTCACGGCAGGCTAGTCGTCGGCTCCCTCATCAGTTTGTCGTCACAGATTTAACCATTAGGAGGAAGTCACAGAATGATCCGGCGGCTATGTCTACTTATGGTCGGATCAGAGCTGCCTGTCTCCCGCCTCCTCCGGCTCAGAACCATCCAACACCACCGCCGCCGCCACCACCAGTGAATAACGCTGTGGTGGTTAATGAGAGGGTGAGATCACAAGAACCTGCTCCAAGCGAAGAGTTTGCAACTGATGACAATGGAGTAACTCAGCCCCATATCAACCTGCCAGATAATCCTATGAAGAATGACGTGGTTGAGTATGAAGAACCAGATTTGACTCTGAAGCTCTAGAGCTTCATCAGTTTCATTTGTGGTTCATGTTTTTAATTAATGTTTTTGTTGTCCTTGTTTTTTGTCTTCGTCATCGTCATCGTTGTCCTTGTTTGTTGTTTTTGTTGTTGTTGTGGTGTTGGGGGCAGATGATTTGATATTATCGCCCAGGGTTTAATTTGAAAAATAAGTGTTGTATCACATTTAATTTCATGAATGAAGTTTACAAGTTTCAATTGTGATTTAGTTTGTCTTTGTTCCTGATCCCAACTTCGTTTTAAGCTTTTGTGTTCGATGAAACGTTGAGACATAGAGGGAGAAGGGGGGAAGGGGAAGATCATTTGTAATTTGTAAATTAGTTAATTTAAGTTTGGATGCAGTCCTCAACTCGGAGGTATGTCTTCTGATTTTTTTTTTTTTGGGTTAAGATGTAGATTGGCAATAAAATTTTACCTCAAAAACACCCAACACAAAAAAGTTTTAAGTGGATGATAAATACCAAAAACCAATTGAAAAGTGCAAAATATCACAATGCATTAGAAGTAAAGTAACGGACGTTGGATGCGAATTGAAGATGTCCAGGTGGCTGAGAGGGATGAAGGATAAGAATGTGAGTGTATCTCCCTCATGGCCTCCTCTTCTTTGTTTAAGGGTTCTCCATTCACCTTAATGCAAACCCTCCGGTTCATACCCACCACCCAAATCCAACGCCTTACCCAATCATCTAGAGATCAAAGCTCAATCCAAACCTGAATCGCCGATTACCCATAACAACTCTGTCCCCTCTCATTCCAAATAGCGTCGCCCCGCCGATGAGAACATTCTCGAGGAGGCTCGCCAGATCAATGTCGACCACCGCCACCTATTTTCAGCCAAGTATGTCCCCTTTAATGCAGACCCTTCATCCACCAAGTCCTACTCTCTCGACGAGATCGTGTATCGATCCCGATCTGGTGGGCTTGATGTTCAGCACGATATGGAAGCGTTGAATAAATACGACGGCGAGTATTGGCACAACCTTTTTGACTCTCGAGTGGGTAAGACCACGTGACCTTATGGGTTCAGCGTTTGGAGCAAGAAGGAATGGGTATTACCTGAGATCGACAGTGACGACATTGTGAGTGTTTTTGAAGGGAATTCGAATCTGTTATGGGTTGACGTTTTGGCAAAAGGTATTTGGGCATGAACGATTTGTGGGTGAAGCACTGTAGGATTAGTATTTGGCACTGTGGCCTTTTCGATCCCTTCTTGCTTTTTCCTCATATGCATACACATCCTCTTTTCCTCCGCGCCATCAAAGTCTTTCCCCTCACTAATTATTTAAAGGATCTTTACTTTATTTATAACGGTATTATGATATTTTGCAATTTTTAATTGTTTTTCAGTATTTATGCCTAAAAACTTTTGTGTTGGGTACTCCTAGCTAATACTTTATGTGCCAATATGCACCTTCAACTTTTTGTTTTCAATTTTTCATTTTAACAGCGATGTTGATATAATAAAGAATTCTATATACTGATAGCTCCTACATGAAAACTAAAGAGGCAAAATTGAACCTCATGATCAACCTTGTATTTTTCCATTAAAGCATATTTAGCTATTGGCATATATCATTGAATTGATTTCTTTGTTAATTTACTTTGTTTATGGATTTAATCGGAATTCGAAATAAGAGCTACATGAAAATTATAAAACTTGTTGTGTTGCTCTTCAAGAACTGTATCTAGTTAAATTTATTTATTTATTGTGTTAATGTCAAAAGTGTTCATGTGTTTGCCCAAAAACACCTTTTACATTAACAAAGACTTAATTTAAAAATTCCATATGGTCAAGACTTAGGGCCTATTTGAGAAGGCAGTGGGAGGGCAAAACACTTGTTCACATTGTAAAAGGCACGGCAGGAGTATGGGATGCTCAGGGCCTGTTTGGGTTAGCGGTGGGAGTGATGGCTTATTTTCTATTTAACTTTTACAGAAACTCGATAGGAAAAAAGTCAGGGAATAAATGTGATTTGTGTTTAGATTGATGATGACATAAATGGTTTTTTTTTTTTCAAACTAAAGAGTGTTTGGATTATTATTTGCAAAGTGAGTTGAAATGGAAAATGACTGAAAAATGCATGAATCTTGTAATATATATATATATATATATATATATATATATATATATATATATATATATATGTATTAGTTGTATATATTGTGATAATTGAAGACAAAAATTTAAATTTGATAAAAAAAGTTTAATTCTTACTCCCTTTGGTCCTAAATATAAGACAAATTTAACTTTTTTTAGAGAGATTAAGAAACTAATTTAAATTATTTTAGAGTATTTTTATTTTCCCCCAAATAATTAGTTTGACTAATTAAATTATTTTTATTTTGCCACATTTTTCCATTTTTTTTCTCTCTCTAAGATATTTTTCTTCTTCTTCTTTCTTAAACTCGGTATGGCTCCACCTCTGTTCCATCTCTCTCTCACACATCGCAATGCTGCACCTAACTTCTGCGGCACCGAGCTTCTCTGGAAAAGCCCAGTCACCGAAACAACAACCCAAATGGCACCTGACTGCGTTTTTGAAACTGTCGAGTTTTTCCGTCCCCACAGCTCACCCACAGCTTGCTCCAAACAGGCTCTCGAGTTGGCGAATTTCCTATGGGCTTTAGCCCAAAAGCAACTTCTGAAAATAAGCTAGAAGGAGCTTCTTTTCACGGTGGCTTATGAGCTTCATATGGTGCCTCATCCATTCTCTTCTTTTGCCTGCATTTATGGTTATCTCCCTCAGCCATGGCCGACCTTCTCAGATCTCGCGTCTTTATTTCTTGCATGCAAGTAGTGTAATCGTTGTTGACTGTCGGTGTCGTAGTAAATCTCGTTGCCGTCGGTTGGTGGGTCTTTGTTCGAAAGTCCTTCTCTGATCTCTCCCGCCAGCGGCTCAACCTTATCTTCCTCTGCTCAAAATTGATGGCAAATTTATCTTAACGAGTCCCATCATCACTCATATGCAATTCCTTAACCCCAAAGTCATGCTCGGTACTCTCTCTCTCTTCAGAATCGAACATTGTGTGATTTTTGTGAATGCATGTGTTGTTGTGATTTCAAGCTTGGGAATTTTGCATATAATGAAGGAGGAAGGAAGATGATAACGGAGATATTCATAGGGAGCCTATAGGAGATGGAAGAGATGTATGAATTCTGGAAAAAGAAGGGGCTTCTAGAACTGGATGTGAGGGGCGGTGGAAGATGGCACTATTAGGGAAGAGAAAATATTGTTTATCACTCCCTCTCCATCTACAAAAGTGTTCCTATAATTAGGACCGGATGTAGTAATTTAAAAAAATCCTTTTGTGTTATGAAAATAAAGATAAATCTGGGATAAGAGAGCAAGAGATAAAGAGAGAAATTCAAGAGAGAAATAGGGGAGTAATTCTTATTCATTATGTGTGTCCAGAATGCTTGTACATGACTTCTATTTATAGACCTTCAAGAGGCTTGTACTACAAGTCATCATTATTGCAAAACTTGGGGACCAAGTAATACTTGGAGAACAAGAAAAGGAAACTTGGAGATGAAGTAGACTTGGAGAGGAAGCAAACTTGGAGAGGAAGCCTTTTGTTGGTTTGTAGAGGAAGCTAATGGACATCCACTTATTTAATATTCATAACACTCCCCCTTGGATGTCCATTATGAATGTGCCTAATTAAAAACTTTAACTAGGAAAAACCCAGTGGGAAAAAAACCTAGCCAAAGAAAAGAGTACAACATTCATTGATACACTGTCCAGTGCTGCCTCATTAAAAACCTTTCTAGGAAAACCCAGTGGGACAAAACCTAGATAAGGGAAAAAGAGTACAGCGTGTATCGAATCCCCCTCTTGATGACATCAGTTTTACTCCCCCTGATAATAACATTAATATTGCTCCTTCTGATGCCACCAATGTCTTTGTGTTGGTGAAGAACTATATCTTGCTAATAAGCACGATACATTAGTACCACAATAACACTTAAGATATGGTACTTCTGGATCAAGTAGTTCTTCTTTACCGTCTTTGCTAATTATTTGAGGTTAGAATAGATCTTTATCATTTTGCAAAGATCTTACAATTATCAAAGTACATAGTGGAATAAAAAAATCGCTCTAGAACTTTCTTTGTATAAGCTTCTTGATATACAAAGATCTCATTCTTTAGGTACTCACTCTGTAGTCCAAGACAGAATTTCGTTCTGCCCAAGTCTTTCATTTCAAATAATTAATTGCCTTTTGGAGCTCTTCAGGAGTTCCAATGATGTTGATATCATCAACATAGACCGCAATTATACCAAATTCACTTCTACATCTTTTCATAAAGATGCATGGGCATATTGAGTTATTTTTGTGCCCTTCTTTTCACAGATATTCCTTGATGAGATTATACCACATGTGCCTTGATTATTTCAAGTCATACAGGACTTATTTAACTTAATCAAGTCATACATGTGTCCTTCAGGGACTTGTGCTTCTGATACCTTAAATCCTTCGGGGACATGTGCTTCTGGCACCTTGAGTCCTTCAGGGACTTTCTTATAAATATCACTATCAAGCGACCTATACAAATAGGCAGTTACAACATCTATTAGACGCATATCATGCCCTTCATTTATTGTTAGGCTAATCAAATAATGAAAAGTAATTGCATCCACTACTGGTGAATACATTTCTTCAAAATCAATGCCAGGCCTTTGTGTAAACCTTTGGGCTACAAGCCGTGTCTTATATCTTGTAATTTCACCCTTTTCATTTCTTTTTCTTACAAAGACTCATTTGTATCCAACTGGCTTTACATCTTCAGGTGTATGGACTATAGGTCCAAGTACTTTTCGTTTTGCCAGTGATCTTAATTTTGCATTAATAGCATTTTTCCATAGGGGTCAATTCTTTTGTTGTTGGCACTCCCTAATGGATTTTGGCTCATGATCCTCATTATCATTCATTACATCATATGTTATATGATAAGCAAAGATGTTGTCAACGTTGACTTTGTAAGAACCGGCTGAACCCAAGAGGGGGTGAATTGGGTGAATGATAAAAACTTAGCAACTTTGAAAATCTTTTTGTAACTCAGTAAAATTAGTTTATATGACAGTAAAGAGTTATAAAGCTATAGACAGTCATTCAAACATATATGCTGGAAATATAGGAGATTAAGGAAGAGAATATGCAAGCGAGATTTATCTTGGTTCGGCCCAATCCTTGACCTACGTCCGGTCCCAAGCTCCACTTGAGATTTTCAATCCACTATCCTCTTGTTTAATTCGGGCACAAGAGAACCCTTTACAAACCCACAAGTTCACCCAGGCACTTGTGAAGCCAAATCTCTCACCGAGATACTCCCCCTTACACAATGTAAGGTTACAATCTGTTTCCCACTCAAGATCACCCAATCTTGAGTAACTCTCAAATAAACAGATATAATGTTTGTAATGAATCTTCTCTCTCAAAAGTGAATAAGATAAACACTGAAGTACATTACAAATAATTTCACTCTTTATGAAGAACTATGTGAGCATTGAAAACAGAGTGTGTATGAGATGAGCTATAGATTCAAAATTTGGGCATTTTGACAGTGCAAGCTCTTGTCTCTCTCTTTCTTCGTTTTGAATGTGCCTCTACTTATAGGAGAAGATCATCTGAACGTTGAGAATATGAACGTTATGAATAGTAACCGTTAGAGATCAGTTTTGGTGTCTTCTCTCACTAATCTTCACTTAATAATCCGGTGTGCGAAGTTCGAGTTGACTCTGCGAATTAATCCGTTGGTGAAGCGATTCTTTGGATGTGGAAAACATTCTTTAATGATTTGCAAGTGTGTGCAGACAGATTACCCAAAAGTATACAACTTTCCGGGTTTTGCATTTAATGTTATGACATGATTTTTGCTTTTGCTTTAAACCTTCAATAAACATTCTCTAATTCATCTGAAACTCACTAATAAAGTGGTTAAATATATCTAGGAACATTAGAGAATAATGATAGGAAGTATTAAGATCAAACAAGAAGGTTTTACAAAATCGTAGAATTTGAAATTCTAAAGACACGTTGAAACCTTGAGGTTTTATCAGAAACCTTGAGGTTTCACTTGAATATGAAACCTTTGAAAAAATCGCACCAAGGCAAACCTGGAGGTTTTCTGGGAAACTGGAGGTTTTCCAAATCAGAGGAAAGGTGTGTGCTCTCTGGATGCCAAAACCTCGAGGTTTCTCACCAAAACTCGAGGTTTCGCTCAAATGTGGAAATTCTGAGTTTTTGCGCCAAAACAGAAAAATGGAGGTTTGAAGGTAAAATTGGAGGTTTTGTAACTTGGAAAAACACATATCCTCTCTGTCTGGACAAACCTCGAGGTTTGTCCTCAAACCTCGAGTTTTGGCTTAAACGGCGGAGTTTTGAGAAAATTGCACGGGACTCAAACACGGAGGTTTTTCACAAAAAGCTGGAGGTTTTGAAAAAGCGGCCAAAACTTGGGTTTTTCTGGCGAGTCAAAACCTCGAGGTTTCTTACCAAACCTCGAGGTTTCACAAAACTTGTGAAACCTGGAATTTTTATGTTAAAACAGAACCTTGAGGTTTTAGACAAAAACTGGAGGTTTTCAAGTGTTCAAAACTTAGAAGACTCTCTGTAAGTCAAAACCTCAAGGTTTGAATAGAAACCTCGAGTTTTCCATTGTCGAGAAAATGTTGAGAAGTCTACGTGTTATGAAACCTCGAGTTTTCTCTCGAAAACCTCGAGTTTTGCTCGTTCGATAAATTGATTTCTTCTCTGTAAGATCAAAACTCTTGGCTAATCTCAAACTCAAGTTTACATGTCCAAGCTCGAGATAAGAATCTAATGCAAGAAGAATCAGCTTCAAACTCATTGTATTATGTCTGTTATGATCTGATGAATGAAGACTGTTCTTAACCAGCGTTTTTGAAACGTCTTGAACTGACTGTCAACTTTCGAAGGCCATAGCTCCCTGGTCGGAACTTGTTTTTGGTTGGTTCAAGTCTTGATGGAAAGCTCTATGAGTCTACTTTCATATGCCACTGATTTCAGCTCAATCCGATGTGTATTTTGTGAGTTATACTCAAAACATTGAAGCTTGGTTTGCTGTGTGGCGTGAATTTCAGTGTCAACTTCCACAATTCATAACTCCTTGATCTGAACTCTTTTGGGCTTGAATTTTATATCACAATGACGCATTGGAAGTATAGTTTCATATGACACTGGTTTCACCTCAATCGGATCTCTTTTTTTGGATATATCATTGAATTACCAGACCTCGCCCAGCTGAAACGTGAAACAGAGTGCAACAGAGTTGTTGAAAGTGCTGAAACTCGAGTTTTCACTTGGAACCTCGAGTTTTCTCATCCTGAAGCTAATTTTTGCTGAATTTAATTCCTAATCTAGCCATTCCAACTTCCATATGATCTTGGAGGCTTCTAGCATCGATCTAAGAATTTTAATAATGATATTCCATTCAGCAAGTTCTTCATTCTTCAATCTCTCCTCTTTTTCTTGATTTTCCCCAATATTCTTTGATAACTTCTTGCTTCTTTGCAGATTCTTCTTTCTATAATCTCTTATTTCCTTCTTGGTTATTCCCCATGATTGAACACTTTCTTTCTTCTCTTCTCTTGGTCATTCCCAAAATCTTTGTGTAACTTCTTGCTTCCTTGGCATTCTCTCCCATTCAACTTGGAATAACATCTTGCTTCCTTGACAACCTCTCGCAAGTTCTTCTTTCTTTAATACCTTATCTCCTTCTTGATTATTCTTCATAATTCAACTTGGACTTATCTACATTAAACATAATAGTTAGTCAATGTAGGAGATAAATATATTATGTGAACTTTTTGCTCTAAAGAATGGCATCTATATAAGACATCATCAAAACTAATCATATCTAACAGACTTCATTTTGGTTCCATCGGATTCCATTCATAACATAATTTATTGAGATCTCATAATTTTCACATATTTCAGGTACCTAGGTCTCTTCTGGGACTACTACATTCTCTTCTAGAGATATCTCTACTGGAGATAATAACTCTTCTGGAGCTACTAACTTTTCTTGATTATCCTCAATTTGATCATCTATCTTCTTAGCTCCTTTTCTCTTTTGAGGATTTTTATCTTTGGAACCGATGGACCTGCCACGCTTCAAGCGTGCTTAAATTCATTTATAATAAGTTGTCCTTCAGGGACATCAATTCTGATATGAGCATTAGTAGCTAGGACATGTGACATTGTCACTTTCTTTGGGTCAGTAAATGCTTCTGGCATTCGATTAGCTAAATTCTGCAAATGAGTTATCTTTTGAACTTCTAGTTTACATTGTTTTGTATGAGGATCGAAATGAACCAATGATAATTCATTCCAGCTAATCTCTTTACCCAATTGCTTATTTTCTCCCCCTCATGTTAGGAAAACAATGTGAAATAACAATTGACTAATCATGCAGTATAAGTCTCCTAAATCTATTTGTTTCCTTTAGAAACTTCATTTTGTTTCATTCAAGGACAAACAAGAAGAAGGAGTTCCTTACACAACATTTATCCATCTATGTGCATTGTGGGTGGAATATTTCACATTCAAACCTTTTAAGATGGAATTAATCTGGCTCCTGACCAAAAACCAATTTTACAGGGAGAATTTTGTTGGCTTATATATATGCTGCAATAAGATCAAATATGCCAACATAAAAAATTTTGTTCTCATAAGCATCAAATATATGATTTATGGATCATATAATCTGGAAATAGCGAGCTTAATTTATTCAAACATTATTGCAATCTTCAGGTTGCAAACTTTATTGCAAACTCCAGGTTACAAATATTATTGCAAACTCCAGGTTACAAACATTATTGCAAACTCCAGGTTGCAATAATAATCTCACATGTAACCATCTTATAGATGCATCTTTCAAATTTGCATGGATTACATGTTATTTCAATGGGCCCATATAATAATGTTTGATATATTTCCAAAAATACTGAGATCCATTACTAATCATGATCAATGAGAACAAACATCATATAATTCATAAACAATATGTTGGCTGTTCATGAAGAATCTTCTGGTTCTTCAATGCATGTCAATACATAATATGATTTGCATTATATATATGACTCGGATGATCAAACAAATCATGCCAATAATAAACTTGTTTGAATCAGTAAACTTCTGGTTTACTGTAACATATGTCTCAACAAATAAGAAACATTTCAATATTCTGACATCTATTTTGGGAGATCTATAAAACTTTGTCTGAGAAGTATATAACATTTCAAAAACAAGCTCACACTTATATTCTAACTCACACTTGTTTTCTTACAATCTCCCCCCTCAAGTGTGAGTTATATAAACATACTTTCTTTAAAATGTATTTCAAAATCACTTTCAAACCCTTTAAAGCTCGAAATAAAATTCTATGTTGATTCTTCAGGAACAAACATATAAAATTACATCACTAGATAATCTCATTACTCATGAATAATATACTTCAATTTACTTATATATGCAAAATATATACAGTTCATCACATATGAAGATATTCATAATCAAAATAACTTAGAATCACACATATGAAAATTTTCCATCAGAAAAATTCTCATAGAAATAGATTTATGATATGTGATCACATAAATTCAAATATCAATAACAACAAAAAGTAAACATCATATTACCTTCTGGGCTTATTTATTTCTCTTGGGCCTTGGCTTCAACATAAATATGGACATATTTCTCTGCAACTCATTGGCAGTAAACGTCTAGTTTACATTGGCAAACATTTGGTTTGCATTGACAAACTTCTGGTTTGTGTCATCATGTGTAAACTTCTGGTTTACAATAACATGTGTTTACTATATGATATCCATTTCTGTAGATATCTTTGAAACTCCATAAGTTTCTTAGAATAAAATGCATTATGAATGCATAATTTTTTTCCTTTAGGTAACAAAATATTAGCTCTTCTGGAGCTTTCAATCAAATTTATACTACCATATATTATCTGAACATTAGCCTTTCTTATAAAATTGGGCAAAATATGCTAATTAGTCTCCAAGACAATTAGCCTTTAAACTTATTACGATATAAATCTCTGCAAGTTATTGTCTTCTGGACAATACGTTTTCAAGGCTATCAAAATTTTATTGTATCATATAACATTTGAAATATAAGCCTTCAGAGCCTTACTATTAAGGGTTAAGGTACATTTTTACCAATAAACTATTAGTTCAGGAACACCAAACACAATAAACTCTTGACTGGACCTTAAATGCAAACTAACTTTTTAAAATGTTTAAAAAACACAATCACGTTAGGGTTCCGTCTGGGTACCGTCTGAGTTCAACTCTCTCCCTCTCTCATTCATGCTTCCTTTCTCTCCTCGATCTGTCTTCTTCGTCCATCTCTCTCCCTCTTCACTTTCGTCTTCTTCATCTCTCTCCTTCCTCTTCATCTTCTCTCCTCGATCTGTCTTGCGTCTGCGGCTCCGATGAAAACGTGACGGCCGAACAACGGTGGAGCGCCGGTGAAGCTCGATCTGCTCCGATGAAATCGAGCACGAGACGGCCGAAAGATCGACTTCTCTTTCCTCTGGTTTTGGTCCATTGCGCGGGTGAAGGGCAGATCTGGTAAGTTTTGGATGGTATGTTTCTCTAATGCTTGTTCTAGATCTGGCTTCTCTTCGGCGTTTGCGCTTGTCTCGCATCGCCTATTTGGCTTGAAACGAATCACGAAGCTCCGGCCTCCGATGAAAAAATTGATGGTGGTGAATTGGAGGACGTCAGCCGCGACAAAGTAGATGAAGTCTCTTTCGATTACAGAGTCACACATTCCTTACACTTCACTTTCCTTTTCTTCTTCCAAACTTCAAATATTTATCTCGATGTGTTTATGTGTGTGGATAAACACTTCTTGGCAATGATTTTTGTGCTATTAGAGATTAATAATGCTGCTGATATGCCTAGAATTTGCATTGAAAGCTTATTCAATCAGCCTGATGAGTGATTGAAATGTTTCTTAACTGCAAACTGATCCTTGATTGTGTCTATAATTATTTTTTAAATGGCAACAATGAAGGAGTTGGCTGTGTTATTGGTTGTTATGAAGATAACTTAGATTGGTTCTGATCAAGGAAGGTTTTTTAAATGGCAACAATGAAAGAGAAGATGGGTTTTTTTTTTTGCTATTTCAGGGAAAGTTTCTGCAAGTTCTTGGGTCTGAAATTAGAAGGGATTCAGTTATGAAGGTGAAGAGAGTAATAATTACAGAGAAAACCAAAGGAAATTGAAGCCAAGCAAGCTCAGTCATAATCCTCTTCTTGCTTTCGTTTTTGTATCAGTGTTGCAGGAGGCTCTTTGCAGAGAGTTCGAAGAAGAGGAGGGGATCGAGAATAGATCCTGGTCTGCAGATGGGGAACTCCACTGAAGACGATGGGGGTTGATCTAATTTTGTATATTATCAATTTCTTTTCCTTGCCACTAACGGACGTTAACAGAAGTTACTTGTATATTAATGATTTTGTGCTAATTTAACATTTTAAAAAGTTTGTTGGTATTTAAGGTCCAGTTAAAAGTTATTTGTGTTGGATGCTCCTGAGGCAACAATTTGTTGGCCAGAATGCTCCTTAACCCTACTATTAATAACAAACAAATGTCATTCTCTAGTCCACCCTTCATTTCTGGGTGTGAACAAACTCTTATACCTCTTTCGTAGGTAAAGAAGATTAAAGACCAAATATCTCATAAAGTTAAAATGAAAAGTCTTAAAATATTTGGTGTGAATAGTAAAATAGTATGTAAATAGTAATAATAATATAATATAAAATACATGGAGCCCATTGGCATTTATTTCAAACTTCCCACGTGTTTTTGCTGGCCGATTACTATGCAAATAGTAATTTATAATATAAAATATGTGGGACCCATAAATATATAGTATTACTATGTAAATAGTAATAGTAATAATATAATATAAAATACGTGGGACCCACAGGAAAAATTTACAACTATCACGCGTGCCCGTGATCTTATTCCTCACAATGGTGCAATGATTTTGCAGTATGATAATTGATAGGGCAAAACTTTATAGCCTATAAACTCCGCAAGTATACGGGCCGTATCAAGTAATAAAATGATAAGAAAAGTATCGTTCCCACGAGGACTTTGTATCACAATCTCAGTTAAGCATTAATTTTATAATTTCGTTTAAGTTGAGCAAACCAAATTGAATGTAATTAAAATAAAATAAAATAAAATAAAATCAAAACAAACAAACAAACTACCACAATAATAAAATGAGCAACCCAGAGTCACTAATCCCTTATTAGCTTCATAAACCTTGTTTTCACTAATTTAATTAGTCTTAATATCAATTTTGTTAATCTCGAGTATAAATAGCTATAAGTGCCTGTCGGTCCACTTACAACCCTCTCTTGAGTACATTTTGTTATGTCTAACATAATTACTCAAGAGGCAATAAAACTCGAACACACTCGTCAACAATTATATGGGGCCATTAGGTATATGTTTATTCTAATCGCAAATTAAATCGTAATCTAATCCCATATTACTTAATCTCAGAGCTTAATTAAAATTCTCTTCGTCAAGGTAAATCCTAATTCTCAAATTCATATTCAGTGATGATCAGACACTAAATAGATAAAGTTAAACAAGATTAAGTAACCAAAATTAATATTAATTATAACTAAATAATAAAAACAAAGTCTAATCCACAACTATAAGTTCAAAGTTCCTCTAGGTTGCAAAGAGAAATTAGCCAAACATGGCTTTAACAAAAACCATCACAGAGCACAGAAATTTAAATCCAGATTCAGAGTCACAATGAAAAGAATAAGAAACTGGGAAAGTGAACAAAACCAAGAAAAAGAACATAGACTCCGCAGATTCTTCCTTTGATTCGGTGCTCTATTCTGCAGGTTCAGCGGTTAAGACGAGGCTCCCTGGCAGCCTTGGTGGTGGATGATGCCGCCGGCGAGATAGGAAGAAGAAGGTGGAAAGTGTGGGCGTTGAACAGTGCTGCTCTCTGTTCAACGAAATATGACTCTGCTTTCACTGTGCGTCTTCTGTCGTGCTACTGTGTGTGTTTTTCTTCCATTCCAAATGCCGCCCCTCGTCCCATCGTCCAATTCGTCCCTAGCCAACAATTTAGGTCTTCCCTTTTTCAATTCAAACGGTGCGTCTTGTTCCTTGGGCATTCTTTTTCAATTCAACTTTTGTGGGCCCATTGCATTTAATCTCCCAAGTCCAACGTGCCAAAGCAATGGATCCGATGGTGCTTCCCTAATTGTGAAAAAACAATCAATATATATATATATATATATATATATATATATATATATATATATATATATATATATATATATATTATAATAATAATAATAATAAAACTAAATTTTTATTTAATCTTATATATAAACCTAAATATTTCTATTTAATTAAAATTCAGATATTTGCAATAAAATCCCCTAAATAATGTGCCCAATTGTTATCTTGTTAAAATCTCCAATAAATACCTTTAATTTAGCATTGATGACTCCAAAATATATCAAAATATATTTCAAATCTATTAAAAATCGGAAGTCGTCAATAATAAACCCTATGATTCGATTTGTTTGCTTCTAAATAATCACTAGAGAAAGGTTAAACATTTTAATCTCCAGGCAAATAAAAAGGCCAAACAAGGATCTCATTCCTCTAATGTTCCTTCGTAATTCATAACGAACATTTCTCCACTTTAGGTGGGGATTTAAACCAATTATGATCACAACAATGACCATATTTAGTTATAGTTACACACATGTCCATGGCCATAATTAAATTCATTCGATACTTCATTACTTCATTCACTTCTGGGAATGGAGTAAAGCCATTGAACAATGTTCATGATTTTTGCAACAAAAACTCATTGTTTTGTTTGGCCATATGAGATCAAGAAATTAATTCAACATATTTCTTAAAACCTTTTTCACAATTTTGCTACTGCTGGAGCAAATTAGATATATCCATTTATAACAAACTGTTAGAAGAATAACCATCTTCTAGTGGTTAAACAATCCCTTTAATTTATTCTAAAGAACAAGGGAATCTTTTAATGCCAAATATTCAATTTTATGGTATTCATACAAATTGTGGCATACAAAAATCAGGGATCTGGCTTTACTTCAATTTGTCTTATGGCTTCAGGCCAAATTATCACTTTGCTTCAGGTGAATTTGTGTCTCCTCATAGGACTAAGCCAATTTGTGTCTTCTCAGGCCAATTTGTTTCATGAGAAATTAAATCAATATGGCTTCCAGCCATTTATCTTCAAGATAAATAAAAATTATATATATATATATATATATATATATATATATATATATATATATATATATGGCATCTGGTCATATAACAATGAATCAAAGAATATTAAAATAAAAACAATAAAAATTAAAACTTTATGGCTACGGGCCATTTAGTTCTCATAATGAGAATATAAATTTATATGGCTTCTAGCCATAAAATTAGAAATTAAAGTGATATGACTTTTGGTCATATAATTTTAGAATAAGAAAATAGAAGTGTATGGCATCAAGCCATTACAATATTAATAATATAAAAGAATTTGTATAGAATAACATAACATTAAAAATTAGCAACAATAATAGTAAAATGTTATGTTAAAGTTAGTAATAATAATAAAATCTCAAATTAAATTAAAACAATAAAAATGAAAGATTAAATCTAGACTTCCATTTAGAAGGTAGAACCTTCCATGTAGGAGTCAAATTAACAATAATAATAAAATTTCAAATTAAAACAATAATAAAATGTTAGCAATAAAAATAAATGTTAAAGTTAGCAACAATATATAATATATTGTGCAATCATTAAAAATACTGTGCATGAATAAAAATGAATAGTGATGTATAGTAAAAATAGTAAATAATCTCAAATCTTAACTATGGAATCCGATGTTAAAAACAATCGGTAAAAGTATCTATTTAATTCCATTTAATGGTTAAGATTATCCCAAATAGATAAAGTAAACATATAATGAAATCATGAAAATGACGATGAGAAAATCATACCTTCGTTAGAGCTTTCGTGCTGATAACGTGTTATGAAAATAAAGATAAATCTGGGATAAGAGAGCAAGAGATAAAGAGAGAAATTCAAGAGAGAAATAGGGGAGTAATTCTTATTCATTATGTGTGTCCAGAATGCTTGTACATGACTTCTATTTATAGACCTTCAAGAGGCTTGTACTACAAGTCATCATTATTGCAAAACTTGGGGACCAAATAATACTTGGAGAACAAGAAAAGGAAACTTGGAGAGGAAGCAGACTTGGAGAGGAAGCCTTTGTTGGTTTGTAGAGGAAGCTAATGGACATCCACTTATTTAATATTCATAACATTTTGAGCATTTTTATATTTTAATACTCAAAAATCAAAATATAGCTTGTTAATTTGATTTTCCAAAAATATATTATTATATTGATAAAAATAAAAAACTTGTCTTTTTGGACGGAGGGTTATGCTGTTTATGGTGTTATACTAGGGAAAAGTTGGGAAACAAAATCCTATTGATAATATTAAATTGCTAACAAGTTTCAGATTACTTTATTAACATGGAAAACATAAATGACATTAATTACCATATGTGACTAAAGTGGTTAAACGGTGTTATAATTTTGAATAATATGATAACTCCTTGATTTATGCAGATAAAATTAATATAATATAATATACATTTGGCGATTGTTTTTAGTAAGGTTCGAAAATTGGACTGGTCATTAAACCGGTGAGGGTACTAGGTTAAGGGTCAGTCGCTCAGACCAGAGTCAAACCGGTATTAATTAAAAAAATGTAATTTAATTAAAATAGGTAAAAATATTTATATTTTAATAATAAATTTTTTAGGTAAATATAGGAGGATGTGTAATAGTATGTTGATTTATTTTAAAAAAAGAGATCACATTTCTTGGGCTTGCAAAACGTCAGAGATATTTCTCTCTATTCCCAAGTCATGGGTCTATGATTTTGTAGCCAAGGTAGCCTTACTGATGCAATGAATAGAGGAAAGCGAGTTGTCAGATATGATACCAATTACCGAATGTTTGGTTTTCCAAGCTCAAAGACGTGAGCTAATCAAAGAAGAAGAAAGGGGCTTCAGTATCTTTGTTATACTTGTGTGCCTTAGATCCTGTATTAAAACCTTAAGCCCTCCAATATTCGGCATACACTCTGTCTCTGTCACAATATTATCTTGCTGCCGCTTGTGGACACAAAGGAGAAGATCCATCCATGGCGGCGAGTAAGGAAGGAAGCTGAATTGCAAATCCATCCTTATTCTTCCTTCCCTCTTTCATCGGTGAATATGAGGCACCATCCTCACCTCCATCACCTTTTTTAGCGAATATGAAGCACCGCCGTTGACAAACACGGACAAAACTCACCTCCATGGATGGATCTACGCCTCCATTGACACTGCCGTCCATTCTCTCTCTCCATCTCCCTTTCTCTGTAAACATCAACACCACCTTCTCTCTTTAGTTGACGGTTTTTTTTTTTTTTTAAAAAAAAAAGACTTGGCCAGTTCAGGTCGGGTTGATCGAGTTGATTCCGGGTCAGCTCGAGACCCCGATTTAACCCCTAACTCAGACCGATTTTCCGACCGATTTGACGGTTTCCAATCCGAACCGGCCGATCTGAGTTTCAGAACCTTGTTTTTTTAGAAATAATAGGGAAAATATGAAAAAAAAAATGGTATTGACAATATTAAATTATTAAAAAAAATCAAAATCGAGGATTTGTTGGGGAAATAATAGGGAAAACACAAATAAAAACTTAGAAGATGTGGCTATTATTTAATAAGATTTATGTCATTTTCAGTCTTTTTTTTTATTTAAAGTGATGTTCAAATAATCATCCAAACAAGTTTTAGTTTTTTAAAAAAGTTATTTCTACCACCGTCAATCCAAATATAAATCACATTTACAATCTGACTTTTATCCTATCTTAAGTTTGCAAAGGTTATATTAACAAAAAAAGTTACTTTTGCCACCACTAATCTAAACGTGCCTTACTCTATTAGAATTAATGTTCTTTGTTGATAATAATGATAAGATTTTATGGAATACCCTATATGTTGAAGCTTACCTCGCTATTGGTATATACCAAAGTTATTAAACTCGGACCAACGACAGAACCAGTCGAAGTACTAGGTCAGGGGTCAGATCGAAGTCAAACCGGAGCCAATCTGGGGCTAGACCGATGAGGAAGTGAAGATTTCAAGGTTATTTATATGAATTCTAAATAAAATCAAAAAAACAAATTCACTTATATTTTTTAATTTTAAAAAAGTTGAATCGGTCAAACTGGTTCAACCTACCAAACTGGACTGGTCGGACCACCGATTGGCTGGTTCCCGACCCAAACCTGCCGAGCCGATCCGTATGGTATTGATAACAACAGTAGTATATACTCCTCTGATTCTTAATATAAGATATATTTGGAGAGTTGATCTTTGTCATAAATATAAAACATAATTTTCATATTTGGCAATCTTTTCTTAATTTACACCTATTGATGCTCCCTTAACAATAATAAATGAGTGAATGGAATGGGAGAATTGAGGAAAATGACTAAGGTGTTTGAGAAAATATATGACATATTAACAAACTCAACTAACTTCTTTATAAGAAAATTATTGTTCCCATGGGGACTTAGTACCCACAACTTAAATTAAGCATTAATTTTACACTTTTGTTTAAGTTGAGCAAACCAAATTAAATTTAATTAAGAGAAAACTAAAATCAAAATAAACTAACTACCGGAAATATTCAAATGAACAACCCAGAGTCACTAATCCCTTATTAGCTTCATAAACCTTGATCTCACTCATTTAATTAGCCTTAATATCAATTTTGTTAATCTCGAGTATAAATAGCTATAAGTGCCTGTCGGTCCACTTATAACCCTCTCTTGAGTATAACTTGTTATGTCTAACATAGTTACTCAAGAGGTAACAAAACTCGGACACACTGTTCAACAACCATACGGGGCCATTAGGTATAGTCTATCCTAATCGCAAATTAAATCGTAATCTAATCCCATATTACTTAATCTCAGAGCCTAATTAAAATCCCCTTCGTCAAGGTAAACCCTAATTCTCAAATTCATATTCAATGATGGCCAATCACTAAATAGATAAAATTAATCAAGATTAAGTAACTAAAATTAATATTAATTATAACTAAACAATGAAAATAAAATCTAATTCACAAATAAATTCATAGCTCCTCTAGGTTGCAAAGAAATTAGTCACATGTAGCTAGATTAAAATCCATAACAAATTCAACTGTCTCTCTTTTTAAGAAGGATATAGATTTTTTTGCTTCATATGATTTCAAATGTAGTAGTCAGAGTACCTCTGAATAATTTAAAGGCTTGGATGATGATTACCCTGTGCAAAAAGGAAGACTTTGTTGTTCAGGCGAATTTAAAACTTTTCTTAAGTGTTTGAAACAATGACAAGAATTTTTTTATTATTATTTGAGATGTATTCTTCTCATTTTCTTGTATTTTTAATATTCTTATTCTTGTTTAAATTTGTGGAAAGAATGAAACAATTAATATCTACTCCTTCTTCTAGATTCAAAATCAACAAATTTACATTTTAGAAAGTGTCTATGACTTATTTTGGAAAGACATAAATTGTTTAAAGAATGATACTCGTAGGAAGAATATTATAAAACTGGAAGCTTGCTTTGGTGCTAGGGAATGAAATTGGAAGGATTACATTCCAAGCGAAGGACCTTTTAGACGTGTGTTCGACTATAACATGAATCGTAATGGTAAGGGGCAAAAGAATCAGATTCCTAATGTGTATTCCTTTGCCTTTTGGCGTTATTGTAAAACACATTACAATGACTACATAGTTGTGGGTGAAAACGGGGTAAGTAATCCATGGCAAAGATCTACTTCTCCCCTTAATGTTTAGACTAAATTCCTCATTATCTCATACATTTTTCAGTCCAAGAACACGTCCATGTTTTCTAGGACACGAAAGTTGGACTCTTCTACTAATTTAAAGGATGATGAACTTAACTCAGCTTAAATATGCATGCATGACTCATTACCAAGATTAAAAAAATAAATCAATAATTAATTAGTTTAATCTCTTCTCTTGTGGTTTCTTTCCTGCTCCCCAAATTGATAGTTTATAATTATATCCCAATACTCTACCTTAGATTTGGTAGTAAACCACTCTTTGCTTAGCCTATTGAATAAGACCAAACGTATCAAAGACTTTGGTTAATAAACTAATGGATTTCAACATGTAAAGGCTAAAAGTGTTGGGTGTAGTTGAAATGAGTGTATGCATTTGTGAAACACACTTCACCTGCAGAAAACATGAAATCACAAATTGAATAGTGTACTTCTAAATCATTATTTTGTATCACGGTTGAGAGAAGGCAACAAAGTATTTTCTTCATCAGTATTTCTATTTTCCGTGTTGTTGTATATGGCCAATGACAATTTATTAGAATGTTGAGATTGTGATATTTTCTTCACCTTTAAGAGTATTTGATGTGTCCACCGGGGTTTGTTACTATGATTAGGTTTATTCTCATATTGAAAATATCAATAATGTTTTATACCTGAGTGGTCTTAATTTGTGTGCAAGTACGATAATGAGGCTAAGGGCCCGTTTAGAAGACCCCAAAACCTAGGTTTTTGAAAAGTTTTACCAAACACCTCAAATTTTGTCTAAAATCATTTTCCACCCAAAACCTAGGTTTTGGGCTCAAAACCTAGATTTTGCCAAATCCAACTTTTTTCACTTTTCACTTTTTAAATCTCATTTTACAGAATTGTGGGGGCCACCATGATTGGACTATACCAAAATACCCTCTATCCTCCTCTCTCCCTACATCCAGATCCTTTTTTTTTTTGGGAACACTTCTAGTGAAATAACTATATTGGAAATACACTATTACAATTTATTAATACTTATATGTTTGATCTAATTTTTATTATGTTACATAATTTACTAATGGTAGAAATTTATTTTTCTAACAATTTTATGTAATTTTTGGTATTTATTATTGAATATAATGTTTATAATATTTAAAATATCACTTTATCCTTTAAATGTAATTATACAAAAAGTTAATGTCCTTTTTGGTAAATTTGATCCCACAAAAGCTATTCTGATAAAAACATCCCAACACTATCAAAAGTTAATGTATTTAGTTAATGTAATTTTATGGCCATTGCTCATTGATTCTAGAGAACCGTGGAAGAAATCAACAATGAGCTAAATGAGAGATTTTGTTGGACTGTGTCTTCCAAGATGTATGTAAATTCACTAAAAGATATTATATCAAGACTCAAGATAGGTGAGTAACTTGTCAATTGTAGTTTTAGGGCTCGTTTGGGATATCAGTGGTAGAAGTTGGTTTTTTTTCTACTGGACTTTTCCTGATGTGATTTGTATTTAAGATC
The DNA here is from genome assembly GCA_019022615.1 of Acacia melanoxylon. Classification (NCBI taxonomy): domain Eukaryota; kingdom Viridiplantae; phylum Streptophyta; class Magnoliopsida; order Fabales; family Fabaceae; genus Acacia; species Acacia melanoxylon. The sequence goes on from JAFJYJ010000011.1 coordinate 6,050,048, forward strand.
ATAGCAGTGTAGAAGCAGTTTTTTTTCTTGATGGACACATGTTTGGCATAACTTTTGAAAAGATAGTTAAGATGGAAAATGACTGAAAATGGCATGAATCATATATATATATATATATATATTGTATAAAATGTGATAATTTGGGATAAAAAAAAATTAAAAATCATATAAATTTGCTAAAAAAATTAAAAATTATATAAATTTGCTAAATAAAATAGTAAAGTTACCGTTAAAAAAAATAAAATACAATAAAATGCTTACATAAACCTATCCCCTACAAGTTGATCTCATTCATTTGTGTTGAAGATAAATAATGAGGATTTTTCATTGCAAGAAGCAACTTCAGTAGTCACTTTGATGAGATCAGAAGTTTCATCCATTAGCTCCAGCTAAAAAGCAACTTCATAACCAAAAGCCCATCAGATGTTGAAGTCATGTAAAACACTTTTCACTTAGTTGGGCTTTTTTCAAAGCATCGATGGACTTTTTCAGCATATGATACCATCCCAACAGGCCCTTAATTTGTTCTTTTATCTTTATTATAGGCTAACATTAATTTTCTTTCTAGTAGAACGATATTTGAGAGATTGGTTCCATTGAGAGGTAAGTTTTTTTCCCTTTCATTTCTCATATAATTTACAATCTAACCTCGATTTTACAATTTTATTTTTCACAATAAGATCTAATGGAGAGAATAAGTTAGTGATAATCGATAACAAATACATCTCTTCGATCAAAGTGTCTACCTTTAATTTATGCCTAATATTATTATTATTTGGGTGTATTTTTAGATATGCTTGCAATGTGAAAGTGAAGGGCATTTTTTGGTAATAAACTTGTTTTATAAATTTTTTATTAGTAAATTGTATAATGAAAATGAGTTAGTTGATTGATTTTATTTTTATTGAGGGTGTGTTGTCTGTTCATGAAGTGGTGAATGGTGATTTTAACATTAGTGTGCAGTTTATGTGCTTGAATAGTTTGATTTATATCTTGGTGTAACTTGTTCATTTTTAGCTCATTTCTTGAATGCTGCTTTTTTATTATTATTATTATTTGCAGGATTGAAAATTGTTAAAGATTACAAAATTCATTATCTGAGATTTTGTTGAAAAGTGAATCTGAAGTGATGCTTAGGGGAAGAATGTCTTAAATTTCTTTTGTCATGGCCTTGATTAATTTTTAATTAGCACATATCAATGAGATTTAGTAGAGATGATATTTTGTAGCCTTGTATTTTTTTAGTATATCAGAATTCTAAGGTAGCTCAAGTCATAGTTCACAAGGCCCTACAAACGGGCATTATATTTTTGAAAAATATCTCAGGATAGTTATTATACAGCTCTCTCTCTCTCTCTCTCTCATGGTATTCAGTATGAGGTTCATGGTTGTCTCTCTCACCACACGTAACTCCCCTAAGAATCAAACTCGAGACTTCAGAGGGATTAGTGAGACTTTACACCGCTGGATCAACTTTATGTTAGTTATATAACAGATAGTTGAATTACTCGATTTTTAAATTGAGTTACTAAATTTAACAAATTCTAAATTAAATAAGATTTCAAAATTTGATAACTTTAACTTACTGGCGGTTTTCATCACTACCTCTACTTCCATCAAGGAATTCCTCCACCATTGGCGTTTTTGTTCAAAATTCTTTTGTAAATTATGTAGTTATCCATCTTAACTTTAGTACGAGAAGATACATATATCACAAGCAGGACCATTCCTAAAGCCAAGATCTTCATTGCAACTGCTGTTGCTCTGAATAGCAACAATTCATCTGAGTCATGAAGAATCAAATTTTGATTTGGTCCTTGGCAACTCAAATTTGTTGGCCATAAGTTCATTCTTGGCGGTTGCAACCTCTAATGGCTTCTTCCTTTCCTATTACTGTTAGGGCATGAACAATCATGTTGAGCCGGAGGAGGAGGAGCACAGAGTGAGTATAATGGAGACAGTCAAAAGACCAGATACATTAGAAGATTCCAGCCCACTGTTTGGGTTGGCAGTGTAGAAATAGCTTCTTCTTTTTTTATGGAGGCAGTCAAAAGACAAGATACATTAGAAGATTCCAGCACTGTTTGCATTGGCAGTGCAGAAATAGCTTCTTTTTTTTTCCCCAATCTAACTTTTAAAAACTTACGTTAAGATGAAAGTTAAATAGCTAAATAGCGTAATAATGTGATTTATGTTTAAATTATTGGCAACAAAAGTGACTTTTTTTGAGTGAATGATTAATAAAAAAACAAGTTTAGATATAAAATTAAGGAAAAGAACATAATTTTTTTAAAATCATTAATATGGCCCGTCGATTCCGCAAGATCAGACGAGAATTATTTTCGGCCCGAAAACAAAGTCAGCCTATATCAAAATCACAACCGTTGGAATTGAAATGGGAGAGCCGGGCGAACATTTGTTCAACGATATTTTTTTACTCTCCCACGGATCATTGATGCAAATCTTCTTAGAGAAAACATCTCTTGCTTGTTGCTACTTGCTGCAAGAAGCTTCTGCTTTAGCTCTCCAATTCCTAGTATTCGAACCAACAAACAAGAAAGGGGAATTCTTATCTAATCATCCGGGAGAAAAGTAAAATAAATAAATAAACATAAACTTACCAGTTCACAAATCATACAACTCTTTTTCTTCAGACATGTTCATGCAGTTTTCCAATCATAATTGGTCTGAATTCCTACTATTACTCATGAATAGCCCAACTTATAAATTAATCCACTCATACTGTTTTCATTTAGGCTTCTATCCACCACCAGACACATCAACTCCACTATTGCCCACATCTGCAGGGGGATCACTGTAAACATGAATAGAATCAGTCAACATTAGACATAGAAAGGGAGATAGGTGCTGATGTGGAACAAACCAATAACATCATTTCAATAGCATTTGTCATCTCAGCATTGACCACCATATATAAACATGCCCAACAAGGCTTTAGAGGCCATTTCTGATTCAGCACTGTGCACATTGTATTACAATTTTATCCCGCAACTACAAAACTAAGCAAATGAAAAATACTAGTATTTATAGTTTCAAGTGTTATAGAGGCAAACTAAAAAATACAAGCCATCTGACAGTAGCACTAAATCAAATCTCTCTTTTACCGCCTCAAAAAAGAAAAGTTTGGGAAAAGGAACTATTATAAAGAATATAATAGAACAAAATCAAAGTATAGACTTTTGCTTTCAAAAAAAATATATAAAATCATCAAACGTGATATGAGACATGAAAAAATACGAACAAAGGCAGAGTAAAAGCAAATTGGATGAACTTGAGAAATCATTTAGACAAACTCACACTGTGACAACATTGAGTACTCTGTAGCCAACAACAAGAAAGGACCTTGTCTCCTCGACATCAAGAGTGGGATCAGGTAAATCATCATAAGAAACTGAGAATCTTGAGTAATAAATGCGGCGTTGATTTACGTTAGTACCCAGCCTATCCCATAGGAGGCAGAACTTATTCTTAGAAAGGACCATGAGTTGCACAGGATCATCAAGACCGAACCAAAAGCTTTTCGGAAGGTCAACCGCATGAAGTTCCTTCTTGTTGCGAATATCAAAGGAAATCAATCGCAAGTTAAGACAAAGATAAATGTAAAGAATCCCATCATCATCCACAGCAAAGGAGGAACCACCCAGTTCTTGAGAACTATAAGGTAAAAAATCCTTGTGATACACAGTCCAAGCGCTATTCTTGCAATCTAGTTCATACAGAGTGTTTTCCTCTGTCCTATAGGCAAGAAGTGTTCCTGGGGATAAACAAGTACAAAAGGACGGGGGGAAAGAGCAATTACCAGGTTGGGGGAGTTTTCGGACTGATTTGCCGTCTTTAACATCAAAACCATACCAACAAGGTTCTTCAGAAGGAAAAAGATAAAACCAATGACCGTCGACAACAGCAGAACCAGCTACATATAATCTGAATGGTAGAGTAAAGCAAGTCCTCCAACCATATTCTGGGTGACGAGTGTCTAGACAAAGAATCGCTGTCGAACCTAAATACTTGCAATTATAACTGCCTGAGTGACACGTGAAACAGCGCCCACCGATCACATAAAGGCGGGAACGAACCACTACACAGTCGGTATCCAGAAGAGCGAATGGGTGATTCAATCGACTGACATCTTCAAAAACTCGCGACATTTTAGCACGATCGCTTCTGCCTTCGCTTCTTTGTTTGATCACATACCAATCGTTTGTTGCATCATCGCACCCTGAGAACCTACCTTTTTCACGATGTAAAGAATCTCCAAACCTAGCAACGTGAACATAGATCAACTTCTCCATCGTTCCTCTTCGCTCGCTGATGATTGCAATCGCGGCTAGGGCGTGATTCGGGTCCGTGATTCGGAGCAACCCATTTGACTATTATCCGGCCCTTCTTCAAATTACCATTAAGAATATCTCGAATATTCTGTTGTGGTTGATACCAAATATTAGATATTAGAGATAGTTGATTTTTTTTTTAAGATTAAAGAAGTAAAATAAATTTGTTAGATTTGGTGAAAAAGGTGTTCTAGAAAAATCACCAATGTTATCTTACGGTTTGTACTATACAAATATTAGTACAATTGAAACAAATGTTATGGTAAAACAGAAGAATATTGATAAAGATATGTTTAATGTTTGGCATGACCTAGGTTAGGCCATCCCGGTCATCTATGATGCGAAAAATAATTGAGAATTCATGTGGACATACCTTGAAGTGTAAAGAAATTCCACAATCTCATGATTTCTCATGTGGCATGTTCAAAAGGAAAATTAATTATTAAGCCCCTCAACAATTAAAGTAGAAAGTGAGTCTCTCACATTTCGGATGACTGGGGAGATATTTGTGGGCGATAAACCCACCATGCGGACCATTTAGGTATTTTATGGTTTTAATTGATGCATCAACCAAATGGTCGCATGTTTGTTTATTATCTTCTCGTAATTTGGCATTTGCGAGGTTGCTTGCTCAATTGATTAGATTAAGAGCACATTACCCGATTATCCCATCAAGAAAATACGTCTTGATAATCTTTGGTGAATTTACTTCACAAGCTTTTAATGAATATTGTATGTCCTTGGAATTGATGTTGAACATCACGTAGCACATGTTCATACGCAAAACGGACTTGCGAGAATCATTGGTTAACGATTGCAATTTATTGCAAGACCTTTACTTATGAGATCTAATCTCTTAATTTCGCTTGGGGCCGTACCATTTTGCATGCGCAAAAGAATGTTAATTCGTATCGAGGCCAACAAGTTATCTAAAAGTTTCCCTTTACAAATGGTTTTTGGTCAAGAACCTAATATTTCCCATATAAAGATTTTTGGGTGTGCGTATATATGTGCCAATATCACCACCACAACGAACCAAAATGGGTCCTCAAAGAAGGATGGGAATATATGTTGGGTATGAATCTCCTTCAATTATAAAATATTTAGAACCCTCAACGGAGATTTATTTACGGCACGATTTGCCGATTGTCATTTTAATGAATCAAGTTTTCCCAACATTGGGGGGAGAAAGTAAGCGTTGGGAAAAGATAGAGAAAGTAAGCAGTTGGGAAAAGATATTAGCTGGAATGAATTATCATTGGCTCATTTTGATCCTCGTACAAAACAATGTGAACTAGAAGTTCAGAAGATAATTCATTTACAGAATTTAGCTAATCGAATGCCGAAGCATTCTTGACACAAAAAGGTGACAAAGTCACATGTCCCGGTATTAATGCTCCTATTCGAATTGATGTCCTGAAGGACAAGGTCAATCTATTATGAACAAATCTGAAACACGCTTAAAGCGTGGAAGGCCTATCGGTTCAAAAGATAAAAATCCTCGGAAAAGAAAAGGAGCTAAGAATATAGATGGTCAAAATGAGGATAATCAAGGAAAATTTATAGCTCGTAAGAAGCTACCTCATGAAGAGGTATTATCTATAGAAGAGAATAATGAAGTCTCGAGGAAGAGACTCAGGTACCTGAAACATGTGAAAATAATGAGATCTCAATAAATTATGTTATGAATGGAATCCGATGGGTTCGAAATGACGTCAACGTTGATGATGTATTTGCTTATTATATAGCAAATGATGTAATGAATAATAATGAGGATTATGAGCCAACATCTATTAGGGAATGTCAACAAAGAAAGGATTGGCCCCTATGGAAAGATGCAATTAATGCGAATTGAATTCATTGGCAAAAGCGAAAAGTATTTGGACCGTAGTCCAAACACCTAAAGATGTAAAGCCGAGTTGGATACAAATGGGTTTTATGCGAAAGAGAAATGATAAGGGTGCAATTGTTAGATATAAAGCACGTCTTGTAGCCCAAGGCTTCACACAAAGACCTGGCATTGATTTTGAAGAAACTTATTCACCAGTAGTGGATGCAACTACTTTTCGTTATTTAATCGGCCGATAAATGAAGGTCTTGATCTGCATTTAATGGATGTTGTGACTGCCTATTTATATGGATCACTTGATAGTGATATTTATATGAAAGTCCACGAAGGACTTAAGATGCGAAGCATCTAATTCAAATTCTCAAGAACAATATTCAATAAAGTTAAATAAGTCTCTATATGGCACGAAACAATCAGGGCGCATGTGGTATAATTGTCTTCAGAAATATCTGTTGAAAGAAGGGTATAGAAATGACCCGATATGCCCATGTATCTTTATGAAAAGATCAGGAAGAGAATTTTCTATAATTGCTGTTTATGTTGATGATATCAACATTATTGGAACTCTGAAGAGCTTCAAAAAGCAATTAATTGCTTGAAAAGAGAATTTGAAATGAAAGATCTGGGAAGAACAAAATTTTGTCTTGGATTACAAATTGAGTATTTAAAGAATGGGATCTTTGTATATCAAGAAACTTATACAAAGAAGGTCCTAGAGGCGTTTTTATATGGATAAGTCACATCCATTATGTACTCCAATGATTGTAAGGTCTTTGAAAGTGGATAAAGATCCATTTCGACCTAGAATAATTAATGAAGAAGGTGAAGATGATCTACTTGGTCCAAGTACCATATCTCGGTGCTATTGGAGCACTAATGTATCTTGCTAATCATACACGCCCGATATATCATTTTTGTAAACTTATTAGCAAGATATAGTTCTTCACCTACTCAAAGGCATTGGAATGGAGTAAAACAAATTTTACGCTACCTCGAGGCACCATGGATATGGGGTTATATTACTCAAATGTATCCAAGTATGAACCGATTGGTTATCTTGATCTTTGGATTTTTGTCTGATCCACATGATGGTAAATCACAAACGGGCTATCTATTTACATGTGGAGGTACAGCTATATCATGGCGATCTATGAAACAGACTATATCGCCCACATCATCTAATCATGCGAGAAATTCTAGCAATGCATGAAACAAGTCGAGAATGTGTATGGTTGAGGTCGGTAATACATCATATACAAACAACTTGTGATTTATCTTCGTGGAAATATGGTTCCAACGGTCTTATATGAAGATAATCTTGCATGTATTGCTTCAACTTAAAGAAGGATATATCAAGGGTGATAGAGCGAAGCATATTTCACCAAAATTTTTCTTCACTCATGACCTTCAAAAGAATGGTGAAATAGATATTGACAAATCGGTTCAAGTGAAAATTTAGCAGATTTGTTTACCAAATCACTTCCAAGTACAATCTTTGAATTGATTTAGAGTTTTTATATTTATTATTTTTCTTTGAAAGTAATTTATGTGAGTTATAAATTAATATATAATATAATAATAATGATACACAATATATATTATAATTAAATTATTTATTTAGTTTCTTTAATCTTTCTAAAAAAAAAAGTTAACTATGTCTTATATAAAAAACTGAGAGTAATTGACCAATTCTACCTATTTTATGATTTCACTGTGCTACGTGATTTTAATTGCTAAATCTAAAATCATTCTCATATGATTTCAAGGAGATACAATATGATGGAGTAGATATCTTTCGTGTTGCCAGCCTTTGCTGGCCCTTATTAGGGTTCAAACCTGCCTGCAAGCGATGCAACAAAAAAAGAAAAAAAAAAAAAAAAAAAAGATATAAAGTTTCGTGTTGTTGAAAAAGATAGGAAGGTTTAGATACGACCCGAACTGATTCCTTAATTTAATTTATATCTTTAGTTTAATTTCTTAATTTTTTTTTCTATTTTCAATTTTATTGTTAGAAATTAATTATATGAATAGATTGTTCGAACCATATTTGAATTATTCAAATTTTATTTTGTTTCCTATTTTTATGACTTTGTTTCTCAATATTTATTATTAAATTTAATTCAAATAAAATAAAAACATTCAAACTGTGTTTACACTTTTTTTGTCCACTAGGCATGATACATGAATTCACCCATTTTAAATAATTAAAATCTAAAATTAGATTAGATATATAAAATCTCGGGCACATTTAAAAAAGGGTTAAAGTCTAAACTTGTCATGGAAGTTTTCTAAGGGAAAGATCCAAAGACCGAAAGCTTTTGTGGTATCATTTTTACTTGGAAGTTTACAAAATGGAGCAAATATGCCCATCAGTAATCTTGACCGTTGGATTGGTATTATTTTTGCCCCAGAAGTTTATAAAAATTTGCTCCTAAACAAAACTTCCGGGGCAAATTTGCTCCTAAAAAAAACTTTCGGGGCATATTTGCTCCATTTTTTTGTAAACTTCCGAGGCAAAAATGATACCACAAAAATTTCCGGGTTCGGATGCTCCCTATGCAAAACTTCCGTGATAAATTAGGTATTTAACCCTTTAAAAAACTATGAAATTATTTCCTAGAGGGCAGAAGATCCTTCAAAAGCATTTATGATTCATCCTTATGATTCATATTTAACCTTGTATCTTATAAGGTGAAGAAGCACTGTATTATCACTATTTTTATTTTGGAAAAAAAATTCAGAGTTAAATTTTTAAAATTCAAATTAACATGATTAAATAAAATAGGAAAATTCCAAAAAAATACAATTAAAAATGAAAAAAAAAAAATTGGTGATACGAATTTATCAAATGCCAAGTCAGAACTCAAGTAGGTATATGAGATTTCCAATTCTGACAAAAATGCCTTGAATTGAGGGCACAAATTTAAGGGGTCAATAACAACATCTATATTTATATTATGGTTAAGGTACAAAAATACACATATGCTTTTCTCCGAGGAGCGACTAATAGCAAGTGCTTTTTTTAGGTGCAAAAATACACACGTGGTTACAAATTAGGTGCAAAAATACCGTTTGACCGTTAAGTTTGACTTTTTTTTATTTGACGGACGATGACGTGACATTTCAAAGGTGCAAAGAATACACGTGGTTTGTCGAAGAAAGAGCGCCTAACACCAAATATGTTTTTTTTTAAATTTAATAATTTTACTTCAATTAAAATTGTTTTAGGATCTTGAAAAAATATTTCAGGTATTGATCGGTACTAAAAGGATACTGACTTATATTGAAAAAAATATTTCAAGGTATTGACTGGTACTAAAAAGTACTTTCAGGATACTGACTGGTACAAAAAAATACTTCATAATTTTAAAAAATTATTTTAGGATCTTGAAAAAATATTTTAGGTATTGACTTGTATTAAAAGGATATTGGCCCGAAATCTTGAAAAAAAATTTTATGGTACTTGAATGGTACAAAAAAAAATACTTCATAATTTAAAAAAATTATTTTAGGATCTTGAAAAAATATTTCAGGTATTGAGGTACTAAAAAGATCTTCGATCTTGAAAAAAATATTTCAAGATCGACTAGTACTAAAAAGTACTTTCAAGATACTGACTGGTATAGAAAAAATACTTCATAATCTTGAAAAATTATTTTAGGATCTTGAAAAAATATTTGGGAAAATCCATCTTGGGGCCCTTTTTGGGAAAAAAATCCCAAAAAGGGCCCCAAGATTTTGAAAATCCCAAAAAGGGCCCCAAGATTTTGAAAATCTCAAAAAGGGCCCAATGGCCCTTTTACGGGATTTTTCATTAAGACGTTAGTTGTTAATGTGATTTATTTTAGTTGTTAATGGGCGATATTGTTGTTAATATGACTGTTTTAGTTGTAAAAAAATTGTTGTTAATATGATTGTTTTAGTTGTTAACGGGGGGCTGATATTATTGTTAATGTGACTGTTTTAGTTGTAAAAATTTCATGAATTTATCCCAGAAAGGGTCCAAGGGCCCTTTTTGGGATTTTTTTTTCCTAAAAAGGGCCCCAAGATGGATTTTCCCAAAATATTTCAAGCTATTGACTGGTACTAAAATGATATTAACTGGTACTAAAAAATACTTCAAGATCTTGAAAAATTATATTAAAATCATGAAAAAATATTTCGAGTACTTAATCGGTACTAAAAATATACTTCAAAGATATTTTTTTAAGATTCTAAAATAATTTTTCAAAATGATGAAATATTTTTTTTGTACGAGGTAGTATTCTCAAAATATCTTTGTAATACCAGTCAGTAATTTTCATATCTTAAAATAATTTTTCAATACAGGTTAGTATACTGAATATATTTTTAGTACCCGGTAGTAATTAAAATAAAATTATTAAATTAAAAAATAATAATTTGGTGTTCGACGCTCTTGTTGACAAACCACATGTGTATTTTTGTACCTTTGAAATGTCACGTCATCATCCGGTCAAGAAAAAAGTCAAACTTAACTACGGTCGACGATATTTTTGTACCTAATTTGTAACCACATAGTCACTTTTGTACATAAAAAAAACTTACTACTCGGCGCTCTCAAAAAAAAAAACATATGTGTATTTTTGCACCTTAACCCTTTATATTAATATCAAATTTTACATTAACGACTTTACTTTCATGTTTGACAACTTCATATCCCAAAAGTTAGGAATAATTTTGAGGGCATAAGTTTCAAGAGTCAATAACAATATCTCTCGATTTTAGATATTGTGGGATGATGGGTGATGTGAGAGTTAGAGAAATTTCAAAAATATATGGATTATTTTAAGTGATTTTAGATATTATCTATTTAGTGACATTATTTATATTATTTTTCTGTTTTGTTGAGTGGTCTCTTTTATTTATTTATTTATTATTATTATTATTCAGCTAATTATTCCCCATTATCTGAGTTATGGATTAATGGGAGTCTGTTCACGAGTTATGTTCACAACGCGTAGAAAGGATCTGAAAATAAAATTAGTACTTGTTTTTGTTTTTATCATTGGAGATTGTCCTTAGGCTTTATTAGTTTTAGTTGTATGAGTTTAAGATCCTTACTCATCTTCTACTATAGATTTTCCTTCATCTTTATCAATAAAAACTTGTGTACTTATCTTGGATCCTATCAAAGTTGACTGAGATTAAGAAGAATTTAATCTGCTATCTCAACTCGTTTGTGACTTTACATACAAACTTTACATGACCAATGAGACTTGTTCTGACTTATTGCATTTCTCATACCCTACATTAGGGTAGGGCTTGCTTGACCACTGGACCGGCTATGCCCACAAACCAACCATAACTCAATGGGTTCATATCGTCATTAAGATTTAATTATTAAAAAAAAAAATTAAAGACTTGAGCATGACTTTATATTCATATCATGGGCACAAACCAACTCTTAGGATCCAATGTTATGAGTTGGACAACGGGTAGTTTCATGTGTTAGTTACTTTATGAAGGGGTGGTTTTATGCAGTAGTTATTTTATGAATCAGTTATTGTTAAATGTTGTCTACAACATAAGCAGTTATTGGCCTGGTAGTTATTTCTAGTAGGGCTATATATAATATAAGCCTATTAAGTGTGGTATTGATATTATGAATGTATGAATGAATGAAGAATTATATTGTTTCCTGAAACTCCCTTTCCTCTAGAATTTCAGATACCAGTTCTAGACTTCTTTCCTTCTCTCTTCCTCTCTTTCATTCTTCTTTCTCTGTTCTTCCCTCTCCTCTAATCCTAAATCTAATAGCACTCAAATGGATAATGTTTCTTAATCTTTAGATATCATACCTTGAGTTTCCTTTCCGACGTCTCCCTGGATCAGCAAACTTGACAAATAATGGCTTATCACAACCCTATCCAGAAAAATAGATGATAAGCATAATGCTTCCACAACGACAATTTTGCAACAATAAAGATAAAACCTTTCTTACTCGCAATATATAATTTCCACTAAGTGCATGTATAGCTGCTAGTTGCATATCTCTCTGAGAGAGTGAGAGTATTTAAAATAACTGAATCCTTCAATCAAGAGGGAAGGAATATATTACCGTTCAGTATTTCAGCTAAGCAAACACACAGGAAAATCCAAAACTATCATGTTGAAGGGGGAAAAAGAACAACTGCATCAATCTGTACCCTGATTTTTTAACACAACACCCGCACTGTTGGTTCTTGGAGTTTTGATGATAACAAGACTTCATTATTTAAATCTTTTGTTAAAAGGGATTTGTGTTTTTATGTTAAGTTAAGGAGGTGTTCTTGGTTATTCAAGTAATTGTCCTGTATAAATTGTCACCTTTCGAAAGTCTGCTGAAAAACTATCTGGTATTACTTTCGGACGTTACTCAAGTAATGAGCACTCCTTTTGCAAGTAATTTAATTACTTTCTATGGTTACTTGAGTAAGGTTGTTTAGCTCCGCAAGTAATTTATTTACTCAACATTACTTTCTGGAGTTACTCGAGTAATACCTTTTGATTTGCAAGTAATATAGACTTAATCATGTTTTGCTCAAAACATTACTTTCCAAATTACTCAAGTAAGCTATTTCCTTTCCGCAAGTAATCCCATTACTCTCTGACCTTACTTGAGTAAGGCACATCTGTTCTGCAAGTAATCAAGTAATAGACGCCTCTTTTCAAAGTCTCTCAATATTACTTTCGAAATTACTTGAGTAAGCTTCGCAAGTAATTTCATAAAGATGATTCTAACGCCTCTGTTTCTTGAACAACTTGATTTTACTCAAAGTAATATTTCTCCAAAGTATTTTATATCTTGAAAATATAAGATATTACTCAAGTAATCCTTTAAGCTACCGAAGTAAGTTCTTGCAAATTCCGAAACCATCGGTATGTGCTTAAACTCGCTCTAATCATTATGGGTAATCTTTTAACTACTCTTAATCACTCTCAAACTTATTTATATCATATCTAAACATCTTTTTGAGTGGATTTCAGTTGATTAACCTTTGTTTAATGTGAGATTAGCCAAAAGCATTTCAACATATCAAAAGTATTTATTGCGCTGAAAAAGCAGAACACGCAAACGAAATTAAAGCGTGTAGATCGAAGATATTAAAATTTGTTATTTTGCACAAGTAGGCGAAGGCATTTAATGAAGCAACGGTCGAAGTCTCTCAACGGCTATCACATTCAAATCTGCCAACTACCCATCTACCGAAGCTTTGTGCAATTAATTCGACTCAAACGGTCATCAAGCTTCAACTGGTATAAATAGGCGAAGAGCTGAATTCATCGTCACGAATAACACGAGACGAGTATTCAAAGTGATCAAATTATATTCTGTTTATATCTTCAAATATCATTGAGCTTCAGTATTTATTATTCATCTACTCTGTGAGAGAGATTTATCATTTCTTTTATATTTGTTCAAATCTCAAGATAAAGGTATCTTGAGTGTGGGTGTACGATTATAACTTGTAAGGGGGAGTGAGTTATAGGGAGAAAGGATCATCCTGAGTTACAAAGTGTGTAATTGTATTTGTGAGTTAGTGAAAATCCCAGAGTGTCTGGGGACTGGACGTAGGTCAAAGAGTTGGACCGAACCAGTATAATTCCTCTGTGTCATTTCTCTTTACTTCTTTTACTGCTTTCATCGTTTATCCGGCGAAAGAATTTTTGAGATCACCTATTCACCCCCCTCTAGGTGATATTCCACCTTCACGCACAACCCGAAAAGAAAAGCAAATTCAAGATCTAGCAGACACTCACAGGTTTCTGGCTAAGATCTCAGGATGCTAGGAGACAAACCACGGTTGTTCTTTTTTTTTTTTTTGATACAAAAAAGAGGAGGGATCTCCCTCAACCTAAGCCACTGCTAGAAACAACATGCCCCTTATCCTTATCCAGGACCTCATCTAAACCTCCGAACGTTTCATGAAACTGATGGATACCAGGCCATATAACAAACGCTTGTTTTGCCACATAGTCTGCGGCCATATTGGCTTCTCTAGGAATCCAACTCACCAAACCACGGTTGTTCTTCCTCTTCACGAGATATACATCTTCAACCGATCCATATCTTAAGAAAATCTGTCACAACAGACACCATCTGTTAGTTTCATGCTCTCAAACTATCAGCAACAGTAACTGTAACACTATTTTGAAACGAAATTAAGCGTGCAATATTAACATTTGATACCATAAAGACCCATCAATTCCCTTGGGCCAAATTGCAAAAGTTTCCGTTTGGCTAGAAGAGACTAATAGTTGGTATTGCAAACATAGTTGGGGCGTGCAACAACTTTCACAAATTCCTCTACCGTAGCCTCTATGTTCAAAGACTCACAGCAAAAGTATGCTTTGATGAATGCGTCACTGCCCACTTGTTTTGTTCAGGTTATATAGTTTTTCCAACTTTGAACTGATAAGTAAATTTTACTAGAGCTGGATATCTTTGGTGGAAATAGTTTGTCTACTACAACTGGCATCAGATTAAATGCACACAAGCAAACTCAAAAAACACACAATTCCAAGAATCTGCACTCTGCAGCACAAAAAGTTACCAAGATGTTCCTGTCCATGGTCGGCATATCTCACTTGGACAGGACCTACACCCTAAAAGGTAATCAAGTTTAAGAATAAAAACAAAACAAATGTATTCCATGAGGTATTTAGCATCAAAAGCAATGCAGCTCAATCCAGGAAGAGTTTGTTGATTGTGCAATACTCTAATTGCCCCATCAGCTTCTTTTTGATTTAGCATACTTAATGAAACAAAAACCTGCACAAGCAAGAAGTTATATATTGATTCCATCCATTTTTTATCAGCCTTTCCACAGACAGATATCAATATTAATCAGACAATTGATCAGTGACTCAAGTGACTATAGAAAGTTATTTTTCACACGGTTTCATCAAACAAATGAGATCAATTCCTTATATGTACTTGTAACAACTATTTTGGCAGGTATCAACATGTTGAGAATATAAGTTTATAAATATTAATTAATTATTATTATTAGGGATATCGTTTAGTATTTATTAGGTTTAGATATGGATATTATATCACTAGTAGAAAAAAGGCTTTTAAGACCTGACAAAAGAGGTATCGTAAGACCGGACTCGCGACCGGTCTTATTCCAAGCAGTCTTAAAAGTCTGTTACTCTTAAGACCGGATGCGCGTCCGGTCTTAAAAAAACACTTTTAAGACCGGACTTTTTAAATATGAGGTCTTAAAAGTAAGACTTTTTAGACCAGACTTTTTAAACATCCGGTCTTAAAAGTCACTTTAAAAAAAGAAAGACGAAAACATCCGGTCTTAAAAGTCACTTTTAAAAAAATAAAATAAAAAAGAGACGAAAGGCACACCCAGGATCAATTCCCGATCTCAAACCAAAACTTGAGAGAACTTTCTTCTTATTACCACGGCAAAAGCCAGAATTTACAAACACCAATAATATAGACGAGGGAATTTATTGGATCGATACTTTGTGTGTGTGAGATCAAATGGGTGTGAAAGAAATTGTGGCTAGAAGCGATGAAAAACTAAAATGAAAGCATGAATTAAAGATTAACGAGGTACAAGGTGTAGAATACGAGAGAACTAAAGAGACTGGAAAATTAATTAAAGTGGAAGGAAATTTGGTAGTTGCGTCTACGCTGCGTCTATAGATCTAAGCTTGCAACAACAACAACAAAAATTATCGAGACAAGACGAAAACATAGCAGTTCATCGTACCGTGGCTCTAGATTCAAACGGGTGCTTGTAAAATCTGATTTGAACCCAACGACGCGATGTCGCCGTCTTCATATATAAGAGCTTGAATAATCAGGTCAAACCTGGAGAAGTAGAATAAAGTAGAATATTCAAGTCCTCCCACAAATAATTAATTGAATCAAAAATTGCTTAAAGTAGAATAAAATGAAGCTTGTGATATCTGAAGTAATGTTGAAGATGGAGTAGACCAAGAGACAAAAGAAGCAAAAATGAAACAAGTCGAACAAGACAAAGCAAAAATTACAAACCCGCAGTAACTAAAACCAAAACAAGAGATAATGAGAGCGAGAGGAGGGCAAGAGCAATTTTCACGGCTTCGGAAAATTTGTCGGCGATGTCCTTGAGATGAGGTTAAAGAAAATGTGAGGCGAGATTTACCAAAGTCGTCGAAGAGAGGTTTAGAGAGCGAAATTCAATTTTCCGGCGGGAAAATAGAATATTCATCTTTTATACTTTTTAGATCGGACTTTGTAAATATCCGGTCTTAAAAGTAGACTTTTTAGACTGGACTTTTTAAACATCCGATCTTAAAAGTACTTTATTTTTATATTTATAAAGCGCACGGTCATACTTTTTGGACCGGACTTTTAAAATATGAGGTCTTAAAAGTAAGATTTTTAAGACCTTATATTTTAAAAGTCCGGTCTAAAAAGTTCTTTATATATTTACAGAATTGCCACAGAGACTTTTAAGACCTCATATTTTAAAAGTCCGGTCTAAAAAATTAGCAGATCATGATTTTTTGAATTTCGTAATTAAATTCCTAATTGTAATCATCTTAATTAAGTTGTTAGAGAGATTTTAGGAATTAAGTTAGCAGATCATGGTTTTTTGAATTTCCTAATTAAATTACCGATGGTAATAATCTTAATTAAGTTGTTAGAGAGATTTTAGGAATTAAGTTAGCAGATCATTTTTTTTTAATTTCGTAATTATATTATATTCCTGATTGTAATCCCTAGATTATAGGAACTGTCTAGGTCAGAAGATTATTTACTTATTAGCATCTGAATATAATTCCAATTAAGCGAAGGAATAAATCATCGCATTCTTGGACTCATCTCTGATCGGCGTCTTCTCACAATATTTACGAAATTGCCACCAATCATACTTTTAAGACCGTATATTTCATAGTCCAGTCTTAAAAGTGTTCTATATATTTACGAAATTGTCACCGCTCATACTTTTAAGACCGGATCTTTTATAATCCGGTCTTAAAAGTGTTCTATATATTTACGAAAGTGCCCATAGGTCATATTTTTAAGACCGGATCCTTTATAATCTGGTCCAAAAAGTTCTTTATATTTATGAAAATGCCACCGGTCATACTTTTAAGACCTGATTCTCTATAATCCGGTCTAAATGAGGCGGTCTTAAAGCCCTTTTTTGCACTAGTGTATTTAGGAATATATCTTAAGATATTTATGATTTGATCTAATTAGATTTGATTAGATTAGTTTCTTGGGTTAGGGTCCTCTTTGTATTCTCTTTTATTTTTAAGGATAATAATATTAGTATTTTCTTGTGCCTCAATGTGATCATTTCATCATTCACAACATGGTATCAGAGTGTTGGGTTGCTGATCGGCATCAGGTTGCTTAGTTCGGCCTGCCCCTAGTGTTTTCATGCCTGGGGTTCTTGTTTTCATATCTAGGTTTGTTGGTTTTACTCTTGGTTCCTCTGTTTTGGGTTATTTTTCTTTTCCAGATTTGTTTTTGGTGTTTCTTCAGATCTGGTTGAATCAGTTTGGAAGCTCCATGGCTCTCTTTTAGTCTTTCATTGCCTCTAGTAGGTGGTTTCTTTGTTATTTGGTCCCTAGTGAGACATTTGAAGTATTGTTTGGTTCCTAGTTAAACCGTTTAGTATTTGTCTCTGGTGAGACATTTGTTGTTGCTTTGGTCCCTTGTGAGACCATTTGGTGTTCATCTTTGGTAAGACGTTGCTTCTTCTATTATGGTTTGGTACTCTTTGTTGTCTGAGATCTTGGTGATGCTTGTGGATTATCACCTCAACCTTTATTGTTCGAGTTGTAGGCCATGGATCGGTATTTTTATTTCTGTCGTGAGTGTAATACAGACATTAACTTGTAGCTCATTGATATATTGAATCAGAAGGTTTACCTTCTGTTCATTGAAGTTATACTTTTTGCTCATTTTACAATTGTGATCATAACAGGATCATCGTCCCAGCATTATGGTTCCTGTCCTCCGACGAGGGACTGGTTCACATCGCCTGAATAATAATCGCATCTTCGCTGTTAACCCTCAAGGAGGACTCTCCTCTGGTCATGGTGGCTCACAGCAGGCTAGTCGTCGGCTCCCTCATCAGTTTGTCAAAGCTTTAACCATTAGGAGATTCTTGAGGAGGATGTCACAGAATGATCCTGCGGCTATGTCTACTTATGGTCGGATCAGAGCTGTCTGTCTCCAGCCTCCTCCGGCTCAGAACCGTCCAACACCGCTGCGGCCGCCACCAGTGAATAATGCTGTGGTGGTTAATGGGAGGGTGAGATCACAAGAACCTGCTCCAAGCGAAGAGTTTGCAACTGATGACAATGGAGTAACCCAGCCCGATATCAACCTGCCAGATAATCTTATGAAGAATGACGTGGTTGAGTATGAAGCACCAGATTTGACTCTGAAGCTGTAGAGCTTCATCAGTTTCATTTGTGGTTCATGTTTTTAAGACGGCGTCACCGTTGTTGTTCCGTTTGGGTCATTAAATTGTGAAATTTTATAACATCTTCAATTAAGAAAATTTAGTTGTCAAAGTAGGCTAGCTCATGCAGTGTTGAAAATGGGATAAACACTTGTTAAAATTCGCATATGCACTTATGAATGTTGAGTCATTAACTTGTGAAAGTTTTTAACTTCTCCAGGTAGGAAAATCTAGTTGTCAAAGTAGGCTCATGCAGTTGTAAAAATAGGCATAAGCACTTGTCAAAATTTGCATATGCACTTATGAAAGTTAGGTCATTAATTTGTAAAATTTCATAAGTTCTCTAGGTAGGAAACTCTACTTGTCAAAATAGGCATTAGAATTTGTCAAAATGGGCACAGAGACTTATGAAAATAGGCACATTAAGTTGCCATTCTTCTATGCCAGACACTCTTTTTTAAATTAGGAAGGGCAATTCAGTAACTTCACATTCCATATTAACCATAATGCAGTCACTAAGTGATAAGTATATATTTTATAATTAAATAAGTATAGATTCTGAGATATATTGGATTGAATTTATTAATATTATATACTTATTTAATTATTTTTATATACTTTTCTATCATTTAATTAAATATAGGATAAAAGAATATTATGACAGAAAATTTATTCATATCTTATTTTATTGTGAAGGAGATATTAGAAGAAGAAAGAGATAAAAAGGAATCAACTAAGATATATATATATATATATATATATATATATTGAAAGATGATAAAGCATCAGGCGGCGTGCATTGGATAATTCCATATATCCATCCATATATTATATAGAATATAATATATAGGATATATCATAGTTGAGGAAAAGAGAATCTAAAAGAATATTTAATTATATATATATATATATATATATATATATATATATATATATATATACTTATCACTAAGGACCTTTAATTTTTTATAGGGGAATTTGGTATGAGATTTTCTTATAATTTTTTATAGTCTTTGGGACCTCACAATAATTTTCCCTTTTTTAAAAAGCGTCTCTTGCATTTACATGGTCTAAAGCGTGAGATTTCATATTAAAAATCACGACGTTTTTTACTATAAGACAAACGTTTATTCGTGATAATTATTAAGTTATATAAATTTTTGGATTAAGGTTCAATTTTGATTTAGAAGTTTTTGTGTATAAGTTGGGGATATCTAAAAGTTTTTGTTTGATCAATATTATATCGAAAGTTTTGAAAAATTGAGCAATGTCACTCCTTGCCATTAAAAATATTAAGGTTAAGTATCAATTTTGTCCCTGAAGTACGCGCCTAGGAGCAATTTTGCCCTGAAGTTTTCGGCGTAGCAATGTTGGTATAAAAACGCAGCAATGTTGCCCCTCCGTTAAAAACCCTAACGGTTAACTAACGTTGACCATTAAGGTTTTTAACGGAAGGGCAACATTGCTACGTTTTAATACTTCGGGGGCAAAATTGCTACGTTTTTTTGGGAGCAATTTTGCCCCTGAAGTATTAAAAACGTAGCAATGTTGCCCCTCCGTTAAAAACTCTAACATTGACCGTTAGGATTTTTAATAGAGAGGCAACATTGCTACGTTTTTATACTTTGGGGGAAAAATTGCTACGTCGAAAACTTTAGGGGCAAAATTACTCCTGGGCGCGTACTTTAGGGGCAAAATTGATACTTAACCCAAAATATTAATAGTCAAGTTAGTTTTCTATCGGTCAGTATGCTTTTGCTTTCATTTTTAACACCTGCAGAGCGATATTGATCTAACAATAACTTCTATATACTCACATCTCCTACACAAACTTTAGAAGCAAATTTTTCCATTGAAGCTTATATTTGGCTATTGGCCTAAATCCTTGAATTGATTTCTTTGTTAATTTAGTTTGTTCATTGATTTAATCAGAATTCAAAATAAAAACCAAATGAATAATATAAAACTTTGCCTACTCTTCAAGAACCAATTATCTTATTGAAACTAAATTTGTTAAGTGATTATGCTATTGTCAAAAGTATTCACGCGCTTGTCGTCCAAATACGACTTTTACATTCAAAAAGACTCAAATCAAAGATTCCATATGACCACAACTTAATCTATTAGGATTGTTGTTGTTTGTTGATGATAATGATAAAATTTCATGGATCACTCTACTAAAGCTTACGTGGCCATTGGCATATATCTCCAAATTGATTTTTTTTGTTAATTTACTTTGTTGATGAACTTAAAATATGAATTTGAAATCCGCGCCAGGTGAACAAAACCTCACTTACTCTTTGAGAAATAATCCTCCAAATCTAACTAAATTTGTTGATTACGTAAAAGCATTCATGTAACTGTGACAAATAAATGAACATACAAAAATAAATTTAGTGTATATACAATATAAAATAAAGAAAAGAATTACAGAATTATAAAAACAAATATAAATTTACCCAAATGTTAAATCTATAACAATTATGTGAGCAAGAATTCTTAATACGCTCCCCATGCCGGCCTATAAAATGAGAACCATACATCTCCCAATAACACCACCAGGCACCAAGTACTACCTTCCTCTTCACCCTAAAACCTCCAAGCAATCTTTTCAGCTACAACAATGTCCTCCAACAACATCAGTTGGGAGATTATTCAGATGTCATATCGTCGTCTCCAAGCCCAACAGAGGCGCATTCTCAGAAGAAGAACTACTACTACCCCACAACAGGTTTCAAACCTACAACGGTATTACCGGCTTCTTGTCATGGGGGCTCATCGTCCCAGCATTATGGTTACTGTCCTCCGCCGACGGACTGGTTCACATTGCCTGAATAATAATCGCATCTTCTCTGTTACCCCTCAAGGAGGACTCTTTTCTGGTCATGGTGGCTCACAGCAGCCAAGTCGTCGGCTCCCTCATCAGTTTGTCACAGCTTTAACCATTAGGAGATTCTTGATGAGGATGTCACAGAATGATCCTGCGGCTATGTCTACTTATGGTCGGATCAGAGCTGCCTGTCTCCGGCTCAGAACTGTCCAATACCGCCGCCGTTATCACCAGTGAATAACGCGGTGGTGGTTAATGAGAGGGTGAGGTCACAAGAACCTGTTCCCAGTGAGGAGTCTGCAACTATCGAAAGTGGGGGAAACTCAGCCCTATGTCAACCTGCTGGACAATCCCATAGAGAATGACGTGGTTGGGTCTAAAGAACCAGATTTGACTCTGAAACTCTAGAGATTCATCATCATCAGTTTCAATTGTGGTTCTTGTTATTCATGTTGTTATTGTGCTTGTTTGTTTTTTTTTTTTTTGTTGGGGCAGATGATTTGATATTATCGCCAGGGTTTGGAAAATAAGTGTTGTATCACATTTAATTTATTGAATGAAGTTTACAAGTTTCAATTCTGATTTTAGTTTGTCGATCCCAACTTGGGTTTTAAGTTTTTGTGTTTGATGAAACGTTGGCGATGGATATACTACGAGATATGATATCAGGTCTTAATATATAATTGACATCAATATCAAATAGATTAAGAAGCCACCTTCGTTACTTGTAAATCATTAAAAATATTATCATCTTTATTTTTTTTGCATTTTAACTTTCCCCACATGAGGTTTTTATTTTATTAAATATTTCTTCACATTTTTTAAAAAACTAAAATATTAACAAAATTGTCAAAATAAAAAAAAATAAGTTAAAGCATACTTTTAACACTTTATGTTTTACATAATGCATATTGTTGATTCCTTAACTATATAAAGTAGTATATACTTTTGGTCCTATATTTCTAATATGATTAATGTTACTAACAGAAAATGTTCAGCAAACTCAAGTGAATATTGTACAACTAACAAAACATATTTAAGTTTTAGTTTTTTAATATAATATATTTAGAATATTGAACTAAACTAAACTCATAAATCGCTGCAAATAAAATTGAAGTTTCGCTATTTAGGTTATTAAACTATTTTTTTTTAATACAATCGATATTTTAATATTGACTACTTCATTAGGTTTTTAGATATTTTTAATTTACACATATTTTAAATTTAAGATTAATAGCATTTAATTACACAGTCATCACTTGAGTTTGTTACATCAATGTTTTTTGTCAGCAACATTAACTATATTAGAATCATAGAATCACAGGCATTGTTGTCAAACTCGCGAGTTGACTCTTCGAGTTTATCGTTTTTACGTTTATAGCTTATCAAATCGAGTCGAGTGTCACTAGTAAACTCGTGACCATTGTAAACTTGGTTAAACTCACGAGTTTATACACCGAGTTTACCGTTTTTATATTTCTAGCTTACTAACCCGTGTTAACTCGCACTTAAACTTGTGTTAACTTTTTTATTTGATCATGTTTAACGGCTTTATATATAAGTTTTATAGAATTTTTTTTGTTAAATATGGTAAATTTTGAATGTTGATGGATTTAATTTCAATTATTTGGATTTAGAATATTTTTAAATCAAACTGTTGTCATTTTCTTATATTTTAATTATTATTATTATATACTATTAATACCTATCTAATAGTGAAAGTAGACTCTTACGAGTTTATGTCATTGTCACAAGTTTACTTAAACTCGTGAGTTTGACAACCTTGATCACATGTATACTTAATAAAGTTATAGATCAAAAGAATAGCTCATGTAAACCTAAAGGATTAAAAGTATGATTTAGTCTAAAAAATAATATAATATAAAACGCTTATATTAAATTTAAATAATTCAGCCTCTATTAAAAAAAAAAAAAAAAAAAAAAGAATAACACAGCCATCATGCATGCCACTTTTCCCAAATAATAGATGTTTGAGTTATAATTTAATTTGCCTCTGAAATTTTAAAGCTTTTGGGCTAAGGGAAGCATATATGCTTTTTAGGGCCTATTTGAATTGACGCTTAAAAATCACGTTCACGTAATTTGAGACAAAACTCATCTTATATATTTATCGGCATTGGAAATTATGTTAGAAAAGTTGCTTCTACCACTAATCCAAACTACATGTTTTGATACATAAAATTTTTTATAACGAATAAAAATCATATATAATTTGAAACTTTTAATTACCAATCAACATGATATAAATTTACATTAATGATAATATATCTATCACTGTTAGCATGTTTGAGTTATCGTTCAAGAAGCACGCTCACGCAAGTTGAGATAAAATTTCTCTCACACACTTACCTCGTACACCATAAATCATGTTGTAATTGCAGCTTCTAACCGCTAACCCAAAGAGACACTTAATTTTTAAAAGCATCTTTCATTAATTTAAGTGAGAATAATTTTTTCAAAAGCATCTTTTGCATTTTCATAGGTTAAAGCGTCATTAAAAATGTTAATGATCAATGTTAGTTTTTTATCATTTTGCTTTCGTTTTTAACACTTGTGAGGCGATATTGATCTAACAATAACTTCTATATACTCACAACTTCTACACAAAAACTTTAGAAGCAAATTTTTCCATTGAAGCTTATATTTGGCTATTGGCCTAAATCCTTGAATTGATTTCTTTGTTAATTTACTTTGTTCATTGATTTAATCAGAATTCAAAATAAAAACCAAATGAATAATATAAAACTTTGCCTACTCTTCAAGAACCAATTATCTTAATGAAACTAAATTTGTTAAGTGATTACGCTATTGTCAAAAGTATTCACGCGCATGTCCAAATACGAATTTTGCATTCAAAAGGACTCAAATCAAAGATTCCATATGGCCACAACTTAATCAATAATGAATATTGTTGTTGTTTGTTGATGATAATGATAAAATTTCATGGATTACTCCACTAAAGCTTACGTGGCCAATGGAATATATCTCCAAATTGATTTTTTTGTTAATTTACTATGTTGATGAACTTAACATCTGAATTTGGAATCCACGCTAGGTGAACAGAACCTCGCTTACTCTTTGAGAAATAATCCTCCAAATCTAACTAAATTTGTTGATTACGTAAAAGCGTTCATATAACTGCGACAAATAAATGAACATAGAAAAATGAATTCAGTGTATACACAATATAAAATAAAGAAAAAAATTACAGAATTATAAAAACAAATATAAATTCACCCAAATGTTAAATCTATAACGATTATGTGAGCAAGAATTCTTAATACGCTCCCCATGCCGGCCTATAAAATGAGAACCATACATCTCCGGATCTCCCAATAACACCACCAGGCACCAAGTACTACCTTCCTCTTCACCCTAAAACCTCCAAGCAATCTTTTCAGCTACAACAATATATCCTCCAACAACATCAGTTGGGAGATTATTCAGATGTCAAAACTGCCTGTCCCCCGCTTCCTCCAGCTCAGAACTGTCCAGCACCACCGCGGCCACCACCACCAGTAAATAACGCAGTGGTGGTTAATGAGAGGTTGAGATCATAAGAACCTGGTCCAAGCGAAGAGTCTGCAACTGATGACAGTGGAGTAACTCAGACTTGGCTTCTCTCCACTAGCATTTGAGTCTGTTCCCTTCCTTTTCTCAAAACTACACCGTTTTGGGTGTATTTTCGATGTAAAATGATGGGGCTGACTATTTTTTTTTAAAGAAAATGATGTCTTGTATTTTATGGCATTTTTTCAAAAGCATCTAGTGTCTTAAAATATTTTTCTACTAGAACTATTTTAAGATACTGTGTGCTACTAGAAAAATATTTTAAGACACTAGATGCTTCTGAAAAAATATTTTAAAATACTAGACATCATTTTTTTTTTTTTTTTTAAAAAAAAAAAAAAAAAAAAAAGCCTAACCTCATCATTTTACATCCAAAACTACACCCAAAACGGTGTACGTAGTTTTGAGAAAAGGAGGGCAACGGACCCAAATACCGGTGGAGAGAAGCCAAATCCAGGTAACTTAGCCTTGTATCAACTTGTTTGATATTCCCATTGAGAATGGTGAGGTTGAGTCTGAGGAACCAGATTTGACTCTGAAGCTCTAGAGCTTCATTAGTTTCAATAATGTTGTCCTTGTTTGTTGTTGTTGTGTTTGGGGAAGATGATTTAATATTATCGCCCACGGTAAGGAAAAATAAGTGTTGTATCACATTTAATTTCATGAATGAAGTTTACAAGTTTCAGTTGTGATTTTAGTTTGTCATCGTTCTTTGATCCCAACTTGGGTTTTATGCTTTTGTGTTTGATGAATCGTTGAGAAGGATATATAACGAGATTATATCAATTCCCAATATATAATTCACATCAATATGAAATAGATTAAAAGAAATTCATAATGAATAAGTATTATATATAATATGAAACTTTTAATTCCCAATCAACATGATATAAATTTGATCAAAAAAATGAACATGATATAAATCTACGGGGGGGAAATTAATGCGTTATATCTTGCAAGCATTTCGTTATTGACAATTGACATGTTTCAATGAATAATGAATTGATAAAAAAGGGGCATTCCGAGAATCGAACTCGGGACCTCTCGCACCCAAAGCGAGAATCATACCACTAGACCAAATGCCCAGCTTGTCAATGAATATTTTGGAGCGTTAGAAATTACAATCTATTTTATCAAAGAATTTGATAACCTCATAACAAGAACGTTAGAAATTATACTTACAAACTTATCTCTTTTTCTAAAAAATATTATTATTATTACTACTACTTATCTCTTTTTTAATTATTATTATTGTTGTAGTAGTAAATCAGACGCAGGTAATAGGAGCGATCATGAAGAATAATTTTCTAGCATGCCTTGTCTTCATGCACGAATACACTCAACAGACCCACATTTGAAATCCTTAGGCACAACTGCACAAGACTACACTTGATCCGTGCCAGTAGCCCAAACTATACCCAAAAAAGAAACAAAAGATAAGCATATATACAGCTCACAAAACATGAATAACTTGCTGATGCAGAAAACTACGCAAGATGCTAAGGAGTAATTCAAACTATATCAGAAAATCAATTTGAGTAACAAACTTTTTCCTGTAAGCATTTTATGCATAAACCATATGAGATAATCATTGGGGAGGCTTGTAGACACGATCAATCCTGCTATATCCTTAGAAGGCGCATTTACCATTTCAACTCCTATAATGTGAATGCAAGCGGTTAATATTAAAGGAATCAATGAAACCAGTAATGAGCTCAGATGTATAACAACAACAACAAGCTTTATCTTATTAGTAGGGTCGGTTACATGAATCGCATAGTGTCATTGTGCTCTTTCCAGAACCAAATCTTTGAATAAATTATTCACCAAAAAATCCCACTCAATAATTTCATTGAGCTTAGATGTATAGAAGAAGTAAAAAGGTTATCGGGAAGTAAACTCTCATGATAGTTTTACCACTCAGGCTTCAATGATAGTTCCAGATCCAGCAACCAATTTACAAAATTTCGTTTCACAAGCCTTACAAATAGGATTGTAAAACAAGGATAGCTGTCTTAAATTCAGGCATAATAGGTTGTAACTCTTATCAGTGTGAACTTCCAAGGGCATTCAATTCTTCAAAATCTTCCTCAGATGAAGCGAAATCCTCACTAGGCAAGTAACCGGCATCTTTCATTAGCTCATTCAATCCATTCATCAAGGGGTAAATCTCAGAAGCATGAGGGTTAGAAGTATCCCCAACCAAAAAGGGGGAAAACTCATTGCCAACAGAAACCCAAGTACAACCAGGAGGCTTTCTCACACCCAAGTCCCTCATACAAGTCCTCACATATGCTAGTTCGTTCCAACGGCCAGCAGCAGCATACATGTTGGCGATCAACACATAGTAACCTGAATGATCAGGCTTCATCTCCAGCAATTTCCCTGCAGCCCATTCCCCCATCTCTGTATTTCCATAATTTTTACAGGCTCCCAAAAGAGTTGCCCACATAGCAGCAGTAGGCTTGTATGGCATCCCAATTAGAACTTGCTTTGCTTTGTTTAGAAGACCGGCTCTCCCAAATAGATCGACCATGCAGGCATAGTGCTCTACGCAAGGACTTACCCCAAAGACATCTGTCATCTTATTAAACAGCAATTCTCCTTGTGCTAGAAGGCATGAGTGACTACAAGCCGATAAAACTGCGATCATTGTTATCTTGTCAGGTTTAATCCCAACCCTGCACATCTCTTCAAATAGTTTTAGAGCAATTTCTCCATCTCCCTTCATGCCATATCCAGCAATAATAGAAGTATATGTGACTTCATCTCTTCCATTCAATGAATCAAAGAGCCGTCTAGCTTCTAAGACTTTGCCAGACCTCGCATACATGTCCACAAGAGCATTCCACAATAACAAAAGGTCCTTAAAGTCCTCACGTTTCATTATGTAGCAGTGAAATTCTTTACCATGCTGTAGATTTGCTATGCGAGCACATAGAGGAAGAATACTTGCAATGGTCACATAATTAGGTTCAACCCCCTCACAGAACATCTCTCTGAAAAGGAAGGACACTTCTTCATATCGATCCATGTTTGCATACCCAGAAAGCATGGCATTCCAAGTAATCACACCTTTTTCTTCTATTTTATGGAAGACCATATATGCATGCCTAAGGTCTCTGCACCTAGAATACATAGTAATTAATGCATTTTTTATGTTATCAAACACATCAGAGCAAGTTCGGACAGCATGTCCATGAACCTCCTTTCCTAATTTAAGGGCTCCAATGTGGGAGCATGCATTTAATCCAATGAGCATCGACACAGAGTCCAAATGAGGAACAGATATTCTCATCTGAGAAATCAAAAGAAGTGACCTCCTGAAATTGGTTGTTCTCAAGCATGCCCCAGCTATGGTGTTCCATGTGATCATACCCACTTCAATGCCCTCCTTGCACATGCTTTCAAAGAGCTGAAATGCTTCCTCCCACATATTCCTAGAGGCATAAATACCTATCATAGTGTTCCATGTAACATTATCTCTATCAGGCATACGATTAAACAAACCACGGGCAGCCTCCACTTTCCCAAACCTACCATACATGGAGACCAGTGCATTGTTCACAACCAAACTCCACTCCAGAGAGCTAGCTTCGATAGACTTGTGAATCTCTATGCCAGTAACACAATCCGATACTTCACCACAAGCCTTGAGAACAGATGGATAAGTGAAATTGTCTGGTTTAACCTGCTTATTCACCATTTTCTTATAAACAGAAATAGCCTCTGAAAAAAGCCCATTTCTAATATAGGACGAGATGAGCAAATTCCAAGGTAAAGGGTCCAAACAACTAGTGTTTTCGATGGCAATGTGAGCATCAGCGAGAAGATTGACATTTGCATAAAAAGTAATAAGCCTAGGAACCAAAATGGGGTGTTGATCAAAACCGAGTGAGATAATCTGGGCATGAATTTGCTTACCCTGTGGCAACGATTTAAGGTTGATGCAAGATAAAAGAAGAGAGCTAATAGGATGTAAGAGAAGGTCGAAAGAACAGAAGAAGATGCATGGCTCTGATTTGAGAAAATACTCTGAATGCATCAGCGAGAAGGTTGACATTTGCATAAAAAGTAATAAGCCTAGGAACCACAATGGGGTGTTGATCAAAACCAAGTGAAATAATCTGGGCATGAATTTGCTTACCCTGTGGCAATGATTTAAGGTTGATGCAAGACAAAAGGAGAGAGCTAATGGGCTGTAATATAAGGTCGAAAGAACCAGAAGAAGATGCATGGCTCTGGATTTGAGAAAATACTCTGAATGCATTTGATAGCTGATTCTGTTTTACAAACTCTCTGAGAGATGCATGAAGAGAGCCAATCATAGATGCATCACCAGGAACGGTTTGTGTATCAACTTGGCAAGTGGGTAGCTTCCATGATTTTGGTATGAACTTTTGAACTTGAGACAATAATTGATTTCTCGATACTGAAAACAACGTTGAAGACAGCATAAAATAAGAACCGACCACATGGCTTCATTAAGAGTATATTGATATAGTTTGGAAACTGAGTCTCCGGTCCAGATTGCCACATGAGGTATCAGAACATTCCAATGCAAGAAATGGGGGGGGGGGAATTGGGTTGCGAAGTGATTGTGGGTTACATTAAGGTAGATTCTCGAGCTGAAAGTTCAAACCTTTTAAGCGAGAAAAAGGTGAACAGACGACGGTTGCGGCCAATCTCTGTTCCTCCACTCCTACAATTAGTTCTCTGTCAAAATTAGCAGCTCCTCCGATGTCGTGCACACGACTCCAAGAGAAAAACCAGCAGCAGTAGACGACGTCAATAAAGAAGAACCAGGTCCCTCGCTCTCTCGTGCAGCTCGTCACTTGATGAAGAACACAGTTCGGGGAACGGCATCCTCCCCTCAGCAGCTCCCAGCCTCGCAGCCTCCGTTGAAGAAGACGATGATGAACAGTTCCAACCTCTCTGTCCCTGTCGCTCTCGCTCAAAGAAGAAGAGGAGATTCAGAAGAGAGAGATAGGTGCCCCTGCGGCAGAGGGGGGCCGGGATATGAGAAGAGCGGGGAAGCTTCGCTGATCCAACGGGAATTCGGAATTTTAGGGATTGATTTTTATTTTTTTGGGTACGACAGGACAACTATTGTTTTTTACTTATAGTTGTAGGGTTAACTGCCTGTAGTAGCCCTTGTCTTTGGGTTCAGGGGTGAGACTTTCTAAAAGTTGGATCTTGAAGTTGGTCAAAGTGTTGGGGAGGGCGATTCTGTCACGCAAAGCGGTAAAAATCTTTAGGAAGAGGTGGAGGTATGTGTATTCTGGGAGAGGATCTTCTCTTCATCCTTTTTCTCATTTTCTCTCATTAGCTTATCTAGGTTATTGATTGGGAAGAAGAGATAGATGTTAAAGTAATATTGTGATTGATTGGACGGATATGATTTAGAGATAATGAGGAATAATGAGAAAATGATCAGGAGAAAAATTCAACCCGTGTATTCTCTAACCCAAGATATCCCGCAGATGCCCCCGCTTTAATTTGAATTGTGGGTGAAATTTCAACTCCTTTCCTAAAATTTTATTATTAAAAAAAAAAAAAACCTGCCTGTAGTATTTTTGTGCAGCCAGCATCCAGAAATTTTTTGAGCATGTAATACCTTAAATTTTTTTTTTGGTACATCCAATAATTTAAAGTATTTTTCTAGATGTATTTATCACCTAAATTACTTAAATTGTTAGGTGAAAATTTTACACACAAAAAACACTATAGACATCTTGAAAATACGGAGTTTAAATAATATGATTTTGTAAAGTAGAAATATAAAAATCATAATTCAGAAAAAAAAAATCACAAATTTAACATGAACTTATATCCACCCATCAACAACTTTTACTAACACACAGTGGAGATTATTGACAAATTCCAATTAATTCGACCCCATAAAAATGAAGAATTTGTCATGTTATATATATGCTTAAAAGCTTCTTATATTACCGTAATCAGTCATTAATTTTGATTTCCACTGAAATTCAAACTCCATATTATTTTTGTTTTGGGCACAACTTTCGTACTTATGAGGGAAGGCTGATAATTAGTAATTTCACTCATAAAATCTGTATGCAATTGACTGAAGATTAATTTCAGGCCTGATTCAAACTATAATGCAGAAACATCTGTATAATAATATTTATTAAGCATAAGTTTTACTTCGTCCAGTTCTAATTATATGACAACATTTGGGAGTTGATTTTAATTATGATTATAGAATAAAGTTCTAATTTTTGTCAATTTTTTCCCAAAATAACCCTATCATTTTCATAGTGGTTCGATGTTTTACAAACTTGTAAGGTACGCTAGAGTAGAGCAAAACAAGGCGTTGAACAGAGACACTACATTAGAGGGGGATGCTGAGGGGACGGGGAAAAAAGCACAGAAACAATTTTAAACAAAGTCATTTTAGAAAAACAAATATAATTAACTAATATAACTACTATATTTAATCTCTATAAAATTAGATAAATATATCTGGTACATACAATATGTTGGTAATTTACTATACTACTCCCTCCTGGTCACAATTATAAGAAGCGAAGTTGATTTTTTGGAGAGATTAAAAAAGTTAATTATATTAGTTTAGAGTATTTTTATTTTTTTCTTCAAACTAAATAGTTTGACTAATAAACTAATATATAATCTAAAAAAACACAACATATGAAATGATTAAGTAACTTATTTAGCTTCCTTAATCTCTCCAAAAAAAGTCAACTAGCTCTTATATATGAAATGTTGTCAAACATAACACTCAATAGTTTTGAGATCCACTGGCATATTCTGGTGCCCGTCACGTATAGCAATCAAGTCTCGATCATCAGCTAGAAGGTAAGCTTTCAAGAAAGCAACTATGGCCCCACCAACGAACCTTCTCATAGGTTTCCTGGACTCTCCATTCTTGCAGAGACAATATGTAAATTTGCCTCTAATTCCCTTAGTATCATCGTCCAGCATGTCAAGATGACCATAGTCCTTTGCAACAAAGTGCCATGAAGGTTTGGGACATTCGTCAAAGAAGTCCCTATGGTTCACACCTTTAGGGGCACAAGGTGGGAACAAAGGGTTCTTCTTGAGTTCACCTAAGTCTGATCCAATAACCATGGCAGGGATATCAAAGTCAAAAGAATGGGGTACGTAAGTGAGCACTGGTGGTGGGGTTTGTTTTCCTTTGTCCATTCCATCAACTGGGTCTATGCCTATTAAGGCTGAGAACTTGAGATTCGTGATGGTGTTTAGTTTCTTAAGAGCCACAGCAAAAGCTGTTTTGCCTCCTCGACTATGGCCTCCAAGTGCTAACTTACTGCAATTTGATTTTACATTTGGAGGAAGATATCTTGAGAGCCCTTCACCTAGCCAATTTGTTATTGCAGCCGCAGAGTGAATCTCGTCGCTTATATCCGGTCCAGCTACTGTGTATAACTGTTATCACAGAACACGATACAACAACATTTTCTGTTTTACTGTAATAACATGAAATGTAGAAAAACAGTGTTCTGATAGTCAAGTGACATATAGACAGTTTATGGGTCATATAGAGCTGCCTCAGTTGCAAAATGCCTCGCGTATCAGTGATTGAACTCACGCGACAGACAAGAAGGACTTCTGTAGCATAAAAAATTTTGAAGGAAAATGAACCAATAAAATAAGCATCAAGGATAAATACAATGACGATACTTTCTTTATGTTTGAATGGAAGAAAATAAAGAAGGAAATGGAAGCAAAACTTTTACTCGTTTTTTTTTTGCCTTCTGGAAGCAAAACTTTTACTCGAACTTTTTGGTTTAACCTCTCATTTTAAGAGAAAATCTCAGAAGAAAAGTTTCTTCAGTCGTCCCTTCATTCTGTTCCATCCAAAATACCAGAGCCAGAAAAGGTCAAAATTAATCACACATTAAAACCGTATGATATAGGACCAAAGAGAGTAAAGTTCTAACCTCGTTGACCGCAACTTTTCAGAACTTGGTTTCTGATATACAGTGCATTCAATCTAGAATTACAAATTTAAAGAAAGCTCGTTTTTTCAAAATTGACTTGTCTTCTCTTGTTTCTCTGATTCACTCCGATTATACTATATAATATACTTCAAAGTATATTGTCTCTCTCCAACTATAATAATATATAATGCGCTTTAAATATAACCTGGGCTCCTGTTTGCATGAATTGATTATAAAAAATTCTCTACAAAAGCATACAACAAATAAATTATTCGCTAGTCAACATAAACTGGTTATAAACTTGCCAAACGCGCATCTAGCGGTATCAAACCGGGACACAAACAAACACGCAAATATGTGAAACAAATATCAGATATACGATAGGGCTTTGATAGGTAGCAGTAGTTGACAGACAAGGGTGAAATGAGGACTAACCTGAGGAGCGATGACAATGAAGCCATGAGAAGCGACGTGAAGGATAAGCTGAGAGTAAAAGGAGTTGGAGAGAAGGTAGCCATGGAGGAACAAGAGTAGAGGGAAATCTCCTGCCTCAAGAGGCGATGCAATCAAAAGCGGTTTCGGAGGTGGAACTGCGAATACAAGAGGAAAATACTGATGACAAAGATCCAACAAAGAAGATGAAAACGTAATCGAGCATTTCACAAACATAAAGCTTATAGTGGAACTAACAATAAGCAATAAATAGCACTCACCATTTACGGGTGAATCGATCGTCTGAAGTTGGGTGGTGAATTTTCCGGTTTCGAAGACATCGGAAAGCATGGAAGCGGACGAATGAGAGGAATACATGGAAGCACACTCTGAATCTTGCTTAGAAACTAAAGTTGTGTGGCTTGCACAATCAGATTACAGTCTTGTGTGGCAATCTCGTCTTCCACAAGTCTTCTCGCTTTTGGTCATCAGTTCACATCTTCGAGAAATGAGCTAGATATTTTTACCGGGCTTCACTGGTGGGCTGGTGGCCCATGGATTCAATTCTCAGCCCAATAATTCGGACCTAGATGTGTGGAAAGAGCATTTTATTTTAATTACCAATGAGGATTGACACAGTTGGTAAGGCGTTAGTCTTCACCCCAAAAGTGAGGAGGTTCAATACCCACCGGTCGATGTGAGTAGGCGTGGAAATAAGTCAGCAAAGCCGGCTAAACAAGCCTTAGCTTATAATGGAGTAAAAGCGGCTAAATACACGCTTTTTTTTTAGGCTGAGCTTCATTTCAGTTAGGCGCAAGATTTTTAAAGCGCTCTACTTACAACTGATATGGCGCTTTAAAAAGGCCTCATATTGTAGGGCTTGAAGGCTATAAGTATGCGTTATGCACTTTGAACCTATTAAAATCTATATAAATATAAAAATGAAAAAAATAAATATTGTGTTATTTATATGATATAAATATAAATATAAATATAAATATATTTATTTAATGTACTAAAGGTTTACATGCCAGGCCTTACAAAAATAGGTCTGGCCGGTTTACACATATAAGTCTTTAAATAGGCATTGGCCTGGCCTTTTTAACAAATGAGTGGTCAGATCAAGTCCTAAACAGCAATGCAACAGAGGTCGTCGATACGATAGAGGCCTAGCTTATTCTCACCCCTAGATGTAAGGGCTTCGTTGTTGGGCGATATGTAAGTACATCTGTAAGCGTTCTTTGAGTCTAGAGACGTATCCTAACCTGGTGGGATACCAGTGTCTACTAGGGACGGACCCCCGCAATTATAATTAGTAGGGGTAAAAATTACATAAACGAAAACCAAAGTTTCAGGAAATCACATTTCATCCTCATAAAATTTTAATATTTTCAATTTAGTCCCTTTATGAAACTATTAGGGGAGGATTGAAGTGAAAATATTAAAAAATTTATAAGATAAAATGTAATTTCATAAAAATTTGGGTCATTTTCTTTAGTTTTGGGGGCGGGGGCCACCCTTAATCCCCTAATTCCGTCCCTGCCCCACCTGAACTTTATATATATATAAATATATTATATATATATATAAATATCTGTGTGCATTTTATTTTAATTGAGAAATTATTTTTACTTTTTATTTTGCATCTTTTAAAATTAAAATAAACCTAAAAGTATTTTTAAAACAGTTTTTTAAAAAATATGGAACATTTCATATTTAACATGAATCCATGCCAGTAATCAAGTGGAGCAGTAGAAAAAGAGAGGATGTTTAATCCATTAATGAATAGTGAGACCAACATGCGAGTGTCATGTGTCCAAAGAACATTTCTATACAAGCCACTTCCAATTTTATTGTCCCTTTTTAGATATGCCAAATAGGAAATTAGTTAAGGAGTTTATTTTGATTTTATTTATATATCTTATGCCAAATTATTTTATTGATTACACATAAATGATTTCTAATCATAAATATTTTTTACACATAAATTATTGCAACTTAGCATGTAGGAAAACAAAACAAGGTATCTATAATGAATAAATGATACTCTCTCTCCGGTCCTAATCGTAGGTATATTTACCTAATTTTAGAGAAATTAAGGATAATACTTAAATTAGTTAATTGTATTTTTTTTTCCAAAATGCCCTTATTTAAAATTTAAAATGGCATTCAGTTACTCTGATTATTTGTTCTTTGTCAAACCACTCTTACCTCACACATGAATTCTTCGGAGCTCTCACATAGTCCGACGTCATCATCTCTCTTAACAACTTCCGGTCTACTCTTGGAGGTTCGAAGCGTAATTTAATAACGATGCCATTGTTAAATATGACAAAAGTTGAAAAAAAATTTTATTAAAAAGAATAAAAAAATAGTAGAATTTGGGTATATGTGACATTAATGAAGTTGCAAGCATTGCCCACTTTATAAAATATATAGGTGCATTATTAAATTATTATTGTGTTTAGGGGCATCTTGGGAATAAATTGACAAAATTGGAACTTTGTCCTATAATTATGACTAAAATTAACTCTCAAATGTTATCCTATAATTAGGACCGGAGAAAGTGCATCATCAACAACAACTCTTTGTTTGGATGGACAGAAAAGTAAGGGATATTAGGAATGAATATTTTCAAAAATGGTATAAAAAAAAAAAACAAGGCTATTTTTATGAGTTTTCCCTCCTAATTTTATTCCCACTATTTTTCTTTCCATCCAAAGTTACATTTTCTAGTAGATGAGAGAGTTGAATTCTCTCCACTTTCCCTTTTCCCATCCCATCTCAATTGTTGGGTTAGTTATGTATGAGCTTTTTGTATATGATAAGAATCTATTTTTTAAAGTGTAAAAAATTACAAAAAAATATCACTTATACTTTAAAATTTTATTGACAAGAACAATAAAATAATTGACAATTTATTTTGTTGTGAAAATCATCTATTTGAGATTTTAAAATTCAAGTGAGATTTTTCCAAAAATTAAAGACTGAATTTTAATCAAATTAAAAGTTTAAGGATTGAGTCATAAAGTTAAAATTTAAAGAGCTAAAAGTTTATTTTTCCCAAAATAAAATGTGTTATATCATAATATTGCAACTCAATATGCATGAAAACCAAACAGTTAGAAGGGATCTATAATGAATAAATTATACAACATCCATAGTAAGCCTTATTTTATTAGGTGTGGGATTTGGATTCTCTCCACTTTCCTTCTCAATGTTATATTAAATTTTAATAGTTCCACATTTAATATTTTTTAAGATTATTAATAAAATAAATAAATTGAGGTAAGGAAAAATATATTTTTTCCAATCTTTGTAATAAAAGGCATTGATATATAATACAGTATTTAGGCATATTTGCACCACTCCACAGAATCTATATTTACGGCTTACTTTTCAATAAATTTCTTAAACATATGTATTATCAAATTGATGTTTTAAAAAATATTATAGTTAAAAGAACTTTAAATTTATATAGTTTAAATAGGCATAATTCATACTCCATTTATTTTTTTTTATTTTTTATTTTTTGATAAAAGAGAGGCATTTGCCTTTATATATTAGAAAAAGAAGGGAGGGGATCAAGTCCCAAACACTCATGTAAACACAATCCATAATCGGATGGACAATCACGTAAGATAGAAGAACCTCTAAGTCCTTCTTTTGCTAAATGGTCACCAAAATGTTTTGATCTCGGAGATGTATACTATTTTGACTTCCCAATTCCAAGACAACATGTCAAGGATTTGTAAAGATACCATCGTGCCATTCAGGGATGGACTTGGCTGCATAATATTCTCAACAGTCATTTTCGAATCAGATTCCACAATAAGGCGTCTATGACCTTCATCCCAAGCTAGTTCCCCATTAAGATTGCCCATTCCTTTGCCTCATAGATTCCACAAATCCCCGGTGTTTTGAGTAAAACCCAAAAGCCATCTCGCCATAGCAATCACGTAAGACCCCACCACAACCAGCTTTACCACAATTGGGAACCAAGGATCCATCCACGT
The DNA here is from genome assembly GCA_019022615.1 of Acacia melanoxylon. NCBI lineage: Eukaryota > Viridiplantae > Streptophyta > Magnoliopsida > Fabales > Fabaceae > Acacia > Acacia melanoxylon. The sequence goes on from JAFJYJ010000011.1 coordinate 6,087,492, forward strand.
TCATTTTACTCCAACCAGAAGGAGGAGGAGACCAGTTGAGCATACAAGTATCAATACTACTCCTTTCACTAGCAACAGATGCAGAATTCATACAAAAGGATTTCCATGAATTCCTAATAATCAAAATCGGACAACTAGGCTTCTAAAAATCCTGATCAAAGACACACTTATTTCTCCAACACCATAAAAACCAGCAAGCAACTCCCCAGATAAGATTCCACATATGGCCGTCTCATCGCACCAACCTCCTCGGAAAGGTTAAATGAAATCCAATCCTGAATAGAGGAAGAAAAGAAGGTCGAAGCATACCTTTGTTCAATTAGTTGAAGCCAAATCTGTTTGGCATATTTGCAGTCTCTGAGTATATGAAGTTCATCCTTAGGACCTGCGTGGCAGAATTGGCAGGTGGGAGGTTCAGAAGACCATCTACTTCTCAGTACCAAGGTAAGGAGCCTTTTACTAAAGGCTATCCAAAGGAACACACGGATTCGCTCAGAACCATTCCAATGCCATATTTTTTTTATAAATGTGGTTGAATCTGTGTTGTGGTGGTTTCTCCTGCAAAAAATAAGCGCTTTTCACTGTAAAATTACCATGTGCGGTTTCTGTCCAAACCATAAAATCTTTCCCAGCAGCTTCCATAGGTGGCAAAATTGCTAACAAACGCTGAATAATGTCATTCGGGACCACACCTGCTAATCTTGTAAAATCCCAAGATCCATATAATCCCCAATCCGCCACTGAACTAAATTCTTCCTCAGCAGTTAAAGGCCTTAGGCAGCAATCTTTAATCAGTTTATCTTTATATAGCCAGTGGTCACGAAAAAACAGAACGGACCTCCCATTCCTGCATTTCCACCATGTACCTGATTCAATAAGTTCCTTCTGATTGCATACAAACTTCCACAAGCTAGAATCTGCATTCTTAACGTTAAGAAGACAAGATTCACTGCGTAACATATATTTATTTTGAAGTATCTCTGCCCAGATCCCCTTAGCACCAGACACAAGAAACCAAGCCAGTTTCATTCCAAATGCCTTGTTAACCGATACTAACTTCTTAAGACCCAACCCTCCATGTTGCTTAGGCAAAGCTATGCGTTCCCATCCTAAGGAATGAAATCCTTTCTTTCTATCTGTTGTTCCCCAAATAAAGTTCCGTTGTAGCATCTCTATCTCTTCGCAAATACTCACAGGGAGTTGCGTTACTTGCATTGGATAGATAGGGACTGTACTAATAACAGATTTGGCTAGGGTGATTCTCCCTGCTGTGCAAGCTGTCAACCTTCCAATTTGCCAGCTTCGCTCTCACTCTGTCTACCACATATTGAAAAGTATCTCTGCCCTTCTTCTGTCTTACTAATGGAAAACCCAGATATTTCCCAATATCACAAGTTACTCTCATTTTTGAAATGTCTTTAATTCTTCCTTTCAACCGGGCAAGAACTTTTGGGGAGAAGAAGACCGAGGACTTACCATAATTCACCTTTTCCCCCGAAGCTTGGCAGAATTTATTTAAAGCCCAGGTCATACATTCAGCCTGCACCTCAGACGCTTCACCAAATAGAAGGATGTCTTCTGCAAACATTAAATGCGATATAGTTGGACCATTCGATGATAACAGAACAGGTTTCCAACTATTTCTTGCTACAGTATCACAAATGATATGTGATAACTTGTCCATACACAAGACAAACAGAAAAGGTGAAAGTGGATCTCCTTGGCGAAGTCCTCTACCAGGCTTAAAATAATCTGTTTTGGCACCATTCCATAGAACATTAAGGGAAGGGCTTGAGATACAATTCATGACTAGAGAAATGAACTTGTCTTCGAAGCCCACTTCTATCAGTATAGTATGGATAAAATCCCATCGCACTCTGTCGAATGCCTTTTCGAGATCGATCTTCATTGCCATCAGACCTTGTTTCCCTTTAGCTTTCTTCATCTTATGAAGAATTTCTTGTCCAATGACAATATTGTCCTGGATGTGTCTTCCTGAAATAAAGCTGGCCTGAAATGGAGAGATCAAAGTGTCCATAATCCCTCTTAGACGGCATGAAATGACCTTGGTAATGCACTTATATTGGACCGTACATAAGGAAATCGGTCTAAAGTGCTCCACTTTCTGTGGCTGATTCCGATTAGGAATAAGAGAGAGGAGAGTTCTATTAGCATTAGAAATATCAATTTTACCTTCGAAGGCATCAAAGACAAATTGGCAAAGAGCAGGACCCACAATCTCCCAATTTTGTTTGAAAAAAATAGGTTGGAAACCGTCAACATCTGGAGCTTTATAAGAACCCATTGATTTTAGGATCTCATGAACTTCCAAAGCAGTAGGAGTCATTGCCAATTTATCCAACACTTGATTATCAATGATTGGAAACTTACTGACAGTGTCTAAAGTAGTACCCACATGGTTTATTCCATCATTATCAACGCATAAAAGATGCTTGTAAAATTCAACCACCAGGTTCCTGATTTCGTCTTCATCTGTAAGCCAAGCGCCAGAATCATTCTGAAAAGTTAAGACTCTATTGCTTCTTCTTTTGATACTTGTCTTGAGGTGATAATATCTAGTGTTCCTGTCACCCTTCGAGATCCACTCTGTTCTTGCTTTTTGGAACCATTTAAGTTCTTCCATCTTCATAATTTCTTCTAATTGTAAATGGAGCTGCTCCTCAAGAGTAGCCAAAAATCTAGAGTAGGGGTATGCTGGTGATCTCTGAATTCCCCCTAGTCTCGCTAGGATTTCTCTTTTCTTTTTTTCTACCAAGCCAAAGGTATTTTTATTCCACTCTGGAATTTCCTGTCTAAGATTATCAAGATTAGAGTTCAACTCCAAGTCCACCTGCCAGCTTCTGGTCAGAAAATTCTTAAAATCTTCATGCTCCATCCACATTGCCTCAAATCTAAAAGGTCGATGTCCTCTAACAGCAGAAAATATTCCCAGCTTTAAAAGAATCGGGTTGTGGTCAAAGAATTTCATTCTGGGAAGAACTTTGGCAGCACAATTGGGTAGAGAAGAGAGGAAGAATTGATTAACCAGAACCCTGTCTAACCTCTCAAACAATCTTGAGCAACCAACAAGCTGAGGACCCCTCCATGTAAACAGGACCAAAAGCACCTAGATCATTTAAGCAGCACTTGTGAACTTTCCTTTGGAACCATCTACACCTTTCGGAGTTGCCTCGTCGGCCACCAACTCTTTCGGACAGGGTCATTATATCGTTAAAGTCTCCACAAACAGCCCACGGGAGAGAAAGTCCTCCGGAGATCGTCTTCAATTTCTCCCAAAGGACAGTTCAAAAGTTGGAGTGAGGTAAAGCATAAATAGAAGTTAAAATAAATTCAGGGTTACCTGGAATTAAGCATCGAAGGTGAAGAAATTGACGATCCTCCTCCATGATTGAGATCGAAATAGCACTGCTATCCCAAAAGGCCGCAATTCCTCCTGACAGCCCGACACTCGGCACAAGAAGTCGTAACAGATGGCGGAGACGGGAAGCATCGGAACATCGTGTGTCTGCCAAAATCAACAAGATGGGCTTTGAACCATCTTTGATAGTTTTGAGATTATTATAAAGACTCTTCCCACAAGAGCCTCTACTATTCCAGTAGATTATTTGATCCATAAAAGACTATACTTAAATTAAGGACAAGCCCAATGGCCCAATTATAGGGGGGTCTAAGGGACCATAGATGAATTTATATCTCCCACAGAGTCCTTCCAATCTTCCTCACATTGAGAAGAGCCCACGTCTGGACATTCTTCCCCATTACCAGGCCCAATATTATCGAGTTGAAGCTGGCCTGGATCCACAGGAGTAGAGAGCGGTGATTGGACATGCATAACAATACCAGAAGGCCCAATAACATCTTCCCTACCCGATTTCCCCTGTTCCGTCTCCATAACGGTATCCACGTTTTCCTCCCCTGTCGTTATCATCAAAATCTCGCCCCTCTTGTCCTCGTACCTTTCCTCGCTCGTTTCTCCACACGTACGTCACCCCGTATTTAATGAATCTTTATCGCTCCCTCCACTATCTTCGCGACCACCTCTTCGTTACTATCATGCCCCTTAGTGGTTTCTTCTGAAATTTTCTCTCTCCCTGGAAAATTCTTGCTTTGCACTTGCTAACCTGTCGGCTTCCACATAGATGCCACCATAGCTTGGCTAATCACATTTTGCACACCATGATTAACTTCGTTAGTCTCTTCCACCTCAGCCAATACCTCAAACCTTGACCCCACCTTTGGATTAACCTGATTCTCGGCAATCTTCTCCTTCGTCTTCCTTGGGCGTCTAGCCTTCTGAACAACCTTCCATTTTCCCGGTATATCAGAAGCACCCTGTTCTTCTCCAACCTTCGTAGCCTCTCCCTTCCTCCCCTGATCCTCATCCGCAGCATGTTTCTTCTGTGGGCAGGTCTCAAATCTATGTCCATAAATTCCACAACTAGTGCAAAGTAAATGTAATCCCTCATATTCAAGATAAAAAGCTTCATTCTCAATGAGGAATCCCTGCATCATTTGCTTACTCAATTCAACCAGTACACAAATTCTGGCAAAGTGTCCTCTAAGTTGGCAGGAGGTATTCATATCTACCTTAAGAGTCTTCCCTATACGATTCCCTATCTTCGTGAGAGCCGCCTCATCATAGTATTGAAGAGGCAATTTTGGGATTCTAACCCACACTGCTGCTTTTTCTATAACCTCATTATCAGGCCTGAAAGATGCTTCCCATGGCTTAACAATCAGATAGTGATCATAGATTAACCATGGGCCTCCTGTGAGAGCAAATGAATAATCCTCTCTGTTAGTGCACTTCACAACATAGTATCCATGACCCACATTAATCAAGGTGATTATTCCACGTTTTGCCCACATTGCTTGTAGGCGTTTCTCCAAAGCTCTGAACCCAATGGTTCGTCCAAGTAACTTAACCACCACAGCATTACTCCAGGCTTTGTCAAGACGGTTCTTCATCTTATTTGAAAACCTGAAGGTTGGAAAATTCCTAGAGTGATTTTCTGTAATAATGCAGTCTCTATCCTTTTCCTCACGGTCTGTGGTTTCTATCGAATCATCAGACATAGTATCGTCCGAATGTGTCATCCTTCTCCTTTTCTCCAACGTCCTCCATTTTGTTCACCTCCTGGTTCGACGTCCCTTTGAGCTTATCTATAAACGATGTACCTCCTACCATGTAGGAGCTTGGATTCTCTCCCAGTTTTGGCCAGGGGCCCCCCAACCCAGTCTCCTCCTCTCTCTGAGTCACCTTCTTAACCTTCTTTGAACTTCTTGCCAGTAAATCATCCTCCTCCACTGAGCTAGGAACCAGAAGCTTTTGCCTCCCTGAGAGCACCACGTCCTCCATTCTTTCCACTCGTTGTTGTTACTCCATTTAAAGTTTGATATAACTTCTAGAAACTTGATGGTACATTATAAAAAAAGGTCTACATATGCATAATTAAAAAGATTAAAATGCAAATTTATTCCGAAAGTTTTCAAATTGTATAACAATGTTTCCTTAGCCGTAATTCAAGTTAAGTTTAAAGAGTTAGTTTTTTAAATATGTTGAACTGACAAGTTCATGTGTTATTAACTTTATTTTTTCAGTTAAGGTGCACCCTAAAAAGTTTTCACTCAAAGGTGTTAGGTATCCGAATGTTTTTTTTTTTTTTTTTTGGTTCAATATTACCTTAAAACTTGTCAAATTGTGATGTTGACTTATTGTTAAAAGATGTTAATTCTAATGGTTAAATGAGTTTGTTTAATCATATGCACTTACACGGATACTAAACTAGTGAAAACTCATGCTATTAAAGCTGTTAATATGTCATTAGAGCATTTAACACATTGTCAGTCAGATTTATTTTTAATAAGATATTGTTATTTTCTGCTGAAAACATGTTTTAAGGTTTGAACCTGTCAATTCCTTTTTCATCCTTTTCCCTACTAAATTTTTATTATTGCTTTACACAAAGGGAAAAAAAAATCAAATTATAAAAATAAAGGGGGTTTCATTAGTGTTATAAACTAATTAAGTGATGATTAAGGAATTAAATAGTTTTGCCAATGATTAAATAATTGAGTTGAAGACTAGAGAAGCAAATGTTCCTTCAAACAGTACCATGATCAAATTTTAAGCATATAAACATACCATGTGACTGCCACCTGTATTGGCTTATTCTGTATATAAAAAATATATTTCTAAGAAAATTATCCAGATCACTAGTAGTTTACAATGGGTAAGGTGGGGCCTAGTTCCATTCAACATCTATTTGTTCAGTACAATAATTTAATGTTCATTTATAACATTCGTCTTCCTTTTTGTTAAAACCAAATTTCCCAGTAGAATGCTGCTAGAATACTAGGGTGGAGTTAGGGATAGCCCCCACCTCTAAAATTATAGAATGATATTTAGATGTTTAAGAAATTATATCTCAATCTCATAAAATTTTAATATTTTTACTTTAATCTTCATTTGGAGTTTATGGAGGGACTAAAATAAAAATATAATTTTTTAATATAATTTAGGTTATATTTTATAATTTTTGCCTCCTAATTTTTATTCTTGATTCCTTCTTCTTGAATAGAATTTAGATACGAGAATTTCTTGTTGTAATTTTTAGTTTAACTTATTTATTCATGGAGATTAAAATTTCCCTGATTTTTTCGCTTAATTTATCTCCGTTATTATAAGGGAGAGATATTCGTTGTGAATATAAATGTCAAAGTTAAACATATTACATAATCAAAGGTAACACATTCTTTGATATTCCCTGTCTTTATTATAAGATAAAATGACTTTTTTTAGAGAGATTAATGAAGTTAATTAAATTACTTTATAATATTTTTTTTTATTTTTTTCTTCAAACTAATTAATTTGACTAATAAACTGATATATAATTTAAGGATACATAATATATAATATGATTAAGTAATTTATTTAACTTCCTTAATCTCTCCGAAAAAAATCAATTATATCTTTATAATTAAGACTGGAAAGAATATTTTTTATGAATGATTTATATTTATACTAAAAATACCAAAGAATGAGTTAAATTTAGTTATTAATTACTACTTATTACAAGGGAGGGATATTCTTTATGAATATTTTTTTTTTTTATGTCTATTTATATGGTAATACCATTTCTCAAAAACTATAATGGGAAAGGCTGGTGAAAAGGACTCATCTATTATATATCAGCCAAAAGAATATAAATGTTAATCTTCTTTTAAATGTAGGATGACCTAGTTTGTACAGCAATTTATATTATAAACTAGGTTCTACATTTAAGACCGAAGGTAATAATATAAACACTAAAAACTATAAAGTATTCTCTCCTGGTCTAATTATAGGACATATTTAACCGATTTTAAAGAGATTAAGGAAAAAAGTTAAATTAGTTAATTTTATTCATTTTATTAAAATGCTCTTATATAAATTTAAAATAATATTAGTAAAAGTGAATCAACAGCCCCTGCCACATGCCTCTCTAACCTAAAATTTTCCTTTACACACGTTTTCTAATCGAAATAATGGTTTTACTATATATACATATATGTATACATATAGATCTATACACACACACACATATCTCTACACACATACATATTGACACACACACACGCACACAGACAGATATACACATATGTACACAACACACACACATACATATATATGTGTGTGTGTTTATATATAACTGATCAATAAATAAATTAAAATCCAACAATTTAAAAGTTTCACTGATTGGAATAGTCTACGCACTTATATACATATACTCACCAAAAACCAAACACACTTGAAAGAATAAAATAGGGGTATTTTAGGAAGAAATTGACAAAAATTAAAATGTTGTCCTATAATTAGGACCAAAACCAACTCCTAAATATTGTCCTATTGGACCGGAGGGAGAATTTAATAAAAATATAACATAAAAAGTTGTAGAAGGTTGTGATGAATGGGGTATAAGCATCAGGCATTGCACAAAATCTTATTTGTATTGGTGAAATGTGTAACTTGGCAAAATTGAAAGAATGAATGTTGTGTCTTGTATTCATATACAAACGTTACATATATATATAAGATAAGAGAGTCTCAATCGTAATGGCTCATAATAACTAATAATGAAGATTATCCCTAATCTCTACAAATCAGGGATTCCTATAAATCTAATAATGACTATTAATGAAGATTATCCCTAATCCCTACAAATAAGATATTCCTATAAATTAAAATACAATTTGCTAGGTAATCCCCGTCACCCCCCGCTAAGATGGAGCATGGATGTCTTGGATGCGTGGCTTTGTGAATATGTCTGCAAGTTTATCAGCAGACCGAATAGGTAGAAGACGAATCAGCTCGGCTGGAAGCAGCTTGCACATGCAGCAACTCATTTCTCACTGAGCGGAAGCAAAAATGATCATGATGGATGAGCAATCGAGAGAACAGTCTTAGAAAAAAGAAAAAACTGATTGAGAGAATAGGTCTTGAGAAAACGAGGAAAAACTGATTAAGAGAATAGGTCTCAAGAGAAAACGAGAAAAAAAAAACTGAAAGTGACGAGGGAAGAAAGAGAACTTCAAAAATGTGTATATAAAATGGAGACGCCAAATCGGCGATGGGAGGAGAAGCAGTAGAAGGTGGTGAGGCCGGGGAAGTAAAATTGGTGAACGGAAGAAACTTTTGCGATGGACGGTGAAGCAATCGAGAGAATAGGTCTCGAGAAAAAAAAAAAGGTAAAAAAAAAAAAACAAATCGACACAAACGGAAAAGAAGAAGGAGCACCACAAAAGGATAACCAAAAAATGGACAACCGAAATGGCATGAACACACACGCTGAAGTGGGAAGTGGCCACCATCACACTGTTCGCAATAGCGGCCACCGAAAAACTTAAATTAATAAAAAACAATCAACTTGTGGCTCTGATACCATGTAACTTGGCAAAATAGAAATAATGAATGTTGTGTCTTGTATTCATATACAAACGTTACATATATATACAAGATAAGAGAGCCTCAATAAGACCGGCTAATAATGACTATTAATGAAGATTATCCTTAATCCCTACAAATCAAGGATTCCTGTAAATCTAATAATGACTATTAATGAAGATTATCCCTAATCACTACAAATCAGGGATTCCTATAAATCAAAATACAATTTGCTATGTAATTCTTATCAAAATGGCATACATATTGAACATGATATAGTCTTATTTCTAAATCATCAAACAAAATATAATTTAATTATCTTAAAAAATAACATTTAGAGTATCGCTAAAGAAAAGTATAACTAAGTTGCACATTCAAAATAGAATTTGTGTTATTGCTCTGAGTACCACGCAGGTTACTCGGCACTGAGTTGTCCTATACAGTGTCCTTAAATATGAGGGCTCTACTGGACTACTATATATTGAAGCCAACTCTTTGTACACGATTGCTGCATCATGTGATGCCTCCACATGGTTTCTGATCTATCCCCATCTCAATTCCACGTTAGCCCGCCCTCTGAGATTACCATAACACCCCTTGATCACTACCTTACATAATGCATGTGGACACCTCTCAACTGGCCCATCCTCATCATATGTGGAACCTTCCTTCCTTCCTTCTATTTTCACAAATCCCTTAATTACACTCTCTCATAAGGTGACTTCCAGTGCAACAGTTCATGTCACCAAGAGATCACACATTTAAATCTTAAAAACAATCACTTTACTTATGGGGTAAGATCGGATATATCAATCTCCACACCCCACCTAATAGAAACCTTATGTTATGCATTGAACCGTTGATAGTTACACTTTAGAGCTATCACACAAGTGTGTGACAACCACCACAACATCTTCTGCAAATGCCACTTGCTAAAGAATAATATATGGAGAGACAAGGAGATTATGATGTTCATTAACGCTTAAACCATTTCTGTCAAGTGGACCAGTGTATATAATACTATATCACTGGACAATAAGAACAGTAGATCTGATTTATCTTTTGTTTGTTGCTTCTTTCTTCATGGGGAAGACCAGGAAATGGCTTAGAAACTTGTTGATGTCCCCGAAGAACCACAAGGACAAAGAGAAGGGACAATGTGGAGATTATCAGATTCCTCCTTCTTCAACAAGTGCCTCTGAAATTCCAACCCCAAAAGAGAAACGAAGATGGAGTTTCCGTAGGCTATCAGATTCCAAACAACTCAATAATTCTGCAGAAACCAATGTGACTGCCTCACCGACACCACCAACCGCCACAGATGCTGATCAGAATTTGCAGAACAACAATCACTTGGCTATTATCACTGAAGAAGCTGCGGCTATTAAAATTCAATCTGTCTTTCGGTCTTACTTGGTATGTGTGTCATTTTCTGCTAAGCCTATATGATGACTCTCCAGTACTGTTATGTCTTTTTGTCTGTATTGTGATTTCTGAGATGAATGAGTAACAGGCAAGAAAAGCATTAAGTGCTCTGAGAGGAATAGTAAAGTTGCAGGCATTAGTAAGGGGACAATCAGTGAGAAAACAGGCTTCGGCTACTCTAAGATGCATGGAAGCTTTATTAACAGCACAAGCCAGAGCTTGTGCTCTGAGGATCAGAATGGCATCAGAACCAAAGTCTAATCAGAGACACTCAACTATAACAAGGCATGTGCATGACTTTGTTGATGTGAGTTCAAAACCTTTCTCTTGTTTTGTCTATGAATGAATCATATCAGTGACCAAATTGATACAACTTCAATCTCTAAATGAAAATTGAATCTGGGTTTTGTGTAACTAGGAAACTGACATGGAAACCGAAGAGAACATAAGAATTGTGAAGGTGGATGTTTCTGGATCACGGGAAAATGGCAGAAACAGAAAAGAAGAAAACCACAAGGTATCTCCAGCCATATCAGGACAAAGCAGCCCTGCATCATCAAAACCTGAAGAAAGGAAGCTTTCTCTTACTTCCCCAGTCCCAAATTACATGGCCAACACAGAATCATCAAGGGCCAAATTCAGATCACTAAGTGCACCTAAGCAAAGACCAGACACAGTTGAGAGGCAATTAAGCCGTCCTAGAGCTTCAATGGAAGCAAGAAATAGTAGTCACAGACCAGTAATGAAGATGAGAAGGTCATCTTCACATGTAGGTTCTAATGCTCATCACTATCAATACCCAAACTCAATCAAGCTTGACAGGTCCTCTGTTTCACTCATAGAAAGTGAGTGTGGTTCTACCAGCACAGTTCTCACAAATACTCAGTATTGCAAATCTCTGGTTTCATATGATGTGAGTAGTTACAATCTCATTTGAAAACTTTGATGTTATGGGATTTAGCTTAAAACCAGTCACTTCTGATAAGGTTTTATGTTTTTCTTCTTGTGTGAATGTATAATATTGCAGACTCATGAAGGTAGGTACTACTACTGACAAGGGCAGCAAGGTTTGTTCCTGCATTTTAGAGCTGGAGTTGAACTGTGTTCTCACAAAATCCATGGAAGTTGTGGGGAAGTTTAACTTCCATAGACTTTTTCTTTATGATAAATTATGTAATTAACTGTTAATTTTGTTCTTTATGATAAATAAAGCTTGTTAAAGTGAAAGAAATTATAACTTGTCTAACTCATTCCTGATCTTAAGTGATATGACGTAATCCCTTGGAGGAACGAGGTTTGTGTCTGTGTAAATATATATATTATCAAAGTGTTCTCAGAACTTCGTACGAACTTCTTCTTACCTTGCTAAATGCTAATCCGAAAGTGGGGAATTTGATTAAAAAGGGGGGAAAACAGAATCCTTATGTAATATGTTCTGAAAATGATAGTTTTTTTTATCCGTATTTTTTCTCTATTGTTTAGCACAGCATTAGCTTAATGATGAACACATGTACTTGCACAAAATTTGTTAAAACTTCATAAAGTTTTGCCACAAATTTTTTTCGGTAATTTCGTACTTTTAGGTAACATGTTTTGTTTCTAATAAAAAAGTTGTGTTAGCGACAGCAATTATGGTAAACTTTGTTTTTTATCAATATTTTTTAAAAGTTGAATTATACACTGATAGTGATATCATAAATTTTATGTTATAGTAAATGTCATTCCATGCACCATACTTCTAGAAATAAAATAATATAAATTAACTGTTTAACTTTGAATCTGTTCAAGTACCAAGCTACATGTTCTATGGTTATATTTGAATCCACGTTATGTACACATAATTACCTACTTCTAATTAGAGGTATAAGTATATTTTTTTATTTTTTATATTATATTTATTTAGATTTAAATTATATACATCTTTTTTAGATGTTTTTTTGCACTCAATATCTCAAATTAATTAATTTTCATAATACTAGTGTTGTGATAAATACGTAACCGGAAACTAATTAATTTGAGATATTGGGTGCAAAAAACATCTCAGAAAGCCATATATAATTTAAATATAAAAAAAAATACTTATACTTCTAATTAGAGGTATGAGCACCTAAAAAGCACATAATGTAGACTAAATCTGAAACCTAAAACGATCCCATTGGTGCATCACACTTTCCAATTACTTGAGTGAAACCAGCAATTCATTGTTGACATGTTTGGATTAGTGTTTGAATAGTATGTTCACATAAATCAAAATAAATCTCATATTACATACTTACTTCGTATGTCACAAATCACGTTAAAAAAATAATTTTTACTACTAATCTAAACAGGCATTGAAGTGATCTCTTATAACTCTACCACATCCTGCTTTGTTAAGTTATTGCTCCATCCACATTTAGCAGCTGTTTGGTATGAGAGATTAGCGAGAAGGGAAAAAAAATTATGACTTTGATTTTTTAAAAAATAGAGAAGTGTAGTTGAAAGTTTTTAATAAATTTTTCTTACTTTTTTATTTTACATTTTATTTTTATTAAAATTTTATAACCCCACTTCGTTAATTTTTTAAAATCCAACTCTTGAAAATTTCCCCTCCCCTCCCCTCCCCTTCATTTCCCTCTTGTCAAACATACCTTAGTTTGTTTTTTGTATGACTAGAGTATCCACCGCAAGTAACGATGACTAATCCCCTCACATTGTAGACTTCTTAAATGAGCTTTAATGTTGGCCATAAGACCCTCTCCATACATACCACTAGGGATCGAACCCCTGACTAGTGCTTAAAGAACCTAGCTAAATGTCATTGTGTTAGGCCTCATGGTTACATAATATAGACCTTAGTTTTATCCAATGTAAATGTGCTTGTTTAGAATAGCGATTAAAACCTTCAAAAGCAGCTTTTCAATTGTGATTTACGGTATACGAGATAATAAATATGTGATATAGGTTTTATCTCAAACCACATAAATAAACACTTTTGAATCAAGCACATTGTAAATTTAGAGGATCCACATGGTTTTTATCCAACTCAAGAACTTTTGGCATGGCTAAAGTCAGGGCAGCCCGAAAATAAATTATACCAATGTTAAGCCCTTTTTGTTTATCTTTTTTATTTATTTTGGTTAAGGTGCAAATTGGTTAAGAAAGTGTTATACCAGAAGCACCCAACAAAAAAAAGTTTTAAATGAACCATAACTACTAAAAAATAATTAAAAAGTACAAAATATCATAATGCCATTAGAACTAAAGTAACAACCGTTTAAAAAGGGTTAAGTTTTGAATAGAATAAAAGTACAAATAAAATATTAAAAATGGGTAACTAGCACAATCCACAATTAAAAATAAGTAACTAGCACAATAATGTTAAAATCAAGTTAACGGCTATTTGGTATTAGGTTGATCTTCAATGGAGCTTGGTGGCTGAATTTTCAATACAAACAAATTAGAAAAAGTCACAACATGGGATAGTAGAAAACCAAAAAACAAAACTGGATCTACCTGAAATTCGTCGATAAAAGGCTGTGAAGAACAAGGAACAAGCCAGTGTTGGTAGATATTAATCGAGTAGAGGACATCACATTCACTTTCGACCCACTTGGAGTGCCCTCAAGTTCTTACTCCCTTGCTGGATGTGGAAGGAGAAGAGGATAAAGAAGAGACAGGTTCATGAGTCGCATGTCAAAGGCAGAGATCTAAGGCTAAGAGATAATCTGTGCGAAGAACTAGATCTATGTCACCTTAAGACTCTCACTAGCCAACTGCACAATGTTCAATTCATACCAAACAACTGTTAACTTGATTTTAACGTCATTGTACTAGTTACCTTTTTTTAATTGTTAATTGTGCTAGTTACCCAGTTTTAATTGTTGGTCGGTACTTTTGGTTCATTCAAAACTTATTTGTACTAGATGCTCCTAGTGTAACACTTTTTTGGTCAATCTACACTAGAAAGTAACGACCGTTATTTTAGTTCTAAGGGCATTGTGTTATTTTGCACTTTTTAATTGTCTTTTAATATTTATGGTCAACTTAAAACTCTTTTTTATACTGGGTGCTCCCTGACACAACACTTTATTAATCAATTTACACCATAACCCTATTTATTTTGCCCCAGTCAACTAGGAGATGTCTTTCCTACTTTGACTATTTACATTTAAATTGTCAGAATAATACTTAAAGTATTAGATGCGTCACTTCGACGTGGGAATTGCCGCTTTAGACAGCTTCTTATCATGGCTTTTCTTCTTAAAAAAAGAATTAAAATAATTTTCAGATAAAATAACTAATATAGTCCTTTTTTTTTTTTAAAAAAAAAGAAAGTGTTCTTACAAAAATTTTGGCGCAAAATATATGATGTTGACATGATAATTAGTGATTTTTTCCACATTTATTCGTTGAAGAAGAGATAGAGTTGACAAATAATAAATCTGTATTTGAAAAGAATAAAATAAATAAATATTGTCAATTTAAAAAATAGTAATTCTTAATTAGTTGAATTAATTAACAACCTCTCTCTTTTTCTTTTTTTCATACTGACAACCTCCTATATTTCAGACAAGAGTGATATAGACTATAGAGTGAGTATATCACTTTACATGCCGATTAATTTGTTCAAAGGTATATATATAAAAATTGTGTTGCCCTTGCTTGTTTTTTTTTTTTTTTGTTACCCAAAATGGTTTTATAAAAATAAAAAAAAATTGAAAGAATTTTTGGAAAAAAATTTGTTGAAATGATTATTTTAAAAAGTTATATCTAAAATAAAAAAAAACATAAAACTTATTTAGAATAATTGTTTTAAAAATTAATTTGGAGACCTAGCTAAGAGAAGGCAAGAGATCGACATAGTGGGTTGTTGGACGATGCAAATGGAGACTACCCTTAATAGAAGGTTTGAACTTGTAACCTAATGCCAAAGAAGACATTAAAGATATGTGTTTTGTGTCAATTGAGCTACGTACAACTCCCCTAATAATGTGCCTCCACCAGAAGAGACTTCAATTCTTATATATAATTAATATAATGTGGTTCTTGGATCCACTTAACATCATCAAGCATCAAGCTCCTAATAGACACTCTGGCCGTGATGTGCTAATAATATTTATTTATGTAGCCACATCACAACATTATATTCGTCTTTTTTAACAAATGCGTAAATCACGTGTCAGACCATACCCTAAAGCATGCCAAAATAGAAAATACTGATAGAAAGCACTTATTCCCAAAAACCAAGCATGATTTTGGATGCTCATTCACTAACCATATTAAATTATTAATTAACTAAACAACTTTCTATTACAAAGAGAATCAATCACTCCTTCATTTTCTTATTCTGTACGTACGTAATTTTTATACATCAGCTTCTATTATATTATCAAGTTGTTGAATAACTGTGATTTTATCAGGATTTTTTTATACATTTTAAAGCACCTTAAATCATTTTCTATTTAGCTACTTCAAAACAATGGGCTGATTCATTTTTATATATATTTATTACGCTAAATTTATTCTACAATTTTTTGACACTATTATGTTGTCTTGTTGCGTATTTGGTTTAATGTTGTAATTCATTATTTAAAGTATTGCCCATATATTTATGCCGGATCTGCCCATGAAGGGCAGTTTCCAACTATGCCCTTCCTGGGCCATAGCCCATATATTTATGCTAAAATCATGATTTTAGGTAATAAAAAATCATCATGTAACGATTTGTAATACTATGAAACTAAACACATAAAAACTAAGGAAAATATTAGTGAGGTCTCGAGAAAGAAAAAAAAAATATCAAAAAAGTTTTAAGTGACTTTTTTTTTATATTAATTACGGAATTCCAATATCAAAAAATTTTCGTTATCAAAATGGTTTTTCATGTTGTTAAAATAGCTTTTCCTATTGTTAAAATTTCTATAAAAATATTGTTGTCAAAATAGCTAAAATTCTACACGTTGGAGGAAAAACTCGAAAAATGTTTGACAACAAGAAAAACATTTTGACAACATGAAAAATCATTTTGACAACAATATTTTCATAAGAAAATTTTAACAACAGAAAAAGTCATTTTAACAACATAAAAAGTTATTTTGACAACTGGACTTTTTTGATATTGGAATTATGTAATTAATAGGGATTTTTTTGATTGACGATTTGAGGTTGAGACTTTTTAAATATTTTTTTTCTTATTTAGGACCTCACTGATATTTTCCCTAAAAACTATAACCTAAAAAACTAAACACATAAATTTAAATTCTAATAAATTTAAGATAAAAGGCTTAAAAGCTTTGAGTATTAGCTTAAATAAGAATGTTTGTCTGAAAAGTCAACAGGCCGGCCGAAAAATGGCATGTTTATTTGTTTTCCCCCTTTTTGGACCAACTGCATGTTTTAAAGCAGAATTTTGCAACAATTGAAATACCTACATAAGCAATATGTAATATAGTTTTTTTTTTAAATAAAAAATAGTTTTTTTTGGGTGAAATATATAATAGTGTATTATAAGAATTAACAAATTGTTAAGAAAATAATAATCAACAAGCCATAATGGTAACCAATAGCATGACAATATGTTCAAATAATAAATTAATTTCAAAGTTAGTATTTAATTACTCTTATATTTTAAAATTATAATATATTTTTTCTAAAATATTATCACTAAAAAATATTAAAAAAATATTTTTAAAAATATAATTAATGATTTTTTTTACAAGCGTCCTTAATTTGATATATAATTAATAATTTTTTCTTGCCAACAATTAATATAAGTTTCTTATAGTTAATATTCTGTTAAATGAATATAAATATTAAAAATTTAAGGTGAGTAACCAACTAATTAAAAATATATAGGGAAAACTCATTTGTAAGTATCTATAATTTTTTCAATTTTAAATTTAGTACTTGTGTGTTTTTTCCTCATAAAAAAATACTTTAATTTTACATTGGTAGTATGGTTAACTTTTGTAGAAGGGCTAACAACGTTAATCTTCTTCATTGTATGCTCCCTCGTCGGTGGCTTGTGCCTTCCACAAGCCGCCATGCGACCACCACTTTTGTCTTGAGACAGTACGAGTGGTTGTTGTTGCGAGTCCATATCTTTGATCTGCGGTTCGGGTGTTTTGGAGTCGGATCCGATCTGGTGGTCCTCTCCTCGAGTTACGTCAGACGTGGCGCCTTCTCGTCGTCCTATGGTGAGCCTCTCCTCTCCGGATCGATCGTGGAGATGAGATTTATCATTTTTTTATTACTTTTCGTGATCTTTGGGTTGTCGGTGGTGTTTTTGTCTCTTGTAATAAGAAGATCTGTAAGATCCGCGTGCATATCTCTTGGGTGGACGGTTGTATGAACGTTATAAGATTCAATTCTCCCTTGGTAGTTCGGATCTACGTTCATAGGGGCAGATCTAAAGAGGCGTTGCTTGTTGTGTGGCCATGGTCACCAGATCTGATTCGACAGAGGAGCAGAAGATTTCGTTTGGACATCATAGGTCTTCTTACATCTGAGGTTGGGTTTTTTGTGTTCTTAACCCCAATATGGGAATGTGTATACCGCTTCTCGTTGCGGCTAATACTTATAAGGAGGTGTCTTTGTTTGGGTGGATTTTACAACCATCACCTTCTTCGTTGTCACTTCTAACCCCGGATATTGAGGAGCCGCTTTTTTCATGATTCTACTTCTACCGCTAAATATTTTATGTACGGTGATTTGGCTGTTTTTGTGATGTATTTTGTTGTTCTGGATCTGGCTTTACTTGTATCCAGATATTGTACCTGTTTTTAGTATTAATATAATTAGCTTTCTGATAAAAAAAAAAACAACAACGTTAATAGAATAAAGCTGTATAAGATAACGGTATTTAAAAGAACATCAATGATTTAATTAAGAGAGAGAAACTTATAGATACCAAATTAAATACGGTTAATATGCAAAAATATGCATGTGATTTTTTAAAACTGCGCCCAACACTAAATATTTTGTTTAGGTATAAAAGTGAGACTACATTACCCCTCATTCTTGGGCTCAACTGGCAAAGGGGTTGGACACTCTCACCAAAGGGAGGGTCAAGGCGTTGTGGGAGATATTCTAACTCATTGATGCCTAGGTAAACGCTTGAGGGTAATTAATGATATGACGCAGGAGGAAAGGCCCTTGCTTAGATCGTAGGTGAATCCAACCCATTTTCTAAAATTTTTATATCACAAAAAAAAAAGTGACTACATCATTACAGAAATAGAATAAAAGTCGCATATTCTATTAAATATAGATGACTTCCGTTAGATTATAGTTAACTTTGTCATTTACCTTTAACAAAATATGTGAATTTTACCTCACTTTTATAATTACGTAGTCATTTTTATATATATAAAACAATACTTGATATTAGATATTTTTTTAAAAATGATGTGTGTACTTTTGAACCATTACACAATTAAATATCGAGGGAAAGTGTATGTACGTGCAAATAGGTCCCAAATATTAACAATTTAATACTTTCGTCTCCCGGATTAATATCATTTTCTGTTGTATTCGTACATTTAATTAATTGACGTCAGGAGAATTAATTATTGTGAAATTGTGATAATGGTAGTCTGATATAGGGTTGTCCAAAAAATCTAAGGTCCGGTTGGTCCAATTTGACTCGGTCCGACCCAACCCGGTCCAGGGGAAGAAAAAAAATGGTCCAAGACAAATTTGACTGGACCGGACCAAACTGTTTGGGTTGAACTGGACTTCGGTCCAGGAGCTTAGATCCGCTGGACCGGTCCGGTCTGACCCGAGGTCCTTTTTAAAAAAAAAAAAAAAAAAAAAAAAAAAATCACCACTACATCGGAGCCACTCACCTGGAGTTTGGACATCCTAATGTCTTTTTAATTTATAGGAATCACTTTTTACTATGTCATTTTTTATTACTTTAGGAAGTCAGGTAAAACCAGAAGCCTAAAATATGATCCCCAAGAAAGAAAAAAAAATTAGAAAAAAAACTAGACTGCCTAGACTGATCCGGTCCGATCCAGCCCGAGCTCAGACTGACCAGACCTTGGGTGACCTCCAATCCGTTCTGGCCCGGTCTTTGAACATGCCTAGTCTGATAGATGGCGACCCCAATTTTAGATATTTTAATATTTAAGGTGGCAGTACGCAGTAGCGTGGCATCACCACAACCATTGACTTTATTAAACTTAATAATTAGAAGAGTTGGGAATTATCCTTTTTTCCTACTTCCTCCGGTCTTAATTATAAAATTAGTTGATTTTAAAAAAAATTAAAAAACTGATTAAATTAGTTTAAAATATTTTTAATTTTATTTTATAAAAATTAAATAATTTAATCAATAAATTAATATATAATATAAAAAACACAATATATAAAATGATTAAATAATTTATTTAATTTTCTTAATCTTTTTTTTTAAAAAAACAACTAGCTCTTAATTAGAATGAGAGAGAGATAGAGGTAGTATTATAAATAGTAGTACTACTACTCCTATAATTGATCTCATCGAGACACAAGACAAGAAACAAAAAAATACGGAGTACGGTCAAATGAACACTGCTCTAACTGTTACAGATGTCACTTCATCAATTTTTCGTAATGAGATCATGAATACTAGTACTACGTTGGTCGCTGTTTTAATTATTATTGTTTAGTTACTAAATAACCATTTTAACCTCACTTTTATCATCATATGTACAAAAAGCCAGCACTTTTCTATTTTATATTTGATGGTCAACAAAATAAAGAACAAGATTTTTATTTTTATTTTTAATAGTAAGAATTGAGATGATAAAAAAATTATCTTGCCAGCTGTAAACAACAATCATATTCTCCCTTACTTGTCTGATTTATAAATGTCATTTTTTAAAGAGATATATTAATGGGGGAATTACATATAAGTCTTAAAGAAAAGAGGGAAAAAAAAATCACAAGTAAACTATATAAGTTTTTTAATAAATAGAATTAATATCGTTCAGTTTATTTTGAACTGTTTATATTTTCTCTTTATTTTAAAAAATATTTAGTTTAAAATATGTTTTTATTTCATATTTTAAAATTTGTAATGAAAAAGAATAATTAAAAAATTAAATTAAATTGTACAAAAAATAAAATTGAAATGATATATATATAATTTGAAAAGGACGAAGTTATATTTCTTTATTGTTAGCCTTAAATCAATTTCAGAGTTCAAATTAGTGATTGGAATTCGGCTTCAATGTTGTGGAGTGGAAACGTACTTTAGGAAAAGAAATAAAAAGACAACAAAAGGGATCAGAAAACGTACTGTCTCATAGCAACCACACGAATCTTACTTCATCAATCATTCAATCAGTTTAAACTCTCAGTAAATTTCAACAACCTCGTTGAAAAAAGAACGGTTCACGACTTAACGGTATTTTTTTTTAATCAAGGTAAAAATTTACTTCAAAAGTTTTTACTCACAAGCAATATTACTCCAAAAAAAAAAAAATTAGGTTAAATATCATCCAGAAAAGTTTCAAAATTTAGTTATATTTCCCCATATTGATAAAAAAATGTTGATTGTTAATTTTTTTTTTAAAACTGTGATGTATAATATTGCTTCATTTTAAGATTTGCTTTCAGAATAATTTTACTCCTCAGCGAAAATTTTTAGGATAAATTTGTAAAGAATATTTTTACTGTTACCCTGTTAATGAGGTTTGGGAGAGAAACACCGACAGACCTCATCATTTGGTCGACAAATTTAATAAGTACTCGTATTAATTTCTTCCCATTTGACTTATATATGTCCAAATAAAACATCCTTTTCCTTTGGGCTTCGGATTATTTAATTTTAATAAATTATTAAGGCGAAAAGGCCAGCATTTATAAAAAGCTTCGATTCGAATGTAAATGGTATGTTTCAGGCTGATACTACTAGAAAGCTTTTTGAGCGCTGTCGTCGTGGCTTGAATTATGGACGGGAATTCGGATTTCGATCCTAAGTCACCGCTGCTGTTGAAGGATGATTGGAGTCCGAAGGCTATCGGTGGAGGAGGGCGGCGCAGGCGGCTTCATCGCCGTAACTCCGTCAACACGTTGAGGAATGAATTTGTGTTGAAGTTGCCCGATAAAGTCCGGTCTAGCATCGACTCTGAGTCCTTCGATGTTGATTTCTCCAGAACTGTAGGCTTAGGCAAAGGTTTAATTCTTTTTATCCTTTATCTCTGGTTGTGACTATTTGATGGCTCATTAAATTGAGGCATTTTAGGGAATGCATGATAAAGCTTCTCTTTGCACAGGAAAAATGTTACGTACGGGTCAAGTCAGTGATTATTTCCTTTCATGCTTCCTAATTTAATGTTTGGTTGACAGAAATTTGCTTGTGTTTGGAGCTGGAATACAGAGTTGGATTGCCTTTTAGTCCTGCTTTTCTTCGTCGCATTTAGCGAAGATAATTGACATGAACGTATCTAGATGACCGAAAAGGAAGCAATCATTACGTGTGTAGTTTCTAATGAATTTTTTTATCCTTCAGATCTTTCACATATTCTCCTTGATATTGTGTATTTTCCCTTTTATATATCTCTATATTCTTGGATTCTGTTTCCTGTCCTATATGTGATCAGCCAACAAAAAAATTCTTATCCAGAGGCGATTCTTACTCTTTTACTGATGCAATGGAAGTCATATAATTCTAACATGATATCTGAACTTTCTTTTTTCTTCCAATTAGCCCTGAATAATAAGCTGCTGACAGTAGTGTCAGGTCTTACATATTTAAATCTCTGGGATGAGTAACTTCAAATTAAAATCTGTGTCTTTGCCTACTAATATCTCTGTTTTATGCTTAGAGTCGCACAATAGAGAAGACTGATGTAATTTCAAATGATTTGGGGTAAAAATTGAGCTACTCTGTCTCAATACACATCCCAATACAGTATATTGTATAAAATACTTTTTGTTGTCATGCTCTAGTTTTTATAACAGCTGTGTGCTAACATTTTCTGTGCTGGTACAGATAACTACTTACTTCCTTCAACAATCTACAATAATGAAAATATATTACTATACCTTTCTTTATAGTGGAAGGTTCAATATGGTTTTATTTATTTACGTTCTAGAACAACTTATTCTGTTGCAGAATCATGCGTTGTACTTCAAAGAACAAATTCTTCTTGTTTTTCTTTGAGGTGACATGTTACAATTTTCCTGTAGAAGAGAAGGAATACTATGAAAGACAGTTTGCTACCCTGAAATCATTTGAGGAAGTTGACTCCATAGTGACGTCTGATGGCATAGATGAGGTAGACAATGAGGAGCAGGCTCAACATGAAAAAGCAATGAAGATCTCGAACTATGCAAATGTAGTTTTATTGGCATTAAAGGTGATATTTCAATATTTTTTTCCAATACTTCCATTTATGAGAAAAATATCAAGCATCTGTTCTCACAAGAAGGCTAGATTTTAGTACCTTTGAAATGTCATTGATTTCAGGTTTCATTATTATGATTTATCAATCACGTCTTAATAGGGTTTTTCAACAAACTAATTTAATCTTGGGAAGCAGAACCTAACTTTTAAGTTTCAACCTCTTAAACTTGTTTCAGCATAAGCTTCTTTCATACTTTTTTGATGCTTTTGTAGTTCTTGATACTCCACCAGTTCATGACAATGCGACAGTACCTGTCTATATATAGGTTTATGCGACAGTTAGGAGTGGGTCAATAGCTATTGCGGCATCAACTTTAGATTCTTTGCTTGATCTTATGGCTGGTGGAATACTCTGGTTCACTCACCTCTCAATGAAAAACATAAATATCTACAAATACCCGATCGGAAAGTTGAGAGTGCAGCCAGTGGGCATAATTATCTTTGCAGCTATCATGGCAACACTAGGTGTGTAAGACTAACTTTAAACACTTTCTAGCTTCCTGTTTGTTTATTTGTTGTTTCTTCCTTTATAGTATGTACATAAAAACTTTCTTTGTAATATCATTTTGTTCATTATATATCTGAAAAAAAAAATCTTCTTTCTTTGGAAGGGGGCAAGCAACAGAAGCAACAATGTTAATATTTTCTTGTCTTTTACACTTTCATTTGGCATTTGGCAATGGTAGAGTTCCTTCTTACCCAAAACATGCTCATGCTGTTAATTAAGTTCTACTTTGAATATGTAACTGTGTCTTATATATAATGCAAGCCCATAATTAGGATCGTCATATGCCTCAGATCTATCAACTATTTTTCTTATCTACATATTATGACTAGCTTTAACTTAAATGCTAAATTTACTAGTGAGAAAAGGCTCATATCCTTTTGAACCAAAGAAGAAATTAAAAGTAAGCGAGATCTTGACTTTGCGATATTCGAGGACGAGATTCTACATTTGGTTAAAGATGATAATTTGTCATAGATTCAGTTTCTCATGCTTTAACTTTAGGTTTTTATTTTTTTTAAAGATAGTTTTATAAGAACAGGATCGTATATTCTTGATCTCACCTCTTTAATGAAAGATATATTTAGAAGGCATCGAATCATTTTGGGAGAGGAAATAGAAACATTACATCGTTTCATCATTTTGCTACAGGCTTTCAGGTGTTTGTGCAAGCTGCAGAACAATTAATAGAAAATAAGCCTTCTGAAAAGATGTCTACTGATCAGCTAGTCTGGTTATACTCTATTATGATATTTGCAACGGTTGTGAAACTAGCACTGTGGCTTTACTGTAAAAGCTCGGGAAATAAGATTGTTCGTGCCTATGCAAAGGTATTGTCCCTTCTCATCTTAATGAGCTGCCTTATCCATGGAAATAATGGAATCACGACTTTGTTGCATCCGCTCACAAATGCCAAAATGCAGGATCACTATTTTGATGTTGTGACGAATGTGATTGGATTAATCGCAGCTGTTCTTGGTGATAAATACTACTGGTGGATTGACCCATCTGGTGCTATTTTGCTTGCACTTTATACAATTACAAATTGGTCTGGCACTGTCATGGAGAATGCAAGTAATAATCTCTTTCTATCTTTTGTAGAATTTCTTATAAGTAAAACTATGAAATAAGCGTGGACTAGGAAAATAATTCAACTGTAAAATGTCACTTGGCTACTCGAGATCTACTTTGGGATTAAGTTGAGATAGTTTATTAGAGATTCCTAGGAAGCACAAACTACACCATTCTTACCAAGTACATTTGTTTTGACTTCTTATCTCTTCACTTTTATAGGTTCAAATGTCAATCAAAAGGAGAGTTGTTTTTCCCTTTAATTCATTATATTTATTTTTGTATGGTTCAAATAGGAAAACAGAAAGCAAAAGAGAAATAAGTAAAATACTTGTTTTTGTTCAGGATGGTAATCAGTTTCATTCAATATTGGAAAACTTAAAATAGTGACATTTGCTATGGCTCAGAATGACTTAGAGCGTTATATTTTATAGAAAGTGATATAACTTGCGACTATTTCCTATACAGTTTCATTAGTGGGACAATCTGCACCTCCTGAATTTCTGCAGAAGTTAACATATCTTGTTTTAAGGCATCCTAAAGTTAAGCGTGTTGACACTGTTCGCGCATACACATTTGGCGTTCTATATTTTGTAGAGGTATGTTGTATTATACCAAATACTTCCTCCGGCCCTTAATATAAGATCCACTTTATTATTGAATTATAAAATGGATCTTATCAAAGAGTGATGGGATTAATAGCATAGGCTTGTTTGGAGTGTAATTTCGAAGATTCCTTTAAAAAAAAAACCATGTCTGTAGTTCTTTTTTTGAAGGGCTTCTTTACTTTTGGCCAACAGAAAGGCATGTTGAAAATAATTACCTGTTAGTTTTGAAAGTAGAAAAATGTATATGCCTATAATGTCTTCCCGAAGGCACTGTTTCAAGAATGCTGTTTTAAAAAACAGTTCAATGAATTTTTGGTTTGCGTCTGCATCATCAAATGGATTGAATTTGAAACAGGTTGACATTGAACTGCCAGAGGATCTCCCTCTAAAAGAAGCACATGCCATTGGGGAGACCCTACAAATAAAGCTCGAGAAACTTCCAGAAGTTGAGCGGGCATTTGTTCATCTGGACTTTGAATGTGATCACAAACCAGAGCACTCTATTCGAATCACACTGCCAAACAGTGACCCTTGAGTTTGTTATCGGTCAACAAGAGAAGATACACTTATTCTTGGAACCGTTGGACCTTTGGTAACTTTCAGTTTCTTGAAGGATATAAGCAGTATTCGGCTGTATTGTATCAACCATGGTTTTCTTGCCCGCCAAGAAATTTTACAGTTCTTTTTTTTTTTGGAGTCAAATCCTTAGAAGGGAAACGGTTATGTCACTCCCTTGGTTGGAAATATCACATCTATGGTAGCTGCTTTATCTAAAGTGTGTCTGCTAAAATTTTAGAACGTCAATATGTCATCAGACTTAATTTGGCATATGTCATCAGACTTAATTTGGCATATTAAATTGTACTAGTATGTCTGTAATGGAGGAAAATTATTGTCCACACATATGATCACCTCAACTACATGTATCTTTCAGTATTCTTCAATAGATCAATTCAAGCCCGTTCCTTATTTTTCAAAACTTCTATATTCTACTGCCTTCGGATCTTGATATAGGATATATTTGATAAGCTAGTCCCAGTTCTAAATATAATACATATTTTCTATATTTATCAATTTTTTTTTTCTAATTTACTCTTATTGATGCTCACTCAACAATAATAAAAGAGGAGAAGGAATGAGAAAATTAAGGAAGATCGTTAGAGTGTTTTAGAAAATAAATGTCATATTAACTAACTTAATCTAATCAAATTAGGAAAATATGAATTAAACTGAAGAATTCTGTGTAATGTAGATGGGACCTTAAATGTTTACTCTGAAATAGATACTACAGCTGAAAATGTGTACTCACTGTTTACAATCATACATTACATTCTCAAAGGCATGACTCCCGCACATCGCACATGGATGCTCACTTTTGTTACAGATCCTGCAAAGCCCTGCTCCTATAGGAAATAGGATTGACTACGGATTCAAACAATAGCACATGGTTTCATAAAATCGTATGATTTTATGGATCTAAATAAAGCGGGTTTTACATGAAAAAGATTTGGCTTAGCATATTCTACTCGATTTTTTTTTTTTTTGGGGGGGGGGGGGAATACTAATTGTTATTGCTACTCTAAACTTGTAAATACAAGACAAAACAATCTTCTGTTTGCTATGTCTGCCACTGGCTCTGTTTAACTGAATGGACAACATGCCAGAGATGTTCCAAAAGGCAGAATTATCAAACTCCTGCTAAAGATATGTTGTAGTAGAATATCTGTAAGAAAATATTAATGTCATGTGAGCACACAATTGAAGACATCAGTACTTAATAATATGGTAGTTTGGGAGATTCTCCAGTAAAATAAAAGCAAAAGAAGATCATTATTGTACAAGTACACTACAAGAACAATGAGGAAGTACCTTATGAGTTTGGAAGTAGCCTTCCATTATACATTTTATCAAGCAGCTTCCTTGCCTCAGGCCTCCTTAGGAGACCTTTATTGTTTGGCAAGCCAGTTCCTAAACAAACAGGACACACAAGCTTTCCTCGACCTATTCACAATATAAAATAATGATCACTTGCCAGAGTGAATTGCACACGATAACTAGTCGGGACAAAAACAAGTCACCAAAAAAAGTGTGGAAATTGAAAACGAACAGCATAACTGAATCTTGAAAAGCAAGTGACAATGTGTAAGAGAAAATATATTACAACTTTAGATCAATCATTCCATGTTCAGCCATTGTCACAACATAGCAACTTAAAACTAGATTCGCTATCAATAGATAATACATTAGAGGAGTCAAGTACAAAACTGAAAGTTCATACCGTAACAATTTGGACATTCTGTAAACTCATAAACATCTTTCACTCGCTTCCTGTTTAGAGCTTTCCATTTTCCTGTACCACCACACATATCACCTAAATAAAAAGTAAATATCTTATGGACCAGAAAATGTAAACAACAAGAGGTATTCATTCTTTTCCTAAAATAGACAGAATAGAAGTCAATCACATCCACTGGGTTCAAATTGATAAAATGTATGCACATAGTGCCACGACAGTTATCTATCAAAAGGTCAAAAACATTATACATGAATCTTGGTTTTCTTTGTTGTAACAGAGGATGGCGTATTTACAATTCAGTGAACTTTCAGGTTTCTTCTCACAAGAGTCTGAGTTAATATAAATGTTCAGAGCCTATAAAGTTGAGACATGCTGTTATGAATATCATGTTCTACATGTAAATCTTGTAATTATGCATACTGTGAAATGAAGATCGGAGAGTAAACAGAACAGCAGTTTCATCTTTACTCACATATCACAGCACCAATTCCCCCACAATTCCTACAAACAGGTTTTTCCTTGCCATCCAAAGCAATTGCATTTGTTGCAGAAGTAGGCCTTCCAAAATCACTTATCAAAGGTACGGTTGAACATAAACAAGTGAGACAATGCCGCCTGGAGATTGTTACTTGAATTTCCTGCAACATGGATCATTTTATATAAATGCCAGTGAGATTTAAGCCTTTTCAGTGAATCATGGGGTCGAATATGTGTTTCTTAAGCATGTTTATCATAATTCACCAATCACCACTTTGAAATCTATATGCAGTCAAAGCATATACCTTCCAAAATCATTGGGCACTTCCCAACAACTACTCGTATTAACCCACTCAAAAGTCAAAACCAATACAAGAACTGAAGAACACACATACATGGGACCAACAATCTTCCCAAATTCCCCAAAAAGTCAGGGTACAAGATGGAGAAAAGTCACCCGGTTATTTCCACTGTGTGACCTTTGATGCTATTTTGTGTAATAATAGCTATAAAGCCACGCAAACATCCAACTATTTGACAGGAACAGCCAATGCACAAGTGTATGATGCTTATAAAAAACATGGGCAATGCATGATCTTTCACCTTGGATGGTTTTGATGACTCTTTTCCGTCTCCTGAAACGGAGCTCTCAGATTCATGACTCGCTTTAACATGCATCTTCCCTGAGAAGATAACTACCAATCATAAAATAACCATAGAGGAAATCTTCGGTTTGCATTAGGTGACAGATAAACATCGCAATGAACTTGACATCTGTAAAAGCATGCAGAACAATCTAAATAAAGCCGCTTTCTCTCAACAACCAAAGTAAGAGCCACTCAGCCAGAATTATAAAGACAGCCAGGTGAATTTATTGGCGAAAAGAAGCATATGGGTGTGTGCGCTCATTCAGGCAACAAGTTGAAGCAGGGAATAAACCCAAGAGGACCAAAATTTCATATTGAGCAATGAAATTGTAGCAATCATCGAAAGAAAGAAGGGCGAGACAGAGAAATGGAAAGAGGAAAGGAAACTCACGTTGGTTAGGAGAGAATTGAGGAGTTGAAGAAAGGAAAGAAGAGAAAGACGAGAGTGTAGTAGACCTCATCGTGTCCTTTTCCCTCTAGCAGCCTCTCGGAGAGTCGCTCGCGCGGTGAAGAGAGTGAACCAGAGGGATAGGGGTTAGGCGCAAATGCAATATCCACCATGTTTTTCCTTCAGAAACTGGGTATGTCCACGTCCTCCTGTGTAATCAATAAAATCGTATCTTCTTTGCCAAGTGTGCAGGTGTGTGTGTCCCTAATTATGAAGTACTTATTTTTTTGAACTTATAAAATTACTTTAGAGTATTTTTTTTCGTATTATATATATGCGATAATAGTATGAAACGTATAATTTTTTTTCCGAAAAAAATTAACAGTCTTATAATTGTGTGTGTAGTATGAACTTATGCGTATATACATGCTAGTATGTGTTTATATATTTTAAATTTGTATTTTTTTTTTTTAAAGAAATTACTCCCTCTAAGCCTTATTATAAAGTGTCAACAACATCATTCAAAGAGAGGCAAAGTTTGAAAAAATTTACTATCTTAATCTTAAATACAAGACTTAGTTTATTTTTTGGTATGATTAGGTAAAGCTAATTAAATTATTTAAAATATTTATTTTATTATTTTTTTTAAATTAATTTGTATTTAATTTATAAATCGATATATAATTTAGTTATACACAACATATGATGATGATTAAGTAACTTATTTAACTTTTTTAATCCCTCCAAAAAAGTCAACTAGGCCTTATATATAGGATCCGGGAATTATCAATTTAGAAAAAAAAGTAATCACTTAACTATCATTCCTTTATTGGCAAAAATTAGTAATTGTTACCTTGTAATAAGGATTAGGGGAAGTATTATAGTTCAATATATTTATTACTACATTATTTTTCGTGGAAACTATTTTTTTAATATTTTATTATCTATACTTTTATTGTGTTAACGTAAAATAAAATTCATAATTTGTGATTTAGTTTCTTAAGTTTAACTCATTATCACTCACTCAATCTCTAAAAATTAATTCGTTCAACAATTTCAAGCATACCAAGATTGATCCAATTTGCTGAAGGAACACGTACAAAGAAAATTCAAGCAATGAGGGCAGGCAGAGTATTCTCAACCACAAAAAGATTATTCCATTTGTCCCGGAATGTGAGGACAAGACGTACATCCAAACAGTTTATACTTGCTGAACTGAAATGTAAATCATCAACCAAGAGCCATGATTGAGAATCATGATAATCGAGTTTAACCACAGCACAATATAAAACTCATTGATCCAAGAGTTGTTACAAATTCTTCATTATTAACTCTCTCCCTTTGATCTAATTTTGTTTCCACTAGGAATCATACAAATACCACAACCTACTATTCCCTTATTGCTGCAAAAGAGAAAGTGCTCCTGATGATATCCCTCTTCTACCAGACCAGTTGGAGTCGAATCCAGAATTTCAACAAAAGAATTATCACAACTTACAACAGCTCCTTGGCTGCAGCAATTACGGCTTCCTTTGTGATACCAAACTCCTTGTAGATTTTTCCTGCAGGAGCACTTGCTCCGAATCGGTCAATTCCGATGGCTTTTCCCTTGCTTCCGATAATTTTCTGCCATCCGAATGTTGATCCTGCCTCAATGCTAACTCTTGCAGATACTGAAGCTGGGAGAACACTCTCCTTGTAGGCATCTGACTGCTCCTCAAAAAGTTCCCAGCTAACAAGAGAAACAACTCTCACGGCTTTCCCTTCACCCCTCAAATCATCACCAGCTTTGGCGGCGATTTCCAACTCAGAACCGGTTCCAATCAAGATGACATCGGGCTTGTTACCTGAAGAGTTGTCGGAAATGATGTAACCACCCTTCTCAACTCCTTCAATAGAAGTTCCTGCAAGTTGAGGCAGCTTTTGCCGAGAAAGGGCAAGAACTGAGGGTCTTTTCCTGTTGAGTACTGCAACTTTGTATGAACCAGAAGTTTCATTTCCATCAGCTGGACGGAGCATCAAAATGTTTGGCATCGCCCGGAAGCTTGCCAGGTGCTCTATTGGCTGATGGGTTGGCCCATCCTCCCCAAGTCCAATCGAATCATGGGTCATAACATAGATAACACCAGATTCTGACAGGGCAGAAATTCTCATGGCAGCTCTCATATAGTCAGTGAAGACAAAGAAAGTAGCACAATATGGGATCAGCCCAGGGCTATGAAGTACAATGCCATTGGCAATTGCTCCCATTCCGTGCTCACGGACACCAAATCTAACATTGCGTTCCTCAGGA
Organism: Acacia melanoxylon; assembly: GCA_019022615.1. Lineage (NCBI taxonomy): Eukaryota > Viridiplantae > Streptophyta > Magnoliopsida > Fabales > Fabaceae > Acacia > Acacia melanoxylon. The sequence continues at coordinate 6,118,525 of JAFJYJ010000011.1, forward strand.
GTGTTCTTTTGAAAATCTCCAAACATTTTCAGTAAGGTCATGTTTGAAGAGGCAAGATCTGCGCTACCACCAAGCAGACCAGGAAGAACCTTTGCAAGGGCATTCAAGTTTTGCTGAGACAGGTTTCTGGTAGCATCAGCAGGACTCTCAGGAGTGTATGTCTGAAATTTGAAATCAAATTGGAAAGTTGATCAGTATTCTAGAAACAGGTTTTGTAAGGCTTAAAAGTTTCATGATGAAGATGAAAATAAGCATGCTATCTATTATGGATTGCAACACTCATTGAATGCAGGTGGTCAAATTTTAGACTGTACAAGAAATTTGAATGTTTACTCACAGGAAGTGCTTTCTCCCAACCAGCAGGTAATTCACCAGTAATAATGGACTTCAACTCTGCAGCTTCCTCCTTGTATTTCTTCTCATATTCAGCAAACTTTGCATTCCACTCAGCTTCAAGTGCGGCGCCATCAGCAGTGTGACGGCTCCAGTGGCTGAAAATAAGAAAGTCTCATTCAGGATCATCTAAATCTTAAGAGACTAAAAGAAAACAATTGGGGCACATGCTTACAAACACACACATCATTCAAACTATCCAAATTCACTAAAAAAGTTTTAGGAAAAGCTTCTGTTATTTCCTCAAGATGGGGTTAGCTTATCATTCTATCTTGTGGGAAGGGCAGTGTTTTCCCCTATAATTTGGCTCAGCTGTGTCCTATCTGTGTATAAGACACAAAATAATCTTTTTTTCTTATTTGGACATGTATCAGCATTGTGTCAGGAAGAGTCTAATGTGCGTAGATATCTAGCACATATCATACACAGTGATACACTGGAACACTAGAAAATATGCATATCAATGCTCTGGAGGCCATAAAAAAAATCTCAAATCCCATCATCAATACCTCTTAACATCTTCAGGGACATGGAAAGGCTCATATGGCCACCCAAGATTCTTCCTTGTAGCATCCACTTCTTTGCCACCCAATGCACTTCCATGCACACTGTAGGAGTTAGCCTTGTTAGGAGAACCGTAGCCAATAGTAGTGGTCACCTGTGAAAAAGAATCGTTCAGAATAACATAACTCCATCAAAGCAGCATAAAACTAAAAATGCATTAGTTTCACATCAATTACTATCAGCAAATCCAAAATGAGTAGGCCCATGAAAAAATAAATAAATAAATATATATGAAAAAATAAATAAATAAATAAATAAATAAATATATATATATATATATATATATATAGTTGATCAATGCAGAAAAAAATTAGAAGCATAAACAGAAAAATCTCCTGACATGGATTGACAAAATTTAGGTATGCACAGAATATGATACTTCAAGTCATAATACTCGAATCAAGTAACTTGGTAGGATTAATTTGAAAGGACATATCAATTTTCAAGAGTAAAAGATTAAGGTTTCTTTAGGTTTTTCCCCCCTTATAAAAATCTGTTTGCTTCAATATGGCTTCCAAGAAACTAACCTTGATCAAAGTGGGCTTGTCTTTGACAGCCTTGGCTTCCTTAATGGCAGCACGGATATCATCATAGCCAGTATTTCCATTCTTTACCCAAATAACATGCCATCCAAGTCCTTCAAAACGCTTATCAACACTCTCAGTAAATGCAATCTCAGTGTCACCATCAATGGAAATGTGGTTGTCATCATAGAAAGCAATGAGCTTCCCAAGGCCCCAGTGCCCAGCAAGTGAGCAAGCTTCATTTGAAATTCCCTCCATCTGACAACCATCACCCAGAATCACATACCTGTGGAAGTCAAATGTAATTAGTAAAATGCAGAACAAAAAGGCATTACATGTTCAAAGATCATAACAAAAGTGGTACTTAGAGCCCTTGGGCGATAAGATATGGGCATCTTACGTGTAATGATCAACAATCTCATTGTCGGGCTTGTTGAATCGGGCAGCCAAGTGCTTCTCTGCAAGGGCCGATCCCACTGCATTGGCAATGCCCTGGCCAAGAGGACCTAAAGAAAATAAGGGAATAAATGAGAACAGAACAAACAAAAGAATGCAAGAAAATGATACAAATTCATATAAACAAGAGAGATATCCAACCTGTTGTTACTTCAACTCCAGGTGTCTCAAAGTTCTCAGGGTGTCCAGGAGTTCTGCTTCCCCATTGGCGAAATTCCTTCAAGTCTTGTTCCTAGATTTGATGTGAACACCACGAATTTAGTTTGATGAATACCTTATGGTTTACATGTTCACTATTACAATTTCATGAATGATCCTGTGAACTTTGCTCGGGTGTATATTGTATGACTGATGACAGACTAAAACAAAACATCTCCAGCAAAAGAAACTGTTAAACCATTTCACAAATTAATGTGAATGAATTTGCAGAAATGCAGCGCAAACAATATACAGTCTCGAAACTTAATGAAAACAGTTTATTATCCATTATTCCAAATCCTTCACCCACCTAATTCCCGGAAACCATTTCCTCATCAGACAGGTTAAAGTTACACACAGATAAGATTTTCAACTCAAATGCATTTAAATTAAATAAAAACATGATAGATCCAAGTCCAAACCAGTTCGACCAAACACACATGCACACACACAAGGTGAAAGAACCTCACCTTAACGCTGTCGTATCCAGCAAGGTGAAGCAAAGCGTACTGGAGCATACATCCATGGCCAGCAGACAAAATAAACCGGTCACGGTTGAACCAGTACGGGTTCTTTGGGTTATATCTCATCACCTCATCATAGAGAATGTGACCCATCGGAGCACAACCCATGGGTAGACCCGGGTGACCGGAGTTGGCCTTCTCTACGGCATCAATGGCCAAGAACCGAATAGTATTAATGGATTTCTCAACCAAAGACGCTTCTGTGGTCTTATCCAAGGTCTCAACAGCCGCAGCTCGAATTACAGAGCCAGACCCAACCCCACGACGACGAGAAACGGAAGCCGGCTTGGTGGAAGAAGAATTGGAGGAATGTGACTTGAGGCCGGAGAAGGAAGGCAAGGAGACGCCGGAAAGTGAGATGCGGTCAGAAGAAGAGTTGAAAGCGTGAAGGGAAGTGGCTCGGGCCAAAAGGGCTTGGGATAGATGCAAGGAAGAAGAGGAAGCCATGGATGAAAGCTTGGTTTCAGAAAGGCCCGAGAGAGGAAATGGGGGTGGCACAAAATCGAAGATTTCCGGCGAGGAAAGAATTTAGAGAGCCAAAAAGGTTTGACTCACAGTCCCAAAAGGGGGGCAGGTGGAGGAGGAGGGAGTGAGCTTGATCTTTAGATTAAAGCAACGAACAATCTCCACCTACGCTTGTGGGTAGGTGCTTCTCTACCTCTCAATCCTTTTCCCTTCATTTTGATAACAGACACAACAGATATTTTATTATTTATTTTTATTCTGAATATTTGTGGCCTTTTCCCTTTGGCGTATTTTTTATTGTACGTTGCAGGGGTAAGCACACTCTAGTACTTTATCATATTACTTTAAATTTCAATTCTGTTTATATATTAAAATATAATATTTTTAGATGGATAATTAATTTACCAGTATTCAAAAAATTAATTAAGTTGGTTATTTATATAAAATGTGTCTTTTTTTTATTTTTTTAAAAAAAAATCTCCTTAAATCTTTTACAACAAAACCTACCATGTATGAAAACCTTCACAAAAAACAATTAACTTCATCCGAAAAAAAAATGAAATTAATAATTAAAAAGGTAGCTCAAGGAAAATTTATAAATTTTGGTGAAATTTTGAATGTTTGGTTAAATTTTTGTTACGGCATGAAATATTTAACTAAAAACCCACAAATAAAATATCTATTTATAATTTTTCATGTTTAAATTTTAAACTAAATATGATAATTAGTCTTAATTATAGGATATATTTAACATATTTTGGAGAAATTAAGGAGATGAATTAAATTAGGTAATTTTACTCATTTTCCTAAAGTGCCCCCATATAAATTTTAAATGACATAAGTGAATCAACAACTCTTACCACATATCTCTCGGACTTAAAATTTTCCTTTCCACACGCTTTCTTATTGAAATAATGATTTTGCTATATATAAATATATGTTACCACTCTGGTCCTATTTATAAGTTCCTTTTGACCAAAAAATTTGGTCCTATTTATAAGTCTCTTTTGACCAAATAAATGAGATTGTGATAATTTTACCCATATTATTGTACCAATAAAAATAGAGAGAGAATAAAGAGTTGAAAGGTGAATTTCATTCATAAATGAGGGTAAAGTTAAAAATTTATCTCACAATCATTAAACTACCTACCTCTCCTTGGTATGTGTGATTTGGTCAAAAATGACTTATAAATAAGACCAGAGTAGTATATATATGTATACACGCACACACACATATTTGAACACATATATATAGACACACAATATGTGTGTGTGTTTATATATATACATATATAAATATATGTGTGTGTGTGCACACGTGCCTGCCAATATATATGGGTGTAGATATATACACACACACACAAATCTAAATATATGTGTGTGTATCTGTGTGTATATGTATATATATGGGTTTGTATATATACATATATATAAATATATAGGTGTGTGTGTCAATATGTATGGGTGTAGATGTGTGTGTGTGACTATATGTGCGTGTGCACGTGTGACTACACACACATGTATAAAGACACACACAGATATATATTAGCAAATTAACGTCAACTGATCAAAAAATAAATTAAAATCTAACAATTTAAAAGATTCATTGATTTAAGAATCTATGGACCCACATACACTCACCAAAAACCGAACACACTTGAAAGAATAAAATATGGGTATTTTAGGAAGAAATTGATAAAAATTAAAATGTTGTCCTATGATTAGGACCAAAACCAAGTCTCAAATGTTGTCCTATAATTAGGACCGGAGGAAGTAATTAGTAAATAAATTTTAACCAAATGGGGTTGTCTAGTATAAGGGGGTTAGGCATTTACAACATAGTAAATCAAGGTTTGAATTCATACTTGGAGAAATCGTAACTGACATTAATTCAAATAGGATCACTTCCTACATATCACTTTGGTCCTATTTATAAATCGCTTTTCGAGAGAGTGAAAGTGAACTTATAAATAAAATTAGAGTGGTATACATTTTTTAAAAAAAAGTATATAAATTTTGATAATTAATATTATAGAAAATATTCTTGAATTTCAAAATCTCAAATAGGTGATTTTACAACAAAATGAGTTGTTAATTGCTTTATTGTTATTGTTAATCACATTACTTTTATTGTCAACAGGGTTCTGAAGTTCAAATGATATTTTTCTATCATTTTCTAAAAAAATATACTCCCTCCGATTATAATTATATGACATATTTAACCGATTTTGGAGGAATTAAGGAGAGGAGTTAAATTAGTTAATCTTACTCATTATCCTAAAATGCCCTTATATAAATTTAAAATGATATAAGTAAAAGTGAATCAACGACTCCCCGCCACATACCTCTCCGTCCAGAATTTTCCTTTCCACACGCTTTCAATTGAAATAATGGTCTGTATATATACATATATGTGTGTGTAGGTATCATGATGCGAAGCTACATTGTTTTCCTATGGGTGCAAGTGCACCCATAAAAGATCTTAATCGAGGAAAAAAATTTGGTCTGTTGAATATGAACATACATTCACACAAATAATAAATATCATGCTTAGGATTTTTAATAAAATAGGAAAGAACCAAAGAAAACCTAATAAAAATAAATTAGTAAAATATCATAGTATATGTGTGGCTACTTAGTTTTGAAGGTCGAGTCGACTTTTGCAAAACTTGGTTTTGGTAATGTTTATTTGAGTAACTCAAAAATGACTTTTGAAAAATGGAATATTAACCTAAAATTAGGTTTTGCAAATGATAAGAGTGTTACTTCTAGGAAATTGGTTTTTGAAAACGAAAACTGGGTTTGGCAAACTAGCAGCCTTACATATACATAAATGTTTCCTAATTTTCCTTCAGTGAGATATGTCTGTATCTTCTTGAGTATAGTTTATTCTTGCATTTGATATTACTGTTAACTCTTAGAAATTGACAATATTCCAGCACATTTTCTCTCTCTTATTGCCTATTTTTTTGGTTCAAAATGTGCATAGAAATGAAGTTATAGAGAAAAATGCATATCAAAGTATAAGGCAAAAATCAAAGAAATTCTTGTTATTATAGAGTTATTGATTCAATTGAGAATTGATAATTGCTTCCTCTTTTGTAGGAAGATGGAGGCAAAGTTTTGCTCCTATACATAGGCAAAGCAAGGAAAAGAAATAAAGGAGGTGAAGCGGTCTGAAGTTAGAAGAACCTATACAATTTTATTGCAAGACAAGTCAACAAGCGGCGCGCTGACCAGTAGTTTCCGTGGAAAGTCAACAAGCTGAGCGCATGACGGTCGTAAAAAAATGCGAAAGTCTTCAAGTTGCGTTTTACATTTTAAACAGAATAACACTATTTAACTGCGAAGGAAGGGCGAAAAACACACTCTTGACCTAAGGAAACAAGTGGGCACACAAGGAAGAGCTTGGGAGAGAGATTTGGACAATCTTGGAGGCTTGGGTGCTCAACCTAAGAGAGATTTTGGGGATTTCACGCTGGTTCTTCCTCTTTTCTTATCTTTTCTTCTTGGTTTCTTCACGTGTATTAGGTTCTTTCTTAGAATCTCTTTGTATTTGGATATGAGTAGCTAAATCTTTCATTCTAGGGTTCTTTTGACCCTTTGTATGAATTAATACTTGAATATTCCTCTCTTTTGGTAGATAAATATATATATGTGTTGATTTCAACCTTGCTTAACATCTTTAAGTGATTGGCCTCCGTTTAGATGATTTATTCACTTAGGTTATGACTTGAGAGAGCTAATCTAGGTGTAGAACTTGATTGAAATCATGCTTGTCTTGAAGTTTACTTGATAAATGGATGGTTTGTTGGTAAAATAGAGATATATTTACTAATCTTGCATTGTCACATTAGGGTTGTTGCTTAAATATTGATTTCATTAATTGTAGCAAAGAGATTGTCAACGTAATGAGAATAGAAACTTGATTTTGACTCGAAAGAAGCGGGTCAAGTGTTTTAGAATCTTAGACTAACACATATATGTATTGAAATCTACTAGAGAGGAAAGTAACCAAGTTTTATGAAATCAAAAGGGAAAAAGAATCGCAGCCTAAATCCTTGAAATCGAAAAGTCGTTTTGTCTTTATCGATTCTTAGTTTTACAAATAGTCTTTAAAAATTCACATTCCAACTCAAAACTTTGTTTTAGCTCAACGATGAAATTAGCTAAGCCTCTTTGCTTGACCAATTTGTTAAACAAATCATCGTGGGAACAATACTTTATTTATCACTTTATTACTTGCGAGAAACTCGATCTTGCGAGTTGACTCTTGATTATTATTATTTTTATATTAAATTGAAGTTTTTTTTCTCTTCTGGTCTATATTCTTATGTTTTTTAATGTATTTAAAAAAAAATCGAGGACGCTGCCCCCGAACCCCCGAGTTTCCTTGCCAATTGTACCCCATTCTATAATTTTTTGGGTTCGCCATTGTATATATACATATATGTACACACACACATATACCCAGAGACACATATATATAGAACACACACATATCTCTGTGAGTGTGTAAATTATTTCCAGTGACTGTCAAAACTACGTCGTCTTTTATTAATGAAGGGTGTTACCGTAATTTTGTTTACTTTTTTATCATATAAATTTTATCGAAACACCCTTCGTTAATTCACCTAAAATTACAAAACACATTTTTCATTAATTCAAAACGAAGTAGTTTTAGAGGTCACTGGAGAAATACTTTTCCCATATATATTGGTAAATTAATGTCAGGTGATCGATAAATAAATTAAAATCCAATAATCTAAAAGTTTCATTGACTAGAAGAGTCTACGCACCTACATACATATACTCACCAAAATTCAAACACACTTTAGATAATAAAATATGGGTATTTTAGGAAGAAACAAAAAATTAAAATTTTGTCATTATAATTAAAACCAAAATCAACTCTCAAATGTTATATTATAATTAGACTTTCTTCCCATATCACATGAAAACATTATTGAACAATATTTTACGTATTTAAATTGAACAAAAAAAAAAAAACTTGTAAGAGAAATTGAGGTTAGGAAACAGAAAATGAGGGGCCCATATTGAAAGGGAGAGATATTTGTATAATAGGTATGGGGAGAATGAATGAATATCCTAAAGTTTATCCTGTTTTGTTCAGATAAGGTGGTCAAAAACATGTTGCCACCAACCCACCACAAATTCTACACCTTCAAGCTTGAGTGGCGACCATATATTTTTTGAAGATCATGCCCTTGATAATTAACGAAATCCTTTTTTTAAAAAAAGAAAAAGAAATATGTCATTTTCGAAGTCTGCAATGGCATCATCCTCAGCAAATCCAGTAAAATTAATATGCAGTGGTTAAGTGTTTAGTCTCCAAAAAGAAAGTACTCCTTCCGGTCCTAATATAGGACCACATTTATGAGTTTGTTTTGGTCCTAATTATAAGACAATATTCTAATTTTTGTCAATTTCTTCCTAAAATATATCTATTGATATGAATAAAGGATTATGTTGAAATCAATAAAGTAGTTGAAATACAAAATTTACATAAGGGCATTTTAGAAAAATGAGAAATAAACTAATTTAACCTCTATCCTTAATCTTTCCAAAATTAATTAAATATGTCTTATAATTAGAATAGGATGGAGTAATTATTAATTAAGATCGTAGGGTATAAATATTAATAATGGATATTCCGTTATTTGTAGGTTGGCGAAAAAAGCAATTAGCTATGCTTATCAGATGATATTATTATTTTTTTCAAAGGATATCAAGGTAATTTAATTTACTCATTATCCTGAACCAGACTGCTCTATTTTCATTTGTAGGCCATAATCATTCAACCAACTATTGCCATTTACCAGCTTTTTGCCTAATTATTCAATGCATCATCTCCACTATTTTCATCTTTCTTTCCATATTTTTACCAACTTTTTTAAAAAAATTGGTTTGATATTTTTGTTGTTGGGGTTGAGGTGTATATTAACCGTGGAAGAAACCACTCAGGGGCCATTGAGTATCTGAATTTTTTTGAGCAATTTTGTGCTATAATAACTGAAATGTAGTAATTTTTTCTTTTATCATTAAAAATAGTAATGGTCAATATTAGTTTTTTAACTGTTAAAGTGAGTTTGTTCATTTTTAACATTTTTATAACAGAATTGCTCTTAGAAAAACTTGCGAATATCCAATACTCATAAGTGGTTACTTATGGGAGAAAATTATACATTAACTCTTTTACTTTTCTTATGATTAAAAAGGGAATAAAATGGCAAAACAAAAGGCCAACAGAAAACAGCAAAACCGAAATTACCATATAAAAAGAGTAGGATATAAAATGTTTGATGACATATTAGAAAACCACAAGCGTGATTCCAAACATGTAAATTGTGAAATATGATTTATATTTGGGTTTGCAGTAACATAAGTAGTTTTTAATATTTAAATTTATAGTAAATTTGAAATATTTTTTTAAATCTTGGTCTTAAAAATATACTTTAGGATCTTGAATGATATTTTGATCTTGAAAAATTATTTTAGAATCTTGAAAAAATTAATTTTAGTAGGTAAAGTAAGACTTAAAACATTTTTTAAGTCTTGAATGGTATTAAAAATATCTTTAGGATAATAAACGATATTAAAAAAAATATCTCATTATCTTGATTCATAAGTCGATTAGAACAAAAAAGCTCCCATAAGTAACTTTTCAAATAGGTTACTTTTGGTCGTTCAATTGAAATAACTTTTTAATCAAATGTATTTTTTTATAAGTCCAACTCAAACAATGTATAAATCTGATTGACTTTCCAAAAGTCATACCAAACATAGATACTGTAATGGGAAAATCATTTTCGCGAAATTTCTTTTTGGAGAAAAAATCCGAAAAAAAGGCTCATAATTCTGAAATTTTAGGATTTTGAGGAATCTTTTGTGTGAAGTTGTACTTGAGGCGATATAGTTGTTAGCGGGATCTTGATATAACAACTATATCGCCCCATTAACAACTTATGAGATTATAGAAAAATCCCAAATTTCAGAATTATGAAGGTTTTTTTTAAAAAAAAATTCCTCCAAAAAGAAGCCTGAAAATGATTTTCCCTACTATAATTCTAATTTCAACAAACGAAGACCTCGAGGTGCTAAAAAGCTTTTGGACCCTACGAAGGGGCATATATTATAAACCCAACGGAGAGACAGAAAACCATTCTGATTGAAGGGACATATTATTTTGACTTTTAATTTTTATTTAGTTAAGAATTAAAAAAATCTCATAATCATTTTTTAACCTAACGAAAGCTAGAGGGCCCGTTTGTGATAGTTTTGGTAGAAATGACTTTTGTTTCGATGAACTTCTTGATGAACTTATTTCTTTATGAACTTTTTTTAATGTGATTTGTGTTTGGGATATCGGTGCGGAAATTCTTTTGTTTTTAATGAATGACTTGTTTGTATGTTTTTAAAAAGATAGATGAGATGGAAAATATTTAGAAAAAGGCGTAATCAAATTTCACACACACATATATATATATATATATATATATATATATATATATATAATATGTTGCACAAAATGGGATAATTTGGGATAAAAATTAAAAATAAAGATAAATTGGCCAAATAAAATAGTAAAATTATCCTTAACAAATTTACACATTAAACTGTCCGAAAAAATGTTGCACAAAATGGTTAGCCTTTTCTTTTTACACATTAAACTGTCCGAAAAATAAAATAGTTTAGCATTTTCTTTTTACACATTAAACTGTACAAAAAATGTTGCACAAAATGTTTAGCTTTTTCTTTTTACACATTAAATTGTCCGAAAAATAAAATAGTAAAATTTACACATTAAATTCATATATATATATATATATAAATAATATGTTGCACAAAATGTTTAGCTTTTTCTTTTTGGGCAATTAACTGCAAAGGATACATATCATGCAAAATTTTTCAAAGAGGAGCGGAGACGCATCTTGACTTGAAAGAGCAGAGAGCAAAATGAATATGGTTGTTTTGGGGGTGCAACAGTTATTGAATTGAGGAGAAGCACATTTGATGGGATCATAAGCTAGTATTTCAGACTTCAAGCTTCATGGGTTGAAGCACTTCAAATAATTAATCCACCCAAACATCCAATAATCGAGCTTTCCCATTTGATAGACTTTTTCCCCATCTAATGAGATAATAAATCCATTAGATGATATCCAAATAGAGCCAGAGTCATCTATCATGTTCCTTTGATTTCTTGGACGTCCCTCCAATGTCAGAGCCATTGCCAAACTCTGGGGCTATTTTTCTTTGACCTGTAATTTTAGGCCTGTTCAGTCCTCGAAAAAAACTGGTTTAATTTCAATTACAAGATAAATTAAAAATTAATTTAATAATAAATGTCATGAAACCTGAATTTCATTGCAATTGTCAAAATAGAGTTTTAGATCAACTGCACTTTATTATATTTGCTGACAGAATCCTATCTTTTACTTATTTGTCCGGCTATTTTTCTCGTGGTACAGTGGCATAAAAATTCCCTAGTATATGAGAGATTGTTTTTTAGGTATATCGTATTAGCATATTTTTTTAAATTTTTTTTATATATTGTTAGATTTAAATTATAATGCTTTTGCCCAATCTCAAATTAATTAATTTTCATAAGTGCGTTCCACGTTTAATTTGAGCTCATGGTCATAGAGAATAAAGCAATATATATAAAAAAAACCATTTTTAGTTATTCTCACGCTCAAATCGATGAATTTTGCTCGTAGTTAAAGCTTCCAGCACCAACAAATCTCTTTCCACTCATTCCTAATAATTGTTGGTAAATGAGAGGGTTGTTGGTTCGATGTTTCTTATAATTTCATACGGTTAGCCCAACCCTTCAAATAAAAAAAAAATTATTTGCATTTAATATATAAAACAGATGTGGACTTCACATCTTTTTCAATTAGCAGGATCAGCCCAAATTTTAAGCCCACCACTGGCATGGACTTGGAGGGGCCCATAATGGCAATCACTCACTCTCTTCTCCTTAACATCATTGGTTCCAACCCAAGAGCCTCGTTACGTTCTTTGACAAATTAAGTTGATTGATTACGCATTCCTTTAATTAAATCTGGAAGCAATTTTTTTTTTAAAAAAAAGATTCCTTAAAGTCTTTTCAAGGAAGAAAATATATATCACTCGTCAATACATGACATATAAATAAAGCAGAAAACTACATGCATACACGCTCACAAGAGCACAATACACTTGTTTATTTATGGCAATACTTTACTTGAGTGCGATCACTTAGATTGAACTAACCAAATGGTCCTGTGATTCTATACCACCACCCATAGTTAGTCCAGATGATGACGAAGCTCCATTAACAAGATTGCATTGCGTTCGAATTTCGCCTTGGGAGCCAGTCAAAGGGCTGATATTACCCATCTTGATCATGGAAGCAGCAAAAGCTTCAAAGAAAGCAGTCCGGTTGGCGCTGAAATTGTTCACAATGGGGATGGTATCAGCATCAGAAGTAGAGAACAAGACCTGGTCACTGTTAAGCAGGCCATTATTTTGCTGGAGGTTAGAGTAGTAGTTCAAATCAAAGGTATCAGGTGTGGTCAGGTCCAGATTTGTGAGGTTAGTGTTCCTCCCAACTTCGCTCTGTGGACATAACTGACGCAATGTCGCTAAGTAAGTTGTGTTTAGAGTTGAGTCTGGGTTGCCATCGCCGCTAAAATTGTACAGCCTGTTATCAAACAACCTGCACTGAGATCTTCCAAATGTGTGAGCTCCTGAAAACACACACACACACACGAGATCTTAGAATGACAAACCATACATACTACCCTTAGGATCTAGTTTGTTGTACTAATTGTGCTACAAACTAGGTCTTACATTTAGTGAAAAATTGAGAGAGTAATATAGTAGTACGTACCAGAGAGGGCAACAAGATCAGTGGTGTCAAGGCCTTGAGAAGTGAAGTTTTGCTTGAGTTGGTTGAGGTTGAAGAAGGGTGAAGGAAGGTTATTATTGGCAAGGGTTCGGTTTGCTGTTAGGCTGTCCCTTCTTCCCAACTGAATTGTCCATGAAGGTCCTCCTGCCTGTTCAAGTAGTTAATTAATTAATCTTACAAATATTATTGAACCAACTATATCTGTACTAATTACTCCCTCTCTCTACTAAAAATTACCAAAGCAGTTTGCTTTGGTTCTAAATGTAAAATCTCGATCCACTGTCAGCTAGGATCAGAGGGTTGTAATTTTTTATCGCTATACTTTATATGATGCATGGATAGATAGATATAGTTGAGCCGGAGAAGAAGTATATATACCAGAACAACAGAAACTTCAGCAGCAATAGCGAGGACATCGGCGCAAGAAACGGTGTTGGGGCAAGAGGACTCGAGGGCGGATTTGATGTTGTTGACAACATCCAATCCTCTGATAGAGTTATTATTGCCAAGAGCTCCTTGTTCGCTATCTATGGTGGCACTATTGTTCAGCAAAAGTGAAGCATCACATCCCTGTCAGTTTCATCATAACCAAATTATATGCCCATTCACTCAGAAACTTCCTTCATCTTTCCTCACAAATATAGTTTGAGTTGGTGTTACACGTTCATGCAAATCGAAATAAAACTTACTACACACACATATATCTCATAAACCATAAATCATGTTGAAAAAATAGCTTTTATCGCTAACCTAAACGGGTACATCTGGTAGAAAAGCAAGCTTTCATTACTTAACCTCTCCTATTGCCTAAAAAGTAAGGTTATTAAAATCGGATAAGTACTGAATTGGTCGGGATCGGGTAAAGGTCGTGGAGTCGACCGAAATAAATCAGTGGAGTAACCCAGGTCAAACAGGGTGAAGAAGTGGAGATTTCAGAGTTATTAGTATGAAATTTTTTAAAACAAACAAGTAAATTGGATTAATGCCTACACTGGACCGGTTCGCTGGTTTCCAAGCCGAACCGGCCGGTCCGGGTTTAATTACACTGCTATAAAGTGAAGGAGCCTCAATTATAGTTATGTAAGACTGATTTCAAATTCTCTTTTAAGTAAAATATAGTATTCATCCAATAAAAGTATCCTTGTTTTAATTAGAATCACTTGATCTTGATTCAAATTATTCAAAATTACTAAATACCTTTTTTCTTTTTAAAAAAAAAAAAGCAAATTCCAACTGTTAATATGCCCCTGATGGCTGCCAAACTTTTTCCACACGCCAATACCACTTTTCCTTTTCGAAAAGATCCAACGGGTACGATGTTTTTCCAATTAAAGGAAAAATTAATACAATTTAATTTAGTTTGGCGCATGCTAAATTTAAAAATATTTATAATAATTTAATTTTTAAACTTTTTTTTTGAATGATATTGACTAAAATGTTAAGTGTGAAGCCAAAATCGCTTTCTTCCCAGTTGCAATAAAATGGAATGGAAAATTAAGTGACCAATACAAAGAATTAAGTAAAAGTTTCATATATATAACAATTTAAGGTAATAAACTATAATTTTCCCTCAAGTATACAACTTTCTGTTCTAAATTTTCCAATAATTAAGAGTTTCATAGATATCAACTTAGAACTAATAAACTATAATTTCTATCACAATTACAGCAGGGTCAAACTTCACTGATATTATAATAATCTAATAAAGTTACAAGGCATATATGTAGATGACAAGAAAAAAAACAAAAGAAGTGCATATATATGGCCAAAAAATGGTATGTACGAAATAAATAATATTACCTAATTTAATCTGAGTCTACAAATGTGTGTGGGTCTGTGTTCGCCTGTGAGTATTTCTAAAAGCAAATATAAACACTCGACACCGAGTATATAAAATAAGCTACAATCATGCGCCATGTGCGTGCTTGTAACATGGGAAAATTTCATATATGGTCATTACGAGCTAAAAAAATTACAAAAAAGTCTATTGAAATCATCAAATTATTTCGTTAAAGAAACACGTATATTTATTTATATGGAGGTTTTTAAATGTTGTTGTTAATACACGCATTTCGTCATTGTAAATACATGCATTTTTCGTTGTAAATAAGCGAGGGACTTACGTGTAATTATTTGTATGGAAATAAAATCCGGTTTTTAAAAGTTGTTGTAAATAAATGCATTTCGCGTTGTAAATACATGCATTTTACATTGTAAATAAAGGGGACTTGTGTAATTATTTGTATGGAAATAAAATCAGGGTTTTTAAAAGTTGTTGTAAAAACATTCATTTCCTGTTGTAAATAAATGCGTTTTCATTTGTAAATGGCCATATTTTAAATTTTGTTGCAAATGCAACATTTCGCATTGTAAATCTATCTTTTTCATTGTAAATGACCTCTACATGTTCAAAATCCAGGGTGTTTAAATGTTGTTGTAAATATATCGCATTTCGTTGTTAATATATCGATTTCGTTGTAAATGGTCGGGTATTTAAAAGTTGTTGTAAATATGTCGATTTCGTTGTTAATACAAATAATTCTGTGTTCTGGGGCTGAAGATAATTTAATGATTTGATGACTTTTTGTAATTAATTCCCTTCCTTGGGATCTGATGTAATTTTCCCTTGTAACATTGATTCCAGTGTGTAGATAAATATGTAGTGTTTGTCATTTTGTCAATTATAGTTGCTAGTCAGCTAAGATCCACATGTCACAACTAGTTGATGTGTACAGGAATATCAAATGGAGAATTTGAAAGTTAGCTTCCAAGTGAAAAACATTGACATTTTTAGTCATCAATTATTGAAGCTTAACAGCTTATAATTATAAGATGGAGTTTAACAACGATAATGATGTTAGTTTTGAAGATGAAGTTATTCTAATTACGTAATACTCTATCCAGTCCTAATTATAAGAACTAGTTGACTTTTTTGGAGAAATTAAGGAAGCTAATTAAATTACTTTTGAGTATATATATTTGTATTTTTTCTTCCAACTAATTAATTTGACTAATAAACTAATATATAATTTAAGAAAACACAACATATGAAATGATTAAGAATTTATTTACCTTCCTTAATATTTCCAAAAAAGTCAACTAATCTTATAATTCTTATAATTAAGACCGGAGGTAGTATGTTTTAGTGGGGCTTTGTTTCCTATTATCCTCTTTCCCTTCCAACTCCTACCCAGAATATTACAGGTAGTTCACATGAGAGTGTTTGGTTCAGTTTAAAAAAAGCTCTTTCATGTTTCATGAGATCATTTTTTTCCCGCCTCGTACTGTACAAAAGGGGCTGAGTTAAACAAAACAAGAGGGTCTTGGAAAAAAAAAAAAAAAAGAGGGTGTAAGATTAACTTACGTAAAATATAGGAAAAATTTCAGTACAGGAACTTTGTAGCCAATTAGTGTCAAATGGCCTTCAAAAAATCCTGAAACATAATTGTAAGACCTTATAAGAAAAATGAAATTTCTTTTCAAGAAATTAACTTATCTTGTTAATAAAAATATTTCACTTTGCCCTAAGGTCCTAAAGTGATGTTTCAGAATTTTTTGGGGCCATTTGATCCTTTACTGATATTTTCCCTAAAATATTGGCCTATTTTGTTTTTCTAAGAAAAAGAAAAGGGACAGGAAAGAGCTGAGTTAGTATAGTCCCATTCTGAGAGAGTCCGTACTTGATTAAGCTCACGGGCTTCTCTCACTTCAAAATCCAGAATTTCATTCATTCAAGAGCAATGAAAACTCTCAAGCACATCCACTTAAAAATAAAAGCCCAGAAATAATGCGAAATTACAGAATAAGCCAGAAATTTGAAAGTGAGATAAGATACACACACACACATAAATGGAGTGATATGAAACATACTTGAACAAAACAGTCATGGAAGTGAAGCCTGATGAGGCTGGCTCCGATACGAGGATCGCTTTGTGCAGCACTCTGGACAACCGACGATACGATGTCGGTGACGTTAGGGCATGTTTGGTCGTAGAATGTCGGACTCAGTTGTGCCTGAGACACAGATATTACTCCCACAACCATAAATATGGCACACCAAACACCTCCCATCTTCACACCCACAAAACCCATTCTTATCTTCTTTCTTTCTCTCTACTGTGTATGAAATATCCCAAGGCTGTGGTTTCTGATTGTTGTACGTGACTTTTATTTATAGACTGACAAAATGGGTTACGTACAGTGCCAAATAATAAGGGTGAGTAATAAGAAGTTAATTTAGCCATTCTCAGTTTTTGTGAGTAAATGGTGAAAAGTAAATCAATGAATGGAATTAACCTGAGTGAGCTTGTGGTCCAAAAGGAAAAGTCCTGTTTGTGGGCAAATGGAAAAAGTAAAAGTCAAATAGAAATAGGTGATGGAGACAATGAGACTTTTAAATTATATTCTCAGGAAAATGCATGTGACTTTTCCAAAGGCGGGCCGTTGAAGAATATAGTTACCGAAGACTTGGATTTAAAGTAATTAATGAGTGATGTATAACTAATTCGACTTTAGTGTTGTGAGTTGGGTCACTGATCCTAAGCGAAGATTAAAGAATTAGAGCGTATCGTTGCCGGAACCGGCTTGTCTCCCATTCTTTTAATATCGGCTCCCCTCTTTTTCTTTGGAACGGAGTCAATTTGGTGGAAAAAGTGAGCGGCTGATCTTTTTTTTGGTTGGGGATTTTCTTCCCTCCTCCCCTTCCCTTCCTGACAAAATACCCTTAAAAAGATATTCTAAAAAAATTATCTTTGAAAAAGATATTTCATGATCTACAAAAAATATTTAAAGATCTTCAAAAAATTATTTGAAGTATTTTTTCAATAACAATCAAGTATCTTGAAGAATCCTTTTATCAAACAAGATCTTAAAAATATTTTTTCAAGATCATAAAGTATTTTTTCAAGATCATCAAGATATCTTAAAGTATCTTTTTTAGTAGCGGTGAGTATCTTGAAGTATTTTTTGATCTGGGTCAAGCGGTATTATGAAGTATCCCATTAGTACCAGTCAGTACTCTAAAATATTTTTTCAAAATCTTATACATCATGAAGTATTTTTTCAGTACTGATCAGTATCTTAAAGTATCTGTTAGTATCCTAAATATTTTTTAAAAAAAGAACCCGCTGCTCACTTTTTCACCAAAACCACCCAGTCAATGGCGGATCTTATCAATGACAAGGAGGGGCCATGCCCCCCCCCCACCCAAAAAAATACTGTTTAAAATTTTTTAATGGAACTTTTTCATTCCCTCCTCCTGCTTTCCGTCTCCATCATCTCTCAATTTCTCCTTATTTCATGGTAAACATTCTTCTTCATTGAAAAGTATTGAACTTGAGCTTCCTTCACTAGTCGGTTTTCTGGGTTTCTTCATTTTTGAGCTAATTATCCAGTTCTTACTTGATATAATCACTCAGACTTTGTTTGAGAGTTCTATTTTGAAGGGAAAGGAAAGGGAATGAAGGGTTTTGGTAGTCCCTTCCTTTGATATATACAAGGGAAGGGATTACTAAAACCCTCCATTTTTTCCCTCGGCGATTTTCCTCCAAAATAAACTCCCAAACAAATTCTCTTTCCTATGAAAAAAAAATTAATATAATCATTGCCTTTTCTGGGATTTCAAAAACAGAATGACAAAATGGTTAAAACAAATAAAAGATCATATGTTTGGCTTTCAAACCTATAAGTCTAATTTTACAGTCTCATCCCAAGTTTTGTTATAAAAGGAGGTTTTACAGTAGGAAGTGGGGAAAAAAGATTGGAATGTTGTTTAACATCAAGGTTGTTTTTTTCTTTTTCCAGAACATCAAGGTTACTTTTTTTTTTTTAAAAAAAAAAAAACTGAACCAATGATATATGAGCTACTAGTTCATTAGACGTTGAAATTTTACTTTAACTACCTACTAAAGAAAAATATCAGGTCTGTTGGTGACCAATTTGTGTGCTGCTGTCAGGGCAACATATATAAGCCATAACTTTTTATATATACCAGATAATATGGACCCCAAATTTTTTTCCCAAGATCCGCCTCTGCATGCAGTTTCTAAAGAAACGGAGGGGAGTGGATATTAAAGGAATTGGAGATAAGCGGGTTCCATCATTGCCATGCATGCATTCTTTCTAGGTACGAGTGTATCTGTTTGTGCTCCATCTCTAAATTAACGTAGTAATTGACACTCAAATTTTGTACCTTGAACAAGGCACAAGTTAGCGTGTGCGTGCGTGGGGTACTCTTTTTATTTTGAATATAAGATTTAATTTGACAATGAATTTTGTCCGTGAATATAAGATACTTTTTCATTTTATCGTTCACATATATTTATTATTTTTAATTAATTAATTTAACTTATAGACATAGACTGATATATAATTTAATATTATACATATATATATATATATAAGCCATGGGAAATGAGTTGTTCTTTTATTTGTTATTTATAAATAATACTACTTGTGATAGATGTTGTATTCTTGATTTGGAATAATGATAACATTATTGAGAGAAATGAGGAAATTAAATGAGAATAGAAGGCAGTTGAAACAGCAGTAGGGCGGGGGGTAGAGTCAAAAAGGGTGGGCTTGCTTTGTGGCGTGGGGACACTTGTGTGTCACCTTTCCCACTAACGTGTACATTTGCTCACCCCACACCCTCAGGGCAATGGCCATACAATTCCAGCCATTCATTTTTTCTGCATATAATTTTTTTTTCCCGCCAAAAGACATAATTATTTAATGCTACCCCCAATCCCCAATTCTCAATGTCTCCTGAGAATATAACCTAAGTTTAATTAATGTTATTTTTTTCCCATCTAGTCAATATTCACTTTGCCCACTCATTATATTTCTTTCTTTCTCTAAAATAATTTTTTCCAAAGCAATTAAACATATTTTTTAATTGGAAAAAATTTATATTTTAAGACATTGACTTAATTGTTATTTATTAGTTCTCATGATATAATTTAAGTACCCTTTATTATGGATCAAAGAGAGAGAGTGTGTGTATATATATATATGCTTAGATAAGAGATATCTGATCCTTTGGTTCTAAATTTAATACCCTGATTTACTTTGTTGTCTAACCAATTTATAATTTTTTCCTTAAAATATCCTTTCATTGATGGACATATTTTAAGAGTGTTTGTATTAAGGGGTAGTTTCAATATACATATAATTAAAGAAAATTTTAGGCAAAGCATATGTTGTTACAAAGAACTAACTTAATTAACTTTATAATATACGTAAAATATATTTTTATTTATTTTAAAGTATTTTTTTATATATATTTTTAAAATTAATTTGTTTAACTTATAAACTTATATATAATATAATGAAACACAACATATGATATACTTAAATAACTTATTTGATTTCCTTAATCTCTCCAAATAAAATAAACTGGGTCTTATATTTAAGATCAGATGGAGTATTTAATAAGATTCATGTATTTTTTAGTCATTTTCCATATAAACTTGCTTTTAAGAATAATTATTCAAATAAGTTTCAGTGAGAAAAACCATTTATATTACGGCTAATTCAAACATAAATCACATTTCATAATATGACTTTTATTCAATTTTAAATTTATAAAAATCATGTCAAAGAAAAGTCACTTTGCAACCACTATTTCAAAAGGAAGAGGTGAGCAGCCATACTGAGAAGGGTATTTGTTTGATCACAACGTCTAATTGTCTAAACCCCTTCCTTATTCACTCACTGTATCATTGTCGTTCAGCACGTATACTTTAACTCATCTTACAATTTCAGTGACGTGGTTTGGGCTCAGCTGAGCAATCGTCCACGTCGTCACGGGCGATAATCCTACAAGCATCGCCACCACACAGCTGACATAAATTTCATTTGCAGATATCTCCAATGGTTTCTGCCTCAGACCTATTGGTTCTTTTACTATTACAAAAAAGGTCTTTTACTTTTTAAAGGACGTCTGTTTTTTAAGAAGGGAAGTAAAATATAAAGATGGTGACATTTTTGTAATTATATGGAAGAAATTTGACATATTTGACATTCTTTTTATAATTCAGACGCAAAAAGTAGGCTTTAGGCATCTAAATTTTAATTTAGGATGTCTAAAATGGACTTTGACGCCAAAAATATTGTTAAAACCCAGCAGATTTAGCTCCCACTCTTGCCTCTCATTTCATCATCTATCCCATTCCATCATTTCTCTCTCAACCATTTGACCCAAAAAAAATTCTCTCGACTTCTCCTGTTGTTTGATCCTCTCCGCCTTCAGTCACTCGTCCAGTCCTCTCTGCCTTCAATCGCTGTCACTCGTCGTTCAATAGTAGAGAGAGATTGATCTTCGCCATTGTTCGTCGTTCAACCTTCACCGTAGCTCCAGCTGAAACTCTCTGTGTTCTCATCCTTCCTCTTCGTCAGAACCCTCTGCTGTCGTTGCCTCCCTTGTTCTCATCGGATCCGGTCACCCTCGCCTTGGATCTTCAGGTTTTAATCTCTTTTTTTTCTTGTTGTGTTGATCTCTCTCTCTCTCTCTCTCTCTCTCTCTCTCTCTCTCTCTCTCTCTCTCTCTCTCTCTCTCTCTCTCTCTCTCTCTCTCTCTCTCTCTCTCCAGTTTGAAGTGATTGTTTGGATCTTCAGGTTCCAGATTTGCCTCTCAAACCGCCTCCTCTGAAGATCCTCCCTCGCCAGCAACGGCAACGACCTCCGTGGCTTTGAATGAGAAAGCCACGAAGTGATTTGTTTTTATGTGTTTTTTTTTCCCAGTTTGAAGTGATTTGTTTTCCTTATCTTTTAATATTTATATCTTTAATTTTGGATTTGTTAGTCCGATTCTTAATTTATGCTCCTCCCTCTCTCCCTCTGCATCTGCTAATTTTTGGATCTGAATGAAAGCTTTTTTTTTTCTAGGAAATATTTGGCGTTCAAAAACTGCTATCCGTATGCTGCTCACAAACGGCGTTAGGTTTAGGGCACCAATGTTTGGGGGATTTTTTTTTTTAAACAGAAAAGGACTTACAGCGTCCTAAATTTAATTTTAAGACGCCATAAATTGGTACTTATGGCGTCCATTTTATTTTGGGATGCCGTAAGTCTGATTTGCTGCATTCCCTGATAGGCAACGTCCCTCTATAAATGGACGTATAATGTATAGAAAAACAAACGTTGAAGACTATTTCTGTAGTAGTGTTTTATAGAGATGATTGATCGCGGAAGCAATTAGAAATGTGGATATTTTCAAACCTCATCACAATGATGAGCCTTAAGAGATTGTCATTGTGGTGAAATGTACACAATTAAAATAAAACTTCAACGGTTCAAATTTTAAGGTTTTTAAGATCAATCAAAACCATTTAAATCAGGTCTTAATAGTTTGTAGGGGTGGCGAGCTCTTTGTGCTCATCATCTGTACTAATATTTAATTGTGACTTGGTCTTTGTTAATTAAAAGCATTATTGTACTCATTAACTACTTATATCTCACCAGCTCAGCTCGCTAGTTGTGTCTAAGTGCTTTAATTGATCTATTTAAGAAGGAGATTGGGGGGGAGTATGATACTACTTAACCTTTTCTCTCTCTCAATATGATACTAATTAACGTCTTAACCTAATAATGCTTAATTAAAACATCTCAAAGTGGTTAATACACATAATCATTGTATTTTACCCCATGCCACCTATGCTCAACACATCATCCTTAACCGACCCACCACATGGATAAAGCCACGTGCGTAGGATGATGTGAGGGTAAAACTCTAGAATTCAAACCATTCTGATATTATTTATTTTAAAATTAGTTTCATTTCAGGCTTTTAAATTTTAATTTTTTGATATTTTTATTGATGAAATTAATGTTAGGTACGTTCATTCATCAAATATTCATGTTAGTGTTTACACAAGCATAATAATAAGGAAACTCTGCAAAAGCATGCGATGCATAATAATATGAACTTGAATTGAAGAAGAATATATAACAAGTCTTATTTGTAGTGCTTGAACAGTAGCCGCACTATTTTTCTTTCAAGTCATTTCAATATAACACATCCAAAAATAGTTTTAGCAGCCGCACTATTTATCTAGAACCTCATCTCTCTCTGTCTAATTAAATTGGCAAACTCTTGTAACTTCATATATATATATATATATATATATATATATATATATATATATATATATATATATATATATATATATATATATATTATAAATATATGGCCTCATACTTTTACTTTTAGGGAATTTTCATACTACTAGAGTACAAGATCTTTGGCTAGAATTTCATCTACAATACTGTCTTGTCTTCTTCCCCATTTACCATATAAGCCTTTTTTCCAAGAAAATAAATTACTACAAAATATAAGAGCCAAATACCTACTTTACATTTATCAAAAAGTTAGTTAAAAGTAGTTTAAAACAATAAATACACAAGATATCTACTTTCTTTTCTCATTATACCCTTATTTATTAAGGGAATAGGTAAGAGAGCACTACTACAAATACAAAATTTAACGACACTAATTAACGTTTGCTTTTAGAAAACAGAAGTAAAAAAAAAAAAAAACAGTGAGACATGTTTAAAATTTTGGTTTAACTTTCAATGATTTTTTCCAGATAAACTTGAAAATTTAATTTTCAGCGATTGTTATAAAAAATAGTCGTTAAAAGTAAAGCAAAAATTTAAAAAAAATATCAATGTTTATGACTTTCAACTACTGTTTTTAAAAAAACAGTCATGGAAAAAAAAGAAAGTTACAACAAATTGAAATCACTTTTAACGACTGTTTTTGAAAAAAAATAGTCTTTAAAAGTACTAAAAAAAATATACAACAACAGTTTTTTATAACATTTGTTTGTGTATAAAAAAACGGGGCTTTACATTACAACGATTGTTCTTAGAAAAACAGTCGTTGTATGTTAAAAAAAAATGGGGCTTTATATTACAATGACTATTTTTAAGAAAAACAATCATTGTATGTAATAATAATAATAAAAAAAAACTGGGGCTTTACATTATAACGATTGTTTTTAAGAAAAACAATCATTATATATGTAAAAAAAAATGAGGCTTTACAATGACTATTTTTCAAAATATAGTCGTTTTAAGTTGAAAATATTCAAATTTTTGGACCTTGTAGTCTCACGCCTCCAACATTTTAAATTCTAGATATATAAAGAGTAGTAGGTGTATCACTTCGGGAGAGGATCCTTTCACAGTCCCCCTCTCCCCATCTCTACCGTACATTTGTATCTCGGCCGTCAATCCGTGATTTGGACGGCGAGATGCGATCGCCAAATCCAAAAAATTTTTTTTTTTTAAAAAAATATATATTTTTTAAAAAAAGAATATATTTTTTTTTAAAAAAATCTGGACCGTTGGATCAAGATTTGGACGGTCCAGATGGGATTGTGAGGGATGGGGAGAGGGGAGATGAGGAGAGGATCCGGACCCGTATCACTTCTGACATTCCTTGATCTCCTCCCACTTCCACTTTAACATCAGACATAGCATCCTCATATAAAACAACCGGGGGGCTGTTTGTTTTTATTGAACTCTCAGAGTGAGAGAGAGTGATTTTGATAGGGGAAAAAAACAATGGGGGAAGGGAAAGCTACAGTCAAAGAAGCAAACATGCCTGTGAAGATGCAAATCCAAGCCATGGCCTATGCTTCTCATGCTCTTGATCTCTTTGACGTTTTTGATTACGTTTCTAGTGCTGCTCACATCAAAAAGTTTAGTAAACTAAATAAAATTTTGTTTGAGCTTTTAAAAAGATTCAAACTTTGCTTTTGGGGTTCGCTTATTTCATTGAATTGATTCATGGGTTTGTGTGGATCTTCCAAGCGTTTGATATGATGTATGGAAGTGGATGGCAAAGTGTGGTGGGTTCCAATTTGGGCACTTTTTCAGCCACTCACCTAGAACTTTGGGAAAATCACTTTTAGGGTTTTTTTTTTTTTTTTTTTTTTTTTTTTTTTTTTGAGAAAAAACCCCAAAAAAAATCGCCAGATTCGCGACAATCTCGGGACATTTTTCGGGATTTTGAATCTTTGCGTGAATTGTTAACGGGGTTGATATAGTTGTTAACGGGTAGGTCATTAACAACTAAATCGATCATTAACAATAATTTTCTAACAACTAAATCGTCGCGTTAACAACTATATCGATCTGCGCGTTAACAACTATATCAGCCCCGTTAACAACTCCCTAAGATTTTGACAATCCCAGAAAAGACCCTGGGATTTTTTCTGAGATTATCAGATTCTGAGGGCCTTTTTTAGGGTTCTTTTTCCAAGAAGGGCCTTGAAAGTGATTTTCCCTATAACTTTCATCTTCTTCTCTCTTGAGTCCCTCAATTTTCTGATCTTCAAAGGAGATCACTCTTCTCGATCTATCATCAAAGAGGCTTTTTTACATAGAAAAGTGTTCGATTCTCTTGAACTGCAAGCAGAGGATGAGTGTGCTTATTGTACATAGATATAAGACTTGTGTATTATTATAAAGGGACTAGAAGTTCAACTGTCACCATCATAAATCTATCATGGAACTGAAACAACCCAAAATGACGCTAAAAAATACTGGGGCTTTACAGTACAACGACTTGTTGTATGTACAAAAAATTGGGCTTTACAATGATTGTTTTATGAAAAATAGTCGTTGTGAATATGACTTATAACGACCGTAAAAAACTGTCATTGTAAGTATGACTTATAATGATTGGTTAAAAACAAACATCGATTTTAAAACTTTCAACAACGCTCATATACACTGTCCCTGAAAACAGTCATCTTAGTAATCTAAAATCGGACGTTAAAAATGTTTTTTTAGTAATGGAGATAATAAATAGGAAAAAGAAAGAAAGAGAATGTAGAGAAGAAGAATGATGAAATAGACCGTGGGAAATTTGAAGGGTTAAAGTGTAATTTTGCCCTTAAAGTATGCGCTCAGGAGCAATTTTGCCCATGAAGTTTTCGACGTAGCAATGTTGCCCCTGAAGTTTAAAAACGTAGCAATGTTGCCCCTCCGTTAATGGTCAACTAACAGTCAACGTTAGGGTTTTTAACGAATGGGCAAAATTTCTACGTTTTTAAACTTTAGGGGCAATATTGCTCCAAAAAAACGTAACAATTTTGCCCCTGAAATTTAAAAACGTAGCAATGTTGCCACTCCGTTAAAAACTATAACGATCAACTAACGGTCAACTACGTTGACCGTTAGGGTTTTTAACGGATGGGTAACATTCTTTATGTTTTTAAAGAAAAGGGTAACATCTTCTAGAAAACTTCAGAGGTAAAATTGCTCCTGGGCGCATACTTTAAGGGCAAAATTGCACCTTAACCCAATTTTTTTTTTTTTTAAAAAATAAATGTAGAGACAAAAACAAAGTGTGTTTCTTATTAAAAAAAAACACACCCCCTCACAAGTTAAGCTCTTATATTTTATATTAGAGGGAGTATTGATTAGGAAAATAAATATATACTACTCCTTCTGGTATTTAATATAAGACATATTTACCTAATTTGATTAAATTAAAAAAGTTTGTTGAGTTAGTTAATATTACATGTATTTTTTAAAATGCCCTAGTCATTTTCCTCAATTCCCCCTATCTCCATCCTCCTTAATTATTGTCAATGAAGCAAGTGGTAAATTAGAAAAAGATTGACAAATATAAAACTTTGTCTTATATTTAGGACTAAGATCAATTCTTCAAATATGTCTTATATTAAGGACCGAATGAGTATATTCTTTCTCAATCACGCAACAATTTTTTTTTACACATATGTCATTATTTTAGGTAATAATATTTAATTCCTTTTATAAAAAAACAGTATTAACGGTTTAATTCCTTAAAAAATTAGATGCATAACCCCACCCTTTTAAGATAGACAATTTTAAATATTTTAGCGGATGATATTCCCTGTGTGAGTGTGTGTATATTATTTATCAGTTCGTTGAATCTGAGAAAGATAAGAATCATTTAGATGTTGACTGATGAGATTACAATATCTAAGTTTTTTGACTCACTCGGCCGATTGTCTTTAATTATTGATGCATTATATTGTATATATACTTATTTCTATATATTAAGGGTTCATGCGACCAAGTTTTGTTCGTATCATATTCATTACCTCGGAACTTTGTACATTAATTCTTTCTTTGTTTTTTTGCCATGAATAATTTTATTTATCATCTACTGCTACTACTATAAAAAATCGATCACTTGAAATAACGTAGTTATTTTTGTACTATTGTCGTATTCTTCCTTAATGAAAATAAAGCAACACGCAACAACATATAGAATAGTCAAATTTCTCAAAATAAAAACTAACCTAATTATCAATTTGAAAATTTGATTGCTGACTTTTCGCCGTGTGAAAACTGGCGTTATTTCTTGTATGAAAATTTCCGACCACGTAAGAAAATTTATGAAAATTTATGAAAATGATCCATCTACTTGCTGGCTTTAATTTCCGACCACGTATGAAAATCATGTATGAAAATTTCTTATTTCTTCCCCGAATTAGTTCTAAGTTCTAACAAATTTCTCTACCATGTATGAAAATCACATTAAGGTTCTAGTTAAAAAAATAATATCAGAAAAATCACTATAACTTATCAATAACAAGTGAAAGAACTATTATTAATAATTAAAAGAGTATGTGACTTTTTTATATTATTTTTTTAATTATGACCTTAATGTCATTTTTGAGGAAAATCACACTTTGGTTTAAATGAGGACACACTTATATATGTATATACATGTGTATGTGTATAACACCGACATTCTTAGATCATTGAAATAAAATAATGTTTGGGTTGATGCCGAGCCACGTGCCTTGGACTACTATAATTTGAAGAGAAATTATGGTGTGAATTTGGTTTATCATGCTTTGACCAGTTAAAATATACAACTCAACTAACATTAATCTTTGTTGATTAGCCAAATATTTCATATTTTTATTTTTCTTAAAAAATTAATTAAGATTTCACAAATAAAAAAAATGTAAATCTTATAAAATCTTTTAATTTTATTAAAAGGTTTAAATTTCTTATGTTGCATGAGAAGAAGAAGATTTCTACACACACATGAAATGGTGAGACCTTCACATATATATATATATATAATGTTCATTATATATATATATGTGTGTGTGTGTGTGGGTCCTACCATTTCATGTGTGTGTAACATGATAATACACTTCTCTTACAAATGAGAAATGTTTTTCTCTTTTATTAATATGTCAATTATACTTTAACACCATAAATAACGTGGCTCTTTTATATTCATTGAAGAATTTCTTTTATTTGAAAATTGATGATGCATATCGTCATCATTCCAATGTTGATGAATGACGAATTGATGATGCATATCGTCATCATTGAGGATGGTTGATGAATACAAGCTTGACATGTACTTGATCGCAAGTGAGTAGTACTCTCTCCGTTGCTTGATGTAAAACATATCTAATTAATTTAATTAGATTAAAGTTTTTAGCTAAATTAAGTAATATGACATATTTTGTTAAATACGCTAATCATATTCTTTAATTTGCTTCATCTCTCTTGTTTAACGGTAAATTAATAAAAAATTGATAAATATAAAAATAAATCTTACTTTTATGACTAAAATCAACTCCTCAATAATGAGATCACACAGGCAATAGGAAGTAGTTTATTTACGGACATATTATGGTGTTCACAATATGTATGCATAAATTATGTGAACCATAGACAAGTGTCAGTGTTGGCAGGTAAGCTGTCATTTTATATATAAGTCCAAAACAGACAATAACAAATTGTCTCAAATGTTAACCACTAAATTTCAGGATGATCATTTCTATTTAAGAGTTCTATTCACTAAAATAAAAATACAAGAAATTAAATCATAAACTCGATCGATTACATTCCCCCACAACATTACTCTCCAAATAATGCCTGTAATATTCAAACGCATTCATTATAACAAAGAACAGTAATCACTCACATTCAAACTATAAGCTTCAAATTATTGAAGGGTCAAGTTTTTTTTTAATAGACTTCAGTTTGGATTTATTTGATTATTTAATACATTTTTTATTTATTTTTATCTCTAATTGATTACATGTCTCTCATCTCTTTTTTTCCACTCATTTTCTCTATCACTCACCTCTATATAAATAAGTGTGTTTTAGAAAAATAAGTTGTATTTTTTTAATATTTATTATTTTTAATTAACTCTTCAAGTTATGTAATTTAATTATTTGAAACTTATATTACAAAGCGCAGGTAGCATAATTAGATTCAGCTTTAAGAGCATTCACTATTCTGGATATTTTTTACTCTCTCTCACACACATGATAAATACCAAAATTAGTACAATGCTCAATAAGGGCACGATTCAAATTGTCCACCAAGGACAAATCAACATAATTGGTACAACAGAAAGTAACATTGGATATATCTTTTCACATTATCATGAGATTTTTCTGATATTTTTTTAATTGACTTCGTTGTAATTTTCTCTTTACAGTATATTCCACATCATATCCCTGTATCACAGAGTTTTATTTGACCTGCAAGTTCATGGAACCACTTTCCCTGCTCGGACGAGCAGGGGCTTGTCCGAGGATTTGGATCCCGCGGTTCAATTTTTTTCTTTCGTTTTTTTCTATAAAAAAATTATTTTTTAAAAAAATGTTAGTTGAGAGATTGCTTTATTTTAGATTTCTACCTATTAAAATTATCTTTTATAAAAAAAAATATCAGATCTCGATCGGTTTTGAAAGGCTCATCCGTACGGACGAGCTCCTCCCCTGCTCGTCCCAAGGACAAGCAGGGAAAGTGAATCCCAAGTTCATGCCTTTACACATCCAAGTGATTTTCACATGTGGCGGCTTATGCCAATATCATTGGCCTCTCAGGTCACCCGCGCATTCCGCGGGGTCTGGCCTGGTTCTTTTAATTCAGGAAACAACTTATGAAAAATAATATAACTTTATTAAAGTCTTTTCAAGGAAGAAAAATACCACTCATTAATACATGACATATATAAATAAAACAGCAAACTACGGGCATTACACGCTCACAAGCACGATACACGTGTTAATTTATTTATGCCAATACTTTCTTTCTTCTTCTTCTCTCCCAGATCAACACATTGTGATCATAACTTAGATTGAACTAACCAAATCGTCAGCTTGTGACTCTGCTCCACCACCCATAATTAATCCGGATGATGATGAAGCTCCATTAACAAGATTACATTGTGTTCGAATTTCGCCTTGGGAGCCAGTCAAAGGGTTGATATTACCCATCTTTATCATGGAAGCAGCAAAAGCTTCAAAGAAAGCAGTCTGGTTGGCACTGAAATTGCCGACAATGGGAATGGTATCGGCACCAGAAGTAGAGAACAAGACCTGGTCACTATTAAGGAGGCCATCATTTTGCTGGAGGTTCGAGTAGTACTTATTGTCAAAGATATCAGGTGTGGTCAGGTCCAGATTTGTGAGATTAGTGTTCGCCCCCACTTCGCTCTGTGGACATAACTGTCTCAATGTCGCCAACAAGGTTGTGTTGAGGTCCGGGTCTGGATTGCCAGTGTTATTAAAATTGTACAGTCTGTTATCAAAGAACCTGCACTGAGCTCTTCCAAATGTGTGAGCTCCTGAAAATACACATACACATGAGATCTCACAATGAGAAACAACGGTCCTTACTATAAGATCCAGTTGTTCTTGTTAGAGAGATTAAAGAAAATGAATAACTTACTTTCCGTGCCTTATAAATTAGTAATATTATTAAATTACATATTTAGTTTTCTTAATCTTTCAAAAAAAAAACCAATTGAACATGACTTTGGAGATAGTGTGTGTGTAGAGAGAGAGAGATAGAGAGGATGAGCAATTAATGAAGTGATAATAGTATAGTATACCAGAGAGGGCAACAAGATCAGTAGTGTCAAGGCCTTGAAAACTGAAGTTCTGCTTGAGTTGAGTGAGGTTGAAGAAGGGTGAAGGAAGGTTAGAAGTAGCAAGGCTCAGATTTGCTGTGAGGCTATCCCTTCTTCCCAACTGAACTGTCCATCCCTGCCCACTTGCCTGTTCAAAGTTACCTTCTAATCACTCTTACATATCTTCAGCAATATAAAATCCTTATATAATACCTACTTATTAAATTAATTATTTGTTAAAAATTATGTGTTAGTTTCCTTAAAATTCCCTTTTTAATTATTTGTATTGAAATTAACATTTGATAACGATGCAAGCAAACTCCATGTTAGTAATATATGTGCAATTAGAGGACTATTTAATGGAAAACATGATAAAAATGGTGGACAGAGTGAACTAAAATCTTATATATTTAGGATCAAATCAAACCTCTCTTAGTGAACTCTTATATATATTAGGATTGGAGATAGTATCTTTATTAACTATTATCTTTGTTTCTAAATGTAAGAGTTAGTAAAATCGTTTGTTTAATTTGATCATAAATAAAAGACTTTACTTCATTTTATTTTTCAAATTTATAATTTTTTTTCCTAAACTCTCCCTCTAAGTTGCACATATATATTTAAAAAATTATAAGGGAGTAATATTTAATACCAATAATTAAAATTTTTTTTTTAAAAAAACCAACATTCATTTTTTTAATAAATAGCTAATTTCCCAAATCTTAAGAGATATAGTATACCAAGACAACAGAAACTTGAGCAGCAATGGCAAGTATGTCAGCGCAAGAAACGGTGTTAGGGCAAGCGGACTCGAGAGCAGACTTGATGTTATTGACAACATCCAATCCTCTGATTGAGTTATTATTGCCCGGAGCTGTTTGTTCGCTAACAATGGTGGCACTATTGTTGAGCAAAAGTGAAGCATCACATCCCTGTCAGTTCATTATAAACAAATTAATTTTCTCATCACCAACTAAAATTAAATTACCTCTCGAGTCTCACGAGTCTCACCAACATATAGTATTAGAAAAGCAAGCTTTCATTACTTTACCGTACCTACCGGTCGTCTCACACTCTCACCCTTTAAACTTTATTGATTCCATGCTCTCTTGTCGATAAAGTCATTAAAGTGACTATGACTGAAGGGTAACATTGATTGATTAAATTCTCTTTTTAAGTAAAATATTCATGGGAAAATTCTTTTGAGGGTCTTTTTTTAGTGTAAAATTTGTAAAAAAGACCTTCAAAATCTGACAATCCCTAAAAAGGCCTAAAACTTTTTCAGGTATTTTCAGAATCTTAAGGGAGTTGTTAACATGGCTGATATAGTTGTTAACAGGGTTGATATAGTTGTTAATGGGGGCTGATTTAGTTGTTAAAAAATTATTGTTAATGGGGCTGATATAGTTGTTAATTAACAACTATATCAGCCAAATTAACAACTCGCATAAGATTTAAGGCATTTTTTGAGGGTCTTTTTTGAGATTTTTACACCGAAAAGGGCCCTCAAAATTTTTTTTCCCAATATTCATTCATCCAATCAAAACAATTATATCCTTGTTTAACTTCTAATCACGTGATTTGGATTCACATTATTCAAAATTATTAAATATTTTTTCAAAGCAAAAAAGGCAAAGTCCAACTTCATGGCTGCCTAACTTCCTCCACAGTCCCCACGCCAATATCACTTTCCCTTTTCCCGAAAGGTCCAAACTCCAAGGGTACGAATGTTTCCCGTACAATTAAAATAAATGATATTGGGTGTTTTCCCACAGGTGAAATTTAATTTCTGTTGTTGACAAAAAAAGAAAAGAAAAGAAGTTGATTTCTGTTCTAAATTTTCCCAGACTAAGAGTTTCATAGCTGGCAAAAAAGAGAGTTTCATAGATATATCAACTTAATATAATAAGAAAACTATATATAATCTTCATTAAATATTTACTACTGATTTAAATTTCACTCATGTTATAATAATCTAATAAAGCTAGAAGGTATTTATATATGTGGATGGCAACAAAAAAAATGTGGCATATAACGTGCGTGTGTCTTTAATGTGTTTTTCCGAATGTGAAATTTTCTAAAAGCAAATATAACACTCAACATCAAATATATAAAATAAAAAACTAAAATTATGTGTCATGTGTGTGCTGTTATTGAGTATAGTTTATAAATAGTACTCCTTCATAACATTTTTATAAAAACCTGATAAAAATTGTCTCTGACATTTAATGAATCTTTTTCATTTATGCCACTTATTAACAATATATATTGCATTAATTAAAGCGTTGTTGAGATTAATATTTACTCTATTTTTCTTTTTTAGTTACCCTTTAAAAATAAGGGCATCCATGAAAACAAATTATTTCAAGACATACTTATTAGTATTTTTAATTAATTTTAATCATTTCCTTAAACTAAGCAATTTAGTTGTCCGACTTTTATAAATAACCAAGTCAGCTAAGACGCACATATCAAAACTAGCTAATTGAAAAAAAAAAAAAATGGAGAAACTTGAAAGTTAGCTTCCATGTGAAAAGACTGGTATATTTTTAGTAATCAATTATTAGCGTTTAACGACTTATAATTATAAGATGTAGCTTAACAACGATATTGATGTTAGCTTTTTGCTAATTCTAGTGAACTTGTGTGGGACTTTAATTTGTTTGTTCCTATCCTCTTCACCTCCCAGCTCTGCCCCAGAATTATAAGATCGTTCATATAGAGGGTATTTGGTTTGATTTTTTTTTTTTTTTTTTAAAAAGAAGCTCTTTTATGAGATAAATTTTTTTATGTATTCATTTCATCCAACACAAAATCACTTAAAAAATCATGTAACAGGGTTAAATAAAATAAGTGACTTTCTAACATAATTTATGATTTTACGAAATGAAATGAAGTAAGTATGTTAAAAAAGTTTGGTTTTTATCTGATTTTAAATATATTTTTTAAACGCTAACTTTTGCACTAATTAAGAGGGTGTGCACTATCAATTTATATTCCCATAAAATATAGGCCTCTTTTGTTTTAGAAAAAGACATACCGGAGAGATCTGAGCAATCATCTCCCTCTCTCACTTGAAAATCAAGAATTTCCTTCACTAAATAGTACAGAAACTCTCAACCAAATCCACTTTTAAATAAATGAAAAGCCAGAAATTATGCGAAATCAGAGTATAAACCAGAAATTTGAAAGTGAGATGAGAATAAGGAGTGATATGAAACATACTTGAACAAAGCAATCATGAAAGTGAAGCCTGATGAGGCTGGCTCCGATACGAATATCGGTTTGAAAAGCACTCTGGATAACCGAAGATACGATGGCGGTGACGTTAGGGCATGTTTGGTTGTAGAATGTTGGACTCAGCTGTGCACGAGACACAGATATTGTTCCCAGAACCACAAATATGGCACCCCAAACAGCTCCCATCCTCACACCCACAAAACCCATTCCTTCTCTTCTTTCTCTCTACTGTGTCTGAAATATCCTAAGACTGTGGTTTCTGATTGTTGTTGGTGTTCTTTATTTATAGACGGACAAGTGCCAAATAATGGTGAATAATAAGAAATTAAGTTATTGACACTTAATTTGCTGGCAGCACCAGGTCAATAAAACATTAGGTATTAGCTCAAGGGTTAGTGGTTTAGATCATAGTTAAACTAAAGATAACTTGGTGTCGATGAGAAATTAAAGATTTCAAGATAATTAATATAAATTTTAAAGAAGTTTTTTTTTTTTTTTTTTAAAAAAAAAAATGAACTGGTCTGGGTTTATGTCCGAACTAGACCGTTTTACTAACTGGTTTTTCTATTTCCAATCCATTTCGGCTGGGTTGATCCGGGTTTCAAAACATATGCTGTTAGTAAATGTACGTAAAAGGAAAAACAATATACTTTTCCGGTTTCAAATATGGAACATAATATTTGTAGTGTAAAAAGTATATCATATATTTAGAACATGTACTAGATAATAAGTTACACCTCTATTTATATTCTTGATTTTGAATAATAATATTAAAATTGAAAGAGGATGGGTAATTCGGGAGGAAGAGTCAAACAGGGTGGGCTTTGCAATGTGGTGGGAGACATCAAATCAATTTTCATGAAGGTGCGTGGCACCACTACGATGAGTAACACGTACATTCATCACTTACCCCTCATCGACACTTCTAATGAAAAAAAGTTACTTTAAGGATAATATTATATTATCATATGGGTGTTCAAACGTCACGTCTTCACCGGCAATAATCCCACAGGCATCGCCACCACTCATCACAGTGATCCCATCCCACACACTCATTTAATTTGCAGATCTCTAATGGCTAGCTTCTGCTTCGAGCCTTCATTTTTATAGAGATGGTCGATCGGAAGAAAGTAGTACTCAGTACAAACGTGCCCTGTACAAAATATTTAATTGTGACTGGCCTGGTCTTTGTTAATTAAATGCATCGTCCCGTAATTATATCTCACCGGCTCAGCTAGTTGAGTCTCAGTGCTTTAACTGATCTATTTAATTATTTCTACCAAATACCACTGTTTTTCTTCTTCCACTTTGAATTCGATAGTGGCTTCACATTATTATCTTGTTTAAGTCATCCATCTCATCTCTGAGGACAAAGTCTTTGTTAACCTAATGACGCACTGCCCTGGCTCAATATGACGTCGAAATTAATAGATTACACTCTCATTATTCAGCCTGAATAGTTTAACGAATTGTGTTAAACCAGTTCTTAAAGAATGACCTCTCTCTCTCTCTCTCTCTCTCTCTCTCTCTCTCTCTCTCTCTCTCTCTCTCTCTCTCTCTCTCTCTCTCAAACTCTATATCAAACACATTGAGACATGCATGGATTTGATAAAAGTTGCAGGATTGATATTCAAATTAATTTTAGCGCAATTATAAAGTTGAATAATATAAAGAAAAAGCATGTTATAAGAACAGTAATAAAATAAAGTATGATCAGAGAATTATTAATTGACCAATTTTTCATCGTTTGGCCAAAAAGATTATAATTATCTCCATGAGATTTTGATTAATTATGAAAATAAAGGATTGGAAAATGGATTTGATTAAGAGGGAGATAAGGGGAGCGGCCGGAGTTAACCCATTTTAATTAAATCACCAATAATTGGGATTGTTGGGAGAGTCTGAAAAAAAATAATAGGATGTAAAAGAGGGCGCTGGGAAGAGTTGCAGCCCCTATACCACTACTATATATCTTAGGGTTAAGGTGCAATTTTATCCTTAAAGTATACGCCCAGGAGCAATTTTGCCCCTGAAGTGCCCTAACGGTTAACGTTAGAGTTTTTAACGGAGGGGCAACATTGCTACGTTTTTAAACTTCAGGGGCAACACTAGTTTTTAACGGAGGGGCAACATTGCTACGTTTTTAAACTTCAGGGGCAACACTACTACTACTACTACTGTTGCTGCTGCTGCTACGACCACCACCTTCCTGCAAACCACCTCTCCTCCCATCTATATATTATAGGGAAATAAGAAAAATAATATTTATTAATAAGGACTATAAAAATGGTAATTATTTTGAAGGACCATAAATTAAAACCATAAATTAAAACATTAAAATAGAAAGATTAAATTGCCCTTAGGAAATAAAAAAATAATATTTTTGAAGGACCATAAATTAAAACCATAAATTAAAACATTAAAATAGAAAGATTAAATTGCCCGGAAATAAGAAAAATAATATTTATTAATAAGGACCATAAAAATGGTAATTATTTTGAAGGACCATAAATTAAAACATTAAACTAGAAAGATTAAATTGCCCTTAGCCAAAAATGGTAATTATTTTGAAGGACCATAAATTAAAACATTAAAATAGAAAGATTAAATTGCCCTTAGCCAGATTTCCTATATTTTCTCTAATTAAATTGAAATCTAGAGTGATTGATGGATAATCACACATAGAGACCAAATCAGAATCTGTTTAGTTAGCGTCCGAGGCGCACAAACTGGCGCCTAAAGGAAGGCCGTTTGCGACGGACAGCTTGTCCGTCGCAAAAAGGTGTACTTTTTGCGAAAGACAGCTTGTCCGTCGCAATTTAGGGTCCAAACCGGCGCCTAAAGAGGCTCCGGTTTGCAACATACAGAGAGTCCATCGCAAAGAATGGGGGTGCTTTTTGTGATGGATGACTCATCCGTCGTAAAAAGCCACCGAATTTTTGCGACGGACACATGGTCTGTCAATATTTAGTGCCAAACCAGTGTCAGTTTGTGACGGACACATTGTCTGTCACAAAAGGGGACCTTTTTGCAATAGACTAGCCATCCGTCGCAAAAAGCGCCCTACTTTTTGCAAAGGATACGTGGTCCATCCCAATATGGCGTCCAAACTGGCGCCTCAAGAGGCGCCTGTTTGCGACGGACCACATGTCCGTCGCAAAAAGGGGCTCTTTTTACTATGGATATGTCGTTCGTCAATAAAAGCGCCCAATTCGGCACCGGTTTGTGACAGATGGTCGTTTCCGTCGCAAACGCAGGATGCGTTTTGCGACAGAAGCCTCAATCTGTCGCAAAATGATTTTTTTTTTTTTTGCGACGGATTTTGAGAATCCATCGCAAAACGTTATATTTGCGACGGATTTTCATTTCCGTCGCAAATACATGCACAATTTACGACGGATTTTGTTGGTTGTCTTCCACTATAGAATTTGTTTCCTGTTGCTTTAGACTCGACAAACAATGAATTTCATATTTTAATTATTGTCGGGATTAATGAAATCCACTTGTTGATTTTCCTAAAATTGATATCTTTTCAACGTTGTTGTTTTTGTGGATTTGAACTGTTTTCAATAGTCTACCTTTCGGCCATTCAATGGTCAAAGCTTAAATCTTTAGCATACTATGTTGAATCTAGTATGACTTTGATAATTTCCTACGCACTACACTGCAAAAAAAACTCTGTTCGCAAAACTAGTTTACGGCGGATTAGGGTCTGTCGCAAATTATGTCGATGCAAACCGCTTTTTGCGGCGGAAAATGAATTTTCCGTCGCAAATATGTACAAGTTTCAATTTTGCCGTGGAAAAGACTTCCCACCGCAAATTCAAAATTTGCGGTCGAAACGTTTTTCCGTAGTAAATTTTCAATTTTGGGGCGGAATACAATTTCCGCCGCAAAATTGAAAAGAGGCGGACAAGTTTCCGCCGCAAAATTTGAGGTTGCGGCGGAAATTAATTTCCGTCGCAAACTTGTGTTTTTGAGACCGAAATTAATTTCCGTCGCAAAATTCATTTTATTTTTTTAAAATAATAATAATAATAAATTACATAAAAATTACGAAAAATTGTGAAATAAGACTTGTATATATAAAAATATATTGTAACAATCATAAGAGTTTACATAGTAAAAAGAAAATATAAATAATAATGTTGTGACCAAATTGAACAAAAGAAAGTCTAACTAGCGGCGCTTGGTCATCATCATCATCACCACCGGTATGGTCATCATCACTAGGAGGCGACCCCGTACCCTTGCCCTTCAATAGGGACTGAAGTAGTTCCTGCATCTCCCTAATCATCGCTCGTTGCTCATTCAACTGTTCTTCTTGTTGACTCACCACCTGTTCTAATGCCTTCACCCTCTTATCATCTGCAAAACCAACATTATGAAGACAGTTTATGTTTTGTACTTCATTTAAATGGACGAGAGAATAAAATGTAACAATTGATAGCTGAAGTATTATGTTTACCTGCAAAAACACCTCCAATATGGCTGGATGAGCGCTTCGTAAACGACTTCAATCCGCTAGTATAGGCACGCATCCCGAAGACTCTCCCTTTCTTGTCAAATCTGCCTGCAGCCTAAATGAAGAGACTCTCGTTAACGGATTGAGAGGATGCCGGGTCATTCTCAATCCGCGATTCTCTCTCTTGCGACAGCTGCTGATAGTTTTCCTACAAGCACAAAAATACATCACAAATAAGACATGTAAAATGAAATAAATATTTTATCGTTTGAAACAAATAATAAATGTAATTAATGTCTCACCGCGAATTGCTGGGACTTGGCATTAATCCAGCACCTCCCACCTTCAGTTTCCTGGGAATGAGTCCACTCAAAGGTAACCCAATCAACCGATTCTGCAGGAACTTCCCCGGACGCTGCCTGCAAACACAAATGAAAACCGTTAATTACTTACCTCAAAGTACAAAATATTGAATGCTGAAATAGAAAATAACGTTTACTTACAATTTTTCGTCGATGCTCGCTATATAGAATGGAGCCGCCAGCATATCACGGTCCTTCCATGTGGGCCCTATTTAATTTATTTTGCTCACTTGCCTTTTTAAATTTCTCATCGGTGGCCATCTTTTAAGTAACTGTTATGCCTTTTTAGGTTTAATCCAAGTTTTCTTGCCTTTATCTTGTCTCAATTTATAAAACTTATCAGACAACCACTTGCTTCCCTTGAAGTTTTAAGCTTTTTTTTAAAAAATTTTTCGATCCTCAGGCAACCACTTAAACTTTCTCTGAAAATCAATAATAAACAATTAGTGCTCTAAATTATAAAAGAAGTTAATCTGTTTGCATTTTGATGAGAAGAAATTAATAACCATAAATCATATAACTTATCAAGAACTCATTAAACCAAGCGTCTCAATCTTCTTGAGGAATCTCTGTCCAACTGGTCCAAGGCTGATTGAAATTATGGAATATTTGATCCTCGATAATTCGGTCACCTTATTATAAGGATCAAACCTGAAGACATAGAAAATGTTGTAAATATTTTCATACAAATTAAACTAAAGGTAAAACATAATAACATTACTAGTAAATTTACATGGCATACTCGGTGGTGCCGATAGGACAGATCCACACCAGTCCTGTCGTAGGTTTAACCGATCCCCAGATTGGTGCATCCGAGGAACTAGCTTCCCCGACCTGGCTCCGAGGCGACGCAGTGTGCTGAAGGCAGAAGTATTGAAAATGTTAGTACATAGATGCTTAAAGAAAACAAATATATGTAAATCAATCAGAAATCGTAAACTAAACCTGCTCTTCCCCTTGCCGTGGATAAGTTGGAGTGACAAGCACACCTATATCGCCCAAAACGGAGTCGGTAGTAGACGGTAAAGATGACATATATAGTGGTGGCAACTCTAGGGAAGAGCGAAGCCCTCTACCTACAGAGGGGGCAGATGATGTCGCCATACCCCCTCTGAGAGGACGGGGCCGAGCTCTACCTCCACCACGACCACTACCTAAAGGCCCTGCTGAATGCTCCATCTCTAAACACTTATAAACATTATATCAAATTACATATTCATATAAGAAATATACTTAATATGTCAATAGCGAAATAACAAAGTATCTAGTATAATAAATATACATAAACAAAAAAAATTAACACAAATCAACCGAACGATTCTTGTTCTTTGACCTCTGCTTGCACACCTTCATCCGGCGTCTCATAGTCGTTAAATTCAGATTCACTATCAGAGTAAATGTCTTGTGCCTCATCGTTTGATTCCTCACTGTCAATACGGATAGGAATCAATTCTAACTCCGCAGCGAAATCAAAGAGATTGTTTGGTAGATCGTCTTCAGCCATACTGACGGCAAGTACATGTTCCACATCAGCTTGGAACGGTTCAGTCATATCGTCATTTGTTTCTGACTCTTTCGACTTGGGTATAATATTTCGTGCTTTGGGGTTTTGATATCTCCTATCCACCCTTGGCGAGATGTGGGGTATGATGTATAATAAACTTGTTCCGCCTATTGTGCGAGAATGAATGAGTTATAACTAATTATATATCTCCTTGACGAGTGGATCTCAACATTTTCTTATTTGTCCACTTTTGTCCCACGCGGAGTGTTATCAAACCACTCACATTTAAATAGATTCACCGACTTGTCTCACTTGTAATCTAGCTGAATTATGTCAATTAACTTCCCGTAGTAGTTGCCCTCGACCCTGTCAACTTGGCCACCTCAACAACATAACCGTAATTGTAACTTTCCATATTTTTGTTCGCTTCAAAAGTTGCAAACCGATACCCATTGATTACATATTTTTTGATCCGGGTAACAATTGTTGCAGATCCGTAAGATAAACTCCACGCAACATCCTGGGGAGTTGATGGGTTGTGCACAAAGTAGAATCGTAACCAATTAGGAAACTCATCGTTCATGAATTGATCAACTTCAGAATCCGACATCAAAGGATTTGTCGATCGGACCCAATTAGTGAAGTGACTGTAATAAAAAAAATGAAATTAATACTTTAATACTTACCGTAACAGTAACAAAAGAGGAAATGTTACTTTAAGTATAGGGCGGCCT
This sequence comes from Acacia melanoxylon, assembly GCA_019022615.1. Classification (NCBI taxonomy): domain Eukaryota; kingdom Viridiplantae; phylum Streptophyta; class Magnoliopsida; order Fabales; family Fabaceae; genus Acacia; species Acacia melanoxylon. The sequence goes on from JAFJYJ010000011.1 coordinate 6,159,774, forward strand.
CTTCACAGTTGTTTAGAATGTACCACACCGCTACTTTCTTATCGGTTCTTTCCAGAGTTGACCTACAATGTTTTCCCACGACTCGGCCAGGATAATTAAATATCGATATCTGACCACTCAGTTCACCGCCATCATCGTTGCGAGGTACCTCTCTCCATCTTGATATAACTTCAGGGGGATAATAGTATGAGGTAAATTTAGTGGCCTCTTCGACTAGATACGCTTCAGCGATAGATCCTTCAGCGTACCTTGGATTTTTGATCTTGTACTTAAGTATGCATAAAAACCTACAATGGACAATCATAGGGTATTTATAACATATAGCACAATGTGTTTCATGGGGACATGCATGTGGACGGGCCAAAAAAAGAATGATAAAGTACAGGTGAAAATGGGGACATATTACAAATATTATGGAAAACATATATATATTAATTGCAAACACACAATTACATCAAGATTGTAGTTTGTTACCTCAATTCCAACGACGCAGAAGAGAGTAATCCACACAAAATCCAATTGTGGAAAATGAGTAAAATAGGATATAATTGAGCCTCAACACAAATCAAAATTAACCAAGTAGCAAGGGGGTACCAATATTTCTCATTAATCTATAAAATCATTAAGTCTTTACTTTTAAGTTGCCATTTCTTTTATTTATTTATTTTTATCACCTTTGTGCACTTAATTAATTAATATTGGGGGGATTAAATGGAGGAGATGCAACGTCTCTTAATTAATCAAAACTAGCATTATTATATTGTATTAATTAATTAACTACACATTTAAATCATACTATATATATAGTGGTAATTTATAATCTTCTAATTAAATTATATGCACTAATAATTTCATTATTATTATTTAAATGATTATTTATAATTGTAGAATTTTTGTATAATTCCCTTGTATTAGTTATACTACACTTTTTTTTTCAAACAAAACATTTTTTTTTTAAATTACCAGGTTTAAAAAATTCACCCCCCAACTACCCCACGCTAGAGAGATGGAGAAGTCTTACTTAGTCAAGACTCATATTAGATCTAATTTCATGGTATTCTAATTCTAATCACAGAGTAGTGTTTAAAGAAGTTTATTTTTTTGTATCCTTTCTATATTTAACATATAAATCATTTTTTGGCAGTCAGATTTGTTCCATAGAATGCCATCTATATGAACAAGGAGCTTCAACCATATTCTCTTAAGCTTTAATAACAAATCTAGATCTAGAAGTTATGCTTGCAAGGGGAAAAAATTGGAAATTTCGAACTTACATGGAACCCACGACGGCAGAGGCTGGAGCTGCTGCGGCGATATGACTATCTGGCATTGGGGGACGAACGGCCTGGAAGTACACTTAGTGTGCGATTAGGATTAGACTAATGCAACTTGCTTCCTCTTAATATGAATGCAAGTTGATTTGAGAGGAAGCAAGTTGCATTAGTCTAATCCTAATCGAACACTAAGTGTACTTCAATAGTGCCTTAAGAGGTGATTGCTAGCTATGTTAGTGGACAAAGTTATCCAAACGGGTAAACTAAGTCTCAAGAATATAAACCAACATTCATAAAACTAGGAAATCCAAATATAATTAGAGAAAATGGATTGAACAAAATGAACTCCCCTATATTGAAGCTTTGGAACTCAAGCTACTTCCATCCCCAAGAAGCAAAAGAACTCAGCCACACATTGATTTAATATGCAACCACTTCTTCACAACAGATGGTGAAAGAGAGAGAAACTGATAGAGGAGGAGGCTGAGAAGAAATGGTAGATGGTGAGTGGCGATGATAATTGTGGTGTTAGAGTGCAGAACTGGTGGTGGAAGGTATGATATCAGCAACAGAGAATAAAAACGATGGTGGTTGACGGTGGATGGAGACAGAGTGACGTTTTCGGCAACGGTGAAGGGATGGGAAGTCGATGAAGAAAAATGGGGCAGATTAGGTCGAGCTCGCAGTTGCTCTATTACACATTTCAAATTTGTTTCTCTTGTAACTCTCACCTAACAGTGAAGATGGGTTGCCGGCGGAAATGGTGAAGAAGATGAGGGATGGCCACTGGCGACCAGGGAAGAGGAAGGTTGAGGTAATCGAAGGTGGAGGAAGGAAGAAAGGATTCAAGGTCTGGATGGTTCTCGTTCTCAAGTTCACTGGTTCTCACCACCGGTGAGAATGATGGTGGTGGGAGGTTGCTTGTCAGCGACAGTGGTGGAAGAGGAAGTCGCCGGCGAGAGAGGTGAAGGTCGAAGGTGAATCCGGATGGAAGAGCTGATTCGTGGCGCTGGAACTCTGTGTATATATCCCTCAGCTCCCTATTCTCGGGTCTTGTTCACTGGTTTAATTGCCTTCAGCTGCTGACCTAATTAATCCCTGGTCAAAACGCCGTGTTTCACACAGGGACCTAAGTGAAAAGCTTAAAACGTTTTTGTAGAGGGACTAAACTGCAACTTTTACAACTTGAGTCCAAATTTGTATTTTCAAATTTGGTCCAATTTCTTCAAGCACCTACAATTTAAACCAATCAAACCAACATCAAATATTCCTAAGAAATAATGAATAAGAGGAATTACAATAATTATGACAATTTTACCCTTTTTAACACATTTTTCATGTAATTACTCATTAATCCAAATTAATCATAAATAATACATTGTTTGCCTAATTAACATGATTAAATCCCAAATTAATCATGAAATAACACATCAAAATATGGTTCGATTAGCCCTTGATATCACTCTTTTCCTTTGGCCGGGATAAGGGTAAGCAATTGGGACAGTGACACCTTTCTTTATTTGAAAGAAAGGAAATATATGAGTTCTGTAGCATTTGGCTGGGTTACACCTCATCATTGAAGAGCTTGGTGCAGTCTTGTCAAAGAGACTAAACCTATTATATTATAGGTCATGGGTTTTGTCAGCGGTAATAAGGAGGTTATAAGGATAGTTGAGAGAGTCACAAGCATATTAAATAATTTGAACTATTAAATGGTATGGAAAACTACTCAAACTCATGGTTATATGAAGGTATATTTGGCCTGCTTAACTATTTTGCAATCATTCCCAGTATACTTGTTAAATTGGATATGTGGTTACTTGGTTCTTGTGACTCACGCCGTCATTATTTATTTTTTTCAGGCGAGAATTTAGGCGGTGATACTAAGGGGAAGGCACCCGAATAATCAAATCTTGTATGTCTCATTTTATTCCATGAGCTTAGTTTAATCTATATTATTGAACTTTAGAACCTTTTTATGCACTACATATTTTGATTATTTTGCAGCATACTATAATTGTACCTTGGATGGAGCCCTTTGATATGAAGTTTATTGTGGGATAATTTATTTTGACTAGGCCTAAATGTTTTTGGGTATAAAATAATTAATTATATTGCATTTACAGAGGGTTGTTACAAATACTCATCTAGTCCTAGTTGTAAGTCATTTCCCAGATATTTCACACAGATTAAAAAAACTTCAAACTTTATTTAAATAACCTCACCTTAAAATTCAATAAACACTACTACAAAAATGCTAAAAGACGACCTAAATAAGACCCAATTAACGTCCCTTTACTGAGGGACGTCTTGGATGGGGTAGAGGAAAATTTTGAATTTGGCGACCTGATCTTAAATAAGGTCGCCTTATTAAGGCGACGATTCTAGATTCGCCTTATAGATTTGTAATCGTCGCCTTATTAAGGTTAAACTGATTAATAAGGCTTAAACTTTGATTAATATTGAGTTAAGGCGCCTGATTTTCAAAAGTCGCCTTTTAAGATTTGATTAATTGAGTTCGCCTTAAAGGCGACGATTGTAATTTCGTGTCGCCTTAATGGGTTCATAAGGCGACGATCATTAATTCAAGTCGCCTTATGAGAACAAAGGTGACTCGATTTCAAAATCAGGTCGCCTTTGTTGAGTTTTTTTTTAAAATATTAGCTACATTTTAATTTTTCCTCATACATTCTTGGTAACAATGAGATAGGAGATTAGCTACCAAGTTTTGGATCATATCAGTGTAGTAAAATCTGAAGTAAAATAATACAGTAAACTTGGAAAGACACAAATTAAACTATCAATAGGATTACAACTATGAGATATCTACCAAGTTTTTTGCATCAGCTAGAAACCACCAAGCAACACAAGAATCACACTAACACAATACATAAAATAATGAGATAGGAGAGATCTAGCTACCAAGTTTTGGATGTAACATCCTGAATTTTTTTTAGGAAGAAATTAATTTATGATAATTAAAATTTATCATTTAAGATTATTTTTATAGTAATATCTCAAATTTTGGAATAAGAGAGTTTAGGAATAAGACTGAGATAAGAAAGTTACTAGGCTTTTGATAATCGGTATTTTTCATTGCAATCAGGGTAAAAATCATATATTAATTTGAATGGTAGATGATTATGTAGTAGATAAGCATGTGAAATTTGATCGGTAGATAAGTATTTGGTAGATGGACATATGTATGGTAGTTAGATGGTAGATGGAGATGTGAATGGTAGTTACACGGTAGATGGACATAAGAGTGGTAGATAGATGGTAGATTGAAGTAGTTGGGTAGTAGATAGACATGTGATTTTTGAAAAATGGTTGAGACCCAAAACTCTATAAATACCTCACTCCTTCTCTTCTTTCACAACACACAAACACTCAAGACTCACGAAATGTAGAGAAAGAGAGAGAAGAGAGAGAGAGTGAAGGAAGCCTTGCGGTAATTTTGGGAACTATAGAGTAACGGTAACTCGAATATTCTTCCTTATACTTGTGAATTGTGTATGATTATAAATTAAGTTAGATTTTTATATAGACTAAATTATATGTATTACGATATTATTATAATACAAACTGAATATTACGGTTTTGCCCCCGAATTTCGGAAATGATAGTTTGGTCCCGAATTTCAAAATGATGAGTTTGGTACGATAAGGTTTTATGAGATGTTTGGGTTTACCATGAAATGATATTTTATATAAATGGAAGTTTGTTTTAGTAAATTTTATTTTTATTGAATATAATTATCATGGCTAATTTGTATTTGTGATGGGTTGGAGTAAGGAGGAATTTGAATGATAAGATTTCTTTATGCCACCACTCGGTGCACAGTGGATGGTACTTTTCAGGGCCCCTTCTTCCATGTTTTCCTCTGGCCGGGATTGCATTGGAGCTGTGGGACATGTGACACCTCCTTAGTTGTTATTTTTAAGGAGGGGAGTCATAGTCCAAATTTAAGCTCTATACCTTTGGCGGGTGTATCTTAAGTTTCGGTGAGCTTGAAACCATCCAGTCAAATGAATGAGTTTCTATTGGACTATGTGTTAGCCTATGGCTCCGTCCCGGTACAAGGGCGGATGGTGATATAAGGGAGGCCGCATATTGCATATTGTATAATTGTATAATTTCACAATTCGACATAATGATGATTACTTTTGCAAAAGAATTTTGTATGAGAAATTATGGTATATATAAATATATTTGAGATCAGCCCTATTTTTTTTGTCGTATGTAATTTGCTTGTGTACGGTAGAAACTTTCAGTAGTTACTGAGACGTGGAATCTCATCCCATATTAACATTTTTCAGGTGAATATCCTAGTATGGAGCAAGGGAAGGCACCTATGGAGTGAGCTTTGAAGGCTCTTTTATACTCCTATAGTTTATGTTATGTTATTTTATTTGCCATGAACCTAAGACTTCCGCTTTGTATTAAACTCTGAAACATTTTCGGAAACTTATTTTGAATATGTATTATGAACTTTATTTTAAATGGTCATGTAATTTAATGATTTGGGTATTGATTATCCCTGTTGGAGGTATTTCAAATATTTTGACCAAGTTTTCAGGAGTTGAATTTGAGGTGTTACATTGGATCATATCAATGTAGTAAAATCTGAAGTAAAATAATACAGTAAACTTGGAAAGACACAAACTAGACAATAACACCAAACTTGGAAAGACACAAACTATCAATAGGATTACAACTATGAGATATCTACCAAGTTTTTGGCATCGCCTTAAAACCACCAAGCAACACAAGAATCACACTAACACAATACATAAACACAATATATAACACCAAACTTGCATATTTTGAACAGACAAAACATCAAATAGATACAAATGAACAACAGTAGCAAATTTGAATCACTAACAAAATAACATACTAATCATGCTCACTACTAACTAGGCTATGTGTTGAAGAAGATGTCTAGCTATCATGTCTCGAACCGAATCGATCTCATCCTCGCGAGTACGGATCCCTAGTACCAATAAACTGTAAATTGGAAAACGTGGAATAAGATAAACCAATTAAGTGAAGGAAATAATTAACAACTCAAGTACAACAACAAAAATTCAATAAACTTGAGAATCACAGAGCGATTACGTACTCTTTGAAAATTTTGAACACGTCCGCTGGTAACGATGGATTGCATCCAATTCATAACGTAATATCCGCACTCGGTGCTCCCTGGTTGTTGATGGCACTATAAATCAAAGGAAAATTGTTAAAAACGAATAAAGGCATATCGAAAGCTACTGTGTCAATGAAATAACTTGAATTGAAACTACTCACCGTCGGTTTATACCACCTCGGTCCACCCTGCTCTTTTGCATTGATAAGTTGTCTATACGTCTTGAGGCCCCTATCATTAAAATGGAAATTAACGAGACATGTTAAACCATTCATTTAAAAAAAGAATCGATGATTCGGACAAAAATGTACTTACTCGGCAAACATGGTTTTGATATCCTCGTTTGGAGTGCCACCTCTCGAATCGAACCAATAACATGAGTTCTTTCCAGGACAAACAACACACGGCGTCAATGACCCCTACAACATATACGTATTAATATTAAATTAAGATAAGAAAGCAATTTATTCACAAAAATCTTATATAGACAAAACAAAAGTACGCACCTTTCATGTATTGGCGCTAGATAACAAGACGATTCTCCGTCGCCCATTGTTAAACCAATATAAATTGACCTCCTGGGTAACGTATTGCGAGCCGAAGCCGTACATCCAGGACATAAGTATCCATACGAACCCGCTCGCTTTGTAACGGCGCATAATTCACGGCAGACACTATGAAATGAAATGATAAATGTTGTTGAAAATATTAAACAAAAACAAGAGTACTAACATAATTAAAGGGTTAAAAAAACTTACAGGATTGCAAGTTGAAGAAACTGTATATCTAAACAATCCATCGTCAAAAACTCCGTCAAATCTTTCTTGTCAAATGTTATCGGATATGACTATTCGCACCGACAATGCCCGGAGGCATCGCAAGCTTATAAGGCCGATGTCCTTGTACAACTCTCGCAATTTGTGCTAAGTAGGGAAATAAGCCCGAGCTTGTTCATCCTATGAAAACATAAAAAACATATTATGAGTGAATGAGCAATATAATGAAAATCAATCGGGAAACAACTCATACTCAATCATCTATGTATTTCCTACCATCGGAGGTGTCGTCCCCATCTCAATAAGATGAGCCGGCCAAAGGATGAACCATGTGATGGCAGCGCCTAGTGTGGTAACCTCCTCGTCATCAATCGGGACGGCTGTCTCTTCTTCCCCTCTCGCACACTCGTCACGGTCACCCGACGTTGGGATTACGGAATTTGCTTGCCGTGGTGTTTGTCTTGTTCGGGTAAACAAGACCATCGGCAACAATCCGCCGGTGTGGGTCATCCAAATATAGAGTGCAAGATATACCTCCCTGTGGAGTGTGAGACGGCTCGCCAATATGTACCTCTGGAGTGTGAGACGGCTTGCCAATATGTACCTATGGAGGCTGAAAAATATCCTTGCTGCTGGGGATCCTCGGGGATTCGTCGGTTGTACGTTGCTGTTGTACCATAACTTGCATTTCACCCCGTAGTTGTGCCATAACCTCATTTACGAGGTTTGCTCGATTCGGCTTCAAGCTCTTGATGGCTCTCTTCGCATACAAACGTGAACGCCGTCCGAAATATTTTGCGACACTAACTCCCTCGTCTCCCCTCGAACAAAGCATCAAGGTAATCCGGCTTCCCAATAGCCGTCGACAAAATGTCCGCGTGTACCGGCGTGAATGAGCCTTGGGCTGCTCATTGCTCAAGTTCATCCCGTACCATAAGATTTTTCATAAATAATAACTAAACTCTTATAGTATGAAACAAGCGAGGCTATTTAATACTTCTAATTTAACTACTTACAATCTTTGAGGCAACCTCGGCAAGAACATCTTCATTGATGTATTTGTCACCCTTCATTCTCATGACTTTCCATTTCTTGTGACGAGGAGGACGCTCGGGGCCACGGATAGCGGTGGAAGGATCGGATTGGGAAGCTTCCTTCATTCGCCGTAGCTCTTCGTCCATCATCTTTCGTTCCGGCTTTACGTAGCCACCTCTAGACAAGCAATGCGGATACTTATTTTTCGCTTGCCTCTCTCTATTGGCTTGGCTTGTTTCCTGTGACACGAATTCAAACAAAAATGATCGTACGAATTCAAGTAGATTCAAATTAAAGATAAGATATGACATAAATTTTACCGAAATTCGGGATTCGCTAGGGACGCCACAAACTCCCTCCAGTCCTCCGGAGAAATGAAGTCATAGGTCATACATGGATCCTCGTCCCTCTTTGGCCCGCAAATATACTTTTTTGTCAGCTTGTTCTTAAAATCCTTCCAACGGAGACGAACTTTGCCCATCCAATGCTTGTTCATGGCCTTAGTGTTAGGGACATCAAATGTTTCTTTGCAAGGTGAAAGAGAATATATGAAAGAAATCAAGTAATAAGACTAAAGATACAAATACGGATATATCGAAAGTGAGATACCAAAATCTCGTGTCCAAATCAACTCCTTCGTCTTCTCGGAATGAACTTCCAAGCCGAGTAAACAATACGCACTTTGCTTCGAGCCATATAGCCTAAATAGCTAATGAAGTTGTCTTCCTCTCTGCCAACTGGATTCATATTTTCATCGAACTCCACATGCAGCCTCTTTTTTTGACCGTCACGACGAGCAATTAGCGCACCCGTGTGTGTGCTACCTCTCCCTTTCTCACAACGGGCATATCAACCCTATCTCTCGATGACTCTTCGAGCTAGACATATTCTGTTCATCAAAGACCACAAAAATTTATGTTAGATAGGTTTTTAAATAATAAACAAATTAATAAAATGAACCAACATGTTAAACGACCACAAAAAGAACATAGTAGTTAAACAAATCATTTTATAACTGAATATCTTACTTTACATGGTTTCCCATATTCCTTCACAATGATCCTTTCTTGCAGCATATTCTTCATCATCTACCAATTCAACTTCACGTGTTGTAGGTGGATTTGTGCTGAAAGGGAGTGTATCGTCAAGGTTCAAGGATTCTTCACCATACTTCTGTTTTTTACTTTGAAGTACAATTGGCATTTCTTTATTTTTGGTCTACGTAACATAAAACACTTGTTTCGCCCGACTTGCTAAAATGAATGGCTCATCTCTATGACCAAGTCTTTGAAGATCAACCGAGACAAATCCAAATTTAGGATCTATTACAACAAGCATTATTGCTAACCCACTTACATTTCAATAAAGCAACTTTGAACTTTTTGTAGCCGATCTCCCATATTTCTTCGATCACTCCATAATAGGCCATTGATGCTAACACCGGGTTTTTGTCTTTCGAACTCGAAAAGTGCATGGATTCAGCTTCAACCATCACCCCACTATTTTGCACAAAGACTCTATCATCTTGGTCTTTTGTGTAGAAAGAATATCCGTTTACATCGTAATCTTGCTCCAAGTGATGACACGAAAAGAAGGCCCCAGGCTAACCACTCGATTGTATCGACACTCCCGGTCGTGCAATACCTTCTCCTTTGAACCACTTTATGAATGTCTTCTTTTGCTCATTCGCTATCTCGCATGTCACTCTTCCTTGGATTCATATTCTTCAAATTCTTTATGTGTTCATCAATGTATGGTTGAACTTCTTCCGTATTATTCAAGATGTATAGGTGTGCTTGCAACACCTCTTCACGAGGCTTATTCTTCGGTTTGATTCCTCGAGTTCCTCGCTTATCCCCTCGTCATGCGAGATTGTATCGTCGGCCCGATAGATAATCTTTGCAGAACTCCATAGCCTCTTCAACTACATATCTCTCAACTATTGAGGCTTCCGGCCGATAAGGGTTTTTAGAATACCCTTTTAAGATCTTCATGTATCGCTCGAAAGGGTACATCCACCTTAGGTAAACTGGACCGTACAGTCTTACCTCCCTTACCAAGTGCACTATCAAGTGCACCATGATATCAAAAAAAGCAGGAGGGAAATGCATCTCTAGTTGGGACAAAATAATATAACCCTCATTCTCCAATTCATCCAACTTTTCAATGTCAATGACTTTGTTGCGAGATAGCATTGAAGAAAATACTCAATCTTGTTATAGTGGATCGAACTTCATCTTTCATAATGCCTCTTATAGCTATTGGTAGTAGTTGTTGCATCAACACATGATAATCATGGGACTTCATTCCCAATAACTTCAAATCGTTCATTGAGACACACTTTCTCAAATTAGAAGAATATCCTTGTGGTACCTTAATGTCATATAGATATCCACACAAACTTTTCTTCTCCGCTTTTGATAGTGTATGAGTTGCTGGCTCCATGTATGCCCTCTTACCATCTTCCATTACTCGTGGATGTAACCGTTCTCTTATTCCCTATCAACCAGATCTAGTCTCGTACTAATTCCATCCTTAGTCTTCCCTGGTATGTGCAAAAGAGTACTGACAAGGCTATCGCAGACGTTTTTCTCCACATGCATCACATCAAGATCTGTGTCTCACATCAAGACTACGCCAATATGGAAGATCAAAGAAAATTGATCTCTTCTTCCATATATTCTTCTCACTCGTCTTCTTTTGCTTTGCTTACCCAATATGACATTGATATGTTTCACCCGACTATAAACGTCCTCTCCGGTTAATGCCTTTGGAGCCGTGCTCGCTCCGTAAGCCGTTAAAACACTTTCTTAACTTACGATATAGGTGGAACCGATGAAGAAACCTCCCGTGACCGAGGTAGACCGTCTTTTTTCCGTGCTTTAGTTGATGGAAGTTTGTGTCTCGCTTCACATATTGGACATGCTTTATGCCCCTTCACACCTGTACCACGACAAATTTCCGTATGCGGGAAAGTCGTTTATCGTGGTAAAAATGATTGCGCGCAACTTGAAGTGCTCCTTCTTATATGCATCAAACACATCTACGCCTTCCTCCCACAACTTCTTCAAATCCTCAACCAAAGGCGCCAAGTACACATCGATATTGTTCCCGGGTTGTTTTGGTCCGAAATCATCATAGAAAGCATCACATACTTGCGTTTCATACATAGCCGAGGGAGGTAAGTTGTATATTACAAGGAGAACCGGCCATGCACTATAGGTCTTTGCTAAGAGTTCGATACGGATTGAAGCCATCGTACAAAGCCCTAGCCGAAGGTTTCTTGGCTCTTTGCCAAATTGAGGGAACATTTCGTCTATTTTCTTCCATTGCGGAGAGTCGGCCCGGGTGCCGAAGATATTTTCCATCGGATATTCTCTCATCGAATGCCATCTCAACTTCTTCGCCGTTGCTTCACTAGTAAACGAGACGCTTAAACCGTGGAATTATTGGAAGATACCACAATGCCTTCAAAGGTTGCCTTTTTGTTGTCTCGCTCTCCCGTAAACACTAACTTTCTTCACTTTGTATCGTGAAGTTTTACACTTCGGACAATTGCGAGGCCTTCGTACTCGTTTACGTACAATATGCGTCATTAGGGAAAGCGTGTATCTTTTTATACTCCATACCCATCGTAGACAAGATTTTCTTGGCCTCATACATACAATTTGGAAGTACATTATGATCGGCAACATATCACACAACAATTCAAGCGACGACGTGAAAGCGCTATCGGTCCACCCACAAGTTGCCTTTAAGTTGACCAAATGTAAGGTCGCGATCAACCGTGTATACTTAGTACACCCAGGGAACAAAGGTGTCTCGCATCACTCCGCACGCTTTCATATTCACCCGATTGTGCAAAAGATTCTGCCTCAACATCATTAATCATTTTCTCCATTCCATCATCATCATCTACCTCAACTTTATTTGCGTGGGACGCACCGTTACTTACTTCCTCACCATGCCATATCCACATTGTGTATCGAAGGTGTATTCCATCACAAAGTAGGTGGTCCCTTATATCGCAATAACCCTTCGACTCCCATTTAAACAATTAACACATGGACAATAATACATCCCATTTTTTGTGGCCACATTCCTTCTAGCAAATTCAATAAACTCTTCCACCCCATTCTCATATTCTTCACTAGTTCTCAACGCATTCATCCAACTATGACCCATTTTATTACCACCTACGACATTTCCAACAACAGTCAAGTTCATGTCAATTTCAAGAATGACATGCTTTCTTTTAAGGAGATTTTGGCAAAGATTTCCCCTTAAAAGTAAGACATCCCAAAATTTCAATAACAACCAATTTCAGCTTAATTCAACAAAACTTACTAACTATAAAAAGGACAGGGGGTCGGGGGAGTCGGGGTTCGGGGACGGGGCCGGACGGGGGTCCAAGCAAGAAAGACATACATAGGATATAAAGTGTATCACTCAGCTCACCTACATAGGGGTTCTTTTTCACTCAATTCACTTGCTCATCTGCCCTACCATAGAGCAAGAATTAAAGTAGGAGCTCCACACTAGAAATGAACGTCACGGCATGAAGGCACAAATGTAGGTACCAAGCATAGTATCATCATCAAATTGCATCCAATCTAAGCTAATTACCACTTAACTAGCATCATCAAAGTAAGATCAAGTCTTTTCAAGCCTAGGCATATCAATAACATAGCATCACCTCAAACTAGCAACTTGCACAAGAAAAAGTTCTTTTATTTCTCTCAAAATTGTTCATTTTTTTAAAAAAAAATTAAAATAATGCATGCAACAATGTAGACACATTATTAAAAACCAAAATCAAAACAAGAAAAATCCAAAATGCCCATTCCCAACACCTAGTAACGTAAAACCTATGTAGAAGACCGACACCGACACGGCGTTTTCGACACGTTACCGATACGTGACGCCGACACGTTACTTCAAAAATACTAATATTTCGACACGTTCCGACACGTCTTAGTATTAAATAATATTTTTAATATAAAGAGTGTATTTCACATTAACAAAATATAATAAAAGAAAAAATCATTTGCATAATTAAACTCATACTTGTTCCATCATCAACTCTAGTCACATATCTCCACAATGGTTTGTCAGTTTGAGTGTCCACATTTCGTGAGTTGGTCTCTAAGTTTATTGAACTACTTCTTTGATTTGGGTTGGACTCCATTATATTCTATCAATCATATTAAACACAAAATCATATTAAAAACACAATCATATTTCCATTAAAAACGGGGAAACAGACAAGAGTCCATTATATTCGTTGATTCATGAATAGCCAAGAGTCCATTATATTCTGTTGATTCATGAATAGCCAAGAGTCCAAGACAAGGCAACGAGACAAAATCACGCCAAGGCAAGGCAATGAGACAAAATCATATTAAAAACGGTAAAACACAATCATATTTCAATTAAAAACGGGGAAACGGGGAGGGAGTCGTGGTGCTTCATGAACTGTTTTATGCGAATATATTTCAGGGGAGGGGAGGCCAAGACAAAGCATAAAACCATAAAACCGTCAAGGAGGAAGAAGAAGTCGATTCAAAGTTTCAAACCATACAGCCGTCAGTTTAAACCGCATAAAAGAAGGAGGGAGAAGAAACACTCACAGGGGTGTCGGCACCGCGAAGAGGGAAGACGGAGGAGACGCGGTGGTGGCGACGGAGGAGACGCTGCGAAAAGGGGAAAAATGACGGTGTGCGTCGGGGAAATGACGAACGCGTGAAGGGTTTTTTTTTTAACAATAACGATCGAACACTAACGAACCATGAAAGCAAGGGCTCGTACCTTTAAAGATCGTCGGAGAAGGTGGGGGACACGCCGGAAACGAGAGGGAAGACGGAGGAGACACGGTGGTGGCCGCCGGAGGAAATACGAATTATAGGTTTTTTTTTTAACACAAACAAACATAGGGTTTATCGCGGCTTTTGGGTTTTTAAATGAAAATTGGCGACGATTAAAAAACCAATTTTTAGGTCGCCGATTAGAAATTAACTATTGGCGACGATTTAAAATCGTCGCCACGTTTGGATAATTGGCGACGATATTCAAGTCGTCAATTTTTCAATTCGCCACGATTTATAATTCGCCACGGCGACGATATATAATCGTCGCCAATTTTCACCAATTTTTACGCCAAATTTATATCATGGCGCCAACAAAAAATTCTCCAATATTTCCCTCTGGCGCCAAATTATTTGGCAGATTTTAGACGTCCTAAAAAAACATTAGAACGCCAAAAATCAATTTTAGAAGTCCTAAACAATAATTTAGGACGTTGAACACTCATTTTTCTTATATTTGTCATTTTTTACTACTTATTTCTTATTTAGGACGTTTTTTAGGGTAGTAATATCGAATTTTTGTAGTAGTGAAATTTTCAACTTTATCCCAATTTAACTTGCATTATATATCCATAAAAACAAAATCAATACAATAATAAATTAAGGATAAAATTGTGCATTCATAATAAAAAATAAAATTATCTATACCTTATGAATAGGACCAAAATATTTCTTCTCTCCCTATTTTATAAATAAGACCGGAAGAATCAGTATTAATGAATTTCCAGGTGATTTATATTATAAACCAAATAATACTTCTAGAGGGCGACCTACGATAGGAGACCAGCGGGAATATGATGCTTAACCTAATTATCTTTAATTCAAACACCTCAAAGTTGTTAATACACGCAATCATTGTACCCCATGCCACGTTCTCTCAACACATCATATCCTTAACCGACCTTAAACATAGATAAAGTCACGTTTGTAGCGTAGCTTAATTAAGTAGTCAAAATAGGATGAAGTGATGAGAATAAAAGTCTATAATTAATTCAAACCATTCTTATATTATTTATTTTGAAATTAGTTTCATTTTTGTATATTTATTTCATTCTTTATTGATGAAATTAACGTTAGGTAAATGCATCAAATATCCATGTTAGTGTTTACTAAGAGGGAGAAGACAAATGAAATAATTGAGGATGGATGAATGAGTTGAAAGTAGTTGCTGTCGGTGACAGTACGTGCCAGCAGGACAAATGGAAAACTCTGCAAAAGCACAATGCATACAAATAAGAACATGAACAATATATAACAAGTCTTATTTGAATTGCTTGAACATGAACAGAAACCGCACTATTTTTCTTTCACGTCATTTCAATATAACACATCCAAAAATAGTTTTAGGCTTAGCCGCGGCACTATTTTTCTAACCTCATCTCTTTCTAATCTCTCTTTGATTAAATTGGCAAACCTAGTAGCTTGATATATACTGGATCTTATTCTTAAAACAAGATCTCGTTTGTGTAATTTATACTACGAACGAGATCAAAAATAATATTACAAATACGATTAAACCCATGACATCATACTCTTTGAAAGCTTTCATACCGCTAGATTATAAGAATTTTTAACCAGAAGTTCATCTATAGTGCCTTGTCTTCTTCCACATTTACCATATAAGCCTTTTCTTTTTAAAAAATAAAGTACTATTGATTAGGGAAATAAATATACTACTACAATTTTCACCCAAAAAATATATATACTACTACTATATTCTTTCTCGATCACGCAACAAATTTTTTTACGCCTATGTCATTTTTTTCTGTAATAGTATTTAACTCCTTTATATATTATAACGCTTTAATTCCATAAAATTAGATGCATAACCCAACCCTTCTAAGATTGACAATTTTAAATATTTTAGCGGATACACTGATAATCCCAGTATCGTTCATACACACACATTATTTATCAGTTCGTTGAATTATCTGAGAAAGATAAGAATAATTAAGATGTTGACAGAGATTACAATATCTAAGTTTTTGACTTACTCGGCTGTTCGTCATTATGGATGCTTTGTATATACTTATTTATATATATTAAGGGTTCATGTGACGTTTTTGTTTCTATCGTATTCATTAATTACCTTGGAACTTCATACATTAATCTCTTTTTCATGGATCATTTTTTTAATAACTTAAAGATTCTACTGACACTCTTTATCATCTACTGCTACAACTATAAAATACCACTTGAAATAACGTAGTTATTTTTTGTATTGTCGTATTATTCTTCCTTAATGAAAATAAAACAACACGCAACAGCATAGACAAATTTATCGAAATTAAAACCAACCTAGCGAATTATCAATTGGAAAGTTTGATTTGCTGACTTTCCCCCCTGAAAACTTATGTTATTTAGTCAAGACGTGTGCTTTGATTTCCTACCAAGTTATTTAGTCAAGACGTGTGCTTTAATTTCCTACCAAATCATGAATGAATAAATCTTTTTTTTCGCCAACATCATGAATGAATAAATCAAGACGTTTTCATGTTTGTATTAGTTTTTGGAAAATAGTTTTTATAATTTATAAGGTAAGTATGTAAAAGGAGTTTTATCTCGATTTGTGGAAAAAAAAACTTTTGAAACTATAATTTTATTATTTTTTAAACATGCACTAATCATGTGCTTCATCCACATCTAGTCACCTTCGGACTCCTAGTTAGCTATTATATATATAAGCTAAAATCAATATTCACTATGTTCAATATCAATTACTTTAGTTGTCACTAATATAATTTTTTTTAGGAAAAAAGTTCCCATGCTTTCATTATATATATATATATATTCATTATATATATATATATATATATAATATTGTTTACATTTTGTGAATAATATTATACACACACACGAGATGTTTTTCCCTGAATTAGTTCCAAGTTCTAATTAATTTCTCTACCATATATTTTATGAGCATTTTGGTTCAAATGAAGACACATTATTTTTATTTATACATAAAAATGCCGACATTCTTAGGTCTTTGAGAGAGAATAAAGAGAATATTCTTCATTGCATGACGATGCATGTCGTCATCATTGCGGCATATCTATAAACACACGCTTGACACGTTATCGCAAGTGAGGAGTAGTGATTTAATATTGATGGTGCATATATATTGCACTACCAAAACCAAAATTTGAATTGTTTTGATTTTTTATATAAGAGTTTGAAAAAAGTTGTTTCAATATTGAATAAAAAAAAAGTCACTTTTAACACCTCATATTTTTCTTACATTACATTTTCTTTCTTACTTTCTATCATTATTACTATATTTTTTTTACTTGTCCCCTAATAAATAAGAATATATACTTGAAAAAAAAGTTAATCTAAGGCATGTTTATTATTTTTAACTAATTTTAATAATTTTTTTAAATTGTATAATTTGATTATTAGGCTCTCATAAACAGGAGAGTGTGAATACCTTAAGGCACTAACAACAGGATCCTCACAAAATTGACTAGGATGGAAATGACACATGGCCGAATTATTCAATGGTTATGTATATGTGTGTATGTAAACGAAAGTTCACCATATAAAACATTATACCCTCCAAATTAGGGAAGAGCATGGACTCGACTGAATTGGGTTTGACATTAATCTGAGGTTTAGTTTGGAGAGGACATCAGGTTGTATAAGGTAGTCTGTGGTCTAGTCTAGTTCCAACCCAAAGCCAGACTAAACCAAACAGGGTTTGGTGGACTTCCTGGATTGGTCTAGGCAGTTCAAAACCTATTTTTATTTTTGTTTTTCCTCTTTGGAAGGCAAACTTAAAACCTATTAAACACAATGAAGACCATAAAAATACCTATAATAATATAAAACACATCACATAAAATTAAAACAATATAAATCTATAAGAATATCCAACAACAATAATAAAAAAAAAATGTTAAAAAATAGACTTGGAACAAATTAGACCAGTCCAAGTGATCTGGTCCCTTGGTCCAGTACCATGTCTAACCCGACCAATCAGTCAAGTCTAATTTCATTATATTGCTTATTTGAACTGGACTAGACTGAATCGGACCATTGAGTTTTTTTTTCCACTCCTACTCCCAATAATGCATTTTTTTTAATTTTTACTTTAAATTGTTTATAGGTCTCTCTCATCTCTGCTTTTTTCACTCATTCTCTCTCATTTTTCCCTACTTATTCTCTCTACTACCTACCCTGTCAATAAAAAGGGTGTTTTTGAAAAATAAGTTTTTTTTTTTTTAAACCAATTTTAATCAACTTTTTCACGTCACATCATATTTGAAAACAGATAGTATTAGATTCAGCTTTATGAGTATTCACTAAAATGTGAGTCTTGAAGAACATTGTTTTAACTATTATATTAGAGTCTTGAGCATGCTTTAATAATCAAGACATTTATCTACAATGTGAAAGTATAAAGCAATGAGTTCCTTGTCAATTTTCAGCCTTAAAATTCAAACTTATAAAGCTTAAATTCTTCAAAACGTAACTCTATTTCTAAGCACTTTGAAAAACTTAATTTCGTCAAAACCATGTATAGCTCTTCCTTTGGAAATCTTGACTGTCCAAAACAGGGGATAGCAACAAAAGTAGACCACAAGAGATAGCAACTTCACTCAAATCATATGAACTCAATACCACAAAACTCCCTCCATTGATTTCTCGAGCAGGATTAGAGAGGTACTGGTGAGGGGAATGGAACGAACGGTGATCATTAAGTTGCTTGGTAAATCGATCAATTATAGAGTTTTGCTTGCGCGAACACGATCTCTCGGCAGACCACGGGGATCCTATCGTTAGTTGACATGGAGGGAGGCTTTTATTTCGCTACGTTTGATCGAGAGGAGGATTATCGAAGTCCTTACATCGGTGGACCCTGGATGATATTCGGTGCATATCTTACTATACAACCATGGTCCTTGAATTTTGATTCCGGTTCATCTACTATCTCGAAGGTTGTCGTCGGCTTCGGCTTCCTGTGCCTTTCTTTCGGTACTACCATAAGAGTACGTTGAGGTTGATCGGTGCCCTATTGGGAGACGTCATTAAAATTGATCATTTGACGGAATCTAGAGGGCGTGGCAAGTATGCGAGACCGGCTGTCCTCATTGACCCGCGGCAGCCTCTAGTACCTTGGATTAAAGTGGATGGAAAGTCTTATAGGGTGGAGTATGAGGGCCGCCCCATATCTCTGTTTTACTTGTGGTAAGTTCGGCCATACCAAGGATAGGTGTGGGAAGGCGGACAAGAGCCCAAGCCACGCCATGCATCGGGAACCCGGTACCTATGGATATCGTCGTCCCATCTGGTGCGAATTGCTCAGTTGCCACTGCCGCTACATCGTCGGAGTCAAGGCCGTCACCGTACGGCGAGTGGATGCAGGTCAGGTATCCCAAGAAAGGTAAGAAACAGATTTGGGGTGGTGAAGCGAAGATTGGGGGATCGGGCACTAATGGTGGGTCTCGATATAATGTCCTTTTTGACTTTGATTGCGAAGATTTGGTTGTGAATAATTCAATTCCGCATGGCGCAAAATCGAGCGAATGAACCACAGATTGTGGAGGAAAGTAAGCGATATCTCTAAAGGCAATAGAGTTGACTCCAAAAATAATCAGACCCACATGGTGGGCTCGTCGCGCGTAATGCTCAAACTGGGCCAAGCAAGGTGGGCCCAAGCCAAATCAAGAATATAGGAAGAAGCTAGTAAAAGAAGCCGCAAATCCTCAACGGATTTGGACCCGGTGCTTTGGAGGCTAGCTCGTCCCCGGATAATAGGAAGCATACCGTAATCACACTTCGAAGCAACCGACAAGCATGTGAAGAGGCCCCACCCTCACATCACTAACCAAACCCAACCTACCCGTGACACCCTCAACGTGATTCCCGCAGACGGACAAGCATGAAGTTACGGCGGAAGGTGATCGTCCCATGGGTTTGCGAGCTCGGCCTTTGTACCCATTGTGGTAAAATCGACTTTGGATGGCTCTAAGCATACGGTGGTTAAGTTACGGCGGGATTCCTTGATGGACGTGGGTGGACCTAGCGAGCCGAATAGTCCCAATCAAGTACTATCCGTACCGCCGGGGTTTGAAGGTCGACGGGGAAGGAAAGGAGAATCAGCACCTCATCGAGTGGCGTCGCAAAACTTCCACATGGCATCGACTCCAAAATTCTGCCCGTAAGAGTATGAAAGTCCGCAGGAAACCCTTAGGCACGCATATATCTAAGGATGCAATAGTGATGCTCAGGGAGGAACTTGAGGCATCCAGAGAGTTGGAGGTGGATCTAGTTTTGTAATCTATGAATCACCGAATGGGACCTATAAATCTGTTACAGGACTCACCAGATGAGATCTATGAATCTTTTCAAGAGGATGCTGTAGGTACCGTACGAGCTCGTCTCGTTTGTAATATTCTCTGATCTTACTTGATCAGTCCCTTATTAACAAAAAAAAATACCACAAAACTGAAAAATGAGATGAATAACCATTTCCTACTTGTTGTCTGATTCATATCACAGGAGATAGCAACAAAGCATAGAGTTGACGATTTATTTTGAAAATTATCAAATATATAAGTTTCACGATTTTTTTGATTAACAACAGTCATATATTAATTGAATATATATAACGATTTTTTAAATACAACCATCAAGTAAACAATGTTTTTTTTTTCCACAAAAATCAAACTTATATATCACGGTAGTAATATAAAACTATTAAATATTATCTCATATACTTAAACAGTTGTTTTAAAAAAATGTTATATATTTCTTTCTCATAATTCTACCTATTTATATTTAACCGTTAACCGTTTCATGAAAACCGTTAAATATAGAGCGTGAAGTAGCAATTAATACATAGAGTATATTATGAGAGAACAAAGATGTCTTCTTCTTTTTGTTTGTGAAAAAATTATAAACAATCAGTATAATTTTACCTTAGTGTGGGAGGTTAGGTCAATTCAATGAAGGACATGGTTTGGAATAGGCATTAGGTTTTACTTTATTCCATCCCTTTTGCATCAACTTGTGCATAAAAACATTGAACAATGTATGGAGGCTTCTTTTAAGATAATTGTTGCACGTTCATTTTCAGCCTATACTCTCTTTTGGTCAATAATCTATCAATATATGTTGTTTGAAGTGTATTATTATTGCTTTCTTTACAGTTTTCACTTTAAAAAACTCACCATAAGGGTTAAAGCGTGCCAGACTATATTATGTTTTGTTATTTAATATTTAAAGCAAATCCCAAGCATGGTTTTAAGAATCTTTTAATATATAGAGGGAAGAGTCACAAAACAACGTTTGATTTCTTCGCCCAGAAAGTTTTTTTTATAAAATCATATTGTTTCATAATTTATATATGAATAGTATAATTTATTTTTTAATTTTTTGAGATATTTTTTGGTATTAATATTGATAATTGAGATTTTGAGTTTTAAAAGATAAGTTTTCCTTGCTTTTCTCAATTAGAGAAAAATACATTTAAAGATTTAAATTTGAAGAGATTTGAAAAATTAAAGAAACATTATTTAAATTTGGAAAAAATCAAGTGAATTATTTTAGTTAACTCATTATGATTAATTAATTAGGGTATACCTTACTGCTGTCTGGTCATATATATCTCTTCATTTTTTGTTACTAAAATAAAGTTGGGGCCAGATGTAAATATTATATTTTAAAATAACTTGATACAATAATATTTCGCAGCATACTATAACTATGGGAAAATTAGGATTAAAAAATAACATCAAATATTAAATAATTACATATTAGAATAAAATAAGAAAAAAGTTATAGACATCAATTCCAACCTTCCATACAAAAAATCCGGATGAAGTGATGAACCACTTCCAAAAAAATAAAACAAAAATGCTATATAGTGCTACTATTTGCAGGGTGAGGTGACGCTTACGTGCTGTCACTGTTAGGGTGACAATGCCTCGAATGTGCAAATCTTGAAAGGTGTGTAAGTGTAATTTAATTACTTTAGGGTTAAGGAGCGTTCAAAGACTTGTGAAGTTTGTCACAAGGGAGCGTCCAAGTCTTTTAAAGTTTTTTGGGAAAGATCAATGTAAGTTACATTTTAGGGCGTCAAGTCATCACATTTAGTTAGTTGACCGTCAACTTGGATGGAATCTTGACGTGTAAGATCGACATCGACGATGGAATAATTTTTAAAAAAATTGAAAAAAAAATCAAAAATTGAAATAAAAAAAAAAAAAAAAATTGAAAATAATTAGAAAAAAAAATCAAATAATTAGGAAAAAATTGAAAAATTCGAAAATAATTAAAATAATTTGAAAAAAATCAAATAATTAGAAAAAAATTCAAAAAATTAGGAACAAATTAAAGGAAAAATTCCAAATAATTAAAATAATTTGAAAAAAAATAAAATAATTAGAAAAAAATTCAAAAAATTAGGAACAAATTAAAGGGAAAATTCCAAATAAATACTATTTGAATTTGTACAACCCTCAAGTCTGTCGAATTTGTAAATACTATTTGAGGGATATGAAAATTCGGGTCAAATTACCCTTTTACCCTTTAGTGTTAAATAAATAAAAAAATAAAATAAAAAATAAATTGAAATATCCTAAATTTTGAGTTTAGGATATTAAAAAGATTATAAGGAACCAATTGAAGGAAATTTAGCCCGGATAAATTAAAATGTTAATATTTGGAAGTAAAGGCATATTTTCCCGTAAAAATTAAGGACAAATAGTTGAATTTTTTTTTTCTAATTAGTTGATATTTTTTTCGATTTTTTTTTTTAATTTTTTCCTAATTTTTTCAATTTTTCAATTTTTTTTTCTACTTTTTTAAATTTTTTTATTCCACGCGTGTCACTTCTAGGGGCTGTACAAATTCAAATAGTATCTATTTGGAATTTTCCCTTTAATTTTTTGAATTTTTTTCTAATTATTTGAATTTTTTCCTAATTTTTGAATTTTTTTCTAATTATTTTAATTTTTTCCTAATTATTTAATTTTTTTTCTAATTATTTGAATTATTTTCTATTTTTTTTCCTATTTTTAAATTTTTTTTATTCCACGTCATTGTGTAATGCCACGTCATTACGTCAAGATTCCATCCAAGTTGACGGTCAACTAACTAATCAACTAACGGCCGCGCAGATCGGCGCATTTCAAAAAATACTTCGTGGTACTTGGACGCTTATCGGGCAAAAACTTCCGTAGTCTTTGAGCCTCTTTACCCATTACTTTACTTTGTGGAATTACCAAGTTCTGAAACTCGGACCGGTCACTAGACCGGTCTAGATACTGGATTAAGGGTCAGTGGGTCAAACCAGAGTCAAATCGGAGCTAAATCGGGGTCAAACCGGTAAAAAGTAGAAGATTTTAAGGTTATTAATATAAAATTCTAAAATAAAATAAAATAAATAAACCAGTTTGCCCCTGGATCGAACCGATTTATCCACCGGTTCCCGATCTGATCCGGACTGAGAACCATGAGAATTATTACCACAAGTCATAACACGTGTCATTAATTATCAGTTGTCTTGTTGCGCTCTGCTTAAGTCAAATCTCTTGCTTTATTTGATTGGAGAACTAAGGGCATCATACATGACATTATTTGTCTCTTTTCTTTTTTGACATGATTGGGTTCTCTCAATATTTTACTATAAGAAAAAGTAACTAAATTGCTAATTTTCTTATAGTAAATGCTTTTAAGGAGATGTATTCTGTAGGATGGATTTTGGAACCAATACTTTCTTTATCATCATTGCTAACTTTAAATGCACAGGAGATTAATAGTGTTATGGATGATATTCCGTATTCCAGTCAAGTAATGGATGTGGATTAAGTTTGTTTTTCCTATGTTATTTGTATTTTACCTCTGTTTAGGCAGTTTATTTTTGTACTGTTGTTGTTCTAGTGCTGTATTTGGTTGTTTCTTTCGTACTCGTGTAATAGCTGTACTGTTGCTTCTGTTATGGTAAAGCAAGTAGTTCTTTGAGATTTTTTTTTTTTTTTTTTTTTTTATTTTTTATCAGTTTTGAGTTTTTTTTTATAGTTTCATGACTATATTGTTGTTGGATACATATGAAAATTTATTTGAATTAACAACCAAAAAAAATATTTGGCTTCTATATAATTTTAAGATGGTCAAGTTATTTTGTTTAGAGGAATAGAGTGAATTTTTTTTTCCAAATTATAAAGAATAATTAAAGTCTGATTTTTAATCAAGGAATAGAGTGAAATTAAAGAATAATTTGGCTTCTACTAGTTTAACCTTTTGTGAACTGTGGCCTCACGAGGAGGAGAATATCCACCGAATACGGCAATATCTTCTTAAAGTCTGATTTTTAATTATGAATATGGATAAATAAGTAGAGACCCATATGTTTGTAGGAAAAAGAGACATAAATAAGGATGGTGTATTCTTGGAGGGGTTTGATTTTCTTGTCGGGAGTGGTTCGCTTTTTTTTTTTTTGGTCAAAGGGAGTGGTTCGCTTTATTCAATATAAAAATATGCTTTCTTTCAAGTCAAAAAAAAGAAATACACCACCTTTTGAGATATCAAATTTTAGTAGATTTTGTAATAAGCTTGCTTCATTTTTTTTTTAAACATCAAGTTGCTTTATTCTTTGGAAAATGACACATAAGGCCCTATAAAGAAATGAATGATATTAAAAAGGGTTAAGGTGCAAAAATACACATGTGCTTTTGTCAAAGGAGCGTCTACTAGTAAGTGTTTTTTTTAGGTGTAAAAGTGCACACGTGGTTACAAATTAGGTGTAAAAATACCGTTTAACCGTTAAGTTTAACTTTTTTTTACTGACTGGACGATGACATGGAATTTCAAATGTGCAAAAATATACATGTGGTTTGTCAAAAAGAGCGCCCAACACCATTTTTTTTTTAAATTTAATATTTTTACCTCAATTAAAGGAAAATTATTATTTCTCTAGGTATTTTTCCTAGAGGTCAATTTTTTTCCTTTGATTTATCATTTTGGAAAGGAGATTTATTCAATGGGTAAAAACGGTAAAAATTTTATTTCCACAATATATTTTCTTTTTTAAAAAAATAAAAAAAATCCTTATTAAATTTTCTAATTAATAATTACCAAATTTTCTCCTTATTTGGATCTGGCTAGCCTCCCGCCATCAATACTTAAAACTGTGCCATTTTTGGCGCAGTTTTAAGTGAACTTTGCTTTTTTTAAAAAAAATAATAATATATTTTTAGGGTATAGAAAAGTCTTAAAAAGATACTTAGTCTTGAAAAATCACTTCATGATCTTGAAAAATTATTTTAGGATCTTTAAAAAAATATCCTAAAATATATTTTTAGTACTAATCGATCCTAGAATATTTTTTTAATACCATTTAGTACCCTAAAATATTTTTTCAAGATCCTAAAATAATTTTTCAAGATCATGAAGTATTTTTAAAATGACACTCAGTATCCTAAAGTATATTTCGAGTATCAGTCAGAAATAACTTTTTGAGATTATGAAGTATTTTTTGAGCACCAGTCAGTATCATGAAGTATATTTTTAATACGAGTCAATACCCTAATATATTTTTTGAAAATCCTAAATAATTTTTAAGATCATGAAGTAATTTTTTGATCAAATAAGCGCAAGTATCTTTTTTAGTACCCGTCGATTCTAAAAATATTGTTAATTAAAATAAAATTATTAATTTTTTTTTAAAAAAATATTGGTATTAGGTGCTCTTTTTGACAAATCACATGTATATTTTTGCACCTTTAAAATGCCACGTCATCGTCCAGTCAGCAAAGAAAGTCAAATTTAACGGTCAAACAAGTATTTTTGCACCTAATTTGTAACTACATAGTCACTTTTACACCTAAAAAAAACACATTCTTTGGACGCTCCTCGACAAAAACACTTGTATATTTTTACACCTTAACCCTATTAAAAAATTACAAACTTATGAAATGACTAAGACAAATTTAAAAAATAGTAAAAAGTAAATGAACAAAAAAAAAACTATTATTTGAAAGACTAAAAGCAAGTTGTAAATAACGCAAAAAATATATAGCTGCGAATCAAAAATAGATTATAAAAGTTTTATAAATCTAAAAAATTAGAGTAAGTTGTTTTTTTTTTTACCATCTATAACTTATTTATAATGAATCCTACAACTTTGATAAGTAAGCTTCCGCAATTGACAAAAAGTTCTTACAATCAATAGTCCATTTCCAATTAATTATCCAATATTTACAACAAAGATAGATTTGCAACCAAGCTTTTGAGTAATTGCAATTGATTAAAATTTATTATAATTAACTAAACTAACTATGTATGAACATTTAATTTCTGTGTATTAATTTTAATTTTTAACCTTAATCCTTCTGAATTCTGATACATTTCACAAATGTATAATGCTTCAGTGTTTATTTTTATTTTTTTTGTGATCCCTCTATATATCATTCTTTCTTATTTCCACATTAACATCTTTTGTCTATGAATTAACACATATCCAGTAATATGCAATGAGACAAAGACCATTATTGCAGATATCGCTACATAATTAATGATCTGTTGCCCTGGTGCTCAAGACATTTAGTAAGTTTACATAATATTCATTAATTGTTTTGAATTGTTAAGTTATTATATGTTTTTTTTTATCTAGTCTGGCTAGCTCTAGGGATGGCGTTGATTGTTCAATTCAATAAAGTATAATATGGTGTTGTTAATCAGAGTAATCTTTACTAGTATATCTACCAAGATTTTGTCTCTCAGTAAGTTCAAACTTCTAATTCAAGTATTGGACTTTTTGTATGTAAAGCTTAAACTTCGTTTTACTTTTCCATAAAAAGCATTGAGCTCCTTTTACACAAATAACTACCTCTTGGTGCTTATTATATTGCAAAGTTTTAAAACTATTCTATTCTAAATATAGGACAAAGATGTGGTAATTAAATGTTCATTCATCTTTCCTTTATTCTTTTATTACAATAAGCTGTTGGTGTGATTGGCCAAAAAAAAAAAGTTGTAGATGTAGTGTGCTTTTTAATTCTTTGGAAGGAAAAATTTAAACCTATTAAACACAATTAGAATCATAAAAATACTTATAATAATATAAAACGCGTCACATAAAATTAAAACAACATATATAAATCTATAATAATATTCAACAATCTTTGACCACAATAAAAAAATATGTTAATAAAAATTGACTTGGATCAGACCAGACTAGTCTAAGTGGTTTGGCCCCTGGTCCAGAACCCAGTCCGATTCAACTTGACCAATCAGTCTGATCCAATTTTGTTATGTTACTTATTTGAACTGGACCAGACCAAACCAGCTCGGGTTGGACGAGACTGGATCGGACCACTAGGTTTTTGCCCACCCCAGACTCCAAATAATGCATTGTTTTCATTTTTTACTTTAAATTGTTTATAGGCCTCTCTCATCCTTTTTTTTTCCCACTTATTCTCTCTACCACTTACCCTCTTAATGAAAATGTTGTTTTTGAAAAATAAGTTGTATTTTTTTTTTCATATTTATTATAATTTTTAACCAATTTTAATCAACTTTTTCACGGCACATAATTTAATTAATTATTTGAAAACAGGTAGTATTAGATTCAGCTTTAAGAGTATTCGCTATTCAGGATATTGCTTTACTCTCTCTTTCACACGCACACATGATAAACACCATAATTAGTACAACAGAAAACAACATTGGACATGTCTTTCTGCATGTGAACCGAAGGATGTAACTGTGCGCACGAAACTGATATTATTATTCCTAAAACTTACCAACAAGATAACTTTTTTTTTTCCCCAGTGGGTCGTGAAGTTATAGTGTGTTCTGACTTTTGAGAGCTCTTTATGAGCATTTATTTGTAGAGCAACAAGAGTTTGGCATCAAGATAATGGTGGTCCCTACGAAAGAGTGAGACTGATCGTCCATATTTTATATACTACTATTATTTTATTTAATTTAATTATAGCATCGCAGTTTGCAGCCATATGTTGTATAGTAATTATATATATAAGGTTTAGTTGAGATAAAGCGTCATCCGTGTTTCAAGGTGCTCAATTCAATGTTTTTAATTAAATTAAGCTTTTGCATCAACTTGTAGCTACAACACTAAACGCTGCTTATACATGGCTTCTTTTTGGTCAATATTCTATCAATATTATAATATAAAGTGTACCTTACCTCATAATATTATATGTTCTATTATACTTACATTACAGGTTTCCCTTTGAAAAATTCACCCGTTATGAGTGATATAGACTAAAACAGACATTTTGCCTAAATTTGAAAATATGATATATAGTTTAAAGTTTGCCCTGATGGTACTAAACATAGGCGGATGGAGGTATATGACTTGGGGGGCAAGTAGGGGGCAATTGCCCCAAATTTTTTTTTTTTTTTTTTTTTTTTTTTTTTTTTTCAAGTTAATTTAATTTAATTAATAACTTGAATATAATAAAAAAATTTTTATTATTATTATTATTATTTAAATTTAGGGTTAAATTAAACATGTTTAAATGATTTTCCTTTCTTAAGTTAAGTGTCCACCCTTAATAATCAAACTTACGTGAATTTGTTTAATATCTTATATATTAAAAAATATGTATTTGATAACATTGTTAATAAGACAATTATGATGAAATTCCAAAAATAAAGCTCTAGAAGAATGATATTATAATTATTTTTATTGTAATATATTATTTTTATTAAAATATATGTCTTGAACTTATTTAGTCCACCAACTTCATTGTAATTTTTAATTTCTAACAATATTTTTTGCTTTTTTCTAATAAAATAATTTCTCTCTTATTACATCATCAATATTCACGGTTTGATTTCATTTATTTTTTTTGTTTATTTCTTTTGTTTTTTAAAAAATTTAAAACTTTCTTTAAAAAAAAAAAATTTTTTTCGGGGCGCCGCCCCCGAACCCCCAAATCCCCCCACCAAATTGTGCCCCACTTCCATTAATTTCCGGGCTCCGCCCGGTATAAACCCATATATATATATATATATATATAAATATAAATTCTCAAACCCTCAAGCATTGCATGTTTTTTCGTTAGGTTCATTTTGATTTAGGAATCGCTTTTCAACCTTTATCCTAAAAATCAACAAATCATCCCTACATATATATTTCCACTATTACAGACTTTTGTGTTAAAATCTATTATAAAGAAAAGAGAAATGCTGAGAAAAATTTTCTTTGCATTGCATATATTTAACGAAATTAAATTGCTTGAATTATAGGGATACATAGTGAGTGATCATAGGACTGATATCAATAATATAGCCTTTTGTTTTTTTTTTTTTGATAATAATTAAGACACCTCATAGAACACCGATGGGGTTATTACACCCATTACAATCCTTACATAAAATCTCTCTCAATTCATCGAGGAGAGGCGATAAAACTCATAAAAGCCCAATCTTGCCTCAAGTCCCTTCTTTGCAAAAAAATCCGCCAGTGCACTGCGTAACCTAGGCACATACGTACACCGTTGTCCAGTCGGATCGAGCATTAATTGGACTTCCTTGATTAGGGCTGAATCACGGTGTGTGTTTCCCTGTTGTCGATGAAGTATTAACTGTAGAGACTCGGTAGAGTCAGTTTCTAGCCATACTTTCCTAAATCCCAACATCCATGCAGTTTTGAGACCTAGGTAGCATGCCCAGATTTCAGCGAGACGGTTCATCCCCGTTCTCGATGGGACGCATGAAACCTTTAAGAAAACCCCCACTTGCATCACGAACAACACCTCCACAAGCGAGACTTATGTGAAAATTTAGAGTATGCACCATCAACATTCACCTTCACCCACCCCACCTCCGGGGGACACCAACTTTCCCGGGTAGGGGCCAAGGTAACTCCTTGGAGGTGTATTCCAGCAAGACGATTATTGGTATTTTGCATGGATTCCATCATTGCATTCGTACTTGCAAGAATATGATCATCTGTGGTGTACTTGTTTTCAAACACAGTCAGGTTCCGACGGCGCCAAATCCACCAACATATAATAGTAAATTTGGAGGCCCAACTTTTGCATAGTTCTTTTTGGCCTCTAGCATTCCACCATACCCAATCTGAAGTATTTAAACTACAGAATGTGCGCCATTTTCCAGTAGGTACTACTTTCCTCCATAGCGATCTTGAGTGTGCACAATCACGGAAAATGTGTATGGTATCCTCAAATTCTGCTCCACAAAAATTACATGTTGAATCTGTTGTCAAACCACGTCGTGCTCGGTTCGCATTCGTTAGTAGGCATTGACGAGCTAATAGCCAGAGGAGAGTCTTGCATCTATGAGGTGCTCGGATTTTCCACGAGTTGCTCCAGTCCTTCCTTGATTTGTCATCTCTCCTGTTAGAACCTTATAGCGAGACTTGATGGTAAAACCCCCATGCTTCTCCCATTTCCAGTAACACTACCTCCATCATTAATTTCAATTCCCCCCTTTGATCTCCCATGTTTTCTTGATCCACGACCATACATTAGAGCCAAGGCGTTTTGGATTAAGCCGAGGGAGAAGATCATCCCCACATTTGTACTTATCACGTACCACTTTAACCCGCAGATCGTCCTGTGTGTGTTACAAGCCTCCAGCCAAGTTTCATGAGAAATGCTCGGTTATGATACGTCGCGCATGTCGCGGACTAATCCACCCTCCTTTTAGCCTTACACACTTCGTCCCAGGCTACTAGGGGCATCTTTCGACTCTCCACCGTACATGCGCCGGGAAAGTTCGGTTCTGTTTATCCAAACTTTCACAAACATTACCTGGAAGGTAGGATGTTTGCATTGTATATGCCGGTATAGCTGAAGACACCGAGGAAATGAGTGTTGTCCTGCCAGCCAACGAGAACGAGCTAGCTTTCCATTGTGTTAGCCTAGCTTTTACCTTATCCACCATCTCCTGGAATGACTCCTTTCCAACCCGTTTATGGTGAAGTTGGACCCCAAGATATTTACCAAGATCCATTGTTTGGGAGAAACCCAGAACCGTACTAAGCTCGTCTTGTTATGATTGATATTGTTGGAAAAAAATATCCGAGTTTTTGAAGCGTTTACCTTTAACCCCGAGCACTCACAAAAGTGAGACAAGCAATCTCGAATCATCTCGCTTGTTGAAGGGTAGCTTAAGTAAATAGGATGATGTCATCTGCGAAAAATAAGTGCGATATTGGTGGCCCCGTCTTCGTAAGGCAAATGGGCTTCCATTTCCACGTCTCCATTCGTTCTTGGATCATGTGGGCTAGCTTTTCGATGCAAATAACAAATAAGTAGGGGAAAGAGGATCCCCCGTCGTACCCCACGTGATGATGAAAAGCACTCGCCTTATCTCCATTCCACAAGAATCGAAGATTTGCCGTTGTGACACACCGCTCAACCACCCCGATCAAGGTGTTAGGGAGGTGTAAATCCCGCAAACACTTTGGAGAAGGAGCTTCCAATTTACCCTATCATACACCTTTTCCCGGTCAATTTTAATGGCCATAAATCCCTTCTTGCCTCCCATGGTTCTCATTGAATGAATTACTTCTTGAGCCATAATAATATTATCCGAACTATGCCTCCCTGGTACATAGCTACATTGGTTGGGGGAGATAATATGGGCCATGAAACATTTCATTCTGTTCGCCACTATCTTGGTTACCAGCTTATAAATGACATTGCATAGACTAATCGGTCTAAGATCTATAAATGTCTGCGGGTTTTCCTTTTTGGGAATGAGAACAATTAGAGTTCCATTTACTTCACGAATCCTCTCGGGGTAGAGAAATACTGTTTAACAAACCGAACCACTTTGAGCTTCCAACCGTTTCCCATTGATGTTGATAAAATAAGGCGTTAAACCCATCGGTCTGGTGACTTTAGAGCCCCCATCCGAACAAAGCTTCTCTAATCTCAAGTTCCTCAACCTCTCTTTGACACATGCGTATATGGCCCTCTCGATAGCCTTGGATATGTGAGGCTACATGATATGTTTAGACGCTCCACAACCTCTTCCTTGAACAAGTGTGAAAAGTATTCGATTGCATGCATTTTGATCGGTTTCTCGTCAAAACACCAATCCCCTTCATTAATACGAGATAGCATCAATTCTATTTCTCTTCCTTCGTTGTTGGCTCGTGCATGAAAGAATTTTGTATTTCGATCCCCATCAAGAGCCCAATTGGTCCGTGCCTTTTGGGCCCATAACAAGGCTTCTTGTGTTAAGGTCTCATCCGGCTCCAACCACACATTTCTTTGAGTTTCCTCAAGAAATTGGGAACTCCCACTTCTAGAAATGGCCTGATTGATCCCATCCAATCTGCAAAGAAGTTGGTTCTTCCTCTTTTGAATATGGCCGAACACCTCCCGGTTCCATTTTTTGCAAATAGAAGCGAAATTCTCAATATTAATCACCCAATCATTAGAGCTACCCCATTCTTTCTTGACCAAATCATTGAACGTATCATGGAGAACCCATGAAGCAATAAAACGAAATGGTCGGCGATTCTTCCCCGTAGTTGCGTTCTTTCCATATGCAACAATAATGGTCTATGGTCAGACTTGTAATGTGGCAAGTGTAGAATCTTTGCATCTATATACCGAGCACACCATGCATCATTAGCAAAGACCCTATCCAATCGAGCTTCCGTACCACCTCGTCCCCTCTTCCAAGTGAAAGGCGGACCATCAAACCCCAAATCCACCAATTGAATGTCCTCGACCCATCTAGAGAATTCACTATCCACAGATAAGTTCGAGTCGCACAAGAACGCCTCTTTTGCAAATAACGTGGCGTTAAAATCACCCCCAACACACCATGGTCCCTGAACAGTTTCTTTAATCCGAAAGAGCTCAGTCCACAACGTACGACGATACACTCTATTTGGGCTCGCATATACCACCGTAAAAAACCATGCTTGCTTTTGAGCAGTTTCAACCCTCATGTGCATAAATTGTTTGTGTTGCTCCATAATCTCAATCTTGAGTGCTCCGTCCTCCCAAAGACACCATATCCCTCCACTATAACCTACGGCTCCGTAAAAGCATAATTATTGAACCCCATATGGCTAATTCTTCTTTTGTCTTCTTCGCATCGAACGGGTTTCCAAAATAGCTAAAAAATCTAACTTGTGATGTTGTTTCATTTTCGTACTAGGCTTGGAAATGACTTCGAGCCCGTACCCGTGAATTCCATATCATAAAAATCATTAAAACATGGATATTGTTGTAGGGGACAAACCACTCCCCTTCTCATTTTTCGATCGAGCAACTTTGTTCACCCTCCAAGTTCGTATCCCCCATATCAAGGACCTCCATTGCCACCGACTCGGGACCTTCTACATTGCATGAATCGGCAAGTGGGTTTTTATCACCCCGCATGATTTTCGGCTCGATCCCATGATATTTCCTTTTGATGAAGTTATATCTTGAAGAGGCATCCCAACACCGGATGTTGATTCCGGACTTGTGTAATAGATGGAGCTAGCCCCAAAGCAGTTCCACTCAAAGTAGTCGTGTCCTTAGTCTTCCCATTACTAGATGCCAAATCCATCAATTTCGTAAAGGAATTTGACACATTAATGTGATGGGCCCCACCATTATCAATTGTCTTCATTTTTGCTTTTAACCGTGGCCCACCTTTGTTTTCCTTTCCAAATATTCTAATCTTCTCATCTTTCTTCCGTTTCGTCCCAACAACTACCCACTCCCCTTATTTATCTCCACTTGCTTATTATTCTTTCTCACTCCTCCTGTGGAACCCGCCATACCAAAATCCTTTTCAACAATACTCCTCCCTTCCGTGAACCATCGGAATTGCCAATTCCTTGATTTACTCCTTGTACATTTCCGGTGGACCCATTCTTCATGCCATCTTTTTTTTGGTCAAAAGTTACGCCCTCCCTTTTCGCCATACTTTGACTACCTCTCCGCAAATCCCGTCGAAAAATCATCCGGGGTCCAAGATACTTGCTACCACCGGAGACCTCGTTCGCCACCGGACCTCCCTCATTCGATGTTGTTTTAGTCCCCGTCCATCCTCTTTTCGCCATGGAAACCCCACGGTGGGTTACATCCACTTGATTTTGAAATCTCCTCCCTCATTTCGTGTGCCCGTTTTGGAACATCACTCTTACCATCCAGATCAGCCACCATACGTTTGCGGGCATCTCGTCTGTCATGTCCATAGAGTCCACATTCAAAACAGATCATATGCGAGTGCCTTCATATACGAGCTGCTTATTTTCGCCAAATGCTGTGAACGCCGGTAGCAAAGGTTTGTGTATGTCTACCTCCACACATATACGGGCAAATTCACCTTTATCATATATTGATGTTGATCGATCTATTTTGATCATCTTTCCTATCATATTCCCGATCAAACCCAGCGACTCTACCGTGCATAATTCCAACGGCAAGTCTCGGTATCCGAACCACACCG
Source organism: Acacia melanoxylon (assembly GCA_019022615.1). NCBI lineage: Eukaryota > Viridiplantae > Streptophyta > Magnoliopsida > Fabales > Fabaceae > Acacia > Acacia melanoxylon. The sequence continues at coordinate 6,194,278 of JAFJYJ010000011.1, forward strand.
CTATCCGTCTTTGGCGATCCGCTCTCCAAGGGTTGAAATTTGGCCTCCAACGTTGAACTAGGAGATAGTGGTCATCGATCATCCACGGTCCTTCATATAATGCATAGTCTCGATCCTCTTTGCTTGAAAAAGACACGATATAGTAATCGTTACTTAGTGGAACCACCTTTAACGGTTGCCGTGGCTTCCACATGCGTCGAACTCGGTCAATAAGCACGTGCCTTGGCACCGACAACCCCAGCATGACTTAATGGTCGGCGAATTCATCCGTGGCCGACACCAATTGGTATCTTGCTCCGCCGTCATGGATAGAACCAGGGTATTCACTCGTTCGCATATCCTCCATTCCTTCCTTTCGTTCGATCCATTATCCCCCGTTTCGGTTTCTAGCTCTTTATTCTTCCTAGCAAAGAAATCTTTCCACCCATGGATAATATCATCCTCATCGCATGGCTCACCGGGAATCCCAAACCCCCGGAGAAAGAAGCTTCTCCTTGTATGAAAAGGAGATCGGCCTTCTAGTGTCACGACCAGTGGCCTTCCCCGAGCAACCTTACTTTGATCTCCCGGACTGTACTACCAAAGACAAAAGTGGCCTCTTGTCCCTCCCTCCCCTGAGTGCGTCTCTCACCGTCTCCGTCTCCGTCACCTCTTCCTCTCCCGTCGCCCTCTCTAGTTGCCTTCTTGTTCTCTCTCATCTCTCTTCTCTCCTAAATCCTAGTGAAAGTGTAGTGTATATAGCCTTTTGTTTTAAAACCTTATCTTCTGTTGTGTTTTGTGTGTGTGTAACGGGGCAATAGTTTTAATGTTCAGACCAACTTGTTGACAACTGTCTTGCATTTCTTTATATATTATGCGATTTGATCTTTTATTGATTAAACTATTCAAACCATCCATAAATTAATTAGTACTCCCCCTCCTTAATATATAACATATTTAACTAATTTGATTAGATTATTAAAATTAGTTAATATGTATTTTATAAAACACCTAGTCATTTTCTTTAATTCTCTCCCCTCTTTGATTATAGTTAAGAAAGTATCACTAGAGGCAAATTAAAAAAACGTTGACAAATAAAAAAAATTATATCTTATATTTAAAATTAAGATCAACTTTTAAAATATTTCTTATATTAAAGACTAGAGGAATATTAAGTCATAGTATTAGCATTTATGGATAATTATTTATATATTGAAAGAAAGTCACTAGTAATGTTCAACGAGAATTTCAATGGTACGTATCCACGTTTTAAGCCACAAGTTTAGAAACTAAAAGAAGTCCTCAGGTTGAGTTTAATTACGAAATCCTTCTTTTCAACCCTTTCAAACTCTCTAGCATGTACCGTGTTGTTTAAAACACCTAATTTCACCCATATAAAGTCTTTATTATAAGGTGTCAACAAACTTTTTTCACAAGCCAATAAAAACAGTTAAAGTCAATAAAGTTATCTTAGAATCTAGGTAATTTTCAATCTTACCTTTACTAATTACACTAAACTCTAATATCATATTAATTATTACTCTCACCCAATACCCTTATCGGGAACAAGCAAGTGTCTTACTCCCTCTGGTCCTTATAAAGCACCAACTAAAAATTCACACAAACCAATAAAAACAATTAAAATCAATAAAGTTGTCTTAAAATTTAAGTAATTTTTAATATTACCCCTACTTGTTGTATTAAACTCTAATATCATATTATCGTTACTCTCACCCATTACCCCTATTAATGATGGACATACATGAAAAAAAAAACAATTAATACTCCTTAGAAACAAGCAAGTGCCTTATAAAAAGGATCAAATACACTTGTTAGTTGGTGTCTTATAATAAGGATCAGAAGGAGTAGTTCGGTAAATACAAGGGTTGGCTTATATGACTATGACTCTATGAGGCTGTGAGTTAATGTTGTTGGTAAGCGATCTGTAAGTACCGTATTGTTTAAAACACCCAATTTCACCAATAAAAGCTAGTTCGGTAAATATAGGGGTTGGCTTATATGACTATGAATTTATGAGGCTGAGTTAATATTGTTGGTAGGTGATGTGTAAGTATCTTTATCAATTCTTTTTTAGCTCAATTAGAGACAGTCCTATCCCTAGTGAACTTGAGATCCAACTCATAAAGGCATGCCTTGGTCTTACAGGTGAGTCTTAGGACTTAACTCAAACAAATTTGTTGGTATAATAAAAGGGTTAGGTGTAGATCTACCTATAATTATTTTTGTCAAAATTGTGCATGGCACCATAAAAATTTTTAGGATATAAAAATACACATTAACTTTTTAAAACAGTGTAAAAATGACAAAACTGTTTATTTAATTTGGGCAAAATGTACGTGATTTTGTTTGTGGGACCCACAACATTTCTCTCTACGTAAAAGTAAAATTCTCAATTTCTTGTCAACCATAGAAGAAGATAGAGGAAAATACAGATATTAGAAATACAAACGACTTTATGAGCAAAAAAGAAATACAAACGACACTATTATTATTACCAGTGGCATAACACAGAAGTTATTAAGACCACTAAACACAGTACACACAGGCACATAGCGCACACATGCTCCTACACAGACAATTAAACCCATCCATGGATCAACTCATTTAGATTGAACTGACAAGAACATCATGATCAGATTCTTTGGTGGAAGCGACAGCCTTCAACCGAGATGAATCAGAGTTAACAAAGTTACACTGAGACCTTATTTCACCTTGAGTTCCAGTCAAGGGGCTAATATTACCCATCTTGATCATGGAAGCAGCAAACTGTCTGAAGAAAACGGCTTGGTCGGCGGCGAAGCTATTGACGATGGCCACGGTGTCTGCGCCCGAAGTGGAGAACAAGACCTGGTCACTGTTAAGGAGGCCACTGTGAAGTTGAAGGTTGTTGTAGTAGTTCTTGTCGAACGTGTCAGGAGTGGTCGGATCGAAGTTGGCCAAGTTGGATCCGTCACCATTTTGAGGGCAGATTCTGCTTAGGGTTTGAAGATATGTTGCGTTGAGGTTAGGATCTGGTTGGCCTGTGCTACTGAAATTGTATACCCTGTCCTGAAAATTTCTGCAGTGTGACCTTCCAAACGTGTGAGCACCTGAAGAAGTAAAGCCAAATATATATTTCATTTATATAAAATCAGGCAAAACTAAAAACTAAACACAGAAACAAAACGAGCGCGTGCACATATATGTGTATGTGGGGTTAGGGTTCAATTTTGCTTCTGATTTTTTTTTGAATAGGAACAATGCGCATTCGGAAGATTTTGATTGGCTAATTTCACTTTGAAAGTATTAAAAAAAAAGGAATAAGGTAACTCTAACCATTAGAAAACAAATATTGACTATTAAAAATTGATATTGACCATTAATATTAGAGTCGACATTACTCCTTTTTTAATACTTTTGGGGTAAAATTGTTCTAGTAAAAACTTCTGTATATATATCCATAATTCCTATTTGGAAACTTCTACGAAAAAATTGAACCTTAACACTCCACATGCACGCACACTCTCTTTGGTCTTTAAGATAAAACTCAATTAATTTTTTTGAAGAAATTAAAGAAGGTAAATAAATTACTTTAAAGTATTTAAATTTATTGTTTTTCTCCGAACTAATTTTCGTCACTTATAAACTGATATATAATATAGTAATACATAACATATGTTATGAATAAGTAATAATATATTTAGCTTCCTTATAAATCTCTCTAAAAAAATCAATTGGATCTTATATTAAAAATATGATGTAGTATGTATATATATATAAATGTAATTAATATACCAGAGAGGGCAACGAGATCAGTAGTGTTGAGGCCCTGAACAAGGAAGGCGGCTTCGAGCCCAGTCAAGTTGAAGGAAGGAGCAGGAAGGTTTGAATTTGCCAAGGTTCGATTGGCTGTTGTGCTGTCCCTTCGTCCCAGTGGAACTTTCCACCCGTTTCCTTCAGTCTGCATTATTATTCAATAACATGTTTCTCAATCATGTTCCTGGCCGACAACTTCCACTTTTTAATTTTCCCCACTTGTAATATATGTGTAATATGTGTACTACACACACACACACATCCAGTTTCCTTTTTTAAAGAAAAGTAAAGTGCATGCACCCCTACCCCATACATATATATATATATATGCATGCTAATAATTGACACATCCATTACTCTATTAATCAACAACCAAGAAAATTTACTTTCCCTATGGGCTTGACTACATCATATCAATGTGGTTGAGCCAGCATTTAAGAATGATGAGAGGGACAGAGATTAAAAGAGACATATGATACAATGTTCACATAAATTCTGGGAGACAAGCATGGTCTGTTATGGCTTCCGCCACTTCCCGTCTCTCTATCACTGAACTGTGTCCTATTTAATTATAAGGTAGAGGGGAAGATTTTTTTAGTCCTATTCATAAAGATAGGTAATCAAATTTTTCATATATATGTATAATTTTACCATTCATTACTTATTGTGTAGATAAACCTCGAGAACGCCTCAAGTAAGGTTGTTCCAGGAAGATCAAACCCTGAATAATCATTCAAATAATAGAAAGGCGGCTCCCCATATATACTCATGGGTTACAATAATGTATATCATTAAACAGTGATAAAGCTGAAAAGATATTGAATTTTAAAATAGAGTTAATAAGATTTACTCTATGTTTGGATGGAGGGAAAATCATGGGAAAAATAATACTAGAAGGGAAAACTCCCCTCTATTTTTGGAAATTTTCAAACCTACTACTCCACTCTAAAGTAATTTAATTAGCTTCCTTAATCTCTCCAAAAAAGTCAACTAGGTTTTATAATTAAGTTCAGAGGGAGTACACAATATACTTCATGAGAATAAAATCAATAAAATATTAAATAAAGAGTAAAATTATACATTCATATAATTTTTTTTATCTATCTACCTTTAAATAGAACCAAAAGAATATAGTGCAAAGTTGGCTCTCAACATTTTTTCATAAGAAGAGTATGGTTGAATTGTGTGTGTGTGTATGGGTGAGAGGAATTAAGATGGATATATAGAAGAAGCATATATATAGTACCAAAATGACGGAGACTTCAGCAGCAAGGGCGAGAATATCGGCACAAGAGACGGTGGCCGGGCACGCTGCTTCCACCGCCGTTTTGATGTTGTTGACGACGTCAAGCCCTCTGATAGAGTCAACATTTGGAAAAGCATCTTGCTCGCTGTCTATTGTGTCCGTCTTGTTCAACAATATCGATGCATCACAACCCTGCATTATGCCCCACCACACCGATATGTTCCGTTACATTTAATTCAAATTAAAACAAGTTGAAACTTATTATCACGCTTTTTTTTTTTGGTCAAAGAGGATACCATTAAAATAAACTTCAAAAGAGTACCATTACAAAGAGAAGAACTAAACAACAATCAGCAAAATCAAATGACAACCATAGCGAGAACAAAAACAGCCAAATCACGTAGAAAACAAATACAACGGAAAACCGAAAAAAACCAAACAAATAAACAAATTAGCCACCATCCAAAGCGGGAACTGGAAAGTGAAGAATTATCAACCCCATCACAAGTCTTACGAGCCTCGAGAGTTAGAAAAGATAACAAAGCGGGTGTTGGTCGTGCAACCCACCCAATAGGGTACACCCTTTATAAGCATCACCGCAGCGAGATCCGCAAGACGGTTGCCCTCTCGGGGTAAAGGACAAGGAGAACCCAACCTTAGAAGACAGAAGACAAATAACGTCCCGAATAATACTTCTACATCTCCAATCATACAAGTTCGGTGACTTAGCCTCAATACAAGAAAGCGGGGATAGACAATCCGATTCAAAGATCACCTTATCGAGCCCAAGGTCGAGCGGAAGCGAGCCCTCTTCGGGGCTAAGGCTTCGATCATGAAAGCGAGAAATAGATTTGACCTTATCCACAAATCCCCATCTAAAAAAAGCCAAACCAAAATCACGACAAATTACCCCAATAGCAAAGATCGGTCACATGAGAAAAAAGGCTCCATCACAATTAATTTTAAGGCTACCAAACGGGGAGACCATTTAATGTCGGGACTATCACAGCCCCTCGACAAAAAAGGATCCCTATCCCATTTCGCACTATTAGCCCAAAATTCAAAATTACTCCTCTGAGCCAATTCAATAACAAGATCCGGGTTGAGTGCTGTGGTCAAAGGTCATTTCATTTCTAGCCTTCCAAGTAAACCACAAAAGCCAGCAAATCAAAGAAAGATCATGCTTACTCAGTAGAGGCGATCCTGTCATCAAAATCCACCACGCATTGAAGTTAGTGATTCTGGAAACATCAACTCTAGCTCCAAGAGAGCAGCCAAACCATATGCATCGAGTCCAAGGACAGTGGAAAAATACATGCTCAATAGTCTCCTCGGCATCAGCACATACTGGGCAATGGCTATGTTTGGACCTCCGTCGCCGAACCAAAGCAGAATTGGTGGCAATGGAAAGCTATTATCACGCTTTCCAAGTATACAAGACACCCACTTTAATTTCCTCGAAATTTCCACTGAGCGTACGTGAAGAGACATTAAGAGAAGGCTGGTACCAAGAAGCGAAAGAGCAGAGAAATAAACTCGGACAACATCCATCCAACTCTTAATTATTGTCCATCCTTTCCATTTTAATATTATTGTAAATTTAAGTTAGATCTACGCATTTCCCAGCTTTATTAAAGTATCATCTCGGCAATATCCAAGTTATTATGATCTTGGACAGTGTATATTATTTAATATATATAAATGGTTCTTTTCATACAGATTAAGCTCAAAACAACAAATAAAAACTTCACTAAAATAGTAACAGTCGTAGTTAAGTCTACTAAGACCTCTCTCACCTACACTATCAAAATAATCACAAAACAGAAAATTAGTTCATAAAACTCTATCAACATTACTCTCCAAATAATGCCTGTAATAACTCAAACGGCCTTCATCATGACCACACAAAAAAAGTTTTAAGCTATGTTTGGATAGAAAGATAAGTGGGGGAAAATTGAGGGGAGGGGAGACTAGGAAGAAAAACTTCCAAAACTGGGAAAAATTTAATAATTTTTGGAGTTTTCCCTCATATTTTCTTTTCCTTCCTAATTTTATCTCCATCTAAGTATAGAGTTAGATTCAACTTTAAAGTATCCGCTATTCAATACAAGACTTGTGGTTAAACTTAAAAAATAGTACATTAGAATAGCATTAGAGAGAAAGTGAAGGAGATGAATGAAGAAGAAGAAGAAGAACTTACTTGGACAAAGCAATCATGGAAGTGAAGCCTGACGAGGCTGGCACCAATACGAGGATCAGAGTCTAAAGCATTATCAACAACCTCTCGTACTATGGCATGCACCTTAGGACATGATTTTTTGTAAAACGAAGGGTCTAACTGGCCGTACGAAACTGATATTGTTCCTGCGAACACCACAAATGCACAGCATAGAGCTGCCACAGAGACACGAAGAGAAATCATACTTACTAATAAGCTTCTTTTTCTCTGTGTTTGTGAACTGTTCTTGTGTGTTCTGAGAGCTCTTCATGAGGCGTTTATTTATAGAGGACAAATAGCGGGTCGGTTTGGCACCATGATCTTGATTGATAATTATGGTGATGGGTTAATTACAAAGGTGATATTGTGGTCCCCAGTCGAGCTAGGTCACAACAATGGTGTAGCATGTAACCTAATTAGTATTAAGACATTTATTCATAGACACATTTTCTTTCTAGAAATAATACCTCTAATCCTTAATATTACTTCCAGTCATAAATATAAAATTTAATTAGCTTTTTAACTGATAATAAAAATACTAAATAAATTATTTTAAAGCATTTATATTAATGGTTTTTTTCAAGCTATTTTATCTAATTTATAAATTGATATATAATCAAATGTTACTTAAGATATGATATGATTAAATAACTTAATATCTTTTTAACTTTTTTTTTTTTTTTTTAAAAAAAGTCTGCTATATCTTTTATTTAGGATTAGAAAATTATAGAATTGTGTGGTCCCCGCCTTATATATTTATGGTCATCTATGGTGGGCAGCCATATATAGATAGTACATATGGTTTAGTTGAGGAATAAAGTGATGTTTGTTAACTGTGAAAATTATAAAAATGATTAGTTTTCATTCTTTTTTTTTTTTAACATAATTTTTATTTTCACCGAGACTTGTGATCTTTTTCTTATTTGATTAAAGGGTATAAACCCTTTATTTTGAGGCTAAAAACTTAAAGGATTTCCACATTTGCTAACAAACGCATTTTTTGGAATTGAAACTTGTATTCACTCTTTTACAGAATAAGGTTGCTTAGGGTCTCAACTTCCTGCCATCGATACATATGGTCCCCCCATATGCCAATTTTGAATTGACCGGCGCGCAGCTTCCTTAATTAAGAGTCGTGGTCAACTTTTTTTCTCTAAATTTTTATATTGTATTTATTTTATATAAGAGAGTTAATTTTGCGTTTTTAAGAATTCTTCAATAGAATCGAATACAAATTTGTATCATATAGTGTTTATAATTTTAATAACTTGCATTGTTAGGTTTTTGATCAAGCACAATTAAATCATCTGGCGGACAAGCTAGTTTTATAATAAAAGTACACGAATTGCCACTAGCTATTAGCAGCTGTAAAATATATTCACTATTACATATTTGTCTATATTTAACAGTTTGTTACCAACATTTAACAGTTAAATATCCAAACAGCAAATATTTATATATAACAATTTTTAATTGTTAAATATTGGACACTATATTTTACAGTTTTTTTTTTTTTTTTTAAAAAAAAATACAACTGTTAAGTATAAGGCATTAGATTTATAAGACAATGACGGTTAAATATAACAATATATATTTAAGGTTTTTTTAATAATAATTGTGATATATTATATACAATAATTAACGGTTAAAATGATGAACCATATTGGTAACTAGAGGAAATTGTTTATATGACTTTTATTTGGAAAAACTGTTATATACGTGTGATATTTTATAGTTATTCACGAATAACCGTTAAGTATCTGTGACCAATATTTTTAAAGAAATTGGGAGGCTATGTGTGACCAATTTTTTCTAGAAATTGGGAGGCTCTCTTTCGATAAGCCCCCATCTGCATATTACATTCATATAAATCTGATTACACAAATCCAACAGAAACCAATTACAAAAACCATTTAAACATATACATTCCATGCCATCACCAAAAATAACACATACAAAATTGTATATTACAGTAACAAAAAACTAATCCAAATTACCAACCACGAAAAGTAAATCAGTTAGAGCAAAAAGAGAAAACAAAATAGGAACCAAAAGTAGGAACCAAAATTGTCATAGCCAACTCTATAGCATCCATTGACAATTAAAATTATTACTCTATAGCTAACTTATGCTCTCATCCATTAACGATATACTATTTTAGCCAATTCTACTATGACTTCTTTAATTTGTCTAGCGAATATTGCTCAGAATAACTATCCTCAAAGTACTGTGTGTAAAAACAAAGTATTGTTAGTGAATATATATATGACTTTACTTTTGATTTAACTTAAACACATATATACGCATATACATGCATACCTTAGTATCAATTGAGCCTGGATTATGGGTGACTATGTCATGTATCTAGAGTTACACATTACATTAAATTTAATTTACCTTGAAAGCTGGAGAGCGTCGTGACCATACAAAAGCAACTCATTCGGGCTATTTGACAACTTCCTTAAGTAGCGCGGAAATCACGACTCATCTACAGAGTCGGGTTCCAACAAACATTATTTCTTCATCACAAACCCTCATAACAAGCGCATAACCCTGCCAGGCTTCCTAAGCACATAATTATTCTTCTCTTCATCATCTATGTGAAATCCAGACTACAAAACACACAAATCATTGTTAGTGTTAGGCATATCGGTTAACAAGATATTATTAAATATGCTGCATTATGTCTTAGTGATACTTCATCCCAAATATTCTTCCACATTGTATCGGTTGCATTCTTCCAGTTGCTCAAAGTGATAGGCACGTTGATTTTTGTCACATACCCGAAGTAGCAAACAAACTTGTTAGATTTCACAACTTGTCATTTCTTATTCCATCTAACATTAAGTTTCCTCTAGAGCATTTCATCAAACACCTAAAACGCACTCAAAATTAATTCATAGTTGTCCATTTCATAAAAAAATTAACCCAATTAATACTTGTCTTGGTAAATCAAAATAAACCACACTTATATCTCATATTTCATTAACAACTAGACCATTTAAATTCTAAATTCAAATAGTCTCACTGTAGAACTCTACAAATTTTTTCAGCTTCAAGAACGTTGTTTTAACCATTATATTAGAGTCTTGAAGCGTGCTTTAATAATCCAAGACATTTATCTAAAATGTGATAGTATAAAGCGATGAGTTCGTTGTCAATTTTCAGCCTTAAATTTCAAACCCATAAAGCTTAAATTCATCAAAACGTAACTCTTCCTTCTAAACACTTAGGAAAGCTTAATTTCATCAAAACCATAACTCTTCCTTTGGAAACCTTGACTGTCCAAAACAGGGGATAGTAACAAAAGCAAACCACAGGAGATAGCAACTTCACTCAAATCATACAAACTCAATCTCATAGAACTGAAAAATTATATGAAAAACCATTTCCTTCTCAACCATTTTTTACTTGTTGTCTGATTTATATCACAAGAGATAGCAATAAAAGCATAGAGCATCAATTTCGTACTATTAAATCTAGTTAAGGGCAGAAATTTCTCAACTTTATGAGTAAAGATGCAAAACTTGCAAAGCTTCAGAGAAAACTGAACCGAAAACCCAAAACAAGCCACAAACAACTTTAAGGATAGCCAAGGAAGGGGGAAGGAAGAGAATCACAATTTCAACAACAACGGAGAGGGAAATTACAGTAGAGATAGCGGAAAAGAGTGGTCAGAATTGTTCGACAAGCACGTGGAGAAATGGTGAGAATTTTGAAATCGTGAGAATAGGATTCACAAAGGGATTTTAAAACTATATATTTGATGGTTTATTTTGAAAAACTGTTTATATAAGTTTATATATTGATAGAATATAACGGTTTTCTAGATACAACTGTCAAGTAAACAGTGTGTTTTTTTCCCTTCAAAAAAACCAAACTTATACTTCACGATGATTATATAAAACAGTCATATATTGTCTCATATACTTAACGATTGTTTTAAAAAAACCGTTATATATTTCTTTCTCATGATTTCGCCTATTTATAGTTACTGGTTTCATGAAAACCGTTAAATATGGAGCATGAGATATACATGATTCTATAGCAGTGATTAATATGTGCAGTATATTCCAAGAGAATGGGGTTAGGTCAATTCAATGAAGGACATGGTTTTGAATAGGGATTAGGCTTTACTTTATTCCATCCCTTTTGCATCAACTTGTGCATAAAAATATGGAGGCTTCTTTTAAGATCATTGTGGCACGTTCTTTCAGCCTATACTCTCTTTTGGTCAATAATCTATCAATATATGTTGTTTGAAGCGTACTATTGCTTTCTTTACAGTTTTCACTTTTAAACATTCACCTTAAAGGTTAAAGGGTGCCAGACTATATTATGTTTTGTTATTTAACATTTAAAGAAAATCCCAAGCATGGGTTTAAGAATCTTTTAATTTATAGAGGGAAGAGTCATAAAACAACGTTTGATTTCTTCGCCCAGAAAATTTAAAAAATAAATCATATTGATTCATAATTTATAAATGAACAGTATAATTTATTTTAAATTTTTTGAAACATTTTTTTGAGTATGAATATTGAGAATTGAGAAATTGAGTTTTAAAAGATAAGTTTTCCTTACTATTCTCAATTAGAGAAAAATACATTGAAAGATTCAAATTTTAAGAGATTTGAAGAATTAAAGAAACATTTGTTTAATTTGGAAAAAATCAAGTGAATTATTTTAGTTAACTCATTATGTTTAATTAATTAGGGTATACCTTACTGCTGTCTGGTCCTATGTATCTCTGATCGTCATTTCTTGTTATATTGCCTAAAATAAAATTGGGGCCAGATGTAAAAATTAAAGTTTAAAATAACTTGATACAATAATATTTCGCAGCATCCTCTATATAGCTTGATAGCTATGGTTAAATTTGGATTAAACAATAACATCAAATATTAAATAATTACATATTAAAATAAAATAAGAAAAGAGTTATAGACATAAATTCCAACCTTCCATATATATATAAAAAAAAATCAGGATAAACCACTTCAAAAAACAAAAAGAAGAAGAAGAAGAAGCTATATAGTGCTACTAATTGCAGGGTGAGCGCCTACGTGCTGTCACAGTTAGGGTATTCTGCTTAGTAGAATTATTACCACAAGTCATAATATGTGTCATTAATCATCAGTTTTGAATTTTGTTTATAATTTCATGAATATATTGCTGTTGGATACATATGATAATTTATTTGAATTAACAACGAAGAAAAACATTTGGCTTCTATATAATTTAAAGATGGTCAAGTTATTTTGTTTAGAGGAATAGAGTGAAAAATTTTCAATTATAAAGAATAATTAAATAAATTTATAGACTAGTAGTTTAACCTTTTGTGAACTGTGGCCTCACGGGGAGGAGAATATCCTCCGGATACGGCAATATCTTCTTAAAGTCTGATTTTTAATTATGAATATGGATAAATAAGTAAAGGGACCCATATGTTTATGGGAAAAAGATATAAATACGTGTCTAGATTAGCGGTAGAAGTTGTTTTTTTAATATGATTTATGATATATAAAATAAGTATGTGATAAGTATTTTGTTTCGACTTACGTAAATATGTTTTTTAGAAGACAACTTAAATAGACTCGGTGCAACGCATTGTTGGAGTAGTTTGATTTTAGGGAAAGTTATATTTAAATACCATTTGAACTTGTAAAACCTTCGTAATAAATTTGTAAAAAGACCGAGAGGTATTAAGGGACCTATGAGGGATATGTAAATTCGGGTGAAATTATTCTTTTGTCCTTATTTTAAATAAATAAAAATACCTCACCGAAGGGTCGGCCGGCGGCGGCCGGTGAGGAGGTGGAGGGTTTTTTTTTGGGGAGTGGGTTTTTTTTTTTTTTTTTTTTAAAAAAAAAAAATTATATTCTTTGAAAGTGGGGAGTGGGGTTCGAACCCTCAACCCCCACACATACATTGGCGAAGTGGCCCACCGTTAGGTTAGGCCCCACTTTAGTTCCTTTAATAAATATATACATTAACAAATATATATATTCTTTTTAACATTTTTCAACGATATTTACAAATTCAATAATGCGAATTCCAAATCTCATAACGCCATTTACAACATTTTTTTAGAGGTTTACACTTTTCACCTCTTTGATGCCCCTGATTGAAAAAAAAAATGCACCATCACAAAATGTATAACGCAAATTACAAATCTCATAACGTCATTTACAATATTTTTTGGAGGTTTACTGATTTGACGAAAACCTTAGTCGCTTCGCCGGTCAAATCACAATTTACCACGAATTAAAATGCGATATAGTGCAAACAACTTCGGGATCGTTCTCTTATCAAGGAGCCTTTTATTTTGAATTCTCTAGGTTAAACTAAGTCTAAAAACATGGTTAGAAAAGGGGTTTTGAAATTGATTTTCTCTAAACTAAAATTCATAAAAATAATAAGAAACTAATTCTAATCTTTTTGGTATTTTTGGAAAATAGTGAAGAATGCTTTGGATTAAAAAGGATTAATGATGGATGTTCTTGATAATGAAGAAGATGGCTATCATTGCTAAAAAAATATTTGAGAATTAAACTTTCATTAAGTCTAAAGAACAACCTCAAGATAACACTTGAGTCCAATAATCTCAATTAATATTAGCTCCTACAAACATAGCAAACTACTACCTCTTAAGATATTGTTAAAATCCACTTAATGTGTAATTTAAATTGGGATGATACAAATTGTTTTCCGATTAAATGTTCTAACGAACCATTCAAAAGTTAAAATCAACTATGTTTACCATTCATAAACATAACACAGCAAACATATAATTTCATCAAGCATTTAAAGAAATATGGAAATTTGAATATCAAAATAATCATCCAATTAAAACTAAAATAATCAATCCACATGAACGCATAACAGCAATCCAAGTCTCATAACTAAATAATGATAAACTTAAATAAGAAAATCAATTAAATAATCTAAGCAAAAGATTAAATTAAAGAACTCCCTTATTAAAGCATAATTCCTCAGGCCACAAGTCCATCACCAAGCTTTTAGCCACACATAGCTTTGATTTTCTTCCCTCCAAGCTTCAAGTAATTCCTTACAGCCATGAGCAAATCTTGAGAAGAATTAATTCAATCAATTTCCTCGGTAACGACGCATCCACTGGAGGAATAACGTATGGAGAAATAATAATTGAATGATGCAATGGCTCTCGTAAATCAGGTGATTCTCTCCTTCTTCCCTTTCGTTCGCGGCACTGAATATATATATATATATCTTATTCTCCTCTTGCGCGGCGCTCAGTTCGTCCTTTCTCGTCTGCGTATCTGATCTCCAATTTTATAACCTTTTCGGCGCTGTGATATCCACGAATGAATCAGGTCCTCCTCTTTTTTTTTTCTCTTCCAAAACTCCCTCAGCTGCGTCCCTCCCCAGGTCCGACAGCGTGGAGTCGAGTGATGAAGACGATGGAGGATCAAGGAAGGTCCAAAATTCTGTCCGAGTGTGACAGCGTCTCCAAGTCGCGGCGCTCTCTCAATAATTACTTCCCATCCCCCTTCAATGTATCGGGTTTCAGGTTTTCTTTTTCTCGGGTCTGTATGCTCCGCCATCCATTTCCCTCAGCTGACCTAAGGAGTTAATTGGTTCCTGGTCAAAACGCAGAGTTTTGACCAGGGACCAATTTGAAAAGTTTAAACTTCCTTTTTATAGAGGGACTAAACTGAAATGTTTGTAACTTGGGTTGAAACTTCCCTTTTCAATTTTAGTTTAATTTCTTCAAACACCTACAATAAAAAATAATTAATCTAACATCAAATATTCTCAGAAAAATCAATGATTAAGAGTAATTACATTTATTTATTTTTTTGACAATTTTTTTTCCCTTTTTAGCCCTAATTTAATATATTTACTCTTAATCTCAATTTATCAAAAGAAACACATTTTAAGCTCAATAACTATGAAAAAATGCATTAAAAATCCCAATTTAATTATCAAAAATCATATAAAAATATGGTTCGATCATTTACACTTTTCACCTCTTTGATGCCCCTTATTGGGAAAAAAAATGCATTATCACAAAATGCATAACGCGAATTACAAATCTCATAATGTCATTTACAACATTTTTTGGAGGTTTACACTTTTCACCTCTTTGATGCCCCTGATTGAACAAATAAAGAGTATCTGTAATTGGCATAAATGACGTTATGAGATTTGTAATTCGCGTTATGCATTTTGTGATAATGCATTTTTTTTTCAATCAGGGGCGTCAAAGAGGTGAAAAGTGTAAACCTCCAAAAATTGTTCTAAATGGCGTTATGAGATTTGTAATTCGCGTTATGCATTTTATGATAGTGCTTTTTTTTTTCCTTTCAATCAGGGGCATCAAAGAGGTGAAAAGTGTAAACCTCCAGAAAATGTTGTAAATGGCGTTATGAGATTTGTAATTTGCGTTATGCATTTTGTGATAATGCATTTTTTTTCTTCAATCAGAGGCATCAAAGAGGTGAAAAGTGTAAACCTCCAAAAATTGTTCTAAATGGCGTTATGAGATTTGTAATTCAGGTTATACATTTTGTGATAGTGCATTTTTTTTTTCAATCAAGGGCATCAAAGAGATGGAAAGTGTAAACCTCCAAAAAATATTGTAAATGACGTTATGAGATTTGTAATTCGCGTTATGCATTTTGTGATAGTGCATTTTTTTTTTCCAATCAAGGGCATCAAAAAGGTGAAAAGTGTAAACCTCCAAAAAATGTTGTAAATGGCGTTATGAGATTTATAATTCGCGTTAGTGAATTTGTAAATACCGTTAAAAAAATGTTAAGAAGAATATATATTTGTTAATGTATATATTTATTAAAGAAATCAAGTGGGCCAATGTATGTGTGGGGGGTTGGTGGTTCGAACCCCATCCCCACTTTCAAAGAATATAATTTTTTTTAAAAACAAAACCTCACCCAAAAAAAAAAAACATCTACCCCCTCACGGTGTGGCCGCGGTACGGCGCCCAAGACGCGGCCTCCTTCGGTGAGGATATTTTTTTTGGTAATTTTAAAGTTAAGGGCAAAAAGGTAATTTCACCCGAATTTGTATATTCCTCATAGGTCCTTGGTACCTCTCAGTCTTTTTACAAATTTAGGAGACTTACGAGGGTTTTACAAATTCAAATGGTATTTAAATGAAATTTTTGATTGATTTTATTTCCGGGGTGGTTCAATTTATTCAATATAAAAAAAATGTTTTCTTTCAAGTCAGAAAAAAGACATATGCCACCTTTTGAGACTTCAAATATTAGTAGATTTTGTAATAAGCTTGTTTCTTTTTTCCACAAACATCAAGTTGCTTTATTCTTTGGAAAATGACACATAAGGCCCAATAAAGAAATGAATGATATTTTAAATAAATTACAAACTTATGAAATGACTAAGACAGACCAAATTTAAAAAATAGTAAAAAGTAAATGAAAACAAAACTATTATTTGAAAGACTAAGCAAGTTGTAAATAACGAAAATATATATAGTTGCGAATCAAAAGTAGATTATAAAAGTTTTATAAATCTCAAAAATTAAAGTAAGTTGTAAATTTTTTTTACCATCTATAACTTATTTATAATGAATCCTACAACTTTGATAATTAAGCTTCCGCAATTGACAAAAAGTTCTTACCATCAATAGTCCATTTCCAATTAATTATCCAATATTTACAACAAAGATAGATTTGCAACCAAGCTTTTGAGTAATTGCAATTGATTAAACTTTATTATAAACTAAACTAACTATGTATGAACATTTAATTTCTGTCCATTAATTTTAATTGTTGACCTTAATCCTCCTCATACATTTCACAAATGTATAATATATACTTCAGTGTTTATATATATTTTTGTGATCCCTATATATATCATTCATTCTTATTTCCACATTAACATCTTTTGTCCATGAATTAACACATATCCAGTGATATGCAATGATACAAAGACCATTATTGCGGATATCGCTAAATTTAATTAATGATCTGTTGCCCTGGTGCTCAAGACATTTAGTAAGTTTACATAATATTCATTAATTGTTTTGAATTGTAAGTTGTTATATGTTTTTTATCTAGTCTGGCTAGCTCTAGGGATGGCGTTGTTCAATTCAATAAAGTATAATATGGTGTTGTTAATCAGAGTAATCTTTACTAGTATATCTACCAAGATTTTGTGTCTCAGTAAGTTCTAACTTCTAATTCAAGTATTGGACTTTTTGCATGTAAAGTTTAAACTTCGTTTCACTTTTCCAGAAAAAAGCATTGAGCTCCTTTTACACAAATACTACCTCTTGGTGCTTATTATATTGCAAATTCTTAAAACTATTTTATTCTAAATATAGGACAAAGATGTGGTAATTAAATGTTCATTCATCTTTCCTTTATTCTTTTATTACAATAAGTTGTTGGTATGATTGGCCAAAAAAAATAAGTTGTAGATGTAGTGTGCTTTTTAATTCTTTGGAAGGAAAATTTAAACCTATTAAACACAATTAGAATCATAAAAATACTTATAATAATATAAAACACGTCACATAAAATTAAAACAACATAAATATATAATAATAACAATCTTCGACCACAATAAAAAATATGTTAACAAAAATTGACTTGGACTAAACCAGACAAGTCTAAGTGGTTTGGTTTTCTAGTCCGAAACCCAGTCCAACCTGACCAATTAGTCTAATCCAATAATTTTGTTATGTTACTTATTTGAACTAGACCACGGGACCCATTTCAGGTTGGACTAGATTGGATCAGAGCACTGGGTTTTTGCCCACCCCGACTCCAAATAATGCACTGTTTTCATTTTTTACTTTAAATTGTTTATAGGTCTCACTTATCTCTTTTTTTTTTTTTTTCCACTTATTCTCTCTCATTTTTTCCTACTTATTCTCTCTACCGCTTACCCTCTTAATGAAAAGGCTGTTTTTGAAAAATATTTTTTTCTTCATATTTATTATAATTTTTAACCAATTTTAATCAACTTTTTCATATCACATAATTTAATTAATTATTTGAAAAAAGGTAGTATTAGATTCAGCTTTAAGAGTATTCACTATTCAGGATATTGCTTTACTCTCTCTTTCACACGCAGACATGATAAACACCATAATTAGTACAACAGAAAGCAACATTGGACATGTCTTTCTTTTTTGAATTACAAGGCGGCAGACACTAATGGCCTGAATTACAAGGAGCGGGATCGAACCCATGACCTCCCACTACTTGGGGAGTACCCCATACCACTAAGCTACAAGGCCTTTGGTATTGGACATGTCTTTCTGCATGTGAACCGATGGATGTAACTGAGCGCACGAAACTGATATTATTATTCCTAATCATGGTAGATAAAAACTCGATTTATCACTGCGATTTTACGTTTTTATGATTTTTTTTTATTAAAACGATTTTACTAATTTTCCAAACGCTTTTAAGTTTTTACGATTTTATGTTTTACAATTTTTCATTCTCCTTCCGTTTTCAGGTAAAATCTACGTTTTCACTACCATGTTCCTAATACCTTTTTTTTTTCCTTTCTTGGAAAAATTACATGCAGGTCCCAAGGAACAAAAATAATTATACAAAATTCGTTTGAAATCACCAAATTACACAGAAGTCCTGAAACGTCCTCTATTTCACTTACAAAATAACTATATATTAGCTTGATTAATAACTTAATAATGCTTCAACATGTATCAAAATATCCAAAACAAACTAGAGTATGCAAAATAAGCCCTAATGTGGCAATATACAATCATCCAACATAAACCGAAAAGACAGAAGCACTACTCTTAGCAGAAGTAGCCTAAGCTTCCGAGGTCTTCCTTGATGGGCCTGCACGGGAACTATCATTTGAAAAAATGTGGTAACCATCAATCCAACTTATTACGAATACTAATATGTGCTAGTGAGGTGCCAAGTGGAACAATTTATATAACAAAATATTACAAATATAATTCATCAATATCTATATCACAAAATTTCATATCATAAATTAGGTATTACAATTTTTCATTAACAATTCCCAAGATGCCTCTCACCAATCCAACCGAACCGCCTTATTTCCTCCGACTAGACCCATAGGCTAAGTTACATCCATGTTACTGGTTACTTAAAAGCTCACTGGTCATGTGATGAGGACCGGCCAAAATCTTCAGAGCACATGTCCCACACCATGGGTCTTTTCCCCTTATTGAACTAGTGGGGTGTCGTAAGCCCTCATTGAACTAGTGGGCCAGTCCCTCATTGAACATGTGGGACAATAGAAAGCCAACCATTGTGCACCAATGGAGGCCTCACTATGTGGTGGAATAAAATACTCTATCTATTCCCAATTCAACCATTATCATAATTATCATAATAAATAGCTCAACATGAATTTTCCAAGATTTTCACGTTCATATCAAAAAATTCTCATGTAGATGTCATAATAGCTCAATTCCCAATTTTTTACACAAATATAAATATATGCAAATATTTCACAATTCAAATCATAAGGTTCCACAAGGCAATTTTTATTAAGATATTCATAATCATTTCACAAAATACTCACAAACAATATACTAATACACATAATAAGTGGAAAGTGGTTACCTCTCGCCGAAGCTAACTATTATCACTTTCGCCCTAATCCAAGAGCTCAAACACACTTCAAAAATCAATCTACCACAACCAATTTACTAATCATTAATAACTATTCTAAAACTCTACATAAAATTATAACTTATAATTTCATAAAATTAAAAATATACAAATTTTAATATTAAATTTGGAATGCTTGAAGTGACATATTATAATGGGACTGAAAAAAAATCAGGGAGACCATTGTAACTATTAATTCTCTTTCTATTTATTACTAATTAATAATGCTCTTTTCTATTTATTATTTATTCCACTTTTGAATAACAATATTATTTATTACTATTTATTTATTTATTTATGTTGTTGTTGTTATTATTATTATTAGGGTTAAGGTGCATTTTTACCAATGAATTATTGGTCCAGAAGCGTCCAACACAATTAACTATTAAGTGAACCAAAAATACCAAAAAAAGTTTTACTCGGGAGCGTCCAGCACAACGCCGTTTGACAAAAGTTAACGTCCGTTATCTAAGGTGCAGATTGGCCAACGAACTTTTACTCCAGGAGCGTCCGGCACAAAATTCTAAATTTTACTAAATTTAATAAGTTTTTTCTCAATTGTCATTATTTAAAACTACTTGTATTATCTATGGACAAAAATGACTTATTCTTCAATTTTTTCAAAATTATAATTTGCTAAAATAAACAAATTTTTTAATTAAAAAATTTAATTATATGATTTAAATAAAACTCAAGGTGTTTTATAGTTTAATTTATATGTTAAACAATATATATATATATATATATATATACATATGATTTATTTTTAATGGATATCAATATTGATCCTTAATAATATAAATCTGGCAACTTGATGATATATTTGTTAATTAAATGATCTATTGATTATTTGGGACTTGTTGACAAAAAAAAGAAAAAAGAAAACTTAAGAGGTTTGATGAAGGACGATTTAATAATAGGTTAAAGAGTAATTTTAATGGGTTAAGGAGCAACTTGACCTACGAAAATTTGATTAACATTAAATGAATTTTTTAAATTACATAAATTTCTTCTAAAATAAAAATAAATCATATATTTTTTTTGTTTAACATATATATAAACTATAAGCATAGGTACCAAATGGACAAGTAAAAGTGATCTTTTCCTGATCTTCAGGAGCTAGTGGGATTTGGAAATATCCTGATAACCATCTAGAAAACAATAGTGGCTCTTACCCGCCAACCTTTCAAGCATCGATCTATGAAGGGTAAGGGAAAGTGATCTTTCCTAGATGCTTCATTCAATTTCCTATAGTCTATGCACACTCTCCAAGCATTTTGCACCCTAGTAGGTATCAACTCATCATTTTCATTCTTTACCACAGTTATCCCACTCTTCTTAGGCACTACATGCACCGGACTAACCCACTCACTATCGAAATTGGGTAGATGATACCCGCACTCAATAGCTTGGTTACTTCTTTCTTAACCACATCTAGAATTAGAGGGTTGAGTCTCCTTTGGGGTTGTCTAAGAGGTTTGGATTCCTCATGCAAAAGGATCTTATGGGTACAAATGTAGGACTAATCCCGGGAATGTCGGCTAAAGTCCAACCTAGAGCCTTTCTATTTCTACTCAAAACATCAAGCAATCTCTCCTCCTCACTCACAGACAAAGAATTTGAAATAATAACAGGTAATTTTTTCATCGTGTAAGGAAAGCATATTTCAAATTAGAGGGGAGAGGCTTAAACTCTAAATCAGGAGGTTGAACAATAGAGGGAATTAGTCTAGGAAGATCAAGGGTAGTAGAAATACTCCCCTTTGCAAGCTTAGGAGGTGCATGACTTGTGCTTAAGAAGAGTAGGATAACTGTGGTAAAGAATGAAAATGATGAGTTGATACATACTAGGGTGCAAAATGCTTGGAGAGTGTGCATAGACTATAGGAAATTGAATGAAGCATCTAGGAAAGATCACTTTCCCTTACCCTTCATAGATCAGATGCTTGAAAGGTTGGCGGGTAAGAGCCACTATTGTTTTCTAGATGGTTATTCAGGATATTTCCAAATCCCACTAGCTCCTGAAGATCAGGAAAAGACCACTTTTACTTGTCCATTTGGTACCTATGAAATCAAGCGTCATCCGTGTTTAAAGGTGCTCAATTCAATGTTTTTAATTAAATTAAGCTTTTGCATCAACTTGTAGCTAAAACACTAAACGCTGCTTACACATGGCTTCTTTTTGGTCAATATTCTATCAATATCATAACATAAAGTGTACCTTATACCTCCTAATATAATGTGTCCTATTATTACTTACATTACAGGTTTCCCTTTGAAAAATTCACCCGTTATGAAAGATGTAGATTAAGACAGACATTTTACTTAAATTTGAAACTATGATATATATTTTAAAGCTAAGTTTGCCCTGCTGGTGTAAACCCGTATAGAGTTATATATATATATTAAATAAAAATTCTCAAACCCTCAACCATTGCATGTTTTTTCCTTAGGTTCATTTTGATTTAGGAATCGCTTTTCAACCTTTATCCTAAAAATCAACAAATAATCCCTACATATATATTTCCACTATTACAGACTTTTGTGTTAAAATCTATTATAAAGAAAAGAGAAATACTGAGAAGTTTTTCTTTGCATTACATATATCTAACGAAATTAAATTGCTTGAATTATATAGGGATACATAGTGAGTGATCTTAGGTCTGATATCAATATAGCCTTTTGTTTTAAAACCTTATCTTCTGTCGCGTTTGTGTGTGTGTACGGGGCAATAGGTTTAATGTTCAGACCAACTTGTTGATTACTGTCTTGCATTTCTGTATATATCATGCGATTTGATCTTTTATTGATTAAATTATTCAAACCATCCTTAAATTAATTACTACTCCCTCCCCTCCTTAATATATATCATATTTAACTAATTAGATTAGATTATTAAAGTTAGTTAATACTACCTCCGGTTCTAATTATAAGACCTAGTTGACTTTTTTTGGAGAGATTAAGGAAGCTAAATAAGTTACTTAATAATTTCATATGTTAGATTATATATTAGTTTATTAGTCAAACTAATTAGTTTGAAGAAAAAATTAAAAATTAAAATACTCTAAAGTAATTTAATTAGCTTCCTTAATATCTCCAAAAAAGTCAACTATGTCTTATAATTAAAATCAAACGCTTTTGCATGTACCCTGTTGTTTAAAACATCCAATTTCGCCGATAAAAGCTAGTTCGGTAAATATAGGGGTTGGCTTATATGACTGTGAGGCTGGGAGTTAATATTGTTGGTAGGCAATCTATAAGTATTTTTATCAGTTCTTTTTGAGCTTAGTCAGAGATAGTCCTATCCCAATGAGCTTGGGACGCAACTCATAAAGGCATGCCTTGGTCTTATAGGTGAGTCTTAGAATTTAACTCATAAATTTGTTGGTATAAGAAAGGTTAAGGTGTAGATCTACGTATAATTATTTTTGTCAAATTGCACATGGCACCATAAATTTTTTCAGGATATAAAAATACACATTAACTTTTTAAAACAGTGGAAAAATACAAAACTGTTAATTTCATTTGGGCAAAATGTACGTGATTTTATGTTTGTGGGACCCACAACATTTCTATCTACGCAAAAGTAAAATTCTCAATTTCTTGTCAATCATATAAGAAGATAGAGGAAAATACAGATACAAGAAATACAAACGTCACTATTATTATTACCAGTGGCATAACACAGAAGTTATTATGATCACTAAACACGGTACACACAGGCATATAGCGCACATGCTCCTACAGTACACAGATAATTAAACCCATCCATTTGGATCAACTCATTTAGATTGAACTGACAAGAACATCATGATCAGATTCTTTGGTGGAAGCGACGGCCTTCAAGCGAGATGAATCAGAGTTAACAAAGTTACACTGAGACCTTATTTCACCTTGAGTTCCAGTCAAGGGGCTAATATTACCCATCTTGATCATGGAAGCAGCAAACTGTCTGAAGAAAACGGCTTGGTCGGCGGCGAAGCTATTGACGATGGCCACGGTGTCTGCACCCGAAGTGGAGAACAAGACCTGGTCACTGTTAAGGAGGCCACTGTGAAGTTGAAGGTTGTTGTAGTAGTTCTTGTCGAACGTGTCAGGAGTGGTCGGATCGAAGTTGGCCAAGTTGGATCCATCACCATTTTGAGGGCAGATTCTGCTTAGGGTTTGAAGATATGTTGCGTTGAGGTTAGGATCTGGTTGGCCTGTGCTACTGAAATTGTATACCCTGTCCTGAAAATTTCTGCAGTGTGACCTTCCAAACGTGTGAGCACCTGAAGAAGTAAAGCCAAATATATATTTCATTTATATAAAATCAGGCAGAACAAGAAAATTAAACACAGAAACAAAACGAGCGCGTGCACATATATGTGTGTGTGGGGTTAGGGTTCAATTTTGCTTCTGATTTTTTTTGCATAGGAACAATGCGCATTCGGAAGATTTTGATGCGCTAATTTCACTTTGAAAGTATTAAAAAAAAAGGAGTAAAGCCACTTTAACCATTAGAAAACAAATATTGACTATTAAAAATTGATATTGACCATTAATATTTTTAATAGTTAGAGTCGACATTACTCCTTTTTTAATACTTCTGGAATGAAATTGCTCCAGCAAAAACTTCTGAATAAATACCATAATTCCTATTTGGAAACTTCTATGACAAAATCGAACCTTTACACTCCACATGCGCGCACACTCTCTTTGGTCCTTAACATAAAATTCAATTAACTTTTTTGAAGAAATTAAGGAAGGCAAATAAATTACTTTAAAGTATTTAAATTTATTATTTTTCTCCAAACTAATTTTTGTCACTTATAAACTGATATATAATATAGTAATACATAACATGTGTTATGAATAAGTAATAATGTATTTAGCTTCTTTATAAATCTCTTAAAAAAAATCAATTGGATCTTATATTAAAAACATGATGTAGTATATATATATATATATATATATATATATATATATATATATATATATATATATATATAAATGTAATTAATATACCAGAGAGGGCAACGAGATCAGTAGTGTTGAGGCCCTGAACAAGGAAGGCGGCTTCGAGCTCAGTCAAGTTGAAGGAAGGAGCAGGAAGGTTTGAATTTGCCAGGGTTCGGTTGGCTGTTGTGCTGTCCCTTCGTCCCAGTGGAACTTTCCACCCGTTTCCTTCAGTCTGCATTATTATTCAATAACATGTTTCTCAATCATGTTCCTGGCCGACGACTTCCACTTTCAATTTTCCTCACATCCAATATATGTGTACTACATACACACACACATCCAGTTTCCTTTTTTAAAGAAAAGTAAAGTGCACGCCCCATAAAGATATTATATATATATATGCGCGCTAATAATTGACACATCCATTACTCTATTAATCAACCATCAAGAAAATTTACTTTCCCTATGGGCTTGACTACATCATATCAATGTGGTTGAGCCAGCATATATATATATATATATATATATATATATATATATGCTAATAATTGACACATCCATTACTCTATTAATCAACCACCAAGAAAATTTACTTTCCCTATGGGCTTGACTATATCATATCAAAGTGGTTGAGCCAGCATTTAAGAATGAGAGGGACAGAGATTAAAAGAGACATAGGATACAATGTTTACATGAATTCTGGGAGACAAGCATGGTCTGTTATGGCTTCTGCCACTTCCCGTCTCTCTATCACTGAACTGTACGTCCTACTTAATTATAGGGTAGAGGGGAAGATTTTTTTTAGTCTTATTCATAAAGATACGTAATCAAATTTTTTCATATATATATATATATATATATATATATATATATATATATATATATAATTTTACCATTCATTACTTATTGTATAGACAAACCTCGAGAACGCCTCAAGTAAGGTTATTCCAGGAAGATCAAACCCCGAATAATCATGCAAATAATAGAAAGGCGGCTCCCCATATATACTCATATGGGTTACAATAATGTATATCATTAAACAGTGATAAAGCTGAAAATATATTGAATTTTAAAAAATAGTTAATGAAATTTACTCTATATTTGGATGGAGAGAAAATCATAGGAGAAATAATACTAGAAGGGAAAACTCCCCTCTATTTTTGGAAATTTTCAAACCTAGTATTCCCTCATATCCCCCCCCCCCCCCAACTTTTCTATCCATTCAAACAAGGTTAAGGTTTTTCTTATTTTGAGGCAAAACATGTTGGTAGTGACTTGTACAAAGAATCAAAGGAGTACATGGTATATACTGCTAGATCTAGTCCTATTTACAAGACATTTCCGACGTATTTTTCACAAGCAAAAAAACTTAAACTTCATTCATTAACTTTTCCATAAAACTCAATAATTTTCAACTTTACCCTATTTAATACTACCTCTGGTCCTCATTATAAGACTTAGTTGACTTTTTTTGGAGAGATTAAGAAAGCTAAATAAGTTACTTAATACTTTCATATGTTGTGTATCCTTAGATTATATATTAGTTTATTAGTCAAACTAGTTAGTTTGAAGACAAAAATAAAAATACTCTATAGTAATTTAATTAGCTTCCTTAATCTCTCCAAAAAAGTCAACTAGATCTTATAATTAGGACCAGAGGGAGTATACAGTATACTTCATGAGAATAAAGTCCATAAAATAATAAATAAAGAGTAAAATTGTAGATTCTTATAATTTTTTTTTTTATCTCTCTACCTGTAAATAGAACCAAAAGAATATAGTGCAAAGTTGGCTCTCAACATTTTTTCATAAGAAGAGTGTATATGGTTGAATTGTGTGTGTGTGTATGGGTGAGAGGAATTAAGATGGATATATAGAAGAAGCAAATATAGTACCAAAATGACGGAGACTTCAGCAGCAAGGGCGAGAATATCGGCACAAGAGACGGTGGCCGGGCACGCTGCTTCCACCGCCTTTTTGATGTTGTTGACGACGTCAAGCCCTCTGATAGAGTCAACATTTGGAAAAGCATCTTGCTCGCTGTCTATTGTGTCCGTCTTGTTCAACAATATCGATGCATCACAACCCTGCATTATGCCCCACCACACCGACATGTTCCGTTACATTTAATTCAAAACAAGTTGAAACTTATTATCACGCTTTCCAAGTATATAAGCCACCCACTTTAATTTCGTTGAAATTTCCACTGAGCGTACGTGATCAAGAGACATTAAGAGAAGACTTTTAACAAGAAGCGAAAGAGCAGAGAAATAAACTCGGACAATATCCATCCAACTCTAAATTATTGTCCATCCTTTCCATTTTAATATTATTTTAAATTAAAGTTAGATCTACGCATTTCTCAGCTTTATTAAAGTATCATCTCGGCAATATCCAAGTTATTATGATCTTGGACAGTGTATATTTAATATATATAAATGGTTCTTTTCATACAGATTAAGCTCAAAACAACAAATAAAAACTTTACTAAAATAGTAACAGTCATAGTTAAGTCTACCAAGACCTCTCTCACCTTCACCATCAAAATAATCACATAACAGAAAATTAGTTCATAAAACTCTATCAACATTACTCTCCAAATAATGCCTGTAATAACTCAAACGGCCTTCATCATGACCACACAAAAAAAAGTTTTAAGCTTGGATAGAAAGAAAAGTGGGAGGAAAATTGAGGGGAGGGGAGACTAGGAAGAAAAACTTCCAAAAATGGGAAAAATTTACTAATTTTTGGAGTTTTCCCTCATATTTTCTTTTCCTCCCTAATTTTCTCTCCATCTAAATATAGAGTTAGATTCAACTTTAAAGTATCCGCTATTCAATACAAGACTTGTGGTTAACCTTAAAAAATAGTACATTAGAAGAGCATGTAGAGAGAAAGTGAAGGAGATGAATGAAGAAGAAGAAGAACTTACTTGAACAAAGCAATCATGGAAGTGAAGCCTGACGAGACTGGCACCAATACGAGGATCAGAGTCTAAAGCATTATCAACAACCTCTCGTACTATGGCATGCACCTTAGGACATGATTTTTCGTAAAACGAAGGATCTAACTGGCCGTACGAAACTGATATTGTTCCTGCGAACACCACAAATGCACAGCATAGAGCTGCCACAGAGACACGAAGAGAACTCATACTTACTAAGCTTATTTTTCTCTCTGTGTTTGTGAAGTGTTCTTGTGTGTTCTGAGAGCTCTTCATGAGCGTTTATTTATAGAGGACAAATAGTGGGTCGGTTTGGCACCATGATCTTGATTGATAATTATGGTGATGGGTTAATTACAAAGGTAATATTGTGGTCCCCAGTCGAGCTAGGTCACAACAATTGTTTAGCATGTAACCTAATTAGTATTAAGACATTTATTCATAGACAGATTTTCTTTCTAGAAATAATACCTCTAGTGCTTAATAAAACCTCCAATCATAAATATAAGATCTAATTGACTTTTTTACCGATATTAAAAATACTAAATAAATTATTTTAAAGCATTTATATTAATGGTTTTTTCAACTATTTTATCTCATTTATAAACTGATATAATCTAATGTTACTCAGGATATGTTATGATTAAAAAACTTATTTGTTTTTTTAGCTTCATTATTTTAAAAAAGCCAACTATATCTTTTATTTAGGACTAGAGGAATATATGAGAATTGTGTGGTCCCTGATAATGACTAATCCATACCTTATATATTTATGGTCATCTATAGTGGGCGGCCATATATAGATAGTACATATGGTTTAGTTGAGGAATAACGTGATGTTTGTTAACTGTGAAAATTATAAAAATGTTTAGTTTTCATTTTTTTTATATAATTTTTATTTTCACCGAGACTTGTGATCTTTTTCTTATTTGATTAAAGGGTATAAACCCTTTATTTTGAGGCTAAAAACTTAATGGATTTCCACATTTCCTAGCAAACGCGTTTTTTGGAATTGAAACTTGTATTCACTCTTTTACAGAATAAGGTTGCTTAGGGTCTCAACTTCCTGCCTTCGATACATATGGTCCCCCTATATGCCAATTTTGAATTGACCGGCGCACAGCCTCCTTAATTAAGAGGCGTGTTCAACTTTTTTTCTCTAAATTTTTATATTGTATTATATATATATATATATATATATATATATATATATATAATAAGAGAGATAATTTTGCGTTTTTAAGAATTCTTCAATGGAATCGAATGCAAATTTGTATCATATAGAGTTTATAATTTTAATAACTTGCATTGTTAGGTTTTTGATCAAGCACAATTAAATCATCTGGCGGACAAGCCAGTTTTATAATAAAAGTACACGAATTGCCACTATTAGCAGCTGTAAAATATATTCACTATTACATATTTGTCTATATTTAACGGTTTGTTACCAACATTTAACAGTTAAATATCCAAACATCAAATATTTATATATAATGATTTTTAATTGTTAAATATTATATTGGGCACTATATTCTACAGTTTTTTAAATACAACTGTTAAGTATAAGGCACTATATTTAACGATTGTAAGACAATGACTGTTAAATATAACAATATATATTTAAGGTTTTTTTTAATAATAATTGTGATATATTATATACAATAATTAACGGTTAAAATGATTAACCATATCGGTAACTAGAGGAAATTGTTTATTTGACAGTTATTTGGAAAAACTGTATGTTATATATGTGTAGTATTTTATAGTTGCTGGCAAATAACCGTTAAGTATGTGTGACCAATTTTTTTAAGAAATTGGGAGGCTCTCTTTCGATAAGCTCCCATATGCATATTACATACATAAAAAACTGATTACAGATCCAACAGAAACCATTTAAACATATATATTCCATGCCATCCATCACCAAAAAGTACATATACAAAATTGTATATTACAGTAACAAAAATCTAATCCAAATTACCAACCACCAAAAGTAAATCAGTTAGAGCAAAAAGAGAAAACAAAACAAAAACCAAAAGCAGGAACCAAAATTGTCATAGCCAACTCTATAGCATCCATTGACAATTAAAATTATTACTCTATAGCTAACTTATGCTCTCATCCATTAACGATAAACTATTTTAGCCAACTCTTCTATGACTTCTTCAATTTGTCTGGCGAATATTGCTCAGAATAACTATCCTCAAAGTATTGCGCGTAAAAACAAAGTATGGTTAGTGAATATATATGACTTTACTTTTGATTTAACTTAAACACATATACATGCATACCTTAATTAGTATCAATTGAGCCAGGATTATGGGTGACTATTTCATGTATCTAGAGTTACACATTACATTAAATTTAATTTACCTTGCAAGCTGGAGAGCGTCGTGACCATACAAAAGCAGCTCATTTGGGCTATTTGACAACTTCCTTTAATAGCATGAAAATCACTTACTCATCTACAACGTCGGGTTCCAACAAACATTTCTTAATCACAAACCCTCATAACAAGCGCATAACCATGCCAGCCTTCCTAAGCACATAATCATTCTTCTCCTCATCTATGTGAAATCCAGAATACAAAACACACAAGTTATTGTTAGTGTTAGGCATACCGGTTAACAAGATATTATTAATTATGTAGCATTATGTCTTAGTGCATGATACTTCATCCCAAATATACTTCCTCATTGTATCAGTTGTATTCTTCCAGTTGCTCAAAGTGATAAGCACATTGATTTTTGTCGCATACTTGAGATAGCTAACGAACTTCTCAGATTTCACAACTTGTCATTTCTTATTCCATCTAACATTAAGTTTCCTCTCCCCCCCCCTCCCCAAAAGATTTTTTTTTTTTTTTTTTTTTTTTTTGGACTTCCTTGATCACAACAAGGCCCTTCCTCAGTATTTTTTCCTCTTGTGATATAAGTAGTGCGTCATCATCCTGTTGCGCACTAGAGGGGTTGGCAGAGGGTTTAAGACCCTTAATACTTGAGCCATTATTATCCATATTGGATGCCGACATATTAACTTATAACAAATAGAAGAAATATTAAACTCTTGAATTATATTTCCATAAAGTTTCCTTGAACAAGCATAAATCAGAATTGATTCAAATAGTATCCAAGTCATTCTCCACCATCAAAATATTATACAAACACATAGTTGAAGGAGCTTTTTTTAGAGCATTTCATCAAACACCTTAAAGGCACTCAAAATTAATTCATATTAGTCCATTTCATCAAAAATTTAACCCAATTAATACTTCTCTTGGTAAATCAAAATAAACCACACTTATATCTCATATTTCATTAACAACTAGAGCATTTAAATCCAAAATTCAAATAATCTCACTGTAGAACTCTTAAATTTTTTCAGCTTCAAGAACGTTGTTTTAACCATTATATTAGAGTCTTGAAGTGTGCTTTAATAATCCAAGACATTTATATAAAATTTGTAGTATAAAGCGATGAGTTCCTTGTCAATTTTCAGCCTTAAAATTCAAACCCATAAGCTTAAATTCATAAAAACGTAACTCTTCCTTCTAAACACTTTGGAAAGCTTAATTTCATCAAAACCATAACTCTTCCTTTAGAAACCTTGACTGTCCAAAACAGGGGAGAGTAACAAAAGCAAACCACAAGAGACAGCAACTTCACTCAAATCATACGAACTCAATCTCACAGAACTAAAAATTGAGATGAAAAACCATTTCCTTCTCAACCATTTTTTACTTGTTGTCTGATTCATATCACAAGAGATGGCAACAAAAACATAAAGCATCAATTTTGTATTATTAACACTAGTTAAGGGCAGAAATTTCTCACCTTTATGCTAAAAGACATTTTGTATTATTAACACTAGTTAAGGGCAGAAATTTCTCACCTTTATGCTAAAAGACGTGAAACTTGCAAAGCTTCAGAGAAAACCAAACCGAAAAGCCAGAACATGCCACAAACAACTTCAAAGACAGCCAAGGACGCAAGAAGGAGGAGAATCATGATTTCGGCAACAATGGAGAGGGAAATTATGGTGGAGATGCCAGAAAGGAGTGGTCAGAACTGTTCGACAAGCGCACGGAGAAATGGTGGGAATTTTGAAATCGTGAGAATAGGGTTCAGAAAAGGATTTTAAAACCATATATTTGACGGTTTATTTTGAAAAACTGTTTATATAAGTTTCAAGGTGTTTTTATAAACAACCGAAATATATTGGTAGAATATATATAACGGTTTTTTAGATACAAACGTTAAGTAAACAATGTGTTTTTTCCTTAAAAAAAAAAACCAATCTTATATATTACGATTGTAATACCCTAAAAATCGTATTTATGATAGGTATCATAAATTAGTAAATAATACCTATTGGAAATAAGTGAATATGTGGTCTCGAATAATAAGTCTTAATTATCTTATTTTCTAAGGTAATTGCTGTGAAAATTGGAAAAGAAAAAGAACTAAAATCCATGAAAAATGTATTTTATAAGGCAGAAAATGGCCCGAAAATATTATGATAAATACCATATGTCAACAAATACTGACAAAAACTTGGGAAGTGTGTTGTCTCTAATTTTAGGAATTTTTGGGATTATTTCCTTGGAAAATAATAGAGCATAAATATAATATTATTAAAAGCATTTTTTGGCCCCATGATTTTTAATATTTTACATGAGATATAAAATACCAATGTCAGTAAAATAGTTGTGAGATAATAATTTATCCTAAATAAGAAAATTATCAACAATTAGTAAATGACTAATTAGGCAATTATTGGCTAATTGTTTAGATTAAGATATAAGTAAATTAATTAGTAAATAATTAAATTAAGGGGAAAAATTTGAAATTATTAATTAAAATAAATAAAAAATGAAAAATTAGTGTGAAAAGGGTTGTGGTTATTTCAAAAATAATATCTAGATATTTAAATTAAATAATAATATATTTTGTAAAAAAGAGCCAACAGGACATTTGAGAACGGGTAGAAATAAAATCCTACCTCAAAACATAGGAATTAAGTCAGTAACATCTGAACTTTTTAGAAACCAGTGAAATTTTATCCGGAGCCGCATAGGGGTAATTTGAAACCAACAGAGCACTTAAGATACGGGGTTTTAAGGGAAAATGACGGATAGTCAAAATGAGAACCTATACAAAACGAGACCGTTGTGACGAGACCGAGATTAGGTTTCTTAGGTCGGGACATATTACAAACCGGTGAATTTTTGTCCGTGGTTTGGTTCTACCGGAAGTCATTTTAAAGAATCGACGGCGTTTATCCAAAAATCTTGCCAGACTACGGAATACCCTTAATGGGATCAAAAATTTAGTTAACCAAAGTAGTTTTAAAGAGGATGAATAGACCTTCAGCGCTATGCTCCCGGATTTTTGAGATTGTGTAAGATTGCGCGTTTTGAGCACCGAACGGGTAACTTTATCGGTAGAGGACCATAAAGCAAGTGTGACATCATCCTGATGACATAGGATGACATCATGGGACGTTTTTTTGTGGTGGAGAATGAAGGAGGAAGCTTGGTCTACATGAAGCCACATCTTCATCATCTTAGCCATTGATGAAAAGTTAATCCGACGGTTGAAATCCATGGAGATTTTCTATAAATAGCCACCACCTCCCTTTGAGTTTTTCACACCAAATTCCCTTGAGAATTTCGAATATAGAGAGAGGTTTTAGAGAGAGAAGCTCTGGGGAAAGTGTAGCAAAGGCCGGGTAAGTTCTTCGGTATCTAGTCTTAAGCTTCGGTGTTTTGTTCGGTAGTTATAGTAGGAATGTTGTTTTAATCTTTAATATTCCAATATATTGTAGATATCATGTTTTTGGGTTAAATATGATATATATTTCAAAAAATATGTTGGGGAAAGAGTTATGGCAAAATTTTGGAAGATTAGAGTCAAAATAGCGAAGCGGCCAACTAGGGGCAAAATGGTAATTTGTACCTAAAATGCCTGTTATACTGCTAAAGGTTGTTAAATATTATCCTTATAGGATATTTGTTATAATCGAATCGCTGTCGAGTATTTGTTGTGTTGTGCCGTCATACCGTGTTTGTTTCACCCATTTTGTCAAAAAGTACCGTTTTAGAAAAAGTACCGTTATACCACCGACGAAGGTACGTTCGCGTCTTTGTAACACTAACTCGATGCTTATTGTATGCTTATATGTGATAGACAACTATACAAGTGATTTGTATAGATAACTTTACATGCGATGTGTATTGTTAACATAGATAACTTTACATGCGATGTGTCTTGTTAGCATAGATAACTTTACATGAGATGTGTCTTGTTGTTATATTAATCTTGCATCTGCTATGTACTTATGTGTTGATTAATACTGTGATGTCATCCATATGTTGTTTATGTAAGTATGAGGTTAACCGTTACCTGAGGTCCGATATGCATTTGGACCTCAGCTTCTAAAATAGCTTCAGGGTCGGGAGGACTGAGAGCCGAAGATAAGGGCAAGCAGCACGCTTAGAGTCTCGGTCGGAGAATTTCTTTTGTTGCCACAGCATGGGTGTTGCCAAGGAGACACTTCTGTTGTTATTTACTTTTGAAAACACTCGGTAGAATATACCGTTACTGTAAACAGCAAGACTTACGGCATTTGAAATATATGTATCAGTTACTCTTACGCTCTGATGCTCTACTCTGATGGAAAAAAAAATTATACTGCTTTTGAAAATGAGATGTTACAACGATGGTCATATAAAACAGATATATATTGTGTCATATACTTAATAGTTGTTTTAAAAAATCGTTATATATTTCTTTCTCATAATTCCGCCTATTTATAGTTACCGGTTTCATGAAAACCGTTAAATATGGAGCATGAGATAGGTGATTCTATAGTAGCGATTAACGCATGTAGTATATTCTAAGAGAACAAAGATGTCTTCTTCCTTTTTGTGAAAAATTCATATATAATCAGTATAATTTTACCTTAATGCAGGGGGTTAGGTCAATTCAACGAAGGACATGATTTTGAATATGGATTAGGCTTTACTTTATTCCATCCCTTTTGCATCAACTTGTGCATACAAATATGGAGGCTTCTTTTAAGATCATTGTGGCACGTTCTTTCAGCCTATACTCTCTTTTGGTCAATAATCTATCAATATATGTTGTTTGAAGCGTACTATTGCTTTCTTTACAGTTTTCACTTTAAAACATTCACCTTAAAGGTTAAAGGGTGCCAGACTATATTATATTTTGTTATTTAATTTTTAAAGCAAATCCCAAGCAAGGGTTTAAGAATCTTTTAATTTATAGAGGGAAGAGTCATAAAACAACGTTTGATTTCTTCGCCCAGAAAATTTTAAAAATAAATCATATTGATTCATTATTTATAAATGAATAGTATAATTTATTTTAAATTTTTTGAGACATTTATTAGTATGAATATTGACAATTGAGAAATTGAGTTTTAAAAGATAAGTTTTCCTTACTATTCTCAATTAGAGAAAAATACATTTAAAGATTTAAATTTTAAGATATTTGAAGAATTAAAGAAACATTTTTTTAATTTGCAAAAAATAGTGAATTATTTTAGTTAACTCATTATGTTTAATTAATTAGGGTATACCTTACTCATTGCCTGGTCCTATCACTACAAGAAAAAGGGTAAATACCGATCGACTATTAGAGGCGGTTTTAAGCTAACCGCCTCTAAACTCAATTTAAAGGCGGTCCTATCGGCGTATATACTAACTGCCTCCATTTTATAATAAAATAGGCGGTTTTTGTTAATCCGCCTCCAAATTATAATATGGAGGCGGTCTTAAACCGCCTCCATTGTACATTTAGAGGCGGTTACGGGAGGCGGTCATATTATATTTTTATTTTAATAATATAAATATTTAATATTCATGTTTAAATTGTAATTATATATCCATTTCAAATTTTTACCATGTTTTTCTCTTTTCAAATTTAAATAATTGATAATTGTTATAGCCCAATTATTTTGTGTTATTAAATCATAATTTTAGTTGCTTTGATGATAGAGTTATTATTATTTAATTTATAAAATCAATTTAGATAATTTATGTTCATTACAATTTAAATCATTGTTCAATTGTTGCAGGAAAAAGTTGGTTAGCGATAAGCTTGATGGCTGTTGCTTGATGTGCTTCCAATATATTATGTATTAAGGGTGAAATTGAGCATATAATTGATTTACAATTAACCAAAAGATATTAGAATTGTGATTAATTTGTTAATTTACTCTCGGGAGTATTTTCATACGAATTCTTATGAAATACTAGTAGAGAGTAAATCAGCAACGTGTAGAATGTTAAATCAGACAATATATAAAGACTTTAATTTTGAAATGGGATGATAAAGTAAATAAATAGGCAGTGAGAAAAAAGAGGAATGAGTGGATTGAAACAAAAGCAGAGGAAACTACACGACACTCGTAATTTTCAAAGAAAAATTAATTCCTGTATCAAGAACGTGTGACCCACCAAAAAAATGGGCAATTCTCGCTGAACAAAAAAAAAAGGCGGGCAATGCAATTCTACGGCTTACTCCCTCCAAAAATTTTGCCCTTCCCTCCATTTAACCTAAACATATTTGCCCTTTTAGCTTCAAACCCTAAGAAATTGGGGCTTCCACTTCTGTTAATCTTAAGTTCGATTCTCAGTTCCCTCCCTCCCGTTTTGCTGAGTTCGTGTATTCTGCCATCTTCCCTCACTTGATTATTGCTCACAGCTTCAAATGCAATCTTCGCTTCCTGGCAAATATATTTCCAAGCGACAAATCCTACTATTCCGAACCCAACTCCAGCTCTGGTCTCTCCTTTTGTCGCTTTGTCTGGTAATTGTTTTTCCTGTCACTTTTTCCTTTTCTTCTTACTCTTTTGTTAGCTCCGATTGAACTGGCTTTGAGTGATTTTCAAAAATTCTTCAGATAACAATGAACATTTCCTTTTTGTTTGCCAACTTTCTTTTTTCTTTCTTTTTTTCTTGGGAATGAATTTTATATGCAAAGCTTTATCATCTCAGTTCTTACTTCACAGTTACCGTGTTCATATCAGTGGTGGTTAAGATTTTGATGAATTAATGAAGGAAAACAATTGTAACATATTTAAAAAGCTAATCTCAAAATATTATATATGTATGACACTGTTGTTCCAGTTCTTACCTGGGGTCGTTTAAAAGCTACAAGCCGTTCGGCTTACCATATTGGGGCTCGTCTCTTAAGTTTGACCAATTTGTTAAGGCACAGACAAAAACAGAGAGGCTATGATTATGACCAAATCTCATAATTATTTATAGCAATGCAATTATAAAACAATATTTGGCTTACAATTTTCTATAGGTATATTCTAGTGTTTCTCTCTATCATCACCGTTGACCTATGGAGAGCCATGAACTGGTTTTTGACTATAATAGAAAACGTGTTTTAATAAGAGTGGGTGCTCTGTGGACACCATTTCATAAAGATGTATAAGTACAGTGAATGCAAATGAATGATTACTCATTAATTCGGGCCTTTTATTCCTCTCTTTGTTTTTTTTTCCCAATTCTTCCATCTCAGTTTCAGCTTTCTTTGAATAGAGCTGACATGGTCAACGTTAGATTTTACTTTCAACTTTGGTTTATTTTATTATACTATTTATAATTATTATTGCTTTATTTTATTACTCATTCATGTGCTTGAGCTCTGTGTTGTCTTGTAAATAGGGGTCAAGCTAAGAAGGAGTTTAAGGTGGAGGTTTAAGCAATTGGAAAATTTAAGCATAAAAATTTGGTGGGTTTAATAGGATATTGTGCTGAAGGTGCTCAAAGGTATTATTTTGTCCACTTAAACATTTAAGTTGACCCATTTAAGTAGACCCAGTTTATAAGATATGAATCTAATTATTATCACATATCTAGGTTGGAAAAAAGAAGAAGTACTTTTTGAATGCTTTAATCAAAATTGCTAGACTTGTTCTTCATGCATGGCTAATATTGATGCTGCTATTTGTGGTCCTAGTAAACATAGATTCTGGAGTATGTTTGCATAAATCAAACGCAATAATTGATTCAACATGCAATTCTTGATTTTGGATGTGTGGATGTTGTTAGTTCTCCATATTAATGTTTTGGTTTCTCACTTTCTTGTTTGTTGAAATAGTAGTCATTCTACATCTTATTATCTTTAAAATCTAACTTGCATAAACAAACTAATACTGATTAAGATTAACATGGGAACTACATTCTCTTTCCCCCTAACCCTAACATAGAACCCTAACGGTTTATAAATAGTGGTAGCAAAGTGTAAATATCTTACATTCATAATATTGTATTATTGTCCTATGTTGATAACTTGGACAATAAAATATTGGCACATTTTTGTCGAAAAAGAGTTTGACAATAATGCTTCACTTATTTTCAGAGTGAATGGACAAGTCTTGGATTATAAAACCGCGAAATTCAATTGAGTATGATGAAGGAGTTAGGAGATTCATTGATTTTGCTTTTCAACATAGTTCAATTGAAGGCAAAATACTATGCCCTTGCTCACCTTGTGGTTTTATAAAGTGGTCATCAAAAGAAACAAGTGTATGATCATTTATTGTGCAAGAAATTCCCGAAGGATACACATTTTGGTTCTATCATGGAGAGTCAAAGGTCGGGTCAAGTAGTAATGTTCTTTGGTGGATACATGTCACATGGTGTACGAGACCACAATGTTGATGTAGATCCAATGTTCAACATGATCAATGATGCATTTGGCATAAATAGGCAATGTGACAATGAAACACAATTTCAGTCAGAGGAAAACATTTCCCAAGATGAGGGAACAAATTGTTTTGGAAATGAAGAAGTTAATGCAGATAAAGAATTTTATGAATTAGTAAAAGATGGGGAACAACCATTGTATGGAGGGTGTAAAAAATATTCAAAGCTTTCGTTTATTGTGAAGTTGTATCATATTAAGTGCTTATGTGTGATGACTGACAAGTCCATGAATATGATATTAGAGCTATTGTGCGATGCGTTTGAACATGCAAAGATTCCATCTTCATTCTATGAGGCAAAAAAGACCATTACCAAGTTAGGATTGGACTACCAGAAGATACATGCTTGTCCAAATAATTGTATGTTGTATTGGGGAGTGGAAGATGAAAACAGACAAAGTTGCAAGGTTTTATCGTATCTAGATGGAAGCCACTTGTTAAAGAAGGTGATCGTACATCTTCTCAACAAGGAAGAAAGAAGCGTAATGTGGCTGCAAAAGTTGTTCGATACTTTCCCCTTAAACCACGCTTGCAAAGATTATTTTTATCAACAAAGACTCATTTGAAGATATGAGATGGCATGCTATGCATGATAAAAATGATGGCTTGATGAGACATCCTAGAGACTCTCAAGCATGGAAGAAGTTTGATGAGATGCACACATCATTTGCTTCAGACCCACGAAATGTACGACTCGGTTTAGCAACTGATGGTTTTAATCCTTTTGGCAATATGAGTGCTAGTTACAGTATTTGGCCAATCATTCTAATTCCGTACAACACCCCTCCATGGTTGTGCATGAAGTCGCGTCATTTATCATTTCAACCATCATACCTGGTAAAAGAATGCCAGGTAATGACATTGATGTGTTTTTACAACCTTTGATCAAAGAGTTGAAAGAATTATGGCAAGATGGTGTAGATACTTATGATGTTTTTTCACGAGAGATGTTCAAGTTACATGCAGCATTGATGTGGACGATTAGTGATTTTCCTGGCTTGGGAAATCTATCTGGGTGGAACACATACACAGGCTTAGCTTGCCCTTCATGCAACTTTGATTTTGAACCTTGTCGTCTTTATCATAGTAAAAAATGGTGTTTTATGGGTCATCGACGCTTTCTTGACCAAAGACATAGATTTAGATTGAACAAGGTTCGGTTTAATGGGAAGCAAGATCTACGTAATCCTCCAAGGTTGTTGTCTGGTTGTGAAATACTTGAACAAGTTAAAAATATTAATGTCAAATTCGGTCGAACACCCGAAGTTAGTGGAAGAAGAAAAAGAGGACGTGCTAGTGATCGTGATGCAAATGGCAACACCCAACAGTGGAAAAAAAAGAGCATATTTTTTGAACTTCCATATTGGAGGCATAATTTATTGCGTCACAATCTTGACATGATGCATATTGAGAAAAATGTGTATGATAATATAATTTTCACATTACTTAATGATGCCTCTAAGTCAAAAGATCATATGAATGCTCGAAAAGATCTTAAAAGAATGGGTTGTAAGCATGACCTTTGGCCAGATGAGAATGGAAAATATCCTTTAGCAATCTATACAATGACTAATAAAGGCAAGAAGATGTTTCTGACAACATTGAAGAATATTAGAGTACCAGATGGTTATGCAAGCAATATTTCTAGGTGCATTGATGTTGATTCTATGCGGTTGAATGGAATGTTGAAAAGTCATGATTGTCATATATTGATTGAGCAATTACTACCATTGGCTACACGAGTAGCAATGCCTGATAATGTTTCAAGCATTTTAATTGAGTTGTGTTCATTCTTCAAACAATTGTGCGATAATGTGTTGAATGTTGCAAATTTGGATATACTACAACGTGGAGTTGTGCTCTTGCTATGTCACATGGAAATGTTATTTCCTCCGTCATTCTTCACAGTCATGGTTCATTTGATCATCCATCTTGTTGAAGAAGCTAAGCTTGGAGGTCCTGTGCACTATCGATGGATGTATCCTATTGAGAGATACTTGGGGCAATTGAAATCATATGTACGTAATAGAGCTCGACCAGAAGGGTCTATAGCACAAGGTTACATAATGCAAGAAATTCTAACATTTTGTTCAAGGTACATAGATGATATTGAGACTCGATGGAATCGATCTGGGCGGGTCGATGATGTACCTAATGATGCGCAAGCCAAATCACAGGTGCTAACATTATTTCTTTTGTGTTGTAGATTCCTTTAGATATTGACAATGTTAGAGAATCAGACAAATCACATTATGTTTTCCCTTGCTAAAGGTCCTATTTATGAAGCAAGAAGGTTCAGTGCATATAATGTGAACGGCTTCAAATTTCGAACATTGGATCGAGACAACAACCTGAAAACACAAAATAATGGGGTTTTTGGAACATTTGACACAAGAAGTTATTCAAGTAGTAGCGATGGCCAAATGATATGTGGAGGAGTTCCTTACTATGGAAAATTGGTTGACATTATTGAGATTAACTACAATGGCTTGTTCTTTGTGCCTTTGTTTAAATGTCAATGGGCCGATACTACCACTCATAGAGGGCATAAGAAGGATAAATTGGGTTTTACCCAAATTAACTTTTCAAAACTGATACATACTGGTGAAAAAGAGGATGATGAGCCATATATTAAAGCTTCTGAGGGTCAAATGGTTTTTTATGTTGATGACGAGAAAGAAAAGGGTTGGAGCATACCTGTCCATGTAAAGCCTCGAGACTTATATGATATGGGTGAAGATATCATGACAACCACTGACCAATTTCCATCACAAAACTTGGACCACATTTTAGTTGATGACACAAAGAGCTCTACGAGTTATCAAGACCGCCATAGATGATGACATTCCAAATTTGATAGCTAATCACAATGAGGATGAAGATTTAGACATATAATTTTTTGTTTAAGGCTTAGGTTATGTGTACTTACATGGGGTTGTGTAGTCTAACATTTTGAGGATTGTCTTTTGTATGGTGTGTTGTGTCTGGTTTTCTTTATATCATGTGTTTTGCTTGTATGTATATGTTGTTGAAGACTTAATATTTACAATTCAATTTCTTAATGCTCATATACTATTATCTTTTTCCAATATATATTGGAATTGTATGAATTTGTAAATACTTAAATATATGTTGCCATGTTATATTTTAGACAAATGGATTAGGTGGAATGGGGCGTACAAGGAGATTCCCTGCAAGAAAAGCTTCAAAAAGCTCTACAACACCTACCCTCCAAACACAAAATGTACAGCCCAATGAGAACCTAGAAAATGAGGGTCAAAGGGTGGAACCACAGCCTCGTGAAATGGAAGGCCAAGAAGATCAAGTTTCTAATCAATCCCAACAACAAAATGAAAGACCACATCCCTACAAACCCAAGAGGGTGTGCAACAAATATTGGGTGGTTGATGTTAAAGGTATACCATTTAACACCTATGTTACATTAGTAAAAAAAAAATTATGTATGCGCATATTATATAGTGAATATTCTATCTATATATTGTTTTTTTCATGATACCAGAATTAACAAATATATAGTGAATTCAAATATAAATAAAGAGAAAACAAAGAATGGATATAATGACAAATCTCCCACATGGAATAGAATTATGTTTCATTATTTTTGTGGTTCATGCTCATCCGTGTGGAATTTTATATGCAATTTAAATACACAATCAATAACCATAAAGTCCAAGGTGTGGATCGAAGGGAATATTTAGTTTAATTTTAGCCAATGTGTGAAACTTGTTTTTCCCTTAGATTAGTTAAAGTCCAAATGATTTACCGATGCCTCCAATATACATAACTCTGATAATTAAATGATGCAATTCCTTGTGACATGTTAAACAAAGCATCACTTTCCTATCTCTACAACTTGCGTTTTTGTTTTTGCCAAGCCTGAAATAATGGACCATCTCTTTGTTCCCTGCCCACTCACTCGTGAAGTGCAGTTTATGGATGTTTATCTATCAAGTTTCAAACAATGACTAAAGGAAACATTATTGTTATATATTATTGCTCCACTAACAAAAATCACATGAATATTATATGTTATAGATGATCAAGGAAGGATTGCTGAGGAAAGATTGCGCATTAGGGATGTTTTGGTACTTGTACCTCACAAGCAAGTAATGGTGCCATGGAGTGAAGAGAATCAGCCTATTGGTGACGGCGGTTCACTCTTGCATGACTTTTTAGGACATCTTGCTTGTAATACTAATGTATTCCCAATATGTTACGATAGGTGGCCTAATGTACCTCGCTCGTATAAGGATAATGCTTGGGAGATGACCATTCAGGTATAAATGCTCTTTCAATTTCATTTACTAAGCTTAAATGATTGTGAATTGATTTTTATATTTTCCGTATTGCAGAAAAAATTCTGTCTCTATACTGATGACCAATATGAATATTGTTTGGCAAATATGGGAAAAAAATGGAAGGATAATAGG
Source organism: Acacia melanoxylon (assembly GCA_019022615.1). Lineage (NCBI taxonomy): Eukaryota > Viridiplantae > Streptophyta > Magnoliopsida > Fabales > Fabaceae > Acacia > Acacia melanoxylon. The sequence continues at coordinate 6,237,270 of JAFJYJ010000011.1, forward strand.
TGGAGGTTGTGCAATTATTATTATGATAAAAATGCAAGTTATGAGCAAAACCTTGAAAACTATCCTGAAGGTATGACTCGAGAACAATGGGCTGGTTTTTTGGCATATAAGTTAAGCGAGAAAGCTAAGGTAATGACATAAGCTTGCATATATTTGTTTAATTTGGTTTACTTGACTTAATTTGAAGTATTTTTTGCTGGACAATGTAGAAATACAGTGAGATAAATACTAGAAATAGAGCAAAACAAACAATTATGCATACCCTTGGATCCAAAAGTATTGCATGTTTAAAACATGACCTGGTATGCACGTCAATTATAATCTTTTTTTTTTATCTATCTTTGATCTTTTGTGAATTTAACTAACCTTTTGTATATTGACATTGCTTTAGGAAAAAAAATATGGACGCAAATTTAGTAGGGGGGAGATGTACGCCATTACACACAAGAAAAAGGATGGCAGTTTTGTTTGTGAGGAAGCTAGAGAAAAGAATGTATGTATTTTCTTTGAGAATGAGGAAGCTATACATGCTATTTGATTACATGTTTGATGTTGTATTGTAGGACCAATTACTAGCCGAGATGGAGGAAACGTCTTCGAAGAAGAAGAGGCCTATGAACATGTCTTTGGGAAAGAGCACCCTGGACGCGTTAGAGGAATGGGGTTTGGGGTGGTTCCATCTCAAATGCGTAAGCGTTTTAGCGGTTCTGCATCATCTTCTAGTGCTGGTCCTTCTCAAGCAGAGTATGATTCCCTCAAAGAAGAACTTGACACCTTAAAAGGGAAAATGGGAGAACTTGAAACCTTGAAAGCACAAATGGCTTCTATTTTGCAACATATTGATGCTCAACAACCTTCTCATTTCAATGAGGTAAATCTTGTATCATAATTAAATATATACTTTGGAATTAAATCGTAGGTTCAATCTTTGTTGGCTATGCTGGACATCATTTAATTTTTCTGCATTATGGATTATTTGCATATATCTTTATTTCATATGATTACTTTGGAGTGGTGACTGCTTCTATTGATGATAAATTTAGGATGTTTACATGGTCAGAGCTTGTATGGATTATAAGTCAAGTTGACATGAACACACAATTTAGCTGATGTTAGGTTTCTCATAACATGGATGAGATCACTCACTTTTTGTCATTGGATATGGGTGGACCTTTTTGCATGCTACCACACACACACACATAATTATTTACAGTAAAAAAAGAAAAGATTTTTTATGTGTCTACCCTTGACTAATATGAAAACAAGAAGTGTTAGATCACGAAGCTTGACGACTTAAAGTAGTTGGGAGCCAGATTATCAATTACATCATTATGACTTCGAACTGAAATTTATGATTATTTTGTTGTTCAATATAATAACTCTCATATCGCACCTACGAAAATGTTCACATTTGGGGTAAGAATTCAATTCCAAGTTTCTTACTAACAGCTCTTAAAAATTTATTGACGTGTTCGATCGATCTCCCCCCAATATAATTGCGTTTGTTTTCAATTTTGTTTCAATGTATCAGGATGCAAATTTGGGGTCTTCAGGGCTCAGAAAATCTTCTCATGCTAGTCATGACCCGCATTGTCACGGACCGGATTCATCACCTCATATTCCATCTCCATCACCACAACCACAACCTTGAATATTTTATTTAGATATTGATTTTGGATAGTATTGTTGTCATTATCAAGGGAATTTATCCAATGTTTAGCAGTTGAGACTTTGTTTATGGTTGTTAAACATATTTTGTTCTATGATTTTGGATAATGTATGCAAACATACACTTTATCTTGTGGTGAATTTATATATCTTATGCTTTTAATTAAGGGCTTTTAACATTGTATGGATATGTATGTTGAAATGCAATAATTTTTTTTTCTAGATACATCAAATGCAACAAGTTATTATTTCATTATCAGAAAAGAAATTATTAAATTGAAACTGTAAAAAATCACCTATTAACTACCTTTCGTTATTAAAATTAAAAAAGTAAAAAAAATTATTTTTATATATATTGACTGATAAATAACCATCTGCAAACTGTCTTAGAATGACATTTTGAGGCTGTTTATATACCTGTCTTTTAAAATCTTTAACCCCATGCAAAACCGCCTCAGATTGACATATTGAGGCACTTACCAAACCGCCTCGGAATGATATTTTGAGGCGGGCACAATAACCGCCTCCATATCCCAATCTAAGGTGGTTGATCATAAACCGCCTCTATATTACATTCTGAGGCGGTTAAGTTACCCGCCTCAAAAAATAATTTAGAGGCGGTTTTGAAAACCGCCTTTGTATTCTTATTGTAATTTTGCTGGCTAATTGAGGCGTTACTAGCCGCCTACGCAACCGCCTTTGTTTCAGGAGGCGGTTTTACCAGCGGCTCATTGAAACCGCCTCAGATTTGCTCCCGACGGTGGTAACTTCGACGGTTTTTCAACCGCCTGCGTATGTAAATAGAGGCGGTTTGAACCGCCTCTAAAGGCTCATATAACCGCCTCCAAATGCCAGTTTTCTTGTAGTGTATGTATCTCTTCATTTTTTGTTATATTGCCTAAAATAAAATTGGGGCCAGATGTAAAAATTAAAGTTTAAAATAACTTGATACAATAATATTTCGCAGCATCCTCTATATAGCTTGATTGCTATGGTTAAATTTGGATCAAACAATAACATCAAATATTAAATAATTACATATTAAAATAAAATAAGAAAAGAGTTATAGACATAAATTCCAACCTTCCATATATATATATATATATATATATATATATATATATATATATATATATATATAAAATCAGGATAAACCACTTCAAAAGAAAAAAGAAGAAGAAGCTATGTAGTGCTACTAATTGCAGGGTGAGCGCTTACGTGCTGTCACAGTTAGGGTGACAAAACTTCGAATGTTCAAATCTTGAAAGGTGTGTGAGGGTAATTTAATTACTCTGCTTAGTAGAATTATTACCACAAGTCATAATATGTGTCATTAATCATCAGTTTTGAATTTTATTTATAATTTCATGAATATATTGTTGTTGGATACATATTGTAATACCCAGATAATTATTTATTTTAAATATTGTATTTAAATAAATAATATACCTTAAATATTATTTTTGAATGAATATTACCTATTAAAAATAGGTGAATATGTGGTCTCAATTTTTCTTATTATTCTTATTTTATTCTAGGTAATTTCTTCCTAGAATTAAGATAGTTGAAGATTTAACTTTTTAAATCTTATTAGGAATCATAAAATATCCTAAAGATTATCATAATTAAGTAAGAGCTTAATTATATCATTTTAGCAATTAAAATCATCAAAGAATGACAAAATCAATTAGAGGAATTTAGCAACAATTATTAGGCAATTAAATTTGCAATAATTGGAATATTTTTGTAATTTTCGAAATTAATTATTAATTAATTTAAAAAGGTCATAATTAAGAATATATCAACTTAATTAATATCCAAAGGATATGTAAAGGCCAAAATTAATACACAAGGAGTTTTTAATCATCAAGATTAATTTAGAAACCTATCAAAGTTTGGCAATTAAGTATAAAAACCCCTAAAACACTATATTAGCAATATTTAATCAAAGATTAATTAATTCCCCCTTAATTAATTAAAGTGGCGAAAATTACAAGTTAAAAGGGTTAAGAAATTGTATTAATCCTTAATCCTAAATCACTAACAAATATCACTAATAGTGTGTAGATTTTTCCAACCCAACATCAAAGGCTTGGATTAAATTTAATAAAGCTAATCTAAAGGTTTTAGAATTAATTTCATAAAGCATAATCCTTGTGAGATTAAAATCAACCAATAGAAAAATTATACCAAGGCTTTTGTGAGACAAATAAAACACAATTCCAAGAGCAAATTGGGAGAGTGAATTCGGTTCATACAAAGAGGAATAAGAGTAGAAATTGTTAATTTTAATCACCCAATTAAACATCACAATCACACATTAAACCAAAGAAGACTTTAGAGGCTAATTGAAAATGACATATTAGTGAGATTAACATGAAATGAAATTCAAATTGAATGTAAATTAGGGGGGGGGGGGCGGTTTCTTGGAGAGGAAAAGATGAGCCAACATAATATCATGATATTTAACACATACATGTCCTAATCACACAATAAATTAAGAAGACTTTTGGGGTAATTGTGACATAAGCCTATCTAATAAAGGGTTTAAGTTATTAATTAATTAAATAGTGAGATAAAAACCATTAGGATGAATTCCAAACATAAGTGAATGAGAACGAATAGAAAATAAATTATATCTTGAAATCCATTGATCCTTGAACAAATATAAGTAGATATTACGAACAAGCGTAATTTAAGCTTGAACATAGTTATCTCCAAAGTGATTTTCATAAACTTTTGAGATTCATACTTAAGTGATTTAAAAGTTTAAAAAGACTATAAATCAAGTCATAAAATTGTGATTTCAAAAGTGGAAATGGATTTTGAAGAAAAACACCAACTTACACCTAACTAATTAAGCATGTGGGAAGAAAAAGATGGAGAGGAAAGAAGGAGAAGGAGGTGGCAGTTTAAGGGGATTAGAGGGGTGAGATTGAAACTTCTTAGTTAGATCTAATCCAAATGCTAAGAGTGGATTAAAGATGTTAGGTAGTTAACCACTAAGTTGCTATAAATAGGAGGCTTATGCCTTCATCATTCTTCACCAATTCACAAAGGTGTTAACCGAAATTGAGAGAGAGTAAGGAAGAGTGTGAGGAGCTTCAAGAACAAGTATCAAGTTCTTCAAGAGGTAAGTTCTATAGTTCTTAAGCTCTAGCTTTGTGATTTTTAGCTTAAATGTTGTTTTGATTCATAATCTTCCAATTATAGTGTTATTTTCGTGTTTTTATGGTTACCATTGTCTTTATTTCGAAAAAAATGATGAAGAAGAAGTTATAGCAAAATTTTTGGAAGATTATGATCAAAGTAGCGAAGCTTTGGCGAAAATTTGTCGGTTAGCGACTCCCGGAAGCTATTTCAAAAACGCTGGTATCTTATGTTGAAGATGCTATGCCCAAATTCTGAGAAAATTCATGGTAAAATTAGACATATAGAGATTTACAAATATACCTATGGCATGTCATTTTGAGTTTTGTGCAAAGAGATAAAAATGTTCAAAGTTAGGCTATATTTTCTGGAAAATTCTGGGCAGAGCATGAAGTTGCAAAAACTGGGAATTTTTTATACAATCTGGGAAGTAACCACTATTTTTCATTGAAAGTAGACATCCTAAGGATTCCGAGGAATTTTATGGATCCTCGTTTCAAGTTCTGTGGAATTAATTATGATTTTTCAAAGTTAGGCGAAAAATCAGCCCTTATGCTGTTGAACAACGTTTTTTTACGAAAATAAGGTGAATTAAATTGGAAACAATTAATCCAGGGGTAAAATGGTTATTAGAGACTAAGATATGTGTTAGAGTATTTATTATGAATTAATAAATATGATATTACCCTTATAGGATATCTGAGATCACGTTTCGACCGACAAAACGTACAGTATTCGTCAACGAAGGTACGTTCGCGACGTACTGTAACACTGACTCTGATGTTTGTGATATGCTTATATATGATTGCTGTGTTCCTATACTGAGACTCTGTCTTAGTTGTTTTTAATACAATCATGAGTACACAGGTTATGGTCTTGATAATACCGTTGAAAGTTTTCCTAAGCGCTAAGGACACGACTGTATATCGTGGCACTGGGAGGTTGTGCAGACTGGGATAACAAACATACTGTAGAGGCTGTGTATTGTTATTACCTTACATACATTAATATGTATTTCATACATCTGTTATGGGCTTTTGTAGTGATTATTGCGAAAATGTCATGAATACCTGTGATACATATATTGTTTACATAACCATGAGGTTAACCGTTACTTGAGGTCCGATGGGCATTGGACCTTAGTCTTAATTAATAGTCAGAGAAGGATCATGGATCAGAGAAGGCATCGGTAGATGGAACCGTAGAAAGACGCCGAGGGACGGAGCCGTGAGGAGGCACCGGTCAAAGTAAAATAAGAAAGAGGAATAACAGAACCTACGTTATAGCATGAATCTAATAAGGTTACTTCATATCATTTGGTGCTTAAACTAGAAAGGGTCGTCTATGTGGTTCAGTCAATCAGTCGCCGTAAATATTCGAGGAGACTTCCATTAGACTTTACCCAGCCTGGCCAAATGGGATGATTTAACTAAGTTAGGTTTTATGCCCCAAGTCTACCTAAGGCTTGGTTGAAGAGGGTATAGTTACATGGAAGAACTGTAATTATAAAGTTTTGTATTATTGTATCACATGAATATTCCTTCGGGAAATTTTTAATATACCAATATACGTCGAGCGCATCATCATATGTCCGAGTATTTTATATCGATTACTCGTTGTTCAAATTTTTAGTACATGTTTTCTCCGTTTCCGCAAAACGCTAAGCGATGTAGCACCTCAAACTCTGATGAATTTTTATAAAACCACGTGTCACTGGCACGCTTTATGCCACGAAAATTGGGGTGTTACACATATGATAATTTATTTGAATTAACAACGAAAAAAAAAATTAGGCTTCTATATAATTTTAAGATGGTCAAGCTATTTTGTTTAGAGGAATAGAGTGAAAAATTTTCAATTATAAAGATTAATTAGATAAATTTATAGATTAGTAGTTTAACCTTTTGTGAACTGTGGCCTCACGGGGAGGAGAATATCCTCCGGATACGGCAATATCTTCTTAAAGTCTGAGCTTTAATTATGAATATGGATAAATAAGTAGGGACCCATATGTTTTTGGGAAAAAGATATAAATATGTGTGTCTCTATTTGGATTAGCGGTTTAAGTAGTTTTTTCAAGTAGTTTTTTTAATGTGACTTGTGATATACAAAATAAATATATGAGAAGTATTTTATCTCAATTTACGTAAATATATTTTTTAAAAGACAACTCAAACAGACCTCAAATTCCAGAATTGCGCAGACGGGTTTGAATATTTGTGTAGCTGCTCTTATTCTTCTTCATTTATCTTAAGCATTGTTGGAGTGGTTTTATTTTATTGTTGGGAGTGGTTCAATTTATTCAATATAAAAATGTTTTCTTTGAAGTCAAAAAAAGACATATCCCACCTTTTGAGACTTTATGTATTCGTAGATTTTGTAATAAGCATTCAAACTATATCCGGTAATATAAATTTGATTGAAGGCTCGGAAGAGCTAATATATTGTTACGAAGGAACAAAATTATGCATTGATAATGCATTTTATTCTACTAAGTCTAAAAGAAATTTGTTGAGTTTCAAAGATATTCGCAGAAATGGATATCATATAGAAACAATAACTAATAATGATCAGGAATGTCTTGTTGTTACAAATATTGTTTCTGGTAGAAAAAGCATATTAGAATGTTTTCCTACATTTTCTTCTGGTTTATACTATACATATATAAGTGCAATTGAAACATATGCTATTGTAAACCAGAAGTTTACCAATACAAACCAGGAAGTTTGTCAATGTAAACCGAAGTTTACTAATGAATTTAATATTTGGCATGACCGGTTAGGCCATCCCGGGTCAATTATGATGCGACAAATAATTGAGAATTCATGTGGACATACCCTGAAGTGTAAGCAAATACCACAATCCAATGAATTCTCATGTACAGCATGTTCCAAGGGAAAATTAATTATTCGGCCTTCCCCAAGCAAAGCGTAGAAAGAGTCTCTCGCATTTCTAGAACGGATACAAGGAGATATTTGTGGGCCAATACATCCACCATGCGGACCATTCGGGTACTATATGATATTAATTGATGCATCAACTAAATGGTCGCGTATGCTTTTATTATCTTCACGCAACCTGGCGTTTGCAAGATTACTTGCTCAATTGATCAGATTAAGAGCACATTACCACGACTATCCTATCAAGAAAATACGTCTTGATAATGTGAATTTACTTCACAATCTTTTAATGAATATTGTATGTCCCTTGGAATTGATATTGAACATCCTGTAGCTCATGTTCACACACAAAATGGACTTGCGAGAATCATTGATTAAACGATTGCAACTCATTGCAAGACCTTTACTAATGAGATCTAATCTTCCAATTTCGCTTGGGGTCATGCCATTTTGCATGCAAAGCAATGTTAATTCGCATCGCACCAACAAGTTACTTAAAGGTCTCCCCCTCACGAGATGGTTTTGGTCAAGAACCTAATATTTCCCATATAAGAATTTTTGGATGTGCGGTATATGTACCAAAAGAGCTCCACCACAACGCACCAAAATGGGTTCTCAAAGAAGGTTGGGAATATATATCGGGTATGAATCTCCTTCTATTATAAAATATTTAGAACCATCTACAGGAGATTTATTTATGCGCGATTTGCTTGATTGTCATTTTAATGAATCATTTTTCCCAACATTAGGGGAGAAAATAAGCGGTTGGGTAAAGAGATTAATTTGGAATGAATTATCATTGACTCATTTTGATCCTCGTACAAAACAATGTGAACTAGAAGTTCAAAAGATAATTCATTTACAGAATTTAGCTAATCGAATGCCAGAAGCATTTACTGATCCAAAGAAAGTGACAAAGTCACATGTACCAGTTGCTAATGCTCCTATTCGAATTGATGTCCCTGAAGGACAACCCATTATAAATGAATCTAAAGTACGCCCAAGCGTGGTAGACCCATCGGTTCCAAAGACAAAAATCCTCGAAAAAGAAAAGGAGCTAAAAGTATAGATGGTCAAGTAGAGGATAAACAAGAAAAGTTAATAACTCCGGAGTAAGAGTCATCTCCCGAAGAGATGTTATCTCCGAAGAGAAATCTCCGGAAGAGAATATTGTAGTCCCGAGAAGAGACCAAGGTACCGAAATGTATGAAAATAATGAGATCTCAATAAATTATGTTATGAATGGTATTCGATGGGACCGAAACGGAATCAACGTTGATGACATTTTTGCTTATCATGTAGCAAATGATGTAATAAATGATAATGAGGATTATGAGCCAAAATCTATTAATGAGTGCCAACAATGAAATGATTGGCCTCTATGGAAAGATGCTATTAATGCGAATTAAAATCTCGGCAAAACGAAATGTATTTGGACACGTAGTCCGTACACCCAGAAGATGTAAAGCCGTTGGATATAAATGGGTTTTTGTACGGAAAAGAAATGAAAAGGGTGAAATTACAAGATATAAAGCACGTCTTGTAGCCCAAGGTTTTACACAAAGACCTGGTATTGATTTTGAAGAAACATATTCACCGTAGTGGATGCAACTACTTTCCGTTATTTGATTAGCCTAGCAAGTAAATGAAGGGCTTGATCTACATCGATGGATGTTGTAACTGCATATTTGTATGGATCACTTGATAGTGATATTTATATGAAAGTCCCTGAAGGACTCAAGACGCCGAAGCATCTAGTTCAAATATTCGAGATCAATACTCGATTAAATTAAATAAGTCCCCGTATGGCTTGAAGCAATCGGGACGCATGTGGTATAATTGTCTCGCAGAATATTTGTTGAAAGAAGGATACGAAATGACCCAATATGCCCATGTATTTTTATGAGAAGATCTAAAAAAGAATTTGTTATTATTGCGGTCTATGTTGATGATATTAACATCATTGGAACTCCCGAAGAGCTCCAAAAGGCAATTATCTCTGTTTGAAGAAAGAATTTGAGATGAAAGACTTGGGCCGAACGAAATTTGTCTTGGACTACGATAGAGTATCTAAAAAATGGGATTTTTGTATATCAACAAACTTATACAAAGAAAGTCCTAGAGAGATTTTATATGGATAAGTCACATCCATTATGTACTCCAATGATAGTAAGATCTCTAGATGTGGATAAAGATCCATTCCGACCTCAAATAATTAACGAAGAAGGTGAAGAAGAACTACTTGGTCCGTATACCATATCTTAGTGCTATCGGAGCACTAATGTATCTTGCTAATCACACACGTCCCGATATATCATTTGCTGTTAATTTATTAGCAAGATATAGTTCTACACCAACACGGAGACATTGGAATGGAGTAAAACACATTTTTCGATATCTCAGAGGTACTATTGATATGGGGTTATACTACTCAAATGAATCCAAGCATGAACCGATTGGTTATGCGACGGTTTTATCGACCCACATGATGGTAAATCACAAACCGGTTATTTGTTTACATGTGGAGAGGTGCAGCTATCTCATGGCGGTCTATGAAACAGGACTATATCGCCCACATCATCAAACCATGCGAAATTTTAGCAATGCATGAAGCAAGTCGTGAATGTGTATGGTTGAGGTCGTAATACATCATATTCAAACAACTTGTTATTTATCTTCGGAAGGATGGTCCCAACGGTTATATGAGGATAATGCGCATGTGTTGCTCAACTTAAAGAAAGGTTATATCAAGGGTGATAGAACAAAACATATTTCACCAAAATTCTTCTTTACACGTGATCTTCAAAAGAATGGTGAGATAGACATTCAGAAAATCAGTTCAAGTGAAAATCTAGCGATTTATTTACCAAGTCACTTCCAGGAGTAATCTTTGAAAAGCGGTCCGTGGTATTGGTCTTCGAAAACTCGAGATCTCAAATGATGTTGTCAAGAGGGGGAGTCAATACACGCCGTACTTTTTCCCTTATCTAGGTTTTATCCCACCGGGTTTTCCTAGAAAGGTTTTTAATGAGGAAAGACAAGACAATGTATCAATGAATGTCGTACTTTTTTTTCTTTGGTGGGTTTTTATCCCACCGGGTTTTTCCTAGTTAAAGTTTTTAACGAGGCACATTCATAAATGGACATCCAAGGGGAGGAGTGTTATGAATATACTAATTATGTGGATGTCCATTGACTCTTGGCCCTCAATATTTACGGGTTATCGTTCATACGGAGTTACTTGTTCATGTATACGTATTTCTTGTTCACGTATACGTATTCACTATTTACGATACGGATACTATTCATGTGGGGCCCACGCAACTTTCTCTCAAATTCGAGAATGCACGGCGCGCAGCATGTGTTTGAATATTTGAGATTTTGGGGAAAATTACAGCTAATGACCCAGGTGGAATAATTACACTTAAGGACCCATTTTCCTTCTATAAATAGACGTCTATCATTGTAAACATTCGAATACACTTGAATGAGAACTCTCTCTCTACTTTTCTCTCTAGAATTATTCTCGCTCTTATTCTTCTTCATTTATCTTAAGTTATCTTTAGTTTTATAACTTGTTTCAAATTTTCTTTTTTTTACTAGCTTGTTTCATTTTTCCACAAACATCAAGTTGCTTTATTCTTTGGAAAATGACACATAAGGCCCAATAAATAAATTAATGATATTAAAAAAATCTCAAACTTATGAAATGACTAAGACAGACCAAATTTAACAAATAGTAAAAAGTAAATGAACAAAAAAAAAACTATTATTTGAAAGACTAAGCAAGTTGTAAATAACGAAAACATATATAGTTGCGAATCAAAAGTAGATTATAAAATTTTTATAAATCTCAAAAATTAAAGTAAGTAGTAATTTTTTTTACCATCTATAACTTATTTATAATGAATCCTACAACTTTGATAATTAAGCTTCCGCAATTGACAAAAAGTTCTTACCACCATCAATAGTCCATTTCCAATTAATTATCCAATATTTACAACAAAGATAGATTTGCAACCAAGCTTTTGAGTAATTGCAATGGATTAAACTTTATTATAAACTAAACTATGTATGAACATTTAATTTCTGTCTATTAATTTTAATTTTTGACCTTAATCCTCCTCATACATTTCACAAATGTATAATATATATGATGAGGGCCTTTTGTCGTTAGCCTTGGGGTCCACAATCAAAATTAACCAAGGATTGCGTATAAGCAAACCTAGGATCGTTCTCTGTTCTCGAGGAGCCTTTTATTGAGTCTTAGATAATCTAAATGCCATGAAAATGCAATTAAACAAGGGGGAAAAATAGGTTTTGGCTTTTTCAATTAACAAACTAAAATATGAATGCAATTTAATTAAATACTAAACTATTATTTTTGGTATTTTCTTTATAAAATGGAATGAAGTATGAAATGTATAATGATGTTCTTGGAAATTGAATAGTGACTATTATGTTAGTTATGCTTAGTTTTGATGATGTCTTATATTGATGCCATTATCTAGAGCAAAAAGTTTATATCATATACATTGACTAACTACTTTGTTTATTATAGGTTAGTCCAAATTAAATTATAGAGAATGATCAAGAATGGAGTTTGAAGAAATAAGAACTTGTTAAATATCATGAGAATATCAATATGCAAGTCTCGTGATCAAATAGAAGTTGGAACGACTCAATTCAGAATTAAAACAAGCAAGTTCAAGCTTTAGGATGAATACTTTGGTTTGTTGGAGGGCATTTATGTAATTTCAGCTATTTTTCTCACTTGAACGAAAGTGTCTTGCTCGAGCAAATTGAGTTTTTGAAGTCATGCTCGAGCAACAACAATGTTATGCCCAAGCAAGGTGCATTTCCAGCCCAAAATCGCCCAAAATCCGCTCTTGCTCGAGCATGAAATGAAAGTTTGCTCGAGCAAGGTCGTGGCATCAGCATACTCTGTTCAACTCTGTTTCAGGCGACCTCCGGTAATTCAACGATATCTCCCAAACCAGGAATTGGATTGATGTGAAACCAGCGGCATATGAAACTAGACTCCCAATGCGTCATTTTTACATAAAATTCAAGTCCAAAGGAGTCTAGATGAGAGAGATATGATTTTTTTCAAGTTGGCACAAACATCACCGTCATAGTTCAGACCAAGCTTCGGTGTTTTGAGCATATCTCACAAAGTAAAAATCCGATTGAGCTGAAATAGGTGGCATATGAAAGTAGACTCACAAGGATTTCTATGAAGACTTAAACCAACCAAAACGGAGTTCAGACCAAGGAGATATGACCTTCAAAAGTTGATGGTCAGTTCAGGATGTTGCAGAAAACGCTGATCAAGAACAACCTCCATTCATCTGATGTTAATGGACGAACTACAACTAGCTTGGAGCTGATTCTTATTGAAATGGAAAAAATATTTGAAGAGCCTTCTGAAATGGAATGATTTGCTAAACTTGGATTTATACCAGAGACGTTATATGCTCGCTGGAAATTGCTTCTTGTACTGTCAATGAGTTTACTTCTTGAAAATCTGATTTTTGCACAAGATCATGGTAGGTAGCAGCCTAACACTCAAGGATAGCCTACTCAAGCAAAGTGATTGGGATGCCCAAGCATCAACGAGTTCAGAGTGAAGATTTGCAATTTGGAAAGTCATACTCAAGCAGCATATTAGTCTTGCCCGAGCATCAACGAAACAAAAGTGAGAATTCCAACTATGAAGAGTCTTACCCGAGCATAGAAGAAGTCTTGCCCGAGCACCATGCCCGAGCAGGAGAGAAGGATTGCCTGAGCATACCCTGAGACAACGTTGATTAAGAAGCTTGCCCGAGCAAGCCTGGTTTCATGCTCGAGCAACATCACCAAATCTATGTATCTCCGCAAGCATGCTTTCTAGGTTGCTCAAGCAAAAGTGTTGTGCTCTCACTTCTCCGCCTCTGACTATATCTTGCCCGAGCAAGAAAATTTCCATGCTCAAGCAACAACGCAGCAGAACACTTTCAAGCCTCTGTAAAAGAAGCTTGCCCGAGCATGATAATTTATCATGCTCGAGCACCATGCTCTAGCAGGCAAAATACTTTGCCCGAGCATCAGCGTCCAAGAACATAGTCATGAGAAGCTTGCCCGAGCAAGAATGGATTCCTACTCGAGCAAGACCCCTCTGTTTTCAAATCTCCGTCTGCGTAATTTATAAATCACTGTGTTTAATCTCATTACTTCATAACGTTACTCATTACTAATCCTAATTGCTTTTAATCAGTTTGTTAATGAGTTTCAAATGATTTTATCATGGATTAAACAACAAATTAGCAGAAAGCAAATTGTGTCAGAAGAGCATTAAATGCAGTTGCCAGAACCGAGACTCAACGGCTACTTCCAACGGACATTCAACAATCGTATCCTAAATGGGAAGAATTTCTCAACGGTCGAATGCTTTCCATCAACTATAAAAGGAGAATGATTCAAAATGGACAAATAGAGATACGAGCATGCACTGCCGAAATGCCGACATTATGAATATATGCTTAACTCATACTCTCTGTTTCTCAATGTTTATATAGTTTACAGAAGAGAGTGAGATGATCGATTATGTACTTCAATGATTAGCATTCATCTACTCAGTGAGGAGTTCTTAAACACCGATTAATTCCTTTAGCTGTAAAAATCTTAAGGTTGTGGAACCTTAAGTGTGGGTGTATCAATTACAACTTGTAAGGGGGAGTGGAGTGACCATCCTTCGTTTACAGAGTGTGTAATTGTATTCTTATAGTACGTAAGAGGATATCTCTGTAAGAGATTGTAAAGGCTACACAAGTGCCCGACCAAACTTGTGAGGTTGTAAAGGCTTTCTCTTGTGCCCAATCAAACAAGAAGATAATGGATTGAAAATCTCAAGTGGAGCTTGGGGACTGGACGTAGGTCAAGGATTGGGCCGAACCAGTATAAATATCTGTTTGCATATTCTCTTCCCTAAACTCTTATATTTCAGCATATATGTTTTGAATGACTGTCTATCGGTTTATAAATTATTACTGTCATTGAAACCTCCTTCAGTAAGTTGCGAAAAGATTTTCAAAGCTCCAAAGTTTTTATTCGACACCCAATTCACCCCCCCTCTTGGGTGATAGCCAGGTCTAACATACTATTATAGTTCAATTAAATATAAGAGTAAATTTTCACTAAGTCTAGATGAAAAACCCCAAGATACCACTTGAGTCCAATAATCTCAATTAATAGTAGCTCCTACTACCGTAACTAACTACTACCTCTTGAGATATTGTTTAAAACCATTTAGTGTATGATTAGGATTAGATTAATGCAACTTAGTTTCTCTTGATATGAATGCGATACCACGCCACTCGATTAATCCAATTCAATCATACTATCTAACAATACCACGTAGAAAGTACAATATCATTGAATCAATAAAGAAAATACACATATATATAAATCCAACAAGCTACAAAAATCCAATCCAATCACATAGGTTCAATCCAAAAAGTTATCCAACCGGGTAAACTAAGTCTCAACAATACAAAACAATATTCCTAAAACTAGCAAAACCACATTCAATTAGAGAAAATAAATTGAACAAATAAACTCTCCTAATTGAAGCTTTGGAACTCAAGCTACTTGATCCATCTCCAAGAGACATAAGGAATCAGCCACACATGATTTCAAATTCTTCTCCAACGAGCTCAAATTCTACAGCCATGGAAGATGAGGTGTAGTGACGATGGTGAAACTGAGAACAGTGGAGGAATGGTGGTGGTGGTTTCTGACAATGAGGACGGTTCTGGTACAGAGGAGGAAGAAGTGATGGTGAAGAGGGTCCGACGGTGGTGTTAGAGTGAGAGAGTGGAATGGTGGAGGTCTATGGAGGTGATGATGAAAGTCACGATGAAGGACGAAGGACGAAGGACCCAGGACCTAGCACACTCGTTTTGCAGCGTTCACTTAGATTTGAAATCTGTCTCCCTCAGAACGCGTCTGTGCTATCTACGGTGGTGGAAGATGGTAGGTCGCCGGAGCTCGTCGGTGGACTTGGTGGTGGAAGATGGTGGTGTCGGTGAGAGGGTTTAAGGATGAAGGAAGGTCGAATTCGTGGAGTCGAAGATCCAAGCGTGATGAAGACGAACCTCCTCGTTAGCAGCACTGTCTCTGTTTTTTTTTTTTTTGAGAAATAGAGGCAAGCTAAAGCTTGAAAGTATGAGAAAGGGACAAGACCATAAAAATCTAGCCCTTAGTACATCAAACAAGAAAGAAAACTAACAAAGGCAGACCAGCTGGTCTCTCAAGAACAAATCCAGGTAACCCTTGGGAACCGATTGAACTAGAGTCACGTCAGTATCGACGGGAGCATGATGACCTTGCTTGGCCATATAATCAGCGCATGAGATGTTTCCTTTTGGAGTGTAGTGGAGCTCGACGTTCCAATCCCTGAAAACAAGGTCTCTGGTCTCCCCAATAATGTCTCTGAAGGGGTGATCCATGTGAGCGTCCCTCATAAGGATGTTGACAGCATCCAGAGAGTCCGAGTAGAGAACAATTTCCTGAAAACCCATCTAGCGGCCCATCTTCAATCCTAACATGATAGCATATATCTCTGCTTCAATCACGGTGCGAAGGCCAAGGGACTTGTGGAATCCCATTAACCAATGACCTTGAGAGTTCCTTATTACTCCTCCGCAAGCTGCCTGATGCTGGGGGCGAACAGAGCCATCCACGTCTATACGGACCGCGTTAGCCGGAGGTGGAGTCCACGTCTTTTCCTCATTCCTGCCAAGCTGAAAAATTTGGTGAGTTAGGGTTTGATTAGTTGTACTTTCCATGAGAAGGTAGCTACAAGTATGAAGCATCTCCTTGGTATCCGTGCTTTTTGCCTTGAAAGAGGAATTTGCATCTGGTCGTCCAAAGGATCCAGCACGCCAAGCTAAAGATTCTTGGCCACAAGAAGTTCTGAAAACGTCCCTTTCCAGGATTGTGATTGATGTTCCAGTTGAGCCAAACCTGCAAATTACCTACAAAAAACTGGGAGAAATAGTTAGGCATCAAAATTCGTTTCCATAAGTTTTTCGCTCTCTCACAGTCTCTGATTACATGAATCACATTTTCCTCATTATTGCAATGGAAAGGACAAAGGTTATCATTTGTGAGGCCTCTTCTAGCTCTGAGAGAGTTAGTGACCAGCCTTTCATAACCAACTTGCCACATGAAAAGTTTCACTTTCTCCGGAAGTTGCCATTTCCACATTAGGGTCAAGAAGCTGTTAGCGCCTGTGTGGCCACATTCAGAGAGATAGAGGTAAGCAGATTTAACAGAGAAGCAACCATCTTTAGAAGCTCGCCAAGTGAAACAATCCGGGAAGCTATTAGAAGGGGGACGCATTTTGGAGATAGAATTTATGATTGTAGAAGGTAAAATGCCCCGCCAGCTATTGGTGTTCCATCTTCCGTCGGTCAAAATATGATCTCTAACCGTCTCATCTTCATTAACTAAGGATGGGTCTTGGACGAAGGATATGAGAGGACGGTCAAGAGGAAGCCAGAGGTCATACCAAAACTTGGTTTCAGTCCCATTATTAACTTTTCTCCCAACTCCAGCGAGGAACTTATCCCAGACTTCAACAACTGCTTTCCAGACAGAGGAAGAATTCCTCTTTTTAGATACCTTAGGCACAGGGGATTGACCACAATTGTAGTTAGATCGAAGGCATTGGGCCCATAAAGTATCTTTTTTCGTCAAGAGGTTCCAACAAATCTTCATGATAAAAGCCTTATTCTGGCGTCGGAGATTTTTGAAGCCAAGCCCCCCTGCTTCTTAGCTTTAGTGATCTTGTCCCAAGCAATGAGATGCATCTTTTTCATGTCCTCATCCTGAGACCAAAGAAAGTTTCTCGAGATCTTATCTAACTCATTAATAGTACAGATAGGAAGGAGGGTGGATTGCATACAATAGCTAGGCAGAGAGGATAGCACAGATTTGATCAAAGACAGAGCGACCAGCTATGGTTAAAAACTTGCTTTTCCACATGGACAATTTTTCCCGCGCCTTTTGCACAATGGGGTGATATGTGGCTTTTGTAACTCTCGTATGTATGATCGGCACCCCCAAATATTTCCCAAGATCATGAGTGATTCCAATGCCAAGAAGCTGACTTAGCTCAAGAGCTCTATTGAAATGGACATTTCTAGAGCAAAACATTCGGGATTTGGCTAAATTAATTCTGTGCCCAGAGACTTCACAGAAACTTTGCATCACATTACGAACCTCAGCCATTTGGTGTGCAGAGGCTTCTGTGAAAAGAATGAGATCATCAACAAAGAATAGATGAGAGATACTGGGGCTTCCTCTTTTGAAGATAAACGGCTTCCAACGTCGAGCCTCGCATTCGGCTTTAATGAGATGACCCAGCCGCTCCATGCAAAGAACAAAAATATAAGGGCTAAGAGGGTCCCCCTGTCTGACGCCTCTGGAAGGGGTAAAGCTCGGGCTTTCATCACCATTCCAGAGAATAGACATAGATGAGGTGGAGATGCAGGCCATAATAAGATGAATGAGATTATCATCTAATTTCAAGCATGTAAGAGTGTTTCTTATGAACCCTCAGTCAAGTCTGTCAAAGGCCTTTTCCATATCAATCTTGATGGCAACAAAACCTTTCTTCTTACCCTTCATTCTCATAGAGTGAATGATTTCTTGGGCAATGATAACATTATCACAACTAGATCTGTTGGCAATAAAGATGCGTTGTTCAGGACTTATAAGCTAGGCCATAACACCTTTAAACCTATTCGCCAAGACCTTTGTAATGATTTTGAAACTCACATTGCACAAAGATATTGGACGAAAGTCCTTTAAAGTAGAAGGGTGGTCAACCTTGGGAATAAGAACAACCTTGGATCTGTTAATACTAGCCATAGAAGAAGGATTGTTGAAGCACTCTTCGATAAAGTCACATATTTTGTTACCGACGACATTCCATTGAGTTTGAAAAAAGTGAGCCTGAAGGCCGTCGGGACCCGGGGCTTTGAAGGCACCCATAGCGAAGGTTGCATTCTTTATCTCAAGTCTAGTAACTTTCCTTGAAAGCATGTGCAACTCACGAGTATCAATGATAGGGAAATTGGAGCACCACTCATTCGGGTCTTTCACATTAGGGTCGCGAGTATAGAGATTGAAGAAAAAGTCATGAGCCATAGTTTTTGCTATGTCATGGTCTTCAACCCACTGCCCCTCTTCATTCTGAATGGCTCCAATATGCTGCTTCTTTCTCTTAATCACGGTAGAGGTATGAAAGAACCTTGTATTTCTATCCCCACCGTGAAGCCATTTACTTCTGGATTTTTGGAACCATGTGATTTCTTCATGTGTAGCCACCTTGTGATATTCCTCCCAAAGTTGCTTCTCCAACCTAAACAGGCCAATCTGCAAATTCATTCTCCTGCTTCTATCAATACCCTCCAGGCGACGAATCAGCTCTTTTTTCCTTTTAGAAAAGTTACCAATTCAGTTATCATTCCACTCCAGGGCAGAATTTTGAAAGCTTTGTAGCCCTTGAAGCCAATTTTTCTCACGCCAGGCCTTCTTGGTAATGTCTTTGAAGTCCTTCTCCAAAGTCCATGCAACCTGATATGAGAATGATCTCTGAGGCCGAAGTCTTTGGGTCGAAGGATTAGAATTCACCACCACAACTCTATGATCAGATTTAAATTTAAGCTCATGGCGGACAGTGAAGCTGGGAAAGTGACTGATCCAGTTGAAGTTGGAAAAGACCCAATCTAGTCTCTCTTTCAATCCTTGGCTCTCCCAAGTGAATTTGTCTCCCAGAACCTTAGCTTCGATGAGCCCAGTGTCATCAATACAATCTTTGAAGTGATACATAGAGGCCCAAGGGGGATCAGCTCCCCCAAACTTGTCACTAGGGGATAGATAAGTATTGAAGTCACCCAAAACTAACCAAGGAAAGATAGAATTAGTAGCAAGCGAGTGAAGAGAATTCCAAAGAGCAGTTCTACCAATTAAATTAGTTTCTCCATAGACAATAGTGAGAAGGCTCTTAGTGTTACTATCCTGCTCTTTCACTTGACAATGGAGCAACTGGGTGGTGGAAGTAAGATAGGTAATATAAAAAACATCCTTATTCCATAAAATCCAAATGCCCCCAGAAAATCCACTAGATTCCACCAGGATCCAATGACTAAAACCAAGCTTCCGACATACTTTATCGGCCCTATCACCGCTAATACGAGGCTCCATAAGACAAAGAATGTTAATGCAATATTTATTGACAATATCTTTAATAGTTAGGGGAAAGGTCCGGCTACCGGCTCCCCTACAATTCCAAGATGCAATAATCATTAAAAAATAAATACAGGGAAGGGGAAGAAATACTTACCTGGGGCCTCCGGTCCCTCCTTCGTGCCGCTTCTCAAACTGAGTTTCAGCCACATAGGATCCATTGGCTTCTAAGATGTTCGGAGCAACATCGTCATTAGGATCCCAATGCTCAGGAGGCCGGAGATCATTAAGTTCAGAAGCATCCAGAGATGTCCCCATAGATGGATCACCAGAAAATTGTTCCTTATTAGAAGCAGCGGCATTTACATTAAGAGCTTGAGATCCTTGTTGAGGTTTTGTGGTGAGATTTCCATGGACTATGATGTGAGTCCAATGGCCTTTAGATGACTTATCATCGATTTTCTTAATGCTTGTGTGTGTGGCCACCTTATTGGAAACAATGGGACTCCCTTCTTGGATTGGAAGCATTGTCTTGGCCGAATCAATATGGCCCAAAATAGCCAATGTGTTGGACGGCCGATCTCCATTAGGTTGCATGCTGGGCACACTAGTGAAGGCCATTGCCTTGGCTTCTTTCAAACGGTAGAAAGTCTTGGACTTTTGATTAGACTCAAGCTTTTGACCATGATTATTGCCAGCTGTCTCCTTCTTCTTAACCTGGGTCGGCGGTTTCACCAAGGGAGCCCTATCTTTCCTATTCATAGGTTGCCTGGCAGAGTAAGTAGCTAGGGAACCTTCAATTTGACCTTCGTCTCTATGAATCACTAGAGCATCCGCAGATGTCAGAAGCGCACCTTCTTCTAGATCACCTAACGCCGCAAATTGCGAGCTCTGGCCAGCGAAGGACGCTTTCGTCATCCTAGTTCCACTCTTGAGGGGAGTCGTTGATCTCTGAAATCCAACCGTTGGGGGGGACGGGGCCGATTTGCGCACCGATTGACCAACATCCAGGGACCAAAGGTCTCCTCCGCCGTGGATGGCGCTGGATTTTTCACCGATAGTCGATTGATGGGATGTTGTGGAGGTTGATTCAGCTGGTTAATCTCCTCATGGGTGTCCGATGCAGAGCACGTGAAAGGGCAGCTCTCACGCCTGTGCCCAAATCTCCCACAGGTGAAGCATATCATGGTGAGCCCTTCGTATTCTACATTAAATATTGATCCCGCTACAATTACTTTAGGAACTAATTTTTTTTGGAGATTCAATTCCACACAAATCCTCACAAATCTCCCTCTTTAAATTTTCAGCATTGAATCCTGGCAGTCATGGAGAGTATTCATGTCCACCTTGAGCGTGCGTCCGATTCGGTCACCAAGCCTTGAGATGCAGTGCTTATTGTAGCAGTGCAGTGGAACATCAGGGATGCGGACCCAGGTTGCTACAAGGCCTAGGGGATTCTGGTAAGAATTGAAATATGGTGACCATCTTTGAACCAAAACACAGTTCCCTTTAATCACCCAGGGACCGTCATACATAACCTTCTTGTAATGCGACCTCCATAACTCTTGGTCTTGGAATCTAACCACAAAGTAATTGTTTGGTACATCAATAAGTTCAAAGTTAGAGAACCCCCATAGCTTAATCAGGAGGTCTTTTAGGATAAATAGATTGAATTTCTTGCCCAGAACTGTGAGAATGAGGGCGTAATTCCATGGCTTGCACCACTCGTTATACTCTTCTTCGGTACAGGGTGCCACTGGGTACAATTCCATAAGCTTTTTCATCTCTGCCGATTCTTCAGGTACCTTCCAACATATCTCCTTATCATTGGTAAATAAATCATCTTCCTCCATGATATGGCTATTGTGTGCTACACCGTTAAATCCCATCAGAGAAGCACGAGAAGATGGCAATTTCTTTTCCTTACACTCGAGTTTCTAGATGGTTCATCGCATTCCTCTGTTTCCTTATCTGGCATCCTGTCATCCATAATAGCTTGTGGTGTTTCCTCCCATTTAGTCTTTTTTTTTTCTGGTCATCTTGCCCCTCGGCAGGTGGCCGGTCCGGCGGGAGTTTACATTGTCCAGCGTCAGTCAGTGAGAGAATTTTGGTTGAGTCCGACGAGTCCATTCGAGGTTCTTGATCGTAATGCAACGCCTTTGCCCAGGAAAAAGAAAACAATTTTTGTTGTCTCTATTCTTTTAATATTCCTCAGCTGCACCTAATTGGTGGTTCCTAGTCAAAACGCAGAGTTTTGACCAGGGACCAATTTGCAAAGTTTAAAAGTTCTCAGTGAGGGACTAAATTGAAACTTTTGCAATTTGAGTTCAAACTTTTATTTTCAAATTTGATCTAATCTTTTCAAGCATCTACAATAAAAATAATTAATCTAACATCAAATATTCTCATAAAAATCAATGATTAAGAGTAATTACAATTTCTTTGACCATTTTTCCCTTTTTAGTCCTAATTTAATGTATTTACTCTTAATCTCAATTTATTACAAGAAATACATTTAAAGCTCAATAACTACGAAAAAATGCATTAAAAATCCTAATTTAATTATCAAAATCATATAAAAATATGGTTCGATCAATTCCCTCACACTTAGACCTTTGTACTCCTGAACAAAGGCAATTGATTACAAGATTCTAAGTCCACATCACTAATGCATTTCAAAGATGAGCAGTTTCATAATTAGAGAGCAATGGATTAATTAATCAAATTCTTCAAGCCAACACCAGTGATAATCAAGCGATGTAAAGAAATTAGTTGACTATACAATCCAAAATAATAAAATGAAGCACAAGAGAACTCTCAAGATATTATCTGTGTTTCACTCATCTCATCTCATTGGAATAATTCACTCTAGCTCACTTAATTAACACCTTACCATAGGCTTGTAACAACTCTAACATCTCTACTGCTAATAGCAATTAATGTCATGAATCAAGAGGACTTAAAAGGCATGTAATGTTCGATGAAGGCTAGATGGAATCAATTAATTAGAAAATGAATAGTTGATATGCAAGTCAAAGTTAGTGACTAGGTTCATAGCATTTAAATAACTTTACAAACTTTTGCCAATTCTTTTGCAAATCCATGAACAAATGCCTTCTTAATTTCTTTTTCTCTTTTTTTTTTTCTTTTCAATCCAAATACTTTTCTTTATTTTATTTTTTCCTTTTCAATACCTTTCTTCTTCTTTTTTCAAACTATACTCACCTTTTTTTTAATTCTTTTGATATACATGGCATTTCAAGTTTTTATTGGCAATTCACTTTTGATTTTTGGAATATTATGAACACTATGAGTTATGACATGCATATAACATAGGAAAGGCTCAAAGAGGAAAGCAAAGGGTAGATGAATATAGGCTTGTGTTTGGGTGAAAATGGTTTAAAATTGAACGCCTCTTTCATTTCCGTAAGACTAATGCAAATGTTGTTTCGAAAAAAGAGTTGAAACAAGTTCTAGAAGGTGAAAACCCAAGTGAACATGCACACATGAAAAGAATATAAGGCTCATCCAACAAGGTTTTTCTCCAATGTTCACTCTAACACAACCAATTGCATAGCAAGCTAACCATAAAACATCTACTTAATTATTCCAAGTGCTAACCTTACAATCAATCAAAATATTGCAATCAATTATAATCATGCTCAAGTCTTAAAAGCACTAATGAAGTAGAAACTCTCTTTTCAAATAAGGAGTAAGTTAAAATCCAATTGTGGGTTCATTTCTCTTTCCATTCACTTGAGAAGCAAAACATGGTTTTAAAAACTTGCCAAAACACTAGATTTCTTGAAAGCTCAAAGAATTTCCCAAGTCATTTTTGATTTTTTGAAAAATTTCTAACTTAAGGCATTTTCTCATTTAAAAACAACCAATTAATTGGGACTCAAAATATATTTCCCTATGTGTCCCTCCCGCACACTTATGTTCTTCACACAACAATTAAGCCCAAGGAATTGATAGAACCATATTTTTATATGATTTTTCATAATTAAATTGGGATTTTTAATGTATTTTCTTGGACATTATTGCATGATTAAGCACTAATTTGAGTTAGGGACATTTGTTTTGAATTAAGTGAAATTAGGGGCAAAATGGTCATAATTTATTAATTATTCATGCAAATGATTTCTTAGACTTTTGATGCTATATTGTGTTTAATCTTGCATTGTAGGTGTTTTGGGAGAAAATTGAAGAATTTGGAAAAATGTCATTTGGGTCAAAATTAATATTTTTGAGGACTAGGGAAAATTACAAGAAAGGGCCCTACAATTTCTGGGAATTGCAAACCACTAAAGAAAAGGGACCAGAGACAAATTATAGAAAAAGCCCCAGATTTATTATGAATTACATTCTGACCCAGAAACATTTCAAAATATTTCAGTTTAGTCCCTCTTGAAAAGCTTTTAAATCTTTGCACTTTAGTCCCTGGTCAAAACATGCGTTTTGACCAGGGAGCTAGGTCGGATACAGAGACCCGAGAATAAGCAAGATGAGGGAAATTAATCTCTGGAGCAGACAGACCTGAGGAACCAGCTGAAGATCCGATAGAGCAAAAGGAGAAAACCTGACATATTGAATGAAATTAAATACCAGTGCCGTGAGAAAAAAGAGAGGGATCTGGGAGGAAAATAAAAGAGGGCGCCGCTAACGCATACAGGGGGAGAGACCTGGTTCAACATCAACGCTTTCACGATCGGACTGGCTGAACATCTGGACTCCGGCGATTCCATCCTTCTCCTTCATCTTCATTCTCCCTCTCGCCGACGACTTTCTCTGCCACCACAGTCGCCGACGAGCGACCTCCGCCCTTCATCGTCAACTTCACTGTCGACCTCCACCACCAACGCGAGACCCAGATTAGAACGTGAACAGATATCCAGCGCCGCAAGCTTCTGGGATTGGAGAGTCATACTCACACACCTAAACCGCCGACCATACTCCCTCAACCACCATCGCCTTCACCGTGAGGGAGGAGAACACAGAACACAGCCTCGCTCATCAACCACGATCACCGACCCCTCTGATTCTGAAATCTTCTAAGCCGTGGTTTTAACTTCACCTTCACCTCCACCATTTTGCTGTCTTCTCCATTATAGCACCATTATCAACTCTGTTTTACCATTGCTTTTCTTCCATTCAGCTGATTTTCCATTAATTTACCAATCCTTTCATTAATTAACCATGGCTGAAAGTTCACTTGTGTTTGGAGGAGTTGTTTTGATGGTTGGCGGTGGCTAATTCTCTGCTTGGGGATGGATTATGTGTTTGAGTTCAGAGCTTCAAAGGGGAGTCAAACTGTTCAATTTATTTTCTCTAATTACATTTTGATTTCCTAGTTTTAGGAATATTGTTTTGTATTTTTGAGACTTAGTTTATCCATTTGGAAAACTTTGTGGATTGAACCAATGTGATTGGATTGAATTTTGTGGTTTGTTGAATTTATAAATTTGAATTTCCCTGTTGATTCAGTGGAATTGGGCTTTCTACGTGGTATTGTTAGATAGTATGATTGAATTGGATTAATTGAGTGGCGTGGTATCACATTCTTGTCAAGAGGAAGCAAGCTACATTAATTTAATCTTAATCACGCACTAAGTGGTTTCAAACAATATCTCAAGAGGTAGTAGTTAGCTACGTTAGTAGGAGCTACTATTAATTGGGAATATTGGACTCAAGTGGTATCTTGGAGTTTTTCATCTAGACTTAGTGAAAATTTACTCTTATATTTAATTAAACTATGATAGTCACTATTCCATTTCCAAGAGCATCCATACTCATTTTCATACTCCATTCCATTTTATTAAAAATTACCAAAAATAATAGTTTAGCATTTAATTTAATTGCATTCTTATTTTACTTTATTAATTTGAAAATCCAAAACCTATTTTTCCCCTTGTTTTAATTGCATTTGCATGACATTTAGATTACTTAGGATTCAATAAAAGGCTCCTCGAGAGAGAGAACGATCCTAGGGTTGACTATACACAATCCTTGGTTTATTTTTGATTATGGCACTACTACAAAAAGTGGATATTACTTCCCTAAAAGACGTTCTTATTTTAAAAAATGAAGTAAAAAGTATAGGTGGTGGCATTTTTGTAATTATTTGGCTGAATTTTAAGACTTAGGCGTCCTAAATATAATTTTAGGACGCCTAAAACTAATTTAGGCGTCCTATACTATATTTAAGACACCTAAAAAAATTTTTTTGAGGAATTTTTTGGCGCCAGGAAATTGTTTGGCGACCTGAAAACAAAATCAGGAGGCCAAAATTGAATTTTAGGCGTCCTAAAATATATTTAGGACGCCTAAAATTAAATTTTTGGCGCATCTTGATAATTTTTTGGCGCCAGGAATTTTTTTGGTACATTTTGAAGAATTTTTTAGCGTCAGGAAATTTTTTGACGACCTGAAAATAAAATTAGGACGCCAAACGCCAAAAATACTTTCTTTATGTTTACCCCGCGCTCGATCATATCTATCTTCGTTCTCACTCATACTCTCGATTAGATCTATTTTAAACACCATCACTCACTCTCGTCTTAAAACCATCGCTCGCTTGCCGCCGCTCTGGCTCCGTCGCCGCCGGTCTCGATCGCTCACGCCTTGCCGATCGACTGTCCAACCTCTCCACCATCGTTCCAAAACACGGAAGGCCCCGATGCGAACAAGCTTTGTAAAGCCCAGATCTGCCACCACCAGGCCGTGTAGAGCCCAGATCTGCCGCTGGCTCTGGTTGCGTCGTGGTGACTTTTCCTTTCTCCCGAATTCGGTTTACCCCTCTTTCTCCTTCACCATTTTATTCTGAGTTTGTCACTTGTGTTTTTCTTTATTTTTCTTTATTCTGAGTCTGTCATTTTGTGGCGTTTTATAGTTGCAATAAGAGATTAACGATAGATTTGATGGCGGCGTTCTACGAAAATTTTACTTGTGATGACTTCTCATTTTTAATAGATTTGAGACATATTTTGATATATTTGAGAAGTCATTATTACTAATTTAAAGACATTTTATTGAGATTTTGAGAGATATCAATTTGGATGCATTATTTGGGGGATTTCAATTTAAAATAAAAGTTTTTGAGTTTAGGAAATAAATAATAGTAATAGGAAGTTTTCTTAAAAAGAAAAAAAGAAAAGAAAAGAAAAGAAAAAGAAGAAATAAAAATTTAGTTTTATTATTATTATTATTCGGTTACAATGTGCAGGAGATAGATACAATTGAAACGAAATTGAAGATTTGAAGACGTGTGGGCCCCGCGATTGAATCGATTGATCAAATAGAAGCCCACGACAGCGTTTTGGAAAAAGAAGGGAAATTGAAAACCTAATTGAATTGAAAAGGTAGAGGCGCTGTACAGAGGAGATTGATTAATTAATCGCGAAAAAGAGGGACGCATAGGGCACGACTTGAGAAGGCGAGAGACACAGATCGAAGAAAGGCGAATCACACAAGCTCCACCCTCACGCTCTCGTCACCCACCGTCACTTCTCTGTCGCCGGCGACCTCTACCATCACCTCCATTGTCGCCGGCGACCTCCACAACGTAACCACCACCCTTTTTAGCCGACAAATCAGAACACAACACAGTGGAGCGAGAACGTCGAACCAGAGGGAGAGATCATTTCTTAATTTCCATACTCTGTTTTTCCTTTTCCCTTTGATTTTCAATATGGTCCTCCATCTGGAATTTTGTGTTGCTGTGATGGTTTTTGTTAAAGCCATGTTTGGCTAATTTCTCTTTGCAACCTAGAGGAACTTTGAACTTATAGGTGTAGATTGGACTTTGTTTTTATTAATTAGTTATAATTAATATTAATTTTGGTTACTTAATTTGTTTGGCTTTATCTATTTTATGACTGGCCATCACTGAATATGAATTTGAGAATTAGAATTTACCTTGACGAAGGGAATTTTAATTAGGCTCTGAGATTAAGTAATATGGGATTAGATTACGATTTAATTTGCGATTAGGATAGACATATACCTAATAGCCCCATATAATTGTTGAAGAGTGTATTCGAGTTTTATTGCCTCTTGAGTAATTATGTTAGACATAACAAATTATACCCAAGAGAGGGTTGTAAGTGGACCGACAGGCACTTATAGCTATTTTTACTTGAGATTAACAAAATTGATATTAAGGTTAATTAAATTAGTGAAATCAAGGTTCATGAAGCTAATAAGGGATTAGTGACTCGGGTTGCTCTTTTAATAATTGTGATAGTTTGTTTATTTTAATTCTAGTTTTAATTTAGTTTCTCTGAATTAAATTCAATCTGGTTTGCTCAACTTAATCGAAATTATAAAATTAATGCTTAACCGAAGTTTGTGATACCAAGTCCTCGTGGGAACGATACTTTTCTTATCACTTTATTACTTGATACTTACCAGATATCATGAGTTATGCGCTTAAAGTTTTTCCCTATCAACTGGTTTAGAGCTGGAGGATGGAGGAGGACGTGGTACCTCAGGTTTTTCTCTTTTTATTTTTTTCTATAAACAAATTAATCAATTTTTTTTTGTAATATGCCTGCCTACCTTTTCATACGTAATTGACATTTAGCTCTGCGGTAAATCTAGGAAGATGGTTTGCAAATGAGTTATAAATTGTGATAATTTTATACAAAGAGATTAAGAGTGTTTAGATAAAAAAAAGTCGTGATATATTATTCATCTGATAAGGTTACAATATATAGAAGATAATGTGAGATATTAAAGCTATATTGTAGCAATAAATTACAATAATATAATAAATTATTATACTCATAATTTTGGAAAAAAAATATTACAAGTTCATCAAAAGCTTTGGTATGCAATGCTTGATCTGTCCTACCTCAATATTCCGGCTAAGGATCACAAGGGATAAAGGATTAGTATCCAATGCATGTTTTTAGAAAGTGTTAGGAATCTCAACTCTTGTGCTAATAATACTACCTATATTGCTACATGTTTACACGTCTAATGGCTGAAAATTTATGTATCATTTGCCTAAAAGAATAGGAAGTAGATTTCTCCCTTGCTTGGTTAGATTTATCTCATTTTATTGGCCTATCCTCATACATGTCCACTTAGAATCTTGCAAGTGAACTACCTAAAAAAAGCAACTATTGTATTTTAGACACCTCGTCTGACATCCTTAAGATTTGTTAAGGCTAGCCACCAATGAAGTGATGGTTAATATAAGTTATTGACTTACAGGATCTCACTGGGAAAAAAGGCTTTTGATGAATGAGATTATGGCTGGTTCTGTGGATACAAGATCTGTAGTTTCAAAAAAGCAACTATTCTATGCTTTCTTCATCATAAGTTGATTCCTAATATTTGAATTCTAACATCTTGGGTCAGTTTCGGAAGTGTTGATGCTAGCTGTCAATCAACCATGATACCTTGTAGACTTGCATTCAATTGGTATGTAGCTACAAGTTATAATGTCCTTCCTAAAATTTTCACTCTAGCATTGATTTGCTTGGCTTTTCTGGATTGCTTAAGTTTGAGGGTCAATTTGTGCATGCTTCTAATGTAGGTGTATGGCCTCATCGTTGGTATGAACCGGATTTGTACGATGTTCTATGACCCGGGGAAATGGTTGTTATCAGCACAGATTTATCAATAATTCTTTAGAGGTATGCTGTATGGTTTATAGTGAACTGTCAATAAGTGCTCCTTTTTGGCTAATGCTTTATTTGATCATATTTCTATCTAAAGTTTGGCAGCAGTCTGAATCTATTTGCTTTTAATGATGGCATGTCTTGATAGTTTATTTCCTTAACATAATAGCAATATGGACAGGCACCACGGCAATGTTTCACTCTACTTGCTATGCCTGTTGTTTGGCATTGGGTGGCACTTGTAGGTTACTCATTTTTCTCAGAACTGAATCATATTTTCGAGTGTTCAGAAATTTATCCTAGTGATGATATCATGAACTAGAAACTTTCTATCCTTTTTTTATTTATCGATTATGTACGAAAGTGGCAAAATGTCCTCCATTTTTCTTGAATCATTCTGCTATATTCTCAAAAACAAGAAAGAACCTTGAATACTGTCTGATATTTTTCTTGGCTAAATAGTTTCTTATACTTGATTCATGGCAGCAATGATCTTATGATTTTGACACTGGAGCTGATAAAAACAAAAAGGAATCAGTAGTTAATCTGTTTGGTAGGTGAGTTCATAACTTATATTTCTTATCTATGATTTCTTCTTTGTTACTTCAGGTTATGTTATAGAATAAAAACTGATCTTTTATCTTTTTTATTGAATTTGGGAAGCCGAATTGGAACCTTCATTGCTACTTGCAACTTGTCTCGCTCTCGGTTTCATGGGACTAACTTTGTCTGCTATGAAGGCTGGAAGGGGATTCTGCTACTATCCAAGGTCCTATAATATGAATTATACTTCCATAATGTGTTCTTGCTATCCATGCTTATTTGCCAACTCAATTCACTGTATTATGGTTACCTAAGGGGTATAATATTTTCTTTATCTAAGTTTTGGCAACAAGCTTCTTGTTTCGTACAATTTTAGTTTATGAGGAAACAAATTGGTTTAATGGTCAATGATCCTGTCTTACGAACACACAAGGTGAGATGTGTAAATTCTATTTACTGATTTCATTACTGCCTTGATTCCTGATAGCTTATTAGCACTATAATGTATAACAGCCTTTATCGGTGAATGCCCAGTATAGCATATTGTAGCAGGAATATAAAAAAGAAAAAAAAACTTATAAGGCGTCCTGAAATAAAATCAGGACGCCTTATGTAAGGCGTCTTGAATAATATTATTTAGGACGCCTTACTAATTTGACAGAAACCTTAGTCGCCTCAGGGTCAAATCACAATTTCCTCGAATTAAAATGCAATATAGTCCAAATAACTCGGGATCGTTCTCTTATCAAGGAGCCAATTTATTTTGAATTCCTATGTTAAACTAAGTCTTAAAAACATGATTAGAAAAGGGGTTTTGTAATTAGTTTTCTAAATTAAAATTCATGAAAATATAAAGAAACAGTCTCTATTCTTTTTGGTATTTTTGGAAAAGGTGGCTATCCTTGCTAAAATATATTTGGGAGTTCAAACTTCATTAAGTCTAAAAAAAACAACCTTAAGATAACACTGTTCAATAATTTCAATTAATAAGTATTCTACAAACATAAGAAACTACTACCTTTTGAAATATTGTTAAAATCCACTTAATGTGTAATTGAAATTGGGATGATTTAAAATGTTTTTCTCAATTAGAATGTTCTAACGAATCATTCAAGAGCCTAAAATCAACTATGTTTACCATTCATAAACATGACACATCAAGCATAATTAATCAAGCATTTAAAGAAATATGGAGATTTAAAAATCAAAATACATCATTCAATTTAAACTACAATAATCAATCCACATGAACACATAACAGCAATTCAAGTCTCAACTACAAAATGATAAACCTAAACAGGAAATCAAATTTATAGTCTAAGCAAAAGATTGAATTAAAGAACTCCCATATTGAAGCACAGATGCTCAAGCCACAATTCTTCATCACCAAGAAGCAAAGGTTTTAGCCACTCATTAGTTTGAACTTTGCCACAACTTCATCACGACAGAGAAAATCCATGGAAATTAGATGAGATACCAAACAGGGGATACAAAACAGAGGCTGGTGGTGAGTGTCGATGATGGTTTTGCGCCAATTTAGAATGATCATCCACGTTCCACGCCAATCCAGTTCTCGCGGCGCTGTATGTATATCTTGTAATGTTCAGCACCTCTCTTTCTCTGCAAAACAGGTCTCGCGGCGCTAGATATATTCTCTAGAATAAATCAGGTCAGGTCGGTGATGATGGTGGTGAAGTCTAAGAGGGAAAGTCGACGGGGAGAAGAGGAACGAGGGTATGATCCAGCGTTCAAGTCGTCGTCCAGACCTCCTGTTCATTCGCGGCGCATACCCATTTTCCTTCCCTCAGCTAGGTCTTGTCTTCTCGTCTCTCAAGTCGCGCCCTCCAGTCGTTCCTCTCCTTTCAATTCTGTCCGCTTCCAATTAATTAATTCCCCCCAAAATCCCACAGCTCCAGGTCGCGTCTCTGCTCTTCTTTTGAATGAATGAAAACCTAATTAATCAATGGCCAAAACGCACAGTTGCAGACAGGGACCTAATTGACAATTTAAAAAAATTCTGGAGTAGGGACTAAATTGAAACTTTTGCAACTTGGGTTCAAACTTTTATTTTTAAATTTAATCTAATCTTTTCAAGTATCTACAACCCAAAATAATTAATCTAACATCAAATATTCTGTGAAAAATCAATGATTAAGAGTAATTACAATTTATTTGACAATTTTTCCCTTTTTAAACCAAATTTAATATATTTAATCTTAATCTCAATTTATCACAAGAAAAGCATTTTAAACTTAATAACTATGACAAAATGCATTTAGAATCCCAATTTTACTATGAAAAATCATATAAAAAATATGGTTAGATCACTTACACAGGCATCCTAAATATTCAGGACGCCTTATGTGTCCTAGGATGCATAAGGCGTCCTAAATAGTTCCCGAATATTATTCGGACGCCTTACGAATAGTTCCCGATATTTATTTCGGGACGCCTTACATAAGGCGTCCTGATTTAATTTGAGGACGCCAAAGTCGTGAATTTTTAACTTCCCCCTCCTAAACGTCCCTCTAAAAAGTGACGTTAATTGGGTTTTATTTAGGACGTTTTTTTAGTTTTTTGTAGTAGTGTGGACCCCAAGGCTAAAGACAAAAATGACCTCATCAATAATCAAAGGAATTAGGAAGAAAATAAGTGAGGAAAGAGACGACCTTTATTAGAGAATCTTGAGTCGCTTGAAGGAGAAGTTCTCATCCCTAATGAGAATCATGCATTTGTCTTTGAAAACATTTGTCTTTATAGCTTCAGTTTTTTTTTTTTTTTTTTTTTGATCCCTATATATATCATTCATTCTTATTTCCACATTAACATCTTTTGTCTATGAATTAACACATATCCAGTGATATGCATTGAGACAAAGACCATTATTGCGGATATCGCAAAATTTAATTAATGATCTGTTGCCGCCCTGGTGCTCAAGACATTTAGTAAGTTTACATAATATTCATTAATTGTTTTGAATTGTAAGTTGTTATATGTTTTTTATCTAGTCTGGCTAGCTCTAGGGATGGCGTTGTTCAATTCAATAAAGTACAATATGGTGTTGTTAATCAGAGTAATCTTTACTAGTATATCTACCAAGATTTTGTCTCTCGATCAGTAAGTTCCAACTTTTAATTCAAGTATTGGACTTTTTGTATGTAAAGTTTAAACTTCGTTTTACTTTTCCAAAAAAAGCATTGAGCTCCTTTTACACAAATACTACCTCTTGGTGCTTATTATACTGCAAAGTTTTAAAACTATTCTATTCTAAATATAGGATAAAGATGTGGTAATTAAATGTCCATTCATCTTTCCTTTATTATTTTATTACAATAAGTTGTTGGTGTGATTGGCCAAAAAAAAAAAAAGTTGTAGATGTAGTGTGCTTTTTAATTCTTTGGAAGGAAAAATTTAAACCTATTAAACACAATTAGAATAATAAAAATACTTATAACAATATAAAACACGTCACATAAAATTAAAACAACATAAATCTATAATAATATTCAACAATTTTCAACCACAATAAAAAAATATGTTAACAAAAATTGACTTGGACCAGACCAGACCAGTTCAAGTGGTTTGGTCCCTGGTCCAACCCGACTAATTAGTCTAGGATAAAAATATGTTACTTATTTGAATTGGGTAGATCTAGATTCGGGTTAGATGGATCGGAGACCACTGGGTTTTAGCCCACCCCTACTCCAAATATTGCATTGTTTTTCATTTTTTACTTTAAATTGTTTATAGGTCTCTCTCATCTCTTCCTTTTCACTCATTCTCAGTAATCTTGGGATAATTATTTATCTGGAATATTATATTTCGATAAATAATACCTATTGAAAATAGGTGAATATGTGGTTTCAAATAATAAGTAATAATTATCTTATTTTCTAAGGTAATTACTATGGAAATTAGAGAGATAAAGAGCTAAAATGTATTCTTAGGCATTAAATGACCTAAAAATATTATGATAAATCTCATATGGCAACAAATATTGACAAAAACTTAGGAAGTATGTTGTCTCTAATTTTAGGAATTTTTGGGATTATTTCCTTGAAAAATTGAGAAGCATAAATATAATATTATTAAAAGCATTTTTTGGCCCCATGATTTTTAATATTTTACATGGGACGTAAAATACCAATGTCGTGCAAAAAGTTGTGAGATAATAATTAATCCTAATTATGAAAATTATCAACAATTAGTAAGTGGCTAATTAAGTAATTAGTGGCTAATTGTTTAGATTAAGATATAAGTAAATTAATTAGTAAATAATTAATTTAAGGGAGAAATTCGAAATTAATAATTAAATATTAATAAAATATTTTATGCTTAGAAAAATAAATAAAAAATAAAAGAAAAAAATAAATATCTAGATATGTTGAATTAAAATAATAATATATATGGTAAAGAGCCAACAAGACATTTGAGAACGGATAGAAACTAAATCCTACACCAAGACATAGGGATTTAGTCTAGGACATCTGGACTTTTTATAAACCAGTGAAATTCTACCTCGGAGTTGACTATCTCCGAAGTGATTTCTGTAACCAACTAGGTCATTAAGATACAGGATAAATGAGAAATAGGGCAGATAGTAGAAATAATACCTATAGAAAACGAAATAGTTGTGACAAACCGGGGATAAGGTTTCTTAGGTCAAAACATATTACGAACCAAAAATTTCCCGTAAGCCGACACTTTCGGAAGTGATTTCAGAATCAGTTGGTGTCGTCCTAAAATGTTCAACAGACAACGGAATGCCCTTAATGGGATCATAAATTTCATTAACCCAGATATTCCTACGAGAGGATGAATAGACCTTCGCTATGTTCCGGATTTTAGAGATTCGTCAAGATTACGCGATTCGGACACCGATCGGAAACTTTATCGGTAAGTCGCAAAGATGACATCATCCTCTTCTAGAAGGATGACATAAGCGGGACATGTGGAAGGTCAAGATGAAGCCATGTGTCAAAGTGCGATCCGACGGTCGAAATCTGATCTGAAGAACTTTTAGGGTATGTTTGGTTTGAGGGAAGGGGAAGGAAGGGAAGGGGAGGGGAGAGAAAAAAAAAATGAGGGGAGGAGAAAATTGTACTAAAATTTAGTGTAGTGGGGCCCACAAAATTTTCCTCCCAATTACATTTTTTCTCTCCCCTCTCCTCCCCTTCCCTCCTACTCCCTCAAACCATGCACACCCTTATGTAATTCCAACCTTGTCCCTCCTTTCTTCTATAAATAGCAAGCCTTCATCTTCATTCTTCTTCACCCCAAATTCGAAAACTAGAGAGAGGTTAGAGAGAAGGAAGAGCCCGGAGAAAATACCGCGGAGCCCGGGTAAGTTTTTCGGTCCCTAGTCTTAAGCTTTCGGTGTTTTCTTTCGGTAGTTGTAGTAGGAATATTGTTTTGATCTTTAATCTTCCAATATATTTTAGATATCATGTTTTTGGGTTAAATATGATATATATTTCGAAAATCATGTTGGGAAAAGAGTTCGCGAAATTTTGGAAGATTAGAGTCAAAAACAAAAGCTCGGCGAAATTCCGCCAATTAGGAGTCGGGGCAAAATGGTACTTTGTACCTAAAATGCCCGTTATGATGCTAAATGTTGATAAATATCATCATTTTAGGATATTTGAGTTAATCGTGCCGCTGTCATACCGCCGACATATCCGTTTACGCTATTTGTCATATTTTCCGTTTTTTCCGTAAAAGTACCGTTTACCGCCGACATAAGGTACGTTCGCGTATGTAACACTAACGCCGATGTTTATGATATGCATATATGTGCTAGGTGTCTTGTGTGTGTTTAGTTGTTATGTTGCTTGAGTGCATATAGATGTTAGAGTATATCCGCATCATTGGTGCGATGTGTCCACACTTTGGGGGCGATATGTGTGATGTGGTGTCGCATTGTGTCCACACCTTTGGGGCGATATGTGTGATTATGCTGGGTGCGATGTGTCTGCATTGTGTATCTGTGAAAATGCTGGAAGCGATGTTCTGCATTAGTTGTGTATGTGTGCTGTTAATGTTGTGAACGTCCGTAGTCCATATGTTGTGTATGTAAACATGAGGTTAACCGTTACCTGGGGTCCGTATGCATGGGACCTCAGCTGTTGATATAGCCTCGGGGTCCGGAGGACCGAGAACCCAAGACGCATAGGGTCACTGGACTCCAAATATTGCGGAGATTGTTTTTGTTTTTTACTTTAAATTGTTTATAGGTCTCTCTCATCTCTTCCTTTTCACTCATTCTCTCTCATTTTTTTTCCTACTTATTCTCTCTACCAGTTACCCTCTCAATGAAAATGCTGTTTTTGAAAAATAAGTTGTATTTTTTTCATCTTTATTATTGTTTTAAACCAATTTTAATCAACTTTTTCAAGTCACATAATTTAATTAATTTGAAAGCAGGTAGTATTAGATTAAGCTTTAAGAGTATGCCCTATTCAGATTATTACTTTAATTTTTTTTTTTTTTGGTAAACATACGGGGCAATCAGCCCTTATTCATTCCAAAATCAAGAATACAACGTGGGCATGATAATCCCACAAAGTCTCTATACAGTAAACTCTCAATGAACAGAGGAGGGAGTCATATATAACTAAACAATCCTCCTGATCTATACTAACGCCAGCAAGAGCATCAACGCACCTGTTCCCTTCTCTATATACATGAAGGACCATAACTCTGTAAAACTTTTTCATGACTGTACCAATCTGGGCAAGTAATCTCGTCCCTGCCTCATCCTCAATCAGCAGATCATTAAGCAGATGTACCACCGCCATGGAATCACTTTCAACAATTATATTATCAAATTGCTTACTCAGGGCTAATTCTAAACCAGTTAAGACAGCACACAATTCAGATTTTATGGCTGAACACATACCTAATTTTCGAGAAAAACATAACCATCACTACTTCGAATCAAACCACCACAGCCAGCCCGTTTCAACTCTCCCCGAGATGCTCCATCAGTGTTTACTTTGACCCACCCTTCCGCTGGGAACAACCATCTGATATTTGCTTCAACACGTGAGCCCCCCCACCTTTCCAAACGCAATACTTGCTTGCTTTATCTCCTTAACATACCATGAGACTATGTATGATCTGTTCTCAGGCATAAGGAAACCTTCCACAAAAAGGCACTTGTTACGCCAAGTCCACAGTAACCAGCAAGTGAGACCGAAAATCAAGCTCCAATCATTTCTTTCCTTTGCTAGATTCCAGCCAAACCAAGCTTTATCTTGTAAATTCATGAATTATGGTTCAAACTGCCCACCCAACAGTTCAGTCCATAAACTCCGCGCCATCCCACAATCCCGCAGGATATGCATCAGATTTTCAGCAGCTCCTTCACAGCGGTAACAGTAAGGGCAGCCACCCATTAACCTACACTTTCGTACATTGGTCAGCAACCTATCATGAATAGCTAACCAGAGAAAAGTTTGAACCCGTTTTGGTCCCTTCCACCTCCACAACACACTCCATACACTCACCTCACTAGCTGGTTCATTCCTGATAATTCGATACATATTAGAAGCAACATAATAGCTATGCATCTTTTCCCCCCATCGAATTGAGTCTTCACCCAGCAGATTGGAGGGTTCTCAGCCAGTAAACACGCCATCCCAT
The DNA here is from genome assembly GCA_019022615.1 of Acacia melanoxylon. Lineage (NCBI taxonomy): Eukaryota > Viridiplantae > Streptophyta > Magnoliopsida > Fabales > Fabaceae > Acacia > Acacia melanoxylon. Next base: position 6,275,041 of record JAFJYJ010000011.1, read on the forward strand.
CTCTATTCAACCTTCCTCCAATCCTCTCCAAATCCCAAGCACCATTTTCACTAACCATGTCTTTCACCTTAGTTATCCTCTCCTCATCAGTTAATTGGCCAATACACAGCCCCGATAACCGTTTTCCATTCTGCATCCAACTGTCATGCCAAAAATAAGCATTCTCTCCATTTCCTATGTCCCAACCAAGGTTGCTAATAACTTTCGGCCAAATGGATTCCAAACTCTTCCATAGCCCTGAGTCCGTTTTTATCACCTTCACTTCCCTTCTAAAATCCTGCTGCCTCCCATATTTCCCATTTAAAACCAGAGAGCATAAATTTTCAGGTTTAGAAATTAAATTCCAGACAATTCTCCCCAATAAAGCATCATTCATGGCCTCCAAATTCCTCAAACCAAGGCCACCATTCTTTTTTTCCTTGCATATCACATCCCAACTGACCGCATGAATCCTTCTTTTCCCTTCTTTACTCTGCCATATGAAGTCCCGCTGCATCTTCTCCATCTGTTGCCTTACACCAATGGGAACTTGTGAGTGCTGCATAGTGTAAATAGCCATCTGATTCGTCACTGCTTGCACCAGAGTGATTCGTCCAGCTAGTGACAGGGTCTGTTTCTTCCAGCTACTCAACTTATTTTGCATTTTATCCAGTAGGCCCTGAAATTTGGCCTTACCATTTCCTCCCTCTGTCAAGTAGGCCCCCAAATATCTTCCTAAATCCTCCATTCTTCGAAATCCAGAAAAATTGCAAATCTCGTTCTGTAATTGTCTGTAACATTCTTGGAGAAAACTATACTAGTTTTCTGCACATTGGTTTTTTGACTAGACATTTCTCCAAATGTATCCAGAACCTCCATTATTGCATGCATATTGTCCATATCAGCTTCACAGGTAAGCAAAAGGTCATCTGCAAAAAGTAAATGGGACACCTCTACACCATTCCTTCCTAATCTCAAAGGTTTCCACTTTCGGTCATTCACATAATCCATAATCAGGTGTGACAATTTTTCCATTCCCAATACAAAAAGATAAGGAGATAGGGGATCCCCTTGCCTCAATCCCCTAGAAGGCACAAAAACATCTTTTCTACTACTATTCCACACAACTGCCATATTTGCGACTCATTGTGCCCATGATAACCTTCCTAAGATGTTCATCAAGACCAATATCCTCTAACACATGTCTAATAAAACTCCATGACATCCTATCATAAGCTTTTTCTAAGTCAATTTTTATAGACATATAGCCCTTCCTTCCTTGCATCCTACTCATAGTATGGACTACTTCTTTTGCAATTATGATATTATCATGGATGCTACGTCTAGGCACAAAGCTAGTTTGATAGAATGAGGCCAATTTATCCATACAAGGTTTTAGTCTATTGACAATCATCTTTGACAAACCTTTATATAACACATTACATAAAGCAATAGGACGAAATTGGCTTACCAATTCAGGTTTCTCCACCTTAGGTATGAGTACCAATAAGGTATCATTGACTTCCCCAATTCGCTCCGGCTTATTCCATAGTTCCCGAATAAGATTGCTGACTGATGTGCTTACCACAGACCAGTTTTGCTGATAAAAGGTTGCAGGAAAACCATCTTTTCCTGGGGCTTTGAAGGCCCCCATCTCAAAGAAAGCCCTTTTGATTTCCTCACTGCAAATGTCCCTTCCCATTCTCCTTATTTGCCCTTCATTCACCTTCCCCCAACTCTGCCTTGTAATAAACCAATCCCTATTACCCTTATCTTCATAAAACAGGGTTTCATAGAAGTTTTGGAACATAGTTGCAATAGCCTCCTCTTCCTCAATCCACTCTCCATTGTTGTCTTTCAGCATTTTAATCTTATTCCGCCTTCGTCTAGCAAGCGTCTTAGCATGGTAGTATCTAGTATTGAGGTCCCCTTCCTCCAGCCACCTACCTCTCGACTTTTGAAACCAAAAAATCTCCTCTTGCCGTAAAGTGTCCATTAGCTCTTCCTCCAACCTCAGCTTCCAAAGTAATTAGAAACGGATTACTTCGCCTTTCAATACTCTGCGGATGCCATTCAACCTGAGAAACAGCCTATTCTTACGTTTTACCAGTCTCCCAAATACCTCTCTATTCCAACAGATCAGGTTTTCCCTCAATAGATTTAGCTTTTCATGAGCCTCCCCACTCCCTCTCCAACTTTTCTTCATAACCACATCAAAATCTTCATGCATTTGCCACATAGCCTCATATATGAAATTTCGCACCTTATGCCCTTTATTAGTCTCGGCCAGTTGTACTAATAAAGGATGATGGTCTGAACAGAGTCTTGGAATAACTCTGACCTCAGCATTCACAAAGCATTCATGCCACTGCACATTACACAAACATCGATCTAGGCGTTTATACACCCTATCAAGGCCATCCCACTTTGGCCCTTTCCATGTAAAAGATGGCCCATGAGTGTCAAGGTCTATTAGGCTGCAAGACTGAATCCAATCATTGAAATCTTCTGCATCTCACTTCACTAACCCATCCACCTCCTTTTTGCTCCATAGGCGTTTTGATTTCGTTGAAATCACCCGCTAGCAACCATGGCTCATTAACGCTATCAACTAACTGAGATAAAGTCTCCCAAAGGCTAAACCGACGTTGTTCATTGGGGCTAGCATAGACTGCAGTGAGTAACATTTCATCCCCACCCCCACACAACTTGCAATGTAGAAACTACTCCTCTACTAACTTTACATCCACTGTTAAATCATCTCTATCCCAAACAATCCAAATACCTCCCGAGAAACCTATAGCCTCCCTTCGAAAAGAGTGTTTAAATCCCCAGCTTTTAGTTATTTTACTGGCCTGATTTCCACTCACTCTAGGTTCCAGAATTACAAGCACATCAAGCTGATAACGAAACTTCATATCTCTTACAACAGCCCCCACACCCTTACTGGCATCGCCACGACAATTCCAAACTATTAGTTTTAGCATCATAAAAAACTATTAGTATAAGAAAGAGACCACCAACACCTTAATCAGCAAGGGCAGGAGTGGTAAATTGCCCCTCAATGCTCATATCCTGACCTCTAATCGGGTCCTCGGTATCCCCAGAAACAAGTAGTTGGCCCGTGTCCATTGCTGTATTTGTTTTAGGCAAATCAGCAGGCTCCCCCGAATGCAAATTCTCCTTACCTATCGTCTCTACTTTCTGGCTGTTAAAAACAAACGGACAGGTTTCAGGTACAACTTCTTCACTAATCAGACCCACCTTGTTCTCCTTGAAACTAATCTCCTTACTAACATCAGCCAAAACAGAAATTGAACTACCTTCCGCCATCTTCCTACCACCCCAAACTGACTTTCCCTTACTCTTGTTAAAAGGCAACTCTGGGCCCCTCCTTGCACTCCCTTTAGTTCCCAAATTTCCGGCTTGTAGCAGAGTCCTAGAGGCCCCTTCTCTATGAGATTTCTAGTGACCCCTCTAGTAGCCTTCTCCACTACATCATCTTTCCCCTGAGTTTCTTTTGGTTCATCATTCAATACCGCAAACCGTGATCCCTTAAGGTGCTCTTGCTTAGGTATAGCATTGCTTCTCGGTCTTCTTCGTACGTTGGACAGTCTGCCATCTATCCCGTTCCCCTACCTTTGCTGTCTCACCATTTTTATCTTCTCCAATAACCTCAACCTCCATCCCTCCATCAGTGTTACAGCGATGAAAGGCATCACAACCATCTTTACTGTGTCCTGTTCTCCCACATTTTGTGCACAAGCACCCCAACACACATGCGAGCACATTTCCCCATAGCTCTATGTGCAGTATGCACATCCAGTCGAATGGCTTTACCGATAGAATTTCCCAGATTCAGCAAGAACTTTTTGTCAAACAGAGGTGCAGGGAGATCAGGTAATCTCACCCATGCTACTACAGACTCAATCTTCGCAGCTTTAGGATTGAACTTCGGCCTCCATCTCGCCACATTTAGATAAGCATCAGTGATTACCCACGGACCACCCGTTAAGGCTTCCATATAATCCTCTTGGTTTGGAAATTGACCAAGAAATAGTCATTCTCCATATCAAAAACGTCAATACACCTTTTCCTCGCCCACAATTGGCTCAGTTTTTTCACCATGAAGCCATAAGATAGCTGGCGGCCCAACATTTTCACAACCAGAGACCTCCGGAATGGCTTCAGGAGCCTTTCCCTCTCTTTCTCTTCGAAATTGAAATTCGGACACAGGGGATTAGAAAAATCTATACAGATCAAGAGGATTTAGTACCTTCGCAAAGTCAGTACCGGCACCGTAATCCTCAGATTCATCGTCTTCCTCAGTCTTCGTCCATTGCCACCAGCAGCTATTCGAGTTAACATTCTTTAGCAGGGATTCTCTATAGGACTTCGGCGGTTGGTCCTGTGCCTTAGGATGCATCCACTTTTCCTCACGCACTCTAATTGATTCACTACCAGAAAATTCGTTCGCCTCGACGCTCACCTTCCTTTTCCTCCGTATACTTTCCTCACGCTCTTCCTCCCGAACAGCCTCACCCTCCCCCCTCGACACAGAACGACCGGAAGGGACACTCATTTCTCCGTCACAGTGGGTGACGGAGCTCACAACGGCAGATTTCAGAAAACCCTAGCGGAGCTCTCAATGTTCGTTTGTGATCAAATCCCTTTTTTGATTATTACTTTAATTTACTCTCTCTTTCACGCGCACACATGATAAACACCATAATTAGTACATAACAGAAAGCAACATTGGACATGTCTTTCTGCATGTGAACCAAAGGATGTAACTGAGCGTACGAAACTGATATTATTATTCCTATATTTATAGAGGCCAAGAAGATAACTCTTCCCACCCCCCTCCAACAGTGGGTCGTGAAGTTCTAGTGTGTTCTGATAGCTCTTTAATTATGAGCATTTATTTGTGGAGCAACAAGAGTTTGGCATCAAGATAATGGTGGTCCCTACGAAAGAGCGAGACTGATCCATGTTTTATATACTACTATTATTTAATTTAATTATAGCATAGTAGTTTGCAGTCATATCTTGTACAGTAATATTATATATATATATATAAAAGGTTTAGTCGAGCTAAAACGTCATCCGTGGTTGTTAAAGGTGATCAATTCAACGTTTTTAAGTAAATTAAGCTTTTGCATCAACTTGTAGCTACAACATTACACGTTGGTTTCTCTCATTGTTTATTTTCTCATCATCTCCTATAATCTCTAAATCATATCTGTTCAATTAAATCTGTAAGGTAAAAAATGAGTCACGTCATCAAGTTATCACTTATTTGACTTTTCTCTCATCTTCTCAATCAACGGTCGAGATTAGCTCCTCTTCCCAATCAACGGGCCTATAAGCTTATGAGGGATTATAAGAAATTGAGATAATGAGGGGATCTTCTCCCATCACTAAACCCTGCTTATACATGGCTTCTTTTTGGTCAATAGTCTATCAATATTATAATATAAAGCGTACCTTAACTCATAATATAATGCGTTCTATTATTACTTACCACTCTGGTCCTATTTATAAGTCCTTTTTGACTAAAAAATTTGGTCCTATTTATAAGTCCCTTTTGATCAAATAAATAAGATTGTGACAATTTTGTCCATATTAATTGTATCAATGAAAATAGAGAGAGAGAGAGAGAGAGAGAGAAAAAGAGTTGAAAGGTATCCAATCATAAATGAAGGTAAAGTTAAAAATTCACCCCATAATCATTGAGCTAACCACATCTTCTTGGTATGTGTGATTTGATCAAAAAGAACTTATAAATAGGACCAGAGTTGTACATTACAGGTTTCGCTTTGAAAAATTCACCCGTTATGAGTGATATAGATTAAAACAGACATTTTACTTAAATTTGAAATTATGATATATAGTTTAAAGTTTGCCCTGCTGCTGTAAACCCATATAGAGTGTTATATATATATATATATAATATTCTCAAACCCTCAAGCATTGCATGTTTTTTCCTTAGGTTCATTTTGATTTAGGAATCGCTTTTAAACCTTTACCCTAAAAATCAACAAATCATCCCTACATATCTATTTCCACTATTACAGACTTTTGTGTTAAAATCTATTATAAAAGAAAAGAGAAATGCTGAGAAATTTTTCTTTGCATTACATATATCTAACGAAATTAAATTGCTTGAATTATAGGCATACATAGTGAGTGATCTTAGGTCTGATATCAATATAGCCTTTTGTTTTAAAACCTTATCTTCTGTCGCGTTTGTGTGTGTGTGTAACGGGGCAATAGGTTTAATGTTCAGACCAACTTGTTGACAACTGTCTTGCATTTCTGTATATATCATGCGATTTGATCTTTTATTGATTAAATTATTCAAACCATCCTTAAATTAATTACTACTCCCTCACCTCCTTAATATATAAAATATTTAACTAATTTGATTAGATTATTAAAGTTAGTTAACATGTCTTTTCTAAGACACCTAGTCATTTTCTTTAATTCTCTCTTCTCTTTGATTATGGTTGAGGAAGTATCAATAGGGGTAAATTAGGAAAACGTTTACAAATAAGAAAATTATATCTTATATTTAGAACCAAGATCAACTTTCTAAATATTTCTGATATATTAAGAACTAGAGGAGTATTAAGTCATAGTATTAACATTTATGGATAATTATTATACATTGAAAGAAAGTGACTAGTAATATAATGTTCAACGAGAATTTTAATGGTACGTATCCACGTTTTAAGCCACAAGTTTAGAAGCTAAAAGAAGTCCTCAGGTTGAGTTTAAATTACGAAATCCTTCTTTTCAACCCTTTCAAACTCTTTTGCATGTACCGTGTTGTTTAAAACACCCAATTTCGCCAATAAAAGCCAGTTCGATCGGTAAATATAGAGGTTGGCTTATATGACTATAAGGCTGTGAGTTAATATTGTTGGCAGACCATTTGTAAGTATCTTTATCAGTTCTTTTTGAGCTCAATCAGATTCAGATATAGTCCTATCTCTTGGGAGCTTGGGAACTCATAAAGGCATGCCCTGGTCTTACAGGTGAGTCTTAGGACTTAACTCCTATAAATTTGTTGGTATAAAAAAAGGGTTAAGGTGTAGATCTACCTATAATTATTTTTGTCAAAATTGCACATGGCACCATAAAATTTTTCAGGATATAAAAATACACATTAAATTTTTAAAACAGTGTAAAAAATGACAAAACTGTTTATTTAGTTTGGGCAAAATGTACGTGATTTTATGTTTGTGGGACCCACAACATTTCTCTCTACGTAAAAGTAAGATTCTCAATTTCTTGTCAACCATATAAGAAGATAGAGGAAAATACAGATATAAGAAATACAAACGTCACTATTATTATTACCAGTGGCATAACACAGAAGTTATTATGACCACTAAACACAGTACACACAGGCACATAGCGCACATGCTCCTACACAGACAATTAAACCCAGCCATGGATCAACTCATTTAGATTGAACTGACAAGAACATCATGATCAGATTCTTTGGTGGAAGCGACAGCCTTCAACCGAGATGAATCAGAGTTAACAAAGTTACATTGAGACCTTATTTCACCTTGAGTTCCAGTCAAGGGGCTAATATTACCCATCTTGATCATGGAAGCAGCAAACTGTCTGAAGAAAAGGGCTTGGTCGGCGGCGAAGCGATTGACGATGGCGACGGTGTCTGCGCCCGAAGTGGAGAACAACACCTGGTCACTGTTAAGGAGGCCACTGTGAAGTTGAAGGTTGTTGTAGTAGTTCTTGTCGAACGTGTCAGGAGTGGTCGGATCTAAGTTGGCCAAGTTGGATCCGTCACCATTTCGAGGGCAGATTCTGCTTAGGGTTTGAAGATATGTTGTGTTAAGGTTAGGATCTGGTTGGCCTGTGTTACTGAAATTGTATACCCTGTCCTGAAAATTTCTGCAGTGTGACCTTCCAAACGTGTGAGCACCTGAAGAAGTAAAGCCAAATATATATTTCATTTATATAAAATAAAGCAGAACAAGAAAATTAAACGCAGAAACAAAGCGAGCGCGTGCCCATATATATGTGTGTGGGGTTAGGGTTCAATTTTGCTTCTGAATTTTTTCCCATAGGAACAATGCGCATTCGAAAGTTTTTGATTGGCTAATTTCACTTTGAAAGTATTAAAAAAAAAGGAGTGAAGTCACTTTAACCATTAGAAAACAAATATTGACTATTAAAAATTGATATTCACCATTAATATTTTTAATAGTTAGAGTCGACATTACTCCTTTTTTAATACTTATGCAGCAAAAACTTCTGAATATATACCATAATTCCTATTTGGAAACTTCTACGACAAAATTGAACCTTTACACTCCAAATGCGCGCACACTCTCTTTGGTCCTTAATATAAAATTCAATTAGTTTTTTTTTTAAGAAATTAAAGAAGGTAAATAAATTACTTTAAAGTATTTAAATTTATTGTTTTTTTCTAAACTAATTTTGTCATCTATAAACTGATATATAATATAGTAATACATAACATATGTTATGAATAAGTAATAATGTATTTAGCTTCCTTATGAATCTTTCTAAAAAAATCAATTGGATCTTATATTAAAAACACAAGTAGTATGTATGTATGTATATAAAATATATATATATTTATACCAGAGAGGGCAACGAGATCAATAGTGTTGAGGCGCTGAACAAGGAAGGCGGCTTTGAGCTGAGTCAAGTTGAAGGAAGGAGGAGGAAGGTTTAAATTTGCCAAGGTTCGATTGGCTGTCGTGCTGTCCCTTCGTCCCAGTGGAACTTTCCACCCGTTTCCTTCAGTCTGCATTATTATTCAATAACATGTTTCTGAGCAAAAATCATGTTCCTGGCCGACAACTTCCACTTTTAATTTTCCCCACATCCAATATATGTGTAATATGTGTACTACACACACACACATCCAGTTCCCTTTTTTAAAGAAAAGTAAAGTGCATGCACCCCTACCCCATATATATATATATATATATGCTAATAATTGACACATCCATTACTCTATTAATCAACAACCAAGAAAATTTACTTTCCCTATGGGCTTGACTACATCATATCAATGTGGTTGAGCCAGCATTTAAGAATGACGAGAGGGACAGAGATTAAAAGAGACATATGATACGATGTTCACATAAATTGGGAGACAAGCATGTATTATGGCTTCTGATCTGCCACTTCCCGTCTCTCTATCACTGAACTGTGTCCTATTTATAAGGTAGAGGGGAAGATTTTTTAGTCCTATTCATAAAGACACAGTCATCAAATTTTTCATATATATGTATAGTTTTACCATTCATTACTTATTGTGTAGACTCTATATATACTCATGGGTTACAATAATGTATATCATTAAACAGTGATAAAGCTGAAAAGATATTGAATTTTAAAATAGAGTTAATGAGATTCCAACATATTTTTCACAAACGAAAAAACTTAAACTTTATTCATTAACTCTTTTATAAAATTCAACAACTTCTCAACTTCACCCTGTTTAATACTACTTCCGGTTCTAATAATACTACTTTAATTAACTTTTTTGGAGAGATTAAAGGATCTAAATAAGTTACTTAATAATTTCATTATATATTAGTTTATGAGATTTAAACTTCTCATGTTGCATGAGAAGAAGAAGATTCCTATACACGCATGAAATGGTGAGACCCACACACACATATATAAATGGTATATATATATATATATATATATATATATATATATATAATGAGCATTATATATATATATGTGGGTCCCACTATTTCATGTGTGTGTGACACATACACTTCTACTACAACATGAGAAGTGTTTTTTCTTTAGTTTATTAGTCAAACTAATTAGTTTGAAGAAAAAATAAAAATAAAAATACTTTAGAGTAATTTAATTAGTTTCTTTAATCTCTCCAAAAAAGTCAACTATATAAAATTAGGACCAGAGGGAGTATATATAATACTTCAAGAGAACAAAATCAATACAATAATAAATAAAGAGTAAAATTGTACATTCTTATTTTAAAAAAAATCTCTCTTGGCTCTCAACATTTTTTCATAAGAAGAGTATGGTGGAATTGTGTGTGTGTTTGTATGGGTGAGAGGAATTAAGATGGATATATAGAAGAAGCATATATAGTACCAAAATGACGGAGACTTCAGCAGCAAGGGCGAGAATATCGGCACAAGAGACGGTGGCCGGGCACGCTGCTTCCACCGCCGTTTTGATGTTGTTGACGACGTCAAGCCCTCTGATAGAGTCAACATTTGGAAAAGCATCTTGCTCGCTGTCTATTGTGTCCGTCTTGTTCAACAATATCGATGCATCACAACCCTGCATTATGCCCCACCACACCGACATGTTCCGTTACATTTAATTCAAAACAAGTTGAAACTTATTATCACGCTTTCCAAGTATATAAGCCACCCACTTTAATTTCGTTGAAATTTCCACTGAGCGTACGTGAAGAGACATTAAGAGCAGAGAAATAAACTCGGACAACATCCATCCAACTCTAAATTATTGTCCATCCTTTCCATTTTAATAGTATTCTAAATTAAAGTTAGATCTACGCATTTCTCAGCTTTATTAAAGTATCATCTCGGCAACATCCAAGTTATTATGATCTTGGACAATGTGTATTTTTTTTTTGTGGTACAAAACGGGGCATATTAGCCCTTCTGGACAGTGTATTTAATTCATACAAATGGTTCTTTACATACAGATTAAGCTCAAAACAACAAATAAGAACTTTACTAAAATATTAACAGTCATAATTAAGTCTACTAAGACTTCTCTCACCATCACCATCAAAATAATCACATAACAGAAAATTAGTTCATAAAACTCTATCAACATTACTCTCAAATAATGCCTGTAATAACTCAAACGGCCTTCATCATGACCACAAAAACAAAAGTCTTAAGATATGTTTGGATAGAGAGAAAAGTGAGGGGAAAATCGATCGAGGGGAGGGGAGACTAGGACGGAAAACTTCCAAAAATGGGAAAAACTTACTATTTTTTTTGGAGTTTTCACTCCTAGTTTTCTTTTCCTCCATAATTTTATCTCCATCCAAACATAGGGTTAGATTCAACTTTAAAGTATCTGCTGTTCACTACAAGACTTGTGGTTAACCTTAAAAAATACTACATTAGAAGACCATGTAGAGAGAAAGTGAAGGAGATGATGAATGAAGAAGAAGAAGAAGAACGTACTTGGACAAAGCAATCATGGAAGTGAAGCCTGACGAGACTGGCACCAATACGAGGATCAGAGTCTAAAGCATTATCAACAACCTCTCGTACTATGGCATGCACCTTAGGACATGAGTTTTTGTAAAACGAAGGATCTAACTGGCCGTACGAAACTGATATTGTTCCTGCGAACACCACAAATGCACAGCATAGAGCTGCCACAGAGACACGAAGAGAAATCATACTTACTAAGAAGCTTCTTTTTCTGTGTTTGTGAACTGTTCTTGTGTGTTCTGAGAGCTCTTTATGAGCGTTTATTTATAGAGGACAAATAGTGGGTCGGTTTGGCACCATGATCTTGATTGATAATTATGGTGATGGGTTAATTACTAAGGTAATATTGTGGTCCCCAGTCGAGCTAGGTCACGACGATGTTGTTAGCATGTAACCTAATTAGTATTAAGACATTTATTCATAGACAAATTTTCTTTCTAGAAATAACACCTTAGGTCTTTATTAATATTCCCACAGTCCCTTGGGAAGGGCTGATTTGAGGGTGAGTAATTAGCATACTAACTTGCCTTCTTCCTTTCTCTTTTTTTTTAGTCCAACGAACAGCCCCCTTTTTTTTTCTGAAAGTTTTGATTTTTAAAAGTGTTGTCAGTCATGCATAAATATAAAATGGAGTTTACACTTCTCATGTTGCATGAGAAGAAGAAGATTCATATACACACATGAAATGGTGGGACCTACATCTTTTTTATATAAAAAAAACCTCAAGCATGGAAATGGTGGGACCCACATCTTTTTGTTTCTATGACATATGGATACACTTCTCCTACAACATGAGAAGTGTATTTCTCATATAAAATCTAGTTGACTTTTTTAGAGATGCTAAAAATAACTAAATAGATTATTTTAAAGCATTTATATTAATGTTTTTTTTTCAAATTATTTTGTCTAATTTATAAACGATATATAATCTAATATTACTTAAGATATAATATGATTAAATAACTTATTTTACCTTTTCAACTTCATTTATTTTTTTATTTTAAAAGTCAGCTATATCTTTTATTGAGAACTAGAGGAGAGTATATGAGAATTGAGTGGTCCCCCAATAATGACTAATCCATGTCTTATATATTTATGGTCATCTATAGTGGGCGACCATATATAGATAGTACACAAGGTTTAGTTGAGAAGAACGTGATGTTTGTTAACTGTGATTTTTTTTTTAAAAAAAAAAAAGATTATTTTTCATTCTTTTTTTTATATATATATAATTTTTATTTTCACATAGACTTGTGATCTTTTTCTTATTTGATTAAAAGTATAAACCCTTTATTTTGAGACTAAAAACTTAAAAGATTTCCGCCTTTCCTAACAAACATGTTTTCTGGAATTGAAACTTGTATTCACTTTTTTACAGAATAAGGTTGCTTAGGGTCTCAATTTCCAACTGGTTGGTCAAGACTTATGCGCTTTGCCATCGATCCATATGGTCCCCCCAATTTTGACCGGCAGCTTCCTTAATGAAGAGGCGTGTTCAACTTTTTTTCTCTAAATTTTATAAGAGAGTTAATTTTGCGTTTTTAAGAACTTTTCAATAGAATCGAATACAAATTTGTATCATATAGTGTTTATAATTTTAATAACTTGCATTGTTAGGTTTTTGATCAAGCACAATTAAATCATCTGGCGGACAAGCTAGTTGTATAATAAAAGTACACGAATTGCCACTATTAGCAGCAGTAAAATATATTCGTTATTGCATATTTGTCTATATTTAATGGTTTTTTTTTACCAACATTTAATAGTTAAATATCCAAACATCAAATATTTATATATTAAGGGCAGAAATTTTTCACCTTTATACGAAAAGACGCGAAACTTGCAGAGCTTTAGAGAAAATCGAACCGAAAACCCAGGACATGCATGCCACAAACAACTTCAAAGACAGCCAAGGATGGGGGAAGGAAGAGAATCATGATTTCGGCAACATTGGAGAGGGAAATTATAGTGGAGATGCCGGAAAAGAGTGGTCAGAACTGTTCGACAAGCGTGCGGAAAAATGGTGGGAATTTTGAAATCGTGAGAATAGGGTTTAGAAAGGGATTTTAAAACCATATATTTGACGGTTTATATTTTGAAAATCTATTTATATAAGTTTCACGGTGTTTTTATAAACAACCTTCATATATTGATAGAATATATATAGCGGTTTTTTAGATACAATCATCAAGTAAACAATGTGTTTTTTCCTTCAAAAAAACCAAACTTATATATCATGATGGTTATATAAAACAGTCAAATATTGTCTCATATACTTAACGGTTGTTTTAAAAAACCGTTATATAATTCTTTCTCATAATTTTGCCTATTTATATTTAACGGTTTCATGAAAACCGTTAAATATGGAGCATGAGATATACGTGATTCTATAGTTGTGATTAACACATGTAGTATATTCTAAGAGAATAAAGGTGTCTTCTTCTTTTTTTTGTAAAAAATTCATATATAATCAGTATAATTTTACCTTAATGCCCGTTAGGTCAATTCAACGAAGGACATGGTTTTGAATAGGGATTAGGGTTTACTTTATTCCATGCCTTTTGCATCAACTTGTGAATAAAAATATGGAGGCTTCTTTTAAAATCATTGCGGCACGTACATTTTCAGCCTATACTCTCTTTTGGTCAATTGTTTGAAGCGTACTATTGCTTTCTTTACAGTTTTCAATTTAAAACATTCACCTTAAAGGTTAAAGCGTGCCAGACTATATTATGTTTTGTTATTTAATTTTTAAAGCAAATCCCAAGCATGGGTTTAAGAATCTTTTAATTTATAGAGGAACAGAGCGATAATTTATGTGAATTAACTACGAAAAAAAACATTTGGCTTCTATATAATTTTAAGATGGTCAAGTTATTTTGTTTAGAGGAACAGAGCGATATTTTTTGAATTATAAAGAATAATTAAATAAATTCATGGACTAGTAGTTTAACCTTTTGTGAACTGTTGGCCTCACGAGGAGGAGAATATCCTCCGGATACGGCAATATCTTCTTAAAGTCTGATTTTTAATTATGAATATGGATAAATAAGTAGAGACCCATATGTTTATGGGGAAAATATATAAACTTGCATGTCCGTTCGAATTAACGGTATAAGTTATTTTTCCGATGTGATTTTCGATTTACGAAATAAGTATATGATAAATATTTTGTCTCGACTTACATAAATATAAACTTAAACAAACCCAGTGTGACGCATTGTTGGAGAGGTTTGATTTTATTGTTGGGAGTGGTTCAATTTATTCAATATAAAAAAATGTTTTCATATGCCACCTTTTGAGACTTCAAATATTAGTAGATTTTGTAATAAGCAGCTTGTTTCATTTTTCCACAAAATCCAAATTGCTTTATTCTTTGGAAAATGACACATAATGCCCAATAAAGAAATGAATGATATTAAAAATCTCAAACTTATGAAATGACTAAGACAGACCAAATTGAAGAAATAGTAAAAAGTAAATGAACAAAAAAACTATTATTTGAAAGACTAAGCAAGTTGTAAATAACGAAAAAATATACAGTTGCGAATCAAAAGTAGATTATGAAATTTTTATAAATCTCAAAAACTAAAGTAAGTAGTAATTAATTTTTTTTTTTACCATCTATAACTTATTTATAATGAATCCTACAACTTTGATAATCAAGCTTCCGCAATTGATGACAAAAATTTCTAACAATAAATTGTCCATTTCCAATTAATTATCCAATATTTACAACAAAGATAGATTTGCAACAAAGCTTTTCAGTAATTGCAATTAATTAAACTAACTATGGATGAACATTTAATTTCTGTCTATTAATTTTAATTTTTAACCTTAATCCTTCTCATACATTTCACAAATGTATAATACTTCAGTGTTTATTTATTTTTGTAATCCCTGTATATATCATTCTTTTTTATTTCCACATTAACATCTTTTGTCTATGAATTAACACATATCCTCTTTTTTTGGCTAACGAATTAACACATATCCAGTGATATGCATTGAGACAAAGACCATTATTGCAGATATCGCTACATTTAATTAATCTGTTGCCCTGGTGCTCAAGAAATTTAATAAGTTTACATAATATTAATTATTATTTTTGGATTATTGTAAGTTATTATATGTTTTTTATCTAGTCTGGCTAGCTCTAGGGATGCTGTTGATTCTTCAATTCAATAAAATATAATATGGAGTTGTTAACCAGGGTAATCTTTACTAGTATACCTACCAAGATTTTGTCTCACAATAAGTTCTAACTTTTAATTCAATTATTGGACTTTTTGTATGTAAAGTTTAAACTTCGTTTCACTTTTCCAAAAAAAAAAAAAAAAAGCATTGTGTTCCTTTCACAAAGATACTACCTCTGGTCCTTATATATATTGCAAAGTTTTAAAACCATTCTATTCTAAATATAGGATAAAGATGTGGTAATTAAATATCCATTCATCTTTCCTTTATTCTTTTACTACAATAAGTTGTTGGTGTGATTGGCCAAAAAAAAAGAGTTGTTTGTGTAATTTTTAATTCATGGATAGCACTTTATTGTGATTATTAATTTTTATGAAGGAAAAAATTGAAAAATCACATTTTAAAAATAAATAAATTTTAGGATATCAAGCACCACTTGTTAATCAAAAGGCAAATAATGGCATGAATAGTTGAATACTTTCTTACAAGTGAAAGGTCACGAAATGGATCCAGCTGCGCTAGCTATTGCCCCTGAACTAATGCAAATAAAGAAAAATTGCCATTTCTCAATAACAAAGAAATTCTTTAGCTTAATCATTAACTTATAATTAAAATTTGGGGGGTTTACACATAGATAAATACTAGTTTGAAATTGACTATTTTTAACTAATAAATATGAGGTATATTTAGGCATTCAAGGGGGGAGTTCAAGGTCACTTTAACGTTTTTCTGTTTTTTTTAAGGGAATTATATATCATTACTACAAATAATTACAATCCACCCTATTAAACTTTAGCTTAATAAAAAAATTTGGAAGGAAATTAAGTCCCTCCCTTCCCCATATAAGGTCTTACGCTTTTTAATTCCAACAATTAGTTTTTAGATTGTGGTTTCTTAATAACTTATGCTCTACTCATTAGATACTAAATTTACGCACGCAATGAACGAAATCTTATATTAAGCACATTGTGTATATCAATATAGCGAATAGTGACGGTGGATATTGAAATTTGTCAATAAGGAAGCAATGATATGAACAAAGAAGTCGTGTTTGTCGGCGTGTTTAGGGACCAATATTATATTGAGGCAAATGGCGTGTGTTCGTCACATTTATGACATATATAGATCTTACCCCAACAACTCCACTTTCCCCTTCCACAAAATACGCACAAGATCGTCTCTAGAACAATTTCATTTAATTTATTTATAATGACGACCATTCTAACATGATTAATAAAGCGATACTACTTTATAGTTTATATATACGATTATACTTCTACTACTGTATGGTTTTAATTTTTGTTCCACAATTTTTTTATTTCCACGTAAGAGAGAGTGAGCTTCGCTGATGCCACTACGGGTTAAGAATGAGAGGCCATACGATCCAAATAAAACACATAATTAGTACTCTCTCCAGTACTTAATATATAACATATTTGGTAAGTTAATCTTAGTCTTAGATATAAGACATATTTTTTCATATTTTGTAATCTTTTCCTAATTTACTTCCCTCAAAATAATCAAGAAGGAGAGTGAATGCGGGATTAGGAAAGATAATTAAGGTGTTTTAGAAAATACATATCATATTAACTAACTTTCTTAATATAATCAAATAAACATGTTTTATATTGAGGAAAGGAGAGAGTAGCATTTAATTAGTACACATAGTTAGCATATGCTTTCGTTTGTAAAAATTATATGTTTGCTTTAATTTGACAATTTGCAGATTGAGGTTTAAATGATACTCCATTTGATCCTAAATATAAGACATATTTGTCTTTTTTTGGGAGATTAAGAAAGTTAAATAAGTTATATAATCATATCATATATTATGTATCCTTAGATTGTATATCAGCTTATTAGTCAAACTAATTAGTTTAGAGGAAAAAATATAAATATAAATACTCTAAAGTAATTAAATTAATTTCCTTAATCTCTCCAATAAAAAATCAACTATGTCTTATATTTAAGATATGAGAGTAAGTATTTAGTTATTGACGTGTTTTAGCACAGTATTAACATTTAACAATAATGGAGGACAAAGGGGTAGAGAAGGGTTTGTAAACATTTTTAAATGACCATTCAATTAAACAAAGGGTTAAAATCAAACGCACCATAATGCAAAAGCATATATCAAAGTTGCTTACGATCAGTTAACGTGGGTTGGACTATAAACGTGGGTAAAAATATTTCCTTATAATGGAAGGAAAATACAGGGGGGGAAAAGAGTCCTTGATTTTGATACTTAAGCTCAAGAATTTCAGATTTCTATACTACAAGTTAGTGGATAAAATCGCTTTGCGATGAAAGCAATTTTTGAGAATATATTGGTTGTGTTTGGGCTGGCGTTATACTCAACATTGCAGGCAAAAAAATTAAACGTGGTGTTGGAAACTATTTTCAGTGAGAAAAAAGTTCAATAACAATGGGCTTGTTTGGCCTGTCTTTTTTTTGGGCGTTTTAGAACAAATATTTCAGTGGCTTTTAAGCCACTGAACCAGTAGGAAAAAAAAAAAAGCCAACTTGTCTTGTTTGGAATACCCAGTACGTTGGCTGGGCTTATGACTGTAAACCAAACGCTATCGGGCTTAATTGAAGCCCCAAATTGAAGCTTTAATGCAGACGCACTGGAACAGCATCCTCAGCTGAATCCCTTTGCCCTGGAATCGCCCGAAATTGCCCTGTACCTCGCATGGCTTCTGAAAAGCCTGGAATCGCGCCCTGTACATCGCGTGCCTTCTGAAATTGATCAAAGATTCTCCATCCCATCCCGTGCTTCTTGATCGAACCATATTTTTATATGATTTTTCATAATTAAATTGGGATTTTAAATGTATTTTCTTGGACATTATTGCATAATTAAGCACTAATTTGAGTTAGGGAGATTTGTATTGAATTAAGTGTAATTAGGGGTAAAATGGTCATCATTTGTTAATTATTCATGCAAATGATTTCTTGGACGTTTGATGCTACCTTGTACTTAATTTTGCATTGCAGGTGTTTTGGAAGAAAATTGAAGAATTTGGAAAAAAAAAATGTCATTGGGGTCAAAATTAATGTTTTGAGGAATGGGGAAAATTACAAGAAAGTGCCCAACAACTTCTGAAAATTGGAAATGAGTGAAGAAAAGGGTCCAGAGGAAAATTACAGAAAAATCCCCAGATTTATTATGAATCGCGTTATGACCCAAAAGTATTTTGAAAATTCACGCTTAGGTCCCTTTTTCAGAACTTTCAGTCTTTACACTCAGGTCCCTGGTCAAAACTCTGCGTTTTGACCAGGGACGCTGCCTGACCTAGATGAGAGGCGAATGGGAGAGCTGAGGGATTTGGTAGCAATTAATAAAGGGGGCCGACACATTGAATTGAAAGGAGAAGAAAAAGAGAGGCCGCGACTTGATTTGGGGGAGGCGGAGCATCATCGACTCACAGGACCTTCAACTTTCACGCGTCATCACACCACCTTCCTTCACCTTTTTTCATTCCTCTCACCAGCGACACCACCCACCACCAAGTCACCGGCGAGCTACACCACCCACCACCGCGAGCTGGGGAACAATCTAAAACAGGGGAGAAGTTGCAGGAGCGAGATTTTGACGCCTTCACATTCGAACTTCATACATCATCGACTTGGGCATCGTCTTCACCACGATATCCAAACCTTCATCGCTGAACCACCAGACCAGCTTCTTTCTCTTCCCATTTCAGATTCAGCGACCTCCTTCCATCTTCACCATCATCCACCACTCTTCCGTATTTTTCTTTAATCTGTCTGTTGCTTTCTTGCTGATTTATTTTCAGAGCTGGAGTTGAAGCAATGAGACACTGAGTTCATTGTTTCTTGGAGGTGGAAAATTGTGCTTGAGCTTAATGGACTTCATAGGGGAGTTTTTTCTATCTTTCTATTAGTCTAGATTTATATATTTAGGTTGCCTAGTTTTAGGAATTATTGTATATAAATTCTGGATCCGAGATTAATGTTCATTGTCTGTTGGATTGATAATTGTGATTGATATTGGATTTTGCAATGTGAAGATTATATTTGTTTTAATTTCTTGTGGTTGCAATGAGACTATATTAATTAGCGTGTTATTGTCTAATTAATGTGGTTGATTTGTGCCCTTTGAGGGACTGTTATGTACTCAATTTCAAGAAGACTCATGTTGCATTATTCCAATTTTAATTGCACATTAAGTGGTTTTTAACAATTTCTCAAGAGATAGTGGTTAGCTATGTTTGTAGGAGCTACTATTCATTGAGATTATTGGACTCGGTGTTATCTTGAGGTTGTTCTTTAGACTTAATGAAATTTAACTCCCATAATCTTTTATGAGCAAGGATAGTAATTTCTTCATTACCAAGAACATCCAATTTACATTTTATTCACCCTTTTACCATTTTATAAATAAAATACCAAAAATATTAGTTTAGGATTTAATTAAATTGCATCCTTATTTTAGTTAATTAATTTGAAAAGCCAAAACCAATTTTCCCCTTTGTTTAATTGCATTTGCATGACATTTAGATTACTTAGGATTCAATAAAAGGCTCCTCGAGAGAGAGAGAGAACGATCATAGGTTTGCCTATACGCAATCCTTGGTTTATTTTTGATTGTAGACTGGGCTAAAGACAAAAAGGCCCGCATCACTTCTTCGTGCCCAGATCATCAGTTGTTGACTCCAGCATCCTCAGCGTTGCCTTTGTCCAGTAGAGGAATCTCTCCGTCTCGGCCGTCCAGCTGATTCGCGTGCTCGTCTCGTCCAATCAAGCCCAGAGATTCTCCCAGAGCTTGTCACGTCATCGCAAATCCATTCTTGTCTTCAAATAGCATATTCGTGCTCCATCCACTGCACCTGTGCTAAATTCATCATCTCCGATCTCTCGCTAGCGGAAGAAGCCGTCGCTCTACACTCGTCGGAATCAGTCGATCAGCCCAAGCACTTGAAAAAGCTTCTTCAGGTTTGTGATTTCCTTCCATCTAATGTGCCCAAGAACTGGATTAGCTCTGGAATCATGAGTTTGGGAATTTTATTTTGAGTTTGATTTCAGTTGATTTTGAGTTTCTATGTAGTGGAGTACTAATATACATTTGGGATTTTAATTTTTGCTTGGATTCTTGCTTCCTGTGAAATCGACTGATTTGTACATGTCTAGTGGAGTACTAATAAATAACGTGTAAGGCTCTGTCAAACTGTTTCTTTATGTTTTAAATCTGAAATTTCATTGTTCTATTATCATTGGTTCGTCTATTTCAAGTGGAATTTGTTCCCCCCATTTTGATGATATGATTAGAAGAGTTTCTTACTCTAGTTGAATTGCATCTAAGTTGAAGCAAAAGGGAGGTGTAAACAACTCATGATAGTGACCATGATTATGTTGTCTGCGTCTGCTTAGCTGTTTCTGGTTTGCATTGCAGGCTGAGTGCCCCATGTATTTTATTTACAAGGAGGAATCATTCAAGGCTTCAAAATTTAATTTTCTCTGCCATTAAAATGGCACAAAAAATATAGAGAAAAGGTTTTAAAAAAAAATGAATCCTCTACTACACTATCAGTTCATTCATGCATTGAAAAAGGAATGAGACAAAAGAATATAATCATACATGAAATTAATTTTTCCGTCTCTGTATTGGTACACAAACACACAAGTAAAAAGGATATGGCAACCTTGTACATAGTCACATATATTTTTGTTTTTCCCCTTCTGCATGATTATAAAAGAAAGTCTAAAACTTGTAATTATTAAGGAGACATAAAACATGCTAGGTTGCTAGGAGCTTAGGACTAATACAATGAATGTTGACTCATGTTCATATTCACAAGTACCTTTAGTGTATGACTCCAAATTATCTTTCATGATAATATTATTATTCATACTCGCTATTACATTTGTTTAATACGTGTTACTTGTAAAGATGTTGTGTGTTGTAGTTTTCTATTGTGTTTGTTGTTTATTGTATACGTTATAATGTCAATTTATTTCACTTTTTGTTGTAATTACTCATCCTCTAGCAATATCTATTGTTGTGTAGTTTTAATTTTAAATGTGTATTAGTAACCACAGTTAGAAGCTTCAGCTTTACTGTAACACATATGCATATTATTCTGTGTACCTTACTGCCTAAATCACTATGATGTGTGCTCTTCTGAGGTATTTCATGAGCTTTTTGCCTTCATGTTATGCTCTATGTTGTTTTGTTTGTTATGTTATCTT
The DNA here is from genome assembly GCA_019022615.1 of Acacia melanoxylon. Lineage (NCBI taxonomy): Eukaryota > Viridiplantae > Streptophyta > Magnoliopsida > Fabales > Fabaceae > Acacia > Acacia melanoxylon. Next base: position 6,296,685 of record JAFJYJ010000011.1, read on the forward strand.
TGTTTTGTGTCTACCATATATGTCTTGCACCAACACGTACCTTGATACTTTGTGTCTATAAATTCTATAGTAACTTAATGTCTGTCAATATTTATTCTATTGCCTTTGTGTGCCTACTCTATGTGCTGATGTATTACACTGAGTGTCAATCAAGGGTACTAGAAATAATTCCATTAGTCTCAGCACCTATTTACTTATTTTCAAAGAGTCCATCTTTAGGATGAGTTGAGTATGGGCCCTGAGACATCGTAGCAAAGTTTCAATACAACCAGGTATATTGGCTAATGTTGAAAAGTAAAATTCAATACAATTTTCAGTACCATAGTGATTTGCCATATCACTTAATCTCTGACCATATATAGATGTGCATATGTGGTATTTTTTTGGCTTATGCTTTAGTCTTCATTTTGTTTAGACAGTAATATATCTGTTCATTTTGTCTTCACAAGCCTTAGATTTGTATTTCCTTATTTATTTTTGTTCCAAGTTTCTTATGCTGTTGTCCTTGGTTGTCTTTTCAAAAAGATCGGTATATCTTTGGGTCTTTGTTTTACATACACATATATAAACTACCTTGTTCCTTGAATTTTAATTTCTTGTTCTTTATCCATTTTGTAGCAGGATATTGCTCTGTCAAGCCACGGTTGTAGGTGAGTTACGAAAGATGCCTATGTCCAAAGTTATTGCTCTAATTTGAGTTACAGATGATGCAAATTAGTTTGAGTTTTGTTTCTATTAAGGTTTCAATTTCAAGATTAGAATTTTGTATTATTTTCTTATTTGATTAGTTTGAGTTTTGTTCAGTTTTAAAATTTAATCACCTATTTTTCTTATTTAATTAGTTTGAGTTTTGTTCAGTTTTTAAATTTAATCACCTGTTTTTCTTATTTAATTAGTTTGAGTTTTGTTCAGTTTTTAAATTTAATCACCTGTTTTTCTTATTTAATTAGTTTGAGCTTTGTGTCTATATGCAATTTTGTCTCGGCCAACGCAATCAAAGATTCAACTTGAGTCATAAAAATCCAAGAAACAAATGCCTCGGTAATTATTTATAGGTAACGTCTTTACGTGAATTTTAACTTTTATTAAAAACAATTAATGACAAAGTATATATATGTTTAAAGAAACAAATAAACCCAACGAAAAGGAAAGTAAGGAGTAGATTAAATCCAGTATATTACATTTGTTTATTATATTGCTATCATACCTATTTTTATTATAAAGTAAGTATATGTTTTTGTTAATTACCGATTATTTACATAGCAATATGAGCACGGACAGAAGTAGAATATGTTGGGATGATAGATGCACAAGAATTTTCCTCCAACAATGTATTGACCAAATTCGAAAAAAGAATGACAAGGCGGATCATTCAAACCTATTGGATGGATAAATATTTTTTATGGATTTAACTAAAACTCAAGAAAATCGTTGGAAAAAAAACAACTGAAAAATAGGTATGATAGCTTGAAGAAAGAATGGAGGGTATGGGACAAGCTATTTGCAAGAGAGACTGGTATATCATATGACAGTGTCAACCATAAAGTGATTGCAGAAGATGAGTGGTGGGATAGGAAAATTCAGGTATAAAACTCTTAAGTTTGTATTTATATTGTTATTATTTATTATTTTAGATTACACTTAGAAATTTTGGTTTTTTTTTTTTTTTTTTTTTTTTTTTGCGGGAGAATCCAATGTATGCAAAGTATAGGTACAACGGCATAAAGTTTGCCAAAGAATTAGAGATAGTCTTCAATGATGGTATGGCATCGGGTTCTTTACAATTCTCACCATCTGCAACACCGCGTGATGACGAAGATGATGTGTACCGGCCCACAATGGACCTAGAAGAAGGCTCAGGTGATAGTGAGGAAGAGCTTCCAGGTGCAACTACTGGAGTTAGTGCCCCTTTAGGAGGCCTAAATTTGACAACAAGCACACAACCTAGTGCACCTAGTGGTTCAGGATCCGAGAAGAGAAAGAGGGGTCAAGGGTCAAATGCAGGGAGAAAGAAAAAAATGTCTGCCTCGAAACAAATAGCAGATTCTATTAGTATGATAGCTACCGCAACTAAGGATAGCTACCACAACAACTTGAAAATGTCAACCATGATGTTCCAATGAGTTACGTTGTAGGTGAGTTACGGAAAATTCCAGAAGTTGCAGCTGACCGTGACTTTCGCCGGCGATGTTATAACATGATGATGCATGAGATGTCGCGATGTGTTTGTTGCACTACAAGGGGACAAAGATGACTTGGTAGAGTGGTTGCAGCACCATGCGTACAACACCCCATCATGGCAGGAACCCCCGACGAACTAAACCTGAATTGATTATGTATTTTGTATTATGTGTTTTGTCTTACGCACGTATTTATGTGACGCTTATTATTGTTGTTTAACGCTTGTTATTTTATGTTCAACTTTATGTTTGTATGTTTGATGCAACTATTATATGATGCACCTATTATTATACCTATCTATGTATGTTTTTCATTCAGTTAAGTCTTCTCCTTGACATAGATCTTATTCTCCATGGAAGGACGACGTTTGTCTCGTGCCCAAAAAAAGGCCTTACAAGTTTCTATTATGGAGGAAGAGCTTAGAAATAACGTACTGATTCTTTGCCTTGGTGGCTCAACATATGACATCATATATTTGCAAAGAGCCACGTAGAACTAGTAACCAAACAGGAGCAATGTGGGTGCAAGAGGTTTTGCAAGGCCATGACATAGTATGTCATGAAAATTTCCGAGTTGAAAAACATGTCTTCTATCATTTATGCTCTTAATTGGTAGACCATGGGTTAGATCACACGAAGTACACAAGAGTAGAAGATATGGTAGCAATGTTCTTATATATAGTTGCCCATGGTTTAACAAATAGAATCATACAGGAACGGTTTCAACATTCAAGAGAAACTATCAGTAGGTTATTCCACAAGGTTTTACAGGTCTGTCTTGGTCTATCAACTGAATACGTCAAACCGCTTGATCCTGAGTTTCGCGGTTGTCACCATAACATATCAGGAGATCAACGCTACTCCCATATTTCAAGAAAGCAATTGGAGCAATTGATGGAACTCACATCAATTGTGTGGTGAGCGAATCTGAGCACGACAAATATGTTGGGAGAAAGGGATATCCAACACAGAATATCATGGCGGTCTGTGATTGGGATATGTGCTTTACTTATGTGTTGGTAGGCTGGGAAGGTACGGCACATGATGCACGTGTGTTCAACAGCGCTATCACTAATCCACGTTTGAATTTTCCCCATCCACCTCAAGGTATATCTTCAACACCATCACTATGATTACATTTTTTTCCTCGTGTTTATTTCACTTTTCCTATAATTTCTAAGTGCCACAAAATTTCCTCACTTATCAGGGAAATATTACTTGGTCGATGCTGGCTATCCAACACCAGTTGGATATATTGGTCCGTATAGACGTGAACGTTATCACCTTCCACAATTCAGGCGACAACCGGGATTTCAAAATCCCAACGAGTACTTCAATTATTATCATTCAAGTTTGAGGTGCACTATAGAAAGGACATTTGGAGTCTGGAAGAATAGGTTTAATATATTGCGAAATATGCTCCCTTATGACTTTCAAACTCAAATCCACATAGTTTGTGCAACAATGGCTATACACAATCTCATCCGGAGATTTTCGAATTCTGATGTGGAATTTGAACGAGCTGACCAAAGAGATTTGGGTGATGACGGTGAAGATGAAGATGATGATAATCCACTTGATGAAGACCCCTCATCAAATACCAATACATTATCTTCACCACAAATGAATCATCTTTGTGATAGAATCAGAGAAAAACTTGTCTGTGATAGAAATAGGAGAAATTAATGTATTATTTGTATGCATTTTATTTTATAAACAATTTTATCCATTAAATATTTTTAATTAAGGACTTTATTGTTTATTAATTTTTTTAATAATCATTTAACTTTTTTCCAAATTAAAATTTTTATTATCCTAATATATCCAACTAATATGTATAGTAGTATTAAATATGATTCATGCCCTTTTCAGTCATTTTCCATCTTAACTGACTTTTCAAATAACAATCCAAACACTCATCAGTTAAGAAAAAAGCCACTTCTGCAAAAAGCCAAACTGGCAATCCAAACACAAATCACCATTTACAACCTGATTTTTTTCTTACCGAGCTTTTTTAAAAGTCAGATAGCTTTTAAGCCACCGCTCCTACCGCCAACCCAAACAGGCCCAATGTTTGGATCAGCTTTATTTCTACTGAACTTTTTCACTTAAAGCTCCTTAATCTAAAAGCTCCCTCCTCGAGCTTCTTCTGTACAGTGTCAGCATTGGGCGTTGTATGATTGAACATAGGGCCCATTGTGGAGAGAACACTAGGGTTCACGAAAAGAAAAAAATTCTGAATGTGTTGAGTGATTATGGAGAATTCCACTAGACTTCCAGCTTTTTTCTTTACCGGAAAAAAATCAGCTTTTTATTTTTTATACATTTTTTTAATAATTTTTATCATATATATATATATATATACATATATATTATTCAATCAAATTCAGTCATTTTTTATTTTAATTGACTTTTAAAATAATAATTCAAACACTTATCATTTCAGGAAAAAAAAACAGTTCTACAAAAGTCAAACGGGCAATCACAAATCACATTTACAACCTGACTTTTTTCCTATCGACTTTTACAAAAGTCGAGATAGCTTTTAAGCCACCGCTCTCACCGCTAGGGGTGAGCATTCGGTGTTCGGTTCGGTTTTCGATAAAAACCGAACAACCGAATTGAAGGCATTTTGATGACCGAACCAAAACCGAACAACTAAAATGATCGAAACCGAACAACCAACTAATTTCGGTTCGATTTTTAGTGTAGTTCGGTTATTTAGCTTTTTCCTACTACAAGCCCGTCCAATGCAAAAAAAAAAAAACTGCACCCTAGTAAAAATTCTAACAGCAAAAAAAATAAAAAATGAACACACACAGATTAGCATATCAGAAACACTGAGGATTATTCCAGAAAATAGTAAGAAAATCAACAGCCAGTTGCAGATCAGAAAGATGAAGAAGAAGAGGTACAATTTGCATATCAGAAAGATGAAGAAGAAGAAGAGGAAGGAGAGAAGAGCAATTGAGTGAGCACACATAGAGACTTGCAGAGAGAGAGAGAAGACGGAGCTAAGCATTAAAAAATGCAAGCCAAGCACTCATCGGGAAGATCAGAGATGAAAACAGGGACGGAATCGGCGACTTCATGACGTGAAACGTCGCAGTCATCGGCGAGCACCGGAGAAACTAGGGTCGTTGATCTAGTCTTGGAGCGGGAGCCATGAGAATTTGGGGACGCCGTTGCCCATCCACGGCGATATCCGGGAAGGACGGTCGATATGGGCGACGAGTCTCGGCGGAGTTCGGCGAAGTGAAAGCGGAGAGAGGTGACGCTGCCGAGAGAAGAGGAATAGCCGATTAGCCGACTGAGGACTGGAGGAAGGTTTTTGCTCGGGCGACTGGAGGAAGGTTGGAGGAAAGGAATTAGGTTAAAGATTTGAGGACTGAAGTGGACTTGGGGTGAATAAATAATGAAATGGGCCTGTAGTCTTTAATTTTTTTTGTGAAAAGATGAAACAAGGCTGATATTTTTTTATTTAAGAGAAAAAAATACAAAATATTGATTTTTTCGGTTTTTTTTTCAAAAAAACCGCACCAAAACCAAACAACCGAAATAAGAAAAATAAAAAACCGAACACCGAATTAGTCGGTTCGGTTTTCGGTTTCGGTTTTGATTTGTTCACTCCTACTCACCGCTAACCCAAATCGACGAATTATTTAACAAGTTGGTGCGTCCCATCCAACGCACGTATATCGTGCAACTCTGCCAGCCCCGGGCCCACTGTGGTCTTAAATTATTTGTAAACTAATAAAGGGGAAAGCAAGTCGACATCTCAAGTCATTTCTTAACTTTTCCTCAAGTTCATCAATCCAAACCATTCATTTTATCAACGGCAAAGATGATGTCACGTAACTAACCACGAATCAAATTCATTTACTCCCGCTTTTCCCCCACAAAAAGAGTCAAATTTTATTTAATTTATATCAAAAACGAAATGGCAAACACCAAATCATCAGACCCTTTTTTTCAATAAGAGAAGCATATACTAAGAATATGTGATTTTAAGCCGGATCGAACCCCTACTTCTCATTTACAATTTACAATGGAGTATTCATGGCACTAAAGCATAATGTGATTTAGTGTATATTTAGATTAGTTTTTAGAGAATAATTTTTACAATTTACGAGATAAATATATGAGATGATTTTTTTCTCGGCTTGTGAAAAATGGCTTCTGAAACCACGGTTTCAGAAGTTATCGATAAATGTGTTTTGATTAGTCTTTGGAAAATAGTTTTTACGATTTATGAGATAAACATATGTGAAGAGTTTTGTCTCGGCTTAGAGAAAATGACTTCTAAAACTTGCCCAAACACTTTATTCATTTGCTACATTATTGAAACACTTTTTATGCCCCTCACTTTTTATGATAATCATATATATTTTTGGGAAAATCCTTTTCAAGGCCTTTTTTAGAGTAAAAATCCCAAAAAAGGCTCTCAAAAATCTAAAATCCCAAAAAAGGCCTTAGGACCTTTTCTGGGATTTTAAAATCTTGCGTGAGTTGTTAACGGGGCTGATATAGTTGTTAATTAACAACTAAATCAGCCTCATTAACAACAATTTTCTAACAACTAAATCAGCCCATTTAACAACTATATCAGTACCCCGTTAACAACTATATCAGCCCCGTTAACAACTCATGGAGATTATGAAAATCTCAGAAAAGACCCTAAGGCCTTTTCTGAGATTTCAAATTTTTGAGGGTTTTTTTTGGGATTTTTACTCTAAAAAGGGCCCTGAAAATGATTTTCCCTATATTTTTTCCTTCTTCTTCGTGACACATGGCATGATGCTTCGTTTTCCCTTTTTTCTACTTTTTTTAAATGAAAATGAAAAAAAAAGGTAACTTCACTAGCTAACCCCATGATATGTACACATGAATCCATTATCTATAAATGATTCAAAAGTCCAATTAAAACTTAACCCTGCATATTTATACAAACTACTCATATATACTACAAACACTGCCTTTTATATCGAAAGAAATGGTAATAATATTCAGGCAACAATAACTCCTTGAGCAATTACAATATCACATCAACTTTGAATTAGTTGGCACAGAATCCTAAAAATTCAAAGTTACAAGTTAAATCACAGAGACGGTCTTCCCACTTCTCTGCTTTTATTTAGCTAGCTTGAACAAGTTTTCCAATTTCTTTTAAGTACACTTGAGGAATCAAAATTATAAGAAACCAAAAGTACTAAAAACCATACATAGTCCCATATTTCAATTTGAATTAACCCTCCTGCAATTGGTTCTGATTTGCCCATTGCTTCCCGTCAGAGGACTAATGTTGCCCATGTTGATCATGGACTGAGCAAAGCTTGTGAAGAAATCGCTCTGACTAGACGCAAACCTATTGACGATGGCGACGGTGTTAGATCCGGCGGTGGAGAATAATTCTTGGTCAGATTGTAGAAGACCTCGTCCACTTTGAAGGTTGTTGAAGTAGTTGTTGTCAAAGGTATCAGGAGTTGTGGGATCTAGGTCGTTTAAGGTACCACCGTTTCCACCTTGGGGACATGCCTGACGAAGTGTTTGCAGATAACTAGAGTCTAGAGATGGATCCGAAGTGTTGCTATTCTGAAAGTTAAATAAGCGGTCACTGAACAACAAACACCTTGCTCTCCCAAACGTATGTGCACCTGACAAATATTACTCAACACTTCAGATTACTTGATGCATTATTATCACTCCTAGCTAAAACACAAAACTGGCTACGAGTATTAAAAACAAAATGTGTTTTTGTGTAGTGGGGAATCTTCATAAACAATTTATCCAAATATTTAGTTGTAGATAGAGTATAATGACATCGCGTCACGTTATTGTTGTTGCTATATGTGTGTGTGAATTAGTTACCTGATAGAGCAACAACGTCGGCGGTGTCGAGTCCCACAGTAGAAAACTTGGAAGTAATATTAGCGAGGCCATCTCTAGGGCCTGGCAGGAGCTCTGCTCCAGCTCGATTTGCTGTGGTACTGTCTCTTCTTCCCAATTCAACGCTCCAGTTTGGACCTCCACCCTATTATTAGATATTACTGAGCTTAAGTCATACACTTTAAGATATGCCATGTATTAAAGGTGTATGTACATATATATACACACAGCCTTGAGCTGAGTTCTATCAAATCAGTTTAAACTACTTTGAAATATAATATATACCTAATTCGGTAAAATTTAATTACACCCTGTATACTAGTTATCAGACCCAAGTTCATTATATAATAGTTTCTCTTCCTATGTTTTTCCCCTTTTAATTTCTTCCTCTCGTTTTTAATTAATTTACAAATATTAAAGAAATTAGTTAGCCTAGTTATTCATAACCAATATAAGTTGGTTTGGTTAAAAGCACCTCTTTAATTAATCATGACTCTTGAATGAAAACCTCTTAATTAATAAGTTCAATGATAGGAATACTTTTGGAGGGAAACTCAAATTATAAACTTGGAAGAGGCAAAACTGGATTGATGTATTATATTCAGAATTAAATCCAACTCGCAACTAACTCCTTTGTTAGGGACGACACGATGTATTTAATTCATATTTGAAAACTAAGTGAAATGCTTGGAAATGTACCAAGGAAACAGAAGCTTCAGCAGCAATGGCTAGAATGTCAGCACAAGAGACAACCCCGGGACAGACATTCTCCAAAGCTGTTTTAATGTCATCCACCACGGGAAATCCATCTGCTGAATTGTTGTTGGGAGCTGCCTCCTTCTCTGATAAGATTCCATTCCCATTGTCCAACAATATCGATCCATCACACCCCTTCAAAGTTCAAATCAAACACCCATTAATATCATCATATATTCACATGCAACGCACGTAAATAAAACCAGGCAAGCAATATATATGTGTGTGTGTGTTTGTGTAATGAAAACTAACATCAACAAAGCAATCATGGAAGTGAAGACGGATGAGTTTGGCTCCGATTCTGACGTCACTTCGAGCAGCCTGCTCTATGACGCCACGTACGATGGATGAAGCATTAGGGCAAGTGGTATCATAGAATGAGGAACTCAGCTGAGCATTTGAAGCTCCAAAAATGGTAGCAACCAAACAAAGGCTCAACATTACTGAAACCCAAAACGACGACATTTTTTCTTAAATCTTAATTTAAGAAAAACCCTAAAGCTTGCTGCCAGAGAGGATGAGTTTGAGAGATAAAGATGATGAAACTTTGGTTTTATAGATGCATGGAAAGACGTAGTACGTCCAAGATAGTGGTGGGCTGTGAGGTGGCTGACAACGGTGATCGCGGATCGAGTAAACTACAGGTCGGAGGAGAATCTTTCTTATTTTGTTTGGGGGGGCTTGAATTTTCAAAATAGCAAGTGTGATTGAAATTGTCCACTTACGACACACGCTAAACGACACTAGTTTCAGAAGAAGAAAAATCAAAGCCTACTAATTGCACCACCATCTTTTTAAGTATGATTTGGAAGTGAAAAATTCACTTCATGCCTTCATGGTCATAATTTAGTCGATGATCGATGGGGTGAATAATTAAAATTGAAAGCAACTACAGTCCCCGGCATCTTTACGGCTGGATAAATAATTTTTCGATCTCAATGTTTAACTATCCTTAATCCTTTATAAGATAACCTACGTACAACTTCAAAGTTCATACGAAGTGAAAAACCTATTGAATATATATGGTATAATCAATGAACATGGGAGAGGAAGAATTAATGTGAAAATATACCGGCACAACAGACAAAATAGTGGTTAAAAAACACCCATTGATTCAGGACGACATATGTGTTGGAGAATAGAAATCTCATGTCTAAAAGTGACACACACACACACACACATATATATATGTGTATATGCATGGTAAATAATAAAAACTAACGAAGATTTTAAGAAAATAAGTTAAAGCTATTTTGGTGATATGATGGAACAAGTTCAAATACAGAACTAAACAAGAAAACAACCTGTTGTTCCCACCTTATAAAGAGTATTAGGATAACTCTATGATGTGTGGTTTGATCTCTCTCAAACATACTAACAGTTTTGAGTGGAGATAACTCTCCTAATTGTTAAAATCTTACTACAACTCTTGCAATATTTTAAAAAGGAAAAATTATAAAATTTCTCTCACTTACAATAAACAAACTCTTGATGGAATTAATTGTGACAATGATTTGTGAACATTTTTCTCTAATTTCTCGAACAGTTAATATATAGTAGATTTCAACAATTTAAATACAATTCAAGAGTTTCGGCTCCGTTTAATGGGGCATAGCAAAAGAGAAAAGTAGGAAAAGTAGGGGGGAATATAACAAGTTGAACATGATTTTGAAAATCAGTGTACGTAATATATAAATGGACCCACTTAGTTGGTTGTATATCTGAATCAAGGAAAGAAAATTAGCATCATCTCTACAGCTTGATATAGATCGCAAACCCAAGTTTTGACAAGAACTAACAAGCACGTGAGTGCACTATACATAATGTGTGCATGTATAAATGTATGATAGAAATATTATATTCGGTTATAAATATAAGACATAGTTAATTTTTTTTGTAGAGATTAAGGATGCTAAATAATTTATTTGATCATATCATATGTTGTGTATGATGAAATTATATATCAATTTATAAATCGGACAAATTAGTTTAGAAAAATAATAAATATAATTTAATTAGTTTCATTAATCTCCCAAAAAAATCAATTGTGTCTTATATTTAGAGCCAAAGGTAGTACTATATATACACTACTACTTCTCCTTATTTTTTATATAATATCTCGTTCGTTCATAGTATAATTTACAATACAAACAAAACTTTATATTTGTTGAATTTTTTATAAAGGGGTCCAAGTTTCCTTTTTCTATCAAAATTACTTAAATCAATAAGGAAGGGGCATCTTGTGCAGGCCACGTCTACAATATTTTTCTTCTTCTTCCATTAATCGGATAACCCATGTTGAGATTTTTAGATAAATGTGTAGATTGAGGCTGACTTAATTACTCTCAAAATAACTTAAATAACTCTTATAATTACATTGATACCAAAATTTCAATGCCACGACAGCTGTTTGTGTCATCAACGCTAGGAAAATATCTTTACAGTGTTATCAAGCCTATAACCTGTGTATAAAGCCGAATGTATATACAGTGATCTAAGACAGTGTCTCAGTCCATGAAATCATCTATCATATGTAAGCATATAATAACCATCAAAGTTAGTGTTACAGTACGCGTCCGTACCTGAGTTGGTGATGACGGTACGTTCGTCAGTTGGTATGCGTTCACGGATAGCCTATAATAGTAATATCGCTTTATTAATCCATAAATAATATCCTAAGAGATATTTTGGCCACTAATGACTATTTTACCCCTGATGAATTTGTTTCTCAATTTATTTCCCCAAAATTTCGTAAAAAACGCTGGTTACAGTATTTAGGGCAGATTTTTCGTCTTACTTTGAAAAATCATAACTAATTTTAGAAAAATCGAAACAAGGATTATTAAAATTCCCCGGACTCCTTAGGATGTCTATTTTTGAGGAAAAATACTAAGGTTTGCATAGAACTTAAGAACAACTCCCAGTTTTCATGTTTTCTCACGCTGCCCAGAAATTATCCCAGAAAACATAGCCTTTTTTCAAGAATTTGTATCTCTTTGTATAAAATTCAAAATGACACACTATAGGTACCCTTGGAAATCCATATATGTCTACTTTAACCATGAAAATTTTTAGAATTAATTAACTTCATCTTCAACATAAAATTATGGCGTTTTTACTACTGACTCCAGAAATCGCCTACCCGAAAAATTTCGCCAGATGATTTGACGAAACCTTAGTCGCCTCAAGGTCAAATCACAATTTACCTCAAATTAAAATGCAATATAGTGCAAACAACTCGGGATCGTTCTCTTATCAAGGAGCCAATTTATTTTGAATTCCTATGTTAAACTAAGTGCTAAAAACATGGTCATAAATGGGGTTTTGAAATTGGTTTTCTATAAACTAAAATTCATTAAAATAATAAGAAGCTAATTCTATTCTTTTTGGTATTTTTAGAAAATAATAAATAATGATTTGGATTAAAAATGATTTAATGATGAATGCTCTTGGTAATGAAGAAAATAGCTATCCTCGCACAAAAGAAATATTGGAAGTCAAAGCTTCATTAAGTCTTGATAAGAAAAACCTCAAGATACCACTTGAGTCCAATATTCCCAATTAATAGTAGCTCCTACTACCGTAGCTAACTACTACCTATTGAGATATTATTAGAAACCACTTAATGCGCAATTGAAATTGGAACTATGCAATATGAGTCTTCTTTAAATTTGAGTGCTAACCAGCCCCTCAAGGATACAAATCAACTACATTAATTAGACAATATCACGCTAATCAACATAGCTTCATTGCAACCACAAAGAAATTCAAACATATATATAATCTTCAAACCACAATATCCAATTTCAACTACAATTATCAAACTAACAAAGATAATTACCATTAGTCTCAGTTCCAGAATCATATATAAAAATTGAGAAATTCAAATACATAATTCTAGACAAATAGTTTGATAGATAAACTCCCTATGTAAACACATGTGAGCTCAAACCATCTCTAATTCATCACCAAGAGCATGAAATTGCCTAGCCACTCATGAAAATAGCTTCAAGAAACATAACCACTCTCTGATTCAAACATCCAGCCATGAAATACTGATTAAAATGACAAATTAACACTAAACTAATCATAAGCTAAAAGTAAATCCCAAAATCAAAGAGAGATAATTAATCCAGAAGTAAACAATAGAGGTGGAGAAAATTCAGAACGGGGAGCCATGGTGGTGTTGGTCGACGGAAGTGGTGGAAGGAAGAAGAAGCTCGTGAATGGCGATGATGGTCCAGGCGTTGAAGTTCAGGATGCCCCAAGTCGATGATGCGTGTCCAGCGTCCAGGTCGAATATCGCCCTCTACGTCTCTGTCCGAATAGTTTGAGGCTTGAAGGTCCGACTGTCTGCGTTGAAGACGATGATGATGATTCTCGCCCTCTGGTTTTTTTCTGTGATGGTGGGTTTCGAAGGTGTGGTCAAAACGATGATGGTTCCAGCTCCTTTTGTTCCAGCTGAAGGTCGACTCCCCCCAATCCTTCTACGGCGCACTCCCTTCCTCAGTTAATCTGTCGGCCTCCCATCCATAATTCCCTCAGCTCTTGCGCAGCGCCCACTCTCAATGTCGGAACCCCCCAGCTGAATCCCCAAAATCCAACTTAGACCTAAATCCTAATTGCTCAAAACGCACAACTTCACATAGGGACCTAAATGCAACTTTTAAAAAGTTTTCCAGAGGGACCAAACTGAAACTTTTAAAACTTGAGTTCAAACTTTCATTTTCAAATTTAATTTAATCTTTTGAGGCATCTACAATGAAAAATAATTAATCTAACATCAAATATTCTCATAAAAATAAATGATTAAGAGTAATTACCATTTATTTGACAATTTTGCCCTTTTTAGTCCTAATTTAATGTATTTACTCTTAATCTTAATTTATTACAAGAAAGACATTTAAAGCTCAATAACTATAACAAAATGCATTAAGAATCCCAATTTAAGTATCAAAAATCATATAAAATTATGGTTCGATCACCAGAACTTCGTTACTTTGATGTTTCTCTTCCAAAAATTTTGCTCTATCACTTCCTTCATCATTTTTTCAAAATAAAACCATTTCTAACCATAAAAACATGAAAATAAAATTACTCTAGCATATTTAAGATCAAAGCAACTTCTATCTATGAATTTAAGAACTCAAACTTAAAGAACTTACTTACAATTGCTCTAACTCCTTCAACGTATGATACAACAATAAAGCTCCTCTCTCACTTCCTCTCCTCTCTATATTCAGATTTCTTTGCTTGTTTTGGTGTGAGAATATGAAGAACCCAATGCCTCTATTTATAGGAAAATGGCATGGCACTTAGGTAATTATTTTTAACCTAGTTCATATTAAATTTCAACCCTTGATCTAGGTTAATTTATGAAGATAAATCCTATTACCCTTTCGGAAGATACCCTACCCCATCGTGTTACTTTATGGTTCGAAATGCTTTTTAAACTTTTCTTCATGTTATTTCCTCCGAAATAATTTATTAAATTCTCATAATTAGGGATAACACTTCCATATTTTTTCTCATAATTTTTCATGATCTTTCAAATTATTTATCATAATATTTTTAGATTGTTTTTTATCACCATTATTTCATTTTTAGTCATTCTGTTTCATCTAATCTTTCCGTAACTTTTTAACAATTTACTCTTTAATTATGACAATTTTCTGTAATAGTTTTAAACTCATGATTTTGCTTTATCAAAATATTCGTTAATTTCCTTTATCTCAAAAATTCCAGATTTACTAAAATCCTATGTATTACACCTCTCTATATTCAGATTTCTTTGCTTGTTTTGGTGTGAGAATATGAAGAACCCAATGCCTCTATTTATAGGAAAATGGCATGGCACTTAGGTAATTATTTTTAACCTAGTTCATCTTAAATTTCAACCCTTGATCTAGGTTAATTTATGAAGATAAATCCTCACCCTTTAACCCTTAAAAACTGCCCCCTCCCCCTCTCTCTTTCTCTCATCTTTTTTCACCTTGCTCACCAAGTTTTCCCACATGTTGTTTTGAATTTTCTCAACTTGCTCTCCAAGTTGTTGAACATCTAGAACCTTTTTTATCTTTCTTTCAATTCTTACTTCCTCCCCAAGTTGTTAAAACCATCCCCCCCCCCCCTCATCTTTTTTTATTAATTTTGTGTTTTTATTTTTGCCAATTAGATAATGTTTTAAGCTCCATTATTGGTTCTTTTTAATTCACTTGTATCTTACTTTATGATGATTAATTAAGGCCTTTAATTTTAGCTTTAATAGATTCAATCTTGGCCTTCTATTTTTAATCCTAATTAGTATTCCTAATACAATGGTTTATCTATTTTTAAATCTTTAGTAATCTCTTTTATGCTAATTTTTAACTCCTATTGGTCTTTGACTATTTAATTTAGGTAAAATACTCTTAATTAATCCTTTTAACTGCCACTAGATTAATTATAAATGTTCGTGCAACTAATTCAATTAATATCAATTTAGCTACCCACTAATTGTATTTAATGCTCTTAAATTACCTTAATCATTTTCACACTCCTTTATGGTTTTTTCTTGATGATATAAGAACTAAATGCGAATATTTTAATTAATATAAATTTAATTGCCCATTAGTTGTTGGAAATTTTATCTAATTGGTTTAGGTATTTTCATGTCATTTTATTGTCTCTTATGATTAAATTGAGGCTATGCTTAATTATGATAATTTTATGATATTTTATGATCCCTAATTGAATTTAGAGTATTGGATTTTGCCTTATTAAATCCTAAGGAAAATTTGCCCAATAATTAAAATAAATACACTACAAAATTAGAGACAACATATCCTCCTATTATTAATAGGGATAATTTTTCCAAAATATAATACTTAGGAGAACCATAATTTTTGGGTATTACAGATTGGGAAGAGGAGAGAGATGTTAAAGCAGTATTGTGATTAATTAGATGAATATGATTTAGAGATGATGAGGAATAATGAGAAAACGATTATGAAATAAACCCAACCTCAATCTCAACAGGTCACCGCTTGTCTCAGAACGTTTTCCTATAGATGCTGCTGGATCCGAAAAAGACGTTGAGGAGCAGGTTTATTTCAATTTCCCCACTTGTACGTCAAACAATTACATATGCAATTTCTGAAGGAAATCGTTTTGTGGTGAATCGTTTTATGGTCAATTATTACTCTTATTTTATTACATATGAACGGTTGAAATAACCAACAGTGATATGCTGCAAGAGTATTGCATGGTCAAAAATTTGATCAAGCATTCAACATAAAGGGAACTACTATAGGAAACGATGTCTTCGTCTCACTCAAATCGTACTACTCCATGTAAGAATATTTATTGGTGCCCAGAGCATTTCACCTACATAAATTTTATTAAATATGTTCCAGTTTATACTACTACTGTTTCTATTTTGAAAATAGCATGCATCTTTTTTCAATATTAAAATACAACCATATTTATCTGGGCTGCTTAACAACTTAATGGGGGACTTTATTGCAAAAGGAGCTACAATAAGCATGTCATAATTGTATAAAATGTACTCCAATTAACACTGACATAAAGTTGTCAATGATGTGTAAAACACATTATACTCTTCCATTCCTTTATGTTCATTTAGAAAAGCTATTACATTTCTCAGCTGGGAAAAACTCTTAATATTTTTGTCCTTATATTTGGCCATTTACTTAAAAGCAGGTAATCTGAAATATAATTAGTTATTATTATTATTTGGAAAAGATGAACCCACTACAAGGTCAAGTGCAGTCTTTTCCCTCAAATCTTGGAAACGACAGAGAATCGGAGGAGAAAAATAACTGCTTTAGATGATATAACAAATGTTGCTTCCAAATTAGATAATCGCTTTGCAAATGGTACCTATCCATTTAACTCTTACTATAACTATAATAATCTTTCCATTTGGGTTATGCCTATGTTTTTCATAAGAAGTTTGTTTTGTGTGTTATTGGTAGTGATTATCATCATGATAACCTTATATTATGTTTCCTAGAAGATTCTGTACAACAAAAAGGGAAACATCCATCCACATGTATAAGTGGTAGGTTCATATCTTTAGAAAATCATAATTCCAGTTACGATGAGAAGACAAAATGGACCAAGAAGAGAATCCATCAAACTGCATATAAAGGTTAGTTATTCATGATATAGTTGTGCCATAAGGATAAAAAATGGTTATATGTAGATATTGCAGTATTCATTTCCATTACAAACTTGTAATTATTTCTATTACTATTATTATTAGGAAAAAAAACCATATAAAGCTGCATGAAATAGGAAAGATATAAATCAATTGCTAAAATTAATAAATACCTAATTAAATTATTGATCAAATTTATGATTTCAATTTGTGGGTAAAATGACTTTAATTACTATCCACTCTGACTATCCTTTTAAGAAAGAGGGTTTCATTACTTCCTCACTTTTTTTTCCCAAAGAAGTGTCTGTATATATTAACATTAATACATAACCAAACCTTTTATTATATATATATATATATATATTATGCTTACTAATAAGAATATTTGAAGTTTGAAAAAAGAAAAGCATAACCCCAGCATCAAATAAATTACTTTTTGGTGGTATATTAAGAAAAAATTAATAACTACTTTCATATTTTTATGATAATACAATTAAACAATTTTAAAACAAGCACCAGCCAAGTGCAGTGACATAATTAAACAATTAAAATAAACAGGTCATAATTGTATAAAATGCACTATAAGTATCAGTGACATAAAGTTGCAAAGGATGTGTAAAACACATGATTCTATTTCATTCCTTTATTATCATTTTGAACAGCTATTACATTTCATCAGCCGTGGGGAATCTATTAATATTTTTGTTATTATACTTAGTTATTACTAGTATTAATTTATCTTTTCTTTTCTCCAGATATAAAATTGGTTGGAAAAGATGAACCCACTATACAGCCAAGTGCAGTCTTTTCCCCTCAAATCTTGGAAACGATAGAGAATCGGAGGAGAAAAAGAACTGCTTGAGAGGATATAACAAATGTTGCTTCCAAATTAGATAATCGCTTTGTAGATGGTACCTATCCATTTAACTCTTACTATAATGATAATAATCTTTCCATTTGGGTTATGCCTATGTTTTTCATAAGAAGTTTGTTTTGTGTGTTATTGGTAGTGATTATCATCATGATAACCTTATATTATGTTTCCTATAAGATTATGTACAACAAAAAGGGAAACATCCATCCACACATATAAGTGGTAGGTTCAGATCTTTAGACAATAATAAGTTCACTTACAATGACAAGACAAAATACACCAGCAAGAGTGATGAGGGCCTTTTTGTCTTTAGCCTTGGGGTTCACAATGAAAAATAACCAAGGATTGCGTATAGTCAACCCTAATATCGTTCTCTCTCTCGAGGAGCCTTTTATTTAATCCTAAGTAATCTTGTAATACCCTAAAAATATTATGATAAATATCATATGGCAACAAATATCGACAAAAACTTAGGAAGTATGTTGTCTCTAATTTTAGGAATTTTTGGGATTATTTCCTTGAAAAATAGAGAAGCATAAATATAATAATATTAAAAGCCCTTTATGGCCCCATGATTTTTAATATTTTACATGGGATATAAAATACCAATGTAAGTAAAATAGTTGTGAGATAATAATTTATCCTAATTATGAAAATTATCAACAATTAGTAAGTGACTAATTAAGTAATTAGTGGCTAATTGTTTAGATTATGATATAAGTAAATTAATTAGTAAATAATTAATTTAAAAGGAGAATTTCGAAATTAATAATTAAATAAATAATAAAATATTAATAAAATATTTTATGCTTAGAAAAATAAATGAAAAATAAAAGAAAAATAAATCAATATCTAGATATTTTGAATAAAATAATAATATATATGGTAAAGAGCCAACGGGAAATATGAGAACATATAGAAATGAAATTCTACCTCAAGATATAGAAATTTAGTCTTTTACCACTGGACCTTTTATGAACCAGTGAAATTCTATCTCGGATTGAGCGGTCTCAGAAGTCGTTTCAAAACCAACAACAGCGTAATTAAGAGTATCGGATAATTAAGATAAGGCGAGATAGTGCTAAAAGTGACTTATAGAAAACGCACCGTGTTTTTCAAACCAGGGATATGGTTACTTAGATCAGATCATATTACGGACAGTGATTTTCTCGCTAAGAAGGCTGGTTCTATCGGAAGTGATTTCAGAATCAGTCAGTGTCTGGTCCAGAAAATCTTCAAGCAGATAATGAATACTCTTAATGGGATCAAAAATATAATGAAACCCAGTATTTTTAAAGAGAAAGAATGGAACTACAAAACCTAGTTCCCATTTTTGAGATTCGGCAAAATTACGCGATTCGAACACCGATCGGGAAACGCTATTTATCGGTAAGTCAAAGCATGCATGACATCATGCATGAAATCATCTTCTTCTAGAAGGATGATGTCAGCACAAGAGGTGTATGGACAAGATGAAGCCACGTGGCGAAGTGCGATCCGACGGTTGAAATCCGATCGAAGAACTTTTATGTAATTCCCACCTTGTCCTCCTTTCTTCTATAAATAGCAAGCCCTCCCCCTTCTCATTTCTTCACCCCAAAAACGCAGCCTAGAGAGAGGTTATAGAGAAGGAAGAGCCCGAGAAAGTCTAGCGGAGCCCGGGTAAGTTTTTTCGGTCCTTAGTCTTAAGTTTCGTAGTTCTTTCGGTAGAGATAGTAGGAATGCTAGAATTGTCTTTAAATTTCCCAGATAGTCTAGATATCATATTTAGGGGTAAATATGATATATATTTCGAAAATATGATGAGGGAAAAGATCATCAAAATTCGGAGAGATAGAGCGAAAACAATAAGCTCGGCGAAATTCCGCCGATTAGGGGTTCAGGGGCAAAATGGTAATTTGTACCTAAAATGCCTGTTATACTGCTAGAATTTGATAAATGTTATCCTTATAGGATATCTGAGATAATTGGACCGCTGTTGTACCGCCGTCGTACCGCTGTTTCACCCACTGTCGAAATTATCGTTTTTCGTAAAACGTACCGAAATACCGCCAACGAAGGTACGTTCGTGTACTGTAACACTAACTATGATATTTACTGTATACTTATATGTGATAGACGACTATACGAGTAAATTGTATAGATAACTTTACATGAGATGTGTCGTTAACGTAGATAACTTTACATGCGAAATGTTGTTAGCATAAATAACTTTACGCGTGAAGTGTCTTGTTGTTATATTAATCTTCCATCTGCTATATACTTATGTTTTGATTAATGCTATGATGTCTTCCATATGTTGTTTCCATAAATATGAGGTTAACCGTTACCTGAGGTCCGATGTGCATTTGGACCTCAGCATTTAAAATAGCTTCGTGGTCGGGAGGACCGAGCTTAGAAGATAAGGGCAAAAGACGCTTAGAGTCCCAAATGGGAGGATTTCTTTTGTTGCCATAGCATGAGTGTTGCCAGGGAGACACTTCTGTTGTTATTTACTATAAAAACTCTCGGTCATTGTACCGCTTCTGTAATCAGCCAGACTTACGGCATTTTTAATATATGTATCAGTCACTCAATCGCTCCGATGCTCTACTCTGATGAAAAAAAATACTGCTTTTGAAAATGGGATGTTACAAATCTAAATGTCATGAAAATGCAATTAAAACAAAGGGAAAAATAGGTTTTGGCTTTTCAAATTAATAAACTAAAATAAGAATGCAATTAAATCAAATGCTAACTAATGTTTTTGGTATTTTCTTTATAAAATGGAATGGAGTATGAAAATGAGTATGAATGCTCTTGGAAATAGAATAGTGACTATCATAGTTCAATTAAATGTTGGAGTAAATTTTCACTAAGTCTAGATGAAAAACCCCAAGATACCACTTGAGTCCAATATTCTCAATTAATAGTAGTTCTTACTACCGTAGCTAACTACTACCTCTTGAGATATTGTTTAAAACCACTTAGTGTGTGATTAGAATTAAATTAATGTAACTTGATTCCTCTTGATATGAATGCGATACCACGCCACTCAATTAATCCAATTCAATCATACTATCTAACAATACCACGTAGAAAGCACAATATCATTGAATTAATAAGGAAATGCATATATATAAATCCAACAAGCTACCAAATTCAATTCAATCACAAAGGTTCAATCCAAAAGTTTTTAAACCGGGTAAACTAAGTATCAACAATACAAAATAATATTCCTAAAACTAGGAAATTCACATTCAATTAGAGAAAATAAATTGAACAAAATAAACTCTCATGATTATTGATTATGCTCAGAAACTCAAGCTACTTAATTCATCTCCAAGAGCCAAGGAACTCAGCCAGACATTGCTTCAATGTTAGCCAGCCTCAAGAGCACAACCACCAACTCTGGTTGAAGAGAAAGAAGGAGCGAATCTGTGTTGGACAATAATAGATGCAAATCCTCAGCTCACGGTGAAGGTTCTGAATGTCTGCTCCTGTGAATGTCGGATCTCAAATACTCTCCAGCTCTGTTCAGTTATCGCGTCTCTGCCTTTCTCTTCGCCTAGAATGATGGAGGTCGCCGGAAGTGGTGGAGGGAGGATGAGAATCGAAGGTTTGAAGGTCTGCGTGTGTGGTTCAAGATTCCCCCAAGTCAAAGATTGAAGGCGTTGCAACGTCTCATCCTCTCAGCTTGCTTCATCAGAAATGATGGAGGAATGAAGGTTGGTGATGATGGAAGCTCGCCGGCGACTGAAGGAGGTGGTGGTGATGAAGGAGGGAATTATATATCATTACTACAAATCCACCCTATTAAACTTTGGCTTAAGAAAAATTTTTTGGAAGGAAATTAAGTCCCTTCCTCCCCATATAAGGCCTTACGCTTTTTAATTCCAACAATTGGTTTTTAGAGTTTGGTTTCTTAATAACTTATGCTCCGATTGTTAGATACCAAATTTACGCAATGAACGAAATCTTATATTAAGCACATTGTGTATATCAATATAGCGAATAATGAGGGTGGAATTGAAATTTTCCAATAAGGAGGCAATTATATGAACAAAGAAAATTCGTGTTTGTCGGCGTATTTAGGGACCAATATTATATTGAGGCAAATGGCGTTTGTTCGTCACATATATAATCCCAACAACTCCACTTTCCCCTTCCACAAATTACGCACAAGATCGTCTCTAGAACAATTTCATTTAATTTATTTATAATGATGAGTTGACGACCATTCTTACATGATTAATAAAGCGATACTACTTCTACCACTGTATGGTTTTAATTTTTGTTCCACATTTTATATTCCCACGTAAGTGGAGTGAGATTCGCAGATGCCGCTACGGGCTAAGAATGAGAGGCCATACGATCCAAATAAAATACATAATTAATACTCCCTCCTCCGGTCCTTAATATATGACATATTTGGTGAGTTGATCTTTGTCTTAGATTTAAGACATATTTTTCATATTTTGCAATCTTTTCCTAATTTCTTTACTCAACAATAATCAAGAAGGAGAGGGAATACAGGATTAAGAAAGATGGTTATGATGTTTTAGAAAATACATATCATATTAACTAATTTAATTAACTTTCTTAATCTAATCAAATAAACATGTTTTATATTGAGGAACGGAGAGAGTAGTATTTAATTAGTACACATAGTTAGCACACTAGTGCAAAAAAGCGTTTTAAAACCGCATCATTTAGACCGGAGTATTAACACGTCGGTTTTAAAAGTATGAGCAGTGGTAGTTTTGTAAATATTAAGAATTTCTTGGACCTGATCCTTTATTCATAGGTCTTAAATATATTACTCAGACCAGTATATACAAAACAACCGGTCTTAAAAATGTTATTAAAAAAATGAAATATCAATTACTTTTTATAGAAATCTCACACTACCGTACTTAAATTTTATCCGGTCCAAAATATAAGGAAAAATTTAAATATAAAAGTCTAAAACTTTTAAGACCGGATATATTTAAAAGCCGGTCTTAAAAGTTATACTTTTAAGACCGGACTAAAATGGTGGCCGGTACAAAATATTAAAAAAATTAAACAAAAAATTAATTAATTTTAAGTAATAAGTACCAGTTTTAAAGGTTAACTTTTAAGACCGGCTATTTAATACCTCTAGTCTTAAAATTAAAGATTTTAAGACCGGACTTAAATTGTCACCGGTACAAAATATTAAAAAAAAAGTTAAACAAAATATTAATTACTTTTAAGACCGGAGTTTAGTATGACCGGTCTTAAAGGTTAACTTTTAAGACCGGTTTTTAATACGTCCGGTCTTACAAATAAAGCGCCAAATATATTCTTCTTCATGCGAAACCTTAAGTTGCTCTCTCTGAAGTCTGAACTTTTCTTCCTGTTGTGAAACCTCTCTTCCTGTTGCATTACCTTTCTTCCTCACCCACCACCACCATCCTCTGTTACTCTCTCATTTGCTCAGGCATTTCTCTCTCGCACCACCTCTCTTACTTTCTCGAAAATGAACGGAGAAAACGATTCGAGTCCTGTTCGTGGAACGCCAGTTACTGGTGTGACTGGTGTGAATCAGAACGAACCCTTGTTCATCTGAAAGTGAGCCTCATAACCACCCTGCAAGCTGTGGTAGAAGAGGAACACGAATGAAAGAGCTTTCCCAAAGTCGGACTGCCAGGGAAAAGCTCGAGATTCAGTTTGATGAAAATTGGCTCCTTTCGGCACTAATAAAAACACATATATTAGTTTTGTTAGTGTAATATCCTGAAAACCCTAACTAATATAAGTAAAATATTTGGATAAATATGTCAAGGAGTGTATATTGTCTCTAATTTTGTAACTTAATTGTTATAGATATTATGAACAATTTCTCTTTAAAATATCATTTAGGGATCATAACACACCCTAAAATAAATGTTGAATTTTATGAAATAAATTCGAGACTACCAAGGTGAATATGTGGTCTCAAGTTATAAGTCTTAACTTGCTTATTTTCTAAGGTAATTATTATGAAAATGAGAGAAGAAAAATAGCTAAAATTCATGAAAAATGTATTTTATAGGTCATAAAATGAAATGAAAGTATTATGATAAATACTATATGACCTCAATTATTGAAAAAAACTTAGGAAGTGTGATATCTTTTAATTTTAGAAATTTTTGGGATTATTTCCCCGAAAAATAAAGATACATAAATATAATAATATTAAAAGCATTTTATGGCCCCATAATTTTTAATATTTTACATGAGATATAAAATACCAATGTCAGTGCAAAAGTTGTGAGATAATAATTAATCCTAATTATGAAAATTATCAACAATTTGTAAGTGGCTAATTGGGCAATTATTGGCTAATTGTTTAGATTAAGATATAAGTAAATTAATTAGTAAATAATTAATTTAAGGGGAGAAATTCAAAATTAATAAATAAATAATAAAAAATAATAAAATGCTTAAAAAAAAATAAAATAAAAATAAAAATAAAATATCTTGATATTTTTATTAAAATAATAATATATATGGTAAAGAGCCAACATGACATTTGAGAACGGATAGAAACCAAATTCTACACCAAGACATAGGGATTTAGTCTAAGACATCTGGACTTCTTATAAACCAGTGAAATTATACCTCGGAGTGGACTATCTCCGAAGCTGATTCTGAAACCAACAGAGCGAATAAGAGACCGGGTATTTATGAGAATAGGCAGATAGTAAAAAGTGAACCCGTAGTAAACTTGAGTGTTGTGACAAACCAGGATTAAGGTTTCTTACGACAGGACATATTTCAAACCCGTGAATTATTGTCCAGAAAACACGGCTATCGGAAGTCGTTTCCGCAACCGACCGCATCTGGCCTGAAATGTTCAGCCAGTAACGGAATACCCTCAATGGGATTAAAAATTTAGTTAACCCAGGTATTGTTAATGAGAAAGATTAGACCTTCAAAACAACGTTGTCGGAATTTTGAGTTTCGGCAAGATTACGCGATTCGGACACCGATCAGGGAACTTTATCGGTAAGTCAGCACATGCGACGTCATGCATGACATCATCTTCTTCTAGAAGGATGATGTCGGCATATAGGTGTATGGAAAGGATGAAGCCATGTGTCGAAGTGCGATCCGACGGTCGAAATCCGATCTGAAGAACTTTTGTGAAATTCCCACCTTGTCCCTCCTTTCTTCTATAAATAGCAAGTCCTCTCCTTCTCATTTCTTCACCCCCAAAAACGCAGCCTAGAGAGAGGTTAGAGAGAAGGAAGAGCCCGGAGAAAGTCTGGCGGAGCCCTGGGTAAGTTTTTCGGTCCCTAGTCTTAAGCTTCGGTGTTTTATTCGGTAGATATAGTAGGAATGCTAGAATTGTCTTTAAATTTCCCAGATAGTCTAGATATCATATGTAGGGGTAGATATGGTATTTATTTCGAAAATATGATGGGAAAAGAGATATGTCAAAATTCTGGAGAGATAGGGTCAAAGTAGCGAAGCTCTAGCAAAATTCCGACGATTAGGGGGTCAGGGGCAAAATGGTAATTTGTACCTAAAATGCCCGTTATAATGATAAATATTGATAAAAGCGCTATAATATTTATAGGATATCTGTAGTCGAACCGCTGTCATACCGATGTCGTACCGTTGTTGTACCGCCGTCGGGCCGCTGTCAAAAAGTACAGTTTTTCGTAAAACGTACCGAAAATACCGTCAACGAAGGTATGTTCGCGGCGTACTGTAATACTGACTCTGATGCTTGTGTTATGCTTATATATGATTGATGTGTTCCTGTACTGAGACTTTGTCTCAATTATTTTGATGAAATCATGAATATACACGGGTTATGGTATTGTTAACGCCGTTGAGAGTTTTCCTAGCGCTGAGGACACGACTGTACATCGTGGCACTGGTGAATAGTGCAGACTGGGATAACAAACAGGCTGCAGGGGGAGGGGCTGTGTATTGTTATTGCCTTATATATGTATATGATCATTTGCTTCCTACATCTGTTATGGGCTTTTGTAGTGATTATTGTGAAAATGTCATGAATACCTGTCATACATATATTGTTTACATAAGTATGAGGTTAACCGTTACCTGAGGTCCGATGGGCATTAGACCTCAGTCTGCATGATTAGACAGGATTCGGGTCATGAATCAGAGAAGGCACTAGGGGACGAAACTATAGTTATACACCAGTAGACGAAGCCATGAGAAGACACCGGTCAAAGAAAATGCGGGAAGAAAGTCAACAGAACCTACCTTATGGCATGAATCTAATGAGGTTACTTCATATCATTTGGTGCTTAAACTAGAAGGGTCATCTATGTGGTTTAGTCAATCAGTCACCCTAGCACGGTGAGACTTCCACTAGACCTACCCAGCCTGGCCAAATGGGATGATTTAACTGAGTTAGGTTCTATGCCCCAGGTCTACTCAAGGCTTGGTTGAAGAGGGTATAGTTACATGTAAAATTGTATTTGTAAAGTTTTGTATTACTATATCACATGAACAATCCTTCGGGAGATTTTATAATATATATCAGTATATGTCAGGCATCATCATATGTCTGAGTATTTCATATCAGTTACTCAATGTTATATCTGTTGTTCAAATTTTTAGTACATGCTCTTTGTTTCCGCAAAACGCTAAGCGATAGCACCCCATCACTCTGAAAATTTTTATAAAACCACGTGTCACAACCACGATTTGTGCTACGGAATTTGGGGTGTTACAGTCGGCACACTAGCATGCAGCAAGCCTAGCATCTTAACAGATGAGTGAAAAAATGTCGACCAGGCCAAAGTAAAGGATCTTATTTGGGACACTATCCGGCTTACACACACTGTTCCTAACAGTCAGAAGTTGAAAGACTGGACATTGTCGTATTGTGCTAATCGCTGAAGGAAGTTTAAGACCTACCTAGCTAACAACTATATTTTATTGTATATATATTCATTAAGGTACTGTACTGTAATAGTATATTTATTAAGAAGCCACATATATAACTCATGGTGAATAATATTTGTATCCATTTCCAATTCAATTTATAATTCATAGTGAATTGTTCATAACTTGTAGCTTAAAGTACTATCTTGTAGGTGCTAGATTGGGTGTGGAATGTGTATGATCAGGAAGAAATAGAATAGGGGAAAATTCGACTAATAAGACCGGTGTATTTAATAACAGTC
Organism: Acacia melanoxylon; assembly: GCA_019022615.1. Lineage (NCBI taxonomy): Eukaryota > Viridiplantae > Streptophyta > Magnoliopsida > Fabales > Fabaceae > Acacia > Acacia melanoxylon. The sequence goes on from JAFJYJ010000011.1 coordinate 6,323,697, forward strand.
CGGTCTTAGATGCCGGTTTTTTAAGACTAGTGTAATTATTCATCCGGTCTTAAAAAACAGACTTTTTAGACCGCACAATTTTTTCCGATCTTAAAAGTTATGACTTTTAAGACCGAATGTATTCATTAGTCTGGTCTTAAAGGTTGGTACTTTTAGACCAGAAGTAGTATTTCCTTATCATGGAAGGAAAATACATAAGGTAAAAAGAGTCGTTGATATTGATACTTAAGCTCAAGAATTTCTATGCTACCAGTTATTGGGTAAAATCGCTTTATGATGAAAGCAATTTTTGAGAATATATTGTGCCTGTTTGGAATCAACGTTAGGAGAGCGTTAGGAGCGTTAGCGGTAGAGTTAATGGGCATTGGAGAAAAAGCTCAACGTGGTGCGTTTGGGTTGCACGTTAAGTTCACTAGACTTAACATCAAAAAAGCTCAAAAAGCCCGTTAAGGAAAAAGCTCTAGAACCCAGCTTTTTCCATAATGCTCTCAGCTTTTTGACGTGGGCTCCGCCATTTCTACCACTATCAATTCAAACACAAATCATTATCTATAACCTGAATTTTTTCCCACCGAGCTTTTTTTTAAAGTCAGATAGTTTTTAAACCACCACTCCTACCGCCAACCCAAACAGACCCATTATTTAACAAATTGGTGCGTCCTATCCAACGCAGGTATATAGTGCAACTATGCCAGCCTCGGGCCCACTGTGGTCTTAAAGTATTTGTAAACTAATAAAGGGGAAAGCAAGTCCACATCTCAAGTCATTTCTTAATGGAAAAATTACGCGCAAGTTCCCAAGGAATGAAAAAAATTACCAAAAACTCCCTTGAAATCACAAAATTACACAAAAATCCTAAGGGGCTTTTTTCATTTTATTTGTATGGAAATAAAATTCAGGTTTTTAAATGTTGTTGTAAATACATACATTACCTGTTGTAAATATGGCTTTTTCTGTTGTAAATGGCCAGATTTTAAATTTTTTTGTAAATACAGCACTTCCTGTTGTAAATCTAACATTTTTCTGTTGTAAATGACCTCTTTACATTCAAAATTTAGGTGTTTAAATGTTATTGTAAATATAAGCATTTCCTGTTATAAATATGGTTTTTTCTGTTGTAAATATCCAGATTTTAAATTTTGTTGTAAATGTAGCACTTCCTGTTGTAAATCTAGTCTTTTTCTGTTGTTAATGACATCTTTACGTTCAAAATCCAGGTGTTTAAATGTTGTTGTAGATATGGCTTTTTCTGTTGTAAATGGTCAGGTGTTTAAATGTTGTTGTAAATATAGGCATTTCCTATTGTAAATATAGTATTTCATGTTGTTAATACAAATAATATCAAAAAAGTCCCTTGGGACTTCTGTGTAATTTTGTGATTTCAAGGATTTTTTTATAAATTTTTTCATTCCTTGGGACTTGATCGTAATATTCCCTTTCTTAATTTTCCCTCAAGTTCATCAATCCAAACCCTTCATTTTATCAACGACAAAGATTATGTCACGTCACTAACCGCTAATCAAATTCATTTACTTCCCGCTTTTCCTCGCACAAAGAGAGTCAAATTTTATTTGATTTATATCAAAAACGAAGTGACAGACACCAAATCATCAGACCTTTTTTTCAATAAGAGAAGCATATACTAATAAAGAATTGGATTCCCTGCCTATCCTTTGGATAGGCAGCGGGAGCTTTTCCCTTTAGACCGTCCAGATCTAATCTGGACGGTCTAGATCTGATTTTTTTTACTTTTTATTTTTTCAAAAAAAATATTTTAATGGGTACAGAATCTAAAATAAAGACAATCTCTCTTTTTCAAAAAATGATTTTTTTTATTCAAAAAGTAGCAGTTAAAAAAATAAAATATGGACCGTCCAGATCGCATTTGGACGGCCCAGATGGGCCAAGCTCTTGGTGCCTATCTTTTAGATAGGCACCAAAACCGGACCATACTAATAATAGGTGATTTTAAGCAGAATCGAACGTCGACTTCCATTTACAATTTATAATTGATTATTTATGGCACTAAAGCATAATGTGATTTAGTGTGTATGTGGATTAACTTTTACAATTTATGAGGTAAGTATATGAGAAAAGTTTTTTCTCGGCTTATGAAAAATAGCTTCTGAAAACACGGTTTCAGAAGTTATCGATAAATGTGTTTTGATTAGCTTTTGAAGAATAGATTTTACGATTTACGAAGTAAATATGTAAGAGAAATTTTGTCTCCACTTATGCAAAATGACTTCTAAAATCACGTTTTTCCCTGCCCAAACACTTTATTCATTTGCTACATTATTGAAACACTTTTTATTCCCCTCACTTTTTATGATAATCATTTTTTTTCCTTCCTTCTTCATGACACATGGCATGATGCTTCGTTTTCTCAATTTCTCATTTTCTCTTTTTTCTACTTTTTTTAAATAAAAATGAAAAAAAAAAGGTAACTTCACTAGCTAACCCCATGATATGTACACAAAAATCCATTATACATAAATGATTCAAAAGTCCAATTAAAACTTAACCCTGACAAACCTACTCATATATACTACAAACACTGCCTTATATATCGATAGAAATGGTAATAATATTCATGCAACAACAACTCCTTGAGCAATTACAATATTACATCAATTTTGAATTAGTTGGTACAGAATCCTAAAAATCCAAAGTTACAATTTAAATCAACAGAGACGGTCTTCCCACTTAATTCTCTGCTTTTATTTAGCTCGCTTGAACAAGTTTTCCAATTTCTTATAAGTACACTTGAGGAATCAAAATTATAAGCAAACCAAAAGTACTAAAAACCATACATATATAGTCCCATATTTCAATTTGAATTAGCCCTCCTGCAATTGGTTCTGATTTGCCCATTGCTTCCCGTCAGAGGACTAATGTTGCCCATATTGATCATGGACTGAGCGAAGCTAGTGAAGAAGTCGCTCTGACTAGACGCAAACCTATTGACGATGGCGACGGTGTTAGATCCGGTGGTGGAGAATAATTCTTGGTCAGATTGTAGAAGACCTCGTCCACTTTGAAGGTTGGTGAAGTAGTTGTTGTCGAAGGTATCAGGAGTTGTGGGATCTAGGTCGTTTAAGGTACCACCGTTTCCACCTTGAGGACATGCCTGACGAAGTGTTTGCAGATAACTAGAGTCTAGAGATGGATCTGAAGTGTTGCTATTCTGAAAGTTAAATAAGCGGTCACTGAACAACAAACACCTTGCTCTCCCAAAAGTATGTGCACCTGACAAATATTACTCAACACTTCAGAGAGTATGATGCATTATTATCACTCCTAGCTAAAACACAAAACTGGCTACAAGTTTTAAAAACAAAAATGTGTTTTTGTGTGGTGGGGAATCTTCAAAAACAATTTTTGACCCCAAAAAAAATCTTCATAAATAATTTATACAAATATTTAATTGTTGATAGAGTATAATGGCATCATGCGATCCATATATCCAACATCACGTTCTTGTTGTTGTTACGTGTGTGTGAATTAATTACCTGATAGAGCAACAACGTCGGCGGTGTCGAGTCCCACAGTAGAAAATTTGGAAGTGATATTAGCGAGGCCATCTCTAGGGCCTGGCAGGAGCTCTGCTCCAGCTCGATTTGCTGTTGTACTGTCTCTTCTTCCCAATTCCACGCTCCAGTTTGGACCTCCACCCTATTATTAGATATTACTGAGCTTAAGTCATACACTTTAAGATATGCCATGTAGTAAAGGTGTGTGTGTGTGTACAGCCTTGAGCTGAGTTCTATCAAATCAGTTTAAACTACTTTGAAATATAATATATACCTAATTCGGTAAAATTTAATTACACCCTGTATACTAGTTATCAGACCCAAGTTCATTATATAATAGTTTCTCTTCCTATGTTATTCCCCTTTTAATTACTTCCTCCCGTTTTTAATTAATTTGTAAATATTAAATAAATTAGTTAGGCTAGTTAATCATAACAAATATATATAAGTTGGTTTGGTTGAAATAACCTCTTTAATTAATCATGACTCTTGAATGAAAACCTCTTAATAAGTTCAATGATAGGAATATTTTTGGAGGGAAATTCAAATTATAAATTTGGAAGAGGCAAAACTGGATTGATGTATTATATTCAAGAACTAAATCCAACTCGCAACTAACTCCTTTGTTAGGGACGACACGGTGTATTTAATTCATATTTGAAAACTAAGTGAAATGCTTGAACATGTACCAAGGAAACAGAAGCTTCAGCAGCAATGGCTAGAATGTCAGCACAAGAGACAACCCCAGGACAGACATTCTCCAAAGCTGTTTTAATGTCATCCACCACAGGAAATCCATCTGCTGAATTGTTGTTGGGAACTGCCTCCTTCTCTGATAAGATTCCATTCCCATTGTCCAACAATATCGATCCATCACACCCCTTCAAAGTTCAAATCAAACACCCATTAATATTATCATATATTAACATGCAACGCACGTAAATATATGTGTGTGTGTGTTTGTGTAATGAAAACTAACATCAACAAAGCAATCATGGAAGTGAAGACGGATGAGTTTGGCTCCGATTCTGACGTCACTTCGAGCAGCCTGCTCTATGACGCCACGTACGATGGATGAAGCATTAGGGCAAGTGGTATCATAGAATGAGGAACTCAGCTGAGCATTTGAAGCTCCAAAAATGGTGGCAACCAAACAAAGGCTCAACATTACTGAAACCCTAAACGACGACATTTTTTCTTAAATCTTAATTTAAGAAAAACCCTAAAGCTTGCTGCCAGAGAGGATGAGTTTGAGAGATAAAGATGATGAAGCTTTGGTTTTATATATATAGAAGATGCATGGAACGACGTAAGTACGTCCAAGATAGTGGCAGGCTGTGAGTTGGCTGACAACGGTGATCGCGGATCGAGTAAACTACAGGTCGGAGGAGAATCTTTTTTTTTTTTTTTTGGGGGGCTTGAATTTTCAAAATAGCAAGTGTGATTGAAATTTTCCACTTACGACACACGCTAAACGACACTAGTTTCAGAAGAAGAAAAATCAAAGCCAACTAATTGCACCACCATCTTTTTAAGTATGATTTGGAAGTGAAAAATTCACTTCATGCCTTCATGGTCATAATTTAGTCGATGATCGATGGGGTGAATAATTAAAATTGAAAGCAACTACAGTCCCCGGCATCTTTACGGCTGGATAAATAATTTGTCGATCTCAAGGTTTTACTATTCTTAATCCTTTATAAGATAATCTACGTACAACTTCAAAGTTCAAACGAAGTGAAAAACCTATGGAATATATATGGTATAATCAATGAACAGGGGAGAGGAAGAATTAATGTGAAAATATACCGGCACAACAGACAAAATAGTGGTTAAAAAACACCCATTGATTCCGGACGACATATGTGTTGGAATAGAAATCTCATGTCTTAAAGTAACACACACACACACAGATATATATATATATATATATATATATGCATGGTAAATAATAAAAACTAACGAAGATTTTAAGAAAATAAGTTAAAGCTATTTTGGTGATATGATGGAACAAGTTCAAATACAGAACTAAACAAGAAAACAACCTGTTGTTCCCACCTTATAAAGAGTATTAGGATAACTCTATGATGTGTGGTTTGATCTCTCTCAAACATACTAACAGTTTTGAGTGGAGATAACTCTTCTAATTGTTAAAATCTTACTACAACTCTTGCAATATTTTAAAAAGGAAAAATTATAAAATTCCTCTCACTTACAATAAACAAACTCTTGATGGAATTAATTAATAGAGACAATGATTTGTGAACATTTTTCTCTAATTTCTCGAACAGTTAATATATAGTATATTTCAACAATTTAAATACAATTCAAGAGTTTCGGCTCCGTTTGACATGTCGGAAAACGCTGCTATATGAGAAGAAAGATCCAATAAGCATTAAATGATGTCTCTATTTCAAGGTTTGATGGGGTATAGCAAAAGAGAAAAATAGGAAAAGTAGGGGGAATATAACAAGTTGCACATGATTTTGAAAATCAGTGTACGTAATGTATAAATGGACCCACTTAGTTGGTTATATATCTGAATCAAGGAAAGAAAATTATTATCATCTCTACAGCTTGATATAGATCGCAAACCCAAGTTTGACAAGAACTAACAAGCACGTGAGTGCACTATATATAAATGTATGATAGATATATTATATTCGGTCTAAATATAATACATAGTTAATTTTTTAGAGATTAAGGATGTTAAATAATTTACTTGATCATATTATATATTATGTATGATTAAATTATATATCAATTTATAAATCGGACAAATTAGTTTAGAAAATAATAAATATAAATAATATAAAGCAATTTTATTAGTTTTATTAATCTCCAAAAAAAAATCAATTGGGTCTTATATTTAGAATCATAGGTAGTACTATATATACACTACTACTTCTCCTTATTTTTAATATAATATTTCGTTCGTTCATAGTATAATTTACACTACAAACAAAATTTTATATTTGTTGAAGTTTTTATAAATGGGTCCAAGTTTCCTTTTTCTATCAAAATGACTTAAATCAATAAGTAAGGGGCATCTTGTGCAGGCCAGGTCTACAATATTTTTTTCTTCTTCCATTAATCGGATAACCCATGTTGAGATTTTTAGATATATGGGTAGATTGAGGTTAACTTACTCTCAAAATGACTTAAATAACTCTTATAATCAGGCTAATTCATTTGTGGCTTTTAATAACTCTGTGCGGCCTATGAATCTTGTCTTTAATAATTCTGTTGGACCATTATATTACATAGAGTTAAAAGCAAGTGCTTTACTTTATGTCCAACTTGAATATGCGTTCAAGGTTTTTGCGGAAATTTCAGTGGGTTTGAAGACAAGGGATGATCATTTATTTAATTATAAGTGTCTTCGATCTGATCTAGTCTTCCTAGATTATTAAATCTCCTTTATTCTCTCACAGGATTTCATCATTATCGCTTTTAATTGGCATCAATCAAACAATTTGTTCAAATGGCTAACCATGTGTGCAAGGAAAAGGAAACATTGTATTGGAGGATATTATTTCTCTCTCTATTTACTTGTTTAGATGTAGTAATCATTGTTATCAAACTCACGAGTTGACTTTCCGAGTATACCTTCTTTACGTTTTTAGCTTATCAAATCTAATCAAGTCACTAATAAACTTTGATCGTCAGAACCCTGCTAAACTCACGAGTTTATACAACGAGTTTACCGTTTTTACTTTTCTAACTTACAAAATCGTGTTAATTCATATGTAAACTTGTGTTAACTTTTTTTATTTAATCATGCTCAACGACTTTATATATAAATTTTATAATTTTTTTAATTAAATATAGTAAATTTTGAATGTTGATAGGTTTAATTACAATTATTTGGATTTAAAATATTTTTAAATCAAATTGTTATCAATTTTTTATATTTAAATTATTTATTATACATTGTTAATACATATTTAATAATGAAAGTAAACTCTTACGAGTTTACGATTTGAGTTCACGATCACTATCATGAATTTATTTAAACTCGCGAGTTTGACAACCTTAACAATAATAGTTAATAATTCTTCATATGCATTTACTAACCTTTCTTCCTTATTTCTTTGATATTGTTTTGGGAAAATCCTTTTGATGGCCTTTTTTGTGTAAAAATCCCAAAAAAGGCCCTCAAAATCTCGACAATATCTTCGTGTATTTTCGAATCTTGGGGAGTTGTTAACGGAAATCGATATAGTTGTTACTTGATTAAATTGATATAGTTGTTAATGAAATTTGATTTAGTTGTTAAAAAATTGTTGTTAATGGGGTTGATATAGTTGTTAACTAACAACTATATCAGCCAAATTAACAACTCGCGTAAGACTCTGAAAATACCTGAAAAGGTCCTAAGGTATTGTCAGATTTTGAGGGCATTTTTTGGGATTTTTACACCAAAAAGGGCAATCAAAAGGATTTTCCCTATTGTGTTTTTTATGATGTACTTTAATGTTTGCTATTAATATCATTCGGCCTTTTTATCAACCCAAAAAAAAAAAAAAAAAAAAATCATAGGGCATACCTGATCTTTTTATGTAGTTATAATTCAATGTCAAACTAATTAATATAGGGTTTCTTTTAATACATTCTAATAATATTAAGGACTTAAAGGTAGTATATTGAAAATGGCTAGAAATTCAACTATGCATACATATGTGTGTGTGTAGACACACATAAGATAATTATTTTTTTTATATAAGTATTTGATTGCTAAAACTTTTTTAAATAGACCCATTTTTGGGGGGTAAAAAGAGAAGGTTAGGCCTTTAAATTAAAAGTGTAACAGGTGGGGGAATAGATCCCATACAATCTTGAGAAACTAAGGTCCTCAAATAAGAAGGACATGAATCAAAAAAGATGAATTGGAAATACCATCCTTCGCTAGTCTATCTGCATACTCGATTTTGGGAACGTGAAATATGGGAAAATTGCAAATCCTAAGTAATAACTTCCTGATCTGAAAAACTACCAAACTAAGGTCCTCAAATAGACCCAATTTTTTTTTTTTTTGGTTCACCCGGGTTCACGAGAAGTCGTCCGATTTGGGTCCGGATCGATCCGCATTCGCACTGGTTATGGTGGAAGAGTCTCCCAACGTGTTTTTTACATTCATGCGCTCGAACTCGAGACTTCGCTTCGAGCATGCTCTGGCCATTTACCACTGGCCCAACCCCAATTGGTAAATAGATCCAAATTGAACTCGACGATTGTGAGTCAAATTCAAACAAATTCTTAAGGAATGTATTGGGTAAAAAATCCATTGGTCCAGGAAAATAAGCCCATTAGGAAAGCTAAAAGTAGCCCAATTAGAGTGAAGAAAAAAACACAAAGCAGCCGAAAACAAAATTAAAAAAAGAAAAAGAAAAATGCACATTGGACTATTCTATCCTTACCTTTTCCACTTTTCAGGCTTGGTCTCCTCGTCGATTCCTCGTCGTCTTCTTCCGCTTGCTCGGCGCGATGCGGAGTTCTCTCCGCTTCTACTCGAAGCTCCTTCGATATTCCTCTCAGAACATTAACCCTCCATCTTTCTCCACTGATGGCGTTGTTCGTATTTGTCTCCTCTCTCACTCTCTTCATCACTCGTCCTCCTCTCTTCCTGACTCCAATTCCTCCCTCGATTCCTTGAAACTGGGTCTTGCTAAATTCGATGGTGTTCCGGCTGTCTCTACTTCCTCATCTTCCACCGGTGCAGTGGATCTCACATCTTTCGCCTCAGCTTCGGCGTCTAAAGCTAGGGAAATTGTGGACTTGACTCGCCACTATAGTCGATGCTATTGGGAGCTTTCTAAAGCTCGCCTCAGGTCAGATTTTCTAAAATTTATCTTCGTATTGTTTTGACGGCCTTTCGTCCGATGCTTGACTATCAGGTTCTGTGGATTGATTGTAGTTCCATGTGTTCCATCTTGTATTACCCTTTTTGTGTTTACATATGTTTTACGTTGTCTTTACCGTCTTAATTTTCATCTTTCTTGTACTTTTGAAACTTTGATTATGAATTGATATTAACTTGTTTGTTGATTTTGGTTTCTTGGAGAAACTTGTATTTAGTTGAGTCACAATTTTTCTGCTTTGTTTTTTCTTATTTTCTTTTTAGAAGATCAATATGTCTCTTCTGCTTCAGACCCCTTTGCAATTTTCGACAATTCTGCATTTTGGCATCTATGTATCCACTCAGTATCTATTTATGACAGCAGCTATGATGCCAAAATGAGTCAATGTTTTTGTAATTCAACTTATCCCCTTCTAATTGGTTTCAGCATGCTTGTGGTTGCAACATCTGGGACTGGATTTGTCTTAGGCAGTAGCAATGCTGTTGATTTTCCTGCACTATGTTGGACTTGCATGGGTACAATGATGGTTGCTGCTTCTGCTAACTCGTTGAATCAGGTTGGTTTGTTGTGGTAATTATTTATGTTATATACCACTTCTTTAGACTGTGGACATGGTTTTCTTTCCATCAAGATTTGAGGATCACAAAGATTCATATGATGAAATACGTAATCGGCATGGGATATGTAGACTTCAGTAGGCACTAGAATGCGGGAAAAGACCTACTCCAATTCGTCATAATATCGTTATAATATGTAAAATGGGGATGAGTAGTAATCTGTTTTAACAATTGTCTATTTATTGTTCATATATGAAGCCAAGTTAGTTGAAGAAGGAAGGAAGGCTTGTATAAGATATCAGGACTCAAATGAATTGCTTGCAGTAATAAAATGTTACCCTCTTGACATCGACATAGTAAAGAAGGGGATTGTTAGTGTGTGTGTGATGGCAGAATATCTATAATAAACTAAACTTTGTTAGACTCTCTATCTTTCCATAAGGAATATTTAATATTACTATGATCTTTTTACTAGCTTTGGCTGAAGTACTTGTTCTTTTGTTGCCCCACCTTTTGCCTTAGGTACTTTGTTGACATTGAATCTATGTGATGATTTTGGTGTATTAGGTCTTTGAGATAAATAATGATGCCAAAATGAAGAGAACAAGTTGACATTGAATCTATGTGATGATTTTGGTGTATTAGGTCTTTGAGATAAATAATGATGCCAAAATGAAGAGAACAAGTAAAAGGCCACTACCATCAGGGCGCATTACAGTACCACATGCAGTCAATTGGGCTTCATCTGTTGGTTTAGCAGGCACAGCTCTGATAGCAACAAAGGTAGTAAAACCATTTTATTCATTCCTTTTTATTGTGTAGTCTTAGGATAACCTTTTTTAATGCTGTGAGCTGAGCAACTAATGATGCAGCTTTATGACAAGGTTGTTCCAGGCTAATATGTTGGCCGCTGGGCTTGCAGCTTCCAACCTTGTTTTGTATGCATTTGTATATACTCCACTGAAGCAGATTCATCCTGTGAATACTTGGGTGGGGGCTGTTGTTGGTGCTGTTCCGCCACTTTTGGGGTAAATTCTCTACAAGACTGTTTTTGTTTCTCTAATGCAAAGCTATTGTCAATTGGTAACTGCATGATTGCAGCTACTTCTAGACATGATTGCGAAAATGAAGTCAAGGCAGTTGTTTATTGAAGTAATAAAGTTAGAGTAGTTGTTGAATTGGCTCAGTGTTGAAAGTTTCTTTACACCTCTATTTAATTATTAAATGTAGCATAAAATTTCACCAATCGGATGTTTTCCCTTCCTCTTTTTCATCTTTCATCACGTTCTAGCTTAGACATGTGTGCAAGGTGTTTTCTTCCCCTCACCATTTTTTTTGCGTGGTTTTGTTTTCAGATGGGCTGCAGCTGCTGGTGATATCTCATTAAATGCATTAATTCTTCCAGCTGCCTTGTATTTTTGGCAGATACCTCATTTTATGGCCCTTGCGTATATGTGCCGCAGTGATTATGCTGCTGGAGGGTATGTTCAGACGTAGTTATTTATGTCAATAAATTATTGTTTATGCAACTTTTTGGTGCCTCCCTTGATCATTTTCGTTTATGTGGTGCCTGCCGTTGTTCAAGGAGACTTGTCTTGAGGGGGAAATTTATCTTTTATTCCTAGGGCTTATTCCAGAATGGGACTTAGTGATTCATATATGGTTCTGACCATCTAAGCTGATGCCATTTGGATAGCTTCTTAAATTTTAGTGTAAATTACTCCTCTTCCTCTGAGAAAGTTCAAATTACCCAGCCCTCCCATTTATTGGAAAGATGTAAACAAACGTCTCTTTTATGTATTACATCAAATCAGAATTTACTTGATTTTCAAACATTTGTTGGGGGAGAATTAATTTACCCTATACTTTATGTGCTCAAAGAGTGAACAATTATATTAAAATGCAAATTTCTTTTAATGCCAGACATAGATGGGTTTCATTCTGCTGCTCTTACACGCATTGTCGGTGGTCTGTACATTATATAATATGATATACTTATTAGTTAATGTGTTGTAAATTCAGGTTTAAGATGTACTCACTTACCGACCCATCTGGTTTGAGAACTGCATCAGTGGCTTTAAGGAACTCTATTTATCTAATCCCTTTGGGATTCTTGGCCTATGATTGTGAGTAGCTATTTCCAACTTCTGGCAATAATTTGAATTTATTCAATTTGATGGAAACAGCATACTGTGCTTAGTAAACACATCCTTTTTTTTTTGCCAGCATCCAAGAAACCCTTGAATTTATATCAGAAAAATTGCTATGCAAAAGTTGTCTAAAAATAAATCTAGTGATACATTGTTTAATTTGCTCATAAGTTTGCAGCGTTGCGTTTATGAATGCGGTCTGTAGAAGAATCATAACACCTCATATTTCTGAACTTGTCTACAGGGGGTGTGACTTCTGGGTGGTTTTGTCTCGAGTCACTGTTCCTCACTGCTGCAATAACGGCTTCAGCATTTTCGTTCTATAGAGATCGTACGAGAGAAAAGGCCAAGAGAATGTTCCATGCCAGTCTTATTTATCTCCCCGTGTTCATGTCGGGGCTTCTAATTCACCGTCATTCTGATAACCAGCTCATCGCTGATAATGCTGCAAAGTCTGTAAAGTTTTCATCTTGCATGGAAACTTCAGTTGAGAATGACGAAAATGTTCCCAGAAAGAAAAAGGACAGGCACATGAAATTAACACCGGCACGCCCACCTGTTGCATTCCTCTCTGTTGCACCATTTCCCTTCCTGCCTGCTCCTCTATATGATCATTCTCCTTGACATCATCTATTATTGAGCTTTCATGTAACAGGATTGAGCCATAAGCTTTTAAAATTTTGTTGTACGTATTTAATTGACTTTTTTTGCCGTGGCTGCTCCATTCATTTCTATTTTCCGTTGCATTATGCCCTGCATTAAGAATTTGCAGGAGTTCCATGAATAATATATCCTGACATCAGATGCTCGGTTCATTGTATTCTCATTCCTTTTGCTGTTTTAGCCTTTCATTGTCATCAATATCATAATGATGTACTTGAGTTATTAATAAATTGTGAAGCTGGATACTTTGATTTGAGTACAAGATTCCAGCTTTTCAAACGTATGCTATTTTGATTTTACAACTTTATTAGAATGTTTAAACTGAGAGTGAATGGTGCCGAAATTTTGACGCTATGATGTCCCAGCCGAGTAAATGCACACAACGTAAATAATTTTATGGACAACGTAATTGATTTAAACCTTAAATTTTATGAGTTCTGATGCTTCTTTCAAATTATTAGCGGGGGGACCATTTTTATCTTAATCATTTGGCTAATATTGGAACCCTTAATTTATTAGTTTTGGACTAAAAATTGAGCATCAAATTAAATTTGAATTTATCATATTTCAACAATTTAATTTGATAAGTGGTCTCTCTCTCTCTTTTATATATATATATATATATATATATAGGGTTTAAACTTCTCACGTTGCATGAGAAGAAAAAGATTCCTACACACACATGAAATAGTGTTTTTCCTTATATATATATATATACATATATTGTGGTTGTAGATACTTTTTGTTCGAACCCTTTTTTATTTTTCTTTAAAAAATAGTTGTCCAATAAAAAGTAACAACAACAGCATTTATAGATAATATTTAGTGGTGTTAAAATAATAGATAGTCCTTCATGTCCTTAATATAAGATTTATTTGAAAAATTAATCTTAGTCCTAAAGACATATTTTTCATAATTGTCAATATTTTCCTAATTTATCCATGTTGATGCTCCCTTAATAATAATTAATGAAGAGAAAGAATAAGGGAATTAAGGAAGCTGATTAGGATATTTAAAAAAATGTGTTATGCAAATTAAATTAACTAACTTCTTCAATCTAATCAAATTAAATAAATATGTCTTATATTAACGACGGGAGAGAGTATTACTTTTTTGAAGAAGAATTTTATGAATATTCATGTGGCAAATATTATGGTTCTTATATACCCATAAATCGCTTATTTTTAGTCCACTGGCTTATAGTAGATGATGAGTTTGATCTTGCATGTTATCTCTTATAATCCAAAAAGACTCCTTCTTAGCTTATTTACAGTTGAAAATGCTGAACTTTGAGTAACTATGTCTCGGTATTTATGGTAAAGTCTTTGAAGTATTTGTTAATTTTCCAGGAAAATATTGATCCTTGGGGGGCTCACAGATTCTGAATTGTCTGTGCTGATGTGGATATGGTCCTTTATCTCCTCAACTCACTTTCTTCGTTACGGTATTTTCATAGTTAAATCTTTCATGTTTAAGTTCAACTAGTAAAGGGATTAGACACTCTCGTTATCAAAGAGAATGGATTTAATCCTAGAGTTGGTCAAGGTGCTGGGGAAGCATCTTAGGAGTTTATGAAGCAACGGTAACTTAGGCTAAGGTGGAGGCATGTATACTTTTAATCCTGAATTTTCATGGAAAGGGCTTTAAGCGCGCTGTCGCTTAGTTTGTGGGTGGTCAACTCCTCTCCTAAATTTTTTTTATCAAAAAAAAAAATATATCTTCATAGTTAAGATGAGAAAGTAGAAAAGATACCAAACTTTTTAATTGACTTTAAGAGATACTCCCTCTGTCTTAAATATAAGATAAAGTTTACTTATTTTTAAATTATACTCCCTCTGGTCCTTTATTATTAACACTAATTAACAATTCTCATAGATTAATAAAACAATTAAAATCAATAAAGTTGTCCTATAATATAAGTAACTTACAATATTACCCCTACTAATTGCATTAAACTCAATATTATATTAATTATTACTCTCACCTACTACCCTTATTAATTATGGGCATACATTAAAAAAAATGCATTTTGGAAACAAACAAGTGCTTTATAAAAAATAAAAAATAAAAAGAAAATATAATTGCTAGTTAGTGCCTTATAATAATGACCAAATAAAATAAATATTTTATAAACTCAGTCCCAAAAAAGGACAAGATTGGAGCTTTTTTCTTAAATGGGCAAAACGGTATTTTATAAAGTTATCATGTTTATAGGTAATTATCACAAAAACTAATGTCATTCTTAATAATTCAAGCATGAAAAAACTATTTTGATAATAATAATCAAACACTATTATTTTATCAAATAAATGTTGTCAACATTAATGTCTACATAACACACTTAATGCAATAAACAAATGCAGTTACTAATTCATAATCAATAATAAACTATTGTTCACAAGTAATTCACGCAAAGCATAACAAGCTTACCATTAAACAACATGAGTATGATGACTATTATTTTCATCTTCTCACTACTATCATCAATTTCAAGAACATTTAATTATGTTTCACTTTGAATAGTAGGCTTTGTTTCCTGGGTAAAGATATCAAAAATATCTTCTCTCACATCAAGAATACATCAAATATAAAACCAAATCATAAAAGTAAAGTATAATTATTATGTATTTGTAATTAAATATATATATAACTCTATAACAAATGCAAAATACAAATAAATTAGTAAATTAAATTTCAAGTTAAGTCAATGAAAGAGAAAAAAAAATATTTAAAGGGCCTAATAGGCCGAGCCTTTGGCCCACGCATTGATCCCTTTTAGGCTCTCAACTCTACGAGGTAGGCTTTACAAGATCAATTTTATTTAGAAGCTCCAATTTATAAATCCAACCCTTAAAATGTCAGGACTTAAAAGGGCCGAGCATGTCGATTTCCTGGATCTAATAACAACCCAGAACTCCCACAAATAAGCTTCTAAGTATTTAATAAAAGATTTGTTTGTTTATATTATTTTAAATATTTTATATATTTATGTATATTAAATTTGGGGAAATCATTTTGCTCCATTTGCTTGGAAAAGCTTTTTAAATGACAAAAAGAAACGACGCCATTTCGTTAAGTTATTATTAGTTTTTTGGATGGAGAGTGAGACATGAACGGTGCAGTTAATATGTGGTTCTCTCTTTGCCTTCATATTCACTCTATCACCATTACACCATGATGATTCGCTTTTGCTTTCTATGGTCGCTTCTTCATCCGGTTCTTTCGCGAGGACCCTTGCAGACCGACCATTCTCGTTAAATTTGGTGCCATTCTCGTTAAATTTGAGAAAGGCCCACTTCTTTTAGAAAAGAAAGTCTTTTAGGAGAAAGATTGTTGCAACGTGGAGCCACTTCAAATCATTTCCGTTCACATTTTACTCTGGTGGTATGAAATAATGATATTACTCTGTGGATTGCTTCTGAATCCTCAAGCCACCGTTGCTTCTATGGGAGTTCTGATTCAAACCACGGCTTTGGTCTTGCCGATCATCGGACTTTGCGAGCTGGGGAATTGTCCACAGACGAACGACGTTGTTGGGGAAATGGTATCCCGGCAAGCTTCCATCCAAGCAAACTGCAAAAACAGGCTCAAATTATACAATTTAAGCAATGCACTTTACTCTTGAGCGTTGTTTTCAACTATTTAGATATTAAGTGAGATTGAGTTCACATACAAGCACCTCTATCCTTGGCATTTCAAAGAAGGGTTAGATCGACGAGATCATCGTTTTGGCTTAGACCGAATGAGGGGTTATTTTCGGAACCATCTATGCTTCGCCATGAATCGGAGGTGAGAGAAAGTGCAAAGACGACGGTGAGAGTGAAGCCCACGGCATTTCCTCTCGTGCAGCTTTAGCCTTCACAGCATCTCTTCCCTCAGTTGTACCATCTTTTCCTACCATGCTGTTATAAAGTTCTATCTCTTTATTAACAAGCCTCAGAAACTCTTCGCGCTCTCTCGCTAACCGAAGATGCTTTGAAACTAAAACTTGACCAATGCAAGCGATAGATAATAATAAACGGCATCGTTTTACTTTGCAGCAAATAGATTTTTCGCACGGCTTCGAAATGTTAAGCCCAATAAATTTTGAAAAGTGTTTATTTATATATTTTTAAATGATAATATCATAACTGAAATATATTTTGAATTAAAATTTCCTAAAATATATAAATAATATAGTATTGTTATAAAACTAAAGGAAAAGAGAACAAGGTTCAAGAAAAGGAGAGAGAGAAATTCATATTCCGGTGTGTCTTGAATGTTTCATTAAGGCCTATTTATAGGCCTTTTAGTTACTATGCAATGAACATCCACATAATAATATATTTATAACACTCCCCTGGATGTCCATTATGAATGTCCTCATTAAAAACTTTAACTAGGAAAACCCGGGATAAAACCTAGCCAAAGAAAAGAGTACAACATCCATTGATACATTTCCTAATGCTGCCTCATTAAAAACCTTTTTAGGAAAACTCAAGATGTTAAAAAAAGCATCAAATTCAAGTTCTCAAGAATATTATGAATAAGTTCATATATGGCCAGAAGCCTGAATAAGTTCATATATGGCTCGAAGCCTAAATATTTATTGAAAGAATGATATCAATGCATATTTATGAAAAGATCTCGAAGTATATGATATTTATGTGATTATTTTAGTGTTTATGTTATTATTCATTATGCTTTTATTGGCAAACTTAGAATTTGCAGGTACACAATGGACAAATGAATGATAAGAATGAATATTTTTATTGTTCCATAGCAAACAATACAATATTCGACTCGAAAGAAAGAACTTGAAAAGAAGATGAAGAAGAACTACATGGTCAGGAAGTACCATAAAGCATGGATGTATCTTGATTATCAGTAAAATATAGTTATTCATCTTTACAAAGTTAGTGTATATAATGTTGCCATCAGGGGGAGAAAAATCTGATGTAATAAAGAGGGAATCGATACACGCTGTACTCTTTTTCCTTTATCTAGGTTTTGTCCCACTGAGTTTTCCTAGAAAGGTTTTTAATGAGGCAGCATTAGGAAGTGTATCAATGGATGTTGTACTCTTTTTCATGGAGGTTTGATACAATTTTACTAGATGCTCAGGTGTACGACAAGTTCGTACCCAATGTCCCTTCATACCACACCGGTAACATAGGTTCTCAACAACTTTGAAGGGCGATAAAATTGATTCTCAAGCAACCTTTGAAGGACCACCCGTGTCATTCTTCTGTCCTTCATTATTTATCTTTTTCTGGTAGGTATAAGGATTATAATAAGTATTTCTACCACCATGATAACGGTAATTACCGCGACCTCTACCACGGCCACGGCCTCGTCCACGTCCACGGCCACGTCCGTGACCATTATTATATACACTCACATTCACCCAGGGAATGGAGCAGATCCAAGTTGGACGATTTTCATGATTTTTCAATAATAACTCGTTATTTCTTTCGGCTACCAATAAGCATGAGATTAATTGAGAATATTTTTTAAAACCTTTTTCTCAAGAGATTGCGATTGCAATAGCATGTTTGATGCATGAAAAGTAGAAAAAGTTTTTTCTAATAAGTCATTATCAGTTATTTTCTCACCACATAATTTCATTTGAGAACTGATTTTGAAAAGCTTCTTGAATTATACTCACTTATAGTTTTAAAATCTTGTAGCGCGAGATGTATCCAATCATAACGAGCTCTAGGTAAAATCACCGTTTTTTGATGATCATACCTATCTTTTAAATTTGTCCATAATTCAAATGGATCTTTTACCGTTAAATACTCGATTTTAATCCTTCATGAATATGGTGGCGAAGGAAAATCATTGCTCTCGCCTTATCTTTTCGTGATCATCGTTTTCGAGGTAAAATTGTATTTCCAAGTTCCATCGCATCAAGATGGATTTCAAGATCGAGAATCCATGATAGATAATTTCTTCCAAGTGATGTCAAGAGCACTAAACTCAAGTTTGGTAAAGGCTTCTTGGTCATGACTAAAAATAATAATAATAATAATTAGAATTAATATAGCAATAAAGTAAATGCATAAATCTTTGTATAATTAAATATTTGTATCATAAATATTAAATAGCAATAAATATAAACAACAATATAATTAAATATTGTATCATAAATATGTTAGCATAATAAAAGTAAATATTTGAATATTAAATTATGACTTAGGTTAGGAGGTTTAACCCCAAGTAGGTGTCGAAATTAATAATTATAAGATATAAATAAAAGTAAATGTTAATAACATAAAAGTAAAAGTTATGTTAGTAACATCAAAGTAAATTTTGAATCATAAATATGTTAGTAACATAAAAGTAAATTACTTGACTCATAAATATGTTAGTAACATAAAAGTAAATTATGAATCATAAAAGTAAATTATGAATCATAAATATGTTAGTAACATAAAAGTAAATGTTATGTTAAAATTAGTAACAATAACAATAAACAATATGAAAATAATCAAATCAAGGATGAATAGTAAAATACTATTCAAATAAATAATCTCCAATCTTATACATGGAACCCGATGTTTAAAACATTCAGATCATAAATATATCTTTTAATTCCATGTTGTTAAGATCATCATGATTAATATAACGAACATATAAAGAAATCATTTAAAGATAATACGAATAAAAATGATTAAAAATGAATAGTAATGAATAGTAAATAATCTCAAATCTTAGCCATAAAACCGATGTTTAAAATAATCGGTAAAAATATAATTTTAATTCAATATAATGGCTTCGATTATCCAGATAGATGAAATGAACATAAAAGAAAACAATATTGTTAAAAAACAATCGTACCTTTGTTAAAGACTTTCGGTCTTGATAACGTGTCTTAAAGGAAAGAGAACAAGAACAAGAGAAGTTCAAAAAAAGAGAGAGAGAAATTCATATTAGAGTGTGTCTTGAATGTTTCAAAGCATACTTTATTTATAGGCTTTAATAGTTCTTATCTGATGACATCCACATAATAATATATTTATAACAAGTATCATAATTCCTGAATTTTTAACAACAAATATAACTTTTCAACTGGGACAATCTAATTTTACTATTTAATTATTAAATTAAATCTTCTAGAAGATCACATTTTTAGCCGCGCATTGTACGGGCCTCTGAACTCGTTAATATTAATAACAACAAAAGAAAATTAATGATAAACAGCAGGAAATCCCTAAATCACTGTGTTAGTTAGATTACCAACTACTAAGCTGATCTGATTTCTCTCCTATTCTTTATTCTTTTTTCGTCTACCAAAGATGGAGGTCCCTCTTCTGAGCAAAAAAAAGATGGAGGTCCCTCGGTTGGTGGAGCCGGTCGTCACCGATGGCCTGAAGCAGAGCTGCTGGGCCAACATTCCACAGGAGTTTCTCAGAGAGGTGTTGTCCAGAATCGAAGCATCCGAAAGCTCCTGGCCTGCTCGCCGGACAGTGGTGGCTTGCGCCGGTGTGTGCCGTACGTGGAGGCTCATCACGAAGGGCATCGTCAACACGTTTCAAGTTTCCTCTAAGATCACCTTCCCCATCTCTGTTAAGGAGGTTTGTGCGCAATGCCTTAAAATATTTACTGATAAGCAAGATTTTTTACTTGGAATATAGTTTTGTTAAGAAAGATAGTTGCTGGTCAAAAAATAGAAGAAAAAATCAAGATTGTTCATATGTTTTGCCTCCTTTTTGACATGACATATTTGGTGAGCGAGGTTTTAGATTTTCTTGTCTTGTTTGTTAGCATGTTTTTAGATTTTTTTGGTTTTGTTTGGGAATTGATTATTACTCTGGCTCTGTTCTGCTTCTTCCCTCTCTGTTTTCTTAAATTTTTTCCTTAGTTTAATAATTCAATAATTTCGGACATTGACAGCTAATTCCTGTTTCATCAGTAAATTCACATCCTCAAAAACATTTACAATCTCGTTTTCTTTATCCCTCTCCCCAGCAACACTAGTTGCAGTCATTTTTGCAATAGTAGAAATTCTGAACTCTAGTTTGGCGTGAATATAGTATGTTTTGGCTCGGTTTCTGTCAACGAAACCCCTTCATTGGGACACATTCAATTATTTAGACCAAGAAGCAAAATGACAATTTCCTCTAACTAGGGAGCAAAATTGAGTGGCTACAAGATGATTCCTTTTTGTATTGAATGCTTTAATTTATAGTTTGCCTGCTGTCCAAGACATTCTCTAAGATTCCCTTGGTTTTAGTTGACAATGATTGGATGTGACTAATGTTCTTGTCTTATTGCTGATGAGGACATCAATTCAATTTTTTTCCCTGCTCTCCCAGATGTTTAACATGTTAATTACAGTTTGTGATAAATTTTGACAGCATGGCCCGAGGGATAATCCCCTCCAGTGCTTCGTAAAGCGCAACAGATCAACCCAGACATATTATTTGTTTCTCAGTTTAACTAATGGTGAGAATATTGTCCTTTTTATAAAGGCTGAATAGATTATTTCTTTCTGTTAAATTTTGGAGGATACTGTTTTTCCTTCTTCATTCTTTGGTCTTCTTTTCAAGTTATAAAGCTGATAATCCTAGTCTTGTCTTCTTCAATTTGCAGCACTAAGTGATGAAGGAAAGTTTCTTCTGGCGGCTCGCAAGTATAGACGTGTCACCTGCACAGATTATATCATCTCTCTTGATGCTGATGATATGTCAAAGGGAAGCAACACTTATGTTGGGAAACTGAGGTGCACAATTACACTCTTAACTGAGCAATGTGACTCTTATTCTTTTGCATTCATTTCTGTGCCTAGACTTACACCTTTGAGTTCTTTTGATAAGATCAAATTTTCTGCGAACCAAGTTCACAATTTATGATGGCCAGCCACCTCACAAAGGGGCAAAGACTACAAAAAGCCGCTCTGTTAAACACGGGAATCTAAATCAAGTTTCACCGAAGGTTTCTACTGGTAACTATCCAGTGGCACACATCTCATATGTGCTAGGCTCCAGGTAAGCATCAACTATAACAAGTTCATACAGAAGTTTTCATTGCCTTAAAAGGAGTTGTTACACTATAATTGTCTTTGCATGTATATATCTTGTGTAATAAACAGACATGCAAGATTACACAGTGATCGTAATGCAACAAGCAGGAGTCCAAGGAGAATGAAATGTGTCATGGACACGATTCCTGCCTCTGCAATTCAACCTGGAGGGGTGGGGCAACCTGTACAGACTGAGTTTTCTCCGAGCAATGTAGAAAAGGTTCCATTGTTCCCATTTTTTAGGTCAAAATCAAATAGAATTGAAAACTCTGTATCTGGATCCCTGGGCAGTGATAAGGTGCTAGTGTTAAAAAGTAAGCCTGCATGGTGGTCTGAGCGGTTCGGATGTTGGTGTTTTAACTTTAAAGGAAGAGTGAAAGTTCGTTCAGTTAAAAACTTTCAGCTGGTGGCATCCCCAGAAAATGGACCTTCTGGAGAAGAACATGAGAAGATCATCCTTCAATTTGGGAAAGTAGGGAAGGATTTGTTTATCATGGATTACCAGTACCCCATCTCAGCATTTCAGGCTTTTGCAATATGCCTCAGCAGCTTTGAAACCAAAATTCTTTAGCAAACCAAAAAATTCCTCATTTGGGAACCATGCTACTAAAAGGATGAAGTGTTTTAAGATTGAAAAGTGCCTTTTTTTTAGCTTTTTTTAAAAGTTTTCCAAATTGGAGCTAAAAAAAAAAAAAAACATCATTTTGAGTTTTTTTTGTGAACTTATGCTCCCTTTTTAAAAAAATATCATCTAAACCTATAAATTAATAAAAGAAGCATTTTTTTGTATTAAAAAAGTGCTTTTTTTTATTAAAAAAATCTATCCAAACGGGCTCTTAGAAGTGCTTTATAGTTTCTTTGTTTTCCAAACAAGTTAGCTATGTTTAGAGAACTTATAGCATAGATGGTATTGATAACTGATAGCAAAAGTTCCTTAGTCAAAGAGTCTTGTCTTTTTCTGGGCAGTGTTTGCTTCCTTGCACAGTTTTGATGGTGTTAGTGGTTACTTCTTGTTCATGCATCTGGTGCCGTAGGGTTTAGGGTTACTTGGTGGGAAGTGTTTTTTTCAAATTTGTTGTAGTTTGGTTTTTCTGAATAGGGATTGATGCTATCAGGAAATATCTCATGAAATTAGAATGATGTTTTGGAACTTCCCTTATCCTCCGCATGCGGATCCTGTTTACTTTGTATATAGATTCTACTCGTATTTGTTTCTTGTCTATCTTCCTAGCAAATAAAAATCATAGATTTTCATGATTGAATATTTCAAAAGGTTATTTTACTAGTTCTAAATGATTTTATCTCTTCAAAATCTCATTTTGATTGTTCAAGTATCATATGTATATGATTAAAATGTCAAAGGTAGCGGTTCAAATTTTGAAAATAGCCATTTTTATCTCTTCAAAATCTCATTTTGATTGTTCAAGTATCATATGTATTAATTCAATTCAACCAGGAAAATCCAATTCATTCAAAACTTTTGTCGGTTACCATAGCAGTCGCCATCCATTACGATACCTGATAAGTAAAAAAAAAAGGGTTCATAAAGAAATACGAAAAATCTTAATGCCGAATTAAATTATTACTCATCCGCATGTTTTCAGATAAGCTAATTCAAACGCGAGCTAATTAAACTCTTAATGGATTTCAATTTGATAAATTCTCCAATTAAATTGCAAAATTCTCCTGCGATCCAATATTTATAAATGGTAATGTAATCCAGGTTGTCATAGCCCCTAATATAATATTTATGAAATAATGGCTATGTAATCCAGGACGTCATTTTGCATGCGGTTTGAATTTTAAAGAAACCTGTTCCTAAACAATTTTACATGAAATTGTTATATACATGATTGTCATATATACTAATTGATCACTTTTAGGTTGTCTGCAACTGCTTGCTTGATTCTGAGCTTTTCACTAAGAATTCAGCAGCTTCTTCTTCATCTTCAGAAGGTAGATCATCCGCATGCAACTCCAGTTGATCAAGGCTCTGGACAAACTTGGTGAACGAAGGAAAATGTTCAGGCGAAAAGAAGTAAGCCCCCATTCTATTATATGTGAACAGATCCAACACATAATCTCCTGATAGATTCTTCTTGATCTGATCAAAATCCCCTGGAGCTCCAGCACTGGAAGAATTTTGCCCCGAAACATTGACCCCGTGCTTCCTGCAAACTGCCATAATCTGAGCAAGCAGCAACTCTGGACTAGAGAGGGTCTCATTTGGCTGGTTTGCATCTGACAGGTCCATTCCAGGACATATCATTTTACATGAGTTCTTCGCAAACATCTTTGCAACTGATTCATAACCATCCCTTTTAGCTGTGTTATAGAATCCTGCAGTTAGCTCAGAAGGATGAGATCGGGTTCGGTACCAAGAGTGCATTAGGGGAATTTTGCCATATACAGAAACTCCGCTGTCAAAAGTTGCAGCTGCCATTGAAAGGAGGCGATCGCCATGAGCTACAAGCATATCAGAATACCAGGAAAGGAAGAAGTCCCCATAAGGAGACTCCCATGAGCCGCCATCAGTGAAAAAGCCACCCGAGTTTGGCGATTGGCCATAGTTAGGAGCATCATGTGGACCACCAAGCCCCCACATAGGATTTCCTGATGCCTCAGCATGTTCTTTAAGAATGCGAAGCATGTTTTGGTCATAACACTGAAATTCTCCAACTCCATTGATATTTGATAGCTTGTGGTGAGATGGATAGCGTAGCTCCCCATCAGGTCCAAAACCCATGGAAATTCCCTACAAGACATGAAGACTTCATCAGTTATATACATCAATAAGCAAAGGGTGTAAAAATTGGTTCCACAGCTCAAAATTCTTACCGTAATTGTAGAGCCCATGAAATGAGAAAACGAAGATTTGAAGCTCTCACAGAAACTCTGGTAGACCTGAATCGCAGACTTCCCATTGAAAACTGGAAGTTCATCAACTGCGAATGACAAACATTCCTTATACTGCTGTCCCGATCGATCTGTGAAGAAAATGCCTGCCTCTGAATCACCAATCTGAGACACCCACTTGGGTAGTGGGATACTTGGTGTTTTGGATCCATTAAAGCAAAGTGTTACATGGAGCTTGAGACCTGCACTCTGAACCATCTCCGCAATAGCAAGATAACCTGACCATTCATACTTTCCCATGCTGTCTTTCTCAACAATCCCCCACCAAATTGGAAGCTCAACACCTTCAACTCCTAATAGCTTCAAAGCTTTCAGACCAGATGCAATTGCTCTAACATGGTTTACTGAATTGCAGTCAGGAGAAACAGTATCGAGGGGCAACCCCACAAATAACCTGACATCATTAAGCTGCACCACCACACTTCAAGCATGTTAGTTTCTTTTTCTTGGTCTTGAGCTCGACATTGGATATTGAATTATTCCATTTAGACAAAACTTTGTCGATATATACAAATGCAGCAAGAGATTTGAAAGAAGTCGTATTTAAGTTTTACAGATATTTTATTGACTAGTGTTTATAATCAAGGTTAAAGTGCAAATCTACCGGAAGTATTGCGGAAATCTCTATAACCCAAGAAGTTTTTTCGCTCTCAATTGGCTTGGAAGTTTATTACCCTCAATAATTTAACAGCTCAAATGGTGAAACATTAGCTGACTCAATTTTGCTGAGGTGTCTCTGCCACATAAGATATTTACTCCACCTATTATGCCACGTAAGCATCATCATCCTTCCCTTCACTTCTAACCGTTCGGATCTCAACTTTCTGGAACCTTCACTCCTTCGTCCCCTCCGCGGCCATCCTCCTCACCTCCTCCCTCTTCATCATAAGATTTCAAACCAGATGAAATCGATCAAACAAACAGATCGATACAAATACACAGACAAAAGTGTGTGTATTTATATTAGATCTCTATATGTATAGATCTTCTGAAGTGTTTCTTTATTCCGACGAGATCGCCGAGGGGTGGCACGGGTCGTGGTGCAGGCACGTCGGCTCGAGGCAAACGAACACGCGCTTCCTCGCCGCTGGCGTCTCCCTCTTGAGCAGCTTTTGCGACACCTTGTGACTCCGCCGGTGCATCTGCAAGTTCTGGTCACTCTAAAACCCCTGATTACAGACCTCACACATGTACAAGTTCGATTCTATAACGTCTTCGGCGACAGTGATACCATCTCCAGGTTCAAATTCAAATTAACAGCATCCAAATTAGTGTTTTTGACTAATTTCAGTTTAACCCATTAATTAATTTCAGTTTCAGAGTAAAAAGTAAAAACAATCAATCGCTGAAAGACAAAAAAAAGTTAATCGCCAGTGCTTGGCGCAAAGCTGGATATATAAAAACTAGTTGTCGTTTGCCAATAATTCCTCTGATTTGCGATCGGAGAAGAGGAAGGGCGTAGCGTCTTTGCTGTAGTCGTTTAATCCCGATCTTCTCCGATTCGACTCTCAAGGCTCCGATAAAATGATAGTACTTAATGTTTGAATTCCTAACACAAAAACTTGAATTCCAATTCAATTTCTGATTCCTCACACAAAATCAAATTAACAGCACCCAAATTCTCTCACTGTGGTGAGGAGGGTGCCAAAGATAAGGTAGGAGGAAGAAAAGCCCAGAAAGCAAGGGACCGGAGGATTTCTTTTGGCATGGAAGATGATGGGGTAGAGAGGAGGGAATGATATGTGGCTGCCACCCTAGCAAATTCGGTCAAATAAAATATAATATTCGTGGTGTTAAATAGGGGCAATATTATGTGTTTTAATACTTTTTCAGAATGATATTGGGATTGAAAAAACTTCCATTTCTGGAGTACTTCCGGGATGAATGTAATCAATAGAGATTCGAATTGATTCTAAGAAAGAAATGCCAAGTCTACATGTACCAATATCTGATTATTAAGAGCCCAAATTTACCTTGGTCGACTTAAGAAGTTTCCCGGATAGTAATGCATTATAAATGAAAACTCACTGACGAATGAATGTCAAAAGCGCAATTATTCCAAAATGAAACACTATCTAAAAGAACATTAGTAAATTACATTTGAAAAATTCCAACTCAAACAGACATACATACAGTTCAAGGCTTCAGCTAGTAGATCATAAACCAAAATAATTAAAATCAAAATTCCATTCATTTTCCCAGTACTTTGTCAGTAATTTATACGCAGCACGCAATGAACAAGAAATTTTCGTGAAAAAAAAAACTCACCGATTTAGATATTTTGGGAGAAGGAGATCGATTCTCTTCGCGAACGGCATCGAATTGAAGAGCGCTCACAGTCAAGCGCACACCGGCGTTCTTCCATGTGGAACTCCGACCAAAAGAAATCCTAGAATTTGAAAGGCCGAAAGTATCGTTTAGATTACAGAAACGCACTTCCCTATTAGTGAATTCAGATTTTCGAGCTTAATTTGAGAGCTTCCAAACGCCAAAACCTCCATAGCCAGAAACAAAATTATTCACCAACCAAATCGAAATTCTGAGTTATCCTCTAAACTCTTCACAGCTGAATTTCAAGTGTGGGAGAGAATCAGAGAGAGAGAGAGAGGGATAAAGAGAGAAATTTAGGTAAAGTAAGACGAGAATCTAGGCTTGAGGCAAATATTGATGAGGGGAAGGGCGGTATATAAAGGAGGAACGCGAGACACGATTTTAAGAAGAAAGGAAAAAGGGCGCGCAAAAGGAATGACACGTGGCGGTGAGATAGGAGGCCAAAGTAGAACCGCATATAGGTAATGATGCAATACTACGGACCAGACAAACCCGGATTCAGCACACATATCATGTTATGGATCACGTTCGCTGAATTGTCCCAATCCATTTATTTATATATTTATTATTCTTAGGATGAGTTGATATTAATATTAGTATTATCCATTTTCCGTTGCTTGGGCTTAATGATAATTGGATAAATTTTTTATTGTGTCCTTATTTATAAATAAGTAATTTTCAACTTTTTCTCTCTCTATTTTTATTGGTACAATTAATATGACTAAAATTATCACAATCTCATTTATTACCCTGAAATTAAACTTATAAATATGACCAAATTTTTTGGTTAAAAAAAACTTATAAATAGGACCAGAGTGGTAGTAATTAGGATAATTGAATATTTCACTGATCTTATTTGTAAGAGCTTAATAACTAAATTATACGACTTAAGAAAATAGTTAAAATTAGTCAAAAATAATAAGTATGTGTGAAATAAATTTTGTTTTGGAAGTATGCACTTATTTATTAAGGACAAGTAAGAGAAAAATAAAGTAAAGCTAACTTTTTAATAGATTGCAGTACATATAATTAATTAGGGTTAAAAATAAGAAGAAGAAAAAAAACTCATTAAATATTCAAACAATTATTGTCGGCTCTTATAAAAAGGAGCAAGATAATTTAAATTTTGGACTCTTATAAAAGAGACTAAACTGAAATGAATCTGAGTGTGCATTGTAGGAGCAATGCATGTTAATGTGTGAATGTTTAGGTAACACCTAAACCACGATTTCAGACATTTTTTTTTTCTCAAATTGAGATAAAACTTGTTTCACATACTTACTTCATAAATCTTCATAAATCGTAAAAATAAGTTATAGAAAAAGATAGGTTGCGTGGGCATGTAGAGTTAAAGGAGGAGTGATAAGAAGGAGAAGGAGGGAAAATGGAAATAAATAAAAGAAAAGGAATAATAGAGGAGAAGAAGGAAGGAGAGAAGACGTGGGTGCGTTGCATTTGGGCAGGAGGGGCTGAGTCACTTCCACATCACACACTGACAGGCTGACGCCACCTGGTCGGCGCTCTTGTTTCATTTGTCGGCCATTCCATTTCCTTCCAAGCCACACGCTTTTTCATTTTGGATAAGCACTTGCATATTTTGTTCGGATAATTTCTTATAAATCCCGCATGATCAAATTTATCTCACTCAAACCCATAATATTATCAATTTTTACTGTATATAGGAGGATTAAAATGAAAATAAGTTTTGTTACTTTTCTTTTTTTGAGAGAAAAAGATTTGATCCTTGTCAGAGGTCTGACGATCGGTCACCAGCAGCCAAGCCAGAGTGGCCACCATCGATCGGCCATGGTGTTGGAGATCTAACCACCAAAAATTAATATATTGTTCATATGCTTATTCCATTTATTTATAAAAAAAAAGTATAATGCTTGCAAATGATACTTATTCAATTTATGTTATTTATATTTATTATTCACTTGTTCATGAAGAGTCGAACACTTACAAATATAACTTGTCCATGATTATATGTTTTCTTGTTAACTTATTAATTTGTGTGGTTCTTGTGTTTATTTTACTTGTTCATGAGGAGTTTAACTCTTGTAATTCAACAATGAAAATTCAACAAGTGAAATAAGCATATAAACAACACATTAGTTTCCAGTGGTCAGAGCTTCAGCCGGTCGGCGGTGGCGGCAGTTGGTGACCCATCACCGGACTTCCAACAACAATCAAACATTTTTTAAAAAAAAAAAAAAAAAAGTAAGTGTCATTATTATCTTTTACCCACAAAAATTATTTTCATTTTACTCCTTGGGCGTGCAAGGAAGTTTCAAAATGTTATAAGGTTGATTGAAATAATTTTGGTCCTGTGAAACTTAATTGAAATTCTTCTATAAAAGAGTGCACATTTTCTCTCGCATCTTTTTATTTCTTTGCATTTACACCTCTATGCATTTATTAATATAAGTTAACAAAGGTAAAATTGGCAAAACTTTACTACCTCTATTGCTATATATAATAGCCTCTTTTTTTTTTAATGTGCTTGTCCCTAAAGGTGATGTCCTTTTTGAGTTTGCCCCAATAAAAATGCACTTTTTCTCATCTTACCCTTAATTAATTATTATATTACATACATTTTCTTTCATCTTTTTTTTTTTTATTATTATTACTCTTTCTCTTACCAATTCATAAAATAGTGGTATTTTTGAAACAAAAAAAATTAACTATTTTTTATAATTTCGTGATTCAGTTAAAAATCTCTTATATATAACGATTGGAGAGAATGTTTATTATCCTACAAGTTACATATATTTTGAAAAACTTTTTAGGTATAAGTGACTTATAAATAAGTACAATATATATTATAATTAATTAACTTTTTTTTTAAAAAAAAGTAGAAGAAGATTAACTTGTTCTTATTATATACAATACAATTGACACAACTTATAATTGACCCCTTCCCTCGCGATTCATGGAAGTTGTAACATACAAGGTACAATGACATAAGAAAACCCATCGTTATCGTTATTTAACAAAAATGATCTCTTATTAGTTTTCTTTATCAACGAGGACAACAAATATCCATAATTAAGTAGTATTGTAAAATTATTTTTAGTTTCATTCTGCCTATCGATAATTTGTTTTTTTTTTTATTCTATCTTTCTTAAATCACTTAATGTCTTTAATGAATTATGCCACACATGTTACTAACTACCAACGAACCAGTATAAAAAAACAAAATTATGTCATTAATTAAAAAAAAAAAGGTTAAAATGTAAATTTAATAGCAAACTATTTATTTATGGGCATCCAACACAATTAACTATTTTGGAGTGTAAAAGTAAACATAATCAAATTTTTCAATAGCATATATAGCAATATTATTAACCTTAGTTAACTTCAATTACTTTTTGTACTGTGGGTATTTTATTTTTTTCTTTTAAAGTATTTACAAAAAAAAAAAAGGTATTCACAAAATAAATAAGTTGATTTAAAAGAATTTAGGGATTTTTTTTTAACAAGACAAATATATCAACGACCAAAAAAAAAAAAAAATCACTCCCTGAATTCTTTTAAATCCCTCTATCAAACAAATATGATTATTTACAAGATAAATATGAGCATTATAAGATATAAAATATTTTTGTCTACTTTTGGACCTAACAAAAGATAATTGTTGGATGCTTATAAAGAAATAATTTATTGCTATATTAAACTAATAGAGAGTGAGAGCATAAAAAATATTTATGTCTACTTTTACACCTTTGTCTTTTTAAAAATATATTAAAATAATAGAAAATAAGAAGAATGATAGGACCTATAGTCAAAAAAGTAACGAAAGTTGATCAAAATTAATAACATTGTTATATATGTTATCAAAAAATTGATTTGTTTACTTTTACATCCCAAAATAGTTAATTATGTTGGGTGTCTATAGAAAAATAATTCTTTGCTAAATTTGTATTTTAACCCTTAAAAAATACAGAATTTATTATTCTAATAAGACCGCTTTTCCTATGGATTTAATTTGTGTGTGGGTGTATGCTACACTCGTTATTTAAAACTTTCAAAAAGTATTATATTATATTATGTATAAAAGATCGTTAATATAAAATATAAGGATTTTAATAAACCATATCATTTAAAAGTTAAACAATTATAATCAATAGTAATTTATTTAAGAAAGAAATTAACCTAATTATCCAGGGTATGAAGGATGAACTGAACTAGTATTCAGCAGAATAACACATGGGTCCCACTACATAATTTTATACTTCAAAAGCAAGTCAGCAGAAATCTCATCCCCATCCTCAATGACGTCTTATAAAAAGATTTTAATGGTGATTGAAAAGTTTATATGATTATATTTTTAGGTTAAGGTGAATTGACCAATAAAATATTACGTTAGGAATACCGGGTAAAAAATATTTTGAAAGGAGAAAAAATACTAATGAACTGAAAGTGTGCAAAAAATACCAATAAATAATTTAAAACTTTAACAAATAGACCAAAACTAGGATTGTGCTACTTATCCAATTTTTAAATTTATTGGTATATTTGCGTATTTTCAATTATTCATTAGTATTTTTCTCCTTTCAAAATATTTGTGTGCCTGATACTCCTAACATAACACTTTGTTAGCTAATCTACACCTTAATCTTATTTTTTTTTTACATCCACATTTATTTTTTATTTTTTTTTTGATACAAACATCCACATTTATCATTGCATGTTCATTGGCTACTATCTTCAAGCTAAGCAGTATAGGAATTGGATAAATAATCTTAGATATACTCTACAAGCCCAAAACAAGGATTTTCTTTTCTCATGGCACTGCCACCATAATATTGTGCTTGTTTGAAATTACAATTGAGATCTTTAAAAATGTTTATTTATATAAATTAAGACAAAATTCATTTTAAATAGTTACGTTGTGAAGCGTAAATCAAGATTGAAAAGTAAATTTTAAAAACTTCCATCACTATTTCAAACAAACATTTTTTATACTGAATACCATAACACATATTGTTCAAACTAAAGTAGCAATGCAATCTCAAAACGCTCTCAACACTTGCTGCCGTTTAATTTGTTTGTTAACAAATCCAGAAATTTCAGGTCAAATGTAATACATCCAAGACTTACTTCCTACATAAGTCCTATACTATAGGATATGCACGACAAATTCTAACCCTTCACAAGCACATTTTTAATCCTAATGCCCCAGAAATTTCTCAGCAAAATTAGGACAGTATTCATATCCCTTAATAAGGCGGGGGTCCTCCTGGCGGGCCGCCGGGAGGGCCGGTGGTCCTCCGGGCGGGCCACCTGGAGGCCCAGGGGGGCCAAATGGGTCAGGACCTGGTGGTGGAGCATAGAAAGGCACAGGTGGTGGTGGTGGTGGAGCATAGAAAGGCACAGGTGGTAGAGGAACCGGAGCTGGAGCAGGTGGTGGTGGTGCCGGCGCTGGGGCGGGAGGAGGAGCAGGACCAGGGGATGGTTCTGGCGGAGGAGGATTGAAACAATCTTGTATCAACCAGCAGCAACATACAACATATAAACTGCCACAACGCATAGAGCAGGATTAAGGATAGCAAGTGAGATGATTAAATGGTTATATATAAAGATTAGAAATATGAAGAAAAGATAGAATGTGATGAAAGTAATGGTTAAGGGAACAAACCAAGAAGAAATGGTGGAGCAGAGTCCATCAAAGAAGCCACCGATCGGTCCAAGGAAGGGGCCGGGAGGGCCGGGAGGCCCTGGAGGACCCGGCCCAGGGCCTCCGGGAGGTGCCGGTGGCCTCATTTGCGCTCGCCGATGAACAAACAAAAACAGCAACTCAAGTGGTAAATTAAAGAGGTTTGAGAGTGCAAGAAGAGGAGGAAGGTGAGGGTGTGATATATGGAGGCATCCAAAGTGCGGTTTGATGACACGTGTCAATTGTTACCAGGTCTGGTAACTAACCGTCATCCGCTGGTCTCCAACCTACCTTTCTCACTCTCTGGTTTCTCGCTAAGGTCAGCAAAGTCGGTCATTATGAAAGGGAGTCACATATAGGGAGTGGTGCTCCAAAAGTGATAAATCATGTTTGGGTTCACTTTTAGTACTTATTTACACAAATCGAGATAAATATCATCTCATATACTTTTAAATCATAATTGAAAAACTATTTAAAAAACTTTAATCACTATTTTAAACAAAGAGCTTATATAAAGCATGCAGTAGAATGTTATAGTTTATAGTGTCACAGAGGGAACACATGTTCAATTTTCAGACGCTGAACACCAACCAAATGGAGGATCATGATTTGACCCAACCAACCCCCGCCTTTTGAAAGGAAGGTCCAAGAGCATGGAAATATGTAGCTAAATCAACCTAATTACCAATGAGTGACGGGGATTAGGTATAAGAGTAAATCTCTAGTGGAAAGAGTAAATCTCCCACAATGTAACAAATAAATGTTTGAATTTCTATTAGAAGAAGTGCCCATATTTAGTATTCGACAGTACCTGAAATATGATTGTCTCAATTTGAAAATACCTATATTTAGCAAAAAAAACTTATTGATTACCAATGAGTTTAGTCTAGCAAGATTAAAGGAGTTAATTCCACATAACGTAGCGGATTAATAATGTTTGAATCTTTATTGAAGATGTGTCTATATTTAGTACTTAACAGTATGTCAAATAAAAATGCATCCAATAAGATTATTCTTGTACTCATATGTTTACTTCCCATGTTCTTATACTCCCTCCGATCCTAATTATAAGAGCTAGTTGACTTTTTTTGAAAAGATTAAGGAAGTTAATTAAATTAGTTTAGAGTATTTTTATTTTTTCTTTAAACTAAATAGTTTAACTAATAAACTATAATATAATCTAAGAAAACACAACATATGAAATGATTAAGTAACTTATTTAGCTTCCTTAATCTCTTCAAAAAAAATTCAACTAGCTCTTATAATTAGGATCAGAGGGAGTAATATTTATTGGGCACATTCAAAAAATGTATAATCCTTTATGTAAGTCACTTTTTATTATTCTGTGCAATTTTAATAAGCTATGTTAAAAATTTCTTGGAGTCATATTTCAATATAATATGAAAAAAATTTAATGATGGTGCCTGTCGTGGGTGATGAAAATAAAAATTAATTCAATTTATCTTGGTAGGGTGTATTGGTTAGAATATATTTGCATGTTGAACCAGAGTCCAGAGGGAGAAATTTAAAATTTGAAACCATTTGGTGAATGTTAATATTTCATATAAACAAAATTACCTATTTAAAAGCTGGGATGAAGTCTCAAGCTGAAAACCAAGGTTGACATGTTTTTATGGGTTTAAATCCATTATATTAAACAAAATCAGTTATTATTCAAAAATAAAATAATAAAAAGTCTTCCAATAGACAGCTGGCCCAATAAAAAAACCCAAGAAGCCCAACTGAAACAAACTCTACATACGGATTGTGTGAATGGGGATGCAAGAAGTTGTTATTGCCAACAATAAAAAAAAAAAAAAAAAAAAAAGTTGTTATTGCCAACAATATATATATATAAAAAAGTTGTTATTGCCAACTCAACATGTGAAGAGTTTGGGAATTTCTGTAACCGTCCAAGAGTGAGGAGCGGGTTACGAGTCTTTGAAGAGCCCGATCCTATTGATGGCAGACATTGTCCATTTCACTGCCATCCATTTCCCAAACCTCCTCTTCTTCAATCCTCTTCGGATTTTTCAGTTTCAAGTCTCCAAAATTGTTCCCAGTCTCACACGCAAGGATCAGGCTGAAGTCAACGCCTTCATCTTCATCTTTCATGGCCTCTCAATTGCAGGTTTCCGAAGGTGCAACCACTGAAGAATTTGACCATTCCTCTTCTCGCAAAATCGGAGAACATGATCTTCTCATTGTGGGTCCCGGCGTTCTTGGTCGTTTGGTGGCTGAGAAATGGCGGCAGGTGCTCTATTCTGATTCCCTGTCTCTCTATCTTTGTGATGCACTTCTTGAAAATATTTCCATGCGATTCTTGGTAATATAATAGTCAACTTAGTAGTAGAGCTTGGAATTGGACTGTTATGGGAATCTTGTCATCTATAATCAAATGCACTGTGCCACCCTCTTTTCTTGGCATTATTTTATATTTTATTTTGAATCAGGAACATCCCGGTTGTCAAATTTTTGGACAAACAGTGACCACTAATCATCACGACGAGTTGATTAAATTGGGTATTGATCCGTCTTTGAAATGGACGGAGGCCTCGCACAAATTTCCTTATGTCATTCTCTGTGCTCCACCTTACCAGTCCGAAGACTACCCTGGTGATCTCAGGTGAGCATCAGACTTGATCCTTTGACTATTTTTGGGAGAACTGTGTTTGGTGACACGTTTATATTTGTGTCCCAAGTCATTGGTAATCTCATAAATAGTCGTGTTGAGCTACTGTGCAATTCTGTATCAGTTAATAATTAGGAATCAAATTTTACCTCTGTACAATCTGCTGCAAGGAATCTGTCTTGCCACTCCTTGGTTCAACCTTATGAGTAACTTTTATTATGCATGTACTAATATATAACATAAGTGTATTTATTGTTGATAGATATGTACTGGGGATGTTAATCTTCACTTTGTGATTGTGGCACTGTCTTATTTGATCACTGGAATAAATATTCTACATTTGGTAAGACTTTTTCACAAGGGATAACAATGTGAACAAAAATTGAGATGGACTCGAGAAAAAGGAAAACTCAATTTGTTGAGTATTGTGCTTATGTGTTTTTGGGATTTGCAACCTATCAGGCGAGCTGCATTAAGCTGTGATGGTGAAGGTTCTTTCCTGTTTACATCTAGTTCTGCTCCCTATGATTGTAATGATAATGGAGAATGCAATGAGGTAACTTTTGTACGAACTCCTTTGTTCAAAATATCAAATTTGAACTGCAAATTATTAAACACTTAATTTTTACGTTGTAGGATCTTTCTCTAGGCCTGTTATGAACTGCTAAGGCTTTTCCTGCAAAATAACACATAAAGCATGTATTCCATATTATTCAGATCTATGAACATTGTCTAGGATCTTGTTTCTTACTTTTTGGTGGGCATAAATATGTGAGAGTTTATCTATTCATCATATTTGATGTAATTCTTTCCAGGATTCTCCAGTTGTGCCAATTGGTAGAAGCCCCCGGACTGATGTCCTTCTAAAAGCTGAAAATGTGGTACTGGAGTTCGGTGGTTGTGTTCTGAGATTGTCAGCACTTTATATATCCTTTTCATGATTAATTTTATAAACATCGTGTAAGAGTTTTCTTATCCAGGTGGTTTTTGCAATTATTTCACATATCATACCAACCTTGACATTTTAAAACAAAGATGGCAAAGGTGCACATGCTTATTGGTTAGAAAAGGGGTTGTTGATGCCCGTCCTGATCACATCCTAAATTTCATTCATTATGAGGTCAGAATGTCTGTGCATATCCAGTTATATACTGTAATATATAGTTATATACTATAATTTTATAACTATGATTGAAATGGTAGTAACCTCGTACATATATTTTCAAAAATAATAATGCCTATTTTGCAATATTGAGATATTGAACGGTATGTTCTATGGCTTTATCAAAAGGGGTTTCGGGTTTCTTGCTTATTTATTTTCACTTTCATGTCACTTGTGAATTGTGTTTCATGCTAGTTTTTTATACCACGAGACTTCTTTTCTATTGATAGTTTGACCATTATATTCCATTATTTAATCTACTTATAATCATATATTTATGGTCATCATGATGAGTTAATCCAATTAGGTATCACTTTTCTAACCAGGATGCAGCTTCCCTCTCAATTGCAATCTTGAAGAAGAAATTAAAGGGAAGGATTTTTTTGGGTTGTGATAACCATCCTTTGTCCAGGTGACATGACTTCTTGAATTAAATTCCTATTCTAATTTCTGATTATTATTTTTTCCGGTTTTCATTCTTTTACTACCTTTTGGTTTGTCTACTGTTGCCACCATAATTTTTCTTCTTCTTTCTGGGAAGAAAACCCTTATTGATAACAGTCACCTCAACTACATTTATGCAGGCAAGAAGTGATGGATCTGGTAAATCAAAGCGGAAAATTTG
Organism: Acacia melanoxylon; assembly: GCA_019022615.1. NCBI lineage: Eukaryota > Viridiplantae > Streptophyta > Magnoliopsida > Fabales > Fabaceae > Acacia > Acacia melanoxylon. The sequence goes on from JAFJYJ010000011.1 coordinate 6,360,793, forward strand.
GAAAAAAGTTTGAGAAATTTACTAGTAAGTATAGCTCTTGTTTTTGTCTAATATTAGTGCTATATATGCTGTACGGCAAAGGATCCGATTGTTGCTTTATTGTTAGCATTGTTTTACTTCTGAATCTGAAAACATCACTTGTTTATATCTTGTCTTTGTATAGGCTCTGATGGCCCACTCGGTAAGAGATTGAACAACTCCAAGACACGCCAAGAAATAGGCTGGGAGCCAATGTACTCCAGCTTTGCTTATTTTCTGGAGAGCCTATGATGTAACTTCGGAACATATCCTTGGTGTTCAAATCGAGTCTAAACTCAGTCATGGCTTTCCATTGATATGGTTTGTGTGTATGTACATGTACAAATTGCCTATTCTTTCGTCATTTTCTCCCTATTGATTGTACAGAAAGGATCATCATTCATCAATGGTTGACCTATAAAGGGGCAACGACAATCAGTATGTCATTTCTATACCAGTAATCCACAATCAGTTTTTTTTTTTTTTTTTTACCTCTGTGTTGTGCTTATTAATTGTTAGGACTTATAGCAGGGGCCAGAACTTGAGACCCAAATTGCAAGTATGGGATTCTGACTTGAGTATTGAGTCTTACATTAAGAGTATGGGATTCTGATGTGGGGTTTTTGGGGAACCTCGGTCTTTTGGGAGTTCATGAACTAGCTTTTGAGGTATGGCTCGTGAAATGATCACTCTCCTCTGAACTTTTCACCGCCACTCTCCATTCCCTCCTTTCACCTTATTCTTCCTCTTTCAACCATTATTGATGACGTTGGGTTCCAATCTCAAGGGCTATCTTTTGGGGTTGTTCTCTCCAAGGCCACACTCAATTTTTGTATTTTTATATGCCATCTGATGTGGTGGTGTGAGCGAGTCTTCGCGATATGTGACTTGGTAATTTCAGCTCAAATTTGTAGATTGTTAATTTGTTATTATTGACTTGGTAACCCCAATCCACTTGAATGTTTCAATTGAAGAAATAATAAAGGTAGCAGAGTCCAATAAAATAATAATGGTTCTAATAAACTTGACATAAGTTTTTTTTTTTTTTTGATAAACTTGACATGAGCTTCATCTTATACTAAAGTTATAAATCATAAAACAAATGTATACATTCTCCATGAATGCTCTGGGGTCTTCATTGATATTCATCTGTTTACTACTCCCTCAAGTCGGTCGTCCTTAAGGTAAGATATATTTATTTAATTTGATTAAATTAAGGAAATCAATTAAGTTAGTTAATATGACATGTATTTTTTAAAATACTTAAACCATCTTCTTTAGTTTTCTCAGTTCTTCTAATCCTTTCATCGTTAATTATTATTGAGGGAACATTAATAAAAGTAACTTAAGAAAAAATTGGTAAATATAAAAAATATGTTTAATATTTAGAATCAATATCAACTCCTTAAAATGTTAAGGAATAAGGGAGTAAATATCACTTTTGTTTGGATATAATGGTTACTTTTGTAATTATGAATACTTATTTGTGTTTCTTTTAAAAATTTTAAAATATATTAAGTTTTAATAGGCTAAATTATACAAAACTCTTATAAACTTTAGGTCAGTTGCATATAACACCTTTTACATTTCAAAGTTTAAATTTAACCCCATATAACCTTTCATTTTTTAACAATTAACTCCTATTGTTAAATGATCATTATCTTTTTAACAAAAATTGACACATCAGATTATGAGATGACACGTGATATCTTATATAAATTGCTAATTTCATAAAAAATATAAAAGATCAAGGAGTTAAATTTAAACTTTGAAATGGTTATATACAACTGACTCCAAAATTCAAAAAACTTTTGTATAATTTAGCCTTTTTAATAATCAATCTCATCATTAAACCGTAAACTCTCGTCTCTCCTAGATTAATTATCGTCTAAATTTTATAAGACTGAAACATATAGTAAAGATGACATAATTTTCTGGTTGTGGGGAATCCATGAGAGATTGCATAGATTTGGAGAAAAAATGGTAATTTTTCTTAAGAAAATAAAAATAAAATGAATAAATATAAAGTATAGCATCAAATATTAAAAAGCGGGGCTTCCACATCAGATATTTTTACAGAGTTCCATCCAATTGTATTCATCATCTCATTATCCACCGGCCATTTGGATTCTGCCCTCTCTTCCGCATTACAGAGTTAACGGCCATGGAAAACCTGTGTCCCTCCTTATCATCTCCCGATTTCACTTTGTCATCATTTTTGTTTTCCTCATTCTAAAACAGTGAGGACTCTGTCACTTCCACCAAGATCAATCGTCCTGCTCTATCTGTATATCGTATTCGACCTAGAAAATGTCCTTGTGTTTTTCTTCCAATTTATTCACACTTCATTCCCCGAAGCATCAAAGGAATTCGATAACTCTGTCTTCTCAGTTCATCAAGTTCTTTCGGGTAAGTTCAGTTCCTTATGCTTTACCCTCTTTCCGACGAGAATTACACGAACTCCTTAAAGTTAGCAGAGAAAGACTGAAACTTTCAGCATCTTTAACTCCATCTGAAGCTGTAGAAACAGCTCCATCTGCATTTAGAAACAAATCCCCAAAAGACACCAATGTCTTGGTAGTGGGTTCCACTGGGTATATTGGGAAATTTGTGGTCAAAGAATTGATAAGCAGAGGCTTCAATGTTATAGCCATTGCTAGAGAGAAAAGTGGAATTAGGGGCAGAAATGACAAGGAAGCGACCTTGTCTGAGTTGAAAGGAACTAATGTGTGCTTCTCAGATGTGACCAATCTGGACGTTTTGGAGAAATCCTTGGACAATTTGGGGGTTTCAGTTGATGTTGTAGTATCATGCCTTGCTAGTCGAAGTGGCGGGGTAAAGGATTCGTGGAAGATTGATTATGAGGCAACAAAGAATAGCCTACTAGCTGGTAAGAAATTTGGGGCATCTCATTTTGTATTGCTGTCAGCAATATGTGTGCAGAAACCCCTTCTTGAATTTCAGCGAGCAAAGCTGAAATTTGAGGCTGAGCTGATGAAGGAAGCTGAAGAGAATGATGGGTTCACTTACAGTATAGTGAGACCTACTGCATTCTTCAAAAGCTTGGGTGGTCAGGTTGAGTTGGTGAAAGATGGGAAGCCTTATGTTATGTTTGGAGATGGAAAGCTGTGTGCTTGTAAACCGATAAGTGAACTGGATTTGGCTTCTTTTATTGCGGATTGTGTGTTGAGTGAGGACAAAATCAACAAGATATTACCAATTGGAGGGCCAGGTAAGGCATTGACACCATTGGAACAAGGGGAGATGCTGTTTCAACTCTTGGGCAAGGAGCCTAAGTTCTTGAAGGTTCCTATAGGAATAATGGATTTTGCTATTGGGGTTCTTGATTTCCTGGTTAAAATCTTTCCTTCATTGGAAGATGCTGCTGAGTTTGGGAAAATTGGAAGGTATTATGCAGCTGAAAGCATGCTAATTTTTGATCCTGAGACTGGAGAATATAGTGCTGAGAAGACACCTAGCTACGGGAACGATACATTAGAGGAGTTCTTTGCCAGAGTACTGAGGGAAGGGATGTCTGGTCAGGAATTAGGTGAGCAGACAATTTTTTAAGATTATGATGGGCTCTAATGAAGCAACCAATTTTGTATCTGTTTTCATGTTCGTATTCAACCAAAGATTGCAGTAATTTTTTCAAGTTTCAAGCAATGGTTATTGAGAGGAAGTCCAGTCTCTGAAGGTACTTTATTGATTCTTCAATAACAAACACGACCATTCCTCTGTCCATATATAGCTATTATAACCTGAAGTCAAGTTCACTTTCGTTCTGAAAATTGGTACGAATCTTTGTACAAATGAAATGTGTACTTCATGAATTACTATATAATCGTGTGTTCTTATTTTTTTAAGAAGTTAATGTAATCCGTGAGAATCAGCTGCAATGAAACTGAATTTGATGAACTCCCAATTACTACTTGCTTTTTATGTATCCTGTTACTTATATTTTAGAGCATCTTCTTTCATATCATATCTAAGCTTTATGTTTCAATTTGAGATTGCCAAAAGGACTGTTAGCTGCAATTTATAGGTTAGAATTGTTATTACCTTCTCCAATATGGACGAAGTTCTGGAATTGAAATGAAATCACAGTTATTTTGTTGGGTAGAATAATTCCAAATCATTATGACACAGAATAATAATAATTACAACCATGGTCCCTGAAGGATATACTACAGATAATCAACACATCTGAAACAATTCACACAGCCATAGAAGTTTTTAACACATGGAAATGCCTAATTGTAATACACAATAACTTTGTGAACAATGTCACCCTGGAACTGAGCACATATAAAAGGCTGAATTAATTGATTATTTAGATTCTACTTGGGGACACGGCTATGGAGGTTGTAAGCTGAAAGCCAGATAAGCAAGACACTGACAACGCTTCCAAACAAAGCCACCGCAAGAGAACCAGCAATGTGTTTGCAGAACTTGTCAAAGACATTGCAAACCTTATTCCAATTCACATGATCGTCTCCCTTTAAACCTATGTATGCCACACTTCCAGCTGCTCCTGTTGCTGATGCTATGATCCCTAGTATCAGCTGCACAGTACCAAAGAAAACTGTCACATTCTAAGAACACAGATACTGATTAAAAAAAAGGGCGGCCCAGTGTTCAAGGCTCCAAACAAGTGAGTTCTGGGTAGGATCAGTTGAACGCAGACTTACCTCGCAGGCGAAGAGGCTATTTACAGGATTTGAACCTGTGACCTCTTGGTATCGATACTAATATGGAATTATGGATAGATAATTGATACAGACATGACATAATTGAATATGACAGAATATATGTGTCTTGAATTTGAAGTGTCACTTTGTGTTTGATACTATGATGAGTGTGATACTTTTGATTTGTTAAACTGATAATAGAAATTAATGGGTGTTAAGAAGACAAATAAGTAGGTCAATATGTTATGAAAGCCTGTTGAGGATTAATTACCGCATCCCAGAATAAAAGTGGAGGAGGTACTTCAGTTTGAGGTCTGGCTTCTGGAGGAAAGAAATTGATGCTAAAAATGTAAGGATGCTGTAAAGGCCAGAAACAGAGAATGCAACCAGAAAATATCTGCAAACAAAATTATATTGGATGTCAATTTTCAAGTAATTTTTGGCAAACTTGAAAAATTATCCTGCATGAATCAAGCATTTCAGTGTCTTGTAGCATAAAAGCTTTAAACTTAAACATGATAAAAAACTTCAACCTAAAGAACTTATTTTATGAGTCAGTTTTTTGGTTGATAATGAGATATTTGAAATCATACTGTCATATTGCATAAAACTGAAAACACCAGGGACAATTTTCTGGTAAGAAGAACAGACAAATATAGAATAGATAGGAGTAATTCGGGAAAGAGACTAACTAGTCTTACATGAAAGCTGGTGAGTGCTTGAAGTTGGCTTCCCGTTCTATAGGCCCTATCGTCTTTGTTTGTTTACTGGTGGCTATGACCACAACCGCCACCAAAGATGATGCAAACAACAGAAATCTCAGGATAAAATCGAACAAAGAGTAATCCTTGCTGGCCGGAGTGGAGCTATATGCAGATTCAGGCTTGTCTGTAGAAGCCATGGTGCTCTTCAAGGTAAGCCGAGTGAGCTAAATTCATTGATGCAATGGTATGTTCTTATATAAAGATAAAGTTTTTGGGGGCTAAGGACAGCCAATGTGTTAAAGGGATAAAGATAAAATAGGTTGGAGTTTCCAGCACGCTACTCTGTAGGCTGGTTTGAACATTGAACAATCCCTGCATGTTGTTGTCAGATGAAGAAGTAATGATTGTTTATAGAATATATTTCTGATATGCCAAGCTCATAAGGTTTGTTCAAAAAGATATTATATGTTGTTAGATCAAGAACTCAGATTTTCAAATCTTTGATTCTGATTTTGGTTGATTGTGAATAGGATTACAAGTTTTCTTCTGTAATTTTTTATGTGGCACTTGAAAACATGGTAATTGGTTGATCGATGATTCCAGGCTGTGTCTATGTCAGGGGGTCCATATAAGGCAGCCTCGCAAGTTATTGACATTTTAAGCGTTAGGTGTTAAAATAACCTTTAAATTTTGGGAGAATGACCTTTAAATTTTGGGAGAATGACATTGAGGTCCAATTAAGGAAAATAATGTTAGAAAAGTTCTTATTGACAAGTAAACAGGGAAGAATTAACAAGTGAAACAGTTAGCATTAACAAGTTATGAGACTTGTTAATGGATTAACAAGTGAAACAGTTATCATTAACAAGTTATGAGACTTATTAATGAATTATTTCTCTTACTTAGTACCTGAATGTTATTCTCCCTATTTTTTTATCAAAAGTACAAAAATAAGTATAAACTAGTTTTCAGAATAAAAGTAACCATAAACTTTTAAAATTAGGGCAAAACATTAAATCCAACTAACTTCTATCTATTACAATGGGGAAAAATAATATTTTGGCTCTTAAATTTTGACTCACTTATAACTTGGTTCCTAAACTTCCGACTCGCTTGCAATTTTGTCCCTAATAGTTGTGATTCATCCTATAAGCCAAAAAAATGTTAAAATACCGGTAAAAATTGCATGAAACCCACAAGTTTTAGGGCCATAATCACCACTTGCACTCCACATGCCAAACTCGTAACTAAACACCCAATAATATTAATATGCGTGCTACAATTCATGGTTGGTTCCTTCCTCTTACGAATTGGCGGGAATCAACGAATGAGTTTATACAAGTAAAACTCAAAAAATGTCAATGCTTAATACTAATGTAGATTTGTTTTTTGGATTGGTGAAATTTTCAACAAGGTTTGATTTGGTGAAATTTTGTAAAAACAAAAAGGTTTGATCAGAGTATATTCGAAGTTGTTAATTTGGTGATATAGTTGTTAATTAACAACTAGAGAACAAAATGGGACCGCGTTAACAATTTTAGTTAACAACTCCCCCAAGACTCGAAAAAAAATACCTATTATCGCACATTTTGAAGATTATTCGTGAAGATTATTCATTTGATCACACAAACATGTGAGACAAATTTTCAAAATTGGATGATACTTTGCTTCTGATTTTGTGGTGGTTTTTAAAGAAAGACATTTTAAGTTCAATAATTATGAAAAAAAATTCCCAAATAAAGTTTGAAAATATATAACAAAATAGGGATTTGTCACTTAACAAGGTTTATGGAAAACTGAGGTGGAGGGGGATGCGAATTGTTGGCGACAAAGATGTTGTTTTTTTTTAAAAAAAAAAATTATGTAAAATTCACCTAAGCAATTTTTAAATGATTTTAACATGCTTTTGCCTTATAGGATAACTTATAAACATCATGAACTGAGTTGCAAATGAGTAAAAAGTTCAAAGATTAAGTTATAAATGAGTTAAAACTTTAAAGGCCAAAAAATAATTTTTCTCATTATAATAGATGAAAGTTAGTTGGGTTTAACGATTTTGCCCTAATTATAAAAATTTATAATTACTTTTGCTCTAAAAAAATAGTTTAAAATTACTTTTATATTTTTTGTTTTTTTACAAATTACTTTTATATTTTTAATAAAAGTTGAACGTCCCATTTTAAACGTAAATGGGAACTATTTGAACGATTCAATTTCAGATTATGTGGAGATTTTTGAAAAAGGAAAAAGAAAAGCAAAAGTCAAACAAGTTTTCTCCTAGATATAGTTTTGTCTCATCTTGATATCTGTGAATTGTTTTTTTTTTGGGTTATGAGAGTTAATTAATTAGCTATTTACAGGACGTTAAAATTTCAGTGATTTTATTATAAAAACAAAATAATGATCTTATTTTTTAGATGTGTAGAGTACCAGATTTTGATCCAACTCAATTTTAGAAAAATTCTGAAAACATGAGCTTGAAATTCGTGATCATCTGAACTTGAACTTGGCCTGCAATGGTGTTATCTTTACAGGAGTATAGTTGAGTCAAGTTTTAACTCAGTCTAATAATAGTAAACTTTTAAAAATATGAGATTGGGAATTCAAATTTGATCTTACTTTGGTTCGAAATGGGATCATGCGTATAACTCATGGTAATTAGTCTCTTTTTTCTGTTATAGAGAAACGGTTTCGATGGGTTAATCCCAAAAATTACCAACATCAGATTATGTCTCTAAGCTTAAAAAACGTTTATATAGGTATATGTAAATACATGCCAGCAAAGTTTTTATATGGGCAATAAAATTCAAACTCACAATCTTATAAGCAATAGACATGATATTAAAACCCAACTCGAGTTTGGCCGGTTAGGACAGTGAATCACTGGTCAATCCAGTCCACAGTTTCAGATGGCGTCGATTAGATTGGATTTTACTTCTTCTTCTTTTTTTCTTTGGAGTCTAAAAAGACATCATTTTGAGTTTTCAAAAAAGAAAATAGCATTACATTGTATTTGTCATTTGTGCTTTATTAACTATGATTTGTTGAATTATGTGTAGTTTATACATAAATGTTCTATATACTTGTTTATTAATGCCTTTTTATTTAGATATGATTATTTTAATTATAATTGTATGATGTCGGGTTGGCTCTGTTTTGATCTATTAACCCTTGAACCCCTGACTCTATCAATTTATTGACTAGTCTAATTTTAAGTACCTACTTATAAGTTAACTCCTTACCAACTGAATCAATCTTTATTATTTAATTAGTCTCTATTTTCTTAACTTTGTATGAAAATTATAAAATAATGTCGATAATAAATTACCATTACATATGTCACCAAGAAAAAAAAAAATACTTCCTCTAGTCTCTATTTGATTTTACATACTAATTAAACATGATATTTTAGGGAAAATAACTCATATTTATTATAAATAATTAATTTTTTAAATATCTACAAATTAGTTTTCTAATTCTTGTAATTGTATTCCCCTGGCCTTTAATATAAAAACTTACAGTTAATTTTTTCATTAAAATAGATGTTACACAGAGGAGAAGAGAGTATTAATAATAAAAATGAGATTAATGTGGTAACCTAAGATTTTGCATCAAGTTTTGTGACTAAAAAATTCAATATGAGAAACATATTGCGTACAACAGCTAAAACATTCTAGAAGGTTTGATGTTTTCTTATTTTGTTGTTGGGTTACTTATTGAAGGGTTACCTACCAATCGGCCAAATAATAATGATAATAATAATAGATATAGTAGTACTTTTCAATCAATTTTTTTTAATAAGTTGATTTTAATTCTTATTATTTTAAAAATTATGCTGTCCATAAAAAATCATTTTAAGAAATGATGAAACAAGCCCACTTGTTTGAATTAATGAGGCTCCACTAAAAAATAGTTATATGTTCAATCAATAAAATACGCGATTTTTTTAATCACTTGAAATGATCAATTAATACAAATAATAATATAATAATCAACATATGTATTAAGAAAACATAGTGATGTTAATCCTGTTTATTGTGCATTTGACCGATTCTACAAATATTCCTTTTAATATATACAACACACCACTATAAATTTTTTAAAAAAAAGATGGTTATAAACCGCCATTTACTAACTGGAAACTTTAATGTTAAATTACAAAAATTTAATTAGACCGGAGGTAGTATTATTTAAAGTTTATAACCATCATTTATTAATCATTATTTAAAGCCATAGTCTTTATATTTAATACATTTTATTCAATCGTTATACAATTAATTGATAATAATCGGCAAATTTCTTGAAAAAACTAAAAAGTATTGGCTAGGAAAATGAAAAGGAATCTCGTTTTTACTATTTCAAATGACTTGTTCTTTTGTTGTTAAGGACAAAATTTTAATTTGTAAGTTGCCTTGACCTACTCTAAAATTGAATCATTTCTATTTGATGAGAGTGTCACCCGCTTTATCCAAAGAGGAGGGGAGTTCTTTTGTAAGTTGTAACAAAGAAGAAATCATCTGTTTTTTATTATTGGGTCAATTCCTCAACCTTCACACTTCGTTTTTAATATTTATTTAAACACACGCAACAGCTATACGAGTGGTTAATTTTAGGATTATATCAAGGGGCTTGGAAACAAAATTATAGATTTTAATAATAAAAAACTACATAACTTAAAAATCTTAATTGGCCATAAATCATGTGCCTTTGGTCATATTCTTGTGACATAAGTAGCTTGTCGAACAACAATTGTTTGATGGATATAAAACATAAGCATTTGTAAAGATTGAATATGAGTTGAGTTTCTTTCATTATCTTTTATAATTTTTAAATCACATCCGTTCAATCAATATAATACTACTTTAACTTTTCTCTTATTTTTCTAATCAACGGCCAGATGGAGCCAATGAAAGATTTTTTTTTTTTAAAAGAAGAAGATTAAAGACAGTGTTACGGATCTGACTCACGGCCCAATAAGGACACGACCCCAAGGGCATACCGGACCTCGGCCCGGCCGGTTGGCGGCCCGCAGTAGGATCCCGAGTATCCCGTTTCCCCCATAATCGGGGGTAATCTATCATATCCATAATCCGGGATATGATAGATAAAGCGGCTTAAGATACCACGCCACACCCTATAAATACTGGGGGTAACACCAAGGTGCACACGTTCTAACTCGCCCTTTTACATTCTCGCACAACACAACCCCCACTAAACACATACCCTCTCCCCCTTTTGGCGAACGGCCTTGTGTTTGGTGATTCCTTGCTCACCGGAATATCTCCACTCATAGATACTCCGGCAGAGGCAACCCAATCCAAAATCAAACCATCAGCCGCCTAGGCTGGACATCTGGTTCCACACCGGAACATTGGCGCCGACCGTGGGGACCGTAAATTTCGATCCCCGTGACCAACAATGGCCACTACTAGAAGAAGACTCGGAACCCTCACCGGGAGAGTCCATCGCGTGCGCAGCCGAGACAGTCGGCAAAGAACAAACTCAAGGACCTCCCGGCCCGAGGATATCCCCAATAACAATGATAGCAAGGATGGGAACAGTGTGTCAGACACAGCCTCGTCTCCCCCGCTTGGAGCTAAGTGCAATGACACACCGAACCCAGACCTCATCCTCCTCCAGAATACACAGCAATCAATTCTGAGGAGGATAGAGAACATGGAGAAGCGACATGACCTCCGGCGTCAAGAAGACTTTAGAGTAATGCAACGAGATCATGGAAGACCACCGCCGCAAGCTAAAACGTCGGAACACGAGCAAGACCGGATACACAGAAAGAAAGTAAAGATATCCCGGAAACACGGAGGCCCTCGGCCGGTCGAAGCTCAAGGAATGACCAGTATGCAAAGAAAACGACCTCTTCGGAAACGGACTCGAGCATGAGGAGACCCGAGACCCCAGTCGGGTCGGAAGAAATGTTTTCTAGGAAAACCTCGGATGGCGAAGACCGAGACGAGAGAGGCCGCCCGGCCAAAGGGCTCGCCCCGGAATATCATGTGAAATATATAGCGGGCCACAACAAAGAGCCCTTTCTCGGAAGAAATCGAGAATGCTCCATACCCTAGCAAATTTGAGCCGGCCTCTTTACCGAAGTATGATGGCGTGTCCGACCCGAGGGCCCATCTCGACGCCTTCGAGCTACTCATGTTCGTAAGGCAAATCAAAGGCCCGGTCATTAGTCGGCTCTTCGCGGCCACTTTAATCGGTCCGGCTCAAATTTGGTTACACACACTGCCGAGAAGGTCCATCCACGACTTTCAAGGCCTCGGGCGCAAATTCGAACTGAATTTCGCAACTAGCCGGAAACAACCCAAATCTCAATATACCCTAAGTAAGATAAAGCAACGGAGGGGGGAAACGCTACAAAAATACCGGACTGATTTAAGGTGGTAGCCCTCCGGGTAAGGTCCCTCCCGTAAAGCGTTCATGTGCATTGTCTCGTGGACGGCTTGGAACCCTCTTCCCGGCTGGCAAACTCCATCTTCAAGAACCGGTATACACTCTCACCGAGTTCAACACTCTCACCGGAAGTAGAACAGATGGAGATCGCCAATACTAATGGCGATGAAAAGCGAAGCACACCACCCCGGTCAAGAATCAACCGAGTGGTCGTAAAGAGGAACCCGTGCTCGAATCGAGACAAAAAACAAAACCAGACAAGTCGGAGAGGCCGAGGTACGGGAGGTACACCCCGCTCAATGTTTCGCGGGGCCGTTATGGAAAGAAGTGGCCTCCACGAGATGAGAAAGGTAGACCGACCCAGCCCCCCACGTTTCCGACCCACCACGGATCAGTCAAAGTTCTGTGATTTCCACGACGGACCGGGGCACACCACGGACCAGTGCTTCGAACTCAGGGACACAATTGAAAGATACATCCGAGAGGGTAAATTGTGCCGTGCACGATAAAAACACGGTGGTCGAAAGAACAACAAAAGGAAACAAGGCCGAAGCCCGAGTCCGCCCCCACTCGACGGAAAGTCGATGGAATAGGGCCGTCATCATCCGACGACGAGCGGTTTCCGGAGATAGACATGAACCACGGGTGTAACGTAATCGGTGGAGGCATGGGCGGAGGAGGAGACACCTCAAGTCAAAGAAGAAAATACTTGAGGAGGTACCGTCGGTAAGAGCCCCCAAGTTCAAAGACAACCATGACCGACCGACGCCTCCAAAGATTACGGTTCACCACCGAAGACCCGAAAGACGTCGTGCGGGGCACCAAGACGGATTGGTAATTACGGGATCCTGGTAACCGCCTTGTGGAAAGGATTTTCGTTGATCCCGCAGCTCGCGAGATATCATCATGTGGGACGCCTTTAAGAGGATGAACTTGGATAAAGAAGACAAGCGTCCATGCAAGACAACACTCGTAGGCTTTAACGGCGAACAATCCAAGCCGAAGGGGTACATCGACCTCAAGCCGACCTTGGGAACTAAAAAGCCTTCAAAGTCGAGAGGGTAATATTCATCGTGGCCGACTTCCCCTCCCCGTATAATATGATTCCGGGCGAGACCAACCATCCACACTGGGATATGGTTGCATCCACCAAGCACCGTGAAGTTAAAAATGGTCGGCTCAAAAATACGGTTATCACCATAAGGGACCGAAAGGAAGCTCGACAATGTTATTATGAAACCATGCGAGAGAACGGGACCGGGAAGGCGTCATCACCCCAGGATCAAAACGCCACGGGAAGCTCGGCCGGCGAAAAATGCAAGCAGCAGAGCCGACCCGTCAGTGTGGTGGAACTGGACCTAAGAGATGAGGAGCCCGAGAACCCAAGACCCGAGCCGAGGGAGAATTGGAAGATTTAGTCCGGGGGAAGATCCGACCCAGTAACGAAGATAGGAGGCGCAATGACCCTAGAGCTCAAAAAGGAATTAAGTAATTTCCTAAAAGCAAACCGAGATCTTTTTGCATGGAGGGCCTCGGAGGTACCCGGAATCGACCCCAACTTCGCCGCCACGGGTTGGCAATCAAACCGGATCTACCCCGGTATCGCGAAGAGACGAAACAGGGGACCGACAGGCGGATCGCCTTAGAAAAGCATGTGAAGGAATCGCTAGAGGCGGATTCATCCGGAAATACAATACACCACATGGTTATCCAATACGGTCATGGTCCTAAAGCCTAACGGGAGTTGGAGGGTGTGTATAGATTACACCAACTTAAACGAGCACGCCCTAAAAGACTCGTACCGATGCCAAGCATCGACCAATTGGTCGACAACTCATCCGGATTTCAACTATTATCATTTATGGATGCTTACTCCGGATACAATCAAATAGCGATGCACCGGAAGATCGAACGGACGGCCTTCATAACCGACAAGGCCAATTCGCTATAATGTCATGCCGTTCGGGTTGAAAAACGCCGGGCCACCTATCAACGAATGATGAACAAAGTCTTCGAAGACCAGCTCGGCCGAAATGTAGAAGTATACATTGATGACATGATCGTCAAGTCAGTAAAGCCGGGAGACCACATCCAAGACCTCGGACAGACGTTCGAAAAGTTACGAAAACACCGAATAAAGCTGAATCCGGCAAAATGTGCATTTGGAGTCCAGGCAGGAAAGTTCCTCGGGTTCATGCTCACACACCGAGGAATTGAAGCAAACCCCGATAAGTGTAAGGCGGTGCTTTTGGATATGAGAGCACCAACCAACAAAAGGAGGTACACGGTGACCAGGGAGGTTGGCGGCTATGACAAGATTCTTACCTGTGTCGGCCGAAAATGCCCTTCCCTTCTTCAAACTGCTAAAGAAGGAGACGAGAGGCGGATGGAACTCCGAATGTGAGTCCGCCTTTGCAAAAATCAAACAATGCTCGGCTACCCCGCCGGCCCTATCCAGCCCGAGCTCGGGCGAGATGGTTTTCCTGTATTTATCCGTCGGCCAAGAAGCCATAAGCGCCGCCCCGGTTCGAGAAACCCAATCCGGCCGAGATCTGGGTTACTTTGTGAGCAAGGCACTTCGGACCTCGGAACTCGGATATCGAAGTTGGAGAAGGTAGCATTCGCCCCGCTAACGGCGGTAAGACGCCTACGCCCATACTTCCGGGGGCACAAAGTGGTGGTACGAACCGCCCGGCCAATCCAAGCGGGTTCTACACAAACCGGACTGGCCGGCGAATGACCAGCTGGGCCATTGAATTATCAGAATTCGACATTTCCTACGAAACCCGGCACGCGATAAAGTCGCAAGCCTTGGCCGACTTCGTAAGGGAGCTTACCCCAACCCTCGAGGGAAGGGACGTCGGTCTTAAAGAATGGACGGTATACGTCGACGGATCCTCAAATACAAAAGGGAGTGGGGCTGGAATAATAGTTGAAAATCCAGACGGAGTCGGCCGTCGAACACTCCCTCCACCTCAAATTTCCGACATCCAACAACCGGGCGGAATACGAGGCGATCGCGGTCTCGAACAAGCAAAGGAGCGGGGGCCCGGAGAGTCAAAATCCTGACCGACTCCCAGCTCGTAGCGGCTCAGATACAAGGATCCTATCAAACCAAAGGCCCGTTGTTGGCAAAATACTTGAACAAAGCCAGAGACATGATGGCCGAGTTCGAAGAGGTGACAGTCACTCATATCCCGCGGGAGGAAAACACCAGGGCCGACATATTGTCAAAACTGGCTAGCACCAAAGGTCCGGAAATTACCGGACCGTCGTCAACAAAACACGGACGAACCAAGTTGTGTCATGACCATATCATCGCCTCTGACCGGAGAAAACCGATCGAGGACTACCTAGAAAGAGGAATCATACCCACCGACGCAACGGAAGCTCGAAAGTTGATCCGCAGCCGCCATGTACACGATGGTGGACGATCGGTTGACGGAAAGGATTACACTCCCCATGATGAGATGCTTGAATGCAACCGAGGCCAGTGCGTTCTCGCCGAAATACATGAAGGCATTAACGGTCAAGATATGGGAGGAAAATCCCTAGCTCGGAAATCACTCGAGCCGGATACTTCGGCCAACGATGGCGGAGACTCCATGGAAACGCATACGAATGTGCGACGGTTGTCGAAACAAGCCAACATCCTTTGGCGCTCCCGACGAACTAAAAAGCATTACGGCTCCCGGCCGTTCTACAAATGGGGATGGACCTTCTCGGGCCATTCAAAACAGACCCGGGACTGACTAAGGTACCTCATAGTCGCGGTTGACTACTTCACCAAATGGATAGAAGCCGAGCCACTAACCACAATCACCTCGGCCCGCATTCAACGATTCTTTTAGCAAAGCATCCTCTCTCGGTTCGGAATACCGGCCGAGATAATTACGGACAACAGAACGCAGTTCATTGACAAAGGATTTCAGAGCATGATGTCGGACCTCGACATCACGCATCACTTTGCATCGGGCCGAACACCCCCAATCCAACGGGCAAAGGCGAGGCCGCCAACAAGGTCATCGTCGACGGGTTAAAAAGACGCATGGAGGACGCCGACTCTTCCGGGTCGAGCAACCCACGGCGTCCTGTGGGGGTACAGGACGAGCGTCCAAACCTCCACGCAGGAAACCCCATTCCGTTTGACATATGGATGCGAGGCGATGATCCCGGTCGAGATAGGCCAACCGACGTGGAGGAAAATGAAAGCTAGCAGGGAAGGAGAAGAGCCAAACAGTGACGCCTTGATGACAGAGTTAGACCTCATTGACGAGGCACGGATCCGGCGCACCGCGAGACCTCCGCAAAGCAACCGATCGCAGCGAAGTACAACCGAAAGGTGAACCCTCGCTCCTTCAACCGGGCAACCTCGTGCTCCGACGCGCCGACATCGGAAATAAGAACGCCAAAGATGGCAAGCGGCGGCGGCAACCGGGAGGGCCCTACCGCGTAAAGGAAAAACTGGAAAAGGGCGCCTACATCCTGGAGACCCTGAGCAGAAAGCCGGTCAAAAGGACCTGGAACGCCGACAAACTGAGAATCTACTACAGCTAGACCTCGGTCTGCCTACCAAGATGGAACCGACGGCCGTATTTATGTTGCAATTTTTCAATTAATTTAGTATTTTCAATTCCAGTTTTTATATTTCGCTGAAAGACAGCACTCATTGTTTCTTTCATTCGTTCTTATTTCTTATTGAAAGACTCCCCAGTGGAGACACCAATTGTCCATCACGGATTGGTTAAATAAGGTATCGCCGAGGCACAAGCAGCCCCGGTCAAGCAAAAATACCAAAAGAAGGGATTACACCAGGGTTACCACACCCAGGTTGCGTATAGCCCGATCTGTGGCATTACTGACAGCCCAATTCGCGGTACTACACCCGGGCTACCACGCCCCGGTTCGCGAGACGGTAAAAACACCATCTCTTTTAAAAAAGATGCATCGAAAAATGCTCCTAAATAGGGAGGTGAATTGTCACGCAGGCCCCGATCAGGCCGACATGTACAAACCGCGCGTTCAGACACCGCGATTGTGCATCCGACATTTTGCCCCTATTCGGATAAAACAACCCCGGACAGCCATATCCGGATCTCGGTAGCTCGGGTTACTCCCCTACCCCTTTTCCCGAAGTCAACCTATCGGAAGAAGAACTTAGCGATACCGCGCATATAAAGGCCCCGGCCCGCCATAAAAAATAAAGAATGTTAACTAACGAGTTGACAAGACAAACGATTGGTTGAAATCAAGTTTTATAATTATTACAAGGTTACACAAAGGAACCCGGTACAAGGCACCGGTTCAAACCTACAAATTACAAAAAGGAACCCGGTACAAATGTCCGGTTCAAAATACAATGCTAAAATAAATTATGCAGGGGAGGGGTCATCCTCTAAAGCCACGGCCTCGGAACACCGCCTCGACGACCGGAGCACATTTGGAGCTCCCCTCTCCACCATCACCCCGTCGGCACCCAGAACTTCCCCTTCCCCATCCAGATCCTCCCCGGTAAAGGAGTCAGAGTCATTCTCGGGCAACGTAGGGGCAGGGTAGAAGACGCCATCCTTCACATAGGCCTGGTAATGATAGCCGTCCGTCCTAAGCTCTACCCCAGGATTAGGGAGACGGATCTGGGTTAAGGCCATGTCGAAGCAGTCAGAAGCGGTCCCCTTGCATATGTCCTGGCATTCGATCCGGGCTCGCTTCTCTTCCGCAAGTGCCGCGTTGACATCTTCAAGTTCAGAACATAGGTCCGCCCGCTGGCTCTGAACGGTCTTGAGGGCATCTTACCCGCAAATGTGCTTTCCGAAGAGCGGCGGGTCCGAAGTAGCCTTCTCTACGCCTTCCTTGCAAAGAGTAAGCTCCTCGGACGCCTTCCCCGCTCGCCCTCGCGACCTCGGCGTCTTCTTCGCTTTAGCCTTGGACGCCTCCGCCGCATCTTTTTTCCTTCTTGGTGGCGAGCCTCGGCGAACTTTTTCACATACTTGCCCTTAAGGTGCAGATACGCCGGGGGCCAAACCAACACCCTAGCGAGGCGAGCCCGGATATCGTGAACCACGGCCTCATCAATGTCGGCCTGTGGGCGTTTGTAAATTGGCGAGCGCGGGAAGGCAACTTCGAGCTCCTCGGCCAAAGGGCCTTTCTCCCAAGCGAGACCCCGGACGATCTTGTGCCAATGTTGTTGATGATGTTCTTGCTGAATTGTATGCTGATTATCCCGATTTTGCATCTATGAGTGACTCTGTTAATTGTGCCTGTTCTAATAATGAATTTTGTCCTATTTACACCGAGATTAATGATGCATTATACGGTGATTTTGAATCGATCGTGATTACGCTTTGATTATGGATACGTTGTTGATGTGAGTGAGAAAGATCATAGCCTAGAATGCCAAATGCATAAAATCCCCAATGAATTGTTTTCTTGTAGTCTTGTTGGAGACAAAGATTCTGAAATTTTGATTGATAAAATTCTACATGTTGGTGAATCTTTCCAACAAGTGCTTTCTTGTGATTTACCACCCGACTTGGAAAAGAAAAATAATTGTTTTGAATCTTTAAACACCGCAGTGGTAATGATTTGAGAAATTCTCTTCTTTCTTCCACTCTTTTACCTTCCATCTCTTGTGATTGCAAAGATGATGTGGTGTACCCCAACACTAAGTTGGATTCTCGCACCTTCCATTCGCAAACACAAAATAATCTTCCAAATAATACCGGTTGCTTGACTCTACCGATGGGAGTATCATTGATTTCCTTGGATGTGATAGTTACTTGGAGAGTTTGGAACTTAACATGCCCTTAATTCATTTGAAATCTCTCTATGTCTCTATATTTGGATGGGATACTGCTATTTTCTTGTCTTATTTGCAGGCACATTCTTGGAAAGGTTGTCGATGGAACCAACAACCACCGTACATTCTTGGACCTCTTCCAATAGATCCTAAGCCACCTCCACCAAGGAAATTCAATGTAGGAGAAGATGTTCCAAGGAAAAATTCATGATTCACATCGGAGATAAGAACTTCTTCTTCAAGCGACTCAAGATACTCTAACAAAGGTTATCTCTTTCCTTACTTATTTTCTTCCTAATTCATATGATTACTTGGGCTTAATTGTTGTACGAGGAAGATAAGTGTGGGGGAGGGACATATTCCAGTAGCAAAAGTAAAAATAATGTAGTTTATTAAGTAGAATAAAAAGGAGGAAAAATATATTTTGAATCCTTTTGATTATTGTTTTATTTTTAAATGAGAAAATGCAAAAAAAAAAAAAAAAAAAAAAAATTCTCCTTCTATGATTGCTCCATATTATGAACTTGGACATTTTGGTTTTGATGGATCATTCTATTTAGATTGAAATTTTGGACTCTTGGATTATAATATCTTGGTTGTTAATTCCGTGATGCTAATTGCATGATTTGGTATTTTCCTTTGTGAGATCTGGGGGCCTACATGAATGAAACTCATCTTTTACCATTCTTTCTTTCTTGTGTGCATCTCGCTCATGATTTATGTTCTCTAGAACTTGCTCTCATTCTTTTCAAAACTACATTTTTCATTTGCATGCATAAATATGATGGAGGCTTGTTTTCTTTCTTTTATTTCCTCACTCGACCAAATAGCCTTTCCCTTGCATTATATCTCCTTTGTTAGCCCTTTGTGCCTTTTTGACTCATTCCTTTCAAAGCCAAATTACTAGCCTAAATGTCACACCATTTTATTCCGCACCTTGGAAATTAATTGCGCATTGGTTTTGTGGTTAAGTGTGGGGGTTGCCCAGGAGTGCAACATTTTAAGTGTGGGGGAAGTATTTGATTATATGTCATTCATCGTTTGGCATTTATTGTAAAAGGAAAAAAAAAAAGAAAAAAAAAAGAGAGGCATTTATTGTTTAACAAAAAAAAAAAAGAGAAAAAGAAAAAAAAAAGTTATTTGAGTGGTTTTATATTGTTACTCTTTTAAAGTTCTTGGGTATTTAACCTTTCATTTCCATACTATTACCTACCCTTATCCTAGCCCCATTACAACCTTAATAATAAGTCCTCTTGATTTTTGCAAGCATGTGTTACAAGTGGTGGAGAAGTAGAACTTGAGCAAGCTTATGGTAGAACAATTTCTTTGAGTAGAATTTGAGCGATACACTTATTAACCATATACACTTGAGAGATTGATTAAGGGCATCCCTTGAGAGACTATCTTGAGTGATTAGCATCATTGAATGATATTGCCATGATTAGTAATTTGAGATGAATAGATTTTGCCTTGATTGGTTGATCTTTTGAAGCTTTTGTGATCCTTGTTAAGTTTTGAAATTTCAGCAATTGTTAGAAAAGAGATTTTTTTTTTTTTTTATATCTTTTAATTTTGCTCGGGAGTGCGAAAAGGATAAGTGTGAGGGAGTTTGATAATCTTTGAATTCATATTATTTTAAATGCAAAAAGAAGCTAAAAACTCTGTCATTATCATGCTTTAATGGATCAATTAGTTAAATATATGATTTCATCTTCATAATGAGTTTTTAGACTTTATTTGCATTAATCTTGGTCACATCTTGAGTTTGGATTCAAAATTGAACTTGAGTCATATTCTTACTACAATTGGGTAGTGAACACTGTTCGGTATTTTGGGTATAACTTGAGATTTAGAGATCCAATGGCTCTGGCATTTATATTTTCAGAAAGCTAAAATAATATCTACAAACCATATGAAGAGCCCAAAAGCTAAATCAAATGTTTAAAGGACCAAATTGGGCCTGGAATACGGAACAGGGGCGCTGAACGGGCTCCGGAACAATGTTCGGTGTTTGATCCATATCTGGCGCTACAGAACTCAAAATGAGGTCCGGTTTGAACGACTGGAAAGCTGACATCCAGGGAAACATTTCATATGAAGACCACGTGGTCCAGATCCGTCGTTTCCGTGGTGTAATCCAGCTTGCAAAAGGACGCGTTTTGGAGGTGTAAAGTGGTTCAATGATTTTTCCATGTTGGCCACTAAGTAAAGTGACGAAATGAGTTGTAAAATGGATGAATGAGATGCCCAATTTTCCTATAAATAGATGGAGAGGCTGAAGAGAAACAGACACCTTGAAGAGACCAAGATCTCTCCCATTCTAAGTTCCTTCTTTTATTTCTTGCCTCCTACTTGGGATGGCTTAGTTTTGCTTTATTAGTTTCATGTATTGTCTTTAATTCTTGTCTTTAATTTCTTGCCTCCTACTTGGTATGGCTTAGTTTTAATCTTTCCTTTTAATTATTTTATTTTGATTTTATGTTCTTCATCTTTTTCCTTTATTCGTTCATTATGTTTTTGATATTTACTTTTATATTGGAATAGAAGCTTTCATTTTCTTTAATTGTTCTTTGTGTTCTTCATGTTCATGATGAACTTGTTCATGTTCTTCGTGGTCATGATGAACATCTTTATTTCTACATTTTCATCTTACATAGCCATGCTTGGCTAAGTTTTTGTGATCGACCCATGAGTTGAGGATTCCATGGTGTCATCCGAGGACTTATGCTTCAATCGATAATCGACTTGTTTCGTTTACTTTAATCGGATTCGAGTTTAGAAACAGATTGGATGTTAGATTTAATATCCAGATTGAAATCCCAAGGACTTAGGTCGGACCAGGTTACAGAGAACGTTGTACGATTGCACAGCGAGCTCGCCACGTGTTCGATCATATGCTAGGCGATTGTCTAGTCGAGGGAGCTTCTGGACAAATGCAGAGATTTCGGTTTGTTTAGAATCAATCACAGTTCCGTTATTCTATTTCTTTGTCCAATGATGGAAGGTCTTGGAATCCCAATTCGAGTTGATCGTTTTTCATTTGATTAATCTCTCCTTTTCATTCTCGTCTTCAATTTCTATTCTAATTCCATCAAAACCCAATCCCTCCTTGTTTTTATTTCATTTGCATGACATCTAGATTACTTAGGATTCAATAAAAAGCTCCTCGAAAAGAGAGAACGATCCTAGGTTTGCCTATACGCAATCCTTGGTTAATTGTTGATTGTGGACCCCAAGGCTAATGATAAAAAGGTCTTCATCACCAGGCGGTCAACGAATACGACCTCGCCAGCAGGAAGGTCGTCGGACATCACTTGGTATGAGGCGGAAGCGAGCCTATTGTGATCAAAAGTCCAATAGAGGAAACCTCCACTCCACATCACGGCCTCGGCCCCTTCAAGAACCAAGGCCAGCCGCGGGTTTCGCCACCACTTTAAAGAAACCATTCTTAAAGTATTTGAAGGAGTCCGAAAAGGCAAGCGGTTTTCGGTCGGGGTCACCCTTGAGAGAGGTGAGCCCTTTAGTTTCTCGTCCTCCTTCCCGGCAGCGAGGAGTGAAAGGGCCGAAGAAGAAAAAGAATAAGGTGGCGGTACAAGGAATAGGTTCCGAGAAGGACCGACATAGCCGCTCAAAAGCAACTATGTAAGCCCACCCGTTGGGGTGGAGTTGAGACGGGGCCGATGGAGATGGGCCGAGGGGACATCCGAAACTCGGTGAACGGAAAGCGAACACCGAGCCGGGTCATATAGGCCTTATAAAAGAAAAAGAAGTTGGTGAAATCGCCAACCCTCGAAGCACGATCGGCTCCTCCTTCCCCGGGGGCAAAGTAATGAGATAGCCGAGAGCTTCATCTGGCGGAGGACCTGAACGGTGATCAGCGAATGGGTCGTCCACACGTCCTGGGTCACCCAATGAAGTGGGGACGCAAGAGTTTGAGGAGAGGCGGGGGAATCCGACCTCCCACCGCCCGAGGGGACATCACTTGGCGAAAGCGACCTTTCCATTTACCTATAAAAGCAAAAAACAAAAGTGCTAGAATCAGTAGATGCGAGGATACCGTCGCGTAAGAAACGGTCGGTCGAGAAGAAGATAGGGGCGAGTCGACGCATGACGACAAGAGCCTAAAATTGCGTCGGCCCTAAAATCTTCGCCTAGCGACAAAGTAAGAACTTGACTCTACGCAATCCCAACAAGGGCCGGCATACCCCTCCGCATATGAGTGGACCTAGGGCGGACGGGAGGGTTATAAGGATTAACGGGTGAGGCCGACGGGACCGCGACCTCTCTCGCACCCTCCGGAAAAGATCTAACGGGGGGGCGAGACCCTCTAACGGCCCCCTACGCGTGCCACCCGAGCCGCCCGGGAAGAAAGCCGGCCTTTGCTCCTCGGACAAAGGAGTACCCAATAACCGGTGGCTAGTTCGAGGGAAGCGGGCACTAAGGGCTTCCACCTCTTCAGGAGTCAAGTGACCCGAAGTCGAAGGTCGATTACTCCCACTCATTGTCACCCAAGGACGCAAACCTAAAGAGACAGGAAATGACAATAAGGAAAACGACGATAACTCCTCCGGCAATGGAGGCGAAGGTTTGTAGGCGAGAGGAAGCAAAACAGAAATTAGCAACCTAAAACCTACCCTTAAATCAGCAACCTAAAACATACCCGTAAATCTCTACAAAACCACGGGCGTCGGTTTCACGACAGATCGAGCAAACGAAGAAAAGAAACAAAAAACCCAAAGAAATGGGAGAAGTGGCTTACCGGGATAAGGAGGAAGAGGACGATCACCGGAGGAAAAAAGCCCGAAGCCGCGGAAGGAAGCTCGCCCTTGGAGAGCCGCAGGAATCAAAAGACCCAAGTGGTAAAACTTGTCGAAATCAGAAAAACTTGGAAAAACTTCGAGAAACTTCGAGAGAAACTTTAAAATGTTCGAAAGTGGAAGAAAGAGAAGAGAAACAGTTTAAAAACCCGTGAAACGCCAGGGGATACGAAAAGGCGCCAGCAGAATTAAGGGCAAACCCGTAAGTTTTGGCAAAAACGAGGAGACGTACCCCGGGAAGAACGCACATTAATGGCGCACGAAAACCAAAGGCGGCAGAGAATGACGGGTGCAAAACCTCCCCACTCCAAAGCCGCCAGTGGCGGGCGCCATGATGGCGAAGTCGAAGGGCTTTTCAAACCCCGAAGCTC
This sequence comes from Acacia melanoxylon, assembly GCA_019022615.1. Lineage (NCBI taxonomy): Eukaryota > Viridiplantae > Streptophyta > Magnoliopsida > Fabales > Fabaceae > Acacia > Acacia melanoxylon. The sequence continues at coordinate 6,384,607 of JAFJYJ010000011.1, forward strand.
GGCGAGATCACCTCGGACCCCTAGGGTCACCAACAACGACGCCGACCCTCGAGAAACAATCTCGGGTCCGGAATACCCTACCGGGCACCCACCTCGGACCACGCGTTGGACGAGTCCGCTAAGGTACCCGGGACCGGGGGCAAGGCGCCCCCCGGAGAACCGGGAACACCCCGGCAGCTCAAACCCTCGAACTACCGACCGGGGCAACAATTACGGATCGACTCACGGCCCAATAAGGACACGACCCGGCCAGGGCATACCCGGACCTCGGCCCGGCCACCGGGCCCAAAAGTAGGATCCCGAGTATCCCGGTTTCCCCATAATCGGGGGTAATCTATCATATCTATGGATATGATAGATAGGCAGTTAAGATATCACGGCACACCCTATAAATACCAGGGGGTAACACCAAGGTGCACACGTTCTAACTCAGCTCTTTACATTCAGTACTGCACAGCACAACCCCCACTAAACACATACCCCTCCCCCCTTTGGCGAAAGGCCTTGTGTTTGGTGATTCCTTGCTCATAGGGATATCTCCACTCATAGATACTCCTGCAGAGGCAACTCAATCCAAAATCAAACCACCACCACCGGGCTGGGACATCCGTTCCACACCGAATGCATGTGCAAGATTCAGTGTTCAAATGCCTTTTCTTTAAAGTTAATGACAATGAAAAAAAATAGTTGGCTTGAAAGAAGATTCACAATCTCTTCTGTCAATTCCATTATTGAATTAGATAAACTTTGAGCATAATTTCGTATTAAATTAATGTTCATGGTCAAATGCGTAATTCACTCGTCCATGAATTTTCGCTGGACACAATCTTTATCACTTTACATAACTCCAGATCATTCTGCTGCAATAAATTTTTGTTTACATATAAATTGAGATAAAACTCCTCTCACATATTTATTTCGTATACCGTAAATGATGATTAAAAAGCAATTTTTTTAGGCTCAAATTATTATTCCAAACAAATACTAATTAGGCTCCTCTAATTATGTCGATTGAGACTTCGAAACACTGTAATATCCCTTGTGAACAATAAATATTAATCTATCTCAAAAAACTAAGGGAAAATCATTTTCAGGTCCTTTTTTGAGAAAAAACCCCAAAAAAAGCCCTCAGAATCTGACAATCCCAGGGCCTTTTCTGAGATTTTCAGAATCTTGCGTGAGTTGTTAACGGGGCTGATATAGTTGTTAACGGGTAGGTCATTAACAACTAAATCAGCCCCATTAACAACAATTTTCGAACAACTAAATCAGCCACATTAACAACTATATCAGTACCCCGTTAACAACTCACGCAAGATTCTGAAAATCCGATTCTGAAGGTCTTTTTTAGAGTTTTTTTATCCAAAAAGATCCTGAAAGTAATTTTCCCAAAAACTAATAAGGGTGAAGGTACAATTTTATTCCTGATGTATTATGTTAAGGGTATGTTAAGTTTTCTAAGGTATTAAAATATACATAAACATTATAAATTAGGGCGATTTTATCGAATCCGTTAACTTGAAGCAAAAAGCAAACAGCTGTTAGTGGGTCCCAGACAGTGATTTTTTTTTTTTTTACATGTTGATGGGAATTTGGAAGTTTTGACAATATCCACCTAAAACAAACAATGGGTTTCATATTGGGCTTGAAAGAAGAAGCCCACATGCTTATTTTACTGAATATTAAAAAGCCCAAGAATGAGAAAGTCATAAGAAAAAATATATGGGAGAATAATATTCAAGTAATTATAGGGATTTTTATTTTTTTTTGGTTTTGGTCGAGTAGGAGGGTATTTTTGACACTTTAATTCCGTGAAACAATGATATTTTTTAAGTTAGCAATTGGTAACTATGATATATTTTATTAGTAATATTTTTTCTCAGTCTCATCAGAATGTTATAATTTCATGCTTCTAAACAATTCATTAATGGTGAAGAAAAACAATATACATGTGTTATTCAAAAAATAAATAGCTGCTATTTAAATTGGTGGTAAAAATTACTTTTAAAACCCTTTTAACGCCAATTCAAACAAGTCATTAGACCACGTAGGTATAGATACTCAATAAATAGACTCCATTTCGCAGGATATACAAACTCCATCATCAAGTTCTTGTCCGGAAAAATTAATATTCCTTGATAATTTCATTTTAAATATAAATTGTTGGATTATAGATTTAATTTGGTTGACTTCATATCACAAAAGGAAGATGATATTTTGTACCATAAATGAGGAGAGGCTGAAAAGAGTGAGATAGATACGACATGTCACCTTAAATGACTATTAGGGCTAGTTTGGTTTGAGAGAGGGGAGATCTTTTACCTCCTCTTTACCAAAAATCCTATAGAAACTTTTCAATATTCCAAAAATATACTCTCAACAAAAAATAATAGGGAAAATCCATGTCAGGGCCCAAATTAGGAAAAAAAATGTCAAAAAAGACTCAAGAAAACGTCAAATGTCAAAAAAAGGCCCCAAAGCCTTTTCTGGTATTATTTCATAAAAATGTTAGTTGTTAATGGGGTTGATATAGTTGTTAACGGGTACTGATATAGTTGTTAACGATACTGATTTAGTTGTTAATGCTACTGATTTAGTTGTTAATGACCTACCTGTTAACAATTATATCAGCCCCGTTAACAACTAACGTTTTTATGAAATTATATCATAAAAAGCCCTGGGCCTTTTTTGACATTTGACCTTTTTTTTGGGCCTTTTTTGACATTTTTTTTTCTAAATTGGGCCCTGAAGTAGATTTTCCCAAAAGAATATTCCCTTCATTAATGGCAATTTGGTCAATTCCCTACTTTCTACTCCCACTCCCTCCCCTCAAACCAAACACACCGTTAGAGATTGAATTCCACTTTTAATGCTAACCAAGCCGTTGTCGCGTGGGCCCTTCTGTGTTGATCTGGTAATCATAAATATAGAACTAAGTTTGTAGTGCAATTTGTAATACAAATTTTATCCTATATTTAGGACTGAAAGGGGTAGTATTTAAATTTAACTCTCGGTCCTTATTATCTGCGGACATTTGTGGTGGGGAAAAGCACTTTGTCAGGTCTCATGGTGTTTGAATTAATCATAAAAAAATCTCATACCAAATTAGAGAAATTTGGTATGAAATTTTTGTGTGATTAATTCCATACCTTAGGACCCGACATTATTGATTTTCCTTTTTGGTGGTGGAGTGAAAGAAGTGGAGGAGCTGAGGTCATGACATCGGATTAGAGATGGGACGACCACTAAAAAGAAAATGATGGATTTGGCTTCTCCCATACATCCCTTCCCATCATTTTCCTTTTCCACTATCGAATTAAGATCTCAATGATCTAAATTTATCATATTATAAAAATATTATTATAACTTTACCTAAAAGGTTCAAAAATAATTTTGACAGTTCAAATTTATTTGCTATCTTGCATTAAAAAAAAATTGTATCTCTAAGGTAAAGTTATAATAATATTTTTATAATGTAATAAATCTGGATCGTTGAAATCTTAATCCAATGATAGAAAATGGAAAAGGATGGGAAGAGATACAGGAGAGAAGCCAAATCAAAAATAATAGCAATTGTGGAAGAAAGATGAAGCTTTTTTAATTATTATTATTATTATTATTATTTTTACAGAAAAGACATAATAAAATAACAGCTTGAAGGCCACTTGGTTCACCTTCATATGATATGGCAATAGGTGTTTGGCAAACTTTTACAAAACCTAGGTTTGATGCGAGAATAGCTTCGAAAAAACTCGGTGGAATTATAAAGACCGAGTTACAAACTCGGTAAAACTATAAAGATTAAGTGTATGCTTAAGTTAGCGGTAGAAACTGTTTTTCTAACCTGATTTACGATATACAAGGTAAGTGTAATACCCGCATTATTATAAATAATAATAATAATAATAGTAATAATAGATTAAAACAATAATAATAAAATAAAAATATAGTAATAATAAAAATCTAGAAATTAATAATGTTTGTATTGTTTTATAATGTATTAATTGGCAATAGTTAAAAAGCTTAACCCATAGCTAAACCCTAAATTTTAATTATAAACTTAGGTGTAGCCGTTTAAACCTAGCGAACGTTCAATACTTTTCTTCTCTGCTATTGCATCCTCTTTTCGTACTCTGTATCAATTATTCTTCTAGGAGGTTAGCAAAACGGAGACCAGGTAATCCTAATCCCCAAAACAATAGAAATCAATTGCCATAGGTTGTATTTTAAATCCAAAACTATAGGTGTTGCGCTGCATGTAGATTATTATTCACAATTTGCATTCCTCAAATCTCATGCATCTCGTTATTTGAATTTTAGATTGTTGTGAGCCGTATATACATGTAGGCTTGATCACAATTGTTGTTTGAATTTCGTGTAAGTGTGTGTATATAATGTATACAATTTCCTTTCTGCTTCGATTTGCGTGATTGAACCTTTACGCATGTTGCTTGATTTCCCTCGGCATATATATTTCTATATCTAATATATACAATTGTTTTTGCTTTGATTCGCGTGATTAAACATGTACGCCTCGGCATATATATATATTTGAATTGATTGCCCATATATACATGTATATTGATGGTCATGAGAATTTCTCACGACAACCATATAGGAACTTATGAGTAAAATGGATAATGAGTAGAGCCAGGGATTTAAATGATGGTCATGAGAATTTCTCATGACAACCTTATAGGAACCCATGAGTAAAATAGATAATGAGTAGAGCCAGGGAGTTAAATGATGATCATGAGAGTTTCTCATGACAACCTCATAGGAACCCATAAGTAAAATGGATAATGAGTAGAGCCAGGGATTTAAATGATGATCATGAAAATTTCTTAGGACAACCTTATAGGAACTCATGAGAATTTATTATATGTGTATTTAAAATAATTTAACAGTGGGAGGATAGCTTTGGGATGGTACCTCCTAAAGTGATGAATACAACCTTTGGGCTTATGCCTCCGATATTTATATGATGTGGAAAGATAGTATCCGTTCTTCCCAAAGTGATGTCTGACAGGTTTCCGGGACACTAGCACTACTACAAAAATTTGATATTACTACCCTAAAAAACGACCTAAATAAGAAATAGGTAGTAAAAAATGATAATTATGAGAAAAATGAGTATGCAACGTCCTGAATTATTATATAGGTCTTCTAAAATTGATTTTAGGCGTTCTAAGTTTTTTCGGGACGCTTTAATCGTCTTCCCGCCATGAGAAATATAAGAATTTTGTTTGGCGCCATGGTATTTTTTTTTTTTGAATAAAATTAATTTTTGGCGTCCGATATTGTTTCAAGACGTCTAAAATCGCCAAATATTTTGGCGCCGAGGAAATATGAGAGAATTTTTTGTTTGCGCCATGATATTAAATTTGGAGTTTAAAATTGGCGACCGATCAACTTGATTTAAAATCAGGTCGCCAAATTTTTAAAATTGACGACGATTAAAAATCAGTCGCCAATTTTAAAAATTTGGTGACGATTTTAAATCGATCGTCAAAATTGTGACGATTTTAAATCGTCGTCGCCAATTTTAAAAATTTGGCGACCTGATTTGCAACTTCTCCAAAATTGGCGACCTGAATTTTAAATTAGGTCGCCAATTTTCATTTAAAAACCTAAATGTAAACTATCCACGCACACCAAAACCTTCGTTCGTCATTTCCCTCTCACGGCCGCCCGTCTCCGTCGCTTGGCTTCGTCTCTGTCTCCAACTCCGAGATTCAATCGGCGGTACCAGTTCCATCGGCGCCAAGATCTTCGGTGCGACTCTCTCCCCTCGTCTCCGGCTCTCGGGTCTTTGCTACTCTCTCATCTCTGTCTCATCTCTAGCCCTCGGCCACTCTCATCTCCGGCTTTCGGGTTTCTTCTTCTTTCTCTTATGCCTATTTGTTTGCGCTATGCTTTGATTCTTGCACTATCGGGTAAAAGTTTTGTATTATCTGTTGCTATATTGTTTAGGCGTTTACTGTATATTTTTGTTTATATATATATTAATGTTCTCATAGGTAAGGTATGTAGTTCAAGTTCGACTCCTTCCGGCAATAAGGTCGAGGGGTTTCATAATTTGCATAGGGTATGGTGTGTGGCATAACAAGATCACAGAAACTCAAAGATTCCTATTAGATTCACATAACAAAAAATTTAGTTTAGTTTGTATATATGCACATGTTTGATTTCCAGTTTCTAGAACAATTTTTTTATAAAACAAGAACAAACAAAATATAACTATGACCTATATGTATTGGGATTGAAACTAAATGGTATAGAGCTAAAGTTTGATTCTAGCATTTTCTTTTTAGTACATATGAGGCGAGGCCGATTAAAAAGAAACTAGACTAGTTGGGGATAAATCTCATACAATCTTAGGTATCAAAGCTAAAGTTTCTTTGCTAAAGTTTTCTTCTTGGTACATAAGAGGGTGAGACCTAGATTTAAAAGAAACTAGACTAGTTGGGGATAAATGACATACAATCATTGTTGCATATATAAAGATTTAGTAAATATGAGGGCAAGGCCGAGGCCGAGGCCAGATTAAAAAGAAACTAGACTAGTTCGGGATAAATCCCATACAATCTTATATACACATATATAAACATTTATATACCTGATGAGGCTGATAAAATTGAAAGATATGTTGATGACGAGTGGCTTCCCATAAAAACATAGGGAAATAATCCCAAACTATTGGAGGCTGAAAGATGAAGTGGCTGCTGGCACTATAGTCGTGATTCTAATTATTTATAAAGACTTTCTTGTGTTTTTTTAATTAGTTTTCGGGGGAAAGAATTCGTGTAAATAATTATTAGCCTTCCTTTTTGTTGTTTTGTTCTTGTTGTTCTTGTTCTTGGCTTATAGCATTCTTGTTTTGTTCTTGGCATATATAATTAGTACAAAGTGGCTTTCTTAATTTTGAATTCCATTTTCATTTGATGGATCGACTTATTTCGGTTCTATGTTGCATTTGAATTCCTGGTCCACTTTCCATAATATTGGGATTCCCAATTGTATGAAGGTGCTCAAGAATTCTATGGAAAGTTATTCAAGTGCTTTACACCGAGTCATTTCCTCATTTAAATTTATATAAGGGTCTCAAGAATTCTATTGAAAGCTATTCAAGTCCTTTACACTTAGTTCCATATATGAAGAGGCTTGTTAGTTGATTTGTTGAAATTGTCGTTCTTGAAATTGTTATGAACTTGATTTGTTGTTGGAAATGTCGTAGGTGGTAATAAAATGGGTCATAGTTGGATGAATGCGTTGAGAACTAGTGAAGAATATGAGAATGGGGTGGAAGAGTTTATTGAATTTGCTAGAAGGAATGTGGCTACAAAAAATGGGATGTATTATTGTCCATGTGTTAATTGTTTAAATGGGAGTCGAAGGGTTATTGCTGATATATGGGATCACCTACTTTGTGATGGAATACACCTTCGATACACAACGTGGATATGGCATGGTGAGGAAGTAAGTACCGATGCGTCCCACGAAAATGAAGTTGAGGTAGATGATGATGATGGAATGGAGAAAATGATTAATGATGTTGAGGCAAAATCTTTTGCACAATCGGGTGAATATGAAAGTGTGCGGAGTGATGCAGAGACACCTTTGTTCCCTGGGTGTACTAAGTATACACGGTTGACTGCGACCTTACATTTGGTCAACTAAAAGACAACTTATGGGTGGACCGATAGCAGTTTCACGTCGCTGCTTGAATTGTTGTGTGATATGTTGCCAGATCATAATGTACTTCCAAATCGTATGTATGAGGCCAAGAAAATCTTGTCTACGATGGGTATGGAGTATAAAAAGATACACAGTTGCCCTAATGACTGCATATTGTACGAAACGAGTACGAAGGCCTCGCAATTGTCCGAAGTGTAAAACTTCACGATTCAAAGTGAAGAAAGTTATTGTTTACGGGAAGCGAGACAACAAAAAGGCAACCTTTGAAGGCATTGTGGTATCTTCCAATAATTCCACGGTTTAAGCGTGTTTACTAGTGAAGCAACGGCGAAGAAGTTGAGATGGCATTCTGATGAGAGAATATCCGATGGAAAATATCTTCGGCACCCGGCCGACTCTCCGCAATGGAAGAAAATATACGAAATGTTCCCTCAATTTGGCAAAGTGAGCCAAGAAACCTTCTACTGGGCTTTGTACGGATGGCTTCAATCCGTATCGAACTCTTAGCAGCACCCATAGTGCATGGCCGGTTCTCCTTGTAATATACAACTTACCTCCCCGGCTATGTATGAAACGCAAGTATGTGATGCTTTCTATGATGATTTCGGACCAAAACAACCCTGGGAACAATATCGATGTGTACTTGGCGCCTTTGGTTGAGGATTTGAAGAAGTTGTGGGAGGAAGGCGTAGATGTGTTTGATGCATATAAGAAGGAGCACTTCAAGTTGCGTGCAATGACTTTTACCACGATAAACGATTTTCCTGCATACGGAAATTTGTCAGGGTGCAGTGTGAAAGGGCATAAAGCATGTCCAATATGTGAAGCAGACACAAACTTCCATCAACTAAAGCACGGGAAAAAAACGGTCTACCTCGGTCACAGGAGGTTTCTTCAACGGTTCCACCCATATTGTAAGTTAAGAAAGCGTTTTAATGGCTTACCGGAGCATAGAACGGCTCCAAAGGCATTAACCGGAGAGGAAGTTTATAGTCGGGTGAAAGATATCAATGTCATATTGGGTAAGCAGCAAAGGATTGCGGGTGAGAAGAATATATGGAAGAAGCGATCAATTTTCTTTGATCTTCCATATTGGCGTAGTCTTGATGTGAGACACGGTCTTGATGTGATGCATGTGGAGAAAAACGTTTACGATAGCCTTATAAGTACTCTTTTGCACATACCAAGGAAGACTAAGGATGGAATTAATGCGAGACTAGACCTGGTTGATATGGGAATAAGAGAACGGTTACATCCACGAGTAATGGAAGATTGTAAGAGGGCATACATGGAGCCAACAACTCATACACTATCAAAAGCGGAGAAGAAAAGTTTGTGTGGGTGTCTATATGACATTAAGGTGCCACAAGGATATTCTTCTAATTTGAGAAGGTGTGTTTCAATGGACGATTTGAAGTTAGTGGGAATGAAGTCCCATGATTATCATGTGTTGATGCAACAACTATTACCAATAGCTATTAGAGGCATTATTAAAGATGAAGTGCGATCCACTATAACAAGATTGAGTATTTTCTTTAATGCTATCTGTAACAAATTTATTGACATTGAAAAGTTGGATGAATTGGAAATGAGGGTTATATTATTTTGTCCCAACTTGAGATGCATTTTCCTCCCGCTTTTTGATATCATGGTGCTTTGATAGTGCACTTGGTAAGGAGGTAAGGTTCTGCGGTCCAGTTTACCTAAGGTAGATGTACCCTTTCGAGCGATACATGAAGATCTTAAAAGGGTATTCAAAAAATCCTTATCGGCCGGAAGCTTCAATAGTTGAGAGATATGTAGTTGAAGAGGCTATGGAGTTCTGCAAAAATTATCTATCAGGGGCGATGATACAATCTTAGCATGACGAGGGGATAAGCGAGGGAACTCGAGGCATCAAACTGAAGAATATGACTCGTGAAGCCGTGTTGCAAGCACACCTGTACATCTTGTATAATATGGAAGAAGTTCAACCATACATTGATAAACACATAAAGAGTTTGAAGGATATGAATCCAAGGAAGAATGACATGCATATAGCTAATGAGCAAAAGAAGACATTCATAAAGTGGTTCCAGGAGACGGTATTGCACGAGACCGGTGTGTCGGATACAATCGAGTGGTTAGCCTGGGGGCCTTCTTTTCAGGTCATCACTTGGTGCGGTTATGATATAAATGGATATTCGTTCTACACAAAAGACCAAGATGATTTGAAGTTCAGTGCAAAATAGTGGGGTGATGGTTGAAGTGAATCTATGCACTTTTCGAGTTCGAAAGACAAGAACCGGTGTTAGCATCAATGGCCTATTATGGAGTCATTGAAGAAATATGGGAGATAAGCTACAAACAAGTTCAAAGTTGCTTTATTGAAATGTAAGTGGGTTAGCAACAATGTTGTTGTAATAGATCCTAAATTTGGATTTGTCTCATTGATCTTCAAAGACTTGGTCATAGAGACGAGCCATTCATTTTAGCAAGTCGGGCGAAACAAGTGTTTGATGTAAAGACCACCGCAAATAAAAAAATGTCCATCGTACTTCAAAGTAAAAAAAGAAGTATGGTGAAGAATCCTTGAACCTTGACGATACACTCCCTTTCACAACAAATCCACCTACAACACGTGAAGTAGAATTGGATGATGATGAAGAATATGCTGCAAGAAAGGATCATTGTGAAGGAATATGGGAAACCATGTAAAGTAAGATCTTTAGTTATGAAATATTACTATGTTATTTTTGTGGTCGTTTAACATGTTGGTTCATTTTATTAATTTGTTTATTATGTAATAACATTATTGATTTGTCTTTGATGAACAGGAATATGTCCAGCTCTGACGAGTCATCGGGTGATAGGGTTGATGTACCCGTTGTGAGAAAGGGTAGAGGTAGCACACACATGGGTGCGCTAATTGCTCGTCGTGACAATCAAAAAAAGATGTTGCATGTGGAGTTCGATGCCAATATGAACCCGATTGGTAGAGAGGAAGACAATTTCATTAGCTATTTAGGCTATATGGCTCGAAGCAAAGTTTGTATTGTTTACTCTAGTTGGAAGATGGTTCCCGATAAAACGAAGGAGTTGATTTGGGCACAAATTCTGGTATCTCACTTTCGATATATCCGCATTTGTATCTTTAGTCTTATTGCTTGATTTCTTTCATATCTTATCTTTTACCTTGCAAAGAAACGTTCGATGTCCCCAACAATAAGGCGATGAACAAGCATTGGATGGGCGAAGTTCGTCTCCGTTGGAAAGACTTTAAGAACAAGCTAACAAAAAAGTATATTAGAGGGTCAAAGAGGAACGAGGATCCCCGTCGGACCTATGATTTCATTTCTCCAGAGGACTGGAGGGAGTTTGTGGCGTCACGGCAGAATCCTGAATTTATTGTAAAATTTCTGTCATATCCTATCTTCTATTTGAATATACTTGACATTGTAGGCTCAATTTTATTTGTTTTCGTGTCATAGGAAAAAAGTCAAGTCAATAGAGAGAGGCAGGCAAAAAATAAATATCCGCACTGCATGTCTAGAGGTGGCTACAGAAAGCTTGAACGGAAGATGATGGAGGAAGAGTTACAGCGAATGAAGGAAGCTTCCCAATCCGATCCTTCCACTGCTATCCAGGCCCCTGAGCGTCCTCCTTGTCACAAGAAATGGAAAGCTGCGAGAATGAAGGGTGACAAATACATCAATGAAGATGTTGCTAAGGTTGCCTCAAAGATTGTAAGTAGTTAAATTAGAAGTATTAAATAGCCTCAGTTGTTTCATACTATAAGAGTTTAGTTATTATTTATGAAAAATCTTATGGTACAAGATGAACTTGAGCAGCAGAGCAGCCAAGGCTCATTCACGCCAGGTACACGGCATGACATTTTGTCGACGGCTATTGTGAAGCCGGATTACCTTGATGTTGTACGAGGGGAGACGAGGGGAGTTAGTGTCGCAAAATATTTCGGCCGGCGTTCACGTTTGCATGACGAAGAGAGCCATGCAGAGCTTGAAGCCAGAATTCGAGCGTCCCTCGTAAATGAGGTTATGGCACAACTACGGGGTGAAATGAAGGCTATGGTACAACAGAATACAAATACGGCATTGACAACCCACGAAGCCCCGACCGTCCACAGCAGCAAGGAAAGTTTTCACCCTTCAGATGTACCTATTGGCAAACCTTCTCCCCCTCCAGATGTACATATTGGCGAGCCTTCTCACACTCCACATGGAGGTATACCTTGCACTCTATATTTGGATGACCTACACCGGCGTATTGTTGCCGATGGTCTTGTTTACCCAGAACAAGACAAACACCACAACAAGCAAATTCCAAAAGACCAACGTCGGGTGACTGTGAGTAGTGTGCGAGAGGGGGAAGAAGAGATGCCATCCCGATTGATGATGAGGAGGTTACCACACTAGGCGCTGCCATCACATGGTTCATCCTCTGGCCGCATCATCTTATTGAGATGGGGACGACACCTCCAATGGTAAGAAATACATTACTGATTGATGATGAGTAGGTTCCCGATTGATTTACATTGCTAACCCACTCATAATATGTTTTTTATGTTTTCATAGCATGAAGAAGCTGCGAGCTTATTTCCCTACTTAGCACAGCTACGAGAGTTGTACAAGGACATCGACCTTATAAGCTTGCAGATGCCTCCGGGCATTGTCGGTGCAGAAAAGACATATCCGATAACAATGGACAAGAAAGATTTGAAAGAGTTTATGCATATGGATTGTTTAGATATACAGTTTCTTCAAGTTGCAATCCTGTAAGTTTTTTTAACCCTTTAATTATGTCAGTACTCTTTTTTTTGTTTAATATATTCAATAACATTTATCATTTCATTTCATAGTGTCTGCCGTGAAATATGCGTCAACACAAAGCGAGCGGGTTTGTATGGATACTTATGTCCTGGATGCACGGCTTCGGCTCGCAATACGTTACCCAGGAGATCAATTTATGTTGGTTTAACAATGGGCGACGGAGGCAAGTCTTGTTATCTAGCGCCAATACATGAAAGGTGCGTACTTTTGTTTTGTCTATATAAGATTTTTGTGAATAAATTGCTTTCTTATCTTAATTTAATATTAATACGTATATGTTGTAGTGGTCATTGGACCCTGTGTGTTGTTTGTCCCGTCAAGAACTCCTGTTATTGGTTCGATTTAGTAGATGGCAATCCAAACGAGGATATCAAAACCATGTTTTCCGAGTAAGTAAATTTTTGTCTAAATCATCGAATCTTCTTTTAAATGAATGGTTTAACATGTCTGTTAATTTTCATTTTAATGATAGGGGCCTCAAGACGTATACACAGCTTGTTGGAGCAAAAGAGCAGGGTGAACCGAAGTGGTTTAAACCGAAGGTGAGTTGTTTCAATTCAAGTTATTTCATTGACACAGTAGCTTTCGATGTGTCTTTATTCGTTTTAACAATTTACTTTTGATTTATAGTGCCATCAACAACCAGGGAGCACCGAGTGCGGGTACTACGTTATGAGTTGGATGCAATCCATCGTTAGCAGCGGACGTATTCAAGGTTTTCAAAGTGTACGTAATCGCTCTGTGATCCTCAAATGATGATATTTTTGTAGTTGTACTTGAGTTGTTAATTATGTCATTCACTTCATTGGTTTATCTTATACCTTGTTTTCCAATTTACAGTTTTTGGGGACTGCGGATCCGTACTCGCAGGATGAGATCGATTCGGTTCGTGACAAGTTGGTTAGACATCTTCTTCAACACATAGGCTAGTTAGTAGTGAGCATGATTAGTATGTTATTGTGTTAGTGATTCTTTGCTAGCTACTGTTGTTTGTTTGTATCTCGTTTGGTGTTATTGTGGGTATCTGTTCAAAATCTGCGACAATTGTGATCAACTATCTTGGAACTATGAACCTTCTTGTGTTGCTTGGTTGGTTTTCGCCTTATGCAAAACTTGGTAGATATCTTATTGTTGCTATCTCATTGTTAGTTTGTGTCTTTGCAAGTTTGGTGTTATTGTGGGTATATAACCGATTGGTGATGCAAAACTTGGTAGATAACTCATTGTTGCTATCTCATATATAGTTTGTGTCTTTTCAAGTTTGGTGTTATTGTGTTTGGTCATTTATAGTCTTAAAAGTGGATTTATTATGCTTATACTTTTCTTTCGAGGTATTGTGTGAACTAGTGGACCAACTCTCTCGGTTTTGAATCCATGATTTTGTATTGTAGAATATTAGGCGAGTACTTGCCGTAGTTTGATTCGTATGTAATTAGGATTCATATATATAGCGTTTGTCTCTGTTTCTTCTTTTCGAGCAAAATTAAAATATGCAGCATAATTTTCAAAAAAAAAAAAAAAAAACTCAACAAAGGCGTCCCGATTAAGTAATCGGGACGCCTTTGTTCATTTTTAGCCTAATAAGGCGACTTGATTATAAATCGGTCGCCTTATTATTTAATAAGGCTACCTCGAATTTATAATCGTGTCGCCTTATAAGGGCCATGAATTTACAATTCGTCGTACCTTATAAGGCGACTGAATAAAATAATTCAATAAGGCGACTGAAATACGAATCAGGTCGCCTTATTAAGGCGATTCGATTGAATATTCGGTCGCCAAAAGCCACGAGAACCACTACCCCCACCGAGACGTCCCTCGTAAAGGGACGTTAATTGGGTCTTATTTAGGTCGTTTTTTAGCGTTTTGTAGTAGTGTAGTAGCAACTTTGGGAAGAGATGTGCACACTAGGACGAAATGTTTTATGGCCAATTTGATGATTTTTGACTGGCATGGTTTCCCGGTTCATAGGGTAGACTGGCAGGATATCTGGGTCTACCATGGTTCTCTTTCCACTAAACTAAATAGACTGGCAGGGTTTCCCGGGTCTGAATAAATTTGAAAAGATAATAAATAATGTTTGATGCAATTACCACATGATTATATATGTTTGCTTTGATTAATATATTGAGCCATTTAAATTGTATTTTATCAGGATTACCAACTTTGCTGATTTTTGTTTGTGTTCATGGGCTGCGATGATCCTTCGGGGAGCATAATTTCGGTGAAAGGAAAGTCTTGCTAAAGGTTGGGCTGCAACGGTGAGTGAGAAGTGAGGAAGTAAGACATTCAAATTTAATTCTATTTTAATTTACTTTATTTTGTTCGAATAAAACACATTTTTGTTTAAGTTTGGATTTACGTTATTGTAATAAGTTAGCCTTGCACTTGTTCCAAGACAAGTGTGCGTAACACTTCCCAAAGTAGTTTATTTTGACTTTCAAATTAATTAATCTTAAATATTATCGTAGTTTAAGTTATTATAATTGTTAGAAATTTGAGGGTGTTAAAGTAAGTATGTGAAAATAATTTTGTCTCGGTTTATGTGAACATGCTTAAACTAATTCAAACAAACAGGCACTCTAATTTATCTTAACTTATATAAAAATTGATAAGCAATGAAGGATGAACAGTTCGTGTGCGAGTGAGACCTCCAACATTGGATTCAAATAGTGAAAAATCTAGTAATATATTAAAGATATATATGGATGTAAAATATTGAAAATCTTATTACTTCCCGTCCTAATTATAAGACATAGCTGACTTTTTTTAGAGAGATTAAGGAAGCTAAATAAGTTACTTAATCATTTCATATATTGTGTTTTCTTAAATTATATATTAATTTATTAGTCAAACTATTTAGTTTGAAGAAAAAAATAAAAATACTCTAAACTAATTTAAGTAGTTTCTTTAATCTCTTCAAAAAAGCTAACTAAGTCTTAATCAAAGGGAGTAGAATATAATGATTTTTTTTTGTCGAAATCTCAGAATATAATGCAAAATAAATAAGAAAATGAAGGGGTAAAGGTGTGAAGGAAATCATGAAGAGTGAGAATGGGATATGAAAGATGATGTGAAGAGGCAATGAAGCAGAGTCATATAACTAACATGACCCACCTCACTACCTCCTTCATAATTATAAGTTCCTTTTGACTTATCCTTACGTATCAACAAAAACCATTAAGAATATTAAATTTGTTACAAAATTTAAATGATTATCAATACTACTCTTATTAATTATATTAAACTTCAATATTATATTAATACTGTATTGATTTTTATACTCTATCCCACTACACTTATTAAATATGATCATATATGAAGAAATATTTAATGCTCCTTAAAAATTAGCAAGTGGCTTATAAGAATAACGGATCAAACTTAACTTTTTTTTTGCCCTTGAACCAATAATACTTAGTTGTTATCTTATAATAAGGACAAAAAAAAGTAAATAAGCAAGAGAAACTTTATCTTATAAAGCATACTTCATCTAATCTACAATATAATGTGCTTTTAGAAGAATGACTTAATTCAAATTATAAGTCACTTGCAAATAATTAATGCTCATTTCTAACTTTGCATAGTCATTATATTTTCAAACACATTTTAAATAAGGATAAAGTGGAAAAAAAAAATTTAGGACATATTTAATAGGAGGGAGCGTGTTGATCCCCTTACAGGCACATTATTCATCAAACTCATAATTTGTTTTCTTCATTTCCCCCTTTAATTCTATGTTTTAGAGGGTGCCTTTAATCTTTTTCTAAGGAATTTTTTTTTGTTAGCAAACTACGGTAATTGTTCGTCTGATCTTACTCTGTAAATAGAACTAGAGAAGTATAAGAAAAATCGATGCCAGCAATAATACAGAAGTTGTGCTTTATCTGCTGCATTAAATATGATGATGACACATGCAAGGATTGGAACTCACAAACCAAACCTAAAATCTAGGGTGGCTAGTAGAGATCATTTTCATATTCATCACGTCATTTTATTTTTTGTGATACGTTAGCTGAGATATTGAATAATAATTCATAAATATCTAAAGCAGACAGTTGATGGTTAAGTACTTAAGTGTTGTAGTAGGAATTCGTTGGCGACACCTAATGTGATCATGAACTGGTATTTCTTGTCTTTCCGCCATTAATGCTTCCACACACATAACACTAAAAAGGTATGGGACTCTATAAGTCTTTGCTTCCACATTCAAACACATATGGCCATCCCTCTCACTCTATTTAAGACGTTACCCATATTCTCATCTTCTTCATCATCAGAACTTGAGAATCAATCATGGAGATGAGCAAAGCAGGGGAAGTTGGAGTCAATGTTGGCAACAATGATAAGAGTAAGAAAGTGAGAGTTTGTGATTTGGTGTTGAGGGTTTTAGGGTTGGTGTTCACTCTTGTAGCTGCTGTTTTGCTTGGTGTGGATAAGCAGACCAAGGTGATTGGTGTGAAGCTTGTGGATACTTTACCAGCTATCAATGTTCCTGTTACTGCTAAGTACCATTACTTGTCTGGTTTTGTGTAAGTCCTCTCTCTTCCTAGTTTGCTTCAGCTTTGCTTGGCATGGTCTTTAGCTTATCAAAACTGATTGAAGCCTAGAATGATGATGTTTGATATAGCGTTGAACACAAATAGTTTTTTTTTTTTTTTTACCAAAAGTCAAGTTAAAGTTGATTTTTTCTCAATGGCCTTGTGGTAAGTGACATGAGAGTTAGAGAAGTAATGGATTTGATTTCGTTTGAGACATCAAATTGTTAGTTTTACCCCTCAAATTAAAAAGGAAAGTCAAAGATGAAAGCTTCTACCATTTTAGCCTTTTCTTTACATTTGAAACTTTTGAAATTGGCTTTTTAAGACATCCTCCAACTTTCAATTTGTTGACTTTTACCCATCTTTATTTTGAAAAATGACTTAGATAGGTTTAATTTGTTGCATTTTTGTTCAGTTTCTTTAGTTTCGTTGTAAACCTCATTGTTATTAATATCATTTTGTCTTTTTACAACCAAAACAAAAACAGAAGATTAAAGTCATTTTTACAAACGTTATTTCAAAGAAGCTCAAATTGTTGGCTTGTTTGGATCAACATTGGTAAAAGTGTTTTTTTTTATCTCCTTTCAACTTTTTAAAATTGAAGTTGGAGTAAGAGTGAATTAGGATAATGTGATTTATGTTTAGATAGACTTTTATGAAAAAAAGTCAATTTTGACATACACTTATTTAAAATGATATATTATTTAAATTTAAGAAGAGTCTAAAGTTAGAAAAAATTGCTTCTAACTTTAAAGTGAATTTTGGTTGCTCCAGAAGCTATACCAAACATCCAAAAGACTTTTTTAGTCCCAAAATGACTTGTACGGATGGTGAACACTAACATTGGATAAACATGCAGGTACTTTGTGGTGGTGAATGCAATAGCAAGTGGGTATGCAGGGATTAGTGTTGCAGTAGCAGGGCTTGGAAACAGAAGAAACAGAGCATTAACAACAGTGATGACAGTGATGGATGCAATAATGGTGGGATTGTTGTTCTCAGCCTGCGGAGACACCATTGCTTTGGGAGTTATAGGCTTCCATGGAAATTCCCATCTTCGATGGCAGAAAGTCTGCAATGTCTTCTCCAGATTCTGCAACCAAGTTGCTGTTGCTTCTCTCTTCTCTCTTCTTGGATCTCTCTCTTTCCTTTTGCTTCTCCTGCTTCCTGCCCTCAGGGCTACTTAATTATCAACGTTTGTGTTGGGTTTCGTTGTTTCAAGCTATAAATAAATTAAATATTCAGATTGGATTCATGTTCATTAATCCAGATCTTCTTCTCAACTTATTACAGTTTTCCTTCTTAATAGTCCTATTTATAAGTTCAGTTTGACTAAATCTCACATACCAAGGAGAGGTAGTTGACACAATGATTATGTGGGTAAATTTTCAATTTTGCCCTCATTTATGATTAAGTATTTTTCAACTGTTTCTTCTCTTTCTATCTTTATGGGTATAATTAATATGAGTAAAATTGTCACAATCTCATTTATTACATGAAACTAGATTTATAAATAGGACCAATTTTTTTTTGGTCAAACTGCACTTATAAATAGGACCAGAGTGATATTTACTTAATTTAATTAAATTGAGAAAGTTTGTTAATATGACATGTATTTTCTAAGATACCCTAGTCATTTTCTTTAATTCCTCCATTCTCTCTTCTCCTTAATTATTGTTCAGAAAGCATTAATAAGGATAAATAGAAAAATATTAACAAAATATAAAAAGTATGCTTTATATTTAAGATAAAGTTAAACTTTTCAAATATGTGTTATATTAAGGACGGTCGGTAATTGGAAGGTGAAAAATTTCCAGGTCTTTAAGCTCTGAAAAGGAGCAGCATGGAAAGCCTATTATTTCGGCTGCAAATATGAACATCAAATGAAACGAGTCAACAAAAGTGGATTTTGACCAAAAAAAAAGTCAACAAAAGTGGACACTAAGTATGACGCAGAGCCATAACAGGAAAACTGAGAAAACAAGAAAATGAGAACTTCAAACGTAATATCATCACTCTACATTCACATTCAGACTAACCAGAAATAGAACATGGGCTCCAGAGGAACATAAAGAAATGGGAGGGGGAAAAAACAGAGAGAGAGAGAGAGAGAGTATGCATTTCAAAATATGGAGCGACAATTTCATATACGTACCACTTGCTTGTGTCTTCTAAATTCTAATAGTTTCTTAATTTTGGATAAGCATATTATCAAATAATTTTGTCCCAGTCGAAGAAAGTGATCCACAAATGCTAGACAAGAAAAAGGAATTATGCAAAGTTTGACACGGAAACAAGTTATCTTTATAAAGGTTATGTGATAGGTACGTTTCTCTTCTATCCATTTGTTGATAAGGTTTTTCAATGGGGTTTTGTCAGTTTCATACGGAACTACTTCCTATGACCATAAGATTTTTTTTTTAAACTAATTAATTTGACTAATAAACTGATATATAATGTAACGATACGATTAAGAAACTTATTTAATTTCTTTAATCTCTCAAAAAAAAGTTAACTTTACTTTATATTTAGAACCGAAAGGAGTATTATTTAGTCTTGCACTCTTGCACTACAAACTAGATTTTATATTAAACAAAAGGGTAATATTAAATATAAACCATTAACATTAATCTAACAATATATAATTGTGGTAATCTCGAGGTTTGATTTACAACAAAGAAGAGAAGGTTCTGTCCAGTGTCTGTGGAAGTTGAAAATTGCTTCTTAACATAAGGTCTGTGCCTGCCACAGTGCCTCCATCCTTGAAAGAAAGAGATGACAAAAAGAAGAAGAAAATATAATTACTTTTAGAGTAAAATACATTGATATACCTTCTGTTTTGTCAAATATTCTAAAGTACTCCCTCCAGTTCTAATTATAGGAGTAAATTTTGGAGTTGGTTTTGGTCTTAATTATAAGAGCAAGTTTTAACTTTTGTCATTTTTTTCTTATAATACCTCTATTTATACCTTCTCAATAATAATTAAAGACAATAATAATTTAATAATACACCTATATATTTTATAAAGTAAATAATGTTTGCAACTCATTAATGTCATATACACCTAAATTATACTTTTTTATATAAAATAATTTTGAGCAATTTTTGTCATATTTTTCCTATATCACTCCTATTAATACTTCTTCCACAATAATTAATTTATAACACGCTTATATTCTATTAAGTGAGAGATTCTACTTTATTTTTTATTTTTAAATAAAATAATTTTAATACTCCTGGACATATTTTTATTTTATTTTTAAAAATAACTCAACTAGTCAGCTCAATATATTAGTATTAATGTAATTGGATATGAATTAACACTGGACGCTAGTGTGTCGATGCAATATTATAATCATTTTCATTTTGATGAATTTGACTAGCTCGTTAATTTCAAGCTATCTTCTCAAGTGAATAAGTAAATCGTGAATTTAATTTCTGAAATATACAGTGTGTGTCATGTTTTAGGTAAGGGTATTTTAGAAAAATACATATAATTAACTAATTTAATTTTCCTCCTTAATCACTCCAAATTTTGGTAATTTGCTCTTATAATTAGGATAGGAGGGAGTACCTTTTATTAGTTAATTTAATTTAACATTAAAAAATTAAAATTACTAATGAAGATGATGGATTATGACGTGTGGTAATGGAGATTAGTAGATTTTCGAGGTTTTCTTTAATGTAATCCTTGCTACTTATTTTAAGTGAATGAGGATGTTGTTATAACTTATGTAATACTACCTCCGGTCCTAGGACAAATGTCGTGGTACAAATTGTACTATGAACTTTATCCTATAATTAGAACTGAATGGAGCATTCTTTATGGTTCATAATGCCTATTTAATAAATTTGATTAGATTTAGAAAGTTAGTTAAGTTGGTTGATATAAAATAGTTTTTTCTCAAACACCCCAATTGTCTTTCTTAATTCCCCTTATCTCTTTCTTACCTGATTATTGTTGGGGAGCAACAAACCAAATAAATTAAGAAAAGATTGACAAATATAAAAAATAAGTCTTACATTTAAGATTAAGATAAACTCCATAATTAGGTACCGGAGGCACAGTATCCATTAAATGGGAATTTCAACTACTCAATCCAACATCTCGTGTCAGTTCAATCCACACCAATTGGAGGAGATACAATTACACAACAAATACTCGTTGCAAGCTTATAATAAGGGGAAACAGTTTTCTGTCTTACATATGCAATAATAACAAGATTTTGATATCAATCAATCACTCCATTCCATGGAGGAAGAATAACTCCGCAAGAATATTTTTGTCTGAGAGAAGAGTTTGTGGAGAACAATACAAGACTATAAATCATGATGCTGTATTAGTTCCAAAAAGAACAAATCTACAACATAACAATGAGGTTATCATTGAGGAAGAACAGGGGGAGCAATTTCACGAGTGTTATAGGATCTGCAGTGCCCACATTTTTGCCCTACTATGTGGAAGTATACTTCAGTTGTGTCATTGCAGTCATTACACAGTATCCAAACCTGTCATATATGCAGTGAAGAAAAGAAGTATATCAACAAAATATGAGAATTTTTCTGACTTTAACTAATCTTAATATGGCATATTCAACTATCAGATGCAAAGATTGCTCTTTTATTCATATCCTTCAGAGCATGGTGTTCTTTGCTTGTCTTTGTCCATGCTAGCTAGAGACCCAAAAAACATACATTCTTAGGTTTGTTTGGATTAAAGTAGGCAAAAGTGACTTTTAACAAACTAAAGTTGGAGTAGAAGTTAATTACTGTAATATAATTTATGTTTGGACAAGTTTTTATAAAAAAAGTTAGTTTGACATAAACTTATTTAGATGATATATTGAAAAGTCAATTTTAGAAGGTTCAAATTAAAATAATAATAAAATGTTGCTTTAGCTTCAATTTTACTTTTGGCCCAAACATCACATGTTGGGCCAAAGTCAGTTTGACATCATTTTATATGATGCCAAACAAGCCCTATTCAAGGGCAAGTACTTTTCATGACTAATCTTTTAAAAACAAGTGATTTTCAACTCAAACGTATCACTTTTAAGGCATTTGTGACTAGATTTTCTGATGAAAACAAAAGAAAGGGACTATTTTACCCTTTATAGTTCAGCACCACATATTAAGATCTTCTTCCGCAG
This sequence comes from Acacia melanoxylon, assembly GCA_019022615.1. Classification (NCBI taxonomy): domain Eukaryota; kingdom Viridiplantae; phylum Streptophyta; class Magnoliopsida; order Fabales; family Fabaceae; genus Acacia; species Acacia melanoxylon. Next base: position 6,406,823 of record JAFJYJ010000011.1, read on the forward strand.
TTCAAAAGGTGAAAAATAAATGTTGTGAGATAAAAAAAAAATGGAGGGAGGTGTTTGAATGAACTGAGGTTACCTTCTTGTGCCGATAATCTTCAGGCATGAGAGTTGCTTCAATCTGAGATATAACATGAAAGTAAGTAAGTCAGAGAGACATATTGTGCTGTTCTTGATTCTTGACCAAATTATAGTGTGTGTATAGAAACCTACAAAACAAGTCTAAGCATCTATGTGCTTTAAATCTAATGAGATACCTCTTCGTCAATCATCTTCCACATCATGGACATGTCAATGGCTGACTTGGAGCATATGGGGCAACAATACCTGGCTCATCATCACATCAAAACAAGTTCTTTTGTAAGCTGAGTTTAAAAAACAATCAGTAAGATTCAGACTATCTGGGATTAAAGAATTCGAGTCTGAAACCAGAATAAGCAGGAAAATGGAAAGTACATTTCAGATGACTCACTTTTCACGTTTTATCATCTCTTGGAAACATTCATAATGCATTGTGTGACCACATTTCATAACTGTAGTGTCCTTCACTGAATCAAAAAGGTACTGTACAATGAAGTCCAATCAGTATATGATGAGATTGAAGAAAAACATATGCTCTACCTCAAAAGGGGAAGTAATAAATTACAAACCTCATAACATATAGGACAGTGATGCCTCATGGAGTCCTCTACGCATAAATGATTATCAAGTAGACCAAGTGAATAGCAAGACCCTGCAACTTACAAAACCTTATTCACTACTGATAGCCATGCCAGTGAAATAATCATTTTTGTAACTAGATTATTGTATTTGTACACTGCCTTCTAGATTAATAATCACCTCTAGCTTCGGCCTCACAAAATGGAATCATAAAAATTGCAAGTTGCTAATACATACATCACATCAGTAGGAATGCCAAAAAATAAAAAGAACTCTTTCAGAAAAAAGTATGAATCTATAACTATATGTAGTGCTAAAATAAACTAGAACACGTTAACCAGCTAAAATCACAGATTCCAAATGCAAAAATTAATCTTGGGAGATATGCAGCTAAGGCAGACAAAAAATGATAAAACGAAGTGTGAATCTGCAACTATATGTAAGTTCTATAATGGTTTTCACTTGACTCTATCAGACATTATGACTCGAGAACTTTTTAGATGAAATTATTGTAACACTGCAAAAATAAAGGATACAGAGCTGAGTTACATATGTAATTAAATAAGTTGCACATTAGCCTAATGCAAATAAATACTAATATTGATACCAAAGAAACCGTAAGTCACAGATGGCAGGTGATGGATACATACCGCACTTGTTGCAGTGGAAAAAATTATCACGACCACCAATTCTGTTTCCAGTTTCATAAATTACATCACCAGAATTAGTTGCAGAGAAAGTCATATATATTCAGGTGACAGAAGTGAGAACATAATGGAAGATAGATATATACTACAACACGCAAAGTAAAGCACCTGCAGATTCCACAATCATCACAATGAAACTGCTGTTTCTCCGTCTGCAAGTATCAGCACCATTGTGAAAAAAAGTTAAAGATTAACAATCGCAATCCAGGTTTTCATGCCATTGTCATTTCTCAGCCTAGTTCATCTCTTAAAGAAATAATAAACATAAAAAAACAAAGAGCACATCCATCGTATTCAAGAATCTGAAGTTCAAGGAATTATTACATCATCATCGAAGAATTTGCATTGTTGCAGAAATATTCTCCCATTTTGACGCCACAGTTTGTGCAAACTTGAGCAACCTAGAAAAGACACAAGCCAAAAGCAGATTTAAAACCTGATCATTACACACAACCTAATAACATTACTATCAAAAAAAAAAGAAGAAGCGTCGAAGATTTAAGGCGAAAAAACATACAGGCTGCTCTGTATCACAAACTGAACAAACAACCTGAAATGGCAACAACAGGTACAAAAGGGAACAAGTCTTCTTAGTTCTTATCATCAACCTAACATAGCTTATTTAGTAATTTATGTTAATCGGAAAACAGGACATTGTAAAATATAATCAGGGGTTATCCTACTTGTTTCACATCTTGACGAACCATTTCGTGTCGATCAAAGAGGTTCTTCAACATGCTCTAATAAAACACATGGGAAATAACATAAACTAAACCACATCAGTTCAAGGCACAAAATGCATATATTTTTAAGATGTAAATATGAGAAAACGAATGAATACCGTTGCCTCGTTATGACAATGACGGCAGGAGTACAGTTCGTTGCAGCAAGGTGCCCGAATCTTGCATCTTCTCCTATAGTGCTTGCACCTATTTGAAGTTTGAACACGCCCACAAGAAAGTGAACAAAGTAATTATTAAGGGCTAAATTCAGTGAAAGTAAAAGCCAAATCATGGTGAAAGAAGAAGTACCCGTATCCCATCTTCCCAAAACCAAGACGTTCAATGTCATAGCCTTCCATGGATTTTGAAAGAGAGGAAGGGGCACAAAGCTCTCTGCCTTCTCTCTCAGAAAAGAGGGTAAGGCAACGAATGGAATGGAGTGTCCTAAAATGGAAATATTCGCAGCTATGGCTTGTCTAGATCCTCAAAGTAGAAGCTAGTAGTACCATCCTCTTTATCCCAATATTTTATTGCAAAGAATTCAATGATTCAGTGAATGCGATAAAAACTATTGTGAATGATTATGTTAATAAAGCAACTTGTTGGTAGAGACTAGAGAGAAGATGAGGATAATCCTTGTATAAGGTGATGATGGTGGCATGACAGAGACGAGGAGAGAGAAAGGGTGGTATCACCGAACGATCAGCCAATGAAATTTCAGAGATGGGAAAATCCTTATGGGCATTTAACAAACAGTTGCAATGCAGAGTTTCGAAGTTCCACACTTGCGTCTGCGTGAATCCATGACTGTGGGAGTTATACTATTTTTCTGGAGTGGCATGATAAAGAAATTGACATTTATGGTGAGAAAGTGGCTTATTGAATAAGGATGGACCTCCCTTTTGGTTGTGATTTTATTATATGATTTTTTTTTTTTTTTCTATTTCTATTGTGATTCACGATCAAATACTAGATATTGGCATATTGCCACATTTTCAAGAAATGATGAGGATACAAATATATAGACAAAGGCTTAGAGGGTGAGAAAGAACCTGAAGATTAAGATGACTCCCAGTGAATATCCATGTTTAGTTTCATCTTCAAAGTAAGATATGAATGCTTCCCATTTGTTTTTCCGAATCTTCCACTGTTAATCTTCAAAATAGATTTCTTAAAGGAAATCTAACTATTCAGGTGGGTGAAATGGGGTCCTCGTCTTTTTCCATCTCCTATCTAAGATTGATACTGCTATGGATTACTCAAGTTGCTTCAACATTTTTTGCATCCTTAAACCATGTTAATGTTGATTCATGCAAAGAAGAATTTCATTGATTGCATTTTTGTCCATTCTGAATGTAGTAGCACCTTGAAAAATAATGTCAACTTACTGCCCCTTACTCATTTTATAAAACTGATGTTTTATTGATTCTCCATTTCTCTCACTCCATATACTACTTCATCTGGTCCTAATTATAAGACCAAATTGATTTTTTTGGAGAGATTAAGGAAGCTAATTAAATTACCTTAGAGTATTATTTTTTTTATTTTTTTCTTCAAACTAAATAGTACAGTTTGACTAATAAACTAATATATAATCTAAAAAAACAATGCGATAGATGATTAAATAACTTAAACCTTTTTAATCTCTCTCAAAAAAGTCAATTGCGCCCTACAGGGGTAGTACCAATTTTAATGGCATAACTTTTTCATTTTGTATATAATTTATTTTTTATTGAAAAATAGATTCTTGACCAAGTCCTCTTGACGTAGAGAGGAACAATAAGGAGATACGTATTTAAGGATATTTTCTCTCTATTTTTGAGGGATAGACAAATAGTTTAGATTTTAGAAGATCTCCCTTCGTAAGTGTATTCTTCAGACATTTATTTTTTATTTTTAAAGATTTAATGTTTCTGTTTTTACTACAGAAATATTTTTTCTATCATACTCACATAAAATAGAGTGGATCCCATTGTAAAGATAAGAGAAAGAAAATATTATAGGACCCATGTACTTTTATATCAATGTGGCAAGAAAAAAAATATCTACACTAAAAGCAGAAACATTAAACCCTTATTTTAATTGGTAATTTTTTCATTTTAAACGATTTTTATTTTATTCTATATCTTTCTCCCTATTTTTCTTTTTTTTTTAAAAAAGGCACTATAGTTTTCTAGCAATTTTTTATTCCACGATTCATCAACAATTTTCTTATCAATATCAATTCTACCCAAATGTTAATAATATCTTGTCACAAAAAGTTTATTGCTTTGAAGGAACCAGTTTCGGTAGGCACTAGGTGCTCGTCCCTTATGGGTATATCAAAGGAATCAACAATTTAGATTTGATATTTTTAAACTGATGATTTTTTAATTTAAAAATTCATTTTTTGAAAAAAATATTAGTTAAAAAATTATCTTTATTTTAGATTTTCTACTCATTAAAATAATTATTTGTTAAAAAAAAAAATCAAATTTAAACCATCCAGATCTCATCTAAACGGTGGAGATTTGAGAAGCTCTTGGTGCAGAAACTGTTTCCTTGCTTTAAGTATTCAAATATTAGCCGTTAGTTTAACAAATACAGTTCAACAGTTGTAACCAACCCGCCTAATAGCCCAACAATATTGGTTCCATTGTTCCTCGTCTCATCTCCAATCAAAACCCGAAAAAAGGTCCTTCCCCCAAATCATGAAACCAAATGACAACCATGAATGCCAACGATCTTTTGCTAAAACTATAACAACATAAACAAATATTCAACAATCATTCCTCCTCTTCATATAAAAAGCTACAGAGACTCTGCACCAAAATATCTCTCATCACCTTCCCTCTTCTTCTTCATTCATTGTGCCTGTGTTTCCTGCAATCAATCAAAATGGGTTGTGGGAAATCCAAGCACGACGTCGTTGCTTCAGGAAATACTGTCCTCAAGCGCAAGAAATCCAGTGTCAAATGCAATTGCAAGGACCAAGAAACAGGGGCACAAACTAAAGCCGACGACAACAGTAATAATGTTGGGAATGTGAATTCAGGGGAAGAAGTGCAGAAAGATGGTAACAACAACGTTGTCAAAGAGGTTGTTGTCGGAGGAAAAGTTGAAAATGCAACAAGTGCGCCAGAAGAGACAGTATTACAAAAGAAGGATGATATTGTTGTTGCAGGTGAGAATAATGGAAATGTGGAAGAAGAAAAGGTGGTAGAGAAGAAGAGCGAAGAAGTCGTTGCTGCTGCTGCTGAGGTTGAGAACAAAACTGAGAAAACAGATGTTGAAGAAGTTAAGGAAGAAGAGACAAAGGACAAGGAAGTTGGTGATGGGGAAGAGGGACTAGTTCTAAAGGAAGTTTCTGAGGAAGATGGTGCCTTGAAGTTGAATGAGAATGATCAGAAAGTGAATGATGATGCTCCTGTTGAGGAAGAGAACAAGAATGGTGAATTGATAGGTATGTCCATTTATGGTGCCCTGAGAAATCGTGATAATCAGATTTAAATCTTACATGAGAATATCACATGGTATTGTTATGTTTAATGCCCTTTTCTGTGACTTTTAATTAGAAAAACGTCAAACTTCTGAGCATTCTCTGAAGGATCTTCATCAGAGTCTATTTCTGACTTTTAATCTTAATTTGGTCTTGCATGGTCAACAGATGAAGTGAGTGTAAAGGAAGAGATTGTGGCCAAGGAAGAAGCCCCAGAAGACACAATAAAGGTTGCAGCCTCTGAGGGTCAAGAGAAGGATTTGAAAGCTGAGGTAAAAAAATTTGCTTTACCCATTTAGTAATCTAATAGTCCCTTTTGTGAGAAAGAAAATTATATAAGGAATCATGTTATTGATGCAGGAGCAAAAAGAAAACAAATCGAGCAACGAAGATGAGAAGGCAAACTGATGACAAAATGACGAGATTAAGACTAGCTGGAGTTGACATTCATTGACTTGGGGTCTTTCATTTGTTTGGGTCGACCCTGCATTATCATACTATTTCAATTGGTTCACTTTAAAATTGTAATGCTCTACAAAAGTGTGAAACTATTCAATTTCTTCCTAATCTTCTCTTTTGGGGATTTGAAATGATGCATTAACCATTAGCAAACATAAGAGTAACATTTAGCAGCAAATGGCAAAGTCAATAATGTAACTTCCATCACACCAACAATCCGCGTGAGGAAAAAGAAAGTGAAGCTACCAACTAAAGATTACAAGAATGAGAATGAACAAGTCAATATCATGACTAAAGATTTATAAGAATTAAAGAATTTGTATCTTTAAATTAGATGAAGAATTATATGTACAAGATCAGACAATTATATACATAAACCCCCTCAAGTCCGAAGCCATATTCTCTTTGTGGCTCATGGCTTTTGGGACCCTGCCGAAAGAATAAATCAGAACAATAATTCCTCCATAATTGATTCATTCAGCACTAATCCTCCTTCCCTGATTATCAAACTCAGAACGGAATTCTTGAAGGGGAGAAGCAGGATCTCTAGACAAGAAGATGTTTCCATTTGGATCTGTGATGCTATTATTAGAAGCTTGAGGACCCATCACAATCCTGCATGTCCCTGGCTCTCCAGAACCCATTGCAACACCATAATAATATAAGTGGTCCAAGATACTATTCCCACTTACTGACCTGCACAAGATAACATAAATTTTGAGCAGCTTTTTTAATTGAGAATAACCTCTTTCATAGGACCAAAGCTATAGCTAGCCCCTTCCCACCCATCATAAGACTAAAATAGAAGGAAAAGCATGACTTTATTGGTTCTATATCATCTATCTGATCCTACGTGGAAGCAAAACTTTCAATAAAAAACAAAACAATTTACCTGCTACAAGATGGATCTTCTCCGGTTCCATCACAAATCTGCTCGATTCTGTAAACAAGACTTCCTAATCCAATGTTATGAAGCCACACCTGCAGTCCAAACTAATTTCTTAAATTTCATGACCAACTAGAGAATAACTTACAGTTTGCCCACCCCCCACCAAGAAAGATAGGACATAGCCAAGACAATGTGGCCTTTCGAAGCTGCCAAAATACAGATTGAGAAGGCATACGAGAGCTTGGTGTCACAAATAAGTCATACCAAATACAAGTACTAACACAAATATGTCATTACAACTCAAGACAACACTGTTTTCAATGTCATATCACTTGCTAACTGTTAGACAAACGCTACTTGGAGCTCTTGGGGTATGTTTAGAAAAGTGGAGAAGGGAGAGAAGGTTAAGGTGTTAGATTTAACAATCCCCTCGTTCAGGAATTAATTGAGAGGAGAATGAAAAATTATTCACCAATCCTACTAGTCTAACACATCTTCCAGTTTTCATATGACAAAGTTCCTCCAATTTGGTAATTTTGGATGAGAAACCAATTATTAGTATTACTGATTCATTATTTAAGATTATAATATCAATAAACTAAACTATCACAATTAATCATTTTAATGAAAAATTAATTTGTAAAAGTAAATTATTTAAACGTTCAAACAAGTTTTTCAATTCATTCAGCTAATCTTTACCTCTCTCGGGAAGTGGTGATATGTCTTCCTAGGGAAATAATAATAGTATGGAGGCAGGTGTGGAACCATATCATGGCCTTTTGTGACTCGGATTGTATTGGGTACAAGTTTACTATAGTAAGATGCAAAAGCAGCATTGCCAACGCGAGGTTGTCCAAATGTCATAACCTGTACGTCCTTAGCATTTTGATTGACCTGTAGACATATGCGGGAAAGCAAGTAAGTACTTGTCCCTTGCATGGTAGGAAAATCATCAGGAGAAAAGTATGATAATGTTCCTCATGACAATACTCTTAAAGTCAGGATATTAACCATCCCATGAGTTATCAATTCATTTCTATCTCAAGCCATGGTTCGTTCTTTATCAATGCATAGTTTATAGAGAAACATAAATACATCCACGCAAGCACACAAAACATAAAAAATAATAGTTATTCACTGACTTTGTCAGAAATCTTTGTTTTTGAGGGGTATATCGAGTTTTGAAAAGTTATGGGCTGTTTATGAAGTATCCCAATGCATATAACATAAAAATTTAGGACAAGACTTTATATCACGTGAAGAGTTAAAATGTATTAACAAATCAGCCTGGGCCGATTCTCAAAATTTTGGAAATCCCCTAAAAGCTCTCTAAACTGACCAAAATCATGAATGAAACCGATTCAATCTGACAGTTTGGTTTCTTTTTGACTAATTTTGATTGGTTCTATTCCAAGAACACTTACTTACAAGCTTCAATAACTTAGCATACGGAACAAAATTTCTCTCTTCAAATTGAATTTTACAACTAACAACTCCACAGTTATTTAAATATCCTCCAGCAAAATTAGCTATAAAAATCAGTCAAAAAGAATGTCCATAAAAACTGCAGTAATCAAGATTCAAGAATGCTAGATTACAATTACCACTAAATCAAGTCCACAAAAGGAAGCCATTGCTCCACCCATTGAATGCCCTGTAACTATAATTTTAGTATCTCCATACACCCTTTTTGCCCTTTCTAGAGCATTTAAAATTGCAGGTCGCAATGTTGTATTGTGGTATGCATGATAGAATCCGAGATGTACCTGAACCAAATGGTGATATATCAAAACTGACATCCTCTACTACAGAATGTAAATTAAGATTTAAAATTTAGCAGTGCACACCATTGCATCAGACATGCCAGGATAATTTATATCAAGCTGCTTCCAAAATAAATCTTCAACCCAATTCTGTATGCTGTACACAAAAATTTAATGTACCCATCAGCTCAGAATATAAATTAAATTGTCCCAAAAGTAAAGCAAACCTCACAACAGGATTAAACTAATTTGAATGGATACATGCTCTTAATGACAAAATATTTTCTTCCAATCAATTTTTTTTTGCTCTGACTCTCTTAATGGATCAATAAATGAGAACATATGCTTTGTTAACAAGCAAACAAAACAATCACCAACATTTGAAGTCTAAAACATGAAAAACAAATAAAACAATCATTTACACTATTTCAAGAACTGTAATAAAATCCAGATGACAAGTTTATGAATGTTTCTATTTGAATCACAACTTGCTAGCAAAGTTAATCCAACTAAATACATTTTCTAAGCCTCCATACTCATGCATGGTAAAGGCTGTTCATGGAAAACTGTTATGTAAACTGATAAAAATTTTCTCTGAACAGCTTAACACAAACAGAAATTCTTTCTCGCTCCTAAATTTTCCCCACATCTATGCATAACTGTCACTGTATCATATATAAGCACACCAACTTGGTAGGTCAACTTTACAGTTCCTCAAGAAATATGGTGAGCCTATAACGCCACAAGGAAATGAATTTAGCCAGGAATAATATCCTACCTGCTTTCCTGTGTTCCTCTGAAAGCAATGATAATGGCATCGGGATCCTTTGATTTACCAATGAACCCCTGAATCAGATAGTCATAATTAATTAGATATTAGAACAACTTTCATGAATGCAAAGGGAAATTGAAGAGAATGAACAAATTCTAGAAGTTAAAGGAACATGTTAATAGTAATGAGAGTCCACCTGTAAGCAATGTTGAACATCAACCACCAACTCTATAATTTCAAATCCCTGTTTCCATCAAAAGATGATTTAGATCAAGGGATCAAATATAGAATCATTAAAGCGATTCAAAATTAACTTGGATACCAAGTTTAACAAGTTAACATTCATAGGGATATTTTCAACACCTTGGTCAAACCATAGCATCTAGAGCATGTCCACGTAAAAAGTTCTGTTAAATCTGACAAGTATACCTGCAATAAGGAAATCTACATCAATCCTTAAAACCAATCTTTTTCATGCAGAATTCCAGGACAGTTTACGTGAAAAGCAGGAGTTTGACCAATGCATGCAAAGCAAGTATAGATTGATTACATCAAGCAAGTGGCGAGTAATGTGACTCAAAATCAAGTTATATGTCAGCAACCCCTAGGTTAACTTATCGTGACCAGAGCCCAGCCAAGTTTGACATTCTCTGAATCAGGAAACGCATGTGGGATAGTCCCTCCTTTATTAAATATTTTGGAAGCGCAAAGGGCAAAAGCATACCAGAGGTATTAACTTTCTATATTAGTGTTCATAACAATCCAAATTGACCCTACTAAATAAGATTAGCAGGGTAATGATGTGTTCTCTGATACATATATTGCTCAAGGTGAATATGTATCTACATGGAACTCACCGCAGAGGCATATTGCACTAGTATTGTAGCAAGTGTATGGTTGTAGAGGGAATTCGGATTTATGTGCTTCGCCTTGAGTTCTGCAAATTGAAAAATAAAGTATTGTGGGAACAAGAACAGGTTCACATATAAATCAAGTGAATATTAACAATTTCTTGAGAGGGAAAAATTACAGACACTGTCCTCTGTTTCCATTCATTAATCAAATGACACTTCAAAAAATTCATGTGAAAAGACCGTGACAAATTTTGAACTGTTTCCTAATGCACCCAATCTGAGTGGTTCATAATGCACTCCACTCCCAAAACCTAACCTTTTAAGATGGCCATTAGACTTCTCATTTTAAAAGGGATCGTTTCGTTGCTCGCCCATTCAGAGTCCCAAAGAAAGGGAATCACTATACGGGAAATAAATTTAATATGATGATTGATGCCAAGTTAGGTTAATCCAACAACACCTACCCAACTAATCTGAAATTCTGAATTTCAAACAAGGAGTAGAGTTACCTGAAAGTATAAATTCTAAGTAAATTCTCCAAATTATATGACCACTAAGTATAATTCTCCTTCAGAAAACCCCCATCGTTGACAGATGGAGAAAGACTTGATAATCCAAATAATTGAAAAATGAAAAACAGAGAGCAAAAAGATAGAGAGTATGTATTGCAAGAATGTTCGTGTACAAGCTCCATTCTCACCTCTCCCATCCGAAAAGGGTATCAGACATAAACAAGCAGCCAACATTAACCATCTCCACTTCCCCATGCTCTGAGAAAAACAGAGGAGAAATTCATCAGCAACGCAACCAAATTAAAACCACAATCTAAATGCTACAGTCAAATATGTTACTTCAACAACCAGACCGAGTGCTTATCATTTTTTAAAAAATCAAAACTAAAAGCAAGAAAAATTTAGGTGTAGTCTTTTTTGTTTTTCATTTTTTGGTGTAATGTATATCTCTAAAATAAACCAACATTAGGGCAACCTAGCCAGCATAGCTCAGCAGAAGAGAAAAAAAGCACAAGGCAACAAGGAAAACCAACTCGCACGGTATAACTGAACTCCAACGATAATTAGAATCTGCCTCCACCGTCGCGGGCGGTCGTCTACGAGAACCCCGACGGAGGTAGTTAGACGTACGAAATAAATGCTTCAGGACGAAGGAAAGTCCGCTGGGGACAATTGGATAGGACCAATTGGTGAACCTGACCAGCAGCAGCAGAAGAAATAGCAAAGGACGCCACATGACTATCTTCGGATTACCGATTATGCCCTTGGCCCTGGACGTTACGTGACGTGGTGAAGAACCGTACAACAGGAGCACCGTTCTCGCTGCCTGTACCACTATCATGGATAAGGACGAGTTTCAAAACACTGAAGTCAAAATATCATGCATTTTTGTTTTTGTTTTTTTTTTTGAACAATATCATGCATTTTTGTTGGCTCAAAGGAAAATATCATGGATGGACCGTTAGAATCAAATCATCAATATCAGTAGAAAAGGGGTTGGACATTTTAAGGGTTGGATTTTAGAGTTGGTCAAAGTATTGAAAAGGTATTGTAGTTTTTGAGTGTCTAGGTAAACGTCTGAGAGTAATAGACTGCTAGCCCTATCTAATATAGGTATCACCTAAAAGGAAAAGAGATTTATTTTTCGCGCTTTTAGATTGAAAAGGTAACTCAACCATTTTCTTAAAATTTTATATAAAAAAATATCAATATTAGTAATATATCAATATTAATTTTAATTAAATAAAATTTATTAAGAATCGTACTCCTCTAATCTTAAATATAAGCATAAAAGTTTGTAATATAAATTGCACTATAAACTTTATCCTGTGATAATATTTATAAGGGAAAATTCCTTTTAGGTCCCAAAGGACTGAGAAAATGTCAAAAAATAACTAAGGAAAATTCAGATGTCAGAAAGATCTCACAGAGTTATTAATCCCAAAGAATGAGTTGTTAATGGGACTTTTCTGACATCTAAATTTTCCTGGAGACTTTTTCGATGTTTTCTTAGTCCTTGGGACCTAAAAGGAATTTTCTCTATTTATAAATTAGAGGACAATTTTTCTGGTTCTTCTCAATGGCGTGATCTACCTCCTCCCACTTATTAATTTTTTTATGCGATATCAGTCAACTCGAATTCGAAATGTCGTATCTAAATGGGTAAAATCCGCTCTATTAAAAAAATATACAAAACACCAAAGTCAGTTTTTAATTTTTAAATGACGTGGCGTGGCTTGGAAGGTAATTAACGCTGAATGAATATGGTTTTGACTATTAAATATATTACTCATAGGAAACGAGTCACACGGACACGCTCCGTTATCAGGGGATAGGGATGTCCCCACAGATTTCGGGAGCGGCTACGGTCTACTTCCGCTCTCAATCTCTTCCATCCACTTCCGCAAAAGTGACGTCGTTTTTTGCTTCAAACAGTGAAACTCTGCCCTTTTCTTTTTTAATATTTGAGGGTACTAATTGGTGCTTGGTGCTAAAAAGATAGTTCATGATCGTGACTAGTATTAAAAAATACTTTATGATCTTAAAAAATTATTTGAGGATTTTGAAAAAATAATTCAAGTCTTGTTTGATACTAAAAATATACTTAAGGATCTTGGCCAAGATCTTGAAAAAATACTTCATGATTTTAAGAAAATTATTATAGGATCTTGAAAAAAATATTTAAGAGTACTGACTGGTACTGAAAAAGATACTTCAGGATACTGACTGGTACTGAAAGAATACTTCATGATCTTAAAAAAATAATTCAGGGTACTAACTGCTACTAAAAGTATTTTTGAGGATACTGCATGGTATTGAAAAAATACTTCATGATCTTGAAAAATTATTTTAGGACCTCGAAAAAATAACGATCCAATACCCTGAAATATTTTTTTCCGATTCTAATATAATTTTTCAAAATGATAAAGTATTTTTTTTTAGTACCAACCAATATCCTCAAATATATTTTTAAGTAAGTATCAGACCCCGAACTATTTTTTTTCGAGATCATGAAGTATTTTTTCAGTACCAATCACTATCTTTTTAGTACCCATCAGTACCTTCAAATATTTTTTTTTTTTTTAAGTCAGAGCTTCACTGTTTGAAGCAAAAAACGACACCACTTTTGAGGAAGTGGATGGAAGAGGTTGGGAGTGGCAATGGAGTATGGACGGTAGCTGCGCCCACAAATCTCCCTCCCCACTCTCTCTTTATTTTGTTCACCATCAAATTGCCATGATTGAGATTTAATGTGCCATAAAAAATATTATTATAATATTAGAAATTGAAGAATAAAAAAGAAAATAATCAAATATTGATGTGGTAAGCTCACAACAATATATTGTTATTAAAATATATATTTATATTTTTTACCCTATAAAATTCTAAACTATTCATGTTATATTTTAAATGTTCACATTTAATTTAATAATTTAAATGCATACAGACACATATTTTTGATCTGATATTAAAATAATACTTTTATAAGATATTAGATTTCAATTATATTTTCTATGAACCGGACTAGTTGCTAGTAGCATCAGAAATTAGTGGAGAAATTAAAATATAAAAAAAAAATTATCGACCATTGAAGTTGACAACTACAGAAATAAGAAGTGTAGAGGAAGTGGAGAAAGAGATTAATAAAGATATATTATTCCTCTTTGAGTTTAAGTAGCTTGAATTTACAATTTATCCCTCTCTTTTTTTGGACCTGAACAATTTCCCCTAAAAAAAACACATTGATTTCAATAGGCTAATATATTATTGGCCCATGCCTTCAATTAAGAAAAATAATTTTTACAAGCGCCAACAAAAGAAACTCAGTTTCTTTCCAAACTTATCCTTAACCTAATTCTTCACCTTTTTTTTTTTGGCTCAAAGAATATCCTAATTCAAATCATATATGTTAGTGAAGCGCTCTCACTTTTTAAATAAGATTATCAAATCTGAACCGGTTTTGAACCGGTCTAGACAATGAGTCACGGTCAGTGAATCAACTTCAAATCAACTTGGAGCCAGACTTATGCGAAATAAAAAATTAAAAAATAATTTAAATTCTCGTCATAGTATCATATCATCCAAAATCAATTCAATATATTGAATTATTAATAAAATAATAATATAATTATCTAATGTTCTTTATAATTTCTTTAACATGCTCACATCTAGTATCAATCGACCGTCCAATGACACTATAATCAATAATCATAAATATTGTTCATAACAAATTATCAAAATAGTTAGATGATAACAAATTATTCATACCTACATTCCTTTAGTCATTAGACTAATAGTCATTAACACAAAAGTTATCATTAACTTTAACTAATATTGTCATCTGCCTCAAAATATATATATTTAAAAGGCAACTAGGTCAATGCAGCAACCCTCCCGAGCTGACAAGGGTCACCTCGGTTTACACCAAAATCCGGGTTATGGACCTACCCGGACTGGTTTCATGGCCGAGTAGCCAGTTTCTAGGCTGACCCGGCCATTTTGGTTTAGATTTGATAACCCTGCTTTTAATGAATACTAGGGGGTTCAACCATTTCTGTCCCTATCATCTCGTCCTTATCTCAGGCAAATTGGAATGGGAAAATGCCGTCCGAAAAATTACGGAACAAGAAAATCTAGGATTGGGAAAAATTATATTTGAAATCGGAATGAGACTTCCCAATCACAAATATACACACATATATATTATATAGTTAAAATACCCTAAAATTTGAAGCAACTTTGTGATGGTAGGAGCTATAACTGGGTTTGTACCGTTGTATATAAAGTTAAATTTTCTATAAGAAAATTAAAAATAATATGAACATGCAACCTTTTTTCCACCGAATAAGCAGCCATTGAATACACTACTTTGACATATCTTGCAACAAACGACTATCTTTTTTTGTTTTCAATGATCAATCTTTAGTTATTTATATTTCTCTTTTACCTTTAGTATGAGCATGTACTATTTACTTCTTTATCTTTGAAAACTAAGTCACTCTAAATCCAAACAAAATGAACAAGTTAACCAACCAACCAGAATTGATTGGACCTTACTCTTATTTATAGAAAATAACATGCACGTACTTACAATCAAATAGGCCAGGTCCAAACCTATAAGCCCAAACCACACAAAAAAATACATCAGCTCAATAATACCTAATACAAATAATACCCTCTAACAACCCTTTCAAGAACGGCACAATCCTTCGAACCTCAGATTGACATCAACTCAGCAACAAGACCAAGAATGGCACCACATCGTTTAGAAAAAAGAAAGAAACAGAGTACAACAACACATCGGAATTACATATTGGTGATCAGGTTCTTTGCGAGCAAACGAGCAAGATCGATCTTTTAGAAAGAGAGGTCTTGACGTTGAATCTAGAGTTTTAAAAAAGAAACAATCTTGTTGCTTTTTTGTAGAGAGGAGTAGGAAAAAAAAAACCCAAATAGTAGTGCAATAATGAAAGGAGGAGACCATTTGAGCGGCGACGTCTCAAGCTGACAATGGAGACTCAATCAAACGCCACTATTTCATACTTCAAGGGGAAATGGTTCACTTGGGCTTCAATGGGCATAGACTCTTAGGGTGGATAACTCGTGCTCTCGTACCATGAAAACTAAGCTACTCTATACCCAAACAAAATAAACAAGTTACCCAGTCAATTAGAATTGACTGGTGTTACTCTTATTTATAGAAAATAACATGTACATACAACCAAATGGGTCAGGGCTAAACCGATAAGCCTTAACCACACACCACAATACATCAGCCCAAAAATACCTAATACAAAATAACACACACTAACAATCTTCATTCTCTATGTTTGGCTCCAATACTAAGATAAACAAAGTTCATAGTCAACGGTCTACAAACTGAAATTTGAAATCTGCATTCTATATTGCAATGAGGTTATCTTATGGCAAATCTCACAAATTGTGTCTCCCTTTTCATTGCACCATCGTTGAACATATCTCCTATGAGCAAACCACTTTTGTAAAAGAACAATACCAATACTTTAACTGCAATCATCAGATGAGATATTTTCCATATAGGAGATGCTAGCTATGAGTGTTATATTTCTACATTCACTACGAGTATTTTGTTTATAGAAGTGTTTTGTTTCAGATTGGTTAAAAAGGAAGGAAGGAAAATTAAGCCAAACTTTTTAGAAAATCCTGATCCCGATCAGAATGGGAAACTTTCGAGATCGGGTTTGATCTTCCTTCTCGAGCCCTTCTTTGGGACAAGACCGGGAACGAGGGTTTCTGATTCCTTCCCGTCTTGAGAGCAACCCTATGAATTTACTTTATTTTATTAAAAAAATACATAAGTGTAAATGATTATTTTTCTTTAGGTTAAGGTGTAAAAATACTCATAAATTTTTACTTAAAATGCACACAACACCAAATGCTTTTTGAAGGTGCAAAAGTAGCCATAAACTTTAAAAAAAATGGGGCAAAAATACCAATACCATTATTTGAACCCAACGTTCGTCAACTTTTTTGGTAGGGCCCACAGTCTTGTCCAAGTCAGCATAATGTGATCTTTATCATCCTATGGCCTTGGCCCTCTAAGAAACTCACCATTGTCTTCATCACTCACCCTCGCCGGCATTCATCAACTATGTTGAAATCAACAAAAACTAAATCAAAAACCAGCTTTGCATATATCCTCTCATATCAATAAACCCACCCATATGAAGTCTTAATCAAGTTGAAAGGAGAAAAGAAAATCAAACTTTATTATGGACAATGAAAAAAACATGAGAAAATTACACCTAAGTCCCAAATAAGAGAAAATACAACCAAAAGGTCCATTGAAATCTCAAATTTGCAATGAAGTCTAGTGGGACATTTATGCTATATATCTAAATGTGAAAAGACCCAAATACTCATAATGAGTTTTAGTAAAAGGGGGACAATTTGAAACCCCAGTATTTATTCACATTCTCCTTGTTATAAGTACTTAGAAATGTTACTAGTATTTTATTAATATAATTGTACTTTTTCATCAAAAATATATATTTATTACCTTCGCACTTAGCTTGCGATTTCTATTTAAATTTGACACCAGTCCTTCAAACAACATGTCTCGGGTAATATCATCATGATGCCCAATCTGCATTTATTTGTTAAATTTTGTTTTTTTGCCTTGAATAAAAATCAGTGAATTAAATAAATGGGAAAATCTCAAATAAAGACAGTTTAATTACCCAAATTCTAATTTGGGTTACTAAACTTAATAAATTATTAATTAGGTTATGTGACACAATTACGGATTTAGAATTTGGGCCAAATTACCTTTTAATCCCTTAGTTATTAAAAAAAATCAAAATTGCTGACAGAACAATATAATATTGTTTATGTGCTACGTAAAAACCCTAACAACAGAAAATTCATTGGAGGCCTCGATACGATCAGGAAAATCAACAAATAAAACTAAAAGATTAAATTGTGCACAAGAAGAAACTGAAATTAAAGTCTGAAAGACAAACCTTGCACTAATAATATATATTGGAAAATAAAACCATAATTATCATTATCCCTGAATTTTGTTTTCTCCTCTATGTAAAATTCTTTATACACTGTGTAAGTTCTTTAGAACTCCATATTATAAGCAACAATGGAGATTCTTGCTGCCGGCGCTAAGGAGATATGCTTCCAAGTAACGATAGTGGCCAGGAACACAACAGTTTCTATATTTTTCCAGTAAATAAAAACCCTAACTCCTCAACGGTTCAAAGTTCCTGAGGAAGCTGTCTTATACCATTTGAATGTGTATATTATAGAGTGAATCAAGCATATACTAAAAACAGAGAAATGGACTCGTCCATGTTTCCACTTATTATGAGAGGAAGAGTATGTCTGAAAATAAATAAAATCATGAACTACATATAGGAAGAAAAATGGCAAAGATCATTATATTTACTCCCAGATTTCACATCTTGATGCGTGCTTCTTTTTTAGGTGGGAGCCCGTATCAATAATGCTTCTTATGTGAATAATTGCAAAAAACTAACAATCACATTTTGCAGATTGTTATAATGATGATCACATTCAACTTGGAATTAAGGAGAAAAGTCCAAATAATGATTTCGTCATATTTGATGTCATTCAGATGTCTATCATCCGTTGTCCGTTTGATTTTGTTATTTTCCCACTCAATTCCTTGGGCTTATGTGTGGACTTTCTTGAAAATTCAAACGAAAGCATCGTAAATTTCCAACACTAGAATCTGATACTAGTTATCCAAGGAAACCATGTGAACCAAACGATCATGATTGTGTAAATCTCTCCTAGAAATTTCTCAATTTCCCCTAAAGGGTTCCTCACAACGACAGTGGCGATTTCTAACGGCGGCGAAAGTGGCGACTTCTCACGGCAGGGACGGTGGTGACTTCTCAAACATCATTCATACCCCACAGGGCACACAAGAGAGAACAACAATGGTAACGACTTCGACATCCAACCTCTAGCTTTTCCTTTCCTCTTTTCTTTGGAACATGGGTTAGGGGCATTATTGGAAAATAACCAACATTTAAATATTCTATATTGAGTCATTGATCTAATTTAAGATTTATTGAGTTTACTAGCCTTTTACAGGATTTTCTTATTTCAACCGTATTTATATAGGATTCTCCCTAAATAAATTAAAATAGCGATCATCGTCAGTAATTCAGTATATATTTTTTTTGCCAGAATTCAGTATATTGATATAAGTAGTTTAATAAAAATTATAATATAATGCACTTTCAATAAATTACAAAAAATTTCCAATTTAATATACTACAGATAATAAATGCCAAATCGTGTATGCTTATGGTGTAGACCCAAGTTAATTTTGTTGACCGGATAAACCACGTTAACAAAAAAACTTCGCATAACGGAGGGACCCATAGAAACCTACTTGGGTCGGATCGGAACAGTGAAAGCGCGCCACCGCCTGAGCGGGAAATGCTTCATCAGCACTACTGGCGGGAACCATAATGAGCTTTAATTAATAATTAGTTATCATTATTTTTTAGCCAGTTTGAACCTCAAATTGGGAACTTTTAGTCATGTAATAATAATTTATTAGTATTGGGATTTGAATAAGAAAAATCTTACAAATAATTTGATTATTACTAATTATTAGCGAGTTATATGTCGATATTATTGTTGTGTATATAATCTATTAACCTTTTGAGGGGTGAGTTACAAATACTACTTAAATTTCGTGAAAGTATTTTCCTTAATATATATTCTTATTTACATTATGACTTAGACACAAAAAAATACTTTGAAATTTTAAAATATTAGTGTCAAAAATTTAATTTTTTTTTTACAAGATTAGGGTGCTTGGTGAAAAATACTACAACATATTTAATATAAGAGTTAGTTAACTGATTTTAATCGATAAAGGAAATTAGTTATGTTGGTTATTTAGCAAATATATGTTACTTTTCTTAGAGTATCATAATTCATTGTGACTACTTTTGAATATAAACTCATTAATGTATGCAATTGATAAGGATATTTTAGGAAAAAATTATAAATTTGGGAATAAAATGAATTTAAATCTTATATTTATGACTAAAGTATCAAAAGTGGTATAAAAGGCTTATTTCATGTTATTTTGTGATGGTATAGCTAAGTAGCCTGCAAGGGAAAATATTTTCCCCCTTGATGAAGTAAAACATGCCAATCTCTGTACAAAATGAACCTAACATCATCGATACTATCCTTGAACAAGTTATTTGTTATCATTATCACATACTCTTGTAATTAAGCTAAGGGCACTTCAATATAATCAGATAATATAGAAGTACTCATTGGCTCCTTAATATAAGACTTGTTTGATGAGTTGATTTGGATCCTAAATATACGATTTAGTTTCCATATTTGTCAAAAAAAAATCTAATTTGTTCTCATTGATGCTCTCTCAACAATAATCAAGAAGGGGGAATGAAGGATTTGAGGAAGATGACTAGGGTGTTTTAGAAAATACATATCATAATAATTAACTCAACTAACATCATTAATCTAATTAAATTAGATAAATATATTTTACATTAAAGATCAGAAAAGTATTTCTAAACGTATTGGACCAACATAAATGAAGCTCACTTAGGATTTCAAATAGCTCCAATGATGACACAAGTTGTCATTAATTTACGGTTAAATCCACATATTCATCTTTTGAAACAGATACTCTCAGTATCCATTCCCTTAATATCCTTCAGAATTTTTACATCATGACTTTCCAATATTAATCCAAGCATTAAGAGAGAAACACGTCATCTATTTCAAATTATCTCATGCGGTAAAAACTATTTCACGTGGTGAAGATGAAATTTTAAAAAGTAAATGATGTGTCTCTCTCTGGATGCTTGGATTAATATTAGACGATTAAATTTAAAGCTCATCGAGGATCTTGAGAGAATCCGGATCCATCCATCTTCTCTCTTTGTCACAAATGACTTCCGGCAACCATTTGAAAAAAATGATAATTCAAACACTTCATTTTAATTTCACTATGTTTTTACATCCCCCACCGCCTTCCCAAAAATGCCCTTAATCTTTTGGTCCTTATGGTTTTGATTAAGTTATAACCCAGTCTCTATATTATGACCCAGCGCAACTCAGTCTCTATAATTTTTATTTGATTGTAACTCAGTCATTGAATTTTGACTTACTGTAACTCAATTCCTATAGTTTTAACCATTTTATAATGTATGCTCCACTTTTATTTTTGAACATAAAGACTAAACTATAAAATAGTTCAAACTATAGGATTGCGTTACACCTAGTTAAAATATAGGTAAAACTATTGGAAAAAAAGATTAATATTCCTAAATACTCATCATTTTGATTTTGATTTTTGTTTTTTTTAATTTTAGATTGATTTCTTAACTTTACAGCACAGCCAACATTTGATAGTTTCCTCAGCAGCTCAGATTCAATAAGAAGCTTTTATTTTGGGTCGAAAAATTGAAGAACTTGTTTTCTCTCTCCGTGTTTAACCCATTACGAAATTTAAAAAGAAACCTAACGAATTTAAAGAGGCAACTGAAACCTGATTCAAAGTATATATTTTTATCTAATTTACTGTGTTTTCCCTTCTCACAATCCTTGTCCGCGCGGAAAGAAACCCTTGATCTGAGAGGCCATGGCTCGGCCTTCGAAGCCTCAGGATTCTTCCGACGACCAGCTGTCGAACGGTTCGAGTTCATCGGAGGAGGAGCAGGTCAACGATCAGATCAACGATGAGGAGGACGAAGAGGAGCTACAAGCGGTGGCTCGCTCTGCCAGCTCTGATGATGAAGATGCTGCCGATGACAATTCGCTCGATTCCGATGGAGAGGCGCCCATTGGAGATAGTGACGAGGAGGAACAGGTAAAACCATTGTGTACTCTGACTCATTGCTGTGTCCTGCATGCTTCATGTCGTTTCAGGTAGTGTCGTGCTAGGGTTTTGTAGTGTGGTATCGTAGCTTTTTTCTTTGATGTCATGAAATGTCTGTCACTGTAAAAAAGAAAAGAATAACCATTCCGAATTTAAAATTTGCTTCTGTTCTCTCATTTCAGTTGGTTGTTATAAAATTTATGTCTCTGTGTGTTATCCACTTCGCTTTCTTTCTATTGAAGAAAGAACTTCACTGGAAGTGTCATTGACTAATTGTTCGATTCAAATCTTTACGTGCTGCCCAACTTTAGGTTGAAGGTATTGTCGATCCTGAAATTGCTAGGCGGGAAAAGGCCAGACTGAATGAAATGCAGAGGCTGAAGAAACAGAAGATTCAGGAGATGCTGGATGAGCAAAATGCTGCCATTGATGCGGACATGGTGCGTTTATAGAGGATGTCCTTTCTTCTTTATGAAATAGAGTAATCTTATAATTTTCAACCATATGATTCTTACTCGAAATGCAGAACAACAAGGGGAAGGGTCGCTTGAAGTATCTTCTACAGCAAACTGAACTGTTTGCTCATTTTGCAAAAGGCGATCAATCATCTCAAAAGAAGTCCAAAGGAAGGTATGGGTGAAGCCCTCTTTTTAATGTTATTATTGTTATGTGATAGCAATTTTCATATCCTTCTCTGTTTGTGGGAATGATTTTTAGTATTATCTACTGGAGTTTTACGATATAGTAAATTTGCTTTGGTACTCTCAAGTTTATTCAGAGAATATGTAAAAAAAATTGACCAATACGAAAAGGGATGCTCCATAATGGTAGAAGAAAGTAATGCATTTCCTTAGCCACTTTCATCTTTTGATTGCTTTGTATATTGATTTATGATTTATTAATGGCCCTGAACCTCTCTGATTGACGTCCTTATCTTATGGATGAGTAGATTACTAGATAGATTTTCTAATGCTATTTCCAGAAATTGTGGATTTTTTTTTTCTGAAAATAGGCAAGTATTGCATTCCATGAAGCACACTTTTTATATCTGAAGCGTTCTTGGTGACTTTTAATATTTCATTGCTTCTGATTTATTCTTTGGGCATAAGTTGCCTTTTGAATTCACTGTGCGTTTCTTTTGTCGTCAATTTTTGTAGCTTTATGAAGTGACTATAAGAATTGATGGCCAAAGAAATGGAGAACAGTAATTTGTGCCTTCATTTCTTGGGGAGTTCAAACGGTCATTGACAAGCTGTTCTTAACACCAAAAAAAACTTATGCTGTTAAATGTTACTTTTTATAGGGGTCGGCATGCATCAAAAGTGACTGAAGAAGAGGAAGATGAAGAGTATCTTAAAGAAGAAGAAGATGGATTAGCAGGAAACACACGATTGGTGATGCAACCATCATGTGAGTGTTGTTCCTCTTTTTGTTACACTGCTAATATATACTGGCATAGTGGCATTACCTGGATTAACAGGAAACACACGATTGGTTCACTTGAATGTGAAATGCTATCAATGTCTTGACTCTTGATCAGGTATTCAAGGAAAGATGAGGGATTACCAACTTGCTGGCCTGAACTGGCTTATACGATTGTATGAGAATGGTATAAATGGAATTCTGGCAGATGAGATGGTATGCGATATAAATTTACATTGAGATGTGTCATTATTTGACAACATGCAACCATAAGTATCCTACATTGTGTGATTGGATAACGTATTATGCATAAATAAATGGTGAATTCCAGGGGCTCGGTAAAACACTACAAACTATCTCCTTATTGGGCTATTTGCATGAGTTTAGAGGAATAACTGGTCCTCACATGGTTGTTGCTCCAAAATCTACACTTGGAAATTGGATGAATGAGATTCGGCGCTTTTGTCCTGTCTTGCGGCCAGTAAAGTTCCTTGGCAATCCTGATGAAAGGGTCAGACTCTTTTTTTGGATGACCTATTTTTGGTGAATTTTACTTTCAATTCCTGGTCGACTCTTTTTTTCATGTATGATTTTTCACCTCTGCAGAGGCATATCAGAGAGGAATTATTAGTTGCTGGGAAGTTTGATGTCTGTGTTACCAGTTTTGAAATGGCCATCAAGGAGAAGTCTGCTTTGCGTCGTTTTAGTTGGCGTTACATAATTATAGATGAAGCCCATCGGATCAAGAATGAGAATTCCCTCCTTTCAAAGACAATGAGGCTCTATAACACAAATTATCGCCTCCTTATCACTGGTACACCACTCCAGGTATCACTTAATTCTTATTATCCACAGAATGCTGGCATTGAATCTTGTATAATTTGTAAACTTCCTCTGGGAATTTAATTTGTTTTGTGCCAACCTGAATTTACTGGCTTAATCCTGTACAAGTCTGGCGAATCATGAATTGTAAGAGAAGTTCTCTCTGTTTGTAATGTTAGAGGCAGGGGGTGTTTAGTTGGATGTTCGAAATTAGGTGGTTTATCTGTTCTTCATTAACACTAGTACATTGGGATTTGGAAGGTATCAGTTGATTGGTTAGCACCCTGAGCCAAGTTTGTGACCGGTTCTTTTAATAAACTTCCTGACCATTTATGACTCTTTTTTTAATTAAAAGATGGGGAAGGTGAGAGTGACTGTAAGACTGTATATCAATTCATTGATTTAAATATAAGAGCTTTAAAAGCCACACTAATTATATGCCAACGTGGCTTATTTCTAAGCCTCACTGCAATGCATGATTCTCACATCTAGTTGGTGTTATAATTAGAGAGTAGATAAGAAACAATAATGGCCTTTGCTTTTAGATCATTTAGTTAGTACTTCCTGGCAATATTTTTGTCAGAAATGAACATTTAAACATTTTAACCAGGATGCGTGCTAGTGAGAATTGGACTGAATTGTAGGGTTGAGATTAATAAGCAGGCAGGGCGATGTAGAACAGTAGAGGGAAGGGAGAGAGAGGAAGGAGGATGATATGTAAACAATAAATAACTAATTAGGTTAGTTAGTTAGGAAGGGATTAGTTAGTTAGTTAGTTGTTAGTAACTAATAGTAGTTAGTTGGGATTATTAGGTCTAATATTGCCTATATAAGGCATATGCCTATCCATTGTATCTCTATGCTTGTTATGATGAATGAATGAGCATCACAGATTTCTCTTCTAGTCTCCGTTCTTGTGTCTTTCTACTCCTATTCTTGTGTCTTTCTGTCCTATTCTCTATTCTTGATCAAAACCCATAACAGAGGAGGAGGATGGGAGGCAGGGATGTTGGGAGAGAAAATTGAAAAGATAAATTGACTTAAACCGTTTTGCCTAAGATTAAGTCTTCTGCAATTTTTTACCCTAATACTCTTTCTGTTCTCCGTCACAGGGAGTGATAGATTTGAATTTCCTTGATTTAATTTGTTGTGAGTTATTATGGCTTTTTTCATGGGTCCTGTGGTGGATAATTCTCATCACTACATTTTTAGAGTTCTCTCTTTCTCTCTCTTCCATCCATCAATCTGTCTGAGTTTGTATGCTCACTCTGTTTGCTGTTTTTAGTAATTACTGAGGCTTCTGAATCATTTGCAATGCAGAATAATCTTCATGAACTTTGGGCTCTTCTCAATTTTCTTCTTCCAGAAATATTCGGTTCTTCTGAAACTTTTGATGAGTGGTTTCAAATCTCTGGTGAAAATGATCAGCAGGAGGTGGTTCAACAGCTGCACAAGGTAAGCCCAGAACCTTTGATTGCAGGGATATTCTTCTTGAGAATCTGATCCATATTTAATATTTAATCTTTTGTGAATATCAAGGTCCTACGACCATTTCTCCTTCGAAGGTTGAAATCGGATGTTGAAAAAGGTTTGCCACCCAAAAAGGAAACCATTCTTAAAGTAGGCATGTCACAAATGCAGAAGCAGTATTATAGAGCTTTGCTGCAGAAGGATCTTGAGGTTGTTAATGCTGGTGGAGAACGGAAACGTCTCCTGAATATAGCCATGCAACTACGTAAATGTTGTAATCATCCATATCTTTTTCAAGGTGCTGAACCTGGCCCACCCTATACGACAGGGGACCATCTTATTACACATGCTGGTAAAGTTAGTTTTTAACTTTATCAATAGATACTTGAGTCCATTTGGGTTGACCTATCAATTTTGCAACTATTTCATGTTTCTTTTTTTAAAAAAATTCATATGCAGGTAAAATGGTTCTTTTGGATAAGTTGCTTCCTAAATTAAAAGAGCGTGACTCTAGGGTCCTTATATTTTCGCAGGTCAGTTTTCTCTTAAAATTTGACTTTGTCCTCTGACAATTATTAATTGCCTTGAACTGTGCAACATGTTGCATATATTATCATTTTCATTTCCTTCTGATGCTATATCTCTTGTTTTAATCCTTTCTACTGCTGTTATTGCTAAACTTTGTGACTTATAATTTTTCCAGATGACTAGACTGCTAGACATACTTGAAGATTATCTGATGTATCGTGGATATCTGTATTGTCGTATTGATGGTAATACCGGTGGAGAAGATCGTGATGCTTCCATTGACATTTTTAACAAACCAGGAAGTGAGAAATTTGTCTTCTTGTTATCAACTCGGGCTGGAGGCCTTGGCATTAATCTTGCCACTGCTGATGTTGTCATCCTGTATGACAGTGATTGGTGAGTATTATTTCAGGTGATCATGTCTGCACAAGTACTCTGATGTGCATTTGTTCAATAAATTTTTCATTTGCTGATTGCTGTTAGTTTTATCTCAGGAACCCACAAGTTGACTTGCAGGCTCAGGACCGTGCTCATAGGATTGGCCAAAAGAAAGAAGTTCAAGTTTTCCGATTCTGCACTGAGGTTTGGGTTTTATTTTATTTTTATTTGTTATTAATTTCTGTCTTTTATGCTAAATATCATCAAATCATGCAAATGGTGCAGTACACGATTGAGGAGAAGGTCATTGAAAGGGCTTACAAAAAGCTAGCCCTTGATGCTCTCGTGATTCAGCAAGGACGATTAGCAGAGCAGAAGAGTAAGAAATTTCAGGATGATGTATCTCATTCCTTTCCTGCCAGATGCATTGGTTTTTTAATGTTAGATTGTTATTGTTTGTGCAGCTGTAAATAAAGATGAGTTACTTAATATGGTCAGATTTGGTGCTGAAATGGTTTTCAGTTCTAAGGATAGTACAATTACCGATGAAGATATTGACAGGATTATTGCTAAAGGAGAGGAAGCAACAGCTGAACTTGATGCCAAGATGAAGAAATTTACTGAAGATGCTATAAAGTTTAAGATGGATGACAGTATGAACCTATAACTTAAAGTTCTAGTTTTTGAAAAAGTTATAGTTTTTAAATACTAATGGCTCGACCTCTCTCTTGATAAATCTTTTGTGCTTATGTTAACTCATGTTTGCCCTCATTTTTTCTTGAGCAGTTTTATGTTGTTCATTTAATGTGAAATTGAGAAGACGTTTTTGTGCAAAACTGAAGCATTCTTGGCCATATTTGTGCTGGAACCCTATCCTCTTTAATAAGTTAAAATTATTGATGTGCTATAATATGTTGCTTATTTCATGCACTTAATAGCAACACAGTTTGTTGTGGTTACTTTTTTAATTGATTAAATATCCACAAAGACAACTTATCGCTGAGCGTTTTGATTTTTCTCATTCACTTTCTGTTGATTTTGAATTTCTCATTAACAATATATTTTCTTTTGCAGCTGCCGAGTTGTATGATTTTGATGATGAAAAGGTAGAAATGGCAGTTTATGTTGGCTTTGACAACTACTATCACGTTGACATGTGCTTATGTTTGTTATGGAGGCTGTGTATTCATTTTCTGGTCTAAATTTTCATTGTAAAATTTTATAATTATGTAATTTTGGAGAGGTTTTGTTGTTTTTAGCAATTTTTTTGGGGGGTGATGGGTTGGGCTCTCTACATTCTTCTATTAAAGGTTGAGGCAGAATTGGTGGTTAATAACTATTTGAAATTGAAGAGATTACTATGAATATAATCAGTTTTTTAAATTTGAATTTTCTGATGTTGCATCGAAGAATATTGTTAACTTTTTCTTTGATTGATTTGTAGGATGAGAATAAAGCTGATTTCAAAAAAATTGTAAGTGATAACTGGATTGAGCCACCAAAAAGGGAGCGGAAGCGCAAGTAAACATTCCCTCTCTTCGTTTGACACTTGAAATTATAAAATTTTGTTTTTTCCTTATTAATCTGAATTGATATTTTGTCTTATTGTAGCTACTCAGAGTCTGAATACTTTAAGCAAACATTGCGCCAAGGTGGCCCTACGAAGCCAAAAGAGCCCCGTATTCCTAGGATGCCTCAGCTGTAAGCATCTTATGAAACATGTTTTTGTCTTATCATAATGCTTATTTTGCGACTGATTGTTGCTTTCCTACCTATAGGCATGATTTCCAGTTTTTCAACACTCAAAGGCTGAGCGAGCTGTATGAAAAGGAAGTACGCTGTCTCATGGTGGGTATTTCTTTACATGAACACATTTATTTGTCTGTTGGGTTGACTTTAATACTTAATGAAATGATTGAATTTTCAGCAAGCACATCAGAAGAATCAGATAAAAGACTCCATTGATGTTGACGAACCAGAAGGTATGACAATGTTCTCCTGGTTTGTCCCTTCTCTTTTCTAAGCAAATTCTAATAATGATAAGTTGTGTGTGTAGAGGTGGGAGATCCCTTAACTGCTGAAGAACTGGAAGAAAAAGAGCGCTTACTGGAGGAGGTGAGTGGATTTTGCGTATAAACTGTTCTTCCTTTTTGGTCTCCATATTTTAACCCTTTTTGGGTGTAAATATAGGGATTTTCTTCATGGAGCCGAAGGGATTTCAATACTTTCATTAGAGCCTGTGAAAAGTATGGGCGGAATGATATAAAGAGTATTGCTTCTGAGATGGAAGGAAAATCAGAGGAGGAAGTTGAACGATATGCAAAGGTTTTCAAAGAAAGATACAAGGAGTTAAATGGTTAGTTACTATGTTTAAAATATAGTAGTAATCTGTTAATATTCTGATGATGAAATTGCTTGTTAAATTATGGTAATCTGGCTATCTTCTTTTTCTTCAGCAAAATCCTTGTCAGATGCTGAATGTGATTTTGTTTGGTGTACTCCACAGTAATACTTTGGAGTCATTTTTTTGTTTTGTCCGTAGTTAAGTTTGTTGTAGTTGATGTGGACTGCAATCGGGATCTGTTGAACTAAACTGCAGTGCAATTCTGTCCTGGTTCAATATATCATTTCTGAACTGAATCTTGAAATCAGTTTCTCGTTATAATTTCGATATTAATTTTTGGACTTTGTCTAATGTCTGCAGATTATGATAGAATTATTAAAAACATTGAAAGAGGGGAGGCTAGAATTTCTAGAAAGGATGAGATCATGAAAGCTATTGGGAAGAAGTTGGATCGATACAAGAATCCATGGCTAGAGTTGAAGATACAATATGGGCAAAACAAAGGGAAGTTATACAATGAAGAATGTGATAGATTCATGGTGTGATTTCTTTATTTCTTTTTACCTAAAAGATCGTTTAATTTTGATTATTATGCGTGTATGCATGTATTCTTCCTGCGGTCATTTTGATTTTGGTTATGAATTTGCAGATATGCATGGTCCACAAACTTGGCTATGGGAATTGGGATGAGTTGAAGGCGGCATTTCGAACATCACCTTTATTTCGATTTGATTGGTTTGTTAAGTCTCGCACAACACAGGAACTTGCTAGGAGATGTGACACCCTCATTAGGTTGGTAGAGAAGGAAAACCAAGAATACGATGAGAGAGAACGACAAGCTCGTAAAGAGAAGAAACTTGCTAAGGTTTGTTTCTGTTCCTCCCCTAAAAAATTAAGGATGAGAGATTTCATAAAAGTAAGTTTGATTGCTGAAGCATATAGCTTGATAAATCTTTCAGAGCATGACCCCATCAAAACGAGGCTCAGCTAGACAGACGGATGGTTCAACATCAATAAAGAAGCGCAGGCGGTTAACTATAGATGACTATGTTAGCACGGTTTGCCTTTTTGCTTTGCAGATTATGATTTAAAATAAACCTTCTTTTATTAAATGGAATTTGCTTGTGCATATACTGAATTTGACCATGATATTGTGACAGGGAAAAAGGAGAAAATAAATGTAAATATGCGGCACTTAGTTACCTTTACTAAGGATAGAGTGGATTAAACTGTGACCGTGATCGGGTTTGCCTTCTCAAGTCTGGTGATAGAAACACTTTTTTTTCCCCCCAATTTAGGTTCTACATGTGACAGGTGGAACGACTAGTTGGCAATGATTAAGGTGAGATCCAGGTGTTAGAAGCGTAATCATGGATCTGGCACATACTCATTACCCATTAGATGTCATATTGATTTATATTTTAAAAATCGTTGAAAAGAATTAGCTTACACGTGTAATATATGTTTACCCTGTCCTGAAATAGGGGAATCAATGAAACCATAACTGTGCAGGGCTGCGCTGCTTGCACCTTTTGATTTTCCTATGTTTCTTAAATGGACAGTAAATCCGTGCTTTACCACAAACCTCGTCCAGATTTGCTTCTGGATTCTCAGGTAATTCTAATGTGCTAATATTAAGTTGGGGTGATCTTTTTGTTTTTACCAGAAGGCTGTTTTTGAGAGTTTGATGGGATGAAATGGAATCCCAAATATTAGAATAGATTAGACTACTTAAATCTGGTAATTTATTGTTACGAGTTAAATAGAGGAAGAGAAGATGGAGCAAAATGATTATAAATTAATTTTATTCCCTATGAAATGAATATATGTGTCCCAGTGTGTTGAATCAACCTTGGTCCTTTAAACCACTTGGTAAGAATTAATTCTTACTTGAACTTTTATCCGATGAAGGTAAAATTTTAAGAAAACGTGAGTAGTTTGTCCAAGTTCAATAAACATGTGAAGCCGTGGTGAATTTGTCAGGCTCTATGAACATGCATCTCCAATGGTTACCTGATCATTGATTATAATGCAGTGTATATATTATATCTTCTTGGAGAAACGAAGAAACAATGCGCATCCCTATCTTAAGTGGAAGTGGAAATGGAGGTGGAAGTGAGTTTTAAAACATGTTCAGTAGGATGGTGAAAGTGAGATATAATTTTTAATTAAAATATATATTTATAATGTGAAAATGCCAAAATACCCATGTCGGCCAAAAAAAAAAGAACTCCCCTTTCCCAGCAAAGCCATAGCCACCGGACATTGAGAAAAGGATTGCTTTGAAGGCCCAAAAACTACTAAGAAAATCATAAAACATAATCAAAGAAACCATAGGCAAAAGCCACTAGAACAAGGCAAGAAAGAGCAAACGAAGCAAGAACAAAGACGATCCAATGTCAAAGGGTCATCCTCCGTCGCAGATTTGAAGAGGGAGAAGAAGACTGGAGGTTCACCGTCATCCATCACCTTCACCATCGTCCTCTTTCATTAGTGTCGGATGTTCGCATCGCCGAAAAAAGAAGAGGAGGGGGAAGATGAGCACGAGATTGAAGGAAGGTGGACGGCGTAGGGGGAGGGGGTGGTGGTGAACGCTGGAGGTGGATTCTGGTGGGGATGACTGGTCGGAGAGGGAGGTTGTCAGTCAGAGGGAGAAGAGATTGTCAATTTATAAAATAATTGAGGGTGCAGAGAACCCATCTCAGTTCCATGGGGCACCCAAGGAATTCACTTCCATCATTTTTTATAGAAGTGACTTCCATGAGGAAGTGGGCTCGCACACACCAAACAACCCAACTTGTGGAATCCACTTCCACTTCTCCATCCTCATCTCCAGTGTATACCAAATGGGGCGTAGGAGTGGTAGTTGGAATTGAAGAGATGGGGGGAATACAGTTGCTTCATCTGACAGTATCGCTTGACCTTTTATTCAATCATTTCACTGTACTCATTAAACGCGATACTCCTTTGTTTCTAATTTCCCCTTGCTCACGCTTTCTCATTGATTATACATTAGTTGAAGGCTGAGCCTCAGAATATGTGAATCCTTTTTCAGTGTGGTGCTGTCGAACTTTTCTCAAGTTAGTCATAAAATAAATTGAACATAATTAAAAAAAGAGAAAATTCTTGAGGTTGTAATTGCGAAAAAGTCTACAACACAAGTAGCGTGTGATGACAAGTAAGAAAATGTCACTTTTTAATTAAGACTTTTTGGTTATTATTCTTCTCTGGAAGTGATGGTGATTTTCCCTTACAAAACTCAACACAAAGTCACCAAACCTTTATGCGACCAAATTCAGAGGTTCCAAATTCCAATTCCCCTTTGCATGGCACTCAAATCTCTTCAAAAACCATCAATTAGTCAATATTCTTCTGAGTGAAGCCACCAAAAACCATCGATAGTCAGTATTTCAGTAATTAATTAAATTCTAATAGATTTGCGCGCTTACGTGGATCATGAGTTCATGGGCATAATAAGGCAACAACATGTGGAGTGCAGTATAATAAACCATTTTGTATAAGCCGAAATCACGAGGCTCAGACCATACCATAAAATGGAGACTGTACGATTACATGACCCAGCAATGACATCCACACAAATTCACTAAAGCTCCCCCATTTACAAGCAAGAGGGGCATTGAAATTTTGCACCATCCACGGATATATATACTTCAAATGCCCCAATCCACACTAGTTTCTCTCTTTTTCAAATCACCTGTGTTTCTTTCAACTCTTGATGAATAACTACCAGAATGATGCAGGAGACTAGTCCCAGCCAGATCACATCCATGACTTTTACTCCCAGGGCAGACATGGAACGGACCAAGATGGAAAAGGACAACACTCCTGCGAATCTCTCTCCCGACTCAATCATACATCTCTTCACTAGTAGATGAAAAGTAAAATGGATCAGAGTTTTTGGTGCTTTTACTCATTTGTAGCATCAAAGCTTCCCATTGCATTTGCCCGCTTTCTCTCTCTCCAATTTTCGCCCCAAACTTTTGCTTCTGCAACTGCACGCTCTCTGTCCAGGTCACGGTTCCTTGGAGTTTCCCTGGCTCTTCCAGCACTTGCAGGGCTGTCTCTCTGAGAGTCCTGCCTTTCTCCATCATCCAATCCCCATTTTCTTCCTGAACCCCCACCAGTTTCAATCCTTCCCAAGCCTGTCCCAGCACTTGGATCCCTACCATCTCTCTTCCTGTAATCGGGTGAATTCCTATGGGTGGATGGTGATCCATGATATCGGCCATGATCAGGGCTGTCTGGGCCATCAGCCATGTTCTTTCGATCCTCCTTGCTCCTAGGGGTTGATGGACCAACTCGGCTAATATGACCAGATCCATTTGGTTCATATGTCTGTGAGGCCAAGTATGTAAGAGCAGTCACAACATCTCCAATAAGAGGCCTTGTTGCAGCTTGTTCTTGCAAACACATGGCTGCAACTGCAAGTGCTTGATAGAGTCCTCGCATTGGATAACGGCCTTGAAGCAGAGGATCAGCCATTGTGGGGAACTTCCTCCGGTCTTTAAACAGAGGTCGTGCCTACAATGTTCCATTTACCAAGGGACATAAATGCAAAGGACATGTAATTATATTAAATGTTATATTAGTAACTGGTTGAAAGAATAACACCAAAACCAACATTCTATTATGATCGACAAACTTTTAGAAAAAACAGTAAAACACAATGACCAGGTCAGAGACTTACCCATGCCACAAGATTATGCTCGCCATGTGAACGTGTATTATCGATAGCCTTGCGCCCAGTAATAAGTTCCAGGAACACAACTCCAAAGCTATAGACATCAGACTTCAGAGTTAGCTGTCCAGTCATTGCATATTCTGGGGCACAATAACCATATGTCCCCATTACTCGCGTTGATACATGAGTCTTATCACCGACTGGACCAAGTTTTGCCAGCCCAAAATCTGATAACTTGGGATGAAAACCCTCATCTAGCAGGATATTTGATGATTTTAGGTCTCTATATATTACAGGAGGGTTTGCTTTGTCATGCAAATATTCCAACCCCTTTGCTGCTCCAGCTGCTATTTTCATCCTTGTATTCCAATCCAGAGGCTCCTTGTCAGGAGGAAGATCTGTAAAGTACCTTGAGTAAGAATTTCTGTACACTACATGGGCTGAAATCCCATCTGGGTCGATTTCATTTTAATGACATGCATAAATAAAAGCAATACACGTGACATTGAACCAACAAATGGTAAAAATGGACTTAGCAAGCTTCAAAGTTTATCCAAGGATGAGATGCTTTTACTATGTTTTGTGAAAATAATGCTCTATTGTTGGACTGTGACTAGATAATAGAGATCAGGATTCAGACATTGGCTTAACTGATGCCAGCACAGGTTTTAATCAATCACACACCAATGAATAATCTTAATAGGGAATATTTTACAAAGTCATAAGCGGTGTAAATTCTTCATTGTGAGAAACGTGCGCATAAATTTTCATATTTATAAATTAGTCTGCACTCAATGGCTAAGTCCTTACAACCTAGAATACGCTTTGAAAATTCTAAAACATTAGCATCTGATTCGTAATAAAATCTATATAAAATTTGAAATGCAGTGAACATAACAACCTATCATGATTTATAAGTTATGATGAAAGTATGTTCTTCTAGAAAGTTGTCAGGATATGCATGTAAGTTTTGCAGTAGTGTAAATTCATCCCAACCTGGATACACACACCTGGTACTACATTTTGTGCAGTATTCAACAAATTGCCAAATCCAATCCTTGACAGGTTACGTGAACGATCTACTCATTAATTAAAGGAAGGATGATAGATGTGAATATTGTGTTGTTGCAATGCATAATTTGGAGTTCTCCCAACAAAAGGATGGAGCAAAGTAAGGTCTTATCATTGAGTTTATCATTACTCACAAATTTAACATTGCAAGTAACAAGACTGTCCATCCATTTTCATTGTTCCTCACTTCAACAACAAACAGAAGCAAGAAATATCAATTATCAAGTACACCATTCTTATGTCATGCCAAGGGTGTTGCTCAACTAGTTTGGATTCCTGCTACTTTGAATACTTTAAATTCAAGTTAACAAAGGGAGAATGAACCTAGACTCACTAGCATCAAGAAGGCTTAGCTATAAACAATTCATCTCAATATTATGATTTACTTAAAATTATGGAACTAACTGAATTATTTCCAAAGTTAAAATTGTCTGTCAATCAAGATTGCATTTTCTTATGTAATTATTATATTCAATCCTAGGACATTCAATAATCTTTTGTCTTTCCTGTGCTAGTTTTAGTGTTCAAGTTTTAATTACAGGTTTCATAATTGCAGAGTCACAATCCCTATCCTTGTGACTCAATTCGGAAGCAAATCCATCAAGAATTCAATTTCTAAAACTTTCGGAAATGATGGAACTCAAATTTACATTGACTAGAGAGTGACCTCTTTATGAAATTGGAAACGTAAAGAAGAAACAAAAGTCAAAATGGATGTGGTATTAACTAATAACGCCTCTCTCCTCTCTCCTTTACAAGATATAAGATCAAATTGTCATATTAACTAATAGATATATTCCCTACACAGTCATCTAAACAATTACTATTCAATTGAAATGAATTCCTGATTTTGAGTGGCTGCAACCACACCCTTTGGGATCAGGATGCTATACCACATTCTTGAAGGATAAGAACTAAGAAGTTCATTTAGACTTTTAAATGCTTTCTCCTAGAGGAATGATCAAGTGTATGAATGATAGCAGCATATTGCTGCTCTCTTCTCGGTCTTGTGATCAAATAAAACCCTTGGTGTGATGCCTAGACCAATTTCCTTCTCCTTCCTTACAATTTGTTCTGGTTGCATCAATTTTGAAAGCTACCCAAAACTGTGAACGTTGGACGATCTTGAAGGACCAGTCGAAGCCGGAGATGGCAGAGGACTGTCGAACGAGTTGAAGATAGAGAACTGATCTGGTTGAGGTTGAAACCAGTCGATGACTGTCGGACGAGTTCTGGAATTGCAGCGTTTTGACACTGGGTCTGACGGAAAATCCCAGGGAGTGTCAAGATGATGAGGTTACAGTGGGCAACGTTCACGTTCATGATGGACAACGTTGAGATAGCCAGAGGGCGCCGATGCTGACTGAAAGACGGAGTCGAGGGTCTGCAGAGGCTGTTCGGACAGGAAGGTCTGAAGAGACGCTTGACTGTAGACGGACTAGTCGAGGGTTTGCAGAGGCTGAGAACAGGAATGATCTACAGAGACGCTCATGAGGGGAACCAGGTCGAGAAATATGATTAATTTCATGTAGGCTTTGATACCATGTGGACTTTGAGAGAGAAATATAATTCTTAATTAATCCCTAAATCAGAAAGAGTACATATAGGCCTTTATATAGGCAAACCTAGAGCTAACCCTAGAATCTCATAGAATCTAATCAAATCAAAATCAATCAAACTGATTGAGATATAATAGGAAATATCCTAAGATATAATATACCTATATCTAATCATAAGATATGATATATCTATACCTATAATAATAAGATAATAACTACTTTAAATACTCCATAATAAATGCTTAATATTCCCACACCCAGCTATCTCATGATTGACATCCCTATGATAACAGCAACAGCATGCATAATAAGTTTAAAGCACTAAATATCATAAATTGCTCGGATCCATGTAGAAGCAGTAACATCTATCATCTGATAATTTGAAATAACCATTCTTAACCCACATCTTGTTTGACACGATGGTTCCATTCATTTAATGAAAGCCTGAGACGGTTGCCCAAAAATTATATGATCTCTTGGGAGACACTACAAAAATTGATGCATAGCCATTTTACTTCACGCATCCTTGACAGTAAATATTCTTACTCCCTGCTGTCATGTCAATTATCATCCCCCCAAAGCATCCTTCAAATTATTATTAAACAAAGAACAAGGTAAAAGCCTCAAACAAAAATGAACCAGCAAACATTCAACAGATTCCAATGATGATAAATTCACTAACTACCTTTTAGTTCTATAGTTCAACCTCAATCTTTTTTCGCTCTTTAACATCTCATACATAGTTAAAAATCAAACAAAAATAAAATTTTAACTTTTGAAAGCACTATTAGTCAGGCACTACTAGTTACAGTAACAAAGGAATGCAATCTGACCATGTAGGTGATCCTCCAGAGACCCCAAAGGCATAAATTCATAGACAAGCAGCCGCTGATCTCCATCAGCACAATAACCGATTAAGCTCACAAGATTTGGGTGATGCAAGAGGCTAAGCATGAGTACCTCCACCAAGAACTCTCGATTTCCTTGAAGTCCATTGCGGTCAAGCTGTTTTACAGCAACAACCTGTAAAAAGATTATTCCATCAACATGGATTATGAGACAGATAGAGGAAGGGAGGGACAGATCAAAGACTGTTTAGAAATCCATGATTGAGAACTAATAGAATCATGCCCAGAATGTATTGCATGATGATGTGGTTTTGTTATTCAACAACAACAATCTCTGTAGCAGCAATCACAACTTACTTGCCCCGTGCTTTCAAGGTGGCCTTTATAAACACGTCCAAAACCACCTTCGCCTAATAAACATTCAGGCCTGAAATTCCTTGTGGCAGCTGCAAGCTCCCGAAATGTAAAAGTTTGTGCAGCAATGTGGGCAGTTGTTCCATCCTTTTGAACTGGTAGTTCTTTTTTAGAGTCAGAGCCACTTTTTGATTTTGACTTGTCTGTGTAAATGATTTAAAAATAAGCAAGAGGGAATGAAAATGAAACATAAACTATATATATATATACATATATTGGAGAAGCTAAAAAATGAATATGAAGAGGAGAAGTTGATTATGCAAATTATTATGCAGTCATATAAGGATTAATGGCAAAGCATAGAATACTTGGGAACAGCGGTTACAGTGACCATATGCCGCTTCATTGTAGAATAGGGGTTGTAGCATCTACATTTGGAACAAAAAGGATTAAGATTTTCTCTGGTTACAACTTATCATCTGCCAGAATATGATTCAACTAATATGAATAATCCAGAACTATATAGAAGCACAAATAATACGCCTGAACTGTTAATTTTCAGTTCATATCTAAACAAGCTAGCCAATTATCTAGATGATGCATTCCATGATTTTATAAAAACGCAAAGCATCTTGCTTAAAGTTATATATCCTGCCACAATTTAATTTTATAGGGTGTCAAATTATTTACTCAAAATGCAGCTTAGCATCCGCACCTACCTTGTACATGGTGACTGTAATTTAATGAAGCATGTTATCAAACAATGTGAACCATCTGTGGTTGGCAAAAAAAAAAAAAAAGTGAAACATTTGTGAAATTTGAGAGCCAAGGGCAGATCTCCCACAAACGCTACTTATACTACACCTTTCAATAAGAATAAGAATGCAATAAACAGAAGAGACATCCCCTGGCCATCAAATCATTAACAGTAGCAGTGTAAGTACAATCATCGTATGAATCAGATCAAAGTACCCCATTAATTTAACCAATATGCATCATCATAAAACTAAAAAAGCGAGCAAAAATTGCAAAATTAAACATAGTTTCAGCCAATGAATTAACCAAAAACTAAAGCCAGGAAAAATTATGTTAGAATAAGCTTCCACATTTGTTCTGACCTGAGCTAACCCTATTGACGTGATGAGACTGAGTAGATGAACCTTCTTTACGGTAATCCTTCTTGCCCGCTTCCTTCTTCACCCCACTGTCCTCCTTGTCAAAACAAGGCAAACACCCACCCATATCAAATGCACACACAAATCAGAGCCACCCTCACAAAACCCAGAAAGGAACAGCTAACATAACAAAGCCCTCAAAACTTCAGATAACCTTGAACAATTCGTTTCCCCAAAACTACTGACACAAACCCAAACGAGAAAATTCAAAAAATTACAGCTTTTTTCCCCCCCGTCACTGACTCACTCGAAATCACAGCTCACTCTGCTGGCGCCACTAGATATTTTCATCGGCAATTAAAGGGAAAGATCGAGAACAACACGCCGGAGCATCAGATCAAGCAATCGAAGAAACTGATGTGGCGTAAGAAGGTAAAGGAAAAAAAGGAAAAAGAAAAAAAGAAAGGCAGAAAATAGATGTAGAAACTGATAGAGTAGGACACAAAAGGAGAAATGAGGGTGGAGAAATTCGGACAATAAAGAATTTCGAATTTAAAGTAGAGGGCTTAAATTAGGGTCTAGTCTATAGCCTAAACGAATGAAGACCGGAATGGTTCTCATCTCACATAATCCCGTGGAATTTGCATGATTACGAGGTTCCATGATTTTTCTCCCTTGAATTCTTACCCCCACAAAGGCGAATAATTACATTATGTGTGGTATTCCTGCGGGTGCACATTACATGCTTATAATTATAAGCTTGTTTATATCTCTAATTATAGGTATAAACATTTTTTTTTAAATTTTTTTATATATTGTATTTATTTAGATTTAAATTATATGTTCTTTTCGAGATTTTTTTTTCAGATTTGGTTTTTCAAATTAATTAATTTTCATAATACTTGGTGTTAAGGCATAAACGCAGAATTGAAAATTAATTAATTTAAACGAAAAAAAAAAATCTCAAAAAAAAAGAAAGATATAATTTAAATCTAAATAAATACAATATATAAAAAAATTAAAAAAAAATATGCTTATACCTCTAATTAGATTAGAGGTATAAGCACCTAATAAGCTTATAATTATAAGAATATAATGTGGATTCATTCCCTCCCCTCCTTTTTACCTTCTTACGCCACCATCTCAAATATATAACGTATTACATCCTTATTATAAGGTATCAACTAGTAAGTTTATTTGGTCTTTTTTATATAGTACTTGTTTGTTCCCAATGAATATTAATTATTTTTTCCATGTCTGCCCATAATTAAGAAGGGTAATAGGTGAGAGTAATAATTAATATAATATTATAGTTTAGTGCAATTAGTAAAGGTAACATTGGAAATTACTTAGATTCTAGGACAACTTTATTGACTTTAACTATTTTTATTGGTTTGTGAGAAAAGTTAGTTGGTGCCTTATAATAAGGACAAATAGAGTATTTGAGTTAGTTTTTAAGAGGGTAAAGTTAAAAATTTATCTTATAATCATTGAGCTAACTACCTCTCATTAATATGTATGATTTAGTTAAAATAAACTTATAAATAAGACTAGAGGTATACCGTAAATTTCTACATCTAACACAAATAGGCTTATAGGTGGTACTTTATATAAAGAGTCTCTAAATTTGTTCTGAAATTTTTCACTAAGACCTTATAAATTTGTTCGGGTTTGATGTTGTTTGCAAGTTTCAAAATGTATCAATTTTACCCCATTTTATTAAAAAAATTGATGTTAACTTTAAACTTTTTATCGGTAATGAGATATATTGCTCCCTTTTAACACTCGGAGCAACATTGAATCTAAAAAATTCTATTGCTCCTCAATAAAAAATTCTAGAGCAAATTTACATATTAACCAAATAACATTTTTTTTTGGTTTAAAATTCTAAATTCGTCTTTTTATTTTTAACAATATTAAATATATGTGACCGTAATAAATTTTCATTCTTCCTTATAAATGAGGTATAGTTGAAAAAAATGCATATTTTATATATTTATGGCTTTTCACTGACATTTTGAACCAAATAATTTTAGTAATAATTCCTTATAAAAATAAGCCGATGGACTTTTTTGTATGTATATGTGTGAACATATATATTCAATAAGCATAATTACGGTTGAAAAGTGGGACCCACCATATGGATGTGCCATGGACATTTTTAACACGTTTTCTCCCTTCTTTACTAAAATGAGAAGGACGAAAATGGTGTCATAGTTGATATTAAACATTCTTAAAAGAAATTTTAAATATTTTTTTAATGGACGGATTAATTTGATTTAATCAAAGCAATAGTGAGGTGAATTTAGTTAACTTTCTTTTTTTCTGCGTAAGTTTTTATCTTTTTCCTCCTCTATTTTTTACCAAAATTAATATAGGGCCTAATTTTATATTAGGAACTTAAACAAAAAGTGTATTATTTTGAAGGAAAACCATTTTACAAGTACATATATTTTCACTATTTTCTAATTTAGTACCAAATGTATTTTTGCCTCTTAACTTAAAACTAATTGTGCTAACAAAGTAAAGTTAAGGATTTAATTGAGAGAAAAAGATGCATAAACACGAAATTTTTATTATTTTTTATAAAAAAGCATAAATATCTGCATTCCCTTATTTTGATGATATGTACTCTTTTTTTTTTTTTCTTTCTCACATCCTTCTAGTTTTAATTATTTCCATTTTGGACCATGAATTATTTAATCAGTTTTTTTTTTTCCTTCCGTTTTTCATTCTTTGAACTGCATATTTTATGTCACAAT
The DNA here is from genome assembly GCA_019022615.1 of Acacia melanoxylon. Lineage (NCBI taxonomy): Eukaryota > Viridiplantae > Streptophyta > Magnoliopsida > Fabales > Fabaceae > Acacia > Acacia melanoxylon. Next base: position 6,447,899 of record JAFJYJ010000011.1, read on the forward strand.
AATATATTTCACAACAAAACTTGGGATTACTTATATCCATTAGGTTAAATTTATAGGTGAATTTATAAATATATGTATGCATTTTAACAACTAACAATATTAAAAATAACAAGTTTTCATATTTTATTGGTAAATGTACAAATACAGATACACATTTTAACAACTAACAATAGCAAAACAACAAATATCCCCGTAAAAATTAACAGTTCTCATTTTACATGAATAGGCCTATGCAAAAATTTACAGTGTTCTATATCTAACTAGTAATAGCAAAATAACAAATATTATTATAAAACTTGATGAAATAGATACAATACAAACAACTTAACATAAGTTTTGTCCTATATTTTATTACCTAATGAAGAAAATACTACTAGTATTATCTTTTTACAATATTTTTGCAAGTTATTTATTTGACACTTAAGTTTTAAGTACACATCTGAACAAAAACAATTGAAGGAACAAATTGCCAACTAACTATTAAAAAGTGAAAAAAAAATACAATTTTGAGCAAATTCGCTAATGAACTATTACCCCATCATTTGTCTTGGTGTCTCCGTCTTCCAGTGATCGTCATAAATGTCGTGACGTCAGCGTCTCCAAAGTTTCCATTGTTGTTGGGTGTTCCACTCACCCTCTTGAACTCATCCAAGAACTACGCCCTTCGAGACGCGCAGACTTGCACTCAGTTGCGTGCTCTCGATGCCACAAGCAAGAACCGCGCCGCCACAACGCTTTTTCGCACGGTCCCATCTTTATTGGTGTTTGCCTTATCCAACAAGAAGGCTTAACCGCTTTTTTCTCCAGCGTTTCCGCGATCGTTCTACGCCTGTGGTGCCTTATATTTTAACGTAATAGTGATAGTTTTTTTCTAATAGTTCTTTGGTATTTTTTTTTTCACTTTTTAATAGTTCTTGGTTTTTTTTTTTCACTTTTTAATAGTTCGTTGGCCAATTTAATCTCTTCAATTGTTTTTTGTCTTGACGCTCATGGGTAATAGTTCGTTGGCAAATTTGCACCTTAACCCTTATTTATTTGACACTTAAGTTTTAAGTACACATCTGAACAAAGGGTTTCTTACCCCATTTTTATGTTCCCGGATAAAAATATCTCCTCATATGAGTTCACTTTTTACTTTTTTTTTTAAAATAATAATAATAAAATTACTCAAGCCGTGAGATTAAATTTATATATGTTTAATTTAATTGGAAGATTTCTTAATACAATTAAATTCCATTTTTTGATGGATTCAAAGAATGCTAATTAATTAAGTTGATCAACAAGTTCAGGAACCATCCACGTGATGTTTAGAGAGGAAAACACCAACAAACAATAATTCATTTTAATTATTTGGCCTCGTAATTCATTGAATGACAATAAAAATTATTAACACATTTCAAAAAATAAAATGCTACCTATGTCACATTTAAGAATAGAGACAGGCAGACAGTTGATCGTTCATGCATCAACCCTCCAATAAACATGAAAACTGATGTACCTTTTTTCATGCTTGTTGTTCTAAATTGGGCTATATATATATATGTAATTTAATTAGTTACCAAGTCATAATATGAGAATAGCATATAATGTAAAGATGAATTAGTGCATTCCTTAGAGAAGTTTCGGTTAGCCTCTAACAAATACTGCATCTGATCTTTAATATAATATCTCATTGCAGTACTATTTTTTAAAGTACTATTATATATAAAGTTTCGAAAAATATAGTTATATATGCCATGTTTAAACATGAGAGGATAGTGGTGGCAAAAAAAAAAAAAAAAACTCTATGCTTAGACTCAATAAATATCGATTTTTTTTTTTAAAAAAAAAAATTACATCATAGGATCATTCAGCTGTAAACTATTGAAGAGGATAAAGTTCTATCCATGCATGCTTACTTTTTACATTAATTACTTGAATTGAAAAAATAGTTTAAAACAAAATAATTCAAATGTCCACTTTTTTAATTTGATCAAGGTTTTCTCCTGATTTAGAAGGCAAAATGTTCTCACATCTCTTAACAAATACGCTCACCAAGATTTGAACTTATGTTCTCATTCGAAATATCCACTTTTAAACTACGTACCCATCAATAGTTTATTAAAACACAATACTTTGTAAGTTGAAAATGTTGGATGATATGAAAAAGACACAACATGTGTCGTTAGTTATGTGCATTCATGTGTGATACAGATGTTAACAAGCCAGTTCATTACCAAACAAGAAAACAAACTAAATCACAGCTATTATTTCATAATTTAATTTATATTTTTCTTAAAATTGCTTTAGCTACATGCATGTAATGATACTTTTAGTGGTACATCGCACATGTACATATAATTAAAAGGCATGTCTATATAAAGCTAATTTTCTTTGGAGAGATCAGAATATACAACTCTATTAATTCAATTTGTTTATGAATTTTATAATATTTTTTCATATACTCTATCTATTGAGTATGTACTAATTGCATATATTAAAGGGATTTTTTTTTTAATTAATGGAGATTTTTAATGCAATGATTGAATTGGTGTTACCTTGGCCCCTAATATTAGAATTAGTTGGTGGGTTAGATTTGGTTTAGAATGTAAGATTGATCTCCATTCTATTTTGTCACTTATGTTTAATATTTTTCTTCCAACTAATTTATTTAATTTATAAGCCATTCTATTTTGTCACTTATGTTTAATATTTTTCTTCCAACTAATTTATTTAATTTATAAGTTGATATATAATCTAAGGCTAAAATATATTTTTTGTCTTTTAAGTTTACATGAGGTATATTTTTATCACTTAATTTTAAAAAGTATATTTTTTTGTTATATAATTTTAACATTGTTAATGTTATTAACAAAAATGTTGATTTAACAAACTCAAGTGATGAATATGTAAACTTAAGTGGTAACTGTGTGATTAAATACTATTAATCTTAAATTTAAAATATGTGTAAATTGAAAAAGATCTAAGAACTTTATGAAGTAGTCAATATCAAAATCTCGATTGTATAAAAAGAATAATTTAATAATCTAAATATCATAACCTCAATTTCCTTTGTCGTGATTTATCGGTTTATTTTAGTATAATAATCTAAATATATTATATTAAAAATTTAAAAATCAAATATGTTTTGTCAACCTCATAATCATCACTTAAGTGTTTTGTGTCAATATTTTTCATTAGTAACATTAACGGTGTTAAAGATAAATGACAAAAAATATACTTTAAAAAGTTAAAGGACTAAAATTATATCTCTAGTAAAACTTAAAAGTCTAAAAGTGTGTTTTACCCTATAATCTAATGTCATACATGGATATTTTAGGAAAGTCATATCACATCTGTTTTAAAAAAAAAAAAACACACATTTTCTTAAAAATTAGCTTAACTAATTTTTTAAATCTCAACAAATTAATTATTTAGCTCATACATTAGGCTAATATACATATAAACTATATCTTTTTGTTGAATTGTCCTCCAAAATAAAAGTGGTAACAATATTAAGATGATCAATAAAAGAGCATTTTTTTTTTAAATAAATAAATTGGATGTTTAAGTAATTTGACACAACAAACACCACTATGGTTCTACTACTTATAAGTCTATTTTGATTAAAAAAATTGGCCTTATTTATAAATCCAAGTTTAAATAAGTAAATAAGATTGTGACAATTTTACACATATTAATTATACATATGAAGATAGAGAGAGAAGAAACAGATAAAAAATACCCAATCATAAATAAGGGTAAAGTTGATAATTTATCCACATAATTATTGTGCTAACTACCTATCATTAATATGTGATAATTGATAAAAATAAACTTATAAATATGACCAGAGTGGTAAGGCGGAGACCTTAAAAAACAAAAGCCACAATAATAGAGGAGGATCATGTGACACAGAATTTGAAGAGTGTGAGAGACACGCAAGAACAGAGGTTATAGTCAATGACTCTAATTAACAAATGAATCCAACAAACACAAAACAAAACAAAAGTCAAAGGTCAAAAGTCCACCCAACACCCTTCCTCCCCCACTGTCTGTCGGTTTTAACGCCTCATGTTGGTCTCTTTCTGTGTTCTTCCCCAATAATTTTATTGAAAAAAAAAGTTATTCTCATAAATTTATTAGGGAATAGTCTAATGCCTGATTATTTCAATAAATATACTAGTGTTGAATATAATTTTAGTGAGATGTATTATTAATATACTAAAATAAGAAAAATTCAAGTGTAAGAATATATATATATATATATATTCTGTAAAAATATAATCAAATAAGTTACACAATTAATAATTTAAAATTTATAGCTAATCTTCTAAATTATAGATTTATTTTTTTGAAAAATGCATTGGGATATTGAGTATAACTAAAAAAAAAAAAAAACTTTAGAATGTTATATGTATAAAAATATTACTAGAAAAATATTTTAGGATGTTGAATGCTATTGAAAAAATTATGCACAAATTAGTTTAAGAGGATACAAAGTGCTAATGGAAAAAAATACTTCAATGTGCAGCATGTAACTTAACCCAATAAAAATACTTTGTTAAACCATGATTTATTACTAAATATAGGCTAATATTTTCTTTACCAATTACTCCCTCCGGTTCGCAATATAGAGCGATTCTACAAGAATAACTTGATTTAAAATATAAGTTACTTGTAAGAAGATTAATGTTTATTTTTCAATACTATCCCTACAATTAGTGCTAATGTTCAAATTTCCCCACTTATTAAATTTTCAAACACATTTTTCAATAAGGCTAAAAGTGATTTTTATTTTCAATTTATAACATATTTAATAAGTTAACTGTTACTTCTTTTTAGTGAATTAATTAACATGCCCTATATTATGGACATGAGAGAGTATTAAATGAAAAAGGAAATGATTTTTAAAAGAAAATTTTCAAAGTAACAAACTTCATCTAAATCTTATGGATCAAATTTTCAAAAAAATAAAAAATAAAATAAAATCTAGAAGCCCGGCTACAAATTTAAAATCATGAAGTACGTAACTTATTTCATTGTTCTTAATTTTTTTTTTCTGATTTTTATATTTGAATTTGTTTAATTATCCTTACTTTTTTTTAAATCATGGTATCTTCCTACCTTCACTTAACACCTCATCAACTAATTTTTTTTTTTTAAGGGGAGGGAGAGCAAAAGGTGAAAGGTAAAAGGAGAGAGGTAGAAGTGAGGAAAAAGAGAAAAATATATGAAGTGAGGGGGAGAGAAGATGAAAATCTATAAAAGGAAAAGAGTCCACATTATATGCTTAGATTTACATGCTTAGGTATAAACATATTTTTATATATATTGTATTTATTTAGAATTAAATTATATATTGCTTTCTCGAGATTTTTTTTTTTTTTTTTTTGAGATCTCAAATTAATTAATTTTCGTTCGCATTTGTGCGTAAACATCGGTATTATGAAAATTAATTAATTTGAGATAATTTGACGCAATTTTTTTTTTCAGAAAATAGCATATAATTGAATTCTAAATAAATACAATATATAATTTTTTTTTTAAAAATATACTTATACTCTAATTAGAGGTGTAAACACCTAATAAACATGTAAATCTAAGCATATGATGTGGACTCGAAGGAAAATTGTTCTTTGCAAGAAGGATTCGTTAAAAAATAAATAAATGTTAAATTTAAAGGGTGATGTGATGGGAAGAGATGTAAGTACTAAAGTTAAACTGTGTAAAACCGTTCTTTGTAAGAACGATTTCTTCACAATTTTAAAGTTAACCCTTGTGAGAATGATTTTAACGGTGACATTTTGGTAAATACTTTCCACCCTAAAAGATTTGAGTAAAACCGTTCTTCGTAAGAACGATTTCTTCACTATTTTAAAGTCAATCTGGTGAGAATGATTTTAACTTTAACATTTTGGTAAATACTTTCCACCCTGTAAGATTTGAGTAATTTATTTTATTGTATGTAACATTCTAGCACGATTTGAGTAATATATTTTATTGTTTGTAACATTTTAGCTAGCTAGGCTCGCACGCACGCACGGACGGATATATATATGAATCTGGTTTCTAAATACTTGCAAATATTTTAAGGGGTTTAAACTTCTACGCCGCATTTGTGAGAAGAAGAAGATTCCACACACACAAATGGTGGGGACCCACACATATATATAACGCTAATTATATATATGGTGGCCCCACCAATACAGAATATTAAAAACACTTCTCCTACAAATACGGTTGTTTTTCCCATATTTTAAACAACAGAACTAAACAAAAAATATAATTACTAACTTTAGTCATATTATACCTGTTTGTTCAATTAGATTGCTTCAAGATTAACCTTTGACCATTTAAAGCTCAAATTTAACACTAACTTTAGATTATTTATCAAGTTAATCACTTATTGTAGAATTAAATTGAGTTTATTAGCAATGTGCATAATGATAAAATGAATTTACCTCTTTTCTATGAAAAATGCCAGCAGCAAGCGCAGCAGATGCATTGGTTTTAGCAAATACTTCAGAAAAGTGATGAACAGCACCAGCACCACTACTTGCAATCACAGGGATACTCACGGCATCTGAAATCAACTTAACAAAATATATATCAAATCCTTTCCCTTGACCTGAAATTTCAATAATGGAAAAATAGAAAGTTAGAAAAGATGTAGGAAACGAACATGATATTCAAGAAGTGATGTTGATGTAAAATCCTGCCTCAAATTGGTCTAAGAAACCAGATATTTTTATAACATCTTTTCTCAGAAAGATTGAAGCAAGCATGATCCTTACTTAAAAAAATTTGAGAAACTGGACAGAAACATAAGAAACAATTATCTCTTTCGATTTGTCATCTCAAAATGACACATTAATTGCCACTAAATTGGAACTACGATTACCACAACACTATTATATTACTATTAGTACAACAGTTTGATGAACTAGTAACTCATGACACATAAATTGCCACTAAACTGCGATTCTTCACTTTGAGCTATGTTATTTATTTTTTCTTTCCCCAAGCCGAGCTCTCACAGTGGCCTCAGCCTTCGTACACGGAACCTATGCACTGGCTAATAAAATCACGACACCTCACGCATTTTTATCCTATGTGGCAGCCTCCTTGTCACCCCTCCCTTCCTCCGTTATCTTCAATATTTTCTTAGAAGCATGTGCATCTTTATCCCTCTCCTCTATAATTTTTTTAAAAACTTGTACTCTCTCTCTCCCAACTCAATCACCCACTCCTCTCAAGTCTCATCTTTCTTCCTCCCACCATGCCGCTCTCTCTCTATTTAGCTACCTATACTTGAACCTCATTTCACTCAAATCCATATACAATTTCCAGAGTAGTCTTTCATTCACTTATCAAAATTCTTCTTCTTCTACTTCCACCCATCAAAATATCCTTTTTTTAAAAAAAAGCATGAAAAAATTTGTATATTACCATCACAGTCAATGCAGTTAAGCAGTATTTCTCCAGCACCAAGTTCTTCAACTGCTTTTGCAAGCTCATAAGCCCCAATTAGTCGGCCTTCTCGTCCCCCATTCACCTTAACAAGGGGGAAAGACACTGTTTCGTCCTAAACAAAAAATCATTGAAAGAGAAAGACTGAGATCATGTTTCTCCTTTTATAAGCAAGATCAATCGAACATAGTTCTTGGCAAACTATACGCAAAATTAAGTTTATCTTCTGATAAAAAAAACACTTTAATGGCAACATTTCTGGTTGCATTCTAATCACAGAAATCCCTTGATTATCATTTAAACTCTTGTTGAACTCTATAATCTACAAAACTACGAAAAATAAATTGTGACAGCTATACTTTTACTTTATATCAAGCTATCTAACAGCAATGATGAGGAAGATGATAACCATACTTTCCAAGCAAGAAAAACTTAACGGTGCCAATTCCTGTAACATTTCTAATTATGGACACAGAAGATGCCCTTAGGATCATTTTGACTTTGGTCAAACTCTAAAATGTACAAAATTAAAAACTGCCAAGATAGGTTGCAATACCCTTACAGTACATCATGCATTCCTAATTCACTAGTATAGAAGTAACTAAAAATAGATCATATATTTAGTTTGCTCTTAAAGTTTCTCACGGTCATTCAACTTTTTACTGGGTGAGAATAATGATCAAATGGGAAAATGTTCAACAGAAGAAGACAATTAGTCAAGAATGTCATCCAGAAAAATGTGTTTAGTAATAAGTAAAAAGATGAGGAAATAGGGCTTACTGTACACAGGTACCAAGCATATTCTTCTCCATTTGGACCTGAAATTTATTTTTCAAATAAACGAAGAATGAGCAAATTATTATTAAAAAATTAAACGATTTCTATCTATCATCACATCCCAAAACATCTCTGGGATGCTGTACTTTAAGCACAAGAATTTCCTCTAAAAAAGGGGACCTTTCAAGAAAACACTCAGCTCAATTTGTTAGGACTAACAGTTGCTTTTTAGCTATAATTAATGGTAATGACTAGCCATATCAAACTAATGGAAAAGGAGAGAATCACAATAGAATATAGCAAAGTACATTGGGAAATTATATATTGCGAGGGCTAATTCTTCAATATCAGACAACCATAAACCTGCGCATCTTTTGGTAGATTGATTAATCTATCTAATATGCGTCATCCACTAACTACCAGTGAACTATGCATTTTATAATACAGGCAGACAATCAGAAATAGCCCTTGGCAAATGACTTTTCATCACTGACAATTATGAATCTAGATTCACATATCCTTTTGCCAATTACTTAACAGTAGACCATATAGTAAAACCATATTACAATGGAAGAATGACTGTTTACCTGGTTTATAGGAGATGACGAAATAAACCAAGAGTTCACGAACAGACTAGGAGGCGAGATCACGAATTGAGCCGAAGGAAACTCGCCGATGATCACGAACTAAGCGTGACCTAAGACGCCGGAGAAACAGAATCGACCACCGAGACCACGGGCACCCATGAAGGAACCGTTAGAACTGACGATCTGCACTGACGGACACACGGTTGTGAAGGAACCACCGAAACTGATGATCTGCTCTTGACAGGCCGATACTGTGTGTGACCGAAGAGCGTCGCCGAGATTCTGAGACTGAGAACGAACTGCTCAGACCTGAGGAATAGTTCGAACTTTGCCGAGAAGTGACGATGAGCGAACACCTTTTGATTCAGACAAGAGACAAGAACACGTTGGATTTAATCTCTTCTTCGCTCTGATACCATAAAGAGAACAATCAGACTGAATTTGGTATGTTATTCACACTGACCGATCACACACACACACATATGACAGAATTAGGTTCCGATATGATACTATACAAATAAGGAAATAATCAAGATTAATTATCCTATTTACTCCCTATAATTTTGGATCTGAACTTGCTCCCTTCTGATCTTGCTTCATAAGTTTTGAGATTCTGCACATAAAAGAAAAGAAAGCACACAATAGAAATATCAGAAGAAAGTGTGAAGAGAAAGTGTACAACCGAGCTAAGTAAGTTGCATCTTGAAACACCAGTTCCTCATGTTATGCGTGGGGAATCCTTCATAGGAAGACTTCTAAGCTGCTCTTCCCAGTTTTTACCTAAAAGATATATCATTAGAAATATCAGTAGAGATATATACAAATTGATGAGCTCATATCTGCAAGTAAACAAAATACTGGGTTGAATTCTATACTCCAGTTCTTAGATAATCTCCTGGAGCTTAAATTGCATCACTTCCAGATCCAGATCAAAAATATTCTGAAGCAACTTCCAAACTAGAATAGTGCCTGGGAACATAGTTTTGTGACGTAATACTCAATTAACACTCTAAGTAAACACATAATATAAGGCTAAGGACCTGTACATCCTCAGATATAGGACCTCTCACATGTAAGCTAAACTTATGGGACGACAATTCCCAGAATGACTAGTACAATACCTGCCATAAGAATCTGTAAAATCTCTAAGTCCACCCCCAACTATTCAGGTTACAAAAACATTTTCCGATGTATATCACAATACCCATGAAGAACATAACACATGAAATTTAGAGTAAATATTGGAAATATGTGTTTACTTGATTTAAACATGGGCACACAAACTGAAGTTCCAAATAACATTGAAAACTTCCTTTCCGGCGTGATTGAAAGACCTACATCGGCAAATCACCGAGAGGGAAGTCCCGGAAACCAGTAATGTTTAGAAAGCTGATATGCAACCCAAGGTATAGATAAGTTTAAATAACATAGTTCATAGTATGATTAAAGAGCAGAGTTTTTGAAGTCATACCTTATCAGCTCCATATTTGTAGTACTGCCTTGCAAGCTCAATTGGCTTGCCAAGATTTCTTACTTAACAATTAAAATAGTATTATCCGATGACGAAAGTATTAGTGTTGACTAACAGGAAAAATGCTTCAGAACATTTGATTTTGTAGTGGTGAATGCTGATAGCTAAGGAGAGAATGAGTTTAAAACTTCAAACAGTGAAAGACATCACTAATGGTATGGTTCATTAATGAAATCATAAAACAGAACAAAAAATATATAAATTTATTAAACATTTTGATGGATCCTTGGGTTAAGGATCAAAGATAATGAGTAAGAGTACTTATAGAACCAGAATCTGAAGTTCTAGACCAAGAGGAAAGTCAATACTTTTCTGAATATTACTTGACAATCCATTCTGTCTTACATGATAGTTTAAATGGAGAAACCACATAACTCACAAACATAAGTTATACAGACACAACTAAACTGACAATAACCTCCTAATGACTTACTAAACTTCCTAAAGGATAAGACACATAAAATATAACTTCCCAACTACAAATATTCTGCCTGAACCAAACGTCTCTTCCTTATATAAACAAGAAGATGACGTGGTGACCTATCACATTTAAATATTATCATGTTTTGTTTCTTTTAGTTTAACTACTTATCATGACTAGTTTGTGGCTTTATGCTGCAAAGGTGATGTCTAATGCTTTTAACATGAGCAACCCAATAAAAATAAAATAAACATTATCTACAATACCTCTTTCTCTTTTGTTTGTTCTCTTACATCATACCAGTCTCCTTTGGTTACGACAAGGCCCCCCTTGTCATTTGCCCTCACATCAAGACAAGCAATAATCTTATTAGCAGATAAAAGAAAAAGAATGGTAAATCCATATTGCTAAATTCCAACGTGTATATTTCTTATAACATGCTCTGCAAGATCTTCATCTTGTGAAACCAAAGAACAAAATTCTACTAATGATTTTTTTTTCACCCAAAATAAGTGATTTTGAAATTGTAGTTTCACTTGGTGGCTCACAACACTAGACAATGGAGGTAAATATAAGACACGCAAATATGATATTATTATCAAGAAAAAGATTGGAAAGCTAAGAACCTTTATAAAAGTATCAAGGTGATCGTAAGCCTTTTCTTTTTGTGATCTTTGTCGTGTTCTTTCTTCAAACTCTCTCACAACAATCAATTGTACAAAAAAGGATTAGTTTGTCGATAATAAAGGGAAGAAAATAACTAACCATTATAATAGTTTAAAGGTGAGTCTCAACCTTTTCTTTCTTGTGTTCCTTTTCTTCAAGCTCTTTCTTTAACATCTCCTGCAACAATCCGTTGTATAAAAGAGATTAGTTTAACTAGAATAAAGGATGGAAAACCAAGAAACATTATATTAGTATAAAGTTACGCCTAAGCCTTTCCTTGTGTTTGTGTTCATTTTCTTCATGTTCGTTCTTCAACCTCTCCTGCAACAATCCATTGTACAAAACGGATTAATTTCCCTATGGAAAAGTTTGGAAAACTAAGAAACATTATAGTATAATGGTAAGCTCAGCCTTTCCTTCTCTGTGTTCTTTTTCTTCATGTTTCTTCTTCAACCTATCCTGCAACAATCCATTGTACAGAAGAGATTAGTTTACACAAATTAAAGGTTGGAAAACTAGGAAACATTAAAATATAATGGTAAGCTTGGCCTTTCCTTCTGTTTATGCTCTTTTTCTTCACGTTCCTTCTTCAACCTCTCCTACAACAATCCAATGTACAAAAGAGATTCGTTTACATAGATTAAAGGTTGGAAAGCTAAAAAACATTATTAAATAGTCCATCCCAAAACTAAAAATCTAATATAAAATGCAAATGGCAAAGTGAAAAAATGACAAAAACCAAAGGGGACCAAAAGAACCAAAAGGAAATCAAATGGAAATATATAAGAATCACAAGCAAAGGAAAACCAAGGTAATTCATCATCTTTCCTATCAAAGTAATTTCATGTGAATCAAGTTTCTAAGCACCGTGGCAACAACTTTAACAAGGTGATGAACCTAAGCTAGTAGTCCCTCACCAATGGAAAGTGTTTAGCTCTCTTACTCAAAATGTATGGGCATGTGTTTACAATAAAAAAATCCACCTTATCTAATCCTCTTTCCATAAGCTTGCTATCATCTTGGTTCTCCACCACTAACAATCATATGCTAAGCATAGATCAAAAAGACATTTATTGGGTGGTAAAGCAGACGCTTTAGAAAATCAAGAGCCTCTAAGTAAATCATAGGACATAAGGAATACACATACAATAAATTTAAGGCCTTGAATGCACCACCAATTAGTACATGAAAGGGAAATATGCATAAATAAGAAATGTATACACTTCTCTTTCTTTTCCTTTTTTTTTCCCTTCTTTTTTTGCCCTTTTCAATTTTCTCAACTTTTTTTTTTGCCTTTTCTTTCTCAACTTGTTTTTTTTTTCCCTTTTTCTTTTCTCAACTTCTTTTTTTTTTTTTTTTTTTTCCACTCATGAGCAAAGCACAAAACTATCTTGAAATATCTTCTACAAGCACGCAACCATTAATATTCAAGCATAAAAGTGATATCTCAGCAATTATATCATCCCAATTAGCAAAAGTTACAGAATAATAATGCTAAGAAATCAAATTATGAATACAATTAGGAAAGAGGAATATAACTAAGAGAGTCTCTGCTCTCAGGGATGTAAGTATTTCACTCATCTCTCATTTATGGGCTTTTTCTCTCTCAAACCAACCTAGGCTAGGCCTTACCATAGGCTTGTAATAATTCTAATTATCAAGGTTATTAAAACTAGACCGATCACTGAACCAGTCACGGTATTGGGTCAAGGGTTAGTGGGTCAGACCGGAGTCAAATCGGAGCTAAACCGGAGTTAAATCGGTAAAAAAGTGAATATTTTAGCTTGTTAATATGAAATTATAAAACAAATAATTTCCTTTAATGGCTATTACCTCTGGTTAAAGAGATGTCTGACTATTCTATATGTCCATAAGATAAAACGAAGTGCTCAGTGAAGTGTGTTTTCACTTCTTCTATAGGAATTAAACTTCAGTACCCTCCTTCCCTCTTTCTATTTCCCTATACTTCTCTCTTTCCTCTCTATCTCTCTCTCGTTTTCTCTCGTGTCTTTTCGGCATTCACCGTTGCTCACCCATGGCTTCTCCACCACCTTACACCCACGTTGTTAGATTAGAGCTTGAATCCTTCACCGGAATGACTTCTACCTCTGATGATCGAGGAAGGAAGAAGACGGTGAAGCAAAGGTCGCCGGCGAGGAAGGAAGAAGACGACGAAGGTGCAGTGGAGAGTTGAAGGTGTGGAGGTCGCTGTCCGCCGTTGTGTTTCTCGCTTCTCCTCTCGTTCTTGGACCCACTTTCTTCCACTGTTAATTTTTTTATACATAAATTACAATGAAGGGTGGGCACTCAATAAGTTCAAGTATATATATTTTAATAACAAAAATATATTACAATAAAAATAATTACAATGTCACCCTTCTAGGCCTTATTTTTTGGAATTCCATTATAATTGCCTTATTATCAATGTTATCAAATACATCCTTTTCAATTATAAGGCATTAAACAATCATTCAACCACTAGTGCAAAAAAGGGCTTTAAGACCGCCTCGTTTAGAGCGGAGTAATGACGCACCGGTCTTAAAGGTATGACCGGTGGCAGTTTTGTAAATATCAAGAACTTCTTGGACCAGATCTTTTATTAATGGGTCTTAAATATATTATTCAGATTGCTTAAAAACACAACCGGTCTTAAAAAATGTTATTAAAAAATTGAAATATCAATTACTTTATAGAGAAATCTCGTACAGCCCGATTTATATTTTATGCGGACCAAAATAATAAGGAAAAATTTAAATATAAAGGATTAAAACTTCTAAGACCGGACATATATTTAAGATCGGACTTAAATTGTGGCCGGTACAAAATATTGAAAAAAATTAAACAAAAGTTTATTACTTTTAAGACCGGATTTTATTAAATGACGGTCTTAAATGTTAACCTTTAAGACCGACGTTTTTGTTCATCCGGTCTGAAAACAAAAGCGCCAAATATTCACGCGAAACCTTGCCTTAGGACTTATACGTACGTTGCTCTCTCTGAACTCTGAAACCCCTGTTCTTGTTGCGAAACCCCTCTTCCCGTTGCATTACCTCTCTTCCTCGCCCACCACCACCATCCTCTATTACTCTCTCACATTCTCAGGCGTTCCTCTTTCGCACCACCACTCTCAACCCCTCTTCCTTTCTCGAAAATGAACGGAGAAAACGGTTCTTGTCCGATTCGTTCAACGCTAGTTACTGGTCTTACTGGTGTGAGTCAGAACAAACCCTCGTCTTCTCACAATGAGCCTCGTAACTGCCTTGCACGCCGTGGTAGAAGTGGCTCACGAATGAAAGACGTATCCGTAAGTCGGACCTCTGGGTCTAAGCTCGAGATTCAGTTTGATGAAAAGTTGGCTCCTTTCGGTCCTAATAAAGGTAAATATAATAGTTTTGTCGGCTATCTAACACGCAGCAAGGCTAGTATCTTGACAAATGAGTGGAAAAAAGTGGTCTTTCTATGCTCCATTCACAATGATCCACCGCCTACATTGAAGCAGATCGTGAACAAGTAAGCATGTCATTTTGAATGTCTAGTCTAGATAGTTTTGTCGGCTATCTAACACGCAGCAAGGCTAGTATCTTGACAAATGAGTGGAAAAAAGTGGTCTTTCTATGCTCCATTCACAATGATCCACCACCTACATTGAAGCAGATCGTGAACAAGTAAGCATGTCATTTTGAATGTCTAGTCTGAAATCTCTGCTGTAAATTTTTAGTGACCATTATTGAGCAAATTTGTGATTTTGACAATAGGCCCTTGAAATCATTCCAACAAAAGGTCAAGAAAAGGTTTGGGCCGAGGTCAAAGAGCCTACATGGATCATACCAAAGCAAAAAAGTACATATTTGGACACTGGTACAATGGCTTGTGAACTTGGTCAGTATAATGTATGATCTGATGATCTCGGAAAGTCGAAAAAATAATTGATTTGTGAATTCATTCGTAAGTATATGCTGTATCAACAATCATCTTTGGTTGTAAATGAACAATTGTCCAATTTGTGATAGTATATATACAATAATAATTTGTTAATTCATTTAAAACAATTTCCTTGTGTCCATTTGTGGTTGCTGAATGTATTGGATGGTGGATAAAACTATTTATTACTTAATCTTAAAAATTATTGCGAGAAGTTTAGGACCGGACTTTTTATAAATGCCCGGTCCTAAAAGTCTTCAGAAGGAGTAGATTTACAAAAAGTCCGGTCCTAAAAGTCTTACAAAAAATAGCCAGACTTTTAGGACCGTAGATTTACTAAATGTCGGTTCTAAAAGTCTTCGTTTAATTTAAATTGTTATGCCTGACTTTTAGGACCGCATATTTACTAAATGTCCGGTCCTAAAAGTCTTCGTTTAATTTAAAAAATATGGCAGAATTTAATGACCGTTGATTTATTAAATGTCCGGTCCTAAGAAGTCTTCGTTTAATTAAAAAAATATGGCCACATTTTTAGGACCCTTGTTATGTTCAATGTCCGGTCCTAAAAATATGGGCAATATATTTATTAATATATTTTTATATAAAAAATCACTTAGATATTTAAGGAATAATCATATTATTAAATTAAATATTTATTAAATACGTGTACCTATATCATCTTCATTATCCATATTTCATAATTGCCTTGGTTTTTATTTTTTATTTTTTTAATTTTAGTTTTTGAGTCTGCCATTTTTTTCTGATGTACGTGTTGGCTAGAGATCAGATTCTTACTGATCTACTTGTATATAGTTAAGATTAAGATTGCTTTCCACCACTTTGAGATATTCAGATAATGCATAAATGTAACTAAAACACACACGAGAACAAATTTTAAAAATATTTTATTTATTATTTATTATGCTGCCCTAAAAAGGGCAGCGACTATTACAAAAAAAAACAATAAAAAAACTAATCCACCCCATCGGAGAGGGAGGATGCATCGGAGGCGTTGGAGGTGTCGGAGTCGGAGGCGTCGTCTTCAGAAGGATGGTACTCCACGTCATTGGCGTCGAGTACCATGTTCAACTTGTTGTTGACGGTATGAACAAGCTAAACCAATTGGCCTAAGCGTCGGTCGATGTGATCGACGCGGGCCACCACGTGTTACACCAACTGCTTCACAGTCGGATTTGGAAGCGGTGGAGGAGGGGGCTGAGGTTGAGGAGGAGGAGAAGGAAGAGGAGGGCCTGGTGGAGCAGCCATTACAGTGGAGGCTAGGCGGTGGAGGATGCCGTGTAGAAGTGGTGGAGAAGAATGTGAAGAAACTAAAGTAACAACGGGTTTAAATAGAGAACCCATTCTGAAGAATATGAAACGCCGGAAACTTTTTATGAGGAGACGCATAGTCCTCAGAATACGAGGAGATGCATAGTTGGGCAGTTTACCTGGAAGCCGAAGAGACTCTGAATCGTGTGAACAGAGTGTAAGGATACGACTCTGCTATCTGAGTAACATTTAATACCGGATTTTGTAAAAGATCCGTTCTTAAAAGTAATATTTTTTAAGGAAAAATTCTTACTTTACAAAAATAAATAACTGAAAAAAATAATTGACTTTGAGAACCGAAGTTTGTATAACATCCGGTCTTACAATTAAATGAATAGTAAAAATTTAGAACTGGAGTCTTCTAAACTGCGAGTCTTAAAAACTAATTAATAAAATATATCTTTAGGACCGGATTCTTTATAAATAACTGGTCTTAAAAAAATCCAAAATTAATAAAATGTCGCGCGGAAAATTAAATTTCCCTATCAGAACTTCTCTTGTCACGCCGAAAGTGATTACTCAGGTTCTGTCTCCAGTGTTTGTGTATTGCGTCGTCGCTTCTTCGCGTTGCTCTCTCGACAATCACTTTCTGGTTCCTTAGCTAAACATCTATAGACCAAGCTGTACGAGGTGTTTCAGTTATATAACTTTATGATTTTCTTGCTTATGGTTATGGGTTTTTCATGGGTTGAAAGGAAATCGATGAAATATTCTTGTGGGTTTCTCTATTGTTAATGAATATTGTATTTTGAAGATTATATTTGCACTTTAGACCTACCCAACTGACCAACAAGTGTTTTTAGGTTTCTCTTGCTGTCTACAACATCAACGTTCGTGGCGGGAAAAGAAAGACTCAGCAAACACATTTGAATTTATATGCTACAGGTGAGTTCACAAGACCTCATGCGATGCATTTAATTTCCTCGTCATGCATTTATTTTGCTTCTTGGATTCACTGTGATACATTTATGACCAAAAGTGATTCTTCGTTATGCATGTAATGGGCAAGTGTCTCTGAAAAAAAAAGACATAACCGACATTGAGCATATATATGCATTTGGAGTTGCCTTATTTTATAAG
The DNA here is from genome assembly GCA_019022615.1 of Acacia melanoxylon. NCBI lineage: Eukaryota > Viridiplantae > Streptophyta > Magnoliopsida > Fabales > Fabaceae > Acacia > Acacia melanoxylon. The sequence goes on from JAFJYJ010000011.1 coordinate 6,465,663, forward strand.
CAAGTTTCAATTTTTTTCGGATTATGTATGTTAACATTAAATCTTTCCATCTGTAGGAATTCTACTATGGATCACAGTTGGATAAATAATGCTTTACGGACGAGTGTTGAATATCAGAATGGGATGAGGGAATTTATAGAATTTGCTAAACAAAATGACCATGATAATAGTGAGAAGTTTTATTGCACTTGTGTAGAATGTTTGAATGAGAGGTGACTAAGTCCTGAAGTTATACACACACATTTAATTTGTGAAGGATTTTGTAAGACTTATACCGGACATTGATATTGATGACGAAATTCATTCAAAATTTTGTGGACATGAACGAAGAAGATGAAGCGGATAATGAACCCGGCATAAGAAATGATCATTAAGAAGGGATATGGGAGGATATCCTTTTATAAAAGAGTCAATTCATAAGGTAATATTCATATGCAGAATTCTTTGAAAACTTTAAGGTTTTAACTATATTCCTTCTATATATGTTCTTAATTAAACAATGTCACTGACTATGAAGTTTATTTTTTTGTTTTATTTTTGTGGCAGATCCGATCCAAAGGGCATGTTAAATGTAAAAGATCGACGATGTTACGTTGTTGGGTGGGAATCAGATGAAGCTAAGGCATGGTGAATATTATATTATTGGGCATGTATGTTGATTTATGTGCTGTATTTGTAACTCATTGTATTTGTAAGTAAGTTATCTTATTGTATATATTCATTTAGGTGTTGTACTGTCATAGTATAATCATTAATTTAAAGGCCACATAACTCATGGTGAATAATATATGTATTCTTTTCCCAATTCAATTTATTCACAATGGATTGTTCATAGCTTGTAGCTTATAGTATCAAATTTTATGTGCTAGATAATGTATTGGATTTGTGTATTATATGATCAGAAACTACAGAACAGGGAAAAAATTCAGGAAAATTTGCACTGGAAATAAATTCGCCGGTCTTAAAAGTTCAAATTTTAAGATCAGATGTTTTTAAATGTCCGGTCTTAAAGGTCTGGTGTACATATTTGATATTAGGCCGGTCTTAAAAGTTGATATTTTAAGACCGCTGTATTTATACGTCCGCTCTTAAAATTCCGATCTATTAAGAGCGGCCTATTTTATATCTGGTCTTAAAAGTTGAGTTTTAGGACTGAACAAAATATATTTCAGGTGTATATAGTACGACTTTTAAAAATTAATGTTTTAAATGTCCGGTCTAAAAGAGATTCTTTAAGACCGGTTTGAGTCCGGTCTTAAAAGGTAGACTTTTAATACCGCCGGAACAAGACGGCCGCGGTCCGGCCTTACGATACCTCTTTTTGGCCGGTCTTAAAACCCTTTTTTCCACTAGTGAACCATTCAACCTTCCCTCTTTCTATTTCCCTATACTTCTCTCTTTCCTCTCTATCTCTCTCAGTTTTCTCTGTGTCTTTCTCTAGCATTCAGCCGTTCAGCCATGGCTTCTCCACCACCTTACACCCACGTTGTTAAATCAGAGCTTGAACCCTTCACTGGAATGACTTCTACCTCTGATGATCGAGGAAGGAAGAAGACGCGAAGCAAAGGTCGCTGGCGAAGAAGGAAGAAGACGACGAAGGTGTAGTGGAGAGTCGAAGGTGTGGAGGTCGCTGTCCGCCGTTGTGTTTCTTGCTTCTCCTCTGTTCTTGGATCCCCTCTCTTCCACTGTTAATTTTTTTTTTAATAAATATTGGTTGATGACCCTGGTTTCTATCATTTTTCGGATCGGATTCACGACCGGTTGGGTCCGGGTCTAATAACCATGCTAATTACTACCACGAGGGGCGGATCCAAAAAATTTATGAAGGGTGGGCACTAGTAGTGGAGGGATTTGGGGGTTGCCCTCGATTTGTTTTTTTTTTTTGTTTTTTAAAAAATGAAAGTTTTAAATGCATTAAAAAACAAAAGAATATAAACAAGAAAAGAAAAAAATATCAAAAAAATATTCATGAAATCAAGTGAATACTGATGATATAATAAGAGAGACAATTATTTTACAAACCTGTCATTTAGAAAAGCAAGGCTAAGTGTTATTAGAAATGCAATTACATAAATTACAATGAAGAGTGGGCACTCAATAAGTTCAAGTACATATATTTTAATAACAAAAGTATATTACAATAAAAATAATTACAATGTCACCCTTCTAGGCCTTATTTTTTGGAATTCCATTATAATTGTCTTATTATCAATATTATCAAATACATCTTTTTCAATTATAAGGCATTAAACAATCATTCAACCATTTATCCCCCATCCAATTACGAAATACAAGTCTTGATGTATTTTATAGCTGAAAATACTCATTCAACCACATATTTTAGCCTATTTTGTTTTTTCAAAAAAATCATTTAGATTGATTATTTTAAAGGTTGGCACTCCGCACTCCCCCAAAAAAAAAGTCATGTACCCGCGTCCGTGCGGCATCAATCTACTCGTATCATATATATGAATTATTTGGTGGCTCCATGTTCAAAGGTTTGGTCATTTTTGTCTTTTTATTTTCTCCGCCTAGTGTCAATGATCCCCATGTAACGTAGCTCAACAATTTTCATACTCCCTCCGGTACTAAATCATTATTCGAGTTCGTAAAGCTCTAACACTAACATCAAGATGCTACAAATGGGATGCACGCACGCATGCACGAAAACTTACCTTTGGTATAAAAAAATATATATCAAAACTTACTTGCCTTTTGACCACAAGGTCATTAGCTAAATTTGAATATTTTAAATTTTTTTACAAGTCTTTCAAGATAGCTAGCGAGATAACCTTTTGGCAAAAAAAAGAAAGAAAGAAAAAAAGATAGTGTAACCTTAAAACTCCTGCATATGAGATGTCTGAGAGCTACTATTCTGTTGATTACAAATTCAGATCTTCATGAATCATCTCATCAACAGCGCAACTAAGCATAACTTGTGTCAACAAAGTTTTTCTAAAGATTCTCATACCGCGCCAGCGCCTAAGGTAAGGTAACGCAATGACATGCTTGCTGGTCTTTGCCAGCTTATATCGGGGCTCGATCCCTGCCAGGACCATTAGGTCCCAATGGAAAAAATATATATTCTCATACCGCTTGATCTTCCAAATAGCATGTCTTGGTAGAAAACTCTTGCTCTTTTTAAGATATTTACATTGAAGCCTGTTCAAGTTATTCTTGCCTTTATTTATAATCATTTAATTAGTCAGTATATATATATATGTAATGTTTGCTTTAGAACCTTGGAAGAAGTTAACATTTTAGCAATATCATTTGTCCTTTATAAAAAAAAAAACTCTTGCATATGCAAAGAGTGAGAGTGAGAGGCTAATTATCTTCTTTTCCCTTCCCATGCTCTTCCTTTAGTTTTTTAAAAAAAGAAAGAAATCTTATATAAAGATAGTTGAATTACTTAAATTCTAATTTAGGTCAATAAACTCAACAAATTATATATCAGGTTATGTGTCATAATTAAGGATTTTAAATTTAAATTAAATTACCTTTATATCCCTTAGTTATTAAAACAACAATAGTGAAAATATAACCCTACTAATTGCTTTATCAATTAATTAATTCAATATATAATCTGTCTTGGTTGCTCTATCAATTAATTGAGTCGTAAATTACCTCCAATGAGGGGAAAGCTATCATTAAAAGTGAAGGAGGAGAGAGTTTCATGACTTGCATTCTGAATCTCTCAAAATCGCTTCAATAGGGTTGGGGATGCTAAAGACAAAGCTGGGATTCAAGTTAAAACTTCCGAAGTTAGGGACAACAATTTGCTTAATTTTGATGTTGCTCGTGCAACAACATGGTGATTGTACTAATTATGAAAGCGAGTGAATAAGTGCAATCGGGAAAGAGCACTTTCTTGGGAAGAATCGGTATAGTTACCTCATTGAGGGGTAAAGAAGAGGATAAAAGGTCAGGTTCTTGTAGGAATCTCACCAGAAACGCGGAAGCGAATCGTACCGAGACGATGTAGGAAAAAATGAAACCTTCATCGTTTTGATTACCTGGAAAGATGCAGCGATCCGAAAGGAAAAAAATAGTGATCGAAAGCCTCTCCACGAACAATCCAAGTCCGCTCTATGATCGATCTTCCGACTATCTCTCGAGGGGGATAGGATGGTTGTCATGTGGCAACCGTTCAGATGATGAACGTCTGCCTCTAGGGTTTGTTTCTGATGAGAGCATCCTTGTGACTTAGCCGTCTCAATGAGTGAAAGTAGATTTATATACTACTACACCAAGACCTAACCCTAAACCCTAAGGGCCATAGGGCTCTTGGGCTGTAGTCTCACTTAAGCCCAATTGGGCTTAAGTGACCAAAGAGCATATTTTCCAACAATCTCCCACTTGCTCTTTGAGATACAAAACTTGAGTTCGTAAACCCAAGACCATGTAGCTCATAAGCCATCATCATCTGATAATATACCCCATCCCTTGTTTCGAGCTACCCTGGGGATCTACCATTTGTCATTTATCAAGGCTCATGATAATCTGCAGAAGATTATCTAGTTCGGTGCTACTTCACTAAAAGCCCGAATGTGAACTCCAAGATTAATGACAGTTATAACACGAATATGCATTACCCCTTTATAGAATGTCTATAATTTGATTGACCAGTTTTCTGTAACCCAATCAATTATTTATTTCCTTGACTGTGATAGTTTCTCTAATGGATTACATGCACTGACCAGTGTTTTCAATATCCAAGTACCGAAACATATCAAGGGGACATTTCCTATAAATTCCATGTTGTTTATCTCATAAACACCGATAACCAAAAAGTCTCAATCCCAAAATACCAAGTTATTGGCCGTCATATAGATCAAACCTCACCCGTTGGTAAATCAAAGAATGAAAACTATTCGACTACCTATTTAAAATAAACTCAAGATTAACAGCAACTACATGACTATAGTTATCTGGAGATTTGATTCCTTATGACAGAAAGAACAACCTTAATCAAATCTCTCCTTGATCCATTCAATGTAAGTATTAACTCACACCAATATTTTATAATGATTCGGACAAAACCATTTCATAAAATATTGCAGCCTAAATAAAGTGCCCAACTTAATTTAATAGCTGTGAACCTATTCATCAATTGTGAGAACCTATGACCATGTCCTCTATGAACGTATCCATATGATCATATACTCGACAATTGATCCGGACCTTAGAGTTTGTAAATAGTGTGCGAAATAAATGAAAAACACCTCATTTATACCATTCAGAAAAAATGCAATGTCATAATGTCTTGCTCAAAAAGCACAAAATAACAAAATGAAATTTCAACTACCTAAAGCTATAGCAAAACTGGAATCCTCCTAAGACCCATAGATGTAACATGCCTCGAACACACGTTCGTGCAAACTCTTAGTAAAAGGGTCGTCAGCAAGGTTCTCTTCGATGCTATCTTTGCTACCAATGTATCTCCTCTTTCAACTATTTCTCGGATCAAGTGGTACTTCCTCTGTATGTGTTTTTGTCTCTTGTGAAACCTTGGTTCCTTGGACTGTGCTACTGCCCCACTGTTGTCACAGTAAAGTGTGATAGGACAATTAACACCTGGTATCACCTGAAGGTCCGTTAGGAACTTCTTTAACTATGCAACTTCCTTTGCAGCCTCAGAAGCAGCTACATACTCGGCCTACGTGGCGAGTCGCCCACACATGATTGTTTTACACTTCTCCAACAAATGGCACCGCCATTAAGGGTGTACACATATCCCGAGGTGGATTTACTTGAGTCAATATCTCCTTGGAAATCTGAGTCCGTATAACTAATGGTTTCAAGACTCCCACTAGAATATACCAACATATAATCTCTCGTTCTCCGTAGGTACTTGAGTATATGTTTAACCACTACCCAGTGTTCCTCTCCAGGATTAGATTGGTACCGACTTACTACTCCCACTGCATAATAGATATCTGGTCTGATACAAAGCATAGCATACATGAGACTACCTACAGCTGATGCATAAGGTATCCTACTCATGCGTTCTCTCCTTTTCGGGAGTTTTAGGAGATTGCTCCTTAGAGAGATGAATCCCATGCCCGAAGGGTATCATTCCCTCTTGGAATTCTCCATGCTAAACCCGGCAAGAATTTTGTCGATGTATTTAGCCTGGGATAATGCCAAAACATTATTCTTCCGGTCTCTTAAGAGTTTAATACCAAGAATATAATTGGCTTCCCCTAGGTCCTTCATATCAAATTTTTTGCTCAGCCAGGTCTTTATGCCTAACAATACCTCTGTATCATTTCCGATAAGGAGTATATCATCCACATAAAGTACCAGAAAAGACACTACATTACCTTGGATCCTTTTATACACACACGGCTCATCAGGATGTTTCTCAAAACCATAAGACTTAATGGCTTGATCAAATCTGATGTTCCATGATTTGGACGCTTGCTTAAGTCCATAAATGGACCTTTGCAACTTGCATACCAGTTCTTCTTGCCCTTTGGCTATAAACCCTTTTGGTTGCTGCATATAGATTTCCTCTTCCAAATTTCCATTTAGAAAAGCAGTTTTGACATCCATTTGCCAAATCTCATAATCAAGATTTGCTGCAACAACTAGGAGAATCCGGATGGACTTAAACATGGCAACCGGCAAAAAAGTTTCTTCATAATCCACATGTTCTATTTGGGAGTACCCTTTCGCCACCAATCTAGCTTTGAAGGTTTCAACCTTCCCGTCCGATCCTCTCTTTCTCTTGTAAATCCACTTACACCCAATGAGTTTTACCCCTTTAGGTGCATCTACAAGAGACCAAACCGAGTTGGAATACATAGAATCAATTTCACGATTCATAGCCTCAAGCCATTCCTGAGCATCAACATCTCCTAGTGCCATGTCATAACTCGTGGGATCATCATCTTCATCAATGATGACATCCTGATATGACTCACCCAACAAGAGAAATCTTGTAGGTTTACGAATCAATCTCCCACTACGACTTTGTCGTACTTGATGTTGTGCATCTATAGGGGGGTCCATATTTTGTGGGTTAAAAATTTCTTGATGAGGACCCTCATTAGGTGGATTAACCAATTCGTGATTTTTTTCTTCCATACGTTCATCATTATGCTGAACTTCTGGTTCTATTTCTGGTTCCTGTGTATGTTCGGTATATTTTCCATATTTTCCCCTCTTTGAACAACCACATGAATAAATCTTTCGGAACCGCCCCGAGGAGGTGGTGGTGAAACTTGATCCGAGACTAGCTCATCAAGAATAGCCTTACTCCTTGGCTTATAATTTGCCATATAGTCCTCCTCTAAGAAAGTCGCGTGTGTGCTTACTATGACCTTCTTTTCTTTTAGACTATAAAACAACCAACCTCTGGTTCCTTTAGGATAGCCTATAAACATGCATACTTCGATGTATGCGAGTCCATCTTATCCGGTTTCGTTGCAAGACATGTGCCGGAGCACCCCAAATCCGAATATGTTTCATGGTGGGCTTGCACCCTTTCCACAATTCTATTGGTGTCTTTGAAACCGACTTGGACAAAGTGCTAAGTTCAATAGATACATAGCAGGTTCTAAGGCATATCCCCAAAATGAATCGAAAGAGATGAATAATCGAGCATAGATCTTGTCATTTCTAAAAGGGTTCTATTTCTCCTTTCAAAGAACTCCATTCTCGTGGGGTGTCCTTGGAGAGGATAATTGTGAAACTATCCCTCTTTGATCGGTAAGACCGAACTCTCTAGATAGGTATTCACCCCCTCGATCGATCGAAGAGTCTTAATTTGAACACCAAGATGCTTTTCTCGCTCAGCCTTGAACTCTTGGAATTTTCCAAAAGCTTCGACTTGTGACGCATCAAGTACACATGTCCAAATCTAGAGTAATCATCAGTAAATGTGATGAAATACTGATACCCTCCTCTGGCTTGGACATTTATTGGTCCACATACATCAGTATGTACCAATTCCAGCTGAAGTGTGGCACGTTTTCCCTTGGCCTTGAAGGATCTCTTGGTCATTTTACCCTCTAAACAAGATTCACATACTGGTATCGGTTCAAAGTTCAGGGATTTTAAAATCCCACTTTTGACCAAACCTTGTATCCTGTTAGAGTTAATATGAGCTAACTTCAAATGCCAAAGATAAGTTTCATTGGAAACTTTTCTTTTCTTTGATGAATTTATATGCTCAACATCTCTTAATTCAACATGATTAACTTCACAGGAACATGATTAAGGAAATAAAGACCATTAATCATTACACGGAACAAATAAAAGAAGATTTACTTCTTATTGAAACCGAGGAATTAAACTAAACTGTCAAACCATGTTTTTCCAAACAACTAACATAAATTAAATTCCTCTTAAATTCTCGGAATAAATAAACAGTCTTCTAAAACCAAAGTTCTGCAATTATCAAAAGATAAAATAACTTGTCCCACCGCTAGTGCGATACAAGCTCCTGGGTTCCAAGCTTCAAAACTCTTTGTCCTTCACTTATAGGCAAGCTATGTTTGAACCACTGCAAAGAGTAACAAACATGGTTAGTGGCTCCTGAATCAACGATCCATTTTTCATCGTGATTCTCCACTAAACAAGCCTCAATCACATGTAAATTACCTATACCTGGTTGATTCATATGTGGGCAATTTTTCTTCCAATGCCCCTTTTGTCCGCACTTGAAGCACTTGCCTTTTGGTTGCTTCATTGCAACTGTTTTGGCAACTGGAATACCTGATTTCTTCTTTTTCTTGTTCTTTCCTTTGGGTTTCCCCTTAGGTTTCACAGAACTTTCACTAGCAAATAATGCACTGCCCTGCTTGAATAGAGACTGCTCAAAGACTCTCAAGCTCATGCATCAGTTGAGTGAGATCAAGATTCATCTTATTCATATTATAATTCATCTTGAAATGATTGAAGTAATCAGGCAGTGATTGCAATAGAAGGTCAACTTTTACTTCTTGTTCAAATTTGACACCATGATCTTCAGCCTTCTTGAAGTTTGCTATCATTGTTAGACAATGATCGTGCACACTTCCTCCAGACATCACTGTCTTGGTGATCGATTCAGCGCATTTTGCCTAGCAGAGTCGCTAGACGTAGCAAACATGCCATCAAGAGTCCGGAGCATTGTTGCTCCACTCTCAATCATGCTCACTTGCTCCCGAAGGTGATCGGCGAGATCTGGCTAAAATATAGCAACAATTGCCACATTCGCCTTCTCCCATTTTTCCTTCTCTTGCTGAAATTTTGTCGGATTGCCACGTACGCATCTTCAAAGCCGCTACCGGCATAGGGGTAGTTAGAACAAAGTTGAGCTTTTCATATTGAAGAACAATATCCAAATTTGTTTTCCATTGTTTGTAGTTTGTACCATCCATAGGTTTTTGACTCAGGATTGTAGCTAAAGGATTGAATGAAGACATTTTTCTGAAAAAAAGGAAAAATCACACTAATTACAAACTATATTTAACAACAAACAAGATATTGCGCTAGTAGATTCTAATAACTACTATTCGTTTATTGTTTAACAATCCATTAGTTATCTTTACAAGGCTTACGATGGGCAAGATACTTGTAAAACTAATATTGTTATTTTGGGCCTTCGTTCCATTACCGAGCCTCGATGGGAGGGTTAACAATTTTACCAAAGTTGAATGTATTTAACCATTGTTTACTTTCAAAATTATCTTTAGTGTTTGAGTGTTGCCGACGATGGGCCGTACAAAACTTTACTAAAATTTTGAAAATATTAGGGTTTAATCTAGCGAAATCCGATTATCCTTATCCGATGGGGCTTCAGCGATAACCATTTCACTAATAAACCCACAATTGAGGCCCGTAGGTTTTAAAATTAATTGCTTAATTTAAAACCTTCACCCATTCAATAATTTTTAAATTTCGAATTTTCAATTTCCAATAATTGTTCAATTTAGACTATTCTTTGTCGAGATCTGAGCAATTGTTAATTGAAATCATTAGGTATCTAAAATCCAGTCATGATTGGCAGAGTGTGCTTCACATGACCATTTTAAATAACTCACAAATTACTCTCAAAAAATACAATTCTAAAAAATTGTTCAATTTAGAGTATTCTTTGTATGAGATCCGAGCAATTGTTAATTGAAATCATTAGGTATTTAAAATCCAGTCATGATTGGCGAGTGTGCTCCACATGACCATTTTAAATAACCCACAAATTTCTCTCAATATCAAAAATACAATTCTCTTAGGAAATTTCCCGGATTATTTGTCTAGATTTTAATTCCACAATTAATTAATCCAATTATTATTCTAGATTTTAATTTAAAATCATAATAATTAGTTTAGTGGATAACCTAAATAATCTCTCATAATAACTATCATACTAGTCTATTCAAGACATAATAGCTACTATCTTTGTTATGACATGTGATTATGCAACAATATGGCATCTTCCTATTCTATATGGCATGTAATTTCAAACATCATGTAAATCTCACATATAATTCATTCAATTCAATAAAAGCATCAATGATTAAACAAATAACTTTAATCCTTGGCTTTCCTATTTAAAAATAAAAAATAAAAATAAAAATTACAACTTTGGAATTCCTCTTTCGTCCATCCCATAGTATCTGTCTCAAGCCCCTTTAGGGTATTCATGGGCCCAAAAGCCCAAAGATTCACTCCTTGGAAAGAAACCCTAAGATGCAAAATAGGAACCCTAGCCGTCGATCGCGCGCCGTCACCGAAGTCATCTCAGCACGATGGGCAATTTTTCTTCTTTTTCTTCGCAGTTTCTCGATCTTCAACTTTTACATAAATTTGAAAAATTACATAGAAATTTCGAAAAAACATAAGATCAAGCAAGGAGGAAACCTAATCATATGGGATTAGCTTCCTTGTTACAAATCAAGAAATACACGAGAAAATCTAACCATGGATTAAAGCGATTTACCGATTAAAATTAGAACTAATATCAAATCTGAATTATAAACAAATAATATCATGAAATAAATAACAAATATAGAAATAGATGCCATATTTTTCAAAAAAATAATATTTTGAAAAATATGAGATTTGATCGCATAAACTAAATCAAAACTAGTTCTTTTCCTCATCGCGAACCTCCGATGCCAATTGTAGGAATCTCACCAGAAACGCGGAAGCGTATCGTACCGAGACGATGTAGGAAAAGATGAAACCTTCATCGTTTTGATTACCGGAAAGACGCGATCTGAAAGAAAAAATTCAGCGATCTGAAAACCTCTCCACGAACAATCCAAGTCCGCTCTATAATTTAGGTCAATAAACTCAACAAATTATATATTAGGTTATGCGTCATAATTAAGGATTTAAAATTTAAATTAAATTACCTTTATATCACTTAATTATTAAAACAACAAAAGTGAAAATATAAGGGAAAATGCCAATAAAATACCTTTTGAATTTGCAAAACCCTCAGAAGTCTTCCGAATTTGTAAAAAGACTGAGAGGTACAAAGGACTTATGAGAGATATGCAAATTCGGGTGAAATTACCTTTTTGCCCTTAGTTTTTGTTTTTAAAAACCAACATGGGAATACCTTCCTTTGTGCCTCTCAGTCTTTTTACAAATTCGGAAGACTTCTGGGGATTTTATAAATTCAAAAGGTATTTTATTGTCATTTTCCCAAAATATAACCCTACTAATTGCTTTATCAATTAATTAATTCAATATATAATCTGTCTTGGTTGCTCTATCAATTAATTGAGTTGTAAATTACCTCCAATGAGGGGAAAGCTATCATTAAAAGTGAAGGAGAGAGTTTCATGACTTGCATTCTGAATCTCTCAAAATCGCTTCAATAGGGTTGGGGATGCTAAAGACAAAGCTGGGATTCAAGTTAAAACTTCCGGGTTAGGGACAACAATTTGCTTAATTTTGATGTTGCTCGTGCAACAACATGGTGATTGTACTAATTATGAAAGCAAAGTGAATAAGTGCAATCAGGAAAGAGCACTTTCTTGGGAAGAATCTGGTATAGTTACCTCATTGAGGGGTAAAGAAGAGGATAAAAGGTCAGGTTCTGAGGTTGATAGGAATAAGACTAAGGTTTCGCCGGAGAATGGTTATTTCAAAAACGGTGGGAGGCAAGAATCGGTTGTTGAACCCAATTATGATGCATTTAGTCGGGCTCAAAAAATAATGCTAAGTGTAATTTTGCTCGGTCTAAATGCGAGGGTAAGAAAAACTCCGTTAGACATTGGCCAAGTGAAATTGGAAAACAAACCGAATTAAGACAAAAAGATTATGAGAAATCAAATCCGAAAGTGGATGCTTCATTTAGCACTAGCGAAGAAATTTTCTCCCGGAAAACCTAATACGGGATTTAGAGGATGGAAATAAAGCTATACTTTTGTTTGTAAAGAATCACAAGATGGAAAATCAAAAGTTTTATTGTCTTCGGTGGGTGAAGAAAAGAGGGAAACACTATCGGGCTCCGAACGCATGTGAGTCTAAAAAAGGAGATACATGTACCGAGCGTCTAATCCTTTCATCAACCAATGGTGATGTGGGCAAGTTAACGAAAATTTCTCTTGGCGCCCAAACAAAGAAGGGTGGGGTTAATTGTAGTTCGGGAACCTCCGGGCTCGATCGCAACTCCCCGCGACGATCCCTGCAAGAACAAATTATAGCCAAACTGCCAACCACACCCTGAAAGAAGCCACAAACCTAAAAGATCGAGCCAATCATTTTAAGGTTACTTCAGCATTTTAAGATTTATTTTTTCGCTCTCGTGTTTTTCGCTTATACCTGGCATCTTTCCTTTCTTAACCAGCGATTTAAATGTTGTTTATTTTGTAGAACTCGGGTTTGAATTTGAAAGTAATGAGACTTTCTTTGAAGCGCCTTGAAGTTTCTTCATGGAGCATCGCTTCTAGAAAATTTTCACAAGGAGAGTAGCAAACATGGGAATATAAGTCAAATGCACACCTATACCACTGCAGCCAAACTTTTTGCGTAAGTACAATTTTTAAGCTGTAAATTGAAATTTATTATTTTATTTGAGCTTTCTTTATTACATTTATCTTTGCTCTTTGCTTATATTAGTGTAAGTACAATATTGAAGCTATAACTAGATGGAATTCCTCAAGGAGTAGAAGTTTATTAGATGTCTTAGAGTTTATTATTGCCTCTAAGGTTCTTAGAATTGTTTTCATCAACATATTTAAGAGTTGATCCTTATTCTCGATCTTGTATTATATATAAGGAGAGGAAGGAAGCTTCTAGATACAATGCAGTATAATTGTTTAACCAATATTTATTCTATGAGATACTAGTTGAAGTATCTGCTCAGTTCCAGTTGTAAGTACCATTTTTCATCTCCTGGATAAACTCTTTTTCATAGTTTTGGATTGCGCTTTGGCATAAATCAGGAAAGCAATAGGGGCTATTAAGTTTGGGTTTTCCATGGCCAGATTTATTTTGTTGCAGTTTATGATTTTTTTCCTTTCTAGTTGTAACATCCCATTTGAAAACGGCGGAATATTTTTTTTTTTAAAACGTTTCCAAATATTTCACGCAGAGTAGTCAGAGTAGAGTGTTGGTTATGATTAGTTTTGATGATGTCTTATATAGATGCCATTATCTAGAGCAAAAAGCTTGACTACTACATTTATCTTCTACTTTGATTAATTCAAATATATTAATGTAGATATGAATTTTATACAATGAAGATTTGATCAAGGAAGATAAATTGGAGGAGTTGAATTAAGTCACGGTTGGATTCTCGAAGCAATACTTGAGTATATCAACTTAATACTCAAGTATGGTAATGAATTGGTGAAGCTCAAATAGGCTACTGAGATGCATTCATGAAGCAATTCTCGAGTACCAAGCATCAATACTCGAGTATGATACTTAAACAGCTTCAATTCAGGCCAAAATCCCGTCAATACTCGAGTATGTCACTTAAATACTCGAGTATTGGACTAATACTTGGGTAGAAAACTTCAATACCCGAGTAGTGTCGTGATTTCCAGCTGCTCGCTTAACTCTGGTTCTGGCGGCCTCTGATAATTCGATGATATCTCCCAAACCAGGAATCGGCTTGACATGAAACCAGTGGCATATGAAACTAGACATCCAACACGTATGTTTGCCAAAATGTCAAGTACAAAGGAGTCCAGATGAGAGAGCGGTGAATTTTTCAAGTTGGCAAAAACATCACCGTCACAGTCCAGACCAAGCTTCGGTGATTTGAGTGTATCTCACAAACGAAAAATCCAATTGAGCTGAAATCAGTGCCATTGGAAACTAGACTCAAATACCTTTCCAAATACAGCAAGAACACAGAAAAATAAGATCAATGGAAGTAGTTATGATGTTTTGAACTTGACAGTCTGTTCTGGATGCTGCAGAAATGCTGGATAAGAACAACCTCCATTCATCTGATGTTAATGGACAAAATACAACTAGTTTGGAGCTGATTCTTATTGAACTAGAAAGAAGACTTAAAGAGCTTTCAGAGATGAGGTGGTTTGTCAAATTTGAAGCTATACATAAGACATTACGCTCACTGGAACTTTGCTCTTGAACGCCAAGGTAATTACGTTTTGCAAAGATGATGTACGCACAACAACATAATATATGACAAGAAAGTATGATATTCGAAGATGAATACTCGAGTAGAAGGTGAGACATACTCGAGTAATGGAGAGACAGAACCATTGCTGAAGTTTCTTATCAAGCATACTCGAGTATCCTAAAATACATACTCGGGTAATGTCGAAGGAGCCACCGAAATGAGCAACATTATTCATATGATTCTCGAGTATATCTCAAGTAATACTCGAGTAGTAGCAAGCGAAACAATGCTGAGTCAATCAACATAACAATACTCGAGTATCTTCAAATCACTACTCGAGTAATATCGAGCCCGAAGCAAATGTCTACATATCAGAAGTCTATCATACCCGAGTAGATAAGTGTAATACTCAAGTATGTTCTTTCCTGATTCAAGTTCCCTGAACTCTCTCAGCAGTTTATTTGAGTATATGAAATGGGCTACTCAAGTATTGTCGAGAAGGAGCATCTGCAATGAATACTCAAGTATTGGATATAGGATACTCAAGTATTGAGTTTGGCTACCCAGCATCTGTGAAGAACTTCTGCAGGAATACTCAAGTATTCAGAAAATGCTCTAAAAGTATTGACATTGAAGTGTCGATATGAATATGCTGCAACAATACTTGTGTATGGGATATAGAATAATCAAGTATGAATATTGAGTTTTACTACGAGTAGTAATGAAGGAAATGCACATCGTGAAGAAGTTATGGAATACCCAAGTATTCAAGTTCAATACCCAAGTATTGACGAGATATGAACTTCGTGAATTGATTTTGCAAGGGGGTACTTGAGTATTGCGAAAGTATTCACGAAAGTATTCGGAAATATTTAGAAACTATTCCAAAAGTATTCAGAAAGTATTCACGAAAGTATTGAGGAAATATTCAGCAAATATTCGGGAAGTACTCAAGATTGAATATTGCAAAGTCGATTTATTTGAACGGCATGAGTACTCAAGTATTGAGCATAAGCTACTCAAGTATTGATCTGAATCAAGCATCGATAAGCATTTTTACGGGAGGTACTCGAGTATATGAAAGTGGATACTCGAGTATATATCGATAAACATATCAGTACGCACATATCTTCTGCAACATTTTTCGAATGGATTGATTATTCAATTAATCTTTCTTCTACATCACTCAATCTTATCGATGATATTACTAATCATCTTCTTGAGTGATTTTTCAGATGATTAATTGTTGTTTGAATTATGATGAGTCATCAAGCACCAAACGACGGAGGAACAGAGCCGACATGATGAAGGATGACCCATACCGTGAATCAATATTTTAAGCTATTCTCCATCTTGGACCACGTGAATAACAACCGAGCGAGTCCCAACCAAGCGGACACTCGATCGTGGGTAAACAAGGCGCGGATGTTTGAAGACTCCCAACGGACATATTCAAATACTCAACGGATAGATTCAAATCCTTCAACGGTCCTCAAGCTTCAACCAGTATAAATACTCGAAGGTTCGAATTCTTCAATGGCGGAAGGACATATACACAGACAAAGCATTCAAAGCAATCCATTTATAGTCTCGTATATATATCTTTAGATATTGCGAGCTTCGTGTTTATCATTTATCTACTCGTGAGAGAGTCTTATCATTTGTATTACAATTCGTTCAAATCTCAAGGTAGAGGTATCTTGAGTGTGGGTGTATCAATTACAACTTGTAAGGGGGAGTGAGTCCGAGAGTGAAAGGATCATCCTTCGTTTACGAGTGTGTAATTGTGTCCACGGTTATTTGGTTACAACTTGTAAAGAGGAGTAAGTCCTAGTGAGAGGATTACTAGAGAGTTCTGAGAGTGTGTAATCAAGGTTTGAGATAGTGAAATCCCGAGTGTTTCGGGGACGGACGTAGGTCAAGAGTTGGACCGAACCAAGTATAATCTCTTGTGTTCATTACTCTTCTCTCTATCTCTATTTTAGGTGTTCTTGAGCAATTAGCGAAAGAATTTCATAATCACCTATTCACCCCCCTCTAGGTGATATTCCACCTTCATTTGGTATCAGAGCTAGTTAACGGTAACCATGATCGGGGGTTCTCACAGTGTGATCTGTGGCGAAGCATTGGCTCTTACCCCGACATGGCCAGTGGACGGTGGGTAACTGTCGCCGGTTGCACAGCCGTGAGGCGGTGCGTAAAACTAGCATGAGATACCATGAAATGCCACAGCGGAGGTACCGCTACGGAATTTCATTTGGTATCAGAGCGCAGGTTTCTCAGTTGGGCTTAACATCCCGAGATAGATCATGGAAGGAATATTACCTGAGGGTGCCTCAATCAACAGACCGCCTGGCTTTAACGGCGAACACTTCTCATTCTGGAAAGCAAAGTTCAGAGTGTTCGTGTTAGCTACGGAGTATGGTCTCTGGCAAGTAATAGAGAATGGAGATTATGTTCCCACAAGAGTAGAAGGCGGAGTTAATGTTCCAAAGGCTGAAGATGAATTCAACGAGGATGACAGACAAAAAATAACTCTTAACAGCAAAGCCATTTTGATACTCCAGAGTGCTCTTAGTCAAAATGAGTATTTCCGCATCTACAATCTATCTACTGCCAAGGAGATGTGGAAAGCTTTGGAAATGGCATACGCGTCTGCTATATGTGGAGATAACTCCTCAGATAAAGAATGTGTGGAAGAAGAAATTGCGAGCATGTGCTTAATTGCTGAAGAAGAAAAGCAATGTGAAAATGATGATGAGGTATATGATTCTGAACCTACCTATGATGAGTTATTGTTAGAATACAATGAACTATATTTTGAATTTGAAAAACTTGCAACAGAGTTTATCGCCTCCAAGAGGAAAATTAAATTGCTCGAACAAACCAAAGATTTACCTCCAGTTGTAGTTTATGAAAACACTGTTTGCAAAAACTGTCCTGATCTTGAAAAGAAAAATTCTTATCTTACGAAAACTCTTGAGAAATTCACTAAAGGTAGTGAAATGCTCAATGTGATTTTAAAGGCTCAGAGATTTACAAATGATCAATCAGGCATTGGTTACAATCCTATTCTTGATAAAAAGAAAGGGAAAAAGAAGATGGGAGGAAAATCTTATTTGAACTATTTTTAAATCTGTTCATACTTCAAATCTATTTGCTCATTGTAACTACTGTAATCGTAAGTGTCATAATACATCATCTTGTTTTCATAAGAAAGAAAGAAGGGATAATCTTGTTGATAATTATCAATGGCTACCAAAGGGAACTTATGGTTTCCCTAAGGCTCAAACTAACCCGGAAGGACCCAAGTATAAATGGGTACCAAGATGTCCATCTAGTGCTTTATGTGTGCTGAGATTGATTCTAAAAATGATGGACCTAGACGTATAAAGAAGAATAAGAGTCCAAGAGTTTCTCATGAATCAAAAATGAGATTTACATCGTTAGAAGAACTTGTGGTGAAGCCATTGCTACAACCTTATCCTCAAATCAAAAGAAGCAATGGACACAAGCAAGAGGAGTATGTTGCACCTCAAGAACAAACTACCACAGAATACCATTCAACTATTCTGAGGAAAATAAGAAAAGAAGGATCTCTCGTGCACAAAGGAAAAGACTCTTGCCGTCTATATCTTTTGAGAATGCTTTGCATCCATCCACAGGAAAACAAACGAAGAATCAATGTGAGGGGAAGAGACAAAGTGGGTAAGCAAAGTCAATCCTCCAAGTGCATAAGGTATAAGGTACACGATGGTAAAACCTCCTACGCCATTATCATTATATTGAGGTTTTATACTTTGGATATTATGAATAAACATTGAAAACGATTTTGAAATTGATTTCCTTCTTATCTCTTGAAAATCCATTTGACAGATTTATTCATAAAGGAATTGAAATGATAAAAAGTCTAACTCTTTATGCATGTACAATGAATTGATAATTCCCTCTGTGAACTGCATACATTGGAATTATACTCAAGTAAAAAGGCTAACCTACTTGAGTATAGTTGGTTTAATATCTATGCTTAAGTGTTTTGGGGATCAATACTTGAGTAGTGGTAAGGCATACTCGAGTATTGAGAGAAAAGATCAGCTACCGCCTCTTTGTTTTTGAAGAGATACTCGAGTATGAGAATGTATATACTCGCGTATTCGCCTATTAGTTCAACTCGCAGAATGCTTCGATAGGTACTCGAGTATTGGTCAATGAATACTCGAGTATGTGATCTCGCTCGACAACAAACTACACATATCGAACAATACTCGAGTATGGGTATGTAGTTACTCGAGTATTAACCGATAGCTGAACAATCGCGAAACACCTCCGATAGATACTCGAGTATTGGTGGTGACTACTCGAGTATGTGACTTCTTCACCAATACCGATCTTCACTTATCGAGCAATACTCGAGTATGAGGTAAGTGATACTCGAGTATGTGTATGGTACCGAGTACAGTCTCAAGTATGCAAAAGAAGCAATGGTTGATTTGATGGTGAACGATGAAAAAGAAGTTATTTACATCAATCCATCACAACCAAGCAAGCTTCAATAAGGACAAGAGGAATTTCGGTGATATCCAATTCTTACCCCTTACTGTGATTATATAATCTTTTTAGGTAATGAATACTTGTCCATCGTTACATTAGCAATCAATCCTTTATGGTTTTCAAAATGTTTGCAGATTGCTAAATGAACCATAAATGAATTTGTGAATAACTTTCTGAGTTTATATTTTTTATCTTGAAGTGCACAATTCTAAAATCGGTTTTGTTTTTCAATTTACTCTAGTTTGTGAAAATGCATACAAATCTTTTGAAAAATATTCATACTTTGATTGCATTCAAATGGTGTTCTGGAAGTTAATATTATATATTAAGTGTCTGATATGCTTCAAATTTGTCCATCTGATTTTTCCTGTCATTTACATATTGAATTCAATGTGTTACTTAAACTCTATTGTATCAGTCTCTTACTAGTTGGACCTCATGTCTAACAAGTTAATCATATATGAGTTTTAAGTCTATCTTCAAGAAAAGATTTCAATTTGTGAATCGTTATGTTCATCATTCATGAATCCCAAGTATTCACTTTGTTACTCAAATACATCAGCATTTGTTTTCATCCATATTTTGAGTAACTATAGCTGTACATTCATATTCTTGCTTTGATCATTCATATATTTCTAAACTCAATTCTAAGAGGCAAGATCATCTCTTGGTCATAGCAAAGTCATTGTGCTTATATATTTTTGTTGTGCCAAGCATGTTTTCGATAATGCTCTATTTTCATGACTTTTGCTTTAGAGAAAAATTGTTCAACATGTTTTCTAAATCAAGCATCTTGACATGTTCATTAAACCAATTGACTTCCACCATGTTTAGAGTGAGCATTGATTTCAAAACAGAATTTTTCATTCATCAAATTTCGAATTCATAGTGTTATCACAGTTTGAAAGAACATTTAAGATTTAAGAGCATTAGTTCTCAAGGTTTTGATGACTTAAGGTTTTGAATCAAGTTTAATCAATACTTTCATGAATACTCGAGTATGGTTGATCTAATATATATGTTTAAGTGTTTCGAGAGATCAATACTTGAGTATAGACTAGGTATACTCGAGTATTGTGCGCAGCAGATCAACTATCGCATAATGGTTCCAACATGATACTTGAGTATGAATTAGCCGATACTTGAGTATTGAATAGATAAGGCAACCATCTCATATCTTCGATAGGTACTCAAGTATTGATTCTTGAATACTCGAGTATGGGTCTTCATCATAGACATTGCTCTTCTCATATCGACAATACCCGAGTATGAAGGCAGGTAATACTCGAGTATAGTAAAACACATAATGATCATTACTTTCGGGTTGTCTAATACTCGAGTATGGAATATGGGATACTCGAGTATGTACATAATACTTGAGTATGCAGAATTGAGTTCCCGAGTATTATCTTGCCGATGTGTTTCATTTGGTGCATTCAGCTCAGCTTTAATCCTTTACAATATTCATTACGATCGAGCATCATTTAATAAGGAATTAATGTACCATTGTTTTAAGGGCAACGCTTTACCAATGATTCTTCCTTGTGCTTTATCTTCAAATAATTGTCGTCGGGTTCTGAAATGCCCAAACAATTTTTTGTTTCTGATCCTTATCTTAATTCAAGACTTTGAAAAAGATTCATCTCGCATTCATTATCTCGCTATTAGTTTTGATGATGAGTTAATATCATATTTTCCTTTCATTATCATAATTTGAAAAATCATATAGAAAGGGATATTTTGATATTTGGTTGCACTAACAAGTTTCTTTTGCAAAGAAAGTTTTCAATTTATAGCAGGAGATTTTGAGATATGCTAGGACTTTCCTTAGTGTACTACAAAGAAAACATCTCTTGGAACAAACATTCAAGAAGCCAAGTACTCTCGCTCTATTCGCATAGGATATTCATGATCTTCTTATTGAGGACACTACGAGAGGACTTCTTTCAACAAGAAAGCTAGCAAATGGACTTCACATCGATTTGCAAAACCAACATGAGCACTTCTAATCTCTATCTTTTTATATTCAGATAAATTTTGCACATGTTTGGTATCTATATGCTTCAATTGTGAAAGATGTTTTGACAAACCTCTCCAGCATTGTTTTCAAACACATTTTCATTTTCGAACCTTATCTCTTTAAATTCTGTGATAGTATCAAGTTGCTTTATTCTTGAAAACCTCTTCAACTTGTTTCAATTTGTTTTCATAAAAACATTTCAAATTGCTTCATATTTAGAATGAAAACATTTTCAATTCGGGGAGAGAAAATCAGTTTCTTGGCTTCATATTTACCTCTCCAAGTATCTCTTCTTTGCTTCAACTTTTTGCTAATGACAAATAAGGGGGAGAGAATGGCAAGAAAAATATGTTGCATCTAATGTATTTTCATATTCATCCATATTTTTCTTAATTTATTTGCCATCATCAAAAAGGGGGAGAATGTTGGTTATGATTAGTTTTGATGATGTCTTATATAGATGCCATTATCTAGAGCAAAAAGCTTGACTACTACATTTATCTTCTACTTTGATTAATTCTAATATATTAATGTAGATATGAATTTTATACAATGAAGATTTGATCAAGGAAGATAAATTGGAGGAGTTGAATTAAGTCACGTTGGATTCTCGAAGCAATACTTGAGTATATCAACTTAATACTCAAGTATGGTAATGAATGGTGAAGCTCAAATAGGCTACAGATGCATTCATGAAGCAATTCTCGAGTACCAAGCATCAATACTCGAGTATGATACTTAAACAGCTTCAATTCAGGCCAAAATCCCGTCAATACTCGAGTATGTCACTTAAATACTCGAGTATTGGACTAATACTTGGGTAGAAAACTTCAATACCCGAGTAGTGTCGTGATTTCCAGCTGCTCGCTTAACTCTGGTTCTGGCGGCCTCGATAATTCGATGATATCTCCCAAACCAGGAATCGGCTTGACATGAAACCAGTGGCATATGAAACTAGACATCCAACACGTATGTTTGCCAAAATGTCAAGTACAAAGGAGTCCAGATGAGAGAGCGGTGAATTTTTCAAGTTGGCAAAAACATCACCGTCACAGTCCAGACCAAGCTTCGGTGATTTGAGTGTATCTCACAAACGAAAAATCCAATTGAGCTGAAATCAGTGCCATTGGAAACTAGACTCAAATACCTTTCCAAATACAGCAAGAACACAGAAAAATAAGATCAATGGAAGTAGTTATGATGTTTTGAACTTGACAGTCTGTTCTGGATGCTGCAGAAATGCTGGATAAGAACAACCTCCATTCATCTGATGTTAATGGACAAAATACAACTAGTTTGGAGCTGATTCTTATTGAACTAGAAAGAAGACTTAAAGAGCTTTCAGAGATGAGGTGGTTTGTCAAATTTGAAGCTATACATAAGACATTACGCTCACTTTGGAACTTTGCTCTTGAACCGCCAAGGTAATTACGTTTTGCAAAGATGATGTCTCGCACAACAACATAATATATGACAAGGAAAGTATGATATTCGAAGATGAATACTCGAGTAGAAGGTGAGACATACTCGAGTAATGGAGAGACAGAACCATTGCTGAAGTTTCTTATCAAGCATACTCGAGTATCCTAAAATACATACTCGGGTAATGTCGAAGGAGCCACCGAAATGAGCAACATTATTCATATGATTCTCGAGTATATCTCAAGTAATACTCGAGTAGTAGCAAGGCGAGAAACAATGCTGAGTCAATCAACATAACAATACTCGAGTATCTTCAAATCACTACTCGAGTAATATCGAGCCCGAAGCAAATGTCTACATATCGAAGTCTATCATACCCGAGTAGATAAGTGTAATACTCAAGTATGTTCTTTCCGATTCAAGTTCCCCGAACTCTCTCAGTTTATTTGAGTATATGAAATGGGCTACTCAAGTATTGTCGAGAAGGAGCATCTGCAATGAATACTCAAGTATTGGATATAGGATACTCAAGTATTGAGTTTGGCTACCCAAAGATCCGTGAAGAACTTCGGGAATACTCAAGTATTCAGAAAATGCTCTAAAAGTATTGACAGATTGAAGTGTCGAGATATGAATATGCTGCAACAATACTTGTGTATGGGATATAGAATAATCAAGTATGAATATTGAGTTTTACTACCCGAGTAGTAATGAAGGAAATGCACATCTCGTGAAGAAGTTATGGAATACCCAAGTATTCAAGTTCAATACCCAAGTATTGACGAGATATGAACTTCTGTGAATTGATTTTGCAAGGGGGTACTTGAGTATTGCGAAAGTATTCACGAAAGTATTCTGGAAATATTTAGAAACTATTCCAAAAGTATTCAGAAAGTATTCACGAAAGTATTGAGGAAATATTCAGCAAATATTCAGGAAGTACTCAAGATTGAATATTGCAAAGTCTGATTTATTTGAACGGCATGAGTACTCAAGTATTGAGCATAAGCTACTCAAGTATTGATCTGAATCAAGCATCTGATAAGCATTTTTACAGGAGGTACTCGAGTATATGAAAGTGGATACTCGAGTATATATCGATAAACATATCGCACGCACATATCTTTCGCAACATTTTTCGAATGGATTGATTATTCAATTAATCTTTCTTCTACATCACTCAATCTTATCGATGATATTACTAATCATCTTCTTGAGTGATTTTTCAGATGATTAATTGTTGTTTGAATTATGATGAGTGTCAAGCACCAAAGCGACGGAGGAACAGAGCCGACATGATGAAGGATGACCCATACCGTGAATCAATATTTTAAGCTATTCTCCATCTTGGACCACGTGAATAACAACTGAACGAGTCCCAACCAAGCGGACACTCGATCGTGGGTAAACGGAAGGCGCGGATGTTTGAAGACTCCCAACGGACATATTCAAATACTCAACGGATAGATTCAAATCCTTCAACGGTCCTCAAGCTTCAACCAGTATAAATACTCGAAGGTTCGAATTCTTCAATGGCGGAACAGACATATACACAGACAAAGCATTCAAAGCAATCCATTTATAGTCTGTATATATATCTTTAGATATTACTGAGCTTCAGTGTTTATCATTTATCTACTCTGTGAGAGAGTCTTATCATTTGTATTACAATTCGTTCAAATCTCAAGGTAGAGGTATCTTGAGTGTGGGTGTATCAATTACAACTTGTAAGGGGAGTGAGTCCGAGAGTGAAAGGATCATCCTTCGTTTACGAGTGTGTAATTGTGTCCACGGTTATTTGGTTACAACTTGTAAAGAGGAGTAAGTCCTAGTGAGAGGATTACTAGAGAGTTACAGAGTGTGTAATCAAGGTTTGAGATAGTGAAATCCCAGAGTGTTTCTGGGGACTGGACGTAGGTCAAGAGTTGGACCGAACCAGTATAATCTCTTGTGTTCATTACTCTTCTCTCTATCTCTATTTTAGGTGTTCTTGAGCAATTAGCGAAAGAATTTCATAATCACCTATTCACCCCCCTCTAGGTGATATTCCACCTTCATTTGGTATCAGAGCTAGTTAACGGTAACCATGATCGGGGGTTCTCACAGTGTGATCTGTGGCGAAGCATTGGCTCTTACCCCGACATGGCCAATGGACGGTGGGTAACTGTCGCTGGTTGCACAGGCCGTGAGGCGGTGCGTAAAACTAGCAGCTGAGATACCATGAAATGCCACAGCGGAGGTACCGCTACGGAATTTCATTTGGTATCAGAGCGCAGGTTTCTCAGTTGGGCTTAACATCCCGAGATAGATCATGGAAGGAATATTACCTGAGGGTGCCTCAATCACAGACCGCCTTTGGCTTTAACGGCGAACACTTCTCATTCGGAAAGCAAAGTTCGGAGTGTTCGTGTTAGCTACGGAGTATGGTCTACGGCAAGTAATAGAGAATGGAGATTATGTTCCCACAAGAGTAGAAGGCGGAGTTAATGTTCCAAAGGTGAAGATGAATTCAACGAGGATGACAGACAAAAAATAACTCTTAACAAAGCAAAGCCATTTTGATACTCCAGAGTGCTCTTAGTCAAAATGAGTATTTCCGCATCTACAATCTATCTACTGCCAAGGAGATGTGGAAAGCTTTGGAAATGGCATACGCGTATGCTATATGTGGAGATAACTCCTCAGATAAAGAATGTGTGGAAGAAGAAATTGCGAGCATGTGCTTAATTGCTGAAGAAGAAAAGCAATGTGAAAATGATGATGAGGTATATGATTCTGAACCTACCTATGATGAGTTATTGTTAGAATACAATGAACTATATTCTGAATTTGAAAAACTTGCAACAGAGTTTATCGCCTCCAAGAGGAAAATTAAATTGCTCGAACAAACCAAAGATTTACCTCCAGTTGTAGTTTATGAAAACACCGTTTGCAAAAGCGTCCCGATCTTGAAAAGAAAAATTCTTATCTTACGAAAACTCTTGAGAAATTCACTAAAGGTAGTGAAATGCTCAATGTGATTTTAAAGGCTCGAGATTTACAAATGATCAATCGGGCATTGGTTACAATCCTATTCTTGATAAAAAGAAAGGGAAAAAGAAGATGGGAGGAAAATCTTATTTGAACTATTTTCGTAAATCTGTTCATACTTCAAATCTATTTGCTCATTGTAACTACTCGTAATCGTAAGTGTCATAATACATCATCTTGTTTTCATAAGAAAGAAAGAAGGGATAATCTTGTTGATAATTATCAATGGCTACCAAAGGGAACTTATGGTTTCCCTAAGGCTCAAACTAACCCGGAAGGACCCAAGTATAAATGGGTACCAAGATGTCCATCTAGTGCTTTATGTGTGCGAGATTGATTCTAAAAATGATGGACCTAGACGTATAAAGAAGAATAAGAGTCCAAGAGTTTCTCATGAATCAAAAATGAGATTTACATCAGTTAGAAGAACTTGTGGTGAAGCCATTGCTACAACCTTATCCTCAAATCAAAAGAAGCAATGGACACAAGCAAGAGGAGTATGTTGCACCTCAAGAACAAACTACCCATGAGAATACCATTCAACTATTCTGAGGAAAATAAGAAAAGAAGGATCTCTCGTGCACAAAGGAAAAGACTCTTGCCGTCTATATCTTTTGAGAATGCTTTGCATCCATCCACAGGAAAACAAACGAAGAATCAATGTGAGGGGAAGAGACAGTGGGTAAGCAAAGTCAATCCTCCAAGTGCATAAGGTATAAGGTACACGATGGTAAAACCTCCTACGCCATTATCATTATATTGAGGTTTTATACTTTGGATATTATGAATAAACATTGAAAACGATTTTGAAATTGATTTCCTTCTTATCTCTTGAAAATCCATTTGATGATTTATTCATAAAGGAATTGAAATGATAAAAAGTCTAACTCTTTATGCATGTACAATGAATTGATAATTCCCTCTGTGAACTGCATACATTGGAATTATACTCAAGTAAAAAGGCTAACCTACTTGAGTATAGTTGGTTTAATATCTATGCTTAAGTGTTTCAGGGATCAATACTTGAGTAGTGGTAAGGCATACTCGAGTATTGAGAGAAAAGATCAGCTACCGCCACTTGTTTGGAAAGAGATACTCGAGTATGAGAATGTATATACTCGCGTATTCGCCTATTAGTTCAACTCTGCAGAATGCTTCTGATAGGTACTCGAGTATTGGTCAATGAATACTCGAGTATGTGATCTCTCGCTGACAACAAACTACACATATCAGAACAATACTCGAGTATGGGTATGTAGTTACTCGAGTATTAACCAGATAGCTGAACAATCGCAGAAACACCTCTGATAGATACTCGAGTATTGGCTGGTGACTACTCGAGTATGTGACTTCTTCACCAATACTGATCTTCACTTATCAGAGCAATACTCGAGTATGAGGTAAGTGATACTCGAGTATGTGTATGGTACCCGAGTACAGGTCTCAAGTATGCAAAAGAAGCAATGGTTGATTTGATGGTGAACGATGAAAAAGAAGTTATTTACATCAATCCATCACAACCAAGCAAGCTTCAATAAGGACAAGAGGAATTTCGGTGATATCCAATTCTTACCCCTTCTTTGTGATTATATAATCTTTTTAGGTAATGAATACTTGTCCATCGTTACATTAGCAATCAATCCTTTATGGTTTTCAAAATGTTTGCAGATTGCTAAATGAACCATAAATGAATTTGTGAATAACTTTCTCGAGTTTATATTTTTTATCTTGAAGTGCACAATTCTAAAATCGGTTTTGTTTTTCAATTTACTCTAGTTTGTGAAAATGCATACAAATCTTTTGAAAAATATTCATACTTTGATTGCATTCAAATGGTGTTCGGAAGTTAATATTATATATTAAGTGTCCGATATGCTTCAAATTTGTCCATCGATTTTTCTGTCATTTACATATTGAATTCAATGTGTTACTTAAACTCTATTGTATCGTCTCTTACTAGTTGGACCTCATGTCTAACAAGTTAATCATATATGAGTTTTAAGTCTATCTTCAAGAAAAGATTTCAATTTGTGAATCGTTATGTTCATCATTCATGAATCCCAAAGATTCACTTTGTTACTCAAATACATCGGCATTTGTTTTCATCCATATTTTGAGTAACTATAGCTGTACATTCATATTCTTGCTTTGATCATTCATATATTTCTAAACTCAATTCTAAGAGGCAAGATCATCTCTTGGTCATAGCAAAGTCATTGTGCTTATATATTTTTGTTGTGCCAAGCATGTTTCGATAATGCTCTATTTTCATGACTTTTGCTTTAGAGAAAAATTGTTCAACATGTTTTCTAAATCTGAAGCATACTGACATGTTCATTAAACCAATTGACTTCCACCATGTTTAGAGTGAGCATTGATTTCAAAACAGAATTTTTCATTCATCAAATTTCGAATTCATAGTGTTATCACAAAGTTTGAAAGAACATTTAAGATTTAAGAGCATTAGTTCTCAAGGTTTTGATGACTTAAGGTTTTGAATCAAGTTTAATCAATACTTTCATGAATACTCGAGTATGGTTGATCTAATATATATGTTTAAGTGTTTTGAGAGATCAATACTTGAGTATAGACTAGGTATACTCGAGTATTGTGCATGAGCAGATCAACTATCGCATAATGGTTCCAACATGATACTTGAGTATGAATTAGCGATACTTGAGTATTGAATAGATAAGGCAACCATCTCATACTGCTTCTGATAGGTACTCAAGTATTGATTCTTGAATACTCGAGTATGGGTCTTCATCATAGACATTGCTCTTCTCATATCAGACAATACCCGAGTATGAAGGCAGGTAATACTCGAGTATAGTAAAACACATAATGATCATTACTTTCGGGTTGTCTAATACTCGAGTATGGAATATGGGATACTCGAGTATGTACATAATACTTGAGTATGCAGAATTGAGTTCCGAGTATTATCTTGCTGATGTGTTTCATTTGGTGCATTCAGCTCAGCTTTAATCCTTTACAATATTCATTACGATCGAGCATCATTTAATAAGGAATTAATGTACCATTGTTTTAAGGGCAACGCTTTACCAATGATTCTTCCCTTGTGCTTTATCTTCAAATAATTGTCGTCGGGTTCCGAAATGCCCCAACAATTTTTTGTTTCGATCCTTATCTTAATTCAAGACTTTGAAAAAGATTCATCTCGCATTCATTATCTGCTATTAGTTTTGATGATGAGTTAATATCATATTTTCCTTTCATTATCATAATTTGAAAAATCATATAGAAAGGGATATTTTGATATTTGGTTGCACTAACAAGTTTCTTTTGCAAAGAAAGTTTTCAATTTATAGCAGGAGATTTTGAGATATGCTAGGACTTTCCTTAGTGTACTACAAAGAAAACATCTCTTGGAACAAACATTCAAGAAGCCAGTACTCTCGCTCTATTCGCATAGGATATTCATGATCTTCTTATTGAGGACACTACAGAGGACTTCTTTCAACAAGAAAGCTAGCAAATGGACTTCACATCGATTTGCAAAACCAACATGAGCACTTCTAATCTCTATCTTTTTATATTCAGATAAATTTTGCACATGTTTGGTATCTATATGCTTCAATTGTGAAAGATGTTTTGACAAACCTCTCCAGCATTGTTTTCAAACACATTTTCATTTTACGAACCTTATCTCTTTAAATTCCGTGATAGTATCAAGTTGCTTTATTCTTGAAAACCTCTTCAACTTGTTTCAATTTGTTTTCATAAAAACATTTCAAATTGCTTCATATTTAGAATGAAAACATTTTCAATTCGGGGAGAGAAAATCAGTTTCTTGGCTTCATATTTACCTCTCCAAGTATCTCTTCTTTGCTTCAACTTTTTGCTAATGACAAATAAGGGGAGAGAATGGCAAGAAAAATATGTTGCATCTAATGTATTTTCATATTCATCCATATTTTTCTTAATTTATTTGCCATCATCAAAAAGGGGAGAATGTTGGTTATGATTAGTTTTGATGATGTCTTATATAGATGCCATTATCTAGAGCAAAAAGCTTGACTACTACATTTATCTTCTACTTTGATTAATTCAAATATATTAATGTAGATATGAATTTTATACAATGAAGATTTGATCAAGGAAGATAAATTGGAGGAGTTGAATTAAGTCACAGTTGGATTCCTGAAGCAATACTTGAGTATATCAACTTAATACTCAAGTATGGTAATGAATTGGTGAAGCTCAAATAGGCTACGATGCATTCATGAAGCAATTCTCGAGTACCAAGCATCAATACTCGAGTATGATACTTAAACAGCTTCAATTCAGGCCAAAATCCCGTCAATACTCGAGTATGTCACTTAAATACTCGAGTATTGGACTAATACTTGGGTAGAAAACTTCAATACCCGAGTAGTGTCGTGATTTCCAGCTGCTCTGCTTAACTCTGGTTCTGGCGGCCTCTGATAATTCGATGATATCTCCCAAACCAGGAATCGGCTTGACATGAAACCAGTGGCATATGAAACTAGACATCCAACACGTATGTTTGCCAAAATGTCAAGTACAAAGGAGTCCAGATGAGAGAGCGGTGAATTTTTCAAGTTGGCAAAAACATCACCGTCACAGTCCAGACCAAGCTTCGGTGATTTGAGTGTATCTCACAAACGAAAAATCCAATTGAGCTGAAATCAGTGCCATTGGAAACTAGACTCAAATACCTTTCCAAATACAGCAAGAACACAGAAAAATAAGATCAATGGAAGTAGTTATGATGTTTTGAACTTGACAGTCTGTTCTGGATGCTGCAGAAATGCTGGATAAGAACAACCTCC
Source organism: Acacia melanoxylon (assembly GCA_019022615.1). Lineage (NCBI taxonomy): Eukaryota > Viridiplantae > Streptophyta > Magnoliopsida > Fabales > Fabaceae > Acacia > Acacia melanoxylon. The sequence goes on from JAFJYJ010000011.1 coordinate 6,496,045, forward strand.
ATTCATCTGATGTTAATGGACAAAATACAACTAGTTTGGAGCTGATTCTTATTGAACTAGAAAGAAGACTTAAAGAGCTTTCAGAGATGAGGTGGTTTGTCAAATTTGAAGCTATACATAAGACATTACGCTCACCTTTGGAACTTTGCTCTTGAACCGCCAAGGTAATTACGTTTTGCAAAGATGATGTCGCACAACAACATAATATATGACAGCGAGGCAGTATGATATTCGAAGATGAATACTCGAGTAGAAGGTGAGACATACTCGAGTAATGGAGAGACAGAACCATTGCTGAAGTTTCTTATCAAGCATACTCGAGTATCCTAAAATACATACTCGGGTAATGTCGAAGGAGCCACTGAAATGAGCAACATTATTCATATGATTCTCGAGTATATCTCAAGTAATACTCGAGTAGTAGCAAGGCAGAAACAATGCTGAGTCAATCAACATAACAATACTCGAGTATCTTCAAATCACTACTCGAGTAATATCGAGCCCGAAGCAAATGTCTACATATCAGAAGTCTATCATACCCGAGTAGATAAGTGTAATACTCAAGTATGTTCTTTCCGATTCAAGTTCCCCGAACTCTCTCAAATAGTTTATTTGAGTATATGAAATGGGCTACTCAAGTATTGTCGAGAAGGAGCATCTGCAATGAATACTCAAGTATTGGATATAGGATACTCAAGTATTGAGTTTGGCTACCCAAAGATCTCGTGAAGAACTTGCAGAATACTCAAGTATTCAGAAAATGCTCTAAAAGTATTGATTGATTGAAGTGTCGATATGAATATGCTGCAACAATACTTGTGTATGGGATATAGAATAATCAAGTATGAATATTGAGTTTTACTACCCGAGTAGTAATGAAGGAAATGCACATCTCGTGAAGAAGTTATGGAATACCCAAGTATTCAAGTTCAATACCCAAGTATTGACGAGATATGAACTTCTGTGAATTGATTTTGCAAGGGGGTACTTGAGTATTGCGAAAGTATTCACGAAAGTATTCTGGAAATATTTAGAAACTATTCCAAAAGTATTCGAAAGTATTCACGAAAGTATTGAGGAAATATTCAGCAAATATTCGGGAAGTACTCAAGATTGAATATTGCAAAGTCTCGATTTATTTGAACGGCATGAGTACTCAAGTATTGAGCATAAGCTACTCAAGTATTGATCTGAATCAAGCATCTCGATAAGCATTTTTACGGGAGGTACTCGAGTATATGAAAGTGGATACTCGAGTATATATCGATAAACATATATCAAGACGCACATATCTTCGCAACATTTTTCGAATGGATTGATTATTCAATTAATCTTTCTTCTACATCACTCAATCTTATCGATGATATTACTAATCATCTTCTTGAGTGATTTTTCAGATGATTAATTGTTGTTTGAATTATGATGAGCTGTCAAGCACCAAAACTGACGGAGGAACAGAGCCGACATGATGAAGGATGACCCATACCGTGAATCAATATTTTAAGCTATTCTCCATCTTGGACCACGTGAATAACAACTGAACAGAGTCCCAACCAAGCGGACACTCGATCGTGGGTAAACAGAAGGCGCGGATGTTTGAAGACTCCCAACGGACATATTCAAATACTCAACGGATAGATTCAAATCCTTCAACGGTCCTCAAGCTTCAACCAGTATAAATACTCGAAGGTTCGAATTCTTCAATGGCGGAGCAGGACATATACACAGACAAAGCATTCAAAGCAATCCATTTATAGTCTCGTATATATATCTTTAGATATTCGAGCTTCAAAGTGTTTATCATTTATCTACTCGTGAGAGAGTCTTATCATTTGTATTACAATTCGTTCAAATCTCAAGGTAGAGGTATCTTGAGTGTGGGTGTATCAATTACAACTTGTAAGGGGGAGTGAGTCCGAGAGTGAAAGGATCATCCTTCGTTTACAGAGTGTGTAATTGTGTCCACGGTTATTTGGTTACAACTTGTAAAGAGGAGTAAGTCCTAGTGAGAGGATTACTAGAGAGTTACAGAGTGTGTAATCAAGGTTTGAGATAGTGAAATCCCGAGTGTTTCGGGAATTTGGACGTAGGTCAAGAGTTGGACCGAACCAGTATAATCTCTTGTGTTCATTACTCTTCTCTCTATCTCTATTTTAGGTGTTCTTGAGCAATTAGCGAAAGAATTTCATAATCACCTATTCACCCCCCTCTAGGTGATATTCCACCTTCATTTGCGTTTTTTTCTTAGAGCATTGGAGCGAGTAAGTAATTTACATTACATTCAAAATATGGACCATAGTGTAAATGTATTGGATTACAGTCATCCAGAATTCTCAAAAGTTAAAGGAACTTAAAGAAAACGGAAAATAACGTAGACACGTCTTGGCCTACTCACCGCTTGCCTCGATCTCCATGCATCGGTCCTCTTGACCACGATGCTACAAAATGAGATCCATTCCACATATGGATCTCGGGTAACGGTTAACCTTATGCTCAAATAAAACAGTATACGTACAACAGATATTCATTTCGATACAGCATATCATCACAAAAGCAAACAGCAGATGTATGATCAATAACATGGACAGAACATAAGCACAAAGCAGTATGTAAGGTCTCTCTCGACTAGTTCTGCACATATCCAAAGGCCACGCCACAACGTGTCCTCGCGCTAGGAATAACTCAAACGGCATTACCAATACTATAATCCGTGGGTAAAGCTGTAAGTATCTCTGACGATTCTCAACAGAACCTCAGTCTATGAACGTATCTATAACGCAAAAGTATATGAGCAGCATAGAGTTAGGGTTACAGTACGCGTCCGTACCTTAGTTGCAGATATCCGGCTCTTCCGGCTAAAAACGGTACTTTTTTACGGCCGTACGTAAAAACAGCGAAACAGCGGCTCAACAGCGGAACGATGAAATTTCGACAGCGGTTCGACGTCAGAAGTATTCTAATCAGAATAATAACACACTTATGAATATTTGGCAGCATAACAGGCATTTTAGGTGAAAAAGACCATTTTGCCCTTACTACCCCTAATTGGCGGAATTTCGCGAACTTCGTTACTTTGACCGTATTCCATTTCAAAATTATCCCCACTATGTTTTTACCTCGTCAGGCATCTTTCAATGCAATGAGGCATAAAAACAAGCATAGGAATATATTCGAAACTTCCTAGATCAAAACAACGGTTCTACTATAACTACCGAAAGAACTACGGAAACTAAAAACTAAGGACGGGAAGAACTTACTCGGAGCTAAGGCACAATTTTTTTCAGAGCTTCTCTCTCTAGAACCTCTCTCTAGGATCTGAATTTTGGTGTGAAGAATGAGAGCAAGAGAGCTTGCTATTTATAGAGAAAAATAGGGACAAGGTGGGAATTTCCAAAAAGTCTTCGAAATGATTCGCCGTTGTATCTAGGGTTTTGTAAGATGCAATCTTGACCATTCAAGGTCTTGGCCGACCTCTTTGGCCCAAAAAGTCAAAGAATGAGTTGTCATCTTGCTTTATGGCCTCCCGGTCCGATAAAGCTACCCGATCGGTGTCCGTTTCGCGCGATTTCGCAGAAACTCAAAAATCCGGGTATGTAACTTTGAAGATCTTTTCATCCTCTTTCATATTATCTATTTTGATCCTCTTTTTGATCATATCCAGGTATTCTCCGGTGCGTCGGAAGATATTCGGACAAACACGTCCGGTTACGGAAATCGCTTCCGATAGAACCAACTTGGACAATAATTATTTGAATCGTAAAACGTCCGGTTGTTGTCTAACTTAATCCTGTGTTTGAAAATACGCAATTGTTTCTATAGGTTCTCACTTTGCCTATCGACTCTACTCTATCCGATCAACTTTTCGTCTTATTTGAAATTAGGGTTTTCGATTCGGAAACAACGTCGATAAATTCTTTCTTCGTGTAAAAATTCACTTGTTCTTAATTTGATCAGTCTGAAAAGACTTTTACCTCTGGTTTACCTGTAGAATTTATTTCCAACTTTTCCTCGGTCCGCCTATGCCGACTCACCGCATTATATTATTATTTTATTCTAATTATCATTTTAATTATTTAAACAATTATTTTTAATTAAAAATACCAATAATTTCGTCCCCTTAATTTTAAAATTCAGATTTATTTATTTTTCTATAATTTTTTCCATTTTTTAAAAATATAATATTTTTTACCAAAAATTCCCGTTTTACCCCGCCCGTTAGGGCTTAATCGACCTAATTTCTTCGTTTAGTGATCTTTTTAGGATCAGGTTTCTTCATATATGTATCTTTACTAATTTACAGTATATTGTTATCTTACAAACTTTTATACCGATATTGTCATTTTATATCCTATGTAAAATATTAAAAATGTTTTCCCCATCAAGTTACTTTATGGTTACGAAATGCTTTTTAAACTTTTCTTCATGTTATTTTCTGAAATAATTTATTAAATTCTCATAATTAGGGATAACACTTCCATATTTTTCTCATAATTTTTCATGATCTTTCGTATTTATCATAATATTTTTAGACTGTTTTTATCACAATTATATCATTTTTAATCATTCTGTTCATAAGATTTTCCTGGAACTTTTTTGACAATTTACTCTATAATTATAACAATTTTCTATAACAGTTTTATGTCATGAATTTACTTTATTAAAATATTCATTAATTTTCCTTTATCTCAGAATTCCAGATTTGCTAAAATCCGGGTATTACACTAGTGTTTACATTTATTAATAGTTAAAAAACTAGTTTAAATGGAGTTTCCGTGCTTTTAAACCATGCCTTATCTTGTTGCTTTCTTTGGGGGGTTTTTGGGGTATCTGTCTTGTGGGGGAGAGTGAGAGACATATTCTAAACTTCAAAAAAGAATATCTTCACCTCTTATTTTCTATTAAAAATGCATAAATTAGTGATTTACATTACTATGAGGTGACATATACGTATTCACCAACGAGTAATATAATGTGTTTGGATTAGCTTTTGGAGAAAAAGTGGAAAAATTGATTTTAGATAATAGATTTTGGAGAATAGCTTCTTAAAATGTAGAAAAAAAATAGCTCTTGGAAAACCATGGTTTTCAACCTCCAAACCATTGTTTTCAAGTCAAACCATGGTTGTGGAAATTTAAGCGTGTTTGGGTACATTAACCCGAACCATGGTTTTGAGGGTTAAAAACTATTTTGGGTTTTTATTAACTGTTTGGATAGTTTACTTTTAAAACCATGGTTTCAAAACTGAAACCAAACACACACTAAGTGCCCTATGAAGATGGGTTATAAACATAAGATCAAACATGACTTGAAATAAGACAAGAATATTTTATGCATAAACATGTTATCTTTATTTTTATTTGTCTTTTGTTTTAAATTTTTTCTGCCATCCTCCTAATATGTTATTACTGGGTCTGTTCTTTTGGGGCATGCCATTTATGGGATATAAATGAACTAAACTGCGAGCAATTTATGAGATACAAAGGATCTTTCATCTTTTCCTTGAGCAATTTACTTTAAGCTTGCATTCAGCCGTTAAATGCCTTTTGAAATGAATTCCAGATCTTGTGCCCACGAGTATGAAAGACACCACGAAATAGCTTCTGCTTCTTTGGCATATAAATAATGCATGGAGGTTGCGTATATGAGAGTGGTTTATAGTAAACATTCTAGTATAAACAGGGATCGGAATGAATTGCAATCAACTCTACAAATGGTTCTTCAAGGTAACCGAGTTAGTTGTGAATATTTTGTAGTAATGCTTCATGTCTTCTAGTTGTTGAAGCATGTTGATTTTGCAATGTCTTTTACTTGAACACTTCTGGCAATGGATTTATAAAAGTGATGCATCAGTGTATCGAAAGCGCCCCCTCCTCCCAAACTGATAATTTTGTGTTTGGGAATTTGATGAACGCATGAGTCCAATTGTGATACAAGTTAGTGATGCATCACTGCAATTTTATTCTTTGTTTTAGGTGAATTTCCTTCATCTTCTGCATCAGATGTTGATAACTTAAATAATCAGGCAGCGGTGGATAAGTTTACTTTGCTCGGGGTCTTGCCGGCACTCATGTTGCTTGTAACCAAGTCATATGTGCTCGTCATTGGACAAATTTTGTCCGTCTTCTTGACTTTGTAAGTTACTACTTTTATTGATACACACTATGGATTGTTTGGAAGGTTTTGTCAAGTTCTTTTGGCGGTAAAAAACCATGGAGTATTGAAACTTTTATTGGGGGTCAAGGCATTTAGCAATGCAAGACAACATAAAGGAAATATAGTTCTGTGTGACATATTAATCTTTGAAAGAAAAGTCAGTATTGAAGATTCAGAATATGTTCCTTAGAAGTCTATGTCAGGGAGATCTTAGCTCAAACTTGTGTTTCTTGGAAGTCATGCACTTTATTAGATGTATGCTTTTGTTGGTGTTAAAGATAGAATGATGAGCTGGTTATTGCTTTTATCATTCTTTCTGAATCTTTTTCAATAATAAGTGCTTAGTTGCATAATTATTGAGTTTCACTTATTGAATCCATATGAACATGTGGGTTTTATTATGTTGTCTGAAAGTTATAACTTCCTATGTATGGTCACTATGGATCACAAGTAGCATGTGATTTTGCAGACTCAGGATGTAAATTATGCAATGGAGGCTTCTAGAAAATGCCAGAGTGCTTTTGCAGCTGTTAACATGATCATGGAAGAGGCACGGAATGGGGACTGCATAAGTTCTATGAGGAGGGTTATTGATTTGAGCTTCCATGATGTAGATGAGCTTGTAGGTCTGGTTTGTACTGCAACGAAAGCCATAAGTTGTGCTCATCTCGGTGGTGCTAGAGATTAACTTGATACTGTATATAATGTTATTTTTTGGTTTTCCTTCTCTACCAATATGGCAGCCGGAAAGGAAGGGGAAAAAGGACATCTCCATAGATTGGCACTTGGAAACTTGTGAAGAGGCAGGTCACCCTTCTGTACATGTGTACAAAATGAGATTGATTATAAAATTTTGTTATGTATTTTGAATTTGCTCAGGTTCTTGTTGATGTGGAAATGGGCACAATACTCTCACCCTCCAATTTTTATAAAATAGAAAGGGGGATGGATTCCTGCTGTTTAAGTGACACAGGATGGACATTTTTGTTTTAGTTCTGTGCTATATTCTTTGCTCCACTGAGTTGGAGCCCTCGTTAGGCAACAATTTTTTAGGGCATTGAATACTCATATAGTTATAATTGGTCTTTTTATTAACTCAAAGAAATATACTCTTCTGCCAGCGTATGGAATTTTTGAATAGATAGAATTTCTTGCAGAAAGTTTCCATTTGGGTGTGTGTGTGTGTGTTGAACCTTTGCTTTTCTATGCCGGCTATGGGCTTTGAAGAAAGTACAATTACAGGAATCTTTTCCTCTCATAGCCCCATTTATAAATCTTGGTTTCATGTCTTTGCTTAATGGTTGAAGTCCTTGTGTCTTTGTAGGTCATACTGTTGACAATTGAATTTTGGTTAACTGTTTAAAAGGAGAGCAGCTAGCAATCCAAAGTGTATTTATGCAGGGCACCAGGTGAAGAATATTGGCTGCTAAAAAGCTTCGTTTGCTATAATTTTATTTTGACCCACTTATTTATTTTCTGTAATCTCTTCATTTGAACTTACTAATATTGTTATTGGCATAAATCCGGTAGTTATCTTTTCATCTTATCGCAAACCGCATTAAAGCTTTAATGAGGAGGCATTGAAGATTTCTATCTGTTAGCTTGTCTCTTGTATTTTCCTCCATTGAATGGGTAAATGAATCTATCTTGTGATTTTCTTCTTTGTGGTTATAGACATCAGTGTCCTGAGTTTCTCTATTTGTGAAGCTTTCGCGGTCTTGATTATGTAGTTATCTCAAGTTTCAACAGTTTGTTTCTTTTGATTGGTTGAGTTGGTTTCATTCTTCTCTAGAAGAATCTTCTTCCTGTTATTATTTATTTAAACCACTTTCCTATTCTGTTTTCTTTTGCTTTGTTTTCAAATTAGTTAGGATGAGCATTATTTTTTTTTTCTTGATTTGCTCTACCGGGATTTGATTGGATAGGGTGTGGCTAGACTGCATCGAACTCTGGTTTCTTCACTTATAATTTTTTGCAGGAACTTTTCATTTTGGGAAAATTACATTAAAGGATTTGAATTTGATAAAAATCAAATTGAATGATATCAAAATTTGTAGTCACTCCAAATGATCAATAGTTCCTATTTGTTTTTAGGGATTTATTATAAGGTTTGTAGGCTACTTAGGAAAGTTACAGTAACTTTAATATTAACTTTTCTAAAATCTGGTAGCAACTCTTGATGGTACACATGAAAGGAAGTTGTTGAAAGGGAAAATGAGAGAGAAAATCTTCCCTACATGTTTGGTTCAACAGATCTAGGCTTCTTGAAGAACCATGCTTCCTTCAAGGAAGTAGGTCTTCTCCATTTAGGTTATTATACTGTGTTTCCTTCATGGATTCCAAAGTTTGCCCCCATTTTGCCCCGAGTTATCAAATATTCTAACCAATGGTACATTTAATTGCTAAAGCAGTGAAGCCGTTGGGGATTGTGTTTAGCATCCCCTGCTTATTCCAGATGAAGCCTTTACCGAAGAGCATGCCGCCTTGTCAGCTTTGTCGAATTCAGACGAAGCCCCTGCATAAATTGATGCCCCTGTTTGCCTGTTTCTGAACTCATCTACTTGTGTTATGTTTTAAGCCATGAAGCTTGTGGCTTTGATGCTTTTATCCCTCTTCAGATCCATCCGATGATTCTGTTTGAATCATATTTTTTCGTTATGCTTCGCCTCATCTTTCCTTTTTCTTAAAAATAATTCCTTTCAAAAATTGGCAACGGGGTTGGCTCAAGTGGTAGCGGCTTGTGTCGTTTAAGCATTGTCTCGGGTTCGAGCCTTGTGAATGCTGGGAGACTCTCCCACCATAGCTGTGGTCGCGACGCGGTCGATCCGGACTAGTCGGGGCGAAGCCCCGGTGAACCGGGTGGGCAACCAAAAAAATAAATAATTCCTTTCAAATATGATATCGATATAACTTTTGTCATGTATGAGTCCTTTAGATGTAATTTTTTCCTTTTATTTTGTTGTAAATAGCTAGCCCTTTATGTCTTATTTACTCGCATAGATTTCACACACAACAAAAGTTTGTGGCATGGAACTTACATGGTATGACTATGCAAACATGCAGATATCTCTGACAGAGGATATGGTCAGTCATATGTCCAAGAATCTTAAATTGAGCTTATTGTTGTCAGGGCTCGCTTTTAATCTCTATTTTTTTTTGGTATAATGTTTGTTATGCTAAAAAAAAATTGAAAGTATCAATCATCTTTTTTAATCTATTGCGTTACATTATTAAAGATGACATAACTTTTTGAGTATTTTGACTTTAATTTGAATTTTGTATATCAGTCGTCTATTTTTATTTTTATTTTTTTATAATAATATCAGTCGTCTATTAAAGCATTAAGAAAGTGAAATCATTTCTTTCAACTGCAGTAAAAAAAGAAGAAGAATGAAATCATTATGGGCCGGTAAAAATTCAGGATTTGACAACTTTATGTCCTTCATAACCATAGACTTTAAGATATTCAATAATTTTGAACATTTTTAAAATCCTTACAAGTATTTAAAAATGGCATTACTTAAAATTACATTTGCAAAGAGTGGCTCAAACACATGAGAAAGTACTAACATGATCATCGCCCATCTGCAATATCAAATGCTATTTGCTTCTGCATGCTTTTATAAGCAGCAAAAGTGTTAGCACTAACATTCGCATATCCACCATCATAACCAGCTGAAGTGCTAGCACCAGCATGACCAAGCAAGCATTCACATTCTTCAGACATAATATCCCTTCCTTTTACACAAGGGTGCTTTTTCATAGCAATTAGATCCTCTAATTCTATTGCTACTTCTTTCATAGTTGGCCTTTCCTCTCCATTATCTCTCATGCACTTTCTTGCTAATAAAGCAACCTCCTTTAGCTGCTCTACATTCTTTTGATTCAACACTCGCTTGTCAAGAACCTCCAACAAGCTACCTTCTTCCATTGATGATGCAACGTATGTGGCCAAATTTTTCTGTTCTAGCCTATGGAATTCAATTGGTCTCTTCCCGGTTATTAGCTCCGAAGCACAACCCCAAAGCCATATACGTCACTTTTCTCGTTCGGTTGACTGTAAGAAGGTATTCTGGATCCAAATATCCTAATGTCCCTTGAACCATAGTAGAAACTTGAGTTTCATCGAGAGGAACAAGTCTTGAAGATCCAAAGTCAGAAACTTTTGCTATATGATTGTGATCTAATAGTATGTTGGCAGATTTAATATCACGATGAATAATTGGGATGGAAGCAGAAGAGTGTAAATATGATATGGCCCCAGCTATTTCTGCAGCTATCCTTAATCGAGTCTCCCACGGAAGAGAGTGCTCATTCTTTAGTGGGTCTATATGGTCAAGAAGGGTGCCATTGTCCACAAACTCATAAACCAACAAGGGAACTTGGTTTCAAGACAACACCCAAAAAGTTTAACCACATTTCTATGGTTGATTTGGGAAAGTACAGCCATTTCATTGATAAAATCCTTAACTTGTCTTGAGTCACCTCCTACTTTGGACTTTTTAATGGCAACAAGTGAGTTATCTGGTAATATGCCCTTGTAAACCGTGCCTTGTCCTCCACGGCCGAGAATTCTGCTCTCATCAAAGTTGTTTGTGACAATTTTGAGCTCGCCTTCAGTGAAAATTTTGATTTTATCAGTGTATCTTTGTAGTTGAAGTTGGTGCAGCATATAATATTGTCTTCCAAGTTGTTTTAGTGCTCTTTGCTTGTTTCCCCAGAATAATGTTGAGACAAATGTAAAGATAATAAGCAAGCCTACAGAAATGCCTGCAATAAAAAAAGTTCAAAATATTATCTAGAGTTGCTAGTAAGTGATGTTGTTTGTCAATAAACCATGGATTTGAACACTTCACGATAGTGACGCTTTGTTTATTCCTCATTACCCCCCGGTTCAATAGTATTGATTCTCTCTTGTTGTTGGTGAGTCTTGTGGATAGAGATAAAGAAGCTTATGTGTGGTTTTTGAACTCAAATTGGTAATGCTTTGAATGAAAACAACAGTTTTTCTAAATATGGAAACGAGGCATGCAAATTAACCATTGTGACACAACTGATAAAGCTGCTGATGTATTAAGTGTCTTGGTCTGTAACCTATAGCTACATGTGTTTTTTTAAAAATATAATACCGAAATTGTTGACTGCCTTTTATTTTTTATTCAAGGAATGGGATGACAAAACTGTCAATTTAATACTGTTAGCTAGAGTCTGACGATAAAGGGTTAATTACTATGATATTCTTACCCAGTGAAATTTCTATGATGGGAAACTTGCAGCCTGATCCGTCTTTATAGCCATCGCCTCTATAACTCCATGGACATGAACAAGTATAATTTCCATGGATGTTGTGGCATCTCCTGCTGCAACGATTGTCCCCATCACACTCATTAATATCTGCAAAATTAATCTTTAAGTTGATTATACATATCACGGGTTCACATTAGGTCTTGTCCTAATGTCTTTTATATGTCTTGTCCTCTAATTAGAGGGACAAGCACATTTTATTTTATTTTTTTTAAAATTTTTATATATTTTATTTATTTAGATTAAAATTTTATGTTGCTTTTCGATTTTTTTTCAGGTATCTCAAATTAATTAGTTTCAAGATAATCGGTGTTACGGAGACAAATCCAAGATGCGGTGTTACAGGACAAATATTTACGTATGCGAACGGAAACTAATTAATTTGAGATCTTTGGATGCAAATTTTTTTTAGAAAGCAACATATAATTTTAATCTATATAAAAAGAATATAAAAAAAAAAATGTGCTTGTCCCTCTAATTAGAGGGACAAGCACATAAGAAGACATAAGGGACAAGCACCTTATGTGCTTCCTACATATCACCAAGCACATCTATTATAAACATCAAAATCTTGTTCTAGATGTCATATCTTAGACAAACTTAGCGGAATTAAAATTAAGGGTTAATATAATTCAAGTTAAGTTTCATTAGATTTACAATAATGGGTTAATGTGCAATTTTAAGTTTTGAAGAGTGTAAAAATAGACATAATATTTAAAAACAAAGCAATTTTAGCAATTCCGTCAAATTGGTCCAAACCCCGTTTCTTTCTCTCTTTTTTTTTTTTTAATGTAGGACCCACTTGTTTTCCTTCTAACTTTATAATGGGAACTTTATCATTATAAGCAACCTTTGTGCCAATTTTATGGAATTATTAAAATTACACCATTTTTAACATACTTTCTCTACTTTTATTCCCTTTAGAACTTAATTGTATTATATACTCTCATGGCAAAAAAACTTTGTATTTAAAATTACATCTTAACCCTAAAATATTAATCCCTCTAATTAAATAAAAACCTGAACCATTTTACCCTTTAAATGACTAAGGCCATGGTTTGAAACTAGTGTGACTACAACCAAAGCGTGGGAAAATTTGAGGGATCAAATATAAACTATTTCCGACTCTAAATATAAGACTCATTTTTTTTTTTTTCGATTAGGGAAATTTAATTAAATTATTTTAAATTATTTATATTTATATTTTTCTTCAAACTAATTTATTTGACTTTATAAATTAATATATAATCTAATAATATATAATATATTATACAATTAAATAAATTATTTACCTTATTTAATCTCTTAAAAATAAAAAAGTCAACAAATTAAACGTTAGTAGTAAGTTGAAAACAGAGTAGCTCTGTTTCGGAAATTGGTAAAGCTGACTGAGGCTTACCTTTGCAGCCGGTATCGAGATAGGGATTGCCTCTGAAACCATCTTCACATACGCAGTAGTACCCAATACCACTTACTGACTCTTTACATATACTCTTTCGCTTGCAGGCATAGCTCCCTGCATCTTTCTTGGCTTCACGACATGTCTGATTGGAAACAGCCCAGTCCAACACCACGGGAAATTGTGTTCTGTTGCTGAGATCAAGCAGCTCTCGTTTTGAGAAGTTGAAGGATCCTTCCTTGGAAACAAACGCATAGCCGCAAGGGTTGAAGTCACGCACCTTCGTGTAATTGTAAAAGCTCTGTAAGGTGATTTCATAGTTCCTTGTGGCTTGAGGGAAACTGGTCTGACAGCATCCCACACCAGAGCATGCCCCTGCTTCCTCAAACCTCGTCTCGTTACTGCATCTCAAAGAGCAGCCAGTGCTAAACGTGCTGTCCATGTCACTGAGGTAAGCGTAGGTGTCACAGCCCACCACAATGAATCTGTTCTCCGTGTTTGATATAGAAAACTTGCCGAACTGTATCCCATTATACGAATAGTTTAAATCATAGCAATGGTAGGAAACGTCTACGGAGAGGGTTAATTCAGGAGGATCCAGGGAGATGTTGAGGACTTTTACAATAGAGCCGTAAAACAATTGTGTTGTGGCTTCTCCAGATGGTGACAAGGTGGTTGAGCAATTGACGGAAAAGAATTCATCGATGTAGCAGTTCTCGCTAGTGCCAAAGGGATATGGGATGCTCACGTTCCCACACGTATAGTTGCAACCCGGTTTCGTCTGGGCTTCGGCTGCCGCTGCTACAGCCGTGGTGACCAGCAATGCCAGTTTCAAATGCAGTGAGTTCAACAAACCCATCTCTCTTGTCGATAGATACTCTAGATCGGATTTACAGTGTGGGATATACAGGGGTTAATAGCTAGTTGGCTAGCTATTATTATATATGGATCACTTCAAATCCTGATCATTCAAATTTCATCTTATTAATGGCGCGTCCAAATCATTGACGCAAAGGGTCTTGGTCTGCTCTCTTTCTATAGGTTGGTTCTGGAACTCCAGTCAGTTTCCCTTCTCTTTGTTTGATTTTTCTTTTTTATAAGGGACGACTTTGACTATGTATGTATTTTTATGTTTTGGTCCGAAGCATATACACCTTGATGCAGAAATATTTCCAATCATGCGTTCCATGTTCACAATGCTCCTAAAGTATCTTTATATACTGCTGTAAAATTCAACTATTTTTTTAACTTTTTCCTTATCTAATATACATTATGACCTATGAGAATAAAATCAACATAATAATAATAATAAATCACTATAAAATGTTTGTACTATAATAAACATTTTCAAAATAAATCACCTTCTTTATAGAGACCAGCATAAATATAGTCATTTTCTATATCAAAACTAGTCTTCTTATGAAACTTTGTGCGATTATATTCCTGTCATTAGGATATAGTGTATTAGGTAATAGCTTCTTAAAAAAGCTTGTAATGTTTTTAAAGGAAAAATCCACTTGGGGGTCCTTTTTGGAGAAAAAAATCTTAAAAATTTTAAAATTGAAAAAATGCCGCAAAAGGCGGGGCGCTTTTTAAGATTTTTAATCTCGTTATTTGTTAATATTTGATATAGTTGTTAACGGAAATTTTGATATTGTTGTTAATGTGATTTGATTTAGTTGTTAAAATATTTTTGTTAACGCGATTAATTTAGTTGTTAACGGGTAATGATTTAGTTGTTAATGTAAGCGATTTAGTTGTTAACGAGATTACGAAAAATCCCAAAAAAGCGCCTGGGCGCTTTTTTGGGATTTTTAATCTTTACTTTTTTGGATTTTTTTTAAAAAAGGCGCCTCCAAGTAGATTTTCCTTTTTTAAATTAAAAATGTTCTTTATTCAATATCTTTAAAGTCATTAATTAAGGATAAAAGTAAAATCAATCATGAGGAGAAGCCACAACACAATTGATTTACGGCACTGACATAAAAGTTCTGAACATCACTTGCAAAGAGGGGAACGACCGAAAGTGTACGTAGCTCTAACACCATGAGAAATACTAACATTAAAATAATTTAAATGATTTTTACCAAAAAAATAAAATAAAAATAATTTAAATGATCATATCGCCCATCTGCAAATACACCGGAAAAAAACGCTTACTGGGAAACTAAAACAGAAAAAGAGTTCAAGAGCACCGAAAGAGTCTCTGAGTTTAAAGTGCAATCTCAAATGCTATTTGTTTTAGCATACTATCAAGGGCAGCTGATGTGCTAACACTAGCATTACCCTATCCACCAGTCACGTCATCAATTACTATTCTTACCCAATGAAATTTCCATGATAGGGAATATATATGCAGCCTAATCCGTCTTTATAGTCGTTGTTTCTTTGAACCAGCTTCATATTAAAGTGGACTTAGATTATGAAAAAAGTATTATTGGGCCGATAACTTCGGGCTTAGGGTAGACAAAAGTAAAGATATATATGGACAAAGAAAAGACTAGAAAGGGTGTGGAATGATTTCAGCTTTTCTCCCTCTGCAGATTCTCTTCCCTTCTTTGGACCTTCTTCTGTCATCTCTATTTCTCTTTTCTGATATATTTCCATTTGTACCGGAACTTTCCTATGGTTTCCTTGTATCTATGAGCTCTATGACTGCATAATATTGCTTATTTGAATCTACAATTGAGTATATTATATCATTGTATTCCCAATTGATTTTAGAACATTACACACCCCCGGCGACATGAACATGCATAATTGCCTGGGACATTGTGACATCTCATACTGCAGCGATTATCCTCGTTGCATTCATTAATGTCTGAAAAAAATTAATTTTTAAACTTACTATACGGATCTCTAAGATAGAATTATACATATCTCTAAGCTAAGCTATTATAGAGATCAAAATCTTGTAGTACAAATCATATCTCAAATTATCAAATTTAGCCATTTCTTTGGGGATTAAAAGAAAACAAACAAGTGAGAACCAGCAGAGAGGAAGAGTCACACTCACATGCATATAACCTAATTAAACATATAGACAAACCTAGTTGAAACTTAAAAGTTGAAAACATAGTATTTCCTTTTGTTCTTTTTTTGAATGAAAGGAATTCCATTAATGAAAATAGGAAAAATACAATGTGGAGCCTAAATTACAGAAGAAGCTGAAATCTAGAAAAACAAAGTTGAGAATGAACAACTATAGATCTAACAGAGGCCGAATCCTTCCGCGGTGAAGGTAGCATCGATGAAGATTCGCTTATTCCGAACCTCCCATAATTTCCAGCATGTGACACAAACCCCCATCTTCCAAGAGGAGTCAAAAGAATCGGAATGAATGATTAAAGTCTTTGACTTTGAATATCTAAACTAAAGAAATCGAGTACACATATCGGTTGGCAAAATTTTCCTCCAAACCTTAGAGGCCAAAGGACAACCTTTGAGGATATGGTCCAAGTTTTCCATGCTATCTTTGGCGAGATAGAACAAGACATGTCGGATGACATACCCCTTCGACTCTTTGAGCATTTGAAAGCAGCTTCCCTTTCAACATAAGCCAAACGAACGTTCGATTACGTGCGCAATAGGCGGCTTCCATACCTTTGACCAAATGGCCTTATAGGGATCCCAATTAAGAAACTCAAGGGCCCGGTAGGCCGACTTGGTAGTGAACTCACCATTCTTAGTTAGGACCCAAGAGCAAGGAGGGGTTGGAGGTCCTATTTGAAAAACCGTGGCTGAAATCTCTCTCAAAATCTCGGTGGGAGAAGGTGATCAAACGGGGCCGGCGCCAAAAGCCTTCGTTGTCAACGAAATCGAGATGGGTTTGGAGATATCTTGACTTGGAATGGGAGAAAATGAAACCAGCTTTAAAGGACCATGATCCCCACCTTTGAAGTCATCCCAAAATTTGATTTTGTCATCCCAAACCTTCCACTTAATGTAAATGGAAGCTTCATCCCAAGATTTAATCAGGTTCCTCCAAAAATAAGACATGCGAGATCGGCGGGGGATGACATTGAGATTCTTGTACTTTTGTTTCAAAATCCGAACCCAAAGGGAATTAGGTTGTGATTGGATCTTGAAGATCAATTTCATCATGAAGGCTTTATTTTGAGATTCCAGATTCAGTAATCCGATTCCACCATGGTGAGAAGGCTGACATAACTCACTCCATTTCACCAGACTGATTCCACGTCGATCGCTTGAGTAGCCCCATATAAATTTTCTAATAATCTTCTCAATTTTAGCAAAGCAAGAAGAAGGTAGAGTTGTGCTCTACATGGTATAAAGCGGGATGGAGGCCAGGGTTGATTTGGCTAAAGTCATCCGGCCAGCCAAGGATAGAGAATGGCTTTTCCATCCGAGAGTTTCATCGAAGCACGGAAATGATGTGTTCAAAGGTTCTTTGTTGAGACTCTTCCATTAATGAGTGGGACTCCCAGATATTTACCTAGGGAATCGGAGGTTTGGTACCCTAGGACATCACCAAGATGCCTACGCAAAGAGGAGTCAACGTTCTTAGAAAATTGAATCATAGACTTAGAGCAGTTTACTTGATGACCAGACGATAGGCAAAAGTCAGATAAGACTTCCTTAATCGAGAAGCTTCTTTGAAGAGTTGCTTTCCCAAAAAGAACCAAATCGTCTGCAAAGAAAAGGTGAGAAAGGGATACTCCCTGTTGACCCAACTTAATTGGTTGCCAACTCCCATTTTTTACCATGGCTTCAATTAAATGGGATAGACGCTCCATACAAAGGACGAAGATGTAAGGAGAGAGGGGATCACCCTGCCTTATACCACGCTTAGGGGAAAAACTTCCCGTAGCTTTCCCATTCCATATAACCTGCATAGAAGGGGAGGATATACAGTTCATGATGAGACGCGTCGAGATTATTCGGAATATCGGCATCATTGAGGGTGTCCTCCACAAAATCCCATCTTAGTCTATCGAAAGCCTTTTGAAGGTCAATTTTCAGAACCATCCAACCTACTTTCCCTTTTTTCCCCTCATGGAGTGCATAACTTCTTGGGCTATAATTATATTATCAATTATGCTTCTTCCCGGAATAAAACTTGTTTGGGTCTGACCAATCAAATCTGGTAATACTGAGCGCAACCGATTAGCTATAGTCTTAGAAATGATCTTATACAGAACAGAGCACAGACTAATAGGACAAAAATCACTTATAGACGATGGATGATCAACTTTAGGAATTAAAGCTAGCATGGTGTGGCATAAAGCTGGATCAAAATAAGAACCTGACCAATGGCGTTGAACAAAGGTAAAGATCTTGGATCCGACAATATGCTTTGCGATTGGTAGAAAAGGCGTGAATACCATCCTTCCCTGGTGATTTAAGAGGATGCATTTTGAACAGAGCTTGTTTAACTTCCTCCAAAACTACCTCACAGTCAAGCTGCTGTCTAGACAAAGCAGAAATAGGAGGGAAGGCTCCCTGGAGAGAGAGGGGACAAAATTGGTGGTCCTCCAGAGAATAAAGGTCAACAAAAAAGTGTTTGGCAGTGGTAGAAAGAAGATCATCGTCCAAAATCCAGGAGCCATCGGGACCCTTAAGCTGAGAAATTTGATTTTTCTTTCTCCTCATCAACGCTTTCAAGTGGTAGAAATGAGTATTTCGATCCCCAAGGCAGATCCACTCTGAAGATGATTTTTGTAGCCATAATAATTCTTCTTGAAAGCTCACCTCTTCCAGTTCTTCTCTCAAAGAAATTTCCAGATCTACAAGGAAGTCGGAAGGAGGGATCGATTGATCTTCTAATTTGGATTGGAGCCCAGAAATACGCCGGAAGAGCTTCCGTTTGCGCCTACCGATATGCCCAAAAGTCTCAAGATTCCAGATCTTCATCTCGCTCTTGAACGTTTCAATGCAGGGGAGGAGCTCATTGCCAGAGTGCCATATACGGCGGACCATATTTTGAAAATCAGAATGAGCCAACCAAGAAGCAAGGAACCTAAAAGGAGGCTCAGAAGGACAAGCTTGGTAATTGAGGCCCAAGTGAATACAGATCGGCCTGTGATTTGAATGCAGCTTTGGAAGATGATCAATGGAGCTTCTCGGGAAGGCTTGGATCCAAGAAGGAGAACAAATTGCCCTGTCTAAACGCATAAAGAGGGTACCTTTTCTCTAGGTGAATCTTGGGCCATTATGGCCCAAATCAATAAGGCCATTTGAATGGAGAAACTTGTTGAAAAGAAGACATCCATGGGCCTTGCGAGGAGAACCACCTTGCCTCTCGTTCTGATTAATAATAGCGTTGAAATCACCAGCAAGAATCCAAGGGGATGATAGATTGGTGGCAATTTGACCCAGATCTTCCCAGAGGAATTTACGATACTGATGTTGTGGACTACCATAAATAACAGTGAAGAGGAATTTGGAGTTTAAATTGTTCCAACAAACCTCCATATGCGCAAATTGAACTTGACTGGCTAAAATATTTAGAGACACCTTAGAGGACCAAAGGATCCAAATGCCACCAGAGAACCCTGACGATTCCACTCGGTGAGAATGAAGAAAGCCCAGTTTTTTGATCACCTTGTCAGCTCTGGTACCTAAAATTCTAGGTTCAACTAAAACAAAAATGTCGGGCTTATAGTTAGCCACATAAGATCTGAAAATTGAAGGGAACTTTTTTTTAGAAGCTCCTTGACAATTCCAAGTAATTATTGACATAAAAACAAATATTAAGAGGAAAGATTGGGATGAAGAGTAACTCCCTCGTTCTGCATGTTCACGTTTGGAGCATTATGATCCATCTGAAATTCTTTCGCCACTTCCTTCAAAAGATTAGTTGAGGGGCCTTCATTAATTGAGATGGACTTGCCTCCCAATTTGTGAATGGTCACACTAGTGGAGAGTTTTAGCCCTCTACTTTTGGAAAGAGGATCGTTTCCATTAGTTGGCTTGGCACTTACAATAGTCTGACCGTTAGGCCCAGATGCAAAGCGTTGGGCCTCTTTACTCTTGCGAGGAAGTCTTGAGTCTTCTATGTGGATTGCACTATTGAATTTTGGGTCAAGGGATGACGTGGCCTCCCGGCTACATAATGCTTAGACGAAAAAGACAATCCGATTCACCTTATGGGGCATAGGCGTTTTTGTTTGGTCCCTGTGCCGGAATTTTTTGCACCCTTTGATTCATTTCCTTTTTTCTTTCAGATAAAACCATCAGCCTTTGGGTAAGGATCACCTACGGCAGAAACGACAGCCTGGGGAGCAACGTCCTCCACTACCTCGTCTTCCACTACCTCATACAGAACCCCATATCGTGATGTTCCAGCCACTTTCTTATTCCCATGCGCTTCATTCGGTCTGTCCCCTCTGACAAAAGGACGACGACGCCGTTGGACCTGCATCCAGGAACCAAATTCAGAGGTTTCACGCGCTTGAGAATCTGCAATTGGCGCGTTAGACTCAGGTGCTAGTGGAAGTTCTGTTGAGACACCGGAGGATGGAGATTTCAGCGCAGGGCATGCTTCTTTGAGATGCTCATATCTCCCACAATGGAAGCAGATGGACGGAAGACCCTCGTACTCAACGTAAATAGTCTCACCATCGACCATAATCTTAGAGATTAGGGGTTTGGAAAGGTCGAGGTTGATTGCAATCCTTGCGAACTTGCCTCTTTCCCCAGAGTTAGTATTGTAATAAACTCGAATAACTTCCCCAAAAACTCCCCCAATAGAACGGATGACACTCTTTATGATAGTAGCGAAGTTTGGAAGTTTTGGAAGTACGATCCAACCCATTATATGGTTAATAACGTGGCTATGAGGCTTAAATGATGGAGACCAGGGCTGTACTGTGAGGTAATGCCCGAAAATCACCCAGGGTCCAAACAAAAGAGCATTCTGGTAATCCAGATCATCTTGGAATCTAACCAAAAAACAATCCTCATCAAGGTCGGTAAGCCTGATTTGGCCGGTGGCCCGCGAGATTTTGGAGTTGGGTGCGAAGCTGACGGTATCCCATTTTGCGACCAAGTAATTTAACAACCACCGCCAGGCCCATTCTCTTATTAAGAGTCTCTATGACGTGGGAAGCAAAGTCCACCGTAGGAATATTACCATTGAGACCAATAGAGACGTCTCCCATGTTCAGAACTATATCGTCTTCTTCCTCGACAGGATTTTTTGAATCGGCGTTCAACAAAGATGTCTTTGAATGATGGGACGTTGGAATCGTCATTAACATTGGTTTCACCCATCGAACCTCCGAACGGGAGGTAGTGCGAAGGAAAGAGGAGTTTACGGAACAAAATCGGGATTTCAGTCGGTTCAATTGTATCGGCCCGAGAGAAAATCGAAGAGATGAGCTGCGTCCATAATGGTATCCTGTGATCGAGGTCGCCTAACTTGGCTCTCTTCGCCGATTGGTCTTCACCGGGGTGAGGAGGGGGATCATTCTTCAGACTGCTTTCGATGAAAGGAACAGTAGACATGAATAAAGCTTAGAGGAAAACTAGAGAGAAGGAGGAGCTTCTCTCTCATCCATTATATACTTCTTGTCTCCTTTTGTTCTTAATATAAGGCCCAGGTAACTTTTTTTTTTTTTTGGAAATATTAAAGAAGATAACAAAATTACTTAAATTATAGTATATGCTGTATATTATTATATTGTATATCATTTTATATGTTAGGAAAATTAGTTTCTAGAAAAATGATAATTATAAATATTTTAAAGTAATTTATTTAACTTTCTTAATTTTTTTCTTTATTTTAAAAATACAATTAAGAATTATATTAAAGGCATGGTAGGAAGTAACTTTCTAGCTTTGTTTGGAACACGTACAGCAAAAGCTGAGGCTTAATTACCTTTGCAGGTCGTATCGAGGTGAGAGAGGTAAGGGTTGCCTCTGTATAGTATCCAATGTTGTCAAAATCGAGTTTCTACGTAAATATGGAAGAGGTGGTAGAAACGTAAATCGTAGAAATGACACGAAACGTAAAGTTTCTACTTTCTACTACTTAAGGTCATAGCTCAAAATTATATATATATATATATATACATGAAAAAAATCATAAATCACTACTCAAAATTCAATGAACAATTTCATATTTTAAAAATATAAGCCATATAACTATATAAAACATTAAAAAAAATTATGTTAAAAAAAACTTACATTAAAAACTTACATTTATAACTATGGAAATATGTTAAAAACTATATATAACTCTCCATAAGTCATGAGTTCAAGTTGCACGATGGAAATATGGTTTTCAACTTTTCATCCTTTTTTATCATTTTTTTTGTTAAAGTGAAAAAGGTAAAAACAATAAAAACGTAAGTTTTTACAATTTTTACGTGTTTAAACAAAGTTTCTATTAGTTTTCGCTTAGAACAGTTTTAACTTGCATTTCAACACTATGACCCTAGGTTTTTACATTTTTACATTAGTTGTTGACAACACGATAGTACCCAATGGCCAATAATGCCACTTTGAGTTTTTGCCTCGGTGTTGTGCTTCTTTGCGAGGCATAGCCGCTTTCGTCAGTTCAGGAGGAAGGTAGTATACAGAGATCATTTGAGTGCACGAAACTTCACGTGCAATGACGCACACACAAGGATGAAGGAACAAGCTTGTAGATCGACGATCTTTTCCTTCATTTCTGTTTTCTTTTTTCCCCAGCGTGCCCTAATGAATGATTGACACAGCGCGTTAGTGAGAGGTGTGGGCAAAAATAGGGGTGAGCAAAGCCAAACCGAAACCGAAAACCGAACCGACTATTTCGGTTTTCGGTTTGTTCGGTTCGGTCATTTCGGTTTTCGGTTTTGGTTTGGTTGTTATTTTTGGGTTATTTCGGTTCGGTTTTTGTAAATTTAATTCGGTGTTAACTGAATAACCGAATTATACGTAAAACGACGTCGTTTAGGATTCTAGCAAAAAAAAATGCAGACTTCATCCATCCTTAATCCATTAATCGGCCCAATTCATTCACAACCCAATTGCCAAACCCTACCCATCACTCAACTAAAAAAAAAAAAAGTGCTCAACCCGTGTATTTTCATTTGGATCAAAACTCAAAAGATCATCAACCCGTCGGCCGTCACTCAAGTTCAATTGATTCAGTTCATCACAATTCACAACCTCAGTCACAACTCATCCCTAACCCTACCTCAGTACCTCGTATCCGTCGGCCCTCGCGAGTCGCAGAGTCGCAGTCAGCCAGTCACCCTCTCGATTCACCTCAGTCACGACTCAAGTTCGGTATGCTTGTATTTTCAATGGGTGTCGCATCTGTTAGTTTTTTACAAGACTGGGTTTGTTTGTCAGTTAAATTTACGAGCAATTGCTTATTTCATTGTGCCATGAGTACTGAGATGGACTTCTTTCTTATTCTATTCAGATCTGATCCAAGCATTTTCGAGTTGCCAAGAAATACTAATTTAAATGCATAAAGATAGTGATCGTCGGGTTGGAAGCGTAAGTAGTCATTTTGCTTTGGAAGTGTTTGTTTAAATGTCTTATTTTTAGCCCCCAAAGTCCTAAATTTCTTATACCCATTTTCAAGGAATAAGAGAGGCAAGCCAGTAATCATAGACCCAGGGCTTTACCTTCACAATAAATCAGAGATTTGGTGGGTCATTAAGTAAAGATACTAAACGCTCTAACAAGTTAGATTCTTGTTCATATATCGCTGATTTGTTCTTCTGGGCATTTTAATATGTAGCTGCTTCAATTTAAATGAGAAGACTGTTAGACTTTTTGGTTGTTCATTGAGAGTTTATGGTATCTATGATTTTGGTTTTACATTTATTGGTTCAAAGGAAATCCCATGATGATTTAAAGTATTCACTGGGGTTTTTGTTTCCTAGTAATCTGTGATTAATTGAATTATGGGACCCTATTAAACTATTTTGCATGTGATGTACTACCTTATACTCGCATGATTTGTAAGGCCGCAGAACCATGTTTTTTTGGCTCAAAGGTTGGTTGAAGTCTGTCACTTGATGTGTATTCTAACACCATTATAAGTAGCTGTTGGATATGCTTGGCTAGATTCTTTGGTGGAATACAATTTTAGGGCTAACTTAAACCAATATCCTCATATGTTGTTTGAGGTTATGAGGGAGTACGAGTCAAAATGTTTTGTCAGTGAACTGATAGAGAATGGTTTCCTTCAGGATTACAATTTTCTCTTCAAGATTACAATTTTCTGTTTTAACTTGAAATAATTATTCATCTCCAGGTGAAATTATGGCTAACCAAGTTGCTTCTGTACCAACTACTGGGGATAGTGCAAGTGTGACCAATAAGCCTTCACCAGTTGCAGCTGGGAAAAGGAAAGCTATGAAGCAAAGATCCAAAGTGTGGGACCACTTTACCAAATTTGTGAATGATGCTGGTGAGGTAAAAGCTAAGTGTAATTACTGTCCAAGTGTTATTGCTTATGATCCAAAATCAAATGGAACCACTGCCCTAAATAATCATTTTGCGAATGCTTGTAAGAAGAGGCCCCCTCCTGAAGAACTTAAACAAAGTCATTTAAGCTTTAATGCTGAAGATGATAAATTCAGCCTTGTGAATTGGAAATTTGACCAAGATGGTATTAGGAAAGCCTTGGCATCTATGCTAATTGTTGATGAATTGCCTTATAAGTTTGTTGAGGGTGTTGGGTTTAAGAATTTTATGTTGTATGCCCTTGATTTAAAATTCCATCAAGATGGACAATAGCTCGTGATTTGTTTTAGTTTTTATATTGATGAAAAAAAATGAGATTTAAAGATTATTTGGAACAAAAAAAACAAAGGGTTTGTCTTACTACTGACACTTGGACATCTATCCAAAGAATTAATTACATGTGTATTACTGCCCACTTTATAGATGACACATGGTCAATGAAAAAGAGGGTTTTGAATTTCATTCCTATATCTAGTCACAAGGGGAGGGACATTGGAATTGAAGTTGAGAAGTGCTTGCTTGAATGGGGTATTGAAAGGGTGCTCACAATAACTGTAGATAATGCTAGCTCTAATGATGTGTCAATTGAATATTTGGAAGGCAAAATTGTAAGGTGGGGGCATTCAGTTATGAAATGTCAGAATTTGCATATGAGATGCGTGGCACACATAATCAATTTGATTGTCAGTGACGGGCTAAAAGAAGTAGGACAATCAATTAAAAAAGTTAGAGAGGCTGTCCGCTTTATTAGACAGTCACCATTGAGAATGAGGAAGTTTAAAGAGAGCTGTGTTGATGAGAAAATTCAGAGCAAGCAAATGTTATGCTTGGATGTCCCTACTAGGTGGAATTCTACCTATTTGATGTTAGAGACTGCTCAAAAATTTGAGGCAGCCTTTAAGAGGTATGAGGATAAAGATCCATACTTTCGTTTTGATTTTGAAGATGGGGTGCCTGAAAAGGAAGATTGGAAGAATGTTAAGAGGATGACTATGGTGTTGAGTCATTTTTATGATTTGACTAATCGAATTTACGGATCTTTATATGTCACTTCCAATAACTTCTTTCGTGACATTTACATGGTTTATCGTTTCTTGAATGAGTGGACAAAAAGTGATTTCTTTGGAGTTATCTAATGTGGCAAGTAGAATGAAGGAGAAATATGACAAGTATTTGGGAGATCCTATGAAGATCAATAAACTTCTTTATATTGCCCTTTGTTCTTGACCCCGATATAAGCTAGATTGGGTGCAATTTGCTCTTTGTAAGATGCATACACGTGCTGTTGGGGAACATTTGGGGGTGCATGTTAAAGAAGTCTTGATTTCTTTATATAATGAATACAATCGGGTTATTTCTCCTTCAGCCCATCTTGAAATGGGACCATCGAATGACACACAAGATCTTCTTGATGATGATGACCCTAGTCTAAAAGTTAGAAAATTGCTTGATATTGAGGAGCAATTATTCATGGATGAGCATCTTGGTGGAAGGACTAGTAGAACAGAAGTGGATAGATATTTAAATGAAGAAATTGAGCCTAGAAAGGATGATTTTGATATATTAAGTTGGTGGAAGGTGAATAGTCCTAGATTCCCTATTCTTTCTCAAGTAGCAAGAGATGTGTTGGCTGTCCCAATTTCTACAGTTGCTTCTGAGTCTACCTTCAGCACTGGAGGAAGAGTTCTGGATTCATTTAGGAGCTCTTTAACGCCTAAAGCTGTACAATCACTAATTTGTGCTCAAGATTGGGTTAGACACTCACTTAACTATGTTGCAGAAGTAGGAGACGATGATTTTCAGCAAATAGAACTTGGTAATACTTTTTACATCTATTTTCTATTTTTATTAGAATTATATTTATTATGATCTTTCAAGGGATGTCTAATTTTGTTTTTTATTAGATTTTCAAAAAATTGCATTGGAGGCAACTGTTGACATATAGTAGATGCAATGCAAATATCTTTGTAAGTAATCTTTCTTTATCTTTGTATTTTGTTAATATTTATTAGAGACTCTCTCTTGTCAGTATTTTTTACTCCTAGTTTGATTATTTAGTGTTTCCCTTGTCTGATCAACACACATAATTGTTTGAGGTTTTGTATTGCATTGCATGTTGATTCAGTTCTGTTTCATCAATTTAATGATTTATTTGGCCTTGTGTGCTAGGGATTGTTGTGAATGGATTATTCATCCTTGTTCGTTAGATCAAAGTGAAGCTACATATTGTGGTTGCAATCCCTTCCATAACCAGATGTATATCTAGTTCTGTTTTATTAGTATTTCTGAATTATGAGAGTCATAATTATTTATGCACTTCATTTTGTTTTTGTGCAAAGTGTATGATGAAGTTCTAAAGCTAATAATGCAGCACCATTATTAGTAATGTTGTATTGTTGTAGACTTGTAGATCTGTAATGTTGTAATCAATGTAATGTTGTACTTAGTTTGGGCTTTCGCCCACTTTCTATCGAAAAAAATAAAAAAATCTGCAACCGTTTTGATATACACTCTGATCAAACATAGTAAAAAAAAAAAGATTGGCCAATTACTGTCCAAGTGGGAAGGCCCACAAGAAGGCCCAGTAAAGCCCAAAACTGAAATAAGTGATAAACCGAACCGAATTATTTCGGTTTATTCGGTTCGGTTTATTTCGGTTTTCGGTTCGGTGTTAAAAAAACCATGTATTTCGGTTTTCGGTTTTAACCGAACACCGAACCGAAAAACCGAATGCTCACCCCTAGGCAAAAAGGGTCGTCTGGGTCTTCTCTCCTGCTATAGGTTGCTTATGGAACTCCAAAATTTGCGGATGTACCATCAATTAAGGGGCCGATTTAGAAAATTTATGAAGGATAGGCACTAGTGGTAGGGGATTCGGGCGGGTTTTGAAATTTTTTTTAAGGAAAGTTTTAAATGCATTAAAAAAATAAAATAAAATAATATTAAAAAAATATTCTTGAAATCAAGTGAATACTGATGATGTAATAAGAGAGACAGTTATTTTACAAATCTGTCATTTAGAAAAGTAAAGCTAAGTGTTGTTAGAAATGCAGCTACATAAGTTACGATGAAAAGTGGACACTCAATAAGTTCAAGTATATATATTTTAATAACAAAAATATATTACAATAAAAATAATTACAATGTCATTCTTCTAGGCCTTATTTTTTGGAATTTCATCATAATTGTCTTATTATCAATGCTATCAAATATATCTTTTTCAATATAAGGCACTAAACAATCATTCAATCATTTATCTCTCATCTGATTACGGAGTGCAGTTTTGATGTATTTCATAGCTGAAAATGCTCATTCAACCACGGATTTTAGCCATTTTTTTTAAAAAAAAAAAATCGTTTAGATTGATTATTTTAAGGGTAGACACTTTCCCCCTAGTCATATACTTGCGTCCACCATCGACTACCACCACTTACATGTGCATTCAAGATTCGAGAGGTCTTTACCGCTTGTAATGTTGGAAAGAGGCCATGTGGAATGGATGATCGAGGTGATAAGTATTATGCATGTAAAAAAGAAATAAGTAGCATCCAAAATTTGTCATATAATATATAAAAAGGAGTAATAATGTTGCTAATCGAGAGCGCTTAGTGGGATGCCTTTCTTTTTTTTTTCCTTTTTTTTTTTTTTTTTTTTGCTTTTTTTTTTTTTTTTTGCCATTTTAACCCTTTTGAGGAGCTATACATTTTTCTTTGATTTTCTTTGGCTCCTTTTTCCCTTTTTATGGGATGTCTTTTTTCTCCCCTTCTTTTTGGAGCTACAGTTTTTTTTCCCCTTTTCTCTTTCTCTTTTGCCATACCTTTTTCTCTTATTTTTTTGGTCATCCCACACATATTTAAATAATAGCAACAATAAGATGTAATTTAGTAAATGACAAATCATAATGCCTAGCAATAAATTTACACGCACAATAAGTTACCACAATACAATGGAATTTAAGAAAAGTGATAGGCTCAAAGGGGCAGCAAGGGATAATGATATTTGTGGCTTGTGTTTGGGATAAATAGGGTTTAGAATATGAATGCCTCTATTATTTTAAAGAATTGCACATGCGTAATGTAGCCCTAAAAAGAATTAAAACAAGTTCGAAGAGTTACCGCGTAGGAGGTTAATCACACAATTTTTGGAAATATAGGCTCAAAGATCCTTTCAACAAGGCTATCTCTCTTGTGAGATATTCACAAAATCCAACTGAAGACTAACTGATTGCAAAGCATTTGTCTTACTTGTTTCTAAGGCTAACCTTCATAATATAATCAACTAAGCCATCACAATATAATCTAAGGATGAATATGAGAGATTCATGCATGAATCAGAATATTCAGGACATGCACACTCCCTAGTCAATATAATCCAATCAAAGTGAATGCAAATATGTGGTCTCAAACAAGATGCAAGCCAAGTTCTAGAGTAAGGAAAAGATAGGTGGTACACACATGAAATGAATATGATTAGAACCAAACGCCTCACTGGGTCATAACTACCTACTCAAGATTCACCTAAAGCCAAAACCGTTGCCATGTAGCTTTTCCACTCAATACACGATCAATCACTCATCAATTCAAGATTGCATCCAAACCAAGGATTACCTCATACTTGCAATTCTCACATCCAAAACAATTTTTTTTTTACATTTAAATTTTTCCCCATAACATAAAAACAAAGGAAGCACACAAAACTCAAAATATGATATGCAATCAATCTAAGCCCAATCAAATAATAAACAATACGATATAAGAGTGTGAAGAGAAAGTGTACAACCAGGCAAAGTGAGTTGCATCTTGCACGACCAACTCCTCATGTCATGTGTGGGAATTCCGCATAGAAAGACTTCAAAAAGCTAGCCCACTGGTCTCCTTCTTAATCTTCACAAGACATAAACAAAATAAATTTCTTCAAAATGAACATACAGCTTTCAAAGCAAGGTAGATAAAGCACATAATGCATTTTTCTAGGAGTTCAACCATCTATAGTTTTTTTTTTAAAAAAAAAATTAATTTTAAAAAGTTGGGACATTCATTCTAAATAATACTAATAGTATATTTATGGGTGATTCATAAAATTTGATCATAGTGAACTTATACACCCTTTTTGCTCAATTTACATCATCAAATGCGTTAGAAGTGAGTATTTTAAATCAAAATGCAAGTCAACTCTGGCACTATATGGTACATATCGTGATACATAGTTGGTATCTTTTGAACTTGAGAGGTGCACTCACCATATATTTAGTAAACCCCTTACAGTGTCAAGCAGCAAAATAAACTATCAAATAATAATCATTAAGGAATCCAGCATGCATAGCCCGACCAAAATAAATAGTTTGAGTAAGAAGTTCACATACATTCAAATTCTCAATTGCATGCCATGCATACTTCCTCAGCATGCCCATATTTATTATAAAGAACCATAAAAATTGTAATTACTTAGAAGGACCAAACATCAAAATATAAATTTAAATTTACTAAATTGCTCCTAATCAATCTTCTTGTATTATCCCTTGTATTCAAAATTAACAATTGTTAAACTCATATTTTTAAAAAATAAAAAATAAAAATCACCAATTTATATTATCAACACCGATGTCAATTAAGTTCTTTTTATAAAATAAAAATAAAAATAAACTTATTTATATTTTTCAGGATATAATAGGTTAATTAGATTTTTTTTATTGTATTAACATTACGTGAATTTTTTAGCCCACATAAATTTCTTCTTAAACAAAAATAAGTCATACAAACTTTCTTAGTTTAATATATTTGATAAATTATAAAAAAACCTTGACTTTTATTAAAATTATGTAATTCCATTTTTAATTAAATTTTTTGTTAATTTAAAAAGTATAATTTTTAAAAATTGAAAATGCGTATTTTTTTTATATAGATATATATTCAAGTTATGAAAAGTGAGAAAACCATTGTTTAATTTAATGAAACTTAGAAGTTTGTATTAGTTTTAAAAATAGAATGAGGAAGAGAATGTAAGAGGCAATGCAAAAGATTTTGTTAGGGGCATTTTAGTATTTTTAATTTTTATATTTGGTCCTTCTAAATAATTACAATTTTTATAGTCCTTCTACACAAATATCTTTTCCTTTAGGTCCTTTGTTCTAATCTTCCCTTTGTTTTTCTAACACGTCATCATGTTATGAAATTGTTAAAAAAACATGAAAGTTGAAGGTCTTGTTATATTTTGGTCTAACGACTTGTGAACCAGGCCTGTATTTATTTGAAAGGTAAATCCAGCGTTTCCATGATCAGTTTGGAACTTGGTAAAGCTGAAAGAACAGTTAAAACGTGTTTCCATGATCAGTTTGGAACCCAAAAAACTGAAATAACAGTTAAAACATGTTTTCGTGATCAGTTTGAAACCCGATAAAACTGAAAGAACAGTTAAAACGTGCTTCCATGATCAGTTTGAAACCCGGTAAAACTGAAAGAGCAGTTAAAACGTGTTTCCATGATCAGTTTGGAACCCGGTAAAACTGAAAGTACAGTTAAATCCGCGTTCCTTAATTGGACCCCGGATAAACTGAAAGTTATACAGATTAAATCCGTGCTCCTTAATTGGACCCTGGATAAACTGAAAATTATACAGTTAAATCCGCGCTCCTTAATTGGACCCCATATTCTATTAATACATAACCCGAACAAAAAACAAAAAAGATTCCAACTACGCAACTAGAATCTGGTTTCTAAATACTTGCAAAAATTTTAAACAACAGAACTAAACAGAAAATATAATTACTAACTTTAGTCATATTATACCTGTTTGTTCAATTAGATTGCTTCAAGATTAACCTTTGACCATTTAAAGCTCAAATTGAACACTAACTTTAGATTATTTATCAAGTTAATCACTTGTAGAATTAAATTGAGTTTATTAGCAATGTGCATAATGATAAAATGAATTTACCTCTTTTCTATGAAAAATGCCAGCAGCAAGCGCAGCAGATGCATTGGTTTTAGCAAATACTTCAGAAAAGTGATGAACAGCACCAGCACCACTACTTGCAATCACAGGGATACTCACGGCATCTGAAATCAACTTAACAAAATATATATCAAATCCTTTCCCTTGACCTGAAATTTCAATAATGGAAAAATAGAAAGTTAGAAAAGATGTAGGAAACGAACATGATATTCAAGAAGTGATGTTGATGTAAAATCCTGCCTCAAATTGGTCTAAGAAACCAGATATTTTTATAACATCTTTTCTCAGAAAGATTGAAGCAAGCATGATCCTTACTTAAAAAATTTGAGAAACTGGACAGAAACATAAGAAACAATTATCTCTTTCGATTTGTCATCTCAAAATGACACATTAATTGCCACTAAATTGGAACTACGATTACCACAACACTATTATATTACTATTAGTACAACAGTTTGATGAACTAGTAACTCATGACACATAAATTGCCACTAAACTGCGATTCTTCACTTTGAGCTATGTTATTTATTTTTTCTTTCCCCAAGCCGAGCTCTCACAGTGGCCTCAGCCTTCGTACACGGAACCTATGCACTGGCTAATAAAATCACGACACCTCACGCATTTTTATCCTATGTGGCAGCCTCCTTGTCACCCCTCCCTTCCTCCGTTATCTTCAATATTTTCTTAGAAGCATGTGCATCTTTATCCCTCTCCTCTATAATTTTTTTAAAAACTTGTACTCTCTCTCTCCCAACTCAATCACCCACTCCTCTCAAGTCTCATCTTTCTTCCTCCCACCATGCCGCTCTCTCTCTATTTAGCTACCTATACTTGAACCTCATTTCACTCAAATCCATATACAATTTCCAGAGTAGTCTTTCATTCACTTATCAAAATTCTTCTTCTTCTACTTCCACCCATCAAAATATCCTTTTTAAAAAAAAGCATGAAAAAATTTGTATATTACCATCACAGTCAATGCAGTTAAGCAGTATTTCTCCAGCACTAAGTTCTTCAACTGCTTTTGCAAGCTCATAAGCCCCAGTTGGTCGGCCTTCTCGTCCCCCATTCACCTTAACAAGGGGGAAAGACACCGTTTCATCCTAAACAAAAAATCATTGAAAGAGAAAGACTGAGATCATGTTTCTCCTTTTATAAGCAAGATCAATCGAACATAGTTCTTGGCAAACTATACGCAAAATTAAGTTTATCTTCTGATAAAAAACACTTTCATGGCAATGGCAACTGATAAATCCCAATTTTCATATATTTTATTCCACCTTAATCATTTATTTTGGGGATTATTTTAGGCTAATTTGGATATATTAGATAATATTTGGATTATTAGCCAATTTTAGGAAATAATATAAATCAGAATTAATTATAAAATTATTGGTCCTAAATATTAATATTCGATTAATATCTTGTGATTAAATAATATTTCTTAAAATATGATAGATTACAATTTTATCATATTAGAGATCCTATGGTATAGAATTTTTCAGGGAAGCTAAAAATGAATCCAATGGTGAAATTTTATTGGGCTTCTTAAATTTTGATGGGCTCAAGTTATTATCCAAAAATCTATCTCTTTCTCCCTATTAATTAACCTAGCCGCCAAGGGAAGATTTACGCTCTCCTTGAGAGCCGCACACATTCACGCTGAGATGCACGCGAACAGGAACGCTGAGGAAGAAGCAGCCAACACACACAAGAGGTGTATTCATTCATCCCAAGGTTATTAAAATCGGACCGGTCATTGAACCGGTCTGAGTACCGTGTTAAGAGTTACTGGGTCAGACCGGAGTCAAACCAGAGTTAAACCGGGGCTAAACCGGTGTGAGTGAAAATCTTAGGACTATTAATATAAAATTATAGCAAAAATAATTTTTACCGGGTATTAGCTTCGGTTAAAAAGATATCTAATTAAACTAAATATCCATTGAAAAAAGGCTGCTAAGTGTTCTACCCAAAAAAAAAGTGTGCGCAGTGAATTGTCTTTTCACTTGGGGAAGAAGAGTTGCATTAGTCACGTCATTGTCCTTATTTCACTCACCTCCTCCCCACTTTTTATTTTCTACTTTCCTTATGTTCGAACGTTTCTCTTTCTTTTCTCTCGGTCTCTCTCACAAAGCTTCCAGCCATGGGTCTCTCTCCATCTTCTCTCTGCCCGTCTGTTCTCCGGGCTCACCGTTGCCCGGGCCGTCGATCGAACCTCGGTCATCCGCCATCGTCGATATCCGGTGGCCTCCCTCCTCGTCGATCTCCGGCGGTTTCGAGGGCAAAGAAGTAGCGGTTGCTCGGTCGGTGACCTCATACGTCGTGGCTCCCTCGTTTTTCGCCTATACGAGCCCTAGCCGCTGGGCTTTGTACCCTTCTCTGTTCATCTCTCTCGCTTTCTATGTCGGAAAGTTTTTTTTTAAAAAAAAAAAACGAGAGCCAACCCCGGTTTCTATGGTTTTCCGGACCGGCTTCACGGCCGGTTCGCCGGTTTCCGGTCCGAACCGGCCGGTCCGGTCCGGGTTTAATAACCATGATTCATCCATTCTTCCACTCACTTACGGGACCCACGCAAGCAATCAATTGAATCATTCCATTGATTAATTCTTCATACGGTCCCACGGTCATTCACGTTTCATCAACAATTGAATTCTTCTTCATCCCATGACCGCGAGGAATTACTTGAAGCGTGTGGTGGAGGAGTTTCTATGGCAGCTTGAGATCTTTAGGAGGCAACTTGGAAGGAGCATGGGGGAAGCTAAAGCTTAGGAACTTACACTTGAAGACCACAAGGGAGTGTTGTTCTTTTTATCTTTTTAAATTCAAGACTTGAGATAATTTAGTTTTAAATGATTTCAAGTTATTTAATTGAGAACAATCTAGTTTTAGATTGTAAACATACTTCTATTGGATTGGATTGATAAATTGAAGTTTTTATGTTTAAGACAGGATTTTTGTTTACAACCTTTATATTGTCAATTGATTTAATAATTGAGTTTTCATTATTAATTTAATTGTCAATTGGGTTTATCAATTTAATTGTTTAATTAGGTTGATAAATTGTTTAGTTGTTTAATTAGATAATTGTGAACAAGATTTCAAAATTATTTAGAAATTAACTGGGTTTGGTTTTTAATGAGTTTAATTAGCCACCGCTTATTTCACTATAAGTTTTCTAGTGGAATAAGTGTGATTGAACTTGAGGGTTTCCCATGTTTCAATTAGGTAATTAAATTAATTAATTTCAATTCTCCATTCACCCCTTTGGTCTATTTAATTGATTTAGGCTAAGAAATTTTACTTTCGTGTGAATCCTAAGTTGTCCCTTTATTGTCATAACCAACTAGATTTTCGTTGTCTGATTTACTTTTATTCAATTTTCTCTTCTTAGGATTTTAATTATTCTCTTATATCAAAACCCCCTAAAATTGCATTCAAATTCATACATATTAGATTCATTCTCACTTAGGTTTTAAACTCAATTTTCATCTTGCACTTAATTAATTAATTGCATATAGGTAGTAGTATCTTGCATTCTAGTTTAGTTTTATTTCATTGCATTTTTATCACCTAAATTCAACCTAAAGAAAAACCCACATATTGCTCCTTGGGAGAATGACATAGGTTGACCCTAAACTACATAATTAATTAGGACCTAGTTTAATTGATTGCTTTAGCGACAAAAACAAGCTCATCAGCAACATTTCTGGTTGCATTCTAATCACAGAAATCCCTTGAATATTATTTAAACTCTTGTTGAACTCTATAATCCACAAAACTATGAAAAATAAATTGTGAGAGCTATACTTTTACTTTATATCAAGCTATCTAATAGCAATGATGAGGAAGATGATAAACATACTTTTCAAGCAAGAAAAACTCTAAAATGTACAAAATTAAAAACTGCCAAGATAGGTTGCAATACCCTTACAGTACATCATGCATTCCTAATTCACTAGTATAGAAGTAACTAAAAATAGATCTTATATTTAGTTTTCTCTTAATGTCTCTCACGGTCATTCAACTTTTTACTGGGTGAGAATAATGATCAAAAGGGAAAATGTTCAACAGAAGCAGACAATTAGTCAAGAATGTCATCCAGAAAAATGTGTTTAGTAATAAGTAAAACGATGAGGAAATAGGGCTTACTGTACACAGGTACCAAGCATATGCTTCTCCATTTGGACCTGAAATTTATTTTTCAAATAAACGAAGAATGAACAAATTATTATTAAAAAATTAAACGATTTCTATCTATCATTACATCCCAAAACATCTTTGGGATGCTGTACTTTAAGTACAAGAATTTCCTCTAAAAAAGGGGAACCTTTCAAGAAAACACACAACTCAATTTGTTAGAACTAATAGTTGCTTTTGAGCTATAATTAATGATAATGATTAGCCATATCAAACCAATGGTAAAGGAGAGAATCACAATAGAATATAGCAAAGTACATTGGGAAATTATCAGGAGGGCTAATTCTTCAATATCAGACATAAAGGACCATAAACCTGCACATCTTTTGGTAGATTGATTGATCTATCAATACTGCCTGCTAGGTGAAAATAGATTGGTGACTTAATAGAATGTTCAGTTCTAATATGCGTCATACACTAATTTATAATACAGTCAGACAATCAGAAATAGCCCTTGGGCAAATGACTTTTCATCACTGGTAGAGCACCAATTATGAATCTAGATTCACATAATAGACCATATAGTATAAAACCATATTACAATGGAAGAATGACTGTTTACCTGGTTTATTGGAGATGACGAAATAAACCAAGAGTTCACGAACAGACTAGGAGACGAGATCATGAACTGTGCCGAAGGAAACTCGCCGATGATGACTAACTAAGCGTGACCTAAGACGCCGGAGAAACAGAATAGACCACCGAGACCACGGGCACCCATGAAGGAATCATTGGAACTAACGATCTGCACTGACGAACACACGGTCATGAAGGAACCACCGAAACTGATGATCTGCTCTTGACAGGCCGAGACTGTATGTGACCGAAGAGCGTCGCCGAGATTCTGAGACTGAGAACGAACTGCTCAGACCTGAGGAATAGTTCGAACTTTGCCGAGAAGTGACGATGAGTGAACACCTTTTGATTCAGACAAGAGACAAGAACATGTTGGATTTAATCTCTTCTTCGCTCTGATACCATGAAGAGAACAATCAGACTGAATTTGGTATGTTATTCACACTGACCGATCACACACACATGACAGAATCGGCATTAATTAGGTTCCTATATGATACTATACAAATCAGGAAATAATCAAGATTACTTATCCATATCACTCCCTATAACTTTGGATCTGAACTTGCTCCCTAAATTTCTGATCTTGCTTCATAAGTTTTGGGATTCTGCACATAAGAGAAAAGAAAGCGCACAATAGAAATATCAGAAGAAAGTGTGCAAAGAAAGTGTACAACCGAGCTAAGTAAGTTGCATCTTGAAACACCAGTTCCTCATGTTATGCGTGGGGAATCCTTCATAGGAAGACTTCTAAGCTGCTCTTCCCAGTTTTTACCTAAAAGATATATCATTAGAAATATCAGAAGAGATATATACAAATTGATGAGCTCATATCTGCAAGTAAACAAAATACTAGGTTGAATTCTATACTCCAGTTCTTAGATAATCTCCTGGAGCTTAAATTGCATCACTTCCAGATCCAGATAAAAAATATTCTGAAGCAACTTCCAAACTAGAATAGTGCCTGGGAACATAGTTTTGTGACGTAATACTCAATTAACACTCTAAGTAAACACATAATATAAGGCTAAGGACCTGTACATCCTCAGATATAGGACTCTCACATGTAAGCTAAAATTATGGGACGACAATTCCCAGAATGACTAGTACAATACCTGCCATTAGAATCTGTAAAATCTCTAAGTCCACCCCCAACTGTTCAGGTTGCAAAAACATTTTCCGATGTATATCACAATACCTATGAAGAACATAACACATTTAGAGTAAATATTGGAAATATGTATGTGTTTACTTGATTTAAACATGGGCACACAAACTGAAGTTCCAAATAACATTGAAAACTTCCTTTCTGGCGTGATTGAAAGACCTACATCGGCAAGTCACCAAGAGGGAAGTCCCGGAAACCAGTAATGTTTAGAAAGCCGATATGCAACCCAAGGTATAGATAAGTTTAAATAACATGGTTCATAGTATGAGTAAAGAGCAGAGTTTTTGAAGGCATACCTTATCAGCTCCATATTTGTAGTACTGCCTTGCAAGCTCAATTGGCTTGCCAAGATTTCTTATCCGATGACGAAAGTATTAGTGTTGACTAACAGGAAAAATGCTTCAGAACATTTTTGTAGTGGTGAGTGCTGATAGCTAAGGAGAGAATGAGTTTAAAACTTCAAACAGTAAAAGACATCACTAATGGTATGGTTCATTAATGAAATCATAAAACAGAACAAAAAATATATAAATTTATTAAACATTTTGATGGATCCTTGGGTTAAGGATCAAAGATAATGAGTAAGAGTAATTATAGAACCAGAATCTGAAGATCTAGACCAACAGGAAAGTCAATACTTTTCTGAATATTACTTGACAATCCATTCTGTCTTACATGATAGTTTAAATGGAGAAACCACATAACTCACAAACATAAGTTATACAGACACAACTAAACTGACAATAACCTCCTAATGACTTACTAAACTTCCTAAAGGATAAGACACATAAAATATAACTTCCCAACTACAAATATTCTGCCTGAACCAAACGTCTCTTCCTTATATAAACAAGAAGATGACGTGGTGACCTATCACATTTAAATATTATCATGTTTTGTTTCTTTTAGTTTAACTACTTATCATGACTAGTTTGTGGCTTTATGCTGCAAAGGTGATGTCTAATGCTTTTAACATGAGCAACCGCCAATAAAAATAAAATAAACATTATCTACAATGCCTCTTTCTCTTTTTCTCTTTTGTTTGTTCTCTTACATCATACCAGTCTCCTTTGGTTACAACAAGCTCCCCTTGTCATTTGCCCTCACATCAAGACAAGCAATAATCTTAGCAGATAACCTCAAGCTAGTAAACCAAATAAAAAGTGTTATTATCACTCTGACCCCAATCTCCCTCCAAAAGAAGAAAAACCCCTAAAAAATAGTATGTAAAAAGAAACTAAAACCAGAGTATAATTGTGAAAGCCAGGAAATCAAGTAGACAGGATCAAAGAAAAATTTAGCCCAAGAATATATACATAAACAACTATAGTACAGGCTTCCATCACCATACCCTTTTTGCTAGTTTTGAAGCCTTCCCTCCATCAGCCTTCTGATATTAGAAGAACATTACAAATGGTTAGCCAACTTGAGATAAAATTGATAGTAACAGAATTGATTTTTGCAATGTGCATATTCAGGATAGCATGAAAGCCACCTTTGTCCTGTTTGAACTTGGATTTAAAAATCTTCTTAAAACAGAATGGCCAACATCTGCAAATTTTAATTTTAGAAATCGGCATAAGAACTAACAATAAACAACTCAAAACTTAAGAACTAAGACAATCAAAGCCAGAAGTAAAATTTTAATTTCAAATCAGAATAGATATCTTCCCCTCATTTTCCTTTTCATTTCATTTTTCTAAGTCAATGAGCCCTCCATAGAAAATGCTACAAAATAGACATACCTTTTATACTTAATTATTTCAAAAAATAAAATATTGAATCATTCAATTTCTCTCTTTCTTGACCAACAATTAGTTACAAAACATCAAATCTCTTGTTTTCTACCTAGTTAACGTATCAAATGCACATATCCGACATAATGAAGCAGAAACCAAATGATGATATACAAGATAAAAACTTGACTCCACTCTTTTCAGGATGGAACTGAACTGCATGCGCATTTCCTTTTCTAATAGGTGCTAAAAAATTGTCACCATAATGACAAATTCTCTGCAAGCCAGTATCTACTTTGCCGCTGCAGCTCACCAGCTGGAGTATGAACAAAGAGCACAGCAAGACCCTTTTTCGCAATTGCAAAGCTTTTGGCTTCTTCAGTAATTTCCCTAAGCATCCCACCAGTTACCTACTGTCTCCAGGTGTCCTGTACAGACCCCCCCCAAAAAAAAAAAAGAAAGAAAAAGAATGGTAAATCCATATTGCTAAAGTCTAACGTGTATATTTCTTATAACATGCTCTGCAAGATCTTCATCTTGTGAAACCAAAGAACAAAATGCTACTAATGAATTTTTTTCACCCAAAATAAGTGATTTTGAAATTGTAGTTTCACTTGGTGGCTCACAACACTAGACAATGGAGGTAAATATAAGACACACAAATATGATATCATTATCAAGAAAAAGATTGGAAAGCTAAGACCCTTTATAAAAGTATCAAGGTGATCGTAAGCCTTTTCTTTTTGTGATCTTTGTCGTGTTCTTTCTTCAAACTCTCTCACAACAATCAATTGTACAAAAAAGGATTAGTTTGTCGATAATAAAGGGAAGAAAATAACTAACCATTATAATAGTTTAAAGGTGAGTCTCAACCTTTTCTTTCTTGTGTTCCTTTTCTTCAAGCTCTTTCTTTAACATCTCCTGCAATCATCCGTTGTATAAAAGAGATTAGTTTACCTAGAATAAAGGATGGAAAACCATGAAACATTATATTAGTATAAAGTTACGCCTAAGCCTTTCCTTGTGTTTGTGTTCTTTTTCTTCATGTTCGTTCTTCAACCTCTCCTGCAACAATCCATTGTACAAAACATATTAATTTCCCTATGGCAAAGGTTGGAAAACTAAGAAACATTATAGTATAATGGTAAGATTACCCTTTTCTTCTGTGTTCTTTTTCTTCACGTTTCTTCTTCAACCTATCCTGCAACAATCCATTGTACAAAAGAGATTAGTTTACACAAATTAAAGGTTGGAAAACTAGGAAACATTATAGTACAATGGTAGGCTCGGCCTTTCCTTCTGTTTATGCTCTTTTTCTTCACGTTCCTTCTTCAACCTCTCCTACAACAATCCAATGTACAAAAGAGATTCGTTTACATAGATTAAAGGTTGGAAAGCTAAAAAACATTATTAAATAGTCCAGCCCAAAACTAAAGATCTAATATAAAATGCAAATGCCAAAGTGAAAAAATGACAAAAACCAAAGGGGACCAAAAGAACCAAAAGGAAATCAAATGGAAATATATAAGAATCACAAGCAAAGGAAAACCAAGGTAATTCAACATCTTTCCTATCAAAGTAATTTCATGTGAATCAAGTTTCTAAGCACCGTGGCAACAACTTTAACAAGTGAACTTAAGCTAGCTAGTTGTCCCTCACCAATGGAAAGTGTTTAGCTCTCTCACTCAAAATGTATGGGCATGTGTTTACAATAAAAAAAAATCCACCTTATCTAATCCTCTTTCCATAAGCTTGCTATCATCTAGGTTCTCCATCACTAACAATCAAATGCTAAGCATAGATCAAAAAGACATTTATTGAGTGGTAAAGCAGACGCTTTAGAAAATCAAGAGCCTCTAAGTAAATCATAGGACATAAGGAATACACATACAATAAATTTAAGGCCTTGAATGCACCACCAATTAGTACATGAAAGGGAAATATGCATAAATAAGAAATGTATACACTTCTCTTTCTTTTCCTTCTTTTTTTGCCCTTTTCAATTTTCTCAACTTTTTTTTTTTTGCCTTTTCTTTCTCAACTTGTTTTTCCCCCCCTTTTCCTTTTCTCAACTTCTCTGTTTTTTTTCACTCATGAGCAAAGCACAAAACTATCTTGAAATATCTTCTACAAGCACGCAACCATTAATATTCAAGCATAAAAGTGATATTTCAGCAATTATATCATCCCAATTAGCAAAAGTTACAGAATAATAATGCTAAGAAATCAAATTATGAACACAATTAAGAAAGAGGAATATAAGCGAGAGAGTCTCGATCTCGGGGATGTAAGTATTTCGATCATCTCTCATTTATGGGCTTTTTCTCTCTCAAACCAACCTAGGCTAGGCCTTACCATAGGCTTGTAATAATTTTAAGGCAAAATCCATATGGGGGCCCTTTTAACAGAAAAAAATCCCAAAAAAGGCCCAAAGATTCTGAAAATCCCAAAAAAGGCCCTAAGGCCTTTTCTGGAATGTCATTAAAACGTTAGTTGTTAACGGGGCTAATATAGTTGTTAACCGGGGATGATATTGTTGTTAATGTGACTGATTTAGTTGTTAAAATATTGTTGTTAATGCGACTGATTTAGTTGTTAACGGGTATTGATTTAGTTGTTAATGGAGCTGATTTAGTTGTCAACGTTTAATGAATTTATACCAGAAAAGGCCTTGGGGCTGATTTTTTGGGATTTTTTCTGTTAAAAGGGCCCCCATATGGATTTTCCCTAATTTTAATTACCAAGGTTATTAAAACTAAACTGGTCACTGAACCAGTCAAGGTACTGGGTCAAGGGTTAGTGGGTCAGACCGGAGTCAAATTGGAGCTAAACCGGAGTCAAACCGGTAAGAAAGTGAATATTTTAGCTTGTTAATATGAAATTATAAAACAAATAATTTCCTTTAATGGCTATTACACGTGGTTAAAGAGATGTTTGACTATTCTATATGTCCATAAGATAAAACGAAGTGCTCAGTGAAGTGTGTTTTCACTTCTATAGGAATTAAACTTCAGTACCCTCCTTCCCTCTTTCTATTTCCCTATACTTCTCTCATTCCTCTATATTTCTCTCAGTTTTCTCTGTCTTTCTTTGGCATTCAGCCGTTCAGCCATGGCTTCTCCACCACCTTACACCCACGTTGTTAGATCAGAGCTTGAATCCTTCAGCGGAATGACTTCTACCTCGATGATCGAGGAAGGAAGAAGACGGCGAAGCAAAGGTCGTCGACGAGGAAGGAAGAAGACGACAAAGGTGCGGTGGAGAGTCGAAGGTGTGGAGGTCGCCGTCCGCCGTTGTGTTTCTCGCTTCTCCTCTCGTTCTCGGACCCTCCTCTCTTCCACTGTTAATTTTTTTTTAAATACTGGTTGATGACCCCGGTTTCTATCATTTTTCGGATCGGATTCACGCCCGGTTTCCGGTTTGAATCGGCCGATTAAGTCCGGGTCTAATAACCATGCTAATTACTACCACGAGGCGGATCCGAGAAAATTTATGAAGGGTGGGCACTAGTGGTGGGGGGATTTGGGTCGCTCCGATTTTTTTTTTAATGAAAGTTTTAAATGCATTAAAAAACAAAAGAATATAAACAATAAAAAAAAATCAAAAAAATATTCATGAAATCAGTGAATACCGATCGAGACGGATCTTCATGTATACAATGGGGGGCCATGACCCCCCCAAAAAATGTGTCCCAAATTTTTAATAAAAATTGGACTTTTTTATACATTTGGCCCAAAAATTTATACATTTAGCTTAAAAATTTATACCTTTGGCCCCCCCAAATATTTTTTTTTAAAAAAATTAGTTAATGAGTATACATTTGGCCTCCACAAAAAATTCTTCTAAGGTTCGTCCTGATAATGCGATAGAGTTATTTTACAAACCTGTCATTTAGAAAAACAAAGCTAAGTGTTATTAGAAATGCAGCTACATAAATTACAATGAAGGGTGGGCACTCAATAAGTTCAAGTACATATATTTTAATAACAAAAGTATATTACAATAAAAATAATTCCAATGTCACCCTTTTAGGCCTTATTTTTTGGAATTCCATTATAATTGCCTTATTATCAATGTTATCAAATACATCTTTTTTAATATAAGGCATTAAACAATCATTCAACCATTTATCCCCAATCCAATTACGAAATGCAGTCTTGATATATTTCATAGCTGAAAATACTCATTCAACCACGGAATTTAGCCTATTTTTTTTTTTAAATCATTTAGATTG
This sequence comes from Acacia melanoxylon, assembly GCA_019022615.1. Taxonomy (NCBI): domain Eukaryota; kingdom Viridiplantae; phylum Streptophyta; class Magnoliopsida; order Fabales; family Fabaceae; genus Acacia; species Acacia melanoxylon. Next base: position 6,539,193 of record JAFJYJ010000011.1, read on the forward strand.
ATTATTTTAAAGGTCCCAAAAAAAAGTCATTTACATGCGTCCCCATTGGCGGCATCAATCTACTCGTATCATATATATGATTTATTTGGTGGCTCCATGTTCAAAGGTTTGGTCATTTTTGTCTTTTTATTTTCTCGGCCTAGTGTCAATGATCCCCATGTAACGTAGCTCAACAATTTTCATACTCCCTCCGGTCCTAAATCATTATTCGAGTTCGCAAAGCTCTAACACTAACATCAAGATGCTACAAATGGGACGCACGCACGCACGCACGAAAACTTACCTTTGGTATAAAAAAATATATATCAAAACTTACCTTAAAACTCCTGCATATGAGATGTCTGAGAGCTACTATTCTATTGAGTACAAATTCAGATCTTCATGAATCATCTCATCAACAGCACAACTAAGCATAACTTGTGTCAACAAAGTTTTTCTAAAGATTCTCATACCGCGCCAGCGCCTAAGGTAACGCAGTGGCATGCTTGCTGGTCTCTGCCAACTTATATCGGGGCTCGATCCTTGCCAGGACCATTAGGTCCCAATGGAAGAAAAAAAAATCCTTATACCGCTTGATCTTCCAAATAACATGTCTTGGTAGAAAACTCTTGCTCTTTTGAAGATATTTACATTGAAGCCTGTTCACGTTATTCTTGCCTTCATTTATAATCATTTAATTAGTCAGTATATATATATATATATGTAATGTTTGCTTTAGAACCTTGGAAGAAGTTAACATTTTAGCAATATCATTTGTCCTTTATCCAGAAAAAAAAAAAAAAACTCTTGCATATGCAAAGAGTGAAAGCGAGAGGATAATTATCTTCTTTTCCCTTCACACGCTCTTCCTTTTGTTTTTTTTTTAAAAATATTATATAAAGATAGTTGAATTACCTAAATTCTAATTTAGGTCAATAAACTCAACAAATTATATATCAAGTTATGCGTCATAATTAAGGATTTAAAATTTAAATTAAATTACCTTTGAGGAGAGAGTTTCATGACTTGCATTCTGAATCTGTCAAAATCGCTTCAATAGGGTTGGGGATGCTAAAGACAAAGCTGGGATTCAAGTTTAAACTTCCGAAGTTAGGGACAACAATTTGCTTAATTTTGATGTTGCTACTGTGCAACAACATGGTGATTGTACTAATTATGAAAGCAGAGTGAACAAGTGCAACCAGGAAAGCGCACTTTCTTGGGAAGAATCTGGTAAGGTTACCTCATTGAGGGGTAAAGAAGAGGATAAAAGGTCTGGTTCTGAGGTTGATAGGAATAAGACTAAGGTTTCTGCTTCAGAGAATGGTTATTTCAAAAACGGTGGGAGGCAAGAATCAGTTGTTGAACCCAATTATGATGCATTTAGTCAGGGCTCAAAAAATAATGCTAAGTGTAATTTTGCTCAGTCTAAATGCGAGGGTAAGAAAAACTGTTAGACATTGGCCAAGTGAAATTGGAAAGCAAACCGAATTAAGACAAAAAGATTATGAGAAATCAAATCCGAAAGTGGATGCTTCATTTAGCACTAGCAAAGAAATTTTCTCCCAGGAAAACCTAATACAGGATTTAGAGGATGGAAATAAAGCTGATACTGTTTGTAAAGAATCACAAGATGGCAAATCAAAAGTTTTATTGTCTTCGGTGGGTGAAGAAAAGAGGGAAACACTATCAGGCTCCAGAACTGCATGTGAGTCTAAAAAAGGAGATACCTATACTGAGCGTCTAATCCTTGCATCAACCAATGGTGATGTGGGCAAGTTAACGAAAATTTCTGCTGGCGCCAGCAGCAAGGGTGGGGTTAATTGTAGTTCAGGAACCTCTGGGCCTGATCAGCAACTCCCTGCGACGATCCCTGCAAGAACAAATTATAGCCAAACTGCCAACGACACCCTGAAAGAAGCCACAAACCTAAAAGATCGAGCCGATCATTTTAAGATTTATTTTTTCGCTCTCGTGTTTTTCGCTTATACCTGGCATCTTTCCTTTCTTAACCAGCGATTTAAATGCTGTTTATTTTGTAGAACTCCGGGTTTGAATTTGAAAGTAATGAGACTTTCTTTGAAGCTGCCTTGAAGTTTCTTCATGGAGCATCGCTTCTAGAAAATTTTCACAAGGAGAGTAGCAAACATGGGAATATAAGTCAAATGCACGCCTATACCACTGCAGCCAAACTTTTTGCGTAAGCACAATTTTTAAGCTATAAATTGAAATTTATTATTTTATTTGAGCTTTCTTTATTACATTTATGCTGCTCTTTGCTTATATTAGTGTAAGTACAATATTGAAGCTATAACTAGATGGAATTCCTCAAGGAGTAGAAGTTTATTAGATGTCTTAGAGTTTATTATTGCCTCTAAGGTTCTTAGAATTGTTTTTATCAACATCTTTAAGAGTTGATCCTTATTCTCAGACTGTATTATATATAAGGAGAGGAAGGAAGCTTCTAGATATAATGCAGTATAATTGTCTAACCAATATTTATTCTATGAGATACTAGTTGAAGTATCTGCTCAGTTCCAGTTGTAAGTACCATTTTTCATCTCAAGGATAAACTCTTTTTCATAGTTTTGGATTGCGCTTTGGCATAAAGCAGGAAAGCAATAGGGGCTATTAAGTTTGGGTTTTCCATGACCAGATTTATTTTGTTGCAGTTTATGATTTTTTTTTTCCTTTCTAGTGTTTACATTTATTAATAGTTAAAAAACTAGTTTAAATGGAGTTTCCGTGCTTTTAAACCATGCCTTCTGATCTTGTTGGTTTCTTTGGGGGTTTTTGGGGTATCTGTCTTGTGGGGGAGAGTGAGAGACATATTCTAAACTTCAAATAAGAATATCTTCACCTCTTATTTTCTATTAAAAATGCATAAATTAGTGATTTACATTGCTATGAGGTGACATATACGTATTCACCGACGAGTAATATAATGTGTTTGGATTAGCTTTTGGAGAAAAAGTGGAAAAATTGATTTTAGATAATAGATTTTGGAGAATAGCTTCTGAAAATGTAGAAAAAAATAGCTCTTGGAAAACCATGGTTTTCAACCTCCAAACCATTGTTTTCAAGTCAAATCGTGGTTGTGGAAATTTAAGAGTGTTTGGGTACATTAACCCGAACCATGGTTTTGAGGGTTAAAAGCTATTTTGGGTTTTTATTAAGTGTTTGGATAGTTTACTTTTAAAACCATGGTTTCAAAACTGAAACCAAACACACACTAAGTGCCCTATGAAGATGGGTTATAAACATAAGATCAAACATGACTTGAAATAAGACAAGAATATTTATGCATAAACATGTTATCTTTATATTTATTTGTCTTTTGTTTTAAATTTTTTCTGCCATCATCCTAATATGTTATTAGTGGATCTGTTCTTTTGGGGCATGCCATTTATGGGATACAAATGAACTAAACTGCGAGCAATTTATGAGATACAAAGGATCTGTCATCTTTTCCTCGAGCAATTTACTTTAAGCTTGCATTCAGCCGTTAAATGCCTTTTGAAATGAATTTCAGATCTTGTGCCCACGAGTATGAAAGACACCCCGAAATAGCTTCTGCTTCTTTGGCATATAAATGCATGGAGGTTGTGTATATGAGAGTGGTTTATAGTAAACATACTAGTATAAACAGGGATTGGAATGAATTGCAATCAACTCTACAAATGGTTCTTCAAGGTAACCGAGTTAGTTGTGAATATTTTGTAGTAATGCTTCATGTCTTCTAGTTGTTGATGCGTGTTGATTTTGCAATGTCTTTTACTTGAACACTTCTGGCAATGGATTTATAAAAGTGATGTGTAACATCCCAAATTTTGAGAAGAAGTTTAGAAATATGATTGAGATAAATAGGGCTTTAGCGAGTAAGTGTCAAGTCTTAAAAGCTTTTCATGAGGGAAAAAAACTTAAGATAATTATTAGATATTATTTTGGATCTTGAAAAAAAATAGGGGGGTAATCCCTTCATAATATTTTGAGGATCTAGAAATATTATGAAGGGATTAATTATGAAAAATTAGCCTAAATAGTTTTAAAGCTATTTTTTAGATTTTAGCCCAGAAATTTAAGGAAAAATAATTGGAGGATAAATTATGGGCTAGAAATTTTAGAGTTGATATTTTATAGCTTTGAGAAGCTAATTGAGGAAGAAAAATCCTTATATGAAATCAAGGATTTAATTCTAACACTTATCCAATATTTGCAACTATATGAGTAAAAGGACCCAGTTGCAAATAAGAGTTTGGAAGAGGATCAAGTAGGATAATTTTGAAGTGGGTCCCACAACACTCACCACACCAATTCTCTCATCTTCACGCCACATACACACATATATTCCCATTTCTTATTTCCTACGACCAGATCGAAGAAAAGCTGAGAGCATCACAACATCATTTCTTTATTAATTCAAACCTCAAGCCATAAATAAATCTGGGCCAAGACTAAAGCCCAACAAGGGATGTGCACCGGTAGATCAAATGAGAGGAGAATCAGATTTTTATGTTGAGAAAAAAGGCTTAAGAAAAGAGTTTATTTGGCGGTGGGACCCAAAGGAAATAAGCAATATATTCCTCACGCATTAACTACTCCAGAAGCTTAATTACCCATTCTTCATTCGGTTCTTCAACAAAAGAACCAAGAGAGGGAGAGAGCTTAGAACGAAGAAGAACAGAGTGGGTGAAGATGAACAAGAGAGGTGGATCCCTACATGCAAACGTCAATCTAGGTGGTGGTAAGCACATAGAACACTAATCTATCTTCATTTTTCATATCTAATGGATATTCAGCAAGTTGATGGTGTTTTAAAGTTGGGAGTTAGAGAGAGAAAATCAAGGAATAAGTTAAATGACCATAGACAAGTGTAGATTAAAGTTTATATTGATGTTCTATGGCATCGCTTAGGGCTAGAAAGTTTGAACGACGAGCCTCAAATTTTTAAAGGCTGAAATTGAAAAGGGGAAAAAAAACCTTCTTCTGATTGATGTTTTAATATGTGCCAAGGTTTTATTCAAGTGGAAAAAAATAATGTATTAGGTACCTGGAGTCTTTAAAGTGGTTGCATGTTGATTTTGCCTAGAGTATTAAGTGAATTTGGAATCCAAAAGCTCCTCCCCTGTTTTTGTGTGTGGCATTGGGCTCTATTATAAAAATAATGAGAAGAAGATGGAAAGCTTATCAGTAGTGTATAAGAGGATTTGAGTTGAGACATGAAACTGACTGTTTAGTAATTCCAAGTATTAAATGAGTATCTTAAGTTATAAAAAGCATGTTTAGACAACAATTGTAAAGCTGGAAAAAATTATAGATTTAAGGGAAAGCTGTTCAAAATTATTTTGTAAGTTAGGATAATTGTAAGAGGTGTGATTGAAGGATGTTTTGGTATTTAAGGATTTTTTTTTTTAAAAAAAAAATCAATAGGTAAATTTCATTAGAGGTTTATGTATCCATTTTTGGGTAGTACAAGAGGCAATTAAATATGTCTCAGAGATTATATAATATATAAGGATAAAAGATTATTAATGATGACCTATTTCAAAATTTATAGGAATCGACAATTGCTAGAGCTCAAGAGAAAAGTGAACCCAATGAATTTTGATAAAGGTATAGTTTTGAAAGGAGTAACAGGTGAGTGAATAGCGTCCCTAATTTTTATAAATGATATTTTTATTTTCGAACTTTTATGTTAATTTTCATATTTAAAAGTATGATTTTGTGAAGGAATATTTGTTGATAGTATATGAGTACGTAAAGAATGGTGATTTTATTCATTATTATGTTTTGTCTTTCAATTGTTTCAAAACATAATTCATGATTATGCAGTTAAATGGAAATGAAACTTTTGAGATATTTTTTCATAAATTTTATATTGAAATGATCTTGGATTTTGGAAAGTTTATAAGTTAGAATTTATTATTTGAAATGGAATGGTTTCATGCGAGTTCTTGATGTTTTAAAAGGATCTATTGACAGATTGAATTTGAAAGAAAGTTTTGAAATATTGTTTATGAAACTTCATGCTGGGGGATTTGAGTATCAAATATGAGATAAAGTTGTTATTATCTTGAAAGAAGAATTTTTATTACTTTGATAAATTGACCCAGACATGCTTGAAAATGTTTTGGAAAATTTGAATACGAGGCAGTTCTGCCAATGATCTTGTTAGTTCTTGGTGCACCATGGTTAACCTCGAGCTCGCTTGATATTCATGGGATTTGTTCTCATGCTTGTTTCATGGACTATGTGTCCATGCTTGTTTCATGGCCTTGAGTCATGCTTGGTTAGTTACCCTCATGGACTGTGTGTCCATGCTTGTTTCATGGTCTCGTGTCATGCTTGGTTAGTTGCCCTCGTGATTGTGTGGCCACGCTTGTCATTCGTTACGTAAGAAGTTCTACGGAAAGATGTGGATTTGAGAACTATGGTTTAAATTGATTATATTAAATCAAATGTTTTATTTCGTATAGGAAATTATTTTACTAACGATATTTTATATAAAGTTCTATTTTATTTATGATTTAGTGTTTTAGACTGGTTTTGTTAAAGTAAACAATTTATTACTTATTTCGAGGTAGTTGATTGATGATCCTATATAGAGTTTTGTTTTTATTTCATGGTTTTATGGTTTTGAAATTAAAGTTATTGTCATATTGATATTATTAGAAGATAAATTATTTACTCTTGTATTTTATTAAATTATAAGAATGAGACGTTATTCATCAGAAAATTTGTTTGGATCAGATAGTATTGCCGACCGTGTACCTCCTGCTGAACAGTGAAGAGTCTCCTTAAGGGTATAAAGTTGATCCATCGGAGTGTTATTAGTGGATGTAATCATAGCCCTAGATTCTTTGTATTAACATTTAAAGTTAGATGCTCCATGTAATTTATAGGTAGGATCCATGTATTTTAGAACATATGTTTATAAATTTAAGGCTTAAGGAATGTGAGTCAATTCATATTCCGTGCCAGTCACCCCTTTAGGTTTCAGGGCGTGACATGATGCATCAGTGTATTAAAGCCCATCTTCCCCCCACCACCTCCCAAACTGATAATTTTGTGTTTGGGAATTTGATGGACGCATGCGTCCAATTGTGATACAAGTTAGTGATGTATCACTGCAATTTTATTCTGTTTTAGGTGAATTTCCTTCATCTTCTGCATCAGATGTTGATAACTTAAATAATCAGGCAGCGGTGGATAAGTTTACTTTGCTCAGTGGTGCTGGCACTCATGTTGCTTGTAACCAAGTCATATGTGTTCGTCATTGGACAAATTTTGTCCGTCTTCTTGACTTTGTAAGTTACTACTTTTACTGATACACACTATGGATTGTTTGGAAGGTTTTGTCAAGTTCTTTTGGTGGTCAAAAACCATGGAGTATTGCAACTTTTATTGGGGATCAAGGCACTTAGCAATGCAAGACAACATAAAGGAAATATAGTTCTGTGTGACATACTAATCTTTGAAAGAAAAGTCAGTATGGAGGTTCAGAATATGTTCCTTAGAAGTCTATGTCAGGCAGATCTTAGCTCAAACTTGTGTTCCTTGGAAGTCATGCACTTTATTAGATGTATGCTTTTGTTGGTGTTAAAGATAGAATGATGATTTGGTTATTGCTTTTATCATTCTTTACGAATCTTTTTCAATAATAAGTGCTTAGTTGCATAATTATTGAGTTTCACTTATTGAATCCATATGAACATGTGGGTTTTATTATGTTGTCCGAAAGTTATAACTTCCTATGTATGGTCACTATTGATCACAAGTAGCATGTGATTTTGCAGACTCAGGATGTAAATTATGCAATGGAGGCTTCTAGAAAATGCTAGAGTGCATTTGCAGCTGCTAACGTGATCATGAAAGAGGCACGGAATGGGGACTGCATAAGTTCTATGAGGAGGGTTATTGATTTGAGCTTCCATGATGTAGATGAGCTTGTAGGTCTGGTTTGTCCGCAACGAAAGCCATAAGTTGTGCTCATCTCGGTGGTGCTAGAGATTAACTTGATACTTGTATATAATGTTATTTTTTTGGTTTTGCTTCTCTACCAATATGCCGGTAGGAAAGGAAGGGGAAAAAGGACATCTCCATAGATTGGCACTTGGAAACCCGTGAAGAGGCGGTCACCCTTATACGTACATGTGTACAAAATGAGATTGACTATAAAATTTTGTTATGTATTTTGAATTTGCTCAGGTTCTTGTTGATGTGGAAATGGGCACAATACTCTCGCCCCTCCAATTTTTATAGAATAGAAAGGGGGATGGATTCCTGTTTGTTTAACCGACACGGGATGGACATTTTTGTTTTAGTTCTGTGCTATATTCTTTGCTCCACTGAGTTGGAGCCCTCATTAGGCAACAATTTTTGAGGGCATTGAATACTCATATAGTTATAATTGGTCTTTTTATTAACTTAAAGAAATATACTCTTCTACCATCGTATGGAATTTTTGAATAGATAGAATTTCTTGCAGAAAGTTTCCATTCAGGTGTGTGTGTGTGTTGAACCTTTGCTTTTCTATGCCAGCTATGGGCTTTGAAGAAAGTACACTTACATGTATCTTTTCCTCTCATAGCCCCATTTATAAATCTTGGTTTCATGTCTTTGCTTAATGGTTGAAGTCCCTGTGTCTTTGTAGGTCATCTTGTTGACAATTGAATTACGGTTAATTGTTTAAAAGGAGAGCGACTAGCAATCAAGTGTATTTATGCAGGGCACCGGGTGAAGAATATTGGCTGCTAAAAAGCTTCGTTTGCTATAATTTTATTTTGACCCACTTATTTATTTTCTGTAATCTCTTCATTTGAACTTACTAATATTGTTATTGGCATAAATCGTAGTAGTTATCTTTTCATCTTATCGCAAAGCGCATTAAAGCTTTAATGAGGAGGCATTGAAGATTTCTATCTGTTAGCTTGTGTCTTGTATTTTCCCCATTGAATGGGTAAATGAATCTAGTGATTTTCTTCTTTGTGGTTATAGACATCAGTGTCCTGAGTTTCTCTATTTGTGAAGCTTTCACGGTCTTGATTATGTAGTTATCTCAAGTTTCAACATGTTTTTTTTGATTGGTTGAGTTGGTTTCACGCTTCTCTAGAAGAATCTTCTTCCTGTTATTATTTATTTAAAGCACTTTCCTATTATGTTTTCTTTTGCTTTGTTTTCAAATTAGTTAGGATGATCATTATTTTATTTTTTCTTGATTTGCTCTGCTGGGATTTGATTGGATAGGGTGTGGCTAGACTGCATTGAACTCTGGTTTCTTCACTTAGAATGTTTTGCATGAACTTTTCATTTTGGGAAAATTACATTAAAGGATTTGAATTTGATAAAAATCAAATTGAATGATATCAAAATTTGTAGTCACTCCAAATGATCAATAGTTCCTATTTGTTTTTAGGGATTTATTATAATGTTTGCAGGCTACTTAGGAAAGTTATAGTAACTTTAATATTAACTTTTCTAAAATCTGGTAGCAACTCTTGATAATCTTTCAGGCCACTTTTGGTACACATGAAAGGAAGTTGTTGAAAGGGAAAATGAGAGAGAAAATCTTCCCTACATTCAACAGATCTAGGCTTCTTGAAGAACCATGCTTCCTTCAAGGAAGTAGGTCTTCTCCATTTAGGTTATGATACTGTGTTTCCTTCATGGAATCCAAAGTTTTCCCCCATTTTGCCCCGAGTTATCAAATATTCTAACCAATGGTACATTTAATTGCTAAAGCAGTGAAGCCGTTGGGGATTGTGTCTAGCATCCCCTGCTTATTCCAGATGAAGCCTTTATCGAAGAGCATGCCGCCTCGTCAGCTTTGTCGGGTCGGGGCCGAAGCCCTGCATAAATTGATGTCCTTGTTTGCCTGTTTCTGAACTCATCTACTTGTGTTATGTTTTAAGCCATGAAGCTTGAGGCTTTGATGCTTTTATCCCTCTTGGATCCATCCGATGATTTTGTTTGCATCATATTTTTTCGTTATGCTTCGCCTCATCTTTCCCTTTTCTTAAAAATAATTCCTTTCAAATATGATATCGATATAACTTTTGTCATGTATGAGTCCTTTAGATGTAATTTTTTCCTTTTATTTTGTTGTAAATAGCTAGCCCTTTTTTGACCAAAAAAAAAAAATAGCTAGCCCTTTATGTCTTATTTACTCACATAGATTTCACACACAACAAAAGTTTGTGGCATGGAACTTACATGGTATGACTATGCAAACATGCAGATATCTCTGACAGAGGATATGGTCAGTCATATGTCCAAGAATCTTAAATTGAACTTATTGTTGTCAGGGCTCGCTTTTAATCTCTATTTTTTTTGGTATAATGTTTGTTATGCTAAAAACATTTGAAAGTATCAATCATCTTTTTTAGTCTATTGCGTTACATTATTAAAGATGAGATAACTTTTTGAGTATTTTGACTTTAATTTGAATTTTGTATATCAGTCGTCTATTAAAGCATTAAGAAAGTCAAATCATTTCTTTCAACTGCAGTAAAAAAAGAAGAAGAATGAAATCATTATGGGCCGGTAAAAATTCAGGATTTGATGACTTTATGTCCTTCATAACCATAGATTTTAAGATATTCAATAATTTTGAACATTTTTAAAATCCTTACAAGTATTTAAAAATGGTATTACTTAAAATTACATTTGCAAAGAGTGGCTCAAACACATGAGAAAGTACTAACATGATCATCGCCCATGTTTGCAATCTCAAATGCTATTTTGCTTTCGCATGCTTTTATAAGCAAAGCAAAAGTGTTAGCACTAACATTCCCATATCCACCATCATAACAGTGAAGTGCTAGCGCGAGCATGACCAAGCAAGCATTCATATTCTTCAGACATAATATCCCCTCCTTTTACACAAGGGTGCTTTTTCATAGCAATTAGATCCTCTAATTCTATTGCTACTTCTTTCATAGTTGGCCTTTCCTCTCCATTATCTCTCATGCACTTTCTTGCTAATAAAGCAACCTCCTTTAGCTGCTCTACATTCTTTTGATTCAACACTCGCTTGTCAAGAACCTCCAACAAGCTACCTTCTTCCAATGATGATGCAACATATGTGGCCAAATTTTTCTGTTCTAGCCTATGGAATTCAATTGGTCTCTTCCCGGTTATTAGCTCCAGAAGCACAACCCCAAAGCTATATACGTCACTTTTCTCGTTCAGTTGACCTGTAAGAAGGTATTCTGGATCCAAATATCCTAATGTCCCTTGAACCATAGTAGAAACTTGAGTTTCATTGAGAGGAACAAGTCTTGAAGCTCCAAAGTCAGAAACTTTTGCTATATGATTGTGATCTAATAGTATGTTAGCGAGATTTAATATCACGATGAATAATTGGGATGGAAAGAAGAGTGTAAATATGATATGGCCCAGCTATTTACGCAGCTATCCTTAATCGAGTCTCCCACGGAAGAGAGTGCTCATTCTTTAGTGGGTCTATATGGTCAAGAAGGGTGCCATTGTCCACAAACTCATAAACCAACAAGGGAACTTCAGTTTCAAGACAACACCCAAAAAGTTTAACCACATTTCTATGGTTGATTTGGGAAAGTACAGCCATTTCATTGATAAAATCCTTAACTTGTCTTGAGTCACCTCCTACTTTAGACTTTTTAATGGCAACAAGCGAGTTATCTGGTAATATGCCCTTGTAAACCGTGCCTTGTCCTCCACGACCGAGAATTCTGCTCTCATCAAAGTTGTTTGTGACAATTTTGAGCTCGCCTTGATGAAAATTTTGATTTTATCAGTGTATCTTTGTAGTTGAAGTTGGTGTAGCATATAATATTGTCTTCCAAGTTGTTTTAGTGCTCTTTGCTTGTTTCCCCAGAATAATGTTGAGACCAATGTAAAGATAACAAGCAAGCCTACAGAAATGCCTGCAAACAAACAAAGTTCAAAATATTATCTAGAGTTGCTAGTAAGTGATGTTGTTTGTCAATAAACCATGGATTTGAACACTTCATGATAGTGACGCTTTGTTTATTCCTCATTACCCCCCGGTTCAATAGTATTGATTCTCTCTTGTTGCAGGTGAGTCTTGTGGATAGAGATAAAGAAGCTTATGTGTGGTTTTTGAACTCAAATTGGTAATTCTTTGAATGAAAACAACGGTTTTCTAAATATGGAAACGAGGCATGCAAATTAACCATTGTGACACAACCGATAAAGCTGGCGATGTATTAAGTGTCTTGGTACGTAACCTATAGCTACATGTGTTTTTTTTAAAAATATAATACCGAAATTGTTGATTTGCCTTTTATTTTTATTCAAGGAATGGGATGACAAACTGTCCAATTTAATATTTGTTAGCTAGAGTCGACGATAAAGGGTTAATTACTATGATATTCTTACTCGAGTGAAATTTCTATGATGGGAAACTTGCGGCTGATCCGTCTTTATAGCCATCGCCTCTATAACTCCATGGACATGAACAAGTATAATTTCCATGGACGTTGTGGCATCTCCTGCTGCAACGATTGTCCCCATCACACTCATTAATATCTGCAAAATTAATCTTTAAGTTGATTATACATATCACCAAGCACATCTATTATAAACATCAAAATCTTGTTCTAGATGTCATATCTTAGACAAACTTAGCGGAATTAAAATTAAGGGTTAATATAATTCTTGCTCCCTCAAATTTGTCCTCATTTTGGTTTTGACCCTTCAAGTTAAGTTTCATTAGATTTACAATAATGGGTTAATGTGCAATTTTAAGTTTTGAAGAGTGTGAAAGTAGACATAATATTTAAAAACAAAGCAATTTTAACAATTCTGTCAAATTGGTCCAAACCCCCTTTCTTTCTCTCTTTTTTTTTTTTTTTAATGAAGGACCCACTTGTTTTCCTTCTAACTTTATAATGGGAACTTTATAATTATAAGCAACCTTTGTGCCAATTTTATGGAATTATTAAAATTGCACCATTTTTAACTTACTTTCTCTACTTTTGTTCCCTTTAGAACTCAATTGTATTATATACTCTCATGGCAAAAAACTTTGTATTTAAAATTACATCTTAACCCTAAAATATTAATCCCTCTAATTAAATAAAAACCTGAACCATTTTGCCCTTTAAATAACTAAAGCCATGGTTTGAAACTAGTGTGACTACAACCAAAGTGTGGGAAAATTTGAGGGATCAAATATTAACTACCTCCGACTCTAAATATAAGACTCATTTGACTTTTTTTTGGTGATTAAGGAAGTTAATTAAATTATTTTAAAATATTTATATTTATATTTTTCTTCAAACTAATTTATTTGACTTTTAAATTAATGTATAATATATTATATAATTAAATAAATTATTTACCTTATTTAATCTCGTAAAAATAAAAAAGTCAACAAATTAAACGTTAGTAGTAAGTTGAAAACAGAGTAGCTCTGTTTCGAAAATTGCTAAAGCTGACTGAGGCTTACCTTTGCAGCCGGTATCGAGATAGGGATTGCCTCTGAAACCATCTTCACATACGCAGTAGTACCCAATACCACTTACTGACTCTTTACATCTACTGTTTTGCTTGCAGGCACAGCTCCTTTCATCTTTCTTGGCTTCACGACATGTCTGATTGGGAACAGCCCAGTCCACAACCACGGGAAATTGTGTTCTGTTGCTGAGATCACGCAGCTCTCGTTTTGAGAAGTTGAAGGATCCTTCCTTGGCAACAAACGCATAGCCGCAAGGGTTGAAGTCACGCACCTTCGTGTAGTTGTCAAAGCTATATAAGGTGATATTATAGTTCCTTATGCCTTGAGGGAAACTGGTCTGACAGCATCCCACACCAGAGCATGCCCCTGCTTCCTCAAACCTCGTCTCGTTACTGCAACTCAACGAGCAGCCAGTCCAAAACGTGCTGTTCGCGTCACTGAAGCAAGCGTAGGTGTCACAGCCCACCACAGTGAATCTGTTCTTGGTGTTTGATATAGACAAGTTAGCGAACCACATTGAATTCCAAGATAAATCATCGGTTGAATCATAGCAACCCTTGGAGATGTCTCCGGAAACGGTCAATTCAGGAGGATCCAGGGAGATGTTGAGAACTGGTATATTGGCGCCGTAAATCAATTGTGCTGTGGCTTCTCCAGATGATGGGGAAGTGGTGGTTGTGCAGTTGAGGAGGAACGTTTCATCTCTGTAGTAGCAGTTCTCACTAGTGCCAAAGGGATATGGGATGCTCACGTTCCCACACGTATAGTTGCAATCCGGTTTCATGTGGGCTTCGGCCGCCGCTGCTGCGACGGCCGTGGTGACCAGCAATGCCAGTTTCAAATGCAGTGAGTTCAACAAACCCATCTCTCTTGTCGATATATAGATCGGATTTACAGTGTGGGATATACTGGGATTAAGAGCTAGGTAGCAAGCTATTATATATTGATACACTTTAAATCCTGATCATTCAACAGTACACGAAGCTTCATCTGTAACGATCTCATCTTATTCATGGCGCGTCCAAATCATTGACGCAAAGGGTCTTGGTCCGCTCTCTTTCTATAGGTTGGTTATGGAACTCCAATCAGTACGTTCTCTTTGTTTGATTTTTCTTTTTTATAAGGGACGACTTTGACTATGTATGTATTTTTTTTTTGGTCCGAAGCATATACACGTGGTTATGACTGACCCTTGATGCAGAAATATTTCCAATCACGCGTTCCATGTTCACAATGCTCCTAAAGTATCTTTATATACTGCTGTAAAATTCAACTATTTTTTAACTTTATCCTTATCTAATATACATTATGAGAACAAAATCAACATAATAATAATAATAGTAAATCACTATAAAATGTTTGTACTATAATAAGCATTTTCAAAATAAATCACCTTCTTTATAGAGACCAGCATAAATATATTGTCATTTTCTATATCGAAACTAGTCTTCTTGTGAAACGATTATATTCCTGTCATTAGGGTATAGTGTATTAGGTGATAGCTTCTTAAAAAAGCTTGTAATGTTTTTAAAGGAAAAATCCACTTGGGGGCCCTTTTTGGAGAAAAAAAATCCTAAAAAAAGCACTTAAAGATTAAAAATCACAAAAAAATGCCAAGGCGCTTTTTCGGGATTTTGATCTCGTTAATTGTTAATATGGGCGATATAGTTGTTAGCGGGGCTGATATTGTTGTTAATGTGGTGATTTAGTTGTTAAAATATTATTGTTAATGCGTTAATTTAGTTGTTAACTAAAGTATTGATTTAGTTGTTAATGTGGTGATTTAGTTGTTAACGAGATTATGAAAAATCCCGAAAAGGCCCGGGCGCTTTTTTGGGATTTTTTTAATCTTGAGGCATTTTTTGGATTTTTTTTCTTTAAAAAGGGCCCCCAAGTGGATTTTCCGTTTTTAAATTAAAAATGTTCTTTATTCAATATCTTAAAAGTCATTAATTAAGGATAAAAGTAAAATCAATCATGAGGAGAAGCCACAACACAATTGATTTACGGCACTAACAAAAAAGTTCTCAACATCACTTGCAAAGAGGGGAACGACCGAAAGTGTACGTACGGAGCTCTAACACATGAGAAATACTAACATTAAAATAATTTAAATGATCATATCGCCCATCTGCAAATACACCGGAAAAAAACGCTTACAGGGGGAACTAAGAAACAGAAAAAAAGTTCAAGAGCACCGAAAGAGCCTCTGAGTTTAAAGTGCAATCTCAAATGCTATTTGTTTTAGCATACTATCAATCAAGGGCAGCTGATGTGCTAACACTAGCATTTCCCTATCCACCAGCCACGTCACCAATTACTATTCTTACCCAATGAAATTTCCATGATAGGGAATATGCAGCCTAATCCGTCTTTATAGTCGTCATCTCTATAACCTGTAATGAACCAGCCTCTTATTAAAGTGGACTTGGATTATGAAAAGAGTATTATTGAGCCGATAACTTTGGGCTTAGGGTAGGCAAAAGTAAAGATATATATGGACAAAGAAAAGACTAGAAAGGGTGTGGAATGGTTTCGGCTTTTCTCCCTCTGCAGATTCTCTTCCCTTCTTTGGACCTTCTTCTGTCATCTCTATTTCTCTTTTCTGATATATTTCCATTTGTACCGGAACTTTACTATGGTTTCCTTGTACCTATGAGCTCTATGACTGCATAATATTGCTCATTTGAATCTACAATTGAGTATATTATATCATTGTATTCCCAATCGATTTTAGAACATTACACAACCCCGGGGACATGAACATGCATAATTGCCTGGGACATTGTGACATCTCATACTGCAGCGATTATCCTCGTTGCATTAATAAATGTCTGAAAAAAATTAATTTTTAAATTGACTATACGGATCTCTAAGATAGAATTATACATATCTCTAAGCTAAGCTATTATAGAGATCAAAATCTTGTAGTACAAATCATATCTCAAATTAACAAACTTAGCCATTTCTTTGGGGATTAAAAGAAAACAAACAAGTGAGAAGCAGCAGAGAGGAAGAGTCACACTCACATGCATATAACCTAATTAAACATATAGACAAACGTAGTTGAAACTTAAAAGTTGAAAACATAGTATTTCTTTTTGGTTCTTAATATAAGGCCCAGCTGACTTTTTTTTTTTGAAAATATTAAAGAAGATAATAAAATTACTTAAATTATAGTATATGCTGTATATTATTATATTGCATATAATTTTATATGTTAGGAAAATTAGTTTCTAAAAAAAACAATAATTATAAATATTTTAAAGTAATTTATTTAATTTTTTATTTATTTAAAAAGTACAATTAAAAAATTATATTAAAGGCATGGTAGGAAGTAACTTTCTAGCTTTGTATGGAACAGCAAAAGCTGAGGCTTAATTACCTTTGCAGGTTGTATCGAGGTGAGAGAGGTAAGGGTTGCCTCTTTAGTGTACCCTTGTTCACATACGCAATAGTATCCAATGTTGTTAAAATGAAGTTTCTACGTACAAACGAAGGGGTGGTAGAAACGTAAATCATAAAACGACACGAAATGTAAAGTTTCTACTTTCTACTACTTAAAGTCATAGCTCACTTTTTTTTTTATATATATACATGGAAAAAAGAATCATAAATTACAACTCAAAATTCAATGAATAACTTCATATTTTAAAAATATAAGTCATATAACTATATAAAACATTAAAAAAAAAAAAAAAAAAACTTTTCATCTTTTTTTTTTTTTTTGTTAAAGTGAAAAAGGTAAAAACAGTAAAAACGTAAGTTTTTACAATTTTTACAGTGTTTAAGTTGTTTAAGTGGAGTTTCTATTAGTTTCATCTTAGGATAGTTTTAACTTGCATTTCAACACATACGGCCCTAGTAAAAACTTAGGTTTTTACATTTTTACATTAGTTGTTGACAACACTGATAGTACCCAATGGCCAATAATGCCACTTTCAGAGTTTTTGCCTCTGGTGTTGTGCTTGCTGCAGGCATAGCCGCTTTCGTCAGTTCAGGAGGAAGGTAGTATACAGAGATCATTCGAGTGCACGAAGCTTCACGTGCAATGACGCACAAGGATGAAGGAACAAGCTTGTAGATCGACGATCTTTTCCTTCATTTCTGTTTTCTTTTTTTCCACAGCGTGCCCTAATTAATGATTGACACAGTGCGTTAGTGAGAGGTGTGGGCAAAAAGGGTCGTCTGGGTCTTCTCTCCTTCTATAGGTTGCTTCTGGAACTCCAGCTTCAGCTGCAGAGATGTACCATCAATTAAGTGCGGATCTAGAAAATTTATGAAGGATAGCCATCAGTGGTAGGGGGATTTGGGGGCAGTGCCCTCGATTTTTTTGATTTTTTTTAAAGAAAGTTTTAAATGCATTAAAAAATAAAAGAATATAAACAAGAAAAGAAAATAATATTAAAAAAATATTCATGAAATCAAGTGAATACGATGATGTAATAAGAGAGGCGGTTATTTTACAAACGTCATTTAGAAAAGTAAGGCTAAGTCTTTGTTAGAAATGCGATTACATAAGTTACGATGAAGAGTTGACACTCAATAAGTTCAAGTATATATATTTTAATAACAAAATTATATTACAATAAAAATAATTACAATGTCATCCTTCTATGCCTTATTTTTTGGAATTCTATCATAATTGTCTTATTATCAATGCTATCAAATATATCTTTTTCAATATAAGGCACTAAACAATAATTCAACCATTTATTCCCCATCCGATTACGAAGTATAGTTTCGATGTATTTCATAGCTGAAAATGCTCATTCAACCACGGATTTTAGCCTAATTTTTTTTAAATCGTTTAGATTGATTATTTTAAGGGTGGACACTTTTCCCCTAGTCATATACCTATGTCCACCATCGACTACCACCACTTACATGTGCATTCAAGAATGGAGAGGTCTTTACCGCTTGTAATGTTGGAAAGAGGCCATGTGTAATGGATGAATGAGATGGTAAGTATTATGCATGTAAAAAGGAAATAAGTAGCATCCAAAATTTGTCACATAATATATAAAAGGAGTAATAATGTTGCTAATCCAGAGAGCTTAGTGGGATGCCTTTCTTTTTTTTTCCCCTTCATTTCTCATTTCTTTTTCTTTTTTTTGCTTGGCTTTCTTTATTTTATTTTTTTGCCATTTTTACCCTTTTGAGGAGCTATACATTTTTCTTTGATTTTCTTTGGCTCCCTTTTCCCTTTTTATGGGATGCCTTTTTTCTCCCCCCTTCTTTTTGGAGCTACAGTTTTTTCTCCCCTTTTCTCTTTCTCTTTTGCCATACCTTTTTCTCATTTTTTTTGGTCATCCCACACATATTTAAATAATAGCAACAATAAGATGTAATTTAGTAAATGACAAATCATAATGCCTAGCAATAAATTTACACGCACAATAAGTTACCAAAATACAATGGAATTTAAGAAAAGTGATAGGCTCAAAGGGGTAGCAAGGGATAATGATATTTGTGGCTTGTGTTTGAGATAAATAGGGTTCAGAATATGAATGCCTCTATTATTTTAAAGAATTGCACATGCGTAAAGTAGCCCTAAAAAGAATTAAAACAAGTTCTGAAGAGTTACCAGCGTAGGAGGTTAATCACACAATTTTTTGAAATATAGGCTCAAAGATCCTTCCAACAAGGATATCTCTCTTGTGAGATATTCTCAAAATCCAACTGACTGATTGCAAAGCATTTGTCTTACTTGTTTCTAAGGCTAACCTTCATAATATAATCAACTAAGCCATCACAATCTAAGGATGAATATGAGAGATTCATGCATGAATCAGAATATTCAGGACATGCACACTCCCCAGTTAATATAATCCAATCAAAGTGAATGCAAATATGTGGTCTCAAACAAGATGCAAGCCAAGTTCTAGAGTAAGGAAAAGATAGGTGGTACACACATGAAATGAATATGATTAGAACCAAACACCTCACTGGGTCATGACTACCTACTTAAGATTCACCTAAAGCCAAAACCGTTGCCATGTAGCTTTTTCACTCAATACACGATCAATCACTCATCAATTCAAGATTGCATCCAAACCAATTAAGGATTACCTCATACTTGCAATTCTCACATCCAAAACAATTTTTTTCAATTTTTTTTACGTTTAAAATTTTTCCCCATAACATAAAAACAAAGGAAGCACACAAAACTCAAAATATGATATGCAATCAATCTAGCCCAATCAAATGATAAACAATACAATATAAGAGTGTGAAGAGAAAGTATACAACCAGGCAAGGTGAGTTGCATCTTGCACGGCCAGCTCCTCATGTCATGTGTGCGAATTCCGCATAGAAAGACTTCAAAAAGCTAGCCCACTGGTCTGATCTCCTTCTTAATCTTCACAAGACATAAACAAAATAAATTTCTTCAAAATGAACATACAGCTTTCAAAGCAAGGTAGAGATAAAGCACATACATAATACATTTTTCTAGGAGTTCAACCATCTATAGATTTTTTTTAAAAAAAAAAATTAAAAAAGTTGGGACATTCATTCTAAATAATACTAATAGTATATTTATGGGTGATTCATAAAATTTGATCACAGTGAACTTATACACCCTTTTTGCTCACTTTACATCAAATGCGTTAGAAGTGAGTATTTTAAATCAAAATGCAAGTCAACTCAGGCACTATATGGTACATATCGTGATACATAGTTGGTATCTTTTGAACTTGAGAGGTGCACTCACCATATATTTAGTAAACCCCTTACAGTGTCAAGCAGCAAAATAAACTATCAAATAATAATCATTAAGGAATCCATCATCATGCATAGCCCGACCAAAATAAATAGTTTGAGTAAGAAGTTCACATACATTCAAATTCTCAATTGCATGTCATGCTTCCTCAGCATGCCCATATTTATTATAAAGAACCATAAAAATTGTAATTACTTAGAAGGACCAAACATCAAAATTTAAATTTAAATTTACTAAATTGCTCCTAATCAATCTTCTTGTATTATCCCTTGTATTCAAAATTAACAATTGTTAAACTCATATTTTTTAAAAAAAAAAATCACCAATTTATATTATCAACACCGATGTCAATTAAGTTCTTTTTATAAAATAAAAATAAAAATAAACTTATTTATATTTTTCAGGATATAATAGGTTAATTAGATTTTTTTATTGTATTAACATTACGTGAATTTTTTAGCCCACATAAATTTCTTCTTAAACAAAAATAAGTCATACAAACTTTCTTAGTTTAATATATTTGATAAATTATAAAAAAAACCTTGACTTTTATTAAAATTATGTAATTCCATTTTTAATTAAATTTTTTGTTAATTTAAAAAGTATAATTTTTAAAAATTGAAAATGCGTATTTTTTTTATATAGATATATATTCAAGTTATGAAAAGTGAGAAAACCATTGTTTAATTTAATGAAACTTAGAAGTTTGTATTAGTTTTAAAAATAGAATGAGGAAGAGAATGTAAGAGGCAATGCAAAAGATTTTGTTAGGGGCATTTTAGTATTTTTAATTTTTATATTTGGTCCTTCTAAATAATTACAATTTTTATAGTCCTTCTACACAAATATCTTTTCCTTTAGGTCCTTTGTTCTAATCTTCCCTTTCTTTTTCTAACACGTCATCATGTTATGAAATTGTTAAAAAAACATGAAAGTTGAAGGTCTTGTTATATTTTGGTCTAACGACTTGTGAACCAGGCATGTATTTATTTGAAAGGTAAATCCGCGTTTCCATGATCAGTTTGGAACTTGGTAAAACTGAAAGAACAGTTAAAACGTGTTTCCATGATCAGTTTGGAACCCAGTAAAACTGAAATAACAGTTAAAACGTGTTTTCGTGATCAGTTTGAAACCCGATAAAACCGAAAGAACGTTAAAAACGTGCTTCCATGATCAGTTTGAAACCCGGTAAAAGCGAAAGAAGCGGTTAAAAGCGTGTTTCCATGATCAGTTTGGAACCGTAAAGCGAAATCTGATTAAATCCGCGTTCCTTAATTGGACCCCGGATAAACTGAAAGTTATACAGTTAAATCCGTGCTCCTTAATTGGACCCTGGATAAACTGAAAATTATACAGTTAAATCCGCGCTCCTTAATTGGACCCCAGATAAACTAAAAATTATGCAGTTAAATCCGCGCTCCTTAATTGGACCCCTGATAAATTGAAAATTATACAGTTAAATCCGCGCTCCTTAATTGGACCCCGGATAAACTGAAAATTATACAGTGAAATCCGCGCTCCTTAATTGGACCCCGGATAAAATGAAAATTATACAGTTAAGTCTGCGCTCCTTAATTGGACCTCGGATATTGAAAATAGAACTTTGAACATATGTTTGAATTCATATAATCAATTTATTGTTGAAATGAAGACAAAACTCGGACATGAGATCCAGGTTTAATAGTCAAGGCACCCGGCAGCTTAGAAACCTTGACAGCCAAGTTGGGGGGCAACA
Source organism: Acacia melanoxylon (assembly GCA_019022615.1). Classification (NCBI taxonomy): domain Eukaryota; kingdom Viridiplantae; phylum Streptophyta; class Magnoliopsida; order Fabales; family Fabaceae; genus Acacia; species Acacia melanoxylon. The sequence goes on from JAFJYJ010000011.1 coordinate 6,561,093, forward strand.
AGTGTGTAGCTGTAAAGCTATCAGCAATATAAGCAAAGGGAGTCTGTTCCTCTTCATGACAACTCGGACTGGGGGAAACCTTTCCTAAAACATACAACCCGGAAACCCGGATGTTTGATGCAAAAGAGATCCCAATCCGATACAGTTCAAATCAAATTAACTCGGATTACAGATCTGGGGGCAACTCACGGAAAATAAATAAATTTGAAGTTCGTTGAAACTCGAATAGAAGTTGAACAACTCGAAAATGAGATCCGTGATAAACAATCAATTATAAGTAAGAGGTAAACCTAGAGACCTGAACTACCGGGCTAGGGGAAACTGTTACAGATTTAAATATGAGGCCCATTCAACGTATAGCCCAAGAAGTGGCAATAAACATGACACAAACATGAGGACACAACATTTGGGTTTGGAGGCACAAGTCCAAACCCTAACCCTAAAGTACACTCTATAAGTAAAAGGTAAACTCTAAAGGTATGCACACGCTCTCTCAATTTACAATACTATCGTCACTGTGCACACATACCACCCCCTCTGGCTAACGCCTAGTTGTGTACAGTGATCCATCATTCTCGTAGGTATCTCATCCATAGATACCTAGGAGAGAACTATTCGATCCAATATCAATATATTAGTTCTACAGGGCTAGACATCTGATATGTGTTCTTATACAAAACAAATTCAAAGCCTCATCTTTAAGCTCTAGCTACTTTCCTGTCCAAGCAGTCTCTTCTCTTCTCCACCGTCCTCACATCCATCCATGAACAAGAAAAAGAATGAAACTCAAACTCCTTTCTCTTACTTTTCTTGTGATTCCAGAAGATAGTGATGATGTTGATAATCAAATACCGCTGCCTCCCTCTCTTCTTTTAACAACCATCAAATCTTTTTTCTTTCTTTTCCTTTTTTTATTTGAGAAAACTTCCCATTATTATTTTTCTTTTCTAAACTTAAAACTTAAATTCTAAGTTGAAATTACACAAACAACGCACCTAAAATGTCTCTTAAAATTTCAAGAAAACCTCTTTAATTTAATACTAATAACTTCCTAAATATATCTTAAATTTATTAAAAATAGGAAATCATCAGAGTGTTCATGGCGACCACCGTCTTGGCGGAGTCCTAGGGTCCAATGCTTCAGCGCGCAGGTTCTCTTTGATTCCATGTATAAATATATTAAAAAGGGTTATTCAAACTAAGGTTATGCAGAGAAAAAAAATGCAACAACTGAGGATGTAAACATACTATGGTCTGTTTTAGTTTTTTTAAGTGTTTTAACAAAATAAACATGTGAAGGTAATTTTGTCTCGACTTACAGAAAAATATTTAAAAAACACTTACGAAATTAACAGACTTTAGAAAATGGACTTGGCTTGACTTTTTTTTTTTTTTTTTTTCCCTTTTTCTGTTGGATCGCTCTTATTTTTTACCTCAAAACTACCAGTTTTAGGGGAAAACAAAGTAAGGGTAGAACTTTTTTTTCTTTAAAAAAAAAAAAAAAAATCCCCCATCCCCTTGAAAAAAATGTCAGTTAATCCTAAATTAATTTTTAGTATATTCAACACCCTAAAATAATTTTTTAGGAGCACTCAATATCTAGCACCCATCACTCTAAATTATTTTCCAATAAATTGTGGATGTCAATAAAAAATATTTTAAAAAAAGAATTTACAATAATGAATACTATTGAGCAAATATTTCAGACTATTATATCCTCTCTATGTTTTTAAAAAAAAAAATGCTCCCTTTGCTTTGTTTGCCCCCAAAACTAGTAAATGATGGGAGCGGATGGGAGAGAAACCGATCCTGATTAGAAGACAATAAATGAATGAAAAAAATTTAAAAAATGAAAAAAATAAATACAAAACAGCCTAATTAGTTTTAAATTATTTTTCAGCGCTATACGTGAAATTCCAAAGAGCCACAGATCCATATGAAACAAGAAAAGGCAGGATGCAAACATGAAGTAAAAGCAAATTCACTGAACTTGAAAAAAATCAAATGGAAGTGAAGTGATTGAAGGCATTTAGGGCAAACTTACACTTACACTGCCACAAACAGTGAAGCAGCTCTGCCTCTCTTCGGCAACAATAGTGGGATAAGGTAAATGATAAGAAACAAAGAATCTAGTGGCAATAAATAATGGCTTCAACCAAATGAAGTTGCTTCTTGCTGCTAATATCATAGGAAATCAATTGCATTTTGTTATCAAAATGATAATAAATAATGTAAAGAATCCCTTCATCATCCACAGCAGTGGATTATAAGGTAAATAATCTCTTCTCATACACACTCCAAGAATCGCTGCCATTATTCTTGTTGCATATTTGCGAGTGTCTAGACAACGTATCTCTCTGGAACCCTTACAGTTGCAATCATAGTGTACCTCACGTCGGGGCAGTCTCCGCCGATGACATAAATGCAGGAACCGATCACTTCACAGTGGGTATCTTGAAGAGAAAGGTTTGGGTCATTCAGTTGGCCTGCTTCTTCAAAAACTTGAGATATTTCATCATCATCACTTCTTGGTTTGATCGCATACCAATCGTTTGTTGAATCCCTGCGCCGTGGGATTGGACCTTCTTTTCTAGAATCTCCAAACCTCAAAACTTGGACATAAATCAACTTCTCCATATATCCCTTTCTTCCACCGTTCTTATCCGCTGATATGATGATGATACGCGACAAGGCTAGGGTTTTTTTCGATCGCTGGATTGATCCAATTCATTGGTGTATATATACCAGAGGACGGCTACAAACGTGTGTTGCTGTACGTGAAGGATCCTATGTCAATTTCGTGTTATTAAGACAAAGCTAAAGGGATCCTAGAGTATTTTATTCTTTCTATTTTTAATAATGAAAAGGAAAGACACTACATAATTTTGGGTGTCAAACTGTCTCAAATCGGGATTGGCTTCCACTCCTCTCACTATTCATCTCAACATTTAGATTGAAATTTGAATAGTTTAAATTTAATATTTTATAAAAAATGTTTTTTGAAATGTTTTTTTATTACAGTTTTAATCAATCATTATCAATCATCAATTTTAATCTTGAAAGATTGTACTACCCAGTTTATAAGAAAACATGTCGGTTTGGATACATTAATAATCAACAAATACAATTTATTATGGATTATTTTATACTTTCCTTTTGTTGTATTTCTTCATAATTCATGGATTAGGTAATCATTTTTTCTTCCTGCCACATATCCCTCAATTTTATGGGATGTAATTTATTTCCATCTTTAACTACAACACTTTCTTTTATGTGATTTTTCTTTAAGTGGGGGAAGGTTATAAAATATTCTTCCAATTTCAACATTATTTATATTTATCTCTCGCGCAACGTGCGGAGAGTAAACACTTATTATCATAACTAAAAATGATCATTTTTGAATTTATTTATGGATTTTTAATAATTTAATATTTTATTTATATTTTTATACTTTGATCTAAACCGCTCAAATTTTAGTCTCAAGGCTGAGATGAGTAGTAAGGAGGGAGAGAGAAGTGGAAGAGTAAAGGGAACAGAACAAATCCATGATCATCCACTTACAAAAGAACTTTCATATTATTAGGTTATGGACTTGGCTTTTCTCTTTTTCCGAAACCATCTGTCTGCTGCCACAACCATGATGTTCTCACCTCAAGATGATGGAAGGAAGGTGTGGTTAATGAAAAGGCGAAATTAATTGTGAGACTCTCAAGAGTTTTGGTTGGTGACGAAGTATACACCATAGATTTTTTTATTTATTTTTTTAAAAAATATATTTGTCTTTAAATTTATAAGACATTTTAATAAAAAAAAAAGTTAAAAATAATTAGTATGTTTATTCTGATAATACCCTTACAAATAAATTAAAAAACGGGAAGTCATGTCAGATGTCTAAGGAGGGAAAGAAAAGGGAAAATCACGTGTAGGTCCTAAAGAAGACAAATAAACACAATTAGTTTCCTTGAAATCACCAAATTACACTGAAGTCCCTAGGAATTTTTTTTTTTAATATTATTTCTCTTAACAACGGGAAGTGCTATATTTACAACAAAATTTAAAAACTTGACCATTTACAATAGAAAAAAAATTATATTTACAACAAAAAGTGTCATATTTACAACAAAAGTTAAACACTTAGATTTTGTTTCAAACTATTATACTACAGTGAACTAATAAATCACTATAACACGGTAGCAGACAGCCTTCAACAAAAATAGAACAAATCAGACATCAGAAACAAAAAACGAGCAACTTTTTGAAAGCCCTCATAGAGATAACAAGACGAATAGAAAAGATAACCAAGAACCCTAATGTTACTATCAAGAAAACCTCACACGAGAAAATAGATTTGCAGAAACAGATTGAGTGCATCACTGAATTGTTTCAATAGGGATTTATATGATGAACAATTTTAATATGGGTCAGGGACGATAGATACTCACCGGAAGGTATTAACAACTTCGATCGTGCTCTCCGTGGATATCGTCTCCGCCTTCGATCGTCGTGGGTCTTCTCTCTCGTCTCAAGGAATGAGCTAGCTGCCGAATAGGGTTCGTGTGAGGCTGCGAGCTGCATCGAGTTAAACTTAAAAGGGCTTCAGAATATTTCTGGCATAACAACAAAATACTAGGGACATTTTTGTCCACTCATACATCAATTTTTATAAATTCCTCCGAATCCGTTTGATTTGGGGGGCGTTTTTGAGGGAATGGAGGGGGAAATTTGAAAAAATTCTCCCTCCCCTCATTAAAAATATCATCTGCCAAATGAGGGGAGGGAGCTAAAATCCCTCCATCCTCCTCCTCCCACTAGTGCAAAAAAAGGCTTTAAGACCGCCTCATTTAGACCGGAGTATTGACGCACCGGTCTTAAAAGTATGACCGGTGGCAGTTTTGTAAATATCAAGAACTTTTTGGATCGAATTATAGAGGATCCGGTCTTAAAAGTATGGCCGTGGCAGTTTTGTAAATATAAAGAACACTTTTAAGACCGGATTAAAAAGGATCCGGTCTTAAAAGTATGACCGTGGCAACTTTGTAAATATAAAGAACACTTTTAAGACCGGATTAAAAAGGATCCGGTCTTAAAAGTATGACCGATGGCAATTTTGTAAATATAAAGAACACTTTTAAGACCGGATTAAAAAGGATCCGGTCTTAAAAGTATGACCGTGGCAATTTTGTAAATATAAAGAACACTTTTAAGAACGGATTAAAAATGATCCGGTCTTAAAAGTATGACCGTGGCAATTTTGTAAATATAAAGAGAACTATTTAGACCGAATGTTAAAAAGAACTAGTCTAAAATTTTTTAAAAATATATATATTACTTTTAAGACTGGATGTTTTAAATATCCGGTCTAAAAAGTTAAAAATAAATAAAATGTCTATTTTTTTTAAGACCGGATGTTACAAAGAACCAGTCTAAAAGTTTAACTTTTAAGACTTCAATTTGATAACAACCGGTCTTAAAGATTTTCATTAGGCGCGGCAAACGAAAATTGAATTTTCATTATTCCTTTTCTAGTTCCCTCCACTTCCCATTGATTTCTCCGCTCTCTTCTCATTTTCACTTCCCCACCCCGCACATTCACAAGTGGCTACCGTAGCCTCGATTTCGGAGATCTGTGGCTCAACAACAATCCGAGAATGATTCGTGCGGTTGAGTTCGTGTTCGTTGCGTTTACATTTTAGTAGCTCAACAACAAATATATATATATATATATATATATATATTGTTGTTGATATATATCTCAACAAATTGTTGTTGAGATATAATATATATATATATATATATATATATATATATATCAACAACAATCGGAGAATCATTTTCGGATTGTTGAGAGATATATATTATATATATCTCAATATATATATATATATATATATATATATATATTTATTGTTGTTGAGCCACGGAAACTTGTAAACGCAATGGTAGTAAATCATTGACGTAGATTTTGGCTTAAATTTGAAATTAAATATCAATTTCTTATTTCTTTGTTTTATTGCAAAAATATTTTTTTTTTGCTTCCACCCAAAATTTTCTTTGTTCCTTCTTCTTCATCTACCTCTTCTCGAGTTCTTCTAAGGCGAACTTAGGTACTTTTCTCTCGAATCTATTTGTTTTAGTTCCTCGGTGAAAGATCCGGAAACAAGGTTTTCTCCGAGGTGGCGGCTCGGCGTCTACAATCTCACCCTTTTTTTTTCATAGAAAGGAATTTTTAAGACCGGACTTGAAAATATATACGGTCTTAAAAGTTCATTTTTTTTTTTTTTTTTTTTTTTTTTTTAAAAAGGACTTTTAAGACCGGATGTTTAAAAAGTCCGGTCTTAAAAGTGTTTTTTTAAGACCGGACGCGCATCCGGCCTTAAAAGTAATGACTTTTAATACCGCGCAACAAGACCAGGTCACACATCCGGTCTTACGATACCTCTTTCGTCCGGTCTTAAAAGCCTTTTTTTCCACCCGTGTCCCCTCCGATCCCCTCAAACCAAACAGACCCTAAGTGTACAGAGGTCATTTACAACAGAAAAAATCTATATTTACAACAGGAAGATATTTACAATAAAATTTTAAACGTGGCCATTTACAATAGAAAAGGTTATATTATTAACAATAGGAAGTGTTATATTTACAACAAAATTTTAAAACTTAGATTTTATTTCAATACAATGTGAATTTTTGTTGGGACTTTTTTGTAATTTTTTATGGTCCTTGGGACTTGGCTGTAATTTTCCCAAAAGAAAAAGAAAGAGGCTAAGGTTGGGGACGAATCTCAGAGGAGACAATGGCAATTAGGGATTGTCATGGATATGTAAAATCACAAAATTGTCCTTCAAAGAAAGTCATGTGTACGTAAACGTACGTCATGTGACAAGTAATTTTAAATAGTTTGATGTAGCTTACCTTCCGTTAAATTTAAGGTTCATTTTAATTGTAGGGGTTTGGTGGTCAAGATATGAAAGCTTAGGGTGTCATTTTTAAATTTGTGGGTTTAAATCTTACCCATGTAAAGACTTTATTGATGAGTGATTTATAAATCATTTGTTTCCCTTGCAACTACTGATATGTAACTTCACAAACCATGCTCCAAGGGGTAGCATAGTTAAATAATAAATGAGTTTAATGTTTCTGCTTTTACTGCAGAAATATTTTTTCTGTCATACTTACATAAAAGTAAGTGGATCACAGTAATATATTTTTTTCTCTTTTCTTTATAATGAGACCCACTCATTTTTATGTGAGTGTGGCAGAAAAAATATTTCTTTAGTAAAAATAGAAACATTAAACCTATATAATAAATATCATCCTAATGTTACAGAAATCCCAAAAATAAAATTTGGGTTGTTACATGAAACCAAATGGGATCCATAACGTAACCTTCACTTAAAAACTAAAAAGCAACAATGTTTCTCTTCACCAAATCCGAAGATATGAAGTTGGTAAAAATAATGACATATTTTATTTTTAAAAAATTCACCAATGACAAATTTTATTGCAGAAAATGACAACAGAACAATTATATAACTTAGAAGACTTATTCAGTCCATTTCGATTCAGGTTCTTTGAAGGGACAGAGGTCTCCCGATGAAAAGAGTTTTTTTTTTTTTTTGCTCAACAATCGAACCCGATACTTTTAACTAAATGATCAAAGCATACCACATAGTCCAACTTTATGCTAGTGAGAACAATTAAGTCTTGTGATGAATGCTTATTTAAGTTGGCGGCATCCTCAAAGTGTTTTCTTAGGGGAAGATTGGCTGAAGCCATGCATTCTGAAATTGAGAGGGGAAATGTTACTTCCGATTTTTAATATAAAATCTTATTTATAATACAATAGTCATTCTTAATTGGATAACATAAACGTCTAATCCGTCACGTTTGTCTCCGAATATCTATCTTCGTCTATAACTTTATTAAATTATAATTTAATATTTTAAAACTTAATTTTATTTAGTTATTCTAAGAATCAAACCTCCACCAAATTGTGTGTGAATGAAATGAAAGCCTCTATGTAAACTAACTTAATAATGTAATTTATTCTTTATAACACACAAGTCGCGCATATATACTTAGGAATACAAAGAAAATAAAGAACAGTTTTTGCCCCCAAAAAAAGGACCAAATGGAGTTCACATTACATGCTTATAATTATATGCTTATTAGGTGCTTATACCTCTAATTAGAGGTATAAGCATATTTTTAATTTTTTTTATATATTATATTTATTTAAATTTAAATTATATCGCCTTTTCGAGATTTTTTTTTTAGTTTCAAATTAATTAATTTTGATTCTGCATTTATCATGTAACACCAATATTATGAAAATTAATTAATTTGGAAAATCTTGAAAAAAATCTTAGAAAAGCGGCAAGATATAATTTAAATCTAAATAAATACAATATATAAAAAAATTAAAAAAATATGCTTTTACCTCTAATTAGAGGTATAAGCACCTAATAAAGCTTATAATTATAAGCATGTAATGTGGATTCGGACCAAATGTATACTCCCTCTGGTCATAATTATAGGACAATATTAGAGAGTTGATCTTAACCCTAATTATAGGACAATTTTAATTTTTATCAATTTCTTCTTAAAATACCTTATTGTTGTCATAATTGTTTTTTGCTATGAAAGTTTTAGGAAAGGAGTTGGGTTTACCTATGATCCGATGGCGTAGCGAAATCTCCCTTTCTCCTAAAAATTAAATACCGATATTGGGAAGGGAAATGATCTATTTGATAAAGCAAAACTTTAAGCCTATAAACTCAAAGATATCTGGTCGATCAAGTAATAAAGTGATAAGGAAATTATCATTCCACGAGGACTTGGTATCACAAACTTGATTAAGATTAATTTTACAATTTCATTTAAGTTGAGCAAACCAAATTGAATTGAATTAAAACCAAATCAAAACAAACAAACTACCACAATAATAAAATGAAGAACCTAAGAGTCACTAATCCCTTATTAGCTTCATAAATCTTAATTCCACTAATTTAATTAGCTTTAATATCAATTTTGTTAATCTAAAGTATAAATAGTTATAAGTCTTGTTAGTGGCCCACTTACAACCCTCTCTCGAGTAAAATTAGTTATATCTAACATAATTACTCAAGAAGCGCAATAAATCTTGAACACACTCCTCAACAATTATATCATTAGGTATACGTCTATCCTAATCGCAAATTAAATCGTAATTTAATCCCATATTACTTAATCTAAGAGCTTAATTAAAATTTCCTTCAAGGTAAATCCTAATTCTCAAATTCATACTCAATGATGGCCAGTCATTTAATAGATAAATCTGAACAAGATTAAGTAACCAAAATTAATATTAATTATAACTAACTAATAAAAACAAAGTCTAATCCAAAATTATAAGTTCAAAGGTTGCAAAGGGAAATTAGCCAAACATGGCTTTAACTAAAATCAGAACAGCACATAAAGGGATAAAATCCAGATTCAAAAGGGCAAACAGAACCAAAAGGATCAAGGAACCAATCTGCCTCTGGAGCTTCTAATCGCAGCTGTGTGTCTGAGATGATGAGGGAGAGAGATGAAGTTGGATGGTGGTGGAAGGAGGGTTACTCGCCGGCGACCCTGGTGGAAGAGGAAACCACCGGCGAGAATGCTATGTTCCTCCCGCCTCTGCGCCTCTAGTTCTTTGCACTGTTTCTTCTTCCAAGTCGTGCACCCGCGAGAATAGCCAAAAAAATCACCTCCAGTCGTCAATGTCTAAATAGCCGCCTCTGATTCTTCTAATCTCTCCTCTCAATTAGGTCTTCCCATTCCTTTCAATGTTGTGGGCCCATTCCCCTTTTCAATCACCTGTGGCTACCTTTTGTTTAGGTTACAGTTTCCATTCTCCAATTGTGCGGCCCACAACATCTAACCCAAATCTCATTCAATTCGGGCTCCTTGTGATTTTTCTATTCAAGTCGTGTTCAGCCTCCAATTTCAAAATGCCGCCTCTCCAAACAAAACTCTTATTTCCCTAATTCCAAAAAGAGAAGCTCCGGAGTATGTTAGCCACTTTAGGCCTATCTCTCTGTGCTCTGCTCATTATAAGTGTGTATCCAAGATTATTACTAATAGGCTGAAAGGTGTCATGAAAGACATTGTCTCTCCCTTTCAAGCTAGTTTATTAAGGGCAGACAAATACAGGACAACATCATTATTGGACAAGAACTCCTCCACACTATGAAGAAAGCCAAGAGCCGGAAAGGTTTTATGGCCCTCAAGATTGATTTAGAGAAGGCTTATGATCGAATTGACTGGGAGTTTCTCAAACAGACCCTTTTACTGGTTGGCTTTGAACGTGACTTTGTCTTTCTAATCATGGAGTGTGTCACTTCCACCTCTTACAATGTCGTCTGGAATGGAGAGCGAACTGAGTTTTTTAGGCCTAAGCGTGGCATTCGGCAAGGTGATCCTATATCGCCTTATCTTTTTGTGTTATGCATGGAAAGGCTTTCTCATATTATATGCGATTCTGTCATGGCAAATAAGTGGAAGCCGATCAAGGTTACGAGGGATGGTCCTAGCATCTCTCACTTAATGTTTGCAAACGACCTATTGTTATTTAGTGAAGCCTTTGTTGCGCAAGCTAAATGTATTATGGGCTGTCTCGATTCTTTTTGCAGCGCCTCTGGGGAGAAGATTAGTCTCATTAAATCTTCAATGTTCTCTCGCCTAAGGTGCCTCATGATTTGGTTAATAGAATCAGTCAAATTACTCATATGAAGGTCACTTGTGAAATTGGAAGATACTTAGGATTTCCTTTGACCAATACAAGGAAAACCAGAGATAAATATCAATATATTATTGACAGAGTTAATTCTAAGCTTTCCTCTTGGAAGGCTAACACTCTTACTTTGGCAGGCCGTGTAACTCTAGCAAAATCAGTTATTAGTGCTATTCCATTATTTCCTATGCAAGTGGCTCAACTACCTAGCAGTGTTTGTAAGGAGGTGGAGAGGTTGCAAAGAAATTTTATTTGGGGTAAGTCAAATCCCCATGGGTATCATAACCTAAATTGGTCAACTCTCACTTTGCCTAAGAATTTTGGTGGTTTAGGTTTCAAAAAGTTGGAGTCTATGAATGATGCTTTTGGGTGTAAGTTGGCATGGAACTTAGTGATGGGTTCTGGGGGGCTGTGGTCGGATGTTCTCTTTCACAAATATGTCAGAAGGGATGATCAAAGTTTTTTTGATTTCCATCCTCAAGACTCAACTCTCTGGAGGTTTATATGTAAGCAGAAGGAGGTCTTCAAAAGAGGCTCCTGCTGGAGGGTGAGGAATGGTCTAACAGTGGCCTTTTTCGATGATTGTTGGTTGTCCAATGGTTTCAAGATTCGAGATTACCGTATCGAACTCGTCGCCAAATGAAAAAAAATCAGCAACGTTGCTGACTGGACTGCTAATGGTACTTGGGACTTCACTCGTCTTGGGACGACTGTAGCAAGCGAAGTGATTCAACGGCTGATTGCGATCTTGCCTCCTATGGATAGGGCAGGGGAGGACATGATGTTTTGGAGTGGATCTAGCAATGGTTCTTTTACTGTTAAGTCTGCATATTACTTAATTGAGAATCCACCTCCAAATTTGGCTCATACTTGTTTTAAACTCATATGGAAATGGCCTGGGATTGAGCGAATCAGGACCTTTCTATGGCTTGCTTTTCATAATCGTTTGCCTACCAATGAATGGAAGGGTAAATGGGCGAGCTCATCATCTATTTGTACTTACTGTAATCTTCAGCCTGAATCAGTAATGCACATCCTTCGGGATTGCAATTATGCAGATCTTCTATGGAGGGAATTGGTTCCTTCAGATTTGTATTCCTCATTTTTTGCTACAAATCTCAGAGATTGGTTTCAGTTTAATCTTAAAGGTAATTGTGGAGGGCTTTTGATGCCTAACTGGAGTAAGATATTTGGAGTTACTGTTTGGTTTTTATGGAAGTGGAGGAATTCTTCTATTTTTTATCCAAATTTTCATAAACCATCTTTTCCTGCTTCATTTATTCTGAATGTATGGCACTTGTATGTAGTTTCTGATAGTTGTGAGGAATCTGTTACTTTGGGAGTGTCGGGCATTAACTCCTGGGAGGCACCACCTTCAGGGTGGATTAAGGTTAATATAGATGGTGCTGTGTCATCTTCTAAAGGTTGTGCTGGCTGTGGGGGTGTTCTTAGAGACTCTAATGGCTTATGGATTTCTGGGTTTTCAGTCCATCTTGGTAGGTGTTGTCCTTATGAGGCAGAAGAATGGGGCCTTCTGAAAGCACTTGAACATGCTAGCAGTATGAGTTATAAAGCCATCATCATAGAATCTGATTCTAAGATTCTTATAGACTCTTTGAAAAACCATGACTTTGGAAGAGCAGAGAGCATGGTTATGTTGAAGATTAGAGATTTGTTGCAGCTCAACTGGGACGTTCAATTTTCCTGTATTTCCAGGGAATTTAATCTTGTGGCGGACAGTTTAGCTAAGCATGGTTTGTCCTTTTCTTGTAATTTCCTTTCGTGTCCTACTTTTCTGAGAATTTGCTTCTCCATGACTGTATGGGAAATTTTCCCAACTCTGTTTCTTCTTAATATAAAGGCCTAGCCTCTCCTTTATCAAAAAAAAAAAAAAAAATGCCGCCTCTCAGTCCAGGGAAAATTCTTTTTCAATTCAACGTGGGCCCCATCCATTCAATTTGCAATTCAATCTCAATCCATTCAATGCGTGGCTGTGCTGTTAAAGAAGCATTTTTATTTAATTAATAATAATAACAATAATAATAAATAAATAAAAATTTAAAAAAACTTCTAATTATTATTATTTATTTCCTAAACTCAAAAACCTTTATTTTAAATTGAAATCCCATAAACGATGTATCCAAATTGATTTCTCCTAAATTCTCAATAAAATCTCTTTAAATTAGGATTAATGACTTCCAAAATATATCAAAATATACCTCAAATCTACTAAAAATGGGAAGTCATTACTATTACCCTCGGTGTTCTGCACACCAGAGCAGGGTGACGATCCCCCAGCGCCTTGACTAACTTCAAGATCGAACCCTTCCCTTTAGTGAGAGTTTCCAACCCCTTTGCCACTTGAGCTCAAAGACGAGGGGTTTATTATTGTCATAATGGTTAGGAGAAAAATGGTAAACTTATAAATAAGCATATTTCTTGGTGTAGTGGAGGGCCTGGGCTCAAGGGCAGAACTAGAGCCTAGAGGGGGTTAGGGGTGGCCCCCGTCCCTCTAAAATTACATAATAGAACCTAGATGTTGATATATGGTCCTCTCCAAACGGTAGACACGCATGACCAAATTTTGATTGTATTAGATTAGGGCATTTTAAGAAAATAAATATAATTAACTAATATAATTATTATATTTAATCTCTCTAAAATTAGATAATTATATTCAATAATTAGAAGTGGAGGGAGTAGTTGTTTCTTGTTCTTCATCAACTCACAAGCTCTAGATATGAGTTGCGATGCCAGGGTTCGTCAATGGATTGATTTTGACGTTTGACGTCTCTCTCACAAATTCCTCATTCTTTCTCCACTCGTCCCTTCGCTCTCCACTTTCACTCGCATCTTATCTCAAATTCTCAATGCATATTAATTAGGCCCACATTGGTTTGTAAGAATAAAAGCACTTTATTATGTCACATCATTGATCAACTTTCATCTCATTTTTCTTGCTAATTGATACATGAGGTTTAAACACCATGTTATATGAGAAGAAGAAGATTCCCTACACACACATGAAATGATGGGATCCATATATATATATATGTGGATCCCACCATTTTATGTGTGTATACGTGGAATACACTTCTCCTACAACAACAAAAAAATGTTTTTCCCTTTATATATATATATATATATATATATATATATATATATATATATATATATATATATATATATATATATATATATATATATATATATATATATATATATATAAACGAGGTCCCAAAGACCAATAAGTTTCAACCACAACTAAAGAGCAATCAATGATAATAAATTTCAAAATAAGAAACAACAACTCCTAACTTATCATTCATTAATTATGTTATAATAATCACTAATTGGATTTGGACCTAATTGTTGAATTTTGATTTTATATTAACAATGATGAATTTCTAATTTAAACTGACTTGAAATAGTAAAAATTAACCTGGGCTCTCGCTATTTCACCTATAATTAAAAAAAAAAAACATAAACAAATAATCAACTCAGAGTTGATTTAGCGGTGTAAGAATGCCCCATTAAATACTTTTGGGTCTCTTGTGGAGGAGTGATTAGAGATCACCAGGGAAATTGGATATGCGGGTTTCAACAGAAGTTAGGATATACTACGCCAACTGCTATCAAAATCCATACTATCTATAGGGGTTTTATATTATGCAAACAACTGGGTTTGAAGAAGGTTATGCTCCATACTGATTCATTGGATGCTATTCATTTGTTGTGTTACTTGATTGTGAGCAAGGTCATCCTATGAGAGAGGAGATATATGAGGTAAGATCTCTTATCATTTCACATGAGGATCTACAGATTATTCATACTTACACAGAAGCATTAAGATGTGTTGATTACTTAGCCCGATCAGCTCAAGGGATGAATCGAGATCTTGTAATTATTTCATCACAACCTATTGAATGTGTTGACTTAGTTAATCTTGAGTATGGCGAAATGTCATTGAGATCAGTGAATGTAGTCTAATATTAAACTTTTTATAAACCTCAAGTCTGCGGCTTGCCAATGTATTACCCAAAAAAAAAAAGAACTTTTGGATCTCAAGTTCAAGTCTTATAAGAGATACTTATGTTGTAAGAGGTAACCACAACCCCCCCGGCATCGGATATTAGATAATAATATAAAAAACATAGAAAAATATATCAAAATAACTATGTTATACACATAGTCTAAGAAGAAAAAAATAGCTTAGATTTTGATGTGATTTAATTAAAGTACCCTTAATTAATGAAGAAAAAGAGAGCATGATATGAGTTACTATGATTATCTTCATTGATGAAAGGTGTACAATTGTAAAAAATTATAATTCATACTTCTTGACATATATACTAAAGTAAACAAGTGATATTTACGTACGTGCTCTTCTTTAATTAAAAAATTCCCTATATAATGTAAACATTTAAGATTCGCAAGGACAACGAAAAATTAAAGGTACAAAAGAAAGGCAACTTAGCTTTTGATTTGATTGAGTTCTTCTAGAAATCCTAACATGACAAAATCTAATTCGTACACATGCATGAACTTGATCTTTCAAGGATTTTTTTCATCATCATATTTAGAGAGTTTAATTAAAACCTCAAGTAATATATTATCAAATTTATTCACTTAAAAAATGAGGAATGTTCCATCTCTTTTTATAAAATTCATTACTTAGGACTAAATTGAATTCTATTATGAACTGGCTAGTGATGATGGATATCGGTGAAGAAATCTAAAAGAAAATATGTTATATATATCTCTCAATGCGAGTGCACACACTTGACTTGAAATCATAACTCGATGAGCTCATAAGCAAATCGACTCAAATTAAGAAGGGAAAATTAGGAATAAGTATCTAAAATATATAATATTTATTGAGAAAGACTGTACAAGTTATAATTATTTAAAATGACCAATTATTAAAATTAAAAATAATTGAACCTCTTACATTTTCTTCCACGTTTTAATTTTAAAACTAATATGAATTTTTAAATTTTATTATATTAAACACAATTTCTCTCATTTTTAGCGAGGGTATCTATTGAAAAGAAAGCACATAAACATATTTCATTTTGTCAAAATTATAACTTCTAAAATTGACATGAACTTTCAGTATCGAAGAAATCTATGCAGTATCAAAAAAAAAATTGACACAAACTTTAATTGAAAATAAAAATTACATAATCTTAGGGAAACTCAGAATGTTTTATAATTTATTATAAATATTAAAGAAAGGTAATGTATATCTAAAAAAAAAATATGCAAGTTTAAACAATTTTAAGGAGGCTAACATTATGTCATAATAGATTTATATAAGTTTTAAAATAAAAGTCCATATGTAATGTTTCTTGACCGAAAAACGTGTAATATTACGTTAATATACTTAAAAAAGGCCAGAATTTTTTTTTTTAATATTCGAGAATGGGATACAGGATTGCCTCCTTAGTCCTTAGAGAATACTCGTGAGTAAACCAAAAAAATAATGTTAATAAAAAATTTAATATAATCAATAAAGTCTATAATATTCAAATAGTAATAATGTTCATTTTTTTTTGGAGATAAAGCTTTTTAAATGACTAAGATATAGATAAAAAATTCATCATCTTCTCAATTGGTCTATTTTACTTAGAGTTTATTTTATATACACGGGTATAGAAAAAGCTTTGAAGACCAGGACAAAAGAGGCATCGTAAGATCGAATCTGTGGACCCCGGTCTCGTTCAAAGCGATCTTAAAAGTCTATAACTTTTTAGACCGGACGCGAACCGGTCTTAAAGAAATTTTTTTAGACCAGACATTAAAAATATTAGATCTTAAAAATCGTACTATATAGACCTGATATATTTTTTGTTCGGTCTTAAAACCAAAATTTTAAGACCGGACAACTAGAAAGGCCGATCTAAAAAATATGACTTTTAAGACCGGACAAATAAATACACCAGTTTTAAAAAACTGAAATTTAAGACCTTACTTACATACACCGGTCTAAAAAGTACCGACCTTTAAGACCGGGCTAATAAAGACATCCGGTCTTAAAAGTTGGTCTTTTTGATGGGTCATATAAATCAGGCAATATTTGTGTTAATAATTAAATAATATATTGATGATATGATGATATAAATGTTAGTTAAAGTTTAAGAAATGATTATTTTGGCAATAGTCATTTTTGTGGAAAATACAATTCAAATTACTTTTAAAATAGAATGTGGGAGAGATTGAGGGAGAGAATGCATGTATGAAGTTTAATAAAGAGAAATTTAGTATTTTTAAATTTATATTTTGACTATGGTGTTTTTGAATAATTACAAATTTTATGGTCATTCTCAATAAATAACATCTACTCTAAGTCCTTGGTTATAATTTTTCCAGTTCAGAAATTATAATATTAATGTTGCTGCCGAGAATTATCTACATATAGTTCTTAACCGTGGCCATCAACTATATATATATTTAAATTAAAGGTTTTAATCATATTTCCCTTTCTGGAATTAGATGCCAAAAACTCTCAACAATATAATTGGACAAATTCGACTTCAAATTTATATTCCAAAGCAGCAGATGCCTCAAAGATAGATAAGGAACAAAAGACAAAATCCCCACATTATTTTATTAGAAAGCTAAATTGCAACACGAAATAATCTTTTGTGTGTGCGCGAGAGAGACTATATTAAAGGTAATTAAGTATTGTAAATGAAAAATAAAAAGCAGAAATTAACGCAACACACAAAACATGATATCTCGTAGGGGTGAGCGTGGTCTTGCAGTTGCGATGTCTTAAGCCCAGACAAAAATTGCCCATCCCATCCCAAAAAAATGTTGGGCAGTCTTAGACTGGGCTAATTTTCGGGCAGGGCCGGGCATTTGCCGGGGTCTGCGCTTGCCCATTTGGCCCTACCTAGAAATTTTTTAAAATTTAAATATATTATTTTATATCAAATAAAAATTATTCCATTTATATTATTTTATTTAAAATATCTATTATGTAAATATATAATAATACTCGCTCAGTCTTTCTTCGCTCCTTCCGAGTTCAGACTTCCAGTTCCAGTGGTCTCTGTTTGGATGATATGGAGATTAATCCTGGAAAATGCAAAGGCAAAAAGCTGTCGGACTTGACTGATAGTGAAGACTTTGATGAAGGAAACTCTTTAGAGTATACAGAAGCTTATTATTAGTTGTCTTTTCTTTTAATTCAATATTAACTGATGATTAATGATCAATAGCACTTTTCATCAAAATATCAACATGCAGATCCTTTTTGATCCATCAACATTCTGAATGTGGATATTTCTTTAATTCAGCCAATCCTACAAATTTTCCTATAAAATTTGTAAATTATATAAGCCACATGGGCTCGGAAGGCTTCTCTCTTGCCGTAGAAAATGTATGTTTAGGGCTTTTCTTGGGTAGAAAGCGTGTGTTTAAAAAATCTGGCCGTTCATCCTTCGGAGTTAGGCGTCGCAGCGAAAGTCTTCAAATTTGCAAGCCCACGTACTTCACCCCTAAATTATCTCGTACAAAAAAAATCATAAGGGACATGCATGCATGATAATATATAATACCCAACCAGGGTTTAATATTTCTGCTTTTACTATAGAAATATTTTTTTCTGTCACACTCACATAAAAGTGTGTGGGTCTCACTAATATTTTCTCTATTTTCTCTTAACAATGAAACCCATTCACTTTTATATGAGTGTGACAGCAAAAATATTTTCTGCATCAAAGCCAGAAACATGGAACCTCTAATTATATATATTTATAAGTCAATTTTGACAATTTTTTTTTGTCCTTACTATAAGTTCAGTTTCAAAATAATAAATGTATTTTTACTTTTTTACCCCTGTTAATTAAAAAAAAAATATTCATGTTGACTTTTGGAATCAAGATAGGGGTAAAATTAGAAATTCAGCACATAATTAATGAGTTAATTAATGTGGGGGTTATAAATAAGATTAATGGCAATGAATTGAATCCGTACAAACAAAGGTGTCCGTATCCGTATGGCATGCATCCATTCGTTACTGTATGATTAATCCCTTTCAAACAAATGATCTAAAGCAATAATCCAAAAACCCTATCGATCAATCTTTAAATATCTCAACGGAACATTCTCTCTGATCTGATCTCCACCTCAAACCCCAAGTCCCAAAAACCTATCTCTCTCTCTCTCTCTATCCCCCCCCCTCTCTCTCTCTCTCAACTCCTATATAAACATCTATCACTTACTTCATCTGCCATCTCGATCTCGCACCCAAAACCCTAACAAGAAGGCTTATATATATGTCCACTTTCTTCTGTTACTTTCTGATCAATCTTCATTAAATCTTCTTCAAACGAGATAGCTAGCTATCAGATTTTATAAATAATATATACTTGGAAGCTTTAAGTTGCAGAGATCATGGAGACGGTGACGAACATGGCGTCAGAGGGGCCGGTGATGATCTTCAGCAAAAACTCATGTTGCATGTGTCACACAATCAGGACCCTCTTTGCCGAGTTCGGTGTGAACCCGGCGGTTCACGAGCTTGACCAGATTCCGAGAGCCGAGAGGGATGGAGGTTGAACAAGCCCTTTTGAGACTGGGGTGCAGCCCCGCCGTGCCGGCCGTGTTCATCCGTGGCGAGCTCGTGGGTGGAGCCAATGAAATCATGAGCCTTCACCTTAATGGATCCTTGATCCCAATGCTCAGACGAGCAGGTGCCTTACCCTGAAACTATATAGTTTTTGAATAAAAGGCATCCATCCCTATGGATTTTTTTCCAGTAGTATTTAATTTCCCAAAATAATTTTTAGTATACTCAACATTCTAAAATATTTTTATTAGTGACATCTAGTATCTATAGCACCCAGAAGTATTTTTAGTAGAATCCGGTATCCTTAGGTTACAGATCACACAAGATATGGGCTTGGAGGGTGATATCTCGAAAAGTGTTCCTGATCAAAATATTTAATTTAAATTAACAATAAAAGTTGATCCAATTGGTAAAGGAGTTACTCAAAAACCATAAGGTTGTGGATCTAAATCTCACCGATGTGAAGACCTTGTTGGTTGGCGATCTAATCTTTAAGTATCTCTGTAAGTCATTTATTCCTTCTTCCAACTGATGTGTTGACTTCACAAACCACCCTCGGGGCTAGCATAGTTAAATAATAAATATTATCCTAATGTTACTGAAATCCCAAAAATAAAATTTGGGTTGTTACATGAAACCCTTGTGCAAAGAGGGAGAAGTCATTCCTGAAGAATTATGAAAAAACATTTGACCTTAGCCTGTAGGAAAAAAAGTAAATAAAAGCAGAAATTCCTGAAATATGAGAAGGTTTCACAACTGTACAATCCGAAAAAGGAAGAATAAATTCAACATGGAGTGTGATGGGTTAAAGCTCAGGGTTAAATGAATAAGAACAATAGAATGGATTTCTGTTGTATATATATAGTATTGTATTGTTCAAATATGCTTAGAGGATTTGATACAGATAAGCTATTGTGTGTATAAAGTCTGAAAAGCTTAACAGAAAGCTAAAAAAGGAATAACAGAAAAGAGAGAGAGCAATTCACAGAAGAGAAAGAAGATTCCAATCATTATCCACCCAGTGACCGTTGCATTTGTCATCTTATATAACGTATTCTTCTTCCATTTCCCTCAACCTTCGAGAGGGCTTTCTGACGCGTGTGCTAGCTACATCGTGGCCCAATATCTTCATTGCTATCTGTGGGCCCCATACCATTTGTGACCATGACGTTACTCCCCTCCTCAATCAAAACCTTGTCCTCAAGATTTAGGTCTGGATACAGAACCTTAAGGTCGGAGGCCTATTCCCAAGTGTTGTAATAGATCCATCCCAGCGAACGAGACACTAATATGCTAATGCGAACCACGTTGTAACAAATGTTGGCATGGTAAGGGATCCAGGATTAGGCCCTTGGGTCGTGGGTTCGATCCCTCTAAAGTATTTGGGGGCTCACTTTGGTAGAGCGATCTCGTAAGTCACGTAAGTCTTCATGGACCCGGCCGTCTTGCCTGCGGCAGTGGGGACGATGTCGAACCCCTCCAAAACCTTATTCATATAAAAAAAAAAAGGGGGGGACTGAAGGATCTTGAGTGGACGAGAAACAGGGACTTTAGGTAAAGTTGATTATGGAAACAGTAGGTAAGGCTGAGACAAATCATTCCCATAAAACTTCTTTAAAACTGAAATATGGAAGACAGGATGAATTCGAGTAGTCTCAGGAAGATCGAGACGATAGGCGACCTTGCCAATACAATTAACTACTTGGAATGGCTTGAAGTAAAGCATTGCCAGTTTCTGAAATTTCTGAAGATGAACAGAGTATTGGTGGTAAGGTTGGAGTTTAACTAATACCCAGTCACCAACGGAAAATTCCAGATCAGTCCTCTTTTTATCAGCTTGTGACTTCATTCGTGCTTGAGTTTTAACGAGATTGAGCTTGAGAATTCGTAATAAGTCATCACGTTCTGCTAATTGGCGGTGAACTTCGAAGGGAGTGTCTTCCAACGACGATGCCTGGAGCAGGGGAGGGGGATCTCGTCTATATACCACTTTAAAGGGGACCATGCCGATAGCCGTATGGAATGAAGTATTATACCAAAACTCAGCCCACGGAAGAAAAGATAACCACTGACGAGGATAGTGATGAACAAAACAGTGAAGGTACGTCTCAAGGCATTTGTTAACAGCCTTCGACTGGCCGTCGGTCTGTGGGTGATACGCAGAGCTGAGACATAATTTGGTGCCCTGTAATTTCATAAGAGATCGCCAAAATGAACTGGTGAAGGCACGATCCCTGTCCGACACAATGGAGCGTGGGATCCCATGCAAATGTACAATATTCGTTAAAAAAGAATTAGTAACTATCTGACTGGTAAAGTTGGCAGATAATGGCATAAAATGCGTGTATTTAGACAAACGGTCAATGACAACAAAAATAACTGAAGAACCTTTGACCAGAGGAAGCCCTATAATGAAATCCATTGCAATATCCTCCCAAATTCGTGTCGAAATCGATAAAGGTTGGAGTAAATCGGTTGGGTAAAGTTGAGAAACTTTTTCCTATTGACACACATAGCAAGTACGGACGAAGCTACACATATCACGACCATTTTGGGCCAAAAGAAAAGTGCAGCAACCCGATGAAATGTTCTTAGAAAACCAGCATGGCCACCTAATACAGACAAATGGAATTCAAGCAGGATGCGATTAATTAATTCAGGATGATATGGGGTAATGGCGAGTCTGTTTTTCCACAACAAATCAGAGTTGCGAACATGAAACTGTGAAGCACTAGGGGACACGTTCAGTAATTTGGTTTTTTAAGTTGCAATCCAATCCGATGTTTGGAGTTGCTCATATACGTAGTCCATAAATGAATTACCAACAGTGGTTAAGGCCATACAGTCAAGTTGAGACAGAGCATCGGCTGCTTGATTATGTTTGCCAGCTCGATATTCAATATTGAAACGATAACCCAATAGTTTGGGGAAGACAAGCTTCTTGTTCTGGGGTTTGGATTGACTGGTTCAAAAGATGTTGCAAGCTAGAATGGTCTGTGGGAATCATAAAATGGTGGCCAAAGAGATAGTGTCGATCGAACCTTAGAGATAGCCTCGGTGATAGCATGAAGTTTGCGAGCATAGGTAGATTGCGCTTGCAGCAGGGGAGATAGCTTCTTGGAGAAAAATGCAATTGGGTGATTATCCTGGCTTAGGACGACACCAATACCCAAACTTGAAGCACCCATTTTCCAAGACAAATGATTTAGTAAAATCTGGTAAAGCCAAGATAGGGGCGCGGCTCATAATGTCCTTGAGAATGGTAAAAGTAGAGTTTGCTTCCAGAGTCCAATGAAAACGGTCAATACCCAGTAAATTGGTTAAGGGGCTTGCAATATTAGCATAGTTAGGCCAAAAAATCCCTTCAGTTGGTGAACGTTGATTGGTGGCAGCTAGGACTGTATAGCTTGAATTTTGGACTGATCGACTTCGACACCAGATTGGGACACAATATGCCCAAGATATTCAATCTTATGACAGCCAAAAGCACATTTAGTCAGTTTAGCAAAGAGTCTGTGCTGAGATAGGGAAGTGAGCACTACCTTAATGTGTTGGAGATGAGCATCCCATTATGAGCTATTAAACTAGAATATCATCGAAAAAAAATAAGCACAAACTTTCGTAAAAATGGTTGGAAGATAGAATTCATCAGTACTTGAAACATGGTTGGCGTGTTAGTGAGACCAAATGGCATGACCAACCATTCATACGGCCCTTGATGAGTCCGGAAAGCTGTCTTCTCGATATCAGACTCATGCATAAGTATCTGGTGATAGCTAGAATGTAAGTCAAGTTTAGAACAGAAACAAGAACCGTGCAGTTCATCCAAAAGCTCGTCCACCGTCGGCATGGGAAATGTGTCTTTGATAGTAACAACATTCAAAGTGTGATAGTCAATACAAAAACGCTAAGTGCTGTCTTTCTTTTTCACCAGTAAGATGGGCGCCGAAAAAGGACTCGTACTAGGTTGAATCAGCCCCTTAATTTCTTCCGGAGTAGCAGAGGACGTGGAAAAGAGTCGTGCTAGTGCCATAGCACTGATGATGGAAGAAGGTCGCCGAACGAGGATGTCATGCTTCAGATCCACTTTAAGGCCTCGTAAGTAGCAATCAAGTAAGGCGGCCTCAGGTAACATCCTTAGTGTGGTTCTCAAGTGCCAAAAATTTGGTGTTTTATTCCTCAATAACACCACCAATAGCAGACTGAGTCAATTTGAAAAGGGCAGAACGAGCATAATCGAAATGAGTGGGACCATACTATACCTCAATGGCTTTGGAAAATGCAAACCAAGTCAGAATCTGTTGATCCTTGTCAAGCATTTGGAACCATGGTAGAACATCACCATCAAGGTGAACAGAAGCAATAACCAAGGGCAGGGGATTAGCAATCTCATAGTACTTAAAATATTGGTTGGCTTTGAATAACCAATTCAAAACATCGGTACCATCAAAATGAGGAAAATCCATTTTGACAGAGCGAGGTACTACGGAATGCGGAAGAGGGGACGATGGGTCGGGTTGTACGATGGAAGACGAACTGCCTTTTCCCGCAACGGATAGGATATCCAGGAGTTTATTGATATCAGCCAAGGAACCCGCCATGATTTTTAAAACATAGTCGAACCGATCAAAGCGGCCTTGAGCCTCTATCATGAATTCGTTGGTTCATTTCATATTTGCCTGAAGTTCTCTGAGACGAGTATTTTCCGCCATGAGAAAGGTTTGATGAAAGAACCAAATGTGATGGGTTAAAGCTCAGTGTTAAATGAATAAGAACAATAGAATGGATTTTTGCTGTATATAGTATTGTATTGTTCAAATATGCTAACTATTGCGTGTATAAAGTCTAAAAAGCTTAACAGAAAGCTGAAAAAGGAAATAACAGAAAAGAGAGAGAGCAATTCGCAGAAGAGAAAGAAGATTCCAATCATTATCCACCCAGTGACCGTTGCATTTGTTGTCTTATATAATGTATTCCTCTTCCATTTCCCTCAACCTTCGAGAGGGCTTTCTGACGCGTGTGCTACGTCTTGGCCTAATATCTTCATTGCTATATGTTGGGCCCATACCATTTGTGACCATGACATGGATCAAACAAGTTGTGAAAGGAGAACCCTTCGTCCTTGGGGCCATCCCGAAAGGGTGGACACTCTCACCAAAGGGAGAGGGTTCGATCCCTGGAGTTGGTCGAGTCTTTGGGGAGACATCTTAGCTCACTGGTCTGCGCAGGTTAATCGCGAGGATAATAGGCGAACTGCCTCATTTCGCATCAACATCGATCAGGAGGAAGGGAGATTTATTCTCTTGCTTATATTGTGGGTGAACCCAACCCCTTTCCAAAAAAAAATTATATCAAAAAAAAATTGCGAAAGGAGACATTCTCCCAGCAAGTAGATGATGTCATTGATTCATCTACCTAAGCTCAAGCTAGAGAGAAAACAAGTCTTAACCAGCAGTTTGATTTGGTTATTTAAGATTCGAAAAGTGGAGAGCAATGCAAGGGTTTTGGTTTTATGCCTTTTTCTACGTGTAAGGATTGCACGTAAATAGGAAAATGGTATGTCAAAAACCTCTTTATGTTTTTGTGGCCCAACGGAAAAAGATAAGAAGGCCTGGAGGCTCATTTGCTTAAATCTATGCACCTATGCTCTTGGAATTGGTATCATCCTGGGCACTACTTACCTCTCAAGAGATTTTTTGTCTGAAGATGCTACACGAGAAAGAGAGCTATATATTTCAGTTTAACCATGCTTGAACAAGAAACGAGGATGAAAAGGGAGAGAAGGAGATTTGGGGTTAATATAATATACTTGTTTTTCTAAGAAATTAAAGGGACAAGTAACAATAGCTTGAGATTACAGGTGTACGATTGAACATGTGATCATGTAACTTCCATGTCACTAGGCTATAAGACTACTGATGACTTTAATGTACCTGTTGGTTTGTGCTTTCCATCATTGAATGTTGAAGAAAGTGTGCGTACATTTGTATACACGTGTGTGTTAACGTTAGTGTGTATAACATACAGGCAAAAAGACAATATGTGCGTGCGTGGATTTATAATTTATGTAAGCAGAACTTATATGTATATTAAGCATTAACATATAAAAAGCATGGTAGTATGTCTAAAATTTTAAGCGACTCTTAACAAAGTTGTGTGGTTTACTGCTAAGTATATATAGTTTAGGAAGTTATAAATACAGGTATATGAAAATTGAAGGTCTGATAAGAACATGTATGGCTTGGTGGTTAATAAGAAGTGGGACAAAGTGATTAGGCAAAGAGCTGAGGGATGGGGCACCAAGTGGGATCCATAACGTAAACTTCACTTAAAACTAAAGAGCAACAACGTTTCTCTTCACCAAATCCGAAGATAGAAGTTGGTAAAAATAATGACGTATCAAACTATCAATAATATATGAAAATCACTATGAGGTTTCAAAATAAAATCTGCCTCTAATACAGATTGGGGCATGTCAATCTTTGTGTCTAACTTTATTAAATTATAATTTAATATTTTAAAGCTTAATTTTATTTACTTACAGTAAGAATCAAACCCCCACCAACTTGTGTGTGAATGAAATGAAAGCCTCTATGCAACCTAACTTAATGATGCAATTGTGTGTGTGTATTATAGGAATGCAAAGAAAACCCAAATAAAAAATAAAAAAATAGAGAACAAATATATAGTTATTTCTTCTTCATCATCAACTCACAAGCTCTATATATGAGTTGCGATGCCAGGGTTCGTCAATGGATTGATTTTGATGTTTGACGTCTCTCTCATAAATTCCATTCTTTCTCCACTCGCCCCTTCGTTCTCCTCTTTCTTCACTCGCATCTTATCTCAAGTTCTCAGTGCATATTAATTAGGCCCACATTGGTTGGTAAGAATAAAAGCACTTTGTTATGTCACATCATTGTGCAACTTTCATCTCATTTTTCTTGCTAATTGATATATATATATATATATATATATATATATATATATATGTGTGTGTGTGTGTTTGAGGTCATAAGGAAGGGACTTAATTACCCATAAGCCCCAATAACAACTGAAAAGCAATTAATGATAAGTTTTAGAGTAAAAAATAACAACACCGAACTTATCACTAAATTGAAATTAATGCACACATAATTAATTATTTACTTATGTTATAATCATCACTAATCAACAGTGATAATTATTATTATTTTCATTTGTTTTATTCAGACCTTATACAAGATGAAATTGGATTTGAACCTAATTGTTGAATTTTGATTTTATATTAACAATGATGAATTTCTTATTTAAATTGTCTTGATGAAATAGTAAAAATCAACCTGGGCTCTCATTACTTTACCCATAATCCAAAAACATAGACAAATAATTAATATAGAATTGGTCTGGCGGTGTAAGGCTCCATTAAATATCTTTAGGTCTCAAGCTCGAGTGTTAAAGAAGACATTTGTGTTAGAAGGAGCAACCACAAATCTCACATAGGAGACCGGTAATGATATAAAAAACAGAGAAAAATATATCAAAATAACTATGTTATGCACATAGCCTAAGAAAAAAATAGCTCAGATTTTGATGTGATTTAATTAAAGTACCCTTAATTAATGAAGAAAAAGAGAGCATGATGTGAGTTACTAACTTCATTAATGAAAGGTATAAAATTGTAAAAAATAATTCATACTTCTTGACATATATACTAAATTATCAAATATTCTTTCGGGGGAACCAAAAGTTAGTTACCGTTCTTTATTTTGGAGTTTTTTTTTTTTTTTTCTGGCCTTGATTATTTTGGAGTAAATAAGTAATATTAACGTACGTGCTCTTCTTTAATTAAAAAATTATCTATATAATATTAACATTGAAGATTCGCATGGATAACGAAAATTAAAGGTCCAAAAGAAAGGCAACTTAGCTTTTGATTTGATTGGGTTATTCTAGAAATCATAACATGACAAAATCTAATTGATACACATGCATGAACTTGATCTTTCAAGAATTTTTTTCATCATCATGTTTAGAAAGTTTAATTGGAAGATTAAATTAAAACCTCAAGTAATATATTGTCAAATTAATTCACTTAAAAGACAAGGAATGCTCCATCTCTTTTTATAAAATTTATTGCTTAGGACTAAATTGAATTCTATTATGAATTATATTGACTAGTAACGCCAGATACATACCGGCAAAGAAATCTAAAAGAAAACCTGTTATATCTCTCTGTGCATGCACATACTTGATTTGAAATCATAACTTAGTGTGCTCATAAGCAAATCGACACAAATTAAGAAGGGGAAATTAGGAAGGAGATCTAGAAGAGATAATATTTATTGAGAATGATCGTAAAAGTTGCAATTATTTAAAATAGCCAATTACTACAAATTAACAGGTTTTCTTTTAGATTTATTTATCGTTGTCTCTCGTTACTAGTTAGTTCACAATAGAATTCAATTTAGTCCTAAGCAAATAAATTTAATAAAAAGAGATGGAACATTCCTTATTTTTATAAGTGAATTAATTTGACAATATATTACTCGAGGATTTAATTTAATCTTTCAATTAAACTTTCTAAATATGATGATGAAAAAAATCCTTGAAAGATCAAGTTCATGCATGTGTATGAATCAGATTTTGTCATGTTATGATTTTTAGAACAGCAACCCAATCAAATCAAAAGCTAAGTTGCCTTTCTTTTGGACCTAGAAGAGATCATATTTATTAGGAATGACCGTAAAGATTATAATAATTTAAATTGACCAATTACCACAATAAAAAATTAAAAATATTAAATTGTCATTAATTAAATCTCCTACACTTTCTTCCACATTCTATTTTTAAAACATTAAATACAATTTCTCTCTTTTTTTTACTACATACATACGTAGGCATCTATTGGAAAAAAAAAAAAAAAAAAAAAATCACACAAACGTATTTCATTTTGTCAAAATTATAACTTTTGAAATTGACGCGAACTTTCAGTATCCAAGAAATCTGTGCAGTATCAAAAAAAATTGACACAAACTTTAATTGAAAATAAAAATTACATAATCTTAGGAAAACTCAAAATGTTTTATAATTTATTAAAAATGTTAAAGAAAGGTTATGTATATCTAAAATACTTTTAAAATATGCAATTTTAAAAATTTTAAAGGAGGCTAACATTATGCATGTCATCATAGATTTATATGAGTTTTAAAAAATAAAAGTCAATGTAATGTTTCTTGACCGAAAATCATGTAATGTTACATTAATATACTCAAAAAAAGGCTAGATAATCTATTATATTTTTATTCGAGAATGGTATACATGATTGCCTCCTTAGAGAATACTTGTGTGCAAACCAAAAAAAATAATGTTAATAAGAATTTAATATAATCAATAAAGTCTATAATATTCAAATAATAATAATGTTTATTTATTTTTTTGGAGATAAATCTTTTTTATAAGATAAAAAAAAATAACATTGTCTCGATTGGTATATTTTACTTAGAGTTTATTTTATATATGATTATATAAATAGGAAAAAACTTAATGATTTAAATGGGTCTATATCTATGTTAATAATTAAATAATATATTGAGAATATGATTATGTAAATGTTAGTTAAAGTTTAAAACATGATTATTTTGGCGGTTGTAATTTTCGTGGAAAATAAAATTCAAATCACTTTTAAAATAGAATGTGGGAGAGATTGAAGGAGAGAATGTTTGAAATTTAATCAAGAGCAATTCAGTATTTTTAAATTTATATTTTGACTATTGGTATTTCTGAATAATTACAACTTTTATGGTCATTCTCAATAAATAACATCTACTCTAAGTTCTTGGTTCTAATTTTTCCAATTAAGAAACTATATTTAAATTAAAGGCTTTAATCATATTTCCCTTTCTGGAATTAGATGCCAAAAACTCTCAACAATATAATTGGACAAATTCAACTTTAAATTTATATTCGAAAGCAGCAGATGCCTCAAAGATAGACAAGGAACAAAAGCCAAAATCCCCACACTATTTTATTGGAAAGCTAAATTGCAACACGAAATAATCTTGTGTGTGTGCGCGAGAGAGATTAAAGGAAAGTATTGTAAATGAAAAATAAAAAGCAGAAATTAACGCAACACACAAAACATGATACTCCTCGGTTCTAAATATACGACATAGTTTAATTTGTAGTGTAAACTGCACTATAAACTATGTCTTATATTTAGGATCGGAGATAGTATCTTGTACAAAAAGAATCACAAGGGACATGCATGCATGAGAATATATAATAACGTCCTACCACTATCATTTTCTATAAATCCATTTTGACCAAAAATTTTAGTCCTTCTTATAAGTTTAGTTTCAAAGTAATAAATGATTTTTTTACTTTTTTGCTCCTATTAATTGCAACAACAACAAAAATTTATTCTAAGTTGATTGATATTTGGAACCAATCATAGATAAGAGCAACATTAGAAATTTAGTCAATAATTAATGAGTTAAATAACTCTCTTTAGTACGTTAGAGTATTACTTAATTTTAACTTAAAAATAGGACAAGAATGATAATAACTAGAATCCGTGCATTACGTTTCCGTACGGCATGCATCCATTCGTTACTGTATGTTTAATTCCCTTTCAATCAAATGATCCAAATCAATATATAATCCAAAAACCCTATCGATCAATCTTTAAATATCTCAACGGAACATTCTCTCTGATCTGATCTCCACCTCAAACCCCAAGCCCCAAAAACCTCTCTCTCTCTCTCAACTCCTATATAAACATCTTCCACTTACTTCATCCACCATCTCGATCTCACACCCAAAACCTAACAAGAAGGCTTATATATAAGTCCACTTTCTTCTGTTACTTCCTGATCAATCTGCATTGAATCTTCTTCAAACTAGCTAGATAGCGATCAGATTTTACAAATAATATATACTTGGAAGCTTTAAGTTGCCGAGATCATGGAGAGGGTGACGACCATGGCGTCGGAGAGGCCGGTGGTGATCTTCAGCAAGAGTTCATGTTGCATGTGCCACACAATCAGGACCCTCTTTGCCGAGTTCGGCGTGAACCCGGCGGTTCACGAGCTCGACCAAATACCGAGAGGGAGGGAGGTTGAGCAAGCCCTTTCGAGACTGGGGTGCAGCCCCACCGTGCCGGCCGTGTTCATTGGCGGCGAGCTCGTGGGCGGAGCCAATGAAGTCATGAGCCTTCACCTTAACCGATCCTTGATCCCAATGCTCAGGCGAGCAGGTGCCATTTGGGTTTGATGATATATATATATATACAATATGCAAGTACCTACTTTTTTATATAGAGCTTGTCTTATAATGTAATAATAGTAATAATTAAGGCTATCTTGACTGTATGCCTTTTTTTTTCCTTCGCGTTGTAATAATTAAGGCTAGCTTGTGTTTAAATATTTTGAGATATATATCAAGCTAAATATGGTTTATATGCATGGTTCATCAGCATTTTCACAAGCTACTTCAGATTAATTTGATTACCCTCTAATCTCATAATCAAGAGACCTGAGGAATACAATTAAGAGAGGGAGGAAAGTGTCTTCGTATAAATTAAATAACAAATTTACATAATTAAAAAAATTCTCCATTTCATCATTATCCCCATTGATATTGAAAACCTCCTTTAATATATGTGATCTATAAGGATATATTGAAAAAAAATTATAAATTTGTAGTAGCGCTTCATTTAGGATATATAGGAGGGAGTAAGAAATTAAGCAGAGGGGGAAATTGAATTCATTACGATTATTAGTTAATATTAATAATGATATAACATAAACTCACACTCGTTTTTTCATGCATTACAAGGAGTTATCGCTATTTCGTTCCTTTTTATGATATTCATATATTTCGTATATTTGTGTTTTGCCGTAGTCATAGTTTCTTTCATTGGCATTATCGTCCTATGGCCGCATCTAAAACGACTACAAAATTTGAGAACATATTGTAAGTGGGTATCTAATCCTTTAATTTATTCAACGACTTGGTGCTACACCCCAAAAAAAAAAAAAAGCGTTGTGTGTATGTGAAAAATTTAACAAAAGAGTTATTAAGAAAAGTGAACATGACAAGATTTGGTCGAACATTCCAATCAATAAATCTTGTCATGTGGACTTATTATAAAGAAAAATCCACATAACAAGATTTGAGTGGAGAATTGGACCTAATAGATATAAGTAAACAGACATAATAAGTTTAATTTTGTCCTAATCCTATAATCTACAAACCATCATTACAAAATCTAACAAAATGAGTAAGGAGGAAAAACAAAAACAAAAACCTACTGTGGCGGACCGAGGTATTAGGTTGGGTGGGCACGTGCCCACCCTTAAAATAATTTTTTAAAAAATAAATAAATAAATAAATATTATTATTATTTTATTATATTCTTTTTCCCTAAAATCTTAAAACCAATTTAGGTTTTAGGCAAATTGCAAATCCCTTTCTTCCTTCTATTGCACTCTCGCCTCCTCCCTCGGTCTCGGTCTCTCACCGCTTTCGCCAAACCGGTCGTGCGGGCAAATCGCCGCTTCTCACCGCATTCAGGTGCTTGTGCTTTCAGCTGCTTTCAAGTACTCTTTCATTCTCAACCTTCATTTTTCTCGCCGTTCAGGATTCGAAAGTTGAACTCTTTTCTGTTTCGTTCATATTTTCCCGCTATACGTGATATTTTTGCGAGCATTCACGAGACTTCTCGAACATATATCCCACGATAGATTTGGGGAGGAAGAATTGAAGAAGAGTACAAACCTTGCAGAGAGAAGTGTGGTAGATTTTCATCTCGCAAGAGAAGTGTGATAGATAGTTGATGGGTGTTGGCAAAAATAATTGAAACAAATTTTCTTTGATTATTTTTTGTTTCTGTGTGTAGTTGTTGTTGACTTGGTTTTGTTTGGATTCGTTAATTGATTTAGTTTGTAACCACCCCTCTTCTCAATTTTTTTAGAACTCAAATACTACGACAAAGCAACAAAAAAACTACAAAAAAAACGTGGGGTTGAAATAATTAAATATACAGGCCCATATATTTAGATTTGATGCTTTAAAAAAAATTCCAACAAAATAATGAAATGAAAGGTTTATAACTAACTGAGTCTATCAAAGAGTCTCACAGATTACGCCAAGAACAGAGCAAATATGATGAGCACTTGAGACCTATCAAAAAGTATCTCTTGAAGGTGCTGAACTCCACATACTGTTAATGATCCCTTTCATTGTAAACTGAATTTTTGGTGGAATCGAACCTTGATGGCTTGATCATGATGTGGCTAGACTAAGAAATTATTTATAGTGGGACTATTGCATGTTTTTAATTGATGCCACTATTCTTATACTGTCATTGATGATTTTTTAGAGAAATCCTTGTGGAAATTTCATGTTGTCTTGGCTGAATATGTTTTACGGTTACTACATGTCTTTGTGATTCACTAAAATGTTGTTCATGGGCTGAAAATTGCTTATGTGCTCTAACTTTTGTTTTTCAATATGTTTGTTTGGTAGATATATTATTTATTGATTCATTTTTTGTCATTTGCCATTTTTTAGGATGGAAAGATATTTAGGTTCTTTTTTAACAAAGACAAGTGGTAGTGGAACTAAACGTTCTCGATCGGAATCTTCATTTATTGATTTAACTCAAGATGAGTGTGCTACTCCCTCAAGTCAAAACAAACCAACAGTAGTGAAGTTTGATTTTAGTTGAAAATAATTCTGTTTACTATGTTCATTGCTTTGCACATCAACTTCAGTTAGCTCTAGTAGCTTGTGCAAAAAAGGTTTACGCATTGACTGACTTCTTCAATTTTATACCGTTGGTGTGTAATGTAGTTGGTGCTTCTTGCAAAAGAGCAGATATTTTGAGAGAAAAGCAATTGGAAGAATTAGTCAAAAGTATTGCAAGCGATGACGTTCAATCAGGGAGAGGCTTGAATCAACAAATGAGTTTGTCACAGCCAGGGGACACATGTTGGAGCTCACATTATCGATCATTGGTAAGTCTACGTACATTGTTTGATCCTGTGCTTGATGTGCTAGAAATTATAAAAGATGATACAACCCTTATGCATGCAAAAAGGTCTGAAGCCTCTGGCCTTATGATACGTATGGAAACTTTTGAATTTGTATTACTTTTGCACCTTATGATCGAGGTCTTGGCAATAACGAATGAGTTGTCACAAGCACTTCAGAGAAAAGATCAAGATATTGTGAATGCTATGAGTCTTGTAAAAGTTTCAAAGGTGTTATTGCTGAAGATGAGAGAGATAGTGTGTGGGATAATCTATTTCAGAAGAATTCTGAATTTTGTATAAAACATTATATAGATATCCCTGATATGGAAAGTATACTGCAAGTACAAGGGAGAACAAAACGTAGAGGACCAGTTACTCATCTGCATCACTTTAAGGTTGACATATTTTATGCAGTGATAGATACTCAACTTCAAGAGTTGAGTGATCGTTTTAGTGAAGTTAGTTCAAATTTGCTGGAATGCATGGCATGTTTAAATCCGTGTAACTCTTTCTCGGCGTTTGACAAGAATAAGTTGTGTGAATTTGCCCACTATTATCCTTTAGATTTTGATTGAAATGATTTTGCCATGCTTGAATATCGCTCGACACGTATATTGTTGATGTGCAACTTGATCCGATTTTTAAATTTGCAAGGAATAGCTGATCTTGCCAAGAGGATGGTTGAAAAGAAAAAACATATTGTGTATCCTTTGGTTTATTTACTTGTAAAGTTAGCATTAACTTTGCCGCAAAGAATCGCATAAATCGTGGAAAGAGCATTTTCAGCTATGAAATACATCAAGACTACACTTCGTAATAGGATAGGAGATGAATGGTTGAATGATTGCCTAGTGCCTTATATTGAAAAAGATGTATTTGATAGCATTGATAATGAGGCAATTATGATAGAATTCCAAAAAATTAGGCCTAGAAGAATGACATTGTAATTATTTTTATTGTAATATACTTGACCTTGTTTTTCCCTTTATATTCTTTTGTTTTTTTAATGCATTTAAAATTTTGCTTTAAAAAAAAATTTCCCCCAAATCCCCCCACCGATGGTGCCCACCATCCAAAAATTTTCTGGGTCCGCCACTGTACACAAGGCACGGGGTAAATTTTTATTTTTATTTTTATAAAAAAAAAGACTTGTAATGAATGAGTATGTGTATGTAAATCTTATCCAATGCAATCTATTAGACTTATCTGATCAGATAGAGATCGAGTACAGATTCGATCGCCAGACAATAACACAAGTGAACATGTGTAACATGCATGCATGCTTTATTATATTCCTTTGTACGTAACATCAACAAACAGTTATATACAAGTTGAAAGGAACAAACAAAAAGAATAACTGAGGAAAATAACATCATGTGGTTAAGGACACTGTTGTACACAGAAAAGCAATCTAGCTAGGAATGATAATGATGCAGATTCCCGGACCCCTCCAATACTATCTGTTTAATTAATTTACTCAGTATATATAACAGCTAACACAATCACACACACACACATATGAAAGAATTTTTATAATACAGTACGTGCTCTATTTTGTGTTTGGATTTCAGATTTTAAGTGTGGGTAGGTCTTAAGTAGTCTTATTTTGGGTTTGTGTTGTTTTTCTAGTTGCTTTTTTGGAATTGGAGACCAATGGTAAGGCGGGGTCGAACCACGTCTGAAAATTTGGATAAAGGCTGGCCATACCACTGCACTACCTAAGTGCTTGGTTTTTCTAGTTGCTTTTGCATTGGGCTAATGTGCTTTGTATTATCATATGATCTTGTCAAATCCCATTTTTTTATTTATCTCATGAAAAACTGACTCTTCTTTGGTCTTTCCTTTTCTTTTCTTTTCTTTAAGTTTTGCTCTTGTTTGCAACTAATATCCATAATTTTTTTGGTATATGCAAATTAACCAACATATGAATAAAAATGGAAAGATTTTTGCCATAGTTATAAAATGGTCTATATTTCAAACTAATATTATCCTTGTAAAATGTCCGACATGCATGATAAGTTACTCAGAATTTGTTCAAACATCCATGACCAGTTCAAGCATCCATCTCCACTTTGGAAAAATAATGATTTCTACATCAAATTGCCTTTTAGAAAGAATGTAATGAATATATTAATCCCACCAAGGCAACCCACTCTAGAATGAATCCAGATGATTTGGTCTTAGCCAAGCAAGAATGTGCATCATTATTGGCCTTAGGTGTAACATCCTATTTTCCAAAAAGCAGTATATTTTTTTTTTCATCAGAGTAGAGCATCAAAGCGATTGAGTAACTGATACATATATTTTAAATGCCGTAAGTTTGGCTGTTTACAGTAACGGTACATTGTACCGAGTGTTTACAAAAGTAGATAACAACGGAGGAAAGTCTTGACCGGAGTCTCATGCGGCGCTTGCCTTTCTCCTCGGTCCTCGTTCCTCTTGAACCGACGCTATATTAAGAGCTGAGGTTCAATGCCCATTGAACCTCAGGTAATGGTTAACCTCATGTTTATATACACCACATAGACAGTATATGAGCACACTAACAAACATATCTCAACATCATATAAGCCCCCTGGCAGATATGTCGCACTTAGCATACGTTTCGCACTTAGCCAACGTATCCCAACACCCAGCAAGCATAATAACAGTACAATGAGCATTCCACAGAGCTATCAATTACCTCACATAAGCATACCATACACATAGCACATATACGCATACAATAAACATCAGAGTTAGTGTAACATCCCATTTTGAAACGCAAAATTTTTTTTTTTCAATCAGAGTAGAGCAATAGAGCGAAAGAGTGATCAGTTCATAGCCAAAACATCAACCATTGTGTAATATTGTATAGATTACAATAGTCCTAAGGTTTAGAAATGAAATAGCGGAATGACGAGAATAACGAGAATAATGTAAAACGATAAGATAGAAATAGTCTCACCGCACGTCTATTAGGGCACTTGCCTCGATCCGAACCGTGGTCCTCCCGACTGAAGCTACAATTTGAGATTCAATTCACCATATTGAATCTCGGGTAACGTTAACCTCATACCCAAACAATACAATATACGGACAACGATTATTTCTAGAGCTAATACCACGGTATATCATAAGCATACAAACGATGCATGATCATTATGCCGACAAACATAAGCACAAAGCAATATGTAAAGCCCCATAAGGTAAACAATAACGGCCTGCACTATTCACCGGTGCCACGATAATTACTCGTGTCCTCGCCGCTAGGAAAACAAAACGGTGTTACCAAAACTATAACCCGTATAAGCGTATGCGTATAACGGTCTACGAACACATCATTGACATATAAGTATTTAAGATGTACAAGATTAGTGTTACGACGCGTCCGTACCTTCGTTGGCAACGTTAGGTACTACCGCGGAAGACGTACTTTCACGGAAGAACGTGAACTTCAAACGGTTCGTCGGGCGCGTAACGCGGCAAATCGAGATTCGATATCCTATAAGAATAATATCACCTTTATTAGCGATTTGACACTATAACTGGCTTTTTAGGTAAAAATTACCATTTTGCCCTTCTACCCCTAATCGGCGGAATTTCAAGACTTCGTTACTCTAGCAAATTTTCTTCCGAAATTTTGCCGAACTTCGACGCAACTATGATTTTTGAAAATAATGACTAAAATAGCCCTCCCATATGATACCCAAATCATACTTGAAATTTAAAGGCTATTCTAACAAACTCTACCCTTTCTTTTAAAAGAACTGCTAAAGTTCCAACTTTTACGACTCGACCCCTACTATGTTTTTACCTCTTTAGGCACATTTTTCAATGCAATGAGGCCTAAAAACAAGCATAGGAATCTTATCACCTACTTCCTAAATCTAACTAACAATTCTACTAACTACCGAACTAAAGACTTAAAAGCTAATGGCCAAAAGACTTACCCGTTGAAGAATTAAGAGCTTTTCCCCAGCTTATCTCTCTACTTTCTCTCTCAAGAAATTCGGTCAAGACAAGAAAGAAATGGTGTGAGGATTTCTCAAGGAGCATGCCTCCTATTTATAGACTTTGGTTAAGGCTTTGTTTGGAATTCCAAATTGTAAAGAACCCATTAATGCAACTTGAACAAAAAGTCACAAACTCCACCTCACCCCCTTTGGTCGACATCTTTGGGCTGTTTGGCAGCCAAGGATTGGCCAAGAAGTGATGACTCACCTCACTTTATGGCCGGTCAGTAGTATTTCTCGATCGGTACCCGATTCGCGTAATTTCGGAGAAATCTCAAAATTCTAGATTTAGAACTTTGAAGACCTTCTCTTTCTCATCAATAATATCTATTATAACTTGAATTTTGACTTTAGACAGGGTTCCAACTGTCCTGTTGAAGTTTCTCGAAAAACGTGTTCGTACGCGTCCGGTGTCAGAAATCGGTTCCGGAATCATCAAGCTCTAGATAATAATTCACGATTCCAAATGTATTTTTATAATTATAAACTCATCCCTAGATGTTGAGTTATAATTTATTTCCTTATTTTCCCAAAATGTGACTAGCAAAGCATTTTCCTATTTCGTCTTATTAGGACAATGTGCTACGGGTCTCGGAATTGACTTAGGAAGAAGTCACTTGAAGGTAAAAACTCACTGATCAATATTTTACCTTGACTTTGGAATTCCTATTCCTGGTTCCCTAGATAGGATCTGTTTCCTAAATATAAGATTACTATTCATGCTTTTTAATTATATTATATAATAATCAAAAATTTGCAAAATATCAAGATATCAAATTTTGCTTCTTATCCTCAAATTCTTTGGCCAATTTTCGGCAGCCTTCTTTTTTTTTTTTTTTTTGTAAATGTTTTTTTTTCAAGAATTAATTAATTACTTAATTCAATTTTTATTAAAAATTCTACAAAATTCCCTAATTGGTCCATTCTTGTATTTAGGTTTAAAAATACCTAAACTCAACTATTTTTCTCAAAACTTTCCAATTTAATTAGTAAATACATTTTATTAATATTCAACTAATTTCCACTAATTTTAGAGCTTCACATAATTATTGAAATTTCCTTTGCTTATGCTTAAGTAATTAGCTATTAATTACTTAATTACTCTTTTAATCATAGTTGGTATTTTCTTAATTAGAATGCTTCATTACCTTCATATTCTTGTATTAACATTAGCATTTTCATGCCTCTTGCATTGTTTCATAATTACAAGGGTATTTTGGTCATTTTATTACTTTATGAGCATCCTTTCTCATTTTCCCAAGTTTGTAATTTATTTAATTACTGTAATTAGAGATAATATACTCTCTTAATTCAACTCGTCATTTACGACTTTTAGGATTTTTCATGAATTTTCTAAGTTAATTACCCTTTGCAGGGGCATTTTGGTCATTTTGGCACTTTGACCCTTAAACTCCCTAATTTCTTGCAGAAATTCTACCTAGAAAATAGACTATAATTACCCAAGAATGGAGATTGCAATTTCACTTATCAGAAATATCCAACTTTTATTTATAATATTCCAGATAAATATCCGGGTATTACAGTTAGTGTTACAGTACGCGAACGTACCTTTGTTGACGGTAAACGGTACTTCTGACGGAAAACGATACGTTTGACAGCGGTACGATAGCGGTACGTGATCAAAGATATCCTATAAGGATAATATCGCATTTATTAATATTTAGCATCATAACAGGCATTTTAGGTACAAATTACCATTTTGCCCCTAGCTTGACTAATCGGCGAAATTTCGCCAGAACTTCGTTACTTTGATGTTTCTCTTCCAGAAATTTTGCTCTATGAATACCCTCATTATTTTTTCGAAATAAAGCTAATTTTAACCATAAAAACATGAAAATAAAATTGTTTCTAGAAATTTTAGATCAAAGCATAACTACTTAAGAATTTAAAAGCTAAAACTTAAGAACTGAAACTTACCCTTGAAGACTTTGCTACTATTTCCTTCTTGCTTCTCACTAGCTCTCTTCTCTCTTTAGAAAACCACTACTTGGAGTTGGTTTTGGTGTGAAGAATATGAAGACACAAGGTGCCTATTTATAGAATTTTAGTATGGCATTTATGTAAAACTTTCAAACCTAACTCTTCTAAATTCTTGGCCATTGGATCTAGGTTTTTAATCAAACTCTCATCTCCACCTTTACCTCTTGAAAACCGTCCTCCCCCTTCAATCCTATCCTCTTCCATTTTTTTAAAATTTGCTTTACACCTCTTGTCCTTTTCTTTGACACCTAATGAACATGTGATTTTATCTAAGCTTGCTCTAGAACTTTGAACACATCATCCTTAATTTGGACCATGGAATTGTGCTTTAGTTCACATGGACAAACCCTAGCCTCTCATTGCATTAGCTTAATGGATAAGTTTGTTTTAATCAAATCAATTCACTATTGTTGATCTTTTCTCTACTTTTCCTCTTGAACAAGTTTTGTTTCGCCCTTCCTTTTAATCCACAAAAACCGTCCCCCTCCCCCTTTTATTTGCTTTGAATTTATGTTCCATTAGTCTCATCTAATCCATAACTTTATTCTCCTATTGGTTACTTAATTATCATTAAGTTCAATTTCAAGATTAAATTAGAACCATTAAATTTACTTTATGAATTTATGATGAGAATTAATGTTTAATTAGGCAAATATCACCTATGGAACCCTTGATCCACAATGTGCCAACAAGGCCAATTAAC
This sequence comes from Acacia melanoxylon, assembly GCA_019022615.1. Taxonomy (NCBI): domain Eukaryota; kingdom Viridiplantae; phylum Streptophyta; class Magnoliopsida; order Fabales; family Fabaceae; genus Acacia; species Acacia melanoxylon. The sequence continues at coordinate 6,601,144 of JAFJYJ010000011.1, forward strand.
TCTAATCACTCCAACCCTTGATCCTAATTGTGCCAACAAGGCCATTGGATTTAACTACTCCATTGATTAACTTTACCATAATTGCATTTAAATAAATTCATCACTCCTCCACTAGACACACATCTCTCACTACACACACACAACATGTCTCCCTCTCATACACTTTTCTTAATCTTTTCTATTTAATTAGCAAGTATACTTTATGCTAATCTTAGCCATAAACATTTAATTAAAAGGTTTTACATACTTTACCTTGAATTTTCTTTTATTCAAGCTTAAACAATTAGCCATTAATTACTTAATTAATCACTTACTAATTGTTGATAATTTTCTTATTTGAGATTAATTATTATCTCACAACTATTTTACTGACATTGGTATTTTATGCTCCATGTGAAATATTAAAAATCATGGGGTCAATTATGATCCCCAAAATAATATTAAACCTTGCCTCAATATTTTCCAAGGAAATTAATCCCAAAAATTACCTAAATTAGAGACAACATATTTTCCAATCTTCAATAAATATTTCATTGCCTCTTAGGATTTATCATAATATTTTAGGGGTATTTTATGACCACAATTGCATTTAGGGATTTTTAGCTCTTTATTCACCCTAATTTTAATAGAAATTACCTTAGGAAATAAGATAATTATTACTTATTATTTGAAACCACATATTCACCTATTTCCAATAGATTTTATTTACTAAAATATAATATTCCAGATAAATAATTATCCGGGTATTACATTAGGACTTATTGAGCCTATAGAGTTCAACTGGGTTTGTCAAGCTTTTTATGTGAAAAAGAGATCTAAAAAATTCAAGGAAAAAAGAGGTTGGTCATTGACTAAACCTCTTTCTTACAATATAACAAATTCCCTCTTCCAAAATGAATATTTTGGCTTCCAGGCTTGCCAAATATGAGTTCATTTTAAACCTCTATATTCTTCTGAAAGCTTGATCTTTCAATATGTCTTCCCAAGAGATTCTATTATATTCTGCATGATCTCTTTTGAGGACCCCATGTAATAGAAAGAATATGACATGATCCTAGGGAAATCTCTATTGTATAGATGTGATTTAGCCTGGATATTTGCAAGAAGAAGTCCTAATGTGGTCTGTATCATATGGCTGAGAGAATTTTTCATACAGAAGCTAAAGTATTCTTTTTTGACAGAGGTAACTTGCATCTTGTAAGAACATATTAAGAGTTAATCAATGGCCAACCTCTTTTTTCCTTGAATTTCTTCAGATCTCTTTTCCACGTAAAAAGCTTAATAGACCCAATTGGACTCTGTAGCCTCAATAAGTCATTAGGCCAATAATGATGCACATTCTTACGTGGCTAAGACCAGATCATTTGGAAGGGGTGGAAACAGGCCAAGCGTCCTGTCAGGGGTTGGTGGCCTATCCTGTTAAGGGCATGGCCAAGCCTGGCCAGTTAATAAAAAAATGTCTGGTCAAGGCTTATTTAAAGGTCTGTTTTGGTTAGCGTGCCAAGGTTAGGCTTACCAAGTAGCCTATTAGGCTTGTCTAGGCCTGTTAGTTACTCTATGCTAAAAAAAAATTAATTACTCAATCTGAAAAAAAGTAATTATCCTATCTGAAAAAAGTAATTATTCTATCTAAAATATGTAATTGTATTAAAAAAATATTTTAACAGGTTTGATCTTAACATGCCTCATTAACAAGCATGATTTTCGTTGATATTTAATGTTTGATCTTAACATGCCTTCTTAACAGGCCAGACCTTTATACAGGCCATACTTAGGCTGAAAATAAGGCCTATAACAGGCTACAGGCTAGGGTCGGCCACCTTATTGCAAAATAGGCCTAGCCTGTTAATGGTGAAGTTAAGTCTGGCTTGACCTGTTTCCACCTTATTTGGATTCATTTAAGATCAATGCTTGATCTTAACATGCCTTCTTAACAAGCCAGACCTTTGTATAGGCCAGATTTAGGCCAAAAATAAGACCTGTAACAAGCCAAAGGCCAAGCTCGGGTCACCTTATTGTAAAACAAGCCTAGCCTGTTAAGGGTGAAGTCAAGCCTGGCCTGACTGTTTCCACCCTATTTGGATTCATTTTAGAGTGGGTTGCCTTAGTGAGATTAATATCTTCATTGTAAGACCTACTACTATTTAACTAATATGATTAAATTAAGAAAGTTAGAAAATTTAATTAATTATAATATAATAGCCTCCATCAGCTTCGTTAATTCTCTCTCTCTCTCTCTCTATCTATCCTATTTGAGAGAGTATTAATAAGGGTAATTTGAGAAAAAATTGATAAAATATAAGTCTTTATTTTAAACAAAAATCAACTCCTAATCATGTCATACTTAAAGACTAGAGCAGTAATTGATTATCTCTGAATTGAAACAAAATAACTATTTTGTCCTCGATATATATAACAAATTAACAATCCTCTTTTGACCAATGTATGAGTACATAACAATCCCCTCGTAGGACCAGATCAGAGATTCGATCCTTGTCTCTTTGCTCAAGTCTCCTGCCCGATGGGCCTGCGCTGGCCCGCTCATTAGCAACAAATGCTCAGTAAGGGCCATTTCCCTACACTCTCACACTATATATATATATATATATATATATATATATATATATATATATATATATATATAAAGACAAAATGAAATTAAAGCATCAAAAGTTTACAAGTTAGTAAAACAACGAATTTATATAAAAAATGCTGAAATGAGACCCTAAGAAATTATAAAAGAAAGACTTTGGAATAATCCTAATACTAATAACAGAAAAATCAAAAAGCACAGCCAAAATTTCCAATCAAGTAATATTAATGTTTGATGAGGGCCGGATCCAAAGGAAGCTAGAGGAAACACCTATTTATACAGTGAGTAGTTAAAGATAGGGTTGGTCCAGTCCGGACAAAAAAAATTTGGTCAAAGATAATTTCAACAAATCCGAACCAGATTGCTTGGGTTGGACTGAATTTCGGTCCAAGGGCTTAGACCCCTTGGATTGGTCCGGTTTGACCCGATATTATTTTTTTGTAAATCACTATTGCACTCAACTACTCACTGAAGTCTGGACATCTTAATATGTTTTTTAACTTATAAGAATCACCTTTCACTTAATCACTTTTTATTACTTTTGGAAGTCAGGTGAAATCAGAGTTAAAATATTGCCTCCCAACAAGGCAAAAAACAAAAAAAACAAAAAAAAAAAAGAACTGAAAAAAATGGATTTATTTTGGGAGTCGGTCAGTAGTCTACCGGTCCGGTCCGGTCTAGTCCGATCTCGGCTGGTACCAAACCGGACCTAGAGCTGACTTTTCACTCGAGGTCCTATCGGGCCAGACCTCAGGTTAACCTCCAACCCGGTCTGACCTGGTCCTTGAACATCCCTAGTTAAAGATAATGTGGAATTGGAGAGTAGAAGGCCTCTGTTATGGATCCAGAAGAGTGTAGCCCGGAAGCATTCTGAGAAAAAAAAATTGGTTCTGGGTGTTGCCTAATTTAGCCATAGAAATTCTTAGATGAGGGTTTAAGGTCTTATAATTTCATGATAGAAATGCTTTCGAGACTTCTTGTACTCGTGCATGATAATGTCCCATCCTTCATTCTGCAAAGATAAACAAAAATAAACAGAAGGATTCATTCTAGCAACCTTTCTTTGGTCTAGATAACTAGATAATGCAAAATTTTGGAAATTAACGGATTGTTTGATCTCCCTAATTATTGAGAAGGGACTTTCCCTTTTACCAAGATGTAGAGTTTGATTCTGTTTATTTCATAACGCATGCAGTAGACATGTATTTTATTTGTTGATGGTAGTTAAAATCTCGATTTATTACTGCGATTTTACGTTTTTATGATTTTTTTTGCTTTCATTAAAACAATTTTACTAATTTTCCAAATTCTTATGTTTTTACGATTTTTTTTACGTTACGATTTTACGTTTTACGATTTTTTTATCCCTCTTCTGATTTTACGTAAAATCTCGATTTAACTACCTTAGTTGAACAAGATGTATGAGACTATCTCTATGAAGATTGAGAAAGGTATCTTGAAGCCAGTGTTTAAAATTCACAAAAGAAAAGGTAGAAATATTGATATTAAGACATCCATACCATAACATAAGCTTCTAGTTAACAGGCAAGTCACAAAGATATGATCAAGAGATTCCTCCTCATCACAACCAAACAAACAGAGTTTGGGTTGGAAGATGATATTGAGTTAACTTATCACTAGAAAACAAAGCTTTGTGAAGTAGCTTCCATATGGGAGGGAGCCGCTTTTAAGGTTGGCGAAGCCTCCATACAATCTTCTAAAAGTGATTATCAAGAACACTATTAGGTACTGCCTCAACCATTAGTTAAGAGACTCTTTCCTTTATACAGGGGCGAAATTAGAGGGGGCTAGAGGTGGCTCTTGCCCCCTTAAAATTACAAAATACAATACAGATATTTAGGAAATTACATTTTCCTCATAAAAATTTCAATATTATCATTAATTTAATCCCATTAAAAGTTTTGTAGAGGGACTAAAATAAAAACATGTAAATTTTATAAATATAATTGCATGAACATGTGGGTTGAGTTTTATTTTATAATTTTCGCCCCTTCAAATTACAATTTCTGGCTCGCCTCTGCCTTTATAGTATAGATACTCGACGTTTGACGATGTATCGGTCCACATATGCTTATCCAAGGAGTTTAAAATGAAAACAAAGGTGCCAAGAATAACCTGAGCATTGCCAGCTAATACAATCTATACACCAACGGAGAATTCCAAGTAACATAATTCTAAGACAAAGGAATATGAATAATGGATCAGCTACTAGTCTAATATTGGACGAAGTAACTTGATCCGGCTACGTGAGCTAGTAAAGGTGGTGATCAATTGAAATCAAGGCTTCGTTTTCAACTCTCCATTTTAACTTCTCCATAATGATATATGCATTGTCTAATTATATATATATATATGTGTGTGTGTGGGATCATATATATATAATCATTTAATTTATATATGTGTGTGTGGCGTACGTGTGAATTCTCCTACAATATATGACGTGAAAGTATTTTTCTCATATCTTAATTGTAAACTATCACAGAAAAGCATTACAATTGTTAATAGCCATCCACCTATGCAATGTTAAATTTACAACCTCATATAATACTCAATAAGGAACACTTAAAAAATATATTTAGAGGTGTTAGATCACAAGACACGGTATTAAAATAAAACAGTTACCAGTATGTCCTTAAAATGGTGTGCTTTGCTTTAAGTGTTTATTAATTTAATCCTAACGGTCGTTTCCTTTGCGTTTTCCAACTTCCCCGCGTAATCTATAATAATCAATCACTGTCACTGTATCTTTACAATAACCTTGCCCCCACACAACTCCACAAGAAGACAACTTCTGTTAAGCGCTAACGTGAGCTTCCTCGCCTCGTGCCTGTACTATGTTGTCTGTGTTTTGTCTCTTTCTCTCTCTGTTTTACTGCTACCAGCTTATGCCAATAATAACTCATCGTAAAGTGAGGATTTTGATTTTCCCCTGCCATACCCCTTTTTTTCCCAGGCCAAAGCCAAGTGTTTCCGGTTCGGCGTTGTTTAATGCTACCTTTTTCCTCAGCTTTCTCTGCAATCAAACGAGTGTGATTCGTTGTTTCTCTTTTTCTGGGATTGAGTGCTGTTCCAGGTAAAAGCTCTCTCCACTCATTTTCTGACATTATTTCCTTTTTCGAACCTTGTCTACTTTACATTTGCTTCATCATTGTTGCTTTTTTCCCAATCATAATAAACTCTTTCAGGATAACGTAGATTGCCTTTGTGGAGTTTAATTATTAGGGCTTTTTTTAGGCCCCCCATTTTGTTTCTTGTTCACTCAAGTGTTTGGCTGATTCTCGAAGATGTTTGGGTTCTCTCGTCGGCGTATGAAACTTGGGAGGTCAATCATTCCTTTTTATTTACTTTGCATTTTAAACTCCGTTTCCGTTTGCCAATTGAAAGATACATCTCAGCAATTATATTTTCTTATTGTACACAAATTTGAAACTGAGACGAAAGCATAGCTAGTTTGTGAGGTTATATACTTATATTGTTGTTTTTTTCCCATGACATTGTTGCCTCAGATTAAAGGTCCAGCTTTCCGACACTCCTCAGGGTACTAGAAGTCCCATAAGGCAGCCCAAGCGAAACGGAAACTCCAATGTAAGCTTCACGTTCTCATTCCTTGAAGGTTTACTCCATTATGTGCGCTGATAAAGCACCAATGTAGTACTGTAGAAAAAAGGAATCATCGATGTTCTATATATTTGAGACTCAATTAAACAGGAGGCAACACTTAAAATTGCCTTTAAAGACTGTATATCGCTGTTTCACATTGTCTCTGTTGTATTGAATCTCGTTATAGTGGTGCTTCTTAGGGCTACTGCTCACGAAATTCTGTCTTTTTCAGGTTGAAGGAGTTTCTGGGACAGATGGTCATGGTGATGAGCCTGATAACCAACGTTCATCCGCTGTGCCTGAGATTAGTACTTGTACGTCAGGAAACTCGGAAAATTGGATGGTGCTGTCAATTGCAGGGGATAAGCCCACTCCTAGATCCAATGTAGATAACTTCATGACTTCTATTCCATTTTATTTTCGTTCCCGGGTTCGTTTGCCAAGAGTAGTAGTGTAAAAATTCTCCCAGAATAGCTGTGATGGTAAAAGTATGAGTTGTTATTTGTTATGAACAGCATGCAGCAGCTGTCATTGGGAATAAGATGATAGTGGTTGGTGGTGAATCTGGAAATGGATTGTTGGATGACGTGCAGGTGAGAAAACATTTCTTGGATGAATAAAACATAAGTATAGTTTTCAAGTGGTGGCTAACATATAAACACCTTACTTGTGCATATTTTTTGGTTACTGTTCAGCACCAATCAATTGGGTCTTGAAAGCTTACCTTCACAAGTCATCTTTTCTTTTTTTTTGAAAACTTGATAGCAAACATTTAAGAGCCTTTGCTTGATTAGTATTAGCTGTTTATCTTGAAGTTATTGTTTATCATGATAAAGAGATTGTGGCTTTTTATGTTGAACTAAAAATAAAAGTTAATATTAACTGTTTATCTTCTTTGTGATACAGGTACTAAGTTTCGATATATTTTCCTGGGCCACAGCATCATCAAAGCTTTACTTGTCCCCCAGTAGTCTACCACTAAAGATTCCAGCATGCAAGGATCACAGCTTGGTACTACAATATATCCTATTAGCATAAGAAATTCAGCATACTGGTTTGCGTGGGTTGTTATGTTCTATCTCTGCCTTAGCAATCCTGTTTGTGCATGACTGCCAAGATCACATGAAGCCAGATCCAGAAGGGGCCAATACCAAATTATTGAGCTACATATTAGAAATGCATACATTTTTTAAGGTTGCTAATTTTGTACTTATAAAATCTTGGCCTTAACAGGTTTCCTGGGGGAAAAAGGCGCTCCTGATTGGAGGGAAAACAGAACCAGGAAGTGACAGAATTTCAGGTTCATCTGCATGTCCTTCACTCATGTAATAGCTTTTTCTGGTCTATGCTGTCAAATTGATTTAATTGTTTCTCTTGTTTTTTTAGTGTGGGCATTTGACACAGAGACAGAGTGCTGGTCACTTATTGAAGCAAAGGGAGACATACCGGTAGGAATTTTCACGTCAGTAAATTGTAACCATCCTTCTGATATAACTAGATCCGTGGCATGATCTTTTATAATGATCTAGCTTATGGGGAGTGTGCTTCTGGATTATATGATTTGCTCAAGTATATTAATATATGATGTCAATAATCTATGTCAAGGGTGCAATTCTCATATTACATCTGATAAGGTCCAATGTCAAGAAGTCACTAGCACAGATATGTGGAACAGAAAGAGTTTAGGGATAAAATCTGTAATGACGCACCCACAAAACTAGTGTATTTCCCTTTGTTTTCTTCAATTAAAGCTCCTATGTTGAAGTTGGCGCACAGGGCTCTATGTAATAGAATTAGGCTGTAATGACCAAATATTTTGTTTCACTTGTAGGTTCCTCGCAGTGGGCACACTGTTCTTAAGGCAAGCTCAATGTTGATATTATTTGGTGGTGAAGATGCCAAAAGGAGGAAACTGAATGACCTGCATATGTTTGATCTCAAGTCCTTAACATGGCTACCGCTTCACTGCACGTAAGTAGATGAAATATTGAAAAGACTGAACTCCGATGTGGTTATCTAATGAAAATTACATGTTATAAATTTTAACATGCTTGTGAAATTTGCGATTTCAGTATTTCCTCACCCCTAATGAATCATTTTATTACTTTTAGGGGGACAGGACCTTCTCCAAGATCAAACCATGTGGCAGCACTTTATGATGATAAGATTCTTTTTATATTTGGAGGAGCATCAAAATCCAGGACCTTGAATGATTTATACTCGCTTGACTTTGAAACGGTGCATAAGCTTTTGGTTTTATTAAGTCCTTACTGCAATTTCATGTGGTGAAACTGATTAGCTTCTCATTGGAATAATTCAAATCTTCATTGACCACATAATTTGATGAAAGGATCTGTTCCTCAGATGGCATGGTCAAGAATGAAGATACGAGGATTCAATCCTACACCTAGGGCTGGTTGCTGCGGTGTTCTTTGTGGCACTAAATGGTACATTGCAGGGGGTGGAAGTGGGAAAAAGAGTATGTTTACTTCCTGTTCAATAACCACTTCAAAAATTTCATTCTTTGGAAAGAGCAATCTCAGTTCCTTGCTTCATTTTATAGGACATACAGAGACTTTAATATTTGATATTCTAAAAGGTGAATGGTCTGTGGCAAACACATCACCTCAGTCTTCAATCACTGCCAACAAGGTGAGTTATTTCCTGTTTCATCATTTACTGTAATTAATTAAAAGCTATTTTCTTCAATGTGATCCATTTAGCCTTCTGCAATTAAAGCTTTTGCACCAACAAGTTGGAAAATAGTTCTTCATTTCAGAAGCCCCACCTGGACTACTGATGAAGTCTGGGCTTTAATTGGATGTGTTTAATCTGTTGATGAAATCCCTGGCTTTTCTGATTTCCCGAAATGAAATTTTATTGATCCTGTCATCTAATAAGCTGTCTAAAACTGTAAAAATGCTAGAACTTGTAGTTCCTTACTATTAGGAAATATATCAATATAAATATATTATAATTAATTAGTATCACACATAATCAGGGACTATAGGAATTATAAGTGATTAGGGAATCAATCATCATAACGAGTCATTACTCTCTTGTGTATAAATACCTTATTGAGCATATGAATAAAGATATTGATTTGAGAGTTTATTTTCCCTCTTTATCCTTTTCTCTCTAGCTTCTACATGGTATCAAAGCTATGGTATAGTTCTTGGCAAATTTGAGTTTTCCGGTGGCCACAGTTATTGTAGCGTTAACAGTAACAGTGGCCAGCCAACACGTCTGTACAAGTGCCATCTCTGTTTCTTTTCCGATTTCATGTTTAGAAGATTGCATTTGGCAATTGGGTTTTGTTGTTTTGCTCTTCTTCAGTTTCTGTCGATTTTCTGGTTGAGTGTGGTATTGTTTCATGAACAGTGACCGTGTCGTCACTGTTCACAGGGGAGAAAGAAAGTGTGTACCTGTTGCTTTGGTCGTTTGGTTGTTTTGTTGTCCCTGGTTGGCTGCCAAAACTTGTTCTAGTGGTTCTTTGAGTTCCGGTGAGATTTTTCAGATTCCGGTGAGTTTCCGGCGAACTTTCCAGTTTTCGGTAAAAATTCCAGATTCAAGCGACTCTTTAATCCGGTGGTACTATGCATTTCCGGCGAAGTTTGCGAATTCCAGCGAGTTAGGTGGAGCCAAGGTGAAGGTGGAAGAAGGTCTAAGGTCTCTTCCTCTCTTGTGTTCACTACCGGAGCTTGAACAGTGCTGCCGGCCACTTGAACAGTGCTGTTTCAGCGAGTTTTCTGATCAATTTGCTTCGGGTTAGGTGGTTATTTGCTTTTTGGTTGTGGAAGTGTTATTTGGTCACTGGGGTGACTGTTGCTTCTATTTGGTCACTAATGTGATGTTTGTTGTCGTTTCGTTTGGTTGCTGCACTTATTTTCTGGCCTTGTTATGTTCTCCAACGTTGAGCCTTCATTTCCGGTGTGTGTAGGCCGGTTCTTTGCTTCGAAGGTTGCGTTGTGAGACTGGGTTCAATTGTTTCTACTATTTCAGCACATTCGGCATTTTGTTTCGTGCATGTTCACTTGTCTCTAGTGGCTGGGTTTGAATGTTGTGAAGTGCTATTTTGTGTCGTGAAGTGCTATTTTGTCTTGAATGTTGTGTTTGTGGTTGGGTAATTTCCTTGGCATCTGTTGTGCTTTGCGTCCTCTGGTGAGGAGTTTGGTGGTCCTTGTGTGACCCATTCGTTGCTTTGCCTCTGGCGGAGTGTTTGGCAATTATTTGCTGTTTGGGGTCCATGTGTGACCTGTTTGTTGCTTTGCCTCCGGTTAGGTGTTTGGCCCAGCTTGAGGGGGAGTGTTGAGAATGTTAAGGGATAGTGTTAAAAAAAAAAAAAAAAAAGAGTTTGTCTGGATTTATTTATGCTTTCTTGTAACAAGTTGAACATGATTAACATTTATGCTCCAACTTGAGGAGAAGTGTTAGGAAATATATCAGTATAAATATATTATAATTAATTAGTATCGCACATAATTAGGGATTATAGGAATTATGAGTGATTAGGGAATCAATCATCATAATGAATCATTACTCTCTTGTCTTCTCTCTTGTGTATAAATATCTTATTGAGCATATGAATAAAGATATTGATTTGAGAATTTATTTTCCTTCTTTATCCTTTTCTCTCTAGCTTCTACACTTACTAATAACCAGATGTTATATTATGCCTTACATAAATCATTTTTGTCATTTTGAGACCTAACCTCCAACGCTCACAAGACTTGTAAGCATGCTTGACAAGACATGCTTCTTGTAACTAATTATCTAAGCTTGTTTGTAAAATCTTTTGCATTGCCAGGGTTTTAGCCTGGTACTTGTGCAGCATAAGGAAAAGGACTTTCTTGTTGCATTTGGAGGATCCAAAAAGGAGCCATCAAATCAGGTGTGGCAAAAAGTCTTGAAAAGTTGTGGCATGAGTTGGTTATTGTTAAAACTTCCAACCTTTTTCCTTTTGAACTTGAACAGGTGGAAGTTTTGATAATTGATAAAAATGAACCAGGCCATGGAAGACAGACCACTCCTACTAAAGGTCCAGGTTCTATAATATTAGACAAGCATTCATCAACTGCTGCATTGACCACTCAACCTAACGATTCTTCGCAGCGATTAATTAACTCCGTTGCTAGACAAAATCTAGCTTCTGTTATAGAACATGGTTCTGGACGGAAATCTCTTTCAGAGTCTCTACTTGCAGATACCAATCCTTTCTCTTGTAACGTGTCTCTTCGGAGGCAATTTGATAATGAAGAAGATTATAACACAGATATCAGGATAGACAAGACTACAGAAGTGGATGGTTGTTTCCCTCAGGTAAGACAGAGAGAGGTCTCAATTTCATTCATAATCTTTTTAATCTACATCACTTATTGGACACCCAAGAAGACTATCTTTAGATATTCCCTCCAATCCTTTTTATAAGCAACTTTTATCGTTAGTGCCTAAAACGAACTAGCAGTTAAGATTAGTTAAAAATAATAAATGTGTAAAAGATTTCATGTTTATTCCAAATATGCCCCTATTTATGAAATGAGCATAGGAGAGAGAATGAGTAACAAATATGAGAGTATATGAGTATAAAATATGAGAGAGAATGTGTAATAATTTTTTTTTTTTTGATAAAGGAATGTGTAATAAATGATTAAATGAAAGAGAATTAGTGGTGAGTGGGGGATAAATAATATAAAGATATGTATTTAATAGAGGTAGAAAAGAAAACAGTAGTTTAAATTTTGAGACACAGAGAAAATTATTTATAAAAAGGACCGGAGGGAGTACTTTCTAAACCGACATAATAGATGGTCCTGGGCATTCCCCTAATAAATATCTTGTAGAGTTTTCTCCATCTCTCAGTGTCACAGGCTGTGGTGTCATATTCCCTAGACTAGTGCTTTGAGACTTTGGTTATATTGTTCCAAGGCACTATAGTTATATTTGAGACATGTTTTGAGACTTTTTTCATGGCTCATTTTGGTTATATATAACTTTAATTATGTGGTTTCAAATCTACATGCCTAGTTATATTTGTGACATTTCGTGTGACTTTTTTTCACGGTTCATTTTAAAATTGTCAATATATTCTTTTGCACGGTGACAAGTCTGAACCATATAATATAATGTCCATGAAAACTTATTGTTATTCCAATCCTTATTCTTACCCTAGATTTGCATGATGCAACATTTATGATAAAAAGTTTAAGAAATTTGTAAACTTTCATGTATCAGGCAACAGGTAACAGAACCAATCAAAATGATACTGGAAATCAGATGAACACCAGCGGAGCCATGATCAGTGTGGAGGAGTCACAGTTGATGGTATCTGGAACTTCAAATCATCAACAAAACCAAGGATTTGGAAATCTAGTAATAGAAAGTGATGACGTGTCATTCTCAGAAAGCACTAAATCAGAGCCATCGTCCACTTCAAATATCTGTCATTACTATGAAACTAAAGTGGCTACTCTCATAAGGAAAAATGGGACCCTTGAGGGACAATTGGCAGCTGCGCTGGCAAGCCGAGAAGCTGCGGAGAAAAGCTTAGCATCTGTTCTTAAAAGTAGGCTGGAGATGGAGAAAAAATTCGCTGAAACAGCAAAGGAGATGGAATTGCTTAGGGAGAAACTAGCTAGTGTAGAGTTAGCCCAAGAAGAGGCTAATAGCCTATCAAACATTGTTCATTCTGACAATGTAAGGGTTGAACATGATGTGGCTTTCCTCAAGGCTGTTTTGGATGATACCCAGAAGGTATATATGCTGCATCATTTGACTTCAATTTGCATACTTGATACAAACAAGTTACTATTGGCTGATTCAAAAAAATTGCTGTAGGAGTTGCATTCAACAAGAGGAGTTCTTGCTGGAGAAAGAGCCAGGGCATTCCAATTACAGGTTAAGTATATGTGATGAAAAATGGACAATTATTTGAACATTGTGTGTTTATGCTGTGATTGGTTTGGTGAATATATGAGTTTGTACCCAGAAAAAGGGGGGAAAAAAAGCTTAAAATCTCCTTTTAACTTTAATTGACAAAGGACTGTGCATGTTCTTTCAGTTTGCATAATTGATATGAGTATTCATGTGCTTTCTTCCCTGATCAAGATGCCACTTCTTGTTTGCCTTGCAGGTTGAAGTCTTTCATCTCAAGCAGAGATTGCAATCAATGGAAAATAGAGCACCTACCCCTAGGAAGCCTTTTCATGTATAGTGAAGTGTCTTTGAGTTGTCAAAGATGTCAATGAATTTCAGAAATTGTAAGAAAGTTCAACTTTTTTCTGCATATTTGAATTAGTGAAATAAGACTTTCTCATTGACATCAGATAGGCAATGAATTTCATTCTTATCTATAAAAGAATTTTGTTGATTACAGAGATGGTAACACAACATCCGATGCAACTAGATTTTCTAGAAAATAAATGAGTGAATGATGGTAACTTCTTTTGACAATTAATTAAATTAGACTTACCATCTTACTTATTTGAAAATTTTGTTGACTCATATCATTTACATGTAATTTTTTTAAAACAAAAAATTAGAGAATTAATTTGCTGCATAAAATGTTTCATAAAATGAACTTAACCATGTATTATGTTAAAAAACTAATAGTTAAAGTTTTAATAGTTTTAAAATTTGATTTATTTGACAAAAAAATAAGCAGTAAGAGATATTATTAGTATTGCATATCTAAAATTAAGTTAGTTGAATATTATCGAAATACTAGAATCACATTTTTTTTTTAAAAAAAATGAAATATGAAAGGCAATGGTGAATACAAATAATAACAATTAAATTTTAAATTTGATTAAAATTTATACTCCTTCCAATTCTTTTTATAAGCAATTTTTTTCTTGATTGCATAAAGGATTAAGATTAGTTAAAAATAAAAAATGTGTCAAAAATGTCATATTCCTTCCACATATACCTCTATTTATGAAAAAAGTATTTGGGAGAGAATAAGTAAAAATGAGAGTATGAGTATAAAGTATGAGAGAAAATGGATAAATGAAAGAGAATTAGTGGTAAGTAAAGGATAATTAATATAAAGATATTTATTTAATAGGGGTAAAAAAGTAAAACATAGATTAAATTTTAAGACATTAAAAAAAAGTTGTTTATATTAAGGATCGAACTTAAAAGAGAAAAAGTTGTTTATAAAAAGGATAAAAATAATTATAAAAATGAAGTAACTTTCAACACTAGTCAAAGCGAGATCCAGAGAGTAATATACCCATTAAATAGATAAGCAAATAGCCTCCCACCTCTTCCAATCAGATATCCTTAACATAACCATTAGGCCAAGCTGGAAGCATAAGCAAGGACAGATGTTTTGGAAGTGAACTTCACAAATACAAGTGAAGATGGCCAAGTGTCAAAGAAGTTTTCAACTAAAGCACAGCTCTTACAAGCATGAACAAAGAAAATGTACAATGGAGATTGCAAAAGCTACCAGCCAAGAGTCATCTAAGGGCTGCCCAGTTGGAACTTGATCCTCCTCCTGAGTCTGATTCCGTCTGGACAAGGAATTTCATTTGCCACGCCCCTCATTTTAAATTCATAATGTGACCATCAGGTTCAGGTGGCCCAATTGGCAGTGATGGCAATCATAGTTTCCTGATGTGAACTCTTGCTGCAAAAAGGCATAAACAGAGCTTCTTGGCCACCGTGGTAATTTTCACTCTACTGCTAATGTCATAGCCACAATAAAGCACCATCAGGGGACTTCACAATTCATATTATTGGACATTATTTTGACACCAATACTCATAAGAGTTCAGCTTCTTCTTGGTCTCCATCAGCATCTTCGACATCATTGTCATCATCATCTTCAGGTGCATCTGGATCCACTCCCTGCCATTATCCAGTTAAAAGTGCATGAATAGGAGAACAATGAGAGAGGTAGTCAGTCTGTTACTGATTGATGATAAAAAGCAAACCTTCATCTGCTTCTCTAAACGCTCTAACCCTCGTTTTGCTGCTTCATTCTGTGGGTTCAACCTACAATGTTTGCTAATAGTTAGAAGTAGAATGAATTCATGAGCACATTATTATAATACCAATTCCTACAAGGCAAACTTATTCCTGAACCTATTTCTAGATACGCCATTGCCCCACAATGCTTTCATAAAAAATTGACCAACATTGTTTATCATTTTATTCCATTACCCTTGAAAAACATGTCAAAAAGTCAGAATATAGATAAAGAAATGTGGGCCTCCTGTGACTTGTATGGAGCTTAAGGAACAAATTGCATTACTCGTAACTTATTGGTGCAGCTTCCTATATATTTTATAGAGTGAAATAAGCATCCAACATCCTAAACTTATTTTCCAGTTACATCGAGTATCCTAAACTAATTTGTGATGCAATTCGACCCTTAATGTTTTAAAATTGGAACAATCTTTTCCCATTTTTAATAGCCACAAACGTGAAATTACTTAGTTTCTCTTATTGTCATGATAAAATCACCTTTTGCGGGAGCTTCTCATTACTAAGCATCACCTTGGCTTCATCATCTTAACAGACAAGCAGCATGCATCATAACTACAATATAAACAATAAATAATGCAAGAAAAAAATAGAAAAAACAATTGACAACTCATTTTGTTGTGAAATCACCTATTTGAGATTTTGAAGTTCAAGTGGTATTTTCTTGGGATTTTCCCAAAAAACTATCAATGCTTTTGGAAAATGAGGAGATAATGCTTTTATGCTCTGAAAAGAATGTGTCTAGTGCACAAAGCTAACTACATTGGCAGAAGCAAATAGTGAGGTTCTTTCAATATATCAAATACCAGGTGGTGGGTATCATACTCCAGAAATAAAGGGAAGTCAATACAATTTACTCTACATTACTAGTAAGAAAAAAGGCAAAAAATGGTGCAGACATTGAGAAAGAGAGAGGTAAACCTTAACGCAGCCTGATAATGTAACAAAGCGTCCTGCAGTGTGTTAGTAGCAGCAAAAACTTGGGCCAGTTTTACATGAAGAGAGTCATCAGCCCAGTCTACCAGATACCGCTCAAGTAGAGACACGGCATCTACATTCCGGCCTTCAGTAACGTGGAGCTCAGCTAAAGCTAGGGCAGCTCCCAAGTAACCAGGTTCCAGCCTCAATGCCGACTCATAGAACTTTTTTGCCTTTATGAAGTATGCATTTTATTTTTTGTTAACACACACACAATTTACAAACAAAAGTATTCTGCAGATACTTCGTGTTTACCTTTTCTCTGCCACTAGAATTACTCGCATGTACATCACCAACCAGTTTTAAGGCCTTTGCAGATTGTGGCATTGCTTTCATTGCTTCTCTTGAAGCATATAAAGCCTCTTTAATTTTAGAAAGAGCCAAATAAGTATGAACCAAACCTGAAAATTTAGATTCATGACAGAATTAAGTTTAGGGATTTATATTCTCTTGCAGATATAAGATACAGATCATGCAACTATTAATGTTTTGATAATAAAATAAACCTTGATATGAGCGAATGTCAGGTCTCAATTCTTGAGCACCCCTAAAGGCAACCACAGCTGCCTCTGGCCGTTTCATTGTCAATAATAAATTTCCCTGAATAAATTAAACATATCAGATCAAGTTGCAGAATAATGTAAAGGGCTGCTAAAAACACATTAATCAGATAGACCCACATTTCATCAAATACAATGGTTATATTTATACCTTCATTATATATCCTGGTATGTGCCTTTCATTGATTCGAATACTCTGCAAAATAATCACTCATATTGTAATCAATATCAACACTATAATAATGGAATTCAGTCCACCCTGCTTCAAAAAAAATTATAACCTGCTCGGCATAAGACAGTGCTCTTCTCTCATCTTTCCTTTCCCAAAGAACAGATAGAGCTACAAAAACCTCTGGCCTTGCAGGATCAATATTTAATAAATCATGCACTAACTTGTTCAGCTTTGAATGATCAGACTTCAACTTTAAAAGCATTGCATACTCATCCAAGTATGTTATAATGTATGGATCAATTGACCGAGCCTGTTGTCACCAAATTATATAAGCATTGAATGTGCATATAGCGTATGCTGGTGAGAGAAGGATAAAAAATGATGTTTTAACAACATCATGAACAACTTCACACACCTTCTCAAAATTCATAATGGCTTCCTCATTCTTCCCAATGATAGCTTCAACCTTCACTTGCAAGTTTAGAGCATACATCAAAATCCATAACAGAATGCCACGCGGTCAATTCAAGGAACTAGATGTACACGAGAAACAATAAGGGGGATATACTGTCGCTAGCAGTCAAACAACTTGCAAAAAGGCTCATGTATAGTCTAAATCTATAGACATATCTAAACGAGCTTCCCTAGAAATAAGCTGATCATGCAACCAACAGTCTAAAGAAATTAGGAAAATCTAGAAGTGTCCGCAGATATATTTATATAAAGTAATTCCACTTGTCAGCTTGACAAGTAAAAAAGGAAAAAACAAAAAAAAATCATTCCAGAACAAGACGGATATTCGCAATTAAGATGCCAATGCACATGAAGCAACAGCCATAACTTTTAGGAATTTTTAATAGGCTTTAACCTAGTGCAGCATTTATAACCTTTGCAATCTCAAGTAGCAAGTGTATATTATTAGGGAAACGTTGCAAGAGATCCTCAAAGAGTTCCAAGCCACCTGCCAAAATTGAGAAGCGATAAAACTGTTTATCAAACACATATCTCAGAAAATAGTATAAACAAATTTAAATGACAGCATCTTTCTTCAGTTCAGATTTTGTTCAGGATTGAAATACATAAGTGGGTCACATAAAAAAATAATTAACTCGACAAAGCTTATTAGGAAGAAAAGACAGCATTTACATTGATATTGACAAAGAACAAATTGGGGTGGCAGATTATACAATAATTGGTGTAATCTCTATGTGCAAGCAAACCCATTATACCCTTAGATCACACAAATTTCACCAATTGTTAGATCCTTGTAGCTTCTTGGGTAAAAAAACATGGAATTATGAGACTCCGTATAAAATATAATAACTCACCTTTGTAGTCATTTGAAGCCATGCAACACTGAGCCTCAACATAGCGCTGCAAGAAAAGAGGAAACTCTACATCAGATTTACAGATGAAGTTGCATTTAAGAGAAAAACAAAGGTGACTGCACCATCAAACAATAATTTTGTTTTATTAGCCTATTTTTATGGTCGTTCATTATCTTTAGACAATAAGACTGTTATATAGATTCACATTCCCTTTTTTTTTTTTTTTTGGGGGGGGGGGAATTACTGGAGAAATGGTGGGTTCAATTTTCTCAACTTTCTATAATGCTGAGTTGTGTTTTGAGAGCTGTGTTGCTGTAGCTGATTTGTGATCTCTGTGCTAGTGTTGTTTGTTCATCCTGATGTGCTGTTCTTGAGATCAACGTGATCAGCTGAATACATTCTAGATATATAGTTTAACCACCAAAATATTACCATAAACATTGATCTTTATTAATTCTGTCTGGATGAATTCAGCTAGAGGTACTTCTGGAGGATTTTATGAAATGTATTAACTATGTTAGGATTGATGTAGAGGACTTGAAAGTAGGAAAATTTTAAAACTGTTTCTAAGTGGCAATGTTTAATTAGGTGCAAAATGGCAATGACAAATTTTTACTATGTTAAGTACAACTTACTTGAAGCCAGCGACATGATTCAAAATGATCATATTGAGCTCTCCCACTTCTATTTGGATTCTGACATCAAATGGTTAGGCATCAATTACATTACAATATTGGAGAATATTTGAGCTATAATTTATTTATTAAAACACATAAGGTGGACCAAGACAACAGATAGTTATTGATATATTCAAGAAATTATAAACAATGAACTTTACAACGTCCTTGAGGTATTTTGAAGGGACAGATCATTTCAGAATGCTCACCAACTAGTAACTCAAATGATACAAATTACTTTCCGTGCTGCTCTCTTTGACCAGGTTGACTAGCATGAATATTTGGAAGAGATGGTTACATTGAGGGAAGGGAATAAATTTATAACTTCATATTCATAGGGGGGGAATGCAGTATATTACTAAGTTATTAATTGGAAGCAGACAGCAATGCAGCAGGTGAGTACCGGCCAAAACATGGGGGAAGAAAAGGCAAATTATAGACATAACTAGATCATGATGTAAAAGGTTATCTTTGGTAATGCAAATGATGTAAAAGCCCATTATTTTATGACTACATTTGAATTCACAAATAATTAATTGGGAAAAATGCAAAAACAGATGAAAAAAGTAGTGCTGTTAGTACATAAAGATGGGAAAAAATTAACAAATCCATAAAGCTGAACGAGGCATGAAGCAGGAAAAATGCCCCACTGATGATAAAGCACCACCGAAACAGAAAATAAAAAGGATTCAAAACATTCTCAAACTTATATTTTCAGCTTGTTTTATTCTCTTTCCACCAAGAAAACTTAGTGGAATAAAAGGAAGCCAAAATATTTCAAAACAAAGTAAAGAAATGCTTTCATTAAACCAGGGTCTTATTTCTTATATCTTTCCCATCTCCTTCCTAGGCAATATAGGATAAACCCCTACACTTGTAAAGATAGCTCCCTGTGGGGCCAAGCTACATTCCTGATTTTATCAACAAACCTGAGGAAACAATGAAATAATATCCTTTGCTGTCGATCCCAGTTCTGCTAAAGCTGTGATAGCCTCAATTATGAAAGGGCAATGTCTGTCAGAAAGAAATCCATCAAGAAGTTTGATTTTAAAAGCCAATAATATCGTACCATATTTGTTAAAAAAAAAATAAAAAAATCATATGCAAGTAGGAAGAACAAAAAAATTACAAGTCAGTTCCATTAGTTCATGATGTATTTAATACAACCAACAAATTAGACCACCAATCAATTTAATTTATAGAATTTCACTTGACAAACCTTAGACATTCTTTGTAAATTGCAACAGCGGCTCGATTATGTCTAGAATTTCGATAAAGCTTCGCCAATAATAAACTCATCTGCAAATTTCTGGCTTTACTTGGAATTCCTTCCATCTGTAATGTGCAAGTGACAAATAATTAGTGAAATATGAATGAAATGGTAACAAAATAAGTATGTATTAAAAATTATAACTCATAATGGCATAACATCTTTCCCATCATAGAATGAGCCTTACAAGTGAGCAAATATACAAAGCAAAACCATTTATAGCATTTCATGGTCATCTTTAATCCCTCCCCAAATATAATGGAAGATAGGAAGAGAACATACAAACCTCGACAAGAGCTGCCTTATTTTCATTAAGAGAATAGTGGCATGATGCAATTTTGAACTTCACCTGATACATCGATCAAAAAAAGGGGGGGGGGAATTGAGCATGCGATATTTTTTGAAATTTTCACAAATGCACTCCAACTGAGATCAACGTAAACAAAGGGAAGTAAATTACTCCACCTCATTTTCATTGATTGCCGATACATTGTAAGAATTTGGAGAGGAAGACCTGTTTGATGACAGTGAACTTCGGGATGAGGGAGTGTTTTGTTTGGGAATCATCTTGGAGTATTGCAAAGCTTGCTTGTAGTTGTGCTGCTCATCAACAAAAGAGATTAAAAAGACTTCAATCCTCAAATACACATAACCCATTTTAGGAGAGAGGGATCACTTACAATGGCTCTGCGATACTCCCTTTCACGGAAAAACGTATCACCAAGAAGCGCCTGCAAAAGAAGAAAAGTACCAACTTTTTCAGCGCAATGCAATGAAAACGAAATAAACAGAAAGGAAAATATGTAGAAATTGAAATTTCCAAAGACCTGGCTCTCGGCTTTGAGGTGTAGGTTGGTTTCAGCATTAACAGTGGGTGACGAAACAAGAAAACAACCCTGTCCAGATGCAACTTGAGTATTAGTCGATAAGCGAAATGAAAAGCAACGATTCTTCAGTTCAAAACACAATTTCAGATGCGGAATTGGGAATTACGAGCATTTGAGCAGAGTCGTGGAGGCCATTCTCGAGAAGGGTAGCGATTTGATCCTTCGGAACTTCCATGATTAATAG
The DNA here is from genome assembly GCA_019022615.1 of Acacia melanoxylon. NCBI lineage: Eukaryota > Viridiplantae > Streptophyta > Magnoliopsida > Fabales > Fabaceae > Acacia > Acacia melanoxylon. The sequence continues at coordinate 6,622,402 of JAFJYJ010000011.1, forward strand.
CTTGTGAGCAGAAAAATTCAGTGCTTTGCTTCTTCTTACTTGAGAATGATGTGAAAGCCAGAGGTGTCCCCTGACGCGCTCCTTTGCTTTTTGAAACCTCGACTCGTTTTTCCGTTTCGCCCTACATAGATAGAAATATAGAATGGAGGTTATTTTTATTTATTAGTATTAGTATTCATAATTACTGAAGGGCGTGTTTGGTTAGCGGGTAATGATGAAATTAAACTCAGTTTGCCTATCGTTTTTTTTTTTTTTGGGGCCAGAAAAACTGTTGGTGTATCATGTTAATGTTTGTTACATTAATACATTTATACAGCAGTATTCAGCAGAGAACTACCGTGCAAATATCATTTTACATTTGGAGCGACAATATAATATTTTAAAAGCCGAATCTTGGATATGAAATATCAACAGTTTTCATAGTTCAACCTATTAGCCAACTGTCGAACTAGTTATGTAACAATTACATGAGAGATAATAAAACAGTGTGTGTATAAGAAATAAATCCATCGTAAATTTAATCAAAAACCTGACCCGGGGCAAAATATGTTTCATCCGAAAGCAGGTGGTGGAACGGGTCGCTAACACACTTAACATTTGAAACCTCGCTCGTTTTTTCCGTCGCCGGGGCGACATAGTATGAACCTATACAATAGATAGAGCCAATAGGGAGGATAATAAGGGTTGATGCGGGAGTTCCGAGCCGAGAAAAGGTTTTTATTTACCCGGAAGGAGTATGCTCATTCGAGGGTAACGAACACGGCGGGCTTCCACATCTTCGTGGGGTTAAGTTGACTCGAAGTCGAAGGCGCAAAAGTCCTATTCATTGTCACCAAAGGACGTAAAACCTAAAGAACAGAAATGGCGGGTAATGATAGAGTAAGCAAGCCTAACCTAATAAACTAAATTAAACTCGACAAAGCACAAGTTTGCCTATTAAGCAAAGAAGCAAGATATTTTTTTTTTTGGGGCCGAAGGAGAAAGAAAAGCAGGACTATAAGATGGAGAACGAGAGTTAGAATGATTAAAGGTGTAGACAAAAATTTAAGAAAAGCGGGATTAAAAAGTTAAAACATTAATACATTTATACGCGAGTATTCGCAGAGAACTACCGTTTGCAAATATCATTTTACATTTGGAGCGCGACAATATAATATTTTAAAAGCCGAATCTTGGATATGAAATATCAGGGACGAGTTTTCATGGTTCTAATTCCTAAACTGTCGAACTAGTTATGTAACAATTACATGAGAGATAATAAACATCGGTGTGTGTATGGAGCGACAATATAATATTTTAAAAGCCGCTGATATATTAAGACCACGGTAGATTTTTTAATTCTTTCAACATTTTTTATGTCAAGTCAAAAAATGTATGGTTATCTGTTCAAATACCATGCTCGGACCTTGTCCTGGGTCCCGTTCTAGCATGAGGTTGGGATTGGGAACACGTTATGCGGAGGATCTGTTATGATCACACTATGATGTCAATGCAGAAGATAATACTTCTGATGTATATTCCAATCAACTTCTGGAAATCATTCAGCTATTACATATGTAAGAGTAATGCAAATGAAAAAACAAGCACTGCTATATCAAGTTAACAGAATAGAAAGGGAGGGAATAATAGAATGAAATGGGGGACCACTGACAGAGAGGATAATACAGATTCTATAATCATTTCACACCCTTCTGACTATACTCGCATCTTTATTTATAGATCTCATTCCTCTAATTCTCTGAGCTTCCAGGTTTGCCTTTTGGGCCTTCTGCTCCTCCTAATGGGCCCTTGCTTTGCAGTTGTTGGTTCTTTTGCTATGACCTTGTCCTCAAGGTCTAAAGTCGGATAAGCTGAAGTTAACGAATCTGCATTTTCCCAAGTGGGTGAAACAGACCCCTCCCACTGAACCAGATATTGTTTCTGCCATTTATCGCCGTCATGTATTATTCTGGATCTCAAAATCTTGGATGGAGTAAGGATTGGACCTTCAGGCACTGACAATAAAGGTAAAGGAATTATGGGTGTTGGAGAATCATAACCCACAAATTTCTTAAGCAAAGATACATGAAAAACAGAGTGAATTTTAGCATGAACAGGTAACTCCACTCGGTAAGCAACTTGGCCAATACGTTCCTCCACTCTAAAAGGACCAAAGCAACGTAGAGCCAGCTTGTGATATTTGCGTAATTCAACAGAATGTTGTCGATAAGGCTGCAGTTTGACCCAGACAAAATCACCCACGTTGAACTCCACCTCAGTACGTTTTCTATCAGCAAAATGCTTCATTCTGGCCTGAGCTATGAGGATATTGGCTTTCAACGTTGCTAAAACGGTATCACGTTGAGCTAACTGTTTGTGGACATCAAACGGGGTATCATTCAGGGAAGCATGTCGTAACACTGGAGGGGGATCACGACCATATACCACTTTGAAAGGAACCATTCCGATAGAGGTTTGGAACGAGGTGTTATACCAATATTCTGCCCGTGGGAGAAACTATAACCATAGTCTAGGCTGGTCAAAAACAAAACAACGAAGGTAGTTTTCCAAGCACTTATTGAGGGCCTCGGTTTGTCCATCCGATTGTGGGTGATAAGCGGAAGAGAAGCATAATTTGGGCCCTTGTAGCTTCATCAAATGACGCCAAAAGCTACTCGTAAAAGCTTTATCACGATCATACACAATCGATTGGGGGATGCCGTGTAATTTCACTATGTGTTGGACAAAAGCTTCGGCCACTTTTTGGCTTGGAAATTTAGCAGACAATGGAATGAAATGTCCATATTTCGACAAGCGGTCAACAACTACAAAAATTACAGAATAGCCATTGACAGGAGGAAGCCCAACAATAAAATCCATGGAGATATCGGTCCAAATCTGTGTGGGAATTGCTAATGGTTCAAGCAGGCCAGCAGGATGCAACTGAGAACGTTTAGCTTGTTGACAAATACTACATCTTTGAATATAATTCCTAATGTCTGCTCGCATCCGAAGCTAGTAAAAAAGATGTGCAATGTGATAGAATGTCCTTAGAAAACCAGCATGACCCCCAATCCTCGACAAATGAAATTCAGCTAGTATCATATCTATAAGTTCTAGATCATTGTGAGGAATAACTAACCGGTTCTTCCAGTAGAGGTCTTGATGAAGAATTTGATAATCTTTCAACGTTGGTAGATTTTGTATGAGCTGCTCCCTGATATTTCAAATAAATTCCGACGAACGAACTTTCACATAAATTGAGTCCATAAACGAAGATTGAATGGAGGAGATTGCCATATGGAAGACGCGTGACAGAGCATCCGCAGCCTGATAATGACGGCCAGGCTTGTATTCGATGGTAAATCGATACCCAAGCAATTTAGGCAGACAAGCCTCTTGTTCAGGGGTCTGAATCACTTGATCACCTAAGTGTTTGAGGCTAGCATGATCAGTACGAATCACGAAGTAATGCCCGAAGAGATAGTGGCGAAATTTGGCTACTGACTCAATGATAGCAACTAACTCGCGCATATAAACTGACTGGGCTTGCATCCGGGTAGATAATTTCTTAGAAAAGAATGCAATCGGGTGTCTGTCTTGGCTTAATACAGCTCCGATGCCAGAAGCGTCTGTCTCGAGGATAAATGGTTGAGAAAAATCTGGTAGCCGAAGCACTGGCGCTTGGGTAATGGCGAATTTGAGGGATTCAAAAGCTTGTTGAGTAGACCAACTAAATGCGTCTTTGGCCAACAACTGAGTAAGGGGTCTAGCAATCTGAGCATAGCGTTGAATGAAGCGTCTGTAATATCCACTAAGCCCAAGAAAACCTTTGAGTTGGGTCACATTCCTCGGACTGGGCCAACGCTTAATGGCTTCAATCTTTTTATCATCCATCTCCACTCCCTTCACCGATACGATATGGCCCAGGTATTCCACTCTCTGTTGGCCAAAGGAGCATTTGGACCATTTAGCAAATAAATGTTGCTCCGTCAACGTCTGTAAGACCAATCGGACATGCTCCAAGTGATCATTCCAGTTAGTGCTATAAACCAAGATGTCGTCGAAAAAAATGAGCATGAATTTGCGGAGGAAGGGTCGAAATATGGAATTCATTACTGCCTGAAAGGTAGCCGGGGCGTTCGTGAGGCTAAACGGCATGACTAACCACTCATATAAGTTGTGATGGGTCCTGAAGGCAGTCTTCTCCCTGTCGTGAGTCTTCATGAGCACCGATGATATCCAAATCGAAGATCAAGCTTGGAATAAAACATTGAACCGTGGAGCTCGTCAAGAAGTTCATCCACTGTGTAGGCATTGGAAACGCGTCTTTGACTGTGATTGCATTAAGGGCCCAATAATCCACACAAAACCTCCACGTGCCATCTTTTTTTTTTAACAATAATTACTGGAGCTGAAAAGGGACTGGAGCTTGGTTGAATCAGACCTTCGGACAGAAACTCACTATACGTTCAATTTCGGTTTTCTGACTGACTGGATACCTGTAAGGGCGAACTTTAACAGGAGCAGAATTTGGCACTAATTCAATAGAATGCTCATGTTGGCATGGTGGTGGGAGGCCGTGAGGCATTTCAAAAAATGACGAAAATGATTGTAATAATTGACGCAGGTCGTCAGGGATATAATCTGATGATTCGATCGCAAAGGGCTCACTGATAGGTTCTAGTAAAAATAACTGCTCAAGAGTCAGTGTGTGTAAACTGAACCAAATGATGATAATGTGCAGGAGCCATGGTACTGCCCCTAAATCCTGTAAGGGTCACCCATTGGCCATCCTTTAAAAATTTTATGGTGGATGTGCTGTGATCCGCCACGTGTGCACCCAAGGTCTCCAGCCAACCCGCCCCGATAACCATGTCGACTGCTGCAACAGGAAACACTAGCATTGTCAGAAACAGGGTATAACCGCATACCTGAACAGGGACGTTTGGTACTTGTTGATTGGTACGCATGATCTGGCCTATACCGCCCAGAATTCTCACATCCTTAGTGTGTTCCACCGGAAGCTTGAGATGTTGCACAATGCGTGGGTGTATGAAGTTTTGAACTACCCCCATCCAGTAATATTTGGATCTCCATCCCTTGAATTTTGCCTGTGAACCGAATCGTAGCGGCGCCATGTGTACCCTTAGAGGCAGGTAGGGACAAGTGATGTAGGGTACCATCTATCGGGTTGTCGTCGACCTCAGGTTCAATAGCTTCCTCGGGTTCATCCTCTTCAATCATCATCATCAGTTGACGTTGGGTACATCGGTGTGTCGGTGAGAACTTCTCGTCGCACGTGTAACACAAGCCTTTTTCACGGCGAATCTGCATTTCTGCCGGTGTCTTCCTCTTAAGAAGAAGTCTGGTCGGGGTGGGTAATAATGGAGGTAAATTGGTTTTCTTGCTGTCACTAGTTGTGGAGGACATCCCACTTGTCGTCGGTGAAGGGGTTGACGACGCTTTGCTCGTAGCACTTTGGTAACTATACTGGCTAAAACCTGGGGTTTTACGGGTCTGGTCCATGTCGAAGCCTCCGCAAACAACTTGGCCAGAGTCATCGCTTGAAGGACGGTTAAAGGTTTCTGAACCACAATATCATGCGTAGCTCTGGTTTCAAGCCACCAATGTAACAATCCAACAAAGCAGCTTCAGGAAGGTCCGTTGTGCGATTAGAGAGGGTCATGAATTGGCTGTTATAGGTCTCCAGCTTGTCCTGTTGATCTAGCTTAAATAATTGGGAATGGGCACAGTCAAATTGAGAGGGACCGTATTGTTCCTCAATCGCTTGGAGTAGGGCAGATCAGTGAGGGATGCGACCATTTTTCTCTAGCATCTGAAACCACGGCAATACATTGCCGTCGAGGTGAACCGAAGTAATGACGATGTGTTGAGACTCCGGTACATCAAAGTACTTGAAGTATTGTTTAGCTTTGAATATCCATTGAAGTGCATCAGACCCATCAAAACGTGGAAAGTCCAGCTTAACCTGGCGGGTGATCGAAGAAAAATACTGGGTGGAAGAATTGTGACCGGCGTCGGAAATAATGAAATCATGTTTCGACCCCGAGCCGGAGCTCTCGGATCGTTTGTCTAATTGATCCAGTTTGAGCATTACAGCCTCCATAAAACTTTCGAGACGAGTAAAGCGATGAGTAGCGTCATCCATGAAGTCACCCAAGCGAATGAATCGATGAGTGGCGTCCTCCATGAATTCGCCATACTTCTTTTGTTCAGCCTGTAGTTCTTTTAGTCGAGTACTTTCAGCCATGGAAAACGCAATGAAAGCACCAAGAATGTTATGATCACACTATGATATCAATGCAGAAAATAATACTTCTGATATATATTGCAATCAACTTCTGGAAATCATTCAGCTATTACATATGTACGAGTAATGCAAATGAAAAAACAAGCACTGCTGTAACAAGTTAACAGAATAGAAAGGGAGGGATTAATAGAATGAAATGGGGGACCACTGACAGAGAGGATAATACAGATTCTATAATCATTTCACACCCTTCTGACTATACTCGCATCTTTATTTATAGATCTCATTCCTCTAATTCTCTGAGCTTCCAGGTTTGCCTTTTGGGCCTTCTGCTCCTCCTAATGGGCCCTTGCTCTGCAATTGTTGGTTCTTCTGCTATATGGTCCATTGGTCCTTCGTCCATGACAGGATCCTACTGAGGAAGGCCTAAGAAACGCACAAAGCGAAGACAGCATCAAATCGAAGCAACACGAAGCAAAGGAACGATAAGGAATGAATCAAGAGAAACGTGAAGCAAAGACAATGGGAATGAATCAGACCATCGTACTCCTCCACGGGATTGGGCTGCCTCATGAACACAACCCTTCTTTTTCATCTCCCAGTAGTTGAAGTCGAAAACGCTGCCATTGACCTTCGCTTCGGTATTGTCTTCCTTCCCCCTTCGATTTGCTTTCGCGAAGGAGCATGACTTACCTCCAATTTGCTTTGTTCCTTCGCTCTTGCCTCTGCTTTGGCATCGTTTTCCTTCCCCCTCCAATTTGTTTCGTTCCTTCACTCTTCGCATTAATCGGCTTTGTGGGTTCAGGCCAACGAGAAGAAATTTCTGCAGTCGCTCTTGAGATTCACCTACATGAACGAAAATCCAAATAAGTGGGTGGTGATGTTGGAGGGCACGATTTTCCTGGCGGAGTTCGCCGATGGCGACAAGATCTGGGTCTTTCCTCAGTGCAGGCACGACTTTCGCATGGCTATGGAAAAAGATTTCACGGGCAATTTAGCCAAGACAAGATAAAAAAATTTCTCTCATCGCCTTTCCTCAAACCAAACACACCTAAAGTACAAGCGAGGGCTTGACAGTCAAGGTTCCAGTTTAACTCCACGTTCCAACTCAATTGTGTCTCCAAAACAGTTAACTGGGTAGAGTGAGATCCAAAAAAGTGTTTATTAAATCGAGACGTAAAATTATGATTAAAAATCTACTTTTAAAGGGTCTAATCACCATTAAAAAAAATACTAATATTTCTCAAAGAAATCCAATTTATGGCTTCTTCTAACCGATGGCATCGTTCAAGTCAAAAAAAAAAAAAAAAACCAAATGGCATCGTTAGAGCGAGGCAACTACACGTATCTCTGAAAAGCGTGAACCGCCTCCCCCGGTCCACCTTATTTGGGCCACTAAACCGCCTCCAACGCCGGAGTTCGGAGATCGAACCTTTTAATTTATATTGGTACCGGTGATTGAATTATGGTTCTGTCATGGAATCGAATCGCCAGCGAACGACTCGGCGGAAGAGGAGGCAGGAGGAGCTGGTGAGGAAAGTAATTTGGCCTTCAATTCGGGGCCATTCTTGTCCGATATGTTTCAGAAACCTCGAAGTTCATTATAAAGAAGCCGCGATTCTCTCCGTGTGTATGCACGCCTACTGCATCGAATGTATTCGCCAATGGAGTGGCTTGAAAAGAAAGTGTCCTCTTTGTAATGCAAACTTCAGCTCCTGGATCTGTAAGCTCAGTCTTTCCTCAAGAGAGTTCCAGAAAGAGGAGTTGCCCTTGGAGGGTTTGGCCAGAACTTCTCATCAAGAAATTACCTTTAGCCGTCTAGATGCTCCTAGGTGAGTTCATTCTTCTTACACTTAATTTGTTTTTTCTGATTCTTCTGGTTGGTATTTTCCTTCCCGTTTGGCGTTCGAGAACGTCAATCAGAGGGACGGAAGGAAGTTTTTTCTTGTCAATTCTTACTCCTGATCTTTTGGATTTTTAAATTTATTAGCTATCATGTTCTTGATTTTTGCTTTTATCCTTCATTCAAAAGAATCAATGAATACGTTGTTTGAGATTATTTGTATAATGGCAAGCCCATTTGAATTAGCTATGGGAGAGTAATTTTGTCTCGTAAATCACTTAACAAACTTAAGCTGATCAAACTGTTGGGTGGTACTAATTAGTTATCTTGTTTCTGAGACTTTTATTTTCCTGGTGAAAATATTTTTGGGACTTCAAACATAGAACGCGCATTTTAATGTTTTTCATGCGACCATGTTCAGACTTCTTCGTAGAGCAAGAGTTGCTTTAGATGAAAGGCGAAATAGGGCACTGCCATGGCGGCGATCATTCGGACGTCCTGAACATGCGAGTCCAGAAGTTATTGCTCAAAGGAAACTTGATTGGCGTGCAAGGTACATAGACTCACGCATTATGAATCTATGATTCTGTAAGCGTAACTATATTTTGATTTATTTTCAGTTACTGTCTCCTTCTTTTTGCTTCTGTCAATAACTTGACTCCAAAGTTTTGCTAATGTAATTCTTTTCATTCATTCATTGTTTTCACTTACAGCATATACAAGAAGCAGCTGAAGGCTGTTCCTTTAACCTCTAGCTATCTTGAGCAGGTATGCTTAGTGGAAATACACTGAAGATTGAGTTGTTCTTTCATTTTTATATTCACCACTATTGATTAGTATTTACACATAACTTTATGAATGCATCTCTTTCGTCAGTTACAGAAACTCTTTTGGCAGGTTAGATTTTACATATTGAAGTGTCTTTCTATGTTGTAATCAGAATATCAAATTATTTTCTTTAAAAAAAAACTACTGTGCGGTCTCTAATCACTAAAAAGTTTCTTGAATTGTCAATATGTCATGACTTGTTGAAATTTTCAGATTAATCAATACACACGCAATGACTTCTCTCTTCTTTTTCATTAATGTTGTAGTCTTGATTATTGAAATTTTCAGATTAATCCAAGAAATAATTTTAAAAGAGAAAAAACACTCCAAAAGGTTGAGCCTTGGATACGGAGGGAGCTACAAGCTGTACTTGGTGACCCAGATCCAACTGTCATAGTTCTTGTGGCAACCTCACAGTACTCTGCATGGCTGGAAGAGAAAGTTAGTTCTGGACAGTTTGATGTTGAAGAGAGGTTTATATCACCCCTGCGTCCTTTCCTGCAAGATAAAGCCAGGATCTTTTGGCATGAACTAAGGTGCTTACTGCTAAGTTCTTTTATAAATCTTAGTATAATCTAATGTAAGATGTTAGTACCATATATTATTGTCGCTTCTGACTTTTTTTTTTTTTTTTTTTTTTTTTCCCAATAAAAAATGTTGCCAATCAGGTGTTATGCTGAGAGCTCTTACAATATTGAAACATATGATGCTGTAGTTGAATATAAAAAACTGGAGTGAGGGAAGAGAAAATACCTCTACTACTACTCTTCCATCAATGTGGGAGGATGGAGATTGTGTTGGCACATCCTTCCAGAGCTCATGCCAATATGGAAATCTGCTTGTACTTCTACTCTACCCTGCCGATTCTGCTTTTTAAGTTGCATTTCATTGGCATTTGGCTGAGCATTCCAGTCGGAAGGAAATTTGAGGTCGTGGATTCGAAGTTGGCTTCTAGTCTCAAGAGTGACCGTGTTTTTATCTCTTTGTAATCCTCCTTTTCATAGTTGCTTTCCTGGGCGATGCGGATGCATGTTCTGGGGCTGTGCACTGTCTGCTTCCCTCAAGCTTTGATATGTGCACTTTGCAGCATGCGGTAAGAGATATTTGATCATTTATTCATGCATCCCCCGAATCATATCAGCTGGAACTAATTATTTCTGTGTTGATTTTTGTTATTTACTGAGGATCTAAGCCTTGAACAATTGTTGTACATCATCAATGGATGTGTGTTACCATTTGTATTATAATTTAATGAATCGTTTTTTCTTTCTTTTTCTTGGATCAGTTTCATTGATAATTTTCTCTTGGTATCTTCAAAATTCAAATTGTAAAGCTGCTTAGCATTATATGCTAACTTCTCTCTATTTTATAACTTGCATTTACCTTTTCCCCCTCACAATCTGCATCTATACTTTCACATCTAAGGCCCTGTTTGGTATGAGGAAGATTTGAGGAGGGAAAGAAACTTAGAGGAGGGAAGGGAAGAGAAGGAAAAGGAAAATTGCGAGGAAATTTAAAAAGTTAAGCTATTTGGCAGATATGAGAATGAAACTTAAGGGAACATAAAATGTCGGGTAAGAAGAAAAAGCAGTTGGTTAAGTGGGAAGGAGAAGTAAAATACCTGTAATACCCCTAAAAAAACCACACCATCTGCATCGCTCTCATCTCCAACCTTCTTCCTCACTATCATCTGCAACCTTCTTCTTCGCTCTTATCTGTGCCCTTCACTTCCGTCAACGGTCATTGGCGCCTTCTCTTCATTCACCATCGCCTGCGCCCTCCTTCTTCATCCCTCACATAGCTGAAACAGAACAAATTGAAAAAACAACAAAAAGTTTCAGATTGGAAACAGTCGGGACCAGAGGAAGAGGAAGGAACGATGGAGCATACAAACGATGGCGGAGGAGGTGGTAGCGGCGACAACGGCAAATGAAGACACGGATCAATTGAAGAAGAAGAAGAAGGTTATTTGGGAATTTCGTTTATGGGAAGATCGGTGAGACGGTGACCACCGAAAATGAGAGAACCGATTTTACCATAAATGAGGGAAGATCGACCCCGCCGAAACTCGACTTCCCAAAAGATAGAGGCGTCCAAACAATTCTCGCCAAGGAAGATGGTGAATCTTCCCTCTTCTTCCCGAATCTTCCTCGTAACAAGTAGGACCTAAAAAACCCAAACATCCTTTACCCCTGCACTCCATTCCTTCACACCAAAAGCACTTATTTCCTTCCCTACCCTACCCTCAAAAACCCCAACCAAACGGAGATAGTGTTTTCATTGTCACTGGGAGTAAAATGAGAGTCTCCTCTCATACGATTAGTAAGTCTAGAATTAATCCTCACAATGAACACAATCAATCCTCAAGAGCATGGCCGTCTTGCTCTCCCATTTGCTTCCCATGATGGGCTGCATCACCTTGGTATGGCCCAAAGTGAGTTGGCTCTCATGGAATCTGGAAGTGCTAGGCGATCGTACTAATACCATTTAGTGCATCATAAAAGCTCTATTGTATCATCAATTGCCATGAGGTCAATTGCACCATTTTTGTGGATGATGCTGAACTTCATTTTCAGTTGCTGACTTGCTGGTGGTTCTACATCTCTTCAATGGCAATAGGGGATTTTCTTTATATTCAATCTTATTTGGGCTACCATTTAACTTCTCTAAAATAAATACCTTGAGGATTTTGTTGTCAAACATCCTTACGCCGTCATTACAAGTTTTAAAATAATAAAGTAGATGACTGAAATGATGTAAAGACCAAATTTGGTTAAACTCTAATGAGTCAAATTTTAATTTTCACGGAGGCCAAAAAAAATAAAAATAGTTTCACTAAAAATAAAAATACGAATAAAAGGTGTAAGGACCAATATGCCAAACCCACCTCTTACTGAGCAGACTGCAGAGCCTTCTTCTCCGCTTCACTCTCCGGCCGCCGTCGCACACCGCAGATTCCATAGCCAACATTCCACGACGGGAATCTGTGTTTCTAGAGTTCCCGGTATCTCTATGTCTCTTTTCTGTCTCTCATTTATAAGTTTACTTTCGTATGCTTCCTGCTTTCCCTCCTTTACTTCTTTCTTTCTTTTCTTTATATTAACAAAAAATTATCGGGTATGAAGTAGACATAAGGGATTAGACTTTGGAGACACAAGGACCATTCGAATGCTCGAGGTCTTTTCTTAAGGAAATACGGAGTATAACATAAATTAGTCATAGGCCAAACAATATTTTCAATTTGTAGTCTAGCAGAAGAGGAATCTGAGACGGGTAAATGATGATCCCGAGCTGCAATGCCTTCGTGTATATATATGTATGAAATCGAAAATATGTTAGTATTGGTTAACTACTAAGATTACTTCTACGTAGTTCATTATACTCTTTCTGGTAAAAAATACAGGAAGCCAACAATATGAGATCAGCAGTTTAAATTTCGATGAAGTCATACGTGAATGTGTGAAAATTAATTTCTTTAATCTTCCCATTAATGGTTATTTGCTCGGAGATTGTAGGAGTGAAATCCGAGCTATTAACATAGATTTATGCTTTGTGGAATGTCATTGCATATGCATAGGTTTCTGAAAAAAGTGCAGAAAGAACTGGGAAGCTTGTGAGGTAACAAGTGTAGTTCAATGGCGTTATCTGAACTAAAATCTGGGGCTTTAGTTTCTCTACAAGAGCTACACCCATCATCTCCATTTTTCAAGGAAGGAGCTTCACTAAGAATTGTTGGAAAGTAAGACTGCTATAACCGAACAATGCATTCATGACTTTTCCACTTCAAAATCATGTGTGCTTTTGACTTCCCTTATGGTTGCTAGTTTCTTTTACCTGTATATTGATTATGCTTGGTATTAAATCTTGCTGATATCCGCTATGCTTATCGAATACTGGTAGAATGCCCTAGAAAATATCTTCTTTGGTCTTCCTTGTCAAAAGTGTAGAGGAATCCTTATCCTTCTTTGTCTTCTTTTATTTCTATGGCTGATTGGCTGAAAAATTATATAATATCTGGAAGCACAAGATTAATTATAGGATACCTTGTAACAGAGAGCCTATTAAGTCCATGTAGCAGCATTTAAATGGGGGTGTAATGTCAACATACATGATACCTTGTAACAATTCGCACAATTCTTGCAGAGTTTACTGATATTCTAAGCCTTAAGTTCTGATCATACAAGTTGCTGTATATTGCATCATATATGGTGTTTATACTTACATTGCTGTACAATGAATTCATCGATAGCTTACTTTCCCTTCTCTCCCAGGCTTCATGAATACTCTGTAGAGACTGCCTTAGCAACAGTTGTTGATGGCGATGCCACTCTAAAAGTTGATACTCAGCACCTGAGGGACCTTAGCTTCCGAGTTGGCTCTGTCTACCAATTCATTGGTGAGCTCCTCATCCAACCTGATAACAAGGTAGGTTATTGTCAAGATTTGTTTGAATTTCTGCTTCACCTTGCTCTTGCATTCACACTTGGGCACATGGTATGCTTTATGAACACGCGAGTGTGCAAACGAGAAGATGACTGACTTTGGTCTTATTTGTTCCTTGTTAGGGAGTCTTGCAGGCACGTGTTGGTAGAAATGTTGATGGAATTGATCTCAATCTCTATCATCAATCCTTACTGCTCGTAAGACGGTTTCAAGATGATCACCTAAAGAATTGAACAGATTAACTTTACTTGAAGATCCTGCAGAAACAAGTTGTGTAGTAGAATGATTGGTTGTACATTTTCTCAGAATTTGAAACAGATGTAAGCTTAGCTTAGACTATTCTTAAAATAGTACCTACATCTTTAAGCATCTGCTCTCCTAATGCACTTTTTTTTTTTTTTTTTTTTTTTTTTTTTTTTTTTTTTTTGTATAAAGCCTGAAATATATCACTCGAGAAAAATTACAACAGAAACTAAAAAGAAAGGAAGCCTTTCATCAATATCCCACCTCAGAAACCCAGGGTGGGATATGATCAAAAGCACAAAAAGGACCAATGCACTCATATTTGGCAAGCCAGGGTGGGATATGATCAAAAGCACAAAAAGGACCAATGCACTCATATTTATCTAGAATCCTTCACTCATATTTGGCAATATGAGATATTTGCCTATGATAGCAGCGACCAAAAATATGTAGAAGGGACGTTTAATAGTAGGTTAATTGAGATTCTCCGTCCGTTCCTAATTATTATAAGCTTCAAATAACCGATTTATATTTATCTGGTTAAAATTAGTCAACAGCAATAAATATGTATTCTTTCCAACTATGCCCTTATTTGTAAAGAGATAAGTGAGAGATTATAAGTGTAACAAAAACAGTCAAATGGTAAAGTTGGGAAAAAAAATGTTGGGATAAAACTGAACAAAGCTTATATTTTGAGACGTAGCTATTTTTAAATTTAAAGCTTATATTTAGGGGTGGAAGGAGTATTTCATTAAACTCTCAACCCCTTTGTAACAACACAAGGGACCCAAAACAAAATGTTCCATTCGGTTGCTACAGGCGTACGTGTGAAATGTAAGTGTCAACCATCCACTTCATTGGTTCTCTAATGTAAACTACTTATGAGGCAAATGTACTGCCCATTCTTGAAAGATAAAGGTCTCTGTGAGTATGATCAGTCCTTGGACACGTTTAAGGTATTTTTAAGCTCTTCATGGTTAAAAATACAAGGTATTTCAGTGTTTTCTATGAATAATTAATGAGTTTTTTTTTTTATTTAAAAAAGTCTTCAATGAATATTTAAAAGTAATGAGGTTTACATACTTATTTGTGATTAAGTTATCCTATTAAATAATGATAGACATATTAACTGTTTTTATGGGGTGAAAAATAGTTTAAAATGTAATATGGGATTCACCACAAATTAATGTGTGTGGGAGAAGCATGGAATTGGATTAACAGCTATGAGAAGCAGCAAGATGGAGGTTCATTGAAAAATGAAAATTCAGGAAATCTTGAAGCCTTCAAATAACCAGTAAATGTGATGTTTATATCAGCATGAGAGAAAACGAAGTCTCTTATTGCCAGCTGCACAGACCAAAGAAAACTTTTATGATAATCTTTTAGCCTGTTTGGGTTGATTTATTATAAATAAGTCGAGACAAAATTCATCTCACATACTTACTTCATACACCATAAATTATAATTAAAAGGTTATTTTTAATTTGTGAAAAATATGAGAAGAATTTTGTCTCAATTTGTGTTTTTTTTAAGATACAGTAGAGTTACTTCTGGTTTCTTGTGTTGCTGTGAGTGGATAAAGGGCCATCATAAAATTGCTTCATACTTCAAAATATCCTCACAAAGTCAAACCATTAGTACAATTATCATATTGAGGACATTAAGCCATTAACATTTAAATTATAAAGCATGAAACGGCTTAATTCTACAAATTTCTATACTGTAGTAGAGTGCTATATAAAGCGGTTCTCATCAGCCAATCCATTGGAGCCGTGGAACTCGGACACTCAAACAACACCACAGTTAGCATCACTGAAACTTGCCTTTAAGACATGTGAGACTTTTCGTCGATAGCAAAACACTGTTTGAATGCATCATGACTGATGCATATGAAATATTTAAGAAAGTTAAAATTACGATTTTTAATACTTCTCTGATTCTATATAATAGGGTAGAGAGTAGAAATTTTTTTGTCCTATTTATATTATAAGATAGAGATAATATTTTTTATGAATATACGATTTTACCCTTTATTTATTCTTGTATTGACTTTATTCTTTTGAGTATAATGTATATTAAATAAGGGTAAAGTTAGAAAGTTGTTGAATTCTAAAAAAGAGTTAATGGGGTTTAAGTTTTTCTTGCTATGTGTAAAAAAATTCTGAAAGTGCCTTATATATAGGACTAGAAGAGTACGTTTTAATAAGATGTCATATATTTGTAACAAGTCCCAAGAGTTTCCTTGAAAGAGAGGCCTTATAAAGCTTTAAGTTCCCCAATTCCAACAGCTAACTTTTGAAGTGTGATTCTCTCAAAAACTCGTGTGTTACAATCTAAATATTAAAACCTTGATTTCATTTACAGTAATTTGTCCGTTTATTTTAGTTTAATAATGTAAATATATTCTATTAAAAAATATGTAGAAATATAGGATTTAAAATTATCTTTATAAAGTTAAAGCAAAAAACAAAAAAACTAAACTAAAAGTATATGGCCTTTATTAAAATAATACGACAGATTTTTAATTATAATATTATTTTTTACATTATTAGATCATTATTACTCCATTTATACAATTTTCTATTATTTTAAACAAAAATTTCCCCCTTATATTTTCATTTTATTATCATCCAAAACCTTATGCGCAATAAAATTTAATTAAATCAGATAAAATGTAAATCATCGCATACACCTTTTTGTCCGAAAAAGTTACAGACAAATTGCAATAATTTTCAATTACTTACTAATGAAATGGAATCTGGATTTTGAATTACTGAATACTGATACATAGACAAAAAGTAACAACCTGCCATTATTTTTTAAAAACAAATAGGCAGCATCAACCAGGTAACAACAGTAAATTAAAACCGGGAATGATTAGAGAGGAGACCCATCACTTGGCAGGGATGAACAAGATATTTCCACATTATATCATCACAAAAAAGTTGTCCCCACAAAGATGTTTAGTTTCAATACATGGCTAGATACACTTTAGTATTGATGTTTTAAAATCAACATAAAATACAAGATACACTACTACACACAACTAACTAATCTAATCGGGGATGCATCTTGTGAGAATCACACATCCAAAGAAAATTATCATAAAACAGTTTTCTGTTAGCAAGTCCTGAACAGGCGAGGTTATTCTTCTTCTGGTTCTTCTTCTTCCTGAAGAAGATTTTCTCTATTGTCATGAGCCCAGAAGCCACGCACATCTATGAGCATACTGGCTACAGTTCCACCCTGTTTGCAAGCCAGAAGATCAGCCAATGTGATCTTAAGAGGGTCACCTGGCTTGACCATGTCCCAGATTTCATCTCTTACATCTTCAATACAAAGTTCATAGTTGCCACCCTCAATCCATTTCTGGTGTACATCTCTGCGTTTACAGGAAAGAAAAAAGATAAATATACCCATTTAGCTGAAATTTAAGATGACAAAGGTTTCAACATGGTTTGGACAACAACTAAAGTTTTGTGCCTGTCTAACGGAGACTTGTAGGACATTCTCAAGCACTACAAGCAGGAAATGACAGTTCTTTTCTATAGGAAGATTGTATCAGATAACATCCTGACTTTTGAATGTTCCCCTTCTTTACTTCCATAATTTGATTACACATTCATTTCTATGAGTAGAAGTCAGTAACCACAGAATATAGAAGTTGACGAACAAGAATAACTGAAGAAAAACAAAGAAAAATAGAGGCAATGAGAATCGGATAAAGTAAACAGGCATTATCCTTAGACAAGACAATGATACTGTGACAGTATGTACCTGAAAAGGGAGTGAATATCAGCTGTAGTAAGGTAACCCCGACCCTGAAGATCAAGACATCGAAACAAATAAGTCATGCCTTCTGGGGTGTCTTTGTTCTCTAAAGCCAAGACAAAATCCAAGAAACTCTCGAAGTCCATCTCCCGGGTATTACCACCGCCACTCTTCCCACGACGAACATGTTCATCAAATACTACAAGAAGAAAATTAATTAATTTTTTTCCCTCAAAAAGATGAGTAACTATAATTTAGAACCCAGTTGATCTCAAAAACGGTAAACAATAGCAGGTGAAGTTTTCCACACAACACAAATCAGGTGAGTTATATAAAAAACTATTTTGACATGCAAACGAAAACAACACAGCAGGCTCCCCATAAATTTCATGACTGATGTGTATGATATCAGAACTCTACATTGTTATTTCTTCAGATGGTCCATAAACCTATGTTAACTTGAACAAGATATTTATATAACACAGCTCAGTGAATTCCAGTTTTAATTTGGGTCTGACAGGATGAGTATATCAATGCTATTTCAGGAGGACCATGCAAATAGAATGCTCCTCAATATTCATAAAACAAAGCGCTAATTTCTACCTCTCTCAATAAAGATTTCAGTCAAAGTCCCATCAGCATATTCTCGAAGCTCCTGCTTGCTCAATGTCCCATTTGCATCTTTATCAAGGGCAAGAAACATATCTGTAGAAATATTGATGACACAGATGATTACAAGTCCATGGACAATAGTTTAAACTATAATTATATTTATCAGAATTTCACTTCATGATGCGATTCACCCCATTCAATGTAAACAGATTTCTCAAAGGAAAAAAAAAAGTCAGGTTATATAGGGCAAATATCATTTGTGATTTAAGCCTCACTACTAGATGGGAAATTTGAAAAGATGTGATGAGCAATTTGGAAAGGTTTTCTAGATGTAGGAGATCTTATTAGATTTAGGTTCTTACTAATTTTTATGCTTTTGAAACTTCCTTTACTTTGAGTTTCAGAGATAGGGGCTCTCTATGAATAGCCCTAAGATATTTTCTTTTGTTGGACATAATAGATTGAATATTCAAAATTATTATATTTATTTCTCCCTCATTCTTCTTTCCTTTCTCCCTATATCTCTCTACTTCCCCCTACTCCCTCGCCCTTTCCCACATTCTAAATCACTGGTATTCATGCAAATGCCTCACAACCAGGTAAGATTATCTAAATCTGAATAAGAGCTAATCCTGGACCCTAAAGCAAATGAGAGAAACCAACCACATATTCGTTGAGCAGATGTCAAAGAGAACCAGTTTTCAGCTTGTTCTGTGTCTGTGACTTCTTCTTCACTTTCCTGAAATATATAATAGCAAATTTAAAAAATAGATTTTTATATTAATGCTTAAAAGGGTTTAGAACGAAATACAGCTCAAAGATTTCTATACAAAACAGACTCGTATCAATACCAGAACAAAAGGAAGCACAAGGAAATAAAGAGCTAAGGTTTAGTTCTAAGAATAATTTTTTTTTAAAAAAAATACACACTTTACCTGGTGAAGCTCCATAAGTTCTTGGAGACAATTACTTAGCAATACTTTCTTAATGCACGCTTTTCCTGTAAAAGATGGTCATTCAAATATATTTTAAATGAAAGGACACAGAGTAAATCACAATACATTGGAAACTGAACAATCAGATCTGTACACATTAGCATATATGTAACCTAATGAAGTGTTCAAAAGTATAGGACAAACTGCATAGGCAGCATTTACTTCAGGAAATTTACAGCACAGAAAACATCCCTGACTGGCATAACTGACATCATTTGCATTCCATCTCATCTCCTTAAACCCATGAAACACCTTCTCAAGACCTTTTACCAAAGAATGCGGCAACTTACAATTTTGCCTTCCTATGTTCAAAGCTTGATAAGTAGTAAAACACCATTGCCACAATATTGAACAGAGTGTGAATTAAAGGAAATCATCAATCTATGAAGATACAGTCCAAACTAATTTTCAGTTTTTTTTTTATTTGCTACTAAATTACTTCCCTAGAAGCTGCCATTAGCATGATCTAAACTCTGTTGATTAATATTTAGTTAAACTTTCTTTGACATTTTTCAAAAGTAAAACCAGAATCACCTCTTTTTTTGAAAGATGTCCATGTCAAACAAAAGTTACCATCAAATATCAACAAGCCTTAGCAACTACAATATATAAGCCATGCATACCTCGTCTATGAGGATCACAAAAGAAGAAGAATTTGTGTGCGGCTATGCGACAATACATTTGCACAAATGCTGCCGGCATCTCACGTAATTGTGCTAAGTTTGGAATAAGACCTCGTATGTAGGATTCCATTTCCTGAAGAGAGAGCAAAAAGTTTAGTAAGGTTAACCTAATTATGATAGTATTATGTATGAAACATTTTTAGCCAAATTAGGTCTCTCAACTGCATAATATTGAGCACACCATATTTCAAAATAAATTAGATAATCAAAAAAAAAAAGAAGAAGAAAGAAACCACTTTATACAGGTAGTTGGTCTAGTGAAAGTTCAAACAATGCCAGCAAAAAATATACATATTGTTCAACTTCAAAAATTGAAGGCATATTAACAATAAGAACACATACATGTGGCTGAAGGAGACCATCAGAGTCCTCATCAAGCTCACTCATATCAATTCTTGCCTGTGTAAGTGAAACCTGCATAACAATGACCCATAAGCTGCTATAACCAAATAAAGAAGGATTCTTCTAAGTAGGAGAGAAAGTTATAAAACTTTAAAGAAAATAGTTATGGAGAAAGAAACACGCACTCACAACATATATACTTTAAAACTTCAATCTCAGGAGAATTAAAGAATAATCAGTGAACTAGTACAAGTTGACAATGACTTACTGTTCGCATCACATAAAGGTAGAAGGGTAGGATGGCAATTCTTCCTTGCTCATCTTTCTCAAACTTCATGAAGTTTGAAGGGCTGAAAAAGCGTCTGCATTTGGGACCTATCTGTTCTGTGCATACAGAGGCTATGTGGCAAAAGTCTTCATAATTCATCTATAAGACACATTAAAGTATGCATCAATCATCATGTCATTCCAAGTGGCAACAAAAAGGAGAGATTAACGATTGCCAAGGGTTGTTCTTAGAAAATTATGGTCCAAAATAAACTACATGGAGGATAACATAAGATTCAACAGATGAATAACTGAGAAAAACAGTGTTTTATATTTCAATTATGAGATCATTAAGAACAGATATAACCAAATAAGAAGAAAACAATAAATTTTTGCAGACAACATAAGAACTCGAGGTTAGGGTGTGCCAGAAAAATCCAAGAAAAAGATACATTTTGATGAAAAAGAGTCAATTTTTCAACATGTTCTTTGAGATGCATTGCATGAGGATCTCATGCTACAACTTCCAAAATAAAGGCAAGTCCGTTCTTTTTAATATTTTAGATGGGGCAGGGGAATTTGGTTCAATCTCTCCCGCTCTAATGACTTTCGTTTGGATTTCAAGTATTAATCATATTGCCAAGAAGACAAGATATGGTTGAACTTGCATGTATCATAGAAATTTGCAATAATATAAACCAATGGTAAGGAAAAAGAAGCAGACCTTTTCTGCACCAGTAGCATCATCAATCACACAATTTTCTCTCAAACAGACCCACATTGCATCCAAGTCATCAGCATTCAGCAAAAGATCCGATTGTTTCTGTACAAAGCAAGGGAAAAGTAGTCAACAGATAAAAGTTACATACATAAGCAGAATCAAATAAAAAATAACAGACGATGAGATAATGATACCTTTAGAAACCGAAACTTTGCCAATCTCTGGACCCTCTGACTGATTGATCCCTCTTCAGGTTTCTGGACGAAGACAAGGCATGTCAGTATTTACATTACAGGCAGACGCTTTATATGCATGCAGAAGAGATCAAATTGCAAACATAAAATAAATCATGGGTGTCCATGCACTCATGAATGGCACCATGCAAGTTTTAAAGGGAAAAGGCTTTACTTAGAAAGAATAAACTTTTTGTTAATGGCGAAGAACTTGAGGAAGCAAAGTAAAAGAAGATGACAACTTCAACCACGTCATGCATGTGTATGAAGCAATAAACTGTGAATTAACAATGCTATTATGCTAACACATGCCTTCTTGTAGAAACTTGGAATTGAACCAGCTTCAGCGTTTTTCTTCTGCTTTTCTTTAAAAATGTCAAGCAAAATCCTTTTTGTTTCAAGCTCTGCAAATAAGAAGTTAAAAAAAAATGACCAGATAATACTATAATGTAATCAGGTTTGAAGAAACAACACATTGCAATAGCTTGAGAAAAATTCTATATTGTTAAAACGTTTGTAATGTTAGCTATCTCACATTTTGTTAGTATCCAACAGTTTCAAATTTGTAGTGTAATAAGAATATCTATGTTGTGTGAATAAACTAAAATCACTTTCAGGCATCAACAAGCAGGTAAAGTAAGTCAGAGATCAAGAAAGAAATTTAGACAGGTGGCTTCTATCAGCAAAATACAGCAAATTATTCCCTCACATTTCTGAAAAGGGCTTCATGCCTTCATCAAGTAAAAGAACATGATTTTCCCAGACTTCTTAATGGAGCACTGTGGTGAATGGTGCAGCATTAAAGCATTCTGATCAACACAAACAACGCATCGAACGCCAAAAAGGCCCCCTTCATCCGGGTTATTAGTAACCTTTCACTCTCACAGCCACAGCCTCAGTCCCAAAATGTTTCTGTCACGGCCACTTAAGCCTCAACATCTCACTTACTATCTATTGCAGCACAGTAGGAAGCACCCATGATTTATGCTAAATTTCTGTTCTGCCTCTCTTTCTTCATTGCTGTGTGTCTTTTCAATCACGCCAATGCCAATCATAATTGATACCCTACTCGAATACCTCGAGGTATGCATTTCTTCTCTCAAACCCGAAAAAAGAAAAAGAAATGAAAGAAAATGCTCATAATCGACCACAAATCAAGGGTTTGAGACAGTACGTACCCATCAATGCTTCGGATCCGAGACCGGCACCTGATCCGATAAATCGACGTAAATTTCTGACCCACAACATGGACGAGGCCGGAGGAATTTTTCTTTGCGCGGCCTCATGGGTCTCGCCGTCACTGGAGCCGCTGTACATGACGGAGGCACCTCCCTCTCTGCGCGATGACGGAGTCGGCACGTTGGATCTCAAAGTTCAAAATTTTCAGAGTTTGGTGAAAAACCCAAGAGAAGTACAAGAATAACTTGAAAAAGAACGTAGTATGGAGTTCTGATCCCTCACAGTGGAAACTAAAATTGGAGGCAGGATGGAACCTTTTCACCTCTTTCTACGGTTCTCTATGGAGCTGGAGAGTACGGATGGATGCTGTAAACAAAATAGGTAAGTCCCGGGGTTTGGATTTGGTAAATAAAGGAAACATATAGGACAAAACGTAAATAAAGAAAAATATGAATATGACCACTAGTTTTAGCTGGAGGTCGAGGATAAGTAATTAAATTTGGGGTTAAGGTGTAAAATGCAAATGTAATATTTTCAAAATGCATCCAATACTAAGTTTTTTTTTTTTTTTTTTGTGTGTGTAAGTGACCATGTGTGGTTATAAAATTGAAACAAAAATAATCATTAATCCTTAATTTGAAATTTTTGTATTTTTAAGGCTAATATGGACGATGATGACTCAACTTTTCATCTCATCTAACACTAAAGAATCGAAGAAAATTATAAAAAATGGCATAGATATTTTAGAAATTAGCCGTTACCTCTCCAATCCCCGTTCTCTTTCTCAATCTTACCCTATCAAGCCATCATCTTTGCATTCTGGCCGTCTTTTTGTAATTTTTAAAACTATTTGGACCCTTTTCTATAATTTTTTTCCAGTTCTCTACTACCAGTTAGAATAAAATTTAGTTGAGTCATCGTCAATGAGTATTTTTGTTATACTTTTATAACCACATAATCACTTTTACACTTTAAAAAAATATTTAGTGTTAGGTGCACTTTTAAGAAAATCATATATGTTTTTTGCTTTTTTTGCAACCGTAAATTTGGGAAACATAGCTCTTGTATTGTGGTTACTATTTGGATTCAGGTAAAAAAAAAAAGTTTTGGTCACGATAATATCCAGACTATTAAATAGGTAAAATTGCATTCACGAAACCTTGTTTATTTTTTTATTAGCCATCAGATCCAAAACTTTCTTCGACTAATCCAAATCCGACCCAGATCACACACTTAATTATAATGGATGAGTCTCCCAACGGGACGAAACCTCGTCTATTTTTACCAGTCATATTTGAGAGTAATGTTACCTTCGATCTTTCATATTATCTCAACCATTATTGTATGATTGAGTCGCATCACAATCGTCACCTATAAAATGAACGAACTTAATTGTTTTTTCCCTCCATTGCTCCATATGTACTTCGGAAAATGACATAAATTGTTATTTCAATCTTTTTCCTCTGAGCTATTTTTTGTCCTACATTTTCAAGCTATATATCCTTTGTTTAATTCAAGTTATTGAATAACTATTTAATTTTTTTCAGATATTCTTTTTATTTTACTTGCATATTAATAATAAATTAAAAATGGATTTTTTTCAATGCATAAAATAAAATATTTCCGTTGTTTTCACTAATATAGCCTTCCTAACCACGATTTTTTCTTTTTATTTCTGAGCATTTAACCTAATTCCCCATTCCCTAGCCATAGCATATACTACCAACTTTCCCGATATAATTTCTCATTTATATAATTGATTATTTTATTTTAAGAATATTAACATAGTACTCCCTCTTGTCCTAATTATAGGAATACTTTTGTAGTGTAATTTACACTACAAAAATGTTCTTATAATTAGGACCCGAGGCAGTATTATTTTGACTATATGGTGGTGAGAGTGTTTTGCTTTTGATGGAAAAAAAAGGTTAGGGTGCAATTTTTCTGTGTGTTTAATCACTCACATACATTGAGTATTCAAAAGTTTCTTGATAAACAAATATACTTTAGAAATAATCAAAATGGAGCAAATTTGCTCTTTTGATGTTAAAAATGTTAACAATCAATGTTTGTTTTTTTTAACGGTTGAAGCTAAATAGCTCTTAAAAAAACTTCTGGATGCCTAGTGGCCAATGCTTCGAAATTATTATTTTTGAGACAAAATTGCATCTTAACCGAAAAAAAATAAAAATTTATCTCCATTTTTTTAACCTAGGTTTTGGAAGGGTAAATCTCACTTAGTCTCAAGAATCGGAAAAAATATATAAAAAAAGTCTCAGTGTAGATTCCTCTGTCAAAAAACTCTCTAAGGGCTGCAATGATATAGATTTTAAATGTGAATTTATCTCATTAACATAGACGTGTTTGTCAACATAAGCTGTTCATTTTAGTTAACATATATGAACTTGTCAATGACCACATTGTGACTTGTTTAAATAGTAACACATACTATTTAAGGGGCGCTTGTTTAATTAATATAAAGGGCGAATGAGCAATAATACACATAGGCTTTACCTTTGGAAGCGCCCAGCACCATGAGCTTTTTTTTGGAGCAAAAGTACACATGTTCTTACCTCTTTGGAGCAAAAGTGACACAAACCGTTGGGGGAAAAAACGTTGGTTAACTTGGTGTTAACTTTTGCCACCTGTGTCTGTGAAATGCTGATAGGGAAACATTTTTTTAAAAAAAAGCCACAACACCATGTTGAAAGCCGAAAAGAAAGAACTTGCGATGGGGATTGAAAAGGAGAACCAGAAAACTGAACCCACTATCCCTATCGGCCAGCAAATCGAGCGAGGAAGAACATTGACTGAGCGAAGAAGAAAATGGGGAGCTAGGGTTGTTCATGTGCGGTGGGTGAAGGTTGATCGATTTGGTAGAAAATGGTGAGCTAGGGTTCTAGACAACGACGATATCAGTGGCTTAAATAGACGATAACGGAGGCTTAGGTCGGTAGCTTCTATTCTTCGATTCATTGTTGTGTATTATACTCGAGGTGGAGACCGGCGAGCATAAAGTGAAGTGGACCTACTCGAGGTGCCCAACTCCGACTGCATAACCTGTAAGTGACCCTAGAAATCAACATTATTTTTTTAGCAAGTTCCAAAACAGCAAAGGGGTTTGGGTCTAGATGATTAAAGACAAAAATCTTTTTTAAAAAACACAAAAAAACTCTTTCATGATACCAAATGAGGCATTAGACATGTGTAATAGCAAATTAAACTAAGGATATGTACATGGACATAGTTCACATCGTTCTTAAGATAAAAATGCAACTAAAGCTATAACAACACATATATGGCAATATACTAGGAGTTGGAAATTGACGCACCCAAAGAAGTGTGTAAACTTCTCAATCATGCCAATGCCAAACTTACATAAACCGAACACAAAACTGGTGTATAATCTTAATCTGCTTTTTAGGATTGCTATCTTAAAGGCAAGTCTCTTCAAATCTTTTTTATATCTGGCTTCTTAATTCCTGCTATCCTTGCTTTTCTTGGTTTCATGGTTATTAGCTGTCGCTCTGTCTTCTCCACTCATTGCTGTGTTCATGTTCATTGTTTTTTTGTTCCTAATGGCAAGATGAGTTGGTTTATTTTTCAAACAACTAACATAATGATGTACTAAGGATTTAATCAGTATTATGAGATGAAAAAGCACAAGTATATGGGTGATGTTATTTATTGGATTGAGGCCTAGACTCTTAATTTCAAGTGGCTTGCCATGAGACAAAATAATTAAAATGAGGATTGGTTGTATAATCTGAAAATGTCATTAATTATTAATCATTACTATTTATGAATTTGCTCAATATCAGGGTACTTCTTCTTATTAATTTGAAGTTGATTTTTGTCCTAATTGATATATAGAAATTTGAAATCGAGAGAGAGTTGGATGGCTTCATCTTCAACATCGACAGGGAGGGTAGAGAAAGCGAGAAGGAAGGTGGTTTTGTTGAGAAGACCTAGTCGCGAGAAACAGTACGAAGGTCTGAGGCGGTATTGCCATCACAATTTGTTAGTTCCCAGGTGGACATCGTGGTCGGAAGGAAACCCAGGTAGGAGGTTTTATGGGTGCCAGAATTACTACCAGGTTAGATTTGTTAGATGTGGGTTTAGGTTTTGAATTGTGTGAGTTGTTCATTTCTAATGGTTGGTGATGAAATTTCATAGGATGGTGGGTGTGGATATTTCGAATGGCACGATGGTGGGTTTGGGGCGAGGGAAAATGAAGTGATCAAAGAGCTACTCAATGACATAGACAATCTATATGAGGAAAACAATCATCTTCAAAGAGGGGATGCATGTGCGAAGTGGTACGAAGAGCTTGTTGCACTTGAACGTGAGGTGATGACGATGAAATCTGAATTTTTATTGAAAGAAAGTGAAGTGAAGAAGGTGCAATGCAAGTTCAAACTTGCATTAGCAACATTGTTACTGACTTGGGTGTTGTTATTGTTAATGTATTTGTAAGGGTAGATGTTTACTTTTGTTGTAGTTATGAGAGTTTAGACAAAGTTTCAGAGAGATATGTAATGTATTTGTGTTAATGTAGTTCATGCTAATGTATTGTTAATGGATTGACTGTAATTTTCTTGTGGATGAGAATTAAGTGATGACTAAGTAATGTATTTGTTGAAGTCAATGTATTTTTAAGGGTTGATTATTACTTTTGTATATGTCAATGGATTAAGTGTAAGTTTCTTGTGTTGTTATTGTTGATGTATTTGTAAGGGTTGATTATCACATATTTGCCTTAATTTTGATCAAATGCTAGCGGTATTGATCACTGGTACGGTTTGAAGTCTAAGTAGAACCTTTATCAATTGTTAAATGCATAACTACAAATATAGTGTTGCATGCTATATACCCAAGAGTAAAGGATCAGAGGCAACAAAACCATCATTTACTTTGAAGAAATTAATAAAGCCAAATATTTAAATTCCAGCAAAAGGTTTCAACACTGGCCAGAGGGCAAAAAACTTTCATGCAACATATGAATAAAAAAGGCTAGGAAAAGCAATAAATTAAGCCCTGATCATGGTTATATTTGCATTCTTGAAAATTATTTAAGAAGCAAACTTGGGCATGAGTAACACTATTTAATAGGCACCAAAAAAGCCTATCGATATGGTTAATATGAAACATTCTTGTACAACAAAGTTAGCATGTTGTTACATTGCCTATGCATTTTTAATAAGCAAAATAATTACACAACCCAAGCCCTTTTACATGTACCCTAACACTATTTAATTAGAAGCCTTCTTTCCTTTGTCCTTGTTAGTGTGAATACGTGATAAGAGCTGTGAAGTTGTCACGCAAGGTTCTCTTCTCCATTGTAGACCACGCGGCTGAAATGGAAGGTCAGAAGGTGGACCAAAAGTGACTGATTAGGGTTGGAACTGAATGGATCTTGAACCTGTTGGCTCGCTGGAGTGACTGACTCGAGACAATCTCATTTCCCTTTCATTTGAAATGGGAAATTGAGTTTGTGGATCAGCATTCCTGCACATATAGTCATGTGATGTCCCCTCGTCGATCACAAGTTTAGAATTAAGACCAGGTTGCAATACATAATTAAATCAGCCAAATACCACTGTCCCATACAGCCAAAATCAAAGGATCCATCAATACATAATTAAATTAGCCAAATACCACTGTCCAATACAACCAAAATCAAAGGATCCATCAATAATACAGCCAAAATCAAAAAATCCATCAATACATAATTAAATCAGCCAAATACCACTGTCCAATACAGCCAAAATCAAAGGATCCATCAATAATACAGCCAAAATCAAAAAATCCATCAATACATAATTAAATCAGCCAAATACCACTGTCCAATACAGCCAAAATCAAAGGATCCATCAATACATAATCACATATGTTCTAGTATAAAGCACACATTCCATGCAATTTTTTTTTTGGGCTGGTGAGCATTGTGCACTTAAATACAAAGCAATTGAATAAGTGTTTCCCACATGATAGACAAACCTTGGTTTCAAAAGTATGAAAACCGAGAATTAAGAAAATCAGACAAACATACAGGTTGAGGATTGACTAGGGTTTAATTGTTTCAAAAAATTCAGTCAATTGGAGATGACTTACATTGTAAACAGTACGCCCAGTGGTATCATCAAATCTGATCCCAAACCCATATCCACCTCTTGCATGCCTCGTGCAGGTCCTTGTTGTTGTAGAGGGTTGTGCATGGGAGGGTGCTGGTTGGGAACTTTGATTTGAGTTAGGTTCATCTTGGGTTGGTTGAGGGGGCTGTTGAGAGGTTAGGGAATGGGTTGGTGATTGTTGTTGGGTGGCTTGGGGGGGTGAGGGGGGCTGGTCGCGCCGGCCTCCTGTTGCCTTCGGTTGTTGCCGACGAGATGGAGCTCGCCATTATAACATGCATTAGTACATAGAGAAGTCAAAAAGTCTGAAAGTTGAGACAAAAACAGTAATAACTTACCTCCTTACAACTTGATCTGTTGTGTCCTGGTTTGTTGCAGCGGGAGCACTTGTGAGTCTTACCACGCCTACTTATTCTTTCAATTCCCCCTTATTGAGGCATATGAGATGCAGATGAGTTAGTTCTTTGGCGGCCAGCTGTTGATTTTTTTCTCCGTCTCTCAGCTTCCTCCGTTCTGGTCCTTTTCTTGGGAGGCCGACCAGGCAAGGTAGTGACATGTGGAGGCTGCAATGGTCCAAAATTTGTTGTGTCCCAGAATTTTTTACCCCTAACTGGTTCTAATTTTGTTCTATAGGCTGCAATATAGGTGTCCTTGTGATAGTAGTGTGAAATGTGGGTCTTGGGGTCTACCTTAGCATGATACATAGCACATATGGCCTGCTGGCGAGGTATTCCTGTTAAATCCCAAGCTCTACAAGTACACCTTCCTCTTGAAATATTAACTAAGTGCCTATCTTGCCCCTTTACAACCTCGTATCCTTCATCCCCATTAAAGAATACTCTACAATCAGCAACTAGGAACCTATTGGACTCAAACAAATCCATACATTTAGGACTGAAATTACTTTTCCAGCCATGCACACGCCTCTCACTTTCAGCCCACTTAGCCATAATTTTCAATCAAATCCCATCAAACATCCTAATGACAGGTAGAAACCTATACTCGTCTATCCACGCATTGAAGGACTCACTCATGTTATTATCGACCACCCAAGACTTACACCTTGAACTAAAATAAGCTCTTACCCAACACTGGGGGTTGTACGTTACTGCATCTTCGGCTGCCTCTTTCCTCAGGGATCCCAAACGTTTGAGATTGTCTTTGAAATCCTCCACATATGTACTCCATGCACAGCTGAAGAATTTCTTCTTGAACTCATTGCCTCTCCATTTCTTGCTCCAATTTGCATAGATGTGGCGAGCACAAAATTTATGCTCAACCGCCGAAAGCACCTCACTAACAGCATTGGCAAGTCCCTTTCATATTAAACAAGCCATTAAAACCAGTGGTGATTCATTAAATAAAAAATTCTCAGCTAACATTGTAAGTTATATTATTACCTTTTGCATGTCTGACATGAGCGTCACATTCTTACCACTGCCTAACTCTAGAGATTTCTGCAGCCATTGAAGGAACCACGACCAGTGATGTGCATTTTCCTTCTCAACTAGTCCAAGCGCCAAAGGGTACAGTGAATCATTCCCATCAACCCCCACGGCCGCCAACAATATTCCTCGAATTTTCCTTTCAAGAAGGTGTCATCCACACCAATCGGTGGCCTACAACCTTCCTTCTACCCAACCTGTAAAATAAAAACATGCTACAATTAATCAAAATAATTAAAATACACTTTAACAGTTAAAGCAATACAGAATTTGCAAGAAAATTATGTGTGTATAAAAGCAATAAGTACTAATAATGTTGTTGGTCCCCCATATATAAGTTGTATTCTAAGTAGCAGTATAACTTCTTGATTATACTAAGTGTTGCAATCCATTTTCAAGTTTTCCATTCAGCCATTAATGAGAACCAATTTTAATTTGATGGGTAGCATAAAATACGTGAGTAACATCATGGATTGCAACACTTTTGTATCAAACAGATTTGAATTCAAATAACTATTGGAATTTTTAAATACATTTACATATCTATGAAAATTCAGATTGCAACACTTGTCTCATTTTCATTTTCATTTCACTTTGGTTTAAAGAAATCATTAAGGAATATATAGACTCAGATCAAAGCAGTCAATACTCGAAAACACAACCAGCAATGCAACACTAAATATAGTACTACTTGTGATTGTGAAGTGAAAATATAAAATAAAATTAATAAATGGTAATGATACCTTCGAGGCATCAAGCATACGACATCCTCTTAAATATTCTTCGTCCATGTTCCAAACCCTCATTGCTCACTTCCACGCACACGTCTTAACCAGGGTTTGACAACTTCAACTCATTACAATATGCCTCTAAGTTTGCAAACTCATCCCTAAAACTCCCTTCCATTTCGTCCATTATAATTTTCTTTGCCCTCTTGCATTTAAACACACTAACATTGACCTTTAGATCCCTTTGCACCTCGTTCTTCATCTATTTTGACTTGAATTTAAGGTCTTCTTGCACCTTGTTCTTGAAATACTCAGCCAACCACTTTGTAGAAGTTCTTGGATTTTCGAACACACGTGCACACATGTGTTCATTATCCAATGACTTTACTTGCCACCCCACACTCTGTCCATGTGTAGACGCATATAGTGTAAAAGGGTAGCCATCTTCACAGACCACCTTAAACGTCTTCCTATCACTACGCACAATTCTAAGCTTAATCCCACGGCTGATAGCATACTCATCTACAGCCTTTTTTTTTAATCTTAAAACGTCATCCCAACAACAAAATATGGCATTGTACCCGAGGACTCAGCCTCAGGGAGGACACAAAGCTGTTGAAGAGGCACATCATCATTTTCACTCCCCAAGCCATCCTCATTTCCATTACTCTCATCCTCCACATCAAACTCCTCAACTTCTGATTCATCATACATGCTTTCTTCTATATCTGAACTACTACTTTGCCCCATATAAGAGCCATCATCAATATCATCATCATCATCAGACCTATTGCTCGATTTATCAAACACATTCACATCACTCTCTTCCTCATCCTCTGGAACATCGTACTCAGAACCAAGGTATTCAATCTCATCATAGTCATCACTCGGTCCCGTTTCTTCAACGAACCCTTCCACATTTCCTCTTACTATGTCGTCTTCATTGCCCCTTTCCTGGCCTGCATTTTCACCATTCCCTTTCAGGCTATCTTCACTTCTTTCTTCGTTTACCACTTTCTCCTTGCCCTTCAACGTCATTGCCACTACACATATGCAAATGACCAAAATGAATAAATGGTCGGTTAATAATTTACTCAATACAAACTCAAATTTTGATTTTGCATGACACGTTCACAACATGTGTTCATAAAACAATAGATATAGACAGCGACTTTGATTTTTCATGATAGGCTCTTAGCATGTATTCATAAAATAAGGGGAAAAATAAGGCCCCGACAAATTTTAAGAATAACTAGTTAAATTGTAGGATCAAAGCAAATAATAAATAAAAAAAACAATTGAATCTACGGCTAAATTCATTTCATCCATAAAAAAATTCAAAGTTACACTCAATATCTAGTTAAATTGTCAGCCATCGCCAAATATAAAACAATAAATCGAAAAAACACACTACTTTTTGACATTGAGCGAAACCATCAATAAAAAAGAAGATAGCATTGCCAACAAGTTCTAACATAGTTTTTATTGTTGGATCCTACAAAAACAAGATATAGTTTCAAATTCAAATATTTCAATAAATGGAATTGATGTATTCTATTGTTTGTATTCTACAAAACACACTAGTTTTTTGGTTTGTAAGTTATATCCATTGTTTTCATTCAGCCCCGATATCAAGTTCTAACATAGTTCAATAACATACACCATGTAACCATAAAAGACTCCATAGAATGGATGTATTCTACAAAAACAAGGTATACTTTCAAAGATACAAGTTGATTAATAACAAGTATATACGGTAGGAATGAGAGGTTTCAGCTCTATTGAGAAGGGTCTAGGTTCAAAAAGCCGCAAGTTGAGCAAAGTTGAAACAACGAAAAGCATCCAATTTGGAATGAGACTCTACTGATCCTTCCCATTTTTCTAATTTTGTAACACCACCTAAATATTAAATGTTAAACACAAAATGAAACTCTACCGATCCTTCCCATTTTTCTAATTTTGCAATGCCACCTAAACTCTACAAGTATGTTCTACTTTCAGGTGGACTACGTTTTGCATGATGCAAAGAGTGATAAATGATCAAAGGTTTCAATTCACATTGATCTCAGTTTACAGTTGTTCTCTTCCTGAAGGATGAAAAAACCATAATTTTTTATGTTTTCAAATGTCAACCTTCCTTGTAAGCTTTCAATGTGTTCAACAGGAAACTACTCAAAATAAGTTTTCTTTAAATACACAAGACAGTTAATCTTTAATGTGCACTAAATCCTCTCGGTTACTTTATGCAATAACGAGTGGTCATCCTAGTTATTACCTTATGGGTTATAATATTACAAGTATGTATAAATATCATCGTAGGTTTATATTCAAAGGACACAAATACAGAAGCAAGAGGCAAGCAAGATTCTGAATCCGTGTCTAACTGAGGATTCGCTGTGTTGAGTGGCTCAAGATGCTGTCTAACTGATTAAATGCTCCAGAATATGTGTTGGTCCCCCACATGAATAGAGTACACCTCAATACCAAACACATCTCAATATCAGAATAAATAAAGTGGCCAAAGACAACAAGTCAACAACCATCAATCCCAAAAAGAAGAGCGAGCAGCACAACTTTACAAACGGCATCAACTTTCAATAAAATAAACAGGAACATATATGAGATCTTAGAGACAAATCGATTCTAATACTCAGACATGAATAGAGAGAAAGAGCACAAGAGAATAAAGGGGAATAAGTCAAACCTCACGAGAGAAAGAGCACAAGAGATGAATAGATGATGGGAGCTGAAGAAGTCAATGAAGCTTAAAGCTTTGAGGTCGGTCGAGAAAGTATGAAGCAAATACGAAGGCCTTCACGCTTGGAAACTCCGCCTATGAGCTTCGTACAAATCACAGATGACTTCCAATGAAAAAAAAACCCTAAAATTCAGGAACAGGGGACCCACGAAGTCGGTGATGGTAGACGATGGTGGTGAGTCGACGGAGGCGAGGTACGGTGGTGGTGAGTGGCGCAGGATGGAAGACGATGAAGATGATCCCAAGTTCGTGCTCCTCTCGTCTCTCCTTCTTCTCTTTGCGGCACTGAGTCTCGGATTTCAGTCTCCCTGCGTCCCCTTCTCTGTTCGCCGGAAATAACGGTGGTGGTAAGGTGATTGTCGGTGACGGACGACGGAGGCAAGGTCCGGTGAGGGAAGAACAGTGGTTGATGATGATGAAGACAGTGAATGGTCGAAAATTAGGGTTTCTTTTCCCAATTTGATCTTCACCCACCCAGCGCCCGATATGTTAATGGTTTTGTCTTTAAGTTTTTTTTTTAATTCACTTTCCACTTGAATCCTAGTCAGCATTTTTTCTTCTTATTTGGCTTCTTCTCAGTCCAATTCAGCTTCCATGTCAGCATTACTGTTCACTCTATCCAAATTGACGTTGACTGTCTGGTCAACTAACGCCCAGTGTGATTTTTGCTCCCAAAACGTAACCACGTGTGTACTTTTGCTTCAGAAAAAAGCTCGTGGTGTTGGGCGCTCCCTGAGGCAAAGCTCATGTGTAAAATTGCTCCTTCACCCTAATATAAATGAGCTTGTCAATAGCTACTCTATTACTTGTCAATATAGTCACATACACTTATCAACAGGAGCTATTATAGTTAACATATATGAGTTTGTCAATGACCACTTTATTCACATACACTTGTTGATAAAGTAAGTTCACATTTGAAATCTATATTACTGTAATTCTTTAAGAGTTTTTTTTATAGAGGAATCTACACTAAGACTTTTTTAATATTTTTCTGGTCCTTAACTCCTGAGTGAGATTTTCCCTTTATTTTAATAGTAAAGTGAATTATGCTTTTATCATGAAGTTAGCAAGCAAGGTGATATCTCTAAATTTTGGGTGTATTGAAAGGGAAGTACAATTGTGGTGGAAATGTAAAAGGAAAGACTCTTTATATGGAGATTAAATAGAACAACCATATGCGTGGGGGGACTGATAGGAAAAACCAGAGAAAAGGAGAGGAGAAATTTGATTAACCACATTGGCGAGGACGAAATAAAGATGACTTGGAATGATGAACATGTATTTTATCTCAGGACAATATTTGAGTGTGACTTGTAAAGGATTCAAGAAAGCTTGCCATGAGAGATTGAAACAAGCTCTTCATGCTAAGAAAATCAAAAGATTAGATGGTAATGGGCAATTTCCATCCTCAAGGCGAGAACATCGCAATGAAAAGCAAAAGATTGTGAGATTGTAGTTCAACCAAACAGAGAACATGATCTCTAGGGCTCTCTGTATCAATGAGGTTTAGAGCTTCTATAGCATCAATAGCTTTTATACCAGTTCCCCAAGAGACAGGGGCGAACCTAGAAAATCACAGAGGGGGGCACAATTGGTGGGGGATTTGAGGGTTCGGGGGTAGTGCCTCCGATTTTTATTTTTTTTGGGTTAAGATGCAGATTTGCCAACGAACTATTACTTGAGGAGCGTCTGGCACAAAAAACAATTGAAGGAACCAAATTGGCCAACGAACTATTAAAAAGTGAAAAAAAAACACACAATTTTGAGCAAATTCGCCAACGAACTATTACCTCGTCACTGTTTTGGTGTCTCCACCTTCCATTGATTGTCACAGTGTCGGCGGCGTCGGCGTCTCCAAAGCTTCCATTGTTCTGGGTGTTCCACTCACTCTCTTGAACTCATCCAAGGCGGTACGGCTTTCGATCGCACGGGCCTACACCTTGGTTGCATGCCACCGATGCCACAAGCAGCAATTGCCGCTGCCACAACGCCTGCTCGAATAGGTCCCATCTCAGTTGGTGTTTGCCTTATCCAACAAGAAGGCTTAACCGCTCTTTTCTCCAGCGTTTCCTCCACCATCCTACGCCAGTGCCTCATAATTTAACGTAATAGTGATAGTTGTTTTTTTAATAGTTCTTTGATTTTTTTTTCACTTTTTAATAGTTCTTTGTGTTTTTTTTTCCACTTTTTAATAGTTCGTTGGCCAATTTGGTCCCTTCAATTGTTTTTTGTGCCGTGACGCTCTCGGGTAATAGTTCGTTGGCAAATGCACCTTAACCCTTTTTTTAAGGAAAGTTTTTAATGCATTAAAAAACAAAAACAAAATATAAACAAGAAAAAAATATTTATAAAATCAAGTGAATACTGATGATGTAATAAGATAGACAATTATTTTACAAACCTGTAATTTAGAAAAGCAAGGCTAAGTACTGTTAGAAATGCAGCTACATAAATGACAATGAAAGGTGAACACTCAATAAATTCAAGTACATATATTTTAATAAAAAAAAGTATATTACAATAAAAATAATTATAATGTCATCCTTCTAGACCTTATTTTTTGGAATTCCATCATAATTGCTTATTATCAATGCTATCAAATACTTTTTTTTTTTTTTCAATATAAGGCACTAAACAATCATTCATCTCTCATCCCATTACGGTGCACTCTTGATGTATAAGGGTAGGCACTTCATTTAAGTGTGAGTAATCATTCAAACATGTATTAATTATTTAAAAAAATCTCAATTCTCCAATTCGGTGCCCCCGCTTCTCTAGTATGTAGGTCCGCCTCCGCAAGAGAGCTAGTATTGCAAAATATTGTGTCATGATATTTACTACTTCTTTAGTCTTTAATATAAGATAAATCTAGTAAATTGATCTTGGTTTTAAATATAAGATATAATTTTTATATTTATCAATTTTTTTTTTCCTAACTTGCCCACTCCTATTAATGTTCTTTCAACAATAATCAAGGATATGAGAGGATGAAGGAATTAAAGAAGATGACTAGTGTATTTTAGAAATATTTATTATATTAACAAACTTAACAAACTTCTTTAATCTATTTTTTTTAATAATAATTTTTTAGTAAAGGGGTTGGGTTCACCCATGAACTTCTTTAATCTAATTAAACTAGATAAATATGTCTTATCCTCCCTACCGCTATGATCCCATCATAATAGGGCCTGTTTGGCATAGCACCAAAACACCAGCACCGTGGAAGAGAAGCCTAGCGGAAGAAAAAAAGCTAATATGAACCGTTTGGGATAGCTTCAACGGTTGATGGGCTTCTATAAAAATAAAAAGTCACTTCTAATAGAAGCCACTTTTTTCAACTTCTGGCATGACCTTTTTTAACTTATGGAGAAAAATGTTAGTGATACTGATAAGTGATCTAATAAATAATGTACTATTAAATATATATTTGTATGCATTCTAATTTATCCATTAAAATATATTTAGTTAAGTACTTTAAAGTTTTTCAATTTTTAATAATTTAATTTTTTAATCAAATAAATTTTTATGTTCAATTATCACAATATATACAACTAATATATGTGTGTGTGTGTGTGTGTGTGTGTGTGTGTGTGTATGTATGTGTGCGTGTATATATGTATGTAATATTCAATATTAAGATTATATCATTTTTGGTCATTTTCTATAGGGAAAATCCTTTTCGGGGCCTTTTTTGGAGAAAAATATATCAAAAAGGCTTTTTTCGGATTTTCGGAATCTTGCGTGAGTTGTTAATGGGGTGATATAGTTGTTAATTAACAACTAAATCAGCCCCATTAACAACAATTTTCTAACAACTAAATCAGCCCCATTAACAACTATATCGGCACCAGATTAACAACTATATCGCAGTAGTTAACAACTCACGTAGATTCGAAAATCCCGAGAAAAGGCCCTAAGGCCTTTTCTCGGGATTTTAATTCGAGGGCCTTTTTTGAGATTTTTTCTCCAAAAAGGGCCCTGAAAATGATTTTTCCTTTTCTATATCGACTAACTTTTCAAATGTAATTCCAAACAAAAGCCTATTAAAAAAAGTCAATTTTATCACTACTATCGAAACATAATCTGACTTTTATAGTTTTATTATATAGGCTAAAGTATACTTTTAGTCATTTAAGTTTTACATAAGGCATACTTTTGGTCCCTTAACTTTATAAAGTATACTTTTTGTCCTAAAATTCTAACACCGTTAATGTTACTAACGGAAAATGCTAACACAGCGAACTCAAGTGATGACTAATAACATTTAATTACACAAATTTTATATATTCTTCAATTTACCCATATTTTAAATTTAAGCTTTATAACATTTAATTACACAATTATCACTTAAGTTTACGTTATTGTCACTTGAGTTTGTATTTTCTGTTAGCAAAACTAACGGTGTTAGATTTATAGGACTAAAACTATATTTTATAAAGTTAAGGGACTAAAAGTATACCTCATGTAAATTTAAAGGACTAAAAATATACTTTAGCCTATTATATATTTCGTTTGCAAAAGGCCATGTAAAAAAAAGGGTTAAGGTGCAATATTACCAACGAACTATTGGTCTAAGCGAGACAACACAATGAACTATTTTTGGACCGAAAATACAAAATAACTCTTGAATTGGTAAAATTACCACAATGACGTTAACGCTTGTGCAAACCTCCGTCTTTTTCTTTGGATTGAGGAAATCAATTGACATGTAGGACAACACGTGGCTTGGTGAGGCGTGAGTCAGCTACAACGTGGAAGGGAAGGGAATAATCGATTGAAAGCAATTACCAGCCTAGGGTTCAATCGATTTAGGGGGAAAAAAGAGTGGAGATCGTCGTCATCACCGGGAACCCACCATCGTCGACGGAAAGCGGTCTTGAATGGCGTCATCGCCTCGTCATCAACTGGAAGATGCGGGCGGAGGTGGTCCTACCGACAACCGAGTCGCGAGGAGGACTATGAACTTCCGAGGAGGTATTGCAATCATAAAATGGTGGCGTCGAGATGGACGGCATGGGACCGACGGCAACCCAGTCGGAGATTCTACGGTACGCCCATTGTACAAGCGGAGGTAAGCAACCCACGTCGGAGGTTCTCTGACCGTTGATTCCTTGCAACCGAGTCGCATTTGTGTAGAATGATTGAAGCTTACATTACTATGAGTGCTTTGTTCTCGTATTTGCAACTGAAAACTATGAATCGCTTCTTGTTTTGCTGGTTTCTAAGGTGTGTTTTTTAGAGTTTCTTTTATTTGCTACTGAGTATGTTTGGTTTCTTTCATTTGCTGGTTTCTTTCATTGGCTGCACTTTTATGAGAAATGAGAAAAGCATAGTTTTGCAGAAAAACCTCAAGTACGGCATATTACGGATTCTGTCCATTTATGCCATTCTTTCCATTCTTTCTGTGTTAGTGGTGTTCCTAGTCAAGTATGATTTTCTTTTACATCACATCACAGTTATCCTTGTGTTCATTATTTAGCTTCTTTACAAAATAAATTGGTTTAGATGTAAAATAGATGATCAATCATCAGCTAAATTTTGACAAGGAAGTAAATCTGCTCTATCAATGTAAATAGCCCGTGATCAGTTTAAACTAGAAATGTAAGAAACTATGTCCTTCTTCAATGTAAATAGGCGGTGATCAGTTTAATCTCTTTTATCATGGAGCTTTGAGATATTGCATGCTTGTTGGGCTATGCTTGCATCTGTTGGTGCTCTGGTTCCTGAAATACTAGTGGGGTGTTTAAATTGAAATATAGATATTTCCAAGCAAAAGACATTATAATAAAAAAATTCAATATTCGACTAAAATGTTTTATTTTAAAAGAGATTTATTAATGAATATTTTAAGTTAAAAGATTTATCTTTTTGATTAATAGCAAAGTGACAAGCATGGATGCTTTACATTTTTGTTTCAATAAGTTTGATGAATTTGCTTGAATATGGTGACAATAAAATTTTTGGGTCCGCCACTGGGTGGTTGGTGACATTATTCATCTAACTTAATTTGTCAACACAGGATGGGGCGTGTGGATTCTTCACTTGGCATGATAACGAGTTCGGGGAGAGGGCAAATACCGTGATTAAGGAGCTTTTAGATGACATTGACAAATTATATGATGAAAATTGCAAACTCCGAAGAAGCGAGCATGGGCGGGAGACTTAGTGAAGAGATTGATGCAATACATGGTGAATTGATGAAGCTTAAACGCAGAAATGACTTATATGATGTGGAACTTAGGAAGGGGAAAAACAAGTTTAAAGTAGCAATGACATTGTTATTTTTTACATGTGTTTGGTTGTGTGTATTGTATGTGAAGATGTAATTGGTATATGTAAATTTTTTGCGGTTTAAATTAGGTACTTATGTAGGTGTAGTATGCAATAGATAGTGGTATCTCTGTTGGAAAGTTGTGGGAGGTTAGGAACAGGAGAGTTTTTGCTGATGCAATATTGTCAGCTGAGGGGATTTTTGTTTCTCTAGGTTCAACCCTCTTTTGGTAGCCTTGTAGTTTATTAGTTAATTTTATGTATTCCTCTAGTGCACATTGTATTGTTGTATTCCAAAACAGAAATGTTAGTCATTTATATTGTTTTTCTTTATTAGTTCTACACCAAATCTTTGAAATTCTTTCTTTATTTTTCTATTATTTACTTAAAACTCCATTGCCGGAAATTTAAAACTTCAAAGTTTACATTGATTTCATTTAAACATTGTTGAACTTTAAATGATTCTCTTTTCTGGATTATTCCTTTTTTAATTGATTTTGATTCATATTCATTCTATATATAGGTAGTTTAATTTTCAGAAATTGAATCCTCTAGAGTCTAGAGGCATGAAATCTTATAGTTGGGAGAGTGACATAAATGGTGGGAGCTTGTGTGGGATTCACTTTCTCTCTTTATACCCATTATCTCTTCTCTATATCTCTCTTTAACTGCACTATATGCAGAGGACTTGAGTGGACTTAAGTGGTCAAAAATTTTAACAGGACTCTTGCAGCCTCATGTTCAAAATCACATTAAAATGACATCCAATGCCTTTGCCTAATCAACCCTAATATAGTCAACCGATTCTACCTCAAACTATTCAAAATAATACCATCTCAATCTAATATGTCATCTGCAGCCAATATAGGCCAGACTCCTATGCAGAACCTTGCCCAGAATTTCAATATGCAGAACATGCCTAGACAGAATTTAGTGGGGACCACCATTAGCCGAATTCTAACATGCGGAATAACTTCTCGCAACCGAATCAATTGCGTCTAATCGGCAATCTGTTATGCAAGCAACAAGCATCAATAACCCAACAGCCAATATTGCCTTCACGGCAGCAGCACTTTATGGGGCAACAATGCAACAAGAAACAGAATATTGGCAACAACGCAAAAATAATCCAAGAATAATTTATAATTGCCAAGCACATATCAAGCCAGAGGCCAGAGGCACATTGCTGTCAGCTTCAAAGTATATAAACAAAATATACATAAAGTCAAAGTTGCTATCAGCTTCAAAGTATATAACATTGTTGTCAGCTTCAAAGTATATAACAAGCCAGAGGCCAAAGGCACATTGCTAGCTAGAGTTAGCCCAAAATATACAAAAACTATAGTCAGAGTTGCTTTCAATATACATAAAACATGGGTCATTCCACATATACACCAAAATCACCCAAACAAAAAGTAGCCTAAACAAGTCATTTTAGGCTAGAGTTAGCCATCTGCCTAGTCATAATCTGCTCCCCTTGTTGCTGCTGTTGTGATGTTTAGCTTCTCATGATCTGCTGGCTCTGTATACGGAGTTGTGAGCTGCTGATGCTTGGTTGGCCCTTCCATCGCAATCCAGGTGGGTTCACAGCTAGTGGCGAATCAGTACAACTAGGAGAAGTGAAGCCAATCTTCCTGGAACCATCTTGGGAGGATGATGTTGCAGCTGATGACTTTCTCATTTCTTTCTCATTTGGAATTGGAAATTTTGTTGTAGGGTTGGCAATATGCAACAACTCAGGCGGGGTACCTTCCTCAATAACCTTTTCACTCCGTAATCCGGGCTACAAAAAAAGAATGCACATGGTCATATATATAACAAAAAAACAAAGCTCAATATTGAAATGAGTACGTGTAACTTACATTGTAAACACTTCTACCACTATCCTCATCAACCATTATTCCAAACCCAAATGGCCTTACTACTCTGTAACTTCTTTTCCTTCCTGATGACTAGTTTCCAGATTCACTAGGCGTTGAAGTTTCGTGTACTTACAAATGAGTGTAGACGGGAGGATTGCAGATGAACTATCATGTTGGCTGGATTCCAGAGGACGTTTCTTCCTTCCTGAACGAGGATTGCTCGAGGGGGGTGCCTAAAATAATAAATATAACATGTAATACAGTAGGAATTATTGTAACATACAGTAGCAAAAGCATCACATACAAGACATTATTGTAACAAATGGACCACTGAAAGCGACAAACCTATTAATACAGTAAGAATTATAACAATACTATGCAGATCCATTTGTATCATACCAAAAAGAACACATAATTGAATGTTTTCTGCTTACCTAGAACTTTTTACATTTATAACAATACTATGCAGATCCATTTGTAACAATACTACTAATTAAATTTTCCTTAAACATACTATGCAGATCCATTTTGTGGTTAAATCATCCTGCAACTATATATTCTAGCAATTTTTTCCAGTAGGACTCACATGAGAAATTCACATCACATTAACAAAGGGGAGAACCACAATCTAACAAAATTAAATATATGAATTAAAATTATATGAATTGTGAATTAAATTACTTCTTTGCATGTGCTTCTATTATGTCCCATTGTTTACAGACGCTACACTTCAAAACAGTGCCCTTTTTGCTGATTCGTTCAACATGGGAAGTTGAAGCTGAAGCATTGTTGTCACCAACTTGGCTACTGTTGGTCGCAGTCAATATCGTGTATCTATTCAACCTTCTTTGTGGTTCTTCGTCTTCTTTCTTTTCTTTGGAGGTACTGGTAATTTGGATATGGGTGGGGGTAGCATGGGGCCAAACTTGTGTGTTTCCCAAAATACTTGTCCTCTAACAGGTTGGAATTTTGTTCTATAGCTCGCTAGATATGTATCCCTATGGTAATACCGTGAAATTTGAGTGGTGGGATCTAGCTTGACTCAAGACATCGCACAAATCGCATGTTGGCATGGGATTCCGGTTAAATCCCAAGCTTGACAAGTACATACTTTCCTACTAAGGTCAAGCGTGTGTGCCTATCCTTCCCTCGGTGACCTCATACCCTTCATCACCATTAAAGGCTATCCTACAATTTACAGCCAAGTACCTATTTGTCTCAAAAAATTCAATACATTTTGGGCTATGGTTGGCCTTCCAAGTGGTTACTATTTGCTCACTGCGACCCATTTTTCCATCAACTTAATCCTAATGCTATCAAACATTTTAATTACGGGAAAATACCTACACTCATTAATCCAAGCATTAAAACTCTCACTCACATTATTGTCTACCACCATAGACAAGCATCTACTACTAAAAATGCTCTTACCCATCCCTTAACAGGGTAACTCACTGCTCCTTCAGCTGCTGCCTTATGCACTTTCTCCAATGCCTTTAGGTTGTCATTGAATTGTTCCTTGTAGGTGCTCCATGCGCAACTGAAAAAAAAATTCTTGAGCTCATTTCCCCTCCACCGTTTGCTCCAATTCGCATAAACATGTCTTGCACAAAGCCTGTGTTCAGCGAACGGAAGGACGTCACTGACAGCTTGTAGCAACCCCTACATGTTAGAACAGTCGAGTTATACAAAATATGGTCGCAACTACAAATGCAAACATATATGGACAAAAACTGTACCTTCCGCATGTCGACATTATTGTAACTTTTCCACCGTCATCAAGGTCAAGTGAGGATCTCACCATTGTATGAACCAACTCCGATTAACGGTTGTCTCCTTCTCGGTCAAAGCAAAAGCTAGTGGGAACATACTATCGTTTGCATCTAAACCCACTGACGATCAACAAAATGCCCCTAGCTTTCCCTTTCAAAAAAGTTCCATCTAGCCCAATAAATGGGCGACAACCTAATTTCCACCCAACCTAATAGTTTAATGACATAAGACAGCACATTAGAGACACCTAGAGTAGTTGGCCAAAATATTTACAAGGTCTGAAAAGGTATTAAAGTGTTTTTTTCACTAACAGACAGCCAATTAATTGACTAAAAGACAGCAAATTAATTCACTAACACACAGCCAATTAATTGACTAAAAGACAGCAAATTAATTCACTAACACACAGCCAATTAATTGACTAAAAGACAACAAATTAATTCACTAACACACAACAAATTAATTGACTAAAAGACAGCAAATTAATTCACTAACACACAGCAAATTAATTCACTAATACACAGCAAATTAATTGACTAAAAGAGACAGACAGCAAATTCAATAACAAAGACACAAAATGCACTAACACACAGCAATTAATTAACGTGCTTCTTTCAAAT
Organism: Acacia melanoxylon; assembly: GCA_019022615.1. Taxonomy (NCBI): domain Eukaryota; kingdom Viridiplantae; phylum Streptophyta; class Magnoliopsida; order Fabales; family Fabaceae; genus Acacia; species Acacia melanoxylon. The sequence continues at coordinate 6,666,405 of JAFJYJ010000011.1, forward strand.
GGCCAGCAACATGTAAAAAGTATTGTAAGAGAATATGACATACATATCTTAGATGCATTAAAACATACGTACATTCTTCTAAATACCCTCCTTCCTTGATCTAAAGCTTCACCGCTTAACTCCACACTAACATCGGATCTCGGATTTGACACTTTCAACTCATTGCAGTAAGCTTCCAACTTGGCATACTCATCTACAAAACTCCCATCCATGACCTCCATTATCATCCTTTTAGCCCTCTTACACTTATATCTCGCGGGATTTACAGTTTCAAATCACGCTCAACCTCCTTCTTCATCTCAATTACAGCATCGAGGATTATCTTGGACTTTATCCTTGAAGTATTCAGCTAGCCACCTCGCACTTGCCCTTTGATTCTTATAAACCCTAGCACACATGTGCTTATGATTCAGTGTTTTCACCATGTACCCAGGGCCTACACTATCTCTACTTGCATACAACCTAAATGGGCAGCCCTCTTCACAGGTGGCTATGACCATCCTTGTCTCACTTCTAAATATTTTCACATTCACCCCCTTCTCAATAGCATAGTTATCAATGGCTCTCCTCAACTCACCTCTATCCAAGAATGTCATACCCACTGTGAAGAAGGGCCTTTTTTCAGAGCCATCTGACTCCGTTCGACTAACCCTCTCTTGTAGAGGTGCTCTAAAAATTCTCTCATCCTCATCACTAGATCTATCCTTAGGGTCTTCATGTATTTCATAATCATCAACTAAGCTCTCTTCAATATCATAACATTCTGACCCTGACTCTGAATGTTCATTATAGCTATCATCATCACTATTACAGTCATCTATCACACCTATGTCATCTAGCTGACTTATGTCATGTACCTCACCTAATTCTTCTACATAATCATGGGTTCCTGGAATATTTGCAAATTCATCATCTACCTCGCCTAAAAATTCTATATAATCATCATCGCCAGGAATATTTTCAAATTCACCGAATTAATTTCTTCCTCATTATCTTTCCCTGGACTCGCCATTACACCTGTAGGAACTCAAGCATGCAATTAATTGTCAGCCATGGGGAGAGAAAAACCTCTTATAAAGTTTTTGAAAGCAATTAACAAGGACAAATTTTAACCCACACCAAAAATAAAAACTTTTAATGCAACAATGATTACACTATTTTCTGTACACTTGAAACAAAGGAAAAGGGAAAAAAAATCAAAAAACATTAAATAGAATTTGCATTTGATTGATAAGAATTAAGCATACTTTTCTTTGAGCATGAGACTGTTAGTGAGTAGAAGCTTGAAACCAGCAATGTTCTCAACAACGAGGTAATAAAAAAAGGCAACAAGCCCTGTGCTCAAACCAATTACCATGCCTTTTTGCCACTTGAAAACAATTAAAGAACGTGTGAGCAGGGGATGCATCTATGAAAAATCATACAATCAAAAATCATTCAATGCACATACTGAAGTTCATAATTTGTATTGCTACCATTGTTACTAATGCCCATATCGTTTCACTGGATGCACATTAGAATGTTAGGCGGCCGATTGTATTATGAATGTTACCCACACTTATAAAGTTATGCATTTAGGTGTGTTTAAGTTTCATGATCAAGTAGTGATTTTATTCATATCAATTGGCCTATTTAAAAGCTTCATTCAGTTGATAAAAGTATCACTCCATTATCCTTCCTTTCTCCCTATTTTAATTTATATAAAACATGATTAATTTGTTTAAAATTCCTATAAAAGTTAAGAGAATATAATCTGAGTATGTTACCCTATAATGAAACTTGGTTCAAAACCTTCACACTTGGCATGAATACCTACCATACTAATTGAAGGGTTTACTATAAGTCACCGCAAAACAGATATGGGACATCTTTTTGTTGTTCATTAAGGGCTTACCATAAACTGTTAATTACAAATCTCCTCTGATTGACAGTGGCAATACTTTGGAGGCTAAATACAAATTAATTATAAAATACGATTCTGAAATGATGTGGAAACTACATTACAGCAAAACACAATATATTGATGGCTTGAGGTTACATAGTAGGATCAAATCTACACACTTATAAGAGAACTTATATACCAGAAAGCCATAAGGTTATTGTGTGGTGTGTCTTTATAATACCATCTCAACGTTCTCATCAATTATATTCACCTGACATAAACAACTTCATTTGTTGGGTTAATGGATGCATATGTATCCCAAGGGGAGCATTCACATGAATAAGGTTAAATAAAAAGTATTTTAATGCACAATACATCTGTAAAAATCAATATATGTCTTCAAGCACGTGCATTAGGCTCCTATCAACCCTATTTCTCAATCTAAGAATCAATGATCTAATCATCAAGGCATTTTATCTTTTCTGGATCAAAATGAACATATTCTCCAAAACCAGGACTTTAAATAGTTACCTCGTATACTTTACGCAGGGTCCAACGGCAATAGCCATTTGGGTTAACGACATGACACGTGGCGCCTTATCCAGTTGAACTTTTGCCGCTATTTTCCTCGCTCGGAGTTTTTCCGTTGAGTGTTCTCTTCACAAGCAGCGCTGTCTAACAGAGCTTGTTCAGAAATGGCTTCTTCAATGTCGGTGTGCTTCTCCTCCAAAGCTCTAGCTCGACCCAATACTCAAAATCCTCGCAGAAGCGCTAGCAAAAAGCATTTCCGAAATCCTAAGCCTAACCCTAAACTTAAAAAGCATATCGGCACATACAGACCGCCGCCTGAACCGGTGGTGCTTTCCGGCGGCGAAGCCACCACCTATACCCGTCTTCCTCCTAAGGATGACTTTGAATATTCCGCTCCTTCATTGGAAGTCAAGCTTTCTGAGGCAAGACCGGCAACATTTAAGGAAGAAGCTGATGAGCTGCTGGACGAAGAGGAAGAGGAAGATGAACTCACCGATGAAAATGTCGTTCGTGATAATTTGGGAGGAAATTATAATAAGTTCGGAATTTTTGAAGTCGATGATGATTCTGAAGATGAATATAGTGATGAAGAAGAACTAGAAGAAGAAGATAATGATGAAGATGATGAAAAGTTGGGCTTTATGGATAACACAAATGCGAGAATTTCTAGAAACGACGAAGGGGTTGATTTATCGGAGTTTCAAAATGGTGACTATGTCACCGACGATGGTGAGGACATTTTCGAGGGGGGAGTTATAAAGGAGAAGGGCGTGCCGGCGGTTATGCGATGTTTTGACCGTGCCAAAATATTTATGAAGGCCGGCGATGGTGGAAACGGAGTTGTAGCTTTCCGTCGTGAGAAGTACGTGCCACTGGGCGGCCCGTCCGGTGGCGATGGAGGAAGAGGAGGAAATGTCTATATTGAAGTGGATGGCTCCATGAATTCACTTTTGCCGTTTAGGAATAGTGTGCACTTTCGGGCAGGGAGGGGAAGTCATGGACAGGGAAGGATGCAAAGTGGGGCCAAAGGAGAAGATGTGGTAGTGAAGGTGGCTCCAGGAACAGTGATAAGAGAGGCAGGAAAAGATGAAGTGGTATTGGAATTGCTATATCCAGGGCAGAGAGCATTGTTATTGCCAGGTGGTAGAGGTGGGAGAGGAAATGCATCGTTTAAGTCTGGGACGAATAAAGTACCTAGGATTGCTGAGAATGGTGAAGAAGGTCCAGAGAAGTGAGTTCTCTTCTGGCCTAAATTGTGTTTTCTTGCTCTCTTCTGTTTTGGTTCTTATTAAATTGTGTTTTATCTGAGAGTCGCCGATTACATTCTGCTTCTGTTAATTCTGCTAATAAGATTATTTGGATCAATCAAATGGTAGTCCTTCAACTGTGAAAAAATATACTTGAGACTATATGTGAAATTGCTACTAAGAAGCGTATTGTCATTTATTTGAATGGGGGTGAGAGACTTATATATGGTTTGGATGAGTTGGCTACATGAGTTAACGGTTCTCTTATGGCTACAAGAACTGGCTAGTATCTTCCCGACTCCTTTCACAAATCTTTGTAATATGGAAAGGAGGCTTGACCGCATTCAAAAGTACTGTTGTTTGCATCTGAAATGAAAATGGGCGTAGTTTTTCAATTTAAAAAAAGTGCTTAATTGTCAGTGCATGTTTTAGTGATAGAATGTATTTGTTTATTTATTTTCCTGCGGCTCAGCCCATGTGCTTATTTATTAAGAATCATTTCCCCTTTTTTGGGTCAGATGGTTCGAGTTAGAGCTGAAGCTGGTTGCAGATGTCGGTATAGTTGGTGTTCCAAATGCAGGGAAAAGTACTCTTTTGAGTGTGATCAGTGCTGCCAAGCCAACAGTTGCAAGTTACCCCTTTACAACACTGCTTCCTAATTTGGGTGTTGTCTCCTTTGACTATGATTCAACAATGGTTGTGGCAGATCTCCCCGGTCTACTTGAAGGAGCCCACCGAGGTTTTGGATTAGGTCATGAGTTTCTAAGACACTCTGAAAGGTGTTCTGCCCTGGTAAGTACATGTGATTATGACGACTGCATGTATGTTCTCTTCTGCTTCTTGTGGTGCCAGCCTTAAATCATGGAGCTATGTTCACTAATAGACCCTGCATCCTTTCTCCTTTGAAACTGACAAATTGTGAAACTTTTCTGCATTTTTTCTTTTTAACACATATGTGATTGGTCTGTGCAAAATTTTCTTTTCCAAATGACCCTTAATCGTTAATACTTGGGCAATTCAGAGGATTTTATCATTGAGCTACAATAAATTGCACATTTGCAGTTGTTCCAGGTTTTGGTTGATCAATAAGTTAACTACTATGAAACCATGACCAGCTACGTAGACTGTGAATGATGGTTTTTCGATATGAAGTTCTGCCATTAGTGCTTGGTAAGCATGTAGTAGTTCCCGGTGCATTAAAAACTGTCAAAGTTCTCATGACCATTAAGCATTTCTGAAAGAATCCCTCATAAAGGAATCTCTAGAAAGGCATCTTTTAGGCGTGGACATGGTATGAAGTTTTTCTTTAGGCAACACATACCGATACCTGATCATTTAAGATTAGATCATATATTAGATATGTAAGCCCAAGTAACCATTAGGCAGCTTGAGTGAATCCAGCCACACGGTTCCAAACACATAAACCAAGTTAGTGACAGTGGGTAATTTAAAAACTTGTATTCCTTATCAAACTCACTTGCCCGCCCAAAATGAGACTTAATTTTTATATTGATTCATTGACAAACTTTGAAATTACAGTAGTAAATATTGAAACGACTTCTGTTTTTCTTTTCTACTTGTCTTCCAAAGTCTGACATATTTGATATCTTTTGGCTTCCTTTTCTCATTTTCCCTTCTTTCTTATATTCCATTTGTCATTGCTTACCAATATGCCTCTGTATTGTATTCTAGGTGCATGTTGTTGACGGCTCTTCACCTCAGCCTGATCTAGAGTTTGATGCAGTTCGTCTAGAACTAGAACTATTTAGTCCTGAACTTGCTGAGAAACCTTTTGTAGTTGCTTATAACAAAATGGATCTTCCGGAAGCAAATGAGAAGTGGCCATCTTTTAAGCAAAAGCTACAATCTTGTGGTATCACACCTTTTGCCATGAGTGCTGTGAAAAGGGAAGGTACTCATGAAGTTATCTGTGCTGCTTACGAACTGTTATGCCAAACTAAAGAGGCCAAGGAGGAATACGAAGGTCTGAATTTGATTCGCTTTTGTTCTTAAGATTTTTGTCCTATTTTCAATTGATATTGACTACTTAATTTTCCATTCATATTCATGCATGTGAATAATTTCTATCTGTTTCAGATGGAAGAGATATGGTAAACTTAAACCATGTTGCCCAAGCAGTTGAAAAACAGCGAAGTGCACCCATCAATGATTTTGAGGTTTTTCATGACAGCAGTACAAATATTTGGCATGTAGTTGGATCTGGATTGCAACGTTTTTCTCAGATGACAAATTGGCGGTATGTTAAAGAGTACTCCATGTGAACAGCATGTGATTTGCTATCATGACTGCCCTTAATTCTTCAATGTCTTGTACATCTTAAACATAATATAACTGTTAAGGTCTGATTTCTACTCTCATTTAACATAATGACATGTAGAAAATATATGTCTACATTTATCATGTACTTGTCCTCAAAACCATATGACGTGATTAAGCTGAGACATTATTACTCCATCCTCCCCTGGAGCTTCTTGTATGAATTTTGGAAGTCTTCAAGTAATGTGCCATAAACAAGAAGACTCGGACTCATATGATCTGTGTTATGAACTTGTGAGGATGAGCTAGCATTGTCTGTAGAGAATCATGATTCCCTGCACTTGTGATTCTCTGTAAGGAAATATAATCCATTAAGTGGATATAATGTTATTTTTCAATGTGCATTGGACCTTAACCATATGTTATTTGTATCATCATCTCTGCTGAGCGAACTCCATATTTTGCAGAGTGCAAATAGAGAATGTTTGACATTAGCCATGTCTGAAAATAAATGAGAAAAATATCAACTAAGTTGATAGTTACTTCTATGAAGAGTGCATTTAACTTGAAATGACACGTATAATTATCTAAATGTTTTTGTCTGCATATTAAATATGATTGATGAAAGGAAACTCCACCTACTCTCTCATGGTCGATATTTTGGCACTAAAGATGTGGTTAGACAAACATTTACTATGAATTGTAATGTGCCTGAAATTGCAGTTCCTGTTTATGGCTAACCTCATGATAATCGTCATGCATGCTTGATAGGTATATTGACTCAGAGAGAAGATTTCAACATGTCCTTGAGGCTTGTGGTGTGTACAAGTCTCTCATGAAACTTGGTGTAAAGGAAGGTGACACAGTGATTGTTGGGGAGGTATGTCCTTTGTTTCTTAACCTCTTTTTGTTGTTGTAATCCTTACTAACACAATCATCAAATACATAAATATATAGCTATTGTACTAATTGAAATTTAATCATCATGACTTGCTTAAATTTATTCACAAGGATTTCTTAGAAGGAACAACAGCTTCAACCCCTGCCATTTTCCGTTCCCATAACTAAATTGGAAAGAATATATTCAAATCAATAAATTTTTTGTTAGCTCTTGGACAATATTTTGTATATTGCATACCAATGACTGTATGATTCTTTACGCTATTTTCAGATGGAGATGGTTTGGCATGACTCTGATGAAAAGTCTGGAGCCTCAAGAATGAAAAGAAGATCCACGGACACAGCTAAATGGGCTGAATGGAAATAGTTCTGCTCTATCTGGATGCTGCTTGAATATGTGTACTGCTATTTTATAGTAGGTATGGATAACCATTATCTCATCATTGTTCTTGTATGTCATCATGCAACTAGGTTATACTGTAATTTATTAGTATACTGGTTTCCCTGGTTTCTCATGTTTTTGGAGAGGATAATATATTTTTTTCCTGCTACAATTGTAGGTAACCAGAAATCCACCCTATGTTTTGCATGAAAAGATATATTTGTTACAAAATTATTTAGTTGGACCCACTAATTTTAAAAAATAAAACGAAATAAAATATTATGCTGCAAAACAACCAAAATTAGTAGCTGAATACAAATCGAATGTCTCAATTCACAATACTATTTACAAGTTGAATACATCACATCGTCTACCTACACAATTTATATTATTCATACATATATTTATATAGCTTGGCCCAGTAAAAGGCAAATGGATTGGTGGCACCTTTTCTTTGTTTTACAAAACTCAAGTACTGCATTTGGGTGTAAGCTGTAAGGTTCAGTAAAAACATGGTGGTTTTGTTTTTCATAGTTTGATATCACATGATGGGGTGTTCTAAAATATTTTCTCCCGTGTCATGTGTTTATAAAGAATCTAATAGCAAACACTTCATAAATTTTACCTCATTTTGGCCCCTTCCTTCCTCAGGAGATAAAGTCATATAATGTTTCTAGTTGGTAGTTGCTGCTAATTTAGGTCTGTAAGAAATCTTAATCAACAGAGCGGATATCATGGAAATATGTTCATTGATTGTGATCAGCAGTTTGTGGGGGGAGGCAAATAAGCTATGGAAGATAATGAGATCATGGCAGATCTAACTGAGGAAGCAAAGCTCAATGGGCTTTTTTTGATGCATCTTGGCGCTTGGTTCAACCACAATTTCAAATGATTTATATTCAAACAAAAGTTGAGTTCTTTCTCAACAGATAACAGCTCAGTGGTCACAAGTGAGGCAGATAAGATATTGCACATTTCACTTTTTGGGTTAAATTGGTTCTATACTGTCATACGATCAAGGTAGCTGTAACTGATGATTTAATTTTATGATTAGATATTGTTTGTCAAAGTCTGACATTTACTGAAATAAATCACTACCACTCACTCATTTCCTGTCAGCCGGAAGATATGATTTGGTGAAACTAGAGTGAACCTTAAATTTATGAAGTTTCACACGAAGTCATCATCACAGTGACAGGATTGAGATGCAACAGTACTATGAGTACGTTTTATTGATTTAAGGCATTACAGAGTCCAATCAATCAGAGATGGCTTTGTTAATGTGATTCATTTTATTCATATAAAATCCCAACTCCTGACTTTACTTACAGGGGAGGAGAATCATTTTATTCATAGCCTTGCTTTATATTCTAAAATTACTGTTATTATGCTGTTGTGATGTTTTAAATAAGTGCTTTCTTTATACCCAAAAAACAAAGGTGCTTTCTGCGCGGTCTGGGTTTTATGGACTGTATGCAGTTGGAGCCAGCAAGCTAATGAGTTCTTATATATTACTCTGTTCTTGCCATAAGACATCAGTTGATCTTGAAGTTAAATATAAGATATATTTTTTAAATTTGTCAATTTTTTCATAATTTAATTTATGCTCTCTTAACAATAATCACAAAGGAAAGGGAATAAAGAAATTAAGAAAAATAACTAAAATATTTTAGAAAATACATATTATATTAACTCACTTAACTTTCTTAATAAAATTAAATTAGGTAAATATATCTTATATTAAGGGAGAGAGGAGTTCTAGCCTGGTCTTGCACTATAAATTAGGTATTACATTTAAGACCACGGTCGTTCAACTCTAGGTATTCACATTGATGTCATACATGAATCTGAGGCTAAAATACATTTAATATTTGGAATTACATCATGATTACAATCTGATTGTATCAACTTTGGGGAAAATAAAGTGAAGGCCAGCTTAAGATTTTACATGAAAATTGAAATATTGAAAAGGTAACAGGATTTAGTTGGTTGAATCTTGGGGATGTGATATGAGGTTTCTAATTCTAACTACTACGATGTTATAGTGTTGCGTTGGGAAGAACACTGGTTGTGAAGATCTGCAGAGCTGATCTCTGCAGATTCTGTTTTACTGGTGATGAAAAGGAGCCAGAAAGAAAAAGTGAGGCCTTTGTCTAGTCTAGTCTACTTTATCCCTGCATACCCTATATAATCTGCCCTTACCTCGTTTTCATCTTCTGAATTGTACGGATGAAGTTGGTCTTCCATACATCCTGTTTGCTTCCCTGTTAAAATATGTGTTATGTGTTTCGTGAATAAATTTTAAAATTCATTAGATAAGTATGTGATAGGAGTTTTATCTCAATTTATAAAAAAAGATTTATAAAACCACAGTTTCAGAGTTACTCAAAAACTAACCAGAGAACTTTCACCTTCCCTTTGTCTCCATTTTTTCACCCAAGGGTTTTTTTTTTTTTTTGCCCAAAAACACTCAATTTTATTACCACAAAATAAGAAGTACAAACACCGAGCCAAAAAACACTCAAAAAGTCCTATGATTACAAACTACCACACATCTACAGAAATGTAAAGAATAACCTATCAAAAGAACTACAAATGCTTCCTTTATCAGTAACTATCAGTGGTGAAGATCTATGTTCCTTTGCAAGCACAGAGTCGCGAATAAGAATGACCCAAGGGTTTATATCACGTTACCTCTAGTTAGCTAGCTAAACAAGTGAATCTACCACTCTGGTCCTATTTATAAGTCTCATTTTGACCAAAACACACATACCAAGGAGAGGTAGTTGGGCTTAATGATTATAGGGTAAAATTTCAACTTTACCCTCATTAATGATCGTATCCTTTAACTCTTTCTTCTCTCTCTATCTTTATTGGTATAATTAATACAAAAGTCATCTCTTTCCTGACTTATAAATGTGACCAAATCTATAAAACAATTCCCTAATTGGTCTTGGTTATTTTATATATATATATATATATATATATATATATTTATATATATATATTATAGTTGTGAATTGATTAGATTGAAATGATGAGTTGCACTATAACTACTAAAAAAAATCATATTATTCATAACTTATAAAATAAAGTATCTTACTCGTAGTTTAATATTTTACACACATGTGTGTGTGTGTATGTATATATGATTTGTGTACATGTATTTACGAAAGTATATAAATCAAGGTACTAAAAATTAGATCCATCATTAAATTGGTTGAAGTCAGTGATCAAGGTGAACAAGGGTCAACCCAATCATAATGAAAATTAAAATAATATAATTTGATTAAAACATAGGGAAAATCCTTTTGAGGGCCTTTTTGGTGTAAAAATCCCAAAATGGCCCTCAAACTGACAATACCGAAAAGGCCAAGGTATTTTTGAACGGAGTTGTTAAGACGATATAGTTGTTAACAACCGATATAGTTGTTAATGGTGATTTAGTTGTTAAAAAATTGTTGTTAATGAGGTGATATAGTTGTTAACTAACAACTATATCACCCAAATTAACAACTCCCCAAGATCCGAAAATTGAGTTTAGGGCCTTTTTTGGGATTTTTACACCAAAAAGGGCCCTCAAAAGGATTTTCCCTAAAACATATGACCCTAAAAAGAGTAATATTTAAATAAATAAATAAAAGGTACTAATCTAACTAAACAAAGTTACTAAAGCATAATTATGACCCTATGCTATTTGTTTTAATAATTTAAATTTATTTCTTATAATTAATATTTTCATAGTAGCTTTATAAAGTTATTAAGTGTAAATGCAAGTAGTTGTGAATAGGAGCGAAAAGTATTGGTAAAAGAAAGGAAGTAGAGGTATCTTTGACTCTGTTTTTTTCATAAATAAAAAAATCTGTAACAAGTAGTATGAGTACTAAGTACGAGTATGCACAATGAACCAGTGGTGGAATCACCTGCGTTGCCTTTTAAAATTTGTTAGTATATATATGTATTTATTATATGATATTTTATTTTGGTCAATAATTTCGCCCCAACTAATCTCTTATCTTCTCTATTAGGACAATGTTTGATTGATTACTCATCGTTAGGTTTTGTGAGAGGAAAGTAAAATTCTTCTTTGAGATATACCTCTTGAAAAAAGTTAGAATCATCTTATATTTTATTTTGATTTATAATTATCGGTTATTATTTATTTGTATTATTAATGTTATGTGATACTATTTAATAAATAGTTTAATATGTTTATTTTTTTGGCCTGGTCTAAAAATATTTTCTGGTTCCACCTCTGCAATGAACTGCGTTCGTTGTATGAATCAAAAAGTCGTTCGTTTTCATGTTAAAAAACCATCAAAAAATTCCAAATCATAAAATTAAAAATGCAGTTAAACAAATCTTTATCATATAATAGATATGATTTGAACTAATTCGTATCATTTATAATTTTGAAATAGTATGATTTATTATAAATTTATATTATATATATAGTTGGTTTATTTGTAAAGTTCTTTGTGAATACCAACTAAAGCAAAATCTATTTAAATAAGTTATGAAGAAGTCATGTAATTTTCCATTTTTTCATGCTTCCACTAACATTACTAATATCTGTTCAAAATTTCCTTTTAAAAAATAATAATAATTGTCATCATCATCTTGTTGAGTTCATTACTTAAACACTACCATATAACCAACCACCTATACACTTACCTGATTCACTTAGAGAGATCTTAAGATGTCAATGTCAAACTACCCTGGTGACAATGATGTTCATCACGCTTAAATGAGTCATTTGACTATAAATAAAAAATAGAAAGAGATATCTTGCTTAGTTGCATTATTTTCTTTATATATTAAATTTTATTTGTGCATGCTATTTAAAAATAAAGATAATGCCTAATTTGTTTATTGCTGGCAGAAATCTTGGTGTGAGCCAATACATGCAGTGCCTATATATATTGTGTCCAAAAGTGATGGCAAGCCGCCGAAAAGAAGGATCTATATATCTTTCTATCATGCTATCACTCAATAATTTTTGAATATTTAATTAATGCGTGTGAGCAAAAACAGGGAATTATCACTCACACAAATGACTAATGACTTGGCCTTAATTTTAGAGAGCAAACTGCAGCAACCCTAGCCTTTTTCTTTTCAAACTTTTTCCTAAATTTCTAGTGTAGCAATTACATTAAACGAATCAAAAAGGCATGCTAGAATTAGACCATCCCATGCTTCAATCAAAAAGGTACAAGTGCATGCAAGTACACACACTGATAAAGCCAATGGCCCGACAAGATATATAGTAGCATGACAGTAAAGAAAAAACACCCAAATTCATCTTTCCAATATATATCTCCTGGACTCTTTCAAAGATCAATTTTTTGCATCATTTTACACTTGAAAGTTTTGATCTTGTAATTCCAACTTAGTTTTGATACTATATGATCATTACAAGAGCTGATATATTTAACTTCCAAGTAGAACAAGTGATATAACTGAGATCATATATATTGTCAAAACAGGGTTTTATCGATTCCATCATAAAATGATGAGCCAGAGCTGATCAGAAGAGTGTGTATGAGAAATCAACATCAAATGAAGGAAGTGAATGAACATAATTGGTTGATGAAGTAGCAGCAGGTTGAGACAATATCCCACAGATAGAACTGTCTGTATCTTCAACCTTCAATGGACTGTTAAATATAGCAGCAAGTTCACTGCAGCTCCAATCCCAGATTGTTTGTTGACCAAGTTCATAATTTGGGTAAGTGAAATCTCCAGAGCTTGACGAGGCCATGTTCTTCACAGCTTCTTGAGTTATCTTTTGGTCACTTGTTTCTTCAGCACACGGAATTAAGGCATTGTTGGTATCATTGGAAGAAGAAGAAGTTCTAAAACAGATATCAGGAACTATGCATTCCAAGTAACCTGATTTAGAATCATCATTGGAGAATAAAAACAAGTTATTATCACCACCCTCCTGAGCTGAAGAAGAAGAAGGAGGAGGAGGATGATCACATGCAGCAACAGTAGTAGTAGTAGTTGTCTCAGAAAGCTGAGGTGGGCTGTTCTGATTGGTTGTTGACTGTTTCATCTGAGGAGTGTTAAAGAGTGACTGAAGCTGATGAACATCATCAAAGGGACAAACAAGAGTATTGCCAAAGGTTGTGTTAATGTCAGTGTAAACAAAGTTGGTTCTTGCTTGGCTTCCTTTAATGGACAAAGCAGCTCTGTCATAAGCTAAAGCAGCTTCTTGAGCAGTATCAAAGGTGCCAAGCCAGTGTCTTTCTTTAGTTGTTGGGTCTCTAATTTCTGCAGCATATCTTCCCCAAGGTCTTCTTCTCACTCCCAGAAACCTCCCTGCTTCTCCTTGCTTTCTTCTTCCTCTTCTCTGTTCACCAAAAGAAGATGGGTTGGTTGGAAGAAGCAAACCCATCTGGGTTTTCTTCTCTGATGAGGCTCTAGAACTTGGCATGGCTGCAAAAAAAATGGCACAGGAAAAAGATGATATGGGGAAGATAATGTATGGGAGAGTCAAATGAGTGTGGAAATTTGCAAGAGAATGGGAGTTTAGAAATGAGGAGCAGTGAATGGTTGAGTATGGGAGAAGAAGAAGCTATGGCAGGTCTTTATAAAGAGTGTGTGAAGTACAAATTTTTTTGAAGATGTCTTTCTAGGGAGAGCATTCTCCTGCTTTCCCCCTACTTTTTGGGATTTGTATCCTTCTAATTTTTCCTTTTGAATAAATTGACATTGACATATTTCATAGGAAAAATCAGTGTAAGATCTTAAGAAGTAATGTAATTATAAAACAATCCTAAAAATAAACCATTCAAAGTAATGTAATTATTTTTTAAAAAAAAAAATCCTAAAAGTAAACCATTCAATAACAACTTAACAAGTTTTTGGGATTTGTTATTGATTTTTTTAGTGATTGTATTCCTTCTGATTTATCTTATCTTACTTTTATCTCTCTTGAATTAACTTGTTCCTTTGATTTTTAAGATTCTCTCTCAATATTCTTTTTACTTCCAACGATAATGAAAAGAGTGTGTTTAATTTTCTTCATATCGTAAAGGATACAAGGAGAGATTTTTTATTTGAATAAGAGGGACATGTACTAATATTTTAAGGGTGTGTTTGGTTTGATGGAAGAGGAATTTCCCTTCTTAATGTGAAAAGTTAGATATGACCATAAATTATATATTACCCCTTCAGCATCGTTTTTTTACACAAACATTTTCACATCATGATCATATTTGACTTTTAAGGGGGGAAAACTTTCATCCCTTCTCTCTCTTCCTATAAAACCAAACACAACCTAAGATTATAAATGGAATCAAATAAGGCTATTGGAATACAAAGAGAGATTTAATAAGAGGAAAAGCTACAAGAAGCATGATGAATAATTTACAAGTAACGGGCCAATTATTACAAAGGTTGGAATTTGTGCATATCGGTTCACGTGTAAGGAACTAGGCAATTATCACACAACCTGAAACTTGATTTGTTAATAGCCTATGCATAGGTTTCTCCACTCAGACAAAGCAATTATTGAATCATAGGTTAAAGTTATAAAATATAAAAACATTCAAGTTTGACCCTATGGTTTACTTTCTCAACCAAAAGTTAGATAAATATTTTGATCTTCTCATGTGTGGTGGTGTGGTAATCAAATGGATAAAACAGTGAAATTGGGACCATATCCAACTCTTGAGCATCAAACGAGGTTTTGTCATTCACTCATTTCATAGCTTGTTATGAATCTTATATTGAAGAGTTTGACCTAAAAAGTAGGGCTCATGAGCATGTAAATGATACTACGTTTATAGTATATAATATTGCCTTCAATCCTTAACATAAGATCTCGTTTATAGTGTATTACACTATGAATGAGATTTTTTTATTAAAAATCGGAGATAATATCTCATTTTAGACTCATGCTCATGATTTTTTTTTTGGCCAATATGCTCATGATACTGATACTTACATTAAAAGGTTGATTTTATAGAAATAGTTATATACATATATAGTGATTATTTGAAGTTGATTATTATAAGTATGTTTACATAAGTCAAAGTAAGACTTCATTTACATATTTATCTCATTTATTATAAATTACGATTAAAAAGTTTATCTTGAAAGCTACAACTATCATTTTAAACAAGCTCATAATGTGCGGTTGGTAAAAAGATTTAACTAAAGAAAAAATCGAGTGAAGTATCACTAAGTGAAATTCCCATATTGAACACTCCACCTCTGAATTGTCTCAAAACATAGTTCTCATCAATTATTTTGATTAATCTATAATTCTTAAGCATAATGTTGAGTTTGAATTCTCTCAAGGGTTTAATTAGGTGGTTTAATTGGCGCGTGAATTATGGTAAACAAATTTCTAAAATTCTTTAATTATACATGGAACATGATAAAACAGGAAGCAATGGAAAACAAAACAAATTGCAAACTTTGTCTGCATATGAACACCCACTTCTAGGTTGTCTCAAAACATTTGAATTTGAAGATTACTAGTTTTGGCTTTTGGCAGTGGCAGATTCACTAGCTGATTGAGTGCGTAATAAGCACATGTGAATCCTTGTTTTATGCAAAACAAATCAATCATTACGTAGGGAATTCTTGTTTTCTTCATCATTTTCAAAGGGGGCAGTTCAAGCAACATCATCTCTAATTAATCACCCCTTAAGTTTGTCCAACACTTTCAGACGTTACGGACCGGCTCTCCTCTTCTATCTTTACTGTACGCTGCCTTTATTTTCTACAAAGCTGTGCCCTTTTAGCGCAAAACCTTCAAGATATTATCGGTATTGAAATAATATTTTATCATCGTGAAAATTTATTTTAGCATCTTAAAAAAAAAGATTATGAAGTATATTTTTTGTATCGACAATACCTGAAATATTTTTTTAAGATCATGAAATATTTTTCTAGATCATGAAGTATTTTTTCAGTATCAATCAGTATCTTTTTAGTACCAGTCACAATCATTAATTATTTTTTGATCTGGCCAAGATATCCGAAGTGTTTTTTTAGTATTTGAAAATACCTCAAAATATTTATATATATAAAAAAAAGGTACCAATTTTACTGTTTTGCGCCAAAACAACGTGGTTTTGTAGAAAAGGAGGGCAGCGGATAATAAGGGTAGAAGAGGAAAGCTGGGTCCGTTATATACCCCCTGCCCTCCTTGTTTTTATTATAAAGTATGTTATAGAAGAAAAAGATAGTCCTTATTAATACTCTTTCCGGTCTTTAATAAAGGATCTAATTGAAGAGTTGATATTAGTCTTAAATATAAAAATTATTTTTAATATTTGTCAATCTTTTTAAATTTATTCTTATTAATACTCCTTCTATAATAGTTAAGTATGATAGAGATGAAATGTCGTATCAAAAAAGAAAGAGATGGAGGGAATTAAAGAAGGTGATCGATCATGATGTTTTAGAAAAAATATGTTATATAAATTAACTTAACTAACTTTTTTAATCTAATTAAATTAAGTAAATAAGTTTTATCTTAAAAACAGAAGAGATTTTTTTTTCCTCCCTAGAAGACCGAGGGAAAGGTACCAAATAGAGAATTGATTAGATTTTCTAAGATTGTTGCTATTTAAAGTCTTATGAATTGTAGCTTCTATATTGACTTACCATATATTAAATATGAGTAAATTTGGTAGTTTATTTCATTTTCATACAAACTTAATGATTTTATAAACACCTCTCATCAGTTTTGTTGAGGTGGCTAGATGTGTCTTATAATTAGAACAGCAGGAAGCTTGTAAGTATATAAGTCTTCCCTGTCTTGTGCATTAATTGCAAAAAAAAAAAAATCCCTTAAATAATGTATTTAATTATTAATGATGTTAATTTGTCACATACTCACATATTATGCTTCATGAATCTTTATTAATTTTTATAATTGTAGAAGCAGTTGGCCAAGGTCTTCAGACATCTCATTCTCAAATGGTGAATGAGGTTTATGATTATATTTCCGTTCTTTATATAACACTTTCAAGTGTTTGTGGTTATAAATAGGGTTAAGGTGCAATTTTTGCGGCTTAAAGTATCTTGGAAGCAATTTTGCTTTTGAAGTTTTTATTGAAGCAATATTTTGAAGTTTAAAAGCGTAGCAATGTTGCCCCTCCATTAACTACCCTAATGGTCAACGTTAGGGTTTTTAATGGAAGGGCAACATTGCTTGCGTTTTTAAACTTTATGGGCAACATTCTTTCCAAAAACGTAGCAATTTTGCCCCTAAAGTTTAAAAAGCGTAGCAATGATATTTGCCCTTCCGTTAAAAACCCTAACGGTCAACTAATGGTCAACGTTAGTTGACCGTTAGGGTTTTTAACGGAGGGCAACATTCTTCGCCTAAAACTTCAAAAAATTGCGCCGGAAATAAGATCTTTAAGGGAAAAATGCACCTTAACCCTTATAAATACGAATAAATTATACTCAGTTAGATGCAATTTTTATATGTATAAAGTCTTAAAAATAATTCTCCTCATTTGTAACTCATGGATTAATAAGGTATGAAAAGAATACCTTCTATAAATTTCATAAAAAAGATAATAGCTTTTATAAATTTGATATTTAATATTATAATTTTTATTATTATTTAATGCATCACATGAAAAAATGCCTAATTATTTTTATATTCCTAATATTTGAATATCCTAGTGCCTTCATAGACCGAACCACCTCTCAATACCACCGTCACACTCTGTTACTAACTCAAACCCCTTTAATAAGTTATACTATAACTTAAAATACGTTTAAATAAAAAAAATATTATTTAAAGTTTTCAAAGTTTAAATTTTATTTTAAATAATTCAAAAATTTGACATTTCAGCTAAATAAATAAATTATATTTTTATAACATAATCCGCTAAAACTAACTCAAATGGCCATGATAATAATTAAGGATTAAATTATCCGAGGTAACAAGAATGATAAGTAGTTTATAATTTAAAATTCAAGTTTTTACCTTATCTTTCACCAAGGAAGTTTTACAATTAAATTATTCAATTGAGCATGTATAATTTAAAATTTGTCCAAATTCTACATGATGATAAAGGTAAATAATGAAACTTAATTTTTATTTTATTTTTTAAAATAGAAGTTAACAGGGAAACTTGCGGAGTGGACCTAATAAATCATTATTCAATTCGACCATATGTTTGAGATTAATTTATCATTTTTTATTAAGAATTAAAGAATTGTTTACTTTTGATTTCTGAATCCAATACCCTTGACTCTTCCACTAAACACTTTCACAAGCAGAAAGGTAGCGATGAGTCAGCTTCATAAATATTTATATATCAATCATAAAAGTATTTATATCTTAATGCTCTTATTAGTAGTTAGTAGTATCATGTTGTTTTACAAGAATAGATCAATATTTTTTAATTTTAATATTAGCCCACGAATTTTCATTCTATGATTTGTTTTTGTTTTGTTTTTAAATATGTTGTGAATTATGGACATTTATGAGGGAGATGCATTAATTTTATAAACAAGTTTGGATGTTTCAAATACTGTATTTTTCATTTGTATCCAATTAACCATCATTATTTTACTCACTTTACTTTAATTATATACAAACTCATGTGAAGAGTCATACCCAAATATTTAATATTGTAGAAATAATAAACACTATCTCTGGTCCTAAATATAAGACATAGTTGACTTTTTTTGGAGAAATTAAGGAAGCTAAATAAATTACTTAATCATATCATATGTTCTACTCCCTCCGGTCCTAATTATAGGATACATTTAACCGATTTTGGGGAGATTAAGGAGGGGAGTTAAATTAGTTAATTTTACTCATTTTCCTAAAACACCCTCATATAAATTTAAAATGACATAAGTAAAAGTAAATCAAAAACTCCTACCACATACTCCTCCTGTTAGTATGTAGGTGTCCTAGAGACAATCTTTGAACACCTTTGTCTTGTTTGATATTTCATGATTAATATAATTGAACATAATTTATCTTTATCATATTTATGTCTCGCATATATTTTATGGTTAATATGAGTTTAAAGATAAAGGCCCAAGGAATAGAATAGGTGTTCACTCGATGATCTATGATAGAGATCATGATCATGAGGAATCGATGACACTACATGTCTATTGCCTAAAACTTGTTCCTAGTCTTGAGTCACCAAGAAAGGGCATTGGTGATCTTAATAAGACTAGTACGACATCATCTACTTGTATAGTGATACAAGGTAGGGACCTCATGGAATGCAGGTATAGTGATACCTTAGCTGATGTCGTGGGTGGATCTGTTAGAGAACAGATAGCACTGAACTGACCCGCTGAGAGACTCCACAAGAATTCATTGTAGAGAGTATCATTGGATTTGTAATGTCTCATCATTTGGTAGTGCTGATCATCTTAGACTTGAGGATGTCATCGAACACTATGTCTTAGGGTTATACTTTGGTGTACAACTCTATCCTTTGAAATATGGGGAGAACAAAGTGTACTCTTGGGTATAACTTGAATACATGAGTATAGATGGACGCCGAAAGGACTTACAATCCCCTACAAGGGATTAGTTGTTCACAAGACCGGTAGGGCTTGGATGACTTCTAGTTGACTCGGGAATCTATGCATAGTAAGTGATCATGAAGAGTCATGATCCGTCTTAGAGTCAATAGAAGAATATTCCTAGTTCTGTGTAATAGCTACATTTAGTCAATCAAGAGAGATGATACTCTATTCTTGCTCTCGACTAAATATGAACAACGTTAAGGGATGATACATGCATAGTATCCAAATTAGAAAGGTAGATCACTTGATCAACTTGATTAGTTAAAGGATTTCGCAAAGCATTGCTAGTGTCTTATGTAGTCATTAGATAAATTGACCTATTAAAGGAGTTTAATTGGTTCAAGTTTATCTATGTTAGTAACTAATTGGGCCTAATGGGTCACACACTAAGATTATTCTTGATTGCATAGTTCAAGTTTATCTATGTTAGTATTTACTATTCACGCAGTAAAAAATATTTACCTTCACAATAAATATTATTTACTGGTACAGTAAAAATTATTTACCAGCACGGCAAAAATATTTTTACTGGTACTATTCATATGAATAGTAATTACTATTTACATGAATAGTAAATGTCAATGTGGGTTCCGCAAATACAGAAAAATTTTGTTTTTCAACCTCGTGAACATATTGCTTGAATGTCACAAGCAAGAACAATTTTAACCTTCACCTCCAACATAAAATTTTTCTTTCTATACACTTTCTAATTGAAATAATGGTTTTGTTATATATATATATATATATATGTGCGTCTATATATGTATATTACACACACACTATATGTGTGTACATATATTTACACACATATATATAGACATGCACATATTTATATATATCTGTACACACACACACAATATATATATGGACAAACACACAAAGATATACATATATGTAGACACACATAGATACACAAATATACATATATGTATAAACACACATAACATATATATATATATATGTATGTATGTATACACACACACACACATATTGACAAACACATACAAAGATATACATATATGTACATACACATAGATACACAAATATACATATATGTATAAACACACACACACACATATTTATATATATATATGTATACACACACATACAAAAAGATATACATATATATATATGTTCACACACATAGATACACAAATATACATATATGTATAAACACACACACATATATGTGTGTGTGTGTGTGTGTGTTTGTGTGTAGACACACACATATCTCGTGTGTGTAAATGTGTGTCTATATATATATATATATGTATATGTATGTATTGATTAATATCAGCTGATTGATAAATAAATTAAAATTCAACAATTTAAAAGTTTTACTTACTGTAAGAATCTACGCATCAACATACTACACTCACTGAAAACCAAATATACTTGAGAATAAAATAAGGGTATTTTAGGAAGAAATTGACAAAAATTAAAATGTTGTCTTATAATTAGGACCAAAACCAACCCTCAAATGTATCTTATAATTAGGACCGGAGGGAGTATATCTTTAGATTTGGACAAAAAATAATAAATATAAATAATTTAAGATAATTTAATTAGCTTCATTAATTTCTCAAAAAATGTTAGCTTTGTCTTATATTTAGGAGTGAAATTGAAAAGGCAAATCTAAGAAGAGATTAAAATTAAGTAGGATGAAGTGTCCCATCCTTATTCCTTAGCAAGGAAGCGTTTGAAAAGAAAAGGATGAGTCAAGGCACCATCTTCCCATTATTTGATCGGTGTGTGGGATTAGACTTTAACAAAATGGATTAAATACCATTTTTATCATGGAAGTATTGGCTAGGAGGCATTCAGCACCCGAAAGTTGTTTTGGTATCATTTTTGTTCAGAAGTTTACAAAAAGAAGTAAATATGCCCCAAAAGTGTTTTTTAGGAGCAAATTTGCTCTGGAAGTTTTTTTTTAGGAGCAAATTTTTGTAAACTTCCGGAGCCAAAATGATACAAAAAATGATCAATCCAACGGTGAAGATTAATCGATGGGCAAGATTGCTACATTTGTAAACTTCCGAGTAAAAATGATACCAAAAAAACTTCCAGGTGTTGGGTACTCCAAAACCAAAACTTCCGTATAAAATTGGTATTTATCCCTTAACAAAATACTTTAGAAATTAAAGTTACATCCAATTAATTCCTATTATTCATAATATATTAATAATATCATTTCTAATAATTATATCCCTCTTCTCATTATTATAGTGACATTTTTCATGGCTCCTAATATACCACTTTGGTCCATACTCCATACAAGTTAGAAAGAAAATAATTTTGTATCCTAATTATAAGGTGTGCCATTTATTTTTTTATTACCAATTTTCCCCTTTACCCCCTCATTAAATGTTGGTGCATGGGAGTCATTTTTAAAGTACGCATATTCAATTGGGGTAGAGCTATAAGATTATTAAAGTTTTAGACAAAACTAATAAGCTTGAAAGTTTTATTGATTACTGTGAAATATGTTAAAATTGATTTATAATAAATATTAAAATAGTTAAATTATTTTTCTAAACTATAATAATAGTTCCTCACTAATTTCAAAAATATTATTTAATTAACTAAAATTTTTAAATTTATGTAAAATTATTAATAAATCATGTAATTAGTAGAACGACGAGAAGATTAAGCATATATTGATTTTCTCGACTCAACTAGCAAGGATTTTTCTTCCACTATTTATCGTGTGTTTGGGTAACACCCAAACCGTAGTTTCAAAGCTGAAACAAAATTCCTCTAACATACTTACCTCATAAAACGTAAAAACTATTCTTTAAAAGCTAATCGAAACACACACTTAAAGACAATTTAGGAGGAGGAAGCTGATTTTTTTTTTTTTTTTGGGTCACAAAGGAATTGAAAATAATGGACCCACTGACATAGTGGAAGTAATATATGTAAATTAAAGGTGGTCCGGAATTTAGGGAAAAAGATAATAATGTTTTTTTCATAGGAGTTTGAAACAACAAATACCAAACCACATTGAACAAAGTTGTTTAGTGTCTAATCAAAATAATCAGTTGCACTTTTTGGTTCAATTCACATTTTGTCCCTTTTCACTTCTCTCTTCTTTTTCCCAAACCCCAAGCTTTCCCCTCACATGATCCCAACTAAATTGCTCTCATCACAAGTATCTTTTTTAAAACGTCCAATAATATATACACCACCCGACTCTATATATAAGATATTTTTTTTAAGAATGACTTATTCATATTTATAAGAGGCACCAATAAGTTTGCTTCAAATTTTTAATATCATTTTTCATCTTTTTCCTCATTAATTACTCCCTTCAATCCTTAACATATGACATTCGAGTATTTATTTAATTTGATTAAATTACGAAAGTTAGTTAGTTAATATAATATATATTTTCTAAAGCACCATATTTATCTTTCTTAATTTCCTTCCTTATTTAGTTATTGTTAGAGAGTATCAATATGAGTAAGTTAGAAAAATATTGACAACTATAACAATATGTCTTACATTTAAGATCAATATTAACTTCCCAAATAAATCATACATTATGACCAAAAAAAAAAAGTCATATATTATTGACCGGAGGAAGTATTAGTCTCATGACATTAATCTTCTAGTCGTTTACTCTCTTTAAAGACTATATATATATATATATATATATATATATATATATATATAATTTAACCAACTTTTTTATATACATAATTTGATTATTTATATCTTCTAAGAATCACCGGAAGGAGTATAAAATTAGGTGGGTCTATCCTGGGTCATATAAAATTTAAAAGGAAAAATGACTAAAGTCTCAATTAAAAAAAATAATATCAGAAAAGTCTTATAACTTATTAATGATATCACTTCCATTTATTAATTACGGCTCTTTCACTTGTCATTGACAAGCTATGTGACTTTTCAAATATTATTTTATGTATTTGGAACCCCAGGGTATCATTTTCCCAATTTTAAGAAAAGGTGACATGTTTGTGTTATGATTTGTAATTGCAAGCAATTTAATCTTTCACATATGTTTAGATGAGATATAGTCCATTAGTCATAGATATCTGAAGTTGCAAATGTTTTATTCATTTGCTTGGTTAAATAAATATAAGTAAGGAAAGCTTAAATCTACTTTAAAATAATGACGATATTCCATAAAAATAAAATATTGATATGATAATATAGACCATATTTATAGAATGAATATAATACCAACCATTAATTTTTTGTGTATGTTAAAAATATTTTTCAAATATTATAAAATGTATATTGATTATTTGTTTAATGAATTCACCCCATTCTCACTCACCAGTCACAACAACTTAAACATCGATATATTTTGGTCGGTTGTAAGGATTTTAAAAATGCTCGAACGGGAAGGTGAAAATGTAAAAAGCAAGCCCCACTTACGTTCTTTGGATGTGCTTTTCAGTTCTATTGTCGGTTTGGATTAACGGTAAAAACTGTTTTTCCAACGTGATTTGAAATATCTGAGGTAAATATGTAAGAAGTTTTTATGCCGATTTATATAAGCGTGTTTTTGTAATGCTAACTTAAACAAACCCATTGACAAAAGAACTTTTCAAACAGTAAAAAAAAGATTGCTTTTATCCATCTGACCAAAGTAAATTAAAGTTTATGTAAGAAATAAATAGTATATTATGATTTATGTTTGGATAAGATTTAATAAGAAATTCAGATTGATATAAATTTATTTAGATAATTTATGGAAAATTCACTTAAAAAAGTTCAAATATTAAAAAATAGTCAAAAGAAAAAAAAATTACCACTTTAAAGTTATTTTCTTCTAAATATTATCCCAAACATATTTTTGCATCCAACTGACCTTTTTATTCCAACAGACTTTTGACCCTTTCTAACATTATCCCAAGGATGTACATTGTTTAACATTGTTTCAAGGCCGTCTTTGGCAGCAGATGGGTGATGTCGAACCCCTCCAAAACTTTTCATGTAACAAAAAAAAAAAAAAAAAAAAAAGACTTGTGGAATTCCAAAAGTTGAAGCCAAATAGTATTTAGGCCTAATTTATTTTGTGAAATGTTTATTGCAGGGGCAAAACTGGAAGTAACACCTTAAACTACCATAAATATACCACTCAAGTGTGTGTGTGTATATATATATTTTAAATTTTGCCAACATATGCTCAAGTATTATAATCGCTTAGTCATTAATGTTTATTTTTCTTCCGGGCCATAATTATATTCTCCAAATTTAATCATTATAATTTATAAGCTCTACCTTGCTACACCTTTGTTTTTTTTGGGACGAATGACATTCCCTAAAATAAATAAGGGGTTTTTATAAGCGTGAGAAGAAGTTTACCTTGCGAAATAAGAACACATATATATTAATTATATATTATTGGAATCATTTTATGAAACATTTTCCCGACATAATAAATGTTTTTCCCAATAAAATAAATAACTTCACCTCATGTGAATGCTCAATCAAGTACACTGATATATCAAGGGAAAGCGAAATTTATTACAGATTTAAAAATCTCAATTGAAGTGTGTTTACTTACTTTCCCCTTATATTTGTATTTAATAATAATTTAAAATCCCAAATGAAGCATTTCACTCTTCATCACATCACTGTGTATCTGTATAAAATCGCAACATGAAGCCTCACTGTAGTCTCCTTAGTCCTGATTATTTTTCTTCACCTAAACCCTAGACAAAAGGAGATGGGATCATGGGAACAACACTGAACAAAACCTTCCACTTCCGAGAAGAACTGGAAAAAAGAGTTCCCAAAATGAAAAACAGTTGGTGTTTTGAAATAAGGGTTTTGGGGAAGAAACATAAACCACATGATCAATGAGTGTGTGATCCGAATTCTCTCGTGTCAAAGACAACTGAAGCATAAATAAGCTAATAAAAACTCCAGAAAACTGGAGATGGGGATGCAGTTTCTCAAGATTGAAAGCAAGGTGGGCTGTATGGGATGATCCTAAAATTCTCAAGGTTGGCCATGGTTTATTCAACGTCAATTGGATGGCCATGAAAAAGACTACAAGATGATCAACCCAAAGATATGTGTTGAGAGTTCTAGACCTGTGGAACAGGGATAGCTGAAAAAACAAAACCTATTTGAGGAATCCCTTGAATAATTATGTCCCCTTTAAGAATTGGGATTAAAAAAAAGGGGCAAAATGAGGTATGCATTCACATTGTTTAGCTTGGGGCATGAGATATAGCGCTGCTTGTTGTGATTGTGGGAGTCGCTGCCGAAGCAGAACTTTGGGTGGATGTTTGAGCATCTGACTGAGAAACGGTTCCACCAGATGACGAAGCTAAGCCAACTGGTCCAGTGGATGTGCTCATTGACGAAGACATTCTGAACGATCCGTGCTCCTCGCTTGAACCAGGGCTAAGTTCAAGCCGCAACTCTGATGATGAAGTCGATGGTGCAAGAGTACTGATGGACAAGCTCGCAGGAACAGATACAACCGGCATATTAAGGGAAGATGCAGATGGACTGTAAGTCAATGCTCCCATAGAATGATCAAACTTGCATGCAGCACCAAACTTACATACTCCCCGCTGTGCATAATGAATGCAAGGTGGTGCCCCCTGATTATCAAGCAATGACATGAGATGAAAGGTTAAGCAAGTAATAAAGCAGCCAGATGAATAATTTATAAACATGTAACTTCCGTCGCAAACCTTAAGGGCATTTCTTGATATAACTTTCTATTGTACACACATGAAAAGAACTTTCTACCAGACACCACATGAGAGCAGACTCTTAACACTAGTAAAGACAATTAAACAGAAGTAAAGCACCTGTGCAATTTGAGACAAAATCAGCTTAGACTCTGACAGTCTGCAAGGGAAAATGAAACAGCTGAGTCTAGACTGTTAAGGATATTAAGACTTATATTTCATCCCAGCCTCCAAAAAAGTTAAACAAGGCAGAGTTTTTTATTTGACTAATCAACTATGTTTCCGTTGCAAGTTATTTATCAGCATTTACTCACACATGAAAATAGCAACGTCTAAGATATTAAATACTTCATAATCTTACAGCTACGGCAGCTTCTTTCACTCACCTAACTGCAACTCAATTACTGGCTCCTAGATATATCTTTTCTCTAGTATAATTCTACCAATTCTCGAGGAAGAATTGTTGGTAAAACATATTATCTTAAATTCAATAAAGACTTTCATCGAGTCACAACGCTCATGAACCAAAAAAGAAGAACAGAAAAGTTAAAGACATGCTGAACATAGTCCAAGAGTGAGGAATCCAAAAGCTTCACTGAGGCATTTGAAGATAAGCAAGTCACAGGCAAAATAAGGGGACTGGGAAGACGGCATTCATAACAAAAAATAAACAAATTCCAAAATAGAATTATCATAATCATGTTCTTAAGCGCATTCTTAAAGCCAAAACCAGTCAACATATCAATAGTCAAGACTCAAGTAAACAGTTTGCTAAAAGGCAAACTGACACTACCGAAGGAAAAAAGAAAAAAGAAAAGGCCAAACTAATCTACTAATTGAAATGTTAACAAAAAATGCTCAAGAGCCTATATTTAATCCAAGACACTGAAAAATCTAACCCTTTGACAATAGAAAATTATTCAATTCAGGTCCCCTATAATTTTGAGAAGTCTTAAATAGAAATGAGAATTTGAGCAAAAAAAAAAAAAAATAGAAATGAGAAGACAAATACAATTCACAACAACAATACAAAACATGATTAACACATGGTTTTGGCAGTCTTAGAATTAACCAGAGGATTATGTGCTAAGCCCTGAGGAAACCAAGAGTAGAGAACAAAAAATTTCAAAAAAAAAAATTATGACCATTTATATACTCATGTTAGCAATAATTGTATCTGAAAAAAGATATTCAATATGTTGGCTTATATGTTAAAGCATTACACATTTTTTTGAGCTCAGGCTCATCATCATATTAATACTTCCGACAATGAGCATGCAAGACCTTGACCTGTGCATGACATTTGCAGTCTATAGTTTAGGGACCCATCAGCATAAGAACATCAGAATTTGAACGTAATTAAAAAAACACGGAATAGTATAAAATTGCAACCCAATTATCAACACCATGCATATATACAAGCTTGATGAAATTTTATGAAGGCAAGCTACCGAGAGGAACTATATTTTATTTGAACAAATAAGAGTAGCTTGTTCTTTTGATTATCTCATCAAAGGTCACCTACCTACACTTTTATTCTCTTAAATACACCTTGTACTTTAAAGGATCTAAATCCCTTAAATAGATATTGGAAAGAATCTCGATAGTTAGTTTCGCAGATAGTGGTAATGCAAAAAATACAAAGACTTATAATTGGTTGAAGGTCAACAATAAGAAGAAATGATTAATTGACCCAAAAAAGAATAAGAAATATGAAAGAAATGTCTGTCAGAAGTTTTCAACAAGGTTTTATACATTAATGAAGGAATTCCCAGCAGTATTATAGAAGAGATTGAAACATAGTGTGGCAACAAAATACAAAAGAGCATCATTCAATGTTATGTATCTTAACCATAACCCAGTATTATCTTATGAGTGACCACATTTAAATAATAACAGGAAGTTTCAGGCTTTCATAGTTCAAATATTAAAATCCATGTTAAGGCATGTGTAAATAAAGGAGGACTTTAAAGAGGGGTATACTAGCAGACCTTGCCCCTGTGTGCAGATCAGACCTTGGATGCTAAGAAATACAATATGGGGAAAAAGAACACATCTGAAGCTAAAAAGAAAGTACAAGAACAAGGAATAACAACCAAGTGGAATCCTACTATAATTTGTTTTCAATGGCTAGAGGGGAAAAAAACCAAAAAATAGTATATCTGTGAAGCAAGCTTCAAACCTTACATAAAACAACCATATAATATGTTGCAACAAAATGAAGTAATTTTATACGAATCAAAATTGCATATAAATTTTAACAACTGGTTATTGGATAGTAATAATAAGTTTTAGCCAGATGGAGAGAGAAGATTGAGTATTAAATTCATAACCAACATCAGGCATCATGAAAAGGGGTTGAAGGATAATAGTTACCAGGCGCATAGGAAGACCCACAGGACTAAGGACTGCATTTACATTTGGTGCAATCAATTCAGGTGGATGATGATATCTACAGGAAGGACCAAATCTACACTCCCCTGTTCTCATGTAATGCCGACATTCTGGTTGACCAGGTCTTTCTGGAAATGAATGTTGTTCACTTGGACTGGTGCTTGAGGGACCAAATGAGGAACCTGGAGGTTGATATGGTGCAGAATAGGCAGTTGCTGGTGAAGGTAGCTGGGTATTCGCATAAAATTGAGTTGAGCCAACATTAAATGGAGTACTAGAAGGAACTGCAGGGCTTGTAGGAGCCTGTGTAAAGTGTAAAAAAAGTAAAAGACATCAACAAATGCACTAGTAATTTGTTGAAACTGTCAAAGGAAAAGCTTGACATACCTGATAAGGATTCCAACCTGAAAAAGGGACAGGGGACATTACCACAGGCCCGTAAGGATTTTGCACCAATGACCCTGGTAGTAGAGGTGGTCTTGCAAACATCACACCATATTGTTGTGATGAAGAACCAGATGGAGGCTGCATAGTTGGATAGAATGGTGAAGGTACTCGTACAGGTAGAGTTGAAGCATGGGGAACTGGTAATGGGGCAGGAACTTGAACACCAGCAGGCTGTGGGTGGTGAAACTTACAAGATGTGCCAAACTTGCATTGTCCTGTTTTCACATAATACGAACACTCTTTCTCATCCTGTATTTGTAAAATGTAAGTTTGGGACAACCTCTTGCCATGGTTAGGGGAAAAAAAAAAATCCAAAATTAGAAGAAACACAAAAGTATGGGTATACAAACCGGGCGTAATGGATATCCATAATAATTAAGTGGTACAGGAGCAACGCCTCCTCCCTGCCTAGGATGGTGGTACTTGCATGAAGCACCAAATTTGCAAGATCCTGTCCTCATAAAATACTGCAGTTTAAGCAAATAGATTTAATCAAATACTAAAGGCCAGCCATCAATTTTTAAGATAGCAAAGCAATAACTTGACTTTACCACACCCTGAGAATGTACAAATGACTGCATAGAATCATATTTCGGATAACCAATATGAACTACAATGTCAAAAGCAATATCATTTATAATGTTTTCCCAGACCATAAAGCAGAACCAGATAAGTACCTGACATAAAGGCTGGCCTACTCGCTCTGGATACTCCACGCCAGTCATCGAAGCTCCTATAACCTAAACAGCATAGATATGTCACCAAATTATGAAAGGTCCAATCAGGCCATCAGATGCAAACATTTTAGTCTCAGTTGAGTTAATTTAATTGATTTAGTAATGATCCTAACACTAACTTGAAAAGCCACAGCATGAAGGCAATCCTAGCAATGAAGAGCTTTATGTACCGCTCATGAGTCATAACAAAGATCAAACCGAACTGAAGCGAACGATCACATAAAAAACCAAACGGTGTCCCGTCCGGTAATCAACCACAACAAACTTACCGCGCCACGGTCACGGGGATGATGGAATCGACACCGGGAGCCATACCCACAAAACCCAGTCTTCAAATAGTAGATGCAATCAGCCTCATCGGGCCGTTGTGGATACGATTCCCCACCAGCCAATCCCAATTGCCGCATAGATTCTGCATTTGCGAAATCAAGATCAAATTCAGTATATTACACTCCACATTCTGCTAAAAGCACAAATCACCACACCAGAACCAGAAATTCAGTCAAACAAGAAACGCAAATTCAGAATGCAGAGGCTTACACACCCACCTTCAAGCCCCGTTTCGCCTCCGGTTCCAGTCCATTCCGGTGACGGATCGGACTGCGACTCGTCGCTTGCCCGGCCGTACCGCTCCATTTCACGGACCAGACCAAACGGTACGAGAGGCAACTACACAGTAATTTGGCACAGAAAATGAGGCGCTCCGATCAAATGGGGGTGTATGAATTGAAAAACCAGAGAGAGAAACGGGTCGGATTGTGTGGGTGTTTTGGACTCATACCCACACAACAAGTCACAAGCACGCAGGAAGAGAGAGAAATACAGCGTCTCTGCCCCTAGTCTGGTCTGGTCTCTCTCTCTCTAGTCTCTCTCACTTCCTTTCAGTTTCAAAGCGTTAATCTTTGATCTTTCTTTCTATGCCTTCCTCTGAGCCTTCTCTTATTGGTCTGACAGTTTGTTGGTTTTCTCATGTCCGCGCCAAACATCGCTATTATCAACGAAAATAATCTCCCTGACATTTGTTTTTTTCTAACTTCATTTTCTTAAAAAAAAATTGAAGGCGAAAAAAGAGAGTTAATGTTGTGTTTGTTTATTTATTTCCACTTAAAAGAAGATGTTAAATAAGTTAGTCAAGGCAAGTCAAAATAAATAAGCGAGTTAAAGAAAGAGTTCGGTGAGATATAGCCAATCTAGGTCGCTAGGGAAAGTGTAAGAAGACCAAAACACCCTTTTTTGGCGCACGTGGGAATAAGGGCCCATACTCAATACTCTCTCCTCATAGGTCCCTAATTATAAGAAATTAGTTGACTTTTTTGGAGAGATTAAGGAAGGCTAATTAAATTATTTTAGAGTATTTGTATTTGTATTTTTCTTCAAACTAATTAGTTTGGTAATAAACTAATATATAATTTAAGGATATACAACATATGAAATGATTAAGTAACTTATTTAGCTTTCTTAATCTCTTCAAAAAAAAGTTAACTAGGTTTTATAATTAGGACCGGAGGTAGTAGTACTTTTAAATGATAATTAGATTAAAAAAGGTTAGTTAAGTTAGTTAATATAATATGTTTTTTTAAAACATCTTAATCATTTTTTGATTAATTATTTCTATCTCTTCTTTAATTATTGTTAATGGAGTATTAATAAAAATAAATTAGAAAATAATTGATCAATACTATAAATAAATCTACTACTTAGAATTAAGATCAAATCTCTACCTAAATTATATATTAAAGACAATAAAGAGTATATCAAAGGTAAAAAACTCTTTCCCTAACCTATGTAATTATATTTTACATGTTTTAAGCACCATTATATTTTATTAAATTATTAAGTTAATATTTAATTAATACTATTTAACATGTCCTTATATTGTACGGATTTAAATGTAATTCTAATTTTATTTTATAACATCGGGAAAAATTAAAATAATAAAAGGTAAACACGTGCGAAAAACCGCTTAGATATTTTAATAAACCGATAGATCCCGGTTCAATCGGTTTCCGGGAGTTTTTTATTAATTATCTTTTTTGGCTGTTTGCTTCCTTGTTCATCAACCGACACGGCTATCGGACCCTCAATCCCATTCCCTCCCGCGCCGTCTGCGTAGGTGAAGCTCTCTCTGCCTTATACCCTCAGCCTCAGCCCCACTCACCGGCCTGCGTCATCATCGTCCGCATTACCTCTGCCTGCTTCTGACTCTTCGTCATTGTTCCTTCCCTTAACAACTATACGTAGTAGCCACAGAAACCCTAAAACAAGGATAAGGAATGGGCAAGACTAGTAGTGTAAGGTACGTGACATCTGAACTTCCGCTCTGTTTTTATTTCAAATTTGAACTTTTCTATTTCTCTCGGTTCGCTGTGTTTTCTCGTTCTGCTCCATCTCCTTTTTATCGTTAATGAATGCAGGCCGGGATCTAAAGCTGAGCGCAAGTTTGAAAAGAAACTCGAATTTTATGGCAGTAAGTTTTTTTTTTGAAAATAAATAAATGAACGCAGTGATTTAACATTATTGGTACTTTTGCATTCTAAATTTTCTTATTCTAGCAGTAATTTTGTACTTGTTTAGAAGTTTAGTCTGCCTGTCCATATTTTATGGCATGTGGGTGATAGGTATAGATCGTCAGGGCAATAGTTATGGCCACTAGAAGTAGTTTCAAGTTAAGCATGTAAGTGACGCTGGAAGAGGCTTGTAAAGGGTGTCTTTGATCATTTTGAGTGAAGTATCCTTTCGTGTGTGTGGAGTTTTCTACGTGAATGTGTTTGAGACTTAGTTGTTTCAATAGGGGCTTTTATTGACCCTGCTATTGTAAATATGGGGATGATTATGCATGTAATTGGGAGAAACAATCAGGGAGATGCGTGAAGGTGATGCTGCAATCACTAAGTTTCAAAGATCAATGAACATTCACTTGACCAAGTTGAAAAGTTGTAGGATATTGGGGTTAAGAGACTATGATCACTTAAGCAATGCGGTATTCTTTATTTTCTTGACAACCGAGAAAATACTGGTTGAAAAGTGCAGAAATTTCATAAATGTCCGCATAAATACTGGTTGAATGTGTGCATGTGTGTTTTCCTTTGGCTCCATCACATGTCAAACATTTATTGAACACCGTTTTGACCGACTGGCCCAAGAAGTAACAAACCACCGAGGAGAAACTAGAAACCCCTCTTGCTCTTGACAAGATGATACAACTTCGCCTGATATTTTTGTTGTGAAAATTTAGTTTAGCATCTTTTTATTGAGTTGATTTTTTGGAATACAGTGTTGTTAAATATTTAGAATTTAGGATCATGGAAGTTGTGTTTCTCTGTGGAAGTAGTTGACTAATTATAGGTAGTTATTAGGTGCCTTCATTGCATCAGTGAGATGCTCTAATTTCAAGTTTTAATTGACTAATCTTGATACAACAAAGTACACATTCCGTTAGATATATCTCCTTTGTGTGTGCCCGGATATATCATAATGTGTTGCGTTTTATGATTATTGTAGTTTAAGGTGTCAAGTTATCTATGTTTATGTAGGGCTCCGTTTTTTATAAGTTGAAAATTCTATATTTTGTTCACACAACATATTGGGTGCTATTGAGAGTGAAGAATAAAATGCATTGCTTTGGTAATTGTTGTATGAATTATTTATATATGTTTCGTATTGATTGGATATTCTTTGTATTTGATGCACGTTACATGTCAAATCTGGTCATATTTTAACTAATCACCTTATCCCAATCCTTGATTAATGCAGAGGTTAGAACTAGTGTTGCTTCCTTGAGTGCTCAAAAGTCAATTACAAAGGTAAGAATTTTATATAGACAGCATTGTTCATAGTTGTCTTGAAGACATTTATTAATATTTTAATATATGGTGTTGAAAACCAGTACCTATATGGTACCATGGAAGAACAAAGTAATAGTTCTACTGACTCAAGAAATATAGAGCTAAATGTATTATGATGCTGTAAACTTTAATCCTTTGCTGGTAAATAGCTTTTGGCTTAGAAAATTTTGGTGCACATTTTATTTATTTTTTATTTGAGTTGTTAAGGTGACTTTTGTGCCAATTACTGCTGTCTAATTTTTTTTTTAAACACGCTGAATTTAATGTTTCCAGAGTGATTGGAAAAAGAGAACAAGTGTAAAGAAAAGAAATGAGTTCCATTCATAAGTGCATTCTTTTGAATCGTTCTCTTCCCATGCGTAACTAATTGACGTTAGAGACTCTAATTTGCAAGTATTGGCTTGTTATAGTTGCCTTGATTCATTGTAGTAATCATATGTACATGCGACTTGAATTTTTCTTCTAGGAGAAGAGCAGAAATCAACGAAGACACCAGAAGAAACTGAAGGCATATGACCTCTCTGCACTCTGCGAGACCCTTCCTGAGTTGAAGGCACCACGACAACCAGCAGATAACTTAAAACTAAATTGCAAATCTAGAAAAAAGATATTGTGAGTTCTTCAGCCATAGTTCAACATTATATGATGATCACATTTGACATGTAACAATGTATTTATTAACTTATTCTTTTTTTCCCCCTTTCCAGAGTGAAGGAACAAGCGCGGTTTTTACAAAATCTTAGTGATCCCTCATTCCAAACGGATCCCCTATCTGCCATTCATCAGCGCTTGCTGACTACTCAACCAGTAGTAGAGGAGCAACCTAAGAAAAATGTGAACAAAAATGGATCCAGGAAGAGGAAGGAAAAGAAATTGAAGGCTTTAACTAGATCACAGAATATGGAAATGTCATTTTGAAACACTGTATTGTGAAGGTACTTTAGTGATTTGATTTTGGACAGACCAATAGGTTGAAAAACATTTTTTGGGCAAAAGAAAAGCTTTACTAAATTTTGAATGGAAACAAAATTACTCAATCCTTTTTTTGGTCTGTTGAAGTTCTCGGGTCTTCATGTTAAAAGATAGCAATATCTTATTTATTGACATTATCTGAAAGTAATGCAAGGGACATTTAAGTGAAGCTAAGGTTGGAGGCTTTTTGTTAGCGTCATTGAATTTCAGTTGGGTTTGGATCAAACTTTTTTAATCAATCTTTTAGTCATTGTACCATTAATAAATAGCTCATCATTATGTAAGTGTTATGGGTTTTAAAGTTTCAGTGTTTAGGATTTGAAGGATGTTTGTGGTTTTTTAAGTCGTTAACTAAGGTCGTAGGAAGGAATTAATGGGGAAGGGGAATAATGAATAGGGCTTGGAGATGATATATATTTTGTTTGAACCATACTAATTGTTCAAGAGCCTCGTATAAACAATGTAATTGAAAATCCTGTCATCCTTGAAATAAGTTTCAAATCGTGTTCGTGACGCATAATCAACTTAAATATCTGATATTTTTAGCATGGTGATCTTTTTTTCCTATTTATAAGAGATTATGCATATTTTTCCGTTAGAAATAAAAAATATATGATGTTTATGTGATATCTTAACTATATAAAAATAGAGCAATAAACCGACACATCAGTAAAATAATAGGTTCAAAACACCAAAAAAAAAAAACGCAAAGCAGTTCTGAAAGATGGATAATGGGAAAGATAATTACATAATATTTTGTAAATTAATAATGGATAATATGTACAAAATATTTAGAAAATAATTAATTTAATATTTTGTTTATTCCTTTAAAGATTTAAACGATTTTTTATAATAACACATTAATAAATATATTGCCTCTCCCCCTAAGCCTTGACTTTTTTTTTTAAAGAGTACAATTATTTTGGTGAAATTAAATAAATATATATAAACAAACACCTTATTCCAATTTGCCACACCATCAATATTACACCACTTTGAAATTCTAAAGCAAATGAGGTCTTCAGAAGGAGTTGCTAATGACTGTATCTAACGACATAAAATCTTCCATAAATGGAAGGGATCAATCCCATTTGTGTAACCACTCACAAATGCTCAGCTATTGCTTTAACCCAAATTAGGAACGCATATTTTTACAACTTTAAAACATCTAATCTGATCATGCATGCCAGATGTTGCTCATATTGTTGAAGAAATATGACCAGCCAAGCTTTGTTTAGTTTAGTTTGTGCTTGCATTTGCATTTGCATTTGGTAATGGTGTGTGTTCGCGTGTATGTAATCTACACATTTTCTTATTTTCTTTTAGGCTGGGTAAATTCTATTATGCGCTATTACTTCTGTGGCTTTCATATTAGAGTCTTGGTGTGGTCTATGGGGATTTGGGAACTTCACCCTTGTACGTTTTCTACCATACTTTTCCCAGTGAAGTGAAAAAATAGGATGTGATTAGCTCTTTCTTTGATTATATACTCTCTTACTAGGTATGAAATATGTTTTCATATTGGCAGCAAATGACAATGGATAAGGTATGATTTGCTTTGCATATATATTATGTCAATTCTTTTTTCAAATATGAAATTGTCTGACCTTGCGTTACCGCCCAAGTCAATAGATAACTTCATTGTAAACATTGAAGGTAAAAGTGATTAATTATTTGAGAACTTGTAACCATAACTATATTGCATATTTAGAACCTTTTCTTCAGCTTGAACAGGCATTGATTCTCCTTTACAGCTTGAATTTGCAGAATACAGGATTGAGACAACAGGAGGGTAAGTTTCGAGTACTCTCTCAACAGGATGCTTGAGACAGCATTGAAGAACAAAATTTGACAAGTCAATATCATGACCCCATTAGTGCAATATTTGTCCTCGCGTCATTTTTTTTTTCAAACTTAGTATCTTCACAGCACATAAAGATTACACAGAACTTGGTGCTCCCTACTACTTCTGCATGTATCTATATCAGATGACACAACATATTTGAAGATCATATGAATGGAGGAAGATAAATAAATTTAGAACAATCAAATGCTCTCAATTTACAGGCCCCTATCTCTCTCTCTAGCCTAAAATCTTGAAAGGAGGCAATGAAGCAAGAGGCCAATCAAATTGTATTTTCAATGAAATGAGATCAAATCACCCTGTAAAAAGCATTGCAATGGCTGGGCAGGTGATGCAGCCTAAGAAAAATATGCAAACACATCATAACCACTGGGCAAGCTAGCTATTGCGATTCCTCAGACTCTGACCCAAACTAACCAAGCAAGAACTTGAATATGTCAGTTAGTGAAACAATGCCTTCTACTCGTTTGCTGCCAGCTTCCACGATGACTAGCCGCCTGACACCTGAAATCCACAAGTGAACGACAGATATTTTACAAGACAGACACAATCAAATTAAAGTCTATTTCTCCACCAATTTGGTGAAAAGCATTACACTAACGACAGTTATAACATCTAATGTCACAGCTTGGAGTCGGTCATAGGCAAAACATTGGAATAAAAAAGGAAAACATGAAGAATGAGAATTCATGCGATTCATATGGAAAAGAATCAATAGGTATCAAAGCTAGCAGTCAGTGGTTCTAACAAATTGTATATAGAGGGTTCTAACAGCCAAAGAAATTATGTGAAATGTCTGTGTAGCAAATGAGATGTTGGCTTCCCAAGGACTGATAATTGATGAAGACCAATGTTATGATGCCTAGTTTCACATTGAATATTGCGGATCATTCAATGGGTACTTAAAAAGTTACAACTACGGAACATTTCTCCTCACACAACTAAAGGCTACTGCACGAAGACAACATAAAAAAAAGTAACCTCAACTGAATAGCCTATTACATCATTAATATAGAACAAAAAAAACATCAAGCCATACTGCGTAAGAAAGCACAAACAAAAATCAACCTGGATTAGCCAGCCTTTCCATCACTTTATGGAGAGAATCAGATCGCAAGCACATCTGACATCTTTGACTTCTAAGTTCATAAGGCTGATAAGAATCCTGACCCAATTGCAACGCCTAGAGACATGGAGCATACAAGAGAAAGTAAGAACCGAGGAATACAATCAAGATCACATGTTTTAATATTACTCTTAAATTTTGATAGACCTATGAATCATAATTTATAAAAACACTATACAAAAAACAAAAACCAAGAATCAAGGTTCTTATCCACAAAATAAGGCACATGTCATAACTCCTCCAAATAGAAATCTTTGCCATATTGTTAATACCTAATATGTAGCTATTGCAATGATTTGTTGGATCTCCCAATGAGAAATATATAAGGCCAAGAACTGGGAAAATTAGGCTCCTTTTACTAAAGTTCATAATATGAATTAATGACTTGACTTAGAAGTTGGCACTGGCCTCAGCCCTCAAGCTCAATAGAATAGCCAGACTAATAACAAATAGATGTTGCTATTCATTTCATAAATAAATAGCAAAACTATGTTGATAAAGAAACAACATAACTTGCCTGATGAACCGTCATTTCATCAAGATTAATATGTGTATAAGCTCTGTCCTTTGCCAAAGCTGTTATATCACTAACAACAAACGATAGGAGAGAAGGTGAGAAAGATGACAAGCCACTGTAAAGAATGAACAGCTAAGAAATTCAAGCTCAAATCCTAGACTAATTCCAGTACTTCAAAAAATGGATGAAGTATAATATGATTTTTTAACACAACTAACCTCCGGCAATATATATCCAATAATGAGTCATTATCGTCAACTATTGGAATTGAACTTACTTGGGCTGCAAAAGCAGAGAACAAGATGAAACATAAGAAAGACCATGTCATTTTTCAAATAAACCACACAATGGAATCGCCCTTGTTTCCTTTTAGCTGAAACATTCACCCTATCTTTTTGATGATTAATCACACAAGATATCACCCTTCTCAAAGCGGGAGAAGAGGCATCTACCACTAGCCCAGCACACCAGATAAATATTGAGATACCAGTGTCTTTGTTGTTATCTGTTGCTAATTGATACAAAATTTTCAGGGTCAAGTAAAGAAATAGCACCTTGGACTAACAAATTTAGGGCTGAAGCAAGAGAAGCACTTGGTCTCAACATTGCCAAGGGCTGCCGATTTGACTCCCCAATTTTGGGCACCCATGTGCCAACTGGAATTGCACAAATGGGTAGTTGAAGAATAGGCAATGTATTGGCACAATGCCTAAAATACCTGCAGATGCCTGAAAAATCAATCTAGTGAGAATCAAGGAGGCCAATTAACAGCATAAATAATGCCATTTTAATTACTTACATTTAAGAATTCCAGAAAGTGAAGCTAGATGTAATAATTGTGAAAAAGAACCATCTTCAGAAGATGAATGGATAATAGGAACAGTTGAAACTCCATTTTGCAGGATCTTCAAGGAAACATCCTTTAAATTATCATATGGCCCAGCCTGCAAGATAAACATAACATCACTGATAATTAGGTAGTTCATTACATAACTCAGGCACTTTCCTGAACACCAGGACATATTAAAAGAAATATTTTAATTAGGAGAATTATTGAGTCAGGTATCATATTTAACCCAAGGAGCAGCTTCATATATCTTTACATAATAGAGTTTGTACGATGATGTGAAAGAGAGCAATTAATGACAAATTTACAACGGTCAAATTACTCTAATATTTATTCTGAGATTGAGAATAAATCTATAAAACCCAGACTTCTAATAAAGTTACAACTCATTAACTGGCAATATTCCAAGACCAAGAAACAAGATCCTCTTCCTTAGCTTTATGGAAAAGGCATCTTTTAGTTAGGAACACGCCTGGATTCCCATAATCACTTGATATGCAAACTGTATTTAATTTAAACAGTATTTTCTTCTTCTCCCCGTTTGCTAAGGCCAACACAATAGCTGAAATGCAAAATGATCAATTGTGAACTTGTGGATATCATTTGAAGATGCACAGTTCATAGACACAAATTGCAACTCTACGTAATAATTTTATTTCTGAAATAAATTCTTTTACGTTATTGAAATCAACTATGTTGCTTCTTAAAAGTAGAAAGCAAAATTGCTTTTCATGTAAGATGTGTTCATATCAAAATAAGTGAATGATTCGTAAACAAAATAAGTACTTTTTTTGGCCCACCAAACAAAACAAGTACTTAATAAGAACCTTTTCCACAATTCTAATTTGCTAGATAAACACAAAAGGCAAAACCTGTCTTCTGCACACAATTTTTTTTCATGCCATCCTGCAAGCCTCGAGACAGTTTCTATAGATGCACCTCATTCAGACACATAAAGCTAGAATAACCCAAGCATTTCCAAAACTACAATGAACTCAAGCCGCCCATTCACCACCACAAAAAAGATACTATTAAATCTCATAGCACCACTACGTGTTAATAATTACACACTGAACCCCAAAACTGCAACTAGTCAAAATTGTGAGCCGTATCACGTGTTAAGGGCTGCAAAAGGCACATTATTTGCTTACACTAACAAAACGTCTTGAAAATGCTGCTCCTGGTCCATTGTTTTGTCTGTTAAGATATGATTTTCCTTCTTTCCAAGCAGATATGGTATGTGTTTCAAGCTCCTCTTCTGTCAGATTGGACCCATGATTTCCAAGCTGAGAATGAAACAATAGCATGTTTTCATAGGCATAACAGATCATACAAACATTGGCATACATGCAATCTCCAAACTCATGCTAAATAAACTTCACAACCAGCCTTGTAATAGATTGACAGAAGAATAACAACTGACAGCGCACAAAGCAGCTATAACTAGAGTTTCGTGAACACTTCAAACAGAAAACATACTTCTCATTATTCTCAGGAAACATGAAGAATATTACACTGAAACCATACTATCCCCAAGTGAGTTTCTTTTCCCTGGACAGATTTGACCTTTCCTTCAGAATCAGTTTATAACACATTCACGAGCATTTGATAAGATAAAAAAAGTAAGCACACCCACAAGGGACAAAGTTTATACTCATGTAAGAACACTCTCAAGCTAGGTGAACAACACCATGCCATTGTTTTCCAGCCTCTATAGCATACCATTAGGGGTCAAACATTCCAGAGCATTTGATAAGTTAGAAAAGGTAAGCACACGCACAAGGGAGAAAGTTTATACTAATTGAAAGAACACTCTCAAGCTAGGTGAACAACACCATGTCATTGTTTTCCAGCTTTTATAGCATATCATTAGGGGTCAAAAGATTTTCATAAGAACAAATATGAGATGCGCTAAAAGAAATAGAGCAGAAAAAGAAATGATTTATAGTAAGTTTCAGTAAGAAGGGGTTGAAAAGCTAACAGAACAAATTTATGATGTAGTTGGTCGAAGGCTGTGATATAAGTATATCCTAAGGCAAAACATATTATACACCCTTCCTTTTCTTATCATGTGCTGTAATATGCATGCATCATGTGTATGTGGTACCTTAGCCTTTCAAAATCAATACAACTATTCAATGAAGCAAACAAATGCATACCTCTCTCAAAATTAAAATAAAATCCAAAGCACTGAGAACACCAACAAACTGCCCTTTGCTGAAGTCACATAGAGGAGCCATAGGGATTCCCTATAAATAACCCAATTTAGAAATGATGCTTGAAAGCTTCTAATCAACTATATATAAACACAAGGAAGACTACAACTATGACAGGTAATCATATGAGGCAATAAAGCAAAAGATTTAATCATTGTCCAGGGAAAAGCTTCAGACACAACTCCTTGAATTCCCCAAAAAAATCAAAACAGCATTTGAATCCTTTCCCACCCATTGTTAGGCTAGAGAAGCAAAGTGAGTTGAAAATGGCCAACATGTTTGATTTCCACCAAATCCAAAATGCCCTAAAAGCATATAGCAGTCTCAGAAAAAAGAAAGGATACCTGCTCATGCAAAATGTGAAATGCTTGTTTCACTGGCAGATCAATGTCCAAAGCAACAACCTATGCCAGGTGTCTCAGAGTCAGTAATGAAATTATGCAATTTGTGGTTGGAAAGTTTAACCAGAAGCAAAACATAAAAACCAAAATATCAGGTTAATGGTTAGACGTCCAAACCTTGCCTGACTCAGGAAGTAATTCATAAGCTGTGTGCAAGGTCAAGAATGCAGTAATGCGCTGACGGGATATCTGGACATCGGCATCAGATATTCTCGGCAATACTTCCGTCAATGTACCATCTGTCAATCGGACCTGCATCATAAGTCAACAACAGGTTCGGCTTATAAAATGAGCAATGGAAATTTAAGATAAAAAAAGAACAGGAATTTGTTGGGTAAGAATAAAAGAGAGCTTTAAAATGCAACAGAGCAGATATGAAACAAAGCATATTATATGTGAACAGATTAAGAGAAATATGCCAGTCCATGAAGAATATATACTTAAATCTTATTCCAGATGGAAGACCTAGCATACCAAGATAGATCAGAACCACTGGTTTCATAGGCATTATTAACAATGAGTGTATAAGAACGAGTTATAGAAATATTCAGAAAGACCAAAGCATAAGCATTCTCTCTTTGTAAATTGAGTCAAGATTATGAAATAGCAAAAAGTCAGAATACAAGAAGCAGCTGTCACAGAATGGTAAATTCTTACCACACGCCGAAAAGCCTCATTATCCACATCCATGTTTGATCCAGTTGGGTCCGGTGTTACAACAGGCATGAAATTAGGATCAGTAGCCAACATGACAGTGTTAACTATCCCATATTCTCCAGGTACGTAAGGTTGATGCTCATCGTGTCTCCATTCTCCATCAACAAAAAACTTGTACTGCATTAAAGTAATTTATAAGTAATCAACCACAACAAATCAAGGCCCATTTCTCTCAAATTAGCATAATTCCAATCCATTAGTGTATAAGCATATCATATACTTGCAATGTCAAACACAAGAGCATTATTTCACTATTCTGCACAAACCAACAACAATG
Source organism: Acacia melanoxylon (assembly GCA_019022615.1). NCBI lineage: Eukaryota > Viridiplantae > Streptophyta > Magnoliopsida > Fabales > Fabaceae > Acacia > Acacia melanoxylon. The sequence goes on from JAFJYJ010000011.1 coordinate 6,709,207, forward strand.
GAAATCTTCCCAAAAAAAAAAATTAAATTGAGAAGGCAATAACGTGATATGTTTTGTACTCTAAGCCTCAGTTAAAAACACTTCAATCATCCCCCTATCATCACGTCTCCATTAACTATGACTTTATCATTTATATAAAGCTCATACAAGCTACTCTTGGCCTCAGGCTTTGCTTATCCTATTTAGCCTCAACAAGTTTACATGGCTTGGCTGCCAATGGAACTAATGAAGTCCAACAAATCATACCACATATACCTAAATATGAACATGAAACTTTCACAGTATCATTGTCAAAGACCAAAACAAAATAATTAATAACGTTAAATCTAATCATACAAAATCCCAGAAAAACATTTTCCCAACTCTGTAGCAACCACAAAATCGCCATGCCGCATGACTTGCTCACCAAAATGCGTGACGAAAACTAAAGAGTTTTAATACCAGTTCTGTCAAGTGTAAACTAACCTGATGGTAACCAGGGGTCAAGCTATAAATAACTTGAAATACAGTTGGGCAACCCTCGACGGGCGACAATGGTAGAAGCTCAGACCACCTTTGGAACAAAATTTAAAGAAAATAAAAGGCATGCGCGAAAGAGCATAAATACAAGAAAAGTCAATAATCAATAAATTAGATTAAACAAACTACGGCATTTTCCCCAAGAAAATAGAGAGGAGGCAGGAGAAAAATAACAATAAATTTAAATGAAAGACGCACCGTGTAAAAGAACCACTGAGATACACACTTCTTCCCCCATACGGCCACACAAACCGCATCGGGATTAGCACCGTGCCTGCAACACCTCCCGTGTCCCTCCTAGAATCCATGCTCGGACTGAACATTCAACGTCGAATTAGACTGTCAACTTGAGAATACGCTCCAAGCACTCCACTTAATTGCAGCATGCCAGCTTGTTCAATTTGTATGTAACAAATTCGAGCAAATGCCGCACCAATTGAATGCACTATAAAGCCAGAAATTATCCCGAATCAAAAATAAACTAACCTGAAAATAACAAATTTTGGTGCTTTATTCTACAATAAAGCAAACCAGACAGTGCCCTTTGCTTACTATCAGGGAATCAAAGAACATTTCCACCGGGTAACAAAATAACACTAGCAATTCACATGCAACCAACCAATTTGACTTGTAGAAACAAACCCTAACCCTAAAATTGAGAAATAAGCAAAAAACGAACCAAATCAGCCCCAAACAAGTGCGAGTTTGAAAATATCCTCCAAAAGCACGACAGAACCTTGAGGGAAAAAATCCAAACCCTATTGAGAATCAGCAACGAAGAGTTGAGAAAATCGAGATACGAATCCAACCCTAAAAAAGGCGAAACCTTGATGAAGATGCTGAAAATTTTATCTCTGGTGGGAAAAAAAAGAAATACAAATAGGACAGAATTGGGTCAATGAAGCTCTGATAAATTATCACAGTGATATTTGTTTATGAAAAAGGATGTTTTTTTTAAAAAAAAAAAAATAATAATAATAATAATAATAATAGTGGAAGTCAAAAAAAACTCCATAAAGCAACGAGGTCTCACGGTTAAAAAGCATCCCAGGGAGCGCACGTGCGATTATCGACTACTCCATTTTCTTCTTGTTGGTCCAGCCCTTGGTCTTTTAAGAATCTCTCTCTCTCTCTCTCTTTTTTAAGGACAAAAATGTCTTGAGAGTTTTCACTTGAGAGTTTTCACTCAAAGCTCTAGGTGTCTATAAATTTTTGAGGGTATTTTTCCCTCAAAAGTTTAAAAAGGGGCCAATTATTACGGAAGTTAAAATTCAACCGTTAAGAGCTCGATTGAATTAGCTTTTATAGAATATTTGTAGGTTAAGGTATAGATTTGCTAACGAACTATTACCCAAGGAGCATCTGACACGAAAAATAATTGAGGGTATCAAAATTACCAATAAACAATTAAAAAGTGAAAAAAAGCACCAAATAACTATTAAAAAAAATTATCATAATTACGTTAAAATATAGGCAGACACTGGCGAAGACGGTGGCGGAGACACTTTGGAGAAAAAAGCGGTTAAGCGCTTTCACATTGGATAAGGCAAACATTAATAGAGATGGGACCCATGCGCAAGAGGTGTTGTGGGCTCGCGACCAAGCTGCATTTGTGGCATCGGAGGGATGGAATCAGGGTGCAAGGCGCGTACCAGTCGAACGTTGTGGACTGCTGGATTTGGTTTCGGTACGTGATTCTCGCCCTAAAGCTGCATATGGACCTTGATGAACTCAAGAGAGTGAGTGGAACACCCAACAACAATGGAAGCTTTGGAGATGCCGACGTTGCGACACCGCGATGATGATTAATGGAAGACGGAGACACCAAGACAGTAATGAGGTAACAGTAACGGGGTAATAGTTTGTTGGCCAATTTGCACCTTAATTGTGTTTTTTTTTTCACTTTTTAATTGTTGATTGGTAATTTTAGTACCTTCAATTGTTTTTTTTTAGATCTTTCTTCGGGTAATAGTTTATTGGCAAATATGCACCTTAACCCAATATTTTTTGGAAAAAAAAATGGTAAAAGTGTTTTTTTTTTCAAAATAAATTCTAAAAATAAATTATGTGACAAAAGTGATTTTGATAAAATGACCGTGTTTTGATATTGCTTTTTCATGCTTAAATTATTAAAAAAACACATTAACTTTTGTGATAATGGCATATAAAGGATAATGTTTATTTTAAATAATTTTAACATTAAACTTAGAAATATATCAAATATAAATGTATTAATAAACACTTGAGTCTAATATTCTCAATTAATAGTAGATCCTACAAAAATAACTAACTACTATCTCTTAAGATATTGTTTAAAACCATTTAATGTGTAATTAAAATTGGAATGATGTAAATTGTTCTTCTCAATTAGGATGCTCTAACGAACCATTCAAGAGCTAAAATCAACTATGATTACCAATCAAAAACATAACAGCAAGCATAATTTCATTAAGCTCATTAAAAGACATATATAAATTTGAAAATCAAAATAATTCAACCAATTTCAACGACAATGATCAAGCTTGCCCAAACTGGAATTAGCTTGCTGGAAAATTCAAAGAAAGGAAAAATGGTGCTCTGAGCTCTTCAAACTCAATTTGTGGCGCCCAGCTTCTGTGATGTCTCGAGTCTGGTCTCCCTTTCATGAAGGCTCGCCGGCAATGGTGAGTGGAAGAGACGAAGACGATGGAGGTGAGGAAGGTGGGCAACAATAGTGATCGAAGGTGAAGGTAATGGTGATGAAAATCGAAGAATGAAGGTAAAGGTCTCTCCCTCTCGTTCGTGCTGCTTCTTTCTTGATCTGGCTTGAAGACGTTGTTAGCTAGTGGTTGGTGTAAGGATAGAGGGCAGTGAACGACTATAACACCCTCAAATTTATAACAATTATAATGAATAAAATTGCAATGATCTTTATGAATAATTACTAAAATTCGAAATAACCAAATTTGGGAATTGTTACCACCGCACTTATACTCGGACAAGTGCAAGGCTAACTTATTACATTAACATAAATCCAAAACTCAAATAAATGTGTTTTATTCGGAGCATAAAAAGAATAAAATAAACTAGCTAGAATTACTAAATGTTCTTCCTCACTTCTCACTGCTAGTCCCAACCTTTGGGGGCTGTTTCACCGAAATTTTGCTCCCCGAAGGATTATCGCAGCCACATAAACACAAACATAAGTAAAGCTGGTAATCTTAATAAAACCAAGATGATATAGCTCAAATATATTAATCAAATCAAATATATAATCACATAGTAATTGAATCAAATATCAATTTCAATATTCATCATATCTATATATTCACATCAAATCAAATATTATTCATTATCTTTTTAAATTTATTTAGACCTAGGAAACCCTACCAGTCTATTTAGTGGAAAGAGAAACATGGTAGACCCGGATATCCTGCCAGTCTATCTTGTGACCTGGAAACCTGCCAGTCACAAATCATCAAATTGACCATTAAACATTTCTTCCTAGTATGCACACATCTTCCCAAAGTTGCTACTAGTATCCCGAGTTATCCTGCCAGACACCACTTTAGGAAGAACAGATACTATCTTTTTCCACATAAATTAAACATTGGAGGCATAAAACCCAAAAGTTGTGTTCATCACTTTGGGAGGTACCATCCCAAAGCTATCCTCCCACTGTTAGATTATTTCAAATATACACATAATAAAATTCTCATATTATTTCCGGTATGAGTAATAAAACATATATAATAATAAAAATTCATAACTCCTACAGAAGAGCATGGATCTTAATTTCATAAACCCAAGAGCTATAACTCTTTACGAGCGCTCATGAGTTTTCCCAAATGTAATCATTGAAATTTTGTCCCTATTTTATCATGAGATTTCCCAAATTAAACTATAAAGTAAATACTCACAGGTTACTATAAGGTTGCCATGAGAAATTCTCATGACCATCATTTAAGCCCATAGCTCTACTCATGATCCCTTTTTGGCTTTACTTCCCATAAGGTTATCATGAAAACCTATAACTCTTATGGTACTCATGATAATAAATATCATTTAATGTTTTTAAACTTCTAATCATGTGATTAAAATAATTGGTACTCATAAAAACTTTAGGTGGACAATCCTGCTGCTCTATATATACGTATCAACTTGTATTAATTTACAGTATAAAAGAACCTTCCATGCATTATCTTAGGAGGCTTTGATATATATCAGATTCACTTGTCATTCTTTTCTATATGCATGCGTAATGCGCAATTAATTATCAAACGTTGGCAAAAAAAAAAAAAACGAGAGTTGTCAAATGATGAAGCTGCAGCTCCAAAGATGAGTATATTCTTGTTTAAACAAGAAAAACAACACATGAATTCAAAAATAAGAGATTAAGACAAATTTCGAAATCATTGATTACGTATCATTCAGATGTTCATGGGAAATTCCCACGATCTACTCATTAAAATACATTAGTGGTTTTAGGATTACCTAGTCTCTATTTTGCTAATCTCCTAGAAGAATAATTGACGCAGAGAAATAATAGAGGAAGTAGTAGAGGAGTATTGAGAGTTAGCTACGGTTAGGTGGCTAAACCTCAATTTATAATTAAAAATTAGGGTTTAGCTATGTGCTAGGCTCTTTAACTATTGCCAATTAATAAATTATAAAACAATACAAACATTATTAAATTCTAAATTTTTATTATTACTATATATTGTTGTTGTTGTTGTTAATAATATCATTATTAATAATAATTTGGGGTATTACAACGAAGCTCGCTGACGAGGAAGAAGAAGGGCAAAGGTGGAGAGATTGAGATGAGGTCGCGGACTAAGGAAAAAGACCCTAAGCAGAACATAGAAGAAATGTCATGGGCAAGCTCTGAAGTTCGACCCACCAATGTTAAGGACTCGGGAGAAAGGAGAGAAAAAAAGTGGAAAATATCAGCTTTTCCAAAACCATAGTTTTGGAGCCCAAAACCATGGTTTTGTTAAAAAAAAAAAAACATTTTTGGCCTTTTCTTAGGTGTTTGACAATTTTTTATCAAAACCAAGCTTCCACCTAAAAAACACTTTTTTCCCCTTTAGCCAAACACCCTTTTAAGTGTAAGAACCCATAGACATTTCCCTACCACATCCACATATCTCCGGCCCCACCCTCGGTGAGCTCCTCAAATGCGTTGATGATGCTCAAAACAAAACTCCTCCCCAACGTATCGTCCACCTCCCTCCTCGTCCTTCATCATACCCATTTATTCTCTCATTCACCAATTTAACTTACAGTGTTAAAGTCCACCGCAAAATGACCCTCGATCCCTCAAAACCACTTCGCTTTGAAACATAGCCATGCTAGTAAGCACGCACCAAGACTCTAATAGACAAGTTTTGTGAAAAATAGGTCAGGCTCCTAATTTTCCTTGGACCTGTAATTACTATTTATAGAATAGTAATCCAATGGTACAATGACATATGTCCCTATAAGATAATTCTAGAATACATTATACAATATTCATTTACAAATAATAAACAAAGTTTTATTTCTAACTCCCTCCTTTAATCTGGACCCTCTTCTTCTTCTTCCTTGGTGAAACAATTGTCTTAGGATAGCAGATTGTTGAAATTTTTTTCCTGGAGAAACAGTTACTCCCAGCTTATCACGAAGGAGACAGAAACAAGCTTGATGTAGTGGCTTGGTTAGGCGGTCAACCACTTGTGAGTTAGTATGAACATATTGAACTTTGAGAGCTTTAGCAAGAACTTGATCTCTTACAAAGTGAATGTCAATTTCAATATGTTTCGTTCTTACATGATGGACTGGGTTTGAGGCTAGAGCTGCTGCACTTGTATTATCACACCATATTATTGGTGCCTTTTGCAAGTTCAAACTTAACTTAGTCAGCAAGGATTTGATCCAGCTGAGTTCCGAGGCTATGTTGGCAAGAGAACGATACTGTGACTCACAGCTAGAACGAGAGATGACTAGCTGCTTCTTGGAGGACCAGGTGATTAGAGAATCTCCAAGAAAAACGCAGTAAACTCCTACTGATCATCTGCCATCAGGACAAGAAGCCCAGTCAATATCTGAGTAGGCAGAGATGTTGAGAGCCCAATCAGGTTTTATGTGTAAACCGTAGTGGGTGGTTCCTCTTAGATATCTCATTACCTTTTTAACTACCTTCTAATGCTCGGTGGTTGGTTGAGAGAGGAATTGGCTTAATTTGCCAACATTGAAACTGATGTCTGGTTTAGTGTTGCACAAGTATTGAAGAGCACCTACTGCACTACGGTATTCAGAGGGATTTGCAAGAGCTCCACCGAAATGAAGGAAAGGGACCATGGGTTAGAAAAAAAGCGATTCACTAGAATTTGAATTGAAAGGGACTTACTAATGCCTGTCATGGCCGAGCAGCCATGGGAATTAATTTTTGGGACAAAAAGGAGACGGTGGTGGGCCGTTACATTTGGAATCCGTCGCAAAATCTTTTGTCATATTGATTCAAAAAAAAATTGCGGAAGACAGACCTAATTTGTCGCAAACTAAATTTGTGACGGAAAAACCTTTTTTGAAAGCAAAAACTGATTTTTTTGTAGTGGGTGTGTGACATATTTGTCATTTCCCTTGAGTCACATATATATTTAGTCAAATATAATCCAGTATGATCTCTATGTGCCTCAATTCCAAGAAAATAGTGAAGAGACCCAAGATCTTTTAAAGAGAAAATACGATGCAATTTGGAAGCAAAGCATTTTAAGCTATATGAGTTGCTACCAGTAATAAGTATGTCATCTACATATATCAAAAGCATCAATATTTGAGTTTTTTTTAAATAAACAAAAAGAGAGATATCACTCTTGGCATTGGTGAAACTCCGGTCTAAGAGAACACTTTGAAGCCTATCAAACCAAGCCCTAGGTGCTTGCTTCAAACCATATAAAGCCTTGGTGAGTTTGTAGACATAAGTAGGTTTGGAGGGATCAATAAAACCCTCTGGTTGTTTCATATATACAGGTTCAGGTAAGACACCATTCAAAAAGTCATTGTTTATATCAAGTTGTCAAATGTCCCAATTAAGAGCAATAGCAATAGTCAAGATAATACGGATAGTGGAAGCTTTAATGACAGGACTAAAGGTTTCAGAGAAATCAATACCTTCGGTTTGTTGAAAACCCTTAGCTACAAGCCTTGCTTTCCTCTTAGCCAAGGTTCCATCTAAATGATATTTGGACTTAAAACCCCATTTGTTATCTACCACATTTTGTGTGGGCAAACGCTGTACAAGAGTCCAAGTGGAATTATGTTGGAGAGCATTAAATTCCTTAATCATCGCTTGTCTTTCCAAGGGGTCAGCTGAAGAGCTTCCTTGGCTGTCTGAGGAGCACTTTCAGTAACACGTGTCAGGCTAACAAAGGGAGTCTTAAGCTTTGTGATGCCATGCTTGCTTCTAGTTTCATTGGGATGAGTATTGATAGTAGCTAGTGGTTGGTCAGAAATAGGTGCAGCTGATGTAACCTCAGTTAGCAAAGGAGAAGATGAACAAGGGACAGTTGCTGGACTAGCCTCGAAAGATGAAGATACATTGAGAATTGTATTATCAGCAGTAGGAGATGGTTCAGTAATTCGCTCAACTGAATTAGTAGTGGAAAGGGAAGCTTGATTAGCTGCTGATGTGGCATGTAAAACAGAATTTATGGGACCTAAATTTGTTCTGCCATGGGCCAAACCGAGGACCTGAATTGGTGTAGCTGAACTGATATCTTCATTATTCAAGTTGAGGCCCTGATCTTCATAAAAAATAGGAGAAGCTAGCATTTGCAAAATGTACAATCTCCTGTTGTTGAGGCTTCTGAAATAAAAGAAAACCATTAGTGAAAGGGTAATCATGTTCATTAAAAATAACATGCCGTGAGATGTAAATTCGGCCTGTAAAGCTTAGACATTTGAACCCTTTATGAGACCCACTGTAGCTAAGAAAAACACACTTGGTGCTATGATATTGCAACTTGTGTTGATTGTATGGTCAAAGACAAGGAAACAGGCGCAACCAAACACTTTGCAAATCATGGGAGTGCTCGGTGCCTGTGGCTCTGGAAAATCCACACTAATTGATGCCCTCGCTGATCGTATCTCTAAAGACAGCTTATAAGGCTCCATCACCTTAACGGTGAGGCTTTGGAGTCCAGACTCCTCAAAGTTGTTTCCGCTTATATCATGCATGATGACCTTCTCTTCCCCATGCTCACCGTGGAAGAGATTCTCATGTTTTCTGCCGAGTTTCACCTCCCTCGCTCCCTCTCTGCCTTCAAGAAGAAGGCCAGAGTTCAAGGACTCATTGACCAGTTGCAATGGTCATAATCAGGAAGAGGAAATCGGCCGGCATATAATTGTTGGGCTTATTCCAACATAAAGAGTTTAAAATATCATCCAAATGATTTAATGCCAAGAATCTCCGAGCACTCAGTTTATACAAGCTTGACGACAATGACACCACACTTGATGTAGAAGATATTTAAGTAACTTAATCTAATATTGCTCACCGATGAACTAGCGGAAATCCAGTACTGGTCAAAACGATGTACGCCGTGAAGTTGTCACGCCGCAATGACAAATTCGAGCAGGACCGCCGTTTTCACTCTCTTGACTATGCCCTCTAAGAAACACAAGCCTCCACCTTCCTTCGGTCGCCGTAGAGGCTGTTGACTCATTCATCTTCTCTCTTTTCTACTCAACCCTCAAAGTCTCGAACAGATTATCAGCTGGGTTAGTCAGTTAGTCTCACCAAAACTGTCAAGGGTTTTCAAATATTATTGTTGACGTGTAGGAGTCAACCAACGTGGCTAAGTTACCTGTCAGAAAATTCCACTATGTCCCAACGTAGGTAGCCATTCCATCTGTGTAGGGCAAAATTGGCCCCATTTTAAAAATTCCGTGCCAAAAATGTTCCTTCGAAAAATTCTAGACACTCATCAATGATCTGAATGAAAACTTACAGGACATTTTTCCAGCTTAACCCTTTTTTAATAATAATGTTTTTTAAGAATCTAATATGTATTGCTTGGTCTTTTCTCTACATGTTTTTTTATTTTTTTTATTTTTACCTAATTAATTTTATTTATCTCATCATCTTTTTCTCATATTGTATTCTCTTCCATATTTCCTCCTATTATTATCATATTTCTCTCTCTTATTTGTCTTTTATAAATAAGGGTATATTCAAGAAAATGTTTACTTCCGATGTACTTTTTGTTTTCAACTAATTTTAACTGATTTATTAAATCACATAATTGGGTTATCAAACTCTTAAAAGAAGTACTGGAGGGAGTAGATGGCATATATGCTTTGGGGCTGCCAAAAAAAAACATATGCTTCTTTGGGGGAAAAAACACTTAATTTTTTTAAAGAATTTAGTTAAATGCAATGTTGAATTTTCACTGCAGAATAAATATTGATCATTTACTATTTTTTAAAATAAAGTGGGTGTTGTTGGAAAAAATAAAAAATAAATAAAATGTGTGTTTTTTAAAGTCCAATTTTACCTTAAAAGTTGTGACAAAAAAGTAATGTTATTGTTGCTCCCTAAGATTTTTTAAAGATGTTCAGGGATTAAATTGTTGTTAAGGAATGGCTGCATGATGTTTAGAGATCAGCGGCTGCATTGCAAACTATCAAGAGTATTAGCTTCTCTAACTTATTGGAGCATGACCAAAATTAGGAACTTGCGTCAAAGAGTTGTGGAAGCACAAGATGTTCTCAATAGAATTTCTTAGTTTGTTTCACTTGGAGGTACCCTTTCTTTGACTTTTGATAATATAATGTTGGCTTTAGACCTTATGTATCAAATTCACAGTTCTTCTATGGGGAGAAAGAAATTGGCAGCTTTTGAAATTTATTCTGCTTAAAGCTTTTGATACTTCATCTTGGGAATTCATATATGTTGTCATGAAGAGAATGAATTTCCCAGATAAATGAATTGCTCTCATCATATAATGCATTACTACTATGCAGTAATAACAAGTATTTCTTAATGGCCAGATGACTCATGCAATTGTTCCGAATAGAGAAATTCGCCAAAGAGATCCTTTGTCTCCATACATATTCATTCTCTCAGCTAATGTCCTATCGTTCCTCTTAAGTTCTTTTGAAGATTTTGGTGGTTTAAAGGGAATTGAAATTTGCAACAATGTCCGGCCTCTTACTCACCTTCTATATGTAGATGACTCAGTCTTCTTTTTTGAATGCTCTTATCAATCTTCAAATTCGGTGAAAGCAACGTTGGATATCTATAGCATTTCGTTAGGTCAAAGAATCAATCATTCAAAATCCTCTATCATATTCAGTCCAAATGTCCCCCACATGCAGAAACAACATTATTCCAACTTCTTTGGGGTAAGATTCACCGATAGACTGGGTAAATACCAAGGAACATGGATTGGTTTATTCACAGGTAATAGAAAGAAAAATTACTGCATGGAAAGCTAGATTTCTGTCTCAGGCATCAAGATTGACTTTAATCAAATATGTCCTCTCTGGTGCTAACTTGCGCATTCTTTCTTGTGTTAAATTGCCACCATACATCTATGATATAGAATTGATTCGAGATGATATAATTTTTTCTAGGGTCAAATGGAGATAGGAATATAATCCATCTTTATAATAAGGAAACACTTTTTAAGCTCTAATGAGGGGGTCTGGGATTGAGAAGCACGACTCAAGTAGTGAATCAGGCGCTCTTAGCTAAACAAGTTTGGAGAATTCTCTCTGCTCCTTCTGAATTTTTACTATCCACTACTTTAAGAGCTAAATATATAGATCTTAATAATGAGAACATGGTGAAGAAGCCTTACAACTCTTCCTAGACACATGGACAAGAATTTACCAGCGCCTTGATATTATAACAGTGAATCTAAAGTGAAAGGTTTGCACATGATCTTCAATTGACATTAACCACCCCTTGTGGTGGCCTATGTAGTCTAGATCAAATGTAGATTGTTCAATTCTGATGGTTCCCGACCTAATCATGCATCTTCCTTCAGGTCGGTCCTCAATAAGATGAAATTCTCCTTCAGTTTCTAATTTGTATTCTCCTCTTGGTGCACAACAATTTCTTGATACGCCTGTCTTATGAAATCAACAATATTCACTTATATGGTCTAAGAGCTCCTCTGGATTATACTCCATCAAAGATGGATTCAGATTGATTAATTCCATGCAAAATTTTCAAGCTAGAGATCCTTTTTGGAAATTTCTTTAGTCAATCTCATTGCCTGGGAAGGACTTATTATTAATATGGACATTGATGAAGCATGTCATTCCATCAATAGATGTTCTTAGAAAACATGACATCAATGTTAATGGTAATTGTGCTTTTGGATGTAATGTTTCTGAATATTTAGACCATTTGTTCCTAACATGTCCTATAGTTAAGGCAGTCTGATTTGGAGGCTTAAATATTCGACTGTCTTTCTCTTCCTTTCATTTATTCAGGGATTGGTTAAAAGATTCCTTGTTATGTATCAAGATAATCATTGTTTGATGCTTGTTGGCATTATTAAGGTGATCTCAACAATATGGATGAAAAGAAATAGAATAATACATCAAGGGGGTTGCCCAGTGTCAATCATTAGAGATATTAAGTTGCATGCATTTGCTACATTAGCTTTCTTAGCTGATACAGATGATTCAAGAGCAAATAACTTCTCATTTGTTGTCTTTTATTAAGAAAGAAACGATCCTTTAGAAGGATGGATTATTATTTTGGACAAATATAAGAGACAGGGGTATAAATACTGTAAAGTTTGGATAGGCTTTCATGGTCAATATCAGTCAACTGGAAGAAATCAAAAATCATCTCGTTCCAATATGTTTGTTGCTTTGTCTTAGATACTATAGTCTCCATTCTTTTCTGACAGATCAAAGCAAGATATGCGAGTGATGTGCTTAAAGAAGCAGTTCCTTCTGCCAAAGGGATCGATTACTCCAACCTCCAATTACATCTATCAAGATATAAGTGCATTTCTTTCACATTTTCTTTTTAACTATGTCTTTTTAGTGCAGCATTTTAATGCAAACTTTTAAGTTTTCCTAGACTCTTGCATCTCTATCCACCTAGATATGTGAGACAAAGAGTTATTATCTACTCCCTCCAATCTTAATTATAAAAATACTTTTGTAATGTAAATTACACTACAAAAATGGTCTTATAATTAGGACCTAGGTAGTATTAATTATCATTTTCCTTAAAATGTATAAGATAAATACATACCCACTGATTAAAAAATTTACATTAAACTAAGTCCAATCCACCACATTTCCCCGCGGTTTTTTTTTTTCCCCTCTCCAACCATAATATTTAAATTCAATTAATAAGTTTAAAGGAATTGTTTCTGTTTTTATCCAACCTTAAGAATATTCCGTATAATGCAAAAATTACTTTAAATAATTTGATATTAAGACAAAAGGATTAATAAAAAGCCTTTTAAAATTTGTGCGAGAATGAAGGATGAACTTCCATTGAAATCATAATACTAACCGTGTAGTTTAATATCAAGGAAAATTACACCAAGGATCCAATTAAGAAAAATAATATCAGAAAAATCTTTATACTTATCAATGACAATTAAAAGAACAATCATTTACAAGTGAGTTGGCAAGTTTATGAGACTATTTTAATATTATTTTTCCTAATTGAGATATTGTTATCATTTTCCCTTTATATTAAACTAAGACCAATAATTTATTACTATAATGCAAGGCCACGTCCGCGGTTGCAGGAGCAATGAAAATGGAGGAGGCATTTCAATATGCGATTAGTAATGATATGGAAAATAATCTAAGGAGTTTAAACTTTTTTAAACAAAAAGATTCCTATACATATATGGAATGGTGGGACCACGTTTTTTAAAAAAGGGAAAATCCTTTTGGGGCATTTTTTAGTGTAAAAATCCCAAAAAAAAACCCTCCGATAATATATATATTTTGGAATGATGTTATGATATAATTGTTAACGAAGTCTTGATATACGATTTAGTTTTTTAAAAAAAAAAACAACTATATCGCCCAAATTAAAAGCATCGAAATCAAAATATTTTTATCAAAAGGATTTTCCAAAAAAAAAAAAACTTCAAGCACCAAAATCGAAGACGTGCGATACACTTCTCCTACAACATAAGAAGTATATTTCCCATAATTTAATAATTAAAAATATATGTCCTGCACCAATAAGCATGCCATGATGACTTTTGATGGGAGATGTGGCGTATTAGTTGAAAATACTCCCTTCAGTTCTAAATATATAACAAAGTTTATAATGCAATTTGTACTATAAACTTTGTCCTATATTTAGGACCGGAGGTAGTAACTTTTATGAAGTGAAATTTATCAGAAGTCATTTGTTGATGATCTAGATTCTCAAATAGGTTAATTTGGTTACTAATGATGGATTTGTTTCTCAAATATGCTTTTATTTTTGGAGATGACAAGTGAAAACGAGAATATATGGGTGAGAAAAGATAAGAGAGAGATGAGGAAAAAAAATGAGACTATTGAATTCAATTTTTCTTTTTTGGTTTAATTACAAAGGCAAGCCGCATTTGAAGTAGATATATAAATTAGGAAGATCTCTCCTAGATACAATTTGCAACATCAAAAACGTATGAGTAATCTAAACCCAAGTATATATGGTCCATTTTCAAGATACATCCCTAATTAAACATCCATCTGGCTACGCCTCCAAAAAAAAAAAAACTCTACAATCTAAGCAATATAGGTATATATTATACAAGTTAAACTATTTATAGGAACTTTTTAAGCAGTTTAGACTTTTAGAGAATTCTCGATCAGTCTAGGTCTCTGTTTTAATTTTTTAGAAGTGTTTTACGATTTATAAATTAATAATAATAAAAAAATGTTTTTTAGGCATGGTGAAAGAGTTTTTGAAAGAAACGAGAGTGGATTTTTTTTTTTTTGCTAAGAAAAAGAGAAAAAGGGATGTGTGTGCAGTACGTGTATAATCTTTTGTTTGAAATGTATATTTAATTTGTATTGTAATATTAAATGACTAATAACATATCTTGTTACAGATTTGATTCCGTGCCGTTATATCCACCGTCCTCCGTCGCGCGTCCTCGGCATCAATGGGAGTAAGGGAGTACGTTCGAAGCAAGTCCAAGGTTCTATGGAGGAGAAGAATGAGATGTAGACGAGAGAATTGCGAGAAGAGGACGTGGCCGAAGTGGAGTCAGCGACGGAGGAGGTCGATGCCGCGCCGGTGAGAGAGGCCAGCCGGAGATGAAGTGGATGAAGGAGGAGCTCGATGAACGTATATTTTGCTGTTACGATGTCACAGTATCAGAGCTTATGTGCATCTTCCACGTGTATGGACACGTGTATCCATAAGCTTACCTCATGCCATTTTAATTTGCTTTTATTCAACTGTAATTCAGATTACAAATTAAAACAAAACTTTTAACAAAAAAAAATCAATAAACAACTTAAAAAAAGAAGAAATGAACAGATACAAATAAATAATTAAAAATTACTAAACAACTTAAAATCGGGAAACAAAAATCCACCTATTCTCTGCTATAGTCAAGAAAATTGCACAGCGCAGTGGAAGGTTTGGAATCCGTTTGAACTATCCATCAAGCTCATTTGGGTGAGCACTGATCGGTGCACCGCTCTCCACCGTCTGATCTTGTTTCCCTGATCCAGAGTTGATTATTATTCGTTATTTGTGTTAATCCAAGTAATGATAGGTGTTTTGCTCCATATGCTGGTACATCAATGAAAGGTTGGCATATGGCATGATCACACTCGGTTTTAGCGGTCCCTTTTGGGTTTCGGAGAGTTTTGGGACTGTTCTTGTAGGTCGGTCTCATTTTTTGTGTTTTTTCCCCCAAAAAAATTTCGCCCCTTGGTTTTGTTTTTCTACTATGGGTTGGATTGAAGTTTTGCTCGACTTCAGGGAAAGTTCCTCTGTGGTGGGGTTACGGTTAAGTTTATGGAGGTAGGCAATATTGGGTGGGTGGGCAAGATGGAAGAGAATACTGAGCTCGAGGAAGGAGAGGCATGCTATAATAAGGATCGTGACGACAACATTGACCTTGATTCTCTCTCTTACATTGTAAGGGCTAAACTTGAACATAATTCTAACCAAGTTCAATTTTTTCCATTTCATTTGGCTTAGCTTAGTTTCCTCTTTTCTAGTTTAAAAATTGTAGGTGTTCTTGTGTTATGGAAAATAAAAACACCATATAATAGTTCATTCAATTTGAATGATTGGTAAAACTTTCATCATCATAAGTTGTGTGACCTATGAATGTACCATTTTTTTGGGTTCACGTTTAGATATATAAAATAGAAGAGAGATATAATGCAATGTTCATAATTGAACTTCTATTTGCCAGAAACTGATTCAAATTAATAAGCTGAGGGAAGCTTATGATTTCTATACCTGCAATAGAAATTAAATTCAGAAACACATTGTGTCATCTAGAACACTTAGTGGTTCGATCCTTTAACATCTGCCTATGACAGCTTTCAGCTGACAAATTGATTCGGCATTTCTTGCTGCCTCATTTGTGAATAACATAGTTGATTTGTTTCTGAGCAACTGTAATTGCCACACTTTATGCATATTATTATGACCAAGAAACAATCTTATGTTCTGCCTATTTCTATTTGAGAAAGCATTTTAAATGCAACTCTATCATCTATATTCTTTTGATATTGCTGATGATATATCCTATATGCTTTAATATTTTGGCTTCTGTGAAGTCTAGTTCCTACTACCATTGAAAGAACAAGGATGAAGATAATTTCCCAAATTCCTATTGTTAATCTTCTTCAGGTCGGCCTTAATGGTACTGGACCTTAGTGATTATTGTTAATTAATAATTAGTGCTGTTTTAGATTTGATGTCAGCTAGTTCAGTTTCATTGTGAAAATACTATGACTTGCTTTCCTTTCTTGAAGGATGAGAGGATTGAGCATGTTCTTGGCCATTTTCAAAAGGACTTTGAAGGTGGTGTTTCTGCTAAGAATCTGGGTGAGTGTTAGAAATCATAGATTGCAGATAGAAATGAAGGAGCTGTCTTTGCACATACAAATGTGATGGCATTTGATATGAATAATTTTTTCTGGTGGAATAATTGGGGGCTATGGTTCTTTCTTGCCTGCCTATGAATGTTCTCCTTTTCGCTCTCATCCAAATACCTCTCAAAAGAACTGCATATCACCAAAATCTCCTTACAATCGCCATGTGGAGGTATTTGAATTTTTTTTTTCCCCACCTGACCATTTGATCGTAAAGTAATATATGTTGCTGACATATGTCAAGTTCAGAACAACTCCTGTTTGCTTGATACTGTGGTTATGTTATTATGCAGGCTGCATCTGACAATTCAACAGCTCCTTCACATGTGCCTCCTTCCACAAGGCTTGGAACTGCCCCGTGTAGCACTAATTCATTACAAAATGCAAGAGCATTTTCAGTTGATGGTTCAAAGAAAAATGGTGTAGGAATTTCTTCCAATATTGTTGCTGAAACGTGCTCTTTGAAGAATGGTAGTACTAATAAGTCAGGAAAATCAGCTGTACAAAGAACTCTGAAATTTCGAATTAAAATGAAATCTGACAACTTAATTCAAAAGAATGTGGCGATTTATAGTGGTCTTGGGCTTGATATCTCTCCATCTTCATCAATGGACGGCAGCCCTATAGAAAATGGGGGCACGCCGCCTGTGTCTCAACAGAGTGGTGAAGAATCTCCATCTGGCATCATTCAGGTATAAGTGATTTTTTTAAAAATATAAAGCTATGCATACTCATTTTTCTGACATTATACTTACTTAACTATTAGTATTTAAACTCTGTGTAAAATGGAGCAGGCTATGATTTCCTTCCCTATCCCAGGTGGTGTGTTAATATCACCTCTACAAGACAGTATGCTTTACTTGACAAGAAGGGAAAAAATTCACGGAGACAGAAAATCTTTGTCTGCTCGTAATGGTCAAGAACCTTGTTCCATGTCTACTGATGAGTCAGATTCTATAATGGGAGAGGAAAATTTGTTGAAGAAGCAAAAAGTGAGAATATTGGATCCAAAGAAAAGATTAGGAAATAAAACTCCAGAGCGAAAGGATTTTCTCTTTAATGACCTGAAAGGCACCCCTCTGTTTGGTTCATTCAGTGATGCTGGTGAAACTGCTGAGGTGATTGGTAGGGCTTCTGAAGTCTCCAAGAAGGTCAATAAGGATGGGGCAAATGGCAGAATGGTGTCCACTGAGGCAGTGAAGGAGGAGTCATTGGAGTCAATGTCTGGCCAGGATTTTGACCAGAGTGATAAGAAACATATGGGAAATGGTTCCATGCAGATGATTATAGGGCGTAAGCTGGAAAATTCACTCAAAAATAACTCTGTTGGTTCTAAGAATAATGGCCAGGTTAAAGGTTCTATCAATTCTCAGAAGGTTGAGGTTGATGTAATGAAGTGTTTTGGTGAAGATTCTCAAAATGTTGAGACTAATAAGAAAGGAAAGCCATTATCCGATGGCAAGCACAAGTCTAAAGGGGATCAGAGTCTGAGTAGAGCTGTGGCTATTGCAAAGAAGGACAGTTTTGAGGCTGGTAATAATGAAATGGTAAACAATAGAAAGAGTTCTGGCTTTAGCAATGATTCTAAAAGTAAAATGGCTAAAAAAAAGTCATCGAAGGATAATAATGTTGGAGGCAGTAGTGCATATTCACTGAAATATGATGAACTGGAATGCATGGTTGATGGAACAGATGCAGTAGATGGGAGTATATATGATAATTTTACAGATGAGAGTGTATATAAAGTTAAAATAAAGGAAAGGCAAAGCAGTGATAAAAAGGAGAAGTTGATATCGGGGCCAGGCATAAAAGGTGCTTTAAACTCAGGTCCTGTTGCTGGAAATAAATCTGCTCTTGAAATGGTTCAAATGGCAGCTGCACCTCAACTTATTGAAGAAGATTGGGTTTGTTGTGATCGTTGCCAGAAATGGCGGCTTCTACCTGTTGGTATAAAGCCTGATCAGCTTCCAGAGAAATGGCTGTGTAGTATGCTAGACTGGCTGTAAGTTACTTTCTCATTTGGGGTTCATGAGTCTTATTATGCTAGATATAGTTTTAATTGAATGTGAATGTTAAAGAAGAACTGAGTACTATTTCTTACACCTTTTTCTCTCCTTCTGTACTATGTGTTATTGCCTTCTCAAATGTTGTTTTGAAATTGATTCCAGGCCTGGAATGAACCGGTGTGACATCAGTGAGGAGGTGACAACTAAAGCACTTTATGCCTCATGTCAAATGCCCTCTTCTGAAGGACTAAATAACATCCAAAGCAATGTCTCTGGAGCTGCAATTGGAGTGGGTTCTGATGTTCAGCAATTTGGCCTCAGTCACCAGAACTCCAGTTCTGATGTATTGTTTGATCAAAGGAAAAAGAAACTTGGTTCTAAGGAAAAGAAAAAGGCAGAAATCTGTACCGACAATCTTCTGCCTGCTGACTCCACTCAGAACCATGCTGAAGAATCTGGAAAAATTCCAAGTCACCAGCTTCCTGCAGAGGGAAACCTAACAAGGAAACCTGTTTCTCAACAACATAGCAAGTTGAATGGCTTGATGGAAGTGAAACAAATGCCAAAAGAGAGAGAAAAGAAAATGAATGGAGGTATTGTTTTATTTTTGAAGTTGATATTCATTATCTGATTTATTTTTATTGTACAAATGGTTCATTATTTTCAAATGAAAAATGTTGATGTTATCACAAATGTGCAGGTGATCGAAAACAGGGTAAATTGAAACGTAAAATGGAAGCTGATATATATCAACCTAGAACTCTTAAGAAGCCGAAGACTGAAGATATTTACATTACTGATGCACAGCTGAGTCCTGGCATGGACCTAGAAAAGGTGGCTCAAAATTCAAGAAATGGTTTTCCAGCAAAGGCTGATGGGAAAGATATGCGGAAATATGATCAGTATTGCTTATCTGAGGATGTACAGGACAAGTTGGTGGGTCCTCTAAAGAAACATGGAGACCAGACTCAGGTCTTGTCAAATGGTGGGTCTTTGGATCTAAAAACCTACAGTAAAAAGGGTTCTTCCTTGAAGAAAAGGAAATTGGAGGACTGGCAGGATGCTGATAAGCTTCACAACATGTCCTTTCAGGATGATAAACAGTATGATAAAGGTAGCGCAAGTGGCTCTAAGAAGGAAAAAAAGTTTAGAGTTTTAAACCCAGAGGCAAAATCATTTACTGAAAGTGAATATAAAATAAATAGAAGAGGTGAGATGAATCAAGTTTGCTTGTCAGGAAGTAAAAATCATGCAGCTGTTGTTGCAGAAGTTGGAAGTGTTGGCAAGGTCTGTCCACAAAGAAAGCATATTGAAAAGGTTGCATCTCACAAAGTTTCGGATCATGTTGATCCACTGGGCAGGGATTCGGGCTCTGGATTGCTATCATTGGCAGCAACTTCAAGCTCTTCTAAGGTTTCGGGTTCTCATAAATGTAGAATCAACTATGCAGATATGAAAGGTTCACCAGTAGAATCTGTTACTTCGTCCCCTTTAAGGATCCCCAATGATAGGGAGGGAAAGCTATCATTAAAAGTGAAGGAGGAGAGAGTTTCATGTGACTTGCATTCTGAATCTCTCAAAATTGCTTCAATAGGGTCTCGGGCTGGGGATGCTAAAGACAAAGCCAGGATTCAAGCTAAAACTTCTGAAGTTAGGGACAACAATTTGCTTAATTTTGATGTTGCTACTGTGCAACAACATGGTGATTGTACTAATTATGAAAACAGAGTGGACAAGTGCAACCAGGAAAGTGCACTTTCTTGGGAAAAATCTGGTAAGGTTACCTCATTGAGGGGTAAAGAAGAGGATAATAGGTCTGGTTCTGAGGTTGATAGGAATAAGACTAAGGTTTCTGCTTCAGAGAATGGTTATTTCAAAAATGGTGGGAGGCAAGAATCAGTTGTTGAGCCCAATTATGATGCATTTAGTCAATGAGGGCTCAAAAAATCAGGGCTCAAAAAATAATGCGAAGTGTAATTTTGCTCAGTCTAAATGTGAGGGTAAGAAAAACTCTGTTAGACATTGGCCAAGTGAAAATGGAAAGCAAACCGAACTAAGACAAAAAGATTATGAGAAATCAAATCCGAAAGTGGATGCTTCATTTAGCACTAGCAAAGAAATTTTCTCCCAAGAAAACCTAATACAGGATTTAGAGGATGGAAATAAAGCTGATACTGTTTGTAAAGAATCACAAGATGGCAAATCAAAAGTTTTATTGTCTTCGGTGGGTGAAGAAAAGAGGGAAACACTATCAGGCTCCAGAACTGCATGTGAGTCTAAAAAAGGAGATACCTATACTGAGCGTCTAATCCTTGCATCAACCAATGGTGATGTGGGCAATTTAACGAAAATTTCTGCTGGCACCAGCAGCAAGGGTGGGGTTAATTGTAGTTTAGGAACCTCTGGGCCTGATCAGCAACTCCCTGCAATGATCCCTGCAAGAACAAATTATAGCCAAACTGCCTACAACACCCTGAAAGAAGCCACAAACCTAAAAGATCGAGCCGATCATTTTAAGGTTACTTCAGCATTTTAAGATTTATTTTTTTAGCTCACGTGTTTTTCGCTTATACCTGGCATCTTTCCTTTCTTAACTGGCGATTTAAATGCTGTTTATTTTGCAGAACTCCGGGTTTGAATTTGAAAGTAATGAGACTTTCTTTGAAGCTGCCTTGAAGTTTCTTCATGGAGCATCGCTTCTAGAAAATTTTCACAAGGAGAGTAGCAAACATGGGAATATAAGTCAAATGCAAGCCTATACCACTGCAGCCAAACTTTTTGCGTAAGCACAATTTTTAAGCTGTAAATTGAAATTTATTATTTTATTTGAGCTTTTTTTTATTACATTTATGCTGCTCTTTGCTTATCTTAGTGTAAGTACAATATTGAAGCTATAACTAGATGGAATTCCTAAAGGAGTAGAAGTTTATTAGATGTCTTAGAGTTTATTAGTGCCTCTAAGGTTCTTAGAATTGTTTTTATCGACATCTTTAAGAGTTGATCCTTATTCTCAGACTGTTTGATATATAAGGAGAGGAAGGAAGCTTCTAGATACAATGCAGTATAATTGTTTAACCAATATTTATTCTATGAGATACTAGTTGAAGTATGTGCTTAGTTCCAGTTGTAAGTACCATTTTTCATCTCCTGGATAAACTCTTTTTCATAGTTTTGGATTGCGCTTTGGCATAAATCAAGAAAGCGATAGGGGCTATCAAGTTTGGGTTTTCCATGGCCAGATTTACTTTGTTGCAGTTTATGATTTTTTTCCTTTCTAGTGTTTACATTTATTTAAAGTTAACAAATTAGTTTAAATGGAGTTTCCATGCTTTTAAACCATGCCTTCAGAATCTATCTTGTGGGGGAGAGTGGAAGACATATTCTAAACTTCAAATAAGAATATCTTCACCTCTTATTTTCTATTAAAAATGTATAAATTAGTGATTTACATTACTATGAGGTGACATGTACGTATTCACCAACTAGTAATATAATTAAATGTGTTTGGATTAGCTTTTGGAGCATTGCTTCTGGAGAAAAAGGGAATAAATTGATTTTAGAGAATATATTTTGGAGAATAGCTTCTGAAAAGGTAGAAAAAAATAGCTCTTTTGGAAAACCTTGGTTGTGGAAATTAAGTACCCTATGAAGATGGGTTATATATAAACATAAGATCAAACATGACCTCAGATAAGACAACAATATTTTATTCATAAACATGTTATTTTTATTTTTGTTTCTGTTTAAATTTTTTCTGCCATCATCCTAATAAGTTATTCCTGGATCTGTCATCTTTTCCTTGAGCAATTTACTTTAAGCTTGCATTCAGCCGTTAAATGCCTTTTTGAAATGAATTTCAGATCTTGTGCCCGCGAGTATGAAAGACACCACGAAATAGCTGCAGCTTCTTTGGCATATAAATGCATGGAGGTTGCGTATATGAGAGTGGTTTATAGTAAACATTCTAGTATAAACAGGGATCGGAATGAATTGCAATCAACTCTACAAATGGCTCTTCAAGGTAACCGAGTTAGTTGTGAATATTTTGTAGTAATGCTTCATGTCTTCTAGTTGTTGATGCATGTTGATTTTGCAATGTCTTTTACTTGAACACTTCTGGCAATGGATTTATAAATGTGATGCATCAGTGTATCAAAGCCCCCCTTCCCCCCACCACCTCCCAAACTGGTAATTTTGTGTTTGGGAATTTGATGGACGCATGCTTCCAATTGTGATACAAGTCAGTGATGTATCGCTGCATTTTTATTCTTTGTTTTAGGTGAATCTCCTTCGTCTTCTGCATCAGATGTCGATAACTTAAATAATCAGGCAGCTGTGGATAAGTTTACTTTGCTCAGGGGTGCTGGCACTCATGTTGCTTGTAACCAAGTCATATCTGCTCGTCATCGTACAAATTTTGTCCGTCTTCTTGACTTTGTAAGTTACTACTTTTATTGATACACACTATGGATTGTTAGGAAGGTTTTGTCAAATTTTTTTGGTGGTAAAAAACCATGGAGTATTGCAACTTTTATTGGGGATCAAGGCATTTAGCAATGCAAGACAATATAAAGGAACTGTAGTTCTGTGTGAGATATTAATATTTGAAAGAAAAGTCAGTATGGAGGTTCAGAATATGTTCCTTTGAAGTCTATGTCACAGATCTTAGCTCAAACTTGTGTTTCTTGGAAGTCTTGCACTTTATTAGATGTATGCTTTTGTTGGTGGTAAAGATAGAATGATGAGCTGGTTATTGCTTTTATCATTCTTTCTGAATCTTTTTAAATAATAAGTGCTTAGTTGCATAGTTATTGAGTTTCACCTATTGAATCCGTATGAACAAGAGGGTTTTATTATATGGTCCGATAGTTATAACTTCCTATGTATGGTCACTATGGATCACAAGTAGCATGTGATTTTGCAGACTCAGGATGTAAATTATGCAATGGAGGCTTCTAGAAAATGCCAGAGTGCTTTTGCAGCTGCTAACGTGATCATGGAAGAGGCACGAAATGGGGACTGCATAACTTCTATGAGGAGGGTTATTGATTTGAGCTTCCATGATGTAGATGAGCTTGTAGGTCTGGTTTGTACTGCAACGAAAGCCATAAGTTGTGCTCATCTCGGTGGTGCTAGAGATTAACTTGATACTGTATATAATGTTATTTTTTGGTTTTGCTTCTCTACCAATATGGCATTTGGAAAGGAAGGGGAAATAGGACATCTCCATAGGTTGGCACTTTGAAACCTGTGAAGAGGCAGGTCACCCTTCTGTACATGTGTACAAAATGAGATTGATTAGAAAATTTTGTTATGTATTTTGAATTTGCTCAGGTTCTTGTTGATGTGGAAATGGGCACAATACTCTCACCCTCCAATTTTTATAGATTAGAAAGGGGGATGGATTCCTGCTGTTTAAGTGACACAGGATGGACATTTTGTTTTAGTTCTATGCTATATTCTTTTCTCCACTGAGTTGGAGCCCTGGGAAAAATAGAGTCTGGAAATGTTAGGCAACAAATTTTTGAGGGCATTGAATACTCTATATATAGTTATATATAATTGGTCATATAGTTATATATAATTGGTCTTTTTTTTAACTTAAAAGAAATATGCTCTTCTATCATCTTATGGAATTTGTGAATAGACAGAATTTCTTGCAGAAAGGTTCCTTTCGTGTGTGTGTGGGTGCGTTGAACCTTTACTTTTCCATGCCAGCTATGGGCTTTGAAGGAAGGACAAATACAGGTATCTTTTTCCTCTTCATAGCCTCATTTATAAATCTTGGTTTCATGTCTTTGCTTTATGATTTAAGTCCCTGAATCTTTGTAGGTCATACTGTTGACAATTGAATTCTGGTTAACTGTTTAAAAGGCAGAGCTTCCAAAGTGTATTTATGCAGGGCACCTGGTGAAGATTATTGGCTGCTAAAAAGCTTGGTTTGCTATAATTTTATTTTGACCCACTTATTTATTTTCTGTAATCTTTTCATTTGAACTTACTAACATTGTTATTGGCATAAATCGCAGTAGTTATCTTTTCATCTTATGCTGCATACTGCATTAAAGCTTTAATGAGGAGGCATTGAAGATCTCTATCTGTCAGCTTGTGTCTTGTATTTTCCCCATTGAATGGGTAAATGAATCTATCTTGTAATTTTCTTCTTTGTGGTTACAGACATCAATGTTCTGAGTTTCTCAATTAGTGAAGCTTTGGCAGTCTTGATTATGTGGTCATCTCATGTTTCAACATGTTTCTTTTGATTGGTTGAGTTGGTTTTACATGCCTCTAGAGGAATCTTCTTCCTGTTTTTATTTATTTAAACCACTTTACTCTTCTTTCTTTTCCTTTGTTTTCAAATTAGTTAGGACAAGAATTATTTTATTTTGGGAAAATCACACTAAGGTCCCAGTTAAGGAAAATAATATTAGAAAAGTTCCATAGCTTGTCAATGACAAGTAAAAGAGGCAGCATTAACAACTCAAACTGCTATCATTGATAAGTAACGAGATTTTTCTGATATTATTTTCTTTAACTGAGACTTTAGTGTGATTTTCTCTTTATTTTTTCTTGATTTGCTCTGCTGGGATTATCTTGGGGGTTTGATTGGATAAGATGAGGCTTGACTGCATTGAACTTTGGTTTCTTCAGTTAGAATGTTTTGTAGGAACTTTTTATTTTGGGAAAATTACATTAAAGGATCTGAATTTGATAAAAATCAAATTTAATGATATCAAAATTTGTAGTTACTCCAAATGATCAATAGTTTCTATTTGCTTTTAGGGATTTATTATAAGGTTTGCAGGCTACTTGAGAAAGTTAAAGTATCTTTCATAGTAACTTTTCTAAAATCTGATAGCAACTCTTAATAATCTCTCAGGCCACTTTTGGTACACATGAAAGGAAGTTGCTGAAAGGGGAAAATCTTCCCTAACATGTTTGGTTCAAAAGATCTAGGCTTCTTAAAGAACCATGCTTCCCTCAAAGAAGCAGGTCTTCTCGTTTTAGATTATGAAAGTGGGTTTCCTTCATGGAATCAAAAGTTTGCCCCCATTTAGCTGTTATCAAATATTCTAACCAATGGTGCATTTAGTTGCTGAAGCAGTGAAGCCGCTGGGTATTGTATTCAGCACCAGCTCATTCCAGATGAAACCATTGTCGAAGAGCATGTCACCTCTTCGGCTTTGTCAAATTCAGATTGAAGCCTGATATAATGCCGTTTGCCTGTTTCTGAACTCATCTATCTGTGTGTTATGCTTGAAGCCATGAAGCTTGTGGCCTTAATGCTTTTATCCCTCTACAGATCTGTCCGGTGATTTTGTTTGAATAATATTTTTGTCTTCTGCTTCTCCCCATCTTTCTTTTTCTTAAAAATAATTCCTGCCAACCAAATATGATACTCTGGTCCTTAATATAAGACATAGTGTGTAGTACAAATTGCATTACAAATTTTATCCTATATTTAGGACTGGAGGTAGTATTGATATAACTTTTATTGCGTATGAGTCCTTTAGATGTAATTTTTCCTTTTATTTTGTTGTAAACAGCTAGCCCTTTATGTCTTAATTACTCAGCATACATTTCACACACATCAAAAGTTTGTAGCATGGAACTTATATGGTGTGACTATGCAAACATGCAGATATTTCTGATAGAGGACATGGTCAATCGTATGTCCAAGAATCTTAAATTGAACTTAGAGAATTGTTATCAGGGCTCGCTTTTAATCTCTTTTTTTTTTGGTATAATGTTTATTATGCTAAAAAAATTTGAAAGTATCAATAATCTTTTTTAATCTATTGCATTACATTATTAAAGATCGGATAACTTTTTGAGTATTTTGACTTTGATTTGAATTTTGTATACTAGTCATCTATCAAGGCATTAAGAGAGTGAAATCATTTCTTTCAGCTGTTGTAAAAAAAAAAAAACAGAGAATGAAATCATTATGAGTTGGTAAAAATTCAGGATTTGATAACTTCATGTCCTTCATAACCAAAGACTTTTAAGATATTCAATAATTTTGAACATTTTTAAAATCCTTACAAGTATTTAAAGATGGTAGTAGTATTACCTAAAATTACATTTGCAAAGAGTGGTTCAAACACATGAGAAAGTACTAACATGATCATCGCCCATCTTCAATCTCAAATGCTAACTGTTTCTGGATGCTATCATAGGCAGTTGAAGTGCTAGCACTAGCATTCCCATATCCATCAACTACATGACCAAGCAAGCATTCACATTCTTCAGACATCATATCCCCTCCTTTTACCCAAGGATGCTTTTTCATAGCAATTAGACCCTCTAATTTTGTTGCTACTTCTTTCATAGTTGGCCTTTCCTCCCCATTCACTCTAATGCACCTCCTTGCTAAGAAAGCAACCTCCTTTAATTGTTGTGCATTTTTCTGATCCAACACTCGATTGTCAAGAATCTGCCATAAGTTGTCTTCTTTCATTGAAGATGCAAAGTACATAGCCAAATTTCTTTGTTCTGGCCTATTGAATTCAACCGCTTTATTCCCAGTGATTAGCTCCACAAGCACAACCCCAAAGCTATAAACATCACTTTTCTCATTAAGTTGACCTGTAAGGAGGTACTCTGGATCCAAATATCCCAGTGTCCCTTGAACCACGGTGGTAACTT
The DNA here is from genome assembly GCA_019022615.1 of Acacia melanoxylon. NCBI lineage: Eukaryota > Viridiplantae > Streptophyta > Magnoliopsida > Fabales > Fabaceae > Acacia > Acacia melanoxylon. The sequence continues at coordinate 6,736,455 of JAFJYJ010000011.1, forward strand.
GAGTTTCATCAAGTGGAACAAGTCTTGAAGCTCCAAAGTCAGAAACTTTTGCTTGGTGACTATGATCTAACAATATGTTGGCAGATTTAATATCACGATGAATAATTGGAATAGAAGCGGCAGAGTGTAAATATGAAATGGCCTCGGCTATTTCTGCAGCTATCCTTAATCGAGTCTCCCACGAAAGAGAGTGCTCATTCTTTAGTGGGTCTATATGGTCAAGAAGGGTGCCATTGTCCACAAACTCATAAACCAACAAGGGAACTTCAGTTTCAAGACAACACCCAAAAAGTTTAACCACATTCCTATGGTTGATTTGGGAAAGTACTGTCACTTCATTGATAAAATCCTTAACTTGTCTTGAGTCACCTCCTACTCTGGACTTTTTAATGGCAACAAGTGAGTTATTTGGTAATATGCCCTTGTAAACCGTGCCTTGTCCTCCACGACCGAGAAATCTGCTTTCATCAAAGTTGTTTGTGGCAATTTTGAGCTCGTCTTCGGTAAAAATTTTGGTTCTATCAATGTATTCTTGTTGTTGATGAAGTTGCTGCAACATATAATTTCCTCCATTTTGCTCAAAATATTGTCTTCTAAGTTGTTTTAGTGCTCTTTGCTTGTTTCCCCAACATAATGTGGAGACCAATGTAAAGATAACAAGCAAGCCTACAGAAATGCCTGCAAACAATGTTCAAAATATTATCAGAGTTGTTAGTAAGTGGTGTTGTTTGTCAATAAACCATGGCTTTGAACACTTCATGATAGTGATGTTTTGTTTATTCCCCATCACCCCCTGGTCCAATAGTGTTGAGTATCTCTTGTTGCAGGTGAGTCTTGTGGGCAGAGATAAAGAAGCTTGTTTGTGGTTTTTGAACTCAAATTGGTAATGCTTTGAATGAAAACAAAAGTTTCTCTAAATATGGAAAGGAGGCATGCAAATTAACCATTGTGACACAACTGAAATAAATTGTTCAGCAATTGACACAACTTAAAAAAGATATTTGCATGTCATTAAAATAAAGTGCTGATGTATTACGTTTCTTGATTGGTAACATATAGTTACATTTGTGTGTGTGTGTGTTTTTTTTAAAATATAATGCTAAAGTTGTTGACTGCCTTTTATTTTTATTCAAGGAATGGGATGACAAAACTATTTTTAAATCCAAATCAAAATCGAGTCAATTTAACACTGTTAGCTAAGATGAGTCTAACGATAAAGGGTTAATTACTATGATATTCTTACCCAGTGAAATTTCTATGATGGGGAACTTGCAGCCTGATCCGTCTTTATAGCCATCGCCTCTATAACCCCATGGACATGAACAAGTATAATTTCCATTGATGTTGTGGCATCTCCTACTGCAACGATTGTCCCCATCGCACTCATTAATATCTGCAAAATTAATCTTTAAGCTGATTATACATATCTCCAAGCACAACTATTATAAATATCAAAATCTTGTTTAAAATATAATTAAGGGTTAATATAATTTTTGCTCCTTAAATCTAACCTTATTTTTGTTTTAGTCCCTTAAGTTAAGTTTCTTTTAGTTTAAAATATTGGGTTAAGATGCAATTTTAAATTTTGAAGAGTATAAAAGTAGACATAACATTTAAAAACAAGAGAAACTTTAACAATTATGTCAAATTGGTCCAAACGCCCTCTTTTTTTTTTTTTTTTTTTTTAATGTGGGACCCACTTGTTCTCCTTCTAATTTTATAATTATAGTGGAAGTTTGTGCCAATTTTATGAAATTGCTAAAATTGCACCATTTTTAATATGCTTTGCTTATTTTTGCTCTCTTTAAAACATAATTGTACCATACGCTCATGAAAGACTTTGTATTTAAAATTGCATCTTAACCCTAAAATGTTAGTCCCTATAATTAAATAAAAACCTGAACCATTTTACCCTTTGAATGACCAAATCCATGGTTTCAAACTTTTAGGAGTAAAAAATGGGGGCAAATTGGATGGATCAAATATTAACTACCTCGGTTCTAAATATAAGACTCAATTGACTTTTTTTTGGAGAGATTAAGGAAGTTAATTAAATTATTTTTATTTTTTCTTCAAACTAATTTGTTTGACTTATAAATTAATATATATCTAATAATATACAATATATGATATGATTAAGTAACTTATTTAGCTTCCTTAATTTCTAAAAAAAAAGAGTCAACATGGTGTCATATTAGTAGAGCTAGAAAAACGGGCCGAAAAGTAAATGTTTGCTCGTTAGTTAGCCTTGAATTTACAAGGGCCGAACTCAAATTTTTGCCTTAAAAGTGAAAGCGGGTCTAAAATTTTAGCGATGAGGGCCTAAAAGGATCACCTTATAAATGTTGATCTTTTAGATCTGTATTTTTTTTTAAATAAATATTTACATAATAATAATATTATTGATTTCTTTATACTTTATTAACGATGTTACAAATATTTAGTTGCTATTATCTTTTTTAGAATTAATTTCCATAAAAACATCTTACATCAAGAATCCTAAAAATTTAAAATTTATAAAAGATGTTTATTATTTCATAAGCATTCTTACTAATTTTGTATTTTTGACTTATTTTCTAAATTGTTTTTTTTTATCATTGTGATGTTTATTTTGTTGATTATTTACACTTTTCAAAACATATTTATAAAAGTATTTTTAATTTTGTTAAGTCTTCTCATTAATTATTTGTAATTGTAGTATGTGAACAATATTTTACGTTTAATTATGATTTAGTGGTTGTATTTATTTGTTGTATAATGTATACCATTTACACATTAATTTTGACAACATTTATATGTTAAATTAGGACTTGTTTTAATTTTATTTCTTTTAAAAAAAATTAAAAAAATAGTAAAAGATTATTAAAATAGTTTTGGCCTTCAGGCCGGCTAAAAAAATGACCCTTTATGCTTAAAGGTCGGGTCTCAAAACATAACTGTTTTTCACCGGGCCCTATTTAACAACTCTACTACTTACGTTAAAAAAAAAAAAAAAAATCTACTATTTAGGAATGGAAGGGATTATCAATCTATAAAATTAAACGTTAGTAGTAAGTTGAAAACAGAGTAGCTCTGTTTCGGAAATTGGTAAAGCTGACTGAGGCTTACCTTTGCAGCCGGTATCGAGATAGGGATTGCCTCTGAAACCATCTTCACATACGCAGTAGTACCCAATACCACTTACTGACTCTTTACATCTACTGTTTTGCTTGCAGGCATAGCTCCTTGCATCTTTCTTGGCTTCACGACATGTCTGATTGGAAACAGCCCAATCCACAACCACGGGAAATTGTGTTCTGTTGCTGAGATCAAGCAGCTCTCGTTTTGAGAAGTTGAAGGATCCTTCCTTGGCAACAAACGCATAGCCGCAAGGGTTGAAGTCACGCACCTTCGTGTAATTGTAAAGCTCCCTAAGGTGATGTCATAGTTCCTTATGGCTTGAGGGAAACTGGTCTGACAGCATCCCACACCAGAGCATGTGCCTGCTTCCTCAAACCCCGTCTCGTTACTGCAATTCAACATGCAGCCAGTGCTAAACGTGCTGTCTATGTCACTGAGGTAAGCGTAGGTGTCACACCCCACCACAGTGAATCTGTTCTCCGTGTTTGATATAGAAAACTTGCCGAACTCCATTGTATCCAAGTTATATCAATAGTTTGAATCATAGCAATGGTTGGAAACGTTCTCCGGAGACGGTCAATTCAGGAGGATCCAGGGAGATGTTGAGAACTGTATATTAGAGCCGTAAATCAATTGTGTTGTGGCTTCTCCAGATGATGGTGAAGTGGTGGTTGTGCAGTTGAGGAAGAAGTTTCATCGATGTAGCAGTTCTCGCTAGTGCCAAAGGGATATGGGATGCTCACGTTTCCACACGTGTAGTTGCAACCCGGTTTCGTCTGGGCTTCGGCCGCCGCCGCTGCGACGGCCGTGGTGACCAGCAATGCCAGTTTCAAATGCAGTGAGTTCAACAAACCCATCTCTCTTGTCGATATATAGATCGGATTTACAGTGTGGGATATACGGGGATTAAGAGCTAGGTGGCTAGCTATTGTTATATATGGATCACTTCAATCACTGATCATTCATCTGTAACGATCTCATCTTATTAATGGCGCGTCCAAATCATTGACGCAAAGGGTCTTGGTCTTCTCTCTTTCTATAGGTTGGTTCTGGAACTCCAGTCAGTACGTTCTCTTTGTTTGATTTTTCTCTCTTTTTTAAGGGACGACTTTGACTATATAAGTGTTTTTTTTTTTAGAAGCCTATACATGTGGTTATGACTGACTTGTCCCTTGATGCAGAAATCTTCCCAATCATGTGTTCCATGTTCACAGAGCTCCTAAGGTATCTTTATATACTCCCATCAAATTCAACTATTTTTTAACTTTATTCTTATCTAATATAAAAATATTACGAGGTGCTAGGACAAAAATTATTTTTCCCACACTGCCCTATAAATAGAACTATATGAGTATATAGTAAGAGAGATCCAAGCCAAAATGAATTAGTGAAGGAATTTCAGGCGTGCTTAAATTCGAATGACTCCCAAGTAGTACCACTTAGTGAATCAAATGTTATGCGTCAAATTCTCTCTTCTGTATATCTTTCATAGCAGGTCTTTGTTTGTGACCGTGGGTATATGATATCTCTATTCATGATGCTTGTACTATAATAAATCACCATTTTGCAGATACCAACATAAACATATTGTCATTTTCAGTATCGAAACTAGTCTTCTTGTGAAGCTTTGTAACGATTACATTCTTGTCATTTGGGTAGTGTATTAGGTGATACCTTCTTAAAAAAGCTTGTAATGTTTTTAAATTAAAAATGTTCTTTATTCAATATCTTAAAAGTCATTAGTTAAGGATAAAAGTAAATCAATCATGAGGAGAAGCCACAACACAATTGATTTACGGCACTACTATAAAAGTTCTGAACATAACTTGCAAAGAGGGGAAGAACGACCGAAAGTATAGCTCTAACACACGAGAAATACTAACATTAAAATAATTTGCAGCCTAATCTGTCTTTATAGCCGTGGTCTCGATAACCTGTAACGAACCAGCCTCATATTAAAGTGGACTTGGATTATGAAAAGAGTATTATTGGGCTGATAACTTTTGATTTAGGGTAGGCCAAAGTAAAGATATATATGGACAAAGGAAAGACTAGAAAGAGTGTGGAATGGTTTCTGCTTTTCTCCCTCTTCAGATTCTCTTCCCTTTTTTGAACCTCCTTCTGTCATCTTTTATTTCTCTTTTCTGATATATTTCCATTTGTACTGGAACTTTCCTATGGTTTCCTTGTACCGCTATGAGCTCTATGACTGCATAATATTGCTTATTTGAATCTACAATTGAGTATATTATATCATTGTATTCCCTATCGGTTTTAGAACATATACATAACCCCGCGGACGTGAACATGCATAATTGACTGGGACATTGTGACATCTCATACTGCAGCGATTATCCTCGTTGCATTCATTAGAGTTTGAAAAAAATTATTTTTTCAACTGATTATACACATCTCTAAGATAGAATTATACATATCTCTAAGCTCAGCTATTATAGAGATCAAAATCTTGTAGTACAAGTTATATCTCAAATTTACAAACTTAGCCATTTCTTTGGGGATTAAAAGAAAACAACAAGTGAGAACCAGCAGAGAGGAGAAGTCACAGACACATGCACATAACATATAGACAAACGTGATTGAAACTTCGAATTTGAAAACATAGTTATTTCTTTTTCTATTCTTAATATACGACCCAACTGATTTTTTTGGGAGATATTAAGGAAGCAAAAAAAAATTACTTTTTGTGTGTGTGTGTATTCAACCTTTGCTTTTCCATGCCAGCTATGGGCTTTGAAGACAGTACACTTACAGGCATCTTTTCCTCTTCATAGCCCCATTTATAAATCTTGGTTTCATGTCTTTGCTTAATCATTTAAGTCCCTGTGTCTTTCTTTGTAGGTCATATTGTTTAAAAGGAGAGCAGCTAGCAATCCAAAGTGTATTTATGCAGGGCACCCACTGGAGAATATTGGCTGCTAAAATGCTTGGTTTGCTGTAATTTTATTTTGATCCACTTATTTATTTTTGTAATCTCTTCATTTGAACTTACTAATATTGTTGTTGGCATAAATCGCAGTAGTTATCTTTTCATCTTATGCTGCAAACTGCATTAAAGCTTTAACGAGGAGGCATTGAAGATTTCTATCTGTTAGCTTGTGTCTTGTATTTTTCCCATTGAATGGGTAAATGAATCTATCTTGCGATTTTCTTCTGTGGTTACAACATCAATGTCCTGAGTTTCTCTGTTAGTGAAGCTTTCACAGTCTTGATTATGGAATCCACATTCCATGCTTTTCTTTATGTCTTCTTAAGTGCTTCTCTCCCTAAGAAGTACATAAAAAAATATTGATGATATTTTTTTTTAATTTTTTAGATTAAATTATATGTTGTATCTCGAAATATTTTTTACATCTAATATCTCAAATTAATTAATTTTCGGGATACTAGTATTACAAGAAAAATATTTTTAAATGCAAAATTTGGAATTAATTAATTTGAGATACTGGTGCAAAAAAATGTTTTAGAATGCAACATATAATTTAATCTAAATAAATAAAATTAAAAAAAATGCCATCAATATTTCTTTACATGCCTCATAGGTAGAGAAGCAGATAAAGAAAAGCATGAAATGTGAACTCCTTGACTATGTGGTTATCTCACGTTTTAGCATGTTGTTTCTTTTGATTGGTGTAGTTGGTTTCACACTCTTCGAGAAGAATCTTCTTCCTGTTATTATTTATTTAAACCACTTTACTATTCTGTTTTCTCTTAATTAGTTTGTTTTCAAATTAGTTAAGGATGAGCATTATTTTATTTCTTCTTGATTTGCTCTGCTGGGATTTTATTGGACAAGGTGTGGCTAGATTACATTGAACTCTGGTTTCTTCAGCTAGAATGTTTTGCAGGAACATTTTACTTTGAGAAAATTACATTAAAGGATCTTAATTTGATTAAAAATCAAATTTAATGATATCAAAATTTAGTAGTCACTCCAAATGATGAATAGTTCCTATTTTCTTTTAGGGATTTATTACAAGGTTTTCAGGCTACTCAGGAAAGTTACAATAACTTTCATAGTAACTTTTCTAAAATCTGATAGCAACTCTGCCACTTTTGGTACAAATGAAAGGAAGTTCCTGAAAGGGAAAATGAGAGAGAAGATCTTCCTGAACATGTTGGTCCAACAGATCCAGGCTTCTTAAAGAACCATGCTTTCCTCAAGGAAGTAGGTCTTCTCCATTTAGGTTATGGAATTGGGTTTCTTTGAAGGCCGAAATTTGTCCCCATTTGCCCTAAGTTATCAAATATTCTAACCATTGGTACGTTTAGTGTTCATTTGGAATAGTGATGACAAAAATAATTTATTTTCAATCTAATTTTTGTAAATGTAAGATAGGATAATGATAATTTGGATGGTCAGTTGAAATAAAAAATGGCTGGAAAGAACATAAATCTTATTGAATACTACATATATACATTAGTTGTATATATTATGATAATTAAAGAGAAAAATTAAAATTAAAATAAATAAAAAAGAGTTAAATTATTATTAAAAATGAAAAAAAAAAATTAAAGTCCTTAATTAAATATATTTAATGGATGAAATTGTTTCTTGTATCTTTACTCAATAAATTTTTGAATGAAAATTCCTGTGAAACTTACATCTCAAGTTGTTTTACCTGTGTCCGTGTTCGTATTTCTATATTAAGAATAGACAAGTTAACACAAACATATATAAATTTATCATTTAAAAAACAGTATGTAAATGAAATAATTTAATAATTAAAAAAATCAACGGAAGATGCCAAGAAAGACGAAGTTCATGAAATAATGGCAGTTGTGTAAAAACGGCGTGAAACATGTCCTCACTATAATATTTTAATAATTAATTATATCCAATAGAAAGTCCCCCATTTGGCCATTTCCCTGCGACGACTCCAAAATTAGCACTCTTGTGAGAGAGAGAAACACGGCAACGCTAAGGAGAAGTTGGAATTTTTCGCTTCTGATAGAATGAGTTTTTTTTTTTTTTTTTTTTTTTTTTTCCCTCCCGAAAATGAGGTTTGTATCCAATGCCTTCTCAAACACCTTCACTGGACTTATTCCCACATTGACTGAGCTTTTGGACCCCTCAACGCCATGCCAAACAGAGCCAAGGAATTATTTTCAAGAGGCAGAAGGAAAAACGCTGGCGTGAAACCCTTTCTTACAGGGCCAAAATGTTTAGTATGAAAGCTGAAATACTGGAAAGGAAAAATATTACTACCTCTGGTCTATAATATAAGGTCTCATTCAATTCCTAGTATAATTACAAACTCATAACAAACAGATAAATGAGTTCAGAAACAGGCAAGCGAATCATCAATTTGTGCAGGGTCTTCATCTGAACTCTACGAGACTGAAGAGGAGGCCGTATGCTAGTCGGCAGAGTCAACAGGGTCAACATCTCGGATGAGCTGGTGGTGTTGAACACAATCCCCAACGGCTTCACTGTTTTAGTAACTTTACGTTGTCATGTATTTGTCCTTAGATGTAATATTTCCTTTTATTTTGTTGTAAACGAACCCTCTATACGTTAGTTACTCTCATACATTGCGCACACATCAAAAGTTTGTAGCACAGAGTTTACATATTGTAACTAAGTAGACACGCATGATATTTCTGACAGAAGACATCGTCAATCGTATGCACAATCGTATGTACAAGAATCTTCAATTGAACTTCAGATAATTGTCATTAGGGCTCGCTTTAAATCTCCCTTCTTCTCTCTGCTCCAAAATAATAATAATTCAGCCATTTTTATTTTTTAAAATAAAACTACTAGTCCTATTTTTTAATCTTGTAAATATTTGTTCATTTTATGTCCATCGATCGTGGTTAGGACATTTAATTTGTACAATGTCCGCCAACATTGAATCATGACTACTTTGAGAATTATTCTTTCTGCTGTTATTTAAAAAGAGAATGAAGTCATTATCAAATGATTATAAAATTTCAGGATTTGATAAGTTGATTTTACTTTTATCCTTAATAACCAAGGAGTTTTAAGATATTCAACAACTTTGAACATTTTTAAAATCCACACAAGTCTTTCAAGACAGGCAGACAACATACCTTTAACTCTTACATTTTGCACAAGAGTGGAATGAGTACAGCTCAAACATGAGAGAAATCCTAACATTAAATAATCATCGCCCACCAGCAATCTCGGATGCTATTTGTTTTTGCATGCTATCATAGCCAACCAAAGTGCTAGAACTAGCATTTCTGGCTACATTGTTGAGATTATTAGTGTAGTTTGTATTTGGGCCTTGTATATTGGGCTGGGTTTAGATATGTTTGTGTTATATAAATATAGAACACTCACACTCATTGTATTAGTTGATTGATGAATAATAAAGTAATTTCTTCAGCTCAACATAGCATCAGAGCTTCAGGGTTTGAGTCCAAGAAAATGCCTCAAGATTTAACTTTAGAGGCCCAAGACCAAAACCAAAAAATAGCCCACAACCCGGTTGCATCTCAAGATCCGGTACCCGAATCTGGTCGGATCTCCAAGACAACCATAGCGCGAAAACAATACTCGATCACCAAGACATCGGATTCCCAAGAACGCTCGAAGTTGCGGGAACAAGATCCGGCAACAAACATCGATCTCCAGGGCCAAAGGTCAATCACCACGGCTGCTCACCATCTACGATCAATCTCCAAGGCTGAAGGTCAAGAACTACGGCTGATTAACATCTGTTTCCTCTTTCACGCTGGAAGACGCACACAATTCGTCTTTACGCAGAAACTCTGATCCTCTGCACAGTCCAGAAATTATTCTTCGTCTTCGGCTTGGCAACGTGATTTGCGTTTTTGCTGCACATCCAGAACTGAAGAAACCGGAGATGACCTGATTCTCTCCAAGCATACCACCACATAAATGGAGCACGAGGTGGAGAGTCGAGTCATTTTGGATGTTATAGTTGGCAAGGGTCCGTCCATCCTCAAGCCTTACCCGCGAAAATCAATCACTGCAACAAATTTTGATTTTGCAAGCACCGTTGATGTTACTTTTTTCCTGATTTATGAAAATCAAATTCTCGGTGCCAACATCTATCACACGCCTGGTAATTCGTATTGACCGTCCTCTGCTTTGTAATTCTCATCTGCACTCATCTCAAAATCTCTATGTTAGTGTAATTTCTTTGTTAGTGTAATCCCTCTGGTTTGTGCAACCACTCATGGCAGATAAAAGGGAAAAGAATGAGCTCCCTGGAGATTCCATTCTTTTTGCTCATCCTCTCTACCTATACCTTTCTGATACACAAGGATAAGCCATTATACCACAAGTGTTTATTGGATGTGAGAACTACACCGTATGGAGCAGGTTAATGAGTATCGCCTTAAAAGGAAAATAGAAATTGGGTTTTATAGATGGGTCCTGTAGTAAGGAAGCACATGACAGTGGCCTCCATGATCAGTGGGAACGGTGCAATGTTGTTGTTCTCTCGTGGTTATTGCATTCGCTTTCTAAGGACTTGGCCAACAATGTAATTTTTCATCAGGAAGCTCACCTTGTTTGGCTTGACTTGAAGGAGCATTTTGACAAGGTCACAGGCTCTGGAATTTTCAGTCTTCATAGAGAAATTAACTCCATGAGGCAAGGAACTCTCACTGTTTCACAATATTACTCCAAGATGAAAGAACTTTGGGACGAAGAATCCGTCCTATTGCCAATTCCATCCTATAAGTGCCCTACCTCTCAAGTTTACTCCCAACGCCTTCAGCAACAGAAGCTATTACAATTCCTGTTAGGACTCAATGACACTTACAGTGCACCTAAGAGTCAAATTTTGTTGATGAACCCCTTACCGACTGTGAATCAAGTGTTTAATTAGTATGATTATGGAGGATGAGGCTCAGCGTCATCTCAGTAACAGTGTCTCGACACAGCCACTTGAAGGCGTTGCGATGATTGCTCGTGGAAGAGGAAGAAATATTCCATTGCAAGAATGCTCCCATTGTAATAAGAAGGGACATATAAAAAAAATTGCTAGCATTTAGTTGGATTCCCTACTGATTTTAAGGGGAACAAACCAAAGAAATTTTAGGCAGCCAATCTCATTCAATCTGACAAAGAGGGAGTTGTAGCTAGTGACGACATAATTGCGCCAACTTTTACCCGTAAACAATACGACAAGATGATGGAATTCCTTAAAAAGGACAATGAGTCACAGTCAAATATACATGCATTGACCGGTACAGGTTTGCATTGCTTTCCTTTTTCCTTATTCACATGTTAATTGGGTAATAGATTATGGTGCAACTACTCACTTAGTTGGAGATTTATCTTTGCTAAATTCGTATGAGAAATATACAGGGCCTATTAAAACAATTAAAATTCCTAATGGTGATAAAGTGATAGTTACTCATATAGGAAGAGTAAAATTTTCCAATGAATTTGAGTTACATAATGTTTTGTATGCACCACAGTTGCAGTTTAATCTCATATCGGTCTCAGGGATTACAAGAAATGCACATTGCATGGTTTTTTTTCCCCTAACCATTGTCTTTTGCAGGGCCTTCAAGCTGGGAAAATGAGGGCGACTAGTAGATTAGTTGAGGGTCTATACATACTGCAAAATGACACAAATACTAATATACATCTTAAATCTGTTCATTGCTTCGAATTGCTTCACATGGATGTCTGGGGTCCATATAGGACACCTACACATCAAGGTCACCAATTCTTTCTTACAATTGTTGATGACTACTCAAGGTCAACTTGGGTGTTTCTCATGAGACATATATCTGAAACTACTGGATACATAAAGAACTTTGTTGCCTATGTTCTTAATCAGTTTACTTTCCATGTTAAACGAGTACGTAGTGATAATGGAACTGAGTTTGTGAACAATAATTTGCAAACATTTTTTCTTGAAAAGGGTATTATACATGAAACATCTTGTCTATATACTCTGGAACATAATGGAATTGTGGAGAGAAAGCATAGGATCCTTATGCAAGTTTCTAGGAGCCTTATGTTTCAATCTCATGTACCCATTTGGTTCTGGGGGGAGTGTGTCAAAATGGCAACATACCTAATTAATTAATCGGGTACCCTCTAGGATCTTAGGTTTTCAAACTCCCTATGAAAGGGTGTACAAGAAACAACTTGATTATAGTTGTTTAAAAACATTTGGTTGTTTGGCATATGCTACTAATTTGACTAATTGTGATAAATTTCAGTCTCGTGCCATTCCTTGTGTGTTTCTTGGTTACCCAAGTCATCAAAAGGGGTATGTTCTTCTTAACTTTCACACTAAGAGCATTTTGGTTAGTAGACATGTTGTCTTTATTAAGGAAGCATTCCCTTTTCTTGATAATTTGCATTCTGATCCAAAAAATGGCATTGCAGAATTTCGCCAAATGTTTTTATTTGATGATGATTTACCTTTAGGAGGAGTGAGTATGCCTATTGTTCCTCCTACAATGAGAGTAAATGTGGACCATGAAATTGGGCATGGAAATGGTATTCCTGACTCAGAAAATACAATTACCCAACTAGGTTTACAAACATTGCTTGTTGGCCGTGAAAGGACAACAAGGGAGCGTAGACCTCCTATATGGGCAACAAACTATGTTTGTGGACTTGTTGCCTCAGAGTCCGGATTACACAGAGAGAAGAGTAAATGTTTGTATCCTATTGAGAATTATATGTCTTATAGTCATGTATCTAGTTCACACATGTGTTTCTTGTGTAATATAGATTCGGTTGTTGAACCTACTTCTTATTATGAAACAATGAAAGATGAAAAATGGGTTCAAGCAATGAATCAGGAAATTGTAGCCTTGGAACGCAACAAGACATGTGATATTGTCCCTCTTCCAAAGGGAAGAAGGCCTATTGGTTGCAAATGGGTCTATAAGGTTAAGTATAAATCTAATGGAACTATTGATAAGTATAAAGCTCATCTAGTTGCTAAAGGTTTCACTCAAAGAGAAGGGATCGATTATCATGAGACCTTCTCACCGGTGGTAATTGGAATTTATTTCAAATGGATGTGGATAATGCATTTTTGCAGGGAGATCTGAACGAGGAATTGTACATGGCCATTCCTCAAGGTTTTGAAAGCCAATGGGGGAGAGTGGTGTGTAAACTTAATAAGTCGCTTTATGGTCTTAAACAAGCCTCCAGACAATGGAATGATAAATTGTGTGCTGCACTAATTTGTGGTGGTTTTAAACGTAGCAAGCATGATTATTCTTTGTTCTTTAAGAGATTTGGCATTAACATTGTGCTTGTCCTTGTGTATGTAGATGATATGATCATTACTGGTAGTTCAGAAAACCAAGTTCAATAAGTAAAGGACTTGTTGCATAGAAACTTCAAAATCAAGGATTTGAGAATAATGAAATATTTCCTTGGTATTGAAGTAGCTAGGTCAACAAAGGGTATCGTGCTTTCACAACGAAAATATATTTTGGATTTTCTTGCAGAGACTGGCATGAGTGGTTGTAAACCATTGTCAATTCCCATGTCCAATACACTAAAACTATCAGCATATGAAGAAGGAAAGCACAAGAAGGAGGATTTGTTTAATGATCCGGAAAGATATAGAAGACTAGTTGGTAAGTTGATATATTTGATGGCCACTAGACCTAATATTTGCTTCTCTGTGCAGGTCTTAAGTCAGTTTATGCACCAGCCCATGAAGTGTCACATGACAACGACATTGCACATGTTGCGGTACCTAAAGCAGAGCCCTGGGATAGGAGTGCTTATCAGTCGAGAAGGCACTACTACGTTAGATTGTTTCTCTGATGCTGATTGGGAAGCATGTGAAACGGCTAGAAGATCAGTTACAGGATATCTGCTGAAGCTTGGTGGTTCGCTTGTGGTATGGAAGACAAAGAAGCAACATACTGTTTCGAAGTCTTCTGCTGAAGCGGAGTACTGGGCACTAGGTTTGGTAGTATCAGAAGTTGTGTGGGTTGTTGGACTACTCAAAGAAATTGGTTATGAACACCTAACCCCTGTTAATGTGTATTGTGATAACAAAGTTGCCTTTCACATAACTTCTAATCCAGTCTTCCATGAAAGAACAAAGCACATTGAGATCGATCTTCATTTTATTCGAGAAAAGCTTTTAGAAAAAATATTTGCTTTGCAACATGTTCAATCTTATAGTCAAGAGGCAGATATCTCGACTAAGGCAATAGGTAAAGAAATGCAGGATATGATGCTTAGCAAGTTAGGAGCTATAGACTTGTTTAGCCCCCAACTTGAAGGGGGTGTTGAGATTATTAGTGTAGTTTGTATTTGGGCCTTGTATATTGGGCCGGGTTTAGATATGTTTGTGTTATATAAATACAGAACATTCACACTCATTGTATTAGTTGATTGATGAATAATAAAGTAATTTCTTCAGCTCAACATACATGATGAAGCAAGTGTTCACATTCTTAGGACATCATATCCTCTTCCTTAACCCAAGGATGATTTCCTTGAGCTATCAAACCCTCTAATTCCTTTGCCACTTCTTTCATATATAGTTGGCCTTTCCTCTCCATTAACTCTAATGCACCTCCTTGCTAAGAAAGCAACTTCCTTTATATGCTCTGCATTCTTCCAATCCATATACTTGTTTGTCAATAATCTCCCACAAGTTGTCATCCTTCATTAAAGATGCAAAGTGCGTAGTCAAATTTTTTTGTTTTGACCTATTGAATTCAACTACTTTAATCCCAATGATTAGCTCCACAAGAACAACTCAAAGCTATAAATATCACTTTTCTCATTTAATCAACCCGTACACAGGTACTCAGGATTCAAATATCCTAATGTCCCTTGAACCATAGTGGTGATTTACTTTCATTGAGAGGTATTGATAATTGAATATTTTATACACTTCTTTTATCTCTTGATTAATAATTAGGACTCTTTAGTTAATAAATAATGGCTTTTATACTTATTTGGGCTTTTGATTATATTTTAGCCATTTTTAATAATAAAATTTCAGTATTATATTACTTCACTATTTTTACCATAACTCTTGAACCAGACATCGGATTGGCCTCATTCTTGTTTCATATTTCATATGACTCAAAGAGCCACAATTGTTATGACGACATAAAGGGCAAATTCGGTCAAGAGGGTGGTCGATTTTGGAGCCGAAGTCAGATACATATTTCTGGATTTTATTTGGGCTCAAATTTTGTAATTAAAGCCCACTTTTATTTTATTTCTGTTTTGGGCCTAAACTGAATTGTGAATTGAAGCCCCATTTCGTTTTTGTCATTTTAGGTTAAGTTAGATGGCAGCTACAAACACTTTTGTCATTCACCTTTTTACACATTTTTGGATTAAACATAGAAGTTTCATTTTCTCTGCAATGTTCTTCGCATTCTTCGTGTTCTTCATTCTTCTTCATTTTTTCCAGCCATGCTCGGCTAAACTACGTGATTAACCCAACGTTGAGGATTCCATGATTCATCCGGAGAGCTTGTGCTTAATCGGTAATTTTACTCGTTTATGTTTTCATCTTATCGGATTTAATTTCTGGAAATAGATCGAATATTAGATTTAATATTCGGTTTGGTTCATCCCAATGGCGAGTTCGAACTAGGTTTCGGTGTTCTTGTGCGATTGCACGAGACGCCACCCTTTGTTTGGACAAATGCTAGGCGATTGATTTGAAAAACCTTAGTCGCCTCGGTCAAATCACAATTTACTACGAATTAAAAATGCGATATAATGAAAACAACTTCGAGATCGTTATCTTATCGCTCGAGCCCAATTTATTTTGAATTCCTAGATTAAACTAAGTCTTAAAAACATGGTTAGAAATGGGGTTTTGAAATTGGTTTTCTATAACCTTAAATTCATTAAAATAATAAGAAACTAATTCTATTCTTTTTGATATTTTTAGAAAATAATGAAGAATGATTTGGATTAAAAAGGGATTTAATGATGGAACTTTCTTGGTAATGAAGAAAATATTATCATCGCTCAAAAGCGATATGAGTCAAGCTTCATTAAGTCTTAATAGGAAAAACCCAAGATCCACTTGAGTCAATATTTTCAATTAATAGTAGAAATTTCTACTACCGTAGCCTAACTACCACTCTTGAGATATTGTTAGACACCACTTAATGTCGCAATTGAAATTTGGAATTATGCGATATGAAGTTTCTTTAAATTTGAGTCTAAGCAGAACTACCAAGGATTACAAATCAACTACATTAACTAAACAATACCACGCATTAATCAACATAAACGTTTTGCAATCTCAAAGAAATTCAAACACATGTAATCTTGCATCACAATATCCAATTTCAACTACAATTATCAAACTGAGTTAATTACCATTAATCTCAGTTCCATAATCATGTATAAATATTAAGAAATTCAAATACATAATTCTAGACTAATAGAATGATAGATAAAACTCCCTTATGTAAGCACATGTGAGCTCAAGCATATCTAATTCATCACCAAGAGCACAAAATTGCCTAGCCACTCATGAAATTAGCTTCAAGAAATACAGTCTCTCTCTGATTCAAACATCCAGCCATCAAATACTAATTAAAATCACAAATTAACACTAGAACCATAAAGCTTGGTGGCTGAAAATAAACCTAAAATTCAGAGATAGATAATAAATCAAGAAGCAAGCAAACAGTGTTGTGGACTAATAAAATGATAAATTAACTCCCCTTGAAGCTCTATACTCAAGCACGAATCTCCACCAGATTAGCAGCTATCCTTTATGATCCAATCAATGTTGTGAGGGAAGAAAAAAAATGAAGGTGGAGTGTGAGAGGTGTGTCGAAGACGAGATGATGGTGGAGTCCAAGATGATCGATGATCCCTGTCGTGAATCTCCAGTCATGAAGGTGTGGAGAAGGTCCAGGATATAGAGCTCTGCCTTCTTCTCCCAGACGATGATCCCTCTTGCTGGTTCTGATTCAGTTCAGAAGCTGAATGAAGACGCTGATGATGATGGTTGGCGGTGGGTTCGGTGATGGGAAAAACCAGGTCGTGAATGGCGATGATGGTGGAGTACGAGAGGGAAGGTCGAAGGTGGAGATGATCCAGTCCAGGTCCGAGAGCGTTCGAGACGATGATGGTTCCAGGTCTCGTGTTCGCCCCTCTGAATTTTTAATTTGTCCCCATGTCAAGGCGTGATTTTTCTCTTCCTTCTTTCGTGTGAACGCGGCGCTGATGTATATTAATTCCCCCCAGCTCCTGCTCATTCTCGGATCCTCCATTGTTTTGTCGGGCCCCATCAGAATTGAATGAATCAGAAAACCTAATCTCCATTGGTCAAAACGCACAGCTTAACCACAGGGACCTAAGTGAAAATCTAAGAAGTTCTGGAGTAGGGACCAAACTGAAACTTTTAAAACTTGAGTTTAAACTTTCATTTTCAAATTTGATTTAATCTTTTCAAACATCTAAAATCAAAATAATTAATCTAGCATCAAATATGCTCAGAATAATCAATGATTAAGAGTAATTACATTTTTTTTTGACAATTTTACCCTTTTTTGCCCTAATTAAATATATTTACTCTTAATCTCAATTTATCTTAAGAGAAGCATTTTAAGCTCAATAACTATGATAAAATGCATTATGAATCTCAATTTAATGATGGAAAATCATATAAAAATATGGTTTGATCAGCAATCGTCTAGTCGAGGGAATTTCTGGATGAACGCAGAGGTTTCAGTTCGTCCAGAACCAAACGCGAGTTCGTTCATATTTTGTTCAATGATGGAAGTCTCTGGAATTTGAATGTTGGGTTGATTGATTTTAATCTGTTTTCGTTTATTTCGTTCTGTTTCTGTTTATTTTCATTTTAATTCTGTTTGAACCAAAAAAACCCTCCATTTTTACTGTTTCTATTCACTGTTACTGTCTATTCAAACCTGCTGTGAATTCGTTGGGGAAACGACACAGGTTCCCTATTTCTACAAATCATTTTCAAACTTGGTTATTTTGGGAGATACGACAAATCTCTATCAGGTATAAGTCTTGAAGCTCCAAAATCAGGAACTTTTGCTTTATTACCATGACTAATAATATGTTGGCAGACTTAATATCGTGATGAATAATTGGAATAGAAGCAGCCGAATGTAAATATGAAATGGCCTCGGACTATTTTGCAGTTGTCCTTAATTGGGTCTCCCACAAGAGAGGGTGCTCATTCTTTAGTGGGTCTACATGATCAAGGAGGGTGCCGTTTTCCACAAACTCATAAACTAATAAAGGAACTTTAGTTTCAAGACAGCACCCAAAAAGTCCAACCACATTCCTATGGTTAATTTGGGAAAGTATAGCCACTTCATTGGTAAAAGCATTTATTTGTCTGGGGTCATCTCCTACTCTGGACTTTTTAATGGCAACAAGCGAGTTATCTGGTAATATGCCCTTGTTAACTGTGCCTTGTCCTCCACGACCGCAAATTCTGCTTTCATCAAAGTTGTTTGTGGCAATTTTGAGCTCTTTGGTAAAATTTTTGGTTCTATCAATGTATCCTTGTTGTTGATGAAGTTGCTGCAGCATATAATTTCCTCCATTTTGCTCAAAATATTGTCTTCTAAGTTGTTTTAATGCTCATTGCCTGTGTACCCAGCATAATATGTGGAGATCAATGTGAAGACAACGAGTAAGGTTATAGTAATGCCTGCAAACATTGTTGTTCAAGATACTATTGAGAGTAGCAAATGGTTTTGCTTGTCATTGAACCATAGTTTTGAACAATAAGTGCAATTAAGCGCTTTATTTTTATTAAAAAAAAGAGAGATTATCAGCTATTCTTAAATCCAAATCAATACATCGCTTCATTCTAACTGTTTCTGTTTGTACTTCCTGTGAAAAATTAAGCCTTTGTTTATGTTGTTACTAATTGAAGTTCTCCCTTGTATTACTGTTTCTTCTCAAACCATGTTTAACATATTAAAATTTATATGTATTCTGTTAAATTATATTTCGCGAAATATTAGCCTATCCATGCAACTCACGAGGATCTAGAAGCGATTAAAGTTTTTTTGTATGGAAACTGTGGCAAAAACTTGCAGGACCACTGGAATAGGATTTCTCTCAATACTTCTCTTATAAAATTTGTGTGTAAAAAATTTCCTCCTATTATTTAATAACTGTCTATATAAACTAAAAATAATAAAATCACTTAATAAGACATTATAACAGCTTGGCAATTAAGGTGAGTGGAAGTCAAGGGTTTAGAATTCGTACCCAATGAAATTTCCATGATAGGGAATTTGCAGTCTGATCCGTCTTTATAGCCGTGGCCTTCATATCCCCAGGGACAAGAACAAGTATAATTGCTCGGACATTGTGACATCTCATACTGCAACGATTCTCTTCCTGCACTCATTAATATCTGCAACCTTAATCTTGATCAATAGCTGATGATTTAACCAACAAAATCATCAGAAAAAAAAAAAAACACACAAACAAACAAAACAAAAGAAAACATTTTACTACATGTCATATATATCTCAAACAAACATAGAGAAAGATCTGATTATATATTTCTTCTTCAAGAAAGAAATCGGAAGTGAGCTGACGTTATGAATTTTAAAAAATGAGTCTATCTCAATAGACTAGGTCAATATGAGAAAAAACTCGCCCGTTGCCCCTCCCTAATGGGCTCCCTGTTGCTCTTATTTTTACCATCCTTTTCAAGTAATTTTTCTTGTTTCTTTGGACTATTATATACATAAAATGAGTTTATTTTGATATTTTATGGGATGAAAGATGAAGTAGTTTTCAATTTTCTATGATTTTTAAAGATTTTACATAAATATATGTGCAGTTTCTTTTTTATTTAAATATTAAATCTTTGAAAAATCGTAAAAAATTGAAAACTATATTATTTTTTGCCCATAAGATATCATAATATCACTCATTTTAGCATATAGAATCTAATACCCAAAAAGAAAAAAAAAAATTGGGAAGTGGGGTAAAAATAAGGGGCATCAAGTAGCACTTTAGGGAGGGGCAGACTCATAACAGTTAAAGGGGCGGAGCTATCTAAACACAAGTGAATAAGCTTATGTACCTTTGCAGCCAGTATGAGGGTGAGAGAGGTAAGGGTTGCCTTTGAAGCCATCTTCACAGAAGCACTGGTAGACAATTCCAATGAGTGATGATGAGTCTAGGCGTCTGGTATTGTTATTGCAGGCATAGCTGCTTTCATTTCTCTTTGCTTCAGCACATGTCTGTTCACCAACAGCCCAATCCAGAACCACAGGAAATTGTGTTCTGTTGCTGAGATCAAGCAGGTCTTGAGATGAAAAGTGGAAGGAGCCCTTCTCGGCAACAAATGCATAGCTGCAAGGGTTGAAGTAACGCACGTCCGTGTAGTTCGTTTAAACTCCCTAAGATGATATTATAGTCCCTAATGGCTTCGGGGAAGCTGGTTTGGCAGCATCCCACACCCAAACATGACCCGTTCTCAAACCTCATCTTGTCACTGCAACTCAACATGCAGCCAGTTGTGACCTTGCTTCCAGTCAAGTCTCTGATGTAAGCGTAGGTGTCACAGCCCACCACGGTGAATCTGTTCTTCGTGTTTGATATAGAAAACTTAATGAAAGACATATTGAATGATCTATAACCTTTAGTATCATAGCAATGCTTGGAAACGTCCACACTGAGACGGTCAATTCAGGAGGATCCAGGGAGATGTTCAGAACTGTTATATTTTTGCTGTAAATCAATTGATCTGTTGTGTCTTCTCCAGATGGGGACGTGGTGGTTGTGCAGTTGCGGGAAAACCGTTGATCAATGTAGCAGTTCTCGCTAGTGCCAAAGGGATAGGGGATGCTCACGTTCCCACACTTGTTGTTGCAACCTGACTTCGTTTGGGCCGCCACCGCCATGCAGATCAGCAATGCCAGTTTCAAATGCAGTGCATTCATCAAACCAATATCTCTCATCGATATATCTAGGATTTCTAGTGTGGATATTCTGGAATTAAGAGCTATAGGTAGCACATAGCAAGTACAGGAAGCTTCTTCATGTGTAATGACGCACAAGGATGAAGGAACGAGCTTTGTAGATCGACGAAATTAATGACGCGTCCTAATCATTGACGCAAAAGGTCTTAGTCTTCTCTCTTTATATAGGCTGGTGATCTGGAGCTCCAGTCAGTATACGTTTTCTGATTTTCTTAAAGAATTTTAAGGGATGACTTTGACTAAATATATGGTCATGGCTGACTCTGGATGCAGATATTTTTACTGAATCATGATTTAGTATTTGGTACTCCATGCTCTCACTGATCCTAAGGTCGGGTTTTTATTTATTTATATATTATGTATAATAGAGAGGGTGAAGTCAAAATCAATCACAGACTATAAAATAGGAGATGAGGATAGCAAAATGTCTGGTTGCACCATGGCTGTTAGATCAAGGCCATCTTACATGCTGTAACACCCTATTTTTGCAAACAATGTACAAAGCATATATTAATGAAATATTGAGAAGGTTTTGGCTATGATTAAATTGTTATTTTCATGGAACCTTTTTAATTGTATTAAGTAGCCAAAATGACACATTAAATCAATTATTTTAGAGACTATGTGACAAGGTGAAAGTCAATATAACTGTGACTTAATTTTTGAATTAATAAGTAAGAGAGAAGGGAGTGAAAATGAAGAGCCAAAAGTTATGATACATAAGATCAATTTTGCTAGGGCTAAAGGAAACATAATTGCAAGGAACCAAAAACACATTCTTGTTATATTTGGACCATGAATTTGGCATGACACGAGGGGAACATAAGCCAAGAATATTTCCAATGTAAAAAGAACAATTGGAAGTCA
Organism: Acacia melanoxylon; assembly: GCA_019022615.1. Classification (NCBI taxonomy): domain Eukaryota; kingdom Viridiplantae; phylum Streptophyta; class Magnoliopsida; order Fabales; family Fabaceae; genus Acacia; species Acacia melanoxylon. Next base: position 6,758,382 of record JAFJYJ010000011.1, read on the forward strand.
ATCAATGGAAAATAATATGACAATTTAACTTAGGCTTAAGATTGAAGCCAAGTGACGTTACATCATCAAGATGATGTAAACTAACTTAATGAACAAGGGTCCAAGAGGCATTATGAAAAGAAAAAAATTCTTCCCTCTCAAGAGACATGGGACGCACAGCCAAGAGGGGAAACCAAAGTCGCATGTTAATATACAAAGTCAAGGCCATTAAACCTAAGAGGACAAGTGGCAACTTGGGGAAAAAAATTGGACTCTTGAGTAAGCAAAGGACAAGAGTAGTTCAAATTAATTAAGAGCCATAAAAATTCAAATTTCTTCTCCTCCAAGTATGAATCTCGTATCAGCCAAGAATGAAAGGGAAAAATGATGATTTCAAGTCATTATGAAGCCAAAATGAAGAGTCAAACACTTAGGGAAAATTAACCAATAAGAAAGCACCAACAAGGGATAAATAAAAGCTTCTTTTTGAAGCCAATTGAGGACAAAAACTTAACCTCATTCAGCTCATTAAAAATTGCATCAGCTTTAAGGACAAAAAATGAAGCAAAAGTCATGCATTTATGATAAGAAGACAAAGTTTAAGACTATAGTTGAAAGCCAACTATTTGTACCTTGTATAAGACCTAAATGTAAGATAAAAGGACATATGAAGTGAAAAAAATCTTCCCAAATTAGATCAGATTCGTGCAGCCTGTTTAAAGTCAAAGAAAAGTCAATAAAGCTTGGAAAAAAAGAAGCGGCTTAGGTCATTTGCGGACTTCCGTCACGTCCGCTGCGGCTTATACGTCGATGTATAAGCGCTACGCAACAAAAAAATGACCTTTTTTCACCTTTTTTTTTATTTAGGAAAAAAGGACCATTGTGTGTGTGGCGCTTATACGTCGACGTATAAGCCGTAGCGGACAGAGGTCCGCAAAGGACCTAAGCCGGTTTCGGAAAAGAAGGAAGAAAGGCAAGCCATTAACCCTAGTATATGTTATAAACCATTGGGTAATAACATGCTTGGATAATTAGCATGTTCAATAGTGTTTATTAAAGGACTATTCAGCTCTTATTTGACTGACCCAAAACGTGCCAAAGAAAGGAAAAAGAGTGTAAGAGTGAGTTCACATATAAGAGGAAGAGAAAGCACACATACATTGAAGAACAAGGTAAGTTAGGTGTAAGTTTTGGTTAAATAAGCCTTCTCCCTTCTTCAATCCTTCATCTAATAATTTTATGAACCTTTTATGCTCAAGGCTGACCTTATTCAGTGGCTCAAAGAAGAAGAAATTAAAAGAGGAACCAAGACACAAGAGGAGTAAGTCATTAGCATAGCTTGTTGTGGTTGTGTTTTGGGATTTTGAGTAATTTCCATTAAAGGGTTGATTAAAGGAATAATGTTTTGTTAAAAAGAGGCTTTGCCCTAGCTATGAAAAGAGGTTATCAAATGATTAAGGTCACGTTTACGGTGTTAAAACAAAGATTAAGCTAAGCAACAAAAGTATATAAGGCTTAAATGAAAGTTACGGTTATTGTTCAAAATTTGAGATTTTCGTCCAGCAAGGCATGTGTGAAGTTATGATGATATTTTGATGTTTTTGATGGTCCCAAAGTGTTTAGGAAGAAATTTTGTAAGGATCCAAGTGGGAAACATGATTTTAAAACTCAAAACCCTAAGTTTTAAAAAAATAAGTGAATCTGCCAGTTTTACAAATCCTGGGCAGTAGTGCTTTTTTAATGATTTTAAAATAGTAAATGAAGTCCAATAGCCATTAAATTTTACAGGGTTAAATTATACATCCTAAGCTTCACTTTGGTATATAATTTTGTAACTTTTCAAGATGTCTACTAGGAGAAATAAATTTTGTAAAATAGCCCAGAATCTGAAACATTGCCTCTAACCAGCGAATGATGTTTTTACACAGAAAACATATTCGTGTGTTTTTGTCCTCTGGGATTATTTTTAGTAAAAACTAGACATGTTAACGGTTCAATGGACACTGGAATCAAGTCAATTTGATTTTTCTAGAATTAATTAAAAATGTTTAATTTGAAGAATGATTTCTGAAATTTTTGGGAAAATAGGCGAATTTCATGAAAATAAAAGGAAAGTTTGTAGAAGGAATAAAATGAAGTTGATTTGCTTTATTTAGGTTCAGCGTGTGTCTGGAGTAATATTCCAAGCACTGGAAAAATTTATTGATTTCCGATAAAATTTTCAGGTAGTAACTGTTTACTCGCATACTCTATGTTACTTTCGTATGTTTGTGATGCCATGATTGAGGAACATGTTTGTGAGGGGACATGCGTTTGGGTTGTAGGGCCTAGTGGATTGTGTGTCATTGGGCCGCTACCGGGCCGTTGATGCATTCAGTATAGTTAGGGTTTGAATCCTTGGCTACAGTTGTTTTCCTAGCGTTGAAGATTTTCCGGGGTTTGCCTTGATAAGGCAGCTCAAGCGGTGTGTTGATTGTGATTTTGAATGCTTGTGGTATGTTTAACATTGTGATGTTGTGATTTTCCTAATTGTGGATTGCATACATGCACTGCATACAAATTGTATATGAGTTTAACAGTTACTCTGAGGTTCAATTTTGAACTCCAGACCGTGCTAAGGACACAGGTGGATCTAGCTGAGCTGACCTGAAGATCTGAGGTAGGGCATGGAGCGAGGGCTGGAGAAATAGGGGATGTCCTATCACTTTTTGTATTTTAAATTTTGGATGATTGTATATTTTTACTTACTGCTCGGTACTTATTTTTGGATTACTGTACCCTAACCCTACGAACTATTTATTTTTTGTTTATCATACTTTTGCCAATATTATGTATTCGTCCAAACCGATCCAACGCTGTGCCGCATAATACTCTGATGCATGTTAATATGGAAATAATTAAAGGTAAGGTAACAACTAAGTAAAGGATCCCTTTAACCCGTCACCCGAGAGGGCGAGGCCAGTAGGGGTGTAACACATGCTTATCTGCTACCATATTGGCCTCTTTAAATACAACTTAAAACTTTAAACGCTAGTTTCAGCTTCTTATGTTGATAATCAAATTCTAAACCATTCAAGCTCTTTAATTAACCTAATTCATCTTCCTCTTCAGCAAATTTTTTTTTCAATGGCCAGATCACCTCTCTTTGAAAACCGATGGGAACACCATCAGATATGATATGAACGGTTGGGATGAAGGGTATAGCGGCAACGGACAAAACACATCAGATGAATTATGGCTGTTGAAGAAAAGTTATGCAACGCCTGATCCATGGCCCAAAAAAGTAATGAGGGAACGGACGTAGTTGTAGTCATGTACTCCCTCCCTCCAATCCTATTTATAAGAGATCAATAATCGAATTATGTTGTTTAAGAAAATGATTAAAATTAGTTAAAAATAATAAATATGTCCGAAATAAACTTTATTTTCAAAGTATACCTTATTTATGAGGGATAAGTAAGAGAGAGCAATAAAGTAAATATGTGTATCACAAACCTTTTAATTAATGCAATACATATAATTAATGAGGGGTAAAAAAAAAACTCATTAAATGCTCATATAATTCTTGTTAGGCTCTTATAAAAAGGACCAAGTGATTAGAAAGTTTTTTACGTTAGTCTTGCATTGGGTCCACAATCCAAAATTAACCAAGAATTTTGTACGGGAAAGGAAACCTATGAACGCTTCTCGAGGAGCCTTATATTAATTAAAATCTTAAAGCTACTTTTTTGGTTTTTTCTTTATAAAATGGAATAGTTAATGGAATATAAATGAAGTGAATTCTCTTGAGAAATTGGTTTAATGGCTATCCCTCACTAAATGATATGAGAGTTTAAAATCCATCAAGTCTTAATTTAAAACCCAAAGTAATCACATTAGGTCTAAAACTTCTAATTAATGGCTACTCCTACGATCGCATTCATAGCTTTTACTTAGAAATATTATTCAAGAACCACTTGATGATTGAATTAATGCAAATGTTTCTTCTAACATGAATGCACAATCGCGACACTCAAATTAACCCAAATCAATTACACAAACTAGTAATCACATAGCAAGCATAATCTCATTGAATTAATAGAAAATACATAAGGAAGATCATCCAATCACAATAATTCCAATCCAAACACAATATAAGCAATCTTAGTTCAACAATATGGAGTTCAAATAACTCACCTCAAAATCCTACTGAAACTACCTTAGAACATAGCTAGCAATTACAATAACAATAGGAAACTCATAAAGGAGTTAAGAAAAAGGGTTAAGGTGCAAAAATACATATGCGGTTTTCTCAAAAGTGCACCTGATAAGTATATATTTTATAATTAAATAAGTATAGATCTTGAGATATATTGGATTAGATTTATTAATATTTATACCTATTTAATTATCTTTTAATTAAATATAGGATAAAAGAATATTATAACGAGAAAATTTATTGATATCCTATTTTATTTTATAGGAGATATTATGTGATCTAAGAGAGGAGAAAATATAGGAAAAGTAATAAACATCATTACCTGGGCAATAAATTAAATTAAAAAAGATATAATATAATATAGAATAATATATTATGATATTATAATATAACATAATATATTGTTATATTAGATCAAATATGCCACAGCAAAAGGAGATCCGTACACACAGGACGCACGAGATGCAAGCCACCATTATATAATTGGGAGGAGTAGACCTAAATAGGAGGAGAACGATTGACGCCGCAAAGACCTAAACGATCAGCATAGACGTAGCTGAGAGGTCGAACAAAATCAAGAAGCAAAGGAGTAGCGGTTGAACGTTTTGGTTCTCTTTATCATCTCCACAGAAGGACGAGAGGACTGTGGAGGCGACGGAGAAGCTTTATTTTCTCCCTTTCTTTATTCTTTAAATTTGAAGTCTTATCTGAAGAATTCTATAATCACCTATTCACCCCCTTCTAGGTGATATTCCATCTTCATTTTGTATCAGAGCGTTGGTTTCTCTGTTGGGCGTAACATCCCGAGATAGATCATGGAAGGAATATTACCTGACGGTGCCTCAATTAACCGACCACCTGTCTTCGACGGCGAACACTATTCGTTCTGGAAAGCCAAGTTCCGAGTGTTTGTGTTAGCCACGGAGTATGGTCTCTGGCAAGTAATAAAGAATGAAAACTACGTGCCTACAAGGATTGAAGGCGGAATCGCTGTTCCAAAGATAGAAGGTGAGTTTGATGAGAATGACAGAAGAAATATTACTCTCAATAGTAAAGCTGTTTTAATGCTACAAAGTGCTCTCAGTCAAAAGGAGTACTTTCAAATATGTAACTTGTCTACTGCAAAATAAATGTGGAAGGCTTTGGAAATAGCATATGAAGGAACTTCCGGCATTAAGGAGAAGCGTATCAATACTCTAACCACCGAGTATGATCTACTTCAAATGAAGTCTAGAAAAACTATTGTTGAATTTCAACTTTGTTACACTCATCTGACCAATCAATTGTCGGCTCTGGGCAAAACGTATGAGCAAGGTCCTTAGGTTAGAAAAATTCTTAATGTTTTGATGAAAGATTAGGAAGCCAAAGTCACAGCAATAGAAGAGGCCCGTGGTGAATCAATGACCTCAGTTGCTGCTCTATTCGGAAGTCTATCTGAATATGAAAGCAAACTGAAACTCAAGAACAACTTGGATGAAATCAAAAGTAACAGAAGCAAAGCAATTGCTCTGAATGTTGTGAAAGAAAAGGAACCCAAGGGAAGAAGAAGAAGAAGTTGAAGACGAAGAATTTAGTATGTTCGTTTGAAAATTCAAGAAATTCTATAAGAAAGATCAAGGCTTCAGAAATCGATTTCAGAAGGGAAGCTCAAGTAAAAAAAGTGACTTTAAGGAGAAAGATCAAATCATCTGTTACGAATGTGAGAAGCCCGGCCAAATCAAATCAGAATGTCCTCAGCTGAAAGACAAAGAAAAAGAAAAGAAGATGAAGTTCAATCACTTCAAGAAGAAGGCATACGTATATGCCATATGGGGAGATAGTACCTCTGATTATGAGAGTGAAGAAGATGAACTTTCCAACATGTGCTTAGTTGCAGAAGAAGAAGAACAATGTGAAAACGACGATGAGGTATGTGATTCTGAACCCACTTATGATGAATTGTTTTCTGAGTATAATGAAATGCATTCTGAATTTAAAAAAATTGCGAAAGAGCTTATTTCTTCAAAGAGGAAGATCAAATTGCTTGAGCAACAAGCTAAAGATACTCCCCTAGTTTTTGAAAACTCTATTTGTGAAAAGTGTCCTGATCTTGAGAAGAAAAATATTTATCTTACGAAAACACTTGAGAAGTTCACTAAAGGTAGTGGAATGCTCGATGTTATTTTGAAAGCTCAAAGATTTACAAACGATCGATCAAGCATAGGTTACAATCCTATTTTTGACAAAAAGAAAGGGAAAAAGAAAAGTGGTGGAAAATCCTACTTAAACTATTTTCAAAAACTGTCCACTCTTCGAACCCCTTTGCTCACTGTAGTTATTGTAACCAAAAGGGACATAATACTTCATCATGTTTTCATAAGAAAGAAAGAAGAGACAAACTTGTTGGTAATTATCAATGGGTACCAAAGGGAACTTATGTTTTCCCTAAGGCTCGAACTAACAATGAAGGACCCAAGTATAAGTGGGTACCAAAATGTCCATCTATTGCCTTGTGTGTGCAGATTAATTCCAAAAAGAATGGACATAAAGGTATAGAGAAGATTAAGAGTCGAAGAGTTTCTTATGAACCGAAAAGGAGATCCTCTCAAGTGTCAAGCACAAGACTCTTGAAGTCTATACCCTTTGAGAGAACTTTGCAGACACCCATGGAAAGACATATGAAGAAGAGGCAGTGGGAAAGCAAATTTTATTCTCCAAGTGCCTAAGGTAAAAGGTATACAATAGTAAAACTTCCTATGCTATTATCAGTAATAATTATTGAGGTTTTATACTTTGGATATATTATGAATGAATAAGCATTGAAAACTATTTTGAAATTGATTTCTCTCTTATCCCTTGAAAATTCATTTGTGAGATGTATTCATAAAGGGATTGCAATGTTCAAAAAGTTTAATTCTTTATGCAAACATGATAATTTGAAAAGAAATTATTTCTTTTATAAAGTCATGCTTAATTCTATGTGCTCAGTTGTTCTAAATTGATTATATTCTTAAGAGCATATGATCTTGTTCCTTCACGCTAACAATGATTGGATCCAAGCAAGGTTGGATACCAAGAGAGAAAAAGACTTATACGAATTTGTAGGATCAAAGAAAGTTTCTCAAGAGAGCAACTACATAGTGAAATAATTCGACTCTTGGGGAAGCTGAAGAATCAATGCTTGATGTTGATGGTGAATGTCGAAGAAGGAGACATCTACATCAAACTACCTTAATCAAGCAAGCCTCTCTACAAGGACAAGAAGAATTACGGTGATATTCAACCTTACCCTATAATGTGCTTATATGAAATTCATATTTGAGTAATGAATACTTGTCCATTATTGCATTCAATTAGCATTCAATCATTTGTGGCTTTCAATTTTTTTTTTCAGATTGCTAAATGGACCGTAAATGAATTTATAACTTTATGAGTTTATGTTTTGTGAAATGTACAATTCTAAAATTTGTTTTTAATGTCAATTCACTTTGTTTTGTGAAAATGCATACAAATGTTTTGAAAAATATTCACACCTTGATTGTATTTAAATGATATTTCAAAATTGGAAGTTAATAGTGTATAATGAATATCGGATATGCTTCAAATTTGTCCTATTAAGTTTTTCTTGTTATTCACATATTGATCTTTGGAATTTAATGTGATGCTTGAACTCCATTGTCTTTATTCTCTAACGAGTTAGACCTTATATGTAACAAGTTGATCCTCTATATGAGTTTCAAGCCTATCTGCAAGAAAATAATTCAATTCGTGAAAGCTTTGTGTCTAATGCATAAATCCTCATTGGTCGAGTTATTCCAATCCTTATGATGTTCATTAATGCATTGAGTCCTAATGCTATAACTATTAATGGAATAACTCACTAGGATAATATTCTAGAACTCTAGTCATTTGGACTTATGAGTATGTGCTTCTTCATCCATCAATTCTAGTACTCACTTTGTTACTCAAACACATCATCTTTTGTCTTCATCCATATTTTGAGTAACTATAACCGTGTATTCAAATTCTTGCCTTGAATGTTTATATATTTCAAGACTCAATTCTAAAAGGCAAGATTATCTCTTGGTAAATAGCAAAGTCATTGTGCGCATATATTTCTATCATACTTAGCCTTTTTGGCTAATTCATTTCCCTTATGACTTTTGCTTTTGGGAAAATTTTCAAAATGTAAACTTCAATGTTCCACATGTTCTCCAAATCTTGTAGCATTCTGATGTATTCATTAACATGTTAACTCCCTCCATTTTGGGCATAAGCATGGATTTTGAACATATTTCAAAAATGGATTTGTCTACTCTCAAAAATCTCAATTTTATAATACATTATCTTGGTTTGAAAGAACATTTAAGTTTTGAAACAATTTGGATGTTTCATTATCATTTTTGAAAATTTAATCTCATCCGTGGATTTCGTGAGATTCATATCAATGACATACTTTCCTACGTAAGTGTATTTACAAATGGTCATTGAGAAATAATTTTCTTGGTTTCATTTATTCATTGACCTGTATGCTAAGTGACATGAACTAATTGGATATCATCATTGTTGATTTATTTCTCTTTGCTCAAATATAATATGTTTCAATTATGTAAGAGCGAGCAAGTTGCTATGTCTAATCTTATGTGGACCCATGAAACATAGGGTACCAAAGAGCATATATTTTTGTTTTGCAAAATGCTCATTCACTCGTCAAGAAACAAAGGTTAAGAGTGAAGATTGACTTGAGTCAAAAATTGAGTTATTGAGTTACCTCCAGTTACATCAGTTGAATTCAAGAAGATCAAAGTGCATTTTTGTAACATCCCATTTTCAAAAACAGATTTTTTTTTTCATATATCAGAGTAGAGCGTCGGAGCAAATAGAGTATTGAGTAAGCGATACAACTTTAATTGTGGCGTAGGCCGCTTTGTTCATAAAGAATAATACATTATCATTTCCAATCTTAAATATCCTCGTCGGTCTTTTACCTGTCTTCACGCGTGCTTGCTTACTCTCGTTCCGTCCTCGGGTCTACGTACCCTGAAGCTAAGAGGCGAGGTCCAATGCCCATCGACCTCGGGTAACGGTTAACCTCATGCTTATATAAACAATATGTATAAGCGAGATATTTCTAATATTACAGCATTGATCAATACAGTACGTCGTATGATCATTTAATAACAACTACACTAACATGTAAAGTTATTTCCGGTTTGCAACATCCGTGCCACGATGTACGGTCGTGTCCTCAGCACTAGGAAAACATAACGACATTATCATGACTATAACTCGTAAAGCTGTAAATAGTGATCTAAGTCCCCATACCTTATCACTGTGTATGTCTAGGACAGAGTCCCGTTCATGGCTCTATGAAACTATCCACAACATATATAAGCATACTATAAGCATTAGCATTAGTGTTACAGTACGCGTCCATACCTTCGTTGACGGTACTTCGGTACGTTTGACGGAAAATGGTACTTCTGAAGAAAAACGGTACGTTTGACAGCGGTACAACAACGGTACGTGATCACAGGTATCCTATAAGGATAACATCGCATTTATCAATATTTAGCATCATAACAAGCATTTTAGGTACAAATTACCATTTTGCCCCTAGTTTGACTAATCGGCGAAATTTCGCCAAAGCTTCGCTACTTTGACGCTAATCTTCCAAAATTTTGCCATATCTCTTTTAACAATATTTTTTAAATAAATATCATATCTACCCCTAAAACATGATATCTAAACTATCTTGGCAAATTAAAGATCTACCTAGCATTTCTACTATAACTACCGAAAGAAACACTAAAGCTTAAGACTAGGGACCGAAGAACTTACCCAGGGCTTTGCTACACTTTCTCCAGACTCTTCCTTCTCTCTAAAATCTCTCTCTATTTCGAAAATAGCTCAAGGATTTGGTGTGAGGATTTGAAGTGAATGGAAAGGCTATTTATAGGAAAATTTGAGACACTATTCACACTTTATCATATCGAATCTCAACCGTTGGATCTTGTTTCCATTGAATGGCTTCATCTTGGCCATTGATTCCTCTTGGCCGACCTCCATGCCCATTTTTTCAACAAAATGATGTCATCCAAGTGATGTCATCCTTTTGCTTTATGGTCTTGTACCGATAAAGTTCCATGTTCGGTGTTCTAATCGCGTAATCTTAAACAATCTCGAAAATACAGCAACACAGCTCTGAAGGTCTATTCATCCTCTTTCAAAACACTTGGGTTAGCAAAATTTTTGATCTCATTAAGGGTATTCCGTAGTCTGCTGAACATTTTTGGATAAACGCTGTCGGTTACGGAAATGACTTTCGGTAACACCAACTTTTGGGTAAAAATTCACTTGTTCATAATATGTCCTGATCTCGAAACCTAGTTCATGGTTTTCTAGATAGGATTTATTTTCCATTGGTTCTCGTTTCTATTATACGCCTTTTCCTTTTTCATCGATCTCTTAATCATTCCACCTAGGTTTCGAAATGACCGGAGACAAAGCCCGCTCCGGGATAAAATTATACTTGTTTATAATAGTTCGATGTTAGATACTTAGTTCACCTATTTTGAGATAGGATTTAATTTCTATCGGTTCTCATTTATCCTTGGTCTTTCTACATAATATCCCATTTATATTATTATTTAATTAATAAATATCATGATATTATTTTTAAAAAACCCACACCCCTTTTCACACTACAATTTCGCCCCCTTTTTATTTTATTTATATTTATTTTTTAATTGCTTTAATACTATATCATAATTTAATTAGAAAACTTAATTAGGGCTTAATCCTATGATTAACAATCTTGTAGGATTTAGGGTTTTCATGTACTTAATCTCATACATTTTTCTTAATCTTTTCCAATTAATTAGCAAGTATACTTTATGCTAACCTTAGCCATAAACTTCTATTTTAAGGGTTTTACATAATTTACCTTGGATATTCTCTTATTCAAGCTTAAACAATTAGCCATTAATTACTTAATTAATTACTTACTAATTGTTGATAATTTTCGTAATTAGGATTGATCATTTTCTCACAAATATTTCACTGACATTGGTATTTTATGTCCCATGCATTATATTAAAAATCATGGGGCCATTTAGGGCTCCCAAAAATAATATTAAATTTTGCCTCATTATTTTTCAAGGAAAATATTCCCATAAATTTCTAAAATTAGAGACAACATACTTTCTAATTTTTAACAAATATTTTATTGCCTCTTGAGATTTATCATAATATTTTCAATCCATTTTATGCCCCATAAATGCATTTTATGGATTTTAGCTCTTTATCTCTTCTAATTTCCATAGAAATTACCTTAGAAAATAAGGTCATTATTACACTAGTTTTGAGACCACATATTCACCTATTTCCAATAGGTACTATTTACTAAATTATGATACTTATCATAAATACGATTTTTAGGGTATTACAATTTTGGAATAACTTCAAGTTACTAACTTGAGGTGGAGGTAAAGTAACTTCAAGTCAATATGTGTCTTTATCTAACACCTCTCTAAATCGTGTAGATGATGCTCTCACTGGAAGTCAAAAATAACTGCCTCGAATCAATGCCTCGAGTCTATGCTTGCTTTCCTTCAAGTCAAGTGCAAACAAAGAGCATACCTCATTTCAAAGATTTTTGACTTCAAGTTATTGTGTGTTTACCTCGAGTCACGCAGGAGTAGAGAGCAAAAGAAATTTTTACTTCAAGTTGCATTGCATTTGCCTCGAGTTAAAGAAAGAAAATACAATTGAAGTTATCGGAAATGTCTTATCTCGAGAGACCAAGATGATGTTGACACCCTAAAGGATTGGTTAATGATTACGATGTTGACATACTTGATACTTGATGTTTATTCCGAGATGGCACTTCGAATTTGCACACCGGCAGCACGGTTACATATCCTGGCATGCATAAGATAAGCATCTGCAAGTTAACTTTGTTTTAAAAGTATAACTTGAAGTTAAATCACTTGTTGACTGGAGGCAATAAGTGATTTAACTTCAAGTTATACTTTAAAAACAAAGTTAATTTGAAATAAGAAGTTAACTTGAAATTGGCTTGAAAGTTAAAAACAATAACTTCAAGCTTTTAAGTTTAAAAACAAAGTTAACTTGAAATAAGAAGTTAACTTGATATTGGCTTGGAAGTTAAAAACGATAACTTCAAGCTTTTAAGTTTAAAAACAAAGTTAACTTGAAATAAGAAGTTAACTTGATATTGGCTTGCAAGTCAAAAATGATAACTTCAAGTCTTTAAGTTTAAAGGCAAAGTTAACTTGATATTAGCTTGCAAGTCAAAAACGATAACTTCATTAAAAACAAAGTTAACTTGAAATAAGAAGTTGATATTGGCTTGCAAGTCAAAAATGATAACTTCAAGTCTTTAAGTTTAAAGGCAAGTTTAACTTGAAATAAGAAGTTAACTTAATATTAGCTTGCAAGTCAAAAACGATATGGAAGAAGAGATAGCATAGGAAGTCGATTTTGACTTGAGGTATTAAGTTCTCAACTTCAAGTCAACAACGCAATTTGGGTTTAAAAGTCATGTAGAGAGAGATGTTTCCTTGAGTCTTTTAGTTGTTAACTTGGAGTAAAAAACGCAACTTGAGCTTAAACAATATGTTGAGAGAAAAGTTGACTTGAGTCATTTAGTAGTTGACTCGAAGTTAAACCCAATAGTCTCTTTGAAAAGTGGAGTTCATAAAGGCATTAACTTGAGTCAAATCATTTTTAACTTCAAGTTAAAAACACGAAATACATAATTTAAAACTTTGGGCACAGATAACTTAAGACAAACCATAACTGACTTGAAGTTAAGGTTTTGTTCAAAAACTTATTCAAGGCTTTAACTTGAGGTTCTCTTGCAATAACTTGAAGTTACTTTAAAACAGAAAATTCACAATGAATTTTCCTTGAGATTAATTATAATTGTTATCATAAAAAAAGGAAATAACATTATCCTTTTGTTATGGATTTTAATCTAGCCATGTGTGGCTAATTTCTTTGCAACCTAGAGGAGCTATGAATTTATTTGTGGATTAGATTTTAGTTTTCATTGTTTAGTTAAATTTGATATTAATTTTGGTTACTTAATCTTGTTTAGCTTTATCTAATCTAGTTTTCATTGAATATGAATTTGAGAATTAGGATTTACCTTGACGAAGGGGATTTTAATTAGGCTCTAAGATTAAGTAATATGGGATTAGACTACAATTTAATTTGCGATTAGGATAGATATATACCTAATGACCCCATATAATTGTTGAAGAGTGTGTTCGATTTTTGTTGCCTCTTGAGTAACTATGTTAGATATAACAAGTTATACTCAAAAGAGGGTTGTAAGTGGACCGACAGGCACTTATAGCTATTTATACTCGAGATTAACAAAATTTATATTAAGGCTAATTAAATTAGTGAAATCAAGGTTTATGAAGCTCATAAGGGATTAGTGACTCTAGGTTGCTTGTTTGATTAGTTTGGTAGTTTGTTTATTTTAATTTAGTTTTAATTTTTTTTTCTCTTAATTAAATTCAATTTGTTTTGCTTAACTTAAATGAAAGTGTAAAATTAATGCTTAACTGAAGTTGGTGATACTAAGTCCTCGTGGAAACGATACTTTTCTTATCACTTTATTACTTGATATGCCCCGTATACTTGTGGAGTCTATAGGCTATAAATTTTGCCCTATCAAGTTTTTGACACTCAACACCAAGTTTTTTTTTTTTGTGCAAAAGTGACTATGCGGTTACAAAAGTGAAAAAAAAATACTCATTGACCGTTAGTTTGACTTTTTTGTATTTTTAAAGTTGACATGGACGATGACTCAGCTAAAGTTCATCCCAACTAGCGAAAGAAGCGGAGAAAATTACAGAAAATAATATAGATATTTTGGAAATTATAGTTCAACTATTCTCTCTCCAATTTCCCTTCTCTTTCGCAATCTCAATCTTACCCATCAGGCCGCCCATCTTTGCTCTCCTCATTGCCCGTTGCCGCCTTTCTGTAATTTTCAAAACTTTCTGGGCCATTTTCTGTAATTTTCTCCAGTTCTCCACTGCTAGTTGGGATGAAATTTAGCTAAGTCATCGTCCATGTCAGCCTTAAAAATTTAAAAAAAGTCAAACTAACGGTCAATGAGTATTTTTGCTCTACTTTTGTAACCACATAGTCACTTTTGCACCCAAAAAAAGCACTTGGTGTAGGGTGCACTTTTGGGAAAACCACATGTGTATTTTTGCACCTTAACTCTAAGAAAAATAACTCTCCATTGACCAAATCCCCAATCCTCAAAAGTTGAAAGCTTAGCCACTAATTGGAGCTTTAATAGTATTGACATCAACTTGTTGGGAACTACGAAAATCCAAGGAGACTGAGCTCTCTTCACCGAGAAAATCAAACACTTCACCAGAAACTACAGAAAGTTGGCTGGAAAACCACAAAGTTTGCTGGAATCACAGAATAAAGCTGACAAACTTATAGAACTCACTGGAAATCACAGGTTCTCGCCGGTAATCACAAAAAGAGGCTGACGAAGGAGTTAGAGTGAGAAATATGGAGATACATTGAGAAAACGGATCTTTGGCGATGGAAAGAAGAGTGGCTGGTGGCGTGGGGTGAATTTCGGTCCTTCCCTACCTTCTCATTCCCAGTCGAGTTCTCTCTCACCGTTGGTTGCTTTTGGTGTGTGTGTCAAGCTTCTATCTTCTCAAGCTCTTGAACTCAGTGGTGACAAAGATTTATGGTGACAGTAAAGATAAGAAGAAGAAGGTGAAGGAGAGAACGAAGGTTCGCGGCGCTAGTATGAGCTCTGAACTTCTGGTTTTTTTCGGCTCTCCACTTCCAGAAGAAGAAGGAATTAAACTCGTGGCGCTCAAGTTCCTTTTCTGCCGCTCTCGGTTTGTGTCAAGTTTTGAACAGGGACTAAATTGAAAATATTCAAAAATTTGTGGAGGAATTAAACTGCAAATTTATAAAATGTTTATGGTGAAAATATAATTTCAAAAAATTCTAGGTAATTTTATGTAATTTATCTAGCCTTTTTTCTTCATAGATTTGCAATTTCTAGAAATTTTGGGCATTTTCTGTGCTTTTCTCCATCCTCAAAAATATTAATTCTGACCTAATTGACATTTTCCACATTCTTCTATAACACATACAATGTAAGATTAAGCACAAGGTATCATCAAAAGCCCAAGAAACCATTTGCATGAATAATTAACAAATTATGACAATTTTGCCCCTAATTACTCTTAATTCAATATAAACGTGCCTAACTCAAATTCGTTTTTAATCTTGCAATAATGTCCTAGGAAATGTATTTAAAACCCAAATTAATCATGAAAAAGCCTATAACAATATGGTTCAATCACCGAGGCAATTCAAATTTTGAGCTCTTATAAAAAGGAACGGAGGGAGTACCAATTATTCAAGTACGCAAAGTTTCAGGAACTAGTTTGGGTGCTGATCACTTTGATGAGAACCCAAAACCCATCAATATGGACTATCCAAATCTTATCTGGACGTTGCAGATTTAATTTTTTTAAGTGGCCATTTTTAAGTAAAAAAAATATTTTTTGAAAAAGGCTAAATTATACAAAACCTGCGAAGAGGCAGATCACCCTTCTTTACATGTGTGCAAAATGAGAATGATTTGCAAATTTCGTAATGTATTTGGAATTTTCTCAGGTTCTTGTTGATATGGAAATGAGTACAATACTCTCACTTCAAATTTTATAGATTAGAAAGGGGGATGGATTCCTGCTGTTTAAGTGACACAGGATGGACATTTTGTTTTAGTTCTATGCTATATTCTTTGCTCCACTAAGTTGGAGCCCTGGGAAAATAGAGTTTGGAAATGTTAGGCAACAATTTTTTAGGGCATTGAATACTCATACAGTTATAATTGGTCCTTTTTTTAACTCAAGAAATATGCTCTTCTATCATCTTATGGAATTTTTGAATAGAGAGATTTTCTTGCAGAAAGTTTCCTTTTGTGTGTGTGTGGGGGGGTGTGTTGAACCTTTACTTTTCCGTGCCAGCTATGGGCTTTGAAGAAAGTACACATACATGTATCTTTTTCCTCTTCATAGCCTCATTTATAAATCTTGGTTTCATGTCTTTGTTTTATGATTTAAGTCCCTGAATCTTTGTAGGTCATACTGTTGACAATTGAATTCTGGTTAACTGTTTAAAAGGAGAGCATCCAAAGTGCATTTATGCAGGGCACCTGGTGAATAATATTGGCTACTAAAAAGCTTGGTTTGCTATAATTTTATTTTGACCCACTTATTTATTTTCTGTAATCTGTTCATTTGAACTTTCTATCATTGTTATTGGCATAAATCGCACTAGTTATCTTTTCATCTTATGCTGCAAACTGCATTAAAGCTTTAATGAGGAGGCATCTCTATCTGTCAGCTTGTGTCTTGTTGTCAGCTTATGTATTGTATTTTCCCCATTGAATAGGTAAATATATCTATCTTGTTATTTTCTTCTTTGTGGTTATAGACATGAGACATCAATATTCTGAGTTTCTCAATTAGTGAAGCTTTCACTGTCTTTATTATGTGGTCATCTCAGGTTTCAACATGTTGTTTCTTTTAATTGGTTGAGTTGGCTTATCACTACTACAAAAAATAGATTTTACTTCCCTAAAAAATATATTTTTCAGAAAGGGAAGTAAAAAATAAAGACGGTGATATTTTTGTAATTCGGTGGAGGCTTTTGGCATCCAATTTGGAAAAAGTACACCAAAAAGCAAGGACTTTTGGCGTCCCAACTCTAAAAGGGACACCAAAAGGGTCTTTCGGCGTCCCCAAATAAAAATTGGGATGCCAAATTCACTTTAAGCGTCACAATTATAAATTGAGACACCTAAAATGTTCCATATAATCCTCCTCCCTCATCCATGCTCCCTCCTTTCTCACAATCGTTGCTTTATTAAAAATATTCCCTAGCCTCCTCTGCTCCAGCGACTGTGGTTCCTTACCCCAGCATCATTTTGTTGCTTACAATGCCAATGCACTCCTCGCTGTCTCTTCAATTCTCACCACCGCAGTCGTCAGCCACCATGAGATCCCCTCAAGCCCTCCGTAATGGAAGCGGCGACAACCGCTCTTGATGCTACCAAAATTTAACTAAGCACCACAAGTGTATGGGTCATGAAAATAGTAGTGGCAAATCAAGGTCATCCCACAGAGACTTAGTCAAACTAGTGATTAGGTGTTAAATTTCATTTTTTCGTTTAAATTGAGCAAATCGAATTGTTTCTAATAATAATAAAAAGAATTTTAATAAAAACAAGAACTTTCAAACAGAGAGAGAATTCAAATATCAAGGAGGACAACTTAGAGATACTAATCCCTTGTTTGTTTCTTAGATTTTATTCCCACTAAATTAATTCTAACTTAATGTAATCAGCTAATCTAGAGTATTAATGTGTATAAATGTCTGTCGGTCCATTTATATACCTATCTCAATTAATTATAACATGTCTCATAATTAATTAAGATGCAATTCAAATTGGGCTCACTCTAATGTGATTATGCGGAGCTTCTAGGTATATGTCTATCCTAGACGCAAATTAGATTAAAATCTAATTTCACATTATCTAATCCAAGGTCAATTTAAGATTTCCTTCGTCAAGTTTAATCCTAAATCCTCAAAACATGTTTAATGGTGGCCAATCACTAAACAATGAATAACAAAACAAAATTAAATAAACTGAATTAAAATTAAGCAAAATTAATTAGTGGGAACAATTTCTAGGTCTCAAACAAGTTCATAATACTCCAAGTTGCAAATGAAAAGTTAGCCACATATGGCTTTAAACATCATCGCAGCACAATAATATTCAGAATCAGAGACATTCGGTAAATGCTAATAAACTGGAACAGAGGTAAATGAAATAACAAAACCAAGAGATAGACTCAGCAACAACATTTTTTTTGTTCTGTCCTTCCTCTAAACCTTCGCTCTGATCCAGCTCAACGAACGAAGAAGAAGAGAATGTTGAACAATGAGAACACATCATCTTCGTTCTGCAATTCCAATCTATCCTCCGTGCCGCACTTCTCTCCCTTCGTCCGTCTCAAACTCGCGATGATCAAAACAAACCAATAGCCGCCTCCTCTGTTTTTTCGCTCAAGTCCGCCTCTTCTGTTTTTTTTTTCATCTTTTCAAATTATGAACAGTGCTCCTTTTTTCAATAGCCGCCTCCTTTTAATTCATTGCACATCGTCCTCTTCTTTTCATTTGAAATTCCCATTAGTTCTTCCATTCACTTTTTCTCCAAACGGTGTCGGTTGGTTCCTGGTGCTTTAAATCAATTCTCTTCAATTGATTCCCACGTGCCTCTGATGATTCATCAAGAAAAACATTTAATAAAAGAAAAGAAAAAAAAAATTATCTAATAACAATAATACGAGTAACAATAAAACTAAATTTTTATTTCTTTTTTTAAAATAAACTGAATTATTATTATTTATTTCCTAAACTCAAAAACTTTTATTTTAAATTGAAATCCCATAAATGATGTATCCAAATTGATTTATCTTAAAATCTCAATAAAATCTTTTTAAATTAGTAATAATGACTTCTCAAATATATCAAAAATCTATTAAAAATGAGAAGTGATCAGCTCTCTCACCCCCATTTCCACTTGCAGAATGCAAACTTCGTCATTTCAACTCCCTTATCCTCGTCTTCCGACTTGTCTGCTTCTCCTTCGCCTCCTTCGCCTTCATGCTCACCGACACTCGCGACTCCGATTCTCCTCACTGGTACGACTTCGACTCCTTTAGGTAAACAACAAAAGGCTTCGAATCTAAATCCTAATTAATAACCGAACCTTAGCAAGCTAATTCCCTAATTCAATTATTTGTATAGCTTAGCTTTAATTGCTAAAATTACTGAGATTCTTAATTTTTATGTGAAGATTTACTTGTGTATTCAACAATTTGGGAAGATTTGAAGAAATTTGGGCAGATCAAAACTGACAGCATCTATTACAGCCATGATGGAAGCGGATTTGGGCAGATCTGAAGAAATTTGGGAAGATTGAAACGATGGTGTCTGTTACAGCCACGACGGAGGCGGATTTGGGCAAATCTGAAGAATTTTTTATTTTTTAAAAAACTTACGGCTTGCCCTTTTTTAAGGGATGTTGTTACTAGAATTTCCTATGTTGCTCACATAGGCCCCCCTGAAAAGGGATGTAGAAAAGATTTAAAAATGGACGTTAAAAGTGCTTTCTGTTGTAATGTTTCACATGCCTCCAGAAGAATCTTCTTCCTGTTTTTATTTATTTAAACTGCTTTAGTCTTCTTTCTTTTCCTTTGTTTTCAAATTAGTTAGGACGAGAATCATTTTGTTTAGTGAAAGTCAAACCAAGGTTCCAGTTAAGGAAAATAATATTAGAAAAGTCTTATAGTTTATCAATGACAAGTGAAAGAGCCACCATTAACAAATTAAAGTGCTACCATGGACAAGTTATGAGACTTTTCTAATATTATTTTCTTTAACTGGGACTTTCGTGTGATTTTCCCTTTATTTTTTCTTGATTTGCTACGGGATTATCTTGAGGATTTGATTGGACAAGACGTGGCTAGACTGCATGGAACTCTAGTTCCTGTTAGAATGTTTTGGAGGAATATTTTATTTTGGGAAAATTACATTAAAGGATTTGAGTTTGATAAAAATCAAATTGAATGATATCAAGATTTGTAGTTACTCCAAATGATCAACAATTCCTATTTGCTCTTGGGGATTTATTACAAGGTTTGCAGGATATTACTTAGGAAAGTTACAGTAACTTTCATAGTAACTTTTCTAAAATCTGATAGCAACTCTTGATAATCTTTCAGGCCACTTTAGATACACATGAAAGGAAGTTGCTGAAAGGGAAAATGAGAGATAAAATATTCCCTAACATGTTTGGTTCAACAGATCCAGGCTTCTTAATGAACCATGCTTCCCTCAAAGAAGCAAGTCTTCTCTTTTTAGGTTATGAAACTGGGTTTCCTCCATGGAATCAAAAGTTTGCCCCTATTTTGCCGAGTTATCAAATATTATAACCAATGGTGCATTTAATTGCTAAGCAGTGAAGCCGTTGGGTATTGCATTCAGCACCACCGGCTCATTGCAGATAAAACCATTGCCGAAGAGCATTCCACCTCCTCTTCGGCTTTGTCAAATTCAGGCGAAGCCTGATATCGCTGTTTGCCTGTTTCTGAACTCATCTATCTGTGTGTTATGCTTGAAGCCATGAAGCTTGTGGCCTTAATGCTTTTATCCCTCGACAGATCTGTCCAGTGATTTTGTTTGAATAATATTTTTTTTATCTTTTAAATATAATGTTCATTTTTTTCATCCATAGCATTACATTACTAAATATCGGATAACTTTTTCTGTATTTTAACTTTTATTTGAATTCTGTATTCCAGTTGCCTATTGGGGCATTAAGAGAATGAAATCATTGTGAACTGGTAAAAATCCAGGATTTCCTAACGTCAATTTACTTTTATCTTTCATAATCAAAGACTTTTAAGATATCCAATACTATTGAACATTTTTTAAAATCCTTACAAATCTATAAAGATTGTATAACCTAAAATTACATGTGCATGAGTGTGGCTCAAACACATGAGAAAAAAACTAACATTAAATGATCATCTTCCATCTTCAATCTCAAGTGCTATTTGTTTCTGTATGCTCTCATAGGCAGCTGAAGTGCTAGCACTAGCATTCTCATATCCATCAACTACATGACCAAGCAAGTATTCACATTCTTCAGACATCATCTCCTCTCCCTTTAACCAAGGATGTTTTTTCATATCAATTAGACCCTCTAATTCTATTGCTACTTCTTTCATAGTCGGCCTTTCCTCTCCATTAACTCTAATGCACCTCCTTGCTAAGAAAGCAACTTCCTTTAGCTGCTCAGCATTCTTCTCATCCAACACTCGCTTGTCAAGAATCTCCCACAAGTTGTCTTCTTTCATTGAAGATGCAAAGTACATAGCCAAATTTCTCTGTTCTGGCCTAGTAAATTCAACCGCTTTATTGCCAGTGATTAGCTCCACAAGCACGACCCCACAACTATATACATCACTTTTCTCATTAAGTTGACCTGTGAGGAGGTACTCTGGATCCAAATATCCTAGAGTCCCTTGAACCACAGTGGTAACTTGAGTTTCATCAAGAGGAATAAGTCTTGAAGCTCCAAAGTCAGAAACTTTTGCTCTATGCTTGTGATCTAAGAGTATGTTGGTAGATTTAATATCGCGATGAATAATTGGAATAGAAGCAGCATAGTGTAAATATGAAATGGCCTCGGCTGTTTCTGCAGCTATCCTTAATCGGGTCTCCCATGAAAGAGAGTGTTCATTCTTTAGTGGGTCTATGTGATCAAGAAGTGTGCCATTATCCACAAACTCATAAACCAATAAGGGAACTTCAGTTTCAAGACAACACCCAAAAAGTTTAACGACATTCCTATGGTTGATTTGGGAAAGAACATTCACTTCATTGATAAAATCCTTAACTTGTCTTGGGTCACCTCCTACTCTGGACTTTTTAATGGCAACAAGCAAGTTATTTGGTAACATTCCCTTGTAAACCGTGCCTTGTCCTCCACGACCTAGAATTCTGCTCTCATCAAAGTTGTTTGTGGCAATCTTGAGCTCATCTTCAGTAAAAATCTTATTTCTATCAGTGTATTCTTGTTGTTGATGAAGTTGCTGCAGCATATAACTTCCTCCATTTTCCTCAAAATATTGTCTTCTAAGTTGTTTTAATGCTCTTTGCTTGTTTCCCCAGCATAATGTCGAGACCAATGTGAAGATAACAAGCAAGCCTACAGAAATGCCTGCAAACAATGCTCAAAATATTATCCAAAGTTGCTAGTAAGTGGTGTTGTTTGTCAATAAACCTAAGTTTTGAAGACTTCATGATAGTGATGCTTTGTTTATTCCCCCCTGGTCCAATAGTGTTGATTCTTTCTTGTTGCAGGTGAGTCTTGTGGGTAGAGAGATAAAGAAGCTTGTGTGTGGTTTTAAAATCAAATTGGTAATGCTTTGAATAAAAACAAACTTTTCCCTTAATATGGAAAGGAGGCATGCAAATTAACCAATGTGAAACGTACAACTAAAAAGAAAAAAAATTTGTTTGCAATTGGCACAGCTTAATTATAAAATATATTGGCATGCCATTACCAAGCTGCTGATGTTTTAAGTGACTTATCTTTGATCTGTAAAATATAGCTATATGTGTATTTTTAAAATAGAATTAAAGTACAAATTTGCCCCAAAAATTTTGGCTGAGGAGCAATGTTACCCTTAAAGTTTTTTTTTAGATTTAATATTGTCCCGGAAGCATTAAAATAGAGCAATGTTGCCCTTTTCCATTGAAAAATTAACAGTCAATGTCAAATTTTTAATGGTCAACATTAGTTTTTTAATCGTATAGGGCAATAATGCTATATTTTAAAACTTACAGGGTGACATTGAACCTGAAAAAACTTTCAGGACAACATTAAGCCTCTCAGCAAAAACTTCCGTGACAAATTTGCATCTTAACCATTTTAAAATATAATGCCAAAATTGAAATTTTCTTTTATTTTTATTCAGGGAATGGGATGACAAAACTGTTTTTAAATCCAAGTAAAAAATTGGGTCAATTTAACACTGTTAACGGAGATGAATCAAACGATAAAGGGTTAATTACTATGATATTTTTTACCCAATGAAATTTCTCTAATGAGGAACTTGCAGCCTGATCCGTCTTTGTAGCCGTCACCTCTATAGCTCGGAGGACAAGAACAAGTATAACTTCCATCGATGTTGTGGCATCTCCTACTACAACGATTTTCCCCGTCGCACTCATTAATATCTGCAAAATTAACCTTTAAGCGATTATACATATCTCCAAGCACATCTATTATAAATATCAAAATCTTGTTCTAGATGTCATATCTCAGACAAACTTAACGGAATTAAAATTAAGGGTTAATATAATCTTTGCGCCCTCAAGTTTTATTCCGTTTAAAATATTGGGTTAATAAGTTACAATTTTAACAGCAATGAAGTTTTTTGCTGTTATTGTCTAGTGCAATTAAGTTTTGAAGAGTTCAAAAGTAGACACAATCTTTAAAAACAGAAATTTTTTAGCAATTCCGTTCAACTAGCCCAAACGTCTGTATCTTATTTTTTTTTTATGTGGGATTCAATTGTTTTCCCTCCATCTTTATAACGGACATTTAGGCCAATTTTACTGAATTACTAAAATTGCACCAATTTTAAAAAGATTTTCTCTACTTTTGCAGTTTTAAAACTAATTGGACAAAAAAAAACATTGGTTGTTAAATTTGCACTTTAAAATAAAATGTTAGTCCTTATAATTTAATAAAAACCTAGATTATTTTGTCTGATGAGGGACCAAAACCATAGCTTGAAATTAGAGAGACTAAAAACCAAAATGGAGGCAAACTTGAAGCATTAAAAGGTATATTAACCCTAAAATTAAACAATACTCCCTCCGGTCCTAATTATAAGAGCTAGTTGATTTTTTTGGAGAGATTAAGGAAGCTAATTAAATTAGCTTAGAGTATTTTTATTTTTTTCTTCAAACTAAATAGTTTAACTAATAAATTAATATATAATCTAAGAAAACACAACATATGAAATGATTAAGTAAATTATTTAGCTTCCTTAATCTCTCCCAAAAAAGTCAACTTGCTCTTATAATTAGAACCGGAAGTAGTAGCAGGTAGTATAAAACAAAATATTTTGGGTTCAATTCCGATTGCGGTAAATTTTCTTGTTTTGGTCCCTAAGATCACCTTCGACCCTCCATTTCTCCACCTTCATTGTCGATTTGGTCGACTGGGAGCAGAAACAAGGACAGGGGCAAATCGATACTTTCACAACATTTTTCCATGAAATATCTCATTTTCCTTAGGTTATTGTTGGGAATCCATTTTTTGTAGATGAAAATGGATTCTGAAAAAATATTTTATGACGAAAATGGTGAACCAAACGGCCGCCGGCAAAAACATCCAATTTCTCCCTTCCTTCATCTCCTCTTCCTTAAATCAAATGGGCTCTAATTGCGTACATATATACACACACTTATCGTTAATAGGGATGTCTTTAAAAAACTAATAATTTTATTTTTCTAAAAAAAAAAAAAGATAATACCCCGGGACAGGACATCCCAAGATCCTAAAATGTCTTGGGACGATGACAGCATGATGATTGATTTGAAAGTTGAAAACAGAGTTGCTATGTTTGGAAAATTGCAGAAGGTGATTGAGGCTTACCTTTGCAGCCTGTATCAGGGTCAGAGAGATAGGGATTGCCTCCGAACCCTTGTTCACATACGCAGTAGTACCCAATACCACTTACTGACTCTTTACATCTACTGTTTTGCTTGCAGGCATACCTCCCTGCATCTTTCTGGGCTTCGCCACATGTCTGATTGGAAACAGCCCAATTCACAACCACGGGAAATTGTGTTCTGTTGCTGAGATCACGCAGCTCTCGTTTTGAGAAGTTGAAGGATCCTTCCTTGGCAACAAACGCATAGCCGCAAGGGTTGAAGTCACGCACCTCCGTGTAATTTTTGAAGCTCCGTAAGGAGATGTTATAGTCCCTTATGGTTGTGGGGAAACTGGTCTGGCAACATCCCACACCAGAGCATGCCCCTTCTTCCTCAAACCTCGTCTCGTTACTGCAACTCGACACGCAGCCAGTTGTAAACGTGACGTCCAGGTCCGTGATGTAAGCGTAGGTGTCACAGCCCACCACAGTGAATCTGTTCTTGGTGTTTGATATAGAAAAGTTAACGAACTCCATTGAATTCCAAGATAAATCGTTTGAATAATAACAATTCTTGGAGGCGTCTCCGAAAACGGTCAATTCAGGAGGATCCAGGGAGATGTTGAGAACTTGTATATTAACGCCGGAAATCAATTGTGTTGTGGCTTCTCCAGATGATGGGGAAGTGGTGGTTGTGCAGTTGAGGAAGAACGTTTCATCTCTGTAGCAGTTCTCGCTAGTGCCAAAGGGATATGGGATGCTCACGTTCCCACACGTATAGTTGCAACCCGGTTTCGTCTGGGATTCCGCCGCCGCCGCTGCGACGGCCGTGGTGACCAGCAATGCCAGTTTGAAATGCAGTGAGTTCAACAAACCCATCTCTCGTCGATATATAGATCGGATTTACAGTGTGGGATATACAGGGATTAAGAGCTAGGTGGCTGGCTATTATATATTGATAACACTTCAAATCCTAATCACGAAGCTTCATCTGTAACGATGTCACCTTGATAGTGCGTACAAATCATTGACCAGGTCTGCTATCTTTCTATAGGTTGATTCTGAGGCATGTATGCCAGCGAATGGGAGTGGCCGGCCGTTAGTCTGTGAGTGTGAGAGAGAGAGACAGGAAGGGTGGATGAGGTAGAGAACATTTCCCTGACTCTGGGACCCCACAAAATATATGTTGGGAAAATCTATCTGGGCCTATATTGCAAAAAAATGTCAAAAAGACGTAAAAAAAAAAATTACATGTCAAACAAAATTCCTAGGATTTTTTCTGATATTATTTCATAAAACGTTAACAACTAAATTAGTCGCATTAACAACTAAATCAATATCCTAACAACTAAATAAATTCAATATTAACAATTAGATTAAATCAAGATTAACAATTATATCAGTCTCATTAACAACTAACGTTTTATGAAATAATACCAGAAAAGGCCCTCGAGCCTTTTTTAATATGTGACTTTTTCTTGAGCTTTTTTTGACTTTTTATTATTATTATTAATGTGAGCCCTGAGATGGATTTTCCCATATAAGTTCTACCTGAGTTAACAATGTTATCACTTTTGCCCTATTATAAAATTGTGTGTATAATTTTGTCCCAACAAAACTTGACTATGCTAAATGAACCTTTGGTAAAACATTATTATTAAATCAGTACCTTAATTTTATATTTAATTTTATAAAAAGTATTTTGTTAACTTCATTACTACGTTGTATTTACTTATTCATATCAAAATTTCGTGATTTACATTTAATTAATTATACCTGATCATTAGAGCACAATGATGAAGGAACGAGCTTGAAGTTCGACGACCTGAACTTAATTTATGTTTTTCCACCGTCCGTCCAAATCATTAAGTCAGCACGATAGAGAGAGATGGAGGACCTAGCCAAAACTAACGTTTTCTTTGTTTGAATTTTGTTTTTTATCCAAAAAAGGGACATTGACTCTGTCTCTGTGTTTGTGTATCTCATGGCTAACTTTTGACTTTGATGCAGAGATGGAAAGTTTCGCTCGCAAGCAAACTAATTAGTACCAACAGCTCATCACCCTTGGGTACCATACAGATCTAATTATTTGGATATAGTTTATATTAAATATTTTTTACTTTTAATTTATTTTTTAAAAAAATATTTCAATGCGTACAAAATATAAAATACAGATAACATCTAAACTGTCATTTTTTTTAAAAAAAACAAATTATTAGTTAAAAATTTAAATATGAATAATTAAACATATATTTGAATAATATAGATCTCATAACCGCGGAGCCGTTGCAATGAGCATTCAACCTGAGCAAAGGGTCCACGTGTCAAGCCTCTACGTTAACGAGGAATATTGTAAATTTGATGAGGTTATATGTGTCCACAACTTATCCTATGTTTGGATGTGAAGAAAATTAAGGGGAAAGGAAATTAGGAGCGAAAACTTTTAAAAATAATACTCATAAATATTTTTATCATTTATGGAAGCTTTTTTTCCTAGTATCCACTTCCCTTACTTTTCTCTCCATCTAAACATAAGATACTGGACGACCTCATATGTCTTAGTTTCTGTTTTCCACGCGCGTCCAAAATCCAAATCATTTAAAGATTGTTTGGGATCACTTTTTGGGAGTCCTAAAAATACTTATTCTCATAAATCAAGACAAAATTCAACTCCTTTAATATATTTACCTCGTATACTATAAATCACGATTAAAATGTACTTTAATTTTGAAAGTTACAAACACAATTTCAAACAAACACTTAGTTTACGTTCTACACACGTATTATATCACGCGTGTAGTTTTTTTACTCCTAGTCTATATATATTCAACTCGTTTGCAAATATTTTTAATAGGTATAATCTTATTTAAAGAGTAGTGTGTGTGTGTGTGTATCCCTTGCCTTTCACATCTGTGAGTCTTGGGTTAATGGGCAATGGCGTAAAGTCTATGAATTTTGGGTTGAGGAGGAAATATACCTGTACCACTAGGAAGAGTTACATGCGTCATAAACTATAAATTCACTAGTGCAAAAAAGGGCTTTAAGACCGGACGAAAGAGGCATCGTAAGACTGGACCAGCGACCGGACGAAATATAATAACAAGGTCCTAAAAGTCTAGCGAATTTTTAGAAGACTTTTAAGACCGGACCAATAGTTACGTCTGGTCCTAAAAGTATAGCCATAATTTTTTTATTAATATAAATGTAGACTTTTAGGACCGGCCGTATAATAAAGATGCGGTCCCAAAAGTCTAGCTCATTTTTAAAACCGGCGAGATAATTACGTCCGGTCCTAAAAAGTATACCCATAATTATTTTTTAAATTAACGAAGACTTAAAGCACCGCGGAGTTTAATAACTATGCGGTCCTAAAGGTCTCGCCATATTTTTATGAACAAAGACTTTCTCATTTACAACATCCGTAACACAAATTTCAAGCATAAATATCTAGAATGAATAAACGAATTTATTCTTGAAATACACGGTTGTATGTTTATTTACAAATGAATGACTTGTTCGAAAAAATAAACAAATTTGAGAAAATTATTTTTGCTACAACATATATTTACATCCACATTTAAGAATTAATAAGGCGTCTGAGATATTCACAAAACACATTGCGTATGTGCTCCCTTCATTATCGGGACGGGGACGAGAACCTCTAAACATTTGTAACATCAAAACTGACTAAACTGAATTAACTTGTGTGCATATTTCATTAAGCCGTAAAGCTGAATTCGGACATAATATATGTAATAACATCAAATACATTTACCTTTGCTAACAATTTTGTCTTTCCTCACGATGATAACATCATACATGTGTTTCATAGCGTACATGCCACATAAGTTGGATTCTTTTGGTTTAGATGGGTCTAAAACAAACAAGAAATAATATAGGATAAGTGACAAGAAATATATAGCATATATATATATATATATATATATATATATATATATGTTCTTGACCAAGTTCTCAAGGCGGTGTTTCGGTGTCCAAATTAAAATATGTGCTAACCTCGGGTGTACCACAAAGGTTTAATAGTGGCCTCTTTCCCACGCTTTTGTCTTACCACGACTTGGTAGGTCATCATGGCATTATTATCAAAATCACAAATTTATCAATAATTCACTGAAACCATTACAGTAGAGATTTCAGACAAGAGAATTTCAATGACATGCATGCTTACTTGTTGACGGACTCCGTCATCATAGTATCTGGGTTATTGTGAGTGGAGCATAAGAAGATAACTTTATGATCCTCCATGCACATGAGGACCATTTGCCCGGTGGCGGCTGAAAATTCTCGGCGGTATTATATGTGTAAACGAATTATATTAAGTTAATTGCATACAAGAATTGTGATATGTATATACCTGTGGAAGTATGGAAACATGTAAACCTTTCTTATCACTTCACACACCCTCTTTGACATGTATTCTTGCCTCAACTCCATGGCTGTTGTACTTGCATAGACGGGGCACAAGAATCCAAAATCATTGATTACGCCTGTTCAACCAATTGTTGATGCAAGAACCTACAATAATGACATCGATCGGGAATTAGTATATATGTATGTGTGTCTAAATGATGCATTTAAATTATGTACTCATATATAGAATCGAGATACTTACTTCATAAACGGTTGAATGATTGGATTACTAAGCTCTGTCCGGGAATCGGCGGGGACATTACATCTATTTTGTCAAGGTAGACATCTTCGGGATGAGGACGCCTACTACTTCTTGGACGAGCCACGATTTATCGTAAAATAATTATTGTTTGCCAAGTCGGTTATTTTTGCACTGGCGAGTCAAATGAGCAATAGGGGATGGAACTTGAGGAGGAGGGGATGCAGCTTGACGAGGGGATGGAACTTGAGGAGGAGGCGATGCAGCTTGACGAGGGGATGGAACTTGATGAGGAGGTTGCTCTGACTGCTATCCAACAATGCAGCTCCCCCTAGTGCTCTGCTGCATAACCGCAGGTGAATGTGTGTCGGGAACCTTTGGTCTACGGGACGAGAGCTCAAAAGCATCTTCAATTGATTCATTTCCTCCTCCATCTTGCTCATTCGGGATTGAAATTGTGCGGTCAACTTTGCGATCAATGAAGCTTCTTGAGCGCATTTTGCTTTGACATTTGCTTCCTCATTTATTTTGGTCGGCGTCATTTCATCTCCTCCGGGTAATCATACTTTGTTTGTGGCGTTTGGATTTACCAAAGTATTCCTTGAGCCTACCCGTCCTCCAACCCCCCTTACACGCCCCGCGTGATCCGGTTTTTCAATCGCAGCGGTCGAACATCATTCCTCCGTCCAGCCACGAAAGATCATACGCTTCTTTATTTTTAAGATCTTCTGTAAGATACGGATAACGAAGCTTAGTAATGAAACATGTTTAGTAACTAAAAAATAACAATAACGATACTTACAATTCTTTCGGCAACTACACGAGTTTGTTCACTCGTGTAGGCGATGGCTGATCAACTACGGCTGAAGGATTGGATTCAGCTTCATCTTCCAATCTCTTCCGCTTGGCCGCCATCAATTCTTTTTCGGCCATTTCATATCCGCCGTGAGAAGCCCTATGCGGGCATGCATTCTTTCTCCCTAGCTCTGTGCTTTTGCCCTTCTTATCGTGAATCGAAATGAAAAAAAAACTATTACTTATGAATTCAGCCATTGATGTCTAACGAAATTAGAACATACGCTTCATATGAAGGTCAAACATTAGTCAAATTCACTTCATCGGGTTTCAACATTTTATTTAAGAAAGATGTAGAATTGTAGAAGAAATTGAGATAAACGAGAGGAAAGGGAGTTGCGGAAATCTTTTGCCAACTCGATCAATTAATTCATTCATCATAACTGGTTCCCACACATATTAGACTAACCGAACATATAGTTAGAGGCTTGACTCATAACAGCTTGCACCAAAACCATTACACAGTTAACATACTAACATCATAACACCAATGTTTAACAACTGCCTACTATAACAGAACTAAGACTATATAATTGAGACTTGACTCTTATGCCATCATTATTTCCTTAATTTACTTAATTTCTTTATCGGGGTCTACATATCGGACTTGCATTGACAAAGGCGGGAAATGTATACTTCTATTTACAAACCAAACCATTTAACTAAAAGGATTAGATGAACACAATAACATTCAAATATCCCGCACGGGTTAATAAGCACACAAAAAGGCAAACTAAACTAAATATAAACTCACGAGCTTCGGGGAGTGGTCCTTGGTGAACAAATTGTTGCCAAGTTTGTTCATCAATATATGGGTACTTATCCCAAGGAAATTTGTTCTTGAGGCGAGAACCTCGGCAAAAATATAGGTGTTAGCTAGAAAGGTCTTAAACTTCCTCCACCGATTAGCACAATAAGACAATGTCTTCTCTTTCAACCAGACGAGTCGGGGACGGTGTAGGTAAGCCGAGATAGTGTCCCAAATAGGATCCTTTACTTTAGAATCGTCCACACTTTTCCACTCATCTATCAAGATGCTAACATGGATGCGTGCTTGATAGCCAACAAAACTATTATATTTGGATTTCTTGCGACCGAAAGGTTGCAACTTTTCATTAAAGCTGAATCTCCGGCTTTGACCCGGAAGTCGACTTAGGGTTACATCTGCATTCGTGTTCCTCTTCTACCACGACGTGCACGGCGGTTTCGAGGCTCATTGTGAGATGAAGCGGTTCGTTCGAGACTCACACCAATCAAAGCGTGGCTGGCGTTCCGGAACGGGAGTAGAATCGTTTTCACCGTTCATTTTCGAGACGGGAAGAGAGGTAATGCAACGGGAAGGGTTTCGCAACGTAAACGGGAGGCTCTTCGGTGATAGTAACAAAAGCTTACGCGCGAAGAAATGTATATTTGGCGGTTCCGTTTTAAAATAGGACATAAAAAGAGACGGTCTTAATAATTAACATTCAAGACCGGTCATACTACGGTCCGGTCTTAAAAGTAATTAATTTTTGATCCGAACTATTTTTCTATATTTTTATACCGGCGCATTTTATGTCCTAGGTCTTAAAAGAATAACTTTTAAGACCGGTGATTATTTACATTCGGTCTTAAAACTTTATTACCTTTATATTTAAATTTTTCCTTATTCTTTTGGCTCGCATAAAATATTAGTCGGTTGTGTGAGATTTCTCCATAAAGTAATTGATATTTGAATATTTTTTTAATAACATTTTTAAGACCGGCCTTGTTTTGAACTGGTCTTAATAATATATTTAAGACCGTTGAAAAAATGATCCGGTATAAGAAGTTCTTTATATTTACAAAACTGCCACCGGTCATACATAAGAAGTTCCTTTTATTTACAAAGCGCCACCGGTCATACCTTTAAGGCCAAGTGCTTCCAATGTCGCTACGAATGAGGCGGTCTTAAAGCCCTTTTTGCACTAGTGATTATACGATTAATGGCGGCCACATGAACATTTGTTAAATAAAAGTTATGTGGTTTTGATTATTTATTTATTTATTTTCATCAAAATGCTATATATAAAAAGATTAGTATAAATTCCAAATATTACAAAATAAAATAAGATGACATACATGAGTTTAATATTAGAAAAACCTAGAAGCTATAAAGAAGATAAGAAATGTCTATATCTACCGGAACGACTGAATCCACATTCCATAATCATCCAAAAGATGAGCATGATATGCTCATCCCCAAATAAAAGGGGTTTTTTTTTTTTTGAATAAAATACTCTATGTATTAAAAATTAATTAACTTACGATACTGGGCATTGAAAAAATATTTATATATTACGTACTATTGAAAAAATATTTCAAGATATTAATGTAACGGGAAAAATATTTATGAATACTGAGAACTAGAAATTAATTAATTTGAAATACTTAATGCTAAAAAAATTTCGGGTGCAACATACAATCCAAATAAATAAAAATACATAAAAAAAAATTATAAAAAACTAAAAAAAAATCTCCACCGCTAATTTAGAGATGAACATCCGATGCTCATCTTTTGGATGAACATGGAATGTGAAAACGACTTGGGGTGAGGGGCATCATAGGAGGCCGCCCATTGATCACCTTACTCCCACATATAGGCCTTATATAAATTCGGGAGCTAATACAAGTTTTAGTAGCTAACATGCATTTACATTTTGGAAGTTAAGTGAGATGAATATAATTTAATAATTATAAAATTGGAAGAAACCTTTGAAATATCTCAAAGAAAAAATCACATAAAGAAAAAACCACCCTCAGTAAAGTAAGACAATAAAAAAATGTCAAATACTTGAAGTTGATTGGGAAAATCCAAGGCAACGAGGGTTTGGAGGCTTCTAGGAATGTGACCCAAGCCACTCTTTAGAAGCCACTATCCTTTGCTCATGCAAATCAACATGCAACCACGATGAATAAGGGAAAAGGAAATAAAAAAGGAAAAATTATGATAAAGGACTTAAGAAAAATAATATTTATTAAGAAGGACCATACAAATTGTAATTATTTTGAAGGACCAAAAATTAAAACATTAAAATAGAAAGATTTGAATTGCCCTTAGCCATAATTCCTATATTCTCTCTAACTGAATCAGAATTTAGAGTGATAGATGGATAATAACAAATAGGTTAATGGATTTTCATTGTTTAATGATTTTGGCATTGTTTGCCGATCTGTTTTTGTTCTTATGTCAAATTTATGTCCGCTATTCATGCAGGGAGAAATATTCAAATGGTATAAATAATACTATGTTAAATGCTAATGGTCCCGTGAAATGGGGATCTGTGCTATAGGTTTATTTTTCCATACCATGTTATTTTGTTTGATTTGTTGGCATCATAGTTTAGCCCTAACATTAATTAGGAGGGGTGTCCACATCTTACTTAGTAGATTATAGAGCCTTGGAGTTTTTAATGTAATTAAAAAAGAAGCGAGGTTATTTGAATTGATATCTACTTATCATTATTTATCAATCTTGAGATTCGATTAAATTAGAGAAAATATAGGAAATCGGCTAAGGGAAATTTAGTCTTTCTATTTTAATGTTTTAATTTTTTGTCCTTCAAACTAATTACTACCTCCGGTCCTAGTACTATTTTTATGGTCCTTCTTAATAGATATTATTTTTCTTAGGTCCTTTATTATAATTTTCCCAATAAAAAGGGGTAAATTATTCAGCATGGGTTTAGGTTTTCTCAAAAAAATTGTTTCATTTTCTTCTCGAGAATCAAATCTCGACCCTCAAATTAAAAAAATAGATGGTTGATTTCATATTTTATAAAATTATTATTTTAAACATAAATAAATAAATTTAAAATTTTAAAATATGAATGTACACCATTTATAAATGCAACACAAACAAAATTTTTAAAATTAAATTATAAGATATTATAATAATTGTTTTAGAAAATATTAAATCGAACCATTCATTTTTATACGAGATTGGAGATGAGATTCTAAGAAGAAAAGAAGAAAATGGATTATGAAAGTATCCTCTTCAATCTCATCGAGTTCAGATGAAGCCCCTACATAAATTGATGATGCTGCTTGCCTGTTTCTGAACTGAACTCATTTATCAGTTTGTTATGCTTGAAGCCATGAAGCTTGTGGCCTTCAAGCTGAGTCTGAGACCTACTCAATCATGATTTATTTGGTGCTCCATGTTCACACGCTGATCCTAAGGTTTGGCCTTTTTTGTCTTTTTTATTTTCTCCGCCTAGTGTCATCATCCCCATGTAATGTAGCTCAACAATTTTCATATCATTTTCCTAACTTTTTAAGTTATGAAATTAATTATGTATCCAAGTTTTGCAGCTACAGAAATTATAAGGGAAAATTACAAAAAAAAAAACCCAAAATATTAAAATCTCATATTAGTTTGTTTCATTCCTACAATAGTTTATGTGTTAATTACATTTGATTAGCAATATTTCACAACCCATTTTAGTAGGAAATCACTAACTTTATATTTTCAAAATTTGCAGGTATTTTCTGAAATTGGCTCTAATTATAACATTTTCATGGTGTCTATTTCATTAATTTTATTTTATAACATAATTATATCACATAGCGTTTAAGCAAACTTTTTAAGCAATAACATGCATTTGGGGAGACTTGGGCTCCTTATAGTAGCATGTTTGGTGGAGCAATTGGGAGGCTTATAAGTGCTTATGCACGTAAGTCGAGACAACATTTCCCTCACATACTTATCCCGTATTCCGTAAATCACAATTAAAGAGCTACTTTTGAACCTTTCAAAGCTGTTAATTAGTGAGGAGCTAAAGCTAGCTATGTAGCTAATGTCACTTGCTTATTTGGAATAAAGATTGGAGCTTTCAAAAGTAATTTTTTAATTGTGATTTATGATATATGAGGTAAGTATGTAAGAGAAGTTTTATTTCGATTTTCGTGAATATGCACTTTTGAAAACCCTAAACATACGAGGCTACAAAAGATCGAGCTTACCTTCCCCACATACACACACAGAGGTGTGTGTGTGTAAACTGATATGCTTTTTGGCTTCAAGGGTATTAGCTAAATTTGAACTTTAAAAAAAAAAGATTTACGTCTTTAAAGATAGTATAACCTTAAAACCTTGCATATGTAAAGAGTGAAAAGAGTAGCTTAAAAGGGGGAGGATTAATATAGTAAGGGTAATGATGCAGATTTAACAATAATGTTTTATTAAAGGTGTGTCTAGTACAATTAAGTTTTGTTGGGGCAAAAATACACACACATTTGAAAATGAAAATGAGGCAAAACAAAAGTAACAATACCATCAACTCATACAAAACGTCCGTTTTGTGGAACCCACAAAGTAAGAAAATGTTCTCTCTTGTCCTCACCCTCACCCTCACGGATTTGGATTCAGTCCTCTGCCCCTTTTACCCCCTTACCGTTCTCTTCCGTCCACTGCGTAAAAAAACAACACTATTCCTCTTTTTTTTTTTTTTTTTAACAAATATTTTAGGATACTGTAGATACTACAAATATATTTTGGTACTTAAAAATATATCGTGATTCTTAAAAATTATTTTAGGATATTGAAAAATATTTTAGGTACTTACTGGTACTAAAAAAATACTTCGGGATCGGTTGAAAATCTTTTTGGTGCTTGAAAAAATACTTGATGATCTTGAAAAATTATTTTAGAATACTTAATGATCAAAAATAATTTTTTAAGATCAATAAGTATTTTTTTAGTATCAAATAAGATATCTCGTCGATATCTTGAAGTATTTTTTTAGTACCAGTAAGTACCCTGAAATATTTTTTCAACATCCTAAAATAACTTTTAAAAATCATGAAGTACCCGTTGGTATTTTTTAAGTGCCGGTTAGTATCCTAAAATATCTTTTTAGTATCTACATTATCCTAAAATATTTGTTTTAAAAAAGAAGAAGAAGAGGAATCAGTGTTGTTTTTTTGCGCAGTGGACGGAAGAGAACGGTAATTTAAATAACACTGCGCAAAAATGATTGTGTAAATTTATTTGAGGCACAAGTCCATTTATTTGAGGCATAACTCACCCTCACCCTTCCTCTCTCCCCCTCTCCCTCTCACCCTTCTCCTCCCTACACACGTCCGTCAGCTTTTACTCCAGAACAAGAATGATTGTGTAAATTTATTTTCTAGAAATTGCAGAATTGTTGAATTGTAATCTATGCTTTAACTTTTACTCCAGAACTTTCATCAAACAATTCACCTTCCTTTGACCGAAGAAAACAAACAACGCATCTTCCCTCTTTAATCCTATTTTATTATTTTAATTCACATCTCCCCTTGCCTAATTAAATTGCCATGGATTCCCCCAAGAAATCCTTCAAGTCCTATTATTCTCCTTCGAATGGTTCCCAGATCCATCATCTGCGCCGCTTTCATCCCGTTGCATTGGTCTGACCACTTCATACTCATCATCATCATCTTCCAAATCAGGAATTCCCTCCTGCTCTCTTACTTGCTTCAATTCCTGGCTCGTTCTGTGTTGAGAATAAAGTCCCTCCTCATCATGACAAGAGTTATCAAAATCCCTGCTCATACACCTGGGAAGGGGTAGCATTATGCTTCAAATATGCAGCAGCTGGAAAGGAAATGTGACTAAGGGGATATGATGGCTCAGTATAAGTGAAAGGGGAGGATGCAAATGATGGTCCCTGACGCCATCGCCGTCATGTGATGATCAGAATCGGAGTGAGGGGGCAAATGGAGCTATTGGAGCGAAAGAGCAATAGATTGGAGGGAGTTGAGGTTAGGAGAGGTGAGCAGAAGAGAAAGCATAGGAGTGATTAATGGTTTCATGGAGAAATGCACAACGCTGACGGCAGATGGCGACGGTGGGGAGATTATTGAGGTTGGAGGAGGTGCAGCTCATTGAGACATCTATGCCAGCAAATGGGAGTGTCCGGCCGTTAGGTCTGCGAGTGAGAGAAAGAGAAGGAAGGGTGGACGAGGGAGAGAACATTTCCCCAGATTTTGTGAACCCCACAAAAACAAAATGGACTTGTGCCTCAGTTGACGATGCTGTTACTTACCCCATTTAAAAATGTTTGTGTGTAATTTTGCCCTTAATAAAATTTAACTGTGCTAGACGCACATTTAATAAAATATTATTGTTAAATCTACATCTTAACCCTTATATTAATTATCTCATTTTCTCTTCCCATCCTCTTCCCTTTTTTTTTCTTTTTTACTAAATTAACGTTTGAATGATTTATATTTAATTTTATAAAAAATATTTTTTTTAACTTCATTACTACGCTGTATTTACCTATTCATATCAAAATTAGTAATTTAAATTTAATTAATTATACCTGATCATTAGAGCACAATGATGAAGGAACGAGCTTGACGACCTGATCTTAATTTCCGTTTTTCCACCATCCGTCCAAATCATTAAGTCAGCACGATAGTGAAAGATGGAGGACCTTGCCAAAACTAACGTTTTCTTTGTTTAAATTTTGTTTTGTTTTTATACAAAAAAGAGACATTGATCCTGTCTCTGTGTTTGTGTATCTCATGGCTGACTTTTGACTTTGATGTAGAGATGGAAAGTTTCGCTCGCAAGCAAACTAATTAGTACGAACAACTCATCACCCTTGGGTACCATACGGATGTAATTATTTGGATGTGGTTTAGATTAAATATTTGAGAAAATCCCACAAAAATACTATTTGAAATTCAAAAAGCTAGATAAATGATTTTACAATAAAATGAGTTGTTAATCCCATTACAGTTTTTATTAATTCCATTGTTATTTTTGTTAACAAGATTTTAAAATTCAAATGATATTTTTATGTCATTATCCAAAAATATTTTTTTACTTTTACTTTATTTTTAAAAAAAATATTTCAACGAGTATAAAATATAAAATACAGATAATATCTTATCTGTCTGTTTTTTTTTAAGTTATTAATTAAAAATTTTAAATGTGAATCGCTAAAACTATATTTGAATAAATATAGATCTACAACACACGTTCTCAGAGTTACCAAGTTTACTTCCGCGCACACGTATTATATTGAGCGTGTAGTTTTATTACTCTTACTTTATGTATATTCAACTTGTTTGCAAATATTTTTAATCAAGTATAATCTTATTTAAAGAGTAGTCCATATATAATCAAGTATATATATAATCTTGGGAAATTAAAATCTTACGTAAGCAACAAGACGTGACCATAAGGTTCTATAGCTAAAGATTATATAGGGATGAGGTCTTGCATTTCTGTTCAAAGTACTTTAATGACATTAAGATGTCTTTCAACAACCGACCGCCTCATGTAGATGATTGTCCTCAACCTAAGCCATCATAAAGAGAGTAATCCTTCGTATTGGTAAACCAATTGGAGGAAGTAAGAACTTCAAACTGACAGCAACTGAGAAGTAGCAAACACATAGACATATCTTCATTAATTGCACTAAAGTTGAACCCTTCTTTTAGTAAGGACTGTACATTCATATATTATCCTATATATTTCTTTACATTTTATACTTATGACCGCCATCTCATGATTAATTGTAGAGAGTTTAGAAATCATGTGAAGCGTCAACTCATGATCCATACACAAATATCCTCTCAAATTGACAAAAATGTCCACAGAAAATTCTCAAGTTGGTTTGCGTGGAGTATATTAAACTCCAGAGCGAAAGGATTTTCTCTCTAATGACTTGAAAGGCACCCCTCTGTTTGGTTCATTCAATGATGTTGGTGAAACTATTGAGGTGATTAGTAGGGCTTTTGAAGTCTCCAAGAAGGTCAATAAGGATAGGGCAAATGGCATAATGGTGTCCACTGAAGCAATGAATGAGGAGTCATTGAAGTCAATGTCTGGCCAGGATTTTGACAAGAGTGATAAGAAACATATGGGAAATGGTTCCATGCAGATGATTATAGTGCGTAAGCTGGAAAATTCACTCAAAAATAACTTTGTTGGTTCTAAGAATAATGGCCAGGTTAAAGGTTCATTCAATTCTCAGAAGGTTGAGGTTGATGTAATGAAGTGTTTTGGTGAAGATTTTCAAAATGTTGAGACTAATAAGAAAGGAAAGTTGTTATCTGATGGCAAGCACTAGTCTAAAGGGGATCGAGTCGAGTAGAGCTATGGCTATTGCAAAGAAGGACAGTTTTGAGTCTGGTAATAATGAAAGAAATTCAGAAAACTGAGGATGAGCCAATGCCTTTGTAAAACCATCGCCTTTGTAAAACCATCAGCAATTTGTTGTTTAGAAGGGCTATATCTCACAATCAACTGTCCAGCTAAAAACTTTTCTCAAACAAAATGTACATCCAACTCAATATGTTTAGAACGAGTATGTTGCATAGGATTAGAAGCTAAGGCCTTAGCACTAATGTTATCACACCAAATAATAGGCGTTTTCCTACATTTAAATCCAAGTTTAGATATTAAAGAGTATATCTACACAATTTTTGCAAACGAATCTGCCAAAGACCGGTACTCAAATTCAGCATTAGAGCACGACACTACACGTTGTTTTCTGGATGACCAAGAAACTAAAGTGCTCCTAAAGTAAACACCAATACCAGACATGGACTTCCTATCATCAACATTTGTTTCCCAATCAGCATCAGAAAAACCAGTTAAAGTCAAACTAGGAGCCGGTCTTATATGTAAACTATACTGAAAGGTTCCTTTGAGGTATCTAAGTATCCTTTTGACAGCTTGAAAATGAATATCAGTTGGCTAAGATAGAAACTGACTTAGCTTATTTACTGGGAAAGCAATATATGTCCTAGTAGTTGTTAAATATTGCAAGGCACCAATTGCTTGCCTAAACACAATGGGATTTGCTAATGGCTGACCATTATTAATCGAAAATTGTTTGCTAGACACCATAGTGTTGGCATAGGTGCTGCATCAAGCATACCAAATTTACAGAGTAGATCCAGAGTGTACTTTCCTTGATTCAGATAAATACCAGAAGCATCACGAAATACTTCAATTCCCAGAAAATAATGAATATCACCAAGATCTTTCAAGGAGAAAAGACAATTTAGTTTAGTCACAAAGGAATTGAGATACACTTTGCTATTCCCAGTCCCCAAAATATCGTCAACATATATAAGCACATAAACAATCAATTTATCTTTCTTCAACACAAACAATGAGCTATCACTCTTGGCATTAGTAAAACCCCACTGAAGCAAAGTAAATATCAAACGATCATACTAGGCATGCGGTGCTTGTTTGAGACCATAAATAGCTTTATCAAGCTTGCATATATGAGACGGCCGAGATCTATCAATAAAACCCACAGTTGCCGCATAAAGACATCTTTGCGAAGGATGCTATTGAGGAAGGCATATTAATATCAAGCTATCGCACACTCCAGTCGAATGTCACTGCTATGGTGAGAACCGTACGAATTGTGGTTGCTTTTACCATAGGACTATAGGTCTCGTGATAATCAACTCCTGCACATTGCTGAAACCCTTTCACCACCAAACGAGGTTTTCGTTTCTGAAGAGATCCATCAGGGTGAAATTTGTTCTTAAACACCCACTTGCAATCGATTATCTTTTGTGTACCATCATATGGAACAAGGTGCCAAGTAGCGTTGCGTTGAAGAGCTTCATATTCATATGCTATGGCCGATTTTCAGTCAGAGGACTCAAGTGCGTCACGAGCTGTGAGTGGTTCAGCAAGATGCTTCAGTGAATAAGAGGACTCAAAATGAAGAAGCCCAACAAACGAGTATTTGGGCCTGTGGATGCCACTTTTGGCCCGAGTGGTCATTGGGTGAACATTGGTAGGAGAAACTGGGCTTGAACCAAAGGACGAAGATGAAACCATACCATCATCATCGGGTAATTGGGCTGAACTGTGTGGAGAAGCAGAAACTAATGTATCATTGGGCTGTGACAACAAAACGTCATCAGAGTGTGGCGAAGAACTGACAGAAACACTTGAGCTGGAGATATAGTCCGGGGTGAAGCTGGTGGCGAAACAGAGACATCCATGGATGGATTTATAACAAGAGGAAGAGTAGTAACGTCAGCATTAGTGCAACTGCGCTGAAGAAAATCATTAACAAAAGGAAAAATCAGAGGATTAAATACGACATGACGTGAAACATAAATTCTTCTAGAAGAACTAAGGCACCAGAATCCCTTTTGCTGAGAAGCATATCCCAGAAACACATTGTTAAGTGTGAAAGGAGAACTTGTGATCATTATATGGTTTTAAGCAAGGGTAACAGGCACATCCAAACGGCTGAAGAGATTTATAATCTGGTTCTGTTTTGTGCAACTGAAACAGAGGCGTCAATTGATTAAGTATATGCGTAGGCAACCTATTAATTTGGAAGGTAGCAATTTGGAATGCTTCCCACTAGTAATGAAGAGGCATGTGTTCCTGAGCAAGAAGAGTGAGACCAGTCTCTACAATGTGCCGATGCTTCCTCTCAGCTTTCCCATTCTATTGGGAGGTATATGGATAGGTGTACCTCATCTGGATGCCGTGAGAATTGGCAATAGGAACAATTGGTTTAAACTATGTGCCCATATCACACTGTATTGCTTTAATCTTTGTACTAAATTGATTCTCAACCGATGCCAAAAAATTATTAAATGTTCCAATTGCATCAATTTTATTTTTAAGAGGATAAATCTAGGTGAAACGACTGTAATCATCTACAAAATTGATATAAAATCTATAGCCAGAGGTAGATTGAACAGGGGAAGGACCCCATAGATTTGTATGTATGAGATCAAGAAGAGCTAGAGCATGAGATTGAGATAGAGTAAACGGTTGTAATTTAGATTTGCCAAATTGACAGGCCTCACAAAAAACAAGTGCAATGTGATTAAACTTGACATTACATTTATGTAAAATATGACTGAGAGCTCTTAAACCAGGGTGGCCTAATTTTTGATGCCATAGAGATAATTCACTGTTGCTGTTAGCATAAGCATGATATGCACGGGCAGTTAATTGACCATTATTTGGGATGTTATGTCACTTGTCATCAGATAAAGGCCTTGTTGTGGTTTTCCTTGCATTAGCAGTTGATCTGTCTGTCGATCCTTCACAAGACAACCAAGATCATTAAATTCAACAATTATAGAATTATCATGAACCAATTGAGAAACACTTAGGAGCTTCTTAGTAGATGATGGTACTACCAAAATCTGATTAAGATGAATATTAAGAAAGAGTGTCTTTGCTCCAATTGCCTGAACTAGAGTTTTCTCACCAGTACAAGTATTTAAGTTAAACTTACCAACAAGGGAAGCTTGACCAATATGATCGGTGGAAGGAGCTACATGAAAGTTTGCACCACTATCCATGTACCAAGCAGGGTCGACAACATCTCCAGCAGAAGCATAATTCGCTTGACCAAAATCATCAATAAGGAAATATGAAGGGGACGACCTTTGCCGCGACCTCGTC
This sequence comes from Acacia melanoxylon, assembly GCA_019022615.1. Lineage (NCBI taxonomy): Eukaryota > Viridiplantae > Streptophyta > Magnoliopsida > Fabales > Fabaceae > Acacia > Acacia melanoxylon. The sequence goes on from JAFJYJ010000011.1 coordinate 6,800,786, forward strand.
CCGAACGTCTATGACCTCGAAAATTTCCACGAGAAGAGTGGTTACCTTGCCCATTGTTGAACTATGAAGGGGAGTCAGACTAAAAGGAACCTCGTGGATGAGAAGGATCACCGCATTGAGCAACATTGGCAGTGGGTTCCAGGGTGAGATTAGCAAAGGAATTTAACTGATCGAGGCGGCTCTCGAATGTCATTACATGAGCCTGAATATCCACCTAGGACAAATGAGTTTGGCCAAGGAGTTTGACCATGATAGCGTTGTACTCAGCATCTAACCAATTCAATGTCTGGAGAATGAGCTCGTCATGCAGTAACGGAGCTCCGGTGAGAGTGAGCTGATCGACAATACTCTTTAGTTTGTTCAGAAAATCTGCCATCTTCATACCGCTTTTTCGTGTGCAATGTAAATCAGATTTATACACCATCACACGAGCTTTAGTGGAAGCACTAGCTAAATAACGTGCTTCGGTCTAGATATCCTTCGCTGTTTGACAATGTAAGAGTTGAGCACTGATCTCAACACTCATTGTATTGCAAGGCCAGCCTACTAAGAGGCGATCAATGGCATTCCACTTTGCGAAAGCCGGATTAATCTTCATCTCAGCACCTTCAAAAATGAGACGAGGGGGTAAAGCTAAAGAGCCATCCAGATGACCTTCTAAACAATTACCCTCGATGATAGGCAAAACGATTGATTCCCAGACTAAGAAATTGCCTTGGTCCAACTTGACCAAATTGACTTGATTGAAGGATTGAAACATGGGATTTGTTTTGGAAATGGTGTTGACAGTAATGTTAGTGGGTGACACAAAGGTTTGAGAACCCTGAGGAGTTTGAGAGGCACTGTGAGCAGAGGACGGTGAAGTGGCCATCGGAGAAGATAACGGGAAAAAAATCTCACAAGCTATGATACCAAGATAAATCAGGCTATGAGAGAAGAATGCAAAATGACCTTAGTAATTTCAGAGGCCCTGTGTCAGTTGTATTTATAGAAGGAATGATATAATAGGAAATTTACACGTATACAATCACAGCATATATGCTATAATAGAATGGATACGGAAGAATATTACAGCAAGGCATATTCTAGACTATTCTAATCATTAGTATAATCATTTATTCTTAACAAAATGGTAAACAATAGAAAGAGTTTTGGCTTTAGCGATGATTCTAAAGGTAAAATGGCTAAAACAAAGTCATCGAAGGATAATAATGTTGGGGGCAGTAGTGCACATTCATTGAAACGTGATGAATTGGAATGCATGGTTGATGGAATAGGTACAATAGATGGGAGTATATATGATAATTTTACAGATGAGAGTGCATATAAACTTAAAATAAAGGAAAGGCAAAGCAGTGATAAAAAGGAGTTGATATCGGGGCCAGGCATAAAAGCTACTTTAAACTCATGTCCTGTTGCTGGAAATAAATCTGCTCTTGAAATGGTTCAAATGGCAGCTGCACCTTAACTTATTGAAGAATATTGGGTTTGTTGTGATCGTTGCCAGAAATGGGGGCTTCTACCTGTTGGTATAAAGCCTGATCAGCTTGCAGAGAAATGGCTATGTAGTATGCTATGTAACACCTCACTATTCTGAGCCCAGAACAGAGTGACATCTTCACCTATTATGTATTCTGATGTACTATTTAATAAAAATTTAAACCACTAGTCCATGTTTGATCCTAGAAATGAAAGCCCTTTTTATAAAGAGTTTAAAATAATATTATAGTTCGAATGGGCTTTTCTGTAACATTTAAAACATTTGAAAACAATTCATCAGTGGTTCAAACTTATCATTAAAAGAACATCATACTTGAAAACTTTGTTAGGTTTTATCAAAGTATTTCCTTATTTCTCCGATTAACCTAGTGGTCTACTAAATCATTCACCATGATTTGGGCTTGTTATATACATACCCGTCCCTACAGCAATAGTTAGTAGCATATATATATAAATCCTGTCTACTTCTACGTTATCATATGTATCTAATTAAATATATATATCCTAGTAGGCACATACGGTTATCTCAAAATAATATCTAAGTTATAAGGAAATAGTAAAGTCCATAGACAAAAGTGAAACTAAATGTTTCATCTGCATCCTCTTCACCACCTTCTTCTCAAAATCAAGCAATTAATATGCCCTTGCCTCTTCCTCCTTGCTTACTAGCCTGCCTACGTCCTAGATTTAAGGAAGGCTCTGAGATTCAAATGAATGAATCCTAAAGTAACATGTTAATATCAAATTCTAGCATATGCAATATATATGTAAATCAACCAAACAGAGTAGTCCACACAGCATATAAAGCATTCAAATTCAAATTCAAGTATTACATTCCATATGCAGCTTGTAATACAAGTATTTATTCAGTGATTTTTAAATACCTTAGCGCAAGGAAATTTATTTTAGGTAATTCAATACTAAAATACTGAATGCACTAGGCTCTGCCTAGCTATCGGGAAGTTAGCCCCATGGTCGGCCCTTTCGTTCAATCGAGCCACGAGTGGTGCTGGCCCCATACAGGCGAGACATACAATATGGTATATAAAAACATATATAGCTATGCAAAGAACGTGAGATTATAGTTACTACTTGTTGGTCTTACCGACAAAACCCCTTCCACCAAATTCTTATCACTATGCTTATCCTTCAGGCATGGACGATTCTCAGGTCCTATAATTAACATTTACATAGAGATGGGTCACTAAATAATGCAATCTTAATAACATAATTAAGATTTAGCTCCTTTAGATCCACCCCAAAATACTTATCCTTTAGTATCCTTATGACTATGGATGTATACTAATTGAGACTTATTTAATTAGATACTATTCACTATGGAATAAATGTCGTCTTAGCCATTGAACCCTTCAATATATCCAAAAGAACCTTTACTTTGAAGGTTACACACAATTCACAACTTGTGTGGTTACTTTAAGACTTATAAAAAATTCAGCCTTTAACTTTTCGAACATTTGAGAAATTCATAATTTAATCGATAAAACTCCAAATGGAGTGATTCCATTTCCTACTTAAACCTTGATAAATCTATTTTCATAAATTAAAGTCACCAAGTTCATTTATGGCTGAGAAAAATTCCCAAATTTCAAAAACATAAATAATGTTCAGAAATTTTTAGATTCCTAACCAATCTTTGAAAAATCATAACTCTTTCAATACTTATCGGAATTCGATAAATTACCTATCAAATTAAACCTCTATGTGCCTATTATTTATCTGGAAAATTTCATATGTTTATTATTTTGTTTTCTTGGCGCAAGATGCCACATCATTTTCATTCTCCAAAATCATACCAGAAATTTCCAAATTTTTAGCTCTACTTCCAAAAAGCATAATTAGAGTTATAGACCTCCGTTTTAGGTGACCCAAAGCTCATTTTAAACCTTAAGGAGAGTACTACATTATCACAAAATTTTATGGTCAAAAGAGGTCAATTTCCCTATCTTTACCTAACTCAAAAATTAGTGTTCAAATTGCAAAATTAAATTTCCAGAAAATTGGAATAACATTTGAACTTTTTCAACTTTATAAACATTTGACTTCTTTTGCTGTCAATATTAAAACTTGATGTTCCATTACTATGAAACAACACGTTTCCCTTCAGTCTAGAGCTTCTTAACCTCAACATACTAGACACATATACAACCAAATAGCATTATTAAAACTTCCCTACTTTAACATTTGAAAACCTCTCTTAGATTTTCATGAAGGGACACAAGCAAACTTCTCTTGACAGCAAAAGAAAATTCCAGAGCATGACATATTATCCATATACTTGGCATTTTTAACTTCCTTTACCCTTTTCTATTCAAGACATTGGTCATGAACCTCCAACTACAGGGTCAGAAATACATGTGGATACACATGTATCACACTTTTATGGTTTCAACTTTAACTACTCAAACTTACAAGCTTCAAATACCACTATAAATCATATATGTATTTTCCTCTTATCTTTTCCTTAGATAAACCAAAGTCAAACCCAACAAAAGAGAGTATTTAGGTTCAAACATAACCACAACAGAAATACTAGATTAAATTTCATTTCCTCAACTCCCTGAAATTAGTATGCATGCGGTGATACCAGCAACTACAAGTCTTATATGGTTAGATAATTTCATTCATCATTTTCTCTCTCTAGCTCCCCACTTTTAGTATCAACCCATCAACAAATATCTTACCAAATGGAAGAAATGATGGTAGATTGATGATCAAGGGACTTACCTCACTCTAGATTCAAGCCTGCATGCGAGATTTCCCCTTCTCTTCCACCTCTTCTTCCTCTTTGAAGTGCTCTGGTTCCTCTCGCCTCACCCCTCTGATTTTGCAGGTGACTTGGCTGAAATGAGGAATGAGTAAAATGACGCTGGAAATAAACATGCTGGCTAAATAAAGACTAATGGGCTGAGTTGTCTTTTGAGTATATGGGCCAAATGAAAAAAATGAAGTTAAAATGGTTTGTCTTAACAATCTGGCCATATATGCAATGGAAATGGAAGTATGGGCTGAATTGGTTTTGTAGCATATGGGCCCAAAAGAATTAATGAATGGTGTAACATCCCTACTAGCCTCGCCCTTTCATATGGTGGATAGAAGGATTCCCTTTTATAATTACCTTATATCATCTAATTACTATTTATTAGCATGCATCAGAGTTTATCGCGGCAAAGCATTTTCCGGTTGGATTTCAGACAATACTGGTATAATTAAAAGCGGGTAAGAAAATATAATCCCCGAAGGGTTAAATATACAATCATTCACCAATGCCTCCATGGCCAAAATAATATACAGTTATCCCATCACAAAAAGAATTAAATCAAAAATAATTCTTCCTCCGCCACCAACAACATCGTCTACTCCAGCTCCACATTCTACTTCAGCCTTTGAAATACTTCCTGAAGCTTTACAAAAATATGGGATTAAGAGTAACCATTAATCTCATACATAATGCATAAACAGTGTAAGTATGTAACCATAATTAGGAAAAACACCAAATAATAGCATTCGGTAACAAACGCGCAGTAACACAAATACAACATACCAAGTATACCGTGTTAACTGCGGAAGGACTACATGTCCTAGAAACAAACAAAGGACTGCTCAACAAAGCAAGCCCCGGATCCACAGCGCTAGGAAAGACACAGTAGTCAGGCTATGAACCCAGACCACACTGAATGCACACAAACGCATGTCCCTTTTTAGGAGACATGGGTCCAGAATCATAGAAAATACAAACATACAAAGAAACATAGAACACATAAAGATTAAGGTTATTACCTAGTAGTTGACCAAAATTATCAGTAGAATTTTTCCCTGGGTATGCAAAAAGTAAAGTGTCCCTAAAATAATCAAAATATAAATATAAATAACTCCTCTTTAAAATATTTATTTGATGACTTAAAAATAGGTCTTTCTCAATTCTTCAAAACTCCAAATCCTTTTTCAACGTTTTTGAAACTTTTGTTCTTGATTCAAAAAAATATGATCCAAACTTACTCCTATACAAATAATCATGTTAAACACTTCAGAGACATTAACATTACCAAAAACGAATCAGATCATGGTGTTTAGGAGGATGGCCGAAATTCTTCCTCTAGATTAAGCAATCAATCTTTCATTTTTAACCACTAACTCTTCTTATACCATACTAATATTTCTTCCTAGGCCGTAAATTTTATGTTTGATTCTCTATTCACCCATTTTATCAACTAGTCAGACCCAACCACATTTATATACTCAAGGAACAGATATTTCCAACTTAGCAACTATAAGATCATAAAGTAGTTAGGGCTATTACTTACTTGATCTTAGTTTTCTACCGACTTGAGGCTTTGATCCTTAGTGATTATTCTTCCTCCTTTTCGGCCTCAACCTTTAACCCATCATGAAAAAATTTCCTTAAGGTCTTAGTTTACATGAGAGAAGGCAAAAGGAAGTGGTTTAAGAATCTAAGGACCTTACTTACCTCTTTGAACGTTTTGCTTAGCCCTATTTGTGTCTTCTTCTTTTCTCCTTCTCCAGACGTCCAGTAGCCAAATGGGAGAGACAAGTCCCTTTAAATAAATCTCCAAGGTTGTTTCATTTAGCCCCTAGATCGTTCTTCATCATTCTAGAGAAATCTAGGGGAGTATATTATTTTATTTTATTTTTTTCTGATCTCACCTTCTCTCGCGGTGGTTTGGGGAGCTCTGGAGAAAAAAATTTCAGTTTCCTCTCACTCTCACTTACGTCCTACGTCTTGGGTAGCATTGGACAAAGATTTATTACATTATATATATTTTTAATTTTTCTTTGGCTTTCTCCACGTGATCACTATTGCCCTCCTTCATTAAATGTTGAATTGTCCAATCCTTCACATTTTTTTTCCTTTAATTATTCATTTCCCTTAGCTTCTCTTTCACGTCACATACATTGGGAAGCAAATGAAGAAATTGTGTGTGATCCTTAAACGACATGCACCATCCCTCTCTCCTTCATTAATTATAGGGAAAATTACGCACAGGTCCCAAAGAGTAGAGATAATTACATTTAGGTCCCTTCAAACGACATTGTAATTATTTCAAAAGGCAAAATGACCATTTTGGACAAAGAACAAACACGCCCAAATCACTGAATCAAGTCTCGTCATCTCCCTCTTCCGTCTCTCTCCCTCTCCCCGTCTCTCTCCGCCATTTCTGCCAAGAATCGATCTTCCCCTCTCTGAATCTCAAACCTTGATTTATTTTCTCACAGCACCCAGAACGCAAGCTCATTATTGTGGAGCCGAAGGGGGATTGGGGATTTTGAGGGGTTATTCAGTCTTAGTTGGAGCTCGCAAATGCTAGGCTTTCCTATTTCGATTTCTTTACTCATCGCAGCTTCAGGGTTCGGAAACCCCTTCTCCCCAGTTTCTTTTGCGCGCATCCGCCCTCAACAATAGAGAACCTACCATCGGTCTGACCACCTCTGATTATAAGGTTTCACGCTTTCTACCCTTATTTCCCTCGCCAGAAACGCCGCCACGCAAGCCAGCCTTCTTCTCGGCATGTTCCCTTCCGATGGGTATACCTTGGTGGAAGATAATTGCACACTCAAGCTTCTAATTGGGGAATCTGCAAAAGTTTTCAAAACTTGTTGCTAAAATAGGAATTTCTGTTGTAAATATAGAATTGTTTGTTGTAAATGACCTCTGGACCTCGGAAATTGAAAAAATGCACGTTTTTAAATGTTGTTGTTAAAACAGGAATTTCCTGTTGTAAATATAGAATTTCTTGTTGTAAATAGCTTCTAGACCTCAGAAATGACATAATCTAGGTTTTCAAAACTTGTTGCTAAAATAGAAATTTGCTGTTGTAAATATAATGTTTGTTGTTGTAAATAGCCTCTGGACCTCGAAATGAGAATCCAGGTTTTCAAAACTTGTTGCTAAAATAGGATTTTTCTTTGTAAATATAGAATTTGTTGTTGTAAATAGCATTTGGACATCGAAATGACGAATCCAGGTTTTCAAAACTTGTTGCTAAAATAGGAATTTCTGTTGTAAATATATAATTGTTTGTTGTAAATGGCCTTGGATCTCGGAAATTGAAAAAATGCACGTTTTAAAATGTTGTTGTTAAAATAGGAATTTCTGTTGTAAATATAGAATTTCTTGTTGTAAATAGCTTCTAGACCTCAGAAATGACATAATCCAGGTTTTCAAAACTTGTTGCTAAAATAGGAATTTCCTGTTGTAAATATAGTGTTTGTTGTTGTAAATAGCCTCGGACCTCGAAATGAGAATCAGGTTTTCAAAACTTGTTGCTAAAATAAGAATTTCTTGTTGTAAATATAGAATTTTTTGTTGTCAATGGCCTCTGGACCTCGGAATTGAAAAAATGCACGTTTTAAAATGTTGTTGCTAAAATAGGAATTTCTGTTGTAAATATAGTGTTTGTTGTTGTAAATAGCCTCTGGACCTCAGAAATGACAGAATCCAGGTTTTCAAAACTTGTTGCTAAAATAAGAATTTCTTGTTGTAAATAGCCTCTGGACCTCAGAAATGACAGAATCCAGGTTTTCAAAACTTGTTCCTAAAATAGGAATTTCCTGTTATAAATATAGAATTTCTTGTTGTAAATAGCCTTTGGACCTCGAAATGACGAGTCCAGGTTTTTAAAACTTGTTGCTAAAATAGAAATTTCCTGTTGTAAATATAGAATTGTTTGTTGTAAATGGCCTCTGGACCTCAGAAATGACAGAATCCAGGTTTTCAAAACTTGTTGCTAAAATAGGAATTTCATGTTGTAAATATAGAATTGCTTGTTGTAAATGGCCTCTGGACCTCAGAAATGACAGAATCCAGGTTTTCAAAACTTGTTGCTAAAATATGAATTTCCTGTTGCAAATATCGAATTGCTTGTTGTAAATAGCCTCTAGACCTCAGGTTTTCAAAAATACACGTTTTAAAATGTTGTTGTTAAAATAGGAATTTCCTGTTGTAAATATAAAATTTGTTATTGTAAATGGTTTAGGCGCGTTTTTTATCTGAATGGGCGGTAGAGTAATTTTACATTCTGAAATAATCACACATCTGTGTAATTTGTCATTTGAAGGGACTTAACTGTAATTATGTCTGTTCTTTGGGACCAAGTGTGTAATTTGCCCTTAATTATATGGTCACATTCCTCACATCTCTCATAGCTCAAGTACACCTAAAGCTAAATCCTAATTACCTACTTTCTCCCTCTTCTATGGTGATGCGACGGACAATAGACGGGAAAGAGAAATTTTATTCTGATTTTTACAAATTAATTGATTTATATAAAAATTTGGGATGTTACATATGGAGGGAGTATTATGTGTATATATGGCGCCACTTGGGAAAGAAAAGTGTTATGCTGTCAATGTGAAGCAAATAAAAATGGGTGGAGACTTTTTCTACAAGCATAGAAAAAGAGGGAGAGTTGTGAGGCCCACTCACAAAATAATCTCATATAATTCCCTACAAGGGTTTTGTTTGTAATATAGTCATTTCCAAATTTACTTGCAAATATTAGTTAGGTGATAGAAATTAATCCTTAATTTTATTTAAGGATTTTTAATTTCTTCCTCAAATAATTTCTTTAGGCCATCAAATATTGTCTTCAAAATATTTAGATAAAAAATTATTCCCTAACAATTTGTCCTTAATTTAGGGGAAAATATGTCTTAAATTCTAAATATTAATCCTTAAAATAATTAAGGCCAAATTTTCATAATTAACCCCATATCATATTTTTAATTCTCTAATTCCAAATTTTGGTAACTCACATGCTAGATCTCACATGCCAGACTGGGTGTAAGTTACTTTCTCATTTGGGGTTTATGAGTCGTATTATGCTAGATATAGCTTTAATTGAATATCAATGTTAAAGAAGAACTGAGTACTATTTCTCATACCTTTTTCTCTCCTTCTCTACTATGTATTATTGCCTTCTCAAATGTTGTTTTGAAATTGCTTCCAGGCCTGGAATGAACCGGTGTGACATCAGTGAGGAGATGACAACTAAATCACTTTGTGCCTCATGTCAAATGCCCACTTCTGAAGGACTAAATAACATCCAAAGCAATGTCTCTGGAGCTGCAATTGGAGTGGGTTCTGATGCTCAGCAATTTGGCCTCAGTCACCAGAACTCTAGTTCTGATGTATTGTCTGATCAAAGGAAAAAGAAACTTGGTTCTAAGGAAAAGAAAAAGGCAGAAATCTGTACCGACAATCTTCTGCCCGCTGACTCCACTCAGAACCATGCTGAGGAATCTGAAAAAATTCCAAGTCACCAGCTTCCTGCAGAGGGAAACCTAACAAGGAAACCTGTTTCTCAACAACATAGCAAGTTGAATGGCTTGATGGACGTGAAACAAATGCCAAAAGAGAGAGAAAAGAAAATGAATGGAGGTACTGCATTATTTTTGAAGTTGATATTCATTATTTGATTTATTTTTATAGTACAAAATGGTTCATTATTTTCAAATGAAAAATGTTGATGTTATCACAAATGTGCAGGTGATCGAAAACAGGGTAAATTGAAACGTAAAATGGAAGAAGATATATATCAACCTAGAACTCTTAAGAAGCCGAAGACTGAAGATATTTGCATTAGTGATGCGCAGCTGAGTCCTGGCATGGACCTAGAGAAGGTGGCTCAAAATTCAAGAAATGATTTTCCAGCAAAGGCTAGTGGGAAAGATATGCGGAAATATGATGAGTATTGCTTATCTGAGGATGTACAGGACAAGTTGGTGGGTCCTCTAAAGGAACATGGAGGCCAGACTCAGGTCTTGTCAAATGATGGGTCGTTGGATCTAAAAAGCTACAATAAAAAGGGTTCTTTTTGAAGAAAAGGAAATTGGAGGACTGGCAGGATGCTGATAAGCTTCACAACATGTCCTTTCAGGATGATAAATCCTATGATAAAGGTGGCGCAAGTGGCTCTAAGAAGGAAAAAAAGTTTAGAGTTTTAAATCCAGAGGCAAAATCATTTACTGAAAGTGAATATAAAATAAATAGAAGAGGTGAGGTGAATCAAGTTTGCTTGTCAGGAAGTAAAAATCATGCAGCTGTTGGTGCAAAAGTTGGAAGTGTTGGCAAGGGCTGTCCAGTGTCCACAAAGAAAGCATATTGAAAAGGTTGCATCTCACAAAGTTTCGGATCATGTTGATCAACAGGGCAGGGATTCGGGCTCTGGATTGCTATCATTGGCAGCAACTTCAAGCTCTTCTAAGGTTTTGGGTTCTCATGAATGTAGAATCAACTATGCAGATATGAGAATCTGTTACTTCGTCTCCTTTAAGGATCCCCAATGATAGGGAGGGAAAACTATCATTAAAAGTGAAGGAGGAGAGAGTTTCATGTGACTTGCATTCTTAATCTCTCAAAATTGCTTCAATAGGGTCTCGGGTTGGGGATGCTAAAGACAAAGCTGGAATTCAAGCTAACACTTCCGAAGTTAGGGACAACAATTTGCTTAACTTTGACGTTGCTACTGTGCAACAACATGGTGATTGTACTAATTATGAAAGCAGAGTGGACAAGTGCAACCAGGAAAGTGCACTTTCTTGGGCAAAATCTGGTAAGGTTACCTCATTGAGGGGTAAAGAAGAGGATAAAAGGTCTGGTTCTAAGGTTGATAGGAATAAGACTAAGGTTTCTGCTTCAGAGAATGGTTATTTCAAAAATGGTGGGAGGCAAGAATCAGTTGTTGAGCCCAATTATGATGCATTTAGTCAAGGCTCAAAAAATAATGCTAAGTGTAATTTTGCTCAGTCTAAATGCGAGGGTAAGAAAAACTCTGTTAGACATTGGCCAAGTGAAATTGGAAAGCAAACCGCACTAAGACAAAAAGATTCTGAGAAATCAAATCCGAAAGTGGATGCTTCATTTAGCACTGGCAAAGAAATTTTCTCCCATTAAAACCTAATACAGGATTTAGGGGATGGAAATAAAGCCGATATTGTTTGTAAAGAATCACAAGAAGGGAAATCAAACGTTTTAAAGTCTTCGGTGGGTGAAGAAAAGAGAGAAACACTATCAGGCTCCAAGAACTGCATGTGAGTCTAAAAAAGGAGATACCTGTACTCATAGGCGGACCCACGTTATATACAAGGGAGGCAAGTGCTTCCCTTAAATTTGAGATTTTCTTTAAAAAAAATTAAAACATATTTGAATTATTGTCACCCTTAAATTAAATGTCCACCCTTAATACATCAAGACTGCATTTCGTAATCAAATGTGGGATGAATGGTTGAATGATTGTTTAGTGCCTTATATTGAAAAAGATGTATTTGATAGCATTGATAATAAGACAATTATTATGATGGATTCCAAAAATAAGGCTTAGAATGATGACATTATAATTATTTTTATTGTAATATACTTTTGTTATTAAAATATATGTACTTGAACTTATTGAGTGCTCACCCTTAATTGAAATTTATGTAATCGCATTTCGAAGAACTTGACTTAGCCTTGCTTTTCTAAATGACATATTTGTAAAATAATTGTCTCTCTTATTACATTATCGAGTGTTTACTTGATTTCATGAATATTTTTTTGATATTTTTTTCTTTTCTTATTTATATTCTTTTGTTTTTTTAATGTATTTAAAATTTTCCTTAAAAAAAAAATATTTAGGGGCACTCTCCCAAATCCCCTACCAATGATGCCCCTTCAATAATTTTACGAATCCGCTCCTCCCGAGCGTCTAATCCTTGCATCAACCAATGGTGATATGGGCAAGTTAACGAAAATTTCTGCGGGCGCCGATAGTAAGGGTGGGGTTAATTGTAGTTCGGGAACCTCTAGGCACGATCGCAACTCCCCGCGACGATCCTTGCAAGAACAAATTATGGCCAAACCGCCATCGACACCGAAAGAAGCCACGAGACCTAAACGATCGAGCCGATCATTTTAAGGTTACTTCAGCATTTGAAGTTTTTTTTTTCCCGCTTATACCTGGCATCTTTCCTTTCTTAACCGGTGATTTAAATGCTGTTTATTTTGTAGAACTCCGGCGATTTAAATGTTGCTTATACCTGGTATCAGAGTTTTAATTATGCTCCATGAAGTTTCTTCATGGAGCATCGCTTCACAAGGAGAGTAGCAAACATGGGAATATAAGTCAAATGCAAGGTTATGAAAGTGAAGGAAATCACCAAGAGGGGGTGAATTGGGGATTTTAAAAATTCTTTTTAAAATCACTCACACAATGAAGCTAAATGGAGATAGGGAAGAAGAGCTTGACACGTAAGATTTATCTTGGTTCGGTCTCAACTCTTGACCTACGTCCGATCCCGACTCTCCGGGTTTTTCTACTATCACTCAAATCGATACACACTCGTACTCGAAAGCTATCCCTCTCTTGGATACGCTCCCCTTACAAATTGTAATCTGAAAGCCCAACCTCAAAGTTCCACAACTTTGAGATTCTTACAATGAATGAATTACGTAAATGAACTCTAAAGAGTGGATAAAGATAATCACGAGGTACAATGTGCGATGAGAAGTATAAGCGAAAAACGATTGATAAGCTTGTATGCGTTTTCGTGTGTTACTTCGTACTTGCATACTTCAAATCTTCATGTATTTATCTTTGGATTGAAGTTTGTGACCGTTGAAGATGCGTTCAGACTTGGGCCTATTCAAAAATAAGGTTGTTGAGTCCATGGTCTGCTGAATTTAGCTGTTGAGGATATTGCGGCTTTGATTCTTTGAATCATGTCCATTGTGGCTTTTAATTTGTTGCATCAATTTCGGCATAAGGAATATCTCCAATTGATATTGAGCCGTTAACTCGATTGACGGAAATCTGGAAACATAATTGATTGATATCTTTCCTCTTTGAATGCTCAAATGTTTCCTAAATCAGATCTTTAGGTCTTACGAAATCTCATAAGAAAAGCTGGTTAAATCGGTTAGGAATATTGATATGAATCATTTAAATCATAAGTAACAATTTCGCGAGAATCAAGCTAAAGCATAAATCAAAACGAACAAAACGTACTCGGATGCGTTCATCTGTTCCGATGTTCCAAGCTCGAGTTTACCTATGTAAGCTCGAGTTTGCTCTTCTTTTAAAACTTAGGTTTTGCTTCGGAAGTCTCAAGCTCGAGCTTGTAAGTGAGTAAGCTTGAGTTTAGCATTTGTCGGGAAACATGTTTGAAATCATTTTGAGAGCCAAAATGGAAAAACGCAAGCTTGAGCTTATTAGTGAGTAAGCTCGAGTTTGGCACTATTCATGTCAAAAATAATCTTAGTTCACAAAATGCAAGCTTGAGCTTAGAGGTGTAAACTTGAGTTTGCTAAACTCAAAATATGACAATGCTCTCTGTCTGACCCAAGCTTGAGCTTGCAAGGGCAAGCTCGAGTTTGCCAAAGGTTATAAAAATTTCAAAGAATTTTTGTCGACGTAAGCTTGAGTTTACAACCTTAAACTTGAGTTTACTCTTTGAAGGAAAACTTGAAAACTTTCTGCCTGATGAAAGCTCGAGTTTGGAATTCCAAGCTTGAGTTTACAAATTTTGTAAACTCACAAACTCTACAATACAATGATAAGCTCAAGTTTAAAGGATTACGCAGAGGTAAGCTCGAGCTTGTAATCGCAAGCTCGAGTTTACATTTTGTAAACTTAGTGAGAAGAGTCTCTCGGAAGAAGCAAGCTTGAGCTTAAAACTAATAAGCTTGAGTTTGCAATTTGAGTAACTTGATAAAAGCCTCAAACCTTTGTAAGCTCAAGCTTCCAGGTGTAAGCTCGAGCTTACTCAGAATATGAGTAAACTTTGAAAACCTTCAAGCTCAAGTTTATGGACCAAGCTCAAGTTTAGAAAATGCAAAATAGCTTGGTTTTCTTTACGTATGGGGCAAGCTCGAGTTTGGAACTGACAGAATGTTTTTTGACTTGAAATCAATCAAGCTTTACAAATCTTTATCAAAAACATTCTCTCATGTTTACAATTGTTATTAATCATCAAAACACATTGAGAACTAACAGGTTATACCACTGCTGCCAAACTTTTTGCGTAAGCACATTTTTTAAGCTGTAAATTGAAATTTATTATTTTATTTGAGCTTTTTTATTACATTTATGCTGCTCTTTGCTTTTTAGTGTAAGTACAATTTTGAAGCTATAACTTGGTGGAATTCCTAAAGGAGTAGAAGTTTAATTATTAGATGTCTTAGAGTTTATTATTGCCTCTAAGGTTTTTAGAATATTTTTATCAACATCTTTAAGAGTTGATCCTTGTTCTCAGACTGCATTATATATAAGGAGAGGAAGGAAGCTTCTAGATATAATGCAGTATAATTGTTTAACCAACATTTATTCTATGAGATACTAGTTGAAGTATCTGTTCAGTTCCAGTTGTACCATTTTTTAACCCCTATAAACTCTTTTTCATAGTTTTGGATTGCACTTTGGCATAAATCAGGAAAGCAATAGGGACTATTAAGTTTGGGTTTTCCATGGCCAGATTTATTTTGTTGCAGTTTATGATTTTTTTTCCTTTCTAGTGTTTACATTTATTAATAGTTATAAAACTAGTTTAAATGGAGTTTCCGTGATTTTAAACCATGATCTCTGATCTTTGTTGCTTTCTTTGGGGGCTTTTAGGGTATCTATATATCTTGTGGGGGAGAGTGAGAGACATATTTTAAACTTCAAATAAGAATATCTTCACCTCTTATTTTCTATTAAATATGCATAAATTAGTGATTTACATTACTATGAGGTGACATATATGTATCACCAATGAGTAATATAATTTAGTGTGTTTGGATTGGTTTTTGGAGAATTGCTTCTAAAGAAAAGTGGAAAAATTGACTTTAGAGAATAGATTTTGGAGAATAGCTCCTCAAAAGGTCAAAAAAAATAGCTCTTGGAAAACCATGGTTTTCAACCTCCAACCCATGGTTGTGTAATAGTGTTTGGATACATTAACCCAAACCATGGTTTTGAGGGTTAAAAGCTATTTTGGGTTTTTAACAAGTGTATGGATACTTTACTTTTAAAACCATAGTTTCAAAAGCGAAACCAAACACACATAAGTGCCCTATGAAGATGGGTTATAAACATAAGATCAAACATGACTTGTATATGCTTATTTTCAAGGAGTATTAATTGTTTTTTTTTCATATATGCCTATAATTAATAAAGGTAGTGGGTGAGAGTAATAATTAATGTAATATTAGAGTTTAGTGCAATTAGTAGGGGTAATATTGAAAATTACTTAAATTTTAGAACAACTTTATTAACTATAACTGTTTTAATTGGTTTGTGAGAATTATTAGTTAATACGCTTATAATAAAGAAAGGAAAGGAGTAAGAGAGAATAGTTTGTACGGTTTACAAGGTAAGTATGTAATAGAAATTTTTTCTCGGCTCGCAGAAAATGATTTCTGAAACCACGATTTTAGAGTTATTGAAACACTCACTCAATCAATTAGGGAAAGAATTTCGAGTGTATCGAAATTTGATTCACTCCCAAAGATTCCCGCTTGGTGGATTATTTGTAATGGGTTCATTCTAATCTTTTTCCTTTCTCTTTCATACTAGATGTTTTGCTCGTCTCTATTGAAGGCAGTTATATGTAAATCCCTTCTTTATAGATACCAACATGGATCAGTGACGGACTCAGGAATTTTAATAACAGGGGGCGAGAATAAAAAATATCATATTATAAATAAAAGTATTTGAAATACAATACAAATCTAATATACAAAAAATTGAAAGAAATCTATTACATAAATTCAAATCACTTCACTTAACTCTACATGTTTTCATATTGTTAAACTCATCTATAATTGAATTTGTGCTAAAACTCGTGTTGTTCCAATGTGGCGTAGAAAAACACAATTTTCTCCGTCATTAACATTTTTCCAAACAAATGTATTAAGTCCAAAACAACCAATGTCACCTAGTTTACTAAATAAATGACAAGACAAACAAAATGCAGCATCGTTACTTGGAGAATACTCTAACTAAGATGGAAACAAATCAAACCAAGAAGAGTAAAAATGACTTTGATTCTTCTCTATCCTAGAGAAAGGATAATTTTGAAGCTTGCACTGAAATAGACCAAGTTTAAGATAAGCTAATGAATTTCATTTTGTTGATTAATATGATATTTTCATATTGGAAGGCATAGTGCAGGATCTCTTTTCAATGAAGCAAAATCAACTTCTTTAACTACTCTTTATTTTTAATTCTAAGAGACTTTGAAGAATGAGTCTCAAATATTCAATATATACGAGGGTAAAGACTTACTATACATACGGCAGTTAATGGATAAAAATAAAAATATTATTAATATTAAACCGCTTATTCTTGCCGATCTCTTTGCTGGTTCAAAGTGAAGAAGAGGGTGATGATTGTGAATGTTTGGTTCAGTGATGAAGGGCCCCAAAATCCGAACAGCTGCCTCCTCTAGCTCTCCGATGAAGAAGACGGTGATGATCTTTTCAGTGAACGGCCGCGCATCTCGCTGCTCCTCTATTTCCTTTATTTTTTTGCATATGCTTACAGTATCCCTGAGGCCTACCTCTCTTTTAACTCGGAGGATTTATCGGGTCCGACTAATCCGAGATCGGCCCGGGTTGGGACCACAAAGCGGAAAAGTTTCTACCACAAAGACTTCTCGCGTTCCTGGCTCGAACTTGAGCACTCGATTGTTTAGAAACAACCCCAACCTAGGTTGATCTGAAAGGTCTTGGTGGTTATTTCCTATCTTTCCAGTCATGCCTTTTCTTCCATTTAGGTCTTACTCTTCCTTCTTTATCATTTTGTGGGGCCCATTTCACAATCTGGACACAATTCCACCTCTGCTCCCATTTCACATTTCCATTTTTTTTCTTTTAAATTTTAGGGGGGCCACCCCTAGCCCCCTTGGTCCATCCCTGGATATGTTGTCATTTTCTATACTGATGAAATTAGTTTTTTTGAAATTTTTTTGGTTATCATGTTCCTTTCATCATAATTTTTTTTGAAAAATTATATGAAATCCTTATCAACCAATAATAATTTGGGATTTAATCATATTCATAAATCTTTAACGTAACCTTAACCAAAGACATTTAAGATATAGGATAAAGACCATTTTTAATAATTTTATACAAGCTTTCTAAGAGAGTGTAATGTCCGAAATTTAGAAAATATGGAATCGATCCCAAAAATTTTAAAAAGGATAATTTTAGAAACATTTTTTTGAAAAATGAAAACCAGATAGGGTTCTGGAGTCGACTGTGCATGGGGAAGGTGTTGGGCATCTCATAACACCTATTTATAAGAACGGTTACCCTAAGGGTGTGCATGGTAACGCCTCGGAATGAGTTTTTTAAAATTTATGTTCCGCGAACAAAAATGGATAGGAATTGTGTTTGGTAAATCAGGTTTATTTTTCTTTCTTGGGATAACCTAGGTTTATTTTTGCGTTTAGGGAATTAAAAAAAGAAGCAGAAAATTTCTGCTTTTTGTTCCAGGCATAAAATCAGAATCATTTCTGCTCCTCCATTGCGTCTGTCATCTTCGCGACGCAACCCACGCACCAGCAATGGACCGCGCTCAGTTGTTGCTTCTCGGATTGCCACTGTTCCTATTTTGTTCTGACTTTATCAGCTTATTCTCTCCACCTCCACTGAAGCCCCCTCACAGCCACCACTAGCTGTCGCCGCACTCGCAACAGTGAACAGTGTTGGCCCTGGTAACATAGAGCTTCCCTCTGAGGTGTGGTTTCGGTTTCATGAAGTGGATTTGTCTTCGTCTCAATTATTTCTATCATTTCATTGTTTGTCTTGTAATTCCAGAAATCGAGCGGTCTTGGAGGTGTGGGTCTTGGCAACACTATCCAAATCAATTTATGTGCTTCCTGCTCCTACATGTTCTTATGATTATGCTAATCTTGTATTCTCCCTCTTTTTTCTTTTTTTTCCTTTCAATGATATTCTGGTGCGCTTAGGTCGTTGATTGTTGTTTGTAAGTGATTAATTTGCGGTGACAATGATTTTCTGTTTTTTTTGTGACAAACTCACATGTAATTCTGTCTGTTCGTTTTTGTAATTGGTTGATTGACCTTGTCTACGAGTTTAATCAAGAATCGATTGTTTGTTTAATTGTGAAGACTGCGAAGTTTCATGTTTATGATACCATCTGCTTTGGTTCGCTAATTGAATTGGCCGCACAAAATTGTGTGTAAAAGAATGAAAGCTCTTGTGTGGTTGGTATGATCTGCTTTGGATTGGTCTTCTTGTTTGATTCAGGGATTAGATGTTGCCCTTGCAAACTATCCCTTCTGTTTTTCAATTGTGAAAAAACTTCTTTTATGAACAGTGATTTGCTAGTGGATTAGATCCTTCTGTTTAATGAATGCAACCTTTTATGAGTTGTGTCTTTATGTGAAAAGTGTCCCTGAAGTTGCTTCATCAGCTAGTTGACCATGCCATATAATCTTTTTTTCAGTTAAAATTTACTAGAAACTTTCTAGCTACAATCATAAAGCTTATATATCACTTCTGTTGGTAGTACATATGTTTGTTTCAAGGGAAATCTGTAGTTATGTGATTTTAACTCCAACGTCATGAAACTTGTTTGAGATTGAGTCATGGATGTTCTAACTTTCTGTAAGCATTTTTCAATTCAATACCAGATTCTTGACATCTTTTCTGCATATTCAACTAACCATTTCCTTGAAGGTAGATCTCTCTCTACAATCATTATTCATCTCGTTACTCTTTGGTTTTCCTTCTATTTGCTATTTAGTCAAGTATTCAATTCACATATGAATTCTTTTGCTCTGAATACTGAACTTACTATGAACCATTGTGTGACACCCAGTAACCAATACAAATAAACCCCTCCTTAGCATGTAAAGTAGATATGTAGCGTTTTTATTCTTTACACTGAGATCTTGCTTATCTATTGTTTGCCCTTTGAAGGTGTTCTCTAAACTGAAAGAAGGAAAGTTCCCTGGAGAGATAGAGCTAAAAGAACTTGTTGGCAGAAAGATGGCAAATGCAAGGCTTGCTGATGATGTGACTAATTTGTGGTCCTAGATTCTAGTGTCAATAGCCAAGAACCATCATGTTGTAAAGTTTTCATCTTTGTAGTTAATGATACTGGAACCTAAATTTTCTATGTGTAAAAAAGCAATTTTAGTTCTTTCAGGCTTGTCTTGAGTCAGAAATTCTTGTTTACACTAGGATATGAATTTGGATATACCATTTTAGGGGAAATGAAAAGAATGAAAGAATAATTTTTGTTTAAATCTCAAGAAAGTATATCAAAATTATAATCTCAAGAAATAGATTATTTTATTTAGTTGAGTCATGTGACTATATTTTAGTATTTGTTGTAAAAAAAATTCCACAATAAAATATTAGATTTTTTTTTAAAATATGAAATGTTGGCATTTTGGTTAAAATTTATTATTTTATACCGTTGATGAAATCAGTAATCAAAAAATAAAGAAATAGATTTGTATTGTATTTGTTAGTTCTCATGTGTTTTGATGATGATTGACAATTGTAAGATTGATTCGAGCCAAAAAAGATTTCATTTAAAAGATACTTTTAAAAATCTCATTTTGACTCTAGTCACCGAGCTTTGAAAAGAATTGAAAATACCGTGTATGACTCGAGTCATCATTAACTAACTCGAGTCATCCCTGTACTTCCTTGAAATTCAACCTTCACAAAATGATTTCCTCGATAAAATGACTCGAGTCATCCTTGGCTTAACTCGAGTCAGAATATTGCTTTTCACAAATTATTTCACATTGACTCAAAGTCATGACTCAAGTCATCCTATCACAAATCATTATGTTTGAAATTTCTCAGACGTGACTCCAGTCATGACTCAAGTCATCAGAACACAAATCGATTCTGTTTGAAATTTCTCAGACATGACTCAAGTCATCTCAGCACAAATCGTTTCTGTTTGAAATTTCTCAGACATGACTCCAGTCATGACTCAAGTCGTATCGTGCTATTACTCTGTTTGAAATTGCTTCGAATGACTGAAGTTATCACTTGAGTCATCTAAGTGTATTTTAAGATTATGACTCTAGGCATGACTCGAGGCACATCATCGAAATACCTTCTATTCGTAGTTGCTTCATAATGACTCCAGTCATCACTCGAGTAATCTTAATGGATTTTGAAATAATGACTCTAGGCATGACTCGAGTTATGCACTCAATATTTGAATCCTCGTCTGCGCAATCTGATATCAGCTGATTAAGTGATGGGTGTTTTATGTAATTGATTATTATTGTTCCTAACCAAGTTTAATCAGTTTGTCAGTGTATTTCAGATATATTTAACATGTTTTGAACTTGAAATTACGAAAAGCGAATTCCTGTCAGAAGCATTAAATGTTGTCCCAAATATCAAAGCTAAATGAAGAAATAGAACTCTGAACAATCAAAAAGCATTTCGGCTATTTCCTAGACAACATTCTTACTGAGTCTCAACGGACAAATCGAATAAAGAATGTCAACAGAGAATAACGGTCGAATGTCAGAAGGATACGAAGAAGATGAGCAAGTAATTACAACGGATATATTAATTACCCACAACGGCTCATTAAGTTCTTCTCAACGGTCATCAATGCTGCCAATCTATAAATAGGATAAGTATTCAAATCTCCACCTACCGAAACACTGTGCATTCAATTAGCAATTAAGATCATTTATTGTTTCTACTCAAAGAGTTAAGATCTTCGGTTATATCATACTTCAGTGTTTATTAATCTGCTCTTTTAGAGAGTTCATCATTGATTATTCTTCTTGTAAGAATCTCAAAGTATTGGGACTTTGGGATTGAGTTATTTAATTACAACTTGTAAGGGAGAGTAAGTTCTAGAGAGAGAATTACTCCGTGAATTATAGAGTGTGTAATCATTTGGATTAGAGAAATCCCGGAGAGTCGGGGACGGACGTAGGTCAAGGATTTGGACCGAACCAAGATAAATTCATTGTGTTCAATCTCTCTTATCCTTACTCGTTTATCCCTGTTTCACATTCGGCTAACAGTATTTACGCGAGAAAATTTTTATATCCCCAATTCACCCCCTCTCTTGGTGATATTAATGCCTTTCATTTGGTATCGAGCAAGGTCTTTGATTTAACTTCCATTTTTAATAGATTTGAGCATAGTTTGATATATTTGGAAGTCATTATTACTAATTTAAAGAGATTTTATTGAGATTTTAAGAGATATCAATTTGGATCATTATTTGGGGAGTTTCAATTTAAAATAAAAGTTCTTTAGTTAGGGAAATAAATAATAATATTTAGAAGTTTTTAAAAATAAAATAAAAAAGGTTTTATTATCATTATTATTATTATTATTAATTATATGATAAACCTTTCGTATGGTTCACAGTGGCAGCAGATTGTTTTGGATTGAATTGAAGGGCCCACAGATTTGAATTGCAATTGAAGAAGACTTCATTTAATATGAGTCCATGTAGTAACGTTTTGGCATTTTGGTGGATATTGAATTGCAAAGGGTGAATTGGGCCAACTAATTAAAAAACAAAAACCTAACAGAGGACAAATTGGAAGACACAAAAAAGACGAGAAGCGGCATTTGAGAATTAAAAAGGAAGAGACGCCGTTTTGAAAAAAGGGGAATTCTGACCTAAATATATAGGAGAAGAGACGCACAAACAGGGCAGAAAGAATTAGAACACTCTCGTTGGGAATTGCAAGAAGAGGCGCACAACACGCAAAAATCAGCGCAAAATCAGATCAGCACACAAGAGGGCGAGACGCAAAATAGAGAGTGACGAAGAAGCAGAGAAAGAAGGGCGGTTCATAGATTTGCTTTCTCATTCTTTCCTTTTGTTCTTTGATTCTGAATCTGAATATTATTGTGCTGTGATGGTTTTTGTTAAAGCTATGTTTGGCTGATTTTAGTTTGCAACCTAGTAGCACCTATGAACTTATAGGTGTGGATTAGACTTTGTTTTTATTATTTAGTTATAATTAATATTAATTTTGTTACTTAATCTTGTTCAGATTTATCTATTAGTGTCTGATCATGTTGAATATGAATTTGAGAATTAGTGATTTACCTTGATCGAAGGGGATTTTAATTAAGCTCTTAGATTAAGTAATATGGGATTAAATTACGATTTAATTTGCGATTAGGATAGACATATACCTAATTACCCCATATAATTGTTGAGAGTGTGTTGAGATTTATTGTCTTTTGAGTAATTATGTTAGACATAACTAATTATACTTTCGAAGAGGGTTATAAGTAATCGACAAAGACTTATAGCTATTTATACTCGAGATTAACAAAATTGATATTAAAAGCGCTAATTAAATTAGTGAAAACAATGTTTATAAACTAATAAGGGATTAGTGATTTCGGGTTCTTTCATTTAATATTTGTGCTAGTTTGTTTATTTTAATTCTAGTTTTATTTTCTTTTCCTTTACTTAAATTTAATTTGATTTTCTCAACTTAAACGAAATTGTAAAATTAATCTTAACTAGAAATTTGTGATAAAAGTCCTCGTGGGAACAATACTTTTCTTATCACTTTATTACTTGATTTACCGTATCTTGCGGAGTTTATAGCCAAAGTTTTCCCATATCAAGTTTTTGGCGCTGATTCTTCGGGACTTGTATGCCACAACTTTCTTGGTTAGAATTGATTGAGCATTAGTAGTTTAAGTTTGAGTTCAGTAAATATTTTGTTTTTATTTTTTATATAGAAAATTTAAAAATTGGATTTCAATTGCAACCAACCTGGCCTTAATATCGGAAGGAGATAAATTCTTCGTCTTCTATACAAGATGGATTGGTTGCTATTATAAATGCTTTGAATGATAGGCAACGTAAAAGGAGCATAAATGATAGTTGTATTCCATATGTTGGTTCTTCTCAAACATGTTTGCATGTCTTGTGTTTATTGTGGAGGGAATAATGTATTGGTGAATTATCCATATAGTCCAACTAGTCATTGTGTGAGAGATGATTTTGCTAGGAATCAAACTCATTCTCGATTATTCATTTTGTCCTAGTGAAAGTTTTGAACAACAAAATTTTGGGGATCCATATGTCTATTGTTCTCATGAAAATACCCTCCTTTTTACTCTTACCCACCTATTGAAGAACACACCATTGAGTATAAAGAAAAATCTAATTTGGAAAGATTAGTTGAGGAGTGTGTGGAAAAAGAGAGAGATCTAGTAGAGAGCAAAAGGAGATTGTCACCAAGCATTGAGTCTATGGGGGTATATGTGAGTCAAATTCTTTCTACCTTTGAGACTATGAGGCAAGATAATTCCTTAAACATAGTTACCACTTCTTATGATGATAATTATTATTGTGAGGAAATTGAAGGTGTGGAATTGTATGAGACTATGGGTAATGTAGAAAGTGATTGTGAGCTTGAAATTGATTTAAATGAGAATAGAGGATATTTAGAAGAGGTTCCAGCTGTGGAGCCTAAGGATTGTAATGTTGGTGATCAAATTGATGTGGATGTCCCTAGAGTTGTTGTTCATGACTCTCCTATTGAAGTGTTGACTCTTACTGATGAGAGTCAAGTGGATTTTGTTGGATGCTCTAAAGTTGGAAGTGCCTATGTCTATTTTCAAAGATATGCATGTTGTGCTTCATTTGAATTCGTGATTGCTTGTAATCCAAGATTGTCTATGATTGAGGAAGTACAAGCAATTAACTTGAATTATCAATTTTGGTGTGTGATACCTTGTTGCTTGAAAAGGAATGAAGACAAGGTAATTATGGTGTTTGATACTTATGATTAAAAGTTGTTTTGAAAAGTCTGGTGAAGACTTTAAACTTAGCTTATTTCTTGGGAGGCAACCGAGGTATGATTTGATGTTTTGTTTGATTTTGTAGGATTTGTTGAAAGCCCTTGATGAGGTGTTCCACTTTGGTAGCAAGGATTGAGAGTCTGAGTCAAGGACAAATAGGGAGTTTTCTTCTACTTTTCTTTGATTTGTTCTATTTGATTGTTGATGATATATTGCTTGGGAATGAGTCTTTGGTCTTAGTTTAATATATTTGTGATGACTATTGAATAGTTGTTAGCACTTGAGCTATTTCATTGGTGGAAATCTGAAATATTTGAAATCTCTGAAGTTGATGTACATTACACTTATAGATGTTTGCTCTTCACTTCCATTAATTTTTGTTACTTGTTCACATTGAGGACAATGTGACATTTAAGTGTGGGGGTGAGAGTATCCAGGATTTTAAATGACTTTCCTTGTCCTCAGATTTTCAGGGAACAAAAAAATCTTATGGAAGTTTGAATTTTATTTGTGAGCATTGTTATAATTGGGTTAATTTGAACATGAAAAGAAGTGAGTTTGATTAGGAATTGATTCTATGTTCTTTGGATGTTAAGTAAAGAGGTAAAGATTTGGTTTGGATATTTTACTTTAGAATGTCAAAGAACCCGTGAGGAATTTGAGCCTTAAGTTTCATTTCTTTCAAGAGGAGTACACCTATTGTGATTTCATCTCTAGAACTTGTCTTGAATCTCTTTTGAAATTTGAAATCCTTTTGCATGCACAAAGATGATTTAGGCATTCATTTCATAGCTAGTTTGGCCAAATGTCCATCCTTATCACATGAAAATCATTTGTTTACCCCATTTGAGCCTTTATTTTATTTTATTTTTTTTCCTGGTAAAAAAAAAAGAAATTTGTATAGAATAAATAGCCATTTGTTTTAGATATACAATTTTTATATCTTTTTCCTCTCATTCATTTTTTTCCACTTTAGTAAGTGCTAAGAGAAGCAATTTAAAAGAGTGAAGGAGTTAGAAAGTCAACACTTCAAGAGTATGTGTAGATAGTGAAAAAAAAAAAACCAAAAAAAAGAAAGGAAGAAAGAAAAAAGGAATATATGAAGAAAAAAAAAAGATTGTTGAGGTCAAAAGAATAAAAGTTGTTTATATATAGTGTTAGTGGGTTTGTTTTCTCTTTGTAGGTATTCATTCATTCTTCATCATGAATTTCATTAAATTACTTGGCACTTATTAAAGTATTCTCCCATACCATTTGATCATTTTCATTTCATTATCCTACCTTGATCATTAAAACCTTGAGAAAGTCCTTTTGATTTGAGTGTGTAATTGGATAATATATAGTGGAGATTGAGATGATAAACAAGCTTATGGTAGATAAATTGTAATAGGTGGAATTGAGTGAAACACAAGCCCTGAATATTTTGAGAGATGAGTGTAAACGCTTGACTTGTGAGAGGCATTCTATTGTGATTTATCTTTCCCAAATTAACTGTCTTGCTACTTGCAATTTTGGAATGTGGAAAAGATTTCGAGAAATTTTATTTCTTGGAAGTTTGAATTGATTTCAATTTTAGTGCTTGCTTTAAAAATGTTGCTTCCATGGTTTTCTTAAATTTGGTTGTTTTAAAATTTAAAATCTTGAGGACAAGATTAGATGCAAGTGTGGGGGTGTGATGACTTCTCATTTTTAATAGATTTGAGATATGTTTTTATATATTTGAGAAGTCATTATTACTAATTTAAAGAGATTTTATTGAGATTTTAAGAGATATCAATTTGGATGCATTATTTGGGGATTTCAATTTAAAATAAAGGTTTTTGAGTTTAGGAAATAAATAATAGTAATAGGAAGTTTTCTTAAAAAGAAAAGAAAAGAAAAGAAAAAATTAGTTTTTATTATTATTATTATTATTATTATTACTAATTGTATAATAATGCTCTTATGGTTAACCGTACAGCCACGATTCAGTTTGTTTGAATTGAAGATACAAATGGGCCCACGCGTGAATCAATTGTGGAATTGATTAAAGAGTCCAAGTGCAGCATAGCGTTTTGGCAATATCAAAATGGAATTGAAAACCTAAATATAAGAAAGCTACAAGGGAGGCGGAGAATTAAGGCTGGGCATCTCGAATTGGAAAAAAAAAAGACGCAGAGCGAGAAAAGGGCGTCGTCATTATCGCTGGAACCAAAACAGAGCAGAGCGCCACACACCTTCGATCTTTCTCTTCTCTCGCCGGCGGCTTCCCTCTCCACCACGGTCGCCGGCGAGCTTCGTCTTCACAGCCATAATCCAACTTCATCAGGCAGATTTGTTCCTTGGTTCTTTTGTAAGGTTTGCCTTTTAAATTCGAATTTGACTTTGGAATTTTCTGTGATGTTCTGGATTTTTGTTAAAGCCATGTTTGGCTAATTTCTTTTGCAACCTAGAGTATTTTTATGTGAACTTATAGGAGTGGATTAGACTTTGTTTTATTATTTAGTTATAATTAATATTAATTTTGGTTTCTAATCTTGTTTAGCTTTATCTATTTAGTGTCGATCATCACTTTGAATATGAATTTGAGAAATGGATTTACTCGACGAAGGAGATTTTAATTAAGCTCTTAGATTAGGTAATATGAGATTAAATTACGATTTAATTTGCGATTAGGATAGACATATACCTAATAGCCCCATATAATTGTTGAGGAGTGTGTTCGAGATTTATTTGCCTCTTGAGTAATTAGGTTAGACATAACCGATTATACTCGAGAGGGTTGTAAGTGGTGAATGTCCTTAAAAATCGTATTTATGATAAATATCATAAATTTAGTGAATAATACCTATTGGAAATAGGTGAATATGTTGTAATACCCCGAAATTTGAATTAGGGAATTTAAGGGCCAAAGTGCCAAAATGACCAAAATACCCCTAGGAAGGGTAAATAACTTAGGAAAATGGTGAAAAATCCTAAAAGGCAATGAAATAATTATTTAAATTATGAGAGTATATTATCTCTAATTATGGTAATTTAATAAATTACTTAACTTGGAGAAATTGAAGAAGAATGCCCAAAAAGTATTGTAATGACAATAATACCCTTGTAAATTATAGAATAATACAAGAGACATGGAAACACAAGTGTTAATGCAAAAGTTTGGAGGTAATGGGGCATTCTAATTAAGAAAATTATCAACTAGTGATAATAAGGTAATTAAGTAATTTATGGCTAATTACTTAAGTCGAGCAAAGGAAATTTAGAGATAATTATGTGAGGCTCAAAAATTAGTGGAAAATAGTTGGAAATTAGTAAAAATATATTTACTAGTTAATTGGAGATTTTTGTGAAAAATAGTTGAGTTTAGGTATTTTTAAGCCTAAATGCAAGAATGGACCAATAAGAGAATTTTTTGGAATTTTTTGATAAAAATTTCATTAAGTAATTAATTATGTAATTAAATAAATCATGGAAAATATTTACAAATTCAAAAAAAAAGTGCTCAGCCGAAAATGGACAAACAAATGGAAGATAAGAGTGAAAAATTTAATATCATGATATTTTTGTATTAAAGCACATGTTATAATATTATATAATATAATTGAATAGGATGAATAGTAATTTAATATATAGGAAACGGATCCTATCTAGAGAACCAGGAATAGGAATTCCAAAGTCAAGGTAAAATATTGATCGGTGAGTTTTTACCTTTAAGTGACCTCTTAGGAAGTAAATTCCGAGGCCGGTAGCGCATTTTCCTAATAAGACGGAATAGGGAAAAATGCGGATGGTCATATTTTGGAATTTGAAGAAAATAATTATAACTCAACATCTAGAGATGAGTTTATAATTATCGGACATATTTGGAATCGGTGAATTATTATCCGTGAGATTGATGATTCGAAAGCGATTTCGACACCGGACGTGTTCGGACACGTTTTCGAGAAAACTTCAATCTGGATTTGTTGGAACCACGTAAGGGACCGAAATCTAAGTTAAATTAGATATTATTGATGAGGAAGAGAAGATCTTCAAAATTATGAATTCAGAATTTTGAGATTTCTCCGAAGAGACGGAAACGGAGATCGAACAGGGGAAAATCGTTTAACCGCCATAAAGCAAGTTGACTCACCATTTTTGGACCAATTGTTTGCTGCCAAATCAGCCTTGAATGTCGACCAACATGCTGCATGGCTAGGAATTAAACACCATTATGCTTTGATTTTACTTGGTTATAAGGTAAGAGAAAATTACAAGATTTGGAATATGGAAATTACCAAAGTGGCACAATTTTTCCCTATATAAGGGCATGAGCACCTTCTTCATTTTTCACACCAAAAATATGCCTCTTAGAGAGAAGTTAGAGAGAGAAGCTCTGGAGAAAGTCTGAGCAAAGTCTGGGTAAGTTCTTCGGTCCTTAGTCTTTAGTTTCAGTAGTTCTTTCGGTAGATATAGTAGGAATGCTAGATTTATCTTTAATTTTTCAAGATAGTCTAGATATCATATTTAGGGGTAAATATGATATATATTTCGAAAAATATGATGAGGGAAAAGATCTGTCAAAATTCTAGAGAGATAGAGCGAAAACAAATAAGCTCGGCGAAATTCCGCCGATTAGGGGTTCGGGGCAAAATGGTAATTTGTACCTAAAATGCCCGTTATGCTGCTAAAAGTTGTTAAATATTATACTTATAGGATATCGAGATAATCGTACCATTTGTCGAGCCATTTGTTGTGCCGCTCGTCGTACCGCTGTTTTTCCCACTGTCGGAAATTTACCGTTTTCCGTAAAAGTACCGTTTTCCGTCAACAAAGGTACGTTCGCGTACAGTAACACTAACTCTGATGTTTATTGTATGCATATATGTGCTATGTGTATTGTATGTGGTAGCTGATAGCTCTGTTGTATGTCATATACTGTCTATGTTGTATGTTGTACGTTCGCGTACTGTAACACTAACGCTGATGTTTATAGTATGCATATATGTGCTATGTGTATTGTATGTGGTAGCTGATAGCTCTGCTGTTTGTATGTACGTTCGCGTACTGTAACACTAACTCTGATGGTTATTGTATGCATATATGTATTTTCCTCCGTCATGCTGTATTTTCTATGTTGTGCCTTAACCTTACATCTCGATTGTATTGTTATTGCCGTCCATATCCGATTATGTCCAATGTCCGTTGTGCCTTAACCTTACATCCGATTGTATTGTTATTGCCGTGCATATCCGATCATGTACATTTCTCCTTGTGCCTTAACCTTACATCCATTTGTATTGTTATTGCCATATATATCGATTATGTATACCCTACTTTGAACGTAGTAAGTGTCGTCAAAATTCCATGAATATCTCGTAGTACTTATATGATGTATGTAAACATGAGGTTAACCGATTGCGGGGTCGGTGCATTGGACCTCGCCTCTTAACATAGCGTCGGGTTCGGGAGGACCAAGGACCAGGAGAAAAGGCAAGTAGAGCGCATAGAGATCCGGTGAAGATCTCTTTGTTGACATGGCATGGCTGTTGCCGGGGAGACACTTTTGTTGTTATTCACTTTAAAAACTCGGGTCATTGTACTAGATGTTGTAAATGACCCGGACTTACGGCTTTTTGAATCTATATATCGTTACTTTTCCGTTCAAATGCTCTACTCGATTTTAAATGAAAAAAAAAATTTATACTGCTTTTAAAAAGTCGGGATGTGACATATGTGGTCTCAAATAATAAGTTAAAATTATCTTATTTTTTAAGGTAATTTCTATTGAAATTAGGGTGAATAAAGAGCTAAAATGTATTTTTAAGGCATTAAATGGCCTAAAAATATTATGATAAATCTCATATGGCAACAAATATTGACAAGAACCTAGGAAGTATGTTGTCTCTAATTTTAGGAATTTTTGGGATTATTTCCTTGAAAAATAGAGAAGCATAAATATAATATTATTAAAAGCACTTTTTGGCCCCTTGATTTTTAATATTTTACATGGGATATAAAATACCAATGTAAGTAAAATAGTTGTGAGATAATAATTTATCCTAAATATGAAAATTATCAACAATTAGTAAGTGGCTAATTAAGTAATTAGTGGCTAATTGTTGAGATTATGATATAAGTAAATTAATTTAAGGGGAGAAATTTGAAATTATTAATTAAATAAATAAATAAAATAATAAAATATTTTATGCTTAGAAAAATAAATAAAAAATAAAAGAAAAAAATATCTAGATATTTTGATTAAAATAATATTATATATGGTAAAAGCCAACGGGGACATTTGAGAAATGATAGAAATTAAATCCTACACCAAGGTATAGGGATTTAGTCTAAGTCATCGGACTTTTTATGAACCAAAGTGAAATTTATCTCGGATTGAGCGGTCTTAGAAGTCGTTTACGAAACCAACGGCGTAATTAGGAGTACCGGATAATTAAGATAAGGCGAGATAGTGCTAAAAGTGACTTATAGAAAATGCACCGTGTTTTTAAAACCCAGAGATATGGTTACTTAGATCAGATCATATTACGAACCGGTGATTTTTACGGCAAGAAGCTGGTTCTATCGGAAGTTATTTCCAGAATCGAAACGACGTTTGTCCGAAAATCTTGGCGAGATAACGGAATACCCTTAATGAGATCAAAAATTTAGTTAAACCCGGTAGTTTTAAAGAGAAAGAATAGAACTTCAAAACCTAGTTGCCGAATTTTTGAGTTTCTCCAAGATTGCGCGAAAAGGGCACCGAACCGGAAACTTTATCTGCACTATTTGAAGATGACATCATGCATGACATCATGAGACTTTTTGTGGTGGAGAATGAAGGAGGAAGCTTGGTCTACATGAAGCCACATCTTCATCATCTTAGCCATTGATGAAAAGT
Source organism: Acacia melanoxylon (assembly GCA_019022615.1). NCBI lineage: Eukaryota > Viridiplantae > Streptophyta > Magnoliopsida > Fabales > Fabaceae > Acacia > Acacia melanoxylon. The sequence goes on from JAFJYJ010000011.1 coordinate 6,831,949, forward strand.
TAATCCGACGGTTGAAATCCATGGAGTTTTTCTATAAATAGCCCTTCACCTCTTCATTCATTCTTCACCAATTCTAAGAGAATTCTAGAGAGAAGTCAGAGCAAGAAGGAGTAGCGAAGTGCAGGGTAAAATCTTCGGTCCTTAGTCTTTAGTTTCGGTAGTTTTTCCGGTAGATATAGTAGGAATGTTAGAATTGTCTTTAAATTTCCCAGATAATCTAGATATCATGTTTAGGGGTAGATATGGTATTTATTTCGAAAATACACTGGGAAAAGAGATATGTCAAAATTTTGGAAAGATCGGGTCAAAGTAGCGAAGCTCTGGCGAAATTCCGCCGATTAAGGGGTTCGAGGCAAAATGGTAATTTGTACCTAAAATGCGCATTATCGCTAGATATTGATAAATACTATCCTTATAGGATATCCGAGATAATTGAACCGCTGTCAAGCCGCATTTGTACCGTCCGTGGTACCGCATTTGTTTCACCCATTGTCAAAAATTATCGTTTTCCGTAAAACGTCGTGAGTCGACAACGAAGGTACGTTCGCGCATCTTGTAACACTAGCTCGATGGTTATTGTATGATTATATATGTTTGTTGTGTTCGTTTGTTGTTGCAAAGATACGTGGTTATGTTATATTCACGGTTATGTCACATACGAGGTTATTATTGATGTATCATACGTGGTTATGTTACATACGTGGTTATTATCTTACATACGTGGTTATGTATTTTTAATCATACATCCGTTGTGGACTATTGTATTGATTTCTTTGTTGTCGTGTATTGAAAGAGATTTGCCGTCATCTCCCAAAATAACCAGATTAGAAAAGATTTGGTAAAGATAATGTAACCTGGGTCGTTTCTCTCAAGGAATTTGTAGTGGGTTTAAATCAAGAACAAAGAAAAAAGCGAACAACAACAAAAATTGGGGTTTTTGATTTGAAACAGATTAAAACGAAATTAAGCGAAATTAATCGAAATATGCGTAAACGAGATAAAAATGAGATTGAAATAGATTAAAACGATCAACCCAACGTTTAGATTCCGAAACTTCCTTCATTGAACGAAATATAAACGAACTCACGTTTGGCTCGTCGAACCGAAATCTGCGTTCGTCGTAAATCCCTCAACTAGACGATCGTCTAGAATCTGCCCGAAAACATGGCGTCTCACCGTGCAATCGCACAAGAACACTCTAACCTAGTTCGAACTCGATCCTTGGGATGAACCAAACCGAATATTAAATCTAATATTCGAACTATTTCGAAATCGGATCCGATAAGATGAAAACGAAACGAGTAAAGTTACCGATTAAGTACGAGTTCTCGGATGAATCATGGAATCCTCAACGTTGGGTTAACCACGAAGTTTAGCGAACATGGCTGGGAAAAACGAAGAACAGACGAAGAACACGAAGAACATTTCAGAGAATTTGAAACTTCTGTGTTTAATCCTCAAAATAGAACAAAAATGTGAATGGTAAGTGTTTGTGGCTGCTGCCTTACTTAACCTAAAATGAAAAACGAAATGGGGCTCCAATCAATAATCCAGGCCCAAAACGAGAAAATAATAAAGAATGGGCTTTAGTCACAAATTCGAGCCCAAATAAAACATCTGACTTTGGCTTCAAAATCGACCGCCTTCTTGTCCGAATTTGCCCTTCATGTCTTCATAACAATTGTAGCTCTCTGAATCATCTGAAATATGAAACAAAAATGAGGCAAATCCGATGTCTGGTTCAAGAGTTATGGTAAGATTAGTGAAGCAATGTAAAACTGGAATTTTATTAATAAAAATGGCTAAAATATAATCAAGGCCCAAAGCCCAAATAAGTATAAAAGCCATTATTTATTAACTAAAAAGTCCTAAATTATTAATCAAGAGATAAAAATAAGTGTATAAAATATTCAATTATCATGTATATATTGTCATATTTAAGCATGAGGTTAGATTACACGAGGTTCAATGTGCATTGAACCTCGGCTCTTATCTTAGCGTCAAGTTCGGGAGAACCGAGAACCGAGGAGAAGGCGGCGAGCAGCCGCACGAGACCCGGCGAAGACTTTCTTCGGTTGTTATTCATTTTGAAAACTCTCGGTCAATGTACCGCTTCAGAATCAGCCGACGGACTTACGGCAATTTGAATAAATGTATCGCTTACTCAATTGCTCGATGCTCTACTCTGATGAAAAAAAAATTATACTGCTTTTGAAAATGGGATGTTATATGGACCGACATGCACTTATGAATAATTCTACTCGAGATTAACAAAATTGATATTAAGGCTAATTAAATTAATGGAAACAATGTTTATGAAACTAATAAGGGATTAGTGACTCTGGGTTGCTCATTTTATTATTGTGGTAGTTTGTTTGCTTTGATTTTATTTTAATTAAATTCAATTTGGTTTGCTCAACTTAAACGAAATTGTAAAATTAATGCTTAACCGAAATTTGTGATACAAAGTCCTCGTGGGAACGATATCTTTCTTATCACTTTATTACTTGGTACGACCCGTATACTTGCAGAGTTATAGGCTGTAAAGTTTTGCCCTATCAGTCTTCTCTGATGAGATTAACATCTTGAGAAGGATCAGTATGGATGGAATCCTACCTGACGGAGCTTCTATCAACAGACCGCCTAGTTTCAGTGGAGAACACTACTCATTCTGGAAAGCCAAATTCAAAATCTTTGTTTTGGCTTCTGAATATGGTTTGTGGAGAGTGTTCGAGATTGGAGACTATAATCCAACAATACTCGAAAATGGTCTTAGAATCCCAAAGCCTGAAGATACCTATGATGACAATGACAGGAGAAATATCACGCTCAACAGTAAAGCTGTCCTCATGTTGCAAAGCGCATTAAGTCAACAAGAGTATTTTCGTATCTGTACATTGCCATCTGCTAAAGCCATGTGGGATGCTCTGGAGATAGCTCATGAAGGAACAACCGGAGTCAAGGAGAATAGAGTAAACACCCTCATGACCGAGTACGATCTTCTTCGTATGAAGTCCGGGGAATCTATTATTGAATTTCAACTGAGGTTCACTCATTTGATCAACCAACTTGCCGCCTTGGGTAAAAACTATGAACAACCTGTCCAAGTGAGGAAGATTCTTAATATCCTCAGCAAAGAATGGGAAGCCAAGGTAACAGCTATTAAAGAAGCTTGTGGAGAGTCAATGAGTTCTGTAGCAGCCTTGTTTGGCAGTCTGTCCGAATATGAAGGAAAAATCAAGTTCAGAAAAGGACTTGATGAGATCAGTGGTAAAAACAAGGGAATTGCTCTCAAAGCTGTCAAAGAAGCAAATGAAGCAGATGATGATGAAAAGGTAGATGAAGATGAAGAGTTGGGCATGATAGTTCGAAGGTTCAAAAAATTCTACAAGAAGGACCAAGAATTCAAGAAGTTTCACAAGGGTAGCTCTAGCCTTGAGACGAAAAAGCCAATCATATGCTACGAATGTGATAGACCTGGCCACATCAAGTCAGAATGCCCCCAATTTGAAAAACAAGGACAAAGAGAAGAAGAAATTCAACAACTTCAAGAAGAAGGCTTATGTGTCAGCAATATGGGGAGACAGCTCATCCGACGAAGATGAAGCTAAGGATGAAGAAAAGGCCAACATATGCCTCGTAGCTCAAGAAAAAGAGCAAACTGAAAATGACGATAAGGTATATGATCTGAAACCATCTTATGATGAACTATTCGCTGAATATAGTCTTGTACAATCTGAATTTGAAAAACTTGTTGAGAAATACATTGCTTTGAAAAGAAAAAACATAACTCTCGAATTGCAAGTTAGTAATCTTTCTGAAAATGCTATTTGTGAAGATTGTGCTGATTTACAGAAAAAGAATGTACATCTTACAAAAGCACTTGAGAAACTCACTAGAGGAAGTGAAATGCTCAATGTCATTTTAAAACAGCAAAGATTTACAAATGACATATCAGGAATTGGCTATAAGCCTGATTTTGATAAGAAGAAAGGCAAAAAGAAATTTGGTGAAAAATCCTATATGAACTATTTTAGAAAATCCGTTCATTCATCAAATCCTTTTGCTCATTGTAATTATTGTAACCGTAAAGGTCATACTACTTCTTCCTATTTTCATAAAAAGGAAAGAAAGAGTAAACCGTAGGTAATTATCAATGGGTGCCTAAGGGATCTTACAAGGTTCCTGAGACACAAACTAACCCGAAAGGACCCAAGAAAAGATGGGTACCTAAAACCTGATTTCTTGTGATTTGCAGACTTGTCTAAGAGGATCAAAATCCAACAAATGGTATATTGATAGCGGATGCTCTAGACACATTACAGGAGATCATACTAAATTTTCTACTCTCAAGACCAAGGATGGTGGCAAAGTGACGTTTGGTGGAAATCAATCCGGAAGAATTGCGGGAATTGGTGAAGTTGGCAACAACGATGGACCTTAAGTCAAAGATGTCTACCTTGTAGAAGGCGTTTGCCATAACCTCCTCAGTGTGAGTCAAAGTACAGACAAAGGTAACCTGGTTATCTTCGACTCGAGAGGAATGCTTGATAGTTAGCAAGGATGATCTCGCCCTTAGCCAATATCAAATCAAAAGCCTTATTCAGGGCTCCTAGAGAAGGTAACTGTTATACTATAAACCTCTCTAATGATTTCAATAGAAGTTCTTCTGAAAACTGCTTTCTCAGTAACTTGGAAGAGAGTTGGCTTTGGCACAAGCGTTTAGATCATGTCAATATGTTTCAGCTTGACAAGTTGCTGAAAAAGGATTTAGTCATTGGTTTACCAAAAATCAATTTCAAAAATGATATGATACGTGATGCCTGTTAGAAAGGTAAACAGACTAAATCATCTTTCAAATCTAAAAATGAGATTTCATCTAACAGACCCCTTCAACTACTCCATATGGATTTAGTTGGACCGGCTAGAGTAAGAAGCCTTGGTGACAATCTTTATACTTTGGTTATTGTTGATGATTTCTCAAGATTTTGTTGGACTATATTTTTATCATCAAAAGATGAAACCTTTGATCAGTTTGTCGTGTTTGCCAAAAACGTCCAAAACGAAAGGTATCTCAATTTCGTGAATAAGAACCGATCATGGTGGAGAATTCGAGAATAATGCCTTTGAAGAATTTTGTGATGCTCATGGGATAGACCACAATTTCTTTGCCCCTAGGACTCCTCAACAAAATGGTGTTGTGGAGAGAAAGAATCGAGTTCTCACAGAAATGGCAAGAGCAATGTTGAATGAGAATCAAACTTCTCAAGTCTTCTGGGCTGATGCAATGAGTACGGCATGTTACATATCAAATCATGCATACATCCAAAAGAAACTTAAGAAGACACCCTATGAGCTGTACAAAGGGAGAACGCCCAATCTTAGCCATCTACACATCTTTGGGTGTAAGTGTTTTGTGCACAATAATGGTAAGGATCATTTGGGTAAGTTTGACTCAAAATCTGATGAAGGTATATTTCTTGGCTACTCTAATAGAAGTAAAGCATATAGAGTTTTCAATACTCGTACTCATATTGTTGAAGAGTCTATTCATGTTGTGTTTAGTGAAACCAAATCTGAGAAACCTTTGAATGATGATGAAGAAAATGTTTATAGAAATCAGTTCTTTTCAAAAACTACTCCTGCCTCTCTCGAAAATTATGAAGATGTTTTTGAAAATGCTTCTGAAAATGATTTTCAATCTCAACCTAAAGCCTGGAGATTTATTAGGAATCATCCTCTCGGATCAAGTTATAGGTGATGTAAATCAAGGAGTAAGAACCAGAAATAGAACTTTGAATGAAGTAACATTTTCTGCATTTATATCTCACATTGAACCCTCTAAAATTGATGAAGCCCTTTCAGACAATGATTGGGTGATAGCAATGCAAGAGGAGTTACATCAATTTGATAGAAATCAAGTTTGGGATTTGGTACCTAGGCCTAAGGACCATTCGGTCATTGGCACTAAATGGGTATTCAAGAAAAAATGAGATAAATCAGCAATCATTGTCCGGAATAAGGCAAGATTGGTTGCTAAAGGCTATAATCAAGAAGAAGGAATTGATTATGAAGAAACTTATGCTCAAAGTGGCAAGATTGGAAGCCATAAGAGTTCTTCTTGCCTTTGCCTGTGTAAAAGGTTTTAAACTCTATCAAATGGATGTGAAAAGTGCTTTTCTAAATGGTTTTATTCAAGAAGAAGTTTATGTAGAACAACCTCCCGGTTTTGAAAATGATCATCATCCAGATCATGTGTATCATCTCAAGAAGGCCCTATATGGTCTTAAACAAGCTCTTAGAGCTTGGTATGAGCGATTAAGCAAGTTCCTTCTTGATCAAGGTTTTATTAGAGGCAAAGCTGACACAACTCTCTTCATCAAAAGTAATGAGCTTAATGAAATTTTAATTGTACAAATATATGTTGATGATATCATATTTGGTGCTACTAATAATTCTCTCTGTGAAGAATTTTCCAAGAAAATGCAGGGAGAATTCGAAATGTCCATGATGGGAGAATTGAACTACTTTCTTGGCTTGCAAATCAAACAACGGAAGGATGGAATATTTATCTCTCAAACAAAATACCTTTTGGACTAGAAAATTGCAATGGTGCAGATACTCCAATGAGTTCAACGACTTCTCTAGATGCCGATGAAGAAAAGGGCAAGGACTTCAACATAACTAAGTATAGAGGAATGATTGGTTCCTTGTTGTACTTAATCGCCTTGACAGACCAGACATTCAATTCAGTGTAGGAATGTGCGCAAGATTCCAATCAGCTCCAAAAGAGTCACATGCTGAACATATTAAAAGGATCTTTCGTTATCTTTCAGACACAAAAGAATTGGGTCTTTGGTTCCCAAAAGGTCAACAAGAATTTCTAGTTGCATATTCAGACTCTGACCATGCAGGCTATAAGACTGATAGAAAAAGTACAAGTGGGCAATGTGAATTCTTTGGAGGTTCACTTGTTTCATGGTTTAGCAAGAAGCAAACAAGTGTGGCAGTGTCTTCTACAGAAGCTGAATATGTAGCTGCCTCAAGTTGTTGTGCTCAAGTCCTCTGGCTCAAGCAACAAATATTTGACTTGGGAATCAACTTAAAGGAGATTCCAATACTTTGTGATAACACAAGCACAATAAGCTTGGCCAAGAATCCAGTACAACATACTCGGACCAAACATATTGATGTTAGACATCACTTCATAAGGGATCATGTTTAGAAGAAGGATGTCAAAGTAATGTTCATCCCAACTCATTTGCAACTTTATGATATTTTCACCAAACCTCTAGCCAAGGAGCAGTTCATGTTTATTAGAAGAGAATTGGGAATGGTAAATCCCAATGAACTGTAAGTTAATTCTATCTAAACAATGTTGGTTCTGTGTTTTCAATGTTTTTCAGTTACTAACTTAAGCTTCGGAGTTCCTAAATATTGTTTTGCAGGACTGTGTGAGCTTTCACCAATGAAAAATCACATCTGATATCAATTCTGATATACGTCTGCTTACTTATATGACTCGAGTCATTTCACAATTAACTTGAGTCACAGCCTACTCAGAAAGCTACCAGAATTGTTGAAACGCAAAGGTGACTTGAGTCAGACAAAATTCAACTCGAGGCGTTCCTTGAGTCATCCAGAAGCAACTCGAGTCACTATTTACTCAGAGAAGCAACCAGAAGCTTGGCGACAAAGTCAACTCGAGTCATTGGTAAGCGAAAGGTTAAGTCTATTTCTTATATGACTCGAGGCACTCATTTAATGACTCGAGTCACACCACTACTTTATATATCTGCTGCAACTGTGCCTCTTCATCTCTGTCGATTCTCAAAACCCTAACCCAAGTCACCTCTCGCCTTCTCTCCAAATTTTCACTTTCCTCTGAAAATCATTACCACTCCAATTCTGAATCTTTCGCCATGGCTCCTAAAATTTCTAAATCTGCGAAGGAATCATCATCCGACTATGAGGCAACAGTGTCAGGATCACCTCCTAAATCAACCAGACCCAAGCGTTCTTGGAAGCCTTCAACTAAACTTCAGAACAAAGAATCAGCTGAGAATCCAACGAAGAAACCAAAGAAGCTGACTATTCAGGAACCTCCTGAAGTTCCTCCACCAAAGCCTATTGATCCTGAAGCTGCCAAGCGCAGAGATAAGGAACCAGTAGTGGCACCTCACAAGAAGAAGAAAAAGGTTGTCTCCATCGTTTCTGAAACTCAAGCTTCTGGTTCTAAAGTTCAAGCTGGTTCTAAAGCTGTTCTCTCTGGCTCTAAGTTATCTGACCCCCCCTAAGTATGTTTTCAGTCCTCCTAATCTAGTAAAACCTCCAAATTATGAATTCATATGTCAACCCACTCCAATGTCCAATACTGAAATGCTAGAGTTTAAAGAAAAATATTCTTCTAGAGGTTTCTTTCCCACAATGTATGTGGATTTAGTCAAATTAAAAGACGAATGTGACCTTGATTTATCCCCTTGGCTAGATCAATTTAAGAATTTGTTGGCTATAAACACTCCTTACACTCCCTCACTAGTCAAGCACTTCTATTTCAATATGTCCATGGCTAATGTAGTCAATGAAAGGGGTCATATCATTGAGGATAAATGCATCACATCTGTTAGAGGGAGATCTATCACTCTCTCTGCCAATATAATCAATTCTCTTCGTTTTTTTTTATTGAAAATCCCCCACCTGTGCCTCACATTGTGTATGACAAAGAAAGATTTTTCAAAATCCTGAGGCCTGGTGTACCATTTGAAGGAAAACTTAAATTCTCTCCTATTGATATGCCTCCTCTTCATAGAGCCTTATGGTACATATATTCAAGGAACCTAGTTCAGAAAGGCAAGAACTTTACTCACTTCAATTCCAATGACTATAGCCTTTTTGCATCTTTGGTTGACAAAGTGTCTTTTAACATAGGACACTGGGTCTATCAAGAGATGAAGAAGTTCAAATTTGACTCATCTCCTTCAGCCCACAATCCCTTTTCCTAACGGTCTCACTTCGCTATATACCAACAAAATCGGTATCTTGATCTTTTTTGAAAAAACCCGTCAAGCCACATCTGTTTGGTCAAAACCATCTCGAATCTTATGAAAATTTCCTTTAAAGAAGGTTCGGGCAGTCAAAGCCCTTCTAAGTCTAGAGTTTCTATGCCTAAGCCAACTGAAGCTCAATCTTCTCCCACTCAGTCTCAACTTCCACCTCAGTCTTCACATCTCAATGCTGAAATCAAGAACATTGTGACCAAGGCTATGCACGAAACCTTTGGCACTCTCCAGACAACCCTCACTGCTCAATATTATGAACTCTCTGATAAATTTGAGTCAGAGGTTGGAAAACTGGTTGCCATACTTAACTCCACGAATAAGAAGATAGATTCTGTGGATGAGAGATTGGAGAATGTTGAAGGACATTTTGAGGATCTCGATCAGAGGTTTGAGAACATGCACGACTTGTACCAGCTATTGGATTCCAAGCTCTCCAAGCTCATCAAGAATGAAGATACTGCTGGTCCTTCTAGGATGGGTCCCTCTCCAAGCCATTCTCCCATACCTTCTCCCAAACATTCCCCCATCTTGCCTACATCACACTCACCTCCACCACCTCCTGAATCCACTCCAATTTTACCCACTCCTCCATATTATGTTCCTCCCATTTCATCTGCTGCTCCCACTGTCATTCTACCCTCTCCTCAGACCTCCACTGTCAACACATCTTCTTCTGGTAACACTGCAGACCTGTTTGATGAGCACTCCTCTGGTGCTTCCATCTCTCCACCCCACTCTCCTAAACCAAACTCACCTCTTCTTCTCACTTCTCCACCTGCACCACCATCTCTCACTCTCTCCATTTACTCTCCCCTGCCCATTCTCCAGGCTTTACGTGCTTCCCTGACTCCCACTCCTCCCATTTTGCCTGATGACAAAGGGGGAGAGAAATAGAAGAAATGAAGAATGTAGTTTGCTAGTTTGCTGTAGTTTGCAATTTCAAAATATGTTTACCATTCTGCAGATATTTCTAGCTTTATTTTCATGAAGTTTATTTATATCTTTTGGCACTTGACAATATTTGCAATGTATAAGCTAACTATGTGTTCCTAATATTTATACATATGCACTGAGTCTTGTTATCTATTTCTGCTTTATGTGTTCCACATGATTTTGTGCAAACTCATTTTCACTTCACAAATTACAAGTGTTGTCATCATCAAAAAGGGGGAGAATGTTAGTTCTCATGTGTTTTGATGATGATTGACAATTGTAAGATTGATTCGAGCCAAAAAGATTTCATTTAAAATATAATTTTAAAAAATCTCATTTTGACTCTAGTCACGACTCAAGTCACTGAGCTTTGAAAAGAATTGAAAATACGGTGTATGACTCGAGTCATCATTAACTAACTCGAGTCATCCCTGTACTTCCCTGAAATTCAAACTTCGCAAAATGATTTCCTCGATAAAATGACTCGAGTCATCCTTGGCTTAACTCGAGTCAGAATATTGCTTTTCACAAATTATTTCACATTGAATCCAGTCATGATTCAAGTCATCCTATCGCAAATCATTCTGTTTGAAATTTCTCAGACATGACTCAAGTCATGACTCAAGTCATCGAACACAAATCGATTATGTTTGAAATTTCTGAGACATGACTCAAGTCATCTCAAAGCACAAATCGTTTCTGTTTGAAATTTCTCAGACATGACTCCAGTCATGACTCAAGTCGTATCAGTGCTATTACTCTCTGTTTGAAATTGCTTCAGAATGACTTCAGTTATCACTTGAGTCATCTAAGTGTATTTTAAGATTATGACTCTAGGCATGACTCGAGGCACATCATCGAAATACCTTCTATTTGTAGTTGCTTCATAATGACTCCAGTCATCACTCGAGTAATCTTAATGGATTTTGAAATAATGACTCTAGGCATGACTCAAGTCATGCATCTCAATATTTGAATCCTCATCTGCGCAATCTGATATCAGCTGATTAAGTGATGGGTGTTTTATGTAATTGATTATTCTTGTTCCTAACCAAGTTTAATTAGTTTGCTAGTGTATTTCAGATATATTTAACATGTTTTGAACTTGAAATTACGAAAAGCAAATTCCTGTCAGAAGCATTAAATGTTGTCCCAGATATCAAAGCTTAATGAAGAAATAGAACTCTGGACAATCAAAAAGCATTTCGGCTATTTCCTAGACAACATTCTTACTGAGTCTCAACGGACAAATCGAATAAAGAATGTCAACAGAGAATAACGATCGAATGTCGGAAGGATATGAAGAAGCTGAGTAAGTAATTACAACGGATATATTAATTACCCACAACGGCTCATTAAGTTCTTCTCAATGGTCATCAATGCTGCCAATCTATAAATAGGATAAGCATTCAAGTCTCCACCTACCGAAACGCTGTGCATTCAATTAGCAATTAAGATCATTTATTGTTTCTACTCAAAGAGTTAATATATTTGGTTATATCATACTTCAGTGTTTATTAATCTGCTCTTTTAGAGAGTTCATCATTGATTATTCTTCTTGTAAGAATCTCAAAGTATTGGGACTTTGGGATTGGGTTATTTGATTACAACTTGTAAGAGGGAGTAAGTTCTAGAGAGAGAGTTACTCCGTGAGTTATAGAGTGTGTAATCATTTGGATTAGAGAAATTCCGGAGAGTCTGGGGACTGGATGTAGGTCAAGGATTTGGACCGAACCAGTATAAATTCATTGTTGTAAGGGGGAGTAAGTTCTAGAGAGAGAGTTACTCCGTGAGTTACAGAGTGTGTAATCATTTGGATTAGAGAAATTCCGAGAGAGTGCGGGGATTTGGATGTAGGTCAAGGATTTGGACCGAACCAAGTATAAATTCATTGTGTTCAATCTCTCTTACTCTTACTCGTTTATCCCTGTTTCACATTCGGCTAACGTAGTATTTACGCGAGAAAATTTTTATATCCCCAATTCACCCCCCTCTTGGTGATATTCCGTCTTTCAGTATTAAGTAAATCTAATTCTCGGAATAAAAATAAAATGTGTTAACAAATGTAATTCTGATTCTCAGAGTAAAAGTAAAATGAGTTAACAAACGTAATTTTGATTCTCAGAACTCTCCCCAGGCACAGAATCAGAAAAAATTGTTTCATCTCAGAAACAATGCTGGGGAACAGAATGGTTGCCATGCACACCCTAAGTCAATTATTTAAAAATGGATATGACCTTTAATTTTATTAAAATTACCCAAGAAAAAAAGAAATTAACAAAATATTTACAAAAAAGAAGAAGAAATTAATGAAAGAAAAATTGTTTATTTACATAGTTGGACTTGACTAAGGAAAAAAGCCTATGGTCTATATACCCTTTAGAGGGATCAAAGCCTACGTAGTTCGGGGGTAAAAGTGTGTGTGTCACTTAGTAGGTATTTTTTAGAAAAAAAAAAGTTTATTTATTAATTTGTGAAAAATATTTTTTTTTTGGCTTGTGTATTTTTTTCGAAAATCATATTCCATATTTTCTCATATGAAACCAAATTCACTTCTTCTTATTATTTTTTTTTTTAAAAAAAGAACCTATTTTTTAAAACTTTTTATTTGCAAAAGGGAAAAAAGAAAAAAACAAGAGTTCATCAAGCCAATGAGGACAAGATCATAACCAAAGACTTTAAGATATTCAATAATTTGGACATTTTAAAAATCCTTACAAGTATTTAAAGATGGTATTACTTAAAATTACATTTGCAAAAGGGTGGCTCAAACACATGAGAAAATACTAACATGATCATCGTCCATCTGCAATCTCAAATGCTATTTTTCTGCATGCTTTTATAAGTAGCAAAAGTGTTAGCACTAACATTCCCATATCCACCATCATAACCAGCTGTGAAGTGCTAGCTGCAGTATGACCAAGCAACCGTTCACATTCTTCAGACATCATATCCCCTCCTTTTACACAAGGATGCTTTTTCATAGCGATTAGACTCTCTAATTTTATTTCTACTTCTTTTATAGTTGGCCTTTCCTCTCCATTATCTCTCATGCACCTTCTTGCTAATAAAGCAACCTCCTTTAGCTGCTCTACATTCTTCTGATTCAACACTCGCTTGTCAAGAACCTCCAATAAGCTACCTTCTTCCATTGATGATGCAACGTATATGGCTAAACTTTTCTGTTCTAGCCTATGGAATTCGATTGGTCTCTTCCCGGTTATTAGCTCCAAAAGCACAACCCCAAAGCTATATACGTCGCTTTTCTCATTTAGTTGACCTGTAAGGAGGTATTCTGGATCCAAATATCCTAATGTCCCTTGAACCACAGTAGAAACTTGAGTTTCATCGAGAGGAACAAGTCTTGAAGCTCCAAAGTCAGAAACTTTTGCTATATGATTGTGATCTAATAGTATGTTGGTAGATTTAATATCACGATGAATAATTGGGATGGAAGCAGAAGAGTGTAAATATGAAATGGCCCCAGCTGTTTCTACAGCTATCCTTAATCGAGTCTCCCACGGAAGAGAGTGCTCATTCTTTAGTGGGTCTATATGGTCAAGAAGGGTGCCATTGTCCACAAACTCATAAACCAACAAGGGAACTTCAGTTTCAAGACAACACCCAAAAAGCTTAACCACATTTCTATGATTGATTTGGGAAAGTACAACAACTTCATTGATAAAATCTTTAACTTGTCTGGAGTCACCTCCTACTTTGGACTTTTTAATGGCAACAAGCGAGTTATCTGGTAATATGCCCTTGTAAACCATGCCTTGTCCTCCACGACCGAGAATTCTGCTCTCATCAAAGTTGTTTGTGGCAATTTTGAGCTCGCCTTCAGTGAACATTTTGATTTTATCAGTGTATCTTTGTAGTTGAAGTTGGTGCAACATATAATATTGTCTTCCAAGTTGTTTTAGTGCTCTTTGCCTGTTTTTCCAGAATAATGTTGAGACCAATGTAATGATAACAAGCAAGCCTACAGAAATGCCTGCAAACAAACAAAGTTCAAAATATTATCCAAAGTTGCTAGTAAGTGATGTTGTTTGTCAATAAACCATGGATTTGAACACTTCATGATAGTGATGCTTTGTTTATTCCTCATTATCCCCCGTTCCATAGTATTGATTCTCTCTTGTTACAGAGTCTTGTGGGTAGAGATAAAGAAGCTTGTGTGTGGTTTTTGAACTCAAATTGGTAATGCTTTGAATGAAAACAAAAGTTTCTCTAAATATGAAAACGAGGCATGCAAATGAACCATTGTGACACAACTGATAAAGCTGCTGATGTATTAAGTATCTTGGTCTTTAACATATAGCTACATGTGCTTTTTTAAAAATATAATGCCGAAATTGTTGACTGCCTTTTATTTTTTATTCAAGGAATGGGATGACAAAACTGTCAATTTAATATAGTTAGCTAAGTGAGTCTGACGATAAAGGGTTAATTACTATGATATTATTACCTAGTGAAATTTCTATAACTATCGCCTCTATAACTGTACTCCATGGACATGAACAAGTATAATTTAACACTGTTAACTAAGATGAGTCAAGCGATAAAGGGTTTATTACTATGATATTCTTACCTAGTGAAATTTCTATGATGGAGAACTTGCAGCCCGATCTGTCTTTGTAGCCATCGCCTCTATAACCCCAAGGACAAGAGCACTTGTAATTTCCATCGACGTTGAGGCATCTCATACTGCATGGATTGTCTTTATCGCACTCATTAATATCTGCAAAATTAATCTTTAAGCTGATTATACATATCTCCAAGCACAGCTATTATAAATATCAAAATCATATTCTAGATGTCATATCTCATACAAACTTAACGGAATTAAAATTAAGGGTTAATATAATTTTTGAAGAGTGTGAAGTAGACCTAATAATAAAAAAAAGAGCAATTTTAACAATTCCGTTAAATTGATCCAAACATTCATTTCTTTTTCTTTTTCTTTTTTTTATGTGAGACCTACTTGTGCTCCTCCAACTTTATAATTCTAACGGATGTTTGTGTCAATCTTATGGAATTGTTAAAATTGCACCATTTTTGACATACTTTGTTTAATTTTGCTCCCTTTTAAACTGAATTGTACCATTTGCTCATGGTGAAAAACTTTATATTTAGAATTGTATCTTAACCCTAAGATATTAATCCCTATAATTAAATAAAAACCTAAACCATTTTGCCCTCTAAATGACCAAAGCCATGGTTTAAAGTTACTGGGACTAAAACTAAAATTGGGGTAAATTTGAGGGATCAAATATTAACTACCTCCGATTCTAAATATAAAATTCAGTTGACTTTTTTTAATAGATTAAGGAAGATAGTTAAATTACTTTAAAATATTTATATTTATTCTTCAAATTAATTTGTTAGAGTTATAAATAGATATATAATATAATAATATACAATATATGATATGATTAAGTAATTCATTTAGCTTCCTTAATTTCAAAAAATAAAAAAGTCCACATGGTGTTATATTTCGAAATGGAAGGGAGTATTAATCTATAAAATTAAACCTTAATACTAGGTTGAAAACAGAGTAGCTGTGTTTCGGAAATGGGTGAAGCTGAATGAGGCTTACCTTTGCAGCCGGTATCGAGGTTAGAGAGATAGGGATTGCCTCTGAAACCATCTTCACAGACGCAGTAGTACCCAATACCACTTAGTGAGTCTTTACATCTACTGTTTTGCTTGCAGGCATAGCTCCTTGCATCTTTCTGGGCTTCACGGCATGTCTGATTGGAAACAGCCCAGTCCACAACCACGGGAAATTCTGTTCTGTTGCTGAGATCAAGCAGCTCTCGTTGTGAGAAGTTGAAGGATCCTTCCTTGGCAACAAACGCATAGCCGCAAGGGTTGAAGTCTTGCACCTTCTTGTAATTGTTAAAGCTCCATAAGGTGATGTTATAGTTCCTTATGGCTTCTGGGAAATTAGTCTCACAACACCCCACACCAGAGCAGGCCCCTTCCTTAAATCTCGTCCCGTTACTGCATCTCAACGAGCAGCCAGTTGTAAACATGCTGTTCCGGTCA
Organism: Acacia melanoxylon; assembly: GCA_019022615.1. Lineage (NCBI taxonomy): Eukaryota > Viridiplantae > Streptophyta > Magnoliopsida > Fabales > Fabaceae > Acacia > Acacia melanoxylon. The sequence continues at coordinate 6,847,992 of JAFJYJ010000011.1, forward strand.
CTGATATAACCGTGGGTGTCACACCCCACCACAATGAATCTATTCTGTGTGTTTGATATAGAAAACTGCTTACTGAACCACCACATTGTGTTCCATGTAATTCTGTTCTCTGAATTGTAGCAATGCCTGGTAAAGTTGGCCGAGACGATCAATTCAGGAGGATCCAAGGAGATGTTGAGAACTGGTAGATTGCCACGCATCAGATAAGCTATGGGTTCCGCAGATGATGATGAAAAGTTGGTGGTTGTTATGCAGTTAATGAAGTAGCCGTCATTTATATGACAGTTGTTGCTAGTGCCAAAAGGATAGGGGATGTTCACATTGCCACACATGCTGTTGCAACCCGGTTTCGCTTGGGCCGCCGCCCCCACGGCCGCCGTGCAGAGCAGAAATAACAGTTTCAAAGGCTTTGCATTCATCAAATTATGTTTTAGTGCTCCATTTTGCTCAAAATATTGTCTTCTAAGTTGTTTTAGTGATGTTTGCTTGTTTCCCCAGCATAATGTGGAGATCAATGTAAAGATAACAAGCAAGCCTACAGAAATGCCTGCAAACAATGTTCAAAATATTAACCAAAGTTGCTAGTAAGTGGTTTGTTTGTCAATAAACCATTGTTAGTCAATAAAACTGGAAAGGAGACATGCAAATTAACCATTGTGATAACTGAAATAAATTGTCCAGCCATTGACAAGCTTAAAAAAGATATTGACATCTCATTATAAAACTACTGATGTGTTAAGTGTCTTGATCTGTAACATATAGTTACATGTGTTTTTTTAAAAATAAAGGGTTAATATAATTTTTGCTCCATCAAATGTGTCCTCATTTTAGTTTTGACACTTTAAGTTAAGTTTCATTAAATTTACAATAATGGGTTAATGTGCAATTTTAAGTTTTGAAGAGTGTAAACTAGACATAATATTTAAAAACCGAGCAATTATTGGTCCAAACCTCGTTGCTTTATTCCTTCTTTTTTTTTTTAATGTGGGATCCACTTGTTCTCCTTACAACGTTATAATTATAAGCAACCTTTGTGCCAATTTTATGGAATTATTAAAATTGCACCATTTTTAACATACTTTCTCTACTTTTGTTCCCTTTAGTACTTAATCGTACTATACACTCATGGCGAAAAACTTTATATTTAAAAATATATCTTAACCCTATAATATTAATCCCTCTAATTAAATAAAAACATAAACTATTTTGCCTTTTAAATGACCAAATTCATGGTTTGAAACTAGTGTGACTACAACCAAAGTGTGGGAAAATTTGAGGGATTAAATATTAACTACCTTTTATTCTAAATATAAGACCCATTTAACTTTTTTTATTGACGGATTAAGGAAGTTAATTAAATTATTTTAAAATATTTATATTTATATTTTTCTTCAAACTAATTTGTCTAACTTATAAATTAATATATAATCTAATAATTTATAATATATTATATTATTAAATAAATTATTTACCTTCCTTGATCTCTTAAAAATAAAAAAGTTAACAAATTAAACCTTAATAGTAAGTTGAATACAGAGTAGCTCTGTTTCGGAAATTGGTAAAGCTGACTGAGGCTTACCTTTGCAGCCGGTATCGAGATAGGGATTGCCTCTGAAACCATCTTCACATACGCAGTAGTACCCAATACCACTTATTGACTCATTACATCTACTGTTTTGCTTGCAGGCATAGCTCCTTGTATCTTTCTTGGCTTCACGACATGTCTGATTGAAAATAGCCCAGTCCACAACCACGGGAAATTGTGTTCTGTTGCTGAGATCAAACAGCTCTCGATATGAGAAGTTGACGGATCCTTCCTTGGCAATAAACGCATAGCCACAAGGATTGAAGTCACGCACCTTCGTGTAATTGTTAAAGCTCCGTAAGGTGATGGTATAGTTCCTTATGGTTTTGGGGAAACTGGTCTGGCAACATCCCACACCAGAGCATGCCCCTGCTTCCTCAAACCTCGTCTCGTTACCGCAACTCGACACGCAGCCAGTTGTAAACGTGCGGTCCAGGTCCGAGATGAAAGCGTAAGTGTCACACCCCACCACAGTGAATCTGTTCTTTGTGTTTGATATAGAATAATTCCGGAACCACGCATGCCCATATGTTTCTTGATCATAATCGCCTGAATAATAGCATTGCCTGGTTACGGATCCGGAAACGGTCAATTCAGGAGGATCCAGGGAGATGTTGAGAACTGGCATATTAAGGTCGTAAATCAATTGTGTTGTGGCTTCTCCAGATGATGATGGGGAACTCGTGGTTGTGCAGTTGACGAAGAAATTTTCATCTCTGTAGCAGTTCTCCCTAGTGCCAAACGGGTATGGGATGCTCACGTTTCCACACGTATTTTTGCAACCTGGGTTCTTTTGAGCTTCTTCCGCTGCCAGCGCCGCGGCCGTGGTGGTGACCAGCAATGCCAGTTTCAAATGCAGTGCGTTCAACAAACCCATCTCTCTTATCGATATATAGAGGATTTACAGTGTGGGATATACAGGGATTAAGAGCTTGGTGGCTAGCTATTGGACTATTATATATGGATCACTTCAATCATTGATCTTTAATCTGTAACGATCTCATCTTATTGATGGCGCGTCCAAATCATTGACGCAAAGAGTCTTGGTCTTCTCTCTTTCTATTGGTTGCCTTGGCCTTTACGGCATGTTTGGTTTGTGGGAGTGGAAGTGGGAGTGGGAGGGAGAAATTTTTTTCTCCTCTTTACTAAATTCGCCGTAGAAAACTTTTCAATATTCCAAAAATATCTTTCAACAAAAAAGAAATATTCTTACCGTTAATGGCGATATGGTCGATTTCTTTCTTTGTCACTCCCTCACCTCAAACAAAACATACCCTTAATGTTTTAATTTTTTTAAAGGGACGTGGTTGTGGCTGACCCTTGATGCAGATATTTACTCAATCACGATTTATTTGGCGTTTCATGTTCATACTGCTACTAAAAAAGTATCCTTAGATACAATTTTACAACCTCCCAATGTTTTATTCTTATTTCTTATGATTATTATATCCTAATAAAATAAGTTACATTTTGATATTTTATAAGTATAAAATAACGAAATTTTAAGTTTTTAAATAAAAAATACTATAAAATTGTGTAATAATTTTTTTGAAAAATTATTAAAAAATTCAATATCTCACCCTTTTTTATATTAAAATATCAGTCATTTTATATAGAACTTAATAATTATAAAAAAATAAAAAAGATGTTTTGAAAGTTTAAACCATCATAAAAAGATTAGAGGGAGGCACGTTGGAGGCCCCAAATTCTAGGTAGATGGACGACATCATAATAGCGTGTCCAAATCATTAATGCAAATGGTTAGTGCCAGTTTAGGTTCCAAAATCTAGGTTCTGAAAATAAATCTTAGGTTTTGTCATAAATTTGTCAAATATCCCTCTTTTTTTTAGAAGTTATTTAGCATTAAACCTAAATTTTGCTGCAAAATTTACCAAACACCCATATTATCCAAAAACTATTCTCTAAAAAATATTTTTCAAAAATCATTTTTACCTCATAAATTCTAAAAACTATTTTTCAAAAGCTTTTTTTACCTCATAAATTATAAAAATTGCTCAGATCTTCTCTCTTTCTATCAGTTGCTTAGGCGTTTATATATATATATATATATATATATATGTGGTTGTCACTGACCCAGATATTTACTCAATCATGATTTATTTGGCGTTCCCTGTTCATAGTGCTCCTAAAGTTTCCTTAGATACATACATACAACTTAATATTCTCTCTAGTCCTCAATATAAGGCACTAATTAGTAAGTATATTTAGTCTTTTTTATATGGCACTTACTTGTTTCTAAGGAATATTAATTTTTTTTTTTTTCATGTATGCCCATAATTAATAAGGGTAGTGGATGAGAGTAATAATTAATATAATATTAATGTTTAGTACAATTAGTAAGGGTAATAATGAAAATTACTTATATTTTGGGACAATTTTATTGTCTTTAACTGTTTTTATTGGTTTGTAAGAATTGTTAGTTGGTGCCTTATAATAAGGACCAAAGGGAGTAAAAAAGAATAGTTTTTATGGTTTACGAAGTAAGTATGTGATAAAAATTTTCTCTCGGCTTTGAGAAAAAAGATTTCTAAAATCACGGTTTTAGAGTTATTGAAACACTCACTAAATCAATTAGGGAAAGAATTTCAGGTGTCACGGGTAGAAAAAAAGATTTTAAGACCAAATGAAAGAGGTATCGTAAGACCGGATCTGTGACCGGTCTTGTTCCAGGCGGTTTTAAAAGTCTGTTACTTTTAAGATCGGATGCAAGTCCGGTCTTAAAAAAAAATTTAGACGGATTTTTAAAATATAAGGTCTTAAAAGTCGACTTTTAAGACCAGGACTTTTTAAACATCCGGTCTTAAAAGTCCATTTCCGTCACAAAATAAAATAATAGAATGGACTTTTAAGACCGGATGTGAAAACACATCCAGTCTTAAAAATTCATTTCTATGAAAAAAAAAACGGTGAGATTGTAGACGCCTGAGCTGTCTCAGAGAGAACTATGTTTCAAGATCTTTCACTAGAGGAATTAAAACAAATAGATTTAGAGAGGAAAGTACCTAAACTGCCTTAGAGAGAACTCTGAGAAGAGGTAGACGAAGAAGAAGGAACAAAGAAAATTTTGGGTGGAAGCAAAAAAAAAAAACGATACAAGGACAGAGAGGGAGGTCAAGAGAAGAGTAATATCATTTTGTGTTCCTCAAAGAAGTTATGGGAAGCCATTCATCTATCTTCTTCTACTCCTTTGTTCGCTTGTCTATCTGTTAATTTTTTTGTGTGCACATCTCAATATATTTAAAAAACAATAACAACAAATAAAAACAATCGATCGAGAATGCAGAAATAAGCAAAACACACATAACAGGTTTACCTCGAGAGTCGCAATTGCGGGCGAGACTCGGTTCCCATGAAAATCAAGTTTGGAGCTTTGTCGTCGCTGAGAAGGAGGAGATGAGCAAGAAAACAAAGAAATAATAAATTGATATTTAATTTCAAACTTAAGCCAAAATCTACGTCAATGATTTACTATCTTTCTTAACTAGATAACGCATTACTATCTCACGCATATATATATATATATATATATATATATATATATATATGTTGAGCCATGCAACAAACGCAACGAATACAAACTCAATAGCGCGAATCATTCTCGGATTGTTGTTGAGCCACAAATCTCCGAAATCTGAGGCTACGGTAGCCCCTGTGAATGCGCTGGGTGGGGAAGGGGAAATGAGAAGAGAGCGGAGAAATCAATGGGAAGTGGAGGGAACTAGAAAAAGGAATAATGAAAACTCAATTTTCATTTGCCGCGCCTAATGAAAATCTTTAAGACCGGTTGTTATCAAATTGAAGTCTTAAAAGTTAAACTTTTAGACTGGTTCTTTGTAACATCCGGTCTTAATTTTTTTAATTTTTTTTTAACTTTGTAGACCGTTATATTTAAAACATCCGGTCTTAAAAGTAATATATATTTTTTAAAAAAATTTAAACCAGTTCTTTTTAACATCCGGTCTAAATAGTGCTCTTTATATTTAAAAAATTGCCACCAGTCATACTTTTAAGACCGGGTCCTTTATAATCTGATCTTAAAAGTGTTCTATATATTTGCGAAAATGCCACTGGTTTTAAAAGTGTTCTATATATTTACGAAATTGCCACAGATCATATTTTTAAGACCGGATCATTTATAATCCGGTCAAAAAGTTCTTTATATTCACGAAACTGCCATCGGTCATTCTTTTAAGACCTGATTCTCTATAATCCAGTCTAAATGAGGCGGTCTTAAAGCTCTTTTTTCTACTAGTGTGTATTTGAAATTAGAAGTTTTTGTCCATTGCTCTCTAATTTTTATCTTGGTATCAGAGCAAATTAGAGAAACGATGACTACATCTTCTTCCTCTGTTGATTACGGTTCTTCCTCAAATGCAAAATCTTATTCTCTCTTCAGTTCTTCAAGCCAAACCACAGCGATCAAGCTGGATCGTGCTAATTTTTTGGTTTGGAAATCAATTATCCTAACTTTGATTGAAGGGAATCGACTTAAAGGCCATATCAATGACACAATGTGTGCTCCGCCGTACTTCATTCCCAGTGAAATGGGAAACAGAGAAAATCCAGCATATGGTGACTGGTTCTTAGTTGATAGAATGCTAGTTGGTTGGTTAAGGAATACCATGACACAGGACGTTGATGTTAGGCTATAACATCACGAAATTTATTTAGAATAATGATGAGATAGATTAATGGTAATTAATTTACCAAGAAAATTTAGTATAGGAGTAAAACTTTCGTTAGTTAAAATAATAGTAATAATAATAATTTTTATTAATATAATATATTAATATATTGTAGAAATATATTATAATATATATATATATATATATATATATATATATATATTAGAAACGTGGTCGGCTTTAGTAAAGGGGGAGGGGTAATAAACTTTACCTCCAACCACCCTCTATTTCACCCAACTACCCAAATTTTCACACGGAGTACCCCTCTCCCCAACTACTATAAATACATACCTTCGGGTGCGTATTGGCGGTGCAACCAAGTGTTAGAAAAATAATGAGAGGAGAGAAAGCGGGAGAGAGAGGAAAACGTAGAGATAATTATTTGGAGAGACCGGTAGTAGCTTTTTTGGTGATTACTTAGGAATTAGCGAGTAGCAGTAACTCGAATATTCTTCCATATACTTGCAAATTGTGTATGATTATAAATTATTATTTTGTTTTTTTAGGCGATTTATATGTATATGTATTATAATATTATTATTATAAAAACTGAATATTATAGTTTTGTACCCATGAAAATTACAGTTTTGTACCCATGAAAATTACTTATTTTTGTTTTGTACCCAACAAAAATTATGGTTTTACCCCCGAATTTCGAAATGACGGTCGATCTCGAATTTCAAAAATGATCGTTTAGTCCTTCGAATTTCAAGAATGAGATTGGTCCAATGAGGTTTTATGATATGTTTGAATTACCTTTTTTTATGATATTTGATATAAATGGAAGCATGTTTTAATATACTTTATTTTATTGATATAATTATCATGGCGGTTGTATGTGCGATGGGTTGGAGTAAGGAGGAACTTAAATGATAAGATTTATTTATGCCACCACTCGATGCAAAGCGAATGGTACTTGTCGGGGCCCCATCTTCTATGTTTTCCTCTGGCCGAGATTACATTGGAGTTGTGGGACACGTGACACCTCCTTAGTTGTTATTTTTAAGGAAATGAGCCATAGTCCATACTTAAGCTCTATACCTTTGGCCGAGTGTAACTTAGGTTTTGGTGAGCTTGGAACTATCCAGTCAAATGAATGAGTTTCTGTCGGACTATATGTTAGCCTATGGCTCCAGTCAGCGGTACAAGGGTAGACGGTGATATAAGGGAGGCTGCATATTGCATATTGCATATTGTTTAATTGTATAATTCATAATTAACATAATGATTACTTTTGCTAAAAGAATTTTGTATGAGAAATTATGATATATACAAACACACACACACACACACACACACACACACACACACACACACACACACACATATATATATATATATCTGTGTGTGTATGTGTAATAAACTCCTACTTTTTGTCATATATAATTTGCTTGTGTACAGTATAAACTTTCAGTAGTTACTGAGATGTAAAATCTCATCCTATATTAATATTTTTTAAGTGATCATTCTAGTAGGGAGCAAGGGAAGAGACCTATGAAGTGAGTTTTAAAGACTCTTTTGTACTCCTATAGCTTATGTTATGTTATTTTTATTTGCCATGACCCTAGGGCTTCCGCATTGTATTTAACTCTAAAATATTTTGGAAACTTATTTGACTTCATATTATGAATTTTATTGAAATGGCTATGTAATGTAATGATTTGGATAATGATCATTTCTGTTGGAGGTATTTCAAATATGTTGGCCAAGTTTTCGGATATTGAATTTGGGGTGTTACACCATCTACTTCACTGTCAGATGGCTAAAGGAGTATGGTATAGCAATAGAGACCTCACCTATGTATCGACAAAGGCACGAGTGATGGTTGTAAATAATGAATTACATAACACCAGAAAGAATGCACTAAAGATGGACAAATATTTGAATAAAATGAAGAGTCTATATGATGAACTTATGCTTGCTGGTTCGCCTATAGCCATGGACGATCTTATACTTCACACTCTCAATGGCTTAGATGCAGAGTACAACGCTCTCGTGGTGAAACTTGTTGACGAACTCGATTTGACCTGGATTGAAGCTCAGGCGGCTCTGCTTTCCTTCAAGTCACGATTTAGTCAGCTGAATCATTTTTTGAATATGAGTATCCAGCCTTCAATTATTTCTTAGTCATCGAGAAAACAAAAAGTTGTTTCAAGATCTAGTGTTGAATTTGAATATAGATATCTTGCTGATGGATCTTCAGAAATTAAGTGGTTAAATTCATTATTGTTTGAGATGGGTCTGTTTCTTAAAAAATCTTCAATTATTTGGTGTGATAATTTAAGTGCAAAAGCCTTGGCTCCCAATCCAGTACAGCATGCCAAAAGTAAGCATATTGAATTTGATGTGTATTTCATTAGAGACTTGGTTATCTGGATTAATTGACATCAAATATATTCCCTTTTCATATCAGATTGCAGATTGCTTCACAAAATCTTTGTCACAATCACAATTTTAGTTCCTAAGAGGCAAACTTGGGCTGTTAAATACTTCCTCTTGTTTAAGGGGGAATATTAGCATATAATTTGTTATTATGTATTTGGTGGCATAACCGTAAAGATTTGTAGAATATTTTCAGTGTACATGTGTCTTCATTTCATTCTATAGGATTTGTTATATTTCTGCGGCTGGAATATTCTTCCAGAATGTATCATTCAATATAAATACAGAGCTTTCTGAGCAAAAAAAAAAAATATAAATACAGAGCTATGACTGAGCACCAATTGTGTGCTTTCAGTATTCTATCCATTGCTCTCTGGTTTCTATCTTGTTTTTGTCCATTCCTCTCTGATTTCTATCTAGGGACGCTTTGAGTTGTCCACATGATGGTGTTGTTGTTGTGCACTTGATGAAGAAACTTTTATCGATATGGCACTTTTTGCTAGCGCTAATGGGATATAGGATGCTCACATTCCCACACGTGTCCTTGCAACCCGGGCTCGTTTGGTCCGCCACCGCCGCCGTGGTGCAGAGCAGTAATACCAGTTTCAAATCCAGTGCATTATATTCATCAAATAACCCATATCTCTCATATCTAGTGTGGAATATTGAGGGAATAAAGAGCTAGGTAGCTCTCATAGAGCTCGAGCCGTCTTGCTGGCGCTTGTGAGGACCGATGTCGAACCTCTCCAAAACTTTTTTTACACCAAAAAAGAAAAGAGCTACGAAGCTAAAGATCTCACTTCAAATCCGGATGTTTTGAGTACAGGAAGCTTCATATGCAATGATGCACAAGGATGAAGGAACGAGCCTTGTAGGAGGTTGATGGGGCTATGGCCTTTTACATGTGTTTTCTAATCCACTCTTTAATGCTTCTTAAAATTTTACAACTTCACAAATGTTTTGTTCTTATTTCTTGTGATCATCACATTCTACATGAAATGGGTAACATTTTGATATTTTATAAGTATAAAATGGTGAAGTTTTAAAATTTTTATGATTTTCAAAGAGGCAATACTCTAAAATTGTGCAATAATTATTTTTTCGGAGAATCATTAAAAAAAATTAAAAATTCACTTTTTTTATATTAAAATATCATTTATTTTATATAGAATCTAATAATTATAAAAAAGTTTAAACCATCACAAAAAGATTAAAGGGTAGCACGTTGGAGGCTTCAAATTCTAGGTAGATGGACGACATCATCATAGCGCATCCAAATCATTGACGCAAAGGGTCTTGGTCTTCTTTCTTTCTATAGGTTGCTTTGGCCTTTAATTTTTCTTTTGTCTTTTTAAGGGACGACTCTGACTATACATGGGGCTGTGGCTGGGCCTTGATGAGGATATTTACCCAACCATGATTTATCCAGTGGCGAAATCAGAATTTTTTTTAACCGGGTTAAAAAAATAAACATATTGATTTTTATTTATTTATTATAAGACACTAATTAACAATTATAGTTGGTCTTTTTTATAAGGCATTTGCTTGTTTCAAAGAACATTAGATATTTTTTCATGTATACCAATAATTAAAAAAGTTGTGAGTGAAAGTAATAATTAATAAAAATTAATGATTACTCTTTTTTTCGGAAAAAAATAAGAATAATTAATATGATATTAGAGTTTAGTGTAATTAGTAGAGATAATATTGAAAATTATTTAAATTTTAAGACAAATTTAACGACTTTAATAATTTTTATTGGCTTGTGAGAATTGTTAGTTGATACTTTATTATAGTATTTACTAAATAGTATCATATAACCTTGAAAATACAAATAAATAATAACCGACAATTATAAATCAAAACAATATATAAGATGATCTAACATTTTCGGTAGGTATCTCAAACAAGAATTTTACTTTCCTCTTACAGTCCAATGAGTAATGAACCAAACATTATCCTTATAGAGAAGATAACAAATTAGTTGGGGCCAAATTAATGACCAAATAAAATATCATATAATAAATACGTATATATACTAATAAATTTTAGAAGGTCAGGTCAGGCCTGGCCCCAGTTGGCCACAAAGTAGTTCCGTCACTGTTCATACTTCTCTTAAAGTATCCTTAGATACATACATACAACTAAATAAGAGAGAGCGAAGCCTAAATCAAATAGGGAAAAAATTTTGGGTGAATGAAATTTGATTAACTCCGAGCATTCTCACTTGGTGGATTATTTGCTATGGGTTCAATCTCTCTCTCTCTCCTCTCTCTTTCATACTAGGTGTCTTGCTCGTCTCAATTCAGGGCACTTGTATATAAATCCCTTCTTTATATATACCAACATTGATATGTTGTCATTTTGTATACTGAAATTAGTCTTGTGAATTGTTTTGGTTATCACGTTCCTTTCAACATATTTTTTTCTGAAAAAAATATGAAATCCTTATCGACCTATAATAATTTGGGATTTAATGGTATTCATATACTTTTAACCTTAATCAAAGACATTTATGATATTTGGTAAAGAACATTTTTTAAAATCTTACAAGCTTTCTAAGACGCTGTAGTGTCTGAAATTTGAAAAATATGGAACTGATATCAAATTTTTTTAAAAGGATAATTTTGGAAACTTTTTGAAATGAAAACTAGATAGGACTTTGGAGTTGATTGTGCATGGGGAATGTGTTAGGCACTCTACAGCACTCATTTATAAGAACATTTACCCTAAGTCAATTATTTTAAAATGAATATGATCTTTAATCTTATTTTAATAACCCAAAGAAGAAAAGAAATTAAGAAAATATTTACAAAAAGAATAAGAAATTAATAAAGGAAAATTGTTTATTTACAAAGTTGAACTTGGCCTAAGAAGAAAGCCTTTGCCATACATACCCTTCAGAGGGATCAAATCACACGTATTTCAGAGGTAAAAATGTGTATCACTTAGTTGATATTTCTTAGAAAAAAGGTTTAATTAATTAATTTAAGAACAAATTTTTTTGTTTGGTTTGTGTTTTTTATTTTAAACAAATTTTTTTTTTCCTTATTTTCTCACATGAAACCAAATTCATTTATTTTAAAAAAGAAACTTTTTTTTTTAACTTATCAACATAAATGAGAGATTTTTTTCCCTCTTCCATAATGACTCCACACTAAATTTCCTAATTCGAATATCAATCAACATTAATGAGATGAATTATTTTGAAATTTGTTGCAATTTACTATAAACCTCAATTGTAAAACAATCACCATTAATGATGATCATTTTTCAAATTTCAATTATAGATCAATCGTCATCAATATTATTTTCTTATTAATTTAAATGTGTAAGCATCAAGAAGGATTTCTTTTTAAAAAATTTATTTTTTTTGTGGGGCCCAAACAAAATAGGGTGCGCACATGCTGTACAAGCTAAAACTCTTACATTTGCGAAGAGTGGAAAGAGTATATTTATTTTTAATTCTTATACTATATATATAAGGGTTAAGTAGTAAATTTGCACCGAAAATTTTTGCTGAGTAGCAATGTTGCCCTAGAAGTTTTTCTTGTCTCAATGTTACCTATTTCTGTTAAAAAGTTAACAGTTAACGTCAATTTTTTGATAGTCAACATTAGTTTCTTAATGGAATAAGACAACATTGCTACGTTTTAAAACTTTTGAGGCAACATTGAGAAAAAAAACTTTAAGGACAATATTGCTCGAGTCTTTACTTTTGTAATATCATAATTTTCATAATTCTTGTAAACATTGTATTTTGGCAAATAATTAGCAAAATATAAAGGTGAATATGTGTCTCAAAGAAATATAATTTATTGATTATATTTTTGTCCAAATTTCACTTAGGAATTAATTAACCAATGGTTGATTAATGAGACCACATATTAGGAGCTATACAATGTGACATAAAATCACATGAAATAATAACTATTTTAAATGCTCATAAAATAAGAAAAGGTGATTGGAAAATACTTAGTTTAATTGTTATCTATTAACAATTATCCTTAGCAAAATAAGCTTGCACTAACTAAGATTAGTTGCATAATTCTTCATGATGATTAGAGGCAAATTAAGATCATCAAAGAAGGGCTGATTATTTTGCAAATTGAGAGGCCAAAAGTGAAGAATTAAAGCTTGAATAATGAATTGCTAACACTAGTGCAAAAAAGGGCTTTAAGGGCCCAGGACAAAAGAGGCATCGTAAGGCCGGACCTTGGACTGGTCTTGTTAAAGCCCGGTATTAAAAGTCCACATTTAAGACCGGACTTGAACCGTCTTAACGAAATTCTTTTAGACCGGACATTTAAAAAAGTAGGTCTTAAAAGTCGTACTAGATAAAGCTGAAATATTTTTAGTTCGGTCCTAAAACTCAACTTTTAAGACCGAGCAAAAATCCGGCCGCTCTTAAAAGATCAAAATTATAAGACCAGGACAAATATAACCCTTTGGCCGAAAAATAGTGGCTCTAAGACCGATGACTAATTATACGCGGTCTTAAAAAGACCGACTTTCAAGACTTGACGGTAAATTCATCCGGTCTTAAAAATTTATTTTTAGACCGGACTTATAAATACAACGGTCTTGAAAGACAAACTTTTAAGACCGGCTTAATATCAAATATGTCACATGACCTTTAAGGCCGGATATATTAGTAAATCCGGTCTTAACGGATTAACATTTAAGGACCGGCCTACTTATTACCGGTCTAAATTTTCCGAATTTTTCCTGATTACATTCTTCCCGATCATATATTTCACAAATCCACCACTCAATCCAAAGCACATAAAAGTCGATACTTTAAATACAAGCTATGAACAATTATGAATAAATTGAATTGGGAAAAAGAATACAAATATTATTCACCATGAGTTACGTGGCTTGTTAATTAATGATTATACTATGACTACACAATGACTAAATTAATTTATACATCAATATCATAACTTACTTACAATGCAAATACACAATAAGTTACAAATACAACATACATGCCCAACGTAATATTCAACATGTCTTCATCTGATTCCCACCCAACAACGTAACATCTTCTTTTATAACATGCCACTTTGGATCCCCGATCCTGCCACAAAAATAAAACGTACAAGAACAATCTTCATAGTCAGTGACATTGTTTAAGAACATAAAAGGAATATAATTATAGCTAAAACCTTAAAGTTTTCAAAGAATTTTGCATATGAATATTACCTTATGAATTGACTCTTTTATTAAGCGATATCCTCCCATATCCCTTCTTGATGATCATTTCTTATGCCGGGTTCAACAATTGATATTTTTTACAGCCAGGGTATAGCGGGGTCTCTGCATCACTGCACATATTACCATATGCATGTGATTGAAGAAAACCCTCTTCTCCTACATCACGAATAATGTCCTCTATGTGATCATCCATATACGTGTCATTATCATCAAAGGCCACGTCCCCATGTTGAGACCCCTTGGTATTTTTTCACCATGCCATACCCATACCTAGTATAAGTCTTACAAAATCCTTCACAAATTAAATGTGTGTGTATAAGTTCAGGACTTAGTCGCCTCTCATTCAAACATTCTACACAAGGGCAATAAAACTTCCCACTATCATCGTGGGCATTTTGTTTAGCAAATTCTATAAATTCTCGCACCCCATTCGATATTCAACACTCGTCAAAGTAAAGCATTTATCCAACTGTGATTCATAGAAGAATTCCTATATATATGCGGAAAGATTTAACATACATAATCCGAAAAAATTGAAACTTGCATATAAAATAAGACATACATAATCCAAATGCATATATATGCTCAAATGTCGGTTATGTCTTTTTTTTTCTTTACGGAGAGACTTGCACATTAAATGCATAACGAAGTATCACTTTTGGTCATAAATGTATCACAGTGAATCCAAGAAGCAAAATAAATGCATGACGGGAAAATTAAATGCATCGCATGAAGGTCTTGTGGACTCACTTTGTAGCATAAAAATTCAAATGGGTTTCCTGTGTCTTTCTTCTCCGGCCACGAACGTTGATGTTGCAGACAGCAAGATTTACCTAAAAACACTAGTTGGTCAGTAAGGTAGGTCTAAAGTGCAAATATATTCTTGAATATACAATATTCATTAACAACAGAGAAACCCACAAGAACATTTCATCGAGAGAGCAGCGCACATGAAAAACCGAACCATAAGCGGGAAAATAATAAAGTTATATAACCGAAACACCTCGTACGGCTTGGTCAATAGACGTTTAGTTAAGGAACCGAGAAAGTGATTGTCGAGAGAAGCGGCGCGAAGCGATGACGACGCGACACACAAAATATGGAGACGGAACACGAGTAATCACTCTCGGCGCGACAAGAGAAGTTCTGAGAGGGAAAATTTAATTTTCCCCGCGACAGAGATATTTATATTTTGGATTTTATTAAGACCGGTTATTAATAAAGAGTCTAGTCCTAAAGATATAATTGTATTAATAAGATCAGTTAATTATAAAGTGTCCGGTCCTAAAGATATAATTTTATTAATACATTTTTAAGACCAGCAATTAAGAATACTCCGGTCCTAAAATTTATTATTGATTTAATTTTAAGACCGGAGTTTTATTAACATCAGGACCTAAAAGTCAAATACTCATCAAGTCGTACACCTCTTCGTTTATTAATGAACCATACTAAAAACAAATAGGTTTGCAAAGAGAACTGAATTAATAAAATAAATAAAGGAAAAGCTGGAGAATATGAATATTAAAAATGCACAAACTTAGTTCTTACTTGCTTCCATACATAACTGGAGAATATGCACGTACACAAGAAAAAAAGAAACAAAAACAATAAGCGAACATTATAAACTACAAGAATCTAACTAAACATCCTAAAGCTTATTATCATCCAATGCCTTGGCGATATTGGCGTGAAGAGCATTAACTTCCGCCGGAGATCAGCAATTTCTGTCTTCTTCGCATCGACGCAATGCATCATTAGGGAAGAGGAGAGGGGTCGGTGAGCGCGCCGGGGCCAACCGATTGGAGAGGGGAGCTGGAACCTCTGCATGGTCTGAATGCTGGAGGGGGGGTGCGGAAACCTCTTCATCATCCGATATAACAATGGGTCCAACGACCTGAGATTCTTCTGTCATGATAGAACGTACTCTCGCTGGAGGAGGCGCACGGTATAACGATCTAAGGAAATCATGAGCATCAGGAGAAAGAGTACCCCTACGAGCAGTTCTCTTGTATCTAACCATGGTTTGAGCGGTTGGGGGCGAGAGAGCCACGTAGAGCGACGAAGTGTGGAGTTACGAGGTATGAGGAGTTTAATATAATAAAGACAGAGAGAGGATTGAAGAGTTAATAAATATGCAATCTAAAATTATATTATGTTTTTTTCAATTCAATTGATTTTAAGACCGGCCTTTTATAATATGTCCGATCCTAAAAGTATTTACTTATTTTTTTCAATTCAATTGATTTTAGAACCGGTCTTTTATAGTGTCTCCGGTCCTAAAAGTCTATTATTTATTTTTTTAATCAATTCAATCACTTTTAAGACCGACCTTTTACATTGTATCCGGTCCTAGAATTCATTTATTTGTTTTAATTTTAATGATTCATAGTCGTATCCTTACACTCTGTTCAAATAAATGATTCAGAGTCTCTGCGACTTCCAGAAAAACTTCCCAACTAGGCGTCTCTTCGTATTCTGACGAACGTAACTATGCGTCTCCTCGTTATTGTTTCCGGTGTTTCACATTGGTCAGGCAGGGTTCTCTATTTAAACCCGATGTTACTTTACTTCCTTCACATTCTTCTCCATCACTTCTGAAACATCCACAGTAATGGCTGCTCTACCACCACCAGGTCCTCCACCTCCGTTGCCGCCGGAACCGACAATCTACTAGATGATTAAGCACATATTGGCCCGCCTCGCTCATATAGACCGACGCCAAGGCCAGTTGTTTCAGGTCTATCATGCCGTCAACCCCAAGCTGCAGGCGGTACTCGACGCCCAAGACGTTGAGTACCCTCCTTCGGATGACGACATCTCCGACCTCTCCGTGACTCCCCCCTCCGACAACGATGGGGGAGTAGATGTTTTTTCTGTTTTTTTTGTCATCTTGTTGTTCTTCTTTGCTCCTTTACGGGGCAGCAGAAAAAAAATATAATAAAAAAATTGTTGTTTCCATATTCGATCACCATGTTTTTTTATTGTCTTCTTTCTTTTTCCTACAAAAAGGAAACAAACAAAACATTGATGTCCTCGTGTAAATCTGGGGTTGTAGTCAGGCAACGCTTCAAATGATCGAAGGCCACCTTGCAATCATCATCAAATACAAAGTCAGTGTCCTTATGCGAAGGTTGGACAAGGGTCGGGCGTCTTCTTTGAAATCCCTAATGAAACGTCGATAGAAACCGCATGACCAAGAAAAAGCGAACTTCCCGCACGAGATGCGGGGTAGGCAAAGCGATAATCACATCTATCTTAGCGGTCTACCTCAATCCCTTTCCTAGACACTATGTGTCCCAAGACTATACCTGACTCAACCATAAAGTGACACTTCTCATAATTCAGCACAAGATTAGACTCAATGCACCTATGCAAAACTCTAGATAGATTAGCTAAGCATGCATCAAAATCAGACCCATATACAGTGAAATCATCCATAAAGACCTCCATGCAGTCCTATAAAAACTTAGAGAAAATACTCACCATACAACGCTGAAAAGTACCAGGTGCGTTGCAGAGGCCAAAAGGCATCCTTCGGTAGGCATATGTTCCAAAGGGGCATGTGAAGGTCGTCTTCTCCTGATCCTCAGCAGCAATATGGATATGGAATTATCTGGAGTAGCCATGCAGGAAGCAGTAATGAGACTTTCCAGCCAATCGCTCTAACATCTGATCAATGAAAGGTAAAGGGTAATGATCCTTGCGAGTGGCATGGTTGAGTCTCCTATAGTCAATGCAAACTCTCCAACTATTCTAAACTCGAGTAGGAATGAGCTCATTCTTCTGATTGGCTACCACGGTGACTCCGGATTTCTTAGGAACCACACGGGATAGGGGCTAACCCACTAGCTATCGGAAATGGGATAGATGATACCGGCTTGTAGAAGCTTAGTGACCTCTTCTTCACCACATCAAGGATAAGGGGATTAAGGCGTCTACGAGGTTGCCTCGGCTTAGAGTCCTCTTCCATCAGAATTCGATGCATACACAAGAGGGGCTAATGCCAACGATATCAGCTAATGTCCACCCAATGGCTTTCTTGTTCGCCCTCAATAAGCTTAGCAGTTTCTCCTCTTGATCAGGCATAAGGTTATTTGCCACAATGGCAACATTTGTTCATCCACCTCCGAAATGCATATTTCAAGTGATCGGAAGAGATTTCAACTCAAGTTTGGGTGGTTGCTCGTAGATGGGAGAAGCTTGGGTGGTTGTTGCAACAACACGATGTCATCACACCTTGGAAATGCACGAAACCACATTCAAAGAAACGGAAGAACTATGTCTACACGGCTCAATGTTAACATCGAATTCAGCTCATCAAAATCAGAGTTAAGTTCATCAAAATCAAAATTAGGATGCACATTAGGATCAGGATGAAGCTCAAACTCAGAATCAATATCAGAATCCACAAGTAATGCAGAATCACCCAACAAGCTAGAATCACCAAATAATGCAGCATTAACCAAATGAGTGCAAACAGAGCACCATTCATTATCAGCACATGCACAAATGGCAGAATCACTCTCAGATGAAAAATCAGGATAATCAAAGACACCAATCGGCAAGTACATCATCCACGGCATCATCAATCACATCAATACGAGAAAACGAATGCTCTCCCTAGGATGTTTCATGGCATCAAAGATATTAAAATTCACGAAATATCACCAAACTCCATGGAAAGAGTACCAGAATACACATCTATCTTAGTCCTAGCTGTTTTCATGAAAGGCCTCCCTAGAATGATTGGTGACCTACTGATAGAAGACTCGTCCTCCATATCTAAGATGTAAAAATCAGTAGGGAATATCAATTCATTAACTTTGACTAATACATCTTCAACTAAACCGAAGGATGGGCATTGCTCTATTAGCTAATTGAACAATAACACCGAGTTGGACGCAAGGGACCAAGACCAAGAGATCTATAGATAGATGCGGCATGACATTTATAGAAGCACCTAAATCTAGCATGCAATCATCAAATTTGTAATTACCAATAAGGCAAGGGATAAAAAACGTCCCCTGGATCCTTGCACTTGCGAGGCATGGTAATTTGGATGAGGGTTGATACATTCGGTTCAAACTCGCTCGTTCATTCCCTTGATCGCCTCTTGTTGGTGCATAACTCCTTGAAACTTGGCATATTTAGGAATTTGTTTGTTGCATCTAAGAGAGGAATGTTGATCTCTACTCTTACGAATGTCTCAAGTATATCCTTCTCTTGTGCTTTTTACGCAACTTCTTGGATCGAGGGCTCTACGAGGGAAAGGAAGAGGAATGGGAATGTCTTCCTCTTCACCTTGCTGCATTGCCTTTTTGTTTTTAGAGTCAATCTTCACATTTTCTGACTCTTTTTCTAATGTGGAAGTCACATCTGCAGCTTGTTTAGGTTCCTCCAATTGCTTGCCAGGAATAGTAAGGTAATCGCACTCACATTCCCTTTAGGATTGGGAATTGTACGTGAAGGAAGAGTGTTGGATCCCTGGGGTTGGCGATTCGATGATGTTGCCAATTGGCCGTCTGTGTTTGCAAACTACGAATGGAAGTTTCGGTTCTTTGTTAGGCTGTATAGAGTTTGTGGCAAATTGCTTCATCATATCTTCAAGTGAGGAACCACTACTACTACTACTACTTTCTTTGTTGTCTTTTGTGGAGGTGCACGTATGGTCAGTCGAAGAGGTAGTGGCGGCAAGGGCAAAGGAGGTGTAGACTAATGCTTTGGAAATTCGAGTGCTCGTATTGTCTTTCTTTGGTAATTCCCAGTCTGGCGATATTGGTTACTCGGGTTCGATTCGGTTCCAACGAAAATTGGGGTGATTTCTCCATCCGGATTGTAAGTATTAGAATAAGCACTATTCTGCTTTGGTATTGTGGCTTTCTCGGAAAAACACCTCTGCGGCCTCGGTTGGTCTTGATAAGCGGGATCATGCAAAGTAGGGCAAGAATCGATAGAATGACAAGGGTCGGAACGGAACCACATGAGTACCCAATCGAGGAGGGGAAGATTGTGCTGTACGTGTCTTCGCGCCAGTTGCCTCACAAGGAGGTTAGATCATCAAGTCTATTCTCCAATTTCGAGAATCGTCTTTGTCTGCAGGAGGTGTTTGAATTTGGTAAAGGGAGTACCATTGGCCTGGTGCCAAATTCGAGAATTAGCGACCATAGTAGATATCAACTCTCGGGCCTCTTCGGGTGTCTTGCCATCTAAGGCCCCACCACTGGATGCATCCACGAAACTTTTATCCATCGGTAACAAACCGGAATAGAAATATGTAATTAGGAGTTGGTGCGAAATGCGGTGGTGTGGACGGCTTGCACACAATCGCTTGAACCTCTCCCAATACTCATACATGGTCTCCCCATTGATTTGTTTAACACTAGTGATCTCCTTTACGAATAGCAATGGCTTTTGAGGAAGGAAAGAACCTCACTAGGAATAACTTTTGCATATCATCCCAACTCCCAATGAGATGTTGGTTGCAAATTGTATAGCCAATCCTTAGCCGCGCCATCTAGGGAAAATGGGAAAGCTCTCGGCTTAATGTGGTCCTCATCAATTGCTTGAGGTTTCATTGTCTTGCATACCACATGGAACTCCTTTAGATGCTGTGAGGACATTCACTGCAAGACCATGAAACTTGGGCAACAAATGGATAAGACCAGATTTTAATTCAAAGTTAGACAAGTTCGGGATATCGAATACACAAATTTTGATTGCCCAGCATCGGGGTAGCTAATTCTTTCAAGGTGGGACGAGCTGCTTGCTCTTCTGCCATAATTTATGAGTTAGCAAAATTGCTACTAGAATCAGTGAAAACAACAAGACTATCAGAAGTACTATCAGAGTCAAGATCAACAGAATGGACACAATCAGACTCAAGTTCAATGTCAAATTCGTATCAAGCCCACGACTTAGCCTAACAATTCTTCTAGCGTAAGAATTGTTCTTTCTATTCGGGATCAAGTGGCAACAAGTCTTCTGGATTAATAGTACTCCTAGTACTCATGCAACAAGGCAGAATTTGCAGAAAATAAGAATTACGAAAATGCCACTAGAAAGTCAGAATTACGAAAATGCCACTAAGAGTGATAAAAAGTAAGAAACACTAAGATGACACACAAACAAAAACACAAAAAGCTAAAACCTATGTTGGAAATTGACCAAAACAAGTCCAAAACAGTATCAAATGATTTTTAAAATTTATGGGACTTGGACAGGGCAACTCCTAGACCATTAGGGAACCCGAAAATGGAATAAAAAAACTTCAAAATTGAAAAAGTGGTCTAAACGATGGAATTTGGAAAAAAAGAGGATACCACACGAAAAATAGGTGTGCCCAAGGAGATTGGCCATTTTCTACCACCTGGCAAAATTTCAGACCATTCGGAGATACTCAAAAAAAATTGACCTAGTAGAAATCACAAAATAGAAACTTAAAACAGCGAAAAAGTGGTCTAAACGTTGGAATGTGGGGAAAATAGGGCAGACCTCACTCTTAAAAAGAGTGACTCTTGTTTAAAATGCCCAATTCCTTGTGAATAAGACCTGGTTTGAGTGATCTAGATCAGAAAAGTTTTACGTCTAGTCACCCGAACCACCGAAAACTACTTGTTGCTTAATGAAACCGATGCGAATTCCGCGGCGCCATATTTTGAGAGATTTGCCGTGATCTCCCAAAATAACCAGATTAGAAAAAAGATTTGCGGTATAATGTAACTGGGTCGTTTCTCTCAAGGAATTTGCGGTAGGTTTAAATCGGCGTGACAAAACGAAAGCTTGATAAAATTGGGGGTTTTGGTTCAAACGAATAAAAACGAAATAAGTAGATTCAAAATGAAATAAACACAAATTAAACAGATAAACAGAATATCAACCCAAGATTTCGAATTCCACCACTTTCCTTCCTCGGAGAAAAAACAGATTTTAAACGAACTCGCGATTGATTCTGGACGAACCGAAATCTTTGCGTTCGTCCAGAAAATCCCTCAACTAGACGATCGCCTTGGGTTTATCCAAACAGTGGCGTGTCACTGTGCGATCGCACAGCAAGCACTTAAACCTAGTTCGAACTCGATCCTTGGGATATCTCAATCTGGGCGTTAAATCTAACACCCAATCCGAAAGAAAATCGAATCCGAAATTACAAACAGAAACGAATTTGTTACCATTAAGAACGAGTCCTCTGGATAGTGGAATCCTCAATCCGTGGGCCAATCACAGTAGCTTAGCCCCTCATGGCTATGCAGAACGAAAATGGAGAAGAAATGAAGAAGTTCATCATGAACACGAAGAACACGATGAACAGATGAAGAATAGTTAAGAGAAAATGAAACTTTTGTATTTAATCCACCAAAATGATAAAAATGTAATGTAATATGTGTTTGTGGTGGCTGCTCACTTAAAGTTAACCTAGAATGGAAATGGACTATTACGCCCAAAATAGAAATAAAATAAAAGTGGGCTTTAATTACAAAATTCGAGCCCAAATAAAATCAGAAATTAACATCTGACTTTGGCTCCAAAATCGACCGCCCTCTTGTCCGAATTTGCCCTTCATGTCTTCATAACAATTGTAGCTATTTGAATCATCTGAAATATGAAACAAGAATGAGGCAAATCCGATGTCTGGTTCAAGAGTTATGATAAAAATAGTGAAGCAATGTAAAACTGGAATTTTATTATTAAAAATGGCTAAAATATAATAAAAGGCCCAAAGCCCAAATAAGTATAAAAGCCATTATTTATTAACTAAAGAGTCCTAAAGTATTAATCAAGAGATAAAAAGAAGTGTATTAAATATTCAATTATCAAAATCAACAATAAAAATTCGTAGAATACGTTAAGAACATACAAAAAAACAAAAAAAAAATGTCGTTATCCTTATTCGAATAAAAACAAAGTGACTATTCTTCTCAAGGTTGGACCGCCGTTGTAGTCGGTGTTACCTCTACCTGAGTTGAATATTTTCAGTTTCCTTTCAGTATCTTCTTATCTTTCCGACAAAACGAAAAGAGACAACGAAAAGGGAAACCGATAATGTTGCTCAACATCAAGAGAGGTAACATCGACGATAAGGGTCCTAGCAAGAAAGCCGAACCTCGGTTGTCATGAACCCAAAAAATATGTGCGAAAACAAACTATTTTCTTTTTTGGTCGAATCAGTCAAAAACTATTAAAAGCTTACAAATTCACGTTCGTAAAGGTTAAGCTATATTTTTAAAAAATATTTTTATGGCTGAACTTTTAGGAGCGGACAAATAACAACACAACGGTCCAAAAATTCTAGGCATATTTTTTAATTAAACGTAGACTTTTAGAACCGGTCATAACATAAACATATGGTCCTAAAAGTCTAGCGAATTTTTTAGAAGACTTTTAGGACCGGAGTTTCAATAAAAGTGCGGTCCTAAAAGTGTAGATATATTTTTAGTTAGTTAAACGTAGACTTGTACGACCGGCCATAACATAAAAGTTTGGTCCTAAAAGACTAGCGAATTTTTAGAAGACTTTTAGGACCGGGTTCTAATAAATAAGCGGTCCTAAAGGTCTCGCGAAATTTTTTCAAATGAACGAAGAAGATGGACTTTTAGGAGCTGCTATTTAACAAATTTGCGGTCTTAAAGTATAGACATCAAACTTTTAGGACCGGTCGTATCATAAATATGCGGTCCAACGGCGTGTAGAATATTTTCTGAAGTCTTTTAAGATCGGGTAAATAAATACGTCTGGTCCTAATAGTCTAGCCATATTTTTTTAAAAAAAATAAACGATGACTTTTAGCAAGAGGCTTTAGGATACTCTCTTTTTTCTCATTTACAACATCCTGTACCTCAAAATTTCTAAGCACAAAAATAGCCTGAATGAATGAACGAATTTCTTCAAAAATATATACAAATATATTATTGAATTACACATTGTGCGTATTTTACAAATGAATTTAGGACCTAATTAATTAGGTCATACATATATTCACAAAACACTTTGCGTATGTGCTCCACTTCATAATCAGGAAAGGGAGCAGGTCCGAAAACCTACGTAACATCAAAGACAGAAGAATTAACTTGCATGCATATTTCATATGTAACATTAAGCCACAAACTGAATTAAGCCATATATAATATGTAACATCAATTAAATACATTTACGTGCGAGTTAATTTTGTCGTTCCTCCCGTGATAACATCATACATGTGTTTCAAGACGTAGATGCCACATAAGTTGGACGCGTTGGTTGTAGATGGGTCTAAAACGAACAAGAAATATATATAAGAGCTAGCATTTAGGAAAAATGACCAAGTTCACAAGGCAGTGATGCCAGTGTCAAAATATGTACTAACCTGTGGTTTGTACCATTTAGGATTAGTGACCTTAGACCCACGCTTTTGTTTACCTCGATTTGGAAGGTCCTCATGGCACTATGATCGATCAAAATCACAAATTTATCAATAATGTTCTTTGAAAATTCACGGAGAGATTTCGAGACAAGAGAATCAAAATGACATGCTTACTTGTTGATGCTTTCTCAGACAATGTAGACCCTGGCTGATTGTGAGTGGAGCATAAGAAGATAACTTTATGATCCTCCATGCACATGAAGACCAAGCGCCCGATGTGGCGCCGGAAATTCACAGCGGTATTATATGTAGCGAAATTATATTAAGTTAATTGCATACAAGAATTGTGATATGTATATTTGTGGAAGTATGGAAACACGTAAACCTTTCTTATCACTTCACACACCCTCTTTGACATGTATTCTTGTCTCAACTCCATGACTGTTGTACTTGCATAGACAGGGCACAAGAATCCAAAATCATTGATTGTGCCCTGTTCAACCAATTGTTGATGCAAGAACCTACAATAATAACATCGTTCAGGGAATTAGTATATATATGTATGTGTGTCTAAACGATGCATTTAAATTATGTACTCATAGAAGAAGATACTTACTTCATAAACATTTGAACAATTGCGAGATGAAAGCTCTGTCCGGGAACTGCGGGGACATTACATCTACGCCGAGTCAACGTAAACATCTTGAGGATGAGGGAGGCCTACTACTTCATTGACAGCCACGATTTATCTTTAAAATATCCGTTGTTTACCA
The DNA here is from genome assembly GCA_019022615.1 of Acacia melanoxylon. Lineage (NCBI taxonomy): Eukaryota > Viridiplantae > Streptophyta > Magnoliopsida > Fabales > Fabaceae > Acacia > Acacia melanoxylon. The sequence goes on from JAFJYJ010000011.1 coordinate 6,872,997, forward strand.
AATCGGATATTTTTCCTTGGCGATCAAATGAGCGGTAGGGGATGGAACTTGAGGAGGAGGGGATGCGGCTTGAGGAGGGATGGAACTTGAGAAGGAGGGATGAAGCTTCGGGAAGAGTAGAGACATGTACAAGCTTCACCGGCCACGAGATGAAGGTTCCAATAACATCACTCACAACCTTGCTCATCGGTTGGGAGAGGGAGAGGTGCATCAACGATCACCTTTTCAAGCGTCGCTCGACTTCATCATCGCCCATTTGTTGGTGGTGTACGGTTGATCCTAAGTTGTGGATGGACCCTTTTGCAACGAATCGTCTATGACTATCACCATCCTCCATGAGACAATTCACAAGGTTGCTCGATGTCCAACAATGCAGCTCCCTTTAGTGCTTGGCTGCATAGGTGCGGTGAATGTGTGACAGAACACTTTGCTCTCGCACGCGAGCTAAAAAGCGACCTCATCGATTCATTTCCTCCTTCATCCAGCTCAAATCAGGATTGCCACATTGCTTCTTTAGCCGCTTATTTGTTTCCTCACTTAATTTGGCCATCGGGATTGAAGCATTGCTTCTTTAGCTGACTTCATCACTTAATTTGATCGGCGTTTGTTCCATCTCCTCCCGAGGGTAACCATACTTTGTTTGTGGCGTTTAGATTTACCAAAGTATTCCTTCGAGCCTACCCGTCCTCCAACCCCCTTACACGCCTGCGTGATCCGTTTTCCGTCGCAACGGTCAAAACATCATTCCTACCGTCCAACACAAAAGATCCTCTGCTTCTTTATTTTTAAGATCTTCCTGTAAGATACAGATAACAAGAAGCTTAGAAATGAAACATTTTTAGTAACTAAAAAAAATAACAATAACGATACTTACAATTCTTTCAGCAACTACACGAGTTTATTCACTCGTGTAGGCGCCGCTTGGCTTTTGCCGAATATGCAAACACAACTCCTCACGACGTATAGGAGATGGCTGATCAACTACGGCAGAAGGATTGGATTCAGCTTCATCTTGCAATATCTTCCGATTGGCCGCCATCAATTCTTTTTCGGCTATTTCATATCCACGCGAGAAGCCCTATGCGAGGCAATCATTCTTTCTCCCTATCTCCTCGTGTTTTTTCCTTCTTATACGTGAATCGAATTGAACAAAAAAACTATTAATTACTTAATTCGAGCCATTGATGTCTAACGAAATTAGAACACTACTGTTTCATATGAAGGTCAAACATTAGTCAAATTCACATCATCAAGTTTCAACATTTTATTTAAGAAAGATGTAGAATGGTAGAATAAATTGGGAGAAACGAGAGGAAGAGAGTTGCGAAATGCCGCTAACTCGATCAATTCATTCATTCATCATAGCTGGTTCCTACACATATTAGACTAACCTCTTATATATAGTTAGAGGCTTGACTCTTAAGCCCCAATAACGACTTGCCTGAGAAACCATTACACGAGTTAACATACTAACTAACTAACGGTAATGTCTAACCACTACCTACTATAACTTGAACTAAGACTATAATAATGGCTTGACTACATATCATCACGGGTTAATAAGCACACTAAAGGGCAAACAAAACTAAATATAAACTCACTTTGAGCTTCGGGAGTGGTCCATGACTGAACAAATTGTTGCCAAGTTTGTTGATCAATAAATGTGTACTTTTCCCAAGGATGTTCTTGAGCGGAACCTCGGCAAAAATATAGGTGTTAGCTAGAAAGGTCTTAAACTTCCTCCACCGATCGGCACAATAAGACAAGGTCTTGTCTTTCAACTTTGCGATCGGGGATAGTGTATGTAAGCGGATAGTGTCCCAAATAAGATCCTTTATTGCGTCGATCCACACTTTTCCACTCATCGTCAAGATGCTAACCTTCTTGCGTGCTAGATAGCCAACAAAACTAGTATATTTGGATTTATTGGGACCGAAAGGTTGCAACTTTTCATCAAACGAATCTCTAGCCTTGAGCCTCCCGTCCGGCTTAGGGTTACATCCTGCATTCGTGTGCCTCTTCTACCACGACGTGCGGGCGGTTCTGAGGCTCATTATGAGATGAAGAGGGTTCGTTCGACTCACACGATCCATGGCAGAATCGCGTTCCCCGGAACAGGAGTAGAATCGTTTTCACCATTCATTTTCGAGACAGGAATAGAGGTAATGCAACAGGAAGGGTTTCACAACGTAAACAGAGGTTCTTCAGTGATAGTAACAAAAGCTTTCGCGCGAAGAAATGTATATTTGGCGGTTCATATTCAAGATAGGATAGACAAAGAGACGGTCTTAATAATTAACATTCAAGGCCAGGTCATATTAATCTCCGGTCTTAAAAGTAATTAATTTTTTATACGTACTCTTTTTCTATATTTTATACCGGCCTCATTTTATGTCCGGTCTTAAAAGAATTACTTTTAAGACCGGCTTTTATATATATTCGGTCTTAAAACTTTATTACCTTTATATTTAAATTTTTCCTTATTATTTTGGACCGCATAAAATATTAGTCGGTTGTGTGAGATTTCTCCGTAAAGTAATTGATATTTGAATATTTTTTAATAACATTTTTAAGAATGGTTTGATTTTCAACGGGTCTTAATAATATATTTAAGACCGAACAAAAAATGATCCGGTATAAGAAGTTCTTTATATTTACAAAACTGCCACCGGTCATACAATAGAAGTTCCTTTTATTTACAAAACTGCCACCGGTCATACCTTTAAGACTGGTGCATCCAATATCCGCTCTAAATGAGGCGGTCTTAAAGCCATTTTTTGCACTAGTGTAATAACCATGATTAACTAATAAACCAATCCTACAATCACAATTATATATAGTTAAGGGGCATACAAACACTTCATTAGAATGCTAATTGAAGATTAAATGATCAGCCCCTAAAGTCAATGAGAGAGAAACGAATAGGCACATGAAGGGGGAAAGAGAATTTATAATAAGCAAGATATTTAATCGAGCACATGTTATTTAAAATAAAATATCTTCAATAGTGTTTAGATTTTTCTAACAACAATGAAGGGTGAGGATTAAGGGCCCGTTTGGATCGCGGAAAATTGGGGGAAGGAAAATGAGTATTTTCCATCGCGCGCAACTGTTTGGTTCGCATTTTCCGTCGAAATATTTTTCGGCGGTGGGGCAATTTTCCCTTATACATGGGAAAATGGGTTCCCACCAATTTTGGTGGGAACCATTTTCCGGCGGAGTAAGAAAATCAAAGAAGACGAACTTACCATTTGTGAGTGCTTCTTGTGTGTCTTCAATCTGCGAAGAAGTCACGGTGGTGATGATGGCAGACCCAACCGCCTCCTGCATTTTCGGTAGCCATCAAAGGAAGAACTCTCGGTAGCCATCAGAGGAATCGAAGAAACCCAAGTCGGAAAATCATAGGCCAAAGATCTGACATCGAAGAAAGCACAGACTAAAACCAAAGATTTCATATTGAAGAACACAGACCGCTGGAAATCGAAGAGGTAGCAAAGAATCCCACGTTGCAGGCACTTGAAAATATTCTCCCACGTTCCAGGCACTTGTACAATTAGCCTAGCAATTCTCTAGGGTGCGTGGCAATTCTCAATGAGAATTGCCATTGCCCAAGGCAATTCTCCATGAGAATTGCCACGCAATTCTCAAGAATTGCCAAGCAAGGCAATTCTCATTGAGAATTGTCAAGCAATTCTCGAAAATTGTCGAGGCAATTCTCGAGAATTTCTGGTGAGGGTATTTTATCTTATTTATTTATTTAAAACTAAGGGTAAAAATGTAATAATATTTTCTTTTAGGGGTAAAATGGTATTTTGTCTTATTTTTCTACCTTATTTTCTTTCAACCAAATAAAAATTTTCCTATCAACCTATTTTCTTTTCCAATGCAAACCAAACACATCAAGGCAAAATATTTTCTTTCCATTCCATTCTTTTCATTTCCATTCCTTTTCATTCTCACATTTTCTTTGATCCAAACGGGGCCTAAGTTTAGTAAAGTGAGTTTGATCCAATGGATATGAAGCAAAGTGATTGGGTGTGATAGGTTTCTTGTGAGCTTGGAAATTCTATAAATAGAGGCTCCCTTCTTCATTTTCTTCACACCAAAACTCAATTCAAATTGATTGAGATAGAGAGCAAGGCAAAAATAGGAGCAAGGAGAATAAGGAGTAAGAATTTCAAGAGGTAAGTTCTTGAGCTCTAGCTTTTTAGTTTTTAGTAAAATTGTAGTTTAATCTAGAAAATTAGGAAGTAAATTCCCATACTTGTTTTTAGGCCTCCTTGCATTGAAAAAATGTTGAATGAGGTAAAAACATGTTGGGAAATAATTTTTAACTTAATGGAACAAGATAGTGAAAGATAGGAAATTTCTAGTTTTAAATCATGTGTTGGTGACAAAACGGGAGACTATTATTTTATGTATAAAATGAAGTCCTAAAATCATGAAATTTTACGTGAATAAAGTAGACGTGTAGGGCTTTCTAAATATATAAAATCTGTACCGTTTTGAGTTTCATACAAGGATATATGTATTTTTGAAGTTAAGCCATTTTTCTGAAAGATAAACTGGAATAGCGCTGAGAAAAGATTAAACTGGGAATGATTCTTGATGTTCTAGATTCTGAGAATATTTTTCCTTGAAAATATACATGTCAAGGGTAATGAGTATTTTTGAAGTACTCAAAAATGATTTTTTTTTAGAATTAATTATAATTTTTCAGATTTGCTGAAAAATGCCCAAAAATCCAGCAATTGCGTTTTTAAGAAAATGTAAGGGTAAAAGTGAAATAATAAATCCACCAAGGGTAGAAAAGTCAAAATAGGTGAAAATATCCTTTTTGATATTATTCTATGAAACATGATATTAATTATAATATCATGTAAAAGGAAATAATCCGACGGTAACATTATAGGATATCTGGGAAGTCCGGAGTCGGATTCAAAAGGTCGGGCGTTTTGGCGTTATGTGGTAAAAGGTACGTTCGCGTACTAGTAACTTTAATCGCCTATATCTTGTATGATTACATATGATTGAATGATTCATAAAGTGATGGACAAGACTAAGTCTTGGGTCATACACCGTGACTAAGTTATGGGGTTTAAGTCACATGTTTATATACATTCAGCTTTATGCGAGTTATAGTCATGATAACATCATAGGGTTGTTTTCCTAGCGCTGAGGACACGAGGAGTCATGGCATTGGTGGGTGCAAACGTTGTTAACATTACATGTGATGTGTGTTATGTATTGTTGTGTTGTTAACCTTACATCTGCTATGTGCTATGTATGGTTGATGCTGATATGTAATGAATATCTGTCATATATTGTTATATCTGCTATAGAGGTTAACTGTTACTTGAGATTCAATTCGATTGAATCTCAGCCTTGACTAAAAGTTTAGGAAAGGAACCTGGATCTGAGAAGGTGACATGGACGGAGCCGTAAAGATGCACTAATGGACGGAGTCGTGAAGAGGCATCAATTGAGATGAGGGTCTGATTAAGGTCAATAGGGACTAGTTATGACATGAATCTGGTAGAGTTGTTTCAAATCTTTGGTGCTTAAACTAAGAAAGGGTTTGTCTATGTGGTTCAGTCATAAGTCGCCGTGAAAAACGGGGAGACTTCCACTAGACTTTACCTGGCCTGACCAATGAGTTTGATTAATTGTATTGGGTTCCAAGCCACAAGTCTAGCTAAAGCTTGGTTTAAGATTGTATAGTTACTATGTAAGAATTGTAATTATACACATTTAAATTGTACCACATGAATATTCTTTCGGGATATTTTAATTTACCAGCTTATGCTTGGATATTTTATATTAGTTACTCATTGTCCAAACGTTGATGCATGCTCTCCGTTCCACTTTACTCTGACCTGTAGCACCATATTCCTAAATACTACGTGTCAACGAGCACAAAAAGTGGTATAAAATTTTAGGTGTTACAACTTCTGAGGCTGATTTGCTATTTTACCCTATATATAATTATGTAAATAAAGAATGTAACGTGAAAACACCACACCTCAACTGGTTAAGACATCATTTCTATCTTTAAATTAAATTGAAATTCTATCGGCAATAAGCTGTCTTTTTTGTAGTGCAATCATGACAGCTAAAATGCTAGTACTACTAGCATTTTCCATATCCACCAGCCAAGGATGATTTCCTCGTGAATCTGTTCTCGTCACTAATAAAAGCGAAGGTGTCACTAATAAAACTTACTCAGCCGTATATTAGGCTCCATGACGTAGGGTTTGACTAATAGCAATTCTTGGAAATTTGTGGGGAGAGTGGGAGACGATCAATTCAGGAGGATCCAAAGATATGTTGAGAACTCGTATATATGTTGCCTTTCCTCAGGTACGCTATGGGTTGTCCAGATGATGGTGTTGTTGTTGTGCAGTTGATGAAGAAACTTTTATTGAAATAGCACTTTTTGCTAGTGCCAAAGGGATATGGGATGCTCACGTTCCCACACGTGTCCTTGCAACCCGGTCTCGTTTGGGCCACCGTCGCCACCGTGGTACAGAACAGCAATACCAGTTTCAATTGCGGTGCACTCATCAAATAACTCGCCTCTCTCATATCGAAGTATGTAGGATTTCTAATGTGGAATATTGAGGGAATAAAGAGCACAGGTTAAAATTGTTTATGCTACGAACATCTATTTTTGATTATGACTTCCAACATCATGAATAAGAGTATTTTGTGTGATGATGACGACGATGATGCACTAGAATCTTCAATAATACCTTCATTAATAGCTTTTCTTTGTGATTCTATAAGAGATCAAATCATTTATTATACACAAGACCCCCTTAGTAGTGTATTGTTTCCCTATTTTGACATACTCTATTACTTAGATTCAGTGGAATGTAATTGTATCCCGACCATGAACAACTGTGTTTGGTATTTTGTAGTAGACTATTTTATTGTTAAATGATATGGATATGAGTATTTGATTTAATTTTATTGGGAAAAAAACATTATGTTTATGACCTTAGTTAAATTTTGTAAGTTTTAAAATAAAACATCACTCTTATATGTTTAAGGTTTCACTTTTTAGCCATCAAACATTTAACTATCAAATAAATTATATATATCAATCGAAAAAATATTGTTTTAGATAATTACTATTTATAAAGGATTTTTGTCAATACAATTTATTAATACATGCATATATGTTTGATCTATTTTTTGTCATGTTACATAATTTGCCAAGGTTATAATTTTAATTTTGTACACATATTTATGTATTTTTTTGGTATTTAATATGAAATTTAATGTTAAAAATATTTAAAATAAAATTTTATCATTTATATGCAATTATCACAAAAGGTAATATTCTTTTAGTAATTTGAGCATAAAAAAGATATTCTTTCATTAGAAGTTCGAAAAAGTCTGTTATGAAAAAGAAAAAAAAAAGAAAGAGGGTTGAAATCTACACATTGATTTTTTTCACGATTTTTTGTGAAGCGTATGCAATAACAATATTCAACACTATCATTTTATCAAAATCGTTTTTTTAAAAGAATCTATTCTGTTTAAAATCTATTATAAAAAAAAAATCACTTTTACCCCTTTTTCTCCATAAGTTATTCTTTAAAAGTTAATACAAACACTCTTATATCTCACTTATGTTCGAACTTCAAAGGTATAATAATGAACAAAATATTAATATAATATCTGCGCATGCATGAATAATGCTAAAATTTCTTTTTCAAGTGCATAATGGTGGGCATTGGTGGGATTACTACTAGTGTTTGGCAAACTTAAAAAAGTGCAGCTGAAAACAAAACCATGGTTTTACAAAATGTTTGCCAACCACTTGATTTTAATATAATGCTATCACGTGAGTCGATAAAATATGTAATTCTTTTATACTCAGAAATTATTAAGCGAATAGGAATCCATTCAATAATAAATACTCATCATCAACAATGGGTTAGAGGTTCAGTATTCACAGCTCATTAAAATTTTAGAGTCTGTGTTTTAACAAACAGTTAAATGCGATTCGATTCGGCAGATATTTTATTTTTTGAAGCCAATTAATGAAGGACATTGGTCCGTATATATGACTAAATATAGGATGTGGTTTGTAGTATAATTTTTACTATAAATTATATCTTATATTTAGAACAGGAGAAGTACCATATACATGTCCCTTAAAATACACACACACAAGAAATAATGCCATCCGGGTAAAAAGCTTGGGGCGTGAGTCACGTTGGGATCCAAATGTGTGGAAACATCTGTTTTTGGCGCTTGATATTGAAAACTTACTCAGCCGTATATTGGGCTCCATGACGTAGGGTTTGAATAATAGCAATTCTTGGAAATTTGTGGGGAGACGGTCAATTCAGGAGGATCCAAGGATATGTTGAGAACAGGTATGTTGCCTTTCCTCAGGTACGATGATGGTGTTGTTGTGCAGTTGATGAAATAGGAATATTGAGGGAATAAAGAGCACAGGTTAGAATTGTTTGTGCTACCAACATCTATTTCTGATTCTGACTTCTAATATCATGAACAAGAGAGTATTATGTGTGATGATGACGAGGATGATCACTTGAATCTTCAAAATACCTTCATTAATAGCATCTTCATCTTCTCTTTGTAATTCCATGAGAGATCAAATTATTTATTATTCATAAGACTAGACTGTTAGTCATGTATTGTTTCCTTATTTTGATGCACTCTATTATTTAGAATAATCAATGAAATGTAATTGTATCCGACCATGAACAATTGTATTTAGTGTTTTGTAGTACACTTTTTTATTGCTAAATGATATGGATATGAGTATTTGCTTTAATTTTATTAGGGAAAAAACACTATATTTATAAAGACCTTAGTTAAATTTTATAAGTTTTAAAACAAAACATCACTTTTATATGTTCAAGGTTCCATTTTTTAGCCATCAAACATTTAACTATCAAATAAATTACATATATCAATAGAAAAGATATTGGTTTAGATAATTACTATTTATAAAGGATTCTTGTCTATACAATTTATTAATACATATATATGTTTAATTTGATCATCTTTTTTTTTTTTTATCATAATTTACAAAGGTTATAATTTTTATTTTGTACATAAATTTTTTGGTATTCTCTAAAAGTTATTCTATTATGAAAAATCATTTTAAGGTTAGAATCTATTCTAAAAACTCATTTTTACTCCTTTTTCTCTTTAAGTTATTCTCTAAAAGTTAATTCAAACACTCTCTAAATCTCACTTATATTCGAACTTCAAAGGTTTAATGAACAAAATATTAATATATAATATCTGCTGCTCATGCATGAATAATGCTAAAATTTCTTTTTCAAGTGCATAATGGTGGGATTACGAGTGTTAGTTTAGCAAACTGATTTGACATAAACCTTAGTCGCCTCAGGGTCAAATCACAATTTACTACTTAATTAAAATGCAATATAGTGCAAATAACTCGGGATCGTTCTCTTATCAAGGAGCCAATTTATTTTGAATTCCTAGGTTAAACTAAGTGCTAAATACATGATTAGAAAAGAAGGGTTTTGTAATTGGTTTTCTCTAAATTTAAATTCATGAAAAATATAATGTAAAATAAAACTCACTAGTGCAAAAAAGGGCTTTAAGACCGGACGAAAGAGGCATCGTAAGACCAGGACCATGACCGGTCTTGTTCCGATCGGTATTAAAGTCCACATTTAAGACCAGGACTACAACCGGTCTTAAAGAACATCTTCCAGACCGGACATTTAAAACATTAGGTCTTAAAAGTAGTACTACATAAGGTTGAAATATGTTTTGTTCGGTCCTAAAACTCAACTTTTAAGACCGGGAAAATATCGGCCGTTCTTAAAAGATCAAATTTATAAGATCGGACAATTATAAAGCCGGTCTGAAAAATATCGGCTTCTAGGACCTGACGACTAATTATACGCGGTCTTAAAAGACTGACTTTCAAGACTGGACAATAAATTCTCCGGTCTTAAAAATTGAATTTTAAGATCGGACTTATAAACACACCGGTCTTAAAAGACAAACTTTTAAGACCGGCTTAATATCAAATATGTACACATGACCTTTAAGACCGGATATATGGATACCTCCGGTCTTAAAAGTTGAACATATAAGAGCGGCCTATTTATTACCGGTCTAAATTTTCCGTATTTTATCCATTGTTCTATTCTTCCGATCATATATATATATATATATATATTCATTCACAAATCCACCAACCAATCCAAGACATAAAAGTCGAATCTATAAGTACAAGCTTTGAACAAATTATGAATAAATTGAATTGGGAAAAAATTACAAATAATATTCACCATGAGTACGTGACAAATACAACATACATGCCCAATGGAATAAGTTAGTTACAATGCATAATATACAATAAGTTACAAATACATTCCCAATGGAATATTCACCATGCCTTCATCGATTCCCACCCAACAACGTAACATCCTCTTTTATAACATGCCCTTAGGATCCGATCCCGCCACAAAAATAGAACAAGAACAAACTTCATAGTCGTGACAATAATGTTTAAGAACATAGATCGAAGGAATATATAATATATATAGTTAAAACCTTAAAGTTTGCAAAGAAGTTTGCATATGAACATTACCTTATATATGAATTATATTGACTCTTTTATAAAGCGATATCCTCCCATATCCCTTCTTGATGATCATTTCTTATGCCGGGTTCATTATCCGCTTCAACTTCTTCGTTCAATATTTCCGGTAGACCCCTTGAAAAAGGAGTACTTTCAGGAAGACCATAATTTGAATGACTTTCCTCATCAATATCAATGACCCTTTTACATTGGAGAGCTACAGACCACATTTTATTTTCTTGATCGGTGATATAGAACACTTGTTTCGCACGGGTCTCGCCATAATAAAAGGTTCATCACCAAAACTTCTACCATTGACATCGACTAATGTAAATCCTAGCCGATCGATCTGAACACCATTATTGACATTAACCACTTGCATTTGAAAATGGGAAATCTAATTTTAACATAGTCTACCTCCCAAATCTCTTCAATAACCCCATAATATGGCATTACGCTAATAAAGGCCTCTTGTCTTTCGAATCGGAGAAGTGCATAGATTCAGCCTCTAACATAACACCACCGTTCCGGGACGGTGCTCCTATCATCTAGGGACTTCGTGTAAAATGTATAACCATTGATCACATACGAATTCCAACTTATGACATCAACCTCGGGACCACGGGCTAACCATTTAATTGTATCGAAACACATTCCTCTCCCTCGACCTTTTGTTTGAACCAATTTGCAAAAGTTGTTATGCTCCCTAATCAACCTTTGTTCGGTCATTCGATGATTTTCCTTCCTTATGACTTCTTTATGAGCAGCTATCTTGGCTTGAACTTCATCAACATTATTCAAGATGTATAAGTGGACTTGTGACAATTCATCGGGATCCACACTCTTTACCGAAGCCCCTCATCTACCCCCTTCAGCCTGCTGACGTTTTGGAAGCCCAATATGTCTTACTTTGGCCAAATAATTTTGACAAAATTCCATGGCTTCTTCAAAAACATATTTCTGAACAATTGATGCTTCTGGCCGGTATGCGTTCTTCACGTACCCTTTTAGGAATTTCATAGATCTTTCAATTGGGTACATCCACCGTAAATGGATAGGTCCGCACAACTTTATCTCCCTCACTAGATGAACAATTAGATGAACCATGATGTCAAAAAAGGTAGGAACAAAAAGCTTCTCAAGGTGGCACAAGATAAGATATCCTTCATTCTCCAATTCATCCAACTTTTCAATCTTGAAAACTTTACTACAAACCGCATTGAAGAAGACACAAAGTCTAGTCAAAACGACCCGAAGATCATATTCGGCGATGCCTCGAATAGTTCTTGGGAGTATTTGTTGCATCAAGACATGACAATCATGAGACTTTTGGCCAACTAATTTCAAGTCCTTCATCGATACAAGCCTCTTAAAATTTGAAGAATACCCGAGGGAACTTTTGTGCCATGTAAACACTCACAAAAACTTCGTTTCTCATCCTTAGACAAAGTATGAGAAGCCGGGGGACAATAAGTTCTCTTCCCGTATGGCCTTGGATGTAAGTCTTCGCGTATTCTCATTACTTGCAAATCCAATCTTGCCTTCACACCATCCTTGGAACTACCTTGTATGTTTAGAAGCGTGCCAACAATACTATCACATACATTTTTCTCCACGTGCATGACATCAATACAATGTCTCACATCAAGATTGCGCCAATATGGAAGATCGAAGAATACAGATCTCTTTTTCCATATATTTGTTTCTTTTCTACTCTTTGCGGTCTTACCGAAGATGACAACGATATGTTTCACCTTTTCATAAACTTGCTCCCAGTCAATGCCACCGGAGCATCTTCATACTCCCGGCCACCAAAAAGGCTTTCTTTAATCGACGATATGGGTGGTCCCGTCGAAGAAATCTCCTATGTCCAAGATAAACCGTCTTTCTTCCATGTTGAAGTTGATGGTAGCATGTGCCTTCTTCACAAACCGGACATGCTTTATGGCCTTTTACACTATACACGACAAGTTCCCATATCTTTGGGAAGTCGTTTATAGTACAAAATATCATGGCTCGTAATTTAAACACATCCTTCTTGAAAGAGTCAAAAACATCGACACCTTCTTCCCACAACTCCTTCAAGTCTTCGATCAAGGGCTCAAGGTAAACATCAATGTCATTTTCGGGTTGTTTTGGTCCCGAAATCAACATAGACAGCATGATGTACTTTCGTTTCATGCATAACATTGGAGATAAGTTGTAAATAATAAGGAGCACACGGGCCATGAACTATGTATCTTTGCTAAGGCTTCCATATGGATTCATGTCATCCGTGCTAAGGGCAAGCCTAAGGTTCCTAGGTTCTTCGACAAAGTTTGGAAATAAATGATCGATTTTCTTCCATTGAGAAGAATCGGCTGGATGTCGAAGCTTTCCATCAGAAATTCTCTCATCCGCATGCCACCTCAAATTCTCTGCATCATTTTCATTCGCAAACAACCGCTTGAACCTTGGTATGATTGGAAGATACCACAACACTTTTGCAAGCCCCTTGTTTGACTTGTACCTTGGTGTTTCACATATCGGACAATTCTGCTTCTCTTCAAACTCTTTTCTATACAATACGCAATCATTCGGGCATGCATGGATCTTTTTGTACTCCATCCCCAATGGACGAGTATTTTCTTAGCATCATAGTATCGATGCGGCAACACATTATCATCCGGAAGCATGTCCTTAAAAGCCTCAAGCATTTCGGAAAAACTCTTGTCGCTCCATCCATGACGTGCCTTCAAGCTTACCAATTTCAATACGGCGTTCAACAATTGATATTTTTTACAACTAGGGTATAGCGGGGTCCCGCATCACCGCACATATTACCATATGCATGTGATTGATGAAAAGCCTCTTCTCCTACATCACGAATAATGTCCTCTATGTGATCATCCATATCCGTGTCATTATCATCAAAGGCCACTTCCTCATGTTGAGACCCACTTGGTACTTTTTCACCATGCCATACCCATACCGTATAAGTCTTACAAAATCCTTCACAAATTAAATGTGTGTAGATAACTTCGGGACTTAGTCGCCTCTCATTCAAACATTTTACACAAGGGCAATAAAACTTCCCACTATCATCATGGGCATTTTGTTTAGCAAATTTATAAATTCCCTCACCCCATTTCGATATTCAACACGTCCGTAACACATTTATCCAACCGTGATCCATACTAGAATTCCTATTTATGACTCGAGATACAAAATAAGGAAACACCAAATTCATATTTATGCTCAACGAAGAAACTTGCCCATTAAATGCATAACGAAGAAACACTTTTGGTCATAAATAACATAGTGAATCCAAGAAGAAAAATTAAAGCATGACGAGGAAATTAAATGCATCGCGTGAAATTAAATGTGGACTCACCGTAGCATATAAATTCAAATGGTTTGCGGAGTCTTTCTTCTCCCGCCACGAACGTTGATGTTGCGAGACAAGAGTAACCTAAAAACATTTGTTGGTCGTTGGGTAGGTCAAAAGCGCAAATATAATCTTAAAAATACAATATTCATTAACAACGAGAGAAACCCACTAGAACATTTCATCGATTTCGTTAAACCCGAGAAAACCATAAAGTTATTTAACCGAAACACCTCTTACAACTTGGTCGATAGATGTTTAACTAAGGAAACAAAAAGCGATTGTCGAGAGAGTAAATCAATATTAAAAATTCTCACAATACATTTACCTTAAACAACAAAAAACAAAAAAAGATCGTTTACCTTATTCGAATAAAATCAAACCAAATGACTATTCTTGAGAAGTTTTGAGAGGGAAATTTGTTATTCCGCGAAAGAGTTGTGTTTTAGTATATTTTGGATTTTTTATTAAGAAACAAATAAATATACCGGTTATTTATATAAAAAAATATTTTTATGACTCAACTTTTAGGAGCGGATATATAACAAAACTACGGTCTTAAAAGTCTTTACATTTTTGAAATAATAAAACGTAGACTTTTAGGACCGGACGAAATATAATAACAAGGTCCTAAAAGTCTAGCGAATTTTTAGAAGACTTTTAAGATGGACCAATAATTACGTCTAGTCCTAAAAGTATAGCCATAATTTTTTTATTAATATAAACGTAAACTTTTAGGACCGGCCGTATAATAAAGATGCGGTCCCAAAAGTCTAGCTCATTTTTAAGACTTTTAAGGGCAAATAATTACATCCGGTCCTAAAAGTATACCCATAATTTTTTTAAAATTAACGAAGACTTAAAGCACCGCAGGTTTAATAACTATGCGGTCCTAAAGGTCTCGCCATATTTTTTTGAACAAAGACTTTCTCATTTACAACATCCTGTAACACAAATTTCAAGCATAAATATTTAGAATGAATAAACAAATTTATTCTTGAAATACACGTTTATATGTTTATTTACAAATGAATGACTTGTTCGAAAAAATAAACAAATTTACAGAAAATTATTTTTGCTTCAACATATATTTACATCCACATTTAAGAATTAATAAGGCGATACTGAGATATTCACAAAACACATTGCGTATGTGTTCCACTTCATTATCGGGATAGGGACCGAACCTCTAAACATACGTAACATCAAAGACAACTAAACCTGAATTAACTTTTGTGCATATTTCATTAAGCCGTAAACTGAATTCGACATAATATATGTAATAACATCAAATACATTTACCTTTGCAAACAATTTTGTCTTTCCTCGCCGATGATAACATCATACATGTGTTTCATGACGTACGTGCCACATAAGTTGGATTCTTTTGGTTGCCGATGGGTCTAAAACGAACAAGAAATAATATAGGATAAGTGACAATAAATATATAGCATATATATATATATAGGTTCGACCAAGTTCTAAAGGCGGTGTTTCGGTGTCCAAATTAAAATATGTGCTAACCTGCGGGGTGTACCACGAAGGTTTAATAGTGGCCTCTTTCCCACGCTTTTGTCTTACCACGACTTGGTAGGTCATCATGGCACTATTATCAAAATCACAAATTTATCAATAATTCACTGAAACCATTACAGTAGAGATTTCAGACAAGAGAATTTCAATGACATGCATGCTTACTTGTTGACGGTCTCTGTCATCATAAGAAGATAACTTTATGATTCTCCATACACATGAGGACCAACTGCCAGTGGCGGCTGAAAATTCACAAGCGGTATTATATGTAGCGAGAATTATATTAAGTTAATTGCATACAAGAATTGTGATATGTATATACTGTGGAAGTATGGAAACACGTAAACCTTTCTTATCACTTCACACACCCTATTTGACATGTATTCTTGTCTCAAGTCCTTCTCTGTTGTACTTGCATAGACGGGGCACAAGAATCCAAAATCATTGATTGTGCCTGTTCAACCAATTCTTGATGCAAGAACCTACAATAATGACATCGATCGGGAATTAGTATATATGTATGTGTGTCTAAACGATGCATTTAAATTATGTACTCATATATAGAATCAGATACTTACTTCATAAACAAGTTGAATGATTGCATTACTAATCTCCGTCCGGGAATCGCGGGGACATTACATCTATTTTGTCAAGGTAGACATCTTCGGGATGAGGACGCCTACTACTTCTTGGACAGCCACGATTTATCGGTAAAATAATTATTGTTTGCCAATCGGTTATTTTTTGCTGGCGGTCAAATGATGGAACTTGAGGGGATGGAACTTGAGGAGGAGGGGATGCGGCTTTAGGAGGGGGATAGAACTTGAGGAGGAGGGGATGCGGCTTAATGAGGGGATGGAATTTGAGGAGGAGGTTGCTCGCTTCGATTTGTCCAGGACAATGCAGCTCCCCTAGTGCTCTGCTGCATAACCGCAGGTGAATGTGTGACGGGAACACTGGTCTCTGGACGAGAGCTCAAAAGCATCTTCAATTGATTCATTTCCTCCTCCATCTTGCTCATCCGGGATTGAAATTGTGCAGTCAACTTTGCAGTCAATGAAGCTTCTTGAGCCGCTGCTTTGACCGCTGCTTCCTCATTTATTTTGGCCAGCGTCTGTTCCATCTCCTCCCGGGTAATCATACTTTGTTTGTGGCGTTTGGATTTACCAAAGTATTCCTTCGGCCTACCCGTCCTCCAACCCCCTTACACGCCCACGTGATCCGGTTTTCCGGTCGCAACGGTCGAACATCATTCCTCCCGTCCGACACGAAAGATCCTCTGCTTCTTTATTTTTAAGATCTTCTGTAAGATACAGATAACGAGAAGCTTAGTAATGAAACATGTTTAGTAACTAAAAAATAACAATAACGATATTTACAATTCTTTCAAAGCAACTACACGAGTTTGTTCACTCGTGTAGGCGCCGCTTGGCTTTTGCCGAATATGCAACCACAACTCCTCACGACGTATAGGAGATGGCTGATCAACTACGGTAGAAGGATTGGATTCAGCTTCATCTTCCAATCTCTTCCGCTTGGCCGCCATCAATTCTTTTTCGGCCATTTCATATCCGCCTCGAGAAGCCCTATGCGGGCAATCATTCTTTCTCCCTAGTTCCTGTGCTTTTGCCATTCTTATCCGTGAATCAGAAATAAAAAAAAACTATTACTTATGAATTCCAGCCATTGATGTCTAACAGAAATTAGAACACTTCTGCTTTATATGAAGGTCAAACATTAGTCAAATTCACTTCATCAAGTTTCAACATTTTATTTAAGAAAGATGTAGAATTGTAGAAGAAATTGGGATAAACGAGAGGAAAGGACCATTAGACAATTAATTCATTCTCATAACTGGTTCCCACACATATTAGACTAACCTCTTACTTATAGTTAGAGGCTTGACTCATAACAGCTTGCACCGAAACCATTACATAGTTAACATACTAACATCATAACACCAACGTCTAACAACTACCTACTATAACATAACTAAGACTATATAATTGAGACTTGACTCTTATGCCATCATTATTTCCTTAATTTACTTAATTTCTTTATCAGGGTCTACATATAAGACTTGCATTGACAAAGGCAGGAAATGTATACTTCTATTCACAAACCAAACCATTTAACTAAAAGGATTAGATGAACACAATAACATTCAAATATCCGCACAAACTTTGGTTAATAAGCACACAAAAAGGCAAACTAAACTAAATATAAACTCACCGAGCTTCAGGAGTGGTCCGTAGCTGAACAAATTGTTGCCAAGTTTGTTCATCAATATATGGGTACTTATCCCAAGGCTGTTCTTGAGGCAGAACCTCGGCAAAAATATAGGTGTTAGCTAGAAAGGTCTTAAACTTCCTCCACCGATCAGCACAATAAGACAATGTCTTCTCTTTCAACTTCGGACAATCAGGGACGGTGTAGGTAAGCCGGATAGTGTCCCAAATAGGATCCTTTACTTTAGAATCGTCCACACTTTTCCACTCATCTATCAAGATGCTAACATGGCTGCGTGCTTGATAGCCAACAAAACTATTATATTTGGATTTCATGGGACCGAAAGGTTGCAACTTTTCATTAAACCGAATCTCCGGCTTTGACCCGGAAGTCCGACTTAGGGTTACATCCCGCATTCGTGTTCCTCTTCTACCACGATGTGCACGGCGGTTTCGAGGCTCATTGAGATGAAGACGGTTCGTTCAGACTCACACCGATCAAAGCGAGTCATGGCGTTCCGAAGAGGAGTAGAATCGTTTTCATCGTTCATTTTCGAGACGGGAAGAGAGGTAATGCAACGGGAAGGGTTTCGCAACGTAAACGAGGCTCTTCGGTGATAGTAACAAAAGCTTACGCGCGAAGAAATGTATATTTGGCGGTTCATTTTTAAGACCGGACATAAAAAGAGACGGTCTTAATAATTAACATTCAAGACCGGTCATACTACGATCCGGTCTTAAAAGTAATTAATTTTTTATCCGAACTATTTTTCTATATTTTATACCGGCCGCATTTTATGTCCGGTCTTAAAAGAATAACTTTTAAGACCGGTGATTATTTACATTCGGTCTTAAAACTTTATTACCTTTATATTTAAATTTTTCCTTATTCTTTTGGCCCGCATAAAATATTAGTCCGGTTGTGTGAGATTTCTCCATAAAGTAATTGATATTTGAATATTTTTTAATAACATTTTTAAGACCGGTTCCTTGTTTTGAACTGGTCTTAATAATATATTTAAGACCTATTGAGATATGTTAAAAAAAATGATCCGGTAATAAGTCTTCTTAAAGTTCTTTATATTTACAAAATTGCCACCACGCTAATCATACATAAGAAGTTCCTTTTATTTACAAAACTACAATTATCAAACTAACGAGAGATAATTACCATTAGTCTCTTCAGAATAATATATGTAATAGGATATTCAATACAGGATGACCATTAATTATAAATAAATATTGCTTTAAATGTTATGTATTCTCAAATAATAAGTTATAATTATCTTATTTTCTAAGGTAATTTCGTGAAAATTTGAAAAGAAAAGAGCTAAAAATCCCTAAAATGTAGTTTTTTGAGGCATAAACGGCCCGAAAATATTATGATAAATCTCATATGGCAAAGAGATATTGACAAAAACTTGGGAAATATGTTGTCTCTAATTTTAGGAATTTTTGGATTATTTCCTTGAAAAAATGAGAAGCATAAATAAAATATTATCAAAAAGCACTTTTTGGCCCCATGATTTTTAATATTTTACATGAGATATAAAATACCAATGTAAGTAAAATAGTTGTGAGATAATAATTTATCCTAAATAATAAAATTATCAACAATTAGTAAAGGGCTAATTAAGGAATTAAAAATTATTTGATAAATGAAATTATAAAATAAAAATTAGTTAAATAAATAAAAATAAAAATAAAAAAGGGCTGAACGTTTTTTTCGAAATAAATAAATAAATAAATAAATAAAAAATAAAAATAATAATAAAAAATTATTTTAATTGAAAAAGTAAATAAAAAATAAATATCAAATTGGAATAGTTTGAAGATTAAAATAGAAATTATATATGGAAAGAGACGGAACCCACATAATTTTGAAAATGGATAGAAAGGTTATTTCTTAAACCAAGAATAAGTTTAGTACAACCAGGGGAGTCTTTTAGACCATAAATCCCGGTATTTTACTACCATCCAAAAAGTATACTCAAAATTTAAAACTAAATGATTGGTCTAGTAACCATAAATGAATTTCGTTAAAGTAAATCGATAAATGATATTTTGTGAATGGGCGATAAGAAAAGTGAGAACCAATAGAAAATAAATCATAACTTGAAAACCGTGGATAAATTAGGTAGGAACAACCGAACATATTATGGATCGTGAATTTTTGTCCGGAAAGATGGCTTTCTAGCAAGTAATTTCGTAATCGTTGGCGTTTGCCCGAAAATCTTCGGCAGATAACGGAATACCTTTAATGGATCAAAAATTTAGTTAAACTTAGACATTTTAAAGAGAAAGAATAGAACTTCAAAACCTAGTTCCGGATTTTTGAGATTTCCGCAAGATTGCGAGTTTAGGACACCGAATTGGAAACTTTATCGGTATCGGCCATAAAGAAAGAGTGATGTGATCATCCATGACCTCATTTTTTCTTAGAATTGGTGCCAAGAGGTCGGCACATAGGAATCAAGGCCAAGATGGGATTTTTCAAAAACCCTAGATCCAATGGTCCGAAAATCGTCGAAGAAGTGATGAATAACTACCGAAATGCCATTTTCTATAAATAGGGCATTACCCCTTCCTTCATTCTTCACAAATTCTAAGAGCTTTCTAGAGAGAAGTTAGAGAAAATTCAGAGCAAGAAGGAGTAGTGAAGTGCTGGGTAAGTTCTTCGGTCCCTAGTCTTAAGTTTTGGTAGTTCTTTCAGTAGTTATAGTATAAATGCTGGGTAGATCTTTATTTTGCCAAGATAGTTTAGATATCATGTTTTAGGGATAAATATGATATTTATTTCAAAAATATATTGGAGGAAGAGTTATAGCAAAATGTTGGAAAAAATAAGTCAAAGTAGCGAAGCTCTGGCGAAATTCCGCCGATAGGTCCAACTAGGGGCAAAATGGTAATTTTTACCTAAAATTCCTGTTGTGATGCAAAATGTTAATAAATGTGATATTATCCTTATAGGATATCTCTGATCACCTACCGCTATCAAATCGTCGTCAAACCGCTGTCGTACCGCCGTCATACCGCTGTCGGACCACTTTCCGTCAAAAACACCGTTTTTGCACCAAACGTTCCAAATACCGTCAACAAAGATACGGACGCGTATTGTAACCCTAACTCTATGCTGCTCATATACATATATGTGATAGATACGTTCATAGACTGAGGCTCTGTTTAGGGTCGTCAATCATACTTACAGTTTACACGGGTTATAGTATTGGTAATATCGTATGAGTTTTCCTAGCGCTGAGGACACGTGTTGTGATCGTGGCACAGGGTATGTGCAGACATGTTGGGACTTTACATACCGCTTTGTGCTTATGTTTGTCATTGTATTGATCATACATCCGCTTTCCGTGCTTATGTGTTGATATCTTTCTTTGTATTGTTATGAATATCTATTGTCGATATCTTTGTTTTATTTGAGCATAAGGTTAACCGTTACCTGAGATCCAAATTGAAATTGGATCTCAGCTGTAGCTTCAGGGTCTGGAGGACCGAGGGTTGGAGACAGGGGCAAGCAGCCGGTGTAGAATTCAAGACGGAGATTTATTTACCGTCTATGTATTTTCTTTTGAACACTAGGATGACTGTATCTATACTATTGCACGATGGTTAATATTTTATCATGGTTCAGTTACTCATTTACTCTAATGCTCTACTCTGATTGAAAAAAAATTCCGCTGTAAAAATTGGGATGTTACATTTTTCGTATCAGAGCATTCATTCTGGCACAGATCTAGCTATGTTACTATAAACGGTTTGGTGCTTAAACTAGAAAGGGTTTTTGTGGTTGTCAATCAGTCACCCTAGCACGGTGAGACTTCCATAAAATATACCCAGCCTGGCCAAACTGTTTGAGTAACGGAGTTAGACTCTTTGCATTTTGACAAAACATTTTTCGAAAAGAGTACTGATATGACCTTGGTGTAATGTGTAGAGACGGACAAGGATGAATTTCTGTATGTGAATCGTTACGGTAAGATGAGATGCACGGCGCGGAAATCAGTGAACCTAGGACCCATAAGGATTAAAATCAACCATGAGCCAGCTTATAACCCTGAACCAGAATATCACCCTGGTCCAGAATACCCTGATTTTATATATGACCCCGATCCTATAAACCTAAATGTTGCGAACCCAATGCCGGAAAGCCATGATGGATCACATCATTCTTCGGTAGGGGATAACTTTAAGTATCCGGGAATCGGGAGGCAAATGAGGAAGAGGCCGACCCGGATGATTTTCTTTACGTTCTGGATGATAGCACTATACTGACGCAGGTGTTATACCTAGATTTTCAGCATGCGGAGCAAACCACGGAGACCACCAGAGAGAAATACCTCATATTCTTGAGCCGTGTCAAAAACTATCACAAAATGAACAGGCCATTCCAACACCCTCATCCTCCTGAGGATTGGATTCTATCCACTCTGCACCACTTTCCTCATACCCGTTTTTGGGTAAGGAAGGTAAATGACCTCCTAGAGGAAGGACCCATTGATGACGCTAAACTTTACCTGCATCTCCTTAAATACTGGGTGCGCCATCACATGTAGATGGGTGGAGACAGTGGAAGAAAGCTGTGGGAAGTGAAGTAGAAGCTAGTTAGTATAAGAGTGTAATAAGTTGTTAGAATTATGAAGTTTGAAATATATTGTTTGGTTTTTCCTATGACATGACCAACTACTGGGTCAACTTGTACGGATATATGTGATATAAATAAATGTTTGTTTTAGTGTCTATTGTTGTGCTAATTCTGATATTTATATATGTCCTTATTAAGTAAAGGAAAAAAAAAATTTAAAGAATGGCCAACATAAGAGGCGCTGGAGTCCCTAGAGGAAGAAGTCGAGGTCGAGGCCGTGGTAGAGGAAGGGGTAGACAACCCCGGACAATACCGATACCTGGACCAAAACCCAATCAAGACCTCAATCAACCTAAACAAAATGAGATGCATGAAATGAGGAGAACTCTGCAAGAACAGAGGGCTCTGATTGACGAACTCCTGGCAGATAGACAGGAGAGACAAAGGCAAATACAAGAAAGGGAAGCCGAAGAAGAAGAAGACAAAAATGAAGGCAACCCAAGTGAAACTGAGGAAGCTGAGGAGTCTGACAGATCACGGTCACCTCCTAGACAAGAGAGAGCTGGGCAGACCACACAATACTGGGTCACTCAGTTCTGCAAGCTTAAACCACCTGCATTCCGCGGCAAGAAAGAACTGGCCGAAGATTGGCTGATGAGCCTTGAGAAAATTTTCACTGTAATGGAATGTCCGGAGAACCGGAAAGCTCAGCTTGCTATCTACAAGCTTGAGAGTGACGTTGATAGATGGTGGAGGAGTGTTGCTGCGACATTTCGAAACCGGTATTGCCCTATCACCTGGGAGGGATTTTTGAGAAAGTTCAATGACCAGTATTTCCCTCCGTCAACTCAAGTGATCAAGGAGTCTGAGTTCCTTCACATTCAGCAGGGGCAGGACGAACTGTTCGATGACTACTTTGCCCGTTTTACCAATCTGTCACGATATTCATCGTATCTGAAACGTGAGGATGATGAGAGCTGGAAGGCACATAGGTTGGTGTATGGGCTGAAGTACGAGATCAAGGAAAGGCTAGTATCGCAGCAGTTTCCGGATATGACCCAAGCCGTAGAATCTTGCCGGCTGATAGAGCGCAATCTGAAAGAGTTGTGGGATCCGGAACTCCAACAACAATGCGGCACGTGGCGGGCTTAACCATGGAAATTTTCCGCAAAAAAGAAAGGCACCATGGAACAACTCCCGAGGCGGGAACAAGAGGCCGTTCCAGGCCGGGCAGAAGAACTATCCCAGACTAATAGGGACCCAATCATGCCCGAAGTGCAGAAAGTACCATCCAGGAGTCAACTATGATGGAAATCAAATCTGCTTCAAGTGCCAAAAGCCTGGGCACTACAGCCGGAATTGTCCAGAGAAGACTGTAGAGGCAAGACCTCAGAACGTGGGCCGGGTCTTTGCACTGACCAACACGGAGGCCAGAAAATCTCCGGAGATGATCCAAGGTACTATTTATCTCAATGGGAATCTATTGCAGGCATTGTATGATTCCGGTGCCAGTCATTCTTTTATTTCCTATGATTGTGCAAATCGCCTAGGAATGCATGCCTCTAGACTACCTTATGATCTGATAGTGTCTACACCGTTTGGCGTGAAATCTTTAGCTTCTGACGCATGTGTAAATTGTACCGCAAATGTGGATGGACGAGTTTCTAAAGTAGATCTTATCCGATTACCACTTCATGACATCGACGTCATACTCGGTTTAAATTGGCTAACGGCAAACGGTGCAATGATCGACTGTCGTAACAAGGGGATATCATTTTCCGATTCACCTAGCAAAGACAAGATTGACGTGAGCCTGAATTTTCTCTCTGCTACGGAAGTGGATAGATGCATGAAGCAGGGATGCTAAGCATACATGATATTTTTCTCGGTCAAGGCAGAAGCTGAACTATCACTCAAGGATATTCCTATGGTGAATGAATTTCCTGACGTGTTTCCGGAGGATCTCACTGAGCTACCTCCTACAAGAGAAGTGGAGTTCGCGATTGAATTGATGCCTGGTACATGGTCAATATCAAAGGCGCCATATCGCATAGCTACAAATGAGATGCAGGAGTTGAAGAAGCAGCTGGAAGAACTTCTAAAGAAGAGGTTCATCCGACCCAGTGTATCACCATGGGGAGCTCCAGTGCTGTTTGTGAAAAAGAAAGACAGAAGTTTCCGACTCTGCATCGATTATCGTGAACTAAACAAAGTAACCATCAAGAACAAATATCCACTTTCCCGGATTGATGATCTTTTGGATCAATTATCTGGCTCCACTGTATTTTCCAAAATTGATTTACGTTCGGGATATCATCATTTGCGGGTTAAAGATGGTGATATTCCCAAGACAGCTTTCAGAACCAGATATGGGCATTATGAATTCCTTGTGATGCCTTTCGGATTGACCAATGCACCTGCGGTATTCATGGACTACATGAACCGTATTTTTCGTCAACACTTAGACCAATTTGTGGTCGTGTTTATTGACAACATACTTGTTTATTCTAAGAGCAGGGAAGAACATAACTTGTGATGAAAATACTCAGGGAGAAGCGACTCTATGCTAAGTTGAGCAAATTCAAATTTTGGCTGCCGGAAGTTAGATTTTTGGGCCATGTTATATCAAGTGGTGGAGTTGCAGTTGATCCAGGCAAGGTGGAAGCAGTTATGGACTGGAAGAGACCAGAAATAGTGACGGAGATACGTAGTTTTCTAGGTCTGGCGGGATACTACCGCAGATTTATACGAGATTTCTCAAGTCTTGCCTTACTATTGTCAAAGCTTACGAGGAAGAACCATCCCTTTGTATGGGGAGTAGACTGTGAGGATAGCTTTCAGAGACTGAGGGAGAGGTTGACTACAGCACCAGTGTTGATTATTCCAGATCTTAGTGAGACTTATGTAGTCTATAGTGATGCCAGTGGGCAGGGATTGGGATGTGTCCTGATGTAGCAGGGCAGAGTGGTGGCTTATGCCTCTCGTCAGCTGAAGCCTCACGAGTCAAATTATCCTACACACGATTTAGAGCTTGTGGCTATCGTGTTCGCTTTGAAGATATGGAGGCCTTACCTGTATGGTGCGACCGTAGAATTGTACTGCGACCACAAAAGCCTGAAATATCTCTTTGATCAAAGGGAACTTAACATGAGGCAACGTCATTTGGATGGAGTTGCTAAAAGATTACAACCTGGAGATCAAGTATCATCCAGGAAAAGCAAACGTCGTTGCAGATGCTCTTAGTAGAAAGAAGGTGTAGGTGGCATACATGATGATGCAAGAGCAGAAATTACTTGAAGATTTCAGAGATCTGAATCTATCAAATCAAATTTGCGTAGGCCTCAACACACCAAACGATGCCTATCTTGCAACTCTCCTTGTGAGTCAAGGGGAATACGACTTGAGAGACGAAGTCGAGAAAGCACAGAAGCAAGACGATTGGGCTATCTCCATACGGGAGAAGATCTCTTAAGGTGAAACCCAAGACCATGACCTATCACCTAGTGGTTTGGTCAGGTACAAAAAGCGAATCTACATACCGCCAGTTGATGAATTAAGGCGGAAGATACTGGATGAGGCTCATAAGAGTAAATATACTCTGCATCCAGGGATGGTCAAGATGTACCAGAGCATGAAAATTGAACTTTGGTGGCCCGGACTGAAGAAAGACGTGACCGAGTACGTTTCTAAATGTTTAACTTGCCAGAAAGTGAAGATTGGACATCAGCGACCCGCTGGTCCTCTTCAAAGACTTGAGATTCCGGAATGGAAATGGGAGTGCGTAACCATGGATCTGGTTGTGGGACTGCCCAAGATCAGGAATCACGATGCTATTTGGGTAATTGTGGATCGACTAACCAAGTCATCACACTTCATTCCTATCAGTATCAACCATTCTCTGGAACGTTTAGCGGAGATCTACATCAAAGAGATCGTAAGACTCCATGGTGTGCCAAAGAGCATTGTCTCTGATCGCGATCCGCGATTCACATCTCGGTTTTGGCAAGCATTGGTACTAAGTTACGGTCGGCTTATCACCCTCAAACCGAAAGGACCATACAGACGTTAGAAAATATGCTTCGAGCGTGTGTGTTAGACTTCAAAGGCCATTGGGATCAACATCTACCATTGGCGGAGTTTGCATACAACAACAGTTATCATGCGAGCATACAAATGGCACCATTTGAAGCGTTATACGGGCGGAAGTGTAAGTCACCTATATGCTGGACGGAACTATCAGAACGCGAGTTCCTCGGGCCGGATATAGTTGATAAGACCTCCGAACAAATCGCGCTAATCAAGAAAAGACTCGTAGCAGCCCAGAGCAGGCAGAAGAGCTATGCGGACAAGAGAAGAAGACCTCTTGAATTTGAAGTCGGAGACCATGTGTTTCTAAAAATATCTCCAGTAACCGGCGTCGGCAGAACACTAAAGCGGCGGAAGCTGAGTCCTCGTTACATAGGACCACTCGAAATTCTGACAAAGCGTGGACCAGTTGCTTATCAGATAGCCTTACCCCCGAACCTGAGTAATCTCCATGACGTTTTCCATGTGTCACAGTTGAAGAGATACCTGTAACATCCCACTTCTTGAACACTCATGCACCGTTGGTTTTCTTCAATGAAATACAAGTTCCTATCTTGAATCTTCAACGCATAAGAAGAAATAGCACAAGCTTACCCATACTCCATTATCATTATTTTATTATTAATTGATCTATTCTCGCAGCCTATGTAGACACATAACCACTCTTCCATTATCTTTTTCTCTACGACCATGAGAACCTAGTTAGCTAGTGCATAGAAGAATCACATGCGCACATGCCCCACTATTCTTTAATTAATTTATTCCGCAACCTATGCAGAATCTCACCACTTCTCATTTTTCTATTTCCCTTCATATTTCGCACTTTCTTTTTCTTCATGGGTAAGAGCAAGAATGCAGATCGCACTCCACCTTTTTTTTCGATATTAATCGCGCATAAGAAGAGACATTACATGTGCCATCTATTCCCCATTTAAACCACATTCCATTGCAAAGCACTTTCGGACAAAGACCCACATTCTCTTGTCGTTCTTGAAATTCTGCAAGTCTATTGGATTTTTGCAGCAGCGATTTTATTATTATTCAACATTCATTCTTTTATCCGACTGAAAAAAAAGGAGCAGCAAACACCATATCTTCATGCAAGTCGACAGCACACCCGTTCGCTTTTCTAAACCGAACACCTCATACACCCTTACTCTTTCCTCTCACATCAGATATTTATTCGCCCACGCCTTTGATTTATTCATTTCCATTCTGCGTAGAAGTCGCTGAGAATGAGAGTATGAGAGAGAGGCGAGACGAAAAGAAATGAAAGAAAGAGTGAGAAACCGAGAGCCGAGAACTAGAAGTACAGTGAACGGAGTACGTGTGTGTGCACCGAAGAAGGGAGTACCGAACACTCCCCCAATTCTTATTCATCCATTCTGTCATTCGGTAGACGCAGAGAGACAAAGGCAGAGTCACATGCAAACTTAAGTTTCGAACAGGGTAAGCCACCAATCCAATATTTTTACGTTTGAAGCTTAGACGATAAGGTTTTGGATCTGCATGTGATACTCTGTTACTAGATAACTGAAATAGAGGGAATTTTGGCATGTGTTTATGTATGAAAAGTTGGGATAACCATAAGAACTACTATAGGATTAAATAGAACTCTTAAATGGTTGCATGCATATACATGTTGGAGTTTTTTTTTTCAAGTTACGTAAAGTTTCGCATGCACCGAAACCGAACATAGGTTTTGCATTGATTTCCACGTGTTATATGGTTCTGTTTGGGAGCATAAACTGAACCTAAAACCTGTGTTTATAAGTGTTAGAACTAAGTTTTAGAATGTGAAGGCTTAAGGAAGCCAACGTGAATTGTTGAACATAAAAGAAGAAGTTGCGCCATTTCTGGAAATTAGAATTCTGCAGCAGAAACAGTAATGTTGCAGCAAAGAAAAACCATGTTAAACGACCTTGTATGATCTTGAAATTTTGTACAAACTTAGTACACATAATAAGGTTTTATATGAGCCAAAGAACACATGAATAGGAGGTGTATACAAGGAGTTACGAATTTACTGAGACAGATAAGAAAACTGAACGAAAACAGTTTTTCAGAATTAGTCGGTAACACTCTCTGAATAAACTGTATTAATTCCGAAGTTAAATTAGGTGATTATAATTTTTCCTAGGAAGTAGACTTACAGGAGTGTAAGTAGAAATTTGAACCACTTCAATCGGAGCTTCCTAGACCTAGATATGAATTTTTAAAGTTGGACATGAAATTCTGAAAAAAATCTGGCTTGCAGACTGAAGTTGTCTCTACACTTCGAAATTCTGGGAATGACTCAGCTATCATTTGATCAGTGGATTATTCTTCCTATATCATAGACTTACAGAACTGCGATTAGGAACTTGAACCACTTGATTCCAAGTTTTCTAGACCGAGATATGAGTTTTCTAAGTTCCTAGAGAAATTGAAAGCTGAAATTCTGTCAAGTCTGAAAATAAATATGTTTTGAGCAAATTACAACTAGCCTTAATTTGGAATTCTTGAATAAGACTTGAAGGGCTAGATAGATAATTATGGGAAGACTATAGAATACACAATGAAAGATAACCAACTGAAGTGAATAAAAAGGATAAGCATTATGGGTCGGTTTAGTAAACGTAATCTTAATGTTGCTATTAAGATTAAATTGAGTAATGACCCATCTCCACCTAATTAGGATACGGACACTTGTGTTGGCCAAAAGATTGGCAGAGCAAGAAGAATTCTGGTGAGAATAAGAAGTTGTGAAGACATCCAGGTAGTAACTTTCTCTCACATATTCTGTGTGCCTTTATATGCATGTATGAACCATTGTGATACTTGAATTTTGAACACCTAACCTTATCGCCGGTTAAGGCGGGAAGGTAATGCCCTTGAATGTGGGGTAACCTAGATACCATCACGGTTAAGGCCGGGGTGGTTGTTCGATAAGGGAATCGGTACATTTGTGAAAGAAGGGCAAATGCCCATTTGAATACCAGTGGCGAGGAATGGACCTCTAGGTCCTTGAATGAATTTGAATTTGAATGAATGTGATTTTGAATGAATTTGAATGAATGTGATTAAAAATTGAATATTGAATTTGAATGGTGTTCAAATGAACTTGAATGTGAACTTGAATATTGAATTTATTGCTATTGGTTGTCTACCATGTCGTGCATGCATTGTTATGTGAGTGATTAAGGTTACTACGGGATTCGTTTGAATCCCAGACATCCCCGAAAGCTCGGGCGTGAAAAGTATAGTAGACGTGGCTCACAAGGCAAGGGCGGTACCGGAAACCGAAGATGCTGAGATGGACCAAGACCGCCGTTGGTTATCTATGTTTTGTATTAGACTATTTTGAAGTTTGTAATATTTGTAAGAACATCTTATGGATTTCAGTTATGTATCCAGACCTTTGCATCAGTATTACTATGCTAGAACTCCTTTTCTTCCAAAGCTGTGCATTTATACTCTGATGAATGTCATTAAGCAAAGAGGATTTGACATTCGTGGTATCTTACTCTGATGAGATTCATTACACGAATGCCGGGTGTGACAATACCTATCAGACCATGATCATGTCATTGAATATGAAGACGTTGAAGTACGGCATGATAATACCTTCGTAGTCGAGCCGGAGCGAATTCTCGAACGACAGGAGAAACGGCTTAGGAATAAGACCATACCGATAGTTAAGGTAGTCTGGAAGGGTTTGTCATCGAACGAGGCGACTTGGGAAAAAGAGAGAGATATGAGGGAGAAGTACCCGGAGTTCATAGCCCAGAGTTTAGTCACGATAGATTAAATTTCGAGGGCGAAATTTTGTTTAACGGGGGGAGAAATGTAATACCCGGATATTCAATACCCGGATGACCATTAATTATAAATAAATATTGCTTTAAATGTTAAAGGTGAATATGTGGTCTCAAATATTAAGCATAATTACCTTGTTACTTAGGGGAAATTACTGTGAAAATTAGAAAAGAAAAAGAGCTAAAATCCCTGACAAATGTATTTTTATGGGCGGAAAACGACCAGAAAATATTATGATAAATCTCATATGGCAATGTATCGACAAAAACTTGGGAAGTATGTTGTCTCTAATTTTAGGAATTTTTGGGATTATTTCCTTGAAAAAATGAGAAGCATAAATAAAATATTATTAAAAGCACTTTTTGGCCCCATGATTTTTAATATTTTACATGGGATATAAAATACCAATGTAAGTAAAATAGTTGTGAGATAATAATTTATCCTAAATAAGAAAATTATCAACAATTAGTAAATGGCTAATTAAGCAATTAATGGCTAATTACTTGGATTAAAATATAGGATAAATGAATTAAAATAAATAAATAAATAAATAAATGGGCTGAAATTCGAAATAAATAAAAATAAAAAATAAAAAATAAAAAAATATTTTATGCTTAGAAAAATAAATAAAAAATAAAAGAAAAAAATAAATATCTAGATATTTTGATTAAAATATTATATATGGTAAAGAGCCAATGGGACATTTGAGAATGAATAAAATTAAATCCTACACCAAGGTATAGGGATTTAGTCTAAGTCATCTGGACTTTTTATAAACAAAGTGAAATTCTACCCGGAGTGAAGTTTTGTCCGAAGTAATTTCTGAAACCAAATGAGTCATTAAGATACAGGATAAATCAGAAATATGACAGATAGTCAAAACGAGAACCTATAGAAAACGAAATAGTTGTGACAAACCAGGGATAAGGTTTCTTAGGTCAGAACATATTACGAACCGGTGAATTTTTTTCCGAAAGTTTGGTTCTACCTAAGTAATTTCGTAACCGTTGGCGTTTGTCCGAAAATGTTAGGCGAAAAACGGAATACCTTTAATGAGATCAAAAATTTAGTTAAACCCAGTAGTTTTAAAGAGAAAGAAGGGAACTACAAAACCTAGTTCCCGGATTTTTGAGATTCTCCGAGATTGCGCGTTTCGGACACCGAATTGGAAACTTTATCGGTATCAGCCATAAAGCAAGAGCATGTGATGTCATGCATGACATCAATTCTCCTTGGGAATTGAGCCAAGAGGTCGGCACATACAAGGGAAGGCCAAGATCAAGCCACTTGGCAAAATGCGATCCGACGGCCGAAAATCAGTTTGAAGAAGTGATGAATAGTGCCAGAAATTTTTCTATAAATAGGGCATTACCCCTTCCTTCATTCTTCACAAATTCTAAGAGCTTTTTAGAGAGAAGTTAGAGAGAAGTCAGAGCAAGAAGGAGTAGCGAAGTGCTGGGTAAGTTCTTCGGTCCCTAGTCTTAAGTTTTGGTAGTTCTTTCAGTAGTTGTAGTAGAAATGCTGGTCTGATCTCTAGTTTTTCAAGATAGTTTAGATATCATGTTTTAGGGGTAATATGATATTTATTTCAATAATATATTGGTATAAGTGATATGTCAAAATTTTGGAAAAATATAAGTCAAAGTAAGCTCTCCTGGGCGAAATCTCGCGACAGGTCCAACTAGGGCAAAATGGTAATTTTTACCTAAAATGCATTGTGTTGCAAAATGCTAATAAATGTGATATTATCCTTATAGGATATCTCTCGATCACCTATCTTTGTCAAATCGCCGTCAAACCATTTTCGTCGGGCCATAAATACCGCTGTCGGACCACTTTCTGTCAAAAACACCGTTTTTGCACCAAACGTTCCAAATACCGTCAACAAAGGTACGGACGCGTATTGTAACCCTAACTCTATGCTGCTCATATACATATATGCGATAGATACGTTCATATCGAGGCTCGTTTAGGTCGTCAATCATACTTCCCTCGGTTTACACGGGTTATATACATGATAATATCGTATGAGTTTTCCTAGCGCTGGGGACACGTGTTGTGATCCTGGCACAGGGTATGTGCAGACATGTTGTGGGACTTTACATATTGCTTTGTGCTTATGTTCTGTCATTGTATTGATCATACATCTGCTCTGTCTTTATGTGTTGATATCTTCTTTGTATTGTTATGAATATCGTTGTCGATATCTTGTTTTTATTTGAGCATAAGGTTAATTCACCCGAGATCCAAAGTGGAATTGGATCTCACTGTAGCTTTCAGTCCGGAGGGGCCAGGGTTGGCGACAGGGCAGCGCCAGAGTAGAACTCGAGACGAAGTTTTACTTACTGTCTTTGTATTTACTTTTTGAACACTAGGATGAATGTATCTATACTATTGCACGATGGTTAATATTTTATCATGGTTCAGTTACTCATTTACTCTAATGCTCTACTCTGATTTTTTTAAAAAAAAAAAAAAATCCGCTGTAAAAATTAGGATGTTACAATATATAAGAATATAGAAATTCAAATACATAATTCTAGACTAGTAGATTGAAAAATAAACTCCCTGTGTAATGCCTTGAGCTCAAGTAAAATTCCTCATCACCAACAAACAAAGGTTCAGCCACTCATTAATTTAAGCTCAGCTTCAGCTTTATCCAGACAGTAATAATCCATGGAACCTGAGTGTATAACAAATTTGGAAGAAGAGGAAAAAATGGTGCTGTGCAGGGTTCAAAAGAAGGAAGATGGTGGAGGTCGAAATTGGTTATGGAAGAAGAAGAAAGGAGGTTGAGTGATGAAGATCAGAATGCGAGAGGGATAGTCGTGAATGGAGATGATGGTTGAGTAATTTCAGAATCACCAGCCCCTTCCCTGTCGCGGCATCTTTTTTTTTTTTCTGTTTTCAGCGCTGAATTCAGGCCGATGACTAGGAACAGAATGAAGAAATTGAGGAGCGAAGGTGGTGGGGTCGTGAATTCTCCTTCCAGTTCCCCCAGCTCTCACGCGTCTCCCTCCATTCATTCCTTATTCAAGACGATGATGGAGATGTCTGATCTTCTCATCGAAGCTCTCAGCTCTCCCCCTATCTTCTGGTTCAGTTCGGTGATGATGGTGGGTGAGGAAGGTTGTGGAGATGGAAGAAGGAGAAGTGGAAGGTCGACGATGATGATTCAGCGTGATATCCAGCTCCTCCCTTGTCGAAGACGATGATGTTGAACCAGGTCCGACTCCCCTCGTTCGCGGCGCTCCCCCTTTTTTTTTAATCTCCATTAATTCCCTTCAGCTCATTTTCGGGTCCTGTTTCGGGTCTCCAAAATTCAGCTGCGTTTCTGACCTGGCCCTGGTCAAAACGCAAGTTTTGACCAGGGACTAAAGTGAAAAGATTCAAACTTTTTCATATAGGGACTAAAGTGAAAATTTTCAAAATGTTTATGGGGTAAACTGAAATTTCCAAAAACTCTGGGTAATTTTCTGTAATTTTTCCTGGCTCCTTTTCTCCCTTAATTTGCAATTTCCAGGAATTCTTGGGTACTTTTATGCAAATTTCCCGGTCCTCAAAAATAATAATTCCACCCCGATTGACATTTTCTGAAGTCTTGAATTTTCTTCCAAAATACCTATAATGCAAGATTAAACACAAACATAGCATCAAAAGTCCAAAAAATCATTTGTATGAATAATTAACCATTTATGACCATTTTGCCCTTAATTTCACTTAATTCAATACAAATGTCTCTAACTGAAATTAGTGCCTAATCATGCAATAATGTCACAAAATGAATTAAGAATCTCAATTTAATCATGAAAAAATCATATAAAAATATAGTTCGATAACAAACTTAAAAAAAGTGCTTCTGAAAATAAAACCATGGTTTACAAAAAGTTTGACAACCACTTGATTTTAATATAATGCTATCACATGAGTATATAAAATATGTAATTCTTTTATACTCAAAATTATTAAGCGAATAGGAATCCATTCAATAATGAATACTCATAACACCAATGGGTTAGAGGTTCAGTATTCACAGCTCATTAATTTTTTAAGTCTTGTGTTTTAATAAACAGTTACTCCGCGTAAATGCGATTCGATTCAGCACATATTTTATTTTTTGATGCCAGGTAATGTAGGACACTGGTCAGTATATATGGTACATCACTACATTGTACGTGTCCCTTAAAATACACACGAGAGAAATAATGCCATCCAGGTAAAAAGCTTGGGCCGTGAGTCACGTTAGGATCCAAGATACTTTTTCATGACCCTGGATTGCAATTGTGGGAATTTTGTCTCCGTTCCAATTAGTAAATTAAAGTGATTATGATTCCATTATTCTTTCTTTCTTTCTTTCTTTCTTTTAATTTTATCTTTTTTGGGCCAAACTACAAATTATCCTTTCGCTTGTCACTACTTTTAAGCACGTGGTGGGGCGTTTAATTTAATTACAAGGCAAAATTTCAGTTAGTCCAAAGCTTTCTTAAACTCCAGTGCACCCATGAATCAAAATGAAATTAATTTTTATGTGTAAAAATATAATATATCCCTCTTTTATTTTTTCAGAAAAGCACTAATAAGACAAATAAAGACATTTAATTACAAGACAAATAAAGGCATTCATAAAACAAATATGAGCATTTACATGACAAACAAATGAATTCTAAAAAACCTACGGAATTTAAAACATTTTAGCCATTTACAAACAAATAAAGTTAGAGAATTATTATCTTTTTACCCCAAAACTTAATTTAATTTTGGCTCAAGGAGTGTAGTGAAGTTTCATAAAGTTTTGAAAGTTAACTTAAACTATGTTATATCCTTGGGGCTAACTGAAATTCTCCCTTTAATTAATGTCACTTAAATGTTATTGCAAGGACTATTGAGTGAATAATCTCTGAGATAATTCATTAAAAAAAAAAAAAAAAACAGAACTGAGGAGGGTATATGTAGAGTATTTTACGATGTCGTGTGGGACGTTGCAGTAATTTACTTCATTGCCATGTTACAAATTGTAGCCTTGTGCCATATTATAAACAAAAATCAAAACGTTAGAGGAATTGAACCAATAGTGGTCAAGTTAGATGGTAGAGATTCAATTCCCTTTTTAAGTTACGGGGAGAATTTTAAAATTACATTTGGAAGAGACCCCCCCTTAAATAAACCCAATAATGTTTGAATATCAAACAATTATGTAAAAAATATTAGAGGATTTTGTTAATAGCAAGAGTGTTATTATATATGATTCAATCAAATTTCAGAAAGATTAGCTAGGGAAATTTATTCTGAACTGGAAAAGTATTTTTTTCAGAAACCTAATATCAAGAGGGAAATTATATGTGATATTATTTATTCTCTAAGTGCCATTTTTATCTAGTAAATCTCAAAATTATTTTCCAAGAACTAAATCCAAAAGGGCCCTTAAAACCAAATCATAATCGGGTCAAGAAGTGGTAAAAATTTCAAGTGAACAGATTTTTTATTTTTTGATTCCTATTAATGAATGAAGCGTACATTGGTATTAAATTTTTTTAGTGATTAATTATAAGGGGACAGGAGTTATGACATTTGTTTTTTATATATTCTTTTGCCAACCACAAATTATCCTATTATTGCTCGTCACTTTTCACCTGTTGGTATCATCTTCTTTTCCGTCTTCACATAACTAATCTCCAAGTGCGTTATGGTACGTTGACCCGTGATAATTGCGATGAGAGGTTTCAAGAAATTTAATTAAAAATCTCTGGGAGAATAATCTGAGAGATTTCATGAAAAAAAGAAAAGAAAAAGAGAGAAGGTAATTTGGATCATCCAAGTCTAATTTGGATAGTAGAGAGTTAAATTCATTTTTCTTCCATGTTTAAAAATAAATTTTAAATTTTAAATCTAGACTTTTGAGACTCTATTTGAACTATACAAATTTCAGCATGGCGACGAGCACCATGGTGTTGACCAGTGATAATTGCGATGAGCACTTAAGTCATACATACTAACCATGCAACACTGCAAGCGTTTCAACTTTTTATTTTTTAAAAAACGCGTGTCTATAAAATCATGATGTAAAATAATTAAGTCATTTTCCTCCAACTGAACTTGATTCAAAGCTTTGTTCGGAAATTTTACATGATTTAACAATTTTTAGGGGTGAGGGGCATCTCCATTTCCCTTACCGTCAACTTCTTTATTTTTATTTATTAGATTAACTTTAAATGGTTGGTATTCAATATCCTATAAAAATATTATTATAATATTAAATAATAAAAAATTCATATAAATAAATTTTTATCATTAAAATTTGATATATAACTAGTTCATATCTTTATACTTTTATTAAAGTATTCTACACACAATTTTTATAGGATATTGAATGTCAACCATTTAAAATTAATCTAACCGTAAGAATAAAGAAGTAAAGGCCCCTCTCCCCCATTTTTATTTATTTATACCCACGCAAAGCCATCAAACTACTCCACATGGATGAGAGTAGTTGAGATTATAAGATTAATAATTAATTAGCAGAGCCCAACTCGATCAAGCTCATTTAAGTAAGCAGCAAGTCAAACCTCGGATCCCGCCAATTGTTTTTTTAAATATTATTCATCTCAACGGAATATACTTACACTATTCCTGAATTTTAAAACGTGCATTATATATTTTCAATTTATTAAGGCCTAACTCTTTTAAAAGTGTGTCTGGTTGGTGGGGAGAGGGAGGGGAGACTAACAAAAATAAAATAAAATAAAGGAGAAGTGGGGTTGGAAATTCTAAATTAATTTCCCTACTCTTTCTTTTTATATTTGATCTCTAATTTTTTTTTATATAACATCAATTATTCATTTTTTTTAACTAATTAAACAGTGGTTAAATTTTGGATTAAATTTAAACTACGGATTCATGTTAAGCAACTTTATCCTCTTTTAAAACAGAGTTATGTGCCAATGATCTTTTTAATATTGAAAACATTATAAGAAATATTATAATAAAAAGCGTCCATTTAGATAGAAATTTGAAAGAGCATGTAATGAAAAATATATCATGCCCCATTAATAAAACAAAAGAATAATTGATGATGAGGCCAGCATCTCAAAACAAGAATGAAATACTTGGAAGTCATTGCACGCATGAGACAGTTATCTGAGAACAGAATGACTATTCCTTATTGTATGTAAAAATAACGAGTATGGCCGAGGAGGACCCAAACCAAAGTAAAGTTCCAATATCATCTGATTGCAAAGTCAGGTAGACCCGGGTTGCAATTATTTCATACCTTTAAAAAAAAAACCTTTTTCTTTTATTCTTTGTTCGTTAAAAGCTTCTGAATTCCACATGCCACATGTTGCAGGGAAGAAGATGACGATAAGAAATTGATGAGATGGATTTGAGTATGACCATTGGTCTTCCACTCTCACCAACATCTATCCTTGAACCTAAGTCATATCATCTATTCCCTTTTTATATCAATTATATGAGCTTTTGATCATTCCAATCATGCACGCAAACAACCAAAATCTTAAAGCAAAAGAAGAAAATAAAGGCTTTGACTGACTTTGACATGTTGAGATTTTTGTTCCCATTTTAATCCTTTCTCCTTTTGTTTTTCTGTAATCATTTAAATGGACTGAACATAGTCACAAGCTGGAAGATATTTAATTAATTGCTTTCAGGTGAAAGTATACATGACAAGATTGACAAATAAGTATTAATTACTCTCCAAATGACTTATATTATGAACAAAACCCGAATATGGAATTTCCAAATTAGGCTTTCTGTTGTCCTTTCTTTCGTTTCTCCAGCCTTGAATATTTTGAGTATATCTGGGTCGAATCCATACGAGTTGGTTTACTGGCTCACATGGCTTTTACTATATTGTTTTTTTTTTTAACGAAATTGACATTTTAAAGAAAAAGAATATATTCTATATATGTATTTAATTTTCACGAGAGGATAATTATATCGTTACTGTTTACTATAGCAACAGCCACAACCAAACAATGGATTGGTGGGAGGATTGATCGATGAGTGGTGGGCTCCAAAGTCTAACAGAAGAGATGGCTCAAGCCAATAGATGAAAATATTAGTGGCTTATTAACGAATCTCCCATGCATGTTTTCTTTTCTCAATAATGCTCTCCTTCCCAATCAATGCAATTTGAAACCTGGGAGTACATTGGCCCTGTTTGGGTTGGCGGTAGGAGCGGTAGCTTAAAAGCTATCTGATTTTAAAAAAAGCTCGGTAGGAAAAAAAAATCAGTTATAGATAATGATTTGTGTTTGGATTCTTAGGTTTGGCTTTTTGCTGAAGTTTTTTCTTAACTCGATGAGTGTTTGGATTATTATTTGAAAATTCGGTTAAGATAGAAAATGTTGAAAAGGGCGTGAATCATATTGAATACTACAAATACATATTAATTGTATATATTA
Organism: Acacia melanoxylon; assembly: GCA_019022615.1. Taxonomy (NCBI): domain Eukaryota; kingdom Viridiplantae; phylum Streptophyta; class Magnoliopsida; order Fabales; family Fabaceae; genus Acacia; species Acacia melanoxylon. Next base: position 6,911,638 of record JAFJYJ010000011.1, read on the forward strand.
TGATAATTGAAGATAAAAAAAAATTAAATTTTAGTTTTAATTTGAAAAAAAAGTTAAATGATTATTAAATTGATTATAAATTATAATCTATACAAACAATATATTTTGCTAATTGCAATGGCTATGAAGTTTGTCTCTGAACAAAATTCTTATTAAAATTTTAAACAAATTTTTTAAAAGTTGTTAAGATTGAAGGATCATATTGAAACCCAAAAAAAAAATGCTCTGAATATTATTGATTCTTAAAAATAAAAGAGAGTACCTAGCCCAATAAACTAATATAATCTAATCTAATTGGATCAAATCAAATCATAATATCTTATGATATATTCCTAAAATACAATATTTATATCTAATCCTAATAAATACTAAACAATGTCCCTAATAATAATTAATTAATATTTCTAAACATGATAACCACAACAATAATCATTAATAAATCATGATTTGATAAAAAAGTTAATTTATTACTCCCCTGATTCTAAATAAAAGACAAAATTAATTTTTTAAAGAGATTAAGACAATTAATTCAAATTATTTTAGAGTATTTTTATTTTTACTTTTCCCTAAATTAATTAGTTTGACTGATTAAATTATTTTTTATTTTTATTTTTACATTTGACCACATTTCCATATTTTCCAATTTCTCTATTCCTTTTCTCTCTTTGAAACAGATTTTTCCAGATCTTCTTATTTCTTTCACGCTTTGTTCCTTCTCTCTCACATCTGTTCCTTCTTTCACGCTCTGTTCCGTAATCTCCTCTCTTCCCGTCTTTCTCTCTCATCGCGAACGCCTCCAACGCCGCTGTAACTCTCGCGCCTCGAGCTTCCACGGTACGAGCGTTTTTGGGAAAAGTCCAGTTGCCTGAACGCTGATCCAAACGGTACCTGGACTGCACAACGCTTAACGCCGAGCCTTTCTGCCGCAACGCTCGCCCACTGCTCGTAGAACGCGTCTCCAAACAGGCACATTAGCTCTATCGTGATGAACCAATATTTCAATAATCGTTATAGACATTTAGTGCCCATAGACATTTAGTGCCCGACATTTATCGTCCATGTCTGTACTCTCATATCAAACTTCATTCTCTGCCGTTCATAATGCTTTTCTCTCTTTCTCATCTTTATTCGAAACCTTATCCTAATTCTTATCTCAGCCTTCGTGTCCATTTTCTTCTGTCTTAAGTCTTAACACACTTTACCTAATTTCTCGCTATCCCTCATCATCACCCCACAACAGTCCCACCCTTACAGCCCAAATTATCATTCCCATTATATCACTCAAGGCGTCTTTACACATTGGAAATGGATCTTCTCATCAGCCCATCTCTCATTATCCCTCATTGTCCCTCATTTGTGGCCATCAGATATTGATCCAACGGCTTAAAAACAAAGTTTTCAAAATTTTAAAACTACCGCATGCGGTAAACCACAAATGAGGGACAATGAGGGATAATGAGAAAGTAGCATGTGAGAGAATATGGACCCTTTACACATCACCCCATCAATTCATTTATATATTTACCCTATCCAAGTTTTTTTTTACATATCTTTATTTTATTTTATTTTTCAATTACACCCATATCCTAATTTCTATCTTGACACTATATACATCAAACTATTGTTTTAAAAGGCTTAGAAGAAGCAATAATGACAATATTGTAATCAGGTAGTGCAGTGGTATGACGCTGCGTCATGCAGCCTTTGTAATCAAGGTTCGACCCTGCCCGGGACCATTTGGTCCTCAATTCTAAAAAAAAAAAAAATAATGACAATATTGTCTTGCAATAAGTTTAGTCTTGAGAATAATAAAATTTTAATAAAGGGAATATGTAAAATAAAAGACTAAAGAAAATTAAATACAAATTTTTAACCGCACTTCTCTAATTATTTTTAAATTCAGTTTATTAAAAATTTTACTCCCATCCATGCCTGATTACCTGCATATCAAACAAATCCTTGAGTTTTTTCGTAGGAATAAAAACGTTATGTAGAAGCTGTCTTAAAAGCAAAATGAGGGAAATTATTTAATTTTTCAATTTTCTCGTTATTCATGTAGAGTTTTAGTGGCCATAGAAATCATTGGATGTGTAGGAAGTATAATTAACTTATATCTCAGCACGAAATCATGTCTCTATGACTAGACACAGGACCAAAACACTTTAAATGATTCTTAGCTCATTGTCATTTAGAGATGGACGGCTGTGAAAACTGGTGGTTTTCGACGTTGCGTTTTTCAAAAACGGAACAAAATACAAAAAAATCATAACCCGTTTTTTGCCTTGAAAAAAAATTGTATTCATGTCACATAATTCAGTACCATCACCGCCAATAATATAGAATATCCAAGAGTATGCGGCTCATTTCCATTTTTCGTACTGTGTAAATTATAAAACATGCTTTAATTTATGAGATAATTCGAATTATATAAAAAAAGTCGCTTAAGATTCTTTTGTTTTTATATATAAAAAAAGTCTACTTTTAAGTGTGTGACTTCCCAATAAGTTCCATCTGTGTTTGAGAGGGGGGAATATGGCATTTTGAGGTGCTGAACGCCTCCCAAAACTCACTCTAAATCAAGGTCCAGACTCCGGAGATTTTTATTTATTTTGGATTTATGGAAATTTCTCTGCTGAATTTGATTATTGCATGAGCTTTTTAAAATTACATGAAATTTTAAATATTATTGTATTATAAAATTTTAGAATTATCGTCAAATTATTTTTTAACTATCATATCATTTGAGTAAAGAAATCGTTATTGTAATTACTTGGTACTATAAATCATTTTTTTTACAAAGACTAGCATGGATGTGTTGTCATGTTTTGTACTGATGGAAACTAGTCTTGTCTAGACGAAAATTCGGGATTTAATAATAATGATATACTCTCATCCTTAGTTAAAGACTTATAACATTTTTAAAAACATTACATGCTTTTTAAAGACTGTATAAGCTAAAACTCCTACATTTGCAAAGAGTAGCTCTAACATTAAAATAATTTAAATGATCATTGCCCATATGCAATCTCTTTTTTTTTTTTAAGCACCGGAAAAAAACGCTTATAGGGAAACTAAGAAACAGAAATAGAGTGACATTTTAATATTTTATAAGCGTAACATGGTGAAGTTTTGATTTTTTTTTTTAAACGATTTTTCAAAGAAAAAATACCCTAAAATTGTGTGTTTTTTTTTTTGTTTGAAAAATCATTAGAAATATTTTACTTTTTTTATATCAAAATATCATTCGTTTTATATATATAGAATCTATTAACTATAACAAATAAAATAAAAAACTTTTGGAAGTTTAAGCAATCACAAAAAGATTAGAGGGGTATGTTGGAGGCCCCAAATTCTAGGTAGATGGACGACATCATAATAGCGCGTCCAAATCATTAACGCAAAGGGTCTTGGTGTTCTCTCTTTCTATAGGTTGCTTTGGCCTTTAACTTTTCTATAGTCTTTTTAAGGGACGACTTTGACTATATATCCGTTAGAAGTGTTCATGATGCCATGGCCCTATGCGTCCATCCAAGCTCACAAAAAAATCGTCATGCCCAGCCCAAAAAAAAATTAAGAACAATTGGGTTGAACATTTTTTTTGCAGGCGTTAGGCGAGTATCGCCCGCCCATTTTAGTCCTTTCGTTATATATAGTATTATATATTTTTTTATACAATAGTATTTTTTTCACTTATGATATTGACGATTTGTCAGGACATATGGTTGTCTTTTTAATTTTAATATTTAAGTTGTAGACTTATTTTAGAATATTCCAAAATATAGAATTATGGATTTCATTTGAAGTTTGCAATATTCTTTATTAGGTATGATTGAAGCTTTTTTTTCCACATAGAATGTGGTAGGGTATTGTCACTTGCAGAGACGGACCTTCATGTATACAATGGGGGGTCATGGCCCCCAAAAAAAAATAAGTTTGTCCTAAATTTTTAATACAAATTGGATTTTTTTATACATTTGGCCCAAAAATTTATATATTTAACTTAAAAATTTATACATTTGCCCCCCCAAATATTTTTTTTTTAAAAAAATTAGTTAATGAATATACATTTGGCCCCTTCAAAAAATTCTTCCACGATCCGTCCTTGGTCACTTGGACAGAGAAGGCCCGCCCTGCCCAGCCCAGCCCATTATTGCCCTGCCCAAAAATGTTAGAGCTTCTATCGGGCAGGGTTGGGCACTGTGTTGCATTTTACTGCCCAATGATCTTTCGGGCAAGGGTCTCGTTCTGCCCAACCCTACCTATGAACACCCCTGATATCCGTGGATGTGGCTGACCCTTGATGTAAATATTTACTCAATCATGAGTTATTTGGCGTTCCATATCTTCATGCTGCTCCTAAAGTTTCCTTAGATACATACATACAACTAATAAGAGAGTGTGAAGCCTCAAACAATTAGGTAAAAGAATTTCGGGTATATCTAAAATTTGATTGACTCCTAACATTTCCACTTGGTGGATTATTTGTAATGAGTTCAATATGATCTTTCTCTTTTCTCTTTCATACTAGATGTTTTATTAGTCTGATAAGTATATATTTTATAATTAAATAAGTATAGATTTTGAGATATATCGGATTGATTTTATTAATATTTTATACTTATTTAATTATTTTTTATATATTTTTCTATTATTTAATTAAATATAGGATAAAACAATATTTTGACTTAAAATCTATTCATATCCTATTTTATTATGTAGGAGATATTATATGAAGAAAGAGATAAAAAGGAATCAAATTATATATATATATATATATAAGGCAAACAAATAAAAGGCGTGGACCCCACCGGAAGCAATTGTCACGGATATTTATTTGAAGGGATATTATGATTGTGATAATATAATATTTAATAAAAGATGGATGAGTGACGTGGATCAGTGACGTGGGCTCATATATATTCAAAAAAACCATGCATTGACGAAAGAAAGGAGATTGACGCTGAATAGCAGCAGAGACGCAAAATGATAAGCAGAAATGCAACGCCACGGACGAGACGACACCACTCTTCCGTCAGGCCGTTTTTTTCAATCTGAATTGCTATCTTTATTCTCATGGATTAGTTTTACTTAATTTTATTTCAGTTTATTTAATCTTGTCTTATTTGTTATTACTTATTGATTGGTCATCATTGAGTATGTTTTGGGGATTTAGGGTTGAACTTAGAAGAGGGAATCTTAAATTGACCTTGGGATTAAATAATGTGGAATTAGGTTTTAATGCAATTTGCGTCTAGGATGAGCATATACCTAGAAGTTCGCATAATTAAATTAAAGTGAGCCCGATCCAAAACGCATTTTATTTAATTGTGTGAGGCATTACATAATTAATTAAGGTATGTATATAAATGGACCGGAAGACATTTATAGACATCAATACTTCACTGGCTCATGATTACCTTCCCTTTTAGTATTTCTTTACAATAACTCTTAACGGGGAGTTGGTTTACATCCTCTGCGTCTAATGGTCCGTTGCCATCCTCTGCGCGAAGTGGTGTCATTTTTGGCTTAAATTGATGACCTGATCCCCTTATTTAAAAAAAAAAATCAAAATACTACCGAATAGTAAAAAGATAATTCTGGATACTGAGTAATACAGAAAAATTCTTCATGATCTTGAAAAAATTTATTTCAGTTGATTTTTTTTGAAGGTATTGGCTGGTACTAAAAAATATTTCAGGGTATTATTTGATTAAAAGGATACTTGGGATCTCGACTAGTACTGAAAAATAATTCATGATCTTAAAAAAATTATTTTAGGATCTTGAAAAAACATCAAAAAGTATATTTTTAGTAGCAGTAAGTACCTAAAATATTTTTCAAGATCCTAAAATAATTTGTTTAAGATCATGAATTATTTTATCAATACTAGTCAGTATCCTTTTAGTACCAGCCAGTACCCTCAATTTTTTTTTTCAAGATCATGAAGAATTTTTCTGTATTATTCAGTATCCAAAATTATCTTTTTACTACCCAGTAGTACCTTGAAATTATTTTTATAAGGGGATCAGGTCATCAATTTAAGCCAAAAACGACACCGCTTCATGCAAAGGATGGCAGCGGACCATTAGGCGCAGAGGATGTAAGCCAACTCCCTCTTAATAGAGCATTCATGTGATGTTAAGTTGAGAGAAGGGGGAAAAAAGTGTCATCATGGGACATGCATTATTGAAGAAACTTATGAGCCACACGAAGGAAGCAGATTCATTTAAGGGGCTTTTGTATCAACAAGGAGAGATTTACACTTATACTGTCACACCTAAATAACTAAAATACTTCACGTCTTACTTTTTTGAGGGTAGCGTTGGAATCAATGATGCTGAGTTTTGTTGGAATTTATGATAAAAATCCCATGGGTTATGAATAAGAAGAAGGTTGGAAAAGAAGAGGGAAAAAGGAAGAAGGAATGTGTGTGGATAGAAGTCCCACATTGGTTAGGTGGAGGAAAGTTTGAGAGTATATAAGCCTCAACTTTGCTCCTACTAATTGGGCCCTTGGGCCAACCACTTTTCTGGAGGGGTGAGGACTTAGGTGACCCTTGGTCCACCACACACGTGCGCCCGCCGTCCGGCGGCTCGGCTTGGTTCGGTCGCGTTCCGCCGCCCGGCCCGGTCTCGGGTCCACGCGTATGAAATAAAAAATATTATTTTATTATTAAATTATTTTTTGAATAAAATAATTTTTAATATTAAATAATTTTTTGAATTTCCGAACGTTGAATAATTCCGTTGTGCTTCTCCGAGATATTCCAACCCGGCGCGTTTGCGTGTATTGCGATCCGTTCGCTCCGTTACGGTGCGTACGTTCGTGCGACGCACCAGTTCTCCTGCAAGAGATGCGAGTCGCCTCTGTTCGTTCCGTTCTGGTGCGTTTGTTTGCACAACGCACCAGTTCGCAGCAACAGACAAGTCCATCTGATCAAGGTTTTTCGAAGTCTATAAATAGGGCGCCCTAGTCACAGAATTGAATCCGATTTTTTCTACATACACTCATGCTGCATACATAAAACATTCCGTGCGTTCGAAAGCGGACTCGTTGGATTCACTTGGGCTTCGGATAGACGAGCCATCTTTACGGAGACGAATAATCGCTCTATCCCGGGAGGCAATTGCTCGAAAACCTTCGGCATCGTATTGAGGGAGCAATATTGTCTTAAGGACACAACGTAAGTTGGGCCCGGATTTCTGCATTATTTATATCATATTCGGCAGTCTTGTGAGTTCGTTTATAGCTTTTTCATATTATCCATACTTGTTGTATGCTCTCTGTATGTGCTATTTATTTAATACAGATTCTTGTTATACTATTATGTTTACTGTATATTCAACTTCTACCTACTCAATACATTCTGAAAAACAATCTTAAGACAATATTGGTGATTGAAATTAGTTTACATTAAATTATATCTTTGCTGATTTCATACGTTGGTAGCAACTTTGAATTGAATCTGTGTTTAGTTTTTGTGAATATTATTATTATACTGTTTGTGGATTAATCTGTGTGATTAATCAGAGTTTCTGGTTTTAACAACATAAATGGCAAGTACAAGTACCAATTTGATGAACCCAAGTGGTCCTGTTCCAATGCATGGTGAGAAACGAGAAAAGTTCAATGGGAATGATTTTAAAAGATGGCAATAGAAAATGTTTTTCTATTTAACCATATTGAACTTGGCTAGGTTTCTCACTGAAGATGCTCCAAAATTGGAAGAAGGACAACCGGCTGACAAGGAAAAGGTTGTTGCGATAGATGCTTGGAAGCATTCTGATTTCCTTTGTAGAAACTACATTCTCAATGGTCTAGAAAATTCACTGTATACTGTATATAGTGCTTTGGATACAACCAAAGCATCATGGGAGAGTCTGGACAAGAAGTACAAAATTGAAGATGCTGTCTTGAAGAAATTTATAGTTGGTAGATTTTTGGACTTCAAGATGCTTGATTCTAAATCTGTAGTGAGTCAAGTTGAAGAACTTCAATTGGTAGTGCATGAGATTCATGCCGAAGGAATGTCTCTTAGCGAGTCTTTCCAAGTTGCTGCATTTATTGAAAAATTGCCACCATCTTGGAAGGACTTCAAGAATTACCTCAAGCACAAGCGTAAGGAGATGTCACTTGAAGATTTGATTGTTAGATTGAGAATTGAAGAAGACAACTAGATTTCTGAAAAGAAACTTGGCAGCAGTCCTATAGTCTCAAAGGCCAACATTGTTGAAGATGGTCCAAAGTTTAAGAAAAGGAAACGCTTCAATGAGGGATCATTCAAACAAGGCCATAGCAAAGGCCAGAAATTCAAAGGCAAGTGTTATAATTGCGGGAAGCCTGGTCACCGTGCCAAGGATTGCAAGAAACCAAATAATCTCAAGAAGAAGAACACTGAAGCCAATATGGTTGACAATACCACTAATATGATGGATAATATGAGTCTTTCGGCAGTGGTAATGCAATGTAACTTGGTTGGAAATACCAAGGAGTGGTGGGTGGACACTGGTGCCACCAGGTATGTATGTGCAAACAAATGGATGTTCTCTTCTTACACCCTTGCGAAGCAAGATGAACAACTGTATATGGGAAATTCTTCTACTTCAAAGGTTGAAGGTTTTGGGAAAGTGGTTTTGAAGATGACTTCTGGAAAAATCGTGACACTTAATGATGTGCTTCATGTGCCTGATATTTGCAAGAATTTAATTTCTGGATCCCTCTTAAGCAAGAATGGTTTTAAGCTTGTATTTGTTTCTAATAAGTTTATACTTTCTAAGAATGATATGTATGTTGGAAAAGGTTACCTTAGTGAGGGCCTTTTCAAAGTTAATGTAATGACTGTCACCAATAATGGTGCTATTAATAATAATATTGCTTCTATCTATATGCTTGAGTCCTCTAATTTATGGCATCAAAGATTAGGACATGTTAATTATAAATCCATTAAAAATTTAATTCATTTAGAATTATTTCCTAAAGTTGATTGTTCAAATAAAGATAAATGTCAAGTATGTATTGAATCAAAATTTTCTAAGTTACCTTTTTCTTCTGTTGAAAGATCAACTGAGTTGTTAGATTTAATACATACTGATATAGGTGATATGAAATATGTACCATCTAGGGGTAATAAGAAATATTTTATTACATTTATTGATGATTGCAGTAGATATTGTTATGTGTATTTACTTAATAGTAAAGATGAGGTTATTATTGCGTTTAAACAATATAAGAATGAAGTTGAAAATCAACTTAACAAGAAAATTAAAATAGTAAGGAGCGATTGTGGGGGAGAATATGATGGCCCCTTCGAGGAATTTTGTATAGAATTTGGTATTATACACATTAACAATTTGCTCCTTATTCTCCGCAGTCAAATGGGATTGCAGAGAGGAAAAATCGGATTTTGAAAGAAATGATGAATGCATTATTAATTGAGTCCGGTTTACCACAAAATTTGTGGGGGAAGCCATATTAACGGCTAACTTTCTAATTAATAGAGTGCCTCATAAAACGATACAAACCATACCATATGAAATATGGAAAGGAAAGAGACCTTCCTTGAAATATCTGAAAGTGTGGGGGTGCTTGGCAAATGTTGAGATTCCTAAACCTAAAAGGTTAAAAATTGGACCCAAGACAGTAGACTGTGTGTTTATTGGCTATGCACATAATAGTAGTGTATATCGTTTTCTGGTTTATAAGTCTGATGTATCAGATATCCATGTGAATACGGTTATTGAGTCAAGGAACGCTATGTTCTTTGAGAACATATTTCTGTACAATAAAAGTAATGATAATAACAACACTGTGATATCTCAGGATACTATAACTAATGATAAACTTGAACAGGAGGAACCTAGACGTAGTACTAGGCAAAGGACTTCAACATCCTTTGGTCCTGATTTTATGACTTATTTACTGGAAAATGAGCCTCGAACATTTGGAGAGGCTATGGGTTCCCCTGAAGCACCATTTTGGGAAGAGGCTATCAATAGTGAAGTTGAATCCATTATGTCAAACCACACTTGGGAGTTGGTTGACCTTCCTCCTGGCAATAAGCCTCTAGGAACTAAGTGGGTCTTCAAAAAGAAGATGAAAGCTGATGGCACTATTGATAAGTACAAAGCTAGGCTGGTAGTAAAAGGCTACAGACAACGTGAAGGCCTAGACTACTTTGATACCTATTCACTTGTTACAAGAATTACATCCATTCGAATGATGATCGCGTTAGCAGCACTGAATGGGTTGGAGTTACATCAAATGAATGTAAAGACAGCCTTCTTGAATGGTGAATTAGAGAAAGAAATTTACCTAGAACAACCTGAAGGATTTGTTGTCTCAGGACAAGAACGAAAAGTTTGCCGCTTAATAAAGTCCCTTTATGGACTTAAACAAGCCCCAAAACAATGACATGTGAAATTTGATGCAGTTATGTTATCAAATGACTTTAGTATTAATGAATGTGACAAGTGTGTATACATTCGAAATACTGAAAACGGGTTTGCCATAGTCTGTCTTTATGTAGATGACATGTTGATAACGGGTAATAATAATCAAATGATTAAAGCTACTAAGCGATTGCTTACCAGCAAGTCGACATGAAAGATATGGGTCTAGTAGATGTTATTTTAGGAATTAAAATCCATAGAACATCTGGAAGGTTAGCTTTATCACAAAGACACTATATTTCTAAAATTCTTGAGAAATTCAAGAGTTTAAACATAGCTCCTGTGTCGAACCCTATAGAAACTAGTCTTCGACTGTTAAGAAATACTGGTGAAGCTGTTAAACAAAAGGAATATGCTCAAGTGCTAGGCAGTCTTATGTATGTTATGAACTGCACTAGACCTGATATTGCCTATGTAGTAAGCATGTTGAGTCGCTTTACTAGTAATCCAAATGAGTTTCATTGGAAAGCTATGATAAGAGTTTTGGGTTACTTAAAGCAAACTCAAAATTTTGCTTTGCATTATGAGAAGTACCCTGCAGTACTAGAAGGGTATTGTGATGAAAATGGGATAACTAGCTCTAATGACACATGATCCACAAGTGGATATGTATTCACCCTTGGTGGGGGTGCTGTGTCTTGAAAGTCATCTAAGCAGACTTGCATTGCAAGATCAACTATGGAAGCAGAATTCATTGCTTTAGATAAAGTTGGTGAAGAAGTCGAGTGGCTTCGTAATTTTCTTGAAGACATTCCTAGTTGGCCAAAGCCAGTACCAGCAGTGTGTATACACTGTGATAGTCAAGCAGCTATTGGTAAGGCCAAGAATGTCATGTACAACGACAAGTCTAGACATATACGTCGTAGACATGATACCGTTAGACAACTACTTTCGAATGGAATCATCTCAATTGATTATGTGAAATCAAAAGAGAATATAGCGGATCCATTGACTAAGGGGATTCCTAGAAAGTTAGTTAAAAAATTGTCCAAAGGAATGAGTTTAAGGTTGATCCATTGTTGATTATTGCGGTAACTCTACCTAGTAGAGTGGAGATCCCACGAACTAGATTCAAAGAGACAACTAAGTGATGATCGACTGTTAACACTGTGGAGTTTTATACTCATACTCACTCCTAGACAAGACAGTGCATATATATAAGGGTAAGCTTTTAAGCTTTTAATGGTTTCTTAATCTGATGTGTTCAGATAATGTATGTTGACTTACATCACAAGGAATCACCTATGTGAGTGTGAAGTGTGGGCCGCTTCTATGATAATTTAAAACGGCTGATTCTCTAGAACACTCGCAGAACCAGGCGGTGTCCAAGGCCAAAATGGACACAGCATGAGAACTAACGATGCTAGAGGAGCAACTGTGTGACTCCTATTGTCTTGGTATACACTAAAAGGTCGACGGTTCAAGACAGCACGTCCACTGATTGACCAGTATATCCGATAGGTTTTTACTAGAGAAGGTTCAAAGGTAACCCCTACCTTTCTCAATGCAGTTGTTTCTCGTAAAGGAACTGCACTTTGCATACATGATCATTTGCATTTGGTCATGATGGACTAACTTCTTATCCATGTGGGGGATTGTTGGAATTTATGATAAAAATCTCATGGGTTATGAATAAGAAGAAGGTTGGAAAAGAAGAGGGAAAAAGGAATAAGGAATATGTGTGGATAGAAGTCCCACATTGGTTAGGTGGAGGAAAGTTTGAGAGTATATAAGCCTCAACTTTGCTCATACTAATTGAGCCCTTGGGCCAACCCACTTTTCTGGAGGGGTGAGGACTTAGGTGACCCTTGGTCCACCACACACATGCGTGCCCCCGTCCGGCCGACCGGCTCGGCTCGGTCGATCATGGCCTTGGCCATCGGCCGATCTGATCGTCCGTGCGTGTGAAATAAAAAATAATATTTTATTATTAAATTATTTTTTGAATTTCCGAACGTTGGTGCGTCTGTTTGCACAACACACCAGTTCGCAGCAACAAACGAGTCCATCTGATCAAGGTTTTTCGAAGTCTATAAATAGGGAGCCCTAGTCACAAAATTGAATCCGATTTTTTCTACATACACTCATACTGCATACATAAAACATTCTATGCGTTCCGAAAGCAGACTCGTTGGATTTGCTTGGACTTCAGATAAACAAAGCCATCTTTCTGGAGACGAATAATCCGCTCTATCCTGAGAGGCAATAGCTCAGAAACCTTCGGCATCCGTATTGAGGGAGCAATATTGTCTTAAGGACACAACGTAAGTTGGGCCCGGATTTCTGCATTATTCATACCATATTCGGCAGTCTTGTGAATTCGTTTATAGCTTTTTCATATTATTCATACTTGTTGTATGCTCTCTGTATGTGCTATTTATTTAATACAGATTCTTGTTATACTATTTTGTTTACTCTATATTCAATTTCTACCTACTCAATCCATTCTGAAAAACAAGCTTTTGATGAAACATGCAAATGATTCTAATATGTATCGAATTTTCATTCAAGATCCTAAGTTCTAACAACCACACGTAAGAATGAGAAAACAGTGTGTGAATTTAGCCGACAAATAAATGACAGTAATCTTCTCCTTTACTTTAACCAGCAGATTGTATCCTTTCTATTATTGTTTCACTTTTCTTCAACTACCGACACCATTTAAATAATTTCCTTCTCCACCTCAATTTAATTAGCCTTTTATATATTTTTTTGCCAACCACAAATTATCCTATGCTCGTCGTCACTTTTCACCTGTTGGTATCAGCTTCTTTTACATCTTCACACATAACTAATCTCCAAGAGCGTGGTGGGACATTAAATTTAATTAAAAGTCTCTAGGATTATAATCTCTGAGAGATTTCATGAAAAGAAAAAAAGAAAAAGAAAAAGAGAACGTAATTTTGATCATCGGAGTCTAATTTGGATAGTAGAAACTTAAATTCTTTTTTCTTCCATGTTTAAAAATAAATTAAAAATTTTAAATCTAGACTATTGAGACTATTTCAACTATACAAATTTCAGCATAGCGACGAGCACTATGGTGTTGACCAATGATAGCTGCGATGAGCACTTAAACCATACATACTAACCATGCAACACTACAAGGGTTTCAAATTTTTAATTATTTTTTATAAAAATGCGTGTCTATAAAAACACGATGTAAAACAACAAAGCGTGTAATCTCATGAATCATCATGAGCAATAAAAATTTTAGTGAGAGTATTTCTCCAATTTTTTTAAATAATTAAGTCATTTTCCTCCAACTCAACTTGATTCAAATAAGCTTTGTTCGGAAATTTTACATCATTTAACAATTTTTTAGGGGTGAGGGCATCTCCATTTCCCTTACCGTCAACTTCTTTAATCTTATTATTAGATTAATTTTAAATGGTTGGGATTCAATATCCTATAAAAATATTATTAAATAATAAATAATTCATATAAGTAAATTTAAATCATTAAAATGAGATATAACTAGTTTATATCATTATACTTTTATTAAAGTATTACACACGCACTTTTTATAGGATAAATCTAACCGTAGGAATAAAGAAGTAAAGGCCCCTCTTCTCCCCCATTTTTATTTATTTATACCCACACAAAGCCATCAAACTACTCCACATGGATGAGAGTAGTTGAGATTATAAAATTAAAAATTATTTAGCAGAGCACAACTCCATCAAGCTCATTTAAGTAAGCAGCAAATCAAACCTCGGATTCCGCCAAATTTTTTAAATATTATTCATCTCAACAGAATATACTTACACTATTTCTGAATTTTAAAACTGCATTATTTTCAATTTATTAAGGCCTAACTCTTTTAAAAGCGTGTCCGGTTGGTGGGAAGAGGGAGGGGAGACTAAAAAAAAAAAGGAGAAGTCGGAGAATTCCAATTTTCCCTACTCTTTTTTTATATTTGATCTCTAATAATTTTTTTACAACATCACTTATTCATTTTTTTCAACTATTTAAACAGTGGTTAAATGTTGGATTAAATTTAAACTACAGATTCATGTGAAGTCGATGCTGTAGCTGGCATCAAAGATAGGATTCTAGCTAGCCTTTTAAAACATTCATCCGAAGTAACTTTATCCTCTTTTAAAAAGCGTCCATTTAGAAAGAAATTTAAAAGAGCGTGTAACGAAAAATATATCATCCCCCATTAATAAAACAAAAGAATAATTGATGATGAGGTCAGTATCTCAAAACAAGAATGACATACTTGAAAGTCATTGCACGCATGAGACAGTTATCTGAGAACAAAATCATTATTCCTTATTGTATGTAAAAATAACGAGTATTGCCGAGAAAGAACCAGACCAGAGTAAAGTTCCAATATCATCTAATTGCAAAGTCAGGGAGATTGGGGTTGCTGCCCACTAATGTGGAGTATCATAGCTTGGATTGTTTCTATATATTCGCCTTTTTATTTTGTTTCCCCATGAGATATTAACGAATCTCCCATGCATGTTTTCTTTTCCAATCAATGCAATTTGAAATCTGGGAAGTGAAAGGGCTAGTGTTTCACAACGTAATGAACCAAGATTAAAATCTCCATTATAAGACATTTGGTTCCTAAATTTATCGTCCATGTCTGTAGTCTTATATCGAACTTCATTCTCTGCTGTTCATCATCCTTTTCTCTCTTTCTCATCTTTCTTCGAAACCTTATCCTAATTCTTATCTCAACCTTCGTGTCCATTTTCTTCTGTCTCAAGTCTTAACACACTTTACTTAATTTCTCGATCTCCCTCATCATCACGCCACAACAGTACCACCCTTACTGCCCAAATTATCATTCCCATTATATCACTCAAAGCGTCTTTACACATCACCCCCATCAATTCATTTATATATTTACTCTATACAAGTTTTTTTTACATATCTTTTTTTTTTTCCGATTACACCAATCCTAATTTCTATCTTTACACTATATACATCAAACTATTGTTTTAAAAGGCTTAGAAGAAGCAATAATGACAATATGGTCGGTCTTGCGATAAATTTAGTCTTGAAAAATAATAAAATTTTAATAAAGAGAATATATAAAATAAAAGAGTAAGAAAAATTAAATATAAATTTTTAACCGCACTTCTCTAATTATTTTTAAATTCAATTTATTAAAAAAAAAAATCTCCCATCGATACTTGCATATCAAATAAATCCTTGAGTTTTTGCGTTGGAATAAAAACGTTATCTAGAAGCTGTATTAAACGCAAAATGAGGGAAATTATTAAATTTTTCACTTTTCTCGTTATTCATGTAGAATTTTAGTGGGCATAGAAATCATTAGATGTGTGGGAAGTATAATTAACTTATATCTCAGCACGAAAGCATGTCTCAATGACTGGTCACAGGACCGAAACACTTTAAATGATTCTTAGCTCATTGTAATTTAGCGATGGACGGCTGTGAAAACTGGTGGTTTTCGACGTAGCGATTTTAAAAAACGGAACAAAATACAAAAAAATTATAATAGTTTTTTGGCCTTAAAAACAATTGTATTCATATCACATAATTCAGTACCATCACCACCAATAATATAAAATATCCAAGAGTATGCGGCTTATTTCCATTTTTCGTACTGTATAAATTATAAAACATGCTTTAATTATATATATAAACCCTACTTTTAAGTGTGTGACTCCCCAATAACTTCCATCTGCATTTGAGAGGGAAAAAATGGAATTTGGAGGTGCTGAACGCCTCCGAAAACTCACTCTAAATCAAGATCTAGACTCCAGAGATTTTTATTTATTTTGGGTTTATGGAAATGTCTCTTCTTAATTAGCTAACAAACAAATCCTACAATGACACTTGTAATTAAAGGGCATGTAAGCTCTTGTTTAGGATGTTAATTGGCTTCATAAATCTGCCCCAAAAAAGGTCCACTATTTTTTCTAGCCTTGGTGGAGCATTGTGAGCCAAGTATTTCGAAATATTATCTCAAGAATTAATGCCTTAATCCTCATATAATTGCATAGCCAATAAGGATAATGGAGCAATAGGGAGATGCCACATGGAAATCAATCCAAGGGCTTGAAATGGCCAAGGATGTCGACCAAGGCATTAAGGGGGAGGATTAAAAGTTTAAAATGATGACTAGGCCATGTGAGGGAGGATATTATACAAGGGTTAAAAGGTAATTTGGCATTTGTGGGGTCCACATGAGCTTGCCACTTGACAAGGGAAATAAAATTAAAAGGAAAAACTTGTAAAAATAATAAATATTTTTAGAGTAAAATACTCTAACTTTTTCTTATATTTTGCCTTAATTACACCTTAGCTCCCTATATTTTAAAAACATACACTTAGATCCAAATCGTTAACTCCGTTAAGGATTTTGATTTTTTAATTAATATTTATATTAAAATAAATTTTATTTACTAATTTACCCTTCACATTAATAATTTTCTAATTTTGGCTAAAATTATTTAAATAATTTAAGAATTATTTTTATTTTTCTTAATTTATTTTTTACTTTTGTAAATAGTTATCTATTATTATATTTTCATATTGAGATGAACACTTCATTAATTTAATTAATGAAAACAAAGAAAACTTAATTAAAAATGTGATTAATTCTTTTAATAGATGTATAGTTAAATAAACGTATTTAAAAATTATTATAAAAAAATTATTTGAAAAATTAAAATTAATATATGTTACATAATGTCTCAAATTTACATTATTAATAACATGTGGTGAACTAATCATGGTATCGTGGCTCAAAAAAAAAAAAAAAAAATATTTAAAAAATTAATAAATATGATTTTTTTTTGAATATAATAGAAATTAATAAATTTTATAATATATTGCAAATTTTGAACATATATATTAGAATTATTTCTGTTAGTATACAAATATCTTTAGGCAAATATAAATGTTCATTCATTTGTTGAAAAGGGGTGTTTAAGTCAAAGCAAATGTTTAATAATCAAACTTAACGGCCAACTAACCGTTGAGTAGATGAAAATGTAATCTCAAATATGTAAGGGAGATTTTTGTAGCATGTATTCTAATTTCAAGGGAGGTCTATATACGTTTTTAAAATAGAGTGGAGGTTTGTGTAATTTAGGTAAAATAAAGGGGTAGTTAATGTATTTTACTCATATTTTTATCATTTATGGAATTTTTTTTCCTAGTATCTCCTCCCCTTATTTTTTTTCACTTTTCTCTCCATCTAAAGATAGGTACTCCCACGACCTCATCTTAGTTTCTGTTTTCCGCGCGCGTCCAAATCATCTAAGTTTACGTATTATATTGAGCGTGCAGATTTATTACTCTTAGTTTATATATATTCAACTCGTTTGCAAATATTTTTAATCAAGTAGAATCTTATTTAAAGAGTAGTGTGTTTGTGTATATATATATATCCCTAGCTTTTCATGTCTGTGAGTCTTGGATTAATGGGCAATGGCGGACAAGTCTATGAATTTTTGGTTGAGAAGGAAATATACCTATAACACTAGGAAGAGTTACATGCGTCATAAACAATAAACCATACGATAATGCAATTTTCTTATCAATATTAAAGAACGGTGCGAAAATTCTTGATTAATTCATAATGAAGGCCACACGTTTGTAAAATATAAGTTCTGTGGTTTTAATTTTTTATTTTATAAAAGATAAAAATTCTATATATAAAAAGATTAGTACAAAGTCCAAATATTATAAAATAAAATAAGACGACAAACATGGGTTTAAAATTGTGAAAACCTAGAAGATATGAAATGTCTATAGCTACCAGATGATATGAACGATTGGGGTGAGGGGCATCAAATTATAGGAGGCCGAACATTAGTCACCTTACTCCCTTATATAGATCCAATATTCAGGAGCTAATACAAGTTTTAGTAGCTAACAAGCATTTATATTTTGGGGGTTGCGTGAGATGAATATAACTTAATAATTATAAAATTTGAAGAAACCTTTGAAATATCTCAAAGAAAAAATCACATAAAGAAAAAACCCCTCAATAAAGTAAGACAATAAAAAATGTCAAATACTTGGAGTAGATTGGGAAAATCACAGGCAACGAAGGTTTGGAAGCTTCTAGGAATGTGACCCACTCTTTAGAGGCCACTATCCTTTGCTCATGCAATTCAACATATGCAAATGCAACCACGAGGAATAAGGGAAAAGGAAATAAAAAAAGGAATTGAAACCTGTTTCAGTATGGGATTGGGTTCTCTCAGAATCTTTTATCTCATTTTTTTTTCAGAATTATATCTCAACCCTCAGATTAAAAAAAATAGATAGTTTAGATTTCATATTTTATAAAACTCTTATTTTAAACATAAATAAATTTAAAATATTAAAATCTGATATACACCATTCATAATTGCAACACAAACAAGATTTTAAAAAATTAAATTATAAAATACAATAATAATTGTCATCTCATCCCCATGTAATGTTGCTCAACAATTTTCATATAATTTTCCTAAATTTTTAAGTTATGAAATTAATTATTTGTCCAAGTTTCGCAGCTACATAATTGTGAGGGAAAATTCAAAAAAAAAAAAAAAAAAAACTCCAAAAGATTAAAATCTCATATTAGTTTTGATTCATTCCTACAATACTTTAGGTGTCGATACATTTCATTAGCAATATTTCACAACTCATTTAAGTAGGAAATCACTGATTTTAGATTTTCAAATTTTGAAGGTACTTTTCTAAAATTTTATCTAATTACAACATTCGTGGTATATATTTTAATAAATTTATTTTATAGCATAATTATATCATATAGGGTTTAGGCAAACTTTTAAGGCAATAACATGCATTTGGAGAGACTTGGGCCACTGATAGTAGAGGAATCTCTCAAAAACACGGAAAAAATAGTGAGGAGCTAATGCTAGCTATGTAGCTAATGTGATAGATCACTAGAAGGCCACCTCCCACGTAATGAAAGCTCAATCATTCGAGTTCGCAAAGCTTTAACATTAATGTCATAAGGCTACAGATTAAAAGATCAAACATGCAACCTTTCAGTTAATTATACACACACACACTTACATGCTTTTTTGCCACAAGCTATTAGCAAAATTTGAAATTAAAAAAATGGCGTCTTTATAGATAGTATAACCTTTAAACTCTCACATATGCAAAGGGTGAAAACAGTAGCTTAAAAGGGAGAGTATTATTATATGCATTAAAGCTTTAATGAGGATGCATTGAAGATCTATATCTGTTAGTTTGTGTCTTGTATTTTCCCCATTCAATGGGTAAATGAATCTATCTTGTAATTTTCTTCTTTGTTGTTACAGACATAAATATCCTGAGTTTCTCAATTAGTAAAGCTTTCATAGTCTTGATTATGTGGCTATCTCCGGTTTCAATATGTTGCTTCTTTTGATTGGCTGAGTTGGCTTCACATACTTCCAGAAGAATCCTCTTCCTGTTATTATTTATTTAAACCACTTTACCATTCTGTTTTCTTTTGCTTTGTTTTCAAATTAGTTAGGATGAGAATTATTTTATTTTTTTCTTGATTTGCTCTGCTGCAATTTGATTGGACAAGGTGTGGTTAGATTGCTTTGAACTCTTGTTTCTTCAGTTAGAATGTTTTCCAGGAACTTTTTATTTTTGGAAAATTCCATTAAAGGATCTGAATTTGATAAAAATTAAATTGAATGATATCAAAATTTGTAGTAACTCCAAATGATCAATAGTTCCTATTTACTTTTAGGTATTTATTATGAGGTTTGCCAGCTACTTAGGAAAGTTACAATAACTTCCATAGTAATTTTTCTAAAATCTGATAGCAACTCTTGATAATCTTTCAGGCCACTTTTGGTACACATGAAAGGAAGTTCCTGGAAGAGAAAATCTTCCCTACTTGTTTGGTTCAACAGATGTAGCCTTCTTAAAGAACCATGCTTCCCTCAAGGAAGTAGGTCTTCTCCACATTTAGGTTATGATACTTTGTGTCCTTCATGGAATCCAAAGTTTGCCCCCATTTTGACTTGAGTTATCAAATATTCTAACCAATGGTGCATCTAATTGCTAAAGCAGTGAAGCCGTTGGGGATTGTGTTCAGCACCCCATACTCATTCTAGATGAAGCCCTTACCAGCTTGCAGCCTCGTCAACTTTGTCGAATTCAGATGAAGCCCCTGCATAAATTGATGTCACTGTTTGCCTGTTTCTGAACTCATCTATATGTCTTATGCTTTAAGCCATGAAGCTTGTGGCCTAGATGCTTTTATCCCTCTTCAGATTCATCCGATGATTTTGTTTGAATCACATTTTTGCCTTCTGCTTCACCTCATCTTTCCTTTTTCTTAAAAATAATTCCTTCCACCCAAATATGATATTGATATAACTTTTGTCATGTATGAGTCCTTTATATGTAATTTTTCCTTTTATTGTTTTGTAAACAACTAGCCCGTTATGTCTTAATTACTCACATACATTTCACATTCATTAAAAGTTTGTAGCATGGAACTTATATGGTGTGACTATGCAAACACGTAGATATTTCTGACAGAGGACATGGTGAGTCGTATGTCCAATAATCTTAAATTGAACTTCAAAGAATTGTTGTCGGGCCTCACTTTTAATCTCTGTTGTTTTTGGTATAATGTTTGTTATGCTAAAAAATTTGAAAGTATCAGCCATCTTTTTTAATATATTGCATTAAATTATTAAAGATTGGATAACTTTTTGAGTATTTTGAGTTTAATTTGAATTCTGTATACCAGTCGTCTATCATGGCATTAAGAGAGTGAAATCATTTCTTTTAGCTGTTGTGGAAAAAAACAAAGAATGAAATCATTATCAGCTGGTAAAAATTCAGGATTTGATAACTTTATGTCCTTCATAAGCAAACACTTTTAAGATATTCAATAATTTTGAACATTTTTAAAATCCTTACAAGTATTTAAAGATGGAATTACCTAAAATTACATTTAAAAAAAAGAGTGGCTCAAACACACGAGAAAGTACTAACATGATCATCGCCCATCTTCAATCTCAAATGCTAACTGTTTTTGTATGCTATCATAGGCAGTGAAGTGCTAGCACTAGCATTCCCATATCCATAAGCTACATGACTATGCACGCATTCACATTCTTCAGACATCATATCCCCTCCTTTTACCCAAGGATGAATTTTCATTGCAATTAGACCCTCTAATTCTGTTGCTATTTCTCTCATAGTTGGCCTTTCCTCCCCATTCACTCTAATGCACCTCCTTGCTAAGAAAGCAACCTCCTTTAATTGCTCTGCATTCTTTTGATCCAACATTTGATTGTCAAGAATATGCCATAAGTTGTCTTCTTTCATTGAAAATGCAAAGTGCATAGCCAAATTTCTTTGTTCTGGCCTATTGAATTCAACCGCTTTATTCCCAGTGATTAGCTCCACAAGCACAACCCCAAAGCTATATACGTCATTTTTCTCATTCAGTTCACCTGTAAGTAGGTACTCTGGGTCCAAATATCCTAATGTCCCTTGAACTACGGTAGAAACTTGAGTTTCATCGAGAGGAACAAGTCTTGAAGCTCCAAAATCAGAAACTTTTGCTATATGATTGTGATCTAATAGTATGTTGGCAGATTTAATATCACGATGAATAATTGGGATGGAAGCAGAAGAGTGTAAATATGAAATGGCCCCAGCTGTTTCTGTAGCTATCCTTAATCGAGTCTCCCACAAAAGAGAGTGCTCATTCTTTAGTGGGTCTATATGGTCAAGAAGGGTGCCATTGTCCACAAACTCATAAACCAATAAGGGAACTTCAGTTTCAAGACAACACCCAAAAAGTTTAACCACATTCCTATGGTTGATTTGGGAAAGTACAGCCACTTCATTGATAAAATCATTAACTTGTCTTGAGTCACCTCCTACTCTGGACTTTTTAATGGCAACAAATGAATTATCTGGTAATATGCCCTTGTAAACTATGCCTTGTCCTCCACGTCCGAGAATTCTGCTCTCATCAAAGTTGTTTGTGGCAATTTTGAGCTCGCCTTCAGTGAAAATTTTGGTTCTATCAGTGTATCCTTGTTGTTGATGAAGTTGTTGCAGCATATAATTTCCTCCATTTTGCTCAAAATATTGTCTTCTAAGTTGTTTTAGTGCTCTTTGCTTGTTTCCCCAGCATAATGTTGAGACCAATGTAAAGATAACAAGCAAGCCGATAGAAATGCCTACAAACAAAGTTCAAAAATATTATTGAGAGTTGTTAGTAAGCGGTGTTGTTTATCAATAAACCATGGCTTTGAACACTTCATGATAGTGATGTTTTGTTTATTCCCCATCACCCCCCGGTCCAATAGTGTTGATTCTCTCTTGTTGCAGGTGAGTTTTTTGGGCAGAGATAAAGAAGCATGTTTGTGGTTTTTGAACTCAAATTGGTAATGCTTTGAATGAAAACAAAAGTTTCTTTAAATATGGAAAGGAAGCATGCAAATTAACCATTGTTACACAACTGAAATAAATTGTTCAGCGATTGACATAGCTTAATAAAGATATTAGCATGTCATTATAAAGTTGCTGATGTATTATGTGTCTTGATCTGTAATATAAAGCTACATTTTTTTTTAATATATATATATATATATATATATATATATATATATATACATATAATGCCAAAGTTGTTGACTGCCTTTTATTTTTATTCATGGAATGGGATAACAACTATTTTTAGACCCAAATCAAAATCCGGTCAATTTAACATTGTTAGCTAAGATGAGTCAAGCGATAAAGGGTTAATTACTACTCCTTCGGTTCTAAATATATGATATAATTTATAGTTCAAATTACATTACAAAATATGTCATATATTTATGATTGGAGCTAGTATGATATTCTTACCCAGTGACATTTCTTTGAAGGGGAACTTGCAGCCTGATCCGTTTGTATAGCCATCACCTCTATAACCCCATGGACATGAACAAGTATAATTTCCATCGACGTTGTGGCATTTCCTACTGCAATGATTGTCCTCATTGCACTCATTAATATCTGCAAAATTAATCTTTAAGCTAGTTATACATAACTCCAAGCACAACTATTATAAATATAAAAATCTTGTTATAGGCATCATATCTCAGACAAATTTAGAGAAATTAAAATTAAGGGTTAATATAATTTTTGTTTCCTCAAATCTCATCTCATTTTGGTTTTAGTCTCTTAAGTTATGTTTCATTAAGTTTAAAATATTGGGTTAATGTGCAATTTTAAGTTTTGAAGAGTTTAAAAGTAGACATAATATTTAAAAACAAAACAATTTTAGCAATTCCGTCAAATTGGTCAAAACCTCATTTTTTTTTCTTTGTTTTAAATGTGAGATCCACTTGTTCTCCTTCTAACTTTATAGTTATAACAGACGTTTGTGTCACTTTTATGGAATTGCTAAAATTTCACCATTTTAAACATACTTTGTCTATTTTTTCTCCTTTTAAAACTTAATTGTATCATATGCTCTTGGCGAAAAAGTTTGTGTTTAAAATTGTATCTTAACCCTAATATATTAATTGCTATAATTAAATAAAAACATGAATCATGTCATTTGAATGACCAAAGCCATAGTTTGAAGCTACTGGGACTAAAGCCAAAATAGGGGCAAATTTGAGGGTTCAAATATTAACCATCTTTAGTTCGAAATATAAAACTCAATTAAATTTTTTAATAGAGATTAAAAAAGCTAATTAAATTACTTTAAAATATCTATATCTATATTTATATTTTTTCTTCAAAATAATTTTTCTGATTTATAAATTGATACATAATATACATATTATTAAACAACTTATTTATCTTTCTTTATTTATTTATTTTTTTAAAAAAAGTCTAACAGTATTATATTTAGGAATGGAGTGAGTATTAATCTATAAAATTAAACCTGCGTAGCAAGTTGAAGACAGAGTAGCTCTGTTTCGTAAATTCCTAAAGCTGATTGAGGCTTACCTTTGCAGCCGGTATCGAGATAGGGATTGCCTCTGAAACCATCTTCACATACGCAGTAGTACCCAATATCACTTAGTGACTCTTTACATCTACTGTTTTGCTTGCAGGCATACCTCCTTGCATCTTTCTTGGCTTCACGACATGTCTGATTGGAAACAGCCCAATCCACAACCAGGGGAAATTGTGTTCTGTTGTTGAGATTAAGCAGCTCTCGATTTGAGAAGTTGAAGGATCCTTCCTTGGCAACAAATGCATAGCCGCAAGGGTTGAAGTCACGCACCTTCGTGTAATTCTTAAAGCTCCGTAAGGTGATGTTATAGTTCCTTATGGCTTGAGGGAAACTGGTCTGACTGCATCCCACACCAGAGCATGCCCCTTCCTCAAACCTCGTCTCGTTACTGCAACTCAACGAGCAGCCAGTGCTAAACGTGCTGTTCGCGTCACTGAAGTAAGCGTAGGTGTCACAACCCACCACAGTGAATCTGTTCTCCGTGTTTGATATAGAAAACTTACGGAACCGTATCCAATTATACGAATAGCTTGAATCATGGCAATGGTAGGAAACGTTTGGGGAGACGGTTAATTCAGGAGGATCCAGGGAGATGTTGAGGACTGGTACATTAGAGCCGTAAATCAATTGTGTTGTGGCTTCTCCAGATGGTGACATGGTGGTTGTGCAATTCACGGAAAATAATTTATCGATGTAGCAGTTCTCGCTAGTGCCAAAGGGATATGGGATGCTCACGTTCCCACATTTATAGTTGCAACCCGGTTTCGTCTGGGCTTCGTCCGCCGCTGCTGCGACGGCCGTGGTGACCAGCAATGCCAGTTTCAAATGCAGTGAGTTCAACAAACCCATCTCTCTTGTCGATATATAGATCGGATTTACAGTGTGGGATAGACTGGGATTAAGAGCTAGGTGGCTGGCTATTATATATGGATCATTCAAATCCTGATCATTCAACACTTCACGAAGCTTCATCTGTAACGATCTCATATTATTAATTAATGGCGCGTCTGAATCATTGACGCAAAGGGTCTTAGTCTTCTCTCGTTGCTTTGTTCTTTAATTTTTGTTGTCTTTTTAAGGGACGACTTTGACTATATGTGGTTGTTAGAGTGGAAATTGGGCGGTTGGCTCGTTTAAACCCTTTTAAGCTAAAGGCCGGGTTTTGTAAATTAGTGCCTTAAAAGAAAATTAGGTCTAAAAGGGCCAACCCTATAGGGCTGAGGGCCTACCTGTTTTTTTTTCCTTCTATTCTTCCATGTAATATTTAAGCTCTTATTTATACTAGCAACAACTAGATGCATATATAGATTCACATATAATGATAATTTACCAATTTATATGTATTTTATATTTGTTATAAGTTATTTATCTTTTTAATTACACAAACATAATAACTATGCTCTGATTTGATGATTTGGTTTATTATTTATTGTAAATAAAGATTATGGATATATTCATGATGCAAGAGAAGAAATTCATGATATTTTTACCCATGAAGCAAAGCCTACTACTACTGAATGAAGACAATCAAATATATTTGAAATATGTGATTGTGGCGAAAAAGATGAAAATAATATATAGTCATCATACTAATGTTACCTAGTGGTTAGCTTCTTATACTTTGTATGACTTATTTGTAGACAATAATTTACCTTTGATGATGAATAGACTATGTGTGTTTGTTGTTTAGAACTTAGTATTGACAACATCTCTATTTGTTACATTAGAACTTTAATCTTTGACTAATTATATTTCTTTGAAAAACAAATGCAAGGAATTAAAATTTAGAAAAATGACTTCCGGCCTTGCAAGGCCGCTTGTGACCTGTATACTCAGAGGTCGGGCCTTGAAAAATAATGTTTTTCTTATCCCGTTCTTCATGAGCTAGCTCTGATTCCCAACTCTATAGTGGTTGTAGTTGTCCGATCCCTTGATGCGTATGTTTACTCAATCAGGATTTATTTGGCGTTCCTTGTTCATACTGCTCGTAAAGTATCCTTAGATACATACATACAACTAAATAAGAAAGATCGAGCGAAGCCTAAATCAATTAGGGAAAGAATTTCAGGCGTATGAGAAATTTGATTGACTCCCAGCATTCCCACTTGGTGTATTATTTGTTATGGGTTCAATCTCTTTCATGCTAGGTGTTTTGCTCGTCTCTATTTGGGCCATTGTATATAAATCCCTTCTTTATATATACCAATATGGATATGTTGTCATTTTCTGTATGAAATTAGTCTTGTGAATTTTTTTGGTTTTCGCGTTCCTTTCATCACAATTTTTTCCCAAAAAAATATGAAATCATTATCGACCTATAATAATTCGGGATTGGGATTCATACACTTTTAATCTTAATCAATTACATTTAAGATATTGAATAAAGAACATTTTAAATAATTTTACAAGTTTTCTAAAATGGTGTAGCACCTAAAATTTGGAAAATATGGAGCCAACACCAAAATTTTAAAAAATAATAATTTTGGTTACCATTTTTTAAAAATGAAAACCAGATGGGGTTGTGGAGTTGATTGTACGTGGGGAAGGTATTAGGCTTCCCACAATACCCGTTTATAAGAACGGTTACCCTAAGTCAATTATTTAAAATTGGATATGGCCTTTAATTTTATTTTAATTATCCAAAGAAGAAAAGAAATTAAGAAAATATTTACAAAAACAATAAGACATTAATAAAGGGAAAATTGTTTATTTACAAAATTAGACTTAATCTAGGAAGAGAGTTGAGGGCCTACGTACCTTTTAGAGGAATCAAAGCCTATTTAGTTCAAGGGGTAAAAGGGTGTGTCACAATTAGTTGGTATTTTTTAGGAAAAAAAAAGGTTTATTTAATTAATTTGAGAAAAATATTTTTGTTTGGTTTGTGTTTTTTTTTTTAAAAAAAAAAACCATTTTCCTTATTTTCTCATATGAAACCAAATTAGTTTATTTTAAAAAAGGAACCTATTTTTTTTTTCCTTTTTTTCACAAACCCCTCCCCCCGCACCGGGGGGGTGGAACAAGAGTTCATCAAGCCAACAAGGATAAGTAAGGATATGATCACCATATTAATAAGGAGGTCTAAGACTAAGATCAAACCTCACATACATGCACATCATACAAAATAATTTCAAGAAGTGACAAGCATATATCTTTCTATCCTTGCAAGCTATACACACAAGAAGGTGAGAAAACCACATGGATAGTGTTATTATTTAATTGATAATTTATATGATAAATTTTAATATTTTTAAAAAATAATACTCGTAGATGATATTTGATTATGGATATTATATATGTATAATACTGAGAATGTGTAGATAATATAAACTTATTATGTTGTCCACTAGATGATATTTGATTATGAAATGAATGTTGATGATTATAGAAGGAATGTTGAGGGAATCTCCTTAAGGTTATGAAAATAAAAAGTAATTAGTACCAAAGAATAATAAGAGAGAAACAAATTGAAAATCAAAGATTTCTAAAAAAATATTTATCATATTTGGTAAGCTTGATAAGCACATAGCCTCTCCAAAAAACATTGACAGGAAAAATAAAACGAGAGAGAAGTTGGAGAGGAAGAAATGAAGGAGTGTGAGAAATGAGGTGTGGTTGTGGTATTTATAGGGAAATATGCGTTAAACTTGTAGTGATTTATGTGACAGTTTTTAATTTGTACCAATTAATGTGATGGTGTTTGTAGCGGTTTTAAGTTTTGTAGCAGTTGGGTTAATCCATTGGTTTTTTTTTTTTAAAAAAAAATATATATAGATGGATCACAGTAAGATAAACATATTTTTTTAAATCAATCTTCGTCACCATCACTACAAAAAAGATGGGGAGAAAATGTTAGTTCCGAGTTTAATACGTTTGAACAAAAATTAAACTTAAATTAATTGATAATAAAACGTAACTTTAAAAAACTCACGTAACGATAGGTAAATTGTTATCGCCTTTAGGGAAGAAGTCTTTGAAATTGGCAGGCTGGAATAGCTCACTCTTGTAGGTGATGTTATCACCATTGCCTATGTCATAAAGGCCTTGAGGCTTTAAGTGAACCACTATATTCCAATCCTTGTGCCTCTTGTTATAGACATAATAAATATGGTGTGCCTCTAAGACAAGAATATATGACTCATCATCTTGAGATTGATCAATGTGAATTGGCCGGGAGAAATTTGCTGATGTAATGCCTAATCGTCAATTGTGAGTCCCCAGGAAGTTGTCATATTTGCCTACAACTACTTGATTAGCGTCGCGCGGAAACGGCCTTAGTAATTTATTTCGATGAAATCATGAAGAATTACAAAAAAAAAAAAAAAAAAACGTTGGATCAGGGACGAAATTACATAAGACAAGAATATATGGCTCTTCATCTTGGACTGACCAATGTGAATTGGTTGGGAGAAATTTGCTGATGTGATGCATAAGTCATCAATTGTGAGTCCCCTAGAAGTTGTCGTATTTGCCTACAACCACTTGAACATGGTCATGCGAAAACAATTTTGGTAATTTATTTCGACAACATGAAGAAACACTACAAAAGACATTGGATCAGTGACGGAATTACCGTAGGAAATTACCGACAGAATTCTTTGGTAAATTACTGATGGAAATTACTGACGGAGTTTCGTTGGTAATTTCATTTGTGACAGAAATTACCAACAAAATTCCGTCGGTAATGACTTTTGCCACGGCTTTTTCTGAGATGGATGTTTTCCGTCGAAAATCCAATTACCAACGGAATTCCGTCGAAACGCAAATTATCAAAGGAATTTCATCAGTAATTTCCTTCAGTACTTCGGCATTTTTTAGTATTGAAGCTTTCCATAATATGGAATGTCTCTGAATTGCATGTACCTGTCACTATTGCTCGCATAACTCCTCATCCCAAAAGTGTCATAAACACCTGAGTTTTGGGTTAGCAATCCTTGATCTCGTGAAACCATGCAAAACTTGAACTATTGACATTATATGCTATAAACCTGGTTGCATGGTCAAGAAGGCCGAGTGTGAGAGCTATGAAATCTAGACTCTGTTGGTTATGGTCATTTAGTGTTCTCCACACAAACCATCCTGAGAATTCTTTGTGGACCTTTCTGTCAATTTCGGAGGATG
The DNA here is from genome assembly GCA_019022615.1 of Acacia melanoxylon. NCBI lineage: Eukaryota > Viridiplantae > Streptophyta > Magnoliopsida > Fabales > Fabaceae > Acacia > Acacia melanoxylon. The sequence goes on from JAFJYJ010000011.1 coordinate 6,941,140, forward strand.
TCTGTATACAGATCTTGAGTTGATGCTTCACATGACTTCTAAAATCCCTGCATTTGATCATGATATGGCGATAATGAAATGTAAGTATAAAATGTAAGGAAATATATAGGATAACATATGAGTGTACAATGCTTATTGAAGGAAGGGTTTAACTTTAATGCAATTAATCAAGATATATCTATGTGCTTGGAACTTCTCAGTTATCGTCAGTTTGAATCTCTCACTTTCTCCATCTGGCTTACCAACACCAAGGATTAACAACTCTCTTAATGATGGCTCAGGTTTAGGTTTAGAACAATCGTCTGCACGAGGCGGTCAGTTGAAAGACGTTTCAATGTCATCAAAGTACACTAAACAAAAATAAAGGACCTAATCCCATATATAACCTTCAGCTATAGAACCTTCTGGCCACACTTTATTCCTTATGTAAGATTTCAATTTTCCAAGAAACCTATAAAGTAAAGGAAAAATGTCAATAAATGTTGAAATGTGCGACTAGCAAATTTATAGAGTAATGCTAATGCGTATATGTAAAATGAGTATCTCTCAATCGGATACATCCATCAATATTGCACTGGGCCAACTAGCTTTGTTTTATAAACATGGTGTATTGTCAAGTAAACCATCACCGTGAAAAAGGACGAACAAAAGATAATCTCCAAATGATACCGTGTAAGAATGATTTTCTATTGTAGCTAATCAAGCTTCTCAAAAATCAAAACCTTGGGATACAACTTTTAAAAGAAAGAAGGGTTAAGGTGCAGATTTGCCAACAAACTATTACCTGAGGAGCGTCTGGCACAAAAAACAATTGAAGGGATCAAATTGGGCAACGAACTATTAAAAAGTAAAAAAAAAACAATTTTGAACAGATTCGCCAACGAACTATTACCCCGTCATTGTCTTGGTGTCTCCATCTTCCATTAACTATCACAGTGTTGGCAACGTCGGTGTCTCCAAAGCTTCCATTGTTGCTGGGTGTTCCACTCACCCTCTTGAACTCATCCAGCAGTCCACAGCTTTCGACCGGCACGCGCCTTGCACCCTAGTTGTGTGCCTCCAATGCCACAAGCGTAACCGCGCCGCCACAACGCCTCGCCGTCGCATGGGTCTCATCTCTGTTGGTGTTTGCCTTATCTAACAAGAAGGCTTAACTGCTCTTTTCTCCTGTGTTTCCGCCACCGTCTTACGTCAGTGCCTCATATTTTAACGTAATAGTGAAAGTTGTTTTTTTTAATAGTTATTTGGTATTTTTTTTTCACTTTTTAATAGTTCGTTGGCCAATTTGGTCCCTTCAATTATTTTTTGTGCTAGACGCTCTTTGAGTAATAATTCGTTGGCAAATCTGCACCTTAACCTAAGAAAGAACACAACTCCACCAAAACCTTAGAACACAAAATATGTTATTTGTAGCGGTTTTTTTTTTTTTTTTAACCACTACAAATTAACCGTTATGAACCATCAGTTTTTTTTTTAGTGCACGTATTCACATTCTTGAGGCATCATATCCTCTACCTTAACGCAAGGATGATTTCGTAGTGAATCTGTTCTCGTCACTAATAAAAGCGTAGGTGTCACAGACTACCACGGTGAATCTGTTTTTGGCGGTTGATATTGAAAACTTACTCAGCCGTATATTGGGCTCCATGACGTAGGGTTTGAATAATAGCAATTCTTGGAAATTTGTGGGGAGACGATCAATTCAGGAGGATCCAAGGATATGTTGAGAACAGGTATGTTGCCTTTCCTCAGGTACGCTATGGGTTGTCTAGATGATGGTGTTGTTGTGCAGTTGATGAAGAAACTTTTAATGAAATAGCACTTTTTGCTAGTGCCAAAGGGATATAGGATGCTCACGTTCCCACACGTGTCCTTGCAACCCGGTCTCGTTTGGGCCACCGTCGCCGCCGTGGTGCAGAACAGCAATACCAGTTTCAATTGCGGTGCACTCATCAAATAACTCGTCTCTCTCATATCAAAGTATGTAGGATTTCTAGTGTGGAATATTGAGGGAATAAAGAGCACAGGTTAAAATTGTTTATGCTACGAACATCTATTTTTGATTATGACTTCCAACATCATGAATAAGAGTATTTTGTGTGATAATGACGACGACGACGCACTAGAATCTTCAATAATACCTTCATTAATAGCTTTTCTTTGTGATTCTATAAGAGATCAAATCATTTATTATACACAAGACCCCCTTAGTAGTGTGTTGTTTCCCTATTTTGACATATTCTATTATTTAGATTCAGTGGAATGTAATTGTATCCCGACCATGAACAACTGTGTTTGGTATTTTGTAGTAGACTATTTTATTGTTAAATGTTATGGATATGAGTATTTAATTTTATTAGGGAAAAAACATTATTTTTATGACCTTAGTTAAATTTTGTAAGTTTTAAAATAAAACATCACTCTTATATGTTTAAGGTTTCATTTTTTAGCCATCAAACATTTAACTATCAAATAAATTATATATATCAATCGAAAAAATATTGTTTTAGATAATTACTATTTATAAAGGATTTTTGTCCATACAATTTATTAATACATGCATATATGTTTGATATATTTTTTATCATGTTACATAATTTACTAAGGTTATAATTTTAATTTTGTACACAAATTTATGTATTTTTTGGTATTTAATATGAAATTTAATGTTAAAAATAATTAAAATAAAACTTTATCATTTATATGCAATTATCACAAAAGGTAATATTCTTTTAGTAATTTGAGCATAAAAAGATATTCTTTCATTAGAAGTTCGAAAAAAGTCTGTTATGAAAAAGAAAAAGAGGGTTGAAATCTACACATTGATTTTTTTTCGTGATTTTTTGTAAACCGTATGCAATAATAATATTCAACACTATCATTTTATCAAAATCACTTTTTAAAAAGAATTTATTATGTTTAAAATCTATTATAAAAAAAATCACTTTTACCCCTTTTTCTCCATAAGTTATTCTTTAAAAGTTAATACAAACACTCTTATATCTCACTTATGTTCGAACTTCAAAGGTATAATGAACAAAATATAAATATAATATCTGCGCATGCATGAATAATGCTAAAATTTCTTTTTCAAGTGCATAATGGTGGGCATTGGTGGGATTACCACTAGTGTTTGGCAAACTTTAAAAAAGTGCTGCTGAAAACAAAACCATGGTTTTACAAAATGTTTGCCAACCACTTGATTTTAATATAATGCTATCGCGTGAGTCGATAAAATATGTAATTCTTTTATACTCAGAAATTATTAAGCGAATAGGAATCCATTCAATAATAAATACTCATCATCAACAATGGGTTAGAGGTGCAATTTGTACTACAAAAGTGTTCCTATAATTAGGACCAGAAGGAGTATATCTTATATTTAGAACAGGAAAAGTACCATATACATGTCCCTTAAAATACACACACACAAGAAATAATGCCATCCGGGTAAAAAGCTTGGGGAGTGAGTCACTTTGGGATCCAAATGTGTGGAAACTTCTGGGCATACTTGATAGTCAATTAAAGTGATCATGATGTATTCGCTAGTCACTACTTTTAATTCACCCTTTTTGGTATTGACTTCTTTTCCGGTTTTCACATATAACTAATCTCCATGCACGTGGTGGGGCGTTTAATTTAATTAAGGGAAAATTTCAATACGTGACGTAATTTCAGTTACTCCTAAAGCTTTTTTTAAACTTCACTATCAAAATGAAATTAAGTTTTATGTGAAAAAAGAAAATGATACCCTTCTGTTTTTCAGAAAAGCACTTATAAGACAAATAAGGACATTTACAAAAATAAAATAAAGGTATTCATAAAACAAATATATATGAGCATTTACATGACAAATAAATCGATTCTAAAGAACATAAAGAATTAAAAACATTTTAGCCATTTATAAGACAAATATAAAAATTCATAAGACAAATAAAGTAAGTGTATCAATGAAATTCACCCCAAAACTTAATTCATTTTGGCCCAAGGTATGCAATGAAGTTTCAAAAAGTTTTAAGAGTTAATTGAAATTCTCCCTTTAATTAATGTCACTTATATGTTATTGCCCCAAGTCTAGCTACGGCTTGGTTGAAGATTGTATAGTTACCATGTAAGAATTGTAATTATACAAAGCTCTGTAATTGTATCACATGAATATTCCTTCGAGAAATTTTTAATATATCAGCTTATGTCGGGGCATCAGCACATATCTAGGCATTTTATATTAGATACTCATTGTCCAAATATTAGTGCATGCTCTCCGTTTCCGCATTGCTGTGAGCTGTAGCATCTCAAACTCTGACAATTTTCTAAAACTAAGTGTCACCCGACACGATTTGAAGTATGAAATTTGGGATGTTACACTATATTTAAGACCAGATGAGTAGCACTTTTTGCTAGTGCAAAAGCGATATAGGATGCTCACGTTCCCACACGTGTCCTTGCAACCTGGTCTTTTTTGGGCCGCGGCCGCCGTGGTGCAGAGCAGCAATATATACCAGTTTCAAATGCGGTGCATTCATCAAATAACCAATCTCTCTCACATCGAAGTATGGAGGATTTCTAGTATGGAATATTGAGGGAATAAAGAGGACAGGTTAAAATTGTTTGTGCTACGAACATGTATTTCTGATTTTGACTTCCAACATTATGAACAAGAGAGCATTTTATGTGATGATGACGACGATGATCACTAGAATCTTCAATAATACCTTAATTAATAGTATCTTTATTTAATATAGCTTCTCTTCGTAATTCTATAAGAGATAAAATCATTTATTATACACAAGACCATTAGTCATGAATTGTTTCCCTATTTTGACTCACTCTATTATTTAGAATCAGTGAAACGTAATTGTAGCTTGACCATAAACAATTGTATTTGATGTTTTGTAGTAGACTATTTTATTGTTAAATGATATGGATATGGGTATTTGCTTTAATTTTATTATGGAAAAAACAATATATTTATAAAGACCTTAGTTAAATTTTGTAAGTTTTAAAACAAAACATCACTCTTATATGTTTAAGGTTCCATTTTTTAGCCATGAAACATTTAACCATCAAATAAATTACGTATATCAATCGAAAAGATATTGTTTTAGATAATTACTATTTATAAAGGATTTTTGTCTATACAATTTATTAATACATATATGTTTAATCTTTCTTTCTTTTTTTATCTTGTTACATAATTTACTTTGGTTATAATTTTAATTTTGTACACAAACTTATGTAATTTTTGGTATTTATTATGAAATTTAATGTTAAAAACATCTTAAATAAAACCTTATCCTTTATATCACAAAAGTTAATGTCCTTTTTAGTAATTTGAGCATGAAAAAACTATTCTTATAACCATATTCAAACACTATCATTTTATCAAAATCATTTTTTTTTTCACAGAATCTATCAGAAAAATCACTTTTACTCTTTTTTCTCCCAAAGCTATTTTCTAAAAGCTAATCTAAACACTCTCTTATGTTCAAACTTCAAAGGTTTAATGAACAAAATATTAATATAATATCAGCGCATGCATGAATAATGCTAAAATTTCTTTTTCAAGTGCATAATGGTGGGATTACCATTAGTGTTTGGCAAACTTAAAAAAAGTGCTTCTGAAAACAAAACCATGATTTTACAAAATGTTTGCCAACCTCTTGATTTTAATATAATTCTATCACGTGAGTCGATAAAGTATGTAATTCTTTTATACTGAGAAATTATTAAGCGAATAGGAATCCATTCAATAATAGATACTCACAAACAACAATGGGTTAGAGAGCCTTAGAGGTTCAGTATTCACAACTCATTAAATTTTAGAGTCTGCGTATTAATAAACAGTTAAATGCGATTCGATTCAGCAGATATTTTCTTTTTTTATGCTAATTAATGAAGGACATTCGTCAGTATATACGGTACCTTATACGTATCCCTTAAAATACACACACGAAAAATATTGCCATCCAGGTAAAAAGCTTGGGGCGTGAGTCACGTTGGGATCCAAGATACCTTTTCATAAACAACAATGGATTAGAGGTTCCGTATTCACAGCTCATTAATAGTAGGGCAACAATAATAGTGAGCATGGATTGGAATTATGGGAATTTTGTCTCCGTCCCAATTTAGAAAATTAAAGTGATCATGATGTATTCGCCAATTATATCCATTATTATTTCTTTCTTTCTATTATTTTTATCTTTTTTGGGCCAAACCACAAATTATCCTTTCGATTGTCACTACTTTTAATTCACCCTTTTTGGTGTTGACTTCTTTTCCGGCTTTCACATATAACTAATCTCTAAGCACGTGGTGGGGCGTTTAATTTAATTAAGGGAAAATTTCATTACCTGACATAATTTCAGTTACTCCAAAAGCTTTTTTAAACTTCACTACACCCTATGGATCAAAATGAAATTAAGTTTTATGTGTAAAAAAAAATGATACCCTTCTTTCTTTCTTTTTCTCAGAAAAGCACTTACAAAATAAACAAGGACATTTACAAGACAAATAAAGGTATTCAAAAAACAAATATATATAAGCATTTACATGACAAATAAAAGGATTCTAAAGAATCTATAGAATTAAAAACATTTTAGCTATTTACAATACAAATGTGTACATTTACAAAACAAATAAAGTAAGGGTATCATTGTATTTTCACCCCAAAACTTAATTCCATTTTGGCCCAAGGAGTGCAATGAAGTTTCAGGAAGTTTTATGAGTTAACTAAAATTCTCTCTTTAACTAATGTCACTTAAATGTTATTGCAAGGATTATTGCGTGAATAATCTCTGAGATAATTCATTACAAAAAAAAAAAAAAAAAGAACTGAGGAGGGTATATCAATGTAGAGTATTTTACGATGTCGTGTTGGACGTTGCTGTAATTTACTGCATTGCCATGTTACAAATTGTAGCCTTGTGCCATTTGATATTATAAACAAAAATCAAAACGTCAGAGGAATTGAACCAATAGTGGTCAAGTTAGATGGTAGAGATTCAATTCCCTTTTTAAGTTAGGCGGAGAATTAAATTAAATTTGGAAGAGATCCCCTTAAATAAACCCAATAATGTTTGAATATCAAACGATTATATAAAAAATATTAGAGGATTTTGTTAATAGCAAGAGTGATATTATATTAAGATTCAATCAAATTTCAGAAAGATTAGCTAGGGAAATTTATTCTGAACTGGAAAAGTACTTTTTTTTTTCAGAAACCTAATATGGAAAATAATAACAAAAAAACATGTTAACTTACAAAATAATTATCATCATTATGTCGATAAAAACTCATAAAAAGTGCAATTCCTTTCTTAAGTCAAGAAGTGGTATTTCAAGTCAACAGATATTTTTATTCTTTATGCCAATTAATGAATGAAGTATACATTGGTATTAAATAGATATATATATATGTTTTATACCCGATAAATAATGTTGTCCAGGTAAAAGGCTTATGTTGTGAGTCACGTTTGGATCCAAATATGTGGAAACTCCTGGGCAATGTTGATACTTTTTTTAGTAATTAATTTAATTAGGTTCATTAATTTCTCAACAAAAAAAAAATCAACTTCATCTTATTTTTATAATCGAATGGAGTATTAATTAAATTGGGGCTGCACATAGCATTATTGAATTGAATTTTGGAAGGTAGTATATACAATAGAGTACAATGACTTACGTTTCCCTTATAATTAATCCACCTTTTATGTAAGTATATATTATACACATCCCTCCGTCCTATTTTAGACTAAGTGGACTCAATTGAATACAATTTACAGACTTAATTTATAATTTTATATATACCTATGTGTATACACAATCTGCAGCAATATGTCATTTAGCTAGGACACATACTACTTTTATTATGTACTCCATCTTTTCTTAATCTTAAGTTATTATACATATATAGCATGGGAAAATGATGCTAGCAAATAGTAAGAATACAACGTACAGTACTCTAATTTTCGTTGGCCAACATAAAATAAATATATTAGTACACTGGCTCATCATGATTACCTTCCCTTTTAGTATTTCTTTACAATAACTCTTAACAGAGCATTCATGTGATGTTAAGTTGAGAGAAGGAAAAAAAAAAACAAGAAGAAATAAAATGTCATCATGGGACATGCATTATTGAAGAAACTTATGAGCCACACGGAGGAAGCAGATTCGTTTGAGGGGCTTTTGAATCAGTGATGCTGAGCTTTTGATGAAACATGTAAATGATTATAATATATGTCGAATTTTGATTCAAGATCCTAAGTTCTAACAACCGCACTTAAAAATGAGAAAACACTGTGTGTGAATTTAGCCGACAAATAGATGACAGTAATCTTCTCCTTTACTTTAACCAGCAGATTGTATCCTTTCTATTATTGTTTCACTTTTCTTCAACTACCGACACCATTTAAATAATTTCCTTCTCCACCTCAATTAATTTAATTAGCCTTTTATATATATTTTTTGCCTATCACAAATTATCCTATGCTCGTCAATTTTCACCTGTTGGTATCAGCTTCTTTTACGTCTTCACACATAACTAATCTCCAAGAGCGTGGTGGGACATTAAATTTAATTAAAAATTCCTGGAGAATAATCTCTGAGAGATTTCATGAAAAGAAAAAAAAGAAGAGAGAGAGAGAGAGAGAGAGAGAGAGAGAGAGAGAGAGAGAGAGAGAGAGAGGAAGGTAATTTTGATCACCCGAGTTCAATTTGGACAGTAGAAACTTAAATTCTTTTTTCTTCCATGTTTAAAAATGAATTTTAAATTTTAAATCTAGACTTTTGAGACTATTTGAACTACACAAATTTCAGCATAGCGACGAGCACTATGGTGTTGACCAGTGATAGTTGCGATGAGCACTTAAACCATACATACTAACCATGCAACACTACAAGGGTTTCAAATTTTTATTTTTATTTTTTAAAAAAATGCGTGTCTATAAAACACGATATAAAACAACAAAGCGTGTAATCTCATGAATCATCATGAGCAATAAAATTTGTAGTGAGAGTATTTCTCCAACTTTTTCAAATAATTAAGTCATTTTCCTCCAACTCAACTTGATTCAAATTAAAGCTTTGCTCGGAAATTTTATATCATTTAACAATTTTAGGGGTGAGGGGCTGCTCCATTTTCCTTACCGTCCACTTCTTTATTTTCATTGTTAGATTAACTTCAAATAGTTGGGATTCATATTATTATACTATTAAATAATAATAAAATTCATATAAATAAGTTTAAATCATTAAAATTTGATATAACTAGTTCATATTTTTATACTTTTATTAAAATATTATTATTATTATATAATATATATATATATATATATATATATATATATATTATAGGATATTGAATCTCAACCATTTTGAGTTAATCTAACAGTAAGAATTAAGAAGTAAAGGCCCCTCTCCCCCATTTTTATTTATTTATACCCACGCAAAGCCATCAAACTATACTCCACATGGATGAGAGTAGTTGAGATTATAAAATTAATAATTAATTAGCAGAGCCGAACTCCATCAAGCTCATTTAAGTAAGCAGCAAATCAAACCTCGGATACTGCCAAATTTTTTAAATATTATTCTTCGCAACAGAATATATACTTACACTATTCCTGAATTTTAAAACGTGCATTATTTTCAATTTATTAAGGCCTAACTCTTTTAAAAGCATGTTTGGTTGGTGGGGAGAAGGAGGGAGACTAACAAAAAAAAAAAAGAGACAGAGAGAGAGAGAGAGAGAAATGGGGCTGGAAATTCTAAATTATTTTTCCTTACTCTTTCTTTTTATATTTGATCTCTAATAATTTTTTTTATAACATCACTTATTCATTTTCTTCAACTAATTAAACAGTGGTTAAATTTTGGATTAAATTTAAACTACAGATTCATGTGAAGTCGATGCTGTAGCTGGCATCAAACATAGGATTCTAGCTAGCAGTTTAAAACATTCATTCGAATTAAGTAACTTTATCCTCTTTTAAAACAGAGAGTTATGTTCCAATGATCTTTTTAATATTGAAAACATTATAGGAAATATTCTAATAAAAAGCGTCCGTTTAGAAAGAAATTTAAAATAAAGAGCATGTAATGAAAAATATATTATGTACCATTAATAAAACAAAAGAATAATTGATGATGAGGCCAGTATCTCAAAACAAGAATGACATACTTGAAAATCATTGCACGCATGAGACGGCTTTTTCCTATTTGCCACTTTTTAAATAATTAATTACCACTTTGCCACTCTTTTCAAAATATTTCTCGATCTGCCACACTTTAGTCGACTAAACCTTGGTTTAGTCGACTAAATCACGGGATTTTGATTTTTTTGAAACCCCCGCGATTTAGTCGACTAACCTAAGTGATTTAGTCGACTAAATGGCTGATCGTGGTTTTTTTGTAAAACCCCGACATTTAGTCGACTAACCCACTTGGGTTAGTCGACTAAATTGCGGCAGAGGGGTTTTTTAAACCCTCATTTGCGTCATAATGGAACTCTTATCATATAGCAACCCTTCCCCCAATACTCTCTATTTTCTCAGTTTTAGTGTGACCCATCAAAGTTTAATCTCATTCCACCTTATTCAAGGTATTATTGTTGTGTAATCGTTGTAATTTCATTTTATCGACATCGTTCAGCCACAGGTTAGTCGACTAAATCGCGGCAGAGGGGTTTTTTAAAACCCCAACCGCGGCTATAGGAACCCTAATCATTATTATTTTACTATTTATTATTATCTTATCACAATTAGTTAGATATTGCTCCCACATAAATTATGCTCCACTATATATATTATTTTATAAATAATATTATAAGTGAAATAATATAGGGGTTAGTTAGATTAGATTCTATTATATAGGAGTTTATAAATACTAACAACATAAAATACATTTTATTATGATACCTATATATATTCAGTTGGATGTTTCGCATGTATGTCTCTGCACATGGAATTAAAAAAAAGGAAAACCAAGATAATCGTGCTCCCTGATGCTTCTTTAATTGTAAAAAGTGAAATTATATTATAGTAATAATAATAAAACTAAATCTTTGTTTTTGTTTTTTTAGAAGAATAATGAACCATGGGGTGTACGATAGTAATAATGGATATAGATATCTATTATTAAATATATATTTTTTCTTAAATATGATAATAATAATAAACCGAACTCGGTTTATATAGGTATCATAATAAAATGTATTTTATGTTGTTAGTATTTATAAACTCCTATATAATAAGATCTAATCTAACCAACCCCTATATTATTTCACTTATAATATTATTTACAAAATAATATATATAGTGGATCATAATTTATGTGGGGGCAATATCTAACTAATTGTGATAAGATAATAATAAATAGTAAAATAATAATGATAACCCTAATAATGATTAGGGTTCCTATTGCCGCGGTTGAGGTTTTTAAAAAACTCATTTGCCGCGATTTAGTCGACTAACCCAAGTGGCTGAACGATGTCGATAAAATGAAATTACAACGATTACACAACAATAATACCTTGAATAAGGTGGAATGAGATTAAACTTTGATGGGTCACATTAAACCTGAGAAAATAGAGAGTATTGGGGGAAAAGTTGCTATATGATAAGAGTTCCATTATAACGCAAATGGGGGTTTAAAAAACCCCTCTTCATAGATTTAGTCGACTAACCCACTTGGGTTAGTCGACTAAATGTGGGGTTTTACAAAAAAAAAAAACCCCGACCGCCATTTAGTCGACTAAATCACTTAGGTTAGTCGACTAAATCGCGGGGGGTTTCAAAAAAATCAAAATCCCGCGATTTAGTCGACTAAACCTTGGTTTAGTCGACTTAAGTGTGGCAGATCGAGAAATATTTTGAAAAGAGTGGCAAAGTGGTAATTAATTATTTAAAAAGTGGCAAATAGGGAAAAAAGCCCGCATGAGACAATTATCTGAGGAAAAAATGATTATTCCTTATTGTATGTAAGAATAACGAGTATTGCCGAGGAGGACCCAAACCAGAGTAAAGTTCCAATGTCATCTAATTGCAAAGTCAGGGAGATTGGGGTTGCTGCCCAGTGCCCACTAATGTGGAGTGTCATAGCATTAATTGTTTCTATATATTCGCCTTTACACCCATCCTAATTTCTATCTTTACACTATATGCATCAAACTATTGTTTTAAAAGGCTTAGAAGAAGCAATAATGACAATATTGTCTTGCGATAAATTTAGTCTGGAGAATAATAAAATTTTAATAAAGAGAATATATAAAATAAAAGAGTAAGAAAAATTAAATACAAATTTTTAACCGCACTTCTCTAATTATTTTTAAATTCAATTTATTAAAATTCTTACTCCCATCCATACCTGCATATCAAACAAATCCTTGAGTTTTTGCGAAGGAATAAAAACATTATCTAGAAGCTGTATTAAACGCAAAATGAGGGAAATTATTTAATTTTTCACTTTTCTCGTTATTCATGTAGAATTTTAGCGGGGATAGAAATCATTAGATGTGTAGGAAGTATAGTTAACTTTTATCTCAGCACGAAAGCATGTCTCTATGACTAGACACAGGACCGAAACACTTTAAATGATTCTTAGCTCATTGTCATTTAGCGATGGACGGCTGTGAAAACTGGTGGTTTTCGACGTTGCGTTTTTAAAAAACGAAACAAAATACAAAAAATTATAATCGTTTTTTGACCTTAAAAAAAACTGTATTCATGTCACATAATCCCAATTTAAGTGTATGATTAAACATTGAAAGAAAAGGAAGAGAAAAATCATATTATGGTTCGAATTTGTTGATCAGTACACAAACCATAAAACATATATCTAAACTAGCTCCATTTTCTGCAATATTTTGGTTGACCCTTACTCTAACACTCCCCTGTTTCCAGCGCCCCAATAGCGAGAAAGAGAAGAACAATAATACCATATACATCACACAAGACGGCATAAGACAAGAAGAAGAAAAGGAGGTGCTTTCAAGCATATTATAGCAGCAAAATAGAGGAAGGGAAAAGATGAAGGCCCGTCTTCACACAAAGGCAAGTGCAAAGGAAAAGGAAAAGACTAACAGAAACGTCACACGTTGACTGGCACACCGGCGCCAAACTGAAGAGCACGGAGGAGAACAACAAAAAGAGAAAAAGTAGGAATGGGATTTTCATATGCCCCTATTCTTGAAACTTCCCCCTTTTATTTTCATTGAAGTTGGTGGGTTTTGGGCAAAAATATCTGATCCTTCTCTCTCTTTTTTTAATAACAAGGGTATTTTGGCAATTTCCATTTATCTAAAACAAAATAAAGCTCCCATGATGTTAATAGGATTCAAATTCAAGACCTTTGTAACATTATACCAACAAAATTTTATATTTAACAAGAAACTTTGTACCTCATGTTAATATCAATTTTTGTTATGTAATAAAATTTTCTTATTTAAAATTTCTGGATCATTACATTCTCCCTTAAGAAATTCGGTTCTCCAAATTTAATTGGATAGATAATATGCAACAACATCACCACTAAAAAGACTCAACAAACTCACAATTAGCCTAATGATACGGGGTAGTAAATTGAAGCTTAAAAATTAGAATGGACATTTTAAATAGAACTCGAACCAAAAACAAGTGAGTGTTTCAATGTAGATTTTAAATGCAAGGTTCTTTGCACATAATTTAAAAAGAAAAATCTTTCAAACCAAAGTAGTTTATTGTTTTATTGTATTTTCTTAACATTATAGAGTGTAGAAGTATTAATGGAAACCTAACATAGGGAACTAGTAACATGAAAATTTCTTCAAACTCCAAACAGAAATCAGGTATCCAAATAAATACTTTATATCCAATATTATCAAGACACAAATATCCTTGTTATAATTTGTCGCTTTTTTTTTTCCCTTGTTGAAATTACAGCTACACCATACAGCCATAAGGCTTAGATCATAACCAAAAATCACCTTTAAAAGTAAAACCCAACCATAAACTTTTCATACATAATTTACCATTTTAAGTCAGCTCACTGCAGTTGGGTGTTGTACGGCATTCATCAAATTTCATGGCTATATGGTCCATTTAGAAAGTTAAAACCAAATTGATATGTGTATAGTTAGTCTTAAGCAAGAGATATAAATAATGAAGAATGAATGCTATCAAAATAACATAACCAAGTCAATTGATACAACCACAGCTAGTTTCATACTCCAACAAGCCCAATTAGACATATATTTATTTTTATAACAGGACATAAGCTTTCACAATAATAAAAGTCACATTATAAGGCAAACTAAAATAAATTATTCATCATCTTTAGTTTGGAGTAAAGTTTATGCATTGTACTAGAGAATTTATTTTAATCATTATAAATTAAAGAATTGATCTTAATGCCACAACAATTGGAAAAAAAAAACAAAAAAACAAAAAAACAACTCCATCAACGAATCCACTCAAACAATTATTGTAAAGTCTAGTAAAGAATATGAACATCACAGTCACATGAGTGTATAAATTCATATAACAAAAAGAACGATTAGGCTAATGTACCTCCTTCATACCATTAGCCATTTAGAGAATTAACTTACTATTGTTTTGGTATTTGACAAACACAATTCTTTTAACTTGGAACTTTAAACAACTATTTAGTTCAATATAAGACTTATAAATAGAAAAAGGGTTAAGGTGCAGATTGGCCAATCAAGTATTATGCTAGGAGCATTTTTTTAAGGGGCAAAAATACCAATGAAAAATTGAAATCAGCAAAAATAACGATGAAGAATTTAAAAATGATGTACATAATACAATTTCGTTAACTTCAACTTTTGGCCTATGGCCTATTTGCCCCATTTTTAAATTCTTCATTGGTATTTTCAATTGTTCATTGGTTTTTTTGCTCCATTCAAAATATTTTTATGTCAGGTGCTCCTAGCGTAATACTTGGTTGGCCAATCTGCACCTTAACCCATAGAAAAAACATGATTGGCCTAGAGATGAAAGACACAAACTAGACATCCTATAAGGCTGCGCTGTGACTCAATTATGATTATATCCGGGTTCATAATAACAAGTGTGACCCCACTGAAGAATCCTTACTCTACATAACTATAGGAAACCTAGGCTCTGATATCAAATTGTCACGCCCCCAAAAATTAAGATGTGACCGGCCCGGAATATGAGTATTCATATGGTTTAAGCTTGAAATATATAGATTTTATCATACTTACATGTATATCATAAAGTCTATAAATATAATTCATGTAATTAAAAATTATAGACTTCCTGAGAAATTTTGGCAAAGTCTTTCTAGTAAAGGTAGCATCTCTAAAACTATGCTACAGCAAAATCAACACAGCTCAGTCATAAAGAAGCTCCGCTCCATGTCAACTGGTATATGAAACAAGAAGGCGAGGATCCTGATTATAGTCTACGTGGAGCCCCTAAATTACATACATAAATCCAAATGTTTGCATCATGTTAAATAGGAACTCTTTAAATGACACTTCAACCTCAAATCAACAGTAGAATCCCTCAATGGCCAGTAGAAGAAGGATATACAAGATCAACTACATTACCTGAGGCTCATTCCAAATTTAACTAATTAAATAATTAAAAGGAGTATACAATACGAATACAGTTGAAAATTTTACTAAAATAAAGTATCAAAATCATATACTTCACAATCCAAATAATTCTATGGGAACATTTGTATAAGATACTAGATAACGGTGAGACAAGTAAATTTAGGTTCAACACTACAATGTTGGAAAACAATTAAAAGTAATTTAACCATCATTGGTTACAATAAACCAAGTCCGTCATAGAACAATTTTCTTAAAAGAATCATATTAAAACAATAAATCTCAAATCTCATTTTTCTAGAGGACTTCAATAGAATGGATGACAAGTGTGGAAACAGTCACGAAAGAACTAACCAAGACAATTCAAGGCCACGAACACAAGCATGGACACGTGGTCCATGAGGGTAAAGTAACCAAGTACGACTTGAAGTCACAAAAACAAGCTTAGCTTATTTGGTCAAATAAAAAAAAATATTTTGGCCATTTACAAGACAAATATGGAAATTCATAAGACAAATATAAGCATTTACAAGACAAATAAATGGATTCAAAAGAAGAGTAAAAATATTTTGGTTATTTACATGACAAATATGAAAATTCAAAAGACAAATATGGGGCATTTATAAGACAAATAAAGGATTCAAAAGATCCTACGGAATTAAAAATATTTTAGCCAGTTATAAGACAAATATGAAAATTCACAAGACAAATAAGACAATTTACAAGGAAAATAAAATAAGGGCATAATTGTTTTTTCATCCACAAAAATTAATTTCATTTTGACTAGGGGATGCAATGAAATTTCATAAAAATTTGGGGGTTGGTTGAAATTAATTTGCAACCAAGGGGCTTATTGAAATTTTCCCTTAAATAAATTAGAATGATTAAAAGCTAAAATATACAAAGCTATAATAAAGTCATGAGACTACAAATATGATCGAGCTCATATTTTACCACAAATAAAAACAATTATATACTATTAGACCATAAGGCTATTAGCTAAATTTACACATTTTTAAAATCTTTACAACACTTTCAACACAAGAGTGGAAAGAGTAATTCAAACACATGAGAAAATGTATATATTAACATTAAATGATCATCGCCCATCTTCAATCTCAAATGCTATTTGTTTCTGTATGCTATCATAGGCAGTTGAACTGCTAGCATTGGCATTCCCATATCCATTAGCTACTTGATCTAGCAAGTATTCACATTCTTCAGACATCATCTTCTCTCCCTTTCCCCAAGGATGCTTTTTCATAGCAATTAGACCCTCTAGATCCATTGCTACCTCTCTCATAGTTGGCCTTTCCTCTCTGTTAACTCTAATGCATTTTTTCGCTAAGAAAGCAACTTCCTTTACTTGCTCTGCATTCTTTTGATCCAACACTCGCTTGTCAAGAATCTCCAACAAGTTGTCTTCTTTCATTGAAGATGAAAAGTACATAGCCAAATTTCTTTGTTCTTCTGGCCTATTGAATTCAACTGCTTTATTCCCAGTGATTAGCTCCACAAGCACAACTCCAAAGCTATAAACATCACTTTTCTCGTTCAATTGACCTAGAAGGAGGTACTCTGGGTCCAAATATCCCCATGTCCCTTGAACCATAGTGGTAACTTGAGTTTCATCGAGAGGAACAAGTCTTGAAGCTCCAAAGTCAGAAACTTTTGCTCTATGAGTGTGATCTAATAATATGTTGGTAGATTTTATATCACGATGAATAATTGGGATGGAAGCAGAAGAATGTAAATATGAAATGGCCCCAACTGTTTTTGCGGCTATCCTTAATCGAGTCTCCCATGAAAGAAAGTGCTCATTCTTTAGTGGGTCTATATGATCAAGAAGGGTGCCATTGTCCACAAACTCATAAACTAACAAAGGAACTTCAGTTTCAAGACAACACCCAAAAAGTTTCACCACATTTCTATGGTTGATTTGGGAAAGTACAACCACTTCATTAATAAAATCCTTAATTTGTCTGGGGTCTCCACCTACTCTAGACTTTTTTATGGCAACTGCGTCTTATCTGGTAATAGACCCTTGTAAACTGTGCCTTGTCCCCCACAACCAAGTATTCTACTCTCATCAAAGTTGTTTGTGGCAATTTTGAGCTCATCTTCAGAAAAAATCTTGGTTCTATTAGTGTGTCCTTTGTTGTTGATAAAGTTGTTGTAGCATATAATTACCTCCATTTTGCTCAAAGTACTGTCTTTTAAGTTGTTTTAGTGCTCTTTGCTTGTGTCCCCAGCATAATGTGGAGACCAATGTGAAGACAATAAGCAAGCCTATAGAAATGCCTGCAAACAATGTTCAAAATATTAACCAGAGTAGCTAGTAAAGTTGGTGTTGTTTATCAATAAACCATGGATTTTTATCAATAAATGACAGCGACATGTTTAGTTTCCCATCATCCCCAAAAAGTCTCGTACATTTCTCTCTTGTTGTAGGACCATATTGTGGGGAGGGAGATAAAGAGGCCAGGAAAAGTGTGGTCCCCCACTCAAAAATAATTAAATGAATAAATCAAATTGGGAATCCATTGAATAGATAAGTGCATTTCTCTGAATACGGGAAGAAGGCATCCAAAGTAGCCAATGTGACCAAGCTGAAACAAATTGGAGTCCACATTACATGCTTATAGAAAGGCTTTACGCGCTTATATCTCTATTAGAGGTATGGGTATATTTTTTTAATTTTTTATATATTGTATTTAATTAGATTTAAATTATATCTTTCAACTTTCGACATTTTTGACCAAAGATCTCAAATTAATTAGTTTTCAGTTCTGCATTCGAAATATTTACTGTAACACAAAGTATCATGGAAACTAATTAATTTGAGGTGACGAAGACAAAAAAAATATGTGAAAGAACATATAATTTAAATCTAAATAAATACAATATATAAAAAAATTTAAAAAAAAAATATATGCTTATATGCACATAAGAAGTACCCAAGCTATAAACATGTAATGTGGACTCAACAAATTGTTTGCAAATTGCAATTGATAAAA
This sequence comes from Acacia melanoxylon, assembly GCA_019022615.1. Classification (NCBI taxonomy): domain Eukaryota; kingdom Viridiplantae; phylum Streptophyta; class Magnoliopsida; order Fabales; family Fabaceae; genus Acacia; species Acacia melanoxylon. The sequence goes on from JAFJYJ010000011.1 coordinate 6,959,731, forward strand.
TTAAAGAAGATGGTGGAATGTTATTATAATGCTGCTGATCTGTTAATTGACTTTTGCAACATGTAGAGTTGTTGGAAGGTCAAGGGGTTTATAAAATCCGTACCTAATGAAATTTCCATGACAGGGAATTTGCAGCCTGATCCATCTTTATAGCCGTTCCCTTTATATCCCCGGGGACAAGAACATGTATAATTTCCTTCCACATTGTGACATCTCATACTACATCGATTCTCTCCCTCGCACTCATTAATATCTGCAAACTTAATCTTGATCAATAGCTGATGATTTAACCAACCAAAATCATTAAAAAAGAAAACCTCTCGCTAGCAAGATGTCATACATATGTCAAACAAACATATGGAGAAAGAGCTGACTATATTTGTTAAGAAAGATGTTACTCCCTCATGTCTTTAATATAAGGCATATTTACCTAATTTGATTATATTAAAGAAGTTAGTTAATATAAGATATATTTTCTAAAACACCCTAACCATCTTTCTTAATTCCCTCTCCTCTTTGATTATGGTTGAAGAAGCATTAATAGAAGTAAATTAGGAAAAGATTGACAAATATAAAAAATATGTCTTATATTTAGGACTAAAATCAATTCCTATGACCAGAGAGAGTATGGTCAGAAGTCTAAAGAAAGAATTCATCTGTTGAGCAGGAGAACTCTTTGAACTTATAAACCAAAATTCACTTTGCGGGCTAATAACAGGGAAAGGGGCTGAGCTATCTAAATAGTAAATACAAGTCAGTAAACTCATTTACCTTTGCAACCATAAAGAGGGTGAGAGAGGTAGGGGTTGCCTTTGAAGCCATCTTCACAAAGGCACTGGTAGCCAATCCCAGTTACTGACTCTAGGCATCTGGTGTTGTGCTTGCAGGCATAGCTGCTTCCATTTCTCTGTGCTTCAACACATGTCTGATCGCCAACAGCCCAATCCAGAACCACAGGAAATTGCGTTCTGTTGCCGAGATCAAGTAGCTCTCGAGCTGAGAAATTGAAGGATCCATCCTGAGCAATAAAAGCATAACCACAAGGGTTGAACTCTCTGACATCCCTATAGTTGTCAAAAGTAGTTATGTTGATAGTATAATTCCTTATGGCCCTAGGGAAACTCGTCTGGCAACATCCCACACCAGAACATGACCAATCCTCAAAGCTATTGTTATTGCAATTCAAAGTACACCCAGTTTGAAACCTGTTTCCAGTCAAGTCTCTGATATAAGCAGAGGTGTCACAGCCCACCACAGTGAATCTGTTCTTCGCGTTTGATATAGAGAACTTCTCAAACCAAATTTCATTCCACGAAGCAGTAAAACCAGAATTGTAGCACTGCTTGGAAACCTCTGCCAAGATGGTCAATTCAGGAGGATCCAAGGATATGTTGAGAACTGGTATACCACCACCTCTCAGATAAGCTATTGGTTGTGCAGATGAAGATGATGAAGACTTGTTGGTGGTTGTTGTGCAGTTGATGAAGAACCTTTCATCGATATAGCAGTCATTGGAAGTGCCAAAGGGATATGGGATGTTCAAGTTCCCACATGAGCTGTTGCAATCTGCAGCTTTGGTTTGGGCCAACGTGCAGAGAAGCAATACCAGTTTCAAATGAAAAGCATTTTTCAGATCAACGAGCTTCATGTGTAATGAATGACGCACAAGGATGAAGGAACAAGTTTGTAGAGACGACGACCTTATCTTAATTTCCGTTTTCCATGCGCGTCCAAATCATTGAACGACCAGGCTAGGCAAAATAACCTTATCTTTTGGGTTTTTCTAACTTAGAAATATATATATATATATATATATATTACACGCGCTTGATGCAGAAATTTGCTTGGTCGTGTCTTATATATGCGGCTCCGTGCTCATACAAGGATCCTGATATTTTCTTCATTCTTGTCTGTCTTTTACAAATTATTTCCATCTCCATGTGTATTTGAAAAGGAAAGTGGGGCTTTTTATAATGTGCTCAACAATTTTGATGTAGTTAAATATTAATTTAATTCATTCAGTCTACTTCATGGACATTTTGGCAGACATTATTGACACGCGCAGAATTGTAAATTCAAACACCCCCCCCAATATACACACATACTCTTCCCTTTAATATAAGATATATTTCTAGTTGATCTTATTAAATATAAATATAAGATATAGTTTTTATTTGATCTTGGTCCTAAATATAAAATAAGATATAGTTTTTATATTTGTCCCCCATATACACACATACTCCTCCAGTCTTTAATATCTTTAATATAAGATATATTTGACAAGTTGATCTTGGTCCTAAATATAAATATAAGATATAGTTTTTATATTTGTCAATCTTTTCCTAATTTACCCCTATTGATGTTAGGATATTAACTAATTAATTTAACAAATTTTCTTAATCTAATCAAATTAGGTAAATATATCTTATATTAAGGACCATGGAGTATATATTTAATATAGTTAATGGGTGAGAATTGAACTTTTGATTGGGTGGGGACGTTTGGACGTTTGGTCGTTTGGTGAAGGACTTTGCAGATAGATTAATAAACTCACAGCCAACCCAGATTGATTGGACGGCAAGGAAGGAGTCACTCAAATCCTTGGGATTTTTGTTTTCAATTAATTAACTCACAACATATTTGAATTCAGCATTTTATTTTATTTTATTTTAATTTGATTCAAATAAGAATATTTTACAGTTACAATAAGTTCAAAATACTACTCTCATGGTCAGTGTTGGCGTACTCCTGTCAAAAGAAGCTTCCAAGCCATCTTCTTCCTGCAGCCAAGCAGGGAAAAAACCTCCATGATTAATTGAGTATTCTGAAACATCCTCAAGTATATGACTCCATTTTCTCTCCTGATGCAAACAAGATCCTAATATTTGTGTGGAACTTACGTAAATGTGGCCTTATTGGGCTGTTTCAATAAAGCTCGAAGATGGATTATATTATATTCCAGCCTTCTCACACCTTCCAACTCCATTTCGATTCCACTTGATAGTTCAATTAATCTATCTCATTTGCAGAGATAATATAAATAAAATCTCTTCTTCCACTTGTGGATTCAAATTCAATCTATCTCCTGATGAGAAAATATGGACTCTTCCCCTCAAGATGATCCAAAAAAGAGAATGAATTAATCATTTTGAACTGGGGAAACAGAATTTGACAAGTGTAATTTACTTTTATCCCTAATAACCAATGATTTTTCAAGATATATATTCAATAAAAAGAATATTTTGAAAATCTTTACAATTCTTTCAATATAGTATATCCTAAAATTCTAAAACTCCGAAATTTGCTAAAAAGTGGAAATAGCAGTTCAAACACATGAGGAATAGTAACATTAAATGATCATCGCCCATCTGCAATCTCAAATGCCATTTGCTTCTGTCTGCAATCATAAGCAGCAAAAGTGTTATCACTAACATTCCCGCCATATGCACCATCATAAGCAGCTGAAGTGCTAGCAGCAGCATGACCAAGCAAGCATTCACATTCTTTAGACATCATATCCCCTCCTTTTACCCAAGGATGCTTTTTCATAGCAATTAGACCCGCTAATTCTGTTGCTACTTCTTTCATAGTTGGCCTTTCCTCTCCATTAACTCTAATGCACATTCTTGCTAAGAAAGTAACCTCCTTTAGCTGCTCTACATTCTTATGATTCAACACTCACTTGTCAAGAACCTCAAACAAGATACCTTCTTTCATTGATGATGCAAAGTATGTTGCCAAATTTTTTTGTTCTAGCCTATGGAATTCAAATGGTTTCTTCCCGGTAATTAGCTCCAGCAACACAACCCCTAAGCTATATGCATCACTTTTCTCATTCAATTGACTTGTAAGGAGGTACTCTCGATTCAAATATCCTAATGTCCTTTGAACCACAAGAAAAACTTGAGTTTCATTAAGAGAAACAAGTCTTGAAAATCCAAAATCAGAAACTTTTGCTATATGATTGTGATCTAATAGTATGTTGGCATATCTAATATCACGATGAATAATTGGGATGGAAGTAGAAGAGTGTAAATATGAAATGGCTCTAAATGTTTCTACAGCTATTCTTAATTTGGCCTCCCATGAAAGAGGGTTTTCATTCTTCAGTTAGTCTATATGGTCAAGAAGTGTGTCATTATGTACAAACTCATAAACTAACAAAGGAACTTCATTTGCAAAACAACACCCAAAAAGTTTCACCACATTTCTATGGTTGATTTGGAAAAGTACAACCACTTCATTTATAAAATTCTTAATTTGTCTAAGACCCCCTCCTATTCTAGACTTTTTTATGGCAACAGGCATGTTATCTGGTAATATACCTTTGTAAACTATGCCTTGTCCTACATGACCAAGGATTTTTCTTTCATCAAAGTTGTTTGTGGAAATTCTGAGCTCACATTCGTTAAGAATTTTGGTTCTTTCAGTGTACCCTTGTTGTTGATAGGGTTGCTGCAGCATATTTCCTCCATTTTGCTCAAAATACTTGCTTCTAAGTTGAGTTAATGCTCTTTGCTTGTGTTCCCAGCATAACGTGGAGATCAAGGTGAAGACAACAATCAAGGCTACAGAAATGCTTGCAAACAACTGTGTTCAAAATTATTATCCACAGTAGCTAGTAAGTGGTTTTAAACACTAAATGCTAGTGATGCTCTGTTTACTTCCCATCATTGATTCTCGTTGTGGGAATCCCAAACTCAAATTGGTAAAATATGCTTTCAATAAAAAGAAACGTTTCACTAAAAATATGAAAGGGAGGCATGCATGCAAACGATAATTAATTAATTACTATGATCTTACCTAATGAAATTTCCATGATAGGGATCTGCAATGTGATCCGTCAACTAATAACCGCTCATGTTTTTTTATTTTTGTTTTTATGTGATCATGGGCCTAATAAACTCTGTCAACTAATAAAGCAACCCTTAAAACATCAATCATGCGCTACAGTCTACATACAAAAGGAAAATAAAGGAAGAGAGGACAACAACAAAAAAAGGAAAATAAAGGAAGAGAGGACAACAATTTATCTCACGCACGGATAGATTTGTAGTCAGGAGTAGCACTCACACAAACGTGCTCTGTTCTGTTGATAACAAATGTCTAAAATTTAAACTAGCTTTATGCGATGGATTATTGATCAGTCCAAGTAATAATTCTCAAGAGGTTAAACTTTTTTGCGTGCAATTTAGATTGTAGTAAATTTTATTGTCAGGTCAAATACTTAAGTGCATAGTTATAGTTAACAGGGATGTCAATATCAATATAAAATAATAAAATCTACTAGTAGACAAGATACACTTGAGTGGCGATTGATTTGAAAGTTGAAAACAGAGTACTAGTTCTGTTTGGAAAATTGCAAAGGCTGATTGAGGCTTACCTTTGATAGTGATAGTGATAATATTTGATTTTATGACGAAGTGAAATATTTGATCAATGTGACAAATGAGAAAGATTTTTCTAATGGATTTGACCAATTATGTTGAAAATAAATACTTGAAAAAGGTTGAAGGATTGTATTTATTGTTTATTTATTCTTCATTATACATAGAATTTGAAAGGAAACATCTAGAGATGTTTTTGTGAATGTTCATGCTGGAATCTTATGTGGTGAAATATTATTTATGAGCTTTCATTATTGGGAAAAGATCTTTCTAGTTTGCTTATTTGAAATAGATCCCAAGAAAAGTTGAATGTGTTTTTAGAGCACTGAATACAAAACACTAGTTAATAATAACAGTACAGTTACAATAGTAAAATCGAGCTCACTTGACATTCATGAACACAATACTCATGATTGATATTCGAGTGATTCATTCTCATGCTTCTTATTCATGGGTCTTGTACCTGCACTTGTTTCGTGGACTGTGTATCGCGCTTGGATAGTTACTTTCATGGACTGTGTGTCCATGCTTGTTACTTTGTTCTTTGAAGTCCTATAAAAAAAACATATTTTAGAACTATTGTTTTAAGCTGATTTCGTTAAACAATTTCTTTTATTATGTACTTGGCTTTATCCGATAAATGATCTTTTCTTTAGTTTTATTTGTGTTTATGTTTATCATGAATAAGATATCCTTCTTATTTATTTCACTACAGTCCATATGTGAGACTAGTTTTGTATGAGGGTATGAAGCTAACATTTGCAGCCTGTATAAGGGTGAGAGAGGTATGGATTGCCTCTGAAACCTTGTTCACATACACAGTTGTACGTACCCACACGGGTGGAAAAAAAGGCTTTTAAGACCGGACGAAAGAGGTATCGTAAGACCGGATCTGTGACTGGTCTTGTTTTAGGCGGTCTTAAAAGTCTGTTACTTTTAAGACCGGATACGCATCCGGTCTTAAAAAACACTTTTAAGACCGGACTTTTTAAACATCCGGTCTTAAAAGTCCATTTTTTAAAAAAAAAGAATGAATTTTAAGACCGTATATTTTCAAGTCCGGTCTTAAAAATTCCTTTCTACGAAAAAAAAAAAAAAAGGTGAGATTGTAGACGCCCGAGCCGCCACCTCTTAGAGATAACCCTGTTTCCGATCTTTCACAGAGGAACTAAAACAAATAGATTCAGAGAGGAAAGTACCTAAGCTGCCTTAGAGAGAACTCTGAGAAGAGGTAGACGAAGAAGAAGGAACAAAGAAATTTTTGGGTGGAAGCAAAAAAAAAAAAACGATACAAGGACGAGAGAGGAGGTCGGGAGAAGAGTAATATCATTTTGTGTTCCTCGAAGAAGTTATGGGAAGCCATTCATCTATCTTCTTCTACTCCTCCGTTCGCTGATCTATCTGTCATTTTTGTGTGTGCACATCTCAATATATTCAAAAAAATATATATAATAACAACAAACAAAAACAATCGATCGAGAACGTTAAATAAGCAAAACGTACATAATAGGTTTACCTCAAGAGAGCGATAGTTGCAGACCGAGACTCGTTCCCCATGGAAATCAAGTTTGGAGCTTTGTCGTCGCGAGAATGAGGAGATGAGCAATAAAACAAAGAAATAAGAAATTGATATTTAATTTCAAACTTAAGCCAAAATCTACGTCAATGATTTACTACCATTGCGTTCTGTTTCCGTGGCTCAACAACAATCAATATATATATATATATATATATATATATATATATATATATATCTCTCTCTCTCTCTCTCTCTCTCTCTCTCTCTCTCTCTCTCTCTCTCTCTCTCTCTCTCTCTCTCTCTCTCTCTCTCTCTCTCTCTCTCTCTCTCTCTCTCTCTCTCTCTCTCTCTCTCTCTCTCTCTCTCTCTCTCTCTCTCTCTCTCTCTCTCTCTCTCTCTCTCTCTCTCTCTCTCTCTCTCTCTCTCTGTTGAGATATATATCTCATCATTCTTGGATTGTTGGGATATATATATATTATATTATATATATCTCAGAGAGAGAGAGAGAGATAGATATATATATATATATATATATATATTATATCTCAACAACAATTTGTTGAGATATATATCAACAACAATATATATATATATATTGTTGTTGTTGAGCTACGAAAAAATGTAAACGCAACAAACACGAACTTAACCGCACGAATCATTATCGGATTGTTGTTGAGCCAGATCTCGAAATCCGAGGCTACGGTAGCCACGTGAATGCGCAAAGGGAAGTGAAAATGAGAAGAGAGCGGAGAAATCAATGGGAAGTGGAGGAACTAGAAAATGGATAATGAAAATTCAATTTTCGTTTTTTGCGCCTAATGAAAATCTTTAAAACCAGTTGTTATCAAATTGAAGTCTTAAAAGTTAAACTTTTAGACTGGTTCTTTGTAACATTCGGTCTTTAAAAAAAATAGACATTTTATTTATTTTTTTATTTTTAACTTTTTAGACCCGATATTTAAAACATCCGGTCTTAAAAGTAATATATTTTTTTTAAAAAAAATTTAGACTAGTTCTTTTTAACATTCGGTCTAAATAGTTCTCTTTATATTTACAAAATTGTTATCGGTCATACTTTTAAGACCGGATCCTTTTTAATCCGTTCTTAAAAGTGTTCTTTATATTTACAAAATTGCCACGGTCATATTTTTAAGACCGGATCCTTTTTAATCCTATCTTAAAAGTGTTCTTTATATTTACAAAATCGCCACGGTCATATTTTTAAGCAGGATCCTTTTAATCCGATCTTAAGTGTTCTTTATATTTACAAAACTGCCACCGGTCATACTTTTAAGACTGGATCCTCTATAATTCGGTCTAAAAAGTTCTTGATATTTACAAAACTGCCACCGGTCATACTTTTAAGACCAGTGCGTCAATACTCCGGTCTAAATGAGGCGGTCTTAAAGCCCTTTTTTGCATTAGTGCCAATACCACTTAGTGACTCTTTACATCTACTGTTTTGCTTGCAGGCATAACTGCTTTCATCTTTCTGCGCTTCACGGCAGTCTGATTGCCAACAGCCCAATCCACAACGACTGGAAATTGTGTTATGTCGCTGAGATCAAGCAACTCTCGATATGAAAAGTTGGAGGATCCCTTCTTTGCAATAAATGCATAGCCACAAGGGTTGAAATAACGCACGTCCGTGTAGTTATCAAAACTCGATAACCTAATAGAATAGTTGCTGATGGCTTGGGGTAAATGGTCTGACAACTTCCCACACCAGAGCATGCTCCTTCCTCAAAGCTCGTCTTGTTAGTGCAACTCAATATGCGGCCAGTTATAAACCTGCTTGCTCATGTCTCTTACGAAAGTGAAGGTGCAGTGAATCTGTAACACCCCTACCGGCCTCGCCCTTTCGGGTGATGGATAGAGGGATTCCTTTTTATAATTACCATATATCCTCTAATTACTACTGATTAACATGCAACAGAGTTTATCGCGGCAGAGCATTCCCCGGTTGGACTACAGACAATACTGGTATAATTAAAAGTAAGTAACAAAATATAGTCCCCGAAGGGTTAAGTATACAAATATCCACCACTGCCCCAAAAAGGCCAAAATAATATACAGTTATCCAATTCAAAATAAATAACAAAATTAAAAACAAAATCATCTTCCACCGCCACCAATGACACCATCTACTCCTGCCTAGCAGTCTTACCATTTTCTCCAGAATCTGCCCTCAATGAACTTCCAGGCTCTACAAAAATCTGGGATTCATAAATGGATCCAGTAACCATTAATCTCATATGTAATGCATAAAGCGATATGTATGTAACCATAATCGGAAAACACCAAATATCAAGCATTCGAATAACAAACGCGCAGTAACACAAATACAACATACCAAGTATACCGTGTTAACCGTGGAATGACTACATGTCCTAGAAACAAACGGGATCGCTCAACAAAGCAAGCCCCGGATCCACAGCGCTAGAAAAGACACGTAGTGAGGCTCTCAACCCGCATTACACCGAATGCATACAAACGCATGTCCCTTTTCGGGAGACACGGGTCCACAATCATGGAAAATACAAACATATAAAGAAACACAGAACACATGAGGATTAAGGTTACTACTTGGTACTTGGACAAAATTTATCAGTATATTTTCCCCCGGATACACGAAAAATCAAAGTGACCCTAAAATAATTAAAATATAAGTATGAGTAACTCTTCTCTTAAAAATATTTATTTAATGACTAAAAAAATAAGCCTGTCCCAATTATTCAAAAATCTCTAACTCCCTAAAATCATATTCTGAACACGTTGGAAGCAGAAGATACATCAACAAGAAATCATTTCTCACGTCTTAAGGCTGGCTGAAATCATCCTCTAAAATTACTCAACCCAATCTTCATTTTCGTCAACAATTTCTTCTTATATCATGATAATCCTTCTATCTAGGCTTTAAATCTTGAGTTTGATCCTCCATTTATCCACTTATTAATTATTCAGTTCCATCAAATACACAAACATGCAAGATACAACCATTGCAAAGCTAGCAATTCGTGAGATCATAAAATAGTTGGAGCTATAACTTACTTGTTCTTGGTTTTCCACCAACTTAAAACTTGCTCCTTGTGTTCTTTCCCTCTCCAACTTTCGTCCTTCTCTTCAAAATCACCAAGAAAAATTTGTTCTTAAGATCTTAGCTCTCAAGAGGAAAGCTAGGAGAAGGTAGAATAAGAATCTAAAGCCTTACCTTATTCTTGGACGCCTTGGATCTTCTTTGTTTGGGCTCTCCTTGTGTTTTCTTGTGTGAGTTCTTGGTCTCCCTCCTCTCTTCTTCTCAACCGAACCAGCAACCACAAAGGGGAAGAGATGAGCCTCTTAAATAAATTTCCTCAAGGATTATTCTAGACTCAACTTATCTCTTGAACACTCTCCAACACTCTAGAAAAATCTAAGAAAATCTCCTCTTATTCTCCTTAATCTTGTAGAACCGACTTAAGGGGTGCTGGAGTGACATTTTCGAGCTCCTCTGGCCTTCTGATGGTGTACGTCCCGGATGACTAGGGAAATATGGGAGAAATATTCATTTCATTATTTTATTCCATTTTATTTATTTCATTTTTTTCCCTTCAGTCCGCGTCAGGATTCGGGAACGTTGGGAGACAATGAAGAAAATATGATCTCCACTGCCTTGATCACTGTGCGCCTTCACTTCTGTTTCTCCATTAAATCCCAATTGTCTCATCATTCATTTTACTCTTCCTCTCAACCGATGGAAATAAGCGGAGTAGGAAGTAATATGTATTATTTTTTTTTTTTTTTTTATCCCCCTTTTTGCTCCACACTTCTTGACACATTGGAAGTAGAACTTATTATTATTATTATTTCTCCAATCCATCATTTCAATTCTGCGGTTCTGGAGGGTCAGCAAGTATTATATTATATATATATGTATATCTCAAGCTTTGCTCCACGTGATGACTTCTGCTTTTCATTAATGTTGAAAGTCCAATCAATCCTATTGTACCACTCCCTTTCACGTCCAAATGCCAAGGGAAAGATAGGAACCATTTCACTAACCAATATTGCATTGTTTTATATTCTATTCCTCTCTTCTTCTTTTTTCTCACGTCAGAAGCTATGCATACATATATTATTATTTTATTTATTTTTTTTAAATCCCCCTTTTAGTATATTTTCTTACGTTGGGAATTTGTGAAGAAAGATTTGATATCTTTCTTTCCTTTATCCAACTTCTATTAATCGTGTTTTTGAGAGATCCTTCCAATCTCTCCTAAACCTTTAGGTAACTATTCTCTACTTCCTCCCCCTTGCACGTCTGACACCAAAAAAATATGGAGGAAATATTTTGTGTTATATAAGTCTCATCCAATATTCATTTTTCTAAGGTAAATTAGACTTATATCAGAACTCCACTAATTTTTCATCAAAATTTTCCCCTTTCTTTTGGTTGACGAAAGTTGTAGAAATAATGAGGAAAAATATTTTTAACTCCTCTAACATTACTTATCTTAAATTATCCATAACCAAATTTAATTGCCACCTTTTCAAATAATTCCTCATTATTATTATTTTCCAATAATTAATTTATCTTGTCAAAATAATATATCATCGACTATTGCTACTTAATGAAAAATTCTTGTATTCCATTAATTAATTTTCATAAAAATTGGGGTGTTACAGAATCTTGTGTTTGATAAAGGAAACTTGTTACTCAACTGCATACAATTATTAGGCGAAAATATTGAATCATAGCAATGCTTGGAAACGTTTCCCGAGATGGTCAATTCAGGAGATCCAGGGAGATGTTGAGAACTTTATATTTTTTTTGCCGCAAATCAAACTTCTTGTGTTTGTGCGGTTGGAGAAGACCTCTTCATCTATGTAGCAGTTATCGTTGCTGACTTATGGGCTCCTTTCTTTCCAAGAAAAGTACATGTTTGAATTGTTCAATAATTTAATATATTTTCTATTTTACGAAAAGGAAAAAAAAAAAATTGAAAAAATAGAAAAGAAGTAAAAGAGTGAGAGAGTGAGGGGAAAAAAGAAGAGGGAGGAAAGTTTTCTGATTTTTTTTTTTGTTTGTAAAAAATAATATTATCTTGAAGTTGCTTAATTTGAGGTAGTGACTCACATATTTAAATGGAGAGGGGGCATATTAAGTTTTTGGGTAGAGGGTCCCAGAGAGGTTGTGAGGCTGGGTAGATCAGAGTGGTTGAAGAGGTTTAATTATACAATCATGTGAAAAAAAAGAAGAAGAGAGAAAGTGAAAAACGCAAGTTCACCAAACAGTCTTGGTAAATCAACGTTTGCGCAATCGTTAAACCATTGAATTGGGCTGGAATTTGATAAGCTAGTTCGGCACATGTGTTTCGTCATTTTCAAAGATGGGATCATCATTTGAAGGCCCGGTGTGAGAGAAATCATGTTTGTGATCAGGAATATTTTTCTGAAATTTTCAGCTTAATTCTATATTCTCCTTGTAGTTTTGGTTGTTTGGATGGGTGTTGTGCATTTATTTGAGACTCTTTTGTACCTTAGTTTGATTGTAGTTAATCATATTTTCATTGGTCTAACCACCCATGGGTTTTTATCTTTAAGTTATAAAGGGTTTTTCATGTTAATAACTCTGGCGCCTTGTGTCTCTTAACTTCTGCTGTCATATATATATTTATTTATTTCTTTGTAGGCTCTTATAAAGGTTTTAACATCTGCTATGTCCTTCCTAACAATCCCTACTGCCAAAGGGATATGGGATTCTCACGTTAGCACAAGTGTTGTTGCAACCCGGATTTGTTTGGGCTGCCGCCGCCGTGCAGACCAGCAGCAACGCCAGTTTCAAATTAATTGCGTTCATCAAGCCCATGTCTCTCATTGATATGGAGGATAGATTAATTAGTGTGGATATTTAGGAATTAAAAGCTAGGTATTAAATATAGATCTCACTTCAAATCTGATCATTAGAGGCTTAGAGCATAAGGATGAAGGACCGACCTTGAAGCTCGACGACCTCATCTTAATTTATGTTTTTCCACCGTCCGTCCAAATCATTAACGCAGCACGATATTGAGAGATGGAGGGCCTAGCCAAAATTAACTTTTTCTTGTTTGTTTGTTTTATTTTTTAAAAAAGAAAAGGGACATTATTGACTTTGTGTATGTGTATCTCGAGGGTGACTTCTGACTTTGATGCAGGAATGGAAAGTTTCGGGGATAAGTGGTAGGCGTACCAAAAGCTCATCAAACCATGCAGATCTAACTATTTTTGGATGGCATAGATTAATTGTTTTTTTCATTTTTAAAAAATATAAAATTTTACTTTTTTAAAAAATATAAAATAAATATAATACTTAAACTTTCATTTTTTTTTTTTTTTTTTTTTTTTTTTACAAAAAAAATAGTTAAAATTTTAAATCTTGATCGTTGTTCAACGGTAATATCTCTATGGCAATGTCATTCCAATGAGCACGGAAAGTCGGAAACAGAGCAAAGGGTCAATCCACGTGTCAAGCCTCTCAGTTGACCTGGAATATTGTAAATTTCACAGGGTTATATTTGTCCAAAATTTTACCTCTCACTGAAAAGCCGAAACTTGGAGCCTACTTGTACATCAACGCTATGGCTTGTTCGGTTTGAGGGGAAATGAAGGAAAAAAATTTCTGAATTGAATTTTTCAAAAATTAGCGAAGTGAGATTAAATGGTGTGTTTGGTATGAGGAAAGGGGAGATGATGAGGGGAGGATATTAATCAAATTATCATTAATAAGAAGAATATTCTTTTTTTTTTTTTTTTTTTTTTTTTTCTTTTTTTTAGAGTATATTTTTCAAATGTGAAAATTCTTCATAGGTAATTTGGTCAATATGAGGTAAAAAAAAATTATCTCCCCTCCCCTCAAGCCAAACACACCCTAAAGGTTTTTAATTAACTTATTTTATTAGTTTATCTTATATATTCTCTTTATTAAAATGTTGTAAGTTGTAACCCTACTTTTCTAATTTTTTAAAAGTCACCTCATAAAATTTTTCCCTCTCCCTCCCTCCAAATCCCTCATACCAAATAAACCCTTACGGTGTATTTGGTTTGAGGGGATGGAGGGAGGAAGAGAAATTTTTTCCCTCATATTTACTAAATAACCTATAAAAAGTTTTCAATATTTTAAAAAATACAGTCTCAATAAAAAAGAATATTCTTCTCATTAATAACAATTTTATCAATATCCTCTTTAGTTTCTGTTTTTTACGGGCGTCTAAATCATTTACGTTTACTTTCTTTGATTTTCTACCCACACGCACGTATTTCATTGAGCATGTAATTTCTTACTCTTAGTTTATATATATCCTACTCGTTTGCAAATATTTTTAAACATGTATAATTATAGTTTTTTACTTCCCAGTAAAAAATCATCATTTGACCCACTCCAAATTAAATATCTGTCTCTTTCACTTGTTCTGTGAGTCTTGTATTGATTGGTCAAAGGCAGAAGTCTATGAATTTTGGGTTAAGGAGAAGATATACCTAGAAGGTATTCTAGGAAGAGTACATCATGCATACATGACTCATAAAATATACGATAATGCAATTTTGTTATCAATATTAAAGAACTATGCAAAATTTCTTGCTCTCTCGTATTTTTAATATATGAGTCAGTTAATTTTTGTTGAAGATCGAAATTAAGAAAGCTAAATAAACTATTAAATCATACAATATGAGTATATCATTTTTTTTTTCATTTTATAAGTCAAACCAATTAATTTTTTTAAAAAAAAACGATAAATATAAATACTTTAAAGATTGAAAGTAGTAATCTATAAGAGAGGCTACACATTTGTTAAGTAAAAGTTAAGACTCTTGTTGTGCAGGTGTGAATGGGTTATATATGGGTAAAAAACATATAATGTACTTCCTTTGTTCTTTAATGTAAGACATATTTACCTAATTTGATTAGAATAAATAAGTTAGTTAATTTGACATGATTTTTTCAAAACTATCTTCCTCAATTTCATTCATCTATCTTATTTAATTATTGCTGAGAGAACATCAATATCAATACGGATAAATTGGAAAAAGAATGATAAATATATCTTACATTTAGTATCAAGATCAACGTTATCTTAACCCAACCCACACACCCTAGGTCCCCCCCCAAAAGGTGTGATTTGGTTTGATGTGCTGGTAAAAGTGCCCTCTAAGAAAACAGAATAAACCATTATTAATAAATTTGAATATTTTTAAAATCCTTTCAACACAATATACCTGAAGACTCTTACACTTGTGAAAGAGTGGAATCACTAAATGCTCAAAACACGTGAGAAATAGTAACATTAAATGATCATCGTCCATCTGCAATCTCAAATGCTATTTGTTTCTGTATGCTATCATAGGTAGCAGAATTGCTAGCACTAGCATTCCCATATCCACCAGCTAAATGACCAACCAAGTGTTCACATTCTTCAAACATCATATCCTCTCCCTTTACCCAAGGATGCTTTCCTTGAGCCATCAATCCCTCTAATTCCATTGCTACTTCTCTCATAGTTGGCCTTTCCTCCCCATTGACTCTAATGCACCTCCTTGCTAAAAAAGCAACTTCCTTTATCTGCTCTGCATTCTTCTGATCCAATACTTGCTTGTCAAGAATCTCCAACAAGTTGTCTTCTTTCATTGAAGATGCGAAGTACATAGCCAAATTTCTTTGTTCTTCTGGCCTATTGAATTCAACTGCTTTATTCCCTGTGATTAGCTCCACAAGCACAACCCCAAAGCTATAAACATCACTTTTCTCATCCAATTGACCTGTAAGGATGTACTCTGGATCCAAATATCCCCATGTCCCTTGAACCATAGTGGTAACTTGAGTTTCATCGAGAGGAACAAGTCTTGAAGCTCCAAAGTCAGAAACTTTTGCTCTATGATTGTGATCTAATAGTATGTTGGCAGATTTAATATCACGATGAATAATAGGAATAGAAGCAGCAGAGTGTAAATATGAGATGGCCGCAGCTGTTTCTGCAGCTACCCGTAATCGGGTCTCCCATGAAAGAGAGTGCTCATTCTTTAGTGGTTCCATATGATCAAGAAGGGTGCCATTGTCCACAAACTCATAAACCAACAAAGGGACTTCAGTTTCAAGACAACAACCAAAAAGCTTAACCACATTTCTATGGTTGATTTGGGAAAGGACAACCACTTCATTAACAAAATCTTTAATTTGTCTAGGGTCACCTCCTACTCTGGACTTTTTAATGGCAACATGCATGTTATCAGGTAATATCCCTTTGTAAACCGTGCCTTGTCCACCACGACCAAGAATTCTGCTCTCATCAAAGTTGTTTGTGGCAATTTTGAGCTCATCTTCAGTAAAAACCTTGGTTCTATCAGTGTGTCCTTGTTGTTGATAAAGTTGTTGTAGCATATAGTTTCCTCCATTTTGCTCAAAATATTGTCTTCTAAGTTGTTTTAGTGCTCTTTGCTTGTGTCCCCAGCATAACGTGGAGATCAATGTGAAGACAACAAGCAAGCCCACTGAAATGCCTGCAAACAATGTTCAAAATATTACCCCAAGAGTAGCTAGTAAAGTTGGTGTTGTTTGTGAATGAACTATATGGTTTTTATAGATAAATGTTACACTACTACAAAAAAAGCCTTTTAACGTCCATTTTTAAAGGGACGCCTATATGGGAGACGTAATAAGTCTTAACTTACAACGTCTCAAATAAAATTTGGGATGCCGTATTGCTTTTAAAAAAACACCAAACCTCAGGTTTGGGGGGTTGGTCGTGGAAGAAGAACCAGCAAGAACAACACATCAACAATCAATAATAAAAATAAAATAAAAACATTGGACAAAAGAGTGGTGGAGAGAGAGAGAGAGACTTCCGGATCTTAACCACCATCGAAGCCATCAAGGAGACTTCCAGATCTACGAAAATTAGTGTTCATCGTTGCGTCCACCGACGTTGGGTTAGTGCTCGACACCACCGTCGGGGAGACTTCTAGATCTGCAAAAATTGGTGTTCAACCTCTCAGATCTGAAAAATCAACAAGAGCTTCAAGCCTCTCCAGATCTGGAAAATTAGTGAACACAAATTGCTCGAAATAATGAACACTTATTGGAGTTGTTTTGGATGAAATCAACGACAGGGTCTCATTCCCAAGTGCAGAATTTGGCGACTAGTTGCTTAGTCTCCTCACCCTCGCTGTCGTCTCATCATCATCCAATTCGAAGATGGAGCCGTGGTTGGATCTCATGGACGATGCAACCTTGGATCTCGTCATCTCGCGGACATCGGCGTGACGGTCTTGGTAGCAATGCCGATGATAGCACCGATGAGGAAGAGGCGACATCTTTGGGCACGAGTTGCAGAGAGAGATCGAAGGGTGCTGAAGGAGGAGGGAGAGATCGAAGAGAAGCTGTGCTGAAGAACGAGTTATACTTATATCGCATACTTTAGGCGTCCTAATTTCCTAAAGTGAATTTAGGCGTCCTAATTTATAATTAGGACGTCTAAAATGGATTTTAGGCTTACTTTTAGGCGTTCTCAATTTTAAATTGGGATGCCGAAAGACTATTTTTGGTGTCTCAATTTTAAATTGGGATGTCAAAAGTATATTTTGGAGTCTTTTTGAAAATTGGGACTCCAAAAGCCTCCACAGAATTATAAAAATGTCACCGTATTTGTTTTTTACTTTTCTTTTTAAAAAAATGGACGTCTTTTAAGAAAGTAAAATCTATATTTTATCGTAGTGCTAGTGCCTTATGTAGTTCCCATAATCACCAAATAGTCTTGAACATTTCTCTCTTGTTGTAGGACACTATTGTGGGGAGAGAGATAACGAGGCCATGAAAAGTGTGGTCACCACTCAAAAAATAAATAAATCAAATTGGGAATCTATTTAATAAATACGCATTTCTCTGAATATGGGAAAGAGGGCATCCAAACTAGCCAATGTGACCAAGCTGAAACAAATTGTTTGCAAATTGCAATTGATAAAAGAAGATAGTGGCATGTTATTATAATGCTGCTGATCTGGTAATTGACTTTTGCAACATGGAGATGAGTTGGAAGGTTAAGGGGTTTTAGAAAATTCGTACCTAATGAAATTTCCATGATAGGAAATTTGCAGCCTGATCCGTCTTTATAGCCGTCGCCTTTATATCCCCGGGGACAAGAACACGTATAATTTCCATTGACGTTGTGGCATTTCCTACTGCAGTGATTCTCTCCAATGCACTCATTAATATCTGCAAAATTGATTCTTAAACTGATTAAACATAAGCACATCTATGTTAAACATCAAAGTCACATCTCAAACAAACTTTTGTTGGAATTAATAGAAAACAATAAGTGAGAATTAGAAGAGAAAGTGGTGTAGCTGAGCGGACCGGTTTTCCTACTAAGCTTAGCTTATAAGATTTGGGCTGATCTGATTTTGAACGGTCGAGTATTTTTTGAAGGATTATTTTTCAAATAAAAAAATCATTTTTGGAAGAATAAAAGTTAAGAAATTATCTTTATTTTAGATTTTTTATACCCATTAAAATAATTTTTTTAAAAAAATATAGACTTATAAAAACTCATATCTAGAATGTCGACTTCAGATCTGACTGTCTATATCTGCTTAGCTCTTACTGAGCAAATTGTTTAGCACGGAAACCAGATCGCAAATGTGCTGTGGTCACACAGACACACACATGCATATAGCCTAATTAAACAGAGATGCATACGTGGTGGTTGAAAGTTGAAAACAGTTTTTTTCTTTTTTGGGAAAACTGTAAAAGCTGAGGCTTACCTTTGCAGCCTGAATCGAGGTAGGGGTTGCCACTGAACCCTTGTTCACATACGCAGTAGTACCCAATAGTACCATTTGAGTCTTGGCATCTACTGTTTTGCTTGCAGGCATAGCTGCTTGGATCTCTCTGGGCATCAAGGCATGTCTGATTGCCAACAGCCCAATTCATAACGACGGGAAATTCTGTTCTGTTGCTGAGATCAAACAGGTCTTGATATGAAAACTCGAAGGATCCGACCTTGGCAATAAATGCATAGCCACAAGGGTTGAAACCACGCACGTCCGTGTAATTGTTATCACTGGATAAGCTGATACTATAGTTTCTAATGGCTTTGGGGAAACTGGTCTGGCAACATCCCACACCAGAGCATGCACCGTTCTCAAACTTCAGCGTGTTACTGCATTTCAAGGTGCAGCCAGTTTGAAATCTGTTTCCCCTCAAGTCTTTGATGGAAGCGTTGGTGTCACAGCCCACCACAGTGAATCTGTTCTCCGTGTTTGATATAGAAAACTTACCGAACCGTATCCAATTATACGCATAGCTTGAATCATAGCAATGGTAGGAAACGTTTGCGGAGACAGTTAATTCAGGAGGATCCAGGGAGATGTTGAGGACTGGTATATTATCGCCGTAAATCAATTGTGTTGTGGCTTCTCCAGATGGTGACATGGTGGTTGTGCAATTGACGGAAAATAATTCATCGATGTAGCAGTTCTCGCTAGTGCCAAAGGGATAGGGGATGTTCACGTTCCCACACCTGTCGTTGCAACCCGGTTTCGTTTGGGCCGTGGCCGCGGCCGCCGCCGTGCAGAGCAGCAATAGCAGTTTCAAATGCAGTGCATCCAAACCCATCTCTCTCACGAGCATATTTCTATTGTGGATAGATATTCATAAATTAAAAGCTATAAGAAGCAAGGCGTTATAAACACACACATCATTCGAATTAATACACGAAGCTTCATCTGTAATGACGCACAAGGATGAAGGAAAGAGCCTTATTGTAGGTCAATGACCTCTTCTTAATTTCTGTTTTTCCAATGCACGTGTCAAAATTATTGATGCAGCACGATGGTGGGTGATGTGGACGGCCTTGGCATAACAAAAAGAGTCTTGGTCTTCTCTCTTTCTATTGGCTGGTTCTCGAACTCCAGCTTCAGTACGTTTCCCTCTTGTTTGATTTTTCTTCTTTTTTTAAAAAAAGGAACTTCGACTATATATATATATGCTCTCTTTTTTATAAAAATAATTTTCATTAAAAAACAATAAAATGATAGTACATCATAAATATGCAATCATAGCCGAACATGATTGCGGGGAACAAAGAAAATTATGATTGTCGTTTATTACCTTTCTCACCTGATCAAACTCAAATAATTCTAGTAAGGTACCGACAATACATTTCCTTGTACAAAATGTTGTTAGTGCTTGGCATATATTAACATTAAATGATCATCACCCATCTTCAATCTCAAATGCTATTTGTTTCTCTATGCTATCATAGGCAGCTGAATTGCTAGCACTGTCATTCCCATATCCATTAGCTACTTGATCTAGCAATTATTCACAATATTCTTCAAACATCATCTCCTCGATCTCCCTTTCCCCAATGATGATGTTTTTTCATAGCAATTAGACCCTCTAATTCCAATGCTACCTCTTTCATTGTTGGCCTTTCCTCTCTGTTGACTCTGGCCTTTCCTCTCCGGCTGTTAACTCTAATGCACTTCCTTGCTAAGAAAGCAATTTCCTTTACTTGCTCTGCATTCTTTTGATCCAACACTCGCTTGTCAAGAATCTCCCACTAAGTTGTCTTCTTTCATTAAAGATGCAAAGTACATAGCTAAATTTCTTTGTTCTTTTGCCCTATTGAATTCAACTTCTTTATTACCCGTGATTAGCTCCAAAGCTTATAAACATCAAAATTTTCTTGTTCAATTGACCTATGAGGAGGTCCCCAAGATCCAAATATCCTTGTGTCCCTTGAAACATAGTGGTAACTTGAGTTTCATCGAGAGGAACAAATCTTGAAGCTCCAAAGTCAGAAACTTTTGCTCTATGAGTGTGATCTAATAGTACGTTGGCAGATTTTATATCGCGAATGAATAATTGGAATAAAAGCAGCAAAGTGTAAGTATGAAATGGCCTCGGCTATTTCTATGGCTATCCTTAATCGAGCCTCCTGTAAAAAAGAGTGTTCATTCTTTAGTGGGTCTCTATGATCAAGAAGGGTGTCATTGTCCACAAACTCATAAACTAACAAAGAAACTTCAATTTCAAGACAACACCCAAAAAGTTTCACCACATTTGTATAGTTGATTTGAGAAAGTACAACCACTTCATTGATAAAATCCTTAATTTGTCTGGGGTCTCCACCTACTCTAGACTTTTTTTATGGCAACATGCGTGTTATCTGGTAATATACCCTTGTTAATTGTGCCTTCCCTCACTACCAAGGATTCTACTCTCATCAATATTATTTCTAGAAATTTTGAGCTCACCTTCAATAAAAATCTTGGTTCTATTAGTGTGTCCTTGTTGTTGATAAAGTTGTTGTAGCATATAATTACCTCCATTTTGTTCAAAGTACTATCTCCTAAGTTGTTTTAGTGCTCTTTGCTTGTGTCTTCAACATAAGGTGGAGACCAATGTGAAGACAACAACCAAGCCTACAGAAATGCCTGCAAACAATGTTCAAAATATTAGCCAGAGTAGCTAGTAAAGTTGGTGTTGTTTGTCAATAAACCATGGATTTTTATCAATAAATGCCAACGCCTTGTTTAGTTCCCATCATCCCCAAATAGTATCGTATATTTTTCTCTTGTACGACAATATTGTGGGGAGGGAGAGAAAGAGGCCAGGAAAAGTGTGGTCCCCCTCGATAATAATTAAATGAATAAATCAAATTGGGAATCCATTGAATAGATAAGTGCAATTCTCTTTCGATCAAAAAAAAAAAGTGCAATTCTCTGAATACGGGAAGAAAGCATCCAAAGTAGCCGATGGGACCAAGTCGAAACATATTGTTTGCAAATTGCAATTGATAAAATTAAAGAAGATAGTGGCATGTTATTATAATGCTGCTGATCTGGTAATTGACTTTTGAAACATGTAGGTTGTTGAAAGGTCAAGGATTTTATAAAATTCGTACTTAATGAAATTTCCATGACAGGGAATTTGTAGCCTGATCCATCTTTATAGCCGCCGCCTTTATATCTCCGGGGACAAGAACATGTATAATTTCCTTCCACATTGTGACATCTCATACTACATCGATTCTCTCCCTCGCACTCATTAATATCTGCAAACTTAATCTTGATCAATAGCTGATGATTTAACCAACCAAAATCATTGAAAAATAAAACCTCTCACTAGATGTCATACATATGTCAAACAAACATATGTAGAAAGAGCTGACTTTTTTTTTTTTAAAAAAGATGTTACTTCTAATGTCCTTAATATAAGATATATTTACCTAATTTAATTAGATTAAGGAAAATAGTTAATATAACATATATTTTCTAAAACACCCTAGTCATCTTCCTTAATTCCCTAATTCCCTTTCCTCTTTCATTATGGTTTGATGAAGCATCAATAGAGGTAAATTAGGAAAAGATTGATAAATATAGAACTAAAAAATTTAAATGTAACCAAAGTATAATATAAGATATACTTGAGGAGTTAATTTTAGTTTGAAATATAAGACATATTTTTCAATCTTTTCTTAATTTACCCTTATTGATGCTCCCTAACAATAATCAAAGCGAAGAATGAATGAGGAAATTAAGGGAGATATTAACTAATTTAACTAACTTTGCTAATCTAATCAAGTTAGATAAATATGTCTTATATTAAATATAATGGAGTATATATTTAATATAGTTAGGTGAGAACTTTTGATTTGGTGGGGAAGTTTGGTGAAGGACTTTGTAGATATATTAATAAACTCGCAGCCAACCCAGAATGGATGGCAAGGAAGGAGTCAGTCAAATCTTTAGGATTTTTGTTTTCAATTAATTAACTCACAACATATTTGAATTCAGCATATCATTTTAATTTAATTTGATTGAATAAGAATATTTTACAGTTACAATAAGTTCAAAATACTACTCTCATGGTCAGTGTTGGCGTACTCCTGTCAAAAGAAGCTTCCAAGCCATCTTCTTCCTGCAGCCAAACAGGGAAAAAACCTCCATGATTAATTTGAGTATTCTGAAACATAAGCATATATATGACTTCATTTATATTTTGTGTAGAACTTACGAAAATATGGCCTTATTGGGCTGTTTCAATAAAGCTTGAAGATGGACTATATTATATTGCAGCCTTCTCACTCCTTTCAACCTCATTTCCATTCCACTTGATAGTTTAATTAATCTATCTCATTTGCAGAGATAATATAAATAACACCTCTGCTTCCACTTGTGGATTCAAATTCAATCTATCTCCTGATGAGAAAATATGAACTCTTCCCCTCAAGATGATCCAAAAAAGAGAATATAATGAATTAATTAATCATTATTAATTGGTGAAACAGAATTTGATAATTTTAATTTACTTTTATCCTTAATAACCAATGACTTTCGAGATATATATTCAATAAATATAACATTTTGAAAATCCTTATTAGTCTTTCAATATAGTATATCCTAAAAGTCTAAAACTCCTACATTTGCTAAAAAGTGCAAATAGCAGTTCAAACACATGAGCAATAGTAACATTATGGACCAATATATTGGCCCAGGCAGGTTCCCGGCCCAGTAAGGGAACCCACAGTGAAACCCCCTTTTTACCTGGTAAATAGGGAACCGGTAAAATGGTTCGCCACTACTCCATCATGTCCGATATGTGTGACCGTACACGTAATGGGAGCAGACCCGCAGTAACGTGGGTGCTGCATAATGGCCGAGGATGGAAGCATTTGCACGGGAGGAAAACCCTAGGTAATCCCTATAAATAGGAGATTACCCACCAGTGTGCACTCGACTCTCTCTATTTTCCATTGCTTACTATTCGCTCACACCGCACACACACCACCCCCTGGGCGAAACGCCTTACCTGTGTTGCATTGTGATCTGAGCTCTCTCGACAATATTTTCCTCATAGATATTGTCGAGCTAGTGCCTTTCATTGACACTCGATCAGTGAAAGACTCATTGATCCAACATAAATCATCCCCAGCTCATTAGAGCTGGACATCTGTGTTCTACTACGTAACATCGGGCGCGACCACGGGGAACGTAGACTTCAATTCCCAGACCAAACAAAAGCACCGTCGACCACTGAACATGGCCGTGAGCACCAGAAGCCGTTGTCAGGCACCTCGACAAGGTCAACCACCGGATGAACCTCAACAGCGGTCACAACAGAAGCGCATAATCCAGTATTCAGACTCGGTCGCTCCTGATCCTAATCGCGTAACGATGGTAACTGAAGGCAAAATGGAGGATACAGGACACTCTCCGCATCCGAGCCTAATAGCCCAGCAAGGACAAGACCGGGTTCAACAGCGTTTTAAACCTTCCACCCCAACACATAACCTGTGAGGAGCACCCCGACACTAAGGTGTTGAGTGTAACGATGGAATCACCGCTCCGCCGAATGGAAAATATGGAAACGCGTCACCGACTACGAGAGATGAAGATATCCGACTTATCCAGAGAACCTTGATCACGGAATGCCATTTGGCGGCAAGAAGAAAGAGCGGATACGCCAGAGTGGGTAGAGCTGGGTCGGTCAAAAGGGAAGCAGTGGAGACCGCAAGGCGAGATAATGCTGGAACATGTCGGTCATGACTTCGACCTCGGTTCATACCGGAGAGTTAACGCGGCAAAGATCGTGAGGAAGAAAAGATAATCGATCATGACCGAGATAAAGTCACCGAGGAAGAGCAACAGGAGATTTTGCTCCCGAAGGAACGAATAAGGGTATTAGAAGACCCTAACCGACCTTTTCCCGGATAACGGAAAAACCCAAGGACTAGTGACATGACGGCCACGGGGATGGACGGGGACGTCCATGTGCTCGCGGAGTCGGCCTATCTCAAGCAAAAGGGACGGCTCCCCCCGTCATTCAAAGATTCCTAAGACGATCCAAGAAGGACATTGTGGAGATAGCATTCTACACCAGTTTTCAAAAGAAATTATGGCGGCCACCTACCCCAAAGGTTTGGACTCGTGGGAATTGCCAAAGTACAATGGAGCGCAGGACCCGTTTGTTGGTTATGATTAGTTTTGATGATGTCTTATATAGATGCCATTATCCAGAGCAAAAAGTTTGTATCATATGCATTGACTAACTACCTTGTTTAATATAGATTAGTCCAAGTTGAATCATGAAGAATAATCCAGAATGAAGAACTTACACAATATAATGGAAATATCAACATTCAAGTTCTTGTGATACTAGAAGTTTCTTTGATCAAGCGGAAGTTGGAATAGCTTAATCCGGAGTTAAATTAAGCTATTTGAAGCATTAGCATGAATAGTATCACATATGTGAATAGTACACCGTATACATGAATAGTGCCATACAGTATGAACAGTGCCATATGAATCAGTATGTGTTTGCTACAGTGATTTTGCTCTTGGAATGAGTTGCCTCGAGGTGCTCCACTAATTGCCTCAAGTCATTTCTCCAAATTCACTTAATGGCAAAATCGTAATTATGCTGAAGTTCAGTTTTAATGGCAAAATCGTAATTTCGATGAACTTCTTATTCTACCTCCAATCTCCACGAATGACTCGACATTACTCGCATATAAAAATAGCATTACTCGAGTAAGCCATGCGAGTAAGCTACTGTGTTAGCCACTTTTACCTCGTTCGCGTTTTTCATGGGCGACGTTCAATATTTTGATGATATCTTCCAAACCAGAGATTGGATTGAGGTGAAACCAGTGGCATATGAAACTAGACTCCCAATGCGTCATTTTGACATAAAATTCAAGTCCAAAGGAGTTCATATGAAGGATCTATGAATTTTTTAAGATGACAAAGTGAAATCAACGTCACACAAAGACAAGCTTTGGTAATTTGAGTGTATCTCACAAACGAAAAATCCAAATGAGCTGAAACTAGTGCCATTTGAAACTAGACTCAAATACATTTTCAAAAACATCAAGATCATGAAAAAAAAGATCAATTGAAGGAGATATGATGTTTTGAAGTTGATAGTCCGTTCGATGCTTTGAAACAACGCTCGGATAAGAACAACCTCCATTCATCTGATGTTAATGGACAAAATACAACTAGTTTGGAGATGATTCTTTTTTTTTTATTGGGAAGAAGACATCAAGAGCTTTCCAGGGATATTTAAGTTGCTAATTTTGGAGTTATATTCGAAGAGATATGGCTACTGGAAGTTGAGTTATGTTCTCAAATATTGATATCTCAAGAAGCATGAAAATCACCGTGTAATGGAAATCTTGTTGCTTATGGAAAACGTCCAGATGAAAACCAAAACCACTTATACTACTTATTAACATTATTTATATCATTTGTGTATAAGTTTCAGTGTGATTAACGTTTGGATTAAGATCAAGACCGATGAAAGCAAAAATCACGTAAGCAAACACACCGCAACATCGAAGTTGAAACATTTCGATGCAAAGAAAGCAATGGTCATTTAATGAAGCTAAATAGCAAATAAGAATGGAGTAATCCAATGAAGCGTTTGATGAATTGAGAAGGATGAAGCAACGGGTATTTTCATCAACCGCACCGAATGTTCACAATGTTCCTTTTCAAAGCTTCTAGACATTACTTTCGGTATTACTCAAGTAAGCTTCGCAAGTAATGTCGTTCCATTTATTTTCAAAGAATTATTTCAACATTACTTTTAGACATTACTCAAGTAATGTTTTCTGGCTCCGCAAGTAATTCTGGGGAAAGTCTATGAAGGTTATATTTCTTAAAGAAATAAGATATTACTCCACCGAAAAGCAAGATTTGTGTCAGAAGCATTTAATGCAGTTGCATAAAAACAAACAAGCCTCAACGGCTACTTTCAATGAGACACAATAGCGAAGCACTTGATGGAATGAGATAAACGACAAAACATTCAAATTCATCAAGATACGCAAAACAGAATTAAAGCGTGTAGCAAATCGAAGACGCCTATTATTCGACTCATCTTTTGTACAAG
Source organism: Acacia melanoxylon (assembly GCA_019022615.1). Classification (NCBI taxonomy): domain Eukaryota; kingdom Viridiplantae; phylum Streptophyta; class Magnoliopsida; order Fabales; family Fabaceae; genus Acacia; species Acacia melanoxylon. The sequence continues at coordinate 6,986,552 of JAFJYJ010000011.1, forward strand.
TAGGCGAATGCATTTAATGAAGGCGCGGACATTTAAATCTCTCAACGGACATATTCAAATCCTTCAACGGTCTTCAAACTTCAACTTGTATAAATACCGAAGGATTGAATTCATCAAGGCAGAATACAGAGACACGAGCCTACATCTTCAATATGCTAATACTCTGATATTCACTTACTCTCTGTTCTTAATGCTTACATAGTTTATCGTACAGAGTGAAATGATTTGAATTGTACTTCAATGTTTATTCATTCACTTCTGAGAGAGAAGATTTTTCTGTAAACATTCTATCTGAGAGTTACTCAAGATTGGGTGATCTTGAGCGGGAAACACACTGTGTTGATTATAGCTTGTAAGGGGAGTGAATCTTGGTGAGAAGATTACTTCGAGTACGAGCGTGTAATCAGCGGTGTATTGATTACGTTTGTAAGGGGAGTGAATCCTAGTGAGAGGATTACTTCGAGTACGTAACGTGTAATCAAGTTGAAAGCAGATAGTGGATTGAAATCTCGGGAGGAGCCTTCGGGGACCGGACGTAGGTCATCATGGATCGGGATCGAACCAGGATAAATCACAGTTTTCATATTCTCTTCCTAAACTCTTATATTTCCAAAGATATATATTTGAATGACTGATTATCGCTTTATAAATTATTATTGTCATTAGAATTGCTTTCAGTAAGTTATGAAAAGATTTATCAAAGTCCCTAAAGTTTTATCAGACACCCAATTCACCCCCCTCTTAGGTGATAGCCAGGTCTAACACCGTTGAACCATGTGAATAATTTCAAAATGGAGATCGGGGTGAAGGGGATCACTGGTCCCGTAATCCCTCAGTTGTTCGCAGGGACCCTCCAAGGAGCCGCTCAAACTTGGTTTCATTCTCTGCCATTGGAATCCATCTAGGACATGAAGACCATGGAACGTAGGTTCCTACTCAATTTTGCGACTAGCAGGAAGCAGCCAAAGACCGAATTCCAACTGGATCAAGTCAAACAGTTGCCGACTGAAACCTTGCAGAAGTACTTGGATCGGTTCAATGCCACGGCCCTCCAGGTGCCTAGGCTAAAAGATGAGGTACATTTGCACTGCGTGATAGCTGGGCTTAGTAGTGCATCCCGGCTCAAAAAGTCGGTTATGAAGAACCGTCCTCAAACTTTGGCCGATTTCCGGGACCGGTAAAAAACGTACCTGGAATTAGAGCAAATGGAAATGATGAGCCAAGGGCCAAGGGAAAGGGGAAAGAGCCCTCCCAAGGGCAAAGAGCAACACAAATGGGGCCGAAAGCCGAGTCCCGTGGCCGTGATAGAGAAAGCAGCAAAGAGGAAGCAGACCCGGCGGGAGGTTCGACAGTATACGCCGTTAAAGGTGTCGCAGGCCGAAATCTGGAAGGAGGTGTCGGCAACCGAGATGAAGAAGGTTGAGCGACCCCGGCCAATCCAAAGAGACGCCACTCTGGATAAGTCCCGTTACTGTGAGTTGCACGATCAGCACGGTCACACGACGACATTCTTGGGACTTACGCGATGCCATAGAAAAATTTATCCGCGAAGGCAAGCTCCGTCGGTTTGTAATCCAATCGCAGGGACGGCTAAACAAAAAGCACCAAGGGGCCGGAGCAAAAGCCAGCCCCGGAGAAAGAAGGCGAGATCCAAAAAGAAAGACCCAAAACAACGATGATGACTTTCCCGACTCCAAGTATAATTGCAACGGGATTAGTGGAGGCTTCGGAGGCGGAGGGGACTCGGTGAGCAAGCGGAAGAAGTATCTAAGGGAGATCCTCTCAATCCGAGACCGCCCAAGTTTTAAGAGGGACGATGCCAAGCCCGAACCCCCTGTCCTATGTTTTACTCGGGAGGACTTAGAAGATGTACCTCCAGGTCACTACGACGGATTGGTCATCACGGGAACAGTGCTTAATTGCTCCGTGAAGAAGATTTTCGTGGATAATGGGAGTGCGGTAGACATCATCCTATGGGACGCGTTCAAAAGAATGCGACTTGATCCCGAAGATTTGAAACCCTGCAGGACGACATTGGCCGGGTTCAATGGCCGCGATACTAGTCCCAAAGGTTATATCGATTTAAAGTTCACATTAGGAACGAGGGAGGCCTTCAAATCCGAGCGAGTCAGATTCGTTGTGGTTGATTTTCCTTCCCAGTACAACATAATCCTAGGACGCCCTACAATCCACGATTGGGACATGTTGGTGTCTTCAAAGCACCAAAAGCTGAAGTTGGTTAATAGGAGGAACCAGATCGTCACGGTTAGGGGTGACCAAAAGGACTCCCGACAATGCTATTTCGACACGGTCAAGGAAAGTGAGACTGACCAAGCACCCCGGAAGGGAAGGAGTAAGGCGTCCAAGATAGAGGATGCGAGGAAGTCGGTTAACCTGGTAGAGCTAGATTTGCGAAAGGAGGAAAAGATGCAAAGGACAGAGCCAAACGGGGAATTAAGGGACTTCGTCCTGGGACCTAATCCAGAGCAAATTACCAAGATTGGTAGCAGATTATCCCTAGAGATCCTTACCAAGCTCGAAGCCTGCTTGCGGAACAATAGAGACATCTTCGCCTGGCAGCCATCTGAAATCTCGGGGGTAGGTCCCAGCATATGCTGCCACAGACAGGCAATCAGCCCGGAGTCAAACCCGGTTGCCCAGAAAAAGCGGAATATCGGGGCGGATAGGAAGACGGCCCCGGAATCGTATGTCAACGAATTGCATTGGAAGCCGCCATACGAAAGCACAAGACACTACCCGGTTGTCCAATGTAGTAATGGTAAAAAAGCCCGGTGGCAAATGGCGGTTTTGCCGACTATAAAGACCTTAACAAGGTTTGTCCAAAAGATTCTTTTCCCATGCCAAGCATAGACCAACCTGGTTGACGGCTCGTGCGGGTTCAAGATGCTCTCCTTCATGGATGCATACTCGGGATATAACCAAATTCCCATGCATGAAGATGATCAAGAGAAGACATCGTTTATCACTGAAAAGGCCAACTACTGTTATAACGTCATGCCTTTTGGACTGAAGAATGCAGGGGCCACCTATCAGAGAATGATGAACCGGGTATTCAAAGATCAGTTGGGCAAAAATGTTGAGGTCTATATCGACGATATAATTGTCAAATCCTCCTAGGTGGGAGACCACGTCCAAGATCTACAACAAACGTTCGACAAGTTGAGAGAACATCGGTTGCGGCTCAACCCGGTGAAATGTGCCTTTGGGGTGCCGGCGGGAAAATTCTTAGGTTTCCTGCTTACGCATAGGGGAATCGAGGCCAACCTAGATAAATGTCAGGCCGTCTTAGACATGCAACCCCCAAGAAACAAAAAGAAGGTGCAACAGTTGACGGGGAGGCTGGCGGCTCTAACAAGGTTTTTACCGAGGTCAGCCGAAAACTCTCTCCCGTTCTTCAAATTGTTAAAGAAGGAAACATCGGGTGAATGGAACGCCGAATGCCAAGAAGCTTTTGCAAAGATCAAAGAATGTCTATCTGCTCCACCGTGTTGTCTCGTCCAAAGCCGGGCGAGCTTGATTTTGTATTTCGTCGTGGGAGAAGAGGCCGTCGGTCTTCGCATTGGTTAATGAAGAAGAGACGGGACAAAATCTGGTATACTTTGTGAGCCGAGCTCTACAAGGATCTAAGGTGAGATATCAAAAACTGGAAAAAATGGCTTTCGCCCTGTTAGTGGTAGCAAGACGGTTACGCCCGTATTTCCAAAGTTATACCATGGTAGTGCGCACGAATCAACCAATCCGGCAAATTCTCCATAAGCCTGACTTGGCGGGTCGAATGGCTAGGCGGGCGATAGAGGCTCGAATTCGACATAGTCTATGAAGCTCTAAGCATGCCATAAAATCCCAAGCCTTAGCCGACTTCGTGATGGAATTAACTACGGGAAAATCCGGATGAGGACGGCGGCCAGAGCAACACAACTTGGAAGTTGTTTGTTGACGGATCGTCAAATAAAAGGAAGCGGGGTAGGAATCATTATCGAGAATCAGGAAGGAATCTCCGGGGAACATTCCTCTGTTTTGATTTCCCAACCTCAAATAACCAAGCGGAATACGAGGCACTCATCACCGGATTCATTGCAGCCGGGGAAAGCGGAGCCAAGAAAATCCATGTATCCACCGATTCCCGGTTAGGTTGCATCTCAAATAGAAAGTAGTTACCAGGGCTAAAGGCCTTTAATGGTAAAATACCCGGGAAAGGTCGGAAAACGTGGCGGACTTTGATGACGTAATCGAGTGGTACATATCCCAAGAGGAGAAAACATCGGGGCGAGATGTTCTATCAAAGCCAAGTAGTACCAAGAACCCGGGAATCACCGTTGATCGAACCATATTTTTATATGATTTTTAATAATTAAATTGGGATTTTTAATGCATTTTCTTGGGCATTATTGTATAATTAAGCACTAATTTAAGTTAGAGGCATTTGTATTGAATTAAGTGTAATTAGGGGTAAAATGGTCATATTTTGTTAATTATTCATGCAAATGATTTCTTGGACGTTTGATGCTACCTTGTGCTTAATTTTGTATTGTAAGTATTTTGGAAGAAAATTGAAGAGTTTGGAAAAAATGTCAATTGGGTCGAAAAATTAATATTTTTGAGGAAGAGAAAATTACAAGAAAGGCCCTACAATTTCTGGGAATTGCAAATCACTGAAGAAAAGGGACCAGAGACAAATTACAGAAAAAGCCCCAGATTTATTATGAATTTCATTCGCCCCGAAACATTTAAAATATTTCACTTAAGTCCCTGCAAACTTTTCATTTCTTGCATTTAAGTCCCTTGGTCAAAACACAAGTTTTGACCAAGGGAGGGCTTGCGTTTTGACCAAAGGAGAGGGGGCTATGTCTGAATTTTTTGGGAGCCCGACAGATTGAAGAGGAGCTAAGGGATATTAAATGGGAAAAGAAGACACAGCGCCGTAGAGGACATTGACGGGGATTATCGACCTAGCTGAAAGAGCTGGGAGCAATTAAAGATGGGGAGGCCGACACATTAAGGGGGAGCTGAGGGAAAACATTAAATACCCAGGGAGTCGACTTTCACGCTGTCGGGGATTGACACACGCAACACCATCGACCATCGTCTTCACCACGCCTTCACATTCTCGCCCTTCCCTCAATCGTCTTAGTCAAAGGTCGCCGGCGACCTTCTGTCCTTCATCCATTGTCGCCGGCGACTTGCGACTCACCTCCACCGCCATTCTCCTTCACCATCAGCGACAATCTTTCAACCATCGTCTTCCTCCAGTCCCGGTGAGACCAAGGTCGACGTTGCAGAACCTAGAACTAGCGTCGTTCCTCCTTCGTCTCTTCTTCCACCACTCATCCGTCCTCATTCTGTCACTGCCACCATAGTGCCATAGCCGATGACCATTCTGACCTCCACCTAGCAAACCAATTTCCTCCTCAACGTTGGCTTCCTTGATTTTGGGTGTTCATTATCCTGTTTCTATTATGTTCATTATCCTGTTTCTCTTAAAGTCGACTTGTACCTCAAATGCCTATGGGGATTTTGATTTTGCAGCTTGGGTTGGATTACCATAAAATCATGTGTGGCTGATTTGTTGATCTTGGTGGTGAAGATTAATTCTTGAGTTCAAAGCTTCAAGGGGAGTTAATTTATCATTTCATTAGTCCAAATTTATATATTTAGATTACCTAGTTTTAGGAATTATTGTGTAAAAAATTGCAGGCGAGATTAATGTTTATTGTCTTCTGTTGGATTGATTATTGTGATTGAGATTGGATTTTGTAGTGTGAAAAATATGTGTTTTAATTTCTTGTGGTCGCAATGAGATTATATTAATTAGCGTGTTATTGTCTAGTTAATCTAGTTGATTTGTGCCCTTTGAGGGACTGTTATGTACTCAATTTTAAGAAGGCTCATGTTGCATTATTCTAATTTTAATTGCACATTAAGTGGTTTTTAACAATTTCTCAAGAGATAGTGGTTAGCTATGTTTGTAGGAGCTTCTATTAATTGAGATAATTGGACTTAAGTGTTATCTTAAGGTTGTTCTTTAGACTTAATGAAATTTAACTCCCATAATCTTTTATTAGCAAGGATAGTTATTTCTTCATTACCAAGAAAGTTCATCATTCATATTTTCACTTAATTCATTCCATTCACTCATTCACCATTTTATAAATAAAATACCAAAAATATTAGTTTAGCATTTAATTAAATTGCATTCTTATTTTAGTTAATTAATTTGAAAATCCAAAACCATTTTTCCCCTTGATTAATTGCATTTGCATGACATTTAGATTACTTAGGATTCAATAAAAGGCTCCTCGAGAGAGAGAACGATCTTAGGTTTGCCTATACGCAATCCTTGGTTTATTTTTGATTGTGGACCCCAAGGCTAAAGAAAGATAGAAAAATCCATTCATCAACCGTACGGTGGTTCAACAGAACCTTCCACAACCGAGTTGTGTCATGATAATCTCAGAAGCTGGTGACTGGCGAAAGCCAATCGTCGACTACCTGGAGAGGGGAATCCTTCCAGAAGATGTTGCAAATGCCAGGAAAATAATAAGAACATCAGCTTCATTTACCATGATAGACGACGAGTTGTACCGAAAAGGCATTCACTCCCCGTTGATGAAATGTCTCGATTCGGCTAAGGCCGGATACGTGCTATCCAAGATACACGAGGGAATAAATGGACACCACATTGAGGCCAGAGCATTAGCGCAGAAGGCGGTCAGGGCTGGATACTTTTGGCCCACTATGGCCGAAGACTCCAAGGAACACGTACGCCGATGTAATAGTTGCCAAAAGCATGCAAACATCATTCATACCCCCCATCCGAGTTAACTGGTATTTCGGCTCCTTGGCCGTTCTATAAATGGGGCATGGATCTGCTGGGACCGTTTAAGAGGGCCCCCGGACAGTTGCGCTGGCTCATTGTGGCGGTGGATTATTTTACCAAGTGGATAGAAGCCGAGCCATTGGCAACAATTACTTCGGCACGAGTACAGAAATTTCTCAATCGAAATATCATATCACGGTTTGGAATGCCCACCGAAATCATAACAGACAACGGAACCCAGTTCATCGATAAGAGTTTCCGCGAAATAATGGCCGACCTCCATATTCGACACCATTTTGCCTCAGTTGAACATCCACAGTCTAATGGGCAAGCCGAATACGCCAACAAGGTCATCTTGGACGGGTTGAAGAAGAGAATGGAGGATCTTAGAATCAAATTGGGTGGAACAAGATGTATCCAGTCCTTTGGGGGCACCGCGACCACCATTCAATCGGCAACCCACGACACCATTCGGGTTAACTTATGGATGCGAGGCAATGATCCCGGTCGAGATCGGTGAACCATCTTGGCGAGAGAATCGGGGCTTTACACGACGAAGAGGAAAATAACCAATGTATCGCCGTAGAACTGGATCTGGTGGACGAGGTCAAAATAAAGGCGCATTGTCAAGAATTGACTACTAAACAACTCATCGCCAATCGATATAACAAGAGGGTTGTACCCCGAGCTTTTGCCAAAGGAGATCTCGTCCTCCGCCGCGCTGATATAGGGAACAAGAACGCCGGCCAGGGCAAACTCGGCACAAATTGGGAAGGCTCATACCGAGTAACGGAAGACTTGGGCAAAGGAGCCTATAAGTTGGAAACGCTGAAGGCGAAACCCATAAAGCAGACATGGAATGCTGATAAACTCAAGACCTATTACAGTTAGCGTGTTTCCTGTTTTACTTCATCTGATGTCTTCTTACGGAAGTAATGTACTAGTAGCTTTTAAAGCAAACTTTTTAATGAATTTTGGGTCGGGAAACCCGTTTTCAACAATGTTGACTGTACTATGATTGCCAAAGTCGGGCGCGCAGTAAAACATGTAGGAGTCCGAGGTATATAAACCCATCTCCAAAGATTATGTTCCAATTACAACATGTAGGAATCAGAGGCACTCTAGCCCGGTTCCAAAAATCATGTTCCAATTAAAACATGTAGGAGTCCGAGGTATATAAACCCATCTCCAAAGACCATGTTCCAATTAAAACATGTAGGAGTCCGAGGTATATAAGCCCGGTTCCAAAAATCATGTTCCAATTAAAACATGTAGGAATCAGAGGCACTCTAGCCCGGTTCCAAAAATCATGTTCCAATTAAAACATGTAGGAGTCTGAGGTATATAAGCCCGGTTCCAAAAATCATGTTCCAATTAAAACATGTAGGAGTCCGAGGTATATAAGCCCGGTTCCAAAAATCATGTTCCAATTAAAACATGTAGGAGTCCGAGGTATATAAACCCGTCTCCAAAGACCATGTTCCAATTAAAACATGTAGGAGTCCGAGGTATATAAGCCCGGTTCCAAAAATCATGTTCCAATTAAAACATGTAGGAATCGAGGAGGCACTCTAGCCGGTTCCAAAAATCATGTTCCAATTAAAACATGTAGGAGTCCGAGGTATATAAGCCCGGTTCCAAAAATCATGTTCCAATTAAAACATGTAGGAGTCCGAGGTATATAAACCCGTCTCCAAAGACCATGTTCCAATTACAACATGTAGGAGTCAGAGGCACTCTAGCCCGGTTCCAAAGACTGTTCCAATTAAAACATGCAAGAATTGAAGGTATTGAAACACGATTCCAATAATACATGATTGGCGACAAGGTGCAAAGATATTCTGCTCAAAGTAAATTCATATAAGTAAACTTTAATGTTGACGGACACTCTTATAGTCACATTTACAAAGACAGCTGGGTCATGACCTCAGCAGCAAAACAAAAGGCAAAATACAGGACTAAGACCCCGCTAAAGCTCAAGAAGGCGGGGGTGGGGCATGCTCTCCTTCCCCGTCATCTTCATGGACATCTGGTGGAATCACCTATCCCTCCTCGTTGACATAAGACAGGAGATCCAGCCCGGACGTGTTGAGAGCAATGCCGGGATTGAGAGCGCGAATCTGCGCCACAGCATTATTAAAGCAACCCACGGCCGCGTCCGCACTTTCTGTAAGTTCTGACTTGGCCTCAGCAAGTTCACCCTCCTTCGCCTCAAGAAGAGCCTTATATGTGATACTGGAAATCTCCATGATCAAACTGAAGTTGTATTGAAGCTTCATCATATTTGAGCTACAGAGGAGTATACATGAATAGTGCTGATACGAAAAGTCTACACATTAAATTCGAAACAAGTTCAAGATAGGCTCGGCTCACATGGATATAGAAGAGAAGATATTGAGGAACTAGCAAAGAATAATGAGTACAAGTTGAATGACGAGAGAATGATCAAGAGAAGAGAAGAAAGAAAGAATTGAATTTTGGAAAATGATCAAGAGAAGAGAAGAAAGAAAGAATTGAATTATGGACAATGATCAAGAGAAGAAGAGAAGAGAGAAAGAGTTGAATGATGAAGAATGATTAAGTTGGGAGATGGAAAAAGGAAGAACTTGTTGAAAGGAATGAAGATATCATTATTCAAGTTCTTATATTGATGCTAGATGCCTCCAAGAGCATATGGAAGTTGGAATGACTCAATTTAGAGTTAAAACAAGGAAAAATCAACTCCAGGATGAGAAAACTTGAGTAAAGAACTCAATACTCGAGTTTAGGAGTCAAAACTCGAGTATGTTCATCAATACTCGAGTATTGAAGTGTTTTTAGCATCTCTCGGGGTCTCGGACTAGGAATACTCGAGTATCTAAGTCAATACTCGAGTATGCAAGTGTCTTCAGCATTTTTGGCCCTCTGGACTAGCAATACTCGAGTATCCAAGTCAATACTCGAGTATGCGGCGGTGATCAGCTCTGTTTCACATTCAGCTCTGGCGACATCTGGTAATTTGATGATATCTCCTAAACAAGAAATCAGATTGAGGTGAAATCAGTGGCATATGAAACTAGACTCATAATGCGTCATTTTGATATACAATTCAAGCCCAAATGAGTTCATATGAGAGAGCTATGGATTGTGGAAGTTGACAGATAAATTCACGCCACACAGCAAACCAAGCTTCAGTGTTTTGAGTGTAACTCACAAACTACAAATCCGATTGAGTTGAAACCGGTGGCATATAAAAGTAGACTCACAGATATTTCCATGCAGAGTTGAACAAACCAAAACTGAGTTCAGACCTGGGAGATATGACCCTCGAAAGTTGACGGTTAGTTCAACAAAGGTCAATACTCGAGTATGTAAGTTCAATACTCGAGTTTCCATCAGACAGAAAGCAACTTGAAGGTTGGCGAGAATCAATACTTGAGTGAATACTCGAGTATCCAAGTAAAGTATTGAATACTCAAGTTTCCAAATGAATACTCTAGTATTCGTCGCTGGTTCAGAAAACGAGGTTCTAACAGCTAGTTTCTATCTAAGTCTAACGGCTATATTTCTTCATCCAACAGTCATATATTGATCTCTACCTATAAAAGAAGTTAGATTCAAGACAGAAGAGCAGAGATACAAGATTACATCTTCAACATGCTAATACTCTGATCTTCACATCATTTACTCTCTGTTTTTCAAATGCTTACATAGTTTATCATAGAGAGTGAGATGATTTGTATTGTTCTTCGTGATTATCATTATCTACTCTTAGAGAGAGTTCACGATAGTAAATCATTTATTGTAAAGAATCTCAAGTCCGGGGACTTGGAGATTGGGATACGATTACAACTTGTAAGGGGGAGTGAGTCTAGTGTGAAAGGATCATCCCGAGTACGAGTTGGTAATTGTAAGAGGATATCTCGGAAAGAGATTGTAAAGGCCGCACAAGTGCCGGCTAAACTTGTGAGGTTGTAAAGGCCTTTCTCTTGTGCCTGGTTAAACAAGGAGAGAGTGGAAAATCTCAAGTCTGCTTGGGGATTGGACGTAGGTCAAGGATTAGGCCGAACCGGTATAAATCTCATGTTTGCATATTCTCTTCCTTAAACTCTTACATTCCAGTATATATGTTTTGAATGACTGTCTATCGGTTTATAAATTAATACTGTCATTCAAACATCCTTTAGTAAGTTTTGAAAAGATTATCAAAGACGATAAGTTTTAATCAGACACCCAATTCACCCCCCCTCTTGGGTGATAGCCGTAGTTTCAAGAACCAACTTCGACTCGACCTTGGCTAAGTCGGCCTGGGAGGCCGCCTTGACTCTGCGTTCACGGCTCCGCCTTGGGCGTGAGGGATCGTATTTCCTCCGCCTGTTCATCCGATTTAGTTTGTAAGGACTGGAAATCCTGCTGCAGTTGGGAGTGCACCGCGGACAAGGCGTTCAGCTCAGCAGAGACTCAAATCCTATCCTCGGTAATTCTTCTCGCCTTGGCATCTTGCTTCAAGGCTGCAACTTCCTTCTTCAAAGAAACTATCTAAGCGTAAGCCAGCCCGAATTTTACCTTGAGGATAGCGTAGGGTCGTAGTAAGGAGATGGCTCTATAACCCTCCAATTCCATCACGGTCAGCCTCTGCTTGGTGGCCTCGGATAGCCCTGCAGCATCATGCATGAAAGTATGAGCGCGGGTTATGTCAAAGACTTATTTCGTTAATCCTTTCTCCCACAGGATGCCCTCAGGGAGGTCGGTTACCATAAGTTGATCCAGAGATCCGGTTGGACCCGAGGTTGTTCGCATGAGGAAAGACCCGGAAGGATTGGGCAAATCTTCTATGGCTGGCATATGGGGGAGTTCCATGTTCGAGGCAGCCTGCTCCACCACGGTTTGCTTACCTTTGGCCTTTTTACGAGCAGCATCTTCGTGGGTGTCTGGGAGTGCAGATCGTTTTTTGGATACAGTCCCTGTTAAAGCAATCCCGGTTGAGGGAACGGAGGGAGCATCGACCGGGTTGGCGGGAGCTTCCTCGATGTTCCCAGAGCGGTTCTTTAGTACCTTCATGAATGCCGGCCTTCCCATAACTCGACCTGCGAAACACCAAGCGATATCAGTACAAGATAAAATACAAGGAATAAATCAACACACACTCGCAATGTTATAATACTTGACGGGCGCCGCCTAACTAGGGGCGTGGTTATCAACTCGGCCGGATCCATGGGATCCCCTAGAGTCCCGACAATCTCCAAGAGTTTCACCGGGGTATCTTCCTCGTCAAGGCGAAAAACTTTTGGCTTGCGGGATATAATCCTCGGTTTTGAGGGTATGATGGTGTGTAGACCAATATAGAGGAAACCTCTCTTCGGTCTCCCCATTGTCGATCCTTCGCACAAACCATGGTTCCTGGCCGGGAAGGGCTTCAACCTTTATAAAAGTTGGTTTAAAGTTCTTCCACGATTCAAAAGGTGCGAAGAGTTTCCGGTCACGAATACTACAAAGCGTCGTCCAGCCAAACCACTCCGTTGAAGCCGTGGTGGAAACGTTTGTTTCTAATGGGGCAAAGAAAGACATGAAGGTCGGAACGCTACAGACGAGATCTGAATCACTGCAGAAGATCTCAAAGGCAACCGCAAACACCCAACCATTGGGATGAAGTTGCGAGGGAGCGAGGTGCGAGTGACTCAGCAGCTGGATTTGAAAATCGGTAAAGGGAAATTTCACTCCTAGGAGGGTGATCACATCCCGGTAAAGGAAAAAGAAGTGTGGATCTTTTTCCTGAGCCCGGCGAGAATCTACTGATTCATGTTTTAACGGCAATCGGATGGTATACCCCGCCCCGTCCCCAACCCCGAGTTGTAAAAGATCGTTGACGGTTAAGGAGCTCTTCACTTGTGTAACCACACTACTCACAGCGGGAGTCAAATCAGGTAAAACTTGAGACGAGGCAGAAGCACTGGATTCATCAGTCGGAGATTGGCCGGGCTGGTGTGGTGAAGCCATGAATACCTAAGAATAAAATAAAAGGTAATGATCAGAGAATGACATATACCTGGCGTAGCAGAACTATCTTGATGGACGGACAAAGACGTTTGGTCGGGATAGTGGCTGCAGGGACTAGCCGGGGTAGTTAAAGAAACTAGGTTGTGTCGGCATTTATCTAACAATAAATCGGCATCCCGATCCCGTCCTACTCGAGCTAGTTCGATACTTTGGCGGCAACACTCATCACAGGGGGTGGGACCCGGAGTTTGTTGTCCGGGATTAGGAAGGCTCTCTTTGGAACAGAGACTTGTGGTTACGACGGAAATCAAAGGAGGAACGGTGAGGAAATCTGGGGCCGACATTACTTTTCCTCTGTCAGAAGACAATTCCCAGAAGGAAACCTTCTTAGGTTCGAAGACTCTTGGCAAAGAAGGGTCACTATCGTTGCCTAAGGGAATGTCCTGGGATTTAATCCCCGCATGCGGGTGAATCTTTGGTTTTGGAAACATACAGAAAGGCTCGGGCCATTCTGGACACCTAGAAAAGGGGAGCAGAAACTAACAACCCACCCGACAGAGCCCAGAAATACAGTAAAACCCAAAAGCACGATAGAAACCCAGAAGCGCAACAACCCGAGAAAGCACTCAGAGAAAACTGCATACATGGTATGAGCCTCAAAATGAAGTCAAAAAGCAAGCAAGCACAGGGTAAATGATAATACCTGGTGAAAAGAAAAGATGCAGCAAGATTGACGGTGGAAGGCGCTAGCTTGGATGCAAAGCAAACTCCCGCGGAGAATAGTCGAAAATGTCAAGTAAGACGCGGTTTTGAAAAAGAAATATATAGACGTTTGGGATTTGAAATGCCAAGGGTCGCGACGTCGTTAATTTCTTCTAACGAAGTTAGAAACCCTAGGACAAGCGGCGGTCAAGGGAACGTTTTGGGAAACGGCGTGAGCATTAAATGCACACGAAAACCAAAGGCGCAATAGCGACCCAATCCACAAAGATGACGGTTGAGTACTAGCGGAATGTCGAGAGAATGTGGCACGTGGATCTGGCCTATTGAAATTTCTTGAGGGCGGTTAATTTTAACTTAGCCGGATTGGAGGGCGGTGCCTGCTCTAAAATCAATCTGTCTGTTCTTAAGGGCGGTTAATTTTAACTTAGCCCGGATTGGAGGGCGGTCTGCTCTAAAATCAATCCGTTCTTGAGGGCGGTTAATTTGAACTTAGCCCGGATTGGAGGGCGGTCTGCTCTAAAATCAATCCGTTCTTGAAGGTGGTTAATTTTAACTTAGCCCGGATTGGAGGGCGGTCTGCTCTAAAATCAATCTGTTCTTGAGGGCGGTTAACTTTAAGTTAGCCCGGATTGGAGGGCGTTTTTGCTCTAAAATCAATCCGTTCTTGAGGGCGGTTAATTTTAACTTAGCCCATATCATATGACGTTGTGAGAATGGAAGGCGGTTAATTTTATTCCAGCACTTTCACAGTCATGCACCCAGGTTTCAAAAACAAAGAGCGAGCGATGCGCAAAAGACAAAAAGGGAGATCCAACAATGCATTTGAAAATATTTTCCATTGATAAGTGAGTAGTTTACATCATGTTCATACAGGGAAATAAACTAAATCCTGAGCACAAATATGCGCTACACAAAGTCCTGAAATAAGAGGCTGGTAGCCATGTGGAGAAATGGGGGATGAAGAACTCTCTGCGACAGAGAGAACTCCCAGAAGCGCATAGACGGAGACCCTTGTGGGATGTTTGGATACGGTGGACCTATTGACCCACCGTCGGCACATAGAACCCTAACCGTGGCATACCCATGGCATGACGGCTCCAAGTCCAGGCCAACCCACACAAAAATCTTCGTGCGTGTCCAACGGGGCGCGTCTGCGATCCTGGTGGAAATATTTCGCCAGGCAGGTGAAGATTGGCAAATACTCCCGGAACTCTAGACGCCTGTTGGAGGTTATGGATGAAGATTGGCAAGTACTCCCGAAATTTGCTGCTGATAAAGACCGCAGCTGGTATAAGGGTTTATGTTCGCTTCTTCTTCCCTACTTTTCGCCCACTCATCAAAAGAACCGTTTAAGGGCTAAAACCTGACCCCCCCAGCATCAGTGATTCTGCTTGTCCAGAATGGAACTTCATCATGTGGAATGGGGCAAAAAGGATGAATACGCATAGCCTTATGTAGAGAGGCCCGTCCAAACGGCATAACTATTTAATGCCTTATTCATCCTAATCTCCATGAAAAACGCAACCGTCAAGGGCAATCAATACCCTCTTTATTGAAAAGCGCAAGCGCCGGCGGTAATAAATGTTACAAAACGCAAAAGTGCAATGATGACCACATCGGGAAAAGGCGCCACATTTAATTTGCACGAAACTCAAAGGGGATCGTTACCAAAAGGCAGTGAGTCCATATCCCTATGAGGATCAAATTGCGCCTGAGTAACGCCATATGATATTTGCAAATCCTTTATGACAATCAATATTGGGGGCAACGCGTGGGAGGAACTCACGAACCGGATAAGACGAAGGCATAAAAGCAACAAAGTCAATCCCGGTTATCATAAAAACCGTGAGAATTTTGCGGAAAGCCCAACCCGCCGTGAAAAGGCAACCTGCAACTCAGCGGGCAAATGGTGAGATGACGAACGAGGGTGCCCCCCCTGATGGCCAAGAATAAATTCGGTCATGACCAAGGTCATAGGAGTGGTTTCAACCGAAGACCGTTCAACGGCACGAAGTCCGGTCGCGGTAACATCGGACTAATGGAAGGTAGCCCATCATCTATGACAGAGAGCGACAAAACAGGACTAATAGGACGAGAACCCCGGAGGACTCTCCCCCCGACTGAGCTCGAATAAGAAAAGGCCGGTTTAATCTCGGCACGCCGGAAGCCCGCCATACCGAGCTTGGGGGCAACTGTTATGGACCAATATATTGGCCCAGGCAGGTTCCCGGCCCAATAAGGGAACCCACAGTGAAACCCCCTTTTTACCCAGGTAAATGGTTCGCCACTACTCCATCGTGTCTGATATGTGCAGGACCGTACACGTAGTGGAGCAGAGACCTGCAGAACGTGGGAAGTGCATAATGGCTGAGAGATGGAAGCATTTGCATGGGAGTGAAACCCTAGGTAATCCCTATAAATAGGAGATTACCCACCAGGTGCACTCTGGACTCTCTCTATTTTCCATTGCTTACTATTCAGTCACACTGCACACACACCACCCCCTGGGCGAAACGCCTTACCTGTGTTGTATTGTGATCTGAGCTCTCTCGACGATATTTTCCTTATAGATATTTTCGAGCTAGTGCCTTTCATTGACACTCGTTCAGTGAAAGACTCATTGATCCAACATAAATCATCCCCAGCTCATTAGAGCTGGACATCTGTGTTCTACTACAGAACAGTAACATTAAATGATCATCGCCCATCTGCAATCTCAAATGCCATTTGCTTCTGTATGCTATCATAAGCAGCAAAAGTGTTAGCACTAGCATTCCCATATCCACCATCATAACAAGCTGAAGTGCTAGCAGCAGCATGACCAAGCAAGCATTCACATTCCTCAGACATCATATCCCCTCCTTTTACCCAAGGATGCTTTTTCATAGCAATTAGACCCTCTAATTCTGTTGCTACTTCTTTCATAGTTGGCCTTTCCTATCCATTAACTCTAATGCACCTTCTTGCTAAGAAAGAAACCTCCTTTAGCTGCTCTACATTCTTCTTATCCAAAACTCACTTGTCAAGAACCTCCAACAAGCTACCTTCTTCCATTGATGATGCAAAGTATGTTGCCAAATTTTTCTCTTCCAGCCTATGGAATTCAACTGGTTTCTTCCCGGTTATTAGCTCCAGAAGCACAACCCCAAAGCTATATACGTCACTTTTTTATTCAGTTGACTTGTAAGAAGGTATTATGGATCCAAATATCCTAATGTCCCTTGAACCACAGTAGAAACTTGAGTTTCATCGAAAGGAACAAGTCTTGAAGCTCCAAAGTCAGAAACTTTTGCTATATGATTGTGATCTAATAGTATGTTGGCAGATTTAGGGCTCGTTTGGATGGGCTTTTTTGATTAAAAAATCACTTTTTTAATGCCAAAAAAATGCTCTTTTTATTAATTTATGTGTTTAAATGATATTTTTTTAAAAAGCAAAAGTCACAAAAAAAAAAAAAGCCAAAAAAACTCCAATTTGGAGCTTAAAAAAAAGCTCTACAAAAAAATCACTTTTTTTTAAAAAGCCCGTCCAAACAAGCCCTTAATATCACGATGTATAATTGGAATAGAAGTGGAAGAGTGGAAATATGAAATGGCTCCAACTGTTTCGACAGCTATCCTTACACTACTACAAAAAAGCCAATTAACGTCCTAGAGGCAATTAACGTCCCTTTTTAGAGGGACGTCTCGACGGGGGAAGCAAAAAAAAAATCATATAAGGCTTCCTAAACTTTATTTCAGGACGCCTTATAAGGCGTCTTGATTTTATTTCAGGACGCCTTATATGATTTTATATATATATATATACTTGCTTCATATTTTTTACTGGGCATTTGAAGATTATCATATGAGAGCACGATTACATTTATAGACAAAATAGAAATTTAGATTTGAAATTTGAAAAACTAACATCCTAACAATAATCTCCTATAATCTCTAGGTTTAGTTAATCCCTATAATTATGGGACTAATAACATATTCTACAGCATTCAAATTAAATTACAATAGCAAACACGTGCAAAAAATCAAAACCATGAAATAATAAAAGTGTTCGAAAATAAAACCATGGTCTCTTGCTATTTCAGACTAATATCGACACCCATATGGATTTCACCGTTTCGTTGGTTCCCGATTTTTTTAAGATCTGAAGCTTGCTATTTCAAAGCAAAAATATAGGGAAGAATATGAGTTTCAGGCTGTCAAATCAAGATCTGTGGACCGAGAGGAACATAAATCACATGCAGGCCATAGTGGCGTTGTCGAACCAAGCTCCCTCCATTGGCAGCGACGTAGTTCTGCAATCTTCAGATCTACCGATTGCAAGCCAAGTTGGGAGATCGAAGGAGGTAGGTTAGAAGAACGAGTTCATGGTGCCAAAAAGGACGGGGAGGTTACCGTCGTGGGTTTTGCTTGGTGGTGGTTGTGCTTTCCGCGGGGTAGTTGAGGTTGACATCTTGGTTTTTTACGCCAAATAACCGGACATAAGCATAAAATCTAGTAGACAAATTAGTTTATTTCACTAGTAAGCAAAAAGACTAGGTAACAAAATCAATTTAGAGCAATATAGAAACAAAATAAGAAACATACTTTCTCTTTTTCTCCAAGCCTTCTTCTTGCCACCAAGGGAGTGTAAGAGATGGAGGAGACAAAAGTACTGGAGAGTGCAGCGCGGCGCGGCAGAGATGGAGGCAAGGCGCAAAGTGAGAGAAATGAAGATTTGGAGTGCGAGAGCGTGATAGATTAACTGAGAGTGTGATAGAGCATGTGGTATAATTATTTCAACTTTGGCATCCTGAATGTATTTCAGGACACCAAAAAAACTTCTGCCGTCAAAACATTTCTTAATTGCGCCAAAAATGCTGATTTTAGGCGTCCTGAAATAGATTTAGGACGTCAAAAAAAAAATTAGCGTCTTGAACCTATTTCAGGACGCCAAAAAAACTTCTGCCACCAAAAAATTTTCTAAATTGCGCCAAAAATGCTGATTTTAGGCTTCCTGAAATAGATTTAGGACGTCAAAAAAAAAATTTAGCGTCCTGGACCTATTTCAGGACGCCAAAAAAACTTCTGCCGCCAAAAAATTTCCCAAATATCTCAAATTGCGCCGAAGATGCTGATTTTATGCGTCCTAAAATAGATATAGGACGTCAAAAAAAAAAATTAGCGTGCTGAACCTATTTCAGAACGCCAAAAAAACTTCTGCCGCCAAAAAATATCCCAAATTGCGCCAAAAATGCTGATTTTAGGCATCCTGAAATAGATTTAGGACGTCAAAAAAAAAACAATTTAGCATCCTGAACCTATTTCAAGACGCCAAAAAAACTTCTGCCACCAAAAAAATTCCCAAATATCCCAAATTGCGCCAAAAATGCTGATTTTAGGCGTCTTGAAATAGATTTAGGACATCAAAAAAAAAATAGGCTTCCTAAATAAATATTTAGGACGTCTAAAGTCTCAAAGTCAAACAAATAATTACGAAAATACCACCGCCTTCACTTTTTACTTCCTTTTTTCAAAAAGGGACGTCTTTTAGGGTAGTAGTATCCATATTTTGTAGTAGTGTTAATCTGGTCTCTCATGAAAGAGAATGCTCATTTTTTAGTGGGTCTATATGATCAAGAAGGGTGTCATTGTGTACAAACTCATAAACTAACAAGGGAACTTCAGTTTCAAGACAACACCCAAAAAGTTTCACTACATTTCTATGGTTGATTTGGGAAAATACAACCACTTCATTGATAAAATCCTTAATTTGTCTGAGACTCCCACCTATTCTAGACTTTTTGATGGCAACATACATGTTATCTGGTAATATACCCTTGTAAACCGTGCCTTGTCCTCCACGATCAAGGATTTTGCTTTCATCAAAGTTGTTTATGGCAATTTTGAGCTCATCTTCTATAAAAATCTTGGTTCTATCAGTGTACCTTTGTTGTTGATGGAGTTGCTGCAGCATATTTCCTCCATTTTGCTCAAAATACTTGCTTTTAAGTTGTGTTAATGCTCTTTGCTTGTGTCCCCAGCATAATGTGGAGATCAAGGTGAAGACAACAAGCAAGGCAAGGCTACAGAAATACCTGCAAACAATTTAGTGTTCAAAATTATTATCCACAGTAACTAAATGCTAGTGATGCTCTGTTTACTTCCCATCATTGATTCTCATTGTGGGAGTCCCAAACTCAAATTGGTAAATATGCTTTGAAAAGGAGGCATGCATGCAAACGATTTGTAAAAGAAGACTACGATAAAACTTGTTGGGATCAATTTGCTAAGATGAGTCGAACGTTAAGGGTTAATTAATTAATTACTATGATCTTAACTAATGAAATTTCTATGATAGGGAATCTGCAACGTGATCCGTCGATATAGCCATCGCCTCTATAACCCCACGGACATGAACACTTATAATGTCCTTCGAAATTGTTGCATATCCTACTACAGCGATTCTTTTCCTCGCACTCATTAATATCTACAAAATTAATCTTTAAGCTGATTATACATATCTCTTAGCACATTTAAATACAGGGGCGGAGCTTTTAAGGGACTAGAGGGGCCATGGCCCCCAAAAAAAAATATTTAGAATTTTCTTAAGAAAAAAAATTAATATAATGTAAAATTAAATTTTGGCCCCCCCAATTTTCCCTCTCTTTTTATATCTTTGAGGCTTATAATTCAATTTGTGTTCCATGTGGGGTCTTGTATGATTTATGTTAATCTTATCATTTTTTTCTATATTTCATTCTAATTACCTGAAATTTTTAGCTTATCAGTGAAATGTACTTTTGTGGTGTATTCTTTACTATGCTTTTACTCATTCTACACTACATCTGTGGATGAAGTTAATTGATTTTTCATTCTAAACCTTAACCTCTTGCCTTCCAATGTTGTGGTGTTCAATTATATGAAGTTTATGGTTGAACCAAAGATTCACAATTACATAAATTAACAGATTAAACCTCAGCTTCTTACCTTCCAATGTTGTAGTGTATTTTTTTATATTATTTTCTTTTCTTGTTTATATTCTTTTATTTTTTTAATGCATTTAAAACTTTCCTTTAAAAAAAAATCCGCTAGCGCCTCGAACCCCCAAATCCCCCACTACTAGTTGGCCCCCCCCAAATTTTTGTCCAAGCTCCGCCTACTGTTTAAATATCAAAATCTTGTACAAGATGTCACATCTCAAACAAACTTAGCCATTTCTTTGGGAACTAAAAGAAAAAAAATGAAAATTCCTATGGAGAAATCAGTCAACTCCTGGTATTACTTTCTTATCTAAATGTTTCATGGCTTCTCTCTCCTGGAGCTTAAATTTAGATCTAATAGCATCTAGAACAAGGCCTCCTCTATTTGTTTATTGCGTCAATTGATGCTTCTTACAACTTACATTTGAACATCACACCCCAGGAAATCCTCTCTCTTTATTATCTAATCTTAATTTCTCAGTGTTCGGACTTTTACTTATAAATGCCCTTGCCTTTCGTTTACTTCTTCATTAAGACGTTTTTATATTTAATGTCATTTTGTCTTGCTTTAAAAAAATGGTGAATAGCTGAATGCACACGTATATGTGAGTATTCACAGGACGGGACCATCTCTCAATGTCATTTTTGTTTTTGTGTGATCATGGGCCTAATAAACTCTGTCTCGGCCAAACCAATAAAACAACCCTTTAAACATCAATCATGTTGCTACATACAAAAGGAAAATAAAGGAAGGGAGGACAACAATTTATCTCACGGACGGATGGATTTGGAATCAGGACTCACACAAATGTGCTCTGTTCTGTTGATAACAAATGTCTAAAACGTAAACTAGATTTATACGATGGATTATTGATCAGTCCAAGTAATAATTCTCAAGAGGTTAAACTCTTTTGCTTGCAATTTAGATTGTAGTAAATTTTCTTGGTCAGGTCAAATACTTAAGTGCATAGGTATAGTTAACATGGATGTCAATATCAACATAAAATAATAAAATCTACTAGTAGACAAGATACGCTTGAGTGTTGATTGCTTTGAAAGTTGAAAACAGAGTAGCTCTGTTTGGAAAATTGCAAAGGCTGATTGAGTCTTACCTTTGGTGCAGTTGAGGAGGAACTTTTCATCTATGTAACCGTTGTGCCAAACGGATAAGGGATGCTCACATTCCCACACGCGTTGTTGCAATCTGGTTTTGTTACAAAACGTCAGATTCAAGTGAAAAGGATTATTCAGACCCATGATTCCTGTGATAGATATACTCAGGTAACTCAAAGCAAGCAAACTAGCAAGCAAGCTAAAAGATCACGGGAGAAAATTAAGAAAAAAATTGGTAAATTATGATAAATACTAAATGGGTTATATATCTTGGATCAAAATCAATTTTTTAAATATGTCTTACATCAAAGAGTATAAGAAACACATTTTACATCGACCATACTCACACTAGAAGTAGAATTGACATTAAAAGGATGTTTTTTGACGGGTATAGAAAAAAATGTTAAACATATAATTAATAAGCGAGGATTTTTGGTTGATGCTTTCGGATTTGGCACTGCATTCTCATTGGATAAAACAGGACCATTCCCTCCGCACTTCTCTAAGTGGCGGATTGGATTGGCGGTAAAAACTAATTTTCCAACATGATTTATTATAGATGTCTAAGGACCGGGTTAGAGGTCAACCTGAGGTCTGGTCCGGTTTGGTACCAGTCCGAGGTCGTTTGGACCGACCGAACCGATCAAGGACTACCCGGACAATCTAGTTTTTTTCCCTCTTTTTTTTTTTGCCTTTTTGGTAGGCAATATTTTAGCTCTGATTTCACCTGAATTCCGAAAGTAATAAAAAGTGACTGAGTCAAAAGTGATTCCTATAAATTAAAAAGCCCATTAGGATGTCCAAACTCCAATGAATGGCTCAGTACAGAGTATAGTGGTGATTTACAAACAAACAAAACATCGGGTTAGACCAAACCAGTCCAAGGGGTCTAAGCCCCTAGACTGAAGTCCAATCCAACCCGAGCAGTTTAGTCCGGTCCGGTCAAATTGTCATGGACCAATTTTTTTTACCCGAACCAACCAAACCGTCGGGTTTTTTGGACAACCCTATGATTTATAATGTATACAAGATAAATATGTAGGAGTAATTTTTCTTGACTTGCATTGCTTCTCTAACACTAACTCATACCGTTACTAAGTGACTTATGATAAGTGTTAAAAAAAATTAAGAAAACTTAGTAGAACGATTTTACTTAAATACTAAGCCTAAATAATATCCAACTCAACCTCAAGCTTGCTTTGAAAAACAAAAAGGGAAAATCCACATGAGGGTCTTTTTACTAAAATAATGTCAAAAAGTGCCTTAAAAAGTCAAATGTCATCTGACATGCAATTCTGAGGCAAAATGACTAAAAAACCCTGAAAACCCCAATTCAAAATCACTCACTCTTTCTCTCTCGCGTGTGGTCTCCGACTCAGTAGCAACATCATCTCCGTCTCTCGTATCGTCTCTGGAAGCCGTCGAGTAGGTGAAACCATCAAATACCGTTGACCCTCCGAAGCTGATAGGGCCGTCGTCGCCGTATGATACTCTTTTCTTTGATTTTTATATGATTTCTGCAATTCTCAGTACCATCGATTTAACAATTTAGCTCTTTATTTATCTCATCGATTTCTTGATTATTTACGTTGCAGAAGGGTATGATGTTTTAACTTTCTCATAATCAACCATGTTTACATGAATTGTTGGTAAACCTAACCAAGAAGCCAATTCTTTAACACGACTTTGGATAAGTTAAATGAGGTTATTAGTATTTGATTGCTGATAAAAATCTGCCTGTGGATCTTTTAAAATCATTATTGTTATTTTTTTCGTCGGCGATTATTATTTTTGATGCTTTGTATTTATTTGATCATTATCTACATTTGTTTGTCTTTCAAATGATGCTATTCAGAGGGTTGCTTTAGAAGCTCTGTGGTTCCATAACATTACCAACATATGTGCTTATATAAGTTATAATGCTTTATGAGAAGGTGAATCATCAATAACCTATCTTGAATGTTGAACTCTTTTTCATGCCTCTAGCTGCTCTTTATTTCCTGGTGAAGGGGGTGGCATGGTAGTTCATGTTGAGAAATGAGTTTGAACTAATTAATAATATACAATAACAAGCAAGTTACAATTCAAATGAATAAATTTGTGAAGTCATACATGTATGTTTGATTAGATTGGTAGAACTTTGAGTGGATAAGAAGTTTAACAGCACTTTTGGTGCAGGAAACACGTTTGACAGAAATCAATTTGTTGCTTCCAGCCACATCAATTTAGAAAATAGTATATATAAGACTTGAGTTCTCTGTGAATTTTTTAGAGACATTATTTATGTTTATGGACTTTCATTTTGTTGTTAGTATTCTGGTCAAATTGTTTTCAAAATATGGTGTCTTCTATGCATGTACAGTAATATAATATCACACAATTGCCCTTATCTATGCCTTTCTTGCAACAGGCCTTCCAAGTGGCTTGAATGATTGTGTGGCAGCAACTAAGCTATGACTTCAAGTATGCTGAGTGGGGATCGAAGGTATCTATTGATTATTTTGTTGTATCCATTTTGTATAGTGATATGATAGTGCAGGAAACCAAATGAAATTTGTGTTCAAATTATGGTGCTACCTTTAATCCTTTCTTTATCAATGGGGAGGTTTCAAATTTGAGATTTGAGAAGAGTGGGGCTAATGTTGTTGCAAGTGGGTCTCTTTGAGTTCCAAAAGAGGTAGTATGACTGTATTAGGCAAAGTTGCAGTTCCAAAGCCTATCAATTTACCCAGTCAAAGGTACTGTGAATGTTTTTTGATGATATCACCCCTAAGAAGGTATATTCCTCTTTGACATAGACATTTATCATCTATCCCCATCTATTCCTCCTAATAACACATTTTAAATTGTGATTATAAAAAAGTCATTCAAGAGTTTTCACTTACATGCTCTAGGTATTGGGACAAAAAGTAAGGCTTGATCTACTTATTTTATTTCTTTTCAAAATTCAAATTTTAAAATTGCAAAAATTTATCCTTAAAAGTCTCAAGCATTGCTATCTGTGCAGGTTTCTAGTTATAAAATAAAACCTCATGAGACTTATGCTCCTTGTAGTTCCTAACGTTGTATATGATGCTACTTGGATATTATCATTGTTGAGCCTATAGATGTTGCACATAATTTTCATGGTCAATACCCGTAGAAAAATGTAGATTTTCCATTAAACAATTTGCAATGAAATTCGGAAAGATAATTAGTTTCTTGTTCTCTGAATGTTTGTTAGGTTTTTTATTACAAATATAGAAGATGCCAAAGCAGTTTTAGCTTTGTCAGCTATAACCGATGGATCCCAAAGGCATTCAGATGGAGTCCATGCATTAAAGGCCATTGTTTTGACGAGGGAACACAAGTCAATCTACCCACAAGCAGAAGATGAGACATTAGGCAGCATACTTGTTAGGACACATTGTAGTAGATCACTTGTTCTGTACACTTGCATTTGTAGTTATGACAAATTTGTATTCATGAAAATGACCTTCAACATTTGTTTTTCTGTAAATTTTCTAATGATGCTAACTTGACAACTTTAATTTAATGACGAGCAAATTTTTCTTTCTTTTATGATCTTTGTTAATGGTTTGAGAACAGCAAACAGGTCCTGCAATATTTACATACTTACAAACTACTACATCAGTGGATCTTTGTTAGTTGTGTGTGCATAAGCAGGAAAATGAGTTAAAATAAGGTACTAGTTTATCAACATTATCAGCCCCCATTAACAACTACATTAGCCCCCATTAACAACAATATCAATAATCACTAACAAGTACATCAGCTCCCATTAACAACAATATCAGCCCCCTTTAACAACAATATCAGTAACCACTAACAACTAATCAGCTCCCATTAACAACTACATCAGCCCCCATTAATAACAATATCAGCCCCTTTTAACAACCAAATCAGACCCCTTTAACATCAACATCAGCAAAATAATAACAAGTACATCAGCCCCCCTTAACAACTACATCAACCCCCTTTAACAACAATATTAGAAACCACTAACAACTACATCAGCCCCCATTAACAACTACACCAGCCCCCACTAACAACTAAAATAGCCCCCTTTAACAACTACATCAGCCCTCATTAACAACAATATCAATAACCACTAACAACTACATCAGCCCCCATTAACAACTATATCAGCCCCTTTTAACAACTATCTCATATCAGCGTTTTCATATTCAATCATTCCCAATAACAAACAAACCTCCCTTTGTTTCCATTCCCAAAAACAGAGCAACCTACCCTACAGCATTTTCACTTCCATCTTGAAGAACCTTTGAACCCAAGAGGGGTGAATTGGGTGTCTAATAAAACTTTCAAAAACTTAGAAAATCTTTTCGCAACTTTTGAAAGTAGTTAGAATGGTAATTAGTTTATAAAACAAGTAATCAATCATTCAAACATATATCTTTGGAAATGTAAGAGTTTAGGGAAGAGAATATGCAAATGAGATTTATCTTGGTTCGCCCAATCCTTGACCTACGTCCAGGTCCCAAAGCTCCACTTGAGATTTTTAATCCTTATCTTCTTGTTTAACCAGGCACAAGAGAAAGCCTTTACAACCTCACAAGTTTGGTCGGGCACTTGTGTAGCCTTTACAATCTCTCACCGAGATATCCTCTTACGCTTTCTTTGTAAGAATACAATTACCGACTCTGTAACGAAGGATGATTCTCTCACTCTAGGACTCACTACCCCTTACAAGTTGTAATTGATACAACCACACTTAAGGTTCCACAACCTTAAGATTTTTACAACTAAAAGAATTAATCGGTGTTTAAGAACTCCTCATTTGAGTAGATAAAAGTTAATCACTGAAGTGCATAATCATTCATCTCACTCTCTAATATAAACTATATGAATATTGAGAAACAAGAGTGTGAACTATCGACGTGAAGTAATAAAATCATTTCGTTGGCTTTGTCGACTCATTCATCAATCGTCGTCACCTCTTCCGGTTTGAAGACTTCACAATTTATAGGTATTTGTGTTTCGACCATTGCGAGCATTCGACCGTTGAGGATTTGTTGGAAGTAACCGTTGAAGCTTTGTTGCTTTTTGCCCGTTGAGCTCTAATCCAACTTTAATCATAAAGTGTTTATCGTTGACTTTGTTAATGCTCCGTCTTGAGTGTTGTATTAATAGATGTTGAGAAGATTCAAGCTTTTCGTGAGAATGTTCAAACTATCCGTTAGACTCAGAAGCTTTCCTATATTTTCTGACGTAGCATTTAATGCTTCTGACACACAAATTGCTTTATGTCAATTTGTTGTTAATCCATGATCTAATCATCTGAAACTCATTAGCAAACCGATTAAAAACAATTAGGAATAGCAATGAGTAACATTAAGAAGCAATGAGATTAAACACTAATGTGATTCATAGTTTACGCAGACGGTGATTTTGAAAACATAGACTACTTTACTTGGGCAACACTATTGGCTTGCTCGAGCAAGCTTCTTTTAGTGTAGTTTAAAATGTCTTACCTTTCGTGATGCTCGAGCATGGATTTTTCTTGCTTGCCAATGATGCTTGAGCATGATGATATTCATGCTCGGGCGAGGCTCTTCAAAGCATGAAGAATGACTTCCAAACAACGTTGCTCGAAAGCAAGACTTTCTTCTTGCTCGGGCAAGGTGTTAACTCTTAGAAATTGACAATATTCCAAAGCACATTTTCTCTCTCTTTTTACCTATTTTTTGGTTCAAAATGTGCATAGAAATGAAGTTATAGAGAAAAATGTGCATATCAAAGTATAAGGCAAAAATCAAAGAAATTCTTGTTATTATAGAGTTATTGATTCAATTGAGAATTGATAATTGCTTCCTATGTTGTAGGAAGATGGAGACAAGTTTTGAAGCTCTATAAGAAGCAAGAAACAAGGAATGAAATAAAGGAGGTGAAGCAATGCAAAGTTTGAAGAACCACGTACAACCGGCTACGGAAAGTCAACAAGCGGTCGCAGACCGGTAGTTTCCACGGAAAGTCAACAACCGTCGCGCGCAGTTTCCGCGGAAAGTGAACAATGGCCATGACGTCGTAAAAAAATGCAGAAAGTACAGCTCGCGTTTTAACATTTCGAAACAGAAAAACACTATTTAACCTAAAGGGAAGGGCCGAAAAACACACTTTTGACCTAAGGAAACAAGTGGGCACACTAGGAAAGAGCTTTGGAGAGAGATCTTGGCAATCTTGGAGGCTTGGGTGCTCAACCTAAGCAAGATTTTGGGGATTTCACCTTGGTTCTTCCTCTTCTCTTCTCTTTTCTTCCTAGCTTCTTCATGTATTCAGTAGCTTTGTTTAGAATATCTTTGTATTTGAACATGAGTAGCTAAGTCTCTCATTCTAGGGTTCTTTTGACCCTTTGTATGGATTAATACTTGAATATTCCTCTCTTTTGGTAGATATATATATATATATATATGTGTGTGTTGATTTCAACCTTGGCTTAATGCTTCTAAGTGATTGGCCTCCATTTAGATGATTTATTCACTTAGGTTATGACTTGAGAGAGCTAATCTAGGTGTAGAACTTGATTGAAATCATGCTTGTCTTGAAGTTTACTTGATAAATGGATAGTTTGTTGGTAAAATAGAGATATATTTACTAATCTTGCATTGTCACATTAGGGTTGTTGCTTAAATATTGATTCTCATTAATTGTAGCAAGAGATTGTGCATCTTAATGAGAAGAGAAACTTGATTTTGACTCGAGTGAGCGGGTCAAGTGTTTTAGAACCTTAGACTAACACATATATGTATTGAAATGCTATTAGAGAGGAAATTAACCAAGTTTTATGAAATGCAAAAGGGGAAAAAGAATCCTAGGCTCAATTTTCCTTGAAGTCAAAGAATCATTTATCTTTATCAATTCTTAGTTTTAGAAATAGTCTTTAAAAATTCACATTCCAACTCAAAACTTTGTTTTAGCTCAACTTGATGAAATTCACTAAGCCTCTTGCGTGATCAATTTGTTAAACAAATCCTTGTGGGAACGATACTTTACTTATCACTTTATTACTTGCGAAACTCGTGCACTTGCGAGGCGAACAAGTTTTGGCGCCGTTCGGGGATTTGTGCAAACAAATCCTTTGGTCAACCTTTGGCTTGTGTTAGTAAATTTCGCTTGAGCTTTTAGTTAGGTTTACAATTTTTCTTTCTTTCCTTTATTGATCTTTTGTTTTAGTTTGATACTCGCTCTTGCTTGTTTCTCTTGTAGGTACCATTTCAGTATATGCAAAACTTGCATCCGGACGGATTGGTAGTGGTGCTTGACAAAGTACCTCTCATTGACGAAGTGCCCCTCATTGACGAAGTGCCTCTCATTGAAGAAGAGACTGAATCGGCATCTGAAACCATGGCAGACGATGAATATGATAGAGCTACCGTAAATGACTTTACTAGTCGGAATATGCAAGGTCCTCAATCTTGCATTCGAATGCCGAAAATGCAAGCTCGTACCTTTGAGATCAAGCCGATTATGATAACAATGCTTCAAATGCATGGGATGTTCCATGGTCTCTACAATGAAGATGCCAACAAGCACTTGATGTACTTCTTGGAAGTGTGTGATTCTTTCAAGCAAAATGGAGTCCCCAAGATGTTTTGAAGCTACGGTTATTCCCTCTTTCTCTACAAGGCAAGGCTAGAGATTGGTTCAACAATCTTAGGAAGGATCTATCCATTCTTGGACCGATCTTGAAGCTAAGTTTAGAGCCCGATTCTTTTCGATGACAAATGCGTGGAAGCTAGGGATGAATTTCTAAGCTTTAAACAATATCCAGATGAGCATCTTTACGCTGCTTGGGAGAGATACAAGATGTTAATGAAGCAATGCCCTAACCATGGGGTGGACAAATGGGTTGTAGTCCAAATTTTTTGTACTCGACTTAATCCTCAATCTAAAGCAATGGTTGATTCTATGACCAATGGAGGATACCAGAATGTTCCTGTGAATGAGGTGATTCGATTGTTGGATCAGTTGTCTACAAACAATACCCAAGGCAATGATAGGAGGACTAACCAAACCATGCCTAATGAAAAAGAAGACTCTTCCTCACAAATTGCAACTCTCTTATCCGCTTTGAATAAGCGTTTTGATGTGCTAGAGTCTCAAATGCAAAAGAGCACTTCTCAAGGTGTGCATTCTGTTTATGCCACACCAATTGCATGTGATCAATGCCATGATGTCCATATGCCTTACCATTGTCCTCTTTTCATGGCTACTGAATCTGTCAACTACATGGGCAAGTTTCAATATCCTCAAGGCAACCCCTACTCACAAACCTACAATAGTGCTTGGAGAACTCACCCAAATTTTTCTTGGAGTCAAGGTAATAGTTTGAATCAAGCACATGGGTCTACATCTGGCACTAAGCCTATTCCACCCGGTTTTCAAATGCAATCAAGGCAAGTTCCTATTAAGGAAGAGGAGTCTAAAATGGACAAGATGCTTTCTCGAATCTTGTCTGAGGTGGAATCTTCAAGGGTTGAAACTAAGGCTACTTTTTCTCTCCATGAAACTGCTATTAAAAATCTTGAAGTGCAAATGGGGCAACTAGCATCACAAGTGAATGTTATGTCAAGAAGCAGTCTTCCTAGTGATACCATTCCTAATCCAAAACGAGTTGGAAATGAGGAATGCAAAGCCATTAACTTGAGAAGTGGAAAAGTGCTACCGGATGTGCCTAGCTCAAGTACTCCTCAAACAAAGCAAGATGATCAAGTGATTGTTGATGCTGATGAAGAAAGTGTACGAGAAGAAGATGAAACTAAGAAGAGGAAGCAAATTGAAAAAAGTTTGCATGATGTTGGCAAAGACAAGAAGGTGGAGAAAGAGATGAATGATGAGAAAAAGAGAAAGCCAACCACTTCTACTTTTATGCCACCACTACCTTTTCCTCAAAGATTCAAGAAGAAGGAGGAAGATGCTCGGTTCAAAAAGTTTGTGAACATGTTCAAACAACTCCATGTAAACATTCCTTTTCTTTGAAGCTTTGGAGAGCATGCCTAAATATGCTAAGTTCCTTAAAGATGTTTTGTCTAAGAAGCGGCGATTCAATGAATTTGAGAATGTGGCATTATCCGAAGAGTGTAGTGCGGTCATTCAAAGGAAGTTACCGGCTAAGCTTAAAGATCCAGGAAGTTTCTACATCCCTTGCAACATCGGGACCAACTTTAATGGTAAAGCTCTTTGTGATTTGGGTGCAAGTATTAACTTGATGCCTCTAACTGTTTTCAACCAATTGGGCTTAGGAGAGCCAAGACCTACTACCGTATCTTTGCTCTTGGCCGATCAAGCATTTCTAAACCAAGAGGAATCATTGAAGATGTCCTAGTTAAAGTTGACAAGTTTATCTTCCCCGCTGATTTTGTAGTGCTTGATTGTGAAGTTGATTGGAAAATTCCTCTCATTCTTGGGCGTCCATTCTTAGCCACTGCAAGGACTCTCATTGATGTAGAGAAGGGAGAGGTCACTTTGAGGGTCGATGATGAGCAAGTGATATTCAACATGCAAAAAGCCTCAAAGTTTCATGATGATTCTGCTCAATGTTCGTTTGTAGATATATTAGATGAAGTTACTCCTCAAGAATCATATGCCTCCATGATCAAAGACCCTTTAGAGGCATCCTTGATTGGTGAAAAGAGCTTTGAGAAGTTTGATGAAGATCTTGTTGAAGAAATCTTTCATTTTGACCCATTTCCTCATTCTAGACCGAGGACTTTTGAACCACTTGAGGTGTCTGATGCCTTAAGTACTCCATTGAAGCCTTCTAGTGAAGTTCCTCCGGTTCTAGAGTTGAAGCCATTACCTTCTCATCTCAAGTATGCTTATTTTGGGAAAGCACGCCACTTACCGATAGAATTGGAGCATGGAGCTTATTGGGCTATCAAAAAGCTAAATTTTGATCCTAAAGCTGTGAGGAAGAAGAGGCGACTTCAACTCAATGAATTAGATGAATTTCACCTAAATGCCTATGAGAATGCAAGGATATACAAAGAGAAGACTAAACAGGATCATGACAGCAAAATTATACCTAAGAGTTTTGAGCCCGGTCAAAGGGTCCTCCTTTCTAATGCCAAGTTGAGGATATTTCTGGGAAAGCTAAAATCTCAATGGTCCGGTCCATTCACGGTGGTTCAACCATCTAAATTTGGTGATGTGGAGCTGGAAAATGAGAAAGGTGAAAGATTCAAGGCTAATGGTCAACGATTGAAGCATTATTGGGGTGGAGATGTGGATAGGCTCATGTCCACTATCTACTTAGTTAATGAGGAGTAACCACCATGAAGAGTCAAGCTAAAGACTATAAATTAAGCGCTTCTTGGGAGGCAACCCAAGCTCTAAACTAAATCTTTTCAATTTCTGTGTGTGTCTTCTTAGTAGATTTATGTTTGATCTTTTTGTTTTGTAGGAAGAAAAAGGTACCCAACTTAGAAATGGATTGTTGCAGCTAGGAGGAATATCAATGGATGAGGATGAACTCATGAGTTACAAAGGAAATGCTTTTGAGGGAAGTTCATTTGACTCTAAGCTCATATATATTTGATTCTGGGGTGAAATTGTGATGACTAGTCAATTTTGAGTAATCATGTGGCTATTGTGATTATTTGGTTGATTCTCTATGTGAAATCCACTTGTGACTATGACTTGAGTGCTCAAAATTTGATGTGTTGTGGTATTCCCTACGAATATGTGTGCATGTGTGTGCCTCATGGTCTTGGATGGTTTAAAGTGTTTGATCCTAAGTAATTTGGTTGATGTTGGGTGGTATAAAGCTTATTGGGTGATTCTTGTGGTATTTTGGAATGTTGCTTGTGTCTTGTAATTCTGTTGTTTGTTTTTGTTTTTGACAGCAACACTTTCCGCGGAAAGTCCGCCACTGGCTGTGGAAAGTGGCTTGAAGTTGCTCTCTGTGTTCACTTTCCGCGGAAAGTCCACAACTGGCTGTGGAAAGTGGCTCAAAGTTGCTCTCTGTGTTCACTTTCCGCGGAAAGTCCATAACTGGCGTGGAAAGTGCTCGTGTTCACTTTCCGTGGGCACAATGCACATCGGACCGGTGTGTAAAAAAAAATTAATTTTTTTTTTTTAAAAAAAATCAAATCAGATTTTTTTTCCTTCCCACTTTTCCCTTTATTGTTAAAATTAATCCCATTTTACCCAATGAACCTAGCCTCCATTGGGACCACATTCATCCCCAATTTCAAAACCCTAAAACCCAAATGTAATTTCCCTCATCAATTCTCCATCTGAAACCCTAATCTCCCAAACTCTAACCTCATTGTTCAACCCGACTCCTCCCCCTCCAATCCCTAATCTGAAACATCATTCTCACCTCCATATCTCTCGAACCTCCCTCACCGTCAACCTTCCATCGCCGTCCTTCCCCTGTCCGTCGCCTACCGCCATAGTCTCCTTCTTCCTCCACTCCCACCTTCCTTCATCGTGCCTCTCCTCCGACCACCTTCCACTGTCGGCCTTGCTCACTGCCGTGAGATTATAGAACGCCGTCCTTCTCCTTCTTCTCTCTCGCCGTCGCTTCTCACCCAGGTCAGCCACCGTCGGACTTCCATCGCAATCCACCACCTCCATCGCCGTCGCACACTGCCGTCGACAAACCTCCATTCTTCATCTTACATCGTCGACCAGCACTCATCCTGCGACGCTGATGCTCTCTCTAGTTCAGTTTCCCCCATTCAACTCTCACCGCCGTTGGTGTTGCGACACTCTAAGCTCATCTCTTGGCTTTTTGGTCCGCTGCTCTGTTCTGTGTGCTTGGCTAAAAAAAAAATGATTCTTGGCCCCTGTTTGCTGTCTGCATATCTCTAGCTCACCTGAATTTGTAGTCTGATTTTGTTCAGACCTGAGGTGAATCTCCTGCATTTCTCCATTTTTTTTTGTGGGTTGTGTTTGGTTAGATTGGAGTTTAGTTTATTTTGAAGGAGCATTCGTATGATGCCTCTGTGGTCTTCATTAAATGTCAAAGCATGTTTATCTTCGGCCTGAACTGATGTGGTTGGCTTGAGGATTAGCATATTTCATTGCTTGCCTTAGTAATCTATGTAATGAAAGCATCTGAGGGTTCAATCATAGTTACTCGTTATATGCTTGGTTTTCATGGAAACTGAACTATATTATTTGATTCTAAGAACTTGAGTTTGCTGTAGAGACTTAGTTTCTAAATTTATAGCATCATCGAAATGCATTTTCACAGCTGAATGTTTGGTTATGATGAGAATTGCAAAGGTTCTTCAATTCTGAAATTTGTGGTTGCTGTGGAAAAGATTTCACAACTAATATTATAAATTTAGAAATAAGTCTCTCGCCCATTTTCATCTGAATTCCAAAGTTTCACAATTCAATTTTGAACTCACAAGATTTAAATGGGAAGTTGGGTATTTGATGAATTGTGGATCTTTAGGAATATTCTGTTGACACCCTGCATATCCCGAGTATCTTCGAAAATTCTGCGTTTCCATGTTCTAAAATTGTTAGAACCTAGGATTGAACTGTGGAAGCATTGAGATTAGTTAGTTTATAGGTCGCAGCATTTTCTCTAACTTTGTAATCATTGTGGAAGTCTGAGTACACAAAGTAGCTTCTGGAATTTGCCTTAATACACAATGCTCTTAGATCTGAATTGTTATGAAGCATATTGGCATTTAGGCTTAAATTTGAATGGTGATTTGAGGAGTAGCATGTTGCCACCGCTGCTATTTCTTTGGTGAAAATGGGTTCTGTGATTGCTGGTGCATTTTGATACATTTTCCATATTGTTCTTAGCATGAATGGTTAATCAAGCACTTTCACTTGCTCCTAAAAGAATGATGGGTTGAAAACTTTGGTTAGTGATTTCAAATGAAAAGAGTTCAACTCAATTTTTGGATACAATGGGTTTTGGTTTTAGGCAATTACTGATGATTGCATCTGTTGAAACTTTTGGTCACTAGGGGAGTAATTATATTAAGTAATTGAGCCCCGAAGCATTTGATCTGCTCTTTTACACACTTTGGTTTGTGGCTGGACACGAGTTTCTGTTTTGGGAAATTCTGTCTTGATTGCACTCCAAAGGTTTCATGATTTATTTCTGAACTTGAATGATTATTCAAGATTTTGATCGTTATCTTGATTAGCCTGAATATGCTGGATTTGATCATTCACTAAGTTAGGCATGGTCTTGAGCAATACCCTGAGATTACTTGTTGGCAATTACTGATGATTGCAATTGTGGAACATGTTTTTGTTCTGAATCATGTGATTCTGATATGAGAAAAGCTTTTGGGCCAGTTAGAAGAAGTTCTTTTGTTGATTTAATGCTATTTTGATTACGGGTTCTAAAAATTGTTTGTCAGAACTAAATCTGTGACCTTTTACTTTTCTCATGCTTATTGAATTGATCCACTCTTGAACTCAAATGGTTTCTTTGGTTTACCTTAATGCAATGGATTGATCAGCTGCCTCTGAAATCTTTGAAATTTCATTTTGCAAAAGTAAATGGTTTTCTAGAGGTAGTGAGGATTAGATTTAGGCTTGGAATGTTGATTGGCTGCTTGGTATTAGATAAATTCTAAGTTTGGGGGATCTTTTCTTTTCTTTTTAGGATAGGTTCAATAAGTTCATTTTTGTTTTCTGTGTTAGTTGTTGAGTGTGATTTATTGTTTTTGTTTTTGTTTGTTTGTCTGTTTTATTTAGAATTCCGCTTAGGTTTGTGAAGGATAATTTGGATGGCTCACACTTGTGTGCTGAAATTTTTGCTGATGAATGTATGTTTTATTGTGCCAATCTTGTTGTTGTTGATGTGCATGCATCCTTGTGTCCAATGATTTAATGTAGGTGCCTTCCTCTGGTTTGGATTAGATTGTTGATAGCTTTTTGATGTGGGTATCTGCTTATGGTTCTCATGGTTATTGATAGGCACTACTATGTGACACTCTTGTTAGCATGTGAATATGACTTTCCTAGCTATTGATGGCTAGTTTGAGTGGTTCATATCATTTTCTGTTTGACTTGCCTGTTGTGATTGTTAATTTCCTAGCTACTGATAGCTAGTAATGGAAGCAATTTTGAAAATGTTGTGGCTAGTCTATTGAGGGCCTAGTTGTTAGTTTGTAAATCTTTTGTAGATATGAGCCGAATCAGATACATGTGCTACTTCTTTACTTTCCTATCCTTTTAGTTGACAATGAGGACATTGTCGATTTTAAGTTTGGGGGTGAAAGTTCACTGCAAGCAATTTTCAAAAAATTTGTTACTTTGATGAGTGCACGGTAAAAAAAAAAATTTGAACAGTTTTTGTAAGAAAATTGTTGGAATGTTTGAAATTTCTCTTGCTTAAATTTTTGTTTGTGAAGTATGTTAAAAATGAACTGAAACTCTAAGTTATTTGTCAAAGTTGCTTGAATGATCCGATGATAGAAATTACTGCTCAATCTTTTATGTTTGATAGGAAATTTTGTTTAATGTGCATTGATGGATGCTTTGTAGTGATAAATCATGTTATTCAGGAAGTTTTAAACTATAAAAGCACTATTGGAGTTAATTTTATTCTGGATGTTCTTGTTAAAGAGCTTTGTGGCAAATTAAGTTATATACCTTTGTTTCAAATTGTTGATTTCAAAATAATCTTTGGACTTCTTCAAAGCTTTTGATTTATTTCATAAGATTTAAAGAAAGGATTAGGGCACTTCATAAAATGCGATTGAGCCTTTCAAGCCTACCTAATTGATTATGTTCCCTTTTTGAACCCTTATTTTGAGCCTAATTGAAAAACCAATTAAAGATTCTTTTTGGAAGACCTAACATCTACCTACCTTAGCTAATGTGAAAAACCATGATTCCTTCGCTTTGAGATAGATGATAATTGATTGGGTTGTGGAATTTGGTGATGTGTGAAATTCAAATGAACGAGAAAAAGAGTGTAGAAAGTAAAAGGGCTCACAATGTACAGAAATCAAGCAAAAAAAAAACAAAAAAACAAAACAAAAAAAACAAAACAAAACAAAAACAAAAAATTCAAGAAGGCTTGATATGGAAAAGATCAATTTGGTTTAAGTTTGGGGGAGTATGTTTAATGAGAAAAGGAAGAAACCCCTTGAGTGGTTATCATCTATCTTGAGGTATTTGTTGATTATCCTTTATCTTTTCTTTTGAAAACCTTAACCCTTGGCCCCATTACAAGCTGGTGAAAAGTCCCTTTGATTTTTAAGTCAAGTGGAGTGAATTAGAAGAAAAGAGGAAGGAATTAGATAATGATGGAATTGATTGTTTGAATATAGTTATATGACTTGAATTGTTAATTTTAACTTTAGCAAGTGCAAAAAGAGTATAGGTCAACTCCATTCACACACTCACATTTGGAAATTCTTGAAAAACATGTTTTAAATCTATGAAGTGTTCATTTTTGCATGTTTACTTGGTTTCCTGTTTCATATAACTCTTTGAGCAGTAAATGAGGACAAAGTTATTCATGCATCAATGACAAATACTGACAAAATTTTGTGGAGATACATGTTTTTGCTTGAGGACAAGCAAATATTTAAGTTTGGGGGTGTGTTAACTCTTAGAAATTGACAATATTCCAAAGACATTTTCTCTCTCTTTTTACCTATTTTTTGGTTCAAAATGTGCATAGAAATGAAGTTATAGAGAAAAATGTGCATATCAAAGTATAAGGCAAAAATCAAAGAAATTCTTGTTATTATAGAGTTATTGATTCAATTGAGAATTGATAATTGCTTCCTATGTTGTAGGAAGATGGAGACAAGTTTTGAAGCTCTATAAGAAGCAAGAAACAAGGAATGAAATAAAGGAGGTGAAGCAATGCAAAGTTTGAAGAACCTGTACAACTGGCTACGGAAAGTCAACAACTGGCCGCAGCCAGTAGTTTCCACGGAAAGTCAACAAGCGGCAGCGCGATAGTTTCCGCGGAAAGTGTGAACAAGCGGCCGCAGGTCGTAAAAAAATGCGAAAGTACAGCTCGCGTTTTAACATTTCGAAACAGAAAAACACTATTTAACCTAAAGGGAAGGGCCGAAAAACATACTTTTGACCTAAGGAAACAAGTGGGCACACTAGGAAAGAGCTTTGGAGAGAGATCTTGGCAATCTTGGAGGCTTGGGTGCTCAACCTAAGCAAGATTTTGGGGATTTCACCTTGGTTCTTCCTCTTCTCTTCTCTTTTCTTCCTAGCTTCTTCATGTATTCGTAGCTTTGTTTAGAATATCTTTGTATTTGAACATGAGTAGCTAAGTCTCTCATTCTAGGGTTCTTTTGACCCTTTGTATGGATTAATACTTGAATATTCCTCTCTTTTGGTAGATATATATATATATATATATGTGTGTTGATTTCAACCTTGGCTTAATGCTTCTAAGTGATTGGCCTCCATTTAGATGATTTATTCACTTAGGTTATGACTTGAGAGAGCTAATCTAGGTGTAGAACTTGATTGAAATCATGCTTGTCTTGAAGTTTACTTGATAAATGGATAGTTTGTTGGTAAAATAGAGATATATTTACTAATCTTGCATTGTCACATTAGGGTTGTTGCTTAAATATTGATTCTCATTAATTGTAGCAAGAGATTGTGCATCTTAATGAGAAGAGAAACTTGATTTTGACTCGAGAGAGCGGGTCAAGTGTTTTAGAACCTTAGACTAACACATATATGTATTGAAATGCTATTAGAGAGGAAATTAACCAAGTTTTATGAAATGCAAAAAGGGAAAAAGAATCCTAGGCTCAATTTTCCTTGAAGTCAAAGAATCATTTATCTTTATCAATTCTTAGTTTTAGAAATAGTCTTTAAAAATTCACATTCCAACTCAAAACTTTGTTTTAGCTCAACTTGATGAAATTCACTAAGCCTCTTGCTTGATCAATTTGTTAAACAAATCCTTGTGGGAACGATACTTTACTTATCACTTTATTACTTGCGAAACTCGTGCACTTGCGAGGCGAACACAAGGTTCAGGTAGAATCAAATCAAGAAGACATCCAAAGGTTGCTCGGGCAAGCTTTTATCCTTGCTCGAGTATATGCTTGAGCATGATGATTTTCATGCTTGGGCAAGATATAGACAGAGGCGGAAAAGTGAAAGCGTATCGTTGTTGCTTGAGCAAGGTAGAAAGCATGCTTTCGGAGATATGCAGATTTGCTGATGTTGCTCGAGCATGCTTTCATGTTTGCTCGGGCAAACTCAAGTCAGAGGCGAAAGATAGTGGTTGCTCGGGCAACCTTTTTCTATTGCTCGAGCATATGCTCGGGCAAGCTATTTCTTCCGCTTCGAGTAAGACCATCGATTTGGATTTTTGATTGTCTCAATGTTGCTCGGGCATGATAAGAACCTTGCTCGAGCAAGGTCTTACTTTCGGATGTTTTCGGAGGTTGCTCGGGCAAGATGCTTATGCTTCATCTCAACTTTCCTCAGAACCCGTTGTTGCTCGAGCAAGCTTATAACCGTGCTCGGGCAAGGTAATACTTTCTCTCTTTTTCGAAGGATGCTCGGGCAAGGTCACATATGCTTTCCTTCTTTCTTCAATGAGATCCGATGTTGCTCGAGCAAGCTTTTCACCTTGCTCGGGCAAGGTCATGCTCTTGGGTGTTTTCTGCAAATGCTCGGGCATGATCACTTATACTTTCGTTGCTGGGCATTCATGGTCAATACACCTCAGAGAGCTCTTTAAATATTTCTTCTATTTCAATCAGAATCAACTCCAAACTAGTTGTATTTCGTCCATTAACATCAGATGAGTGGAGGTTGATCTTATCCAGCGTTGTTGCAGAATCCAGAACAGACTATCAACTTAAAAACATCATAACTCTTTGAATTGATCTTATTTTTCTGTGTTCTTGATGTTTTTGAAAATTTATTTGGGTCTAGTTTCCAATGGCACCAATTTCAGCTCATTTGGATTTGCCGTTTGTGAGATACACTCAAATTACCGAAGGTTGGTCTGGACTGTGACGTTGATTTTTGTTCCGACTTGAGAAATTCACAGCGCTCATCTAGACTCCTTTGGACTTGATCTTTTGTCAAAAGTACGTGTTGGATGTCTAGTTTAATATGCCGCTGGTTTCATGTCAATCCGATTCCTGGTTTGGGAGATATCATCGAATTACCAGAGTAGGTCGCAGAAAGCATTTGACAGCAGTATCTTAAAGAACAACCTTGCTCGAGCATAACATTATTGTTGCTCGAGCATGACTTCAGAAACTCAATATGCTCGGGCAAGACACTGTTCAAGTGATAGAAATAGCTGAAATTACATAAATGCCCCCAAACAAACCAGCGTTCATCCGGAAGCTTGAACTTTCTTGTTTTAACTCCGAATTGAGTCGTTCCAACTTCGTTTGATCACGGAGGCTTGAATATTGATATTCAAGAGTGGAAATTACATAAATACCCTCCAACAAACCAGTATTCATCTAGAAGCTTGAACTTGTTTGATTTAACTCCGAATTGAATCGTTCCAACTTCTATTTGATCATAGAGAATTGAATATTGATATTCTCATGATATTTAACAAGTTCTTCTTTCTTCAAACTCCATTCTTGATCATTCTCTATAATTAAACTTCACATTTACATTAAATATAAGAATTAGTCAAAGTAGAAAATAAATGTAGTATGCAAGCTTTTTGCTCTTAAGAATGACATGTATATAAGACATCATCAAAACTAATCATAACCAACACATCTCATATTAACAAGTTAAACAGTCATATTAACAACTAAAACTGAAGGTATTAACAACTAAAACTGTAAGTAGTAACAACTATCAAATTTCAGCGTTTGTTCAGCCTTCATTTCTTGATCACTTTCAATCATTCTCACTCAAATACAGAATGTTCCCTCTGTTTCCATGCCCAAAAACAGAACAAGATTTTACTAACCCAACCCTACAGTGATTAAAAACGAAGCAGCATGGTGATTATGATATGTTGATCATTCTGATATGCCCAAAAATCTTAAGTTGCCGAAGAAGAATCAAAACCAAGACTCACTATGTTGCAGATTTGTTTTCACTCTCACTCAAATTTCTCATGAAAAGAAGAATATGGCCGGTCCAAGCACCCAACTATAAAACTTGCAAGAAAACAAATGATGGAACTCCATAGAAGAAGCTAGAAAGAGGGAAAGGAGGGAAATTCATGTACTAGTTGGCCGGCTTGGATGTTGGATGGAAGAATAGCAGAGATATTTCCTCCTTTCACTCTTCTACTTCCTCCTCCATCGTCGGAAAACAGAGCAAGAGAAGAGAGAGAATATTGATACAGAGGAGAGAGGAAAGAGGAAAGTGATATTAGGGGTATCAAGGTCATTTAACCACACATTCAGATGTCAAAAAGGGCCCTGAGACCTTTTCTGGGATTTGAATAATGTTTGGGCCTTTTTTGGGATTTTTTTTACTTAAAAGAGCCCCCATATAGATTTTTCCAAACAAAAATGAGCCCAAGGTTTATCCTTAAGAACCAAAGACTCTTCACTTTTTCTAAATTCAAACACTTTAAAGATAATAAGTATAGCCTAAAACCCCCTCATTTGTGAATAGTCAACAGAAAGGAAAATTTTATTTTATATTGTATTTTGTATTTTGTATTTTTAAAAAAATTACAATACTATTTTTATAAACTGATAGTTAAAATATTGATTTTTTTTTACCTTATTTCATTTAAGATAAAAATTGAAATTTAATAAAAATGATAAATTTCAAATCTATTTTAGAATAGAGTGAGATGTGCGCAAACCTATTCACAGTATACAACAAAATCATGTAACCATAGTTTCTCTGACTTTCTCACGTAGCTTTGGCATGTAATAACTAGAGCTGGGAATCAGGGCCGGCCCTCTAGGGCCCAGGGTAAGAAAAACATCTGTTTTTCAAAGTCCGGCCCGAGAGCACCAGGGCCAGAGCCGGCCCTTCAAGGCCCGGAAGTTACTATTCCAAATTTTAACTATTTTTCCTCCATTTTTAATTTCAAAGAAATATAATTAGTAAATTACAACAATTAAAGTTCTAATTTATCAAATAAATGTTGTCAACATTAATATCAAAACAACACGAATCATCTAACAAATAAGTGCAATCACTAATTCATAATCAAAAGCAAACTATGTTCACAAATAACTCACATAAAACATAAGAAGCATACCACTAAGCGACATTAGTAAGATGGCTATTATTGTCGTCATCTTCACCACTATCATCAATTTCAACGACATTTGATTGTGCTTCGTTTTGAGTAGACTCTAGTTCATAAGTAAGAATATCATGAATTTCTTCTCTCACATCATCATGAACACATCCATAATCTTTATCTGCAACAAATAATAAACCAAATCATGAAATTAGAGTATAATTATTATATATTTGTGTATTTGTACTTAAATGGATAAATAACTCTATAACAAATATAAAATACTTATAAATTAGTAAATTACCATCATATGTGAATCCATGCATCCAAAAAATATTTTTAAAAAAAAATTAATGGGGCCGGCCGTGGCTCTCTAGGGCCCGGCCCTTTTAAGCTTAGAGACCTACAGTTTGGCCCTCCAGGACTTATTTCATTAAACTCCTCTAATTTTCAAGTCCGACCCTTGAAGAGCCAGGGCTTAAAAGGGCGATGGACTCATTTTGTTTTCCGGCTCTAGTCATAACTAATTGAACTGCATGTTACAATTCAACAAAAGATGTTTGACTACAAAATCCCTCAATATAAGACCCAATTAGCTTTTTTAAAAAAATTAAGGAAGCTAATTAAATCACTTTAAAGTATTTATATTTATCACTTTTTTCTCTAAATTATTTTTTCGACTATAAATTAATCATATACAACATATGATAAGATTAAACAATTTATTTAGCTTCCATAATCTCTCTAAAAAATTAAAAAAGTCAATTAAGTCTTATATTTAGGATCGGATCAAAACATGTGGATATTAATATTAGCAACACAGGTGTACTTTGAATTCAGCACATTATTTAATTTTAATTTGACTTAATTAAGAATATTTTACAGGTACAATAAGTTCAGAATACTTGTCTCATGGTCAATGCTGGCAGTCCTTTGAAAAGAAGCTTCGGAGCCAGCATCTTCCTGCAGCCAAACAGGGAAAAACCTCCATGTCTATTCTAAAATACATCCTCAAGTGTGTGTGTGACTCCAGTTTCTCTCTAGATGCAAAGAAAGTACTAATATTTTGTGTGGAACTTACAAAAATATAGCCTTATTGGGCTGTTTCAATAGAGCTTGAAGATGGATCATATTCCTGCCTTCTCACACCTTTCAACCTCATTTCCATTCCACTTGATTTTTTTATATATATACACTGGAAATAAAGGCAACCTAAACAGAAGAAAATATTTTTCTTTTTTTATTTTATTTTATTTTTGGTATCCCATCCAGTTCACCGGAACCTTCGATTCTGAGTAATTCGAATTTTGCCCCGCGTTAGGCCCACGGTCGTGGGGGAAGAACTTCCAACACCATTTTTCTCTATTCCCAAGTCTCAAACCGAGCACATGAAATACAAGAGAATATAAGCACTCGCATAAAAAGCTAATACAACCATTCAGGACTAAGAATTTGTAGGCCAATGGCTCCATCTAAAGCCCTTCGCTGTGTATTGGTGTCACGACTTATCTATTGAATTTCCACTCGCCAAGAACGTTGCATCGTTCTTTTAATTCCAGAGATCACTCCCCAATCTTCATGGGTTACTGAAACTTCATTTAGAATCAAGTGCACTGTCTCAGTACGTAGAGTCACTTCTTAAGGTTATGTTTATGACACCTCGGTCCAAGGCTCTTTTGAACCCTATCAAACAACCGACAATTCAGCTGAGGTATTCACCTTCTTCCAATCTGAACATAAAATCTTCTAACAGAAGTCCCCCCCCCCCCCCCCTTCTTTTAAGACACCACCACACGCAACTTTTCCAAGGAAGTGTGAAAATGCACCATCAACCTCTACCACGTAGTTAATCTCTTCAGTATCTAGAGCAGGTGGTTGATGTTGCTGCGAGTTAATCCTGACCCAATGAAGCTTAGTAGATGTGCGCTGCACGCATGCCAAGATCGCAGACGCTTGCGCCAGGACTGTATTAGGCTTTGCATTTGACCCAGTACGAATACGCTCGTTTTGGTCTTGCCAAAGAAGCCAACAAATAGTGAAGAATACATCCTTCCAATAATCCTCGCAAAGCCTCGCTTGATAGTTCAATTAATCTATCTCATTTCCAGATAATATAAATAACACCTCTTCCACCTGTGGATTCAATCTATCTCCTGATGAGAAAATATGAACTCTTCTCCTCAAGATGATCCAACTACGTACAACCAGGCGTCTTTGTCACTTCTTTCAAACTCATTTCTCTCCTCAAATTTGTCCCCTCAACGTACTTGCCACTCGCTGCACAAATATTACAAACAGCCACATAGCCTGCAGCATTATAAGGATCCAACTCAAGGATTCGTTTGGCTGCATGCTTAGCAACATTTGAATATGTGTTGTTCAAACCACATACCCCAAGCAGTGCCCCCCAAATGGCATGATTTGGTTCGATAGGCAGCTTCAAGACAAACTCCTCAGCTTCCTTTACCTTCCCTGCTCGACCCAGAAGATTGATCATACTAATGTAATGTTCTAAACCAGGTTGAAGTTCATGAACATTAGCCATGGCAGTAAACAGTTCCCACCATTTGTCAACAAGCCCTGCATTACCACATGCTGTTAGGATGCCCAGTAAAGTTACAGAATCTGGGTAAATCCCAAGCTCAAGCATGATTTCATACAACTTTAAGGTTTCACTGGCTGGGTAAATCCCAAGCTCAAGCATGGTTTCATACAACTTCAAGGTTTCACTGGCCATCCCATGATCATGGAGTTCCAAGAAACTATGTCCCTGTAAGTCATGTTGGAGAATATGTTATATGCATCACATATCTCCCCACAT
This sequence comes from Acacia melanoxylon, assembly GCA_019022615.1. Classification (NCBI taxonomy): domain Eukaryota; kingdom Viridiplantae; phylum Streptophyta; class Magnoliopsida; order Fabales; family Fabaceae; genus Acacia; species Acacia melanoxylon. Next base: position 7,031,130 of record JAFJYJ010000011.1, read on the forward strand.
TTTGTGTACATTGAGATCAAGGAATTCTCGAGAATCAAATCGTACTCATATACTGTCTTTAACTTCAGAGCATGAAGCTGCCGTCCCTGGTCAAGATATGCCGTTGCACCCATGGCTCCAAAAAGAACAGAATATGTAGAATTTAGTGGTGTAACACCCTGAGTCCCTGAGACCTCATTTCTGCAAATAAACTTATTGCCTCAGGAATTAGCTCGTTTTGAACATAACCATTAATCATTGAAGTCCAAGCAATGGCGTCTCTATCAGGCATTGTATCAAATAGTTGGCATGCCTTTACAACTTCCCCTGCAATTCTGTTTCGGACGGGGGCCTTCTCAAACAAAATTTGAGCCTTGTGTAACAGACCAAACTTAATATAACCATTGACCATAGAATTGACAGAGTGACTGTCACAACTAGTCAAGTTCTTGACAAAGATCATGTGTGCAAAATCCACAAGACCAAACACAGAGTACATCTGAATGAGACTTCTACATAGCCTTCAATCAAAATCATCTTGATCATAGCCTTGGATAAATATATGAGCATGTAACTGCCTGCCAAGACCCGGAAAACCTAAGCTTGCACATGCATAAGCGAGAAAAATGAAGGTTATTTGGTTTTAAATGCATTTTAAAAAAAAAGAATATAAATCAAAAAAATATATATTAAAAAAATATTCATGAAATCAAGTGAATCTTGATGATGTAATAAGAGAGACAATTATTTTACAAACCGTCATTTAAAAGCAAGGCTAAATCTTTGCGTTAGAAATGCAATTTAAATAAATTACAATAAATAATGAAGCACTCAATAAGTTCAAGACATATATTTTAATAACAAAAGTATATTACAATAAAAATAATTACAATGTCATCATTCTAAGCCTTTTTTTTTTTTGGAATTCTATCATAATTGTCTTATTATCAATACTATCAAATATATCTTTTTCAATATAAGGCACTAAACAATCATGAAGGGGGCATCGAATTCACCAACATGCAGCAACCTTTGTTTTCCTTTCAATAAACATGTATTAATTAAAAAAAAAAAAAAATCCCAAATTCAAGGGGGCACTTGCCCCCCCCCCCCCAAATCACCAACTTAGATCCGCCTCTGGCTATAATGCTAGTCCAAGTTATCACATTCTTGTATTTCATCTCATCAAACAAAATTCTTGCTTCTTCTATTTTACTCCCTGTGGTCCTAATTATAGGAGCTATTTACCAGAATTTGGAGAGATTAAGGAGGGAAGTTAAATTAGTTAATTATATGCATCTTCCTAAAATACCCTTACCTAAAATTTATTACCAAAAAGAAAATTACGTGGTAGAAGGAGCAAAGAATAACAACAATTATTTGATCCAAAGCATCGGACTCGAGAGCAATCTTGCACCCACTTGATGAGGAGAAAATAATCAAAAAATATGAAACCAAAATTTGATCCCTAATGTTTATTATTGTTTCAATCTCTTTCTATTTTACTGTTTATTTGAGTTTTCCTTATTAGTAGGGGTGAAATGAGAAAATATGACAAAAATTGTTCAAAATTATTTTATATAAAAAAGTACTCCCTTCGGTCCTAATTATAGGAACACATTTTGGGGTTGGTTTTGATCCTAATTATAAGAGCAAGTTTTAACTTTTTTCAATTTTTTCCTATAATACCCCTCTTTATACTTTCTCAATAATAATTAAAAACAATAATAATTTAATAATACACTTATATATTTTATAAAGTAAATAATGTTTGCAACTCATTAATGTTATATACACATCAATTATAATTTTTTTTATAAAATAATTTTAAGCAATATTTGTCATATTTTTCTTATATCACCCTTACTAATACTAAGTGCAGCCCCTCAACATGGGCCCACTTCAAGACTCCACCTTGTGCTCTTCGACTATGCATGTATCTAAAATCTTATCTCACCTGTCTAATATACTTGTAATTATTGACGGTACTCAAGCCTTTTTTTTCAAAAAAAAAAATGAAATGTAATTAATTTTTTATTTATATCATTAAGGGAATGTGGGGCCTGCATTTAAGAATAAGGGTGTGAGACGTATAGTAAAAAAATAGGTGGTGGATATCGAACCTAATACAACAAAATGGTGGTGGTCGTGGGACTTAGAGGCAAGAAAGGTTGTGAAACCTACAATGAAATTATAAATTTAGTTCATGAAGAATCAGAAGTACTGCAGCCTAATAATTTTTGTGTTTAAAATTTGAATAAACACATCATACACTGCGCAAAGTTTTTTTAATAAATTAAATAACTAATTTTTACATTTTTATATTTTTTTATGTGCGAGAAACAACAAATAATCTTTGTATATCTTGTAAATTGCGTCGTACGTATAGCACTGCAGAACTTAATTGCTATCTGACACAAATTTAACCTTATGTTTTTATTGTAAAATTGTTCCTTAATACTAATTTTAAGCAATTATAAAGTAACTAATTTTGTCTTGATGTAATTTTCAATTTTCAGTAGGGGTATTTTCGGAAAATAATTATAATTAACTAATTTAACTTCTCTCATTAATCTCTCCAAATTCTGGTAAATAGTTCCTATAATTAGGACCGGAGGGAGTATAATTTAGGTGTATATGACATTAATGAGTTGCAAATATTATTTACTTTATAAAATATATAGGTGTATTATTAAATTATTATTATCTTTAATTATTATTGAGAAAGTATAAATAGGGGTATTATAGGAAAAAATTGACAAAAGTTAAAACTTGCTCTTATAATTAGGACCAAAACCAACTCCAAAATTTTTGCTTTATAATTAGAACCTAGGATGGAGTACCATTTTTGGTGTAACCTGCTATCATAGCATTCCAAGTGACCAGATTTTTATTTTTTTTAAGAAAAATATTTTAATGAATAGAGAATCTAAAATAAATCAAATTTCTTAACTAATATTTTTCAAAAAGAATTTTTTTTTCATTTAAAAATCACTAGATAAAACCATGGTTTGTGAAACCGAACCGGACCGGTACGGTTCAAACCAAACCGGCCAACCGGTCGCGAAACCGGTTCGGTTTAGGTAAACCGGGGTAACCCGGACGGGTCACCGGGTCAGACCTTTTTTATTAAAATAAAAAATAAAAAAATTCTCCTTCAATTTTTTTTAAAATTTCTCCCTCAATTTTTTTTTCTTTCCTTTTTTCACTTTTGGATGTCATATGAATTTGATTTGGATTTGTTTTTGGTTTCCGAAGCTATTGTGGTTTCTGTTTTCGGTTGGCTCGCAGTAGGGATATTAAATGTAGGTTGTAAAGAAAATTGTTAAGAATATCCGAATATGTCACAAGTATTGGAGTATATGATTATTTTGCCACCGATCTAAAGTATTGAAATGATATATAGTATCAAATTTAGGTTGGTGTGATAAGAAATTAATTATTTTCCAATTTTTTATACCTCACCGATCTAGGCCGGGTTGACTCGGGTGACTCCGTCGACCCACTAACCCTTAACCCAATACAACCAGGTTCGATGGACCGTCCCAGGTTTCAACCTTGGATAAAACAATTAAATCCAGATCATCCAAATCTCATCCGAACGACTTAGATGGAATGAAGCACCAGGAAAATTGGTTCCCATAAACATATTTCGTTTGGTGGTTATTATAAAGCATTTATTAACAATTCTCACAAACCAATAAAAACAGTTAAAGTCACTAAATTTGTCTTAAAATTTAAATAATTTCTATTATTACCCCTACTAATTACATTAAATTCTAATTGCATATTAATTATTACATTCTCCTACTACCCTTATTAAATATAGACATAGATGGAAAAAAATATTTAATGCTCTTTGAAAATAAACAAGTGCCTTATAAAAAGGACCAAGAATATTTGTTACTTAGTGCTACCTTCGAGTCACAATTATAAGGCGCAGTTGACTTTTTTTGGAGAGATTAAGGAAGGCTGAATAAGTTCTTAATCATTTCATATGATGTGTATCCTTAGCTTATATATTAGTTTATTAGTCAAACTAATTGGTTCGAAAAAAAAAATACTCTAAAGTAATTTAATTAGCTTCCTTAATCTCTCCAAAAAAGTCAACTAGGTCTTATAATTAGAAATACCTTATAATAGGGACTAAAGGGAGTATTAGTGTATGATGTGAGGCTTGAAAACCACTTACAGAGACATCAAAATGAGTCAATCGGAGCTGACCTATTTAAACCCGCTTAAGTCAATTTGTATTTTATTGGATGTAAAGGGAAATTGAGTTTAAAAGAGTCATTCGATTTAAGTTGGAAAATAAAAAGTTCGTCAGCCATTTAAATCCTTTTTTTTTTTTTTTTTTGGGACGACAAAGGAAGAAATAGTATTGAAATTAAATAGTTATAATGCTTCATAAGTAGAAAATAAAACAACCAAAACAAATCGAATGGGAAAATATAACACCAAAAACTAGCAAGTAAACTAGAGATTTTTATGCTTAAGTGGTAAAAGAGGGGAAATTGATTATGAATGCGTGAAAAGTTTAAATTGAGAATAAATTTCAAGGTTTTGTTTCTTATCATTTCCCATTCATCCGTTTCCACATTTTATCAGGATTGTAAAACTTGCACAAGTTAATTTTTTAAAAATGATTGTCTAATAATTACTAATAAAAAATAGTTCTTTTGTTTTAGCGAACAAGATGGGGGAAAAAAAAAAGGTTGTTTCCTTATTGTTTTTCTTTAATTTTTTGAAATGCGATAGTTCATTCAAAATTTAAACAATAGTATTAATACTATTACTAAGCCGAAGGTAGTTGGGTTCTCTATCCTTTCTTTTCTTTTCAAAATCTCATATCCAACTTTTGATTACCAAAAATAGATAGATCATGTTCAATATATTATAAAATTATTATTAATAATATAAATAAATAAATTTAAATTGTTAAAATACGATGTGTACAATTCATAACCAAAATACACACAACATAAATTTTTTAAAAATATCGGGTTGAGATGCAATTTTAACAATAATGTTTTTCTGTCATAAGTGTCTGAAATGTAAAAGTAGACACAATCTTTTAAAATCTATGCAATTTTAGCAATTCTATTAAATTGACCTACTTTTATTATAAAAGTTCGGACCAATTAAATGAAATTGATATAATTAATCCTTTTTAAAATATTGTTAATTTTGCAATTTCCACATTGTAAAACTGAATTAAGCGAGACGACGAAAAAACTTCATTATTAGTCGTGGGGTACCTTGATAAAATAAAAATAATAATAATAATTCACTTATAACTCGATCCCATGACTCAGTGTAATTTAGTTTTTGGATTTTTGACTCGCTTTTTGGTCAACCAAGCCCAAAATCATGCCAAGTACTTGAATAAATCAGCATTATCTTTGTCTATTTCCAAGTAGTCTCGAGAGATCAAATCTTCAATTCGCTTTTTAATTGCCTTAACATCAGGCTGTAAAATTACAAAATCAACAACCCCATTAGAGAGAGAGACAGAAATAGGGTGGAGATACAATTTGATATAAGTAAACACCATACAGACCTTGAACATGCAACCCAACTGCTCAACACACTCCATAACTAACTGCTGGTAACCCAAAACTTTCCGACTTTTCATGATTCGTACAATTGAGGCATCAATGGCATATCTTCTGTCCTTGTCTACATCCTCAATTGCTTTTTTCTTCTCATCCACAGGAGGAAGAGGAATCTACATGACGATGTATCACATCATTCAAATTTCAATCACACGAGACTGCAGAGAGAAAATAAGATAACCAAAGATAAAAATAAAGTGGAGAAAATAAAAACATAATATGAAATACCTTGATCATCCTCATTTTGTCAGTAAATTTTGAATTGAATTCAAAATAATCAGTAGAAGATATTGATTTCGTGTTTGGTTCCTTGTTAAGGATCTTGTACTTAGCACAGGACAAAGAGTGGAGTAGTCTAGTAACATCATCATCCGTCAAATTCAATTGAGTCATTATCTCCGAATAACTCAATCTATCAGAGGAATTGAAAAGCAGCAATGCAGAAGCCTATTGAAAAACAAGAGACAGCATTCAATCAGCCTACAGAAACACACAAGAAACTAAAGACCCCATAAATATACAGCATGAAAGAATGGTTAACAAAAGGAATACTAATAAGCATTTAAAGGTAAAAGGGGGCAATAGATAAATGTGTAAAGGTTATAGTAAGAAATACAACCTGGTAGGTTGTAACGATCAGATCTATGGTCTTTGGTTCAAATTTGCCACTGATGTTACAGGTACCCAATGAGTAAATCCATGTGAGTTTTCGGTGCTTTGTTTTTGTTTGATAAAAGTCCTTAAAAACTTCAACGCATCTTATCTAAAAAGAAACAGAAATAAACAAAATATAAGTGGGCAAATATAATACACTAAATCTAGACTAATATTGAAAGCTTAGCTTTATTGATCATATAAACAAGATCTGGATGTACCATTTCAGCTGGAAGATTGAGATCAAAAGATTTGTAGCTAGGCCAGAAGCCAGTAGTCAGAACTGTAACTGTCAAGTCAATTCCTGGGTCTGCATTTGGATTACTGCTCAAAAACTCTTCAAAGCTGGCTTGATTTTCCTTTGCTAGTGTCAGATCTGTAACCTAGAGGAAGCAACAACTATTTGGATAATCTCCTTCAACATCCTACAGGAGCACTAGAATTCAAGATATGAATAAAAAAATAAATTGAGAACACTGACCATTTTCTCCATCTTTGATGTGAACTGACCACCACATTGTTGCTTCAACTTTGTCAAAATGCTTCTCTCATGATCGTCATTGGCACTTTTGTCAAACAGAAGCCTCCGTGCAAGCTTCTTCCTGCAAGAAATTAGAAAAGAACCTTATAAGTATTCAATTCAAAAAATCTTATTGAGAAAAGAGGGTGTTTTTGATATTTCAAAAGATACCACTGGAGACGTCTATGAGAATAGCATCTGAAACAACGTCAAAACCAACCTTTAGAAGCAATTTGCTTTTGGTATTATTTTATTAAGCTCTTTGGTATAAAATAATAATTAAAAATTAGACAAGCCGAGCTATAAATCTGGAAGCAGCAGCAATTTTTAAAAAATTGCTAGAACAAAATTAGAAGCAATACCACTCAGCCAAATCACCCCTTAAAATGTTATTTTCTCTTGTTTTACCTATAGAATTCAGCAAACAAGTCTTTGTCACTGATATAGGCAAGCATCTTGACCACCTGCAAAAGGGGAATGAAAACAATTTCAAAGTCAAAAACCTACTTAGTTCCTTTGTAAGTGTCTATAACATATAGAGAGGATCAGACCTTTTCAAGTGCTTCTTCAATTGCTTCATCACTCAATTTCTCACTTCCACCTTTCTTGAGAATATTATCACAAAACGTGGCAAGCAGTTCTGCACTTGAACGTCCAGCAAAACCCTTGTTACAGAACACCTCAAAGGCTTCCTTAAGTGCCTGCAGAAACAACAATTCAGATTTTCAGGCGCACAAGAATAATTTGAAGTAGAAATATAACAGCTTAAAGCCATCTTCTGATCAAAACCTTGTGGAAAAGAGTATGGTTCTGGAAACACTCGTTCACATATGCCAGGTATTTGTCATGCAGCTCAATCACTTTCCGACCAAACTCCTGAAAAGACAAGTTTCAATTTCTACAATTGAATGAAAATAGAGTAAACTCGAAAATTAATAATTAAGGATTTTACGTGTTCTTGCAAACCTACAGTATCCCTTTTCTCTGCCTGCAAATATTCCTAGTTAAAAAAAATGGAACAAACCAAAGGTCAGCCAAAATCAATAAATAAAAAAGGAGTATAACAACTTGATCAGGTTTCAATTGCTTTGCTGCGCATAAAATATGCAAGACAAATCGTTTCAATTCCATTATCATCATCTTCATATGATAACAAACATATTTTCTGAATTTGTTCAAGGAAAACAATTCCAGCACATGATAATAAATTAGCCACAAAGATATTCAAACCCAAGATTCGAACTTTCATTTCATCATTTTCCCTTCCATAAACAGGCCTCTTTGGGTAAACAGTATATAGTTTGGAACAGATAAGAGAAATCAACAGTTCAAGACAACCCATAAACACATAAGATAGGTGCATACTAGCATATACTAGTCTTTCCCAATTACTGAGGAAAATGAATTTTCCAACAAGAAATGAAAAGAAAAATTCCTAATGCAGACCCAGACCTTCTTGTTGCTAGCTGCATCTTCAGCCAGCTTTACCAATGCCATGCCTTCAGCAGTAACATGCTGTATTAGAGGAGAGAAAGAAAGTAATTAATGAGCATGCTAGCAAAAATTAAATAAGATTTAAACTTGGAATGAAATATACAAAGGAAAAGACAAAAAATAAGAAAATGGCACCAACCTGCTTAAATATACTAGAAATAGTATCTAATCCTCGGGGAATTTTAGAGAAGAGTCTAAACATCCTTGACAAATCCTCAACCTAACCAATTCAAGGAAAATATGAAAATATGGCATCATATCTTGAGCATTGTGAGAGTTTAGCCACATACCTTGTCATCTCTAAGTAATGCATGACATCCAGAGTGTTCGTTCTCAAGAAGTTGGTATATGCAAGCAAAAGGGTCTTTGTCACTGATATAGGCAAGCAGCTTGACCACCTGCAAAAGGGGAATGAAAACAATTTCAAAGTCAAAAACCTACTTAGTTCCTTTGTAAGTATCTATAACATATAGAGAGGATCAGACCTTTTCAAGTGCTTCTTCAATTGCTTCATCACTCAATTTCTCACTTCCACCTTTCTTGAGAATATTATCACAAAACGTGACAAGCAATACTGCACTTGAACGTCCAGCAACACCCTTTTTACAGAACACCTCAAAAGCTTCCTTAAGTGCCTGCAGAAACAAAAATTCAGATTTTCAGGCGCACAAGAATAATTTGAAGTAGAAATAGAACAGCTTAAAACCATCTTCTGATTAAAACCTTGTGGAAAAGAGTATGGTTCAGAAAACACTCGTTCACATATGCCAGGTATTTGTCATGCAGCTCAATCACTTTACGACCAAACTCCTGAAAAGACAAGTTTCATTTTCTACAATTGAATGAAAATAGAGTAAACTCGAAAATTAATAATTAAGGATTTTACCTGTTCTTGCAAACCAACAGTATCCCTTTTCTCTGCCTGCAAATATTCCAAGTTATAAAAAATGGAACAAACCAAAGGTCAGCCAAAATCAACACATAAAAATGAAGGAGTATAGAGTAGTACACAACTTGATCAGGTTTCAATTGCTTTGCTGTGCATAAAATATGCAAGACAAATCGTTTCAATTCCATTATCATCATCTTCATATGATAACAAACATATTTTTTGACTTTGTTCAAGGAAAACAATTCCAGCGCATGATAATAAATTAGCCACAAAGATATTCAAACCCAAGATTCGAACTTTCATTTCATCTTTTTTTGCTTCCAGAAACAGGCCTCTTTGGGTAAACAGTATATAGTTTGGAACAGATAAGAGAAATCAACAGTTCAAGACAACCCATAAACACCTAAGATAGGTGCATACTAGCATATACTAGTCTTACCCAATTACTGAGGAAAATGAATTTTCCAACAAGAAATTAAAAGAAAAATTCCTAATACAGACCCAGACCTTCTTGTTGCTAGCTGCATCTTCAGCCAGCTTTACCAATGCCATGCCTTCAGCAGTAACATGCTGTATTAGAGGAGAGAAAGAAAGTAATTAATAAGCATGCTAGCAAAAATTAAATAAGATTTAAACTTGGAATGAAATATACAAAGGAAAAGACAAAAAATAAGAAAATGGCACCAACCTGCTTAAATATACTAGAAACAGGATCTAATCCTCGAGGAATTTTATAGAAGAGTCTAAACATCCTTGACAAATCCTCAACCTAAGCAATTCAAGGAAAATATGAAAATATGGCATCATATATGTCTTGAGCATCGCGAGAGTTTAACCACATACCTTGTCATCTCTAAGTAATGCACGACATCCAGACTGTTCGTTCTCAAGAAGTTGGTTGACATACACGGATAACAGCTCATGTTGAACTTTCTTAAGGATAAAATCGTCCAGAATAATATTAAGCTAGAAATGGGTGAGAAAGGAAGAAAATATTAGGAGAAATGAAATTATGGGACTTACCTAGGTGTAGGAAATAATGGATTTTTAAAATTGCGGTGTTCTAGGTTTATGTATTCTCTAAATTTTATTTATTTTCTTTTTCCTATATTTTGGGCTCCCTATAAATGGCCATGTAGTAGCGTAAGTTGGCATTCATTTAAATTACATCATTATTTTTGTGTTCTTCTCTCCCACTTCCTTACACCGTAACCTTCTCTTTTTTCTTCCCCTCTTTCTCATTACTCTTCCCCTTTGCATCAACACGGACAATACTAAAGATATTCCATCATTGATGTTATAACACATTTTATATGAAACTAGAAGCTGAGAACAAACGTCAAGTAACTTTGGCTCACTACTAGAATGCAAGCAATAAGCAACCCTCTCTTTCTCCCGTTTTAAGCACACCTCAGCCTTTAATAGAAGGTACAAGAACAAGTAGTAATTATAAGTATCCAATAACAAAACAAAATAACAAGACATGTCATGCAAAACTGAGAATCCACACCTTCAGCATATCAGTGTCTTTGAGCTTGGCTGCTTCAAAATCATTCTCATTGCAATCCAGTTGCTCCATACCAACTTCAACAAATATATCTAAGACATTCTTTAACAGAGCCCCATAATTGCACTTTGCTTCACGTACTTGACCAATCTTTACGTTTCAAAGAATTGGATTAATAACAATCTAATTTCACAATTTTGAAAACCATGGTTACATTAAAGTAAAAAAACATACAAGAGAAATTACTGCATCCATCACTTTGTCATTTATTTCCTCATAGACCTGGTAACAACACAGCAAATAAGATTATCTTGAAATTAGGCAGTGTTAAACTGAAACAAAGACAATGCAATCGAAATTTAATTAGCAGCAGCACTACAAGGCTAGTATGACTTTTTGACATGTAATCATTACAAAAGTAGATAGAGAATAGCCAGAACACAATGTCAGGTTAAATAGTAGCAATACCAGCTCACGGAAGCAAGTCAATCCAACAACGTTAAGGGTCGGAAGTGACCTCCGAGCAATGAAATACCGATCTAGAAAGTGAAAGAAGCGAGACAGCCACCTAACCATAATTTTGTGGTTTGCCCACCTCTTTACAAGTTCTCTCAACAGAAATTCGCCATTTTTTTCTCTCAAAGCAGGTAGAACCTACACCAAAAAAGTAAGAAAGCTTATCAGATGAAATCATGAGATTTAGATCTGAAATTTGTATGAAATATATCAATCAAAATAATTAACAACTAACAAATATAACATATTCCAGAAACGAAATGTGCAAGAAATCAGGAAACTGCCAACCACATTACTCAGTAATCATGTAGGAATGATAAATCCCAACATTTATATCATATATCCCCGTACTAAACTTATTCCCCATCAATACCATATGATGGCAATACTCACCGTTGATAGTATATACTCTTCAAGAGACTCCCTGTACTTGTCATAGAGTTGTTGGGAATAATCGCGGGGAGGCTTTTGAGTACACATATTATAGGCAGCCCTGTGATACGATTTAAGGAAAATGTAGCTCCAGATAAAAAATATAAAATCACCTCTAGTAAATATTCAATCATGTAAGGAATTGTAACAACTACGAGAAGGATACGTATATAGCATCATGTAGTCCTCAGAACTGAATGGTTCCTCGGGCAGCCCTTCGAGAATGTTCTTCAGCTTCGTGATGCCTTTTCGCATAACGTCCCATCCTTGTTCTAGGTCGATGGTCTCGCGCTCACTCATCAACATTTTGGCAAACTACGTTTTCAGCCCCGGTATCAAAATCTGCAAGGTAGACCTAAAATAGATGAACACTTCAAAACATCCACACCCAAATCAAAAACACCAAAACAAAATGTCACTAAAACCCCAAAATATACAACTTCAAATTTGCCCCCAAATTTTCCAATCCATCAGTAAAACACAGACGAGTAACTTAACCTCTAGCATCACACCGCCATCAAGTACACAACTAAGAAGGAGACAGCCCCAATCGACGCAGTGAGTTAAAATGAAACCCTAGAATGTTTAATTCATCATTTTGCCCATTGCAGATTGCAGGTATAATTCATATCCTGTTTGGGAAAAATGGGACGTTACTACCACTTTTTCCCAATTATAAAATTTTAGGGAACCTATTTTATTATTTTTGACTCGCCTCTTAATTAATTCATATGCGCATCAAAAAGTTAATTGATTAATTGATGATCCCATATTTTTTATTTGCTAAAATAACCCCATCTTTTCAAAAATATGTTCAATCAAATGTAATAAATTCTAATTCATTATTAAAAAAATACCGTTTTTTCGCCATAAGTACTCAACAAGGCACACAAAAAAATGTTAGTTCCTGTTTTAAAGTTTGCAGTGCTTATAAAAGCATACAAGAAGGAACAAAAAAAAAAAAATTATTTTAGAATTTTATTTCAAACTATACTCTTCAATTCTTGAATGATCAAGATTATTTCGAATATGCAACCTTGGTTGAATGCGCTCATTTTTTATTTTATTACATTATAATTTGATATTATCAGTAAAAAAAAATACTAATAAACGGACATGGAAAAACTACCTTTTTGTATACTATTTCTATTTCCTCTCAAATATATGCTATTGAGTGGAAGATCGCTGCCAAAATATATATATATATATTGAGTGGAAGGTCATGAAAACACTTGTCAATTGTCACTTCTAAGCAAAAAATTGCATTTGAGCCTCTCTTTTTTTCAACGGATTTGAACCATGTGAATGAAATATACATGCATGCAAATATATATGTATGCATATCATGGACTTAGGTACATGATTGGAGGGCAATAGCCCCCTTAAATTGGGGAATTGGAGATTTTTAAAAAAAAAAATTAATACACGTGTTTGAATGATTGTCACCCTTAATACATCAAAATTGTCTTACGTGAATCGGATAAGGAATGAATGGTGGAATAATTGTTTAGTGATTTATATTGAAAAAGATGTATTTAATAACATTGATAATAAGACATTGATTATGATATAATTTTAAAAAATAAGGCAGAAGGATGACATTGTAATTATTTTTATTGTAATATTTTTTTTATTAAAATATATGTATTTAAACTTATTGAGAAGCTCACCCTTCATTGTAATTTATATACTACATTTTAACAAAGACTTTCGCTGCTTTTGAATGACGGGTTTGTAAAATAATTGTCTCTCTTATTACATCATCAATATTCACTTGATTTTATGAATATTATTTTGATATTATTTTTTTTCTTATTTATATTCTTTTTGTTTTTAATGTATTTAAAAAATTTCTTTAAAAAAAAAAAATCGGGAGCAAACCCCCGAATCCCCCGCTAATGGTGCTCTCTTTAGTAATTTTCTAAATCCGCTCCTGTGTGTATGTATATATATAAATACATAGCCTTTCCATAAAAAAAATGTAACACAACTGCATTTTATAAGACTCAAATTTGAGGCACTCAATTGAACTAAATATAATTCCTACATTACCTAGTTGAACCAAATACTTAGTAATATATTCTAAATTACGCGGAACAAAAAAACCTTTCGTTTTTATAGAATTTGCAAGTAGAAAATAAGGATTCTACTTGAATTTATTTGATTGCCGTAATTTTTAGTATTTGAAAAATTCTATATCTTTTCAACCCAAAAAAAAAAAGGGGGAACTCGGTCTAAGAAAACAAAGTCAACGAATAATAAAAATAGTATCATATAATCTTGATCAATAGTTCTATACTAAGCTATCTAATGTTAAATCAAATGGTAAAAGGCAGAATGAGACGAGACGTACATAGAAATACAGGTTCAAACTCTCTTATCATATCAAAATAGAAAAATTAAGAACTACTATAAGTGTATACTATGATAATGGTTGATTTCTTAAATTCTTTTTATATGGTATCTTCTTGATTCTCTTACATCAACCACCATAAAAAAAATTCAGCAAATTGCATGGCTCCAAGGAAAGATGATCACTTTGAAACACCAAATGAGCCAACAGAGAGCAATAAAATAATACAAGTGTTTTGTTGTGGAACACAGATGTCCAGCTCTAGTGAGCTGGGAATGGTTAATCTTGGATCAAAGGGTCTTCCACTGATTGAGTCTCAGTGAAAGGTGCCGACTCAATAGTATCTATGGTTGAGATACCGTCGAGAGAGCTCGATCACGACGCAACACAGTCCGGCGTTTATCCCGGAGGGTGGTGTGTGTCTTGTGTGGACCGAATGATAAGTAATGGAAATAGAGAGAGTCCAGAGTGCACCTGGTGGGTAATCTCCTATTTATAGGGATTACCTAGGGTTTCACTCTCATCCTTCAGCCATTATGCACGTCCCACGTTCTCCAGGTCTCTGCTCCACTAACTGTATGGTCCTGCACATATCAGGCACGATGGAGTCGTGGGGGACCATTTACCTGGTTTCCTATTTACCGGGTAAATAAGGGGTTTTACCGTGGACTCCCCACCGGGTCGGGAATCGCCGGCCCAATATATTGGTCCATAACGGTTGCCCCCTAAGCTCGGTATGGCGGGCTTCCGACGTGCCGAGATTAGCGTGTTGACTAGTCCGACCATCATTCATCCGAGCTCGAGCTCGGACTTTCCTCCTTTTTCTAGGAGCCTCCTTTTGCTCCTTGTGCCCTTCCGCCTTCTATCGCAAATGACGGGCTTTCCCCTTTAGAGCATTTTCTTGACTTTGATAGCGACCGGGGTTCACGTCGACAAGCGATCTTTTGGGCAACACCGCCATTATGATCTCGGTCATAACCGGCTATGAGCTTTTGTCACTCTGCCGACTTCCTCCGACTTCTAATACCACGGCCATCAAAGTCGTCGATTCTATAACTACCACCTTATGGCAACCGAGATTGACGTCCTTGGCTATTATGCCTGCCCGGTTCCATAACCGCTGTATTAGGTGCCTCCCACATATTGCCCCCGATATGGGTTGTCATAAAAGATATTGGTAGTCCTGATTTATTTTGACTTTATCTACCTAGGGATACGATTTTCGCTCTTTATGATCATAATCCCCTTCGAAATTTGTGTACAATTAATGCACACATTAACTGTCGATCTGCACGCCTTCCTATTAGGAGGCATTTATTACCGGCGGCGCTTGCGTTTTCCCCAGCAAAAGGTGAATTTATTGCTTTCGACGGTTGTGCCCCCTCGTATAAGAAAACGTCAGCACCTCTTGCGATTCTCTATGTTACGAGAATGAAAATTGTTCAGGCACCTTCTCACCCGAATCTTTGCAGATGAAAATCCATTCTATACCAATGGGGATTTCCTTTGGATCAGGCCACAGATCTACATTTTTCTCTTTAAAGATCTTTCCGGCGAGAAAGCAGAAAACCAAGAAGAAGAAACATAGGTTCATTGAGATGTCGCCGATGGTCCTTTTCATTGGTGACTTTCAACCGTATTTGCCGGTCTTCATCCACATCCCCGACGGGCTTCGGGAGTCCAACCGTATTTGCCGGTCTTCACATGCAGCCGGGGAATACTTCCACTTGGATCCCAGCCTAAGATCCGTCGGGCACAGCGATGCCCTTTCCGTGGATTGGCGGTACCGGAAACATCGCCCCTTCGGGAGTGCCACGGTTGGGGTTGCACAGTTGCGCCTACTGGTCAATAGGTCCCCGTATCCAAACATCCCAAAAGGATGCCGCCGTGCGCTTCGAGAGCCCTTCCATGGGAGAGGGTTCTTCATCCCTTCCGTATATGACGGCGAGCTTTCATTTCAAGATTGTTGTAATCCCGCTTATGAATACCAATTCTGTCCATTTTCCTGTATGAATGTTATGTAAAACCGTTCACTTATTAATGGAAAATCGTGCTTATGCTAGCTTCTCTTTTGCGCTTCTTCGTTCCAACAATTCCTTCTTAAAAGTAAACCGCCCTTTCAGGTGAGCTGGAATAATCTGAAACTAATCGACCTTCGGAACAGATTGTCTTGAAAATCCACGTCCTCCAATCCGGGCTAAGTTAAAACTAACCGCCCTCCAGAACGGAATGGCTTGAAAACCGACGCCCTCCAATCCGGGTTGAGCTAAAACTAACCGCCCTCCAGAACGGATTAATTTTTTTTTTGAGCAAACCGCCCTACATTCCGGTCTAAGCTAAAACTAACCGCCCTCCAGAACGGATTAATTTTTTGAGCAAACCGCCCTACAATCCAGGCTAAGTTAAAACTAACCGCCTCAAGAACTTCTAACAGGTCAAATCCACGTGCTATCTTTTCTGGTGCTTTCGAGTACTCAACCGTCATTTTTGTGGATTGGCTGTTATTGTAGCCTTTGGTTTTCGTGCGCATTTAATGCTCTCGCTGTTTCCCCTGAAACGTTCCGTTGGACAGACGCTTGGCGTAGGGAGACGTAGGATTTCCAATTCCGTTAGAAGGTGCTAACGGCGTCGCGACTCTTGGCCTTTCAAATTCCAAACGTCTATATATATTTCCATTTTCGAAAACTGTCAACCCTTCTTGACATTATCGACTATTCTCTCGGCTTCGGAGTTTACCTTGCATCCAAGTTATTGGCTTTATTTGTCAATCTTGCGCATTTCCTCTTTTTCACACTGTGTATTATCGCTCGCCCGGTGATTTCTTGCTTTCGACTTCGCTCTTAGGCTTACTATAATGCATGTGGTTTTTCGAGTATACTCCGTTGCGCTTCCGGGTTTCTATCGCTTTCGACTTTTATCGTATTTACGGGTTCTTTGGGTGGGTTCTTAGTTTCGTTGCCCCTTTCTAGGTGTTCTTAATGGCTCGAGCCTTTCGTACACCCGTGAAATCGAAGCTCGTGCCAAAAAATCTCCATTTAGGTTCCGACATCGATCCTTCTTTACAAAAACTTTTCAGAAAACCCAAGAACCATCCCAGCCCAAGAAGGTGCTTGCTCGGGAATTACCCTTCGACGGAGGCGAAACGCTTATTTCTTCATCCCGTCTAATTGTAGTTCTAACTCCCTTATTTGGGACAATACTTTTCACCGACCCCACACTAATGCTCTTTGATTTTTAATATCTAGGTGCTCATGGCCTCATCCCAGCCCAGCCAGTCTTCGAATGAAGGGTCCAGCACTTCCACCCCTTCCCCAATTTCTACGAGCTAACCCCGCCGTAAGCCACAAGGTTGCGAGGTGAAAAACTCCCTGACCGCGAAGGATCTTCTGCAACTCGGGATTGGGGACGGGGTAGGTTACGTCCTGCGGTTACCCGCAAAAACCGAATCCGTAGACGTCGGTCGTTCAAAGGAGAAAGGTCCTCACTTCTTTTTCATCTACTGGGATGTCATCACTCTTTTGGGGGTGAGGTTTCCCTTCACCGATTTCCGCACCGAGTTGCGACTCACTTGCACCTCGCCCCTCCCACCTTCATCCCAACGGCCGGGCGTTCGCCGTTGCTTTTGAGAACTTGTGCGCGGAGAAGGACTTTATTTGTAGCGTGCCGGTCTTCATGTCCTTCTTTCCCCAATGGAGACCGGTATCCGGACGACCGAAACAACGAAATGGTTTGGGTGGACCATTCTCCGAAGCATCCGCGATCGGAGACTCTTCGAGCCTTTCGCGAGTCTGGAAGAACTTCAAATCGCCTTTGTCAAGGTCGAGGCCCTCAAGGGCCGGGCCCCGGTTTGTGAGGAGGGCCGACTGCGGGGAACTCGAGGAGGGGTTTGCCCTTTACTGGTCAATGGACCATCATACCTTGAGGCCCGACGACTTCCTTCCACAAGCGTTTTCGGACGAGGAGGATGATACCCTCCTGAGACTTCTGGAATACGTGGGGTCTCTGGGGGATCCCTTAGATCCGGCTAAATACATCACCACGCCTTTGGTTAGGCGGAAAGCTACCGCGAGTATGACTTTATTGATGCTCAGCTAAATTGCATTTTTGTTCCTCTTTTATCGTTCTGATATCCTTTTTCTTTTGCAGGCCGAGCTATGGGTAGACCGAAACAACTTGCCATCTTTAAAAATCGT
This sequence comes from Acacia melanoxylon, assembly GCA_019022615.1. Classification (NCBI taxonomy): domain Eukaryota; kingdom Viridiplantae; phylum Streptophyta; class Magnoliopsida; order Fabales; family Fabaceae; genus Acacia; species Acacia melanoxylon. Next base: position 7,049,285 of record JAFJYJ010000011.1, read on the forward strand.
TCACGGGTCCCAGAAGAAAGCCTTGCAATCCCGGTTAGTGACACACCGGCTCCTGACCACGGCTTGCAAAAGCGGCTAGCCCCGTCTGATCCCGAAGGAGATGCTGCCCGAAAGAAAGCCAAGGGAAAAGACGTTGTGGCGGGACCACCAAATCCCAGCGAGATGCCGGTTTCTCAGGGTTCGCCGGCTCTTCTTATGCCTCCCCCAACGCCTGCTTCTACTGCTGAAACCGCGGTGCTGGGGAACCTTACTGTGACTGACCTTCCAGAGGGTGCCCTGTGGGGGCCTGGGTTGAGCAAGGAAGTGCTAGACGTGATGAGACCTCCTGCTTTTCTTCACGACGCATCCGGCCTGACTGAGCCAATCAAGAGGATGCTGAATAATATGCAGCTGGAGGGTTACCAAGGTCTTTCCCTGCTTCGCTCTTACGCACTTGTCAAGGTAAAATATGGGTTGGCGTACGCTCAGTTGGTTGCAGCGAAGAGAGAGAATGCTGCCCTGAGGCAAACCTCCGAGGTGGCTAAAATTGCTGAGGACAGGAATAAAGCCCTGCTCGCAGCCAAGGAAAATGAGCTTTTGGCTAAGGAGGTCGAACTAGGTCAAGCCAAGGTGGGGTTGACCGAGTATGCCGATGCAGCGGTTTTCTCATTTGACAACGCCATTGCGCAAATTCGCGCCCTTAATCTTGACCTCAACCTTAACCTGGATGGCCTTAACTATGAATCATATGTTAACGAGCAAGGGCATCTGATACCTTCCGGGGTCGAAGATGAAGAAGAGGAGGAAGCAGCCTAGCCCCCGTCTTCTTGAACTTATTGTAATTTTCGCTCATTTCGGTCGTTTTCTAACCTGTTGCTTTTGATGCCGTGGTAATGACCTGGCTTGTATGTATGACTATGATATGATCAATCCTGGCTTTCCGTTTTTCGAATTTCCGCTTTAACTCCTACGCGTTTTCTTGAAGGCGTGGCGTGGTCTTTTAAAAACTGGATGTTTAACCAAGAGTTCATGCCATCCTTTCACGAATATGTTGATGGAAACTGCTTAGCCAGCTATGAATCCACACGCATTTTAATGGGAACATGGTGTCTGGAGCCGGGCTATATTGCCCCGGGCTCCTACATGTTTTAATTGGAACACGGTTTCTGGAGCCGGGCTAGAACGCCTCGGGCTCCTACATGTTTTAACTGGAACACGGTTTCTGGAGCCGGGCTAGAACGCCTCGGGCTCCTACATGTTTTAATCGGAACACGGTTTATGGAGTCGGGCTAGAACGCCTCGGGCTCCTACATGTTTTAACTGGAACACGGTTTCTGGAGCCGGGCTAGAACGCCTCGGGCTCCTACATGTTTTAATTGGAACACGGTTTATGGGGCCGGGGTAGAATGCATTGGGCTCCTACATGTTTTAATCGGAACACGGTTTATGGAGCCGGGCTAGAAGGCCTCGGGCTCCTACATGTTTTAATCGGAACACGGTTTATGGAGCCGGGCTAGAACGCCTCGGGCTCCTACATGTTTTAATTGGAACACGGTTTATGGAGCTGGGCTAGAATGCCTCGGGCTCCTACATGTTTTAATCGGAACACGGTTTATGAAGCCGGGCTATGATGCCTCATTCTCCTACATGTTTTAAGTGGAACACGGTTTATGGAGCCGGGCTAGAAGGCCTCGGGCTCCTACATGTTTTAATCGGAACACGGTTTATGGAGCCAGGCTATGATGCCTCATACTCGTACATGTTTTAATCAGAATACGATTTATGGAGCAGGGCTATGATGCCTCGGGCTCCTACATGTTTTAATTGGAACACGGTTTATGGAGCCGAGCTAGAATGCCTCGGGCTCCTACATGTTTTAATCGGAACACGGTTTATGGAGCCGGGCTATGATGCCTCATACTCGTACATGTTTTAATTGGAACACGGTTGCGAACTTGTGTTTGCAAGAAATGGGCTCCTAGACCCAAAATTCATTAATCTTAAGTACCAACACTCAAAAGGATCATCCTAAGAAATCAACATAATTCATTTGCCTGCGGTATTGTTTGTAGTATTTCGGCAAGGCCGGTACTTCAACTGTAATAGGCTTTAAGCTTGTCCGCGTTCCACGTTCGCTTCACAGGTTTCTTAGTCAAAGTCTCCAACCTATAGGCTCCTTTACCCAGGTTATCAGCCACCCGGTAGGGACCTTCCCAATTTGCTGCGAGCTTTCCCGCGGCATTCTTGTTTCCGATGTCGGCTCGTCGTAGGACGAGGTCCCCCTTTTTAAATCCTCGGGGTTTGACCCTTTTGTTATACCGGTTTGCTATTAATTGCTTGGCAGCCAATTCTCGGTAGTGCGCCGTCATCTTGACCTCATCAATCAGATCTAACTCGACTGCGATAGCCTGGCTATTCTCTTCTTCCTCATGTAGAGCCTTTATTCTCCTCCATGAGGGCTCGCCTATCTCAACCAGGATCATTGCCTCGCACCCATAAGTCAATCTGAAAGGAGTCTCGTTAGTTGCCGAATTGATGGTAGTCCGATGTCCCCAAAGGGTCGGGTACAATTGATCCACCCAACTTGACTCGGCTTCTTCCATTCTCTTCTTGACCCTTCAACAATAACCTTGTTGGCCGCCTCTGCTTGTCCATTAGATTGTGGATGCTCCACAGAGGCGAAATGCTGCTCAATATGGAAGTCGGCCATCATTTCTTGGAAGCCCTTGTCTATAAATTGGGTTCCATTGTCGGTGACAATCTCTGCCGGGATGCCAAACCGAGATATGATGCTCCGCTGAAAAAACTTTTGCACCCTGGCTGAAGTGATGGTTGACAGCGGTTCCGCTTCTATCCACTTGGTGAAATAATCCACCGCCACTATCAACCATCGCAATCCTTATTTGTGTGGAGCCATCTTAAAAGGGCCGAGTAGGTCCATACCACATTTGTAAAAAGGCCACGGAGCCGAGATAGGCGTTAAGCGAGATGGCGGAGCCGCGGGAGATGGCCGTGTTTCGACAACCGCGCGCGCCTTTGCACGTGTCTCTTTGCATCTTCGCCATCGTCGGCCAAAAGTAGCCGGCCGCACGCTGCCTTTCTTGCCAATGCCTTGGCTCCCATATGATGACCAGTTAATACCCTCATATATCTCCTTGATACATACTCGGCCTTAGATGAATCTAAGCACTTCATCAACGGAGAATGGAAACCTTTTCGGTACAATTCGTCCCCCATCATGGAGTATGAAGCCGCCGTTTTTACCAACTTCCTGGCGTCCGAAACATCTTCCGGGAGTATTCCCCTTTCCAGGTAATCGACTATTGATTTCCTCCAATCACTTGCCTCTGAGATGACCATCACGAACTTGGCTCCAACAAATTCTGTTGGATGATTGTTCGATGATTTCCAGGACTTTTAGTACTTGCCAACTTAGACGAGAATGTCGGCCCTTACGTTGTCTCCGCGGGGATATGGGCTATGGTTACTCTATCAAATTACCGCCATAAGTCGTTTGACCTTTCCCAAATATTTGATCATGAGAGGCCCTTTGGCTTGGTATGTACCTTCTATCCGGGAAGCGACCGGTGGGAATCGGTAGATACGTGTATGTCTTTTGCCCCATTTTCCTTGGCCTACAACAAACCCGTGATTAGAGCCTCATACTCGGCTGGTTGTTTGAAGTGCCGAAGTTGAAACGAAGGGAGTACTCCAATGATACTCCTTCCGGACTTTCAATGATAACCCCAAAGACCGCGCATTACCCCGGATGTTGGATGACCGTCCACGAACAACCTCTAGGTATTTTCGGACTTGTCAACCCGGTCATTGACCGGTGTGAATTCCATCACGAAATCCGCCAATGCACGTGACTTAATCGCATGCCGAGCTTCATAAATGATGTCAAACTTGGATAATTCGATGGCCCAACTAACCATCCGTCCCGCAGTCCGGCTTGTGTAGAATCGGCGTATCGGCTGACTAGTGCGTACTATGATCGTATGACTTTGGAAGTAGGGGCGCAACCTCTTTGCCGCCACTAAAAGGGAAAATGCCATCTTTTCCAACTTTTGATAATTTAGTTTGGAACCCTGCAAGGCCCGACTTACGAAGTACACTGGCTTTTGATCGTCCTGGGCATCCCTAATCAAAGCCGCACTAACTGCCTCATTCCCCACAACCAGATATAAAATTAGACTCTCCCCCGGATTCGGCCGGGATAGCACCGGCGGGGTGGATAAGCACCGCTTGATCTTACTAAATGCCGACTCACAGTCTTCATTCCATTCTCCGGAGGTTTCCTTTTTTAGTAATTTAAAGAACGGAAGGGAGTTTTCTGCGGATCTCGGCAAAAATCGGGTTAATGCCGCCAGCCTACCTGTCAACTGTTGCACCTCTTTCTTGTTCCTTGGTGCTTGCATATCTAACACGGCCTGGCATTTGTCCGGATTGACTTCAATTCCCCTATGCGTAAGCAAAAAGCCTAAGAACTTTCTTTGGAACGCAAAAGCGCACTTAGCGGGTTAAGCCGAATCCAGAACTTTCTCAATTTATCGAACGTCTCACGCAAGTCCTGGATATGGTCGGTTCTGAGATAAAGACTTAACAATCATGTCGTCTATGTAAACCTCCACATTCTTTCGATCTGGTCCTCAAAGACCCGATTCATCATTCGCCGTAAGTGGCTCCCGCATTCTTCAATCCAAAGGGCATAACATTGTAACAATAATTGGCCTTGTCGGTGATGAACGTTGTTTTTGCCTGGTCACCTGGATGCATAGCGATTTGATTGTAAACTGAATACGCATCCATGAATGAGAGTAGTTTGAAGCCCGACGAGTTGTCCACCAACTCGATCAATACTTGGCATCGGGAAGGAATCTTTTGGGCACACCTTATTCAGGTCTTTATAATCGATACACACCCGCCATTTGCCACTGGGCTTCTTTACCATGACCATGTTTGACAACCAAGTAGTGTACTGCACCTCTCGGACGAAGCCGGCTTCTAGCAGTTCCTCAACATGGGCGGCCAAAGCCTTTCGCCTATCCTCACCCAGCTTTCTCTTCTTTTGCGACACCGGGATCGCTTCTGGGGATATTGCCAACTCATGACAACATACATCAGGATGAACCCCGGGGATCTCTGACGGTTTCCAGGCGAAGATGTCTTGATTCTCTTTCAAGCATCTCTCTAGCTCGACCCGAAGTTCGGGGTCTAAACTCTTTCCAATTTTAGTAATCGGCGGGTTCGGCGCCCAATACTAAGTCATCTAGCTCGCCATTAGGTTCGGTCTTCTTCATTTTTTGTTCCTCGCGTAGATCCAACTAGACGAGATTCACCGACTTACCGTCTTCGTCCGCTCTTGGGGACTTCATATTTCGCTCCCTCCGTAATGACGGATTTATTTTGCTTTCTTTGATCGTGTCGAAATAACACTGACGTGAGTCTTTCTGATCACCCCTTATCGTTACTATCTGATTTTTCTTGTTGACCAACTTTAGCTTCTGGTGCTTAGAGGACGCCAGTATGTCCCAGTCGTGGATGGTAGGACGACCCAAAATAATGTTGTATTGGGATGGGAAGTCGGCAACTATGAATTTCACCATTTCCGACTTAAAGGCCTCTTTAGATCCCAACGTCAACTTTAAGTCTATGTAACCTTCGGGCATGTGTCTCTACCATTAAATCCGTCAAGGTTGTTTTGCATGGCTTCAAGTCCTTCGGGTCGAGGTGCATGCGTTTAAAGGCATCCCAAAGAATAATATCCACTGCACTGCCGTTGTCGATCAAGATCTTCTTAACACAACAATTTACCACTGTTCCTGTGATAACTAGGCCGTCATAGTGCCCTGGCGGAACGTCCTCTAAATCTCGCGCGGAGAAACTCAGCACCGGGGGGTCCGGTTTTGTCGTGTCCCTCTTGAACTCAGGGCGATCACGATGGACAAGACCTCCCTTAGGTACTTTTTCTCTCGACTATTCGAATCCCTCCACCGCCAAAACCTCCGCTAATCGTGGTACAATCAAACTTGGCGTCTGGGAATTCGTCGTCACTATTCGTCGCTTTCTTTTTCTGTTCCCGCTTTTTCTTTTCTGTGGGTGGGCTCTTACTCCTTCCTCCCTGCCGTCTCTTGCCTTGCCGTCCCTGAGTTTGTATGACAAACCGGCGAAGCTTGCCCTCTCGCACGAACCTTTCAATGGCGTCTCTCAGATCCCAGCAGTTGTCAGTTTCATGACCGTGTTGATCATGAAACTCGCAATATCGCGTTTTATCTAGGCGGCATCCTTCGCAAGGGCGGGGTCGCTCCACCTTTTTCATTTCCGTGGTTGCGACCTCCTTCCAAATTTGAGCTTGAGACACCTTTAACGGGGTATATTTGTCAAATCTCCCTCCGCTTTTTCTCGCCTTGGTCTGGGCTCTTGACCTGGTCCGCGGGACTCCGGCTTACGCCCGGGATAATGCGGCTCTCGGCCCTTTGGAGGAGGAATTTTCCCCCTTTCCCTCAGTACCTGACTCATCATTTCCATTTGTTCGAGCTCCAAATACGTTTTTGACCGGTTCGTAAACTCGGCCAAGGTTTGGGGACGACTTTTCATGACCGACTTCTTAAGCGGGATGATTTCTAAGGCCTGCTATTACGCAATGTAAATGTACGTCTTCTTTTAAACCGGGGATCGGAGGGCCGTGTCCTTAAACCGGTCCAAATATTTCTGCAATGTTTCATTGGGCGATCGCTTGACTTGGTTGAGTGGAACTCGGTCTTTGGTCGTTTCCGGCTTGTCGCAAAATAGAGTAAGAACTTATGCTCCATTGTCTTCATATCATGAATGGATTCGGACGGCAAAGAGTGGAACCACGTCGGGCCGCTCCTTGAAGGGTTCCGCAAACAACCGTGGAACCACGTGTCCAACAATACCCTTTACTCCGATCTCCATCTTGAAGTTATTCGGGTGAATCAAGGGATCTTGAGTACCATTGTATTTCGGTAATTCCCGGGAATCTAAACCCTTAGGATAAACGGCGGCCATAATCTCTTTAGAAAATTGATTCAACAATCCCACCCCAATATGCCCTTCTGCCGAAGTCTTAGGCATGCTAAAAGATGGGGGTACCGTTGTCTGCTTATTCAAATCCGAATTTTCAACTGACTGCTTTCCCTTAGCATGGGAAATGTCGCCCTCTGCTAACCTTCGAGTATCCTCACCTACCCCGTAGCCAGTTAAATCGCTAACCCGGTTGGCTTATCGGTAACCCGAACAATACGTCGGATAGGATTTTCGAGCGTCCTCAATCGCTCTTTTAACAATTCAATCTCCCAACGTTCCTCCTTAGTAGGCTCTTCCGAATCATCTTCTGCCAACTCGTCTTTCTCGTAACTTCTTAAGGACTCCCCTCCGTGAGTATGTGCCGAGGTCGAGATCATTACCCGACAGGTGCCGGCTCTATCTCATCCTGCAACCCCGCCGGAATTCCCCTTCAGTCCCTCACGCTAATCATTAGCCAGCCTTATACGTTTTGACTCGTCCTGACGCCAGATAGCGTTTCGGCGCTCCAAGTCCTCCTGCATAAGTCGGGCGTCCCTTCTCTCTCGTAGCCGCCGACGAGTTTCCATGTTCTCCATTCGCTGGAGTAATGAGTCCAACGTCATGCGTATAATTCGGGTATCGGGGTGTTCCCCTTGGACTTCCCGAGAGGGAGAGAAATCATCCTCAACCCCCGGTCCGTGCCGTCTAGCCATCAAAGCGGGGTGGGGAGAATTCGCCGTATCCCGCATTTCGCCTTCCATCACTTCGACGACATAGTTAGGATCCGGGTTAGCCGAATCGAATGCGAACCGTGCAATTTTCACGTATGTTGCATCGAGGCTCTCCCCGAAGGCTGTCCCGACCGGAGTGCGACTACGGCTTCTAGTGCTTGCCGCCATCCTCGTGGTATCACCGGCTTTTAACGTGCACGAGAATCAAAGTTTATAGATCCCCACGGTTGGCGCCAATGTTCTGTTGTAGAACACAGATGTCCAGCTCTAGTGAGCTGGGAATGGTTAATCTTGGATCAAAGGGTCTTCCACTGATTGAGTCTCAGTGAAAGGTGCCGACTCAATAGTATCTATGGTTGAGATACCGTCGAGAGAACTCAGATCACGATGCAACACAGGTCAGGCGTTTCGCCCAGAGGGTGGTGTGTGTGCCGTGTGACCGAATGATAAGTAATGGAAATAGAGAGAGTCCGAGTGCACTGGTGGGTAATCTCCTATTTATAGGGATTACCTAGGGTTTCACTCCCATGCAAATGCTCCCATCCTTCAGCCATTATGCACGTCCCACGTTCTCCAGGTCTCTGCTCCACTAACTGTACGGTCCTGCACATATCAGGCACGATGGAGTCGTGGGGGACCATTTACCTGGTTTCCTATTTACCTGGGTAAATAAGGGGGTTTTACTGTGGACTCCCCACTGGGCCGGGAATCTTCCTGGCCCAATATATTGGTCAATAACAACAAGGATATGAAGAATAATATTAAGTAAATCAGAAACTTCAGCAGCTAACCTTCTTTTTCTTCTTTGGGGTGAAATTCATCCTAATATTTGACATCTTGTGAATTTCCTAAAGGAATGTTTCACTTCACGTCTCCTACTTTCTCAAAGTTATTTAAGAAAGCTAATATAACATGTTTTTTCTAAGACACTGTAATCATCTTCCTTAATTCCTTCAATCTCTTTCTTATTTGATTATTGTAAATAGGGGTAATTTTTTTAAAAAATAAAATAAAATAAATATGAGAAATAGGTCTTACATTTAGTATCAAGACCAACTCTACAATTATGTTCTCTCTTAAAGGCTAGAGTACGTAATACATCCTAATTATAGCACTACTTGGAAACGTTTGCCAAGATGGTCAATTCAGGAGGATCCAAGGACATGTCGAGAACTGCTTGGTTGTGCAGATGAAGATTATGAAGATGAAGAAGACTTGGTGGTTGTTGAATTGTTGTTGTGCAGTTGATGAAGAACCTTTCATCCATATAGCAATTACTGGAAGTGGCAAAGGGACATGGGATGCTCAAGTTCTCACATGAGCTGTTGCAATCTGCAGCTTTGGTTTGGGCCAACATGCAGAGAAGCTACCAGTTTTAAATGAAAAGCATTTTTCAGATCAACAAGCTTCATGTGTAATGAATGACGCACAAGGATGAAGGAACAAGCTTGTACAGACGCAGAGGCGGATCTTAGTTAGGGCAAAAAAAATTCAGATTTATTTATTTTTATTTTTATTACTGAAATGTTTTTACCAATAGCGAATGAGGCTATTGGTCTGTTTGGGAGATTGGACTTTGGGAGAATAATAGGCGTTGGATATTTAGGAGAACAAAGTAAAAATGACAAATGAGGCTCAGCCCGCATAGTCACAGACGTTAGATATTTTTTTTTTTGCTCGCAACGTTAGATATATATTAGGGTACGATTCTATTAGGCTCCTAAATCCCAATCTCCCAAACAGACCAATACTAATAGACATTTACCTCAACAACAACGACCTATGCCGCCAATGACCAGCAAAACAAGATCGACCACTCGAATCCCAAACAAACTGATAACTCTTTTAATTACATTGTTATAAATTACATTGTTTCTTTGTATTATAAATTGCATTGTTTCTTTTAATATGTCTATATATTATATAACAAGCAATCTTGTAGAATTTCATGATATCTTCTCATTTTGTAACCAGTGGCGGAACCAGAAAAAAATTTAGCCCGGGCCAAAAAATAAACATATTGAACTACTCTCTTTAATTCTTATTATAAGGCACCAACTAATAAGTATATTTTGTTCATTTTATAAAACACTTGCTTGTTTCCAAATAGCATTAAATATTTTTTTTCAATGTATACCCATAATTAAAAAGGTAGTGAGTGAGAGTAATAATTAATAAAAATTAATTATTACTTTTTTAGAAAAAAAGAGTAATAATTAATATGATATTAGAGTTTAGTGTAATTAATAGGAATAATATTGAAAATTACTTAAATTTTAGGATAAATTTAATGATTTTAACTGTTTTTATTGACTTGTGAGAATTGTTAGTTGGTTCTTTAAATAAGAACCAGGATGGATATTACTAAATTGTATCAAATAACCTGGAAAATACAAACAAATAATAATATATAATTATAAATCAAAACAATATATAAGATGATACTAATCTTTTCGGTATCTCAAACAAGAATTTTACTTTCCTCTCACAGCCTAATGAGTAATGAAAAAAATATTATCTTTATCGAGAAGATAAAAAATTAGTTTGGGGTAAATTTGTGGCCAAATAAAATATCATATAATAAATACATATATATTTTAACAAATTTTATAAGATCGATAAGTAAAATTTGGCCATAACAACGTTCCGCCACTTTGTTTGTAACTGATATGACACTCATACTAGAGAAAGGTATGTTATCTTATAAATTAGAATTGTTAAAATACTTTTATTATAACTCTGAATATTTTAAACATGTTATATTATCATAACATTTTTAATTAATAAATAAGTATACATTCAGCCCCTTCAAATATTTATCCTAAGATCGCCACTGTACAAACGACGACCTTATCTTTTTGTTTTCTAAGTTATATATATACACATATATATATTCGCTTGATGCAGAAATTTGCTGGTCGTGACTTATATATGCGGCTCCGTGCTCATACAAGGATCCTGATATTTTCTTCATTGTTGTCTGTCTTTTACAAATTATTTCCACCTCCATGTGTATTTGAAAAGGAAAGTAGGGATTTTTTTGATGTAGCTCAACAATTTTCATGTGGTTAAATATTAATTTAACATTTCATGGCGTATATTTAATTCATTCAGTCTACTTCATGTACATTTTTTTGGCAGATATTATTGGCACGCAGAATTGAAAATTCAGACCTCTCTCTCCCTCTATATATATATATATATACTCCTACAATCTTTAATATAAGATATATTTAAGGAGTTGATCTTAATCCTAAATATAAAACATATTTTTTATATTTGTCAATCTTTTTCTAATTTGCCCTTATTGATGCTCTTTAACTATAATCAAAGAGAAGAGGGAATGAGAGAATCAAGAGGGATGAGTAGGGTGTTATAGACAACAGATGTCATTAATTAATTTAACTAACTTTCTTAATCTAATCAAATTAGGTAAATATATCTTATATTAAGAACAAGAAGAGTATATATTTAATATAGTTAATGGGTGAGAACTTTTGATTGCCCGGGGATGTTTGGTGAAGGACCTTGGAGATAGATTAGTAAACTCACAGCCAACCCAGATTGGACGGCAAGGAAGGAGTCAGTCAAATCTTTGGGATTTTTGTTTTCAATTAATTAACTCACAACATGTTTGAATTCAGCATATTATTTTATTTTAATTTGATTGAATTAAGAATATTTTACAGTTACAATAAGTTCAAAATACTACTCTCATGGTCAGTGTTGGCGTACCCCTGTCAAAAGAAGCTGCTAAGCCATCTTCTTCCTGCAGCCAAACAGGGAAAAAAATCTCCATGATTAATTTGAGTATTCTGAAACATCCTCAAGCATATGACTTCATTTTCTCTCCAAATGCAAACAAAGTACTAATATTTTGTGTGGAACTTGCGAAAATATGGCCTTATTGGACTGTTTAAATAAAGCTTGAAGATGGATTATATTATATTCCAGCCTCTCACACCTTCCAACCTCATTTCGATTCCACTTGATTGTTCAATTAATCTATCTCATTTGCAGAGATAATATAAATAACATCTCTTCTTCCACTTGTGGATTCAAATTCAATCTATCTCTAGATGAGAAAATATGAACTCTTCCCCTCAAGATGATCCAAAAAAGAGAATGAACTAATCATTATGAACTGGTGAAACAGAATTTGATAATTGTAATTTACTTTTATCCTTAATAACCAATGACTTTCAAGATATACATTCAATAAGTAGAACATTTTGAAAATCCTTATAAGTCATTCAATGTAGTATATCCTAAAAGTCTAAAACTCCTACATTTGCTAAAAAGTGGAAATAGCAGTTCAAACACACGAGAAATAGTAACATTAAATGATCATCGCGCATTTGCAATCTCAAATGTCATTTGCTCTGTATGCTATCATAAGCAGTGAAAGTGTTGGCACTAACATTCCCATATCCACTATCATAACCAGCTGAAGTGCTAGCAGCAGCATGACCAAGCAAGCATTCACATTCTTCAGACATCATATCCCCTCCTTTTACCCAAGGATGCTTTTTCATAGCAATTAGATCCTCTCATTTTGTTGCTACTTCTTTCATAGTTGGCCTTTCCTCTCCATTAACTCTAATGCGCCTTCTTGCTAAGAAAGCAACCTCCTTTAGCTGCTCTACATTCTTCTGATTCAACACTCAATTGTCAAAAACCTCCAACAAGCTACCTTCTTCCATTGATGATGCAAAGTATGTTGCCAAATTTTTCTATTCTAGCTAGCCTATGGAATTCAACTGGTTTCTTCCCGGTGATTAGCTCCAGAAGCACAACCCCAAAGCTATATACGTCACCTTTCTCATTCAATTGACTTGTAAGGAGGTACTATGGATCCAAATATCCTAATGTCCCTTGAACCACAATAGAAACTTGAGTTTCATCGAAAGGAACAAGTCTTGAAGCTCCAAAGTCAGAAACTTTTGCTATATGATTGTGATATAATAGTATGTTGGTAGATTTAATATCACAAATGAATAATTGGGATAGAAGCGGAAGAGTGTAAATATGAAATGGCCCCAGTGTTTTCTGCAGCTATCCTTAATCTAGTCTCTCATGAAAGAGAGTGCTCATTCTTTAGTGGGTCTATATGGACATATGGTCAAGAAGGGTGCCATTGTGTACAAACTCATAAACTAACAAAGGAACTTCAGTTTCAAGACAACACCCAAAAAGATTCACCACATTTCTATGGTTGATTTGGAAAAGTAGAACCACTTCATTAATAAAATCCTTGATTTGTCTGAGACCCCCTCCTATTCTAGACTTTTTGATGGCAACATGCGTGTTATCTAATAATATACCCTTGTAAACCATGCCTTGTCCTCCATGACATAGGATTCTGTTTTCATCGAAGTTGTTTGTGGCAATTTTGAGCTCATCTTCTGTAAAAATCTTGATTCTATCAGTATACCCTTGTTGTTAATAGAGTTGCTGCAACATATTTCCTCCATTTTGCTCAAAATACTTGCTTCTAAGTTGTGTTAATGCTTGCTTGTGTCCCCAGAATAATGTGGAGATCAAGGTGAAGACAACAAGCAAGGCTACAAAAATTCCAGCAAACAATTTAGTGTTCAAAGTTATTATCCCCAGTAGCTAGTAAGTGGTTTTTCACACTAAACGCTAGTGATGCTCTGTTTACTTCCCATCATTGATTCTCGTTGTGGGAGTCCCAAACTCAAATTGGTAAATATGCTTTGAATAGAAATAAATGTTTCACTAAATATGAAAAGGAGGCAGACATGCAAACGATTTGTAAAAGAAGACTACAGTAAAAACTTGTAGGGATCAATTTGCTAAGATGAGTCGAACGTTAAGGGTTAATTGATTAAAGGTTAAGGTGCGATTTGACCAATAAACTATTGGCTCAGGAGCGTCCAACACAATTAACTATTTAGTGGATCAAAAATACCAACAAACTTTTAAAAAGGTGCAGTCAGCACAACGCCGTTAGAAAAAGTTAACGTTCGTTATCTAAGGTGCAGATTGGTCAATGAACTTTTACCCTGGAGCGCCCAACATAAAAAAAGTTTTACTCGGAACGCCAAAGACAAAATTCTAAATTTTACTAAATTAAATATATTTTTTTCTCAATTGTCTTTATTCAAAACTACTTGTATAGATATCTATGGACAAAATTACTCATTCTTCAATTTTGTCAAAATTATAATTTGCTAAAATAAACAAAAGTTTTAATTAAAAATATAATTATATGATTTAAACAAAACTCAAGGTGTTTTATAGTTTATTATATATGTTAAAAAAAAAAATATATGATTTATTTTTATTTTAGAAGAAATTTATGTGAGTTAAAAAATTCATTTAATGTTAATAAAATCTAAAAAATCTATTATATCCGGAAAGAAATGAAATGGGTTTAATTTTTATTTTTATAAAAAAAAAAAAAAAACTTAATGGATATCAATATTGATACTTAATAATATAAATTCGGCAACTTGATGATATATTTGTTAATTAAATGATCTATTAATTATATGAATATGGGACTTGTTTTTTTTTAAAAAAAAAAACTTAAAAGGCTTGATGAAAAACAATTTAATAATAGGTTAAAGAGCAATTATAATGGGTTAAAGAGCAATTTGGCCTACAAAAATTTTATTAACATTAAATGAATTATACAAGTATTTTTTAATAATGACAATTGAAAAAAATATATTTAATTTAGTAAAACTTAGAATTTTGTCTTTGACGCTCCTCACCAGGGTAAAAGTTCGTTGGTCAATCTGCACCTTAGATAACGGATGTTAACTTTTTGTCTAACGGCGTTGTACTAGGTGCTCCTGAGTCAAACTTGTTTTGTGCTGACTGCACCTTTTTAAAAGTTTGTTGGTATTTTTGGTCCACTTAATAATTAATTGTGTTGGACGTTACGGTACCTAATAGTTTTTATTGGTCAAATCGCACCTTAACCCATTAATTAATTACTATGATCTTACCTAATGAAATTTCCATGATTGAAAATCCGCAACGTGATCCGTCGATATAGCTGTCGCCTCTATAACCCCACGGACATGAACATTTATAATGTCCTTCGAAATTTTTGCATATCTATCCTACTGCAGCGATTCTTTTCCTCACACTCGTTAATATCTGCAAAAATTAATCTTTAAGCTGATTATACATATCTCTTAGCACTATCATATAAATATCAAAATCTTTTACAAGATGTCACATCTTAAACAAACTTAGCCATTTCTTTGGGAACTAAAAGAAAACAAATGAGAATTCCTATGGTGAAATCAGTCAACTCCTGGTATTACTTTCTTATGTAAATGTTTCATGGCTTCTCTCTCTTCTGGAGCTTAAATTTAGGTCTAACAGGATCTGGAACAAGGCCTCCTCTATTTGTTTATTGCGTCAATAGATGCTTCTTACAACTCACATTTGAACATCACACCCCAGGAAATCCTCTCTCTCTATTATATAATCTTAATTTTCTCAGTGTTCAGACTATTACTTATAAATGCCCTTGCCTCTCGTTTACTTCTTCATTTATGCAATATATAAGACGTTTTTATATTTAATGTCATTTTGTCTTGCTTAAAAAAAATGGTGAATAGCTGAATGCACACGTATACGTGAGTATTCACAGGACGAGACCATCTCTCAATGTCATTTTTATTTTTGTGTGATCATGGGCCTAATAAACTCTGTCTCGGCCAAACCAATAAAACAATCCTTTAAACATCAATCATGTCGCTACATACAAAACGAAAATAAAGGGAGAGAGGACAACAATTTATCTCACGCACGGATGGATTTGGAGTCAGGACTCACACAAACGTGCTCTGTTCTGTTGATAACAAATGTCTAAAATGTAAACTAGCTTTATACGATGGATTATTGATCAGTCCAAGAAATAATTCTCAAGAGGTTAAAATTTTTTTGCGTGCAATTTAGATTGTAGTAAATTTTCTTGGTCAGGTCAAATACTAAAGTGCATAGGTATAGTTAACATGGATGTCAATATCAACATAAAATAATAAAATCTACTAGTAGACAAGATACACTTGAGTGTTGATTGATTTGAAAGTTGAAAACAGAGTAGCTCTGTTTGGAGAATTGCAAAGGCTGATTGAGGCTTACCTTTGGTGCAGTTGAGGAGGAATTTTTCATCTATGTAACCGTTGTGCCAAACGGATATGGGATCCTCACATTCCCACACGCGTTGTTGCAATCTGGTTTCGTTACAAAACGTCAGATTCAAGTGAAAAGCATTATTTAGACCCATGATTCCTGTGATGGATATACTCAGGTAACTCAAAGCAAGCAAACTAGCTAGCAAGCTAATAGATCACAGGAGGAAATTAAGAAAAAATTGGTAAATTATGATCAATACTAAATGAGTTATATATTTAGGATCAAAATCAATTTCTCAAATATGTCTTATATTAAAGAATAGAAAAAACAAATTTTACATTGACCAGACTCATTAGAAGTAGAATTGACATTAAAAGGATGTTTTTTGACTGGTATAGAAATATATATTAAACATATCATTAATGAGCAAGGATTTTTTGTTGATGTGTTCGGATTTGGCACCGCGTTCTCATCAGATAAAACAGGACCGTTCCCTCCCCACTTTTCTAAGTGGCGGATTGGATTGGTAGTAGAAATTGATTTTCCAACATTATTTATGATGCGACAAGTATGTGACAGTAATTTGTCTTGACTTGCATTGCTTCTCTAACACTCACTCATACCGTTACTAAGTGAAAAAAAAAAAAAAAAAAACTTAGTAGAACGATTTTACTTAAATACTAAGCCTAAATAATATCCAACTCAACCTCAAGCTTGCTTTGAAAAACAAAAATGAGCCTAAGGTTTATCCTTAAGAACCAACGACTCTTCACTTTTTCTAAATTCAAACACTTTAAAGATAATAAGTATAGCCTAAAACCCCCTCATTTGTGAATAGTCAACAGAAAGGAAAATTTTATTTTTCATTATATTATTGTATTTTTTATTACTTAACAAAATTAAAATATTATTTTTATAAACTGATAGTTAAAATATTGATATTTTTTTTACCTTGTTTCATTTAAGATAAAAATTGAAATTTAATAAAAATGATAAATTTCAAATCTATTTTAGAATAGAGTGAGATGTGCGCAAACCTATTCACTGTATACAACAGAATCATGTAACCATAGTTTCTCTGACTTTCTCACGTAGCTTTGGCATGTCATAACTAATTGAATTGCATGTTACAATTCAATAAAAGATGTATGACTACAAAATCCCTCAATATCACCCAATTGACTCTTTCAGAAAAATTGAAGAAACTAATTAAATCAATTTAAAGTATTTATATTTATTACTTTTCTTTAAATTAATTTGTCTGACTATAAATTAATCATATACAATATATGATAAGATTAAATAATTTATTTAGCTTCCATAATCTCTCTAAAAAAATTCAACTAAGTCTTATATTTAGGATTGGATCAAAACATGTGGATATTAGCAACACAGGTGTACTTTGAATTCAGCACATTATTTAATTTTAATTTGATTTAATTAAGAATATTTTACAGGTACAATAAGTTCAGAATACTTGTCTCATGGTCAATGCTGGCACTCCTTTGAAAAGAAGCTTCGGAGCCAGCTTCTTCCTGCAGCCAAACAGGGAAAAACCTCCATGACTATTCTAAAATACATCCTCAAGTGTGTGCGTGTGTGTATGACTCCAGTTTCTCTCTAGATGTAAAGAAAGTACTAATATTTTGTGTGGAACTTACAAAAATATAGCGTTATTGGGCTGTTTCAATAGAGCTTGAAGATGGATCATATTCCTGCCTTCTCACACCTTTCAACCTCATTTCCATCCCACTTGATTTTTTTTATACACTGGAAATAAAGGCAACCTAAAAACAAGAGAATATAAGCACTCGCATAAGAAGCTAAAAGTTCATACAACCATTCAGGACTAAGAATTTGTAGGCTAATGGCTCCATCTAAAGCCTTTCGCTATGGTATTGGTGTCACGACTTATCTATTGAATTTCCACTTGCCAAGAACGTTGCATCGTTCTTTTAATTCCAGAGATCACTCCCCAATCTTCATGGGTTACTGAAACTTCATTTAAAATCAAGTGCACTGTCTCAGTAGAGTCACTTATTAAGGTTATGTTTATGACACCTCGGTCCAAGGCTCTTTTGAACCCTATCAAACAACCCACAATTCAGCTGAGGTATTCACCTTCTTCCAATCTGAACATAAAATCTTCTAGTAGAATTCCCTCCTTCTTTTAAGACACCACCACACGCAACTTTTCCAAGGAAGTGTGAAAATGCACCTAAACCTTTACCACGTAGTTCATCTCTTCAGTATCTAGAGCAGGTGGTTGATGTTGCTGCGAGTTAATCCTGACCCCATGAAGCTTAGTAGATGTGCGCCGCACGCATGCCAAGATCGCAGACGCTTGCGCCAGGACTGCATTAAGCTTTGCATTTGACCCAGTACGAATACGCTCGTTTTGGTCTCGCCAAAGAAGCCAACATATAGTGAAGAATATATCCTTCCAATCATACTCGCAAAGCCTCGCTTGATAGTTCAATTAATCTATCTCATTTCCAGATAATATAAAAAACATCTCTTCCACCTGTGGATTCAACCTATCTCCTGATGAGAAAATATGAACTCTTCCCCTCAAGATGATCCAACTACAACCAGGCGTCTTTGTCACTTCTTTCAAACTCATTTCTCTCCTCAAATTTGTCCCCTCAATGTGCCTGCCACTCGCTGCACAAATATTACAAACAGCCACATAGCCTGCAGCATTATAAGGATCCAACTCAAGGAGTCGTTTCGCTGCAAGCTTAGCAACATTTGAATATGTTTTGTTCAAACCACATACCCCAAGCAGTGCCCCCCAAATGGCATGATTTGGTTCGATAGGCAGCTTCAAGACAAACTCCTCAGCTTCCTTTACCTTCCCAGCTCGACCCAGAAGATTGATCATACTAATGTAATGTTCTAAACCAGGTTGAAGTTCATGAACATTAGTCATGGCAGTAAACAATTCCCACCCTTTGTCAACAAGCCCTGCATTACCACATGCTGTTAGGATGCCCAGTAAAGTTACAGAATCTGGGTAAATCCCAAGCTCAAGCATGGTTTCATACAGCTTTAAGGTTTCACTGGCCATCCCATGATCTGATAGGCCCATGATCATGGAGTTCCAAGAAACTATGTCCCTGTAAGTCATGTTGGAGAATATGTTATATGCATCACATATCTCCCCACATTTTGCGTACATTGAGATCATGGAATTCTCGAGAATCAAATCGTACTCATATACTGTCTTTAACTTCAAAGCATGAAGCTGCCGCCCCTGGTCAAGATATGCCGTTGCACCCATGGCTCCAAAAAGAACAGAATATGTAGAATTTAGTGGTGTAACACCCTGAGACCTCATTTCTGCAAATAAACTTATGGCCTCAGGAATTAGCTCGTTTTGAACATAACCATTAATCATTGAAGTCCAAGCAATGGCGTCTCTATCAGGCATAGTTTCAAATAGTTGGCATGCCTTTACAACTTCCCCTGCATTAAGATAATCAGTAATCATGCAAGTCCAAGCAATTCTGTTTCTGACGGGAGCCTTCTCAAACAGAATTTGAGCCTTGTGTAACAGACCAAGCTTAATATAACCATTGATCATAGAATTGACAGAGTGACTGTCACAGTTAGTCAAGTTCTTGAGAAAGATCATGTGTGCAAAATCCATAACACCAAACACAGAGTACATCTGAATGAGACTTCTACATAGCCTTCCATCAAAATCATCTTGATCATAGCCTTTGATAAGTATATGAGCATGTAACTGCCTGCCAAGACTCGGAAAACCTAAGCTTGCACATGCATAAGCGAGAGAAATGAAGGTTTCTCCATTTGGTTTTATATCAGAAAATCTCATTCTGAGAAAAAGCAACAAGGCCTCTTCATACAAGCCATTCCAAGTGAACCCACTAATCATGGCTGTCCAAGAAACAACATTTTTCTCTGGCATTGACCAGAATAAACTATAAGCCTCTCCCACATTGCCCGCACGACAATAACCAGCTATCATGCTAGTCCAAGTTATCACATTCTTGTATTTCATCTCATCCAACAAAATTCTTGCTTCTTCCATTTTACCATTTTTGGTGTAACCTGCTATCATAGCATTCCAAGAAACCAGATTTTTATTAGGAATTTGATCAAACACCTGCCTTGCTTCCTCCAACCTTCCATTACTAATCAACCCCGTAACTAATGAATTCCAAGAAACAACATTCCTCTCAAGCATTACATCAAACAGCTTCCTTGCATCTTCAATCCTCCCTGAATCAGCCAGCCCACTAAACATCGAAGTCCACGAAACAACATTCTTATAAGGCATCTGATCAAAAAACTGACAAGCTTCATTTAAACTCCCGGATTGGAGATAACCCGATAACATCGCATTGTAAGTAACAATATTTCTACAAGGCATGATGTCAAACAAGACTCGAGCCTCGTCCACATAACCCTCTCGCGAATACTTGGAAACCAACGAAGTCCAAAGAACAAGTCGTTCACGGAGATCTGAGACGTGGGTCTTTTCAAGGAAGTTTCGGGCTTCCTGATGCCAGCGTTTACATAGATAATGGAGGAGTAGAGAGTCATCGAAAATGGGTTTCGGGTCATTGTTCCTGGAAAATTCAACCTGAGCTGGGAAAGGCAGAGAATGGTTTTTACAAGAGTGAATATTAGAAGAGATTTTGGAAAAAGAAGAAAGACGAATCATATAACTGAAAGACGAATCACAAAAAGAAAACCAGCAGAAGAGTCAGAAAAATTACATGAAGTCGTTGCCTTTGAAGGCAGTGATTTAAGCATATAGGAACGAAAGGACAGAGGCCTGGCTTAATTTTACAAGAGTGTGACAAAAATATAGAATTAGGAGGCGAAAATATCATGTGTTTTCTCAACACTAAAGAACACGTGTGTGTTTTTTTGGAAAAATATACACGTGGTTACATTTTAGAAAGAAAAGTCACACCACCACCGTTAAAATCTAGTCGGTTGTAAATATGACTTTTTCTGTTATAAAATACAGCACTTCCTGTTGTAAATCTAGCATTTTTCGGTTGTAAATGACCTTTTTATATTCAAAATCCAGGTGTTTAAATGTTGTTGTAAATAGGACATTTTCTGTTATAAATATGACTAGATTTTAAATTTTATTGTAAATATAGCACTTCTTGTTGTAAATATATCTTTTTTTTGTTGTACATGTTGTTGTAAATATAACATTTTCTGTTGTAAATATGACATTTTTCTGTTGCAAATGCACCGTTAAGTTAGATTTTTAACGGTGGTGTGATTTTTGCTCATAAAATGTAACCACATGTGTATTTTTGCTCCCAAAAAAAGCATATGGTGCTGGGCGCTCCTGAAGGTAAAGCACATATGTATTTTTACTTCCTTACCCCAAAAATATAATACCAACAGCCAGTGGTGGAGCCAAATTTAAGATTTGTGGGTGCATAATTAATGGTGTAATTTGGGGGTTCGGAGGCAGAGCCTCCGATTTTTTTTTTTAAGGAAAGTTTTAAATGCATTAAAAAAATAAAAGAATATAAACAATAAAAAAAAAAAAAATTCAACTTAACATAGAAAAATAATAATCAAGAGTCAACTAAACTATTACAAAACAAAAACATTTTTCAATTCTTCATTCCATGAAAATATTCGCATTATATCTTCATCATCAATTTTATCAAATATATCATGTTTAACATAAATGTGTCAAGAGTTCTTTAAGATGATACAAGATGAGTTTGAAATGTCTACAATAGGAGAATTAAATTCTTCTTAGGACTTCAAATCAAGCGAAAAGAAGAATGAAATATTTATTTTCCAAACTAAATACTGCGAGAACTTCTTAAGAAATATGGAATGGATCATTACAACAAAGTTCGATACCCCTATGAG
This sequence comes from Acacia melanoxylon, assembly GCA_019022615.1. Taxonomy (NCBI): domain Eukaryota; kingdom Viridiplantae; phylum Streptophyta; class Magnoliopsida; order Fabales; family Fabaceae; genus Acacia; species Acacia melanoxylon. The sequence continues at coordinate 7,071,028 of JAFJYJ010000011.1, forward strand.
CTCAACAACTTTTGTAATATCCTAATTTTTATTTTTAGGATTTATTTATAATTAAGAATGAAATTATATATGATAAATGTATTTAATTTATAATTTATTATCAAGTATTTATGACTTCTCTACTTGGTGTTTTTTAATTTAAGAATGTATATAAAATTATTTAAAAGAAAATAGCATTAATGAGAATCGATGTTTGATGAAGGACGCAGACATAACAACGGAAAAAAAATAAGAAAGGAAAAGGGAAGATTCAAATCAATGGGAATCGAGGACGCAGAGACATATCAAAGGGAAAAAAATAAGAATGGAAAAGGGACCAGATATGTTTGAACCATTTGGACTCTTACTCAGCAATTAAGATTTTTACCACCGAGCTACGGACCCACCGACACTAACATATTACAGCTAAAAATATATTTTTTTTAAAAAATTTATGGGTACACTTGCATCCAAAGGCACAAGTGTGGCTCTGCACTGCCAACAGCTTTGGAAGTACGGTTTTGAATGTAGGCTGGTAGAGAATCAGGAGAACGTTTATGTGGGAACCGCCGAATTAACTCTTGAGGAATGACGTAAATCAATGTAAGCGGAGCCGACGAATAGTGTTGGCTTCTATCCAAGGCCTATATAGGCAGAGTGAGCTTAGCCTTTTTGTTCCACTTAGATTTTATTTGAACTGTTTAGATTTTTTTTTTAAAAAATAACTTTTATTTAAAAATCATTAGATAAAAATAAAATCTGGATTATCCAAATCTCATCCGAACACCTTAAATGAGCGTAGCGCCACTTGCCTATCAAAGCAGGATAGGCAGGAAATTGAGTATGAATGCCAGAAAAGTTTAAATTGAGTATACATATCAAGGTTTTGTTTCTTATCATTTCTCATTCATCCGTTTCCACATTTTATCATGATTTTAAAACTTGCACAAGTTTATTTTTAAAAAATAATTGTGTAATAATTACTAATAAAAAACAGTTCATTTGTTTTCGCAAACAAGATGGGAAAAAAAAAGTCGTTTCCTTTTTCTTTTTCTTTAATTTTTTGGTATGTGATACTTCCTTCAAAGTCTAAACAATAGTTTATTAACATAAGCATTGATGACAATTGTTTGATTATATTTAGTTTTATAAGTTTGACACTTTATGTAAAATTTTTGGGCGTACCTAAAATTCGACCGACTCATTGAAATACTCACATAAAACTAAAGTATTGATATGGAACCTGATTACATTAATGTGTATTATGTCACATTACCCTGAACCCTTATGCAAACACACACACATACAGGGGAACGTTGTGATGGCTAGCTGGGGCCTCTTGGCCCCAGCTGGCCCCGATTGATCTTATAAAATTTGTTAAAATATATATGTATTTATTATATGATATTTTATTTGGCCACAAATTTTGCCCCCGCTAATTTTTTATCTTCTCTATAAAGATAATGTTTGTTTCATTACTCATTAAATTTGTGAGAGAAAAGTAAAATTCTTGTTTGAGATACTGAAAAGATTAGTGTTATGGACCAATATATTGGGCCAGGCAGATTCCCGGCCCAGTGGGGAGTCCACAGTAAAACCCCTTTATTTACTCAGGTAAATAGGGAACCAGGTAAATGGTCCCCCACTACTCCATCGTGCCTGATATGTGTAGGACCGTACAGTTAGTGGAGCGAGAGACCGGAGAACGTGGGACGTGCATAACTTTGAAGGATGGGAGCATTTGCATGGGAGTGAAACTCTAGGTAATCCCTATAAATAGGAGATTACCCCCGGGTCACTCTGGACTCTCTCTATTTCCATTACTTATCATTCGTCACATGGCACACACACCACCCTCTGGGCGAAACGCCCGACCTGTGTTGCATCGTGATCTGAGCTCTCTTGACGGTATCTCACCCATAGATACTATCGAGTCGGCACCTTTCACTTAGACTCAATCAGTGGAAGACCCTTTGATCCAAGATAAACCATTCCCAGCTCACTAGAGCTGGACATCTATGTTCTACAACAGAACATTGGCGCCGTCCGTGGGGATCTATAAACTTTGATTCCCAGGCACGTTAAAAGCCGGTGATACCACTGAGGATGGCGGCAAGCACTAGAAGCCATAGTCAGGCACTCCGGTCGGGATAGCTTCAGGGAGAGCCTCGACAGCTTGTGCGTGAAAATCACACGGTTCAGTATTCAGATTCGGCTAACCCGGATCCTAACTATGTCGTCGAAGTGATGGAAGGCGAAATGCGGGATACGGCGAATTCTCCCCATCCCGTTTGATGGCTAGACGGCGGCGGACCGGGGTTCGGGATGATTTCTCTCCTCTCTCGGGAAGTCAAGCGAAACACCCCGATACCCGAATTATACGCATGACGGTGGATTCATTACTCCGGCGAATGGAGAATATGGAAACTCGTCGGCGGCTACGAGAGAGAAGAGGACGCCCGACTTATTCGGGAGGACTTGGAACGCCGAAACGCTATCGGCGTCGGGACGAGTCAAAAAGTATAAGGTGGCTAATGATCGCGTGAAGGATGAAGGGGAATTCGGCGGGGTTGCGGGACGAGATAGAGCCGGCACTGTCGGGTAATGATCTCAACCTCGGCACATACTCACGGGGGGAGCCCTTAAGAAGTTACGAGAAAGACGAGTTGGCAGAAGATGATTCGAAGAGCCTACTAAGGAGGAACGTTGGGAGATTGAATTGTTAAAAGAACGATTGAGGACGCTCGAAAATCCTATCCGGCGTACTGTTCGGGTTACTGATAAGCCTAACCGGGTTAGCGATATAACGGCTACCGAGGGAGGTGAGGATACTCGAAGGTTGGCAGAGGGCGACTTTTCCCGTGCTAAGGGAAAGCAGCCAGTTGAAAATTCGGATTTGAATAAGCAGACAACGGTACCCCCATCTCTTAACATGCCTAAGACATCGGCAGAAGGGCATATTGGGGTGGGATTGTTGAATCAATTTTCCACAGAGATTATGGCCGCCGTTTATCCTAAGGGTTTAGATTCCCTGGAATTACCGAAATACAATGGTACTCAAGATCCCTTGATTCACCTGAATAACTTCAAGATGGAGATCGGAGTAAAGGGTATTGTTGGACACGTGGTTCCACGGTTGTTTGCGGGAACCCTTCAAGGAGCGGCTCAGACGTGGTTCCACTCTTTGCCGTCCGAATCCATTCATGATATGAAAACAATGGAGCATAAGTTCTTACTCTATTTTGCAACAAGCCGGAAACAACCAAAGACTGAGTTCCAGCTCGACCAAGTCAAGCAGTCGCCCAATGAAACATTGCAGAAATATTTGGACCGATTTAAAGACACGGCCCTCCAGATCCCTGGTTTAAAAGAAGACGTGCATTTACATTGCGTAATAGCAGGTCTTAGCAATATGTCCCGGCTTAAGAAGTCGGTCATGAAAAGTCGTCCCCAAACCCGGCCGAGTTTACGGGACCGGTCAAAGACGTACTTGGAGCTCGAACAAATGGAAATGATGAGTCGAGGTACCGAGGGAAAGGGGGAAAAGTCCTCCTCCAAAGGGCGGAGCCGCATTATCCGGGCGTAAGCCGGAGTCCCGCGGGCCAGGTCAAGAGCCCAGACCAAGGCGAGAAAAAGCGGAGGGGAGATTTGACAAATATACCCCGTTAAAGGTATCTCAAGCTCAGATTTGGAAGGAGGTGGCAACCACGGAAATGAAAAAGGTGGAGCGACCCCGGCCTTTGCGAAGGGATTCCAGTCTAGATAAAACGCGATATTGCGAGTTTTATGATCAACACGGTCATGAAACCGACAACCGCCGGGATCCGAGAGACGCCATTGAAAGGTTCGTGCGAGAGGGCAAGCCGTCGGTTTGTCATACAAACTCGGGGACGGCAAGGCAAGAGACGGCGGGGAGGAAGGAGTAAGAGCCCACCCCCAAAAAGAAAAAGCGTGAACGAAAAAAAAGCGACGAATAGTGACGACGAATTCCCGGACGCCAAGTTTGATTGCACTACGATCGGCGGAGGTTTTGGCGGTGGAGGGGATTCGAATAGTCAGAGGAAAAAGTACCTAAGGGAGGTCTTGTCCATCAGGGATCGCCCTGAGTTCAAAAGGGACACGACAAAACCGGACCCCCCGGTGCCGAGTTTCTCCGCGCGGGATTTAGAGGACGTTCCGCGGGCACTATGACGACCTAGTTATCACGAGAACAGTGGTAAATTGTTGTGTTAAGAAGATCTTGATCGACAACGGCGGTGCGGTGGATATTATTCTTTGGGATGCCTTTAAACGCATGCATCGGACCCGAAGGACTTGAAGCCATGCAAAACAACCTTGATTTGGATTTAATGGTAGGGACACATGCCCGAAGGGTTACATAGACTTAAAGTTGACGTTGGGATCTAAAGAGGCCTTTAAGTCGGAAAGGGTGAAATTCATAGTTGCCGACTTCCCATCCCAATACAACATTATCTTGGGTCGTCCTACCTTCCATGATTGGGACATACTGGCGTCCTCTAAGCACCAGAAGCTAAAGTTGGTCAACAGGAAAAAACATATAGTAACGATAAGGGGTGATCAGAAAGACTCACGTCGGTGTTATTTCGACACGGTCAAAGAAAGCAAAATAAATGTCATTACGGAGGAGCGAAATATAAAGTCCCCAAGAGCGGACGAAGACGGTAAGTCGGTGAATCTCGTCGAGTTGGATCTACGCGAGGAACAAAAAATGAAGAAGACCGAACCTAATGGCGAGCTAGACGACTTAGTACTGGGTGCAGAACCCGGCCAGATTACTAAAATTGGAAGGAGTTTAGACCCCGAGCTTCGGGTCGAGCTAGAGAGATGCTTGAAAGGGAATCAAGACATCTTCGCCTGGAAACCGTCAGAGATTCCCGAGGTTCATCCTGATGTATGTTGTCATGAGTTGGCAATATCCCCGGAAGCGACCCCGGTGTCGCAGAAGAAGAGAAAGCTGGGTGAGGATAGGCGAAAGGCTTTGGTCGCCCATGTAGAGGAACTGCTAGAAGCCGGCTTCGTCCGAGAGGTGCAGTACAATACTTGGTTGTCAAACGTGGTCATGGTAAAGAAGCCCAGTGGCAAATGGCGGGTGTGTATCGATTATAAAGACCTGAATAAGGTGTGCCCAAAAGATTCCTTCCGATGCCAAGTATTGATCAGTTGGTGGACAACTCGTCAGGCTTCAAATTACTGTCATTCATGGATGCGTATTCAGGTTACAATCAAATCGCTATGCATCCAGGTGACCAGGCAAGAATGTGGAGGTTTACATAGACGACATGATTGTTAAGTCTTTATCTGTAACCGACCATATCCAAGACTTGCAGCAGACGTTCGATAAATTGAGAAAGTTCCGGATTCGGCTTAACCCGGCTAAATGCGCTTTTGGCGTTCCAGCAGGAAAGTTGTTAGGCTTTTTGCTTACGCATAGGGGAATTGAGGTCAATCCGGACAAATGCCAGGCCGTGTTAGATATGCAAGCACCAAGGAACAAGAAAGAGGTGCAGCAGTTGACAAGTAGGTTGGCGGTGTTAACCCGATTTTTACCGAGATCCACAGAAAACTCCCTTCCGTTCTTTAAGTTATTAAAAAAGGAAACCTCCGGAGAATGGAATGAAGGCGTGAGTCGGCATTTAATAAGATCAAGCAGTGCTTATCCACCCCGCCGGTGCTATCCCGGCCGGATCCGGGGGAGAGTCTAATTTTATATCTAGCTGTGGGGAATGAGGCAGTTAGTACGGCTTTGATTAGGGATGCCCAGGACGGTCAAAAGCCAGTGTACTTCGTAAGTCGGGCCTTGCAGGGTTCCGAACTAAATTATCAAAAGTTGGAAAAGATGGCATTTGCCCTTTTAGTGGCGGCAAGGAGGTTGCGTCCCTACTTCCAAAGTCATACGATCATAGTACGCACTAGTCGGCCCGATACGCGAGATTCTACACAAGCTAGACCTGGCAGGACAGATGGTTAGTTGGGCCATCGAATTATCTGAGTTTGACATCATTTATGAAGCTCGGCATGCGATTAAGTCACAGGCATTGGCGGATTTCGTGATGGAATTCACACCGGTCAATGACCGGGTTGACAAGTCGAAAATACCTGGAAGTTGTTCGTGGGAATGGTCATCCAACATCGGGGTAGCGGTCTTGGGGTTATCATTGAAAGTCCGGAAGGAGTATCATTGGAGTATTCCCTTCGTTTCAACTTCGGCACTTCAAACAACCAGGTTGAGTGTGAGGCTCTAATCGCGGGTTTGTTGCAGGCCAAGGAAAATGGGGCAAAAGACATACATGTATCTACTGATTCCCAGCTGGTCGCTTCCCAGATAGAAGGTACATACCAAGCCAAAGGTCCTCTCATGATCAAATATTTGGGAAAGGTCAAACAACTTATGGCATAATTTGATAGAGTAACTGTAGTCCATATCCCCAGAGGAGACAATGTAAGGGCCGACATTCTGTCTAAGTTGGCGAGTACTAAAAGTCCTGGAAATCATCGAACAATCATCCAACAGAATTTGTTGGAGCCAAGTTGCGTGATGGTCGTCTCGAGAGGTAAGTGATTGGAGGAAATCAATAGTTGATTACCGGAAAGGGAATACTCCGGAAGATGTTTCGGAGACGCCGAAAGTTGGTGAAAACAGCGGCTTCATATTCCATGATGGGGGACGAATTGTACCGAAAAGGTTTCCATTCTCCGTTGATGAAGTGCTTAGATTCGGCTAAGGCCGAGTATGTCGGCGGAGATACATGAGGGTATTATCGGTCATCACATGGGAGCCAAGGCATTGGCAAGAAAGGCAGTGCGGGCTGGCTACTTTTGGCCGACGATGGCGGAAGATGCAAAGAGACACGTCCAAAGGTGTGAAAGTTGTCAGAAACACGGCCATCTCCTGCGAACTCCGCCATCTCAGTTAACGCCTATCTTGGCTCCGTGGCCTTTTTACAAATGGGGTATGGACCTTCTCGGCCCTTTTAAGATGGCTCCTGGATAGTTGCGATGGTTGATAGTGGCGGTGGACTATTTCACCAAGTGGATAGAAGCGGAACCGCTGTCAACCATCACTTCAGCCAGGGTGCAAAAGTTTTTCGGTGGAGCATCATATCTCGATTTGGTATCCGGCGAGATTGTCACCGACAATGGAACCCAATTCATGGACAAGGGCTTCCAAGAAATGATGGCCGACTTCCATATTGAGCAAAGATTTCGCCTCGTAGAGCATCCACAATCCAATGGACAAGCGAGAGGCGGCCAACAAGGTTATTGTCGAAGGGGTGAAGAAGAAAATGGAAGATCCGAGTCAAGTTGGGTGGATCAATTGTACCCGTCCTTTGGGGACATCGGACTACCATCCATTCGGCAACTAACGAGACTCCTTTCGGGAATGACTTATGGGTTCGAGGCAATGATCCGGTTGAGATAGGCGAGCCCTCATGGAGGAGAATAAAGGCTCTACATGAGGAAGAAGAGAATAGCCGGAGCTATCGCGATCGAATTAGATCGATTGATGAGGTCGGGATGACGGCGCACTACCGAGATTTGGCTGCCAAGCAATTAATAGCAACCGGTATAACAAAAGGGTCAAACCCCGAGGATTTAACGGTGGGGATCTCGTCCCTACGACGGCCGACATCGGAAACAAGAACGCCGGCGGGGAAAGCGGCAAATTGGGAAGGTCCATACCGAGTGGCTGATAACCTGGGTAAAGGAGCCTATAGGCTGGAGCCTTTGACTAAGAAACCTGTGAAGCGAACGTGGAGCGCGGACAAGCTTAAGGCCTATTACAGTTGAAGTACGGGCCCCGCGAAATGCGCAAGCAATACCGAGACAAATGAATTGTGTTGATTTCTTATGATGATCCCTTTGAGTGTTGGTACTTAAGATTAATGAATTTTGGGTCTAGGAGCCCATTTTTTGCAAACACGAGTTCGCCATCATGTTCCAATTAAAGCATGTAGGAGTATGAGGCGTTCTAGCCCGGCTCCAGAAACCATGTTCCAATTAAAGCATGTAGGAGTATGAGGCATCATAGCCCGGCTCTAGAAACCATGTTCCAATTAAAGCATGTAGGAGTATGAGGCGTTCTAGCCCGGCTCCAGAAACCATGCTCCAATTAAATCATGTAGGAGTATGAGGCGTTCTAGCCTGGCTCCAGAAACCGTGCTCCAATTAAAGCATGTAGGAGCCCGAGGCGTTCTAGCCGGCTCCGCAAAAACCGTGCTCCAATTAAAACATGTAGGAGCCCGAGGCGTTCTAGCCCGGCTCCGTAAAACCATTTTCCAATTAAAGCATGTAGGAGCCGAGGCATTCTAGGCCGGCTCCATAAACCATGTTCCAATTAAAACATGTAGGAGCCCGAGGCATTCTAGCCCGGCTCCATAAACCGTGTTCCAATTAAAACATGTAGGAGCCCGAGGCATTCTAGCCCGGCTCCATAAACCGTGTTCCAATTAAAACATGTAGGAGCCCGAGGCGTTCTAGCCCGGCTCTAGAAACCGTGTTCTAATTAAAACATGTAGGAGCCCGAGGCAATATAGCTCGGCTCCAGACACCATGTTCCCATTAAAATGCGTGTGGATTCATGGCTGGCTAAGCAGTTTCCATCAACATATTCGTGAAAGGATGGAATGAACTCTTGATTAAACATCCAGTTTTTAAAAGACCACGCCACGCCTTCGAGAAAACGCGTGGGAGTTAAAGCGGAAATTCGAAAAACGGAAAGCCAGGATTGATCATATCACAGTCATACATACAAGCCGGGTCATTACCACGACATCAAAAGCAACAGGTTAGAAAACAACCAAAATGAACGAAAATTACAATAAGTTCAAGAAGACGGGGGCTGGGCTGCTTCCTCCTCTTCTTCATCTTCGACCCCGGGAGGTATCAGATGCCCTTGCTCGTTAACATATGATTCATAGTTAAGGCCATCCAGGTTAAGGTTAAGGTCGGGATTGAGGGCGCGAATTTTGCGCAACGGCGTTGTCAAATGAGAAAACCGGCTGCGTCGGCATACTCGGTCAACCCCACCTTGGCTTGACCTAGTTCGACCTCCTTAGCCGAAAGCTCATTTTCCTTGGCTGCGAGCAGGGCTTTATGATGTTCGGCCTCAGATTGAGCCTTATCTACGGCCACGAGACCATCCGCGCGAAGATCTTCCAAACGACGGACATCCAGCTCAGCCGCCGACATCTTCTCCTCCATCTTTCGGAGGTCGGACCTGGAAGTTTCCAGTTCCTTTTCCAAGGTCCTCTCCTTAGAAATGGAAGACTTGAGTTCCTCTTCCTGCTTGTCCTTGGCGGCCTTCAGAGAGGAGAAATCCTGTTGTAGCTGGGCGTGCTCGGCCGTAGTGGGCGACAGGTTGGCAACGGCTCTATTCTGTCCTCGGCAATCTTAGCCACCTCGGAGGTTTGCCTCGGGCAGCATTCTCTCTTCGCCGCAACTAACCGAGCTTACGCCGGCCGTATTTTACCTTGACAAGTGCGTAAGAGCGAAGCGAGGAAAGACCGCGGTAACCCTCCCAGTGCATATTATTCAGCATCCTCTTGATTGGCTCGGTCGGGCCGGATGCGTCGTGAAGAAAAAGCGGGAGGTCTCATCACGTCTAGCACTTCCTTGCTCAACCCGAGCCCCTACGGGGCACCCTACGGAAGGTCGATCCACGAAGGTTTCCCGGACCGCGGTTTCAAGCGACGAAGCCGGCTGGGGAGGCATAAGAAGAGCCGGGGAACCCTGAGAAACCGGCATCTCGTTGGGATTTGGTGGTCCCGCCACAACGTCTTTTCCCTTGGCCTTCTTTCGGGCAGCATCTCCTTCGGGATCAGACGGGGCTAGCCGCTTTTACGAGCCGTGGTCAGGAACCGGTGTGTCACTAATCGGGATAGCAAGGCTTTCTTCTAAGACCCGTGAGCGATTCATAAAGACGGCAAGTTGTTTCGGTCTACCCATAGCTCGGCCTGCAAAGGAAAAAGGATATCAGAACGATAAAAGAGGAACAAAAATGCAATTTAGCTGAGTATCAATAAAGTCATACTCGCGATAGCTTTCCGCTTAAGGGATCCCCCAGAGACCCCACGTATTCCCAAAGTCTCAGGAGGGTATCATCCTCCTCGTCCGAAAATGCTTGTGGAAGGAAGTCGTCGGGCCTCAATGTATGATGGTCCGTTGACCAGTAAAGGGGAAACCCCTCCTCGAGTTCCCCAGAGTCGGCCCTCCTCACAAACCAGGGGGCCCATCCCTTGAGGGCCTCGACCTTGACAAAGGCAGATTTGAAGTTCTTCCAGGACTCGCGGAAAGACTTGAAGAGTCTCCGATCGCGGATGCTTCGGAGAGTGGTCCACCCAAACCACTTTGTTGATTCGGTCGTTTGGATACCGGTCTCCATTGGGGAAAAGAAGGACATGAAGACCGGCATGCTACAAATAAAGTCCTTCTCCGCGCACAAGTTCTCAAAGGCAACGGCGAACGCCCAGCCGTTGAGATGAAGTTGGGAGGGCGAGGTGCAAGTGAGTCGGCAACTCGGTCCGGAAATCGGTGAAGGAAACCTCGCCCCAAAATAGTGATGACATCCGGTAGATGAAAAAGAAGTGAGGACCTCTCTCCTTTGAACGACCGACGTCTACGGATTCGGTTTTTGCGGGTAACCGCAGGACGTAACCTACCCCGTCCCCAACCCCGAGTTGTAGAAGATCCTTCACGGTCAGGGAGTTTTTCACCTGAGTAACCTTATGGCTTACGGCCGGGGTTAGCTCGTAGAAATTGGGGAAGGGTGGAAGTCTTTGGGACCCTTCATTCGAAGACCGGGCCGGGCCGGGATGAAGCCATGAGCACCTAGATATTAAAAATCAAAGAGCATTAGTGTGGGGTCGGTGAAAAGTATTGTCCCAAATAAGGGAGTTAGAACTACAATGAGACGGGATGAAGAAATAAGTGTTTCGTCTCCATCAAAGGATAATTCCCAGAGCAAGCACCTTCTCGGGCCTGGGATGGTTGCTGGGTTTTCTAGAAAGTTTTTGTAAAGAAGGATCGATGTCGGAACCTAAAGGAAGATTTTTTGGCAAAGAGCTTCCGATTTCGCGGGCGTACGGAAAGGCTCGAGCCATTAAGAACACCTAGAAAGGGGCAGCAGAAACTAAGAACCCACCCAGCAGAACCCAGAAAAACAGTAAATTCAAAAGCGATAGAAACCCAGAAGCGCAACGGAGTATACTTAGAAAAAACCACATGCATTATAGTAAGCCTAAGAGCGAAGTCGAAGCAAGAAATCACTGGGCAAGCGATAATACTGGTGAAAAAGAGGAAATGCGCAAGATTGACAGCGAAAGGCAATAGCTTGGATGCAAGGTAAACTCCACGAAGCCGAGAGAATAGTCGATAATGTCAAGAAGGGTTGACGGTTTTCGAAAAGAGAAATATATATAGACGTTTGGAATTTGAAAGGCCAAGAGTCGCGACGCGTTAGCTCCTTCTAACGGAATTGGAAACCCTACGCCAAGTGTCTGTCCAACGGAGTGTTTCAGGGGAAACGGCGAGAGCATTAAATGCGCACGAAAACCAAAGGCTACAATAATGACCAATCCGCAAAAATGACGGTTGAGTACTCAAAAACACCGAGAAAAAGAGCACGTGGATTCGACCCCGTTAGAAGTTACGGAGGCGGTTAGTTTTAACTCGGCCGGATTGGAGGGCGTCGGTTTTCAAGCCATTCCGTTACGGAGGCGGTTAGTTTTAACTTAGCCCGGATTGGAGGGCGGTTTGCTCAAAAAATTAATCCGTTACGGAGGGCGGTTAGTTTTAACTCGGCCGGATTGGAGGGCGTCGGTTTTCAAGCCATTCCGTTACGGAGGGCGGTTAGTTTTAACTTAGCCCGGATTGGAGGGCGGTTTGCTCAAAAAATTAATCCGTTACGGAGGCGGTTAGTTTCAGCTTAGCCGGATTGGAGGGCGGTTTGCTCAAAAAATTATTCCGTTCCGGAGGCGATTAGTTTTAACTTAGCCGGATTGGAGGGCGGTTTGCTCAAAAAATTAATATGTTCTTGAGGGCGGTTAGTTTCAGCTTAGCCCCGATTGGAGGGCGGTTTGCTCAAAAAATTAATCCGTTCTTGAGGGCGGTTAGTTTCAGCTCAGCCCGGATTGGAGGGGGTCGGTTTTCAAGACAATCCGTTCTGACGGTCGATTAGTTTCAGCTTTTTCCAGCCCGTCTGAAAGGGCGGTTTACTTTTAAGAAAGAACGGTTGGAATGAAGAAGCGCAAAAGAGAAGCTAGCATAAAACAAGATTTTCCATTAATAAGTGAACGGTTTTACATAACATTCATACGGGAAAATATTAATTGGTATTCATAAGCGGGATTACAACAATCTTGAAATAAAAGCTCGCCGTCATATGCGAAGGGATGAAGAACCCTCTCCGGCGGAAGGAGCTCTCCCGAAGTGCATCGGCAGGCATCCTTTTGGAATGTTTGGATACGGGGGACCTATTGACCCGTAGGCAGCCTGTGCAACCCCAACCGTGGCACTCCCAGGAGGCGATGTTTCCAGGTTCCGGCCAATCCACGGAAAGGGCACTGCCTGTACCCGACGGACCTTAGCTGGGATCCAAGTGGAAATATTACGCCGGGCATGTGAAGACCGGGCAAATACAGTTGGACTCCCAGAACCCGTCGGGGGATGTGGATGAAGACTAGCAAATACATTTGAAAGTCACCAATGGAAAGGACCATCGGCAGCATCTCAATGAACCTATGTCTCTTCTTCTTGGTTTTCTGCTTTCTCGCCGGAAAAATCTTTAAAGAGGAAAACGTAGGTCTGTGGCCTGATTCAAAGGGAATCCATATTTGTCCAGAATGGATTTTCATCTGCAAGATTCGGATGGGAAGAGAAAGGTTTCAAACTTTCAGGATGCGGAATAAGGCAAAAGAGTGAGAAATCATGCCCTTATATGGGCATTATGGACATTTATTGCCTGAACAGTTTTCATTCTCGTAACATAGAGAATTGCAAAAGATGATGGCGTTTTCTTATACGAGGGGGCACAACCGTCGAAAGCAATAAATTCCTGCTCTATGGGGAAACGTAAGCGCCGGCGGCAATAAATGCCTCCTAATAGGAAGGCGTGCGGATTGTGATTAATGTGTGCACTAATTGTGCACAAATCTCGAAAGGAATCATGATCATAAAGAGCGAAAATCGTATCCCTAGGGAGATAAAGTCAAAATAAATCGTGACTACCAATATCTTTTATGACAACCCAAATTGAGGGCAATATGTGGGAGACACCTAATACAGCGGTTATGGAACCAGGCAGGCATAATAGCCAAGGACGTCAATCTCGGTTGCCATGAGGTGGTAGTTATAGAATTGACGACTTTGAAGGCCGTGGTATTAGAACGAAGGGGAAGTCGGAGAAAGTCGGCAAAGTGACAAAAGCTCATAGCCGGTTATGACCGAGATCATAATAACGGTGTTGACCAAAAGATCACTTGTCGACACGAACCCCGGTCGCTGTCAAGGTCAAGAAAGTATTCTAAAGGAGAAAGCCCGTCATCTGTGATAGAGAACAGAAAGGCACAAAGAGCAAAAGGAGGCTCCTAGAAAAAGGAGGAAAGTCCGAGCTCGAACTCGGATGAACGATGGCCGGACTAGTCAACACGCTAATCTCAGCACGTCGGAAGCCCGCCATACCGAGCTTGGGGGCAACTGTTATAGACCAATATATTGGGCCAGGCAGGATCCCGGCCCAGTGGGGAGTCCACAGTAAAACCCCTTTATTTACCCAGGTAAATAGGGAACCGAGTAAATGGTCCCCCACTACTCCATCGTGCCGATATGTGCGGGGACCGTACGGTTAGTGGAGCGCGAGACCGGAGAACGTGGGACGTGCATAACTTAGTTTGAAGGATGGGAGCATTTGCATGAGAGTGAAACCCTAGGTAATCCCTATAAATAGGAGATTACCCACCAGGTGCACTCGAACTCTCTCTATTTCCATTACTTATCATTGTCACACGACACACACACACCCTACGGGCGAAACGCCCGACTGTGTTGCATCGTGATCGAGCTCTCTCGACGGTATCTCACCCATAGATACTATCGAGTCGGCACCTTTCACTTAGACTCAATCAGTGGAAGACCCTTTGATCCAAGATAAACCATTCCCAGCTCACTAGAGTTGGACATCTGTGTTCTACAACAGAACAATTAGTATCATCTTATATATTGTTTTGATTTATAATTATCTGTTATTATCTGTTTCTATTTTCCAGGTTATTTGATACTATTTTTAGGTCTAACTCATTTAACCTATAGCTTATCAAAGACGAACCCTTTAAAACTCAACCGATCTGCATTAACAACATATTCTTTCTCATATTATTCTTCAATTTCATTTGTTTTTCTTCCTTCTCATATCATCTTTTCCTTCTCCCATACATTTTACCTAATTTCATGAGAGTGCTCCTACAAATGTTAATCGCTCATTATAAGATTGCATGTTATTAAATATCCTTATCTTTGTTCATTTTCAAAGGCTTTTTACTCTATTCTCTTAAATTTCATAATTCCAAATGAAAAATGCATGTTTTTTTTTTCCATAACATTAAAAAATCAAAATGCATATTTTAATTTACCATCTCATCTGAAATTTTTTAAACACTGAATTCATTTCATATTTTTATTTTTAAACTCCGTTTTCTCTCTTCAACTCGTTTCTGTTTTTTTAAGCCATATCCATACATTGAAAACATGAGAGTAGTAATACTTTTCAAGTAAAAGGCATAATTATAGTCATGCAATACTTATTGGTGGTGGTGCTAGAATCATGTGCTTGCAGTCATTGAATTGGACAATATCAACACAGATAGACCCACTTGATAGAGATAAATATCGGGTTAAGATGCAATTTTAATAATAATGTTTTTCATCATAAGTGTCTAAGATGTAAAAGTAGACACAACCTTTTAAAATTCATGCAATTTTAGCAATTCCATTAAATTAATCCTACTTTTATTATACAAGTTTGGACCAATTAAATGAAATTGTTATAATTACTCCTTTTTAAAATATTGTTAATTTTACAATTTTCATATTTTAAAACTGAATTATGTGAGACGACGAAAAAACTTCATTATTAAAAAGGCTTTAACTCTTTGCCTTCTATTAGGGAAAACTTGATAAAATAAAAGAATAATAGTAATAATTCACTTATAATTTAATCCCTTAGTTATGACTCAGTGTAAGTATAATTCAGTTCCTGAATTTTTGACTCGCCTATAACTTGGTCATTTATCTTTATTTTTTTTTAATTATTACCATTATAATCTATAACTCATTTTGAGTCATCCTACGCTACATGAAATTTGCTTCCAACTCAAGGAAGGACCTCTAGAGAGGATGAGGAGCAAACAAAGGCAAGTCAAAGAGAAGGCAAGAACAAAGGCTGAGATTACAAGGATAGTAATATAAAAAATTTAAAAGATAAGAGATTGAGTTATAAGCAAGTCAAAAAAAATTTGGACTCTATCACACAAAATCGTCATTGCGGAATAGGTTATAAATTTGTTAAAATTGGAGGTCTAAGATTAGTTTTCCAATATTAAATCTGGACAGTGAGAATACGAAAATAAAGGAAAATGAGGGATGTTTCCAAGCTAACGAGACTCAAACGAGCTTCTTAAACACATATTTAACTACCATTTGTTTTTGGCTTCATAACATCAATGATTTCAAAGATCATAACCGTAATTCAAGAGAGACATGATTGAGAATACATTTATACAAGAAGCGCGACCACCTTGAGAGTTTTCGTTTTGGTCAAAAGCGCTTTAACTTTCGGTGGCCCCAATTTTTTTTTTTTTTAAAAGAAACGCCCATAAGGGACACGTGTGAAATCCTGCACGTTTGATCAGAAGATATACACTCCAAGGAAAAGAATTTGCGAGTCCACGGTATGGCCAAACATTATCGATCCTGTTTGCTAATTGTGGCAAACATTCGCCACTCATTTGGTCAACCAAGCCGAAAATCATTCCAAGTACCTGAAGACATTAGCATTATCTTTGTCTATTTCCAAGAAGTCTCGAGAGACCAAAGCTTCAATTCGCTTTTTAATTGCCTGCACATTAGGCTGTAAAATTACAAAATCAACAACCCCATTAGAGAGAGACTGAAATAGGGTGGAGATACAATTTGATTTAAGCAAGCACCATACAGACCTTGAAAATGCGACCCAACTGCTCAAAACACTCCATAACTAACTGTTGGTAACCCAAAACTTTCCGACTTTTCATGATTTGTACAATTGAGGCATCAATGGCATATCTTCTGTCCTTGTTTACATCCTCAACTACTTTTTTCTTCTCATCCACAGGAGGAAGAGGAATCTGCATGATGACGAATCACGTCATTCCAATTTCAATCACAGGAGAATGCAGAGAGAAAATAAGACAACCAAAGATAAAAATAAAGTAGAGAAAATAAAAACATAATATGAAATACCTTGATCCTCCTCATTTTGTCAGTAAATTTTGAATTGAATTCAAAATAATCAGTAGAAGATATTGATTTTGTGTTTGGTTCCTTGTTAAGTATCTTGTACTTAGCGCAGGACAAAGAGTGGAGTAGTCTAGTAACATCATCATCCGACAAATTCAGTTGAGTCATTATCTCCGAATAACTCAATCTATCTGAGGAATTGAAAAGCAGCAACGCAGAAGCCTATTGAAAAACAAGAGACAGCATTGAATCAGCCTACAGAAACACATAAGAAACTAAAGACCATGTAAATGTACAGCATGAAAGAATGGTTAACAAAAGGAATGCTAATAAGCATTTAAGGGGGCACTAGATAATTATGGTAAGAAATACAACCTGGTAGGTTGTAACGATCAGCTCCATGGTCTTTGGTTCAAATTTGCCACTAATGTTACAGGTACCCAATGAGTAAATCCATGTGAGTTTTCGGTGCTTTGTTGTTGTTTGATAAAAGTCCTTAAAAACTTCAACGCATCTTATCTAAAAAAACAAAGAAAAAAACAACAACATATAAGTGAGCAAATATAATCAACTAAACCAGACTAATATTGAAAGCTTAGCTTTATTGTTCATATAAACAAGATCTGGATGTACCATTTCAGCTGGAAGATTGAGATCAAAAGATTTGTAGCTAGGCCAGAAGCCAGTAGTCAGAACTGTAACTGTCAGGTCAATTCCAGGGTCTGCATTTGGATTACTGCTCAAGTACTCTTCAAAGATGGCTTGATTTTCCTTTGCTAGTGTCACATCTGTAACCTAGTGGAAGCAACAAGCATTTGGATAATCTCATCCAACATCCTACAGAAGCACTAGAATTCAAGATATGAATTATAAAATAAATTGAGAACACTGACCATTTTCTCCATCTTTGATGTGAACTGACCACCACATTGTTGCTTCAACTTTGTCAAAATGCTTCTCTCATGATCATCATTGGCACTTTTGTCAAACAGAAGCCTCCGTGCAAGCTTCTTCCTGCAAGAAATTAGAAAAGAACCTTATAAGTATTCAATTCAAAAAATCTTATTGAGAAAAAAAGGTGTTTTTGATATTTCAAAAGATACCAGTGGAGACGTCTATGAGAATAGCATCTGAAACAAAGTCAAAACCAACCTTTGGAAGCAATTTGCTTTTGGTATTATTTTATGAAGCTCTTTGGTATAAAATAATAATTAAAAATTAGACAAGCCGAACTATAAATCTGGAAGCAGCAGCAATTTAAAAAAAATTGCTAGAACAAAATTAGAAGCAATACCACTCAGCCAAATCACCCCTTAAAATGTTATTTTCTCTTGTTTTACCTATAGAATTCAGCAAACAAGTCTTTGTCACTGATATAGGCAAGCAGCTTGACCACCTGCAAAAGGGGAATGAAAACAATTTCAAAGTCAAAAACCTACTTCGTTCCTTTGTAAGTGTCTATAACATATAGAGAGGATCAGACCTTTTCTAGTGCTTCTTCAATTGCTTCATCACTCAATTTCTCACTTCCACCTTTCTTGAGAATATTATCACAAAACGTGGCAAGCAGTTCTGCACTTGAACCTCCAGCAACACCCTTGTTACAGAACACCTCAAAAGCTTCCTTAAGTGCCTGCAGAAACAAAAATTCAGATTTTCAGGCGCACAAGAATAATTTGAAGTAGAAATACAACAGCTTAAAACCATCTTCTGATCAAAACCTTGTGGTAAAGAGTATGGTTCTGAAAACACTCGTTCACATATGCCAGGTATTTGTCATGCAGCTCAATCACTTTCCGAACAAACTCCTGAAAAGACAAGTTTCAATTTCTACAATTGAATGAAAATAGAGTAAACTTGAAAATTAATAATTAAGGATTTTACCTGTTCCTGCAAACCTACAGTATCCCTTTTCTCTGCCTGCAAATATTCCAAGTTAAGAAAAATAGAACAAACCAAGGTCAGTCAAAATCAATAAATAAAAAAGGAGTATAGAGTAGTACACAACTTGATCAGGTTTCAATTGCTTTGCTGCGCATAAAATATGCAAGACAAATCGTTTCAATTCCATTATCATCATCTTGATATGATAACAAACATATTTTCTGAATTTGTTCAAGGAAAACAATTCCAGGGCATGATAATAAATTAGCCAAAAAGATATTCAAACCCAAGATTCGAACTTTCATTTCATCTTTTTTCCTTCCATAAACAGGCCTCTTTGGGTAAACAGTATATAGTTTGGAACATATAAGAGAAATAAACAATTCAAGATAACCCATAAACACCTGATAGGTGCATACTAGCATATGCTAGTCTTTCCCAATTACCGAGGAGAATGAACTTTCCAACAAGAAATGAGAAGAAAAATTACTAATGCAAACCCAGACCTTCTTGTTGCTACCTTCATCTTCAGCCAGCTTTACCAATGCCATGCCTTCAGTAGTAACATGCTGTATTGAGGAGAGAAAGAAAGTAATTAATGAGCAAGCTAGCAAAAATTAAATAAGATTTAAACTTGGAATGAAATATACAAAGCAAAAGACAAAAAATAAGAAAATGGCACCAACCTGCTTAAATATATTAGAAACAGGATCTAATGCTCGAGGAATTTTAGAGAAGAGTCTAAACATCCTTGACAAATCCTCAACCTAACCAATTCAAGGAAAATATGAAAATATGGCATCATATATGTCTTGAGCATCATGAGAGTTTAACCACATACCCTGTCATCTCTAAACAATGCATGACATCCTGAGTGTTCCTTCTCAAGAAGTTGCTTTGCATACACGGATAGCAGCTCATGTTGCACTTTCTAACGGAGAAAAATGTCCAGATTAATATTCAGCTAGAAGTGGGTGAGAAAGGAAGAAAACATTAAGAGATATTAATTATGGAACTTACCCAAGTGTAGAAAATTATAAATTTTTAAAATTGTGACGTTCTAGGTTTACGTATTTTCTAAATTTTATTTATTTTCTTTTTCCTATATTTTGGGCTCCCTATAAATAGCTATGTAGTAGCGTAAGTTGGCATTCATTTAAATTACATCATTATTTTTTTGTTTTTCTCTCCCACTTCCTCACGACCTTCTCTTTTTTCTGCTCCTCTTTCTCATTACTCTTCCCCTTTTCAACCACATGGACAATACTAAAGATATTCCATCCTTGATATAACACATTTTTTATGAAATTTGAAGCCAAGAACAAACCTCAAGTAACTTTGGCACACTACTAGAATGCAAGTACTGAGCAACCTTCTCTTTCTCCCGTTTCAAGCACTCCTCAGCCTGTAATAGAAGGTGCAAGAACAAGTAGTAATTATAATTGTCCAATAACAAAACAAAACAACAAGACACATCATGCAAAACTGAGAATACCACACCTTCAGCATATAATCAGGGAGAGAATCTTCTAAGATCCAGTTTGAAGCCTTCCGGGAATAATAGGAAGAAGTGTCTTCGAGCATGGCTGATTCAAAATCATTCTCATAGCAATCCATACCAATTTCAACAAATATATCTAAGACATTCTTTAACAGAGCCCGATCAATATGTTTTCCCTCGCGATCTTGATCAATCTTTACGTTTCAATGAATTGGATTAATAACAATCTAATTTCGCAATTTTGAAAACCATGGTTACATTAAAAGAAGAAAAACATACAAGAGAAATTACTGCATCCCTCACTTTCCCATTTATTTTCTTGTAGACCTGTTAACAACACAACAAATATGATTATCTTGAAATTAAGAAGTATTAGACCGAGACAATGCTATCGAAATTTAATTAGCAGTAGCATACAAGGTTAATATGACATGTAATCATTACAAACGTAGACAGAGAATAGCCAGAACACCATGCCAGGTTAAGTAGTAGCAATACCAGCTCACGGAAGCAAGTCAATCCAACATCTTTAAGGGACGGAGGTGACCCCTTAGCAGTGAAATACCGATCTAGATAGCAAAAGAAGTGAGACATCCACCTAACCATAATTTGGTTATTTTCCCACCTCTTTACAAGTTCTATCAACATAAACTTGCCATGTTTTTCTCTCAAAGCAGGTTGAACCTAAACCAAAACAGTAAGAAAGCTTTTCAGATGAAATCATGAGATTTAGAGCTGAAATTTGTAAGAAATATATTGATCAAAATAATTAACAACTAACAAACATAACATATTCCAGAAATGAATTGTGCAAGACATCGGGAAATTGCCAACCACATTATTCAGTAATTATATAGGAATGATAAATCCCAACATTGGTATCATATATCCCAGTATTAAACGTACTCCGCATCAATACCCATATAATGGCATTACTCACCGTTGATACTATATAATCTTCAAAAGAATCCCTGTACTTGTCATAGAGTTGTTGGGGATAATTGTGGGGAGGTCTTTGAGTACACATATTGTAGATAATCCTGTGAAAGGATTTAAGGAAAATGTAGCTCCTGATAAGAAATATAAAATCACCTCTAGTAAATATTCAATCATGTAAGGAATTGTAACAACTCCGAGAAGGATACGTATATAGCATCGTGATGTCCTTTGAACTGAATTGTTCCTCGGGCAGCCCTTCTAGATTGTTCTTCAGCTTCGTGATGCCTTTCTGAATAAGGTCCCATCGTTCTTCTTGGTCGATGACAACTCCTCCTTCTTCGTGATCACTCATCGACATTTCAGCAAACCACGTTTTCAGCCCAGATACCAAAATCTGCAAAGTAGACCTAAAATCTTTAAATTACAACGAAAATTCCAATCAAACAGATGACAACTTCAAAACATCCACACCCAATCAAGAACACCAAAACAAAATGTCATTAAACCCCAAAAAGAATAACTTCAAATTTGCCGCCAAATTTTACTGTCCATCAATAAACCACAGCCGAGTAACTTAATCTATAGCATCAAACCGCCATCAGGTACAAAACGAGAAGATTAAGCAGAAGACGGCGGATGCACGAGATCACCGAAAGAGGGCAATGAAAAAATATACATACGGTACAAAGATGAACACTGTCGATACCCTGACGAAGGAGACACCCCAATGGAAGCAGCAAGTCGAAACGAAACCCAAGAAATAATCGATAGAGGAGGGAATGTTGCAAAAGGATGAAGAAGACCGTTATGAGAAAGGGCAAATTCTTATTTCTTGAGCGCGAAAAATTGAAAGAGACATGGGGACTGCTCAACTTCCAAGTTCAGAAGCAGTTATTAATAAAATATCATACACTTTACTTTCCTATTTTATTATTTCTGACGCACCTTTTATTTAATTAATTCATAGACGTATAAAAATAGCTAAAAAACATTTCCAGCAGTATCAAAATAGCTAATTGATGACCCCATATTTTTTATTTGCTAAAATAATCCCATCTTTTCAAAAATATTTTCATTAAAATGTAATAAATTCTAATTCTATATTAGAAATACTGATTTTTCACCATAATTATTCAACAAGGCACAGAAAATTATTAATTGCTTTTAAATTTTTTGAAATGCTTATATAGCATGCACGCATGCACGTAAGAACCGGAAAAAAACGAAAGAGCAAAGGCCTAGCTTAATTTGATGATTATTATAAGACGCATACTAACAATTCTCATAAACCAATAAAAACAGTTAAAGTTATTAAATTTGTCCTAAAATTTAAATAATTTCAATTATTACCCCTACTAATTACATCAAACTCTAATTTCATATTTATTACTTTCTCCTACTACCCTTATTAAATATGGACATATGGAAAGAATATTTAATGCTCTTTGAAAACAAGCAAGTAGAGCAGGGAAATAGGGCCAAGCCCGTCAGGTCGGCCCGCTTAAGCCCTAGCCTTCAAGGGTCAGACTTGTAAATTGGAGCTTCTGGATAAAGTTGGCCCTATAGGGCTGAGGCTTAAAAAGGCCGGCCCGTTAGGCCCTTTATTTTTTTTCGTTGACTTGACCGTTTAATTTACTAATTTATATGTATTTTGTATTTGTTAGAGAGTTATTTTTTCATTTAATTATAAATACATAATAACTATACTTTAATTTTGTAATTTGATTTATTATTTTTTACAGATAAAGATTATGGATGTATTCATGATGTGAGAGAAAATATTCTTGATATTTTTACTCATAAAACAAAGCCTACTACTTGAAGGAATCACAATCAAATGTCTTTGAAATTGATTATAGTAGTGAAGAAGATGAAAATGATAGTTGATAAATCCCAATTTTAATATATTTTACCTCAACTTATTCATTTATTTTGGAAACTATTTTAGACTAATTTGAAATTTATAAATCTGAATTAATTATGAGATTATTGGGCTTAAATTATTAATATTTTGATTGCTATCTCATGATTAAATAATATTTTTAAATATATGATAGATCACGATTTTATCATATTAGAAGATCCTATAGTGCAAAATTTTTCAGGGAAGCTGAAATGAAATCTAATGTTGAAATTGCATTGCACTTCCTAAATTTTAATGGGCTCAAGTTGATACCCAAAAATCCATCTCTTCCTTCCTATTAATTAACCTAGCCGCTATATTGAGAGAGACGTAGTATGTTCAGTGAATTGAGAGAGCCGCAAAGAAGCACGCTGAGGAAACGTGAATCTGGGACGAGAGGGGAGTGTTTCCAATTCCACCTTCACCTATTTCATCAATCCATTCCACTCTTCTCTTATATTCGCACAGCAACGCAACATCCAACGGTTTAATCATTAATCATTCATTCACAAGCTGTCTTTCCGAATCTTTGTTGCTTGAAGGAGTTTTAAGAGCAGATTTTCATGGTAGCTTAAGCTTATTTAGGAGGTAATTTGGAGGAGCATGGATGAAGTTATAAGGCCTAGGAACTTACACTTGAAGACCATAAGGAAGTGTTATTCTTTTTATCTTTTTAATTTAAGACTTGAGATAATTTAGTTTTAAATGATTTCAAATTGGGTTAATTAAGAACAATCTAGTTTTAGATTGTAAACATATTTTTGTATTAGATTGATAATTTGGAGTTTTTATACTTGAGACAATTGTCGGATTTTTGTTTGCAACATTTAGATGTCAATTGAATTTTTAACTGAGTTTTCATTATTAATTTAATTAACAATTTGGTTTATCATCTTAATTGTTTAATTGGGTTGATAAATTGCCTAGTTGTTAAATTGGATAATTGTAAACAATATTTCTAATTTTTTTTTGAAATTTAAATGTGATTGGTTTTTAATAAGTTTAATTAGCCACCGCTTATTTCATCATGAGTTTTCTAGTGGAATATATTCCAATTTTTCATTAATCTCTCTTCGATCTAATTAATTAATTTGGGCTAAGAAAGTTAACTCCATGTGAATCCTAAATTATCTCATTCATCATCCTAATTGAACTAGATCTTTTTTGTTTGATTTGCTTTTAATCAATTTTCTTCTTAGGATTTATACCCCAAAAAAAAAATCTTCTTAGGATTTTAATTATTCTCTCCTAACAAACCCCCCAAAAAAAAAATTTGCATTCAAATTCATATAACTTAGTTTCATTTTCATTTAGGTTTTAGGCTCAATTTCCATCTTACATTTAGTTAGTTAATTGCACATATAGGTAGTAGTGTACGTCTTGCATTATAGTTTAGGTCCAATTTTATTCCATTGCATTTTTCATCACCTAAATTCAACATAAAGAAAACCCACAACTTGCTCCTTACGAGAATGACCTAGGTTGACCCTAAACTGCATAATAAATTAGAACTTAGTTTAATTGATTGCTTTAGTGATGAAACATCAATAGTCATTGTACACATGTTGCTTCATGGTAAGTTTGTTTTGCTTTGTATGAGTTACTTGTAGACAATACTTTATTCTTGATTATGAATTAATAACTGCGTTTGTTTATTGTATTAAGCGTGTTGTGTAGACATTAATGTTAACAACATATATTTGATAAATTAAAACTTTAATTGTTGTATTTTCTTAATTATATTTCTTTAAAAAAATGCAAGAAACATAATTTTAATTCATAAAAATGTTTTTCGACCCTGGGCGCATGCTCTCGGGTCGGGCCTTTAAAAACAGATACTTTTCTTACCTGAGGCCTAAAAGGGTCGACCCTAATACCCAACTCTATATGCAAGTGCCTTATAAAAAAGATCAAAAATACTTATTAGTTGGTACTTTATAATAATGACCAAAGGAGTATTAGTGTATGATGTGAGGCTTGAAAACCACTTACAAAGACATCAAAATGAGTCAATTGGAGCTGACCTATTTAAATCCGCTTAAGTCAATGACCAGATTTGTATTTTGTGGGGTGTAAAGAGAAATTGAACTTAAAAGAGTCAGTCAATTTAAGTTGGAAAATAAAACGGTCGTCAGCTCGTTTTTTTTTTTGGCCAAAACAATCAAATTTTATTACCATCAAAATAAGATCTACAAACACCAATAGTCGAAGCCAAAGAAAACACTCCAAAAAGCCTATCATTACAACCTAATCCACAACTTACCAAAGAAAATTCAACAAAACAAGAAACCTATCATTACAACCACTCGACACCTAACCAACAAATTCAATAAAGCAAGTAAAGCAAAGTCAACAAAGCAAGTAAAGCAATTACCTAATCTTTGAAATTAACTACAGCTAACCTATTCCTTCCTTGTCAGTATTAACAACTAGTTTGCTGTAAGGACCTCTGAATAACTCGATATCAGCTTCCAAAATATTGCTTAGAGAAGATGTGGGAAAAATCAACCAATCATGTTGATGCATCTTCCTTGCAGCGTCCACTGCCAGATTATCTGCAGCTTTATTGCCTCCCCTAGAAACAAGGGAAACCAAGTCACCTTTCCTCTTATCAAGTGAATCCAGAATTTCCTTCAGCAAATCCCTGCAGCGCCAGTCACAACCTTCAGCAGACTTATTCAGGAGCATTCTATATAAAATTTCACAGTCAGTCTCAAAAATAATATTCATATCAGGAAACTTATCTCTTTGACGGATAGCTTCCACAAATGCTATACACTCAACTTTAAAAGGAGAATCCACAATTACTGATTTCGCCACCCCTCCCGTCAGGTTACCTCGGTGGTCCCTAAAAATTACACCAATTCCTCCCTCTCCAGAAGACACCCGATAAGCTCCATCAATATTAGCTTTAATCATTCCTATCGGTGGGGCCTTCCATGCCAGGTGGCGCACCATATCAGGTTTGTACACACGTTTATTGTCCTTTTCCTCCTGCTTCCTAGATCTCCAAAACTCCTCCACCTGTACAGCCACCCTTTGCATTACCTCATTAGCATCCGGCCATATCCCACTAAACACCCAATCACATCTTTTCTTCCATATCCACCAGCATGTTGTTACAAACAACGACTTTCCATACTCCCCCAGCCAACAAAACATATAGCCACTTATCGCATCTTCTCATATCCCATTTACTGAACTTAAGTCCTAGTGAGCTTCCAAACCAACATAGTTTGACCCACGGGCATAAGAAAATTAAATGCTCAATAGTTTCAGTCTTATCTAGACAAATAGGGCAGAGGGGGTTCATACCACACTTGCGTTTAAATAGAGCCTCCTTCGTCGCTAAAGCTCCTGCTCCCAGTCTCCATATGAACTGTTGAACCTTAGGTGGGGCAACCACCTTCCAAATGCATTTCCATAATGATTTGGGTGTAGAATATGACGTACTTGGATCCCTCACTGAGTTGTCCTCCCTGTTGCTCCTAGCCACCGCATAACCAGACTTCACAGTGTAACTACCATCCTTGTTTGCCAGCCATATAGGATAGTCGTCACGAACAACATGTGGAATGGGGACCTTCAGTATCATCATCCGCGCCTCATTACTAATTTTCAAACTAATAGTTTCCAGATTCCAGCGTCCATTTACAATAAGCTCAGCTACCTTCAAATTTTCATCCTTAGCTGACGGAGAAAGGTTCTGCACTTTGCATCCTGGTAGCCCTCGTACCCACTGATCTTTCCAGACATAGGTGCTTCTACCATTTCCTACACTCCAACAAAGCTATTTTAGCAACAGATCACGCCCCTCCAGTAAGCTATACCAGGCCCATGAAGCACGTCTGCCCCTATTTGCATTAAGGAAGGTCACCTTAGGGAAATAGATACCCTTAAGGATCCTGCACCACAAGTCATCGGGCTTAGTCAATAGCCTCTATGCCGTCTACGCTAGAAGTGCTTTGTTAAAAGCTAATAGGTCTTTGAATCCCGTGCCTCCATCCCATTTCCTCTTAGTCATAAGTTTCCAATTCTTCCAGTGAATGGAGCCCTTCTCTCCTTTATGGCCCCACCAAAAGTTTGAAATCAAGCGTCGTCAGCTCGTTTAAATCTTCTTTTTTGGGCGACAAAAGAAGAAATAGTATTGAGATCAAATAAAGTTATACTATTTCATAAGCAGAAAATAAAACAACCAAAACAACTCGAATGGGAAAATATAACACCAAAAACTAACAAGTAAACTAGAAAATTAAAAGTTCTTTGATACATCAAGAACATAAGAGTAAATCTGAAATTTCCTCAACATCATACGTCAAATAAGCCTGCATGCAATTGGGATAACGTCAAGATGCCCAAACTAAACGGAAAGACCTTTCTAATGAAATTTCCTCAACATCATATGTCAAATAAGCCTGCATGCAATTGGGATAAGGTCGAGATGCTCAAACTAAAGGGCAAGACCTTTCTAATGAAGCTTTGTCAATTCATCTTTCTACCAAATCTACTTTTATAGAAACACATATCACTACTAGAAAATGCCCTATTTGTGACAGAATTTGTGAGGGAAAAAAAATTCTGTCGCAAATTTAGGTAAATTTGCGAGGAAAATTTTTTTCCTCGCAAAATATGACCATTTTGCGAGGGAAATTTTTTTCCCTCACAAAAAATAACCATTTTGCGAGGGAAAACTAGTTCCCTCGCAAAATTGATAGAAATTGGGTTGCAAAATAGTCATTTTTTGCGAGGGAACAATTTGTCCCTCGCAAAAAGCCTTCAATTTGCGAGGAAAAAAAATTTCTCTCGCAAAATGGGCATATTTTGAGAGGGAAATTTTTTTCCTCGCATATTGAAGGCTTTTTGCGAGGGAAAAACTGTTCCTCGCAAAAAATGACCATGCGGGAAAAAAGTCACCTTGTTTTTGTGGTTCCCTCACAAAACACCCTCCATTTTGCGAGGAAACATTAGTTCCCTCGCAAAATTTCCCCCAATTTTCCCAATTTTGCGAGGGAACTAGATTTCCCTCGCATAATAGTGACTTTTGCGAGGGAAACTTAGTTCCCTCGCAAAAAATTATGTTGATGTCTCCAAAACCCTAGCAAACTTAGTTCACTATGAGAAGAGCCTCCACCCTTGCCTCCTTTGCTGTCTCCAAAACCCTCGCCGCTGAGCATGGCTGAGAAATCTTCGCTAATGAACTCGAAGAAGTCGTATAACGCCGTCTTCTACCGTCGCTCTGGTTAGTATTGCTCTGTTTTGCCCCTTTCGAAGGTTCTATGTTGATGATTTTCCCACACAAGATTATGTCTCTGTCCATAGTCGAGGCTGAGAAATCTTCACTAATGAACTCGAAGAAGTCGTCGTCGCCATCTTTTGAATAAGAATAATCCGATTGATAAAAGTCGCCATCTTTCTAAACCGGTCTTGTGCTTCTTTATCAAACTGAAATTCTCTGTCTCCCATCATCTTCGGAGCAAATCAAAAGGTCATTCAAACAATTACCTTTATTTTGAGAATTTCCAAGTTTATTTACTGACGAGTAGCCTCCAAGAAAGCAATAAACGTTTTAGAGGTTTAAGATACTAAACTAATTGGATATTGTGATCTGAAGAAGTTAGTATCGGAGGCTTCTTCCTTCCGGGACGATCCTCGCCAACCATGTGCTCCTGCTCTCAAGAAGATCCAGTCTCTATTCGACAAGTATTGTCCTTTTTCATTCTGAGAGCCGGCTTGGATTTTTCAATGCGAACAGGATATTGTGTTAATAAAACGTGTATGGTATTTGGCAGGTTAGAGCATGGGTTTTACAGTATCTCCAGGATGAGAGAATCTGCAACACATAGATACAAGGTCTTTCACATACCTGTGGATTGGATGCTTGATACAGGATATGTGAGCCAGGTATGTTATTTCAATCTATTTATTTTTTAATTAATCAATAAAGATGATAATCTACTTGAAAAATGTCTTGTATCTGGGAACACCCTTACTTTTTGTAATGTTTTATGTAACGTTCTTGGTTGGATTCGCTGAGTAATAAATCTAGCTAGGATGGATGGGTACACGGGTATTAGTATATTGTAGATTCTAGATGGGGAATTTAAAAACATTTGGGAGCAAGTGGGAGCACCAAAGATTGTTGCTGCTGTAACTGATTTTACTTGTGGCATTGTAATTGGCTTGTGCATTTTGAGGAACTTTTTTGAACTCTTCTGCTACTTACAAGTGTTTTTGCATCAATTATTAGCCCTTGAATTGTAATGCAGTCTCTTGGAATTTTAGGATAATGTCTCATTTATTTTGAACTGGTGTTGCGGGAATTTAAGATTGAAAATTTACAGATTTGCACAATAGAAAAGTGTGACATTACTTGTCATGTTGCCTTGTTTGTGCGTTAGTTTTAGGATGCAATTGTGTTAAATCTGGTTGATTCATATTTTTCATCCCTTGATTTGTGTGATAGCTTGGTTTAAAACAATTTCTACATCAAGTATGCTATTAATCTAATCATCTACATATATATACTTATATTATGTGCACCGGCAAGAACCGTGGGATGGTGTGACCCTGGATTCATACATACAAGTTTTCTGAAGGATTTATGGCCCAACAAAAGGTATGTATTAATTTAAAGTGTTTCTGTTGAATCGTAACTTGTAGGCAAAAACCAAAAAAGGACTTATGCGAATTGAGTTGATATCAAATGAAGAACAGAACATATCTCAGATAACTTAATCAATTTTTTTTTTATGAGATCCTTTTGCTGATGGTTATGGAAATAATTGTGGATTTTGAGAAAATCCATGCCTCTTTTATTCTTTTATCCTTCATCACTTGCTTTAGTAAGAAAGCAAAGTCTTTATTGGTTGATTGTTACTGCAGCTAAAATATTGACTTATGCTGCGAATTATAGATAACATTGCAAATTTACCTACAGCAGTTCAATGTACATGATACTTGCACTTTCGTTTTTACTATTTTAGTATTTTTCAGGTACACATACAGGCTCGGACATAGATTATTTGATGGTACAATTGTTTGGAGTCAAGGATACCAGTTCAAAGCACCTCCTTTCCCAGGGCAAGATTCACTGCAACATGTAGTCATATTCGGCGACTTGGGAAAGGTTTTATTTTCTCTTTATTTTCTTTTTGTGTGTGTGAAAATTCATTTTTTTTTTATCTGAATACAAACCATTCAGTGTATGTTACATCATAGATGAGATCATTTAGTTATTTGGATCTCAAATAGTTTTTGCTCCACTAGGAGGATAGGTTACTTTTTTCTTACATGTCATACTCTTGTTCTGTTTTACATTGCCAATATTCTTTCCAAGAAAGGATGTTATTCATTTTATTCAATCCTTAGTCTCTTGGCCATCAGCCAATAACTTTCTTCCGAGAGGTTGGTTTGTGGTTATTTTTATGGTAAAATGCTGTGGTGTTCATACTGTTAAAGAAATCCTTCTTATGACAATCCAATATCAATTATAGGTTCTTGCATTATGCGACCATCCAGCCATTTTGGACAAAAGTGAAATGCAAGGTTTGTTCAGGTAATTAACAAGATGGTAGATTTAATATTTTCAATGTTATAATTTATTAATTTGTCACTTAGCCTTTTTATTCTTTCAGTTCTATTTTACATATGTAAATTTTATCCTATTAGTTGTTATTTTATCCTTATGGAAATGAAACCAGATTATAAATCCAGGCAACCCAACTGGGTAGGTGAATTGAAGGGAAAGTAGTAACATTAATGCAATAGAGTATTTAAGGTTTGAAGCTGAGCATGCTAAATACTAGAACATGGATTTTCTGTCATGCCTCTAGGTTCTTTCTGAGGAAAACCAGCGAGATATTGTCAAATTTTGCAAGGAAGAAGGTTTGGTTCTCTTGGCCGATGAGGTAACTGGATTTTTGTTGAGAATTTCATACACTATTAAAAGTGTATGACACCTTGATTGAAACCTCTATCATTTTGCAGGTGTATCAAGAAAATATTTATGATATACAAGTCTTTATTTTTAAATTTTTTATCTAATTGTTTTAATTTTTTCCTGATTTTTTATATTTTTTTAAAAAAATAAATTGAATTTTGCGAGGGAAAAATGTTTCCTCGCAAATTCTCCATTTTTTTTTTTTTTTTTTTTAAAAAAATAAATTGAAATTTTGCACAAATTTCGAAAATTTTGCGAGGAAAGAATGTTCCCTCGCAAAATCCAGAATTTGCGAGGGAAAAATGTTCCTTCACAAATTTTTGAATTTGCGAGGGAAAAATGCATTTTTGTGAGGGAAAATCGTTTTGCGATGGTTATTTTTGCGACGGCACTTTTTCCGCCACAAATCAGTTTTGCGAGGGAAAATGCATTGTTTTGAGAGAATTTTTCCGCCGCAAAAAACAATTTTTTTTTTTGTAGTGTATATAAGAATGGTTCCACACCAAATTTCTCGAAACTCATTTAAATCGACAATAATATATTTCAAATATTTTAATTGTTCTACTATTGCGTATGCCTGATGACTTGATTATGCTTTGGAAGTTGGGAATCAAGAAAGAAGTAAGAGAATAAAGATATCTAAAGAGTTTTATGCTTAAGTAGTAAAAGAGGGGAAATTGATTATGAATGCGTGAAAAGTTTAAATTGAGTCAAGGTTTTGTGTCTTATCATTTCCCATTCATCCGTTTCCACATTTTATCAGGATTTTAAAACTTGCACAAGTTCATTTTTAAAAATGATTGTGTAATAATTACTAATAAAAAAAATAGTTCTTTTGTTTTCGTGAACAAGATGGGGGAAAAACAAGTTGTTTCCTTATTGTTTTTCTTTAATTTTTTGGAATGTGATAGTTCCTTCAAAATTTAAACAATAGTTTTTTTTTTTTGATACCAAAACAATAGTTTATTAACATAAGCATTGATGACAATTAATTGATTTGGTTTAGTTCTATAAGTTTGACACTTTATGTCAAAATTTTGGACCTGGAATTCGACGGATTCATGAAATACTCACATAAAACCAAAGCACCCATGATAACACGATTATATTAATAACACTATTATGGAATATTACAGTTATGTACCCAAGATGTTCTATAAATTATATTTTAATGCTATTACGTTTGGGCCCTAATCGACTAAAGATGAAGGCATATTCCAAGACTTTATGTTATTAATATTTGTAATTTGAGTTAACAATTCCATGAAATTGTTTTTTTTTCAAAAAAAAAAATAGATGTTTTAGAATAGAAAATCTGATTTTTTTAAAAAAAATCTTAAATCTTGCTGCCTAGACCTAAACCTGCATGTTAGAAAGCCACTGGATTTCAAAAATGAATGAATTTTACATAGTAAGGCTTTCTAGGTATAACTCTTTTAAATTAGAGCCTATGAAAAGTCAACTCTTTAAAGTTCAACCGACATGTATTGACAGCTTTTTGTTCTCTCTCATATTCTTCTTCTTTAAATTTCATTTGTTTTTCTTCCTTTTCATATAGTCTTGTCCTTCTCCTATACATTTTTAGTGTGTTTGGTTTGAAGGGAGGCGATGAAAACTAATCTTAAAGGTTAATATTATCCTATAAAATTAGTCTCTCCTCCCTCCCTTCAAACTAAACACACCCTTTTCGTAATTTCACCATTTACGTAATTTCATGTGAGTCTACAAATATTAATGGATCATTATGAGATTGCATGATATTAAATAGCCTTATCTTTGTTCATTTTCAAAGTCTTTTTACTCTCTTCTCTTAATTTCACAATTCCAAATGAAAAATGCATGTTTTTTTTTTTTTATCATAACATTAAAAAATCAAAATGCATATTTTAATTTACAACCTCATAGGAAGTTTTTTAAGAAAACACTGATTTCATTTCACATTTTTATTTTTTAACTCATTTTTCTCTCTCCAACTCGTTTCTGTTTTTTTAAGCCATATCCTTACATTGAAAACATGAGAATTATTCTTTTCAAGTAAAAGGCATAGTTATAGCCATGCAATAGTTATTGGTGTTGGTGCTATATATAATCATGTGCTTGCAGTCATTGAATTGAGTCATATTGGTAGTTAGAATATTTTTCAAGTAGTACAAATAAGATATTTTGCTATCATAAATTCATAATGACTCAAAAGATTATGTGATTGTTTGAATTAACGGTAAAAGCTGTTTTTCCACCGTGATTTATTGTTTATGAGGTAAGTAAGTACGTGATATTCCCTCTGGTTTTTATTATAATGCACCAATTACCAAATATATTTGATCTTTTTTATAAGGCACTTGCTTGTTCCAAGACACATTAATTATTATTTTTCCACCCATAATTAATAAAGGTAGTGGATGAGAGTAATAATTAATATAAAATAGAGATTAGTGCAATTAGTATAGGTAATATTGGAAGTTACTTAAATAGTAGGATAACTTTATTCTGTTTTTATTGGTTTGTGAGAATTGGTAGTTGATGCCTTATAATAAAGACCAGAGGGAGTATGAGTTTTGTCTCGATTTACGTAAAGGTGATCTTATTACAACGGCAACTAAAACAAGCACTATACATGTGAGTTGGAGTTATATATGTCCAAAGGAGCAAAGACGGGGTAAGATCAGTTGATGAACAATTGAAACATGGTCATTAACAAAAACAAAAAGCCTTAACAGAGACTTGGCGCAAAATGCCTATGATCAAAAGGTACATAGAGACAATTGATACAGACACTAGCTATTGAAATACCATTTAAGATCGTCCTAAATAAATCAGCAAATTAAAGTTTGGCATTTTAATGTAATACTATAACTAAGTTGAAGGTGGTTGGATTCTACCCTTTCTTTTCTTTTCTTTTCAAAATCTCATATCCACCTTTTGATTAAAAAAAATAGATAGATCATATCAATATATTATAAAATTATTATTAATAATATAAATAAATAAATTTAAATTGTTAAAATCTAATATGCACTATTCATAACCACAATACATACAACATAATAAAATTTTAATAAATACCGGGTTAAGATGCAATTTTGACAATGGTGTTTTTGGTCATAAATGTCTAAGATGTAAAAGTAGACATAATTTTTAAAATTCATGCAATTTTAGCAATTTCATTAAATTAATCCTAATTTTATTATAAAAGTTTGAACCAATTAAATGAAATTTTTATAACTATTCCTTTTTAAAATATTGTTAATTTTGCAATTTCCATATTTTAAAACTGAATTATGCGAGACAATGAAAAAACTTAATTATTAAAAAGGTTTTAACTCTTTGCCCTCTATTAGTGGCAGGGAAACCTTGATTTTTTTAAAAAAAAAAAAAATTCACTTATAACTTAATCCCTTAATTATGACTTGGTGTAAATATAGTTCAGTTACTGAAATTTTGACTCACCTATAACTTAGTCATTTATCTTTATTTTTTAAAATATATTATTGCCATTATAATCTATAACTCACTTTGAGTCATCCTATGCTGCATGAAATTTGCTTCCAACTCAACGAAAGACGTTTGGAGAGGACGAGGAACAAACAAAGGCATGTCAGAGAGAAGACAAAAACAAAGGCTGAGATGAAATTATAAGGATAGTAATATAAAAAATTTAAGAGATAAAAGATCGAATTATAGGCAAGTCAAAAAATTTATAAACTCAATCGCACAGAGTCATAATTGAGGGAATAAGTTATAAATTTGTTAAAAATTGGAGGCCTAAGATTAGTTTTCTCAATATTAAATCTGAACACTGAGAATACGAAAATAAAGAAAAATGAGGGATGTTTCCAAGCTAACGGGACTCAAACGAGCTTCTTAAACACATATTTAACTACCATTTGTTTTTCGCTTCATAACATCAATGATTTCATAGATCATAACCATTAACCACTATATTTTTTATATGGCAAAAAAATGGTTTGTTTTTTAGTTTTTTAAAAAAACGAGACATGATTGAGAATACAAAAATTGTGACCACCTTGAGAGTTTTCATTTTGGTCAAAAAAACGCCCACAAGGGCCACAAATGTGAAATCCTGCACGTTTTAAGCAGAAGATAAACACTCCAAGACAATTTTTTTTGCAAGTCCACGGTGTGGCCAAACATGATCGATCTCCTTTTTCCTAATTGTGGCAAACATTCGCCACTCATTTGGTCAACCAAGACCAAAATCATGCCAAGTACTTCAATAAATGAACATTATCTTTGTCTCTTTCCAAGAAGTCTCGAGAGATCAAATCTTCAATTCGCTTTTTAATTGCCTTCACATCAGGCTATAAAATTACAAAATCAACAACCCCATTAGAGAGAGACAGAGATAGGGTGGAGATACAATTTGATATAAGCAACACCATACAGACCTTGAACATGCGACCCAACTGCTCAACACACTCCATAACTAACTGTTTGTAATCCAAATCTTTCCTACTTTTCATGATTCGTACAATTGAGGCATCAATGGCACATCTTCTGTCCTTATCTACATCCTTAATTACTTTTTTCTTCTCATCCACAGGAAGAAGAGGAATCTGCATGATGATGTATCACGTCTTTCAAATTTCAATCACACGAGAGACTGCAGAGAGAAAATAAGATAACCAAAGATAAAAATAAAGTCGAGAAAATAAAAACATAATATGAAATACCCTGATCATCTTCATTTTGTCAGTAAATTTTGAATTGAATTCAAAATAATCAGTAGAAGATATTGATTTTGTGTTTGGTTCCTTGTTAAGGATCTTGTACTTAGCACAGGACAAAGAGTGGAGTAGTCTAGTAACATCATCATCCGTCAAATTCAATTGAGTCATTATCTCCGAATAACTCAATCTATCTGAGGAATTGAAAAGCAGCAATGCAGAAGCCTATTGAAAAACAAGAGACACCATTGAATCAGCCTACAGAAACACACAAGAAACTAAAGACCTCATAAATGTACAACATGAAAGAATGGTTGACAAAAGGAATGCTAATAAGCATTTAAAGGTAAAAGGGGGCACTAGATAAATGTGAAAAGGTTATGGTGAAAAATATAACCTGGTAGGTTGTAACGATCAGATCCATGGTCTTTGGTTCAAATTTCCCACTGATGTTACAGGTACCCAATGAGTAAATCCATGTGAGTTTTCGGTGCTTTGTTTTTGTTTGATAAAAGTCCTTAAAAACTTCAACGCATCTTATCTAAAAAAAAAACAAAGAAATAAACAACATATAAGTGGGCAAATATAATCAACTAAATCTAGACTAATATTGAAAGCTTAGCTTTATTGATCATATAAACAAGATCTGGATGTACCATTTCAGCTGGAAGATTGAGATCAAAAGATTTGTAGCTAGGCCAGAAGCCAGTAGTCAGAACTGTAACTGTCAAGTCAATTCCAGGGTCTGCATTTGGATTACTGCTCAAAAACTCTTCAAAGCTGGCTTGATTTTCCTTTGCTAGTGTCAAATCTGTAAACTAGTGGAAGCAACAAGCATTTGGATAATTTCATTCAACATCCTACAGGAGAACCAGAATTCAAGATATAAATTAAAAAATAAATTCAGAACACTGACCATTCCCTCCATCTTTGATGTGAACTGACCACCGCATTGTTGCTTCAACTTTGTCAAAATGCTTCTCTCATGATCATCATTGGCACTTTTGTCAAACAGAAGCCTCCGTGCAAGCTTCTTCCTGCAAGAAATTAGGAAAGAACCTTATAAGTATTGAATTCAAAATATCTTTTTAAGAAAAAAGGGTGTTTTTGATATTTCAAAATACACCACTGGAGACTTTTGTGGGAATAGCATCTGAAACAATGTCAAAACCAACCTTTGGAAGCAATTTGCTTTTAGTATCATTTTACGAAGCTCTTTGGTATAAAAATAATAATAATAAATTTGATAAACTGAGCTATCAATCTGGGAGCAGCAGCAATTTTTAAATACTCAGTTGCCAACTATTGCTAGAACAAAATTAGAAGCAAACCCTGAGAAGCAATATTATAACACTCAGCCAAATCACCCCTTAAAATGTTATTTTCTCTTGTTTTACCTATAGAATTCAGCAAACAAGTCTTTGTCACTGATGCAGGCAAGCAGCTTGACCACCTGCAAAAGGGGAATGAAAACAATTTCAAAGTCAAAAACCTACTTAGTTTCTTTGTAAGTGTATATAACACAGAGAGGAGCAAACCTTTTCAAGTGTTTCTTCAATTGCTTCATCACTCAATTTCTCACTTCCGCCTTTCTTGAGAATATTATCACAAAACGTGGCAAGCAGTTCTGCACTTGAACCTCCATCGACACCCTTGTTACAGAACACCTCAAAAGCTTCCTCAAGTGCCTGCAGAAACAAAAATTCAGATTTTCAGGCGCACAAGAATAATTTGAAGTAGAAATATAACAGCTTAAAACTATCTTCTGATCAAAACCTTGTGGAAAAGAGTAAGGTTCAGGAAACACTCGTTCACATATGCCAGGTATTTGTCAATCAGCTCAATCACTTTCCGAACAAACACCTGAAAAGACAAGTTTCAATTTCTACAATTGAATGAGAATAGAGTAAACTTGAAAATTAATAATCAAGGATTTTACCTGTTCCTGCAAACCTACAGTATCCCGTTTCTCAGCCTGCAAATATGCCAAGTTAAAAAAAATGGAACAAACCAAAGGTCAGCCAAAATAAATAAATAAATAAAAATGAAGGAGTTTAGTGTAGTACACAACTTGATCAGGTTTAAATTGCTTTGCTGCGCATAAAATATGCAAGACAAATCGTTTCAATTCCATTATCATTATCTTCATATGATAACAAACATATTTTCTGAATTTGTTCAAGGAAAACAATTCCAGGGCATGATAATAAATTTGCCAAAACGATATTCAAACCCAAGATTCAAACTTTCATTTCATCTTTTTTCCTTCCATAAACAGGCCTCTTTGGGTAAACAGTATATAGTTTGGAACAGATAAGAGAAATCAACAATTCAAGATAACCCATAAACACCTAAGATAGGTGCATACTAGCATATACTAGTCTTTCCCAATTACTGAGGATAATGAACTTTCCAACAAGAAATGAGAAGAAAAATTACTAATGCAGACCCAGACCTTCTTGTTACTAGCTGCATCTTCAGCCAGCTTTACCAATGTCATGATTTCAGTAGTAACATGCTGTACTAGAGGAGAGAAAGAAAGTAATTAATGAGCATGCCAGCAAAAATTAAATAAGATTTAAACTTGGAATGAAATATACAAAGGAAAAGAAAAAGAAAATGGCACCAACCTGCTTAAATATACTAGAAACAGGATCTAATCCTCGAGGAATTTTAGAGAAGAGTCTAAACATCCTTGACAAATCCTCAACCTAAGCAATTCAAGGAAAATATAAAAATATGGCATCATATATGTCTTGAGCATCGTGAGAGTTTAACCACATACCTTGTCATCTCTAAGTAATGCATGACATCCAGAGTGTTCGTTCTCAAGAAGTTGGTTTGCATACACGGATAACAGCTCATGTCGAACTTTCTATGGATAAAACCGTCAAGAATAATATTAAGCTTGAAGTGGGTGAGAAAGGAAGAAAATATTAGGAGAAATGAAATTATGGAACTTACCTGGGTGTAGGAAATTATAGATTTTTAAAATTGCGGTGCTCTAGGTTTACGTATTTTCTAAATTTATTTATTTGCTTTTTCGTATATTTTGGGCTCCCCATAAATAGCCTTGTAGTAGCATAAGTTGGCATTCATTTAAATGACATCATTATTTTTGTGTTTTTTTCTCCCACTTCGTCACACCGTAATCTTCTCTTTTTCCTTCCCCTTTCTCATTACTCTTCCCCTTTCATCAACATGGACAATACTAAAGATTTCCATCCTTGATGTTATAACAAATTTTATATGAAACTAGAAGCCGAGAACAAACCTCAAGTAACTTTGGCTCACTACTAGAATGCAAGTAATGAGCAACCCTCTCTTTCTCCCGTTTTAAGCACTCCTCAACCTTTAATAGAAGGTACAAGAACAAGTAGTAATTATAAGTATCCTATAACAAGACACATCATGCAAAACTGAGAATCCACACCTTCAGCATATAATCAGGTTCTAAGATCCAGTTTGAAGCCTTCCGGTTATAATAGGAAGAAGTGTCTTTGAGCATGGTTGCTTCAAAATCATTCTCATAGCAATCCATTTTCCCCATACCAATTTCAACAAATATATCTAAGACATTCTTTAACAGAGCCCGATCAATTTGCTCTCCCTCAAGTTCTTGATCAATCTTTACGTTTCAATGAATTGGATTAATAACAATCTAATTTCACAATTTTGAAAATCATGGTTATAATAAAGCAGAAAAACATACAAGAGAAATTACTGCATCCCTCACTTTCCCATTTATTTCCTTGTAGACCTGGAAACAACACAGCAAATAAGATTATCTTGAAATTAAGCAGCATTAAACTGAAACAAAGACAATGCGATCAAAATTTAATTAGCAGTAGCAATACAAGGCTAGTATGACTTTATGACATGTAATCATTACAAAAGTAGATAGAGGATAGCCAGAACACAATGTCAGGTTAAATAGTAGCCATACCAAATCACGGAAGCGAGTCAATCCAACAACGTTAAGGGTCGGAAGTGACGTCCAATCAATGAAAAACCGATCTAGATAGCCAAAGAAGTGAGACAGCCACCTAACCATAATGTTGTGATTTGCCCACCTCTTTACAAGTTCTCTCAACATAAATTCGTCTTGTTTTTCTCTCAAAGCAGGTAGAACCTAAACCAAAAAAGTAAGAAAGCTTATAAGATGAAATCATGAGATTTAGAACTGAAACATGTATGAAATATATCAATCAAAATAATTAACAACTAACAAACATAACATATTCCAGAAATAAATTGTGCAGGAAACCAGGAAAGTGCCAACCACATTACTCAGTAATCATATAGGAATGATAAATCCCAGCATAGATATCATATATCCCAGTATTAAACGTACTCCTCATCAATACCCATATGATGGCATTACTCACCGTTGATAGTATATACTCTTCAAGAGACTCCCTAAACTTGTCGTAGAGTTGTTGGGAACAATTGTAGTCGTGGGGATGCTTTTGAGTACACATATTGTAGATAGTCCTGTGATACGATTTAAGGAAAATGTAGCTCCTGATATTAAATATAAAATCACCTCTAGTAAATATTCAATCATGTAAGGAATTGTAACAACTACGAGAAGGATACGTATATAGCATCATGTTTTCCTCAGAACTGAGTTGTTCCTCGGGCAGCCCTTCTAGATTGTTCTTCAGCTTCGTGATGCCTTTCTGAATAAGGTCCCATGCTTCTTCCAGGTCGATGGTCGTGCGCTCACTCATCGACATTTCAGCAAACCACGTTTTCAGCCAGCTACCAAAGTCTTTAAATTCCAACGAAAACTCCAATCAAACAGATGACAACTTCAAAACACCCTCACCCAAATCAAGAACACCAAAACAAAATGTCATTAAACCCCAAGAAGAATAACTTCAAATTTGCCCCCAATTTTACTGTGCATCAATAAACCACAGCCGAGTAACTTAATCAATAGCATCAAACCGCCATCAGGTACAAAACGAGAAGATTAAGCAGAAGACGGCCGATGCACGAGATCACCTAAAAAGGGCAATGAAAAAAGATACATACGGTAAAAAGATGAACACTGTCGATACCCTGACGAAGGAGACACCCCATTCAACCATTCATCCCCATCCGTGCGAAGGAGACACCCCAATGGAAGCGGGGAAAAAAGAAGAATGATATTTTTGTAATTTAACTTGAAAAACCCAAGAAATAACCTACGGAGACAAATGGAAGCGCAAGTCGAAACGAAACCCAAGAAATAACCGGTAAAGGAGGGAATGTTGCAAAAGGATGAAGAAGACCGTTATGAGAAAGGGAAATTCTTGTTTCTTGAGCGCGAAAAATTGAAAGAGACATTGGGGCTACTCAACTTCCAAGTTCAGAAGCAGTTAATAAAATCTCTCACACTTTACTTTCCTACTTTATTACTACTATTTCTACTTTCCTACTATTGTATTACTTCTGACTCACCTTTTATTTAATTAATTCATATGCGTATAAAAATAGCTTCTTCTTCTTTCTTTTCTTTTTGCCAGCAGTATCATACTAGATAATTGATTAATTAATGACCCATATTTTTTATTTTCAAAAATAATCCCATCTTTCCTATTTTATTACTACTATTTTTACTTTCCTATTTTATTATTTCTGACTCACCTATTATTTAATTAATCCATATACGTATAAAAATAGCTTTTTTTTTTTTACAGCTGTATTAAAATAGCTAATTGATTATTTGATGACCCCATATCTTTTAGAGATAATTCTATAAAAAGAAGGTTGAATTAATCAAACTCTAATTTGGGTCATTAAATTTAATAAATTATCAATTAGATTATATAATAAAATTAGGGATTTATAGATTGATCTAAATTGCATATATGTCCCTTAGTTGATGATATATCAAGTCGACTTAATAAAAGGTTGTGTTTGTAGCTGGTTCAATCCGCGACTCTTGTACTATCACGTGAGGAAGGCAATGCGAGTCCTCCTTCTTCATCGGCCATTTATCCCGATGAATGAAGACCAAAATAGCAGTAGCAGCAAGACAGCAACAGCAATATCGCGAACTTAATCAGGATGCAAGGCCAGTTTACCTGAATTTGGGTGCAACCTGATCAACATTAGTTGCATATGCATGGTGGGTTGCATGCACTCATTTTCATTTTATTAAATAAAATATATTTACCCATTATAATAATAATATCATCAAGAAAAAAAATTAATAAAACGGACATGGAAAAAGTACTCTGATATATTATATGTTCCCTCTAATAAATTGAGAAAAGACAAAGCTATTCCACAAATTATTTAACATAGCTGCATTTTTTTTAAGACTCCAACTTAAGACGTTTGCCTCAACTTGTACAATTCCTACTAGTTGAACCAATTGTTTACTGATATATTCTTAATTACATTGAAATAACTTTAGGCAGATTAAGAAAAAATATGACACAAAAAATAACTTTAGGCAAATCAAGAAAAAATATGACAAAAAAAAAAAATAAGCTTCACTTTTGTAGAACTTACATGTTGAAAACAAGGATTTCACTTGAATTTACTTGGTAGCCGAATTTTTCAGTGCTTGAGAAATTTATATCTTTTTACCGGAAAAAAATGCAACACAATGCAAGAAAACATGGTAAATGAATAGTGAAAATAGCAACTCAAATGATAAGGTAAAATGAGACGAGATGTGTATAAAAATACAACTTCAACTCTCATGTTGTATCAAAAAGAAGGATCAAGAACTGCTAAAGCATATCGTAACGCCTGAAGAGCCTCAACACGTGGAACTTCCAAGGAGGTCACCCATCTTGAGATTTTCCCCACCTGAGCATGCTTAACCCTATAAGGCGCTAACCATCATTCCAAAAGCATAGGTGTATCACATATTATATACACCACAACCCATCACCGAGTGAGGGTCTATCCCCATCTCCTCGCTCAGGGGGGCCACCATAGCGGGACAAGGCAAGGTTGGCTCTAATACCACCTGTAACGTCTGAAGTGCCTAAGCACGTGAAATTTCATAGGAAGTCACCCATTCTGAGATTTTCCGCCTGAGCACGCTTAACCTTATAAGGCGTAAAGCCGGGAAAACATCCTAAGCCCATCGGGCCAACCCTTTTAAGCCCTGGCACTTCAAGAGCCGGGCTTGAAAATTAGAGGAGTTTAATGGAATAAGCCTGGAGGGTCGGCCCTGTAGAGCCTCGGACTTAAAAGGGCCGGCCCTGCTGCCCTTTTAATTTATTATTATTATTTTTTAGATGCATGGATTCACATATGATGGTAATTTACTAATTTATATGTATTTTGTATTTGTTATAGAGTTACTTATCCATTTAAGTACAAATACATAACAACTATACTCAAATTTTATGATTTGGTTTATTATTTATTACAGATAAAGATTATGGATGTGTTCATAATGCGAGAGAAGAAATTCATGATATTCTTACTCATGAACCAGAGCCTACTCAAGGTGAAGCACAATCAAATGTCGTTGAAATTGATGATAGTGACGAAAATGACGACAATAATAGTCATCGTACTAATGTCTCTTAGTGAGATGGTATGCTTCTTATGTTTTATGTGAGTTATTTGTGAACATAGTTTGCTTTTGATTATGAATTAGTGACTGTGCTTATTTGTTGGATGATTCATGTTGTTTTGATATTAATGTTGACAACATTTATTTGATAAATTAGAACCATAATTGTTGTAATTTACTAATTATATTTCTTAAAAAAATGGAGGAAAAGTAGTTAAAATTTGTAATAGTAACTTTCGGGCCCTAGAGGGCTGGCCTTGGCCTTGATGCTCTCGGGCCGGACTTTGAAAAACAGATGTTTTTCTTACCTCGGGCCCTAGAGGGCCGGCCCTGTTAAGCCCTGGCCCTTCACGAGCAGCCCTGTAAGGCCGAGCCGACCCTGATTCTCAGCTCTATTAAGGCGCTAACCATCATGCCAAAAGCATATGCTATTAGCAGAGACGCACCACATATTATATATGCCCCATATACCTTCCTCATCCTACCCGATGTGAAACTCCTCACGGTGAGACTGTGACAATATGCTAAGATAATGGTTATTGATTTACTAAATTCACTTTATCTTCTTGATTCCCCTGCATCAAACACTTTCAAAATACAACAAAATTGAGTGGCTCCAAGGAAAGATGATCACTTTGAATCACCATATGAGCCGACAGAAAGTCACAAAACAATAGAATGATACACATTACATAGAATAACATTGAGAAAATCTCAGAAACTTTAGCAACTACCCCTTTATAAAATGATCACTGCTTTTCTTTAAGAAATTCCTCCTCTTCTTCTTTGGGATCAAATTCATCTTTAATGTTAAACATCTTGTGAATTTCCTTGGGAGTCTTCCCTTTCATCATGTCTCCTACTTTCTGGGATGTCAGATCCAACAAACTCTTGATGTTCAAGTAGTTTGAAGCCTGGAAGAGATCGAACAGCGTGGTAATATCGCCCTCCATAAATTTGGCGTCCTATTCCTTGAGATCAACGCCCGAGGTTTTGTACTCAGAAT
Organism: Acacia melanoxylon; assembly: GCA_019022615.1. Taxonomy (NCBI): domain Eukaryota; kingdom Viridiplantae; phylum Streptophyta; class Magnoliopsida; order Fabales; family Fabaceae; genus Acacia; species Acacia melanoxylon. Next base: position 7,114,904 of record JAFJYJ010000011.1, read on the forward strand.
AGGAAGACTGGACATGCATATAGCATTATTGGATGACCTTGATCAAGATCTTGCTTCTCACTTTAAGAGGAATGGTGCTATTGGCTGTAGAACTGGCTTCAGATTCAACAATATCCTTGATTAACTCTGGCATAAGAGCAACATCATAATTAACTTCAAAGATATCTCCATCAAAGCTCTTCAAATAAACTTTCTATGTCGGCTTTATAGGAAGATCTTCTGATTTCTCTTCCTGCAACCATTAGTAATCCAATCCCTTAATTAGGTTAGTGGGGCAGCACAAGGAGGAAAACAAAGAAAAGAACCCATAATTCTTAATACTCAATAGTTTTGTATGAATTTGACTGAGAATCTAATCCATCCCATGATTTTACAACATATCCTTTCCAATATAAAATATTTTGTATTGTTAGGAAATATATTAATGTATATATATTAGAATCAATTAATATTGCACATAATCAGGGATTATAGAGATTATGATTGATTAGAAAATCAATCATCACAATGAGCTATTAATTCTGAGGCTCCTCTCTTGTGTATAAATGCCCTTATTGTATACATGAATAGACACACATCCTTTGGGCTTAATTTTTTAAACATTTTTGTTGGAAAATGAGCCTAAAACATATAGAGAGGCTATGAGCTCCCCTAAAGCACCATTCTGAGAAGAAGCTATTAATAGTGAAGTTGAATCCATTTTGTTAAACCACACCTGGGAATTGGTTAACCTTCTTCCTGGAAATAAGCCTCCAGCAACTAAGTAGGTCTTTAAAAGGAAGATGCAGGTAGATGGCACTATTGATAAGTACAAAGTTAGGCTTGTAGTAAAAGGCTACAAACCTAAGGGATTTGTTGTCTCAAGATAGGAATGGAAAGTTTGTCGCTTGATAAAGCCCCTTTATGGACTTAAGCAAGCCCCAAAACAATAGCATGTGAAATTCGATCAAGTTATGTTATCAAACATTTTTAGTATTAATGAATGTGACAAGTGTGTCTATATTGGGAATACTAAAAACGAGTTTATCATAGTCTATCTTTATGTAGACGACATGCTGATAATAGGTAGTAATAATCAAATGATTAAAGTTACTAAGCGATTGCTTACCAATAAGTTTGACATGAAAGATATGGGTCCAACGATGTTATTTTGGGAATTAAAATCCATATAGATCTGATGGGTTGGCTTTATCACAGGAACATTATATTGCTAAAATTCTTGAGACATTCAAGAGTTTTAAGTATATTCTAGTCTTCGACTGTTGAAAAATACTAGCAAAGCTAAAGCACAAAAGGAGTATGCTCAAGTGCTAGACAATCTTATATATGTTATGAATTGCACTAGACCTAATATTGTCTATGCAGTGAGTTTGTTGAGTCACTTTACAAGTAATACAAACGAGCATCATTGGAAAGTTATGGTAAGAGCTTTAAGGTACTTGAAGCACACTCAAAACTTTGTTTTGCATTATGAGAAGTACCCTGCAGTGCTAGAAGGGTATTGTGATGCAAATTGGTCACCAGCTCTAACGACACAAGATCCACAAGTGGATATGTGTTCACTCTTGGTGGTGGTGTTGTGTCTTGGAAGTCATCCAAGCATACTTGCATCGCAAGATCAACTATGGAAGCAGAATTTATCGCTTTAGATAAAGCTCGTGAGGAAGTCGAGTGGCTTCGTAATTTTCTTGAGGACATTCCTAATTGGCCAAAGCCAGTACCAGCAGTGTGTATACACTGTGATAGTAAAGCAACTATCGGTAAAGCCAAGAATGTCAAGTATAACGGTAAGTCTAGACATATACGTCGTAGACACAATACCGTTAAACAACTATTCTCTGGTAGGATCATCTCACTTGACTATGTGAAGTCAAAAGAAAATATAGCGAATCCATTAACTAAAGGGATTCCTAGAGAGTTGGTTGAGAAGTTGTCGAAATGAATGAGTTTAAAGCCTATCAATTGTTAATCATTGTAGTAACTCTACCTAGATGAGTGGAGATCTCACAAACTAGGTTCAAAAAGACAACTAAGTGATGAACGACTGTGAGCACTATGGAGTTTTAAACTCCTACTCATTCCTATGACAAGACAGTTATTTGTAAAAACCGGTTTTAAAAGTAATAAATATATTATTTTGTTATCCCGCATCTTTTAGACTGGTTATACTCAAAATAAGGTCTTAAAAGTTTCATCTTTTAGACCTATTATTTTTAAAAACCAGTCTTAAAAGTAATAAATATATTATTTTTTTATTCCGCATCTTTAAAGACTGGTTATGAGAAAAATAAGGTATACAAAGTTTCATCTTTTAGATCATATATAAGAAACAACCAATCTAAAAAGTAATCAACTTTTTTTTTAGACCGGGTGTTCGAAAAACCGGTCTAAATAATATCTTTTAGACATTATATCAAAGAAAACGGTCTAAACAATCTTTATATTTATAAAATTGACACCGGTCATACTTTTTAAACTTGATCCTCTATAACCGTTCTAAATGTGAGGTCTAAAAGCCTTTTTTGTACCAGTATTTGTAGAGGTGATTTCATAACATAATGTAGGTTATAATGCAAGTAACTCTTTCACACAATACTTTGAGTATTTTTGCTCTTTTAACTCTAAATCTAATATTCAATATAGGGAAAATTATTGTGTAGACCCATGCAAAAAAACTAATAAATAAAAAATTCCCTAAAATGGAAAAATAATTCTGCAGCCCCTAGCTAAGAATTATTATGTCAGATTGTCAGTTGGGAAGTAAAGATTTCAAAAAAAAAAAATTGTCGTATTTAAAAGTATTTAATTATAGGATTTATCGTTTGTCATGTCACTTGACAAAAGGTTATGTCAAGTCACCCCAAAACTATATCGTTTTGAGGGTTAGGGGAATTAATAATGGGTGTTTTTGTATTTTTGTTTGTATTTATTATATGAATTTTACCAAAGGATCATTTATTAATTCCCAAAACCCCAAAACTACGTCGTTTTGAGAGTTCATTAATTCCTCTAACCCTAAAACGACGTAGTTTTGGGGTGACTTGATATAATCTTATGTCAAATGACATTACCAACCACAAACCCTTAATTATAATTCAGACTATATATTACTTTGATGTTTCATTCATTCTTTTGGCGTCCCAAAATGATTTTGGGACGCCAAAAGTATTATTTAAGGCGTCCCAAAATTATTTTGGGACGCCAAAACTCATGTGCAATATAAGCATCATATTTGGCGTCCCAAAATACCATTTGGGACGCCTTAAATGATCATGTAGAAAGCAGGGTGATAGCTAGAACTGCAGAAAGAAAGATATTAGTGTAACTCATAAGAGGAGATATGCTTAGGGATAGACATCTTTGGCGTCCCAAATGGTATTTGGGACGCCTTAGATCATACTTAAGGCATCCCAAATGATATTTTGGAACGCCAAAACTACTCGAGTCAGTTTACTTTAAAAAGTAAATCTTTCACAAAGTTCCACTCGAGTCAACTAATACTAACTCGAGTCGGAGTATTTCATAAATTATTTTCCAAAGTCTTTTAACTCGAGTTACCAGGGTGTAACTCGAGAATTCAAAGCTTATAATATTTATAGTTGTTGGCATTTATGACCGTTGAGAAACTTGATGAAATTCTGTTGACACAGGGATTGCTACTATCACATTCCACCCGTACGAGATGCCGATGGGACGGAAAACTTTCACGCACTTACGGCGTCCCAAATCAGGATTTAGGACGCCAAAATTATACTTATGGCGTCCTAAATCATGATTTGGGACGCTGTATGAATCTTGTTAAAATCCAGACTCCATGTAAAGTTTTGAATGCGGAACCGGTTAAACTGAATCTAGTTAAAATCCGAGTTCCGTGTGGAGTCCATCCCTACCACTTTTGGCGTCCTAATATTTTTTTAGGATGTTTTAAGTATACTTTCTGTGTCCTAAAAAATATTAGGACGCGTAATATAAGCAACAACCCTAATGTGACAATGCAAGATTAATAAATATATCTCTATTTTACCAATAAACCATCCATTTATCAAGTAAACTTCAAGACAAACATGATTTCAATCAAGTTCTACACCTAGATTATCTCTCTCAAGTCATAACCTAAATGAATAAATCATCTACCAAAATGGTTTTAACCGAAGCCCCTTCCGAAATAACAGTAGTCTGGCTAAATGTTTGACCTTATTTTAATAAGGCCTTAACACTCCGTCTAAACTCGAGTCTATAAGTTGCAAGCTCGAGCTTGAGACTTACAGAGGCAAAACTCCAAGTTTAAATGAAGAGAAAACTCGAGTTTACCTATGTAAACTCGAGTTTGGATAAAAAAAATGCATATTTAGTTCTGAAATATGAAACACATGACGAAAAATGTGTTCAACACTGCAAAACCAATATGAATTGGAAGTACCCAAATGATGCCTTCGGCTTCTGTCCACAGCATTTTTGAAGCTTATGAAAGAAAGACATCACTCTCAGTATATTTGTCTATTTGAATAATTATCTAAACAAGTTGTAAGAGTATATCCACATATATCAAATTACATGAACTGATTTTTACCTTGACTCCATCTTGCAAAAATTAATTGAGATAAAAAGTTAATTTTGCCAATGTTAATCTAAACAAGCCTTAATTTTTCTTGTTGGCACACATATGGCGTCTAACTTTTTTTTTTAGACGTCAAACACTATAGCTACAGCGTCTAATTTTTTTACTTAGACGCTAAACATTATACCTACAGCGTCTAAATAAAAAAAATATATAGACGCCTTAAGACCCAAACTCGAGTCTATAAGTTGCAAACTCGAGTTTGCGGGTTACAGAGAGCAAAAGTTGGTTTTGAAGAAAACCAAACTCGAGTCTATTAATTACAAGCTCGAGTTTACCCTTAAGGCGTCTAATTTTTTTTTTATTTAGACGTTGTAGGTAACCCAATTCCCTTGATCTTTGGAGTCCAATAATATCTATAAAAACTATAATTCAAATAAGTTTGATTCAGTCTACTCCAGAGTCCAGAGAGATGAGTATGGCAGAGTCAATGAGCTTTAGGCTCAATGGGTACACAGTCTTCAACATTAAGAAAAACATTCTTTTTTTTTGTTACAATTAAACTCTTCCCCTCAAGATAATCCAACTACAACAAGGCGTCTTCGTCATTTCTTACAAACAGCTACATAGACCGAAGCATTATAAGAATCATTATTAATAAATTTGAACATTTTAAATCCTTACAAGTATTTCAAGACAATATACCCAAAGACTCCTACAATAGTGAAAGAATGTAATGAATACAGCTCAAACACATGAGAAATAGTAACATTAAATGATCATCGCCCATCTGCAATCTCAAATGCTAATTGTTTCTGTATGCTATCATAGGCTGCTGAATTGCTAGCGCTAGCATTCCCATATTCATCAGCCACATGATCCAGCAAGTATTCACATTCTTCAGACATCATATCCTCTCCCTTTCCCCAGTGATGCTTCCTCATAGCAATTAGACCCAATTCCATTGCTACTTCTTTCATAGTCGGCCTTTCTTCCCCATTAACTCTAATGCACCTCCTTGCTAGAAAAGCAACTTCCTTTAGCTGCTCTACATTCTTCTAATCCATCACCCGCTTGTCAAGAATCTCCCACAAGCTGTCTTCTTTCATTGAAGATGCAAAGTACATGGCCAAATTTCTCTGTTCTTCCGGCCTATTGAATTCAACTGCTTTATTCCTAGTGATTAGCTCTACAAGCACAACTCTAAAACTATAAACATCACTCTTCTCATTCAATTGACATGCCCATGTCCCTTGAACAACAATGATAACTTGAGTTTCATCGAGAAGAACAAGTCTTGAAGCTCCAAATTTAGAAACTTTTACTCTATGATTGTGATCTAATAGTATGTTGGCAGATTCAATATCATGATGAATAATTGAAATAGAAGTAGTAGAGTGTAAATATAAAATAGGGTTAAGGTGCAGATTGGCCAACCAAGTGTTACGCTAGGAGCACCGGGCACAACAATGTTTTGAAGGTATCAAAAATATTAATGAACAATTGAAAGGGAGCAAAAATACTAATGATTTCATAAACATTTTTTTGATATATTTTTTTCTTGTTTATATTCTTTTGTTTTTTAATGCATTTAAAACTTTCCCCTATAAAAAATTTCGGGGACTAAAGGGCAAGACCTTTCTAATGAAGCTTTGTAAATTCATCTTTCTACCAAATCTACTTTTATAGAAACACTATATAAGAATGGTTCCACACCAAATTTCTCGAAACTCATTTAAATCGACAATAATATATTTCAAATATTTTAATTATTCTACTATTGCCTGATGACTTGATTATGCTTTGGAAGTTGGGAATCAAGAAAGAAGTAAGAGAATAAAGATATCTAAAGAGTTTTATGCTTAAGTAGTAAAAGAGGGGAAATTGATTATGAATGCGTGAAAAGTTTAAATTGAGTCAAGGTTTTGTGTCTTATCATTTCCCATTCATCCGTTTCCACATTTTATCAGGATTTTAAAACTTGCACAAGTTATTATAAAAAAAAAAACCTGCACAAGTTAATTTTTTAAAAATGATTGTGTAATAATTACTAATAAAAAAATACTTCTTTTGTTTTCGCGAACAAGATGGGGAAAAAACAAGTTGTTTCCTTATTGTTTTTCTTTAATTTTTTGGAATGTGATAGTTCCTTCAAAATTTAAACAATAGTTTATTAACATAAGCATTGATGACAATTAATTGATTTGGTTTAGTTTTAATAAGTTTGACACTTTATGTCAAAATTTTGGACCTGGAATTCGATGGACTCATGAAATACTCACATAAAACCAAAGCACCGATGATAACACGATTATATTAATGTGTATTATGTCACATTTCCCTAGACCCATATGCAAACACACACATATATATGGAGTTCGATGAGCTTCTTCCTCAATCAATTTACCCTTTTCTCGACGTAGTATTGTATTGGTTTAATAACACTATTATGGAATATTACAGTTATGTACCCAAGATGTTCTATAAATTATATTTTAATTTCAATGCTATTAGGTTTGGGCCCTAATCAACCAAAGATGAAGGCATATATTCTAAGACTTTATGTTATTAATATTTGTAATTTGAGTTAACAATTCCATGATTTTTTTAAAAAAAAATTCTTAGATGATTTAGAATAGAAAATCTGAATTTTTTTTAAAAAAAAAATTCTTAATATTTGTAATCTTGCTTCCTAGTCTTAAATTCTCAGTATTAACTCTGAACACTGAGAATAGGAAAATAAATAAAAATGAGGGATGTTTCCAAGCTAACGAGACTCAAACGCGCTTCTTAAACACATATTTAACTGTCATTTGTTTTTCGCTTCATAACATCAATGATTTCATAGATCATAACCATTGACTAGATAATTTTTATGCGGCCAAAAAAAAAAAAAGTTTCTGGTATTTTTTTAAAAAAACGAGACATGAGAATACAAGAATTATGACCACCTTGAGAGTTTTTTTTTTTTTTTTCGATATATCCACCTTGAGAGTTTTCATTTTGGTCAAAAGCGCTCCAACTTTCGGTGGCCTCAAAAAAGTTAAAAAAAAGCCCATAAATGGCACTAATGTCAAATCCTGCACGTTTGAGCAGAAGATATATCTCCAAGAAATTGTTTTTGCAAGTCCACGGTTATCTTACTATGGTACATCCGAGGGGGAACCATTCACATCAGTTCGAGATACAAATCAATGCCATAAAAGTTAAATATTGTGCAAATGAAAGCAAAAACCATATAAAGCCAGCGAATCCTTGACGAACAAAAGCAAACGACCAGGTTCTCTCATGTTGCTAGGGTCCGACACTATATATAGACCTTAGAAACTGTTGCAAGAGATCATTGTGAGCAACAAAATTAAAGCACCATATAACTGCAGGATTTGTATTCAAAAGGCAAGCCATTCACTTCATAGTTTCCGAACTGACAAGCAAAATACAATTTCTCTGGAACGGAACTACAGATAAACTCTTACACAGTGCCTATTTTCTTCTGGGGAGGTAAGAGATGATTAACAAAAGGACCGACTATGTCATGAGATGGAGCTGCAACAAAATATCGAAATAAAAAGGCGGCGAAGGTCCCGGTGGTGTGCTGGAATGGTATACTCTACAAGAGAAGAGCACGCATCTACAGTAGTCCATACCTGGGTTGGGCAGGCGGAAAAATGTACAAGCACTTGCATTTCAATCAAGAAGGAACTTCAGAGGGACCCAATTCATCGATATGGCCAAACATGATCATCTCCTTTTTGCAAATTCTGGCAAACATTCGCCACTCATTTGGTCAACCAAGACCAAAATCATGCCAAGTACTTGAATAAATTAGCATTATCTTTGTCTCTTTCCAAGTAGTCTCGAGAGATAAGATCTTCAATTCGCTTTTTAATTGCCTTCACATCAGGCTGTAAAATTACAAAATCAACAACCCCATTAGAGAGACTGAGATAGGGTGGAGATACAATTTGATATAAGCAACACCATACAAACCTTGAACATGCGACCCAACTGCTCAACACACTCCATAACTAACTGTTGGTAACCCAAAACTTTCCGACTTTTCATGATTCGTACAATTGAGGCATCAATGGCATATCTTCTGTCCTTGTCTACATCCTCAATTACTTTTTTCTTCTCATCCACAGGAGGAAGAGGAATCTGAATGATGACGAATCACGTCATTCCAATTTCAATCACAGGAGAATGCAGAGAGAAAATAAGATAACCAAAGAAAAAATTAAAGGAGAGAAAATAAAAACATAATATGAAATACCTTGATCCTCCTCATTTTGTCTGTAAATTTTGAATTGAATTCAAAATAATCAGCAGAAGTTATTGATTTTGTGTTTGGTTCCTTGTTAAGGATCTTGTACTTAGCACAGGATAAAGAGTGGAGTAGTCTAGTAACATCATCATCCGACAAATTCAATTGAGTCATTATCTCCGAATAACTCAATCTATCTGAGGAATTGAAAAGCAGCAATGCAGAAGCCTATTGAAAAACAAGAGACAGCATTGAATCAGCCTACAGAAACACACAAGAAACTAAAGACCTTGTAAATGTACAGCATGAAAGAATGGTTAACAAAAGGAATGCTAATAAGCATTTAAAGGTAAAAGGGGGCACTAGATAAATGTGAAAAGGTTATGGTGAAAAATATAACCTGGTAGGTTGTGACGATCAGCTCCATGGTCTTTGGTTCAAATTTGCCACTGATGTTACAGGTACCCAATGAGTAAATCCATGTGAGTTTTCGGTGCTTTGTTTTTGTTTGATAAAAGTCCTTAAAAACTTCAACGCATCTTATCTAAAAAAACAAAGAAATAAACAACATTATAAGTGGGCAAATATAATCAACTAAATCTAGACTAATATTGAAAGCTTAGCTTTATTGTTCCTATAAACAAGATCTGGATGTACCATTTCAGCTGGAAGATTGAGATCAAAAGATTTGTAGCTAGGCCAGAAGCCAGTAGTCAGAACTGTAACTGTCAAGTCAATTCCAGGGTCTGCATTTGGATTACTGCTCAAGTACTCTTCAAAGCTGGCTTGATTTTCCTTTGCTAGTGTCAAATCTGTAACCTAGTGGAAGCAACAAGCATTTGGATAATCTCATTCAACATCCTACAGAAGCACTAGAATTCAAGATATGAATTATAAAATAAATTGAGAACACTGACCATTCCCTCCATCTTTGATGTGAACTGACCACCGCATTGTTGCTTCAACTTTGTCAAAATGCTTCTCTCATGATCATCATTGGCACTTTTGTCAAACAGAAGCCTCCGTGCAAGCTTCTTCCTGCAAGAAATTAGTAAAAAACCTCATAAGTATTCAATTCAATATCTCTTATTAAGAAAAAAGGGTGTTTTAGATATTTCAAAAGACACCACTGGAGACATCTGTGAGAATAGCATCTGCAACAATGTCAAAACCAACCTTTGCAAGCAATTTGCTTTTGGTATTATTTTACGAAGCTCTTTGGTATAAAAATAATAATTAAAAACTAGACAAACCGAGCTATCAATCTGGGAGCAGCAGCAATTTTAAAAACCTCAGTTGCCAACAATTGCTAGAATAAAATTAGAAGAAAACCCTGAGAAGCAATACCACTCTTGTTTTACCTATAGAATTCAGCAAACAAGTCTTTGTCACTGATATAGGCAAGCAGCTTGACCACCTGCAAAAGGGGAATGAAAACAATTTCAAAGTCTAAAACCTGCTCAGTTTCTTTGTAAGTGTATATAACACATAGAGAGGAGCAGACCTTTTCAAGTGTTTCTTCAATTGCTTCATCACTCAATTTCTCACTTCCACCTTTCTTGAGAATATTATCACAAAACGTGGCAAGCAGTTCTGCACTTGAACCTCCAGCAACACCCTTGTTACAGAACACCTCAAAAGCTTCCTTAAGTGCCTGCAGAAACAAAAATTCAGATTTTCAGGCGCACAAGAATAATATGAAGTAGAAATATAACAGCTTAAAGCCATCTTCTGATCAAAACCTTGTGGAAAAGAGTATGGTTCTGGAAACACTCGTTCACATATGCCAGGTATTTGTCATGCAGTTCAATCACTTTCCGAACAAACACCTGAAAAGACAAGTTGCAATTTCTACAATTGAATGAGAATAGAGTAAACTTGAAAATTAATAATTAAGGATTTTACCTGTTCCTGCAAACCTACAGTATCCCTTTTCTCTGCCTGCAAATAGTCCAAGTTAAAAAAAAATGGAACAAACCAAAGGTCAGCCAAAATAATAAATAAAAACGAAGGAGTATAGTGTGGTACACAACTTGATCAGGTTTCAATTGCTTTGCTGCGCATAAAATATGCAAGACAAATTATTTCAATTCCATTATCATTATCTCGATATGATAACAAACATATTTTCTGAATTAGTTCAAGGAAAACAATTCCAGGGCATGATAATAAATTAGCCAAAACGACATTCAAACCCAAGATTCGAACTTTCATTTCATCTTTTTTCCTTCCACAAACAGGCCTCTTTGGCTAAACAGTATATAGTTTGGAACAGATAAAAGAAATCAACAATTCAAGACAACACATAAACACCTAAGATAGGTTCATACTAGCATATAGTAGTCTTTCCCAATTACTGAGGATAATGAACTTTCCAACAAGAACTGAGAATAAAAATTACTAAAGCAGACCCAGACCTTCTTGTTACTAGCTGCATCTTCAGCCAGCTTTACCAATGCCATGCCTTCAGTAGTAACATGCTGTATTAGAGGAGAGAAATAAAGTAATTAATGAGCAAGCTAGCAAAAATTCAATAAGATTTAAACTTGGAATGAAATATACAAAGGAAAAGACAAAAAAATAAGAAAATGGCACCAACCTGCTTAAATATATTCGAAACAGGATCTAATCCTCGAGGAATTTTAGAGAAGAGTCTAAACATCCTTGACAAATCCTCAACCTAAGCAATTCAAGGAAAGTATGAAAATATGGCATCATATATGTCTTGAGCATCGTGAGAGTTTAACCACAAACCTTGTCATCTCTAAGTAATGCATGACATCCAGAGTGTTCCTTCTCAAGAAGTTGGTTTGCATACACAGATAACAGCTCATGTTGAACTTTCTAAAGGAGAAAAATGTCCAGAACAACAATAAGATAGAAGTGGGTGAGAAAGGAAGAAAATATTACGATAAATGAAATTATGGAACTTACCTAGGTGTAGGAAATTATAGATATTTAAAATTGCAGTGTTCTAGGTTTACGTATTTTCTAAATTTTATTTATTTTCTTTTCCTTTATTTTGGGCTCCCTATAAATAGCCATGTAGAAGTGTAAGTTGGAGTTCATTTAAATTACAACATTATTTTTATGTTTTTCTCTCCCACTTCCTCACCCCGTAACCTTCTCTTTTTTCTTACCCTCTTTCTCATTACTCTTCCCCTTTTCATCAACATGGACAATACTAAATATATTCCATCCTTGATGTTATAACACGTTTTATATGAAGCAAGAAGCCGAGAAATAACCTCAAGTAACTTTGGCTCACTACTAGAATGCAAGTAATGAGCAACCCTCTCTTTCTCCCGTTTCAAGCACTCCTCAGCCTGTAATAGAAGGTACAAGAACAAGTAGTAATTATAAGTATCCAATAACAAAACAAAATAAAAAGACGCATCATGCGTAACTGAAAATCCACACCTTCAGCATATAATCAGGGCAAGAATCTTCTAAGATCCAGTTTGAAGCCTTCCGGGAATAATAAGAAGAAGTGTCTTTGAGCATGGCTGCTTCAAAATCATTCTCATAGCAATCCATTTGCCCCATACCAATTTCAACAAATATATCTAAGACATTCTTTAACAAAGCCCGATCAATCTGCTCTCCCTCCCGTTCTTGATCAATCTTTACATTTCAAAGAATTGGATTAACAACACTATAATTTCGCAATTTTGAAAACCATGGTTACAGTAAGACAGAAAAACATACAAGAGAAATTACTGCATCCCTCACTTTCCCATTTATTTCCTTGTAGACCTGGTAACAACACAGCAAATAAGATTATCTTGAAACTAAGCAGTATTAAACTGAAACAAAGACAATGCCATCGAAATTTAATTAGCAGTAGCACTACAAGGCTAGTATGACTTTGTGTTTTCACCCAAAAAAAGTATGACTTTGTGACATGTAATCATTACAAAAGTAGATGGAGAATAGCCAGAACACAATGTCAGGTCAAGTAGTAGCAATACCAGCTCACAGAAGCAAGTTAATCCAACAACATTAAGGGGCGGAAGTGACCTCCGAGCAATGAAATACCGATCTAGATAGTGAAAGAAGCGAGACAGCCACCTAACCATAATTTTGTGATTTGCCCACCTCTTTACAAGTTCTCTCAACATAAATTCATCGTGTTTTTCTCTCAAAGCAGGTAGAACCTAAACCAAAAAAGTAAGAAAGCTTGTCAGAAGAAATCATGAGATTTAGAACTGAAATTTGTATGAAATATAGCATTCAAAATAATTAATAACGAACAAACATAATATATTCCAAAAATGAATTGTGCAGGAAATCAGGAAACTGCCAACCACATTACTCAGTAATCTGTAATCATATAGGAATGATAAATCCCAACATTGATATCATATATCCCAGTATTAAACGTACTCCTCATAAATACCCATATGATGGCATTACTCACCGTTGATAGTATATACTCTTCAAAAGACTCCCTGTACTTGTCATAGAGTTGTTGGGAATAATCGTGGGGAGGCTTTTGAGTACACATATTATAGATAGTCCTGTGATACGATTTAAGGAAAATGTAGCTCCTGATAAGAAATATAAAATCACCTCTAGTAAATATTCAATCATGTAAGGAATTGTAACAACTACGAGAAGGATACGTATATAGCATCATGTAGTCCTCAGAACTGAATTGTTGCTCGGGCAGCCCTTCTAGAATGTTCTTCAGCTTCGTGATGCCTTTTTGCATAAAGTCCCATCCTTGTTCTAGGTCGATAGTCTTGCGCTCACTCATCGACATTTTGGCAAACTACGTTTTTAGCCCAGGTATCAAAATCTGCAAAGTAGACCTAAACTCATTAAATGCCAACGAGAATTCCAAACTTCAATCAAACAGATGACCACTTCAAAACATCCACACCCAAATCAAAAACACCAAAACAAAATGTCACTAAACCCCAAAATATACAACTTCAAATTTACCCCCAAATTTTCCTGTCCATCAATAAACCACAGACGAGTAACTTAACCTCTAGCATCAAACCGCCATCAAGTACAAAACGAGAAGATTAAGCAGAAGATAGCCGATACAAGAGATCGCCGAAAAAGGGCAATGAAAAAAGATACATACGATAAAAAAGATGAACACTGTTGGTACCCTGAAGAAGGAGACAGTCCCAATCGAGGCAGTAAGTCAAAACGAAACCCTAGAAATAATCGGTAAAGGAGAGAATGTTCCAAAAGGACGAAGAAGACAGTGATGAGAAAGGGGAAATTCCTGAGCACGAAAAATTGAAAGAGACTTGGGGTTGGGGCTATAAGTACCTGTTTCTCCGGTCCGGATGATTTTACATAAAAATCAAATCGAAATAAAATCTAAAATTATTGACTGCTTCGGAACTTGGAAGTTAAGATGGGGGCGGAAACGAAAACATATTGGACCGAAATTTTTTTGTTCTGAATCTGAAAGGGAGAATCCCGATCTTGAATGCTGAAACTAGAATGTATAATTCATCACTGTTATTAAAAATTAAAGGGAAAATATCGGTCCAAGAACAAAAAAAAAATCAGAATAGTTTTATTGTAAATTCTTCAATAATTAAATAATAATAATCGGACCTCACTCACAAGTGATATAGATTCTAAATATGAACTTACTTTATTTATATATGTAGTTGATAAACTTATACTCCTCTGGTCCTAGTTATAAGACCAAGTTAACTTTTTTGAAGAGATTAAAGAATCTAATTAAATTAGCTTAGAGTATTTTTATTTTTATTTTTTCTTCAAATTAAATAGTTTGACTAATAAACTAATATATAATCTAAGAAAACACAACATATGAAATGATTAAATAACTTATTTAGCTTCCTTAATCTCTCCAAAAAAAAGTCAACTAGGTCTTATAATTAGAATCAGAAGTAGTATATGTTAACTAAAGCAGCTCCTATTGATAAGTATATGTGACTATATTAACAAAGCATGGTTATTGACAAGCTCATTTATATTAATCAAATCAGCTCTCAGCCTCTCATTGATTAGTTTGTGTCACTATATATTGACAAATCTACCAAACCAGCTCTCTGATTGACAAATGTGTACCACTATATTGATAAGTCATATTGTCATTAATAATTCGCCATCTATGTTAACTAAAATAATTTCAGTTGACAAGTGTAAGTCATTATATTGACAAACTTATCTATGTCAATAAAATAACTACGAATTTTTTTGATTGAAAAATCTACGGTGAAACTTTTTTTCTATGTTTTCAGATATTTAAACTTGAGGAGATTTTTCCAAAAATAAAATCATATCTTGTTTAAACTTTAAAATACTATTGTCACTTCTAATTTCTAAATCATCCATCGTCAATTAAATCTCATACACTTTCCTATTTTATTACTATTTCTACTTTCCTATTTTATTATTTTGGACTCGCCTTTTAATTAATTCATATGCGCATCAAAAGAGTTAATTGATTAATTGATGATCCCATATTTTTTATTTGCTAAAATAATCCCATCTGTTCAAAAATATTTTCAATCAAATGTAATAAATTATAATTCAATATTAAAAAATACCGTGTTTTCGCCATAAGTACTCAACAAGGCACAGAAAAAATGTTAATTCCTGCTAGTTGCAATGCTTATATAAGCAAGCATATAAGTAGGGAAAAAAAAGTAAATTTCAGAATTTTATTTCAAACTATACTCTCCGATTCGTGATTCGTGATTCGTGAATGATCAACGTTATTTTGAATAAGCATGCTTGGTTGCATACGCTCATTTTTTATTTTATTAAAAAAATAACTTAACTCATTATAATTGATATTATCAGTAAAAAAAATTTACTAATAAACAGACATGGAAAAAATACCTTTTGTATATTACTCCGTATTTCTATTTAATTGAGTGGAAGATCGCTGCCAAAAAAAAATTGAGTGCAAGGTTATGAAAACAC
Organism: Acacia melanoxylon; assembly: GCA_019022615.1. Classification (NCBI taxonomy): domain Eukaryota; kingdom Viridiplantae; phylum Streptophyta; class Magnoliopsida; order Fabales; family Fabaceae; genus Acacia; species Acacia melanoxylon. The sequence continues at coordinate 7,130,653 of JAFJYJ010000011.1, forward strand.
TTGTTCGGTTGTCACATCTAAGCAAGATATTGGATTTGGGCCCTTTTTTTGAAAAAGGATTTGAGCCATGTGAATGAAATATACATGTGTGTGTGTATTATTGGGAAAATACAAAGCATTTCCACAAAATATATAACACGGCTGAATTTTTTGAGACTCAAACTTTAGACACTGGATCAAACCATACTAGGTACAATTCCTACTTTGTTGAACAAAATGCTTAGTGATATATTCTAAATTACACTGAAATGACAATATGAAAATTAAAAGAGAGAAATAAGACAAACACAAAAAACCTTCGCTTTATCAAATTTGCATGTAGAAAACAAGGATTCCATTTAAATTTACTTAATTGCCGTATTTTTCAGTGCTTGAGAAATTTTATATCTTTTTTTAAAAAAAGAAAAAGAAAAAAAAAAAGGCAACAACTCAGTCCAAGACAACACAGTAAACAAACAGTAAAAATAGTAACCATATAATCTTGATTAATACTACTATACTAAGTCATCCATTGTTAACTCAAATGGTAAAAGGTAGAATGATACGAGACGTGCATAGAAATACATATTCAAACTCTCTTGTATCAAAAAAGAAAAACTAAGAACTACTAGTAGTATATACTATGATAATGGTTGATTTACTAAATTGTTTTTACAGTGTATCTTCTTGATTCTCTTACATCAAACACTATAAAAAAAAAAAAATACAGCAAAATTGAATGGCTCTAAGGAAAGATGATCATTTTGAAACACCAAATAAGCCAACAGAGAGCAACAAAATGATATGAGGAATAACACTGAGAAAATCTCAGAAACTTCAGCAACTAACCCTCTAATTTGATCACCGAATCTCCTTAAGAAATTCCTCTTTTTCTTCTTTGGGGTGAAATTCATCCTCAATGTTCAACATCTTTCGAATTTCCTAAAGGAATGTTTAATATCAAGTCTCCTACTTTCTGGCATGCCCGATCCCGCAGGCTCTTGATGTTCAAGTCGTTTGAAGCCAGAATGAGATCAAACAGTGTAGCCTTATCAACCTCCACAAATTTGGCGTCCCATTCCTTGAGATCAGTGCCCAAGGTTTTGTCCTCAGAATCAGAAGACTCAACATGCTTATGGCAGTACTGGATGACCTTGATCAAGATCTTGCTGCTCACTTTAAGAGGAATGGTGCTATTGACTGTAGAATTGGCTTCAGATTCAACCATGCCCTTGATTGACCCCAGCATAAGTGCAACATTATCATCAACTGCAAATATATCACCATCAGAGCTCTTCAAAAAAACTTCATATGTTGGCTTTATCGGAAGATCTTCTATTTTCTCCTCCTGCAACCATTAGTAATCCCTTAATTAATTAGCATAGTGGGGCAGGGCAGCACAAGGAGGAAAACAAAGAAAAAAACCCATGATTAATACTCAATACTCAAAGTTTTGTATGAATCTGATTGAGAATCTAATATATTCCATGATTTTACAGCATATCCCTCCCAACATCAATTTGTAACATTCTAGCCAAGTGTCGGATAGGTAAACTGGTTTCTTTTGGTCAAATTTCAAAACTGCTACCCATTTGGTCCTTGATGTAAAACCCATTTACCTAATTTGATTAAATTGGGAAGTTATTTAAGTTAGTTAATATACCATGGTTTTTTTTCTAAAACACTCCAATCATCTTCCTTAATTCTCTCAATCTCTCTCTTATTTGATTATTGTTGAGGGAGAATCAACAGGGGTAATTTTAGAAAAGATTGATAAATATGAGAAATGATTCTTACATTTAGCACCAAGATCAACTCCCAAATTAAGTCCTACGTTAAGGACTAGAGGAGTATATCCTAATCAGTTATTGAAATCTAGGTGAGGATAGTAAAGAAGGGAAGACAAACAAATGGGGAATAAAATGGCACCAACCTGCTTAAATATACCAGAAATAAGATCTAATCATCGAGGAAATGTTGGAGAAATCCTCGACCTAAGCAATTTAAGGAAGATATGAAAACATGGCATCATACATGTCTTGAGCATCGTGAGATTTTGACCACGTACCTTGTCTCTAAGTAATGAATAACATCCAGAGTGTTCCTTCTCAAGAAGTTGGTTTGCATACATGGATAACAGTTCATGTTGAACTTTCTATAGAAGAAAAATGTCCAGAGCAACAATAAGAAGATAGAAGTGGAGAAAGAAAGATAATATTAGGAGAAATGAAATTATGGAAGACTTACCCTAGGCGTAGGAAATTATAAATTTCTAAAATTGCGGTGTTCTCGGTTCACATATTTTCTAAATTTTATTTATTTTCTTTTTCCTATTTTGGGCTCCCTATAAATAGCCTTGTAGTGGCGTAAGTTGCCATTCATTTAAATTACATCATTACTTTTCTGTGTTTTTCTCTCCCACTTCCTCGCTCCTTCACTTTTTCTTCTTTTCTTCCCCACTTTCTCATTACTTGTCCCCTTTCATCAACATGAACAATACTAAACATATTCCATCCCTCATGATATACCATGTTTCATATGAAACTAGAAGCTGAGAACAAACCTCAAGTAACTTTGGCTCACTACTAGAATGCAAGTAATGAGCAACCCTCTCTTTCTCCCGTTTCAAGCACTTCGCAACCTGTAAAAGAAGGTAAAAGAACAAGTAGTAATTATAATTTTCCAGTAACAAAACAAATTAATAAAGACTCATCATGCATAACTGAGAATCCACCACACCTTCAACATATAATCACGCCAAGAATGTTCTAAGATCCAGTTTGAAGCCTTCCGAGAATAATAGGAAGCAGTGTCTTTGAGCATGGCTGCTTCAAAATCATTCTCATAGCAATCCATTTGCCCCATACCAATTTCAACAAATATATCTAAGACATTCTTTAACAGATCCCGATCAATCTTCTCTCCCTCGCGTTCTTGATCAATCTTTATGTTTAAATGAATTGGATTAATACCAATCTAATTTCACAATTTTGAAAATCATGGTTATAATAAAGCAGAAAATCATACAAGAGAAATTACTGCATCCCTCACTTTCCCATTTATTTCCTTGTAGACCTGGAAACAACACCAAATAAGATTATCTTGAAATTAAGCAGTATTAAACTGAAACAAAAACAATGCAATAGAAATTTAATTAGCAGGACCACTACAAGGTAATCATTACAAAAATAGATAGAGAATAGCCAGAACACAATGTCAGGTTAAATAGTAACAATACCATCTCACGGAAGCAAGTCAATCCAACTGCATTAAGGGGCTGAAGTGACTTCTGAACAACGAAATACCGATCTAGATGGCAAAACAAGTGAGAAAGCCACCTAACCATAATTTTGTGGTTTGCCCACCTCTTTACAAGTTCTCTCAACATAAAGTCGTCATGTTTTTCTCTCAAAGCAGGTTGAACCTAAACCAAAACAGTAAGTAAGTTTATCAGATGAAATCATGAGATTTAGAGCTGAAATATGTATGAAATATATTGATCAAAATAATTAACAACTAACAAACATAACATATTCCAGAAATGAATTGTGCAAGAAATCAGGAAACTGCCAACCACATTACTAAGTAATCATATAGGAATGATAAATCCCAACATTGATATCATATATCCCAGTATTAAACGTACTCCTCATCAATACCCATATAATGGCATTACTCACCGTTGATACTATATACTCTTCAAAATAATCCCTGTACTTGTCATAGAGTTGTTGGGGATAATCGTGGGGGTGCTTTTGATAACACATATTATAGATAGTCCTGTTATACGATTTAAGGAAAATGTAGCTCCTGATAAGAAATATAAAATCACCTCTAGTAAATATTCAATCATGTAAGGAATTGTAACAACTACGAGAAGGATACGTATATAGCGTCATGTAGTCCTTAATACTGAGTTTTTCCTCGGGCAGCCCTTCTAGATTGTTCTTCAGCTTCGTGATGCCTTTCTGAATAAGGTCCCATGCTTGTTCTAGGTCGATGGTCGTGCGCCAACTCATCGACATTTCAGCAAGCCACGTTTTCAGCGCAGATACCAAAATCTGCAAAGCAGACCTAAAATCTTTAAATTGTAACAAAAATTCCAATCAAACAGATAACAACTTCAAAACATCCACACCTAAATCAAGAACACCAAAAAAAAATGTCATTAAAGCCCAAAAAGAATAACGTCAAATTTGCCCCCAAATTTTACTGTCCATCAAGAAACCACAGCCGAGCAACTTAATCTATAGCATCAAACCGCCATGAGGTACAAAACGAGAAGATTAAACAGAAGACGGCTGATGCAGGAGATCACCGAAAGAGGGCAATGAAAAAAGATACATACGGTACAAAGATGAACACTGTCGATACCCTGACGAAGGAGACACCCCAATCGAAGCAGCAAGTCGAAACGAAATCCAAGAAATAATCGGCAGAGGAGGGAATGTTCCAAAAGGATGAAGAAGACAGTTATGCGGAAGGGGAGATTCTTGTTTCTTGAGCGCGAAAAATTGAAAGAGACATTGGGGCTACTCAACTTCCAATTTCAGAAGCAGTTAATAAAATCTCAAACACCTTACTTTCCTAAAAAAAATTGTTCTGAATCTGAAAGGGAGAATCCCGATCTTGAATGCTGGAACTAGAACTATAATTCATCTACTGTTGGAAAAAATTAAAGGGAAAATATCGGTCCAAGAAAAAAAGAAAAAAAAATCAGAATAGTTTTATTGTAAATTCTTTTTTAAAAAAAAAAAAAAAATCAGACCTCACTCACTAGTGATATAAATTATAAATATGAACTTACTTTATTTATATAAGTGGTTGAAAATTTATATATGTTAACTAAAGCAGCTTCTATTGACAAGTATATGTGATTATATTAATCAAATCAGCTCTCATTGATTAATTTGTGTCACTATATTGACAAATCTATCAAAACAGCTCTGATTGATAAATGTGTACCACTATATTGACAAGTCATACTGTCTAACAGATTCATCTATGTTAACTAAAACAATTTCGGTTGACAACTATTGACAAACTTATCTATGTCAATAAGATAACTACGAATTTTTTTGATTGAAAAATCATGGATGAAACTTTTTTTCTATGTTTTCAGATATTTAAACCTGAGGAGATTTTTCCAAAAATAAAATCATATCTTGTTTAAACTTTAAAATACTATTGTCACTTCTAAATCATCCATCGTCAATTAAATCTCATACACTTTCCTATTTTATTACTATTTCTACTTTCCTATTTTATTATTTTTGACTCGCCTTTTAATTAATTCATATGCGCATCAAAACAGTTAATTGATTAATTGATGATCTCATATTTTTTATTTGCTAAAATAATCCCATCTGTTCAAAAATATTTTCAATCAAATGTAATAAATTCTAATTCAACATTAAAAAAATACCGTGTTTTCGCCATAAGTACTCAACAAGGCACAGGAAAAATATTAATTCCTGCTTTAAAGTTTGCCATGCTTGTAAAAGCATAAAAGTAGGAAAAAAGAAGAAGTAAATTTTAGAAAAAAACTATACGCTCCGATTCGTGATTCGTGAATGATCAACGTTATTTTGAATAAGCATGCTAGGTTGCATACGCTCATTTTTTATTTTATTAAATAAATAACTTAACTCATCATAATTGATATTATCAGTAAAAAAAAAATACTAATAAACAGACATGGAAAAAATACCTTTTGTATACTATTTCTCTTTCCCCTGAAATATATACTATTGAATTGAGTGGAAGATCGCTGCCAAAAAAAAAAAAATGAGTGCAAGATCATGAAAACACTTGTTCGGTTGTCACTTCTAAGCAAAATATTGGATTTGAGCCCTTTTTTTGGACAAAGGATTTGAGCCATGTGAATGAAATATACATGTGTGTGTATTATTGGGAAAATACAAAGCATTTCCACAAAATATATTACACAGCTGCATTTTTTGAGACTCAAACTTGAGGTACCGGATCAAACTATACTGTGTACAATTCCTACTTTGTTGAACCAAATGCTTAGTGATATATTCTAAATTACACTGAAATGACATTAGGAAAATTAAGAGAGAGAAATAAGACACACACACACACAAAACCTTCGCTTTATTGAATTTGCACGTAGAAAACAAGGATTCCACTTAAATTTACTTAATTGCCATATTTTTTAGTGCTTTAGAAATTTTATATCTTTTTTACCAAAAAAAAAAAAAAAACAACAACAACTCGGTCTAAGAAAACACAGTAAACAAATAGTAAAAATAGTACCATATAATCTTGATTAATACTACTATACTAAGCCATCCATTGTTAACTCAAATGGTAAAAAGTAGAATGATACAAGACGTGCATAGAAATACATGTTCAAACTCTCTTGTATCAAAAAAGAAAAACTAAGAACTACTGCTAGTATATACTCTGATAATGGTTGATTTACTAAATTGTTTTTACAATGTATCTTCTTAATTCTCTTACATCAAACACTATCAAAAAATACAGCAAAATTGAATGGCTCTAAGGAAAGATGATCATTTTGAAACACCAAATAAGCCAACAGAGAGCAACAAAATGATACGAGGAATAACACTGAGAAAATCTAAGAATTTGTGGCAGCTAACCCTCTAATTTGATCACCGAATCTCCTTAAGAAATTCCTCTTTTTCTTCTTTGGGGTGAAATTCATCCTTAATGTTTAACATCTTTCGAATTTCCTAAAGGAATGTTTAATATCAAGTCTCCTACTTTCTGCCATGCCAGATCCCGCAGGCTCTTGATGTTCAAGTCGGTTGAAGCCAGGAATGAGATCAAACAGTGTAGCAATATCAACCTCCACAAAGTTGGCGTCCCATTCCTTGAGATCAATGCCCCAGGTTTTGTCCTCGGAATCAGAAGACTCAACATGCTTATGGCAATACTGGATGACCTTGATCAAGATCTTGCCGCTCACTTTAAGAGGAATGGATCTATTGGCTGTAGAATTGGCTTCAGATTCAACCATGTCCTTGATTGACTCTAGCATAAGTGCAACATTATAATCGACTGCAAATATATCACCATCAGAGCTCTTCAAAAAAACTTCCTTTGTTGGCTTTATTGGAAGATCTTCTATTTTCTCTTCCTGCAACCATTAGTAATCCCTTAATTAATTAGCATAGTGGGGCAGGGCAGCACAAGGAGGAAAACAAAGAAAAAAAAACCCATGATTAATACTCAATACTCAAAGTTTTGTATGAATCTGATTGAGAATCTAATATATTCCATGATTTTAAAGCATATCCCTCCCAACATCAATTTGTAACATTCTAGCCAAGTGTCGGGTAGGTAAACTAGTTTCTTTTGGTCAAATTTCAAAACTGCTACCCATTTGGTCCTTGATGCAAAACCTATTTACCTAATTTGATTAGATTAGGAAGTTATTAAAGTTAGTTAATATAACATTTTTTTTTTCTAAAACACTCCAATCATCTTCCTTAATTCCCTCAATCTCTCTCTTATTTGATTATTGTTGAGAGAGAATCAATAGGGGTAATTTTAGAAAAGATTGATAAATATGAGAAATGATTCTTACATTTAGCACCAAGATCAACTCCCAAATTAAGTCCTACTACATTAAGGACTAGAGGAGTATATCCTAATCAGTTATTGAAATCTAGGTGAGGATAGTAAAGAAGGGAAGACAAACAAATGGGGAATAAAATGGCACCAACCTGCTTAAATATACCAGAAATAAGATCTAATCATCAATGTTAGAAAAATCCTCGACCTAAGCAATTTAAGGAAGATATGAAAACATGGCATCATACGTGTCTTGAGCATCGTGAGATTTTGACCACGTACCTTGTCTCTAAGTAATGAATAACATCCAGAGTGTTCCTTCTCAAGAAGTTGGCTTGCATACATGGATAACATTTCATGTTGAACTTTCTATAGAAGAAAAATGTCCAGAGCAACAATAAGAAGATAGAAGTGGAGAAAGAAAGATAATATTAGGAGAAATGAAATTATGGGAGACTTACCCTAGGCGTAGGAAAATATAAATTTCTAAAATTGCAGTGTTCTCGGTTCACATATTTTCTAAAATTTATTTGTTTTCTTTTTCCTATTTTGGGCTCCCTATAAATAGCCTTGTAGTGGCGTAAGTTGCCATTCATTTAAATTACATCATTACTTTTCTGTGTTTTTCTCTCCCACTTCCTCACTCCTTCACTTTTTCTTCTTTTCTTCCCCACTTTCTCATTACTCTTCCCCTTTCTTCAACATGGACAATACTAAACATATTCCATCCCTCATGATATACCATGTTTCATATGAAACTAGAAGCTGAGAACAAACCTCAAGTAACTTTGGCTCACTAATAGAATGCAAGTAATGAGCAACCCTCTCTTTCTCCCATTTCAAGCACTCCGCAACCTGTAAAAGAAGGTAAAAGAACAAGTAGTAATTATAATTTTCCAGTAACACAACAAATTAATAAAGACACATCATGCATAACTGAGAATCCACCACACCTTCAACATATAATCAAGCCAAGAATATTCTAAGATCCAGTTTGAAGCCTTCCGAGAATAATAGGAAGCAGTGTCTTTGAGCATGGCTGCTTCAAAATCATTCTCATAGCAATCCATTTGCCCCATACCAATTTCAACAAATATATCTAAGACATTCTTTAACAGATCCCGATCAATCTTCTCTCCCTTGCGTTCTTGATCAATCTTTATGTTTAAATGAATTGGATTAATAACAATCTAATTTCACAATTTTGAAAATCATGGTTATAATAAAGCAGAAAAACATACAAGAGAAATTACTGCATCCCTCACTTTCCCATTTATTTCCTTGTAGACCTGGAAACAACACAACAAATAAGATTATCTTGAAATCAAGAAGTATTAAACTGAAACAAAAACAATGCAATAGAAATTTAATTAGCAGGACCACTACAAGGTAATCATTACAAAAATAGATAGAGAATAGCCAGAACACAATGTAGGTTAAATAGTAACAATACCAGCTCACGGAAGCAAGTCAATCCAACAACTTTAAGGGACGGAAGTGACAGCCAAGGAATGAAACGCTGATCTAGATAGTTAAAGAAGAGAGACAGCCTCCTGACCATAATATTGTGGTTTGCCCACCTCTTTACAAGTTCTCTCAACATAAAGTCGTCATGTTTTTCTCTCAAAGCAGGTTGAACCTAAACCAAAACAGTAAGAAAGCTTATCAGATGAAATCATGAGATTTAGAGCTGAAATTTGTATGAAATATATTGATCAAAATAATTAACAACTAACAAACATAACATATTCCAGAAATGAATTGTGCGAGAAATCAGGAAACTGCCAACCACATTACTCAGTAATCATTTAGGAATGATAAATCCCAACATTGATATCATATATCCCAGTATTAAACGTACTCCTCATCAATACCCATATAATGGCATTACTCACCGTTGATACTATATACTCTTCAAAAGAATCCCTGTACTTGTCATAGAGTTGTTGGGGATAATCGTGGGGGGGCATTTGATTACACATATTATAGATAGTCCTGTTATACGATTTAAGGAAAATGTAGCTCCTGATAAGAAATATAAAATCACCTCTAGTAAATATTCAATCATGTAACGAATTGTAACAACTACGAGAAGGATACGTATATAGCGTCATGTAGTCCTTAATACTGAGTTTTTCCTCGGGCAGCCCTTCTAGATTGTTCTTCAGCTTCGTGATGCCTTTCTGAATAAGGTCCCATGCTTGTTCTAGGTCGATGGTCGTGCGCCAACTCATCGACATTTCAGCAAGCCACGTTTTCAGCCCAGATACCAAAATCTGCAAAGCAGACCCAAAATCTTTAAATTTTAACAAAAATTCCAATCAAACAGATAACAACTTCAAAACATCCACACCCAAATCAAGAACACCAAAACAAAATGTCATTAAAGCCCAAAAAGAATAACGTCAAATTTGCCCCCAAATTTTACTTTCCATCAAGAAACCACAGCCGAGCAACTTAATCTATAGCATCAAACCGCCATGAGGTACAAAACGAGAAGATTAAACAGAAGTTGGACGATGCACGAGATCACCTAAAGAGGGCAATGAAAAAAGATACATACGGTACAAAGATGAACAACGAAACAAGTCGAAACGAAATCCAAGAAATAATCGGTAGAGGAGGGAATGTTCGAAAAGGATGAAGAAGACAGTTATGAGGAAGGGGAAATTCTTGTTTCTTGAGCGCGAAAAATTGAAAGAGACATGGGGGCTACTCAACTTCCAAGTTCAGAAGCAGTTAATAAAATCTCAAACACCTTACTTTCCTAATTTATTGCTGCTATTTCTGACACACATTTTATTTAATTAATTCATATACGTATAAAAATAGCTAAAAAAAAAATTCCCAGCAGTATCAAAATAGCTAATTGATTAATTGATGACCGCATATTTTTTATTTGCTAAAATAATCCCATCTTTTCAAAAATATTTTCAATAAAATGTAATAAATTCTAATTCAATATTAGAAATACTGATTTTTCACCATAATTATTCAACAAGGCACAGAAAAATTATTAATTGCTTTTAAAAAGTTTGAATTATAAAGCATACGCGTAAGAACCGGAAAAAATAAAGTAGATTTTAGCAACCATTGGGTGGCATACGCATGTTGGGTTGCATGCAACCATTTTTATTTATTTTATTTTATTAAATAAAATAACCCATTATAATTAATATTATAAAGAAAAAACTAATACGGCCATGGAAAAAATGCTGTCGCATATTGTTTCCCCTCTAATACATTAAGAAAATACAAATCTTTTCCACAAAATATTCACGTAGCTACATTTTTTTATGACTCAAATTTGAGCCGTTTGTCTAAACTTGTACTATTTCTATTAGTTGAACCAATTGATAACTGATATATTCTAAATTACATTGAAACGATTTTAGGAAAATCAAGAAAAAATATGACTTTAGGCAAATCAAGAAAAAATATGACACAAAATATGTAGAACTTACATGTCAAAAATAAGGATTTTATTTGAATTTACTTGGTCTTGAGAAATTCTATATCTTTTTTCCAAAAAAAAAAAAAAAAAAGCAACTCAATCAAAGAAAACATAATAAATGAATAGTAAAAATAGTAACTCAAATGGTAAGGCAAAATGAGACGAGATATAGATAGAAATACGGCTTCAAACTCTCATATTGCATAATAAAGGCTCAAGAACTGCTAAAGCATATGCTACGATAATGGTTATTGATTCACTAAATTCATTTTACACAGTATGTTCTTGATTCCCTTGCATCAAACACTTTCAAAATACGAGTGGCTCCAAGGAAAGATGATCACTTTGGAACACCAAATGAGCCAATAGAAAGTCACAAAACAATAGAACGATACACATTACATAGAATAACACTGAGAAAATCTCAAAAACTTCAGCAGCTACCCCTCTAAAATGATCACTGCTTCTCCTTGAGAAATTCCTCCTCTTCTTCTTTGGGATCAAATTCATCTTTAATGTTAAACATCTTGCGAATTTCCTCGGGATTCTTCCCTTTGATCATGTCTCCTACTTTCTGGGATGCCAAATCCAACAGACCCTTGATGTTCAAGTAGTTTGAAGCGAGGATGAGATCGAACAGCGTGGTATTATCGACCTCCACAAATTTGGCGTCCCAATCCTTGAGATCAACGCCCGAGGTTTTGTGCTCAGAATCGGAAGACTGAACATGCTTATAGCAGTACTGGATGACCTTGATCAAGATCCTGCTCCTCACTTTAAGAGGAATGGTGCTATTGGTTGCAGAATTGGCTTCAAATTCAACAATAGCCTGGATTGACTCTAGCATAAGTGCAACATCATAATTAACTATAAAGATATCTCCATCAAAGCTCTTCAAATAAACTTTCTTTGTTGGCTTTATTGGAAGATCTTCTGATTTCTCTTCCTGCAACCATTAGTAATCCAATCCCTTAATTAGGATATAGTGGGGCAGCACAAGGAGGAAAACAAAGAAAAGAACCCACAATTCTTAATACTCAACAGTTTTGTATGAATTTGACTGAGAATCTAATCCATTCCATGATTTTACAACATATCCTTTCCAACATAAAATATTTTGTAACATTCTAGCTAAGAGTGAAAATCAGAACTTACCCACAAATGACACATACCAAGTGTTAAAATAAGAATGAGTTCACAGTGACAGAACTTGTTTTCATCAAGGAAACTAAATGATTGACCAATAAATTTATGTAATTTATGCCAATGCTTTAAGTAGAAAATAAATTAAACTAACTGACCTTGGGTTTGGGATCCTCATAGAAGTTACTTCCCATCCAACTTGAAGCCTCATCAAAGTAGAATGCAGTATTGCCTTTAAGCATTTCCTCAAAGCCTTTTGCATGATATTTTCTTGAGACGCCTCCAAGATCCGTGTAGACAGCGAACACATTATTGAGCAAAGCACGATGAATGTGCTCTCCAGCATGTTCCCTATCAATCTGGCACATTCGTGTTGATTAACATGTCATGATAGACTGATAGTGTTTCAAAAGAAAAATCAGTCAAGTTGAAGTAACAATGCCACATTCTTTATCTATTAGCATACTGTTAAATCATGACACCAGGAAAGAATCCCAAAACGAGATTGTTGAACCAAAAAATCTGAAATCTGTGTTGCGCATCAAGCATGGAAAATAGTCAGTCAAGAATCTTTTTTGTTTGCCAACAAAACCATTTTAACCCCGTTGATCAACATTTGAGTGAAAAAATATTTTGAAATCAACTCAGACTGAAATCTGGTTGAGGATAGTACAAGAAGGTAAGAAAAACAAATAGGGAATAAAAGCATATTCCATGAAAGGAACCAGAGGATTAATTAGAGAAAAACACAGACTCGTCACCTAAATCAAGTGAAGAACAGATTACAAGCTCCAAGAATTGGAAAAAAAAAAAAGCTGAACCAGAAAATTAACCAAACAAAAAAAAGAAAGAAAGAAAATGATAATCTTGCATTTCAAGACTGCAAGGGGTCTCCACTACCAAAAAACCCAGATTCTGTTTGCCCCTCACCTCTCATACCCTTTTTATTCACATTTTCATTAAAAACCTCCTCTAAAATTTCCCAATATTAGCTCTCACGTGCCTCTCACCAACTCAACCTCCTAGATATTTCTCAAGGCAGTTATCCATGACTACATTATTTTGTCCTTGCCCCAAAATTCCTTAACAATACCATACTCCCCTATAACATGTATGCTTTAATTTGATGATCAATTAGAAATTAAACAGAGAATGCTACTTCTCTATATCTTTCCAATCTTATTGGATGTCCCCAGAGGGTCAGAGAATACTACTTTGCTAAGCAGCGAACTTAATATACTGAGGATGAAACTGAAGACTACAGGCTGAAAATGGTGACTTCGTGGCGAACTTAAAGATGAATGAAGTGCATAAATTTTCAAAGAGAAAATATACAATATTAAGGGAGGTGGGGGAGATGTACCATATACAATACAGCATCCATTATCTGTTTATTCATCTCTCCATAAACCTGAAACAAGAAGTTAAGTTTGCGGATATGATTTCAGAGAATATGAAAATAAGATGCAAAGTAAACTTGTTCAAACATTTTCATCACCAACCAAGTCGTGGAAGGACAACAAGCTACTTTCTTCAAGAGATGGAAGCCCCCATCTAGGTATATAGTATCTGTTAAGATAATGAAAAAATCTTGAAAGCCAATAAGTCATAGTTTTGTGATTTGACCATCTTCTAAGTAGTCCTATCAACAAGGCTTCATCTTCCTCTACTCTCAAAGATGGTAGAACCTAGTAAAAGAAAAAAAAAAATTATCAGTATTCAATCAAATCATCAATAATGTCTGTGCTCTTGGCCTTCCATATTTGGGCAAAATTTGGTTACTACTGGTCTAAGCAAGCAACTGTACAGATACTAGTAATAATCTCAAGACTATACTTACAGTGGAATTAATGTATTCGTCAAAAACCATTTTATACTGATCATAGAGCATCTTAGAGTTTTTCTCGCCCTGGCGGTCTGTACACAATTCATAAACAATTCTGGATACTCAAGTTAAGACCATACAAAAGGAGAGTAATTCCATGTATAATTGCTACTTTCAAGTCCATATATAGGGGAATATAAGGCTATTACACTGGCGCTAATAATTCATAGATAACCAAGTCTTACTGAAATCATATCAAAACTTCATACTGTATAACTTTAACATCTTATATTCCAAGAAAGATGTTCTTAGGTAAATCCAAAAGCCAGCTCTGGCTATTATAGAATGGAATTCAGTACTAAAATCTTACAAAAAGACTGTTTTACAATATTTCTTTCTTTCTATATAAGGCTTTTTTTTTTTCTTTTCTAAACAACAGTTTTATATTAGTTTTTTATTTAAAATGGGGAAAAAAATTATAGAGGAGGAACTAAACATGCATTCAAATTTTTTTTGCTAAGCATAAGTATCCTACTATTAGAGGCAATCATATTCAAGCTACTATCAAACACTAAATGTGGGCATCTCTCTCAACCGGGATTCGAACCTCAGTTCGCTACTTTGTAAGGGACTAGCCCCTTACGCTAGACCCAACCCTGTTGGTTAACATGCTTTCAATTTTAAAGTAAGGCATCATGAAATGAGGTGGCCAAGAAAGCATTGCAGCCCAGCAGAAAAGATGTACAGAAAACCACTTAGCATCAAATACTAATAGTCACCCAATTACTGTTCTATGCAAGACATAAGCCACGCTGATAGTCATGAATGTAAAAAGGCGAGGTGGCCAAGAAAGCATTGCAGCCCAGCAGAAAAGATGTACAAAAAACCACTTAGCATCAAATACTAATAGTTACCCAATTACTGTTCTATGCAAGACATAAGCTACACTGATAGTCATGAATGTAAAAAGGTGAAAAGAAATAGGGAACTAAAAATGTGGAAGAAATGGCTTAATTTTTGAAGCTCTCATTCAAATGAAAATCAATTACCATAAAGAATGCTTTCATCCAGCAAGAAATAGAATGATGTATTCAAACCAGGTAGCATTAAAAGTTTTAACAAAATCAGAGAAATCGTAATCCATACATTAATTTAATTTAGATTAAAATCTAACATTTCAGACCCATATTCTATGCTTGAGTTGAAGAAATGGATGAGAAGGGAGTAAAGTCGTGCATCTAGCTGAAAACTTTTTCCCCTTCCCTTTCCCTCCATTCTCCTCAGTCCAAACATACCACAGGGTTCTGTTGCTTTAACTGCCAACAGCTGAATAATCATGGAAATCCAATCATAATTAAAACCCAGTGATCACAAACGAAATTGAAGAAAGGATACGTATAATAAGACATGTACTCGTCAGAAGTGAAACTAGAATTATCAAACCCTTCAATTTGCCCAATCACTCTGTTCACGGCGGTCTGAAGCCGAGGCCATTCATCCCTGAAAGTCTTACTCTTACTCGGGTTATTGCAACGATCAGCGTCGGAATTTGCAGGCTCAGACGTAGAAGCTACAGCGAAGAGGTTGAGATGCAGCAACAATAGAGAGAGAAGCACCAGACACGAAAGAATGGAATTCATGGCGATGACGATTGAGGGAGTTAAGTGCAAGTACTATGCATCTGTATCAGATCAGCAGCTGTGGAATTGTGAACCATCTTATTTTTTTTGGTCAACGTTTGACTCTCATTTCATCTATGCGATTTGACCACACACAAAAATTTCATCTATGCTATCTAAGATCGATTCATTTTATTTTAATCCTGGCAGATAATTATCTAAGAAAATTCAAATTTTATAATTTTAGGGATAATGAAAAGAAATTGGGTTTTTTTTCTGTTTTTTGTAAATTAAAAAGTTTATATTTTTTAAAATCATAAAATTTAAACTCCTGTGTGATATGAGATTAAAATAAGATAAATTATTATATTTTAATTTGCTAGAATAAAGATGGGTCGCAGTCCTAATTTAGAATTTCTCCTTCTTCCAAGCCTCAGTGGGAGAAATTCGTGGGACCCAACTTTGGTCCTCTGCAGCAACTATCCGTTGCAATCCTTTATTCTAAAACGGCGCTGTTTTGATGTAAAAGAGGGCATTCGTGCCCCTTTTTTAAAAATATATATATTTTTGGGTCTTACCAGTATTAAAAAGATCTTGAGAATATTGAGCGATCTTAAAAAAATACTTGTGATCTTGAAAAAATATCATAAAGTATATTTTTAGTCTTAGCCGTCAAGATCTGCGAAATATTTTTTTCAAGATCTTAAAATAATTTTTCAAAGTATTATTTCAATACCATTCAATATCATAAATTATCCTTTTAGTATCCGTCAATACCCTGAAATATTTTTTTAGGATCCTAAAATAATTTTTAAAATCATAAAGAATATTTCAGTACCAATTAATATTCTCAAGTATCTTTTTAATACTCATCGTGATCTCTAAAATATATTTTTATTTTTATTTTTTAAAAAAAGGTACAGCTACCCTCCTTTACATCAAAACAACACCGTTTTTATGCAAAGGATTGCAGCGGATAGTTGCTGCAAAGGACCAAAACCATGTCCAAATTCTTGGGTGCACTGGGTGCGGGTCTGTGGACAAGTAAGCCTTCGATTTATTGAGTTGGTGCTTTTTTTATTGGGTGGTGTTTAGTGACGTGGTGCAGCCAAGAATTTCTCGCATGTCTATTAGGCCTTGTTTATTAGTAAGAAGATTGGAGAAGGGAAGGGAAGATTCCAATCTTCCCTCAATTTTGGGTGTTTGTTACACGGAATTCATCTTCCAGTGAAGCACCATCTTCCTTCACCCATGGGAAGATTCCTTCCTTAATCTTCCCTCACATATTGAATGGAAGATGAAATCTTCTCGGAAGATTGTGAGCAAATTCTCATTAGGTCCCTTTCTTCTTCCTCTTTTCTCACCTCCAACTTCACCTTCTTCCTCTCACCTTCGTCTCTCTTCGTCGCCGGCGAAGACTTCCTCCTTCACCGTCGGAACCCGCGGACGACCACCACCGATCGGAACTCACCTGGATCGATTTCCTATTTACGGATCTGAAGCTTTTTTATTTTTTGGTTACGTCGGTCGGGCATCGGGATAAAGAAGGAGGGATAGCAGAGCGAGAGAGGGACAACGTCGGAACCCATGATCTCCACCACCACCGGTCGGAAACTGCGACAGGATCGAAGCTTTTTTTTTTTCGTTTTGGCTGTCGGTGGTCACTGGTTGGGCGTAGAGGTGAAGAAGAAGGAGAGAGTTTTTTTTTTAATGTAAAGGGTATCTTAGACATTTTAGATGTTATATTTTTATTTTTATTTTAAAAAAATCATCATCTTCCATCTCAATTTTTATATCTATCAAACAGAACACCCTTTTAAAGTTCCCTCTCAATCTTTAATTCCATTCCTTTCCCTCCTCTAAGTTCCTTTCCTTCCTTAAATCTTCCTCATAACAAACAAGGCCTTAGGCTATTAACCGTGGAAAGATAGAAAGAGGAGTTCGAGGGCCCACAGACATCAAGTTTGAAAAACTTCCCCGTGTGGTTTTTGACCAAACAATTAATCTCTGCAACTTTTTTTTATACATATAACCAAAAAGAAAGAAAGAAAGCACCTATCTCAATACCAATTATATGTTACTACTCGTATTTTTTTCCTGAATGAAATGGAATTCCATTAATAAATGGTCAAAAAATGTACAACTGAGAGGTCAAGTAGAGATTATAAAATAAGATAAACTTATAGAAACACTTTTGAGTATGAACAACTAAAAATTTAATTTGAGATACAATCCCTTTTACAGTAAAAGATTCCCTTGTGAAAACTCTTGGTTTCAGACTTTCCAGAGTTTCCAACACGTGATGCATATTTCTATCTTCCAAGAGATATCAAGAGAAAGTGATCGGATGATTAAGGTTAGCCAATTTCAAATGTCCAATCTGAAGAAGTCCGCACTCATGTTTGCAGGTGGATTTTCCCTCCAAATTGATGAGGTCATACAACGATTTGAAAACATGGTCTAAACATTCGTTGTTGACTTGACAAAGATAACAGAGATGATCCGTAGTCATTCCCCTTCTGAATAGTTCCTCGTTAGAGAGCAGCTTTCCATTCAGTAAAAACCAAGTGAAGGTTCTAACTCGTTGAGCCATCAGTAGTTTCCACATCTGAGACCACGTGGTTTCATACTCATTCCAGTAAGCTGACTTTGTAGAGAAATTCCCTTTCTTAGTTATATTCCAGTAGCATGAAGGAGCTTGGGGAGCTCATTGTATTGCTATGGAAATAATATCCTTTATCACATTAGAAGGCAATAGGTGTTGAAATAAATTCGAATTCCATGATCTATTTTCATTCATATAATCTGAAATAACCCGGTCTTGTTCATTGTCAAGGATAGAGGAGGACGAAATGTATTTTAGAGGACCATAATCACTTACCCAATAATCTATCTAAAAATTGATATGTCTAGCATCCCTGGGTTCCATTTAATGTGGAAGGAGGCATCTTCCTATGACTTTAGTAAGTATCTCCAAAAGTAGGATACATGAGATAGACGTGTCATTTCATTAAGTCTGTTACTGCATATTTTTGTTTCAAAACACGAACCCAAATAGATTCAGGCTAAGAGTGAATCCTGAAGATTAATTTCATCATGAAAGCTCTATTTTGGGAGTCCTATTTCAGCAGTCCAAAACCCCCATGATATGTAGGTTGGCATAGATCCTATCATTTGACTAGACTGACCCCTCGATGGTCTCTTGTATAGCCCCATATAAATTTCTAAATTATCTTCTCGATCTTCATAACACATGATCATGGAAGAGTTGGGCTTTGCATTGTGTAAAGAGGTATGGATGCCAAAACTGACTTAGCTAGAGTGATTCGTCTGGCCAATGAAAAGTTTTGTATGCTTGGTGGCTGAAAACATGGGCGGACCCACATTGTAGGGCAAGTGCCCCCATGAATTTGGGATATGTATATTTTTTTAATTAATACATATTTGAATGATTGTCCACCATTAAATTAAGTACCGACCTTTAATACATCAAGACTGCACTTCGTAATCGGATGAGGATGAATGATTGTTTAGTGCTTTATATTGAAAAAGATGTATTTAATAGCATTGATAATAAGACAATTATAATGGAATTCCAAAAAATAAGGATGACATTGTAATTATTTTTATTGTAATATACTTTTTTTATTAAAATATATGTACATGAACTTATTGAGTGCCCACCATTCATTGTAATTATGTAGCTGCATTTCGAACAGCACTTAACCTTGTTTTAATGATAGGTTTGTAAAATAATTATCTCTCTTATTACATCATCAGTATTTACTTAATTTCATGAATATTTTTTTTCTTATTTTTTTCTTTTGTTTTTTAATGTATTTAAAAATTTCTTTAAAAGAATAAAATTGGGGGCAGAATCTCCCCACCAATAGTGCCCCTTCAGTAATTTTTTGTATCGGCCCCTAGCTAAAAATGTTACTGTTTTCTCGATCGTTCCATTATCTTTCTTCTTCCTTACCCTTCCCAAAAATCCATAAAGTAGGGAAATAGTTATGCTTATTTTTTATTTTATTATATAAATAACTTAACTCGTCATAATTGATATTATCAGTAGCAAAATACTGATAAACGGACACGGAAAAAATATATTTTGTATACTATTTCTATTTCTCCTCAAATATATACTATTGAATTGAGTGGAAGATCGCTGCCAAAAAAAATACGTGAGTGGAAGATCATAAAAACAATTGTCAGTTGTCACTTAAAAGCAAAAAAATAAAAAATAATATACATATATATTAGGGAAAACACAAAGCTTTGCCACAAAATATATAACAAAGTTGCGTTTTTTAAGACTTAAATTTGAGACACTTGCTCAAACTAAGTACAATTCTTACTTAGTTGAGCCAAATGCTTAGTTATATATTCTAAATTTCACTTTTATTGAATTTGCAAGTCAAAAACAAGGATTCCACTTGAATTTTACTTGATTGCCGTATTTTTCAGTGTTTGAGAAATTCCATATCTTTTTTACCCCAAAAAAAACAAGAAGCAACTTAGTCCAAAAAAACACAGTAAACAAATAGTAAAAATAGAATCATATAATCTTGATTTTTACTACTATACTAAGCTATCCAATGTTAACTCAAATGGTAAAAAGGCAGAATGCGACGAGACGTGCATAGAAATACAAGTTCAAATTCTCTTGCATCAAAAAAGAAAAACTAAAAACTACTGGTAGTATATACTATGATAAGGGTTGATTTACTAAATTCGTTTTACATTGTATCTTTTTTATTTTCTTATATCAAACACTAAAAAAAATACAACAAAATTGAATGGCTCCAGGGAAAGATGGTCACTTTAAAACACCAACTGAGCCAACAGAGAGTAACAAAATGATACAAGGATATGAGGAATAACACAAAGAAAATCTCTGAAACTTCAGTAGCTAACCCTCTAATTTGATCACCGAATCTCCTTAAGAAATTCCTCTTTTTCTTCTTTAGGGTGAGATTCATCCTTAATGTTTAACATCTTGGATACACCTATAACAGCTCATGTTGAACTTTCTAAAGGAGAAAAATAACAATAAGATAGAAGTGGGTGAGAAAGGAAGAAAATATTAAGAGAAATGAAATTAACTATGGAACTTACCTAGGTGTAGGAAATTATAGATTTTTAAAATTGTGGTGTTCTAGGTCTATGTATTTTCTAAATTTTATTTATTTTTTTCCCTATATTTTGGGCTCTCTATAAATAGCCTTTTTGTGTTTCTCTCTCTCACTTCTTCACACCGTAACCTTCTCTTTTTTCTTCTCTTCTTTCTCATTATTCTTCCCCTTTTCATCAACATGGACAATACTAAACATATTTCATCCTGATGTTATAACATATTTTATATGAAACTAGAAGCCGAGAACAAACCTCAAGTAACTTTGACTCACTACTAGAATGCAAGTAATGAGCAACCCTCTCTTTCTCCCGTTTTAAGCACTCCTCAACCTTTAATAGAAGGTACAAGAACAAGTAGTAATTATAAGTATCCAATAACAAAACAGAATGACAAGAGACATCATGCAAAACTAAGAGAATCCACACCTTCAGCATATAATCAGGGCAAGAATGTTCTAAGATCCAGTTTGAAGCCTTCCGAGAATAATAGGAAGTAGTGTCTTTGAGCATGGCTGCTTCAAAATCATTCTCATAGCAATCCATTTTCCCCATACCAATTTCAACAAATATATCTAAGACATTCTTTAACAGATCCCGATCAATCTGCTCTCCCTCACGTTCTTTATCAATCTTTACGTTTCAATGAATTGGATTAATAACAATCTAATTTCGCAATTTTGAAAACCATGGTTATAATAAAGCAGAAAAACATACAAGAGAAATTACTTCATCCCTCACTTTCCCATTTATTTCTTTGTAGACCTGGAAACAACACAACAAATAAGATTATCTTGAAATGAAGCAGTATTAAACTGAAACATAGACAATGCAACAGAAACTTAATTAGCACTTTAGCAGTACCACTACAAGGTAATCATAACAAAAATAGATAGAGAATAGCCAGAACACAATGTCAGATTAAGTAGTAGCAATACCAGCTCACGGAAGCAAGTCAATCCAACAACTTTAAGGGGCGGAAGTGACAGCAAAGGAATGAGACGCTGATCTAGATAGTTAAAGAAGAGAGACAGCCTCCTGACCATAATATTGTGGTTTGCCCACCTCTTTACAAGTTCTCTCAACATAAATTCGTCACGTGTTTCTCTCAAAGCAGGAAGAACCTAAACCAAAAAAGTAAGAAAGCTTATTAGATGAAATCATGAGATTTAGAACTGAAATTTTTATGAAAGATATCAAACAAAATAATTGACAACTAACAAACATTACATATTCCAGAAATGAATTGTGAAAGAAATCAGGAAACTGCCAACCACATTACTCAGTAATCATGTAGGAATGATAATTCCCAACATTGATATCATATATCCCAGTACTAAACGTATTCCTCATCAATACCATATGATGGCATTACTCACCGTTGATAGTATATACTCTTCAAGAGACTCCCTAAACTTGTCGTAGAGTCGTTGGGAATAATCGAACTCGAAAGGAGGCTTAGTACACATATTGTAGATAGTCCTGAGATACTATTTAAGGAAAATGTAGCTCCTGATAAGAAATATGAAATCACCTCTAGTAAATATTCAATCATGTAAGGAATTGTAACAACTACGAGAAGGATACGTATATAGCATCATGTTCTCCGCAGCACTGAGTTGTTCCTCGGCCAGCCCTTCTAGATTGTTCTTCAGCTTCGTGATGCCTTTCTGAATAGGGTCCCATCCTTCTTCTAGTTGTAGGTCAATGGTCGTGCGCTCACTCGTCGACATTTCAGCAAACCACGTTTTCAGCCGAGACACCAAAATCTCCAAAGTAGACCTAAAATCTTTAAATTGCAACGAAAATCCGAATCAAACAGATGACAACTTCAAAACATCCAAACCCAAATCAAGAACACCAAAACAAAATGTCATTAAACCCCAAAAAGAATAACGTCAAATTTGCCCCCAAATTTTAGTGTCCATCAAGAAACCACAGCCGAGCAACTTAATCTATAGCATCAAACCGCCATGAGGTACAAAACGAGAAGATTAAACAGAAGATGGACGATGCACGAGATCACCGAAAGAGGGCAATGAAAAAAGATACATACGGTACAAAGATGAACACTGTCGATACCCTGACGAAGGAGACACCCCAATCGAAGCAGCAAGTCGAAACGAAATCCAAGAAATAATCGGTAGAGGAGGGAATGTTCCAAAAGGATGAAGAAGACAGTTATGAGGAAGCGGAAATTCTTGTTTCTTGAGCGCGAAAAATTGAAAGAGACATGGGGGCTACTCAACTTCCAAGTTCAGAAGCAGTCAATAAAATATCATATTTCCACCAAAAAAATAAAGTCTCCTACACTTTACTTTCCTTTTATTTAATTAATTCATATACGTATAAAAATAGCTTCTTCTTTTTTGCGAGCAGTATCAAAATAGATAATTGATTAATTAATGACCCCATATTTTTTATTTCCTAAAATAATCCCATCTTTTAAAAATTATTTTCAATGAAATGTAAAAAATTCTAATTCAATATTAGAAAAAAAAATATAGATTTAGAATTTTCTAACAAACTATACTCAATGATCGACATTAGGTTGCATACGCTGATACGCATGGTGGGTTGCATTGCATGCACTCATTTTTTATTTTATTAAATAAAATAACTTAACCCATTATAATTAATTTTATCAAGAAAAAACTAATAAATGGACAAGGAAAAATTACTTTTGCATATTATTTCCCCTCTAATAAATTGAGAAAATTCAAAGCTTTTCCACAAAATATTTAACATTGCTATATTTTTTTAAGACTCAAACTTGAGACACTTGTACAGTTCCTACTAGTAACCAATTGCTTACTGGTATATTCTAAATTACATTGAAATGACTTTAGGCAAATTAAGAAAGGGTTTAATGTTTATATTTTTGCTGCAAAAAAAAAAAAAAAAATCTCATAAAAGTGAGTGGATACTATTTTAAAGAGAAGAGGAAAAAAAAATATTAATAGGATACACACTCTTTAATGTAAGTGGTGCAGAAAAAATATTTCTGCAGCAAATGCAGAAACATTAAACTCATTAAGAAAATAACAAAAAATATGATTTTAGGCAAATCAATAAAAAATATGACACAAAAAACAAGCTTCATTTTTGTAGAACTTACATGTCGAAAACAAGGATTTCACTTGAATTTACTTGCTTCCTGAATTTTTTAGTGCTTGAGAAATTCTATATCTTCTTACCCAAAAAAAACGTAACTCATTCCAAGAAAACATTGTAAATGAATATTAAAAATAGTAACTCAAATGGTAAGGCAAAAGGAGATGAAATGGTAAGGCAAAAGGATATGAGATGTGGATAGAAATATTGCTTCAAACTCTCATATTGTATCAAAAAGAAGGACCAAGAACTGCTAAAGCATATGCTAAGATAATGGTTATTGATTTACTAAATTCATTTTACACAGTATCTTCTTGATTCCCCTACATCAAACATTTTCAAAATACAGCAAATTTGAGTGGCTCCAAGGAAAGACGATCACTTTGAAACACCATATGAGCCAACAGAAAGTCATAGAACAATAGAATGATACACATTACATAGAATAACATTGAGAAAATCTCAGAAACTTCAGCAGCTACCCCTCCAAAATGTTCACCACTTCTCCTTGAGAAATTCCTCCTCTTCTTCTTTGGGATCAAATTCATCTTTATTGTTAAACATCTTGCAAATTTCCTCCGGAGTCGTCCATTTCTTCATGTCTCCTACTTTTTGGGATGCCAAATCCAACAGACTCTTGATGTTCAAACAGTTTGAAGCCAGGATGAGATCGAACAGCGTGGTATTATTGACCTCCACAAATTTGGCGCCCCATTCCTTGCGATCAATGCCCGAGGTTTTGTCCTTGGAAACGGAACACTGAACATGCTTATGGCAGTACTGGATGACCTTGATCAAGATCTTAAGAGGAATGGTGCTATTGGCTGCAGAACTGGCTTCCGATTCAACAATATCCTTGATTGACTCTAGCATAGGTGCAGCATCGTAATTAACTTCAAAGATATCTCCATCAAAGCTCTTCAAATAAACTTTCTTTGTTGGCTTTATTGGAAGATCTTCTGATTTCTCTTCCTGCAACCATTAGTAATCCAATCCATCAATTAGCATAGTGGGGTAGCACAAGGAGGAAAACAAAGAAAAGAACCCACAATTCTTAATACGCAACAGTTTTGTATGAATTTGACCGAGAATCTAATCCATTCCATGATTTTACAACATATACTTTCCAACATAAAATATTTTGTAACATTCTAGCTAAGAGTGAAAATCAGAACTCACCCTCAAATGACACATACCAAGTGTTAAAATAAGAATGAGTTCACAGTGACAGAACTTGTTTTCATCAAGGAAACTAAATGATTGACCAATAAATTCATGTAATTTATGCTAATGCTTTAAGTAGAATAGATTAAACTAACTGATTTTGGGTTTGGGATCCTCATAGAAGTTACTTGCCATCCAACTTGAAGCCTCATCAAAGTAGAATGCAGTAATGTCTTCAAGCATTTCCTCAAAGCCTTTTGCATGATATTTTCTTAAGACGCCTCCAAGATCCATGTACATAGTGAACACATTATCGTGCTTTAATGTGCTCTCCAGCATGTTCCCCACCAATCTGACACATTCATGTTGATTATCATGTCATGATAGTGTTTCAAAAGAAAAATCCGTCAAGTTGAAGTAACAATGCAACTTTCTTTATCTATTAGCATACTGTTAAATCATGACACCAGGAAAAAATCCCAAACGGAGATTGCTAAACCAAAATTATAAATTATTATGTTTTCCGAAAAAACTGAAATCTGTGTTGCGCATCAAGCATGGAAAATAGTCAGTGAATAATCTTTTTTGTTTGCCAACAAAACCATTTTAACCCCATTGATCAACAGTTGGGTGAAAAAATAAATTGAAATCAACTCAGAC
This sequence comes from Acacia melanoxylon, assembly GCA_019022615.1. Classification (NCBI taxonomy): domain Eukaryota; kingdom Viridiplantae; phylum Streptophyta; class Magnoliopsida; order Fabales; family Fabaceae; genus Acacia; species Acacia melanoxylon. The sequence continues at coordinate 7,156,310 of JAFJYJ010000011.1, forward strand.
TGAAATCTGGTTGAGGATGGTACAACAAGGGAAGAAAAACAAATGGGGAATAAAAGCATATTCCATGAAAGGGACCAGAGGATTAATTAGAGAAAAACACAGACTCGTCACCTAAATCAAGTGAAGAACAGATTACAAGCTCCAAGAATTGGGGGAAAAAAAAAAGCTGAACCAGAAAATGATAATTTTGCATTTAAAGACTGCAAGAGGTCTCCACTACCAAAAGACACAGATTCTGTTTGCCCCTCACGTCTCATACCCTTTTTATTCACATTTTCATTAAAAACCTCCTCTAAAATTTCCCAACATTAGCTCTCACGTGCCACTCACCAACTCAACCTCCTAGATATTTCTCAAGGCAGTTATCCATGACTACATTATTTTATCCTTGCCCCAAAATTCCCTTAACAATACCATACTCTCTATAACATGTATGCTTTAATTTGATGATCAATTAGAAATTATACAGAGAATGCTACTTCTCTATATCTTTCCAATCTTATTGGATGTCCCCAGAGGTCAGAGAATACTACTTTGCTAAGCAGCAAACTTAATATACTGAGGATGAAGCCAAAGACTACCGGCTGAAAATGGAGACTTCATGGCGAACTCAAAGATGAATGAAGTGCATAAGTTTTCAAAGAGAAAATATACAATATTAAGGGAGGTGGCGGAGATGTACCACATACAATACAGCATCCGTTATCTGTTTATTCATCTCTCCTCCATAAACCTGAAACAAGAAGTTAAGTTTGCGGATATGATTTCAGAGAATAAGAAAATAAGTTGCAAAGTAAACTTGTTCAAAGATTTTCATCACCAACCAAGTCATGGAAGGACGACAAGCTACTTTCTTCAAAAGATGGAAGCCCCCCATCTAGGGATATGATATCTGTTAAGATATTGAAAAAATCTTGAAAGCCAATAAGTCATAGTTTTGTGATTTGACCATCTTCTAAGTAGTCCTATCAACAAGGCTTCATCTTCCTCTACTCTCAAAGATGGTAGAACCTGGTAAAGAAAAAGATAAAGTTATTAGTATTCGATCAAATCATCAATAATGTCTGTCCTCTTGGCCTTCCATATTTGGGCAAAATTTGGTTACTGGTGTAAGCAAGCAACTGTACAGATACTAGTAATAATCTCAAGACCATACTTACAGTGGAATTAATGTATTCGTCAAAAACCTTTTTATACTGATCATAGAGCATCTTAGAGTTTTTCTCGCCCTGGTGGTCTGTACACAATTCATAAACAATCTTGGATACTCGAGTTAAGACCATACAAAAGGAGAGTAATTTTGAGGACATCAGATTCCATGTATAATTGCTACTTTAAAGTCCATGTATAGGGGAATATAAGGCTATTACACTGGCGATTATAATTCATAGATAACCAAGTCTTACTGAAATCATATCAAAACTTCATACTGTATAACTTTAACATCTTATATTCCAAGAAAGATGTTCTTAGGTAAAGACAAAAGCCAGCTCTGACTATTATAGAATGGAATTCAGTACTTAAGTCTTACAAAAAAACTGTTGTACAATATTTCTTTCTTTCTTTCTATATATGTTTTTTTTTTTTTTTTTGTAAACAACAGTTTTATATTAGTTTGTTTATTTCAAATGGGGAAAAAAAATTAAAGAGGAGGAACTAAACATGCATTCAATTTTTTTTTTTTTTTTTTGGCTAAGCATAAGTATCCTTATATTAGAGGCAGCCACTAAATGATGACACCTCTCTCAGCCGGGATTTAAACCTCGGTTCATTACGTTGTGAGGGATTAGCCCTTGTGCTAGACCCAACCCTATGGGTTACATGCATTCAATTTTAAAGCAAGGAATCATGAAATGAGGTGTCTAAGAAAGCATTGCAGCCCAGCAGAAAAGATGTACAGAAAACCATTTAGCATCAAATACTAATAGTTACCCAATTACTGTTCAGCTACGCTGATAGTCATGAATGTAAAAAGGTGAAGCTTAAGTGTTGAAGCTCTCATTCAAATGAAAATCAATTACCATAAAGAATGCTTTCATCCAGCAAGAAATAGAATGATGTATTCAAACCAGGTAGCATTAACAGTTTTAACAAAATCAGAGAAATCGTAAACCATAAATTAATTTAATTTAGATTAAAATATTCTATGCTTGAGTTGAAGAGATGAATGAGAGGGAGTAAAATCGTGCATCTTACTGAAAACTTTTTCCCCTTCCCTTTCCCTCCATTCTCCTCAATCCAAACATACCACAGGGTTCTGTTGCTTTAACTGCCAACAACTGAATAATCTTGGAAATTCAATCATACTTAAAACCCAGTGATCATAAACGAAATTGAAGAAAGGATACGTATAATAAGACATGTACTCGTCAGAAGTGCAACTAGAATTATCAAACCCTTCAATTTGCCCAATCACTCTGTCCACCGCGGTCTAAAGCCGAGGCCATTCATCCCTGAAAGTCTTACTCTTACTGGGGTTATTGCAACGATCAGCGTCGGAATTTATCGGCTCAGACGCAGAAGTAAGGGTTCACATTACATTCTTATAATTATAAGCTTATTAGGTGTTTATACCTCTAATTAGAGGTATAAGATATATTTTTTTTAATTTTTTTTATATATTGTATTTATTTATATTTAAATTATATATTCTTTTCTGAGATTTTTTTAAATTCAGGTTTACCAAATTAATTAATTTTTATTATAACACGAATATCGAAAACTAATTAATTTGAGATAATGGATAAAAAAAAAAAAAAGTTTCAAAAAGCAACATATAATTTAATTCAAAAAATAAAATATAATTTTTTTTTGCTTATCCCTCTAATTAGAGGGACAAGCATGAGTGTAAGTAGGGTTGGTGCTTTTTTCATTGGGCAGTGTTTAAGTGACGTGGTGCACCTAAGAATTACTCGCCTGCCTATTAGGCTATTAACCGTGCAAAGATAGTAAGTGCTGTCAATCAGCGGCCCGGCCCTCAGTCCTAAGCTAACAGCCTGCGCCTAAAGTAGCAGTTAAAAACACATATTTTTCAAAGTTCAAGCCCAAGAAAGCAAGTCGGCCCATGAAAATTTTAAATTACTATTCCAAATTTTAACTATTTTTCCTCCGTGTGTTTCAAAGAAATATAATTAGTAAATTACAACACAAATCATCTAATAAATAAGCACAGTCACTAATTCATAATCAAAAGAAAACTATGTTCACAAATAACTCACATCACCCTAGGTCACAATTATAGGAGCACTTTTGTAGTGTGCTCCTATAATTTAGATGTCTTTAAAACATAAAAAGATATCACTAAACGACATTAAGTACGATGACTATTATTGTTGTCATTTTCGTCACTATCATCAATTTTAACGACATTTGATTGTTCTTCACTTTGAGTAGTAGCTCACAGCTCATGAGTAAGAATATCATCGAAATTCTTCTCCCGCATCATGAACACATCCATAATCTTTATTTGTAACAAATTATAAATCAAATCATAAAATTAAAGTATAGTTATTATGTATTTGTAGTTAAATGGATAAACAACTCTATAACAAATACAAAATATATATAATTTAATAAATTTAAAAAGGAAAAAAAAAGAAAAAGCTAACGTGAAAAGGGCGCAGGTGGCCGTGTAACCCTCCGGCCGGCCGTGTGAGCCCGTGGCCATCGGTGAGCCGGCCCGCATTTAATTTCAAATATCTCATCCATTTTTTGCCGTGGCCAAGAAAGTCGGCGCTAAACGTCCGGCCGATGGGCTGGCCCGTTTTGGACGGCTCTAATTAAGAGGAGTTTGGAGGGGCCATAGTCATTAAGTTTGAAAAACTCCCCCTTGTAGTCTTTGGCCAAATAATTAATCTCTGCAACTTTTTTTTTTTTTTTTATATATATATATATATATATTATAACCAGAAAAAGAGAAAGAAAGCAAATCCCAATTATATGTTACTACTCCTATTTTTTTCGAATGAAATGGAATTCCATTAATAAATGGTCAACAAAATGTACAATTGAGGGGTCAAGTAGAGATTACAAAATAAGATAAATTTAGAGAAGTACTTTGTGTATGAACAACTAAAGATTTAACTTGAGATACAATCCCTTCTATAGTAAAAAAATCTTGCGTGAAAGCTCTTCGGTTTGGACTTCTTAGAGTTTCTAGCACGTGATGCATATTCCTATTTTCCAAGAGATATCAAGAGAAGGTGATCGGATGATTAAGGTTAGCCAATTTTGAATGTCTAATTTGAAGAAGTCCATACTCGTCTGCAGGTATAATTTTCCTCCAAATCGATGAGGTCATACTACATCCTTTGAAAACATGGTCTAAACGTTCGTTGTTGACTTGACAAAGAGAATAGAGCTTATCTGTAGTCATTCCCCTTCTAAATCGTTCCTCGTTAGAGAGTAGCTTTCCTTTCAGTAAAAGCCAAGTAAAGGTTCTAACTCGTTGAGCTGAGCCACTAGTAGTTTCCACATATGAGACCAAGTGGTGTCGTAGTCATTCTAGTTCAAGGTTCCAAGAGCTCTGTAAGCTGACTTTGTAGAGAAACTCCCTTTCTTAGTTAAATTCCAGTAGCATGAAGGAGCTCGGGGAACTCGTTGTATTGTTATGGAAGTGCTATCCTTTGTCACATCAGAAGGCAATAGGTGTTGAAATAAATTCCAATTCCATGATCCATCTTCATTCATATAATCTAAAATAACCTTGTATTGTTCATTGTCAGGTATACGAGAGGATGAAATACCCAATAACTCGTCCAGAATTTGACATGTCTATCATCCCCTGGGTTCCATTTAATGTGGAAGGAGGCATCTTCCCATGACTTTGATAAGTTTCTCCAAAAGTAGGACACACAAGATCAACATGTCACTTGCATTAAGTTTGTTATTGCATATTTTTGTTTCAAAACACGAACCAAAGAGATTTAGGCTCAAAGTGAAACCTAAAGATCTATTTCATCATGAAAGCTCTGTTTTGGGAGTCCGGTTTTAGCAGTCTAAAACCCCCATACTGTATAGGTTGGCATAGATCCTACCATTTGACTAGATTAACCCCACGATGGTCCCTTGTATGGCCCCATATAAATTTCCAAATTATCTTCTCGATCTTCATAATATATGATGATGGAAGAGTTGTGCTTTGAATTGTATAAAGAGGTATGGATGCCAAAACTGACTTGGCTAAAGTGATTTGTCCAGCCAATGAAAGGGTTTGGTTTTTCCATTCTAATAGCTTTGACTGGAGTCTATCAATAATATACCCATAAGTAGTCGATGAAACTCATCCATTAAGAATTGGAACCCCGGTATTTACTTAAGGAATTTGTTATCTGGTATCCCAATTTGTCACAAATTTTCTTGCACTCTTGAGAGTCAACATTCTTCAAGGAATATACCTTAGTTTTGGATTGACTAATCATATGACCTGAAGAATTACATAATTCTTGCATGATTTCTTTGATCAAAACAACTTGTTGAGATTATGCATGACCAAAGAGGATCAAGTCATCAGCAAAGAATAGATAAGAAAGGGCTATGCCTTTATGATCTAATTTGTTTGTCTTCCAATCCCCAAATCTAACTTTAGCCTCTATAAGTTGGGATAAGCGCTCCATACAAAGAACGGATATATACAAAGAGAGGGGGTCTCCCTGCCTTATGCCTCGCTCAGGAGTGAATGGGCTTGTGGGTTTCTCATTCCATAATACTTTCATAGTGAGGGTTGAAATCCAGTCCATAATTAGTCTAACCAGATTACACTGTATATTCCAGTATCTCTAAATGTGTCAATAATAAAATCCCATCGAAGCATATTGAAAGCTTTCTCCAAATCAACTTTTATGGCCATCCATCATGTATTTCCTTTTTCCCCCTCATAGAATGGATCAACTCCAGAGTAATAATGATGTTATTAATGATGTTTCATCTTTGAATGAAGCATGTTTGGTACTGATGTTATCAATAATGTTATCAATTATTGGGCTTGTTTGAATTAGCGGTAGGAGCGGTAGCTTATTTTCTATTTGACTTTTGCAGAAGCCCAATAAAAACATTAAAAAAAGTCAGGTTGTAAATATAATTTATGTTTGGATTGATAGTAGTAGAAGTAGCGGGACTCATGTCAAAAAGCTGAGAGCTTTTAGGAAAAAGCTACCCCATTGAGTTTTTTCCTTAAATAACTTTTAGAGCTTTTCTTAAAAAAGTCCAGTAACATTTAAAGCTCAACCTAAACACTCCACTTAAAACTTTTTTTCTTCTGGAGCTTTTTCTAGCTTTAAGCTACTTAAAGCTCTCTCTAAACAAGGCCATGATCGTTTGGTAATAATGATGTTATCATAGAATGGCCATCCATTACGGTATTATGTGCTGGTTTTGCAGGTTCTTTGCACCATATAAGCATTAATGGCTTTAAGGACGCCCGGTTTAATTGCTTTATTTGATGTCGATGGGACTCTCACAGCTCCAAGGAAGGTATATATTTAATCTGGAGCCCAAGATTAGCAAAAAGTTAACGTCATTATCTCAAAGTCAAATAAAGACAACAAACTATTATTCCAAGAGCGCCCAACACAAAATTCTAAAGTTTTGATTCATAACTTTCTTTTTTTTAGTTGCCCATCCAATATATATCCAAATAGTTTTGAATAATGACAATTGAGAAAAAAATTATTTAATTTAGTAAAAACCCAAGGTGTTTTATAGTTTATTATATATGTTAAACAAAAAATATATATGATTTATTTTTATTTTAGAAGAAATTTATGTGAGTTAAAAAATTCATTTAATGTTAATAAAATTTAAAAAAATCTAAAAAATTTGTTGAAAAAAATTGAAAAATGAGTAATTTTTATCCATAGATATTTATACAAATAGTTTTGAATAATGAAAATTGAGAAAAAAAATTATTTAATTTAGTAAAATTTAGAATTTTGTCTTTTTGTGTATTTCTTGGAATAATATATTTCGCTAGATAATATGGACGTTAACTTTTTGCTTAACGGCGTTAACTTTGTTTTAACGGTGTTGTCTTTGGTGCTCCTTTTTAAAAGTTTGTTGTCTTTGGCCCACTTAATAGTTAAATCTAAACCCTCCTTAACCCGTATATATTTAACGGAGCCCAAGATTGTTCGTGACTTTCTTTTTTTTTAGTTGCCCATCCAATATATATCCATAACTTCACCCTGACTAATCTGATATGGTGGGTGAATCTCCCAACGGAGATTATTCGTGACTTTATTATCAAGTATAGCAGCATGATATATCAATGAAGAAATTTGATATGTTTCTATGAAATATCTAGTGTTTTTATTAATGTCATCCGAGGTTATAAAATGCTCATTACAAAATTTAATAAGAGTTTTTCTACACTCCCTACTCTTGTTTGTTGAATAAGCTATTACTGTTTGGCGTTTACTCGATCTTTCCATTCTCTTGTCTTCTTCCATGCCCTTTCCAAAAATCCATAAAGTAGGGAAATAGTTATGCTCATTTTTTATTTTATTAAATAAATAACTTAACTCGTTATAATTGATATTATCAGTAGAAAAATACTAATAAAAAGGACATGTAAAAAAAATACCTTTTGTATTCTGTTTCTATTTCCCCTCAAATATATACTATTGAATTGAGTGGAAGATCGCTACCCAAAAAAAAAAAGTGAGTGGAAGATCATGAAAACAATTGTCAATTGTCACTTCTAAGCAAAATATTTTATTCGAGCCGTTCTTTTTTTGGCAAAGGATTTGAGCCATGTGAATGATATATATATATATATATATATAAAAGGAAACTACAAAGATTTTCCACAAAATATATAACACAACTACATTTTTTAGGACTCAAACTTAAGACATTTGCTCAAACTAAGTACAATTCTTATTTAGTTGAACCAAATGTTTAGTGATATATTCTAAATTACGCTGAAATGGCATTAGGAAAATTAAGAGAAAAATAAGATAAAAAAAAACCTTCATTTTATTGAATTGGCACGTCAAAAACAAGGATTCCACTTAAATTTACTTGATTGTTGTATTTTTCAGTGTTTGAGCTATATCTTTTTTACCAAAAAAAAAAAAAGAAGCAACTCGGTCCAAGAAAACACGGTAAACAAATAAAAAAAATAGTACTCAGATGGTAAAAGGCAAAATGAGACGAGATGTGCATAGAAATACAGGTTCCAACTCTCTTGTTTTGTATCAAAAAAGAAAAACCTAAGAACTACTAGAAGTATATACTACAATAATGGTTGATTTACTAAATTCTTTTTACATTGTATCTTTTTAATTCTCTTACATCAAACACTATCAGAAATACAACAAAATTGATTGGCTCCAAGGAAAGATGATCACTTTAAAACACAAAATGAACCAACTGAGAGCAACAAAATGATACAAGGAATAAAATTGAGAAAATCTCAGAAACTTCAGCAGCTAACCCTCTAATTTGATCACTGGATCTCCTTAAGAAATTCCTCTTTTTCTTCTTTAGGATGAATTTCATCCTTAATGTTTAACCTCTTGGATACACGGATAACAGCTCAAGTTGAACTTTCTAATGGAGAAAAATGTCCAAAGTAACAATAAGATAGAAGTGGATGAGAAAAGAAGAAAATATTAAGAGAAATGAAATTATGGAACTTACCTAGGCGTGGGAAATTATAGATTTTTAAAATTGCGGTGTTCTAGGTTTATTTATTTTCTAAATTTTATTTATTTTCTTTTTCCTATATTTTGGGCTCCCTATAAATAGCCTTGTTGTAGCATAAGTTGGCATTCATTTAAATTACATCATTATTTTTGTGTTTTTCTCTCTCATTTCCTCACACCGTAACTTTCTCTTTTTTCTTTCCCTCTTTCTCATTACTCATCCCCTTTCATCAATATGGACAATACTAAAGATACTCCATCCTTAATGTTGTAACACATTTTACATGAAACTAAAAGCCGAGAACAAACCTCAAGTAACTTTGGCTCACTACTAGGATGCAAGTAATGAGCAACCCTCTCTTTCTCCCATTTCAAGCACTCCTCAACCTGTAATAGAAGGTAAAAGAACAAATAGTAATTATAATTATCTAGTAACAAAACAAAACAATAGGACATGCATAACTGAGAATCCACACCCTCATCATATAATCAGCTGGTTTTAAGATCCAATTTGAAGCCTTCCGGGAATAATAGGAAGCAGTGTCTTTGAGCATGGTTTCTTCAAAATCATTCTCATAGCAATCCATTTGCCCCATTCCAATTTCAACAAATATATCTAAGACATTCTTTAATAGAGCCCGATCAATCTGCTCTCCCTCACGTTCTTGATCAATCTTTACGTTTCAATGAATTGGATTAATAACAATCTAATTTCGCAATTTTGAAAATCATGGTTATAATAAAGCAGAAAAACATACAAGAGAAATTACTGCATCTCTCACTTTCCCATTTATTTCCTTGTAGACCTGGAAACAACACAGCAAATAAGATTATCTTGAAATCAAGCAGTATTAAACTGAAACAAAGACAATGCAATAGAATTAATTAGCACTATAGCAGTACCACTACAAGGTAATCATAACAAAAATAGATAGAGAATAGCCAGAACACAATGTCAGGTTAAGTAGTAGGCATACCAGCTCACGGAAGCAAGTCAATCCAACAACGTTAAGGGATGGAAGTCGCATCCGAGGAATGAAACGCCGCTCTAGATAGTTAAAGAAGAGAAACAGCCCCCTAACCATAACTTTGTGGTTGGCCCACCTCTTTACAAGTTCTCTCAACATAAATTCGTCATGTTTTTCTCTCAAAGAAGGAAGAACCTAAACCAAGACAGTAAGAAAGTTTATAAGATGAAATCATGAGATTTAGAACCGAAATTTTCATGTGCTATCAATCAAAATAATTGACAACTAATAAACATAACATATTCCAGAAATGAATTGTGCAAGAAATCAAGAAACTGCCAACCACATTACTCAGTAATCATGTGGGAATGATAAATCCCAACATTGATATCATATGTCCCAGTACTAAACGTATTCCTCATCAATACCATATGATGACATTACTCACCGTTGATAGTATATACTCTTCAAGAGACTCTCTAAACTTGTCGTAGAGTCGTCGGGAATAATGTCGCTCGAGGAAAATCTTTTTAGTACACATATTGTAGACAGTCCTGTGATACGATTTAAGGAAAATGTAGCTCCTGATAAGAAATATAAAATCACCTCTGGTAATATTCAATCGTGTAAGGAATTGTAACAACTACGAGAAGGATACGTATATAGCATCATGTTATCCGCAGCACTGAGTTGTTCCTCGCCCAGCCCTTCTAGATTGTTCTTCAGCTTCGTGATGCCTTTCTGAATAGGGTCCCATCCTTTTTCTAGTTGAGGGTCGATGGTCGTGCGCTCACTCGTCGACATTTCAGCAAACCACGTTTTCAGCCAGCTACCAAAATCTGCAAAGTAGACCTAAAATCTTTAAATTCCAACGAAAACTCTAATCAAACAGATGACAACTTCAAAACATCCATCCCCAAATCAAGAACACCAAAACAAAATGTCATTAAACCCCAAAAGAATAACGTCAAATTTGCCCCCAAATGTTACTGTCTATCAATAAACCACAGCCGAGTAACTTAATCTATAGCATCACACCTCCATCAGGTACAAGACGAGAAGATTAAGCAGAAGATGGCACCGAAGAAGGGCAATGAAAAAAGATACATACGGTAAAAAGATGAACACTGTCGATACCCGGACGAAGGAGACACCACAATGGAAGCAGCAAGTCGAAAGGAAACCCAAGAAATAATCGGTAGAGGAGGGAATGTTCCAAAACGATGAAGAAGACGGTTATGAGGAAGGGGAGATTCTTGTTTCTTGAGCGCGAAAAATTGAAAGAGACTTAACTTCCAAGTTCAGAAGCAGCTAATAAAATCTCATACAATTTACTTTCTTATTTTATTACTACTATTTCTACCTTCCTTTTTTATTATTTCTGACTCCCATTTTATTTAATTAATTCATATACGTATGAAAATAACTAATTTTTTTTTTCCAGCAGTATCAAAATAGCTACTAGATTAATTGATGATCCCATATTTTTTACTTGCTAAAATAATCCAATCTTTTCAAAAAAGAAATTCAATAAAATGTAATGAATTATAATTCAATATTAGAAATACTGATTTTTCACCATAATTATTCAACAAGGCACAGAAAAATTATTAATTGCTTTTAAAAATTTTGAAATTCTTATAAAGCATACACGTAAGAACCAGAAAAAAAAAAATGTAGATGTAGAATTTTATAAAAACTATAGTCAATGATCAACATTAGGTTGCATACGATTTATGGTGGGTTGCATTGCATGCACTCATTTTTATTTTTTTTTATTAAATAAAATAACTGTTATAGAAAATTGTTATAATTATTAACCCATTATAATTATTATTATGAAGAAAAAATCTAATAAATGGACAAGGAAAAAATACTTTTTCATATTATTTCCCCTCTAATAAATTGAGAAAATTCAAAGCTTTTCCACAAAATATTTAACATTGCTATATTTTTTAAAACTCAAACTATTGAGACACTTGTAAAATTCCTACTTGTTGAACCAATTGCTTACTGATATATTCTAAATTACATTGTGCAAGCTGTTATTGTTGTTTTAAATGACTTTGTTATCTTGTATTGGATACTCAACAGTTTTGTATGAATTTGACTGAGAATCTAATCCATTCCATGATTTTACAACATATGCTTTCCAACATAAAATATTTTGTAACATTCTAGCTAAGAGTGAAAATCAGAACTTACCCTCAAATGACACATACCAAGTATTAAAATAAGAATGGGTTCACAGTGACAGAACTAATTTTCATCAAGGAAACTAAATGATTGACCAATAAATTCATGTAATTTATGCTAACGCTTTAAGTAAAAAATAGATTAAACTAACTGACCTTGGGTTTGGAATCCTCATAGAAGTTTCTTGCCATCCAACTTGAAACCTCATTAAAGTAGAATGTAGTAATGCCTTCAAGCATTTCCACAAAGCCTTTTGCATGATATTTTCTTAAGACGCCTCCAAGATCCGTGTACATAGTGAACACATTATCGAGCAAAGCACTATCAATGTGCTCTCCAGCATGTTTCCTACCAATCTGGCACATTCATGTTGATTATCAGGTCATGAGTTCAGAGAGAAAATCAGAACTTACCCTCAAATGACACATACCAAGTGTTAAAATAAGAATGAGTTCACAGTGACAGAACTTGTTTTCATCAAGGAAACTAAACCAATAAATTCATGTAATTTATGCTAATGCTTTAATTAGAAAATAGATTAAACAAACTGACCTTGGGTTTGGGATCCTCATAGAAGTTCCTTGCCATCCAATTTCAAACCTCATCAAAGCAGAATGCAGTAATGTCTTCAAGCATTTCCTCAAAGCCTTTTGCATGATATTTTCTTGAGACGTCTCCAAGATCCGTGTACATAGCGAACACATTACCGAGCAAAGCACTATCAATGTGCTCTCCAGCATTTTCCCTACCAATCTGGCACATTCATGTTGATTATCATGTCATGATAGTGTTTCAAAAGAATAATCCGTCAAGTTGAAGTAACAATGCAACATTCTTTATCTATTAGCATACAGTTAAATCATGACACCAGGAAAGAATCCCAAAACGAGATTGTTGGACCAAAATTATAAATTATTATGTTTTCCAAAAACTCTGAAATCTGTGTTGCTCATCAAGCATGGAAAATAGTTAGTGAATAATCTTTTTTGTTTGCCAACAAAACCATTTTAACCCCATTGATCAACATTTGGGTGAAAAAATAAATTGAAATCAACTCAGAGTGAAATCTGATTGGTGATACAAGAAGAGAAGAAAAACAAATGGGGAATAAAAGTATATTTTATGAAAGGAACAAGAAGGATTAATTAGAGAAAATCACAGACTCGTCACCTAAATCAAGTGAAGTGAAGAACAGATTACAAGCTCCAAGAATTGAAAAAAAAAAAACTGAACCAGAAAATGAACCAAACAAAAAGAAAGAAAATGATAATTTTGCATTTCAAGACTGCAAGAGGTCTCCACTACCAAAACACCCAGATTCTGTTTACCCCTCATACCTCTCATACCCTTTTTATTCACACTTTCATTAAAAACCTCCTCTAAAATTTCCCAATATTAGCTCTCACATGCCTCTCACCAACTCAACCTCCTAGATATTTCTCAAGGCAGTTATCCATGACTACATTATTTTGTCCTTGCCTCAAAATTCCCTTAAAATACCATACTCTCTATAACATGTATGCTTTAATTTGATAATCAATTAGAAATTATACAGAGAATGCTACTTCTCTATATCTTTCCAATCTTATTGGATGTCAATACTACTTTAATTTGCTAAGAAGCAAACCTATAATACTGAGGATGAAACTGAAGACTACAAGCTGAAAATGGAAACTTCATGGCAAACTTAAAGATGAATGAAGCGCATAAGTCTTCAAAAAGAAAATATACAATATTAAGGGAGGTGGTGGAGATGTACCATATACAATACAGCATCCGTTATCTGTTTATTCATCTCTCCATAAACCTGAAACAAGAAGTTAAGTTTGCGAATATGATTTCAGAGAATAAGAAAATAAGATGCAAAGTAAACTTGTTCAAAGATTTTCATCACCAACCAAGTCATGGAAGGACGACATGCTACTTTCTTCAAGAGATGGAAGCCCCCATCTAGGCATATGGTATCTGATAAGATAATGAAAAAATCTTGGAAGCCTATAAGTCATAGTTTTGTGATTTGACCATCTTCGAAGTAGTCCTATCAACAAAGCTTCATCTTCCTCTACTCTCAAAGATAGTAGAACCTGGTAAAAGAAAAAAAAAAAAAAGTTATCAGTATTCAATCAAATAATTAATAATGTCTGTGCTCTTGGCCTTCCATATTTGGGAAAAATTTGGTTACTACTGGTGTAAGCAAGCAACTGTACAGATGCTAGTAATAATCTCAAGACTATACTTACAGTGGAATTAATGTATTCGTCAAAAACCTTTTTATAGTGATCATAGAGCATCTTAGAGTTTTTCTCGCCCTGGCGGTCTGTTCACAATTCATAAACAATTCTGGATACTGGAGTTAAGACCATACAAAAGTAGAGTAATTTTGAGGACATCAGATTCCTTGTATAATTGCTATTTTCAAGTTCATATATAGGGGGGTATGAGGCTATTACACTGGCGCTTATAATTCATAGATAACTAAGTCTTACTGAAATCATATCAAAACTTTATACTACATAACTTTTAACAACTTATTTTCCAAGTAGGTAAAGCCAAAAGCCAGCTCTGACTATTATAGAATGGAATTCAGTCCTAAAGTCTTACAAAAAGACTGTTTTACAATATTTCTTTCTTTCTATACATGTTTTTCTTTTTCTTTTTTGTAAATAACAGTTTTATATTAGTTTGTTTATTTAAAATGCGGCAAAAAATTAAAGAGGAGGAACTAAACATGCATTCAATTTTTTTCTCGCTAAGCATAGGTATCCTCTTATTAGAGGCAATCCTATTGAGGCACTATAAGATATTAAATGTAGGCACCTCTCCTAACGAGGATTCAAACATTGGTTTGCTACATTATGAGGGACTAACCCCTTGTGTTAGACCCAACCCCGGTTAGCATGCATTCAATTTTAAAGAAAGGCATCATGAAATGAGGTGGCCAAAAAAGCATTGCAGCCCAGCAGCAAAGATGTACAGAAAACCACTTAGAATCAAATACTAATTAATAGTTACCCAATTACTGTTCAGATACGCTGTTAGTCATGAATGTAAAAAGGTGAAAAGAAATAGGGAACTAAAAATGTGGAAGAAATGGCTTAAGTGTTGAAGCTCTCATTCAAATGAAAATCAATTACCATAAAGAATGCTTTCATCCAGCAAGAAATAGAATGATGTATTCAAACCAGGTAGCATTAAAAGTTATAACAAAATCAGTGAAATCGTAATCCATACATTAATTCAATTTAGATTAAAATCTAGAAATCAGAGAAATCGTAATCCATACATTAATTTCATTTAGATTAAAATCTAACATTTCAGACCCATATTCTATGCTTGAGTTGGAGAAATGGATGACAATGGAGTAAAATCGTGCATCTAGCTGGAAACTTTTTCCCCTTCCCTTTCCCTCCATTCTCCTCAATCCAAACATACAACAGAGTTCTGTTGCTTTAACTGCCAACAACTGAATAAGCATGGAATTCCAATCATAATTAAAACCCGGTGATCACAAACGAAATTGAAGAAAGGATACGTATAATAAGACATGTACTCGTCAGAAGTGAAACTAGAATTATCAAATTCTTCAATTTGCCCAATCACTCTGTCCACGGCGGTCTGAAGCCGAGGCCATTCATCCCTGAAAGTCTTACTCTTACTCGGGTTATTGTAACGATCAGCGTCGGAATTTACAGGCTCAGACACAGAAGCTACAGCGAAGAGGTTGAGATGAAGCAACAATAGAGAGAGAAGCACCAAACACGAAAGAATGGAATTCATGGCGATGACGATTGAGGGAGTTAAGAGCAAGTATCATGCATCTTTATCATATCAGCAGCCGTGGAATTGCGGAACATCTTATTATTATTATTATTTTTTGTCAACGTTTGACTCTTGCTAGTATAGTATATTACTATATTGTGGCTGTAATAGCGACGGTAGAAATGACTTTTGTTTCTTATAGACATTTTTTCTGTTGGGTTTTTTTTTTTATTATTTGATTTGTGTTTTAAATAGAGTGACAATTTTTCTTGATGAGCACCTATTTAGTACAGTTTTTAAAAAGATAGTTGAGATGAAAAATGAGTAAAATAGCATAAATTATATGTGTGTGTATGTGTAATGTGTTTATTTAGGATAAAAAATTAAAAATAAAAGGCTTAAACTACTGTGATAGATCTGATGGGATCAGAAGCTTAAATCAGTTGCTTTAGTCCAGAAGTGGCTTCAGCCCTTGAAGCTCATCACATGGTGAAACTTTCTTAAACATAAAAAAAAAAAAAACAAGTTTTCACTTCTAATGGGTTTTTGATGGGCTTTTTTTGGCATATAATGCTTTCCCAAATATACTCTCTGTCATCCCATTTACACTCTAATTAATTAAAAGATAATAATTCATTTTATTTTAATTTTATATGATAGATGAGTCATCTAAAAAAATTGAAATTTTATGATTTTAAAGATAATGGAACGGAATTGTGTTTTTGTTTTTCACTTTTTCTAAATTAAGAAGTTTATGTTTTTCACTTTTTCTAAATTAAGAAGTTTAAGTTGTTTAAAATCGTAAAATTTGAACTCATAAGATTAAAATAAGATAAGTTATTGCATTTTAATTAGTTAGAGTACCGATGAGGTGAGACTCCAAAAGTATACAAGGGCTCGTTTGGTACGTGGAAAAAGTGAGACGAGAATTGAAGATGGGCAAGTTCCTTTAATTGGTAAACTTTTCGTGACATCTCAATTTCTTTTAATGGTACTAAATGCTTCTAGGATGCGATTTATTAAGAAATATGGGGTTTAGAGAAGATTTAGAAGTATTTTATTCATATTATGAAAGATAAATAAATTTAAAAATTATATATATATATATAATATTTAAAGATGTGGGGCCCACACATATTATTTATACCGCCTCCCATCTTATTTTTCTCCACCTTCGTCTTTTCGTTATAAAAAATATTATTATATTATAATAATATATAATATAATATAGGAAAAAGATTTGGGGCACACACATATTATTTTTATACCGCCTCCCATGTTTAAATTTTTCTCCACCTTGTCTTTTGTTTTAATTATAAACGGGGATATGATATTGTTGTAAAAATTTGTTTTAGTTGTATTATTTATATTATAATAATATATCATATAATATAATATAATAACAATATTTTATAGTAAAAATCCTATATAAAGGTGCTTAAAATAAGGCAATTCTAAATCATGCAAATTCACTAAATTGCTAATTAAATTATTGACCCAATTTAAAATTTCAAAATATGAGTTAAATGGCTTTATTACCCTCTCGCTTCTCTCCTCTTAAAAGGTCTTAGTGCCTATAACTAATTTTTTTCAATAAGTATGTATAGACATCAATATATAATAAAATAAAATATGATTAGTTTAAATCAAAGAATTTTTGTGTTGTGGAAGGGTCATCAAGAATAATTCAAGGGGGAAAAAAAGGAAAGCATAACCCCAGATCAATTAAATTATTTTCATTTGAATGTTAAGAAATTATTTTTTTTTTGGTCTCTTCTGAGGTTATCCGGTTGATTTCTTATTTTCATTGTTATGTGCTGAACATTGCAGTTAGTAGCCCAAAAGTTTCAAGCCATGGCATTATCAAAATTCAGTATAGATTAATAGAAGGGTTAAGGTGTAAAAATACACATACAGTTTTTTAAAAAGTGTATCCAATATTAAGTGTATTTTGTATGTGCCAAAGTGACTAGTGGTTACAAAAGTAGGGCAAAAATATTCATTAACTATTACTTAAATTTTTTTGTATTTTTAAGGTTTACATAGATGATAACTCAGATAAATTTCATTTCAGCTGGCAATAACGAACTGGAGAAAATTACAGAAAATCGCATAGATATTTTGGAAATTATTGTCCAACCCTTCTCTCTCCTAATCCCAATCTTACCCATCAGGCTGCCTCCTCGCCGCCTTTCTGTAATTTTCAAAACTATTTGGGCCCTTTTCTATAACTCTCTCCAATTCTCTACCGTCAGTTAGGATAAAATTTAGCTGAGTTATCGTCCATGTCAGCCTTAAAAATACAAAAAAGTCAAATTAACACTCAATGGATATTTTTGCTATACTTTTATAATCACATAGTCACTTTTACAAAAAAAAAAAAAAAAAAACATTTTGTGTTGGATGCATTTAAAAAAAAAACTATATATGTATTTTTACACCTAAACCCTTAATAGAATATAGAATTGACCTTTATGTTTTATTTTTATTTGCGCAGCCCATTCCTTTCTTAAATCTATGGTCATGCAAAAGTAGGAATATCAAATGCTCTTAGCTTATGATTTATTAAAAAAATATGGTGTTTAGAGAAGATCTAGAAGTATTTTATCTATATTATAGAAGATAAATATTTCTAAAAAATATAAAAATAATAATATAAAGATATACATAATTTAATATAAAGATTTGGCAATAGAAACCCAGACTAATATTATTTATACTTTTTGGGATGTGATTGTATAATGAAATCCCATCTCTCTTTTCGTTAAAAAAACCTCTTATAATAATCCATTTATATTATATTCTCTCGTTTTCAATAGCATCTTAGATGCCAAAACTACGCCAAGCGCGTAATCAACAATGCATCAAGAAACTTTTATCGCTTTCTGACTAAGCAAAAACAAAAAAAAAAAAAAAAAAATCCACTAAAAATTGCACCTTGAGGGTCATTACACAGAACCAAGCAGCAATCAGTGAGTGGGGTTGGGAGAAAAAATTACCGTAGCCTTGACGAGGAAGCCTCGACAGCGAATCGAAGTGGGAACCCGAGAATGGAAAGGTTTGCAGAGGCCACTGAAGGATTTGGGTACGGTGGGAGATTGAGGGAGAGGACAACAATGATGATGAGGATGATGATCGGAGACGGTGAAAGAGAAAACCCAGGGGTTAGAAGACAAGACGGTGGAGGAGGCCATGGGAGGAGTGTGCTTGTGGTATGGCATGAATGTGATACAATAAGAAGACGACATGAAAACGAGAGAGAGAAAGAGAGAAGGAAATGGAGGGATGAGAAGAAAATGATGGAAGAGGGAGGGACTTCTCCCCACGGGTCGCCGGGGTTGTTCGCCGGAGGAGGAGGAAGAAGAAGGCGGTGTTCAATGCGGTGTGCTGGTGTGGGTCTCTCTCTCTGCAGCAGTGGGGTGTTTTTGGTCATTTCATTATACAATCACATCCCAAAAAGGGCCCTAGGGCTCTTTTTGGGAATTGCAGAGTCTTAGGGCCTTTTTTGGGTTTCTTTTGCCAAAAAGGGCCCTGGTACGGATTTTCCCTATTATTTATACCGCCTCCCATCTCTCTTTTCGTTAAAAAAACATATTATAATAATATTATATTATATTATTGGCTAAAGTATACTTTTAGTCCTTTAAGTTTTACATAAGGTATACTTTTAGTCCCTTAACTTCATAAAGTATACTTTTGGTCATAAAATTCTAACACCGTTAATTTTGTTAACGGAAAACGCCGACGTGACAAGAAATTTCAGTGATGACTAATAGCATTTAATTACACAAATTTTATGTATTTTTCAATTTACCCATATTTTAAATTTAAACCTAATAGCATTTAATTACATAGTTATCACTTAAATTTACACCGTTATCACTTGAGTTTGCATTTTTCATTAGCAAAACTAACGGTGTTAGAATTATAGGACTAAAAGTATACTTTATAAAGTTAAGAGACCAAAAGTACACCTCATGTAAACTTAAAGGATTAAAAGTATACTTTAGCCTATATTATATGTTATATAATAACAATACCATTTTCTTTTTCTCCGCCTCGGTCTTTTTGTTAAAAAAAATATTATTATAGGGTTTAGTGTTTAAGTAAAATACTCTAACCATCCTCATGTTTTGCCTTAATTACACAGACATCCCTTCTATTTTGAAAACTCATAGAAACCTCCCTTAAAATTAGAATAAAATACTCTGACCACCCTTCTATTTTGTCTTAATTACACAGATCTCCCCTCTATTTTGAAAACCCATAGAAACCTCCCTTAAAATTAAAATTTATGTTACACAAACCTCTCTTATATTTTAAGATTCTATTTTCATCCACCTAAATCGTTAGTTAACCGTTAAATTTGACTTTTGAACTTTTTTTTTACCAAAATGTCCCTCTTCAGTATTAGAATTATTTAAGTATATAAAAC
The DNA here is from genome assembly GCA_019022615.1 of Acacia melanoxylon. NCBI lineage: Eukaryota > Viridiplantae > Streptophyta > Magnoliopsida > Fabales > Fabaceae > Acacia > Acacia melanoxylon. Next base: position 7,176,313 of record JAFJYJ010000011.1, read on the forward strand.
CAAAAATGTATTCTAATAGATTTTCTAACTTTCTAATTTGTTTTTAAAAAAAAAAGTTTTGATCTTATAAATTAATTTTGACTTAAAAATATAAGTTAAACACATATATTTTTATCAAATATAATAAACTATATAAGTTTGAGATTTCATGTGTCATTTAAATTTCTAATTTAATAATTTTTTCACAAATATTTATAGACACATTTGATCAAGCACATATTTATTTAAAAACTTATTTGAATATTCAACATTATGTTATATTTACATCAACCAATGCTAAAATAATAAAAAAGATAACTATTTGTAAAGATAAAAAAAAAACTCATTAAATTATTTAAAACAATATTAGTCAAAATATAAAAGTAAAACTAGGGATGAAGTATAATATTAAGGGTAAAATAATATATAAATTTTAATTAAAAAAAAAATACTATTTTTGGAATCTTTTTAGAATATTCTTAACGGAGTTAATTATTTGAACTTAAGTGAATGTTTTCAAAATAGAGGAGAGGTTTGTGTAATAAAGGCAAAAATAAAAGGGTGGTCAGAGTATTTTACTCATATAATGGAGGTTTGTGTAACAAACATTTTCCTTTAAGGGAGGTTTCTATGGGTTTTCAAAATAGAGGGGAGATATGTGTAATTAAGACAAAACAGGAGGGTGGTCAGAGTATTTTATTCTTAATGTTTCTATTTTTATTGTCGAAACATTTTTTTTTCTATACTCACATAAAAATGAGGGTCTCAGTATAAAGAGAAGAGAGAGAAAATATTAGTGGGACCCACTCACTTTTATGTAAGTGTGGCAAAAAAATATATTTCTACAACAAAAACATAAACATTAAACCTAATTATAATAATATATTATATTATATGATAACAATATTTTATAGTGAAAATCAAGTTCGTAAAATCAATAAATCCTTAATTAAATTATCAATCCAATTTATGATTTTAAAATTTGAGTTAAATGACTTTATTGTCCTCTCCTAATCTTCTCTCTCCTCTCAAAAGGTCTTAGTGGCTATAACTCATTTTTTTCAATAAGTATATATACAACATCAATATATAATAAAACAAAATATGATTAACTTGAATTAAAAAAAAAATTTGTTTCATGGAAGGATCATCAAGAATGATTCAAGAAAAAAAAAGGAAGCATAACCCAAGATCAATTAAATTATTTTCAATCGAATGTTAAGAATTTTTTTTTTACTTGCTTTTTTTCGATGAAAAAAAAATTAGACTATGTTGATAAAACAGTCGAGACTCTGTCGAGTTTTTCTTTAATAAACTAAAATATGATTCTTTTTATTGACAAAAAAATTTTAAATCACGTTTTTCTAAAAATACAATTTCTTATTCAAGATACTAAAATAAAAATATTTTAATTAATATTGGTTTAATGCTTTTCTTTTTATTTGTTGACTTGAATTATTCTTGTTAATTCTTCCCAACTAAAGGAATCACATTTTATTTCATTATATATTAATGTTAATATATATATAAAAACTAAGATACACAGTAATAAAAGGCTTTTAAGAGGAAAGATGACAAAGTAGATTAGAAGAGTGCAATAAAGTCATTCCACTCACATTTTAAAATCTTAAATTAGGTCCATAACTTGATTAGGGATTTGTTGTATTTAACAACCTGATTTATAATTTTTCTATTTCAGACAACTTTATATAAGATTTTTTCTATTTTACACCCACAGATACACATATATATCTATATATATATATACACACACCCCACCTTTTTGAAATTGGGAGGGGTCTATTATCACTCCCCCTTCCCTTGTCAATTTAATCGCATCAGAAGGTGCCATTGACCAAGAGTGAAATCGTGAGCGTGAGCAAGAAAAGAGAAAGAGAGAGAAGGAAGGTCAAAATAAGAAGAAGAAAAAGCGTACATTAAAATTAAATTATTTAGTGTTAATAAGCATTCAAGTATTGGTAAAAATTAGTTTTGAGTAGAGGTTACCTTGGTTATTCTTTTATATACTTATCAACCATATATATATATATATATATGTTATATATGTGTGTGTGTGAGTTTTAATATTTGTGTTGCCTATGGAGGACTTGATTTGAAATTGTATATTTAACTAAATTATATTGATGAGATTGGAAACTATTCAAGCATGAGCCTGTGTATATTAAAGCTTATGGTTATATATTTTGGAAAATGTTTAAGCATGCTTATGTGTTATGATGAAAATATCATTTTTTATAAATGATTATAAAATAACGCTATATGTTTTAGATTATGTTATTTGTTATTTTAAAGATGATTGATGATGGATTATTTGATAAATCTTATTTGGAACTATACTCGTAATTTGGAACTTGTGTATACACGTCGATATTGTGATTGTTTGTCATTGATGCATATGAATGGTTGTGGAGTTGTGATGGGTTGGAGTAAGGAGAAATTTTTATGATGAGATCTCTTACCATCTCTTATGTCATCACTCATTGTACAGTGGATAACACTTGCTAGGGCCCCTTCTTTCATGTCTTCATTTGACCGGGATTGCATTAGAGTTGTGGAACATGTGACACCTCCTTAGTTGTGTTCTTTTAAGGGGGTCAATCGTAGGCTAGACTTAAGCTCTGCACCTTTTGCCTGGTACATCTCAAGAACTGGTGAGCTTGAGACAATCCAATTAAATGAATGTTTCCATTAAATTATGTGTTAGTCTATGGCTCCAGTCAGTGATTATAAAGCTGGTCGGGGGTAATAAGGATGGTTTATGCATCAATCATTTGATTGTGCATGATATTTGGAAAATGAAATGATACTTAATCATTTTGGAACCCTTTTTGGGAGGAGGTTTTGGTAATTAAATCGAAAACTAGTTCGTGAAAGGTTTTATGTTAATAAGATAAATAAATTATTGTAAATTGAACTTGATTTTTGAAACGTATGTTTTCAATCTTGGTTTGCATGTATATTTCTGAATAACCAATGATTACTGAGATTCTTGGATCTTATGGTTACAATATTAATTTTTTTTTAAGTGACTATTTTAGTAGGAGCAAGGGAAGGCACATATGGAGTGAGTCTTGAAGGTTTTTTTGTATTTTTAGAGCTCATGTTATGCCATTTGTATTTGTTATGACCATAAGACTTTCACATTTTGTTAACTTTGAAATATTTTTGGAATTTATTTGACCTTGTAAAAATGGGTTTTTGTTGATTGGTCATATTACAAATACGTATTTGGTTGGTTGTTGGATTTAGGGTGTTATACTTTTAACATTCAATCTTTCTGAACACTCAAATTCTTCGCCCACGAATCAAAATTGGTGAGAATTCAAGTTTCCTTTATGAATAGTGAAGCTTTTGGACATATTTACCCTTTATAAAACATTTATTTTCTATAAGACAAAAAAACAACATTATGTTTGAATGTGCGATAAATTCGAATTTGTTAAGATAACATTTTAGACAAATTTGAATGTTTTGTGCGAAATAAATTCTTCGTCATAAAATTCAAATTTGACCCATAAATTTGAAAAAAAAAATTCTTTTATGAAATAAATGCTTCATGATAAAATTCGAATTTGATGTAAGAAATTTCTTATCAAATTCTAATTATGAAAAAAAATATTATTTTTTCTTTTCTTTTTGAATTAATTTATTTTGAGAGTAAAATAAATATTTTATGATTCTTTCCCAATTGCCACCCCTTTATTTTTCTTCCTATCAAACAACTCATCTTTCTTCAAGCCATCTTCCTTCATCCCTCAAAATCTTTCCTTCCCTTCCCTTCCCTCTTCTAAATTCCTTTGCCTCCTCAAATCTTCCCGTACCAAATGAGCCCTAAGTATTTCTCTCTCTTCCAAGCCTCAGTTGGAGAAATTCATGGGTGCACTAGGTGCACCGCATCACTTAAACACTGCCCAATGAAAAAACACCAACTCAAACACCAACTTAAAATATTTTATGAAAAAAAATTCTGCCACTGATAGCCTCGTATTCTCTCTGTCAATTTAAAATATTTCCCCACTCTTCTGCAGTTCTCTTCTCTATTTGTGCACTCCTATAACTTTGCTATTTATTTTATGTAACTCATGAAGATTAAATTTATTATTTACTTTATATAACTCTTGGTTGAGGTTGAAAGCCTATAAATAGAGCACTATGTACTTCACTTTAATTGGTTGCATCTAAATGAATAAGATATTGCTCAATCTTTCTCTCCAATTCTCTCTTCATATCTTTTCATCTCTTTCATCCCAATCTTTTATATTTTCTTGATTTTATAATACGTTATCAGCACGAAGTTCTACTGAAGGTATATTTTTCTCACCGTTGGTTTAACGATTTCTCCTACCTTGTGTATATATATTTGATTTATCTAGGATGATCTAAGCCATTATATATAATTAAATAGACATTTTTACTGATTGTTTTATATACAGGTTCTATGGCTAATATTATATTGGAGATTATTATTGTTTTATTCTCCTTCGCAAGTTTATTATTGCTTTATTTTCTTTCGCAAGTTTTTTTTTAAACTTTTATTTATTATTTTTCGGGATTATCTTATTATGCAACATTTATATTTCTTTATTTTATATTTTGGTATTCTGTACATTTTTATGTTGTCATATTATGTTATTTCATTTTATTTACGTTTCATTTATTTATTTAACATTGATATTTCTTTATTTTATTTACATTTTATTGTTTATTTTATTTATTTTATGTTATTTATTTCATCTTGCTTTAGTTTTATTGTTATTTATTTATTTTTATTTTTATTAATATATTATTGTCATGTCATTATGGCAATCTTTTATTTTTATTTGTTTATTATTACATTAATATATAATAAAATTATATATGATCATATAATGTGATCTATATGATCATGGACTTATCTATTGTTTATATTTGATGAATTTGAATTTCCTTAATTTATTTTATAGTATTTTAATTTTATCAAAAGGTCAATTCTTAATTTCATGATCGGATAACCAGAAGCTACATCACTTTTGTGATAGTTCTTATATAAAAGAACACTATTGGTTTCATTGAATGTCATGATTGATAAGAAAAATTTTTGGCACATTAATGATTTAATTGTTATAAATATCAAAGCCTTGAAGGCTAAAGGTTCAAATATCAAACTAAATAAATACTCCCTCCGGTCCTAATTATAGGACATATTTAACCGATTTTGGGGAGATTAAGGAGATGAGTTAAATTAGTTAATTTTACCAATTTTCTTCAAATGCCCAAATTTAAAATGACATAAGTAAAAGTAAATCAACAACCCCTACCACATACTTCTCTAACCTAATTTTTTTTTTCTACACGCTTTCTAATTGAAGTAATAGTTTTGCTATTTATACATATATGTGCATATATATATATATGTATGTATGTATGTATATCATACACAGACACAGATGTGTGTGTACATATATTTACACACACATATTTATATATCTGTACACACATATATATTGACAAACACACAAAGATATACATATATGTACACACAAATAGATACACAAATATACATATATGTATAAACACACATAACATATATATGTGTGTGTGTGTGTGAACACACACAAAGATATACATATATGTACACACACATAGATATACAAATATACATATATGTATAAACACACACATATTTATATATATCTATACACACACATTGACAAACACACACAAAGATATACATATATGTACACACACATAGATACACAAATATACATATATGTATAAGCACACACACACACACATATATATATATATGTGTGTGTGTGTGTGTCTATATATATTTGTGTGTAAACACACACATATATCTGTGTGTGTGTGTGTGTGTGTGTATTGAAAAATTAATATCAGCTGATTGATAAATAAATTAAAATCCAACAATTTAAAAGTTTTACTTACCGTAAGAGTTTACGCATCAACATACATACACTCACTAAAAACCAAATACACTTGAGAGAATAAAAATATGGGTATTTTAGGAAGAAATTGACAAAAATTAAAATGTTGTCTTATAATTAAGACCAAAACCAACTTTCAAATGTTGTCTTATAATTAGGACCGGAGGGAGTAACATTTTAGCTTTGCAAGATTTTCACTGTGGTTCTGAAGACTAATATTTGAAGAAATTAATGATATGCTATTAAAAATAAAGAGCATATAAGAGTGAAAATGAACATGATTATATTGTATCGGTCAAATTGATAGTTGAAAGCTTAGAATACTGTCTTGGCTATTGAACCACAATCGTGGAAATAATAACATTTCTAATGCCATTAAAATTATGAGCAAATGTTATACTATAACTAGAAGTCATATAGATAGAAAAATGGTATAATACGACCATAAATCATATAGACTAATATATATTAGTTTATTGAAAGTAAAGATCAAAATGGTTGTGAAATAAAAAAGACCATGAGATATTGTGAAAAATACCAAAAGTAGTTATGATGCTAAAAGCAATAAGGTATGGAGAAAATGACCAAATTGTAAATCCAAAAGAAATAATCGTAAGCCTGAAGGTTATATGATCTTGATTTTGATCAGTGTTTAAATTTAAATTTAAATATAGGGTTAAGGGGCAAAAATACACAAGTGCTTTTTTCGGAGGAACGTCCAACACTAAGTGTTTTTTTTAGGTGCAAAAGTGACTACGTGGTTATTTTTTTAGGTACAAAAGCGACTACGTGGTTACAAATTAGGTGCAAGAATACTGTTTGACTATTAAGTTTGACTTTTTTTACTGACTGGATGATAACGTGGTTTTTAATGTGCAAAAATACACATGTGGTTTGTTCAAAAGAACGCCCAACAGCAAGTACTTTTTTTATGTGCAAAAGTATTGTTTAATCATTAAGTTTGGCTTCTTCTTTTTTGGTGAAAAAATAGTACCAGTTAGTACCCTAAAATATAGGATCTTGAAAAAATATTTCAAAATACTGACAGGTACTAAAAAGATATTTCAGGATATTGACCGGTACTGAAAAAATACTTCATGATCTTGAAAAATTATTTTAGGATCTTGAAAAGATATTCCACGGTACTGAATGATACTAGAAAAATACTTTAAGATACTGAACGGTATTAGAAAGATACTTCAAGGTACTGACTGTAACTAAAAAAATACTTCAGGATGTTGACTGGTACTAAAAGATACTTCAGGATACTGACTGGTATTGAAAAAAATACTATCTGATCTTGAAAAAATATTTCAGGGTACTATAAAAATACTTGAGGGTACTGACTGGTACTGAAAAAATACTTCATGATCTTGAAAAAAAAAATATTTCATAGTACTGAATGATACTAAAAAATACTTCAAACTGACTGGTATTAAAAAGATAAAAAAAGTCAAACTAACGGTCAAACAATATTGTTGTACCTAAAAAACACTTAGTGTTTGGCGCTCTTTTGACCAAACCACATGTGTATTTTTGCACCTTGAAAGCCAAGTCATCATCTAGTCAGTAAAGAAAGTCAAAATTAACAGTCAAACAATATTTTTGTACCTAATTTGTAACCACATAGTCACTTTTGAACCTAAAAAAAGCACTTGGTGTTGGGTGCTCCTCCAAGAAAAGCACATGTGTATTTTTACCCCTTAACCCTTAAATATATATATTGTGATTAATTTGTGAGATAGAAATTATTATTATTTGATATTGTGATATCAATAAGTGTTTTTAAGTTATATATGAAATCAAATAGACAAAAAGGTAATTATTGGTCATTTTAAAATTGTAATATAGTGCCAATTTATTTACAAATTTAAACATTATTAGTAATTATTGATATTTTGATTTCATGGCCTTTTAAGATTTTACCTCATGATTAATGTCACTATGCCATATAATTCCCAAATGAAATGATTTCTAATATTTACTCATATATAACCTTCAAGTATATCACTTCAAGGAAAAGGGTAAATGGAGGCAGTTATATGAGCATTTAGAGGCAGTTCAAACCGCCTCTATTTGCACAGGCAGACGGTTGAAAAAGCGTCTAAATTACCACCGTCGCGAGTCAAACTAAGGCGGTTTAAATAAACCGCTGGTATAACCGCCTCTTTAGAAACAAAGGCGGTACGGTAGGCGGCTAATAACGCCTCAATCAGCACAACAAAAAGCCTATTAGAATACAAAGGCGGTTTCCAGAACCGCCTCTGAATGAGTTTTTGAGGAGAGGCGGTTTAGTATTAACCACCTCAGTCGGGATATGGAGGCGGTTATTGTGCCCGCCTCAAAATATCATTCCGAGGCGGTTCATTAGGTGCCTCAACATGTCATTTTGAGGCGGTTTTGCATGGGGTTACAGATTTTGAAAGACGGGTATATAAATGGCCTCAAAATGTCATTCGAGACGGTTTGCGATTGTTATTTATAGCCAATATATATTTTTTTTTTTTTTTTTTTATATTTTTAAATTTTAATAACGAAAGGTAGTTAATAGGTGATTTTTTACAGTTTCAATTTAATAATTTTTTTCTAATAATGAAATAATAACTTGTTGCATTTGATGTATCAAGAAAAAAAAAATATTGCATTTCAGCATTCATATCCATACAATGTTAAATGCCCTTAATTAAAAGCATAAGATATATAAATTTACCACAAGATTAAAGTGTATGTTTGCATACATTATCCAAAATCATAGAACAAAATATGTTTAACAACCATAAACAGAGTCTCAACTGCTAAACATTGGATAAATTCACTTGATAATGACAACAATACTATCCAAAATAAATATCTAAGTAAAATATTCAAGGTTGTGGTTGTGGTGATGGAGATGGAATATGAGGTGATGAATCCGGTCCGTCACAATGCAGGTCATGACTAGCATGAGAAGATTTTTTGAGCCTTGGAGACCCCAAATTTGCATCCTGATGAAACAAAATTGAAAACAAACATCAAATGCTACAATGTCTTGTTCAACCATTTTTTCATTGCATCATGGCATCAACATGCCTATCAATTTAGCATATATCAAGCATAATACAAAGAAAGAAAGTCTAGCATTTAGCAAACAAAATTTGAGCGGAGTTCAACTCTTTAAAACCTGATTTTTAATGATGTGACCAAGTGCAAATTTTTAAAACAAAACAAATTTGCAATCAATCACAATATGCAAACATGGTACTTAACTTTCTAGCTTTCTCGAAATAGAAACATACAAGTACGAGACTGAACCAGATTTTTAAAACAAAACATAAGGGTACTATATTAAGCAAACAAAAACAGACCTGAATGATAATTTGATCAAGTTTCAGCTAAGAGGCTAATGATTCAGACCGGATTATTATCAAAGCACAATGGACAGGCCGGTGCCTACGAAAATCTTGCTCATAAAAACCAAATGTCCTGCTCCAACATGGTGTTCCAGTTTACAAGGCTATGCAGAAGCCTGTAGAGTTTGTCATCACCTTTCCTAAATCATATGTTGGATTTAGCCATGGTAACTAACCTATCAATCTACATATCTATCTTTGTGCATTGATAAGTTTGATTCTCGTGTTAATGATATAAGAAGTGTTTTCTTTATATTTCTCTCATACTTCAAATGTACTTCACAAGCTTCTGACGTTAGAGGATCTAAATCACTCTGCTTGTTTTATCACAAAATCATAAAAAGCCCATGTACACATCATGCAGATTTAGATATATGCTGATTTAGATATATGCAAATTTATCATCAACAGAAGCAATCACCACTCCAAAGTAATCATATGAAATAAAGATATATGCAAATAATCCATAATGCAGAAAAATTAAATGATGTCCAACATAGCCAACAAAGATTGAACCTACGATTTAATTCCAAAGTATATATTTAATTATGACACAAGATTTACCTCATTGAAGGGAAAATGAGAAGGTTGTTGAGCACCAATATGTTGCAAAATAGAAGCCATTTGTGCTTTCAAGGCGTCAAGTTCTCCCATTTTCCCTTTTAAGGTGTCAAGTTCTTCTTTGAGAGAATCATACTCTGCTTGAGAAGGACCAACACTAGAAGATGATGCAGAACCACTATAGCGCTTACGCATTTGAGATGGAACCACCCCAAACCCCATTCCTCTAACGCGTCCAGGGTGCTCTTTCCCAAAGACATGTTCATAGGCCTCTTCTTCAGAAGACGTTTCCTCCATCTCAGCTAGTAATTGGTCCTACAATACAACATCAAACATGTCATCAAATAGCATGTATAGCTTCCTCATTCTCAAAGAAAATACATACATTCTTTTCTCTAGCTTCCTCACAGACAAAACTGCCATCCTTTTTTTGTGTGCGTAATGGCGTACATCTCCCCCTACTAAATTTGCGTCCATATTTTTTTTCCTAAAGCAATGTCAGTATACAAAAGGTTAGTTAAATTCACAAAAGATCAAATATAGATAAAAAAGATTATAATTGACGTGCATACCAGGTCATGTTTTAAACATGCAATGCTTTTGGATCCAAGGGTATGCATAATTATTTGTTTTGCTCTATTTCTAGTATTGATCTCACTGTATTTCTACATTGTCCAGCAAAAAATACTTCAAATTAAGTCAAGTAAACCAAATTAAACAAATATATGCAAGCTTATGTCATTACCTTAGCTTTCTCGCTTAACTTATATGCCAAAAAACCAGCCCATTGTTCTCGAGTCATACCTTCAGGATAGTTTTCAAAGTTTTGCTCATAACTTGCATTTTTATCATAATAATAATTGCACAACCTCCACCTATTATCCTTCCATTTTTTTCCCATATTTGCCAAACAATATTCATATTGGTCATCAGTATAGAGACATAATTTTGTCTGCAATAGGGAGAATATAAAAATCAATTCACAATCATTTAAGCTTAGTGAATGAAATTGAAAGAGCATTTATACCTGAATGGTCATCTCCCAAGCATTAGCCTTATACGAGCGAGGTACATTAGGCCACCTATCGTAATTGGGAATACATTAGTATTACATGCAAGATGTCCTAAAAATCCATTCAAGAGTGAACCACCGTCACCAATAGGCTGATTCTCTTCACTCCATGGCACCACTACTTGCTTGTGAGGTACAAGTACCAAAACATCCCTAATGCGTAATCTTTCCACAGCAATCCTTCCTTGATCATCTACCTTTGACTCTCCATGATAGAACCAAAATGTGTATCCTTCAGGGAATTTCTTGCACAATAAATGATCATACACTGTTTCTTTTGACAGCCACTTTATAAAACCACAAGGTGAGCAAGGGCATAGTATTTTGCCTTCAATTGAACTATGTTGAAAAGCAAAGTCAATGAATCTCCTAACTCCTTCATCATACTCAATTGAATTTCGCGGTTTTATAATCCAAGACTTGTCCATTCACTCTGAAAATAAGTGAAGCATTCTTGTCAAACTCTTTTTTCGACAAAAATGTGCCAATATTGTATTGTCCAAGTTATCAACATAGGACAATAATACAATATTATGAATGTAAGATATTTACACTGCTACCACTATTTATAAACTGTTAGGGTTCTATGTTAGGGTTAGGGGGAAAGAGAATGTAGTTCCCATGTTAATCTTAATCTGTATTAGTTTGTTTATGCAAGTTAGATTTTAAAGATAATAAGATGTATAATGACCACTATTTCAGCAAACAAGAAAGTGAAAAACCAAAACATTAATATGGAGAACTAACACAATTTTATGTTACGTGTGAAGTACTCTCATCCTTCATACATGTAAGTTTAATTTATAACATTTTTTCTAATTAATTTATTTAAACATGGAAGGAAAGAACTAACCTTATCAACTGGAGAGAAACTCGTTCACCCACAACGTCGTCTCCTGCTTCTGAGAAATCTCCGTCAAGCTCACCACCTTTCTGCAACCCCAAATGAAAAGAAGGCATAAACACAAACACCTCATAGTCAACTGTTGAATAAAAAGAGAGTTAGTTTAAGCGAGTGACTTAGTTGTTAGAATTAGTTGTGAGGCACGTCTTTAAATAGATAGATGCCTCAGTTGTATTACTCAGATTATGAATGATATGGATTTATACAATTCCTCTTCTCTCCTTCTCTCCCTCTAATATGTTTCTCCTCTCTTCTTTCCTCTTCTCCTCTCTCGTTTCCCACTTCCTCTTTCTACTGTTCTCTTCAAATGAAACATCAAATCAAGGTTCACAAATTCCAGGATGTAACAACAATAAATCTCACACCTAAGTTAATAATGTGTAGATGTGACTAATGTGTGTCCCAAAAGTTAGAATTAATCTAGCCCATATATAACACCTACTAGCCCTCTAAATGGAGAAAGAATTAGTGGCCAAATTGTGTCCCAACAAAAATAAAAGAAAAGCAAATAAACTCTGCACATGCAAATGCGACCCATCAAATTCCATCTTTTCCCACTTCCTCAAATCTCAAATCATCTTGCAATTTCAGCTCTTAGATTAATCTCCGAAATGGAGCCACTTCTCTACTCTCCTTCACCAATTTGATAATTTGGTCACTTCACCTATAAATAATAATTAAATAATGTAGGATCATATGTTCCAAAATAGAAAATATTTAACAGTCACAAGTATTAATAAAAATATAACACTTTAATCACTAAAACTCCCAAAATACCCTTGTTACCAAAACTACACAATTATTCTAAGTCATGCCCAATTAATCGATTAAAGCTCCCAAAAACCTAAGGTTAATCACTAAAAATCATAGAAATATTTGCATTTATCACAATGGTAAGTGAAAAATGAAATGAAATGCATACAATTTCAGCATGCAAACCATTACGCAAACATCATTTAAACCCACCTAATGCGCCCTAACCTCTAGTTATTACCATGGTGAAAACTAAAGGGATCATTGTGAAGTGCAAGAATAATGTGCATTCAAAAAATCAGCACAACAGAGCAACCAACAAATTGACAACAACAAATGTCTAGCTGGTCTAGGTAAAACCATATTCTTGAGTTTTAGATCCTACTGCAACACCTAAAATCAGGATTTAATGTCAAGTTGTCAACAAACTAATAGGACATGTCTTTCAAAATCTAAAATCAGTACCTTAAACGAAAAATAACGATTATGGCTATCACATAACGCCAAGTATGATAACAAATTTCAACAGAACAACCAGCAGAATGGCTATAAATGCATCATTACTACAACCAACAACATGAAGCAGAAGTCACGTAAATATGCCTTGTTAACCATACTTGAGGTACCAATGACTTCTTCAAGAAAAAAATAGATAAATAAATAAACAGCACAACTGTCATCTATGTAGTTGAAAATCATGCATTAGGAGCCATTTTGGAATTTAGATACCAGCATTGTCTACGAACGAAAAACAGGAAGGGATGCCGAATCAAACATTTAAAATAGTCCGTCCCTGTGAACGAAACTAGAGAAACAAATCTAATCGACATCTTGAATCATGCTAGAAGAGGATTTAATAGTTAGAGAGTAAACATAAGACCAGAACAGAATCCGAAACCAGAAGCCCAGAAATAAAATAATAAACAATGGGGATTCAGGGACGGAGCGGTTATCGAGATGGGGAATCGCGTAGCTCGCGGCCGGGAATTTCTCTTTGAGGAAGACGATGGAAGAGGGGAGACGGAGGCGCGCACACAATGTGAGGGAGGATTTCGGGTTCGATCGACTGTTAGTGTGAAAGCCTCAACAATGGGGATTCAGGGAGAGGGTTAGGGAAATAGCGGCCGAATGTTTCGCATGGAGGGAATTGGGAAAAATGGCGCACGAGTGGAAAAAAAGGGCGCTGGAATTGCATTTGGGGATTTAGGATTTACTTCCTTTTAAATGTAAATAAAATAATTTCCAAATGATGTACTAAGTATCCTGCTAGATCAGTTGGTTAGGCTGATTGCATTCCACTCATCCTTCCCGCGTTCGAACCATGAGTTATGCAATTATTCTTTTTTTTTTTCTACAATATGTTTAATTATTAAACAGTAAAAATAAGTTGAAAATAAAGTAAAATAATGTCCAATACTCAATTATAGTCTTTATTTACTTTTCAGAACATTTATTATTTAAAGCAAATCACTCATCCTTTTCTGCATTTTCAATCCCTCTTCAATTATTCCTATTTGGCTTTCATTGTGACTATCAATTATGATGGAGACAAAAATTAGATTAGAAATTGTAAAATATCAAATCAGGTATGTTATCAATAGTTAAATTTTTCATCTCTCTCTCACACACACACACATATATATATACTAGTACAAGATTAATTCTCACATTTGCATTTCATAAAATTAGATCAATTTCCTCTCTACTAGTATTTCAATGAATATATGTGTTAGAAGTAGGTTTAAAACCACTTGACAAAACTTTCTCAAGTCAAAATCATGTTTACCTTTTCATCAATATCAACAATCTCTTGCTACTATGAATGAAAATTAATTTTAAGCAACAACATTTATGTCGCCGTTGAAAGTCATACTTTGCAACGGCGACTTTCATGTGTCGCCGCGGAAAGTTCGTTTTACAGCGGCGACTAAAAATGTCACCGCCGAAAAACTCCATTTTTTGTAGTGTTAAGTTCGACTCCTACAAAGTGAATTTTTCATTATTTTTGTTTTCTTTATTCAAGTAACATTTTATTATATAATTAAATATTAATGTAACAATCATATCTTTAAATAATTATGTGATTTAAAATTCAAAATTTAACTTGAAAGACAAGCTTGAAGGTTTTACACTTTCTTGCTGACTTTTGAGCTTTGCTTTCATTTAACTTCTTCTATGGCACAAATTTTCCACAAAAACATAAGAATTTGTATGAAAATACTCTCGATAGTAAGTTAACAAATTAATCACAATTCTAATATCTTTGGTTAATTAAATCAATTATATGCTCAATTTGACCCTTAATACATAATATATTGGAAGCACATCAAGCAAACCATCAATTTGATCGCTAACCAACTTTGTCATGCAACAATTGAACATTGATTTAAATTGTAATGAACATAACTTCTCTAAATTGATTTTATAAATTAAATCATAATAACTCTATCATCAAAGCAACTAAAATTATGATTTAATAACGAAATAATTGGGCTATAACAATTATCAATTATTTAAATTTGAAAAGAGAAAAACATGGTAAAAATATGAAATGGATATATAATTACAATTTAAACATGAATATTAAATATTTATATTTTTAAAATAAAAATAATACAAGACCGCCTCCAAAACCGCCTCTAAATGTACAATGGAGGCGGTTTATGGAAACCGCCTCTAAATTTGAATGAAATTGGGGAAGAAAACGCCTCCCAAACCGCCTCCATATGATTATTTGGAGGCGGATTAACACAAACCGCCTCTGCTTTATTATAATATTGAGGCGGTTGGTATATACGCCGCCAGAACCGCCTCTAAATGTATTTTAGAGGCGGTGTACTTAAAACCGCCTCGAATAGTCCGTCGGTATTTACCCTTTTTCTTGTATATACAAGTAAGAAAGTAAGTTGTTTAATTCTCTTTTTCTTGTATAATTGTATAATTTATTTGTAACTTTAAGTATATAGTGTATGTGAATATTATTTATACATCAATGAAGTTTATCACGTCAAACCTACAACTAATTTGTTCTTAGGATTTGTGCTTCTCTATTGTACCATAGATTTCCTAACAAACACTCAACTTATATATCTTAACATCAAGATACTTTCTTTTATTATTAGCCCTATTTTTTATTTTAGCTATGTCTTCCATCTGTTTTCTCCTCTTGCGCACTATTAGATTGCCTACATATATGTGCAATTTTTTTTAGTTCCAAACATTTCATTATTGAAAGGCATACAAATACTATGCAATTTATATTAGTATTGATAAGTTATTGTTTTCACTCACAATTCATTGTATTATCATTTTGTATACTCCTTAGCATTCTCATATGATATGTGTAACATTTTAGTGTCTCGCTCTTGATATTGTCCGCTTTAAGGCTCCATCACCCCTTACGGTTTTAAAACGCGTTAAGAGGAAAAGGTATTCAGACTCTTATAAAACGTCTTTTGTTCCCTTTCCAGCCGATGTGGGATCTCACAATTCACTCCCTAAGGGCCTAAACCCGAATCTGGCTCTGATACAAAAAATGTAACACCTCCAAATCAAACTAATAAATACTTAACCAAAGTATTTTAAATATTAACAATAAGGATGCTTAACATCCAAAACATCAAAATAAAAATTTATTTCAACTAAGTCCCACATCATAGTGTCAAATTAAATCCATACAATTTTCAATAAACAAAATGAAATGCGGAAGTCTTAGGGTAAAATAAAGCGACATAACATGAACTCTAGAGTACAAACAAATCTTCAAGGCTCATTCCATAGGTGTCTTCTCACTTGCTTCCTACTAGAACAATCACATGAAAATTGTTTATATAAAGGGTAAAATTCCACGTCTCAGTAACTAAATGTTTCTACCGTAGCAAGCAAACCAAATATGATAAAAAGAAAAAGTTGATTATGTATGTATGTATGTATGTATGTATGTATGTGTGTGTGTGTGTATGTATGTATGTATGTGTGTGTGTGTGTGTGTATGTATGTATGTATGTATGTATGTATGTATGTATGTATGTATGTATGTATGTGTGTGTGTGTGTGTGTATGTATGTATGTATGTATGTATGTATGTATGTGTACCATAATTCTCATACAAATTAATTACAAATTAATTCATCATTATGTCAATATGTATTTTCATCACAACTCATACTATACAATTATGCAATACGGAGTATGTAACTTCCCTTATATAACCAGTGACGGAGCTTAATGGATACAATGGCCCCCCAAAAAAAAAAAAAAAAAAAAAAAAAAATTTGTCCCAAATATTTTATACAAATTGGATTTTTTTTATAATACATTTAGCCTAAAAATTTATATATTTGACCTAAAATTTATACATTTGGCCCCCCAAATATTTTTTTAAAAAAATTAATTAATGAGTATACGTTTGGCCCCCCAAATATTTCTTCCAAGCTCTGCCACTGCTTATATCACCGTTCATCCTTATACCGTTGACTAGAACAATAGGCTAATACATAATCTAATCGAAAACCCATTCATTTGACTGAATTGTTCCAAGCTCACCAGTTCTTAAGATACACCTGGCCAAAGGTGCAAAGCTTAAGTCTGGACTATGACTCTTCTCCTTAAAAGAACACATCTAAGGAGGTCTCACATGTCTCACATCTCCAATGCAATCCCAACCAAAGGAAAACATGAAAGAAGAGGCTCTGACAAGTGTCATACACTGTGCATCAAGTGATGACATACTATATGGTAAAAGATCTCAACATACAGGTTCCTTCTTACTCCAACCCATCATAAATGCAACCGTCATGATAAATATATTCAATCACCAATAATATAATTACAATATAAGGTAAAATTAATCATGCTTCCATTCATATAAAATATAAAATTACATATATATACAAATAATTCAATCGATAAATTATTTAATAAAAGATAGTTATTCACAATCAGACACAATTCACATGCATATTGTTATGGATCCGAGTAACGGGCCTGGAAAGGTCAGGCTCAAACAAGGATACAATGGCAGTTGTCACGATATATCAGGGAAGGACCCATTATCCCATAACTCCATAGTGCAGGTATTGGGAGATGGAACATCCTAATGATGAGAACGTGTAACCAGGGGAATCGGAACCTCTTGACCTCACTATAAATAAGGAGATATTCTCCAGGTGAATGGTACACAAGTATTCTCCCTGACTATTTACATACTGTCACACTAAGCATACACCCCACCCATCTGACGGAATTCCGTCTTCGTGTAGCTTGATGATCTTCCTGTTCGGTGTTATCTTATCTATAGATAGCACCGGATAAGTCTCTCTTGGATGTTTAATCACTGGTACATCCTTGGGAGCCATTAGATCCTACATTAATCATCAACTAGCCCCTAGAGGTTAGACATTTGTGTTCCACACCGGAACACATATAAAAGAATAGTCAGAGTTACATGTTACTCCCTAGCTTACAAGTAATCACTCAAGAGCTACTCCAAAACTCTCAATGAGAATCTACAAAGTTACAATATAAATATCTATTAATATACTATTTAAAACTATCCTTCAGTTTAAAACTAGCCTTTTAAAAAATCTAAATTACCTATCCAGATCAAGACATTTCCTATTAAAATTTAATATTACTTGGGAATAGAAAAAGGCTATGTACACTGTCACCGAATTTAATCAAGAAAACCAAGACACATCATTGAAAAAGTGAGAGAATGATGTATCATTTATAAAAGAGTTCCTGTAACAGGAAGGCTTGAAAATGGACCTTGAAAGGAACTATATACCAATAACCGACTACATACTCCCTCCGGTGCTTATTATAAGACACCAATTACTAACATTTTTTTGTCCTTATTATAAGACACCAACTTACTTTAACTAACTCATTTATTACTATTTTTTCATTATGTTTTCATTTTTAACTAACTCATTTAAACCTACATCATTAAAGTAGGGGTAAAGTTGGAAACATTTATTACTTTTGAACCTAATTAATGACTTAACTTCCATTCCTTGGTCTGCGAGAAATGGGTAGTTGGTGCCTTATAATAAGGACCGGAGGGAGTATATTTTAAGGTAAAAAGGGATAATTAATGAACTCTCCCACACACTAAAGAAAGTTTGAACAGGATGAAGGGTTAGTGGAAAGGACTACAAATGTGTGTACACCCACAAAGGAAAATAGACAACAATGAATGTTGGGTGTTGAATGATATAGTACACACACGTATACACTCTCAATGCACTGATGGGATAAGTTAAATAAAATAAATTGTACCCACACCACACAACACCCACGCACAATATGAATTGGGAAAGATAATGGTTTCTAGGTTGAAGGAAACATATAACACCATGAGTGTGAATAAAATATATACACACAGTAAAGAATAAAAAGAAGTGGAGACATGATATAGCCTTTTGACCTTTGAACGTGTGAGAGAAAAATTTGAGGTGACAAGCCACACAAAAGAGGACAAATAATAGTGAGCTGAGGAAGGAAGAGTGATGGAGATAATTGTTGTAATTAGGATGTCAAGTGGTGAGAAAACAAGATATTTATAAGGGAGAGAATTAGGGTTTGACCGTTTTGTAAAAATATTATCATTATCTTTTTTGTCTTCAAAAATAATATTTATTTATTCTTTCTCTCTTATTTCTTTTTATTTAGATATGGATTAGATCTTTCTCTTTCATCTCTTTTTATTTAGATATAGAATAGATTCTTTCATGAAATTCCTTTACATATTTTTTCCTTATTATTCTTATTAATATCATTTATCATTGTTAATAATCAACTTTAATAATATATTTTTTATGATAATATATTTATTGTTGTTGTTGTTATTATTATTATTACTACTTTCTTTTACCTCCTAAACCATAACTAACTCTCTACGTCCCAGAAATCAAGGATGTTACAAAGTGTGTCAGTTTCTTACCTTAATTATGATATAATATATAATATGATGTATATAGTGGAATCAAATTAGTTTTATGTGACATTTGTTGAAAAAAAGCATATATTTATGTGACATAAAAAATCATATATTTACATCATATTTAAATTAAGAGAATGAGAATTTATTTAATTTTATGATAAAAGTTATTTTAAATATTTTATGATTTGTTAAATAGAACCATTTTTGTAATGTGCGTGAACTATATATGTAGTGCGAGTCAAATTTATGGATGATAAAACAATGAGAGTATTTGAAAGAAGACTTTGTATATCATAATTATTCATTATTTTATATTATAATGCATTTGTAATCATTGCAATAAGGTTTTTATGTATTTTGATTGTGGATCTCCTTATATTTCTTTATGTAATGGAAAGTTTTAAACAATTCATACTTTGAATATGCATCAAAAGAGATAAATTGAAGAATATTATTATTAATGAGTAATGAAGTTATATAAAAATGTGATAACATATGTTAGTTCCTAAAGAACATAATGTAATAAATTTGATATAATTTCTGAAGAACTAATATAGATTTTTCTTAATTTTATGGGTAGAAGAAGAATTGATCATGAAATATTATGACCCACAAATTTAAATAAGAGTTTTACTCTGTTAAAGGGTTTAAGTGATTGTCCAAGATTGAAATTCATGATCATATGTGAGTTGTGAAATATTTAAGTTTTCAAGTGAAAGATTGATTATTGGTTTAAATATAGAAATAAAGAAAGTATATTTATATGACTGACACTTGAGAGGGAGATTGTTAGAATACAAGTGTGGGTTAATATTGAAAAGTTGTACTCATATAATTCTTCACAAAGCCTAATTACTTTCCTAAAAATGGATGTCAAATTAACATTTTATATCAATATGATATGAAAGTTGTAAAGTTTAATGTTGGTAAAGAAACATGATGCAGTGAATTAGAATTTTATTGATCCAAAAATTTTTGTTGTTGACATGACTTGTTTGATCATCCGAGTCATATATATGATGCAACAAATTATAAAATATTATGTATTGATATCCGTTATACAATTAGAAGATTTTTCATGAATAACCAACACATTATATAATTCAAGAATTATAATGTGTTGCATGTTCTTAAAGAAAATTGATTATGAGATTACAATTTTGGAATGGATCTCCAAATTTCTGGAAATAAATCTAACTAAAATATATGAGCTCATTCAATAAGCATGTAAACCATATAAATGTTCAATAATTTTAATAGATGCATCTATAAGATGGTTACATGCGATATTACTATTAGTTTGGTACATGAAGTTTGCAGGAATGTTTGAATAAATTATTATGTTAAGTGCAATTTCCAGATTATACAATTCATTCATTGCAGCCTCCATAAATAGCTAGATTAATACTTATAAGAACAAAATTTCTATTTCAATGTCAGCATATTTGATCTTACAAATTGTAACACTTATACTAGCCAATCAAATTCTCTTGATAGAATTGGCGTTGGGTTAGGAGCTAGGTATATTTCATCTTAAAATGTTTGAATATGCATTCATATTTATCCACCATAATGCACATAGATGGATATTTAAAGGAAATTGAAATTAATGTTGGGTAAGAACCTCCTCCTTCTTGTTTGTCTCTTAATGAAACAAAATGATGTTTCTAATAGAAATAAATGGATTTATGAGACTCATACTGCATAATTAGTTAATTGTCATTTGACAAAGTTTTTCTAACATAAGGAGGGAGAAATTGAATAGTTGAA
The DNA here is from genome assembly GCA_019022615.1 of Acacia melanoxylon. Classification (NCBI taxonomy): domain Eukaryota; kingdom Viridiplantae; phylum Streptophyta; class Magnoliopsida; order Fabales; family Fabaceae; genus Acacia; species Acacia melanoxylon. The sequence goes on from JAFJYJ010000011.1 coordinate 7,197,635, forward strand.
AAAGAGAATAAAAGAAATGCATTATTACTATTAAGTATAGATCCTCGAATATAGCAATAACTATAAGTTCATTAGGTTTTGCATTCATGAAATATGACATAAAATTTGCCAGATGCAATTACTAACCTAAATGAGAATTATTAAATATCATATTCCAGTTGACAATGCTCTAATCAGCATAAATGAAAGTGTGATATGCCCAAAGCATGAGAGAATAATCGGTTCCAAAAAAAAAAAAAGGAGCAAATAATCAAGATGATTATATTGAGGAGACAATTACTCTATAAGAGGTCAAGACATAACTAATTGAAAAACTTTAAAAAAAAGTTTAGGTACTTAAAAGTAATAAAGAGATCTCAATGAATTATGTCATAGGAAAAATGGAACAAAAAAAAAAAAGTTATCAACAACGATCTTGATAATAATTTCATGTGATTAATTGAGGATTTTATACATAAATCTATCATGCGAGTAATCATAATGGTGATTGTCTAAAAAAGGAAAAATAAAAGGGACAAGACGCAATGAAAATGAGATTACATTAGTTCGATATGTGAAAATTATGAACCTGCAATCATAACTGAAATAACTGAATATTTAAGTAAAAATAAAGATTTTCACAAATGCTAATGAATTGAAGACTATGATGAGGCATACTCTTTGTGGTGGATACAATAATTTTGTATTTTTGACAACGTATGAAAATAAAATTTTGTACCTGTTATATGTTGTTATATATAGCATATTCATATGGCTCATTAAATTCTGAAATTTATATGAGAATCCTTGAAGGATCTAAAATGCCAGAAGCATGCCCACAAAAAATCATTCTATATAGGGATAAATACCAATTTTGCCACGGAAGTTTTGGTTTTGGAGCACCTAGCACCCGAAAGTTTTTTTGGTATCATTTTTGCCCTGAAAATTTACAAACGTAGCAATCTTGCCCATTGGTTGATCTTGACCGTTGGATTGATCATTTTCGGTATTATTTTTGCCCCGGAAGTTAGCAAAAATTTTCTCCAAAAAAAAAAAAAAAAACTTCCGGGGCAAATTTGCTCCTAAAAAAAAACTTCCGAAGTATATTTGCTCCTTTTTGTAAACTTCTGGGGCAAAAATGACACAAAAAAACTTTCAAGTCTTTGAATGCCCCTAGCCAAGATTACGTGGCAAAAATGATATTTAATCCTTCTATATATAAAATATTATTTGAGTTTAAAAATAATTAAAGCATATATAATTGACTGAAAATATATTGGAAAATGAGTAATTTTACATTTTACTTCTTGTAGATCGAGTTATCGAATGCGTCAATGATTTCAAAATCACATATTTTTGCAATGGTGAATTTTCTTGCAAAGATATATTGAATTTAATGGTTCAAAAGTATCTTATATTTTATGTATCATGCTAATATTATATTTATTATGATTTTATTGATAAAAATAGTTCTTGCAAGTACACAATTAGGATAACAAAAGATGAGATCTGGTGTGATAGTCTTATGAACATATTATATGATATAATTTTGTTCAAAACAAAATGAATATGTGAATGCAAGATTAATTTTTCCTTAATTGTTTCCACAATGAATAAGATAAAGGCAGAATATTTATACCAAAAAAAAGATAAAGGCAGGATATACTAATATCTTAGCATATTTAGAAGATATGTTAGAGGAATACATTTCAGTAGGATATTTGGTGACAATGCATCATTCATAATTTTACGGCAAGAATGATATGCTAGAAAATAAATTGAAAGCGATGTTCTTATTAGAGGGAATAAAACTGATGTTATTATCAAGGGAAGTGAATACAATATTATCATCATGTGAAGTAGAAAACAAGTTGTACTATTTTCCTTTACCAAAGTTTTGTCTCATGGGGTTTTTCTGGTAATATTTTTAACGAGGCAACTTCGATTTGTATTGTGTACTCTTTTTCCTTCATTAAGTTTTAGACCCATTGAGTTATTTCTAGTAAGGTTTTAATGAGACACAATATTTGTTCATAGATATCTAAGGGAGAGTGTTGTAAAAAGATGACGTGGATGTCCATAAACTCCCAACTCTTGGTCTTTCACTTTTTGCACTCCACAACCTCTCTAATGAATAGTTTTTAAGAGTCTTTATGCCTATACCTCAAATATTATAATTAGTGCATTCATGATGATTAACTTTGATGTTTACTTTATGTAATTATTGGTTGAGGTTGATGGTAATATATTTTGATTGCATCCAAATGAATAAGACATATCTCTCGATCTCTTTTATCTCAATCTCTTATATTTTTCTTAATTTCATGACAAATACCAGTTATATGTTACTATTAGTTATTACTGAAAGTCGATCCTTGAAAGAGCCGTAAGAGGCTATATACGTATTGGGAGCGATGGATGAGATAGAGAAGGGAGGTTTCCAGGAAGTTGCATTTCATTTTAAAGCCAAAGTTGGTGGGTAAGGTACGAGTGAACACACCGATCATCAATGTCCTTATGCTTCCAAACTACTCAAGCGGTGTGCTTTTTGGCCTAATGTTGCAGCTTCACTTGCAATATTTGACGTCTGATACCAGATATCATAAATAGAGCTTGATTCATCTGTTCGGGTCCATCACATCGAGTTAAGTTGGGCGTGATTTTCCCATCCCGACTTAAACCCTTTTTTTCTTTTCGTTCTCTTCAGCCGCTCGCCGCCGCCGCTCCGTCCTAGATAGTGGCCGTCATCTCTCCCGTCAGGAGGTTAGTGTGAAATATTTATCCATTATGATTGGTCCTGATCTCATTCTAACCCATGGTCCCAGGGAAAATCGCTAAATCCCCGGTCTCCACTCATCTCTTTCGTTAACATTATCGAATGTCTTCCCATAATGCTGTGTGGTGTGAAAAAATGGCATGTTTTACTGCAAAATCTGAAATCTGAAATCTGATATCTGCACTTTTGACAGAACCATCTTTGATTTCTTTTGGAAGGAAGATAATTAATATAATCAAGGAGATAGTTAATAAGCGTGTATAATGAATCACTTGTCAAGGAGAGAAAAAACCAAATTAATGGAAAATTCCCAAACCTGTTTTATTAATTCTGTGCCCCAACCACTCTCATTTGGCCCTTTGATCAATCAAATGACATTTTCCTCCTAATAATGCCTCCCTACAGCAGCATAACTAGTTTGTTTTGTGGGGGGAAATAATCCTAATTTAACTAGATCTGAGTATAACACATGACCCCGTTTAACTATCCCCTACAATTAAAGGAAAAATATGATTACCTAGAAAAAGCTTCATTAATTGGATTGGTCACATCCAAGGTGGCGAAGTCATTGTGATTCATGAAATTTTGATGGTTTACATGTAATACCCCTCAAAAATATCAGCAGTAATTTAGTTAATTTTGAAGCTTTTGTACCAGAGCGGCAATGGCTTTACCTTTCTCGCGCCAGTTCAACTTAGGATCCATGGCACCATAAATAGACTCAGCTTTTGCCTTCTGTCAGTGAACTAGGAGAGAAGGATTTGATTTTGGCAATGAAAAGTAAAAGAAAATTGTGTGATTGGCATTGATTGGGTCATAAGCCACTACTCATTACTTTACTTCTTTGATCAGCATTTCTTTTAATACGTTATTATTCATCTTTTGATGCCTATTGTCAGTTTGATTAAGCTGCAGTTCTGTTTGTGTTACAATTATTCATCTTTTTTCCTATTGATTAATTAATTTGAGATTATTGAGCTAAGTTCAGAGTCATGTCTTGGTTCCATATTGGTTTTGCATCAATCTGTTTGAAGATACATTTATTACCGCAAAAAGTTATGGATTTTCCTCTTTGAAGATGTATTGACTCAGAGCTTGAGGAAAATTCATTATGTGCTGGTTTTGCAGGTTCTTTGCACTATATAAGCATTAATGGCTTTAAGGACACCCGGTTTAATTGCTTTATTTGATGTCGATGGGACTCTCACAGCTCCAAGGAAGGTACATATTTAATCTGGAGCCCAAGATTGTTCGTGACTTTAACATCAACTATAGCAGCATGATATATCAATGCAGAAATTTGATATGTTTCTATGAAAGATCTATTGTTTTTATCAATGTCATCCGAGGTTATAAGATGCTCATTACAAAATTTAATCAATGAGTTTTTCTTCACACCCTACTCTTGTTTGTCGAATAAGCTAGGACTCCGGATTTATTCTATTAAAATGTTATGTTACCTACCTCTACTTAACATGTTGAACTCAAATGCAAGGCGCTCACCCCTGAGATGTCAAAATTCATGCAAGAACTACGGGAGGTACATAATCGGAAATTCTCAAACTTTTTAAGTCTATCCTCTGTCTATGCCCATCTATCCTGTTACGCATAGATATTTTCTAACTCGTTCTTTATCTGGTAATGTCTGAGTACAGGTTGTAACAGTTGGAATTGTAGGAGGATCTGATCTCGTAAAGATATCTGAGCAACTTGGTAGTACAGGTTTGATATGAGTTGATGTTTTCTTTCTTTCATCAAGCTATAAATGTTAGAACCTTTGCGTTTGAATGAAGTCGAAAGTTCTGTATGCTTGTTGGCTGAAAATGTTACTGTTTGCTCGATCTTTCCCTTCTATTTTTTCTTCTTCCTTGCCCTTTCCAAAAATCCATAAAGTAGGGAAATAGCTATGCCATATCTTTTAACTCAACTTTTATCTTTGCAGTCATCAGTGACTATGATTTTGTATTCTCTGAAAATGGTCTTGTGGCGCACAAGGAGGGAAAACTCATTTCAGTTCAGGTTCTGTGTATCACTAACTAAGTTGGTTTCTGGATAAATTTCAGTAGATCTTGGAGTAATTGAAAACTACACATGCCACTTTATCTTTCTTTTTTTCTTTTTATAAAAAGTGGAGCTATATGTGAGGATTATAAAAAATGAATCCTGATATGGTGAACTTTTTTTGGTATGTAATACAGTAATAGAGGATGATTTATTCAAAGATTTGGTTTCGATAGAGCACAATGGCGTCGTGCGATTCATGTAGCCAACCCTACCCAGTGGGATATAGGCTTTGTTGTTGTTGTAGTACATAGAGGATGTTTTAGCCATTTATGGTTATAGAAAGCTGCATTGTCTGCAAAATTTTAGAAATTGGGAACTTCAGTTCTTAGCAAACTCTTCCACCCCCATCCAAAAGAAAAAGGGAAAAAGAAAACTTTTTTACATGATCCTTTTCCCTCAAGTGTACCATGCTAACTTGTGTGTTTCCTTCTTTCCAGAGCTTGAAGTCATTTCTTGGGGAAGAAAAGCTCAAGGCAAGGCTATTTTTTGTGTCTCTTGAGGCATCTTACTTTAGAAAGACTGAAAATTCATTACAATCTAGAATTATTAGGATGCCATATAACTAAAAAAAATGACCAGAAAATTTGAGTTAAACTGAATGCTTAAGGATGAAAAACAAGTGAGTGAATGAGATTATATCCTTGACTTTGTGCGTTAATTTTGCTAATTTCAGTCTGCTGTTGTAATGATAGATTGGGGACTATTTTGCAGGAACTTATAAATTTTACACTTCATTACATTGCTGACTTGGATATCCCTATCAAGAGGTTAGTGAATCTAGAGACTGATCATATAATTTTCATATTGATTCAACACTTACAGGAAGCTGCTGATCTATACGACATAATAATTTTTTTTTAGGGGAACATTTATAGAATTCCGTAACGGAATGCTGAATGTGTCACCAATTGGCCGAAACTGTAGCCAAGAAGAAAGAGATGAATTTGAAAAGTATGACAAGGTAATGTATTTAGATAATATCTCATGTTGAGTTTTTATTATGCTGGATAATATGCCTTTTTCTGAGATTTTGCATCCTGAGTTCTCAGATTCATAACATTCGCCCAAAACTGGTTTCTGTCTTGCGCGAGAAGTTTGCTCATCTGAACTTAACATTTTCGATTGGAGGACAGATAAGTTTTGATGTGTGTGACTGTCTTGTTTATATTGTGATTTTTATTTGTCAAATGATGGGCCACCAGTTCTTCATCTGAATCCACTTTACAGGTTTTTCCTCAAGGGTGGGATAAAACTTACTGCTTGAGATACCTTGACGACTTCAATGAAATCCACTTCTTTGGTGACAAAACCTACAAGGTCAGTCTATAATTTTATTGTGTATTTAAATTGTTGAATGCTTTTGGAAGAATATTCTGTGTTGTATTTACAGAGAAAACAATACATCCGTTTATAGGGAAGAGATAACGACATTCCTGCTATTCAATGCCAGAAAATAAGCCTTAAATGGAAAGATTTACATGGTGAACAAGGGCTAGAAAATAAATGTTGGAATATTACTTGAAATATTCGGCCAACAACTGTTAAGTACTGAATTGAGCATCTGCTTCATCACCCTTTTTCTGCCTCCATTAAAACAAGTGCTAGGTCACTTTCTTAGCCTCTGCCAATCGTGATAGGTCAGTCTTCTGATGGGACGACCATAATGGGTACTATCTCTTCTTGGGATTGCCCAGAATCCTTTTTTTATCACTTTTATAAATCTTCTGGTTTAGTATGCTGCAAATAGAAGTTTCTCTTACCTTTCATTTTTGCTTCTTCAAATAATAGCACAAGATTGAGGCAGTTTCATTCTCAAAACCTAAGCTAGCTTCCCATATTTAATTTTCCATGGCTTGGTTCATGTGCCTTCATATCCTTCACAAATCACCATTGTGATAGATTCCTAGATCTCTTATGCATGAACTAACTTAGAGTGTTCTATTATGTTCTAGCTAACTCTCATATGAACTTTTGCTTTGATCAGGGTGGGAATGACCATGAAATTTATGAATCAGAGAGAACCATTGGGCACACCGGTTAGTTGTTTTTCTTGACTTAGACCTCCCCAAATTTCACCTGGGAGCCTTATGCATTGGGCTGCCCTTTTTTAAAACAGCTGAGATCAACATCTGTTCCATGATTCCAAGTTCCTAATATGTTATGTTTGCTTGCTTTTCAGTTACAAGTCCTGAAGAGACAATGAAGCAATGCAAAGCCCTCTTCATGGGAAAATCCTATAACGGCAATTCTTAAGATTATTGCAGCAACATTTTGTATGCTTTGCTAAATAAGTGCCTTGCTGGTCTTCCTTAAATTCTATTTTCGTGTTGTGTAATAATGACACAGGATTGCACTGCCAATATAATTCCTATTTGTTTTTAGCACTTGGTGCCAATAAGCAGCTGACTTTTTAAGTAAATATCATTCTCAGCACCATTTGGTGAGATTGATGCTGTTGGTGATTTGATGTGAAAAGTATTAGCCATAACTTAAGCAGGCAGTGAAACTGATCAATCACCTATCATGATCACATGTTTAGAGAAGAGAGTTCCAGCTAAAATTGGTTAGCTCGATATGTGTAAGTAGCTCTTTGCTTTTAGTTACACACACATATATACATACGAGCGTGCATATACTGATAATCTGATATACATACATATATATAGAGAGAGAGGATTGGTTAAAACAATATATATTAACCCTAAAATTTAAATAAAAAGAAAGATTCACTGTATATAAAGTTAAGACAAAATTCTTTTTATCTCTAAAATTTTTGTTCTAGCTCAGCTGTAGGCGGGAATCACGCCCGAGTTTTTAAGTTTTTTTTTTTTTATTATTATTAATATAGTAAAAGTATTACTATGTATTTTCATTGAAAGTGCACTTTTTTTTTTTTCCCCTTCTTCTTCTTCTTCCAATCTCTCAACGCTCTCAACGGATCGAAAAATTTATGGTCGGTATGTCTCATTTATTTTTTCTTTTACACCGTGTTATCTGGTGCGGCGTCGACGGCGCAGGGTCAAGACGGCGAACGCTTCGGAAGAGTTACGGCAAATGGAGCCCTGTTCACCTCTCTCGAAGAATTTGAAGGGTATTATGGTCATTTTGCATGAATTTGCATAATCCTCAAAAGTCTTTGTCACCTCTTAGTCTTTTTACAAATACGTTGGGCTTCTGGGGGTTTTTGTAAATTAACATGGTATTTATTCGTCTTTTTTCCCTATTTTTAACTCTTCCAACATTTATATATATTCTATATATTATATGTGTTTTTATAATTCCAATGCCCACGTTCTTAAATCCTGGCTCCGCCCCCAGCAGTATCGACCAGTACATATTGCTGTTTCTATAAAAGATTTTATAAAGACACGTTATATGGATTGAAGATAAAAATATATATTTAAATAGGACACATTCTCCCACCACCCTCTAGCTTAGCTTTTCAATGTGCCCCACTTACAACAACACCGTTGTCTGTGCGCGGTTTCCCCGTTTGGTAGCAGATAATTGGAGGGAGAAAAGTGGAAGTTTAAATGGGGAACCCATTATTCTTGTGTGTTTGATATGTGTTAAGTGGGTTCATTAAGAAAATAATAACTATTGTCCTTGTAACACCTAATTAACTTTTTTTGTTAAAAGACTGAGGAATTAAATAAATTACTTTAAAGTATTTATATTTATCTTTTTTTTTTTTATAATAAAATAATTTGTTTGATTTATAAACTGATATATAATCTAATGATGCATGATATTTTCTAGGATTAACAAACTTATCTAGTTTCTTTAATCTAAAAAAAAAAAGTTTATTATTTCCTCTGATTCTTACTATAAGGCACCAACTAACAAGTGTATTTAGGTCCTTTTTATAAGGCACTTGCTTGTTTCTAAAGAGCATTAAATATTATTTTCCATGTATGTCAATAATTAATTAGGGTAGTGGGTGAGAGTACTAATTAATATAATATTAGAGTTTAGTACAATTAGTAGGGGTAACATTGAAAATTATTTAAATTTTAAGATAAATTTAATAATTTTAACTGTTTTTATTGGTTTGTGAGAATTGTTACCTGGTGACTTATAATAAGGATCAGAGGAAGTATGTCTTATATTAATGACGGAGGGAGTAGGTTTCATCAAATCTGATGGAAGTTTGTTTATTGGATAGGCAATGGAAATTGAATTTTATTACCATTATACCCTTGGACATTTTATCAATGGACAACTTTGCGTCTCATCATACACATTATGATCATATTTTCTCTCTCCCTCCACTAAGTCAATAGCCTCCCTCTCCATCGTCTTATGGCAATGGTGAGGTACAACAATGGCAAAGATGGTGACAACAAGGAATGGTGATGTCGGAGTCGGAGGAGGATGTGATGGGAATCTCCAGATCCTTTACTAATATTTTGTTGATCCTCCTCGGATATCACTTCCTCTTGCATATTAATTCTCAATGATAGGTTAGCATGAATAATATTCATGGGTTCTTAAAGCTATGATTGAGATGTCTTCTTCCTGAATTAATTTCTCGAATCGTTGATATTTGGTCCCTAGTCTCTAACAAGGATAGCGTTCAAGGGAGATTTCCCCCATTCAATGACCACTAGGCACGGTTCTTTTTTTTTTTGAATTACAACGGCAAGCAAGTAGCTTGAAGAATAGAAAACATCTCCTAATTAGATAACACTATTGTGGTTTTAAGAGACTTCACCACATTCCAGCTTAAATAGCTTCAAACAAGCAAAATGTTGTGTCAATAAGATATCAAAATCCTGGTTGTTCTCCTGAGCCATCCAGGCTAGATAATTTGCACATCTTAGTCCTTCTTTATACACATGAATGATCTCAAGATCCCAATTTGAAAGGATAAGGGACCTTACTTCTTGAATCTCATCCTGCAAAATATGTATATGTTCACAATTAATCAAGAGCAAATACATAGCTTCTAAAGAATCGGTACAAAGCTTAATCCTACTTAGCCCCAATTTCTTGCAGAATAGAAAATCCATGTGGATAGCATGGATTTCCGCAGCAGTTGGGGTAATATGCCCTAACGTTTGCTGAAATCCACATATCCAGTTACTTTGATGATATCCAATTGCTCTCCTGCAAGTTGCTTGGCCTCTAGCATTATTATATTGGCGCCATCCACATCCAAACGCACAAATTAATCCTGGGGAGGAGAAACCATTTCGCTTCTAATATGTCTGATATTTGAAATATCTTATAGTGAAAGCATCCATTTTTTACTCACTCCATTAGATGTAGTGTACATCAGTGAGCATTTGTTTTAGGCTGATCACAAATGCCCCCAAACACCTTCTTGCACTGGTTTTTCCAGAGAAGCCAGCATATGGTACCAAACGTCCGGTGCTAAGGCCGCCTTGCAACAAATCTGCTTCCTGGGGTTGTTTTGCACGTTCCACTCCAACCAATCCTACAAATTACCAGAGAAAAATATAATAGTATACAAGGTTAATTACAAATGACCACACTCTTGCAATCTCAGTCTCTCAGAATATGAAGTAGGGATTCCTCACTATTACACTCAAAAGGACAAATGTTTTGCACACTAGGATTATATTTAACTCTGAATGCATTAATAGGTCTCTCATGAAGCAGTTGCCACATGACAAATTTGCCTCGTTCTGGGATTCGCCAGCTCCATAGACGCTGCCATGAGAACTAAGTCGGGTACTCATGCTGGTGGTAAATATTGGTGTATGCTAACTTCACACTGAAGTTGCCATCAAAAGCCTTACGCCAATAAAAAAAAGCCATCATCAAGTAGCCATGTAATGGGAGAAAACTTCACAATCTCATTAACCACCCATCCAGAGGAAAGTTCACTATTTATCCCTATCCCATTGCCCATTAGCTCTGAAAAAATCTTTCACCACCACTTCAAAGTCTACCAAATGATAGTTTCTTTCCACATGATATTTCAATAGCTTTTCTAGTGGTGTCCAATTATCTTGTCATGCTTTTGTTGATAACCCACCTCTCAATTTCTTACCAACTCCCATGCAAAAGTGATCTCATATCGTCGTTATTCCTTTTCAAACAGCTGATGAACACTTTTTTTTACTAAAATGAGGGAAAGTACTATCTCCACAATTATACTTACAACAAAGACATTTAACCCATAATGCATTAGGTTTCATGATAATTCCCCAACACAACTTCATGACAAATGCTTTATTCTGACATTGAGGGTCCTTTATACCCAAGCCTCCATTAGGTTTGTTTCTCTCTATCATAAAGATATAAGGTGTATATATCTTTTTTGCTTCCCTATTTTGGTTCTAGAAGAGCTCCCTACTCATCTTTTCAAGAGCTAAAAGAATCCCTTTCGGTAGCAAAATAGATCACATTTAATAATATGGAATTGCTTATAGAATAGATTTAATAAGCACTACCTTCCATACCATGCTCAAGAACTTTCCTTTCCAATTTTCAAGTTTGGATCCAACCTTTTGGAGTAGTGGCACAAAAGTCATTTTAACATATCTCTTATGAAGAAAAGGAACACCTAGGTATTCTCCCAGATCAGATGTAAGGCCAATTACCCAACAATTGACTTAGTTCATATGCCTTGTTAAAATGTACATTCTGGGGAAAAAGAAATACCTTTGACTTGTTTAGATTTATCCTATGACCCGAAACCTGACAGAAGAGTTCCATGACTTCTCATTACCATCATTTGATGCAAAGAAGCTTCACCAAAAAGCACCAAATCATCAGCAAATAATATATGAGAGATTTTGAGACTTCTTGATCGGACTTTTAAGGGTTTCCAATTCCCTGTATCTACTTCATGATGAATAAGTTGCCCTAATCTTTACGTGCATACTGCAAAGAGATATGGACTCAATGGGCTCCCTGCCGGATCCCTCTAGTAGGGTGAAAACTTTATGAAGCTTGGTCATTCCATAACACCCTCACAGATGTTGTGCTAACAATTCACGATGAGTCTAATAAAATCCATCCTTAGACCCAAGCTATGAAGAGTGAACTCCAGGAACTTTCAATTTAGCTTGTCATAGGCTTTTTCCATGTCCACCTTCACCACTACAAACCCTTTCTAACCCTTTTTTATCTGCACATAATGGATTGCTTCTTGAACAATGATGATGTTATCACACCCTTGACGCCCATTGATAAAAATGCATTGATTTCGGTCACCAAATTATTTATCACTCTCTTCAGTCGATTAGCAATAACATTAACAATGATCTTGAAACTTACATTGCATAAAGAAATTGGTGAAAAATATTTTGACGATTGTGTGTGGTCAATCTTGGCAATTAATACAATCTCCTTCAAATCATAAATCCTTGGTCCAACTAGTTCCCACTGTGTTTGGAAGAAATGAAGTTGAAGACCATCTAGTCCCGGCGTTTTAAAAGCATCCATGTGAAAAGTTGCATTATTTATCTCAAGTGGAGTTACTTATTTCTGCATCTACTCCAACTGATAATCAACAAGAGGGGGAAAGCTCACTGACTAGGTCAAGACTTCTGATGTACCATCAGATGTGCACAAAATCTTAAATAACTCAAGTGCCATGTCTCTCAACCTACTTCGGTTCGAAAACCCAATTACCATTCTCATCTTGAAGTGGCTCAATCTTACCCCTTTTCCTTTTAACCATTGTAGTAACATGAAAGACTCTGGTATTTTTGTCTCCCCATTTAAGCCACTTACAACAGGATTTAATTTCAAAAACAAAAGAAGCTCCTCCTGTGAAGTTATTTTGTGATAATCCTTTCAAAGTTTATTTTCTAACCTAAAGAGGCCATTTTGGTTGTTAGTCCTTCTTGCACGATCAATCCCCTCTATCCTTTTGATCAAATCTCTTTTCTTCTTTACTAGATTTCCTACCACCCTTTTATTCCATTCTGCTACCACTTCTATAAATAAATGACTTACTTCCTTGGAACCAGTTTTTACCATACCAGGATGATTTGACAAACTCTGAAAAGTCATCTTCAAGGCACCAAGCTGCTTGTATTGAAAATGTCTCTCCTGGCCCCTGGCCCAAGTGGACGAAGAACTATTTAAAACCACAATCATCCTATGGTCAAACTTAAAACAAAGATGGTGGAAGGCTTAACCTTGGGGATATGAAATTTCCCACTCAATTACAAAACACCCAATCAAGTCTTTCTTTGATGCCCTTCATTTCCCAAGTAAACGATCCCCAGCTACTAGTACCTCCAAAAAAGTACATTGATTAATGCAATTTTGAAAAGGTGATATCAAACTAACTGAGGGATCAACCCTACCCACTGTATCTGGCTGGCTAAGAAATGCATTAAAATCCCCTAGGATGAGCCAAGTTGTTCTTATAGATCTGGCAATACTCTGGAGAGTTGACCAAGGTTCCCTTCTTTTTGCTATACTAGTGTCACCATAAACAAAGGTGACTAACACATACTCATTTAATTTTTTGCCTACAATTTTACAGTAGTGTAATAATTAGGTGTTTGAAAATAAATACTCAATTGAGGTTTCCCAATTTTTCCACAGCACCCAAATACCGCATACATATTCTGTTGCTTCAGCCAATTAGTAAAACCTAACTGTGGCTTCAATTTCTATTTTCATTTTTCACTTGCACTCCCATAAAAATCTCTTTCCCCGTACCTAGGGACAATATTTCTTGAAGTTGTGAGGCAGAGAATTATGAGGCACGTGAGTCCCAACAGCGTTCAGAATGTATGTCGCATGCGTCGTAGGGCAACCAATTGCATGTCTCACACATGACCCATCGTACCTTCCCTCTTCTTATTCAATACTCACTCCGTACTTCTTTTATAATATATATTTATTACTCCTTATGTTCCTTAATATAATACATGTTTACCTAATTTGATTAGAATAATGAAGTTAGTTAACATGAAGAAATACTTACATACTCCAAAAGTATCACGTCATATAAACCTTATCTAATGAAAATATAACAACTCCACAAATATGTTGGTTAATTAACATGGAGAAATACTAGCATATATTAGTTAAATTACTTAATATATCATGTATTATCTTAAACATCATCTTCCTTCATCCCCTCTTTCCTTCTTTTATTATTGTTGATGGACCATCAATATGGGTAAATTAAGAAATTGAAAAAAAAAATCTTCTTATATTTAGAATCAATATCAACTTCTCAAATATGTCTTCTATTAAAGACGGGGGAGTAATATTCTTTCACTTCTTAATGTAAAAATCATTTAACTAATTTGATTTAATTAAAAAAGTAGTTAAGTTAGTTAATTATATTATAAACACCACTCCTTTCAAGTACTCAATATAGGACAAAGTTATATTTAGGACTAGAGGTAGTATTGTTCAAAACAAATTTCTCAAAGTATACATAATGATCTTTTATGTGTATTTTCATGCTAGTTTATAGATCTAAAGTGAATTTGTTTTTTCTTAATTAGAGAGGCAGATAATAAGGGCTTGAGGCTACAAGGGAAATCGTATTTACCACCTCCCACTTGAGGGAGCATCATGCCATTAGGTTTTAAAGGTGACTTTCCCTCATATTTTCCTTTCCAACCCACGATTATGATTCAGAAAAATATAATTTAATATAAATTTATAAGTTTAAATCAAATGCACAATTGATTCTGATTGATCCCCTGCACGATTTTCGTCCTTAATTTAATCGAATCATGCACGTGTAAGAACAGTAGTATAGTCCAATACAATTCTTCAAAAGGACACTAGAAGAAGACACGATTCAACGAAAGAGGAAACCCTAATTGGTAACTTAGGGCATATTTAGATTTAGAAACTACCTTAATTCATTAATATTTCTAATAATTCATCTCATCAAGATATGCTTAAAGTTAGACAGATGATATCGAAAGCTAGCCTAGGTACAATGCATTTTCTTTTTCCAATAAATAAAAATATTCTTCTATCCATGGTCATAAACATGCACAGTACTTAGCTTATAATTTATATAAGCAAGGTACTATAAGGCCAAGCTATATGTATACAATGAATCTTGAAATGCATAATTAAATTCCATCTTTTTGTATCCAATTTTAAGACTTGTTTGGATTAATTGAGGTGTCAATAGTGTCGTATAATGTAATTTATGTTATATATTGATGTAAAATCGGTTTTAGAAATTCCAAATCTAAAATAAAACCAAAAGTCACACACTCTTAAAAAAAACAGTTTTGCCTTCAATCTAGCTTCTGAGTTCTGACCAAACAGTCATCTACTCCAAATGTTCTGCTAAGCAAGATTTTAGGCTTCAATGGACTTTTTATTACCTTCTCAACCAAGTTTTGGAGCTTCTAAACGCCATGTCAAAGACATACACTTGCTTATTTGGATTATCCGTAGACAATATTTAAGTATATACAATATTAATACTATAATAATATGCGGTCCCCCCAAACCCTAAAAAAAAATTAGGTTAATAGTACAAAACCCTAGTATGATTTTTTAATATTGATTTTCTATTCAGCATCACTGAGGATATTAATTAATTATTTGAAGCTGGCATTAATTCTTCACAATATGAAAGAAACCCTAGAAAGTGACTTGATACCAATTTACATAGTGACGGCGACAATAGGAAGTTTAATTTCAATAATAATCAAAATAGACAGAACTACTAAGAATAGAACAAGGAGAATCAACGCCAGAATCTTAATTAACTTATTAATAACCAAGAAAACTAAATTCGAACTTCATGGGTATAATCATAAGATCAAATTCTCCAGACATCGATCTTGCAGGATATACATTGTAAATTTGTAATGAAGAAAAATTCATAGAATATCTTCACACGAATGGAAGATTATTATAAGATTTTCTAAGAAACTCAGACCAATTAAACGGAACTAGACAGTGTCTTGAACTTCTCTTTGATATTCAATTTTCAAGGAGATACAGTATAATGAAACTAAAAACATCGATCTTGAAGGACACACACACACAGAGAGTAGCATAACGAAGGAAAATATAATTCATGGAAAATTTAGCAGATATTTTTTGAGAAACTCAGATCAAACCGAACAAGATATTATTCAATCAAAAGAAATTAAAAAACTGAAATCGACAGTGTCGTGAACTTTCCCTCGAAGAGTGAATTCATATCCATGGATAATTGCTGATAAATTAAGAGTTTTTTCCCCTTAACAAACAAACTACTTTTTCTCATGAGAGAGCAAACTAATAAGAAGATTGTTCTCAACCAAATTAAAGAGCTTGATCATGTCAGGTCTGTACCATATAGTATCAGAGTCATCCCAAAAAATTCATGTTCAAAGAAACAGCATGCAAATTGAGCAGGGGGGTAATATGAATATAGGGAGAGACAAGAACCTAGAAAGTCAATATTATTATTACATGAAAATAATTAATGAAGACTGAAGTGAAAAGTGCAGTAACATATATATATATATGACAAAGTTAAGCTGAAGGTCCCAAATTAATGATCTGTATCTTGATGATGATTAGAATTATTGTTAGCTCGTTGATCTACTTCAAGCTCTCTATATCTATGCAAGTACCTTTGAAGTGGCTCTGCATAATCATCAAAGCCTAGGGTTTTCAAGGCCCAACATATGTCATCGCCATTAACGGTCTTTCTTCTCTCCTTTTTGCACTTATCGGAGGCCTCGCCGGTGACGAAGCTTATGAACTCCGACACGCATTCTTGCATAGTCTCCTTCGCTTCCTTCGAGATCTTCGCGTTCTGCGGCAAACTTTGCTTCATAATCCGACCGACATTCGCTATCGGCAACAACCTGTCTTGTTCCTTTATCATTATCCCTCCGTTGATTGATGATGAGGAACTGCCTGCTCCTCCCAGGTTGTTGTTGTCTTCCATTTTCAATTTCCCAGGAAGCAAAACTACTTTAGTTTCAGCTTTTGACCAAGACTTGGTAAGATCATAATCGGACCTGTTATATATATATATATGGCTATTTGTTGAGTTTAATTACTGGTGTGATAAATTAAGGTCTACAAATCCACATTCAATCTCGTTCGTTCATTTAATTGTTGATTGATTTAATGATATAAGATTGCTAGTTGTAGCATTAACTAAACATATTATTTATTTAATTACAACCATGAGGAAGCATTAGGTTCTTGTTTTCAAGATGCATGTGTGCTTAATCATGATATGGTGAAAACCGAACTACTTCCTCTGGTCCATAATATAAGACCAAATCTGTAATTTATCTCTCAAATTTATAATTTTCTTCTTAAAATATCTTTATTAATTGTACATGTTAAAAGGTTTCCATCTATAAGTAGTACATTTTGAAGCACATATATAGAGTATTTTAGGAAACTTAACACTCATTTATCGCAACTAACTAACTTAACCAACTTACTCAATATATAATACACAAAATAATTATCTGGCTCTGAATTAGTATGCCCCTTTTCAGGATACGCTATCTCTAATTTTGAATATTGTAAAAGTCATGGCTAGGGTACGGTTAAACCTACTAGTCTACTTTCCGATTCACAATATAAGTTACCTCTAAAAAAATGTCTTAGTCTACTATAAAAGTCACTTGAATGATACCTAATTAATGCCTAAACATGACTCTTTGTATTATTTTTTATTTTTTAAAAAACATAATTTAATATGAGTAAAGTTGGAGGAAAAAAATTTCAATTTAAACATATTTAATGAGTTAACTATCATTTTAAAAAAATTAATTGAAGTGATTTATACTGGGAAACATTAATTTGTAAAGAAGGGAGGTCTATTTACATATACAAGGCAAGTTGTACATAATCTAAAATTGGTAAAATATTACTTTTAATGTTTTTTAGTGCACAAATCTAGTAATAAGTGGAGAGTTAACCTAATTAGTATGTAATTAACCATCAATTTGCAATACAATGAGCATAGACTCTCGTGTATAAAGAAATGATTGGATGTTTTTAGTGCGAAGATTAATTATAAAATTGCAATTTGCTTTTGCAAAGTGGATTATGAGTCAAACTCGTCACTTTTCAGACAGAGATAATAAAATAAGAAAATTATGGTGGAAAGCAAAAGATAAAATGGTGAATAAAGTATGTTTAGAGCAAGATTACATCATCCCATACGACAGCATCATGATTTTAGTTTAATAATATATTGGGTCAAGGGGCAATTTTGCCACAGAAAGTTTTTCGGGGGGTAATTTTGTCATGAAAGTTTAAAAATTGGAGCAATTTTTCCTAGTCGTTATCCAAATATGCTAAACTAACAGTCCTTGTGTCATTCATGTCAATTTTGTTAAGGTATAAATTTACATCGGAAATTCATGAGTCATCTTTTTTCAAACTTAAATTTAAAACTTCTTGAGCAAATTTGCACCTTAAAAAAATAACGTGGATGGAGAAATGTTAACTCAGCATATTTGATCCATTAAAGGTCAAAATTAATTGTGGTAATTTTTAAGACAAAATTGCCCCTCGGTGAAAATTTTTAGTGCAAAAATGCTCCTTAACCCATTAATATATGAAGTATAAACTATATAACTAATAAATAAATTAGTTAAGAAAAATGTGTGTTAATTTTTCTAAAATACCTATTCTTTTGGGTCACTCACTACTTTTGTAGTTGGACCTAAAATACCTCTTCCAATTAAGTATTGAAAACTTCTCTCAGACGTTTACCTAGGCATTTAGGAGCTAGAAGGCGCTGGGGAAGGCATCCTAGCTCCTAGGTGCCTAGGTAAACGCCTGAGGGTAATAGATGGCTCGCCCTGCCTAACATCGGTATGATCTAGGAGGAAAGGAGATTTCGCCATATTCTTGGATCGTGGGTGAATCCAACCCCTTTCCTAAAATTTTTCTTATCAAAAAAAAAAAAAAAAAAAAACCTTCTTTTACATGTCCAATCAGTAGAAATTGAGAGAAAAAAAGTTATAAATTTGAGAGCCAGTGAATTCATGATTATATTTATAATCAAATTAAATCCTTTAACGAACTAACTTTTATAATCATGCCTGGAGGAAGCATATAAGTTCTCTAAATTAAAGATCCTATGTTAAAAATAGATGTTGGGTTGAAAACTTAAATTTTAAATTTTATACCGTGGATTTAAGGAAAAATTGTAGCTATTACATATAGAGTATTTTTTAACAAAATAAATAAATTTTTTTAATACAGAATTATTTAATCTAAGATTCCTCGACCTTACTACTTTGTAATGTTGTTGAATATATAAATATCGTCCAGCTTTGGTGGGACTGTAGGGAATGGAATTTAATTAGTATCCGTACATGCAATTAACATATAAATCCAACTGTTAATCAGCTCCGAGGTTGTTGGGATTTCCCACTTTTGGACCTCCACTAAACTCCTATTTTTTTCTTTCTCTTAGTTCTCACATTACAATTTTAATTCATAATAATTATCACTAAAAATAATAATAATCCAGCACCAAGCAACATAAACAATAATTTTGTTCTTAATTAATCGCGTGCTTTGTTCTTTTCTGGTGATATATAAAATAAAAATAATTTTATATGCTTTACAACTTACAAGAGATGGAACAAGTAGCAGCTAGGTCACCGAAAGTTTAATAAATAAATAATCGTAAATTCTATCACTTACCTGAATTTTTTTTAAGAAAACAGCATAGAAAGATTAAGAGAAGTGTTCTTTTGCCATACTGTACAATCAACTCTATTAAAGTTTTCCAGAATTTGAGTTTGATTTTCGCTCAATCTACATGCATTTGGGGAGGTGTATTTGCTTGTAAACAAGTTTGAGTAAACAAATTGAGTTCATATTTGTTTAAAATAATAGATATTGAAGGCTCATACTATATACAAAATTTGATATAAATTACGTTGGTTTTTGGCCAACATATAAATTACATTATTTATGACTTATGAATAAAACTGACTCCTGTTCTAGTTGATAGAGATGTTATATAACTAATTTGCAAAGATTTTTTTTAAAATAAATAAATAAATAAATAAATTATTTGTAAAAAAATGTGATATTTTGATTTTTCTAAAATACATTATTTCATCATTTGCATTAGAAGTATGTACCCATTGATAGAAATCCTCTCAATTCATATGTGCAACCAATACCAATAGGAATAATTTGGAAGAGAGGAATTATAAATTTTGCAGATAAAATGGACTAAGGTCTATTTAGAACCAAAATAAACCCTTTAATTAACTCTTATATTCATAATAGAAGCATACACTACTATAAAATAGGGATACGGTGTCCTATTTTTTTTCACATTTAACGTCCTAAAATAACGGGGCGTCTATCTGGGAAGCGCTATAGGAAATAATTAAGGCGTCCTAGTTTTTAATTAGACGCCTTAAATTATGACATAAGGCGTCTAATAAATTATAGGACGCCTTAAGCACGACACGAAGAAGCGAAGCCAGACAGATCACACTTAAGGCGTCTAAGTTTTATAATTAGACGCCTTAAGTAGCCAGACAGAGCACACTTAAGGCGTCTAAGTTATATAATTAGACGCCTTAAGTACAATTAAGGCGTCTAATATTTTTTATTAGACGCCTAATATGTACTTAAGGCGTCTAATTAAAGTACTTAGACGCCTTAGGTGTTGTTTTTTTTTTAAAAAAAAAAAACTTACTTCCTATATTCACTGCCCACAATCCTTACAAAAACCTGAGTCAAGCTTACAATGTGCTAAAGGTTAGCTCAGCTAGCCTCATACAAAAACAGAATGCACGCAATGTATATTTACTTGCTAACAAAATCTAAGTGGCTATAACTTCAAATCATCTTACTAATTTGCTCTAACTAGCTACTACAACTACTTCTATGTACAGCAACCACCACAAAGTGTCAAAAAGTTGTTTGGCTACTTCCTACTAATTAAACAATATAAAGACTAATATACTTCATTAATCTATGTGTTCAAGAAGAAGTCCAGCCAACAGGTTTCGAACATAATTCATATCTTTCTCCGAGTAGGCATCCTCAATACCAAAAACATGTAAAATGGAAAACAATGTATAAGATAAATCAATTAAGTGAATGAATTAATTACACAACTAAAGTACAACTTCGAAAAATCATTTGAGAATGAAGGACCAATTACCTCTTCAAATTTTGAAGTTTGTCCGCTCTGAATGATGGCATTCATGTAGAGCATGACATAGTATCCGCACTCAGTGGCCCTTGGTTGTCGATGGCACTATAAATGAAAAGCAAATGGTTACTTGAATTCCTTTTTAATGAATAAAGGCATATCAAATTCCACTGTCAATGAATTAACTTGAATTAAAACAAACTACTTACTTTAGAATAAACCCACGCCGGTTCTCTACTTGGACCCCCTTTAATTCCAGCAATCAATCTATATGCCTTCAGTGCACTATCATTAAAATGAAAATGAACAGACATTATAACAAATCATTTAATTCAATAATATCAATGATTTAGAAAAAAGTTTACTTACTTGTTGAACATGGTTTTTATATCTCTGTGTGGCCTCTGACCCATGGAATCGAACCAATAGACGATGTTAATGGGTGGACAAACAGCACACAAAGTCCAATGATAACTAAAACAATACATACAGAATAAGATTAAGTTAAGATAAGAAAACAATTTATTGTTAAACATCTTAAATAGACAAAACTGAAATACGTACCCTTCATGGATTGGTGCTAGATAACAAGGTAATTTCGCCTCTTGCATTGTAAAACCCACATAAGATGTCCTAATTTCCAAGGTACTGTTCCTCCTTGATGTGAAAGATGGACATAAAAATCCATATGACCCATCTCTTCTGATTTGTACGCACAGCCGGTGGAAGAAACTATGATGAAATTAAAAAGATAAATGAATTGTTGAATGTATAAAACGAAAAAATCACATGATTAATTGAAGGGTAAAAAATTTACTTACATGACTCCAAGTTTAAGCCAACATACATCTAGCTCTTTTAAATGAATAAAATGCGTAAGATCTTCGTTGTGAATTAAAAATTCATACGCTGCCAATCTTGAGCCGAGAATTCCCTCAGGCATCTGCATGGGGATTTCTGTAATGTCATTGTACACTTGTTCCAGTCGTGCCAAGAAAGGAAATTCTATCGCATGATGCTCATCCTAGTAAACATAAAATACAAATTATGAGACAGGCCGTTGACAATAGTCTAAAACACATAAACATAGCAATAATGATAGCAATAGTCTAAAATTCAAGTAATGTTAGTATTTCCTACCATTGGTTTTGCCAGCGTGCAGTCAATAAGTTTCTTCGGCCAAAGAATGTACGATCCTATCGCGTTGCCTAGTTTGGGAACCTCGCCATCAGGGATCGGGATGGCTATTTCACCTTCCCCCTCTCGTACAGACGTCACAGTCACCCTAAGTTGATTTTTTGGAATTTGTTTATTATGGTGGTTGGTGAATTGTGAGTGACCAAGAGCATCGGCCACTTGACGAAGTTTTGGGACATCCACAAATAGCTTGCAAGGCTGTCCACCTTGTGCAAAAGATTCTACTTCAACATATTCACGCGATTGTGCAAAAGATTCTACTTCAACATCATGAATCATTCTCTCCATTCCATTATCATCTACCTCAACTTCATTTTCGTGGGACGCAGCAGTTCTTACTTCCTCACCATGCCATATCCACGTTGTGTATCGAAGGTTTATTCCGTCACAAAGTAGGTGATCCCTTATATCAGAAATACCCCGTCGACTCTCATTTAAACAATTCACACATGGACAAAAATACATCCCATTTTTTGTAGCCACATTCCTTCTAGCAAATTCAATAAACCCTTCCACCCCATTCTCATATTCTTCACTAGTTCTCAAAGCATTCATCCAACTATGATCCATTTTATTACCACCTACGACATTTCCAACAACACTAAAGTTTATAACAATTTCAAGAACGACATGCTTTTTTCTCAATATTTTTGTAGAAAAATCGGCAACATTCCCCCTTAAAATTTGACAAAAATTCAAAATATTTGGTTCCTAATAGTATAGTTTATGCATTATTTCATACCAATGTGTATCTAGCAAGTTTCAATTCAGCAACACATTCAGTTCTCTTTGTAACATAACTATTAAAAAGTAAAAAATAAAACTTCTATAATCCATATCACAAGAGAAAGCGTATATCAAAGTATTAAAAAACAGATTGGTCAATAAATTGGTAGAGACAAATCAGCTCCAGATAAAAATATTAATCCAATAGTTACTAGACTATTCAAGTCCAAACCACACATAATCCAACAACAACAAAATTATTAAAACATAACTATGATGGAAATGCCAATCCACTAGAAATACCTAAATCTTTGAATTCCGATACTTGAGCTTTCTTTTCTCTACGCAACCCTAACGACAACAACAACAAAGAGAATGTTAGAATTATTCCAACTAATATAATGCGATTTCAAGAAATACCTCAATCTTTTCTTGTTCAAATCTGAGATTTTGTTCTTGATTAATATAATGCGCCCAAATATTTAGCGTTCCAAAAAATATCATGAATACCATTACTATAACATATAATCTTGACATCAATGCATGGAAAAATACAGACTAATGAAATTTAACACACTAGAAATAGTGAGGTCTTGGGATTTGATTTCCCTTATGAAATTTAACACCCAACATCGTTGTAGATACAACGCACTACAGTGTAAAGAGGTAATTAATAGTCTCAAATATATACTTTGAAATACATGTTACAAAATCATAAGGGGGAAAAATCTTCAACAAGTCTTCACCTGAAATTACTGTGATCTCAGGGCAGACTTTAGCGCATACAATGTTGCTCTGTTCTTAATGAGGGTATGCAAGTCCTAAATATAAATAATCAATTCCCCTGTACAAAAAGCAATTAGAAATCTTTAATTAAATGACAAAAATCATACTTTGTTTACATGTTATACTCTCCTGTTTCATATCTTCAACATCATCAACTCCTCCAAGAACCCCTCCTCTCCAGTGCGCTTCCTATTTGACCATTTTACTGAAAAAGAAAAGAATACTCAACAAAAGACCACGTTATGTTTCCTTTTAGGCAAAAGCAACATAAGACTACTGTTTATGTATCTATGACTGCATGCGCTACCTATTTTAGCCTCTTGTCTTACATCATGTTGTTCCTCTCAGCACAAGAAAATATGACCTAATTAAAACTCCAACAGGAATTGCAATATGCCCTCAACCTCAATCCTCTCTGCCTATTCTTAAAGATTCAACAGGAATTGCAAGATGCACTATTGTCTTATTTTTAACAATGTTAGATAGGAAAAACCTAAATTACAATTTAGGCAGAAAATCCCATTAAGAAGCATTAAGCAATAAAAACACAAGTTTCCACATCCAATGAAGACCAAATATGTGACTAAACCAGAAAAAATCAGCGACAACAGCAGAACAAAATAAAACCAACGGCAGAGGACAGATCGAACACTAGACCAGAGCACAGGTCCTTTCATTCTAACAAAGAACAGGTATGGATCTTTAGGTAATAGGAGAAATATTGGTAAAATGAAGCTTTAAAGCTTACCACACAAAAGAAGCCACCAGCAAACAAGAGTTCGACGAGCAGAGTAGATTGAAGATTAGATCCACACTTCTAAGCCAGGCAACCACAAAGTGTCTTACATACACAGATGGGCCAGCCTAAGAGTGAAAAGATTCCGAACGCACACCACAAGACTCCACCGGACTTCAAGACGAGGTGCCTGACTTCAACACACGGCTAGTGAGAGCGAGACGGACAACAAAATCACAGCCACCGGCGAAAAATCAGAGAACTGACCCCAAGACAAAAAGGACAGAGACGCCGGAAACAAAGGGAAATTTCATAGAAAAGAAGGTGGGGTCGCCGCCGAGAGGGCAAGGGAGAAAAATCAGAGAGGTGTGTCTGCGAGATGCGCCAACGGATTGCAAAAGGAGCTGAGGAACGACGGCACAGGGAAGGAGTCGGAGCTCAGCGGCGTTCGACTTCGTGAAGCAAGGCGAACGCTTCCGAGCAAAACAAAGTGAAGCAAGGCGGAGGCGAGACGGCGACGGTGGGAGAGACAGGGATTGGACAAATGCAGTCGGAGAAAGAGGGACAAACGCGAGAGGGGCGGCGCTGGAGAGAAAGGGAAATTAATCGACAGAGGAATGAAGAATGTCGAGGGAGGGAATAGTTTATTTAGGGGATTTTGGCGTCTAATAAATTTATTAGACGCCTTTGGGCCCTAATTTTGGCGCCGGTTTTAACATTGGGTTCATTTTTGGCGCCAGAGCTAAGCTTTTGGAGTTTAAGTAAAAAAATTAGACGCCAAAAATCAACTGATAATTACAAAAATGTCACCGCCTTCTTTTTTACTTCCTTTTTTTATAATAGGACGCTAATTTGGGAAGTAAAATTCATTTTCTGTAGTAGTGATACTGTATGAATTTTATTACTTAATTAGTTCATTGTTAAAAACGAAAGGAAAGAAAAAGGCTCTCTTCTCAGGCTTTCAGGTGTAAACGAATTATAATGAATGATACAAACAAAGCCTAATATTGAATAAAGCTAACATATTAAAATTTGGGTATGAATAATTCAAGGGAAAATCTCACTTAGCTCCTAAAAACCAGAAAATATATATATATATATATAAAGTTTTAGTGTAGATTCATCTATCAAAAAATTTCCTACGGACCTTAGTGACATATAGATGAGCTTGTCAATGGTCACTCTATAATTTGTCAATATAATCACATACACTTGTCAATGAAAGATATTTTAGTTAACATAAATGGGCTTGTCAATGGAAAATTTATGACTTGTCAATATAGTGGCATATACTTGTCAACGGGAGCCAGTTTAGTTAGCATAGATGGGCTTGTCAATAACCAGTCTATGACTTATTAATATAGTTGCATACACTTGTCAATAAGAGTTGCTTTAGTTAACATATATGCACTTATCAATGGTCACTCTATGACTTGTCAATATAGTCACATATACTTGTCGACAAGGTAATAATAGTGGAAAAATTTCTGTCAGTAATTACCAACGGACTCTTTTCCCATCTATAATTCCGTTGGGAAATTTATTTTCCGATGGAATTTTTTTGTCAAAAATCCGTTGGTAATTTTTCCATTGGAATTGTATGTTTTTTTGTAATGCAAGTTCATATTTAGAATATATATTGCAAAGGTCCTTATTATAAACTTTTTTTATAGAGAAATTTACACTGAGACATTTTTTTTTTTTACATTTTTTCTGATCCTTCGACCAAGTGAGATTTTCCCATAATTCAATGTGCAATTAATTATTTATGTGGTCCATTTTAATTAATTACTGTGATGGGTGAGACAAAAATTTGGTGGAAAAGCAACCCAACCTTGTTTTTCGATGATATGTTTCATGCAAATTAAAGTAAACCTAGATGTTGGCCGGCTACAACTCTGAAGCATCTCCTTATAACTATAAAAATGTTATACACACACACACACACACACATATATATATATAAAGGCTTGAACTATGATCTGTTAGACAAACTTCCACTTACAGTTTTTATGTGGTGCAGTTTAATTTTGAGTTAAAGTTGAATTTTGTGAAAATGGGTATTATATATATATATATATATATATATATATATATATATATATATATATATAAAGGCTTGAACTATGATCTGTTAGACAAACTTCCACTTACAGTTTTTGTGTGGTGCAGTTTAATTTTGAGTTAAGGTTGAATTCTGTGATGGAAATTTTCATGTAGGAGCTATAGATATTCAGAGGTATTTTTTGGATTAGTTTTGTTCTAAAAGTGTTAAAAATGAGCAAATTCATTTAAACTGTCAGAAAATTAACCTTGACTGTTAAAAACTAACGTTAATAATTAATCCTTTCTAATGGCTAGTGGCAACATTGCTCATTTTTTAATACTTCTGAAGCAAAATTGATCCTGAAAAAATTTCTGAACACTCACAACTCCATTGGACCTTAACGCTCTTTAATTTTTAACTAAGCAGCTAATGAAAAAGTATTGATTATGATTAGATTCCTTTGGTTTTATTTTGGGACCACTCTCCTCTAATTGTCTCAGCTCTTGTTCTATGATGAAGCAAAAGGGTCAAAAGCAGGACGCAGAGATTGTTTAATGAAATTGTTTAACACGACTTCTTAACTAACAATCTATTCAAATATTTAGTTATAAATAGAATATAAAAACATCGTATGATTCATGTATCTTAACATACTTACTAGATAAGACTTGTCGTATGTAACTGAAACAAGATTTGAAAGTGCGTGTATTAACTCTTTAACAGGTATATATGTGAAGCATTATTTTGTCTTGATTCATTACCTCTCGATCTTATAAATAAAATATCTTAAAATAGCTAATCACATTTAGGTCAAATAATAATTGAATTTGGATTAGTTTGTAATATTAAACACTACTACTCTCTCGATAAAATGGTTTTTAATAATTCAAAGTATTTTTTTCGAGTGTCCTTAACTTCGTATAGGGTATATAATTTTAGAAATTTATTAAAAGCGTTAACAAATTTTAAATTATTTCTTTAATTTTTAAAAGGTTATTAATCGATTTTTACAATAAAAATTAGAGAGATCGTGGATACTTATAAAAAATAAATGAAGAAATAAAACCCTGAGAATCAGTTTGGAATAGTGGCGGATATACCCCTTTATAGATATATACTTCATAGAAAAACAAAATGATTTGGAATCAACGCATTCGAACATCTCAATTCAATTCCAGACACAATTCAAAAATGACCTTTTTTTTCAATCAAAGAATTCAAAATGACTAGGAATCGATAGAAAAGACAAAAATAATTAGAATAATATAATAGGTCATGCATTTTAAATAGCGAACCTGTTAAATTTTATTTAATATTTTAAATTAGAGGAATCCTGAACATGGGATATTCTGGGTATCTAGAGGATTAGGTGGATGGATTATGGGTATGACTTTTAATATATTCGAATGGAGACAGATGTTTTTGACTTTTGTTGCATTTAGAATCTTTTGAGACCACTCTTCTGTTTTTCACGTAATGAATATAAGTGAGTGTTTAAGAACTACAAAACCAAAATTTCAGAAGCCCTTTTTTTATAAACGGATACAAAATTTTGTTCACATATTTACCTTGTAAATCGTAAAAACAAATTCAAATGTACAGTAATTCCTAATTGGTTCCAATGTTAGTTAGCTAATAATTAGGAACAAAGGTGTAACACATTAAACTACTACCATCACAATAAAATAAAAACAAAGGTAGTTTAGCTGTTTATAAGAAAGGGAAATTAGAATAAAGGACCATGAAAAAATAATATTTATTAGGAGGGTCATAAAAAGGATAATTATTTATATAAGGATCAGATACTAAACTATAGAATTAAGAAGTCTAAATTGCCCTTATATTATTTTATGCACCTCTTCTTCTCGTGTCCTTTCCATTTTCGACAGTAAGGGAAGGTTTTTCAAATGCAAATGCCATTTTAATTAATCAATCTCCTAATGTCATCTTCTTTCGTCTTTTTCCAACTCCAAATGCCATTTTCTTATTGTTATACTATCAAAATTAACTACAATGATACACATGAATTACAATTGTAGAAGCAAATAGGAACAATAATGCTTATTGTTTTTTTCCTCATTAACATATAACCAAAAGTTAAGAAGACAAGAAGAGAGAAATAAAAACATTAAAATTAACAAAAATGAGAAAGTTACTAGGAAGAACTAGGGGTTGCATGCTTAGATGCAAGTCATCGATCGATAAATATGAAAATTTTATTTGGAAGATAGGAAACAAAGGTAATTCAAATTGATATCTATTTATTATTAACAGTCAAGTTAAAGAAAAGATAGGAAATTTGACTTGGAACAATTTAGTCTATAAAAAAGTGCTAATTTTTCTAAAATATATATGTTCTAATTAATCATTTACATTTGAGTGTCATCATCATAGCTTATACATCATATAAAAATCTAACTGTAAGAGTAATTTGGAAGGAAATAATAAAAATAGGAGATATAGGAAACTAGGAACAAATATTTAGAACCAAAATAAATTTCTGAACTACCTTCCACATTTAGTGTCGAGAGGATAAAATATATATTACTCCCTCCGATTCTAATTATAAGATAATATTTGGGAGTTAATCTTTGTCATAATTATAAGATAAAGTTCTAATTTTTATCAATTTCTTTCTAAAATAATACCCTTTATTGTTTTCATAGTAGTTGGGTGTTTTACAAATTTGTAAGGAACGCTAGAGTGGAGCAAAACAAGGCGCTGAACGGGATGGAGGGCGATGTTGAGGGGGAGGGGAAAAATTAAGTAAATATGTCATATAATTAGGATCGGAGAAGTATTGATTAAGATATTATATATCTATATACACAGAACTTTTAGTTTGTCTTATGAAACACCGTGGTTGGTGCCTGAAGGGGAAGAGGGTGTCTCCATTTATCTTCCCTCTTGATTTCCTCTTTCATTTACTTTCCTCACTATTGGATCAACTTCCCATGGTTGGAGTAGTGTTCCAGCTTTTGGTTCGATCCTCCGATGCTTACTTCCATGTGTTTCAGTTTGTTCTTTGCATTGTTAATTTGTTTGTCTAGTTTTAGTTTTTTGTTATGTTTCTATTGGGCCTCTTGTGTCTTAAGGACTAATCTTTGAAAATAGGCATTTTTTTCTTGTGTATATTTTTTCAATTGTTTTTAATGAATTTGTCTTAATATAAAAAAAAAAAAATACCTAACTTGGGACTTAAGTTTTACCCATATAGATTCTATGCTCATGGTGTTAAGAATGGGATTCTCATTATTCATATGAAGCATTCAGATTATGTATATCTTACATTTTACACATTACAACAAAAAGTCACTACATTCTATTAAGCCACATGTGCACACTAAAGGTATGTTTGGTTTGAAAGTAGGGGATGGGAGGGGAGGGGAACGAGGAGAGGGTATGTTATCTTATTTAGCTTGTTAGAAGGAAGGGGAGGGGAAAAGATTATTTGTTTGTTTGATTTAAGAGGGGAGGGGGAGGTTGGTTTAAAATTTATCTCTCCTCCCCTCCAAAATTTTAAACCAAATAAAGGGAGGGGATCATTTTCTCTTCCCTCTCATTCCCTCCCCTCAAACCAAACACACCCTAAGGGCCCGTTTGGTACGGGGAAGATTTGATGAGGGAAAGGAACTTAAAAGAGGAAAAGGAATGGAAGGGAAGATTAAGAGGAAAATTAAAAAAATAGAGATGTTTGGTAGACATGGGAAGGGAACTTAAGTTAAGGGAAAATGAATTGTTTGGTATGAAGAATTGAGTGTTAGTTAAGTGGGAATGTGAGGTGAAATTACTAAAATGACCCTAAATTATTTTTTTTAAAAAAAATCCTGGTTGTGGATGTGGAGCTAGCTTCTTTATCTCTCCCTCTGGCATCCTAGTTGTGGATGTGGAGCTAGTTTCTTCATTTCTGGTTTGCATGAGCTTCCACCACCACCACAGGCGACGAAGACTCCGGCGACAAAGGTAACGATGCCAACCACCTCAGCATCCTCCACCACCACATCGTCCTTTTCCCCCACCACCTTCGATCCCATCCTCGACCGCCTCGCCTCCACTGATTGCGAAATCAAGCTCAAAGCAGCCAGAGAGGTCAAGAACAAGATGATCGGCAACTGAACCAAGAAGCTCTCCTATATCAAGCTCAGCGCAGTCCCTATTGTCAATTCTGTTCTCGCCGAAGCTGACGCCAATTCCGATTCCGGTGCCAACCTCATTGTCCACTGGTCCACTGTTAAGGGCTTTTTTGTCCCTAAAACTCACTCTCCCAGGAACATCAACATTATCCTTCCATTTTTTGAGGGATTCAATTTTCCCACCTTTGTGGGAAGATGGGGCGGGTGGGAAATGAGCTTTCCGGGAGAGAGGTGCACCAAACTGTTTTTTTTTCAGTGGGAACATAGTCAACTTCCCATTCCCTCACCTGAATTCAGCGTATCAAACGGGCCCTAAGGGTCTTTTTGGTATAGAGCCGGGAAATCGGGCCGGCCCGTTTAAGCCCTAGCCCTGCAGGGCTCGGGCTTGAAAAATAGGTCAGAAATTTGAAATTGGCCCTGCAGGGCCGAGCCTATAAGGTCTCGGGCTTAATCGTGCCAGCCCTGTAGGGCCTTGGGCCGGCCCTGCAGGCCCGTTTAACTATAGCTTTTTTTTAAAAAAAAAATAATTACTTAGACTTCCACTTAATGAATGTGTTTATTTGTAATTACTTAGATTTTTTTAATTTAAACTATAACCCTTTTTTATGTTTATTATTATTTTGTATTAAAACACATAATTAGTTATTAAAAATTTTAAAGAAGGGATGTTTTCATATTAAATAAACACATACTTTGGTATTACAATATTATATAAGTAATAAATTATAAATATATTTGGTGTAAAATAAGTATAATATTTTTACCTATCAGTAAAATCATGCATGAACCGAAGGAATCTGTAGACACATACAAAATTACGAGAGGGAAAGGCATTTTGTTGTGGGCATACATAAAGCAATTCCTTTGTTTAATATTTTTTTGAAAAAATAGGAAAAAAACATATTCTTTGTGTTTATTTGTTTTTATTACGAATTAATGAATGTATTTATTTGTTGAATGATTTATATTGTTTAGATATTAATGTTGATAACATTTATTTGATAGATTAAAACTTTAATGATTGCAATTTACTAATTATATTTCTTTAAAAAAAATCGAAGGAAAAATAGTAAAAATTTGGAATAGCAATTTTCAGGCCATGTAGGGCCGGCCCTGGCCCTGGTACTATCGGGCCGGGCTTTGAAAAACAGATGTTTTCCTTACCTCAAGCTCTATAGGGCCGGCCCTGTCGGGCCGGGCTGGCCCTGATTCCCAGCTCTAGTTTGGTATGAGGGATTTGGAGGCAAGAGGAGAGGAGGGAACATTTACGCGAGTTGAATTTAAAATATTGGAGAAATGGGGTTACAAAATTGTAATATAGAGAATATGTAAGATAAAAGAGTATGAGAAATTAATTAAAAAAAATTAACCCACTTTTTTCATTTCTTTTTTAAAATCAATTTAGAATTTCCCCTCCCCTAGCTCGTACCAAACCAGCCCTAAGATTTATGTTTCCATTGCAGGCTTTTGAGCTTCCAAGACTCCAAGCCTTTGATTGGGATTGGGAACACTTAAAAATAAGTGTTTATGAAGTTTTACAACACAACTCTCATATATTTATCTCATAAGATATAAAATCATTTCAAATAAGTGAATCCAATCCAGCAAAGATCATTTAAGCTCGGCTCAACTAGAAAAATAATCATTTGAGTTGAGCCGTAATGGTTTATGAAGGGTATGATATGAAATCCTGAACCACCCTTTAAATGACTCTGCAAATCAAAATCAGACTATGCTTTTATAAGAAATTCATTACTTACAAGTTATCACTTGGAACCATAAGTTGTTCATAGTGCTAGAAGTTTGAACAGTGCCAGCTTTGCTAGGATGAGAATCCAATCTTTCTCAAGTGAGAACGTTTCAAGGAAGTTTATCAGACAAGATTTCTTGTTGAAAGATGAGTTTGAAGAGTTAATTATTGATGAAGTACAACAGCTTTGTGCAAATCATGTTGCTGATCTCATTTAGTAGGATAGGGTTATGTTGTTGTTGTCCATTGTCCACTACTGTCCTGAGTTTTCATAATTTGTTGGTAACCATTTACTGTTTAAACATATTTCTACTGTTATTTTCTTTTAGTGCAAGGAGGAAAATTTCATCTCAAAGGCAGAAGCGAGCGGGGGAAATGTGCTATACTCAACACTAGTCCAATTTAAAGAAAAAATGAAACAAACCAGCAAAATTAGTTGAATCCCACTTCAAAAACACGGCAAATGCTTCAATGGGAATTGAAGGTGAAACCAAATGAGGCTGAATTACAAAAAGATCAAAAAGAAAAAACTTCAGGCAGATGACATGCCATCATCCTTCAAATTTTCTTCATAGAGCTTCAATATCTGATCATCATGCTTCTCAAAACAATTCACGAATCTTTAAAGGAACCGCTTTTCAGGAATACCAAATGGAATGTTTAAGCAAGAATTCTTGCTTATCAAACCTTTTTGAGTGAAGATACCGCAGAACCAAACCCCTGGGTACAGTCCTTTTATTCAAGCTATATCAGAAGAGTATTGGATCTTCAACAAGGAACAAAGAACTCCAACCTAACTTGTTAACCCAGAAACTCATCACCGTGTTGATTTTATCCTTGGATGCTAACATACAATGCGGTTTCTTCCTGAATGCTCTCAACCATGCTTCCTTTGACCACCCCCAGATCCTGTAGACATCAACTTTGGCTTCCCACTGGGACTTGCTTATGCTCATTTTGGCTACCATTGCTACACCGAATTGTATTTCCAAAGGATTAAATCCCACAGCTTTAACTTCGTCTGCTAACTTCATAATTTCACTTGCCTTCTGCAGTCCACGAGGCCTCCTACATACATAGTATGAGAGCAATGTTTGTCCCTGATACTCCATTCTTAAGCAACAAGTTGATAGTGAGAATCACTCGAGTGTCCCCAAGTATATAAAGACAGCGTTCTATACAATCGATTGTTGCCTTGTCGCTTTTACGAAGGCCTCTGAAAAATCCAAAGGATGGGATCATGTGATTGCTCAAGCTTCTTAGTAACAATCTCGGATTCTTATACACCATGGAGACTATTGTCCGCGGTAGAAGCACCTTTTGAGAGGAGAAATTCAAACTTGGGCAAAATACTTCTATGGGGATCGCACAAAAGGAGCCTTGGTAACCTTTTTTTATTATTATTATTATTATAAAAAAAGTTTAGGTGGGACCAGGGCCATGGCATGCCTCTAGGCTCAAAGAGCGCTTACAGAGGTACTTATCGATCACCCACCAACAAGGCCCTCACATCGACCCGTAAGTATCGAACCTCCTCCCTTTTGGGTGAAAACCGACCCCTTTAGCCAACTATGTCAAATCTCATTGGCTCGGTAAGCTTTTAATGTGCATGTTTGATATAGTTTTTACGATGATTAATCAGGCTCATTTACTATTTCAATTGGGCTTATGGGTTTTTTATCTTTTTTTCCTTTGGATGAAAAAAATTTCTGAATCGGGCTTATGGGGTAAAAGCTGCTTATTTAAAAAGTCTGCTTTCCTGGCTTACGGAATAAAAACTCCTTATTTAAACCTAACTTTTTTTTATATAAAAAAAAAAGAATAAAAACTCCTTATTTTATATAACCATCAATTCAAATATAAATCATATGTCATAATCTGACTTTTACCCAAGTTATTTTTTCCACTGGTATCCCAAACAAGCTCTATCTCCCAGGGATCTCACGGTAAAAAAAAATGTCAATTTAAATATTAATATTAATTGATATTTTCTAACATGGTGGAAACTATTGAAATAAATTATTTATTCGTATAATTTTTCAATGTATATCGTTATATGACCTTCAAAATTTTACTAATTTCAAATAATCTCGTTCCTCCATCGTGACCTGTGGTTATTTGTTTATTGTATGTTCATGTTATAGTAATATAATATTATTCACATTTTCTTACCTATTGAACAAAATTAAAAATGTTTATATTTTTTAGGGAAAAATACATGCAGGTCCCAAGGACCAGAAATAATTACAAAAAATCCCTTAAAATCACCAAATTACACAAAAGTCCCTAAGGACTTTTTTGATATTATTTGTATGGAAACAAAATCCAGGTTTTTAAATTTTGTTGTAAATATGGCACTTTTTGTTGTAAATATGGCTTTTTTCGGTTGTAAATGGCCGATTTTAAATTTTGTTGTAAATACAAGCCTTATTGTAAATCTAGCATTTTTTGTTGTAAATGGTCTCCATACGTTCAAAATCTAGGTGTTTAAATGTTGTTGTAAATATGACACTTTCTGTTGTCAATATGGCTTCTTCTTTTTTTTGTAAATGGTCGGATTTTAAATTTTGTTGTAAATACAAGACTTTCTTGTTATAAATATAGTTTTTTCTCGTTGTAAATGACCCTCTTCTTTCAACACGCGGGTGTTTAAATGTTGTTATAAATATGACATTTTCTGTTGTTAATATGATATTTCCTATTGTTAATACAAATAATATAAAAAAAAATCCTTTGGGACTTCTGTGTCATTTAATGATTTCAAAGGATTTTTTTGTAATTATTCTGGTCCTTGGGACCTGTACGTAATTTTCCCTTTTTTTTTTATACAGCCGAATAGAAAGAAAGAACGCGGACAAAAGTTGAGCCTGGGTGACATGGATATAATTCAGAAAAAGTTGAGACCTCTCCTGAGTGAGATCCCTTCCATAGCCTAACTCCCGCTGGTTATAATTCAGAAACTTTGATAGAGCTTCTAGACTTAAAATGTTCAGGCCCACAGCTTCAGTAAGAGCTATTTTCGCAAGAGAGTATGCAAGATGATTAAGGTCCCTATTCAGAACTTGGAATTCAATTTGCCAGCTCCTCTCAATTATATTCTTGATCTTCAAGATCACTTCCCTATCCTTATGTGTTGCAAAACCTCAGTATGAATCAGTTGAATAGCTTCTATAGAATCACTTCTTAAGATTAAATACATGTTTAAATTGACGTTAGAAAAACACATTCACGCAAGTCGAGATAAAACTCATCTCACATGCTTATCTTGTAAACCATAAATCACATTGAAATAGCAATTTTTACGGCTAACACAAACAGTACTAAGTCTCTCACTCCATCGTCTGATGCTCTTTAGAGACCCATCAAACACCCCCATAATTCAGCCCTAAGGTGGTCATCCCTTCTAATCTAAGTAGGAATCTTAATTAGGGAGTAGCTTTCATTTCTCAATATGCCAACACAGGTTACTTTTTTTAGGGGAAAAAAAAACATAGGTTACTTTTTGGTGAGAGTGTCAACCCTTTACAGTTGAATCAAAGACAAGGGTTATTGATTTCGTGGTAATAATCTAAGGAATTCATTACATTTGTTCAGCTACAGGAAAGCCCATGATTGAATAAACTAGCATTTCATTTGAACATGATGATTAGTGCATATTGGAAGATCATGCTGGAAGGCTCATTGACAATTCTACAATGCTTCCATTAGCATTCTAGTACTAAAGTCTGTTTGTTTTTCATTCAAATCTCTCTAAAGGTACATTTTGCAAACCCAACATTTTTGCCAAGCACGTGCTTTAAAAATCTTGTAAACAAGGTTCTGAAGATTTTCATGATGCAGAAATAGGAAACAGCAGTTTCATCTGTTTCACATGTCTCACACCTGAAGAACAAAGCAATACTTTTCAATCAAGTAAATCTCAATCAACCTGGATGACAAGTCGGTAACAGACCAAACCATCTTACATCCCAATATCAATATTCTGAGCAAATATATATACATATCACACATGTGGTTTCTGTTTAATGCTGAATAGACTGTTACCTTCTTAATTACCTAACAATACAGATTTTGATCCTGATCCTAAATATCATTGAGGATGAAAATCGGGGGGAAAATATATCATATTAACTAGTAGCTTTGGTTTCATATCTAGTGCATATAAAATCACAGAACAGTTTTTATTCAGGATAACCACATACTGGGAAAACAAAATGTTGCAGAAGAAAATGAATAGCCTGCCATTGCATAGGAGTTGATTCTCTGAATCCAAGTACTGCTAGATTGCTTAATAAGTACGGTTCAAATTATATCTGTAAACAAACTGTACAGAAACTAACATAGTAATTTAAAATGTAAAGATGTGATTAGAGAAAGAGATAACATGCAGAATACAGGTTAATTCCAACAACTTTAAAAAGTTTGGAAAAGAAAGGCCCCGTCCATAAGAGTTTTATAAAGGGGCTCTTTCAGAAGTATCCAAGTCCTACATTGCACAGTAGGAGATGCCTCAGACTCCCCAAAACATGGAGGCTCCATCTCCCCAACAGATTGGATCTTTTGCAAGGTTCCACAGTTATAAAAGGGACTGGTGTGAGCAGCTTGCTCGATCAAAGACAACAACCCAGTCGAGAAATAAAGATTTGAATTTGAGCATTTATAGAGTAATAAGCAACTACATGCTCTTTAACAATATCTGCAAGCCTAGATTTATGAGCTTCCATAATTCCATTTGAAAGCTTGATTAGGTGAAGAGTCAGTAAGAGCTGAGCCATAATGGTTCGAGAACTATATCAAATTATGAACAGTAATTAAAATGAAAAAATGACCCTGCAAATCACAATAGAATCTGTCCTTCAGATGAATTTTTCCTTCCTCGCGGTGAAAAGGAAAATGATAGTGGAAACATGGTCACCAACGGATCATGAGAACTCAAGGTCATTTGTGAAGGTCTGGAGATAAAAAGCTAGAATTTTGATAAAACAGAATATGAGTACTTATCCTATCAACATGTCTTAAACTTTTGATCTTTACAAGGGAAGTTGACAATATTCAAACTTCTTGCTATATGAATGAACACCTTATGGTTCCAAGAGATAATCAGAATTAACTGTGGAATTGCTTCAGACACAAAACGCCATTGTTAAATTTTCAGCCAATCCATGAGTAATATTTCTGAACACGCTAGAATACAGGGATGCAAAGTTAATTATTCATTAAGTCAAGGAAGGAAAGTGAAACAGAATTGCTCACAAAAGTATTCTGCAATCAAAGCACCTACTGATAAGGCATAAGATATTATATTGATATGCATGAAAACAGATGTCCAACTCAGAAAATGAACCAAATCAGTAAAATTAGTTGAAACCCAATTTAAACAAGGCGAGTACTTCAATGGTAAGGAGAAACAAAATGGGGCTGACTTACAAAAGATTAAAATTTCAAAATTTCAAGCACTTGGCAGTTGGCATTCCATCATTCTTCAATTTCTCTTCATATAGCTTCAATAGACGATGATTATGCTCCTCAAAACATTCCACAAATCTTTCCAGGAACTGCCTTTCAGTCAAACCAAATGGCACAACTAAGCTAGCATTCTTTTTTATCAAACCTTTTGACTGAAGATAACGTAAAACTGAAGCCCTTGGGATAATCCTTCTCTCAAAGCTGTATAGAAACATATTCGGACCCTTGACAAGGAGCAAAGAATTCCAACCCAACTGGTTAACCCAAAAACTCATCACCGCATTAATCTTATCCCTTGATGCTAACATACAGTGTGGGTTCTTCCTAAATGCTTCTAACAATGTTTCTTCTGACCATCCCCATCTCTTGTAGAGATCAACTTTGGCGTCCCAGAGGGACTTACTCAAAAGCGTTTTAGCTATCAATGCAATACTAAATGTTGTACACAAAGGATTAAATCCCAAACACTTAACTTCCTCTACCGCCTTTGTAAGGACATTAGGAGAGTGCAGTGCACGAGGCCTCCTTCTGAGTATAAGAGCAATGCTTGTCCTTGACATTCCATTCTCTTGCAACAAGTTAAGACTTTGTATTGCTCGAGAGTCATAAAGCATATCTGGGTAGCCTTTTATACTTGAAATGGTGGTTTTATCATTCTGAAGAAACCCGTTTAGCATTTCATATGATGGGATTATGTGATTCTCTAAGCTTCTCAGCAGGAATCTAGGGGTCCTTCGCACCATGAAGTTAAGGTCGGAGGTAGTTGCACCTTTTGAGAGGAGAAATTCAAACTTGGGCAAAATATTATGTTGGGGATCGCACAAAAGAAGCCATGGATCCTTTCTGATGACATCTTTTATGATAGACTTAGAGAAATCGTGGCTTTCGAAGAAGCTAACAACTGAATCTGGCTTTTGTGAGGTGTCAAATCGAACTTTCTTGGAAGCATTTAAAGCAGCTTCTAGGGAAAACCCTAAACTGTTAGTGAGGTATGATACAGTAAACGAGTGATCATCTGGAGAAGCACTTGTGCTGTATTTGAGAGAGAATGTGGGTGAAGGGTAGTGTTGTTGCAATAGATGAAAGCATCGTAAGGTTGGTGATGTTCTTATAAGAAGGGCCTTGAGGCACTGGGAATTAAACATGAGCTTCAGAATAATAGGCATCTCGCAGAGATATT
The DNA here is from genome assembly GCA_019022615.1 of Acacia melanoxylon. Lineage (NCBI taxonomy): Eukaryota > Viridiplantae > Streptophyta > Magnoliopsida > Fabales > Fabaceae > Acacia > Acacia melanoxylon. Next base: position 7,236,556 of record JAFJYJ010000011.1, read on the forward strand.
GAAATACCTTGAATTTCTATGAGCACTCGTTTTGAAGGTCTGTTCACCGTTTCGAGCTATCTGAAGAGATTGATGTATTCTCAGCGTCCTACGAAGTGGATAGACATTTTCGCTCCCCCAAGAGATGCACCCAGAAATCAGAATGGGCTTTCATCCAAAAAAAAAAAAGGCTAGTTTTAAAACAAGGTATATTTTTAAGGGATAGGATACAAACAAAGGCTAGTTTTACGTTAGATTAATCTTTAGGAAAAGAAATAATAAAAGTAGATGAGATTCGATAACGATTTTAATCCTTCAATATCCTATCCCTATTTTTAATCCTTTAACTTTATAAAGTATATTTTTAGTCCTATAATTCTAAGAGATAGGATTTGTTACTACCACTTTTTCACTGTTAGATCAGAATCTCAATAGGAGAGAGAAATGATAAAGATAAATGAGATTCTAATCTAACGGTGAAAAAGTGGTAGTGACATTGGTAGTGACAATATCCTATCCCTAATTCTAATACCGTTAATTTTGCTAACGAAAAATGCAAACTCAAGTGATAACAGTGTAAATTTAAGTGATGATTTTGTAATTAAATGCTATTAGACTTAAATTTAAAATATGGGTAAATTGAAAAATATATAAAATTTGTATAATTAAATGATATTAATCATCACTGGCACTCGAGTTAAGATTTTCCGTTAAAGTTAACATTAACAATGTTAGAATTATAAGGCATCAAAAGATCTTTATGAAATTAAGGGACTATAAGTATATCTTATGTAAAACTTAAAAGACTAAAAATATACTTTAGCTAAAAAGGAAAGAAAGAAAACGGAATGGGAAGCATAGGTGGCATTCCTGGTGACGTGTCTTGGGACCACATACAATTTCTCGAAATATTTTTTGCCAACGCATTTCATTTCATTGAAGAAATAAAACAAAGCCTACCACCAAAATAGGACTAAGAAAGTCTGAAAAGCTAAAGAAATCAGGGAAAATGATAAATAAATACCATATGAATTTACAAAACCCAAAAGTCTAATAAATTTGTAAAAAAAATGAGAGGTACCAAGGACCTATGAGAGATATGCAAATTCAGGTAAAATTATCCTTTTTCCTTTAGTTTTAAATTTTAAAAAAATACCCCCGCCAGCCAGCGGACCGCCATTGGCCGGCCCCCCGCGAGGTGGGTAGGGTTCTTTTTTTGGGGTGCATTTTTTTTTTTAAAAAAAATATCTTTATTGAAAGTGTGGGAGGTAGGGTTCGAACCCCCAACCCCCCACACATCCATGGGGTCAAGTGGCCAAACCCTGGTTCCTTTAATATATATACATATATATACATTAACAAATATATGTATTCTTCTTAACATTTTTTCAGTGGTATTTACAAAACTTGCAACGGTATTTACAAATCCTCCAACGCCATTTACAAATTTAACAACGGCATTTACAACTTTTTTCAAAATTTGCTTTTTTTGTCTCTTTAATGCCTTTGAGTGTAAAAAATATATATATGCACTATCACAAAACTTGCAACAGTATTTACAAATCTTACAACACCATTTACAAATTTAGTAACGACATTTACAACGTTATTTAAATTTCCCTCTTTAATGCCTCTAAGTGAAAAAAAAAATGCACTATCACAAAACTTGCTTGATGGTATTTACAAATCCTGCAACGTCATTTACAAATTTAGCAACGCATTTACAACGTTTTTTTTTTAGATTTCCTTTTTTTGCCTCTTTAATTCCTCTAAGTTTTTTTTTTAAAAAAAAAAAAAACATCATCACAAAACTTGCAACGATATTTACAAATCCTACAATGCCATTTACAAATGTAGCAACGGCATTTACAACGTTTTTTAAAATTTTACCTTTTTTGCCTCTTTAATGCCTCTGAGTGAAAAAAATTAAAAAAACGTTGTCAATGTCATTGCTAGATTTGTAAATGACATTGCAGGATTTGTAAATACTGATTGAAAGTTTTGTGATAAGACATATATTTTTTTTTTCACTCGAAGCATTAAAGAGGCAAAAAAAAAAAAAAATTTAAAAAAACGTTGTAAATGTTGTTGCTAAATTTGTAAATGGGTCATAAAGATTTGTAAATATTGTTGCAAGTTTTGTGATAAGACATTTTTTTTTCACTCGAGGCATTAAAGAGGCGAGAAAAAAGAAAATTTAAAAAACGTTGTAAATGGCGTTGCTAAATTTGTAAATAATTGGGATTTGTAAATACCGTTGCAAAGATTTGTAAATATTTTGCAAGTTTTGTAAATACTGCTAAAAAAATGTTAAGAAAAATATATATATTTGTTAATATATATATATTAAATGAACCAAGTGGTCACTTGGCCCCATGGATGTGTGGGGGGTTAGGGGTTCGAACCCCACCTCCTACACTTTCAATGAAAATGTTTTATTAAAAGAAAAAAAAACAAATACCCCACCCCCCTCGCCGCGGGTGGCGACGAGCCCTCACGCCATTTGGTTGGCCCAGTCCCGACAAGGGTATTTTTATTTATTTATTTAAAACTAAGAGCAAAAGGGTAATTTCACCCGAATTTGCATATCCCTCATAGGTTCTTGGTACCTCTCATTCTTTTTACAAATTCGATAGATTTCTGAGGGTTTTGCAAATTCATATGTATTTATTTGTCATTTTTCCAAGAAACAAAGACAATAAAAAACCAAATAAGTATATATATACCTCACCTCCTCAAATGGAACCTTATATACATGATCTTATATTAAAGATTCAATTTGGTATACAGATAGGTCACTCTAATGTTTGTTTGAGTTAACGTTGAAGAAATACGTTCACTCAAATCAAATCGAGATAAAACTCATCTCACATATTTTTCTAGTATATCGTAAATCACATCGAAAAAGTAGGTTCTACCGCTGATTTAAACATGCACATTTTCTCTCTCTTTTTTATCTTAAATGTTGTCTCTATTTAAAAGACATATTCTAAGTGTGATAAAGTATTCATCATGATGCATATTTGTCTCTCTTTTTTTACCTTAAAATGTTGTCTCTATTTAAAAGACATATTCTAGTGTGATAAAGTATTCATCATGATGCATATTTGTCTCTCCTTTTTTACCTTAAATGTTGTCTCTATTTAGAAGACAAATTCTAGTGTGATAAAGTATTCATCATGAATATTCATCAAAATATTATCTGAATCATGCACTTAGGTTTATAAAAAGGTTAGTGGATATTAAAAAAATGCTCTCTTCTTTTTCATATTGTTAATTGCATGGCCCTATTATTTTTTCAAAAAATAAAATTTAAATTTCCCCTGCACTGTTTTATCCATTTTTAGTTGATAAATAAATCAATATATTCTATAAAATCAAAATTATCCATTATTTTTCATCTATGATCATTATATATTTTTTAACCTGCATAGTTCTTCTCAATTAAAAGGAAAAACTAAAGCTCTTTCCGGTTATAATAATGAAATGTACTCGGACATAGCTGCTGAGCTCAAAACAATCATCCAACATGCCTACTTACAACAACATATATTATGAGAAAGACTATTAACAAGAAGTTTCTGTCAACATTCAATTTCAAGGACATGAATGAACAAGATGTCAGTTTAAATGTTGGCTAGGGGCAGTTAGAGTAATTAGACGTTATTAGAATTACTAAGCGCTAAGTAAGTACCTAACCGATTACCCTACCCCTGCCAATTATAAATAAGGCACTCCTATATTGTAATTCAAACTATATCAGATCATAATGCGAATGAATAGCTTTGTGGTTCCCCCCCCCCCCTCTCCCTCCTGCCTCTCTTCTTCTCAATCCTCTGATTCTTCTTCTCTATTCTCTCCTTCCCTCTCTTTCTATCAGTACAGAATTTTACTTCAGTTTAAGAATGAGAATATTGGACCATGGAGCTATGAATGCTCATTGTAATGTTGTTCAAACAAGCAGCATCCAGAAGAACATCAAGGAAAATGACTATACGTATTATCACTTTTGTCCTTATTACAGGTCATTTGTAGGAGAAAAAATTGGCTCTAAATATGAGTCACTTATAGGGTTATTAATGACTGTTTTCCAATTTTACCCTTATTTGATTTCTATTAGAAAGAGAGAAAAAGGAGAGAGGGATGAAAATGATTTGTAAATGTGGAAAGAGACAAATTTTAACAAGCTAAGGAAAAATTTGGAAAATCTTATTAATTTGATGCATTGCTTGATATGTGAAAATGAGTTATATAAGTGATCTGTAATAACGACCGGAGTAGTATATTTAAGAGTAACTAGTGTTCATATCAAGTCCACATATAGCCTGCCGTTGGATAGGGGTTGGTTCTCTGAATCCCAAATTCTGCAAGCTTACTTAATAATAAGTCCTGCATTTCACAATTATCATTATGCCCCTAAACAAACAAACAAAGAACTAAATCACAGTCATTTTATCAAGTATTAAATTCAATTAGAAATATAGCATACAGAATATAGGTTGGTTTGCAACAACAATAACATTACAATAATTTAGAAAAGAAAGGCCTCATGCCACAAATTTTAAGAGTTGTTGGTTACTGATAAAATAAAATGGCACAATGTAATCTTCTATCGACTTTATTTTGTTATACTCCCTTTGATCAGGTATTTAGAGAGTTGATCTTGATCCTAAATATAAGATATAGCTTTTATATTTACCAATCTTTTACTCTTATTGATGCTTCCTCAATAATATTCAAAAAGGAAAGGGAATGAGAGACTTAAGGAAAATGAATACAGTATGGAGTTTTTTTAATCTAAATAAATTAGGTAAATATGTTTTATATTAAAGACGGAGGAATAGTAATCTTACATTGGGTAGCATGGAATGCCCGAGTCTGCCCCTACAAACACAGAGAGGCTCCCGCTTCTTGGCAGATCAGTCTTTTGTGAGATGATCCATTCCAAGGTGGGGGGAACGGGCTCTGATTGTGCAGTTTTTTCAATTACTGACAACAACCCAAGTCGAAAAGTAAACAACTGAATTTTTCAAAATACAATAAGAAATTCAAACGTGGGGGCAAAATCCTATCTTGGGGATCGCAATTAAGAAGCCATGGATTCTTTTTAAAGACATCTTTTATCAAACTTAAAAAGATTATTTATAATAATGATTGAAGTTTTCAAAAGTAACTTTTTAATTGTAATTTATAGATATAAGTATATGTAAAAAGAGTTTTGTCTAGATTTACGTAAATAAATATTTTTAAATGTCCTAAACGTGACCCAAACAAGCACTAAAAACCGTTGCGGTGGCTTTCCTCATCTTTGATATTTTACAATAAAAACCCCTAAACTTTTATATTTATGAAGATAACTCCTCCATTTTTAGTTTTTTTTAAAAAAAAATTCTCTATCAATATCTGGTACTACAACAACAAATTATTTCAACTTGCATAACTAGAGGGTCAGAATGGGAGGAACCTCGTTATCTCCTAATAATTATCATAACTGCATACCAAGGCTCAAACACAAGACCATTATTAAATTGAAATGATCTATGTCAGTTGATCCAATCCACGGTTCTGTTTTTTGTTTTGCTTATTGTTTGTCTACACATATTTTGTATATAAGAAGGTTATATATAACTCAAAGTTTGTAAGGGTTATATGCACACAAAAATCAAATTTAATGAGATATATAACTAGTTTAGGGTAGTTTATTATTAAGTGTTAAGGGAGTTTTTTTCCCTATGAGTTAAGGAAGTTATACATTGTTCCCGAGCAAAAAAAAAAGGAAGTTATACATTGTTCAAAGTTTAGAGGAATTCTTTTCATAATTTAGCCATTTTTTCTTCTTCAATCCTTCACGTATACTCTTGTTTTTTTTAAAAAAAAAAATTGAGATAATAATTAAAATTTATTATTTATTATGTAGCTACGTGGATTTTTAAATAAAATCAATATAAATATATGTGCGTATGTATATGTATGTATGAATCTAACTTAACTTTAAAATAATGTGGATTTTTTCGTTATTATATATAGTAGTATTACAAAAATTATGAGTTTTAAGAGTGAGCTTGCTAAATAAAATAAGATGAAAGGTAATCTGTTAACCTGAAATGATTGTGTCTATACTTTGAACAATCAGAAATAAATTTTATTTATCACCAATCATTTAAAATATAATGTCAACCAAACTAGCTATAAGACTTGGGAGTTAAAAATTTAGATGTGGTGATATTAATTTGTTAAGTTTTTAACAAAGAAATATTCATAAATTATGTGAATACAGTTCATACAATTTAAAGAACTACCCAAGAGGCCGATCCAATCCTTTTATCGGAAAAAAAACACTCAAAGAGGATGCATACAATTTAAATCTGAATTCGAATTGTCTTATATAGCACAAAAATACTATCATATTGATTTTTTTTTTACCTTCATATCATATTCCCTGATTCATATATACAAATAACTGAATAAGTGTTCTTTTTTTATAATCACTGAATAAGTATTTTAAACGTTCGAAAATTAACATATATACGTGGGAAGGCGTTACGTACACACAACAGCATTAATTAATTTCTCCTGCCAATGTTACCGTAAACAAAAACTAGCTAGTAGCAATATAATAGAGAAGTAAATATATATATAGAGTTGCCAATTGGGTAGAGTAAGATCAACTCAACATCATTTAAATAATGTCTCAAATTCCACCTTTATAAATGTAAATAATTAATACTCAACTTTAGAATTATGCATGATATAAATGTCATGTACTGTAAAAAGGGTTAAAGGTATTCTTGCTCCTAAATCAATTCGCAAGCAATACCTGATATCTTGACTTTTTTTTATTGTCACAGGTTATTTAGGCATTTTTTTCGGGGGGAAAAAAAATCTGAATAAACATATATGAATTGTTTTTTTTTTCTTCGATACATCAGATAGCCAAAAAAAAAACCAACACCATCAACTTAATTTCGAAGTTGCAAGAATGAGTCTGGGGACACATAGACGAATCCCATATTTCTCCAGATAGCTAGCGCTCTCTTACGTGAAATGCATGAAAGATCCACTTGCCAATCCCTTTGCATCATGCCTCTTCTCTCCGTAATGAGATCCTTGTCCTTGTCGAATCGAATGACTTCACAATATGCCTCCATTGAGTCACTAAAAAGCTGGACTTTTCTTGCTCCCAAATCCCAGGCTTGCTTCATGGTCATAAGGCATGCCCATATCTTCGCTGTGAAAGCATCTCTCCCGTTGGTAATTTCATCATAGAAGCTGCTGCTTTTAACCTGATTCACAGGATCTTTCATTACACCTCCATCCACAGGCTGCCTTATTGAACCTTTCTGATAATGCTCCATATATCAACGACAAAACACAGAAAACTTTCTTCCTGAACAGCTACCATACACGTTGCTTCATGGGGTTCGGGTCCTCCCAAATTAATTAGCCTGAGAGAGTTTTAGTTGCACTTAGCTAGCTTGCTCCATAGAGTGGATAATTGCCTCAACGTGACCCTGGATGTTATTAAGATTCGGAATATTTATTGTTCAAACACCCTCTCGTTTCTACAACGCCAAATGAGCCAGCACATAACGACAAATTTTTCAGCCCACTTAACTTCACCCTTGCCTACCTTCATAGTTAAGTTCATATACGACACCACTCGGTTTTGTTTGGGAGTTTCATTTTGGAGGGAAAGGAAAGGGAAGGAAGGGTTTTGAGGGTATTTTTGGAAGAGACTTTTCCTCAGTAGTCACTTCCCTTGTTTGCAAGTTTTTTATCGGGAAAGGAAAAGATTAATTACTTTGTTACCCTCGACACCAAACCCTCTCTTCCCTTTCCTTTCCTCCAAAACGTATAATAATTATATTAATTATTAAAGAAAAACAAAATCAAACAAAACCTTTAAAGGTTTAAAGGAAAGAAGCGAGGCTGCAATCGCGAGGAGTTATTATTGAACACTACATCTCCTTGATCAATGTGTGGGCAATCACGGAGTACGTGAAGCACGTCCTCACTAGTCACTACCACTATTGTATCCCATGTGTCATCTAAACAAAATCCTCTTTTCTTTATAGTTAGTGTTTTTGGGATAACGGTGGGAAAAGTGGTTTATTTGCAATCTGATTTAGGAAAACTTAAAATTGGATAAAATTCAGATTGTGTAATATAATTTATATTTGGATCGGCGGTAATATAAGTAGCTTTTCTGAGGAATAGCGATAGCATAAGTGGCTTTTGAGATAATTATAAAAGAAAAATTAAAATCAAATTACAGAAACGTGAAAAATGTTAAGACAATGCTAAAATACATAATTTGATCAAATAATATTACATAACTAATTGGACGACATGTCCCGTACAATTTGGTCTCTAATTGTGTCACTCATATGATTCATTTAGGTTGAAGATAACATAACATAATTTATTGAGGAATACTTTTCATCTACACTATGATATTTTAATTTTGAAAAGTAAGTTTAGATAGAAAATCATTTATTTATCTTTCTCAATCTATCCAAATTAGTAATACATACTCCCTTCGATCATAAATTAAAACAAATGTGACTTTTTTGAGAGATTAAAAAAAGTTAAATAAGTTATTTAATCATATCATATATAGTGTATCATTAAATTATATATAAATTTATAAGTTGTGCAAAATAATTTAAAAGAAAAGATAGATAAAACTTGACCGACCCTCTTTTCCATATCCTCTTCCTCTCTCCTCGGTAAAAGCTGAAAGTCTCCACCGTCCACCGCAATAAGCTACAAATTGTGGCTTATGGGCAAAAGTTATTTTTCCCTTAAAAGCTCAATTGGTTCAAAGCCTTCTCAAGCATATACAACAATCAAAATCTTCCAAAAACTCAATTAACCCTCTCATAATTATGTTTGGGAGTTCAAAAGCCATCTCAATTCACAGTCATCATGAGTTTATCATGCATAACCAGCGACATGCATGTTTTACATCGTCTCAGAATCTTTAATTTCCAGAGTTTACTTCATGTTGGGGACTTGGACTATCATCGTCGTATGGTGGAGGAGCTGGTACCTAGATTTGACCGAATATAATATAGCCATATGCTTCTCCAATCTCCATCACACCCCAAAGGATTCCAAAATGTAGCTTTTACTCCACTCCACAACCTCGAGCCCGGTCTGTTCTTATTAATTTAGAAGCAAAGTGCCTCTACCCCAAACGCTAGTGTATGCCAAATGAATGTAAATATTTTTTCCAACAAGAAAAATTGAATGTATTTTTAAAGCAAGTCAATGGCTGTTTTGGAACTATGTTCGGTTTCGAAAACCTCAGGTCAAGTTCAAGACCAAAAATGGATTAGGGGTCCCAAAAAGAAGTTTTATGCATTATAATAACTAATGTAACATTAATTACTTTATATCTAATTGACGAAGTTTAAAATCCACACGAATCTTTCAGGTCAAAACAAAAAAGTCCACACGAATCTTGGGCCCTCCATTTCTGAACCAACTCATAATATATATTGGTTTGTAAGGCTTACAATGATTAATATATTAAAATAATCCATGGCAATACACACACACACACACACGGAACCAAACCTGTATCCTATGTGACATTTTTATATTATTTATTGCTATTATAGTATATCCGTATGACAGTTTGTTTCCTCAACAAATCCGCTGGTTAATTTGGTCATTTCCATATACAACTTTAGGAAGGCGTTGTTCATACGCGCTACATGAGAGCGTGGGTCAATTCGTTCTCGGCAACGCAAGCCCTGGAATTTTTTTCCCCCCAAAAAGCCTATGCCGTTTCACTTTTTCCGACGTGGTAATTGTAATATTCAACGTTGCTTTTTATGGTTTGGTCATATATAGGATTACAACCTTTTTTAAACTGAAGTGGCAAGTTTAAAACTTGAAATAACAAACAAACAAACAAGAACGTTTAGACAAACTACAAGTCTTCTTCCCTTAGCCTCTTTGTGGGTGGATACCGCAAAATAATCGTGTCTTTAGTAAGGTTATCAGCCTCTTTGTTAATGAGATTTGTACACTACCACCGAGAATTTGGATCAATTGGTAGGAATTATTCTACTTTAACTAAAGATTACATATTCATTACTTTAGAAATGCAACGGTCTAGATGGACTAAAAAAACATTGGATTACTGATGGAAATAACCGACGGGATTCCGTTTGTAATTGGATTTGCAACGGAAATTACTTACGTAATTTCATCAAGTAATTGGATTTCTGACGGAAAAAAGTCCGTCGTCGCATAAAAAACCCGTGACAAAAGACATTACCAATGGATTTCCGTAGCAAATCAAATTACCGAGCGGATTAGTCACAAATAATTAACCACGGAATTCCGTCAATAATTTCCAACGGTAATTTTTTTTTCGGTTTTTTGGTAATGCAGCCCCTGATCCGGCTTTTTTGTAGTGATGGCAGGGTTGCAGCCCATATGAGTCCTACCATGATCGGATGCAAATTAGTCTGCAATTCACAAGTTGGCTAGGATATAAGTGCTCATGAAAGCATGTCTAATTGAAATGTCCCACTCAAAATATCACTACAAAAAAATGTCAGATTACCGACGGAATTCCGTTAGTAATTGGATTTCCAACAAAAAATGTCTATTACAGAAACCAAAAAAAAAAAAAAAAAAAAAAAAAAACCATGGTAGAAGACATTACCAAATGTAATTAACACCTTGAAGGAATTAAGAATCATCTGGAAAGTGCATTGGACATTATAATAATCGAAATTACTCGACGGAATTCCATCGGTAATTCTATCCTTGATTCAAATTTTTTTGTATTGTATATAGATTAGAAGTTAGAACTTTGATCTGCTTATTTTCTATTATTCAATAATTTTTCACATTACTTTTATTAATTTTCATTTTTTTATGTTGTTTCCAAATTTAATATCATTATCAAAGAAGGTAGTTTAGTCTGAGGGGGAAAAAAAGGTAGTTTAGTAAGGGTAATACACAATTTTTACATGATAATGACAAAAATAAATCTTAGAAAAATTAAATTATTTAGAGGCTAAGAAAACCTAATTTTCGTGCTAAATGAATCTAAGACTTAAGTCTAGTCAGTCCTCTTGCATACCATAAAAACCCGTATATAATAGCTCTTGTCAGAAGAATGCACTGAACTTTTAATGCATTTCTTTTTATGTTATATATTAATATTAATGCGATCACTTATTCACGTACTTATTATTATATCCATAATTTGAGTACGTTAAAATTTCTGACTTTTTTACTTTAATACAAAAAAAGTTATCCATACTTAATTTATTGTACTTTATGTTTCATAAATTAATACATCAAAATCATTTTCGACTGAGTGATTCTTTTTTATTTGGCAGGGTGTTGTCTTTTTCATATTTTGCAGCTGTTAGTTTTTAAATATCTACGTGTCATTGAGAAAAATCAAATCAATATATTAATTTTACGATGAATCAGAATCCGTAGTTATTAAAGTTTATACGCAACTTTGGTCTCTGTTTTTTTTTTAATTAAAAAAAAATTGATACTAAACTATAGAAAATTCTATTATAAACTTTTTTTGTCATAAATAAATAATTTTATTCGCCTTTAAAACTTTACAACAATTCTTTTCTTGAACTTATTTGCTTATGTTAAGAATTCCCATATTGTTGGTTTTATTCATTATTTATCCATAAACAACTTGATGTTTAAGCAGTTTATTTGCATATACTATAGTAAACTCAAAGTTTAGGGGTTATTTATATACACGAAAATAAAATTTAAAGAGCTGTAAAATTAATAATTTGTAGTTATATATCCATATAGATTTAATTTTTTACGGGTTTAATATTATTAAGCTTTAAAAAAGAAAAAAAAATTGTATATGGTTCTAAGTTTAGGAAATTTTTAAGTAATTTAAGCCAAAATTTTACTGTATCATTTTACATGCATTTTTTTGGGACAAATTTTTTTTTTTAATCTTTCATTCAGTGTCTTTCTCCTCAATTTCAATTTTTTATATGTAAAACAATAACAGTTATTATGTATTTCATTTTTTAAAATGAGCACACACAAGAAAAATTACCATACCCTTGCTGAAGGTGATTTCTATGTATAAATAAAAATAACGAAATTACTTATACTCGATAATTTAGTCATAAAAAGAGGCTTTCTTACATTTGTCATTTTGGTTTGAGAGGAGGGTATGAGAAGATATTGTCCAAATTGTTATTAATGAAAAGAATATTCTTTTTTATTGAAAGTATATTTTTGAAATATTGAAAATTTTCTATAGTTGATAAATATGAGGTAAAAAAAAAATCCTCTCCCCTCCCCTCATACCAAACATACAATAGGTGAGAAATGAAATATTGTTGATCAAGTAAATTAGAAAAAAAAATATGAACTAGTAAAAAACAAAACAAAGAAAAGACCATTGAAAATGAAGGAAATAAACGATTAGCCTTTTAAAAAAAAGTAAATAGAATAAAATGACACGTGAGAGTACGGTCGTTGAAAAAGAGTTATCATGAATGGATACGTCAATGTAGGGTTTTTTTCATTGTTTGGACCAGCTTGACTCTAATTCTTGAAATATATGTGGCGGAATGTGGGTTAAGCAACAGCATTAATTGGTTGTTGTTGTCGTCATTATGTTGTTTTTGAGTGAATGACTTTTAGATCATAGTTAAGGGAGATAATATCATAAAAAAGCCGTTTCATGACAAAAGAAGAATTAATAAGTGAATCAGTTATTATTGATAATTTACGGACTTATCAATAAATTATTTATTTTGGTTGCGTTCTATATGTCATTCTCCCTTTTTTTAAGTAGATATAGTGTTTCATTTTTTAAGGAAAAAATTAAGAAGAGAGAAGACACTTGCATATCATGGCGGATTCACGTTTGGATTCGGGTTAATGCTCCAATGGTTATCCTCACCGTATGAGAAGAAGAAGGTGGGAAGAGATGGTGAAATGAGAAGGACGGAAGAAAAGTAGCAGCGTTGATAGGTGATGTTGGAGGGTGTGATAGAGTTGTGGGGTTGTGTGTGAGAGTAAGATCTCACGTAGGTGGTTTGAATTTTTAGATGTTCCAATTTTGAATTGATGATGCCGAAAGATCATTTTTAATGTCCTAATTCTAAAAGAGACATAAAAAATAGTGTTATTGGTGCCAAAAGTAGAACTTTTGGCGTCCTTTTTTCTAAATTGGGATGCTAAAATTTTGGCTTCCGTTTTTATTAAAGGGATGCCTAATATTTCAAAATTCCTCCACGTAATTATAAAAATGACACCGCATTTATTTTTAACTTCCCATTTTAAGAAATGGACTTTTTTAGGACATCATATTTACTTTTTGTAATAGTGTGAGTCGTGATTAAAAACTAAGTTAAGAACTTCGTACTTATATGTTTTGGTCTGATAAGCTTGATAAGTAAACTAATTGATAATATATCGTTTCCTAACTATTATAAGGGATATGTTATTCGCCTACTCTTATTTTACCTACCTCTCGCCTACCCCTCTCAATACCGTTAGATTATGAGATCATCCAACGACAGAGATTTGAGGGATAAAATAAACATTTTACTCCTTCCTCTCTCCCACTGCCTCCCACCCTCTCTCTCTCCTCCGCTGAAACCCTAGTTCGCCAATCTTCGCCATGATATGATAGTTACGGATTGATGGAGTCTTTTCCTGCATCACTTCAGATTTTCTCCGGCGCGCGGCAAAGGGTTTTCGCGATTCTCGTCGAAAGGTTCAATCTTCACCTATCGATCTGATTCGCTCCTTGGTTTGATACTCCGGCTTGTCGGGTCGATTTCTTCCGCGAGATCCCGGATCTCTTTGATTATTCCTCCCCGTTCGATTGTTGCGGCTACTAGTTCTAGAGGGTCGCTTCCGCTCTACATCCCTCTAATTTTCATTCGATCCATCGGCTCGACGATCTCAAAGACACCGATTTTTGCTTTTCGAGGCTTCTAAACTATGACGCTAGACGGAGTTCTGCAATATTGTACTAATTGTTTAGGAGTTTGATTTGGGAGCACATAAGGTGCTTCTCCCTTATGTCCTCCTTACATGCACATCCCTCTAATTAGAGGGATGAGGCATTTTTTTAAATTTTTTTTAATTTTATATATATAATATTTATTTATATTTAAATTATATGCGGCTTTCTGGAATGTTTTTTGCACTCAGTATCTCAAATTAATTAGTTTACAGGATACGGTGTTATAGGATAATATTTACGTATGCGGGACTGGAAACTAATTAATATGAGATACTAGATTCAAAAAAACATTCCGAAAGATCATATAATTTAAATCTAAATAAATAGTATATATATATAAAATTTAAAAAAAAATGTGTCCATCCCTCTTATAGAGGGACAAGCACATAAGGTGCACATAAGAGATGTGCACCTAATGTGAACCCGTTTGATTTCAAGCGCTCATTTTATCGAGGCCTTTGATTAAAGTTTATTTGTTTTTAGCTGTTGTGTTACTGTTATCCTTTTTTTTAGATTGAAAGAGAAATATACCATGGCGGTGTATTATAAATTCCGATGCTGCTTTTGAAACATTGCAAACAGAATTTGAATTTGAATGGAATAAATTGAATTATGACAAGTTGTTGTTTTACGTTCCTGTAATTGATATTACTTGGATATGGTAGTAAAGTTAGGGTTAGAAGTCTACAAATGAAATTGGTTAGCTGAACAAAAATCGAAGGGAAAAGAAAATGACGAGAGGGAAGCACCACCAGGGGAAGAGGGTGGGAGAGAGGAAGGGATAAAATGTTTATTTTATCCCTTAAATATTTGTCGTTGGATGATCTCATAATCTAACGGTATTGGGAGGGTAAGAGGCGAGAGGTAGGTAAAATAAGAGTAAACAGAATAACATATCTCATATTCTAAATATATTATCAAAAGTAACAATCCAATCATAGATGATAAGATCTATTTTTTTTTAATTTTTTTAATGATGCGCTATTCTCACTCTAATGTTTTTAAAAACTCACTTGTCAATATTAATTTGTTTGTTATTTTATCAATGAAATTCAATTTAGCATAAGTATTAATATAATATTTGATCCCTCAAATTTACCATAATTTTAGTTATAGCCCCTCAAGTTATAAATAAGAGATTTTGGTCTCTCAAGCTTCATTTTGTTTAACATTTTGGTTCATATAATTAAATAAAAATCTAGATCATTTTTCCAATTGAAATACCAAAATAAAAATGAGGGCAATTTAAAAACTAAAGATTGTATTAACCCCAAACATAACATAGGTGCACGTCATCAAAAGTTTAATAAATGATTTGTACGTAATTTAAAGTATTATGAAAAATATTATCTACATAAAAGAAAAGTTTCTTATAGCGGCAGCAAAATTCAAATTTAGTCCTTGTTGAGGGCTAAGTCATGTATTTGACAATAGGATGATATACAACCCATTACAAAGCCTTTTATTTTCTGAGGAATCCACTAATCTCCTGCTTCATGACAGAGGTGTCTCTTGATAGCCCCATATTTATTTATTGGGTTAAGGAGCAAATTTACCAATAAACTATTGGTCCAAGAACACCCAACACAATAAACTCTTATCTGAACCTTAAATACCAACCAACGTTTTAAAATATTAATTCAGCACAATCACGTTAACTTAAGCTAACGTCCGTTTGCATCTCTCTCCCTCTCTCATTCATTCACTTTCTGCTCAGTGAGTATTTCCTCCTTGAACCCGTGATTACATTTTGGCAGCATCCGCACCTTATCTCCTTTCTCGAATTCCCCAAGGCAGATAGGACATTCCGTCAACAGAATATTCACCCCGGACCCGTACTCCTTCACCGGAATCTTGCTCAGGTGACGTTTCTTCAGGTCCGTAGAGGCAAGCCTTGTAGCTGTTTGTTCTGTGGTCTCTGTGGAAAATCTTTGGCTACATCGCAACACACATCGCTTAATGCCGACAATAAAGCCGCCAATATGATCACCATGTTCGCGTCGAAGTTCACATCGCCGAAAAACGATTCGCGAGTCTTGTTTCCATCTGTCGGCGACCCAGTTAGCCCGGTGTTGAGAAGAAGGCAATGCATTTTCACTGCCCGCAGGATTTCCATTTACCGATGGATCTTAACTTCAAATAACAGGACAATACTGCTTTCTACTTCTTGGATAGCAACTGGTTTTTTGGGTTGGAGCAAGATTTCAAGCAATCACTAGTAAGAATTTTTTATTGGTGTCTGGAATTTGAAATCCCGAAATGGTATTGGTTTCAGGTTCTTGAAAAGAAACAAGTTTCAGAGTCAAAGCTAGTGGCAAATTCTCTGATGAGTGGAACCAAAACTTGAAGTAGCTACATGTAAAGAGGATTGGTCTGATGAGTTTTCTTGAGCCTAAACTTTGAAATCCAGGAATGATACCAATTTCTACTTCTGAACTAGAAACTGATTTTTTTTTAGTCTCTACTCAGTTGTGGCAGATTTTCTGTTTGGTGGAGTCAAAATCTGAAGCGGCATCTCTTTCTTCTTGTTCTTCTGTGTGAACTTTGAAAACCAGGGATGGGATTTGAGCTTATCAAGTAGAAACTGGATTTGTGAGACACGACTGTGTGGTTGTGAAGATTCCGGTTTGGAAAGAGACAGAGAACAAGGTGAGATTGAGAGACCACTGAGCAGAAAGTGAATGAATGAGAGAGGGAGAGAGATGCAAACAGACGTTTGCTTAACTTAACGTGATTGTGCTCATTTAATATTTTAAAAAGTTGGTTGGTATTTAAGGTCCATATAAGAGTTTATTGTGTTGGGTCTTTCTGGTCGATAGTTTATTGGTAAATTTGCTTCATTAACCCTTATTTATTTGCTATTGTACTTTCTTTCATCATGTATAGAAAATAACAAAGCCTTTTATTTTTATCATTTTTTTTAATACATTGGTAAGTTAAAGGCTTAAGGTTTGCAAAAGTCTAAGATTAGCCTATATTTACTGATCTCATTGACATTCTGTCACACTCAAGATTAACTAAGTCAATACATGCAATAGGTTGTGATGAAATAAATACAAAATCCTGATTCATCTCTTAAGCTGATTGGGCCAAATAATTAGCACATCTGAATGCTTCCCTGTAAGTATGAATAATTTGTAGATCCTCGTATGAAATGATAAAAGATCTTACATTTTGTATCTCATCTCTCATAGGATGACCTTGCCTATAATCAGTATAACCTTCTTGAAATCCAATTGTTTGCAGAGTATAAGGCCCCTATAGATAACATGAATTTTTGTATCAGTTGAAGTAGTATGCCCTAACTTCTTTGAAATCCACATACATTGTTTCCCTCGTCTACAAGCCCTAACTTTTGTTGATCATGTTTAAAGTCGATTATTGTACTCTTTATTTCTTGTTGTTTTTGTTTAATATTATTATCTCTCGACATATTTATTTTAGTAAAAGTTATTTCAGAAATTAGTTAGTATTTTTAATCTCACAATAATATTTAAATTTAGTTTTAGTCAAATCAATAAAATTCTACTTCTCCATCCCTAGAAAAGATCGCATAATCTTATTCTACAGAAAATATCTAAATCTTTTAAAAAATTCAACAATATATTTTTTAAAAATAATTTTGTTTTCCTTCAATTACTCCCTCCCTCAAGTCCTTTTTTTTTTTTTTGATCAAGGGGTTCTCTTCAAGATTTAGAATACAAAGAGTTTTTGCATTATCTAACAAGTTTTCCGGGATCAAAACTTATATTCTCCTTCTTAAAAGGGTGAAATAGCTTATTATCTCAACCAATTACTTGTTGGTACCTCCAATTCTAATAATAGAGCAAAATTTTGAAGCCTTACTTTTTCACAAACATAAAACAAAGATTTATAGTTAAGGCCTTGTTTGGTTCTGTTATATATTTTATTTAATATTCTTATAACTATTGTGCAAAGTAATCTTTTAAAATAAGTTTTGAAATTTTTTATTTTGAAAAACATATTTAAGATAGTGAAAGAATAGCTTATTTTATTAGTGTGCTGTCATTAATGAAAATATAATACATTCATTATCTCTTATCTAATTTTGTGAAACAAAAGCAGCAAAACATTTAGGATTAAGGCGTGACCAGCACTCTAATGTATTTTATCATGTGCTAATCTAAAGTAATTTGTGGTGTGTCCAATACTCTGAAATATTTGTTGCGCAATTTTACCTTTGAAATTTGTATTTTTTAAAAAGAAATTTTGCCCATGAAGATGAAGTAAACCTTATTACAGACTCCCAAAAAGTCCTTTACAGTAAAGGTATATTCCGCACTTAAAGTAATTTTCACTAGCAGCTTTAAGGTGGAGATTGTGTCTGAAAAAAATACTTTAGAGTGATAGACACTTTTAAAAAACATACTTTAGAATTTTGGACGCATCACAAAATACTTTAGGGTGTTGAACAAACATGAAAAATACTTCAACACACCACAAATTATTTTAGGATACTGGACGCTCTTGAGAAAATACTTTAGAATGTTGAACTCACCTTAACCCAAATATTTAAAGATGTTTTCTTTTTTATTTTTTCAAAAAAAATATATTTTTTTGTCTTTCAAACACATGCATAATTGAAAACATACATATTTTGTGAAAACTAACTGAGTAACTTGGGTATGAGTCATATATAGTCTATGAATGTTGTGATAAATTCCTGGATTAACCAGGGGTATACCGATCTTTATGTCAGTGTTGTCTGATTAATCATCACTCTTCACGGGAGAAAAAGAATCCCTGCTACAACAAGAGTTGCCCTTCTAGACACTACTTACACCTCTTATAGTAATGTTTTGATTGGTACACTCTTGACTACTCTTAACAATGGAAGTGTAATTATGACCATCGCCCCAAATTTCAATATCAAAACTTTCAAATCCAACACTTTCTAAAAGACTTAAGGTCTAGGTTCGGATAGTTGGAGCAGACCAAGATCCTAGAGCCATCATGGCTACCTTACACCATCAGATGATCTACAAACTTCAAAATCATTCTCTTGATTTTCATCATTTCCCTAATTCTACAAGAGATGCTCTTTACGTGGTAGCTGAAAGATTAGATGAAGCCTCTATCATCCAAATCCTGAGACAGTTACCTAAAGAGGATCTCTCTCAGTTGATGTCACTAGAATGGATCAACAATTATGAGAGAGAGTTTCATTTTGTTCAAAGGGATGTTTGTACTTCAGCCCCTCATATTCTACAAAGACCGCTTGATGGGACCATTAAATCCATCTTTAAAAGGCCAGGACATGAAGGTCCCTCTATATCACTTCGACGGATTCTGGCTATTTCCCTAGCATATGTCTTAGAGTCTAGATCCACCTATTGCCTGGGTTGACAAAGATGCTAAGCCATGTTATGTATCTCATGTCAATGGGCATTTTATCTAGGATGTTGCCTCAGGGTTGTGTGATCTAGATTGTGAATGCCATATGCCATATTGGTGGGAAGCCTCTGAAGATGGAAATGAGAGATATGCCTCTAAAAAGTACACCTCCCGAAGAAAAATCCCTCTGGATAGGATGATAGTCAATCCATAGGAAAGAGCCCTAATTTATTTAAAAGCGTCCCTCTTTGAATCTTTTTGGGAGTCAAATTATCATCCGTCTTTGATTGCAACAAGTTGTTGCCATATTTTCATTTCTTAGAGAGCATTTTATTGTGTCTATTTGGATTAGCGATAAAAACTGTCTTTTTAGTATGATTTTCGGTATGTGAGAGAAGTTTTACCTTGATTCATGTGAACGTACTTTTATTAGGCCAACTCAAATGAACACAATTATTGTTATTAATATTACTAAAAGGTAAAATTAAAAAGCCACACATTTTATATCAATAGTACAAGTTTAACAATATCAACTAATATCTCTCTTTAAAAATCGGGATAACTAGAACATGTGGGAGCACCTATTATCTCAAACGGTAAAAGAAAGCTGGAAGCTCACACCGAAATTAATGAAACCAGGATCTCGCGGACCTTTCTTTTTTCGGTAGCTGAAGAAAACGGCAAAAGGGGGGCCCCCAAAAAAAAAAGCCAAAGAATCTCACAAGCCACGTGTAATATGTTCATGCACGCGCCAATTGCGCGTGGGATTGTATTCCCCCGACCCTGATCGGACCACATCACAATCCTTTTCTCTCTCAAAAAACTTACATGGCATATATTAAGAGAGAGTATTGTGTAGCGAGAGAACGACTTTGGTTTTTCACTTTCGATTTTTTCTTTTTAATTTTATTTTCCTCTGTATCGTTCTCTCGACCCCTTCAATACAGTCTCCTCCAATTCAGCCTTCGTAGCCATGAAAGCTCTTCTGCTTTAAACGCAGGTACCACTACCTCTCTGTTTCAATCTATCTCTCTGTGTATTATATATGTATAGTAGTTTCTTAGTTTTTGTGTTTCCCTTCGTATCAACTCTGTATATTCACTTTTTTCTTTGTTATTTTTTTTCAATCTCTAACTTGCCAATCGGTGTGTAACCATGACGACCCATTTTCTCAGGTTTGCTTCTTCACGTGGGTCTCGGTTGGCTTTTCTTATACCATGGAGGTACTGTGAGAATCTTTTTTTATTTTCCTTTTCTTTTACCGGTGTTGTTCTTTGCTTAATTCCTCAACGACTTTGTTGTACTCGTCAATGCGTTTTCCTACTTTGTTTTCCGCTGTGTGGCTTGAATTTTTCTGGATCATATTGGAATTCTCTCAGGGAAACTGTTGGCTGTTCTTGTCGGTTTCTTGGTTCTTGCATTTTCCTTCGTGAATATATTTTTCCCCGTATTTTTCTTATTTTCTTTGTTGTTCTGCTCGCGTTTGAGCTTCGTATCGTGCTTCTTTCGTCGAGATTGTATTGCTTTTGGCATTCGAGAGTAATGTGATCGATGGGTTTCATGCATTTGTGTGAAGTTCGAGACTTTGGATATCGGGTTGCTCGCGTTTTATATATTTCGGGCTAGGAGGTGGATCTGGTTCATTACTTAGTTCTGGGTTTGCGTTTTCTTCTTCTGGGTGCTACTTACTTTCCAGAAATATCTGAACTCGATATATTCGATGTTGTTCTCGTGAGGTGGGTTGGTTAACATGATAAACTTGGAAAATCTGCTAGAGATAAGTTTATTCAATTCCCTATTTTCCACCAGCTGCTTAACTTGGGACCTTTCTAGCTTCTGGAGTAGGCATACAGTCCTTTTTTCAATTTTTGGCGAAATATAAAAAATCATCATTAGGTGGGTTCCAATTATTCTAACTGACTTCTGGTTTCTGTAAATATCTAACCATTTCTTTTCATTTTATTTCTTGGAATGTTACTAGACCAAATGCTACTGGACTGTTTTGGTAAAACACCATGGCTAGCTAAAAGTATCAGATCTCTTTTGTGACTTTGTGGCTTAGTATACAATTTTGATTGACTGATGGAATTATTTTCTGTTCTCCTTGACTTTGACATGAAGCTTTAAGGAATAAGTGAAAAGTTCTTAGTGTCTTTGTAGCTAGCAGGTCAGCATTTGCTTGGGAAAATAATAATATTTATTTAGAACAGGAGAAAACGAGGATAGTTGACATTTTGACAAAGTTTGGCTCCGTTCCTATTTGTTTTCCTCTGTCAGTTCATAATGAGAACATTCTGCACTGTCTAGTGGGAGTGTTGTTTACAGAAAGAGAAGGGCAAACTTGTTTAGTCTTAAATCAAACTTTTCTTTTTATGTCTCAACAGCAATGAGAACAATTATATCTTTATGTTGCCTTTTCTAAATTTGTTGATTTTCTTCTAGGCGGACACAGTTCAAGTTAGTGACCTTGTGAATGGCATTGAGGAGCACACAGATGAACAATCACTTTCACCCGAAGGTTCTGATGTTTCTGATGCTTATGTTGATCAAGACATATTTCCTCGGGTGGGTGAACAGTACCAGGTTGAAATCCCACCTTTGATGTCACAATCTGATTATTGCTGGGTACAAAAGAACATAAATGATGTCAAGAGCGCAGCAACTACTCCCCATGATTTTTCAGTAGGGTTGCCTCTTCCAATAACTTGGATTGATGATCAAGTAGGGAACAAAAGGCATAAGCCACCAGAAGATGCTTGCCATTCAGGTGGAATTGCTAATAAATTTGAGTTTTCAAAACTAAAATACAACAAAAAGATTCAGAATTCTTCATACTCAAATGAATCAAATTCTAAACATGAGGTCATTGACGATTTGTTGGTCAATAGGACCAACATGGGAGAATCTGCAAATTTCAATGTGAAGCAAGAAACAAAGATTGAGGTGCATGAGAACAATAAAGGCAAAGGCTTCTGTCTTGTCCCTGGGTCTTCATTTGACACCTGGAATGAAAAAGAAGAGGCCAGGTTCATTCTTGGATTGTATATATTTGGGAAGAATCTGGTTCAAGTGAAAAGATTTATGGGCAATAATAAGAAGATGAGGGACATATTGTCATTCTATTATGGGAAATTTTACAAGTCTGAGAAATATTGTAGATGGTCAGAATGTAGGAAAATGAAAGGCAGAAAATGCATTTATGGACAGAAAATTTTTACTGGAGCAAGGCAACAAGAACTGCTATCTCGTTTACAACCCAAATTATCAGAGAAATGCTGCAAAAATTTACTCGGGGTACTGACTGATTCTTTCTCGTTTATGGTTTCTTAACCCATCATTTATGCATCAACTATATGAATACATTTGTGGTAAAATCCATGCTTTAAGAAAGTGTACCTCAAGGATACATTTCTACTTCAAATTTATTTCAGTAGTGCATCAACATCTGGTGCAACTCTTGCATATTTGCACATATCAATGCTTCATTTCACTATTTTCTACTTCTATCAGTAACCAGCATCTCATTCCTTACTAGAACTACATGTAAAATTGGTTTGGCTGTGAACACTGAAATTGTTGAGATGTTTAATGGGCTTGCACACATTAGTAAGCAGACATGACAAAGCTGATAGTTCTTCACCTTAGTAAATCAATCCATCTTAGGCACAAGATAATGAAAGTAGAGTTAATAGTTGCACTAATCTTACTGATTAACAACCTTTGTTCTGATAGATAATGGCAGGAAACCTTTATTCTGATAAACTGTCTGCAAGGGACTTCCCTCTGTGAATAGAGCAATGGACCTGACTCTCTTCCTGAACTCTAACTGTGGTTAATAGCACATGGTTTAAAGCCTTCTTATTCCTCGAGCCAAAAAACTTCTCATACTTTATTCACTAATGCAAGGAAATTATGGAGATTATTCCAAATGTTCTAAAAATGGAAAAGCATGCTATCCACTTAACCCTATAAGACCGCAAAATAATTGGAAGGTGTTCTAAAAATGGAATTGTTACATAGGATTGCAAATGCTTATTCAATTAAACATTGCCATCTCATAAGGATAATGGTAAATATAGTAAAGTGATGATGAATTTTGGTTGAGGGCGGAAATGAATTTTCAATCTATGTAATTCTTTGGAAATAATTTACACTTGTGCTGATTTTAAAGTATTCTAGTTAGCTTCACTTCTTTTACAGGCATATTATACATGCCACCAAGTCGTTACCTTATGAATAACTTGAAATTCTGTTAGTTTACCTATTGCTTTTCTGTGTGGTTTCACGTAGAGTGTTAGTCTGAGCTGATTTTCTCAATATGCCACAGTTTTTTGTTAGCTTGAAAGTTACTGCTACATCTTGAAAAATCTTTGCAAATGAAACCTGATTAGTTATCCAGATAAAAGCCATCTTGATCTACAATTTATTATTTTACTAATTAGTTTTGCAAATGTAAATTCTTTTACTGGATAGGTGTCGAAGACGTTTACAGAGGGAAAAATGCTTCTAGAAGACTATGTCTTAACTTTGAAGGATTTAGTTGGGCTTGATGCTCTAGTTGAGGCTGTAGGGATTGGTAAAGGGAAGGAAGATCTCACAGTTTTCTCCACCGATTCTTCAAAGACCAATCATGCACTTCCTGGCCGCCCAGAAATACCAGTGGGCAAGGCGTGCTCAATGCTTACGCCTGCAGAAATAATAACTTTTCTAACAGGTGATTTCCGATTAAGTAAAGCTCGATCAAGTGATCTCTTTTGGGAAGCTGTTTGGCCTCGTTTACTTGCCAGAGGTTGGCACTCTGAGCAACCTGGTAGTCATAATTATGCTCTCCCATCCAAGAATTCTCTGGTATTTCTTGTCCCCGGAGTCAAAAAGTATACAAGGAAACTTGTGAAGGGAAATCACTATTTCGATTCTGTTAGTGATGTCCTCGGTAAAGTTGCTTCAGATCCAGAGCTGATAGAGCTTGAGTCAGTAACTGACAATAATTGCAAAATCGTGGAAGGAAATGGGTGGACAAATGAAACAAAACTTGGCCAAGAAAATTCCCCTGACCAGCAACGCCACTGTTATCTCAAGCCAAGAACTCCCAACCGTAGCATGGATGTACTGAAGTTTACTGTCGTGGACACGAGTCTGGCCACTCAAAAGGTGGCAAAGGTGAGAGAACTGAGAAACTTACCAGTTGGAGTTTTAGGTTCTGCTTCTGAAAATGATTCTGACAGTGAAGATACCTCAGAGGAGCATACAAACGAATCTGAAACTGTCAATACCACGAGCAATGATAGTGAGAAGGCTGATGTGATTAAATCTGCCAAAGGTAACATTGGTAGGGAAGTCTCTACTGAAATTAAGAATTTTAAAAACAAACCCTCAAGTGAGGAGCTTCCAATGGGTTCCACTAATTTATATGTTACCTCCAGCTCCAAGGACCGAAAGACAGATTTGTTAAGCAACACACAGAGAAAAAATCCTATGAAATCCCAATCAAGCTCGAGACAGGCTCCGGATGACAAAAATGTTATTGGCCCTGTTACAAAAAGACGGAGGAGATTAAGTGCCTGTAGCCGTGCAGAGAGAAACTGCAATGCTGCCAACATCTCTGTGTCTCCCAGAGTAAAACAAGAAGATGCCAGTTGCTGTTGTGACAGTTCAAATTCTAACAAGACTGTTTCTCCGGGAGAAAATCCAATGTTGGAGAGTAAAGAGATCACTAATCCTTTGCCCCGGGAGACCAAGAAATTAACAGATATCTTTTTGTTAAACACCGGTCAAATCAACAGCAGGGAAACTGTTCCTGCAAGTATTCCTGACAGTTCAAATTCTAACAAGATTGTTTTTCCGGGAGAAAATCCAATATTGGAGAATAAAGAGATCGCTAATCCTCCGCCCCAAGAGTGGAAGAAATTTGAAGATCTCTTGTTAAAGGCCAGTCAATTAAATCTTAGTGATGCTTTTCGTGCTGGTTCCTCTTCTAGTCATGACGATCAACTTGAGAAACCCCAGAAGCGGACTATGATTGACCTTAACATACCTGTTTCACCAGAAGCTGAAGCTGATGAGCTTTGCAATTCCAAAGCGAGCGAGACACAACAAAATAACACCAGAGAGGATAGAGATGATTCCTGTGCAGCCATGATCTCCAACCCTGAGGATAACTCTGAGCAGCCTAATGCGAATACCCGAAGGCAGAGCACAAGAAACCGACCACTGACAACAAAAGTGCTGGAAGCATTTGCCTTTGGGTATCTGGACAGAAAGGAGAAGCGTAAAGGCAGGGATTATCCGCTTGACGGTTCATCACCTAGACCTTCCCGACGTGCGCGTGGTAAGAAGACAGGCGGTGAGATTTCTAGTAGCAGTGGAGCTGATTTCCAAAAGGAAGAAAGAACAAATGTTGTGTGCAATGGTAATGGAGATGTGATTTTAACAGGCTTCAAGTCTAATAAAGGATGAAGCGGCTGGAAGAATTATAATCACTTATTCCCAATAACTTCATGGCACATGACATGAAAGAAGTCTTCTCAGAATTTAATTTGGTACAGAACATACATGATCATAGATACAAACTTAAAAAAAGAAGAAGGAAGACCATGGATCTCAAATCTCTCCGCCAGAGACTGCTTACACAAGAGGCTTCTTCAGCTGCAAGGTACTCTAAAAGCCGAAACACAAGGAAAGTTCTGGGCTTGAAAGCATTAATAAAAATAGTCTTCCAAAGTTTTAAGTTGTCTCATTTCTTAGTTTCAATTCCTGTCACCCGATCTCAATTCCATGCCCTGTTATAAATAGAATACATAGTAATTCAATGTAGATTATGACTGTAGTTTTTTTTTTTGGCCTTTGTCTGATCAAATATGGTGAAGAATGAGGTGTTTAAGATTGTTGAACCCTGTGAATATGGACTTGGGAAATGAGAGAGTAGTTGGCAGCTAGCGTCAACCATTCATATTACACACACACACACGAAGTCATTTTTCCATTCGTAGCTGGTGATAATTTGCTTTGTTCTTGCTATTTTCCTTTAGATTTTTCAAAACAAATATTTGTTAAATTGATATATTGCTGCTTAGCCATGTAGAGGCAGTTCATGCTGGAAGAGGAGTGGGATAGTGTCAGTGTGAATAGTCCAAGGGTTTAGAATCTCTAAGACTAAAAATATGAGATCCTCTAAAATAAATTGACTTTATTATTATCATAATAGTTTCTGGTTCTGAGAATTCAATCTTTTAATTTTAACTGAAATTGTAAATTAATTTTTTAACTTAATATTAAGTAAAAAAAATATAAATTATCGAGTATTTGTAAATTAAAACATATAGGTTGTACTCAAGGATTCTCTTTCTGTTTGAGTCGAATAGGTTTTATTGTAGGTTTCTTTTTCCTCCGAGCCTATTAGCGACTGTTACATAGTTTTGAAAATCAATAAAAATGACTTTGTTTACTAATAAAACATATATGTAATTTGTAAATTTATTTTCAAAATTTTATATAATTTAGAAGGCTTGTGAAAAGTCCCTGTTTAAAATAAAGTTAAAAATAATTTTACTAGCTAGAAGAATTGAAATCAAATCAAGTACTGGTACTTTTTTTTTATATGAAATTCTATATTTTCAATATATAAAACATAACAGGTTTTGTTGGTCAATAAAATCCTTGACTTTTCTTCAATTTTTCTTATGAAATTTAATGTTATGCAAATTAATTAAAACTTGACTCTTATGTTTGGGTGAGGAGAAAATAGTGGGAGGAGATTTTAGGAAGGAAAACTTTCATAAATAGTAAAAAAAAAAAAAAAAAACTACTATTTTTAGGAGTTTTTTTTTTTCCCCTTCTTAATTTTCTCTCAATCAAAACATAAGGCCAGTGCCAACCAAACTTCTTACTGTTACTAGAGTTTTGTATTTTTGCCAACTTACTTTTACTAAAGTTAAATTAAGAAGAAAAGAAAGAAGCAATACATTTAGCTCTATGTTCATGTGTTGTGTGCAATTATGAAACATGTAATAAAATCCCCAAAAATTAATGAAAATGTGGTCAACGAGCAACCCAGAAGGCGAAAAATAAAACATTGAAACAATTTTATTTAAGGAGTGTTGATGTGTGTCGACAACTTTTTTTTTTTTTTTTTTTATGAAAATATGGAACAAAAATTGTACTCCCTCACGTTGTTAACATGTGACATGTATAAAGAGTTAATCTTAATTCTAAATATATAAGATATAGTTTTCAATTTGTCGAAGGAAGAAAAATTAAGTAAATAAATCTTATAGTAAGAACCAGAGAGTAATTTAACTAATTTTTTTTTTTTTTTGTGAATGATCATTTGATTAAGGTTTCCCTTTCAGCCATTAGAGCAAAAAAAGGCTTCTTCTTCTTTTTTTGTTGCCAATATTTGTTATTTTAAGAAGGTCTCAATAAAAAAACTTAATACTTTTCATATTTATAAATAAATACTCCCTCCGGTCCTAATTATAAGACAACATTTAAGAATTGATTTTGGTCCTAATTATAAGACAACATTTAAATTTTTGTCAATTTCTTCCTAAAATACCCATATTTTATTCTCTCAAGTGTATTTGGTTTTTGGTGAGTGTATGTATGTTGATACGTAGACTCTTATAGTAACTAAAACTTTTAAATTGTTGGATTTTAATTTATTTATCAATCAGCTGTCATTAATTTTTCAATACATACACACACATATATATAGACATTTACACACACACATATATATATATATATGTGTGTGTGTTTATATATATGTATATTTGTGTATCTATGTGTGTGTACATATATGTATAAATATGTGTGTGTGTGTGTGTGTGTGTGTTTATACATATATGTATATCTTTGTGTGTGGTTGTCAATATATGTGTGTGTATACAGATATATATAAATATGTGTGTGTAAATATATACACACACACATATATGTGTGTGTATAATATACATATATATATATATACGCACATATATGTATATATAGCAAAACCATTATTTCAATTAGAAAGCGTATATATATTTAAAAAAAAAAAAAAAAGAGGTTGGAGAAGTATGTGGTAGGAGTTGTTGATTTACTTTTACTTATGTCCTTTTAAATTTATATGAAGGCATTTTAGAAAAATGAGTAAAATTAACTAATTTAACTCATCTCCTTAATCTCCCCAAAATCGGTTAAATATATCCTATAATTAGGACCGGAGGGAGGGAGTATATCATTGTCTAATTAAATAGTTTTTGGAAAACTCTAATTAAATGTCTTTTCGAATGAACTATAATTAAATATTACCTCCATTTTTAATATAAGATTTTGTTTGTAACACAAATTATACAATGAACTAGATTTTATATTAATATTAAGGACCATAGGTAGTATTAGAGAGAATCTCATATAAAGATTGTTAAAATAGGGAAATCTTATATAAGACTGGTAAACTCAATAAATCTTAAATTAGGTCAATGACCCAATCTAGAATATTTAAATATTGGTTATTTTTTTAATAATACCGCTAACCCTTAGTCCAAAGAAGAGAGGAAAAGAAAAACCAGGAGTCGGATGTCGTTACCATCGTCGCTCTCTCTCCTGTGCGAGGAGCGTGAATGATGCCATGAGAAATCGCAGCTTTCGCCGCCGTGAGTGTTGCACTGTAATTTCTGCCCTGCGAAGACAACAATGACGTGAGTGCGGAACAGTAATCATTGTCCTATGTCGACGACTACTCTGAGTGTCGCACTGTAATTTTTGCATTCATAGCCATTCCATTTAGTTACTTATAAATCATAGCATAATCAATTATCTTGAAAACTTCAAGTGAGACCGTGATCAAATGGTCTATTATAGAGAAACGTAAAGTTTTTTTGTTTATCTGTTTTATTTTTTAAAATTGAGTTGTGCTAGCCTTGTTATTTTTTTTCCTGGATGTCTTCCGGCTTCTGAGTTTCCCAGAAAATTGCTGAATTGCTCTAGGTATTACAGGTGGTTGCATCCTTCACGCTCCTCAGGCACAGGAGAGAGAGCCACGATGGTAACGACATCCGGCTTTTCCTTTTCTCTTTTCTTTAGATTAAGGGTTAGATTATTATTAGAAAATAACCAACATTGAAATATCCTAGATTGGGTCATTGACCCCATTTAAGATTTATTGAGTTTACCAACTTTATATATGATTTCTTTATTTCAACTGTTTTTATATAGGATTCTCCCTAGTATCTATTTTTATTGAAAAACCAACTATCATTAAAATAAAATAAAAAAACCATCATACAAAGCAACAATGATTTTGGTATAGTAGAATGGGCTATTCTTGCATAACGTGGTGAATTAAGGTATCATCGTAGCCTTAGCAAAAATCCAAACACTAGAATGGTTCCTGGCAAGTTTCCTTTCAAGAAGAGTTTTTTCTAACAAAATATCTAAATAACATATATTTGTCATTTTCAATTGAAGGCTAAATTTAAGGTATTTAAATCATCAAATTATCATCACTATTGTACCAATAGTCCATACTTTGTGTAATGCGCTGCTTGCTCGATTGAATTATGTTGTTAGAGAAAACAATAATGAGAATAACTATACTCACCTAATTGGGTATTTAAAATGTTTAAATGTAGATTAGTTCCATTAGATTAACCGATAAAGTATAGGAGTATTTCAATACCTTTTTTGCCTATTACACCTAAGTCCTAAGTAAGGGAAAATATAATCTAAAAGTTCTTTGAAATCTTCAATTAATTTGTAGTCCTGGAACATTTAGGTAATATATTCTAAATGTAAAAAGACCAAAAAGCCCTTGATGAATTTGAGAAAGAGGCAGAGAAATTTGTACAGTCGACGATACTAGTGTTACTGTTACTCAACGAAGAAGCGACGAAGAATTTGGGGTTTGTCTGCTTCCTGGGACACTTCTCCCCGGAGCTAAGGCGACCGTCCATGTTTAAGAGGTCAGCAAGGAGTACGCTGTTCAACAGAGGGCAGGCATCAACGGAGGAAATCTCGGAAATCTGAGTTTGAATCTTAGACGGATGCATGGGTTTGGAGACGGAATGGGATAAATCGAAGGATGTAGGGTTTGGATGGTTAGCGAGAAAAGAGTCAAGGTGGACATCGTCGCCTGTTGGGATGCCTTTGTTGAACTGGAGGTGGTTTAGCCAGTTTAAACCGGACTTTTATGTCAGAGCCAAACAGAGTATTTTTGGAATCAGAATAAGAATCTGGAGAAACCTGTATTTCAATTTCTCCACCTTTCTCAAATTCATTAAGGGCTTTTAGGTCTTTTCATATTTAAAATATATTACCTAAAATATCCCACAAGACTTAAATGCAAATTAAATATTTCAAACGACGGCCGTATTATTTTTGAATTTAGAGAAAATCATAGTGATCTCCCACTTATTCTTTCGGAGATGATCTCATATTATTTTGTGAAGCCTCAAGAATTCAAGTGGAACGGGTTAGAGATATCATGACTACCTTTTGTAAAATTTCAGGGCATAGAGTTAGTCTTCCTAAATCAAAATGTTTTTTCTCACCGAAGGTCCATTTTAACAGGCACTAGAACTTAGTCAAGTTCTAGGCATTGGTATTACTGCTGATCTTGGAAAGTATCTTGGGGTGCCTCTACTGCATAAGAAATTGGTTAAGTCAACATTTGCTCCTCTCATTGCAAAGGTCAATAAAAAGCTCTCAGGTTGGAAGGGAAGACATTTGAGTATGGTGGGTAAATCGATACTGATTAAATCAGTCTTGTCAACATTACCATTCTATCAAATGCAAACTCTGTTAATTCCCAAAGGGATCCTGATGGATATTGAGAAGTTGATTAGAGATTTCTTTTGGAGTCAAGGATCGACAACAAAAAAACTTCATCTTATAGATCGGGACACTATCAAGTTAGGAAAAGATGATGGGGGGCTTGGAATTAAGGATCTTCAAATACAAAACAAATCTTTCATAATGAAGTTATGTTGGGGTCTTATAACCAAGCCCGATGCACTTTGGGTTAAATGTCGAAAAGTAAATATGCTTGTGGAAGTGACAAAATTCCTAGCATAACAAAAAAAGAAAAAACAATCTTCCGTTTGAATTTGCCATTGTCAAAGTTTGGGATAAGTTTAAAAGTAATTTGGGAAGTAAACTTAGAAGTGGCAATAATACCAATGCCTGGTGGGAGCTTTGGTCCCCTCTTGATCAACCTTTGATTCAATATGTTGATAAACACCATGAGTGGGTTAGTCATGATGAGAATGTGAGGGCTTTTGTAGCTCTAAATGGTTTGGGATCTTACGAAATGGAGATTCTTCTTACGTAATGGGTGATCGATAAAATTAAGATGATTAAACCTCCAATCATGGAGGGAAATGATCTTTTTTTTTGGAGAGTCTCTAACGATGGTAATTTTAGCATTAGATCGGCTTATAAGATGTTGGAAAAAATAATGACTCTATAAGGGAACCTCTCTGGCAAAATATTTGGCATTGGCCTATCTCCAGCGTGCTAAATTCTTCATGTGGCAAGTTTTTCATGGAAAATTACCTACTAATTCTATGAGGAAGAAGCGTGGTTTGAGTGATCATAATGATTGTCCCTTTGAATGTTTTGGTGAGGAAACAATTCTGCACACTTTGAGAGATTGTGAGATTGCATGTACTGTGTGGCTTGATTTGATTAACCCTATATACTATAGTACTTTTTTTAGTGGTAATTTGCAGGATTGGTTATTATGGAATAATAAACATGAAGTGGGTGGAAAAAAGTCGCTACTGGTCTTGGATGCGGATATTTGGATTGGCTTGTTGGCTAATTTGGAAGAATAGATGCGAAAGGTTTTTGATGGCGAAGGTGCTCAACCTCGGTGCATTATTCATAGTGTCTTCACCAATTAATGGAAGGTGTGGAGCATGGAAAATTTATTCACCAGATCTACCGAAAGTTCGATATAGCGGAGTCCCAATGGAATACTCCACCTTTTGGTTATGTTAGAGTGGATGTAGATGGATCGTGTAATCAACAATAATGTTGCAGCTTGTGGTGGCATTATTAGAGATAGCAATGGGGTGTGGTTGGGGTTTTCAACAATATTGGCTACGTTCAATAATCAGCATTTAATTACAAGCAATTAAACTGGTATGATGACTTGTAGGCAACTTGGTTTCAAAAAAATTAAGTTGTACTCCATTCTACGGAAGGCTATTCGCTTATTAACATCCGAATATGGACCCTATCATCCTTTGTCTCAAGAGATTTTTAAATTAGATCTTTGATTTTTTCTACTTGGGATATCGAAATAATTCATTCGAATCGAGAGGCATTGAAATGTGCAGATCTTTTGGCCAAAATGGCATACGCATTAATATCGAATTTGGGTTTATTACATTCCTCCAACTCATTGTTTGGATCAAATATCACGATCTAGGTTATTTTCATTCATGATGTATTATTTCTTTTGTTTGTGTAGTATCTTTATGATACATCCCAAGAGGTAACTCTTGTCTTATTAATTCAAAAAAACAATTACAAAAAAGTGAGGGGAATTTGATATGGGACTTTTATGTGATTATTTCCGTATCTTGTGACCTCACTGTGCTTTTCCCTATTTTTTCTTGTTTGGGACTTTTGGTGCAATTGTCCCTTCTTTTTTTTGAGATCCAGAAGGCAAAATAATAAACGGCGCATTAAGGCAACCACGGGAGCTAGACAGAGCTATAAATATGGCGTTAGAGGGAGTGGACAGTGGAGCAAGAGCGGGACGTGGCGGGTGAAAGATCAAAGATGGGTCAGGCATTTCGTCGAGCATCTGGAAGATTCCAAACTTCTTCGGCTGCCGATACGACGTCGTCCAAACTCAAGAGCGGCGTC
The DNA here is from genome assembly GCA_019022615.1 of Acacia melanoxylon. Lineage (NCBI taxonomy): Eukaryota > Viridiplantae > Streptophyta > Magnoliopsida > Fabales > Fabaceae > Acacia > Acacia melanoxylon. Next base: position 7,269,755 of record JAFJYJ010000011.1, read on the forward strand.
GATCGCCGGCCTCCACCTCCCGATAAGCTGGAGATCACCAAATCTGCCGAACAAGACGCACTGGACGCGGGTAAGTATGGGTGAGCTCAGGGATTGTGGGATAGTTTGCTCCTTTCACTTTATTTTTGTTTTATGTATACAAACATATCGTAATTGCTTTAGTTGATGGATTATCCTGAGAATTCGATGCTCTGTTTCATTGCTGACGAGAACTTCAACAATGTGAGAGGTCACTGAATTTCGAGAGCTTCTTTTTAAGAATAAGACTTTTGTATTTGATATATTTGATTCTTTGATGCCAGAGTTCCTGAGTACTTACCAAGGATTTTTGTCTTAGGTTTTGAAGCACGCTGATTTTTGGTGTTTGTCTGAGTTGTCTATTGTTGTTGCTGCCACTTGCCGCTTACCATTTCATTGTGGCTGATGGTATATTGTTATTGTTCTTGCCTTAAGGTAGTCGTCCTAGGATCAATGTTGACAACATCTTAGAAGAAAGAGATCCTAAATTTGATTCTATGCTTGGTCAAATGGTTGGTAGAATTACATCAAAGCCTGGAGGAAAACTTGAGATGGGCGAGGTGAGTTCATGATTCTTTTCTCTCCATACATAAACTATCAATTTTGAAACCTCTTCCCAATTAATGGGTCTAAGAGTTTCTCACTGCTGGGAAAAGGGAAATTGGATGTTCAATACAAACATAACATCTTGGTATGCTGATTAGCCCAAAAATATACAAAAAAGGATCTTGGTATGCTTACTTATCAAAAAGAATTAAGATCAGGTCCAAGGGAATCACTTGCCTGTATAATGCTTTATATCTCTGAAGGACATAAAATCTTTCAAAAAACAAAAATATCACTGGCAGTATGTTACAGATTGCTCTTCGTCTTAATTTTTTTGGCAATTTTTTTCTTGGCTACAAATAAGCAAATAGATGTAACCTTGTTGACAGCTGAACTCTAATTGTAGTTCATGGTATATTTCCTTGTCTACTAGTGAAACTAGGATACACAGCCTTCTAAAAGATTTCAGAAATTTATTTGGGGGTACTTCACCTTCAAACTGATTACTGGTTCACAAAATGCTCAGTCAGTAGTGACTAACACAGCCTGAAGTGTTACACCTGACATAAGGAAAAGTTTTACACATGCCTGAATCACAAATCATGTCCTGGTATTATTTCTTTTGCTAGGACAAGCTAATCTCACGGTTTGATTTTATGGTTACAGGCTGTGGTACAGAAATATAACAGGCCTATGCCAAAATTGCGAAACACGAAACCAGAATCTGGCAGGTACGAGGAAAGTCCTGTTCCTTCAGGCACTTTAAATGTAGCACAGTTAAGGCATGTCATCCTTCTTCATGAAGGCAAGGCTGATGATCACAATGGACGAATGGAAGTCCACCAGATTGCTGAAAAATTCCAGGTTGATAATGTCCAGATACAAAAGATCTTGCAGTTCCTATCACTCCCTCCTGAAGATATCAATAAAGAAAAGAACAGACCGGGAAGCTGAGTGACCTCAAGAGAACTACTAACAAAGAGCCAGTTCTAAACAGGTTTGAAGACCAAATGGGGCCATACCCTTTGAAAAAAATGGTTAACATCTTCCACAGAAACTCGAATGTGATACTGAATCTGAGGTTTTTATCCACTTCTAGGCGACTTTGTATTGTTCTATTATTATCAGGGAAAAGTTTGTCATAGTCATGGATATTTCATCTGGGGGGAGTTTTAATGACGCGCAAACCAATGTTTGATTTCCTGTTCGTTCATTATTCAGGCTTATTAAGCCAACGAATCTTTGTCTGGAGCTGTGTTTTAGGAATAAGAAACGAGGGAGTTTTGCCTGGCAAACCTGTCGTGTACGTTGTATGCTTTGTATTTTTCGTAAAGATTATTGGACAATTGGTCTCGCTGCCAACATTATGAGCGTCCCTATACACCCACATGCATGGATAGTTAACTTTCTGTCTTTCTTCTTCTCTTTTACGTTGTGAGGATTACTATGTACCCCCAAGATTGTGTCATATCAAAAAGAAAATTGAACCTCAAGTGTGCCCTAATCATGTCTATATCCAATTTAAATTTGAATATAAATGAAAATAGTGTTAAAACTTTTATTCCGTTTTGTCAATCCTAATGTACCTTCCGAAATAGGGGAAATGCGGCTGTTTGTTGTCACTTGTAACCTCATTCCAGAATAGAAATGGCGAAATAAAACCATACGCACCTCGCTTTATCATTAAACAGACGTATGTTATTTATTTATTTATTTTTATTTTTGGTTTTAAAAAATAGCCATATTTTGAATATGTTGTACTCAGATTTCTATTGGAATTTGTTAGTTTTAGAATAGGGTTTAGGGCAAAAGAAAAAAATAATACGCTTTCTTTTCTTGAGGGCCCAAAGATCATACGCTTTTTTTTGAAGAAAAATACACACGTATTACATTTAGGAGCAAAAGTCACACCACCGTTAAAATCTAGCCAGTTGTAAATATGACTTTTTCTGTTATAAATGGCCAAATTTTAAATTTTGTCGTAAATACAGCATTTCTTGTTGTAAATCTAACCTTTTTCGGTTATAAATGACTTTTCTATATTCAAAATCCAGGTGTTTAAATATTGTTGTAAATATGACGTTTTTCATGTTGCAAATATACCAGGATTTTAAATTTTGTTGAATAAAATTCATTCCGTTGTAAATATATCCTTTTTTTGTTGTAAATGTTGTTGTAAATATAACATTGTCTATAGTAAATATGACATTTTCTGTAATTTTAACGGTGGTGTGATTTTTACTCATAAAATATAACCACATGTGTATTTTTGCTCCAAAAAAAAAGCATATGTCTTTGGACGACTCATTCGCGAGGTAAAAACACATGTGTATTTTTACTCTTTTACCCTTTAGAATAATAGCACAAACACATCCGAACTAAAGCAAATATGCCAACGCCATTACAAACTTGGTCTTCGCCGTGAATCTCAGCCCACTTAACTAATCAAAAAGGAAAAAAAAACAAAAACAAAAACAAAAACAAAAAGGCAGACTGTGGATGCACCTTTTTGAGAAATTTGCTTTTGGGTATAGATTTAAACCAATATTCAATTCAATTCTTATTAAAAAAATATCCAATTCAACTTACAACTTTCATTTCTCAAACTCCATATCATGCATGGAAAAAATATGCTTAGTTAACATTAATACTAAGCCATTTGAATGGTATGAATCTACCAATGACAGTTTCCACAAGGAAAAAAACGAAGAAACAGAATCACTATGATCAGCTTTGTCCTTGAACTTCCCTACATCTTAGGAACTACTCGTTTATCTATCAGCTTTACCTATAAGGCTATGAGTATGACTATAGTAAATCAGCATGTTCATCTTGCTTTCTTACTGTCCTACGAGGGATTTAATCATCTATACTTCAAGAGCTTGGCCAAAAAAATGAGGTGAAAAATCATTGAAAAAAATATAAGCGTAAAAAATCATGTCAATGTGGACTCCAACCAATCTGAAGTCAATTCGTACGCAACAAATGTTACAGCACCTGCTGGTGCAGCTTTCATAGTTGAAGGGACGATCCCCTTGTATAGACCAGCCCAACCCTCCGACAGCAGTATCCGTTGCACAGCATCAAACATGTTTCGGTATGCAAGATGCTCAACTCGAGCTCCGTATCTAGGATGCCTTTGAAGACCTTCAATCTGCAGAAAACAATGAGCATCAACCAGGCTAATAACCTATGTCATGTCTTTTAAATGTCATTGTATACTTGTTTCAGATGACACAAAAGGCATCAATTTCGAAGCATAAGGTCAACACCAGATTATTTGATATTCTGATCAGATGGTGCTAGAAACAAGGAATAAAAATGGGCCTATAAGATATTTTAAGTGTTTGCTTCCAGATTTTTCAATGAAATTACAAATGTAAATATTTTATCAATTTGACAGCAAATTACTGACTCCATAAAAGTGGCTCTTCCACATGTCAAATTTTAATTAAAATGGTTAATAGCAAATATCTAAATCAAAATTTTGTTGTTCAAAAACATGTAGAGATCTACCTGAAATCTTTTCTTCACCACATCAAGTGGATGACAGACGAGTTTGGCACACGTCCCAGCAGCCAGCCCACAAAGAAAAAGCTGAAAGCTAGAGAGGCCATTTTCTGTGGAGGACAAGCTTGTGTTGGAATATCTGTGACGATTCCATGCCTACAATAACACATGATGCATGACAAAAAAAAATACATAAGTTTCAAGAAAAATTGCTCACGAAGAAAAAACCAAGGAATATCCATCAGCATGGGAGATGAATCCAACAACTCCATCCTTTATGAGGTTACCACGAGGAAAACTTAAATATATGTGCAACTCTGCAGTGAGATAATTGCAAGTTGACCTTTTGGCCACTATTTTGCACCAATTAAATTTTAAATGAACAAAATGTGGATCTTATACAAGGCATAATTAATCACACAGTTAACTATAATTCAAACAAGTACAAACTACTGTCTATAGCTTCATTGAGAGTGAATATAACTTTTATTGTGTGAGCATGACAGGAGTCATGTAAATCATACAGTAATTCTTATATATGTACTCCTTCGGTCCTTAATGTAAGACATATTTACTCAATTTAATTAGCTTAAGGAAGTTAGTTAAGTTAGATAATATGTCATGCATTTTCTAAAACACCTCAGTCACCTTTCTTTATTCCCTCAGTCTCTCTCCTCTTGATTAGTGTTGAGGGAGCATCAATAGGAGTAAATTAGAAGGAAAAAAATGACAAATATGAAAACTATGTCCTCTATTTAGGAGATCAACTTCCCTAATATGTCTTTTATTAAGGAGCAAGAGTAGCCTGCAGTGGAAGGTCAGAGAAAATCCCAAGTCAACTTCCAATGACCTAAATAAGATTAATGCATGCAAGGCATAGTAACAACTGATAGGGAAAAAACGTCAGCAGAAGAGACTGGAATTTTACCATGGTCCAACGTTTGAATGTATCATAGGTGCCAAATTGTAGGCCTGCATATGGTATAATCTCGACTAGTGTAGGTGATAATCCAGAATACAAGCCTTGCAAGCCACGAGTCCTGACTATATCAAGGAATGCTGATCTCATATTTGGATATACCTAAACGGAAGAAAATATTTACAAAGCATCGTTAGAAAATTCAGGTCTACAAACACCACGTCAACCTCTGACTAATAGTAAGGAAAACAATGGAATTTTGTCAAGCAAAAATGAGCATGGCAACAGACTTTTGGCATCTCACTAACTTTGCGGCAACAGAGAGAGTTGAGCGTGGTGCCACTTTAAGCTTTTGGGGTGGTTTTAAATCCTCAGTACAGCAACTTATGTGCACTTGAGGAATGCCAAATTATTCAAAGGGATTAAAGTTAGACTGTAGGGCATGAGCCAGTGGAACTAAGAGATAGCTTAAAAAGTACATTGGGAAATTTAACTAATTAGGCATAGCATCTAATCAGAACATAATGTTTATACCTTAGGTTCACCTTGAGAAGCCAATATAGTTCGGAGCAGATCAAAGGGATACGACCCTACAGTAGCTGCACACCCAGCTAATGCCCCACTGACATAGGATAGGTATGGGCTCAAATGAATGTGATTCTCTGTAGAACAGAAAATATATGATAACAACATAAACCTTTAGTTGGAAAAAAATAAAGGACGCTCTTAGTAAGAAAAATATCTCTCAAATGAGCATTGGCATTGGTTTTGACCAGCACATAAGCTACACAATTATACTACCAACAGCATTCTTCTCTAAAATACTTAATGCATTAGTTTAAAGTTTAGCAAGAGCAAGATATTGGAATCAATATGAGTTTATGAACTTAAAGGACTTATCCTTTTAAAGAAATAGTTGATAAGATAAACAAACAACTAGTTACCAACAAAATTACCAAACAGACACCAGGCACACCAATTCAAATCACTTATTAAAGCTAATATGCTGAAGTCCACAGGACAAAAATGGAATTACAAAGCGAATACCTGTCTTGGAAGAACCAGACGCAAAAGTCTTCAACTTATGTAAAACTGTAAATTGTATGGCCGTATATGGCATAACCATGAGCAATGCTGGCACATTGCCCCGCCAAAAACCCTGAAACAAACAATTTAAGGACAGTAAGACATGTCACATTAAAAATAAATGAATAATAAGTATTTTGTCTCCGGACAAAGGAAAAAAAATGCCATCAAACTTGAAGGAGGGATTTTGAGATTTCCAAAGCCATCACTTGAACAACCAAGCCAATAGCCAACTTTTGTGAGGACAATAGGAAGGTGAACATAAACTTATTCTTTTATTGAACACATGTAAGAGCATATTTTGCATCCCTCAATAGAAAAATGAAGGAACACACAGCAAATCATTTGACTGGGTTTACTAGGTGCATTGCTTGGATAGAAGCACCTCAACTATTTAAAGTTTCCAAAAGGATCACGCTAGAAGTAAATGGACACGAAGAGTTCGTGTTCAATGTGTTCTTTGTACAGAAAACATTTTAAGCTATTGCAGACAAATTGCCGCACGTAACTGCATAGATAAAGAGGAACATGGGAGGAATAAACATTAAGAAGCTCTGCTGCTTTGAAGCTGTGTGAGGCATGATACATTTAGGACATGGGTCATTTAAACAAACAAAATATATTTGGGTTTACTTATGCAAGTATATCACCTTTATTTACAACAAACAGTTATTGATATATTATGGATTTTGTATTTAAAAGCATGCATGTGGAAGAACAATATATGTACGTACAATTATAATATATAATCACAAGTATGCTCATTTTCCAATACATTTAACGCATTGATAAAACTACTTGATAAACTTTGGAAAGACAGATTTGAGGAAAATTAAACAATGATAAGAGAAGCTGAGTTTTCCTACCTTTATGCCTTCCTCTCTAAAAATATCTTTACTTGCTTGAACTATCCCAGTATATTTTGACGGTACATACAATTGCTTCGGTAGTGAAGCCCATGAAGATGTAGGCTCCAGTTGAACCTGTAAAGAAATTAGGGGAGAAAAAAAACGCATCTTCAGCTTATTGCTCAACTAGAAGGCACACACCAAAAGAAAATGCTGCAAATCCAAAAAACAAAATAAGGCAAAACTGAAATACACAATACATTTGTTATAATAGATACATAGAAAAACCCATTAGTTGCCAAAAACCATAACGACAGTCGACAAGCATCTATGTTCATAAAGTCCCCACTTCTTGTCAGCAATTCACACCATACTCTTATTTATGCTATATTGTCCGGCTTATAAGATACAAGATCTGCCTCAGGCAACTGCCAGATGATCATAAACCGCATTATTAGGAAGTTAATCTGTTTGAAATCCTCAAATTTCAAACAAAATTAACTTTCCAAACCCAAACTAAGCCCACATTTACACATTCCAACACTACAGAAATTTATTTAAATCACTTGAAAGAAACATGTGACCATTAAAGGTTTTGCCAGGCAATAGCTAATATTCACTCTTCCCTCCACCATTCCTCTACCTAAACAGAGGAGGAGGGGAAAGTAGAAGGAGGAGGAGATTCAAAACTCCGTGTTACTGAGACATATTCATATCTGTCTTATTCTTTTTCCAGCTGCCATGCTACCAGCCTACCCCTCTTCGTGGACTTTCTAGCAGCTTTATTTATTTAACAACAGCAGTTAATAGCCACCGAGGATTCATTGGCATAATGTATAGCTTGACAATACTCACACGAATCAACTTAAAATTCACAGTCAAAAGGACTCATCGGACCAGAACTGACCTGGAATCGAATCTTAATAACGTCAAGCGGCGATGTCACTGTCCGTGATATACCACCCGAGATTGCCCCAGCCGAAGTATCAACAATAGCCCGCCTCAGCTTGTTCGGCTCGTCCATTGCCAGTAACACACTTCCCTTCCTTTCACTCTACACCCTGCCAAAGGACCGCCTCAAATTAAAGAAACTTGTACATGCCACGTTAAAAACAAACCAGAAATATCACAGCGCTGATGAAATTAAAAAACTAACAAAGTAAAGGAAGAAAGAAACCAAAGTCAACAATGCTAGAGAATAAGAAGTACACGTGAAGAAAAGAACAATTGTATCCCGAAGGATTAGCTGCAGCCCATCACGAATGCACCAGAAAACTAGAGTTTCTCTTCAATTATGCAAGATCACCGAGAATAAAAGGACTCGAAAGTTCAGAGACCAAGAAAATCGTCAAGTTTCTGAACAATTTATGCAATATCAGCTAATGTTTTACCAGGAATCAATGAAGAAGGAGTTGGAGAAGGCTATGGAGAATAAAGCCCACATTCATATAGGGATGAAGAAAAAGAAGCAGGGCTTTTTGTTGCCGCCTTATTTGATTGAGAAGACTCGAAAGAAAATAACAGGAAGGGTCTTCTTCTTCGTCCGGATGAATTTATCTTGCAGGATGCTGACGACGAGGGGGTTGAAAAACCGTAGTTTTGAGTTTTCCCTGTAGATGAAGAATTTAGTAATCACCAGATTTGACTTTGCAGGACTGAATCTTTCAATTCTAGGTTAATATGGGAATTGAATTGGGGAAAATATCTTAGAATTTAATGCTACCTAGTACCTATAAACAATAATTAACACCATATTGAATTGATTACATATCCTGGCCAAATAGATAAAACATGACTAGATAAGATAAAGTTGATTCTTTAGTACAAGTTATTTTACATAAAAGAGAGAGATGTGATCCTCTTCATAATTACCACATTTTAAAAAAAATTAGTGCGTTATAAACTGTTTTTATAACGTGATTTACGATGCATTTGCGTAAATATATGAAAAAGGTTGATCTCGATTTACACGAACATGCTTTTCAAAAACTAACTCAAAAATAATAATTTTTTTATCGCAACCAATGGTTACCTATTAAGATTCTCTTTTCCTTTTATCCGATACCCTAGTCGAATATAGATTCTCTCCTTGCATGGAATTTCTTCCGCTTTTTCTTAACCACACACTCGCAATTGTCTGATGCCCTAGCTGAATATGGATTCTCACTTTCTCACTCTGTCGCGATTAATCACTTATCGATTTCGTCCACAAATTTCTACTTCAATTCCGTTCGCCATTTCGAGTCTCGACTTGCTTATGGGTCAATTTCGCTTCTTTCCTTGCTCACTTTGTATCTGTTAATCCACCCTTACACATGTATGCCTTATCACCAACTATTTAACAATCAAAGTCTATTAAGGTTAACAACATTGGTTAAATTTCTCCATTTTAAATTTTTCATTGGTAATTTTGTTCTTTCTAAATTTTATTTGTGTTGGGTGCTTTTCAAATAAAACTTCGTCAATTTGTTGGTAAAATTGCACCTTAACTTTATTAATTACATAAAGTGTTGGATCCTATAAAAGGTTGAGCCATGGTTGACATTTAAAGGAAGGAAACTATCCACTCGCCCTAAATATAAGTTTCAAATAATCAATGTGTAGTTATCAAGAAAACAGTTAAAAAAAATTTGCCCACAAGAAAACAATTAAAATTAATTAAGAGCATTAAGTATGTATTTTTCCAACTACATCCTTATTTGTAAAGAGGATAAGTGAGAAAGACAATAAATACAATAATACAATCAAAGGTAAAATTGAAAAAAGCGAAATAAATGTTTTAACAAACATAAAATAAAGCTTATATTTTACATATCCTCAAGATTGAAGCCTATATTTACGTACCGGAGAGAGTACTAAATAGATTAAAAGTACAAATTTATTTTTTAAAAAATATATATAATTTTTAAATTTCGTTTATAAGTGATTTTGAAGTCATTTAACGGAATGGGTATTTAAAAAGTATTCATATTGAAATTGTACAAAATATTTTTAAATTTTTGGTGCATTAAGTTTAATTTTCGAAATAATAAAAATGTAACAAAAAGTCATTATTCAAGTCTAATTGTGTTGGGATCAGGATACTTTGTAAAATTAAGGGACAAGTGCTATAAGCTTCTTGAAAGAGGCTCTTAATATTATAAAAAAAAAATAAGGGAAAAACTAAAATATTATATGAAGTAAGAAGACAAGATCTGTGCTTTTCCAATTACCTAATTCACTCTTCTTTAGAAAAAAAAAATCAAAAAGTTCTTTAATTTTCAGGAAATAAAAACTTTAATAAAAGGTTGGCTGTTTTTTTTTATATTTCAAACTGTTTTTTTAAAAAAAAAAAAATCAAACAAGATGGTGAAATAAAAGGGCATGTGTCCATCAAATTCTTTATTCCAAATTAATTTATGGCAACTAGTTTATTTATTTATTTTACCTTAAATTTACGACTACTAGTTAAACTCAAGCAAAATATGTTTAATAACCGAATGAATAAAACTATTATAAAGGTAATTTACTTGAGGCTAATTGAAACAATAAGATTAAATGAAGTAAAGATCATGATCAAATTAAGTTCATACATTTATTATTTTGAGTTTAAGTCTTTCCTCAAAAACCAATATCTTCAATTTTAACTCTATAAAAAAGTTTAATTTTATAATTCATTGTTCATCATATACAAATATAAATGAGTGGGTCTTAAGGATAAGTGCTCCACTTTGAAGACACTTTCTTTTTATAGCCACTAGCCATTCACCTTTGAATTGATGGACACAATTTGTCTTATAAAAGTAATCGGAAAGTTTTGGAATCTAGAATGTGGTCGACCCATGACCATCTTTTTCTTTCCATCTTATTGTTTATCGTATAAAAAAGAGGAAGAAAAAAATGATGGCCAGAAAAATATTAAAAAATGAGAACCATGGTTCTCAGACCCGGGGAAACGGCCAACCGGTGGGTAAACCGGTCCGGGCCCAAGGGTCAAAGGTTTGTTTAATTTAAAAAAAAAATTTAAAAAAATTATTATTATTTTTTGTATTTTCTTTAAAATTTCATACTAATAACTCAAATATTATTTTTTTCACCGGTTTGACCCTTGCGGTTTACCCTCTTCCACTCCATCGACTTCGACCATTATTCTGGACGGTCAGTGACCGGTCCGGGTTTTAACCTTAATGAGAACAAGAAAAATTGCCTACTTAAATAGATTTTAATGGTATAAATTTTATAATTAATCAATAATATCCACAATTTCGTAACTTTTTGTTGTTCTGTTTAAACAGAAATTTCCATAAAAAGAAGTTAATTTCTTTTCCTGGTCAATATTAGCAAATTATTGGTTTTGTTTTTTACCACCTCCTTGTTTCATAATTGAAATCAACTTGTTTTCTTTTTTTAACAGAAACCTACCTTTTGTTTTTCTTTAAATGGTGGAGAATCCATATCCAAGATCTCTTTCAGCAATTATATGAACGAAAATTATCTGTAAAACAACCTAACCAACCAAGAGTCTAAACTGATATTTTTCTATAAAAATGCTACCTCCTGTTTTAAGTATATATAAGATCTCATTTATAACGTAAATTGCATAATGAATTGGATCTTATTTTAAGATCGGAGGTAGCATATTGCATTATCATCACACAAAATGTTGATTTCATATAATTGTTACTATTTTTGCATAATTTTTTTAAAAGAAAATATCATGGTCGGTTGGTTTTCATTTTCAAGGAGTCCCTGGATTAGTGGATTATATTACACACATTGGCTGCTATATACACCTAACCAGAAATAATAAAATAGACAATCTAACACAAATTATACAATTGAAAACAAAATACCATTCATATATAAGCCTAATATCTCATATATTAGGAAAATATTTAGATCAAGTTTTTCAATCACATATGATTATGTGTCTTATTTTTAAATTATTATCAAATAAAAATAAACCCATATAAAAAATGACTTATGGTAAGGTATGATTGATAAAAGAAATTTGATGTAAGTATGGTCTCATGTATTATTATACAATGATATATATAGACACCATGTAACATGTAGAAATACACTGTTAGAAGGAAAATATAGGTTCGAATCTTGAAAAATATACTTATTGGGAAGAATAAAAATCCTTCACGCTCCAAACTTCTAAAGAGAAACACGATGAAATAAAAAATGCAAGGTTAGAATCATGGCCTACCAAGGAACAGAAAGCAGCAACTGAACTTTGACAACACTCGCTGGTTTGTTTGTTTGTTTGGTTTTTTTAATGTTGACGGGTCAATCACATATAACATACGCCTCTTCTATATCTCCAAGGGACTTTGCCCTATCCGTCGGGGTCAGACAAACATTGGGATATAACGTAACTCACCCATCGAACCTCACCTTCACATGGTTTATTTATAAACGGCGATAAAATGAAAAAATTTACTCCATAATCAGTTTTCTAATGTTTTAAATATAGGATACCACTCCTGCCTTATTTATATAAGTTTCGGGACCAAAAAAATTTGGTCATATTTATGCTCTTTTGACTAAATAAATGAGATTTCAGAACAATAACAATTTTTATAAATGAAAATAGAGAGAGAATAATGGTATCAATCTACTTTGTTTCTCAATATTCTTATGGGTGAAATAACATTTAGCACCTTAATATTAATTTTGGATTGCATCTAACACCCAGATCTTATTTATGGTGCTTCCAACACCCCATGACGTTATTTTTTGGTACTTCTAGCAAATCTTATTTGTAGTGCAATCCTGTCTTGAGCCATAAATAATATTAGCGTGTTGGATGTAACGAATAACCAATTCATATGGTATTTTACAAATAACTAATTTAACTAATCTTTATTAAAAAAATTGGAAGTTAGTTAACATGAGAAGGAGGAACGACAAAAATTTGTCAAACTATTGGAAGGCAGATATAAAGATGACAAAATCATGGAGCTGTGTTTTGCTTTTAGTCACGCCTTGTCCTGTCCAAACAACAATATATACTATCTATTCCGATCTTAATTATAAGAACATTTTCGTATTGCAATTTACACTACGAAAATGTTCATATAATTAGAATCGGAGGGAGTATTTTTTATGAGTAAATAGTAACAACACTGACATAATAAACTATTAGTTGAGGTGATAAGCAGTTTTATTTTCATAAAAAAAGTAAACACAAGTTTGAATACCGTGGAACGAACTTTGTTAGGAGAGGGTAATTTTAAAATTTTATGAGAAGTAAATAATTTTAATCAACTTCATTAATTTATGTACAGTTATTAGGTGTTAATAATAGAAACAAGAAGGAGTAATTTTTTTTCTCCCTACCGAAAAAGCAGCAAATGGCATTTTAACATTAATCAGCACCCAAAATTCATAAGAAAGTCCATGAGGATGAAACAGTAGGGCTTGACTGCTCCAAAACCAAACCCCAATGGTAAGAAAGGCCATGTACTAATGGGCTTTGAGCCCAAGGCCCATACAAATGTCAATTCTAATGATTTTGTTTTCTTTACAATTATATTGTTCATCTAGGGATTTGCTTTTTTAGAATGATTTTTTAATTTACGAAATTAAAATCATTAATATTATTTAAGACATGTTGAGTATTGTGTATTTATATTTCATAATAGTATAGAATAGAAAAACAATACTTTTTTATTTTTACATTTTTATTATTCCTGTTCTTGGCTCATTCATCCTACTTCTCATTACATTTTTTTAAACATAAAGGCTATTAAAATCAATCCATGTGTATGACATGAGATAATACTATGATGCTCATGACACAAGTTAACAAGTGAAACCCTACTACACTTAAGAGGTGAGATGTTCACAATTATAGAATCAAAATCACTATATACTTATCCAGCCAACATGCATTATAAGGTTACGTTTGGTTTAATGGAAGGGAGAGTATGTAAGATTCATTAAAGTTACATGAGGTAGATGGGGGAGGTTTTGAGTTTTTTTTTTGGGAGAAAAGGGGAGGGGTTATATTATAAAAAATAAATCATTATATACTATTAGTGAGCTTAACATATAATCTAATATCCTTAATTCTAGTGGTTAGTAGATCATAAGAAGCTAAATCACTTTGAATAAATTTCAAAACTTTCCCACAAAACCACATACATGTATGATGGATTTGTTTTTTTTTTTTTAGTATTGAATGCCTGCTTGGATCTCTCTCTTTTTCTTTTTCTTTTTTAGTTTCTCTTTTCCTCATAAACAGAAGCTATACCAAAAGTTAACTTCTGAGAGTAATAGATGGCTCGTCCTGCCCAACATCAGTATCACCTAGGAGGAAGGAGATTTCGCCCTACACTTGAATCGTGGGTGAACCCAACCCTTTTCCTAAATTTTGATATTAAAAAAAAAAAAGCTAGATCAAACAACTATTTATAAAAACTTTTATAATAAAAAGTGCTTCTTTTTCAATGGAGAAAAAACCCAAAAGTTCCCGACAGAAGCTTTTTTTTTTTTAAGCTCTTGTTAAAATTATTCATATGATTTGGAGCTCCAACTCAGGAAACTACTTACTATATCCAATTCCGAGAAGCGACCTCTGCAATTCTTCCGGTGAGGGAATCATAGTTGCTGAAGCAAAATTTATAGCTCTCCAGTTCATCATTGCGAAATTGTGGGTGGGACGAATGAAGTAGAATATGAAGTGGGAGATATGGTTTGGTCTAAAGATGAAATCATATCCATGGTGGCCGGGTTATATATTCAAGGAAGACTGGGCAGTTCCTTCAGTTTTGAGAGCAAAGAAAGAGGGGCAAGTCTTGGTTGCATTTATTTGGGGACAACAGATTCTGATGGTTTTACCCTAAGAAACTTAAACCGATTCCCACTATGTTGAGAACTCAAAGCAGACAAAACGTCCAACTTTTCTGGGTGCTAATAAGGATGCTGAAGATGAGATCAGCAGGAGAGCAGCATTAGGACTGGCATGCTGGTGTCACAACCTTCTATCCATGCGGCCTATAAATTACTTTGATTGGTTTTATATATACAATTCCTCTGGAATATACTCAATGAAACGAATAAAAAGAGCTGGATATGTGTTTCAGCCAGTTGTTGCACTTTCTTTCTTAAGCTAGATATGAGGATTATAACTATTCAACCTTTGATTTAGAACAGCCACAGAAGTACATACCATTTCAAGGTTTAAAAAAATTGCTAAAATCAATTTTCCTTGGAATAAATTTCCTTTGTTTTTTCTTGTATTTGGAACTTGTAGATAGTCGTTGTCTCACTTATATAGTTCAGTGTTGTTCTTACTGCAGTTCCGCAGAGTAGGCCCATGGAGGTTTGTGAAGCAGTAGGACAGACAAAGCAAACCGTATGTTGTCCTCTAACTCTGAATAATAACCAAGTTCTTGGTTCAGTAAGGACACAAGCTGAACCCTGTCGAATATATGCAGATCTGTTCGCTCTTGCTCTAAATCCCAACCATGGTGTGGAACAGAACATCCCTTCAACTGTGGAGAAGTTTGTTTTGCTATTTAGCTTATCTGTAGAGAGGGAATTTGGCGAAGTTAAACGAAAATCATCATATTTTTCTGCTTCTACTGTGCCTTTCCAGAGTCCTCTGATTCAATTCCACCCGAAGCCTGATGGCTATCCAATGACTTATCAGCAAAGCGGTATCCATGATGATAGTGAATAGTGAGAAACCTGCATTTTTAATTGTTAGATTCCCTTCTAAATCAGCACTCCCGTCCTGTTCAGAGCTTAAAGAAAAGTTTGTACACCTTGGACCCCTTGATCTTTCAGCAACTCATGCTTCTTGGAAATCTTCAACATGCTTTGTTGCTTTCAAATTCAAATCTGATGCTTTGGCTGCCTATAATCACGCAACCCAAAATAAATTTCTTTTTGGCAATGCAAATGTACATTACCAGTTGCTGGCATCATAAATCCCCCACTTACAATCACAAATATCTGGAGATCAGCTTGTGAATCAAACATATGGAAAGGATTTGCATTTGCCAACCATAACTGGTGCTCCTACTGAACCAACAACTCTGCAAGAGACGCATCAAAAGAAGCCACATGGAGATGTAACTAGGCACATTGCAGTCATGCCCAGCCAAACTCCTCCCTTGAATTTTGTTGTGGATGAGAGTGGAAGTGGTAGCAAAGAGAAGCTGGTCATTCAAAATAGTGTTAAATGCTCTAACTACGATGATCCCTGTGTTTAAAATTTATCTCCTTCCTCAACTCTCTCCACCAGTATAGATCAGAACATCCAACAGAAGATATTTATGTAAATCTAACATGACTGATGACTGTCTATTTGATAAATCTGTCGAGCTTTCCAATGATCGATCCTCTCAATCAGATAGTGCGAACACCATTGCTTCCACTCCCTCACAAGGCACTGACATCTCC
This sequence comes from Acacia melanoxylon, assembly GCA_019022615.1. NCBI lineage: Eukaryota > Viridiplantae > Streptophyta > Magnoliopsida > Fabales > Fabaceae > Acacia > Acacia melanoxylon. The sequence goes on from JAFJYJ010000011.1 coordinate 7,286,081, forward strand.
CAACAAATGCTGAGCAGCCTAATCAAGTATAACGAAATCATAGATAACTTAAAGTCTGCATAAGGACATATTCCTTTACATCTCTGATTACTCCATGCTGTAATAACTCAAGTTTCCGGCATGTGTCCTGGAGTTCCAGGGAGAGAAAGAGTGAGGGTTGTGGAGTGCACAGTTATTGAACCAAGTTTGGAATCAGAATTGATCAGTAGTAGTAGAAGATAGTAGTCATACTATGTAGTAGTAGGCATGTATTTGATATCACTAACCTTGACATCACACTGCGGATAGAATACTTGTAGGTGTAGTAACATTCGCATATCTTTTGTAGTTCTGATGCAGCTGCTTTGGTTGAAGAAAAAGATTTGGCTGCATGAATGTTTGTGATATGTCCGTGTGTTGTAATTAGTTGGCCTAGATATATAGGTAGTGTCAAAGCCAGAGGAGGGCTTCTGGAAGACCGATGAAATGACCCAGATTTAAACTTTAGAGACCCAGGGTAACTTTGAACATGCTTGGCCTATTATGTTGGCTATTGTTTTTCCTGGTTGTATAAAGAAGTTTTGGATGAATTAGACTTAATACCAGTTTGAACAATTATATATAATGAATTTGTTATTGCAGGCAGTTGAACTGATCTGATTAGTTTGATGATCAGTGAATCATATCTCTAAGATCATCTGGATTTTATTTTTTTTGGTTTGGTTTGTAAATGACATGAAGGTGTGTTTTTTCTTCTTTTTCTCTTGGTCTAGTGTTTTTGTCTAGTAGCAGGGCAATGTGAAAGCGTGGGGATGGTAGGAGAAGATGTGGAAGCAGTTTCTCTCTGTATCCCTCAGAATCATTACATCCTGACCGTCTAATATTGATCCAAGCATCCAAAGACGTCATATATTTCAAATTAGGGAAAATTACATGTAGGTCCTAAGGAACAAAAATAATTACAAAAAAGTCCCTTGAAATCACCAAATTACACAAAAGTCCGAAGAGATTTTTTTGTAATTATTTGTATGGAAAAAAATCCAAGTTTTTAAATATTGTTGTAAATATGGCTTGTTTTGTTGTAAATATGGCTTTTTCTGTTATAAATGACCAGATTTTAAATTTTGTTGCAAATATAGCATTTCCTATTGTAAATATAGTATTTTGCTGTTGTAAATGACTTTTCTTCGTTCAAAATTCAGGTGTTTAAATGTTGTTATAAATATGGCTTTTTCTATTGTAAATATGGTTTTTTCGGTTGTAAATGACCAGATTTTAAATTTTGTTGTAAATATAGCATTTCATGTTGTAAATCTATGCTTTTTCTGTTGTTAATACAAATAATATCAAAAAAGTCCTTTGGGACTTCTGTGTAATTTGGTGATTTTAAGGGACTTTTTTTGTAATTATTTCTGTTTCTTGGGACCTGTATGTAATTTTCCCTTCAAATTATCTCGTGTGGTGAAGATGAAATTTTCAAAAGTAGATGACGTGTCTCTTTCTGGATGGTTAGATCAAATATTAGTCGGTCAGATTCAAAGTTGAGAGAATCCAGATCCGGTCTATGAGTACTATGGAATATGGAAAACGTACATGCTTCCATGCCACGTGTTCTTATACGGAATATGGAATATGTAGAGTAAAATAGGTTTAAAAAAAGACGCACAAAAAAACGTTTCTTTACTAACGACCAGGAGGAGGAATTTAGAGAGAGAAGCTCTCCCTTCTCTCTAGACCCGCATCCATGCTTCACCATGTTCCATTCGATTCCAACCTGAAATCTGATCCACCGGACCACCCTGACGATGATAAATCCTCTAAACGAGCCAAGATAGATGATATCATGGAGGCGGAGTCCTCCCCTGCTACGGCCCAATCTCCCTTTCTTGAGTCCCCCCCTGAATATGTCCCCGAGACTCAGATGACTTCTGAGACCCCATCAGCAAATGTTGCTCCTCTGTGCGATGATGCTGCTATGGAGGTTGCATCTTCCCCAGTCCCTGACGTCCCTCTCGCTGCTAGTACACTAATGAACTCCAGCTCATCTGCCAAGCCTAGTCAAGGAGTTCCCTCATTTAAAGATAAGCTCTTAAACTCAGAGGCTAACATACCTACAGACGAAGAAGATGATCTGATCATCCAGCAAGGCGATGTTTCAATCGGTCTAAATGGCAACATCCCAACGGTTGATTTTGCCACCCATGTTCTAGAAGCCTTAAACAAGAAGATAGGGTTGGCAGTGGTAGTCAAGTTAATGGGACGAAAAATTGGATATCGTCTCCTGCGCACGCACCTTCAGAGCATGTGGAAGCCAAAAGGACAGTTTAAGCTTACTGACCTTGATTATGAATGCTTCTTGGTACGCTTTAAAGACGATTTAGACTATCAGAATGCTCTCCTTTCTGGTCCATGGATGATTTTTGGAAGCTATCTCACGGTTCAACCTTGGTCTCCCACGTTCAAAACCCATGAGCATGTTATCAACCAGGTAGTAGGTTGGATCCGTCTACCTAGGCTCCCAGCTCGTTACTATCATAAAAGTGTCATTAGGTCTATTGGTAGTGTTTTCGGAGAAGTTATTAGAGTCGACTACAATACCGACTCGGGTGATCGGGGGAAGTTTGCCAGAATCGCAGTCATCATCGACCTCACGAAGCCCTTGACCTCCAAGATCCAGGTGGAGGGCGAAATAATCTATGTCGAATATGAGGGGCTCCCTACAATTTGTTTTCATTGTGGGAGATATGGTCATCTCCAGGCATCATGCCCGGAAAAAATGGAGGAAACCGGTGTCGCTCCACCGGAGAAGCCAGTCAACGCTCCACGCGCGCCTGACCCGGTTCTGCTGGCACGAGAATCAGTCAACTTCAGGGAATGGATGCAGGTACAGAGACGTCGCCGCGTCACTGACAGGGGAGGCAAAAAGAACGAGGCTTATGGCAGCAAATATGTGATATCCACCTCGAGGTACGAGGTGCTGAACGAGGTTGAAGGCCTGGAGGATGATCGTCAGGAGGTGTACGTTAAGACCAAGGGAAATATGCCCTCTAATGCTGAATCCTTACCTCAAAGGAAAAAAGGAAAGGAGGGAAAAGCAACTATAAGGGCTGATTCGGGAAGCAGACAAAAGGGGGCAGACCCCCAGGCTTTTAACCAGGACTGTCTTTTTAACTCGTCACACTATGCTGTGCAGGCGGCCACAACGACCCTTGACAAGACCTGTAACTCTGCAGCAATTGTCAACGATCCCAGGCTCCCTTCTCGGCACCAACCATCCACAAGCAGGCCTAATGGGCCTTTAGCCCATGGGAATGACCCTCTTTCATAATATTGGTGCAAAGCCTAACCCTGTTGCTCCAGGGGCCTCAGCCAAGTATATGAAGGAAATTGCTCGGGAAATCCATGGAGAATTGTCAGATTCAGATCCAACGTTGTTGCCTGAGGGAGTTCCCCCTCACCTTTCTCCTTCAAATTAATTTTTATGTTATCTATCATAACATGGAATTGCCAGGGAGCTAAGGAAAAAAATTCCCTTCAATTTTTAAATCCTATGTATCTAATCATAAGGCTAATATTTTTGTTATTGTGGAACCAAGAATCTCAGGTATAAAAGCTGATAAAGTCATCAAAAGGTTGGGGTTTCAACATTCTCACCGAATAGAGGCATCCGACTTTTCTGGAGGAATATGGATTTTATGGTCATCTAGAGTGTCCATTAAAATTTTGGTGAATCATGTTCAATTCGCTCATATGGAAGTCTCATTGAATTCTCAAAGTTTGAAATTCCTTTTTACTGCAGTCTATGGTAGCCCTCAACTTCAGTACAGGAAATACCTCTGGCAAGATATCTCCCATCTGAACTGCAATCTGTCCTCCCCATGGCTCTTGGCAGGGGATTTTAATGCCATATTGAGCAGTGATGAACGTCAGGGAGGGTCCGTTCGTAGAGCTCACGGTTGCAATTTTTTTAATAACTTTGTTCACAGCAATAGCCTCATTGATTTGGGCTCAAGAGACCCAAAATTTACATGGAAAAGGGGCTCGCTATTCATGCGTCTTGACCGGGCCATCTGTAACCCCCAATGGCTCCAAGCGTTCCCTACATGCGAGGTGAATCATTTGGCTAAACTCCATTCTGACCATAGACCGATCCATATTAGTCTTGGGCCAACCAATCCAGCAAGTTACCCAAACAAACCTTTCAAATTTTTGGCCTCTTGGATATCACACCCTGAATTTTCTTCCATCGTCCAGCGTGTGTGGAACATGGGAACTCCCCTCTTGCATCGTATTAACTCCTTCGTCTCCGAGATTCAGACCTGGAACTCTGAAGTTTTTGGAGGAATCGGTCGGCGTAAACGACGGCTCTTCAACCGAATCAAAGGCATTCAAGCCAAATTAGAGGGGCAACCTGAGGTTCCCTCCGATTTTCTTCTTGACCTGGAAAAGACGTTGGCAATTGACCTAGAAGATGCGTGCTTCCAGGAAGAACTCTTGTGGCTGCAAAAGTCCTCCTCTGAATGGCTTTGCCTGGGGGACAGAAACACCGGTTACTATCATCTGAAAGCTTTAATGAAGAGAAAGCGCAATAATATAAGCCGCCTAAAATCATCTGACGGAGCCTGGGTCGAGAATGCAGATTGCTTGGCAAACCTTGCCAGAAGCTTCTTTATGAAGCTCTACTCTTTGGATGATCCAGTATTTTCTCCCCTCTCCCTCCAGGGAGCCTTTCCCAATTTGGCCGAAGATCATGTCCTTGCAATGGAGACGGCTGTAACCTTGGAAGAGATCAAGCACTCTCTTTTTGAAATGAAGCCTCTGAAAGCACCTGGTATTGATGGCCTCCATGCTCTATTTTTCCAATCTCAGTGGGGTATCGTCGGCCATAGCATCTTCGATTATGTGCGTCAACTCTGGTCAGGTTCTTCCCTTGACCCTTCCTTAAACCAGACTCTGATTGCGTTAATCCCTAAAGTCAACAAACCAACTTTCATTTCTGAGTTTCGGCCTATAAGCCTCGCCCTGTTTTGTACAAAATCATCTCAAAGACTATTGCCAATAGATTGAAGCCCCTCATGCCTGTCTTAATTGGGCCATTCCAATCAAGTTTCATCCAGGGGCGTAGTATTATAGATAATATCATTATAGCCCAGGAGGTCTTTCATTCCATGAGACAGAAGTCTGGGAAATCAGGCTGGATGACAGTTAAAATCGACCTGGAAAAGGCTTTTGATAGGCTAAGGTGGGATTTCATTGCTGACACTCTCAGTGATATAGGTATTACCAGCAACTTGTCTCGTTTAATCATGGATTGCATCACTTCCCCAACTATGAAACCATCCATTCTCCAAAAGAGGTGGAATGGGAAACCATCCTATGCATGGAACGCCTTTCTCAACTCATTTCTGCCAAAGTTCAAAAGGCATGGAAAACAATCGATGATTTGATTCTATTTGGTCATGCCACGTTACAGCAAGCAGATTTGATCAAGGAGACTTTGCGTGTAATACCCCAGATTATTATGAATAATAATACATTTAAATAATAAATATAATAGTAAAAGTAATAGATTTATATAATAATAATAATGATAATGATATAATAATATATAGCAAAATCTAAAAATTTATAATGGTTGTATTGTTAATTTATTAATTAGGAATAATTAAAGGCCCAAAATTTGACCAGCTAAAACCCTAAAATTTAAATTATAAATATAGGTTAAAAGAGGTAATTCTAATCCCCATATCAATAAAAATCATTTGTTTAGGATTGTATTCCTTTAATCCTAAACCACAGAGGGGACCCTCTATCTAATCCCATGAGTCTTAGGTAAATTTTTGTCCTATGCATGGAATGAGTTTAGGTTAATTTTAGATCTTGATAGGTAATCCTAATTCTCAACTCATTCTTAGGTTAGTTATATATAAATTTTGATAGGGTTCGCCAAAGTTCAAAAAGGCGATTGGAAAACAATTAAACTTGGTCTTTGTGTTGAGAATTATATATATACAAAGTGGGTTATGATCTATCGAGTCATGGGTTTAAAAATGGACAATGGGTAGAGCCATGAGTTTAAAAATGGATAATGAATAAAGCCACGATAGTCATGAGAATTTCTCATGACAACCTTTAGAAACTTGTGAGAATTTACTTTATACTTTAATTTGAAAATCCATTTTGTGTTATATATATATATATATGCTTGTATTCAACAATTGTATGTTGTGTTGATTACAATACAAGTGTATCAAACACATATTAGAAATAATTTGGGATTTGATTCTATTTGGTCATGCCACGCCTCCGATATATTATTTGATGTGAACCGATTATAGCAAAGTGGTGATTTGATCAAGGAGACAATTTGATGATTTTTTAGCGGGATAGTTCTCTTCCCACTTAACTAAATAGGCGGCGGGGTTTCCGGGTCTAAATTAAATCTAAGAAAAAAAAAGATAATGATTAATGTTTGATGAGATTACCACATGATGATATATTTCGTTTCAGCGAGGTACACAAAGAGTTGAAAGCGTGGTGAGTAGTGAGGAAGAACGTTCGCCTCCTCTAGCTAGTTTTATTTTGTCTTTATTTTTATTTTCTTAAATAAGTCACATTTAATTGAGTTTGAATTTTCATTATTGTAATAAGTAGCCTTGCACTTGTCCCGTACAAGTGCGGCGGTAATACTCCCCGGGCACACTATTAGCCTATCTAAGACTAAGATCTGCTTCTCTAAGAATGTTGAGCCACAAGCTGCAAGAGATATCTGTACAAGACTGGGATACCAAAGTACAAACTCCTTGGGGAAATACTTAGGGGTCCCTCTGCTTAATGGGCGTGTTTCTTCCTCAACTTATGGCTACATAGTTGAGCGTCTCCAATCAAAATTAGCAGGTTGGAAGAGTCAGTCCCTATCTTTAGCTGGTCGCATCACCTTAGCCAAGTCGGTTTTGACATCCATACCTTTGTATGCGATGCAAAGTACCCTTCTTCCCAACCCTTGCTGTGATAAGATTGAGAAAGTCATCCGTAAGTTCATATGGGGCTACATGAAAGACCACCATGGTATTAACTTAATTAAATGGTAGGAACTCTGTCAGCCCATCCAACATGGGGGTTGCGGTCTGCTGAACCTCCACTCCCAGAATCAAGCTTTTATGATGAAGCTCATTTTCAAGATTCATTCTCAGCCTAAGGCTCTCTGGGTAAAGGTTTTGATGCAAAAATATGCTGTCTCTAGCCTCCGGACGGGAACTCGCCGTGCAAAGATGTCCTACCTCTGGAAAAATTTGCTTAAGCTATGGGATGACACTTCTTTTCAAATTAAATGGAATCCAGGTGTTGATAGGAAGCTCTCCTTTTGGAATGATCATTGGGTAAGTGATTATGGTCCCCTAAAAAATATCTCATTCGCCCCTATCCCGGAATCTGAAGTTTCCAAGGACATTTCTGAATTTTTAAGAGGGGATGGAGCGTGGAACTTGCCCCTCTTCCGCCACCTCATGCCCCCTGATGTATTAAGAGATATCTCCTCTATATCAGCCCTTCAAGTTCCAACAACTCCTCCCTGCTCTTGGAACTTATCTGCTAAAGGGGAGTTTTCCACTAAATCTGCTTACAACGCCCTCGAAAGTTTAAACTGGAATGACTACAACCCCCTTTGGTCAACACTGTGGAAGTTACCCATGGCGCAAAGGGTTAAAACCCTCTCTTGGCTCCTCCTAAAAGGGAAGTTGCTGACTAATGTTGATCGCTTCAGGCGAAGGTTGACTGATGATCAACAATGCTCCCTATGCCAAGCTCCCTGTGAAAGCTTGGATCATGTCTTCAAAGGCTGCAACCTGTCATCCTCGGTTTGGAGGAAAATTCTGTCTGCTGATATGTCCTCTGATTTTTTCAGATTGGACATTCAAAGATGGCTGGACCTAATCATTCGTTCCCCCTCTTTGGATACCTCCTGGAAGATTGGAATTTGTATCACTTGCTGGAAACTCTGGGAAGTTCGGAACCGGAGAATTTTTACTGATGAAACATTCACTTCTGATGGAATTGTAGGCCAAATCAAATCCTGGTTGTACATACCCAGAAGTGTTTTGCTAGCTTTAAGCTCATTCTGTAATTTCTTTCTTGTAATTTCATTTCCTCTCAGTTGTAACCTTTGTACTTTCATTAATTGAATTTCCTTTCATTCAAAAAAAGACGCACAAAGCATCTCATGCTTGGGTTCGTAGAGTTGATTGGAGGAATGTAAAATTATTAAATTAAATAAATGTTAAAGTAATATAAAATAATAAATAATGAAGATGATCTTGAATAGTCAGAACCTTCTCGTTTGTGTTTGTTACTTTGTTTCCTTCATACTGAAGGCCTAAAGAAACAGCGTATATTCCGCGTAAGCCATTTTTGGTTATTTTTCGCAAATATTTGATTTGTGAGTTATCAAAATGACGATTACGCCCACGATATGACCTGGTCCCTGGAATAGATCCTCCTCCACCATGTTTCTGAGCTGTTGGTTTATTATTATTTCCGATATTCTCTCCCAAATTATTTATCAATTTAAAGGGGGAAAGGGCAAAAAAGGAAAAAAGCGTCCTAATTCAATAATCGTCACCGAGGAAGAAATATAAACTTTTTAGTTAGGAATAAAAAAAGGGAAGTTTTAAAACTGACGCGTCAACACGAGAATATGAAGCGCAAGGAAGATTCCTAATGCCTATAAATTTGTAACTTCCAACACGATCCTTCGCTCTTCTCTCTCAAGTTTCAATTTTCATCTTCTTCTTCCGTTCTTCGCTTTCTTCAAGAATCAGCACACAGATATGGATTACTTACCGTTAGAGCTCACGCTAATTTCCGCCAAAGATCTTAAAGATGTCAATCTTTTCTCCAAGATGGATGTTTACGCCATCGTTTCGATTTCCGGCGATGCCTACCAGAACCAGAAGTCTAAGACCCCCGTCGACAGAGACGGCGGCACCAGCCCTACCTGGAATTTTCCAGTGAAATTCAACATCAACGAATCATTGGCCCGTCAGAACCGTCTCACCATTGAAATCAAGCTCAAATCCGAGCGTCCTATGGCCGGTGACAAGGACATCGGTGTCGTCCATATCCCGGTCAAAGAGCTCCTCGATAACACCGGTGACGGAAAGTCGGCGCAGTTCGTTAGCTATCAGGTTAGGAAGCCCTCGGGCAAACCCAAGGGATCTTTGAATTTCTCTTACAAATTTGGGGAAAAGGTCACCGCTTCGGTCGCTGCGCCGGTCGGGAAGGCATATCCGGAGGGAGTTTCAAAGGGTGAGCCAGTGATGGCGTATCCTCCATCAGCGGCGGGATCGAGCTCGATGCCGGCGTATGGCGCGCCATACCCTCCGCCGCAGGGAGCATACCCTCCGCCGCAGGGAGCATATGCTCCGCCGCCGCCACAATACGCAGCTGGTTACGGTTACCCGCCACCGCCAAACCAGGGTGGGTATCCACCGGCCTATGGCGGTTACCCACCGCAGCAACCGGGTTACGGGTACCCGCCGGTTCAACAACCGCAGAAGAAAAACAAATTTGGGATGGGTTTGGGTGCCGGGTTGTTGGGCGGAGCTCTTGGCGGTTTGCTGATCGGAGATATGGTTTCCGATGCTGGTTCTTACGATGCTGGGTATGATGCCGGGTTTGATGATGGCGGTGGATTCGATTTCTGATAAGTCTTTTATTTGGGGGTTTTTTTTTGAGGTAGTAATATTTTAACCGATAATCTACATCATGCATGTTTATCTGCTTTGATCGTATAAAATCATGTTTGGATTTTGAAGTGATGTAAATTCTATGATCTTGTTCTTGTTTGTGATCAAGACGATGACCAATCTGTGATATATTCTACCTTTCAGCCGATTATTCTATATTTCATGTTCTATCTCTCGCAAGTCGCAAGTGATTATTTGGTGTCTTCATAGCCCCAAAAAAACAAAACAAAACATATATATAATATTGTAAAAAGGCACACTTAATCTAATTTAAAATCCGATGAGAAGGCATCTCTCAGGTGGCAAAGTACGAGGATATTTTCTTGTTCTTCAATATAAAATGGAGTTGGCTTTGGTTAATTGATAACTTGCATATTTTATAGGTAAATAAAAATCCAAAGCTTGGACATAGCCGAAATATATAATAATATTATACTTGTTTCAATGACTAAACGTTTGCTGAGAAGGAACATAAAATTTACATACCATTCCATCTGCATCAAGGATCATGCCTTTGATGAAAAGGAACTATTTTTTTAAATCGTTTGAAATTAATCGTATACAAAATACAGGACTGTATTTTATATATGATTATATGAGTGAATCAAAACATAAGTGCAATGGGCAGGCTTTTGAAATTGAGACCTGGAAAATTGCATCTCTATTTACAAAAGAACTGAAGAAGGCATATCCAAAAGCATCTGCAAATTGTGCCACTCTTGGCCTCTATACTTTGGTAAGAAAGAGTGACAACAGGGATGATATTGATGATTATGTTTTGAATACTACTCATAAGACAAGGCTTTCATCTCTTGATAAGATAAGAGGCATACACACACAGTTATGCGTAAATGTGTAAAAGCACACGCACATAATTAATGAAATTTGTATTTGTTTGGGATCATGTAAAGTACTTATTTATGCAAGATAAAACTTCTCTCACGTAACTATTCTGATAGTATAAAACATGATTGAAAAGTTTCTTTTAAAGGTTTCAAATGTTGTTTTAAACAAGCACAATTTATTATAGGTACTTATTTTTTATACCATAAATTATTATTATTGAAAACCTGTTTTTAATGGTTAGAATTATGAATTTAAATAAGTCAATAGTCATCGTATAATAGATTAATGGGCAAGCCACGGTGTTGAAAGTGAAAATTGGAAGTTGCATCAAGAAGCATTCAAAGGCCTCCGCCTCCGCAAATGGTGCCTTGGCTTTTCTTCTTTGGCTACGTCAACGACTTACTACTTTCGGTGGAACGTTTTTATAGTGCAAATTGTATTACAAAAATGTTCCTATAATTAGGATCAGAGGGAGAAGTATTTTAATATTAGTATGTGATAAGCGAAGAAAATTGGGCTGATGTCGATGTCATGCTGAAATTGTATTTAGAAATTGAGCATTATATGTGGATCTCAATTTTCACACAAAGCCACACGTACGCACTTGAGTAATGGGAAAGGGTCAAGGGATTTATCCACAACTTTTGCGATCCACTTGTTTATTGTATGGAATAGAAACGTTCAAGAAGTGGATCAGAATGTTGACATTGTTGGTGTTCAGTGCCTAGCAGCAAGGACTTAGTCAATGGGTGAAGGGGACAGAAATTATGTAGCACACTTGAGAATTTTATGTTTTGTCTTTCCACATTTTCCCATCTCTTCATTATTAACTACTCTATCCGGTCTTATAAGACCGAGTTGATTTTTTTTGAGAGATTAAAGAAGCTAAATAAGTTACTTAATCATATTATATTTTTTTGTATATGCTTATATTATATATTAATTTATTAGTCAAACTAATTAATTTAGAAAAAAAATAATTAACTTCTTTAATTTCTCAAAAAAAAAAATTGATCTTATAATTAGAATCAGTAGTATTAATCTTGAATGGCCCCAATAAGGATAATAATAATGCACAGCACAAAGGACCTGGAGCCTGCAGGTTTGTATTCTCTGTACATGGCCATTCAAACTTTCACCACCACCCACTCTCACACAATGAAAAAGCTCTGGCTTTTGTTTCTTTCTGCCTGCTATGGCTATTATGTGTGTGTGTATATATTATGTGGTGGGGGGTTTTTTATTTTATTTTATTTTATACTAGGGGGGAGGGGGGTTTAATTTTGTTTAAAAAGAAGTGGTCCCAATGTGGTGGGGCAACTAAAGGGCCTGTTTGGGTATCTCATGTAATGGACTTATTATCCCATTAGATGGGATAATAAGTCCATTAAGAGACAAAATTCATTTTTTAGGTGTTTGGGTTGTTTTTATTTTTAATGGATTTTAAGGTGTGATGAGGTTTTTTTGTTAAGCCACTTCCCTACCTTATCTCCCATTACTTATGATCTCACATGTGGGGCCTTTGTCAGAAAACGACACTTCACCCCTAGTCCATTGGATTATACTTATGATACTAATTTTTTATCTTTCTCATTTTGTTATTGTTCTTGAGGATTTGTGTTTTTCTCGCTTCTCACCTGGGGATTGGTGGACGATATATATTTAGGTTTGGGATGTTTTTGATACAATTGGCAATCCAGTGAGCTAGGACTGTTAAAATTGAGAATGGTCCTTAGAAGAAAAAATGAAACTGAAATTTTATGTAAATGATTATTAAAAAACGCTGTAGAATAACGGAAGGAGAAAATCCAAACAATGAATTTGAAATTTTATATATTAGTTTTTGATGGCGATACATAATTTTATCGGAGATATTCTCAAAATGATGTGAAATTTGATCAAGCTAAAGAAGGAAATATGGGTGATGAAGATAATGATGATCCACTTGATGAAGCATCCTCATCAATACGAATGAATGATCTTCGTGATCAAATCAGAAATGAACTTGTAGGGACTAGATTTATTTAAGACTTTATCGTGTTGTAATTTATTTAATGGAATTTTACTATTTTATTTAGCAAATTTATATTTATATTTAATTTTTATCCCAAATTATCACATTTTATACAATACATATGTGTGTGTGTGTGTGAGATTTTGATTAAACGCCTTTTCGGTCATTTTCCATCTCATCTATCTTTTTAAAAGCTACGCCAAACAACTTCCCATCACAAACAAAAACAATCACATCGCTATCCCAAACATAAATCACATCAAAATAAGTCCATCGAAAATAAGTCCATCAAGATAAGTCCATCGATCGCAAAGCCCACTTCTCCCTCCGCTTATCCCAAACGAGCCCAAAGCCTCTTTGATTAATTTATGCATGAGTATATATACATATATGTATAATACAAATAAAAACATAATAATATTGATTAAATAAGTAATGAAAATTACTAAAGGTAATGATATTGACTAAGGCATAATGATATTGAGTAAATGAGTGATGATATTCACTAAATGCATAAACAAATTGACAAAAGGCTAATTATAATAGTTTCCTTATACACTGTGTAACATCCTAAATTTTATTCTAGAACCAAGTAATATTTTAGGAAAAATTAATTTGTGGTGATTAAAATTTACCATGTAATTACTTTATGAAAATAAATTTTCTAAAAGTGAGAGTTTAAGATATTTTAATATATATATATACACACACACACAAACACACACAGTGATATAATAATATATATTATATGATATATTAATACATTACATGCTATATATTAAATATTATATGATATCGTTGGAAACCTGACACAATTAAGGGCATATTTGCTCTTATCATGATCTCGGTAGTTAGAGAGATTTTAGGATCTGATTAGAAAAATTTGAGTTTTGTAATTATTATTATGGTTGTAATCCCTAGATATTAGGATCTAGAAGATAATATTCATACTGTATATAGTTATGTAAACTCTGATGACTAAAATGTATAATGATCAATTATCATCATCGTGGCTCTTCAGATATAATACTAATATATTATACAATATGATATAATAATAATATATATTATAACAATATTAAATATAGAATATTGATAACGGTGGGTTATATTAGGGGGATATTAATATGTATATATATGGTTAGGCCATCGCACATACATCCGAGATGCAACACAAACACCCTCGGCAGTCGGCAGTCGGCACACACTAAGAACACGTTGATGTGGATTTTAGTTGAACTAAATTTATTTTGATGATTTGGAACTTGAACATCTTTATTGACAATGTTTAAAATATTTTCTTTAAATAACTGGTTGATGAAAATTTGGGCGTTACATATCATATCGTATATTTAACTATTTCAAAACAATTGATTAATTGATTAAGTACTAATATGGTATAAATAGAAGAAATCAATTACCAAGGTCTATGGTAGAAAAGATTTGATCAAAACACTTGAAGAATAACAATGATAGAAAAATAAACACGTTAGTCTATCACGGTTAAAAAGTACTTCCTCCAGTCCTAATTATAGAAACACTTTTATAGAGCAATTTGCACTACAAAAGTGTTCTTATAATTAGGACTGGAGGTAGCATTAAACATTTTATTAAAAATCATATATTAGTTAACAATATAACAATTGGGCCTTCACATTCAAAGCCCGATAACATAATTTACCAGTAAGCTAATATGTGGCTAGCCTTGTTGCATCGCAGGTATATTGCTGTCTTTTTTTCTGCTAACCTTTTAGATTGGTTGAATATGAATTTAAAGGGTAAGTTGGGCAAAGAACAGGACTGCACATGGAACTTAATTTTTGGAGTCTCAATATGGAAACTCTGGGAGTGGAGGAACTGTTCTTTATTTCAGACCAACTTTGCTAGACCAAGGTTTCCGGAAACAATTATTTCTCAGATTTGGCCTCATTATGCTGTTGTTCCTGAGACAGTGAATGCGAGGTGTAGGGCGAATACTTTAGTTTGTTCAGTTTGGTTTAAGCCCCCTATCGGTTGGTATAAGCTGAATGTAGATGGGGCAATGAATCAATTATCTTCTAAGGCTGGGTGTGGAGGGGCTATTAGAGATTGGAATGGTAAATGGGTGATGGGATTCTTAAAACAAATTGGGGTGTGTCAAGCCAATTTATCTGAGGAGTGGGCTCTTCTTGAAGGGCTCCAGCTAGCTTGGGATATGGGCATAAGGAAGTTAATTGTTGAGTCTGATGCAGAGGAAGTGCTAAAACTGATCATGGATCCCACACATGTAACTGGAAGTCTTCAGTTGATTAAAATTAGAGATTTTCTTGGCAGAAGTTGGCAGGTACAAGTTAAGTGCATTAATCGTGAGAGTAATAGGGTTCACGATCTTTGTGAAAAGCGGGTATATCTAAATCTTCTATTCTTGATGTTTGTCCTTTTTATTTGAAATCTTGGGTTAGCTAAGTCCAAGATTGGCCGGGATTAATTTCCCTCCCGTGTAACACTTTGTTATTAATGTAGCTTTTAGCCCATCTTTTATATCAAAAAAATAAAATAAAATCACACAGCTATAATCTTATTAATTACAATTCATGACTTTCCTGAACAATTTCGTTTTCAAATAAAATTATATCTTTATCAAAAGTTACACAAAAGTTGATCCACGATCAATAATCATAACTTAGAACCTATAGCTTCAAGCCTCATTTATTTGCACTCCAACATAGGACAAAAAAATAAATTAGTCATGCGAATGTCATAACAGTTTCACAAGTTATATCAGAATATGAATCAACCCTAGCCCCTAGGTGACAATGTATAAAGTCAACATATAATTATCAAAAGAGGAGGTTTGCAAGCAAACCTAAACCTCCAAGCCTTTAATGAATATATCACATTATGAACTTTGCTTGAAAAACGTTAAAAGCAACAGGGTGAGTTATGTGGACCCAATTACGCTTCTAGTCAATTTGTTTGCACTTTAGTTAATATCATTGGGCCTTTAGTCAAAATTATTATTCTTTTTCTTTTTGGTACATGTTATTAATTATTACTCAATTAGTCAATATCATTATATCTTTACTCATTTAGTTAATACAATTACATCATTAGTCAATGTCATTATTTACTTAGTCAATACAATTACACATTTAGTCAATTGTTTTATACTTTTAATGAATATCATTACTTATTTAGTTAATACCATTACGCTTAAATCAATGTCATTAAGCATTTAGTAAATATCATTACTCATTTAGTCATTACAATTACGTCTTTATTTATATTATATATATATACACACACACACTTATACAGGGGTGGATATATTTTATTAAAGGGAAAATCACTGTAGAAGCCCTTTTAACCAAAATAAACCCAAAAAGGGCCCCAACAATCTGACATTCCCAGAATAGGCCCTAGGGCCCTGATGGGGATTGGATTAATAAAAGAAAAGACACTAACACCCCTGATTAAAAAAAGCAAAAAGGAACAACTCTCCCTCTCGACTTGTCTCTGCCTCTACTCCTTGACTCTCTCTCTCTCGTCCCCGACTCCCTCGTGCTGGAAGATGAAACCGGCTGCCACCGTCGACCCTCAACTCCGGCCTCCTCCCATCGCCGGTGTAATCATTGGCTGAAGCATCTGCTTCTTTGTTCCATCGGTCTGGGCATCTCCTTCTTCTACTTTCGCCTTTCTCGATTTTAATTTTTGTAAATTAGGTTTTGAATCAAACCATCCCGGAGAAAGGAAGGGAAGGAAGAGAGGATTTCAACGTTCTCAGACTCGGTGAGTTGCTCCGTTTCATTTGCCGACTAAATGGTCTAGGCATTGTGGGTTCTTAACTCATGTTGATTTCCCTTTTTTTTTACTGATCTAACCCACTTCAATGCTTGGAAAAATGAAAGGACCATCGCAGAATATTAGTAAAAGCTTTCTCAGAGGCTCGTGGAGGATGCAAGTGTGCAGAAGAAAGAGTGAGTCATGAAAAGATTAAAATGGTCATGGTTTTTTCTCGAATTTGTGAAGGCGCCTGACATGTTCCAGGTAACTTATTTGCTTATATGCAATTTAAAGAATCACAATAGCTATTGTTTCCATGTTATTTCTTGATAAAATGCCTGTCTTGATACTCCTGTTCGAACAGTGTATCTATTTTAGAAGTCATGCTGTTGTTCTTAAAATCTGTTTTTATGTCTTTCTCACTGAGGGTGCTTGAATTTGTGTTCCTTTGTGAGTGCAAGCATAAGTAAATCTGTCAATTTTTAAAACACGTGATAATTAGTTGCCTAATTTTAAAATCTTAGAGGTGACCCGGATGTTTTCTTGCGCTCAGTTTTGAGACTCAATGCTGCCTGTGTGAATTGTATCCATTATAATTGTATAGACAAATTTGAAGTGATGAATATGGGCCGTGGTTGTTTTTTGGTTACTTGTTTCCGTGATAATTCAGTAATTGTAATTCAGAAAATATTAAACTAGAGTCAAATGTATGGGTTAATCTATATTGTAGACTCTTGGGTTTAATGATGCCCACCATTTTTTTGCCAGCCATTGTGTTTCTTGTCTCTTAAATGAAAAGTTACCACCAGTCTTGCGCTTCAGTAAATATTTTTGATACACGGGTTGTTGCAATGTTGCAGATTGATAAAATAAAATCTTGGTTTCATTTATGCTTTTGCTGTCTTGAAATTAACCATTAGCTACTGGAAGTTAAAATTGGATGTTTGAAATTGTTCATGTCACATTTGGGTCTTGGTTGCTGTGATTTGGTGCTATCATTGACCTTGCTGAAATATAATCTAAATTGGCTATTGGAGAGGCTAAATATCACGGGTAAAAACAAGATCATTATTTTCATGATGAATGTTGCTGGATGGTTATTGATTGGTTTGGAGCCAATGTGCACCCTATTGGCAATATTTTTGTAACAGATTGTTATAATCACCTTGTTTTCTGATCCTGACTGATTGTTGTTTTCATGCATGTTATGAACCAAATGAACCCAAAAGGTTGGCAACCTAGAATTCCAGAGGGAACAGCTGAGTGGGATGAAGATTGGGATAAATTTGAAGATGAAGGTTTGCCTTATTTGTTCAAACTTTTCCAGTAACCCTTTTTTCTCATGAAATAATTTTTGTTCATAGTTTGCTTTATCTACTTGTAGGATTTGCCAACGATCTCACTTTTGATGCGAGTAGGAATGCTTCAAAACCCAAATCTGCATTCATTCAAGAAGAACAAGATTTCTGAGCTAATAATTCAGTTCATTGTATTAGTTTGGTCAGTTGTTTGGTAGCTAGGTTGAATTGTTATAGGCTAAAAGTGCCATTGTATTAGTTTGGTCAGTTTGCGAGGACACCGTGAAACGTTAGATTTACTTAAAGATTTTACAATGTTGGCTTTAGTAAAATTGTTTGGATTTTGGCCCAAAAAACTGGTTGGATTTATTCAATGACAACAGAAATTTTTTGATTCTGTTTTGATGTGGTCATGGAATGAGAACAAGAAATTTTAACTTCTGTTTTGATGTGGTCATGGAATAACAACTGCAAAATAATGGACAGGATTAACAACTTCAATAGGGGTTGCTAACAACAATATCGTAGGTCACTTACACCAATAACATTGGTCACTTACAACAATAACAGGGTCGCTAACAATAATAAGGGTCATCGACAACAATAATTTCTAATTACAACAATAACATGGTGCGTTAACAACAACAACATGGTGCGTTAACAACAATATCAGGGTGCATTAACAACAATAACAGGGTGCGTCGTTAACAACAATAACAGGGTTCACCGTTAACAACAATATCAATGTGCGTTAACAACAATACCAGTAGCAACTAACAACATCAGTATCGAACATCAGTATGCATTAACAATACTTTCCAAAACCTGATTGGACACTAATAACACAATTTAAATATATGAATGTATTTGTTTGTCCAATTGGTTTTTTTTTACAAAGTCATGTCATTTACATAGACGGCATGATTTACAAAATAATGCTAATGGTCATATGTTGTCAACAACAGTGTCATCAACATAAATACCCCTTTACACAAATACAATTTTTCAACATCGTCAATAACATCACACTTACTACTACAAAATGGCTTCATAATAGTACACTTCTTAACACAAAGGTCCAAACCAATACAAGAATAAAATTAACAAAAACAAATCGCCCATAATTCAGCCTATTGCAGACCCTTGAAGCCTTGTGTTGGATTCTCTTTCTTTAACATCTTCTCCTTCACTGATAAGCTCCATGTGGCAAGCCACTTAATTCATGTGGCAAGCTCCATAAGCCATTGATATCAGTAGGATGATTTCAAAATAATGCAATGAATTGTATCATAAATCCTCCCAATTGAAATATAATCGCACAAATAAAAAAGAATATTAGTGGTTGCTTTTTAGGCAATAGTCCTCCATATTTTTTCTTCACAACCTCCTCTTCCCGCAAGATTCGGTGAACTCGATAAGCCAAAAAAAGTGATAAGTGACTTTAAGCTCACAGGAAATCAGTGTTTTAAAAATTGACAGATTTACTTATGCTTGTACTCACAAAGGAACACAAATTCAAGCACCCTCAAAGTGAGAAAGACATAAAAACAGATTTTAAGAACAACAACATGACTTCGAGATAGCTACACCGTTCGAGCAGGAGTATCAAGACATGTGCATTTTATCAAGAAATAACATGGAAACAATAGCTATTGTGATTCTTTAAATTGCATATAAGCAAATAAGTTACCCGGAACATGTCGCGCTTTCACAAATTCGAGAAAAACCATGACCATTTTAATCTTTTCATGACTCACTCTTTCTTCTCGCACACTTGCATCCTCCACAAGCCTATTGAGAAAGCTTTTACTAATATTCTCGCGATGGTCCTTTCATTTTTCCAAGCATTGAAGTGGGTTAGATCGGTAAAAAAAAATGGGAAATCGGCATGAGTAAAGAACCCACAATGCCTGACCATTTAGTCGGCAAATGAAACAGAGCAACTCACCGAGTCTGAGAACGTTGAAATCCTCTCTTCCTTCCCTTCC
Organism: Acacia melanoxylon; assembly: GCA_019022615.1. Classification (NCBI taxonomy): domain Eukaryota; kingdom Viridiplantae; phylum Streptophyta; class Magnoliopsida; order Fabales; family Fabaceae; genus Acacia; species Acacia melanoxylon. Next base: position 7,305,711 of record JAFJYJ010000011.1, read on the forward strand.
TTTCTCCGGGATGGTTTGATTCAAAACCTAATTTGCAAAAATTAAAATCGAGAAAGACGAAAGTAGAAGAAGGAGATGCCTGCATCGATGGAAGAGAAGCAGATGCTTCACCAATGATTACACCGACGATGGGAGGAGGCCGGAGTTGAGGGTCGACGGTGGCGGCGGTTTCATCTTCCAAGACGAGGAGTCGGGGACGAGAGAGAGAGAGTCAAGGAGTAGAGGCAGAGACAAGTCGAGAGGGAGAGTTGTTCCTTTTTGCTTTTTTAATCAGAGGTGTTAGTGTCTTTTCTTTTATTAATCCAATCCCAATCAGGGCCCTGCAGCCTATTCTAACGTCGGATTGTTGGGGCCTTTTTTGCGCTTATTTTGGTTAAAAGGCGCTCTACGGTGATTTTCCTTTTATTAAAGCCGCTTTGGTGGCCAGCCTCTTTGTAATCAAGGTGGGAACTCACCCCCACCACCTTGGGACTTGGGTCCACATTTTTTTTTCAAAAAAAAAATAAAGCCCCAACAAAATAACAACCTCTGCAAAAATAGCTCCGCAGTGGTGTCCAGGTGCCATTTTCTTTTTCTTTTTGATTTAAAAAGTTGAGGGGCATTATTGTAAAATTATTAACCCCTTAAAATCTCAATTTGATCAATATCACTTTTATATTATTTCTACATGTTAACAAACTTTTTGAGGTTTTATAAATTCAAATGGTATTTGTTTAATTTTTCTACTATTAATTACTACTTTTTATTTTTATCTATATTTATTGGTGGTAGTGGTACACGTTCAATATGAAGAAAGGATAAGGGTGAGATATATTTGAATAGGGGAAATGATTGAATATTTTCTTCAAAATTAATTTAATAAGTTAACTGTTGTTTTTCTTAATTATGGATGAGTTGTTGAAGTTATTTATATTTTGGACAAAAGAAGAATGAATTTTAATTATTTATTTTTACCAAACTTTTTATCCTATATGCTATTTCCTTCATATTTTCTTTATACCCCAAAAACTTATAAATAAAGTCTAGAGTCCTAACAAGGATAATCTCTTTTCCTTTTTAAATCCAGTCTTTGAAAACTCCCCAACTCATTTTTTTTTTGTTAAAGGGCATTTTTGTTCTAGAAGATTTCACCCTAGGCAATTTTATTCCAAAAGTTTATTGAGAGTTAAATTTGTCTCAGAAGTGCAAAAAATGGAACAATTTTGCTGGGACCATTATTCCGATTAATTTTGACATTTAGTTGACCAAATATGCTGAGTTGACGATCTGCATATCATTCACGTTATTTTTGTTTATGTGTAAATTTGTTCCGATAGTTCTAAATCTAACTTCAAAAAATATGAAATAAATGTAACCTAGACTTTCGGCACAAATTTACTACTTAACAAAAATGACATCGATGACATGTACACTGTCAGTTCAGTATATTTAGTTAACTAATGGTCAAAATTAACAGGTGTAATAATCAGACGAAATTCTATTTTTTGACATTTCCGTATAAAATTGCCTCTTAAAAGTTTTTGGAGCAAAGTTGCCCCAATAACCCTTACATTTGTATTAATTTATGGAGACATAAGTTACTAAAGTTGTTGCATGTTCTTGATTAGTCTGGTCGATAGTCACTTCATCGGCGATTTAAAAATAATACTTTTCTCGGTCTAATTATAAAACACAGCTTTTTCGGCGACTACAAAAGTTGCTCCTATAATTGTGAATACAACAGAGGTGAAGTCCGAACGAATCCACATTCCAGTGCGAACATAGTTGCTGTAGCCACGGCAAGGATCCGGCTTCTCTGAACTACAACTTCAATGTTTTTTTTTTTTGGGTCAAAACAACTTCAATGTTCAATCTAACTACATGCTACCAAAGTATTAGGTTAAGGGAGAGAACATAACTTGTTTCTCCCTAATTAATTAAGAAAGACAAAATAAAATAAAATAACAACTTCAAAATGTTGCCCATAAAAATATATGTATTAATTATAAAAGTATAATAATTTTTTTTAATCAAAACATAAATATAACAATTAACAACTCATTTTAATAAAAAATAACTATTTAAAATTTTAAAATTTAACTGATAATTTATTATTTTTTTGCCTTTTTCCCAATTACCAATATCATTTATTTATTTTTTTGCCTTTTACTTTATAAATCTTTCTTTTATATTAAAATAGTCATTTTAAAGCCTTTTTACAAATATATATTATATATATATATATATATATATATATATATATATATATATATATATATATATATATATATATTTTGTCTAGGGGCCGATTATATATTTCATTCACTACGTTCTAGCCGACCTTGAGACTTGAGAGTACTCTCCTCCTGCCTCCTCTGTGTGTTTAGGGTTTAGGTTTGAACTGTGAAGAGATAAACAGTTCAACTGCAGTAACCCATCTTTCGTAGTCGAAGATGAGGCCTTTGGACGAAACAGAGACAACCGCAGTATTCGAAAAACTCTTCAAATTCGTCGGAAACAATCTCAAGAACATCGTCGAGAATCCCTCCCATGAAGGTCCCGATTCCAATTCCGGTCGCTACTGCTTCCGCCTCAACAAGAACAAGATCTACTACGTCAGCGAATCCCTAGTCAAGCGCGCCACCAACATCGCCCGTCCCAATCTCGTCTCTCTCGGAACCTGCATCGGCAAATACACTCATGGAGGTAGTTTCCATCTCACAGTTCAGGCTCTAAACTTGTTGGCGGCTAACGCGAAGCACAAAGTCTGGCTCAAACCCCAATCTGAGATGTCGTTCCTGTATGGGAATCACGTTTTGAAGAGTGCTTTGGGAAGGATTACAGAGAACATTGCGCCTGGTGATGGGGTTGTGGTGTTTTCCATGTCTGATGTGCCGTTAGGGTTTGGTGTGGCTGCTAAGTCCACTCAGGATTGCAGAAAATTGGACCCTAATGGTATTGTGGTGCTGCACCAGGCGGATATTGGTGAGTATTTGAGGATGGAGGATGAACTTTGAAAGTTTTTCTTTTTTTTTTCCTTGTAATGGGGTTGATGTTTTGGATACAGGGGCTTATCTGCTATAATTTGGGTCACTGAGTTTTTAATTCAACTAGGAACTTGTGTATTATTACATTGAGCACCCTTTTTTTGTTGTTGAATATTGCAGTGACTATAGCTATATTCGTCTTCTCCTCAACTACATTAGTGCCTATAATGTTGTCAAACTTGTAGGAATTTGATTACTTGTCTTTTCTATGTTAAGGATTTTTGGGTTCATTGTGTTTTCTGCCTCTATGTTTAACATTGAAAACCCCACAGGGTTTCTTAGACCATGGTAAAGTTTTGTCTGAAATTTGATATGAGCATTTATTGGCCATGGTTAGTGGTTAAAGGTATTTTGTTTATCTAGTTTTAGCTTTAAATGTCCTCTAAATTTAATATTCAAGACTATGTTTCTCTGGTCACTTCATTTAAATTTTTATCTGTAAGCTATAAGGATTGAGAATTCTCTATTATTTTGGGTTCAGAGGGCTCTCAAAAGAGTTCTCAACCACAGCATATTTAGAAGTTCCCATAAACAAAAAACAATAGTGGTAGTGGTGAAAATATAAGAGCAGAGGTGCGGTCAATTCCACTGATATGAACAGGTTAACTCTAGAAAGTCATGTAACTTGTAAGTTACATTTTACCGCAGTTTGAAGTTTTGGCTGGATTTGAATGCTACTAAAGTGGACAAGAAAATGGAAGAGTTAAGAAGATGCAGGGAGAAGTTTTAAATTCTTGGGTCTTATCCAGCAAGAACAAGATATTAGCAATTCTGTTTTTTATTTTTCCTTTTCCAAAGTTTAATATAAACTGTCTGCGGAGATCTGGCGACAGTTCAAATGTTCAATCAGGGATTTGTCACATGGGCAAAAATATTTTCAGAGAAGCTAAAAGAGAGTTTGTACAAATAGTTTCCCTTTGAGCTGAGGACTGAAGCATATGTTGCTTAGTGTTTTAACAATTGATCAACCAAAAGGCAAATCCAAATTTCGTGTGTACAGAGTTCTCTACTTCCTAGTTGGAAACCATCATGTTGATCAAGTACTGCAAAAATCACTTTTACGTTTTATGATATTTGCATCATAAAATCATTTAAAATGAGCTGTAAACCAAATTTTTTTATCAGTCTCCTCAATTATTTGTCTAGACGTTGGAGATAATCAGATAATCCATGCCCATTGCTACTTGTGTCCTCCTCTTATTGTCATTAAATTATTTATAAATAACCAAAGGCGTGAAGGCAGAACTAAGCAATTCAATTTTTTCCCAAAAAGAATTTCAGTTTTTATTTTGTTAAGGAAAAAATTTGGTTAAGAGTATAATCCCTATTAATGCATAGAGCATAAAGGGTTTTACTTTCTCAACAATTGCATTTCCCAAGATTTACAGAAAATACTTGTGTCAAAATATTTTACGTTCCTTTTTATCCCATTTCTTTCCAACAATTTCCTTAAACCAAGTGGGCCCGTCTCAAATTTGGGGGTTTACATTTCATATGTGTTCATTCCTTTTATTTTGGGTGGGGACATTTTTTTATTTTTTATTTATTTAGATTAAATGTATACTGCATCCAAAAATATTTTTTGTACCTACTATCTTAAATTAATTAATTTCTAATCTGAACGAAGAAATATTTTCCCAGTAGCACCCTTATACCCCTCTTCAACTCGATGCATTGGTGCAGAGCTGGGAACCTATACCCAGTATTCATGAATATGGAGTCAGAGAGAACGGGAGACTGTGAACGAAACGAACACATAATTAGGAGTAGAGAGAATGGCTTTTTGCAGCGATTTTAAAAGTTCTTCGCCACTGTATCCTAGAGAACCCGCTGTCCTGAGATTTTGAGGATTCTCGGTGACGGAGAGATTCCGAGAGAGAGCGGATCATCTTAGTTGGAGAAGAATATAGGAGGAATTTGAAGGAGATGAGAAGATAGAATAGGGAAGCCGAAACTGAAGGCAAAATGGAAAAGGAGGAAGTTGCAGCGATGGAGGCGGAGTGCTTTGTGCCAAGATCAGAGTAGAGCTGGGAATCGGGGTCCGGCCATTTGCAAGTGGGCTGGGATAATGAAACATCTGTTTTTTTAAAGCCCCCCGATAAGCATGAAAAAAATCGGCCCCACGGGACCGAAAATTACTATTCTAAATTTTAACTATTTTTCTTTCGATTTTTTTTCAAAAAAATATAATTAGTAAATTGCAATCATTAAAGTTCTAATGATTGCAATTACTTATATAATATTGTAATACCAAAGTATATGTTTATTTAATATGAAAACATCCTTTCTTTAAAATTTATAATAACTAATTATGTGTTTTAATACGTAATAATAATAAACATAAAAAAGTGTTTAGTTTAAACTATAAAAATCTAAGTAATTATAAATAACAAATAAACACAAAGAATATGTTTTTTTTTTCTAAAAAATATTAAATAAAGGAATTACTTTATATATACGCCCACGATAAAACGTCTTTCCCTCTCGTAATTTTGTGTGTGTCTGTAGATTCCTTCGGTTACGACGTGATTTTATCGACAAGTAAAAATAATTACACTTATTTTACATAAAATAAATTTATAATTTATTACTTATATAATATTGTAATACCAAAGTATGTTTATTTAATATGAAAACATCACTTCTTTAACATTTATAATAACTAATTATGTGTTTTAATACAGTAATAATAATAAACATTAAAAAAAGGTTATAGTTTAAACTATAAAAATCTAAGTAATTACAAATAAACACATTTATTAAGTGGAAGTCTAAATAATTATTATTTTTTAAAAAAAACTACGTTAAACGAGCATATGTACCATTAAACCCGGCCCTACAAGTACCTGGCCAATGTATTCCCAAAAAAATAAAAAAAATAAAAATTAGTGGATATTTTTACACTCAAAAAATAAATATGATGACAAGTGCACTTTTAATAAAAATATATGAACATTTTTGCACCTTCACCCAATATAAAAAATATATCTTATATTTAAAATCAAGATAAACTATTCAAATACCTCTTATATTAAAAACGGGAGGAGGTATATTTTTGTCAAGTCTTAGGACCCATTTGGATGAGCTTTTTTGATTAAAAAAGCACTTTTTAAATGCAAAAAAAAAATGTTCTTTTTATTAATTTATGTATTTAGATGATATTTTTTTTACAAAAAGTAAAAGTCAGAAAAAAAGAAGCTAAAATGTTGTTTTTTCTAAAAGCTCTAATTTGGAGTTTAAAAAAATCACTAAAAAAAAAAAAAAAAAAAAAAAAAAAAAAAAAACTTTTTTTTAAAAGCTCATCTAAACGGGCTCTACTCTTCCTTATTTAAGGCGTTCTTGTGATTGCATGTAGAGCGGGTGATTCAGACCTTATTGCGATTACACGTAGAGAGGGTAATTTGGGGCCTGTGCAGCCCGCCCTTTGGCAGGTTGCCATTTGCCCACCAAGGTGGCTAGCCCGTCTATTATTTAAAAGAAAAAAAAATTATCACATTTCCTTTTTTGTTTTTTGTTTTTACTTTCACCCACTCACATCACACTCCCTTTCTTTTATACGTTTGTAGCCATTTTTACTCACTTTATTTTTTTCTCACTCACGTCACAAAATACATATAAACACCTCTTTTTTAAATTTAATAATAGTTAAATAAACACAATATGAAAATAAAAGTGTCAAATAAAGAGTAGAGAAAGTAGTTAAACACAGTAATAAAGGAAAGGAGATAAGAGTATTTAAGTTTATTTTTGGGAAAATCACTTTCAGGACTCTTTTTGGAGAAAAAACCCCAAAAAAAGTCCTCAGATTCTGACAATCCCAAAAGGGATTGTCGAATCTTAAGGAGTTGTTGTGGGTGATGATATAGTTGTTAACGAAAGATCGATATAGTTGTTAATCTGGGGTTGATTTAGTTGTTAGAAAATTATTGTTAATGGTGATCGATTTAGTTGTTAATGGAACGACCACTCTACGTAATGCCTATATCGCCCTGCTAACAACTCACACAAAATTTCAAAATCCCGGATGGGATTGCAGATCCCGGGGACCTTTTTTAGGGTTTTTTTCTTCAAAAAGCGCCTCTAAAAGTGATTTTCCCTTTATTTTTTAAGAAAAACTTAAGAAAAAGAATTTAAATTGAATTTTAAACAGGCTAGCCCGTCAGCCTGCAGGCTGAACAGGACGGGCCTGTGCAGCCCGCCTACCGTTTCACAGGCTCTAATTACACACTCATATTCCGATGGCCTTGAAGGAGTTATAGCCTTATTGGAAGGAAAAGGGATCGCGTTTGAGGACTAAAACAAACACATTCCATCACAAGGCAATTCCAACAAGGTAACAGCAAACAACTTATACAAAATGTATGTATTAACATTTAACAATAGCAACGCAAGTAATTTGGAAGTTGTTTTTTTTAATATTTACACTTAACTATTCCAACAAATAAACAATGAATAAAAACAAATACTGCATTAAGAGAGCTTTACTCCTCGGAGTCAACCCTGCTCAATTCTAGAAGAGTAGTTACATGGGGAAGCCAAAATCACTTAGTTCAAAATCAAAACTGTGAGACAAGTATTGCAATTAAAGAAAGAAAGAGCAAACTACTACACGGTAATTTTTTGAGCACAAGATGAAGAGACATTCTCCTTCCTCTTTTTAAGAACTTGTAAATACTATAGGATACCAGCCCGCAAAGATGGTAGCAAACCTTTTCTTTCTAGTGGCCAAAATCCTCCCTCAAACCACATTTTCTTCCCTATTTACTACATTTAGACATCTTTATAAAGAACCTATATGTAAAAGTAAAACTGAAATATCATGGTTCATTTGTGCAGTCAAATCCATGGCAAACAGAAAGCCAGATAACGAGGACGAAAAACAACAAAATTCCAAGAACAACCAACTTGATTTTCATGTTCTGATACCACATCTTTCGACGGACCTGTGTTCCTTGCTTTTTGAACTCTTGGGCCTGAAAATAAACACGTTTGGCTCTCAGCCCTAGTAGAAAACATAGGACTTGAAAGGTTAGTTGCCTAACTTTAGTCAACTAACCTGTGACTTCAATGTTTCTGTCTTGTCTGCTAGGATGGTCAGATTTTCTCCTCTGTCAATTGCCTGAAAGGATGTGCAATGGAAATAAAGATCACAATGTAATACAAATATGCATCCAACCATAATGAAACTTCAAATATTGCATCCCAAGATAAAATGAGGAACATGTGAAAAACGTTGATGCATGCAAAGAAGCTTCATGATGATACAAATTTGAGTGTGACAAGGACCAAAAGAAGCTTAATTCAAATCAAGTACAGGAAGAGTTATAGATCTTCCAATACAAAATGTCCCCAATAATACTGGCAGGAAGGGGAACAATTAAGCATAGAGGTGTATTGCTTCACCATGTTAAGTAAAATGTGGCAAGCAGAAAGATGGAGTTTTTTTATCACAAAAAAAAAAAGGGATAAGTATCATTTTTGCCCTAGAAGTTTTGGCTGAGGAGCACTAGGTACCTGAAAGTTTTTTTTGGAGCAAGATTGCCCCGGAAGTTAACAAAACATAGCAATTTTGCCCTTCCGTTAATTTTGACCGTTAAATTTAACTGATATGCACACGTGGCATTAATGCTTGCCACCTCATCAATCAAAATAGGGTTAAGTATCATTTTTGTCCCAAAAGTTTTAGATGAGGAGCAGTGGGTATCCGAAAGTTTTTTTTAAGAATAATTTTGCCCCGAAAGTTTACAAAACGTGGCAATTCCAACGATTTAAGGGAGGGTGGCCTAGATCAATCTATACAAAGGTAAATACTATCACTATTGATTTGTCTTACTGAACCAATTTTTGGGACAATTCATATCTCATTTTGCGTTTCATTTGCTTAGACCATGTGCTTCCTCTGGGTTTTGTGACAAACCTTTCAGTCCCTTTGACTAATTCGGCTTCACAAATTCCGGCCGTCTTGAACTCAACGTCTCAAGGATCTCCCTCTTCGACTCTAAGTTCGACCTTTCCATGGTAGACTTCTTCCTCTGAACCCTCGATTCCTGACTCTGCGTCCTTCAGCAACTCAAAGAAGACGAGATTTCTTGCGTTGTTTAGTCCGATCTTGTTGAGTTTGTTTATCCCTTTAATTCTCTCAATACCAATGATTCCTTCAACAAAACGACGAGATTGATATATTTCCGTATTTACTTTCTTTATGTTTGCCGTATTGGGCTAAGTGATGCCCTCAATACTGATGATTCCTTCGACAAGAAAGAGATGACGAGATGTAATGCCGCGTCATATTGGGCTAAGTGCTATGGATGATGAGGTGGCATGACATGTGTGTTCTTTGACTGATTTAACAATCAAATTTGATATTGGGGGACAAAAGGGCAAAATTGCTACATTTTGTAAGCTTTTGGGGCAAAATTGATCCTAAAAAAAACTTCCAGATACCCATTGCTTCTCAGCGAAAACTTTCGAGGTAAACGTAATGGTCAAAATTAACGAAGGGGCAAAATTGCTACGTTTTGTTAACTTCCGGGGCAATTTTGCTCCAAAAAAATTTTTCGGGTACCTAGTGCTCCTCAGCCAAAACTTTTAGGGCAAAAATGATATTTATCCCAAAATAAAACAAAAGAAAGATGGAGTTTTTTTCCTAGAGTTGCAGCACAGCAGTCCAATGACTAATATAGCAAACTCAAGGAACTAAAATTTCCCCCACCACCCCACCTTTCTTAAAAGGGAGAAAAACATAGAATTGCAATGAATTAGGTTAGAGAAGGACGCATAGAGACAATTGCACTAGGAGTCGAATGGAATATAGAATTATTTCCATATTTTACACCAGAAAAGTCAAGGTACCTTGTCAATGTTCTCTAACATTATACTCTTAACTTCTGAAACTTGAGCCTTCACTTTTATTAGCTTTTCAATCTCCTCAGCATGGTCTATGATATACTTCATATGCTCTTTCATAGCTGGTCTGCAATTGTATATTCATTCACGATATTATTCGTCTTTGGAAACAAAGTTTTCTATCCACTCATTAAGATATGAACTAAGGACTTAGGAAGAAATAAGGATACCCAAACTCCTTGTTGAGACTTTTTCCAACAGCTGTATCTGCTTTTCCGCCACCATATCTTTTCTTAAAGTCCGCTCTGACACGCTCTAGAAAAGCAATAGAGATCTGCTTGCTAACAGATTCCTTTGCAACAACACAGTAAGCTGCAATAATCCCCAGTTCATAAAATAAAGCATCAGTTAACGCTGTGTGCAACTTAATGATGAAATAAATCTTGAGAATCAGTAGTATGGCAAAATAATCCAATAAAGTCAATATAACTTATGGAGGTTATGGAAGTGGCAGTAACAGTTGCTAATAAAAGTAAAGCACCAACTGTTTGGAGTTTATCATCGTGCAATAATGAAACTGGCCATTCATTTTTATTGCTCCCTAGGCCAGCCCCAAAAGTATCTCAAATTCTCAACAATAAGTTTTACATGATTGATATCACAAGTTCACAACTTAGCCTCATGATAAATCTTGTTTCAAGACTTATTGTAGCATGAGTTTCTATACAGAGATTAATAAAATGATTCATGTCCTACCTAGATCCCTAATATCTCAAGATTAAGAGCAGGAAAGGATAACATTGAAGTGAAGCAATACCAAGGATTTGTACAAGGATGTTATGACCAAAGACTGAGTATCTCCTACACCAGATATTTCTAGCAATGTTTATCACCTAATGATAAAACGTATTAATGTGTTATCAATCAAGGATTTATGAGCTACATAGGAAAAGAAAACCGAAAATTTTCAACATCAAAGAGAACCCAGTCATGGGAAAGAACTACTTTTTCTTCTTTCTTTGAAAATTAAAAGGAACACACAAGCAGCCGCATCCAAAACGGTCTCCGTAGTTTCCATTGATCAGTGCCTCTTCATCTATTATTAAGGCAACAAAACGTGCTCTAAATTCAAAGCAGAATTCTTTGTCCAGGCAGAGAGCCATACAAAATAAACTTGTGTATACTTAATGCTGCTGAGCAACAAAACTTAGATCGAATTTCAAAACCCAAATCCAATCTTCTCGTTCATTATCTTCTTCAGTAGCTGGATGGGCAGGTAACAAAATTTATGACAGTACCCTTAAAAGTAAGCAATCTTTGGAAAGTTAAAATCTCAAACAGCTAAACAAAACCCAAAAAACGGAAATCATTGTGCCAAGTGAACGGCCCCAAAGTAATTCAGCTTCCATTCCATTTTCTTTGACGAGAGTTGTTACTTGTAACAGACATGCAAGAGGAAGAAAAAGTTGAGTGAAAAAAAAAATGTGAGAGAGAAAGAGAGAGATTAGAGTAGTGTAGAATTACCGTAACCATCCTCGAGTAGAAAATTGAAGGTGTGGTGGTCACAATTGTATGTGAACTTGTTGTTGGAGGAGGGTAATTTCTGAAGACACTGAGCTGCAATCGCCGGGAAGTTGCCGGTGAACTCAGTGTACTCAGCTAAGACCATCGTCCCCCGAGCGACGAAGCTATATATAAATGATTCCTGGCCCATTGCTCCCCAACTGAGATCGCTCGGAGCTCAGCTCTGTGTGTGTGTGTAGAGAGAGAGAGAGAGGCAGAGTGCTTGGTGTTGTGTGTGGCTGCTCTGCTCTCCGTTGGCACAAAAAATATATTTTTATATCTAATAATTATTGCACATAAAACTTCAATTTACTAGTATTATAGAGTTCAAAAATTGCGAGACGAAAATTATAAAGATGGGATGTTAAATATTTTACAAAACTAAATGAATTTAGGTAAAATTTAGTTTTTAGTTTTTTTTTATGCTTAATATTTTTTGAGTGTCACTTATTAAAAAAATGAGCTGGAGAAGGCAAATAAATGAGTATTGAAATGAAATAAGTATGAACATAGATGATCTGAAAGTGAATAAAGGCAACCTGCATTAAGACTTGCTTTCGGCGTGGGAAACCTTTTAATTATAGAAATAATAAAAAATCCAACTTGCAAATTATGGTCATTATTAAAGGCAATAAAACACGAGATAAGATATCCTCCTATCAATTTTGATCAAAATTTACCACTTTTTTCACCGCTTATATGAATCTCAAAAAATGCTGGAGGAAGGCAAAAATGATAAAAATAGATAAAATTTTGATTTAAGGGTGAAAAAGTCGGCGTGGGAAACCTTTTAATTATAAAATTGAAAAATGACAATATTCATATAACATATTGATTGATTATTAAAAATAAGGTAGGGGAAGCACGATTTCATCTACCTTTTCCCGTTTTTGTTCATCGCTTCCTTCCTTTTTGTTAAACTTTTGCTAATCGCGTCTCATTTGATATCCCACTTATTTTAATTATTTCTTAAACTCACACTTACTTTGTTTTATGCTTGGTTATCTAGCGTCTCACAAGTTTAAACAAGCTTATAATATGAAAGTAAATTCGGATAGCAAATTTAAATCGCAAAAGTTTATTTTTATCAATAATTAATACATATTAAACAATCACGTGACGATATTAGGAAATATCTCACAAACTTACTCCATTAGTTTAATTCTACTAGGTGTGAAAGTTGTTAAAAGTGATAGTAAATGACTGTTACTAAAATTGTTAAAATCGTTTTACAAACTGTTAATCAATAAGAAATTTCTCCCAGCTACAGCACCCTGATGTATATAATCCATCCAGAGTTATCATATACTCCGTAAATTCAAAAATAGATAAATATAACAATACGGGAATTATGGGTCTTACTTTTTTCTTTTTCTCATTTTAGTAAAAGACATCATTTCCCTCTCATTCTTTTCCTACAAATCAAACACAATATAAGTCAAACATACAGTGACTGTCTTACTACACTCACGAGGCTTTAAAGTCCTTTAGCAAAAATGGAAGTGGAGACCCTAAGACTCAAAATTTTGATTACATTGCATTCTTTATATTTAGTTAGAACTAACAAACGAAAAATATATGTGTGGGATCAGTTTTGAATGAGAATGAAAAATATAGAGTGCATTACTGAATCAAAAAAAAAATTTAAAAAATATCTTTATTTGATCAAATTTGTCTGTGTGTACTATACAAAGTCCACACCTAATCTAAAGATTTTATAAACCTGAGAATTAAATGTTTGGCTCAAAGTATGTTAAAAATTAAAATCATGAAACGGCGACCCTTTGTCTCAATGAAACAGTAATGAGATCATAGAAAATCTAAAAATCGCAGAAAATTGTTTCGTGGATGAAGCATTAGAATCATGCGGATTTGCAATGCAAATGCTGTAGGTGCAGCATTCAAATCGCCCCCATACTTGGTTCAACCCCACTGGCACTTGGAGTAACTGTAGAGTAGGAAACAAGGATTGTAGAAAAAATTGAAAGAAACGCTCCTGTAGGATTCAAACCGACAATATCCAACTTTGATATCACACACCTCATCCACTGAACTACGGGCATCTCTTTAAAAAAATGCAACGTAACAAATATTTATGTCTGCACCTGCAGATACAGGTACCAATGTGGCTCCGCCACTTACCTCAAGTACTATGTCAGCCCATCTAAACTCAAAACAAAACAAAAAAATCCCATGTATTTGAATCCCAAATTCAATGTATTGTTGCTAACGTTTCTTCTTCTTGTTTTTTTTTTTTTTTTTGAAAGAGGGTGAAGAAGAAGGTTGAGGAGGGAAGCTATCGCATAATACAATTTCTTGGTGACAAAGTCATCCCCTTGTATAGTGGAAATGGTGGGTTCGATCCCACATAAGAGACACAATAAATAAATAAAACAAGAAGAAGGAATCAATGAGAAGACATGAAGGGAGAGATGGAGCCTCTTTATTTTATTTTTATTTTTTTTTCAAACTTCTCATGGCATTAATCAAATTTTACTATCTCAAATCCCTTCCCTCTTATCAATCAATCCTTTTGTGTATTAGCATCACCTTTGTGGAATTTTAAAATTGAGGTGGTACTTTTTAGGGATTTTTTTCCAAATTTTATAATGAATTATTTTAAAGTTAAATTACAAATTTATCAATAATGTGTTCCGAAAATTACACCTAGTACAATAAAATTTACTTGAATGCAAAAAAACACATGAACTTTTTACAATAGGGTAAAAATAACAAAATTGTTGATTTGAACAAACACCGTTACAATATATAGAGAAAAATCTTGTGGGACCAACAAACTTAAAGTAATGGTTTGGTTGCCCCAAATAAAATTATTCCCCCCATTTTAAAAAGTTGTATATATTTTTTCACCCAATAACATTAATTTTATGGCTCCAACTGCCAAATGCAATTTTAGGTTAACGTTATTGGTAAATTTGCACCTTAACCATTATTTTATTAACAAATAATAGATGATACTATGCTTCTCATAGGGTTGTTCCAAACTGGGTCCCAGATATAAGGAACAAACCCTTTATGTCTAATAATTTAAACTGATTTTTCTATTTTTATTCATTTAAATAAATGTCACTTATTATCTCCTTACAATAAATTTCCACTTATTATTTCTTATGTACTCTATTTATAAACATAGGCATAAATGAAAAGAAAAATGCATATATTACAAACATATATTACTTCTAAAAACTATGTGATTTTGATAGTTTTTTTTTATCGAAGAAAATATTATTTATTGCTCAAATTTTAAGGATGGAAGAAACTATAATCCTTTCAGCCTACAATATATGGCACTTAAACTATATTAAGAGAAACAAGATATGACAGTTAAGTCATTTAATATGTCATAAAATATAAAAAAAAATCACTTTTACCCTTCTTAAGAAATATGTTTAATTGCATTTGAAATGTCGTTTTAAAGAGAGATGGGATCATGGGAGAATATAATGAATGAATAAAGTTAGAAAGTGGGTATTTATCTTAGGAGTAAAACATGAAAAAACAAAAAACAAAAATTAAACTAGAAGTAACTTATATTCTGAAACATGTCTACCTTCTAGAAGCCTCTTATATTACTCCTTTCGGTCTTAATTATAAGACATAGTTGATTTTTTTGGAGAAATTAAGAAAGCTAATTAAATTACTTTATAGTATTTTTATTTTTTTCTTCAAAGTAATTAGTTTGATTAATAAACTAATATATAATTTAAAGATACACAACATATAAAATAATTAAATAACTTATTTAACTTTTTTAATTTCTCCAAACAAAGTCAATGTTTTATAATCAGGACCGGAGGTAATATATACTAACAGAGTAAATTTTGGGTTTATGTGTAAGGGGCCATAAATACAGTGTCAAGACGACGCCGCATCTAGTGGCAGTGCAGATGATTCTGTCATGTCCTGGGCCGTTGTTTCTTCCACCGACAACTGCCAAGTCAAACTTTGACACGTCAAACCTCAAAACCCTCTCCTTCGCAAAATTGTCTCCCCCTCTTCTTCCGTTTTTTTTCCCCTTGAAAAAAAGTCCAAATCTTTTTATTCTCATTGAACGGCAAAACCAAAAAGGACAAGCATAAGAACTATACCACTCCTCCCTGGTAAGAAAATAACAGTTATAGTTGTAAATTCTTTCCCCTTTGATTCTGGAAAGAGAGAAGGGAGGTATAGGAAGGAGAGAACTCACCGTCATGGTGAATCAAACGAAAAAAAGCTTCCCTGTTGTTCGCATTGTTACTCCCATATAGCATCTTCTCTTGTTCATTTCTGTAAAAATCCACATTTCTCCCATGGCTTCCTACTTTTCCACCCTTGTTTTCATCACCCTCTTCTTATTCTGCTCCTCGTTCTTCTTCTTGACTCTGTCCCAAGTAACTTCCAGTGATGAATCCGACGACGACGGATGCGACAACCGTTGGATCTACATCCGGAACCTCCCTCCGCGGTTCAACCTGGATCTGCTCATAAATTGCTCCGAATACCCGCTTTTCGACAACGTTTGCCCTTACTTGGCCAATCATGGCCTCGGCCAGAAAACCCATAACCGCTCTTACAGTTGGTATCGCTCCGACCCGATGATGCTCGAACTCATTTTCCATCGCCGTGTGTTGGAGTATCCATGTCTCACAGAAGATCCATTTTCTGCTAACGCGGTTTATCTTCCTTACTATGCTAGCCTCGACGCTTTGCGTTATCTTTACGGGCCGGAGGTTAATTCTAGCGCTGAGCACGGGCTCGAATTGTTCGAGTTTCTCCAAGAGGACAAGCCTCGAATCTGGAATCGGCACATGGGTCACGACCATTTTCTGGTGATGGCTAGGCCGGCGTGGGATTTCTCGCAACCATTGGAGAATGATCCGCCCATATGGGGGACTTCGTTTCTGGAGTTGCCGCAGTTTTACAATGTAACGGCTTTGACATTGGAGTCTCGTTCTTGGCCATGGCAAGAACACGCCGTTCCCTATCCGACGTCGTTTCATCCGCCAAATCTGGAGCTGTTGGAGTCTTGGATTCAGAGGGCGAGCCGTTCGAAACGCACCGCTTTGGCGATGTTTGCCGGTGGCGGAGGGGTCTCCGCCACGCCTAATATCCGACGAAGCATTAGGAATGAGTGCGAGAATAACACTGCAAACTCAACCTTATATGGTGGCTATACGAAATTGTGTGACCTTGTTGATTGCTCTAATGGAATTTGCGAGCATGATCCTATAAAGTACATGAAGCCAATGCTGCAGGCAAGTTTCTGCCTGCAACCTCCTGGGGATACTCCAACTCGTAGGTCAACGTTTGATGGATTTCTGGCTGGGTGTATCCCAGTTTTCTTTGAGGATCAATCCGCCAAATCACAGTATGACTGGCATTTTCCGGCGGACGAATTCGATAGCTTCTCGGTGTCTATTCCAAAGGAGGATGTGGTGTTCAAAGGGGTGAAGATTTTTGATGTGTTGCGAGGCATTTCTAGAGGCAGAATTAGGAGGATGAGGGAGAAAGTTTTGGAGATGATTCCCAGAGTTATGTACAGGAGACATAATAGTTCACCTGGTCTCAGAACTAAGAAAGATGCTTTTGATGTATCAATTGAAGGCACATTGCAGAAAATTCAGACGAGACTTCAAGAACTTAACTTGGCTCTCTGACCTTATCTGATCTCTCTCCACTGTAATTGTAATTATAATTTTGGTTGCTTTGCTTCTTTCCTTTACTTAATTTATCTACTATAGGTTCTAGATTAAATTTTAGATCTTTTCTTACTTTACTGGCAATAATCCGTAGGTTTTGAGGCATTTCATGGTACTATCCTTTTTGAACTATCTTTGTAGAAGATGTATGACATATGAAATAGTGAATCAATCCTATCAAGTTGTAGATCCCCTGCATCTCGTCTGAATCTTATCTTGTGAATTTACTAGAAAGAGATTATGCAGATGACTGGATTTGGGATTGGAAATTTTTCTGCATATTATAGCGGTGCAACACCCTAGAATTCTTGTTATATGGATATAGAAGTAGGGTTTGGACTTTTGAGAACTGTACTTGTAATTTTTTTGTTACTGTCTTGCTGAGAGAAATAGGAAGGCACAGCAATTTACATGGAGCCCTTCCTTTCTGCGTTGTTCCTTTGGCTAAGCTAAAATTAGTGAAGGTTTTGTTTGTCGAAATCTATCTTTAAATCCTTGTGACTTTTCTGTTTTTATATATGTTTGCCCCAATTACAAGTCTAAGGAACCTAGTAATGTGGCAAGAAAAATTGTATCTTTACTAGTGATGATTGTGACTATGCATTATGTCTTTTTATTTGGTGATTGTCCAATTGATTTCCTAGAGTCACTTACCACTCCATCATCATGTGATTGTTCTGAGTAGAAATATGGAGATTCATGAAACCAGCAAAACGTGTGAATGTGTGTAGAAAGGTTAAGGTCTTCTAAGTTCTACCTTCATTAAGTACACATTTTCATTTAGTTGTCTATGAAAAAAGGTTTGATGCAAATTTCAGAAAGTGGGCAATGTTTGATCCAATATACAGCTCTGATGCCTCATTTCCAGTTTGCACAAAATTCTTCCATCTTGCTAGGTAACTTATCTGGACAAACTTGAATCAATAATTCCCTGAATTTCGTTTTGATGCTATACTTTAAAATTATACATTCAGTTTTGTCTTAGATATTTATCTTATGATTAGATGCCTAATCCACAGAAATGAGAAAGAAAGATTAAAGTGTTAAACTAGATGCAGACGTTTCATATGATTTATCTCTGTTGTGTTTTATAAGAACATAAGCCTTCATAATTTTTTTTTTTTTTTTTTTTTTTTTTTGGTCAATCATAAGCCTTTCATAATTATTCAATACATTTGAGCTTTGCGAGTGAGGAGTATGTATTTAGATTTAAGACTCATGTAAGCACTAGTTTTGTCCTTTTTACTTGCTGTTTTGGAATTACTGATTAATATGAAAATTATGTTGTTAGTTTTTTGTTATAACTCACGCACATCATACTTATAGAGGGTTCCAACTCACAACCTCATACTTTTGGGGTCATTGAACTATAAGGCCCTGACTAGGTAACATCAGTTTGTGTCTTAATATTAATGCCTGTCTCATGATATTAGAATACTATTGAAATAAGATGATGAAAGACATGCCTTGTTTTGTTAAAACTTTCCTTTATGATGGTAAATCATGAATTATCTGACAGAGAGAACCAGCTTCTTGATCTTGATTATGAATATATGATGAGAACACTTTGACTACTTCCTTCAAGTCCTAAATACAAGATAGAGTACACAAGATAGAGTTGGTTTTTTTTTGAAGATATTAAGAAAGATAATTAAATTACTTTAAAATATTTATATTAATTGTTTTTTTCTTCAAACTATTTTTCCTAATTTATAAATTAATATATAATATAAAAATACACAATATATAATATGGTAAATAACTTATTTAATCTCTTCAAAAGAGTTAACTATGTTTTATAATTAGGAATAAAGGAAGTATTATTATTCATCCCTTCCATTATACGCTTATTTGGTTTTTTTTTTTTTTTTAAAAAAAAATTGGTTTTCTTACATTCTAAGGATTTACTTTCATGGTGATTTGGTACCAAATTTGATGGATGGTGGATTAGGTTGTAATGTACTAATTATTAAGATTTAAGTGTGGATGGGAAGTGGGAACATAACCGTGAGATGTTGACCTTTGTTGGGATTGATGTTGTTGGCCCACATAAAACAAGTTTGACAGTGAAAATCAATGGTGGGTGTTGTGGATTGATGGATGTTTGGGTTAATCAGTATCATTACATTTCACTGATTGAGGCTTTCATTCATTCATGGGGCATGATGGATGTTCTCTTGCCATTGTTTGGTAGGGAATAGTGAAGAGAGAGATAGAGAGTGGGACTGGGGAGATAGGACTACCAATCATGTAACATTTTAGTAATTCACTTTGTTTTGACCTTATTGACCAAGCTAAATAACTTTTTTTTTTTTTGGTGGAGCAACGCTCCCTGGTATGGATCGAACCCGGATAGTGAAGGCCAGTGAAGACTGGCGCCTATGCCATCTGCGCTACTGAGGCGCTAGCAAATAACTAGTTTTAAAAGGGCATATTGATACGTAAGAACTGGATTCCATTGAAAATTCCACTAATTTGTTTATATGTTAGTTCTGTCTTCAAATTCGTAGGATAGTGTTGTACCAATATAAAAATCCTCGATTGTGAGTGACCCATCTAATAACTTCTATGAGGCGTTTGACTAGACGGTGCGTGCGCGTGTGCTCTCTGCATATGTTAGGTATTTACGTGTACTATTCAGTTTGGTGCTTCATAGTATAAAATTTAGTCTCAAGTTGATTTTTTTAAAAAAATAAAAAGTAAAGCAAATCTTATATTAAAGGCTGAAGTGAGGATTTCCTAAAATTAATGATATATGCATGCCTGGGTCCACAATTCCCTTTTCTCCTTTTTTTTTCTCCCCTCCCCTTCCCTCAAACCATGCATGGCTTAAGCAGCAATCGATGTTGTATCCTTACCTCCTCATGAAGAGACAGAGACATAGGGATATCGCTTTTGCCTACATCACCAAGTATCCCATCAAACTTACGTAACCATCTACACGACGCAGCCCTTTTTTTAGCCTTGA
The DNA here is from genome assembly GCA_019022615.1 of Acacia melanoxylon. NCBI lineage: Eukaryota > Viridiplantae > Streptophyta > Magnoliopsida > Fabales > Fabaceae > Acacia > Acacia melanoxylon. Next base: position 7,325,813 of record JAFJYJ010000011.1, read on the forward strand.
TGATAGGGTTACAAGGCAATATGTCTTTTACTTCTCTGATTTTTAATATTAGAATCATTTAACTAATTTAATTTAATTTAAAAAATAATACTAAAGACCATTTGGTTTAGTGGGACAAGATGTGCCCTTAATGGCATTAGGTGTGGGGCTCGATTCCCAACCTTTCATCAGCCTGTTGTCCAAATCAAAAAGAAAACTAGTTTAGTTATTAGGAGAAACAACAAATATGTTAAATATACTAACTCCCCAATTAGGTCATATGTTAAAGGACTTGGGGCGTAGTATATTTTATTAAAAAAAAATCAAAGCACGCTTTTTTTTTTCTTTTAATTTGGGATGAATATTTAGCATACGACGCTGCTGACTAACACGTCTATACTTTATCCACATCAAACCAAGAACGTTCACTTCACACTAACAGAGACAAGTCATATACAAGTTGATGCCTTTAAAGTCCGCTGATTAGTGCCAAGGATGATCACTATTACAGTTACATCGTCATGGTACTTCCTCCTCCTTCCTGCTGGAATATTCATCAACTCTTCCATGCTGAAACCTGCATAAACATCATTTTGCATGCTCATCAAATGAACTACGACATAGACAATGTTTGATTAAACAAAATTTCAAGAAAGTTAATAATGGAGACTCGGTAGCACATTGAGTTGAATGAGATGCTCAATGGAGTATTTAAGTGGGTTGGTTCTCTCACCTCAATAGCTAGCTTTTGGGGTAGCTTTCCATCGTTTACATTATTTACAACTTTTAGATAATACCAGAATTGCGTTTAAGGAAAGCTTATGGGATTTTCAAAGTTTACCTGCACAATCAGCTGCTCTTGAGACAAGCTGCTCGACGAGAAACTTTGCGGGATCACCAGAAGGATTGCTCTGGATATAAGACTCTACAAGCTTCACTGCCTCGTCATTGTTGAAGAAATCAAATAAACCATCACTCCCCACTATGACGAAACGATCAGAACTTGAGATCTTATGCACACCTAATGATGGTTCCGCGGAAATATATGGAGGGCTTACAAGATCACGAACCCGAAGGATCCCCATCAGTGCATCATTCAGACTTTTCTGCATGCCAATTAACAAATTAAGAACATAAATTAGTTTGGTGGGATAAAATATCTATAATTGCAGTGAAGGGGTTGATCATAAGTAAAATCCAGAACACAAGATGACTAAAACATTCACTCCTTTGCTGCCGCTGGTAGCTTCTAAACAAATATAGTTATATAAGTGATATTAAAAACTTTCAGACTCATCAGGGTCAAATATATATATATATAAATTAACCTTTTTCAAATAGCCAACTCCAACTGCGCGAGTAACCTTCAATTTTCCTTTTACTCTTCCTGATGTGATGGTCATAGGATCATCAGGATGATCAGCTAGAAGCTGAGCTCTTTCAGCTTCATTTGCAACAGTGTGACTATCTGTGAGCTGGATAGCTTTGAGTTTTCCAGCCCCATTTGATTCACAAATGCTCGTTGCCAATACTGCTCTGCTGTCACCAAGATTAAGTGTATATAATTCATTCCCATGAAGAAGCACAAGTAAAACACAAGATCCAATTGAAACCAGGTCCGGGCGATCCTCTTTTTCTTGCTCAACCATATGTAAGAAATCATTCTCAACCTGACTAAGAGCATGCTGCAGGCAATCAAGTACCCCATCCGAAAATGATTGTTCGTCGCAATTATAAAGACTATCATCCAACTTATGTTGGACAGATCGATCCAAACCCGAAGTACTGACAGAATCTGTCTCCAATTCAGGGTATAACTTACTAAAATAAGATGAAATGGTGTCAAACAGAGTACCGGCCAGAAAGTCAGCAGCATCTCTACCATTAAAACCATCATAAATTGCACAAAAAAGCCATCCATTTTCTTCAGAACAAACCGCTTGAACTCGATCTTCACCAGCAGCTCCTCCTGCTACCTGTACTTCCATAGCATTAAGAAAACCTTCACTTCTTGAAGGAGCCATTGTGGAAGAGTCGTGTTCAAGCATATTACTCATGGGGGAAGGACTGCAACTTAAATTTGACAAAGTGCTTTGGAAAGAAGATGACAACATATCCAACCTTGAAAGGCTTGAAGAAGAGGGAACCTTACGAAACATATTAGGGGAGTCCCAGTTTGGAAGAATCCCTTCTCCTATAAGACCATCGCAGATGTTAGTGTTGGCTAATGTGGCATTGGCACTTAAGGCTGCACCAGACAAGCAAGAGAAGCTGCTTGTTTTACGGAGTGAAGGTAGGATTTTATAATTATCAATTAACTTAGAAGAGGAAACTCTATTACTATTGCATTGATAGCCAAAACTTATTTTGAGTTCTCCTTCAGAACTAGCCATGTTTTTCTCCTGCAATGAGAAACCTATTGTCAAAACAAACACCACCAAATATATAAATAAAAATGGAAGAAGACTTATTGAACAATATCATATAAAGCAGCAAGCAGCCAATTTATCACTAAAAATCATATTTCAAAATGCATGATTCAAATATTCACAAAATACCAAGGGTGCATTCAATAAACGTTAAATCCCACATCACATATGGTGGGTTTATCTCATTCAACATGTACTATGATTGACACCGAATTTTTTTCCAGATCAGCCCTTCTCCCAAAAGATCAACATAAAATTGATTTGGTAACAAATTATGAAAAAGTTCTCTCTGAGAGTAATACAGCAGAATGAAATAAAGGTAGGTAGCACGTCACGCTTAGAAAGAAGTAAAAAACGAAAGAAAGAAAGAAAGAAAGAAAAAGCAGCAGCAGCAACATTATTAAACTCTCAGGGGCTAATTTGACCGCTGTGACTCCTCCCAGAGAGTTTCAGTGATTGTAACAAATACGCAGACATTTAGAATCCAATTAGACCTTACGAAACATGAGGTGAAATTGTACCAAATTCAATTTATGTATATATGTATGTTCTCATTCAGTAATCCTTCAAGGTTCACCTGAAGGAGAACTTGTACTTGAAACGCTTCCTCCCAGCGCACCATAATCTTTCAAATAGAAAACAGATTTTGCTCTCCTTCCGTTCTCATATACCCAATCGAGCAAATAAATAGTCGGAAGCATAAAGTACAAAAACACGAAATAGAAACTCGTAGAGAGGCATTCACAATAATCAAATGAGATAAACGGGAAGGGAAGCTCATAACTAAACATCAAGAATACATACCAAGAAGATTCGGAACAATCCAGTGAGAGAGCAGAGAATTAAACAGCGACTTCAAGATGAAGATTTATGGAGGGGAATTGGGAGGGAAAGTAGAGATTAGAGAGAGGAGAATCTGAAAGAGAGTGATGTACGCAGAAATCGGGGTTCGGATTCAGGAGGGATTGGATGGTATAGAGTTGAGAAGGGAAGGCGCTTAGCCAAATTTAAAGGAATTTTATTTTTCGTTGGCTGACGTTTTCCGATCGTAACGGACGGCGACGGCAATCCACGCCAATGTTCCCTACTCATATTTAATTATTTATATTCGTCGCTGTCCCAAGTCCCAACTCTGCAAATATTTAATATATTTCAAGTACATCCATTGGATTTTTTTTTTTGTTGATATAATCAATCGATATGCTGAAAAGGGGGTTGTGCCTACTTTTTTTTTTTTTTTTTTTTAATCTTCAAAATATAACATTCACCGCCAAAAATATTTTTTTATTCACACAATTCAGTAAAAAATAAAGGGATATCTTATCTCATCTTATAAATTTTATTATGTACTAAATAAAGATAAAAGAAAATCCCTAGAAAACAAACCTTAAAAATACTAAAGGATCAAAAAGTGTTCCTAATATTCGTAATGTCATATAAGTTTAAGGGTATGATTTGTCTTTTTTATTATCTTTTTTTTATTAATAAATTTGAGTGATTTATTTAGCTTCTTTAATATCTCAAAAAAAAATTTAATTAAATCTTATATTTAGTACAGGAGGGGTAAAATGAATATCATGCCGTGCTATTTATTTATTTTTAAATCATAAATAATTGAAGTCATTATCTTTATTTTTGAAATTTTGACTTTAAAATTAATTTGAATTAATCTCAAGTATTCAGTGAAACAATGGGTAAACTAGGGAATATGGTATGAGAAAATCTAGAAAGTTCTTTTTTTTTTTTGGACTAAAGGAGTTTTATTAGTGGTAATTGTCTTTTTCAAAAATTTTAATTTTAAATGTCATCACCAATAAATATGATTTTCCACGTGTTGTTCCCTGACGTTCTCCTTAAAAAAAACTGGCATAAAATTCTAAACCAACTAGCCTAGGCGGGCAATGGGTGAGCGAGAAGTCAAATATTTATTAATGTATTGGTCTTAATTATAAGAGTTAGTTAACTTTTTCGAAAATTTAAGGAAACTAATTAAATTACTTTTGAGTATTTGTATTTGTATTTTTTTTCTTCCAACTAATTAGTTTAACTAATAAACTAATATATAATTTAAGAATATACAATATATATGAAATGATTAAGAACTTATTTAGCCTTCCTTAATCTCTCCAAAAAAATTCAACTATTTCTTATAATTGTGACCTAGGAGATAGTATTATATAAAAAGCATCTAGATTTATAAGGAAATAATTAAAATATTAAATTTAAATATTTACTAATATTTTGTACTTACCCTATCCTTAATTTATACAATATTGTGTAACTATCTTCCTCATTATTCATCTTTCACAATTGTTTCTCTTTTTTTTTTTAAAAAAAATATTTTGTACTTATCTTCCTCATTTAAAATTTTCAAAATAATGTGTAAATATCTTTCTCATTATCCATATTTTATCCATATTTCTATATTTTATAACCGCATCGTTTCTTACTTTTGTTTTTAGTGTTTTAAGCTTACCATTTTGTTTTTAGTGTCAACCATTACTAACTTCTGTTGTTTCAAAATATCTTGTAAAAATATATCATATTTAAAATCAAATTAAATATCACAATGCATCATATCAACATTAACATATAATTTAAAATCAAATTATTTAGTCAAATCATTTTGATGTTATTATATTTTAAAAATAAATATTTATCATTATCTATATTTTAGGCGGAATATAAATAAATTGAAGGTAGATAATTTTTTGAATTTTTAAAATTAAATAAAATGAATAAATATAAATAAGAGAGGGACAAAGTGGGAGAAAAGGAAAACGTATTGTTAAGTGCATGCGTGTGTGGCATTTATTAATGTGTATGAGGACAACTAATGAAAAATGAGTTTTGTTCCCAATTTCTCTTCATATGCGGGGAGAGAAGTTGGAGAGAAAAAGATGTGGGTCCCACGCCCCATTTTCCCCCAAACTTTTCTTTCCTCCCATTTTTCTTCTTTAATCCACGTAGGGGGAAACATCATTCTCTCCTCATTTTCCTTACTAGTTTTCTTTCCTCCTTATTTTTTCTCAATCCAAACAAGAGGTTAATTGAAGTCCGAGTATTAGAAGGCCTACTTTTATAATAGTTGAAAATCATTTACACTTTAAGGTTTCGATGGATTAATGGTGGGATATCCGGATATGAGATAAAAATTATTTAGTGTCTAATTTAATACTCCCTTCGGTTCTAATTATAATTATAAGACCTCGTTGACTTTCTTAAAGATATTAAGGAAATAAATTAAATTAGCTTGGAGTATTTTTATTTTTATTTTTATTTTTTATTCAAACTAAATAATTTGACTAATAAACTACTCTCTCCGTTCCTAATTATAAGAACATATTTTAAAGTTGGTTTTGGTCATAATTCTAAGAGCAAGTTATAAATTAGTTAATTTTAACCATTTTCCTAAAATGTCCTTATATAAATTTAAAATAATATAAGTAAAAATGAATCAATAGCCCTTGTTACATACCTCTCCAACTTAGAATTTTTCTTTCTACACGCTTTCTAATGAAATAATATTTTTACTATATATATGTGTGTACATACACATATATATGCATACACACACAATATATAGACACAGATATATAAACACACACACACAGATATATATATGTGTACGTATATATATGTGTGTGTTATATATGTACATACATGTATGTATGTATGTATGTATATATACACACATACATGGGCGGACCCAAGTTATGGACAAGGGGGCAACAGCCCCCCTTGAATTTAAGATTTTCTTAAACAAAAAAATAAATTAATTAATACATATTTGAATGATTTCTCACCCTTAAAATAAATATTCATCTTAATACATCAAGATAATGTTTGTTTCATTACGAATTGGATGGGGATGAAAGTTGAATGATTGTTTAGTGCCTTATATTGAAAAAGATGTATTTGATATATTGTTTTGATTTATAATTATCGATTATTATTTATTGCAAAAAAGGTTATTTGATAAATTTGTAATTATTTTTATTGTAATATACTTTGTTATTAAATATATAACAATTCTCAACTTATTCAATAAAAAAGTTAAAGTCATTAAATTTGTAAAATTTAAATAATGTTCAATATTTTAATTAATTACAATAAGCTCTTACTTTTCTAAATGATGGGTTTGTAAAATAAGTGTTAATTAATTTTTATTAATTATTATCACTCACTACCTTTTTTTAATTATGAATGTATTTTAGAAAAATATTATTTTCTTTTTTGTTTATGTTCTTTTGTTTTTAAATACATTTAAAACTTTCCTTAAAAAAAAAATAGGGCGCCGCCCCGAACGAAAAATCTCCCCGCCAATGGTGCCCCTCTTCAATATTTTTTAGGCATACATGTATGTATGTATGTATACACACACACATATATATATTGACAAACACACACAAATATACACACACACACACAAATACACATATATGTACACACACAGATATGTGAGTGTATATCTATATATATTTGTGTGTAGATACACACATATAGACACAGGGCGCGCGCACGTGTGTGTATTGACAAATTAACGTCAGTTTATTGATAGATAAATTAAAATCCATTAGTTTAAAAGTTTCACTGATTGGAAGAGTCTACGAACCCACATACATATGCTCACCAAAAACCAAACACTTGAGAGAATAAAATATGAGTATTTTGGGAAGAAATTGACAAAAATTAAAATTTTGTCTTATAATTAGGACCGGAGAGAGTAATAAACAATACACAATATATTGTAATATATGATTAAATATTTTATTTATCTTATCATTTTAAATGAAAGTCAACTACGTATTATGTGTCGTTTTGCCGTAAAAGCTGTGAAGCTTTTGCCTTTTTTTTAATATAAATATTTTGGGGTACTGAATAACTAAAAATATACTTTAAGATATTCTTTTAAGATCTTCAAATATTTTTCAAGATCATGAAATATTTTTCTAACACTGGTTAATATCTTAAAGTATCTTTTTAATATCCATCAATACGCTAAAATACTTATAATAAAAAGAAAAGATAAAAGCTTCACAGTTTTTACGGCAATTTGAATGACAGGAACTTGCAGGCAAGCCAAATCCATATCAGCCTATATCACCTCTGTTTTCTTTTGGTGGAGCACATTGTATCCAAGAGCTATTATTTTTAACTAGCTTTAATCACTTTCTTAAATAACGTAATTTGGTTATTGAGCTTTTATAAATATGATCAAAAGAAAAAATATATTTCATTAAGCCTTTTGGTTGCCTTTGCTTGTACCGTTTGATGTGAGTTAAATGATAGACTTTTATTATAAAATATTTTTTAAAACAAAAAATTCGTGGACAATGGAATATCTCATTTATACGTAACCATTATTATTTCTTGATTTCGTGGGATTTAAAAAACCTGTTTAAAAATAAAATAAAATGGACGACGCTAAATAAGCCGAACCATGCGTAAGAATGGCTTGTAAAGCAAAATATTTGGTAAAGATATAGTGAAAAAGGAAACAAATTATCATTTGAAAATTCTACATCAGTCTTGTTGACCATAAAAGTATGGGTAGTTAAAATCGAGATTTTACGTAAAATCGGAAGAGGGATAAAAAATCGTAAAACGTAAAATCGTAACGTAAAAAAATCGTACAAACATAAAAGCGTTTGGAAAATTAGTAAAATCGTTTTAATGAAAAAAAATCGTAAAAACGTAAAATCGCAGTGATAAATCGAGATTTTAACTACTATGGGTATCAATCATAAGAGTTATATTAATTGATAACTCATTTTAATAGAAAATCATTAATTTAAAGTTTTAAAATTGAAATGGTATTTTCTTTTCTTTTTCCCTAAGATATATTATTCCATATTACTCTTCTGGTCCTAAGTAGTGACAAAGTTTATAGTGTAAATTGTAATACAAAGTTTATTCTATATTTAAAATCGGAGGTAGTAGTTTATCATTTCATCATTGTTCAAAGAAGTCAAATATGTATATTTTAAAAATATGGTACCCTAACTAATTTATAATTATAAATTTTGATCGAAAAGGTTTATTAGTAAAAATGATAAATTAAACTACTTTTTTACACACAAATTTCGGTAAGCAGAGTGTGATACGCAGGGTCAAAGCAACCCCTTTTATTAAGGAGATCATTCATAACATTAACCAACTCAAAAAGTTAAGTACAAATCACTTACAACTTTTTATCAAATGAACCAATCTTTATTGACAAAAACTAATGGGAAACTTAATCTTTGGTTACTATAATTTTGACTAAGTTGTAACTTAGTCATCACATTTTGGCTCGGTACAACTCAATATCTATACTTAACATTTTATAATTAAGTCTCTGACCATTATTCTAAAACACAACGACTAAATTATAAAATAATTAAATTTATTAGACTGATTTACAGTGAGTCGTAGTTGAGGGAACTAAATTATGTTGAGTTAAAGTGTGAAGATTGAGTTATAATTGAATTAAAGTTATAAGAACCAACAGATTAATTTTCTCTAAACTAATCTATCTAGATGGAGTTCGTCAAAACTTTAATGGAGTCATCATCATATGACGTGAATGAAATTTTTTATTGTAATTTATTCATTCCAGTTCTAAATATAGGACAAAGTTTCTAGTTTAAATTATACTAAAAACTTCATCTACTTCAAATTTGTACTTAGGTGAATACAAGAAATTCTAGATTCACACCAAACTTGTAAAAAGACACAACAAATCTTTATACATATTATTCCTTTCATCTTAAATATAAGATATAATTAATTTTTAAAAAAGAAATTAAAGAACCTAACTAAATTATTTCAGATTTTTTTTCCTTAAAACTAATTAGCCTGACTAATAAATTGATATATATTCTAAGGATACACAACATATGATATTATTAAATAACCTAATTAACTTCCTTAATCTCTCCCAAAAAAAAATAAAAAAAAATCAACTATCTTATATTTAAGAGTAGGTGAAGTAAAATATTTAAGACTGGATAAAGTAAATATATCAGGATAATAACTTGTTGATCATCAACTTACCTGTATCCACCTTTTTAATCGAACCTAAATAAAACTTGAATTATGGCTTCTTATAAAAAAACAGTAAAAACAAAACCCGAACCAAACAAAACAACGGCCGACAAATTAGCGTATTAGGCCTTATATTAGCCAAACCCACTAACAAAAAAATAAGAATTTGAGGAAGAGCACAAAAATTCGTCAATAATGAAAGTCAAAAGGCAACTTTTCTTAAAAGGGACTCTGTAGGAACAAAATAAGCGCCACAACATTCATAGCTAAAAGATATAAACTCTCAAGTTTTAGTTCCGCAGCATTTAATTATAGCAATACAAGAAGATAAAACTAGCTTCCTCATCTACTGTTGCTTGACTTCGACTTTCTTCTTTTGCCACAGTCGATCTAAAGCACTGTCAGCATCTCCCTGAAAATGCAAAATGAAGATTCTTAGTTAAAAGCATGAACACCTTATGCTTGCCGATTAATTATCAGAATCATAGTATCATGCTAAACAAGAATCTCTACTGCGGAGCTTTTCTTAAGAAATATAGCCGAGGTGGAAGGTGCTAAATATAAGACATAGTTTGCACTACAAACTATGTCCTATATTTACAAACGGAAGATTACTAAGCTATCCGGCATGTCAATCAGAGATCAGAGCATACAAAAATATAAAATTTAGCCATTCTCAAAATTACTTTAAAAAACAAGAAGCACAGCATTCTGCTTGCTCTATTTGGATCACATATAACTATCCAGGCAAAATAGCAAGATAAATGAAAAAATAAAGCAACAAGCCACCTGGCATTTAAGAGCTATCAAAACCCTTCTAAGCAACCTAGAATAACATCATATGCTCGTCCCAACTCACAACCAAATTCTCAATCTCTTCCTCAGTAAATGTAAAACAAGAAGGGAGCAAGTAGACAGAAATAGACTCTATTATAATTCTGGGATATATAATTCGATATAATATGCTTGTGCTGCAAAAGATTGCAGCAATAAAGGTAACACAACAAATTTGTATACAGGAAGCAGCAAGTCTAATGCATAGATGGAATGCGGTATAGAGTGCACTATGACTTCAATTCAAAAATACAGTCCGTTTCTTTGAAAAACACATTACTTTTGCTGAGGGCAGAGACATCAATGTGGTAATAGAATAACGCACTGAAATGCAACACAAGATAAATAAAAAAGTGATCAAATAAAGTAAACAGACCTGTGCACGGATGAAACCACACAGGGCAAAAGTAGAAAATTGGCCATTATACACGCCAGTCTCATCCAAATGCCCAACGTTAATCTGAACAGAAGCATGATCCTTAGCAGTGATCAGTCTGTTTGTTGCTGAGCTGCATCGAGCAGTACATTAGTTCAAACTCCACCAAGAATAGTAAAGCAACGAAATCCAAAAATCTTAAAGCAAATTTAGACGCATACCATTTCCTTGGAATGTAAAGCTCAGTGATTTGTCCCTCCTCGTTCTGCATCTTATAGGAGATTGTATAATCTTCTCTGTTGAAAATCTAGAAAAGCTACCCACATTCAGAAGAAAATAAATTGACTACGTAATCTACAAGTAAGAAGCACAGTATTAACACAACAAATTCCCAGCCTATCAAGAGCCCGCGTTTGCAATTTTATTCATAACTGAGAAAGAAAATCAACCCCGAACTTTAAACATTAGCGGAATCACAGGAGGGCCAACACACACACACATCACAACATATTAATGAGTCGAACATAACACATCGAATTTGCTCAAAAAGGCCATTCACACATCCAAGCTTTAGAGACAAAGCAATTTATGGAAAAATTCAGCCGCCACCAATAAAGTGCAACTAAGAAAAAAACGGCGTACTTCCTGGTTTGAAGATAATAACAGATCATTTCCCCAACCGGAGAATCCCCGGAAGGATAACGAGAGAAATTACGACAACAAAACGACTTCCAAGAAAGAAACAGAAAGATACAATAACAAAAAAGTAACAACGAACAGATGAAATGGGGCCAGGGTAAAGGAGAAAGCGTACCGAAGGAAGCGACGAACTCGAAAGCTAGGGTAGATCAGAGTGGAGGCCGGAGAAGAAGACGACTCGATATAAGAGAGGAAAACCTAGTTCCATTCATAATGGGCCGGGCCTTGCGACCTTGTTTGAGAAGCCCAAATAACTGGCACTTATTGTCTGGGCCTTGGAACCGGAACCCTAAAAGGGCCCAAAAAAGTTGCATCTAATGAACAGAAATAATCGCAGTCTATTGGCCATTTTCTTTGGGGGAAAAAAAAGCTGTAAACATAGGGGAACGCTTGTTATGCTTACATATTTAAAAATATATTAAATATAAAATATTGTAATATTTTAAATGTATGTATCTAAATAAATTACTCAAAATTTCGAAATGGAGGTGAAAATTTTATTATTAAATGAATAAAATAAGGATATATTGTAAAGAGACAAAGACACTCAGTTCAATTTTATATTGTTAAAAAATTGAAAAAAAGATAATAAATTTTTTTTTTTTTTTTTTTGATATAGTGATGCAACCATCTAGTAAACTAGGTCTTGCCCTTTACAGTAAGACGAACTTCAGAGCAGCATGCAGGAAGATATGGAATCCTAGCACATATGAGAGACTAACTTTAGCCAAATGATCAATAACTTCATTAGCCCAACACCTAATATGATGGAATTTAATATTCCAATCTCTTTCAACCACTCGCTTGATTTTTACAATGAGAATTCTATCAACATGAGCTTCATTCATCTCACCCTTGATCAAATCAATTGTTTCAACAGAGTCAGTCTCCATCATAATATTTCTATAACCTATGTCCCACCCGAGCTTAAATCCATGTAAACAACCCCATAGTTTGGCAGTAAGGTTGTCTCCTTCCTCCCCTCTGAACATAAATGTCTTTAGAAAATTGTTGTGTTCATCTCGAATAATTCCACCACTAGCTATTGAGACAGTGCCCAGATTGTTATACCTTTTGTGCGGGCCAAAACTTACCCGACAAGGAATTTTGCTACAGAGGGCCTCGTTTAAAAAGAAATATGATTTTGAGTTCTATTCCTCTGTATCCTATTATGGTGGCAAAGTTACCAAGATCAATCTGTCAAGAGGTTGAAAGATTACAGCGGAACTTTATCTAGGGGCACGATAATTCCTCTAATCATTATCATCCGGTTGGTTGGGAACGTGTGACTAGGCCGAAAGATTTTGGTGGTCTTGGTTTTAGGAGATTAACATCTCTTAACCAGGCTTGTGGAGCAAAGTTGGCATGGAATTTAATAATGGGTTCAGAAGGTCTATGGGCAGAAGTCCTTCAGAAAAAATATATGTTTCGGGATGAAGAGTCGCTTCTCAATTATCGCCGTGGTGACTCAAAGGTGTGGCGATTCATTTCCTCGCAGAAGCATATTGTTGATCGGGGATCCAAATGGCTGGTGAGGAATGGTATGGTGGTCAGCTTTTTCAATGATCACTGGTTATTGGAGGGGGAAAAATCAGGGACATGTGTATTCGACAGATTTCTGAGGAGGAAAAAAGGTCTACTGTTGGTGATTGGGTGGAGAATGGTCTCTGGAATTACAACAGGCTTGCTGATGTAGTTCGGCCAGAGGTTATACAACGCATTGCTGCCTTCCTTCCTCCTCGGAACAATGCTGGTAATGATGTTCTGATGTGGGGAGAGGCTCCTGATGGTATGTTCTCAATTAAATATGCTTATTTTCTCATTGAAGAAAATCCCTCCTTCCTTTATTGTAAACTTTATAAACATATTTGGCGCTGGAATGGTTTGGAGCGTATTAGAGTTTTTTTGTGGAAGGTTTTGATTAACAAGCTTCCCACTAATGCTTGGAGGAGCTCCTGGTCTTCTCATTCTGGTTTATGTTGTTTTTGTAATGTGGGTGTGGAGGATGTACTCCATATTCTTCGTGATTGCTCCTATGCTCGCCGTATGTGGTCTAAACTAGTGGTCCCTCAGTATGTGCATCAGTGTTTTGCTGCTAACCTTCGGGACTGGTTGGCAATGAATCTTATTGGCAATCTTGCCAAAGGTATGGGTAATTATTGGAATCTCATTTTTGGCGTTAGCTTATGGCTTCTTTGGGGGTGGCGTAATTCTGTTATCTTTGATGCTGATTTTATTAAGCCATCTAGACCTGAGTTTTTTATCCTGCAAAATTGGCGAAAATTTGCTATGTTCCAGGATCTTAATTTGGGGGCTATAGCTCTCGGCCCAGCTTCTAGTGGGATCTGTAATTGGCAGCCTCCTCCTGCTAACTGGTATAAGTTGAATGTGGATGGTGCAATGGTCCTGAGATCTTCTAAAGCAGGGTGTGGTGGCGTACTGCGTGATAGTAATGGAACCTGGCTAGTGGGTTTCACCAAGACGATTGGTCTATGTAGTGCCAATTTAGCTGAGGAGTGGGCTATATTTGAGGGGTTGAAATTAGCTTGGGATATGGGTTTCAAAAATGTAATCTTGGAATCTGATGCTGCTGATGTTGTAAACAAATTAGTTGATGATAACTTCACTTTTGGTAGTCTGTTAGTTGAGTAGATCAGGGAATACTTGAGCAGGGATTGGCTGATTATGTTGTGTCATATTCACAGGGACTGTAACAAGGTGGCTGATGCTCTTGCAAAAGCTGGGATTGTTAGGTCTAAAGTATTTTAAATGACGCTCTTGTTTCTATTTAACTTGGGTTGATCAAGTGTTTGGGATTTATTCCCTCTATCTTGTAATTTCCTTTTAGTTCCCTAGGCTTTATGCCTTCTTTAATATCAAAAAAAAAAAAACGATGTTTGGGGACTTTTCCAGGTCTACTTTGTAAAAAGCCTATGCCAGGAACAAAATGCAAAAATGCCCCATTAGTGTTGATTTTTACCCACCATGCCAGTGGTGGCTACCATTTTCCCCGAGATCACTTCGAGAAGAATCACTACCATTCATTTTACAAAACCTATTTTGAGTTTCATGCATACTACACAGAATAGCATTGACACTAGCTTGCAAAGAGTTATTAGAAATCCTCTTGCCTTCAAAGACAACATTGTTTCTACGTCGCCATAGCCACCAACACGTGATAGCAAAGGTTTCTCTCCATTCCTCAATTTGCTTGCTTCTATCACTAGAACAAAGATTCCAACAGAATCAATCAAGGAAACTTAATGAACTGAATTTCCGCCATAACCTCAGAGTAACAAGTTGCTTCCAAAGTTTAAGAGTCCTTGGGCAGTCCCTAAGGACATGTTGAAGGTTCTCCATCTCTACATTACACATAGGACGACTAGCATCATTACTCAAGCCCCTCTTGTATCTTGAGATATTGGTTAGTAACCGTTCATGCAATACAAGCCACAAGAATATTTTGCACCTTTCAGATATCTAAAAAAAGGTAATAATTTTAAAACAAGTTAATTGTTGATATTGACATCCAATTATAAATTTATTCTGAAAGACCTTGGTCACTTTCAAACAAAACATTTGTGACACAAATGCTCGTGGGGAAAAAAACGAGAGAGAGAAAATGTCCTTCCTCCATTGTAGTCTGAAATTGGGAGTGTTGCTCTATGAATTTGTATCTGCACTTATACTTTGTTTTCCTAGTAAAAGAGAGAGGGAGTGAGTGAGGGGATTTTCTTTCTTTTAATCGGCTCAAAGGAATTTTGATGAGTGATTTTTTTTGTATCAAGGTTCTCCACTCTATGAAACATTGATTCCTACAACAATTTCAGATAGAATACTAAACACTATAATAATACCATCTTTTCTCCTTAATATGTTATATATCAACTAATTAATATTTTGCACTATATAATCAAGAAGCATCAATTACTTAGTTGAAATCTTGATGGCACCAATGGTGGTAATGTGAAGGCCAAAGGTGGAGCTCTGGTGATGATGGTAGGTGGTTTAAGAAAAAACATAAATGAAAGGCATTTTAATGCATGAGTACAAAAACATAATTTTAATTTTGTTTTGTTTTACAGTGTGATTTCAGAGTTTTATTTAGTCCTAATTTTAGATAAATTTTTTGTACTCTCTCATAACGAAATTCTCAAAAGAAAAGGTGTTACATTATTTGTTGGGTGAAAAATATTGATGAGACTAAAGTGTCTACTCTCTAGCCTCTAGGGACTTAGATCTTGCAATTGTCTTAATTACAAGATTAGAGAGAGAGAGAGAGAGAGGAGTACAAATATAATGAAGCTTTATTAGTGAGACCCACACATGACGATAAATGGAATCTAGTCATTCATATGTGTCTATCTGTTTTAATTAAAATAATTAAAAAGAATTAAAACTGAAGGGTGGTGTCGTTTTCAAGGGCATTGGAAATGTTGCCGCCATTGAAGCCATGACATTGAAAATTCACATCTTCACATTCATGATTCATGTCCCTCTTTCACCTCTCTCCTGCCCACAATCTAAACATGCGTGTAACATCCCATTTTCAAAAGCAGTATATTTTTTTTTTCATCGTAGAGAAAGACGTTGAGGCGATTGAAAGAATCGATACATATATTTATAAACGCCGTAAGTACCCGATTTACGTAAACGATACATTGACCGAGAGTTTTCAAAATGAATAACACCCGAAGAAAGTCTTCATGGCCGTCTCTGTGCGCCGCGTCGCCTTTCTCCGGTTCGGTTCTCCGAACCCGACGCTTATGATAAGAGCGAGATCCAATTACAATTTGGATCTCAGAATTCGATTAACCTCACTTAAATACGACTACATATACACGACAAAGAATCAATACAATACAATCATAACGGATGTATGATTAAAAATACATAACCACGTATGTAACATAACCACGTATGATACAAAGAATAATAACCTCGTATGTGACATAACCGTGTATATAACATAACCACGTATGCTACAACAACAAACAGAACACAACAAACATATATAATCATACAATAACCATCGAGTTAGTGTTAAAGACGCGAACGTACCTTTTTGGCGGTACAACGGAACTTTTACGGAAAAACGGTAGAATTTCCGACAAAATTTAAAAAAAGCGGTGTGACGGCGGCACAACGTGCTCGACAAATGGTACGATTATCTCGGATATCCTATAAGGATAATATTTAACAACTTTTAAGATCATAACGGGCGATTTTAGGTGACAAATTACCATTTTGCCCCGAACCCCTAATCGGCGGAATTTCGCAGAGCATTGTTTTCGCTCTATCTCTCTAGAATTTTTGAGATCTTTTCCCTCATCATATTTTCGAAATATATATCATATTTACCCCTAAATATGATATCTAGACTATCTTGAAAAATTAAAGATAAATCTAAAGATTCTACTATATCTACCGAAAGTTAACTACCGAAACTAAAGACCAGGGACCGAAGAACTTACCCAGACTTTGCTCGAGACTTTCTCCGAGCTTCTCTCTCTAACTTCTCTCTAAGAGGCAGATTTTTGGTGTGAGAAATGAAGAAGAGGAGCTTGGTATTTATAGAAAAAATTCGGGACGTAAAGGGAATTTTTCGCTTTGTTTTTGAACCGTTAGATCTAGGGTTTTGGGAGGAGCAATCTTGGCCCTCCATCCATAGGTGCCGACCTCTTTGGCCCAAAAAGTCAAAGAATGAGTTGTCATCTTGCTTTATGGCCTCCGGTCCGATAAAAAAGCCTACCGACGGTCGTGTCCGTTTTGCGCGATTTCGCAAAAACTCAAAAATGCGGCGTGTAACTTTGAAGGTCTTTTCATCCTCTTTCATATTATCAATTTGGATCCTCTTTTTGATCATATCCAGGTATTCTCCGGTGCGTCGGAAGATATTCGGACAAACGCGTCGGTTACGGAAATCGCTTCGATAGAACCAACTTCGGACAACAATTCATCAATCGTAAAACGTCCAGGTTGTTGCCTAACTTAATCTCGTGTTTAAAAAGACACAATTGTTTCTATAGGTTCTCACTTTGCCTATCGACTCTACTCTATCGATCAACTTTTCGCCTTATTTGAAATTAGGGTTTTCGGTTGCGGAATCGACGTCTGGTAAATTCTTTCTTCGTGTAGAATTTCACTTGTACTTAATTTGATCAGTGCGAAAAAGACTTTTACCTCTGGTTTACCTGTAGAATTTATTTCTAACTTTTCCCCGGTGCCTATAAGGCGACTCACCGCATTATATTATTATTTTATTCTAATTAACATTTTAATTATTTAAACAATTCTTTTTAATTAAAAATATTAAGAATTTCGACCCCTTAATTAAAAAATTCAGTTTTAAATATTTTTTTCATAATTTTTTCCATTTTTTAAAAATATAATATTTTTTACCAAAAATTCCCGTTTTACCTAACGCCCGTTAGGGCTTAATCGACCTAATTTCTTCGTTTAGTGATCCTTTTAGGATCAGGTTTCTTCATATATTTATCTTTACTAATTTTACAGTATATTGTTATCTTACAACCTTCTATCTTGATGTTGTCATTTTATATCCTATGTAAAATGTTAAAAATGTTTACCCCATCTAGTTACTTTATGGTTCACGAAATGCTTTTTAAACTTTTCTTCATGTTATACCCTCTGAAATAATTTATTAAATTCTCATAATTAGGGATAACACTTCCATATTTTTCTCATAATTTTTCACGATCTTTCAAAGTATTTATCATAATATTTTTAGATTTGTTTTTATCACCATTATATCATTTTTAGTCATTCCGTTCATGATTTTCCCGTAACTTTTTTGACAATTTACTCTATAATTATAACAATTTTCTATAACAGTTTTAAACTCATGATTTTGCTTTATCAAAATATTCGTTAATTTACTTTATCTCAAAATTTCCAGATTTACTAAAATCTGGGTATTACATTTCTCCCCCTGTTAAATAAAATTTCGTCCTCGAAATTTGCTCTATAACAACTTAGACTCGTTTATCTAAACTTCGGACTATTCGCTCAGGAACTTTTCTCTATATGTCGCCGCTCCGCGACGAACGAGAATTCGCTGGTTTGACCGTAACGATCTTGTCATGTCGTACTTTGATATATAGTATTTTCCGTGGCACCCATATACCCCTTGGCCAACACCGAGATATCAAAATGTCTCCATGACGCCCATACACCATGGTAACACAAGATACCTTAAATGTTTCCATGACGCCCATACACCATGTCAACACAAGATACCTCATACTCAATGACACGATTGTGGTCTGATCGTAGTAACTAAGAAATATGCATTGGAAACTAAAATTTTCGCGACAAGTAAGATAACTATTTATCAAACCATAGGGAATTCCTTACTATACATGTATCTTAACGATTTCTTTCACCCTGTACTCAGGTGTAGTTTTCGAACACAGGACTTTTCGTCCATTAAAACACAGGACTTATTGTCCTTTCCCGAATTTCTTTCAACTCAAAAGGTACTTCAACCACTTGTGTTAGTAGTACAGTTCTATACGATACTCACTAACTCTAGGTCTTACATCGATTAGTTTAACTTGAGAGGCTTGATAGGCAAGAGGCGTAAGTCATCACGCCGTCCCGTCGCAGCAAGACATATCCCGACCCATACCTAATGGCACCACGACCATCTACTTGGATCCAGGACAACCAACTCTTGGTGCTATGACCAACTTCGTTCTCAGTCTATGCAAGCTCGTCTCGTCGTGTTCTACGCAATGATTTAAGTTTTACTCTTTAAGTTTTATCAATGGTTATGAGAAAATTTTGGTATGAATGCGGTACTATCCCGCTAGATCCGAAACTAA
Source organism: Acacia melanoxylon (assembly GCA_019022615.1). Classification (NCBI taxonomy): domain Eukaryota; kingdom Viridiplantae; phylum Streptophyta; class Magnoliopsida; order Fabales; family Fabaceae; genus Acacia; species Acacia melanoxylon. Next base: position 7,345,006 of record JAFJYJ010000011.1, read on the forward strand.
ATATCTATGTTACTATCTTCGAAGATTGCTATTCCTTGATGTACAGCCTGAAATGGTGTTCCGAGCATACGTCAACCCTTGACAAAACGTAGGAATTACATAACCGAGTAAATCGTAGATCATGGGAAGTGGGTATGTGTTCATGATAGTCATTTTGTCCATCCTTGTGATGGTTGATACAAAGTCACAACTCTTGTACTTTGTTCGGTATCATTTGATACGGCGTTTTAGATGTTGATCCTATGCTAGGTATTAATGTCATAGTGAATTTTGAGAATGTCGTCGATGTTTGTGAACGAGTTTTTGAACGAGATATATATTCGATTTGGAATTCGAGACATGATTACATAAGCAAAATAGTTCACACCCAATGGTGTAGCTACTATTGGATCGTAAGGTAATACATATACATATGCATCCCAAAATGATTCGCATATTCATCGATATAACGAGTGATTAGTACCCGTGTCGTACAATACCTAAGGTAGGTTCCTATCGAGAGATAGTTATTCGGATCCTCTCTCGAAGATTATTCGGCCTCGTTAGTTGTCAAAGCGAAAACCCGGCACGGGTTTTGTGGCCTTATCCCCGTAGTCCTTTCGAGGACAGTTCATGTATAAGTGCCCGGCTTCCCGACACTTGTAGCATATCTCGCTCCCCCGCACGGTTGGTTCCCGGGTGGTTCGTTTTGCATTTTGGACATGGTCGGGGTCTAGGCATTCCCGGGTTGTTACGTTGCTCGGATCGGTATGGCATCTTGCCTCCCCTCGAGGGTTATTCCATGGTGCCGCCTCTTCTCGCGAGGAACTTCCGCGGCTCAACCCGTCACGACTTGCACCTGCGGTTGTCGATTCTTGATGTGCGTAGTTCCGTTATGTTACGTTCGATCAACCGCATGACTCCACCGCTTGGATCAGTTCGGGAACTGTTGGGATACCAGCCTTTTCCTTATTTCGTACTTTAGCCCGTCTACCATCCCGCTTGCCTTCCAGGCTCGTCAACGTTACGTTTCGATATGAAGAATATCGAGACAGCATTGGTAAACCGGGCGAAGTAGTCATCGAATGACTCCTCGTGACTTTGTCGAATATGGAGGAATTTCGACTCCTTGATAACTTGTACCGAAGGAGGAAAATATTGTTCGTTGAACTTCTCCGAAATTTCTCCCAAGTCACGGACAATAACGGGTTTGCAATGTTACCGCAATGCTTTTCCACCATCGGCCCGCATCCCCTTCCAGCTTATAGGCGCAAGTTGGGCTTTTCGGTTTTCCGGACAATCCATCACTTCGAAGATCTTGTCCAGTCTCATAAGCCGTCTTCACCGAATCTAGCTTACCACGAAAAACCGGAGGTTTGAGCTTGCGAGTGGGTGACCCATTTCGCGTGGTCTCAACCACTGTTGGGTCGAGGTAGCATTTGCTATTGCCCTATTACGTCGAGGGTGTCGAGATCTATCGACTCCTCGGTTCACGTTCATCATCGGTTCGGTTTCATCTTCTTCCTCGATCTCGTCGTTCCTCATTGGCTCGGCCACCTTCCTCTTCTCTCTCCTCCCGCTTTCGGCAAGGAGTTCATCAATAAGAGCCCTTTGTTCTTGCAAAGGCCCCGCATTTCTTGCAACTCATTTCGCTCCGGGTTGCTGCGGTCCTTGTCGTTCGGGTTCGTGTACCGGTATTGGTATTATTCGTGGCATGCGCCCCAACCTCTACCTCGCCTCGACCTCGCCTCGGCCTCGGAGCTCCGGCTCCTCTTAAATTAGCCATGTCTCACTCTTTTTCCTTCATTAGGGAAAACGTTAGATTTTTTTTTTTTTAAAAAACAATGGTTACTCTATCGCAGACTTTATCACACTAGTACTACGAACGGACACTCGTACTATTTCCCCTCGTTCAGAGTTTCGTTGGTTCTTTCCACCTGAAAACTAATAGAACTTCTCAACATGGTTCAAATACCACATGAATATATCTTTGTCAGTCTCCAAGTTTCGTCCGGCGTGGCCTCGTCACAGAGTTTCATCCGATGTGGCCCGGGCTCCACATATAAGCTCCGGGTTAGGGTGGTTACCGTCCAAGTACAAAGCGGCGATTATCGAATTATCGGGATTATTAGAGACGATATTAGTACCGACAATGGATTTGCGGATTCTCGGGTTAGAGTGATGCACCGACAAAGGGTGGTACACGGTTCAAGATGGTATCGGTTCAAACCGGTACACCGACCTAGGGCTACCTCGCACTCATTTTCAAAACACGCTCAAAGTTTAAAAGGCGATTTGAACATAACTCCGTTAACCGAACGTAATGGCCGGATAAGTGTCTATCATGGGGACCTCACCAACTCTATGGCGATCGATTGGCCACACCCACATGACTAGCCTTAAGCGTCCTACCATACCGTCCGTAATAACATAGTCATATCAATGCCGGGACTACCGCTCCGATACCAAAAGTGTAACATCCCATTTTCAAAAGCGAGTATATTTTTTTCATCGAGTAGAGCATTGGAGCGATTGAGTAATCGATACATATATTTATAAATGCCGTAAGTCCGTCGATTTACGTAAACGATACATTGACCGAGAGTTTTCAAAATGAATAACACCCGAAGAAAGTCTTGCCGGTCTCGTGCGCCCGCTCGCCTTTCTCCTCGGTTCTCGGTTCTCCGAACCCGACGCTATGATAAGAGCCGAGATCCAATTACAATTTGGATCTCAGTAATTAACCTCATGCTTAAATACGACTACATATACACGAAAGCAAAGCAATCAATACAAATGTCCATAACGGATGTATGATTAAAAATACATAACCACGTATGTAAGATAATAACCACGTATGTAACATAACCACGTATGATACAAAGCAATAATAACCTCGTATGTGACATAACCACGTATGTGACATAACCGTGTATATAACATAACCACGTATGCTACAACAACAAAAAGAACACAACAAACATATATAATCATACAATAACCATCGAGTTAGTGTTACATAAAGACGCGAACGTACCTTTTTGGCGGTACAACGGAACTTTTACGGAAAAACGGTAAATTTCCGAAACGGCGGGAAAAACGGCGGTGTGACGGCGGCACAACAATGCGGCTCGGCGGGGTACGATTATCTCAGATATCCTATAAGGATAATATTTAACAACTTTTAGCATCATAACGGGCATTTTAGGTACAAATTACCATTTTGCCCCGAACCCTAATCGGCGGAATTTCGCGAGCCCATTTTCGCTCTATCTCTCTAGAATTTTGACAGATCTTTTCCCTCATCATATTTTCGAAATATATATCATATTTACCCCTAAATATGATATCTAGACTATCTTGAAAAATTAAAGATAAATCTAAGATTCCTACTATATCTACCGAAAGAACTACCAGAAACTAAAGACCGGGGACCGAAGAACTTACCGGACTTTGCTCGGACTTTCTCCAGAGCTTCTCTCTCTAACTTCTCTCTAAGAGGCAGATTTTTGGTGTGAGAAATGAAGAAGAGGAGCTTGGTATTTATAGAAAAAATTCGGGACGTAAAGGGAATTTTTCGCTTTGTTTTTGAACCGTTAGATCTAGGGTTTTGGGAGGAGCAATCTTGGCCCTCCATCCATAGGTGCCGACCTCTTTGGCCCAAAAAGTCAAAGAATGAGTTGTCATCTTGCTTTATGGCCTCCGGTCCGATAAAGCTACCGACGTGTCCGTTTTGCGCGATTTCGCAAAAACTCAAAAATGCGAGCGTGTAACTTTGAAGGTCTTTTCATCCTCTTTCATATTATCAATTTGGATCCTCTTTTTGATCATATCCAGGTATTCTCCGGTGCGTCGGAAGATATTCGGACAAACGCGTACAGTTACTTTAAATCGCTTCGATAGAACCAACTTACGGACAACAATTCATCAATCGTAAAACGTCCGGTTGTTGCCTAACTTAATCTCGTGTTTAAAAAGACACAATTGTTTCTATAGGTTCTCACTTTTCCTATCGACTCTACTCTATCGATCAACTTTTCGTCTTATTTGAAATTAGGGTTTTCGGTTGCGGAATCGACGTACGGTAAATTCTTTCTTCGTGTAGAATTTCACTTGTACTTAATTTGATCGATACGAAAAAGACTTTTACCTCCGTTTTACCTGTAGAATTTATTTCTAACTTTTCCCCGTCCGCCATTTATAAGTTCGACTCACCGCATTATATTATTATTTTATTCTAATTAACATTTTAATTATTTAAACAATTCTTTTTAATTAAAAATATTAAGAATTTCGACCCCTTAATTAAAAAATTCAGTTTTAAATATTTTTTCATAATTTTTTCCATTTTTTAAAAATATAATATTTTTTACCAAAAATTCGCTTTACCCTCGCCTTCGTTAGGGCTTAATCAGACCTAATTTCTTCGTTTAGTGATCCTTTTAGGATCAGGTTTCTTCATATATTTATCTTTACTAATTTTACAGTATATTGTTATCTTACAACCTTCTATACTTGATGTTGTCATTTTATATCCTATGTAAAATGTTAAAAATGTTTACCCCATCAAGTTACTTTATGGTTAAAATGCTTTTTAAACTTTTCTTCATGTTATACCCTCCTGAAATAATTTATTAAATTCTCATAATTAGGGATAACACTTCCATATTTTTCTCATAATTTTTCACGATCTTTCAAAGTATTTATCATAATATTTTTAGATTTGTTTTTATCACCATTATATCATTTTTAGTCATTTACGTTTCATCAGATTTTCCTGTAACTTTTTTGACAATTTACTCTATAATTATAACAATTTTCTATAACAGTTTTAAACTCATGATTTTGCTTTATCAAAATATTCGTTAATTTACTTTATCTCAAAATTTCCAGATTTACTAAAATCTGGGTATTACAATGCGTTTTGGGACATTTTTGTTTCCAAAGTTTGTATTGAGGGGTAATTTTATCCATACTGTTATTTCGGTTAATTTTGACCGTTAGTTAATCAAATATACTGAGCTGTCAGTCTACATGTCATCTATATTATTTTTGTTAAGGTGCAAATTTATCCAAAAAATTGTAGATCTAACTTTAAAAAAATGAAATAGATAACACATGGACTTATAACGCAAATTTATACTTTAAGAAAAAAATGATATAGATGACATGTGAAATGTCAGCTTATCATATTTAGTAAATTAATGGTCAAAATTAATAAAAATAACGGCAAAGATAAAATTGCTCATTTTTTAAACTTTTGAGGGAGGGATTATTGTTTTTCCTTAAAATTTAATTTAGAATTTTAGTTAAAAAGAATCTAAATAATTGTAGCCGCACAGAATAAGAAGTGAAGGCTATGCCTATGCATGATTAAATGGGTTATACAGAAGTTAGACGAGATTTTAATTCCATTTATTTTCCAAGATTATGATTTTTTGGGAAAATTGCATCCAATCCGAAGCAAGAAAAAATATAATAAAATGATCATTTAAAATCTTAAAATTGCGTAAAGTTTTTGAGACTTTTTTGTAATATTTTCCATATATGAAAAACACAAATGTTCCTATGGAGACTAAATGGATTTTCAACAGCAGTAATGACAACATGAAAATGTCACTTGCATGGATTTGTTTGACGTAAATATACGCCATAGAAGATAAAAAAAGCTTAAAAATACGCTCATTTGTCAACACAAAAATGATTCATCAAAAAGCAATTCACGTGACTTATTAACACGCATACACATAGGGAGTATTTGTGTCTTTTCACGTATGAAAATTTTTGTAAAAAATTTCCCACAAGACTTCACCGCAATTTTGATATTTTAAGAGATCATTTTGTTGTAAATTCCCTCGCTCGGACCTAGGTGCAATTTTCCCCCTTTTTTTTTTCAAGGTATCCTCATTAGTTGTAACTATGAGACTTCAAGGTAGTTCCAATACAATGGGTAGTTAAAGTATACATGATTAAATGTCTCATTTTAGAAAAATCAACTTATATTTATTATTAATATTTAAATTAACTATTTTTTGATATCGAGAAATTACGACCCGATTGAGTACATTAGAAACCTACCTGCAAAAGTCTGATAGTACTTTAATTTAATCAATAAGACCATGTTAGATAATTATAACCATAATAAAAAAAGGCATAGGTTATTTTTAAAATAAATTAATTATTTGTATAACATTTAACTGACGACTCACGTTTGAAATTTCTTCCAAGCATATTATTGTCAATTGAACAATCAATGACGTATAACACATTCAGAGAACCAGATCGAGCTCAGGAATTAAATCATTAATAGGCAGGAAAAAAAAATCTCTTGTTATATCGTAAATATTCCCTTGAAAAAACATCAACTAAAGAAAAAAAAAAAAGGCACAATTTAAAATATTGACCAATTGAGACAACTTTGTTTTTCCTCTTAGAATGGTTAGGCAAAGCATTGGACCAACAAATATCATGGAAATATGCTCTGTCCCTTTAAAATGAAACCATCTTTCAATTTTATGAAACAATAAAAAAGAAGAAGCAAATCTTCTTCAAAGGAACAGCTAAGAAAACTCTTTTGGCATATATAACAAATTCTTTTTACAAAAACAAAAGGTTTTATAGCATCTTATTTTTTATGAGATATTTAAATCATATATATAACTACTATTCTTATCCTATGTATAAGATGAGGAGAAAATTACCTTTTATTTATGGGAAAAGTATTTCTTAAATCACTGGAGATAAATTTATTTCTAGTGACCCCTAAAATTATATCGTTTTGAATTAATGAATAATGTGTTTGTAATTTTAGATGAATTAATGAAGGGTGTTTCGGTAAAATTTATATAATAAAAAAGTAAAAAAAATTACGAAAAACACCCTTCATTAATCCAAAATGACATAGTTTTAGGGGTTACTGGAGATAACTTATCTCCGGTGACTGGAAAAATCCTTTACTCTTTATTTATATGAGATATTATTACATTCATCACGTAAATGTACAATTTTATCTTTTATTTATTATTATATAAATTTCGTATTGGTATAGTATATAATAAATAGAAATAAAGTTGAAAAGTTTTTAAAAATTAAAAAAGGTATGAGATTATTATTTTTATTTCAAGGAAACATATTGGGAGTGACTGAGGCCAGGGGAGAATATTTTAGGGAAAATCCTTTTCAGGGCCCTTTTTGGTGCAAAAATCCTAAAAAAGGCCCACAAAAATCCTAAGGGGCTGATATAGTTGTTAAGCAGATCTTGATATAGTTGTTAAATAAAATGATTTAGTTGTTAGAAAATTGTTGTTAATGAAATTTGATTTAGTTGTTAATTAACAACTATATCAATTTCCGTTAACAACTCACGCAAGATTTTAAAAATTCCCGAAAAGGCGCAGGTCTTTTAAGATTTCAGATTTTTGAGGGCATTTTTTAGGATTTTTACGCCAAAAAGCGGCGCTTAAAAAAGATTTTCCCAATATTTTATGTTAGAACAATTTTATAATAACCATTCCAAAATGTTCCACAAATTGATTTGCAAGAAAGAATACTAAAATTATTGCATTTATTTTGATTAAAAACCTTATTTTACCTATTAAAAAAATTAGTGATAGGGGGCTAATTTAGACTAATTGGCAACCGAAATATCAATGTCACTCATTGGTTGGCTTCCAACAGGCTTAAGCGGTGATACCATACACCTTTTTTGAAGTCGAGATAAATTATCTCGTAAATAATAAAAATTATTATCAAGCTAATTCAAATATAAAAAAAGCTTCTGAAACTGCAGTTTGGGTGTTAGTCAAACACTCAAACAACAATCTCGTTCTATTTAATATTTCCTCCATTTTTCTTACAAATTTCTATGAACTAAAATTTAGGTAAAAAAATAAATAAAAATACAGTAGCTACTCATCCCAAAATCTCAAAATTACATTCAATAAAAATTGTTAACTTTAGATTATTATTTTTAAGGACAAATTCCATTTAAATATCATTTAAACTTAAAACACCCTAAAAAGTCTATTACCATATGGACCTTTGTGTTATTTTCATGTATTAACATATTTTTTGGGGTTTGTAAGTTCAAATAATATTTATCTGAAATTTTCCCATTTTTTTATTAGTTAAAATTTTTTAAATTTTTTATATATTCTATTTATTTAGATTAAATTATATGCTGCATTTTGAAAAAAAATTTACACTCAATATCTCAAATTAATTAATTTTCAATCCCGCATTTAAAAATCTTTTTCTCGTAACCCCAAAGATCTAGAAATTAATTAATTTGAGATACAGGGTGGAAAAAAAATTTCAAATCAACATATAATCTAATCTAAATAAATAATATATATATATATATATATATATATATTTTAAAAAAATGCATAATCCCTCCAATTAGAGGGAAAAACACTTAAAAAACACCTAATGTGAATTCTGTAATAAAAATGCGTGGAATGTATATTTTCTCAATAGTTGAGTTCAATTATGCAAACAAATTAGCGAAAGTTTTAATTTTTGTCCAATAATCTATATAATTTAGAGTAACAATTTTTTTTTGCCAGAATTCAGAGTAACAAAAATAATTATACAAGTAACCACAAAATTTAAATTGAATAAAAATATCGATAAGATTTAATCTCCCAAATCAATTCAAACATCATTATTTTAGTGAGTGCTGTCTATAAAAAGCAGCGACATCCTTAAATCACAAGCAAAGCAAGCATAATGTTAAAGAAAGGGATAATCACACCGAGATACCCAATTTGTTTAAAAGTCAAAATAAAAAAATCGTAATTCTTTTCCAAAAATATTAATAATTTCTATAAAATGTAGGATGACCGCTACAAATCATGATTTTATGATATTATGGTAATTTTATAAATATTGTAGATCTTGTGAAACTTCCCCAAAATTTCAGAGCAAATCGTTATTGTAATTAGTCTAACATTTTGGTCCTTAGATCTAATTTTTCTTAAAGGCGGTGGCACGTATCGTAATTTATCTCAAAAGAAGGGGTATGTTCACATTATCGGGCTCTTTATAGTCTGGAAGACCCAATCTCCATGTTACTGTTGCCGAACTGATGAAAATGGCTCGCTCATCAAGCTTCTATGGCGTCCTTGTGCTGTGCGCGATCTTAGCCATCCACGTGTCTCTTTCTTCATCAACCGCCGTTGATTTCATCGGTGAGAACGAAATCGGTTTCTTCCCGTTGAAATCGGAGTGTCGCGGATCCATCGGGGAGTGTCTGCTTGCTGAGGACGGGTTGTTCGGGTCGGAGTTCGAGATGGACTCGGAGACAAACCGACGCATTCTAGCAGGGGGAGGGTACATAAGCTACGGTGCACTGAGGAGGAACACTGTACCTTGCTCGAGACGTGGTGCTTCCTACTACAACTGCCGGCCCGGAGCTCAGGCGAATCCCTACCGCCGTGGATGCAGCCGAATCACTCGATGCAGGGGTTGAAATTCTTTATCTGTCTTTCTAATTTTTCTTTTTATTTTTTTAAATTTTTACCTAATGAGTTTATTGGGAAGAAGTCTGCTGCTATATACAAGTAGGAGAGAAGTAGAGAGATCGAATAAAAATCTGGTTGATGAATGTATTGTAATTTAGGTACACATTCTTGTTTTTCGTGGTAAATTGTGTTATATGTCCAAATTGTTTGTATTATTCTGATCAATTATCACATCTCATGGCTTTCCTTCTTTACTCCTGTTTCTTCTTCCCTGTCTCTTCATTCATCATTTTTTCCAGTTCTTCCCTTAAGGATTGATATGAGTCAGATGTTTGTGGCGTTTCTTCTTCTTCTTCCTCCTCCCCATCTTTTTTCTTACATTTCTTGGTCATGGTTTTCTGGGAAAGTTATAGAACGTTATGTATGTCGGATGGTTCTTTCAAAAATCAAAAGTTTTTTTTTTTTTTTTTTTTTTTTTGGGGAAAGGCAATGAATGGTGTGTGAAATGATGGGTTGCTTTTCTGGAGCTTTGGATGGTGATGGAAGCGAAGTGGGAACACGGAAATAAAAAATGGAACTCTTTTTGGTTTTGGTTTTCACTGTTACTACGTTTGATTCTCTCACAAAACAGTCAAGGGCAGTCCCTTTTTCTTTCGTTGAAATTGAGGCTTAGCAGAAGAAAAGGCGTGATTTGAGGCCATTCTTGTAATTTCAGTTTTCCATTCTTTTGAAAAAGCCAGTCACTATCCGGGTCATGATTTTTCCCTCTCACTCACAATGAAATCGGAGGAAAAGGTAATTTAAAAGGGACGAATAAGTAACACATGGACATATTTGTGTCTTGACGCGTCTGTCTATAATAAATGAATACAATACAAACTTAGCTACTACTATTATCAATTAGTCTTTTTAATTAATTCTTTATTTCCTAATTATTAGGAAAAATTTCATTTAAATATCTTGAGAATTTGAAAAACTTCAATAGTGTGAGTCATACTAAATTGTGTTGTCATTTGCTTATAAGTATAGCAAATATCTAATGAAGTGTAGGATTTTGACATTTTCAAGGTTTTTTCAAAATTTGTTAAGTACCAATTTTGCCCCTGAAATACGTGCCTAAGAGTAATTTTGCCCTTTAAGTTTTCGAAGGAGTAATATTGACCCAGAAGTATCAAAACAAAGCAATGTTACCCCTCTGTTAGAAACCCTAACGGTCAACTAACGTTAGGATTTCTAACGGAGGGGTAACATTGCTTTGTTTTGATAGGGTTTCTAACGGAGGGGCAACATTGCTCCGTTTTGATGCTTAAGGGGTAACATTACTCCTTCAAAAACTTAAGGGGTAAAATTGCTTTCAGGCGCATACTTCAGGGACAAAATTGATCCTTAACCCTTTCCCTAATCATAAGGCAACAGATTTTTCTTTTTTAAAAAAAAAAAACAATGTTTCCAGCTACAAAAGTACACCTGCCCAGTTCAATATTCTCCATGGATTAATTACATAAGCCTTACGTCGGCAGTTAAGTCATCATATGCAAATGTGCGACAATTACAATTAGGTTCAGTTTGTGATCCCATAATTATATGTCAAGCACTAATCCTGTACTATCTACTATACAATTAAACAACATTTTTTAAAATACAAAAAAGAAAATCACTTTTTTAATTAGAGTCACCGAAAAAAAAAATGCTTTTTATAAGCATCACTTTCATGAGTCATCTTTTTGATAAATGCCATTCTTATCTTCCATTAAAAGGCAGCCTCACATGTATGATTATATATGCATCAATCAAAATCAGAGAACGCGCTCTTATTATTATTATTAAGGCATCTTCACTTTATTTTTGAGTGCCAACTAAAATCCACCTCACAGCCATTTGTCCTCTTGCCTTTCACAACTGTCATTTTCTCCAATTGCCCTCTACCCAAAGGAACCTTCCTCCCTCTTCTACTTTCACACCTTCATGTAATTCAATTTCAATTTTAAAATATACTTACTTGGCTGGCACTAGCATGCCATGCTGAGGCTGGAGTCACAGATAATAATATACCCAACAATATATATTGGCTATCTTTTTATGCAATGGGTCCACAAATCAGGATATCAATACAAATAGTTTAAGGAACCCTGCCCAGCTGTCCAAGGTCATGATAATATACTATTTAAATGTCAACAATATGGATGAGAGGAAATCTCAGTTTCTAGGAAGTTTTGAATTCTTCAAATTCTGTATGGTGCAGATTATTTATGGTATAGTGAGATTCCAACAGTTTTAGTTTCCATGAATAAGAAAAATCTCTAGCAGGAGTTTTGGCCGTTTAAGTAATGCATTTGAGAGAGCTACTCCTAGTTGGAAACAATAATGCTCGTATCAAAAAGAGGGGGAAAAGGCATGATCAAGATAATATATAGACTCATCTAATAATACAAAAGGGGTTTGTAAAGGAGAGGGCAAAACAAAAACATCATGATTTGATGTGAACCACTACCAAACGCTATCACCAACCTCTGTCACGTTCAGTTGTCCTCTTCCTTGAGATTCAGCTCTTTCAATGGCCACTTCTCCCTCGTAGGAACTGAAGGAGACGGTGAGCCTTCCATTCCAATTTCATCCGAGTACATTGATAAAGTGCGTTAGAGTTAAGGAAACCACTTCCATTCCAATCCCAGCCCCCTACAACTCAAAAAACTAACCTTATAAAGGAAAAGGCTACTGAAGGAAAGGGGTAGAAACAAGTTATGCCAAGCCAACCTGAATAAAACAATTATGACTGAGAATCTAACTGTAGATGTAGTGAAGCTTGAGAGTGAGATACAATAATTGCCTCTCACGAAAGACAAATTATGTAATCAGACTGACGCAACCACCCCACACACTCATAAAGAACCAAGAAAAGGGAAATATAACAAGCTCATATTGGAATTATAAACCAAAGGATATTCTTTGGGATGATGGAGTTTGACATCGCTGGAACCTGTTTTGCTGCAGTACAAGTAAGAAATGGAACACACTGAGAACCTTAAAATCTAGTCTCAAAAGTGAAAAAATGACAATTTTCATATCTACTTGCAGCTAGAAATTTACCATGTGCTGAAGAAGATTATGCACCTTCGCCAAAAGATATAGAACACAGTTGATCTATATATAGTTAGACATTGAAAAATTTTAGACTCTAAAGCAGAAGAGGCTTCTTTCTTCTTGCCGTGGACAAAGATTTAAAAAGCATAACGCTTTAGAGTTTTTTCACTGCTTGCAACTCTTCATTTCTCTATCTATTCTAAAGAAAATAATAATTGACAAAAAAGATTTTAGGTATTTACAAAAGCTGTCATATCAGCAGGCCGTGCCTTGTGTCTTCAGTATCATGCCCATCTTGCAAAAACAGATTGGATTTCTCTCATCATCCCTCATAATCTCTAAATTATGTACGTTCAATTAATCTGAAAGTTCACAATACTACTTTGATTTTTCTCTCATCTTCCCAATTAACGGCTCAGATGGGCTGACGAGGGATAATGAGAAAAAATGATAAGGAGGGGATCTACTTCCTAAAAAAATATAACAGTGAGATACTGCAGTATAATGCCATATAACAACAGCACACACGTTCTTAGATGCTTCACACTCTCCAAAACAAAGTTACAGAAATAATCTTCTAGTTCATTTAAATGAAGGCAAGTGGATGGGCTACTATTTGCTACAGAAGAAACATAGCCGTCGTCCTTTTTTTCATTTTTTTTTTTTTAAAAAAAAAAACCATCCCAACGAAATATGCTTGCTATGCTCTGGTAAGAAGATTAAATGCATCTTAGTGTAATATTTGCTAGTCTATCCCATCTCGCAAAGAAGCAGCTAGATACACGTTAATTGACCACAACATGCTTTTAAGGGACGCCTGGCTCCTAGAAGAAAGAATCCCAACGTTAATCTTGTATCTTAACGAGTCACAAGAATTCATCAAAAAGAGAATCCCTTTTCTATGAAGTCTGTATAACAATATGCATGTTGCTTCAATGCAAGAGGGAACAGTGGCCGAATAACAAGAAAAATTTGGAGCTAGTTTCTCAAGTGGAGTTGACAGAAGAGATAGCTATAAGTTGCTTCCTGGGGGCAGTGAAAAATGATATTGAAGCACCTGTGAGGATGTTTGGACCAAAAGGTTTAGTCAATACCTTATACCATGTATTTTGTAAGATTGCAAGAAGCTACCATTAATGCCGTACACGAGGATTCTTTCACTTACTATGAACAATCATATTCTGTTTCTTCTATTAATTTCAAAATCCTATTTCTAATTAATTCACAACCAAAACCTTTTCAAATCCATGATAAACCCTCGACCTTTGTAGACAAGGATACCCTTAATTCCAGACTTTCTCAAATAGCAGAGAAGCCTTTGATCATGAGTCAAGCCTTCGTGCATAATGAGGGGGAAGAGGACAAAATAAACATTGCAAGGATTGATTCAAACAACAATGGATGTCCATGAGAAATTTTCCAGCACCTGCTAAATTTTGAACAAAGGTTCTGAAGCATACCCTGTTGCAAAGACGCAAACTGCAAATCCTTAACCTTCTTCTGACAACAATTTGCAGGTTGTTATATGGCAAAGGTCCTTTTACAGGTAGGTAGTTGTTACTTGAATTACGAATATTTCTCATTAGTTTATATGGCAAGTCCAGGGCAGGCAAATCAGACCTGTAAGAACAGACCAACACAGAATGGATTTAGAGCACGAATATAGCAATGAACTTTACAAAACCATGAAAAATAAATTTAGCTATCTATATTGTCCACCCATCAACTGTCTTCGATTTTTTTCCAAGTATCTAATTCATTTTCACTTCAAAACGGCTGTAATGATGAAAATGATGCTCACATGCAGAAAGCACTGAGTATATATAACTGGTCTTTAAAAAATACCTCCAATCAGTACCCGATTCAAGGAACTTGGGTAAAAAAATAAAAATAAAAAGGAGAGATTATGAGAGGGACACACGAAACACAAACTAATAAATGTTTTGTCTATGGTTCTCATATCAGAACTAAAACAATCACTCTCCTATGTTTTGTCATCGTTCATACAAAACAGTAATAATTTGAAGGTCAACTCTCAATAATTAATCAACTCACAGTCATAATATATATGCAGCTCATAGTCCATAATTAAAGATCTCTTTTGGCTTATGAGTTATGACCATCATTTGGAAATGAAACAATTTCACGAAAAACAGACTGAAAAGTTACAACACAGTCATGAAGGAGAAGGAAAACCAAACAAGCAACTGCATGCTGAAATTTCTCAAGAAGACCAGATAAGCAGAAAAACCAAAATTTCACTTCAAAACAAAAATTCAACAAGTCAGCAAGGACCTGTAAATCAGTTAAACCGCTCATAATTGGAACACTATTTTGGCATGGTACTTACTGTGAGGAAATATATTAGGGATTACGGTTAGATCCATATAATTAGGGATTATGGTAGATCCATATATTTAGGGATTACAGTTAGCTTATTAGTTTGCTTATATAAAGGCCTTCTTGTACTTTCTTTTAATTCTGAAGAATAAATAATATTTAGATTATTTAATTACATGGTATCATAGCTAGATTGATCTTGAAGACAAAAGAGTTCAGTTTTGTTCATCCGGCGCTGGTGACTCACTGCTCTCTCTAAAATTGTATCTCCTTCATGCTCCACCGTCATTGCTTCGAGCATTGAATCAAGAGAGAGTTGGAGAGGCTGCAAGTCACCAGCGTCACTTTCATCATCGTCGTCTGTTGTCAGCCTATCGTTGGAATATCTTCATTTGAGTGTTTGGTTCCTTCTGCATCAGTAAACAAAGTGAGAACGAGAGAGAGAAAGGAGAATACGTGTTCTGTCGCTGACGCTATCTTGGAACACGTGCCACCCCACCGGCATCCCCACCTTCCGATCGACGAACGCCTGAAATTTGGTGGCCGTCTGACGCTTCTACGACGACACGTGGTGTTCACGCGCTTGACTGGCAGACTCACGGTGACGGCGCGTGAGACGGTATTTTCTCCGGCGACTTCCTGTTTTAGTCGCCTCTTCTCATTTCCGGCCATTTCCGGTGATTGTTGCATCTTCCGGTGAATGTTTGAATTTTCCGACGAGTCTCCATACTCCGGTGAGAATTTCCAGATTCCGGCTACATTTTTCTCCTCATTTCCGTTGACTTCCGACTGGTTTTGTGGTCTAGGTTCATCGTTTTCTGATTATGGAGCACAGCTAGGTTATCAACCCTAGTAACGTAGAGCACAGTTCTTCATCAACGACCTATCTCCTCTTCGACGTTGTCATCGTCGTCGAGCCTGTCATCGTCGTTGGTGGTAGTTCCTTTGTCATCGTGCCACCCATCCGACGACTGGTCCCGTCGTCCTCAACTGTTTCTGACACAATTCTTCATCAACGACCCATCCTCTTCGACGCTGACATCGTCGTCGAGCCTCACATTGTCATTGGTGGTAGTTCCTCTGTCATCGTGCCTCTCAACTTGTCCAACGATTGGTCCCGTCGTCCTCAACTCATCCGACGACTAGTCGCAGCCGTTGGCCGTCTCCCAACGTAGTCGAGTATTTGCTGCTCTCTAAATAGGCCTCTGAGACTCGAGAAGTACAAGCTTAAGGGGGAGTGTCAGTAGTATAAAGTTGTATAAGCAAGTTGGACATGATTAACATCTATGATCCAACTTGAGAGGGAGTGTGAGAATATTATGCATTTATTATGGATTATTTAGAGTAGTTATTATCTTATTATTATATTAGATATAGGTATATCATATCTTAGAATATTTCCTATTATATCTTAATCAGTTTGATTGATTTTGATTTGATTAGATTTTATGAGATTCTAGGGTTAGCTCTAGGTTTGTCTATATAAAGGCTTATATGTACTCTCTCAGATTAAGAGATTAAGAATTATATTTCTTCCTCAAAGTTCACATGGTATCAAAGCTTCAGGTTCCTTTATTCTTCCTTTGAATTTGGTATTGTTCTGTGAACAGTAACGAGTCTGGTACTGTTCATAGAACAGTGACCGTGACTCGTCACTGTTCACAGAGAGAGAGTATGTGTTGCGTGGTGATAGAAAATTTTGAAAAAAAAGGGGATCCCAATTCCCCAAAGCTGCTGAATGTTGTCGTTTGGGTTGCTTTGGCATGGAATAATTTGTGGTGGTACGATTTAGGCTTTCAGTTTATTTTTTGTTGAAGAATTTCTATGTGGTGGGAATTTTAACGATGGGGAGGAGATGGTGAATTGTGACGAGTGCGGCGTGTGGGTGCACACGTGTTGCTCTTGCTACAGATTGTTGTGTTGCCATCTCGTTACGTGGTTGACTTTTGTGGTTCTTCTTGATTCAGGTTGGTTTTTCATGTGTTTGCATCTGTTGTGCTTTGCGACTTCTGTTAGTTGGACATTTTGGGCAATTATTTGCTGTTTGGTGGTCCTTGTGTGACATGTCTGTTCTTTGCCTTCGGTGAGATGTTTGGCAATTATTTGCTATTTGGGGGTCCTTTTGTGACCCGTTTGTTGTTTGTCTTTGGTGAGACGTTTGGAGTATTATTTGATCTCAGGTGAGACGTTTGGAGTATTGTTTGGTCGCATGTGAGACCTTTTGATGTTTGTCTCTGGTGAGGTGTTTGGAGTATTGTTTGGTCCCTTGTGGGACAATTCGTTGTTGTAGCTTCTACTCTAATTTGGTTTTTTCTTTGTTGTTCGAGCCCCTGGTGAAGTTGGTAGATTATTACCTTTTTTGAGTTCTCGACTATGGATAATTATTTTCTTGAAGATCAATTGCTGCATGTGCAAGCTACTTCAAGCTTGAGGGGGAGTGTTGAGAATATCAAGTGTATGAATATTAATTAATTATTATTAGGAATATATCTTAAGATATTATGATTTAATTAGATTATATTATAATAGATTTTAGAGCTCACAGATTGAGTATCTTTGTAACAAGTTGGACATGATCAATATATATGCTTCAACTTGAGCGGGAGTATTAGGAAATATATTAGGGATTACGGTTAGATCCATATAATTAGGGATTATGGTAGATTCATATATTTAGGGATTACAGTTAGCTTATTAGTTTGCCTATATAAAGGCCTTCTTGTACTTTTTTTTAATTCTGAAGAATAAATAATATTTAGATTATTCAATTACACTTGCAGATAGATCATCCTAAAGAGAGATAGAGAGTGGATGAGATCTACTAACATGTGAATCCCACCTGTTCTCTTTCTCAGTTTTTTCTCTAACAAAATGGTCCATTTGCAGCAGAGGATCTAGATTCCAACATGACAAGCGCCTAACAGAGCTTGAACGAAAAAAAAAAATTACAAGGGTAAAGGTACACATTCAACCAGTAAGACAAAGGGTAAGAATAATCATGCTTGAAATTGAATTGCAATTTGCTAAATGACTTCATTTAATGTGATGGTTCAGCAAACGAACCAGCAAAATGGAAACACACTCACTACAACCCCAACTTGAAAATAATTCAGAAAATAATTCTAACTTAAAATCACTATACAGAACATGCAATTGTAAATTAGCAGAGTACACAAATATTTGTCAATCAGAAATTCACATGTTATGTCTCACCACAGTGCCTTGAAAAAATTCTCGACCGAAAGATGATTGTTGGACAAATAAAATAAAGCATGTAGGTACAAAAACGCATAAAAAATGTCAAGCTGCTCTAGAAATTTGAAGTGATAAGTAGTAACAGAAGTTTCAAAGAAAACTAGTTGGATCTTCATGCATATAACTGAGCAACTCATTGGAACAAGAAAAGCCTACAATGCTAATGCTACCCTTCAACCATCAAGATCTGATTAAGGGGTAAGAAACTTACCCTGTTATTCTTCCATGGCGCATGCCAAAAAGGGCGTGGCCATTTACTACTCAAAACAGATGTTGATAAATTCCTGTAATGTACAAACTAAAACCATTTAGTCAAATAAGATAATGACATTGAATGTCAATCATGAGTCATGTATAATTGAAATCCTACAATGTAAAATGCAAACAAAAATATTGAGAAAAGAGCACAAAATAAATAACACAACCAACAATTTATATATTATACTCTTTTCAGAGAATAAAATGAGCATCCATAACTATGAATTGAAAATTATTCTTAAATCTCTTAAATTATAGAACAAATGGGAAGAGCTAAAACCTTTCAGAAGTACCAGGGGCAGAAATAACTGCTGTACTTTTGCTTGCAAAACCAAGATCGTTCCTGTTGAAAAACAAAAACATAAGCAGGACGTGACATTAATAATATTTTTCCAAAAAAAACCTGTGTGCTGAGTGCAAGGGCGAGTCAGTATGCATCAATGAATCAACATTATTAATTCCACTCTTCAACTATAAATAATATCAATATCAATATAATATTTAAATCTATAGAGAATTGTACTATTAACAAGCCATGAATAGGATAGCTCCTCTTAAATTCTCTGAAACATTTTTTATTCTTTCAACTTTCCCCGCACGTTTCATTGGGCTCTACGCAACTTTAATTTTATTCTTTCAATATTTCTTCACACATTTAAATAGAGTTTAATCCTGTTTATCGCACAAAGAAAAAAAAAATCTTGTTTCGAAAAAAATTAAAATCTCTCCACATGATAAAAATTAAAATGAAAAGAAAAGTCAAATGGAAAAGAGAATTTCCTAAGCAATTGTATCTTTATGAGGTTTTGAAAATAAAATGTCTTACCTTTTTTGTCATAGTTAAGCTATATAATCTTTAAGCTGCTTAAAAAAATCCTCATAACATAAAAAATTAAAATAATAGCTTTCTCCAAGTATATGTAAATCAAACAGGCCCTTCATATGATACTTTGGAATCTCATATACAATCAGATCAGATGGCAAATTACAAAAGTATGCAAAACCTAATCATTCTCAACAGTTGTAAAAGGCTGTTGTTTCAGAGATCACAAAAATGAATAATCTAAGTATCACATACAATCAGATAATATATCAAATTACAAAGCTATGCAAAAGAAAGTGATTTTCAACAGCCATAATAGTAATCTAAGTACCCCAGAAAAACAGTGCGACAAGAGGGAGTATACGATGCTGCAGCTGACATAGATGGGCCAACTACCACAGCAATTTGTGCTGCTACTTTCTGAGGATCTTTGGAATCTTCTGGACCTATGAATGATGACAAGGAACAATTATCCAAATTAGAACCCTAATAAATAGCCTCTACAATTGATGTAAGAAGAATTCCATGGGAAAATGCTATCAGCAGTTCACAAAGAGTTGAAAGGGGGAAGAAGATAGCAGAAATAATGACATAAATCAAAAGTTTCATAAATAGGACTGAATTTCAAGAGGACCAGCCAAAATGTGATGAAGACTAAGAACCAAGAACCATATATGAACTACAAATAAAATCACTATTGAGAAACTATATGATCATCATTTACAAGTCAATTATGCCGTATTAAATTCAGCTAGCATTCTTGCTAGAGAACGCATATTGTAGACCAGAATGATAATTACGGTTACAATACCTGGAAGAGCTAATGCATAATAATTATTGACGAGGTTGATTAGTAGTGCTTTTGATTCCAGCATACTCCACATTTACCTAAGTTTCAATAAGTAAGGGGAAACAACTTAAAAGATACTCAGATATATCTTGAGTTTGACAAATCGCTTTTGGAGCCAACTGGATAACTCTTTTGACGCAGGTCAGCAATTTCAAATGAAGACCAAAATATTCAAAGGCAACACCATACTACTCTACAGAATTAAAAACTCCCCAACTTTCTACCACCTGAGTAATGCAAATTTTCTTGCTGTATCACAAAACACTCAAGAAAGGGGAGAAATAGACAATAATGGTGTCTGGGGACTGAAAAGAACACATAAAAAAGTCACAACTTAAAGATTAGACATTAACGAAAATAATCATGACCAGAATCAGAATACTAAAAGGGAATGCAGATCTTAATGCTCTAAATCCCCAGCAAATTTCATTCATAGAATTGAAATCAATATTGTACTGCAAAGACTCTCAACCATAGAAATTCTAAGAATTGAAACCATAGCAGAAAGACAAAAATTTCACTTCAAGACAAAAAATTCAATAACTCAGTGAAGACCTTGAAATCAATTAAATCAGTTACTATTAAAATTGGAAACTCAATTCTGGCATGAGACTTACGATTAAATCAGAATATAAGAAGCGGAAATTTTACCTGTCTCAAAAGATAAAGAAACAGAATTCACTAGTTGCCAAAAAGAATTCAGTTCGCAAAATTAGTATGAATACAGACTCTATCATCACCAATAATCACCACAAGAGCAGACCCCACTTCTGAAATGATGAAATCGATTTGCATCTCTCACAATGATCTCTCGCTGAAAAACCTTCGATATATATTTGATTGCATTATGGCAATCTCCGCACACCCTAAGGTTTTTAATTACCCTTATGGTGGTCAGTGGCGGAGTGCTTATGAGCCCAAAAGCAATTGCTAGCTTCTCGCTATGATAATATAGAGCACGTTCTTTTTCCTCATCTTCGATATCAACCAGTACAAAGTCTGTATCAGGAACATATCCTCCTCCTCTGATCTTCTTTATCATATACTCAACCATATCATATATCAAATCAGCTTCTTCATGTGATCTATCACCAGCTACGAACAAATGCACCTTGTTCTTCACATCCACCCAGCTAAATCCTGGATCCTTCTTAACATTAATATTTTTCATCATATTTCTAGCACTTGACACATTGTCCCATTGGTTGGCAGCTGCATAGATATTGGATAAAAGAACATAAGCTGCTGAATCGGATGGCTCCAATGAAAAAAGCTTTTCAGCCACACGTTTTCCTGTCTCTTTGTCCCCTTGCACCCTACAAGCGTTAAGCAGTGTTCTATACATTGAAGCAGATGCTTTAAAGGGCATTGATCGCATCAACTTTTCAGCTTCCTGAATATGCCCTGCACGGCTAAGGGCATCAACAAGACAAGAATAATGTTCAACCTCCGGCTCAACACCATAATCTTCCTGCATGGAATAAAAATTTTCATAGGCTTCAGATACTAAACCAGAATGGCTACAAGCAGAAAGGACTCCAATGAAAGTAACTCTATCTGGCATTACACCCGAAGATTTCATTTCTTTGAAAAGGCAGAGGGCTTCTTCAGCATTTCCATGTTGAGCTAATCCTACCAACATTGCATTCCATAAGGCAATACTCCTCCTGTTCATTCGTTTAAATAAGCCAAATGCATCTTCTATGTTCCCACACTTGGCATACATGTCAACAAGTGCAGTCATGACATAAGGATCTGAAGCACAATTCAACTTTATCACATTTCCATGAATCTGTTTCCCCTGTTCCAATGCAGTCAAAAGTGAACTAGCCTTGACAAGCGTGGCAAACATATACTCATCAGGTTCCACCCCAGCAAGCCTCATCTGATGGTATATAAAAGTAGCATGTTCCTCTTCTCCATTTTCCACACATCCTGAAATCATGGTAGTCCATGCAACATCATCAGGAGTCGGGATCTCATTGAAGGTTCTCTGTGCACATTCCAATTCTCCACACTTTAGATACATGCCTAGAATACCACTAATGACGTACAAATCTAAATTGAACCCTCTTTTTATAACAATAGCATGAATTTGCTTCCCTTGTTCAAGCCCCACCATGCATGCAGAGGCTTTGGCTACATTTGCCAAGGTAATTTCATCCGCCCTCTCTCCACTATTATGGAGCAGACTGAAGAGCCTCAAAGCTTTGTGATTGTTGTTGCTCATTATGTACCCAGACATCATGGCGTTCCAAGTTGCCAAATCAAATTCATCTTGGTATTCAAAAAGTAACTCGGCATCCTCCATCATTCCACTCTTAGAATAGACATCAATCAGCGATGTCAAAACAAAGGAATCAACGTTAATACCAGTTTTAATTGAAAGAACATGGATCTGTTTGCCAAGATAGAATCCTTCTTCAAGAGAGGAACAAGCCCTAAAAACACTTGCAATGGTGAATTGATCCGGCATTAGACCACTTCGTAATAAATCAATAAACATGCCTACAGACTCCTCCTCAACACCACTCACAGCACAACCTGATATCATTGTGTTCCATGATATTAAGTCTACTTCTTTCATTTGACTGAACATTCTTTTAGCATTGTATATAGAATCCGACTTTATGTACATATTGAGAAGACTATTTGCAACAGATACAA
The DNA here is from genome assembly GCA_019022615.1 of Acacia melanoxylon. Classification (NCBI taxonomy): domain Eukaryota; kingdom Viridiplantae; phylum Streptophyta; class Magnoliopsida; order Fabales; family Fabaceae; genus Acacia; species Acacia melanoxylon. The sequence continues at coordinate 7,367,723 of JAFJYJ010000011.1, forward strand.
CTTGATCCAACCCTGATTTTACAACTATGCCATGAATCTGTTTTCCCAATTCAAGATGGTTTATACTTGCAGCAACAGAAAGAATCACAACAAGTGTCAGGCTATCATATGCTACTTTCGATCTAATCATATCTATAAAGCAATCAATAGCTAACCAAGTTTCACCCACTTGGTGGTAGTGGGACAATTCCTTGTTCCACGTGATAACATCAGAATCGTCATCACAAAGAAACATCTTTGTCATATAAGCTTGAAGCTGACTTAACAGCCTTTCAAATTTATGTTTTCCTATGCCCATAAGAAGAGTACGGACGCTGATATTATCAGGACGCAGCCCACTTCTATGAAACGAGGAGAAGAGATGCAGCACCTCATCCACAAGACCCATTTCCACATATGCCTTCAGCATGACATTCCACAACACAACATCCCTTACAGGCATTCCGTCAAACAAGATACGGGCCTCTCTGATTTGTTGAAATTTAGAGTATATATTCACCAAAGCCCCAGCAACAAACACATCCCATTCTAGTCCAATCTTGACGGCATACCCATGCACAGCCTCTGAAGCCCAGGAATAACCTGAGAGCTGACACATCTTAAACACGGGGGCCAGCGTATGACGACTAGTTGAGACGACAGAATTACGGAGAAGGCGGAAAAGGTAAAACCCTTCTTGAATATTCTCAGTCTCAGCATGTCCAGCATCCGCATATGCAGCGAGAATGGCATTCCAGGTAACAAGGTCTCTTTCAGGCGATATATCAAACAGCCGACGTGCTGACAGTAGTGACCCACATTTGTTGTACATGGTGATGAGATTGTTGATTAAAAAACGATCCGGGCACTGTTCTGATTTCAGTATACGCGCATGTGCACACTTTCCAAGTAGCAAGTTGGAGGTGGCAATGGCGCTGCGAAGAACGGAAAACCATATAGAATAGGACGAAGAACATGACGAATATCGCAAGGACCTAAGAAGGCCAGAGTTGTGAGTAGGAAGGAAGGCAACGGCAACTGCACTAGGAATGGGTTGCAGATGCATTGTTGAAATTCATTCTCAGTCTTCTATTAGCATCAAACATCCACTCTTTCTATTTTTCCCTCATCTGACTTACAGAAGTATCGGTATTGAATGTGTTCAACTTCATTCAACCTATTAGCTGGTTCTGGCATCACTTTCTTCTTGATATGAATTAGCAGTAGCTTCTAATAAACAGCGTTGGTCATCAAATTCCAATAACTTCATTTGCAGAAGAGTGGCTAAGAAACTGATTTACTTGAGCAAGACCATATTCGATTAACAGTAAAGTTTTCATAGCCTGACGGAGCATTTGAACGTAAGCGGGGGACGAAGCCTGATCTTGTTCAATGAAAAACCCACCCGCTAATTCGAAATATATATTTTTTTGCCAGATACCCAAAATCGACTTCGAAGGCTCCGGCTCGTTTGGAGGCATCGTGTGCTGGTTTGGTTTGGCTTTTTGCAGCCCCAAACGCGCAGAAGCAAAAAGCTGGTTGGGATTAGCGGCGCGCATTACTCTCGCGGTGAAGTCGAACCGCTTTTTTTGAAGAAGAGTCACAATTCAATGAAGTTATTATTTGGATTACTTTAGAAGGGAATGACTTTTGTTTTTGATGTATTGTTTTTATAGACTTTTTTTTCTGATGGATTTTTTTTATGTGATTTATATTTAGGATAATGGTGACAGAAGTGGGTCTAAAATAAAGAGATGTGTCTAAAAAGTGGCTTCAAAATCTGAAGCCATCAAGATCTAAAACTATGTCAAACAGTCAATAATATAGCTTCTACTTTCACTGGGTTTCTGATGGACTATTTGAGCTTTTAAAGCTATCCCAAACTGGCCCAAAAAAGAACATAATTTATCATATACCAGATAAATTTGTAAGAAGAATGTGAACGTGTTTTTTAATATCAACTCAAATACACCCAGACTTTTGGATCAGGTTTGGTCTTTTATCCTTGCATTTACCTATATGATGCGGGCCGTCAGGATCAAATCTGGACGGTCTAGATTTTTTTTTTTACTGCTGCTTTTTGAATAAAAAAAATTGATTTTTGAAAAAATGTTAGTTGAGAGATTATCTTTATTTTAGATTCTCTATCCATTAAAATATTTTTTTTAAAAAAAATATAAAGTAAAAAAAAAATAGGGAAAATTCCATTTAAATACCATTTGAATTTGCAAAACCCCCAGAGGTACTAAGGACCTATGAGGGATATGCAAATTCGGGTGAAATTACCTTTTTGCCCTTACTTTTAAATAAATGGAAAAAATAAAAAAAGCCCCTCACGGGGAGGGCCGCCGGGAGGACCACCGCGGCGGCCACCGGTAGGGGTGGGTTTTTTTTTTTTTTGGGAGGGGTGGGGTTTTTTTTTGAAAAAACAAAATTATTTTTGAAAGTGTAGGGGGTGGGGTCGAACCCCCATTTTTTTTTAACAAAAACAAAACCAGGTTAGGTTACTTTTAATTATATATATACATTAATAAATATATATATTCTTCTTAACAATTTTTCAATTGTATTTACCATTCCACAAAACGCGAATTACCATTCCACAAACGCGAATTACCATTCACTGAGCGTCAATTACCATTACTTTCCCAGGTTGTCATTTTTTACTCTTTCATGTATGTTATGGATAACAAAAAAATGACACTTTAACCATTCCACAAAACGCCAATTACCATTCCACACAACGCGAATTACCATTCCACAGAACGTCAATTACCATAATGCCATTTAAATAGCGTTTGTGGAATGGTAAAAATGTCTCAGGATGCCATTATGGTAAATGTCATTTTTTACTTTGTGGAATGGTAATTCGCGTTGTGTGGAATGGTAATTGGCGTTTTGTGGAATGGTTAAAGTGTCATTTTTTTGTTATCCATAACATACATGAAAGAGTAAAAAATGACAACCTGGGAAAGTAATGGTAATTGACGTTACGTGGAATGGTAATTCGCGTTGTGTGGAATGGTAATTCGCGTTTTGTGGAATGGTTAAAGTGTCATTTTTTTTGTTATCCATAACATACATGAAAGAGTAAAAAATGACAACCTTGGAAAGTAATGGTAATTCGCGTTGTGTGGAATGGTAATTCGCGTTTTGTGGAATGGTTAAAGTGTCATTTTTTTTGTTATCCATAACATACATGAAAGAGTAAAAAATGACAACCTTGGAAAGTAATGGTAATTGACGTTCTGTGGAATGGTAATTCGCGTTGTGTGGAATGGTAATTCGCGTTTTGTGGAATGGTAAATACAATTGAAAAATTGTTAAGAAGAATATATATATTTATTAATGTATATATATAATTAAAAACAAGTAGCATTTAACCGGCTACTTGGTTTTTTGTGTTGGGGGTGGGGGTTGAACCCCACTCCCTACACTTTCAAAAATAATTTTGTTTTTTCAAAAAAAAAAACCCCACCCCCTCCCAAAAAAAAAAAAAAAACCTCTAAAAAAAAAAACCCCCCACCCCCACCCCGTGGCCGCCGGCCGGTGGTTCTCGGGCCGCCGCCCGGTGGTCCTCCGCGGCCGGCCCTCCGGTGAGGGGCTTTTTTATTTTTTTCATTTATTTAAAAGTAAAGGCGAAAAAGGTAATTTCACCCGATTTGCGATATCCCTCATAGTCGCCCTTAAGACTCTCCAGTCTTTTTTACAAATTCGGAGGGCCTCTGCAGGGGTTTTCAAAATTGAATGGTATTTAAATGGAATTTCCCCAAAAAAATACCATCCAAAGGCATGGAATCTGATTCCCCAGACTTTTCCCACATCGTGAGTTTGTAATGGTCAAATTGAAAAGCTCTCCCGCGCTAATTAAAACAACATACCCTTAATTTTTGTTTGTTTTGGCTGCGGGCCATAGGGTGAAGAACGTTAGTTCAGATCACCGGGTTGAGAATCCAAACAAAAATAATTATCCTCGAACCACGTCGTTGCGTCAGGTTGTGGAAGAGGAAATAAAACAAAACAAAAAAGTTGAAATAAAAAAAAAAAATTGGAACCTCTTTTTTTTTATTGGAAAAATTCTAGAAAAATAACTTCAAATATCAAAATACAAAATCAGTTTTAGTCTCTACAATATAAATATGTACTACCTCTTGTCCTAAATATAGGACATATTTTGTAGTATAATTTGCACTACAAAATACGTCTTATATTTTGGATTAGAGGAGTATTAATAATGAAATTCATGTTTTTAAGTCATTTTACATCTAAATTTGTTTTTTCATTAATCATCTAATCAAATTTCAATTTATTTACTTGATCAAAGTTTCCCTCTCGAGGTTCAGAAGACAAATGATTCTCACCTCTCCAACAAGACAATAAGTGTGATTCTCAGAATTCGAACTTGTGTTCTCCCTTTTATATAAGGGTGATGCATTTTACATCTTTAACCAACAGTTTGTTGGTAAAATGACTTTTTATATATAAGTCAATCTGAACATTAAATTATTGACTAAAGAATAAAATTCAAACATAAATTACATTATAGTCTCTAACCTTTACAACATTGGGCCTATTTGGGTTAGTGGTGGGAGCGGTAGCTTAAAAGCTATCTGACTTTTATAAAAGCTCGGTAGGTAAAAAGTCAGGTTGTAAATGTGATTTGTATTTGGATTACTCATTTAGCTTTTGCAGAAGTGTTTTTTTTTTTTTTTTCAAACTGAAGAGTATTTGGATTATTATTTAAAAAGTGAGTTAAGATGGAAAATAACTGAAAGGGCATGAATCTTGTTGAATGCCACATATATATTAATTGTATATGTTGTGATAATTGAAGATACAAATTTAAATTTGATAAAAAGGTTAAATTATTATTCCTTCCAGTCCTAAATATATGACAAAATTTGACTTTTTTAGAGAGATTAAGAAAACTAATTCAAATTATTCTAGAGTATTTTTATTTTTCCCCAAATAATTAGTTTGACTATTTAAATTATTATTATTTTTTATGTTTTTATTTTGCCACATTTTCCTTTTTTTTTTCTCCCTCCAAGATATTTTTTGGAGCAATTAGATGAAAAGGGACTTTTTTTTTTTTTGGGAAAATCCATATGGGGGCCTTTTTGGAGAAAAAATCCCAAAAAGGGCCCCAAGATTATGAAAATCCCATAATGGGATTTTCAGAATCTCCCTTGACAACTAAATCAATACATGTTAACAACTAAATCAGTCATATTAACAACAATATTTTAACAACTAAATCAGTCACATTAACAATAATATCAGCCTCGATTAACAACTATATCAACCATATTAACAACTAAATGCATTCGAAAATCGGGGATTTTCATAATCTTAATTTTTTTGGGATTTTTTTTCTCCAAAAAGGGCCCTTAAATGCATTTTCCCTTTTTTTCCCACTGTGTGAACTGATTGAAGCCGAGAGTCACGTGTTGCACTTCATTTCCGAGGCCAACAATTCATCTTCTTTCTTCCAAGTTCCCAACAGTTCTTCTTCTTTCTTTCACGACTCGGTATGGCTCTCTCTCTCCTCATTGTGTCTCTCTCCTCAACGCGACGCTACCAAAGCTCCCAGGGCGAGCTTCTGCGATACTGAGCTTTTCCATTGCCGCTGCAGAAAAGCTGTGTCACCAAAATGCGGACCAAACCAGAACTGCCACCGCATTATTGAGGCTGCCGAGCTTTTCCATCGCCACCGCTCCCCACCGCTATCCTACCGCTCGATCCAAACAGGCCCATTGAAGTTAACAAAAGTCAGGTGTAAAAAAGTCACTTTTATTTTTTTAAAAATAATTTCAAACAAGCCCATTTTCCCATGGATTAATGATCCCCTCCCATGCGTTGGGCTATAAACGAAATCACAAAAACTAAAAAGGGTGAATGAAATTAACAAAAAGGTTAAAATACACCATAAAGACAATAGAGGTGCTGAACCGTATTCCTCGTGCCCTGAATGGGTTGGCAGATGCACCAGCAAAAGAGAGACTTTTGCATTCCTCTATTTTGACTATTTGTCAGGATAAATTATAGACTGTTTATAAATGATTGTATAAGACTTGATTTTTTTTTATATTTTATTAATATAGAAGGCTGAAACCTCTCCTTTACCAAAAAAAAAATGTGGTAAGGAAAATGAGTTAGTAAATACACATAAAAAAGGATTAATAAATACATAATTGAATTTACAAAATTGATTCTATTGAAAATACTATTTTAAAGAATAAGATGATTTATTTATATATTGTTACTTAAAACAATGAAACATGATTGTGTGTATTTAATTTAATGAAAAACACTTTTGGATGGGAACAAAAAGAAAGAACGATGCTTTTGAATGCTATTTATAGTAAGTTTATTTTAGCGAAAATAATACCAAGTCAAAGATATATATATATATATATATATATATATGGGTTTAAACTTCTCATGTTGCATAAGAAGAAGATTCTTACACACATATGAAACGGTGGGACCCACATATAGATATATAATGCTATTATTATATATATATATATATATATATATGTCTCACCATTTCATGTGTGTATGACATGAGAATACACTTCTCCTACAACATGAGAAGTGTTTTTCCCATATATATATATATATATAAAATTTCACAACTTGTTAATGACACTTCTAACAAGTTAATTAAATACCTACTATTAATAAGTTGTGTGATTTTTCTAATATTATTTTTCTTGGTTATGACTTTATGTCACTTTCCTTTATTTTATATTCTCTATTTTTTCCTCTTCTTTATTCTTCTGTCTCATAGTCCTATGTTTTTTTTACAATTTTTTAAAACTGACCCAATAGCCTACCAAACCAATGAGTTACACAAGTTTCTCCCGAGTTGCCCCGGGTTACATCGAGTCACCTCCGGTTGAGTTTCCATCGAGTTGAGTGCTTAACTGAACCGGTTAGGTGGCTGTGTGGCTGATTTTGGTCTGAGTTTTAAAACAATATGATCTTACATTAAGTAGAAGAGAAATATAATTTTAATCTTGACTTTTATTTGAGAAGCCTTTTCTCTAGAGTTTTTTTTTTTTTTTGGCTGAACCCGTTTTGACATGTTAATTTCATATTTGTTTTTTAATTACTTAAACCTTCCCTTCCCAGCCACATCTTCCGTCATTCTTTACTCAGAATATACCCAAATTACAGATCTACTATAATCAACACAGGTCTTTCATGATTAAATCACATCCAAAACTACTCAAGCAATAACCAAGGTAGAGATCTTCATCACTCAGAATCAAAGATAAATCAACCCCAACAAATCAGCCCGTAACTTGAAAAAAAGACTCGTGGAAAACCCAAACTAGAAGGGTGATCCATCGAGCAAAACACATACATAGGAGCGCAAAAAAGGAATAGATGAGCATTATTGTTGGTCAAAAGGTTCAATTGTTTAACAGAAAAGCAAGGTAGATATAGATGCTAGCTGCTGAGCTTGTTCAAGATTTCTCTGTTATCAAACCCGGACTGCCTCAACCCGTTCAGAAGCCGGTCCGGTTTGATAACCTTTGAATGTGATAGCCTCTAGGCAATGTTGTTGACAGTGGTAAAGAACCAATGCATAATAATTAAGAGATAAAATTCATCACTCACAGTTCCTACAGACACTATTGTCAATTTTGTCGTATATAGATGATTTTCTGACAGCAAAGCGAGAAAAATAGTAACTAGAAGAAGCTTTTAGCTTATATATTGAATAGTCAAAAGTGACGGCCAATGTCAGAGAGAGCTACTTCTCTCTCTTGTCATCAGGAAACCCCTCAACCTCAAGTGCCAAATGTCAAAAGTTATCAGCTCATGTTATGTTCCACAAACACACTGGTTCATGAACTTACGTGTCTGAACTCATCACTAAGCCAAATAATATGCTTGATTGGAACAAGCAAGCCTTAAAAGTTTTACAAAATTTAAAAGCAACTTTCAATTCTTATTTACTGTATATGAGGCAATATGTAAGAGTAGTTTTATGTCTAATTATATAAATAAGCATTTTGGGGTCCAAACGTGATGCAACCAAGCTAATAATTGTAAAATCAGCGATCAGATCAACACAGATACCTGTGAAACCAATGTCCAAGCTGAAGAAGAAAAGGGAGATCGCTAGAGATCAGTAAAAAGCCTTACCATCAGATTACCAAAGCTGAAGGACGGCGGCGAAGGGAGAAAGCACGGCGGAGGAGGGGGCGGCGAAAGGAATCTATCGAAGAACTGATCGAGGGTCTTGAAACTGTCTGTCTGAGAGATGAGACACGAACGTGTGTGTGTGTGTATTATATATATCCGTTAAGTTACTTGATTCGAACTCGAGAGCGAGAGCAACATGATGTGATCACCAAAAAACAAGTTCCATATGGTGTGTGTGTGTGTGATCTTGACGGGTGTGTATGTATTTATCTGTGTGAGAGAGAGCGGATCAATGGACAGGTTTGATTTGTTGGAAAGGGACGCCCAGGATTTGATGGAGGTTTCGATGATATGGTGGCATCACACAGACCCACGGATGCATCTGATGGTTGTTATTTACAGATGAGCAGGAGATCCAGACGCCATTCTCAACCTTCGCATTTGCCATTCCATATATTCTACCAGAAGATTCAGGAATGATTATGAATTTTATGATGTGACATTCAGAGTATTTTCTTACGGCCTCTTCTGCCTACTAAAAATAGTTATGAAAAATTAAAAAAATACAACTTAAATTTTAAAATCTTGAATCAGTAATTTTTAATAAAGTGAGTTGTCAAATTGATATACTCTTATAGTTAATATACATATATTTTGTAGATAATAAGATTAATTTAATATTCTAAACTTCAAGCGATAATTTTTATATCTTTTTCTCACAATAATTTTCATTTTCAATGTTTAAATTAAACATTTTTTAGTAAATTAAAATCGCATTATTATTGTTCGTATACCCAATTGTAATCATTGCATATAATTTGAAGCATGGCTTTTCGTATATTGTGATTTATGTGTCTAATTTTACGGCTTTTTTTGAGTTAGTATTAAAAAAACACCTTTACATAAGTTGAAATAAAACTTTTATCATAAATTGATCTCGTATACCGTAAATCATGTTAGAAAAATAACTTCTACTGCTAATCTAAACAAGCACGTTGATTGATGATAATGCCAAAATATATAAACTTTTTCATAATAAGATAGGTTTTGAGGGAAAAAAAATCGTCTTGAAATCTTTATTGAGTATTTCTCTTAAATTCGTGTAATAAATGCACTCTACTCGTTCTTTAATTAAGTTTAATTACTATCCTACACGTTCCCCCGATCCATTATGTACGTGTGGATGTGGATGGATCATATAGAAATAATGAACATGCAACTTGTGGAGGAGTGATCAGAGATCACCAAGGAAATTGGATATGTGAGTTTCAACCGAAATTAGATCATACTACGTCAACTGCTGCAGGAATCCATGCCATCTATAGGAGACTTATACTTTGCAAACAATTGGGTTTCAAGAAGATCATGACTTATTCATTAGATGCTATTCATTTGTTATTACTTGATTGTGGGTAAGGTCATCCTTTGAGAGATGAAATACAGGAGGTAAGATCCTTTATCCTTTTACACGAGGATCTACAGATTATTCTAGAGCTGGGAATCAGGGCCGGCCAGCCCGATAGGGCCTGGCCCTACAAGGCCTGGAGTAAGGAAAACATCTGTTTTTCAAAACCCAAAACTCGATAGTACTGTGGTCGGGCACGAAAATTACTATTCTAAATTTTAATTATTTTTCCTTCGATTTTTTTCAAAGAAATATAATTAGTAAATTGAAATCATTAAAGTTTTAATCTATCAAATAAATGTTATCAACATTAATATCTAAACAATATAAATCATTCAACAAATAAACACCTTTATTAATTCGTAATAAAAAACAAATAAACACAAAGAATATTTTTTCCTTTTTTTCAAAAAATATTAAACAAAGGAATTGCTTTATGTATGCCCACAACAAAATGTTTTTCCCTCTTTTGTGTTTGTCTACAAATTCCTTCGGTTCATACATGATTTTTCTTGATGGTAAAAATAATTATACTTATTTTACACAAAATATATTTATAATTTATTACTTATATAATATTGTAATACCAAAGTATATGTTTATTTAATATGAAAACATCTCTTCTTTAAAATTTATAATAACTAATTATGCGTTTTAATACAGAATAATAATAAACATAAAAAAGGGTTATAATTTAAACTATAAAAATCTAAGCAATTACAAATAAACACATTCATTAAGTGGAAATCTAAGTAATTAATTTTTTTTTTTAAAAAGCTATAGTTAAACGGGCGCATACCCAATTTGGCCCAATTCTTTCGGCCTGCAGGCCAATTTCAAATTTTCTCTATTTATTTTTCAAGCTCGAGCCTGCAAGCGCCTGGGAGAACTAAGAACAAAATGGCCCGATGGACTTGGCCCGATTTCCCAGCTCTAGATTATTCATACTTACAGGGAAGCATAAGATGTGCTGATTATTTAGCCCGATCGGCTCAAGAGATGAATCAGGATTTTGTAATTATTTCATCATAACCTATTGAATGTGTTAACTTAGTAAGTCTTAAGTGTGGCGGAATGTGACTAAGATCAGTAAGTGTTATATAATATTAGATTTTTTGTAAACCTCAAACCTTTGACTTGTCGATTTATTAAAAAAAAAACGATTAGTATAATATAGCCAAAAATGTAAAAAAAAAAAAAAAAAAAATTGCCCAAACAGCAAAAAATGTAATTACTTAAACCCGGTGGTATAATTTTTATAGCAGGTAAGTGCTTCTAAATATTAATTAAACCCGTTGGTGTAAAAAAGTCACATTTCCCATGTGATTACGGGAAAAGCTCTCAACTCCCTTATCGTTTATTTTCCTCTTTTTCTTTGTTTATATCTTTAGATTAATTCTAACCGTTGGGATTCAATATCCTATAAAAATATTCTGATAAAAATATAAGGATTAAGGTACAAAAATACATATAAATTTTTTCTACAGTGTACTTAATACCAAATGCTTTTCTAAGAGATAAAAGTAACCATGATCGTTAAATTTAACTTTAGTTTTAGTGATGGGGCCACACTATTATTCTGAAAATACCAGAATGCCCCTAACTAAAAAAATGAGAAATTATAATAAAGGACCAAAGAAAAATAATATTCATCAATAAGGATCATAAAAGTGGTAATTATTTTGAAGGACTATAAATTACAACATTAAAATAGAAAGACTAAATTATCCTTGTGTTATTTCCAAATCCTCTTACAATCATAACACTGTTACTGCAAGTAATAAATGCTATTACATGTGGGCGACACTGTTACAACCATTTCATTTCACTTTTGAAAAGCATATATGCCGGTTAAGCCATATTGTGCTTGTTTGGGAGAGCTTATGGGAGGAGCTTATGCAGCTTTTGGAGTTTATCAAAAGGACTTATGATTTTTTTCCCAAAATTTTTGTTTGGGTGAAAAAAATTGGCAATCGGACTTATGCCTCAATCGGAGCTTATTTTAAAAGCTCCAAATCCTAACTTATGATAAGCTCCAAAAGCACTTATCAATAAGTCACTAAATGCCAATCCTATATAATATTTATTTAATCAAATTATGTATTTTAGTATTAACAAATTTTTTAATTTAGCATTTTTCATATTTTTGGTAATTTTAATTTTAATTTTTTTTTTTCTTATAATTATCTCAAAAGTCACTTATCTATAAGTCATTCCAAACAAGTTTGTACACAATCGGACTTTTCCATAAGCTACTTATGCAATCACCCATCCAAACATAAATCACGTTTCACAATTGGACTTTTACTCAATCGAACTTATACCCAATCGGACTTTTCTATAAGTTCGATTGCCCACCGGCATCCCAAACAAGCCCATTATATCGGGGAAGACGCAGCCTCATATCTAATATGGGATCTAAGTGAGAAACTGAAAGAAAGAAAGAACTTTGATTATGGCGGAGAATACTTGGAAAAGGGAGCGTTTTCGGTGAAGGACCTATAAAGAAACTGAAACTTTAGAAATGAGAAAAAGACCACAGGCTGAAAAGGAAAAAGGGTAATGGCAGATTAATCTTTTGTATTTTTCTAGATTCTCTATTATTTTGGGCTCTTGCGTTGGATGGGAGGAATAGACCAAACAAGGTTCAATATATAAAAAGATGAAGTAGTGAGCATATTGACTGCATATAGCAACAACTCACAGGATGGGTGGATAGATAAATATATCAGCAAAAGAAAGAATTCAAATGAGAGGAATGGATGTTGGGATGCTTTATAAACTTTCCAAATTCATGTGGATGTGCCCTGTATATCCACTTTGTATTGTTTGGAACAGTAGAGATGCTAACTTAGCAGCTGGTCGTTTGGTCAAGACAGGGTCTCGTGGAGGGTCTTCAACTGTTTCCATTTTTCTGTCATTTTTGACTGATTTTATAATCACATGATTTGGAGTGATTGATGTAGAGTTGTAATTTATTGCTTTATTGTTTATGTAACTGAAAAAGAATGATGTTATTTGAATTGATCTTTATTTGTTATTATCCATCAATCATAGTATACGAAATTATTCAAGATTTAGTTAGAGAGAAGACATAAAATCTGGTTAAGGGTAATTTAGTTTTTTTATTTTAATATTTTAATTTGTAGTCCTTCAAAATAATTACCACTTTTATGGTCATTTATAATAAATATTATTTTTCTTAGATCTTTTATTATATTTTTCCCAAAAAAACCCCTCCCCTCCCAACCCCTTAAATAAATAAATTAATTTACCTATTAAAATTTATTGATAGATTAATAATAGTATTTTTACAATGCCAATTAAATCCTAATCATTAAAGTTTTAAGATGAGAATAAAGAATGAAAATAGGTCATTCTTGGGGGGAAAAAAAATAGACATGAAGAAGAGAAGGAGAAAAATGATCACAAATAATCGTAGAATTACATTTACATGCATATCAGTACATGTGTAGGCTTAAATTATCCTCCAAGGCCAGGGCCGATGAACACGTAGGGCTAGTTTGGTTTGGGGGAGGGGGGAGAGGCTAATCTTTGGTCTCCTCTTTACTAAATTACCCTTAGGAACTTTTCAATATTCAAAAAATATACTCTTAACAGAAAGGAATATTCTTTTCATTAATGACAATTTTGTCATTTCCCTACTTTTTACTCCCTTCCCTCAAACCAAACATGCCTGTAGGCTCTGTTGGGCACGGCGGTATTGACTTTCGAGGGATTGGGATTGTGATAGGCTTTTAAAATTACGTTTGATATGTGGTAATATTTCATGGGAAAGTATAGATTAGTTCTAATTTATAATCAAATATAAAATATCAAAAGACTGTAATATCCTTTCAATAAATTATTAAAAAAAAAAAAAAACAGACACTTTCACACTTGCCACGTATACCTCCCTTGTTTTCACCCTTTTCCCCTCTGCAAATGCTCCCTCTGTGCAGAACATAATCCTTTATCATGAAATTGCTTTGTAGAAAACTGAGTTTGAAGGCACGCACTAAGACTAGACCAAGTGAACTTACCGACTTCAAAGTAGTGAATATATATATATATATATATATATAAATCCGTTTTTAATTATTAATACACTAGTAAAGGGAAAAGAACAACTGAAAGAAAAGAAATCAAACAGTTATTCATCAAAGTTTGATTTATTCAATGACCATAATAAAACGAGGATATATAGCTCGGAAACGTCCCAAAAATGCTAGTTTCACCCCCAAAAATAACTTCTTTGATTAGAGAATGTATTAGATATTTACCTAAACCGATAGGTTCTTGGGTGGATCTTATGTTAGCTCCAAGACATTGGTCTCTAACTAGAAAAGTAAATGCTTGAGCTTGAGAAGCTTCTGGTATGTGTATGTATACACACACACAAGCCTGTTCTCACCAAATTGAAGGCATAAGATAAGAAGAAAACAAGAGGGCACAACGGTGTACTGGACATTGAATTTGATGGAATTTACAGACGCAAGGGGAAATACTCATAAATATTGGTTCAAATAGTGTAATTCTTGTGAAACTTTCAATTACGCAGATATGCTGAGTAGGGTACCCTTGTCTATCATGGTTTCCAGTATGTCAAAGGAAATTAAGCCCCGAGGAAGATTTAAGGAAGGAAATAAACTTAGAGGAGGGAAAAGAATGAAAATGAAGATTGAGATGGAACTTTAAAAGGGTGTTCTGTTTGGTAGATATGGAAATTAAGATGGAAGATGATAATTTTTTAAAAATTAAAATTAAAATATAACATCTAAAATGTCCAAAATACCCTTTACATTAAAAAAAAAAAAACTCTCTCCTTCTTCTTCATCTCTGCACCCGACCATCGACAGCCAAAACGAAAAAAAAGCTTCGATCCTGTCACAGTTTCCGACCGGTGGTGGTGGAGATCGTGGGTTCGGACATTGTCCCTCTCTCGCTCTGCTATCCCTCCTCCTTCTTCCTTGACACCTGAGCGACAGAACCAAAAAAAAAAAAGCTTCAGATCCAGGAAACAGTGTGGGTTTCGACCGATGGTGGTGGTCTGGTGAAGTCAGATCGGTGACGGTGAAGGAGCTAGGAAGTCTTTGCCAGCAACGAAGAGAGTCGAAGGCAAGAGGAAGAGAGTCGAAGGTGCCGGTGTAAATAGAGGATGAATATAAAGGGATATAATTGGAATTTTGTAGGAGGCAAGATCAAATCTCACATCTTTCATCCAATATATGAGGGATTTGATCTTCCCTTAGATATGAGAAGATGAGCACTCACCGGAAGTTGTTTACTGGATCTTCCGTCTACCAAACACCCAAAAACTATGAGAACTTTGGAATCTTCCCTTTCATTCTCCAATCTTTTGTGTAACAAACGGGTCCTAATTGTCAAAATACTCAAACCACACGTTACAAAGGTATAAACTTTTTTTTTTTAGAACAATGACGTGTTTTGCAAAATGTAACTTAGCTAGTAGCTAGTTACCATAATAACTTTTTTAAATATTAACATCCTGTTTGAATTAGTCATAGATTTTTTTTTATGTGATTTATAGTATAAGAAGTAAATATGTATAATAAGTTTTATCTTGACTTGCATGGATATGATTTTTAAACACCAATTCAAATAGATATAGTATTTCCTTTTTACCTACTGTAATGGCTAATAAAGGTGTTGTTTTTGTGAGGAAGAGAGTCGACGAAGACACTGTTTTTGACTAGGAGTGAGTCGACAATGATAACGGTCAGGATTTGAAGGGATGAGTGAGTTTAATTTAGGGCAAGATTAAGAGGGGTATTGTTCTCAAAAAAATTATCATGATATTTTTGTTTTTAATATTTACAATACAGGGGGAGGTGACTTTGGTCTAACCCCACTTAAGTGGTATTGTCTATTCCAAGTTATTATCAATTCTAAGTGCGTTTGAGATTACATTTAGAGTTCTCAAAAGTGATTATTTATGTAAATCGAGATAAAACTCATTTATCATATTTACCTTATATACCGTTGAACACGATTGAAAAGTTGTTTTTAAAGGCTTCAATTACTATTACAAACAATCATATAATATACAATTTGGCCTAATCTCGACCCAATCTCAATTCCTACCCTCCTGCTTTGTACATGATGTGTATTGTGGGAGCTATTTAGGATCGAGCATGTGTCCGGACAAAAGAGTCCACGAAATACCATGCATATTCGCACACATGAAAGTGAGGATAAGGGTGTATCTGGATTAGTAGTAGTAGTAGTAGAAATAACTTATTTTCAATTTAATTTTTGCAAATGTAAATAGAGTAATGTTAAATTATGTAATGTGATTTATGTTTGAATTGTCTTTTAAAAAACAAGGTGAGACCCAGTAACCTTTTTTTATAAGATATTTAATTTATTCTCTCTTCATAATAAAAACTTCTCTATCGGTGGTTGAAAAGCTAAAATCATGAAATTTTAGCTTAGGGTTTAAAACAACTTTTTTTTTTTTTAAAAAAAAATCCAATTGAGAAAAAGATGATCCAAACGTAAAAATAAAAATAAAAAAGTGACTTTTGATTATAATGATGCATATTTAGGCCTCAAAACGATCCCAAACACATGTTCTGTGTGGTGCTTCATTTCATAATATTATCTTTGCTTCCCGCAATATCAAATTAAATGCTTCACCAACACTAACGAGTCATCACTCATCACTCCAACTGAACCTTGAAAGCAACACGCACACTATAAAACCTCAACCGCACAACGCCTCTCGCCCTCTCTGGCGGCTCTGGGATTTTGTCCCTTCAACCCTTTCTTCCAAAAACTAAAACCCTAGTTCACTTCTTTCTTTTTCATCTATCTATTTTTTTTTTTTTTTTTATCTTTTTGTTCGGAATACCCATTTCATATAGGTACACATATATTTTAAATATTTTTTTTGGGGAAAAATAAGAGAAAAACGTAGCTGTGCCTGGATTGAGCTTGCCGGTGAGGGCAGTAATGGAGGATTCCGTAGGGCAAAAGAGGAACAGTCGTGAGTTTACTTTGGTATCAGTTGCTGAGCTCTCTTCGCCTGCCTCTGCTTCGCCGGGTATTGCTCGATTCACTTCCGACGGTTCTGTGGCCCAGCTGCAAATTCATCAAGATTCTCATCAGATTGATGTCCATGTTGATCCTCGAGCTGTTCAGGTTGGTTTCCCTTTTTTATTTAGTGCCTATATTTTTTGTATTTGTTTTGTCGATTAGTACCTACATGAACGTGGGAAAAAGGGTAATTTAATAAAAGCTTTAATGAGCTGATCATTTCTTATTTCGGTTGTTCCTTCAATGCCGAAAGCATGCACCGAAAATAGCTAATCTTACTCAGGCAATTATGAAGTATACAGTGTATGAGACATGTATGCTGAACGTCTAATCTCTTGATTGTGCATTGCTGATTTGCAGATATTCAAATTAGGTCCTGTTCAATCAATTTGCATGTTCGAAGGGTCTGTTGCCCATAACCAGGTATAGAGGATCATCCTATTGTAGAAAATCTGGTATAGTAGCTTTGCGGGATTACTTAATATTATTTCATTCTGTTGAAACTTTGGAAGAGCTAGGATTGTTCTCTGCTTTTCGAAGATTTGAGCTTGTAGAGAAATTTGATGCAGTTCTCTGATTTTTACTGCATTCAATGTGAAATGCAGTAATTTTTACTAATTGTAGAGCTAGGATATTTTTACTGCATTCAATGTGAAATGCAGTTCTCTGATTTTTTGCTCCTTTATTCATAATCTAATGCTTATGCTCTGGCGAGATTTGATTAATATGATGTTGCAATATCACAGTTGTATCAGTTGTACAAGAAATGTTTAATTGTTTAGCCTTTATGAATCTGAAGAATGCTGGTTTTGAACCAGACTTCATTCTCAAGGGGAATATCTATCCAGTTTAGAAATGAGGAGGAAAGTGGGGCCTTTGATAGTGTATTCCAGCAATGGAAGAAGGAAGGGAATGCTCAAGGTGCTACTTTGGAAGCTTTTATTCTCATGTTTAATTTCATAGTCATTTCTCTCTCTCTGCTAGTATGTCCTGATCTTCATTGGATTCTTAGATTCAGGTAGAAACTTACCAAATGGAATTATACCAAGTTCTAAAAGTAAATTTGATGAGAAGATAGAGGAATCTTCTGCAAAAATGTATTTCCATTACTATGGTCAGCTTCTGCATCAGCAAAATATGTTGCAAGACTATGTTAGAACAGGTAATACCATTTTGTTTTCAATGGCCCTGTTGGTTTTAATTTACATTTGAGTGAAGGTAACAACTTGTTATTTTTTTAATAGTTTTTTAACAGGTTATAATTTGATTTTCAATGGGATACTAGAGTACCTGATATTTTCCTTATCTGACAAATTTGCTGATGGTCTTGTTTCAGGAACTTACTATGCTGCAGTTATTGAGAACCGTGCTGATTTCACGGGCCGTGTGGTGGTTGATGTTGGTGCTGGCAGTGGTATTTTGTCCTTATTTGCTGCTCAGGTATTCAATACTTAAATTGGTTGAATCTTGTTTGCGGTATGATAAGGGCCATTGCTTTTCAGTAAATGAAAATTCAAGGCATCTTCCCTGCCTCCCACATCCAAAGCTTTGTATTAGGTCTTTAATGTTCTGCTTTTTTCTGTCAGGCTGGTGCAAAACATGTTTATGCGGTTGAGGCATCTGAAATGGCAGAATATGCACGGAAACTTATAGCTGGAAACCCAATGCTCGGTCAACGAATTACAGTATGTTTTTCTTTCCTGATGCTTTTATGTAATGTTCTTCATTCATTTTTTGTCTCATTATTTTGGGCAACTTTTGTTTAAAAACTACAGGTGATCAAGGGCAAGGTTGAGGATGTAGAATTGCCGGAGAAAGCAGATATTTTGATCTCTGAGCCCATGGGTAAACTTATATTCTGCATGCTTCAGTAAATATGGAAAATGTATCTGTCTTGTCCATGTATTTTTGCTTGCCATTTTGCATGTTCAAATGCTTCAAGATTGTTCAAGTGTTCTATGTTAGTCACGACTCGTTTCTGATTTTTAATATTTCTGTACTGGCATGCAGGAACCTTGTTAATAAATGAAAGGATGTTGGAGTCTTATGTCATTGCTAGAGATAGGTTTCTCACTCCTAAGGGGCAAATGTTTCCCACTGTGGGAAGGTAAATTTGAATGTTGACAGCCCTCTCTGCTTCTTTGTGTGCTTTTTTGTATAGCAACCCTATTATATATTATCATGAGGATATGAAACTACTAATCATAGATCTGTTTTTTACATGAACAACCAGATATGATTTTCAAGGTTCAGACACTTGTTCTGAAAGCTACTTCTCGGACTAGTTTGCCCTCAAAGTTTGAGTGCTTATGTTATGTAATTTTAATTATATATAAGGGAAGATTTAAACTGGATTAATAGGATTTAATTGATATTAGTAGAATTTAGACAGGACTTAATTATATTAGTAGGATTTGGATATATTAGGATATCTAGAGAATATTTAGATACGATTAGGATATCTAAACCTTTTTCAAAAATGATATTTTGCTTCTCAAGACCTTGAATTGATTGCGGGATTTAAAGGCTTGCAGTGTTGCTCCTACGGTTTGTGTTTGCTTATAATGTTTATATTGTATTCTCATGACCATGAATTGATTGTTGGTGTAGGATTCACATGGCACCATTCACTGATGAATATCTGTTTATTGAAATTGCTAATAAGGTTTGTCACTTTCATTTGTATTTGTCAACTATCTTATACTTATAAATCCTTAAAATAAAACTTTTTTGACACTTGGAATTCGGAGACATTGTAAAAAGCTTCTGCTCAATTAAATTTTCTCTGGTGAACACAATATGTGATCAGATAATTGTGTGACTGACCTTTGCTTCAGCTGCCCTGTTAAAATTAGTGAGATTTAATTAGATATGAACACTTTCTGAAAAGGGGATGAAAATCTCAAAAAACTATTTTTATTAGAATCCATGACTTTAGCTGTTGTTATTGTAGTTCTATGTCTACCTTGTGTTGTGGTCTAGTATTCTCTTCTGGATTAGTAATAAGGAAACTTTTTCTAGGTTCCTTTGAGTATATTTATTAAAGCTGAATCTAAATGCTTGTTATATTTCTATCTGTTTAGGCCTTGTTTTGGCAGCAACAAAACTATTATGGTGTTGATTTGACACCCTTGCATGGCACTGCATTTCAAGGATACTTTTCTCAGGTATGATGCTTGGTTTTTCTAATTTACTTAAATCACCGATTTTGTCCTACAAGTGTAAGACTAGATAGAGGTATCTGGTTTTGAAATTGTTGTTCAAGGTTTGTTTCCATGCCAAAAGGTCATATATGACATGTTCCCATGTATATATTGTGGTAAGAACGGTACAGACATGTTTGATATTTGATTTGTCAAGGGTCAAATTGGGAATTACATCTGTTTGTTCCCCACTATTTATGACATTTGTCAAATAAGTTGGGATATTAAATTTGTGAGTCAAATAGGAAACATAAGAGGATTTTATGTGTTGTGCACTTTACGATTGGTCTGTTAAGAGCTACTTATCCCTTTTTCAATGCAGCTTCTATTTGTAGAATTCTTCCTTGTTCCCTCTAGCTGCGATATAGGTCTTTCTGCATTTTCTTCTAGGTCTGTTCCTGTTGCATGCTTTCTGCGTGTTTTTTGGCCTGTCAGTAGTTTCTAATTGGCTAGTTACGAGTATTATTTATAAGATGAATGGAGATTGAGATTTTCATTTTGAAGCATATATTTGCCATATATTGATTTTAGGCAGGGTTTTCCCTCTTTATAGACCTGTGTGGTGAACTTATCAAGGCAGACAAATCATCATATGCTGATGCCAGTTTTGTTTTCCTTTGAATTAATTGATTGATTTAATGAATATTATGGAGATGCTCATCTGAAAATTAATTTGTGAGCCCATTCCCATCGACCCTCTTGGATCTGAAATCCTTTACATGTGTTGTCATTTTTGAGAGGGAAAAGAACTTGTGGGAAGAAAAAAGTGAATTTATGACAGTTGTACTCTTCTAAGATATGGTATTTTTGCTTCCTATTGTACTCCCTCCGTCCTTGCATGGTTTAAGAAAACTATTAAAATTAGTTAAAAGTAATAAATATGTAGGAAATGTACTTTTTTCGTAGACATGCCTCATTTACAAGTTTCTTATATTATTCTTTCAAATAAGTCCATGGACAAAAAAACAGGGTAGGGATGATGGAATATGCAGATTAGTTACTATTGATTTCCTTCAGCATCTAGGTGACAACCTGTGGGTGTTTTTGTGCCATTCTGATGATATATTTATTATTTTTGTTGCAGTAAATTTGACATTGTTACAAAAAATTCTTGTGTTTTCTCCATTTTTTCCATACAGCCTGTGGTGGATGCTTTTGATCCAAGATTGTTAATAGCTCCACCTATGTTCCATGTGATAGACTTCACAAAAGTAAAGGTAAGAGCTAACGTTGGAGAAAGTGGTAATGTATTTTGGTTGCCATTCCAATTTTCTGTCTTGGATTTCCTCTAATTACACCATCCCAAAAATGTTTTGTAGGTGTGCCTCTTAGAAATGGATAACAGTATATATATAATTTGCCTATTTTATAGTAAATTAATATTACGTATCTGGTATTGTCAAAAAGAAAAATCTGTCCCAGCTGTTCCTTATTCTTGGTTTACTGTAAGTAAAAAGAGCCACTTTTCAAACGTTCTAACAGCCTTCCATTTATGAGTTTGCAACCGAACTATTATTCCACTTCAGGTTTATGAAGTATTTTCATGGTCATTTTTTTTGTTTTTAGTTGTGCTGATATTTGAAATGAAGTCACCTCTGAACAACAGAGGATAACAACCTACATGCTGATTTTCTGTAGGAAGAAGAACTGTATGAAATAGATATACCTTTAAAATTCACAGCCTCTGTGGGTGCACGAGTTCATGGGCTCGCTTGTTGGTTTGATGTACTGTTTAATGGAAGGTAAAAATTGCATTTTAGATATTTTTATTTATCTATATTCCTGTCTATTGATTTGCTGACATTTGTTCCAAATCCTCAGTACCGTGCAAAGGTGGCTTACGACTGCCCCGGGGTCACCGACAACCCACTGGTACCAGATGCGCTGTGTTCTCTCTCAGCCAATTTATGTCATGGCGGGCCAAGAAATTACTGGCAGACTCCACATGGTTGCTCACAATGCCCAGAGCTATACAATATATTTGACATTGTCAGGTTAGTGTTTGTCCTTTTTATTCCTGTTGTTACTCGTGATTTTGCATTGTTCTGCTAAAGAGAGCCATGGTCCATTCTTTTTAGCTAAAATGTGGGGCCCTGGTGCTGAACAAGGAGGGATTCTTCAAACCTCATCGTGCAAACTTGATTTGAAAGAACCCTACTATAGAATGTCACAACCACAAGCTTATACGTTAGCCCAAGACCAGCAACAACCACCACTCCTACACACACAGGTATTGAATTTACCTTCATTTACTTGTTCCCGTCCTGAGTTAAAGATTCCAAAGAAAACTTGGAGTTATTTTAAGCCATCTGATTTTCTTTAATGAAAATAGATGGTAAAATGACATCACGTAACATCCTTACATCAGAGGATCCCAGTCCTTTGGAAACTGCTTAATTTCCTTTGGTCCTTAATATAAGAGTTAGATGACTAATTTGCGTATATCAAGGAAATTAGTTTAGTTATTTGTAACAAATGTATGTTGGTTTCCCTAAACTACCCTACTTAATCTATGCATTGGAAGTTTGGAACTACCCCTTAACTCAAATCCCCTTAAAATGTGCAATCAATAAGAATACTTTGGGCAAAACATTATAAATTTGGGAGGCAAAGCGGATTGATGTATAATATTTAGGACTAAAATGAATCACTTATCTAGCTCTTATATTTAGAACCGTTGCCTTTTGTTCTTAAGCTACGGGGTTGTACATACTTCTGTTTAAACAGGACATACCAATTCAATCACAAGATTTAGATGAACCTGAGATGATGCAAGAGCCGTCGCCTAATTCATGTGCTCAGGTGAATTCATTGATGCAGAATATTTAACACTTACCAGGAATGCTAACATGGACTTGTTTCTGTTTGTAAGATGAATTTGCCTGCCACAAGTAGGTGGATTCTGTATCATTATTCAGACGTCTCCTTTCCCTTGTAAATTCATCCACATTTGTGTTTGCTATCTATTGGGTGGTTTGTGGTGCAGATCGTTTACTTGATCAGCGATTTTTTTCTGATATTTATTTATTTAAAAATGGAGCACGTGTACGATTACTCGATCAGCTCGTTGATTTTTATTTTTTTAATGGTTTTAACGCTAGAATTTGTTTTAAAAGAGGCGACTTTCAATTATTAGAGTTCCTCTCCTTTACGTGATGAGGTTTAAAAGTGATTTTCTTTTACGTACTCCCTCCAGTAATTTTTGTGAGGTCAAAATATAAATTGTCTTTAAGTGCTTGTTTGTAATAGTGTGGAGCTTTTAAAAATAGTTTTTCAATTATAATTTACGGTATAGGAGATAAGTATATGAGATGATTTTTGTCTCAATAAATATAAATAAACACTTTTAAAGATTTAAACAAATAAGAAATAGTCTAACAACTTTTCTGAACATACAAGTTTTTTTTTTCATCGTTGTACTCATCTTTTTTTCCCCCTTCTATATTACATTCTCTTATTTCTATCGTTACTGTTCTTATCTGCCTCTTTATAAATGAGGACATTGATGAAAAAAAGTTTATTTCAGATATATTTATTATTTCTAATTAAATTTAGCTATTTCTTTAAATTGTATAATTCAGTGGACTCTTATAAATAAGTCCGGATTAGAGTACCAAATAAATATTCAAAATATGAAATGTGGGAAGTTTAATGTACTTGGTTTTTGGTGCCAACGATAAGAAAGCTTTGTTGAGGAGAGGCAAGATGAGAAAAAAAAATATAGGTTTTTGGTGACCCATTTTGCCTCCTTGTAACCAGTTACAAGTACTAGGTCCCAAAGAATCATAGTGAAGATGGCATTCTCATTTCATGATTCCGTTGGGAAATTATGATTTTCTGAAACATGGGAATCGCCTCCTAAAGCTACATTTCCAAACACGCCCTCCTCTTTTTTTCGTTGATTCCCATTCGCCATTGACAACACCAGTGAGACGTTTCCTCAGCTTCAAACTTGAGTTTCCTGTAATATGAATTTGGTTTGTCTAATTTATGCGTATAAATTTGATTTGCTTTAATCTGTTCGTATTCGTTCTGAATCTTGTTTGAATCAAACATAAAATATTTATTTCAAAGATGATTATTGCGTCATAATCCATCTCAGTCCAACCAAATGTACCCTGAATGACTAAATGCCTCGCAACTGTATTAAAGAATACACTCGTTTTTTCCAATGATAATATTGAGATCATAAACATCTTCATACTCTATTATAACAAAATCTGTAGTTAAAAATATTGTTCCAATAGAGGTGCTGTGTACTGACGTGATAAATAGCTTATGAGTTGGTGGGAAAAAAGAATATATCAGCGTCACTGGTGATTAAAGAAATTAAATACAAGTAATTTTTGTTTGTTTGTTTTGAGATGTCAGCTGACTGCAACTGCTTGACGGGGCAGCTGATCGGCGACGACATTATGGCAGCGGCCACAGAGAGTTGGGTGGTCGGAAAAGGAGCCAACAAGCGGTGAATAATTCCAGCATCTTTCACACTTGGAACCCTCAGCACGAGATACACCAACCCAAACTTTACTATTCCCTTGAATGACACACTCGCCGCTATATGGGATATTTGCAATTAGCTGATCCTCTAAAGAGGGAAGAATCTCAGCCTGCAGAATATCAAACATGCAAGAAAAATTAAGAATTATTTACAGCAATTAAAAAACTTGTTACAGTATGAAATATCAACCTAGCAAATGGTTTCAAGCTTCCAATCATGGATGAAAAACTTGCCTTTAAAATTTAACTAGGGTGGGAATGTTGAGTTTTGAGAAAGGTTTTCCTTCTGGTCCTTAATATAAGACATATTTATCTAATTTGATTAGATTAAGGAAGTTAGTTAAATTGGTCAACATAACATGTATTTTCTAAAACACCTTAATCATATTCCTTAATTCCTTTCTTCCCTATCCTCCTTCAATATTTTTTTTGTTGTTGTCAAACTCCTTTAATATTATTGAGAGAGTACTAATAGGGGTAAATTAGGAAAATGCTGACAAATATGAAAACTGTATCTTATATTTAGGACCAAGATCAATATCATTAACAAGAAGAGTCAAATATGTATTTGCAGAAACACAAGCTCTGGTTCTTGTACCATGCAATGGCATTGTGGAAATGCATAACGGTAGATTGAGCGTCTTTCAGACGGGAATGAACCGTGTTTAGAGATAAATAATAGGATTAATCCATAGCATTTTATGGGTTCTGAGCTAAATGTTCACGTTAGAGTTTCAAACAAATGGGGCGAGGAAAGTGTTGCAGTGAAGATTCCTAGTGCTCCCTGGGCACTCGGGAGTTCTTGAGTTGAACATAATTCTTGCTTTTCTTTTGGCTGGGTTTTACTAGGAATGATCCACAGGCTTTGCAAGCTTGAGCTTTAGGGGAGTGTGAACAGGTACTAACAGTCTCGTAAGAACAAAATTATCATCTTAAAAGCCAAAAGGTACTAGGGATTGAGGAAAGTTTGCAAGTTAGGTAAATATTTACTTGTGATGTGTTCAAAAGAAAAAAAAAAGGTTTAAGTGTCCTAGTGTGACTGGTGTAATACCAAATAGAGGTTAAGACTTACACACTGTCCTTAAACTTTGAACTTAGTTTCTTCCTAACTAATGCATATTTTCTCTCTAATCCCTATTTTCTCAACAGATGACATGAATGCAGACATACCTGAGATGTTATGAACAGACGGTGCAGTGCATCGGCGTCATTTTTGGCAGCACACAATTCAGATAATTGGGATGCCAGGCTGGCATCGGCGGTATAAATATGAACCTTTGCATCTAAACTGGCTCCAATTAGCTTTCCAGTTCGTGCAATCTCCAAGACTCTGTTCACCTCTGTCCTCAGCTGACCAAAAATGATTTCATTCATTCAGTAATAGATATACTATCAAATTAAATATATTTGATGTGAACCACTATTTTAGAACTGAGAAAAATCAGGAATAAGCTATTTCCTAAAAATCATGATGATTTTAATCCTCATAATTCATGACAGCTTGTGGTACTGAAAATCTTAATTAAATTTTAGACTGAAACATTGAAGAAAATTTATAGGCGAATACTTTTGGCTAAACCCCTCCGGTCCTTAATATAAGACATTTACCTAATTTGATTAGATTGAAAAAGTTCATTATGTTAGTCAAAATGACGTGTATTTTCTAAAACACTCTAGTCATCTTCCTTAATTCCTCATTCCTTCTCCTTGATTATTGTTAAGGAAGTATAAATAGGGGTAAGTTAGGAAAAGATTGACAGATATGAAAAATATATCTTATACTTAAGACCAAGATCAACTTCCCAAATATGTCCTATATTAAGGACCGGAGGGAGTATATCATAATCCTATCATGAATGGACTAAATCGTGGATTTGGATGACATCAGCTGGAGAGAAATTACCTCAAGAACCTTCTCCCAGAAATCAACTTCTTCACCAGGGAGGGCAAGCCACCTTTCATTCAAGGAGGGCCATCTTGATTCAAATACATATTCAGGAACAGAACCATATACAGTTATAGACTGAAAAGGAAGGTTCTGCCATACATCCTCAGCTAAATGGGGCAATATAGGTGCTATTACTCTCACAATGGAAAGCAGATGAGCTGCAAGAACTGTTTGACAACTTTTCCTAGTATAACTTGTTGATCCTCTGCAAAAAAAATTAGCAAGAAAAATTTGTTTTGGGATTATGCATAACATAAAGAAATCATGCAAAAAAGTCTACATTTAAATCATTTGTGCAGATTCAAAGTATAAGTACCAAGTTGGTTGTTGAAGTTTTCACACGTGTCATACAGGGTACGATAAGTGAGAACAGAAGAAAATTAAGCCTGGCAACTTACCCAACATAAAGTCGGTCTTTGGCAACATCAAAATAGAAATTTGACAAGTCAACAATGACAAACCTCTGTAAAATCTGAAATAAAAAAGTTGCATTGTAATTATTGACAGATCTAACAATTTATTAAAAATAGTTCAGCTAAAGACATGAATGATCACTCATAAGCATACTAATTATGATATTTACAAACATTTTTCATGCACAACAATAAAACTTAACGCAAGAAACAATACTTTTTTCTTTAATATTATTATTCGGTATCTGGTTCGGAATGCGTGGCTGCCCCTCCCACCACAAGTATCTCCTCTGGGACTCGAACTCGAGACCCAGAGGGATCTAGCCGGGCCTTACACCGCTAGACCAACTTTGTTGATGATGTAAGAAACAATACTAGTAATGCTAAAATTCCTTGTTCTCTCTTGCTTCAAACTCTATCATTAGATCAATGAATTTTCCCCAATATAATAAGTCACCTCTGTTTTGACCTGAAAATACCTTTCCATTTTACTAAATAAAAATACAGTCAATCAAATGTGTTGGCATTAGTTAGCTGTGGGTCTTGACAAAAATCAAGCAGCATCACAATGAAACATAAAAATTCAATGTCTGACCAAGATTTACAATAACTAACCTGAAATATCTTGAAAAATTGGTAACTTTCATAATTCCCTTGAATGTTATTTACAACATTTTCAAGCTGGAATAGCGCATGCTGATCAATCCTGGGAAGTTCATGGTATGGAACAGAATAATCTTCCTGTTAATAAGATCAAGTGTGAGGAACAAGTAAGGGATTTTAAACAGAGAGGCACAGAAAAACAGACGTTATTTTTAACCAGCTCAGAGACAATAGGCAGTAATGGATTTTACGTTTTAGGCAGAGAGAAAAGAAATCTTCTATCCCATAAAATGGAATGAACTTATAAGTCCTCAGATGCTTAAAAGATAGGGTTTCCATGAAAAGAGAAGAAGAAAATTCTATCGAGTAAGAGAGAATTTAAGGCCTCTGATGATAATCAAACATACTTTCCAATCATGAAGATTTGCCAAAAGGTATCTCAAGGTTCCTCGCAACTTCCTGTATATCTCAGACATTTGACGGAGAATCTGAGGGCCAATCATCACATCACCTGTATAATCTACACTAGAAACCCAGAGTCGGAGGACATCAGCTCCGTAAGCTGGTGTTTCCTAAGTTAAAGTGGGAAAAAAGAGTCCATTAGTCAATGGCTTTTGATAAATAGAACCCATGTAACTAGATACAGTTCCAATGCTGATGTTTTATTTATGTATGTAAGACTGACCTTCTGATTTTTGCCTCCTTCAATAACAGTTCGGGGATCCACGACATTACCCAAAGACTTGCTCATCTTTAAACCCTTCTCATCCAATACAAATCCATGTGTTACAACACTTGAATATGGAGCCTTCCCTGTATTAGACAACAATGACAAAATTACATGGTATCTTGTTTTTATGAATACATGAAGATCTGTGCATCAAGACAGTGTTTGATCATCCGTAAGAAGTAGAACACATGTATAGTTGTATATTCACATGCATTATCCTTGTCAACTTATGATATGGAGGAAAATATACTCCAGCAAACAAATGGCCATGCATGCCTTCGTGTGTTACGAATCCTCACCGTTGTTTAGTATAACTAGAAAGTGTATTATTTTGAAAACTGACCATTCACAGCAAGTTTGAAACTGAAAAGGTAGGGCTAAAGCTCAAAAGATAAAATGGCGCAGCAAAAGTTGGAGACAAAAAAGGAATGGAACAAAACAAAAAATATTATTCAAAGCCTCACTTATCATCTAAGCTTTAACCTTTTTATCTATATGAATACGATAAGCAAAAAAGCAAATATACCATTCACTTTGAATACACCACAAATAATTATTTCTCTAACCTACAATATTTTCCTAAAGTCTTAATTCCTATTACTTGGGTGGTTATTTTCCTAGCTTACAAGACTCCCTGCAATAATCTCAGACCACAATACCTCTTGTAGCTACACTTGTCAGCAATGAACTCTGAAACCAGCCCCTATGCTGATCTGTTCCTTCAAGATACACATCCGCTGGAAGACTTAAGCCACTTCTTTTTCCCAAGACCGCAGCCCAGGAGGAACCTGGGGTCAAAAGTAAACAGCTAAGAAAAACCCAATTCATGAGAAAGAAAATTAAGATAGTATTTCAGACTGGAGTAAGAGTAGAAGGTCCTAGGTCGTGCCATAGTGTCCTATAAAGTAACAATATGGGCATAACAAATTACAATTTTAGGATAAATCCAAATACATATTTCAATTGTAAGAAACAGGTGCAATAGTTGTCACTCATCAATACATGTCATATATTTTATTATATTTATGGAGTTGTCCCTAAGCCATGACGGGAAACTGGAGTGTGGGCTACTTAGGCTTATCTCAAGCACTATGTAATGCATGGGCCCACTATGGTGTTTCTTTGTCAAGACCGACAACGGTTATTAGTGTAAAGTTATCCAGAAACAACATTCTTATACCTGAATCAAACCACACATCCATTGTGTCAGTTCCCTTTTCATATTCTGCAGCTTTATCACGGTACTTAGCCGGAAGAAGATCCTCTACTGTCATATACCACCACGCATCACTGCCCTTTTGGGCTATAATAGCTGTCCACATAAATAAATTAAAAAAAAAATGTAAAATAAATTAATGTTAGGTTGTTCAATTAAAATGGACCAACAAGTGGTTTTAAGAGCTTTGGGAACTAAGCAACATGACAATATCCACAAGTACATGTCCTCAGATATAAACTTTATTGGTAAATTTTTGTAGTCTATTAACAATTGAGATGGCACATACTCATGAGCAAGGAGAACACAGTAATATGTTATGTTTTGGGCCCTTACATCTGATATGTTCAATAGTTTCTTCATTCATAAGCGGTTCTCTAGACTGCAAATGATAAAAAACCGGAATGGGAACACCCCATGTCCTTTGTCGTGATATACACCAGTCATTGCGGCCAGAAGTCATTGCTGAGATTCTGTTTTCTGCCTAAGCAATAATACACATATCTGTGTAAGCTAGAACCGAATATGTAAGTTATGTATTTGAGAGAATGACTTTACAAATAGACGAAAAATACTCCAAAAGGAAGTCTAAAATTAATTACCTGAGGAGGAAACCATTTTACATTGCCAATAGCACTCATAGCAGCATGGCGAAATCCCTCAACTGATGCAAACCATTGCTCTGTTGCTCTAAATATAGTTGGTTTCTTAGTTCTCCAGTCATAGGGATACTTGTGCTCTGCATCAGAAATGAAAATATCAATGACAAAACAGTCTATATTTATTGGTAGGACAGTATGAGATTTTCAAGACAAACAATTCTGGAAGGAATCTGGCAAGACCCCAAAAGGAGATAAATAAGAAAGAGAACTGACCATATGATTCTTCCATCACAAGTGACAGATGTTCATCCAAGTATTTCACAATAGCAGCATTACCCTCCCCAAGAACATCAAGTCCACTAAATTGCCCAGCTTCTTCAGTGAACTTTCCTTCATCATCTACTGGAGAAAATATAGGTAGTCCATACTTCTGGCCAGTCACGTAATCTTCCTGACCATGCCCTGGAGCTGTATGGACCAGTCCTGTTCCAGTTTCTGTTGTAATATAATCTCCTCCAATCACAACCGGACATTCCTTATTATCTATTGGATGGTTATACCTGAGGACAAAATAATGAATAATGTCCTGAGCACAAAACTCATCCCATTTATCATTAAGGTAAGTAAGAATTTAAACACAAATTAAAGAAAGTTAGGACTAATAGTTGATTAGTCTGTTGTAAATGATTGTTAATATTATCTGTAGATATGCTAGCTGTAATATGCCACATGTATGGCTATGATTGCTTTGTAACAATATTCTGTTACACCTTTACTCTATATAATGCACAGTGACCAGTGGAGCATTTCATCCCTGGTGAATTCATTACACTACTTTTGTCCTATTCTTTCTAAGAAAGTAATGGCAGCAGCAATGAAAAGAATATACTAAGGTTACAGCAATTCTTCAAATTTGACTGTCCAACAACCTGCAGTTTTCCAGGTCTGAACCCAAGAGTCTTTTCTTAACAGCAAGCTTTACACCCCATTTTGCCTCCAACTTTGGCACAAGATCAGATGCTACAATAAGGAAAGGCTTCACCTCCTCCTTTAAAATATTTCCAAGCCTTCTTTTCTTGGCTCCTCCACCAAGTGAGACTTCTTCAAGCAATGGTTCCACTTCAACAACAGCATATTCAAGTTTGGGATTTACCGCAACAGCTGAGTATAGAATAAAATGAAGTAACCACAAAGAAAAGAGTAAGTGGCACGCAGATTGAACAAATAAAATGACCAGAGAATGAAAAGTCAGCAAGTAGTTGGCGATATGGACATCCAAACAAAGATTTTAGCTACACAATTAACAAGCCTAAGTCACTATCATCAACAATTACAGATATGATAATGAAGAACAGAGGTGTGCAAAGCTACTTAGGAAAAGTCTCAAGGCTCTGAACTATAAGAATGATGAATCCATCTTCAACCAAATAGTTATGATATGGAGATAAACTGAAAACATATATGGCAGAGAAGAGTCTGATCATCGTAATGAATTTAAGCTGTAAGGTAAAGCATCATATTAAATGTGTTTGAAAGCATAGTAAATGATTCATTGCATACTGATTTGGTATTCAACACAAAGCTAATTAATGATAAATATGTATAAATCCAAGAGCATGATGTAGATATTAAAACCATTATGACAAGCAGAAGTAATACTAAGGATATCCATGAGTTATACAACAGTGAGGTCATATGCAAAGAAACCAACCGGCATTGGCAGGAACAGTCCAGGGAGTTGTGGTCCATACGGCCAAGTACAAATTTGGAAATTCTTGCAGTAGGCCACCTACTGCTGGAGGAGCATTCACTAATCTGAATATGGCATATATACTTCTTGAAACATGACCTTCAGGATACTACATATAAATAAAAAAGCAGTAATGGAAATACTCTTAGCTCCACCATATCAAACTTTTGAAGAAAAAAGTACTCATCACATATAAAGACATAGAAAGTAGAAACTCAAACACACATGTTTTACAAGATAAGAGATCAGCAAATCCAATGCGGTTCAACATGACATCATGGCCTTTATGATCTATAAAAAAATAATAAAAATAATAAAAAAGCATAGAAGGTTAATTTACCTCCAACTCAGCCTCAGCAAGCGCTGTCCTTGATGAGGGGCTCCAGTGAACAGGTTTTCTGCCTCTGTAGATATGGCCTTTCAAAGCCATCTGACCAAATACTTCGATCTAGCATACATAGGATATGAATTATGAAATCAAGCACCCAAGAAATATTTCAAAACTAAAGTTCAATAGTCTGACGATATGGCTATCCGCAGTGATCACTTGGCTGATTCTTGCTGAATGGTAAAATCACTTCATTAAAGTTATAAATCTGAAAGTATAGTTATTCTATATTAATATTCATAAATACTACACTTAATAAGTGGGGAGTCCCAAGGCTTAATTTTATTTTTAAATTTAAGCATTTCAAAGGTTAATGAGATAGGATGTACCAGGTACCTGGGCAGCTTCATATTCTGGATCTAGAGTAAGATAAGGACTATTCCAGTCTGCCCAAACTCCAAAGCGCTGCAAAAATTTAATCACACACTTAAGAAGCCAAAATTTCCCAGCAATTAAAAGCAAAAGTTGGTGAGATATTTCAATTATAAGGTTGTAAGTTAAGAACCACAGCAATCTATTGGCAATTGACACATTTAAATCATAACACCAACTGCAAAAAAGAGATGGACCTTAAAAGATGACATCTGATTTTTAACAGTGTCCTTGGCAAACTTAGCAGCCTTAGCTCTCAACTTTAATGGTGTGAGGTTATTTCTAGCCTCCTTATCCAGCGACTGCAAAACTGTAATAACTCAAAACAATCACACTATTCTTTAACACAGCATAGCAAAAATGGAAGTACTAAGGGGAAAAACAAAACTTGCCTTTTAATTCAATAGGTAGGCCATGACAATCCCATCCAGGCACAAAATGAACTTTATAGTTCTGGAGAATCTGCAAATAAAAAGGCGATATAAGTCTTAAAAGAGGATTAGTGCTCACATGCAAGTGCAAGTGACATATATTGTTAAAGCATTCATGTATTCAACAGACTTTAAAATATATATGATTCGGAATAAGTATGAAAATATGCAGGAAGTCTAACTGCAGAGGAAGGGGAAAAATACCTTGTAACGATTTATAATATCCTTCAAAATTTTGTTTAACGCATGGCCAATATGAAGGTCACCATTGGCATATGGAGGACCGTCATGAAGAATGAAACTCTCCTGAACAAGTTGTTTGAAGTAAGTTAAGATAGTTGTATAAATATAACTGCAGCTAATGGGAACTCTACAACCTACCCCATTATTTTTGTCAACGACTCTTTTAAATACTTCATTATCCTCCCATATTTTCTGAATTTCAGGCTCCCTTATTGAAGAATTTGCCCTCATACTGAATGCTGTCTTTGGAAGATCAACAGTGTGCTTGTATTTACCATCTTCTTGCTTAGTCCCTGAAATTAACACAAGTATTGTAACTAAGCAGCTTTAGTTCTTTAGCTACCATGGAAGGCATCCAATCATCCATAAACCCAATAAAATAAAATAAAAAAGAACGGATAACATAAATAGTACTATGAAATTCAGAAATAGCAAACAAGCTACCTTCAGCAGCTTTCTTTCCTGCCATAACAGGTCCTCGAGCTCTTCGCTTTGAAGAACAGAGTGGGTCTGTTGAATGAGTACAGTAGTTTGACATGTTTAGGACAGATGTTACTTTAACTGATGAGGTCCCATTTGAATACAATAGGCCAATAGAATTAGTTTTCCTGGAGATTGCATAGGATGTTTGCGAGAAAACCTAAGCATGCATTAAACAGAAAATCAATCATGATTACAATAGTACTATTTTCTTTTCAGTTAGGATGATAAGAAGCAAGAAACAGCGCTAAATCCCATAAATCCAAACCATCAGATGTAAAGAAAAAGCGTAATAACAAATTTAGAAAGCCATGTGAGCCCAGAAATCCAAGATATTTGGTTTTACAGTAAAAATTATAAGTGGTACCTATTATACATAGCTATCAGAACAGAAGAAGATGAAGGAAAGAAAATGCAGACGAGCATGAAATGATGAATATGTTGTCATTGGCGAAAAAAGATGAATATGTTGTCAAATACCAAGACTAGAAGAGCTGGAAAACAACCAAAGTCCTATTTTGGTGGTCACCACCCTGGAGGAAAGAATCAAAGTATGTGGCAAAACAATAATAACACTTGTACCCAAGAAAAGCAATGACCATTTCAACCTCCCAGTAGAGAACCTACCGACTGAAGCCCATTCAGCAATCCCAATGAGTGATCAAGCAACAAAACTCCACAGCAAAATTGTGTTGGAGCAACGGCGCATGATCAGACAAAATGAAATTAAAGCATAAATTCCCTTTACAACCCAAAATTACAAAAAAAAAAAAAAAAATACATTAAGAAAAGTTTCTGTCAGAAGAATGCTAGTTGAATATATAAACGAGCTCAAATTTCATAGTAATCTCTTTTGAGTGCATTAGCATAGCTCAAAAACACAATGCTCTGCTTTACTCCCGAGAAACTGAGGATGGGAAGAATTTCTTCAACACAAAGACTTCGAATTTAACTCAAACCTTATCCCTTCAGAGTGGTTACACAACTTGTCCATTTTTTTCGAGGTAGTTCTTAGTCACAAAAAAGTGCAGATTGATTTCAGAATAGACACAAAGGAATGTACCCTGTGAGGTGAAGATTTCATGAAGATGGCCACGGTGGCTTCCCTTGACTTGAGAGCAGTGGAGTTTGAAGTGAAGGACTTGAAAACAGACATGATGGATTGGCCTTCACTGGTTTGCGCAGAGGCAGGCTACACCATCCTCGATGAGCGAGGGGAAGACGTCGTTGAGTCGTTCGGATAAAAGGACTAAAACCCCACCATTTTCTTTGGCTATAACTTTTTTTTTTTTTTTGGGCAAGCCAAACCAAAATTTGATTGTTTTATTTGTTTTTTCAGTTTTTGAGCAGACAAAATTTTGTAATATGTTTGATTTTTTTTTTCGACCAGTACATATAATATTCGATATTACTTATTAATTTAAGTTGGTTCATAACGAATTATTAATGTTAACTTCCCATGAAAACCATATATACTTTGGTTTGGTATAAAACTTGCTAGGTGTTGAATATTTGACATTAGTTATAAATAATAAGGTAATGTGCAAATTTTCTCCAATAATTTTGGTTGAGGAGAAATGTTGTTATGAAAGTATTTTAAAGTTCAATGACAACCCAAAAGTTTTAAAACGTAATAATGCTACCGAAACGTTTAAAAAAACTAACATTGATCGTTAACTTTATAATGGAAAATGGTAACATTACTTCATTTTAATACTTTTAGATAATATTGAACCTAAAAAATCTTCAAGAGTAACATTACTTCTCAGTAAAAACTTTCGGAACAAATTTGCATCTTAACCCTAAATAATACTCACAAACTTCATCCATAAAGAATGAATACCTAAATTGCTCTATTGGCAATGAAATCTAATATTTTTTTTTATACATAAAAATTTAGGTGGGGGTAGACACTGGTAACCCATTAGGACCACAACACTTCTCTAAACTCAAAGAACGCTTATAAAGATAGGTACTTATGAATTACCCACTAACGAGACCCTCACATCGATGAGTGGGTATTGAACCTCCTCACTTTTCTAGTATTTTTTTTTTTGATAAGTGAAATCTAGTATTTAATTCAACAAGAAGTGAATACCTTCTGGGCCAATTATTTAAAGCTGACATCTTACTTTAAAACTTATTCAAATCTATTGGCCAAGGTTTATTATCTCTTTTTTTGTTTTTTTTTTTCAAAGATCTGTTCTATACCCAAGGGGTGTCCATATATTGACTGGTGATATTTGGGCCGATTTTTGTCCGATCGCGAGTTTGGATGATTGGGCCAAAAGATCGAGTCATCACTCATCAGCCTACTTTTCTTTTCTGTTCTGCCCATCTTTTTCAGGTTCCTACTTCCTACTCCCTTCTCCCTTTTTGCGATTAATCGTTTCAGTCATGGCGTTTAGCTGCTTCGAGTTGAAATTTTGAAGCTCCGTCTTTCGTCACCAATGGCGCGTGCGCACTGCACCGTCTTATCCCTCCTTTTTCCTTCGAATAACTCCATTACCAAACGAACCTATCCTCTGTTAGTGGTTTCTTCTATTCCTACTTCAAATCCAATTAGAGTCAGGCTTAGGAGGACAAACCATTTGAGACACAAAATTCTGAAAACTCTCACTAAATCCCATCCATCCATCAATCCTCTTCCACCGCAAGAATCTCCTCTATTACCCTCACATACCACAGAGGTAGACGACAGTCGTGTTGAGGTTCCCGCCGACGGAGTCCCCCCGGGAAGTGTTGCCGCCGCTGCTGGAGAAGGTGGTGAATTGGAAGAATTGCCTGTCTCAGTCGCTTCGGGAAGCGATGCCGCCGCAGCTGGAGAAGGTGGTGAATGGGAAGAATTGCCGGTCTCTGGGATGGCGGGAACCTCGGGAGAATTCAACGGTATTGCTGGCAAGCTTTCCGCTAAGTCTATCTTGAAATACGGTGCCATTTTGTTTGGGGCTTTTGTGTTACAAACTATTTTTTCCGTTTTGATTATGCTTGATGATGACTCGAAGCAGAAAGCTGAGGATTCGAATGTAAGCGGAAAGCGGAGTGTTTTGTTTGATGGGAGTGGAAAAACCATGCGGGTTACTGGTGGGAGTGGTGTGTTTTCTTTGAAGGATCAACTTGAGATGGATAAGAAGATTGAGGAAATAAAGCTAATGGCAAGGGAAGCTCGGAGAATTGAAGGGGATAAGGAGGGAGAAGAAATTGGAGATCCTGAAAGTGATGTTTCTGGTCATAGACTTGGTATTGAGAAAGAGATTGGTGAACGCTTGTTGAAGTTGCAAGATAGGGTGAATTCTGATCAGGATAAAACAGCATTGTTAAATGTTATTAAGAATTTGGGAACTTCTGTAAAACCTACAGGTGGAGTGGTTAAGGACAATAAGAATGTGAACGAGGGAAATGGGTCATTAATGTTTAAGAAAAAGTTCAAATATAAAAGCCCTTCAACAAAGCCAAGAAAGGCTCCCAAGGGTTTTTCAGGGACCAGAGACCACAAAGCATCTGATGCAGAAACTAGACATTCATCAAGTAAGGACAAGGCTGAAGCTCAAGAAAATAGAAGCACTGCTACTGATCATGAGCAAATATTACATGAAGACAAGCGTTTAAATCAACAAGATGTTGAGGCACGGGAAACTGATTCTAGGCTTTCATTGGAAGATCGAGGAAAATTGGTAGATGAAGAGGCCAATACATTGCAGAATACTGGGAAGAACTTGGAAGGATTGATGGCGAAATCAAATGAAGAAACTGGAACACGAGTTAAGGATAAGAGAAGTGATGGTAATGATCTGTTAAAACGACGGTTTTAATATATGTGTGTATGTGTGTGTATTTTCCTATTTGAACTCATTAGACTCAATTTCGGTTGTTCTTACATTGTTGTCTGGAGTTGATCAATCTCAACATTTTATCTTCTCCCTGAGTTTGGGTTAGATCATCAGAGTTAAGTAAAAATTTACTATTATTTGCAGTTTCAACTTTAAAACACATGATGAATACAAAGACACATCTTATACTGTTTCTTGGGTAGCTATAAGTATTGTGCATGTCATAAGAGGAAACCAATGAAATGTAGGATAGATTTGCAATGAATTTAACTCATTTGAGTTTTGTTATATGCTTAGGTGGTTTCAGGGAGGATGCTAAAACAAATTTTGAAAAGGGTAATGATGTGCTGAGCATAAATGGGAATCCGAAACGTGGAATAGCTGATAATGTTTCTGCGGCTAAAAATGTCAAAGTTAAGCAGGCAAACGCTGAGACTGATATTTGGTGGCTGAAACTCCGTTATGTTCTTGTATGTACAACTTTCTTTTTGGGTGCTATCTAAACTACATCTCTATGTTTTGCTTTATGAAATCCTTTACTTGAAGCTAGGCAATTAGCATGCCGTTAAATATTATTCATGTCTGTAAATGCATCCTTCGGTGATACTTCTAACCACTAAGCTGCTATGCTATTGTAAAGGTCATAATAATGCGAAGAGGTTCAGACAAAGAAGGACCAAGTGGACTCTATAACTTAAAGATGACTTCTCAAGAAGATGCCCAGAATGACTATTCCTATATTGTTGCTTTTGAGGATCATGCTGATGCCAACAATTTCTGTTATCTTCTAGAATCATTTTTCGAGGACCTGGGTGATTTTAGTGCTGATGCAGTTCCTATGTCAATAAAAGTAAAAATCTCTAACTATGCTCTCATACATAGTAGATACATTCTTATACACATTAATAGGTCAAAATGTCTTCTTGCTAGACTGAAACTACAAAGTTTGATATTGAAACTGGTAGTTAGGTGTCCAAGTGCATAAACCTTCATCAAGCTGTTGAATGGTTAATAGTGTTTGATGCATGCCATGTACGTACTCAATGGAACTTTAAATTTTTTGCAGGAACTTCACCAAGCAGTGAAGTCACATGGCAAGAAAGTAGTTGTTGTAAAGAAGAGACAGCTACAGCTTTATGCTGGGCAACCACTTTCTGATGTTGAGAATACCTTGTGCTCTTTAGCAGAACAAAGTCAAAATGTCCGTCCAGCTGATTCGAAATAGCTTTGAATTTGGGATCTGATGAGTTCTCAACTTGAACCAAATTAGGTTGTGCCCCAGGTAAATGATTTTAAGATGACTTGTGCTCCTGAATCCTACAAAGAATGTCCGGAGTGATAAAACAGCAATACCCCGATCAACTGGCACCGATGCAATCTTTGCAATACATTTGTTGAAAAATGCAAACCATGGCATGCATGTCTGCAACGTGAAAGTTGGGGTGGATCATGGAGGCCAAGAGTTATTGGCGGCTCAATTTAGGATAATTTTTTTTTAAAAAAAAATTGTAAGTCAATTTTGGTTTGTACAAACTACAGAGTGAGTTAGTTGATAGAAAACTCCAGTTTAGGAAGTTTTGGTAATCATCATGAAAAAGTAGTTGATGGAAAGTTCCATTCTTTTGTGCGGTTGTGCCTGCATGAATGGGACTATCAATATTTTTGGATACAACAACAAGAAGATAGGGCACGTACTCTATCGAAAAATAGGTATTTGGATAATTTCTTTTATCTTCATTAGGAACCATATTAATTCATTCTTGCTTTTGTAACTTTTTGCTTGTTATATTCAATATTAATGTAATAATAGAACATATAAAGTCTATTGTACTGTTTGAGGTTCACATGTATAGAGCACATTGCAAATGTTTCTAGTTTTTTAACATATTTGGCTCATTCTTGTATTTTGTCCTTTTGGAAATATTTTTTTTACTCCATTTCGAGATATGATTTTAATTTGATAGGCAATTTGGTGATTTTGATTAATGAGATGGTGAAATATAGTAGAAGTTAGTTGAAGTTGACTTCAAAACCTTTCATCGATTAAGATATGTCAATTTACTCAAAATTTTGAAGTAATTAACCAAAATTCTTGTCAAAATCTTAAAATTTACTGCCTTTTAAGCTGCGCAAAAAATAAGAAAGACTAGTATAGTGTTTGAGAAAATCTCTTAAAAAGAACTTTAAAAATACCAAAAGGTAAAAATGTATTTCAAATTGTAACACCGCGATTTTTAACAATTATCTTAGTATAAAATTTAAATGATTTTATAAAGGAATACTGAAAATTCGAATTAAACAACCTTGGGGGAGTGTTACCGCCGCACTTTATCTTTGGGGCAAGTGCAAGCGCTACTTATTACAATAATGAAAATCTAAACTTAATTAAATGTGATTTATTTAAGAAAATAAAAATAAAGAGAAATAAGACTAGCTAGAGGCGCTTGAGTGTTCTTCCTCACTTCTCACCTTAGTCCCAACCCTAAGCACTGTTTCACCGAAATTCGCTCCCGAAGGATCATCGCGACCATGAACACAAACATCAAAGAATTCTTGGTAATCCTAATAAAACAAAGTAATATAGAGAAAACAAAATATTTACATAACAAAATATCTTCCATATATATAAATATATATACATCTAAGAAAACAATTTTATTATTCTTTATTCAATTTATTTAGTGGGAAGAGAACCATGGTAGAAACGGGAAACCCTGCCAGTCTACCCTATGACCCGGGAAACCCTGCCAGTCACAACTAATCAAATTTGGCCATTAAATATTTCTTCCTAGTGACACCTCTTCCCAAAGTTGCTACTAGCGTCCGGGAAAACCCCGCGACACCACTTTGGGAAGAACGGATACTATCTTTTCACATCGTATAAATATCGAAGGCATAAAGCCCAAATGTTGTGTTCATCACTTTGGGAGGTACCATCCCAAAGTTATCTTCCCACTGTTAAATTATTTTTAATACACATCTAAATTCTCATAAGTTCCTATAAGGTTGTCATAAGAAATTCTCATGACCATCATGGCTCTACTCATTATCCCTTTTTAAACTCATGACTCTACCCATTATTCCTTTTTAAACCTATGGCTCTACCCATTATCCCTTTTTAAACTCATGGCTCTACTCATTATCACTTTTTAAACCCATGACTCTACTCATTATTCCTTTTTAAACCCATGACTCTACTCATTATCACTTTTTAAACTCATGGTCATAATATATTATAATTGATAAAATCTAGAAACCCAAAGGAACAACAACGTTCAGGCATATCTTATAATTAAGATGAGTGGGTGTTGTAATATAGGTTTTCAATTGCTTGCGGGACTTTGCAAAGAAAAAGAAACAAACAAGAAAACAAACAAAAACGAGAAAAGGAATTATATGTATATATATTCAATTACCTAAAATCAATCAGAGCAACGCACATGCACCTATAATCAATATTAATCGACTTTGGAAAGAAACTACTCGCGCAAAAGAAGAAGAAAATGTATTTGTACACATATTCAATATTGATTCCTATTGTTTTAGGGATTAAGATTACTTATCAAGATATAAAATTAACCTAAACTCATGGGAATTAGGATTACCAATCAAAATTTGCATAAAACTAACCTAAGACTCATGAGGATTATAATTACCTGATCTCCGTTTTTGCTAGCGACCTGATTTTAATTTGATGAGAGTACATAAAGAGGATTTGAGAAGAAATGTAGCAGAGAAGAAAAGTGTCGAGCGTTTTCTAGGTTTTAACGGCTAGAGTTTATAGCAGCTAGACCTAAGTTTATAATTAAAATCTAAGGTTTTAGCTATGGGCTGGGCCCTTTAATTATTCCCAAATAATAAATTAACAATACAAACATTATTAACTTCTAGATTTTACTACATTATTATTATTATTATTTTATTATTGTTATTTTATTCTATTATTATTATTATGTCTATTATTAATCAGGGGTATTACACAAATATTCATATACTAAAGAGACAGTTAAGGTATGATTCGGTTTTTTTAAAAAAATTAAAAAGAAATGACAGAGTTGTCTTTCTAAGTTTTAAATTAAGAACAAAGATGAAGGAAAGATTTTACAAAATTTAGATAAGGTTTACAATTTCTCATAAGAATTTCATAAGTTACAAATTAAAATTCACAAAATCAGATAAGGATATCACAAGTTGTCAAAAGAATTTCACAACTTCCTTAGAGAATTTCACAAGTTGCAAATTTGAATTCACAAGATTTGATAAGAGTTTCACAAGTTTGATAAGGTTTTCACAAGTTCTCAAAATAATTTTACAACTTCTTCAAATAATTTCACAAGTTAAAAATTTTGATTCACAATATCTGATAAGAGTTTCACAAGTTTCGATAAAGATTTCACAAATTCAGGTAAGGTTTTCACAAATTTCAAAATTTGATTCCTAAGATCTGATAAAGATTACACAAGTTCGGACAAGGTTTTCACAAGTTTTATTATAAGAATTTCATAATTCCCTTAAATAATTTCATAAGTTGTATATCAAACTTTACAAGATCGATAAGGGTTTCACAAGTTCCGATAAAATTTTCACAATTAATTTTGTCACGGTAAAAAAATGAAACTCTAACGGCAATTATATCATTTCCTTTTAATTTTAAAAAGGACAAATGAGGCATTCACACCTCTTCAACATTATAAATATTTGGAATACATTTCTGTCTGACATTTTTAAACTTCTTCTTAAAATTTTGGGAAAATCATTTTCAGGCCCTTTTTGGAAAAAAAATCCCAAAAAAGGCACTCATAATTCTGAAATCCCTTTCTGGGATTTTCAGAATTTTGCGTGAGTTGTTAAGTCTTGATATAGTTGTTAATTAACAACTAAATCACCCCCATTAACAACAATTTTCTAACAACTAAATCACCCCATTTAACAACTATATCAAGCACTCGTTAACAACTATATCAGCCCGTTAACAACTCATGGAGATTCTGAAAATCTAAAAAAAGACCTGGGATTTCAGAATTATAAGGGCTTTTTTTGGGATTTTTCCTCCAAAAAGAGTCCTGAAAATGATTTCCCC
This sequence comes from Acacia melanoxylon, assembly GCA_019022615.1. Classification (NCBI taxonomy): domain Eukaryota; kingdom Viridiplantae; phylum Streptophyta; class Magnoliopsida; order Fabales; family Fabaceae; genus Acacia; species Acacia melanoxylon. The sequence goes on from JAFJYJ010000011.1 coordinate 7,410,118, forward strand.
TAAAATATTTTCCCATAGTCTAATTTGTTCTTTAGTTTGAATTGCAAATGTAACATTTTAATTTATGTTGTCTAAAATATTTTTTCCCGCACAAACAACTTTTATCTAGAGCCAAATACTGTAATTAAATTTTGTGGATGTATATTTAATGAATTAGAAAATGATACAGTAATACGAAAATTTCTTGTTCAACTTCAAATATTTTTCTAACCCCCAAACTTCAAATGCGAAGATACCCAAAAAGAAAAGAAAAGAAAGTAATACTCATCTATATTTGCTATAAGATATATTTAGGAAGTTGATTTTGAACCTAAATATAAGATATAATTTTCATATTCGTTAACATTTTTATAATTTACCCTTATTAATACCCCTCAACTATAACCAGGAGGAGAAGGAATGAGAGAATAATGAAAGATGGCTAATGTGTTTTAAAAAATATATGTCAAATAAAATAAATATATCTTATATTAACTGTAATATGTAATTCCATAATGGTAAAACATAGAACGTGAGTCTCCACTTCGTAGCCAACATTAATAACCATTGAAAGGGCTTCCCATTTATGTTTGATTATTTTTTGGAAAATTGCACAAAGTTTCCGGATTAGATAATTTACAACAAAATAGTTCTTTGAAATTTTAAAATTTGATGAAATCTTATGAGACTAGTTCATTGAAATTTTAAAATTTGATGAAATCTTATGAGACTTTTTTTTAATATTTTTCTCATGTGTAAAGACATAAATGCCCTCCATGTATATATGTTGATAAGTTCATGTGTATGTGTTCACAAATGAGTATGTTTTGATAAGTCTATGTGCTTGTGTTAACAAGTCCACGAGTCACTATAGAGGCATTTGTATTTTTTTACATATGAAAAATATTACAAAAAGTCTTATGGGACTTTACCGTGACTTTGAGATTTAAGGGACCACTTTTCATTTTTTTATTTTATTTGGGACCTATGTGAAATTTTCCTTTTTTTTTTTCCGGCTGATGAAAATCCTCACGTATTTTTTTCCTGCGGTTAAAAGGAAGACCCAAGAGGTTTCTTTTTGTCCGTTGTGTAACTCTCAACTTATTCTAGGTTTGTTTGGGACAGGAGTGACTTATAAAAAAGTTAGATCGGGTAAAAACATATGGTAAAATATAATTTAGGTTTGGATTAATGATTGTATAAAAGCTTTTTTACTTTATGAGATTTAAATAAAGAGTTTTTATTTTGTAAGCTAGGAAAGCTGACTTTTCAAATAAACTGTTTTTACTTTATAAACCCAATTTTAAAAAATATTTATCCAAACATATTTTTTTTTAAAAAAAAACTCATAATAATCCTGATTGAAGTTGTAAATAAACTCAATTTCCTAAAAGCTATACCAAGCTTCATTAATATTTAAAAAAGCGAAAACAAAATTTCAAAGAATGTTTTGTTTGTGCCGCGAAATCCATAGGCAGCTAAAACCCTCCCGGTAACGGAACTTTTCGTGGAAAATTTCTTATTTCACCCACAGGTTACTCTGCCGATCAAATTCACCAAGAAAGGCATATCATATCATTTGAAATCTGGATTCGTATTGGAATTGAAACTGCTATTTTACTGTCTGCGAGATTTCTGTAGCTTCCCCTTCAAGTTCTTTCCCTCTGTTGTGGGATCTGTGTTCTTGCGACTCTGAAGCTGAGTTTCTGCAACGGGGCGGACTTTACAAGGCCCCTTCTTTAGGTGATATTGCAGCTTCTTCAAAATCATTTTCTTAGGGTTTTATTAAATTGCGTTTTCATTTAGGATCTTGCGAGCTCGTTCAGCGCGTCATCCCAAAACCCTAATTTTCGAAATTCTGAGGCTTGTTCTCATTAGATATGCTTGTTCTCGAATGGATTGTACATTTGTAGAGTTCTATAATTCCTGGTTGACCAATGGGTGCCATAACTAGCAATCGCAAGCGCTCTGAAGAATGCCTGAGCCTCAATAACGCGTATTCATCCCCTGACACCTCAGATTTTCGTAAATCCAAGAGATTCAAATTGTCGTCCATGCCTCAGAACACCACCCATTCCACAGTATCCTTGAAAAGTGTGGTTTCAAGACTTCATCTGTACCCTGTAGATAAGGCACCATCCACCAGAGCAGTACTCGGTCCATGTCGGCCTAAAATCCCGTTGAGTAGTTCGAATAAAGTTTTGGAGCGCAGGACTAGTGGGTTTCAGGAGATTGACAGCAAGATGGGCAATCTGTGTGGCACATACGCAAAAACGAAAGAAAGCGCACTGAGATCAATCCGGTGCGTGGATAAGGGCAAGGACATAATGGAAGTGGATGCTGATAGTCGAAAGGGTGATGTTTCCGAAGATTCAAGCATAGAAGAGGTTGAGATTATCGAAGATGGGCGTGAAGGGCGCTCAGTGGTAACGGACCAGAGGAGGAAAGGTAGTGCTGGGCCTGTGATTGAGATACAGGATTTGGAAATTAAGGTTGGATATGGTGGCCTTCAGCAGCAGTCAACTTCTTCAGTGGTTTCAGAGTTGACTAATAGTAATTTGAAGATGGATGATGCGGGGAAGTTTTTGGGATCCTTATATTTAAGCCCAGAGCATGGTGTTCAAGATGTTGTTGCATACAAACAGTTGCTCCAGGAGACAGAGAGGCGATCAAGAAAATTAAAATGGTTGGACTATGAAATCCAACTAAATGAGATGCGCAGGTCGCCAATCGAATTTTTGCATCCAGAGAAGGGACCAGAACAGGTGAACGCTTTGTTCTTGCCTATCTTTAATATATGGCTGTCAAGGCCTTAATTGTTGATTGGTAGCTCCCTGTTCTATTCTATTCTATTTCATTTGAATTTTATTTTGTTCCTTTTGTTTTATGACTAATGTTTAGCAATGCATTCATTAATTAATGAACAACAGTCTAAATGTTAGTGCAAGTTACCCATGCCCTGCTATGGCTTTCAGGTATTACCACTTGAGCCTTTTGTCCCCCTCACGCAAGAGGAAGAAAAAGAAGTTGATTGGGCCTTTTCTGCAAACCGGTAAAGTTTGATATTTAGGCTACATGCTTCTGAATGAAATAGATCTAGTTGTGTATTTTGCCCATTGAATGCTTGCTTCAGCAGGAAAAAAGTGTTGGTTGTTCATCAGAATTCAAACATTGAGATAACTGGAGAAATTCTCAGATGCCTCAAACCTGGTGCATGGTTAAATGATGAGGTGATCTTTGCTTGTTAAATATTAATTGCTTAACTCTTCCTGAAGTATTCATTAGCCATCCTATTATATCATGAGCTCATGGCTTGAGACAGGTGTTTCTTGAAGCTTACTGATCCTCTATTTTACTTTTGCAGGTGATCAATGTGTACCTTGATTTGCTAAAGGAAAGGGAAAAAAGAGAACCAAAGAAGTTTCTGAAATGCCATTTTTTCAATACCTTTTTCTACAAAAGGGTTGGTCTCTTGCTTTTGCCATCCTTTCCAACAATTTAACATACATAAAACACAAGCACATATCCATGAAATTTTTTTAATTTTAGTTTTTTCTGATATCAGGTCTTTATTAGGTTCAACCTGTTTTAAGGAAAATATTATCTAACAAGCATGTCTTGGAAAACTTTTTTTTTTATTAAATATGTTTTCTTGGAAAATAATATATTACACAATTTTTAAGTCTTTGGTGTGAAGAAATGGATTCTACCCTAGGATGATCTACATCTTTGGTAGTAACTAGTAAGCCATTCACCTCTCAAAGGATTATGTTCACTCCTCAGGAAACTATTGCCCACCGAATCTTGCATTAAATAAACAATTTATTTCTTGTATTGTTAGCTGCTTGATTGCTAAAATGACACATGCAACACACATACACAGAGGTTGCATGTCCTCTTAAGTCTTAACTGGTTGTTGTATCCATTGTAATAACCTTAGCAGTCGATTTTGTAAATTCTATTATCACTTCATTTGATTTTACCTTAATAATCAATTTAATGATGGTATGATTGCGCCCACATTTGATTTTGCCTTTAAATCTTAGCTTTTCTTTAATGTGGTTGAACAGAAGGTTGGGCGAGTGCTCTATTATCCGAAATTTGTTTTATCTCCTGTTTGCTTTTGGTTAATAGATGTTTCTATATTCTTTATGGGCCTTTTCGGTTACATTAATCTTATTGTCTTGAGCCACTTGATACCTCATCCAAGCTATAAAGGGAAATAAGTAGAAACATTATTCATAAAATAGGTGTTTTGTGTATCTTTGATATAATTTACTCTTACAGTCAGTTGCTGATGCTTTTAGTTTTGGATGTTATTGGTCAGCTAATAGGTGGCATGAATGGTTACGATTTCAAATCTGTGAAAAGATGGACCACACAACGGAAGTTGGGATATAGCCTAATTGAATGTGATAAAGTAAATATACTGACTATCAGTTTCCTTTTACTATAATCAAGTAAATTGTTTTTCAACTTTTCATATCTTTTAACTTCACAGATATTTGTGCCAATCCATAAAGAGATTCATTGGTGTTTGGCTATCATCAATAAGAAAGATAAGAAATTCCAGTATCTCGACTCGCTGAGAGGAATGGATAACCAAGTCTTGAAAGTACTGGTAAAGTTCTTTGTCTGTATCAAATTAAGTGTGTTATATGTTGTTTTATCAGGGTTCTCGAAAGGAGCCATGTTTAAACTACATGTACTAATAAATTTCATTTACTTTTAATCTTTCTCTCTTTTTTTAATCATTGCAAACATAGTCCAGAAGTCTCCTTAGAGTTAGTTAGGGCTTTGGCTAATCAATATCTCTGTAGTTGGTCTTGTAATAAGGTCCGTTCAACTTCCAAACCAGCATGCAGAACTTAATTATGATTTGTCAATCTAGTTCTTGAAACATGCTCAACTCTGACACATAACATTCAGTTTGATTTGTTTATGATTTTTTGGTTCATTTGTGAAACCACACTTATTTTAAACTGATGAGGGCAAAAGAAAAATAAACGTTGTCTGAAAAGGATTAGGATATAAGACTATTTGACAATTAAATCTTGTCAGAAAAGGAAACAGAACAGATCAAATGATAGCTAGGTTGTAGAGAATTAAGAAATATGAGGGTTAAGGGGGAGAAATCAGAGGGAGTGAGAAGAGAAACAAGAGGGAGAGAGGTTCGAATCAAGTGCTGTTGCACTTGATACTTCCATCATACACAATATGAATCAACCTTTCCTTAGTCTAGCCCCTTGTATATATAGGCAAGGGCTAAACTCTCAAGGCCCAATAGCACTCACTTACTAATCAGATAGCTCTGCAACTACACATGCTGAATTACATTCCTATGGCCTTGTAGAAATAGTATTATGCCACTGCTACCCTTTACTACTTATTATAATTCCTAATCAGTCCTAAGGCCTCATAGGATTAATATTGTGCCTCCTAATCAGTCCTAAGTCTATCATTCACGACTCACATATCAATAATTGATATGTAAAGCATAGAAAATATTAGAGTTAGTGAGTTAGTTAGGGAATTAGGAATTGGTTAATAAGAAGTTAGTTAGTAGTTTGTTGTTATTACTGTTGGGAATTAGTTAGGAACTGCTTATGGAAGTCTAAGGCCATATCCTATCTTATATAAGGAAAGCCTAGACTAATGAAAAAGTGTGTGTTGAATAATGAATGAAAACATGCAGTAGTTCTGCGTCTCTCCTCTCTGTTTCTTTTCCCAATCCCTCTGAATTTCTGTTCTTCCCTCTCTTATCCTAAATTTCTACAACCTAGCTATCATCAAATATGATAGAATAGATAGAGTGAATGAGGCTATAACCTGATGATGAAAAGGAAAAGGATAGGCGACACAAAAAATTTGTAAATTATAACTCATTGAATTGAAGGTTTTGTCTAAATTAAAAGGGAATGATGTTTTAGAGGCTTGTATGCCGTGTTTGACTCCGAAAATTTAATTTTAATATTCAGATGGCTGAATTGTACAGATTATTATTGATGTATTTTATCTCTTAAAAATAGATATGTGATATGTCCCTAGTAGCTACAATTTCTACATATCTTCAAATTTAGCCTTATTCTTAAATAATTGAAGGTTCAATCATATGTTATATTAAACTGCGTGTTGCTTTACATGGTGTTTTTAATTGGTCTTGTTGATTTTCAAGTCTTGCTTATCATGACCTTACTTTTACTGGGTATAGACCTGTATTTTGAACATGCCTTGGATAGCCTTTGGTGCTTGTGGGCTCTGAACTGATTATAATGCTAGAGTTGGCACCATGACTGGCATAACGTTTCCCTGGTTATGCTAGAGACAAACATTTTGAAATTCCTAGTTTATTGTCACTTTCATTATTACATTAAGAGCATGAGTTGTTATCTTCTTTTCTGTATGGCATAATTAAAAAGGAAGTTGAGTAAAGATTTATTTTCATTTGCATTTGGCTGGACCAACGTTAAGCTAATGTTTATTTTTTATGTCCAGGTTAGATATTTTGTAGATGAAGTGAAGGACAAGAATGGAACAGATGTCGATGTAAGTTCATGGGAAAAGGAATTTGTTGAAGACCTGCCCGAGCAAGAGAATGGGTATACATATATTTTCACCCTTACATCTTTGAAAAATGAGCAAGTATTCTGAATTAGGAAATAATTTGTAATTTTTCAAAAGCATGTCTTTATAAAAATGAAAAAAAAAATTGTTAAGCATATACTCTCTTATATGAAGCAAAGGCCTATACATTTCTCTAAGTAAATTGTTCTTGAGCTTATTCATTATTTATATACAGCTCATACTGCTTTCGTAGTTTGAAGAATAATTTCTTAGAAGGAAAATTTCTTAAAATTGAAATTCATAAGCATAGAACTGTAGAATATATATGGAGGAAATGAGAATAATTGATGAATGGGAGAAGTTTGTATAAAAAGGGACAGACAAATGTGCTTTTTGAGCGGGCCACATGCATTTTGTCATAATATTTATGTGATTATTGGCCTGGGTTTGGACTTGCATGAAGTTTCACTCATGCCTGCTTGCTTGTCATTGATATATGGTCTAGATTCAATTTATCTCCTGCAGCTCGGTTTATTGAGCTTTAATTTTTCTTTCTCCATGGTAATACCATGATGTTCATTAGTGATAAATACTATTCAAGCGACACTGTCTCTTGAAAATTCATTTACGCCAATTGGTTGTGTGCAAAACTGATTTTCAACCATCAAATGATTTCGTTGGAAAAGAACAGAAATAACGTATTTGCTTGATATTGTCTTGAAGGGAATGTATACAAGGGACATAGCATCAGACATCAGTTGTGTCCTAGTTTTCAAGTACCCCATTTCATCTTTCCTAGCACTACCTAGGGGTTATATACTGTTGGAATGAGACAAACTATCACCCGAAACTGATAGATGGAATGGGGTATTATTTAAAATTATATTATCTTTTTATTGGCATCATTTTTTGCCCTTCTGTTCATAGCTTTTTCATAATTGGCATTTTGCAAGTCATACTCTTTACTTCCCCTTCAAACTCTTTGAGTATATCTAAGTCTTTGGTAGTTATTGCATCTCTGAACAGTTCAAGTTTGTAGCCGTTTGTGACTGGATTATTTTTTTGATTGGAAGATTTTATTTAAAATTTTGAACAGGTTTGATTGTGGGGTGTTTATGATCAAATATGCTGACTTTTTAAGCAGGGGCTTGGGGCTTTGTTTCAACCAGGTAAGAAAATAAAGCATTCAATTTCAAAAAGGAAGGTTACGACTTATGATTCGTTTTCTAAATATTTTGGCAGCCAATCATTGCCGTTCCTAAAGCGTTACATGTTTTAGTTGTTGCAAGAACATCTGAGGGCAAAAGATATCCTGAACCAGTCTGTTTCTTGATTGCTTGAAAGTTCTCAAATGCTTTATAAATGGTGTAGCTGATTTTCCCTTTACCATTCTTTGTAGGAACACATGCCTTACTTCCGGCGCAGGACGGTTAAGGAGATATTGAGGTTGAAAGCTGACTGAGCCGAGGAGTGCTATGCCATGTAGCATTAGGCAAATTCTTTGTTTCTGCATTGGTGTTTTGGTATGAAAAAGATTCATGAAGTCAGTCATATCAAAAGTGGCCGATACATGATGAAAGCTCTTTGCTTCTGTCAATATATAGACTATGGCTATTCTGGAGACCTGGCATTCGTTTTGGTATGCTGGTAGTGCAGAATGAGGTAGGTTGTAAATTCTGTGAAGAGTGAATCATTGTTAGATGAGGGATTTTTTTAAAAAGGGTACATCCAGAGGTGTTAAATTATGTGATATTTATAATCTGTTTCGTAATCTCCATGGTGTTTGGTACTCTGTTTGCTTTCATAAACTGAATATTTGCTAACTATATTCTACAGTTTTGCACTCATGATTACAAATTGTGTCAGTTTCTTGTGCTGGCGAGACGGTTAAAAGTAGAATGGAATAAATTTGCTTTTAATTAAAGATAATCTGATTTTGCATGATGCGATATCATCAGTTAATCATATCTACTTAAAAAATTGTAGATAGAATGATGTCTCGTAATTATATATATATAAAAAAAGATACGTGTATTTAATTTCATAATTCAATAGGATTCACATGACATATTGGTGTATATTATATTTATATGCTTTATTTTCAATTTTTAATTGAAATAAACCAAGTTGATCTTTGAAAAATCTTGTCTTCTATCTTGCAACTCGCAAATAAGGAAAGGTATTGTGGTATTCATCAATAAAATTCTAACGGTGAGTTGCCTTAAGATGCTCGGTTCAATGAGCACAGCAAGATTTTAAAATCCGTCCTCTGGTTCCCTGTTTTAGTCCCAATTTTTTTTAAAATTAAAATAATGTTTAAACATAACACTTGTACATTTTAGATTATTATCATACTCGAAAGTTAACTGCTTTCAAAATGTATGGTTTTACACTACTAAAATCATGATTTTAATAGCTACAGGTAATTAATTACATACTTCCAATAAGATTATGATTTTTTTTTTTTGATAAGAAAAGGTTTTGGAGGGTCGACATCGCCCCCATCAAGAGAAAGAAGCCTTGGCGGGTTATGGAAGACTTACGGGACTTACGAGATCGCTTTACCAAAGCGAGTCCCAATGACAGCAGAGGATCAACCCACACCAAGGGCCTAATCCTGGATCTCTTACCATCTATGCCAACTCACATTGGCACTGCATCACTTCACATCATTTTGATCATCAACTTACCATCGGTTCTTTTGTTACCATTAAGGACCACCAAAATACAAAACGAAACAAATATGAGTCCGGTTTCTTTTATCTATTTTCCTATCATCCATTATAATCTCTAAATTATGTCCATCTAATCAATTTGAAAGGTTAAAAATGAGTCATGTCATCAAATTATCACTCCTCTTCCCCATCAACAGTTTAAAAGGACTCATGAGAGATAAGAAAATGAGATGATCAAAGGATTTGCTTCCCAAATATATACAGTCATGGATTCTTTTGTTACCATTAAGATCCGTACGTGTGTGTGTGAGAGAGTGGAACCAAAAACCTTTTCACGCTTAAAAAGGGAGAAGAACTAGAATAGGCACGCATACATAGTCACTGTAGTCACTGAATAACAAAAAGCCCAGTGACTTAACGGGACACTTCCTTTCAAATACTTGAACATTCTAGACGATTATCAAACTCGGAGATTAATCTGATTTCAGAATCAGTGCGACGACCACCTCGCCCTTTGGCATCGGTTCAGATGAGTTTCATTCACATATGATAGTATCACTGTCACATCTTTCGATCATCAACATACAATTGATTCTTTTGTTGTCTTTAAGGACCACCAACATATTAAAAACAAGGGACAAATATACATTTTCAGTACATTAAATTTGAATGTCAAACATAAGATTCATATATATATATATATATAGAGAGAGAGAGAGAGATAGGGAGGGAGACAAAAACCTTACCACTATGTGGCTTAAAAAAGGAGAAAAAATGGAACGAGCACGTATACATGATGGTCACTGAATGTGAGAAAGCGAAGGCACTTAACGAGACACTTTCTTTCTACTCAGTATCTCTTGTTCTTTTAGTCGATGTTGGAATCTGGCAAGGCGAGCTTGAAGGCCTACGAGACTTGCTGCTTTGCGAGAAAGCACAATACTCAATTGAGTGACATAGTTGTCAATACGGCTTCCCGGCTGCTCAACTTCTGCCAAAAGTTTCATTTCCTGAAACACCCAAACCAATATTAATGATATTAGCATTACCAATAACATCTTTGCCGGTAAAACATTTCCAAATTAAATCAAATGCAAGCATATATTTGGACAGAAAATAACACGAGTGACAATGTATGAGTCACACTAGTTCTTTTCACAATGTCATTACTCTTCTTTCCATCCCTCTCCATTCTATGCATTCACTTTTGTGACCAAATAAAAAGACAGAAGTTGGTCAAGAGGGCTGAAGAAAAAATATATTAAGTCACACACTCAAGAAAACATCATTTACATTTTACACGCCAATATACTCCAGGGAAAACAAGAAACATCAAATAAGTCTTCTATCACTATGCTAAGTTGTCAAAACAGACCATTTCTTAACTTAAAAAACTAGCAAATATGTTGTCCATGCAATGCAGCGACACGGGTAAACATGAATAGTTTAATACATAGCATTTCACATCTGAACACCGATATGAATCAGTGAAGGTTCAAGAGTCAAATCTCGTATCTACTAAAACAATAATAAAGTGAGTTTGTAGGTTTCAGAAAAACTCAAAGTCCAGAAGTGACAGGCAAAAGCAGTGAGAACTCAAAATCACAAAGCCAATGTAAAGAAGAAAACAATTACTCACTTCACGAACAATCTCCATTGTGTCCTCAATTTCTTTCCTATGAGCAGAAATTAGCGCTTCTTCCTCCTGCCAAAAAACAGCAAAGAAATTAAACAGGAAGGATAGCCAAGTTTTGCATTCAACTGAGCACTGATAATTACTTTAATTACATACCTCCAGTATTCCATTGATGTTTCCATCAGGAAAGGATTCTTCTTGGAATTGCCTCGTAGCAGTGGTAATTGTCTTCTGGTTCCCAGTGCTCTGCTGCTTCAGGTTTGTGGTGGAGGAATCAGATCCATTGGCATCCCTTTTCTGCCAGTTCGCATACCTTTCTGACTTCTCCATAGGCCCTTTCCTTCGTGGAGAAGAAACTTTTTGTACTGTCTCATCTGTGTCTACTGAATTTTGGGAATAAAAGTTCATCTTTTGACTGGTACGATCACTATAAGAATTCTTCACCTCAAACCTCTCCCTGTCTTTTGAGGCAGAAGTTGAGCTTCTTTCCTCTGGACCATTTACTAAGTAACTTGAAGAAAAACTTGATGGGTGTTTGTCAACATCAGCAGCAGATTTGTACACAGAAGTTTCCTTTTCTGCGAGTCTTTTACCCATATCCGTTGTTTTCACCTCCTGACGATGATCATTAACATCCTCTGCACCAGCACTCGCTAGAAGGGATGATGTGGAAGAAACTTCCTTATTAGTCTGCGATACTGAATTGAGGGTCTGATCCTTTTTAGGATTTCCACTTTTGGATAGACTTTTAACCCTGTTCATATCATAATAACCTATCAGTTAATATATATTGATATATACACATTAATGTGTAAAAAGAATGAAGTGCCCCATTATGAAAATATGATTTATTAAGCTCATTATGGGAAAACACATACCGATCTGCATATCTCAAGGTATTGAGAGTGTGTTCACATGAGGAAGCATTTGGAGATATACAGGAAATCATAACAGTCTTTGAATTGCCAACAAAGGAGTCTCGAAGCACCTCAGTAAGTTTGCTTCCACGAAATGGTATATGAATCTGATCATTGTCAAGAGCACGGATGCACTCCTTCAGTGCCAAAAGACTCTTATTAATTTCTGCCCCTTCAATTCTGCAGTAAAGATACATAAAGTTGCAAAATGAAGTTCTGCATTATTGTTTCCCCATTAACAAAATAATTACTACCCTACTAAAAAGTATTAGGAATTAGTTACTTGCACTACAGTGCACAAAAAAGTAGAAGGGTCTAGGCAGACTAGTTTGCAGATTCCTGCCTTGCCAAAAGTCCTAAACCATCAAATTAACATGCCTAGTTGGATGTCTGAGTACAGCGGCCTTTACTTGATAGCTTAGAACCATTCCTCAAGAACTATGATCATCACTGTTGATACAATCACAAGTTTAATTTTATACACGCACAAATACCTAGAAATAATTAGTTAAAGCAATGAGAAGAACCGGTTGTTACCATTTAGCTTGAAGTAGAATGCTTTACATTCACCATTGTTCTCAAATAAAAGAGGGAATTTTTATCAAATCTTCTGGAGAAACATCCAGCAAAGTGTGCTCCCACAGATTCAGGTCATGCAGAAAATATTTCTAAATGAACTAGTAATGAGTGGTGATCTATGAAATTCTTAACATGCGTGAGACATTCTAGAGGGCACCATGCAAGTAGTTCAGTAGGAAGTGTTGTAAACATTAACCAGAGAATTCAATCTGAAAGCATATAAAAGTACCGTGTCTGACGGTCATTGTCAGTGGTATCAGCGCCTCTTTCACTCCCAGCAAGATCAATAAAAGAAATCTTCCCCACAACCTTCCCACTTTTCGCCTCATTTCCATCATTGTTTCGCTTGCTCTCTTTCACCTCACCGTGTTTCTTCACAGCCAATTGTAAAATAGCATGTGACCTAGAGGACTCCTCATTGGCACCAGTGGATCCAGTACTCCTTGCAGCGTTCCCCTTCTCAATGAACTCTTTGACAATTTGTACATCAGAAACCTCAAATTCTTGCAGCCCCACAATGCAAACTTGTTGCCGTCCGTCTTCCCTCATACAAAGTTTCCTATTCATAGATTACCGAACACAGCCACTCAAAACCACAATAACAGCACCAGAAGCAAGCACAACAAGCAGGTTGGTACATAATATAGCAAGATGACATCTGTAAATGCATATCAATAGGCACAGACGTATCCTACACTCCAATACAACCAAATATATGTAACAAAAGAAAGACAAGCTTTATGTAGGATAAAATGAAGTTCATCTAGATATTAGAACACACTTCAATTAATCATTAGACACCTTGATGCAAACATAATGTCATCTTCTGATGAGTATAAATAAAATATAATAAAATCACAAAAAAAGGATATACTGTACATTGAACCTAATAATTGAATCTTTGATTTCGGTAGAAGTACTCACTTTCTGTCACTAAGAAGATCAAATAGTTTTCCACCATATATCTCAAAGTAACTAAGCCACAATTTGAATCTTTGATTTCGGTAGATTGGCTTGTGCAATAGTCTAACAAGGTCTCCTGCAGCTCTCAGCGGCAACGGTTGCATTGTGTAAGTTTTACCACTTCCTAAAGGCAAAACATCATTAGCATTGCAGTTATAAATGTTGGTGAGAGTGTAGCTAAATGAGGAAAAGTGTAGATATGAACAACTTATATGATGCCCAAAATTACAAATTCTTCATAGTGAAAAGAGGCAGTGCCTTTGAAAGAAATAAGTTTACCGCATTTGATGGCTTCCACTACAAGTGCAATTGTGTGTATTGTACCATATCATGTTGGAATATCATGAGTTCTAGGGCTAAAAGCCACAGCCACTGGTAGCCTATCTTCTCAACATGTTAGGTATATTGCGATAATTTAAGATAAAAATTAGCCCCGCAAGTTACATGCTGGCCGAGAATAACATCAGACGATGAAAAAACAATAGTAATAGAAAATATAGAACCTTTTCCTACTTTAATGGGGCTCAAATAAAATGTTAAGCCATTGACAGCATCAAGAACAAGATCCAAAAACACACTTATAAAAACAAAACTAAACAAAGAATCCATCGTGTACTGAAATGAAAAAAGAATTGAAATACAAAATAAGATATCATTGATAAATCGGTACATGTATAACATGAAATAAGTGTTTCCTTACCTGTCTGACCATAAGCAAAACATGTAGCTTTGGTTCGCTCAAAAATCGTGGGAATAATCGGTTCTACTGTAACTTGGTATACCTGTAATGGCGGAGAACGAGTATCATAACTTTGATCAAACAAGACCGGTCTGAGGTATACAAACGAACAATAAACCTTATGTTTGAAAAGAGCAGCTTTACCTCATCATTGGTAACATACTCATCAAGAACAGCATCAAAACAAAACTCATGTTTCTCCACATACGCCGTTAAATCAACCTTTTATATAGAACAATCAAATAATTGGGGAAAAATCAATGATATCAGAACAGGAGTAGAGTCAACCTTTGAATCAAATATATATAAATGGTAACTGCAACACTTAAGAACAAAATAAAAAACAAACCTTTAGTTTGGGTTCATGGACAGACAAATATGCATTGTCATTTACAGTCACAATATCCTCCTCCTTCTTAGCAAGCTCCTTCTTGTTTAAAGGTCTTTTTCGTACCTATACCGCTCAATAAAAACCTTTTCAAAGTTGCTTTCAAGAAGCATGAATATAAATATCCCTAAATTTATACTTCAATTCAAGAATACTATCCCCAAAAAAGACAAAATGCGATTATATTTCCAATGAACTCCTAAAGATAACAAAAGAAAGAAGGGGACAGAGATAGAAGCAGTTCACATGTTTCAAACTAGAAGGACAAGATACAATTGACAGTGAACAGAACAGAAAAGGGCCCAATTCATACCGCATATCACAGTCACATCTCAACATAGAAAAAATGAAATTTATCACCACACATAAATTCATACATAAAGGTATGCTTGTATGCATAAATTACTTGAGCCTCAACATACCACGACTTTAAGCTTAGCAACATTATTTTCCCTTGCATTATTCTCTTTTTCCTTCATTGGTAAAGGAATTGACGCATCTGCTTCTCCATCCTGATTGCCATTGATTTGATTAAAGTCATCTTCAAATGCTCTAGTACCCCCAGGAATGAATGGTGATGGCTCAAAAGGTTCTGAAATAACATGCTGATGAGAAGAAAGCAATCAGAGCTAACACAACAAATTAAAACACAGATTCTTGTATTCCTCTATACTTAGGCAAGAGATTGAATGAGAACAAAAACACACAATCTGAAAATAACACAAAATTAAACCAGAGAAATACTATAAGGCAGAAAGTTCAGACATTCGACCCAAGATAACTTTCTAATTAGCTGCTGATGTATTTAAGTTTCTTCACACTATCACCAGCACAAACAGTTGGATAAGATGGCATACAAAATTGCAAAACTTTTGATGGCATCTACTAACACTTAGTGTGGTAATCTAAATGATATATAGAAGATGCTGCATGTAGCACAAATTTTACTCTAAAAAACTGTAGACAACGAATTAATGGCTTAATTAGATTTACGTAAACTGCCCAGCATCAGATGATATTCATACATCAGATAGAAGTTCTGTATCATCCATGGCATGAAGATCCAAAAGCCCTGCTCCGAAATCCCCTCGGAAATCAGGAGAGTAAGACCCATCTGGTACAGCCACACTGCCTAAAGTTTGGGCAGTTGGTGTATGGGGCTCCGCACCAGATTCTCCATTAAAATTGAGGCTTCTCATTAACTTAAAAAGCCTCTGCTTTTCTTCAGTAGACTGTGCTCCATAACCCTGTAAAAAGATCATGTTCATCTAAGTCTTGCCATAGGTCACAACTACATAGAAAAAAATTGGCATTTTCAAACCCTAATGCATTCACTGTAAACAAGAAAAACAAAATACTGAACATGTTATAACTGAAAATGTGAGGCTGACAAA
The DNA here is from genome assembly GCA_019022615.1 of Acacia melanoxylon. NCBI lineage: Eukaryota > Viridiplantae > Streptophyta > Magnoliopsida > Fabales > Fabaceae > Acacia > Acacia melanoxylon. The sequence goes on from JAFJYJ010000011.1 coordinate 7,425,952, forward strand.
ACTTATGATATAAGAAAGTGCTTCAAAATTTTAGCTTCACATATCGTAAGCTTGATACACATTATGCTACACAGCATCTACTAAAAAAACTTTCTCTGGCAAAGTTTCATCATAAAATTCAAAATATATCAATCCCCAGAGATAAAACCTGGCCTGCTAACAGATAGAGTAGTAGAATATACTCCTAATCACTAAACCAGTATGTTTGATGCAGCTATAAATCCTTCCATAAATAGAATTAACTGGAAAGAGAAAATGAGGGCTGCCGAGGGAATTATAGGTGTCCATGTGACCGCCTCAACTTCCAGAAGATTTCACACAAATCTTCAAGTGAAAGAATTATCATGTGACCAGTAACGCAACAAACAACCCGAGAAATTGCCAGAGAAGAAAAGACAACAATCAGAAATTATCAGACAGTACCTGCATGAGAATGTTCGGGAGGAGGCGATGATCAATACCACTAGAAGCCAATGGAGAGGCCAGATGCTGCAAGCCAGCAGACTGCAACCAACGCGCCATCACGGCATCACCAGCATCACCGGCAGGCGCTGCATTGTGCAGAGACCCGCCCGCGGCATGGTCGTACAGGGCAGTGGCCGCAGCATTAGTCTGCTGCATCTGGCCGCCCAAGTGGCGCTGGGAACGTCTTTGGGGAGCCAATTTTTAAGATCTGTGTACACGCGCTTCAAACAAAAACATATATCAAACGACCTAACAATCAGAAGAAAAGGAAAAACAAAATCCAGATCACAGTAAAACTGAAAAGAAAAACAGATCCAAAAACAATGATCCAAAACAAGAAACTCACAATGAGGAGAGAATTCGAATTCGAAGAAGAACATAACAAGTCGAAATACAGAATCCAAATCCGCGAAATCTGCAATCGAACTGAAATGAGTTTCAGAATCCCACATAAACTAAATAAACACACGAGGAAATGATGAATTCACGCCTAATTGATCATTAAGAAATGCACCCGACCTCTGAACGAATTGCAATAATTGAAAATGCTGAATTGGGATCAGATCTGAAACTGTCGGGTAAAAAATGAAGATAATCCAAAATCGATCGTATAGCTGAGCAAGAAGAGCGTTCTTATAATTTTTATTCTAGTGAAGAAAATGGCGATGGCGAGGATAGGAGATGATCCACGACACAGAGACAGAGCAGAGGATGCCTTCAACAACAATATAGATGAGATGCTTGGTGAAAAATACAAGTATCTATCAATGGAAACTTGGCAGATAATATAATTTTCAAAATTATTAAACGGCTAGGCTCGATGTGAAAGATTGTAATATTCAAAATTTTCAAGAGACAAATGAAACTTTTTCTCCATATTTGTTAGTTATATAATATATTTTAAATTCTTTTCTTTTTCTTATCTAGCACTTAGAGCTATATTTGTACCTTAAATCAGTATGAAATTTGAATGTGAATATAAAGTTAACAAACTTTGAGAAAAATTTTAAGCCCTTAACAAATAATTTTTGACAAATCAAGATTTAACATGACACGAATGGATTGTGACAATAATTAATGGATTATTATTTATGCTAAAAAAACAAAAATTTAAAAGTCTTGCCAAGTCATAAATAGTTTGGTGTAAACATTATGCCAACTCCTCAATAAAAAATAAAAAATTAGATAAAAAAATTAATCAATAAGAATTTAAAAATGAGAGACAATTAAGGAAATTCTAATCTAATATTCCCTGTTTGTTAAAATGGCAAAAGAACAATCCTGTTGGTCACTATTAAAACCGAAAAATGGCCATGACAACCACTTCAGTTCCTTTCCAAGCAACCACTAGTTTGTGTCTTCGTGAAGTGTCACAAGACATAATAGAGAAAATTGTGGTGAAAGAAAAAAGGACATGCATAGACGTTGAAGTTTTCATGACTTAATAGAAAGCCGCAAATGAAGGTTGTCATAAATCGAGACATGTTTGTTTGGGATCACATTTGTGATCAAAAAATACTTATTCATGTAAATTGTAATAAAATTTATCTTATATATTTACCTCATATATCGTAAATCATAATTAAAAAAGTTGTTTTTGAAGATTCCAGTCTCATATAACTAATTTATAAATATTAATAAAATTTGCTTAAAAATTATGTTACCACGTATAAAGAATTAGTTTAATTGTATCTAGTATCTCTCAAGCTTTAACAACACCGAGTCTTGAGTGCGCAACAATCTCCGAATATTACTGTCTACAATGTACGTGTAAATGAATAAAAAACCTTTCGACTTGGCAAATTCCAGAAGAAGGGAAAAAAAAAACAAAACTTTACGTGAGGATTTGCAGGGATCAATGCAAGTAATGGAGAAAACGAGGAAGCCATTGATGATGGTGGGGATTGATGAAAGTGAACATAGCTTCTACGCATTAGAGTGGGCACTCACTAATTTCTTCCCTTCTGAAATACCCCATCATTATTTTCAGCTTATGGTTGTTCATGCCAAACCCTCTCGCTCTTCTCTTGTTGAGATCAAGGGTATGTTATAAATTGGATGTTATTTATTGGTTGCCCAAAACTGTTGTGAAATTAATGATCGTTTCGGTTTCAGAATCTGGAAGCACAGAAGAGTTTGTATCGATTCTAGGAGAAGATCTGGACGGTATGGCTGATAAAACCATCCAAAAAGCCAAGGAGATTTGTAGCAGTAAATCAGTAATACTAACTTTCTTACAAGACTGCTTGAAAAGATGAAGTTATTATTAGCATGGAGGGTTTTACAGAGCGTTTGTTTTGCAGGTGGAGGATGTGATAACACAAGTGTTGGAGGGAGATGCAAGGAATGTTCTGTGTGAAGCTGCAGAGAAAAATGGCGCCACTGTTCTTGTTTTGGGTAGTCATGGCTATGGTGCTGTCAAAAGGTATGTATATATATTTAAGTCTGATCATTTAAGTAGCCTGAAATATTAATGAGGATTGAGGAAGTGAACTTTTGAAACCTTTCCCACCTCACCAGACAGTGAAGTTGTGCAATGCACAAACGTGTTTAGTAAAATAAAAAACCTGAAAATTTTAAAAGGATTGTGTCTTACTTTCAGATTTTTTTTTTGCTCAGACTTGCTTTCAGAATTCATGTAAGTTAAAAAGGCATATTGTGACACCTTAAATTATACTAGTAATATATAAATATTTCAAGCTTCTGATGTGTCAAAATCATATTTCCTAAATTATCACTCTAGTTGAAAGGGATTTGAGTTTTTTGGTTATTGGGTCCACAACAAACGACTATATCAACTGAACAAACTGACAATGAAAACAATTGTTTACAATTTAAAGTAAGTGATACTGCTAAAATGATGCAATAAAGTGGTGATTTTGCAGGGTAGTTCTAGGCAGCGTGAGTGATTATTGCGTGCAACATGCGCATTGCTCAGTGATGGTGGTCAAGAGGCCAAAGATAAAGCGAATTTCTTCCTCTTCCCGGCTACACAATCTTGTATAGTGAAGCAGTAGTCCTAAGAAATTAAGATTTGGCTCTTGCTGTGATTAGAAAGAGAGAAAGAACCAACGGTTCTGGCTTTCTAGGACGCCATATTAATGAAGACCAGGATCCCCTGTTAGCCAACAGCGGGTAGTGGCAGTTTTTTGTGTGATGCTGATGCTTTTTTTAGTAGACACTTTAATTATCATTGAGTTTCAAGTTTAAACATCATAGAGCATATAACCCTCGTCGGACACTCACCAAAGGGAGGGGTTCAATCCTGGAGTTGATCAAAGCGTTGGGGAGAGCGTAACCCTGCAGGTTTTGCAGGTAAAACACGAGGGTAATAGACGACGGCCGCCCGCCTAATATCGATGTATATGGCGCAAGAGGAAGGAAGATTTCGTAACATTTGCCTTAGATCGTAGGTGAACCCAACCTATTTCCTAAAATTTTATTATCACAAAAAAAAAAAAAAAAAAAAACATCATAGAGCATATAGAACGTTATAACAACAAAGGATTCAATTTGTGCTAAACTTATCCCCAATTATTCATTTTAACAGGGGAGAGGGAGATTAATGAATTCCCTCAAAGCTGAGCTGACAATGTTAAGGACCATAATATTATGTCCAACCTTGCTATCGACAAAATTATTATTTCCATTTGAGTTTTCCAAACTATTGGTTCTCGTCAAACTGCAGGAAGATTATCAAGTTGCATAACTGGATTTTCTCGAAGACATTTGTGGCAACAATCTCAAGGCTAGATTAAAACTCCAAAAATAGCAAGCTCATAATAGTGATCGATGGATCAGGATCTTATAGGCCTTCAGTAGAACTGAAATTGGAAGCATTAAATCAATTTGTACTGAAGGATCGGATCCTGATCTGAGTTTATTCCCAATGCACGGTTGAGACCAGAAGTTCAAGTTGAACATTTTCCATAAGTAAACCCTACTAACCTTTAAAGGACAAAGAACTCAAAAACAAGATAACAATAGCAAAAAATTTAACTGGGATTCAAAATTTAGCGGAATCAAAGCATAGACTGTCTCATAATTTAAGAGTCAGATTGTTCACTTATGACAACACCATTGAAACTGAACACTTTCAGTCACTTGGTAGATAATGTAAAGAGAAACCAAATAAATAGAGGGCAGAAACCACAGATTTGAGGGTTGTGACGCCACTTAGCACTTCACCTCCTTCAAAGCATAGGCAAAGTAAAGAAATGTTGGATCGGTAGCACCATCCTTGTAGTAAGCAAAGACCAAACTACCATCATCGTGCATGCTCTCCCCAACAAAACTGGCAAATAAGACAAAAGTTAGTATACTTTCTGAGGAAATTTACCCAGTCCTGAACCAAGAGATATTGACAAGTCATGTCAAACATACTAGAACAGAAACGGAAACGGAAACGGAAACAGAAACACACAAAGGCACTTTTAGCATTGGTGGTCGCAACACTTACAACTGAAGATCGCTGAGTTTGGAGAGAAGGAATTTGGTAGCTCCTTCAATGTGCTTCTTAAATAGCTCTTGCTGCTCTCCTTCTAATTTGGGTGTCAACAACTTGATATACCTCTTCATGAAGACAAGAAATTGTTTCTTGTCAAAGGCAGGTTGCTCCTGCAAGGATTGGGTAACAAAATACATTAACTCTGAACTTGGAAGAAAAATACACAGGACATGAAAAGAGGATTGTGGTTGTACGGTTGTCCTAACCTGGAGTCTAAATGTGTCAGCAATGTCAACAACCTTTACACCTTGGTCATCAACCCCTTCATCTTCCTCTCCACCTTCAGCAGAAGGGTTAGCACCAATGTCTACATCTACTGCTCCCTTAACAACCCACTACAGCAAGCCAAAAAGAAACAGTCCTCAACTTGCCATTCATTCATATAAACAATATATAAAGCAACAAACTGAAAAAGCGTTTTACAACCACAGAAAATCAAATAGCCACAAGTAGAACGACAAAAATTAACTAACCTTTCCCTCAACTTCCCACAACATTCCATTCTCAATTTCCGTGTATGGAAAGGAGTCCGAGAGAAGCTCATCACCTGCATGATTCATGGCCAGAATTACTCCATGACATTAGAATATTATATATTTCATAAATGAATGAATGAGCACTGTCAATCTTTTAATATAAGAATAAAAAAGAAAGGAACGGTTGAGAATATAGCATGCAAGTCCTCCATAATTTTTTAATTAACCTAGTTGAAACACTTTTGACTCAATATTTTTTTAAAAAAAAAAAAAGTTGAACAGCAATTTCACCCAAAAAAAATTATAACTATAAGTATAACATTTAGGTATGTAGTAAATGACCTCTTACTTCAGCTGATCCGAAGAGTTCAAAACTTCAATTTGCTACTGAATGAATATATTCTTAGTTCATTAGAACGGCTTGTCCTATATTCTACTAAAAAATAGTTATGCTGACAAGTGACAACGACTAAGGAAGATGCATAAGTAGTACTCGTACTAAACAATGATCGACCCTGTAAATCAGGGGTCCGCAGCCTGATGCAGATTGCAGACTCATGCATAAAATATTGGCCTAAAAAATTTAAGCCAAGGGATACGCTCCAAAAAGGAGATTTATGTTACTAATAATATAAGAAATACCATCCCAAAGGCTCTATGCATATACTGCACTTTACTGCTAACAAATCAAGCCATGGAAAATAATCAATCCCTTGATCTAGAAGTTGTCACGCAGAGCAAATAATCAAGATTTGCCCAAACAATATATGTACCTTAACCTTCGATAACATATAGATGCCGGATCCAAACATTACCAAAAGGGACATAGTAGGTGACCAAGTAAATCTAAAAGTAGCATGCTTAGAAAATCATCACAACTAAACAGATCTAGGCAAGCTCGAAGAGACAAAAGCAACAATCTAATACAGAATCAAACGAATATTTTACTGCTTAAAAGTGGAAAAGTATAAAAATATAAAGCAACCAGACAGTAAACGGAAATCACGGATGAGGCAACGAACAAAAAAACATCTCGAATGTGCAAAGAGAAAGTTAAATCAGAAGATTACAGATTACCGGTGAGGAGATCCTGGTAAACCAACATGATTGAAGACTTTCTCTCAGATCGCTCCAAGCACAGTTCAAGGGAAGAGAGGGAAAAGGGGCACAAAGAGAGCGAAGACGACTTGAGAATATAAGGTGCCGGACTGCCGGAGAATTTATTTATAGAGGCCTTCGGATGTCGACCCTCTCACGTAACCGTATTAATGAACGAATAATCAATACCAATATATCAATATCGTTTGGAGAAAAAAAAACAATATCAATATCAAATACCGATAAGAATATCAAAAAAATATTTAGATCAAATACATTATTATTTTTTATTTATTTGCTGTTTATGTAACTCGGCTTCCTAGCCCTCTTTTATTTATAAAAAATAATTAAATACCATTAATTAATATCATAAGGGGAGAGATACGCATGTAAATCTGGACTATTTAGATATATTAGATAAATTTAATAGTAGTACTATTGATTTGATAATTTAAGGGCAGCATTTTAGCAACATGCAAGCAGACCAAATCCACTGCATATTAGGGATAAAAAAATGATTTTAAAAAAAGACGCATTCCATGATAAACAGTGATTATAATTTTATAAATATAATCAGATTGATCATGGTTAAATTTTTATCTTTTTCAAATATATTTTATCAATAACTAAATTATAGGTTAATGTTTTGCGTCCCATTTTAAATAAGTTATATTATTTATTATCTATATTAATAGGATTTTTTTATAAATTTTGCATTATGAAAAAAGTAAAAGAAATCACAATTAAACGACAGTCCTGATCTGCCAGTTATGAACCCGATATCATTGGCTAGCTGCTTGAATATGGAGGCTGCGTGCTGCTTTGTAGTTTTAGTTCCGTTTCTCTTTTCACTGTACTCCTAATTACTCCCTCTGGTCCTAATTATAAGACATAATTGACTTTTTTAGAGAATTTAAGTAAACTAATTAAATTACTTTAGAGTATTTTTATTTTTATTTTTTTCTTCAAAGTATTTAGTTTGACAAATAAACTAATATATAATCTAAATATACACAACATATAAAATGATTAAGTAACTTATTTAGCTTCCTTAATCTCTCCAAACAAAGTCAACTATGTCTTATAATTAGGAATAGAGGTAGTATAAGATATAGTTGACTTTGTTGGAGAAATTAAGGAAGCTAGTTAAATTATTTTAGAGTATTTTTATTTTTATTTTTTCCTTCAAAGTAATTAGTTTAACTAATAAACTAATATATAGTCTAAAGATACACAACATATAAAATGATTAAGTAACTTATTTAGCTTCCTTAATCTCTCTAAACAAAGTCAATTATATTTTATAATTAGGACCGGAGGTAATATTAAAAAGGGGGAAAAAGATGATTTTAAATTTAGAATAAAGTTAATCATCATCGTTTAATTATAGGTTAAATGTCATTTTTGCCTCGAAAGTACATGCCAAGGACCAATTTTGCTCTAGAAGTTTCTTTGGGAGCAATGTTACCCCGGAAGTAAAAAAACATAGCAATGTTGCCCCTCTGTTAGGGTTAGTTAATGCCACTGTGATCAACGTTAATGCGACTCAGTTATCTTTGACGTGGATTGTCTACGTGGCATCTTTGTCACTTTTTTTTATGGGTTAAGTAGCAATTTTGCCCCAGAAGTACACGCCGAAGACCAATTTTACCCTGGAAGTTTCTTTGGGAGCAATGATGCCCCGGAAGTAAAAAAAACGTACCAATATTGCCCCTCTGTTAGGGTTCCGTTAACAGCCCTAACGGTCAACGTTAGTTAACTCCGTTATGCTGACGTGGATTGTCTACGTGGCATCTTTATCACCTTTTTTTTATGGGTTAAGTAGTAATTTTGCCCAGGAAGTACACGCCAATAAGCAATTTTGCCATAGAAGTTTCTTTTTGGCTCAATGTTGCCCTGGAAATCTAAAAACATAACAATGTTGCCCCTCCATTAACAACCCTAACGATCAAACGTCAACCTGGTCTTATAATTAGGACCGGAGGTACCATGATTAAGTAACTTATTTAGTTTTCTTAATTTCTCCAAAAAAAAAAGTCAACCTAATCTTATAATTATAATTATGACTGAAGGGAGTAGAGGTGGCAATTAATTTTTATTTTTTTATTTTTAAAAAATTAAACATAGCCTACTCCTTCTTCCTCATCGCGTCCTCCATCGTAGGCATTCCCCAATCAAACAATAATCACTCGCCTGCGGAATTTGTCAAGAAAAAATGTTTCGAACAAATCAAAAAAAAAAAAGAACGAATTTTTCTGAACAAAAGATAAAACGAGTACGTCGCAGGCAGTTCAAACGGATTTTTTCAAACAATAATCACTCGCCTGCAAAATTATCTACGCAAATGACTAACGAACCTCTGGTGCAATGTGAAAAGATATAATTGAGAGAATAAAGCTTACAAAGAGTGTCAAATATAATTAATTATTTAAATCACTTAGAATTCATCACAAAATTTCAGACGTGGAGCTCAACTAAGGTGTTCTCTACCTTTAAGTCTCAAAGGCAAATTTGCTGCAGAACAAGGAAAATCGCAAATAAAAAAGGAGGAAAGGAAGTAGATTTATAGATACACTCTTAATGGCACAATCCAGTGTGGGGAACTAACGTTTGTGGACCGTAAATTTGTTGATGGAGAAAGGCAACATTCTACGTTTTTAAACACGGGGCAACATTGAGCCAAAAAGAAACTTCCAGGACAACATTGCTCTTTGGCGTGTACTTCCGGGGCAAAATTACTACTTAACCCATAAAAAAAAAGGTGACAAAGATACCACGTAGACAATCCACGTCAGCATAACGGAGTTAACTAACGTTGACTGTTAGGGCTGTTAACGGAACCCTAACTGAGGGGCAATATTGGTACTTTTTTTTTTTACTTCCGGGGCATCATTGCTCCTAAAGAAACTTCCAAGATGAAATTGGTCTTCGGCGTGTACTTCCGGGGTAAAAATTGTATTTAACCCTATAATTATTGAGATACCACAAATATTAAAAGATAAATAAATAAATAATAATTATAGTAGATAAATATCCGTATTTAATGTCTATAGCAGATAACCCTAGATATTTTAATTAAACCCGTATTGCATGTGCTGCCATTTGCCCACAATTTTTTTTTTTTTTTTTACTTTTATTTTTATGACGTTATTTTATTGAAAAATACTTTTCATCTAAATTAAACCCTAAATAAAAGTATTTTTATTTTGAAAACATTAATTGAACGTTTTAAATATGAATAGTTAACATTTTACTTGGATGGATAGTGCAGATCTCACTGCAGTAATAAGCACTGTGAAACTACCCCTAACTCATGCGGTATAAAGTCACTCTCGATCATAAATATAAGATAAAGTTGACTTTTTTTTTGAAAAATTAAGAAAATTAAGTATGTTACTTAATGATATCATGTATTATGTATTTTATATTATATATCATTTTATTAGTCAAATCAATTAGTTTGGAGAAAAAAAAATAAAAATAAAAATAATCTAAAATAATTTAATTAACTTCTTTAATTTTTCCAAAAAAATCAACTTTATCTTATATTTTGAAGCGAGAAGGAGAATTTGTTTTGCTCACCCAAAAATTTGTACTATAAGGATGAAATCATTCTTATAATATCCTTTAAGAATTAAGAGTTTCTTTTGAGGATATATATATATATATATATATATATATATATATATATATATAAAATATAGGTAGAGAGTGTGTTTTGCTTGTAAATGAATTTTACACTTCACCAATGATGAGTAGGAGAAGCTTTTTTTCATCTGGACCTTTTAAAATAAAATGAATTTTCCTCTCTGGTCTCTCATTTTTTTTTTAAAATATATCAAAAAACATGTGAAGCTGAGTTGAAAATAATTTAAAAAAATGTTGTTAATTATCTTTGCTACATGACTCAAGGATAATAATATAAAAAGTGAAAAGATAATGACTAAGTCATAAGAAAGTCAAAAGTTCAAAGATTAAGGACCCGTTTGGTACGCTGAATTCGAGCGAGGGGATGGGAAGATGGCTATTTTCCCATTGAAAAATACAGTTTGGCGCGCCTCTCTCCCGGATTCTTTATTTCCCGCCTGGGCCATCTTCCCACAAAGGGGGGAAAATTGAATCCCTCACAAAATGGCGAGATAGTAGCATTTTCCTGGGAGAGTGAATTTTGTTGACAAAAAAGCCCTTTAATTTGCTCAAATAATCTACAAAAAAACAGAGCGTCACAGGTTCAGATATGATCCTTCCTTCCTCCGCCTTCCTTCTCCATTTCCGTCGCCGGCGACTCTTACCTTCTTCATCATCATCGCCGGTGACTTTCCTTTCTTCCCTCACTCTCCATCACAGTAGCGACAGACCCGATGTCAAAAGCAGAACTTGAGTGCCGAGGAGAACAGAGAGCTTCGACTCTCTTCCATCATCTTCGCCTTCTTCTTCCTCTTTTCCAAGCACCGTAGCCAGAGAGGAAAGACTAGACCACCACCGTCGGCTTCCTCTGTTTCTGAATTCTTCTCAACCCTCTGTTCTTTCCATTTAAACTATTCCTTCATCCATTCTCTACATGCGTTTCTGTTTAGTTTCTGTGTTCTGGAGGTCTGTCTATAGGGTTGTGAAATTGCTGATGTAAACCTCAAGCCATTGTCAGATTTTACGTTCGAACACAGGCGATTGGGTGTCTGTTACGTTCAAACGTAACCTTTTCTTTCGAACGTCCGAAGGACATTTTAGGAATTTCACCTCACCTTCCCACTTAACCAACACCCAATTCTGCATACCAAACAATTCATTTTCCCACAACTTAAGTTCCCTTCCCATGTCTACCAAACAGCTTAACTTTTTAAGTTCCCTCTCAATCTTTCCTTCCATTCTTTTCCCTCCCTTAAATTCCTTTCCCTCTTTAAATCTTCCTCGTACCAAATGGGCCCTAAGCTACATGAATCAAAATTAAGGAACTGAGTTAAAAGTTGAAAGAGTGAAAGATTAATTTTTCTTAAATACTTTAAAATAATTTAATTATTTTTCTTAATCTCTCTAAAAAAATCAATTGAATATTATATTTAGGGACCTGGTAGCGCGCATACATACATACATACATACATACATATATATATATATATGTAAAAAGTACCAAGGCAGATATATATATATATATATTTAAAGTTCCCTAGCTTGGATAATAGAAAAGAAATGGACCATAAGTAGAAGTCAAGAGACGTGGGAAACCCTTTCGATATAATAAAAACACTCTAAAAAGAACAATTTGTGTTTTATTCTTACTTTATAGTTTATATATATTTCATCGGATGCCCAATAAGGGCACGGATCGAATGGCCCACAAAGGGCAAATCAGTATATATTTCATGGGATATCGAGCAATCTTTTCCTTTAATTTTTCACACGTCATTTATCTGAGCAACGTCTAATTCTTTTTTGTTTTTCAAGTACAAATTATCACCAAACACCCTTCACAGCTTGATAATCAGCCTCCTCATCTTCACAAGATTTCAAACCAAAGTAGAAGACTAGTCAAAATACAAAACCAGACAGACCGAAATAATCGTCAATTCAAATATATTATTTTAAAAATTTAAATGAAGGATACTTCATTTCATGCTCCCTCAAAATCATGTCCTTCAAATTACAACTTACAAGAGCTATGAGCTATGCTAAACTGATGACTATAACAAGCATGTCAAAAATAGAATTGAATACGAACCATTCTTATCTTACAGAGAGCTGAAACAAAATATTCATATCCAGGCTTTGTGACGTAAAACAAAAATTGTTTAATAAGGTCTAAATTTCCTTGAAGCTCTCAACTGCCGCAGTCGTTTCTTGTCCTCTTCAAATTTGCTTTGCAACATCATGATCTCTGGAAGAAATAAAGTTATAACAGAGCATGAAGAAAGCAAAATCTTCAGTCGTTCATAAAGAATATGTAGGATTACATTTCACACAAAAGCAGGGTGGAAATACATAATCATAGCATGAGGGGAAAATCACGAGGATGATCAAGCATAAGAACATAATGAGAAAAACTCAAATGATTTCATTTTAATTAAGGCATAGTAATCTTGTTCTATATTTAAAACTAGGGTCCGGATCCTCTCATTGTCCCCACTCTCTCCATCCCTCACAGTCTCATCTGGACCGTCCAAATCTTGATCCAACGGTCCATAAAAAAAAATTAAAAAAAAAAAAATTGGACGGGACTGCATCTCGGCCGTCCAAATCTGGATCGGACGGCTGAGATGCAGCCGGGCAGAGGATGGGCAGAGGGGGGACTGTGAGAGGACCTGCTCCCTTAAAACTACTAACTATTAGCTTTACCCCAAATGAAACAAATTTTCTAGTGCTTGTTTGTTTTAGCTTTTTAGAGACATTTTTATGGCGTTCAAGGTAAGTATGTGAGAGAAGTTTGCCTCGACTTGCAGAAAAAGACTTCTGAAACCACGGTTTGCCAATTGCCCAAACAAGCACTTAAAACCTAGTAGATCTTGGGGGGATATTACGTTGGAAGACCTATTTGGGCCCAACAATGTTCAAATTTAACTCACTAACACCATATACAAGATAATGATACAAAAACATTGCAGGATAAAAAGAAAATAGTTTAACATTTAGCGGAGGTGGGTCATACCATTTCTCTGAGCTTCTTTTTTCTGAAAACGGTAGAAATTTAGCGCAACTTCTTTATGCTTCTTCTTGGCAGCTTTTTGCTCCACAGCAGCTTGGGCAACAGAACCCACAACGATTCCACTTCCAGAGTCAGTAGTTTTCTTCCTACCCTTATGGTGTGCAACAACTGTCCATCCCCCTTCTGCAGCACGGGCTTCTCTTTCTTTCCTTTCCTGCAAGTAAACATGCCAAAATTATAAGAAAATTAGAATGAGAACTGAACATAAGATGGGCCGTTCATACTATAACAATAAATAATGAGTGTTAAATATTTTAAGAATCTCACTGAAAGTATGAATATAAATCCATTTCATTTTGCACAGATGGCACTGTATTCTAAGCTTCCGCTCCAATAAATAAGAACTGGATTGGAATTTTTCTCCTGTGTTTGGAGCTCAGAAAGGTTTGAATTGAAATTGTCATGGGCTATAACAGTGTTACTGATTATAGTATCACAGGGATGATTAGTGAGGTCATCAGTAGTGATCACTCAAAGGGCCAGTGTTTGGAGTAACGCCTCACAGAAAGTAGGCCTGCTTCAGTACAGATATACTATCAACAGGATCTTATCCCTTTTCTGCCTTCTCTATGGATACATACAACAACAACAAAAAGTTGCACTGCAAGGGCTAGAAAAAACAACCTCCACTTAAACACAAAAAGCAGAAAAGATAAAGAAGCAAGTGGTTAGAAATAGAACACCAATGGATCAAACCATACGAAATGGAAGTTCTAGATACTCCATATGTCATTTCTTATTGGAAATGAACCGTACAACATCATTCCCTTCAAGCTAGATGATCCATATGATAATAGAATGTGATGGCCTCCATATTTTAAAGCTAGTATAAGAGACCCTCCTCCAATAGCCACAAATACACCCATATAGAAGAAGACATCATTGATATACGCGGGCAAACCCAAGCGTGAAATAATAATAATCTGGGATCATATTTTAAAGTCCTGCTTCACAATTAAAGAGGAATATACAGCTCTATGTTCTACAGCTAGAATGAGTATAGGAATTGGCATGTAATTTGTTAAGAGATTGATTGATATCACAAAGCATATAGATCCTCATCATTCAATCTTTTTTATTAAGAGTTTGCTAAAAAGAAATTATTTAAAAAGAGATGAAAAATAAAGGACTAAAAAGATTCAGAAGCATGTATGCTTCGGGAAGGGGTTACCTCTTCTAATTTTTCTTCATGGGCAGTTATAAAATCATCAATTTGATCTTGCAATGCCTGCAAGCCTGGCCTACTTTGATGGTATTCCGTGATCCACTCTGTAGTTTAATTAGTTCACAGTTAGAAAATTATTCAGAAATAGAAATTTAGTCTACAGCATTAATTGGGGGGAAATAAAGACCAAGATTAGCAGAGATTTCTTCATGGAAGTTATCTACTAATAAATACAATGCACGTGTGTAGGTATTTGCATAGTGGAATAAATAGGTGGGGAAAGCAAAAGTTAAATGTGGTGTGTGCGCGCGCGCAAGCACCATAACACATGTAAATAATTAAATAAACCAATAGCACTGTGTACTGTAAGAACATGTGATAATACAAAATATATGGCTGCTTTGCATGTATGTATCATGCAAAAATAAGTTTCAGATGCAGTATATTTGCAACTTTTAACATGTAAAATGACGCTTGTGGTTGAATTATTACTTTTCATTCCTTTTGAGCAATCCTCATCTCCAGAAGAAATACTATAGACCTCATCTTGGTCAGTCACTCCTCCATTTTCTGGTGAGTTCAGAGCCTCTTTTACAGAATGTGCTTCCTTCTTTCTCTTTTTCTTTGTTTTCTTTGATTTACCTACAATGTAAGGTAAAACTTCATGAGGAAGATGAAATTGCTGACATCAGCAGATGTGTAGGTAAATGCATAGTGGAATAAATAGGTAAGGAAAGTAAAAGTTAAATGTCAGATACCTAAATATTTATATATAAAAGTGCCATAACACGCATAAATAAACCAACAGAACTGTGTAGTGTGTACTGTAAGCAACATGTAAAAATACAAAATATATGGCTGCTTTGCATGCATGCCCGTATCATGCAAATAGAAGTTTCAGATGCAGTATATTTGCAACTTTTAACATGTAAAATGACGCTTGTGGTTGAACCATTACTTTTCATTCCTTTGGAGCAATCCTCATCTCCAGAAGAAATAGTATAGGCCTCATCTTGGTCAGTCACTCCTCTATTTTCTGGTGAGTTCAGAGCCTCCTTTACAGAATGTGCTTCCTTCTCTCTCTTTTTCTTTGTTTTCTTTGACTTACCTACAAGATAAGGAAAAAAATCATGAGGAAGATGAAATCGCTAACATCAGGAGTGTTATTTCACAACACAAAAATAAAATAATGATTTTATTACGGGCTTGAATTGTTAGTCTAGTATCAATCTCCTTAGGCTCCTTAAAGTCTTCAACCAATTGAGCTTCAAGAGAAGAATTGTCCCCTCCTCCATCTGATAAAAAAAGAATAAAACATGACTAACATCATAATGAAGTCATAAAATAGATGACAGTTTACTGCAACATTAAGAAAGCAATGTAGGGAAAGGGAACAAATACAAAAGGGAAAAAACCATGCATCAGACGATGTTGAGGCTTTGATGTAGTTCTTAACTCACCATAGTGCTCCTTCAAATCAACTTGAACATTTGGCCTTTGTTTTTTGACTTTATTCTTTCTCTTTAGATTTGAAGATTTCTTCTTCTTTTCAACCAGCATACTACCATCCTCTGAAACTGCAAATGCACACAGAAATAAATCAAATAATTTAGTTATAAATGCAATAAAATTCTATTTAGGCAACAAATGATAGAAACAAACACCAAATAATATTAAATGAGAGCCATATCTCCACCTTCAACTTTCATTCCAAGAGCTTCACAATTATCAGAAAATTTTCCTCCCTTTCTTTTCCTTTTCTTTTCTTCAGCATGTATACTGATCTTGCTTGTGCCTTTCATCATACCAATTAAATCTGTAAACAAGAGAAGGCGAAAACTACTTTACAGCCCCATGCAAACCAAAACAAAAATTCAAAAACTGCTTCGAGTTATGGGTTACTAAAAAATTTATAAACTATTAATATAACTATGACAACACAGAAAAACAATGTTAAAAGGAAAACACAGGATTTACTAAGAAGGATTAGCAAGTGCATACTTAGAAGTATTTTGGAAACTAGTTTAATGAATGATAATGAGGTTGAACAAAGCCACAAGCTACATGTTGCAAATAAGAGGGGCATCCGCAGGATGAAGGGTTATCAAAACTAGAGGAAACCCGAATAGGAAAAGGAAGAAAACTTACCTCAACACTGAAACTCGCGGTGACCGCCGACGGACTGAGACGTGACAGGTGAGGTGAGGAGAGGAGGAGAGTCGCCTGGAAGAGCCGAAGAGGACGACGAGGTCGAGCCGTCGAGGACGGGAGTGTCGGTCGAGTGAGAGGCGAGAGCAAGGGTTCCGGTCGAGTTCTGAAATCTGAACCTCTGAGGGCCCGTTTGGTACGGAAAGATTTGAGTAGGAAAAGGGCTTTTTTCCCATTCTTCGCCCTTTTTAAATAATTATTTAAAATGCCCCCTTGTCTAAACTATTTCCCAATGTCTTTTGTTTGTTTGGAAACTATTTCCGATGTCTTTCACTTGTTTGTCGGTAAACCATGCGTAGGGTTTAGTCGACTAAATCACGGGTCAAATTTTTTTAAGTGACCCGTGATTTAGTCGACTAAACCAGGAGAGTTTAGTCGACTAAACCTCGACGAGAGGGTTTAGGGTTCATTTTATTTTATTTTATTTATTATTATTTCTCTATAATTAATTTAAACTCGAGGCTATCCTAACTCTTTTAAATTAGGAATTTAATAAATGCTCACACCATGTAAAATATCTTCACTATGAATATATATATTATTTTGTAAATAATATTACAAGTAAAATAATATAAGACTTAGTTAGATTAGATCCTATTAATTAGGAGTTTACAAATACTAACTACATAAAAATATATTTTATTATTATATACATATATATTTAACCACATAATCTCAACTAACAGCAAAAATCATGTTTCCTTTCTTTTCTTATATATATATATTGTGCAGCGCCATATTCTTCTTATACGCATACTTATATATATCTATCAGGTGCCACACATATATTTATATATTAATCTACCTTTTCTTTTCTTTTCCAAAAGCAATAACATATATATATATATATATAATCCAACTTTTCCAGTGATAATGGAGTAATAGTTTTCCTACGTACAATGGCGTTGGCGTTGACACACATATATTAATATATCTGTTAAGCCTCCTTTTTTCTTCCCTATTTTTTTTTTAATAACAGCAACCAAGAAGTTAATACCCAAGGTCATGCTTCCATAAAAACAAAATACTTATGTTTATCTGACAGCAATTGTTTTTTTTACGGTTTGGCTTCATATGAGTAGCAACAAACCATCTATATTAGCAAGTTTTAATTTCCCTTTTTGTTTTCATTCTTTTCCAAGGCAACGTATATGCTTTTATTCATCGGTTTTCGCCGGTTTTCGGTTTTCAAACCAAAGAACCACGAGACTCATATATATATATATATATATATACGTACGAAAAACAACTCAAACGATCTTTTTTTAGTTTCGTTTTGCATAGAAACTCACGTGGAAGCCAAACTACACCCTTATGTCTTCAAACTCGTTGGGATATGACAGAAACTAGAGGGAAAGAAGCTCGATGGGTACCTTGGTTGCTTGCTCGAATCACAACTGCTTCACCGTCGAACAACGCACCTTTGTTTTTGCTGGTTTAGACCGAGCAAATGATCACGTCTCTGTGTTTCTCTCCCCTCTCTCACATTCTCAAAACAAAGGGGTTTTTAAAAAACCTCTCTGTCGAGTTTAGTCGACTAAACCCTCTGGTTTAGTCGACTAAATCACGGGGTCACTAAAAAAATTTGACCCCAGTGGTGATTTAGTCGACTAAACCTAGGGTTTAGTCGACTAAATCACGGGTCAATTTTTTTTTAAGTGACCACGTGAAAATAAGTTATGGTTTAGTCGACTAAAAACGGGGGCACGTTGGAAAATAGTTTCCAAACGGGGCACGTGGGAAATAGTTTTAGACAAGGGCATTTTGGGAAATAGTTATTTAAAAAGGGGCAAATTGGGAAAAAAGCCTAGGAAAAGGGGAAAAGAAAGTAGGAAAAATTCTACTTAAATACCATTTGAATTTGTAAAACCTCCAGAAGTCTCCCGAATTTGTAAAAAGACTGAGAGGTACCAAGGACCTATGAGGGATATGCAAATTCGGGTGAAATTACCATTTTGCCCTTACTTTTAAATAATAATAAAAAAAACCCTCACCTGAGGGCTGCTGCCAGCCGACCGCCAGAGGGTGCCGGCGGCGGTGAGGGGGTGAAGGTTTTTTTTTTAGGGGGGTGGGGTTTTTTTCTTTAAAAAAATTATATTCATTGAAAGTGTGGAGGGTGGGGTTTGAACCCCCAACCCCCCACACATCCATGGGGTCAAGTGGGCCACAGTTATGCAAATTACAAATCCTTAAACGTCAATTACAAATCCAGAAGCGCCATTTACGTTTTTTACAAGGATCCTCTTTTTACTCTTTAATGCATGTGAGTGAAAAAAAATGCACTATCACAAATCCTGAAACGCGAATTACAAATCCTAAAACGCCAATTACAAATCCAAAAGCGTCATTTACAACGTTTTTTTACAAGGATCCTTTTTTTACTCTTTAATGCATGAGTGAAAAAAATGCACTATCACAAATCTTGAAACGCCAATTACAAATCCAAAAATGCTATTTGTATTTGGCGTTTTTGGATTTGTAATTCGCGTTTCAGGATTTGTGATAGTTCATTTTTTTTCATTCACATGCATTAAAGAGTAAAAAAAGGATCCTTGTAAAAAAACGTTGTAAATGGCGCTTCTGGATTTGTAATTCGCGTTTCAGGATTTGTGATAGTGTATTTTTTTTTATTTTGCACTCACATGCATTAAAGAGTAAAAAAAGGATCCTTGTAAAAAAAACGTTGTAAGTGACGCTTCTAGATTTGTAATTGGCGTTTTAGGATTTGTAATTCGCGTTTCAGGATTTGTGATAGTGCATTTTTTTTCCACTCACATGCATTAAAGAGTAAAAAAAAAATGATCCTTGTAAAAAAACGTTGTAAATGGCGCTTCTGGATTTGTAATTCGCGTTTCAGTATTTATAAATATCGTTGAAAAAATGTTAAGAAAAATATATATATTTGTTAATGTGTGTGTATATATATATTAAAAAAAACCAACTTAGTCCCATGGATGTGTGGGGGGTTGGGGGTTCAAACCCCACCCCATCACCGATGGCTGCCGACCGGCGCCCAGCCGGCGGTGGCCCTCCGGTGAGGGTATTTTTATTTATTTAAAAGTAAGGGCAAAAGGGTCATTTCACCCGAATTTGCATATCCCTCATAGGTCCTTGGTACCTCTCAGTCTTTTTACAAATTCGGGAGACTTCTGGGGGTTTTACAAATTTAAATGGTATTTAAATGAAATTTTCCCAAAAAAGAAAGGGAAGATTGTGAGAGAATTTAAAAATATGAGTTGTTTGACAGACAAACAAGGGAATGAAACTTAAGTTGAAGGATTTTGAAATATTTGGTAAGAAAAATAAGTTGTTGGTTAAGTGGGAAGAAGAGGTAAAATTCTCATAGTGCCCCTATAATAAAAAATGGAGAAAATGACGACTGAATTTTTCTTTTTTCTTTTTATATCGAACATAAACGGACCCTAAACCAAATCGTGTGTTGGTTGAGAAGGAAAATTAAAGGAGATGGCGATGGGATAGTAGAACTGCGATCTGATGTGAGAAGGATGATGGACAAAAGGAATTAGAGGGGGAGAACACCAAATTGTGGTAACTGTTTAATTTGCAACAGGATGATCGCGAGGCCAGAAAAGTAAGGAGGGTGTGAAACTTGGTTAAAGTGAAACAAAATGACATATTGAATAAGACAAGTAGGAGCAAAACCTGAAGACACAGACCAGAAACCGCTGCACAAAGTGAATGATATGCCAGTCGAGAAGAAGTAATTGAACACTATGGAAGATGGATATTTGGTGCGGAAATGAATGTTAACAGAGGAAAATGATTGAGCATTTAACGAAGTTATAGCATTGATAGACAAACTAAAAAAAAAGTAGAAATTAATCTATGCTAAACTCTTGAAAGTGTAAAGTGGCTGAAATAATATGATTATGTTGTTAAGAAAAAACTGACGTGCCTTATAAATATGACGAAAATGACAGATTGGTTGGTTTTTTTATCATTAGAAGACTAATGGTTGGACATGAGAATAACCAAAGTGACCTTTCTAAATGCAGATATTACAAAAATTGATAACTTATGGAGGAAGTTTAATTAGCACTGAGGAAGTTTGGTGGTGACAATAACCATTCAACAAATTTGATGACAAATAACAAAAAATTGTGAGCTATAAAATACGAATAGCAGTATGTTGCAGTTAACAATGGTAAGTAAAACTGAAGTAATCACATGAACACAAATGCCAAATTGGTTGCAGTACAAGCAAACACACCTAGATTTGACAGTATCTAAAAAGTTGGGTGAAAGGAAAAAATTATGCAAATTGACTTTCTCAAATGCTGCATAACAATCAACACAAACTTAGACATGAGAGCACCATAAAGGCTGTGGTGGGTGAAAACGACAAAATGGTTTGTGGGACAATGGCATCAACTATACTGGAAATGGAAGGTTTGAAATGGGTTTAAACTGTGGGTTAGGAAAAACAGAGAGGAAAATGGGCTTGTTAGAGTGTACAGAACAGAGATGGAGGCGGGCAAAGTCAAAAAACCCCTGACGTTCGAACTTCGACAAAAATAAGGGCAGAGGTTATTTTTGACATTTACAAAAATGAAAAATTGTTCAAGCGTTGGGTATTTTAACAGTCGCTGGGGCTATTCGAACTTATACAGACACAGCCAGTGTCACGCAAATAAGCAATGTGCATGCATACGTTCAAATGAAAATGAGAAGTTCGCACTTAATAGGCACCTACGCATATGAGTTTGAACACAAAAAATTGACAGTACAGTAAACTATGCAGCAATTAAGTACAACATGTGGCAAGAACAGCCTCCCAAGCAAAGTTTTTTTTTAAAAAAAAAAGCCCTGACGTTCGAACTTTGACAAAAATAAGAGCAGAGGTTATTTTTGACATTTACAAAAATGAAAAACTGTTCAAACATGGGTATTTTAACAGTCGCTGGGGCCAGGGACGGACCCAGGAATTCTAATGAAGGGGGGCAAAAATAAAAAATACTCTATCATAAATAAGAGTACTTGAAATACAATACAAACATAATATATAAAAAATTGACAGAAATCTATTATAGAAATTAAGATCAATTCACTTGACTCTTACTCTACGTATTTTCATATTGTTAAACTCATTTATAATTGAATTTGTGCTAAAATTAAACCAATTAAAATAACTATTAATCATCATCTACATTCTTATAGATTTTTTAACAAAACTCAAAACTTGCCCAAAATCCTAGCCCTAAAATATTATCTAATCAGTATAAAAGTAGT
This sequence comes from Acacia melanoxylon, assembly GCA_019022615.1. Taxonomy (NCBI): domain Eukaryota; kingdom Viridiplantae; phylum Streptophyta; class Magnoliopsida; order Fabales; family Fabaceae; genus Acacia; species Acacia melanoxylon. Next base: position 7,447,818 of record JAFJYJ010000011.1, read on the forward strand.
ATCATTATAAAGATAAAATCATGTAGAATAACTGTCATATAGGAAATTTAATAAAAAGAAGTGATTTTAAATACCTTATTGATTCTCAAAATTTGTCATAAGGTCTAGAAAAAAATGGCGGACGAACGGAGGAACAACAAGACGGCAGTGGTTTTGGGAGAATGTGAGGGAGTGGAAATAAATATATACGTGGGCCCCACATGTTTATATATTTTGATATTTTTAAAGAGCAAAATTATCTTTGCTCTTTTTGTACGGAAAAAAAAAGAAGGTAATGGACTATGGCAACAATTTTGCTCTTTTGGTGGGATGTCAAAACAATAACCATCTTTATTATTTTTTTAAAAAGGGGGGCACCCTAGCCACCTAGGTCCATCATTGGTTGGGACAACTTATACAGACATAGCCAGTGTCACACATATAAGCAATGTGTATGCATACGTTTGAACGAAAAAGAGAAGTTTGAACTTAATAAGCACCTACGCGTATGAGTTCGAACGCAAAAATTGATAGAAAATTAAACTCTGCAGCAATTAAATACAACATGTGGCAGGAACAACCTCCTAATGAAAAGAGGAAAGCAAAACCATAATTTGAAAGACATGACAGTAAAGTTTATGACATTAATAATTTTTACCAATGACCTTGTAAAATTGAAATTCATAATGTGTGGACATTGTTGGACGCATAACATATTGCAAGGCATGACAACAAAGTGTATGATAGTAGTGTAGAAGGAAATGACTAAGTCACTGTGAAATACACATTCCCTGGACATTGTTGCATACACAAACAAGTTAACAAAGGTTAACAACCAAAAGTCATATCATAGAAGTTCTTCCACACTTACAATGAATGACGCAAACTTGCCCTGCACAACCCTATATACAAATTGGCATGAAGTACAAAATGTTGCAAAATATACATGTACACAGTGGTAGATGTTGGGTTAATGTGCTCTTTAGTCACTTAAGCCCAATAAGGCTTAAGTGAGACTACAATCCAAGAACCCTATGGCCCATGTGGTTTAGGGTTAGGTCTTGGATGTTGTAGTATATAAACTCACTTTCACCTCCTTGTGACGGCCAAGGAAAAACATGAGGCTTTCATCAGAAACAAACCCTAGAGGCAGATGTTCATCATCTGAACGGTTGCCCACGCAACCATCCTATCCCCCTCGAGAGATAGTCTGGAAGATCGATCATAGAGCGGACTACGACTGTTCGTGGAGAGGCTTTCAGATCGCTGCATCTTTCCAGGTAATCAAAACGATGAAGGTTTTAACTTTTCCTACATCGTGTTAGTACGATTCGTTCCCACGTTTCTGGTGAGATTCCTACAATTGGTATCAGAGCCGAATCGCGATGAGGAAAAGAACCAGTTTTGATTTTTTGTGTGATTAATTTCGGATTTTCAAAATTTATTTTTGAAAAATATGGCATCTCTTTCTATATTTGTTATTTATTTCATGGTAATTATTCGTTTATAATTCATATTTGATATTAGTTTTAATTTTAATCGGTTAATCGCTTTAATCCATGGTTAGATTTTCTTGTGTATTTCTCGATTTGTAACAAGGAGGCTAATCCCATATGATTAGGTTTCCCTTGCAATAATTTAATACATTTTGCAATGATCTATGTATTTTTTCAAATTTCTGTAAAAGTTGAAGATCGAGAAACTGCGAAGAAAATGAACACACGACACTGTCAGACACTTTTCGTGGACCTCTGGACCTCATATTTGGACGATCCATATATGGTTGGAAAGAGGACGGAAAGACGAGCAAAATGGTGGGTGGACCGAGGCCAGGAGAGCCACCACGCGCCGCCACAAGCTTCTGCGAGTGGCCTTCACGCTCCGGCCGGTGGAGTCGCTCGTGAGGGCGCGTGGGCCACCCTTTTTGGGTGGTTTTGGCGGCCGTGTTCTCGTCTCCCAATGGCGGTCCTTCCACGGAGTTTCGTCGAGATGACTTCGGTGACAACGCAGCGATCGATGGCTAGAGTTCCTCTTTGGCATCCTAGGTTTTCTCACCAAAGAGTGGGTCTTTGGGCTTTTGGGCCCATGTATACCCTAAAGGGGCTTGAAATAGATACTATGGGCTAGACGAAAGAGGAATTCCAAAGTTGTAATTTTATTTTTATTTTTAAATAGGAAAGCCAAGGATTAAAGTTATTTGTTTAATTATTTAATGATTTTATTGAATTGTATGAATTATATGTGCGATTAACATGATGTTTGAAATAACATGCCATATAGAATAGGAAGATGCCATATTGTTGCATAAATCACATGTCATAACTGCATAGTAGCTATTATGTCTTGAATCGACTAGTATGATAGTTATTATGCGAGATTATTTAGGTTATCCACTAAACTAATTATAAATTATTATGATTTTAAATTAAAGTCTAGAATAATAATTGGGTTAATTAATTGTGGAATTAAAATCTAGACAAATAATCCGGGAAATTTCCTAAGAGAATTGTATTTTTGAGAGTGATTTGTGGGTTATTTAAAATGGTCATGTGAAGCACACTCTGCCAATCATGACTGGATTTTAGATACCTAAAGATTTCAATTAAAGATGTTAATCTCAGACAAAGAATACTCTAAATTGAACAATTCTTGGAAATTGAAAATTCTAAATTTAAAATATTGAATGGGTGAAGGTTTTAATTAAGCATTTAATTTTAAAACCTACGGGCCCCAATTGTGGTTTTATTAGTGAAATGGTTATCGCTGAAGCCTCATCGGATAAGGATAATCGGATTTCGTTAGATTAAACCCTAATATTTTCAAAATTTTAGTAAAGTTTGTACGACCCATCGTCGGCAACACTTAGACACTAAAGAAAATTTTGAAAGTAAACAATGGTTAAATACATTCAACTTTGGTAAAATTGTTAACCCTCCCATCGAGGCTCTGGCAATGGAACTGAAGGCCCAAAATGACAGTATTAGTTTTACAAGTATCTTGCCCATCGTAAGCCTTGTAAAGATAACTAATGGATTGTTAAACAATAAACAAATAGTAGTTATTAGAATCTACTAACGCTATATCTCTGTTTGTTGTTAATTATAGTTTGTAATTAGTGTGTTTTTCCTTATTTTCAGAAAAATGTCTTCATTCAATCCTTTAGCTACAATCTTGAGCCAAAAACCTATGGATGGTACAAACTACAAACAATGGAAAACTAATTTGGATATTGTTCTTCAATTTGAAAAGCTCAACTTTGTTCTAACTACCCCTATGCCGGCCTGACTGCTGCAGATGAGATGCGTACGAGGCAATACGGACTCAATTTCAGCGGGGAGAAGGAAAGATGGGAGAAGGCGAATGTGGCGGTTCGCTGCTATATTTTAGCCTTGATCTCGCCAATCACCTTCGGGAGCAAGTGAGCATGATTGAGAGAGGAGCAACAATGCTCCGGACTCTTGATGGCATGTTTGCTACGTCTAGCAACTCGCTAGGCAAAATGCGCGAATTCGATCACTAAGACGGTGATGTCCGGAGGAAGTGTGCGGGATCATTGTCTAACAATGATAGCAAACTTCAAGAAGGTGAAGACCATGGTGTCAAATTTGAACAAGAAGTAAAAGTTGACCTTCTCTTGCAATCGGTGCACTGAATACTTCAATCAATTCAAGATGAATTATAATATGAATAAGATGAATCTTGACCTCACTCAACCGATGCACGAGCTTGAGAGTCGAATCTCTAGTCAAGCGGGCGGTGCATTTTTCTTTGGTGAAAGTTCTGTGAAACCTAAGGGAAACCCAAGGGAAAGAACAAGAACAAGAAAAAGAAGAAATCAGGTATTCCATTTGCCAAAACAGTTGCAATGAAGCAGCCAAAAGGCAAGTGCTTCAAGTGCGGACAAAAGGGGCATTGGAAGAAAAATTGCCTACGTATGAATCAACCAGGTATGGGTAATTTAAATGTGACTGAGGCTTTCTTAGTGGAGAATTACAATGATAAATGGATCATTGATTCAGGAGCCACTCACCATGTTTGTTACTCTTTGCAGTGGTTCAAACATAGCTTGCCTGTAAGTAAAGGACAAAGAGTTTTGAAGCTTGGAACTGGGGAGTTTGTGTCTGCACAAGCAGTGAGACAAGTTATTTTATCTTTTGATAATTGCAGAAATTTGGTTTTAGAAGACTGTTTATTTATTCCAGATTTTAAGAGAAATTTAATTTCTATTAGTTGTTTGGATAAACTTGGTTTGACAGTTCAGTTTGATTCCTCAGTTTCAATAAGAAGTTCATCTTCTTTTATTTGTTTTGGTGTAAAGTTTAATGGTCTTTATTTCCTTAATCATGTTCCCTGTGAAGTTAATCATGTTGAATTGAGAGATGTTGAGCATATTAATTCATCAAAGAAAAGAAAAGTTTCCAATGAAACTTATCTTTGACATTTGAGATTGGGTCATATTAACTCTAACAGGATACAAGGTTTGGTCAAAAGTGGGATTTTAAAATCCCTGAACTTTGAACCGATACCAGTATGTGAATCTTGTTTAGAGGGTAAAATGACCAAGAGATCCTTCAAGGCCAAGGGAAAACGTGCCACACCGGTGGAATTGGTACATACCGATGTATGTGGACCAATAAATGTCCAAGCCGAGGAGGGTATCGTATTTCATCACATTTGCGATGATTACTCTAGATTTGGACATGTGTACTTGATGCGTCACAAGTCCGAAGCTTTTGGAAAATTCCAAGAGTTCAAGGCGAAGGCGAAAAGCATCTTGGTGTTCAAATTAAGACTCTTCGATCGATCGAGGGGGTGAATACCTATCTGGAGAGTTCGGGTCTTACTCCGACCAAAGAGGGGATAGTTTCACAATTATCTTCTCCAAGGACACCCTGACAAAATGGAGTTATTGAAAGGAGAAATAGAACCCTTTTAGAAATGACAAGATCTATGCTCAGTTATTCATCTCTTTCTGATTCATTCTGGGGATATGCCTTAGAAACTGCTATGTATCTATTGAACTTAACTCCGTCCAAGTTGGTTTCAAAGACACCAATAAAATTGTGGAAAAGGTGTAAGCCCACCATGAAACATATTCGGATTTGGGGTGCTCCGGCACATGTCTTGCAACAGAAACCAGATAATATGGACTCGCATACTGAAGTATGCATGTTTATAGGCTATCCTAAAGGAACCAGAGGTTGGTTGTTTTATAGTCCAAAAGAAAATAAGGTCATAGTGAGCACTCACGCGACTTTCTTAGAGGAGGACTATATGGAAAATTATAAGCCAAGGAGTACGGTTATTCTTGATGAGCTAGTCTCAGATCAAGTTTCACCGCAACCTCAGGCGGTTCCAGATTTTATTCCTGTGGTTGTTCAAAGAGGGGGAAATATACCTGAACATACACGGGGAACTGGAGATAGAACCAGAAGTTCAGCATGATGATGAACTTATGGAAGAACAAAATCAAGAATTGGTTAATCCACTTAATGAGGGTCCTCATCTAGAAATTATTAACCCACAAAATATGGAATCAAATCTCCAAATAACTATAGTCATGTAGTTGCTCTTAATCCTGAGTTTATTTTAATTAGGTAGTCGAATAGTTTTCATTCTTTGATTTACCAACGGGTGAGGTTTGATCTATGTGACGGCCAATAACTTGGTATTTTGGGATTGAGATTATTTGGTTATCGGTGTTTATGAGATAAACAACATGAAATTTATAGGAAATGTCCCCTTGATATGTTTCAGTACTTGGATATTGAAGACACTGGCCAGTGCATGTAATCCATTAGAGAAACTATCACGATCAAGGAATAAATAATTGATTGGGTTACGTAAAACCTGGTCAATCAAATTATAGACATTCTATAAAGGGGTAATGCATATTCGTGTTATAACTGTCATTATTCTTAGAGTTCACATTCAGGCTTTTAGTGGAGTAGCACCAAACTAGATAATCGTCTGTAGATTATCATGAGCCTTGATAAATGACAAATGGTAGATCCCCAGGCTAGCTCGATACAAGGGATGAGGTATATTATCAGATGATGATGGCTTATGGGCTACATGGTCTTGGGTTTACGAACTCAAGTTTGTATCTTAAAGAGCAAGTGGGAGATTGTTGGGTTAATGTGCTCTTTAGTCACTTAAGCCCAATAAGGCTTAAGTGAGACTACAACCCAAGAACCCTATGGCCCATGTGGTTTAGGGTTAGGTCTTGGATGTAGTAGTATATAAACCCACTTTCACCTCCTTGTGACGGCCAAGGAAAAACGGGAGGCTTTCATCAGAAACAAACCCTAGAGGCAGACGTTCATCATTTGAACGGTTGCCTACACAACCATCCTATCCCCCTCGAGAGATAGTCTGGAAGATCAATCATAGAGTGGACTATGACTGTTCGTGGAGAGGCTTTTAGATCGCTGCATCTTTCCAGGTAATCAAAACGATGAAGGTTTTAACTTTTCCTACATCGTGTCGGTACGATTCGTTTCCACGTTTCTGGTGAGATTCCTACAGTAGACACAAAATTTATCCCATCTTAAACTTCCCCTAGCGGAACATGATCCAAAGTTTGCAGTCCTTCATATACAAAAGTTAGAATTGTGTCCAAAAATTGGTAACACATATGATAATCCCTGGTCATCACCCAAAACACTATGTGGCCAAGGTTAACTTTACTATATTATCTACTAGTGTAAAAGGTTTTGGATCCATGAGGGCTTAGACTATGGAGGAATCTTGGCAAAGGCATTCAGCAGTTTGTCACATCCAAGTATGTTGATATAAGCGGTGTTTCTTTCATTCCATGTCAAATCTCAAGGAGCTCCATGAAGAGATCAAACCCCTTGGCATCAAACACATTCAATTACATCTCATTATGATCCCAACAACATAATTACAACAACACTTATGACATAAAAAGCACACAAAACTGTCACTACAAAATCGTCACACTTATTCTATCTTTCCACTGTTTTTTTTTTTTTAATGTTTCAAAGGTTAACGCAACACTTGAATATTTTGTTTACATGTTATCTATACCCAATGAAAACTCAATTGTCATCTTCAATGAACATACCAGCAGATACATTCATTTTCATATATAACTCATATAGTAAACATTATGGTCACATTCATTCCTTCAAAAAGCAGAGCACACTGTACAGTTAGAATGCAACCTATGTCATCGGCTATTTCAACTTCATGTAGCATTTATATTTGCTAACTATATATTACTCAACCCACAAACATACACATTAAAACGCAATCAATTTAACAATCACCCCAAGCTGGTTCCTGAGCTGGAAAGTTGATAAACCCTAACTTTATATATTTTATCCCACTTTATTCATTTATTTTGGGGATTATTTTAGGTTAATTTGGAATTATTAGATAATATTTGGATTGTTAGCCAATTTTAGGAAATAATATAAATCAAAATTAATTCTTAGATTATTGGGCTTAAATTATTAATATTCTGATTGATATATTGTGATCGAATAATATTTTTAAATATATGATAGATCATGATTTTATTTAATTCTTACCGGACAATAAAAAAGCATGTTGGAAGATCCTACGATGCAAAATTGACGTTAGAAGCTAAAAGAAGATTTAATGATAGAATTTTATTGGGTTTCTTAAATTTTAATGGGCTTAAGTTAGTTCCTATAACTCTCTTTGAGAGCCAACGCACGCTTAGCAAAGGGGAGACCTAGCCGCAGAGTGCTACGGACGCACGTCTTGGTTTTGTCATTCATTCATCTATCTTACACTCGCGGACCCCACCATCCATTTAACCAATTCTCTTAATTCTTTTGCACACGCACAGATTGGTGAAGTTTGTTGGCATATTCATCATGTTAGCAACTTGTTTGGCTCTAGGAGAAAGGAAGGTAGCTATGGGAGTTTGAGTTAGTTGGGAGGCAACTTAGGAAGAACATGGAGGAAACTAGAGCCTAGAACTTAAGACTATAAGGAAATGTTGTTCTTTTTATCTTTTTAATTCAAAACTTGAAACTATTTAATTTTAAAGAATTTCAAGTTGTGTTAATCGAGAACAATTAGTTCTAGATTGTAAACATATTTCTTTTGAATGTGATTGATAATTTGAAGTTTTTTTTTTTTTTTTTTTAATGTTTGAGACAATTGCTGGATTCTTGTTTGCAACCTTTGGATTGTAAATTGAATTATTAATTGAGTTTTCGTTATTAATTCAATTGTCAATTTGGTTTATCATCTTAATTGTTTAATTGGGTTGATAAATTGTCTCGTTGTTCAATGGGATAATTATAAACAAGATTCCAAATTTATTTAGAAATTAATTGTGATTGGTTTTTAATGAGTTTAATTAGCCACCACTTATTTCATTATGAGTTTTCTAGTGTAATAAGTGTTATTGAACTTGAGTATTTCTCAAGTTCCAATTAAGTAATGAAATTCATTAATTCCAATCTTTCACTATTCTCTCTTTGGTCTAACTAATTAATTTGGGCTAAGAAAGTTAACTCCATGAGAATCCTAAGTTGTTCCCTTCATCGTGCCTGAAGTAAACATTCTTTGTCTTTTCTTATTTAATTTTCTTAATAGTTAGTTAATTTCTTTGCTTAGGATTTTAATTCTCTTTTCATTAAAAACTCCCCAAAATTGCATTTGCATCTAAATCTAGATTAGTTCCATTCTCATATAGGTTTTAGAGTTATTTTCATCTTGCATTTAGTTAATTTAATTTTATTTTAGGTAGCAGTGTCTTGCATTTTAGTTTAGGTTCATTCCGTTGTATTTTTCATCACGTAAATTCAACCTAAAGAAAAACCCATAGATTGCTCCTTGGGAGAATGACCTAGGTTGACCCTAAACTACATAATTAATTAGGACCTAGTTTAATTGATTGTTTTAGCGACAAAAGCAACGCATCAAGAAGCAACACGCCATCGGGGAAAATTTCACACAAAATACAGACCCATTTCGACTTACCTGGATTTGAGCTTCATTTCCCTTACCTTCAGCTCATCCTTCTTGCAGCTCGTCCTTCTTCGACTTCGACTGTCGTTACTCCAGCCTTCAGCTCGTCCGTTACAGGTGTTTAAATTCTTGACTATTTATAGAGGCTTTTTTGTCCTAAAAATTGCCTCTCCTTGAAACATTTTCGACATCCTGCCATTTTTTTAAGGGATTCAACTTTCCCACGTTTAAGGGAACTTAGCCACTTGCGGGAACTCACTTTGACAGAACGTTCACACGCCAAACGTGTTTTTTGGGGGGAACATTATGTTCCCTTTCCCTCGTGTCAATTACGTGTAACAAATAGGGCCTAAATGCGTGATGTAAAGTGGAAACGAAGGGCAAAGTGGGCGTGTGACATCATTGACGTGTGTGGCGTATGTATTGAGTACTGTGTGTATAGGGGATAAAAAAATAAAAATAAAAACAACATTCTGCCTAGACTAAATTAGACCAGGGGTCTGAGGCCTTGGTTCGAAGTCTAGTCTGGCCCGAGAAGACCATTCTGGTCTGGTCTGTCCAATATTGCTTCAGGTCAATTTTTCTTCACCAAACTGTACCAGGTTGGACCGAGTTACCCGGACCACCGGATTTTTCATTCATCCCTAGTAACACTCCAACTTTAAAATCTCATGTTCTTATCAAATTACCTTTCTATCTTTTTACTAATTTAATAAACATTTTAAAGGTTTTTGAAATTTATATGGTGTTTTTTTGTCATTTTTCGTTAAAATTACATGCAGGAATTCTTTTTTGTGAAATTAACCAAATGGGCTGTGAGAACTGTGGGAGTGTCTGGAACTTGCTGTATGTGTCCCAGTCACCTAGCAACTTGCTTTGAACTGGTTGGTAGCCTAATGGATTTGATGTCTTGAAAGTCGATTGTGCGACATAGCTTCAATGGACTCAAACATGTTTGTTTTAACTTTTTAAAAATACTTTGACAACTTTTAAGATAAATATGTTATAGGGGTTTTGTCTCAATTTGCAAAAAAAATGATTAAAAAATGTTTTTTTGAGGTTGCCTAATAAACACTAAGTGACCATTGGCGAACGGTGGTGATAAAGGCAAGAGAGATGGTTCACAAGGTTAGCCCCTAGTTTGGTGGGTGTTTAAATTACTTTTTTTTTTTAAAGTGATTTTTTATTATATGAGATAAATATATGAGAGGAGTTTTGTTACATAAAGTATAAAATAATTTTTTTTATTGATTATGGGGCTAAACAATTTTGATTTAAACTCCTAGCTCCGCGATTTAAAGAGTAAGGCTCACTCTTTGTGGTCTTTCACCTTAGCAATATGTAAAAGAAATCAAAACAAGACAAGGGTTAATACAATCTTTAATCTTTATACTTTACCTTCATTTTAATTCTAGTCCTTAAAATTTTGACATGATGATTTTGGTCTTTATATAGTTTACTACGTTTAAAATCGTTAGTTCTTATAATTTGAAAAAAGATTTTGAGGAGGGATTGACAGTGTTAATTTTGATCACGTGGCATCAAAGCAGTTTAAAATACTTATGTGGATGCTCACTGGGCTTAGATGATGTGAACAAAATGACTCATCATATGCATGTGAAAATAAAACGTAAGGTACAAGGACAAAGTACTATGAGATTTCAAGAAAGGGATTCAATAGCTACAAAATTTAAAATATATTGTCATTTTTTACACTAGAATCTGTCGTAGTATATTTGCATGCTCATTAGTTTTTTTTTTTTAGTCCATGCTCATTAGTTGTTATTAAACATTTAAGTGTTATATCCTTCCTTATATCTCATAGAAACTCCCAAAACAAAAATCATTGAACTACAAACCAAAGTGGTCTACGTGCTCAATCGGTTTGGTATGAAGTACTCAGATTGGCACCAATCTCATTCGTTTTTCCATATTTGGTATGCGGATCTCAACAATCTTAAGAGTATACAATATCCCTTTTATGAGATTACCAAGTACGGTCCCGTTCTAATATTGTAAAATCAGGTATAGAATTATCAACAAGTTATTTATTGAAATGGTAAGCACCCAGCCCCATCTCCACAAGGGGAGAACACAAACTCGAATTCTAAGAAGAGCGCTTATTGGAGAGACAAAAATCATTTATGCTTTAAGTCTCAAAAGGAATTAATTTAGGATTAAGGTGCAAATTTTACAATGAAGTTTTAGTGAAAGGGAACCTAGCACAATTATGTTTTCTTGGGTGCAAAAATATACATAAAGTTTTTCAAATGGGTCAAAAATAACAAATTTGTTAACTCTTCTACAACCATCATTACTTTTTTTTTTCTTTTGTGGGACCTACGTGCTTTCCACCTCGTTCCATCTTTCACAAACCCACCTTCTCTCTCTTCAGCCTCTTAGTCCTGTCGGTGTCTCCTTCCTTCTCCACCACCACCACCGGCATCGAATCTAAGCTCAAAATGTCACACAAAACTATTCAGAGTACAACTGTTTGAAAAACTTCCATAGTCGTGGTAGAAGAATGCAACACAAAAGTCATAGTAGAATACAGAGTAGAGGATCAAAAACAGAGTAAGAGAAAGAGAAATACCAATCATGGTCGAGAACAAAGAGAGCCCAGAATATGGTACCTTGAAGGGGCCAATAGAGAAGCTAGAAGAATTAGGAATCGAAATGAAGAGCGAAAGCGAGCAGGGAGAGGGCTAGAGACATGTCCCTGAACGTAAGAGAGGGACCTCCATGGATTCTTGACCCAACAATGGGTTGGAATGGTGGCTCAAATTTGATAGATGGTGAAGGGAGGAGGAGCGAGGATTAACTGCAAAGGAAGGTTTCTTGGTGGGGAGGCCGTGGGACATTTTGAGCTTAGATTTAGCGACCATGGTGGTGGTTAGGAGGGAGAGGAGACGCTGACGGGATTGAGGAGCTGAAGAGATAAAAGGAGGGATTGTAAAAGATGGGATGGGAAGGAGAACTTTCCTTATCTTGTTTCTCATTTTCTCTTATTAGCCTTATCTCGACCCTTGATTGGGAGAGTGAGAGAAAAGTCAAACTGATATTGTATTGATTGGACGGATGTGATTGAGAGATTATGAGGGATGATGAGAAAAGGATGATGAGAGAAACCCAACCCGATGGGATGAGGTGTAAAGCATGTGGGTCCCACAAAAGCAAAAAGTAACGATGGTTTTTAAGAGAATTAACATATTTGTCATTTTTGCCCTATTTGGAAAACTTTATGTATATTCTTGCACACAATAAAATATAATCGTGTTTAGAGCTGGGAAATCAGGCCGAGCACGTTTAAGTCCGGACCCTTTAAAGGCTGGGCTTGAAAATTAGAGAAGTTAAATGAAATTGACCCTGTAGCCTACGAGGCCTTGGGCTTAAAAATTTGGCCTGCAGAAGCGCTGGGCTCGCTTATTAGGCCTTGTTAATTTTTTTAAAAAAAATTAATAAGGAGTTGGAAAAGACATCCCCACATTCGAATAGTTATTGAAAATAAAAGTCGGTTTTTCTCCTTATATTGGCAACCTTATAATCACAAGTCATAGCGTTAATCTTGCCATAAAAATATTATATAATAGTTTAAATTTAAAACCTAAGTATGCTTATGTTTTATGTGAGTTCTTTTGTGAATGATAGTTTCTTTTGATTATTTAATTAGTAAATTTGTTTATTTGTTGGATGATTAGTGTTGTTTGAATATTAATATTGACAACATTTATTTAATAAATTAGAACTTTAATTGTTGTAATTTACTAATTATATTTCTTTGAAATAAAGAGAAGAAAAATAGTTAAAATTTGAAATAGAAGCTTTGGCCTTTCAAACCTAATGCTCTCGGGCCGGGTTTTGAAAGGCATATGTTTTTTTTACCCTATTATGTTGTGGCCCTTCAAGGGACGGCCCTGATTTCTAGCTCTAATTGTGTTAAACGTCCCTTCACTAAAACTTCATTATCAAATTTGGACCTTAACCCATTAACTTATACACAAAAACCCATCATGTTTATAGGTTTGATTTATGTGCATTGTAAGAATCAAATTTAAATTTTTGGTGTTTGAAATAGTTAATTTTTGTTTCATAAGAATTGGGTCTAGATTCAAATATAGAAAATAAAATTAAAATTTGTTAAACATATATGTACCGGCATTAAATTTAGACCAAAACTTTATTAAACTATCTGTATCAAAACCTACCATTTAAAATTTTATAAAAAAAAAAAAACATTTCAAACTAATTAAAACCCTTAATCAAACCACCAGGCAGGCACCAGCAAATATTGCAAGGGGAGATGGTCCGCTCTCTATCGTTGGATTGAAGTCGCCCAAGAACGATGATCGCAATTTATATATAAATATCGCATGGCGACGCTTCCATAGGTCGTCTTGATCCCCATCCTCACCTTCCCCTCGCAGGTACAACTCTATCATTTCTCCTTGTCGGTGATATAAACCCTACTTCGACCTCATTTTGGCTTCGCAAATTTGATCGATTTGTATGCTTACTTTGCTTTTTTTCTTAATTGAATTTTCACCGAAATTACCTGGCAATTCTTCGAAATTTCATGTTTGCCGTTGTTGTTTTTTTATTAATATTCAATATTTCTTTGTTGTTTCTCCTGGTCAGTGAATTTTTTGGGGAAAGCTGGAGGATGAATTAGGGCGTATTAGGTGGGGGGACTAGAGTTGTCAAAGTTTGTTTAATCATGGACGGTAATAAGGATGAAGCTTTGAAGTGTATTCGCATTGCTCAGGAGGCGATTGCAACAGGGAACAAAGAGCGTGCACTTAAATTTATCAAAATTGCACAACGGCTGAATAACAATCTGTCTGTGGATGAGCTACTTGTCATGTGTGAGAGACTTGGTTCTCAATCATCTACGCCTTCTGAGGATGAAAACGGTGTCCATCAGGCTAAGAGGGAGCATGGTTCAAGAAGAAGTGACGATGGATTGAATGGAGAGAGAAATTATACACAAGAACATGTTCATTTGATTAGGGAGATCAAGGGAAAGAACGATTATTATGCCATTCTTGGTGTTGAGAAGACTTGTTCTGTTGAGGAGATTAGGCGGGCTTATAGGAAATTGTCATTGAAAGTTCATCCTGACAAGAATAAGGCACCGGGTTCTGAAGAGGCATTTAAGAAGGTATCCAAGGCTTTTAAGTGTTTAAGTGATGATGGTTCAAGGAGGCAGTATGATCAGACAGGGCTGGTGGAGGATTTTGAATACAACCAGCAGAACAATTTTAGGCGCAGGAGAGGAAGGACAACCACACATGACTTCTTTAACGATGACATTGATCCTGATGAGATATTCAGGGCATTCTTTGGTGACGCCGATGTATTTGGGAGAGCTCAAGTTTATCGGACAAGGGGACCGGGTGTTCACCAGCGGCAAGAATTTCAAAGCGGAGGACTCAATATTATGCTCCTTATGCAAATTGTACCGTTCTTGATAATATTTCTGCTTGCATACTTGCCGTTTTCCGAACCAGACTATTCGTTGCATAAGAATTACTCATATCAGATTCCCAAGACAACAGAGAAGCATGGGATTGAGTTTTTTGTGAAATCTGAATCATTTGAAGCTAAATATCCACATGGAAGTCCTGCCCGTGCAAACATTGAAAGCAGTGTGATACATGATCACAAAAACTTGCTTCGTCGCTACTGTCAAATAGAACTCCAGAGGCGTAGTTGGAATAGGAATCTACCAACTCCTTACTGTGAAAAGCTTCACAAGCTTGGCGTAGCTTGAAGGTAACACTCTTTCCTTTTTTCTTTAGCCATGTGAAGGTTATGTAGTTTTTTTAATGGATTGAAACATTCTTTTCTTTTACTTTTCATTCATTCTGGTTTTGACACTATTAGTTTTACGTTGCAATAGTTGTAATAAACCCTTTTCCCCCATGTCATGTTCCTGCTTCGATCAATTAATTATCAGGTATTTCAAAAAATCACTGGCAAATTTTATGATAATTGATTTTTATGGCTTTCATTGTTTTTTCCTGTAGAAGTGGAAATGGAAGTTTCAAACCTGTAGTCATGTTTTGTGAGTGAAAGCGGTCACCAATCTTCGCTTCAAATAGTGAATTACATTTGAGTTTTTGGCTCATGCTCTTGTAGCGTGTTTTCCTCTTCAACATTGAGGATTTTCCTCCCGCACGAGGGGTAGTGTGGACATTTTGTATAGTTCATGTGCTTGGAGCTTCATACGAGCTCTTCCTAATTTCTGTTTTTGTCAGATTGTTCAACATGCATGTTGTCACTTGTCACTTGCGACCACCCAGTGGTACTTCAATATTTTGGTTCTCTTGCTTTCTCTATGGCTTTTTGCGTTTACCCCTTTCGACCCTGGATTCCACACACACACTCACAAAAGGTTTTAAGTGCTGGTGGTGCATCGTTCAGGATGTCATTAGTATTTGGCATAAACAATCATTTAGTAGTGTTTTTTGCTACGAGTTCTCTTTCTGTTCTTCCATGATTTGATTGCCTGGCGTTGCCAAAAATAATTGTTTACCTTCTAGAATTCTCTTCTTTGAGTATAGGTATGCGTATGTGCATGATTACTTGGATTAGTCTCCACTTGGCCCGATGAAGCCGTCTCAAACGCTGAGCTTTTCCGCACATGTAATTCTTCAGGGCATTAAAATTTACTGTTGGAGTAGCTGTTCCCACCGGTGTGTGATGCCTTGGCAGCTGATCAAGTACCTTTTTCTTGATTTGAGAATAATCTTTATAGTAAATATGCTTAAAAGGGTGTTCCCTGTTACCAGGGATGGTAAATGAGATTGTCTGTTATGTCATATTCATGATGCAGAACATGAGAACATGGCTACAAATGAATAATAAGTCATAGCCTTCAGTGGCCTGCAAATCTATTTGAGAGGGGAGGCAGGAAAAAGCAGGAGACCCTAATTGTTGAGGCTTTGTGATTTTGGTGAGAGTTGTTAAAGGCAATGACTTATGGTAAATAGACGAGAAGCTTGTTAACACATCATAAGATTAGTTGGAAGATGCTTTAGCATCATCGGATTGTAGATTCCACAGCTTGAGGAAGCTTTGCTAAACTTAGTTGACTTGCATTGTTGAATTTAAACACGTCAATCCGCGCTTCCGGAATGGGATGCAGGATGATGTTTCGGAGTCATTGATGTTTAATGACCTTGGGCCACAAATTAATGACATCCCATGATAAATAGTGTTGAACTTGTGCTATGAACAGAAAAAGTTTTCCCCTAATTTTTCCAGTTAGTCCTTATGTAATGCAATATCAATTGCAGAGCCTAGAATTATGCTTAAATGAAAAACCGTATGGGGCATTTAAAAGAATTAAAAGTTATATAAGATGCATGATTGTTCTATGATATCGTAGTGAGCAGTGAGGAGAATTTGAGAAGATGGTGAACACTTGAAATTTCTTGTGGCTTTCAAATGCTAATTTAACTCATGTAATCCCCCGCCCCCCTTTTATGAGCATCACGCTGGTATAAGACCTAGTTGACTGTTTTTTTGGAGAGATTACGGAAGTTAAATTAGTTACTGAATCATATTATATATAATTAAATTATATATCACTTTATAAAGGGTTAAGGTGCAGATTGGCCAACGAACTATTATCGCATCTGGCACAAACATTAATTAAGGGTACCTTAATTATTAATCAACAATTAAAAAGTGAAAAAAACACAATGCCATTAAACTACCCCGTCTCTGTCTGGGTGTCTCTGTCTTCCATTGATTGTCGCGGTGTCGTTTGGCGTCAAGATCTTCAAAGCTTCCATTGTTCTTTTTGCATTGTTCCATTCACCATCTTCAACTCATCAAGGTCCGTATCGTCTTCAAGATGAGAATAACGCACCGAAACCAAATCCAGCAGTCCACAGCTTTCGATCAGCACGCGCCTAACACCCTGGTTCCATCCCTCTGATGCCAAAGGCCGCCGCCACAGCGCCTGCTCACATGGGTCTCATCTCTGTTGGTGTTTACCTTATCCATCAAAAATGCATAACTGCTCTTTTCTCCAGCGTCTTTGCCACCATTCTCCACTAGTGTCTCATATTTTAACGTAATTGTGATAGTTGTTTCTTTTAATTGTTATTTGATACTTTTTTTCACTTTTTAATTATTGATTGATAATTAAGGTACCCTCAATTAATATTTGTACCAGATGCTCCTCGGGTAATAATTCGTTAACCAATTTGTACCTTAACCCTTTTATAAATAAGACTAATTAGTTTAGAGAATAAATGATCAATATAAATATTTTAAAGTAATTTAATTAACTTTCTAAATATTTTTAAAAATGTTAAATTGGTCTTATATTTAATTAACCAAAATAGTATTGTACTATTTTACTAAGCCATGAGGATATTTTATGGTACTGAGATAAAATGTAACCTTTGTGCGGGTGTTGTGCAAGAATGATGTTATAGGATTGGATCCCCAAGTTGCTTTGTGCTTTCACTGGGTTTAATAAGGTTATTAAACCTAGATCGGCCACTGAACCAGCCGGATACTAGGTCAAAAGTTAGTGAGTTAGATCGGAGTCAAATCAGAACTAATCCGGGGCCAAACCAGTGAAAAAGTGAAGATTTAGATGTTATTAATATGAGATCATGAAGAAATTTTTTTAAAATCATTTTTTTAAAAAAGGCGAATCGGGTTGATGATTGGACTAAGCCAATTTAATGGTCGGTTTGCTGGTTTCTAGGCCGAATCGACTGGTCCGGTCTGGATTTCATGACCCTGGCTTTAACCGCCTCACATGTTTATAAAAAAAGCAAAACAACCTTTGATGTGTTTGTTTTAATAATTCTTTTTAATATCACATTTTTATTGGAAATCTGATGAAACTAGGTCCTCCATCAATGAGGTACTATCAGTTAATTAATTAAATGATGTTTCACCCACTTAAGGGTGTTTATTTGGTCTAATTACCAGGTTTGGTTAGTTTAGGACTAATCTAATGGCATTCCAGTGAAACGCAGTTGAGTCAAAATTAAGATAAAATATATGAAAATGATGTATCAAAAAAAAAAAATTGAAAAAGACAAAGAGGGCCCAGGCTCAAGATTGGTTGTGTGAGCTGTGAATCAGTAGGGCTAGACCACTTGCAGAAGCATAAAATGAAAAAGAAAGGTGGCTTGTAAGAGAATATCATTCAGGTCATGTGGTAATCATAAAAAATAATATCAGAAAAATTTATATTCATAAGTGTGAAGAGCTATCATTTACGAGTGTATTGACTCTCTGGTATTTATTATAAGACACTAACCAACAAGTGTATTTAGTTCTTTTTATAAAGTACTTGCTTGTTTCCAAAGAGCATCAATTATTTTTTCCATGTATGCTCATAATTAATAAAGATAGTGTGTGAGAGTAATAATTAATATGATATATTAGAGTTTAGAGCAATTAGTAGGGGAAATATTAGAAAATACTTAAATTTTAGGACAAATGTAATGACTTTAACTATTTTAATTGGTTTGTGAGAATTGTTAGTATGTGTCTTATAATAAAGACCAAAAGAGAGTATTATTTATTTTAGTTAAGACCTACTCCCTCTGATCTTTATTACAAGGTACCAACTAACTTTTCTTATGAACCAATAAAAACAGTTAAAGTTAATAAAGTTACCCTACAATTTAAATAACTTTCAATATTACCCCTACTAATTGCACTAAACTCTAATATTATATTAATTATTACTCAGACACTACCCTCATTAATTATGCAGCATACTAAACAAATAATTAACTCATCATTGAACAAACAAGTCTTTATAAAAAGGATCAAATAAAATAGTTTGTACTTTATAATAAGAATGAGAAGGAGTAAATAATATTCTCCTTTAATTATTTTTGTTAAGGACGTCAAAACCTGTTGCCAAACCTGGCATGAGTATGATTAAGACATCTAAACAAAAAAATTGAGATAAATTGGAAATACATATAACTTTTCATACCCTGCCAAAACAGAACATGGAAACGAATAACCTTCAAGTTAGTGCATTTTGATGTTTCAGTGTCTACGTACGCCAATGTTTTCTTGTTTTCTGCTCATGTCTATGTCTATGTCATTTTCAACTTCTAGATATTTTAACCAAACGATGAAATGAATAATCATACATTTGATTGGTCAAAAAAATAATATAATTTTTAATATTTCAAAACAATTTTTAAAAGTTAATTTAATGCGTTTCGTTGCTGGATCTAGTTTTAGATTAGACTAAAATGAGGGCGAAATATTCAAAGTGTGAAACCCAATTTAAACTAAATCAAAAGAATTATTGAGTGATGCATTAAAACAATATCTAATATAAATTGATAAATCAAGTCCATAACAACAACGCCACCACGAACATATGTTACAATGTTCCAAAACAAAGTTCTAACTGATACCAACAATTTTTCTAAATATAAGTTCAATGATAAGAAATGATGTGTCATCGCCAAAGGTGACCACAAATGATAAGATATTGTCCTATTTATAAATCCATTTTGATTAAATTTCACATACCAAGAAAAGTTAGTTGAAATAATGATTATGAGATAAAATTTTAACTTTGCCCTCATTTATTATTAGGTATTTTAAAACTGTTTCTTCTCTCTCTATCTTCATAGGTGTAATTAATATGGGTAAAATTGTCACAATCTCATTTATTACATGAAACTGGACTTATAAATAGAACCAAATTTTTTAGTCAAACTAGACTTATAAATAGGATCAGAGTGATATGCCCCACTCAACAAAAACATCAAATGCTTATTTACATAAATCGATACAAAACTCCTCTCACATATTTATCTCGTATATCGTAAATCAATATTGAAAAGCTGCTCAGCTTTAATTGCTATTCTTTATATATATATATATATATATATCGAAATCAGGGGTATTTTCCGTTGACAGCAGAGACTAATCTTCCTTTACACCGTAATCATCCCGAATGGGTATTGGTGTTGGCCAAATAACTTTCTCCATATACATCGCCTGTAATTGAACACTTAACTAGATGTTTAAAGGTACACAGCTACGAGCCAACTGACCCAGGTCGCTCAGGTTTACTTCAATCGTCATTCTAAACAAACACTTAAAGTCTTAAACCATTAAAATAGTAACACATCTAAAGGTTGGGGGTAAAAAAAAGTAACACATCTAAACACCATGAAATGTTTTGTCCAAAAAAAAAGACCATGAATGGTAGTTGAGTTGTTGCCAAAAAAAAAAAAAGAAAAGGAGAGACAGTTGAGTTGGTGTATATCATATCTTAAGACACATTGATTGATGATACAAGGTTTTCTGTACTGCTTTCTCTCTCCCTCCCCACCCACATCTGATTATAAAGATTTCTTACATGATTTTTGTTTAAAGTGTTACTTTTTTTTTTAGTAAGAATGGCTTGAATTGGAGCATTTAATTTATCATGACATTCTCACCAATACAATTTAATGGGGGACTTTTCCTAATTCTTACTAATTTCTTTTTCACCTAACTAATTATAATTTTCTTTAACCAATCAAATAAATTTATATATTTGGAAAGACATCAATTCATAATTAATTAATTAACTAATCTATATTACCGTCAGTAAATAATGCAAAGACACCAGAAGATGATCTTGGTTTAAAATAAAAATAACATTAATTTATGATGAAAAACCTAAAATGCAAATCTATGTATTCTATAATACTTATAGTTACACCGTTAACTTCCGTTTTGTTTTTAAGTAACACCGTTCATTTTGTTAAATAGCATCGTTTTATTTTTATTCAATTTTGTTTTATCTCCATAAGTCAAGGAGTTATTATACTTTAAAATTATTTTTTCCCAAATAACATATTAAATACTCTGGGATTTAGTTTGGATCAATTAATCAATAAATATAATTTATTGATAATTATTTTCCAATTTCTTTTTTATATTCCAAATTTGGTTCTAATTTATTTGAATTATGTTTTTGCTTGTGATTCATTATAGGCTTTTCTTATAGCTGACTTCATATAACTTAATTGAGACATCACATAGATATGAACTTCCTCGTGAAGCACCGATATTTATTTTTTTGATTTGGTCAAGGGTTTCTTTTTTAAAGCTTAAAACGTAAATATTTTTGTTTTTGTTTTATTATTATTCTCAATAAGTAGGCTTTTCGAAATTTAAACTTGTATTCTCTTTCTTTTAGGAATGAAGCTGCTTACCACCTCAATTAATACCTTATTGGTACATGGGCATCAATACTTGTTATAATTAAAAATACAACTTGTATCCTATTATTCCCCACAAATATAATAACAAAAACTTAGATATATATTTAATTTTAGTTTTGAATTTTTAACAAAAGGACAAACCATGTTATCTATCATTATTGTGATATGAAATCATTATTCCATGGCACATCCGCTCGTGAATAAGCAGAAAGGAAAACAACTATACCAATAAACAAAAATAATTATCTGAGCAAAATGGACCATTTTATTCTGATAGGTCAACATGCTCTCTGTTGTGCCACGAGCTCACAGTTGTCCATACCTTTCCCCTTCTTCTCACTCCCACCTTGTGACCAACATCATCTGATGTTATATCTTTCTGTGTGTGTCCCTATATGTATATATATAAATATAAATATCAGTTTCCAAGACAAAAACCCAGAAAGCAATCAGAGAAGAAGAAGAAGAAGGAATCTCTTTAGCAAATGTGAAACTGAGTGGATCTGGCAAAGGCCCTTTTCATCTCAGGGCTTGTGTCAAATATTATAACGATGTTTATAGGAGTATTATATGATTATTGGAGTTTGTAAGTGAGGTTTAAATAATATATACATAAAGAGACACGTACGGAACCTGTGAATAATCTCAACTTAGAGCGGGATAACAATGAAAGAAGTGACTTATTGCAATCCTGACTTTTAAAAATAGAAGATATGATAAAAATTAGATTGTAAATATAATTTGTGTTTGGAATGATGTTGGGAGAAGTAAATTTTTTTTAAATGGGCTCTTGTTTGAACGATGATTTAAAAAGTAAATTGAAATAGAAAATGATATGAATCTTATTGAATACCCCCACTCACATATATATTAGATTTATAGAAGAAAGTAATTACATTTAATTTGATAAAAAAATAAAATTATTATTAAAAAATTTAAAAACTCTAAAGTACTTAATTAATTATATTCTAATGAATAAATATAAATTAGAATGTATACAAATATATATTTAATAATATATTGCTTATAAGATAACTTATCCCTAATATTTTTTTCCAGAAGTTAAAAAAAGTAAAGTAAAGTTAGAAGTTGAAAAAAATGACTTTTATTATAAGCCACTTTTTTACAATAAGCCCATTGATCCCAAAAGTTATCCCATACAGATACAGTCTAGGCTTATTTTTCTGTGCACTGCCATGCCAAACAGGTTTAGTTATCTAATAAGAAAAAAGATTAAAACTTTACACGTGAAGTTGTTTTTCTAAAGGATTGCAAGTGGCCAAAACGAGTCTTTGGAATCTTGTTGGCACAGTCACGGGACGAAACTGCTGCTTTAGGGTGCACAAAAGAGCTAATAATAATAACATCCATCTTTTTTTTTTTGGGTCAAAATAACATCCATCTTTGGAAGCTTACATATTACAACAAAAACTCTCATTTCTTCGTTCCTTCTCTCTCTCTCTATCCCATTCTCAAATTTCTCAACTTTTCACAACATTATGCCTAATAACTCCAACCCTCCTCCTCTTTCCTCTATGATTGATGAAATGCCTGACCTGAAATCCATATGGGTTCTCGTTTCAATCAACAAGTACATTCTTGAAGCCATAGAGAATGCAAGGAATGGCCTTAAACTGAGATGCAGCTCCATATTAAGGGTTCAAAAGCAAGAGTTCTTTGAATTCTCAGAGCAGCAAGTTCTGTCAAATCTGTATTGGGGTATTGACGCCATTGAAGCTGCAATTCAGACTCAAGAGCCTGAAGAAAGGTCCTTTAGGCTAAGTAACACAGAACAGATGCTTCAGGTTCCAGCCATGCTTGATGAAGAAGGTGCCACAGCCACAATCCCAAATCGTTACTTGGTTTGTTGCTCATACTTTTGCCTCTCAGTTGTTCAGAAACTTCAAGGTGACGAGTGGCAAGCTGCCCTGCATTTTTTGCAAGCAGTATTGGTTTCTCCTAAGCTTGTTTGCACAGAATTTGCACCAAAGCTTTGTGAGACTCTTTTCCCTCTTGAAGGAGGAGGTATCAGTAAGAAGAGCACGGAATCTAATTCTGCAAATAATAATACTGAAGAGGAGATCAATACAGTTATAAGAGAAATGGCAAGGAAATATAAGGAGTGTTTGATGTATTATAGGGTCATGTTTTATGCAGAGACTCCATGGTGGCGCAGGTATTGCAGAGAACAATCGGTACATTCTGTGTAAGATTAATCCTTTTTTTACGTGTTTTTTATTTTTATTTTTTTAATGTGTCAATCATGAGAACTAAAGTTCTGGCCATCCAATTACTGAGAATTTTAAGCGTTGAAACAAGTAATGGTAAAAGTAACAAGCTCAAGTGATGCTCTCTCAGTCACAGGCCTTTTACACATGTAATTAGATTAAGCAGCACTTTAAAGAAAGAACTAAAATTGCAGCTGATTTTATAAATTTCCTTTTTCTTTTTGGTGCATATGGCTCCACAATTCTTGACTTCTTTTTGGTTTTTTAACAGGATTGAGCCAAATATCAGTGGCGTATCTTCTTATAGAGTTCAAGATGCGTCTGGATTGCAAACTTGCAGTATGGTAAAGCCTTGTACTTATTTCCTTCATTAGCACACATAAATCAGTGAATTCAATTTTCACGTAAGTGTAGTGATGCAAAAGTGTTAGATGCATAATTATTATTATTTTTTTATTTTTTATTTTTATTTTGTGGCATAAATACAATACAGTATGAGAAGGTGCATCCACTTTATCTTCAAGAAGATGTGAATCCTGTCATGACCGGCGACATAAATGAATTCATGGATATTGCTAAAAGTAAAGATCACAGGAAAGCCTTGGCTCAGCTTCACAGAAAAAAACATCAAAGAGTTTCAAGCTTTGAATGCTTCAAGGATATGTTGATAGAAGCCCAGTCTAGCATCTCAACTTCTGTAGATTCTTGCTATGAGGACTTTAGAGACAAAAGGGACTTGGTAATTATTTTTTGAAGATTCGTAGTTGACAAAAATGAACTAGAAATAATGTTTCTGCATATAAGCATGACAAATAGATCAGAATCTACAGGTGAATACTAACTCGTTTTTATTTAAATCAGGTAAATTTTGATGGCAGTAAATATCACATCAGAACCAACATGACAAATGAAGATGATCCACCGCCAGAAACATCTGACTGGTTTGCCCCTCTAACAGATTCTTTCACTTTTTCTTATGTTTATCTTCTAGAATTTAATTTACCGACTTTTGCACAGGAAGCTATATCAGTGTTCCAGTTGGCAGCAAGAACCTCAGAATCTAATGCACGAACGGTTAGATCAAAGAAAGGTGGTTAGTGTTGACTCGAGAAGATTCTCTACTTCCATGAGAGACATTGCTTCAACCATCTCAAAGTACATAGATGGAGAAAGCAATTATAATATCGATGATGAACTCATTGAAGAGGTTTTGCAGCTTCAAAAATCACATCTCTTTGATCCAATAGCATTTATGTCTGCCCAAAAACGCAGGATCAACCAAATAAATCATGCAGAAAGTTCTGAAGGAAAATTGCTAAGGTCATCAGACCCAGGAAACTTAATGGAAGTAAGTTCACACTCCAGAAGATACTTCATCAGTGAAGTAGCAGGACCAATTGAAATAAAAAGTTCAGTTTTGCATCATTCAGAAGCACTAGGAAATTGCATTGAAGACTACACAGCAGATATTGCATCCATTTACGAGAGTTTCTGTAGTTCATCTTGTAGTACATATGCTTTCTTAAAGGATGTAATTTTGGATGAATTGCTAATGGCTATCTCTACCTCCAAAGAGGAAAGAGAAATACGGGCATCGGTTTCTACGCTGACAACTATTATTTCAAGGAACAAGTCAATCATAGAAGACATAAAGAAGAAAGGTTTGAAGTTGTATGATCTGGCAAGTGCTCTAAAACAAAATGTCCACGAGGCTGCGATTCTCATATACTTAATAAATCCATCTCCCATAGATATTAAAACGTTGGAACTTTTGCCAACTTTAATGGAGATCGTGTGCACTTCCCCTAGTAACAAGGGTAAGCCAGAGTCACTTCTGCTAACACCTCATGCAGCCTCATTGATGATCATTGAAGAACTGGTAACTTCATTTGATTATGCCACAAATAACATGCATTTGGCTGCTATCAGTTCTCCTCACGTTCTCAGTGGACTCCTCGAAGTTGCAAGAAACGATAATCTGAAAGAAGTTTTCTCTTTGATCATCATTCTTATAAAGTGTATGCAGTTTGATCCACAGTGCAGAGAGTACATATCTCAATTCACTCCTCTTGCCCCTTTTATTCAACTCCTGAAGACAGACAGCAATCGTGCCAAGCAGATGTCACTCGAATTTCTTCATGAAATCCTTTGCATACCTCGGTATAACTACTTTAACCATATTCCATTCTGCTTTCTATATTAATAGTTAGTGATGTGAAAATCTTTATATCTGTATGTTTCATCCTGCATTTCAAAAAATTATATGCCTCACTAAAAGTATTCCAAGTGCATGTATAAGGGTGTGTTTGCTTTCTCTTATACGCTTTTATGAGTCTCGTCACTAGTGTGACAACCAGACCTACAAAAGAAAAGAGGTTACATAGTCAGAAACAGTCATGCTTTGTTCATATATTCGCTTTTACACTAAGTCCTTGTGAACATAGGAGAGCTTTATGTAATTTATTTTTTCTTCTTTCTTCAGGTCTTCAGCTATTAGTCTGTTGCAGAGGATGCAAAAAGAAGGAGGTGCCAATGTTATTCAGATACTGATGCAGTGTGTCCATCAATTACAATCTGATCACCAACTCTTAGCTGCAAACATGTTGCTTCAGTTAGATGCATTGGTAAGTTTTGGAATGAGTAAAATTATTGGGTCATAAAATTCCATTCGTAAGTGATCACTACATGATATTATTTAACATTAACCCATAAACATTTATATCCTTCTCAAGAAAATTTAGATATATGTGTAACAAAATGATTCAAACAAGTAAGCCTGTGAAAACCGATGATTCAAACTAAAGGGAACAAAATAACATGCAGAACTCAACCAGCAAAAGTGAGTTTAGGGAGGAAGTAGTGCAGGTCCTGCTTAGGGGATTGGCATCTCAAGAAAGCTCAGAGCAGATATTATCTGCATCGATTCTATCAAATCTTGCTGGAACATATGCTTGGAATGGTGAATCATATACAGCGGCATGGTTGCTAAAAAAGACTGGTTTGACCTCTCCATATCCCCAGAATATGATACGAAACTTCAACTGGTCGGATCAAAGCCTGCAGGTGAGCTAGCTGTCAAGAACAGTCATATTTGAGGAAGCTCAAACTATATAAAGTAAAATTAAGGTGCAAATTTTCCCCATAAGTTTTTTTAGGTTCAATGTTGCCCCAAAAGTGTTAAAATAGAGCAATGTTGCCCCTTACCGTTAAAAACTTAACAGCCAATGTTATTTTTTAAATAGTATGAAGCAAAATTGCTACATTTTGAAACTTTTAGGGTGACATTAAACCTGAAAAAACTTCCAGAGCAACATTGCTTTTTTGCAAAAACTTCCAGGACAAATTTGCACCTTAACCCTATAAAGTATTACAAGTATATTGTGCAGGAAATAATAATGAAAAAGAAGAAATTTCATAACATGCAGGATACCAGCACAGATTTATGGTGTAGTAAGATTGCCAAGTATATCATAAGCATGGGAGATATGATCTTCCATGCTTTGGAGAAGGGGCTAAAAAGCAAAATAAAAAGACTTTCAAGAGACTGTCTTGTAGCAATTGCATGGCTTGGTTGTCAGATATCAAAAAGCCCAGAGAGCATTAGATATTCTGCATGTGAGATCTTACTAAGTGAAATTGAGCATGTTTTGCATCCTGGGATGGAGATGGAAGAAAGACTTTTAGCATGTCTGTGCATCTTTAACTACACCTCTGGTAAAGGTAATAACCATTGCATGATAATATCAAGTAACAAGCATAATACATTATTCACTTGTGAAACATATTGGCCAAAACATAAATATTGAAGATCAATGGGACTTCTGTTACAGCTTTACGTGTTGATTTATTTTATGTTTAAAACCAAAAGCATTCCTTTGTCTTTCCCTCTCAAATGGTATTATCATTGATTGCTTTTTCATCAACCTTGGTAAACAACATTCATTGTAATGATCTTATACTCCATGATCTATAATGATTTACCACGGTCTTTTTCTTATAGGAATGCAAAAACTTATTCATTTCTCAGAAGGCGTGAGGGAATCACTGCGACGCCTTTCAAATGTAACCTGGATGGCTGAGGAATTGCATAGAGTAGCTGATTACTTGCTGCCAAACATATCAGTGAGTATTCACATGCATAGTTGCAAGAATTGCACGTATTTATAAATAAGTACTTGCGAAGTTATCCATAAGGTATTCATAAAATTTGATGGTGCAAAAGATCTAGACAAAGCACAGGAGATTATCATACAGTAACTTTATGGCAAAACGAACATAAACATCTTCTCTTTTTCTTTCCAAGGAGGTTACCGATTTTCTTTAGCTTTTAGTAACTTAGTATAGTGTAGCTAATCTGGACTAACTAAAATCCATTTGGAATATTGTCATATCACTATGACAATATGAGCAGCGTATTTCTTGTGTCCACACACAAATCCTTGAGGTTGGCCACAACTTCAGTGCTGCTGTTTGCTCCCTCATATTTTACAAAGGACTTCTGTTCAGTGGATATTCAGATGGCTCAATCAAGGCAAGAAACACAATTACATTATCAAATTTGAATAGTTTTTGCATTTTGTTATGCCCATATATTATGTTTTGCTAAATCATTTTATAAACAGGTTTGGGATATCCGGGGGCAATCAGCCACTCTTGTATGGGACATTAAGGAGCACAAGAAGTCAGTCACATGCTTTTCACTTCTTGAACTATCAGACAGCCTCTTAAGTGGATCTGCTGATAAAACCTTAAGGGTACGACCGAACTTCATTCAAAGCCACCACTTTCTATCTCCACTTAGTCTTATAATACCAAGAATGAGCTGATAATCTCAATATCACTTAAATCCAATAGGTCTGGAAAATGATCGATCGGAAGTTGCAATGCATTGAAGTCATAGTCCTCAAGGAACCAATTCATCATTTGCATGCTCATGGACAAATGATTTTTGCTATCACTCAGGGCCAAGGAATCAAGGTGATGGTTCAAAACCTTCCATGATTTGTGAAAAAGAGTTGTTATTGCCTACAACAAACAAACTTTTGGGGCAATTACAATTGAAAGTTTTTCCATTTTTGTTCTTCTGCAGTTAGTGGGCGAATCAAGAGAAGTAAAAAATATTTTGAAGGGTAAGCATGTAAAGAGCATGGCAATGACTCAAGGAAGGTTTTATGCTGGATGCACAGATTCAAGCATACAGGTAAGCTTTAGCTTTCTGTTGTTGGGCAGATACTTAGATTCCAGTAGTACACAAGTATGACATAATGCCCTATTTCAGGAGTATTCCACAACATACAATAGGGAACTAGAAATCAAAGCACCAACAAAGAGTTGGAGGAAACAAAACAAACCCATTCATACAGTTGTTGCATGTAGAGATTGGCTTTATAGTGCAAGTAGGCACGTTGAAGGCTCAACATTACAGGTGAGAGTAATAAACATGAACATACAAAGATTGTGTACGTAGTTGCTTTTTACTGACATAAATGAAATATCCAGGAATGGAAGAGAAATGGGAAACCTCAAATTTCCATTCTTACTGGCAAAGGAGATAGTGTCAATGCCATGGAAGTAGTGGAAGATTTCATTTACATAGTCACCAGCTCATTAGCAAATAACATTCAGGTAATTCTATGTACCCGAGCATAATTATCAGCTTCAGCACTGTATTGTTAAAGGGAGAATCACTATGAAGTCTTAAAAAATGAATGTAATCACCAAAAAGTTCCAATAACAAGTGAACAATATGAACTAGTTGTCATTTCCTACATTAGAACTTGTCATTGCATGCTACTCACTTGTTGTGAGACTTTTTGGTTATTACATTCCTTCCTTGGGACCACATAGTGATTCTCCCTTTAAAAAATTATAGTTATACTCCATTTTGGGTCATTTTGCACTGATTTTTCCATAGAGAAAAATGGAAACCATTTGAGAATTATAAAATAGGGTTAAGGTACAAATTTGTCATAGAAGTTTTCGTTGAAGAACAATGTTGCCCCAAAAGTTTTTTTAAGTTCAATGCCACCCCAAAAATTTCAAAACGGTCGCAATGTTGCCTCATACCATTAAAAAACTAATGTTAATCACTAAAAAATTGATGTTGACGGTTAACTTGTTAATGGTAAAGGGCAACATCCCTTCATTTTAACACTTTTAGGGCAACATTGAACTTGAAAAAACTTTCAGGGCAAATTTGCATCTTAATCTTATATAATATGCAATTTTGTATGTACAAATCTAACCAGAAGCCAATGATTGAACTGACTCACATTTAAATTCAACTCCCAAAAACCAGATATGGTTGAGAAGGACCCAGAAAAAAGTAGGAAGAATATCAGCAGGAAGCAAGATAACGAGTCTCCTCTCTGCCAATGACATTATTCTTTGTGGCACTGAGATGGGGCTAATCAAGGTACAATAAATTTATATATCCTCTTTCTTTTGCCTCTATATAAAGCTTCTAAATTAGCATGAGATTGACTAATTCCTCGTTTACAGGGGTGGATTCCTCTGTAGGGAGAGAGAGCTTCAATTTACGGTCACCGCATGTTCATCTTTCAAACTTTAACTCTTTTGGCAAAGAACTACAGCAAAATACATACAGAAGGCACATATATTACATAAGGAATTGTTATTGTTTATATCTGTAATTAAGTTACAGTGAAAACTATAGTGAACAGAAGAAGAGCATCTTTTTGTACAGGAAATCGTAAATGGTGTAATTAGTTGTTAGTAAATATTTGTATTCCTTTCTGCTCTCACTTCTCACTTGCTGTTATAGAATCAGCTTTAAGATGCTGAATTATGCAAAGCTATATATGTATGTGGATTTTCACATTTATTGAACCAAACTCTATCATGTAAAGAAGAAATCAATTGCTTGGAAAGACTATGCAAGCCACTATTAGAATGAACAAATGGGTTAAATTTGTCTGCCTTTGTCTCAATATCAAGACAGACATTTTCTTCCCATCAGTACACTTATTACATTAAGTGAGTTATTATCTATTATAGTGCTATTATATTTTGCAATTAAACATTTAATCAGTGGATTGGATGATCTCCAAAAGTGTGATGTTTTTGGTAGCATTGATGAAGCTTGAAAGTTTTGGACTAATTAAGAATTGGATTCAAAGTGACAAGGGAATACCCCACATTGGGTCTATGCAGATTCATTTGTTGCAAACAAGACTTGCAGAAGGCAGATGAATGGGATTATCGGAACAAATTGTGAAAACAAGTATGCAACTTGTGGATGGGGTAGAAGTTGGAGAGTATATGATTTTGCAGAGAAAAATATTTTTTTTTTTACATATGCAAGAAACAATTCATATGCTTCCATTTCAGTTTTTTTTTTTTTTTAAAAAAAAAATGTTAAATAACATTAAATTGATGCAGCAGAAGGAATGGCCCTGCAAGGTACAAAGTAAGTCACTTGATTTGATGAATAAACAAGCAATTGAGTAAGAGGTAGAAGCTCCATCTTTCTACCATTTAAAAAACAGTAAAACTAATGTGTAATAAATAAAAGTGTAAGAATAATAATTAATATAATATTCCTAATTAGTATAATATTCTTAATAATTTTATTGACTTTAACTGTTTTTATTTGCTTATAATAAGGGCCAGGAGGGAGTATTATTCTAATAATTTGTGTGGGAAATTACTTCCTTAATGAAAAATAAAAAAGTTATACATTTGGAAAACAAAATAGATGGGGTCTTATACTTAGGGCTAATTTAAATAAAACTACTAATTCTAACTCTTATTCCTCCAATTTATTCATTTTGATATGACATCATATTTTAAAAAATTATAATAATAACTTTTGAGTCATTTGACTCATTTCTTCACATGGCATAATCAATTCTTCTTCTAGTTACATGTAACTAGTTAGAATCTCAAGCAAAAACTGCTCCGAATGTTGGGGAAAATTAAAACGTTGGATGCATATTTTCTTCTCATCCTTTTTTTGGGGACTTTACATATCCTTTAATAGATTGAATTTTTAATAATTAAAATGTTGATCAATAGCCTAGATTGCTGGCTCCTGTAATTACCCAAGTTTGGGATTGAATAACTATATAAATGGTACAAGTTATATAAATGATTGACTATTTTTTTCTCCAGAATTTTTCCTATATTTTTTAATGAGCATTTAAATGTTATATACATATATTGATTGATCTAATTTTAAATTTGGCCAACTTTTTTTAAAAAATATAATAATGTAATTTTAAATATACTCACAATTCACACTAGACTCGGGTGCCGCCCGGCTGCACAAAAAAACCGGTGCATCTTTTCCAGCTTCGCTCAAGCCCTCTCGTTCCCTCCTTTCTTATGACTGCTCCTCCATCGACGAAGTATTGAGTGAAGCAGTAAAGAGTGCTGAAAACCTAACAGTTGAGGCAGTCATTGAAGCTCAAAGATGCCGGGTCCCGCCGTAGAATTGGAGCCGGTTGAGCCACAATCACTCAAGAAACTAAGTCTCAAGTCCCTCAAGCGTGCTCTCGATCTCTTCTCTCCCATCCATGGCCAGCTTGCTCCACCTGACGCCGAGAGGTATGGATTTCTTCTTCTTTTTTCCTTCATATTTTTTATTTTCAATTGACATCTGGGTACTCTCTTAAGTCTTTTTTGGAGTTATTACTGATTGATTATTCTCATTGACGTCTAATCTTTAAGTTGTGACTTTTTAATTTGTTCTTTTGAGTCTCAAGGCACAATTTTTGACTATTTCCCCCCCTTTCTTGTGTGTTTTGTCATGCAGCAAGAGAATTCGCATTAGCCACAAGGTTAGTAAGTTGGGGAGGGAGTTAATTCTGTAGTGCAACGTAGTGTTGCCTTTGAATATTTTTCTATTCATTTGAAATTGCTGACCTGCATCAAAACATTTATCTGGTTGCCTCTAAAAGCAAATTTGTCGAACTTAAGATATATGAGTTGCTTTTAAGTTTTTTCCCTTTAATTATTGAAACTTAGGTAAATGTGGAGTATGCTGGAATCAAAGGCCCTACTAATCAACCTCGTCAACAATCAGATCAGAGCCAACAGCCAGGGCCCTCTAATGCACTTGCTCTTCCAGGTATTGTTACCGTAATTATCGTTCTGGTCTACAATATGATTTCTGTAGCAAGAATGCTAGCTGAATTGAATATGGAATATTGACTATAAATGATCATGATATACTTTCTCTGTAGTGATTTTATTTGTAGCCCATACATGGTTCTTGGTTCTTAGTTTTCATCACATTTTGGTTGGTCCTCTTGAAATTCAGTGCTATTTATGGAACTTTAGATTTATGTCATTGTTTCTGCTATCTTTTTCCCCCTTTTGACACTTTGTGAGCTGCTGATAGCATTTTCCCATGGAATTCTTCTTACATAAATTGTAGAGGCTATTTATTAGGGCTCTAATTCGGATAGTTGTTCCTTGTCATTGTTCATAGGTCCAGAAGATTCCAAAGATCCCCAGAAATTAGCAGCACAAAATGCTTTGGTAGTTGGCCCATCTATGCCAGCTGCAGCATCGTATGTACTCCCTCTTGTCCCACTGTTTTTCTGGGGTACTTAGATTACTATTATGGCTGTTGAAAATCATTATCTTTTACATAGCTTTGTAGTTTGATATATTATCTGATTGTATGTTATACTCAGATTATTCATTTTTGTGATCTCTGAAACAACAGCCTTTTTTAGCTGTTGAGAATGATTAGCTTTTGCATAGTTCTATGATTTTCTATCTAATCCGATTGGATATGAGATTCCAAAATATCATGTGAAAGGCCTGTTTGATTTACATAAGCTTGGAGAGAGCTATTATTTTAAATTTTTAAGTTATGAGGATTTTTTAAGCAGCTTAAAGATAACATAGCTTAACTATGACAGAAAAGGTAAGACATTTTATTTTCAAAACCTCAGAAGATAAAATTGCTTAGTAAATTCTCTTTTCCAATTGACTTTTCTTTTCATTTTAATTTTTATCATGTGGAAAGGTTTTAATTTTTTTTCTTGGAACAAGATATTTTTTTCTTCGTGTGATAGACATGATTAAACTCTACTTAAATGTGTGAAGAAATATTGAAAGAGTAAAAGCAAAGTTGTGAGAGCTCAGTGAAATGTGTGGAGAAAGTTGAAAGAATAAAAAATGTTCAGAGAATTTAAGAGGGGCCATCCTATTCATGGCTTGTTATAGTACAGTTCTCTATAGATTTTACATTTTATATTGATATTGATATTATTTATTGTTAAAAGAGTGGAATTACTAATGTTGATTCATTGATGCATACTGACTCTCCCTTTTGTTGATTACAATACATTCGGCACACAAGTTTTTTGGAAATACATTATTAAAGTCACATCTTGCTGATGATTTTGTTTCTCAACAGGAAAGATCTTGGCTTTCCAAGCAAAAGTACAGCAGTTATTTCTGCCCCTGGTACTTCTGAAAGGTTTTAGCTCTTCCCATTTATTTTATATTTTAAGAGTTCAAGAATGATTTTCAATTCATAATTATGGGCGCTTATTTTATTCTCCAAACAGAGTATAATATGTAAACTGTTGGTTTTGTTATTTATATTGTGCCGTTTTCTCAGTACTTTTGTTTGCATTTTACCTTAAAGGATTTTAATTATATATGACTCGTGATTCACATTCATGGCGTTATTTGATTAAATGGTATTAGTTTGTACATTACAGGAATTTTTCAACATCTGCTTTAATGGAAAGAATCCCAAGTAAATGGCCACGCCCTGTTTGGCATGCGCCGTGGAAGAACTACAGGGTA
This sequence comes from Acacia melanoxylon, assembly GCA_019022615.1. Classification (NCBI taxonomy): domain Eukaryota; kingdom Viridiplantae; phylum Streptophyta; class Magnoliopsida; order Fabales; family Fabaceae; genus Acacia; species Acacia melanoxylon. The sequence goes on from JAFJYJ010000011.1 coordinate 7,482,019, forward strand.
AGTTTCTTACCCCTAATCAGATCTTGATGGTTGAAGAGTAGCATTAGCATTGTAGGCTTTTCTTGTTGAAATGAGTTGCTCAGTTATATACGTAAAGGTCCAACTATTTTCCTTTGAAACTTCTGTTACTACCTATCACTTCAAACTTCTAGAGGAGCTTGACATTTTGTATGCGTTTTTGTACTTACATGCTTTATTTTATTTGTCCAATGATTATCTTTCTGTTGATTTTTTTTTTTTTTTCAAGGCACTCTGGTGAATTTCTGATTGACAAATTTTTGTGTACTCTGTTAATTTACATGGCATGTTCTTTGTAGTGAGTTTAGGTTAGAATTTATTTTCTGAATTATATTCAAGTTGGGGCTTGTAGTGAGTGTGTTTTCATTTTGCTGGTTTGTCTGTTGAACCATCAAATTAAATGAAGTCATTTAGCAAATTGCAATTCAATTTTCAAGCATGACTATTCTCACTCTATGTCTTGACAAATTGGTTTCTATGTGTCACTAATGTATTGATTTGTTTATTATGACCATGTCGGACTCCATTACTTCTTGGTGGAGTCTTTAATTTGAATTATGAACTTGATAAGACATTTGGTTTGTTTTGTATAGGTTATCAGTGGTCACTTGGGATGGGTTAGATCTGTTGCTATTGATCCCAGCAATACTTGGTTTTGTACTGGTTCAGCAGATCGAACTATCAAGGTATCTAATCCTGAAATGCAAATTAAGCAGGATTATTTTAGTTATTATTAATAGTTTTCATATTCATTTTTTCCCTATTACACAATATTATCTGATAATCCTATGAGAAACAAAGCCTTTGCTTAATTACATATGCTGTCCTTGTGAGGAATCTACCCTTCTCTAGGTGTCAATTTTGTGCTCCTTGTCACCTACTCTCTATTAATGATTCCAGTACTACCAGTCACAATTTGTAGTTAAAAATGTGGACATGTTGATGTCTTTTCATGTCTAGAATATTGTGTACCCAGTCAAAAGGAAGTATCTTCTTTGCTAAATGTTCAGTTGGGCAGATATGGGATTTGGCAAGTGGAAGGCTAAAGCTCACATTAACAGGTCACATTGAACAAGTAAGAGGTAAGATTCTAACAAAATATTAATGTCAGTGGGGGCAATAATTGCAAACCGGGTCAATAATAACCATGGGTTTTGTACGTAGGCCTTGCTGTCAGCCAAAAACATACCTACATGTTTTCTGCTGGTGATGACAAACAAGTCAAATGCTGGGATCTTGAACAAAATAAGGTAAGTCACATTTCACCATTTTTTTTGTTGGAATTTCAGAATTCTTAAAGAACTTTTTTATGCATCTGGTTTAGGTTATCAGGTCTTATCATGGTCATCTAAGCGGTGTTTATTGCCTGGCTCTTCATCCCACGATAGACATTTTGCTTACTGGAGGACGTGACTCTGTTTGCCGAGTATGGACTTGTCAATATGGCACTTTATGAAAAATTGTGATGGATGCCCTGCTTTCAGTTTGATTGTCATTTTCTTATTAATGAAAATTAGAAAGGTGATAACTATGTTCTGATGCTTCAAACCTTTCAGGTATGGGATATACGTAGTAAAATGCAAATTCATGCACTATCTGGTCATGACAACACCGTCTGCTCTGTATTTACCCGCCCAACTGTATGTGGCTTCTCATTCTGTTGTCTATATATCTATCTGTATTGCGTTTGCCTGAGTCCTGGTATTCCAGTCTACTTAATTATAATGGCACATCACACTGTTCTGTGGGGTCAATACTTTTGTCAATGGCTTTACCTTTTGTGACTCCATGAGATGGGCCAATCATTGACAAACAGGCCGAATTGGTAGATGCTTGACATTTAATTGCAGCTATTATTATTTATTTACCTTACCTATCTGTTGTTAGTCAGTCATATAGGGGTGCTTTTTTTATAATGTTTACAGGATCCACAAGTTGTTACTGGTTCCCATGACACTACCATCAAATTCTGGGACCTTAGATATGGTAATTAATGGTTTTCCCCTTTTATTTCTTCTTCTGTTTGTCTCCTCATCTTGCATCTAACACTCTGTATGTGTTTTATATTGATTTGACGTGATGAATCCTTGCAGGTAAAACAATGGTGACACTTACTAACCATAAAAAATCAGTTCGAGCAATGGCCCAACATCCCAATGAGTATGTGTCCATAGCTTTTATTTGTTGCTTGTAAAATATGATTAAATGTGGTTGATTCTGTTTAAATATTGTATTCCTATTTATCTTCTCACCCTCTTCCCTTCCTGTATCCTTCAGGCAGTGTTTTGCATCCGCATCAGCCGACAATATTAAGAAATTCAACCTCCCAAAAGGAGAATTTTTACACAACATGCTGTGAGTGGTTTAACTTGTAAGCAGTATATGTTATTAGTTTCTTATTCTTGTGTAATCTGGGATCGCTATGAAAAATGTGATTGATTACTCAGAACTAAAACATAATAACTAGTAGAGAAGTTTCATTACAAGCCTATTTTTCTCGAAAACTATTGTACTGTATTGTGCATTTCAATCCATTTAAGTATTTGCGACTGTTCAGAAGGTTAAAACCCTTAAAATTAGAATTGATATTATGATGCTGATTTCTTGTAAAGTGATTTTTAATTGGGTTTCCCACTAGTGACATATTTTCACCATTATTATTTACTGATTTACTTGTATGCAGCTCTCAGCAGAAAACTATCATCAACGCAATGGCTGTCAATGAGGAGGGTGTGATGGTCACTGGAGGTATGGACTTCTAACGGTACCTCTAGTGTATATTTTAATTGGATGAATATGTTTATTTCAAGGAACATATGTGCCAACTTGATGGCTTGTCAGAAGAGTTCAAAAAGAACTAACATATCTGTATAAATTTTTTATATAAAATACATGTGTGTATAAAATATATGTTCATACATTCATTGACTTGAGACTTCTTTCCTTCTGGTTGAAGGTGACAACGGGAGTATGTGGTTTTGGGATTGGAAGAGTGGGCACAATTTTCAGCAGTCGCAAACAATCGTACAACCTGGTATGTATATCTGTACCCATTTGAAATCTATATATCTATGTATACTATAAAAACTCTAACAAGTCACATTATTTATAAGCCATAAATAGTACTTAGTACAGTTTATTTTTCAGGTTATTCTTGCACTAGTGGTATTATAAAGGGGAAAAAATTTAAAACTATCCTTGCTAAGGAGTTAGTGTTTGTGCAAATAATACTGATATCTATGTCGTTTGGACTCATTTAGCATGCTGAATTAAATAGAGGGAAATGACCTCTATATCCCTACTTGGGGGGCTAAACAAAGTTATCAGAGGACAAAAATATTGTGAAAAGAAAGACAAATTGTGTGCGTGTTTGTGTGGATACAAGAACTGATATTGGGTAACATGAATGAATCCAAATTGGATTTACTTTACCAGGGTCATTGGACAGTGAAGCTGGTATTTATGCATTAGCCTACGATGCAACGGGCTCAAGGCTGATTAGCTGTGAAGCTGACAAGACAATCAAAATGTGGAAAGAAGACGAAACTGCAACACCAGAAACCCATCCCCTCAATTTTAGGCCTCCCAAAGATATCCGCCGATTCTAACTCTTGTTGTTGAGGGAATATATTATTCGTTATGTATCATCATGTTTTGTAAAGATTTCTCCAAGTGCTTTTACTTGTAACTCTCAGACCCTTTGTTCTTATTATCATTAATGTTATTTTGTCGCAGAGTTTTTGGTGCACCCTAACATGATTACATAAGATACTTCTTCCACTTGCTCTTTTATTTCTACCATTCACATAGAGCCAACAAGGCTTGAAGGGGACTCCCCTGCATGCTGCAATAATCCAATTCTGATTTATTCTATATGGAAAATGTGTTTTTAATCCTTGGAATAAATGTACAAGTTTTGCAGTTTTAGAATTTTAGAAATACATTATTTGATTTTTTTTCAATCATAGTCCTTTAAGATGTTTTATCTCATTCAAGTCTCAACCCTTTTCAGCCTTAAAGCATGGGAGCAAAAAATTTAGGTCAAAATATATAGGAAAAATCAATTTTTACAGTTTTGACACTTACATTTCAGTTTTATTAATTTGATTTAGAATTAGAATAATTTGGTCCTTAATTTCAACTTATTATAACTCAGTTCCTGCTATTTAAAATTTTAGTCCCTACAATTCATTAAAGGGGTTTAAACTTTTCATGTTGCATGAGAAGAAGAATATTCTTACACACACATGAAATGGTGGGACCCACACATATATATAATGCTAATATATATATATGTGTGTGAATCCCACCATTTCATGTGTGTGTGACATGAGAATCAAGGTTCGAAACCCGGACCGGTCACTAGACTGGTTTAGGTGACTTTGGGTCGAGGTTAGTGGGTCGGACCAGAAATTTAAATCGGAATTCAAACGGTGAAAAATGGAAGATTTTAGGGTTATTAATATAAAATTTTAAAGAAAAAAAAATCATTTTTTAAAAATTTAAAAATTGAATCGGTATACCCACCGGTTCCCGGTCCGGTTTGACCGGTCCGGGTTTGAGAACCATGATGAGAATACACTTCTTCTACATCATGAGAAGTGTTTTTCCCTTCATTAAATGTATAATTTCATTTTCTAAAATATGTAGGATGATATTTTAAAAGATTAAATTATTGAGACTAAGTTACAATCGGTAGATACTAAAATATTAATTTTTTTCAAAAATAAATTATTTTTGAAAATTTCAGGTCAATTCATAACTTTATCTCTTTCTCAATAAGTTAGAGAAAAGGAAGATAATGAATCTCCTTAGGCCTTATTGTGGCCTAACTAGTAATTACCTGTGATTGAGGGTGTCTCATCAATAATAAGTTGATGTTGAATAATTAGCCGCCAAGTCATAATCATTCAAATCTATCTAATATCTATCACCAAAAGTCAATTTTCTTGCTGCTTCCAGAAAAGGCAGGTTGTTTTTCTTTTTCCACTGAATTTTAACATTGTTTTTTAAAAAAAGCGTAAATACACTGATGTCCCCTGTATTTTATTTTAATGATAAAAATATTCCTTCTATCTTAAAAACCTATATAAATCTCCTACAAAACGAATAGTTATATGACACATTTTCTATCTGCTAGACTCAATTTTCATCCACTAGCCTAATCAGATGTTTTAAACCAAATACTCCTCTTTAACATATATTTTTAAAAATAATCAACATTAATCAAGTTTTTAATGCATATATTTTTGGCATTTTCTAATCATATATATTTTTTAATTATATAAACTTATTTATTTGGTAATTTTTATATTTTAAAAAAGTTGGCTAAAATGAAATTTCAAACAAGTATGTTAAAAAATTAATGAAATAGGGATTTAATATAATATGAGGTGAATTAATCCATATAATTTATATTCATTTTTTAAAATTTTATTAATTTTTTATACAATGTTTTTTAAAATAATTTAATTAATAATAGTGTATTTTGAAATCTTTAACGGAATATTACTAATTGTATTAAAAATTGGACTATAGTATATATTTTAAAAACAGGATAAAAGGCTAAAAGCCTGTGTAATTTTAGCAAAACGGAAGTGTTGTATTGTATTTTTTTGAAAAATCTCATTGTAATTGACTCTTATAAAGAAATCACAATTTATAAATCATGAATAACGCAAGTACGCAACTACATTTAAAACCTTTTTTAGTGTATGAGATCGCATCTAACTATTAATTAAATTATTATTAAGAAGTGAATATCTAAAATTTTGAATTCTAACTCAGGTCCACGTAACCCAACCACATAAAATTAATAAGTGATATGTTAATCTTTTTCATTTATTTTAACATTAATTTAACGAGTCTTGGAATCAAATCAATGCATACTATACAAAGTCGCAAGTGTAAACTAATACTCCAATAGCCCCTTTTCATTTCTCTAAAGATAACAGAAACAATTATTTAAAGGAGAATGGTTTTAAGTCCTAATCAAAATAAATAATATTAAAAAAGTTCTCATTGACAAATGAATATGGGGATTTATAAGTGAATCAGTTACCATTAACAACTTCTGAGACTTGTCTATATATTATTTACTTTGGTTAGGAGCTACAAGTCATTCTCTCATTATTTAATCCTCATACAGTCGTAATATTCAGTTGGCATTAATTTGGTGGGCTTCATACATATATATACACGGCTTACTTTCCTAAATATAAGAGTTAGATGGGGGTTTATTTTGTTTATAAATATAAAGCCTCAATTTACTTCGTCTTTTAAACTTATGACTTCTTTCCTTAAACTATACCCCTTCTGTTCCTTATTATAAGTTTTGAATTTGTGAATTAATGTGTTCCAAAATATAATTGTTGTCAAATTACGAGTTGACTTTTTGAGTTTATCGTTTTTACGTTTTTAACCTACAAAGTCATGTCGAGTTACTCTTAAACTCGAGCCAGTTGTAAACTCGGTTAAACACTCGAGTTCACAAATCAAGTTTACCTTTTTTACCTTTCTAACTTACAAAATTATGTTATCTCACTTTGAAACTTGTGCTAATATTTTTTTTTATTTTAATTATGTTTAATGGCTTTATATATGAATTTTATAGAAATTTCTTTGTTCAATATGATAAATTATAGACGTTGATAGATTTAATTTCAATTACTTTGATTTAAAATATATTTAAATCAAATTACAGTTATTTTTTATATTTTAATTAATGTTATGAAAATAGAAATATACAAGAGATGAAATGGAAGATATGAAGAGAGAATTGGAGAAAAAGAAGTAGCAATATCTTATTCATTTCAATGCCTATAATGTACTATATCACAAAAGCCTATATTTAAAGGCCTCCAACCTCAACTAAAATGAACAACAAAATGAGTTATCATAAGTGTGCATTATGTAACCTTTAGGTTATGAGAATAAAAACTTCTAAAGATTATTCATTAGTGAGATTATGAAGTAGGACATGAAAGGCCAAGAGTTGGAAGTTCATGGACATCCACATCATCTAGTATTTTTACAACAATTATTTAGTTATTCACTGTTAATATCTATTTAATGATAAAAGTAAATTCTTATAAGTTTACGATTCGAATTCATGATATGAGTTTATGTCACTCTTATAAATTTGCTTAAATTTGTGAGTTTAACAACCTTACAAAATATAATAGGTCAAAGCAATTATTGTGTTTTTTTTCCAACTGTACCTCTTGTTGACTGTATCTATTGCATTTATTTTTTTTCACTTATCCTCTTTACACATAAAGAGATAATTGAAAAAATAATACATATTTATTGATTTTAACAAACTTTAAGAGATTTCTTAATTAAGGGAGTGCCTATTAAATGCACATATGAAAAAGTTTCTACGAAGGTGGCAGTTCAATAAAATTGAAGAGGGTAGTTTAAGAAAATCACTGATTTTTGTTTTTATATGAAAAAAGTTTAAATGAATTGAATTTGGGGGGTTTTGAGCTCACATCTAAGAATATTTCGATTCAAAGAATGCTTATAAAAGTACTTATATATTTGTTGCAAAAAAGGTTATTCTTACATCGGTGGTGAGATTTGAACTCATGGTTTTTGGTCTATATACCAACTAGACTAAACTTCATTAGCATCATTATTTACTACCATTTTTTATAAATAAGCTAATTGATTTTTTTTTTTTTTTTTATAAATTAATCATCTAACTTGTGAATTAAACATGGGAGGAGCGAAGAATATGCATTATATATATAGTTTTGTGGGGGACATGAATGGTGCTAGTGCTACCCTCCCTAGATGAAGCAGATCTAGATGATATCTACCACTAGAAAATCTCATCTCAGTTGCTTCAGAATTTAAACATTTTTTTTTTTAATTACTATAATCAGATTGTGAAATTTGAGCCACAGTTTCTGGTTAGTTTTTTTTTTTTTCTCTCCCTTGCATGGTCATTCTTACCCCACCTGTCCAAAAAAATATATTAATCATTAAAGGGTCTCTGTTATCATGCATATATTAATATATTATAATAAAACAAAAATAAATATTATTGTATAATTATTACTACAATGGTCATTCAATTTCCACATAATCTTTGTTAGAATCAGACTCAAATTTACGGCCAGTACAGTCAAAGTCCAACTTTATTGATTAAAATGTTAATAATTCTGTTACGCAACACCAAAATGCCGTTATTTAAAGTTAAATATTCTGCTTGTATAAATATCTGGGGAGTGAAAATTTTGACAATAATAATTAATTTATTATTAATATTATTTTCTACATTTGGAACAACAAAAATTCCGTTGACTAGATGAGAAGATGACGACAAGCACGAGTCTTGGAATCTTTGCCTTAAAAAAATGCTGAGCCTGCAAAATTGGAGCAAGATGCACCTTCCACGCTCTTGGAGCGATTATATTGCCAATTTTCATGCAACTCACTCGATTCACAATTTCACATCACCTTCTTCTTCATCTCTCAATCTCTCTCATCTTCCTCGCCTAAACAAACTTTCTCTTTTTCTCCTTTCTTCTTTTTCTTCCGTCAGTTACCATTACAAAACTCTTGAACTGCGTGATCGTTTCGGCATTTGAGGCTTTCGGCTACCATAGTTCAAGCAAGCAATCGCCTGAGACGTTTTAAGGAAGTGTTTGTGGCTGTGAAAGAGAAAATTGAACGGAAAAGTATGACTTCTGAGCTCATTGACAGAGCCCAAACAAGCGAGACTGGAGAATCCACCTTGGATTCACCACGTTCTTCAGATTTTCGGAGAAAACACCCGGATTCAGTTTCCCGAATGTTTCGAACGAGAGCTCCTTTCTTCCTTATCGGCGTTGCTATCGCCGCCTTCTTCTTCCAGTTCTTCTCTCATTCCCCATCGCCGATTCCCGATTCGGTCGTCGATTCTGAGTTGGTTCTGCCGACTCGGCGAGTGCTGCTCGAGGAATCTGCGACGAATCTGAAGAGCAAAAGCGGGAAGGTGCCTGTGGGTCTGAGAGGAAAGAGGAAGAGGATTCTGGTGACCGGTGGGGCTGGCTTCGTCGGAAGCCACCTGGTGGATCGTCTGATTGAGCGAGGCGATAGCGTCATCGTCATTGATAATTTCTTTACCGGCCGGAAAGAGAATTTGTTTCACCACTTTGGAAACCCCAACTTCGAGCTCATTCGACACGACGTCGTCCAACCCATCCTCTTGGAGGTTGACCAGATCTACCACCTGGCTTGTCCTGCTTCCCCTGTTCATTACAAGTTCAATCCCGTCAAGACAATCATATCCTTTCTCTACAATTCGCCTCTTCTTCTTTTCATTATTATTATCTTCTCTTTATTGATCATCATCTGATAATCTTAGTTAAACGTACCAAGATATGAAAACCAATGAGTTTCTATTTTACCTCTTGATTGAAGATTTGTTTAGTCCTTGATTCAAATCTATTGTTCTCGGCGTGTTCTGGATTCCACAAGACCAATGTGGTGGGCACACTGAATATGTTGGGACTGGCAAAGAGGGTTGGAGCTCGCTTTTTGCTAACTAGCACCAGTGAGGTATATGGTGATCCTCTTCAACATCCTCAGGCTGAGACCTATTGGGGCAACGTTAATCCTATTGGTACCCACACTTTCTATACATAGAAGAGATTTAAAATCTGATGTCACTCTTTCAAGTTCCAAAATCTCAGTTTCTTTGATCTTGTTTTGATATTTACCCACTGTGGCTGCATGTTGGTGTAGGGGTGAGAAGCTGTTACGATGAAGGAAAGCGCACAGCAGAAACCCTGACCATGGACTATCACAGAGGTGCTGGTATTGAGGTTTGTTCTCATTACAATTTTCCAAGGCATTTTTGGTATTGTTATCTCACATGTTTTCAAGATATCACTGTTGATTCTCATGCTTGGTATGGCCTTTGTAGTAAATTTGTACTATTCAAAACTTAGAAAGTTAAGGGTAGCTGGAAGCCTAGGCAGACAAGGATCACGTAGTTTTTTTGGGGTTATATCTCATATTATCCAAAATGATCTCATTTTAAATACTATATCAGTTCCTTAATATAGAAGCTAGATAACTCATCATCTATCTCTTATATTTAGGACCAGAGAGAGATAAAGTAGATCGAAATCTTATATTTAGGACTGTGGAGAGTATTTTAATATCAAAGCATTAAACGAGGACATCTTGGCTGTCACTAGATATATTAGATGACAATCTACCAACTGCTTCCAAAATTATTGAAAGTGTGATGATTTTCCATTAAAGGAGTGGTTATTGAAATTGTTGTGTAGGTGAGGATTGCCCGTATCTTCAACACCTACGGACCAAGAATGTGCCTTGACGATGGGCGTGTGGTCAGTAACTTTGTTGCTCAGGTGAAGCTTTTTACTCTGACAATGTTCTTGTAAATTTGTTACTGTTTGTTGTTGCTTCAATTCTATATGCAATTGCTTTCGTACAAGGTTCTCTCATACTGCATATATACAGGCACTGAGGAAGCAGCCGTTGACTGTTTATGGTGATGGTAAACAAACAAGAAGCTTCCAATATGTTTCAGACTTGGTAATTTTTTCTCCACGTCTTGTTCGTTTGAAATCTTAACATCATAACAGCTACAAGGAAAATTTGGTACCAACTAAATTGTAAAAAGTCAGAAATCTTAGGAGACAAACCTTTTAAGGTTTCTAACTTTCTATTACCTCATCATTCAGCGTTAAAATCTTATTGACTTCTTACGCCTAAATGGAGTGAAAGTAACAATTTCTCTTGAATCGGATATGAAATGTTTGTTTGACATTAATATATATATACATATATGCATGTAATAGGTGGAAGGACTAATGAAGCTAATGGAAGGTGATCATGTTGGTCCTTTCAATCTGGGCAACCCCGGTGAATTCACCATGCTTGAACTTGCTCAGGTAAAATACACACCTTCCCTCTCTCCTGTAGACATCACAGCACAACCCTAAAGCAATCAAGTCCTTTTCATATAAAACACAATCAAATTCAAATCTGCCATCATGCTTGGCATACAGGTCAAGTTTTGAGCAATTCATGAACATTAAATTTCAAACTGACATCAACTTGTTCCATTATTGAAATCTGTACAGGTGGTGCAAGAGACGATAGATCCAAATGCAAAGATAGAGTATAGGCCAAACACAGAGGATGACCCACATAAGAGGAAACCAGACATTTCAAGGGCAAAGGAGCTTCTGGGGTGGGAGCCAGTTGTGCCCCTTCGCAAGGGACTTCCCCTTATGGTCTCTGACTTCAGACAACGAATTTTTGGTGACTCCAAAGATGCCACGGCCAATGCTGCCTCCTAGGTTCACAACAAAGATAAAGATACATATATAATTATTTAGTGAAAATAATAATAAGGACTCCCCTAATTTCTTTTTTATTTCCCAAGTGATATTTAGAATTATACTGCGTTGGTATATATGTCTTTTGTGGCAAAATAAGCAGCATCGGTAGTGCCATGAAAAGATTATTTTAGGAGTGTGATCACAGGTTTAGTATTGAATTATTAAATTTAATAGGGGAGTATAGTCATTTCGGCAGATTACAATTGAATTATGAAGACAATTTTTGTATAATGAAGTTTTGCTTCTTTTTCTTGCCTATTTTTGTTTTCTATGATATGTGGTGCCATATTATTATTTAATACAGTAAAATATAAACTAGATGTAAGAGTATATTTTTCAAAAAATATAACAGATTCTGCCTATTATCATTGTTGCAGTGAGATCTACGACATCCCAACATGGTTTTAACAGCACAGATTTAAAATTTTTAACTAGTGATTTTAACAAAAAATTATTTTTTATTTTAAATTCTATAAAATAAAAAAAATCAAATTTGGATATTAGATCTACACTGTCCAGATTGCCTGTCGCATTATCTTAGCATGTTGGTTCCCAATATTAGATTTCTTGGGACACTTTAATATGTTGCCATTCATGTCCCTCACATAGAGAACAGGGGATCTCTGGTCCCCTGCTTTTCTTTTCTGCTAAACCCCAAGATAGCACAAGCTAAGGCTTCTCATACACATTCAAGATACTGGATTTGTCCATTGTATTCGAACCTTACTCACGGCTCTATCGACATGTCATGAGTGCGACCGGAGCCGATTCCGGCACGGTTGTCATGATGTTTATTTGCTTCATGTTATGTTTGTTGAGTATTGCTTATCCTCTTTGAAACGACATGGGATGTGTCACTTGTATCAGGGAGTGTCTCACAAGGCTAAGGGGAAACCAGAGGAGGCATACATACATATAAGTGGATTCAAAATCACATTTTAACCCAAAATCTTTAGACCAGTTTGAACAAAGCTTCAAATAGTATGTAGATATGGGCTTCAGTGTCTTCTTAACAAATAAGATGTCAAATATTCTTCATGCTTTTTTGAGATTTCGATTGGGCACCTCAAAAGTTCTCATTTATATAAATCACGACAAAACTCATTTCACATACTTATCTCATACATTGTAAATCACAATTAAAAAATTGTTTTTGAAGGCTTTAATCGTCATTCTAAACAAATACTTTGAATCCCAATGTGGCTTACCACCACCACCACAACAACTTGTACCCAAAAAAAACAACAACATTATAATAATAAGTCATGTAATATACCTTTTCTCACATGTAACACCAACAGATTGCATGATTTTTGGGAATGAGAATCCACTTCCCGTGGATATCCCATTTCATTTAACACCAATTATTCAAATGAAACATGAGCGGTTGGAAAAGAGAGCATCTCTACTTATTTTATTAAAAGCAAAGAAGAACACATAGGGTTCTAAAAAATGATTAAATTATTGACAGAGAAAGACACAAGTTATAGACTCAATTAATAATTAACTTTACTTTTTTCTTAAATGTGGATCTGCGTGCTTATTATATTCCCTAATCCCTCTCTCTCCCACTTTACATGATATTTAAGCCGCATTCTATTTAGGATAGTTAAAAGAAAACACTGATCATATATATATATATATATGGGGTTTAAACTTCTCATGTGGTATGAGAAGAAGAAAATTCCTACACACATGAAATGGTGGGACCTACATATATATAATTAGCATTATATATATGTGGGTCCCATCATTTCATGTGTGTGTGACATGAGAATACACTTCTCCTACAATATGAGAAGTGTTTTTCCCTATATATTTATATATATATATATATCGTTTATCATGTCACTTGACATAAGGTTATGTCACTTGACATAAGGTTATGTCAAGTCACCTCAAAACCACGTCGTTTTGGGGTTAGATGAATTAATGAACTCTCAAAACGACGTAGTTTTGGGGTTATGAGAATTAATGAAGGATCTTTTGGTAAAATTCATATAATAAATACAAAAACACCCTTTATTAATTCCCTAACTCCCAAAACGACGTAGTTTTATGGTGACTTGACATAACCTTATATCAAGTGACATGACAAACGATAAACCCATATATATAGAGATATATATGTGTGTGTGTGTGTGTGTGTGTGTGTGTGTGTGTGTGTGTGTGTGTGTGTGTGTGGATATATTGTGATTGAGAGTTTTAAGTTTTAACTACGCCTCCACTTCCACTTTCCACCTCTACTTAGGCTTTGAGTTCCATAAAAACTCTTCCACCTTATCAAACTGGGCATTAGTGTCAAACACTACTTCAAACATGATTACTTCTAAGGAAGATACCTTTACCCAACCACCAAATAATAATAATAATAATGAGATTCAATATTTTATAAAATTATTACCATAAACATAAATAGAAAAATATAACCTCTAAAAACATAGGCAGAGTTAAGCAATTGAATGAATAATTTATTAAATTTAAATTTAAGTAATAAATATATAAATTTATGAATAAATAGAGGCAAAAAAGGGGGGGAAAAGAATGTTAGATAAAGAAATAAGAAATAGACAATAAAAGTATATGCTCAATAATAACAGTACATTATAAGAAAAAAAAATGTTAGATAAAGAAATAAGAAATAGACAATAAAAGTATATGCTCAATAATAACAGTACATTATAAGAAAGAAAAAAGAGTAATCTCGGGTAAAACTTAAAAGAGTTAGAGCTTATAACTCTAAATTAAATAAACTAATTGAAAACAGTTTAAATAATTTTAATAATAAAAATTAATTAATTATTAACACACAAACAATAATAAATATGAAAATTTATAAATAAATAGAGATAAACAAATGAAATAAATGGATGATACATTAAGAATCAATAAATAACACAGAAAAGCTTAATAATAACAGTATATCAAAGACAATAATAATTTTGAATCATTTAACAAATAGAATACAGTTAAAGATAAAAATTAACTGAAAAATTAAATACTTGCCAAATTTTCAAAAGTAACAGAAATTCAAAATAGATTGAATTGAATATAATATAGGTTTATAAGTTTTGAATTTGTAGGTTGTATCCTAGGTTTATATACTCTCTTGAATTGATTGGTTGTATTCTAGGCTGTTGTCATTTTTTCTTTTAGGGGGATTAGTGTGTGTAAAGGTGGGTTTTTTTGGTGATTAATAAAATGGACTCTTTTGCTATAAAAGAAAACAACAATCTTACAAGCATGTTAGCTTTTCTATACAAAAAAGAATATTGAAAGCACCACCAGTTCGTTGGAAAATTATGAGACCAAGATCATTGATATCAAAATTCTCAAGTGGAATACAAACCATCAAAAGAGCTTTTCTATACAAAAAAGAACATCATATAACCCCCACAATTATTTTTTTTCAAAAAAAAGGCTGACATATATAATCCCCTATGTGAACATAAAAAATATGCAGGCAAGTTACAAAAGTGATACAGCTGAGAATTCCACACCTTTGTCAGCTTCATTACAATTGCGATTGACACCTTTCGAACGGTATCAAGTTTACTTAATATGGCTTCTGCAAGAAGAAAAGGTAAAACAATATCCATGGCTCGGTGTGCATCTAATATATCAGATAGAGAAATATCACAAAGCCTTGTTGTTAATTTAATTACTGCTCAGCACAATTTTTCACCAGAAGTCTCCTTTATATCATCCAATGGCAATAAATGTTGTAGACCATAATCTTTTTAGATGCATTCTAACCTGCAGAACAAGATGAAAGATTGAAGCCATTTTAAGATGCATATCTACTAGTTTCTCAGATTTACTATAGTCAAACTGGTTTTCTCCTGTTCATCTCCCAATTCTTTCAACGTTATGTTTTCTTCTGACTACAGGCATATAAACGAGCATGTTCATTTAGAAAGTTATCTGATAAAAATGTTGTGAATTAAGAACCGGACTACAAAAGGGTTACAAAATTATGCTGAATGCTTTCAGGTATTAGACATATAGGCTTTGAGTTACGAGTTCAAACTGGCAAACACTGAAGAAATGGTTCGCTGATTTAGGAGGCAAATAAAAAGCATCCCCAACGGAACTATTTCTTCCAATTGCTTCAATGATTTAGGAAATAAAATGCCCACTCAACGGAACTATTTCGTCCAATTGATTTGCGAGTTGGGAAATAAGAAGCGCGCCCCCGCCACAACGGAACTATTTCTTTAGTGGTGATATTTTTTTTTTAATAAATTCAACGGTTAATTCAAATTTAATCTTCCATCTTATTCTTTACCCTTAATTTCTACATAAAATTTTTTAAAAATTGTAAAGATAAGATTACTGGCCAAAAAAAATTTACACATAAGATCTATGGTGGCAAAAAAAAAATACTGTACTCAACTAGGTTAGGATATGAATTTTTTTTATCTATTTTAATTAATTAATAATAATAGTTAATTTATTAATTTCAATCTATGAAATATTATTATATGTTAATTTGATGATAAAATTTATTAACTTAATTTTATTAATGTATTAGTCCTAAATTTATTAATCTCAATAAATAAAACATATGAAACTTAGAAAGTTTAGTTATTTAATTTTTTAATTAAAATAAGACTTTTGTTTATAATTAAAATTCATTATATACCTATAATCAAATAAGCAAGAACCTGTATGTGTATGTACGTATTCACATACATTGGCGGAACCAGGTTCATTTGTGGGGGTGCTCCCAAAAAATTTGGGATTTTTGGGATTTTTTTTTTTAAAAAAAAAAATCAAGTTGAAGGAGACTTGAATATAATGGTTTCAAATTTCTATTAGCATTATTTGTCTATTTTCCTTGAATTAATACATGTTTAAATGATTATTCATCCTTAAATTAAGTGTCCACCCTTAATACATCAAGATTGCACTTCGTAATCGGATGGGGGGATGAATCGTTGAATGATTGTTTAGTGCCTTATATTGAAAAATATGTATTTGATAGCATTGATAATAAGGCAATTATGATGGATTCCAAAACATAAGGTCTAGAAGAATAACATTGTAATTATTTTTATTGTAATATACTTTTTTTATTAAAATATATGTACTTGAACTTATTGAGTACCCAACCTTCATTGTAATTTATGTAGCTACATTTCTAACAGTATTTAGCCTTGCTTTTCTAAATGACAGGTTTGTAAAAGAATTTCCTCTCTTATTATATCATCAATATTCACTTAATTTCATAAATATTTTTTTGATATTTTTTTTCTTGTTTATATTCTTTTGTTTTTTAATGCATTTAAAACTTTCCTTAAAAAAAAAAAAAAAAAAATCAGGGGCACAGCCCCCCAAACCTTGAATCCCCCCCAATTGTGCCCTCCCTTCTGTAATTTTTTGAGTCTGCCAGTATACACATATATGAAAATGGATCTCGTACTGTTTTTGCTACTTAGTAAGAAAAAAAGAGATAAATATGATGCTCTTCTCTAAGAATTATATATACACATTGTTCTGTCATAAGAACACATATGTCTAGCCCTAGGTGGACTAGTATGTTGATGTAGGATCAAATAGCTACCTCCTAGGTATCTATGGATGGGATACCTACGAGAATAGAAGATCACAGAGCACACACATGAAGGCTTTCGCCTAAGGGAGTGGAGTGTGTGTTCTGTGTAGGCAGAATTGTAAAGAGGCAGAGTAGAAGATACTTGTGTACCGTTCACCTGGGGAATTCCCCTCTTATTTATAGTGAGGCATAGAGGATCCGTTTAGCACGTTCCCATCATTCGCTGTTTCTTCTCCCGGTCCTCCCACTATGTGATTGTGGGATAATGGGTGCCTCTTAGGGTTAGGGTTTGGTTGCCCCTTGTTGGGCCTCACTTGAATGGGCCTAATATTTTATTCCAACAATTGCCCCCAAGCTTGGCGGTTCGGGTCTCTGAGCTGCCGAGATTAATTGATTGCTTAACCCGGACACGGTGTATTCGAGTTTTCTTCCGTTTAGAAGCTTTCCAAGATCCCTTAAATCCGAATTTGCTTTCGTAGCAATTTCTTTCGGGATAATCAGTCGGTCTATATTCCTGCATTTAATTATGTATAAGCAAATCACAATAAAATGAAAAATACTTACTATTTACACAATTCGTTTAGCTTGCTCGTTTCGAATGCTTGTCCGAATTTGCATTAAACATTCTCGGGTTTGCAATAATCCCGACTATTGATAATGTGCTTTTCCACTAACAAATCGTTATCCACTCTGTTGCCTCCCGGCTGGTAGTTCAGTCACCGAGCTTAGGGATGTGTTGATTTTCCAACCCGGACCGGATGTTCGTGATTGTTGGGATTGCTTGCGTGTTGACCCGAGATTCCGGGTTCATATATTCTAACACCGAGATTCCGGTTAATATCTCTAACCCGAGATTCCGGGTTAATATCTTCTAACACCGAGATTCAAGGTTAATATCTCTAACCCGAGATTAGGGTTATGTCTTCTAACACCGAGATTCAAGGTTAATATCTCTAACCCCGAGATTAGGGTTATGTCTTCTAACACCGAGATTCAAGGTTAATATCTCTAACCCCGAGATTCCGGGTTATGTCTTCTAACACCGAGATTCCGGGTTTTTGATTTCGAAAACGGGTTTGTTTACCCAAAATTCAGTCGTTTAAATAGACTTGCGGCATTGCGTCTTCTTTACCGGCGGATCCGTATTTTAACTAGATTTAGTTAACTGGGTCGGCCTTTAAAAATTTACACGGATCCGGATTATAAACTAGATTCGTTTAACCGAGTCCGCCTTCAACAATGTTTCGCAAAACTTGGAAAAACCTTTCTCGATCGATACTCTCCTAGTCATTTTAGACTCGGGGTATGTTTTTCTTTGGCGGCTTTGCCGCTATGACAAATTTTGCGTAATCGGGCTTTTTACCCTGAGTCGCTCATGTCTTATATTTATACTCGCCTTGTCTATTTGGACTCGGGGTATGTTTTTTCTTTGGCGGCTTTGCCGCTATGACAAATTCGCGTAATCGGGCTTTTTACCCGAGTCGCTCATGTCTTGTATTTATACTCGCCTTGTCTATTTGGACTCAGGGTATATTTTTTCTTTGGCGGCTTTGCCGCTATGACAAATTTCGCGTAATCGGGATTTTTACCCTGAGTCGCTCATGTCATTCACGAATGAGTTAAAACTCGGTCTTTTACACCACATGATTTATGAAGGAGTTTGAACCTCTATTCATACATGTTCGGTGTTAACCGGTCCGCCTTCATCCCCTGTCGTAAGGGTTCATTTCATACGGAACTCCGATTTTAGCGTAGTCGTGTAATCGGGTTCCACCTTCGACACTCGTCCGAGTTTTGTTTGATGACCGGGCGGAGAGTTGGAAATTTGCTGCGCAGAATGTGGGTGCAGGACCACCCATGGGCTATCAACCCTCCCGAGTGACTAACCGAGAAATCAATCGGGAGAAAGAGCTATCCGTCACATATCTAGGTTCGATTGTCGCAACTAAACTCTAAATATTCGACTTGATCAAGGTCGTTATGACGGTTTCCTTCATTACCCCAAGCTTTGATGCATCATGGCCACAAGGGCTTCTTGGTTTTATAGCGTCCCAAAGGGAGCACATTTTAACCATAATGTGGGCGTTACCGCATCCTGAAGGAATACGTTTAGCCATAATGTCGGCGTTACCGTGCCCCAAGGAAACACGTTTTAATCGCAATTTCCACGGGGCCGGATTTTAACTAGATTCGGTTAAATCGGGTCCGCCTTCATCCCTTTTGTAGGACGGACTCCACACGTTACTCGAACTTTAACCAGATTTGGTTTTAATCGGGTTCCGTTTAAAATAGATTTGGCAAAATTGCCGTCACAATTAATTCCTATAGGAATTTTAGATAGACTTGGTGGCATTGTTGTCGCCACTAATCCAATAAAGGACTCTCAAATTTTATACGGAGCCGGTATTTTAACTAGATTCGGTTCGGGGTCCGCCTTCATTTCCTTTGCCACAAAATTCACACGGAGCCGTTTTTAATGAAATTCCGTTTAACCGAGGTCCACCTTCAAACATTTTAACACGGATCCCGGGATTTTAACCAGATTTGGTGTAACTGGGTCCGCCTTTAAAATAGTAATTGCTTCCAGTATTGTCAAGCAGAAAATAGAATCTCAACTACTTGCTCACAATGCAATTCACTGGAAGAAAATATAAGCATGCTACCTCAATTAGTGCAAAGCCATCAAGAAACTCTTGAAGCAATTGCCTTTGTCCGTAGGAAAATATGCCCTTCTCATTGAATGAATTATGAGAAAATGACGAAACAATATCCAGGTTTGGTGAATTTGACGATTTTACAACAAGTGAGAGAAGGAGAACGACTTAAGAATGCAATGCAATCTTACTTGGCGTGCACTCACTATGCATGTATGGTCAAGGGTTAGGAGCAAGTGGTCTCTAGATATCTCCTCACAATATTCCATTTAAAACCCTCTGATAATAGTCACATTGCCTTGTCCGCCATGCATGCAGGCTTTGAAGCATGGAAATCCTGAGTTCTTCTTCATCCAGCACGAGGTTCCCATTATGCAAGAAGCTGTATCTGGAATTGTTTCGATGAGAGCCATAAAAAATTAACGGACACCATTGTTGCAAAAGAATGTTGAAGACAACGGCTACTAGGCACTGAAAATGTCTTTTAATCAACTTCAAGCCTTTACAATCTAAGCCACAACGCCACAGGAAGAGAAATGATGATCCCAACGCCACAAAATGGAGCCAAAGGTATATGTGGCAACTTCCTTTTGCAAAAGAATAGAGATGTACACAGTCCCAATTTATTTGTGAAGATCCATGGGGCCACAATAATTACAGTTCCGAAACCTGGTCCTTCATTTCAATAAAAATCCTATTTGCTTCATCAAGTTTACCCTTACAAGCAGATAACAGATGATATTTCTGACCAAAGGAGTAAGGTGCGAAGCAAATGGAAATTAAAAACACAAGTATGCCTCTCATATTGAAGATTGGAATCATCTCCAGGACAAGCAAATGGAAATTACCATAGAAATTGTAAAGCCGCTAACCACGCTTAAGCATCTTCTTGAAAAATTCAATTGCCAAAACCACATTACCATTCACTAAACCCTAGTATTAATAGCATTCCATGACACAATGATGTGTTCAAGCATTTTATTAAATAGCTTCAAAGCCTCGTCCATCCTCCCAGTTTTTGCATAACCAATAATTATTGAATTCCAAGTCATGATTGTTCGCTCATTCATGGAATCAAACAAAATTGGCAACCATGGGATAATAATAATTATCTTTGAGTAAAAGGAGAAACAGGAAGCCATAGCAAACCATCACATCGAAGCTTCATTTTGTAACTCCGTGAATATTGCTTACCTTTTTGGATTTGCATAAATATTATATAAAAGAACATAGCTTGTGGGTCCATCTTTAGTATTTCTTTGGCAGCTAATGTGACCAAATCCACTTTCTGATGGCCCCCCACACGCATCAAGCAATCTCTCTGGCAGCACTTTGTACATTACCATTAACATTACGGCACAAAGAAGCTCAAGAAACAAATATTGACATTATGATTTTCAGCAGGAAAACTCTCAGAAGATTAAGAAACTTAAATTAAAGGAAACCTGTTTTTGCCGAGAAGACTGATTCTTCCAATGAGTAACTTAGCGTCGAACTCATAGAGACAAGAGAGAACGTAGGAACGTGATAGTTTAAAGGTAATGAAGTTATCTCGGCAAAAATCTTCCTGCACTTAAACTGAAGTCCGAGTTTCATGCGAATCCGAAAATCATCATCTCGGCACATTATCATCACCTCATCATCGTCTCAGCACAGTCGAGTTCCCACGTGTTAGTAGCCGACATAAGTTGCCGAGATAATTGTCGCCGACCCGGCACTCAGGTTGCTCTTAAATGGCAAGATCACTCACTTCCACAAAAACGTGGGTTTGTGGAAAGAGTTAAAGAGCCGAGAAGATCAAGCATAACTGACCATAACAGGCTGTAAATTGCTGAGATTCCAAATGTCAATCATGCACCTCCATATCATTATCACCTCATCATCTCGGCATTGTATCTTGGTTCAACTATTACGCCATAACTCAAACCCGGAAGTCACTCGTAAATTCAGTCTTCTATGCGCCCAATGCCGAAGTAACAGATAAACATATCTCGGCATTATATCCTCGACGTCTCAGCATTTCGGACCTTATCTCGGTCATGCACACACACAGGGCATCGCGGCACAGGATCTCAGTTATCACCTTCATCTCATAATCAACGCAATACCATGTCGCGCATCTTTTTGGACTGCTCTACACAGACTCCAGATCTCACGTATAAAGCAGCGGAATCAAACCCCAGAAACCAAAACTATGTCGTGATGAATCAAAGCACAGAGATAAATACTGCTCCAATAAAACTAAAGTGCAAGAAGCGAATAAAGAATGCAGAACCTGGTGCTTGAATGCATCGCAATGAGGGAGTGTTTTGTTTAGGAATCATCATTACAGGAATCAATCACCACAGTCACTTGGTCTCCTTTGGTTGTGCAGTACCTCTGGATGAATCAGGGTCTTTCTTTATCTGACTATTCAAGATATGGCTATCTGCTTTGAATGGTCGACCTCGTTTCCATAACCACAGACCGAGATAGAGCTATTCAAAATGTCGTTGCCAAAGTCTTGATGAAACCACCGAAGCATTGTTCTCTTTCGTAGCCTTCCCCGGTCTTGAGAGGAAAATATTCGACATACATAATGAGGCATCCCGGCATCCTGGCATTGGATCCTAGTTCAAATAGCACATCATAATTCAAACCCAGATAACATTTTGGATATCCCGAGATTGGATCCTTCTCGGCCTTCAGACGAGCGTGGACTGGCCTGGATTCCACCCTCTTTTTTACCCACTGAAAACTTCGACTTTAAAGCCATCAATGAGAATAACTCATCAGTGCTTCAAAATCTAAAGGCAATGAGGAACGGAGTTATGAGGAAGGTCAAGTAATGAAATGTCGCGAATCTGGTAGACTCAACGATTTGAAGTCTTGGATGGCGAGGATGTCAGCGACGATCTAAGAAATTCTGCCAAGCTGTAAATCATGTAATATCCTTGATCTGTTGATCTTTGGTGTTGGACAGCGAAGAAGCGTGAATAACGACCCAAGAAACCCAGTAACGAATGTGTTCGACAATGAAATTGCAGAAATATTATTATTGACAGAGATTCCACATACCGATGAGATCATCGTCTGTCTCAATCGCGGACGCAACCTCTTTGCTTTTGGTATTTACCATCTTTGGTCATAGGAATCACAAATTTATCGAATCCCCACGGTCCGCGCCAATGTTCTGTCATAAGAACACGTATACAGCGCAGGTTAGGTGACTAAGTATGTTGATGTAGGATCAAATAACTACCTCCAGGTATCATGGATGGGATACCACGAGAATAGAAGATCGCGAGCACATACGAAGGCGCTTTCGCCAAGGGAGTGGAGTGTGTGTTGCTCGTAAGCGGAAATTGTAAAGAGGCGAGTAGAAGATCTTGTGTCTCTTGCAGATTCGCTCATTTTAATTCCCCTCTTATTTATAGTGAGGCATAGAGGATCCGTTTAAGACGTTCCCATCATCGCCCTGCTTTCTTCTCCCAATCCTCCCACTATGTGATTGTGGGATAATGAGTCGCTCTTAGGGTTAGGGTTTGGTTGCCCTTGTCGCCCTCATGGGCGCCTAATATTTTATTCCATAACACACATATACAGTTGAGATCATCAGCATACGCATCTGAGGACTCCTAATTTACTATTCTATCCCATTAAGCAAAGATCCAAAGTTGAAACAATTTAAAAGCTTGTTTGGCATCACATTTGACATTTTTAAAAGTGTTTTTTTTTTTTATATAAATCGAGATAGAATTCATCTCATATATTAACTTCATACACTATAAATCACGATTGAAAAGTTATTTTTAAAAGTTTCAATCACTAACAAACACTTGGTTTCCCTATAAATTGGATCTCAGCGTACAAACTAACGATTATGCTATTATGATTATTGGAATCAATTATATATATATGTATTTATTGAGTTATGATAATTTGGGTTTGAAGCTACATATCATATAAGCCATGAAATTGAGAGTGAAATCTCTAGATATCATTATTATTATGCCTCTGCTATCATTTCACTTGGAGGTCGCCGATGCCGAAGCCAAAGCGCAGCATGAAAAGGTAAAAGTTGATTTGATCAACATCCACAGAATTCTATGTTGCACTTCTAATGGCAAACCGCGTTTTCTCTGGTAATGAACTCACTCTTCTCAATGTTGATCCATTTATGAAATCTAGCTTATTCCACAAAAGAGTCTTTAAACATATAAATCACAATTCTCTTGCGATGCAAGACTCATAATCCTTTGAGATTTCGCATAATCAATTAACACATTTTTTTTAAACTTAGTTAATCTTCTTAAGAAAGACAGCTTTCTCACAATGATGATATTTTATGTGTGCGAGATTTAAAGAGTTCTTGCGGTGGGGGACCAGAGAGCAGAGACAGGACGGTGGTTGTACGTGGTGGAAGCGTACACGGTTTGCGGTGCAATTAGAAGAGAGATTGATGGGTTATTGGGGAATTGGACGGCGGTTCTAGGTGGTGGAAGCGTATACGTTCACGAGGTGATCAGAGATCCGACGGGGAACAGGGCAGTGCCTTGGTCGGCGATCAAGAAGTTCGGAGCTGAAACGACTTCAATACCATCGATGAAAGCGGCAGAATCCTTCAAGGGAAGAAACGAAATGGTGAATTGTGCTTCAGTTGCATTTATGAGGTATTCCTTGAGGATAGGGTTGCATTTTATTGTTCACATTATTGAAGCTATAAAGCAGAACATATTTGTCTGCATTAATTTACAGAGAACGAAGCTTCCTGAAGATCGGAAACATTGTTTTTTTAAAGGGAAGAAATATGAACGAACCCAATGGAAGCCTGGTTGAGTCAAATTGAAAGAGTATTTAGCTTCATCTTTGAAAATCCTCGCGCTACCGAGCTTCCTTGGGATTAAGTTTGAAATCTCCTAATCGCTAATCTAATCGCTACCGTGATTGGCTTATGGTTAGTTTTGCTCCAATTTTTAAAGTTTGTACCGCTCAAGGTTAAGGGCAAAATATATATGTGCTTTTTTTAGTGATTTTTTAGGTGTAAAAGTGACTACGCGGTTATAAATTAGGTGCAAAAATATTGTTTGATTGTTAAGTTTTACTTTTTTTATTGACTGAATGATAACGTGGCTTTTAAGGTGCAAAAATATATGATGACCTGACTTTCAAGGTACAAAAATACACATGAGATTTGATTAAAAAAACGTCCAACATCAAATGTTTTTTTAAGTGCAAAGTCAATATCAAGTATCTTTTTAAGATGGTCAATATCTTCAAGATCTTTTACATCAAATCAATATCTTGAAGTATTTTTTTTAGTACCAATCAATACCCTGAAATATCTTTTCAAGATCCTAAAATAATTTTTCGAGATCATGAAGTATTTTTTCAATATCATGAAGTATCTTTTTGGTACCTATCATTATCTTGAAGTATTTTTTTAGTATTAATCAGTACCCTGATATATTTTTTCAAGATCATGAAGTATTTTTTTCAGTACCAGTCAGTATCTTAAAGTATTTTTTTTAGTACCACTTACAATCTTGAAATATTTTTTCAATATCCTAAAACCATTGCTAGAGAGTTAGTATGGCCCTTCCTACTAAGTTACTATTCCAAATTTTAACTATTTTTCCTCCATTTTTTCCCAAAGAAGTATAATTAGTAAATTACTACAATTAAAGTTATAATTTATCAAATAAATGTTGTCAACATTAATGTCTACACAACACACTTAATGTAATAAACAAAAACAATCATTGATTCTAAGTAACTCACACAAAGCATAACAAGCTTACTACTAAGAACATCAAAAGATCGATGACTATAATTTTCATCTTCTTATTATTATTATCAATTTCAAAGACATTTGATTGTGCTTCACTTCAAATAGCAGGCTCTACTTCATGGGTAAAAATATTAAGAACATTTTCTCTCATATCATGAATATATTCATAATCTTTATTTACAACAAATATTAAACCAAATCAAAAAATTAAAGTATAATTAAATAGATAAATAACTCTATAACTAATACAAAATACATATAAATTAGTAAATTAAATTGTTAAGTCAAGTTAATGGAAAAAAAAATTAAAGAGCCTAACTTGGTGACGGCCCTTTTTAGGCCATCTACTTCTTCTGGTCAATTTCATTTAAATTTCCAATTTATGTTTCGACTTTGAAGAGGTCGGGTTTAAAAGGGCCGGCCCCAATTTCCTGGCTCTATTTCAAAGTACTAACTTATACTAACTTTTCCACACACACACACACACAAAAATCAAACTTAACGATCAAATGATATTTTTGCATCTAAAAAAAACATTTGGTATCAGGCGCTCTTTTCGACAAACCATATGTGTATTTTTGTATCTTAAAAGCCATCATCCAGTCAGCAAAAAAAGTTAGAACTTAACGGTTAAACGGTATTTTTACACCTAATTTATAACCGCATAGTCACTTTTACACCTAAAAAAACACTTAACACTACTAAAAAAACACATATATAGTTTTACCCCTTAACCATTCTATCAAACCATCAAAACATTTGATCTTTTTTTTTTTCTGCTCGAAATCAAAACATTTGATGTTATACATTGGATATGTCGCTCTCTTTGTGCTGCAAAGTAAAGAAACTGTCTGGCGGATTGACATGACAACACCCATTCAATTTACATACCGTACATATATTGTGATCGGTCCAACCTAACTTGACTTGACTTATATGAACCAAGCAAAATCAAGCTCATCAGACTAATAATGTCTATTCGCAACTTTGCTAGCTAATGGAAAGGAGTACTTTTCCTTTTATTTTTTTTTAAAAAAAAAATTGAATAACAACAAATGAATTGTATGTGAGAACTCAAAATGCTGGAAATGATGCTAGAGATCTTGTAGCGTCACTATTACAAAATTGAGAATTTATGTCTCTTTTAAAAAAAGAATAGAGATAATGACATTTTTTGAAATTATAATAAAATATTTTGCGTTTGTTTCCTAAAAAAATATGTAAAATACTACTTTCCATGCTATTTTAAGAAAAATGAACATAAATACTAACAAAGGGGACATAAAAAGGCCTTAAAAACATATGTAAAAACTGCTTGCTACTGTAATACATGTAAATATTTTTTATAAGTAAAAGGTTATGAGCTCGATAACACTTATAATCTTTTGTCCCTCTAATTAAACAAAGGGACAGTTATTAAGGGTTGTGGTAAATGACAGGTGCTGATGTGAAACTAGAGCACATTGGTGCTCAGCTCATCATGAGCTTAGGTGCTCATCCCCAAAACCACGTGGTTTTGGTGGATGAGTTCCTAAAGTCATATATGCGATCAGCATCTAATTTGGATCCGATGTGAAACTTTTTTTTTTTTATAATAAAATTTTAGGAAAGGGGTTGGTGGTTTGAGTTCCCAATCCAAAGCGATCAGCAAATCTCCCTTCCTTTTAGGTATAATAAAATGTTGAGGCGGCCAGCTTTATCCACGTCCGCAATAAATCTCCTATTACCCTCGAGCGTTACTTACGAAAGAGACGCTTCCCCAAAGACTCGACCAACTCCAGGATCGAATCCTCTTTCTTTGGTGAGAGTGTCCGACCCCTTTACCAGTTGAGCCCAAGAACCAGAGGTACTGAAACTTAGGTGCGGAGGGAAATTTGACATGTTTATGGCCCCGCCCACTTAAAGTCCTGAGAGCTTCACTCCTTTCAAAATGTGACTTGCATGTGCCCACGCCACTCTATACTTGTGACGTTACACTTCCACTGCGTCTCTGAACTCAGGTTCGTTGTTAACTCTCTCATTGGCCACCTTCTTGTTGCCATTGTTGCCCCTTCCGGCTTTCATTATGCCCCCTCCATTTAGTTCTATTTATTATTGTGCCCCTGCCCAAATATTTTTATTTTTTTATAGGGTTGGATGGGATTGAACATTCAATATTTGTCATGTTATATAAAGTACAAGTGTATAAATTTGAGCAATGAATTGGGGAATCCCCAACCTACCATGTTACAACCTGGAGGTTTTTGTCTCTCTCTCTATTCCTTTTTTTTTTTGCTCGAGTCTCTCTCTCTATTCCAAAGTCAACATTCATTTCATTCATACATAAATATCCTCATGTGCTTTGTCCTATTCCCACCTTACAATCGCATCTTATGAGATTAAATAATGGAGTTTTTCTTTTCTTTGGAGAAGAATCTCCTATTTACAAAATTTATTATTCAAATATACCAAAAGGTTGGGTTTTTCAAACCAAATGCAACTCTTCTTCAATTATATTCAATACATCTTTAACTATAGGCTGTTATAAAACTAAAGGAAAAGATAACAAGAACAAGAGAAGTTCTAGAGAGAGGAGAGAGAAATTTTATTCAAGTGTATTCGAATGTTTACCGCCTCTATTTATAGGCACCTTGATAATTCTTATCGACATCCACATAATAATATATTTATAACACTCCCCTTGGATGTCCATTATGAATGTGCCTCATTAAAAACTTTAACTGGGAAAAACCCAAGTGGGATAAAAACCTAGCAAAGAAAAGAGTACAACATCCATTGATACATTTTCTAATGCCGCTCATTAAAAACCTTTCTAGGAAAACCCGAGTGGGACAAAACCTAGATAAAAAAAAAGACAAATGCACAGATCAACTTCCTCTCTTCATTACATCGATTTTTCTCCCCCGATGACAACATTACATACAATAACTTTGTATAGATAAATAACTATATTTTGCGATAATCAAGATACATCCGTGCTTTATGGTACTTGGACCATGTAGTTCTCCTTCATCTTCTTTTCAATTTCTTTCAAAATAGTCGAATATTGTATTGTTCTCTATGGAACAATAAAAACATCCATTCTTATCATTCATTTGTCCATTGTGTACGCAAATTCTAAGTTTGCCAATAAAAGCATAACGAATATTAACATAATTACTAAATAATCACATAAATATCGGATACTCTTGAGATCTTTTCATAAAGATGCATGAACATATAGAATTATTTTGTGCATCATTCTTTCAATAAATATTTAGGCTTCGTGCCATATATAGACTTATTTAATAATGTTCTTGAGAACTTGAATTAAATGCTTTTAACATCTTGAATCCTTCGGGGACTTGTGCTTCATGCACTTTAATTCCTTCAGGGATATATATACTTACGGCATTTTAAATCCTTCGGGGATATATGCTTTCGGTTTTTTTTTTAATCCTTTAGGGACATGCTTCGGGCACCTTATGTCCTTCTAGGACATGTCTTACTGCACCTTCTTATTAATTTTGTCTTATGATCCACATTATCATTCATTATATCATAAGCAAATATATTGTCAACGTTGACTTTCTTTTGGTCTCATCGAATAACATTCATAGTTTATTGAGATCTCATTATTTTCACATTTTCATGTACCGGGTCTCTTCTAGGACTACAACATTCTCTTCGGAGATATCTCACCGGAGATAATAACTCTTCGAGGAGATGGCTCTTCCGGAGCATTTAACTTTTATTAATTATCCTCAACTTTCGATCATCTATATTCTTGGCTCCTTTTTCTCTTTTGAGGATTTATCTTTAAAATCGATGGACCTCCTACGCTTCGGGCGTGCTTTAAATTTATTTATAGTATGTTGTCCTTCACGGACATCAATTACGATAGGAACATTAGCGGTTGAAACATGTGACTTTATCACTTTTTTAGGCGATAAATGCTTAGGCATTTGATTAGCTAAGTGCAAAAGAATTATCTTTTGAACTTCCAGTTCAAATCGTTTTGTACAATAATCAAAATGAGTCAATGATAACTCATTCCGGCTGATTATTTTGTACAATAAACAAAATGAGTCAATGATAACTCATTCCCTAATATCTTTTATATCTTTTCCCTGCCTATTTTCTCCCCCTCATGTTGGGAAAACAATATCAAATTTCAATTAACAAATCATGTAGTGTAAGTCTCCTAAATCCATTTGTTACCTTTAGAAACATCATTTTGTTCCATTTAGAGACAAACAAGAAGAAGGAGGTCCTTACACTACATTTAAACTAACATTCATTCTATAACAATCTATGTGCATTGTGGAGAATTTATAAGTATTGCACATTCAAACATTCTAAGATAGAATTAGTCTGGTTCTTGACCAAAAACTAATTTTACGGGAGAGTTTTGTTGGTTTATATAAACGATATAATAATCAAATATACCAACATAGAAGCTTTGTTCTCATAAGCGTTGATCTAGCTATTTATGGATGCTTTAATACATGATTTCGGATCGTATAATCTAGAAATAGTGTGGTTAATATATACAAACATCATTGCAAACTTGAGTTGCATTCTTACAAACTTCAGGTTGTATGCTTTAAAAACTCACATGTAATCCTTTTGTAGATGCATCTTTGATTTACATGCTATTTTGATGGGCCCATATAAATATGTTTGATATATTTCAGAGATACTAAGATCAATTACAAATCATGATCAATAAGAACAAGTATCATATAACATATAAACAATATGTTGGTTATACATGAAGAATCTTCTAGTTCTTCAATGGATTTCAATACATAATCTTATTTGCATTATGTATATATGACTTGGACGATCAAAACAAGTCATGCTATGATTAATTTAAATCAGTAAACTTCATTTGTTTGTAACATATATTTCAATCAATCATAAATTTTTCAATACTATGACATCCATTTTGGGAGATCTATTAGATAATGTGAGAAGTATATAACTTTTCAAACATTATCTCACACTTGTATTCTAACTCACACTTGTTTTCTAACAATCTCCCCTCAAGTGTGAGTCATATAAACATTTTCAAAATCATTTTGAAAAATTTATGTTTAGTCTTGAGGAGTAAACATGTAATGTTGCATCACTAAATACGTAGTCCATCATATATGAAGATATTCATAATTAAAATAATGTAGAATCACACAAATTTAGAATCGTTACATTACCTTTTTGGTTTACAAAAACATGTATTTTCTATATGATATCTATTTCTGCAGATATCTTAATACATAATTTTGTTCCTTCGGGGGTAACAAAATATTAGCTCTTTTGAAGCCTTCAATCAAATGTATTCTAATGTGATTAGAATACAAACTTAAAACTTATGACTTGGTCATTTAATATTCATGGTAAAGGATCTCATTTTATCAGGATATGATCAAAACATAATGCATTTTAATGCAGCATTGATCACAAGGTTCACAAAATTCATATTTTCATATACTAGATTCATAGATCAACCTTAGTCATATTTTGATCTAAACATTATTACGGCTTAGATCGATTCAAACCAATCCTCAATCATACCATATTAATTCTAACATTCTTCATACCTCAAGGTGTTCAGATCTTAAATCAAGAAGTTTCAAATTTTCAAATATTTCTCGAGACTCACCCTTCTCGAGATTACTATCATCTTAGCACGCTTACGATCGAATTCCATTTTCAAAAATCGATCGACATCTCGAATCATTTACCACATCCAAGATAGATTTCATGGAGATACGATCATAAAATAATCACTACGTGGCGTACAAAAATCTAAACGGTACGTAACTAGCAACTACTAGGTTGCATTAGGTTTCATTTAGGGTGCGGTGCGTAAATTTCTGCGTGATCAAAAGTCTACACGGTTGAGCTAACGACAGTTAGAAAACGGCGTTGCTTAATTAAAATAAATCTAGACGTTACAAAGCTCGGCTATAAATCGAGGAAGACGAAGGGTAAATGCCTTACTCACTATCAAGTATTTCAAAACTTCAAACATACCCATTTCCTCTGTTGCATTCATACCTTTCTCTATATCTTTCATATTATCTTTAAACATAGCCTAGGTCCAAGTAACTTCATTCAGTTTCTCGAGTCATACAACCCTTTCTTTCTTGAAGCTTTACTAAATGATAACCGAGTCTAATATATTGACTGATTTATCTAACAATGTACGTCATTCCTTACCTTCTTATAATCCCTTAGAGGTATACGTTCCTCCTTTTACTTCAATGTCTTATGTTCCAGGGGCTAATGAACCTCATCCATCCCCAGATTCAAGATCCGACTCCTTTAATTACAAACCAAGAAGTATCGACGGGTCCATCAAGGAGACCCGTCAAAAGATGTCGTAACATGGCCGAACTTATGGAATCAACCAAGCCCGCTCAACCAAGGAATTATGCTTCCGGTTTGGTGAGACTTCTAATCCATTCTCATGTAGTTCTTTGCCATGTTCGAGGGAGATCATTCATACCAATGGGTTTCAATACCATAAACTTGAAGTTCATGGGAGGATCGGTATGATAAGCCATGCTATCTTTCACCGGGACGTACAAGGAGGTTCCTCGGACCTCAAATGTTCGATTTTGGTAAGAAAAATATAGAAGAAATCAAACATTTTCTGAATAGTTATTGTTTGAATCAAAACTCCTTAGGGTATGTTCGGTGTCGGATCCCCTATCGACCCTACTTATGAGGCTCTTTGTGTTGGTTTAGAATGGACTAAAACTCAAAATGAACCCGTCGGTAGTTCATTTCCAACCAATACTAAAAATATATCCAATAAAGGAAAAGAGCCCGAAGTTGTAAAAAATAATCCCCTAGTTCCCCAATTGAGTTATTCATATAGATCAGAAATTTGAACAAAACCTTAGAGCCGAGGAAATGTCAATAGATGATTTTAAAGACTACTTCCATTTACCCCACTGGAAGGCGCCAAACGAGTTCGTCTATGCGGACTCTGTAAAAGAATAATGCGGGAGGAATAAAAGATTGGCCCTATATGACAGTCGAAATGCGATGAGGCAAATCACAGGATCTGAGAAGGACAATGTCACATCAAGATCCGTTTCTAGAGCAACCACTCAAAAAGCAATTGATAAACTTAAACTTAAGATGGTCGAAGCTTGTGGTGGACTTGTACCAATTGTTCTTTCTTGATGCTTGAAATAGCATTTTTATGTTGGTAAATAAGTTACATTCTAATTTTCTTTTAAATAAGTTACATTCTAATTTTCTTTTAAATAAGTTACATTCTAATTTTCTTTTCAATCCAATGTTCATGATCTATTATTCTATAGAATATGGGGTGCTTCTATAATTTACTTCTCATATCCCATTATTCTAATTTTCAAACATGATAATCATATGCATTAAGTTCATAATAACTATAGTAAAGGTAAAACAATAATTATTACAGTAAATTAATGCGCTAATGGTAATTACCATATAAATAGTAATTATTATGCGAATGGTAAAATAATAATTACCATTATAATTTACTGTATCAATAGTAATTACCATGTGAATAGTAATTACCCAATGGTAATTACTATGCAAATAGTATTAATAATAATAAAATATACAAATAGTAATAATAATAATAAAATAAGCAAATAGTATACATATTAATATAATATGTAAATAGTAATAATAATATTAAAATAAGCAAATAGTATACATATTAATATAATATGTAAATAGTAATAATAATATTAAAATAAGCAAATAGTAATAATATTAATCAAATAATATAAACATGTGGTCCCACGAACAAAATTTTCAACATTCATCCGTGATTCTGCCTAAAACTTTTTTTTTTTTTTTAATATAATAATATTATATTATATAAAAACACGTGGGACCACAAAGGATTTTTTTTTTTTTCAAACCTGCTATTCTGTTTTAGCGTGAAGGCATGTGTGAAGTGAAACCATGATAAGTTTGAAAAGAAGAATTTGAAAAGAAGAAGAGACAAAAACATACCTTTGTCATAAAGTTGTTCGGCGCATCCAGGAGATTCGGTTCATGATCCTTCCACATCTTTCACAAGGCAGTACACTAATATATTTTAATATAATTTTAAAAACTTTCAAACCTGTTTTCTTCTTTTTCCGGCGTCGTAAAAGTAGACTTGCAAACCATCTTCACATAACTTCCTTGTGCCTATCTTCCGGCCTACTTCTTCGGTATCTTTCAAAATTTGGTCTGAACAGATCTTGGTGGCGAAAACGCGAGTCATGGAGCGATGCTTGGCGGCGAAGAAAATCCATCGAAGATGGAGGGGTTCATGCGAAGCGGTTACCCGGCGAGGAAGAGGTTAGATCTAAATGGAAGAGATGAGCAAGGTCGCCCGGGGAGTGCACCGAGAGATTGAGACCGGTAAGGTTGAGAAAAGAAACGTGTTAGTGGGGTCACGGGTGACGTCGGACCATGTGCGGTACTCGGACGAGAGATTCCGTAAAGAAAGAAAGAGCGATTGGGGTCATCGAAATGGCAAGTTATCCTAGTGAGTAGCCTCCTCGGGACTTGGTGGACCATTACCATGACTTGTTTTTCTAGCTTGAGAACGGTGTTCATGACTGCTTGAGCCTCATCGGCGTTAACGTTGATGGTGAGTTTTTAATCTCCAAGCACCAAAACAAACACAAACGTTGCTACAAGGTCCGGCGATGTAGATGCGAGCCATTCTTAGATTCTTCTTCTTTTCATCTTCCTAAGAAGAAGACGTAATGATCACATTGCTTTTTGCGGGAACAGCCAATTAATTAGAGCTTCGTGCGATAACGTGTTATAAAACTAAAGGAAAAGATAACAAGAACAAGAGAAGTTCTAGAGAGGAGAGAGAAATTCTTATTCAAGTGTATTACGAATGTTTCTGCGCTCTATTTATAGCCTTCAATAGTTCTTATCTGATGGACATCCACATAATAATATATTTATAACATAGGCATATATTTTTCTGCTTTCCACATTATTAAAGTAAGTTGTCCACGAATTTTCAACAATTTTTTTTTTCACCTTTTAATTACGATTGTATTTATAAGGATTTAAAATATTACAATAAATAAATGAAAACCAGTGACATATAATAGGACTGATGAGTTTGAGTACTATGATGATAGAAATGTTATTTTTAATTTTTAATTGTAAGAGGCAGGTTAGAAAACTTAAAAATTGTTGATCACATCAGAGTCAACTCAGTTTGAAAGCATTTGGAGATGATCTCCTCACAAAATGTTGATGCATTCTGGATGAGGACTTTGCAAGATAGTTTGCACATTAATTGTTGCAAATTGAAGCTCAACTTCACATCCTTAGAAAAACAATTCTCTAATCTCATCACTTTCTTCCTTAGAAATGTTAATTTTTTACATGCAAGTATTTACAAGTAATGGAATGACTAGACTTTATTTCAAGTTTTTTTTTTTTTTTTTTTTGGTCCATCCGATATCCAGAGCTTCGCCTTGACTAATCCAGATCCGGCGGGTCGTCACGCAGATATGGTGGGTGAATCTTAATGTGGGCTTTTCTCGCATTCATGCAAGGCTAACTCGAGGCGCTGGCTAAGCGACACAAACCGCTTACCACTTGTGTCAAACCCGTTGGTGACTTTATTTCAAGTTTTCAACCCATCGCTGAGATCGTGAAGTTCTTTTAATTATTTCAATATCGCAATCTTTTTTATATATTTTTTTTTTTCAATAGGTTTTAACTTTAATGCATGTTCAGTGATTTTTTTTCCGGTCATACATTTCTCATATTTTAGCTAAAAATATATCAATAGTTGCATACGATAGTATAATGAAACAGTAAACACATGAATTTTCAAATTAATATATCTTTAATTCATAGCAAATCATATATCAATTTAGATCAGGAGAAAAATATGCTTATTTTTCCGAACACAAAGTGGGCGACTATTTGGAATGAATTATGATTTTTTTGGAAGATTGAGAAATTTTCAAAAGCTGATGGGCCTACAAAGTAGAGAACTAGGGAAGGTGCCTTAAATAATAATTAATTTTTTAAATATAATAAAATGCATAATTAATCATCATTAGGGGCATAAATTTGTGAAGTGATAGAAGCTTCCTTCTCATGCCCACTTATTCCACATAGTTCACGTAGGTCCATGCGTAAAAATTAGCATCAAAATGATTAAACCAAACAGAACATTAGATACTCCTTAGTTTTTTTATTATAAATTTTAAAACATTATCTTGAAAAATAAGTCCAAGGTGTAACTAAACATGGATTTGTAATTATGTTGTGTATAAAATTGTGAATATTGTGATTTTCTATTTTTTAGTTTAACTATTTTTATAAAAAAAAAAATATGTTTATACAACACGTTTTTGGGAGAATTACTTTTGATTAAGTCCATGACATTTAAATGTCACCAAATAGTATCTTATATTAAATTTATTATTTAATATGATATATGAGTTCAAGTTGTCTCTAAATATTTATACTAATAAGATATTCTTAAAAAATACATGAAAGATATAGTTAAAAACAAAATTTGAAGAAGAGTTGTATTGGTGAGGAGGAGAACCGATAATTTTTTATACAAAATAAGTGTCATAATTCTATAAAGTTTGTACACATATAATAACAATACTCTAATTTATATCATCCCTACCAATAAAATTTTTAGATGGAGCTTTCTCTAAATTTCCCTAGTTAAAATTGACATAAGAAAAATTAATACAGAGTTAGTCTAATAGTATAAGACTGATATATCCCTTTAATTTTAAGTTTAAGTTTTAGAAGACACACCTATATTGAAAAAGGGAATTACTGACCGTAAAACTGAAGTGGTTGACTGTTCAAGTAGAGTACCTGATAATAGAGTTTTTTTTTTTTTTTTTTTTTTTAAAAAAAAAAAAAAAGCTGACGTGAGAAAAAAATGGAGAAAAGTTGGGTGCAAGATTCTGGTGATGGTAAATGACAATGACAATTCACACTCCCCGCTTCCTGCGAATCTCTGCATCGCCCAATGAAATGAAACAGGGCTCCACAATTTTACCATCACCATTTTCTTTTTTTTTTTAAAAAAAAAAAAAGTCACATGACATATATACTACTATCACCAAAAAATTTAGTCATATTTATAAGTCCATTTTGACCAAATAAAAAAAATTTGCTATATTTTATCAATGAAAATAGAAAGAGAATTTCATATAATAAATGAGATTGTAAAATTTTACCTCATATTAATATCTCTCCTCTTGTAACATCACGAGACTTATAAATATGCCTCGATTATTTTTTGATATTGTTCGCTTTGAAGGGCATATAACATCCCCTTTAGGCTTTAAAACGTGTCGAGAGGAGACTTTGGGATGTTACCATGGTATCGAGTCAAAGCCGGGCTCGAGTTGATGTGCCAGTGAAGACCCTAAGTCCAAAGGTGGGTAGAGTGTTATATCTCATATCGGTTGGTGAGGGGAACGAAAGATCCTTTATAAAGGTCTGAATACCTTTTCCTTTCGACGCGTTTTAAAGACGTGAGGAGGTGATGGGCGGACAATATCGAGAGCGAGGTGACACTACTCATGAAGATAGAGAGAAGTAGTAGTTGAAAAATATCCTATCATAAATGAGGGTAAAGTTAAAAATTTATTTTATAATCATTGAGTTAACTACCTTTTTTATGTGAGATTTGAGATTTTGGATTTATAAATTGCTTTAATTGCTTTTCTTGTTAATTTCATTATTGTTATTGTTAATAGGATTTTAAAGTTTAAGCTGTATTTTTCTGTCATTTTTTTATATGTTTCTTATTTTTTTAATTATGAATTTCAATCTTGACCTTATATGGCTCTTATGTAATTTTTCATAAAAAATGTATTCATATTATTCCTAACTCATGATTTTATATCTCACATATAAATGTTTTATTTTTTTCTTCTCATTTCTGCATGCTTTATTTGGAAACATCAATTTTGTTTTCAGAAAAAGCACATGTATAGCTTGAGAAAACAGAGTATAAAATACCAATTAAATTTATGTGATGCTTATAATAATGTATTTAAAAAATATTGAGGGGCATTGATGGAAACGTTAGCCACAAACAAGACATCAATACACAGTCGCATTATTAAATCAATAGCAAAATTTTTCTTATGACATAAATAATAAATTTAAAATATATACGTTCAATAATATAAAATCATATATATTTTAAATCGGGGTCATCCTTTTAATATGTAGTAAATTTTATTACTATAAAAAAGTAAAGAAACATCAGAAAAATCACAATGCCGAACAAAATTCTATAATAAAAGCCTTTTTTTCAAAAAAGAAAAATCAATTCTGAGTAATTTGCATCGTACTCTTATATTAATGCAACAAGTTAAAAAATTAACAAAGAATTTTTATTTTTAATGCCAACTAGACAAGACAAGTTTCTAGCATCACTGGAAAATAATTTGACTAATTCATATAATAAATACTGAATTCCGAGACACTTCTGATGAATTAAGACAAAAAGAAGATGAAAATTCTCAGCTGCGGAAGAGACATGATCATTATGAACACGCTGAGGGTTTTTTTGATTCTTCCGGGGATATTTCCCAGGCATTGTTCATGTAAAAGCTTTCAATTACATGCATTTCACAGCAACTTCCAATGAATTTATATCCATCACACTCAATCTCATATTCTGATCTTAAATTTATTTTCCCATTATTTTCTCATCCTCCAAACATCTGGATGAGAACAAACAGGTCACAGCTATCCCAGAAATTGCATAGAAAATGAGAGAGTATTACATTACATGATTCGAAAAATTTAAGAATTTAACATACTGGTTAAGTAACGATTTCGATCATGTGATAAGCGTGAATCTTTTCAGCCTCCGACGGCGAGCAAGGAAGGAATGGCAGACAGATTTGGTGTTGCATTGTTCTTGACGTCTTTAGAATTTGAAGGTTTGGTTGTGAAAACTCTCATGGGGCTAGCGAATGCCCAGCCCCAATACCTTCCTCTGCTCTGAGACAGAGCTATGGATTCTGATTTTCTGCCCGTGGTTTGATCGTCGTTCGAGGAAGAAACCAGGTAAGACGAAGATGATGATGATGATGAAGACGAGTTCAGCATGAAGCCACTGAATAATCCTCCGCACCTGACTCTTTCCTTCATGGAATGATGGTGGTCTCCGGCGCCGGAGCGGCGGGCGACCTTAGGCTTCCCTTCACGCTGAGATTCAACCCTCCGGAGAGCACAATCTCCAAAGCCGGTGGAGATTCTCTCGAAGAAATCGCCGGAGAAGCTCCGGCTTCCACAACCAACAGATCTAGATCTCGAAACTTTGCGCTCGAATGAAGAAGCAGAGGTTTGCCGGCTATTACAAGTCTCATCGTCTTCTTCCATAACAATGTCAATCTTCCTTCCTACCAAAGACGACGAAGAACCCTCGCACTTCTCCTTCAGCTTGCCGGAGGAGGGGCTGATATTATTTCCGTCTCGAAAGCTCTTAACCTCCGGTTTCTTCGCAGAAACAGAGGATGAGGATGACTTGGAAGAAAGATGAAGAAAAGACCAGAACCCATTCCTCTTTCTAGGACTATCTCTTGGGTCATCCAAGAGCCTGCCCCTTCTAGGTGTGGCGGTGGATTTGCTGCGCTTGAAGACTATGTCGGAGGCGGCGGCGGAAGCGGAAGTGGAAGGAGTAACAGAGGGTTTCTTTTTGTGCTTCTTCTTGGTAGAGAGAAAATGAAGACGAGAGCGGCGGGAGTGATGATGGTGATGATGATGATATGCATTATTGTTGGGTTGGGACTGAGGGATGGCGAGGGAAGAAGATGGGCGAGAGGTGGAGGAGGACGGCGGAGGAAGGAGGTGGTCGGATCTGAAGGAGGTCGGAGAAGGCGGGGAGGAAGGTCGGAGAGGGAGAGGAAGGGAGGAGGAGAGTAGCTTACCGAGCTTCTCTTGGAGGCAGAGAGGACAGATTCCGTGAAGGTTGGTTCTGTAAGGATGGTCGCTGCACTGCATTCCGTCCGCCATGTCCTCGTCGGCGCCACCTTCCATGTCCGACCTCCTGCTTCTGCTTCCTTAACCACCTAAAGAAGGAGGACAAGAGAAGGTACTGAAAATGGCGGAGAGTATTTTTAGAGAGAGACGGAGGAGAGAGAAAGAGAGAAAGTGTGAAAGGGGAAGTGAAGTAAGTGAAGGCATTGAAGTGAGGGAGGGAGACTTCAGAGCAGCACGTGCAAGACTGACTCTCCTATGCCTTACTACTATACTCTCAAAATAAAAAGGGAAATTATTTTCCAGAGATCAAAAAATTTCAAAAAAAATTCTGATGTTATAAGATATTCAGATCCCATTGACAACTTTTCTAAGAAGTTCTGAAATTGTTGTGAAACTCGTGAGTTGACTTTCCGATTTTATCGTTTTTACGTTTTTATCTTACTAAATTGAGTCGAATCACTAGTAAACTCGTGTCAGCTGTAAACTCGGCTAAACTCACGAGTTTACATACCGAGTTTACCATTTTTACGTTTCTAGCTTACAAAACCGTGTTAATTCACTTTTAAACTCATATTAACTTTTTTGATTTTGTCATCCTCAACGACTTGATATATGAATATTATAGAAATTTATTTGTTAAATATAATAAATTATGAATGTTGATATATTTAATTTTAATTATTTAGATTTAAAAAATATTTAAATTAAATTTTTGTCATTTTTTATATTTTAATTATACATTGTTAATACCTATTTATTTATAAAAGTAAACTTTCGAATCCACGATATGAGTTTACGTCATTTTCAAGAGTTTGCTTAAACCGTGAGTTTAACAACCTTGCATCTTGGTTTAAATAATTTTTTGGATCTTTTTACATTAGAATTTTTTCTGAAACTTTTTTCTAGATTTTTTTTGTCCATTGAGATCTTAACGGAATTTTCCCCAAAGTAAATCTCTAATTAACTTCATTATTTATTTATTTATTTATTTTGCTCGAAACTTCATTATTTATAATTATAGGAAGAATTAAATAAAGTTTAGGAGTATATTAGTGACTTGTCATTTTTATATATAGGAATGTGCCCTTTACTCCTCTTAAACAAATTAATCTTTTCGGTTGGCCTATCCCAAAAAATAATATATAAAAGCACTCATTACTGAATTACTATATTTTGGAAAAAGAACTCATAATAATTCAGACAACACTCTCTATTTTTTTTTCGAAAAATATTTATAATTATAAACAAGAGATTAGTATGTAAATTGATAAGAGCTAGTTGACTTTTTTGGAGAGATTAAGGAAGCTAATTAAATTAGCTTAGAATATTTTTATTTTTTTCTTCAAACTAAATAGTTTGACTAATAAACTAAGGAAATACACTTCTTATATTATAGGAGAAGTGTATCCCCATGTCATAGATACAAAAAGATGTGGGTCCCATCATTTCCATGCTTGTGTTTTTTTTTATTATGAAAAAAATGTGGGTCCCATTATTTCATGTGTGTATAGAAATTTTCTTCTTCTGCACGTGGTGTAAACCCCATAAACTAATATATAATCTAATAAAACACAACATGTGAAATGATTAAATAATTTATTTAGCTTCCTTAATCTCTCCAAAAAAAAGTTAACTAGGTCTTATAATTAGGATCGAGTTAATATCAATTACCATGAACACTGAGTACTTCAATTAATGTCTGTCCTTGTAAAATATTACTCTCTCCCTCCTTTCCTTAACATTTTATACCGTTAATTTCTGTAGATAGATAAATTAAGTTAAATAAATTATTTTAAAGTATTTATCTTTATTATTTTTCTATAAACTAATTTTTCTCACGTATAAACTGATATATAATTTAATAATATATAATATAGGATATGATTAAATAATCATTTTAGCTTCCTTAATTTTTTTTTTACATTACTATCACCCCATAAGAAAAAATATATATAAATTTAAATATCAGGAGTTGTATTTATTGGGAGAGGTGAAACCCGGTATATAATAAAGTCTGGAAAGAGATTGATATCAAATATAAAGTGACTTTAGAATACCCTTAATCAAAATTGTTTTTTTTTTAAGGTTCAAATCTCTCACTCAATATATCTATGGAGGATATATTTCAAAGATTTTCTTAAAAAGAAAAAAACAGGTAGAAAGGGCGGAAGGTGAAGAAGATGGGAGCGTGAGATGTGCAGAGGAATGGCGTTTGTTTGTTAGCAGTCAGAACTCTCAGAATTCAGAAATTATTTGAACCCCACAACCTTATCTCTTCTTTCTTCCATTCTTGCTTTGCCTCTCCAACGTTACACTTCAAAACTACTTCATCTAGTCCTTATTATAAGGCATTAATTTATAAGTTTATTTGGTCCTTTTTATAAGGTATTTATTTGTTCTCAATGAACATTAATTTTTTTTTCCATGTATGCCCATAATTAATAAAGGTAGTGGGTGAAAGTAATAATTAATATAATATTAGAGTTTAGAGCAATTAGTAAGAGTAATATTGGAAGTTACTTAAATTGTAGGACAACTTTATTGACTTTAACTACTTTTATTGGTTTGTAAGAATTATTAGTTGGTACCTTATAATAAGGACTAGAAGGAGTACTGTGTATTTGGTTTGAAGGAAGGGGAGAGGAAGAGAGGGTACATTACCTTATTTAATTTTGTGGAGAGGAAGGGATCATTTTCCATCCTCTCCCATCAAACCAAACACAATCTAAGGGCTTGTTTGTTACAAAGAAGATTAGAGAATGAAAGGGAAGATCTCAAAGTTCTCATGGTTTTTGGGTGTTTGGTAGACGGGCTTCCAGAACTAGATAAGATAATAGGCATTAGGCATTTTGTTGGGAGGAGGCAAGCAAATGAAGGGAGATTCGAGCAAAGCGAGAAGGAGCTCGACCAAACAAAAGGGGAACGATAGCCATTAGCCCTTCTCATGGTTTTTGGGTGTTCGCGCATAGTTTTTTTGCGTTGGAAGATCCGTTTTTCTTGCAAGATCAGTCGAGTCAAAGGTGAGTCCTCAGGCTCATTTCATATTTGAGGGAAGATGTTTTCATCCGAAAATGGAGGAAAGCCGCAAACTTCCCAAGAAAAGTTTTTTTTTTCCTTCCAAAATTGGCCATGGTTTTTTTTTTTCCCACTTAACCAACACCTAATTCTTTATACCAAACATCTCATTTTCCCTCAATTTAAGTTCTATTCCCTAGTATACCAAATGGCTCACATTTTTAAATTTCCCTCTCAATATTTCTTTCCCTCCTTAAATCTTCTTCATAACAAACGGGGCCTAAAGAGTTCCCACACATTTATTTTATCTTCCCCACGACACAATAACCTTATAGTTTTAACTCAATTAAAACTTGCATTCTAAACTTTGATTTGATTCAACTCGGTACTTATAATTTTAATTTGATTACAACTTAGGGTTTGTATGAATTAGTAATTAGTTAAGACAAAACTCATCTCACATATTTACGTCATACACTGTAAATTACGTAGTTTTTACCCCTAATTCAAACAAACACTTAGTCATTAAATTTTAACTTGATGAACCATTAAAAATGTTAGTAGTTTTTTATATTTTATAATAAAATTATATGTTTAAAATGATTAAAATTATATAAAATGAGTTACAGTAATTTAAAATGTTGAGATTGAGTTTCAACTGAGTGAGTTACACTAAGTCAAAATTTAAGAATTAATATACAATTGAGTCAACATTATATTTTCCCCAAATACTTTATCTAATTAATATTTTAACATTAATCATAATTGTATTCCCAAATTACTCTTAATTTGTGTATAAACTTTATGCCTTAGTAAAAAAAAAAAAAAAATTACAGGGAATAGAGATTAGTCATGTAATTAATTATGTTCATAATTAAACAATATTAATTGGTCCCCACACGAACTATTGGCTGTCCAATATATGGGGCTTGGGGCATTCGGAATCTTTTGAAGGGGAAAAAACAGAATAGAGTTAAAAGGACGGGAAGATGAAAGAGGTTGCTTTTAATTGAAAGGTATTCGAAAAGTGGTAATTTCTTACCATTTTAATTATAAAAATTAAATAAAGTTTAATTACTTTGTAATCTTTGTCAAATAATTAGAACTTTCTTATATTTATAAGAATCACAGGGACTAATTAATAATGAATGTGAACAAAGCAAAGGAGAATAAATGGGAATAAGTAATGAAGTGCATTGAGATCCACGCTCAATTGTTTTTGTTGTTTAAAAAAAAAAAAACCAAGTCGAATGTGGTTGGACTCTATTTTGTTTAATCAATCAATCATAGGTGTTAAGGTGTAAAATATACATATGGTTTTTTCAAAAAAAATTGTCGATGCTGTGGAAGTGATTAATCTGATTTTAGATGGCTCTCTAAACTCGGGAAATTATGAAGATTTTTAAAATGCAAAAGTAACTATGTAATTAAAAAAATGAAGTAAATATGTTATTGGGCCCATAGCCACTTTGACTAATACACGACTTTTGCTTGATTTTTGTAATTATATAGTAACTTTTGCACATACAAAAAATATTTGGTGTTAGACACACTTTTTAAAAAAATCACATTTATATTTTTTCCCCTTAACCCATAATCATTACT
Source organism: Acacia melanoxylon (assembly GCA_019022615.1). Taxonomy (NCBI): domain Eukaryota; kingdom Viridiplantae; phylum Streptophyta; class Magnoliopsida; order Fabales; family Fabaceae; genus Acacia; species Acacia melanoxylon. The sequence continues at coordinate 7,526,005 of JAFJYJ010000011.1, forward strand.
ATTGTTATGGCTATTATTTTAGGATAATCCTCCAAGATTTCTCCCTTTTTTTTCAAAGATGCTCAAATTTTGTTATTGAAAGATAAGCTAAGAGTTTTTTTTCCTCAAAAAATAAAAGAAACAGAACATCACAACTTTCATTTTTTTTTAAAAAAAAAAATTAGGGATAAGCATTAACAGCCAAATATAAATATTATAAGTGAGATTGAATTTACGATTTCTCATTCATTAGAAAGTTCTTATATCAAAGGGAATAGGTTTAAAACCGTTAACATAGCGCTTTCAACATAATATGATTTTAAAATTAAATGTCAATCAAAATATATTTGACCTTTTCTTTATTTATAAGGCATGCAATAACAGAAATGGTTGGTGTTTCTATAAGTTACCTGAGAGAGAATATATTATATTTTTTTTAAATGTTGGCTTCTATTAAGAGTCTATTGGAAAATATATGAGAGTATAATAATATTTAATTTGTTAATGCAAGAGTTTAAATAAGGAAAGTTTTATTTTTATTTTTTTATATTTTCAAATAAAATTAGTAGTTTGACTACCTCCATTTAATTCTTTTTTTATAAATCCATCGGTATTCTGCGTTACTAACACCGGCTTGCTGGGAATGAAGGTCCACAACGGGGTAACATCGTTACCACCAAATAATTATCGCGGTTGCATACTTGAAGCTTAAATATAAGATCACTGGTTAAGGTGGAACAACCCAAAAACAATTGATCCAAATGCTTAATGTTTCCTTCATTTAATTTGGATAGAGTATTTAAAAGTGTATTATAAAAAAGATTGAGAGTGTATACACCAACGTTATTAAACCTAGACCCGATGAATCGAACCGTTACGGGTAGTGAGTCAAGGTTAGTAGGTCATATTGGAGTCACACTTGAACTAACTCGGGGCTAGACCAATAAAGAAGTAAACTTAAACGATAATATTTTTTGAAATAGTTTTAAAATTTGATAATTTTTTAGGATCAAATGATAATATTTTTTAGTGATTCTTTTTACATTAAAAAATAGACATTTCAAGCTTTCAGTAGAGTCTTAATTTATAATTTTTAGAAATATGTAGAATTAAATATGAATTTTTAAAATAAAAAATATAAATAAATATTAAACCAGTTAAACTGGTTGAACTAGACCATTGATGATTTTATAGTCAAACCGATCGGTCCAGTCTGATTTTAATAACATGATATACTCACATAAATGCATAAGTATATTGGAGTAATTTTTATTTTTTTGTGGTAAACATATTCCGTGTTTAATAGAAGAGAAAAAGTCGTTGAAGAGTTAGGATGCTTTTAAAATTATATAAAAATAAAGTAAAGACTAAAGAACTCTTCAAAATGAAGTGTCGCTAGGCGACAACCGCATGATCAGGATGCAGTCCTACTTTTGAGAGACAGTTGCTACTTAGTTTATTAACTACTCTTACGTGCATATTATATTCATTTATATTTATATAATATTACAAGCAAATGGAGACAAGTATTATTTTATTGACAATCATTAAACTTATCTACTTGATTAAATTAAAAATAATTTTTTTATCTTCAAAATTGGATAATATTATTGGAAATAAACTTCCATGGTTAGTTATTTTTTTAAGATAACCTTATCCCTTATCGCAGTACCTTGCTTCTTTTTTATTTTTTATTTTTTTGAATCTGCTTCTTTGCATGTTTGATTTTCTGGATTCAGTTGTTTTCTGAATTTGCTCCATGACATTTTTTATATTCTGGATTTACTCATTGGCATGTTTCTCGGATTTCAGATCTGCTCTTCCTCGCCCAAATCGTGGCTTGTCTTTGTCTTGATCTTGGCTCACTAGCTAGCTCCCGAACCTGAGGTTTGGGGGTTTTTTTTTTTAAAATAAAATAAAATAATAAGGCGTCTTGAATACAATTCAAGACACCAAAAATCACAAAAATAACTATCCGTCGAGATGTCCCTCTAAAAATGGACGTTAATTGAGTCTTATTTAGATCGTTTTTTTGAGTTTTTTTTATAGTAGTGTTCACAAATACATGTAAACAAATTGACATGGTTGAGCCAAAATGGTGAGACATAACAGAATCATCACAGGAAACAGATTAGAGTGACTGGCTTTTGAAGGAGAACTTATTGATTGATGTGAGATATCATCATCTCTTTCAACGAAGAAGTCTTAAGTCGGCCAAAAATATTCCATGTGGTTCTTTAGTTGTCAGATCTAAATGGAGTTGACCGGTGAGGTGGAAATCCTCATACTCTCTCTTAATCTAATTATAAGATCGAGTTAATTTTTTTTAGAGAGATTAAGGAAGAAATTTAAATAAGTTCTTAATTATATCATATATTGTATATCCTTAGATTATATATTAATTATTTTAGGAGAAAAAATAAAAATATTTTAAAATAATTTAATTAAATTCCTTAATCTCTCCAAAAAAGTCAACTTGGTTTTATAATTAACTAAAGGAATAGTATAAAGCCTCCTCAAAACAGATAGAGTTGACATTTTTGGAGATATTAAGAAGTTTTTTCTACAAACTATCTTATATAACTTATAAACTGATATACTCCCTCCAGTCCTAATTATAGAAACTATTTACCAAAATTTAGATAGATTAAGGAGAGAAGTTAAATTAGTTAATTATAAATTTTTTTCGAAAATACCCTACTGAAAATTAATAATTATATCAAGACAAAAGTAGTTACTTTATAAATTGCTCAAAATTAGTCAGGGCGAAGTTGTTAATGTGCCACTGCTGAGTAATATCTTATCTGACATAATTAGTTAACGTACGGCAGGGGTATACTCATCTATACTCGGACAAAATTATTTTCCCTTAATGATATAAAATAAAAAATTAATTACATTTTTTTTTTTGAAAAAAAAGGCTTGAGTACCGACAATAATTACAAGTATATTAGATGGGTCAAGTTTCTCATCATCATTTTCTCATTATCCCTCATTATCTCTAAATCACATCCGTCTAATCAATCTAAAATATCACAATACTACTTAAATTTTTTTTTCCTCTTTCCAATCAACGGTCCAGATAAGATGGGGAGGAATGAGGAGAAAAAATGCTTATAAGAGGATCTCCTTCCTATATTAGATAAGATGAGATAAGATTTTAGATACATGCATGGTCGAAGAGCACAAGGTGGAGTCTTGAGATGGGCCCATGTTGAGGGGCTACACTTAGTATTAGTAGGGATATGGGAAAAATATGACAAAAATTGCTCAAAATTATTTTATAAGAAAAAATATAATTGAGGTGTATATAATATTAATGAGTTGCAAACATTATTTATTTTATAAAATATAAAAGTATATTATTAAATTATTATTGTCTTTAATTATTATTGAGAAAGTATAAATATGGGTATTATATGAAAAAAAATTGATAAAAGTTAAAATTTGCTCTTATAATTATGACCAAAACCAACTCCAAAATATGTTTCTATAATTAAGACCGGAGGAGTATAATTGAATGATACACAACGATTAAGTAATTCATTAAACTTCCTTAATTTCTAAGAAAAAAAAATCAACTCTATATTATATTTAGAATCGGTAAAAAAATACCATATGAGCAGGTAATATTTCTATCAAATGACAACAAACTATTCTGGATAAATGACTAAGGATCTTTTAATATGCCTATTGGTCTGGATAGCCTACTATTGATAAATCAAATCTACCTAAGGATCTTTCTACTTAACCTCCCCAACACTATAATTTAATATTCTCTTCATCTTTATAAGGTTTTATTGTTTGAATTATTATTAATGAATTTTCCCTATACCATCTCTTCCATTATTTTTCTCACTATTACTCTCTCACTTCCCAACTTATAAATAAGGACATATTAGTAAAAATAAATGTTTCCATTATATTTATAACTCTTAACTAATTCTAACTATTTTTTTAAAATTACGCAATTCAATTAATAAAACCTTATAAATAAGAGAAGGAGAGAGTATTAATCATCATAACCAAGAGTATCAAATATCTAAGCCAATATTATAGAAATTAGAGTAAATAGTTTTAGGTTCTCCACAAAACATGGATAGGAGAGAGAGAAGAGATAAGTAAATGTAATAGATACTCGTATTCCACGGAGCACTTTCTCCCACTTGATATAAACTTCAAAGGAATCAAATTACATACCCTCCTGAACTTTATTTTATTCCCTGACCCATATTCTTTTTTATTTTACAATAAACACTAATGGCAACGGTAATTAAATAAAGTGAACATGTTATGAGCCATCTGTATCTTACAACCGCGACTTCACTAGCTCCATAGGGACACTCTGCAACACAAGAGTACAAATGCAATTAGAGGCCAATACTAATTACTGGCAAAGGCCATTCACTAATCACTAATACTGCAAGTGTCACATGGTAAAGTCTTATATATAGAAGCATGCAGAAACTAAGCACTTGGTCCAGACTTTCTGGGACTTGTACTGAGAAATCCGAACACCACCAAGATGCAAAAAGTAGGGAATATTTTATAGCCAATTATACCTTGAAAGTCAAGTACTAAATGAATAGAACTTCTCCAGTTAGTTGGAAATTGCATTAAGAATTTTGAAGATCCAACGATATGATTTTAAGACAAATAGGCCTTTTTGCTCCGCAAGGATTTGCTAAGTGTCCAATTTAAAGCAGTCAAGAGTGTAAAAAGGATATGACACTTTCAGCTTTTAGTAGTACTTGCATTATATGTGTCTACACTAGTCGAGGATTTAAACAAAACAAATGAGGTTCAGGTTTCTCACCAGAGGAATGTCCTTGGCAGCTCTTGCAGCCAGGTAAGCACAAGGCTTGAAAAACTTTCCATAAGACTTTGACCATTCCTCTAATCTTGAGTATATGTATTTGGATCCAAGCGAATCGGCCCAGAACATGATGCCTCCCCTAATAAAGATATTTCTCATAAGACATGACAAGATTTACAAACTTCCGGAACAGTGAGCCAACTAATTCCAACTGACAAACCTGTATGGTGGGAAACCCATTCCCATGATGGCTGATATATCAAGATCTGCTGCTTTGACCGCGATACCTTCATCAAGTACCCGACACGCCTCATTTACCACGGGAAAGAAAACCATCTCTATGATGTCCTTCATAGGTAACTTGACAAGCTGTCCAAGTCCAGATCCACAAAGTCATTTTCAGTATGGTTTATCTTCCACTAGCCAATATAGCATAATTTACAGTTAGGATAGGTAAAAGACCTTAGGATCAATATTGACGCCAGAAATGCTCCTAGCCTTCTCAATGTAATTCTTCAACTCAGGATCAGGACGAGCCTTGCGCTTATCATCATACAAGTAAAAGCCTTTGCGAGTGGTTTCACCTGTTAGAACAACAGGATTATCAAAAGGTGCACTTGAATCCATTTTTATATTTTTATTCCAGACAAAGATTTCCCAAGAATTTAATACTAGAAGATATGACACAAATGATAAATGATCTTTACCAGCTCTCTTATCCTCTTGCATGAGGGGAATAATCATTGATTTATAAGTTCGCTCAGGAAAGTTCTCAATAAATTGCATTCCAGTTGCAACTGCCACGCCAAAGCCAACTAGGTCAGCCAACCTACATAAAAATATTTGACAAATTAGAGCTTCCAAGAAGCAATCATTAACAGCGTGATTGTATCTGCAAAGAAGTACCTAAAAGGTCCCATGGGCATTCCAAATTTCACTACTGCCCTGTCAATCTGATAGACATCTACGCCATGTTCTACAAGCAAGAAAGCTGCTTGTGTATATGGGAAGAACATCCTGTTGACAGCAAAGCCAGTACAGTTTCCAACCACCACCGGGGTTTTCTTTATCTTTTTTCCAATATCTAGCAAGTCAACAATTACTTGTGGAGAGGTCTGCTTCGTACGCACAATTTCCAGAAGTGGCATGACATGTGCTGGACTGCATTAGCACAAGTCAAATTGTTTACTCAGATAGCCACCACAGAACACAACTTACAAATAGTATGCACATACGTAATACATACCTAAAGAAATGAGCTCCAACAATACGATCTTGAGACCTGGTCTTCTCCCCAATTAGATTCAAGTCAATCGTGGAAGTGTTACTTGCCAATATACAGTGAGGTGCACAATACTTTTCAAGATCAGCAAATATCTGTTGCTTTAAAGAAACATTCTCAATAACAGCCTGTTCAGACATCAAATATGCAGAGTCTATAATTTCTCCAATTTTGGATAAAGTCTAACCATTATCAATGATGCAATTAACACTCGAGCACCTTACCTCTATCACCAAGTCTACATCTCTGAAGCTCTCATAATCAAGGACACCTTTAAGGAGAGAGAGAGTCTTTTCAAATTTTTCTTGAGTCATCTGCCCTTTTCTGACACGGCTCTGTAAATTTGCTGAACAAAGAAGAATGAGTGCTACGTGAGAAAAACGTAACTTAAAGGAATAAAGAATTTAGTTAAAGTTGAGCAATGAGAAGAGAGAACAAATTTACAAGAAATATGACTCAACTCTAACCTTTAACCCTGTTAACACCTCCATCCAAGAACTTCTCGTTTACTTCCTTCAAGATGACAGGATAGTTGCTCAGAACTAGAGCTGTTGCTATTCCAGAGCCCATTAATCCGCCACCAAGGATGGCAACCTTTCTCACTCGTCTTGGTACAAGACCACGGTCAGTAACCCCAGGTACCTATCCACGCCAAGTATTCAAAATTTGAACACAGAACTTTACAAGAGAAGGTAGGACTTAGAAACAGTCTAGCGATATTCTAGATTCACAAACTGATAGGAACCAGCCATTATTTGTATTTAATGTTTTATTATGTGTCTTGTGTTAAATGTTACACGTGTTTAGTGTTAGTTATTGTAAGTTTCATATGGATAAGACAAGATAGTTACTTTCGGTTCGTGTTAGCCTATAAACATCATACATGTATTCTACCAAAATCATGGATGAATGAAAGTATTATTGAGATAATTATCTCCTCTCTTTTCTTAGAACTCATATTCTGGTTCTAGTCCCTCCTTCTTCTCTCACCCCTCTCCTCTTCCTCCTTTTCTTCTCAATTCCCTCCTCTAGAGTTCTTCTTCTTCTCAAGCCTCTTTCTTCCCTTATTTCTATTTCTTCTTTCCAGGTTCTAACACAAATACCATTTTACCTTTACTAAAATGAAATCTCAAGCCAGAGCACGGTACTGAACAAATTTACAACATTAATTATTTGCTTAGGTTAAGATGAGTCATAATTCATTAATTTCACAGTTTCAAAACAAACATTGAAAAACTAATTGAAACAGTATTTGTATGAAAAAATGAATCTATCAACATCAACAAAAGTAGTGCAGGCATAAGATGAAAAATAAATAAAAATAAAAATGTAAAAAGAATTATATTGCAAAACTTCCATCAACTTTAATGGAACATAATATCAAATGGTATTAATTCTACAAAACCAAAGTTCAAAGCATGATTTTGGGAAATCTCAAACCAAAAACTTAAAATGTAAAGACCGTATTTCATTTTAAAATTTCCATTAAATTTAAATCAACACATGTAAAACAGTAATTTTCAGGAACCAAAGTCCAAAGTCTGTCTTCTGCTAGTAATAAACTTTATCCTTGTTTCCTCTTAATAACCAGAAAAACCCAGCAGAAATCTCTTTTTCACTAAGGGAGAAAAATTGGGGAAATGATCCAGATGCTTCTTCAACAAACCTTAGATGTTCCTCGTTGGGCAAAAAATACGTGAATCAAGCTCTTTGCAGTATCTGATTGCATCAGGACTTCAAAGGATTCAGCTTCCTGCCATATCAGACTCAATGTCAAACATACACATAACTACAATATGCAGAGGAAAAGGAAATTATGGAGACAGATGACAACCTTCCATAGACCAGCACGAGGACCAGAAACTATTCCCTCTTCAATCACATCAATGCAAACCAAGGGGTGTTCAAGATTTGGAGCTCGTTTTTTAGTTTGACTCCTTGCGAAGTTCAATATCTCCCTTGCTTCCCCAAGTGGTTCAATTTTATCAGTCTTGTAAACACTAGCAACCCATGGCCTTCGGCGTTCAAGGATATCCAGGGCCCACTGACGTGCAGTGTTCAACAATTCATTGGATGACACTACAGCATCTACAAGCCCCAAACTACAAGCTTCCTCCCCTTTAACAGGCTTTGATGTCTTAAATCATGAAATCAGGAAAGGAAACGAGAAATTAAAAGGAAGGATAAGCACGTTGATGTGATTAATGATTAATTTAATATTTCTTTATATATATGATGTTAGTAAACAAGTATACGATGCAGCATACCAAAATCATCTCAAGGCCCTTTGTCAAACCAACAAGGCGGGGAAGACGCTGCGTTCCTAATACAATTTATCAACTCCAGGTTAATAATAGAAAAGAAACTGACACAAACGATTATCAATTAAATTTTATCATGAACAAATGTTTATTCAGAGCATTGTCACTAGACTACTAATATAATTCAAGGCCTAATTCACATAAGCTATTGAACTATGATCTCTATTATGAATTCTCATTGTTGTTAAAGCTGATACTGTAAGTAGGTTTGCACCTTTTAGAGTTCAAAGTCTACTAACAATACAAACTATTTACACAGGAGGGAATCAAAAGAGTAAGGCTTTGGCCCTCCAAAAACTTCAATGACATAGAGATTCTTTTTTTCTTCACATTTTATCTTTTATTTTTGCATACTGGTACAAAGATGCTATTTGTGTCCATATATGCATAGCAAGGAATCATGTAAGGAAAAATAACTTATTTGCCTACTCTTCTTCACCAAAAAACAGGCCATTTCTGATAAATATGCATACTGAATCAAGAGAGAGTTGGCTATCTGTTGAACCATCACAAGGCCTTAACAAATGTTTAATTAGATTACAGTGTCATGCCCATGTCCATGCAAATGGTTAGTCTTTGAATAGTATTAATGATTCTTGATTAGATGATAGATCACCTCTCAATGGTTTTGTTATTTTCCCATCCCGATGTGCCCAATATCAAATTTATTTGAACAAGAAACACAGTGAAGGGGAGAGTATTGAGAAGCAGGAGGAAGAAAACCATTGGATTTATGGAGGCAAAAGTTTAATTAGTATGGACAAGATCAGAGACAGACTAAATACCTCCAAATCCTGGAATTACTCCAAGTTGAAGTTCAGGTAGTCCTAATTGCGCATTTGGAGTTGATATTCGAGCATGGCATGCCTATTAGAGGAAGAATAAGTGATACTTTGTTGAAAACAATAGAAACAAAATTTTTCAGCCTATATAATTAGAAACACATACCATTGCAACCTCCAATCCACCACCCAAGGCAAGTCCATCAATGGCAGCTACTGAAGGTTTCCTGGCAGCTGAAAAACAAAATGAATATTTAACATTGTATAACATAAAATGATGAAGAGGAGCTTCATTTAAAAAATAACAAAACCAAAGTACCTTCAAAAGTGTCAGTGAGCATTTCTATTCCTACGAAACCACGCTTTGGACGCACTGTGGAGAGCAAAAAGAGTGTGAGAATGAGTGGGGAGGGCAGCTAGAGAATTTGCAATTTACCATAGCATATGGACCAAAAATAAATATTTTAAGTACCGGTTCCCCCCTGAACTTTTCCAAATGCAGAAATATCAAAGCCACCAGAAAATCTGCCATTTGCACCTGGCACAAGTAACAAAAGATTCAGGTGAGAGGTTGTAGTTATAAACCAGCTGGAATAGAACTTTCTTTTCAATCCCAACAGGGGCATTCTAATTGATTTTCGTTTTCTACTGCTTCTACTTTGTTCTTGTGCCACTACTTAAAAACTAACGGTATTCACGCGTTTCAATCAGATTGTAGAAAATACTGAGGCTGAGAACAATCTCCAAGCGCCAAAACTCTGTTAATTCAAATTCAAATATTTTTGCAATACCTGTAACAACAATCGCCTTGACATCATCTCTCCGTAAAGCTTCTTCATAACTTTCCTTAAGGCTATTCAACACTGAAGGGAGACACAGCATGAGTCAAACAAGCAACAAACTATTTCATATAAATTTAGAACGAGGGAGTAACAGCAAGATGTAGTATATATTTCAATTCATGTTCCAAACCTGCCCAAAATATTTGGATAGTAATTGAGGAAGAAAACAATTTAAAATGCGCTTAGTTGTACTTTAGCCATGAAGCGGAAGTAGAAGTTAACTCCAAAACACATTTAATTATTCTTCCTTCAAAGCATCCACCTTACTCTTAATAAAATAAATTACAATGGACAAACAACAATGCTACAGCCAAGAAAATAAAAAACATGGATACAAGATAGGAATTGATGAAACCACTTGACAATCTACAAGAAATGGTCTGTTCCACAGATAACTCACGTTCGTTTGATCAAGCTGAACAGACCATTTTTCAAACTGTGTAATCGGTAGTTAACTTAATTCAATCAAAGCACACTAGTCAAAGGATATTGGTTTCTCCACAGAGAAAACTACCAATTACCCAGTGATCCCAAATAGCAAAGATTCACATGAATTTCTAAAACAAGGAAGGATTTACCAAAACTAAGATAAGCCGAAAATCTTCAAAACAGAAGGAAAAAAATGTAAGATGGGATAAGACCGTACAAATAAACCGACAGATTATCACGATTCATGAATACCATCAAAGAGAGGGAATAAAAAAGGAATACCATCAAAGGAGAGGGCATTGACAGGAGGGTGGATGATTGTGATGACACCGACACCATCAGCTCCGACTTCCAAGACCGTTCGTCCCTGGGTTCCGCCGCTCATATTCTTCAGCGATTAGAGAAGTCTACACTACGCGTCGAGGAGAAGGGATATGCTTGGCGAATCAGCGAATGAGGGAAGAGGATCGTGTTTAATTCTGAATTTATAGAGAGGCAATTACGTAAACGACACTCAACACCGAAGTTGGCAACACATTGAAGCAAAAAAAAATTGAGATTGAGATGAGAAAAAGGTAAGATTTTTCACCCCCTAAATTTGAGAAGGCCAGATCATCATGATTCATGAATGCTGAAATTAAAGTCTCACCTGTCCTCTATATGGGATGTTCAGTGCGAAGCGACTATTCCTCTTAAAGGGCTTGGCGGGTCGAAAACTCCACCGTCCCGCCAAATTAATATATACTCCCTGCCGTCCCTATTGAACAGATTAAAAAACAAAAAAAGTTAAATAAATTAGTAATTATATTTTTAAATTATTATTTTAATGTTTCTATTTTTTCTGCAAAGGAATAATTTATAGGTTTGATCAGTCAAGGGCATAATTGTCATTAATGACGTTAGATCCTTCTCGAGGCACTTTAATTCTGTTACAAATGTTGGGGTAGTAGTGAAAAGTATGATTTATTTAAGTTTAGAACTTATCTTCCATTTCCTACTTGTCTCTATCTTATCCATTTCGCCTTTTACCAAAAAAAAACCCAACAATTTAGTCAAACTAAAGTAAAAATAAACATAAGTAGGAGTATTAAAAATTTTAGATACACAGTAGTCAGTAGTACGAAGGAACTGTTGCACTTAGTACCCTATACTGTTTTTTAGGGTGTACATCACGCTAAAGTATTTTTTATATATATAATTTTGAGCTTAATAATTTAGACAATTTTTAGTATTGCACAAATTTAAAAAATAATTTCATTTGTTAGATGCAAATATATATATATATATATATATATATATATATTATATAATATTGGACGTACTTAAAAAAAATACTTTAGGTATTAGATGCACCAATAAAAATACTTTATAGAATTCAATGAACTACAAAATATTTCAGGACATTTTATACACTTAAAAAAAAAAGGGTGTTAGAGCCTGTTTTGTGTTGGAGATAGAAAAATCCGTTCACGCAAATGGAAATAAAATTTTTCTTACAAACTTAACTCGTATATCATAAATTATGTTGGAAAAGCCGTTTATAACTTGTATAGTTAATACCATAAACAAAGGTTAGGCTAATGCGTTTACGAGATGGGTTCACATTAGGTGTTTGTCTTTATGTGCTTGTTACATGATTGTCCTTCTAATTAAAGGGATGAGACATTTTTATATATATATATATATATATATATATATATATATATATATATATGGGAAAAATACTTACCGTGTTGTAGGAGAAGTGTTTTTCATGTCATACACACACATTAATGAAATAATAAACCCATATATATATATATATAATACTAATTATATATATATGTGGGTTCCATTATTTCACGTACAGTATAATCTTCTTCTTATCATAAAACATAAGAAGTTTAAACCCCTATATATATATATATATATATATATATATATATATATATATATATATATATATATATTATTTTTAGATTAAATTATATGATGCTTTCTGAAATTTATTTTGCACCAAATATCTCAAATTAATTAGTTTTTAAGATACAAGTATTACAAGATAAATATTTCTGAATACAAGACTGAAAAGTAATTAATTTAAAATACTAGATTTAAAAAAACATTTGAAAGAGTAGTACTTACCTTTGGTCCTCATTATAGGAACACTTCTCTAGTATAATTTACACAACAAAAGTATTTCTATAATTTGGACTGGAAGAATATAATTTAATCTAAAAAATTAAAATAATATAAAAAATATAAAAAATGTCTTATGCCTTTAATTAAAGGGAAAATCCATCTTGGGGCCCTTTTTGGGAAAAAAAAAAATCCCAAAAAGGGCCCCAAGATTCTGAAAACCTTGAGAAAGAGCCCGCAGGGCCTTTTTGATTTTTCATTAAATGTTTTAGTTGTTAACTTACCGATATTGTTGTAAATATATTGTTTTAGTTGTAAAAATATTGTTGCAAATGTGACTGTTTTAGATGTAAACGGTGATATTGTTGTAAAATATTGTTTTAGTTGTAAAAATTTCATAAATTTATCCCAAAAAGGCGCTACGGGTTTTGAAATCTTAAATTTCTTTTTAGGATTTTTTTCCTAAAAAAAGCCCCAAGATAGATTTTCCCTTAATTAAAGGGACAGACGAGCACCTTATGTGCTTATTGGATAACGATCGCTTTCTACCTCGATTTTGACGACTTATTGCTGTTGTATTCCTACTCCATATCATTGATGACAACGTACTCTTTAATTCCCTTCTATGTGAGTCGTGGCACCATATCATTGGTTGAGATACAAACCACGGATGGACATGTGGACCAATGGATTCCAAAAAGTACGTACTATAAACTTAAATTTAAAATAAAAAGAAACGTAAGTAGTATATATCGGGAGCAGGTCCTCTCACAGTCCCCCTCTACCCATCTCTCTCGGCCAGATCTCTACCGGTCCGATCCAGATTTTGGACAAGAAGAAGCGATCCCATCCAATTTTTTTTTAAAAAAAATTTATGGACTTGGATTGGATTAAGATTTGGACGGTTCAGATGAGACTGTGAGGAATGGGAAGATGGGGGACAATGAGAGGACCTGGACCGTATATATCGTGTAAAATTACAAAAAGGAATGTTCTGGCAAGAAAAATTACAAAAAGGGATGGGATACTGTGTGGCATGGGCTTTTCATGCTTCGGCTAAATCCCATCATATGCGATCGAGCCGGTGGGACCTGATTTCCCCAAGATAAAGAGGCATTGGGAAATGGGAATGAATATATTATTTTGGGTCCTAAAAATATTTATTTACATAAATATTGACATTAAATTCATCTCACATATATAAGATTTTCTTAAACAAAATGTAGAATCATGTTCATAATATATTAGACACTTCAACTAATTTATCAGAAAAAAAAATAGTTAACTCATTAAATACGTATTTCATTAAAAAAATTAATTTTACTCAAATTAGATTAGATTTCAAATAAAAATATATATATATAAAATCACATTTAATCATTAACTACATACAAAATTATAAATGAGTATTAATCACTCTCCAAATAACTTATATAAACTAGATAAAGACATTTATCAAAGAGTGACCTATCCCGTGGATTGGTTGCAAATTGCAATATTGACGTTTTCGAGGTTACACGCATTACTATTTCACCTCTTTTATAGTATATATCCTATTCACCAACGGTTGGGCCAGTGGAAGAACTTTGTGTCGGCTTAAGTAGATACCGGGTTGAGTCTTGTGAACGAAAAAAAAAAAACTGGGTGACTCTCCCACCATAACCATGTAGGGTGCGCGATGTGGGTTGGATCCGAATTAGTCGGGTTTCCGTGAACAGTGGGCAAGAAAAAAAGTATATATCCTATTCCATTCTATCCTAATTATAGAATAACATTTGAGAGTTGAGTTTAATCCTAATTATAGGACAAAGTTCTAATTTTTGTCAATTTCTTCCTACGGATATTATGGAATTTGGTCCGTCTAATTTAATCTTAAAAAGTAAATAATTTTTAGATAGTTTAAAATAAAATAATAATTATTTAAATTCGAATTCAAAACTAAATCTTAAATCTACTCGAAATCACATCCTAAATCCTAATCATAATAATTATCCCATAACCAAACCCGATTTTCTATAAAGAGATTTATAAAATATTAAAATTATCTGGATTTGATTACAATTATAACTTTTTTTGTTATATTATTTAGTGAATTTTAGATGTAATAGACACTCGTATTCCACGGAGCACTTTCTCCTACTTGATAAAAACTTCAAAGGAATCTAGTTACATATCCTCCTGAACTTTATTTTATTCCCTAACCCATATTCTGATAGAACTTAAGGAAATTAATAGAGAAAAAGGGAAATCTAGAGATAGGATCTGTAACTCTAACCAATACACAATAATTTCTTATAATGTTCTTCACAATTTTTCATAAAACACATTACACATATTTATAGACTTCAATACTGATAACTTCCTATAATAACTCTTACTTAAAGAGAGAAGATAATAACAACTTCTCTAAACTGTCATAAATTGACCAGAACCACTTCCTAACATCTAAACATGTGTGTAGGAAACCTGGATCCCTAACAATACCCTCCCCTTGAAAATCAGCCTTGTCCTCAAGGCGGGAAGAAATAAATTTCAGCTAAATTTACATTGGCAAGTTGCTCATCTTTCAAGATTTCAGGCGTCTTTCCTGTATCTTTGGTAACCTCCATTATTTGCAAAGTTGATGATCTGCAACTATGTCCAAGTGCATAACGTTGCCCACATCTGAAACACAATCCTTTTTCCCTCCGATATTGTCGTTGGGGATCAGTAGTTGCCGAGAATTGCGTGATCAGAAGATGATTTTGATTATTCGTGGATGACGGTCTATTAAAATAAGCACCCGAGTGATTATTGTTGGCGGAAGATTCCCAAGGCTGATGTGGCGCAACATTTTTAATATCTCACCAATTATTCGAATTATATGTACCCTGCAAAAACTGATCCGAGACTTGTGGAAACTGATTGCGTTGAACAGATCTGATAGGCAGCTGATATTGGGCTTTTGCTTCAAACTCTAAGGCCAAACTTACGGCTTTATACACTTTATACACGGTTCAGGGTTTTTGTATTTTTACGTCCGCTTGTAACTCCTCCTTTAAACCATTGATGAAGACACCCAAAAGACAATGCTCGGGCCATCCCTGGACTCGAGATTGTCGACGCACAAATTCTTGCTTATATTCAACCATAATACCAATCTGCTTAATTCCACAAAGATGAACGTCTGGGTTCTGAAATTCTGCAAGACCAAATTGTTCTTGGAAAACCTACATCAATTCTTCCCAATATCTTATAGTTCTTCCCGAAGAAACCCAAGTAAAAGTGTCCAAGGCGTCACCCTCCAAATTCGTTGCTGCTACATCAACTTTCAAATCTTCAAGTGTTTGCTAATATCGAAAATATTTTTTTGCTTTTAAAACCCAGCCTCGAGGATCGCCTCCTTCATATTTTGGAAAATCAACCTTCGAATAAGGGCGTTTAGAAGGATTTTTTCTCCACCAGGGATTTTCCATATTAGCCTCATCTTATTCATCTTGTTTAGCATAAATCTCCCAATGATTATAACTTGTTTCTCCACAATCCATCGGTGCCTTCTGCTTCTTCAAAGAATTAATTTTTGAGTTCATCATATTTAATTGCGCAAGAATGGCTGCCAGTTGTTGTTGATTGGACATCGGATGCATCAGTGGTGGCTGTTGCACCATAATTACTGCAGGGTCATTTTGCGGATTGGGGTGGGGTGGGTTTTTTGGATTTTGGGTTGGCTGTAATGGGGAATTATTTTCATAAGAAGAAGTTCGTGTGTTCACCATGGTTTCTAACAAGTCCAAAGATCACTGCTTTGATACCAAATAATAAAACTTAAGGAAATTAGGAGAGAAAAAGGGAAATCTAGAACCAGGATTTGCAACTCTAGCCAATACACAATAATTTCAAATAATATTTTTCACAATCTTTCATAAAACATATTACACATATTTATAAACTGCAATACTCCTATAATAACTGTTACTAAAACAAAAGATAAGATAATAACAACTTTAAATTGTCATAAACTGACCAGAACCGCTTCCTAACATCTAAATATGAGTCAAGGACACCTGGATCCCTAACATATTCTTTTTTATTTAACAATATAAACTAATGGCAACGGTAGTTAAATAAAGTGAACATGTTATGAGCCATCTGTATCTTACAACCGCGACTTCACTTGCTCCATAGGGGCACTCTGCAACACAAGAGTACAAATGCAATTAGAGGCCAATACTAATTACTGGCAAAGTCTTGTATAGAAGCATGCAGAAAATAAGCACTTGATCCAGACTTCCTGGGACTTACACTGAGAAATCAGAAAACCACCAAGATGCAAAAAGCAGGGAATAATTTCTAGCCAACTATACCTTAAAAGACAAGTACTAAATGAATACAACTTCTCAAGGTAGTTGGAAACTGCATTAAAAATTTTGAAGATCCAACGATGTGATTTTAAGACAAATAGGTCTTTTTGCTCCGCAAGGATTTTCCAGGTGTCCAATTTAAAAGCAGTCAAGAGTGTAAAAAGGATTTGACACTTTTAGCTTTGAGTAGTACATGCATTATATGTGTCTTCACTAGTCGATGATTTAAACATAACAAATGAGGTTCAGGTTTCTCACCGGAGGAATTTCCTTGGCAGCTCTTGCAGCCAGGTAAGAACAAGGCTTGAAAAACTCTCCATAAGACTTTGACCATTCCTCTAATCTTGAGTATATGTATTTGAATCCAAGCGAATCGGCCCAGAACATGATGCCTCCCCTAATAAAGATATTTCTCATAAGTCATGACAAGAATTACAAACTTCCGGAACAGTGAGCCAACTAATTCCAAGTGACAAACCTGTATGGTGGGAAACCCATTCCCATGATGGCTGATATATCAAGATCTGCTGCTTTGACCGCGATACCTTCATCAAGTACCCGACACGCCTCATTCACCACGGGAAAGAAAACCATCTCTATGATGTCCTTCATAGGTAACTTGACAAGCTGTCCAAATCCAGATCCACAAAGTCATTTTCAGTATGGTTTATCTTCCACTAGCCAATATAGCATAATTTACAGTTAGGATAGGTAAAAGACCTTAGGATCAATATTGACGCCAGAAATGCTCCTAGCGTTCTCAATGTAATTCTTTAACTCAGGATCAGGACGAGCCTTGCGCTTATCATCGTACAAGTAAAAGCCTTTACGAGTGGTTTCACCTGTTAGAACAACAGGATTATCAAAAGGTGCACTTGAATCCATTTTTATATTTCTATTCCAGACACAGATTTCCCAAGAATTTAATACTAGAAGATATGACACAAGTAAGAAATGATCATTACCAGCTCTCTTATCCTCTTGCATAAGGGGAAGAATCATTGATTTATAAGTTCGCTCAGGAAAGTTCTCAATAAATTGCATTGCAGTTGCAAATGCCACGCCAAAGCCAACTAGGTCAGCCAACCTACATAAAAATATTTGACAAATTAGAGCTTCCAAGAAGCAACCATTAACAGGGTGATTGTATCTGAATAGAAGTACCTAAAAGGTCCCATGGGCATTCCAAATTTCACTACTGCCCTGTCAATCTGATAGACATCTACGCCATGTTCTACAAGCAAGAAAGCTGCTTGTGTATATGGAAAGAACATCCTGTTGACAGCAAAGCCAGTACAGTTTCCAACCACCACCGGAGTTTTCTTTATGTTTTTTCCAATATCTAGCAAGTCAACAATTACTTGTGGAGAGGTCTGCTTCGTACGCACAATTTCCAGAAGTGGCATGACATGTGCCGGACTGCATTAGCACTAGTCAAATTGTTTACTCAGATAGCCACCACAGAACACACAACTTACGAATAGTATGCACATACGTAATACATACCTAAAGAAATGAGCTCCAACAATACGATCTTGAGACCTGGTCTTCTCCCCAATTAGATTCAAGTCAATCGTGGAAGTGTTACTTGCCAATATACAGTGAGGTGCACAATACTTTTCAAGATCAGCAAATATCTGTTGCTTTAAAGAAACATTCTCAATAACAGCCTGTTCAGACATCAAATATGCAGAGTCTATAATTTGTCCAATTTTGGATAAAGTCTAACCATTATCAATGATGGAATTAACACTCGAGCACCTTACCTCTATCACCAAGTCTACATCTCTGAAGCTCTCATAATCAAGGACACCTTTAAGGAGAGAGAGAGTCTTTTCAAATTTTTCTTGAGTCATCTGCCCTTTTCTGACACGGCTCTGTAAATTTGCTGAACAAAGAGGAATGAATGCTACGTGAGAAAAACATAACTTAAAGGAATAAAGAATTTAGTTATAGTTGAGCAATGAGAAGAGAGAACAAATTTACAAGAAATATGACTCAACTCTAACCTTTAACCCTGTTAACACCTGCATCCAAGAACTTCTCGTTTACTTCCTTCAAGATGACAGGATAGTTGCTGAGAACTAGAGCTGTTGCTATTCCAGAGCCCATTAATCCTCCACCAAGGACGGCAACCTTTCCCACTAGTCTTGGTACAAGACCACGATCAGTAACCCCAGGTACCTATCCACGCCAAGTATTCAAAATTTGTACACAGAACTTTACAGGAGAAGGTAGGACTCAGAAACAGTCTAGCGATATTCTAGATTCACAAACTGATAGGAACCAGCCATTATTTGTATTTTATGTTTTATTATGTGTCTTGTGTTAAATGTTACATGTGTTTAGTGTTAGTTACTGTCAGTTTCATATGGACAGGACAAGGTAGTTATTTTCAGTTCGTGTTAGCCTATAAATATCATACATGTATTCTACCAGAATCATGGATCAATGAAAGTATTATTGAAATAATATCTCCTCTCTTTCCTTAGAACTCATATTCTAGTTCTAGTCTCTCCTTTCCTCTCTCATCCCTCTTTTCTTCTCTCTTCTCTCCTCTAGAGTTCGTCTTCTTCTCAACTCTCTTTCTTCCCTTATTTCTATTTCGTTTTTCCAGGTTCTAACACAAACACCATTTTACCTTTACTAACATGAAATCTCAAGCCAGAGCACGGTACTGAACAAACTTACAACATTAATTATTTTCTTTGGTTAAGATGAGTCATAATTCATTAATTTCACAGTTTCAAAACAAACATTGAAAAACTAATTGAAACAGTATTTGTATGAAAAATTGAATCTATCAACATCAACAAAAGTAGTTCAGGCATAAGATGAAAAAAAAAAATGTAAATGTAAAAAGCATTATATTGCAAAACTTCCATCACCCTTAATGGAACATAATATCTGTTAGGAAATATTCATAATTAGTCATAATGGGCCTATTAACTCTAAGGCCATCTCTTGTGTATATATATCCCTCTTGTGAACATGAATATTTACGAAATTCAGATTATATGTTCCTATTTTTCTACATGGTATCAGAGTAATAGGGTTCCGATCTGAACCCGGAGTTGTTTTTTTTTTGTTCACTTCTGTTTTTACGGCGACACAGTGCGTGAGAGAGAGGGTTACGTCTCTGTGCTTGGTTTCTTCTCAGTACACGCGCCCCACCATCTAACTCTACACCCTCCGATCGGCCTATCCCCAGAGGTCCGATCACCTTCTAATGGCGCGTGTGATCTCACGCGCCACGCTGCCGCTCGCCGGAAATTACACACGCCGGCGCGTGGGGATTTTCTCCGGCGAATTTTGCGACGCTGCTTGCTTTGCCGTGATCGACTCTGTGAACCCGGTTCATTCTGGGTGGTTTTGTGTTCATTCGATGAGGTTTGCAGATCTGGGTTCATTTTTCTCATCGCTGGTCTGTTGTTTCAGGTCTGGGTTTGTGCGTTTTTCAGCATCTTCTGGTTGAGTTCTCTTCTTTTTGCCTCTAGTGTGAGGTGTTTGACAATTCCTTCTTGTTTGGTGGTCACTCATTCATTCTTTATCTCCGGTGAGGTGTTTTGGTTGGTGTTTGGTCTCTTGTGAGACGTTTGGAGAATTGTGCCGTTTGGTGTTAATCTCTTGTGAGAGGAGAATTGTTTGGTTGCTGTTCTCTTCTTTTTCTTGGTACTATCTTCTTTGGTGAGGCTTTCTGCTCACTGTTGGTGCTCTTGCTCGGAGAGTGTGTGTTGGTTGCCATCTTGATTATTTGTTGTTTGGTACTTCCTCCATTGTTTGTTGTGGTGCTCAACTTGCTCCTAGTGAGGCTCGATGGCTGCATCTACGTCTAGTTCTTCAATTGCTCTTGGTACAGGTAATATTGCCTCTAGTTTTGCTACTTCTTCCTCGAAGTGGATCATCGATTCCGGTGCTACTGATCATATGACAGGTAATCACCATTTGTTTTTCTCGTATGCACCTTATGCCACTCCTTCTAGTATAACAATTGCCAACGGTTCTTATTCTCGTGTTCTTGGCTCTGGCACTGCCCAACCTACCCCATCTGTTTCCTTATCCCATGTCCTTAATGTCCCTAACCTTGCATTTAATCTTTTGTCTCCTAGCAAACTCACTCAACAATCAAATTGTTTCATCACTCTTTTTCCTGACCATTGTTTGATTCAGGATCTCATGACGAAGCGTGTTATTGGTAGGGGCTATGAATTTGGCGGCCATTACTTCCTTGAGATCAAGTACCACGTTCAGTTGCTTGCTCTGGTGGTTCGTCCCCTTTTGACATTCATTGTCGTTTGGGTCATGTGTCTTTGTCTTCTTTGAAGATGATGTATCCTCAATTCCATCATTTGTCGTCTTTAGAATGTGAGTTATGTCAGTTTGCTAAACATCATCGTGTTCATTTGGCACCTCGCGTTAATAAACGAGCTGCGTCTCCTTTCAATTTAGTCCATTCTAATGTTTGGGGTCCATGTCCTGTCGAGTCCAAGCCTGGTTTTAAGTACTTTGTTACTTTTGTTGATGATTTCTCTCGTACCACTTGGCTCTATTTAATGAAAACTCGTTCAGAGTTGTTTTCTCATTTTTGCAATTTATGTGTTGAAATCCAAACTCAATTTGGTGTCTCTATCAAAACCTTACGGAGTGACAATGCTAAAGAATATTTTTCTGCCCAATTTCAAACCTATATGCTCTAGCATGGCATGCTTCATCAGTCCTCTTGTCCAGATACACCGGCTCAAAATGGTGTTGCAGAACGTAAGAACCGACACAGTGTCTGGTACTCCTGATGACTTGCCCATTGCCTTACGCAAAGGTAAGCGTACTTGCACCTATCCTATTTCTTCCTTTGTTTCCTGTAACCATTTGTCTCCTCCATCCTGTTCCTTCATAGCATCCTTAGACTCTCTTACCGATCCCATTACTCTCCAACAAGCCTTAACCCATCCTGGTTGGCGTGCTGCAATGGAAGAAGAAATGGTGGCCCTTGAAAAGGTTGGTACCTGGAATCTTGTTGATCTGCTTCTTGGCAAGAAGGCTATTGGGTGTAAGTAGGTGTTCACGATCGAAACAAAAGCTGATGGCACCTTGGAACGTTTGAAAGCTCGACTGGTTGCCAAGGGTTATGCTCAGACCTATGGTGTTGACTATTCAAAAAACTTTTCCCCTATGGCAAAGTTGTCCTCTATTCGCCTCTTCATTTTTAGAGCCTTGATGCAAACTTTAGGAGTATTGGATGTCTACAAGGCTTTAATTGCAATTTTTTGATGCCTTGTATTTAATGAATTATGGATGTTATTTAATATTTCAGTTATGGATATTTGACTATTTGTTATTTTGTTAAGACATATGATTGTCTTTTTAATTTTAAAACTTAAGTTGTAGACTTATATCTGAATATTCCGAAGTGTAGAATTATGGATTTTATTTGAAGTTTGCAATATCGTTTATTAGGTATGATCATGGTTATTAAGACCGGACCAGACCGGCCGGTTCAGACCGAAAACCGGCGAACCGGCCACGGAGCCGGTCCGGAAAAGCATAGAAACCGGGGTCACTTGGGTTTTTTTTTTCCCCAAAAAAGGTCGCCTGAAACCTGCGAGAAATAGAAAGAAAAAGAAGGAGAAGGAGGAAACATGAAGACATAGGAGGAGCCGGAAATCGTCCAAACGAGTAACACAGCCAGATAATCGGAAAGCATGAAACACAGAATCGGTGCACGGACAGACCTTCAAAGAAACTTACAGGGTGACGAAGAAGAGCGATCATTAGCTAGATCTGGATGGACTGAATGACGCCGGAGCACGGACGAAAGTACAATGAGTTTGGACTGAAAATCGAGTTTGAGAGATCTTCAGGAATGAACTGATAGCTTGAAACTCGATTCTGCAAATGAAATTGGTCATACGTCACTCATTTGATCTTTATCTATATGAGTTTTTTTTTTCAAACAAAAAGGATGGTACTACTACATAGTCCAGCCTGTGCTCGTCTTACGATGCGCTCTAAAGTCTAATCTAATGACTTAATACTAATAGAGCTCTAATATGTCATATCACAGTCTGCTTCCCAAACCATTATTTTATGGGAAATATAAATTCTTTTTTAAATTTTTTTATAATTTCATATTATTAACTCTAAAATTTTCATTTTCTTATCGGTTTAGACCTGGTTTGGCTCCGATTTGACTCCGGTCTGACCCACTAACCCTTGACCCAGTACCCCGACCGGTTCAATGACCGATCCGGTTTTAATAACCTTGGGTATGACTAAAGCTATTTTTTCACATAGGGTGTCGCAAGGTTACAGGGTATCGCCACTTGGGCAGGGAAGGGCCGCCCTGCCTAGCCTATTATTGCCCTGCCCACAAATTTTAGGGCTTCTATCGGGCAGGGCCGGGCACTGGGCTGCATTTTACTACCCAATGATCTCTTGGGTAGGGCATCAGGCAAGGGTCTCGCCCTGTGCTGCCCTGCCCATGAACACCCCTAATACGAATCATGGCCACAACAAGATTGAATGTTTTTGTGATGCAGATCATGCAGGGTCAAATGCTACCAGAAGATCCACCACAGGATATTGTGTGTTTGTGGGTGGAAATTTAGTATCATGGAGGAGTAAGAAGCAAGATGTGGTTTCTAAGTCAAGTGCAGAAGCTGAATATAGAGCCATGTCTCAGTCAGTACAGGAAATTGTGTGGATCCACCAGTTAATGAAGGAGGTTGGTCTTACCACGTCATTACCTGCGAAGTTGTGGTGTGCTAATAAAGCTGCTTTACACATAGCCTCCAACTCTATGTTTCATGAACGCACAAAACACATTGAAATTGACTGTCACTTTGTACGCGATAAGATCAAGGAGAACTTTATTTCTACGGGGCATGTGCGGTCTAGTGACCAATTGGCTGACCTTCTGACTAAAGCCTTAAATGGGACTCAGGTTAACTATCTTTGTAACAAGTTGGACTTGATTAACATCTATGCTCCAACTTGAGGGGGAGTGTTAGGAAATATTCATAATTAGTCATAATGGGCCTATTAACTCTAAGGCCATCTCTTGTGTATATATATCCCTCTTGTGTACATGAATATTTATGAAATTCAGATTATATGTTCCTATTTTTCTACAATATCAAATGGTATTAATTCTACAAAACCAAAGTTCAAAGCATGATTTTGGGAAATCTCAAACCAAAAACATAAAATGTAAAGATCGTATTACATTTTAAAATTTCCATTAAATTTAAATCAACACATGTAAAACAGTAATTTTCAGGAACCAAAGTCCAAAGTCTGTCTTTTGCTAGTAAGTAAACTTTATCCTTCTTTCCTCTTAATAACCAGAAAAACCCAGCAGAAATCTATTTTTCACTGAGGGAGAAAAATTGGGGAAATGATCCAGATGCTTCTTCAACAAACCTTAGATGTTCCCCGTTGGGCATAAAATACGTGAATCAAGCTCTTTGAAGTATCTGAATGCACCAGGACTTCAAAGGCTTCAGCTTCCTGCCCATATCAGACTCAATGTCAAACATACACGTAACTACAATATGAAGAGGAAAAGGAAATTATGGAGACAGATGACAACCTTCCATAGACCAGCACGAGGACCAGAAACTATTCCCTCTTCAATGACATCAATGCAAACCAAGGGGTGTTCAAGATTTGGAGCTCGTTTTTTAGTTTGACTCCTTGCGAAGTTCAATATCTCCCTTGCTTCCCCAAGTGGTTCAATTTTATCAGTCTTGTAAAGACTAGCAACCCATGGCCTTCGGCGTTCAAGGATATCCAGGGCCCACTGACGTGCAGTGTTCAACAACTCATTTGATGACACTACAGCATCTACAAGCCCCAAACTACAAGCTTCCTCCCCTTTAACAGGCTTTGATGTCTTAAATCATGAAATCAGGAAAGGAAACGAGAAATTAAAAGGAAGTCATAGGATAAGCACGTCACTGTGATTAATTATTAATTTAATATTTCTGTACATATATGATGTAAGTGAACAAGTATAAAATGCAGCATACCAAAATCATCTCAAGGCCCTTTGTCAAACCAACAAGGCGAGGAAGACGCTGCGTTCCTAATACAATTTATCAACTCCAGGTTAATAATAGAAAACAAACTGACACAAACAATTATCAATTAAATTTTTATCATGAACTAATGTTTATTCAGAGCATTATCACTAGACTACTAATATAATTCAAGGCCTAATTCACATAAGCTATTGAACTATGATCTTTATTATGAATTCTCATTGCTGTTAAAGCTAATACTGTAAGTAGGTTTCCACCTTTTAGAGTTCAAAGTCTACTAACAATACAAACTATTTACATAGGAGGGAATCAAAAGAGTAAGGCTTTGGCCCTCCAAAAACTTCAATGACATAGAGATTCTTTTTTTCTTCACATTTTATCTTTTATTTTTGCATAGTGGTACAATGATGCTATTTGTGTCCATATATGCATAGCAAGGAATCATGTGAGGAAAAATAACTGATTTGCCTACTCTTCTTCACCAAAACACAGGCCATTTCTGATAAATATGCATACTAAATCAAGAGAGAGTTGGCTATCTGTTGAACCATCACAAGGCCTTAACAAATGTTTAATTAGATTACAGTGTCATGTCCATGGTAGTTAAAATTTCGATTTATCATTGCGATTTTACGTTTTTACGATTTTTTTTCATTAAAACGATTTTACTAATTTTCCAAACACTTTTATGTTTTTACGTTACGATTTTACGTTTTACGATTTTTTATCCCTCTTCCGATTTTACGTAAGATCTCGATTTTAACTACCTTGGTCATGTCCATGCATATGGTTGGTCTTTGAATAGTATTAATGATTCTTGATTAGATGATAGATCACCTCTCAATGGTTTTGTTATTTTCCCATCCCGATGTGCCCAATATCAAATTTATTTGAACAAGAAACACAGTGAAGGAGAGAGGACTGAGAAGCAGGAGGAAGAAAACCATTGGATTTATGGAGGCAGAAGTCTAATTAGTATGGACAAGATCAGAGATAGACTAAATACCTCCAAATCCTGGAATTACTCCAAGTTGAAGTTCAGGTTGTCCTAATTGCGCATTTGGAGTTGATATTCGAGCATGGCATACCTATTAGAGGAAGAATAAGTGATACTTTGTTGAAAACAATAGAAACAAAATTGTTCAGCCTATATAATTTGAAACACATACCATTGCAACCTCCAATCCACCACCCAAGGCAAGTCCATCAATGGCAGCTACTGAAGGTTTCCTGGCAGCTGAAAAACAAAATGAATATTTAACATTGTACAACATAAAATGATGAAGAGGAGCTTCAATTAAAAAATAACAAAACAAAACTACCTTCAAGAGTATCAGTGAGCATTTCTATTGCTACGAAACCACGCTTTGGACGCACTGTGGAGAGCAAAAAGAGTGTGAGAATGAGTGGGGATGGCAGCTAGAGAATTTGCAATTTACCATAGCATATGGACCAAAAATAAATATTTTAAGTACCGGTTCCCCCCAGAATTTTTCCAAATACAGAAATATCAAAGCCACCAGAAAATCTGCCGTTTGCACCTGGCACAAGTAACAAAAGATTCAGGTGAGAGGTTGTAGTTATAAACCAGCTGGAAGAGAACTTTCTTTTCAATCCCAACAGGGGCATTCTATTTGATTTTCGTTTTCGACTACTTCAACTTTGTTCTTGTGCCACTACTTAAAAACTAACGGTATTCACGCGTTTCAATCAGATTGTAGAAAATACTGAGGCTGAGAACAATCTCCAATCTCCAAAACTCTGTTTATTCAAATTCAAATATTTTTGCAATACCTGTAACAACAATGGCCTTGACATCATCTCTCCGTAAAGCTTCTTCAAAACTTTCCTTAAGGCTATTAAACACTGAAGGAGACACAGCACCAGTTAAACAAGCAACAAACTATTTCATATAAATTTAGAACGAGGGAGTAACAGCAACATGTAGTATATATTTCAATTCATGTTCCAAACCTGCCCAAAATATTTGGATAGTAATTGAGGAAAGAAAACAATTTAAAATGCGCTTCATTGTACTTTAGCCATGAAGCGGCAGTAGAAGTTAACTCCAAAACACATTTAATTATTCTTCCTTCAAAGCATCCACCTTACTCTTAATAAAATAAATTACAATGGACAAACAACAATGCTACAGCCAAGAAAATAAAAAACATGGATACAAAATAGGAATTGATGAAACCACTTGACAATCGACAAGAGAATGGTCTGTTCCACAGATAACTCACTTTCTTTTGATCAAGCTGAACAGACCATTTTTCAAACTGGGTAATCGGTAGTTAACTCAATTCAATCAAAGCACACTAGTCAAAGGATATTGGTTTCTCCACAGAGAAAACTATCAATTACCCAGTGATCCCAAATAGCAAAGATTCACATGAATTTCTAAAACAAGGAAGGATTTACCAAAACTACGATAAGCCGAAAATTTTCAAAACAGAAGGAAAAAATGTAGGATGGGATAAGACCATACAAATAAACCGACAGATTATCACGACTCATGAATACCATCAAAAGAGAGGGAATTGACAGGAGGGTGGATGATTGTGATGACACCAACACCATCAGCTCCGACTTCCAAGACCGTTCGTCCCTGGGTTCCGCGGCTCATATTCTTCAGCGATTAGAGAAGTCTTCACTACGCGTCGAGGAGAAGGGATTTGCTTGGCGAATCAGCGAAGAATCAATATCATACATATATATATATATATATATATATATATATATATATATATATATATGTATAATGTCATCCCTCACATCGGCTCCTCTCGCATTTCACTGTTGCTAAGCCATTATTATTTTTTGATCAATATAACATTAAGAAATCGGCTTCACGAATCGGCTCCTTCACTTCACGGAACACTCTTCCTGACTACTTTTTCTTCTCTCTCACTCTACCTTCCTGTCACTCTTCCTCTCTCTCTCACGCTACCTGTCATTTGTCTACTCTCTCACGCTAACTTCTCTTTCACTCTGCCTTCCTGCTACTCTTCCTCTCTCTCTCACGGCTCCATTTTTTTTCCAAACCATTCCCTATATCACAGATTCTTGGATTTCTTTCTCTGTTTACTGATGCTAATCTTGGGAAATAGGGCTCTGATATGATGATCTTTATGATTCGTATTACGATCTGGATGTGCGAGAGGCCCTGAATCGGCTGCCTAGGGAGATTGTTGAACCATTCCCTTTTCTTATTTTTTGAAGCACAAGGATTGCGGAAGAAGGAGCTGTTCATCCTACGACCCATTGTAAAGTGTTGGCTCTCGAACCTCAACAGTCTCCTCAAGTTGTTGCCCAAGTAAATATTCTCAACTCCAGCTTATCATCGTCTCAGTCGGATCTCCTCACGGCCAAGCGCGCTGCTCATCTTCTCTCTGAACTCGCCGAGAATGGTAACCGTTTGCTTTTTTAATTTTCATATATGTCTGGAGTGAATGGTTACCAAGTCTGATGAGTTAGACCTTCCGGATTTTCTACATTTTTTCTGGCTTTTGTAAACTCATTTTTTCTTCTCTCTCTCACGCTACATTTGGGCTCTCCACCGGATCTGCTGTGATTCCGGTCTCAAACCATTCGTCCTCTGTATTTTGGTGGCGAGAAACAAGCCGGTATTCATGTTCAAACAGAGCCCATTCATCTTCTCGCTGATATTCTTTCGAAAAGATCAGATTTGATGAGCTTCGTCAGTGGCAAAGAGGTAGTTATAAACTCATTTTCCAACAAAATATGATTATTTCTTTATATAAATTTAGAATGTGCAGATATTGTTATAATCTAATCTAATAAAGAGCAAAGTGGGAGACTGATGTCGAACCCCTCCAAAACTTTTATGAATAAAAAAAAAATCTAATCTAATTTTTTGATCTTCCCTTTTCCTACTAAATGAAAGCTAGATTATAAACTTTTGTGTTTTCTTATTGTTGCAGGTTTTGTTTACTATTAAATGAAATTTAGAATGTGCAGATGTTCTCTAGATTATAATCTGAACAGCCAGTTCAGTGAGTAAGGGGAAAGAGAAGAATAGAACATGGAGAGAGAGAGAGGGTGAGATGGTGAAGTAATGCGGTTTGACAGTAAAGACAGTAAAAAGCGAAAAAGGGAACGCCAAGAAGAGAACATTCCATACAACATGGGTATTTTTTTTTTTAATCTTTCTTGAGATTGTGGAATGAACTTTTGGTTTCTTGTATGAGATTGGAGGGTTTTTTTTAGTACTTCTATGATTGGAAATTTAGAATGTGCAGATTTTTTGTTCATGCGTTTGAGTACTTAGTTTGATGATCAGAAGAAGCGAGGAAGGAGAGGAAGGAAAGGAATGGAAGTAAAAGGAAAGGAAAGGAATATTATGAAGGAACTTTAAAAATGTGACATGTTTGGTAAAGATTATGAAGGAACTTTAAAAATGTGACATGTTTGGTATACTAAGGAATGAAAGTTAGTTGGGAGAAAATGAAATGTTTGACATAAAGAATTTAATGTTAGTTAAAGGGGAAGATTATGTGAAATTCTCAGAATGCCCCTAAATTAAAAACGAAAGTGACCTCAATTAAAATGGCCACAGCAACTAAAAAAATGTGTAGTTGTGAGGTTGAAGAAGAGTATAGTCACAAGTTGACAATATGCATAAAAGTATATTTGTTTGAGAAAAGGGCAGTACAAAACATATCAATACCATACACAGAAAAGCCACATATTCACAGATGGAAGCAATTTTTCTTAATTTTCATTGAATGCAAGTTGTGTGAAAGCAATAAGAAAAATTACTTTTGGGCTTGTCAAATGCTACAAAGGGAAGAAAGAAATAAAAAAAAAATATGGAATTTGGTTTTTTCAAATGCTGTATAACAATAAACACACACTTGGACAAGAGAGCAGCAGAATCCAGAGGCACATAAATGATGTATTTGTTTTGATAGAAGGAAAAATTAGGGTATACTTGACATTTTACAATGGGAACATTAACTCAGATGTCAGGTTTAGTTGCTATCACTTGGAGCGTTCGAATGAAGTCATTAAGTTCAAATGTAAAAATAATCCTCATGTTACCCATTGGCTTACCATGGCAACGAGGACGTTTGAACTACTGGTACACTTTCGAACGTAGTGCTTTAAAATATGTTCAAGTTCGAACGAAAATTTTGACAGTGATTCTCTACTGCATAAAAGTGAAAAGGCTTCACAATTTCACATAAAAAGCTCGACATTAAAAGCAAGCCAACAAATTAGTGTGTGTAATAGTAAGGGAACGCATCACAGAGGAGAAACATAAATACCCATAAAAGAAAGAGACTCATATTAGAAAATTTCATTCAAGAGAAATCAAAGTGTCTGAAAATTGCTTCACGATACATTCAACAGTGGGTGTGTCCCCCCAACTCGAAGTCACAGTAAATTGTGTCTGGGTTCAGCTTCTCCTTTGTCTCCAACGCCCACTGTAGTTCCAAGCTTCTTCACCGACAGCTTCGTCCAGCTCGCACCTTCCTCGTGCTTTTAAAGAGGTGCAGTGTTTTTAAGGGGCCTTTTTGTCTGACATTTTCACTCTCCCGGGAACTTTTCGACCTCCCCGCCTCTTTCGGATGGAAAACACCTTCCAATGGTTGATGGAACTTTGACACTCACGGGAAGCATAGTTGATGGAAAACGCGCTCCTCAAACACGTTTTTTTCCAAGAGAAACTTGTTATATTCCCTTTCCATCGCTAGCTTTCACTCTAACAAACGGGGCCTTAATTATCTTCTGTTTAGCATGGCTTCCATGTTTTATTAAGTGAGCATTAAGAACGGGTTTTTCTCATTGAACGTGTTCTGTCCTTTTTAATATTATTTATAAAGAAAAAAAAAAAAGAAAAACATTTTCTCGCTCAAGAGGACGAGGGGAGCTGTGTGTTTATTTTTCTTGCTCAGAAGGGAGCTTTGTGTTTAGACTATCAAGGCTGGCTATGGTTTTTTAAAATGTGTTTTGTCTTATGGAGAAATCCTGAAATAGAGACGCGTACTGTATTATAAAGGGTACAAAGCAGTGAAGGATTAGAGACGCCTACTTTGTACTACCTCCGATTCTAATTATAAGGCATAGTTGATTTTATTTGGAGAGATTAAGGAAGTTTAAATAAGTTCTTAATCATTTTATATGTTGTATATTTTTAGATTATATATTAGTTTATTAGTCAAACTAATTACTTTGAAGAAAAAAATAAAAATAAAAATACTCTAAAAAAGTAATTTAATTAAACTTCCTTAATTTTAAAAAAAGTCAATTTGTGTTTTATAATTAGGACCGGAGGAAGTATCATTTTTTTTCAATCATATAACAATTGCTTGGTGAATGATGTTCTCGTGGGACATAAGTCTTTTGACAATTCAATCTTATAAATTGATGTAATATTCTTTATGATTATATGAATTAATAAAAAGGACTAAATAATTTGCCCCAATTATATACCAAAAAAAGGACTAAATAATTAATGTGTTTTGAAATAAACAAATATTTTATAAAAAAGATCAAATACACTTATTAATTAATATCTAATAATAAAAACTAGAGAAAATAATTTATAGGTTTGATCAATCAAGGGCGGAGTTGTCATTAATGACGTTAGATCCTTCTTGCAGCACTTTAATTTTGTTACAAGTGTTGGCGTAGTAGGTGACAAGTATTATTTCTTTGGGTCTAGAACTTACTATTTTCCATTTCCTACTTTTGTGTCTATCTTGTCCATTTTGCCTTTTACCAAAAAAACAACTAACCAAACAATTTAGTCAAACTAAAGTTAAAATAAAAATAAGTAGGAGTATTAAGAACGTTAGATACACTGTAGTCTATAGTCAGTAGGACCAAGGAACTGGTGCGCTCAGGACCCTAAAATGTTTTCTTAGGGCATACATCACTCTAAAATATTTTATTTTTATTTTTAATTTTACACTTAACAATTTAGATAGTTTTTGTTATTGAATAAACCTAAAAAATACTTTTAGGTGTTAGATGTAAAAAATAAAAGTTTATAATAGGGATAAGGAGCGATTTTTTACGCATGTGATTCTAAAGAAGCCAATTTGCGAGATTTGAAGAAAAATACTGCGTAATTATGTTTTGGGGGCGTCCAACACTATGTGGATTAGTTAACTAACGGTCAACGGTTAACTTGGATGGAAATGAACGAAGAACTTAGGTGAAATTACACTTTTGGGCTTAGTTTTAGGTGAAATTACACTTTTTTTACCCCCTAATTTTAGGTGAAATTACATTTTTGCCCCCTAGTTTTAAATATTTTTTTAAAAAATAAAATACCCCGGTGGGTCCCGCCGGGGTCCCACCGACGGTGGTTGCCGGCGGCGGTGGGGCCCACCGGGGTATTTTAGTTTTTTTTTTTAAAAAAATATTTAAAACTATAAAAGCAAAAGTGTAATTTCACCTAAAACTAGCAAAAAAAGTGTAATTTCACCCAAGTTATTGTTCATTTCCATCCAACTTAACCGTTGACCGTTAGTTGATTACTAACGCCATGGGCTTTGACGCTTCCTAAAAAAACATAATTATATGTGTATTTTTTAAGCCCAAATAAATCTCGTCTTTGAAGGCTTCCTTGGGATAAATCACATGATAAAATCGCTTCATTTACCCTTTATAATATTGGATGTATTTTAAAAAATTACTTCAGATATTAAATGCACCGTGCACCAGTAAAAATACGTCATGGTATAAATTAAAGTGCTTTACAAAACAAGTAGGAGTATTAAGAATGTTAGATGCATTGTAGTCAGTAGGACGAAGGAATTGGTGCTCTCAGTACCCTAAAGTGTTTTTTAGGGTATACATCACTCTAAAATATTTCTTCTATAATTTTACACTTAATAATTTAGATAGTTTTTGTTATTGAATAACCCTAAAAAATACTTTCAGGTGTTAAATGTAAAAAATAAAAGTTTATAATATTGGACGTACTTAAAAAAATACTTCAAGTACTAGGTGCATCAATAAAAATACTTCATGGTATAAAGTACATTACAAAATATTTCAGGACACTTTATACACTTTAAAAAATATTTTAGGGTACTAGATGCATTTTAATCCAATAATTTGAGTATGTTTGGGTTGGTGGTGGAAAAGTTTGCTAAAGGAAATAGAGAGAAAATTCTTCTCACAAATTTACCTCGTATATTGTAAATCATGTTGGAAGGCAGCTTTTACCGTTAATCTAAACCAGCAAAAAATGGTACAGGCAAAGGTTAGGCTGACGCGCTTACAGTGCCACGCGAGATTAACGATCGCCTTCTACCTCGATTCTGATGACTTAT
Organism: Acacia melanoxylon; assembly: GCA_019022615.1. NCBI lineage: Eukaryota > Viridiplantae > Streptophyta > Magnoliopsida > Fabales > Fabaceae > Acacia > Acacia melanoxylon. Next base: position 7,559,268 of record JAFJYJ010000011.1, read on the forward strand.
TGCGGTTGGATTCCTATTCCCTCATGTCCTAATTATAGGAACACTTTTGTAGTGTAAATTGCTCTATAAAAGTGTTCATATAATTAGGACCGGAGGTAGTAATAAATGACAAAGTACTGTGAATTCCCTTCTTTGTGATCCGTGGCGCCATATCATTGGCTGAGACATTTGTAAACCATGCGTGCACAGGTGCATCAAATCATCAATGGACTCCAAAAAGTACTGTAATAAACTTAAATGTAAGATAAAAGAAAACATACTACTGGTCCTATTTATACAACCTCTACTCCTTATTATAAGGTACCAACTAGTAAGTACATTTGGTCCTTTTTATAAGGCACTTGCTTGTTCCTAAGATTGATAAATAAGTATTAATTGCAATATTGTGGCAATTAATATAAGGTACCAACTAATAAGATTGATAAATAAGTATTAATTACCCTCATAATAATTTATAAAGGGAACCAAGGGCATTTATCAAGGAGTGGCCTATATGGTGGATTGGAGGCCGTAGATAAGGTTGCAAATTGCAATATTGACATTTTCGAGGTTACCTGCATTACTATTTCACCTCTTTTATAGAGTATCACTCTATCTTATTTATAAGTCTAGTTTTGATCAAAAAATTTGATCATATTTATAAGTCCAGTTTCATGTAATAAATAAGATTGTGACAATTTTACCCATATTAATTGTACTCATGAAGATAGAGAGAAAAAAAACAGTTGAAAAATACTCAATCATAAATAAGGAAAAAGTTGAAAATTTACCTCATAATCATTGAGTTAACTACTTTTCCTTGGTATGTGAGATTTGGTCAAAATAGACTTATAAATAGGATCAGAGTGGTATGTACTATGTTTGGAACACGTTTTATTTTTTTGGGGGGTTTTGCCATACCACCATTCCTTACAGAAAGGCCTAAGAAGAGGTCTGTTAATAATTGTGATTAGAAGAGAAAATATGAAGAAAGAATATGAAATAGAGAAGATGAAGAATAATCAATTGTATTAACATCAAAGAGCAATAAACTCTAACCCATAAGGGTATTACAACCAAGAGCAATAAGCTCATTGCTTCATACAATGAGTAACCCATAAGGATTATCTCTAATCAACAAACCCTAACTCAGGGATCTAGGAGGACTTCCTCTTTGGGGAGAGACTCAAATTAACCTCTCTCTAATATGGTGAGCTCCACACTCAACACCCTTTCACTTTGATGACGCCCACACCTAACACACTCTTCATAATAGTTGAGACCATCTATTTATAGACTAGGCCTAACTAACTAACAACTAATCAACTAATCCCTTATATTTCTAACAGGTCCCAATTTAAAATAACGGGCCTCTATAAGTAATGCCCTTTTCTTCTAACCCAAATAAGTCCAATTGTTACCCTACTATGGGCATCATTGTTCTCTGCTTGTTTTAATGAGGTGTTTTGGTTTGTTGACCTGAAGAAGTGTTTATCCTTTGCTGGACGAAAAAAAAAAGAGAAAAAAAATTACACATCAAGACTCGAGTTGCTCAATATAACAATATAATTAAAAATAATCATCGAAATCTTAGGAGTTGATTAAAATAAATATATAATCTTGAATAAAAATTGGAAAAAATCGTAGATAAAGTATGATGCAAAATGAAAATTTCATGCAACGAATCGGGTCTTTTAGATAACTCATAAAAAAGAAGAAGAAGAATATAGATAAAATTTATATTACTTAGATTTTTCACTCATGGAAAAATTGAAGAATCGGGCTGATAAATAATTATAAGTAAATTAATTCTGACGGTAATCTTATACTACCTCGGGTCTTAAATATAAGACATAGTTGATTTTTTTTGAGAAATTAAGGAAGCTAAATTAGTTACTTAATTATTTCATTTATAGTGTATCCTTAGATTATATATTAGTTTATTAGTTAAACTAATTAGTTTGAAGAAAAATAAAAATAAGAATACTTTAAAGTAATTTAATTAGCTTTCTTAATCTCTCCAAAAAATTTAACTATGTCTTATAATTAAGACCGGAGGAGTAATAATTATTATAAAAATTTAAAATAGAGGACAAAGTATAATTGGCATTCTAATATCCAACGAGTTTTCCCATTTTTTTTCAATAAATTCCAGCAACGTTGTTAACAAAAATGAACTTACAATTGCTTGTAGTCTTCAAGAACAATACGAAAGGCAATCATAAAGTAGGAGCACTAACTAATAACGCAATTTTAATTGGCTGAAAGTAAAAAAAAAAAAAAAAAAAGGCATAAAACTTAAGCCAAAGATAGTCTCATATTCTTTTTAGGGAATATATTCTCAATAATCCCGACTGACACATTTCTTTTTCTTATAAAATAGTAAAAAGAATATCTCTATTTGGATTTGTTCTGACTAAAATAAAGTTAACCATTTTGGTTTTTCCTTTTTTGTCACCCATTTCGATTTTTTCAAACGTTAATCATAAGTGGAGAGGGATAATAAATCCATTTAAAAATGTTCGTATGTGTTCAGGCCCACCCACATATTTGGTTATCTAATAAAATACTTTCGGTTAATTATAAAAATTTAGTTGTTTTTTTGAAGAGATTAAGGCCTATTTAATTTAAATTAGGCTTAGAGTATTTTTATTTTTTTCTTCAAACTAAATAGTTTGGTAATAAACTAATATATAATATAAGAAAATACAATATATGAAATGATTAAGAACTTATTTAGCTTCCTTAATCTCTAAAAAAAAAATCAACTAGCTCTTATAATTATGACTGGAGGTCGTAATAAACAATGAAAAATTATTTACGGCTAAAAAAGATAATAAAAATTTTAAAATTCAAACAATTTGATTTTGTTTGGCCAAAAAAAAAAACAATTTGATTTTGAAAACGTTTTTTTTTTTACCACCAATTTATTGAAAATAAGTTATGATCTACCTATATGCCAAAGATCAGGAACGGTTTAAATAATAAAAAATACTTGCTCAAAATATTTCTCGATGTCCACATTTTAGTCGACTAAACCAAGGTTTAGTCGACTAAAACGCGGGAAAGATGATTTTTTTAGAGACCCAGCGATTTAGTCGACTAACCCAAGTGATTTTAGTCAACTAAATCGCAACAAGTGTTTTTTTTTTTTTTTTTTTTTGTGAAACCCGAAATTTAGTCGACTAACCCACTGGGTTAGTCGACTAAATCCGACGAAGGGTTTTAAACCCCCATTTGCATCATTATGGAGCTCTTTATCATATAGCAACCTTCCCCCTAATACTCTCTCTTTTCTCAGTTTGTAGTGCGACCCATCAAAGTTTAATCTCATTCCACCTTATTCAAGGTATTATTGTTGTGTAATCGTTGTAGTTTCATTTTGTTCGGCTTTTCTTTTTTGTTTGTAATAGTCTCTAATTTTTCAGTTCGTCAAAAAAATCGCTTTTTCAATTCGTAAATCGCGTGACGAGGGGTAAAAAAGCGATTTCTTTGACTAAGCGAAAAATTAGGGAGACTATTAATTTCTTTCTGTTTATTATTAATTAATAATACCCTTTTCTATTTGTTAGTAATTAATAATACCTCTTTTTATTTTTTTATTAATTACTAACTCCCTTTTTAATTTATTCCCTTTTTTTAATAATAATAATTATCTATTTTATTATTATTTATTTATTCTATTTTATTACCTATTTTTTCCTAATAACAATAAAAATTATTATTATCATTATCATTATTTATTATTATTTCTCTAAAAAAGATTTAAACTCTCGGAGCTTATTTCAATCTTTAAATTAGGATTTTAAATAAAAATTAACAACATAAAAATATATTTTATATCATATATCTATATTTGTAAATAATATTAAAAATGAAATAATATAAGAATTATGTTAGATTAGATTTTATGTTGATTTTATCTTTTTGATTTCGTGATATTAGATCAATGAAATAGGGATCTGTTTATATTTAGGAGGTTATTTTATTGATCTAATATCATGAAATCAAAAAGATAAAAAAATACTCAACTCCTCCCCGATATATAATAAGATTATCTAATTTTTCATTCTTATATTATTTCATTTTTAATATTATTTACAAATATAGATATATGATATAAAATATATTTTTATGTTGTTAATTTTTATTTAAAATCATAATTTAAAGTATTGAAATAAACCTCCGAGAGTTTAATCTTTGGTAGAGAAATAATAATAAATAATGATAATAATAATAATAATTGTTATTGTTATTAGGAAAAAAATAGGTAATAAAATAGAATAAATAAATAATAATAAAATAGATAATTATTATTATTAAAAAAGGGGAATAAATTAAAAAGGGAGTTAGTAATTAATAAAAAAATAAAAAGAGGTATTATTAATTACTAACAAATAAAATGGTATTATTAATTAATAATAATAAGGATAATTAATAGTCTCCCTAATTTTTCGTTAGTCAAAAAAATCGGGCTTTTTTACCCTCTCGTCGCGATTTAAGTCGAATTGAAAAAGTTTCGATTTTTTTTGACGAACTGAAAAAATTAGAGAGACTATTACAAACAAAAAAGAAAAGCGAACAAAAAATGAAACTACAACGATTACACAACAATAATACTTTGAATAAGGTGGAATGAGATTAAACTTTGATGGGCCGCACTACAACCGAGAAAGAGAGAGTATTAGGGGGGAAGGGTTCTTTATATGATAAGAGAAATGGGGGTTTAAAAAACCCTCTCCGCGATTTAGTTAATCGACTAAATATTGGGGTTTTTAAAAAAAAAAAAACACTGTTGTTATTTAGTGACTAAAATCACTTGGGTTAGTCGACCAAATCGCGGTCACAATTATCTCAAAAAAATCATCTTAAGCGTTTTTCGACTAAACCTTGGTTTGTATAAAAGAAAAAAAATATTTTGAAATAAATTGGTAATTAATTATTTAAAAAGTAAATTATATAGGACGTTATAAGTGTTTATGCACATAAACTAAGACAACATATCTCTCATATAGTCACATACTTATCAAGAATGATTGAAATGTTGATTTTGAAGGATTTAATGAATATTCCAGAGCACAATGAAATAGAAATAAATAAAGAACACAGCTTTGCCAAATTAATTCCCCGTCTCCACCCAAATTGAAGAAGAAAATCGAAGAGAGCAGGGAAACAAGAAAAAGCAATATATTCCAGGGTGTGGCACAAGTCTCCATTTATGTATTTAAACAGAATCACAAGAAATCAAATTATTCTGCTCTGGACCTTTCGTAAGCAAGTACAATCAAAGAGACTCACTCAGTCTTCCTCATCGCCTCCCACATTGGCTATAAGGTTTCCTTAACCTTCATCCTTTTTTCTTCAGTAAAAAAGCGAAAAAGGTAAAATCAAAGTGCCGAGAGAGAGGCAGAGATGAACGACGACACGAAGAAGAGCATTGTGGGGCCTCTTATGGCGAAACCCAACTCCGAAGATCGGAAGCTGTCATCGGCGGCGGCGGCTACACCCACCCCTACCAAGAAAGTCATCATTAAGAGTGCTGATATGTTGCCCGACATGCAGAAAGAGGCCGTTGATATCGCCGTCAATGTTAGTTTCCTTTTCGATTCTTTCTGTTTTTCCTGCATTTGCTTCTTGTGTAATTTCTTCTGGGGTTTTCCTCTGGGCTTGCTTGTTTTTGCTCTGTGGGTTCAAGATTCCTAGTTTTTTTGGGGTGAATTAGGCATTCGAGAAGCACAACATAGAGAAAGATGTTGCCGAGCATATAAAGAAGGAGTTCGATAAGAGGCATGGACCTACTTGGCATTGCATCGTCGGCCGTAATTTCGGTACTCTTCTTCTGGACTTTTTTCAAGATTTTCCTTCTTGTACTTGATGTTTAATCGCACTCCCCTTCCCAAAAATGGAGTAGATCTAAGCTTAAAGTAGGTCTTCGTTTTAATCCTTACTTGTTCTGTGCCGCTAATTTGGTTCCTGCTCTTTAGGATTATAAGTTAGAAGTAATGCTAGCACTTGGTTTTTCCACTTTCCCTTCCATCTGTATATACTGTTAGGCAGCTTCGTCATACTAATTTGGCTTTGCCTTTTAATCTCTTCTTCCCCCCCACAATAAAAGCCTAAGTTGAAAGATTGTAAAAAGGCATCTGGCTTAGTTTGACTCTTTAAGTACTTATCAACTTACGCACTTTGCTGATGGACAAACCACAATTGCTATGTGGTTTCAACTGCATCATGAAGGCAACTCGTTTAATGATCATTTTCCTTCTCTTTTAGTTTGCAAGTCTTGGCAGCACCTGCCAGCCTGCTAGGTGATGATGTAGCAAATAAGTAACAACTTCTTCTTCCATGCTTGACGAACCTTTTATAGGGTATACAAGGCAAATAGTGCCTACATGAAAAAGCTACATTAGATACTGCTGTTCCATCCCTATGTCCTATGATTGGAGACTCTCAAAACTGATAATTCACTGGGCGAAGGAAATGTGATGTTGACACATGAATAGCCTACAACATAGGAGGAATCTGAATTCATTGGTTAAACTTTCTGCTTGACTCGTTTCTCATTTCATAAGGATGAGAATCTACATTTTAGACCAGTTCGTGGTGTTTTTAAAATTTAGAGGAAATTGTGCTTACTCACTCTAGTCTTTGGCTCCAATTGCCATCTCTTACCTAATCTTTGAAATTTCTGCAACTGGACATGAGTTATAACTATAGCTACATCAGTGCAAAGGAATTTCTATGTTCTAGTTGCTATACATGTAGAACTTTAGTACTGTGTCAGTAAGTTAGCTACTGGTTACAATATTAAGATAAAAAATTTAAATGGGAAGAGCATTTTAGTAATTTTCATGTAGCTAAAAATTTTGAAGATAGGGGGATTATTGCAATGTAGCGAAGAAATCCAGTGGCCTATTATGATTTTTAATAGATTAGGAGGGACATTACAAATGAAGCTAAATATTTCCTTTAAAATCTATTGTTTGTAACTTTAAGATTACCTTTTTAGTTTTAACTTCATTATAATAAGCATCAAGCGCATTAGAAAAATACAGGAACATTGAAATATAATATAGCTTTGAAATTATTAGTTAGTTTGTGCTCCCTCTGTCATCTGTGTCCTAGCTTGTTTGCTTTACTAAATTTCATTATTATTCAAACTAATTTAATTATAATAAAACATTTAAAACTCTTAAATTTGCAAACTTGGACATGTTTGTATATTGATGTATTGTAATACTCGTAAGAGTAAGATTCTTATAGGTATGTAGTGTTCATGAATGTGATTTTAATGGATTTGTGGTCAAGGAAGTCAATTCTACATCTCAGTGTCTTTAACCTTCTAACAAGAAATTTTTGAAAGGTGCTGTCTTCTAGATTAGGCGTAAACTAATATTATGCATGATTCATTATTTACATTACTCCATTTGGTCTTAAATATAAGACAAAGTTGACTTTTTATGTGTGGAGATATTAAGGAAGCTAAATAAGTTAATTAATCATATCATATGTTGTGTATCCTTAAATTATATATCAGTTTATAAGTTAGGCAAAATAGTTTGGAGAAAAGATGACAAATATAAATATTTTAAAGTAATTTAATTAGATTTCTTAATATCTCTAAAAAAGTCAACTTTGTTTTATATTTAGGACCGAAGGGAGTAATATATATTTATTAACATTAAACTAGGTTTTGTATTTCAGCATATTTGTTTGATGTTTAAGAACTCAAAGTTTATGCCTTCCTATGCCCTTATGTTCCAAGCAAGAAACCCTTAAGTTGCCTTTTTATGCCATCCCAAGTTGCCCTTAAGGGGTTCTTTATGTTGTTTATTTTTATTTTTTTCAATTGCCCCAGGGAATCTCGTATGGGAGACTAATTAGATTATGTTTTGCACGAGTTTTAAAATGTTTTCCTGGAATCTTGTTTCTCCTCAATATTTAGTTACTCTTAAAATTGTTCTCCTAAACAGAAGCTGAGGATTTTTTAATTTCTACACTCCTTGCTTTGATATTAATGAACCCAGGCACAATAGATTTTCTATTATTTCTTCTTACTTCAACAAAGCTCAGGAAACTTCTTTAATATGTAGACAATCTGTAAATAACAGAGAATTATTTGTGGAGAATTTAACCAATATTTTCTACTCTTACAAAATGCTCCATTGTAATCAGATCTGAATTCAACTAGCAGATCTCCATTTCTCCCACTCTCATTCGACTATAATTTTAAGGTTCCTTGATATTTCAGCATGGGTTGATGTAGCAGATCATGTGTTCATGACTCTATGAACTCCTGCTATGCTCCCATTTTTCCTTTCTATTTCTGGTTGTAATTCACTCTGGCTGATGAGAAAACAGCAGAGGAAATGATACCAGGGGTATGTTTTCATTTTGAGAGTGGTGTTCACCCAAGTTGATGGAGAACACTCCAAAAAGCTAGAAATTGAGGTGGGAAAATCAATCCTCTTTCTGTACTCCATTGAGCACTTTATCCTAAATGCTGGACTAGACATCTCATATTACTCTGGTTTCCATCAAAGAGAGAGTGAATGAAGCAGATATGGATATTTTAGTTTTTGATGCATTTTTACTATGATAAATTCATTTGAATTTTCCTCACATGACACATACGAAGTACACTTTTATTATTCACTGGGGCAAAATTAAAATGGAGTTTCATGGCTTTAGACATTTAGTGCTCATCTTAAGGGTTGTAGCATTATAGCGACTGAAATAATGTTGGGAAAGAAAGACTTCTGAGTATGGCTGTTTAAAGCCACCCACTAAACCCTGCTTTTCTGATTTAGCCAACTACTTGTACTCACTGCAAAATCAGAAATTTCTCTTTGCCATGCCACTTTTGTGGCAAATGATGGTACAAGTAGTTATGAGTTGTCAATGTTTTAGTAAATTAGCCATTGGGCATTCTGGGGAAATGCAAGTTGGGTCTGATTGATCTCTCCCCCATGTTTTTCAGTTCATGGTAATGGCATTATTGATTCTGAACACATTATGCTGAATATGGCTGGTTGGTACATTCAATTTTAGTGTTCGACGTCTTTGTTTTTATGAACTAAACATTGAAGAGTAAAACACTTTGATCTTACTGAAGTGCCGAGTGCTGACTCACGGATACTCTGACACGCATTTCTCCTGTGCATAATTTGATTTGATAATGATGCTCTACTTGGCTGTAAGGGGAGTTTCTTTTTGCTTTACATTGTCTCTGATCTCTGGTCTTTAGGACTTCCATCAGCATTTTGCTTTGCACAGCCAAACCAATGTCAATTTATTCTGAAAATAACATAATAGTCATTTAAATACATAGCTTATATTCTTGCTGTTACTTTTGTAATGCTATGAATGGAAAACCCGTATGAATACATTGCCACTATTGTTGCAGGTTCGTATGTGACTCACGAAACTAACCACTTCGTGTATTTCTATTTGGATCAGAAAGCAGTTTTACTGTTTAAATCGGGCTAGTTCAGCTGTATTATATAAAAGTGATCAGGAAGCTTCCTTGTGATTAAGCTGCTGCTACATTTAACTCATGTATGTATGGAATTCACTGGCACGCAAACTCGTTTCAGGACATTTTTTGTGCTTTTGTATATCTTTCTTTCATGTAAACTGGATCTCATGTCTGGCTTTGAATTTCAACTTCTCAATTCTACTGTTCCCATTTGTTTATCTTCTACTCTACGTTTTTTTTTTTTTTCAATTTCTTTTTGGTCAAGTTTTTCAATTAACTTATTCGGTCTTTTAAGTTTTCCTTTATTTTGTTTTTGGTTCCTCATGTTTTAAATTATAGGTTTTGCTCTCTCAAGCTTCATTCTGTTTAAAATATTGGTTTTAATAATTTAATAAAAATATAGATACTTTTGTGCTTGAGGGACCAAAATCATGGTTTGAAATTTGGGGGATCAAAACCAAAATAAGCGTAAACTTAAAAAACTAAATATTGTATTAACCCTTAAGAGTATTATTTCATAATATTTGTTGTTAATAAGATTTTCCCCAAGGGTTAAAAAAAATTGAAGATTAGTGGATGTAACTTTTCCATGCTTTCTTGTGCATTTTTATTACAGGTCAAATAAAAATTGTGCATTCTTATTATAACCCCAAAAAAAAAAAAATTGAAGATTACTGGATGTAATTTTTCCATGCTTTATTGTGCATTCTTATTACAGGTCAAAACAAAATTGTGCATTCTTATTATAATTAAGGTGGTCTTTTGAATTCGAAATATCAAAGTCTGAAAAGGCGGGGAGGATTTCCTGCAATGGCATGAATTGAAGGGTGGGAGAAATATTAAAATATATCAGCATTTGAGAAGTTTTTTTTAATATTTAAAATTTTAACATCAAAAGTTTTTTATCGATAAAACTAGGGAAAATCCTATAAAAACTAAAAAGAACCTCAAAGTAGTTAAATGACAGAGAGGGTACCTGAATTTCTAAAATCCATATGAAATGCGATATAACAATATAAGATTTTGAAATTTAAAAATAGACAGATATACCCCTAATTTTGTTAAGAAAAAGTTTCAAACTGGATGGTTGAGACCCGTCCGGAGAGCTAGCAGCTGGCGGGAGGCATTTTTTAGGCATGTGGTGAATGTAGGATTTGATCCCAACAAGTTGTGAATGAGCTACACTCAAAGCTACTCATACTACTATACTTGTATGATTTTTTTGGTAGCTCAATGGTCACTTACATTTTGAATTGCAAGTGGTTGTGGGACTTTACATTACAAACGACATTTTATATTAAGGGTACGAGTTAACATTAAGTACAGGAGGAAGTACTAATACTATGATGTTAAAAACACACATCACGTACACAAATATTGGTGACACAATGTACAGGGCACACGCATATGAACGCACACTACAGTCACACGCACTCATGCACATACTAGACACACAACCATACATGTTCACAACAACACATGCACACACATACACGCGGTGACACGGCTCCACTTTGTATTTACTTCATTGATACGATTTAAAGTCTTAAACACACACATCACACACCACCAAATTGAGGGAAAATGGCTATATATGGAACTTACAGACAGAATTGTAACATGCAATAGTGATAAAATTCCATAAATGCCCCTCTCACTTGGAGTTGGAGGGAAGTAGTAGAACTCCTATATGGCCGAGTGTTCAGTGCAGCTTCTGTGCTCACAGTTACAGGTTGGGCTTTCTCTGTGGTTGGTGCCAAATTAAAGAGAGTTCAAAAGGATGTTTTGGCTTCATACTAGGAAGCACCACGACAATACATAGCTTTCACAATTCAAAAAAGCATGGGTTAAAAATAAAAGTGATATTACAAACAAAAGCTCATTAAATCAGACCAACATATTAAAATCAAAATCCTTGTTCTTCGATCGCTTTCTTCATAATGATACTAACAAGTAGTTCTTCTTAGTTCTTTCACTCTCAGCATCAGTAGGCAAACCCACCGGCTCGGTTATTTCTGGGTCCTTTCCGATGATGATCACGAGAAGAAGACGACGACGACGAAGAAGATGATGAAGTAGACGATGTGGGGCTTTTCCTGGCGGCCAGAGAACAAATATCTCTTTGAATACTCTCTTCCTCGTCCATGAATATCTGCTTGTACCTGCACTCCACGCTGCAAAATCCCCTGTCTCCCCTGTTGTTAAACACACCAGAACATATAAGCCTTTCAACAGATCTGGAAGGTAAGAAGAGAAAGAAGAAGACATACTTGTACATGTAGATGTCTTTTCCAGGCAAGAGTCTGTTCCTGCAGAGAAAGCAGTGATCAAGAAAAGGAAGATTAGGCTGAGCTGAAACTGATGAAGAAGAAGAAGAAGAAGAAGGCTTGGTGTTGTGAAGCATGATGGTGGCTTTGTTAATGACTTGAGGAGCCTTATTATAAACCCCAAGTTTCTGGGCTTCCAGTACCACACTCAGACCCACCATAGGCATGGTTCATTCTCTGTTTTAATTTCTCTCTCCCAGAGTTTGAATCTTTGGTGGAAGAAGAAGGAACTTTGAGGAGACTACATAAATAGCAGAGAGAGAAGAGAAGGAATAGGAGATAGTAGGAAGTAGATGGTACGAGTGGGACCCATACAGCTCTGAAACAGTAAAAAAGAACGATTAGCGAAGACGACGATTTGACTGTTTTCGTGTGGGGGTGCCACGTGTATATGTTTGAATAGGTAATATTGATAATTACTGCTATATATAAATTTCGGGAAATACATATGGACTGGTTTCACATTAACGTGAGGTCGTGTTTGGAGACAACCTTGGCTTATATAAGGCAGCTTGCGGTTTAGTCTAATCTAGTAACAGAGTCAAGAATTTTAATGACGGAGGGCGGGAATTAAAAATATCATATAAAAAATAAAAATACTTAAAATATAATATAGACCTAATATATAAAAATTTGAAAGAAATTTATCACAGAAATTAAGATAACTTTACTTGACTTTACCCTACGTGTTTCGTATTGTTAAATCATCTATAATTGAATCATCTTTAAAACTCAAAACAATTTCTTTTTCATTTGCACCCTTGTATGAGAGAGAGACAAATAGGCGTATGATGACTTCCTAATTTTAATATATTTGATTTATATATATTTTTTTTTTATATATACAGAATAGATTTAAGATATATTTTGATATATTTAAGAAGTCATCAATATTGAATTAATGAGATTTTATTAAGATTTTAAAAGATGTCAATTTGAGTGCATCGTTTGTGGGATTTCAACTTAAACGATAAGTTTTTGATTAACTTTAGGAAATAAAAAATAATAAATAAATAAGAATGGGAGGTTTTCAAATGAAAAAAATAAAATAAAGTTGTTATTATTATTATTATAATATAAGGGATTAGGAAATTTTTTTTAAAAATAATTACCGGATAATAATATTTTTTTTGTAGCAATTATCTCAAATTAACTAATTTCCGGGATGAGAAAATATTTTTCTTGGAAAATTAATTAATTTGAAGCTTGTGTAAAAAAATTTTCAAGATCAAGCATATAATCTTTTTAAATAAATAGAAATTAAAAAAATTTAAAAATTTAAAAAAATTCCTAATCCCTCTAATTAGCCCTCCAAAAGACATGCTAGAATAAGACCTAATGTGAACTCAACCCAAGATTGAACTGGACCAGATTGAGTTCGGTCTACCTAGACTGATCTAAGTAGTCTAGGTGCTTTTTTTTTCTTCACTTTGGGAGTCAAAATTTGAACATATTAAACACAATTATGACCATAAAAATATATAAAATACATCACATAAAATTAAAACATCATCAATCTATAAGTATATCTAACAACAATAAAAAAAATATGTTTGAAAAAAATATTTAAACATAATAAATATAATTAAGATAATAAAAATACTTATGATCATATAAAAATTATCTTAGAAAATAAAATTTAAGTATAAAACCTTAAAAAAAACTACAACAATATTAAATAAAAAATAAAAAGTAAAATCTAAATTACAAAAATGTTTTTAAAAAATTGGACCTGAACTAGACTGAAGTAATTAATCCAAGTGGTCTGGTTTTCTAGTCTGAAACTCGGTCCAACTAGATCAATTAGTCTGAGCCAGTCTAGTTTGATTTTATTATGTTACTTATTTAAATAAGACTAATTTAATTTGGACCAAACTGAATCGAAGCATCAAATTTTTGCCCAACCCTACAATGTCAATGGGGGAAACCCGAGCTATTAGAAATCCTTACCCAAATAATAATAATTTTAAAAAAATTAGTGTAGTATATATTCGTTTTTTGTGTGGAGGGTGTTTTTGTCGGGTAGCCTGGGAAGGGAAGGGTGTGTATCTAAAAATCTTGTCAAGTCTAAAGAGGTGAATGCTGTGTCGCATTTGATTTAACCTTCGTTTGAGCTTTTAGGTGAACTGCTCAAATCCCCCCCCCTCTCTCTCTCCTCTTTTGTCTTTTCCTTTGCCCAAACATGCCCCTTTTTCCTTTACACCAACCAGGCAATCACACACACACACTTGATTTCTTTAATGTTAAAATACTTATTAAGAATATCGATACAAATTAATGGAAAATTCTTAAATGCAAAATGTAATGCTCAAAGGTAACTAAGGCCTCCGAGGATGCTTTTTTTTTTTTTTTTTTTTTTTTTTTTTTTTTTTTTTTTTTTTTTATGTGCCACATATTTTCAACAAAAAAGTCCATGTACTTCCCCCTCTTGACTTTCTCTCTCGATGTTGTCTCTCTTAACTTTCCCATCATTAGGTTTTCTGTCTCGCTAGCAGCTGGCGAGCCTCCTCCGAACTACAACCGTAGTAGAAAAGCAGATCAAAGGTCAAACAGGAGTAGGCGAGTTTTAGTTCGAAATAAAACTCACAGCGGCGACCTTCTATCTTCTCCGGTGCCGGCTCTTTTATGGTCTCCGTCCTGACCGTCACTCCAGCTGTGGTGTCCCTCTGATTTTTGTGTACGGCTATGGTCCTCTCTTGTCTTTGGGGCGAGTTTTTCCTCTCCCTTTCTAGATTTGTCTTGAGGCGGTGGGAACTACTGTAATGGCATCTCCCTCGCCGGCGATCTCCGGCGGAGGGGACACCCGTCCTTTTCTTTTGCTTTTTGGTTTTATGTTCGTGTGTTGTGGTCTTGGGTATTGATGATGGTGTTTTTTGTTGTCGCTTGGACTTGTGATTTTGAGTGAAGGGTTTTATCGATGGTTACTATTGCTATGTGCTTTACCTATGAAGAGGACCGTTGTTAGGTTTGTTCGATGGTGGCGAATCCAAAACGCCAGTGTTAGCCAAAATTTGTTCGGTGGATGGTCTATGTCACTAGATTTACTTCAATGGAGGAGTAAAAATATTCTTCGAAAACATCACTTGTCTTCCTTATTCTGAGGTTGAGTTTCTCTGTCTTGTTTCCCAAGATGGGGCAATTATGTAACTGATCCATTTGTAGCTTATTTTTATAAGGAGGTGTACTTTATAGGGTGAGGTTTTGCAACCAACACATTCTTTCATGTCACTTTTAACCTTAGATGTCTAGGAAGATAATGAAGTATTTGATGTTACTTTTATTCTCATCTTTTCAGTAGTGATTAACTTTCTTTATATTTGGTTTATTTTTGTTAGTCTTCTTGTTGGGTTTGTTTTTGTTTAGTGTATGTTTCACTTTGTTTTTGTTTAGTATAATTGTCATGCTTTGTTGCATCTTTTAATATTAATATTAATATTAATATAAATACCTTTTGAGTAAAAAAATAACGTGCAAATGTTTTTAATTTTACACATTATTAAAAAATTTATTACACACAACTGAAGAAGAAGGGCTGCACTCTAAAAATAAGTTGTATTTGGATTCTTAAACAAATTTTATATTTTGTAACGAGGAGTTTAAAGCAATTTTTTCAAAATGAATTTTATGGTATGGAAAAGTATATTGAGTATTAAATAACATTACTACTGTACTTCCAGTCATTGATAAAACTGTATCAGATAAACTTTATAATTCACTTAGGTTTTATATTAAGCTCAGAAAATAGTAATATTACTATATGAAATAAATTTAGAAAAAAAATAAGAAAATATTACTTGATGTTCAAAATCATAAATCAGTCCGGTTGTGTATAAACTACAAAAATATAGTAAATTGACAACTCATTCTAATAAAACAATAATTGTTATTTAAAATTGAAATGACATTTTTTTTATCATTTTCTTAACAAATTTGATAAGTGGTACCTCCGGTCCTAATTATAAGAGCTAGTTGACTTTTTTGGTGAGTTTAAGGAAACTAATTAAATTAGCTTAAAATATTTTTATTTTTTTTCTTTAATCTAAATAGTTTGACTAATAAACTAATATATAATATAAAAAAACACAACATATGAAGTGATTAAGTAACTTATTTAGCTTCCTTAATCTCTTTAAAAAAAGTCAACTAGCTTTTATAATTAGGACCGGAGCTAGTATTGTGTACTAGGTGGGGCCTCATAGCATATGTTTCGATTCGTACCCCTTCTGTATCTAGTAATGAAGATTGGAACGTTAATTCAAACTTCCCTATTTTATATGAGATTGTCAGTCATGAGTGATTTTTAAATTATTATTTAAAGTGTCTTTTAACATGTGGATGTGATCTAATCTTAGTAAAGTTTCGCTATTCTAAATTTCTAATTACAGTAGTTATCTTGGTGCTTGGTTTTTTTTTTGGGTTTCCATTATCGAGACTTGAACCCAAAAGACTAGATATACTAGCCATGTCTACATATACCTATAATATATTATTCAAAAATCATAATTAATATTAGTTTATTTCTTATATCTTCTGTGAATAAGTACTTTCTACTTCACCTTATTGTCATAGAATATTTTTAATGTATTTTATAATACCATTAGGCCATGTGAAGCGCAACAAGAATCCTACATCTCCTCGCAGTAACTTCGAGATTCTAATCAATAATGGCAGTAACTAGGATTATTATATAAGATATTATCAGGAAAAAGAGAGAGAGAGAGTAAATAATAGTGATAAAATTTGTTTATTTTTTTTAATCTTTAATTATAGTATATGAAGATGCTAGGAGATTCTGGTTATTACATTTCTACATTCTTAAAATCCACTGCAGATCCAATTGGATGTTGCCATGTGGCTAGTTGAATATTATTAATATTTACCATTTAAAACATGAGAAAATCCTTTTAAAATCCCAAAGAACCAAAAAAACGTTAAAAAATCCTACAAAAAATTCTGATGTCAAAAAAGTATAATTGACAATTATTTCAGTAGGTGATTAACAACTTCATATATGAGTTTTAACAACTATTTAAGATCTTTTTGACATAAAAATTTTCTGTGAGACTTTTTTGATATTTTCTTTTTCTCTTGATACCTTAAAGAAATTTTCCCTTAAAACATCGTGTGCTCATGTTTGAGAGGTTCACATTTAGTGTTTGATACCTCACTTTAATGGCTTTTGTTTAAAATTGGTTAGACAGCATCTTAGGATTCTGATATATATAATAATTACTTAACTTCATTTACTTCAGGCTTCGTCGAGTACGTTAAAACCTGTAATTAAACTGCATAATCGAGGTTGATAAAAAAAAATTAAAATCTATCCGAGCACCAGAATCCCTTAAGTTTGTTTGCTAGTATTCATTTTTAACCAAATGAGTAATAATGGACCCCATCGAATATCTTGAGGGCTTTTTTTTTGTTGCTCGAATATATCTTGAGGGTTTGAAAAGACTATTGAAATAGTAAAACACGAAATTTATATATAATAAATAAATATACAAATCATATATTTATTTGTTAAGAATATTCAAAAAAATTTCAAAGCAGCCTACTTTTAAATATAAGTTTTCTACACATGAAAATTAATGTCTCGTACGTGCATTGAGCAGTTAACTTTAAGAAAATCGCTTGCCATGCAAAAATATATTATGGGGTAGTTGACTGGTTGGTATGCTTTTTTCATTTATTTTATCTGAATTAATTAAATATAGAAAATAAAGGGAGGTAAATAAGATATTTATCTGAAGTGCAATGATTTGCACTTGAACAACCAATACATATATATAACAGAAAGATAACTGGAAAATATAATGATGAAAAAGAGAAGAGTAAACTCAAAGTAAAAGGAATTAAAGACATAAAAAGCCATAATCGTAATTAGTAATTCCAACTTTCTTCACATGCCTTTTCAGACTTTCTTCTTTCATTATGATTCATCATTAAAGTTTTTTCCTCATGGAACTTTAATTATGTTCTTTGATTCATTAGAGGGATCGACACTAACCGCCTAATTAAATTTACAAGTAGTGATCGAGATTGAAGTCGCGGATCTTCTGCTGACCTAAGAGTTTTTATTTAAAACATTAAATTACAAGGTCAATGACAAACCTTAATTAATTTAGCTTCTGTCCTCAAGTGTTTATACTCATAATATGGTTCTATTTATAAGTCCATTTTGACCATATCTCACATACCAAGGCGAGGTGGTTAACTCAATGATTATGGGGGTAAATTTTCAATTTTGCCCTCATTTATGACTGACTGTTTTTAAACTGTTCTTCTCTCTCTATACAATTAATATAGGTAAAATTGTCACAATCTTATTTATTACATGAAACTGGACTTATAAATAGGACCAATTTTTTTTTTGGTAAAAGTGGACTTATAAATAGAACCAGGGTGGTAGAGTACATTTTAAATAGTAACTCATGTTAAAAGAAATCGAGTTCTTCAATTGGATGATTTCTCTTAAGTATAGATGGATGTTAAAATAAATATCATAAATGAATAAATGATAGTCCCTGGATATAAAATAATTAATATTTTTTTAAAAAGAAAAGAAGTTAGTGAGCCTGTTCATCATTTTGCCTTTTTTTCCTCTTTATTCCCCTAGCTAGCTAGCTCCAATCTCTCAAGTTATATCCTTCACGTCATTATCTTCAATTATTAACTAATTAATCCTTAAATGAAAAGCAAAGCATACGATTGTATTATTGTATGTATACGATCCTCCATGTAAAGTATTTAAACGTTACCTTTATCATTTTAGAGAGTTTTTGAGATAAATGACTTAATTTCTTGTTTAAAAGTAATTCTAATCATACTTTAAGCTTGGACGTTGTCAAATTTTGCTGAAAGATTCAATTAGAAATTTAGAATTGATCGATCTTTGTGTGTGATGAAGCCACTTATATACATGAAATTAATTATTATTAGTGCGTGTGTATATATAATACACGTATATACACGACATTAATTACTAATCTAACCAAATAAACAATGATTTAGCTTTCGTGCATGTCAATAATTGTCTAATGTGATCTTAATCATATCTTCTTCTTCTTTTTTCATTATTACATGTTGCTAGCAGCCAGTTGGAATTGAAAACGATGTTGCATGTGTGACTGTGTGTCTTTATATTATAAAATTATACAGTTTGGATAACGACATTGATAAACAAAAGACTTATTATTTACATATGGATATGAAGATCTGATGAATCAGAGAGAAGATCCTCTAATTGGAGAACAGGAAGAAGTTAGAGTTTAATTATCACTTCAAAAGCTTTTTATGGATATTTTTTTGTTAATTAATAAAGGCATCATATCAGAGATAATTGCATGACTTAAGCTATGGAAGAAAAATTATGGGGAAAATTTTGAGATTGGGAAATTTCTAGGTAAATATCGTTGAAATTTACAAAATCTTAAAAAGTTTGTAAATACATGGAAATGACACATACTTCCTTAAGGAGAAATAAGAGATTTTGAAATGTCATGCTTTTACTAGAATGTCCCATAATAATGCGATTAACTACTTGAGTATAAGATTGATAACTTTAGCTCCCTAAGACATATCAAGTAGTGTTGTTGACAGATTGAATAAAGGTAACGACAACTTGCGGATAACAATTCGCAACTATGGTATAGGGAGTGACAACTTAGTTAGCTTAAGTTGTCAATTTGTACAATCAAGTTGTCATTTTCTATATTCAACTTGTCAACAATGTCTGGTAGGGTTTAAGGAGTTAAAGTTGTCAATCGCATTACTCAAGTTGCCAAAGGGGTGAGGCCGACCGGTCGGTGAGCTTCGTTCGACAAAGGAACTTGCTTTTTTTTTTTTTTTTTTTTTTTTTTTTTAATATATATATTAAAAAAAAAGTGATTGACACTTTGATAAAAGCACAACATTTCAAAGTCTTAGATTTCTTCCTAAAAACTTATGTGTAATTTCCATACGTTAGCAGCTACTTCATGTGTGTACCGTGATGTGATCATAAATTATAAAGAAATAATGATTTAGCAACAAACACTACTACAAAAAATGGTTTTTGCGTCCCAAAAAGACATCATTTTTTTTAAAAAAGGAAGTAAAAAATAAAGGCGGTGACATTTTTGTAATTATATGTGATAAAAGTTGACTTTTGGCGTCTAAGTTTTAAACTTAGACGCCAAAAGTCCAGCAAGAGACACTTTTGGACTCTAAATTTAAAACTTAGACTCCAAAAGTCATGTCGTACAGTAGAAAAGAAAGTCACGTCGTGCAGTAGGGGGTCATGTGTGGGGCCCACGAGAGACACTTTTGGAGTCTATGTTTAAAACTTAGACTCCAAAAGTCATGTCGTACAGCAGAAAAGAAGGTCACATCGTGCAGCAGGGGGTTATGTGTGGGCCCGCGAGAGACACTTTTGGAATCTAAGTTTTAAACTTAGACTCCAAAAGTAGCGGAATTTAAACCCACAAGTGGCAAAATGAATTATTTGTCGGCAAGAAGCAATACTTTTGGCATCTAACTTTTGAACTTAGACGCCAAAAGTGGACCCTAAATTATTTTTAACTCTCAACACACGCAAGTTCTCTCAATTCTCTCTTCGAATTCTCTGGTTATCTCAAATTCCTGCTCATCTCTCGCCTCTCAAGTTCTCTTAGCTCTCTCTTCAGCTTTATCACGGCGACGACAGACTGCGACGGCAGACATTGAAGGCGATCTGCGGACAGTGAATGCGAAGATCGGTTTCTTACACTCCGATTTCAGATCTGCAACGTTAGTTTCTCTAGATCTACGACGGTGGTTTCAGATTTACGGACGGTGACTTTGATTTTTTTCTACTCCCTCTTTAAATCTACAACGGTAGTTTCAAATCTGCGGTTGGTGACTTCGATTTTGGTTATTTATTTGCTTGATTTGGTTTTCTTTTAGATCTGCGGACGGTGATGACGACGCCGAGCTATTCAAACTTCCAGATCTCAGTTTCTCTCAGTTCTCTGTCCGTGCTCTCGCTTGATCTACCGTTATATCTGGAATTTTTGTTTCCTTTTTTCCTTTACAGTATAGCTCGATTTGTGATATGGAATTTCTGTTAGATCCGTTTTCCTCTGATTCTCCTTTATAGTATTTGTTTTGATTCTCAGTTCTTTGTCCAAACCCCTGTTTGGGGTTTTTTTTTTAAAGGACTTATGGCATCCTAAATATTTTTATGACGTCGTAAGTTGCACTTTTTTACGCCTCCTTGATAGACGTCCCACGGAAATAGGACGTTAAATGTCCAAAAAATAGGACGTTGTAGCCCTATTTTGTAGTAGTGATTACTTTTGTCTTTAATCATTTTAGTGACGGAATTTCATCGCTAATTATTTAGTGATGGTATAATTTATAACAGAATTTCAAAATATCATCGCTAAATTTCATTGTTAACTCACTGTTTTTTTTTTTTTTTTTTTTTTTTTTTTTTTTTTTTTTTTTAGCATAAAAAGTTGTTCATCAATTTATAACATCAAAATCTAAAATATCATGATAAGTAAGATGGGATGATCAACAAGCTAAGCATCAATCATATATAATATGAATTATTCCTATATAATAATTATACATGAGGATAAGACAGTTTGGACTTAATAAGTATCATCTGAGTCAGAAATTCTTTTATTTTTAATTAGTTTATAAGATTATATTATTGGCAAAAGTTGTTCGGTGGTCACATTTATACATTTGTATTACAGATGTTTTTACTCATACTTTGTACGCCAACATAAATTCTAATTAATTAAACAATGCAATGTTTATTTAGCATAGTTTGAAAAATTTGGTGATTCATGTCTATCCGGAAGCTAACAAATATATTAATTAATTGGTTTTCTAAAGCAGGGTGTGATCATGGAGATTGATTCCCTATACATTTTTTTCCTTAGCCATTGAAATTTATTATTTTATAAAATTCATCATAATCATAACAAAATTCAATTTTTGATATTTATTATGGGTTTAATGTTTTGTTTTTACTAAAAAAAATTGTTTTGCCACACTTACATAAAAGTGAGTGCGTTTCATTATAAAAAAAAAAAAAAATATTAATGGGATCCACTCACTTTTATATGAGTGTGGTAAGAAAAATATAAAATATTTATATAGTAAAAGTAGAAACATTAAACTCATTTACTATTTCTCATGTCGACCCGTAGGAGATTAAAAATAGAAATAGAGAAATAGCTAGGGTACCTAGTGCATTTTCTCTCTATTTTTTTTTTTTTGGTATATTACATACACACACAAAAATATAATAATTTTTATTATTTAAAACACAAGGAGACTATAATATAAATGAGACGAAGGGGCTGTATTTTGAGGGGTCCGGATCCTCTCCCCATCCCTCACAAGTCTCATCCTGGGACCGTCTAAATCTTGATCCAAACGGTTGTTTTTTTTTTAATTTTTTTTTAATATATATATATATATATATTAAAAAAAAATTGGACGCATCTCAACCGTCCAAATCTAGATCGAACGGTGAGATGCGCCGGACGAGAGATGGGGAGAGGATCCTCTTCCGTATTTTGAGCGGGACAGATCTCCAGAGGCAAATGATGAGAAATTTTGAGGTGACGTGATATAGAAGGTCCTTTTTTATAGTCCAAATTATGAGAAAACACAGATATTTTTTTATAAAATTACTCTAACAAATTAGAATTCCTGATCATTGAAAATTAGAGAAAATTGGGTAAAAGTTCCCGACTAAATTTTTTTTGGGTGAGAACAACCTGATTTTTTTTAAAAAGTTTTTCTTATCAATCAAAATTTTAATTGGAGACTTTTTTCTAATTTTCCTATAAAATTATTATTAAAAAACATATCCCTCCGGTTCTAAATATATGATATAGTTTGTAGTATAAATTACGTTATAAAATATGTCCAATAATTAGGACCAGAGGTAGTATATCACAATTCCTCAATTTATATGATTTTTTTTTTTTTTTTTTTTGCTGTTGCGCCACATGCATTTTCTCTTTAGACAATATCTTCATTCTTCATTCATTTCTTTTTATTATTATTTCAAAATTTGTATAATTAAATCATGCACATAATAAAATTTCTCATAAATCAGGAAGGGTGTCTTTTCGTTGTCATGTCTAAAAATTAGATTTTTAAAATCGGTGTTAAATTTTCTTCAAAATTATAATTATTTTGAATATCGATTTTGACACTTCATAAATAAATTCTTTCAGGCAAAAAAGGTTAGTGGGTTTGAAGTCCAATTCTACCGTGAGACCGAAAGTGAGAGTCCTTGAATAATATAAAACTGTAATGAGTAAGAAGGTGGCACAGTGATATAGAAAGAGATGGAAAAAGGGGTAAGCAGATTATCTCAGAATTTATTTTCTCCTCTCCTCGTTTTTCTCAGTATCTTTTCATTTTAGCTGTCCAAAAATTGATCTAAACGTTTAGAGAGAGACACGTCATCTACTTTTAAAATTTTTATATTTCCCGTGTGCGGTAGATTTTACTGCATACGGTTTTTTTGAAATTGATTATGTGTCTTTCTCTGAACGCTTAGATTAATTTTTAGACAACTAAGATGAAAAAATACTGAAAGATAAGGAGAGATGGGATTATGAGAGAATCCGAATCCAAAAAGGGTAGGGACAAAAGTGTCATTGTAGGTTTGGTGAAGGTCCACTCCCTCAATCAGTAAGTAGTAGCATTTGCATCGCACAAAGTGAAAGACAAGAAAGAAAGAAGCCTTCCTTTTACCTCTCAAGGTACAAACCAAGACTCTGGATTGTGATTTTACAACAAAACCTTTCTTCTCTTCAACCTTCCTACTTACTTTGACTTTTCAAATTTTGACTCTCTCTCTCTCTCTCTCGAGATATATATATATATATATATATATATATATATAAAATTTATTGGTTAATATGTCCTTGAGACGAGCTCCAAAGGTGTAACTTTCCTAAAGATAAGAGTCATTTTTAAATGAAAATGGAAAGGAAGAGGAAGATGGAAGGATGTTTTCATAGATGCAGGATTATTTTTTTTTAATGTCGGCAAATTGATTTGGGCCTGCCTAACCAGCTGTGGGTTAGCCAGTAAAATCAGCGGATGGCCTGCTTTTTCTCTCTCACCATTTTGTTTGTTCTACATTTTGGGCCCAAATCGAGGAGTTAGCGGGATTTAATACATGGTCTCCTTACTTTTAGGCCCATACAAACAAATGGAAAATATTATTTTCGTTTTTTACAAGTCAGAGAGGGCGGCGGGCCACGAAGTAACAATAAGGTTACTACTATCAGAAGATTTAGAGATCACGAGTTCAAATGTTGGAAACAAGTCTTTCCCCTTATAGGGGTAAGGTGGGTGCATCCAAGCTGGATACATCTATCTCTTCCTATACTTAACTTGGTGGGAGCCTTATGCACATGACCGTTTGCCTCAAAATAAAAAGTATATGAATTTGATGGTGCTGCTTTGGTTGTCCAGGTTTGTCAAGTTGTGGAGGGGTGTTGAGGAGGAGTAATGGTAGTTGGATTTGTAGGTTTGGTAGGAAGTTAGGACTTTGCAATACTTTAGCTGCTGAAATTTGGGGAGTTGTGCAGGGTCTTAGAATAACATAAGATTTGGGTTGTAACATCCTGAAATTTTTTCAAGAGAAACTAATTTATGGTAATTAAAATTTACCATGTAATTACTCAGTATGAGAGTTCATTTTTTTGAAGTAGATTTATTTTTATAATATAGTAATATCCCAAATTTTGGAATAATGAATTTAGGAATAAGACTGAGATAAGAAAACTACTAGGCTCTCGATAATTGGTATTTTTTTTTGTTGCAATTAGGGTAAAAATCATATATTAACTTGATTGGTAGATGGTTATGTAGTAGATAAGCATGTGATACTGGATTGATAGATGAATATTTGGTAGTTATATGGTAGATAAACATGTGTGGTAGTTAGATGGTAGATGAAGGTGTATGGTAGTTAGAGGATGGTAGATACATGGTAGATAGGCATATGGTTGGTAGATTGACATGTTTAAGGTAGATGAGTGGTAGATAGACATGTGATTTTTGAAAAAATAGTTGAGACCCAAACTCTATAAATACCTCATCCCTTCTCATTTCTTTCACAACACACAAACACTCAAAACACATAGAAAGGTAGAGAAAGAAAGAGAGAAGGAAAGTATGGAAGTCTTGTGGTAATTTTTTGGGAGCTATAAAATAACATGTAACTCTGAATATTTTTCCATATACTTGTGAATTGTATATGATTATAAATTATGTTATATTTTATATAGACTAAATTATATGTATATGTATTACAATATTCTTATAATGAAAACTAAATATTACGGTTTTGCCCTCGAATTTCAGAAATGACAATTTGGTCCCGAATTTTAGAAATGACAGTTTGGTCCCAAATTTCAAAAATAATAGTTTGGTCCGATAAGGTTTTATGAGATGATTGGGTTTACCATGCAATGATATTTTATATAAATGGAAGCTTACTTTAGTATACTTTATTTTTATTGAATATAATTATGATGGCGGCTGTATTTGTGATGGGTTGGAGTAAGGAGGAATTTGAATGAAAAGATTTCTTTATGCCACTACTCACTCGGTGACTGCGGTGGATGGTACTTGTCGGGGCCCCTTCTTCCATGTTTTCCTCGGCGGGATTGTATCGACGTGGGGGACATGTGACACCTCCTTAGTTGTCTTCAAGGAAGGGAGCCATAGTCCAGGCTTAAACTCTATACCTTTGGCCAGGTGTATCTTAAGTTGTGGTGAGATTGAGACAATCCAGTCAAATGGATGTGTTTCTATTGGACTATGTGCTACCTTATGGCTCCAGTCAGTGATATAAGGGTGGAAGGTGATATAAGGGAGGCAGCATACTGCATAATACATAATTGTACAGTTCCCAGATTGACAAATGATATTTATTTTTGGTAAAGACTTTGTTTTTCGAGAATTTTGGGATATGCAACTATATATGTATCTAACTCCTATTTTTGTCATATGTGATTTACTTGTGTACGGTAGAAATATTCAGTAGTTACTGAGAGTGGAATCTCATTCCATATTAACATTTTTCAGGTGAATATTCTAGTAGAGAGCAAGAGAAGACACCTATGGAGTGAGCTTTGAAGGCTCTTTTGTACTCCTATAGCATATGTTATGTTATTTTTATTTGCCATGACCCTAAGACTTTCGCTTTATAATTTTATTATGACATTTTTTGGGAATTTATGTTGACTTTAAAATGTATCTTGGTTTGATCTAGTTATGAAATTTAATGATAAGGATGTCGATTATCCTTGTTGTTGGAGATATTTCAAATATTTTGGCCAAGTTTTGTGTGTGTTGGATTTGGGGTGTTACATGGGTTTTAACATGATCATAACGGAAAGGGGACTCAACTTTGACTCTACATATGGTTCAGGATACCTGGATCCAAGAAAAGACTAATGACCAAACACTAAACGCATGACTGCAGGACAATAATGAAGGATTGCATATTCGCTTTGCACATACAATAATGGAAGGTAATTCTCTTGTAGATTGGTTAACTAATTTTAGCTTTAATTGTAGTGAAGACTTGATAGTTTTTGAATCTCCTCTAGAGGAGGTGATAGATTTTTTGTATAGTGACAAAGTGGGAGTTGTTTACCCATGGATAAACATTGGATGATGATTGTGGATTAATGAGTGATGAAGCCCCAGTTTTTACCAAAAAAAAAATATATTTGAATTTTAGACTTAATCACAAGTTTAACAATTTTAAAAGTCACATTCACTTAACCCAACATTGATTTTTTTTTTTAAAAAAATAGTTTGGAATCAAGTCAATTAGTACGGGTCATTAGCATGAATGGTGCCAGACTTTTCATATGAAAACATTTATGTTACTCATGAGCATTGGTTAGAGTTAATCAAAGTTTTATATGGCTGACAATATTCTTTTTCATAAAGATATGGAGATCCCTTGATATCTAGATGTTTTGAGTTAAGAAAATTAGTTATTTCCTATAATATCTAAAAATTACCCTCAATAAAAATCATCCGTTAGAAGAATTCAATTAATTAGTTAATTTTTTTTATAATTAGTCAAATATATTATCTGGAATAGATTAATATTTTAGATAAAACATGTCAATGTTAAAAGAAAAAGGGAGTAATTTAGGCATGTGTGGTCAGGATAGTCTCTCTTGGTCCCATGACATGCCATCTACCCCTTTTCCTATAGGGTTGGGGCGCCTCTCCTTCCTATATATGTGGCTTTTATTAACCTTCAGAAAATATTTTTAACTTAAATACACACACACACACACACAGAAAAGAAACAATAAATATTTAGGCAGAGGACCATGCATGCATGCTACAACAAATAAACTGGTGCAAGTGCCAAACTTGTTTGATTATTGTGGATGTACAGTCTTTTCAAATTGGAAGAGATAACACACACACACACATAAGAGCATGGTGGGGGAGAAGGGACAAGCCAATGAGATTGGAAGCAGAAAAATCATAGACTACTTTGTTTAGAATATGAAACAAGAGGTCAGAATCCTCACTAGCTATTTGCTTGGCCTTACCTTAAATGGCACAATATGCATACGATAATGACATCTTTAGTTAGTTAAATTCATAAATCAAAGGTACCTTTGTATTCTTTTTTCCATGTGTTTCGGTATATGCATGTCTCTCCTTCTGCCCACATACACATGTTTCCACGTTCATCATCATCTTCTTCTTCCGTATCTCCGTCATTTCTACATATTAGGCCCCGTTTGTTTGACGGAATTTGGGCGATGGAAAGAGAACATTAGAAGGTTCCCTCCAAAAAAACTCGTTTAGAGCGCGTGTCTTCCGTCGACCAACCTTTCGGCGAGTCTGGATGTTCCATCAACCATGAGAAGTGACTTTCCCTTCGAAAGAGGTGCGCGGGAAGGTTGAAATTAAATCTTCTTGGGAGAGTGAAAATTTGGGACAAAAAAGCCCCTTGAAAAAAGTGAAGCTCTTCAAAAGGACGAGGAAGGCGTGAGCTGGATGAAGCTGTCGGTGAAGAAGCTTGGAACTACAGTAGGTGTAATACCCGAATAATTATTTATCTTAAGTATTATATCTTGATAAATAATACCTATTAAATAAAAGTGAATTTGTGGTGTCAAAATTTTGAAACTTATTTATTGTAATTTAGGAAATTTGCTCTTGGAATTAATTAAACCAAAGACCAATTTTTAAGACTACATATAAGGAACATAAAATATGATATTAATATCATATTAATTATTGGTTTTTATTCAATAAAATTTGGTGGATGGAATAGGTAAATGGAATGGTAGTTTTTGGTGGATGGAATAGGCAAGAGGATTGGTAGTTTTTGGTGGATGGAATAGGCAAGAGGAATGGTAGTTTTTGGTAGATGGAAGAAGAGTGTTTGGTTTATAAGGAATGTTTGGTTAAGGAAGAATTATGGTTGGAATAGGCCTTGAATTTTCACTATAAATAGAGGCCTTTGCTCTTCATAATTCTCACACCAAACTCAACCAAAGTAGATGAGTTTAGAAGCAAGAGTAGAGAGGAAATCATAGTGGGAAGCAAGAAGGAGGAGGAAGTTCTTCAAGAGGTAAGCAAAGCTTTTAGTTTCTAGTCTTAAGTTTTGTAGATTTTAGTTTAAATGTTGTTTTGATCTTTAATCTTCCAATATATTTTTGTTATCATGTTTTGATGGTTAGAAATGGTTTTATTTCGAAAAATTTCTGGAGAAAGTGATATAGCAAAATTTTTGGAAGATTATGATCAAAGTAAAATACTTCTGGCGAAATTTTATCGGTTAGAAATTTATGAAGTCAGGGTACAAATTCTAGTATTTTATATTGAAAATGAGGTTCTAAAATTCTGAGAAAATTCCTGGTTAAAGTAGACATATAGGGCTTTCCAAATCTACCAAGAGTGAATTATTTCGAGTTCTGTGCTAAAAGATAAAAATATCCAAAGTTGGGCTATGTTTTCTGGAAATTTTCTGGGCAGAAGATGAACACGTAAAAACTGGGAACTATTCTTAAACTCTGGGCAAGAACCAGTATTTTTCTTTAAAACTAGACATCCTAAGGTTTCCGAGGAATTTTCGGATCCTCATTCTGAATTCTGTAGAATTAATGGTGAGTTTTCAAAGTTAGGCGAAAAATCAGCCCATATGTTGTCAAACAGCATTTTTACGAAATTGTAGAAAGTAATTGAAAAATAATTACACCAGGGGTAAAATGGTCATTTGTGACTAAAATATTTACTAGAATATTATTTATGAATTAATAAATGCGATATTACCTTTATAGGAGATCTGTGATCGCATTCTTACCGACAAACGTACCGTATTCATCAACGAAGGTACGTTCGCGTACAGTAACTTTAACTCTGATATGACTTGTATGCATGAGGTTAACCGTTACCTGAGGTCCGATGGGCATTGGACCTCGGCTCTTACCTTAGCCCGGGATCCGGGGAATCGGGATCGAGGACAAGGGTAAGAGCCGGCATAAGAACCGGATGGAGACGTTATTGTGTACTTTATTAAATACTCGGATGAGTATCTTGTTGTATGAACAACCGAGATACTACGCAAACAATGTTATTCAGTTACTCTTTATTTTGAAAATAATTCCAATGCTCAACTCGATCAAACGCTATGGAAATGTTTATGAAAATGGGGTGTTACATTTTTGGTATCGAAATTTGGTTAAGTTAACCATGATCGGGGGTTCTCACAGTGTGATCTGTGACGAAGCATTGGCTCTTACCCAGGCATGGCCAAGCTTCCTCGGAGGAGATGGTTGCATGCGCGATGATGCGGTGCGTAAAACTAGCATTTTGAGGTATCTTTTGTCGTCATCGCGGCGTGGATTCGCCAGGGAGACAATTTTAGTATCGAGCAAACATCACGGCATGAGCTTAACTATGTTATTACGGACGGTTTGGTGCCGAAGGCAAGGCTAGTCTATGTGGGTCGGCCAATCGTCACCCTAAAGCACGGTGAGGCCCCAATGATAGACACTTACACAGCCGTTACGTTCGATTAACGGAGTTAGGTTCAAAAGCCTTTAAACATTGAGCAGTTTTTGTTTTCAAAAAAAAAAAATGGGACATGAATAGTAATTTACTATTTAAAAATACGTATTTACTATTTAAAAATACGTATTTACTATTCATGTGGGACCCACGTTTTTAAAAAAAAAAGTGCGATATAACCCCGGTGTTATTGTTCTAGAGATGGACGGAACGAGTATCCTACATTAAGTATTACGGCCGGATGAGGCGTATTGCACGTAGATCCGTAGTTCCCGAAAAAATAGGATTAAGAACCCGAACCGGAGCGGTATACCCACCTCCTGTACCTTTGCCGTCGGATCGGGAACCCGAGTATCATCCCGGACTGAATGCCTCGACGAGTACCTCTATGACTCGACTCTATCCTTGCAGAGCCCCTAAATATTGTATGTCCACGGTACACAGTAGCCACGATAATTCACAACACTCATCGTGGCGACAACCCGACTACCCGGAAATCGAGAGATCTTGAAAATAACTCGACGCCAACTCCAATGATCTCCAGTTTGTCTTGAACAACAACACCATTTTGACACGAGCACGTTGTATGTGGAGTTCATCCATGCTAGACCGACCTCTATGACCAGGCAAGGAAAAGTACATGCGTATTTGACTCATGTAAAGAACTCCTATCGAGAGGAACTCCGTTACATATTTCCGTACCCTTCGGGAGACCGGATCAGATCCACTCTTCATCATTTTCCCCGTACCCGTTTTTGGGTAGATAAAACCAAAGAAATCTGAATGAGGGAGATATTGTGGATGTACTGTTTATATCTACGGCGTCTTAAATGCTTAGTATACCTAAACATGTAGACGGAGGAAGGAGAGCGGGAGCCAGATCAAGAAAACTGCGGTGGTAATTATAGTAGTAACGTTGTAAGATAACGGTAAGAGTAAGCGAAGTTACTTATGTATAATAGTTTTCCTAGAAAACCCTACGATGTAAGAAAACCAATGAAATAAAAGGGTTTGTAGTGTAAAATACTAGTGCGATATAGTGAAAAACCTAGACTAATGTAATTTATGATCTATAAATCTATAAATGTTTGTGATATGCTAATCGTTGTTTTAAGTATGACTAACGTTTTCCTAATAAAGGAAATAGAACGAAAAATGGCAAACTTACGAGGGCAGGAGCTCCCGAGGTCGAGCGCAGGGCGAGGTAGAGGGCGAGGAAGACAACCTCGAATGATTCCAATACCGAGTATTAAACCCGGAGCAACAAGCTCAAGAACCTAACCTGCCAAATCAACATGCCGGCAAGAGGTAATGACTATGTTACTTGAACAAAGAACAATGATAGAGGAACTCCGTGCGGAGAGACAAGCGGAAAGACAAGCGGAAAGACGGGCAAAGGAACAACAAACTGAGAACGAACAAAATGCTGAAAGAGAATTAGATGAGAGACATGCTGAGGAAACAGAGGGGTTAGAAAGATCCGGTCACCACCTAGACCACCGAGAGCAATGGTGAATCTAATTCAACCCCGAAGAGAAAGCGAGACTACACAATATTGGATTACTCACCCCGCAAGCTAAAACCACGCCTTTCGAGGTAAACTTGACTCGGTGAAGATTGGTTAATGAGGCTAGAGAAGATCTTTGAAGTAATGGAGTGCCCGAGAATCGCAAAGCTCAACTTGCGATCTATAAATTAGAAGGAGATGCTGACCGATGGTGGAGAAACGTGGCGTCAACATTACAGGTACGCTACTGTCCCGTCACATGGGAGAAATTTCTAGAGAAATTCAACGAGCAATACTTTCCTCCCTCTGTGCAAGTGACCAAAGAATCGGAATTCCTCCACATCCGACAAGGTCAAGAAGAGTCATTTGATGACTACTATGCCCGATTCACCAACTTATCACGATACTCATCGCACTTGCGAAGGAACAATGATGAGAGTAGTATGGCAAATATCTTGATTTACGGACTAAAGTACGAGATAAGGGAAAGACTTGTGTCTCAGCAGTTCCAGGAATTAATCCATGCTGTGGAAGCATGTCGGTTAATTGAGCGGAATTTGAAAGAACTAAGGAGGTCCAGACCCTTCAATAGCAGCAGTGCCAGTCGTAGCGGATTTAACCGCGGAAGTTCCGTTCAGAAGAGGAAAGCACCTTGGAGTAATTTTCGTGGAAACAAAGAGGCCGTTTCAGCACAGTCGGTCAAATTTTCCAAGGTCACAAGGACCGGACCGTGTCCAAAATGCGGAAGTACCATCAAGGTACTAAGCTGCGATGGGAAGATAGTATGCTATAAGTGTCAAAAGCCTGGACACATAAGCTCAAAACAGGCGTCCTCAAAGAGGCTGCGGAGATAAGGCCTCAAAACCTAGGCCGGGTTTTTACTACGACAAACGAGGAGGCTAAGAAGTCTCCGGAGATGATCCAAGGTACTATCTCTCTTAATGGGAATTTGTTGCAAGCATTGTATGATTACGGGTGCTAGTCACTCATTTATTTCCCTATGGTGCAAAACGTTTAGGATTGCATGCCTATAAATTACCTTATGATTTGGTAGTAGCTACACCAGGCGTAAAATCCCTACACGATGCATGCTTAAATTGTATTGCGAGTGTGGATGGACGAGTTTCAAATATAGACCTTATCCGATTACCACTTCATGGCATTGACGTCATACTCGGTCTTGATTGGCTAACGGCAAACAACGCAATGATCGATTGTGGTAATAAGAAGATATCGTTCTTACCTTCAAATGCGCGGAGATAAGATTGATGTGAGCCTTAATTTTATCTCTATTGCGGAGACGAAAGATGCGTGAAACATGGATGCCAAGCGTACATGGTGTTTTTCTCAATCAAAGCGGAAGCCGAACTTTCACTCCAAGACATCTCGTTGTGAATGAATTTCTGACGTGTTCCGGAGGATCTCACTAAGCTACCGCCGAAGGGAAGTTGAGTTCACCATTGAATTGATGCACAGCACGGGATCAATATCAAAAACGCCGTATCGTATGGCACCAAATGAGATGCGGGAGTTGAAAAAGCAACTCGAAGAACTTCTAGAGAAAGGGTTCATCCGACCTAGCGTATCACCATGGGGAGCCCGAGTGTTGTTTGTAAAGAAGAAGGATGGAAGTTTTCGACTTTGTATCGATTATCGTGAATTTGAACAAAGTGATTCGGCATCAAGAACAAGTACCCACTTCCCGGGATTGATGATACGTTAGATCAATTATCAGTTCTAGTATCTTTTCGAAGATTGATTTACGTTCGGGATATCATCGCTACGAGTTAAAGCTAGTGATGTTTCCAAGGCGGCTTCGCGGAACCGGTATGGGCATTACGAATTCCTTGTGATGCCATTCGGTTTGACAAATGCACCCGTGTTCATGGACTACATGAATCGTATTTTCCGTCAACACCTAGATAAGTTTGTAGTGGTGTTTATTGACGATATCCTCATCTATTCTAAAAGTAGAGAGGAGCACGAAGAACATCTACGACTAGTATTGAGTATACTCGGGAAAAGCAACTCTTTGCTAAATTAAGCAAATGTGAGTTTTGGCCGGAAGTTAGATTTACGGGCCATGTCATATCACGCGACGGAGTTGCGGTGATCCTAGCAAAGTGGAGACGGTACTAGGACCGAAAAGACCCGGAAGACGTGACGGAGATACGTAGTTTTCGGGTCTAGCGGGATACTACCGCAGATTTATACAGAACTTCTCACGTCTTGCCTTACCATTGACAAAGCTCACGAGGAAAAACCAACCCTTTGTATGGGGTGAGGACTGTGAGGATAGCTTTCGGGCGAGAGAGAGGTTGACCACGACACCGGTATTGATAATCCCGGATCCGGGTGAGACTTATGTAGTCTATAGTGATGCCGGTGGGCATGGATTGGGATGTGTACGATGCGACGGGCGAGTGGTGGCTTACGCCTCTCGTCAGCTGAAGCCTCACGAGTCGAATTATCCTACGCATGATTTAGAACTTGCGGCTATCGTGTTTGCTTTGAAGATATGGAGGCATTATCTTTACGGTGCGACCGTAGAATTATCTGCGACCACAAGAGTCCGAAATACCTTTTTGATCAAAAGGAACTCAATATGAGACAGCGTCGGCTGGATGGAGTTACTCAAAGACTATGACTTGGAGATTAAATATCATCCAGTAAAGCGAACGTCGTTGCGGATGCTCTTAGAGAAAATCGGTGCGGGTATCATACATGATGATTCAAGAACTGAAGTTGCTTGAAAATTTCGGGGGATTTGAATTTGT
Organism: Acacia melanoxylon; assembly: GCA_019022615.1. Lineage (NCBI taxonomy): Eukaryota > Viridiplantae > Streptophyta > Magnoliopsida > Fabales > Fabaceae > Acacia > Acacia melanoxylon. Next base: position 7,593,405 of record JAFJYJ010000011.1, read on the forward strand.
CAAATCAAGTTTACGGAAATTGTGATGCGCCTGGTGAAGCCTATCTTGCCGTCTTCTTGTTAGTCAGGAGAATACGATTTGAGAGACGAGGTCGAGGAAGCTCAGAAACAAGATGATCAAGCTATTGCAATGCGGGAGATGATCGCTCGAGGCGAAACTCAAAACTATGACCTATCACTTAGTGGTCTAGTCAGATACAAAAAGCGGATTTACATACCGCCGGTCGATGATTTGAGGCGTAAGATACTAGATGAGGCTCATAAGAGTAAGTATACTCTACATCCAGGAATGGTCAAAATGTATCAAAACCTTAAGTCCAGAACTCGGTGGCCGGATTGAAAAAGACGTGACCGAATCGTGGCCAAATGTTTGACTTGTCGAAAGTTAAGATTGAACATCAACGACCCGGGTCCTCTTCAAGTACTAGAAATTCCCGAATGGAAATGGGAGTGCGTAACCATGGATCTAGTTGTAGGTTTGCCTAAGATCAGGAATCACGATGCAATCTGGGTAATTGTTGATCGATTAACCAAATCATCACACTTTATTCCCATTAGCATTAACTATTCTCCGGAGAGGTTGGCGAGATTTACATCAAAGAAATCGTGAGACTTCATGGTGTACCAAAGAGCATTATCTCCGATCGAGATCCACGATTTACATCCGTTTTTGGCAAGCTTTGCACAAAGCATTGGGAACGAAATTGAGGTTCGGTTCGGCTTATCACCCTCAAAGCGATGGTCAATCGAAAGGACAATACTGAGACACTCGAAGATATGCTTAGAGCGTGTGTATTGGACTTTAAAGGCCATTGGGACCAACGCCTACCATTAGCGGAATCGCGTACAACAACGGTTACCATGCAAGCATACGAGATGGCACCATTTGAAGCGTTTGCGGCGAAAGTGTCAATCACCTATATCTTTGGGACGGAACTATCGAGCGAGAATTTCTCGGACCGGATATAGTTGACAAGACCTCGAACAAATCGCGGCGATAAAAAAGAGACTCCTAGCGACAAAGCGGACAAAAGAGCTATCGACAAAAGGAGACGACCTCTAGAATTCAATGTCGGAGATCATGTATTTACGAAAGTATCACCCGATTACGTGTCGGTAGAACAAGCGAAAAGGCGAAAGCTAAGTCCTCGTTACATAGGACCATTTGAAATCTTGGCAAAACGTGGACCAGTCGCTTACCAGATAGCCTTACCCCCAAACCTGAGTAAACTCCATGATGTTTTCCATGTTTCTCAGTTGAAAAAGTACCAATCTGACCACGATCATATCATTGAATATGAGACCGTTGAATTACGATATGATAATACTTTTGAAGTCGAGCGGAGCAAATTCTTGAGTATCGAAGCGGCTCCGCACGGGAGTATTCCAATGGTAAAGGTAGTACGGAAAGGATTTTCACCTAATGAGGCAACTTGGGAAACGAAGGAAGACATGACGAAGAGATACCCAAAGTTCATGACTCTTAGTCTAATTCGAATAGAATAAATTTCGAGGCGAAATTTTATTTAACGGGGAGAAATGTAATAGAATAATTATTTATCTTAAGTATTATATCTTGATAAATAATACCTATTAAATAAAAGTGAATTTGTGGTGTCAAAATTTTGAAACTTATTTATTGTAATTTAGGAAATTTGCTCTTGGAATTAATTAAACCAAAGACCAATTTTTAAGACTACATATAAGGAACATAAAATATGATATTAATATCATATTAATTATTGGTTTTTATTCAATAAAATTTGGTGGATGGAATAGGTAAATGGAATGGTAGTTTTTGGTGGATGGAATAGGCAAGAGGATTGGTAGTTTTTGGTGGATGGAATAGGCAAGAGGAATGGTAGTTTTTGGTAGATGGAAGAAGAGTGTTTGGTTTATAAGGAATGTTTGGTTAAGGAAGAATTATGGTTGGAATAGGCCTTGAATTTTCACTATAAATAGAGGCCTTTGCTCTTCATAATTCTCACACCAAACTCAACCAAAGTAGATGAGTTTAGAAGCAAGAGTAGAGAGGAAATCATAGTGGGAAGCAAGAAGGAGGAGGAAGTTCTTCAAGAGGTAAGCAAAGCTTTTAGTTTCTAGTCTTAAGTTTTGTAGATTTTAGTTTAAATGTTGTTTTGATCTTTAATCTTCCAATATATTGGTAACTTTAACTACGATATGACTTGGCGTTGGAGGCAAATGAGAAGTGAACCGAGGGGGAACTGAGAGCTGCAATTGAAGTTAGTATCCATTCGAAATCAATTTATGTGTGATTTACCTATGGAAATGTTTATGTTACGATGGCGTTGGAGGCAAATGAGCTTGGGGAAGTTAGTATCCATTGAAATCAATTTATGTGTTGGTTGTTGGTTCGAGCTGGGTAGTTTTGTGCGTTCACCAATTATGGGTCTGTGTTGTGGTTTTCTATTCAATTTCTTCCACCTGGGGACACAAGCACATATAACATAACTAAAGGCACTGACAGTTTTTGTGTTCAAACGCAAGCGCTTATTAGTAGCATATTACGTTCGAACTTACGTTTTTCGTTCGAACCAACCAGGGCATTGTGAGAATTTCACCTAACCTTCTTACTTAACCAACACTCAATTCTTCATACCAAACATTTTATTTTCCTTCAACTAAGTTTCATTCTCTAGTATACCAAATAGCTCACATTATTAAAGCTCCCTCCTAATCTTCTCTTCCATTCCTTTCCTTCCTCAAATCTTCCCTGTAACAAACAGGGCCTTATTATCAGTTTTTTTTCCCCCAGAAAAATCAGTAACGAGTCTCTATTCGTAAACTATATTGACTAAAAGAACATAATGTATTAGGGTACGGTTACTTTCTATGTATGAAATCCTATAAAGTATTGATATTTTGTGTGTATAAAAGTATATTAAATCTTTCCGACCAATAAAATTTTTAAGCATTTTCCACTTATTTCCCTTTTTATGTATTTCAAATTTGCACCCTCAAATGAAAAAATTAGGTTATGAAAAAAATAAATCAATGAAACAATGTCTGCATATATATTTGCCAAATTTCTATGCATTTTGTGTATGTAGCGATACCATTTTTGTAAACAAGATTTGTGAATTTTAACTTTCAGTACATTCTTGAGATCGTAGAAGGTGCTTTTATTTATTAGGCCTTGAACCACTCATAGTAAATCATTGGTGTTTCTATAATATATAGAGGGTAGGAAAGAAATAGAGATTTTTAAAAAAATAAAAAATAAACAAACTTTTTTCACTGGTTCTAATTGTAAGTGTAGCAAGTACTCCATCCAATCTTTAATATATGACATATTTACTTAATTTGATTAGATTAAGGAAGTTAATTGAGTTAGTTAATATGATATGCATTTTCTAAAATACTTTAATTATCTTCTTTAATTCTCTCTCATCTTTAATTATTGTTGAGAAAACATTAACTGGGGTAAATTATAAAAAGATTGGCAAATATGAAAACTATGTCTTATATATTTAGGACCAAGGTTAACTCTCTAAATGTGCCTTGCAATACTAGTGTAGAAAGTTCAATAATTTCTAAATTCCAATTTAGCTAAATTGGTCACACACACCCACACACACCACGGCTGGAAAATCGAAGTAAAAGGACATTTTTAAACAGTGTTAGAAGACCATTATTCATGATTCACGCAGTAGTGTTTGATAATATAAGTTGATAATTCAATATTAATGATCAATCGCTATGATGCTATCTATCTCTATGTGTCTTTTTCATTTCTTTTCTCGTGCCTGAATTCCTTATACATATATGTGACTCACACACATAATATAGCATGCGCATAAACTTAATTTCTCTTACAAATTAAAGACACACAGTTTTGCCTCTTAAGGTAGAAATGTGGTGATGGATGTTGGGACTTCATCTTACATTAAGAATCTACCTGGCCATTTTCAAACATAAAATTCTGATAATGCAGCAGCCCGAACACATGGTCATCCTCAAAAATTATAGTACTATGCCCTTAATATAAGAATTAGATTACTAGTTTGTGTATATTAAATAAATTAGTTAAGTTTGTTATTTATAACAAATATGTCTTAGTTTTCTCAAACTACCCTCCTTAATCATATGTTTTGGAGCTATCGTTTCATCATTAGCCTCTTTAATTTATGCAATCAATAGAGATACTTTAGAGAGAATATTATACATTTGCGAGGCTTAACCCTATGTTTGGATGGAGAGAAATAAGATGAGGGAATACTAGGAAGGAAAACTGTCAATCCAAACATAAGAGTAAGTGATTTGTGGTTTTATATTTAGAATCAAAATGAACTCCTAGTTTAGTTCTTATATTTAGGATGGGAAGAGAAAAATTAAAAGGATCCGTGTCATTAATCATATATTTGTTAAAAATACATTAAACAATATATTGCCTGCAGCAATTACAATTGAATATAAATGGTACGTTACAACTACCTAACAACGAACTCTGTAATCAATATATCCTTTGACAGTTTGAGAGCCCCCAAGCATATGTGATCGATCTCCATCTCCCATATCCCCTTAGATAACAACAGATCATACTAAAAAAACAGTAAATCAGCAAAGGAATTTAGTGATTCCGTCAAAACATAAACTTTACGTCACCATTTGAATTCCGATGGAGTTGTGTGAGTAAATTGCGTCATTAATTCGCTGTGACCGCATAAAACTGCAGAAGAAGAGATCCATATAATTGATGTGTTGTTATGATCTCTCTCAATTGTGTAGTTCAGAGTCGTTCTCTTGGACAACAGTGACAACAACACTTTGTTCACATTTCACTATTTGCTGCTCATCAGAATTTTGATCGTCTGCTGAATAATTCTCTCCCACCAAACTTTTGGCCTTCAAGGATTCTCTTTCCCAATCAGTGCGGTACACCACAACAAGAATAGACACCACACAAGCGATCTGAGCCGCAAGCAGGCCATAACACATCCCCACCAAACCCAGCTCCCAAACAAACCCCAACACTATCCCCACCGGTGCTCCGGCCAAGTAAAACGCGTACAAGTTTATCCCTGCCCCTATCCCGGTTCTCGCACTCCCCCTCAGAATACCACAACCCGTTGTTTGTGGACAATTCCCAATCTCACACAATCCAATTATGGGCAAAACAGTCATTGTCAACTCTAACACTTCCCTGTCACTACTAAAAACCCTACCCCATCTCTCTTTCCCCACCGTCGTCCACACCAGCCCCACCGTCGAGCTAGCTGCCGCCAACCCTAACGCCACCAGGCTCGATAGCCTCGCCCTCCTCGGCTCCCCGGCTCCCAGCTCGTTCCCCACTCTCGTCGACGACGCAGCGCTCAGCGCGTTTGGAAGAGCGTACATGAGAGATGTGGTTTGGATTATTATCCCCGACGTGGCCAGCGCCGCGCGAGGGTTTTTCATGTAACCAGCGAGGATTGTCATTAGCTCGTACCACCACCACTCTAAACAAACTCCGACACAACTTTGTATGGAGAATCTTAGAAGCTTACCCCATTCACTCCCCGACGAACGGTAGTTGTTATTATTATTATTATTCATCACGAGAGGCTTGCACAGGGTTAAAGGAGCCTTGATGGTGGAGGCCGCCGCCGAGTTGGTGGTGCGTGGATAGGACATGTAGAGGAGGAGGAAGAAGAGGGTGTTGAAATTCGCGACGAACGATGAGATTGCAATTCCGGGGACTCCAAGTTGGAGCTTGAAGGTGAAGAAGATGATGATTGGGATATGGGTAAGTGTGGCAAGTGAAGTGCACCATAATAGAGGCCAAGTTGTGCCTTTACTACGTAAATAGATTCGAATTGGGTGAAGGAAGCTATTGGCTATGAGGTCTGGTAAGGCGTAGCGACAATAGAGGCTAGCGACGGAGGTTATGTCTGGGTTTTGGTGGAGAGAGAGCATCAAAGGTTCGAGCTTTAACCAAAGGAGGGAAATTGGGAGGGAAGCTAATAAGAGCATGAGGATGGTTCTGTGAAGAGTGAGGGATAGTAAGGAGAAGTTTCTAGAACCAAAGGCTTGGGCACAGAGAGGCTCCATGCCGGCTGCGAGGCCGGAGAGGACGGAGTAGCCGGTGATGTTGGTGAAGCCGATGGCTAATGAACCGGCGGCGAGCTCAAGGCTTCCCAACTTGCCCATGCACATGACAAGGATCATGTTCTTGAGGTAGCTCCCTAGGCTCATCGCTGCTATTGGCAACCCTATGTCTCCCAGTCTCTTTAGCTCCTCCACTACCTAACAAACACGAGAAAATTGTGAATTTAATGTATACAATTAAAACTATACCATGACTTAATGAAAATAAAAATACTCATTTTTATTGCTAGCTAGGAGTTGGTTAAAGAGATAAGCGACTCTGTAAGGAGATAAATACAAGTTTAAATATTGGGAAACACATTTATTGAGAGATAGAGAACATATTTCAATATCGATATCATAATTGGATGTTTCATGATCACTTGGCTTCACGTCAAGTATAGCCATGCATCGATAGAATGTGAGTGAAGAAGTGAGGGGATTAAATTTTTCAAGAGAGGGCAAGTGAATGATGAGTAGTTTTTTGAGGAAGAAAATGGTAAATTTATTATGAGAGAGGAGCAGGATAGTGCAAGTTGTGGGCAAGTGTGGGGATAAAAAGAGAAGAAGAAAGAAAGAATATAGGAACAATAAGTTTTATTAGAAAGGGAATATATATATATATATATATATATATATATATATATATATATATATATATATAAAGGTCTTGTATAGTAAGTACCTCAGCGTAAGCTTGTTGGGATTTCTCCTCTTCCGAAAGCATCGTCGTCTTTGAATAATCTTTAGAGCTTTGGCTTTTGCGTTTGTTTGATTGATCTGATGATGATTCCGTATGTGTGTGTGGTTTAATGATGAAGAACAAGAACAAGAAGGAGATGGTGGGTGTCTGTTCTTTCTCCACAGACACACAGACAAACTCACATATGACCTACAAATTAAAAAGCCACTAAATATGATGAGAAAAAGAAGACTGATCGAGAATAGCAAAGTGGGTATGAGAAGCAAACCAGCTATGCCTTTATATATAAGGTTTCAAGGTGGTGGGGAATCCGTCTTTCAGTTGCTTACCCATGCATTATTTCTACACTTTTCTTAATTAATTATAAGTCACAAAACTTTTTCTTATCTATATCATAAAGTGCTTGCTTTATCTTGACTACCCGAATGTGTATAATATCATAAAGTGCTTGCTTTATCTTGACCCGAATGTGTATACTTACACGTCAAATTTGATTTTTTTTTTTTAACACTGGGGTAGTGGGTATGAAGCCTATATTTTGTTACATTGATCATATATTGTTTCTTCTTCTTCTTTTTTTAGAAAATCAATTGTATATTATTTTTGTGAACCAAGAAGATTAGAATTGATGTATATTTCTTTTTTGCAAATATATGTTTCTATATATTGGACTTGGCTTCCCTTCTCCGCTCTTCCCATCCACTTCTCCTTCTCTTCTCTTCCACTAATCTTCTCCACTCTTAGATTTAAATTTGAGTGGTTCAGATTTAATATTTTATAAAACTACTAATAAAATATCAAATTTTTAAAAAACAAATAAATAAATTCAGATTGCTAAATTTTAGACATAATAATTTAAAACTGCAATAAAAAATATTTTTAAAAAATAATGTTATAGAACTTTAGATATGAACCGCTTAAATCTCAATCTAAGGATGGAGATGATTAGTGGAAGAGAAGAGGAGGAGAAATAGATGGGAAGAGGAGAGGAGGAGGAGGGAAGTAAAGTTCCTATATATTGCCATTCTTGTGTTGATTTAGTATTATTAATTTTGCCTTTGTTATCCCCATATATGTTTGCCAACAAATTAATTTCCCAACATATATAACCAAAAATCCATGCTTCAAAATTATGAAAAGAAGCACGCACATTTAGGTTAATTTGTTGAATTGCTGCAATTTCCCCAAGTTTGAATCAAACACATGGAGTAGCAAAACCCACAAATTAAATATGATCAGTTTAATTTAATTAGTTTCACGTTAAACAAAATAAAACATGATGTGTGAACTAAGTTTAAACCTCAAACTGTGAGTTAATCATAGTTGGCATAGTATTTTGTCATTTTTTTTCAATATTGATGGAACAAATTAAAGGCATCAGCTTCTCTATACCCCAAAAAAAAAAAAAAAAAAACAACGCAATTATATTATACAAGGGTGATGTATACCAAAAATCTGATATCCATGTTTTAGAACACAAGTATGTGACTGTGCATGTGCGCAAGAGATCACAAATTGCTCTATATACTTAGATCATGTTTGGTTTTTTTTGGCTCTTTGACAGTTCCTCACTATGACCTCACATACTCTTGCTCTACTTCACTAGCGAGTACACTAACACGTGTGTTCTTAATTAGCTACTTGTCACTCCACTATTTATATTTTCCGTGCATATATTAACTTTCTATGACTAATCAAATTATAATACATATACGTAGCTTAACCAATAAATATGCCTTGGCTCACTTCTTGAAACAGAAATTGTTAGATATATAGGAGTTATTATTTAATAGTCAACTCTCTCATTCAGCATATATCCCTGGCTTAGTTAATTAATTTGCTTTAAAAACAATGGGAGAATTGCTGAAAAATTCGTCATTGCAAAATTTCTTGCCCAAAGCACTCAATGACTGATCAGGTCCTTGAGCGAGTGCAACTTCTTCAACTGTGTACAATATAACTTTAGCTATGTGCAAAAGTCTTCTATTTGCTCACAAATGAAGATGGGTTGCACATAATTGAGTTAAAATTGCACCTTCTGAAATGAGGTTTTACCTGGGTCCTTGGACGGATTTCAATTCATAGCTTTGAGAATGATTTTCTCAATAAAAATAAAACATGATCATCAAATTAAATATAGACCATGTACGAGGGGTGTGAACATGGTGGTGCTAATCTTTTTGGATGATTGAATATGTATTTCGTGGCAATACTAGTCTTTAAGAATACTAATAATATATATCACTGTCACATACAAAAAGGGGAAAAACTTCTACTATACATAGGAATTAATTAACTACATACCATATGATTAAATTAAGAATAATTTATATATTAATGAAGTAGGGAGGGGTTTGGAGATCTAGAACATATGCTGCAGTTAATGCCTTTTAATAATTTGTTAGGACGAGGTCACTTCAGTGAGTTACAAGCAGTAGGGCCTTCAAAACTAGCATCATTAGGGTTTTTTTAGGGTTGGGGGAGGAGGGACCTTTAATTAATTAATTAATTAGGTAGACACATGTGAAAATAATAATAATAAGATTGGGTTGGAAGCAAAAATTGCTTTATTATATTTCCCACATGTCAGTGGCCACTGAGAGAGTTTTGGATACATCCAAAATCACACAAGTGTTAGAAGCTAACCCCACGTTTCCTATTAGACCACGCACCTTGTCCTTTAAAGTTACTACACCCAGCAGCTTACAAATTCCACAGTACGTAAAAATCCTATGGAGTATTTGTTTCTTCCCTTTGAAATTATTAACGTGGATGAACCACTATATGCTTTTTTGGTACCAAAAAAGCACCTCCACATACATATTCCCATTCTATACACTCACATATACATTTTTTTTTCTCTCCTTATCATCTCTCGTCTAGAGAGTATTATTCCTCCCTTAATCTACGTAGGACTTAATTGGGTAGATGCTGATTCTAAATATTAGACTTATTTCACATGTTTATCATTTTTTTTCTCTAAAATTAATCATATTGACATTTTCTCAACAATAATAAAGTTAGAGAGGGAGAAAGAGAATTAAGGAAGATAATTAGGGTTTTTTTTTTTAAAAAAAAAATACTAAATATCTCTTATCCTAAATATAAGACATAGTTGAATTTTTTTAAAAGAGATTAAAGAAGTTAAATAAGTTACTTAATCATATCATATGTTATGTATGATTAAATTATATATCATTTTATATGTCAGACAAATTAGTTGGAGAAAAATTATAAATAGGAGTACAAATATTTTAAAGTAATTTAATTAGCTTCCTTAATCTCTCAAAAAAAGTCAAGTATGTTTTATATTTAAGACTGGAGGTAACATCATATCAACTAACTTAACTAACATTTTTAATATCCTCAAATTAGTTATTTATATTAGCCAGGTCTTACATTAAGAACTAGGGGTATTATGTTACAAGCAAAAATTCAAAAGGACAATCAATCTTAAAAGACTAGCTTTCAAAGTCTAGCCTGGTGGGCGGAAGCACCTCGTGAAACTTATATATAAATCCCACTTTTAATTTGTTGTGAGACCCAATCCCCGATATGAGAGTCATCATAGTGGTTTACTCACGGAGAATATAATTGACAATAGGCCAAATGAATAAGAACCATGGTGTGGAGACATAGGGAAAGCTCGTACGTTCATTTTCCCACATATATATTAGGCCCCGTTTGTTACAGAGAAGATTTAAGGAGGGAAAGGAACTTAAGAGGAGGGAAAGGAATGGAAAGGAAGATTAAGAGGGAACTTTAAAAAGTTGAACTGTTTGGTAGATATGGAAAGTGGGATGGAAGATGATAATTTAAAAAAATTAAAATTAAAATATAAAACTTGAAATTCCCAAAATACCCTTTACATAAAAAAAAAATCCCTCCTTCATCCCACGTCCTTACGACCGCCAGGAAAAAAAAAAGTCAGATCCAGGCGATCGAGTTCCCACCGGTGGTGGTCGTCCGCCAGCGACGAAGAGAGCCGAAGGTGAGAGGAAGAAGGTGAAGTCGGAGACGGTGAGAAAAGAAGAAGAAGAAAGGGACCTAATGGGAATTTGCTCACAATCTTCCGAGAAGATTTCATCTTCCATCCAATATGTGAGGGAAGATTAAGGAAGGAATCTTCCCATGGATGAAGGAAGATGGTGCCTCACTGGAAGATGAATTCCGTGTAACAAACACTCAAAACCGAGGGAAAATTGGAATCTTCCTTTCCCTTCTTCAATCTTCTTCCTGACAACCATGGCCTTAGTCTTTTAGAATAGACTCTCCTTTTATATTTATGCTGGTTCCATTGCAGACATGCACCCACACACACACACAAATCATCAACATATTATTACTTAATTGCTACATAGTAATTTTGTTGGATATATGTTTTTATTCTGGCTATGCGATAAATCGATCATCAACATATTATTACTTAATTGCTACATAGTATTTTTGTTGGATATATGTTTTTATTCTGGCTAAGCCCGTGAATTAGGCCAGTCGTTTCAAAGTTGATGTCAGTGGAAAATGGAGGTTCAATTCCTTTTGAAGAAGTCCAATTGAATTGGTATATATAAAAATCCAAAAGCTATCTACACATCATAGATTCTTCAGATTCAATGTTACCAGTTACTACGGAGGAAAGTGCTGCTTATTGTCAAACATTTTACCACCGACTAGAATTATTACAACTTTTCCTTTCTAGCTAGCTATCTGCTTTGTCTAATTCACCAGCGTGTTTCTTTGAACCAACACATACAAATTCCTTTTTGTTTTTCAACCAGAAGCACATTCTGTGTACCTTTTTATCTTTCTTTCCTTTGTTTTAACTCTGTTTCTACTTTAAATGGACCGTCGACAACAATTTAATAGATTTTGCCCCCTCTAGAAGAACAGGCATGCTACTATTAGATATCTCTAGGATTTATCCTTGTTTGACTAGTAGCGTGGCCGGTTCAGGGTTCAGCCTAATTATTACAATTACTCTCTCCAGCATATAAGAAACTTAACTACATATATTGTACAAAGTCAAAAGTTATCATTCTTAGTTAAGACCTAATTTTCTTGAGCAAAAAAGTTAAGACCTAATTTTCTTTATTTCCTTGACGTACAAAGTAGCACCAAACAACACACAAAGAGTCATTACTTTCCCGATCCTTAATATAAAACCTAATTGAGGGATGATCTTAGTCATAAATTTAAAATCTATTTATCATATTTACCAATTTCTTTTCTTATTAATTCATATTGATGTTCTCTCAACAATAATTAAGTATGAGAAGGGAAATCAAGGAAGATGATTATAATGTTTTAGAAAAAACCATGTTATATTAACTAATTTGACTGACTTTCTTAATCTAATCAAATTAAGTAAATTTGTTTTACATTAATGAGTAGATGAGTATAATAAGAATACGAATAATACAATTTCCTAATACCTTCAACTTAACTCAATGTCATATTGTATGTTGTTGTGTTCAAATTCGATTTACTTAATTATGCATAAAGAATATTCCTTTAGTTGTTACATGATATCTCGAGTTCGAGTGAGTCTGATCTATGTGAATGCAGAAAATATTTTTGAGAGAGTTATCCCCATTTGACCCAACAATGCTCGAAATTGACAATCCAGTGATTTTTTACAATCAGTGTATCTTAATTCAAACTATACTCAAACATTGTCTCCTCCAATCCAGTGAGTTTTACAATCAGCATTATTAGATTTCGTTTATAATTAATGGGTTGCTACTCTCTCTCTTTCTCTTTGTGGGGTGTACCTTGTTCTCTCTGAGTGTGTTTCAGTGTGTCTGATCTTTTTACTAAACTGTTGAAAGAAGAAGAAGACATGTTAGAAGCTAGCTGTTAATAGAACCATGCATGTGAAATCTGGTTGCACCAAATGCCCTACCTACAGTATTAATTAATCATCATTCCCCACACAACCCAATTATCTTGCCGACAATTCGCTACTTTTTATCTTTTGCACGAATCTGATTCACAATTATTCACTCCAGATTTCATATCTCTTGTTTCATAAAATATCCCAATAGATCTGATCCATAATTATGCACATCAATAATAATTATGCTATGGCCTGGTGGTTGTAGCTAGAGAGCCAATTAGGAATGATAATAATATCCAAGTGTCACATCTCTAGCAAGCTCATATATTGTTTTTATTATATATATTATTGAATATATGTTTTATAATTTATATACACAGTAATGTTGTTATTTATAACTGTTTGTGTCCCTAATTCTTATGCTTTGTATGCAAAAATTCCAACAACCGACAGCTTTACCTCCTTATCCCCTCTATGAGTAACAACAGTCTATAACAGTTCTTCCATCACTTCATTTGTTGTTGAGTTTAATTTGAAATTGAATTATCATCAATTAATGGACAATGGCTTCAAGATTAAGATTCTTCAACAATATTATTAATTATTTACACGCTTAATTGAAGCCCACTTTTAGTATCTAACTAGATATATAGTACCGCACATGCTCTCAATTTTATATTATTGGCTGTTCTGATCAGTTTAATATATATGTGTGTAAGTATTTAAATTACGTACCTAACGCACAATGTTTAAAACATATCATCATATCTTTGTCTAATAGGTTGCTGAGGGTGACAACTCGTCGGGTGTTTTGACTAATTCATAAATCTTCAGGTTATTCTTCTTGTTGCTCTAAAGTCTAAACATGTTCCTGTGCCCCGGAAGCATTAGATACTAAAAACAGTAGGAATGAGAGCTGGCTACAGTTAAAACCGAAGCCAAGTCCATAAAAATTACCAATAAAATCTGTTTTTTTTTTCAAAGAAAAGAAACTAGGCATTGTTGGATTCTGTTTTCTGTTTTTATATTTTTAGAATAGTTTTTTTTTTAAAAAAAAAAGCAAGTCTTTTTTTTTTTTTGAATTACAGGCGGCAGGCACTAATGGCCTGAATTACAAGGAGCGAGATCGAACCCATGACCTCCCACTACTTGGGGAGTACCCCATACCACTAGGCTACAAGGCGCCTTTGGTAAAAAAAAAAAAAAAAAAAAAAAGAAGAAGAAGAAGAAGAAGAAGAAGAAGCAAGTCTTTAGTGTTTATGATACCACAATATAGTAATGGAGTTGTTGCATCTTTTTTACTTTGGGGTTTCTTTTGGTCAAACAATATATTGAGTGTAAAGAGTGCTACATTGCATCATCATCAATCAAATAAATAAAAGAACTGAAACCACAGGGTTGCTACTTGCTACCACCATTGTTGACATTTTATATATATTCAAAATGCTTCCTGGTTTGTGCTCCACTTGTTATATCAGTTTGAACGTTGATTGGTTTCTGTAGCTAGCGTTCTGTAGCCAGCTAGAGCTATTTTGAAAAATTAGTCATATTCATTGTATCAACCATCTTATATATATCTAGATTCTAGAGCATATATATAAATAAATTAATACTATAGTACTACTTGATAAGCTAGGGAAAAGGCCGGCCAACAGAGAAATACTGAAATTGCCAAACACTACTGTTGATGCTTGAAGAGAAACAGTGGGTGTTAGGTTCAGTTCAGCAGTAATATCAATTAAGTGAGGGTCCATGACTATGACACTGACACACTGACACACACATGCATCTTTTTATTATTATTATTATTATTATTTTATATATATATATATATATACATATAACACTCTTTGATTAATTAAGGGTGAATATGTAAATTTAGCAACCACTATTTTTTTCATAGGCATCTAATACAATTACTAGTAACTATTTTCAGTGTAAAAATATACATCAACAATTTATATGGGAGCAAATATGGCAAAGTCATTAAGGATATTTAACTTCTGTTACTTTTTGTATAGTGGGTCCCATTATTCTTCTCACTCTTTATTATTTTAATATATTTTTAAAAAGGTTAAGGTGTAAATTTAGCAATAAACTATTTTTCTATTGGCACCTAACACAATTATATTTCATAAGAGCATTTACAAGACAAATATAAACATTTACGTAAGAGCATTTGCATTGATGCCCTTACTACATTTTTTTCATAAGAATATTTACAAGACAAATAAATAGATTTACAAGACAATTATTCATTTGAATTCCTTTATTTGTCTTGTAAATCTTTTTATTTGTCTTGTAAATACTCTTATGAAAAAAAATAAAGTAAGGGCATTCATGTAAATGCTCTTATGTAAATGCCCATATTTATCTTGTAAATGTACTTATAAAAAATAATTATGTTGGGTGCCAATAGAAAAATAGTTCATTGTTCAATTTACACCTTAACTCTTTTAAAAATATATTTGTTCCCGTATAAATTGATTGTGTCTACTTTTACGCCAGAAAATAATCAATTATGTTAGGTATCTATAGGAAAACAATTGGTTGCTAAATTTACACCTTAACCCATTAATTAATTAATTCACCAGCTGGTTTAACATGGGCTTATAAGTCAAATTCTTTTTATATATATATCTATATATATATATATAATGTAATGAGGACTAGATAGCTTTGAATATATACCTCTATGGTCCTAAATTAATTAAGATGTGAAATCAAAGTGAAGAGAATATCCTTTCAACTAGATTATCCACAGAACTGATGATGATTTCTCTTCATCACGAGGTGGCAAACTAAGAACAATTCTGTCATGTGAAATTGAAGCATACATATACACTATATAAGAATGGGATTGTTCAATTCATATATTTAGATATGAGAGATCGTTGAATATTGCAGAATGTGGAGTAATGATTTTAAGAAGGAAAGGTGTTTCTATATATATAAGGCAAGTGCATGACACAAAACTTTGACAAAATATTAAAAACCGTTGACTATATATATATATATATATGCGCGCGCCTCTTTGATCGGGAAAAAAAATTCTATTGTTGCCGTCAAGTATGAACCATGAGTCCACATTATGTGCACATATGTTATATGTTTCTTATGTGTTCATACCTCTATTAGAGGTATGAACATTTTTTTATATTGTATTTATTTAAATTTAAATTATATGCTTCTTTCTGACATATTTTTTTCATCCAGTATCTCAAATTAATTAATTTTCAGTTTTGCATTCAGAAATATTTATCTGTAACACCAGTATCATGGAAACTAATTAATTTGAGATGCGTATAAAAAAACATGTCAAAATGCGTATATAATTTAAATATAAATTTAAATATAAATAAATATAATATATATATATATATATATATATATATATATAAATATAAAATATACTCATACCTCTAATAGAGGTATGAGCACATAAGAAGCATATAACATATGTGCACATAATGTGGACTCTATGAACCGTATCGCCCTCTCAAATTACACCCTCTTCGTATATAGTAATTATATGCACAGAAATACTATTCCCTCTGTTTCTAAATATAAGAGAGAGTTGATTTTTTGGAGAGATTAAGGAAGTTAATTAAATTACTTTAGAGTATTTTTATTGTTTTATCCAAACTAATTAGTTTGACTAGTAAACTTATATATAATCTAAGGACACACAACATATAATATGATGAAGTAACTTATTTAGCTTCCTTAATTTTTCTAAGAAAAATCAACTCTGTTTTATTTTTAGAATTAGAGGGAGTATATATGAAGAGGGTGTGATTTGAGAGGGTATGTGATACTATAATTATTATTCCTCCGGTCTTAAATATATAACATAATTCATACTCCTTCTAGTCCTTATTATAAGACACCAACTAGCAATTGTATTTGATCTTTTTTATAAGATAGTTGCTTGTTTCCAAAGCGCATTAATTTTTTTTTTTCATGTATGCCCATAATTAATAAGAGTAGTGGGTGAGAGTAATAATTAATGTAATATTATAATTTAGTGTAATTAGTAGGAGTAATATTAAAAGTTACTTAAATTGTAAGACAAATTTAATTACTTTAATTATTTTTATTGGTTTGCGAGAATTGTTAGTTGGTTTCTTAATAAAAAAAGTGATGCAAATGTCTTATATTTAGAACCCAAAAAAGCTAGTATATATGAAGAGGGTGTTATTTGAGAGGGCGGTTCAAGTTTGGCGGCAACAAAAGAATTTTTTCCTATGGATCAAAGATAGGGCAGAGCAATGGGCGGGTTGGACAGCCCATGCCCTAACCCATAGCCCGCCCATTTAATTTTAAATGGGTATGGGTTAGCCCATACCCATACCTCAACCCATTTAAGCGTGTAAATGGGCTAAAGATATAAATGGGCGGGTTTCATCGGGTTTTGGGTAACCCATTTATATTTGACTTATATTTTTTAGAAAAAAAACATACATAAGCATTAAACATAAATCCAAATTTATCATTCTAAATTATGAAATATGAATCTTCAAAATTCAAAAATAATAATTCACACAGAACTTAAATTTAGGCAAGTATCATCATTACATAATTTTGATGTTAAAATTCCAACTTTTAAATTAAAGCATTACAACTAAAGTTCAAAGATTAAAAAAATGGCATGTTTCCATTGAATCTGCATGTTTCAGTCTTCACTATCATCTTCAGATTCACTTGAGGAAGGGGCAATAGCTATTAGGGTTAGGGTAGTTAATAAAAAATATATATACACTAAATGGGCGGGTATGGGTAACCCAAAGGTGTGCCCATAGCCCGCCCATTTAATTTTTAAATGGGTGGGTTTTTAACCCAACCCATTATGCATATTTTTGGGCGGGCTCAAATTGACCCAATTACACTGGGTTATGGGCGGGCTCACCGGGTTATGGGTTTCTTGCTCAGCCCTAATCAAAGACATATATATTCAACGGCTTTTTATATTCTGTCAAAGTTTTGTGTCATGTATATGCCTACTTTGGAGCACGATTTCTCTCTTCTTGTCATGGTTGGCCACGGAAGCGGTTCCTCTCATTTTTCCTCCCTCTCTCCATCCTCGTCATAAATTGCAGATCTCGGCCCGTCCAATCTAGATTTGGACGCCGAGATGCGATCCGATTTTTTTTAAAAAAATTATTATTATTATTTTTAAAAAAAAACTGGACCGTTGGATCGAGATTTGGACGGTCCAGATGGGACTGTGAGAAAGATAAGGAGAGGGGGGAAATGAGAGGAACCAAACCCGGTTGACCACACCATATTGTACCCTATTTTAGGGAGACCAATAAATATTTTTATGAATAACTATTTTTTCAATATTTGTTTTTGAGTTACAAGGACAACACTAACAGTCTGAGTTACAAGCACGATTAAACTTGCGTCCTCTCACTTATAGGGGAGAATTCATATCACTAAGTTACCAGGCTTTTAGCCTAATTTTTTAATCTTTATAAATAAATTATTTAATTCATACATTTTGCATAAGAGGAAATATATTCAGTTAATTGGGAAGAAGTTAAGAACCAAGAGAAACTAAGAGTCCAGATTATATGCATATAGTTTATGTGCTTCTTATGTGCTCATACCTCTATGAGCATATTTTTTATTTTATTTTTTATATTATATTTATTTAAATTTAAATTAGGGTTAATGTGCAATTTTGCCCTTAAAGTATGTGCTCAGGAGCAATTTTGATCTTGAAGTTTTCGGTGTAACAATGTTGCCCCCTGAAGTTTAAAAACGTAGCAATGTTGCCCCTCCGTTAAAAACCCTAACGGTCAACCAACATTGCTACGTTTTTAAACTTCAGGGGCAAAATTGCTACGTTTTTTTGGAGCAATGTTGCCCTTGAAGTTTAAAAACGTAGCAATGTTGCCCCTCCGTTAAAAATCCTAACGTTGACCGTTAGAGTAGTTAATGGAGGGGCAACATTGCTACGCCGAAAACTTCAGGAGCAAAATTGCTCTTGGGCGCATAATTTAAGGGCAAAATTGCACCTTAACCCTTTAAATTATATGCTTCTTTCTGACATGTTTTTTGCACCCAGTATGTCAAATTAATTATTTTTCATGATATTGGTGTTGCAGACAAATATTTTTGAATGCAAAACTGAAAACTAATTAATTTAAGATAGTGTGCAAAAAATATGTCAGAAATAAGTATATAATTTAAATATAAATAAATACAACATATAAAAAAAAAATGCTCATACCTCTAATAGAGGTATGAGTACATAAAAAGCATATAAACTATGTGCATATAATGTGGACTCGAGAAACTATAAGGCTGGGCTAAAATGTATAATTTGGGCCTTGGGCTATTGTAATTGAGGCTCACAAACTACAAAGGCCTAAAATAAAATTCTTCAAAGCCCAAAAGTTTTGGGTTGTCACCTCTTGTATATTTTATATTTTTACTTATCCTGAATATGTTATATTTCCACTTATCCTGAATACTTATACCTTGTAAGATATCAATGCAATTTATTTCCTAAATTTATAATTTTTGGATAAAATAATCATATTGATTATTCATATTAAGAGTTAATTTCAATGCATATGATTAAAGCTAATCATTTGTTACAAATAGCTAACTTATAACTAAAATTTTCAATATCCATAAATTAGTTATTTAAATCTTATATTAAGAACTGTACGCGATATTATGTATAGAATATTGATATAATTATAGATATATCTTGTATTATTTTTATTTTCCTACCCTACTCTTATCAATCAGATATTCTTTTTATTTTTTTAAAAAGATCAGTTTACTAGGTACTCCAGATTATGCCTTCAATGTGAATTTAATTTGTTTAACCAACAAAAATATGAGTCTAATTTGTATTTATGCCTTCCAAATTACTGCTTCCCATCATGATATATGACTTATTTGGGAGTTGATCTTGATCTAAGTATAAGTAATTTTTTTAAATATTTGTGAACCATTTATTATTTACCCCTATTGGTGATACTCTTTTAACAATAATTAAGGAGAAGAGAGAATAGAAGAATTAAAGAGGATGATCAGAGTGTTTTAGAAAATACATGTCATATCAACTAACTTAACTAACTTCATTAATCTAATCATATTCAGTGAATATGTTTTATATTAAGAATCATAGAGTATTTATCACGGTAACTTCATTTGTAACATCTTTTATTTTTTTTAAAGATACAAATACTTGTTTGTAGTGGCTTTTATTGAAATAAATTAAAATTCTGTATGCACTATCGCCTTTTTCTAAAAATAAGCCGTCCGATAATCAAATTATTAATAATAAGATGAGATACCACTTTGTCATCTATATTATTATTATATTGAGTACCATATTCATTTACATTTTATTTATTTATTTATTGGGAACGGATAGGAGATAAGAATGAATGATGGATTTACAGATAAGCCATCGTGATCCTTGTTCTTTGATTGGTCCCATTTACATTATTTATAAAAAGGGGCACGATTTAATTTGCTTCTTATTAACTCATGTCCTAATTATAGAACATTTTTGTAGTACAATTTACACTACAAAAAAGTGTTCCTATAATTAGGACCGGAGGGAGTAATAACTTACATTAATGAATCCAGCGTGTTCAACGACACTACAAATATAATACTAGTAGTGTTTACTATATTTTTTTTAAAAAAAAAAATTTGGATAATTATTACACTGAAATTAACACAACCATTTAATATTATATTAAAGTTTAACTCAAAAACATTTTTCTACATATATAATATTCTAGGAACAGAAATTGGGAGAAAATTCCCATTAAAATTTTTATCAGTGAGAATGTCATAAATCATAGTTACAAAATTTACAGAACACTAATGTGGTGTGCCAGTTGAGCCAATAAATTTATATATACGATGGATAAAAAAATATACACACACACACACGAGTCCTTACCGTTTCAATGTGACCAGCTTTATAAGCAAGTCAATCGGCATATTTATTATTGCCTATCTGAAAAAATAGTGAATTTTTTTATTAATAGTATAGTTAATAATTTGAATTTGTTAAACATACACGCACATGTAATTCCGTAAGAACGTGAAACAAGCATGCAAGGTAACGTGGTCTAATTAAATACTCGCTTAGTGACTCAGCCTTATCACCTAAATTTAACACTTGTCTCACGAGTTGTCTCATTTGACTGGCTTTGTTCAAATATTTTATTTCATTAGTATTACCATCTATTAATATACAATATAAGATTACCAAAATCCATACACACAATAATAATTCAAGAATTTAGTCTCTAAAAATTTCATTCCATTATTATAATATAATAAACAAAATTTTGTACTTCTATTTTATATTCTCACTCGATGCAATACATAGAGGGGAAAATCCCTAGGCTGTTGAATTATACAAATTCTAATTTATGTAACTGAATATGATAAATTATATATTAGGTAATGCATCATAATTAAAGATTTAATGTTTGGGTTAAATTACCCCATATCCCTTAATTATTTAAACATAACCTTATTATTTACTCTATCGATTAATTTTTAGGAAGTAATCGTAGTGTACAAAGCATCGTTTGTTCTCTGACTTCTTTCCAAACATTAGTTATGCAAATATTCTTCTTTTATACAATATTCGGTTTTATAGGAAAGTATGATCAATTAATTCTTCAGGAAGTACCTTAGCATACATAGCACCATTTGTTCTCCACCTTCTTTCCAGACATTAAGTATGCACAATTTTTTATATACAATATTCAATTTTATAGGAAAGTAGGAGTATATATAATTAAAAGAGGCGAATTTGTCTACTACAATGTTTCATGAATATAAATATTTTTATTTTTTATAAAAAATAATCATGGATTGTATATTCAGTATGTATAGGATTCAAAATTTAAATTTGGGTCATAAAATTTTAAATAAAAAAAAAAATATCAAAAGAAGGTAATAGATCTCCACATGAATATGTAGATCTACCATCACAATATTTTCAATTTATTCTAATACATTATTTTATAAAACCAAATATTGTACTATTATAAAAAAGAATATTGTGCATAATTAATGTCTAGAAAGAAGTGGGAGAATAAACTGTGCTCCATGTACTTCCTAAAGAATTAATTGATAAAGCGAATAACAACATTATATTTTCAATTTTGTTGTTTTAATAACTAAGGAATGTGAAAGTAATTTAACCCAAATTTTAAATCCCTAATTATAACGTATGACTAATATATAATTGGGTTAAGTAGTAAATCGCTAAGTATCGTGAAAGTAATATTGTCGCGAAAGTTTTTTAAGGTTGATATTCTGGTGGTTTCAAAAACGTAAAGAATATTGACATTTTCTGTTAAAAACCTAACGTTGGCCGTTAAAGAATTTAAGTTGATTGTTAACTTTTTAAAAAAGTACAACATTGTTACGTTTTTAGACTTTCAGAGTAATATTGAAACAAAAGAAACTTTTGAAAAGAAAATTACTAGGCGTATAGGTGGATTTACTACTTAACCCGACATAATTTATTAAATTCAATGATCCAAATTAAAATATATCTGTATAAACAAAAAATTAGAATATAGGTAGTTCAGCCATCTTTATATATATGATTTTTTCTAAGAGTGTATATTTCATTTTCTTAAAAATTGCTTATGGCTGTCGAATACCAAAATGACACTCCTCGAGTAACCTCCTAGTCTGGATGAGGTCATGCTTTTGGATTTCTCTGGCGAAATGACCTTATGATCCTTCATCCTTATTTTGGATTAGTTCATTACTGGTTTGGCAAAATCGATTATCTAGTTTTTGCTTCAATTTGCAACGGTTCCTCGTCCTGTATGCATTACAAATAATCAAGAACGAAAGAAATTCTTACCTTTTATTAGTTTCCCTCTTCATTGATCAGCAGGAGACCTCTGTACAGACAGCCGGAGCAGGATGCTGAGCAGCCGGATATGGCAGAGGACGGTTTGGGGTTTCCGCCGGCGATGCCTCTGTCCTTATATCTCCCTTAGCTCTTCTCCGTCGGAGCAAAACGCTCCGGTTTGGAAGTTCTTATCTGGGTCTTCTTCTGGCTCCGCTCCAGCGCCGTATAGGCGGGCCAGAGCTCTAGAGGATATAAATGTTAGTTGTCACTGTTGATGTGATTGTTCATGTTATATCAACGATTCAGTTTGATTTTCCTTTGATATACGGCGTCGTCTAAATTCTCACTGTTATCCACACATTTGTCCAATTCCCACTAAAAAGCTGTAGGATATCTCACAAGAATCACAGTACCATCTTTTTAATTGTACGTTTCTCATGAAGTATCGCTGTATGAATATTTCCAATCTATCTAGTCCATTCTTATCTTATGTCATCCTAATTAGAATCTCAATGTCAGGGTATTCTGTGCTTTTTTGAGTTGCTTGAAGTTTGTTTGACTTGAGTCAAAACTGATGTGGTAAAATTGATTTTCTCTCTTTTGGGCCAGCAAAGTTGATGTGATTAATTACTCATTAGTTTTGTCAATTACTACCCGATGGCACTAATTTCACTATTCGATTAGTGTTATTCTGTTAGTGTTGAACTTGCTTCAGTTAATCTAATCATGTCACTAAATTCCAACTTTTAGTGGCTGCAATTAGTTTGTGACTACATTACTGTTAATCTAATCTCCACTTTGCAGTTCAATGTTTCGTATATGAAGACATGCTGCTTTTCCACTGAAGCCGTGGCAGACCTCCCTGTGGGTGAGATGGTTGACGTCCCGTTGGCACAAACAGGTGAAGGTATTGCAGAATGTGAGCTTCTCAAATGGTTTGTGCAAGAGGTGAGCGACTGGTTGGTTCCTTATTTCCTCACTGCTTTGCACAATTGCGCAATGTTCTATCATGACTTCTGTCCTCAATTCTATGATTTTTCAAAAAAATGAACTCCTTTCCGTTTCTAAATATACACAACCTATTTTGTAGGGGGAATGGAACCTTCATTAAGTTGAATCCTGCCCCAGTTTTAATTTGGACTTTTAAAACTAGTTATCTCATGAATGTATTATGTCATTTTGGCAGGGGGACCAAGTTGAAGAATTTCAACCACTCTGTGAAGTTCAAAGCGATAAAGCAACTATAGAAATTACAAGTCGTTACAAGGGGAAAGTTGCTCATCTTCTCTTTGTTCCTGGTAATATTGTCAAGGTGAGGACTTCAGGCCTCAAAAGCAGAGGATATGGTTAATTAAAATGATGCTTATAATTGTAGATATTGATTGATGTTAACATTATAACATCCACCAGTCTGTGAATGAATTTGAACAAAAAAAAAGTTAGAGATCTGAAAAGAGTTAGTTGAAATAGGCAGTTGAAACATTTATGGTTCAAATGGGAGTAAACTAAGCTGTCCTTATCAGATATGTTAAGCATCCTAAATATTTCGTGGACAATCCATGCAGTCAAGTGGGAGAGAAACCATAGTGAATTGATATTTGAGTTTCTGAAAGAAAAATTTAATCTCTTCGTCATAATAGAGGTGGTAGGCATAGGGAGGCTGTTTATGTAGCCTAGGCTCATTAAGGAATACTTGAAAATATCATGTGGGAATATTATGGATTATTTAGATTAATTATTATCTTACGATTAAGTTTGATATTCATTATATCTTAGGATAATATATTAGATATAGATATATTATATCATATCTTAAGTATTCTGATTTATTTTGATTTGATTAGATTAAATTAGATTCTAGGTTAGCTCTAAGTTTGCCTATGTGAAGGCCCATAAGTACTCTCTTTGATTGAGAGATTAAGAGAAAGAGTTAACAGATTCAGAATAATACTTCTCTCCCAAATTGTCCACATATCATTCTCAGAACATCACTTGAAAAGATATGCCTTGTTATGCAATTTCCTCTTCATCTCTTGTTGTTATGCTTACTCTTTCCTTGGGATAGGATCAACCATGAGTAGGTAAGAGAAGTACTTGTATTTGAGTAGTGCTTTTAGTGGCTAATTTACTATTTTCCCTCGTTTTTATAACTGTAAGCAAATAATCTGAATATCTTTTCTATTCATGTACATATGATGTGTATTTATACAAGAGGAGAGAGCCTTAGTATTGATGACACTTAATGATAATTTAAGATGGTTTCCTCTAGTCCTTGAATGTTAGGGATACTGATTGACTATGTACTAATTACAATATATTCCCTAATCATGTATTTTCCTAACACTCCCCCTCAAGTTGGAGCATATATATTAATCATGCCCAACTTGTTACAAAGATAATCAACGTGAGTTCCAGTTAAAGCTTTAGTTAACAAATCACCCAATTAGTAGCTAGACCTCCCATGTTCTGAAGAAATGAAATTCTCCTTGATTTTATCACGCACAAGATGACAGTTGATCTCAATGTGTCTCGTATGTTCATGAAACACAAAATTGGAAACTATGTGCAGAGCAGCTTTGTTATTACACCACAATTTTCACTCATTCCCCCTCAAGCTGAAAGCAGCTTGAATATGAGTAGCCATTAATCACCAATAATTTTTTTCTTCATGAGATCTTGAATTAAATAGCAAGTTCGAGCACATCCAAGAATAGTTCAACCAAATATCATACTGAGGACATTCAAAAGTAACAATCCAACAGCTTCACCAAGAGCTTGACCAACAAAGTGTACTAAACCAGAGTAGAAGTGATATGTAAGGCGTAGAAAATAGAAAATATTTAAGTTAGTTAATTAGTTAGGAGTTGGTTAATAAGGAGTTAGTTAGTAAGTCTGTTATTACTGTTAGTTAGGATTCTGTTATGACTATTGCTTAAGTCTAAGGCTATAGCCTATATAAAGGAAGAGCCTAGACTAATGTACTCATGTTGAACATTATCGTGTATGAATGAAAGAGAAGAACAACGGTTTTGTCTCCCTCCCTCTCTTATTTCTCTTCCCAATCCCTCTGAATTCTGTCCTTTACCCTCAGATTTCTTAATTTCTCTACAACATACACAATAGTGGTATCAGAGCGAGTCATCCTCAGCTCCCCCGCTGTAAACTCTGCAAGTCTTGAATCAGTTCAGAGCCTTCTCCTTTCTCACGGCTCAGTTTTGTTCAGGAACAACCAAGAAACTTCAAAAGAATATTTTGACCCAAATGCAACTGTGAACCAGGCAGAGTCATGCTCCTAACGGTTCAGTTCGACATCTAAGTCAACCAGAAAACTTGTTGTTTAGAGAGAATGATATATTTAAAGTATTGGTTGTTTAGAGAGAATCGCCATACAATTCATGTAGCCAACTTCACTTAGTTGGATAAAACTTGTTGCTATTATTATTGTGTTGTGTTTGGAGACTTAAAGATGTGATTAAACTTTTGTTGGGTGAAATTGCAGGTTGGGGAAGCCCTGGCAAAGTTAATAGTCAATGAGTCTTCATTACCGGCATTGATTTTTAGGGATTCAGAAAATGTACAGTCACCAAGTTCTGATAATGAAAAAGGTAAACAAGGCGGAGTTCCATCAACACCTGACGATGACAAAGGTAAACAAGGTGGAGTTCTATCAACGCCTTCTGTACGGTGTCTAGCAAAACAACATGGTATAGACATAAATGATGTTTGTGGTACTGGAAAAGATGGTAGGGTTTTGAAAGAAGACGTGCTTAAGTATTCTGTCATGAAAGGAATCATTAAAGATCAATCTGTTTCCTTGAATGCTGAATGGGGAAATCAGTCTCAGCCTGTGGAAGGAAACAACTCCAATGCAACATCTAAATTTGAGTGGACTTTTGAAGACAAGACAGTACCGCTGCGGTAAAATTTTCATGATTTTTAATCATTTTTTCTTTTGATTACATGCATGAAATATATTAAACCAGCTAATCCTTACCACTACCATTTATGTTAAGTCGAAGAAAAGTGTGGTAAACTCACCTATATGAGTAAAAGGAGGTGGAGCTTTGGATTATTATTATCATGGATAAAACTTAGATGAATGCCAAAGAACTTGCTTAAGAGATTAATGTTGATTTTGTTTCCTCCTCTCTTTTGCAGGGGATACCAAAGAGCAATGGTAAAAACAATGTCTTTGGCTTCCAAAGTGCCACATTTCTATTATGCAGATGAGATAACCTGTGATGCCCTTGTGGAGCTTAAAACATCTTTTCAGAATAATAATACTTCTCCTGATGTCAAGCACACTTTCCTTCCCTTGTTAATTAAATCACTCTCGATGGCCCTGATAAAGTATCCCTTGATGAATAGTTGCTTCAATGAAGAGTCATTGGAGGTCATACTCAAAGGTTTGTATCGTAGACACTAGTGTGTAAATTATTGCTATATTTTTGCTGCTTTTCCTTTAACTTGAAGATTGATTGTGTTTAAGTTCGTATAGGATAAATGTAATGCATTGTTGTTGGGTGAAAGATATCCATTCAAGGAAAACTATCTGAAGTATTAACTTTTTAAATTAATTAAGATTTATATATAGCATTTGATTAATCTGAGTTTTATTGTGTGCATTTCTTCTTTGTAAATGAGAGTTGTCAAGAGTCCAATTGCCAAAGTTGAAGTTGTTAAATTTTTATTAATACATGGGTCTTTTACTTGAATAACTTTACAGCTTAACCTATTCTTCTCTGATGCCTAGCTGTTGTTAAATTTAGATTAATACATGAATCTTCCTTTTTTGTTTTCCAGATTTGACACAATGATTTGTTTGCTATAGGTTCACATAACATTGGAATTGCTATGGCTACTCCAAATGGTTTAGTTGTACCAAACATAAAAAATGTTCAATCTCTTTCCATTTTGGAGGTTAGTTTACACTCTTTATGGTTGTTTACGTACATTAGCAACTCGAAACGTGCTTCTTCGTACTTGAATTCCATTAGTACAAGAGTCTCTGTGTGCTTGCATCACTGTTGTTTATTTTATTAAAATTTGTGTATTTAGATAACCAAAGAACTATCAAGACTGCAACGATTGGCGTCGGATAACAAGCTTAATCCTGAGGATATATGTGGGGGAACAATTACTTTAAGCAACATTGGAGCAATTGGCGGGAAGTTTGGTTCCCCACTTCTGAATCTGCCTGAAGTATCCATTATTGCAATCGGTCGCATTCAGAAAGTTCCGCAGTTGGCAGACGACGGGAGTGTGTATCCTGCATCACTCATGACTGTAAGTGTCTTCCTCTGATTTTCTCACGTATATGAAATCTGACTATACACAAACTGAGATATCATTACTGGTGGTTTCAGGTTAATATTGGTGCAGACCATAGAGTGCTGGATGGAGCAACCGTTGCCAGATTTTGCAATGAGTGGAAAGACTTAATTGAAAATCCAGAGCTTCTCTTGTTGCACTTGAGATGATATATATATATGTTGTTGAATTTTTTCTCTCGACCATTTGTCTTAACTCAAGTGGAAGATGATGTTGCCGACATAAAAGCGCACGTACCCCTTCCAGTTCCACAGTTCTTAATAGTTCATAAATATTTATGGCCTCTTCACTCTTTCCCTCAGTAAACGAGAAGTACAGTCCTATTTGAACAGATATGTATCAGTCAGATTCCAAATCCAGTGAAGAGAATAATGTTAATCTTTCTGTTTGAAATGGGGTTTTCATTTTTTTGGAAATTAAGTTAATTCCTACGGTTCTCCTGAATATCATTGTTGGCTTATATGGCCAAGAAAACGTTGGAATATAAAGCCTTATTTCCTTTGAAATATAAAACATCATACTCCTAACAGGAATGTACAATCAGCATACAAGCTACAAACAGCTAAGTTACAGGGCCATTTCAGTCCATTTTATTTTGAGAATTGAACCAAATGAGCGCCGGGTCCACTTTTGCATTACTAATCTCTGCTTAAAAGAGTTAGAAGAAGAATACTGGATTTGTTTGGAGTCAAAACGTTGTAATGATTTCTCTCTTAAAGTTGACCACATGTTTCCCAAATATAGATTTACTTAAAAATTTTATAAAGGAAAAATAATTACGTAAAGTTTTTTATTTCTATTATATCTATTTCGTCAAATTCTCCTATCACACCTGCCCATGTGTCATATTTTTAAATTATTACCATTTAATTATAAACCTGTGTGAAAAAAGGCACATGGTTATATGTGATTGGAGAATTTGATGTCATGAATATAAAGAACTTGATTTAAGTATAATCCAATAATAAAATATGTTGCAATTTTTATATTTTACATTGGCTTTGAAAATAAAATATACCAATGATTTCTATGAAGTGTTTTTTAAACTAGTGAAAAAAAAAATAAATACAGATGAACTCTACCTATATTCCCATATTTTCTTGAATTTAATAGATATTTTACATATACTAGTAATTTATAAGTATTTTTTATGCGGTAAAATATATGTTATAATCTTTCATTATACACACACACATACACACACACAAAATTTAAGTATAACTGGAATTTACTTAGATCATCTTCATTTGATGTGGCATTAATAACTGTGACAAACTCAGTAATGAATCAAACAACTGGGTTACAAACTCAATGAAATTATAAAGATTAAATAATAATTATTTTTTTCCTATAAAATAACGACATGAATATGAATTATCTTAATTTTACATAAATAAAAATCTGATTTTAATATATATGATTGACATGTGGGTTAAGTTTGTTGAAAGAGAACATTATCCTTACCAGCAAAATGTTTATGTGCATAACTATAAATAATCGCTTCCCGGGGTAACCGTTAAACAGCGATCAACCGTCACAATTCAAAACCTCATGAACTGCAACTTCCATATGGAGCATAACTCAACACCAGCCTCTGAAAACGCTCACAAAAAATGGCAGTCCTAATTCTCAGACACATTGCCCTTTCACTCGCTGCTTTCTCTCTATTCCTAACTACTCGTTCTCAATCTCCATCTTCAGATAAAGCCCCTTTGCCTAAATTTGCTTTCAGTTGGTGGGATGATAAGGATTCATTTCGGGCCGGCGATACCGCAGCGATCAAAGTCACAGTACTTGAAAACGCCGACAAGATTGACAGAATCGCTTTTAAGCCCAGGCTCGACGTGAACGGAAAGTCTGGGAATAGTTCCTACGTATCTACGGTGTTGACAAATTTCGAAGGTGACCCAAGTAATTGGAGCATTATGTTTACTCCGATTAGAGTTGGGATATTCAATCTGCTCATGCAAGAGGGAAAGTATCAAGTTTATGATTCATCCTTGCACTTCCGAGTTGAGCCAGGTTTTGATATGAATCTCTCTTCCACTAAGTGAGTTTATTCATGTACTAGATTAAGAATCACAATCATTTTGAAGCATCTGAGAGATTGTTTTCTGAAACTGAATGATTTTATGTACTCTCCATTCTATATAGATATTATAATCTATTTAATTCCAAGTAAAACCGTATTTTGGTCTCCAAAGGTAACTCTAGCAAAGATTAGCTCCCTCAGATTTTTTTGGTATTACTTTGGTTCAACTTGAGGGTGTTGCCATGTGACTTGGAGGTCACGGGTTCAAATCCTAGAAATAGCCTTTCCACTTGTTGTGCATCTATCTCTCCCTTGACCCCATCCGGGGAGACTTGTCATTTTTGTTGTTGTTCAACTTCATACAACATTTGTTTTTAAATAATATTTATGAAAGGATATAATTGGCACAAAAATCAAACTTTCAAGCTGTAAGGTGATAAAGAATATCATTGAGAGCCAATTGATATTGAAGTGGACCAATATGGACTTTCCTGTTTCACTTGTCTAACACAAGATGCTGTTATATTATTGAAGGGAACATGTATCCATCAGTATGTGCTGCTTCATGGAAGGGTCTGAAAAATGAGTTTGAAGCTGGTGAAAAAGCTACTATTATGATTCTCCTTAAAGATGCATTTGGGAACAATATCTCTCAGTCAACAGAAGTTTCCTATTTACCAGACTTTAATTTGTCTTTGCTTTATGAGAATGGTTCCTTTGCTAGCTTACTAAACATCAGCAACATGGGCTGGAACGAGTTTGACTATATGATTTTTGAGTTTATTGCGACAAAAGCTGGCAACTTTTCATTGCTTATAGAAGGAGGAAATCAAACGTTGAGCGGTTCTCCATTACCACTGAAGGTGAACCCAGGTTGTGTTCCTTTGCGCCAATTGTTTGTTTATGTCAGGGGAGCATAATAGTGTTGGAAACCTTGTTACATAATATAAGACCCACTTGACATTTCTGAAGAGATTAAGAAAGCTAAATAACTTATTTAATCATATCATATGTTGTGTATCCTTAGATTATATATTAGTTTATAAGTTAGACAAGTTAGTTTGGGGAAAAACGATAAGCATAAATACTTTAAAGTAATTTATTTAATTTCCTTAATTTCTCCAAAAAAGTCAACTAGGTCTTATATTTAAGAACGTAGGTAGTAGTTGGTATCTTTTTTCTCCTAATTCTGTGTATAGGTGTAAAGTAATAGTTTATGATGTCCTTTTTTTACTGTGTGTTCTTCAATTATCATTATTCTTCTCCTCTTTACATTACCAGGATCTATAGATGTCTCTAATTGTATGGCCAAATGGAACTTTAAACCAAAAGCATGGCAATTGGCTTCCAAGATGGAAATTCTTATACATCAGCAAGATCAGCATGGAAATTTGGTTCCAGGATTGTATCCATTTGATGCTGAAGTTGTTGAAAGGGAGACAAATCTGTCAATACCTGTATCAGATCTTCAGTTTGAAGAAGTGGAAGCTGGAATTCAATTGTTTTCTTTCAGCAATTCGGAACCAGGGAATTTCTTTCTAACAATATATGATAGCAAGCACAACAAAAGCATTTTTGATATGCCATATGCTTACACCGTTTATGTTGGTAACATCTACTTGCCAAGTCTCTTTCATTTTAGTCCTCTGTCTCTTTTATGCAAACTAAGCAAAAACAGAATCTGTCTTCTAGTTCTTACATAAATTAAACTGAGATTTGTTGCTGAATGCAACTTCTTTTTCATGTTCCTTTCCAAACAGGTTACTGTGATGGGGTGAAAAGTGTTGTCAATGGATCTGGTTTAAATGATTCAGTGGCTGGAGCATTCGCAGAATTTTATGTGTACTTAAATGACATATATCAATATCCTTCCCCTGTTGAAGCAGAATTATTTCAAGTTCTGATTACAAGAGTAAACGACTCATACATTATTTCACCAACTATATATCCTGTGCTAAACACCACTGGTATGTGCTATTATAAACCATTTAACTTATTAGTACTTTATATGTTTAATTTTTGTAATTTATTGTATTGATGTCCGCATTTTTGTGGTAGGAAACAGTACAACTTCAAGAGTGAAATATGATGGTGTTAGTCACATTGAAATTGCCCCATCGCCGTCAATAGAGAAAATTGCCCCATCACCGTCAATAGAGCTGAGTAACAATGTAAGAAATACAAATAAAAAGTTCTTGGTAAAGAGTTAACTGAAATTATAATGACAAGTTATCTTGGTTTCAGACTAATCCGGGTGAGACCTCTGTAGTGGCCAGTGAATTTCGGGTGGACTATATACCCACAAAAAGTGGTACTTATGAGATTTGTATATACTGTGGAAATATTTTATTAAATGGAGGTCATTCGATCAGAAAAGAAATCCGACCAGGTATTCCTGAATTGCGTGATACTCCCTACAGTTCTAAATATAAGACCTAATTGACTTTTTTTTTAGAGATTAAGGAAACTAAATAAGTTACTAAAAAATATTATATGTTGTGTATTATTAGATTATATATCAGTTTATAAGTCAAATAAATTAGTTCGGAGAAGTATTTTAAAGTAATTTAATTATCTTCCTTGATCCCGTTTAAAAAGGCTAACTAGGTCTTATATTTAGGAACAGAGGTATTATCAAATTACTTGTGTGTTTTAGCTCTTTTAAAACCCTAATAAGAATAAAATCGTGAAAAGGGTTTCCCATTAGAGTATTGAAGAATAAAAAGATGCTAACTTTTAGGATTTTACCACCATAAACCTCCTTATTTTTTCAGCAACCAGAATAGGTACAAAGAGATACAGCCTCTCCAAGATGCAAGAATTTTATGTAGAAAATGGATAAGTGAGTGCTTACTGCTTAGAAAATGTGTTCTTTGTTTGATGCAGGTGAAGTAAATATGTTATTTTCAAGTGTTGTGATGTTTCATCAAAAGGTGCCAAAGCTGTCCAAGAATGAAATATTAGTAAATCTCCTCGATTCATTTTCAAACCCTGTACTGTCACAAAAATCTAGGTTGAGATTGGAGATTATATCAGTTAATAGTTCTGCATTTTCATCCTGGGACGTTGTGGATTATAAGGATGGTTCATATGGCTGCTATTATATGGGGAAAGATGTTGGCACTTACGAGATTTCTGTTTACTATGATGACCAACAGTTCTCCCAATGCCCTCTCAGTGTCAATGTCTACAGTAGTAAGTATGAGTAGCATGCTTTGAGATGTTTGGTAATAAATTTATAATTTCATTGTGCTATTAAGATTAATAAAGTCTGAGGATATTCTTCTGACGTTAATTTCAGGTGATTATTTTCCCAAAGCCAACAATGATACAGTATCTCTTTGGGAGGATGAGTCAATTGTGATTAATGTCTTAGCAAATGATTATTTTGCTGGTGATAATGCAAGTATTGTTGATCTCTCAAAAGTAAGAAGACTAGTTAAAATTCATGTTCGTAATGTATATAACATTATTAATTTGTTGATAATCTCAAGTGATTTTGCTTTTCTAATCTGTGGTGTTTTAATCAGCCAGATCATGGTTCAATTATACAGAACGGAGGGATTTTTCGTTATACTCCTTATGAACATTATTATGGACGTGATTCTTTTTGGTACACTATATCTGATATAAACGGAAATATAGCTACTGCCTTTGTGTATATATCTGTTCTTAATGTCCCACCTCAGTTTGCTTCTGCTCCAAGTCAACTGCAAGCAACAGAAGATCTGATTAGTCCTAGATTTGGGTAATTACAGTGTAGCACACTATATTAATGAATAATTCCAAGTTTTTAATCTTCTTTAACGTCTTATACATGTTCTTGTGGCTCCTTGCAGTGGTTTCACTGGGTTTGAGATAACTTATTCAGATTTAACGGAAAACATTACTGTGAACCTGAGTGTACGAGCTGGAAGTATACTTATGTCTCCTATGGTAATGCAATTTGGGCAACCAATGTGGAGTGAACTTACCATTAATACAGGAAATGAAACAGCCAACAATTTAGTGTTGGTAGGTTCTGTGGAAGTAATCAATTCAGCGCTCCAGTCAATTCAGTATCTGGGGTAATCTCCTTTTAGTTGTTTGTGTAAAGTTAGTTTATTTGCCTTTTTTTTTTTTTTTTCATTTTCTTATAAGTTCATATTTTTTCTACTTGTAATTTTTGAACCTTTTGTTCAAATTTCATGATGATATTTAATTTAACGACGTTGCTGCTCTGGAAAGCCAGCTTGTCTGTAAAAAAATGCCTTGCTACTTATTAGGTTACATGCTATAGCATCATGATCTAGCTCGGCTAAAGTTATCTGTCGGTTAAACGAAGTAACTTTCATCCCATTATAGTCAATAGTATGATATCATTAAGATAGTTTATGGAACTATTCAGGTTAATAGAGGCTGCATATCATTTGATATGATGGCTGCGACATTGAAGGGAGCTTGAGGATGAAATCTCCAGTCTTGATAAATGTAGAAGACTGTAGGAATTTATATGCCTTAGATTCGTAAAATCATGCATTTTGGTGTTTAGTTTCACAAATAATATTTAACTTGTTCCTTTTAATACTTAACTTCAGAAATGAGAATTTTTGTGGGAAGGATGCCATTCGAGTGTCTACCAAGAATAAGTATGGAATGAATGCCTTGGAAGTTCCAATCTTTGTGGATCCTATCAATGATCCACCATTTATTAGAGTCCCTTACTTTATCATTCTGAAGGGTAACAAAGACGAGTCACTCATCTTTGACAGAGACTCTGACAACTTTGACTTTTTCATTGGAGATCCTGATCTTCTTACCTTCCCTGGTAGGTTAAAGATATGTATTTTCTTGGATTGATATTTTTCAGAATCTAAGAATGGTCATACTCCCTCTAGTCCTTAATATAATACATATTTACCTAATTTGATTAAATTAAGGAAGTTAGATAATATGCCATTTTTTAAAATAAAAAAACCCTAGTTATTTTCCTTAATTTCCTCTTTTCCTTGATTATTGTTAAGAGAGCATTAATATAGGTAAATTAGGAAAAAATTGAAAAATATGTAAGACCAAGATCAACTCACTAAATATATCTTATATTAAACATCAGAATGAGTAACAAATTTAGTTATATTAAACACATGAACAATAATTTCTGGACCAGAGAAATAGAAGTCAAACAGTAAAAAATATAAAATGATTAGATTATAACTTTGTTCTAGGGAGTTACATTGCTGGTGTTCTGATGATGACGATGGGTGATGTTTCAGGGGGAGAGGCTCAATTTCTGGTGACTTTCTCTTTGGAAGTAAATGAAGGATTATTAGTAACAACTCTTCCTTCTTATTTGACCAACACAACTGAACTGAAGATTGGAGATAGTAACCAATGGCAGCCTCTTCTTTCCTATGTCACTATCTCAAAGCATTTCATTGTCAGAGCCAACGGAATCAGATTTCGGGGAACAGTCAACGACTGCAACACAGTTATGCAGCAACTTTTCTATCATGTACGTATGTAATCTTCCCATCCTTCAAGTTTCAGAGGTATTTGGCTTTAATTATGTACATAGGACTATATTTGAAACACTAGTCCTACTGCCCGCACATCATTTTTGGAAGCATACGAAAGATCAAGTTGAAGCAATGTTGGGAATGTGCATATTAGGAACAACATACCGAGTAAATCCATGATCTTACACTGTCACAGTAAATCCTTTTGTTTTCTTTCTGTACAGGGAGGAGAGCATGGAGCTGTGTTAACATTGAAATTAAATGATATGGGAAATTATGGATGTTATCCTGATTGTTCTGAAGGGATGTCATTGCCTTTAAACACTGAGGCTACGGTAAACTTGATGAGAAAACGACCGATGAGTTCATTGCTTGCTCACAGTAAGTAACAGATCTTCATTATTTTTATTCGGACAATACTTATCAGGTTTGTTATATCTATTATGGCAAGTTCTCCAATCACATACTCGATAAGAATATTTTGTTTTCTCATACATGAGAGCAACCACAATTTGTGAATGAGAATCAGAAAAGCTTACTGATATATTTATTGTTCACGACTTACAAGCTCATTGTAAATGTGGTTTACAGTCTTGGGATCAGCCATCATCATTGAGTTTGTGATAATATTTTCTCTTGGAGTGTCGCTTCTATACTTCACTTGCAAGTGTGCAGTTCTTCTGGTAAATGAAAGAAGAAACAGAGGAGAAAGGCCTTCAGAGATATCTGCTGCACAAAGATCGCAGAAGCAAACTGTTGTAAGTGTGAATACAGCAAAATAGTTTTAACACCCTTGTTTTAAAATGTTCATGACTCGTTCAACTTTCTTTCTTTTGTTTTTTTTTGGGTTTGGCGAATGAAATGCAGTCAAGTACTGAGATTTCTGAGAATGTGACTCACTTCACTGATTGCTGTTCAACTCCCTCGTTGCTTGGTTTAAGGAGGCAGTCCTCCAATTTTCGCCAACGGTAAGTAGTTTGATCGAGAACTTTTAACTTTTAATCTCTTGGAGATGTTTGGAAGTGATAGAAAATTGCTTTTACGGTTTCAGCAATAAGTGATAGGTTAAAGTTACAGGTCTCGTCGTGTGTCTGAAATCGGAGAGTCTAGTACGGCGGCAAATCGTTCATCTCCTTCAACGAGCGAACCCCAACAGCAGGCTGTTGTGCCTAGTTTTACGCCGCTCGCCATTGACAAAGACCAGAGCTCAATTGTGTGAAGCCTGAGACTAAACTGCAAACCATTTGTTTCGTTGCCATTGGGAAGGCACTAGCATGACCATAATCCTTTCTTCCTTTTTCTAGTATTTGCTTTTGGGTCAAGGATGATTGAATGAAGCATCGCAGTATTAGTATTTTCATATTTTATTTCTGACATTAATATATGCTAAAGTCGAATTGAAATTTAAAAATAGAAATGTTATAATGTAGATAGCAATAATTTTTTCTATATTTTTTTGCCTAATAATAGCGACGATTAGTTACAGGATAAGTCAAGAATAAAATGATATGCATATCCTAATTTAGTTGGAAAAAATAAATTAAATATATAAACGTAATTACTTAAATATTTTTTCCTTCAATATTCATGATTAAGAAAATGAGAAAATACCAGTTTAAGAAACAAAGGGACCAAGACAAGCAAGAAAAAAAAAAGAATATACTAATACATAAATTCATGCGCATGCACATTTCTATTTTCAT
Source organism: Acacia melanoxylon (assembly GCA_019022615.1). NCBI lineage: Eukaryota > Viridiplantae > Streptophyta > Magnoliopsida > Fabales > Fabaceae > Acacia > Acacia melanoxylon. Next base: position 7,630,459 of record JAFJYJ010000011.1, read on the forward strand.
AGATAGATGAGTTGTATTGTTTTATGATTTTTGAATAATATAAATTATTATAAAATTAGGAAAAATTCTTTAAAAAAAAATACCATTTGAATTACAAAATTCAAAATAGGTTATTTCCTAACTAAACGAGTTGTTTTATTGTTTTATTATTCTTGTTAATCTTATTTCTATTGTTGTTAACCGGATTTTAAAATTTAAGTGGTATTTTTCTTTCTTTTTCTTAAGGTTTATATTGATATGAATATGATACACCTATAAAAAAAAAAAGGGGGAAAAGATCAAAATATTTTTAAAAAAGATCCAAAGAAAAGTTATATGTCAGAAAAGGTCTTAAGGCCTTTTTGGGTATTATGTCAGAAAATGTTAACAATTATATCAGTACAACATTAACAACTAAATCAATACATGTTAACAATTATATCTTAATAACTACGTTAACAACTACTCTATATCAGTACAACATTGTAATTTCGTTTTCTGACATAATACCTAAAAAGACCTTAAAGCCTTTTTTGACATGTGACTTTTCTTTAAACTTTTTTTGAGAATATTTTGATCACTTGAGCTGAGGAGGATTTTCTAAAAAAAAAAAAAAAAAAAAAAATCATACACGAACAAGAACAAATGACTGCAGCCGTATGAGTTGTGTGTGTGTTTGAATTAAATTAAACATGAGAAAGGAGTTTTAATGGAAAAAGATTTTTGAAAATTTAGGCATGGGGTAGATCGTCATTCAACTAACTAATCTATTTTGGGAAGGAACTGAAAACGACATGTCGCTTGTTGTTATACATAACGGCGGCCCCGTCGTCTCCTGTGGTAGACGATCTGAGCTGCCGAAACTGAAATTCCTGAAGGCAAAAGCTTCGAAGCAGCAGGTTCAATTCAGAGCAATGGCAACAACAGCTTACCAGAAGCTTGTGCAAGTTGGCACCAAGATCGTCGCTGTTGGTAGAAACTACGCTGCTCACGCTAAGGAACTCGGCAACGCCGTTCCCAAGGTATCTCGACCAACCTGTAACCTTCGATCTTCATGTTGTAGATTGTATAGTTTCACTGAAAATTCAATCCTTCGGTTGTAATTTTTCTCTTTTAGAGCTAAGTAGGTGAGGCTAGTATAAGAAATCTAAGTCCTAGTGTTTTCCAGGAGCCTGTCTTGTTTCTGAAACCGACATCGTCCTACTTGGAAAATGGAGGAACAATTGAAGTCCCTCACAACGTGGATTCTCTACATCATGAGGTCGAGTTGGCAGTGGTGATCGGAAAGAAGGCTCGTGATGTGCCCGAGTCTTCCGCTATGGATTATGTTGGAGGCAATGCTCTTTCTCCCGTCAAATGCCACTTACATTTTATTAACCTTATGCTGCTGATGTTTTAAAGAGAATTCTGAGAAGATCAGCTGTGATCGGGTTCTATGTCATCAAACACATCGCTGATGAAAAAGGGAATAGGATTATTAGTGTTATTCTATGCAGCCATATATGCTTGTTCTTTATCTGTTTGCTATTAAATTAAAAGTGAAATTACATTTTGATGTATCAGGTTATGCCCTCGCACTAGATATGACTGCGAGGGACCTCCAAGATGTTGCAAAGGTGAGCTCTTTCTTTCTTTTTGGGTGTAAAGATAATGAACTGAGTGGATACCAACTACTTGTTCAAATGTTTGTGCCAGCGAGTGAGTAAAGTGAGAGATTGGTTATGAGCTCATCTCATTTAAGCTTGTAGTGAATATCAATATGATAGAATGTTGATTAGATAGGAGTAGGGAATCTTGTGGAATTTATCACGCAATAAGTTGTTGGTTTTGAGTTCAGCAACTTTACAAATCAGTCTTAGCATTGAATGAATTTTACCCTATTATTTATCAACGAACAAATATAGTTTTCTAGTCTATGGTGTTGTGTGGCTTTCTTTGTAATTGGTGAAATGGTGAGGTTGATGGAGGAAGTTGTTGTATGAAGCGTGTATCTAAGCCATGAACATTCCATTGAACAATGGGAAAGTTTTCTATCCATCTTCTTATCCCTTTTTCGTTTTCTTTTTTCCCCCTAATATATACTTATTCACTTGGCCAGATGCAAAATCTGATGTTACTTTGGATAGAAAATAATGGGGATATTAAATTTTTTGGGATATGAACAAGTGAAAAGTAAGAATTACATATGTTCTTTTCATTTGTATATGTATTCTTGTGTCCTTATCCCCATACAAGATTTACTGAAATGTGAAAGTTTGTTATTCTTCTTATCTTATTCTTTATGTGGTTTCTTTTTCTTTTGGCAATTTGTAGTCTGCAGGTCTTCCATGGAGTTTGGCTAAAGGGCAGGATACTTTCACACCGATTAGTTCTGTTGTAAGAAACAGTACACCTCTAATGCTCCTTTTATGCTAAAAAACAGGGATCTAGCAAAAGGTCGTTGACTTTAGAAGTTAGAGAGAAGTGCATACTGCATAGCTTCAAATCCGACAGTACAAGGTTCAGCCATTGATGGCTTTTATAATTTAGTATACCTAAGTATACCTACACCTGCTTATGTGATTTGAGAGTAGCACATCGCTTGTAATGGGGGCTTCTGTGAAAGAAGTAGAATAACTTGCATGCAAGTAGTTCTGTAGGTCTTTCATTTAGTTATACACAGCCTGCTTCTAGGGGAATCAAAGTAACTAAAGTGCTTCTTGTAGACCTTTCTTTATCATCTCATCAACTTGTATATTTAAGCCATATTCTTAATGCATATTACTGTTTGTCTGATTCAACATCTATTATATGCAGTTGCCCAAGACTGCAGTGCCAGATCCTCATGATATAGAATTATGGTTAAAGGTTTGTGCTATTTATACTTTATTAGCTCATATCATTGAATTCTGAGCATTTTAATGTGCCAAGGTTACATAACGCATTAGTAACTTCAAAGTGACTGCAGAAAAATGGTTGTTGCAGGTAGATGATGAAATACGGCAGAAAGGCTCAACCAAGGACATGATTTTTAAGATACCATTTCTGATTAGTCACATAAGCTCCATCTTTACGCTCTTTGAAGGAGATGTGATACTCACTGGTACTTCGTCTGCCATATCATTTTTGTGCTATACATTAGATTATGAAACAGAACAGTGTCTTGAATAGTTTTGTACCCCTTGAGGCCATTAATCATGCTGTTATCGGCACCAATGGCCAAATCAATCTTTGAAACCTTAGCTTTCGTTAACATAGTTTATGTCAATGTGCAGGCACTCCCCCTGGTGTTGGTCCTGTGAAGCCAGGTCAGAAGGTTACAGCAGGAATTACAGGCCTTGTGGACACACACTTCAATGTTGAGAAAAGAAAAGGGCCTGCTAATCCTTGATTTGAGGTCATGATTATTCATTACCCGTTGTGGTTTTTTATTTTAGGCTCTTGCATTATTAGGAGATTGTAAGGCAATAAGCCACTTGTCAGTTTGTGTTCTATTTGTGGATATTGAATCAGTACAATCGATCGAAGTGGTAAAGTTGTTTCTACTGCAACTTTTTTTTTTTGGGCATATCTTTCTCTTCAAACCGTACAGATTAATTTGAGAGCCGTCTTTTTATATTTATATTTAAATTTAAAATATTATTCTCTCTATTATTTACACAAAAGAAGTATAAATACGTTCTCTGATTGTCAGGTATTTGTTTGTATCAGAAGAGCCTGAGTATGCTGTGTCGGACACTTCATATGATAATGGCAATGATGGCTCCTAAAGCAGGGGATCAAAGTTTGCCATCATTGACTAGAATCATGATGTATTCCAAACAAGCTTGATTGACTAGAATCTGCGATTGTTAAGTTTGTTTTTGTTTTTGTTTTTTTGCCAAAGCCATTCTTAAGGTTGGAGTAAAGAATTTATTGAAACTAAGTGGATATTGAAAAAATAAAAGGTTTTTGATAAATGAGGATTTAAAACTAATTAATTTTATAAAATACTATTTACACTAAAAGGACCACTCTCATTTAAGTTCCTTGGAGATAGTAGTTGGTTATATATATATATATATATATATATATATATATATATATATATATATATATATATATATATATTTGATAACAAAAGGTTTTGGAGGGGTTCGATCGTCATCATGGAAAAGAAGATTTACTTATTTATATGAAGACTTTATCGAGGATTTACGAGATCGCTTTCTACCAAAGCGAGCCCCGATATAACGAGAGGATCAACCCACGACCCGCTAGGCTAATCGTGGATCCTTACCATCTATGATACTTGTGAGAAAAATAATTGTTCGCACTCTAACCCACTTCAACACTGATATGTAATCCCGGATATTTAATTTGGACCAGATGGACCAATTCGGCCCATAAATTAGTCTAGTTCATGCATCAATCTAATTCATTTTTTTAAAACAAAAATTTCAGTTGGTTTTTTTTTTTTTTTTTCACTTTCTTTAGAATTTTATATTAATAATTTTAAAATCTTCACTATTATACTTACTTGATCTTGGGTTAGTTTCAGTCTGACCCACTGACACTTTATCCAATATCCCAACCGGTTTAATGACCGATCTGAATTTAATAACTTTGTATATAACAACTTTTGCTTTACATCCGTGTTGAATCTATGAATGTCTAGTAGTACTATCCATTTAAACAAGTCAAAACATTTTTCTCCTATTTTCCCCATTGAATATAAGAAAGATAAAAAATGTGTATGAAAAAAGGAGGACGCCGAGGAGGGAAAATTGGTAAACTGAGCAAGAAAGTTGATCAAAATAATATTGATTCACCAACAAGGTTAGACATAAGTGGTAAGTGATTTGTGTCGCTTAAACAAGATCTTTAGTTCGAGTTTTGTGAATGCAGAAAAGCTTTGTTGGGAGACTCACTTACCATAGTTGGGTCAGAGCGAAGCTCTGAAAATCGGATTGGCAATAAAAAAAATAAATTAATATTAGGGAATGAAACGCGTTGGAACTTGAAACAAAGCAAAGGAGCTTAGTAAAATCTGCGATACACTACATCCCTACGAATACTCTTACTTACATAAGTGATGGTTTGATCAAAGTCTTCACACCCCTGCCGTGACGCACACAGCACAGTCCTACCATTACCAAGTTGTAGCAAAAACAGTTTCTTGTAAATCGATTTCACATTTAATACCGTGTGGAGCTTCCTCAAGCAGTCAAGCTTTAAGCTTACCGGATTCAAAAAGAAAAACATTTAATACGTCACTCATATGATTTCGCTTTCGCCTTTTAATTTACACCTCTACGCTCTTTTTGATATTATCATCCCTAATGCGGATATTTTCTTGGAAACTTAATTCGAGATTTAGAAGGATCGTCTTAAATCATTTGACCAACTTTTTGTTGGTAATTTCCAGGTATGAGCTCTTGTACTGTTCTGAGAGCAGCAAAAACAAAATAGGTCATTTTGAATCAAACCGCGTGAGCCATAGAAGAGATTCATGGTCATTAAATTCAGCCAGCAGCAGCTTCTTCCCCATATATACCTCACCTCTCACCTCCTTCATCCATTCTCATCAATGGCCACCAATGGCAATGACAAGCCCAATCTCAATCCCTTCCACGCCAATAATGGCTATACATTCACCGCCAACACCCTCCTCACCATCACCTTCGTCTTCTTCTTCCTCGTCATCCTCCTCATTTCCCTCCACTTCTACGCCCGCTGGTACCACCGCCGTGCTCTCCGCCAGCGCCGCCGTTCATACCTCGTCTTCTACGTCGACTCCGATGCCACCCCACCCACCTGTCTTGATCCCTCTGTCATTCAGTCTCTCCCTGTCTTCGTTTATTCCGCCCACTCCGACCCCGTGGAATGCGCCGTCTGCTTGTCCGATTTCGAAGATAACGAATCGGGTCGGGTTTTGCCCAAATGCAACCACACTTTTCACGTCGAATGCATCGACATGTGGTTCCAGTCCCACTCAACTTGCCCGCTCTGTAGATCTTTGGTTGAGCCCGTCGTCCCGCCAGGGGACCGACCCGGACCGGAAGTGGTGATCGATGTGTGCGAACCGGGTTCGAGTTCAGGGTGTCATCACGATGGAGGAGAAGAGAACCGAAGTGGCCGGGCGCTCTGTTCTTCCTCGTCTTCGATTCGGCGGAAACCGTCGTCCGTGGGTGTGGCAGTTGACGTGCCGTTGAGCAGAAGCTTCGGGAGAGAGGCGGAGGGGTCGACGGCGTCGTTTAGGTCACCGGGGAGTCGTTTGCTATCGTTCAAGAGAATACTGAGCAGAGAGTGGAAGTTAAGTCCTTCGTCCCCATCGTCGGAAAACTGTGCCGTTGGATGCAGCTCCGTCTGTGACCGAGATAGAGACGAGTCAACGAGTTGACTCGGATACGCATTGGAATCCTGGACCTGGAGTGATTATACGTAGCGGGGATTGATATCATAAGAATATCTGATAGGATGTGTAGCGTAAATTAAGATGAAGTAAATATTTTTTCGAAGTTAAATAAATTATTTAATTATGTATTTTTAGATTATATATGTTTATAAATTATGTAAAATAATATAAAAAATATATAAATATTTGAAAATAATTTAATTAGATTCTGTAATTTTTTCTTTTATCGTATATTTAGAATACAGGAAGAAAGGAGTACTATACAAAATTATAACGATGGCCTTACGTCATATGAAAATTACGAGTGTGATTTTTTCCTGACATGTTTTAGATGCTTTTTGGTTTTCTTTTAATATTTGTAAATTGTGATCATAAAATAAAAAGGAGGAAGGCGAGGGATGGCATGAGTCAATCGAAAAGGGTCCACACTAAACTCGTCCATGACTTTCCTTTCATATTGTAATCATATCATCTGTCCCCTTTCATATCTAAAAATCGCATCAACTTTTCACTTCATTATATGGACCATATACGCTTTCACACACTGCAAACTGCAAAGCCTTGCTTATTACAAATCATTCTCATATAAACATGATTTTATTTTACTCAAAATAACTTGGTCTAGTGGGAAATAAGCTTGATCACAAAGTGAGAGGATTAGGATTCAATTCCCATCTTCTTAAAAAAAAATCTCTAGGATACAGGTTACAAAGCCTCAATTTGAATTGGTTAGTAACTTGGATATCAGGTGACTCAGAAGATTATAGAAAAAAAATAATTTTTTTATTCCTAAAGATTAAACTCTTGATTTTGTTTTGATATTGAATCATTTCTATTTAGCCCTATTACCATTTACCACTCTAATTCTATTTATAAGCCTAAATTAACTAACTCTCACATACTAAGGAGAGTTTATTAACTAACTAATTATGGGCTAAATTTCCAATTTTACCTTTATCTATGATTGGTTCCAAAAGTCAGTATGAACAAATTCTTTTTGTTTATTGCAATTAATAAGAGGAAAAAAAAAACACATTTATTAATCTAAAACTGCACTTATAATAAGGACCAAAATTTTTAGTCAAGATAAGCTTATAAATAGGACCAGAGTGGTATAAGAATACTTTAATGTCATCTTGGGAACAAGTTTCTGGCTGAATCAAACTACTGAGGAAGAATTATCATTTCATTGAATAGAATACATATCGGGTTACAAGGTCATATGAGTACATAGATATATTAACATTCACAAGGTGGGTTATGGCCAAACAAAATTGCAGAACCAGATTTAATCAAAAAAAAAAAATGCAGAACCAGAGCTATTAGCATTTAGTGAAACCCTGCACTGCAATGACTTCCTACACTAATCTACTAAAAATGACATCCAGTGGATGTCTTCAATGAAAAATCAATGGTGGCCGTGGGGATGAATTACCCAGCAGAATGTAAGTTAATTGGTTCAACATATTGAGACCTTCGTCTCCTCTTGCCTTCTGGGGTGCACCTTATGGAACTTGACTTGGCAAGCTTTACAGAGAACTTACAATTCGATGATGGAGGCGACGACAGCCCCCTCTTAGATGAGTTGGTGTTGGGAGAATTCACCCTTGCAGCTTTATTCTTGTTCCCTTTCGTAAACGCCTTTTTGGTCGGAGACTTTGCTCTCTTTTTTGTGAAACGCGGCTGTGCATTATCACGTTTCTTGTCATGATTTAGGAGCCTAACATGGAAAGGATTAACACCTGTGTAACACACAGATCTGCCATCATCTGCACTTCTTTCTACATGTACGTCTCCATTGTTTACCTGAAATTTCATAAAGTTCAAAAAATATTTGGATTGCCTCCAATTTTGACAACTCTTAGTAACCACCGTTCGGGGCAAAAAAAATGTACCAGTTGAAGTAATGCAGAAAAGCTTCGAGCCACATCATACTTCTCTTGTCCCTTAACCACATCAGAAAAGGGCAAGACACTGTTTTCTTGATCTTCAAATGAAAGTTTGTCCAGAATCCTCTCCCCATAGTCGTGGATATCAAATGGCGGATGTGATTCCTGTCGGGCAAATTCATTCAAATCAACATGAAGCACAACAAAATTTTAAGAGAGATGGCGTCAAACCATTGACAACCACAAATCCCTCCACACCCCCCCCCACAAAAAAAAAAAAAAAAACAAAAACAAAACAAAGCAGCTGCAAAGGATGAGATGAACATTAAACACAGGGCATCAAAAAGAATTATTCACCTGTTCTTCCATGTTTTGCTCAATTCTTTGTTTCCATGTAGAAACCCGAGCTGCCATTTCAGTTTGCTTCTCGGTCTTGGCTATGCTAGCAAGGAGAAAATCCTGCGTGAAGCACTATAGGTTATGGAATCATCAAGCCAAAAAAAAAAAATTGACCATTTCAGAAAAACAAGCAGCTAGAACTTGAACCAACACTTTCTCTGAAGCCCTTGCATTTGCTACAAAAGATAGGATGCAACTTTTTTTTTTTTGGGGAGAAAAAACTTCATACTTCAGTGAAAAGTAACTGGCACTCTTACCAGGTGAGAGCGACAGAGATCTTCTAGACTTGACTGAGAATTTGGATATTCATTACCTAGAGCCTCATCAACGTTAACATAAGCATCACCATTGTAATGCTGCAAAAAATCAAGTAGATGAGCCTATACGGAAAATTCAACTGGAGCATGTGACAATAAAATTACTGGTCTCCAAACCTCTTTACTGCAACCAGGCATATCTTCATCCATGTTCACATTCTCTGGAAATTCTAGATCAGGGTTCTCACTATCATATGAGTTGTCATCATTGCAATTTTCAGAATTTGGAAACGTTCCAGAAGTTTCATCCCCTCCATTAATAAGTGATTGCCTTAGCTGTAATTCATTCATCCAATATTATAAACTGTCATAAGATGGAAGAAGGCAAACAAAGAATTCACGAGAAATTGGGCAGGGGTTGGGAACTGCCCATAAAAAAATACCCCCTTCCCAAATATTTTTGTGTGTTTCTTTTGATCATTACATTCTACACAAAATGAATGACATTTTGATATCTTATGAACAAAAAATGAGTTGTTTTCAATTTTTTTTTATGATTTTTCAAAGATTTTATACTTTGAAATTGTGTAGTTTTTTTTTTCATTAAGAGTGTTAAATCTTTGAAAAATCATAAAAAATTGAAAACTCTGTTTTTGACTTATAATATATCAAAATGTCACTCATTTTGTATAGAATCTAATAATCAAAATAAACACAAAACAAATATTTGGGGAGGGGGTAGTTTTCGAAGGGCAGCGGGGGGGCTGCACCCACCCCCTGCCCTGAGAAATTACCTTTTCATAAAATGGAGTTGATGAGCTATCCTTTTGTTTTTTGTTGGCATACCGTTGATTCTCCCATATGTTCATGAGTTCTGGATTGATAGGACCGTGCAATTTTGCAGGTGGAAACAAGGAACGTATAGATACTCGCTTGTTTAAATTGATTCCTTTGCTTTTGAGAGCTTTCACTGCATAAACATAAAGGGGATAGTAATGATAGGTGTAATCATGTAATAAGGGTAAGGAAAATTAATAAAGGGATAAAGGCGGAGGAGAAACCTTTTCTAAAGGGCTTCACTCTCAGATTGCCTGGCTCATGAGGATTTAAAGGCTTCCATGGATCATCTTCATCATCACTAGAACTGTTTGAGTGATATGCATCAGATCCATCATCCCCATGAAGTCCAGTGTTGCATTTATTGAAACCAGCAGAAGCAGGAGAATTGACTGGAATGTTATCAGCATCGAATCTGGAATTAGGTTGAGGAGTACAATTGGGATTAGCATGCTGACTCTTTGCAGCAGAATTTTTATGTGCACTTCCCGTAGAACGTCCTCTAGGAGAATGAAAACTTTTACGATTAGAGCTCCCTCTGTAGGCACCATTTTGCTCTGTCTCTGCTTTGTTTACCCTTAGATACTCATTAAGTGCAGCAGCGTCTGAAGTGTCCAAAAGAATAAAATCATGATACAAGTCTGTGGTGGCCAACTGCAAACACGCACCATATCATCAGTGAACAAAATGAATTATAGCAATGCTTCCTTGTGTAAACAACTGGAAGCAATCATGGTACCAGATAAGACTCCAATTCCCCACCATCACCGGTAGCATCCAAGCAGTCACCTTCAAGAACAACTAGATTTGCAGGAGGCTTTACAAAGTGATCCAAATTGACTTCCTTGCCAAGTTTACTATCTAAGGAAATATTTTCTTCAACTGTAATACAACAACTATTTAGAGATAAATATAAGACATGGCAACATCAATATAGAAGATAACTGTTTTATGCTATTGATGCAAGATGAGAAAGATATTTGATACAAGATGAGAAAGATATAGACATCAAAGAATTAAAAAAAAAAAAAGAGAGAGATGACAAAATGGAAGGAGAAACCTGAAATGTGGACACCCTTAGCAATTCTTTGTTCTCAAGAAATTATGAAACCCAAAAGCAATTTAAACCATATAGCAGCAATCCCATGTTCAATTGCAATATCATTCTGACTACCTCTTGGTTAATGCTAGAAATATGTCGTAACAAAAAATTCTTCATAATAATAACAATTCCTTTGTGCCATGTTCACTTTTGATAATTTCTCAATATTGTACATAAAGAAAGGTTACCTGGGATGTCATCTGAGAACCAAAATTGATCATTTTCTTCATCAGCAACAGCTGGGGCACCATTTTCTTCAGGCTGGACTGATGGCCCTGCCCCATCTAATTGATCCTGCAGTCTGTCCAAAAACTACATTTGTCAGATCAAATAAGTATAACATCTTGCACAAAATTAAACGTAGTACAGTCAAGCCAGTAGGCATAGTCTAGTGATGAGGATGAAGGATTGTAGGCAATTAATAATAGGCCTCAGGTTCAAACATTTATTCAATCACACACACACAAATAAAAATAGCACAGCTACTTAGGAAGGCATATAAATTATCTCATGTCATTTAAAATATGCTTATAGTTCTATCAAAAGGATACTTTTACATGAAAAATTATGTCAGTAATGTCAAAATCAGTGATGCCAAAATTGCTCACTTTGTGATTCAAATCCTTCTATTTAGCCCGATTCATCTTGCCAATGATTTATATCACAGGAAAAATTAAAGCAAGGGAATGGATGACCAAATAGTGCAATTTGAACAAGAAATAAATATCTGATGAAATGTGAATTCATCTTATGTATTTTCAGGCAGGTCTATATAGGGTCATGAAATCATGTTATTTGTGGCCCAACATAAGCCAAAGATAAAATGGACAGGATTTAAAAACAATCAAAGGAAAACACTTCAGAACTTCAAAACACAGTGGTCTGATAGAAAATTAGCCTGACATTCAAAGCCTTGGTGTCGTCTAAGAAAATCCAACCAGCTGAGGCTTACTTGTCTCTTTTCATTCGGAAAACTTTGACACTCTATTATCAATTAATCAATAAATACTATAAAAACTATAAGAAGCCACATAGTCATAAATCATGAATAGTATAACTCGTTTCTCAAACTTCATTCAATACATAAGGCCCAACTCTAGTTACATAGCATATTTAGAATTTAAAATAAGAAGTAGAGATATTTAGAATATCTGATTACCAAGTGAATACATTACCCAATTTAAACTCAGCATCTCCTTTCCACTGTTATTTCAGCCAAAAAAAACAATTCACCAAACGATTTGTTACTAATAATCAAATGCTACCAAGCATTTCAGTAAACTCTTTCACTTTCATTTATCCGCTTAGTATTAAATATCCAAAATCCACTTTTTATATCAGTTTGAAGGAGTCATGTTTACTTTGCCCAAGATTTCAACAAAAGCATCAACTATATAATGTCGGAGCACCATGGATTGACACAATAATAGAAATGTGATAGAATAGGAAAGCTTGTACAAAATATTGCCTCTAGCATTGCATTAGATGTTAATATCGTAAATTTCTACGACTGAAGCACGTAAATTTCCTTTTCTTTTGGCCTTCAGTTTGGGCTAAAGCTAAAGTGGAAGGTTAAGTAGCGAGCAAGAGAAAACCCGGAACTTGGACTGAAAAATCAAACCTTTTCTGAGAAAGAAACTCTAAAGCACGCAATACCAATGTGTAAAGATATTCCACCTTCCGACTGTACACCTGTATTGAACCCTGAAGCAGCAGAGCAGCTACAATTACCGAGAAACAGCCAATTCAGATGAGCATATACAAGAGAAGGCGGAAAAACGAAATACGAATGAGATTGGACAAACCTTCAGCAAAATTTACGGAAATGTGACCTTCCTCTTCAGCCCCAGTGATCTCACCGGAACAAATTTTAAGTAAATACTCCTCAAGTTTCTTGGCGAGGTTGACTTCCCAATTAGATTCAAGGTCTCGCTCTGCGTGAACCGAGTGGAACCCGCCACCACTGCTTCCCGGTTCCGACGTGTCCTTGGTCATATCCCCCGGAATGAAAACCTAGGGTTTCAAGTTTCCGGTGAGAAATTGTAAGCACTAAAAAAGAAAAATCGCCCCGTTCTAATTTCCAAGAAATGGGAAGTGGGTATTGTGTGTCCACAGATCTGAAGCTTCTGTTATCCACGTTGCTTGGCAGCAATGCCCGGCAGCAGTGCAGGAGGGGGTCACGAGAGAGTGTGTTCAAAAAGTGCCAATCACCATTTTCCCGCTTGTTTTGGATGATATTCAGAAGTCAATGAGACAACTCTGACTTCGGCCGCGAACAAGATTATATGTTGGGCCTTCTCCTTAATTGGGTCATCTGGAAATACAAGCCATTGGGCTATCTGTTGACCCAACAGTCTTCATTTTTTTTTTGGGCCATCCATTTGTTGATATTAAGCTATAATGAAGAAAAATGAGTTGTACCCTGTCTCGTGGGGTTAGGTTCCAAGTGGTAAGTGGCCATGCCGACAGCGGTTGCGGGTTCGGCGCTTGTGAATGCAAAAATCATTTTGGGAGACTCTCCCACCATAGCCAGGTGCGCGACGCGGGTCGAATCCAGATTAGTCGGGGCGAAGCCCCAATGAATCGGGTGGGCAACCAAAAAAAAAAACAACAACAACAAAAAAATGAGTTATGCCAAAAAAAAAACAACAACAAAAAGAAAAATGAGTTATGCTACTTCTTAAGCACCAAAGGAGGGGGTTCGATTCTCGAGTTGGTCAAGGTGCTGGGGGAGGCATCCTAGCTCTTAGGTGTTTAGGTAAATGCCTGAGGGTAATAGACAGCTCACCCTGCCCAACATCGGTATGACCTAGGAGGAAGGGAGATTTCGCCCGACCATTGGATCGTGGGTGAACCCAACCCCTTTCCTAAAATTTTGTAATAAAAAAAAAGTTACTAGTATTATATATTTGTGAATAATGTGATCTCTTATCAATTTATATATATATATTAATTTGTGTTGTATTGATATCAAACATAGGTTATAACCAAGTCCAAATATTCACATGAGTTCCCTAAATTTATCCCCTTCCCTCCGGTTTAAAATATAATATTTAAATAATTAATTTATGTTTATTAAAAAAACAGTTGAAATTAGTTAAAAATCATAAATATGTAAGACATATTTTTTTTTCAAATATACGCTTATTTACAAATAAAATAATTGATAAGTAATATTTTATAATTAAATAGGTGTAGATTTTGAGATATATTTAATTAAATTTATAAATATTTTATAACTATTTAATAATATTTTATATATTTTTCCATCATTTAATTAATTCTAGGATAAAAATATATTTTGACATGAAATCTACTTGTATCCTAGTTTATTAAAGAGGAAAATCAAGAATAGCTGCAGCAAATATATATATATATATATATATATATATGTGTGTGTGTGTGTAAAAGAGAAAAAGAAAGACATGAGAAGAATGGCAAACAAAGATATATTTGAATCAAAAGGATAAAGAAACCGGATGCAAGAGAATTCACATTAGGTGCTTTTTAGATATTTTTTTCTCTAATTAGAGGGATTAGACATTTTTTTTTTAATTTTTTTATATATTATATTTATTTAGATTAAATTATATGCTGCATCTTGAATTTTTTTTTGCACCCAGTATCTCAAATTAATTAATTTCCAGGATACTGAGGTTATAGGAAAAATATTTCTGAATGCAGGATTGAAAATTAATTAATTTTAGATATTGGATGCAAAAAAAATTTCAAGATGCAACATATAATCTAATCTAAATAAATAGAATATATAAAAAAATAAAAAAATGGTTAATCCCTCTAATTAGAGGGAAAAACACCTAATATGAACCCGATGCAAGGGATGGCATGATCAAATTGAGAGTCTTTCACATCTCTCTCTATATATATGTGTATGCGTGACATGACAAGAGGATGACGTGTTCTATTTTTTGGTTGGTGATAGCAATGCAAAAGTTCTGCATTTTAGGGTAAGTTTGGTTTGAGGGAAGGGGAGGGAAAAAAATGTGATGAAGAGAAAAATTTTGTGGGCCCCACTACATTAAATTCTGGAACAATTTTCTCCTCCCCTCATTTTTTTTTCTCTCCCCTCCCCTCCTCTTCCCTTCCCTCAAACCAAACTTACCTTTAATGAAAGGAGATTAAAATTAGGAGATGAGAAGATCTACAACACTTATAAAAATTCGGTATTGAGTTTTTATTTCATCTTTCTTTATTATTTTGGTTATGAGAATGTTTAGTGTATATTGTTAAACCTTAGTTTTGGATTATTTAGTTTTGATTATGGATTAGTAAATGACATTTTTTATCGTTAATTGCTTTAATATTATATTTGTTGATTTAATTGTGTTCATGGTTATCCTGCAACAGTAGAAATCTAATTAAGACTATTTTGGTGTTAAAATGAGCCTAAACATAGGAAATTTAAACTAGATCTTCAATTAATTGTGTAAATACCAAATAACTTAATTTGCTTCTACGATAGAAATACACTTACAAGATCTATATAGTCACATTAGGCTTTCGCCATTTGGGCTAATTAAGTAATTACCCAATACATTGAGGATTAGCATAAGTGGAATACTTTTTAGTGAATTAAAAGACATTCTTAGGTAATTAAGAGTCTCAAACTAGCAAATATAACTTTAAATGAAATTAAGGGGAGAAAGTGGGTAATCAAAACTATAACAAGTTACCAATTAAGATATGGAATCCCTTTTAGCCTAAACCATAGTTAGATTTGATTTTCCTTTTTTAATTAGTTTTTATTCCTATTTTTTAATTCGAATTGTGTTCACTCAAAATGAACCAAAGTATAAAATCATTGCTTAATCGAATTGTAAGTATCCAGTTTCGTAGAAATGATACTTTTCTCATCACTTAATTACTTAAGACGCCCGTACACTTGCTATGTGCATCAAGTTTTTGGGCCGTTTCAATTTGTGAATTGAATTATTACAGCTTTAATTACTTTTTATTGTTTAATTTTTCTCCTTAATTGCACTTAAAATTATATTTGTGAGTCTAGGTCTCTTAATTACCCAAGAGTGTCTTTTAATTCACTAAGAGCTAGGGCATTCCAATTATGTCACTCCTTACTGTTTTAGGTGATCACTTAACTAGCCTAATTTAAGTGCAAGCCTAATATGACAATGTAGGTCTTATAGGCATATTTCTATCCTATAAGCAAATCAAGATATTAAGGGTTTAAATACTCAATCCTACATGATTTAATTGAAGGTATAGTCTAAATTTCCTAAGTTTAGGATCATTTTTTTCTCTCCCCTCCCCTCCTCTTCCCTTCCCTCAAACCAAACTTACCTTTAATGAAAGGAGATTAAAATTAGGAGATGCAGAAGATCTACAACACTTATAAAAATTCGGTATTGAGTTTTTATTTCATCTTTCTTTATTATTTTGGTTATGAGAATGTTTAGTGTATATTGTTAAACCTTAGTTTTGGATTATTTAGTTTTGATTATGGATTAGTAAATGACATTTTTTATCGTTAATTGCTTTAATATTATATTTGTTGATTTAATTGTGTTCATGGTTATCCTGCAACAGTAGAAATCTAATTAAGACTATTTTGGTGTTAAAATGAGCCTAAACATAGGAAATTTAAACTAGATCTTCAATTAATTGTGTAAATACCAAATAACTTAATTTGCTTCTACGATAGAAATACACTTACAAGATCTATATAGTCACATTAGGCTTTCGCCATTTGGGCTAATTAAGTAATTACCCAATACATTGAGGATTAGCATAAGTGGAATACTTTTTAGTGAATTAAAAGACATTCTTAGGTAATTAAGAGTCTCAAACTAGCAAATATAACTTTAAATGAAATTAAGGGGAGAAAGTGGGTAATCAAAACTATAACAAGTTACCAATTAAGATATGGAATCCCTTTTAGCCTAAACCATAGTTAGATTTGATTTTCCTTTTTTAATTAGTTTTTATTCCTATTTTTTAATTCGAATTGTGTTCACTCAAAATGAACCAAAGTATAAAATCATTGCTTAACTGAATTGTAAGTATCCAGTTCTCGTAGAAATGATACTTTTCTCATCACTTAATTACTTGGCACGCCCCGTACACTTGCTATGTGCATCAAGTTTTTGGGCCGTTTCAATTTGTGAATTGAATTATTACAGCTTTAATTACTTTTTATTGTTTAATTTTTCTCCTTAATTGCACTTAAAATTATATTTGTGAGTCTAGGTCTCTTAATTACCCAAGAGTGTCTTTTAATTCACTAAGAGCTAGGGCATTCCAATTATGTCACTCCTTACTGTTTTAGGTGATCACTTAACTAGCCTAATTTAAGTGCAAGCCTAATATGACAATGTAGGTCTTATAGGCATATTTCTATCCTATAAGCAAATCAAGATATTAAGGGTTTAAATACTCAATCCTACATGATTTAATTGAAGGTATAGTCTAAATTTCCTAAGTTTAGGATCATTTAGAACACCAAACTGAATTCCAATCAAATTTCTCTTATTTTAGTATAATGGAGCACACAATTAAATCAGCAAATATAATATTAAAGCCATAAACAAGAAATTTTTTCATCCACTAATCCATAATTAAACTAAATAATTCAAAATGCACTCATTACCAAAAAAAAAAAGCTAATAAAAAACAAAATAAAAAGATAAAAGAAAGAAGAGAAAGAAAAGAAGAAACAACAACTCAATGCCAATTTTTTTACCTGTGTTGTAGATTTTCTATATCTCCAAACTTTATTCTTCCACCTTAAATTTTTGAGCTCTTGTGTTGCCATCACCAACCAACAAAATTGAACTCGCCATCTTCTTGCTACACATCGTGCGCCCGCTCACACACAACTATATTTATTTATATGTATGTATGTATGTATAGAAAGAGAGAGAGAGAGAGACGCGCACACACAAAATATATATATATATATATATATATATCAACTGACTAAAGCAAGAGTTTAAACAATAATAAACATAAGGGATCAAACTTCGGTTTCATATTATCTTCAATCCTCAAGCTTTGATACCAAATGGGGAACAACCAAGTTGCATACTTAAGCTCAGAGAAAATCTGGGTATGAGGATACTCGGTTCAATCATCAAACTCTAGAATTTGACCAACTATGATCCGGGTCATGGAATGATACCTGTCCTCTTTTATATAGGAATAGAGAGCATATGCTTCTCATAATTTCCTCATTCAGATCATAATTAGCACAACCTACCTTCGTTTCCTACAAGAGACGTAACTCGATTTTGATTTTATGGCTTCATATGGTCATAATCAGACCTTAACCTTACTTAAATATGCAATTATGAATGTTTCACTAGATCATTACTATTGAATTTATGATAATATTACTCCCTAATTTGATTCTCTTAGAAATTTAGAAACTCATACCTTATATTTCTTCTACAGGAATTTGAAATATTCTCCAGAGAAAGAAATGATTAGAACTCGAACTTTTATTTCTAAAGTTTAACTGAATACAAGAAAACATTTGAGAGTTAAGAAAAGAGTTTAGTGATATTTCAGCTCGGTGTATGTTGCAATGAACACTTACAAGGCTTTATATAGCTAGGCATACCCATCTATTGTTACATAACTTGAGTTACTTTTCAACAACCTTAGTACAATTTATCACTAAGGCATCTTCTTTTCCTTATGTCAGCGGAATCTTCAACTTTTGCTTTGTATCCTGTCGTCTTCTTTGTCTTTTTCCATTTCTCTCTCTGTTGGCAGCATCTTAGAGGACACTTGTATCTACCTCTGGTTCTTCACATCATTCATTGCCTTTTCTCTTTTTTCACAATATTTACACCTGTGATTTGAATATTCTAACAGAAGATTACATATCTTTTTATTTGTTTTGTTTTGTTTTGTTTTGTTTTGTTTTTTTAATTTTCCATTCTATTTTTTTTCCAACCTATCGTATCACTGAGCAAACAATGGTTTTGTTATGCGGCGTGTTTCCAAATGATGCAATTATAGATGTTAGACCACAAAAATACACCCATTGTTCATCTGATGCTATGGTCCGATTCATTTCTTGAAATATAATATGATAATTCTGGGCTCTTATATTGCACATCTTGTTCTGGAATTCTTGCTTATCTTCAATTTCTTCCTTGATTTCTGGTTCATTCGCTACTGGCTTTCTTGTTGTACCAAGTTTGACCAGATTAATAGGAGGATTAAAAGTGTACTTTTAGCGTCTATTTTTATTAAAGAAACGCTCAATATTTCATTTTTTTTTTTACAGAATTATAAAAATGCTACCGCATTTATTTTTACTTTCGTTTTTGAAAAATGGACGTTTTTGGGGACGCCATTCCTGCTTCTCACTTCTTGTAGTAATGTATTCATATAATTCATCACGGTTTGACTCATCATCTATGGACGTTATCATTTTGTTTAATCATAATGAATTGTGTTTCATAAATAAATTAATATTTTTGTTTCTATTATTTTAGTACGTTTGAATGTTGAAAAAATGAGTACAACTTTTTATATAAGTTTGAAGTAGACATGTGCTATTTAAATATCAATAAGGAAAAATAGATCTGAAAGGTACAAATTAGTTCAACATCTTCACCTCAGTTAAGTTGTTGGTTAGTTTTTTTTTTTTTTTTTTTATTTTTTTTATAAGAGAGAGATTACCACTATATTATCTTGTGTGTGTGTCTATATATATATATACACACACACAAATACACATGTACACACACATATAGGAATAAATAGGAATGAGATTGCTTAATTAAATATATGAACACATAATCGCAGGTCACCAAAACTACACACACACACACACACACACGAACTCAAGAATTTAACTAGGGAGCTAGTATATGCACCACCAGTTAAATTGGATATATATGGCTCCGACGCCTACCTAACCCTCTATATACATAACATGGCAAAGAAAACCCTCTATACACATATAAATAAGATGAATATATATTAGTGATGATTCTGATTCCAGTAGTGAAGCTCGTGATTAAGTTAATCAATTTGGTACGGCCATGGGGCCAGCGGAGTAAGGAATAATCCCAGAGGCAGAGATCCATGAATCATCTTCAGAGTTAGTTGCATTCCTGAATTCATAGAACTTGCCAGGATAGAAATTTGCAGCTTTAGCAGCAGTGATCACCTTCACGCCGGTCCATTTCACTCTGTGAGAGGTATCGGCGCCGGCACCTTTGTTGTTGAACTCATTGAAGATGCAGGTCGTGTGATAGTTGCTACCCATCCAAGAAGTGTAACCTTCAGGAGCGAAGATGCCGTCGATATGAGAATCCAATATAATCACCTTGGCGTAGGCCCTCCATGGCCGTCCGAGGTATGTCGGTTTCTTCGCTGGGTCGGAGAGGTAGAGCGGGTCCGCGGTGAAGCGGCAGCTCTGGAACACCATGGCGCTAGGGCTGTTGATCACGTTGCGGCCACTGGCGGAGACGATGGAGTTCTGGTTGCTTAAAGGCTGCCTGA
Source organism: Acacia melanoxylon (assembly GCA_019022615.1). Lineage (NCBI taxonomy): Eukaryota > Viridiplantae > Streptophyta > Magnoliopsida > Fabales > Fabaceae > Acacia > Acacia melanoxylon. Next base: position 7,650,796 of record JAFJYJ010000011.1, read on the forward strand.
CGACCAAAGTGCAATTCTGGAAGACCATGGCCGCGTCGCCGAAGATGAAGTCGATAGTGCCGGAGATAACGCAGTTCAGGTAGAACTGGCGGTGGGACTGCGCGTAAAGTGTGTCTTGGTATCCGTCAATTTGGCAATTGTAGAAGATGGCTTTATCTGCTGTTACTCGGAGCGCCACAGCTTCGCGCTTAATTGCTCCGGCTGAGTTCTCAATCCCTACATGCATGGCTGTGAAGTAAGGAGCATTCACGCCTGCAAATTCGCAAGTCATCAATTTTAGATCACCCTGGGTAAGAGAATTATTGTTATTGGATGCTTAATACAACAAGGCATATTTATCTAATTGATTAGATCAAAGAAGTTATCAAATTATTTTTATTATTTCCTTAGGAGTAAATTAGGAAAATATTGACAAATATAAAAATTATGTCATTAGGATTAAGATCAACTGTCAATTATATCTTAATATTAAGGAGTAATAAGTTACCAAATGTTGCAGTGTTGTAAGTTTGGACGCCATCGGCATAGCTAAGATTGCCGATGAATCTGGTGTGGGTGGGACCATCTCCGATGATAGTGATGTAACTAGATTGCTTGGTGATATTCACAATCTCATTATATATGCCGGCCTTCACGTAAATCACATAGGGTTTTGTATTATTCTTTGGAACAGTTTTAAGAGCATCGGTGAGTGTTGTGAACTGTCCAGTTCCATCTTGAGCCACAAGAACATCGTGTTTAACATTGGTGGCTCCGGATGCGGCTGTGGCCAGGAGTTGACGATGTTGTCTATCACTTACCCACGACGGCAAGCTCTCGAGAAGCTTCCGATGCAAGCTATTGTCATTTACATGAGTTTCCTTACCGGAGCTTTTGTCATTGCCACGAGCTTGTTGACCGGAGGTGTTGCCATTGCCAAAAGTTTGCAGGATGTTGTCAAATCCAGGTAATTTGAAGGCTTCGGCGACGTTGGAGAGGCCAGAAATAATGTCCAAAGCGTTCATGCTAAGCTCGAGGGACGTGTTCAACACCTTGGCCATGGTCTCGGCCGCATCAGTGGTGGTGTTTTCAAAGCCGTCCAAGCAAGTTTGTTGGTGGGAGATAGTGCCTCCGAGCCATACCTTAACGTCATAGACATATTCATCGAGCTTACCTACGTCGAACTGGTCCACCCTATTGATTGAGTTTTGAATGTCGTCAATGGCGTAGTCTAGAACCTCTTGGCAGATTTCCATGGCCTGTTTGGTCATGTTGTCCTTGGCAAGCTCCTCGAAGAGGGTGGAGTTGTCAATGAACTTCTTGAACTCCTTCGCGGCCGCATCGAAGGCTGTTTTCACGAGTTCTTTACTGTCTCTGGTACCATGGTTTGCTTTTGAGAGGCTGTGTTCGCAGGTTTCTTTGTATTGGGCTGAACTACAGAGCATTTCCGCGCCCATTTGAGGGGACAGAATCTGTTTCTTCTCACCATGTTCCTCCGCGGAGGCAACTGCATTGGCAGCCACCATGGCCACCCCAAATAAAAAAATAACAGCTATATTCTTCATCCTTGATTTTTTTTATACGTTTATCTGACTACAAGCATTGACGGGTCTAACTGGAGATTGCTCTTCCAAAGGCGTGACTCGAACTTGAGACCTTGGGCCAAAACACCAATGTATAGATTTTTATGCATGCAAGAGTATAAGAACTTAGAATATTACGTTGACAAGTTGGTGATGATGAAAGGCCAAAGATGGTGGATGTTCTTGATCTGCATCTGGGTATTGTTTTTTTGAAGGGGTAATTTATATGGATAGATGAAGAAACTCAAATTAGTTTGTGGCAACGTAACGAAAGGGCAGGAAGACCTATCCTGAAATAGAACGTCTTAATCTGCTATTATCTCCAAGCACCATGGATTTTGACACAAGAATAGAATTATAGAAACATGACAGAGAAAAGGAAAGCTTTTACAAAAATGTCTGCTTCAAGCATGGTATTATATTACCCGCTATTAAGACCCAATTGACTTTTTTAGAAAATTAAAGAAGCTAATTATATTACCATAAAATATTTATATTTGTCAATTTTTTTTAAAACTAAATTGTCTAACTTATAAACTGATATATAATTTAAACATATATAATATATGATATGATTAAGTAAATTATTTAGCTTACTTAATCTATCTAAAAAGAGTCTACTAAAGTCTTATATTTAGGATTGGAGGTGGTATATAAGATCTTATATTCCCATTGAAGCACATAATCTTCTTTCCTTTCGGCCTTCAGTTTGGGCCTTTGGGATAAAGCTAAAGCTGAAGGTTCAGTAAGTAGGCAAGAGATTTAACTAAAAAGAAAAAAACAAACTTTTGCTGAGAAAGAAACTCTCTAAAGTACGTAATACCAATGTGTAATGATATTATTCCACTTATGACTCCCCATTTTTAATAAAACTTGAGATATATTTTGGTATATTTGGGAGTCATCAATACTAAATTAAAGGAATTTATTGCAGATTTTGACAAGATATCAATATATTTGGTACATGATTTGGAAGATTTTATTGCAAATATAATATTTTTAAGGAAAAAAATAAAAGTAGTAAGAATAAATAAATAATAATAGCTCAAATTAAAAAAACAAAGGAAGGGTTTAGTTGGTATTATTATTATTCACTTTTCTTTATTTTTATTATTTGTTTCTTACCTTTGTTAATATCCTTCCAGTGACGCCGTTTTGAAATTATGCCAGATGAGTGAAAGTGTGAAGGAGTAACACTGTGCAACACCGTCTGAAGAAGAGTGGGAATGTAATACCTGAAAAAAAATTCAAAATTCAAAATCCCTAAATTCTTTTATGGATCATAAAATACCCTAAGATTGCCATAATTAAGTAATTATGTCATAAAAGGTAATTAAATGTCATCAAAATGCCTAAATCAAGTAAAGAGAATTATCAACAATTATTAGACAATTAAATTTGCACTAATTGAAATACTTGCATTAATTTTCGAAATTAAATAATAATTAAATTTAAAAAGGCATAATTAGGAATATATCAATTTAATTAACATCCAAATGATATCTAAGGGCCAAGATTAACACATAAGGGGTTTTTAATCATCAAGATTAATATAGTAACCTATCAAATTTTGACAATTAGGCCTAATAACCCCTAAAACACTTTATTAGAAATATTAACCAAGATTAATTAATCCTCCCTAAAATCATACAAAAGTGGCGAAATTTACTAATTAAAGAGGCTAAGTAATTGCATTAATTCTTAATTCTAAATCATTAACAAATATCATCAATAGTGTTTAGATTTTTCCAACCCAAATCAAAGGTTTGGATTAAAACTAATAAAGCTAAATCCTAAGGCTTTAATTAAGTATCATAAAGTGAAATCCTTGTGAGATTAGAATTAACCAATGAGGGGATTTCTTCTAGATAGATTAAGATAGGTGAAAACACAAATTGAGAGAGTATATGGGGAGGAGTACACGACTATTTACAAAAAATCAGAATTGAGGAAGTGAAGTAATTAATTAAATTAAACAATGATAATTAAAGCACATGCATGTCTTAATCAAAGAAGAAAAATTGTGCACTTCACATAAATGCAATCAATGAAGTGGAAGAGGATAGAATTTGAAGAAAAAGTGAGAGAGAGAAAAGTGTGTAATTAATTGAGTGTGAGTTAAAAACCATTGGGATTAATTCAAGACATAAGTAAATGAGAATCTATACAAAATAAATTGTACCCTGAGATACGTTAATTATAGATCAAATATAAGGATTTATTATGAACAAACATATTTTAAGCTTGAGATAGGATATCTCCAAAATCTTTTCCTCAACTTTTGGGATTAATCCTAAAATGATTAAAGGGCTAGTAGAGGCTTCTAATGAAGCCATGATTTTTGAGATCAGAGTATTAAAAAGAAAACTTGAATAAACTACAAATTAACCCCTAAGTGTATTTTTGTTTGGGTGTTAACCAAACTATCATTTTTCATCTAGTTACATAAACATTTGGAGTAACTAAAAATTGAATCAAATAATTAAAAGAACAAAGGGGAGGGGGATGGATTGTTGGCTTGGGAAAAGGAGTAGTGAATTGTTTACATTAAACTTAAAAACACATGCAATTAAACATTGATGAGGGAACAAATTGGAGAGAGAGAGATTTGTACTTAGGATAGGAGTATTAATGGAAAAATGGAAGAGGATAAAAAGTGAAGGAGGGGGGCGGTTTGGAGAGGTGGATGAAGAGGATGAAGCTTCACAAATACCCTAGATCCAATGGCCAAAATGCAAGAAGAAGTAGGTTTGGAAAAATTACCAAAATGCCATGACAAATTCCTATAAATAGAGGCCTTTGGCCTTCAAAAATTTCACACCAAAGCAAGCTTAGTAATCTGATAAAAGAGAGTGGAAAGTAAGAGTGAGAAGCTTGGAGAAGGAGGAGCAAAGTTCTAGGTAAGTTCTTAAGCTCAAGCTTTCAAGGTTATATTTATTTTGTTGTTTTGATCTTTAAACTTCCAAAAGTAGTTTTGCTTTTATGTTTCTGAGTTTAAATATAGCCTTATTTCGAAAAAAATGATGAGGAAGATGGTATACCAAAATTTTTGGAAGATTAGGATCAAAATAGCGAAGCTCTGGCGAAATTTTATCGGTTAGCGATTCCTGAAGTCAGGGGTAAAAACGCCAGTATTTTATGTTGAAGATGAGGTTCTTAAAATCTGACAAAATTCTGTGCTAAAGTAGACATATAGAGATTTTCAAATATACCTAGAGTGAATTATTTCGAGTTCTGTGCTAGGAGATAAAAATTCCCAAAGTTGGGCTACGAAATTCTGGGAAAATGCTGGACAGAGTTTAGAAACCTTAAAACTGGGAATGACTCAGGGAATCTGGGCATAAATGAGTATTTTTACATAAAATTATACATCCTAAGGATTCTGAGGAATTTTACGGATTCTCGTTTCGATTTTTGTAGAATTAATTATGATTTTTCAAAGTTAGCGAAAGTTTTGCCCGAAATGCTGAAATCAACGTTTTTGTAAAAGAAAGGGATAAAATTTGGATAATAAATCCACCAGGGGTAAAAAGGTCAATAATGGCTAGAATATCTCTTAGAATATTACTTGTAAGAGAATAATGCGAAAATATTGTGATAGGATATCCGAGAAAGTCCGGAGACGTACCGAGTCGATAGACATACCACTATCCGCACCGACGAAGGTACGGACGCATACTGTAACACTAACTCTGATGCTTATTGTATGCTTATATGTGATAGACGATAACTTTACATCTGCTGTGTGCTTACGTACTATTGGGATACATCTCTGTTGTGTGCTTATGTACTATTGGGATACATTTGCCGTGTGCTTATGTTGTTGGGTTACATCCATTTGTGTGCTTATGTATTGATTGTTGCTTTGAAATGCCATGAATATATCGTCATACATATACCGTCATATTTAAGCATTAGGTTAACCGTTACCTGAGGTCCGATGGGCATTGGACCTCAGCTCTTACTATAGCCTCAGGATCGAGGACAAGGGTAAGCAGCACCAGTGAGAACCCAGCCGAAGAATTTCTTTTTGGATATGTATTATCGTACTCTTAAATATTTGGATAATTGTACCGCTGTATAAGCAACCAGATACACCAACAATGAATGTTTATCAAATACTCGCTCTTTTAAATTGTTCCGATGCTCTACTCTGATTAAAATATCTTGAAAACGCTTTAGAAAATTGGGGTGTTACAGGGAATAATCTGATGACCTGAAAAAAATCCACAAGTTGGAATAAAAGGAAGAGGAAGCTACTGTTCATTCATCATCTTAGGCAGTGCACCATTGACGGGTCCTTCATCTTCTTTCCTGTGAACGAAGACCAGAAAAAAAGCAGAGAGGCGTCGGGGTCTTTTTCATCATCCTCAACGGGACGACGAGAGGACTGTGGAGTTGCTGCCGTGACTGTTCACAGAGTAAGAAGGGGAGAACGTGAGGAGGAAGAGTACTTTTATGCCAGAAGGGAAAAATTATTAACTTTGTCCTATTCTCTTTTCCTTTATGGCTTTGAATACTGTTCTTGGCTGAGAATCAATCCTGAGATGATGTTGTGCGGACAATTAGTCAAACCATTGCAAGGATTGAGACTTGTTATTACTCTTTTTAGCTGTTAATGACAATTTTGTGTTAATTTTATCTTGTGCTTAATGCTGCTATGTGACTAGCCAACAAGTTAGTTGCCTTAATATTCAATTAAATTAAGCTTGAGAGAGTTAATTTAATTTTCGAGCAAAAAAAAAGAGAGTTAATTTAATTGTAGAAGTTAGGTAAAATTATATTAGACTTGAAGTTCAAGGATTAAATGGATGACTTGTTAGTAACATAAAGATATAGTTACTAACCTAGCATTGTCAAATTAAGGTTGTTACTTAATGATTATTTTCTTTTAATTGTAGCAAGAGATTGTGCATGTTAATTGAGGATATAAATTTTGTTTTGACTTAATAAAGCTTAATCAAATGCTTTTGAACCTTAAACTAACACATTAAATCATTTAATCTCTAATAGAGTGGTATACTTAATTCTCATGAATTGTAATGGTGAGAAATAATCTCTTATGCTCCTCTTGTCTTGAAGTAAAGTTTCCATTTAGTTATTGCCAAATTATTTTAATCTTTGATACAATTAAATTTTGACATACAAAACTTTTCAAATGTTTTTACTCAGCCTAATGTTCAACTGTGATGATTAATCTACTTTTTCCCTTAAATTTTGTGGGAACGACAATTTTTCATGCTACCTATAATTCGTACACTTGCAGTTAAGCTAAATGAGTGATATATATGTGTGTCTGCTACTTATTACTTCCTCTAGTTCTAAATATAAGATATATTGTACTACAAGCTATATCCTATATCTAGGACTATTTCGAATATTAATGTGATTTCTTATGAATTTTATTATAAAATATTAAATTTACATGCTTGACTCATCATGGACTATGTGCAATTTTTTATTCTTTCAATGCTTTCATAAAATTTAGGAAAAATTAATTTGGAGGTCCTTATATTTTTTCCCTTAATTTTGAATAAGGTCCTTAAGTTTTTCTTTCAATTTTATTGAACCCTTCTTTTTAGGGTTAATCCTTTAGCCTCCTAAATTTTAAATCCTAGTCAAATAAGTTAAGATGAGCCAAAAACTAAAAATATTAGAAGTTCTGCGCGTGGAAAAAAGTATAAGGAGGAGTAATTATCAGATATAAATACAATTGTTATGGATCAATATATGGGGCCAGGCAGATTCTCGGCCCAGTGTGGAGTCCACAGTAAAAGCCCCCTATTTACCCAGGTAAATGGGGAACCAGGTAAATGGTTCCCCACTACTCCATCGTGCCTGGTATGTGCAGGACCGTACAGTAGTGGAGCGAGACACGGAGAACGTGGGACGTGCATAACTTTTGAAGGGTGGGAGCATTTGCATGGGAGTGAAACCCTAGGTAATTCTTATAAATAGGAGATTACCCACCGGTGCACTCACGAACTCTCTCTATTTTCCATTACTTACCATTCGGTCACACGGCACACACACCACCCTCTCGGGCGAAACGCCCGACACGTGTCGCGGTCGTGATCTCGAGCTCTCTCGACGGTATCTCAACCGTAGATACTATCGAGTAGGCACCTTTTCACCGAAACTCAATCGGTGGAAGACCCTTTGATCCAAGATAAACCATTCCCAGCTCACGAGAGCTGGACATCTGTGTTCTACAACAGAACAACAATTATATATGGAAAAATACTCAGAAATTTGAGAGAAGTCTCGACTGTGTGTAAAAGATAGCCATGAGCCTTCTTGCTCCTTAGAAGATTTGGCGGAAATTTTTAACATAATAGTACCGCTGCTAATGGTAGGAAGTTAAAAGATCCAATAAAAAAGTGATGAGAATTATAACGACTTTCAAATTTGTATTAACTTCTATGCAACTTTTTTTTTTCTTTTTTAAAATATATATTTTTTCATTTTGGTAAGTTTAAATGTTGGAAAAATGATTTTTTTTTTTTTTTGAAATTTTGAAGCTATCATCTTTCATCTACTACTATTTAATTTTCCGAAAAAAAAGGCCTACGTACGAAATTAGTTCAACATCTTCAGCCCAGTTTTGTTGGTTGTTTTTACAAGAAAGGATGACCACTATATTATCTTGTAAATAATGAACAAGAGATGGGATCACAAAATTAATTATAGAAACTCATAATGATTTGCAGGTCACCAAAACAATTGCTGTTGAAATAATCACACAAACAAAATACCGCAACAAAACGATATATCGAACTCATCAGGAATTTAATCAAGGAGCTAGCATGCAGCACTAGTGAAGAAATTGGACATATCACAATAAGACTCCGACACCTACTTAACCCTCTATACATGTAAATATAAAATAAATATATATATCAATCATACGTTTTTGTTGATTCAGGTGCTGAAGCTGTGATTACATGGGGCCAGTGGAATAGGGAATCCCAGAGGCAGAGATCCAAGAATCATCATCAGAAGTAGTTGCATTGTGGAATTCATAGAACTTGCGAGGATAGAAATTTGCGGCTTGAACGGCGGTGATGGTCTTCACGCCGGGCCATTTCACTCGGTGAGAGGTATCGGCGCCGGGACCTTTGTTGTTGTACTCATTGAAGACGGAGGTCAGGTGATAGATGCTACCCATCCATGACAAGTAACCTTCGGGAGCGAAGATGCCGTCGATCTGAGAATCCATGATAACCACCTTGGCATAGGCCCTCCATGGTCGTCCGAGGTATGCCGGTTTCTTGTTCGCGTCCGAGAGGTAGAGCTCGTCGCCGATGAAGCGGCAGCTCTGGAACACCATGGCGCTAGGGCTGTTGATCACGTTGCGGCCACTGGCGGAGACGATGGAGTTCTGGTTGCCTAAAGGCTGCCTGACGACCAAAGCGCAGTTCTGGAAGACCATGTCAGCGTCGCCGAAGATGAAGTCGATTGTGCCGGAGATGAAGCAGTCGCGGTAGAACTGGCGGTGGGACTGGGCGTAAAGTGTGTCTTGATATCCGTCCATATGGCAGTTGTAGAAGACAGCTTTATCTGCTGTTACTCGGAGGGCCACGGCTTGGTGCTTCATCGCTCCGGCTGAGTTCTCGAACCCTACGTGCATGGCTGTGAAGTAAGGAGCATTCACGGCTGCAAATTCACACGTCAACTTTAGATCATTTTAAGTAAGAAGGATTTTCATGTTGTGACGTGGGAAATTATTATATACTCCTTCCGTTCAATTTTTATAAGTAACAACTGTCAAAATTACAACAGGTTTAAAATATTAGTTAAAAGCAATAAATATATCAAATATATGTCATTCTTTCTATTTATACTCTTATTTATGAGAAGAGAACATGAAAGATAACAAGTGAAAATTGATTGTAAATAGATAATATATTGAACGAGGGTAATATTGGAAAGCTCAGTTTAAAATTTCAGATATATTAAGGAAATAAGTTACCGAATGTTGCGGTGTTGTAAGTTTGGACACCGTCGGCATAGTTGAGATTGCCGGTGAATCTGGTGCGGGTGGGACCATCTCCGATGACAGTGATGTAACTGGATTGCTTGGGGATCTTGACAATCTCGTTATATATGCCGGCCTTCACGTAAATTACATAGGGTTTCTTATTGTTTTGTGGAACAGTTGTAAGAGCCTCAGTGAGTGTTGTGAATTGCCCAGTTCCGTCTTGAGCCACAACAACATCGGGCTTAACGTGGGCGGCACCGGCTGCGGCTCTGGCCAGGTGGTGACGGTGGTGGCTACCACCTACCCACGACGGCAAGCTCTGGAGAAGCTTCCGACTGGAGGTGCTTTCATTGCCGTGATGAGCTTGCTCATTGGTGGTGTTGACAGTGCCATTATCTTGCACTGCGCTGCCGAAGATGGTGGTGAATCCGAAGGCGTCGGCGACGTCAGAGAGACCAGAAATAATGTCCAAAGCGTTCATGCTCAGCTCGAGGGAGGTGTTCAACACCTTGGCCATGGTCTCGGCGGCGTGAGTGGTGGTGTTCTCGAAGCCGTCCAAGCAGGTTTGTTGATGGGAGATGGTGCCTCCGAGCCACACCTTAACGTCATAGGCGTATTGACCGAGCTTACTTATATCAAATTGTTCCACGCTGTCGATCGAGTGTCTAACGTCGTCAATGGCGTAGTCTAGCACCTCGTGGCAGATTTCCATGGCCTGTTTGGTCATGTTGTCCTTGGCGAGCTCCTCGAAGAGGGTGGAGTTGTTGATTAACTTCTTGAACTCCTTGGCCGCCGCGTGGAAGGCGATTTTGATGAGTTCTTTAATGTCCGTGGTGCCATTATTATTTGCTTTTGAAAGGCTGTGTTGGCAGGTTTCTTTGTATTGGGCTGAACTGCAGAGCATTTCCACATTCTTTTGAGACGAAGAGATCTGCTCTTTCTCACTGTGATCCCCCGCGGCTGCGCCGCCCCCGGTACTGGATAGACCGACGCCTACGGCGGCCACCATGGCCACTAGGAGGATCCCGGATACCGAAATAACAGCCATCTTCTTCTTTCTTTCATGGTCACCGTTACCCATATTTATTGTTTCCTACCCTACCTGTAGAGATTTGTATGTAAGAAAGTTGTAATTCAATATATTAAAGAGAGACCAACAATAAGAGTAAAAGTTAGAATATTGTTGGCTCTCTCTTGCGGAGCAGTTTCTGAGAATTGCTGAAAATTGGTCGTTCTTAAATCTGCTGTTTGGTGTTTTCATTTATATAGAACCCTTTTTTTGGAACGCAAAATTTGTTTGTTGCACGAGATTCGAGGAAGACCTCTCCTGAAATAGTGTCATAATCTGGCAACCTCGTGTGTAACCATTATTATATATCTAAATTAGGGATTATAAGAATAAAAGTTGAACTGCAACTATATAAAGCCGTTGACTATTTTCGGAGGACATTATGGTTGTAATTAAGGGTGAAACTTAAATGCACTTTGAAGAGGTTTTAGTATAATTTCTGTGTGTGACTGCATTAGTTTGCATGAATATTTACATAATTAGAAAGTCCCTTCGGGGACATCTGATAAAAAATATACATAATTAGAAAATTGGGATAATTATGACTTAAATCGCCACTAGTGTATGACTTATAAATCGCCTAAATATGCATATCATTTACCACCGTTGGATCTCTATGTCATGTCAACTAGCTAGTAGATTTTTGTATCCATCATATTTGAACTGGCATTTTTACTAAAATAATATTTTTAAAAAAAATTTTACCAATCTGGGGCACTTTTAAAATTATTTACAGGGGTAGGGTTGTTTTGGGGTAGTACGTTAGGGAGAGTCGACGGCACTATAGTGCCGTCGGGCTCCTAACGGCACACAACTTGTGTGCCGCGGGGGACCCTAGCGGCACACGGCCGCTAGGCTTTCTAACGGCACACAACATGTGTGCCGTTAGAAAGCCTAGCGATGACTTGTATGTTGTGGGGGTGAGACGGAGAAAAAATAGGAGAAGCTTTGTTGATGCATATTTTACGTTCATATTTGTATGTTGAAAAAATAGGAGAAAAAATATGCATCAACAAAGCTTTGATATAATTACTTGCTATTTTATTATATATAAATATACATATAAGGTTCTGGTGGGTGATTTTGTAGGATGAAATAATGAGAACGTTGCCTTGGAAAAATAATCGTGTTTTTGAAATAATATCTATATATATATATGTAAATAATATTATAAATGAAATAATATAGGAGTGAGTTAGATTAGATCCTATTATATAGGAGTTTATAAATATCAATCAACATATAAATATTTTTTCAACATACAAATATGAACTAAAATATGCATCAACAAAGCTTCTCCTTTTTTTTCTCCGTCCCACCCCCTCCCCCACAACATACAAGATTGTTAGGCTTTCTAACGGCACACATGTTGTATGCCGTTAGAAAGCCTAGCGGCACACAAGTTGTGTGCCGTTAGGGAGCCTGACGGCACTATAGTGCCGTCAGACTCCCTAACGGTACTACCCCAAAACAACCCTACCCTGGTAAATAGTTTTAAAAGTGCCCCAGATTGGTAAATTTTTTTTTTTAAAAAAATATTATTTTGGTAAAAATGCCTATTTGAACTTGATTAAATGATGAGAAATTAAATTACAATGATGTTTATCACTAACTTTTCCTTAAAAAATAGTCTGTTTTGAGGGAGGGGCCGGAGAAAGAGTCATGGCTTATAAAAAGTTCCATAAACAACTATTTTTAAGGTGGAAATTAACAGTTAGTCGATAGATTATTCAATTATTCAATACTAAATATTTAAACTATCTTTTGCATCTTAAATGGAGATGGGAATTAAAATAAAATCGCATGCAATAAAGAATCCGCTAATGCATGTTGTACGCCTACGCCACAAATTATATACTCCTCGAAGATCTAAAGCAAACCCATTATTAGTGTAAAAATATACATGTATTGGGTACATCCCAACCCAGTGAAAGTTAGTCAGCTGTATTTATTTGGAATAACGATTGCAGCCTTTAAAAATAACTTTTCAATCTCGTTTTATAAGACAAGTATTTGAGATGAGTTTTCTCTCGATTTACATGAATAAGCACTTTTAGGCCCCAAATTAGTCTTTAGTAATAAAGATCAAAATTTCTATACATCCAATCAGGTGCACCCACGTGTGCCTCTCAGATCAATTAATGAAATAATGAAGTTCAGACCAATCATTGTAGAATACCGTGTTTTAACTATAAAATGCTGTTTCTAGAAGAAGAACCTTAAGATACATGTATATATACGTGTACGATCATATTTACATTTTGGGATCTAGGTATATTAAGTAAACAAAAAAAAAAGCCTAAGAAAGAATCCATGAAAGCAAACCACGTCTTATTATTTTATAGTGGTAGGTCGGCAAAGAGCCACTTCTTCTCCCAAAATTCCCTTGCTATAAATACTGGCTATTGCACATTGTTGCAAAACCAAACCAGAAACGAAAACCAGGTTGAGATTGGTGAATAGATATGGCATCCTCATCAGATCATTTGGTGAAGATTGGAAGAGAAGGGTTTGGTTTGATAGATGCATGCAAGGGCAACAAAAGACGCATGGGTCAGCTTCCTGAAAACCCTAATTACTACTACATCAACAATAACAACACGGAAGAGAAAGCTGTGGGGACGATCAATCACAGAGAAGCAGCTCGGAAATACAAAGGAGTTAACGTTGAGCAGCGTTATTATTATAAGGCTGAGCCTAATAAGCTTAAGAGCCCTTGGAGTTTCTTCTTCCAAGCCTTCAAATTCTGAATATCATGCTTCTTGCTGGTGTTGTCGCTTTGTTTAATATAATGTTACAGTTTCTTATGAACTGTATAGTTGTTTTATATATAGAAGGTTGGACACCCACATATATAGGCGGCACTGTGCTTTATGTAGCTTGTGTTAGAGAGTCTTTTCATGTTATTCTACAGGTCTAAATTAAATACTACTTAGCTATATATATGTATGAATAAGAACTTAGTTCAACAACCTAAATAAACCGGTAGTCCAACAAGTGTTGTTATTCGTGAGTTCTATGCGTTTATTTCATACCCTATATATGTATTCCAAAAGCCTAGTTCGTACACCGTCCATGTCCATGTTCAAGAATATCTGACAATGTGATTATCATCAATGATTGAACGTTAAATAATTCTAAGTGTAGTTTCGTTGTAAAACTTAGTAGATAATAAGTCGCTCAAAAATGTAAAATTTAAAAATGGTCTTCAAAGTAAGTTCAGTTTTAAAAATGTTTTTATCTTAAAAATTTAAGTGAAGTGTTTGGTCATATAGTTTTTTCTTCATTCTCTTTTCAAGTCAGAATAATAGGTTGGAGACCCCTCGTCTTTGGGTTTAATTGGCAAAGGGGTCAGACACTCACTAAAGGTAGGGGGTTCGATCTTGGAGTTGGTCAAGGCATTCGGAAGACATCCTAGCTTTTGGGTGCTTAGATAAAGGCCTGAGATCGAGTAATAGACGGCTCGCCTTACCCAACATTAGTATCACCTAGGAGGAAGGAAAATTTTGTCCTGCCCTTGGATCGTGTGAAACCTAACCCAACATTTTCATAGGAGGAAGGAAAATTTTGTTTTTTGTGAACTTAACCCCTTTCATAAATTTTTTGTATATATATATATATATATATATATAAATAATAGGTTGGAGAGAATCAAGCATTTAATATTATATTGTATCCACCGCCTGGACAAAAGACAATCATTTCGAGACAAGGAACTGGCATTCCTGCGAAGCACTTTGCTTAATAGGGAGAATTAATAAAATTTAGATCGTCCAAGTATGATATGACGGTATAATACTCCTCGTAATGATGCCCAACAAATTCTGATGCATGCATGTGATAATAGCTTTATTTTAGAACCAACAAAAACCAGCCAAAACATATAAAACTATAAAACGTACTTTGTATATATTAATACATTCGAATCTAGATATATAAATTAAAAGTTCTAAGTAATATAGTTGATATGGAAAGCCTCTCCACCATATAAGTAATATAGGTTATTATACATACATACATACATACATGTTCCTTCCCTATATATTACAGGCGGTTGCGTGCCCTCTTCCTTGGGAGTGGCTAGCGTCCACTGCCCTTATGGTTTATTGCCATCCTCTTCGGCTTATTCGTCGATGTATAAGCGCCACAATATGTGTGGCGCTTATACGATATTTTTTTAAAAAGAAAAAAATAAAAAAGGACCATTGTGTGTATGACGCATATACGTCGACGTATAAGCCGAAGAGGACGACAGTGAACCATAAGGACAGTGGACGCTAGCCAGATCCCTCTTCCTTACAAGTAGTGTCATAACCTGATTTCGTATTTGTTTTTTTATGGCATCTCTACTATTCTAATTAATTTAAATTTAAAAATTCGGACAAGATCATAAAGAATAGATTATATTTCTTATTTAGTTTCTTGATAGATCAAACTTTAGTCACTTAGCGCCACCCCAAGCAATAATAATAGAGAATAAGGGAAAAGAGAAGAGGGGATATCAGGTCATATCAAAGATTCACATTTCATAAATGAATACCTCCATATATTTATTTATGTCTATTATTTTGATTTACTCTTTGGTGATAAGTTTTTTTCCCCCCCCTTCAACAACACACACACACAAACATATATATTCCATGCCATCATGGACGGAACAATATAACGCACCCATTGAAAATTTCATTTATTATCGTCCAGGACCTTTATCGATCACATTCAAGCATTTGTTTAGAGAAGCCAATATACCAAATTGCTGGGTGAGCCATATTAATTGGGTGTATAAAAGCATTTTGCGTTACGATATGTATAATAATGGGTATTCAATATTTGATCTGAAGTATTTTTTTTTGCTCGGAATGATCTGAAGTATTTATTCCCAAGATAAAATAACATTATCGTCCTAATGAGGATCACCTTCGCATCACGTTCATGATTATTATTCTTAACCTTTTCTCTCCATACAATTTGCTCCCCTCTTTTATCCTTTTCTTTTTAGCAAAGAACGCACAACACACACACACACACACACACACACACATATTTAATTTTAGTGAGATACAAGGAGTAAAAACTTTTTTACCAACCCCACAAGAATGAAATATTTGAAGTTAATTAAAGCGTGGGCCCGTCCCATCTATGCCTGGTACAAAATTTTATATGAGTTGAAGTGTTGCACTTTTAAATATAGTGTATTTTTTTTGGATAAATTTTGTTATATATAAAATAGATCTTTTTATTTAATACAATTCAAACACATGCATGCACACAAATACGTAATACTGGGTTCAAACCCAAGACCTCATCTAAGAGCACTAGTGGCGGATGGAGTTGCTGCTAGGATAACTAGCTGTTTTTTTTTTGCCCAAAGGATAACTAGCTGTTGACATTCAAAATATATGTTCAACTAATTAATTAATCTGGATATTGAGTGATTCTGTTCGGTGAGTTATTGTGTCCACTCTCTGTTTGTGCCTCGCAAAATTTTTGGTGTTAGATTTTTCTAAAGATAAAGAAAAAATGGATAAAAAATAGGTAGGAATCTTGTTAATTGAGGTCTTTATATATATATATATATATACACACACACAAGTCCCATCTTCCCATCTGTTATTGTCCAATAGTCCTTGATATGAAGATAATATAAATGGTATAGTACTTTTTGTTAGAATATCTAATAATATTTTGTTCCGATCGTTTACCCGACTTTTGCCACTTGGCTTAATCAAATTATTTATACGTAACTTACTTGTGCATATTATACATTCCCCATACAACGAAAACAACATATAATATTAGCCTTACTGATACATAACTTATTATTTGATTATATCTGCTTAACTGGTGCATTAACCTGCTAGTGCATATTAGTAATTACAATTCAAAATATTTTTTATTAGACTCATCGTTAAAATGGATTGAGGTTAATAAATTGGCTTGTTTAAGAACCTTCTCTTTATTGTTACCAACCATACCATATATATACACATATATAACTTCATGGTCGAAATAGAATTCCTTTGTACATGTCACCGTCCCTAATTAATATTCTTTGTGCATTCCTGATTATTGTTTCTGCAAGTTTAAAGTTGTCTATCTGATTTAACAGTATGGCAACAAGTATTATTTATTTATGATCCATTTCTCTGTTGAGAGCTTGAGATCATATATGGTAGGAAATAATTGCGTGATTAATTTTGTCATGCATTAAGTAAATTAGTTTTCCCCTTCAATAACTAGCAAATAAACCGCGTTAAATCCGCGAGAGTACTCAAGAGTCAAGACAAATATCACATAGTTCTCAGTATATTTAATTTTTTTATAAAAAATTACTTGCATTTGTTCTTATAATCATTATTGGAAGTGCATTTGATCCGAATGCCAAAAATTACATCACTGTGTTTACCTCAGCAAGAAATCGTCACGTTTGGGGAAACTGTTACATATATTAATAATAGTTAGGCGCAATTAATTAATTTTCTAAAGTACGCCAACCAAATTCATGACTGCCTTATAAAAGCAAAAGTAAAGATGCTTGAAAGGAGAAAGTGATTAAAATAAGGCTTATATTGAATCATATTCTTCACCAAATTAAAGAAGGCTTTCAAGATAAATCTTGGAAAGAATCATATTCTCACTCATTATTGATTTACTTTTTGGTTAGAGTGAGTTATGCTAAAGTTCACAAACCGCCTAATTGATTCCAACCCAAAAAAAATTAAAAATAAATCTCGTGTTTCACAGAGGAGTGGAGGACCTTATCATAGTATACAAATAACAAAGAGAATTAATTAATTAATTAGCCAGGAAAAAGAAGTATACTTTGGATATCTTTTTTTTTTTTTTTGGTTAAAACTTTATTTTTTATACAATAAGTATTCTCTGAAAACAAATTTAATTAATTATAGCTATTTTTATTTGGAGAATAATATCATCATTTAATTTTTCAGAATTTAAAATAAATATAATCTTTATAGACGCATTTAAAATATCCATATATAAAAATCTGTTTTATGTCAATTAATATTTATGGATGATATGGCTTAAATTAAACCCTGTACAAGGAAAAATCCAAATTAAATCCAGTTGAAATACTAAAATTCAAATTTAGACTTACACTTTAAGCAAATTCCTAATCAGGCCAAGAGGCCTTATTATAAATTTTTGAATTTTACTTATATGCCCTTTTCTCCTTCTCTATCTTCCATCTGTCGTCGATCTCATTCTTTCTTCTAGTTCCATCCTCTGTATCTCTCCGAAGCTCCAATTCATCATTTGCCATAGCTGTGCCGGTGGATGATTCAGGTCTACAATGTTACATTTGCAGGAACTGCCACAGTTTTCTTTACAATATCTGGCTTCTTTGAGAATTCATGTTCATCGAATAATTTGTGACGATCAATAGGTGGAGCCGTGGAGGTTTGAAAATTACAACTATCCCATGGAGAATATAATAATAACATAATTCAAGGAATATGTTCAGTAAAAAAGCATAAAAATAATGTCAAGCATAGCGAGATATGGTGGATGGAGAAGATGAGACGGAGAGAAGTAGAAAAGAGCATATAGGTAAGATTTTCCAATTCAAAAATTCCTAATGAGGCCTCTTAGTCTAATTAGGAATTTATTTTAAGTATAGGCTTAAATCTGGATTTCAGTATTTTAGCTGGATTTAATTGAGATATTCCCCCGTACAAAGTATAGGCTTAATTATAATATAGTATTGAAATTGAAAATCATGATATAAATACACACAGACATACAAATATTTGTGTTTAAAGAACTTTTTTTTGGGACATACAATACTACTATAAATTTAAAGGCCGGTTTAGATTACATACATGTGTGTATTGAGGAAGTTGAGAGCAATATTCAAATAAGAAATGCGTCGCTTGTGATTAAATATTACAATATTCGAAGACCATTATATTATAATACAATTTTTTTAACTAAAATTAATTACCAGCTATGAACAAATTAACGGTAATCACGTGGATGACTGATAGAGAACCGAAACAGGCAGCAAACTACCACATCAATCATTTTGGTGGTAAACAAGAATATATCCTTCCCTTAGTCTTGCTCATCAATTAAGAAGATAAAAGAATAAAGCAAAAAAGAAATGTAATTAATATCACAACAATAATCGGTTGATTGACATTTGGTCTAAAAGATACATAGTCATTCACCTAGAGATAATATTAATTTAACCCATGGTAAAGAAATATTATCGGTTACAAGCTACAGTATACAGTCACTTGTAGTTCCTATAAAAGGGTCTTCATCTGCTTCCTCTTCAAGCAAAGAAAAACCACCACATAAGAGAGGCTTCATCGATCGAGCATCAATAATGGCAGATCAATTGAGAGAGATTGGTTTAGAAGGATTCTATCTGATAGACAAGTGCTATGGCCCTCAAGCCGGCCGGCGAGGACGGCGTGGGGTTCAGGTGGAAGCATCAGCTCCAAGGAGGCAAGGACAGCGGAGGGCAGATGAAATGGAAGCAGCAGATCCTTCTTGTATTAATAGTAGAGATGCTGCTTCTATCTATGGCGGCATCAATGTTGTCAACTACACCACTCCTCCTCCTCGTCGGGGCAAATATTATTACTGAAACAAAAACCAAAACCCTAGCTTTCAACTTCCACACTTTGGTTTGGACTTGTAAGTGAGTGTTTCAACTAGCTTGTCTCATGTAGGTAAGTATATGTATGTAGCAAGTAGCTCGAAGACCTGCAAAAATATTTATGTGCCTAGGTCTTCTGCAGCTTAATTAGGTCTGTGATATATAATATATGTACGTGTGGGTATGTATGCCCCCTCCTCTATACATATGTATGTACTGTTCTGTTAGCTAGTTTATGAGTGACCTAGAAGTAGTCGATAATGGAAATAAAGTTCATTTCAGCTTTTAGTAGTATATATATGGGGTCCTCATTCGTACCAATTCCTAATGTCTAATTCTCTACAGACTTTGTCTCTCCGCCAAAAAAAAAAAAATTTCTCTACAAACTTAATTCCATATATGATCTTTTTTTGCCAACTAATTCTATATATGTTCAGACGAAAGTGCCCTATGTAATAATTTGATTTAAAGTTTAAAATTAAATATGATATCTGTACAATGGCGGATTTTTTTTTTTGGGGGGGGAGGGGGGCTAGGGGTGGCCCCCGCCCCCCCTAAAATTAAAAAAAAATATATATTTCAAAGGACAAAAATGAAATCATTTAAAGTTTTTTGAGGGACTATAATGAAATATTTAAAACTATTATTGGTTAAAATGTAATTGTCATAAACTATGGGTATTGTTCTGTAATTTTATCTGACCCTCTTTTCACAGATTTGCAATTCCCAGAAATTGGAGAATTTTCCTACAAAAAACTTTTAAAAAGACCTCGTAGGTGACATTTTTCCATTCATAAAAAATATTAATTTTGACCCAATCACATTTTTCTAAATTCTCGCCCCGTCGTTAAAATTCTTGGCTCCGCCCCTGTATCTGTACACATACATATATAATTCCAGTACATATGTCCCTTATAATATACACTACTAGTACTTCCTGAACAGTAGTCAAAGATGAAAACTAATAATTAGCCTATATTACCATCTACAATGTTTAAAAGCAATCGTTGTAATAACAAGGTAGATATGCTGAAATTCATTGTTTATTATGCATAATTATTAATTAACTTGATGAATTGATGATAATATATATATATATATATATATATATATATATAAACTTTATGTCAAATTTGAGTCGTCCACATATTGTGTCCATAATCAATTTAAAGAACATACGCACACGGTCGGACATATGTTTGACATTTAATTTGTATTTGGCAACAAATTAATGAAGGTTTATATAGGGTTAAGGTAAAAATTTGCTTTGAAAGTTTTCACTTAGAAACAATGTTTTCTGGTAAGTTTTCACTTAAGAGCAAGGTATAATAGTCATTATATAAAATTATTTTTATATTTTCTGAACTACTGAATGTATAATGTATGTTTATCACTGAAAATTAGAGACCTTCAACTTAAATTTATATAGTGGTAAATACACTGATTTATATGATTTTTCAATTTCAATTTGCCCTGTGTTAACTATTGCACAAAATTTTTATCAATCTATAGAAAAGTAACTATACTGAAACTTAAAATTAAATCTACTAAATTTCCGACAACTTTTTTCAATAGAGTTGGTAAAAGAAAATTAGAACAGAATTGGTTGTTATTAACTTACTAAAAAAGGAGGAGGAGAATTGGATTTCCTTGCGAATCAGATTCTTCGAGTAATATTTTTCCCTTGCTTGAAGACTCAAACAAACTTGAGCTGAAAAGGGTTGAAATGGAAAAGATTGTTCAATATTTTCCAGAATTCATGAATGTCATCTTAACGCAGAATTGGACCTCTCATTATTGTGTGACAGAGGAACTTAACCATTAATTTTTGCAGTTAGGCATATGTTCCCCAAAGGAACCTTCATAATCAGCCTAATTTCGAAAATGATCATTTTGGGGGATGAATAGGAATATGTTCTGTGTCCTGGCTAATCAAGCTTAAAAGCCTAATGAGAAAACCAAAGGTGTGGTAAAAAAAATATCTTTATATAATAATTCATTTTATCTTACCTTTCTCTATGATCAAAATTCGGCAGAAAAATATTGACATTTAATACTGTATATCAACTTATAACATTGACCAGTAATGAAGAGTTATTCCAGCATGATCTTAGTTACTTCTGTTAATTAATATATGTAATTATCCTAAGATTATGAGCTTTAGAAAAAAAGTTCACATTTTCACCCATGAAGTGTACTCGATCGCATAAGAAAATCAGGGCGAAATATATACACAATAATCATTCCTTTGATTTATAGTACGTTAAATTAAAGTATGTGTATTTTGTGATGAATTTAAAATTTCAAACCTTAGAAAATAATATTCCTAAAGTAATTTGTAATATATATAGTTTTGCTTACGAGGATCTATTGATTTGTGTAAACCTTTATCGCGCCGAGGTCAAATCACAATTTACTACTTAATTAAAATGCAATATAAATAATAAAACAACTCGGGATCGTTATCTTATCAAGAAGCCAATTTATTTTGAATTCCTATGTTAAACTAAGTGCTAAAATCATGGTTAGAAATGGGGTTTTGAAATTGGTTTTCTTTAAACTAAAATTTATTAAAATTATAAGAAACTAATTCTAATCTTTTTGGTATTTTTAGAAAATAATGAAGAATGATTTGGATTAAAAGGATTTAATGATGAACTTTCTTGGTAATGAAGAAAATAAATATATCCTCATTTCAAAAGAAATATGGGAGTCAAAGCTTTATTAAGTCTTAATAAGAAAAACCTCAAGATCTCACTTGAAATTCAATATTCTCGATTAGTAGTAATTCCTACTACCGTAGTATTAACTACTTCTCTTGAGATATTGTTAAACCACTTAATCTGCAATTGAAATTGAAACTACGCTGATATGAGTCTTCTTTAAATTTGAGTCTTAACAAATTTCTCTCAAGGATTAAATCAACTACATTAACTAGACAATACCACGCTAATCAACATACTCATCATTGCAACCACACAGAAATTCAAACATAGATAATCTTCAAACCATAATATCCAATTTCAATTACAATTATCAAACTAACAAGAGATAATTACCATTAGTCCCGCCTAATCATATATAAAAAATTGAGAAATTCAAATACATAATTCTAGACTAATAGATTGATAGATAAACTCCCCTGTGTAATGCCTTTAGATCAAGTAAAATTCCTCATCACCAAGAAGCAAAGATTCAGCCACTCATGAATTTGAGCTCAGCCTCAGCTTCATCCAGACAGTGAAAATCCATGGAAGTTGAGTGTTAAGCAAATCTGGAAGAAGAGGAAAATGGTCTATGAGTGTTTGGAGGAAGATGGAAGATGATTGGAGATCCCCAGGCAAAAGGGAAAGTTGCTGGTCTGAAGTTGAATGGAGGATGAGGAAAGTCGAATGAATCCCAAAGTCCAAACTCTCCCCAGTTTCAAAGTTGTGCCCCCAAGTCGTGTGTGTCTCCCCTCCAAACCAAGTCTTGAGTCGATGATGGCGATGAATCAGCGTCAAGGTCCAAGCGTTTCTGGTCCAGGGGTCGATGTGTGTCTCCCCCAAGCAAGGTCGTGTCTCTCGAATATGGCGTTGAAGTCCAGGATGCCCCCAAGTCGATGATGCGTGGTCCAGCGTCCAGGTCGAATATCGCCCTTGCGTCTCTGTCCGAATAGCCTGAGGCGTGAAGGTCTGACTGTTCTGCCTTGAAGACGATGATGATGATTCTCGCTCCAAGTCGTGCTTCCAGCCCCTCTCTCCTCGTGTAAGCGGCGCTCAATAAATTTCCCTCAGCTCATTAATCTCTCGGGGCTCCGTTTCTGCATTTGAAAATTAAACCTAGCCCTGGTCAAAACGCAAGTTTTGACCAGGGACTAGAGTGAAAACTTTTAAAGGTTGTGGATAGGGACCTAAGTGAAAATTGTCAAAATATGTTTGGGGCACAACTAATATTTTTAAAATATCTGGGTATTTTTCTGTAATTTGTCTCTGGCCCTTCTCTTCATTGATTTCCAATTCCTAGAAATTGTTGTGGCCCTTCTTGTAATTTTCCCCATTCCTCAAAACATTAATTCTGACCCTCAAGATCTCCATTTTTTTTTCTTAAACACCTACAATGCAAGATTAAGCAAAATGTAGAATCAAAAGTCCAAGAAATCATTTGCATGAATAATTAACCATTTATGACCATTTTGCCCATAATTTCACTTAATTCAATACAAATGTCCCTAACTCAAATTAGTGCCTAATCATGCAATAATGTCCCAAAAAATGCATTAAGAATACTAATTTTATTATGAAAAATCATATAAAACCATGGTTCGATCATCTATCTTGTTATAGTGAAATGCACTAACAATATTTTCATTGAGAAAGGCAAATTTAACTTAACAAAACGAACGAACATAGATTCTTTTCCTTAAACATTGATTGCATCAAAACTATTATCATATATATGCATTTTCAACTTTCGTCCTATTCAACAATTAATATAATGAAAAAAGGGTAGGAATTGAGGAATTACCGAATTAGAACCACACCTTAGCTTTAAGACTGGATAGTTTGAATTGAAAAGAATCTCTTACCACACAATAAGTAATCCACTGGCTATTGCAGAGGATGATGGCCAAACTTGGTCCAGTATTTTGGAAACTTTCTAGAGGATTAGCTCTTCATAATACCCATGCCCATTAATTAATTTCTATCCACTTTACTACTATTTTGAAAAGTGACCGAACCATATTTTTTTTTAATGATTTTTCATAATTAAATTGAGATTCTTAATGCATTTTTTGGGACATTATTGCATGATTAAACACTAATTTGAGTTAAAGACATTTTTACTGAATTAAGTGTAACTACGGGTAAAATGATAATAATTTGTTGATATTAATGTGAATGATTTCTTAGACTTTTGATACCACTTTGTGCTGAATCTCGCATTGTAGGTATTTAAGAAGAAAATTTGAGATTTTGGAGGGGAAGAAGTAATATTTTAAGGACTGGAAAAATTTACAGAACATCCCTATAATTTTCTGAAAATTGCAATCAATGAAGAAAAGAGACCCGGGAAAATTATATAAAAACCTATATTTCTTGAAAATTGTATTTCTACCTTTTAAATGTTTAAAAAAATCTTATTGTAGTCCTTCCATGAAACTTTTTAAATATTCAGAGTGGTCCCTAACCAATTAGGTTCTTCTGGGACTTGGCTTGCGTCCACTGCGGGGCAGCGTCTGCTGCCATCCTATACTTAAAATTGCGCCATTTTGGCGCAGTTTTAATTAAACCTTTGCTCTTTTTTTTTTTAAAAAAAAAACTTTCGAAGTCTTTGACGGTTAGTAAAAAAATATTTCACGATCTTGAAAAATTATTTTAGGATCTTGAAAAAATATTTCAAGTTCTAATTGGTACTAAAAATATACTTCAGAATACTGAATGATACTGAAAAATACTTCATGATCTTGAAAAATTATATTTCAGGATACTGACTGGTACTAAAAATATACTTCAGGATACTGACTAGCATTAAAAAAATACTTCATGATCTTGAAAAATTATTTTAAGATCTTAAAAAAATATTTCAGGGTATTGATTGGTACTAAAAATATACTTCAGGATATTTTTTTTTAAGATCCTAAAATAATTTTTCAACATCACAAGAAGTATTTTTTTGGTAGTGGTCAATAGCCGAAGTATTTTTTAGTATTCGTCAATACCCCGATTTTTTTTAAAAGGCAAAAGTTCTTTTAAAATTGCCCCAAAACGGCGCAATTTTAAGTATAGGACGGCATCGGATGCTGCCTCACAGCGGATGCAAACCAAGTCCATTCTTTTGCTAATTTTGGTGAGCTGGTTGCTGAGAGAGGGTGAGCGCCGCGAGGTTATTTTGAACACACCAGAGAGCTCCTTCGACTAGAGAGAGCTTGAGAGGAGAGGGAAAGAGACGGAGAGCCCCCACCACCGGCATCTTCTTCGCCATTTCTCACGCCGGCGAGCCTTAGATCAGATCAGAGAGAAAGAACCAGGAGTGGCAGCGAACACAAGCTGGGGCTTCTTCAAGTCCAAAGTACAAAAATCACCATCGGTCCTTCATTAGTCAGTTTCCATCGCCAGTGTCAGCTATACTTTCTCTCTACCACCAGAAACCACAATTACACCACCTTCACCATCGGCCATTTTCTTCCTTACTCCCTTTCGTTGTTTGCTTTCATTTCACAACCATCAGCGTCCCCTATCGCTTTCTTCTTCCAGAGCAGCGTTGGGCTTCTCTTGTGGTTCTCGACGAGTTTTTTCGATTTTCCAGCCAGCATCTCCAGATCCTGGCCAAGATTCCCAGATTCTAGCGAGCCTCTATAGTTTCCAACGTAGCTTGCTTTCATGGCTTGTTTGATTTCACAGATTTTGTTGGATCTTTAATGGCTAGCTATATGTAGCTAATTATCTTGCTTCTTGATGAGGATTTATGCTTGAGCTCAATGAACTTTATTGGGGAGTTTTTCTATTATTCTATTAGTCTAGAGTTATATAT
Source organism: Acacia melanoxylon (assembly GCA_019022615.1). Classification (NCBI taxonomy): domain Eukaryota; kingdom Viridiplantae; phylum Streptophyta; class Magnoliopsida; order Fabales; family Fabaceae; genus Acacia; species Acacia melanoxylon. The sequence goes on from JAFJYJ010000011.1 coordinate 7,676,547, forward strand.
TTGAATTTCCTAATTTTAATATATGATTCTAGAACTGGAATTGATGTTAATTATCTCTTTTAGTTTAATATTTGTAGTTGAGATTGAATTTTGTAGTATGAAAAATATAGGGAAAATCCTTTTCAGGGCCTTTTTGGGAGAAAAAAAAATCAAAAAAGGCCATCAGAATTCTGAAATCTCAGAAATTTTCAGAATCTTGCGTGAGTTGTTAACGGGGCTGATATAGTTGTTAATTAACAACTAAATCAGCCCCATTAACTACTATTTTCTAACAACTAAATCAGCCCTATTAACAACTATATCAGTACCCCGTTAACAACTATATCAGCCCCGTTAACAACTCACGTAGATTCTGAAAATCCCACAAAAGGCCCTAAGGCCTTTTCTGGGATTTTAGAATTCTGAGGGCATTTTTTGAGATTTTTTTTTCCAAAAAGAGCCCTGAAAAGGATTTTCCCAAAAATATATTGTTTGAATTTTTTTGTGGTTGCGATGAGATTATATTAATTGGTGTGTTATTATTTAGTTATTGTGGTTGATTTGTGAATTTGAGAGACTGTTTAGTACTTAAATTCAAGAAGACTCATGCTGCATTATTCCAATTTTTATTGTACTTTAAGTGGTTTTAAACAATATCTCAAGAGGTAGTGGTTAGCTATGTTTGTAGAAGTTACTATTAATTTGGAATATTGGACTCATGTGTTATCTTGAGGTTTTTATTAAGACTTAATAAATTTTAACTCCCATACTTTTTGAATAAGGATAGTCATTTCTTCGTTAACAAGAGCATCCATCATTTATATTCTCACTCTCAATTCAAACATTTCTTCATTATTTTCCAAAAAAAAAAGTAGAAATAACTTTATTTTTATGAATTTTAGTTTAGAAAAAACCAATTTCAAAACCCTATTTCTAACCATATTTTTAGCACTTAGTTCAACGTAGGAAATTCAAAATAAAAAGCTCCTTGATAAGGGAACGATCATGAGTTGTTTGCACTATATTACATTTTAATTCGTGGTAAAAATTGTGATTTGACCTCAAGACGACTAAGGTTGTGTCAAATCAAAGATAAATGTGAATTAGTGAATACATTCCCTGGATTAATTAAGCTTAATATATAAGAGCTTCATTAATAAACCAAAGAAATTCACCCAGAGAAAAATTAAGATTACCACCATCAGTCAATCATTAAAGAATCAACCACTTTATGAGAATATTATTAAAACAAATAATAATTAACCTGGTGAGATTCAGTTGGCACTGAAGAATTGGATTTCTATAAAGGGGACTAATTAACCAAGTAAGAAGCAAGCACGCAGAAGAAACAGAGTAAGTTAGATAGATATATTGGCCTGTACATTGTGTTCGAGAGAAGAAAAGTTAGTTAGTTTGAGAACATCCAAATGGCACAAGAAGGTGATCATCTGAGGAAGATCGGTTTGGAAGGATTTTCTCTGATAGATAAGTACTATGGTCCACCAAGAAAGTCGCCGTCCGGCGCCATTAACTGCTGCTTTTCTAGTATATCAAAGGTACATTATGCCTAGACTAGGAAACATCGATATGTTGTGAGATATTTTATTGATATATTATAACTATTATTTGTTATTATTGATTAGGTAATTTTTTAAAATATCTTGAGCGTGGCTTATAAGTATCCAGGTCCTATTTAAGATTAGGGTAACCAACTGGCTATTAATGTGATATCTCTGATGGTAGGATAAATGGATAACACACTTGAGTTTTATGGGTAATTGATAGATGACCGTTAGAAAACCTAGCTCACCTAAGATTCCTTGATTGGCGACAGCTCTTAACCTAGTTGCCATCACTGTGCCTTACATCCAGTTACAAAGAGACCTGACAATTGTCTTATGTCTTTACTTCCTTTTGTCAAATATAAGACCTTGATCCACTTTGTCACCAAATTAATATTTCTTTCTCTAAAATACCCCTATTAATTACACATATTAAGGGGTTTCCATCATAAGGTAGTCATGATTAAAAAGGTACTTTAGGGAAATCAACTTGTTACAAATAATCAACTTAGCTAATTTCCTTACTACAAAAAAAAGTAGTGGATTAGCGACATAATTTAATGATTCTATCACAAATAAACTATTATTAATTAATCAATGACATAATTTCATCACTAAATAAGTTTAGCGACAAAATTCCGTTGCTAATCACTATTTCTTGTAGTACATATCTACCTAAATTAGTTGAGTAGCTCTTATATAAGAACTCGAAGGAGTAAAAGAAATAGAACATTCTACCTTAAAGAGTGGATCAACATATACGCTTGGGTGGAAGTTGGAACAATATTCTAATTCGTTCGGATCAAAGACGATATAGTCAAATAAGGAGGGCGCTGAGACTATACGTAGTCATGGTAAGAAGCTAAGAACTGCTTTTACTGTGTCTTCTCTTCTCCTATGTTTGCGAAACTTATTCCTTTCAGATTATATCAAACACGGTAACTATTAGACACCTCAACAATAATAATGTTATATTGATGAAATAACTAATGCAATAAATCAAACAAGTTCAATTATATATGGATTGCTATTGATTTTGATTTTTATACGTGCCCAAAGAAGCATGGCCAGCAAGATAAGATTCGACCAGAAATAATATTCTTCCTTAATTCCTCTTAAAAGTAGATAGCTAGATTATATACATGTCCATATAAGGTGGCTCATGTTTCTTGCTTTGAGGCAAGAAACCAGATAACATAGATGTTACAGCTAGCCAGCCAGCCATTTTACTCGCTCTTTTCCAACTTCATATACTTTTGAAACAAAACAAACTCAACATATCTATGGCAGTTCCAGAAAAGCTGATCATCAGGAAGATGGCTTTGGCAGAAGGATTTAGTGTGATAGAGAAGTACAACGCCGTGAACGAGGCATTTCCTAAAAGGGAAAGGACATTGGACGATCCTCCTATTACTAATAGCAGAGTTCTAAATCTGAACTACTCAACGAAGAGAAAACCAAAGGGGCGTTGTCATTGGTATAGATTTTAAATTGCTAGATATGCTTAGCTCTCCTTGCTACTCAACCAAGGGAAACCGGTTCCGTGTCAATAAAAAATGTTGGGCTACTACTCTTTTATTATTACACACACATATGTGGGAAGTAGCTTGGAGACCTACGAATATGTTGAGTACTATTTCAAGATGTGCAAAAAATATTAGCTTTAGCTTGATTCTATTTAGATCAAACCTCACTTTTGAAAATCAAGCCAAATAAGAGGAGCAAAAAATCAATTTAATTATAATTAAATTCCGAAACATTTTGTTAACAATAAGTTGTAAATAACAAATATATAGATGCCATCTCGCTACGATTGTATGATTTTTAATGATTTCATGTTTCAAAATATAAGATGTTTTGAATAAAATAAGAGTAAAATACTCTAACCATGTACTCTTCAGTTTTGCCCTAATTACAAAGACCTTATTCCAAAAATGACCTTTAATAATTAAGTTTTAGTTAATTAAGGGTAAGTGTTAAATGAAGGATTTAAGGTTCATTGTTTTTTAATTTGCATTTGGCTCCAAATATATTTTATAAATGGTGACGGAGGGAGTACTTCAAAATATGAGAGTTTCATTTGCAAAAGTATTAAGAATAAATTTGTAATATATAGTATTTGATTTGCAACATATTTACAACTATCTGATTAAATATTCGTCACCTTTCAGCTAAATTATTGTGGGATCCAACATTGTTATTAAATTGAATTTTCGGGACGTTGAATTCATATTAATTAAAAAACATCAGTTTTGGAACAAGAACAAGGGTTAAAGTGCAACCGGCATGAGGTATTTTTTCAGGTGCACCAAGTATTCTAAAATATTCTGTGATGCACCCAACGCCTTGAAGTATTTTTTTTAGTGCACCTTGTACTGTGAAGTATTTTTTCAAGTGCATCCAGTACTATAGATTATTTTGTTGATGCATCCAACACTATAAACTATTTTTTCAGGTGTGTTCAGCACCCTAAATTATCTAAACTATTAAGTGCGAAATTGCACCAAAAAGTATTGGACGTGCTTGAAAAAATACTTTAAGGTGTTGGTTGCACCTTAACCCCAAGAACAATTATTAGGCCGACATCTAATCTTGAACTTATTTTTATTTTTTTATTTGGTCAAGGGTATAATTCTTTTCAGGTTTAGAACGCAAAGGGTTTTCATCTCTCCTAACAAGTACACTTCTAGATATTTGAACTTGTGTTCTTCTTATTGGAACGAGGCTGCTTACCACTTAAACCAATAGCATGTTGATTGGAACATATTTTTAAATTAAATATATAGATGCACAAACGAAAGAAAAGACCATAAAAAGAAAAAGGTTAAAACTCTATGCATGCATCTTTCCTACTCGACATTAATATTCCCTTTTGCTTTTGACGGTCCAACTTACAATATATTCAAATTTGATAATCAAATAAGGACGGTGGGTTTGGCTAAAAAAAAAGGAGGGAAGATGGTCACAGAAGTTAATAAGAACTGATTTTACATATTGTTCCTTTTGTGTGAGTGTTTTTTTTTGGGGTTATTATTCCTTTCAGATTGTTTCAAACTTGCATTATTGCTACATGCGTCATAGGGCTTACGTTAAGTAATTAAGAAAAAGAACAAATATATAGATAAATATGAAGTACTTCAGAACAGTCTCTTGTGCCTATATAAGTGAACTCACGCTTCTTCATTGGAAGCAAGAAACCAGTGATAATAAACACAGATTAGCTATAGCTAGCTCTTGTATTTCAGTGTGATATATATATGGCACCACCTTCGAATTCAGAGCAACAGAGGCTGAAAAAGATAGGTATGGAGGGTTTTGGTCTGATAGACGAGTTCTTTGGTACAAAGGGAAGGCCAAGTAATGGGAATAAGAGGGGTGATCCTGATCCAGTGTTCTTCATCAGTAGCACAGATGGTACAGCTCACTTGGGTGGAGTCAGTGTTGTCACTTATCCAAAACCTAAACCTCCAACTCGTTGGTGTCGATTTCACTTCAAACCTTAAACCCTTAACCAGTCACTTTTTCACTTATCTTCATCTTCAACTACTACTAAGCAGTTACTCATATATAATTATATAGTTATGTACCTTAAGTATGGAGCAGCTACTGGATAGCTAGGCCTGCTTCAAGTAAGCTGTTAATGTTGTGTTATGTTTTTATATATATATTTATGTACTTATGTAGCTAGATATATATCAAGCAGCTCAGAGACTTCCAAATGTGAAGCTGTCTTGCATGTAATTTAGTAGCTAGCTACTTGTGGTTATGTACTGTATAATTATGTAAGGTTGAATAAGATCGATGCTTTTATTATCTACTAGCTAGCTAGTTAATTGCCGTCGATTTATCTATCAATTTACGTACCTGTTCTTATGTTATTAGGTTTAATTAGTTTGGTAAATTATATTTTAATAATTAGTTTGGTAAATTCTAATAATTAACACACACACACACACACACATATATTGACAAGTCACCATCATTGATATTAATAATTTTCTCACACCGAGAGAACATCTTAACTCAAATTCTTAAAATAATAAATTCATGTGTTCTTCCATTTATATATATATATATATATATATATATCTCTCTCTCTCTCTCTCTCTCTTTTGATACACACATATCTCTTCTTTAGCCCAACTCTATTTTGCAGAATGGTTCCATGCATACACCTGCAGGCTTCTAATTTGGACCCGTAAAATCATTGCCATAAAAAATATAAGATTTGATTTCAAATTTTGGTCTTATATATAAGACATTTCCAGCATGTTTCACACAAACCAAGAAAAACCTTAAATTTCGTTAATTCTTCTATAAAATATAACAACTTTTCAACTTTATCCCTAATTAATATTTATTATATTCCATAAAAACAAAGTTAATACAATAATAAATGAAAGGTAAGATTGTACATTTATATGAAAATTTTTCCTCTACCTTATAAATAGGACTAAAAGTTTTCTTCTCTCTGCCCTATATTAAGGACCAGAGGAGTATATGCTTTCTTTTGTAGCTTCAAGGCCTACTTGGGTGTCCCCCTTCAGCTGGATGCTCTCCTGTATAAACCCAACATAGGAATGGAGGGAGCATAAATATTGTCCTTGTTTGGAATTTCTAATGGAAGTGATCATCTCTAATTAATTGAACATTAAGAGGATAAAATTACAATTATTTGTACTCTTTTATAAACAAAAAGGTTATAAGTTCAAATGGGGAGGTTGGTGAAGCCAGGGAAGAGAACCTCCACCTTGGAAATCTTTTACTTTTTTTTTTTCTTGTACATGCACCATTCATGTGATGGGGCATATATATATATTATATACACATAAATCTTCTTTCTTCTATACGATTTTACTTCATTGTATTTCTAATTTCAAGTATACACATCCGAAAAGAATCAGAATATATACTCGAGAAATCGATAATTGGAGGGTTTGAATACTTCTTTTTTTAATAGTCATCTAGGATATAACACTATTTTTTTAAAAAAAATACTTAATGCTACCATTAAAAAAAACAAAGAACCCACCTTAAAGTACTAACTCTATCGATTTCCTGGAATAATAATTTTAAAATGATAAATAGTAACAACTTTTGATATTTCTTATTCAAAATATGCGAATGTTAGATAAACTCTTATATTATACATTAGTATATCCTACACTACGATAAAATATCCCCAAAAAAAGAAGAAGTAAAGTAACATTGTGTAAAGTTTTTCTTATACCACAATAATTGTATGTGGTATATGTTCCTAGTAAAAAGAGAAAAGTCGGTTCAAATTTTGAATGGACAAGGGTAGAAAAATGATTCTTTTAACCAATAATCTAGAAATATTCTTTAGCATATGCTAAAGAAAAATCAGTTTGGGTTTCTATATAAGGGGGACTTAATCTTCTAAAATACTTTTGATCCAAGAGAATTAAAGCCAAATAGATAAGAAAGAAACAAAGAAAAAGTCTTAGATTTCTCTGTTAGATTTCCCATTCAGATAAGCTTCAAGTGGACCTATTCATTGTTAACTTGTAGACTAATCTTGTAATACGTGTAGTTTTATGTGATTATTAATTAGAAGCTCAGAGACTGGCAAATTATTGAAAAGTATGCCGCTGAGAACTGTCATCACAGGGGCATCTTACTATCATCAACTTATATATTTGGTGAAAGTAAGGGAAAATTAAATCCCTTTAATGGGTTGCTCTTCACTTCGTTTTTACTTTTCATATAATAATACTCACTCCGATCCTTAATATAAGACATATTTATCTAACTTGGTTAGATAAACAGAGTCAGGTAAATTAGTTAATATGACATGTATTTCTAAAACATTATAGTCATTTTCCTCAATTTTCTCATTCTCGCTCATTTTTTTATTATTATTATTAATGAGGGACATTAATATGGTTAAATTAGGAAAAAATTTACAAATATTAAAAATATGTCTTATGTTTAGAACCAAGATCAACCTCCCAAATATGTTTTATATTAAGGACCGGAGGGAGTACCCAATTTTTTCCAAAGTTTCAAAGGTCACAAAATTATTAGTACCAGAATTAGTTTCACTGGGCCTCAAATCTAAATCGCTCAAATGGAAAAGAATGTCTCCATTGATATTTCTTTCCATTTCCTCTCTATTGAATGTCTCCACCATTGGATCAAGTTTCAATGGTCGGGATTTAATGCTGTATAAAATAAAGGAGAGAAAAATCAATGGAGACATTCCTCTCCACATATATAATGGGCTGCAATGTAGCTCATATATTATTTTATTATTAAAATTACAAATTAAAAACTTCATATTTATAGAATGATGGAAGTCTCATCCATCACATGTACATAAACACCATACATGTAAAACCCTAAAATTTGTACTTCTCCTAAATATCATATTTTGGCAAATAATACCTATTAAACTAGGAGAATATGTTGTCTCTAATTTTGTAGTGTATTTATTTTATTTCTTGGGAAAATTTTTCTTTAGGATTTAATAAGGCAAAATCTAATACTCTAAATTCAATTAGGGATCATAAAATTATCATAACTAAGTATAATCTTAGTTTAATCATGAGAAACAATAAAATGACATGGAAATACTTATTCCAATTAAAGAAAATTATCAACAATTAATGGGCAATTAAATTTGCAAAAAGTAAGATATTTGTGATAATTTTCGTAATTAATTAATAATTAAATCAAAAAGGCATAATTAAGAAATGTATGAGATTAATTAGTGATCAAAGGCTAATAAAAACCCAAGATTAGCATAAAGGGGATTTCTAATGATCATAATTAGTATAGTAACCAATCATACTTTGTTAATGTAATTTAATAACTTGATAAATACTACATTAAGGAAGTAATTAGGATTTCTCTAATAAACAATAGATGGCCAAGATTAAATCTAATAAAGTAGAATCTAATGGCTTTAATTAATTACATTATTAATACATGTGACATTTAAAGGACCAATAGGAGACTTAGCTTTTTATTTATTTGATTAAAATGAAATACAAATTCTTTACTTGGGAATCAAGAAACAAAATTGTTTATCTATTAATAAAGAAAACACATGGGGACATTTTGAGAAAAAGAAAACAATAATAAAAAGGGGAAGGGGATGGTTTTGAGGCAAAAGAAGAGAGGACAAAGAAACTTGTGGGTGAAGGAGGAAAACTTGTGGAGGAAGGGGGGAAAACTTGTCAAAGAAGTAGAAGACAACTTGTTAAAGAAGTAGAAGACAACTTGTTGAAGAAGTAGGTATTTTCCTATAAATAGAGCCCTTGGGTTCATTCATTCTTCACACCAAAATCAAGTAGCAAATCTGAATATAGAGAGGAGTGGAAGAGAGTTGAGAGCTTCTTGAAGGAGTTGAAGCATTTGTAAGTAAGTTCTTTAAGTTTTAGTTCTTAAATTCATAGATAGAAGTAGCTTTAATCTTAAATATGCTAGAGTAATTTTATTTTCATGTTTTTATGGTTAGAACTAGCTTTATTTCGAAAAAATGATGAAGAAAGTGATAGAGTAAAATTTTTGGAAGAGAAACCTTAAAGTAACGAAGTTCTGGCGAAATTTTTCGGTTAGGCGATTTCTAGAATCAGTAGTAAAAACGCCAAAATTTTATGTTGAAGATGGGGTTAATTAATTCTGAATTTTTTCATGGTTAAATTAGACATATAGAGATTTCCAAGAGTACTTATAGCATGTAAAATTGAGTTTTTTTGCTAGGAGATAAAAATTCTCAAAGTTAGGCTACGTTTTCTGGGAAAATTCTGGACAGAGCTTTGAAAAATGAAAACTGGGAATTTTTTGATAAATATAGGAAAAAACCAGTATTTTACCTTAAAAAATAGACATCCTAAGGATTCCAATGAATTTTACGGATCCTCGTTTCGATTTTTGTAGAATTAATTATGAATTTTCAAAGTTAGACGAAAAACTACACTAAATGCTGTAACCAGCGTGTTTCTACGAAATTTTGGGGAATAAATTGTAAAATAAATCCATCAAGGGCAAAATGGTCATTAGTGGTCAAAATATCTCTTAGGATATTATTTATGGATTAATAAAGCAATATTACTATTATAGGCTATCCGAGAACGCATACCGACCAACGAACGTACCGTCATCAACTAAGGTACGGACGCGTACTGTAACACTGACTCTGATGCTTATTGTATACTTATATGTGATAGATACTTTCATAAAGTCATGGATGTGACTCTGTCTTGGGTCATGGACCGTGACTAAGTTTATGGGGCTTAGATCACTACATATACATTCAGCTTTATACACGGGTTATGGTTTTGATAACGTTAGAGTTTTCCTAGCGTTGAGGACACGATAGGCCATCGTGGCACGGTGGTGCGGACGACTATACATGGATTTGTATAGATAACTTTACATGTGATATGTATTGTTGATATATTAATCTTACATCTTTGTGTGCTTATGTGTTGATTCATTTTTGTAATGTCATGAATATACGTAAATACATACGTTGTTATACATAGCGTGATGTTAAGCAGATCGAGGTCCGATGGGCATTAGACCTCAGCTCTTACTATAGCTTCAGGGTTCGGAGAACCAAGGACCGAAGACAAGAGTAAACAGCTCGCGTGAAGACCCGACCGAAGATTTCTAGGATATGTACCGTTATAATACCAATAAATGTACCGTTCTTTATGAACAGACAGATACGTCACAGTTAATGTTGTATCAGCTACTCACTCTTTTACTTGCTCCGATGCTCTACTCTGATGAAAAAAATTTATTCCGTTTTTGAAAATTGGGGTGTTACATTTATGGTATCAGAGCATTCATTCTAGCATGGATTTAACAAAGTTACCTCAAACAGTCTGGTGCCGAAGGCAAGGCTAGTCTATGTGGGTCAGTCAAAGTTACCTCAACCATATTTTTGTTTGGGCTTGTACTCCTTTTTGAGTCTCAGAGGCCCCTTTATTTTGCCTGACTTGTACTCTTTTAGGGCCCTTTTTTTTTCAAGGCTATGATACCATATTGAATTTAGAGGGATATAACACACTCTATTAATCTTTGTATAAAAAGAGAGTATATATGGATTTTTATATAGGCAAACCTAGAGTTAATCCTAGAATCTTATCTAATCTAATTAATCAAAATAAATCAAATCAAAATAATTAAGATATAATATCCTAAGATATAATATATCCATATATAATCCTAAAATATAATAAATATCAAACTTAATAATAAGATAATGATTTAATCTAAATAATCCATAATATTTTAACCGTAACAACTTTGTTTTTGTTTTTTTTTTTTATTTTTTTTTCCCTTTGATGAGTGGATTTTTCTATCTTTAGCGTAGGGTCACAATCAAAAATAACCAAGCGATTGCGTATAAAGTGAAACCCAGGATCGTTTTCTCTCTCTCGAGGAGCGCTTTTATTGAATCCAAGAATCTAAATGCCATGCAAATACAATTAAAACAAGGGGAACATTGATTTTGGATTTTTAAATTAATAAACTAAAATATGATTGCAATTTAATTAAATGCTACCTATTATTTTTGGTATTTTTATAAAATTGGTGAATGAGTGAATTAAATAATATGGAATTGAAAATATGGATGATGGCACTCTTGGTGATGAAGAAATGACTATCCTAAGCTCAAAAATTGTGGGAATTAAAATTCATGATCTTTAAGAAAAACCCCAAGATCCACTTGAAAGTCAATATTCTCGATTAATAGTGAATTCCTACAAACATACCTAACCACTATCTCTTGAGAAATTGTTAAAAAAACTTGATGTGCAATTAAAATTGGAATAATCAATACGTAGTCTTCTTAAAATTGAAGCACATATGATCCTCGAAAAGTAAGACAAATCAACCACATTAAATGATAATAACACGCTAATTAATATGATCTCATTGCAACCACAAGAAATTAAAACACATATTTTTCACACTACAAAATCCAATTTCAACTACAATTATCAAACTAACATAGACAATAAACATTAATCTCAGTTCCAGAATTTATACACAATTATTCCTAAAACTAGGAAACTTAAATGTATAAATCTAGACAAATAGAATGAACAAATTAACTCCCCTTTGAAGCTTTGAACTCAAGCCAATCTCCACCACCAAAAGTAAGGAATTAGCCAGACATAGCAAACCAGGAACCACACACAATATGCAAACTCCAACTAGCCATAAAAGATGAAGATAAAATCAAATGTAAATGAATATAATCTGAGAAGGAAAAAAAAAATCTGGGAGGAAAGAAGAATGAAGACGGTCGATGATGGTAAATAGTGGATGAAGGAAGACTATGAAGGAGGTGGAAGAATGAAGGGTCGAAGGTTGCAGGCTCTGTTCTCGGCACTGGTTCTCTGGTCCGGCGGTGTGTGGTGGTGTAGAGGGATGAAGGAAGGTCGACGGTGAAGAATCCAGGAACAGGATGAAGGTTCGTCTCTGCGTGTCAAGGTCGTTGGTGTTTGCTGGAGGAGGTGCGTCGCCGGCGACTTGGTGGAAGGTCACGATGAAGGTCCCCCCTGTTTGCGCGGCGCTCAACCAAGTCGTCCCCCCCGAATCAATGTCTCTGGTTTTTAATTCCCCATTAATTCAATGTCGGGTCAACCACAATTAGGTTTCCAAATGTCCCTGGTCAAAACGCAGAGTTTTAACCAGGGACCTAAGTGCAACGTTTAAACTTTTTTTATATAGGGACTAAAGTGCAAATTGTCAAAACATTTTTGGGGTAAATCTGTGATTTCTGAAAAACACAGGGTACTTTATGTAATTTTCCTCTGGCCCTTTTCTTCATCAATTTCCAATTTTCAGAAATTGTTGGGGCCTTTCTTGTAATTTTCCCCAATCATCAAAACATTAATTCTAACCCCAATTGACATTTTCTGAGGATCTCGAATTTTCTTCTTAAACACCTACAATGCAAAATTAAACACAGTAGTATCAAAAGTTTAAGAAATCATTTGCATGAATAATTACTAAATTATGACTATTTTGCCCCTAATTTAATTTAATTCAATACAAATGTCCTAACTCAAATTAGTCTTAATCACGCAATAATGTCAAGAAAATACATTAAAAATCCTAATTTAATTATGAAAAATCATATAAAAATATGGTTCGATCACCCTTTTTGTGTGGAGCAAAGAAAATAGTCAAATAAGGAGGGCAGAGGCTTACATGGTAAGATCTGATTTTATTGTTTCATTAATTTTGTTCTTTTATCTTTCTGATCAAAACTTATTCCTTTCAGATTATATCAAACATGCATTCATGGTGCCTACGTCATGCCACTAACGTAAGATTAGGCAAGTCAACAATAATGCACGGTGAAATAATAAACATGACAAACTAAAGGAATTTAAAATAGGGAAAATGATAAAAAAAGAAATTTGAAATTGCTAAATTCCAAATCAGGCTTGTTACCAAGAATTAATAAAGTAACAACGAGACTTGATAAGTAATTAACAACTCATTTTATGCAAAATACCTTTTTAGGATTTTACAATTTCAAAATTCTTTTTCTATCATTTTTCCTTTAAAATATAGATTGCTCGAAATTATTTATTACCGTATGATGTGCCGAAAGAAGGGGCTCGATGGGCAAGATAAGATTCTTTCAACCCCTACATACATAAACAGTCGACGATAAATATTCTTGGCTTCCTCCTAAAGAAAAGAAGCACTGAGATAGATTCTGTCGAACTCCATGCTTTTGAAGCAAAACAAACTCAATAAGGAAAACAAGCCCACATTTGGACAAATGCTCCCTTTAATCCATAATATAAGAAGTATTTTTTAGAAGAAAATTTTAGTCCAAAATATGAGGTTGACATGATAATCAATGATTGCTTCCCACTTTTACCCCTTGCACGAGGGTAAGAAGACACAAATGTTATAAGCATATTTAAAAATCACATTCTCTAATAAAGGTAAAATATGTAAATTTTATCAATTTAAAACACATTAAATGACTTAACTGACATTTATTGGTTTGTGTGAAGTAGTTACCAGCATCTTACCCTATATATATTTTAGACTAGAGAGGGTAACAAATTTAACTAATTTCTTTCATCTAATTTGATTAGTTAAGTAGATCTTATTTTAAAGATAGGAAGTAGTATATGCTAAAAAAACGGCCGGGGAGACCTGCAAATATGAAAAGGACTCTTCCATCTATAGCTTATAATTAGGGCTATTATTGAGCGACTGTATGTGTGGATACTATATACACAAACACGCACACATATTTTTCATGTGCTAGCTAGTTTAGTTGTGGTTTTCTGTCTTAGTATTGTGGCCACTTCTCAAAATTTCGTCCTTTATGAATATAATGGAGAAATTCTAATTCTCTTTAAGTAATCTTTGTTTTCCAATTGTTACCTTTAGGAAGTCGTTTCGCCTGATCAATGCCCTTTGCGATTTTTTCTTTCTCTGCACGTGATATGGAGTATATAATACACATATTACTTCTTCTATACGTTTTTACTTACTGGTATTATTTCTAGCTTCAAATATACGCAGCTGAAAGGAACCAGAATCAGAATAATGTGATAATTGATGGAGGGTTGGAATAGTATCATTGTTTTTTAAATAGAAGACATAAAGGATTACATATAATTTATGAAAAACAAAAATTATACAAAGAACTCAACTTAAAGTTTTTAAATTTATTGATTTCTATGCGTAATAATTTTAAAATGATGATACTCGTATATTTACTCGTATAATAATTTTTCATTTAATAATTTTATTTCAATTAAAGGAAAATTATTATTTCTCTATGTATAATTCTTGGGAGGCCTAATTTGTTCTCTGATTTATCATTTTGGGAAGGAAGATTTATCCAATGAATAAAAATGATAAAATTCTTATTTCCATAATTTTTTTTAAAGATCCTTATTAAATTTTCTAATTAATAGTTAATAAATGAGTATTTATAAATTTTCAATTTGATATTATAAATAATATATTTACTTAAAAATAATTTTAATTTTTTATCTAACAAATTGAACTAGAAATTATTTAAATAATTTTTCAATCAAAACCGAACAATATTATTTAATTTTTATTTAATTTCCATCTCTGAATGAGTTATTTCTATTTATATTATGAATGAAAGTAAATCAAGGAAAGTTATAGACTTATAGTTATAAAGTTGACTTTTCAAAGTAAATGAATTATTTGTTTAGAGAATAAATGAATTATTTCTTTAACTATTTATTTTTAAAAAATTAAAATTATTTTAAGTAATATATTATTTATAATTTCAAATTTATAAATACTCATTTATTAGAAAATTTAATAAGGATTTTTTTTTTTAAAAAAAATAAATTATGGAAATAAAAATTTTACCGTTTTTACCCATTGAATAAATCCTCCTTTCCAAAATGATAAATCATGAGAAAAAATTTGGCCTCCCAGGAATTATACCTAGAGAAATAATTTTCATTTAATTGAAATAAGATTATTAAATTTAAAAAAAAAAAAAGCACTTGGTGTTTGACGCTCTTTTGGCCAAACTATATGTATATTTTTTTTTCACCTTTGAAAGCCACATCGTCGTCCAGTTAGCAAACAAAAGTCAAACTTAACAGTCAAAGTTAAATTTAATGATGAGACGGTATTTTTACACCTAATTTGTAATTACATAGTCACTTTTACACCTAAGAAAAGCACTTGGTGTTGGGCAATCCTCAAGGTAAAACACATGTGAATTTTTTTCACCTTAAGCCTTATATTTGTTTTTGGAGATCCGAGGAATGGAGTAATTTATATATTTTTTGGAGTGCGGTAAGTGAATAGCATTTCATTTAAATTACAAATTAACTTTCTATTTTTGAATTACTTATATTTATACTTTAAATAAATCACAAGTGTAAAACTATAGTTTTTGATATTGATCATTTTGTTATTTGAAGTATACTTTAGTTTTGATGGATATTCAATGATTATTGAAAAAAAGTTCTCAATTTATTTTG
This sequence comes from Acacia melanoxylon, assembly GCA_019022615.1. Lineage (NCBI taxonomy): Eukaryota > Viridiplantae > Streptophyta > Magnoliopsida > Fabales > Fabaceae > Acacia > Acacia melanoxylon. Next base: position 7,692,088 of record JAFJYJ010000011.1, read on the forward strand.
TTGAAAGGATTTTTACCATTTCTTATTTAGAAATTGGAAGTTTTTTTTGGGATTTACTTGATGTTTCCACCATTTATAAGTTCACTTGTACAAGGAATATATAACGAAACAATTATTAGATATTATTTGGAACTTTTACGTTAGGGTCTTCTGTTATAAATTATTTGGAGTTTGTATTGTTAGAAGAAATCTCTGTTTGCTGATGGAAAATTGACTCCATGCATGCTTTGAAAACGTTTTTGAGAGGACTGAATACAAAACGCTGGTTACTAATAACAGTACTGTTAGTCTTTGGCGCACCATGGTTAACTCGAGCTCGCTTGATATTCGTGGGATTCATTCTCACGTTTGTATTCATGGATCTTGTACTTACGCTTGTTTCGTGGCCTTGGATTTTACTAATTTACCCTCATGGATTATGTGTCCACGTTTGTTTTTATAGCCTCGTGATGTGCTTGTTTTTGTGGCCTCCATCTGCACTTGGTTACTTTCCTCGTGATTGTGTGTATCCATGCTTGTTATCTGTTTTGTTGAAGTCTTATGGAAAGAAGGAATTTGAGATTTATTGCTTTTCAACTTGTTTTGAAAAATCGTTTTATTACCTATTTGGTGATGTTCATTTATTGATCTTATGTACAGCTTCAGTTATGCTTATCAATAATCTTTTATATAAATATGTTTATGGTTATGACTTCGTACTTGGAAGTTGAAGTTAATTGTTATCTCTTTATTATATATGTTCATCTAATCAATTTATTTCTTTCATTATTTTTGTTATTTTCATTAATGAGACATTATGCACCAGAAAATATTTTGGTTTCAGATAATGGTTGAGCTTGTACTCTTGCCCATCATTGAGGGGTTTATATGTTGAATTGAAGTAGAAGCGTGCTCTTGGACAATCCTCATTTCAATGTAAAATTCAAATTATGTACTAGATTTTGTAAAGTTTATTCTAGGTGCTCCATATAAACTATAGTTAGGGTCCTTCATTGTATACTGTGTATATGTTAGTATAGAGCTACTATTGTTGTGCAATTGTTGTAATGCGAATGTTTCTATTATATGGAATTTACATGAGATCTTATTTGTTGGGAGACTCTTGTTGAAAATTTTATAGATAAATATGACTTTTGCTAGGTGAAGTTTATCAAATAACTTTATATTTTGAATGGGTTAAGGTGCAGAAATATCGTGTCTTTCTCGAGCGAGTCTTTCAACACCAAGTATTTTTTTTAGGTGTAAAAGTGCACATGTGGTTACAAATTATGTGTAAAAATAGCATTTGACTGTTAAGTTTGACTTTTTTGCTGACTAGACGATGACATGGCTTTCAAAGGTGCTAAAATACACATGTGATTTGGCCAAAAGAACGCTCAACACCCAGCGATTTTTTTTAAAAAAAAAAATTAAAAAGTTTATTTCAACTAAAGGAAAATTATTATTTCTTTAGGTATAATTCCTGGGAGGCCAATTTTCCCCCTGATTTATCATTTTGAGAAGGAGGATTTATTCAATGGGTAAAAACAGTAAAAAATTTATTTCCACAATTTATTTTCTTTTTTTAAAATGCTTATTAAGTTTTCTAATTAATAATTGACAAATGAGTATTTATGCATTTAAAATATGATATTATAAATAATATATATTTTTAGTTCACGAACTAAATCACATGTAATAAAGAGTTAACTTCAATCATGTCATTAGGCAGACACGCGCATAACTTGAAGTGATTATTTTAATCCACAATTAATTAAGAAATTAATTAAAGATTCTTGGTTTCCCCATTATAAAAGGAGGCTAGCACTCGTAATATTTTGAAGCAAAGCAAATTAAGGAACATACGATCGATATATTAGAGAAACAAAGCGATCGATCAGGTTAGTTTTTAGACTGTGTTTAGATCTATCTATCTATGGCGTCACAAGCAGATAAGCTGAGGAAGATTGGAGAGGAAGGGTTTGCTCTGATAGACAAGTACTATGGTCCTCAGAGACGCAACAACAAAGAACCGGCTCCGATCGTGGTTGTCAACTGCACCCCCAAGCCAAAATTTCACCATCAACCTCGTTGGGGCAGTAATAGATTCCATAAATAATTATCTTAAACACTCCAACATGTGTGGATTCAAACTTTTATCTCAACTTCTAGCTAGCTATCTAGCCTTTCAAGTGCAATATTTTATCATATGATCCTGTCTGTATAAGTATCATATATATATGTATGTATGTAGCTATAAAAAGGAGCTCGGAGACCTGCAAATTTATATATGCGCCTTTGTGAAGGTCTTCGGAAGCTTAGGACTGAGTCTGATGTATATCGTTGTTTGGATCTGTACCTTTTAGCTTGTGTATTGTAAGTTGAGTGAGCGTATCTTATATGTTTCTTACCAACAATCTCTTGTGTATGTAATCAGTAAAATTAACTACTAAAATTTCCGACAATTTTTTGGATGAAATTAATAAAACAAAACTGGTAACTAACTTGATAAAAACACCAAGAAGAGTTGGATTTTAATTTCTTGCGATTGGGATTCTTCAACTCATCTATTTTCCTTGATTGAAGACTCAAACAAATTTGAGTTGAAAATGATAGACATCGAAAGATGGTTCAATATTTTCCAGAATTCATGAATGTTTCTTGGCTTAAACCAGAATTGGACCTCTCATTATTATGTGACAGGAACTTAACCACTACAATTTTGGCAGTTAGGCATATGTTCCCCAAAGGAACCTTCATCTTCAGCCTAATTTCGAAAACATACATGATCATGTTTTTGGGGGATGAATTAGAATATATTCTGTGTCATCCTGGCTAATTATCATTTATAAAGCTTAAAAGCCTAATGAGAAAACCAAAGGTGTGTGGGAAAAAAAGATTACCGTATATTAATTCATTTTAACCTCCGATCCCTTTCTCTAATCAAAATTCTGAACAAAAATATTGATATTCGATACTGTATATATCAACTTATAAAATTGATCAGTAGTGAAGAGTTATTCCAGCATGATCTTAATTACTTCCTTTAATTAACATATGTAATGATCCTAAGATTATGAGCTGAATTTAGAAGAAAAAATCACATTTTCACTCATGAAGTACACGCATAAGAAAATTAAATCAGGGAAATAATAATCATTCCTCTGATTTATAGTACGTTAAATTAAAGTATATGTATTTTGTGATAAATTTAAAATTTTAAACCGTAGAAAATAATCATCCCTCAAATAATTTATATAATATAGTTTTACTTATCAGGATCTAACATCTTGTGATTGCAAAATGCACTCACAATATTCTCATTGAGAAAGACAAATCTTACTTAACAAAACAAATGTCTAAAGAAAACATAGATTCTCTCAAACATTGATTGCAATCAAAACTTTTATTATATGCATGTTTCTTTTTATATATATATATATATACACACACACAGACACACATAGAGGGGGCTAATAATTGACATTAAAATTACACTTTAGTTCTCTGTTCTCAATAATTAATATAATGAAAAGGGTAGGAATTGGGGAATTACCGAATTAGAATCACACACCTTAGCTTTAAGACTGGGTAGTTTGAATTGAAAAGAATCTCTGACCACACATTAAGTAATCCCCTTGCTATTGTTGAGGATGACCAAACTTGGCTCAGCATTTTGGAAACTCTCTAGAGGATTAGCTCTTCATAATACCCATGAACATTAAATAATTTCTATCCACTTTACTAGTATTTTGAAGATAAATGTGAATGGGGGAATATATTCCCTGGATTAATTAAGCTTAATATATATAAGAGCTTCATCAATAAACCAAAGAAATTAAACCAGAGAAAAACTACGATCACCACCATCAGTCAATCATTAAAGAATCTACTACTTTATAAGAACCTTCGTTCACAAATTCCAATTGATATGAGAATATTATTCAAACAAATAATAATTAATCTGGTGAGATTAAGTCGGCACGTAGTAATTGGTTTTCTATAAAGGGGACTAATTAACAAAGCAAGAAGCAAGGACCAAGAAACAGAGCAAGTTAGATATGTTGGTGTGTTGTGTCTCAGTGTGTGTGTTTTTGAGAAAAGAAAAGTTATTAGCTAGGTTGAAAACATCCAAGTGGCACAAGCAGGAGATCATCTGAGGAAGATCGGTTTAGAAGGGTTTACTCTGATATGTCAACGGAAATAAGAAAAGGAAAGTATAATTAAACTGATAAACTTTGTAATCGATTGTATTGAATATCGCTGAGTACAATCCTCACTTTATAACGAGAAGCTTTGAAGCACTGACATGCCATTTCTGGGGGAATTTGCGTGTCGGACGGGTGTCGGACCCCTACACCATTCGACCCGTTGACCGGTCCAACACGCGTCTTTGACTGTGTCGGACACAATCAAGGGGCAACCTTTGAATAAATAAAAAATAAAATGAAAACCGAAAAAGGCCGTAAATAACACAGAAGCCGGAAGAGAAGAGATATTAAGAATCAGTCCATCAGATCGCACTACACCGACACCTAGGTCATTTTCTGAGACAAACCTAAGCTTCGCGCCTTCGCTGCCATTCTCTCCTTCTGAACCTAATCTTCTCCCTTTGCCACCGTTCCCTTCGGCCAAGTCTGGTATAGTTCCCTTCGCCGTTGGACGCCACCGTTCCTTCCGCCAAGCCTAGATATGAACCTGAGCTTCCTGGTTTGTTTACCTTTGACAGGTATGATTGTCAATTATGAATTGAACCTCTGTGATCCGCATACTCACTGATCTATCTCTGAGCTTTCCCATGAAATTTTAAATATTTATGTGTTTATGTATGTGTGTTAGTTGTACTGTGCGTCTTTGACTATTGTTTTGTTTTATTTGTTTTGCTTTGCTGTTGCCAACTTGCCCCTTGGTTAAACTTTTTTAATTGACATTATTTTAGTCCTGTTAGTGCGTCTTTTGTTTTGCTCGGACTGTGTGTTAGTGCGTCTTCAATAACTTGATAATTGTTTTGATTAATTTTGCTTTTGTCTTACTTATTTATAGTATGGATCATTTAAGTTCTGCTAGTGCTAGTAGCCATGTTGCTCCTAGTGCTTCTGCTAGTGCTACTCCCGATGAATTACTGAGTAAACCATTATGGAAATATGTTACTAAATTAGATGCTGAAGTGGAAGCAGGAGGGAATTTGTTTTGGATATGCAACTTTTGTAAAAAAGATTACAAAAGTTTGTATATTAAGTGAGGGATCATTTGTTGAAATTAACAGGCAAAGGAATTGCAACATGTTTATTAGTGCAAAATAGAGACCTGTTAGAGATGGAGAAATTGGAAGAAGAAGCTACTCAAAGAATGGAAGCTAAAAAACCCAAAAATGTACCTTTACCCCCTCCTCTTCTAGCTTGTTTGCTGACTCAAAAAGAAGAAGAACTAAGAGTCCTCTTGAGAATGCATTCAATGTTGGGGAGTGAGAAGAATTAGATCGTCTTATTGCTAGAATGTTTTATTTAGAAGGATTGTCATTCAATTTAGCAAAGAACCCATACTTCCAAGCTTCTATACCTTTGCAGCAAATCATAATATTGCAGGTTATTTGCCATCAGGCTATAACACGTTGCGAACCACTTTGTTGCAACTAGAGAAAGTAAATGTTGATAGGTTGTGTGTACCTATTCGAGAGGATTGGACTCATAATATAAGGGGGTGAGTATTGTAAATGATGGGTGGAGTGATTCACAAAGGAGGCCACTCATTAATTTCATGGCAGTACCTGATGGTAGAACAAAGTTTTTAAAATTAGTTGATTTCTTGAGGGAGATTAAGGATAAAAATTTCATTTTCAAGTTGCTAAAGGAAGTTATTCAAGAAGTAGGGGAGGCAAATGTGGTTCAAGTAATCATAGATAATGCTACAAATTGTAAGGGAGCAGGGCAACTGATTAAACAGGAATTTCCATCTATTAACTGGACACTGAAAAATGAGTAATTTCATAATTAGAAAGCAATGGATTAATTAATCAAATTCATCAAGCCAACACTAGTCATAATCAAGCAATGCAAAGAAATTAGCTAACCATACAATCCAAAATATTAAAATGAAGCACAAGAGAACTCTCAAGGTATTATTACTGTTTCACTCATCTCACCTTATTGGAATAATTTCACTCTAGCCCACTTAATAAACACCTTACCATAGGCTTGTAACAACTCTAACATTTCCACTTCTAATAGCAATTAATGTAATGAATCAAGAGGACTTAAAAAGCTTGTAATGATGGATGAAGGCTAAATGGAATGAATTAATTAGAAAAAGAAAATAGTTTATATGCAAGTCAAAGTTAACGACCAAGTTCATAACATCTAAATAACTTTACAAGCTTTTGCCAATTCTTTTGAAAATCATGAACAAATGCCTTCTTGATATTTCTTTTGCTTTTATTTTTATCTACCAAATACTTTTTTTTTTCTTTTTTCTTATTTTTTTTTCTCTTTTCTTTTTCATTCTTTTCATATACATGGCATTTCAAATTTTTATTGGCAATTCTTTTTTTATTTTTAGAATACTATGAACACTATGAGTAATGACATGCATATAACATAAGAAAGGCTCAAAGGGTAGATGAATGTAGGTTTGTGTTTGGGGGAAAATGGTTTAGAATTGAATGCCTCTTTCATTTTCATCACAATAACGCAAATAGAGTTTCGAAAAAGAGTGGAAACAAGTTCTAGAAGGTGAAAAACTAAGCGAACATGCACATATGAAAAGAATTTAAGGCTCAAATATCCTTCCAACAAGGTTTTTTTTCTCCAATGCTCACTCCAACACAATCAATTGCATAGTAAGCTAACCACAAAATATCTACTTAATCATTCCAAGTGCTAACCTCACAAACACAATTAATAAAAACATTGCAATCAACTACAATCATGCTTAACTCTTAAATGCACTACTGATTTATAAACTCTCATTTTCAAAATAAGGAGTAAGCAAAAATTCAATTGTGGGTTCATTTCTCTTCCCATTCACTTGAAAAACAAAACATGGTTTTATAAAGTTGTCAAAACACTAGTTCTCATGAAAGCTCAAAGAACTTCCCACAAATGATGCACTTCCAAAGTGGCAAATGTAACCCTTTACCACTTAGGGCATGCATTAGAGCAAGTCATTCTAGAAAAAATTTCTAGTTTAAGGCTTTTTCTCATTTAAACAACCAATTAATTGGGACTCAAAATGTATTTCCCTCCCCCACACTTAATCAACACATTGTCCTCAATGTAGAAAAATCACTCTAAAGAGAATGATAAACAAGTTGAAATTCAAAGCACAATGGTAATCAAGTAGGGTAGTGGCCAAAAAGATGTAAAGCATACATAGGGGGTTCTTAGCTTATTCTACTTACTAAACTAATTTATTTCTACTTTTTCTACTTGATTGTGTCCCTCCCCCACACTTATCTTCCTCATACAACAATTAAGCCCAAGTGATCATAGGAATTAGGAAGAAAATAAGTAAGGAAAGAGACAACCTGTGTTAGAGTATCCTGAGTTGCTTGAAAGAGAAGTTCTCATCCACGATGAGAATCATGCATTTTTCCTTTGAAGCGCCTTCTCTCACATTGAAATTCCTTGGTGGAGGTGGCTCATGATCAATTGGAAGAGGTCCAAGAATATACGGTGGATGTTGGTTCCATCGACGACCTTTCCAAGAATGTGCACGTAACGAAAAAAAACAACCAACAAGTATCCCATCCAAAAATAGAAACATGGAGAGATTTTAAGTGAATTAAAGATACTTTGGGAATCAAACTCTCCAAGTAACTATCACATCCAAGGAAATCAATGCTACTCCCATCAGTAGGAGTCAAACAAAGAGTTATATTTTGAAAATTCTCTTATGTTTGCAAAGTGGAAGGTGCGGAATCCAACTTAGTGTTGGGGTACACCACATCAGCATTGCAATCACAAGAAAGACATTTTAAACTCAATAACTATAACAAAATGCATTAAAAATCTCAGTTTAATTATAAAAAATCATACAAAAATATGGTTCGATCAGACACCATATGTGTTGTTCATACATTGAATTTGGCTGGGAAAAATATTTGTGTTGCAAAGAATGTGGAGAAAAACCAACTAGCATATGAGGAATGTAGTTGGATTTTGATATTGTAGGAGATGTTGCTCAAATAAAGCATTTCATTATGAATCATTCTATGAGATTGTCCATCTATAATAAGTTTGTGAATTTGAAGTTGCTTTCTATTGCCAAGATACTCATTTTGCTTCAATTATTGTGATGCTGAAGAGGTTCAAGTTAATAAAGGGTGGCCTCCAAAATATGGTGATAAGTGAAAAATAGAGTATTTATAAAGATGATAATCTTGAGAAGGCCAGATTTGTGAGGGAAAAAATATATTGGATGATGATTTTTTAGATCCAATTGATTACATAATTGCTTTCACTACTCCTATTTAAGATATGATGAGAGTGTGTGACACTAATAGACCTTGTCTTCACTTGACATATGATATGTGGGATGAGATGATTGAGAAAGTGAAGAAAGCTATATACTATAAACAGGGGAAGAGAAGTCTTCTTTTTATGATGTGGTACATCATATTCTTGTGGATCGTTGGATGAAAAGTTCAACTCAATTACATTGTTTGGCGCATGCTTTGAATCCTAAGTAAGTTTTTAAAAACTTATTGAATTTAAACTTAATACTTGACCAAAAAGAAAGAAAGATATAATTTGATAATTTTTTTTTTCTCTTTTAGATACTATAGTCACCAATGGCTCCAAGAAGATTCTAGTCGAGTTCCTCCACACATGGATGTAGAGATTACTCAAGATCGATAAAATGCTTAAGGAGATTCTTTCCTGCCTCGAAGGACCGAAACAAGATTACAAGGGAGTATGCAGATTTTATTACCAATATAATGGTGAAACTTTTGGCGATATAGATGCCATCGATTCTAAATCCACTATGGATCCGAAATCTTGGTGGCTACTTTATGGTACTTCTGCACCTTTGCTTCAAAAGATAGCACTGAGATCTGTGCAACAACCCTCCTCTTCATCATGTGCTGAATGCAATTGGAGTAATTATTCTTTTGTGCATTCATTAAGAGAAATAGGATCACTCCAAAATGTGTTGAAGACTTGGTTTATGTGCATAGCAACCTTCGACTCTTATCAAGAACGAATCCAAGTCATGCACAAGGAGAACATCAAATGTGGGACATTGTTGGAGATACATTTGATTCACTTGATGAAATTGGAGATCTTGAAGTTGCTAGTTTTTCACTTGATGAGCCAGAGCTGGAGGCCATGATTTTACGGGATGGAGATGAAAATATTTGAACTTATGAGTAGTATTGTTGACATTCCCGCATTTACACCCTCAAGTATTTTTACTTTCCCCATTTATATTTATAGAAAATATCCCACTATTTGCTCCCATCCTTCATCGAATCATATGAAGCGATTTAGAAATAATGGAATTTCTATTTTTTTTCACCTGAATCACATGATATTTTACCTATCTATACTCTACATTCTATGGATGTTTTGTACTAAATGTGAATCATACTATATGTAACATCCCATTTCCAAAAGCAGTATATATTTTTTTCATCGAGTAGAGCATCGGAGCAATTGAGTAACGATACATTTATTCAAATTGCCGTAAGTCCGGCTGATTTACTAAGCGGTACATTGACCGAGAGTTTTCAAAATGAAAAACAATGAAGAAAGTCTTGGTCGGGACTCGTACGGCCGTCGCTCGCCATTCTCCTCGGTCCTCGGTTCTTCGAACCGACGCTATGATAAGAGCGAGATCCAATTGCAATTTGGATCTCGGGTAACAAGTTAACCTCATGCTTAAATACGACTACATATACACGACGACGCGAGCGATCAATACAAAGTCCACAACAGATGTATGGTTAAAAACACATAACCACGTATACAAGATAATAACCACGTATGTAACATAACCTCGTATGATACAACAATAATAACCTCGTATGTGACATAACCTCGTATGTAACATACCGTGTATATAGCATAACCTCGTACACTACTACACAACAATCATATACAATCATATAATAAACATTAGAGCTAGTGTTACGGTGCGAAAGTACCTTCGTTGACGGTAGAACGTCACGTTTTTACGAAAAATGGTATTTTCTCGATAAATGCATGCGTACGGACGGGACGATTAATTCAAATATCCTATAATGATGATATTTATCAACATTCAGCATCATAACAGGCATTTTAGGTACAAATTACCATTTTGCCCCTGACCCCCTAATCGGCGGAATTTCGCCAGAACTTCGTTACTTTGACTCTAATCTTCCAAAATTTTGCCAGATCGTTTCCCTCATCATATTTTCGAAATATATATCATATTTACCCCTAAATATGATATCTAGACTATCTTGAAAAATTAAAGATAAATCTAGCATTCCTACTATATCTACCGAAAGAAACTACCGAAACTAAAGACCAGGGACCGAAGAACTTACCCCGACTTTGCTCAGACTTTCTCCAGAGCTTTTCTCTCTAAAACCTCTCTCTAGGCTGCATTTTTGGGGTGAAGAAATGAGAAGGGAGGGCTTGCTATTTATATAAGAAAGGAGGGACAAGGTGGGAATTTCATCAAATGTCTTCAGATCGGATTTCAACCGTCGGATCGCACTTCGCCATGTGGCACCATCTTGACCTTCCACATGTCCCGCTTATGTCATCCTTCTAGAAGAGGATGATGTCATCTTTGCGACTTACCGATAAAGTTCCCGATCGGTGTCGAATCGCGTAATCTTGACGAATCTCAAAAATCCGACAGAGTTCTGAAGGTCTATACTTCCTCCTTAAAAATATGTGGATTAATGAAATTTATGATTCCATTAAGGGTATTCCGTTATCTGCTGAACATTTTAGGACAGACGCCCTCCGTTACGGAATTAAATTCCGAAAGCACCAGCGTCTAGACAAAAATCCACTGGTTTGAAATACGTTCTGACTCAAGACACTAGATTCCTAATTCGCGGCAACTACTTGTTTCTGTATTGCCTCTTTTTTCCCTATCTGCATTTTCTCTCTCCTACCCTGTGTCTTAAATACCCGTTGGTTTGAACCGACCTCGGAGACAGTCACTCCGGGATAAAATTTCACTTGTTCATAACAAGTCCGGATGTTTCGACTTTGTTTCTATATTTTGAGGTTGGATTTTATTTCTATCCATCCCTACTTAGCCATCAGGTATTTCTACTGATTATAATATTATTTTTTTATTTTTTTATTAATTAATTTCGAAATTTCTCTTTTAATTTAATTATTTACTAATTAATTTATTTATACCATAATCTAATTAATTAGCCAATAATTACTTAATTAGTCATTTACTAATTGTTGATAATTTTATGATTTAGGATAAATTATTATCTCATGACTATTGAACTGACATTGGTATTTTATATCCTATATTAAATATTAAAAATAAAGGGGCATAAAGTGCTTTTTAATAATATTTTATTTATGCTCATTTATTTTCCAGGGAAATAATCCCAAAAATTCCTAAAATTAAAGATAACATATTTCCCAAGTTTTTATCAGCATCTGTTATCATATGGTATTTATCATAATGTTTCTAGGCCATTTTACGCCTTATTAAAATATATTTTTCATGGATTTTAGCTCTTTTTCTTTTCTAATTTTCATGATAATTACCTTAGAAAATAAGATAATTAAAACTTATTATTTGAGACCCCATATTCACCTATTTTCAATAGGTATTATTTATCGAAATATGATACTTATCATAAATATGATTTTCAGGGTATTACACTATATATATTAAAAATATATATTTAATATCAAAATGTGTCCTAACGTGTCGAAATTTAGATTTTCTTAGGATTAACATGTCGGAGTGTCGAGTCATGTTGTATCTCGTGTGCGTGTCGATGTCGGTGCAACATAGATGAGAAGTGAGCATAAGGACAGTTGTATTGGCACTATTAATATATCCTCCCTATAGAAGAAAATAAACAAGAACAAGAACAAGACTAACAGAAACAGCTAAAAGACAGTGCTAGAATTGTCACACCAAATGGTTGGAATCCCAATTAGAGTGATGGACATTTCTTTTAAAAATGCAACCAACCAAAGGACTTCTTGAACTGCATCTGCAACACTTTGATATTCTGTTTCAGTAAAGTGGGTGAGACTACTTGTTGTGTTTTGGAAGATCATGCAATAAGAGTAGAAACCTAGATAAGCACAGAACCCACTAACAGACCTCCTATCATCAAGATCATTACCTAGATCAGCATCAGAGAACACATGAAGGGTGAACTGAGTACATGGTTTAATGCGCAGACTATAGTTACTGGTGTGATTAAGATATCCCAAAGGTCTTTGAACACACTCCTAATGTAATTGCAATGGTTGATGCATAAACTAGCTCAAGCTATTTAGTGGAAAATGTATGTCTGGTCTGGTAATACATACATACTAAAGTGCACCCACATTACTACGATAAAGAGTGGGATCTACCATCGGATTACCCCCTTTTTTCTGGAATAGAACCAGCTACGATAAAGAGTAAGATGTTAATGTTGTGTTATGTTTTGTTTTTTTATATATAGTTATGTAGCTAGATATATATCAAGCAGCTCGGAGACTTCCAAATGTGAAGGTTTTCTGTAGCTGTCTTCCATGTAAATTAGTACCTAGCTACTTGTGGTTATGTATTGTATAATTATGTAAGGTGGAATAAGATCGATGATTTTATTGTCTACTAGCTAGCTAGTTAATTGTCATGGTGTTATCTATCAATTTACGTACTGGTCTTATGTTATTAGGTTTGATTAGTTTCGTAAATTATATTTTATTAATTTGTTTGGTAAATTCTAATACATTATATATATGGACAAGTCCCCATCATTGATATAATAATTTTCTTACACCGAGAGAACATCTTAACTCAAATTCTTAAAATAATAAATTCACGTGTTCTTCCATTTATATATCTCTTCTTTAGCCCAACTCTATTTTGCATAATGGATCCATGCATACACCCGCAGGCTTCTAATTTGGACCCGTAAAATCATTGCCATAAAACACTTTCAGCATGTTTCACACTGATGAGGGCCTTTTATCGTCAGCCTTGAAGTCCATAATCAAAAATTTACTAAGGATTGTGTATAGACAAACCTAGGATTGTTCTCCTCGAGGAGCCTGTTATTGAGTCCTAGGTAATCTAAATGTCATGCAAATGCAATGAAAACAGGAGGAAAAATTGGTTTTGGATTTTTCAAGTAATAAATTAAAATAGGAATGCAATTTAATTAAATGCTAACTATTGCTTTTGGTATTTTTAATAAAATGGAATGGAATATGAAATGTATGAATGATGAATGCTCTTGGTAATGAAGAAAGTGGCTATCCTCGTTCAAAAATTATGAGAGTCAAAACTTTATCAAGTCTTAGTGAAAAATCTCAAGGTACCACTTGAGTCTAATATTCCCAATTAATAGTAGTTCTTATAAACATAGCTAACTACTACTCTTGAGGTATTGTTTAGAACCACTTAATGTGCAATTAAAATTAGAACAATGCAACATAAGCCTTCTTAAATTTGAGTGCTAACTAGCCTCTCAAGGTCACAAATGAATCACATTAACTAGACAATATCACGCTAATTAACATAATCTCATTGCAACCACAAAGAAATCTAAAATATATATAATCTTCACACCACAAAATCCAATCTCAACTACAATAATCAAACCAACAGAGACAATTAACATCAATCTCAGTTCCAGAATCATATACAATAATTCCTAGAACTAAGCAATCTAATTATATAACTCTAGACTAATGGCGAGATAGACAAAAAACTCCCCTATAAAGTCCATTAAGCTCAAGAACACATCTCCACGACCAAGTAGCAAAGGAATTAGCCACACATGAAGCTCCTTTCTGTCATCACAACTTTACCAACCATTTTGAAAATTCCAGCCAACAATCAAGAAGACAAATCAACAATGAACAATGAGAGATTGGTGGTTGATAATGACATCAAAAGGAAACAAAATAGCCACAACCATTGAAGAATGAAATAGCTCACCGGAAAGCTAGAGAAAGTTTCGGGATCTGGAATTGAATAATGGAAAGAAGCTGTTTGGTGTAGTCTGGATGATGCTCTTCACGGCGATGTGGTGCTGAAACAGAAACAGAATGAAGGTCGTCGTTAATGGGGGAAGAGACGACGATTTCTAGCGAGAAAGAAGGACTGTGACGAAGATGACGGTGGCTGAGCAATTCCAACGATGGAGAGTGTAACATCCTCCATTATAAATGATAATTATTAATTACTAACATGATTAAACCATTTACTAAAATGTTTTATGCACAAAGTTAAGCTTTAGATTTTGCTAGGCCCATATTTTTAAACTAAATATTGCTTTAGAATTTGCCAAAATATCCAAAGTATATTAGAGTATGTTAAGTGAGCCCTAATGTGGCAATATACAATAATTCAACATGTACCATTGATCGAAACATATTTTTATATGATTTTTCATAATTAAATTGGGATTCTTTATGCATTTTCTTGGACATTATTGCATTATTAAGCATTAATTTGAGTTATGAACATTTGTATTGAATTAAATGTAATTAAGGGTAAAATGGTCATAATTTGTTAATTATTCATACAAATTATTTCTTGGACTTTTGATACTACCTTGTGCTTAATCTTGCATTGTAGGTGTTTAAGAAGAAATGATCTTGAGATTTTGGAGGGTCAAATTAATATTTGAGGAATGGGAAAAATTACAACAAAGCCCCAACAATTTCTGGAAATTGGAAATCAAGGAAGAAAATGAGTCAGAAATCAATTACAGAAAAGGACCCAGATATTTTGGAAATTTCATTTCTGCCCACAAATATTTTGTAAATTCTCACTTTAGTCCCTACTCCAAAACTTTTAAAATTTTCACTTAGGTCCTTGTGTGTAAAGCTGTGCGTTTTTGGAGATTAGGTTGGATTTTTTCATTCAGCCACAGAAGAGGACCCGAGAAGACACCAGCGAGAGTTAAATACAGAGGCACCGTGAATCAACTGGACCTTCACACCTTCGACTTGGATCCTTGTCGACTCTTCCCTCTGACCTTCCTCATCGTCGCCGGCTGATCGAACCATATTTTTATATGGTTTTTCATAATTAAATTGGGATTTTTAATGCATTTTCTTGGGCATTATTGCATAATTAGGCACTAATTTAAGTTAGAGGCATTTGTATTGCATTAAGTGTAATTAGGGGTAAAATGGTCATATTTTGTTAATTATTCATGCAAATGATTTCTTGGACTTTTAATGCTATACTGTGTTTAATCTTGCATTACAGGTGTTTTGGAAGAAAATTGAAGAATGTGGAAAAAAAAAAGTCAATTGGGTCAAAAATAATATTTTTTGAGGAATGGAAAAAATTATAGGAAAGGCCCCTAACAATTTCTGAAAATTGGAAATCAATGAAGAAAATGGCCAGAGACAAATTACATAAAAGTACCCAGTTGTTTTGAAAATCACATTTTAACCTCAAACATGTTTCACAAATTTACATTGTAGTCCCTCCTAGAGAACTTTTAAAGTTCTCATTTAGGTCCTTGGTCAAAACTTGCGTTTTGACCAGGAAACCTAGCAGGCGATACGCAGCTGAGGGGAAGGGGATATTAAATACACAGCGCTGCGAGCTACAGGGGGGACTTCATGCTTCATCACCTTCGATCCTCTTCCTTCCTTGCCTGAATTCAATCCTCTCGCCGGCGGAATCATCCACCACCAAGTCCGCCGGCGAGCTTCACCGCCACACCATACTCCACCACCGACGATCACAAGACCGTGAATAGAGAAGGGGTTCTGCATCGTCTTGAAAACAGACACCATCGACACCACCTTCACTTTCTTCTTCTCACTCCGTTCACCATTGGGCTCGCCGCAACCTTCACTTCTTTTACTATCCTTATCGTCGCCGGCGTGGTTCGAAGAAGAGAGACGCGTTTATACGAGACGAGTTCAGATCCGAGAAAATATTCGAGCACAACACCGCGAGAGAAAATTGAGTCTTCATCGTCTTCCTCTCTGGACCTTCATCGACCATCACCTACCTTCATGATTCAAACTTACTCGTTCTTATTGTCACCGTAGCTTCTTCACGTAGCTAACTCACATATTCACCTTCACTTCTTCCATTTAGCCTCACTCCTCTTCCACATCATTTTCCCATTTTGTCCACTTCCTACTTTCAGATCGTTTTATTTTTCTTATGGTTGGTTTGCTTGGGAGCTTTGTGGTGACAATGGTTGGTTTGATTAAAGTCATGAGAGGCTGATCCTCCAACTCTTGGGGATGGATTAATTGACTGGAGTTCCAAAGCTTCAAGGGGAGTATTTTGTTCAATTTATTTTCTCTTATCACATTTTAATTTCCTAGTTTTAGGAATATTATTTTGTAATGTTGAGACTTAGTTTATCCGTTTGGAAAACTTTGTGGATTGAACCTATGTGATTGGATTGAATTTTGTGGCTTGTTGGATTTATAAATTTGTATTTCCCTATTGATTCAGGTAAATTGTGTTTTCTACGTGGTATTGTTAGATAGCATGATTTAATTGGATTAATTGAGTGGCGTGGTATCACATTCATATCAAGAGGAACCAAGTTGCATTAATTTAATCCTAATCACACACTAAGTGGTTTTTAACAATATCTCATGAGGTAGTAGTTAGCTACGGTAGTAGGAGCTATTATTAATTGGGAATATTGGACCCAAGTGGTATCTTGGGGTTCTTCATCTAGACTTAGTGAAAATTTACTCATATATTTAATTGAACTAGGATAGTCACTATTCCATTTCCAAGAGCATCTAATATACATTTCATACTCCATTCCACTTTATTTAAAAATACCAAAAACAATAGTTTAGGATTTAATTAAATTGCATTTCTTTTATTTTAGTTAATCAATTCAAAAATCCAAAACCTATTTTTTCCCCTTGTTTTAATTGCATTTGCATGTCACTTAGATTATTTATGATTCAATAAAAGGCTCCTCGAGAGAGAGAACGATCCTAGGGTTGACTATACGCAATCCTTGGTTTCTTTTTGATTGTGGACCCCAAGGCTAAAGACGAAAAATCCATCAATCACCGGCGGTCACCCTCCTCTTCACCACCACCAGCGACCTCCATACCCTCAACCACCATCATCTTTGTCCTCTTGATTTCAGCGGCAAAAATCCAGAAAACCAGCTCCGCAAGAGAGGACCAGAGATCTCCATTCATCACCTATGACCTTCGACCATCATCATGCTCTACTAGCTACTCCCTCTTTGTTCATTGTTCACCATCAATTATCACTTACCATCTCAGATTCATTTCTTTCACTCTTTCATCAAGAACCTACGGTGTTTATTTTTCTTCTCTCCAAATTCAACACTTCAATCCAATTTTTATGGGAGTTTGGCGTTTTGAAGAGCTATTATTGCATATTTAAATCATGAGAGGCTAGCTTCTAATTCTTGGTGATGAAGAGTTATGCTTGAGCTCAATGGACTACATAAGAGAGTTTTATCTATCTTACTATTAGTCTAGATTTATATATTTAGGTTGTCTAGTTTTAGGAATTATTGTGTATAAATTCTGGAAATGAGATTAATGTTTATTGTCTCTGTTGGTTTGATAATTGTAGTTGATATTTGGATTTTGTAGTGTGAAAAATATATGTGTTTTAATTGCTTATGGTTGCAATGAGATTATATTAATTAGTGTGTTATTGTCTAGTTAATGTGGTTAATTTGTGCCCTTTGAGAGACTGTTATGTACTCAATTTTAAGAAGACTCATGTTGCATTATTCCAATTTCAATTGCACATTAAGTGGTTTTTAACAATTTCTCAAGAGGTAGTGGTTAGCTATGTTTGTAGGAGCTACTATTAATTGAGATTATTGGACTCAAGTGTTATCTTGAGGTTGTTCTTTAGATTTAATGAAATTTTAACTGCCATAATCTTTCATGAGCAAGGATGGTCATTTCTTCATTACCAAGAACGTTCATCATTCATATTTTCACTTCATCCATTCCATTTCCTCATTCACCATTTTATAAAGAAAATACCAAAAATAATAGTTTAGCATTTAATGTAATTTCATTCTTCCTTAGTTTATTAATTTAAAAAAATCCAAAACCAATGTTTCCCCTTGTTTTTATTGCATTTGCATGTCATTTAGATTACTTAGGATTCAATAAAAGGCTCATCGAGAGAGAGAAAGATCCTAGAATTGTCTATACGCAATCTTTGGTTATTTTTATTGTGGACCTCAAGACTAAAGACAAAAAGGCCCTCATCAACCATAAAGGTGGAAGCACAACCGTTAGGAAAAGTATTTTAAGCTTCCGAAGCCTTCCCTGATTGACCCACACAAGAACTATCACCTGAAAAATGTTTGTAACCATCAATCTAGCTCATTATAAATGTTAATATGTGCTCGTGAGGTGCAAAGTGGAACATTTTATATAACAAAGTACTAGACAAATAATTTTACAAATTTCCAAATCAAACAATTCTATATCATACCATGAATAACATATATACCATGCCAAGCAACAGATCGATATCCTGACAATCTTTGTCACCCCCACCCTTATTTCCGTTGACAGAACCCATAGGCTATAACGTAATAGGTTTAGTTTTTATGACAAGATTGCACCAAGCTCTCCAATAATGAGGTATAGCCTGGCCAAAGGCTATAGATCTCATATCGGACCATGGGTTCCCCTTCCTTCGAATATAGAAAGGTGTCACTATCCCAAGGGCTGACCCTTAACCCGGCCAAAGGAAAAGGTGATACCAAGGGCCCTGAAAATATCAAGTTATCCATTGTGCATCGAGTGATGACATACCACATGGTATTATATACACAATAACTCTCATCATCACTCCATATCCATCACCGCTCCACATCATCATAGTCTTGGCATGAATATATGAAATTCAAAACAAGATTTATGACAATAATACATCGTCACAATAATCCTTAAGATAACAATATTATTTCAGCTCAAGAAACCATAAAAAGTACATTTTCCATAACATATAATATCACTAATCATTCCAAAATAAATCCTACAAGGCAACTTCGTCAAAGACACATTTTTCCTAGATTAAAATCACTCACAGATCATCATACAAGCAAGTACAATGAGTGGAAAGTGGTTAACTCCAGTTCTTGAGATAAAAACTAAACTTGGGAGAGAGATCAAGTCCACTCTTAAAATAAATATATAATTATATGTTAATAGCATTAACAAGAATACCAACTAATACAATAATAAATAATTAGTTAAACCATAATTGTTTCATTTTAGCTTTCTTTGAAGAAGTGATGATTTTATATACATTCCTCAAATCGTCGTTGCAATCTCATTTTCTTCCTTCATAAATTATTTCTCACTAATTATTGTTACCAAAATACCCAATTTCCTACAATAAAAGCTTCACCTATAAATTCAAATATTCTCATTCATTTATAAACCTCAAATCTAATCCACCTAATCCTCAATATAACCTCCAATAAATTATAAATAAATTCGAATACAAAAGACCTATTATCACAATTCTCAATTTCTTAGCTTAATACTAATTTATATAAGTATAACCCGATTTATTTAACAAATCTTCAAATCACCATAAAATCAAAATCATATCAAACTCTAATTTAAATTCCAAATCCTAACTCATAATTTTATACAATTCAAGATTTAACAAAACTAAACCGATTAAATTTACAACGAGGCCTCCAATAACCAAATAAATACCTTAAACCTCATTTAGTCGGTAGAAATATCCTATAAAGCATAAATCCTAAGTTATTTTAGATAGAAAATTAAATTTAAATTCCCTCAACTACCAACTAATAAATCTAAACCGATTAAAATCATATATTAATTATGCTGTACAAATATACAATAATCTATTATCAAAACTTAAAATTTTACCAATATTCTAATCCCAAAATTTTCACTAATCAGTACTATATTACTCTTATTAGAAAGAGGAAAATACGTAGAATAACTTTCATTAAGAAAATATATTGAAAAGAAATTATTTAACTACTTAAATGATCTTATAAAATAAATAACGTACCTTAAAAAAACTCAAATAGCCTCTTCTTCTCTCTCTCTCTCTCTCTCTCTCTCTTCTCGGCTCACTCTCCCTCACTCCGCTACCCACTCTCGCTCACAACGCACACACACCACAATTTAACACACACACAATCACTTATTTAAATAGGAGGGGAGAAGCGGTGGATTATGTAATGATTCCCCCCTCCACATGTATTATATTAGGTGGCAGCTAATGTTGTCACCGTCTTATATTTTTTTTTTAAATTTTAATTTATTCATTATTACTTTTTTTTCTTTTTCGTTTTCTTTTCCTGCACATTTTGTGCTTTTTTTTCATACAACTAATTATTATTATTTCCACACCCTTTTTTTTACTAATTTCTTTTACTATCATAACTGATATTTTATATACAAATATTTATTTTGATAATTACACAATAAATTCATATATCATGATTAATTAATTTTTCTTATTTGTAATTAAATCCTAATATAAAAATTAGGATGTTACAGAGAGGAGGAGACATGGCACACGGTGCTGTGTGAAAACAGAGGAATGATGATGAAGATGGTCGACTATGGTAAAAGCTAGGAAGAGGAAGGTCGGCGGTAATGGAGGTGATGGCATGGTGATGGGCAAAGCTCACGGGTGAAGGTAAAGGATGTCGCCGGTGAGGAGGAAGATGAAGGCAAAGGTGATCCCCCCACGGTCGAAGGTCTAGCGAAGGTCTAGTCTCTCTATTCCAATCGGCGACGCTTAACTTATATTTCCCCTCAGCTCTGTTACACATTCCTCTCTGGTCTCGGGTCTCTCATGTCTAACCTAGCCCTGGTCAAAACGCAAGTTTTAACCAAGGACTAAAGTGAGAATATTTAAAAGTTTTTTAGAGGGACTAAAGTGCAAATGTTCAAACTATTTATGGGGTAGAACTGTGGTTTCCATAAAATTTGGGTTATTTTCTGTAACTTTTCCTTGCTCCTTTTCTTCTTTGATTTGCAATTTCTAAGAATTCTGAGGCACTTTTCTGTAATTTTCTCCTTCCTCAAAAATATTAATTCTGACCCAAAATCTCTATTTTCTTCTTAAACACCTACAAAACAAAATTAAGCACAAGGTAGCATCAAAAGTCTAAGGAATCAGTTGCATGAATAAATTGACAAATTATGACCATTTTACCCCTAATTACATTTATTTCAATACAAATGTTCCTAACTTAAATCATTGCTTAATAATGCAATAATGTCCCATAATGAAAATGTGTTAAGAATCCCAATTTAGTAATGAAATATCATATAAAAATATGGTTCGATCAATTCCCCCACACTTAGACATTTGTACTCTTGAACAAAGGCAATTGAGTACACAATTCCAAGTTCAAATCACTAATGCATTAGAAAGATGAGCAATTTCATAATTAGAAAGCAATGGATTAATTAATCAAATTCATTAAGCCAACACTAGCTAGTGATAATCAAGCGATGTAAAGAAATTAGCTGACTACACAACTCAAAATATTAGATTGAAGCACAAGAGAACTCTCAAGATATTGATGTTTCACTCATCTCACCTCATTGATTAGGATAATTTCACTCTAGCTCACTTAATCAACACCTTACCATAGGCTTGTAACAACTCTAACATCTTTATTGTTAATAGCAATTAATGTAATGAATCAAGAGGACTTAAAAGGCTTGTAATGTTGGATGAAGGCCAGGCTAGATGGAATGAATTAATTGGAAAAATGAATAGTTGATATGCAAGTCAAAGTTAATATGTAAATTCATAGCATCTATCTAACTTAATAATCTTTTGCCAATTCTTTTGCAAATTCATGAACAAACGCCTTCTTCATATTTCTTTTGCTTTTCTTTTTATCTACCAAATACTTTTTTATTTTATTTTTTGCAATACCTTTCTTTTCTTTTCTTTTTCTGTATACATGGCATTTCATTTTTTTAATTGGCAATTCACTTTTGATTTTTAGAACACTATGAATAATGACATGCATGCAACATATGAATGGCTCAAAAGGGGTAAGCAAAAGGTAGATGAATGTAGGTTTGTGTTTGGGTGAAAGGGATTAAAATATAATGCCTATTTCATTTTCATCATACTAATGCATATACCATTTCGAAAAAGAGTTGAAACAAGTTCTAGAAGGTGAAAAATTAAATAAACATGCATATATGAAAAGAATTTTAAGGCTCAAACAACCTTCCAACAAGTTTTTTCTTCAATTCTCACTCTAACACAATCAATTGTATAGTAAGCTAACCAAAAAACATCTACTTAACTATTCCAAGTGCTAACCTTACAAACACAACCAATCAAAACATTGGAATCAATTAAAATAATGCTCAACTCTTAAATGCACTAATAATGTAGAAACTATTTCTTTCTCAAAATTAAGAGTAAGAAAAAACAATCCAATTGTGGGTTCATTTCTCTTCCCATCCACTTGAAAAACAAAGCATGGTTTTTAAAAATGTATTTCCCTCTCCTACACTTAATCAACACATTGTCCTCAATGTGGAAAACCCGCTCTAAAGATAATGATAAACAAGTGAAATTCAAGGCACAATGGTAATTAAGTAGGGTAGTGACCAAGAAAATGTAAAGCATACATAGGGGGTTCTTATTCTACTTACTAAACTAAATTGTTTCTACTCTTTCTACTAGATTGTGTCCCTTCCCCACACTTATCTTCTTCATACAACAATTAAGCCCAAGTAATCATAGGAATTAGGAAGAAAATAAGTGAGGAAAGAGACAACCTGTGTTAGAGAATCTTGAGTCGCTTGAAGGAGAAGTTCTCATCCTTAATGAGAATCATGCATTTATCCTTCAAAATATCTTCTCCTGCATTGAATTTTCTTGGTGGAGGTGGCTCAGGATCAATTGGAAGAGGTCTAAGAATGTACAATGGATGTTTGTTCCATCGATGACCTTTTCAAGAATGTGCCTGCAAAATAGACAAGCAAATAGCAGTATCCCATCCAAATATAGAAATGTAGAGAGATTTCAAGTGAATTAAAGATATTTTAAGAATTAAACTTTCCAAGTAACTATCACATGCAAGGAAATCAATACTACTCCCATAACTAGGAGTTAAACAAACAGTTCTATTTTGAGGATTCTCTTGTGTTTGCAAAGTGGAAAGTGCGAAATCCAACTAGTGTTGGGGTACACCACATCATCATTGCAATCGCAAGAGATAGAAGGCAAAAGAGTGGAAGAAGGAAGAGAATTTTTCAAATCATTACCACTCGGGACTTTTGAATTTTCAAAATAATCATTTTCTTTGTCTATATCAGGTGGCAAATCACAAAATAGCACTTCGTGAATAGAAGTGTGAATATGAGCAGCAAGATAGCTATCCAAAACCAAGTTAGATGCAAACAAGGCAGAAATGGTTACGGAATGCTTAAGAAGACAAGTTTCAGCAATGTCATGTTCACAATCACCTAAGTCTGGAGGTAAATCACAAGAAAGAGGTCTATGAAGTGAGTCATGTAGATGAGATTTCTCATGATGCTCAAACATGAAATACTCAAATTCAAACTTCCCAAGTGTTGAACCAATATTAGGTTGGCCTATAGTAGCAACAAGCTTGGGGAAAATAGTCTCTTTCATACCTACTTCACAAGGAGTAATTAGCTCATCTAAAAATCTCGAGGTATGAGGAGTGATCTTAGTTCTAGGATGAAGCGATGAGTTAGGAAGTGGCCCTTTAACCATATTGTGTTGAGGTTCAAGGTTAGTCATTTGAGAGTATATCTTAGTCGGCGTGAGGGCTATCCTCTTAGAGACCAAATCATCCAAGTCTTGGCTACTGACCTTAAACTCAGCCTCCTCCACTGGTTTATGACCTGAAACATTGACAAAAACACCTTCCTCACAAGCATCATCACTGAAAACTGAATTATTCGGTGAATTAAGCTCCAATGAACTAAGAGAAGTAAGAGAAAAATCACCAAGGGATGATAACCAATAATCAACCATTGATGAGTCAAGGTTGGAAATCTCACTCCCAAGTGTATCAAAATTATCAACAGAAGGAGAGGAAAATTAATCATCACATGAATCTAATGCATTCATGGCTTCTTGAATTGTCTCCTCAGCGAGGCAAGTATCTAAGGAATACTTGGGGGTAATGGCTAATTTTTGAGGTCCAATGGGCAAATCCAACTGTTTAGCCATGACTTCTTCATGTAGCAATGAATTCTTAGCTTGTGTACTTTCAACATATACTTCAAATCCAGAATTCTCATTATCAGCTCCTTACAACAATATAAGTCCTGAGCTTCAATTTTGACTCCATCAAAGTTAGAGTCATCTCCCATTTATGCATAGGAGCTGCTCTTGAGTCCTTGAATGTCATCTTCTTGTTGTTCCTCAAATGGTTTTTGAGATGCTTGTGACATTATCGACATAAAATGCTTATAATATTGGTTTAACCATTGCTTAATCTCTCTTTCCTCCTTTGCCAAGTCCTCTGAACTTCCAAACAACTCCACTTGTCTATTCAAACTTTTCAACCGCTCCAACTTTTGGTCAAAGATATGGCTTAGAGCCATGAGCTCACTCATGTCACAATCCATATGGGAAAAGTATTTCACCAAAATTGTGACTTGGAAATTGGAATCATGCACCGAAATAGTATCACAAGCAAGTTATCCACAAGCAATCCAAATGCAATGAAACCAATGTGCATCAACCAAGCACAACAATTGAAATCAAGTAGGAAAATACTAGAATGCAAAAACAAAGAAAAATCAAGATATTTGTTTTTTTAATAAAAAAAATGCAAGTATGATATAAATTAGGGTTAAGGGTCTTAAATGTCATGGAAGTTTTCGGTCAGGAGCACTGGTAAGACGGAAGTTTTTTTTGGACCAAAAATGCCACGGAAGTTCACATGAAGTATTAATTTTGCCCCGGAAGTATCACTTTGCCACGGAAGTTTTCGCTGAGGAGCAATTTTGCCCCGAAAGTTTTCACTAAGGAGCAATTTTGCCCCGGAAGTTTACAAAACGTAGCAATTTTCCCTTCTATCCCCAAATATTAAATTTGACTATTAAATCGTCAAAGACCACACATGTCATGCCTTGAAAAGGTCAAACTTGAAGTCGAGAGAAGAGATCCTTTAGATGTTGAACTCAAGACGACGGAAATTTGTGAAGCCGAACTGGTCGAAGGGACTGAAAGGTCTGTCACAAAACGCAAATGAAACGCAAAACAAGAAATGAATTGTTCCAAAAATTGGTTTAGTAAAACAAATCAATAGTGACAATATTTACGTTTGTATAGACGATCATTTGCTTAGATCATAAGTGATGCTTCCTTTGGGTTTTGTGATCGACCTTTCGGTCCCTTTGACCGGTTCGGCTTCACAAATTCCGCCGCTTGAGCTCAACATCTCAAGGATCTCCTTCTCTGGCTCCAAGTTTGACCTTTTCAAGGCATAACATGTGTGGTATTTGACTAATTTAATAGTCAAATTTAATATTTGGGGACAAAAGGGCAAAATTGCTCCTTAGTGAAAACTTCCGGGGCAACATTTCTCCTTAGTGAAAACTGCCGGGGTAAAATTGCTCCTCAGCGAAAACTTCCGTGGCATTTTTGGTCCAAAAAAAACTTCCGTCTTACCAGTGCTCCTGAGTGAAAACTTTCATGGCATTTAAGACCCTTATCCCTATAAATTAACTTGGAGACATGGTGAATTCAAACAAATAAGCTCAAAATCATATCAAATTTAATGCAATAATGCAAAAATGTTATGAAAGCTACCTAAATGCAAAAATCCAAAATTATATGCAATGAAAAATAAAAAATGCAAAACTAACAAGCTTCACACGAGAAACCCCTTATCAAAAGTGAATTTGACAAATAGATTACTGATGAGGGCCTTTTATCTTTAGCCTTAGGGTCCACAATACAAAATAACCAAGGATTGCGTATAAGCAAACCGAGGATCGTTCTCTCTTCTCGATGAGCCGTTTATTGAGTCCTAGATAATCTAAATGCCATGAAGATGCAATTAAAACAAGGGGAAAAATAAGTTTTGGCTTTTCAAATTAATAAAGTAAAGAGAAATGCAATTTAATTAAATACTAAACCATTATTTTTGGTATTTTCTTTATAAAATGGAATAGAGTATGAAATGTATAATGAATGGATGCTCTTGGAAATGGAATAGTGACTATTATAGTTCAATTAAATCTAGGAGTAAATTTTCACTAAGTCTAGATGAAAAATCCGAAGATACCACTTGAGTCCAATATTTCCAATTAATAGTAGCTCCTACTACTGTAGCTAACTACTACCTCTTGAGATATTGTTTAAAACCACTTAGTATGTGATTAGGATTAAATTAGTGCAACTTGTTTCCTTTTGATACGAATGCGATACCACGCCACTCAATTAATCTAATTCAATCATACTATCTAACAATACCACGTAGAAAGCACAATATCATTGAATCAATAAGGAAATACATATATATAAATTCAACAAGCTACCAAAATTAAATCCAATCACATAGGTTCAATCCACAAAGTTATCCAAACGGGTAAACTAAGTCTCAACAATACAAACCAACGTCCCTAAAACTAGGAAATCCAAATATAATTAGAGAAAATAGATTGAACAAAATAAACTCTCCTTTGAAGCTCTGAACTCAAGTCAATCTCCACCACCAAGAAGCAAGCGAAATCAGCCACTCATTGCCATGAAACCAACACAAATCAGTTGAATCAAATTAATAATATTGGTGCCCATTTGTGAAGCTTTTGCTAAGATGAATGGATGAAGGAACAACGTGTTTCAATGGAAAAAACAGAGTAAGTCATCTGGAAAATCAGGCAGAGGTGTTGAGCCGATGATGTGTGTGATTTGACAGAAACCTTAGTCGCCTCAGGGTCAAATCACAATTTACCACGAATTAAAATGCAATATAGTGCAAATAACTCAGGATCGTTCTCTTATCAAGGAGCCAATTTATTTTGAATTCCTATGTTAAACTAAGTGCTAAAAACATGATTAGAAAAAGGGTTTTGTAATTGGTTTTCTCTAAATTAACATTTATAAAAAATATATAAAGAAACAGTTTCTATTCTTTTTGGTATTTTTGGGAAATAGTGAAAAAATGATTTGGATTAAAAGGATTTAATGATGAATACTCTTGGTAATGAAGAAAATAGCTATCCTCGCTCAAAAGAAATATGAGAGTCAAAGCTTCATTAAGTCTTAATAAGAAAAACCTCAAGATACCACTTGAGTCCAATATTCTCAATTAATAGTAGCTCCTACTACCGTAGCTAACTACTACCTCTTGAGATATTGTTAGAAACCACTTAATGTGCAATTGAAATTTGAACTATGCAATATGAGTCTTCTTTAAATTTGAGTGCTAACCAGCCCCTCAAGGATACAAATCAACTACATTAACTAGACAATACCACGCTAATCAACATAGCTTCATTGCAACCACAAAGAAATTCAAACATAGATAATCTTCAAACCACAATATCCAATTTCAATTACAATTATCAAACTAACAAAGATAATTACCATTAGTCTCAGTTCCAGAATCATATATAAAAGTTTAGAAATTAAAATACATAATTCTAGACTAATAGATTGATAGATAAACTCCCCTATGTAAGCACATGTGAACTCAAGCCATCTCTAATTCATCACCAAAAGCACAAAATTGCCTAGCCACTCATGAAATTAGCTTCAAGAAACATGATAGCTCTCTGATTCAAACACCTAGCCATATATCACTGATTAAAACAACAAATTAACACTAATTCAAAGAAGCTTCGTGGATGAGAAATAAAAGAATCAGAAACAGAGGAACCACGGTGGTGTTGATCGACAGAGGTGGTGGAGAGATGAAGGTCCCACTGGTGTTCGATCCTCAAGAACCAGCGTGAAGGTGTGAGCACAGAGCTGGTGGTGGCTATATCTTCTGCTCAAGCTCTCTCAGCTCTGATTTGACAGAACCTTAGTCGCCTCAGGGTCAAATCACAATTTAACACGAATTAAAATGCAATATAGTGCAAATAACTCGGAATCGTTCTCTTATCAAGGAGCCTTGTATTTTGAATTCCCTAGGTTAAACTAAGTGCTAAAAAACTGGGTTAGAAAAGGGGTTTTGAAATTGATTTTCTCTAAACTAAAATTCATAAAAATAATGAGAAACCAATTCTAATTTTTTTGGTATTTTTTGGAAAATAGTGAAAAATACTTAGGATTAAAAGGAATTAATAATGGATGCTCTTGGTAATGAAGGAGATGGCTATCATTGCTTAAAAATATTTGGGAGTTAATCTTTTCATTAAGTCTCAAGATCAACCTCAAGATAATACTTGAAAGTCAATAATCTCAATTAATAAGAAATTCCTACGAACATAGCAAGCCTACTACCTCTCGAGATATTGTTAAAAACCACTTAATGTGTAATTTAAATTAGGATGATAGAACTTGATCTTCTTAAAGTTGAGTACTAAACAAAGTCCTCAAAGGCTAAAATCAATCATGATTACTAATCACCAACATGACAGCAAGCATAATTTCATCAAGCATAAAAGAAATTTAGAAATTAAAACATCAAATTAATCATCCAATTGAAACTACAAAAATTAATCCTCATGAACACATAACAGTAATCCAAGTCTTAAAACTAAATACTGATAAACTTAAATAAGGAAATCAAATAAATAGTCTAAGCAAAAGATTAAATCAAAGAACTCCCTTCTTGAAGAACAATTGCTCAAGCCACGAATCTTCATCACCAAGAAGCAAAAAAAATCAGCCACACATAGCAATCGGAGGACACCACACAATGTGCAAAACTGATCCAGCCATGGAATTTAACTCGCTGCAATCTGAATAATGGAATTGGGTTGAAGGGGCGAGATATATATATATATATATATATATATATATATATATATATATATATATATATATATATATATATATATATATATATATATATATATATTCTGGAACAGGGGAATGGTGTGGATGAAGGGGTTGCGTCGCTGGTTTAATAATCCAAGGTCTAATGGCGTGAAGAATTGATCTCCTCAAATGGTTCACCGTTGGTTCAATTCTCGTTCGCGGCACTCGTTCTCTTCCGAATGTCTCGTCCTTTTGCAATTTTTTATCCTTTGCGGCGCTCCAATCCCCAATCTGATATATCAGGTCCTTCTTTATTTTCTATCCCTTTCTCTTTCGCGGCACACGTTATATATATATATTATTTGGATCCTTGCGTGCTTCTAATATATATATTGGATCTTTGAGCAAAAAATATATATATTGGATCCTTCCCTTATTCATTCGCGGCCCACCACCTCCAATCGTCTCTGCATATATGATATATATCCAAGAAGATAACAAACCTAATTATTCCCTTGGTCAAAACGCAGAGTTTTGACCAGGGACCTAATTGCAAAGTTTAAACTTTTTCATAGAGGGACTAAACTGAACTTTTGTAATTTTGGTTCAAACTTCAATTTTTAAATTTGATCTAATCTTTTTAGCCATCTACAAATAAAATAATTAATCTAACATCAAATATTCTCATAAAAATCAATGATTAAGAGAGATTACTATTTCTTTGACAATTTTGCCCTTTTTAGCCCTAATTTAATGTATTTACTCCTAATCTCAATTTATCACAAGAAAGATATTTTAAGCTCAATAACTATAATAAAATGCATTAAAGATCCCAATTTAATGATAAAATATCATATAAAAATATGGTTAGATCAAGCTCACGGTGAAGAATGGGAAGTAGAGGGTCGGTGGTGGTTATTGGTGAGGTTGAGAGTGAGGGAAGGTGAATGCGATGGTGAAGTCGATAGTCGAAGCTCTCGTCCCCCTTCCTGGATCAACACGTTTTTTTTCTGATATATATCAGCTAGCTCTCCACGGTGAAGGTGGTCTGTGGTGGTGGAGAGATGGTCGCTGGCGACGGTAGGGAAGATGACGATGAAGGATGGAGGAAGGTCGAGGAGAACGATGAAGGGCGAAGGTGATGGTCGTGTGGTCCGAGAGAGTGATGAAGACGATGATGTTCTCTCTCTCTCTCTCTGGTGTAAGCGGCGCTGAATAAATTTCCCTCAGCTCCTTCATCTGAATATTAAACCTAGCCCTGGTCAAAACGCAAGTTTTGACCAGGGACTAGAGTGAAAACTTTTAAAGGTTGTGGATAGGGACCTAAGTGAAAATTTTCAAAATATGTTTGGGGTACAACTGATATTTTTAAAATATCACGGGTATTTTTCTCGTAATTTGTCTCGGCCCTTCTCTTCATTGATTTCCAATTCCTAGAAATTGTTGTGGCCCTTCTTGTAATTTTCCCATTCCTCAAAACATTAATTTCGACCCTCAAGATCTCCATTTTCTTCTTAAACACCTACAATGAAAGATTAAGCAAAATGTAGAATCAAAAGTCCAAGAAATCATTTGCATGAATAATTAACCATTTATGACCATTTTGCCCCTAATTTCACTTAATTCAATACAAATGTCCCTAACTCAAATTAGTGCCTAATCATGCAATAATGTCCCAAAAAATGCATTAAGAATACCAATTTTATTATGAAAAATCATATAAAATCATGGTTCGATCAGTGTGTGAGAATGGAAAAGAGATGACGAGGATAGTGAAGCGAGATGGAGTGATGGTGGTGTAACGATGAAGGAGGGTGAATGAAGGAAATAAGACAATGCCCAGGTCTTGTGCTCACTCTCGTCTTTGTTCGCGGCCTCTGTCTCTTTCTTCACGGCTTCAGGTCTATTCTCTCCTCCTCCGTTAACAGCGTTAGCATCTTGGGTCGCTCTCCACGGTGGTGAACGGTGGTTGAGGAGATTGCTCGCCGGCGACGGTGGTGGATGAGGAAGTCGCCGACGAGTCAGGGCTGAATGGTCAAGGAAGGTTAAGGATTGATGATGAAGATCCAAAATCCTCTCTGGTTCACGGTGCTGGGTATATCGGGTCTCTATAGCTCAATGAAGAAATCAAACTTAATCTCCAAAATGCACAGCTTTACATACAGGGACCTAAGTGAAAATTGAAAACGTTTCGCAGAGGGACTAAACTAAAAACATTGAAAAATGTTCACGGGCAACTTTGCAATTTTCAAAACACCTCAGCAATGTCTGTAATTTGCTCTGGTCCATTTTCTTTAGTGATTTGAAATTCCCATAAATTCTTGGAAATTTTCTGAAATTTTCTTCATTCCTCCAAAATATTAATTTTGACCCAATTGACATTTTTCCAAAATCTTCACTTTTCTTCCAAAATACCTGCAATGCAAGATTAAACACAGTGTAGCATCAAAAGTCCAAGAAATCATTTGTATGAATAATTAATAAATTATGACTATTTTTCCCCTAATTTCACTTAATTCAAAACAAATGTCTCTAACTCAAATTAATGCTTAATCATGCAATAATGTCCCAGAAAATGTATTAAAAATCCCAATTTAATCATGAAAAATCATATAAAATATGGTTCAATCAATTACATAGGGAGCCAATTACTTAGCTCCTCGGCAACGACGCCATTTGATGAGGGCCTTTTATCGTTAGCCTTGGGTCTATAATCAAAAATTTACCAAGGATTACATATAGACAAACCTAGGATCGTTCTCTCTTCTCGAGGATCCTTTTATTGAGTCCTAGGTAATCTAAATGCTATGCAAATGCAATAAAAATAGGGGAAAAATTGGTTCTGGATTTTTCAAGTAATAAACTAAAATAGGAATGCAATTTAATTAAATGCTAACTATTGTTTTTGGTATTTTTTATAAAATGGAATGAAGTATTAAATGTATGAATGGTGAGTGCTCTTGATAATGAAGAAAGTGGCTATCCTCGCTCAAATGGAATGAAGTATTAAATGTATCAAAACCATTTTTAAATCAATCCTCATATATTATTTCTCATGTCTTCATCCAATCATTATTGAATCTTAGTATATATATTTATTAGATAATTCAAAATTATATTTTATAACCTAACCATTTAGAATTAAAATTCAGATTTTAAATTTCAAACTTAAATTCAAAATTTGAATTACAAATTCAACTTGGCCTAAGACCCCGTTGGGTCTTCCAACATATTTGGACCCTTTTGTGGAGAAACTGGTTTCCCAATGTGAGCCATATATGACACCATTTTCTCCTTACTGGGCTTGGAATCCTACTCCAACCCAATTACACATTTACTCTTAATAAAGCCCAATAACAATTATTGTCCCAAGTTTGCTAATTTTAAGCAATCAGGAATAACCTTTGTGTGTGACCCATTAGGCCCAATTAGTTACTGACATAAATAAACTTGGACCAATTAAAACTCCTTTAACGGGCCCAATTTATTTAATTAATGACCTGATAAGACACTAGCAATGCTCTGCGACCCCAGAACTAATTGAGTTGATCAAGTGATCTACCTTCCATATTTGGATACCGTGCAGGCATCATCCCTCACACTGTCATTCACATTTAGTCAAGAGAAAAAATAAAGTATAATCTCTTTTGATTGACTAAATGTAGTTGATTCACAGAACTAGGAATCTTCTTATATTAACTATATCATAGATCATGACTACTCTTCATGATCACTTGCTGTACACACAGATTCCCAAGTTAATTAGAAGCTTTCCAAGCTCTACCAGTCTTGTGAATAAATAATCCCTTGTAGAGGACTGTGAGTCCTCTTGGCATGTCCATCTATACTCATATATTCGAGTTACACCCAAAAGTACACTGTTCTCCCCTTTTTCAAGTGGATAGAGTTGTACACTCAAAGTATAACCCTAGGACATAGTGTTCGATGACATCCTTAAGTCCAAGACGACCCGTACCACCAAATGATGAGAGACTTTACATATCCAACGATACTCTCTACAATGAATCTTTATGGAGTCTCTCGGCGGGTCTGTTCGATACTATCTGTTCTCTAATAGATCTACCCAAGACATCAGCTAAGGCATCTCCATGCCTGTATTCCATGAGGTCCCTACCTTGTGTCTCTATACAAGTAGATGATGTTGTACTAGTCTTATTGAGATCATTATATACAGTGTTATCGAGTCCTCATGATCATGATCTCTATCATTGATCCTTGAGATTAACACATATTCTATTCTTACGGCTTTTATCTTCAAACACATATTTACTTTAAAATAAAGGCGAGACATGAATATGATAAAGATAAAATATGTTCATTTATTAATAATGAAATACTATAATGTAGAAAAGGTGATGATCTGTCCTTACAGATTGTTTGTAGGACATGTAAATACTAACAATCTCTCACTTCGCCTAGAGTCAATCAAGTCGACATGTCATACCTAAAGACTCATAATGACTATCATGCTTTCTCTGAGAAACTCCCTTAGTCAGAGAATCAGCCAAGTTATCATCAATGGGGATATAGTTCATCTTTATATCTTGTCTTTCAACAATCTCTTAGATGAGGTGATACTTACGAAGCACATGCTTGGATATTTGATGAGACCTAGGTTCCTTGCCCTGAGCTATAGCTCCGGTGTTATCGCAATACAAATGTATTGGGTCAACAATGCTAGGAACCACTCCAAGCTCACTAATGAACTTCTTGATCCATATTTCCTCCTTAGCCACTTTGAAGCTGCTATGTATTCTGCCTCGGTTGCAGAGTCTACCGTGGTCTCTTGCTTAGAACTCTTCCAACAAATTGCTCCGCCATTTAAGGTGTAGATGACGCCTGACTGGGATTTACAATCATCTTTATCATTCTGGAAACTAGCATCAGTGAACCCTTTCACTTTTAGCTCACCACTACCAGTCGTCAAACTAGAAACATATCCTTAGTCCTTCTCAAGTACTTTAGGATTGTTTTTATGGTAAATAGATTTAATTAGGGCTAAAAAGGGCAAAATTGTCAAAAGAATGTAATTACTCTTAATTATTGATTTTTCAGAGAATATTTGATGCTAGATTAATTATTTTGATTGTAGATTCTGAAAAGATTAAATCAAATTTAATCATGAAAATTTTAATTCAAGTTTTAATCTTTGCATTTAGGTCCCTCAGCAAAAGTTTTTTTTAAATGTTCACTTAGGTCCCTATTGCAACTGCTGCGTTTTGATGTATTAGGTTTAGCTTTTCAGCTGGAGAAAAAAGAACCTGATTTATTCAAGGATGACAAGAGAGCTGGGGGGAATTGATAATTAATTGGGGAAGCCGACAAAAATCTGAGGCGTGAGACGAGAGCTGGGAGGAAACCGACAGGAGCTGAGGGATATTGAAGGGGAGCATGCCGACAAAATTAAGGGAGGAAGAGACATGATGGGGAAAAAACCAGACGAGAGATCCATTTGTTGATGCCTTTCCACGTCGCCGGCATCACTCATGGACATGAAACCTCCAGACCTTCGACCACCACCTTCCATAGTCGATCCATTTTCTCCACCACATCATACCGTTCTCGGAACCGTCCTCAGGTTCAGTTGAATCAGAATAGGGGCAGTGTGTCTATACATCGCCACCTCCTCTATATTTCAATCACCAACGTCCTGCTCCTACTCCCTAGTTTAATTTCATGTGGTTCAGTTTGAATATTTGTGAGTGTCTTGGGACACATAGCTTTAAAAAGATGAATACCATGGCTGACAGGAAGAAAACCCATTTTCGACCCATCTATGCTAAACCTCTTTAGCATTTTGTCTATGTACGTGGATTGAGATAAACCCACCAACCTTTTGGATCTATCTCTATAGATCTTTCTACCAAGTATGTAGGCCGCTTCTCCCATATCTTTCATGGTGAAATTTTCTGATAACCATATCTTTGTGGACTGTAACATGGGAATGTCATTTCCAATGAGCAAAATGCCATCCACATAAAGCATAAGGAAAACAACAGCACTCCCACTGATCTTCTTATAAACATATGGTTCATCTTCATTCTTGATAAAATTGTTTCCTTTAACAACTTTATCAAAATGAAGATTCCAGCTCCTTGATGCTTACTTAAGCTCATAAATTAATTTTTGAAGTTTGCATACCATATGCTTTTGTTCCATGGATTTAAAACCCTCAGGTTGTGTCATATACACCTCCTCATTCAAGAAATCATTCAAGAAGGCGGTTTTAATATCCATCTACCAAACCTCATAATCATGATGTGCGGCTATAGCTAGCATAATCCTAATAGATTTGATCATGGCAACAAGCGAGAAAGTTTTGTCAAAGTCAACTCCTTGCTTTTGACGATAACCATTTGCAACTAACCTAGCTTTATAGGTTTGTATGTTGCCATCTGCATCAGTCTTCCTTTTGAAGGCCCACTTGCACCCAATGGGAACTATTGATGGTGGAACCAAGGTCCATACCTTGTTCTCATGCATCGATTCTATCTCGGATTCCATGGCTTGAAGTCATTCTGAGGAGTCAACATCCTTCACTGCCTCAATGTAGGAAGTATGTCATCTTCAACGTTTTGTTGATTCTCAATCACAAAACTACACCTTTTAGGTCTATGAATAACCCTAGAAGTTCTATGGGGCTTGGTATTTGCAGCCTCTTCTTGAGGCATTGCCTGATCAACAGACTCGGGTTCTGTTATCTGTTCCTGTAGGTCTTGAATTTCTTCAAGTTGTACCTTGCTCCCACTATCTACTTGAGAGAGTAGATCATCCTCAAGAAATGTAGCATTCTTGGATACAAACACTTTGTAGTTTTCAAGGTAGTAAAAGTAGTATCCCTTAATTCCCTTGGGATGTCTTACCAACAATCTCTTGTGTATGTAATTAGTAAAATTAACTCTACTAAAATTTCCGACAATTTTTTGGATGAAATTAATAAAACAAAGCTAGTAATTAACTTGATAAAAACTCCAAGAAGAATTGGATTTTAATTTCTTGCGATTGGGATTCTTCAACTCATCTATTTTCCAGAATTTGAGTTGAAAATTAAATGATTGACATGGAAAGATGGTTCAATATTTTCCAGAACTCATGAATGTTTCTTATCTTAAACCAGAATTAGACCTCTCATTATTGTGTGACGGAGGAACTTAACCACTACAATTTTGGCAGTTAGGCATATGTTCCCCAAAGGAACCTTCATCTTCAGCCTAATTTCGAAAACATACATGATCATGTTTTTGCGGGGGTGAATAAGAATATATTCTGTGTCATCCTGGCTAATTATCAATTATCAAGCTTAAAAGCCTAATGAGAAAACCAAAGGTGTGGTCAGAAAAAGATTACCATATATTATTCATTTTATCTTCCTTTTCTCTGATCAAAATTCTGAAGAAAAATATTGATATTCGATACTGTATGTCAACTTATGAAATTGATCAGTAGTGAAGCGTTATTCCAGCATGATCTTAACTTCCTTTAATTAACATATGTAATGATCCTAGGATTACGACCTCAATTTAGAAGAAAAATTCACATTTTCACTCACGAAGTACACGCATAAGAAAATTAAATCAGGGAAATAATAATCATTCCTCTGATTTATAGTACGTTAAATTAAAGTATATGTATTTTGTGATAAATTTAAAATTTTAAACCTTAGAAAATAAGCATCCCTCAAATAGAATTCATGTAATACAGTTTTACTTTTCAGGATCTAACATCTTGTGATTGTAAAATGTATTGTACTAACAATATTCTCATTGAAAAATGCAAATCTTACTTAACAAAACAAATGTCTAAAGAAAACATAGATTCTCATATATATATATATTACATAGAGGGGGCCAATAATTGACATTAACATTACACTTTATCTGAGGATGACCAAAGTTGCCCCAGCATTTTGGAAACTTTCTAGAGGATTAGCTCTTCATAATACCCATGAACATTAAATAATTTCTATCCACTTTACTACTATTTTGAACATAAATGTGAATCGGAGAATATATTCCCTGGATTAATTAAGCTTAATATATATAAGAGCTTCATCAATAAACCAAAGAAATGAACCCAGAGAAAAACTAAGATCACCACCATCAGTCAATCATTAAAGAATCTACCACTTTATAAGAACCTTCATTCACAAATTCCAATTGATATGAGAATATTATTCAAACAAATAATAATTAATCTGGTGAGGTTAAGTCGGCACTGAGTAATTGGTTTTCTACAAAAGGAGACCAATTAACTAAGCACGAACCAAGAACCAAGAAACAGAGCAAATTAGATAGATATATTGGTGTGTTGTGTCTCAGTGTGTGTGTGTGTGTGTGTTTGAGAGAAGAAAAGTTATTAGGTTGAAAACATCCAAATGGCACAAGCAGGAGATCATCTGAGGAAGATCGGTTTAGAAGGGTTTGCTCTGATAGACATGTACTATGGTCGTCCACCAAGAAAGTCACCGTCCAGCGCCATTAACGAAGCTTTTACTGATCGGCAAGGACTTTGGGTGAAGCAAGAGCCTTGTATTATTAATAGCAGAGATGCAGCTTCTCTCTTTGGTGGCGTCATTATTCTGAGCTACACCTTTAAGCCAAAACGAAACAGTTAAGACTAAGACTGTGTGTGTGTGTTTAATGCATCATACGTGGCTACAAAAAGTATTAGCTTGGAGACCTGCAGGTGTAAAAAGTCTTGTGCAGCTTAATTAGGGTTGAGTCTGAATATGTATGTATGTATATGCATCTATGTACTCTCAGTTATAATTTGTGTACTGTAACTTCTATATAGGACTAATTATATATCAATGAAATCTGCCAGTTTAGTTTATATTGATGTGTAACCCTCTTTATAACTAGTTTTTTTATACAAAAATGGTAGGTTAACTACCATCGATTATGATGGCATAAAAAAAACTACCATCGATTATTGTATGTATTTAATTCGTACGTGAACCAATTATATACGCGGATCAATATATGTGTGTGTGTAGGTACGTACTCACTCCAACTGCTTCCTTTCTAGTAATGCCGAGACTATAGGAAAAATCGATGTGTTTGCAATGAAAGAAATAAAATACTATCTCCAATCCTCAATACAAAGAGTTAGTTGGAGGATTGGGTTTGATTCTAAATATAAAACTCCATTCACTTTGTCCCCCAAATTTATAATTCTTTATCTAAAGTATCCTAACTAATTATTCATATTAAGAAGGTTTTCATACAAAGGAAATCATGATTAAAGGGGCTAGTTCAAAGTTTGAATCCCATTGGGAGAGGTGCCCCAATGTTTTGGAACTCGAACAGAACCGGAAACCAGCAAACGGGCTAGAAATCCAATCAAATTCAAGGGGAACCTGGGTTTCCGAGTTGGCCCAGATCAACTCGGCCTGACCTAGCCGAGTTGACTAAGTCACAGATTCGTTGTTTTTTTTTTTTTTAAAGTCGCCTGAAACTCAATGTCGCATCGATGGTGAGAAAGGTTGAACGGTGAGAAGGAGAAGGAGAAGAGAGAGGGATCTTAAGAGTCACCAAGATCTAAAGAAGTCACCA
Organism: Acacia melanoxylon; assembly: GCA_019022615.1. NCBI lineage: Eukaryota > Viridiplantae > Streptophyta > Magnoliopsida > Fabales > Fabaceae > Acacia > Acacia melanoxylon. The sequence goes on from JAFJYJ010000011.1 coordinate 7,730,751, forward strand.
ACAACCTCAATGACCACCATGGATTCTCCCTCTTGCTACAATGCATCTTCCTTCTAGTCTGCTTGTTGGTCCTGTGTTTTTTCTACAGGCTTTTCCTGAACGGGTTCTTCCGGAGAGGGACGAAGGAGGGTCCAAGAATCCTAAGAGCCTCCAACCAAGTAACCACAGTCTTCAAAGGAAGGAATCAAAAGAAAAGTGAGCATGGGACTGAGTAAGAAGGACGTAGAGGTTGGCCTACTTCTCTTTTAAATTTCACACTAATCTCTCTCTCTCTCTCTCTCTCTCTCTCTCTCTCTCTCTCTCTCTCTCTCTCTCTCTCTCTCTCTCTCTCTCTCTCTCTCTCTCTCTCTCTCTCTCTCTCTCTCTCTCTCTCTCTCTCTCTCTCTCTCTCTCTCTCTCTCTCTCTCTCTCTCTCTCTCTCTCTCTCTCTCTCTCTCTCTCTCTCTCTCTCTCTCTCTCTCTCTCTCTCTCTCTCTCTCTCTCTCTCTCTCTCTCTCTCTCTCTCTCTGACACGTTGGAGCCCTAAAACACTATTAGGGGTAATATATATTTGTTCTGTGCTTGAAGGCTTCCTTTAACTTTTGCTTTTGCCTTCTCATTGGTCAGTGAAAGGCTAGGTTTGACCACACCACCCAACAACATTGAACAGTGCACTTACAAGGTTATATGGAGTGTGTGTCAACTGTTGAGTAGTGAATGAAAACTTCTGCTCTCCCTTTGATCTGATTGGTGTCTTGTTCATCCTGCAAAAACATCCTTACGCGATTTCTCAAGATCTTGTTTCCCACTGACCAATTATATTTTTAAAACTATTGGAAAATCTCTTCCTTCTTTTTCTAATTACGAGTTAAAAATATAAATAAATCACATCCTCTCATGTGTTGACCACATAATATTTTTTTATTATTAAAATATGAATACTTTTACCTATTTTAATTAAATTATTTCTTTAATTAATATCAGTCTGACTCCGACTTGAGCCACTGACCCTTAACCTAGTACCCCTACCGGTTTAGTGACTGGTCCATTTTTTAGAACCTTGAGGTGCCCACATTTAGTAGCCGATAGTGCCTCAAATAGGATTTTCTCAAATAGGAGAAAACTTGTGCAAAAAATTGTTTTAAAAAAGGTACTTTAAAGAAATCAACTCATTTATTACCACTAACTAATTACACTAATTTATTTAATATATCCAAATAGTTAAGTAGCTCTTATATTAAGACCATGGGCAGCAAAAGAAATACTCCCTCCGGTCCTTAATATAAGACATATTTGGGGAATTGATTTTTTCATATTTGTCAATCTTTTCCTAATTTACCCCTATTGATGCTCCCTCAACATTAATATGAGAGGAGAGGAATTAAGGAAGATGACTAGGGTGTAATTAAAAAATACATGTCATATTAACTAACATAACCAATTTTCTTAATATAATTAAATTAAGTAAATATGTCTTATATTAAGGACAGATGGAGTATAACATTCTACTTCAAAGACTGGGTCAACATATACGCTTGGGTGGAAGTTGGAACAATATTCAAATTCGTTCAGAACAAAGACAATATAGTCAAATAAGGAGGACGCTGAGACTATACGTGAGTCATGATAATAACAAGCTAAGAACTGCTTTGACTGTGTCTTTTATTCTTCTATGTTTCTGAAACTTATTCCTTTCACATTATATCAAACATGGTAAGTATTAGACAGCTCAACAATAATGTTATAATTAACACAATAAATCAAACAAGTTCAATTTATATATATGGATTGCTATTGATTTTGATTTTACGTGCCGAAAGAAGGGGCACCATGGCCAGCAAGATAAGATTCGAGGAGAAATAATATTTTTGGCTTAATTCCTCCTAAAGCATTTAGCTAGATTAGATTCATGTCCATATAATAAGGTGACTCATGTTTCTTGCTTTCAGGCAAGAAACCAGATAACATAGATGTTACAGTTAGCTATCCATTTTATTCTCTCTTTTCATATACTTTTGAAGCAAAACAAACTCAACCTATCTATGGCACTTACGGAAGAGCTGATCAGGAAGATGGCTTTGGAAAAAGGATTTAGTGTGATAGAGAAGTACAACGCCATGAAGGAGGTATTTCCTAAAAGGGAAGGACATTGGTTGGTTCAAGCGCCCAATGATGAAATGGACGATCCTTCTATTATTAATAGCAGAGTTCTGATTCTGAACCACTCAACCAAGAGAAAACTACAGGGTCGTCGTCGCTGGTATAGATCTTAAATTGCTAGATATGCTTATCTCTCCTTGCTAAGCAAAACGCTTAGCAGGGAAACCAGTTCCATGTCAATAAAACATGTTGGGCTACTACTCTTGTATTATTACACACACACATCTGTAGAAAGTGGCTTGAGACACCGGCGAATATGTTGAGTACTACTTACGATTTATATGACGTTTTTTTAAAGTGATTTCATGTTTCATAATATAAGATGCTTTGAATAAAATTATAGTAAAATACTCTAACCATGCTTCAGTAGTTTTACCCTAATACACGGACGTTATTCCAAAAATGCCCTTTAATACTTTAGTGCTAGTGAATTAAGGGTAAGTGTCAAATGAAGGACTATTGTTTTACCCATTATTTTAAAAGCCGGACCGGATGTTGAGCATGAGAAGCTAACAGGTCATGGTTCAAACGGTTGGATAGATTGGATCAATTCGGTTGGACTGGTGATATAATAAGAAATTAAAATAATATTATAGATAATGATATAAATTAACATAATTTGTCCAATTCTATAAAAAGTTAATGAATTCAACTTTGATTATGAGCTTAGACGTGACCAAAGTGTGTTGGACTTCATTTATTTTAATCCTTGAACTAGGGTTATTTTTAATTTTTAATACAAATTTTTATTTTTTAGTAAATATTTTTGGGCAACATAAACTCATTCAATATTTAAATTTTTTTATACAATTTTTAATTTTTAATTTTTAATTATTAACAAATTTTTTGAGCTAATAAAATGAATGTTTGCTTTGGGAAAAGAATAAATTGGGAAGGAATAATTTAAGGGCAAAAACAATTATTGGATGTTAAGGCTTATTTTCCTTGAATTTATGGAAAATAATTATTGAATTCTAATGGCTCAATATTAGAAAGAAAATGGGGATATGAAAAAATTATTTTATTTAACGAGAATGTTGGGAGAATAGTTTGAAAAATATAATAATTGAGAGTAATAACATATATTAAAATACTACAGGTTGAATTTTATATTAATTTTTATAATACAAACAAACAAAAAGTCATAATATATAGTAATAACTTGAATCTCGTCCCATTCCTTCATTTTTTTTATTATTTGAAATTACCCATTTCTTCATTCCATGCCTTAATTAGTGTCAGATAGAAATTTGAACCACCCCGATCGAAGTTCTGTAGAATTAATTATGATTTTTCGAAGTTTGGCCAAAATGTTGACAGTTTTTAGCTACCTTGCGAAATCAAGAAAGAAATGGCCAAAGGTAATAAGAATAAACTCCAAGGGTGTAAGAAAGCCTATGAGGCTAAGATAGCCCATTAGGTATTTATTTCCATGGCTCTAATAATATGAATGCATGTTTAGGGCCATGAGAAGTCGAGAAGGAAAGAAAGAAAAAGAATGGAAGATGCTTCAAGCAACTTTAGTGGTTAGAAGAAAATGTACAAGCGGAGGACACGGAGTCTAAGGTAGTGGACTTACCCTACTTGCGTGTATTGATTTATTTGCTTGTGTGTTGATGTGCATGATTGCTTTACTTTCTTGTTTAACATATTTGAAAGGTTGAAGCTCTGTTTCTATTGATGCTATGGCCATGAGTATATTGTATGAAGCATTGAAGCATGCAGAAATGTCATTATGTTAACATGAGCCTATGTAAGGCAAGCATACATACACTAGCATTTATCTTACATGCATTGTTCGGTAATGTTTGCTCATCGAGATTCCCAGAATCTCACCCCCCACAACCAAACATTAGGCGGTGAGCACGACGGAAGTGTTGCATCGATTTGTAGAATGGAGTGTCACTTGAAGACGGCATACTAAAGGGAGTGCTTGAAGTTGCTGTAGAAAGAATGAGCAGAGCAGAGAGCAAAGACACTCTGAATAGCTATGACAACGGCCCTGAAGAATGTTGACGCTTCCGTATGAATAATAAAAGGCCGGGTGTCTAATTTTGAGTATGTGTTTAGAACGCTTCCACATATGCAAATACTACAGGTTGAATTTTATATTAATTTTTATAATACAAACAAACAAAAAGTCATAATATATAGTAATAACTTGAATTTTTTTATTATTTGAAATTACTCCATGCTTTCTTTCAAGTAGATTAGTCAGAGACACAATGTGGTTGCCGAGCACTGACTACATTCTTCACTAGTGTGATAGTGTCGACGGCGAGAAAGCAAAAAAGATTAGAAGATGAAACACAAACACTTCAAGCTTGCTTCTTTTCTCTCTCTCATCCTTCATCCGTCTCGTGCGACTGATTGAGGTAGTGAGGAATCGAAGAATATGTCATTTTTTCCTTCTCCTTCCTCTTTCTTTTTTGCTGGTCGACTGAAATTTGAGCAGCTACTTCCCCGACGGTTCCCTGAAAGCCGCTCCGGTTTGCTGCTTAACTCCGATTCGCGGTTTCAAAGACGGTTCTGCACGGCTCAAAATGGCCGAACTCTTCAAACGGCCTAAACATAAAAAACAAGCCGGAGTGTTTTCCGGTCGACGCCCGGTTTTATCATCCGTTAAATGAAGGACTAAAGGTTCATTGTTTTTTTGCATTTGGCTCCAAAAATATTTTATAAATCGTAACGGAGGGGAGCACTTGCAAATATGAGAATTCCAATTGCAAAATGATTAAGAGTGACTTTGTAATATATAATATTTCATTTGCAACATATTTACAACTATCTAATTTAATATTTGTCACCTTTCTGCTACATTATTTTGGGATTCAACATTGTCAGTACTATAAACTATTTTGTTGGTGTATCTAACAATCTAAAGTATTTTAGATGTGTTCAGTACCCTAAATTATCTAAACTATTAAGTGCAAAATTGCATCAAAAAGTACTTTAAGGTGATAAAAGCGCCTAAAAAAATATTTCATGGTGCTAGGTGTACTACAAAATACTTTAGGGCACTGTATGCACATGAAAAAATATTTCAGAGTGCTGGTTGCATCTTAATCCCAAGAACAATTATTAGGCCGACATCTAATCTAGAATTTTTATTTTATTATTATTTGGTCAAGTGTATAATCCTTTCGAGGTTTAAAGCACAAAGGTTTTTCGCCTCTCCTTACAAGTGTATTTTTAGGGTTTTGAACTTGTGTTTTTCTCTTTATGGGGCGAAACCGCTTACCACTTCAACCAATAGTTTCTTCATTGGAACATATTTTTAAATTAAATATATGGTAGATGCAAAAGAAAAAGGTTAAAACCCTATGCATGCATCTTTCCTACTCGACATTAATATTCCCTTTTTCTTTTGACCATGTCTTTTGAACAAAATCATCATTTCATTTGTTAAGTTTGACAAGAAAAAACATATTTCAACAACCTGAAGAAGAAACTGAACCACCATCTAATAATTATGCGCTGATCCAACTTACAATATATTCAAATTTGATATTACGACAATTGATAATGAAATAAAGACGGTGGATTTGGCTAAAAAAAATGAGGGAAGATGGTCACAGAAGTTAATAAGAACTGATTTTAAATATTGTTCCTTTTTTTTTTTTTTTTGTTATTATTCCTTTCAGATTGTTTCAAACTTGCTTTTTTGCTACATACGTAATAGGGCTTACGTTAACTAATTAAGAAAAAGCACAAATATATAGATAAATATACTTCAGAGCTACTGATCCATCGTTCTGCCTAATTAATTAAATAAATTCAACATCCTCCCAAGGATAAAAATGAATATATTCTGTCACCGGCCCATCAAGTTTATATTAGTCTAATCATAAATTATAGGAGTTCGATTAAAATGTTCGACTTTATTTTCGAAATAATTGGTACTAGGTGTGGTTTCTTTAAACATTGTACGCTTCCTTAAGCGATGTATAACATAGACGTGAAATTAAGACTGAAAGTGCGATGAGATAGAATCTAATATATAACGTGTATAATTTTGTAAGGTTGAATAAGATCGATGCCTGTATTATCTAGCTACTAGCTAGCTAGTTAATTGCCATGGTGTTATCAATCAATTTACGTACCTGTTCCTATGTTAACAGGTTTGATTAGTTTGGTAAATTATATTTTATTAATTTGTTTGGTAAATTCTAATACATTATATATATGAACAAGTCACCATCATTGATATTAATTGCGGAATGGATCCATGCATACACCTGCAGGCTTCTAATTTGGACCCGTAAAATCATTGCCATAAAAAATGTAAGATGTGATTTCAAATTCTGGTCCTCTATATAGGTCCTATATATAAGACACTTTCAGTATGTTTCATACAAACCAAGAAAAACCTTACATTTTATCAATTCTTCTATAAATTCAACACTTTTCTAACTTTACCCCAGTTAATATATATTATATATCATGAGAACAAAGTCAATACAATAATAAATTAATGATTATATTATTCATCCAAATGAACATTTTTTATCAGCCTTATAAATTGGACTAAAAATTTTCTTCTGTCTTTATCCTATATATAGGACCAAAGGAGTATATACTTTCTTTTGTAGCTTCAAGGCCTAGTTGGGCATCCCCTTCCAGCCGGATGCTCTCCTGTATAAACCTAACATAGGAATGGAGGGGAGGGAAGTATAAATCTTCTCCTTGTTTGGAATTTGTAATGGAAGCGATCTCTAATATATAATTGATAACATTAAGAGGAGAAAATTACACTTATTTTCACTTGTTTTTAAAAATAAAATGGTTGGTGAAGCCAGGGAAGAGCACCTCCACTTTGCAACTCTTTTTCTTTTCTTTACTTTTATTATTATTATTTTTTGTACATACACGTGATGGGGCTCATATATTATACATACATATATCTTCCTTCTTCTATACGATTTCACTTCCTAGTATTTCTAGTTTCAAGTGTACGCATACTAAAAGAATCAGAATATACACAATCGAGAAATTGGAGATTAGAATATATCCTTCTTCTTCTTCTTTTCTCTCTTTTTTTTAAATAGTCTAGGATATGACACTAATTTTTTTAAATAATTAATGCCACCATAAAAAATTACAAATAAATCACCTTAAAGTACCACCTTTATCTATTTCCAGGACTAATAATTTTAAAATGATAAATAAAAACTTTCGATAATATTTAATATTCAAAATATAAGATTGGTAGATAAACGAACTCTTATCTTATAAATTAGTATGTCCTACACTGGGATAAAATACCAAAAAAAAAAAGTAAAGTAAAGTAACATTGTTTAATTCGTTATACCATAATAATTGTATGTGGTAATGTTCCTAGTAAAAAGAGAAAAGTGGGTTCATATTTTGAATGGACGAGTGTAGAAAAATGAATCTTTTAACCAATAATCAAGAAATATTCTTTAACATATGCTGAAGAAAAAATCAGTGTGGGTTTCTATACGAGGGGACTTAATCTTCTAAAATACTTTTGAGCCAAACAATTAAAGCCAACTAGATAAGAAAGAAACTAAGAAGAAGTTTTAGATTTCTCTGTTAGATTTCCCAATTAGATAAGTGATCTAACGATATTTAGATGATTTTTCATAATTAAATTGGGATTCTTAATGCATTTTTTGGGACATTATTGCATTATTAAGCACTAATTTGAATTAGGGGCATTTGTATTGAATTAAGTGAAATTAGAGGCAAAATAGTCATAATTTATTAATTATTCATGCAAATGATTCTTGAACTTTTGATACTACATTATGTTTAATCTTACATTGTAGGTGTTAGAGAAGAAAATGAAGATTTTTAAGGATCAAAATTAATGTTTTAAGGACTGGGGAAAATTACAAGAAAGGCCCCAACAATTTCTGAAAAGTGGAAATCAATGAAGAAAAGGGCTAGAGAAAAAGTACATAAAAGGACGCAGTGTTTTTGGAAATCACAGGTTTACCCAAAAAATGTTTCAAAATTCTACATTTTAATCCCTCCACAAAACGTTTTACACTTTGTAGATTGGTCCCTGGTCGAAACTTGCATTTTGACCAGGAACCAATTATGTTCAACTAGCTCCAGACGCGACAAAAACAGAGGCGAGATTGGAGAGTATATGATATAGTGCCGCGACAGACCCAGGGGGCAGACCTTCGATCCTTCCTTCCTCCACCTTCCATTTCTTCACCGTCGCCAGCGACCTTAGCTTCCTTCACCGTCGCCGGCGACATCCCCTGTAACCATTATCGACAGTGAGAGCTGCGACCTCCATTGTTGCAGAGTTCAGAGCGCCGCGTGAGGTCAGATCGGACTCTTCTCCACCGTCACTTCTTTCTCACCACAGTCCATTCCCGCCATCCTCGTCTTCATCGTGTTTTCACCACCACGACTGAGACCATCACCGCTGGCCTTCCTCTGTGCTAGCTTTCATTATAGTCGACCATCTTCATACTTCTACCATTCCATCCCAAGAACCCACGGCCCTCTTTCTCTCTTCCATTAAGTCCGTCAATTTCAACTTCTAGATTTGATATGCTCATGCGGGGTTCTCCAATTTCTATGAGTGGCTGATTCCTTTGCTTTTTGGGATGGATTAAGTGGCTTGAGTTTCAGAGCTTAAATAGTAATAGGAGAGTTTATCTTGTTCAATCTATTTTTATCTTATTTAATTTAGATTTCCTAGTTTTAGGAATATTGATTTGTATTGTTGAGACTTAATTTACCCGTTTGGATAACTTCGTGGATTGAACCTATGTAATGGGATTTAGGTTTTTGTAACTTGTTAGATTTATATATATATATATATATTTTTATTATTATTATATGATATTTTTCTTATTCATTCGATGATATTTATTGTTAGATAGTATAATTAAATTGGATTAATTGAGTGGCGTGTTATCGCATTCATATCAAGAGGAAGCAAGTTGCATTAGTTTAATCCTAATCTTACACTAAGTGGTTTTAAACAATATCTCAAGAGGAAGTGGTTAGTTATGGTTGTAGGAGCTACTATTAATTGGGAATATTAGACTCAAGTGGTATCTTGGGGTTTTTCATCAAGACTTAGTGAAAATTTACTCATACATTTAATCGAACTATGATAGTCACTACTCCATTTCCAAGAGCATTCATTCATACCCATTTTTATACTCATTCCATTTTATAAAAAAAATACCAAAAATAATAGTTTAGCATCTAATTAAATTGCATTCTTATTTTAGTTCATTAATTTGAAAAGCCAAAACCAATTTTTCCCCTTGTTTTAATTGCATTTGCATGGCATTTAAATTACTTAGGATTCAATAAAAGGCTCATTGAGAAGAGAGAAGATCATAAGTTTGACTGTACGCAATCCTTAATTAATTTTTTATTGTAGACCTCAAGACTAAAGACAAAAAAAGCCCTCATCAATAAGCTTCAAGTGGGCCTATTTCTTGTTAACTTGTAGACTGCTCTTATATTGAATATTTATCTACGTTTAGGTTTGTGTGAATTATTAATTAGAAGCTCAGAGACTATGGCAAATTATTGTGTAAGTTTAATTTTATACTGTGAGGATTGTCAGATCAGTGGCATCTGGAAGTGGTTGTGTACTATTATCATGGAGGTATGTTGGAGAAGAGATCAATGCAAGATTGGCACAATCTGAAGCAGAGATCCTTCATGAGGCTATCAAGGAGAAGAAAGGAAACGAGGAAGAAGTCATTAGGATCTTGACCACAAGGAGCAAGACCCAGCTTGTTGCAACCTTCAATCGCTACAGAGAGGCCCACGAAACTTCCATCTATGAGGTACCAGCAGAATAGGCTTTTTTTAACTTAATCCCGTTTTGTGATTAAACAAAGAGTTTGCTTTTTCTTTAGAAATTGGTGGATGAGACATCAGATGGGTTGTTCTTCACTTCTTTTTTACTTTTCATATAATAATACCCAATTTCTTCCAAAGTTTTAGAGGTCACATAATTATGGGCATCAAATCTAGATCAGTCGGATCAAAATTGGATGATGATATAGATTTAACGGTACCTTATTTTTATTGTTTATATTTATGATTTTTAACAAATATAAAAATCTAAAATAAAAATAATATTTTAACTATGACTCCGTAAAAATTGAATTTTTTATTCATAAAATTACAAATTAAAACTTAATATCTTTATAGGATGATGGAAGTCTCATCCATCACATGTACATAAACAGCACATGCTGCAATGCATCTCATACATCAGCATTTCAATAATCAGTAGGTGTTGACAAAATAATATAATTGTGAAAGACATATATAATGGGCCTAATATTAGATCTTACTCACTCTGCTCCTAAATATATGCTTCAAATACCCGAATTATATTTATCAACAATACAATTAAAATTAGTTAAGAACAATAAATATGTACTACGTTTTTTTTTTCAATTATGCCCTTATTGCAAAGAAGATACGTGAGATAGACAACAAATACAACAAATACAACAAACTAAGTTAAAGGGTGAAGTTGGAAAAATAATAATAAATGTTGAGACAAAAATGAAAAAAAGCTTATATTTTGGAATGGACCTATTCTCATATTTAAAACTTATATTTGGGGAAGTAATTAATTAGAAGTAGTTAGCAGCTAACCTTTTTTTAAGAGCAAAGACAATTGTCAAATGGGCTGAGGCTGACATGGTAAGAAACTGATTTTATTGTTCCATTATGTCTCCGATCGAAACTTATTCCTTTCAGATTACTAGGTTCTAATTATAAGTTTATTTTGACCAAAAAATTTGGTCCTCTTTATATGTCCAGTTTCATATAATAAATAAGATTGTGACAATTTTACTCATATTAATTGCACCTATAAAGATAGAGAGAGAGAAGAAACAGTTAAAAAATACTCAATCATAAATGAGGGCAAAATTAAAATTTTACCACATAATCATTGTGTCAACTAACTTTTCTTGGTATGTGAGCTTTGGTCAAAGTGGACTTATAAATAGAATCAGAATGGTATGTCGAACATGCATGCATGATGGCTATGTCATGCCTCTAACGTAAGATGAGGCAAGTTAACAATTCTCTAGTCCTTATTACTTGTATAAGACATCAATTAACAATTGTATTTGGTCCTTTTTATAAAGCACTTACTGATCGAACCATATTTTGATATGTTATTTCATGATTAATTTGGGGTTTAATCATGTTAATTGGGTCAAAAATATATTATTTATGATTAATTTAGATTAATGAGTGATTACATGAAAAATGTGTAAAAAAGGGTAACATTGTCATAATTATTGTAATTACTCTCCATCATTGTTTTTTAGGAAGATTTGATGTTGGCTTGATTGGTTTAAATTATAGGTGTTTGAAGAAATTGAATCAAATTTGAAAATAGAAGTTTGGGCTCAAGTTGTAAAAGTTTCAGTTTATTCCCTCTACAAAACTTTTTAAAAGTTTCACTTAGGTCCCTGCATAAAACTGTTGCGTTTTGGACAGATTAGGTCTGACTTCTTCATTGAGCTACAACAGATCCGAGAGAAAAGGAGAACACAGCACCGCGAAGAACACCGAGCACCTTGATCCTCTTCACTTACATCCGCCTTCCTTCTTCCTCTCGCTGGTGGCATCATCGACCACCAAGTCCGCCGGTGAGCTCTATCTTCAACCACTGCTATTCGTTCTTTCCCTTCCACCACCGTCTCTCATCAACTTCACTGGCCAGGGCTGGCGAGCGTGAAAACAGAGCTCAACAAAATGAGCTGCAGAAGAGACCATCGATATAACACTGAGCATGTACTAAAATATATTACAACAGATATAACACTGAGCAACTGATATGAAATACTCAGACATATGATGAGGTGCTACCGCTTAGCGTTTTGCGGAAACGGAGAGCATGTACTAAAAATTTGAACAACAGATATAACACTGAGCAACTGATATGAAATACTCAGACATATGATGATGTCTGACGTATACTAATATATATTACAAAATCTCCCGAAGGAATTATTCATGTGATACAGTAATACAAAACTTTATAATTACAGTTCTTCTGTGTAACTATACCCTTTTTCGCCAAGCCCTGGATAGACTTGGGACATAGAACCTAACTCAGTTAAATCATCCCATTTGGCCAGGCTGGGTAGGTCTAGTGGAAGTCTCACCGTTTGGGTGACCGATTGATCGAACCACATAGACGACCCTTCTAGTTTAAGCACCAAATGATATGAAGTAACTTTATTAGATTCATGCCATAAGGTAGGTTCTCGTTGACTTTCTTCCCGCATTTCCTTTGACCGGTGCCTTCTCACGGCTCCGTCTCATCGGCATATATCTATAGCTCCGTCCCCGGGTGCCTCCTCCGGTTCATTAACCGAATCCTGTCTAATCATACAGACTGAGGTCCAATGCCCATCGGACCTCAGGTAACGGTTAACCTCATGTTCATGTAAACAATATATGTATGAAAGGTATTCATGACATTTTCGCAATAATCACTACAAAAGCCCATAACAGATGTAGGAAATAATCAATATGTAGGGCCATAACAATACACGCCCCTACGATATGATGTTTGTTACCCCAGTCTGCACACTCTCCGGTGCCACGATGGCCTATCGTGTCCAAAGCACTAAGGAAAACTCTCAACGGCGTTAACAATACCATAACCCGTATATTCATGATTGCATTTAGGGCTGAGCAACGGGCGGGCGGGGCTGCCCCGTGCCCTAACCCGTGTCCCGCCCGTTTATTTTACACGGGTACGGGGTGGCCCGTACCCGTGGTAAAACCCGTTTAACCCGTCATAAACGGGTACAGGCAAACACGGGCGGGTTTCAACGGGTACTGGGTTCCCCGTTTATACCTTCAAGTTATTAAAAAAGCAGAACCTACCAGAAACTCAGAAGTCAGAACAAAGAGAACCAAACCAAACTGCATCAAAAAAAAAAGAACCAAACCAAACACATCAGAGATAAGATGACGGGATGAAACAAATCGAAGACGTCGTTGCTGTCAATGGAACTGCCGAGTGAGGAGGGGAAAAAATGAAGTTCATGGATGGTTGAGAGCTGCAACGCCAGATTGAAGATGAAGATTCAGAGAGGAGGGAGAAAAGAGGGGAGGGGAAGCGGCGAGATCCCGTCGAAAAACCGAGAGAAGAGAAAATTAGAATAGGTTAGGGTTTTTTTAGTTTTGAGTTGCAGATTGAAGATGAAGGAAGATTCGGAGAGGAGAGAGAAAAGAGGGGGGGAGGGGGAGGCGGCGAGATCGTGTAAACTAAGAGAAGAGGAAATTAGAATTAGAATAGGTTAGGGTTTTTTAGTTGAGATTTAAAATTTTTAAATTTATAAAATTAAAAAAAGGTTTCAGGCGTAAAAAACGTTCCAATATTTGGTTCCAGGAGTCGAATCACAATCCTTATGCTGAAAAAACGCAATCATTACCACGCCACCAAGTTCCAGTATTGAAATATTTGTTTAAAAATTAATATATTATAATGTAAACAACATATATAAAAAATATACATATATACAGGCGGGGAACGGGCAGCCCGTGCCCTAACCCGTTCCCCGCCCCGTTTAACATATACGGGTACGGGGCAGCCCGTACCCGTTACGGGCCCAATCTGGGCGGGCTTAAACGGGCCAAAAAGCTACGGGGCACGGGCGGATCCGTGGGTTGCGGGTATCTTGCTCACCCCTAATTGCATTTAAAATAATTGAGACAGCATCTTAGTACAAGAACACAGCAATCATATATGAGTATACAAAGAAGCATCGAGTCGGTGTTACAAGAGACGTCGCGAACGTACCTTCGTTGAGGGTACTTCGGCACGTTTTACGAAAAACAGCGGTATTTTGACAGCGGCCCAATGGCGGTACAACAGCGGTACGACAGCGGTTCAATTATCTCAGATATCCTATAAGGATAGTATCTATCAGTTTTTAGCATTATAACATGCATTTTGGGTAAAAATTACCATTTTGCCCCTGACCCCCTAATCGGCGGAATTTCGCCAGAGCTTCGCTACTTTGACCCTATCTCTCCAGAATTTTTGACATATCTCTTTTCCCAGTATATTTTTGAAATAAATACCATATCTACCCCTAAACATGATATTTAAACTATCGGGAAATTTAAAGATAAATCTAGCATTTCTACTATATCTACTGAAAGAACTACCGAAACTAAAGACTAGAGACCAAAAAACTTACCCAGGGCTCCGCTAGAATTTCTCCGGGCTCTTCCTTCTCTCTAACTTCTCTCTAGATTTCAGTTTCGGGGTGAGAAGAAGTGAAGGGTGAAGGCCTATTTATAGCAAAAGCGGTTGGCATTTTAAATAACTCAACTTCGGTCTTAAGTTTTACTTTAACGAAATTCATTTTTGGTTGTTCGATCAATCACTAACACTTTTAAATTCTGAGTATACTTTTTGATTAGTAGTTGGATATCAAGATTTATGGTCTAATTAGATTCCCTAGTTGCACTAAACTTATTCTTCAACGTTTGCAAAAATGACCTTCACTGGTCTTACTTTCGAGGTTAAATTATGTGGGTTCCAGATAAGTCCTTATATTTTCTCCAGGATTTCCACATCTTCACAACCATTCCAATTTGTACATATTTTAAGTTTTCTTTGTAGACATGGATTTCAAACCATTATCCATTCTACCTTTGGATTCCAAACCATTATCCATTCTACCTTTGGATTCAAAACCATTATCCATTTTACCTTTGGATTCCAAATCTTTATCAATTTTATTTTTTTTATTTTTTTTATTTTTTATTTTGAATTTCAGCACTTATTTAATATTTTTTTCTAATTCATTTATCTTATAATTTAATCCTATATTATCTCATTAATTACCTGATTAGCCACTTACTAATTTTTGATAATTTTCTTAATTAGGATAAATTATTATCTCACAACTATTTTACTTACATTGGTATTTCATATCCCATGTAAAATATTAAAAATCATGGGGTCATAAAGTGCTTTTAATATTATTATATTTATGCATCTTTATTTTTCGGGGAAATAATCCCAAAAATTTCTAAAATTAAAGATAACACACTTCCTAAGTTTTTGTCAATAATTGAGGTCATATAGTATTTATCATAATATTTTCAGTCTAATTTATGCCCTAATAAAATGTATTTTTAGCCTTCTGGCAACTTATCTCTTTAATCTTAATAGAGTCTTTCTAAGGTAATAGGACAATAATACTCATTATTAAAGACCTTATATTTACCCATTTTAAATAGGTAATATTGTTTTAAAAGAAATATTGAAGGAATTTTATTTATAGGATAATCATCCGGGTATTAAATATCCGGGTATTACAGTTATATATTTGAATTTCCTAATTTTAATATATGATTATGGAACTGATTAATGTTAATTATCTCTGTTAGTTTGAAATTTATAATTGAGTTTAGATTTTATGGTGTGGAGATTATATATGTTTGAATTTCTTGGTGGTAGTAATAAAGCTATGTTGATTAGCGTGGTATTGTCTAGTTAATGTGGTTGATTTGTACGGCTAGTTAGCACTCAAATTAATTTAAGAAGACTCATATTGCATTATTCAAATTTCAATTGCACATTAAGTGGTTTCAAACCATATCTCAAGAGGTAGTAGTTAGCTGTGGTTGTAAGAGCTACTATTAATTGGGAATATTGAATTCAAATGGTATCTTGAGATTTTTCTTATTAAGACTTAATGAAGTTTTGACTCCCATACTTTTCGAGCGAGGATAGCTATTTTCTAAATAACCAAAAGCATCCATCATTAAATCCTTCTAATAAAAAACATTCTTCATTATTTTCCAAAAATACCAAAAAGAATAGAAATAGTTTCTTTATATTTCCATGAATTTTAATTTAGAGAAAACCAATTTCAAAACCCCTTTTCTAACCATGTTTTTAACACTTAGTTTAACCTAGGGAATTCAAAATAAAAGGCTCCTTGACAATCCAGAGTTATTTGCACTATATTGCATATTAATTCGTGGTAAATTGTGATTTGACCCTGAGGCGATTAAAGTTTTTGTCAAATCACTTTCTTGTTTCCAAAGCGCATTAATTATTTTTTTCCATGTATGCCCATAATTAATAAGGGTAGTGGGTGAAACTAATAATTAATATAATATTAGAGTTTAGTGCAATTAGTAAGAGTAATATTGGAAGTTACTTAAATTTTAGAACAATTTTATTGATTTTAACTGTTTTTATTAGTTTGTAATAATTGTTAGTTAGTGTCATATAATAAAGACCAGAGGGAATACGATGAAATAATAAACATGATAAACCAAGGGAATTATTTAAAATATATAGATTGCTCCAAATTATTTATTATTGATTCATTTTGATTTTATGATGGAAAGAAGGGGCTCGATGGGCAAGATAAGCTCCTCCTCCTCGTCATTGTCGGAAACCGGTTTTGGTGCCTATCCTTTGGATAGGCACCACGTGCTTGGCGCATTTGGGCCGTCCAGATGCGATTTGGACGGTCCGGATTTTATTTTTTTTAACTGCTACTTTTTGAATAAAAAAATCATTTTTTGAAAAAATATTAGTTAAGAGATTATCTTTATTTTAGATTCTCTACCCATTAAAATAATTTTTTTTAAAAAAATAGAAAGTAAAAAAAAAAAAAAAGAGCTGGACCGTCCAGATCTGATCTGGACGATCTATGGGAGAGGAGCTCCCCCTACCTATCCAAAGGATAGGTAGGGAAGCTGGATCCGTCATTGTCGTTGGTGTAGATTTTAAATTCAATTCAGTATACATGTTGGGGCCCTCTTGTATTGTAACATCCCATTTTAAATTATTATTATTTTTTTCAATGGGAGAGGAGCTCAGTTCCCAAAACATCAACCTATCCAAAGGATAGGTAGGGAAGCTGGATCCGTCATTGTCGTTGGTGTAGATTTTAAATTCAATTCAGTATACATGTTGGGGCCCACTACCTATGAAGACGTACTTTCACGGAAGAACGTGAACTTCAAAAGCGGTTCGTCGGGCGGTGTAACGGCAAAGAAATCGTAGATTCTGATATCCTATAAGAATAATATCACCTTTATTAGCGATTTGACACTATAACTGGCTTTTTAGGTAAAAATTACCATTTTGCCCTTCTCCCCTAATCGGCGGAATTTCACCAAAGACTTCGTTACTCTAGTAAATTTTCTTCCCGAAATTTTGCCAGAACTTCGACGCAACTATGATTTTCGAAAATAATGACTAAAATAGCCCTCCCATATGATACCCAAATCATACTTAAAATTTAAAGGCTATTCTAACAAATTTTACCCTTACTTTTAAAAAGAACTGCTAAAGTTCCAACTTTTCGGCGACTCGACCCCTACTATGTTTTTACCTCTTTAGGCACATTTTTCAATGCAATGAGGCCTAAAAACAAGCATAGGAATCTTATCACCTACTTCCTAAATCTAACTAACAATTCTACTAACTACCGAACTAAAGACTTAAAAGCTAATGGCCAAAAGACTTACCCGTTGAAGAATTCTGCAGAGCTTTTCCCGCAGCTTATCTCTCTACTTTCTCTCTCAAGAAATTCGGTCAAGACAAGAAAGAAATGGTGTGAGGATTTCTCAAGGAGCATGCCTCCTATTTATAGACTTTGGTTAAGGCTTTGTTTGGAATTCCAAATGTAAAGAACCCATTAATGCAACTTGAACAAAAAGTCACAAACTCCACCTCACCCCCTTTGGTCGACATCTTTGGGCTGTTTGGCAGCCAAGGATTGGCCAAGAAGTGATGACTCACCTCACTTTATGGCCGGTCAGTAGTATTTCTCGATCGGTACCCGATTCGCGTAATTTCGGAGAAATCTCAAAATTCTAGATTTAGAACTTTGAAGACCTTCTCTTTCTCATCAATAATATCTATTATAACTTGAATTTTGACTTTAGACGGGGTTCCAACCGTCTATTTGAAGTTTCTCGAAAAACGTGTCCGTACGCGTCCGGTGTCGAATCGGTTCGGAATCATCAAGCTCTAGATAATAATTCACCGATTCCAAATGTATTTTTATAATTATAAACTCATCCCTAGATGTTGAGTTATAATTTATTTCCTTATTTTTCCCAAAATGTGACTAGCAAAGATTTTCCCTATTTCGTCTTATTAGGACAATGTGCTACGGGTCTCGGAATTGACTTAGGAAGAGGTCACTTGAAGGTAAAAACTCACGATCAATATTTTACCTTGACTTTGGAATTCCTATTCCTGGTTCCCTAGATAGGATCTGTTTCCTAAATATAAGATTACTATTCATGCTTTTTAATTATATTATATAATAATCAAAATTTTGCAAAATATCAAGATATCAAATTTTGCTTCTTATCCTCAAATTCTTTGGCCAATTTTCGGCAGCCTTTTTTTTTTTTTTTTTTTTTTTTTTGTAAATGTTTTTTCAAGAATTAATTAATTACTTAATTCAATTTTTATTCCCAAGTTTGTATTATATGTATAATGTATTAAATATGCTAATTCTGACCTCTAATTTAAAAACTACTAGTTGAAAGTTGGGTTTGGTTCTAAATATAAGATCCAATCTACTTTATCATCCCATATTTTTCATTTTTTAAAACTATCCCTATTTTATTTATTTTTTTGGTCAAGGAAAACTATTCGAATTTAACTAATTTTTTTATCTACCAAATTAGTTAATTAAATCTTAGATTAAGGATAAGAGATAGTATATGTTTTTTTTTTTTTAAAAAAAAAAAAAAAAAAAAGGGGGGGGGGGGGAGCTCAGAGAGTTGCAAATATGATAAGGTCTCTTCTGCAAGTAATAATTAGGGATATTATTCAGAGACTGTGTGTGTGTGTGTGTATTCATGTTCTAGCTAGTCTAACTATGGTTTTCGGTCTTATTATTGTGGCCCCTTCTCAAAATTTCATCATTTATGAATGGAGATCATGTAATTATTGTTCTCAAAATTGAAGAATTGATCATGCAGGATGAAGTTCTCTAAAAGGATGTAAAGGAATACTGAAATGAACACTCAATGAAGTTATAAAATAAGATTTTGTGATTAGTAATATAAAACATTTAGTTTTTTTATAGAATACAATAACATTGTATGATCATGTTGTTGTTGTTGTTGTTTCCTGATTTTACCGTTTATGTCGTATCACCTGCTCAATAATCCACCTTGCTATTTCTTTTTCTTTTTTCCTTTTTAAAAAACATTGTCTGCACGTGATGAGTATATATATAATACATATATTACTTCTTCTATACGTTTTTACTCGCTAGTATTATTTCTAGCTTCAAGTATACGCATCTAAAAAGAACCTGCAGAATCAGAATAATGTGATAATTGATGGAGAGTTGGAATAGTATCGTTATTTTTTAAAATAGGCATTTAAAGGATTACAAATAATTTATAAAAAACAAAAATTATACAAAGGACTCGCCTTAAAGTTTATAAATTTATTGATTTCTATGCATAACAATTTTAAAATGATGATACTCGTAAATAACTTTCAATATTTATTAGTTATTACTCGATCAACATATGCGAATGTTAGATAACTCTTTATCTTATACTATAAGCTAGTGTCCAATACCATGCGATACATTAATTGTAAATGTTTCCGTCTACCAAAAGAAATGATTGTATATGTTCCTACTCCTAGACAGCTAAAGGAGAAAAGTCGGTTCAAATTTTAGATGGACAAGTGGAGAAAAATGATTCTTCAAATTCTAGAAGGGGACTTAATAATTAAGCTTCTTAAATGTACTTTTTGGAGGCAAATAAGCCAACTAGATAAGAAACGAAAATTATTATTTTTATATATATATATATATATAAGAAACACAAATTAGCAAAGTTTTAGATTTCCAGTTAGTTTAAAATTAAGAAACTTGATTTTTTTTTAAAAAAAAAGCAATTTCTTGCTAACGAAATAAAATTTTCGTACAATGAAATTCTTAATTTTTTGGTCTAAATTGATCAGCTGTCATAGCCGAAAACACGGCTCCCTGTAATTTGTTCAATTCTTTTTGATCCGATAATCCAATACAGTATGCTTGAATGTGCATCGTCAGGCTTCTGTCCACTTTTTCTTCTGTCTCTTTGTTATTCCTTCTGATTTAGATGGTTTAAATCAAATTTTAACAATTTATTTTAAAATGTATGAAAAATAATTAAAAATATAAAATAAATAAATCTACATCATTAAAATTTAAAGCAATATATATATAAAGATAAAATAAAAGTTAAAAACCGACTTGTTAAAGGGGGACGCGCGGGCCCATAAAGAATATTGTAATTGTTATAAAAGGGGAAAAAATAATTATCAGGGGCAATAGATTCGGGGGCCGGCTACAGTCAGCTGCCGTTTCCATCCTCTTCCGTCCTCTTCCTTAGAAATTGCTTCGTTTTTTATGTAAACGGTGAAGCTCTGCCCTTTTTTTATAAGATCTTGACAAATACTAAAAAGATCTTTAGGATCTTGACTAAGTATTGAAAAATACTTCATGATCTTGAAAAAATAATTCAGTCTTGACTGCTACTAAAAATATATTTGAGGATACTGACTGGTACTAAAAAAGTACTTCATAATTTTAAAAAATTATATTAGGATCTGGAAAAAAATATTTCAAGGTATTGAATTTTTATTTTTTCAAGGTCCTAAAATAATTTTTTAAGATCATGAAGTATTTTTTCAGTATCAATCTGTATCCTCAAAAATATTTTTAGTAGCAGTCAGTACCTGAATTATTTTTTCAAGATTATAAAGTATGTTTTCAGTTCCAGTCAGTATCCTGAAATAATATCTTTTTAGTACCAATCAGTACTTTGAAATATTTTTTTGAAGATCCTAAAATATTTTTTTAAAGATCATGAAGTATTTTTTGGTACCGGTTATTCCGAAATATCTTTTTAATACCCACCAGTACCCTCAAATATATTTTTTTATAAAAAAGGCAGAGTTTCACTATTTGCACCAAAAACGACGCAATGCAGTGGATTGTAGCCGCCCCTTAGATTCGTTGGATGGATATATTTGTGGGAGATTTATCTGTTTGTCCGAAATTTCCTTTTCTACCGAAACATACGCAACCACATTATCACTCCCAATTATACAATATTTAAAAGAATAAAGAGCATTAAAGAAATATTATTTGTCACGTCTTCCTAAAAATCAGTTGTATCATCACCATCAATATTAAAAAAAAAAATACTTAAAAAGTTATAAAATAGTATATAGTTTTTTTTTTCGAAAAATAGTATATAGTTCACTAACAGAATCACATCTACATAAGTGCCTAAGAGTTAACTTCAATCATATCATTAGCTAGACAGACACATGCTTAACTTGAAATGATTATTTTAATCCATAATTAATTAAAAATTCTTGGTTAATTTCCCCATTGTAAAAGGGGAACATGTATCTATCTGCATGGGGCGCTCATTCCATCTAGGCGGTCCAGATAGGGTTAGACGATCCAAATTTATTTATTTTTAATTTGATTATTTTTAAATAAAAAATTATTTTAAAAAAATATTAGTTAAGAGATCATCTTTATTTTTAGATTCTCTACCCATTAAAATAATTTAAAAAAAAAAATAAATAAATAAATCTTAACCGTTCAAATCTCATCTTGACGGTCCAAATGGAAGGAACGCCCCTTGCCTATTGATGAATGGATTTTTCTCTTTCTTTAGCCTTGGGGTCCACACTCAAAAATAACCAAGGATTGCGTATAGACAACCCTAGGATCGTTCTCTCTCTCGAGGAGCCTTTTATTGAATCCTAGGTAATCTAAATGACATGAAAATGCAATTAAAACAAGGGGAAAAAATAGGTTTTGGATTTTTAAATTAATAAAGTAAAATAAAAATGCAATTAAATTAAATGCTAAACTATTATTTTTGGTATTTTTAATAAAATGGAATGGAGAATGAATATGAATTATGAATGTTCTTGGTAATGAAGAAATGCCTATCCTTGCTCATAAAAGATAATGGAGTTAAAATTCATCAAGTTTTAAGATCAACCTCAAGATAACACTTGAGTCCAATATTCTCAATTAATAGTAGCTCCTACAAACATAGC
Source organism: Acacia melanoxylon (assembly GCA_019022615.1). Lineage (NCBI taxonomy): Eukaryota > Viridiplantae > Streptophyta > Magnoliopsida > Fabales > Fabaceae > Acacia > Acacia melanoxylon. The sequence continues at coordinate 7,752,979 of JAFJYJ010000011.1, forward strand.
TAACCACTACCTCTTGAGAAATTGTTAAAAACCACTTGATGTGTATTTAAAATTGGAATAATGCAACATGAGTCTTCTTGAAATTGAGTACATAATGAGTCCTCAAAAGGCACAAATCAACCACATTAACTAGACAATAACACGCTAATTAATATAATTTCATCGCAAGCACAAGAAATTAAAACACATATATTTTTTCACATTGCAAAATTCAATCTCAACTACAATTGTCAAACTAACAGAGACAATAAACATTAATCTTAGTTCCAGAATTTATACACAATAATTCCTAAAACTAGGTAATCTAAATATATAAATCTGGACTAATCAAATGATAAATTAACTCCCTTTTAAAGCTTTGAACTCAAGTACACCTCCTCATCTCCAAGAACCCAAAAGAAATCAGCCACACATTGTGTTAAAATACCCAAAGCTCAGTGTCTCCAAAACTGACCAACTAAACTAGCTGGAATGTGAAATAATGGAATTGAGTGAAAGGTGGAGTTAATGGTGGAAGGGAAAGAATGAATGGTGGTGGTTGAAGATGAGGGATGGAGGTTCCAGAAAGTCAAAGATGTTCAGGCGTGAAGGTCCAAAATCGATGATGAATCCGGATGTTCGAATGCAAAGCTCCCCTGGGTGTGAACGATGGAAGTCCGAATGTTTAGTTCTTGAGCTCAATCTCGCCGGCGAGAATGAAGAAGGTGATGGCGGAGTGATCCTCGCCGGCGAGAATGGGAATGAAAATCCCAGGTGGTGAAGACGTCCGAAGTCGAAGCTCTCCTGAGTGTGAACGATGATGAATGATAATCATCCCCCAGCTCGCGGCTACCCATTAAATTTCTTTCAGCTGACCTAATTCCCAATTGGCCAAAACGATGTGTTTCAATAGGGACCTAAGTGAAAAAGTAAAAAGTTTTGGAGTACGGACCAAACTGAAACTTTTAAAACTTGAGTTTAAACTTTCATTTTCAATTTTGATTTAATCTTTTCAAGCATCTACAATCAAAATAATCATCTAACATCAAATATTCTCATTAAAATCAATGATTAAGAGTAATTACAATTTCTTTGACAATTTTGGCCTTTTTAGCCCTAATTTAATATATTTACTCTTAATCTCAATTTATCATAAGAAACACATTTAAAGCTCAATAACTATGACAAAATGCATTAAGAATTCCAATTTAATTACCAAAAATCATGTAAAAATATGGTTCAATCACCTATCCTTTTAATAGGTAGGGAAACACGTTCCTGTTCCTATAAAAGGAGGTCTGCACTCGTTAATACTTTGAAGCAAAGCAAATTAAGAAACATACAGATATACATATCACTATCAGAGAAACAAAGCCAAGAAGTTAGTTTTTTTAGAGTTTGTTATCAGACCTATATATCAATGGCGTCACAAGCAGATCAGCTGAGGAAGATTGGAGTGGAAGGGTTTGCTCTGATAGACAAGTACTATGGTCCTCAGAGACGCAACAACGTTGTCGTTCCTAAAGAACCGGCTCCGATCGTGGTTGTCAACTGCAACAACAAGCCAAAATTTCATCATCAACCTCGTTGGGGAGGTAATAGATTCCTTAAATCATCTTAAACCTTCCAACATATGTGGATTCATACTTTTATCTCATCATCTAGCTAGTTTTCAAGAGCAATATTGTATCATATGATGTCTGTATATGTATCACATATATATGTAGTATGTAGCCATAAAAAGGAGCTCGGAGACCTGCAAATTTATATATGCGCCTTTGTGAAGGTCTTCGGAAGCTTAGGACTGAGTCTGATGTACTACTTACTACAGACTAGATGTTATATTAAGGACTCGCGGTATTATATCCTTATCTAGATCTGTATTGTTTAGTATGTGTGTACTGTAACTTGAGTGGAAGTTATGTGAAGTTCTCTTCATCATCTAATATCTGCTAGCCCCTTTCTCTCTACACACACTACGGTCTCTTGCTATTATTTTTTTATTTTACTTTTTAGTTAGGACTTTACTGTCATTTTCCCTAATACGTATATGTCACACGGACTTCCCTCATCTTTCTTGTGTTTCCATAATTTTATCATATATAAAATACTTAATTAATTTCTTCCTCAATCTCTAATTGAATTAATTAAAATCATAATGCCTCCGTTGTCGTCATTTTTATTCTTAAAAAAACTGACCATTCACCTCAAAATTGGGCCGGAGAAGTTACAAGCCGAGGTAAAGAAAAATGATCGAACTCATTTAATGTTTCCCTTGTCATAATGAATTAGTGTAAACATATATGGAGGTTCTTTATCTCTCAATGTCAGGAACATTCTCATTTCATCTTACAAGTTTATTCAATAAATTGAGTTTTACTCCTTGAAATTAAACTGGCTGGGCACAAATCCACAACTTAATCCAAATCTAAGTCAAATTTTCACCCACATTTGATATCTTAACAATCTTTTCCTCTAGTGTGGGTCTATTATTAACCACACAAACAAACTCGCTCCGCGCGTTTTCCAAAGGGAAATCAGATTCATCTGGTGTGTTTTTTCGTCTTCCGGTCCATGAAGAATCGGATATAATTTGAGCTAATAAGAAGGATCTGCCACTAGATTTTTTCCATTATTCTTCATGTTTTTCCTTGTCTTATATCTTCTCCACCGATATCAAACCTAAATGATGATGAGCACTCACTTAATCTGAGTTTGAATCTTAATTTGGAAGCTTTATCATATTTTCATGACAGTCAGATACCGGCTGGCCACACCTTCATCTTTCTAATTATTCTGCGTCCTCAAGGGTTGGAGGATAAGAATATATGTTCCTTTAATTTTATCGATCAAAGCTTCAGAGCCTAATTAACCAAATCAAATATAATCTCTAAAAGATCACTCTACAATCATTAATTGATTGTTATATATGTATTGATTCCAAATGAAGAAAAATGATACTGTATTATATGATTCCCAAATGGATCAGTCTTTAGTAGTCCCCAAGGATATATATGACACGTCTGATGAATTAAGCATTACCTGAGAAATATTCTCGGCTCATCGGGCTTTATTGAGCCAACACGTTTATGAGTGATTACTACTTTTTCATATTTAATTTAGTTAGAGAGAGGGGAATAATGTTTAATTAATGTTGATTATTGTTCTCTTTACTTTTATTTCCACCTTCTCCCGTAAGTTTATGCGATTACTAATGATTAAGGAATATATGTTCCTTTTGTGAATCAACCTTGCTTAACTTTTGGACAAAAGAAAAATATGATGCATGAATGTTTTTTTTGGGCCACCAAATTAAATAAACAATTATTTAAATTAGATCTAATATAAATGGACAGATATATCATATATTTGTTTCTTTTGTAGATGTGACCGGCTGCTATAATCTGGTAAGCACGCATGATCTCATAATTCGTATCCAGATCTTCTCTCTTGTCAGCCTCTTCATATATGCAAAGTTCCACTTCCTATAATGGTGGCTTCATTTTGATAGAGAATGCCATTTTTCCCCTTGAGATAAAATTTATTACAGTTCTGGAAACGCCTATGGATAATCCTTCTAAAAATGAAATTCAATTATTATTAGCAAATATGTGAATGTGAAATAAAATGTTATCTCAAGACTGTAAAGGGAATGGTACTAAAAACGGGTAAAGGCAATAGTTCAAAGTGTAGTGAATCAAATCAAGGTTAACTCAAGATCAAACCGGTCATAATTTAAATAATATTTAAATAAAAAAGGATTAATCCGCAAGTATGTATAACATTCCTGTATAAATAACACATCATCTAACAAAACATAGTTACTAAAGCACAAATTTGATATACAGTTATTTTTTACAAGCTAAAAATGATATCATTTCAAGCTCAATAAGAAAGGAAAAAATATAAAATTCAACCCGATCGACTATGTCCAAAACTCTTGACCCAACCAGTCAAATGGTTGGTTCACTAATTTGATCAAATGATTCAAGTTAGGTTTTAATCATACCATGGAAAGGGGAAAAAATTCTGGTGGGAGGACCAAAACAGAACTCAGTGGGTTGCGTGGAAAAAACTGATTAGGCCCAAGACAGAAGGGGGTCTGGGTTTTCGAGATTTCATCAAGTTCAACAATGCTCTTCTAGGTAAAACAGCGTGGTGACTTTCACAAAACCCGACTGATTTATGGGCTCAAGTTCTCAAAGGGCTTTATTTCCCCAATGGCTCCTTTAATTTCTTGATGCTAAAAAAGGCCATAGAGCCTCATGGTGTTGGTCAAGTATTTTGTAAGGAAGAGATTTTCTAAAAGAAGACTTATGTTGGCAAATAGGGAACGGGAAATCGGTACGTGCATGGAAGAAGGATCATTGGATTCCCATCTTATCTACTTGCAAGTTAAATACGGCAGATGAAGCTTTAAAGAAGTCCAATCAAAGAGTGTCATCACTCATCTCTTGCGATGGAGGGGATTGGGACCTAACTCTGATTAGGTCCCACATCGATGACCAAACATATGGGCCATCCATGCAATCCCAATCCCCCGGGTCCCTTATGAAGATCGATTGCGGTGGAAACTAACAAAGAATGGCAGCTACTCAGTCAAATTGGGCTACCACCTCACGGGAAGTAAGCCCAATGAACAAACACTATCTGCAGGTACCACAGCCCATCTATCAGGTGACATCTGGAAGAAAACTAGAAAATAAAGGTGCCCCCAAAATTGTTAATTTCATTTGGCGCGCCCTGTCTAACACCATTGCCACTAATGCCGCGCTAGTTAAACAAAGGAGGGGGAACTCAAAACTATGCCCCATATGCCAGTCTTCAATAGAAACCACGGAGCATCTCTTCTTCCATTGCCCTTGGGTTCGGTGTGTTTGGTTTGGATGCAGGTTATCCATTAATTATGATCTGAGTAAAATTCAAAGTTTTCAACAGTGGTGGTTGGAAATTATGGACCCCCATGGAAGTCTCACTGATTTTGATATTGCGCACATCAGCTGCTTGTTATGGTTCATCTGAAAAGGCCGCAATGATAAATTGTTCAATGAAGCAGATCCGGATCCCACTGCTGTGATTGAGAGTGCAGCCCGTTCACTAATCGAGTTCTGGAAGGTGCGCCACACTGAAAACATTAACAGCGATCCCAGTATTTCCACCAAACCAGTTGTTTCCTGGGCCTCTCCTCCTGAGCATATGTTGAAAGTTAACTTAGATGGGGCATTCCAAGACTCTTCAAAGTCGACTGCCATTGGTATTATATGCCGTGACCATTGGGGAGAAATGAAATGGGCTTTCGTTGACAAGTTTAAATCCATCTCAGCATTCATGATCGAAGCACTAGCACTGCAAAGAGCCCTGATGATTGTTCAAGATCTGGGGAACAAAAATGTTATTTTTGAGACTGATTGTCAAACTCTAGCGTGCTGCCTGGAAAAAAGCCAACCTCGGTGAGTGGCAGTCTTGTGGTATTATTGTTGATATCCTTGGAACACTTAAGTCTGAACCCAGCTTCTCAACCCATTTCATCCCTCGTCTAGGCCTCTAGGGAACAAAGCAGAAGACCTGCTAGCTGCATTATCTTATAAGGGGTGTGCCCAACCGGGTGGGTAGAAATGCCCTCACCCCCTTTGTTTCCAGTTCTGGTTGAAGATGCAAAGAGTTCCAAGAATATCTTGAATAATACACCGACACTACATAGGCTTGAAGATCCTGGTTCACTGATCTTAGACTTGCTTCGAGTGTTATTACTTCGAGTTTGTCTTCTGTTAGTGTTACTTTCTTTTCCTTTGCTTTCATAGTCTTGTCCCTCTGTTTATTTTCGATTACATCTTAGTGGCACGCACTGCCCTATTAGTCTTGTAATATCGTTTTTCTTCCAGTAATGAGAATCCATAGAAGAGTTCCAAAAAAAAGGGGGGGGGGGGGGGGGGGTGGTTCTACATTCAGAAGAAAAGGATGATTCAAAATTCATAGCAGCAAGTCAATATATAATCGAATAAGGAGAACAGAAAGTATTAGTGGCACTGTACTTAAAGATTTGCTTTTTTTTTTTTTTTGTGTTTTATGGGTTATAAGTTTATTCTTTTCATATTGTTTCAAATATGTTGCTACATCGTCATATAGCTTACGTAACTAAGAAATCGTAAGATGGATTATAAATGGATATATTCCATTGTGTAAAACTCTATAATTGAAAAACAAAGTTCAAATCAAGTGTCTCTTCCCTTGTTAGTTTTTAGTTTGCAAAACTATAGCCATGGAAGAAAATACTTGAAATGAGTATGTAAGGTTCTCATAGTTTTATCCAAGCTGTTAGGGGTTTAATTATTAACAACCCCTTGTGTTATATGTAGAAAATTTAGTTAAAAAATTGTCTACTTTTTCGGTTTGTAAACCCCAATGAACTCATTTATCATTATTGTTGAATTTTAAAAGCATCAAAAGTTAATTTCTTAAAAAATAATGTGTATAAGCTACAAACGTGGAAAGTATGAATAAAAAGAAATTGAATAAAAATTGAATAATTAAAAAAATTAAAAAGAAGAAGACAATATAAAGCTCCATACAGACCTTGACGTGTGATCCTTTGAATATTAAACAACATATGCATATCTTTCTACAAAATTTGGCATATATTTAGTATATATTAAATATGCGAACGATATATATACAACTTGCATCTTGACAGGAAAACAAATTGCTTATTAATGATCAATTAGCATCCTATACTAAGGCATCCGAAAGAAAAAAATGGAGTAACTTTACGGTGGGTGGTTTCCTTGCTACAGTATTGTATATATGGTACATGTTCCTAACTAAAGGGCAAAAGGTAGGTTCAATTTTAAGACAAGTGGAGAGAAATTATTCTTGAAACCAATAATGCAGAAATATTCTTAATTATTATATGCTAACGCAAAATCTGATTGCGTTTATCTATAGATGGGGACCAGAACTTTTTATTTTGCTTAAGGGTTGAGGGACAATTTTATTCTGAAAGTTTTCACCGAAGGGCAATTTTACTTAGGAAGTTTTTTTAGGGGCAATTTTGCCTTGAAAATTTTAAAACGGAAGCAATTTTTTTGTGACTGTTATCTCAGTTAATTTTGACCGTTAGTTTCGTCCACGTATCATTCACATCATTTTTATTAAAGTGCAAATTTACTCTAAAAGTTTTAAATTTAACTTCAGAAGGAAAAAAAAAAAAAGGAAGTAGATGACACATAGATTTTCCCTAAAATAAAACATCCATCCCTAAAATAATTCATAATCAAGAGTAAACTATTCTCCAAAAGTAATATTAGATTAAGGATTAGAGATAGTATATGTTAACAAAAAAAAAAAAAAAAAGGGGAGCTCAGAGAGTTGCAAATATGATAAGGTCTCTTCTGCAAGTAATAATTAGGGCTATTATTCAGAGACTGTATGCGTGTGTGTATTCATGTTCTAGCTAGTCTAACTTTGGTTTTCGGTCTTATTATTTTGGCCCCTTCTCAAAATTTCATCCTTTATGAATGGAGATCATGTAATTATTGTTCTCAAAATTGAAGAATTGATCATGCAGGATGAAGTTTTCTAAAAGGATGTAAAGGAATACCGAAATGAATACTCAATGAAGTTATAAAGCAAGATCTTTTGATTAGTAATATAAACATTTGGCTTTTATAGAATACAACAGCATCGTTTGATCATGTAGTTATTGTTGTTGTTGTTTCCTGTTTTTACCGTTTATGTCGTATCACCTGCTCAATAATCCACCTTGCTATTTCTTTTTCTTTTTCCCTTTTTAAAAAACATTGTCTGCACGTGATGAGTATATATATAATACATATATTACTTCTTCTATACGTTTTTACTTGCTAGTATTATTTCTAGCTTCAAGTATACGCATCTAAAAAGAACCTACAGAATCAGAATAATGTGATAATCGATGGAGAGTTGGAATAGTATCGTTATTTTTTTAAATAGGCATTTAAAGGATTACAAATAATTTATAAAAAACAAAAATTATACAAAGGACTCGCCTTAAAGTTTATAAATTTATTGATTTCTATGCATAACAATTTTAAAATGAGAAAAGTCGGTTCAAATTTTAGATGGACAAGTGGAGAAAAATGATTCTTCAAATTCTAGAAGGGGACTTAATAATTAAGCTTCTTAAATGTACTTTTTGGAGGCAAATAAGCCAACTAGATAAGAAACGAAAATTATTATTTTATATATATATATATAAGAAACACAAATTAGCAAAGTTTTAGATTTCCAGTTAGTTTAAAATTAAGAAACTTGATTTTTTTTTAAAAAAAAATCAATTTCTTGCTAACGAAATAAAATTTTCGTACAATGAAATTCTTAATTTTTTGGTCTAAATTGATCAGCTGTCATAGCCGAATACACGGCTCCCTGTAATTTGTTCAATTCTTTTTGATCCGATAATCCAATACAGTATGCTTGAATGTGCATCGTCGGGCTTCTGTCCACTTTTTCTTCTGTCTCCTTGTTAGTCCTTCTGATTTAGATGGTTTAAATCAAATTTTAACAATTTATTTTAAAATGTATGAAAAATAATTAAAAATATAAAATAAATAAATCTACATCATTAAAATTTAAAGCAATATATATATATATATAAAGATAAAATAAAAGTTAAAAACCGACTTGTTAAAGGGGGACGCGCGGGCCAGTAAAGAATATTGTAATTGTTATAAAAGACGAAAAAATAATTATCAGGGACATTAGCAGTGGCGGAACGTTGTTATGGCCAGGCCCCGACTGATTTTATAAAATTTGTTAAAATATATATGTATTTATTATATGATATTTTATTTGGCCACAAATTTGGCCCCATTTAATTTTTTATCTTCTCGGTAAAAATAATGTTTTTTTATTACTCATTAGGCTGTGAGAGAAAAGTAAAATTCTTGTTTGAGATTCCGAAAAGATTAGTATCATCTTATATATTGTTTTGATTTATAATTATATATTATTATTTGTTTGTATTTTCCAGGTTATTTGATACTATCTAGTAAATACTCCATCTGGTTCTTATTTAAGGAACCAACTAACAATTCTCACAAGTCAATAAAAACAGTTGAGATCATTAAATTTGTCCTAAAATTTAAGTAATTTTCAATATTATCCCTATTAATTACACTAAACTCTAATATCATATTAATTATTACTCTTTCTTTTCTCCAAAAAAAATGTAATAATTAATTTTTATTAATTATTACTCTCACTCACTACCTTTTTAATTATGATTATACATGGAAAAAAATATTTAATGCTATTTGGAAACAAGTAAGTGTTTTATAAAATGAACCAGATATACTTCTTAATTGGTGCCTTATAATAAGAATTAAAGAGAGTAGTTCAATATGTTTATTTTTTGGGCCGGGCTAAAAAAAAATTCTGGTTCCGCCACTGGGCATTAGATTGGGGAGCGGCTACAGTCAACTAGAGCTATCAATAAGGGCTAGGGCCTGCCCTTTAGGGCCGGAGTAAGAAAAACACCTGTTTTTCAAAGCCCGGCCCGAGAGTACCAGGGCCAGGGCCCGAAAATTACTATTCCAAATTTTAACTATTTTTCCTCCACTTTTTTTTTTAAAAAAATATATAATTAGTAAATTACAATACGAATCATCCAATAAATAAGCACAGTCACTAATTCATAATCAAAAGCAAACTATGTTCACAAATAACTCACATAAAACATAAAAAGTATATCACTAAGCGACATTAGTACGATAACTATTATTGTCGTCATCTTCGTCACTATCATCGATTTTAACGACATTTTATTGTTCTTCACTTTGAGTAGTAGCCTCTAGCTCATGAGTGTAAGAATATCATGAAATTCTTCTCCCGCATCATGAACATATTCATAATCTTTATTTGCAACAAATAATAAATCTAATCCTAAAATTAGAGTATAGTTATTATGTATTTGTAGTTAAATGGATAAATAACTCTATAACAAATACAATATATATATAAATTAATAAATTTAAAAAGAAAAGAAAAAAAAAAAAAAAAAAAAGCTATAGTGATAAGGGCCTGCAGGGCCGGCCCGATGCCTTCCAGGGCTGGCCCGTTTAATCTTGAGGCCCGTCAGGGCCGGCCCTCTAGGGCTAATTTCAAATATCTCGTCCATTTTTTAAGCCCGACCCTTAAAGGGGGGGGCTTAAACGGCCTTTGATGGGCCCGGCCCGTTTTGTCGGCTCTATAGTCAACTGCTGTTTCCATTCTCTTTCGTCCTCTTCCTAAAAAATTGCGTCGTTTTTTATGCAAACGGTGAAGCTTTGCCCTTTTTTTAGGGTACTGACAGGTATTAAAAAGATACCTCATGATATCGACTCAAGATCCTGAAAAATACTTTATGATCTTAAAAAAATAATTCAGGGTACTGACTGCTACTAAAAATATATTTGAGGATATTGACTGGTACTAAAAAAATACTTCATGATCTTGAAAAATTATATTAAGATCTGGAAAAAAATATTTCAGGGTACTAAATTTTTATTTTTTCAAGGTTCTAAAATAATTTTTCAAGATCATTAATTATTTTTTCAATACCAATCAGTATCCTCAAAAATATTTTTAGTAGCAGTCAGTACCTTGAATTATTTTTTCAAGATTATAAAGTATGTTTTCGATCGCCAAGATCCCAAGTATCTTTTTAATACCAATCAAGACTTTCTGAAATATTTTTTTCAAGATCCTAAAATATTTTTAAAAAAAATCATGAAATATTTTTTCAATACTAGTCAGTATTCTCAAGTATATTTTTAGTACCAACCAGTACCCTGAATTTTTTTTTTCAAGATACTCAAATAAGTTTTCAAGATCATGAGGTATTTTTTAGTACCGGTTATCCCAAGATCTTTTTAATACCCGCCAGTACCCTTAAATATTTTTTTTATAAAAAAGGCAGAGTTTCACTATTTACACCAAAAACGACTCAGTGAAGTGGATTGTAGCCGCCCCCTTAGATTCGTTGGATGGATATATTTGTGGGAGATTTATCTGTTTGTCCGAAATTTCCTTTTCTACTGAAACATACCCAACCACATTATTACTCCCAATTATACAATATTTAAAAGAATAAAGAGCAATTTTTTTTTTCCTAAAGAAATATTATTTGTCACGTCTTCCTAAAAATCAGTTGTATCATCACCATCAATATAAAAAAATTACTTAAAAAGTTATAAAATAATATATAGTTCACTAACAGAATCACATATACATAAGTGCCTGAGAGTTAACTTCAATCATATCATTAGCTAGACAGACACATGCTTAACTTGAAATGATTATTTTAATCCATAATTAATTAAAGATTCTTGGTTTCCCCATTATAAAAGGAGGCCTGCACTCGTTAATAGTTTGAAGCAAAGCAAATTAAGAAACATACAGATATACATATCACTATTATCAGAGAAACAAAGCCATCAAGTTAGTTTTTCTAGAGTTTGTTATCAGACCTATATATCAATGGCGTCACAAGCAGATCAGCTGAGGAAGATTGGAGTGGAAGGGTTTGCTCTGATAGACAAGTACTATGGTCCTCAGAGACGCAACAACGTTGTCGTTCCTAAAGAACCGGCTCCGATCGTGGTTGTCAACTGCAACAACAAGCCAAAATTTCATCATCAACCTCGTTGGGGAGGTAATAGATTCCTTAAATCATCTTAAACCTTCCAACATATGTGGATTCATACTTTTATCTCATCATCTAGCTAGTTTTCAAGAGCAATATTGTATCATATGATGTCTGTATATGTATCACATATATATGTATGTAGCCATAAAAAGGAGCTCGGAGACCTGCAAATTTATATATGCGCCTTTGTGAAGGTCTTCGGAAGCTTAGGACTGAGTCTGATGTACTACTTACTACAGACTAGATTTTATATCAAGGACTCGCAGTAGTATATCCTTATCTAGATCTGTGTTGTTTAGTATGTGTACTGTAACTTGAGTGGAAGTTATGTGAAGTTCTCTTCATCATCTAATATCTCTCTACACACACTACGGTCTCTTGCTATTATTATTATTATTATTTTTTAGTTAGGACTTTACTGTCATTTTCCCTAATACGTATATGTCCCACGGACTTCCCTCATCTTTCTGGTGTTTCCATAATTTTATCATATATAAAATACTTAATTAATTTCTTCCTCAATCTCTAATTGAATTAATTAAAATCATAATGCCTCCGTTGTCGTCATTTTTATTCTTAAAAAAACTGACCATTCACCTCAAAATTGGGCCGGAGAAGTTACAAGCCGAGGTAAAGAAAATTGATCGAACTCATTTAATTTTTCCCTTGTCATAATGAATTAGTGTAAACATATATGGAGGTTCTTTATCTCTCAATTTCAGGAACATTCTCATTTCATCTTACAAGTTTATTCAATAAATTGAGTTTTATTCCTTGAAATTAAACTGGCTGGGCACAAATCCACAACTTAATCCAAATCTAAGTCAAATTTTCACCCACATTTGATATCTTAACAATCTTTTCCTCTAGTGTGGGTCTATTATAAACCACACAAACAAACTCGCTCAGCGCGTTTTCCAACGGGAAATCAGATTCATCTGGTGTGTTTTTTCTTCTTCCGGTCCATGAAGAATCGGATATAATTTGAGCTAATAAGAAGGATCTGCCACTAGATTTATTTCCCATTATTCTTCATGTTTTTCCTTGTCTTATATCTTCTCCACCGATATCAAACCTAAATGATGATGAGCACTCACTTAATCTGAGTTTGAATCTTAATTTGGAAGCTTTATCATATTTTCATGAGAGTCCGATACCGGCTGGCCACACCTTCATCTTTCTAATTATTCTGCGTCCTCAAGGGTTGGAGGATAAGAATATATGTTCCTTTAATTTTATCGATCAAAGCTTCAGAGCCTAATTAACCAAATCAAATATAATCTCTAAAAGATCACTCTACAATCATTAATTGATTGTTATATATGTATTGATTCCAAATGAAGAAAAAGGATACTGTATTATATGATTCCCAAATGGATAAGTATTTAGTAGTCCCCAAGGATATATATGACACGTCTGATGAATTAAGCATTACCTGAGAAATATTCTTGGCTCATCGGGCTTTATTGAGCCAACACGTTTATGAGTGATTACTACTTTTTCATATTTAATTTAGTTAGAGAGAGGGGAATAATGTTTAATTAATGTTGATTATTGTTCTCTTTACTTTTATTTCCACCTTCTCCCGTAAGTTTATGCGATTTCTAATGATTAAGGAATATATGTTCCTTTTGTGAATCAACCTTGCTTAACTATTGGACAAAAGAAAAATATGATGCATGAATGTTTTTTTGGGCCACCAAAATAAATAAACAATTATTTAAATTATATCTAATACAAATGGACAGATATATCATATATTTGTTTCTTTTGTAGATGGGGCCGGCTGCTATAATCTGGTAAGCACGCATGATCTCATAATTCGTATCCAGATCTTCTCTCTTGTCTGCCTCTTCATATATGCAAAGTTCCACTTCCAATAATGGTGGCTTCATTTTGATAGAGAATGCCATTTTTCCCCTTGAGATAAAATTTATTACAGTTCTGGAAACGCCTATGGATAATCCTTCTAAAAATAAAATTCAATTATTATTAGCAAATATGTGAATGTGAAATAAAATGTTATCTCAATACTGTAAAGGGAATGGTACTAAAAACGGGTAAAGACAGTAATTTAAAGTGTAGTGAATCAAATGAGGGTTAACTCGAGATCAAATCGGTCATAATTGAAATAATATTTAAGTAAAAAAGGATTCATCCACAAGTATGTATAACATTCTTGTATAAATAACACATCATCTAACAAAACATAGTTACTAAAGCACAAATTTGATATACTGTTATTTTTTAAAAGCTAAAAATGATATCATTTCAAGCTCAACAAGGAAGGAAAAAATATATAATTCAACCCGATCGACTATGTCCAAAACTCTTGACCGAACCAGCTAAATGGTTGGTTCACTAATTTGATCAAATGTTTCAAGTTAGGTTTTAATCATACCATCGAAAAGGGGGGGAAATTCTACATTCAGAAGAAAAGGATGATTCAAAATTCATAGCAGCAAGTCAATATATAATCGAATAAGGAGAACAGAAAGTATCAGTGGCACTGTACTCAAAGATTTGCTTTTTGTTGTGTTTTATGGGTTATACGTTTATTCTTTTCATATTGTTTCAAACATGTTGCTACATCGTCATATAGCTTACGTTAACTAAGAAATCGTAAGATGGATTATAAATGGATATATTCCATTGTGTAAAACTCTATAATTGAAAAACAAAGTTCAAATCAAGTGTCTCTTCCCTTGTTAGTTTTTAGTTTGCAAAACTATAGCCATGGAAGAAAATACTTGAAATGAGTATATGTAAGGTTCTCATAGTTTTATCCAAGCTGTTAGGGGTTTAATTATTCACAACCCCTTGTGTTATATGTAGAAAATTTAGTTAAGAAATTGTCTACTTTTTCGGTTTGTAAAACCCAATGAACTCGTTTATAATTATTGTTGAATTCTAAAGCATCAAAAGTTAATTTCTTAAAAAATAATGTGTATAAGCTACAAACGTGGAAAGAATGAATAGAAAGAAATAGAATAGAAATTGAATAATTAAAAATAAATAAAAAGAAGAAGACAATATAAAGCTCCATACAGACCTTGACGTGTGATCCTTTGAATATTAAACAACATATACGTATCTTTCTACGGAATTTGGCATATATTTAGTATATATTAAATATGCGAACGATATATATACAACAAGCATCTTCACAGGAAAACAAATTGCTTATTAATTATCAATGCATTACTTAACATCCTATACTAAGGTATCCGAAAGAAAAAAAAAATGGAGTAACTTTACGGTGGGTGGTTTCCTTGCTACAGTCATTGTATATATGGTACATGTTCCTAACTAAAGGGCAAAAGGTAGGTTCAATTTTAAGACAAGTGGAGAGAAATTATTCTTGAAACCAATAATGGAGAAATATTCTTGATTATTATATGCTAACGCAAAATCTGATTGGGTTTATCTATAGATGGGGACCAGAACTTTTTATTTTGCTAAGGGTTGAGGGGCAATTTTATTTTGAAATTTTTCATCGAAGGGAAATTTTATTTAGGAAGTTTTTTTATGGGCAATTTTGCCTTGAAAATTTCAAAACGGAAGCAATTTTTCTCTGACTATTATCTCAGTTAATTCTGACCGTTAATTGACTAAATATGCTGAGTTGACAATCCACATATCATTCACATCATTTTATTAAGGTGTAAATTTGCTCCGAAAGTTTTAAATCTAACTTTGGGGAAAAAAAATGAAGTAGATGACACATAGATTTTCCCTAAAATAAAACATCCACCCCTTGGCGCACAATCTTTGGACCCTGACACTCACTGAGGGCTGAAGAACGATGCACTTTTAACTAAGTGGAGGGAAATAAAGAGAGGGCTAAGTAGAGAGACCCCACGCCCTAATTATACTACCTCTGTGATACATATTTCTTTTAATGACGAAGTATAAAACTTCAAAACTAATCAATTAAACTCCTTAAATTAGTATGTACTAACTTTTATAGAGGGTAATTTTGAGATTTTATATGACCTTAACTTATCAGTAATTTTGCATAAGGAAATCCACTTGGAGGTAATTTTGCATAAGTAATTTTGCCCCATAATAAGTAATTTTGCATAAGGAAATATATAACTGACCTTCCTTATGCAAACTTTTTTATTTTTTATGACAGCCGAGGATTTCCAATTAGTTATGATAGTATTTTCGTTCTATAAATGTTTGCATAAGGAAATCCTCGGCTGTCATAAAAAATAAACCAAACATATGTTTATATATTACTTCCTCTTGTTTTTAATGCAAGACCTAATTAGGGAGTTGATATTAATCCTAAGTGTAAGACATATTTCACATTTTTATCCATTGTTTTCAAATTAGCTTTGTTAAAATTTCCTCAACAATAATAAAATTAGTAGAGATAGGGAATCAAGGAAGAGGATGTTTTAGAGGGAAAAATATCATATTAACTAATTTAACTATCTTTCTTAATATACTCAAGATATTTAATTAGTTCTTACATTAAGGATAGGGAGAGTAGATATTTGAGATGTCTAATTCCTTTTTGTATTTCGGCCTTAAATATCGGAGGAAAAAAGTTCTCCGTAATTACTTGCCCAACATTGACAAAATTAATCGAACTCAATGAGGCAAACTGCAATTTTTATGACTTATATAAATATAGGGAAATACACTTCTCATGTTGTAGGAGAAGTGTATCCTCATGTCATAGATACTTCGATTTCCATGTTTGAGTTTTTTTTTTTTAAAGATGTGGGTCCCACCATTTTGTGTGTGTAGAAATCTTCTTCTTCTCATGCAACATGAGAAGTTTAAACCCCATAAATATATAGGACGGCTTTTCTTATAAGATATTTTCATATTTTATCTTCAAATTATGACAGAAGAAAAACAACAATTTGCTAAGCATTACTGAAATATCATACGAAATAGTTGAACTTTTATACTATTCGATTGCATTTTAATGTTTTTTTCCCCATTAAACTTGCTCTTTTCAATCAGATTACAAATGAAAATTATTGCGTGGCAGTCGTCGTAAATAAAGATTAATTGCAGATAGAGTGTTTGTCACTATTGCTCCATATATGGAATCAGATTCAGTGGTGTTCACTTTCAAAAGTGTTTTTGAAGATTTAATCGGGAAATACCGCAATAATTAATGAAGTTAAAAATATATAACTTCCACAAGGAACTTAATTTTATGAACATAATCTCCAGCCATTTTTTAACAGTATAAAAGAAACAAAACAAGTTAAGAAAACAGTTGGCTTGCAAAGGAAGAAAGAAATATTCTCCAATATTGGGGAATAAATATCAAATTAATTAGATTCACGACGTTTGCTTATGGGTGAAGAGTGAGATATTATCTATATACTATAAAAAGAGCTGAAATGAATTTGTTGTCAGTATTCATCACATTTGATTCTTATCTTCACCGAATAATCAAAACCCAGATCCCCATGATCACATCTTCATTACAATTATTGCGTGTGAATTTTAATCATACTTTTGTAGAAGATCATAGTCATACATATATACATGCATGCATGAGACCTCAATTTCTACAAGTGTTTATTTCGGGATTTTTACCAAAATAATACTTTTAAAAAAAATAATTACCGGATTGAAGCACATTGGAAAGTATTTTCCAAACTAATGCTCACGTCATTGATGGCGCATGGAGGATGTGCGGGACTAGCTGTGGCGCAAGAGAAATTTACGTAATCAGTGACGCAAGACAGGGTTACAGTACTGGAGGCGTGAAAAAATTTCACGCCTCCCATGAGGCGTGGAAATAGGTGGCACCACACAAGCCACAGAAGGCGTGAATATTATTCACGCCACCTGTGGCTTGAATAATAATCAAATCAGACCCACTTTCGTGGGTCTGATCCATATAAAAAAGAAATTAAATTAATATTAAATATAAAAAAATTAATATTAATATAATAATAATAAATGATAAAAAAAAGTGGAATAATTTAAAAAGCTCTACTTTATTTAATTTGAAGTCAAAAAAAAAGCATGGAGATGAAATAGCTCATTAAGAACGCCTTTTAAAAGATTACGCAGTACAATTTGGTTATAACAACTGATCCCAATACAGGGGATCTATATATTTATTATACACCTACAATTTGGTTATAACAACAGTATTGATTTTGGGATCTGTATAAAAAAGTGTACCGCGTAAAAGTGTTTCTAATAAGGTGTACCACGTAAAAGTGTTTTTAATAAGTTATACAGATCCCAAAATCAATACTGTTGTTATAACCAAATTGTAGGTGTATAACAAATATATAGATCCCCTGTATTGGGATCGGTTGTTATAACTAGATTGTACTGCGTAATCTTTTAAAATGCGTTCTTAATTAGCTATTTCAGCTCCATGCTTTTTTTCTTTTGACTTCAAATTAAATAAAGTAGAGCTTTTTAAATTATTACATTTTTTTATCATTTATTATTATTATATTAATATTACTTTTTTTATATTTAATATTAATTTAATTTAATTTAATTTCTTTTTTATATGGATCAGACCCACGAAAGTGGGTCTGATTTGATTATTATTCAAGCCACAGGTGGCGTGAATAATATTCACGCCACCTGTGGCTTGTGTGGCGTGGAAATATTCCACGCCACATGGGAGGCGTGAAATTTTTTCACGCCTCCAGTACTGTAACCCTGTCTTGCGTCACTGATTATGTAAATTTCTCTTGCGCCACAGCTAGTCCCGCAGACCCTCCATGCGCCATCAATGACGTAAGCATTAGTTTGGAAAATACTTTCCAATGTCCCACAAATTTTATTTCTATCCATTCTCAAACGTCCCGTTGGCTCTTTACCATATATATTATTATTTTATTCAAAATATCTAGATATTTTTTTCTTTTATTTTTTATTTATTTTTCTAAGCATAAAATATTTTATTAATATTTTTTTTTTATTTAATAATTTCGAATTTCTCCAATTAAAAATAATTATTTAAATTATTTTTAATTCATTTACTTTATACCTTAATTATCCCATTAATTACCAGATTAGCCACTTACTAATTTTTTGATAATTTTCTTAATTAGGATAAATCATTATCTCACAACTATTTTACTTACATTGGTATTTTATATCTCATGTAAGATATTAAAAATCATGGGGTCACTTATGATCCCAAAATAATACTTAATTTTGCCTCATTATTTTTCAAGGGAAATTATCCCAAAAATTCCTAAAATTAGAGACAACATACTTTCTAATATTTTATAAATATTTTACTACCTCTTGGGATTTATCATAATATTTTTAGGCCATTTAATGCTCTAAAAATATATTTTAGCTCTTTATCTCTCCTAATTTCCATAGTAATTACCTTAGAAAATAAGATAATTATTACTTATTATTTGAAACCACACGTTCACCTATTTTCAATAGGTATTATCTATCGAAATATAATATTCCAGATAAATAATTATCCGGGTATTACAATTCTTTTATATCAATTCATTCCTCTCAGCTGCTGCGTCCCCTGGTGAAAAAAATTCAATAAACCTAATGAATTGGTTCTGGTCAAAACGCATAGTTTTGACCAGGGACCAATTTGAACATTTTAAAACCTTTTTGGAGGGACTAAACTGAAATCATTTTGCAATTTTAGTTCAAACTTTTATTTTCAAATTTAGTCCAATTTCTTCCGGCACCTACAATTTAAAGAATTAATCTAACATCAAATATTCTCATAAAAGTAATTAATAAGAGCAATTACAATAATTATGACAATTTTACCCTTTTTAACACATTTTTCATGTAATTACTCATTAATCCAAATTAATCATAAATAATACATTTCTGGCCCAATTAACATGATTAAATCCAAAATTAAATCATGAAATAACACATCAAAATATGGTTCAATCAATTCCCCCACACTTAGACCTTTGTACTCCTGAATAAAGGCAATTGAGTACAAAATTCCAAGTCCAAATCACTAATGCATTTGAAAGATGATCAATTTCATAATTAGAAAGCAATGGATTAATTAATCAAATTCCTCAAGCCAACACCAGTGATAATCAAGCTATGTAAAGAAATTAGCTAACTACACAACTCTAAATATTAGAATGAAGCATAAGAGGACTCTCAAGGTATTATTAATGTTTCACTCATCTCACCTCATTGGAAAAATTTCACTCTAGCACACTTAATCAACACTTTACCATAAGCTTGTAACAACTCTAAAATCTCCACTAATAATAGCAATTAGTCAAATGAATCAAGAGGACTTAAAAGACTTGTAATGTTGGATGAAGGCTAAATGGAATGAATTGATTTGAAAAAAATGAATAGTTGATATGCAAGTCAAAGTTAATGACCAAATTCATAGCATCTAAATAACTTTACAAACTTTTGCCAACTCTTTTGAAAATCATGAACAAATGCCTTCTTCATTTTTTTTTTCAATCCAAATACTTTTCTATAATTTTTTTTTCTTACTTTCAATACCTTTCCTTTTTTTTTTTCAAAACTATACTCACTCTTTGTTTTCATTCTTTTCATATACATGGCATTTCAAATTATTGCTCAACTTTTATTGGCAATTCTCTTATGATTTTTAGAATACTATGAACACTATAAGTAATGACATGCATATAACATATGAATGGCTCAAAAGGGGTAAACAAATGGTAAATGAATGGTGGTTTGTGTTTGGATGAAAATGGTTTAGAATTAAATGCCTCTTTCATTTTCATCTCACTAACGCAAATACCATTTTGAAGAAGAGTTGAAACAAGTTCTAGAAGATGAAAAACTAAGAGAACTTACACACATGAAAAGAATTTAAGGCTCAAAACATTCTTCCAACAAGGTTTTTCTCCAATGCTCACTCTAACACAATCAATTGCATAGCAAGCTAATCACAAAACATCTACTTAACTATTTCAAGTGCTAGCCTTACAAATACAATTAATGAAAACATTGCAATCAATTAAAATAATGTTCAACTTTTAAATGCACTAATGATATATAAACTCTCTTTTTTTCCAAAATAAGGAGTAAGCAAAAATCCAAATGTGGGTTCATTTCTCTTTCCATTCACTTGAAAAGCAAAACATGGTTTTAAAAAAAATCGCCAAAACACTAGATCTCATGAAAGCTCAAAGAAGGGCATGCATTAGAGCAAGTCATTCTTGAAATTTTTTTGAAAAACTTTCTAGTTTAAGGCATTTTCTCATTTAAAAACAACCAATTAATTGGGGCTCAGAATGTATTTCCCTCCCCCACACTTAATCAACACATTGTCCTCAATGTAGAAAAATCACTCTAAAAAGATTGATAAACAAGTTGAAATTCAAGGTACAATTGTAATTAAGTAGGGTAGTGGCCAAAAAGATGCAAACCATACATAGGGGGTTCTTATCCTGCTTACTAAACTAAATTATTTCTACTCTTTCTACTGGATTGTGTCCCTCCCCCACACTTATATTCCTCATACAACAATTAAGCCCAAATAATCATAGGAATTAGGAAGAAAATAAGTGAGGAAAGAGACAACATTTATTAGAGAATCTTGAGTTGCTTGAAGAAGAAGTTCTCATCCTGGATGAGAATCATGCATTTATCTTTAAAAATATCTTCTCCCTCATTGATTTTCCTTGGTGGAGGTGGTTCAGGATCAATCGGAAGAGGTCCAAGAATATATGGTGGATGTTGGTTCCATCGAGGACCTTTCCAAGAATGTGCCTGTAAAGAAGACAAGCAACCAGCAGTATCCCATCCAAAAATAGAAATATGGAGAAGTTTCAAGTGAATTAAAGGCATGTTAAGTTCTAAACTCTCCAAGTAACTGTCGCATCCAAGGAAATCAATGACACTCCCATCAGTAGGAGTCAAGCAAACATTTATATTTTGAGGATTCTCTTGTGATAGCAAAGTGGAAGGTGTGGAATCCAACTTGGTGTTGGGGTACACCACATCAGCATTACAATCACAAGAGATGGAAGACAAGAGAGTGGAAGAAGAAAGAGAATTTTTCAAATTGGCACCACCCGAGGGTTCCAAAATTTCAAAGCAATCATTTTTCTTTTCTAAATCGGGTGGCAAATCACAAGAAGGTATTTGTTGGAAAGATTCACCAACATGCAAAATTTTATCAATTAAAATTTCAGAATCTTTGTTACCAACAAGACTGCAAGGAAGTAATCCAATGAGAATTTTATGCTTTTGGCATTCAAGGCTTTGATCTTTCTCACTCACATCAACAACATCGGTATCCATACAAGAGTCAACATGTTCACAATTGTCATGCTTGCAATCATCAATAGTATAAGAGGGTGCGGTATGATCAATGGTAGAATCAACCACTTCACTAAATGCTTTCTTTTGAAACTCAACAAGTAAGTGGCATTTTTCATGATAACAATCTACACATATTTGATATTCCGGACAAGAACATGAAAATATTTCATTCAATTCATCACAATCATCCCTTATACTATGAAGAGAAGCATTTTCAACAGTTGAAGCATCACACAAAGAAGTAAGAGCACAATCATCAACAAGTACAATTGAATCAATACTACTAGAGCTAATGGCTTGAGCAATTACATTTTCAAACATTTGAGGGGATTCAACAATAATTTCCTCATCCACCTCATTATCATTCAAATCATGAATTGCTTCATTAGTTAAAGTAGTAGGAGAGTCTACTTCTATTAGGATAGGATCATTACCAAATGGTAGAGAAGACTCGTCAATGCTCTTTTGTACTTGCTTCACTTCTTGTGCTTGTGTGAACATGGGAAGAGGATTTTCTTGGAAATTAGTCTTCAAAACTTGTGATTGCTGAGTGAGACGCTCAATTTCCTTTTCCATTCTCTCATTCTCTGTCTCTTGATATTCCATTCGTCTCCTTGTAGAGTCCATTTGATGGTCAAAGTTGGTCTTGTATGACCGCTCCTCATCTACAGTCTAAGTCACTTGATTTTGCAATTTTCTAAGGACTTCACGAATGATAGGTTTGGGAACTTCCACTTGTGAAGTGGCATTTGACGACTTTTGTGTAGGCAATTTTTTAAGGACTTCACGAATGGTAGGTTTTTTGTTTGGCACACATGGTTGAGAATGAGGTCCAGAAGGTGGCTCAAATGGGTTTAGGAATTCATGAGATGGATGACATGGTTGAGAAGTGGAATGGAATGAAGGAGAATGTTCATGGTATGGCATGTTGTTGTATGGTGGAGGATTATGAGAAGGCTCATAATATGGGTTGTATGGTGGTGGAGAAGGCTCATGGTATGATCTATAGGGTAGGTGTGGTGAGTGATTTTGTTGAAATAGAGGTTGGTGGTAAGGTTCATGATATGGGTGGTGGAATGGACCATGACATTCTTGACCAATTGGACTCTTATCTTGAATTCCCATGTTAGCTTGAATAGTCTGTATTGTTTGTAGAATGGAATCAATGCTTTGAGAGATGGACTCTTTGTAACACCCGTCCTAAATACTCCGTTTAATCGCGTACACGGAAGCATATTTTAAAATTTCACTATTCACGTATCATAATTACGGTGTATAATACTTAAAAGATTCTGTAGTTATACAACCGTTTTATACTTCAATAATAAATATCGATGTAAGTAAAAACTTTTTCCGTCTTGATCTACTCATCCGTGACCACCTTCTTCGTTCTTGAATCTTCTTATACTGTGGCCGCAACATTTAACTTAACCAAAAATATTCCGGGATTCAAATGAATCCCAGTAGTAACGTCAATAAACGCTCACATACCATGCATACACGAACATGCAAGACAACCATCATTATACAATCATCACATCCAACATTCGAACATTCATACAATATATAAATATACATATAATGGTAAATACATGCATGTAAAAAGCACACAAAGTATGCGAGAGAGAAGTTACTACTCGATAGCCTTTCCAATTCTTGATCCGGTACTCAATCCTTTTAATCATCTGGGATAAATATCGAGTCCTATATTTACATATACATGGACGACCGGATTATTATTTACCCAAACTCTCTATTTCCTTATTCTCGAATAAATTCTAAAAACTGGAAGAATTTTCAATTAACTTTAAAAATTCATAATTAATTGCATAGAACCCCAATTGGTGTTTCCAAAAATGACGTGTTCCTTAATATGTCTACTTTCATAGAAAAATATATTCCACTTCCAAATCCATGAACACTTTTCAAGATTAAATCATAAATCCTAATCTGTTTCCGAGAAAACGTCCAAATTCTTTGTCCAACTTCAAAAATCCATATCTGGAGTTCTAGGTGCCCGAATCAGGTGGTTCAAAAATCTATGAACTCCTTATTAAGTCTATTTTCTATAAATATTGGTTCCAGAATTTAATCATATGCCAATAATTCCCAGATTTCAAAAATATAAACGCTGTTCAGAAAACGTTCCAGAAAACGCTTCAGATTTCATTCTTAACTTCGAAAATTCATAGTAAATCCTCTAGAACTCCGATTGAGGTGTTTCAAATCTCTATTCGAAACTATTTAAGTCTAGCTTATGGTAAAAATAATCAACAAACCAATTAATGGCTGTATAATTCCCAGAAATTCGAAAAGTGAAAGCTATTTGAATCTGAAAACATGAATTTCCAGTTTTTCTGAACAAACTTTGAAAACTCACAACTGGAGTATTAGACGTCGGATTATTACATTCTAGTACTCATTGTAAAGCTTAGGAAGTGTAATTTCTTCTTACCAAATTTCACAATCAAAGGAAGTCGTTTGCTCGATCAAAACCTCGAATGAAACTTGACCGACCGCTTCTCAGAAATTTCCAGAACTTAGCTTACATGTAAGTTTCAAATACTCTTCTTCCTTCTCTTTCTCTTCAACTCACTCACACTCTCTATTTTCGTATTCTTTTCTCCAGCTATCTCTCTATTCTCATTCTCTCCTACTCTCTCGGACTCTCTTTTCGTATGCTCACACTCTTTCTCTAAATTGTCAATTCTCTCTCCCTCTCTCTCTTTTCACGCAAGCCAAAATGAAAATGGAAAATGAGAGAGAAGAGAGTGTTATTTGCATGCGTCGACCGTGAGTGAATAGAGAAGATGATTAATAATTTGGTAATGGGAGACAAGTTGGCCGCTAGTGAGAGAGCATTATCCGGAAAGAAAAATGAGAGATGAGTCACGGGAGATAAGATAATTGAGTGTTAATGTGAAATGAAGAAAAAT
Source organism: Acacia melanoxylon (assembly GCA_019022615.1). Lineage (NCBI taxonomy): Eukaryota > Viridiplantae > Streptophyta > Magnoliopsida > Fabales > Fabaceae > Acacia > Acacia melanoxylon. The sequence continues at coordinate 7,777,828 of JAFJYJ010000011.1, forward strand.
GAGTGCATGTGGGTGTCTAATGCGCTAGAAAGTGAGAGGAGTGTTTTGCCCTTAATAAGCATGTGAGCAATGCATTATCATGAGAAAAGAAAAGATAATGGCCGGATGATTGAAGCATATATAGTATGTGTGACTATATAATAATAATATATGGTGTGTTTCATACATTGCAATAAAATAATCTTAGTAGAGTGTGAGTGGAATTTGAGTGGGTATTCTTTTGGATGATAGTGGAAAAAGTCTTGGCCATACAATTGATAATTGAGAGGGGTTTATGCGTAAGTTATTCCATCCATAACTTTTGCACTATCTGAACACAAGAAAAATGAGTGTGTCGTATAAAATAGAAGAGGAATATGGGTGTAGTGGAACCTACACCAAACTACTCTTATTTGCTATTAAATCCTTTCCTTATTTAATTGCAAATATTAAATAGATGTTGGAAAATGATCCTTAGTACCATATAAGAATTTTTTTCTCCCTCAATTAGCTTCTAAAATCCAATAAATATTGACTCTAAAATTTCTAAGCCAATATTTGTTCTTCAACTATTTTTCTCTTGATGATTGGGAAAATAGACCTTAAATTTCAAATAGTAGCTTTAACGCTATTTTGACCCAATTTTCATAATTAATCTCCTTATAATATTTCTATATCCTCAAAGTATCATTTCATAATTTTTCCCAAATTTAAAGCCCAAAATAATTTTAATAATTATCTCAAGCTTTTTCTCATAATAAGCTTAAGACATTGGACTTTTACCGGCTTAGAAGCCTATTCATCTCAGTCTTATTTCTAAACTCCTTGTCCCAAAATTTGGGATGTTACATTACTCCCCCCGTTTAAATAAATTTCGTCCTCAAAATTTGAATATCCATACCTCGGGGAATTATTCTAGACTTTGATCAGTTTATCCTTTTCTATGTATGCTTACTAAGCACACAACATACTTTTTGCAACTTTCTTAATCAACTTTCTTAATCAACTTGTACCCAGGTGTATTGTTCAAACACAAGACTTACTAATCTAATGTTACCATGCTAGGCAACAAACACAAGTCTTTCAGCCTAGGGACAACGCCCTTATGCAAATTTGTATACCGGGTTTTACAGCCTCGAGTCTCTACACGTCCATCTTGTGTCTGAGCTTCTTCAATTAAAGCTTTCAGACTATTACTATCAGACCTACTTGATTCATATCTCTAGACCATTCTAACAATTCATGTTCCTGTATCAACATAGTCACTATTTGTACCACTTTTCATTTCAAAAACATCAGTGAAATCAATCACTTCAATGTTTTTCAATTCAAAATATCAGCAATGATAATTACATCATTACTTTTCAATTCTTCTATGTTGCCTTAAATTCAACTTTCTGATTTTCAAATACAAATATTCGAAATTAGTTCTGTGGTAGCAGTACATTTTCAAAATTTCATTATACAGAAATAGTTCTTCTATATTTTCAAAGAAAGACATATTCGCACGCATTGACTCAAGTTCAAAGAAACACATTCATTCTACGAGACCATATTGGTCGCTTCGTCACAAGCCGTGAGTTCTCTTGTCGAATTACCACACCCGGTTTCAACCGCTATGGCATTCGTGGTTACCCCACATTCTAGGGCACTACCTCCCGGCCTCGACCCGCGACAAGGTTACAACGTTCGAGATGATCCCCTCATCGGACTACCACCTCGGCCTCAACCGTGATGGCATCTAGGGTTACCCCTCATTCTAGGGCACTACCTCCCGGCCTCAACCGGTGATAAGGTTATCTTCATTCTTGATTTGAGATTATTCAATTCTTTCTTTCAAAATTCTTTGTTCAACTGAGCTTTATTAATGGCAAGCGATCCAAAAGCATTTCACATACATCTGGTAGGATCCAACAAACTAAGTATTTCTACAACAGTTTTTGGCCTTTTCCAGTTCTGTACTGCTTTCAAAACCACATAGTTCAAAATTCAATCTCAAATTCTGAGTTCTACCGAACCCCTTCTACGAGACAACATCATTTCATAAGTGACCATTACCTTGGTCTCAATTTCTATTGAAAACTTTCCATTCAAGAATTCAATTCGTAAAATTCAAAAATTCAATTCAAGTTAAGGTTCCACCAGATCCCTTAAATGAAACAACATTGTTCAAAAACAATCACTTCAAACTGATTTTTAATTCAGTTGAAAACATTCTATTCGAAATTTCAATTCAGAAAATTCACAATACAACAGGTGCATTAGTAACTTCAAAATTCTATCTTTTACACATACACTACTCTTGGCTACACAAGCCATTCATAGGACATTTTGTCCATTCTATAACTATCGTGCTTACCACGATTCCGCTGCGCACTCGATTGGTTAGCCCTCCGGTTAGGATTCTCGTAGGTAGCCATCATACATGTTGGCACAACATCTAATACCTTAAGGAATCCATCCACCACCAATATCTCTACGGTTATCTGTCCCAATCATAAGACATAACCTGTAGTTACTAAGGTTTTAGCTATCATACGGTTCCATCGAGGAACTAATTATCAACCATACACTCTAAGGGAATATTCTATAATCAAGATCTTTCCCCTAGGTTAGACCAATAGCTAACAACCCTCAAAATACCTCATCACATACAGGTATCATATCATAATACCTCAATTCATTCAAATCAATATGTACTATACTCTAGTACCATAATTCATTCAAGTCAATTCAAACACCTAAAGAATCACTCAACAATTATCTGATTCCTAGGTCACAATTCGATTGGTAGCAATCCCTCTGGATGCCTACTCAACACTTAGTTTCATTAACCTAATTCTGAAACCTCAACCATAAACAACAAACATGCAAAAATCATCATGATTTATAGCTTATATAATTCAGGTATTATCCTCAAATAATCCCAAACAACAATCCTCAAATTCATTATTCAACTCATAAAATCTTAATATCAGCTAAGCTGAGAAATCACATTTCCCAACAATACCATAATACATACTAGGATCATGATTCACAACTCCTAGTCTGATCTTTGAAACATTCAAGTAACATTCTCATAGTGTCACATTATCTCAAGGTTCTAATTCAACCTCATTCCTCAATATCACAAGGACATATTCTATGCATCATTCATTCACCTCAAAGGTAACATCAATGAAAATTTACAAGGTTCCTACTTTCAATTATTAAAACCTAAAGTGCAACCTCAATCACATTACAACCTAAACAATATTCTAGTTTAGATCGATTCAAGCTTATGCTCGTCTTTAACATATTCATTCTAATGTTCTCATGGCATCCCTAAGGATCACCATATTTCATATCCCAAGGTATTCAAACCTTAAATCGAAAGATTTCAAATTCCTATTCACCCATTCCGGGTTACTCTAACCGATTACTCTTAATCACGAGTTTCATCAATCCGGATCACAAGCCAACTTAGCATCAAATTCTCCGGAGCTCATATAATATATTTTTTTCAACTCATTATACTTCACGAATGCTGTTTCATTCTCTAAGTATAGTTCCACCTCTTCCCTTGTACTAGCATACCAACTAGTGATCGGGAAAAATTCTATTTTCTGAGTTTGTCTATCATTTCTATTTTCTTAATCCTAGAATCACTCAGGATTATCCAAGTATCGACACAGGTACTATTCACATCATCAGAGCATACTAGCCAAATGCCAGAATACTCTGCTCTGATACCACAAATGTAACACCCGTCCTAAATACTCCGTTTAATCGCGTACACGGAAGCATATTTTAAAATTTCACTATTCACGTATCATAATTACGGTGTATAATACTTAAAAGATTCTGTAGTTATACAACCGTTTTATACTTCAATAATAAATATCTGACAGAAGTAAAAACTTTTTCCGTCTTGATCTACTCATCCGTGACCACCTTCTTCGTTCTTGAATCTTCTTATACAGGCTGCAACATTTAACTTAACCAAAAATATTCTGGGATTCAAATGAATCCCAGTAGTAACGTCAATAAACGCTCACATACCATGCATACAGAACATGCAAGACAACCATCATTATACAATCATCACATCCAACATTCGAACATTCATACAATATATAAATATACATATAATGGTAAATACATGCATGTAAAAGCACACAAAGTATGCGAGAGAGAAGTTACTACCGATAGCCTTTCCAATTCTTGATCCGGTACTCAATCCTTTTAATCATCATGGGATAAATATCGAGTCCTATATTTACATATACATGGACGACGGATTATTATTTACCCAAACTCTCTATTTCCTTATTCTCGAATAAATTCTAAAAACCGGAAGAATTTTCAATTAACTTTAAAAATTCATAATTAATTGCATAGAACCCCAATTGGTGTTTCCAAAAATGACGTGTTCCTTAATATGTCTACTTTCATAGAAAAATATATTCCACTTCCAAATCCATGAACACTTTTCAAGATTAAATCATAAATCCTAACTGTTTAGAAAACGTCCAAATTCTTTGTCCAACTTCAAAAATCCATATCGGAGTTCTAGGTGCCCGAATCAGGTGGTTCAAAAATCTATGAACTCCTTATTAAGTCTATTTTCTATAAATATTGGTTCCAGAATTTAATCATATGCCAATAATTCCCAGATTTCAAAAATATAAACGCTGTTCAGAAAACGTTCCAGAAAACGCTTCAGATTTCATTCTTAACTTCGAAAATTCATAGTAAATCCTCTAGAACTCCGATTGAGGTGTTTCAAATCTCTATTCGAAACTATTTAAGTCTAGCTTATGGTAAAAATAATCAACAAACCAATTAATGGCTGTATAATTCCCAGAAATTCGAAAAGTGAAAGCTATTTGAATCTGAAAACATGAATTTCCAGTTTTTCTGAACAAACTTTGAAAACTCACAACTGGAGTATTAGACGTCGGATTATTACATTCTAGTACTCATTGTAAAGCTTAGGAAGTGTAATTTCTTCTTACCAAATTTCACAATCAAAGGAAGTCGTTTGCTCGATCAAAACCTCGAATGAAACTTGACCGACTGCTCAGAAATTTCCAGAACTTAGCTTACATGTAAGTTTCAAATACTCTTCTTCCTTCTCTTTCTCTTCAACTCACTCACACTCTCTATTTTCGTATTCTTTTCTCCAGCTATCTCTCTATTCTCATTCTCTCCTACTCTCTCGGACTCTCTTTTCGTATGCTCACACTCTTTCTCTAAATTGTCAATTCTCTCTCCTCTCTTTTCACGCAAGCCAAAATGAAAATGGAAAATGAGAGAGAAGAGAGTGTTATTTGCATGCGTCGACCGTGAGTGAATAGAGAAGATGATTAATAATTTGGTAATGGGAGACAAGTTGGCCGCTAGTGAGAGAGCATTATCCGGAAAGAAAAATGAGAGATGAGTCACGGGAGATAAGATAATTGAGTGTTAATGTGAAATGAAGAAAAATGAGTGCATGTGGGTGTCTAATGCGCTGGAAAGTGAGAGGAGTGTTTTGCCCTTAATAAGCATGTGAGCAATGCATTATCATGAGAAAAGAAAAGATAATGGCCGGATGATTGAAGCATATATAGTATGTGTGACTATATAATAATAATATATGGTGTGTTTCATACATTGCAATAAAATAATCTTAGTAGAGTGTGAGTGGAATTTGAGTGGGTATTCTTTTGGATGATAGTGGAAAAAGTCTTGGCCATACAATTGATAATTGAGAGGGGTTTATGCGTAAGTTATTCCATCCATAACTTTTGCACTATCGAACACAAGAAAAATGAGTGTGTCGTATAAAATAGAAGAGGAATATGGGTGTAGTGGAACCTACACCAAACTACTCTTATTTGCTATTAAATCCTTTCCTTATTTAATTGCAAATATTAAATAGATGTTGGAAAATGATCCTTAGTACCATATAAGAATTTTTTTCTCCCTCAATTAGCTTCTAAAATCCAATAAATATTGACTCTAAAATTTCTAAGCCAATATTTGTTCTTCAACTATTTTTCTCTTGATGATTGGGAAAATAGACCTTAAATTTCAAATAGTAGCTTTAACGCTATTTTGACCCAATTTTCATAATTAATCTCCTTATAATATTTCTATATCCTCAAAGTATCATTTCATAATTTTTCCCAAATTTAAAGCCCAAAATAATTTTAATAATTATCTCAAGCTTTTTCTCATAATAAGCTTAAGACATTGGACTTTAGGCTTAGAAGCCTATTCATCTCGATCTTATTTCTAAACTCCTTGTCCCAAAATTTGGGATGTTACATTACTCCCCCCGTTTAAATAAATTTCGTCCTCAAAATTTGAATATCCATACCTCGGGGAATTATTCTAGACTTTGATCAGTTTATCCTTTTCTATGTATGCTTACTAAGCACACAACATACTTTTTGCAACTTTCTTAATCAACTTTCTTAATCAACTTGTACCCAGTGTATTGTTCAAACACAAGACTTACTAATCTAATGTTACCATGCTAGGCAACAAACACAAGTCTTTCAGCCTAGGGACAACGCCCTTATGCAAATTTGTATACCGGGTTTTACCTCGAGTCTCTACACGTCCATCTTGTGTCCGAGCTTCTTCAATTAAAGCTTTCGAGACTATTACTATCGAGACCTACTTGATTCATATCTCTAGACCATTCTAACAATTCATGTTCCTGTATCAACATAGTCACTATTTGTACCACTTTTCATTTCAAAAACATCAGTGAAATCAATCACTTCAATGTTTTTCAATTCAAAATATCAGCAATGATAATTACATCATTACTTTTCAATTCTTCTATGTTGCCTTAAATTCAACTTTCTGATTTTCAAATACAAATATTCGAAATTAGTTACGTGGTAGCAAAGATACATTTTCAAAATTTCATTATACGAAATAGTTCTTCTATATTTTCAAAGAAAGACATATTCATTTGCCGGCTCAAGTTCAAAGAAACACATTCATTCTACGCGAGACCATATTGGTCGCTTCGTCACAACCGCGCCGAGTTCTCTTGTCGAATTACCACACCCGGCTTCAACCGCTATGGCATTCGGGGGTTACCCCACATTCTAGGGCACTACCTCCTGGCCTCGACCAGCGACAAGGTTACAACGTTCAGATGATCCCCTCATCGGACTACCACCCTCGGCCTCAACCGTGATGGCATCTAGGGTTACCCCTCATTCTAGGGCACTACCTCCCGGCCTCAACCGGTGATAAGGTTATCTTCATTCTTGATTTGAGATTATTCAATTCTTTCTTTCAAAATTCTTTGTTCAACCGAGCTTTATTAATGGCAAGCGATCCAAAAGCATTTCACATACATCGGTAGGATCCAACAAACTAAGTATTTCTACAACGAGTTTTTGGCCTTTTCCGATTCTGATCGCTTTCAAAACCACATAGTTCAAAATTCAATCTCAAATTCGAGTTCTACCGAACCCCTTCTACGAGACAACATCATTTCATAAGTGACCATTACCTTGGTCTCAATTTCTATTGAAAACTTTCCATTCAAGAATTCAATTCGTAAAATTCAAAAATTCAATTCAAGTTCTGGGTTCCACCAGGATCCCTTAAATGAAACAACATTGTTCAAAAACAATCACTTCAAACTGATTTTTAATTCAGTTGAAAACATTCTATTCGAAATTTCAATTCAGAAAATTCACAATACAACAGGTGCATTAGTAACTTCAAAATTCTATCTTTTACACATACACTACTCTTGGCTACACAAGCCATTCATAGGACATTTTGTCCATTCTATAACTATCGTGCTTACCACGATTCATCCCGCGCACTCCGATTGGTTAGCCCTCCGGTTAGGATTCTACGTAGGTAGCCATCATACATGTTGGCACAACATCTAATACCTTAAGGAATCCATCCACCACCAATATCTCTACGGTTATCTGTCCCAATCATAAGACATAACTTTGTAGTTACTAAGGTTTTAGCTATCATACGGTTCCATCGAGGAACTAATTATCAACCATACACTCTAAGGGAATATTCTATAATCAAGATCTTTCCCCTAGGTTAGACCAATAGCTAACAACCCTCAAAATACCTCATCACATACTGTATCATATCATAATACCTCAATTCATTCAAATCAATATGTACTATACTCTAGTACCATAATTCATTCAAGTCAATTCAAACACCTAAAGAATCACTCAACAATTATCGATTCCTAGGTCACAATTCGATTGGTAGCAATCCTCCGGATGCCTACTCAACACTTAGTTTCATTAACCTAATTAAAACCTCAACCATAAACAACAAACATGCAAAAATCATCATGATTTATAGCTTATATAATTCAGGTATTATCCTCAAATAATCCCAAACAACAATCCTCAAATTCATTATTCAACTCATAAAATCTTAATATCGCTAATTTGAGAAATCACATTTCCCAACAATACCATAATACATACTAGGATCATGATTCACAACTCCTAGTCTGATCTTTGAAACATTCAAGTAACATTCTCATAGTGTCACATTATCTCAAGGTTCTAATTCAACCTCATTCCTCAATATCACAAGGACATATTCTATGCATCATTCATTCACCTCAAAGGTAACATCAATGAAAATTTACAAGGTTCCTACTTTCAATTATTAAAACCTAAAGTGCAACCTCAATCACATTACAACCTAAACAATATTCTAGTTTAGATCAGATTCAAGCTTATGCTCAGTCTTTAACATATTCATTCTAATGTTCTCATGGCATCCCTAAGGATCACCATATTTCATATCCCAAGGTATTCAAACCTTAAATCGAAAGATTTCAAATTCCTATTCACCCATTCCGGGGTTACTCTAACCTGATTACTCTTAATCACAGAGTTTCATCAGAATCCGGATCACAAGCCAACTTAGCATCAAATTCTCTGGAGCTCATATAATATATTTTTTTCAACTCATTATACTTCACGAATGCTCTGTTTCATTCTCTAAGTATAGTTCCACCTCTTCCCTTGTACTAGCATACCAACTAGTGATCGGGAAAAATTCTATTTTCTGAGTTTGTCTATCATTTCTATTTTCTTAATCCTAGAATCACTCAGGATTATCCAAAGTATCGACACAGGTACTATTCACATCATCAGAGCATACTAGCCAAATGCCAGAATACTCTGCTCTGATACCACAAATGTAACACCCGTCCTAAATACTCCGTTTAATCGCGTACACGGAAGCATATTTTAAAATTTCACTATTCACGTATCATAATTACGGTGTATAATACTTAAAAGATTCTGTAGTTATACAACCGTTTTATACTTCAATAATAAATATCGTGATAAAAACTTTTTCCGTCTTGATCTACTCATCCGTGACCACCTTCTTCGTTCTTGAATCTTCTTATACAAATTTGCAACATTTAACTTAACCAAAAATATCTGGGATTCAAATGAATCCCGTAGTAACGTCAATAAACGCTCACATACCATGCATACACGAGAACATGCAAGACAACCATCATTATACAATCATCACATCCAACATTCGAACATTCATACAATATATAAATATACATATAATGGTAAATACATGCATGTAAAAGCACACAAAGTATGCGAGAGAGAAGTTACTACACGATAGCCTTTCCAATTCTTGATCCGGTACTCAATCCTTTTAATCATCTCGGGATAAATATCGAGTCCTATATTTACATATACATGGACGACCGGATTATTATTTACCCAAACTCTCTATTTCCTTATTCTCGAATAAATTCTAAAAGCGGAAGAATTTTCAATTAACTTTAAAAATTCATAATTAATTGCATAGAACCCCAATTGGTGTTTCCAAAAATGACGTGTTCCTTAATATGTCTACTTTCATAGAAAAATATATTCCACTTCCAAATCCATGAACACTTTTCAAGATTAAATCATAAATCCTAAACTGTTTCAGAAAACGTCCAAATTCTTTGTCCAACTTCAAAAATCCATATCTCGGAGTTCTAGGTGCCCGAATCAGGTGGTTCAAAAATCTATGAACTCCTTATTAAGTCTATTTTCTATAAATATTGGTTCCAGAATTTAATCATATGCCAATAATTCCCAGATTTCAAAAATATAAACGCTGTTCAGAAAACGTTCCAGAAAACGCTTCAGATTTCATTCTTAACTTCGAAAATTCATAGTAAATCCTCTAGAACTCCGATTGAGGTGTTTCAAATCTCTATTCGAAACTATTTAAGTCTAGCTTATGGTAAAAATAATCAACAAACCAATTAATGGCTGTATAATTCCCAGAAATTCGAAAAGTGAAAGCTATTTGAATCTGAAAACATGAATTTCCAGTTTTTCTGAACAAACTTTGAAAACTCACAACTGGAGTATTAGACGTCGGATTATTACATTCTAGTACTCATTGTAAAGCTTAGGAAGTGTAATTTCTTCTTACCAAATTTCACAATCAAAGGAAGTCGTTTGCTCGATCAAAACCTCGAATGAAACTTGACCGATTTGCTCAGAAATTTCCAGAACTTAGCTTACATGTAAGTTTCAAATACTCTTCTTCCTTCTCTTTCTCTTCAACTCACTCACACTCTCTATTTTCGTATTCTTTTCTCCAGCTATCTCTCTATTCTCATTCTCTCCTACTCTCTCGGACTCTCTTTTCGTATGCTCACACTCTTTCTCTAAATTGTCAATTCTCTCTCCCTCTCTCTTTTCACGCAAGCCAAAATGAAAATGGAAAATGAGAGAGAAGAGAGTGTTATTTGCATGCGTCGACCGTGAGTGAATAGAGAAGATGATTAATAATTTGGTAATGGGAGACAAGTTGGCCGCTAGTGAGAGAGCATTATCCGGAAAGAAAAATGAGAGATGAGTCACGGGAGATAAGATAATTGAGTGTTAATGTGAAATGAAGAAAAATGAGTGCATGTGGGTGTCTAATGCGGCTGGAAAGTGAGAGGAGTGTTTTGCCCTTAATAAGCATGTGAGCAATGCATTATCATGAGAAAAGAAAAGATAATGGCCGGATGATTGAAGCATATATAGTATGTGTGACTATATAATAATAATATATGGTGTGTTTCATACATTGCAATAAAATAATCTTAGTAGAGTGTGAGTGGAATTTGAGTGGGTATTCTTTTGGATGATAGTGGAAAAAGTCTTGGCCATACAATTGATAATTGAGAGGGGTTTATGCGTAAGTTATTCCATCCATAACTTTTGCACTATCGAACACAAGAAAAATGAGTGTGTCGTATAAAATAGAAGAGGAATATGGGTGTAGTGGAACCTACACCAAACTACTCTTATTTGCTATTAAATCCTTTCCTTATTAAATTGTAAATATTAAATATGTAACATCCCATTTTCAAAAGCAGTATATTTTTTTTTCATCAGAGTAGAACATCGGAGCAATTGAGTAACTGATACATTTATTCAAATTGCCGTAAGTCCGGCTAATTTGAAGCGGTACATTGACCGAGAGTTTTCAAAATGAATAACACCCGAAGAAAGTCTTCGTCGGGACTCGTACGCTTTGCTCGCCTTTCTCCTCGGTCCTCGGTTCTTGAACCGACGCTATGATAAGAGCCGAGATCCAATTACAATTTGGATCTCGGGTAACTGATTAACCTCATGCTTAAATACGACTACATATACACGACAATGACAATCAATACAACAGTCCATAACGAGATGTATGATTAAAAATACATAACCACGTATGTAAGATAATAACCACGTATGTAACATAACCACGTATGATACAAACAATAATAACCTCGTATGTGGCATAACCACGTATGTGACATAACCGTGTATATAACATAACCACGTATGCTACAACAACAAACGAACACAACAAACATATATAATCATACAATAACCATCGAGTTAGTGTTACAAAGACGCGAACGTACCTTTTGGCGGTACAACGGAACTTTTACGGAAAAACGGTAAATTTCCGACGGCGGGAAAAAAGCGGTGTGACGGCGGCACAACAACGGCTCGACAAGCGGTACGATTATCTCGAGATATCCTATAAGGATAATATTTAACAACTTTTAGCAGCATAACGGGCATTTTAGGTACAAATTATCATTTTGCCCCTGAACCCCTAATCGGCGGAATTTCGCAGGAAACACATTGTTTTCGCTCTATCTCTCTAGAATTTTGACAGATCTTTTCCCTCATCATATTTTCGAAATATATATCATATTTACCCCTAAATATGATATCTATACTATCTTGAAAAATTAAAGATAAATCTAGCATTCCTACTATATCTACCGAAAGAACTACCGAAACTAAAGACCGGGGACCGAAGAACTTACCCGAGACTTTGCTCGGACTTTCTCCAGCTTCTCTCTCTAACTTCTCTCTAAGAGGCAGATTTTGGTGTGAGAAATGAAGAAGAGGAGCTTGGTATTTATAGAAGAGACGGATGGCGGAACGGTAAATAATTCGAACTTCGGTCTTGACGAATATGGACCGTAGGATCGCATTTTGAGGACAAAACACTCTTGGCCATCCATGGTCAAGATCGAAATCTAAGAGCCCTAAAGTCAATGGATGAGTTGTCATCCATGATGGCTCTTGCTTTATGGCCTCGGCCGATAAAGCTACCGATCGGTGTCCGTTTCGCGCGATTTCGCGAAACTCAAAAATCCGGCGTGTAACTTTGAAGATCTTTCCATCCTCTTTCATATTATATATTTTGATCCTCTTTTTGATCATATCCAGGTATTCTACGGTGCGTCGGAAAATATTCGGACAAACGCGTCCGATTACGGAAATCGCTTCCGATAGAACCAACTTACGGACAACAATTCATCAGATCGTAAAACGTCCAGTTGTTGCCTAACTTAATCTCGTGTTTAAAAAGACACAATTGTTTCTATAGGTTCTCACTTTGCCTATCGACTCACTCTATCCGATCAACTTTTCGTCTTATTTGAAATTAGGGTTTTCGGTTGCGGAATCGACGTACGGTAAATTCTTTCTTCGTGTAGAATTTCACTTGTACTTAATTTGATCAGTCCGAAAAGACTTTTACCTCTGGTTTACCTGTAGAATTTATTTCTAACTTTTCCCGATGCCCGCCTATAAGTGACTCACCGCATTATATTATTATTTTATTCTAATTACCATTTTAATTATTTAAACAATTCTTTTTAATTAAAAATACTTAGAATTTCGGCCCCCTCTTTTAAAAATTCAGATTTATTTATTTTTCTATAATTTTTTCCATTTTTTAAAAATATAATATTTTTTACCAAAATTCTCGTTTTACCCTGCGCCCGTTAGGGCTTAATCAGACCTAATTTCTTCGTTTAGTGATCTTTTTAGGATCAGGTTTCTTCATATATTTATCTTTACCAATTTTACAGTATATTGTTATCTTGCAAACTTTTATCTTGACATTGTCATTTTATATCCTATGTAAAATATTAACAATGTTTACCCCATCGTTACTTTATGGTTAAAATGCTTTTTAAACTTTTCTTCATGTTATTTCCTCTGAAATAATTTATTAAATTCTCATAATTAGGGATAACACTTCCATATTTTTCTCATAATTCTTCATGATCTTTCGTATTTATCATAATATTTTTTTTGTTTTTATCACCATTATATCATTTTTAGTCATTTTGTTCATGATTTTCTGTAACTTTTTTGACAATTTACTCTATAATTATAACAATTTTCTATAACAGTTTTAAGCTCATGATTTTGCTTTATCAAAATATTCGTTAATTTCTTTTATCTCAAAACTTCCAGATTTACTAAAATCCGGGTATTACAGTACCATATAAGAATTTTTTTCTCCCTCAATTAGCTTCTAAAATCCAATAAATATTGACTCTAAAATTTCTAAGCCAATATTTGTTCTTCAACTATTTTTCTCTTGATGATTGGGAAAATAGACCTTAAATTTCAAATAGTAGCTTTAACGCTATTTTGACCCAATTTTCATAATTAATCTCCTTATAATATTTCTATATCCTCAAAGTATCATTTCATAATTTTTCCCAAATTTAAAGCCCAAAATAATTTTAATAATTATCTCAAGCTTTTTCTCATAATAAGCTTAAGACATTGGACTTTTACCGGCTTAGAAGCCTATTCATCTCAGTCTTATTTCTAAACTCCTTGTCCCAAAATTTGGGATGTTACACTCTTCCCTTCTAGTCGAATCTCCTACAAAAGAGTGGGATTGAGAGAGTGAATTTTGATTACCATTAAATCAAGCCATGAAAGTTCAATACAATTAATTCCCAATGAATGACAAGTATTTATCTAACTATAAACTATAAAAACTAAGAAAAGGAATCTAAGAAATTACAAATGCAAATGCAAAAGGAAAAGAAATTTCAAAATAAAATAAAAATTCAAGTATGCTATGAATTAATTTGGAGACATGGTGAATTTAAATAATTAAGATCAATATCATGTCAAATTTAATGTAAACACACCACACAGAAGCTACCAAGTTAAAAACAATGCAATAATGCAATGAATGTTATGCAAATTACCTAAATGAAAAAAATCCTAATTTATGTGCAATGAAAAATAAAAAAAAAATGCAAAACTAACAAGCTTCACACGAGAAATCCCTTGTCAAAAGTGAATTTGACAATTAGATTACCTATGGAGCCAATTACTTAGCTCCCTGGCAACGGCGCCATTTGATGAGGGCCTTTTTGTCTTTAGCCTTGGGGTCCACAATCAAAAATTAACCAAGGATTGCATAAAGTCAACCCTAGGATCGTTCTCTCTCTCGAGGAGCCTTTTATTGAATCATAAGTGATCTAAATGTCATGCAAATGCAATTAAAACAAGGGGAAAATTAGGTTTTGGATTTTCAAATTAATAAAGGAAAATAAGAATGCAATTAAATTAAATGCTAAACTATTGTTTTTGATATTTTTAATAAAATGGAATGGAGTATGAAAATGAATATGAATGCTCTTGGAAATAGAATAGTGACTATCCTAGTTCAATTAAATATAGGAGTAAATTTTCACTAAGTCTAGATGAAAAACCCCAAGATACCACTTGAGTCCAATATTCCCAATTAATAATAGCTCCTACTAACGTAGCAAACTACTACCTCTTGAGATATTGTTTAATACCACCTAGTGTGTGATTATGATTAAATTAATGCAACTTGGTTCCTCTTAATATGAATGCGATACAACGCCACTCAATTAATTCAATTCAATTATACTATCTAACAATACCACGTAGAAAGCATAATATCATTGAATCAAATAGGGAAATACAAATTTATAAATCCAACAAGCCACAAAATTCAATTCAATCCAATCACATAGGTTCAATCTACAAAGTTTTCCAAACGGATAAACTAAGTCTCAAAAAATACAAAATAATATTCCTAAAACTAGGAAATTAAAATGTAATTAGAGAAAATAAATTGAAACAAATAAACTCCCCTGATTTTTAGCTTTGAAAATTCCAGCCACATAATCCATTTCCAAGAGACAAAGAAATCAGCCACCCATAGAAGTTGGGGAACCCCAAACGAGCGTATCAAATTTGGAAGTGGAAATTGATAGGATTAATGGATGAAACTGTGGTTCTTGAGAGAAACAGAACAGGACGTATATGGAGTGGTGGAAGGACGAAGATGATCGGATAATGTGGAGAGAGGGGAGGAATGAAGCTCGCTGGAGTTTGGTGGAGGGTGAAGGAAGGGGGTCGATGAAGGTCCAGAGAGTCGATGCTCAGGATCCCAAAATCTGCAGGTTCGCGGCGCTATTCTCTGTCAAAACCATCTGTCTCTCACGGTGGAGGTGAGTCGCAAGTCGCCGGCGACGATGGATGAAGGACAGGAGGTCGCCGGCGACCTTTGACTCAGACGATTGAGGGAAGGTCGAAGAAGAAAAGAAGAAGGTTCGATGGTTCCAGCGTGAAGGCCGAAGATGCAGAACAGGGTCTTGTGCGGCGCTGAATTCTTGTAACATCCCATTTTCGAAAGCAGTATTTTTTTTTCATCAGAGTAGAGCATCGGAGCGATTGAGTAACTGATACATATATTTATAAATGCCGTAAGTCCGGGATGATTTACAAAAACGGTACAATGACCGAGAGTTTTTAAAGTGAATAACAACAAAAGTGTCTCCCGGCAAATGCCATGCCGTGTCAACGAAGAGATCTTCATAGGATCTCTATGCGGCCCGCTTGCCTTTCTCCTCGGTACTTGGTCCTCCCGAACCCGACGCTATGTTAAGAGGCGAGGTCCAATGCATACGGACCCGTGTAACGGTTAACCTCATATTTACATATACAAGTATATCAGCATAACAAATGAACCATTCCTACATGTATCGCTCCCAGCGAATGCAGATATACCGCTCCCAGCGAAGACACACCACTCCCAGCGAATACAGATATATCGCTCCCAGCGCATACAGACATATCGCTCCCAGCGCATGCAAATGTTCAGTTAACCTCTAACATCACCATGCATTCAAATAACATACCACTAACACATATACAACACACATATCACATATACGAATACAATAAATATCGAGTTAGTGTTACGAAGACGCGAACGTACCTTCGTTGACGGAAAACGGTACTTTTTTATTGGTGAAAAAGCGGTACGACGACGGTACAAAGCGGTCCGATTATCTTAGATATCCTATAAGGATAACATTTATCAACTTCTAGCACTATAACAGGCATTTTAGGTACAAATTACCATTTTCCCCCGAACCCCTAATCGGCGGAATTTCGCGGAGCTTATTTGTTTTCGCTCTATCTCTCCGAATTTTGACAGATCTTTTCCCTCATCATATTTTCGAAATATATATCATATTTACCCCTAAATATGATATCTAGACTATCTTGAAAAATTAAAGATAAATCTAGCATTCCTACTATATCTACCGAAAGAACTACTGAAACTAAAGACTACGGACCGAAGAACTTACTTGACTTTGGCTTAGAACTTCAAGAGCTCTCCCTTCTCTCTAACTTCTCTCTAAGGGGCAGATTTTTGGAGTGAAAAATGAAGAAGAGGAGCTTGGTATTTATAGAAGAGACGGATGGCAGAACGGTAAATAATTCAAACTTCAGTATGACGAATATGGACCGTAGGATCGCATTTTTGAGGACAAAACACTCTTGGCCCTCCATTTGCTTGTGCCGACCTCCCCCTCCCCAATAGTCAACAAAATGATGTCATCATGATGGTGACATCGAGCCCGCATCGATAAAGTTTCGATCCGGTGTCCGAAACGCGTAATCTTGACGAATCGTGAAATCGCCGGCGAGTTTCGAAGTTTCTTTCTTTCTCATTAGGAATATCTAGTTTAATGAAATTTATGATCCCATTAAGGGTATTCCGTTATCTGCGAAGATTTTAGGACATACGTCTTGATTACGGAATTGAATTCCGGAAGCGTCGCGTCTAGGCAAAAATCCTTTGGTTTGTAATATGATCGACCTAAGTCACTAGATTCCTAATTCACGGCAACTACTTGTTTCGTATTGACTCTAAATCCTCTATCGCATTTTTCTCTCCTATCCGGTGTCTTAAATACCTTGTTGGTTCCGCCGACTTCGGAGACCGCATTCAATCCGAGATAAATTTCACTTTGGTTCATAAAAAGTCTAGATGACTTAGACTACATCCCTATACCTTGGTGTAGGATTTTATTTCTATCCATTCTCAAACGTCTTGTTGGCTCTTTACCATATATATTATTATTTTATTCAAAATATCTAGATATTTTTTTCTTTTATTTTTTATTTATTTTTCTAAGCATAAAATATTTTATTAATATATTTTTTTTATTTAATAATTTCGAATTTCTCCAATTAAAAATAATTATTTAAATTATTTTTAATTCATTTACTTTATACCTTAATTATCCCATTAATTACCGGATTAGCCACTTACTAATTTTTTGATAATTTTCTTAATTAGGATAAATCATTATCTCACAACTATTTTACTTACATTGGTATTTTATATCTCATGTAAGATATTAAAAATCATGGGGTCACTTATGATCCCAAAATAATACTTAATTTTGCCTCATTATTTTTCAAGGAAATTATCCCAAAAATTCCTAAAATTAGAGACAACATACTTTCTAATATTTTATAAATATTTTACTACCTCTTGGGATTTATCATAATATTTTTAGGTCATTTAATGCTCTAAAAATATATTTTAGCTCTTTATCTCTCCTAATTTCCATAGTAATTACCTTAGAAAATAAGATAATTATTACTTATTATTTGAAACCACACGTTCACCTATTTTCAATAGGTATTATCTATCGAAATATAATATTCCAGATAAATAATTATCCAAGTATTACAATTCTTTTATATCAATTCATTCCTCTCAGCTGCTGCGTCCCCTGGTGAAAAAAATTCAATAAACCTAATGAATTGGTTCTGGTCAAAACGCATAGTTTTGACCAGGGACCAATTTGAACATTTTAAAACCTTTTTGGAGGGACTAAACTGAAATCATTTTGCAATTTTAGTTCAAACTTTTATTTTCAAATTTAGTCCAATTTCTTCCGGCACCTACAATTTAAAGAATTAATCTAACATCAAATATTCTCATAAAAGTAATTAATAAGAGCAATTACAATAATTATGACAATTTTACCCTTTTTAACACATTTTTCATGTAATTACTCATTAATCCAAATTAATCATAAATAATACATTTCTGGCCCAATTAACATGATTAAATCCAAAATTAAATCATGAAATAACACATCAAAATATGGTTTGATCACATATATATATATATATATATATATATATATATATATATATATATATATATATAGAATATACATATCATAGCTTACATCAAATTTAATTTCTTATATCCATTAAATCAAGTTCTTCAATCATATATGATTATGTGTCCAATTCTTTTTATATGGGTTTATAGTTAAATGATAATAATTTAAAAATAGGACATATCGTCAGATATGCTTGGAGAACTTGACGAAATAGATATAAGGAATTTGACATAAATATTTTCTTATTTTTAATGAAATGTGACAACTCATATTAACTCAAAATTAGTAAAACAGTATACAACTGATAAAACCTACTTCCTGCTTTTATTATTATCCACACTATCTTTAAACGGTAAGGTGGGGAAGTATCAAAGTGGCAAACAATGTTTAACTTCTTTAAATGCAAAGTTCAAAATAATCTCTTTGTCCCATTGATGTGAAACAAGGAGTGGAAATTCTTCTAATATTGTGACTTTTTTTCACAATACTCAAACTCAGCTCGAATTACCAAAAATTTCTACATCTTGTTTCTGGTCTTCCCAGCCCCTTTTATGTATTAATTAAGTGGAACTAATTAAATTAATTACGAAGCATCATTTTATGCCCTCAACGTATAAAAAAGAGAAACTTTTCCACGTGGCGGTTTAATCTATTCATCTCTGAAAACCTTACACACATACATGATGATACATTGTTCTCCTTTATCTTCTTTTCATCACCCACTTTTTTGGAGTGTTAAATACTCCTATTTTCTTTCTCCTTTTTTTTCAACTTAACGATATGAAATGTAACTTTTTCTCGAAGTAATCGAATAAAAATTTTGGAGATAAATATAAATATGATGAGAGGAATCTTGAAAGGACCACCTAATCAACCCGAAGCACTTGTAGATTTAAAAGAATATAGGTCGGACATGTAATAAAGAAAAAGAAACATTTTTTTAAGGAATTGGATCCATATAGAAATGAGAACTTAATCCTTTATGTTTCTTCTATATAGCTGTTTTTCACTTGTATTATCAACCGGAAAACCGAAAATAACCTCCCAAAAAAATCCCCCAAAAATATGAAAGAACTTAAATAAAACTACGTATCTTAATATAGAATATGGATAGAGTCAGTTCAAAGGTATTTTGAAATCACTTCCAAAAGATATTCTACTTTTTTTTTCTGATTAAATGTATTATACAATATTCTAAAACTTTAAATATATTTAGCGACGTAGATATGTTTTAAAATGTATTTTGAAATCACTTCCAAAAGATATTCTACTTTTTTTCTGATTAAATGTATCGTACAATATTCTAAAACTTTTAAAATATTTAGCGACGTAGATATGTTTTTAAAAATCTAAAAATATCTAGCTCCATTATCCAAATTACTTCATCACAGTTTTACGAAATTCCAAAATCCTTAAAATTTCAGAAATGGAATCTTTAAGATGGGTTTCTACTAGAAATTTTAGTCTGTGTGTTGAAATGGTTGCAGAGCTTTTTCAAAGTAGAGTCAACAAAGTACAAGGAATTGTTTGACGCAATGAATCTTTTGGTTTGATTTTTAATTTATTAATTATTAGACATTTGATAATTCTATGACTTGCAGAAATCAGATGAACAAATCATTATATTTTTCATGATTTTTAAAAAATATAATTTCCTAGAAACTGTATATTTTACATTGATATTAAAACAACCTAATTTATAAATCACTGGAGTTTATTTGTTTATTTTTCTCATAAAAATATGTTGCAAGATTAAAACTTAAAAACGAAACTTTTTTATTCTAAAATTATTTTAATAATTAAGTGTATAGTATATATTATACTCCCTGATCTGTTACTTGATTTTATATATATATATATATATATATATATATATATATATATATATATATAAAAGCAATATGAATAAGGCATTGCACATATATTAATAATTATTTTTTTTGTTTTTGGATTTTTTTTCGTTATTACATTCATAAATTGGATTAGTATTTGTTGGGCAATGCCCAATACACGGTCCAAATTGCCCACCAAGTATTTGTTGGGCAATAATTACTCTAATTGTGAATGGTTGTAGGTAAGTACAAATTAAAGGGTATTTTGGGTAACAAAATATTAAATATTCGTATAAGTGTGTGATATTTGCTTATGTTAGGTTACAAAAGTTTACCATATTTTATTTCTTATATTAGTTATAATTTATAAGAGTTTTTTTTCATTTAAAAAAGTTGATAAGACCACGATCGAGATCATAATTAATTAGTATTTTCAGGTCCAAGATAACATATTTTATATATTTAAATATATTTTGCAATAATTTGAATTAATTAAATAAATTCATCCAAACAAAAAACCAAGTCAATAGGAGTTCTTTATCGTGCGAATAAACAAACATATTACTCCCTAAAACGTGCTGCCTTTTATCTACCACTATATTGGTTTCGAATGTTTATTGTCTTTAAGTTTTTGTGGTAATGAATTTTGAGTTAATTAAGTATTTGATGTTATTTAGTTTTTTTTTTTTACGATCCAACGCAAAAAATGTTTTTTACGTGTATAAAGATGGAGAAAAATCTAATGAAAATGAAACCAAAAACGTAAAAAGGAGGAATTTGTTACAAATAATCACAAAAATTACTATATGTTCTGGTATAGAACACAACTGTCTTGTCCGGGATTGGACTAGTGAATTGATGTAGGATCTTTAGTCTTATCTTGGATATCTATGGATGAGATACCCAGATAGATCGGAGATCACAGAGCTTGAACACAAAGGTTTTCACCCTAAGGCGTGGGGTGTGTGCTGTGTATGCAATATTGTAAATTGGTTGAGAGAGAATGTATGTGTCCGTGCACCGTTGGATCCTTCCTATTTATAGAGGAAGTGTCCTCTCCGTTAGTTGGCGCTTTCCCCGCCTTTCTACTCTAAGATGTTCTTCCCCCATCATTCATGATGATGGGGATCGTGGGGTCCCGAGGTCACAGGATCATGGGATCATGGGTCCTGTCCCAGTAGGAGCACGTTGATGGGCCTTATCTTCCGAGGCCCATTTATCTCGGTCCATAACAGTTGCCCCCAAGCTTGGTCGTTCAGGTTTCTGATCGGCCGAGTTGATTTTATTGTGGAAGATTTTGCCTGGAAGATTTTGCCGCTACGCCCGACTTTTGAAATCAAGTAATCTTCGAACCTCCCGACTTAGAATGACCGACTTTATACTTGGATATTTACTTATCCTCTCATATCACCCTCCCGTGTAGATTGAGGACGAGTTGCACATCTTAACTCCCGCCCTGGTGATTAGCTAATTTGACTAGGCGCCTTTTCATTTACCCGCGTAGCGCGGATAACCTCTATTCCCGACGCCCGCGGCCCACGCGTCCTCAAACGCCGCCTTCGGTTATCGTGCCCATTAATGGCCCCTGGCGTTTCACACGTCATTTGACCTGTTTGTCATGATTGCTTTTTAGGGTTTATATCTCGTAATTATCACGACGGTAGGCGCTTCGGCATCCTTGGCATCATTTCACCTATATATTGCGAATTTTGTATCATTCTTTGCGCATCCGTCGTTGCATTTGCAGAACTTGAAAGAGAACCCATTTGCAGCGTCTTTATTTCCTATTCGCCTTATTCGAAAAGTAGTTCCATCTCCTTGCTTTAAGGTATTTTCTTTGATCTTAATGTTCGTACTCTTTCGCTTGAACTACATATCACTCTTCTTCTGCACGACTCAGTTTGGTGGTTTCTCTGTTCATTTGCTTTTGCATCTTCTGGGTGTTCTGGGTGTGGATATGTTGTAGTGATGAGATGTTTACTTCCCACACTAGTCTGAGCTTATTTCACACCCAGGGATATTTTGGGTGTAATAAACCTGACTTCTGGTAGCATTTTGAATTTCTCTCTATAATCTGGGTTTAGCGTTGGTAGGGTTATTTGCCAATAACCTCTTGACTTTATAAAGATGGATCCCGATCCCGAGATGCTAGTAGACATGTATGGTAGACCTATCCCGGAGGAAGATAGGGAGATTCTTAAAAACGTCCCTGGTACGGCCAAACAGTGGCTATGGTCCCTTCTTCCTACTGAAGAAGAACGGATCGCAAGATTACTTGGCCCCACTCGGTGGGGTGGCTCTTCTCGGGGAGGTGGTTCTTCTCGGGGAGGTGGAAGAATTAGAAATACCCAAGGTTTCCCGTCGCTGATTTTGTCTGCCGCAAGTGCACCAGCTTCGTCTTTGGCAACGTCTTCTTCGACGTCCGTGGTTGATAATCCGCCAATCGTATTCCGAGGTTGCAATCCTTGCAAAAATTGTCGTAATAAGGCGATGGAGCTAGTCCGTCATGGCCGAGAGAGAGACGCTGATTTATTAATGGACAGATGTCGCTGTCTCCTCATACCTCAGACGACTTTGGCTGTTGCTTCCCAGATTCCTCCCGTTCCTTTGTTTTACGATACTCGTCTCCACAATCCTATTATGTCAGGTATACTTCATGATTCTGACCCTTCCCTTTGTTTTCTGTTTATTATAGGTATTAGATGTCTTCCCCCTCTCACCCGTCTCATCAGTCCGAGACCGGAGAATCTGCCCCTTCATGGTCTTCTCGGATGACGTCGGCTAAGGAATACGTCATTTGTAGTGCTGTAACCGGAGTACGGAATAAAATGCCCGTGAAAGAACTTGACTGAATCATCCGAGGTGGCCCGGGATACAATGTAGTTTTGCCTTCAGTGAACGAATCAGTGGCTTCTGGTCGGTTATCTGATAAAGGCGGTCATTTCTTTTATTTTTATCGGGATGTGATTACCCGACTCGGCCTTTCATTTCCATTTTCCTACTTTCAAATGTGCCTACTCCGCCACCTGCACCTGGCTCCTTCGCAACTACACCCGAATGGATGGGCCTTTGCCTTAGCTTTTGAAAGTTATTGCACGAAACACGAACTCAAGTGTTCCGTACATGTGTTTTGTAGCTTCTTTTCACCTTTAGAGACCAATATGACGGTGGAGGAGGAGGAGATGTGGTATGGTTGGACGTCTCTTCGCGCTTGTCACGGACGTAAATTTTTAAAGCCGTTCACCGATTCGTGGAAAGGGTTTAAAACTTCTTTTTTAAAGTAGTTGCCAAAGCCGGGGAGGTACCTTGGTTTCTTCAGAGGAGCCCGTCTGGGGACATTGAAGAGCGCTTTCCTCTATACTTGGGTGAAAGTCATCATAAGTTTCATTCCAAGGATTTCTTACCCGCCTTCGTAGCGTTCGACTCGAGGATGAAGCCATTGTTACCTTAACCACTCTTGCCGTAAAAAGGGGCCTTTGGTGGACTCCGAGTATATTATTTGTAATAAATCAAAACCCGTTTTGGGTATGATATTTCTCATTGGCCGAGTATATTATTTGTAATAAATCAAAACCCGTTTTGGGTATGATATTTCTCATTGGCTCAATTTTTGTTGTCTTTGCTCAGATCTGTGATGCGTTTTGCTCTTTTTTTCAGGTGGGCAAATGGGGAAAAGGCCCGAGTACCTTGACGTGACTTGCCATCGGGAGATGGTCCATACACCCGCGGGTGGAAAATGAGCACTCCCAAGTGGAGAGCCTAGCATTCCCCCAGTTGCCAAGAAGGCAAAAACTTCCAAAAAGAAGAAAGCTATTGTCCCATCTTCTTCAGTTCCCGAGGCTGAGACTCAAGGAGGTGTGCCCCCTGGTTCTGGTCCCGCAGTCCGACTTCCCGCTTCCTATCTCTGGGGCGGTCATTTTCCTCCTGGCCTTCGCAAAGCTCTGCGTCCTCCCGCAAACTTTTTTTATGGGAAGAGGCTTGCCGACTCTGAGAAGGAAGAGCTTTTGGAGCTAGCGAGCGTCAATTTAAAGAATGCTGGCCTGTGTGAACTTGTTGCCCATTTGAAGGAAAAGGTCGGCCTCAGTGAAGAAGAGTTGGACTTGCTTGAGGAGGAGAAGAAAAAGGTCGAGGAACGGTTAACCCAAGCGCTTGAGGACTTGGAGTTGGCAAAGGGCCAGAAGAAGAGCTTGGATGAGGAGCTTGGACGCACCCGTGACAGCCTTAATAAGGCTGAATCCAAGATTACCCGGAGGCTGCAGATCCACAAAGAGGACTCGGAGGCCATGAACCGTCAAAAAACTATGATTTCGGCCCTAGAGTACGAGTTGGCATCCTGCAAGAGCGCGGCGTCCTCCGAGCTGGCTTTGTACAAGGATGCTCTTTCTGTCTCTGAAGCCGATGATGCCAAGCTGAAGAATGGTGTCTCGGATGCTTTTGCAAATGCCCTGGAGCAGGTTCAATTCTTGAACCCAACGGTGACGTTGAATCTGGAAGGGGTGCACATGAATGCCTATGTTGACGATCGGAAATTTTTCCCCTCGCTCCTTCTTGATTTTGTTGGCTCACCCGCTCCAAGCTCCGTGGTGGTTAGGAAGCCCACGAGGAAGATCAATCTCATGGGGAAGACCAATCTCTTTCCCGAACGATTGTCTTAGTCCGTAATTTGCTTTGTACTTTATCGCTCCGCCCGTTTGGGCCTTTTGTATGCATACAATCTATTAAACGTATCCGAATTGACTCCTTTTCTTCTTTGCACTTACTGCTTTTTATTCTCGTCCTTAATAGAAGTTAGGATCCGACGTGATCAGTGTCGGGAAACCTTTCTCGATCGATACTCTCCTAGTCATTTTAGACTCGGGGTATGTTTTTCTTTGGCGGCTTTGCCGCTATGACAAATTTCGCGTAATCGGGCTTCTTACCCTGAGTCGCTCATGTCTTATATTTATACTCGCCTTGTCTATTTGGACTCGAGGTATGTTTTTTCTTTGGCGGCTTTGCCGCTATGACAAATTTCGCGTAATCGGGCTTTTTACCCTGAGTCGCTCATGTCTTATATTTATACTCGCCTTGTCTATTTGGACTCGGGGTATGTTTTTTCTTTGGCGGCTTTGCCGCTATGACAAATTTCGCGTAATCGGGCTTTTTACCCTGAGTCGTTCATGTCTTGTATGAATGAGTTAAAACTCGGTCTTTCACACCACATGATTTATGAAGGAGTTTCGAACCTCTATTCATACATGTTCAGTGTTCTTATATTCACTCGTAGGTTGCCAAATACGGGCTCCATGACCCTATATTCTTTATTTCTTCAGTCTACGAAGTTACATCAAATTTGATTCACATGGGAATTTACATGTACTTGCGACCGATATTCCTGAAAATAAAGCTTAGTAAAATTGCAAAAAGCAAAAACAAACCCAATTGGAAACTAATCTCCCTGACTTTAACTATAGTAGGCCCTCCGGAGTACCAGGTCGTCCTT
This sequence comes from Acacia melanoxylon, assembly GCA_019022615.1. Taxonomy (NCBI): domain Eukaryota; kingdom Viridiplantae; phylum Streptophyta; class Magnoliopsida; order Fabales; family Fabaceae; genus Acacia; species Acacia melanoxylon. The sequence continues at coordinate 7,803,938 of JAFJYJ010000011.1, forward strand.
TACGAACGAGCATGGAATTACCTTCCTATTGTATCTCGAGGCGAGGAGTTGCTTGGCGGCTAAATCTCGAAGGTGAGCTGTGGCTCTGACTTCGTCTATGAGATCCATTTCCATCGCAACTCTTGATCATTCCACTCCCGCGAATGGTACAGCCTTCTCCATGAAGGCTCCTTGACTTCGACTGGGATCATTGCTTCGCATCCATATGTGAGTCGAAACGGGGTCTCGCCTGTTGACGTCTGAGAAGTAGTCCGATGTCCCCATAACACTGAGTGTAAATGTTCAACCCAACTACCCTCAGCATCTTCCATACGCTTCTTCAATCCATCCACTATGACCTTGTTGGCTGCTTCCCGGCCGCCCATTGATTTCGTGGGTGTTCAACCGAGGCAAAATGATGTTTAATCTGAAATTCGGCTACTAATTTTTGAAAGTTTTTATCCACAAATTGGGTTCCATTGTCGGTCACCAAATCGGCTGGTATTCCGAAACGCGAAATAATGCTTCTCTTGAGGAATTTCTGCATATTTGCCGAGGTGATGGTCGCCAAAGGTTCGGCTTCAATCCATTTGGTGAAGTAATCCACCGCAACAATGAGCCACTTCAATTGTCCTTGTGCCGCCTTGAATGGTCCCAACAAATCTATGCCCCATTTGTAGAACGGCCAAGGGGCTGAGATCTGTGTCAACTCGGATGGAGGGGTCCATATTATTCTGTCGTGTTTCTGGCAGCTTTCACATTTCTGGACATGATCCTTGGCATCTTGGGCCATAGTAGGCAAATAATATCCAGCTCGTATTGCTTTTCGAGCCAGCGCCTTTGCTCCCATGTGCTGTCCATTTATCCCTTCATGGATTTCTGCAAGTACGTACTGGGCTTCAAGTTGGTCGAGACATTTGGCCATCGGAGAGTGCAAGCCCCTTCGATATAACTGATCATCCATCATTGAATAAGCGGCTGCTGTTCTGATTAGTCTCTTTGATTCCGCCGTGTCTTCTGGAACGATCCCCCTTTCTAGATAGTCGGCAATTGGCTTTCTCCAATCGCGATTATCTGAAATAAACATGATGCAACTTGGTTCTAGGAGATTCTGCTGCATCACAGTCCGAAGATTACCTGGACTTTTAGTGCTAGCGAGTTTAGACAGGACATCGGCTCTAACATTTTCAGTCCGAGGAATATGCTCAATTTCTACTTTATCGAAATCAGCAATGATATCCTTCACTTTTCGCAAGTATTTTGCCAACAACGGGCCTTTGGCTTGATAGGTTCCTTGTATCTGGGAGGCCACCAGTTGAGAATCGGTTGCTAAATGTATCTGTTGAGCTCCATTCTCCTTAGCCTGCAGTAAGCCAGCGATGAGGGCCTCAAACTCGGCCTGATTATTTGATGTCGGGAAATCCAGCCGAAGTGATAATTCCATTGCAACTCCTTCGGGGCTCTCCACAATGACTCCCGCGCCGCTTCCCTTAACATTTGATGAGCCGTCTACAAACACCTTCCACGGCTCCTTTTGCATTCCCTCCATTGGAGTTGACGGGGTTAACTCCATTAGGAAATCAGCCAAGGCCTGAGATTTGATTGATTGTCGGGCTTCGTAGCTGATGTCAAACTCGGACAATTGGATTGCCCAGCTTATCATTCTTCCGGCTAAGTCTGGTTTATGCAATACTTGACGTATGGGTTGATTTGTCCTGACGACAATAGAATGCCCGTGAAAGTAATGGCGCAGTCGCCTTGCCGCAGTTAGCAGTGCAAATGCCATTTTCTCCAACTTCTGATATCTCAATTCAGATCCTTATAAAACCCTGCTAACGAAGTACACGGGTTTTTGCCCCTTCTCCAGTTCTCAGACGAGAACGGCACTGACCGCTTCCTCTCCTACTGATAAATATAGGATCAGTGTTTCTCCGGGTTCAGGTTTCGAGAGCACTGGCGGAGATGCCAGACATGACTTTATCTTTGCAAATGCCTCTTCACAATCCGAGTTCCATCCTCCATGTGCCTCTTTTTTCAGAAGTTTGAAAAACGGAAGTGACTTTTCAGCCGACTTAGGCAAAAATCTTGTCAACGCTGCCAATCGCCCTGTTAATTGTTGGACTTCTTTTTTGTTGACTGGAGCCTTCATTTCCAACACCGCTTTTCATTTTTCTCGGATTGGCCTCTATTCCCCGGTGGGTCGTAAAAAACCCAAGAATTTGCCCGATGGTACTCCGAACGCACATTTGGCCGGGTTCGATCGATCCGATGCTTTCAGCTTTTTCAAATGTCTCGTCGCAGATCATTGACATGGTTGTTCTCTTCCTTCGATTTGACTATCATATCGTCAATATATACTTCCACATTATTCCCCATTTGACTAGCAAAACCTTAGTCATCATCCTCTGATAAGTAGCTCCAGCATTCTTAAGGCCAAAAGGTATCACGTTGTAGCAGTAATTAGCGCTATTTGTTATGAAAGCCGTCTTTTCTTGATCATCGGGATGCATGGCTATCTGATTGTACCCTGAGTATGCGTCCATGAATTATAAGAGTTGAAAACCCGAGGATTTATCCACCAGATGATCTATGTTAGGCATTGGAAATGCGTCTTTTGGGCATACCTTATTCAGATCTTTGTAATCAGTACAAACACGCCACTTCCCATTTGGTTTCTTAACCATAACCACGTTGGAGAGCCATGTTGTGTATTGTATTTCCCTGATAAATCCGGCTTCGAGTAACTCCTCCACATGTGCTTCTAAGGCCTTAGACCGATCGGAGCCTTGCTTCCTCTTCTTTTGCGCCACGGGTGTTGAGCCAGGGTGGATCGCCAAACTATGGCAGCAGAATTCAGGATCCATACCCAGGATTTCAGAGGCCTTCCATGCAAATACATCTTTATTTTCGACTAGGAATTTTTCAATTTCCCTACGGATCTCGGGATCCAACCCTTTCCCGACTATGGTGATTTTCTCTGGGGTGTCTCCCAAGACATAGTCCTCGAGTTCATCATTTGGCGCTCTTTGGATCTTGTCCTCTTCCCTCAAATCTAACTCCACAACTTGGACCGACCCGGCTTCTTTCTCTGACTCGCCTTTCTTTGAATTTTTACTACCTCTGACAGTGTCAAAGTAGCATTGCCGAGAGTCTTTTTGGTCGCCTTTGACGATAACCACTTTGTTTCTCTTGTTGATAAACTTCAGCTTCTGGTGGTTTGAAGACACCAACATATTCCAGTCATGAATAGCGGGTCGTCCCAGGATGATATTGTATGTGGAGGGGAAGTCGGCAACAACAAACCGAACCACTTCTGTCTTAAAAGCCTCCTTGGTGCCCAGAGTGAGTTTGAGAACAATGAATCCCTTTGGACGGGTATCTTGACCGTTAAAACCCGTTAACACGGTCTTACAGGGTTTTAGCTCTTCGGAATCAAACCTCATGCGTTTGAACGCATTCCAAAGGATGATGTTAACGGCGCTGCCATTATCCAGAAAGATTTTCCTTACACGGCAGTCCACCAACGTTCCCGTGATGACGAGGCCGTCATGATGCCCTGGTATTACCTCATCCAGTTCTTCATCAGTGAATCCGAGTACTGGGGTAGGAGTTTTTGTAGATTCTCCCTTAAACTCGGGACGACTTCTTACAGAGAGGATCTCTTTCAAATACTTTTTCCTCTGACTAACTGAGTGGCCGTCATGATGCCCTGGTATTACCTCATCCAGTTCTTCATCAGTGAATCCGAGTACTGGGGTAGGAGTTTTTGTAGATTCTCCCTTAAACTCGGGACGACTTCTTACAGAGAGGATCTCTTTCAAATACTTTTTCCTCTGACTAACTGAGTCTCCTCCTCCACCAAAACCTCCGACTATGACATTACAGTCGTATTTTGACTCGGGAAATTCGTCATCCTGACCTCGTCCCGGTTTCCTCTATTCTCTTCTCTTCTTTTCAGGTGCCGGGCTCCTACTTCTGCCTTCCTGACGTTTGTTTTGCCGTCCTTATGTTTGTATAACATAACGGCGTAGTTTTCCTTCTCGAATAAACTTCTCAATGGTGTCCCGCAAGTCCCAACACATGTCCGTCGTGTGGCCATACTGATCATGGAACTCGCAATATCTAGATTTATCCAGAGTGGTTTCATTGCGCATTGGCCGTGGTCGTCCCACCTTTTTCATCTCCGTTAAGGAGACTTCCTTCCAAATTTGTGCTTGCGGTATCCTTAACGGGGCATATCTGTCATATCTTCCTTCAGCCTTGTCCCTTCTTGATTTTCTATCCCTTACATGTGTCCGAGTATCCCGCTGATTCATTCCGAATTGTTGCTTCTCTCTTGGTGTCGGGCTTTTCGCCTTACTTCTAGGCGTGTGGGTCATGATGTCCATCTGCTCCAGCTCTATGTATTGTTTAGAGCGATCTCGGAAATCTGACAGAGTTTTGGGCCGACGTTTCATCACCGACTTCTTCAAGCGAGAATCCTTGTCTAAGCCTGAAATCACATAATGCAAGTGTACCTCATCCTTTAGCCCGGGGACATGTAAGGCTATGTCCTTGAAACGCTCCAGATACTTTTGTACTGTCTCTCCTGGTGACTGCTTAACCTGGTCGAGTTGGAACTCAGTTTTTGGTTGCTTCCGACTTGTGGTGAAGTTCTTCCATTGCTTCCGACTGCTTTTTCCGCTATTAACTTCTCTGTCTCTGCCCGACTTCGTCCTTCTTTGTTAATGTTTGCCCTAGAATTCACTTCCTGATCATGCTCAATTGGGTTCCCTCCGAGCTATCTCAGGAATTTGATATGTTCCTACAAGGCTTGTATCTTTCGCGACCGCTCCTCGATAAGTTGTTCTTGATCTTCCCTGAGTATGATTTCTTCTCTCTATTGTATCCGGGAAGTTTCCGCTTTCTGAGATATGGAAACCTCATCTCGGCTATGGCCGACAACATTTTTACCTGGGATCCGAGTATGGTTTTCTGCGTCTCCAAAACGTCGCTCGAACATCTGCTTCCATTCTTCATTTTGATTATCCAACTCCTCCCTGAGTGCACGGACATCCTCCTCGTGCAGTAGGCGATTGCGGGTTTCCATTGCCTCCATCCGATTATACATGGAACCAAGTGTGGTTTGCATAATGCGAATGTCGGGGTCTACCGTCTGGAACTCTAACGAGTGTTGCTGTGGTAAAGCCTGCGGGTTAATTTGCTGGATGATGACATTCTTGGGAGGAGGAGAGTTTGTCGTGTCTGATGTTTCAAACTCGGTCTCTACCATCACATTTTCTGCTTCCGGGTTGGTAGGACCTTCCTGGCGAGATGTTTGCTCCTGGAGATGTTGCTTTGCTTCTTCTGGCATATTATCCTGCCGAGTTTCCATATTCCTTCTTCTGGTGTTCGCCATTTTCCTAGTTACACTCTTGGTTTTGCTATGTGGGATTCGAAATTTACGGTCCCCACGGTCGGTGCCAATGTTCTGGTATAGAACACAACTGTCTAGTCCGGGATTGGACTAGTGAATTAATGTAGGATCTTTAGTCTTATCTTGGATATCTATGGATGAGATACCCAGATAGATCGGAGATCACAGAGCTTGAACACAAGGGTTTTCACCCTAAGGCGTGGGGTGTGTGCTCTGTGTATGCAATATGGTAAATTGGTTGAGAGAGAATGTATGTGTACCGTGCACCTGTTGGATCATTCCTATTTATAGAGGAAGTGTCCTCTCCGTTAGTTGGCAGCTTTCCTGCCTTTCTACTCGGCATGTTCTTCCCCCATCATTCATGATGATGGGGATCGTGGGGTCCCGAGGTCACAAGATCATGGGATCATGGGTCCTGTCCCAGTAGGAGCACGTTGATGGGCCTTATCTTCCGAGGCCCATTTATCTCGGTCCATAACACTATCTCTATGTCTTTATATTGTCTTCATGCCCAAAAAAAAGCTTTGTTATGCTGTATAAATAAAAAAAGAAAAAGAAACATTATAAAACAGATTCTTGCACGATTTGAAAAGTACAAGTGATTCAGTTGTAGGCACACACGTATTCGAATTTTTCAATTTCATTTTTGTAAGGAAAAACAAATAGATCATGATCATATTCATATTCATTAGCTAGAAGGGCGACGAAGTTAAGAAAAAAGGGAGAATTCCAAAAGATATCCTCTTCTTATGCCTTCAATATTCTAAATTCTTATTGGTCCATCAAAGATTATCACTCATGCCCATAAGCAAGATAATAGATTTGTTGACTTGTTTGCAAATTCTTGCTGATAATGATATGGGAATTTCTTTAATTTCCCTGGTCTTGAATTGTTGGTTCGTAATTCAAAAAGAAAATATTCTTGTAGATTTTTGAGGAGGAAGGTATAGAAGGGCCACCAAAATATGATAATTTCAAAATGATATCTGGAAATGACTTAATTTATTTACTATGAAAATAGTCCTTAAGAACAATTCTAAAATTATTTGTGAAATAATAAACTAATTGTCATTAGTGGAATTCGTTGTCACTACTTTCATTTTCATTATTTTTAATAATCATTGTTGTCATAGATATTTGGTAAGAAATTTTTATAAAATTAGTTGCCATTGTCTTAATTAATTGTTGTTGTCATTTTGATAAATCAAAGTTGCTATTATTTTTTCAGATTTCAATTGAAAGGCAAGTAATTTGGCTTCATAATTTAATCCAGATCAGTTACTAAGGATTCAAGCTATATAATTAGTCATTTTAGAGCATTTTTCACTTAGCTATTTATTTAATTTGGATAGGTTATGGAAGTCAAATAAATCAATTCATTATAAAAAAAAATGTGACATGAACTCCCCAATATGCTCATATATAACATTATCAATTTATAAGTTATACAAACTAATTTTTTAAGAAATGACAAATATGATAAACAAATTAAAGTGTATCAAAGTTTATATGTAGAATCAAATCTAACTGCAAACTAATTCTTATATAAAAAACGGAAGAGTTTAATTTGTCTCAAGGCTTAAGGTTATCCATGCTCCTACACGATGGAATTTCTTTTTCTTTTTTTTATTCGAGGAATTTCTTTAATCTCCCTTGTCTTGATTTTCTGGTAAGTAGCTTGCACAACAGTACAACACGCACAGTAGTTTTTTCCTTAAACATCAATACCATATGATGATTATAAAAGTTAAAACAGATTCCTTCGTTTTATTTTTAGTTTTCAAAAAAGTTTTAAAACAATTATCATGAGAATTACGTAATGGACAAATCCTTGTATATATTCGAAGAATCACTTGATGGTGAGGTCCACTACCCCTTTGGGTCCTAGTTACCTCTTATTATTCCTCCATTGTTACTATTTTAGAATCTCTATCAAAACCAAAGAGGGAAAAAAAAAATGTAAACAAAGCCATAAATTTAATGCCACATCCCATCCAGAATTTCAATTTTTCTCACTATTCCCTCACGATTTGACGACTCTCCTCATTTATTGCCTAATTACTGTTTCACAAAAATGCAAATCTGACTCATGCATAGAACTTATCCGTTTTAGCCTTTAAAGTTCTCTAAATGGCTCATTAATAATATTCATTTGTTAGGTAAAATTGTTTCAGAGTTTGAATTATCTATGAACTCCAATAATTCGAAAACCCGTCTAGAAATCAATTACTATTTGGATCGAATCGTTATCTAATCATATTTTGATTCTCAACAATAATACTGCAAATTCAAAAGTAAGGGATGTTACTATCACTTTGAAATTAGAGTGAGTCTCGTGCATTTGCATCGAATCTTTTTTTATTTATTTATTATTTGATCAAAGCTATCCCCAAATCACTTTAACCTTGGAACTAATTCCTCCCGAGACTTATCCTATGTTTGTATGAAGAAAAAATTAGAGGAAAATAAAATTAATAGGGAAAACACCAAAAAAAATAGTATTAAAAAAAATTCAGAAGAATATCATTTAAGTCTCAGCTAGGGGAAATAATATATTGATAAGTACTATATGGTAGCTCGCTCATCATTTGTCAATGAGGACTTTTATGATATTATTTCGCTTGGTTAAGACCTAAATGATATTTTCCCCCTTTTTTTTTACCATTTTTAAAAGTTTTCTTTCTTAGTGTTCACTCTCCCATATCTTTTCCTTTCTTTTCTCTTCATCCCAACAAATTATAAGCCCAAAGAGATTTCACCTCTCCTAATAAATACGTCTCTCATAGAATTTGAACTTGTGTTTACCGAAATGAGATTATTTATCACTTTTCAATCAACAGTTTGTTCGTTGATATTTACATGGAATCTTAATCTACTCAAATTTTGATGCTCTACAATAATACAGAAAATTCAATAACAGTAAGGGAGGTTACTGTATATTATGTGCATTTGATAGTGGACCTCTATAAAATGGCAATGAGCTTGCAACTTCTGTACTCAAAGCAAAGCACCAGATCCTCTTAACTAGTTCTGTACACCTCTCGGTGACATTTTTACTGTAAGCCTTCTTTCTGTGTGCAGTTTCAGAAAACTACTTAGCTAGCTATAATCATCAATGGCACCTCAGGTGGATCTCGCAAAGATATTTGGTCGCCCGAAGAGTTTTGGTAACACCCAAACACCTCAAAATTTGTGCCAATACAAGTTTTATCCGACCTACGTGACAGCCACGACAGTTATTCAGTTGAAAGTAGATGATCAACTCATTAAATGCAACGAAGCTGCTTCAAGGTCCTTCAAACCAGATAGCAGAACGGAGCTGAACCACACAGGTTTGGTGGGCTAGCTAGGTAGGTAGTTAGTTAGTTAGCTTCTAGGTCCTTCATCAAAACGAAAGGATCAACCTTTTTTGTCTCAAACTAGTTTTAGGTTGTCTTTCGTAGTCAATAACCATAAATAGACTACCCCCTTTTGCAAATGACAACCTAGGAGTACAATATAATCCCTATTGTATCAGATATATATATATATATATATATATATTATGTATTAATGTATGAATCAGCTCCAAGCTTACTTGATAGGTCCATGAACAAAGGGTCTTGTTCATCTTCAACATCACTAAACTACTTCTCTCTAGGCTAGCTCATATATATATAAATATATACAATTCCCTGCAAGTTATGTACAGGTCAGAGCGAAGTTATTACTACTAATATCTATAAGCATATCAGCCAGTTTTGTTCTTGTAATCTTTTTTACTGCTTCTCTGATGAGATTTGCGGTGAACTTTGAAGCAATCAGTTGGGATTAATTGGGACTCCTCAATGGTCAAGAATATACCTTTAAAAAGGAGTTGTGACGCAAAATTATTAATTGACACCTATTAGCTGATTGATTTAAATCTGATTTTAATCGTGAAAACCCTGAGATCTTTAAGCCTGGGACTGTTCACATTTTCTACAATCATGAAAACTCAATTCTGTGTTAAACTTCATTTTCTTTTTTCAGCTTCCTTTCGCCCAAAAAATCACTAGACTTTGCCTTCTGTTGTTTAGGGGCATGCAGTCTCTAAATTCTAATAAAGGGTGTAAATTAATTCATGGACCAAATCAGAAGAGCTAAACTATGATTTTTTTCCTTGAATATAAATTATATTAGTTATGCGATTTATGTAGCTGATTCTACTCAATAGAATAAAGATGGTTATGATTGTTGTAAAAATTATTACTGTCGTAACAAAGATTAAATTCAGTAATCACTAGACTATGAATGAATAATCCCAGACTCTCAGCAATAGCCTATGCATGACGCACAAAGAGGAACAAGTTAAAGGGTCCAGTCTAGAATCAGGATATTTCCAAGAGATTGGATGTAAATGAGACAAGACAGGTAAAATATTATTGAGGTATTATTCTTCTGGTATGGTTGGCCACTGAAAGCATATTTCATGACTCGTGGTGACAGCATATTTTCCACATCATTGACGCATATAATTTGGTAAGTTGAATTCCTCATTATCACCGATGTCAACATAAACGTTTTTTAAGATAAATTTAAGATTTATACAAAAATGATCATACAAGAGAAAGAGTAGGTGTGGCGCTTATTGAAAAGAAAAAGCTGAAAATTGTTTGAGGTAGTTTGGACATATACAAAGAAGGTCCTTGAAAGCGCTAGTAAAGAAGTTAGATCAAAAAGTATCAATCGAGTTTTATAAACAGGGTAGAAAAAAACCAAAAAGAATGCTTAATAAAGTCATTGAATATTCGTAAAATAAAGTCATTGAATAATACTTTTTGGTTAATAATCTATCTCAAAATTTAGTTACTCATATAATACAGTGGGGTCAGGCAATTCATATAGTTGATTCCACCTAGTAGGATAAGGTTTCCCCTTGTTGTTGTGAAGTGCATTTTTTAAACCTACTGACAAATTAACTATATAAAAAAGATCATATTTTTATGAAATTTTAAACCAAAAATTGAACTACCTTTTGTTTGTTGGGGAAAAAACCGTTCATATATGTTTTTGGGAATATGTCAGTTATAATGAGAGGTTGTGGGGGCAAAAATAGCCCAAGTTATATGGGACAATGAATATACAGTAGGAACCATCACTAATTTTAGGTATCCCATTTTAATACCCACAAAATCAAAAACAAATTCCACTCTATCAAGTAGCCCAAAAATAGAATCAGTGGTTAGAATCAACCACCAAAATAACAGGACTATAAATGAAAGAAGGATCAGTTCCCTCACATCTTTCATGAAAACATCCCCAGAGGATTCATAAATAAATAAAAAAGGGACTAATTTCCCCGTTTCAAAGTCCTAGCCTCCAGGGGGCTAAGACTTACCTTAATACAAGAAGAAGAAGAAGAAGAAGACATTCATTCATTCATATTAATTAACAGAGACATCAAAAAAGGGGGTTTGAGGTTTTTGGTGCAATAATAATAAATATGGGCAATGCAGGAAGATTAATCATCGTTCTTGCATTGTGCATCACATTGGTGCGTTGTGATGATGATGGTGGTGGAAATCAAAGGAAAATGCCAGTTGCTGTGCCTGATATGTTCAAGGGTGTTAATTTAGCCAAGGATGTTCTTGTTGCTGGTGAGAAAATCATCAATGTCATGAGTTTTGGAGCCAAACCTGATGGCAAAAGTGACAGCACTCAGGTATATATATATATATGTGATTCACTAATCATCATCAAGATTCAATCTTGAGCTTACCCATCAAGTAAAAATGGATTATTAACGCAGGGTTTCATGCAAGCATGGCAAGCAACGTGCAAATCAACAACGCCGGCGAGGATGTACGTGCCGGCGGGCTCGTTTCTGGTGGATTCAATGTTCTTTCAAGGGCCATGCACCACTCCGGGAGATATCACAGTTCAAGTTGAAGGAACAGTTTTAGCCTCCACAGATCCTTCTGTGTACGAGAATGGCGAGTGGCTCATGTTTGAGAACCTCAATGGCTTCAAACTCATCGGTAGTGGTACCTTCGACGGTCAGGGCAAGTCTTTCTGGGAATTCAACGTCAACTGCGACAAAAACCAAGGCAGCACATGCGTCAGACTCCCCAGCGTAAGTTCACTACCACTCTGTTACTTTTTATAAGCTTGGGAAAAAAAAAATTGTCCTTATTATAGGTTTATCTTCAAAGTAATACAGGAGAGTGTTATAATCTTGCTCCTATTAAAGGTAGAGAGAGAGAGAGAGAGACAAGAGGTGAAAAATACTCATTTATAAATGAGGACAAAAATTGAAAAAATTCATTAATTCAATCTATATTTATTGTTTATTGAGTTAACATACTTTTCTTATTTTGTGAGAATTATGTCATTTGGACTTATAAACTGGAAGAAAGTCATACTTCACACAATTCTATTAAATAGTACTGTGACTTGACATAGATTTGACATTTGTAATTGTAGAGCATATTCTTCAACAATGTGACCAATGGACTGATACAGAACATAAATTCTTTGAACCCTAAAGGCTTTCATATCTTCCTCACAAACTCAGCAAACATTAGGGTGCGTAAGGTTAAGCTGACTGCACCAGCTGATAGCCCAAACACAGATGGCATTCATATAAGCCACTCCATTAATATCATTGCCTCCAAGAATACCATTGCAACTGGAGATGACTGTGTTTCTATCATTCAAGGTGTCAAGAATGTTGCCATCAACAGGCTCACCTGTGGCCCTGGACATGGCATCAGGTAATCAATACGCTACTACCTCCAATCCTAAATACAAGAGTTGGACAAAAGGTTTACTTTAATCTAAAAATAAGAACTTGCTCTACTTTCTTCCCCAAATTTTTAAGTTTTTCCTTTAAAGCACCCCTGCACACAGGAAAGAGTTTTCATCAAGGGCTAATTAAAATGCATATGATTAGAAAAAATATTTTAGGGAAACCAATACACATTTGTTATAAATAATATCTGTAAATTAGTTATTTAGCTCTTACATTTTGTTAACCTGTCAATGGATTCTTTCAAGATCACAAATGAGTGGATTTTGTTTGTTTTCTGGTTGTCTTTTTACAGTATCGGTAGCCTTGGAAAGTATGAAGACGAGCTGGAAGTGAGCAACATTATGGTGCAGGACAGTACCTTGGTGGGAACAACCAATGGTCTGAGACTCAAAGCATGGCCAGACAAGTATCCAGGAGCAGCCTCGTCTATATTCTTCACTGGAATTACCATGAACAACGTGAAAAACCCCATTATCATTGATGAACAGTACGAATGTGATCCTGATAACTGCAAAGCCAAGGTACTAAATAATATTATTATTCCCTGCAAGTTTCACTTTACTTGATGAATATAGTTTTTGGCATTCTAATAATAAAATCTGGTGTTTATGTTTTGGTTTTGTACAGCCATCATTGGTGAAGCTGAGCAACATACGTTTTACAAATATAAGAGGAACTTCATTGTCACCAATTGGAGTTGACTTAAGGTGCAGCCAAAAGTTCCCATGCCAAGACGTTGTACTTCAAAACGTTGACCTGAGGATGGGAGGCAAACCGGTTACCAGTAGATGTGTCAGTGTCAAACCCTCCTACCTCGGCATAAATACCCCATTGGCTTGTTCTTAATGAGGCCAATAATCTTGTTTTTTTATCATATATAGAGAATGAGAGGGACAGATTTGGGGGGTCAATTACGTGGGAGCTTAATTAATTATTCTTGTAGCTGCACCAGTTCAGATAATGCCTATCTCTGAGATGTATTGATTCTTCAGTATAATGAAATGGGGAAAATGTCCTATTCTTTTTATTGATGGTATCACTTTTTCTTTTTTAAGTTTTAGGGGTAGTTTTGGATTTTATTGACGATTAATCAAGTAAGAAAAACCAACTTCATCAGAATTTGAAATAACTAACTTCAAAACATATTTTGGGAGGAGGATTCTGAGGATGGGGTTTGGTAATGTTCCATATAGGTGGGAAGACCGTAATATCAAAAATTGAAGAAGGCTTGACAAAGTAATTAGTGAATGCTCCTCTAGTCCTTAATATATATAAGAGCTACGTAACCAATTTGCAAATATTAATCATGTGCATTGGAACTATCTCTCGAAGGAAACCCTTAATTATATAGAATCGATCCACAGGGATACTTTAAGAAAAAATTTATAAAGTTGGAAGACAAAGGATATGAAGGTATTATATTCAAGATTAAAGTAAACCCCCATCTAGTTCCTATATTTAGGACTAGAAGGATTATTTCATTCATGTATATACATAAACAAGTCTCCCTTCCTATGGCATCTTAATTTGCTTAAGAACTATTACCATCTTACTTCTGTTACAGTTTCATATATTTTAAATTTATTTGGTCAAATAAAGCGGTTATGTCAAATGAAATTGTTCTATTTTAAATGCATTTTAGTTTGAGAAGTAGCAGTCAGTTTCATATTGGAAGCTAATGTTTCATTCAATTGAATAGACCTCTACAAGTGACAAGCATCCCTACTTATGACATCATTAATATGTCTTAATTAGTTAAAATGAGGTATGAAAGCCTGCAAGTTTATATAATCATCCAAATACTTTTGTATCATGCTAAAAGTAGAAGATCAGTTCTTTCAATATTTTGAAATAAAAATAATTCCTCCAAGGTTTAAAACAAGTTGGGTGTTATCTTTCTTGTTTTTTATTCTAAAACAGTAACATTGCTCAGTAATGAGGGAACAATGGAATTACATTGCACACGAGCTATACTGATGAAATTTAACAGGTCAATAAATAGTAAATGAACTTTATGATATTGAAAATAAACTCACAAATGCTAGTTAAAATGTTGCAATTAGAAAGAAACTCCAACTAGAATTAATATGGAGTAATTAACAAGATTAATTGCCATAGTCCAAGAAACTCAAGATTAAATATCACAAGGCAAGGAGTTGGAGCTATGCTTGAGCCAGAGTGCTAAACTCAAATAAGATCTGACAAGTCATAGTTTTAAGGGAATCCGCTAAAAATGAAGAAAATGGCATTAAGCATAAGTATAGCAGTAGTTGCAGCATATACGGCCACTTTTCGAATCGGTGCAGCCATGGCTCCAGTTTCTGAACCTGGGGATGAATCGCCTGCCGAGAATTCAAGAGCTGTGACATATTATGATGTTACAAAATACAGAGCAGATTCTAGTGGGAAGGCACAAAGTAGCTCTGTAAGTTGTTGTCTTGCATCTGTAAGATTGGACATGAGTTCATGTTTCATTACTTAATCCATTGAAAAGAGGTTTGACCCAAAAAAATTCCAATTGGAATTTGTAGAAAACTAGTGCAAAAAATCTCGTAAGGGTTAACACTCATACTAGTAGAATATTAGATTAATTAATGATAGAGATATATTTATACTACATATGATCTTTAATATAAGAGCTAGATGACTTTTTTTTAGAGAGATTAAGGAAGCTAAATAAATTACTTAATCATAGCATCTCACGGGTGGAAAAAAGGCTTTTAAGACCGGACGAAAGAGGTATCGTAAGACCGGATCTGTGACAGATCTGTTATATATCATAAGATTATATATCAGTTTATAAGCTAGGCAAATTATTTTGTAGAAAAACGATAGACATAAATACTTTAATATAATTTATTTAGCTTTCTTAACATCTCCAAAAAAGTCAATTGGTTCTTATACTAAGGACCGTAGGTATTTTATTTTGATATTGACAGAAGATTCATCTGTTTTCATATGATAGGCATTCTTAGCAGCTTGGGAGGATGCATGCTCTGATGCAGGGAACTCAGTGTTGTTAATTCCAGAAGGAACATACTTGATTGGTCCAATCTCATTTTCAGGGCCTTGCAAAGGCAATCAGTCCCCAAATATTGAGATTGCTGGGACTCTAAAGGCTCTAAGCAGCCCTCGCGCCTTCCAATCTTCTGATTGGATTGTGTTCGAAGATTTGAACCGCGTCAACCTTACTGGGATCAATAGTATGGTAATGTTGGATGGTCAAGGTTCTAAATCATGGACAAATAGTGATTGCCACAAGACCAAGAATTGCCCTAGCGTGAGCTCCAAACTTCTATTCTTTCATCAGATTAACTCCAACTTATCGTGCGACCTCTCTTAGTGGAATAAGGCTTTGTTATATAATGTGTTTTATGTTCTTTGCAAATGTTCATAGTTCATACTGCATATTTTCACACTAATTAAAACAATTTTGGGCTCTGCAGAGTCTGAAATTCGAAAATGTTTCATATGGAACAGTGAGCAACATAAATTTGATAGATAGCAAGTTCTTCCATGTTGAAATCTACATGTGTGACAACATAAACTTGTCAAAGTTAAACATAAAAGCACCTGCTAATAGCCCCAACACTGATGGAATTCACATTAGTCACTCCTCTAACATCAACATCACCTCATCAATAATAGGAGTTGGAGATGACTGTGTTTCTATCATTCAAGGAGTCAGAAATGTTACCATCAACGGACTCACCTGCGGCCCTGGACATGGCATCAGGTAATTAATACTCCTCTAATCCTATTTATAGAGCAGTGAGAGAAAAAAGAAATTGGTCATATTTATGAATCAAATTATTAAATTTTTCATATAAATGTACAGTTTTATCCTTCAATAATTATTGTCTTGACTTTGTTCATATGCTATAATGTATACTCACTCCGGTCCTTTTTATGAGGAATATCCTTTCTCAGGGGTGGTTCTTAACATAACGAACAACAAATTGTATTTGTCTGAAATTTTAATTTAGTCTTTCTATTTTCACCCTCATTAAATATATATCACTCATTATCTCTCTGGAGTAAATTTTCACCAATTACCTCTCATGTACCCTCTTTCTAAACAAGGGTATAATTGGAAAGAAAAGTACATAGGTTACACATTTATTTCTTTTAACTAACATTTTGAATTGTGTGATTTTGGTAATTGTTCCTTATAAAAAGAGGACCGGAGGGAGTATTAAATAAGGATAAAGTTGGAAAGTTGTTGAATTATAAGGTAGAGTAGTTAATGAAGTTTAAGATTTTTTTTAGTCAGTATGAAACATGCTAGAAGAACCTATAAATAAGACCAGAGGAGCATGCTATTTTAATAAACTGTTATTGAATTCTTTCGAGAGAACAAATGAATGGATTGTGTTTTATTTCTTATTGTCTTTTACAGTATTGGTAGCCTTGGAACTTTTGAAGACGAGAAGGAGGTGAGCAACATTATAGTGCAGGACAGTACCTTGGTGGAAACAGACAATGGTCTGAGAATCAAAGCATGGCCAGATAAGTATCCTGGAAAAGCTTCATATATATTCTTCTCTCACATTACCATGGACAACGTTGAAAACCCCATTATCATTGATGAACAGTACCAATGTGATCCTAAAAACTGCAAAGCCAAGGTACAGGACATGACTCTCACTAATTTCCTGATCAAGTATGAAATTAAAGCATGCTAAAATCTGGTGTTTATGTTTTGATTATTGTACAGCCATCATTGGTAAAGCTGAGCAACATATTTTTTGCAAATATAAATGGAACTTCCTCTTCACCAATTGGAGTTGACTTAAGGTGTAGCCGAAAGTTCCCTTGCGAAAACGTTGTACTTGATAACGTTGACCTGAAGATGGGAGGCAAACCTGTTACCAGTAGATGTGTCAGTGTCAAACCATCCTATGTCGGCAAAAATGCCATATTGCGTTGTCCTTAATTAGGACAATCTTCTTTTTTAATCATATAGAGAGGAAGGGAATGTGGGACAGATTGGGGAGTCAATGTGGGATTTTATTCTTGTAGCTGGACCAGTTCACATAATGATGAACTCACCTTTAACCAAGTAAGAAAAAAACCAAATTACCACCAAGCACCTGGATCAGCTGGTAGGGGTTGTTCTCTCTTAAGAAGAGGTCTCAAGTTCAAGCTTTGAGAATGCAACGGTGTTTGGTGGTAAAGCTTTTTGCCCTTGTGGTCCTACCCAGCTCAATCTGGATTAGTCTAGACCCCAATAAATCCTCGAAGTTCAGTAGTTAATTAAGTAGCTAAGTTTATTTGTACTTTGTACTTAACACAGAATTTGAAATATGCAGCAGTGTTTAGTGGTAGAGCTTTCTGCCTTTGTAGTCCTACCTGCTCGATCTGTATTAATCTGAACCCCAATAAATCCTCCAAGTTTAGTAGCTAATTAAGTAGTTAAGTTCATTTATACTATGTACTTAACACAGAATTTGAAATAACCAACTTCAAAGCATGTTTTATTTATTTGGTCAGGTAAAGCGGTTAAGTCAGAAGAAATTGATCTTTTTAAAATGTATTTGAGTTTGAGAAATAGCAGTCAGTTTCATATTGGAAGCCATGGAGGGGGAAAAGTTGTATCGAATAGCCCTCTTCAAGTGGCAAACACCCCTGCCACACCCCTATTTACGACATAATAATATTTCTTAATCAATCAAATATTTTTGTATCATGCTAAAAGTAAAAGATCAGTTCTTGCAGTATTTTTAAAATAAAATAAAAAATTCCTTGAAGGTTTTAAACAGTGACATTGCACGGTAATGAGGTAACAATGGAATCACATTGCACAAAGCTATACTGATGAAATTTTAACGTATCACTGGATAGTAAACGAACTTTATGATGTCGAAAATAAAATCATAAATGCTAACTAAACTGTTACAGTTAGAAAGAAACTCCACCAAGAAAAATAGGTAAGCTTTCAAAAATTAATATAGAGTAACAAGATTAATTGCTGTAGTTCAAGAAACTCAAGATCAAATATCACAAGATAGGCGCAGTTGGTGCTATTCTTGAGCCCAGAGTGCTAAATTCAAATAATATCTAACAAGATTAATTACCTATATATGAATCTCCTGCCCAGAATTCAGGAGTTGTGAGGTATTATGATGTTACAACTTACAGAGCATATTCTGATGGGAAAACAGAAAGTAGCTCCGTAAGTTATTGTCTTAAATCTGTAAGGTTGGATATGAGTTCTGGTTTCATTACTTAGGGTCCATTAAGATTAGCGGTGGCAGAAGTGAGTAAGTGACTTATTTTTAATCTGACTTTTGCAAACATAAGATAGGATAGTTATATTGTAAATGTGATTTGTGTTATATTGACGTGGCAGAAATGACTTTTTGCCAACATCAGTTTTCTTGCTATCCTTGAACTCGGAAGAAAAGGGGTTGAGGCGACGGGGCTTGCTAGAAGAATTGGTTTTGATAACGTAGAAGTAGTGGAGGCAGCAGGGTATAGTGGAGGCATCTAGTGTTTTTGGGATAATAATTTTGCTTTCTCTGTTAAGCACAAAATGTCACAGCTTCTGCATGGGTGTGTGAAGACAGGGGAAACTGGAGAATGGAATTTGACGGTGGGGTATGCTCATCCAGACCAGAATAGATGTTGAGACTTGTGGCATCAGTTACGCGAACTAGCAGCTAGTGGAGTAACAAAATGGTGTATAGGAGGGGATTTTAACGCAGCCCTGAGGTTAAAAGAGCGGAAGTCCATGCAAAGTACGAGAGTGGGACCTCATCGGGGCTTTCAGAATTGGATGATTGATAGAGGGATGGGTGAAGTTGAATTCCAAGTTTCGCAGTTCACTTGTAGTAGGGATACTTGTTCTAGTAGAATAGTTCAAGTGGTAGCAGATGCTGGTTGGTTGGAGCAATTCTTGGAAGCACTGGCGGTGCATCTTCCGAAATTAAAATCAGATCACTGTCCCCTGTTATTGAAGGTGCACAGGAATGTGTGTAGAAGACGGTGGGAGAGAAATTTTTGCTTCTTTGCACCGTGGGTTACTCATGAAGATTTCTCGGTGCTAGTTAAGAATTCTTGGAGAAGTAGGAGGCATTTGGTAGATAATGTGAAGATGTTTAAAGAAGATGTGGGAGTTTGGAATAAAGAAGTGTTTGGAAATATTAATAATCGAAAAGAAATGTTATTGAACCAGCTTGATCGTTTAAACAAGGAGGAAGATGGGAATCCGAAGTGGGAATGGGAAAGAAAGAAGGTTCGGGAGGAACTTGAGAAATGTCTGGTTCAAGAGGAAATTTTGTGGTTGCAGAGATCATGATGTAATTGGTATAATCAGGGTGATAAAAACACGAGATACTTTCATACAGGGGCGGAGCCACACTAGTGCCTATGTGGGCAAGTGCAGACACAAACATTTGAAAAAATGTATATAATTTGAAAGTGCCTAATGACAGTATATTTCGGTGGTGTAGTTGGTTAAAGCTTTACACTACTACCAGCCATCGTGTCGCTGGTTCGAATCTTCCCCATCCCCTTCATTTTTTTTTCCTTTTCAATTTGCATCGTTCTTTTCTTTCACCCAGTTCTCATTTCCCTCCATCATTTTCACCCAAATCTTCTTCCCTCCATCCACACTCTGTCTCCCAACTCTTCAAATCTCACAACTTTCTAAATCTTTCACTCCGTCCGCCGTCGCTAGCCGTTCCAGATCCACCTTCGTTCTAGATCCCCTGTCTCAACGGCTCAACTGTCGCACAGTCCGTTCGGTCTTGCTTCTCGATTCCGTCTTCCATCGGCTCAACC
This sequence comes from Acacia melanoxylon, assembly GCA_019022615.1. Classification (NCBI taxonomy): domain Eukaryota; kingdom Viridiplantae; phylum Streptophyta; class Magnoliopsida; order Fabales; family Fabaceae; genus Acacia; species Acacia melanoxylon. Next base: position 7,823,890 of record JAFJYJ010000011.1, read on the forward strand.
GTTCAATCGATTCTGTCTTAAGTCAAGGTAATTTTTATTTGGTATGAGTATGATAATTGTTTTATCTCGATTCCTTTGGATGATTTATTTCAAACTCGCACTTTAATTCTCAATCAAGTGTCTTCGCTGAACTTGATGTGTTCTTTGGCCCCGTACTTGAAGTTTTTACTTGGAGTGTGATATCCTTGCATTCTTGTGCGAGAGTTTAAGTTGCAAGTTGTGAATTTAATTGATTTTGCAAACCGAGCCGCATACGTGTTCTTGAATCCAGGCTAACCTCAAGTGTTCAAATCCGAGCTAACCTTGAGTGCATTTTTCCGAGTCTTTTTTCTATTTTTAAGAGGATTTGTGGCTTGATTTGTTGAGTTTATTGAAGTTCCCGCTCCGTGATCAATTACCGAGTATGGTCGATTGGAGATACTTGCTTAAATTTGTAAATTGTTGGTTCCGCTCTTGAATCGCCACTTTAATTGCTTTGTGAACATTAGGGAATAGTTACGCCATATGTGGTTTGATTTTGCCATTATACCTACGCATTTGATTTTTCCAAGTAACCAAGACTTAAGAATTTTGCTAAATCATACCATCATAACCGATTTGCCGATATTTTTTACGGTCATTGTGCTTCTTGCTAGGGAGGTGTTCGATTTGCTTGTGTGGTACGTGATTATTCTTAAGTTGCTCTCATTCACTTTAGCATTAGAGAATTGCTAAATTCTATATGCTAGAACCTTGAAATTCTGTTGAGATTTGTGTGCAAAAGTCATGGCTGCTATATATTTTCCTCCTACGCATATTGGTGTTATTGGAAATTGAAGGGAATGTTAGTGCTATCTGATTGCTACATTAAATTGTGAAAGATCTTTGTGAAATTTTGGAGATTAATTACCTCCAAATGTGAGAAAAAATTTGCTTTTATAGTGGTGTTTTGTTTGTGTTTTGGGCTGGTTTCAAAGTAACCTAAATCTAATTCAAACTTGCTGAAATTTTGCTGCTAAAGAATATGTTTCACTTTAGTTATAGCTGTCGATTTGTTCAACCTTGCCGATGTCATGCATTGGTTTTCCAACCCGATTTCGACTTGAATTGTTGAGTTAACTCTTGAACTTTTTCTTTGAGATGATTGTTAGGATTTAGAAAATTCATAGTTTATTGTTGATTTGATGGTAGAAAATTGGGGGGTCTTTGTGTTAGTTCACTTATCCATAATTTGTTGATTACAAGATTGTCATCCTTAAAAAAAAAATTCGGGGGCGCTGCCCCCGAACCCCCGAATCTCACCACTAATTGTACACCCACAAACCTAAAATCCTGGCTCCGTCACTGCTTTCATACTACTACGAAATGCCGCAAGAAAAGAAAGGATATTGAATCTCTGAAGGTTGAAGATGGAGGGTGGTGTTACGATAGAGATGTTCTTAAGCAGTCAGGTTCTGAATTTTTCCAAAAACTTTACGTGGAGGACCATGAGTATAGCGATACAGTGAAATTTGGAGGTACCTTCCCAGCTTTTTCGGAGGCCCAATTAAATTCCCTAGGACATGTTGAGAGTCCTGTGGAAGTAAAACACGCAGTCTTTTAGTATGGGGGCGCTTAAAGCACCTGGACCTGATGGGTTGAACCCCTATTTTTTCAGAGTCAGTGAGACATTGTGGGTGAGTCTGTGTGCTCTTCGGTTAAAAATGTCTTCGAAAACTGGGAGGAGATTAAGAGAGTTACTAGTACGAGCATTGTTCTCATTCCTAAAGTGCATGTACAGCAGACTTTTCGTGATTTCCGGCAGATTAGTTAATGCAATGTGGTGTACAAAACTGTAACAAAGATTCTAGCGAATAGGTTGAAAGGTATAATGTCTACGGTTGTGGCTCCAACTCATTGCAACTTTGTGCTCGGACGTCAGAGTTCTGATAATATAGTTTTGGTTCAAGAAATTATCCATTCCATGCGGAATATGCACAGAAAAAAGGGTTACATGGCTTTAAAGATTGACCTTGAGAAGCCGTAAAATCATGTACGATGGGAATTTGTGCTACGCTGGTTACAGAAGATTGGAATTCCTCCTAATTTTATTGATATTGTTCGATATTGCTTGTCTACTGCTGAAATTCAAGTTTTATGGAATACGGAAAATGGAGTTCCTTTTTCTCCTGGAATTCAGATCCCATTTCACCATATTTGGATACGTTTGGGATAACGGTGGTAGAAGTAGCTTTTCTTTCTGATGAACTTTGCTTCTTCTTTTTTCAGTTAGACTTTTCCTGATGTGATTTGTATTTAGGATAGCAGTGACAAAAGTAGCTTCATACCTTGAAGCTGGGAGAGGTAGCTTCACAAAAAAAGTAACTTCAAACCTTGAAGCCCATCACATAGTGAAGCTTTGCCAAACACCTAAAAAACAAGTTTTTACATCTTAAGGACTTATTTTAGCTTCTGATTCTATCCAAAACAATCCCTTTGTTTGTTTTGATCACAGAGAAACTAGCGCATCTCTTACAAACTGAAGTCCAAGAAGGTAACTAGTTACCTTTCCATCTGAAGAAGAATGATACGGCTGTGTCTAACGTAATTTTTGATGATTTGATTCTGTTTGCGGAAGCAAGTCCTGATCAAGCTGCAATAATTAAAGCTTGCCTAAATGACTTATGTTCAGCATCAGGGGAGAAAGTAGATGAGGCTAAGTCGCGGGTTTATTTTTCTGATAATGTTTGCCATGCAAGGAGGAAAATAACCGTAGATAAGATTAAATATTTTTTAATTAATAAGATTTAAAATATTAATTTATTAAAATACTAACATATAAGCATGTTTGGTCAGTATTTAATTGTACAGTTATCGTTTAAAATTGTTAAGTCAATATTTTCCGTTAAGTCAGACTAACAGTGTTAACATTAAGGGACCGAAAGTACACTTTACAAACTTAACTAAAATAATACAAAAAACAAACATGAAAGACCAAACATATACTTTAACAATGACACTGGTAGGAGTGTTTGAACAACAACAGTAATGATCATTTTATTTTATTTTAAAAAAAACAGGGTTGATTTTTTAAATTGACGCCGGGGCGTCAATTTCTCACGCCATAGTGGCGTGAGAGACCCTCACGCCACTAATGGCGTGAGGTCCCACACGCTACTAAAGCTGGCGTGACATATTCCAGCGCCACTGATGGCGCAAATCTGTCAAACGTATCCAACTGCATTAGTTTGGTAATTAGTTTGAAAAGTGTATCAATTTGATATTTTTTTTTTTAAAAAAAAAACACTATTTTGCTGCTTTTGCTAAAAGGGTTAATTCTAATTCGTCAAATGACGCCGTCCTTTCTACATTGGGCTTTTTGGGTTGGCGGTAGGAATAGTGGCTTAAAAGCCATCGACTTAAAAAAATTCGGTAGGAAAAAAGTCGGGTTATAGATAATGATTTGTGTTTGGATTGTCATTTGACTTTTTGCGAAGTAACTTTTTTTCTTAATCGATGAGTGTTTGGATTGTCATTTGAAAAGTCGGTTAAGACGATTTAAAATGACCGAAAAAGGGCATAAATCATATTGAGTTACTACTATACATATTAGTCGTATCGCAATAAATAAAGATAAAAATTTATATTTATATTTAAAATTGAAAAAATAAAAAATAAATGTATTTATTATTTAAAAGAGAACTAGAACTTTACTTAAAAAAAGAAGCGTAAGGTTGAAAAAATAAAAAAATAAATGTATTTATTATCATATTGGGTTGTATTTATTATTTGTATAGTTGTAGCTTTTTTTATATATATATATATATAACATGAATAGAGAACTCGCCTAACGCAAAAAAAAAAAAAAAAAAAAAAAAAAAAAAAAAAAATTAAAAAAAAAAAAGCTCCAAAATGGAGAGTTGAATAAGTCCATTAAGACGGGCTTTAATGAGATAAGTCACCTGGACTCCCAAACAAAGATTCGGTGAGCTTTTTTTTTTTTTTGGTAAAACGGTATCAATTTAAAAGCCTACCGATTTTTTTTACACTGTAATATTAATAAAAAAGCCAACCCAAACAGGCCCATTGTCTTTATCCCCAAGCTTGATATAAAAAAGGACTTGAGACTAATTTCTTAACAATGATAGCACTCACTGGTCGGCGATACTCTGGTAACGAATGGCGCACTTCAGCCGGCGCATCTTAGCGTCTTCCCTCGCGCGAGCTCTCTCTCTTTCTTCCTCTTCTTCTGCAATCGCTTATCGTTCTCGTTTTGCACTGTCCTTGCTCGCCTCCAAACACGCCCTGCTGGTTCCAAATCGATCCAAAACTTCCGGGTCAGGTTACTCGCCCCTGAACGACCCGTCGCCGAACTGGAGCAACCGCCCTCCTAAAGAGACAATCCTTCTTGATGGCTGCGACTACGAGCATTTTCTCATTGTCATGGAGTTTCCCGTTAACCCTAAACCCACCGAAGAGGAAATGATCAACACATATGTGAAAACCCTAGCCCAGGTCGTTGGAAGGTAAACAAATTCATTTTCCTTACTCTAAATTTATAATTGAACCTCACTCCTGGGGCTTTTCTTCTCATAAGGACTTGTTTTGTTTGGTACAGTGAGGAGGAGGCCAAAAAGAAAATATACTCTGTTTCTACTGTCACGTATACTGGTTTTGGTGCCCTGATTTCTGAAGAGCTTTCTTACAAGGTTAAAGGTAATCGCTTGCTTTACTATATAAAAACTAAGGCCCTTTCCCCTGCATCCTTTATTTTGGTTGTTCTTTATGGATGCTTCACGGAAATAGCTTGTTCCAGCCGTAGTTGAGTTGTTAAAGTCGTTGAGTGAATGCTATTTTGATGCTTCAATGAAGTTTATAGTTTTGATAATTTTGTTATCCAATATAGAGGTTGTTCTTCCGGGTTTGGTGCTTTAATGCTTCAATTAAAGTCCATTTCATATCATCATATCAGAGGCTATCAACTTTCATATAATAAAACTTTGTTGGCCAAAGCGGGGACTTTGGTGCTGTTGAGAGCTCGTTTATATGCATGTCATCTTGGATAATTTTGCTGGATAAGAAGATTGTGAAGTTCATTTCTCTAGGTTATGAACTGAGGAATGTTATAACAAACGCCAAAGGAACTGCACCAAAGTCTTGATAGTAATGCTTGATCATTGTTGTGGGTTTTTTTTGGCTGCCCTTATAGGATTACCTGGTGTTCTTTGGGTGTTGCCCGATTCATATCTTGATGTTCCCAACAAAGACTATGGAGGTGAGTGCATGAACCTGAAACCAAGATATTGATTAATTTTGTGCATACCCCTTACCTTCCCTTATCTCCAATGAAAATTGAGGGTCATGATCGATTGCTTTGTGGTGGTCTCCAGGTGATTTATTTATTGACGGGAAAGTAATTCCCCGTCCACAGTACAGGTATAGTGAAAGGCAAACAACGAGGAACAGGCCTCGGCCAAGATATGATCGGCGAAGGGAAACAATGCAGGTTGATAGGAGAGAGCCTGCTCATTTGCAGAATCTGAGCCAAGGTCAGGGAGGACCTATGGATGGCCAAAACTCAGCTTCAGGTGGAGGAAACCAAGCAAATGTTAACAACCATAGCTGAGCATGCAATGAAACAGGTTTGCTGGTTGTGAAAGCTAAGGTTTGAGTTCACTGCAAATTCATTTAGTGACAATATTTGGCAGCATGATGGACAAGAAATTATATGTACTTGGCAGGTTGAGTCAAGTACAAAACATGGTAGTAAAGGCTTATCAGTTTTGTTTTGATATGCAATTCAGATAACTGACTATTATAAATGATAGCAATAGAACATTTATTTTTTTTTTTTGGTCAAAGGAAGTTCTATTCATAGCACAGACAAAACGATTACAAAGAGAAGACTAAATAACAATAGCCCGAATAACAAAAAGCAAAACGGGGACAAAAACAAACAACTACAACAGGAGCAAAACAACTACAACAAACAACAAACAAATACAACAGAAAGAGAAATACAAAAACATAAAATAAACTAGGAAAGAAATCAGGCTAGCCACCATTCGAAGAAAAACTGGTAAGCGAAGGATTATCAACATCGCAAAGGTCTTCGAGCCTCCGGGGTTAGTAGAGATAACAAAGCGGAGTCTTGGTTGCGAAACCCACCCAACAGCAAGACACCCTTTATAAGCATCACCGCAAGGAGATCTCAGAAGACGGTTGCCCCTCTCGGGGAAAAGGACACTGAAGAGAACCCAACCTTAGAAGACAAAAGACTAATAATATCTTGGATAATACTCCTACACTTCCAGTCATACAAGTCTGGTAGCTTGGCCTTAACACAAGAAAGCAGAGGGAGGCAGTCTGATTCAAAAATCACCATATCATGACCTAGGTCCAAAGCTAGAAGCAGGGCTCTCTTTAGAGCTAAGGCTTCAGTCATAAAGGCAGAAATGGATTTGACTTTATCCACAAACCCCCATCTAAAGGAGCCGACAAAATCGCGACAAATAACCCCAATTGCAAAGAACTTTCTCATAGGAAGAAAAGGCTCCATCACAATTAATTTTAAGGCCGCCTCGTGTCTTTGGGGAAACCAAATAGTGCCGGGACTATCACATGCCCCTCGACAAGAAAGGTTCTCGACCCCTTTAGCACGCTTAGCCCAAAAATCAAAATTACTTTTCCGAGCCGTTCAATCACAATACTCGGGTTTGGTCGCCTATGGTCAAAGGTCATTTCATTTCGGCCTTCCGATAAACCACGAAGCCAACAAATAAAGGAAATGTCATGCTTACTCGCAGAGAGGTACCGTTATCAAGATCCACCATGCACCGAAGTTGGATACGGTGGAGACATCAACTCTAGCCCCGAGCGAGCAGCCAAACCAAATGCATCGCGTCCAGGGGCAATGGAAAAATACATGCTCGATAGTTTCGTCGGCATCTGCACAAACTGGACAATGGCTATCTTGGGACCTCTTTCGTCGAAACAGTGCGGACTTGGTGGCAACAGCCTTACTCAAAAGCCGCCATATGAACTGTTGTACACGCGGGATCACTTTTATCTTCCAAATGGAGTTCCAGCATGAAGTGTGAATGACAGTCGAAGAGCCAGCCCTATCCACATTAGCAGATTTCCAATCTTTCCGGCAATGATAGCCCAGCTTCACCGTATACACTCCATTCTTGGCACCAGTCCACACCAATTTGTCTTCCAACCCATTGGAGGGGATAGGGATTTTATAAATTGCCTTCTTGACTTCAGGAGCTACATATTGGTCAATAGGCGAAAGGTTCCACCGCCCATCAGTTATCAAATCACAGACTCTACCATTTAAGATAATCGGAATATCGGTGGTCTTAGGTCTCTCAGGGAAACTAGCTCCTGATACCCAAGGGTCTCCCCATATTCTGATAGCCGTACCATCCCCAATGTCCCACCTTAGATCCTTCTTGAGGAATTTTCTGCCATCTAGGATACTAGACCAACACCAAGAAGCCTTATAGCCTATCTCCGCATTAATGAAGTTTTGTTTAGGGAAGTACACACCTTTTAACACCCGAGCCCAAAGGTCAGTAGGCCTCGTCATAAGCCTCCAAGCCGTTTTAGCCAAGAGGGCATCATTCATCATCAAGAGGTCCCGAAATCCCATCCCTCCAGAACTCTTACTACTGGTCATAGCTTCCCAAGATTTCCAATGGGTCTTGCCTCCAAAGGCATTGCCATCCCACCAGAAGTTAGCTATAAGGCTATTGATCTCCTTACAAGTCTTAATGGGGAATCAAACGGTTCATCGGGTAAATCGGGATTGCCCGGATAACCGCTTTGATCATTACTTCACGACCGGAGAAGGATAGCAGGGAATGACTCCATCCTTGGATTTTATTCGCTACTCGCTCTCTGATATAAGCCAAGGCCTGATGTTTAGATTTCCCCCAAATGCTAGGAATGCCCAGATATGTTCCCGGATCCTCTCATCATCGGGATGTTCAACAATCGCTCACCATACTTCTCACTATAGGAGGAGTGTTAGAGGAGAAAAAAATACTGGATTTATCAAGATTAATAACCTGACCTGAGGCTGCGCAGTACAAATCCAAAATATTAGCCAAATTAATGCAATTTCTATGACTAGCATGCATATATAAGAGGGCATCATCAGCAAAAAAAACTGTGAGTAAGAACCGGACACCCATTACTCAATTTAATACCTAAAAGCCGCTTATCCTTCTGGCTCTTACTAATCATAAAAGAGAGTACCTCTGTAACAATGATGAACAGATATGGCGAAAGGGGTCTCCCCGCCGAATACCTCTAGTAGGAATAAAAGATTTCACATTTTCACCAGATAAACAGATATTTAAGCTAACAGAACGCACACATTTCATAACAAGAGACACCCACTCCTGACAGAAACCAAACCGCAATAAGACATTCTCAATGAAGTCCCACTCGACCCGGTCATAAGCCTTACTCATATCCATTTTAAGGGAGAACTCATACTTACCTCCCGAGTACTTACGGCGAAGGTAATGGTAAACCTCATGCGCTATAATAATATTATCATGAATACAGCGGCCAGGAACGAATGCACTCGATTCTCGGGAGATACACACATCAAGCAAAGGTCGCAACCTATTGGCCAAAATTTTTGAAATGATTTTATACGAGAAGTTGCAAAGTCCAATAGGCGCGCGTGAAACGTGTTCCGGTTTATGAATCTTGGGGATAAGAGAGATGTTAGTCATATTAATCCCATCTAAAACGAGAATGACCCGCAAAAAAATCATTGACCATAGAACAAACAGAATCACCAATTTCGGACAAACGAGAATGATAAAATGTCTAGGAAAAACCGTCAGTCCGGCGCCTTTGTACTCCCAAGACTAAATGCAGCGGATTTAATCTCCTCCTCGAAATAGGTAACATAAGACCGTGATTCATTTCCTCGCAATTGTAGGATCAATACGGTTCAAGACAAAGACCCGTTGGTTGAGTACGAAGTAGAAAAAAGATTCGAAAAAAAGCGGCAATATTCGAGAGATAGCATCCTTCTCCATTAACCAGTTGCCCACATCATCTTTAATACAAGAAATTCGGTTCCTTTGTCTCCTCTTGATAGTGGATACATGAAAGAAACGAGAGTTTTTGTCACCAGCTGTTAACCAATTGATCCGAGAGCGCGCCACCAATAATGTTCTTCTAGTTCCGAGAACTAGCCAGATTACCTTTAACCTCCGAATCCCTCTAGCAACATCGGGAGTTCGCTCTTTTAGTGTTAACTCGGCCAAATAAGCCTTTAAAAGATCAATACGCTTTGCACTATTGGGGAACTCCTTCTTACTCCATGAAATAAGATTCGTTTGCACCTTTCCAAATTGCCTAGAAAGGACTCCAAAGATGAATTATCCTGCTCAGAAAAGGTCCGCCAACTATCTTTTATTACCTTAATAAAGTGACCATGAGCGGCCCAGGCAGCTTCAAAACGAAAGGCCCAAGTCTTCTTATACTCCTCATACTGGCATTGGATAAACAAGAGATGATGATCTGAGGATCTAGCCGGATCAATATTAAAGACCTGGAGAGTCGGGAATTGCTCTCTCAACTGCAAATTGCCCAAGGCCCTATCGATACGTTCATGAATAGTATCTGGGCTATCACGATTATTACACCACGTAAAGCTGGAACCATTGTAACCCAAATCCTCTAACTCACAATCTGACACAAAACATTTAAAATTCAGGATTTTCCTCCAGGCTCTGGGCAAACCGCCACACTTCTCACTCTGGGATAGGATGTCATTAAAGTCCCCAAGACACAACCACGAAGACCTAATATTGTTACTAATTCTCCGGATCTCTTGCCAGCATAACATTCTATCATTTTCATCAGTAGGTCCATAAATAAAAGTAATATATGCTGGAGTAGAAAAAGTAGCGACATCACACTAGTATGAATAATATTCGGAGATGAGAGTAGTATGTTAACCGTAAGCACATCCGACCACCATAGAGCCAGGCCCCCACTTCTTCCAATCGGATTCACTATCCATTCTTCATTGAAGCCACATCTACGTCTTACCTTTCTTACGTATCTCGCTTTCTGTTTAGTCTCCATTAAGAAGACTAAATGAGGTTTTTTCCGGAAGCATTCTTCCTTCAAGTTTCTGGCTGTCAAGGCAACCCCCAAGCCTTGGCAGTTCCAGGCTAACAGATTCATGGCGAACCGGTGGTTGGTCCCATCCAACCACCGGCGTTTCGAGATGATGTCATCTCCAGATCCTCTTTGTAAACATTGTCTTCATTCATCAAGTTCTCAGGAAAGTCAATCTCAAATGGAATAGAGGCTACAGAATTACCAAGTGACTTCTTATTATCATTAGTACTCGGACGTCGCAGATACCTTTTCACTGAACGAAAGTTTCTTCCTTTCCTATTTTGACAGTGGGCCGCAGATTCCTTTCCCTTATCTGGTTCCATATTGGGTTCAACAAATAATTTCCTGCATTTTTGCTCTTCTCCACACCAAATTCTTCATCAAGAGGTCTTTTGAGGTTAATCCCCTTTAAACCAAGCGAGACAGCAGATATGGGGGATAGCCCATTAAAAGGAACAATCGACTTGTGAATCGGATCTTCTTCAGGAAATTCCACCTTGTAAGGTAGCACCTTAGAATGAGAAACAGGAGTTCCCATCTCCCCACCAACGCTTCTCGTTTCAAGTTCCACTAAAGGGAAAATTGTTGGCTGAATTGGAACAGCGCTCATAGATTGCAAAGGGGAGGGACCAGCCGAGACAAAGAGAGGGCTGGTAGTATGGGAGGGTATTTCACTATCATTTAAAAATTCTTCAAGCCCAGTAGAAAAGGAAAATTCATTCAAACCCTTAACATCATTAACCATTCGGCCCAAAAGAGGAGGCCCATCTCCCTTATCATCTTCCATCTTCAAAAAATCCTCAACAGTCACGTGATTTACATGCCCAATACTTGCTTTATTCAAGTCCAAGTCCGGCAGCCTATTAAATGAATTGGGACACCTAGCTGCTAATGCTATCCCATGCGTCCGGCCCAACAACAAAGGCCCAAGGTCTTTAACCATTGAGATATCCGGCCCCACCTTGCATACATCCAAAACCATAGACCCAGCTTGAGTCCCAGGTATATCATGATCAGCACTCACGTTGCAAACTGCAGGCGATGTCTCCCACGCTTCTTTCGGTAATGCCCATAACGCCTTTTGCACCCTCGGGTTAGGTATCTGCGCTGACAATGTCTGGACAGCCTCGGTCCCATACATGACCGTTGGGTATGGATTCCGTCGGAGGAGCTGCGTCTTCGGGTGGGTGCTCACACCGTCCGACCGTGCATCACCACGAGCAGGGATGGAGTCATCTAGCAATCGATCACACCCAGAGGGATTTCTTCCACCAGTCCGGCAATAGAACATTTATGCGCATATCTGTGTTCCACTATTATTTAAGATATCACCATGGTCCATAATCTTCTTCTTGAGACCCTGGACTTGTGACTATTATATCACTATCATGACTTTTTTCCATGCAGACCAAGACGATTTTTAAGTGTGGATGAGTTTTTTCCCCCAGTTAAGAGGTTAAAGTGTGGATATGTATCTTAAAATAAATTTACCCACACAAAAGGAGACCCCTCAACGAGATCTGATCTTTCAGTGGGTTTTAGATTTTGGAGCATTGATTTTCGCTAGACCTGATAATTTCCTTGATCTCGATTAAGATAACAGATTCTTCGTCTCTCTAGATAGTGGATTTTCAAAGCTTCCAAGTTACCCAGAATGTTGAAGCTCCCAAATCCCTGTGCCTTGACGTGTCTTGTGCTAGCAGCATGATTTTCTTACACCTTACGACACAGAACAAACACATCATAAGATGAAAAATATAATACTCCCTCTCTTATATGTAGTTTGTAGTTCAATTTTTTTATTGTGGTAGATCTCATATTAAAGACTGGATGGAGTATTATTGTTGCGTTAGGAATACACTGGTATTTGTATTTTCAGATTAAGGGTGGACAAGTAACAAAAATATTAAACTCATGAATTTAAGCACAATTGTTACAATAATAGAAATTTATATTGGGAATTTAAATCGTAAACCCGTAAGAGATTATTTTTATCAATAAATAGTTATTAAAATATAAAAATTGACAATTTATTTAAACATATTTTAAATTCAAGTAAATAAAATTAAATCTGTAATCATTTATAATTTATTATACTCAATATAAAAATTTATATGAAGCTGTGGAACATAATTAATTACAAAAGGTTAATATAAATTTAATAACGAGTTAACAAGATTTTATAAATTAAAAATATGAAAATAGTAAACTTGATGTGTGACATTAAAAGTTTAGCTTTTTAAGACCGATTTAATACGATTTTATAAGATAGAAGTTTAAAAGCATAAAACTTGAAAAGCTAACTCATAAATGACAACAATGGCAAGTAATCTAATATCATGGAGTGAAATTCTTAGTTTAAAGTAAAAACATGTTATTTTGTTTTACTTATAGATCTCAACATACAAAATGTATATCGTTACCCCAATGAATAAAACTATGAAAGAAACTCAATAGTTAGGCTGAAGAAAGAGAAGCAATAAACACCCAAATTAATTAATTTCTTAATTAATTATAGTAAAAACTAAAAACGTCTGTTAAAAAGATTGATAAGAAAATAACTAAAATCTCTATACTATAAGAATTTAGCCCGTCTATTTGAATGAATATAAAGTTTTTTTAAACAAAAGATGGACCAAGTCCGAAAAGATTTCAGAAATTAAATAGTGGAGTAATTAAATTCCAAATAATCAATTTTTTTTTATTTAGACCCTCAAATAAGGAATTATGTCATAAAACTCTGAAGGTCGGAACTCCTCCTTTGCGAAACAAATATTAATATTCATGAATCAAACCTCAGGTTATAGTTAGTTTTGAATAATAAATTCAATAATGGTTAAAAAATTGGTAAATTCAATTACGTATTGTTTTAGCACTAAAAATTTCAAAATTGAAATTACACCTTGCGCTTCCCATCCCTTTCCGTGCCCATAAATAGACATGCCCAGTTGTTCTGGATCTCCTTTTCGTTACCCAGAGAGAGAGAGAGAGATTTGCAGAGCAACTTGCCATTGAAGTAATTCATCTACAATCACGAGTCTGCCTGCACCAGGTACACGTAGATCCTCTATTCTTCCGATCCCGGCCATTGGTTTCAATTTTTCATTTACTCGTTTTCTGAAATGAATTCGAATTATGGCAAATCCAACCAGCAGAAAGGATCTGCAGCCTCTCTGAACAACTTCAATTTCGACCTTGATCTCGGGATCGGATCGAATCGACCCAAATCTCTCAACGATCAGAAAAACCATACCACGTCCAATTCATATTTTACTTCTTCCTCCACATTCCCGTCTACTCAACCAAGACCCTCTTGGCAACCAGGAAAACCATCATGGACTCACCAGCCGTCACCCAGTCTGGCGGCTCAGCCCGCCTTGCCCGGTGGGCCCGTTTCAATGGTTGGGGATATCTTCGGCAAGAGCTGGGGATCGACTCAGCCTTCGGCTACGAAATCGAGTATCGGAACTATTAACAAAGATCCTAATCTCTTTGGGGATTTGGTGGGCTCTGCTTTAGGGCAGAGTTCAAAGATTAGTAGCAGCAATGTTCCCCTGAAAAATGCTACACCTATTTCAAAGGCATCCAGTACTGCATCGAACCAGAGTTCATTTTCCATGGGGAACATGGCTGATTCTTTGCCTAAAAATAGTAGTACAGTTCAAAGCAATGGAAGTTGGGGATCTTCTGGGAATACAGGGAGCTATTCCAGCGGCTTCAATAGTAATAGTGCTATGAGCTCCAATAGAACCACCAATCTAGGGGGTCCTTCATTGCGCAGTGTGAATGCTGGAGGTGGTGTAGCTGGTAGTGGAATGAGTTCTAATAAAGATCCATTTGGTTCTTTGGCTGGTTTTGGATCCAAACAGTCTAGCAGTCTTAATTCAGCTAGCAAAGCAAAAGCGAAGGATACAGGGGATGATGGTTTTGGACATTTTCAGAATGCTTCTAAACCAAGCTCTACTACATTCCGGTCAAGTAGTTCAACAGCAAATAATATCAATCTTAATGGATCTGCATCTTTGAGCCAGAAACCTGTGCAAACTTCTGGTAGTGATCCATTGGACATGTTCTTCTCGAGTTCCTCGGCCGCATCTGGAAGTGCTTCTGTGGCCTCTGAAGGATTTGGAGGACAGCCTTCTTCAGAAGTTGATGATTGGGGCATAGATTCTGAATTTGGTGGGGGAGGCCATGATGTGGGTGGAACAACCACTGAGCTTGAAGGTCTTCCCCCTCCTCCTGCTGGTGTATCTGGTTCTGCAGCAAAAAGCAAGGGGCTGGAAAATTACAAGCAGGGACAATATGCTGATGCCATAAAGTGGCTTTCCTGGGCTACCATCCTTCTTGAGAAATCAGGTGATAATGCAGGCACTACGGAAGTTTTGTCATGCAGGGCTTCATGTTACAAAGAAGTTGGGGAGTACAAGAAAGCAGTAGCAGATTGTACAAAGGTATAATTTGGAATTTCAATGACTTTATGTTATATGTTGGGGATAAATTTATGTGGTCTGAGACAATTGTTTGAGTTGTTGAACTGCTAGGCAATGCTCATTCTGTTAAGATGTGTTTGTTGGATTAATCAAGCTGCCTTTGTCTGGGAAAACGAATAAGCTAACTTTAACGTATTATGCTTTTAGTAAATTAAGTTGACAACAACCGAATGGTGAACAAAACGGGGTTGATGAAATTTCTAGGTGACTGAATCTGTTTAATCCAAATATCACTGTTTTTGCCTCATCCTAGGATGGATGTTGATAGGGACCGAGTGAAGACTCTAGATAGTATGTATGTTCAGTATGGAAGTTTGAAAAATGCTCAAGAGAGATAACTAGGTCTTTAAAAATCCAACCTCTTTGTTATTTACCATCATGAAGTGTATTTTGATCTGCATTATGCTGTGCAGGTGCTTGAGAACAATGAAACAAATGTATCCGTTCTTGTACAACGTGCTCTTTTGTATGAGAGTATGGAAAAGTACAGACTTGGTGCTGAGGACCTGAGAACTGTTCTGAAGATTGATCCTAGTAATAGGGTTGCAAGAAGTACCATCCACCGATTGAATAAGATGGCTGATTAGTGATTTTTTTTTTTCCTTTTGGACAATCTAAAATTCCTTCATGTCTCAATCCAATAGTTTCATTGCCCTAACCACTCGGCCTCAATAGTTAGGGGGCGATGGTAAAATTAATTTCAATTCATACACTGTTCTGATTGTTGCCTCCCTTCATATGATGTTGTGTGTAAGTTCTGTCTTGTTTCTGGCACATATCTTGCAATTGCCATGGTTACTGCATATCCTTGAGCTAAGATTTGAACTTGAATATGGAATACAAATATCTTGTGCTCTTCGCGCTTTTTCTTTCATGTTTCCAGATTGCCTACATACATTGGCGTGAATTATGGTTCTCATTAGCTATTAGAGTGTTACTGTTGCTTTTGAATATTAATAACTTGCGGATTTCTTTTATCCCCTAAGTGCTCTTTAGAACATTCTACTTTGCTGGATTTAATCTTTGTAGATTTCCAGAAAGGATGTTCTTAGAGAATTGAAATTTTTCTGTTGGTGCTATCAGCTATAGAGGGTTTTGTAAATTAAAGGCTAAAGTTGAATGGGGGTCATCAATTTTTAGTCAGAGTCATTTTGATTTTATGTTATAATGGTGGTAGAAACTTTGAGTTTAAGTTCTAGATGAGACACTTGTATTAGGAAAGCAACCAAGAAATCCAAACCAGACACCAGATAATAATATTAAAAGAATGGTGGGAGAAACAAGGAACTACCTGCTTTCTGCTTCTACTAAATCAGACACGCACTTTAATATGATTGCAAGGTACTCATGTTTTGGGTGGGAATGATAATAGAATAAATAATTGTGAAATCTGTGTCAAAAATTGCATTATGCTCACTCCAACGGTGCAATGTTGTCAAAAACTAGTGTAAAAACGTAAGAACTTACATTTTTACTAGGGTCATATGTGCTAAAACACAAGTAAAAACTGTCCTGAGCTGAAATTGGTAAAAACTCCACTCAAACATGTAAGTTTTTACACGTTTTACTTTAACAAAAAAAAGGATGAAAAGTTTTTTTTTTTTTTTTGCCCAAAAAAAGGATAAAAAGTTAAAAAACCATATTTCCATCGTACGTCTTAGACTCGGAATTACTGGAAAGTGGAGACTGGATAATTATATATAGTTTTTAACGCATTTCAATCGTTATAAACGTAAGTTTTTTTAACATAAGTTATTTTTTATGTTTTATATAATTATATGACTTATATCTTTTAAATATTAAGTTATTTATTGAATTTTGAGTAATGATTTATGATTTTTTTTTTTCATGTATATACATATAATTTTGAACTCTCTTCAAGTAGTAGAAAGTAGAAACTTTATGTTTCATATCGTTTCTACAATTTACGTTTCTACCACCCATTTCCGTATCTACGTAGAAACTCAATTTTAACAACATTGCATCAGTTAATGACCCCTTTGGAACTTTCAAACTAGAAGTAATAAGGATAGGAGAGTGTGTATAACCACATCAACTCATTGAGGGAAAGCTGAAATAATTCATGACGAATATTAATAAATTAAATATATTGTAGAACACCCATTATTAGAATGAGATAATATCTTTTTTTTTTAAAAAAAAAAAAAAAAAAAAAAGAGTGACGGTTGGAATTGAGTTTGAAGATAATGATAAGATGTAAAATCCCAAAGCAAAGAGAGCAGAGATGACAGAAACGGGGACCATATAACAGATTCTTCTTAGCTAATTCCAGCGACATAATATCCAAACCCCTTCTCTAGGCAAATTATGTGTCACCTTATCCTATATTCCTATTACACAAAATTAAATCATTTTCCATATCAAATATAACTTCCTCACTAAGTCATCTCTTTAAATCATCCTCATCTAGCACAAAATTATATTCATATAACTGGTTTTCACTTTAATGTTTAACAAATTATTCATGTTAGTTGTTTTCTTAATTTTATCATTCAACATGTGTATTATGATCATATAAATTGGTAATAAAGGGAGGCATGATTCCAATGTTATCAAATTGTCATTATGTGCCATTAATGAGAGCCTTGACATATTACTATAAGATCAACTTACAAGATTAATAGTGCACATTCTTAAATCCTAAGCCATTCTACTTGAGCAAAACTAAGTTAGGGTATTTTGGTTTATTAATAAAGAGATATTCTAATTATTTATTGTTTAATTAGTTTAGGACGTACGACAAAATTTTAATCTTATACTCCTCCTGGTTCTAAATATAAGATAAAGTTGACTTTTTTAGAGATATTAAAAAAGATAATTAAATTACTTCAAAATATATATTTATCATTTTTTCTCCAAACTATTTTATCTAATATATAAATTTATATATATATTAATGTTACACAGCATATTATATGATTAAGTAACTTATTTAGTTTCCTTGATCTCTTCAAAAAAAAGTCAACTTTATCTTATATTTAGAACCGAATGAAGTAACCATTAAGAAGCAGCCCCTTCTCGTGAAGCCCTCCAATTAAGTAAAAGGGTTAGCATCAATGCATTAATGAAGGAATTAATATTTAGTAATGATAATGACTTTATAGCCTAGTAGTATGAAAACTCTCTCGTAAATAGAAGGTTGTAGATTTGGCCAAACACGCTTGTAATCTCAAGTTATTAATATATGGCTATCTGTCATTTCATTTAACAAATGATGCGGGAATTTTAATCCACATTTTGAATCATTTGGCTGGGCTAGCTGAAATAATAAATACTAAATCAGGTCTTTAATACAAAATTTTGTCCAATACTCAAAATGGAAGGTAGTAGATAACTATGAAAGCTCATTGAGAAACATTTAAGGGAAATGAAGTAATAGCAACGAAATGGCACTGTCTTTAAATTGTCATTGGACTGTTCTTTTAAATAGTCCCTTTTATCTGTCACCATTTAAAAAAAGGACCCTTTTATCTCTACAAAATGGAAAAGAATAAATGCTCTACGCACCAAAAATTAAAAAGAAGAGAATGATACAAAGGGAGCTAATAACAAAGCAAGGTAGGGGACCTCATGTCAGTTTGAGGAAACCGACTTCTGAGTTTTGATGTATTTATTTGAAGGAGTTATAACCTCACCAAGTTGGGTGGATATATATATATATACATATACATACAAAAGAACAATAAAATTTTTGATTTTCAGTTTTAAAGTTAAATATGAATGTGAAGTCAACGTTATCGCTTTTGAATGAGACTAATTATGTAGTTGTTTGTTTTGTATCCACTTTTGCTTCTTCACTCACCATCAATATGCTGTAATGAACTCACATATTGCATGGTGATGCTATCAATGAGCTCCCTAGTTGTTTATTTAATTCTACAATTTTTTTCCCTTCACAAAACAGATCACATACACTTTTTAATATATGTATATATAGTTTTCTGTTCAAAGAACACAAGTGTCTAACCACGGTGGGTTAGTATCTGATTGATGTAAGATCCGAATGATCTCCAGGATATGTGAAAAACAATACCGAAGATAAGATGAATGTTCAGTGATGCCTATTATGAGGAAGACACCAAAGAATATTGACTGATCACTGTGCTACACGAGGGTAACAATTAGGCAAAGGGGGTGGGATGCGTGCATAATGTAACAGTATAGTAAAATGATATTAAATCGAATGTGTGCACTTGTAGGTAATCTTCTATTTATAGAGATTACTTAGGGTTTCCTTCTGTTGACCATGCATCTGCCCCTCCAACAACATGCGTCTCCACGTTCTGCAAATGTCTGCTCCACTACCTGTACTGTCCGTGATTAGTGCCGACATTACAGGGTGATTAGTGTTCTACTTGTTTAAGGAGAAAGTCTGCCATAAAGTGACTTCGCTGGGCCGCATCATATCTAGGCCCAATATTGAGGCCGTAACATATAGTTTTTTTATACAACTATATGATCGATTCAAATTTGAGCATTGTTGGATCCAATTAAAATTAATTCTTTCAAAGATGTAGACATGTAGGTCTTAAAGAACAAGTCTTGTTATTATTCTTCCATAACTATAGAGAGAGCTGGACCTATTTTAAATTTCATATTTGATATTTAGCTGAGTAAGCTATTAAAATATATTCTGGGGGATTTGAGAGAGTTCAACTCCCTTAAGAAATCTTAGCTAGCTAGCTAGCCCAAATTTAACATTTTTCTCTTTTATACTTTTTTAAGTATTGATATCTTTTTATCACGTAGAGTAGCAATTTTTTGAAAGTTTTTTTTGTTGTAGGTACAAGTAGTTGTTTGAATGTTGAAGCTCAAGGGATATGTTACAGTTAGTTGATCCGTTTAGGCATGAGCCTGTGAAGGGCTGATCTTGCAAGGTCGGGCTAGTCCTTATTCTCAGCTCTAAGTTCATGGGTTTGTTTTAATAATTATTGATGCCCTTATTAACAACGCATTTTAACTTTGTACACCAAATGCAAATGAGATTTAAAAATGACTTCATAACCCGATGGTGATGATCATGGTAGTCAAAAACGCGTTTAAACGGTAAAAACGCCGTTTTGCGTTTTATTTTTCTGCGTTGTGGAAAAAACGATTCGAGTAAAAAAAACTAAGTTCGTTTTTGCAAAAACGTTGGGAAAAAAAAAAAAAGAAAGAGTGAATACCTTTTTGGATCTTGTTTTAATAATTATTGATGCCCTTATTAACCACGCATTTTAACTTGGTACACCAAATGCAAATGAGATTTAAAAATGACTTCATAACCCAATGGTGATGATAAATATCTTCACTGTGATGAGGAAAAGCTTCATCGGCGATAAGGAAAAGCTGCACCAACGACGAGTAAAAGCTTCAACAAGCCACCCATGACGAAAAGGTTTCGATGACAACAGCAATCAGGCGATGATGAGTGTTGTTTATCCAAGTAAAAGCTTCAACAAGCCGCCCATGACGAAGAGGCTTGTGATGAAGAGCTTTAGCCATGGGAGGGAGAGAAGGGAGTTTGAATCGGGGTCAATTTTGTTTGCGTTTTACTAAGAGTATTTTAGTCTTTTCACATTTCAATTTTTTTTGCACTAATAGTAATGTCCCACAGGATTTACTGTAAATTAAAAATTTCAAAAAACATTTGTATCATATTAAGTCTAACTTAGAACATCACTGGAAATTTCCCTTTTACTTTTCAACCTGATTTAGGTAACTGTCCAGTCCTCAACATTTGTTATAACTTTTTTTTGTTTTAATAGTAAGTAGTAATATTATATTTATCTATTACTTTTATTAAAAACCCACTACAAAGTAACAAAACTTTATTCAATGAACCAGATTTCCTCCATGTAAGATAGAATATCTCCTCTATTAAGTTAGATGTACCTTTAATTTAAAAAAAAGTTATATATTTAATTTCTTTCCGGCCAAGCATAGGCATTTTTAGCCTGTTTAGGATTATATTCCACCAACAAAATCCTCCTAACAGATATGCATATTCAAAAGTTCATTAATTCTATATGCAAGTTAAATGGAAAAAAAAAAAAAAAAGATGAAATGGAAGATCTAAAACTATTAAAAATTTAACTTTTATAAGCTGATTTCAAATAAATAATGAGAAATCAGAATCAGGTTTATACATCTCAACAAAACGTGAACGGCATGACATTCCAGTCCCAAAAAAAATGTGAATAGCATTACTTTAGTTTTTGACCCCTTTTAACTGAAAGCATCTAATTTACGTGAATCACCCCAAAAAAAGGCATGGGTTTAGAAGCAAAAAGATACATCTGCTTTATCTTCCGTTGCGTCCAGTACTATATGCTTTTTTTTTAGAGTAAAAATACACATGTGGTTACATTTTAGGAATAAAAGTCACACCACCGTTAAAATCTAGCCTGTTGTAAATATTTTTTCTATTGTAAATGACCAGATTTTAAACTTTATTGTAAATACAAAGACTTTTTTTGTTGTAAATATAGTTTTTTTGTTGTAAAAATGACTTTTATATGTTCAAAATCCATGTGTTTAAATGTTGTTGTAAATATGACATTTTTCGTTTGTAAATACCAGATTTTAAATTTTGTTATAAATACAAAGACTTTCTTGTTGTAAATATATATTTTTTTTTAAATGACATTTTATGCTCAAAATCCAGGGTGTTTAAATGTTGTTGTAAATATGGCATTTTTCATTTGCAAATGCACCGTTAAGTTAGATTTTAACGGTGATGTGATTTTTTTTCCTAAAATATAACAACACGTGTATTTTTTTCTCCCAAAAAAATATATAGTATTAGTGCCTAAAAATAAAACACATACGTATTTTTGCTCATTTATCAAGCCATCCTAGTAATTTAAAATAAAAAATTAGAGGTAGGGCCAAAATGGTGATTCTGATGCCGCCTAGGGGCAAAATTCTAGTGGGTCATACCAAAATGGAAGTGTCTCAGATCCATACTCTCCCCCTCTCAATTTGAGGGCCCCCTCACGTCCGTTATTTCTAACAAAATCACACACTCAAACCAAAACGTCGTTATTTACACCTCCCAACCAAAACGTCTTCACGTGGACCAATCACACACGTGGGCCCCAACCTCGCCTCAATGCAAGAGCCTTGCATTCAGAGATCCAACGGCCACCCGGATAACCTCACTCGATCATGACCGCACGATTATAGAAGAGGGAAATCGTGATTCTGTGCAGTGACGGATTTGTCGTTTAGTGTGGGCCTAACGTCGATCTATAAATTCCAGACTCCTCTATGACCTCCGTCCTCTCAATTTCTCTCCTCTCACATTCAGTTCGGATTTTGGAGATTCAGTAATCTCTCCCGTTTAGCTTACAGTGACTGAAACGAGATTCTTTCTCTCTCTCTCTCTGTTGTGATCATGTGTGGAGGTGCTATCATTTCCGACTTCGTTTCCGTCAAGCGAGGCCGGAACCTCACCGCCAGCGACCTTTGGTCTGAGCTCGACCCTTTCTCCGATCTCCTTGGCTTCGATACTACCGCCGCTTCTGCCAAAAGCCAACCGGCTCAGAAACTCCCTCAAGTCCCCATCAATAAAGGTAGAATGTTCTTCTCTTCCCGTCTCTTTCCTTGATTCTAGTTTTCCTATGGTGTTTGATGGTAACTTGTTCGTTTTTCGCTTATAAAAGAACAAGTATTTTATGTTTATACGATCATTTTCTTTTTGAACTCTTGTTTATGAAGGAGCAGATTGCTTTTTTGAGGCTGATTAGTGTTTAAGAGCATCTTAATCGTAATACGGTTTTATAATAACTACTACGATCTTAGATCTTAGCATGATCCTTTTGGAGCGCTATGACTGTAGCTATATTCATCGTCTGGTTAATTATGTTATTTATGATCAATATTTTTGTTAGGTGGTGGTTAGGTAGGGGGTGTGCGGCCAATGAGTCAGACGAGCAATGGAGTATTTGGCCAAATAAAAAACAAACAAACAAAGAAAAGGAGTAAAGTTTAAGGGATGAATTACTTGACACTAGAAAAGGAAGTTTTGTTAACATTTTTACTGTTTATTGAATAATTGAGCAAATAAGGGAGGAAACACAAAAAAGGCAAACAATGGTTGTCGTCTTCCATAGCTGTGCTGTGACCCAAAATAAAATAAAATCTTGGAATGATGAAGCTATCTTCACCGTTCCAATTTAAGTTGATAAAAATTTATGACTGGATCATTAGTTTTTGAAATAATTATATTGATTTTTGGAGGCAACCAACCTTCTGAAACATGAGAGTTGTCTTAGATTCATGCAATATTTTTCCCAAAAATTTCCGAGAAGCACCACACCTCCCAAGGAAATAAATCTTTCCTGGGAAAAAATGAAGGATATAATGATAATGATAATGAAGCGTGTAATGATGATGTGCAGGGGCGTGTGAGAAGGAGGAGAAGAAAAGCGTGAGCGCAGGGAAAGCTGCAGGCGGGACTGGTCAGAGAGCACGCAAGAACGTGTACAGAGGAATAAGGCAGAGGCCGTGGGGCAAGTGGGCAGCTGAGATAAGGGACCCACACAAGGGCGTCCGAGTGTGGCTCGGCACCTACAACACCGCCGAGGAAGCTGCAAGGGCCTACGACGAGGCTGCCAAGCGCATCCGCGGTGACAAGGCCAAGCTCAACTTCCCCGCCACACCACAAGAGCCACCCGCCAAGAAGCGGTGCCTGAGCCCAGAGGTGAGCGAGGCGAGCAGCCACCAGACGGGGCCACCGACGCCGTATCAGGCGGATCTGGAGCTGAAGCAGCACATATCAGACCTGGAGTCGCTGTTGGGGCTGGAGCCGGAGGCAGAGATGAGCGAGCAGCAGCAGGCGGTGAGTGGCGCAGGGAGCTGTGACGGCGGTGGCGATTGGGCGGAGTCGGTTGACCTGTGGATGCTGGACGACGTGATGATGAATCAGATGGCAAGCAGTGTGCTGTTGTACTAAGGGTGTAGGGAAGCATGTATGGAGCATGGCGATGGCGGTGGTCTGAATTAATTGGGATGTTATAATTATTAGATGAATTGAAGCGACTTCTTATTAATGTCTGTATAAACAAAAACGTATGTTGGATGTTAAGGATTATGGTGATGCCTGTATCTGCGGTGTGTTTTAAGTTAATTTCAACTATGGGGGCATCGTAAATACCGGAGAATAAATGTGTGTTTTTGTAATTCAAATATTGAAGTTATAATTTTAGAAGTATAGGGTGGTGTGGTACTACTAAATATTAATGCAAGTGGAGTGGAATGTGAGAGTGATATGAGAAATTGTGAATTACTATATAGTAAGTGGCGGTGAGGTTGTCGTTTCGTGGGGTCTGTATGTTTCGTTCTTGTCCGTCTCCTACGTCGGTTCATGCATCCCAATGATAAAGCCATAAACCCCCACTCATATCCTTATATGTATGTCCAGATTATAAGTATGATTCGCCTGTGACTTACTACTTGCAAACTGATATCAAAATAATTTTGAAATGCTCACATTTCTTATGAATTCATAAGTTCATCTTGATAGATACTAATCTATAAGTCATTTTATAACTTCAAATTTTACAATTTTAAAGCTTTTTTTTTAAATATTTTTTTCCCCATAATATATATAAAATGAGATTTTATATTAATAAACTGGCCTCAAATCTTTCACACACACTCCAATGTAATCAAGTCTCAATGGACCTAGATTCTCTCTCTCTCTTTCATGTCGACTCATCTTACAATAAAGAGAAATAAAAAGGAAAAGGAAAAAAAGATGAGAAGAAATTGTTCTGGACCACTAGATCTTTGATCAAATGATCATGAATAATACATAGGATTAATGTGCAGATTTGCCAACGAACTATTACTCGAGGAGCGTTTGGCACAAAAAACAATTGAAGGGACCAAATTGGCCAACAAACTATTAAAAAGTGAAAAAAAAAACAAAAAACAAAACAAAACACACACACACACACACAATTTTGAGCAGATTCGCCAACGAGCTATTACCCCGTCACTGTCTTGGTGTCTCTGTCTTCCATTGACCGTCACAGTTTCGACGACGTCAACGTCTCCAAAGCTTCCATTGTTGCTAGGTGTTTCACTCACCTTCTTGAATTCATCCAGCAGTCTACAGCTTTCGACCGGCACGTGCCTTGCACCTT
The DNA here is from genome assembly GCA_019022615.1 of Acacia melanoxylon. NCBI lineage: Eukaryota > Viridiplantae > Streptophyta > Magnoliopsida > Fabales > Fabaceae > Acacia > Acacia melanoxylon. Next base: position 7,848,653 of record JAFJYJ010000011.1, read on the forward strand.
GGTTGCGTGCCTCCGATGCCACAAGCAGCAACCGCCGCTGCCACAATGCCTACTCGCATGGGTCTCATCTCTATTGGTGTTTGCCTTATACAACAAGAAGACTTAACCGTTCTTTTCTCTAGCGTTTCCGCCATTGTCCTACGCCAGTGCCTCATATTTTAACGTAATAGTAATAGTTTTTTTTTTAATAGTTCTTTGGTAATTTTTTTTTTCACTTTTTAATAGTTCCTTTGTTTTTTTTTTTCACTTTTTAATAGTTCGTTGGCCAATTTGGTCCTTTTAATTGTTTTTTGTGCCAGAGGCTTCTCGGATAATAGTTCGTTGATAAATCTGCATCTTAACCCTAATACATAATACGGACAAATGTATAAAATTGTGGTTTCAGAGTTTTTCTAAAATTTTGATTTTGCTGCTGCAATACTTGTAGGGATGAGACTTAGGCTTATACCAGAACAGAAAAATAAAACAGTTTTATTTTGTTTTCCTTGGTTTTACTGTGATCAACTAATTAATATAATGAAGAGTCAAAGTTTGGACGTCAGTCAACTTTGATTAATTCATCATTTGAATCGAATGAGGCTGGATTAAGCGCGCAATAAATAACACACACACACACACTTTATGAAATTAATGACGACACTTAACAATTATCATTCATCTTTCTTATTTTTATTCACACCTGTTTTAAAACAATCAATCATTATTATTTACAGGTTATTAATTAATAAACAGAGTATACATAATATCGATGGTTTTTTTTTTTGCTCAAGATAATATCGATGGTTTAGGATCACACACACACACACACACACATATATATATATATATATTTTTTTTTGGTCAAAGTATATATATATATATATAAAGTATAAACCATCGGCAATTTCTCAAGTGTACGTCCACCGTCACTTGTGTTTGAAGTATTGGTCACGGTGATTAATGTTAATTAGGAAGTTTCAAATCTCGAGTGATTAGTTTGCTGATTAGCAAGCATGTGCCCTGATTGTTTTTTTTTTTAAAGAAAAATAATAACACAATATTAGGTGAGATGCTTAAAAAATACACCAAATTTCAATTTAGATGCATAGAATATAGATGACCCAAGGTCAAAAGTATCTTTTACCATATTATTATATACTGTAATATAATAATGAAAGGGCCTCCACAAATGTCAAATGCCATGCTTCCGCCACAATCACAAATATTATTTGACCCAAATCAAAGATGTGTGATATAGTTAGCTAAGCGTAACGTGTCGGACCCCAAAAGAAAACCTTCACCCCGAAAAGAAAAAGGTTGATCAGATATAAAATCTGCATTGATCGATATAAAAGTCTTGTTGGTGGGTAATCTCACCTAAAGTATCTTTAAACTTTTTTTGGAAAAAAAAATATATATTTATATTATTTGAGAAATATTTTATTTACCAATTAGAAATTTAGAAAAATTTAGCCACTTTTCGGATTTTTTTAAAAAATGTCTAACCGTAATTTGTCCTTTTTTTGAGCCAAGATTTTCATCATAAAAGAAAAGCAACAATATCCCAAAGGGAAAAAAAAATTTAGCAACATGAAAAACATGTTTTTTAATTCTTATATTATTGCTTGGATCATTTCTTATAAATTCGATGTTATATATTATTGATGTATTTGAGATGATGTTGATTGTTAAATTAGAAGGCTCCTTTCATTCTAAAATAAACATTCTATGTTTATATATTGATGTATAGATATAAAATCCATAACTAATAATACAATACGATTTTTGAAAATGAATTATCATTACTTTAGAGTGCACTCTATCGGAAATTCAGTAGCATTTTTCAAATTGAAATATTAAGAAATTAAAGTCAGATCAAAAATTGAATTTGCACCTTGCATAATGTTCTTTTCAATGACAGAAGAAACGAAAAATAAATAATTAATTAATTAAAATTGTTTTCGCTGTTCAAAAGGTTTAAACTTCAAAGCAGTTAATATATGCATGCATGGTTGACAAAAGAAGATGCATAAGATCGTATCAAAGATATTTAATTATTTTCAAAAGAAAATATATTCTTCGAGAATACAATGAACTTCGACGCAAAAATTAGAAATTATTGATGCTTCAACGCCTTTCATTTTGAATATACACAAAACAATGTAAGACCAAAAGACGTGTAAGATAAAATATTATTCAACTTCACACTCAAGCTTCATAATTACTACTTTTACTTCTAATTATAAAATCGGATTGACTTTTTTTTTTTGGAAAGATTAAAGAAGCTAAATAAGTTATTTAATCATATCATATATTACTTATCCTTAGATTATATATTAGTTTATTAGTCAAAATAATTAGTTTGGAGAAAAAAAAAAAATAAAAATATTTTAAAGTAATTTAATTAGTTTCCTTAATTTCTCTAAAAAAATCAACTTGGTCTTATAATTAGGACCGGAGGGAGTACTTAATATTAATAAGAAATATAAAATTCATATCTAAACACATTCAATTTATAACTTATAAATAGTACTTCATTCGAACCTATTTATAAAGAACAAGCTATAATTAATTTTAATTACAATTTTTTTCTATAATTCCTTTTCTTGCCATTAGTTATGGAAAAAAAAATTAAAAGTGATATATCCTTTATTCTTTTTATTGCCACTGATGTTTTAAAATTTCAATAGAAACGTGCATGAAGAAGATGTAGAAGAAGATTGGTGTCCCGTGAGGAAGAAGTGGTTGGAAAAGAAGACCGACAAAGCGTGTGGATATATATATATGGAACAGTAGTGAATCTTAAGAATACTTTTAGGAAATATTAAATAATATTTTAGGACGGCAACTTAGAACGAAGGTTATAAATATTAAATACAGTGAAGGGTCGAGAAAGGTAAAAACTTTGGGAGTCTCATTTGACTAAAGTAGGGTCACTAACAGATCAGGGTAGGTATATGTTTTGTGGTTTCAGTTCACATTCCTTGTATGTGACTCTGTGTCTGCCTAACCCTACGACCCTCCCCGATCCTCTTCCCTCTCTCTATATATATATATATATATGCGTCCTCTGGTATTAATTATAGGAACACTTTTATATTGCACTACAAAAATATTCCTATAATTAGAATGGGAGGAGTACCATTTTTCTATGTATCAGAAAAAATATATACTCCTTCCTTTGGCCGTTATCTGTAATGTAAGATTTATTTATCTAATTTAGTTAGATTAAAAAAGTTATTAATTGAGATAGTTATTAATATGACGTTGTTTTTCTAAAACATCGTATATAATCATATTTCTTAAAGGTGTGTTTAGTTTAAAGGCAGGAGATGGAGAGAAGAGAATTTTGTTTTTTCTGCTGTGAGAAAGCAAATTGGAGGGGGAAGGAAGATGATACCAAAGCGGAGGTGGATGGCGGCATTTTCAACTTCAACCACTGGGATTCCTTCGATGGTTCCTCGGCGTAGTTGGTTCTTACAGGTCAGGGAGGACATGGAAGTCGTCGCCTCGTCGTCTTTTGAATCGTAACATCTTCAGTTGGCGATGAAGGCATGGGCTGGGCGAGTGAGACTGCATGGACAATTTGGTCAAAATTTTCTCTCCCCCCATCCCCTCCTCTCAAACTAAACACACTATAATTCCATCAATGTATCTCTCTTTTATTTGATTATGTATGGTTAAAAGAGTATCAATAGGGTAGATTGAGAATAATAGTAACAAATGTGAGAATTTTGTTTTACATTTAAGATCAAGACCAATTCCCTAGTTAATTTTTTTTAAGAAAAAAACATCAAAATGTGCCAGTTTGCATTTTAGAATTCCAATTTCAATTTCAGATTAAAGCGAAATGGCTGAAATCTAAAGGGCATGGAAGAAGGGGTTGGCTACGGTCCTCTTTTCTTCCCATCCACTTCCCCATCTCAGTCGTTGGATTGAAATCTTAATCGTTCAGATCTAATGTTTTATAAAAGTATTATTTTTATATATTTTTTAATATAAAAATAATATTTTTATAAAAGATAAAATATGAACCATTCAGATTTTAATCCAACGACGAGATTAGAAAGGATGGGAAGTGGATGGGAAGGGAAGAGGATGGGAGCCACTACCATGGAAGAAGGCATGAAACTCTTTATTTCAATTTCAATTTTATATATATATATAACCAGCGGCGGACTTTGGAAAAAAAATATTTGGGAGGGTCAATTATATACCCATTAACTAATAAAAAAATATTTGGAAGGGTCAAATGTATACTCATTAACTAATAAAAAAATATTTGGGGGCCAAATGTATAGTAAAAGTATTTTAACAAGTTTAATATATAAAATAACATACATTTTTACATTATATTAAATTAAAAAAAATATGAACACTTTTTTTGGGTCAGGACCCTTCATTGTCCCTTAAAAGATCCGTCCCTGTATATAACAAAAAATATATTCATGAATTGTATATTGAACGTACTACATAATTTATTATAGTATAAACTCCTTCTAAGTCAGGTACATTTTTTTAAAAAAATATTTTCCCATATTTTATTGTTTTCATGTAATCTCAAATTTATTTGTTTAATATTTATCTACATAGTTAAAGGATCTGAATTTTATAAAGTAGTTGAATACAATCTCAATCTTTTTTTACTACATTGGATCTTTAATACAAAAGCTAGTTGGAGATTAAATTTAGTTTTAAATATAAAAACTTAATTAATTTTATCTCTCAAATTTATGATTTTTTTTTTTAAAGTATCTCTATTGATGGTACATATTTAGAATTTTTTAATTAAGAGTAATAATAATGAAAGATAGTATTTTAAGAAAATCAACTCATATTTATAATAAATAATTGACATAATTAAATTTTTTAATCCACTCAAATTAGTCAACTCGCTCTCATAATATGAAGGGGTAGCAATTATTATCTCTCTTGCATATTGCAAGAGAATTGAAGATATCTTTTGTTTATGCAAATATATATATATATAAAATCATTTATTCTTCTTGCCCTTAATATAAGGCATTGTTTACAATCATTGAGGAGAAATCATTTTCCTCGCGGAATTATATTTCATATATGAAATATTAATTCATACATATATATAATTTGCATCCCAGCAAACTTCATAATTCAGATTATAAGACTAGAGTAACATAGATTGATCCAGGAATAAGATCCAAACTTACTGTGTACCAAAAAAAATATTATTATTTTTTAAAATTGATATAAAAAATAATTATAATTTTTTTTATTATATCATTTGTAGATTTATTATTTGTTTCTCCTTAGTGGGAAAATTAAAGAATAGCCGAAGGTATCCATACGTCACACCAAATTACATGCATATAGTGATGATTACATAATTAGCATTTTTTTAAGGATAAATGACTATTATGCTGACTAGAATACTTAGTGAGCTAAATAATCGTTTTGGTGTCCCCATTTGCACTTAAATAATATTTAATAATAATAATAAATAAAGAATCATCAAACGTGGCCCCTCTTAATTTGGATCATCCCTAATTTTTTTTTTTTTTTTTTTTTTTTTTTTTTTTTTTTTGGCCAAATGGATCATCCCTAATGAAAGTCACTAATTGTATCTTATCAAAGAACATTTGACAAGTTTTCCTGTCAGATCCCTTTTGTTCACTTAAATGAAATGTTTTGATAGGTTTCCCTTCTTAAAGTAATTTTCTTATTCTATGTTTATTTTATGTCTTCCTGATAAATCTTCTGATCATTTTTAATGAATTCCGTTACACTTAAAAGAACATTTGACATTAAGATAATACAAAACTGTTTCGGGAAAATCGGTAACGAGCTCTCCGTCCAAAATCCATGCAAGACAAATGTATCCAGACAATTTGGGTGTTTGATTGTTTGTTTGTTTTAATAATTGTTTTTAGTATTATTACTACTCCGGTCCTAATTATGAGAGCTAGTTGACTTTCTTTGGAGAGATTAAGGAAGCTAAATAAGTTACTTAATCATTTCATGTGTCAAATATTCTTAGATTATACATTAGTTTATTAGTCAAACTAATAAGTTTGAAGAAAAAAATAAAAATATTTTAAAGTTATTTAATTAGTTTATTTAATCTCTCCAAAAAAATCAATTAGCTCTTATAATTATGACCAGGGAGTATTATTTTAATCAAATTAACTCCCCAAAAGATGAAGGCCACGTACGTTTTTGGCAATAATTTAAACTTCACTGTATTTTGAAATCGATGCTTGCCTTTCAGCCTCTCCTTCAAATGATCATAATTAAATATTTTAAAAAAAAAAATCTGGTGTACAGGTCCCTCTCGGTAGAGAGTGATTTTCAATGCACCAACGATGTTTCTATCGAAGTTAAAATTTACTCCTCCCCTGCTAAATATATAAGTTAATTAGTAGTACCTCCGATCTTATAAGATCTAGTTGACTCTTTTTTTAGAGATTAGGAAAGCTAAATAAGTTACTTAATCATTTTATATGTTGTGTTTTCTTAGATTATATATTAGTTTATTAATTAAACTGTTTAGTTTGAAGAAAAAAATAAAAATAAAATACTCTAAGCTAATTTAATTAGCTTTTTTAATCTCTCCAAAAAAAATTAACTAGATCTTATACTTAGGACCGGAGAGAGTATGTTTTATGTATAATTCTAAATATAAGATTTCAATCTACATTATATCTAGCTTTATGTCATATGAGTTGGGGCTTATGCTCCTTCAGAATTGCAAAAATGTGAGCTATATAGAAATTACTACCTCCAGTCCTAATTATAAGATAAATTGACTTTTTTTTGGAGAGATTAAGGAAACTAAATAAACTACTTAATCATTTCATATGTTGTGTTTACTTAGATTATATATTATTTTATTAGTCAAATTAATTAGTTTGAAGAAAAAATTAAAAATAAAAAACTCTAAAGTAATTTAATTTACTTTCTTAATCTCTTCAAAAAAGTTACTATGTCTTATAATTAGGGACCGGGAGGAGTACTAATTAATACTCCATCCGGTCCTAATTATAAAGCAAATTTTCGAGTTGGTTTTGGTCCTAATTATAAGAGCAAGTTTTAACTTTTGTCATTTTTTCCTATAATACCCCTATTTATACTTTCTTAATAATAATTTAATAATACACCTATATATTTTATAAAGTAAATATTGTTTGCAACTCATTAATGTCATATACACCTAAATTATGCTTTTTTATATAAAATAATTTTGAGCAATTTTTTTCATATTTTTCCCATATCACCCCTACTAATATTTCTTTCATAATAATTAATTTAACAACACATTTATATTCTATCAAGTGAGATATTCTACTTTATTTTTTATTTTTAAATAAAATAATTTTAATATTCCTTTAAGAATATTTTTTTAACTAATTTTATTCTATTAATTAACGTTGTTTCTTCTTTTAACTAATTAGTATTTTTATATAAACATGCCTTAAAATACAAGCCCCGCGTACGTTTTAATGTTAAAAGCAACCAATTTGTCATGTCGTTGTATACAAAAGATACATTTTGTTGTAACAAAAAAAAAAGATTCATTTTGAAGGACTATAAAACCATAATATTTTTTATGAGAGGAAATGTTATTGCTGAGGAGTTCGCTTAAGTAAATTTGGTATTTGTTTTGTATCCTTTGCATTTAATATCTATGACCCTTTGTGAGAATATGGCTCCGTTTTGGTAAAATGCTCCTGGTAAGGGTATTTTAGGAAAATATACATAATTAACTAATTTAACTTCCTTCCTTAATCCCTCCAAAATTCGTAATTTTTCCTATAATTAGGAGGGAGTAATATAAAAGCATTCATTTTACAATACCGGTTTAATTTAATTAACTGATTGTCTCTGATATTACTAAAATATAAATTTAATTTAATAACTAAGTAATACGTGTAAACATGTAATTATATATTCTTAAAAAACATATTCCCTCCCATTCTTAATATAATATAAAACGTATTTACTTAATATAAAGAAATTAGTTAAGTTAGTTAATATGACATGTATTTTCTAAAACACTATATCTAATCATTTTCTTTAATTCCCTCATCTCCTTGATTATTGTTGAGAGAGCACTAATAAGAGTAAATTAAAAAATATTGAAAAATATATATATAAAAAACATGTCTTATATTTAAGATCTAGATCAACTCCCTAAATATATTTTTTGTTTAGTACTCCCTCTGGTCCTTATTATGAGGACCCAACTAACAATTCTCACAAACCAATAAAAGTAGTTAAAGTCAATAAAGTTGTCCTATAATTTAAGTAACTTCCAATATTACCCCTACTAATTGCACTAAACTCTAATATTATATTAATTATTATTTTCACCCACCATACTTATTAATATGGGCATATATGGAAAAAGATAATTAATGCTCCTTGGGAACAAGCAAGTGCTTTATAAAAATGACCAAATAAACTTACTAGTTAGTGCCTTATAATAAGGACCAGAGGGACTGAGGGAGTACAATAGAAGGGCTAAGCCCTAGAAGTAAAAAGACCAAGTTCACGGGGAATTCAATCTCAAACTATCACGTTCAACTAAAGTCCTTAAATTAGCAGGATACACATCCAAGAGGGTGGTTCTAGATATGCCCTTTTTAACTAAGCTATCAGCCACTTTGTTGTGAACTCTTAAATACAAACTATGTGAAGATCTAATTAAACCTCATCATGCTCTATATTAAGGATTGGAGGGATTTTTTTTTGGTTGAAAATTTTGGAAATAGGTCACAGACAAGAGACAACACTGAGGAAACGTCTGGAAATGATAGGGTACATAAATTCAAGCTCTCTCTCAAAAAGGTGGTTGAAATGAAGATGATGACCCCATTACGTGTCATTCCATGCTAACCCTTGTAGGCTACAAAATCAAAAGTTGGTACATATATTATCAAAATCTGGTTGAGCTGGCCCAAGCAACAGATGTGGATGCTTGTACTCAATTTCTCACTTGATGCGTCCCAAATTCAAACTTCATTTCTATCATTTGAAAGGGAATAAATTCACTCATAACCCTTTCTTTACAAAGAAAGAAACAAAGAGAATGAATCCAAAATGATAATATATTAGTATATAATGCTTTATTCATCTATTTACTAGCTAATAGGTGAAAGTTACGTCTCTTATAAATCATTCAAAAAAAAATTCATCATTAGTTGCCTTTAAAAATGGAGTGAACTGAAAAATAGTATTACTAATCAAATACCTCCGGATGCTAATTAGTATACATCTTGATCTTAATCTTGTTTGAATGCAGATTTCCGCTAAATGAAGACTTCCTCATAATTCTCTAATTCTCAATTTATTGTCTTAAGTATGAGCCACATGGAGCAACTCACATTCTAATACATTTTTTTTGGCCCACCTAGTTCACCGGAACCTTCAAATCCGACTAATCCGAATTTGACTCGAGTCGGACCCACAGTCGTGAGGGAAGAGCTCCCAACACCATTTTCTCCATTCCCACGTCTCAAACTGAGAACTTAGCTATGAGAGAGTAAGTCTCTTACTAATTGCTCCAAATGGATATTGGTGTTCTAATATAGTTGAAGAATCATTGATACACAAATCGTGTACTCTTCAATTTCCTATAAAGAACTGTAAGATATATGATTTCAAATTTAAAAATAGTGGCCCATTTCTGGAAACCTTTTTTTTAGAGTTCAAAAAGAGGGGAAGAAAACGGGCCACATGATACAAAAGAAACAAGAAAGGATTCTTGAATAACAAGAAAGAAACACACACACACTCCTCGTCCTTGGGTTCAACTGGTGAAGAGGTCGAATACTCTCACAAAAGGTAAAGGTTTGATCCTGGCGTTAGTCAAAGCGCTAGGGGAGGCATCCTAGGGGTCTACGAAGTAATGGTAACCTAGGCTAAATGCAGGCATGTGGACTTTTAGTGCTGAATTCCTTGCGGAGTGGGTTCTAAGCACTCTGCCTTTGTACTGTGCATGAACCCAACCCCTCTCCTAAAATTTCAATATCAAAAGAAAAGAAAAAAAACACACAAAAATCTCCACGCCAGTTTCATCCGACAACTTTTACAAGCAAGTTATGCCAATGACTATCATAATTTGCATAGTAATGCTAATTAAGTCCCAGCATTTGTTACAAGCGTGATCCTTTTTCATTCACATCAAACAATACTGGACAGAACAAGAGGGGGGAAAAAGACATGTCACCAATAAATCACTCAGACAAGATCCATAACAAGTAACTGCGTAGAGTCTCAAGCTCCGTTTCCACAATTAGGGCTACCTAGTTGTGCAGCATTACTTGCAGATCGCAAGTGAGTTCTGATTTCTGAACTTTTGATCAATCTAAAATCGTGTGGAACTCGGCCATAAGGGCCAATAAATGCCTCTCAACATCATAAACATACAACCTACTGAAACCTACAAGAAGCATAGATTACACACCGGGGGCTTTAGGTGGCAATAAGTGACATCTAAACTGAATAGCAATTCACTAGCCCACACATCATCAACAGTACATATTTGAATTGACAACTTTTGATAACAGTAAGCCATTCAACAGAAGCAAAAAGAGAAGCAGTAACCTAGGTAGCATAGATTAGAGCCGCGTGACTTAGGGTGGCGTTAACCAACATCTTAAATAGAATAACAATTTACTAGCACCACTGCATCTGCAAAGAACAAATGCTTGCATTGAGCCACTGACTACTACTTTGATAACAGTAGAACATTAAATTAAAAGTTGAGTAAAAAGGGATATTGATAAATGATAACTACTCACCAACTAACATAGATTAGAACCCTGTGAGTCTGGGACTTAGTGTGGTACTAAGCACCATCCAAAACTGAATAGCAATTCGTATAAAATAACAACATTGGAGTGGAGCAAAAAGCAGTACCGAAACCAACAAAGTGGCATCATTTGTGTGATTTTGGGCGGTAATAACTAATAAGCAACATTTAAAAGTACAACTGAATGGCAATTCACTAGCAAACTGTAACAAGAGCAATAAGTACAGTACATTAATAGCTTATTAAAACAAAGAATCTACAATCATATAATAGATTGAATGAAAATTATATACAGTATTTACTTATTTTGTTATTTACAGGAACGAAAATGAAGATCTAAAATCCTATTCAAACACAGAAGTAAATCCCAATTATTTTACGTTCCACCAGTAAGCATTGATTTACATGTAATAAAAAGGTACCAAATCAGCAAATTGGTGCCAATCTCCTGGGAACTTTTTCTCTATCTGCATCCATAATTCCATCGGTAAAATCTCGAACAATCTTTTTGAAAGCAAAGTGCAGACAATTGGAAAGCATGATCCAGGAGAGAACCTGATAGACGAAATCGAACGCAGGGTCCGAATACGAAGACGATGAATCATCCCAATTATGTCCTTCTCCGAATCGATTGAAATTCCAACTCCCACCACCGCCTCCAAAACCGCCGCCCCCACCAAAAGGAGGATTTCCGCCATCACCACCAAAGAAGAACCCCTCATCTCCGGCATCACCGGAGTCACCACCAGACAACCTACGCTTCATCCGTCTTTTTCTGCGGATAAGGGTCCGACGAGGCATTCTGTATGTATTGGATTTCACTGGCGGAGGCGCAAGGGCGTCCACCGGCAAAATCAACGACGAGATCTGGAGATATCTGGAACATGGCGGGGAAGAAGAAGACGATTGTTCGGCGTACGAATCGGATACGGAGAGGTTACTGGTGGAACAACAGCTTCGAAGGAGGAGGAGCTTGGCGACCCCAAAGCCTTTCACAGCGGAAAGTGTTACCGTATCGGCGGCGAGAATGTCCATGACCATCGCGATATTTTTCCGGAATCAACAAGGTTCTGAGGAACTTCTGGATGAAAAATGTGGAGCACGCGAAATAAAAGTTCCGCGAATCTGGTCCAAAACGCAGCGTTCTTGTACACGTGTCTGCCAACTTTTTCATCCAAGCAAAACTCGATCAAATAAATCCAACGGTTAAAAGTTAATATAAATCTCATTTGCATTGTTTGACTAATTTCTTAAAAAATCTCGATCAAACTTCATTAACAAAGATATCTCCCACCCTCCGCAATATTTTCCAAACTTCTCTCTCCAATATTCTTGAAATAAATTTTTCGTATTATTTTTCAAGGAAAGGCTTTGATTAATGCTGCCATCTTACAGCAGGAAGGTCTCTTCTTTCTCCTCTGCGAGAAAACTCCCTCTCCTCTGCGAGAGCGCTCCCTCTCCCCGTCGAGAGAACTGATCCCTTGTCCCCGTCGTCACAGTCTTGCTCTTCGCCTAGAGCCAATCTGTGCCACGGCTCGCCTCCCATCACCTCATAGCTCCTCTCGGTCATCCACTTTTCTCTCAGATTTCTTCTTTTTTCTCCTGTACTTCTGTATGTCTGCTGCAGCAAAGAACCCAATGGAGATAGGCCAATCCAGCAATGGTAGAAAGCGTCCAAAGGAAGTTCACCTGGATCTGAAGATTCCTATCAATGTGCAGAAGGGACGTGCGCTCGTTGGAAGATTGGAAACTGATAAAAACCTGAACAAGGGCATTGTAATCTCTATGATCAAAAAAGGGTGGGGAATAGACAAGAATATGGAGATTCATGAGATGCCAGGAAAAAATGCGTTCTTATTCCGCTTTTCTAAACAAGATGAATACCACTGTGTGCTCAAAGGACGTCCTTGGTCAATTCTTGGTGCCCTCCTTAATCTGCAACACTGGGATGACTTCATGATTCTTAGTGAAGTAGACTTCAGATGGTGCCCTTTCTAGATCCAATTCCATGGACTGCCACATATTGCCTTTGAGGAAGACAACGTCGTTAAACTGGGATTGGCTACGGGACGTCTCGTCATGTATGAAGCTCCAAAGATTCAGAACCGGCTGTCAAGGACTTTCATCAGAACCAGAACTCTGGTTAACATCAAAGAACCCCTTATATCTGGTTTCTGGGTCCCCCGCCCACAACGTGATCAGATCTGGGTGGACGTCCGATATGAGCGTCTTCAGCACTATTGCCAAGATTGTGGAAGAGTAGGGCATGAAGCTCGGTTCTGCAAGTTCCAACCTGATACCTCAGAAGAAGAAACGGCTGATGCAAAAACATGGAAGGGTCTTGGTGTTCCTCACGTCATAACTATGGACGAAGCAGTGGTGGTGTATGCTATGGATTGGGATGAAGCACAGCTGCTGAAAAAACGGCCACCACCGGCGGCAGGAATTCTCCACAGAGAGGGGACAGTTGACGACAACTCTAAAAATGGAATACCCAAGAATCAGGGCACTGACTCAGAAAGATTAAATATGAAACAGCTAGCATGGGATAACGGTCAAATTCAAAGCATAGTGAAGGAGGCGCATAATCAGGGAAATCCCATAATTAAGAAAGGCATTAATGATATGAATATTGCCAATCCTAGCAGCAAGTCTCTTAAAGAAAATCACAGCATTATAGGCGACAGTTTTGACCCTACTAATTCACCAAAATCCGCCTATGTTAATGACCAATTATTCCCATATGCTGAGGAGGCACGACGCGATCATCAAGGAATTACCATCACTGAGATTGCCAATTCAATGGACCTCTTCAATATGGCTGATGTGGCAGACCAAGTCAGCAAAGGATCCACAACCCAGCCAATAGGAGGTGAAGTCACCCCTACCAAGAATGATGCGCAAGCTACTCAGGACCCTATCCCATTGACTAACCCAGGTCCAAGCCACAATAACCAGAGCCCGTACTATCGGGTAGATTTCCCAGCACCTGATTCTGAAGAACCAACTGCCATGATTCCCTTTGCTGGTATGTCTCCTATCTCAGGTATCACGTCGGGCTTAAACAAAATACAAATCAAAAGAAGCTTAGACCTTATAAAACCTGACCCTCAGCCCACACCTACTAAAAAGCGTCTCCTCTTCTTGGAACCAGCACCGGTTATCCCTTTACCTAGTGAAGACCCACCCATTAACACTAGGCCCAAGAAACCAAATGTCCGTAATACCAAAAAAGCCATCCGAGGAAAAAAGAATAAACGCCCAACTAAGCCAGAAAGCCAGAATCCTCTAGTAATGCCTAGCCAGTCCACATCTCAGACACCCTCCAATACATGTGATATTACACCTTTGCCTACCTTTCCTTCAAATTCTATGACCGCCGATGGTTGCCACCAAGCAGCCATCGGTTCGCCATGAGTCTCATATCCTGGAACTGTCAGGGGTTAGGGGTTCCTCTGACAGTTAAGTACCTTAAAGAAGTTTGTAATAAACAAAAACCCCGTATAGTCTTTATTATGGAGACTAAGAAGAAGAGACAATATGTAAGTAGAATCAGGCAGCGCTGCGGATATGAAGAAGAATGGATAATTGAACCTACTGGCCTGAGTGGTGGTCTTGCTTTATTTTGGGACAAAGACTTAACGGTGAATATCATCTCCTCATCAAAAAATGTTATCCATACATCAGTATTCGACCCTACAGTTGATCTTCCCCAGTATATCTCCTTTGTGTATGGACCCCCGGTGGAGAATGACAGGCTTACAGTGTTCAAAAATATAGTGTAGTTTACCACTGGTAGGACGGAAAGCTGGGTTTGTTTGGGTGATTTCAATGACATCACATCTCATCAGGAAAAACAGGGAGGCAACCCACGAGCTATCAGGAAAATTCTCAACTTCCAAAAATTTATTGTTGATTGCTCCCTTATTGATTTGGGCTACAATGGATCATGGTTCACCTGGTGCAATCGCAGACAAGACGGGGCTATTATCAGAGAGAGAATCGACCGGGTTATGGGCAATGATTCATTTTGCCATGCTTTTCCCTTTGCCCAAACTTTTCATATTGAACCCATGGGGTCTGATCATCATATCTTGCATGTTAACTTTCACTATGTTTCTTCAAATAAAATAAAACCTTTCAGGTTTGAGGATTATTGGACTGTTCATTCTGACTATGTGCAGGTGGTTCATGATAGCTGGGGCATGAGTAATTATAATGAAAATAATGACATATCTCGGTTTGCCCTTATACTCAATAATTGCAGAAAATGTCTCATCAATTGGAGTAAAAATAATTTACCAAATCGAAACAAGATGATTGAGCTTTTAAAATCCCAACTAACATCTATTCGACAGGGATACCAATCACAAGGAAGCCATAGAGAAGTAACAGATCTCCTTTGCCGTATTGAGGATCTGATGGATCAGGAGGAGAAATATTGGTGGCAGCGGTCACGTCTTTCGTGGCTCAAAGCAGGCGACAAAAATTCAAAATTCTTCCACTTGACCACCCTCATCAGAAGGCGAAGAAATGCGATCTTGAGCATTAAAGACGGAAATGGCATATGGACTAGTGATAAGAGCAACATAAATACTATTTTCACTAATTACTTCACTAATCTCTTCTCTTCTACAGCACCACGTCCCTTGATGCCTGCTATTGACACCATTGAGACAAAAATTGATGAAGCCACAAATGTTTCCTTGCTTCAACCTATTACAAGAGAAGAGGTCAAACTAGCTGTATTTGATTTAGGTGGATCTAAAGCCCCAGGACCCGATGGATTTCCAGGTAAATTCTACCAGTTTTCATGGGAGGAGGTAGGGGATACAGTTGTCAAGATGGTTAAAGACTTTTTTGATACAGGTCGCCCTTTGGATGAAATTAACGGTACTAATATTACACTTATTCCCAAAGTGGACAGGCCTGAATCTGTCTCGCATTTTAGACCAATTGGCCTTTGTAATTTCTCATATAAAATTATTTCTAAAGTGCTGGCCAATAGGATGAAATGTTGCCTTGATAAATGTATCTCCCCTTCCCAGGGCGCCTTTATCCCGGGTCGTTTAATCCAAGATAACATTATAATAGCCCATGAGGTGTTCCATTATTTACGGCGAAGGAAAACCAGTAACAAGTTTGAACTTGCCTTAAAAATGGACATGAGCAAGGCCTATGATAGAGTTGAATGAGATTTCCTCAGGATGGTAATGGAAAAATTTGGTTTTTCCCAAAAATGGGTTAATCTTGTTATGAACTGTGTGGAAACTGTACATCTCAATCTTTGCATTGCAGGGGAAAAAATTGCCTCCATTAGTCCCGGTAGAGGTCTCCGACAAGGGGACCCTCTATCGCCATATCTTTTTTATTTTATCCCTTGAAGCCCTCTCTTCAATGATTAATAATGCTTTAGCTTAGGGCAAATTAACAGGACTTAAATTAGGCAACTTTTGCCCAATCATATCACACAGTTTCTTCGCAGATGATGCCTTGTTTTTTATGCATGCAGATACTCAAAATTGCAGAATGCTGGCAACAATTCTTAAAGACTATTGCTTAGCCTCAGGCCAGCTTGCAAACTTGGAGAAATCAAGCATCATTTTCTTAGCAAATACCCCGGAACCGTTGAGGAGCGACATCTGTGATATTCTTGGCATTGGGGAAAGCGTGGATCAAGGAGAATATTTGGGAATTCCCAGTGTCTGGGGGAAAACCAAACACCAAGCCCTGGCATATGTCCGTGAAAAAGTTAGCAAGAAGGTACTAGGCTGGAGTGGTCGCCATTTATCCTTTGCAGGAAGGGAAGTAATGATTAAGGCAGTCATCAATGCTATTCCGATCTTCCCAATGACATGCTTTAAATTTCCAGCTAAGACATGCAAGGAACTAAATAGCATGGTGGCAAATTTCTGGTGGGAAGGCCAAAGGAGGACTCACTTTGGGTAGCTTGGAACAAACCGACTCAACCTAAAGCAGAAGGAGGCATGGGATTCAGAGATTTTATCCTGTTTAACAAAGCTCTACTTGCAAAAACAGCTTGGCGCCTCCTCCAAAATCCCAATGATCTATGGGCAAAAATATTGAAAGGCCTCTACTTCCCTAAGTGTTCATTTCTTGAAGCAGTGAAGGGGCACAGAGCCTCATGGTGTTGGGACAGTATCATAGAAGGCATGGATCATATTAAAAATGACCTCTGTTGGCAAGTTGGCAACGGAAGCTCAATACGAATTTGGCAGGACAAGTGGATTCCATCTCTTTCCCCAAAGAAATTAATTACTGAAAATGAAGAGCTTAAAAAGTCGACTCAAACTGTGGCCTCTCTCCTCGGCAGTAATTGTGGGTGGTGGGATCTATCATCAATTAGATCCCACATTGATGATTGCCAAGCCGATGCCATAAATTCCATCCATCTACCACGGGTCCCACGTGAAGATAAGTTAATCTGGAGCCCCTCAAAAGATGGTACGTATGCTGTTAAACTGGGGTATCATCTAACAAATCCTTCAACCAATCCAGCTTCCATGAAAGCAGGCCCTTCGGTTTTAGTAACAAAGGATAGTTGGAACGCAACTTGGAAGGTCAAGGTGATTCCAAGAGTTGCTAACTTCTTATGGCGCATCCTATCAAACGCAATAGCAACTAATGCAGAGCTGTATTATAGAAAAGGAGTACCTCGGATAAATGTCCCATACGCACGAGGCAAGCGAGACGGTGGAGCACATGTTCTTTCGGTGTCCACGGGTCCGTTGTATCTGGTTTGGAAGTGCCCTATCATTCAAAGGTGACCTAATATCTGTAGCTTCAGGAGATGGAGGTTGGATATTTTACAGCACCAAAACCCTCTCATAGATGTCGACATAGCTCTGGTATGTTGGCTGCTATAGTACATTTGGAAGGGCAGAAATGCAGTTGTCTTCCAGAAGGAAACTCCAAACCCATTCCATGTCCTTGAGCGTGCTAATCAGTCACTTAGTTCACACTGGGAAGCCAATTGGCCAGCTACAGCCGAAGACTCCATAAAACCGAAACCAAAATGCTTTACTAAATGGAAAGCTCCCCCTGTGCAAAGCTTCAAAGTCAATATTGATGGTGCATTCCATGACGCTACAAGACCTGCTGCCATCGGTATTATCTGCAGAGACCACCATAGTAATATGCTCTGTGCATTTGTAGACAAAGTTAAATCGATACCAGCTTTCATGACCGAAGCCCTTGCATTGCGACGAGCACTGATGTTAGCTCTAGATTTGGGAAACAAAAACATTATCTTCGAAATCGATTGCCAACCTCTTGCACAATGTATGGAAAAGGCTCAACCGGAGCTAGGTGAATGGCAATCTCATGCGATCCTTGATGATATTCTTAGTCTCCTTAACTCAGATTCCAGTTTCTCTGTCAGTTTTTCTCCTCGCCAGGGGAATAAAGCAGCACATGTGTTAGCTGCATCTATCGATAAGGGGGTGTGCCCCATTGGGTGGGTAGAAATGCCCTTACCCCCTTTGTTTCCTATCCTGGATGAAGACGCTAAGGAGTCTAGGAACCAGCTGCACCTGAGCACTGTACTTGCAGATCGTGTAGCTCCGGCTGATGCTGATTGTCTTTAGTTTCCTTTCTTCCTGTTGGTTTTGTTTCGCTTTTCACAATTTCTTTGTTTGTGTCCATGCTACTGTTATTTCCTCAGCACCCTTTGTTCTCTTTGTGGCTTGTTTTGCCTTGTTAATTCTCTCATCGTTTTTGTAACCCCCCTTTGTTAGTAATGAATGCAATTAGAATTGTTCACAAAAAAAAATGCTGCCATCTTCAGGTCAATAATATTATTCATTTTCTTTCTTTTCTTATTTAATATAAAATGTGTTTTTATTTTAATATTTGCACTTGTACTTCACATAAATTTTTAAATTATTTTTTATAATAACAATAATAATTAATAAATGAAAATAATATTTTAATATTCATGTCATTTCTTAAATTATATTTTATAATATTTATTATAAAATATAATTATAAAAATATATAACTTTATAAAATTCATACTCTTTGTAATTATATATTTATAAGTGTTTTTAATAAATGAAATCCAAACATAATCAAAATTCTTGAAGCCATTTGTGAAAAAAATATCTAAACAAAAATTAAGATTAACCATGATTGACCAACATCACTTTTAACCCATGCCACTTATGCAAATCACGATTACGATTGTTCACCACTAATCCAAAGAAGCACTTAGTGGTGTAATATCACCACTTAGGCAGGAAAGCTCGCTCTATCCAACTAGAGGTAAAAATAAGCTAAATTAGGCTTTACCTAAATAGGCATGGATCTTCAAAAGAGATTTAAAATCTGAGCATATACGTAGGCTTTTTTAAGGTTAGAGCTTGAACCTTCAAAAGGCCCAATAAAACCTAAATCTTGTTTAAAGGTCTATTTAAAATGTAAGCCTCTAAATAGCCTTTGAAGTCTATGCTTCCAAAATTATATATCACTCTTCATACTTATTTACAATCCTACATTATTTCTTAAAATCCTAACATTGATTCTCATTGTAATATAAGGGCTTAGTAAGGGGGAAAGAATTATAGTTAGACTAGTTGTCCGAGCAAATAAGAATAAGAAAAATCAATCGTTGAGATATATTTTCTAAAATCGACAAAGTATAACAAACAACATGTAAAAGTGGATTTTCTAAAAGTGGATTTTAAATGAAGCTGTGTCATGCCAATATTCAATACAAATAAGACTTATTATCATGCTTTCACCATAGAGCAAAGGAATAAGAGAATGATAGTTACAAACCGACACTCCAACTTCAAAGATGCCTCAAAAAGGCTATCCACTAGAAAGCACGGCACTTTTAATAGGTTCAACACCAAACACCTACATAAAAGAGGAAGGAAAACAATGAGAACACAAGTACATTAATATAGAAAAATAATAATCAAGAGTCAACTAACCTTTACATCAGAAGGATTACAAAATCATTCTTCGATTCTTCATTCCTTGAAAATATTTCATTATATCCTCATCATCAATCGTATCAAATATATCACGTTCAACAAAAGTTAACATGCATGAGTTAAACTAATCATCACTTATCCGATTGCGCAACTTATTCTTAACAAAAGTCATTGCGAAAAAACCCGCTCAACACTAGCGGTTCTTCTAGGTAGAACGAGTGCCAACTTTATCAACAAATAGACTAGTGGATAAACAATATCCTTTCTCTTCTCAACCATCTTCAAAGCAAGGTCAGAAATTGTTTGCAAATTGACAAAATCAGAATCAATAGGTTCTTCTCACTTTTAAGGAAGAAATTCAAATTTGCAAACAGGCTTTAGGTCCTTCTATAGGTACTGCTCCTATGCCCTAGGTTTTAGGAGTCCAAGCTCTAAATATAAATTCACACCCAAGGTCTATCCACATATATGCTATTGAGGATCAAACAATTCAAGCTTTGACCCAACAAACAAAATTTCCAAGCTCTTAATGTAATTGTTTTATCTCATACGAACTACGATTCTAAATATAGGACCAGTTTGTAATGCAATTTAGAACCTACTTTGTACTACATTTATAATGGGAGGAGTGCAAAATCATACAATTAAATCAGAAAATAGCTAATGGGTTCGGATACATAAGAAAAACATCCAAATTGCATAATCATCACAACAACATAGATCAATTTCTTCATGGGCATCATATGAACCTCATCAAGAACAATGAGTCGATCAACTTGTGCATTTCAGAAAATTGCTTAGAAAATAAAAAACGACGGATTGAATCATAGACCATCTCAAATCCAGATTTCAACAACAGATCATAAGGCTTCAAACAACAACAAGGAAATTGCATTAGAAATACCAAACAGATTCAGATTCGCAAGAGGAAATTGCACTACACGGACCTAGAATTGTGACGAAGCCGAGTGAGTGGTGCCGAGCTTCCTGCGGGTACAGATTTGCGAGCCGTGGGTGAGAGACGAATTGACTTGGGATGGATCGATTTGGAAGAGGGATCGATTTGGGGTGGGTGAGACTTGAGAGATTTGGAGGATGGATCGATTTGGGACGGAGGGATTTGGAGGAGGATGACGGAGGGATTTGGTCCGGAGGATGACCGATTTGGGTTGGGAGTCGGACGGAGGTATGACGGAGGAGGATGACGGAGGGATTTGGAGGAGAGGATGACCGATTTGGGTTGGGGTTAGGAGTGTCGGACGGAGGGATTTGGAGTGGGTTGGGAGTCGGACGGATGGAGGGGAGGTATGACGGAGGGATTTGGATTGGGAGTGGGAGTGTCGGACGGAGGGATTTGGAGTGGGTGAGATTGAGAGATTGAAAAAATAAATAAGAGAGGCATTTGAAGTTCGAACCTAGGACTTTTTGTTGGATTTCAAAAGTTGTAACCACCTACTCTAACCAGATAAGTTGCAAAGAAAGTCCTATATAATATATATATTTTTTTTAACTTTTTTATGTCTGCACTTGGCCACAGCTGCACTAGTGTGCCTCCGTCCCTGGTGGTGGGTGAAAGTAATAATTAATATAATATTAGAGTTTAGTGAAATTAGTAGGGTTAATATTGGAAGTTACTTAAATTGTAGGACAAATTTATTGACTTTAACTACTTTTATTGGTTTGTGATTGTTAATTGATGCCTTATAATAAGGACCAGATGGAGTAGATTGTTTTACTGCTTTGTTTAAATTATTAATTTATTTTATACTCTTGACAAAATAAAACTTAAGCTGCAGCTAATATTTAAGCACTACAAAAAATAGGAACCGGCTTTGGTCCTTGTCAATGACCGTCCGCTGCGGCTTATACGTCGACGTATAAGCCGCCACACACACAAACAAAATGGTCCGCTGCGGCTTGTGTGTGTGGCGGCTTATACGTCGACGTATGCCCGCCACACACACAAACAAAATGGTCGTTGCGGCTTGTGTGTGTGGCGGCGCTTATGGTCGATATATAAGGACCAAAGCCGCGTCCCAAAAAGTAAGGGTGGTACACAACACAATCATTCTCCTTCCTCCTCCTTCCCTTTCTCTATCTAACCACTCCAACATAAACAAGAAGAGAGAGAAAATGGTAGTAGAAGTGGGAGATAAAGAACGCTCATATTTAGCTACGGAACCTTGAAGTGCGGCTTCTCCGATTACATCCTCCTCCAAGATCTCATTCGCTTTGGTGAGGTCGCCTTCGTCGGTGTCTTTCGCACAGCTCAAAAATACCTGCTCTTCTGTGGGCCCTATTGCATCCCCTTCCTTCTAAATTTCGTCGATTGGGTCACCATGTCCGAGGTGAACTCTACTTCGTGACGGTGCCTAGACTCGCCAAAATGGACAAACTAGAAGGCACCAAGCATGGCTACTATGGGTGTCTGTCGAGAACGGTGTTTCCAGATATGACCGAGAATGACGGTGACAGCAAGTTGAATTCCAAATCAATCGAAAAAAACTTTCTAAGACAGAGGTGGAGGGGTAGCCGAACAAAGAGTGGTGTGGTGGGGAACAGAGGGGGTTTTCTCCGCCTTTTTTTTTTTTTAAAAAAAAAACATTGAGGTATTACCTTCTTTTCACGAATATATTATCTAAATGTTGTAAGGAATTTATTATAAATTGAGATTTCAAAAAATATATCCCCCGCATCTTGTTTTGTTTGGGACTTCAGTGTAATTTTCTCTAATTTTAAAATTGAACAGGCTAAACTTTATAAATATAAGCTTGACTTGTTTGTCTAAATATGTCTGACAATAAGTTTGAGCCCGAACCTGACTTATTTATTAAATAAGTTAAGTTAGGCTTTATGTAGGGTAGGTTATAAGGCTTAACATATTTTCACCCTTGTGTCGAAC
Source organism: Acacia melanoxylon (assembly GCA_019022615.1). Lineage (NCBI taxonomy): Eukaryota > Viridiplantae > Streptophyta > Magnoliopsida > Fabales > Fabaceae > Acacia > Acacia melanoxylon. The sequence goes on from JAFJYJ010000011.1 coordinate 7,871,286, forward strand.
CCACCTTTGCCAATGATTAGAGCTCCTACCAAGCAGCAGTGCGGCTAGGCACCAACAAGTCTTGCCCTCCCAAACTTAATCTTAACTTTGTTTTTTTTTTTTAATCTGTTGTCAATATATTTTTTTTTTAAAAAAAAAAATTTGTGAACTCAATTTAGAAATATGTACATTATTTAACGTGATTTTGTTTTTTAATCGAAAAAAGGTAAGGACATTATCCCAAAAGAAGAAGAAGAGGGACATTACTCTTTTGTCCTCCAAGAGTATTTATGTTAGATAAAAATATAGAGAAAATGATAGAAAAATACTATTTAACTTTAAAATCAAGTTTAAAACAATAATAATGAGATTATTAAGACTAGTTTTATTGCAAAATCACTTATTTAAAATCCAAAATAATACTGCTAAAAAAATGATTTATTGTGGCATTAGCGCCTTCTAAACCCTAACTGCTGACTCTGGTAATCATCTTCTCCGTATAAAAGTTATCGCCAAGCCCTCTCAAGCTTCCAATTTCCTCACGCGCGGAATTGCGGAAGCTTAGCCATGGTCTCGCTGAAGCTTCAGAAGCGGCTAGCTTCCAGTGTACTCAAGTGCGGGAAAGGAAAGGTCTGGCTTGACCCCAATGAAGTCAGCGAGATTTCCATGGCCAATTCTAGTACTTCGAGATTGGTAATTTTTTTTTAAAAAAAATATTATTTTGGTAAAATGCCCCAATTCTAGTACTTCTCTTCTCCCTTTCTCCAATTTTTTATCATTCATGCCAGTACATCTAAGTTATTAATTTCTCTTTTGAATTATGGATTAAAATTAAAAAAATTTGTCACTGGGTGTAACCTGAGGTGCTGGATCCACAGAAAATATGTGATGATGATGATATGTCTTCAGCCCGGTTTATGTTTGAAATGGTTAATCTTATTGTGAATTGGCAGTGTATTTGTTAGTTTGGAGATACAATTGCTTTTCAAGGAAGATCAATCTCTGTGTGTTGGTGTCATTGTTCGGACTTCGGAGTCGGATATCTTGCTTTCTAGCAATGAATAGCAGTGTTTCGCTTATAGACCAGTAGAAACCTGGAATGCATAAGCAAATTGTTTCTCGCCAACCAATCATGGTATTACGCAAATTGTGTGCCGTTAGGGAAAATTACGTGCTCCCTAACGCACTACCCAAAACAACGATAAATAGTTTTAAAAGGCCCAGCATTGGTAATTTTTTTTTAAAAAAAATATTATTTTGGTAAAAATGCCCCAATTCTAGTACTTCTCTTCTCCCTTTCTCCAATTTTTTATCATTCATGCCAGTACATCTAATTATTAATTTTTTTGATATTATTTAAAATTAAAAAAAAATTGTCACTGGGGGTAACCTGAGGTGCTGGATCCACAGAAAATATGTTGATGATGATATGTCTTCAGCCCGGTTTATGTTTGAAATGGTTAATCTTATTTGAATTGGCAGTGTATTTGTTAGTTTGGAGATACAATTGCTTTTCAAGGAAGATCAATCTCTGTGTTTGGTGTCATTGTTCGGACTTCGGAGTCGGATATCTTGCTTTCTAGCAATGAATAGCAGTGTTTCGCTTTAGACCAGTAGAAACCTGGAATGCATAAGCAAATTGTTTCTCGCCAACCAATCATGGGATTTTACGGAAAATTTCAGTCAAAAGCGTGGGTAAATATTTAGGTCCCAGGAAAATGTTATATTTACAACAAAATTTAAAATCTGAATTTATTTACAAATTTTTACAATAGAAAAAACTATATTTACAACAGGAAGTATTTACAACAATATTTTAAACAAAATCAAAAAAACTTGAATTTTGTTTATATTTACAAAAAATTTAAAAAAGTCATTTACAATAAAAACTATATTTATAAGGAAGTGTGTATTTACATTTGGTGATTTAAAGGGCTGGAATTGTATTTATTTCAAAAAATTCGCTTGGGGCCCCGATTGGTGATTTGAAAGGACTGTAATTTTCCCTTAAGCTTATTTATTTCTTACTTCGCCTGTATCTTATTTCCTGAGGTGGAAATTAGTTTTGCTTGTATTGACATGCGCGTGATAGATGTAGAAGGGGACAAGATTGTTTTCCTGTTCTCCTCATTTTAATTCACGATACAATGTAGAGATAGAAGTGGCCAATTTGGTTTTTAGTGCTTGTCCCATCTGATTCATGTATTAAATCTTTTCCGTCTTGTTAGGGAATATTTTTCATTAGGCTGGTAAAAGTAGTTTATCTGTTAGAACTAAATATATTTGGTTGTTGGAAATCAAATCAATTCAGATTTGGGAATACCTCAAATCCTCAATTATCTCCCATTGATCATAATCCTTGATTTAGTGCTTCAATGTTTAGGAAATAATCTTTGATTGTAATCCGTTTATTTACTCCTCTCATTACTCTCTTTAGCCTATATATTGTACCCTTCCTAGTTGAATAAATCATCACATTCAGATTGAAATTGGTCTCTGATTTAAGATGGCATCATAGCCTTTGAGTTCGACCTGGACTCATAGAGAGAGAGAGAGAGAGAGAGTGTGAGTGAGAGAACATAGTGACCAAGAGAGAAAGGAGCGACGCCTAGGGTTCCGGCAAGAGAGCGAGTGACATCTCACCGTCACCACCTTAGGGACCGGAAAACGCCAATTGGTGAATCCCCGGAGGTCCGACTCTAATCTGAGCTGCACGTAAGCCTCATGTGCCACCTCTTCCCCGCCGCGTGAGTTCACGACGCCGTCATTCCGAACATGGATTCTCGAGCTGACAAGTGTATATTCCTTTGTTACTCCCCTATTGAAAAAGGGTACAAATGCTACTCCTTACTTCCAAGTAACTTTTCATTTCCTGAGATACTGTCTTCTCTGAAGAAGAAGCTTATTATCCCAAATTATCCATTCAGGGGGAGTATACTGATGTGCAATGGCTAATTTCAGAAGAATCTCACCCCAAAGTCCCACCAAACACATCACCACCACCACAGCCTAACTATATAATTGACCTTGACTCATTTGTCCCCATAAACCAGCCCAGTCCTATTCAACCTAATCATAAACTTGAACCCACACCCAATGAACTAGAAATAAATGTTGAGATCAATTCAGGGGTGGATGCTGAAACAAAGCGAGAAGGAGAGTCTAGCCAACAAGTTCAAGAGGAACCAAACACTGGTAGAACTATCTCTCCCATTTAAAGGAATGACCATGACTGCAATCTGGGATTAAATCCTGAAGAACTGGGTTGGTTGGCTTTGAGAAAAGGGGTAAGATCCTATACTTAGCATACAATTCAATGGTTTGTCTCATAGGGTAATTTATCTGCAAAAATGCAAAGCTTTGTTGTACACAATGCAGAGGTAAAAATTCCAAACACATTTCAGCAAGCCATGGCTGATCCAAATTGGAAACAAGCAGCAAAAGAGGAGTTGAAAGCATTCAAGGAGAATAAAACGTGGGAGATTAAAACGCTTCCCAAAGGAAAAAACTAGTAGGATGCACATGTGTGGGGAAATCTGGTTATGTGGGGAAGCAAGAAACAAACTGTGGTGTGAAGAAGCAGTGCAGAAGCAAAACTAAGAGCTATTGTCGATGAAGTAGGTGAAGGACTCTGGGTCATCAAGTTACTACAGGAGTTAGGAATCTCACATGAGGGAACAATGCAGCTCTGGTGTGACAACAAGGCCAACATTGAAATGGTCAAGAACCCAGTGAATCATGATAGAACAAATATGTTGAGATCGACAGACACTTCATTAAAAAAAGGATTGAAGCAGGCATTATGAATTTGTCTCATATACGATTTGCGGATCAGATTGCAGTCATTATGACTAAGCTACTTGGTAGAACTAAGTTTGAAGGATTTCGAAGCAAGGTGGGAATGATTGACATCTATTCTCCAGCTTGAGGGGGAGTTTGGAAATCAAATCAATTCAGATTTGAGAATACCACAGTTATCTCCCATTGATCATAATCCCTGATTTAGTGCTTCACTGTTTAGGAAATAATCTCTGATTGTAATCCCTTTACTTACTCCTCTGATTACTCTTTTTAGCCTATTTATTGTACCCTTCCCAGTTGAATAAATCATCACATTCAGAGTGAAATTGGTCTCTGATTTAACAGGTTAGTTTGTTTGTGAGTGTACTGCAGACATATTTGTAGAGAATGTGTGTGTAATGTTATACATTAGACAATACTTGCCGAACCTTTCTCTTACATGTACAAACTGCATTGTCAAGTCTCACCTATGAATAATAGTACTATGAAATTGTTTCATCATTTGAGGAAGCTGTTTCAGCTTTCCAAATTTTGCCTAACATAATTCTGTTGTTTGTGATTGTGTGTGTGAGAGATTATTATTATTATTTTTTTTTTGGGGGGGGGGGGGGACACTGCCTAAATTTGTCGTAGTTCTTTCTCTAGGCAGCTTAATTATGCACGCAATTGATCTAGAGGCATGAATTATGTCTCATTGCATATGTAGCTGGCAAAATTCTGTTTCTTGGTAGGATTGTAAGCTGTCAGGACCAAGTCTGCTTCTTATATTGCCTAAGTCTTGATGACATGTGTTTTAATAATGATGTGATGACTAATGACAGGGCAAAACATCAGGAAACTGGTGAAGGATGGCTTCATAATTAGGAAGCCCACAAAGATTCACTCTAGATCTCGTGCTCGAAGAATGAAGGAGGCCAAGAGAAAGGGTCGGCATTCTGGATATGGTATGATTTATCATTAGCATTTGTGGTTTGTTTTTGTTGCACCATTTTGTCTTGTGAAGTCATTAATGGAGGCTCATTTCATTTTTGATTATTTTAGGTAAGCGTAAGGGTACTCGGGAGGCACGGCTGCCAACAAAAATACTGTGGATGAGGAGAATGCGTGTGCTGAGGCGCCTGCTTCGCAAGTATCGGGAAGCTAAAAAAATCGACAAGCACATGTACCATGACATGTACATGAAGGTAAAAGGTAATGTGTTTAAGAACAAGCGTGTTTTAATGGAGAGCATCCACAAAACCAAGGCAGAAAAGGCCAGAGAGAAAACTCTGTCTGACCAATTTGAGGCCAAGCGTGCTAAGAGCAAGGCAAGCAGGGAGAGAAAGCTGGCTAGGAAAGAGGAGCGGTTGGCACAGGTATGCTATGGTTCCATGTCCACTCTTCTCCTTGACCCATAGAAATTGGAAGTGATACAATTTTACATTCTTGTCTTTGAAATGCAGCTGGTTAGCATAAAAAAGTTTACCTAATAGTTTGCTTGCCATCGTTAGACTTGCGATTCATCAGATTTTATCCTTGCTGCTGCTATATGTGTTAAATTGACTAAGTTCATAAACTGATTGGTGGGTTAACGTTTCATGTGAACTATATAGGGACCTGGAGAGAGAGCACCTCAGGCAGCATCACAACCACAGTCTGAGTAAGCATTAATATATTGACTATATAATTTTTTTGAAGTATCTGTTTTTACATCGTGTCACAATTTTTTGGATCCTATCTTTCCTTTAGGGGTGCTAAGAAAACAAAGAAGTGATGGCTGATGCTGAAGAATGGAGGTTGATCGCTGGATGTAGGATAGAAGCGTCCACCTTGGAGCTATTTTGTTTTCTATCAGTAACAAACATTCTAACTAAGCTGTAGTATTATTTTTTTAATTTAGTATGTGCTCGAGTCTCTATTTCTATTGCGTCAAATATAGAGAATACAAGAAGATGAAGGTGCAGAATCTGTATGTTCATTTTTTGCTGTTTTTTTGGGTTAAACATAGTCTTTACTGCATCCATTTGAGTTTTTTATTACAGAAAATTTTTGTGAGAAGCGAGTTTTGTTACGCTTCCTCCTCTTGTCTGTTTCTTGTCATTTTTGCTGTAGTGTATCCTTTTTTATATGTTGGCCAAAAGTATTGATGCGCACACACATTTAAAGTTGCACTGTTCATTTCATATTAATATTATTTTTAGAGTGTATCAAAAAATATTATTTTTAGATTGAGTTGTTTTAATTATATTGCCGATATTAAGGCCATGTTTGGAGACTAATTGAAAATAAGTTTTTTTAACTTTTGGAACAAATTGTTATCTCCGCACCTTAATATAAGACTCCAGTTCACTTTGTTTTCTAAATTTATATTTGTTTTCAAAGATATCTCTATCGATTGCACACATTAACAAGTTTTTGATAGTATGATGAAAGATGATATTTTAAGAAAAGTAATCTATATTTTTTACAAATAACTATCATAACTAATTTTCTTATTTCAGTATTTTTAATTAACTAGTGTTTAATACTACTTTTACATTATTTTGATTATCATCCTTTAACTAAGATTAACGGATTTCTTTGGGAAAATAGTGCCAACTGCCAAGGTCCTAATTAAAAAAGAGATATAAAAGAAGTCTCATAATGGTTCTTCTTCTACTTGTTATTAATAAGTTGTAGGATCTTTAATGTGATTTTCCCATTTCTTTTTCTTTTTTCTTTTTTCCCAACAAGATTAATGGATTTCTTAATCTAGACGAAATAGAGGTAGAAAGTCAAACTTTATGGATCGCCCGCACTCCATGCCCAAAATAATAATAAAAAAAAAGAATAAAAAGACCCTACGCATTGTCATGAGGCATATGGACAGAGAAGAAAATAAAAATGGAGCTTTCCAATGCTCGATAATGAAGTGATGAGTCATATTCACTTGTTTATTATTTATTTATATCTGCTTCACCGGAATTTGATTGTATATGGAGGTTTTCCAACCAAAACCAAACACGAGTGTACGACAAGTTGGCTCTCTCATAATTCGAAGGAATACAAATATGTAATTTGCCCAATCTTTCTGATGCTAAACATAGCAAGTAAGAATTGACACCCTGGGGACGATGGATCACCAGACCACCATCACAGCAAACGCGCCGGAGACACCATTGTCTCTCCCAGAACCCATTTTGCATACTTCGGATTGGATCCTAAAAAACGATCGACCACATTGTCGTCGTTTTATTCCTTCATGTTTATGAATTCCCATGGCGTCGGGGTCGGAGTCGGAGGGATCGGTGTCCGAGGGCTCTTCCCGGTACGTTCAACTCCCACCGCATCCGCCGCCGACTATAACGCCACCCGTCGCATCGCTCCGGCAAGGCGGCCCTGAGCCCGCTCGGATTTTTGATGAATTGCCTAAAGCTACCATTGTCTCCGTCTCTCGTCCCGACGCTGGCGACATCAGTCCCATGCTTCTTTCGTACACCATTGAATTTGAATACAAACAAGTACCAAGACTTCCATATCTCTCTTCATGGTCTTCCTGCTAGTGCTTTTGTTGGAGTTCTTCGAGAGTCATCCATTTTATGAGCCCGGATCCTTACACTTCTGTTGTGTGAAACGACGAAGCCATTATGTAACCATAAAAGCAAGTGAAGAAATAGGAGAGGAAATAAGTATCTGAATATAATAATATCGTTTCACATTGTATCAGTGTAAATAACCATAGCTATACTGGGGAAAAATGGGCCAAATAACAAAAATAGAGAATAAAGAAATATTCTATGCTGGACTGAGGAATCAGAAATAAATGCCGTTTTTCTATGGTCTCCAATGGACCTTGGTCCTTTATCTTCAGTTTTCTCAGCTGAAAATTTAAATTTTTAGACTTTCTTTTCTTTTGCAATTTGATTCGGTGACTTCTTCCTTCTATTTTAGTCTGTTATTGATAAATCAAGTCGATATGCCTTTACAGTTTGGTACTCACCAATTTAGCTATGGTTTGAATTTGACATTAGAAACAGCTCAGACAATTGATGCTTTTATTCACTTGATTGAATTTGCTGTCACTGGACTATTCTTAATAAATATCTCATTTTCATTTTAGTTCAAGTGGCAGTTGGTGAAGAAAGCTTCTCAAGTGATTTATTTACATTTTGCATTGAAGAAACGTGCATTTATTGAGGAGATTAATGAAAAGCAAGAACAGGTGTGTGTTGTCCGATAATCTTTATATTGATCTTCTGGCTACTTCCTCATATTAAAATGTTTTCTGTCATTCATATATCACTAATACTATCCTTATTCTTAATCACATTTTCATGTTATTTGATGGCATATTGTTTGCCTAGCAAAGTTTGGGATTGTGATGTTCATGAAATTATATCAAGGTTAAAGAATGGCTTCAAAATCTAGGAATAGGAGAAAACACCACTGTGGAGCATGATGATGTAGATGATGAAACTATCTTGCATCATGATCAAAGTGCTAAAGACAGGTGATTATTGCAACTTATTTTAGACTATTCTTTAGAATTTGGATGACTTACTTGGTTACAATTACTTTATATGTGGTTTTTGGTCCAGGGACGTTCCATCTATTGCTGCCTTACCAATCATACGGCCAGCCTTAGGCGGGCAGCAGTTTGTCTCAGACAGAGCGATGGTTGCTATGCAGGGATATCTCAATCACTTTTTTGGAAATATTAGTATCGTTAATTCTCCTGAGGTTTGCTTCATGCATGTACTTATTGATGATAATACTTGTCCTTTTTATTGAAGCCACCTAAAAGACCAAATAACTTTTTTTTTTTTTAAAAGCATTCATTTTTCTTTACTTCCTGGAGCATGTTTACAGAAATTAGTATTAGTCCTTCTCTTAGGTGAAATCAAAAAATGGTAAGATAGCATCTCCTTGCTCATGGAGGGACAATAGTAGTTGTCACACAGCCATAGGAAATAAAATATTAGACAAACAGATGGAGAGAAAAGTAGAGGCAATGGTTTTCTGAAAATTGTCAAATGTCCAAATCTCACGTTTCGTGTCATAAGGAAGAATAGAGACATGACAATGTAGATACTTTGGAAATGCCTAGGATTTATTTGTTCTTGGTTTCCTCAGGTTTGTCTTATTTAGAGGCTGCCTATAATTTATCTATGCCAGGTAGTCCAAATTCAGTATGTTTGAATTGTTATGCTGGAAAATTATCTGAAGAGGAAGATTCTTCACTCTTCAAACATCTTTAAAATCTTTGCTGGATTGGGCATAACCCATTTAAGATCTGACAGTTAAACAACCACAATCCAAGTCATTGGTGATTTGAGAAAGCTGATGACCAACAGATTCCTCATTAGATTTAAACATCAAATAATGACTAATAATAGCAGTATGGATACATTTTGGGTTGGGTTTCTCTTTGTAACATTAACTTCCCCTTAGAATAATTAGGTATTTTCATGTTCAATTCTAGAATCCATCTGATGAGAAAAACCTGCTCCATTAATTAGCTTGAGCTCAAAAAGAAGCTTCCTCTATTATTATCACTCTGCATCTCTGCCTTTGAATTTTTGTTGCATTCCTGTACTTACTATTATGACAAGGCACCTGCATTTACAATAAGCTGTCATGTTGCGTACTACAGGTTTGCAAGTTTTTGGAGGTCTCAAAGTTATCATTCTCACCTGAATATGGCCCCAAGTTGAAAGAAGAACACGTAATGGTGAAGCATCTGCCAAACATTTCAAAGGATGATGGTTCTAGACAATGTTGTATTGTTCAATGCTTCAGTTGTTGCAATGACAACTGGCAAAAGGTAGTGACTTTGTGCTTTAAACATGGGTTGATAGCTTTGTGTCAAATTGTTGTGATGCCTGTTAATAGAATAACTTGGGTGTGCAATTTATGCAGTAATGCGGAATTCATGCATTCAATTCAGAATATATGTAAATGTGCTAGAAGTCATTCACATGTAAAATATGGCATCAATTGAAACTATTTTATACTCTCATGCTGGTTGATAACTTTTATATAATATGATTTGCATCAGTCTGATGGTTCAATCATGAGCATCAGTTTTCAACTCATTATATTTAACTTATAAATTACTAAAGATTTTGGTTTTATGTTATCATGTTTGCTTGTCTGTTTTGTTACATGCAGGTTTGGGCTGTACTAAAACCTGGATTCTTGGCATTTCTGGCAGATCCTTTTGATACCCAGCCTTTGGACATTATTGTTTTTGATGTACTTCGTGCCTCAGATGGGAATATAACAGGTTGTCCATCTCTAGCAACAGAAATGGTGGAACCAAACCCTTTACGCCATTCCTACAAGGTCACATGCTCTATCTCTGTTCTTACATACTAATGGATTTTAGAGTAGCAGTTAATATTCTCTCTCTATTGCTTTGTTAATCTTTTGTTTATTAATCATAAACTAACAACTAGATATTAGAGCATGTCTGATTCAATATTAATGGAGATTCTCTTTAATTGGTAACTATAAATGTTTAGGTGACTTCTGGAAATCAGAGCATTAGGATAAGAGTAAAGAGTAGTGATAAAGTTAAAGATTGGGTCGCTGCTATAAATGATGCTGGAGTAAAACCTCCTGAAGGCTGGTGTAATCCTCACCGCTATGGTTCCTTTTCTCCTCCAAGAGGCTTGATTGAAGATGATAGCCAGGCTCAATGGTTTGTAGATGGTCAGGCAGCATTTGAAGCCATTTCTTCTTCAATTGAGGAAGCAAAATCGGAGGTTTTTATTCTCTGTGCTAGAACATCAAAATTATGTTGGACGTCAAGTTCACAATGTTATGATTGTTCTTAAGTTTCTGCTCAGTGAATAAGAGCTTTATGCAGATATATATTTGTGGGTGGTGGCTGTGCCCAGAACTGTATTTGCAGCGTCCTTTTCACTCTCATGCTTCATCAAGGCTTGATAATTTGCTGGAAGCAAAGGCTAAGCAAGGGGTTCAGGTATTGTTTCATTTTTCTTTTGTCCCTTTAAAATGAAACTATTGGCCATTACCTTTACAATGCCTTATTAATGAAGCAAATGAAAGCCCCAATTATACAAAGAAAATACTGTTTTGAATTACTTTTGGTATTGAGATGTTTAAACTGTGAAAGTTGCCAGGTTTTTCTTTAGTATGATGTTGGCTTTCAGTTAAATTAATGATTGATTGAGCATAGTAATTTATAGTTTCTATTACTATCACTACTTATCCCCTTCTGTATTTTTTTTGTTGGTAAATACTTATCCCATGTTGTTGTTCAGTAATGAATTAATGATGGACCTAAGGGTGTGAGCGCTGCTTCCTTTTAGTAATTTGATAAGGTACTGAGTAGATTAATTGATAAAATGGGAAAGTTATAAGACAATATGAGATAATAAGTTAAGAAACGGTAAGATAAAGAATAGGCAAGAATCTCACTTCATGTCTAAAGGAGAATCTCCTAAACTAATTTACTCTTTAAATATTCCATATTTTATTGAGGAGGCAATGTGCTAATTTATAACAATAGATTACAGAGATATGGACTCTAGTTCAAAATTGAAATACGAAATTTAAATGACTAACAACACATGATTTTAGCAACGGACTCCTATGAGTGGAACAGTCTACTTATTTTTCAACTACTTAAGAAAATAATAATAACAAGCCAATAATAATAATTAAAGCAACTAAAATAAATATTAAAAAAATAAAATCAGACTAATTTAATTTATGCAAAAAATTCAAACTCGGTACTCTATCATTATCCCCTCCTTGTAAATTTGCCTTGTCCTCAAGGCAAAACGTAAAAATTATCTTCCTTGTATGTCTAGAGGTTTAGGCAGAGGTGGTAGGAAGGAAATACAAGTTGTATCAGCAACTCTAAGTAAGACTCCAAAAGGAATAATTGACCAAACAAGAAGATGACGCCAAATAGCAATTCCTCTGATACAAAATCATGTTTGGACCCACTGTCCACAAGAATTAGAATTTTATGACTCTGGACAATACTCTTCATCATTGAAGTAGAAGACTTGCATATTTTGGTGTTGAAGGAGATTCCTGCAGCATTCCCTCTCAATTCGGTCTTGACTTCAACTGCTAATGGAGCATAACCTCTTCGACCTCTCCGGTGATCTTCATCGATGAAAAGCTTGATTTACAGTAGTGGCCTGGGAAAAAGATGTCTCCATACTGACAGCACACTCCTTTCTCCCTCCGGATTTGAGGTTCCGTATCTAGCTAAGTTGGTCCCATTGAAGCTGATGTTGTGTATTGAGTCAATTGCGAGGATGACACAATTAGTTTATTTTGGTTTGATGAATTAGACGCGTATTGTGCATCCCTTGTTGTCCAAAACTGGGTTGTGTTATGCAAATCTGGGTGCTTAAGTGATTTGGCTTGGGTCCACGTGATAACATAAGCTTCTCATATTTAGGGCTAGGCTAGTCGCTTCATACAGAGTTCGGGGCCTACAAATCCTCAATTCAGCTCATTTAATTCTTCGTTCAGGCTGCCTAGGAAAACTCCAAGAAGGCAATGTTGTGGCCCTTTTTGACTCGTGCTGAAGATTTAGCAAACTCTAAGCTATATTCTTTAACACTCCCTACCTGTTGTATGCTGCAAAGATACTCATCAGGACTTTGGAATTCTATTGGTCCATAATGTTCCAATAATACCTCTACTGGTTCATCCCAAAAGAGTATTGTACACTCCATGCTAATGATGATGAAAAAATCACGAGCGCTGCCCTCTAAATGCCTAGATGTGATATCGACTTTGAAATCCTCAGGAGTGTGATAAAGCCAAAAATAATTCTCAACCTCTAAAATCCATTACTGTGGATCTCCACAATCATGTTTGGGAAAGTATCTTTTAGATGACGGATGAGAATATGTTGGAAGGGGTGGTGATATTGGTGCCTATTTGGAGAGCCCAGTGGAGAGCTTTTAGGCAGCATTGGGAGCCCAGTGGAGCAGAAGCCTAGTAGAGTAAAAGTGGTCCGTTTGGCTCAGCTTTTTTTCAATCCTACTTTTCCCAAAAAAGTAGCTTTTTTTCAAAAGCTAGGGAGGGGAGCTTCGAAATTTTGAGCTTCGACTTTTCGCTTTTTTTGCATCACATAAGAAAGAGAAAATAAGAGAGGGAAGGGACAAATTTTTTTTTCCTAGAAATATCTTTCTTTTGTTAATTAAGGACTTTTATTATTTATAATTTTTTTAATAATAATTTAACCTTTTTTTAAAATTTAAATTTTTATCTTCATTATTGCAATATATACAATTAATATTAATATATGTAGTATTCAATAAGATTTATGTTATTTTTCATCTCAGCTAACTTTTCAAATAATAATCAAAACATGTCTCCGTTTGGAAAAAAGTCACTTCTGCCACTGTCAATCCAAACACAAATCACATTTACAACCTTAACTTTTTTCCTATAAGGCTTTTGCAAAATTCAGATAGAAAATAAATCACCGCTCTCATCGCCAACCCAAATAAGCCCATTATAGATTTGTGAAAAGAGTGAATGGAACGGGTAAGTAACATTTTTGTATCGAACGGCTACAGGCTTTGATACCAATGATAAGGTACCAAGTAAATTAATTGATAAGATGAGAAAGTTATAAGATAATCTTGATAATAAGTTGAGAAAGCTATAAGATAATCTAAGATAAAGAGTAAGCAAGAATCTCACCTCCTCTTTAAAACAGCCTAGGAGAATCTCCTAAACTAATTTACTATCTAAAATATTCTATATTTTATTGAAGAGGAAATATGCCAATTTATAAGAGCAGATTACAGATAGATGGACTTCAAATGACTAACACTCCATGATTTTAGCAACGAACTCCTATTAGTGGAACAGTCCACTTATTTTTCAACTATATAAGAAAATAATAATAAGCGGCCAATAATAATAATTAAAGCAACTAAAATAAATATTAATAAAATAAAATCAGAATAATTTAATTTATGCACAAAACTTCAAACTCTGTACTCTATCATAATTTCAATTAATTCTGCCATATGATTCGCTTTCTAGGTAAAAACAAATGGGCTTTAAAATGTTTTTTTGGTTGTTGGATGAATTATCTTACTTGATGGAAGAAGTTGTTAGGAACCAGTATATAAACCAAATATTAACGTGCAAATCAGACTGTGAACTGATATTCAAATGAAATTACAACAATCTGTGAAGGATGTGAAGAGAATACTAGACTTGTATTAATTTCACACACACTACATCGACAGATTACATCTATATACACACACACTCAAATAGTTATGGCCTCTCATACAACCCTTACTCTGTCCAGCCTCTATACAACCAGCCTCTATAGGGCCCCTTTCAGATTCTAGTTCCAGCCTCTATACAACCAGCCTCTATACATCCCTTTCTAGATTCTACACTCCCCCTCAAGTTGGACTATAGATGTCAATCAAGTTCAACTTGCCAATCAAGTACTGAAATCCATCTTTGGGTAGACCTTTAGTGAGGATATCTCAAGGGTCCTGTTCCTTGGAAGGGATGTACCTTAAATCAACAATACCTTCATCAATTTTTTCTCTTATAAAATGTCTGTCTATCTCAACATGTTTGGTTCTATCATGTTGAACTGGATTATGAGCAATGTTGATTGCCCATATTGTCACAATAGACTTTGATCGGAAGATTTATACACTTTCTCAAATCTTCAAGGGTTCGCTTGATCCATATGCCTTCACGCATTCCCAATGCTACGGCTCGTATTCGCCTTCAACACCGCTTCTTGCAACTATACTTTGCTTTTTACTTCTCCATGTGACCTGGTTACCCCACACATAAGTAAAGATCCAGGATGTGGATTTCCTGTCATCTTGATCACCTGCCCAATCTGCATCAGTAAATAACTCCACATTCCTTTTATCAGTTTTCTTGAATAGTAGGCCACGTCCTGGAGATCCCTTCAAATAACGAAGAATCCTGTAAACTTCATTTAAGTGCTTTTGTTTAGGATCGTGAGAATGTTGGCTGACCATACTGACTGCGAATGCAATATCTGGTCTAGTATGAGAGATATATCAATTTCCCTACCGGGTCGTTGGTAGTTTCCTATATCCACAGATTTACGGGATCCGCTTCATTGTCAATTTTGTCAATTCGTATAGGTGTGTCACTTGGTCTACAGCCTGTCATCCATGTTTCTTTTAAGAGATCGAGTACATACTTTCTTTGGGAAATGTAAATTCCTTTCTTAGATCGGGCAACTTCCATCCCAAGAAAATATTTCATTTCTCCAAGATCTTTGATCTGGAATTCTCGTGCTAGGGCTGCCTTGATTTGATTAATTTCTACCTCATCATTTCCTGTAAGGATTATTCATCAACATACACAGCCAAAACAGCCATCTTGTCATTATGATATTTAACAAACAATGTATGGTCACTCTGCCCTTGAGTGTATCCGTGTAACTTTAAGACACGAGTGAATCTGTCGAACCCAGCTCTTGGAGATTGCTTCAACCCATATAGTGATCTTTTCAACTTGCAGACTTGATTAGGTTTTTTCCCTGGGAACCCTGAAGGTAGTTTCATATAGACTTCTTCCTTGAGTTCTCCATTGAGGAAGGCATTCTTTACATCAAGTTGTTGCAAGACCCAGCCTAAATTTACATCGCTATTGACAAGAGGATTCTAATTGTGTTCAGCTTGGCTACTGGTGCAAATGTTTCTGTGTAATCTTCCCCATATATTTGCGTGAAACCTTTAGCAACCAATCGAGCTTTGTATTTCTCAAGTGTTCCATCAGCTCTATACTTAGGGGTGAATACCCACTTGTATCCGACAGCCTTTTTCCCTTGTGGTAAATCTACTACATCCCATGTTTTATTTCGCTTGAGGGCTTCCATTTCTTCCAAGACGACTTGCCGCCATTCGGTGTAGCCATGGCTTCATCAATTGTACTTGGTACCCTGATGTCGTCAAGATGAGAGACAAATGCCCTATATTTAGATGAAAGAGCCTTGTAGGAAACAAATTTTTCAATAGGATGTCGAGTACATGATCTGGGATTTTTCCTTACTGCAATGGGAAGATCCAAATCAGAATTCTCGATTTCCACTGTTTCTCTTGGAACTGCCTCCGATTCTGACTCCTGGTGAGTACTAAGAACTTGTGGTTCATTATCCTTCTTGTGTCTTCGTATGTAGATATTACCCCACTTGCTTGTGTCTCTCCCTGGAACTGGCACATTATCAGGGTTGTCAGGAGTGTTATCAGGGTTTTCAATGGTCTCAGTGGAATTTGGAGTGGAACTAGGAGTATAAACTGTGTAGTCACCTTCATGTGTCTCTTTAGTCTGGAATTCACTATCACTCTCCCCCTGAATTGCAGACGGGGAGTAATAGGGAATATGTTCATGGAAGGTAACATCACAAGTTACAAAGAGACGTTTGGAGATCGGGTCATAACATTTGTAACCCTTTTGATGGTGAGAGTAGCCAAGGAAGATACACCTGAGGGCTCTAGGATCAAGCTTGTTTGAATGATGAAGATGAACATATGATGTACATCCAAACACCCTGAGTGGTAGAGTATTTTCAAGGTATGGAAGATTAAAGTATGTATGTAGAAGTTGGAGTGGAGTTTTGTAAGACAAGGGTCTACTAGGCATTCGGTTGATGAGAAAGGTTGCGGTGAGGACAGCATCATCCCAATGAAATTTAGGAACATTGCTACTGAACATAATTGCTCTAGCAGTTTCTAGGATATGACGATTTTTTTGTTCAAAGAATGCCATTTCGTTGGGGTGTATTGGGACAAGTACTTTTGTGAACAATACCATGGTCTCTTAGGTAGGTGGATAAGGTCTCGATTGAAGTATTCAGTTCCATTATCAGTGTGTAGTATTTGGATTTTGGTCTGGAACTGGGTACGAATCATATTGTGGAAAGCAAGGAAGGTTTGATACACTGCGTTTTATCCTTCAACAGATAAACCCAACTGACACGAGTATGGTCATCGATAAATGTGATGAACCACTTGGATTGTGATCTGTTTGGTGTACGTGAAGGTCCCCATAAGTCACTGTGAATCGTGGAAAAAGGGTGAGATGGTTGGTATGAATTTTTTGGAAAAGAAGTACGATGATGTTTAGCCTTTTCACATGAATCACAATGAAACAAAGATGCATTTTTATTGGAAACAAGAGAAGGAAACATTTGACACATGTAATGGAAATTTGGATGTCCTAAACGTTTGTGCCATAATTCCACTTCACCAGTCCTAAGGAGAGACACTTGATTGCAAGATGAGACCCGATGACTTTCACTTTCATCTAGATAATAGAGACCATTAAGTTCTTTAGCACTCCCAATCGTCGTCCTCGTTAGCAGATCCTGAAAAACACAATGAGTAGCAAAGAAGTTAGCTTGACACCTTTCTTCCTTAGCTAATTGGCTTACCGAGAGTAGATTACATTTCAACTTTGGAACATGCAAAAGAAGAATGAACAGTAAGTGTAGCGTAGATTTTGACAAAGGCAATTCCGGTGACAACCGATTCCGAGTCATCAAGAATTCGCACAGTCATTCCCTTGGTGAGAGGCATATAGGATGAGAAGAGAGTTCGATTGTTGGTCATGTGATCTGAGGCACCGGAGTCAATAATCCAACAATTTCCTGTACACGAACTTTTTATTACAGCTAAGGCTTGAAAAAAGTTACCTCTTCTCACTACTGAAGCAGTAGGTTGCTTAGAATTCTGAAGTGTAGTTAGCATCTCCATAATCTTGCTCAGCTGATCAGTTTGGGAGAATCCATTAACTTTGGAAACTTCAGCCGTATAGCCTTTTCCTTTCCATTTCCGTGGTTTCCAATCTGCAGGTTTACCATGGAGATCCCAACAAGTATCCTTTGTATGCCCATTTTTCTTACAATGATCACAAAATGATCGGCCTTTAGAGCCTTTTGCGTCACTAGATCGAGCAACAAGAGCTGAAACCTCAGCAGGCATGGGAGTAATAAAGCGGAATGATTCTGGAGCATTGACTTACGCCTATCCTCCTCAGCACGCAAACTAGAGTAAACTTCACGCACAGAGGGCAAGGGCTGTTGACTAAGAATGCGAGCACGAAAATCATCGTAGATCACATTAAGACCAGCCAACAATTCATATACTCTCTCTTCTTCTTTTTCTTTGTGATCTTCGAAGCGTCGGCCTTTGCAATGGTGGGTTCTATTCTTGAGGGCATCGAGTTCCTGCCATAATGCTGATTTTTCAAGATAATAATTATCAAGGGACATTTGTTCCTGCTTCAACTGCCATAGTTTTTTCTTCACGTCGAATATCCGAGACTTGTTCCCAATAGTGTTGTATGTCTCACGAAGAGCTTCCTGCATTTCCCGAGCGACGGGAGGTACATGAAACTCTTCTTAAGTGAGGGTGACATTGCATTGATCAACCAAGAAGATACTAATGCATTCTCGATTTCCATTTTCGAAACCCTTTGGATTCGATTGTGGAGGCTTTACTGCTTCGCCAGTGATATATTCTAATTTATCTCTTCCATCAAGAGCCAAGATCATGGATTGAGACCATTCCCTATAATTGTCACCGTTAAGTTTTTCAGAGACAATAAGAGTGGTAGAGGCATCATTAGAATCAGATCGTGGCATAGATGAAGAGGCGTCGGAGACACTAGACATAGTTTTTTTTTTTTTTTTTTGGTAACACACCAACAAGAATAAACTCACAGGGGCCTTCGCAGCGAACTTACTTTGGTCTTTAACCAAAGAAATATGATTTTGTTTTGAAGATTAATATTTATCTTCTTTCTCCGTCGAACCTGGCGTCTTCCTTTTCTTTGGTCGTCTCTGGTCCGATCGAAAGCAGCAGCGTTGTCTCTAGAAACAGCAGCGGCAGCGTCGTCTCTAGGAGCAGCAGCGGCAGCGTCGTTTCTGGGAGCGGTGGCGGCGGTTTCTTCTCGGTGACCTCTGGTACGAGTGGGAGCTGACGATGACGAGCTTGAAAGACAAGTGGCAGCGTCGGCTACCTCCGGCTATCTGCCTCTGGTCGTTTTCTGGTCCGGTCAGTGACTAACGGTGACAAGACTAGAGGATGGTGGTCGGAGTTTGAACAATCTTCGCCTCTTGTTCTGACTTCCGGCGCTGTGTCTTCTCTGCTCAGGTTCGGTCCGAAGTAGATGATGAATTAGAAAACTGTTGCCAGCGCTGTTAGTAATGGTAAGGTAAGGAAGAGCAAAAATAGACCTGATATCTTCCCTTTTCCCAGACAGCGGCGACAGATTCTGGTGACGGTGTGGTATAGTCCGACTAATCTCTTCTTTGCTTTGATACCATGAAGAGAATACTAGACTTGTATTAATTTCACACACACTACATCGACAGATTACATCTATATATATACACACTCAAATAGTTATGGCCTCTCATACAACCCTTACTCTGTCCAGCCTCTATACAACCAGCCTCTATAGGGCCCCTTTCAGATTCTAGTTCCAGCCTCTATACAACCAGCCTCTATACATCCCTTTCTAGATTCTACAGGATGTAATATCCTTACAGCCAAGAATAGAAGTAGGTTACACACTCAACCCCTCCCTTCTCCTAAGTCAAACAATCTGTGAAGGATGGAATTTCCTTACAGCCAAGAAAAGAAGTAGGTTACACACTCAACCCCTCCCTTCTCCTAAGTCAATACTCATACATTCAAAAAGTGAGTATTCCAGGACTCCCTTCCACGCCTAATATAATCTAAAAGTACCTTTCACAAGACTTCATAAGCCACCCTAGGTAGCAGCTACAAATCCTAGTGTTACTAAAAAATAGAAGGAAAGCAAAATGGTCAACCCTGTAACCTTAAAAGGTATCTTCCCCTTTTGTCTGTGTCTTGGGAATCTGCCTTGGTCTTCTAACATAGGTCTGTCCAGCTAACAGGGTCCTTTCAGAAGTTATTTCCCAACAGATGTAGCCTATAAGTTTTCAGAATGGAAAAGAAGCCACATTGTAGTGTCAGTCAAATTGTTCAGTGCTTATTAGTTCACCAGTCCATGAGACGATCGAGCTGTTAGAAGATTTCAGATCACTTGCACGCAGTTTAGCTGATTGTTAGATAGATTTGTAATTGAGTTAGAAGTTTTGTTTTGGATCTTGAGGCCTTTTTCTTTCAAAGTAAGAATTAGGTATTAAGTTTGATTGCGTTATATCTTATTGTTTTGTTTTCTCCGGGAGCTAGTAAACTGTATTATTTTCTGTAATATGAAGTGGGCATAAGAGCTGAAGTGTCTCTTTTCAGCCCCTAAGTTTTGCGTAATTTTTGTTGTTGGATTGCTTCATGGCTGTTACAATTGTTTTTTTGGCCTGGTATCAGAGTTAGATACCAAATTCCTAACTGCTAACTCAATAACAACTCTAATAAATGAAGAAGATTTGACTTTCCTATTTTCCTAGTTAGAGTTGAGAAGGATTGGGATAGGTATGAATGCTGGCCTTTTGATGCAGATTTTTATTCTTCTCTACAAAGAAGTGGCTCTTGCTTTGAAAATAAACAGTATTTACAGCAAGAAAAAGCTTCTCAGCATTCATGAGAATGTGAGGGTATTACGCTATCCTGATCACTTTTCTAGTGGTGTTTACCTGTGGTATGCAAATTTCCAAGACTTCTTTATACACCTACACACATAATTACGTATAGAATTGTTAGTATTTAGATTTTGCCAGCAATATCAATTATAGTATGTATTTGTGATTCATAATATGGACTCATGATTGTGTACAGGTCCCACCATGAAAAACTAGTTATTGTGGATCACCAGATTTGCTTTATTGGAGGACTGGATTTATGCTTTGGTCGTTATGACACCCCTGAGCACAGAGTGGGAGATTTCCCTCCTTTAATCTGGCCTGGGAAGGACTATTATAATCCTAGGTAAATTGTGTGCATCAACTAAAGGGGTAATGAAAAACTAAAAGACAAAAACTGTCTTTGTAAATTTATTTCTATTTTTCAAAATAGAATCAGGATCTGAGAAGTATGAGGATAATAAAGCAATCCAATAGTCGAATGGAATGAAATTCTCATCGGAAGGCTGAATGGATATATTTGTCAGACTCCATAGACCATTGTAATTAGTGATCTTTTGGGTGATTTACTGGTGTAGTTACTCTTTCAAAATGTAGATGCTTTAATATGATTTCAATTTCCTTTTTATAGCAGCTACTCTGTCTAACTCTGCCTTGTTGGGTTGGATATAATATAATACTCACATAATTCATTGATTTATTTAATCTTTTCCAGGGAATCTGAACCAAACTCATGGGAAGATGCAATGAAAGATGAATTAGATCGTGGAAAATATCCTCGTATGCCATGGCATGATGTCCACTGTGCCGTTTGGGGACCACCTTGTCGTGACATTGCTAGGCACTTTGTTCAGAGATGGAATTATGCAAAAGTTAGATTTCAACCATAATTGGAATAAAATGTCTTGATGTTCAACACATTGTGTTCCTAAATTGCTAATTTGAAATGTCTTTTGTGTGTCCTTTTCCTTTTTCCTTTAGAGGAACAAAGCTCCATATGAGCAAGCAATACCGTTACTTATGCCTCAGCATCATATGGTTATTCCACACTACTTGGGAAAAGACAAAGAATTGGAGATTGAAACTGAGAAACCTACCAATCATAGAAGAATGATAAGGGATGATTCATTTTCCTTATCCGCATCCCAAAATATTCCTCTGCTTTTGCCCCAGGAATCTGATGGGCGACATAATCCTAAAGGACACCCAGAATTAAATGGGTTAAGTACCTTTTCTAATCTCAATCGGCCAATCAAGACGAATGCTGGTCTTCCTCCTCTTTATCAGAAGGGAAAAATTCAACCAGTTGGTTCAGATACACCAATGAAAGGCTTTGTGGATGAGATTGATTATATTAATGAAAGTGGAGAAATGTCTCAAAATAGAGTTGCTTGTGTCAGCTCAAAAGGCACAGTTCCTGAATGGTGGGAGGCACAAGAACGGGGTGATCAGGGAGGCTTTGCTAATGAATTTGGACGAGTTGGTCCTCGTTCTTCCTGTCGCTGTCAGGTATGTTGCTGATGACTGCGTATTGCCCAAACGCAAGTGGTTCAAAGATAATCGCGCCAATAGTTCCTTTGTCTCTTATATTTTACATCACCTGATTAACTCTTTGTAGTTTGAAATGCTTTAAAAGGTGTAGTAATCAATAACTAATGTTTTCACCACTATATTGACATTATTTATCATAGAGACAGGTGTTTTAACCATAATTAATGTAACATGGCCTAATTGCATGAAAAATCAGTATCACTCAGATCTCTGGACAGATTTATTTCCATTAGGGCACATCATATGATTTGACAGTCTTCTTAACTGGTTCTCTCTATTTTTATTTTTATTTTTTTCCCATATTGATATTTCAATTTATGCGATCACTTAAATTGTCAGGTTATTAGGAGTGTTAGTCAATGGTCTGCTGGGACAAGCCAAACTGAACAGAGCATCCACAATGCTTATTGCTCTCTAATTGAGAAAGCTGAACACTTCATCTACATAGAGGTATCTAATACTTTACTTTTTTTTAACTTACATTAGATGATCCCGTTTTTATGATGATGATGATTGTGTTTTATGCTTAGTCTCCAAATAGGTTATCAAAATAGTGTTTCTTTCTGTGTTTGTTTTTGGAACTGATATTGGATAATTTTCAGTATCCAGCACGGCAAAATTTTGTTTTAATTTTTCCTAATCATGTATACTAATGAGTCAGCATTGATGAACTATTGCTTCATAATATATGCCCCTCTCCTGCTTGCCCTACTTTTTTCAATGTTTACCTTTCCTATTTCTGTATTATTACATATGCCTGTTTTGTGGCTTCTTCTGATTGTTCTGTTTCATCCTTGGTACTTTGTTTCAGAATCAATTTTTTATCTCAGGTCTTTCGGGAGATGAGATGATACAAAATCGTGTGTTAGAGGCTTTATATCAACGGATTATGCGAGCTTACATAGATAAAAATAAATTTAGGGTTATAATTGTCATCCCACTACTTCCTGGCTTCCAGGTTCTGATCATTTTTATTTTTTGTCTCTACTGTTTCTACTTTGTCTATAAATATTTTCTGCATAGTTGTTTGAATTACTTCATAATCAATGCAGGGAGGCCTTGATGATAGTGGTGCAGCATCTGTTAGAGCCATAATGCATTGGCAGTATCGAACCATTTGCCGAGGACCAAAATCAATATTGCATAATCTCTGTGATCTCCTGGGTGCAAAAGCCCATGACTACATATCTTTCTTTGGCCTCAGGAATTATGGAAGACTCTTTGATGGTGGTCCAGTGGCAACCAGCCAGGTATTTTTGCAACTTGTGTATCACTTACATTTAAGTGCAAAGCATCAGAAATCTTAGTCACATTTGCTTGCTGCAGGTGTATGTTCACAGTAAAATCATGATAGTTGATGACCGTACAGCTTTGATAGGATCTGCTAACATTAACGATAGAAGTTTACTTGGTTCAAGAGACTCTGAGGTATGTAGCTCCTAATTTTTTTCAAGTGCATTTTTTGTAATTTTTGTTATATTCAGTCTCGTTAATTGTCTCAATGGAATTTCAGATTGGTGTTGTGTTAGAAGACAAAGAGTTAACCGGATCATATATGGGTGGAAAGCCATGGAAAGCAGGGAAGTTCGCGCTGACTCTTCGACTGTCATTATGGTCGGAACACTTGGGTCTTCAACCAGGAGAGGTTCGCAAATTTCATTCTTATCTGAAGGAGATAATGTGCTTTGTGTTGTTGTTGATTCCTACTGATTTTGTTCATATTTTTCTCCTCAGATTGATCAAATAGTGGACCCAATTGTTGAGTCTACTTATAAAGACATTTGGACGGCAAGAGCAAAGGTAATAGAAGGAATAAAATGTTCAGCTAAATCCCAAGAACTTACACTAATAGTTATCACATATTTGGGATTAGAATAATTATAAAATAAACTAATAAATATCTGGATGTATTTCAGAAAAATACTGCAATTTACCAAGATGTCTTTTCTTGCGTTCCAAATGATATGATACACAACAGGTATATATGGCAGTTATCATTTTTTTGGCGTATTTTATCCATTTTGTCTTGTCCTGACTTGCATTCTAAACGTATAATTCTGCAGAGTTGCTTTCAGACAAAGCACAGCTCGCTGGAAAGAAAAAATTGGCCACACAACTATTGATATAGGAATTGCCCCAAAAGTATTAGAATCCATTCATAATGGAGCTATCCAGAATACTGATCCCTTGGAGAGATTAGCCTCATTGAAGGGTCATCTTGTTTCTTTTTCGTTGCAGTTCATGTGTCAGGAAAATTTAAAACCTGCCTTCAATGAAAGCGAGTACTACGCTTCTCAAGTTTTCCATTGAGTGTGATGTCTGAGAGTATGCAAAAAAAAAAATACATTGAGGATTTTAACCCCTTTTTTCCCGGTGATCTTATTACTTGCATTATTTTATTATTCCCCCCCCCCCCCAAAAATATATATATATATATACACTCTTGCTCCAGCCTGAGAGGCAGCGGAAAAATAAGGTCTTCTTGTTCTTGTCAAATTTCAAATGATCAAAGCGAAAGCTCAATGAAGTGGTTAAAAGGATATGGTTGTTAATAGAGTATAATGAAACCATGCCATCTATTTAGGAGATTTCATCTTGTAGGAAAAGACTTCTTGTTGTTATCAAATTTCATCTACTTACCTATCAGTTAAATTCGAATGACTGAAGTGAACACTTAATGAAGTTATTTAAAGAATTTGGTTGTTGATATAGTACAAAGGAATCATATTATTTATGTAGCTAACCCAGTTATGTTGTTGTTATTGTGTCAAATTTCATCCATTCAAAGCTTCTGTAGCTTTCAGTAACATATACATATCAATGCCTCCCCTGCAAGCAATCATTCCTCTTCATGATTTGGACAGAAGCATGATTCACATAAAAGCACTTCCTTATCCTCAGGCTCAACTCAAGTGGTGGATCATGTTCAGGAAACACAACAACCACTATTTTTTATTTGGGCATGTAAACATATATTTATTTATTTCTTTTCCTCCACTACTTTTGATTTATTGCTAAATTCAACCCCACCATTATCCAATATAAAACTCTCTGGAACAAACTAGTCTTTGTCCAAATCTATATGAACCATTCTGACTCAGAATCTTTATTATTCTAAATCCATACATCTACCATGAAATCTAGCACTTGTGAAAATAAAAATAAAATAAGCCTTATCCTTATGGAATAACTTTTTTGGGGTTGGATTAGGTGTATTACATCAACTGTATTTTTAAATAAGCACTCCTAATAATCAAAATTATCACTTCATCAGACCATCGATTCTCCTTTAAATTTTTCTTCCAAACTTTTCTTGTGTAATAAACTCCCCAGTCAGTGAATGACATCAATGTGTGTAATTGTATCAATCATGTGTTTACAATTATCAAGGGGTAAATGAAAATAATAATAAAAAAAAAAACTTTCGTAAAAAAATAATGG
Source organism: Acacia melanoxylon (assembly GCA_019022615.1). Taxonomy (NCBI): domain Eukaryota; kingdom Viridiplantae; phylum Streptophyta; class Magnoliopsida; order Fabales; family Fabaceae; genus Acacia; species Acacia melanoxylon. The sequence continues at coordinate 7,896,607 of JAFJYJ010000011.1, forward strand.
TGTTTAAGGACCCTAATTCAGAAATGAATTTAAGGATCAAAGTCCTTTAATGATTTTGTTTTTTTAAACACTATGGACTCAAATGCTTCACATGAATTGCAATTTTAAAAATTGAAAGTTTAATTATGAATGCCAAAAATTCAATTGTAAGTAATTGAACTTCTATGACCTTAACTACACATCATTCATAATTTTTAAGTTCTAGGATTTCAGAATTTAAATGACATAGGAATTTGAAATTGGAGTTTCGAATAATTCATTATTGAATTTTTAGTGTTTACAACTGAAATTTTAATTTTTAAAATTTGACATGTTTCTGACCAAATACAAAACTTTTACTAGCTCATAACATTCTCTTAAAAAATTTCAAAAAAATACCTTAGTGTTTTATTAATTATTACTCCTTCGTATAAGACATATTTTGGGAGTTGATCTCAGTGTTTAATATAAGACGTAGTTTTCGTATTTGTCGATATTTTTCTAATTTGTCTCTATTGATACCCCTCAATAATAATCAATGAGGAAATTAACCGACTTTCTTAATTTAATCAAATTATAAAAATATGTCTTATATATTAAGGACCGGAAGAGTATCATTTATAAAATTGGGTGTCCTTGAGCATCAATTATTTTCCACCGAAGCCCTTCCATGTGACCTTCACAAAAATACCTTTATTGTTATAAAAGTGAAGAAATATAAAGTAAGAACAAGAGAAGGCAGAGATTCAAGAGAGAATGAGAGAAGGAATTCTTATTCCAGGTGTGTATTCAATAGTTACGGAACACTTCATTTATAGAAGAAAAATGGGTCCTAAAGTGTAATTATTCCACCGGGTCATTAGCCGTAATTTTCCCCAAAGTCATCAATCATTTCCAGCCCGCGTGGGTTCTGGAACTTGTGAGAATTCGCGTGGGCCCCACATGAATAGTAATGTATACATGAATAGTAAATACGTATATGTGAATAGTAAATACGTATACATGAACAAAAATCAAGTAAATATTATTTGAGGAACAAGAGTCAATGGACATCCACATAATTAGTATATTCATAACTCCCCCTTGGATGTCCATTTATGAATATGCCTCATTAAAAACTTTAACTAGGAAAAACCCGGTGGGATAAAAACCTAGCCAAAGAAAAGAAAGACATCATTCATTGATACACTTTCTAATCTTTGCCTCATTAAAAACCTTTCTAGGAAAACCAGGTGGGACAAAAACCTAGATAAGGAAAAAAGAGTACGCGTATATTAACTCCCCTCTTAATTACATCGCTTTACTCCCCGATGATAACATTACTTTCAATGTCTTTTGAACACATCTTCCTTTCGGTTGCCACTTGACAACATCGGTTAAGATTTCGAATCTTCGAAGACCAATATTAAATACAAGTTTTTCAAAGATTGTACTTGGAAGTGATTTGGTAAACAAATCTGCTAAATTTTCACTTGAACCGATTTCTTTGAATATCTATTTCACCATTCTTTTGAAGGTCATGAGTAAAGAAGAATTTTGGTGAAATATGCTTTGTTCTATCACCCTTGATATATCCTTCTTTAAGTTGAGCAATACATGCAGTATTATCTTCATACAAGACTGTTGGAACCATATTTCCTGAAGATAAATCACAAGTTGTTTGTATATGATGTATTACCGACCTCAACCATACACATTCTCGACTTGTTTCATGCATTGCTAGAATTTGCATGATTAGATGATGTGGGGATATAGTGTTTCATAGATCGCCATGATATAGTCATTGTACCTCCACATGTAAATAGATAGCCGGTTTGTGATTTACCATCATGTGGATCAGACAAAAATCCAAAGATCAAGATAACCAATCAGTTCATACTTGGATACATTTGAGTAATATAACCCCATATCCATGGTGCCTCTGAGGTAGCGTAAAATTTGTTTTACTCCATTCCAATGCCTTTGAGTAGGTGAAGAACTATATCTTGCTAATAAGTTTAAAGCAAATGATATATCAGGACGTGTATGATTAGCAAGATACATTAGTGCTCCAATAGACGAGATATGGGCCAGATACGGACCAAGTAGATCTTCTTCACCTTCTTCATTAATTATTCTAGGTCGAAATGGATCTTTATCCACTTTCAAAGACCTTACAATCATTGGAGTACATAATGGATGTGACTTATCCATATAAAAACGCTCTAGGACCTTCTTTGTATAAGTTTCTTGATATACAAAGATCTCATTCTTTAAATACTCAATTTGTAATCCAAGACAAAATTTTGTTCTTCCCAAATCTTTCATTTCAAATTCTCTTTTCAAGCAATTAATTGCTTTTGAAGCTCTTCAGGAGTTCCAATAATGTTGATATCATCAACATAAACAAACAATTATAGAAAATTCTCTTCCGATCTTTTCATAAAGATACATGGGCATATCGGGTCATTTCTATACCCTTCTTTCAATGATATTTCAAGACAATTATACCACGCGCCCGATTGTTTCGGGCCATATAGAGACTTATTTAACTTTATTGAATATTGTTCTTGAGAATTTGAATTAGATGCATCTTGGCATCTTAAGTCCTTCGTGGACTTTCATATAAATATCACTATCAAGTGATCCATATAAATAAGTCACAACATCCATTAAATGCAGATCAAGACCTTCATTTACTGCGGACCGATTAAATAACGAAAAGTAGTTGCATCCACTCTCTTGGTGAATAAGTTTCTTCAAAATCAATGCCGTGTCGTGTGTGAAGCCTTGGGCTACAAGGCGTGCTTTATATCTAACAATTGCACCCTTATCATTTCTCTTTCGTACAAATACCCATTTGTATCCAACCGGCTTTACATCTTTAGGTGTTTGGACTACAGGTCCAAATACTTTTCGTTTTGCCAATGAATTCAATTTGCATTAATGGCATCTTTCCATAGGGGCCAATCCTTTCTTTGTTGACATTCCCTAATAGATGTTGGCTCATAATCCTCATTATTATTCATTACATCATTTGCTATATAATAAGCAAATACATCATCAACGTTGACGTCATTTCGATTCCATCGGATTCCATTCATAACATAATTTATTGAGATCTCATTATTTTCACATGTTTAGTGCACGAGTCTCTTCGAGACTTCATTATTCTCTTCTATAGATAATACCTCTTCATGAGGTAGCTCTTCCGAGCTATAAATTTTCCTTGATTATCCTCATTTTGACCATCTATATTCTTAGCTCCTTTTCTTTTCCGAGGATTTTTATCTTTTGAACCGATAGGCCTTCCACGCTTTAAGCGTGTTTCGATTTGTTCATAATAGATTGACCTTGTCCTTCGTGGACATCAATTCGAATAGGAGCATTAACAGTGGGACATGTGACTTTGTCACCTTTTTTGGGTCATAAATGCTTCCGCATTCGATTAGCTAAATTTCGTAAATGAATTATCTTCGAACTTCTAGTTCACATTGTTTTGTACGAGGATCAAAATGAGCCAATGATAATTCATTCCAGCCTAATATCTTTTCCCAACTCGCTTACTTTCTCTATCTTTTCCCAACCTTACTTTCTCCCCCAATGTTGGGAAAATCGATTCATTAAAATGACAATCGGCAAATCGTGCCGTAAATAAATCTCCGTTGAGGGTTCTAAATATTTTATAATTGAAGGAGATTCATACCCAACATATATTCCCATCCTTCTTTGAGGACCCATTTTGGTTCGTTGTGGTGGTGATATTGGCACATATACTGCACACCCAAAAATCTTTATATGGGAAATATTAGGTTCTTGACCAAAAACCATTTGTAAAGGGGAAACTTTTAGATAACTTGTTGGCCTGATACGAATTAACATTGCTGCATGCAAAATGGCATGACCCTGCAGTAAATTAAGAGATTAGATCTCATAAGTAAAGGTCTTGCAATAAATTGCAATCGTTTAACCAATGATTACGCAAGTCCGTTTTGCGTATGAACATGTGCTACGAATGTTCAACATCAATTCCAAGGGACATACAATATTCATTAAAAGCTTGTGAAGTAAATTCACCAAAGATTATCAAGACGTATTTTCTTGATGAGATAATCAGGTAATGTGCTCTTAATCTAATCAATTGAGCAAGCAACCTCGCAAATGCCAAATTACGAGAAGATAATAAACAAACATGCGACCATTTGGTTGATGCATCAATTAAAACCATAAAATACCTAAATGGTCCGCATGGTGGGTTTATCGGCCCACAAATATCTCCCCAGTATCCGTTCTAGAAATGTGAGAGACTCACTTTCTACTTTAATTTTGAGGGCGAATAATTAATTTTCCTTTTGAACATGCCACACATGAGAAATCATGAGATTGTGGAATTTCTTTACACTTCAAGGTATGTCCACATGAATTCTCAATTATTTTTCGCATCATAGATGACCGGGATGGCCTAACCGGTCATGCCAAACATTAAACATATCTTTATCAATATTCTTTGTTTTACCATAACATTTGTATCAATTGTACTAATATTTGTATAGTACAAACCAGAAGATAACATTGGTGATTTTTCTAGAACACCTTTTTCACCAAATCTAACAAAAATAATTTGTAGATATTCCTTATTCTTCTCATTTATAGTCTCAATATGATATCCATTCCCGCGGATATCCTTAAAACTTAATAAATTTCTCGTGAGACTTTGAAGAATATAAAGCATCATTAATAACAAATTTCGTACCTTTGGGTAATATTATAATTGCTCTTCCGGAGCCTTCAATCGATTTTGTATTACCCACTATAGTATTGATGCTTGCACAACTTATTGTTAGATGTGAAAAATATTTCTTGTCTTTAAGAATTGTATGTGTTGTAGCACTATCAATGAGACACATATCTTCATTCTTGTGTTCAATATTTGTAATTTCCATAATCTTCATCAAATAGAAAAGAAATGTATTAAAACATATTTTAATAATAATCTCATAATATATAAAACATAAACCACATATTAAAAACATTATTCTTATTATACATTCAACCAAACATTTTCAGTAAAACTCATCCACCTCTAAGTGTGCCATAGCATCACTTTCATTAGGCTCATTGGCATCATCATTCTTCTCCGTGCCTCATCATGATTTTCATTATATTCAACATTATTCACACTCTTTTCATGGAGGTTTGATACAATTTTACTAGATGCTCAGTGTACGACAAGTTCGTACCCAATGTCCCTTCATACCACACCGGTAACATAGGTTCTCAACAACCTTTGAAGAGGCGATAAAATTGATTAAAAAGAACCTTTGAAGGACCACCCCCGTCATTCTTCTGTCCTTCATTATTTATCTTTTTCTGGTAGGTATAAGGATTATAATAAGTATTTCTACCATCATGATAACGGTAATTACCGCGACCTCTACCACGCCCACGGCCTCGTCCACGTCACGGCCACGGCCACGTCCGCGACCATTATTATATACACTCATATTCACTTCAGGGAATGGAGCAGATCCAGTTGGACGATTTTCATGATTTTTCAATAATAACTCGTTATTTTGCTTTCATTACCAATAAGCATGAGATTAATTGAATATTTTTTAAAACCTTTTTCTCAGATTGCGATTGCAATAGCATGTTTGATGCATGAAAAGTAGAAAAAGTTTTTTCTAATAAGTCATTATCGTTATTTTTCACCACATAATTTCATTTGAGAACTGATTTTGAAAAATTTGAATTATACTCACTTATAGTTTTAAAATCTTGTAGAACGAGATGATCCAATCATAACGAGCTCTAGGTAAAATCACCGTTTTTTGATGATCATACCTATCTTTTAAATTTGTCCATAATTCAAATGGATCTTTTACCGTTAAATACTCAGATTTTAATCCTTCATGAATATGGTGGCGAAGGAACATCATTGCTTCGCCTTATCTTTTCGTGATGATCGTTTTCGGGTAAAATTGTATTTCCAAGTTCCATCGATCAAGATGGATTTCAAGCATCTTAATCCATGATAGATAATTTCTTCCAGGTGATGATGTCAAGAAAGACTAAACTCAAGTTTGGTAAGGCTAGTTTGTTGGTCATGACTAAAAATAATAATAATAATTAGAATTAATATAGCAATAAAGTAAATGTATAAATACTGTATAATTAAATATCAGATCATAAATATTAAATAACAATAAATATAAACAACAATATAATTAAATGTTGTATCATAAATATGTTATGTAATAAAAGTAAATACTGAATATTAAATCATGACTTCCGGTTAGGAGGTTTAACCCCAAGTAGGTGTCGAAATTAATAATTATAAGATATAAATAAAAGTAAATGTTAATAACATAAAAGTAAAAGTTATGTTAGTAACATCAAAGTAAATTGCTGAATCATAAATATGTTAGTAACATAAAAGTAAATTACTGAATCATAAATATGTTAGCAGTAATAAAAGTAAAATCGAATATTAAATCATGACTTAGGTTAGGATGTTTAACCCCAAGTAGGTGTCGAAATTAATAATTATAAGATATAAATAAAAGTAAATGTTAATAACATAAAAGTAAAAGTTATGTTAGTAACATCAAAGTAAATTATTTAATCATAAATATGTTAGTAACATAAAAGTAAATTATGAATCATAAATATGTTAGTAACATAAAAGTAAATTATTGAATCATAAATATGTTAGTAACATAAAAGTAAATGTTATGTTAAAATTAGTAACAATAACAATAAACAATATGAAAATAATCAAATCAAGGATGAATAGTAAAATACTATTCAAATAAATAATCTCCAATCTTATACATAACCCGATGTTTAAAACATTCAGATCATAAATATATGCTTTTAATTCCATGTTGTTAAGATCATCACAGATTAATATAACGAACATTTAAAGAAATCATTTAAAGATAATACTAATAAAAATGATTAAAAATGAATAGTAATGAATAGTAAATAATCTCAAATCGAGCCATAAAACCGATGTTTAAAATAATCGGTAAAAATATAATTTTAATTCAATATAATGGCTTCGATTATCAGGATAGATGAAATGAATATAAAAGAAAACAATATTGTTGTTAAACAATCGCATTTGTTAAAGACTTTCGTCTTGATAACGTGTTATAAAAGTGAAGAAATATAAAGTAGTTAACAAGAGCGCAGAGATTCAAGAGAGAATGAGAGAAGGAATTAATTCTTATTAGGTGTGTATTCAATAGCTATGTACACTCTATTTATAGAAGAAAAATGGGTCCCAAGTGTAATTATTCCACCTAGTCATTGCGTTAGGCGTAATTTTCCCCAAAGTCATCAATCATTTCCAGCCGCCGTGGGTTCTGGAACTTGTGAGAATTCGCGTGGGCCCCTACATGAATAGTAACTGTATATGTGAATAGTAAATACGTATACGTAACAAAGAATTCGCATTTAACAAGAATCAGTAAATATTATTTGAGGAACAAGAGTCAATGGACATCCACATAATTAATATATTCATAGCATTTATATATATACACACTCTTTAAGGATTAGTATTCAGCAATCATGCATGTATGGGCCCTTCCCTCAAGATCAATCCAGGCCATGAAATGAAAGCATGTTTGTTCATAAACTCATAAATTAAATTAAGTGTCTTTGTTTCGTTGTAGGTGGTGGTGGGTCATAAACTAATTTCACAAAGTGTCCTTTTTATTTGACCATTGACACCTTGGGGCCCACCAAAAAAACTGCCAAGCCACAGCCATGTGTTTGGTATATTCAATTGGCTTACCTGGCTAGAAGTTGCCCAATAGATTGATTTTTCAATAATTACGACTCTGTAAAGATATAGTCATTAGTCTCTTTCCTATGTGATCAACATTGAAAATTCATTTTTCAATAATTACGACTCTGTAAAGATTTTGCGATCAACATTGAAAAATAATTTATTTAAACCAAACCACTAAAAACAATCTAATCTCCTCCACAAAAGCAAATTCAAATTATTCTTTAAGTCCTTGTCAAGCTTTTATTAATTTCATTGTTAATTACCGACCTTTTATGATATTTTATTTAATTCTTTAGATTTAGTTCGGTGCCAACAATATATTATTCAAATGCTCGAGTTGATATTTTTGTTTTTAATCCCTGAAAACAATACTAATTTATTGAATTCAACGATTATTTTGCAATTTTATACTAATGGGAACGCAACAAGTAGGAGGCTATGATGTAACATATGATTACACAAGTTTAAAATGTGAAGAAAACAAACGTGTTAGTGTTCAAATTGTTCATCTATTCTAAATCTTGAGGAGGTCATAACAAGGGTGATACAGTAATATCACTCACCACCGCCACCATCTCACCTCACCACCTTAGATTACAAGCTGTAATAATTAAAAACGTCACGTCGTTAACACAGTTGTGATTGCAGTTTTGGTTCATGAGTGCAATATATATAGACATGTTTATATATATAACTTGAGAAGAATCACCTTTGAGTTCCTCAGGTTTTGCAGGCAATGCAAGCAACACTATTCTCCTATATCACTATTACTGGGATTCAAAGGTATTGAATATATTGCGTCTTCGTTTTGTTTCTGGAAAAGGAAAAACAAAAACAAAAACAAAAGCTGGCGTAGCCACAAAATCATATAACATGATTTAGATTTCTTGATTCCAAGAAGATCTTCTTCAATCTGGTTTTGAGCATATCAACAAGGGTTGAAATTTAAATTTCTGTTGCAGTAGTGAGATGGGAATCTAGTGGTGGTGGCCACCGCCATGGTTCTCTTTCCATCTCTGGTTAATGGATTGGCGAGGACTGTGCCATTCAGAAGAGAAAAGAACAGTCCAAGGGAAGATGAAGATGGAAGGAAAGTTGTGGAAGCATTGGCCAAAGAAGCAAAGAAGAACGAACTGTTGTTGAGTTCTTCTGGAACTGTAAAGTCTCATAAGGCTAACACTTTTGCCTCTTTCTTCTCCAAGAGAGGCACTAAAGGGACCAATCAGGATCGTCTTGCTGTTTGGGAGGTATATATATGTCAAACTCTATCCTTTTTGTTTGTCTGCCATAACTGCTTCAAAGGTCATATAGCAGATGCCTGAAGAAGCTTTGATTAGCATATGTTAGAGATGAGCTTAAATGAATAATTCTGTTAGAGGTGCTTACATGTTTTCAAATCAATCTGTCCTATGTGGCTTAAGCTGTGTTATTTGTTCAACTATGAAAATTATCACAAGATACTTCATAAAAAACAAGAAACTTGGGAGTTGAATTAGGCATTTGAGACTTCAAGAAGATGAATGGTTTTGAGTAAAACTGCCTTGAGTAAACATTTTCACTTAAGAGTACTTGGTTCAGCTAAAGCACAAAGTGGATGAAATGAGTTCAAATTCCACCTTGTTAAAAAGACTAATGGGGAGAGGCATCTTGGTTGCAAAGCCTCAATCTGGATTAGTCTATTTCTTGTATACCCAATAATAAAATCCAGAAAAACACCGGATATCAGATGACCCAAAGGGTTATCTAAAAAAACTTAACTTTCCCAAAAATTATTGTAAAATATGAGTAATTAGTAATTTAGTATGTTTTGATTTGTTTGATGTGATAGGGATTTGGTTGCCAAGATGACATGATCTTTTGTGGAATATTTGATGGACATGGTCCTTGGGGACACTTTGTGGCCAGAAGGGTGAGAAAATTAATACCTATTTCTTTACTCTGCAACTGGCAAGAAGCCTTGGCTGCAACATCACTTGATCTGGATTTTAAGCTGGAAGAAGACAGAAACCTTCATTGGTTTGACCTATGGAAGCAATCCTACTTGAAGACTTGTGCTGCTGTGGATCAGGATCTGAAGAACCATACTCGGTTTGATTCCTTTCAAAGTGGTGCTACTGCTTTGACAATTATTAAACAGGTTATTTAAATTCATTCATGTGATTCTCTCTGTATCTTCAAGTAGTGATTCAATTGATGCAAAACTTTTGATCTGATGGTTATGAAATTCTACTTTATATATCTTCTCAAAATCTGAAAGAACATGTCCCCGGAATACAAGAAAGTGGTGATTTCTAGTTTGGCAAATTGTCTCTATTATTATCTCTATTCTAAAATCATGATTTACTTTTAGGGTTAAGCTACTGCTAAGACTTTTCTGACATAACAATAAGATATAGGTTTTAATTGTAAGCTTCTTTGTAACATTCATGCTCCTTCTTAATGAATGTGATGACTTTATGATAGAAAGAAAAATAGAAGTTCAAGATAAGATGATTTATAATATTTCAGATAAAATGTCAAGTTGTTTATATCTATTAGGTTAAGTTTACAGGTAAATATGTGCTCATATGCAATTTAATAATAAAAAATGGTAAAATAACAAGTGTGATCGAAGAATTTGACGTAATGGATATAAGCAACTTAACCTAAGTTTTATCCTGATATTTCATTCCATGAAGTATATTAGAAACAATATGCAGAGCTATGCAAGATCTCAATTTGATGTATTTATCGGAAGCAGCCTAAAATTTCTGCCAATTATATTTCAGGGAAAACTTCTCACCATAGCAAATTTAGGTGATTCTAGGGCTGTCTTGGCAACTGCTTCAGAGGATAATGATGGCACATTGATTCCTCTTCAACTCACCATTGATTTAAAGCCAAACTTACCAGGTAAAATATACGTTAGAACAAGATACTTCTGATATATTTATCCTTTTTACTTGCCAATACTATAGACTCAGCCTAACCTAAGGAAAAATGTTGTGGGCGTAAGGAAAAATTTGACAGTTGATTTTGTATACCTCAGAGGAAGCAGAGCGCATAAAGCAGTGTAGAGGGAAGGTGTTTTGTATGGAAGATGAACCAGGAGTGTACAGAGTGTGGCTTCCAAATGGCAAAACACCAGGGCTTGCCATATCAAGAGCCTTTGGTGATTACTGTGTCAAGGACTTTGGACTCATCTCTGTGCCTCAAGTCACTCAAAGAACACTCACCTCCGGGGATCAGTTCATAATCTTGGCCTCAGATGGGGTATGTATATATGTAATGTAACTCTCTATTGTTATTTCAATCAGGTAAATTTATGATGTTTTGTTTCTGTTTTAAGGTATGGGATGTTATTTCTAACGAGGAAGCAGTGAAGATTGTATCTTCAGTGGCTCAGAAGAAAAAAGCAGCTCAGAGACTGGTTCAATGTGCAGCATATGAATGGAAACGCAAGAGAAGAAACATTGCCATGGATGATATGTCGGCTATTTGTCTCTTCTTTCACTCTTGTTCTTCATCTTTCACTTAAAACTTCTGAACTTGTCAAATAACACTGGTTTTCACTTAGATCACAGAATAATACTTCACACTCTTCTGATCACTGTACAATACTTTTATACCGGGTGAACTTTATGATAGATAATATATATATTCACTTGTTTGTACTTCAGTTTTAGCCATATGGGTATGGCCCTGGCTAGCTTCTTTTATTTGCCTGTTTGAATTTTAATACAAGCACCCAAATCCTGTATTGATGACATTCATGGCCGACACAAGCTAGCTCGCAAAATCTTGACTTATACGCAGTTTAGACAGAGCTGTATTCGGATATAAAATGCTAGAGAATCAAACATGATAAGTCTTCTCCGGTTCTAGTGATGATAATAAGCCTTTCAGTTAGTGGAAGGGTCTTCTCACACAATAATGTGGGGATCAAGAAATGTGCTTGTGTTTGATCTTTGTGCAGAACTGCAGAAGCAACAGCAACAACAATAATAATAAAGGTTTCTTTAGTTTAACAAAGATGCAATGATTTTATAAATTGCTCTCTTGGTTTTCTATTATAACAAAGTAATTTTTTTAAATAAAAAAGTTTAGGTGGTTATGATACAATTAATGGATATACCCAAAATATTGGAGGGAAAAAATGTCTACGCAATCTATTCTTTTTATTAAATAAATTGACTAATTTAATGGAAAAAGAATAAATAAAATTAATTAAATATTTTTCTTATTTACCAATGATACTTTTGGAAAAAAGCATCGATTCCTTTTTATATTATGTAAATATCTTATAAATTAAAATATAAAAGACCAAAAAGAGAAATATTCTGTCTTCAAAATTAGTTTTGAAAGGATGATTTTTTTTTAAATTTTAATCAAATATCTACAACTCAACATCATTACTGAAAGTATTAGAATATGATTCCATGCGTTTTTTAGTAATTTTCCATCTCAACTCAATTTTCAAATAATTATCCAAATACTCTTCAATTTAATCTTTTATAAAAATATTATTTTTAAATATTTTAATTTAATTTTTTATTAATAATTTTATAAAAGTTAGATAAACTTTTGCCCACCATTTCCACCATCGAGTCCGATGGTTGAATAATAATAATAAAGGTTTCTTTAGTTTAACAAAGATGCAATGATTTTATAAATTGCTCTCTTGATTGCTATCACAAAAATAATTTTTCAAATAATAACTTTAATTTATGATAAATTAATGGTATATTATAATATTTTGGAAAAAAAACTTGACCTTGTCTGTGTGTGTTATTGACTTGTGAACCAATTATGAGCTCTGTATTTATTTTCCAAGATTTATTTCTTCACATTTCATATTTTTCAAAGGATAGAATATTATTACTACCAATTAGTGTTACTACTTACTATTAACCTTACTACTGTTAAATTAGAAATAAATTTGTTCTATTCTTTTTATTTAATAAAACTATATTTCTATGTTTAATTTTAAAATGATTAAAAACTAACAAAATCTTCCATTGGTCTGGCGCTCGCGGGAATCGGGAGGACGAATTGACTAAATAGTCCCCGACGTTGAATGAAATGATAAAGATGCCACTGTGTCACTGGATTCAGCATCCCCATCCGCCATCGCCATCTTCAACTCCGGTGACCAATCTCCATCCCAGGTCTTTCCTCTGATGTCCATCTCTCTATCGCTCTCTCCTCATCCCGCAGTAGCGTCTCGCGCGTGGTATCGACGCAACTCTCTCTCCGTTTCACACTCCTATCCACTCTCGTCAACTCCTTTTACTTCTCTCTTCAAATCTTGTCTCCGGCGACCATCTCCGGTTTCCATGTCCTTCGATGGTGTCCGATCAGCTTCTCCAGCTAAAAATCTAGATATCCGGGAACTGAACGATGAATCCGATTTTGAAACTCTTCTGTCACCCGATGGCTACCTCTCCATCTGCGGCTTCGGATCCCTCCTATCCGGTACGTACAATACAGTTACACTTTGCATTCTTCAACTGTGATCATTATTATAATTGTGCCTTATGGGACAGAGAGAAGTGCCAGAAGTACTTTCCCGGATTTGGTGAACTTCAGAGTTGCAAGATTGAATGAATTTCGACGGGTGTTTGCTCATGTAGCGCCGGTTTTCTTTGAGCGTGGCATTGCCAAGCCAGAAACTAAGGTTAATTCTTACTCGATAAGCACCAGTGAATTTTTTGTTTAATTTCCATACTGTCGTGAAAACGAAGGAAAGAACAAAGATTGAAATGTATGCGTCGCTGATATTTAGATTGTTTACAGCACAGAATGTTTTTGTGGAGGCAGTTTTATATTTTTTTGTGAATCAAGCCAAGTAGACATTGATATATGGTGTTTTTACTGAGCGCTGATTAAAAAATTCTTAGGAGATTTCCAGCTTAAGTGTGGAGCCATGTGTAGGAGAAACTCTCATTGTAACAGTCTTTGAGATCACAAAATCTGAGGTACGTAGTTACATTTTGGTCCGTTTTTTTCTGAGGATGCAGTTAAACAAAGCACTAGACTAACATATAAGGGTCTTATGTATAGATTCCAGCTTTTATGAGGAGGGAGCTCGAGTTCCGATTTCTAGCTGTAAGCTTCTAGATTGTGAACCTTATTTCTTGTTGTCAGATATGTATTTCTGATTTGAGGTGTTCAAATGTTCGATCATTTACATCCCAGGTTCTTCCTGAAACGCTTGATGGGGCATCTTTAGACTATCCAGCGGTATGTGGCAATTGAGTGACTGATTTTTTTGACGTCATAGCATATTTTTCAGCAATACACCATTAATATTTACTTAGCTAATTACTCATCTGATGCGTCTAATATTTCATAGGTCCTTTGTGCCCGCTACAGTGATGAGGAGTTCTTGAACATTAGATGTAAAGGTAATCCTTTTATCATTTTCTTATCAACTTGAGGGCTTGAGACGTATATGATTTCCACTTAGTCGAAACTTCTAATGTTCATGTTCCTTTGCATTTTTATGCATGCGTCCATTTGTGTGGCATAGTTGGCACCTTTCATCCCAAATATGACTAATTACAAAAATCAACCAAGGAGATAATTAACCATGTTTCTGTTGAAGCTGAATGAGTTGAAAAGATGGAAGTGTCTTGATCCCCCAATAATCATAAGATAGATAATTAGTTCTTCAGAAACTGATGTAAAAACATTGATTTCATAAATTATCGACCATGCAGTACTACAGTAGGGTGAAATGGAATATCAGATTATAGTAATTTCCTCTCATCGGAATCTTGTTGGTTGACACTAGGATTTACTTCTAAAATCAGTGATCTCTTTACCATTTCCTTTGGTCTGAACTAGATTGTTTCATTTGTTGTTGGTGGATGCTTCTTCCTACAGGAAGCAAGGAAATCTATTTTCAGCAATATGGACGGTGGAATATTGATAGGATTTGGAGAGATGATGTCTTACCTTGTCGTGTTTATCTTCGACACTGGTGAGCACATTTTAGATTGAAGTCCATTTGTTATTTACCACTTCAACATCTTAAAATGGTGACTCATTTACATTTTTCAAGTTAAATGGTTCTTGCTGTTAGATGAATAATCAGGAAGTTCACTTTTACCTTTTTTTGTTTTCTTTCCATCTAACAAACCAGAAAGAATAGCAGTTTCATAGAGGCTAAAACACCTTAGGAAGCTATATGATACACCAAGCAGCTGGAAACCTATTTATTAGATGTTTTGATATTGGAAATGTAAAAAAATGGATAATTATTTGTTAGCATCTTTTAAATAGTAAATACTATGGGGATGGTATACACGCACACATGCTAAGATCAAATGTTCAGTAAACCAGTATGGATGAGTTGGGGGAAGTGAGGATACCTTCCTATCAAATGCCACGTAAAGGTATATTTAGGAGTTAGAAGGGAAGAAAAATGAGGTTAAATAAATAATTTTCCTTCCCCATCATTCAGTTTCAAACTTGTTATTAATATTTTTCTTAACAAAATTTTTGTGAACTTGAGTATAAATATTTAATTTCTTGACATTTAAAAGAGAAAATAATGGAAGGCATAGTGGTGGATTAGCTTATTTCTTCCTCAAATGCCATCGTGGAGGCTTGGAGACCAACAGGTTGAAAATTTTTGGTAATATTCTCATTTTCTTCTAATCCTAGCAAAAATACCACCAGCCATGGAGAAAAATGTAATTAAAGTTTTCCTTCCCTCTCATAAGCCTAAGCTTTCTCTTTTAAGATTAAATATACCATTGGAATCCCAATGTAAATTAACTGGGAATTCATTAAATATTTTGTAGTGTGTTGGCAGCAAAGAATCTTGGTGATGCGGCTTACAACAATTTTATGGATCACACTTATCTTGCCGACCGTAAAACAACAATTCGCCAGTATCTGGCAACAACAGGTTCTGGGATCATGGAAGAAGAACCACCGGATTCTCTCAAGCAACGTTATGGTGGTTGATAATCTAATCCAAATTGTAATTTTCCATTTGCTACAAAAAACGTTGTCCTTCTGATGTGGTAGGTGGCAACAGAGAGAATGATGTGTTCACCGTCATTATGTTTTAACATTAATCATCCATAATCTGGCACCACTCAGACTGGTAGATGTTTAGTTATGGAACATTATTGGCCTAATAATACTTGTGATCCTTCTTGCGTGAATTTTTTCCTTATGTTTCTTAAATTCGATTGATTTCAACTGGGTTCTTCAAAAAATTTGTTTATTTTTCGTTAATTTGTTAGGGGAACCTCTTGCAGAGATATTGGATTGCATATCAATTAATCCGGTAAACCAACCTCAGTAGGGTCCAAGGAGAAATGAAAGTAAATAAAATAGATAAATCATTGTCTTGCTCCCTTCTCTTAAGTGAGACGAAGACGATCCACAAATTAAACAATTTTCAAATATGATTCGATAAAACCATATAACAAACCCATTAAACCGAGGTTTAAAAATGAGAAAGATAAGAGGATACAGTACATCAATCTTCAACATCCGGATGCACTAATTACTAATTACGGAGGCATTACCCGACTTTGGTCGTTAAAAGCTTAGATGGTTTCCAGCAAGTCGCGTTACAGATAGTCGGATATAGCTATAAAATGGCTAAACTAATTCATTCTTGGGTACCTTGAGAATTTACTATACATTCAGATGACTACTAGAAATATTGACGTCGATTTTGGTTGTGACCACGACTTACTCGACTACAGTTGAGGACTAAAGCCTAAGACGATATTTGTATTCAATTATATAATTTTTCCACTCATCTGCTATACTCTTTACATATCAATACTACAATCAGTCTCCTTTTCAAGTCCTTGGATAAGTAGTTCCATCATCTTCTTATACATAGGCATATAATGATCATTTATCATGGTTTTAGAGAGCCTGAGCTTGCTGTACAGCTCTCTAGGTGTTTCATATAAGCAGACATGTTCCTCGACGGGATCATCAGAAGTTGAATCTGAATCATCTGATGAAGGAGGTACAGAGACAATATGCATGATTCTTCCAGGGGGGTAAAAATGGTGGTTGTCCAAATTGTCGGATGTTGTAATTGGGTTACTCCCTTCAGCAGCATCAGCAAGCTGAATCTCTTCCTCAGTGATCTCTTTTGCCGCCGCTGCCTCTTCTTCCTGGGCATGAATACTTCGGGTATTATCCTGTTTTTGAAGCTCCTTTTCCAGTTCATACCACAATTGGCCTTCAGTAACATCGTCTATGGTAGAAGTTGTGATATCTTGATTCGCATGAATGAGTTGCTCCTCTTCATCTATGTCATCGGGGTCCAATCCACCATTTGATGAATCATGTTCACTTGAGATGGGATCTATGGCTACCTCTTCAGTCAAAAGAGATTCAGTTGTTCCCTCGGATGTTATTGCGGCTTCACCTACACTAAGAGGAGATGGGGCAACACTTCGGCGGCGTGCACTCATGCAAGACCAAGATGACAATGATGAGCGAGTTCTGACAACAGCCTCAGCAACACTTTGAGCACTCTTCATCACAACCTGCAAATAAAAAAACAGAATCCAAGGCAAACAGTAAATTTTATGGCAAGAACTCCCAGACAGGATGAATAGTAGCATCCCAAAGAATCAATGGTATGATTTCTATCTCATATCAGATGCATGAAACTAGAAACTAACGGTAAAATCTTGCCAATGCCGGAAGAAACCCTACTTTGATAATCTACCCAAAGTCTTGAACAATGGCAGTGCACCAAAAATATATCTCTCCAAGTTTACAAATAAAAAAGATTCCACATTTTCCATCACAATGCCAAATACAGACTACAGAGATCACAGCTAACCTGAGTGCCACTGGCTACTGGCCTGAGAATAGCACCTGCACCAGCTACCTTGGCTTTTGCACTAGATATTGATGGGAGACGTGATCCAAGTGCAGTTGCAGAGCGATAAACAACATTCAGGACCTTTGTGCGCTCAACTTGATCCCGCAAATCATTCAACCAAGAAGATGCAGTGACCTAATGACAACCAGCTTGAGTGAGGATTAAATGATAACATCCAAACAAATGCAGAAAATATTAACATCATCTAGAGTCGAAATAAGTAATTAGAGGCTAGAGCACCTCAGAACGTAGATCATCAATAGAAGAAGTTGAAAATGTTGGCACTAAGTCTGAACCATTAATAATGGTAGTGATAAAGTGCTTCCCTGATTCTGCTAACTCCCATGTCATGCAGGCAGCTGCAAAGGTGTTTCAGCAGTGCTTAGTACAAGAAGACAGGCAAGATTCTTATATTCAGAGAAAATTCAACAGCATAAAGGGAATGCCACAAACAGAAATGTGTGAACAATTTAGTTTAAAATGAATGTATTATACGTTAAGAATACAAGATTTCAATCTTTACTCATCTTCTGTTTCTGGACCAGGAATAAGTAACCAAATTTTAAACCTGGGGTTTACCATCAAATTAGGCAAGCTTGCTGTTAATCTGTCAGACAATGCTCAATTTCTCAGATACATCATCAGGCAAATGAGACAAGATGTCAAGCTACATGGAAGTAGTGCATCTCACTCTAGTAAATCACAATATTTATTTTTGTTATCTTATGCTTTTAAGTCACAAAAATAACATTATTGTAGTAATTTGAAAACTGAAAAGACTGCTCAAACTGATCACCACCAACATATTTGGCCATTACAACATTTTTAAGGAAAATTTTACTTAATTTGTGCAGTTAGTTACCAACATAAATTCCATGGATTCTTCTGAAATTAATCAGATCTAAAAATGAGAAGATAGTGTGATGAAGTTATCATGAACAAAAACTACAGAATTAATTCACAAACTTGCTAAAGTAATATTTCAAGGTATAAAGAAACGGTAGCTTAGCTACATGCCTGGGGCAAATGTGACACAAGTAGTTGAGGAGAACTCATTTTGTTCCCTAAGAATGTAGGTTAACAGTGCTGCGGTACCACCACCTAGTGAGTGCCCAACAATCTAAATAAGATAAAAGGGCAATTGTTTAGTAAACTCAGTTATAAAGACAAACATATAATGGATTCACATGACAATTAAAAAAAGATATAAAGTGAGAGAATAAGGCACCTAGAGCAAAAATAGAAAGGAGGAAACAAATAAATACAAAATAGAATTGCTAGATTTTTGTTCTTCATTTAGTTTTCAATTCAGTATAGAGGGTTGCTCCACTGTGTTGCTCGTCGTACAATGAAAAAAAAATACCTTTAATTTGAAGTCAGGATATTCACCAAGTGCCTTAAGTAGAGAAGGGGTGCAGAGCTTTGCAATCCAACGTGCAGCTGCAACCATGCCACAATGTGCATATCCCAAAATTAAGTTGCTTATGCCACCATCATTCAGAACTGAATGGTGGAAAGGGACCACAGCACCAGTTGCAGCTGTCAATGTGTCTTTTATGCTATGAGTGCCTCGAATCAAGAGAAGGAAACATTTTGATCTTGTATCACATATGATTGTGAAAGCAGGCTTCAAAAGCTGCAACAAGAATACAGGACATTAAGTCGGTTTAGACTTACAATGAACATAAGGATGATGAAAATCTAAAACAAACTAGTATTTTTGAAAATTATATGGTGGTTAAATAAGCAAGGAAGATATAAGTAACAGAAACATATTTCCTGTATATAATAGAACATCCTATATAAGACCTTATTAAATAGCAAATGGATATAGACTTGCTGTGGAAACATATTCATAATAATTCAAGAATTAAAAGACATGTCAACTATCAGCATGTTCAAAGCAAAACTATGGATGATACAAATAGCAACCACCATTTATCAAACATTTATAACTCTTACCCGTTTCCCCTTTCTACGTGCTGAGGACTTATATCAAAATATAGGATCCTCATACAGTGATAAGGAAATATAAATTACCCATTTTTTAATCAGAAATTATTTGAAGAGAGTAAAATACAAGATCAGTCTAACAGACAAAATTATGTCTGTGAAAGTTAGAAGATTAAAATTAAAAAAAAAAAAAAAAAAATAGATTAGAAACAACACTGGAGGATTCAGATTTGGACATCAAGAGCTGGATAGTCCAGATGCTTACACACTCTCTCAATCCCTATAAATGCCAAACAAACCTAATGCATTTTTCTTTCTTTCTTTCTTTTTTTCTTTTTTTTACACAAACACATTCAAAGACGCAATTTCAGACCATTTCATCCAAAGACGTTTCCTCTTAATGCCGGCAGGTAAGAAGCCGCAGATTTTAAACCCCAACAAGGTGAATGACCGTGTTCTTGAGAGAGACACGGCCTATTATTCTCTACTTCAACACCAGATAAACGTAAAAATCATATATTTAAAACTGAACATAGAGATGGTCACAGAAAGAAACTAAGGGCCACGTACCCCAGCTTTGGGTTTCTGTAGGAGGACATCGTCCAATGAGAATCCCGCAGACTCTAAAAATACGGGAAAAGGTTTCTTCGAGAAGTGCATACATAGCGTCAACAACCTCAAGAGACTGTGTAACTCCACTATAATTTCGGGGCCTTTGAGCTGCATACAATCATTACCCGCATATACACTTGCAACTGGTAAATTGCCCTGCAAGAATTTTATACTAATTGAAATCTCCAACCAGAGGCAGAACACAAACTTACCACAGAACTTTCAAAACCCATGTAACACAAAACCGTTCAAGCAATGAATTTGAATGCGCGCTATAAATTTCAGCTTCGTTCTCAGCATCAATTCAAAGAAGAAAAAAATCCAGAACTAACAAAAAAATGAACTGATACGAAATTTTGATTTCTGGGCGAACCTGCTTGCGCATGAAATAGTTAATGCCGAAAGCCAAGTCGCCGATAGGCCACTTGCCCAAAGTCTCCGAATAAGTGAACCTCAAAGTTTCGGTTAACGTAACAATCGATTCCAACAGAGTCGCCGGAGCTTGAGCTGGCCTACGAGAAAGCCTCTTCCGTCTAACCGATCGGCTGGATTTCGACAAATCCCCATCCGGATCCTCGTCGTCAATCGCTTTCCTCGCGAGCCTCCTACTCAAGACATAATACAGCACCACGGCCGCACCGGCGGCAGTCGCCATTGTACCGGCGGCCATGGAATCTTCTCTGAATTACCCAGAAGAAGACAGCCCACGGAAGATCAAGAAAAGAATAACGGCGTAGATGGAATGAGAAAGAAATGCGAGGAAGAAGAAAACAAGTTAGGGATAAAGACAATCAGAGAATAAGAAACAATATTTGGGTTCAGGATTTGAACTCTGAACCGTAGTTGAGAGAAGCGGAGAATGTGGCTTTCTGGGAGAAGTAACACCAGAGAAGCAGGCAGATGATCTAGTGTTTACTCTGAATGACGAAAACACCCTTTCTCATTAAAGTACTCCATAGAATTATAATAGTACCCTTATATTTTTCAATTTGTTTTTATGTCGCTTGTAGGCTGTAGCAGAGTTCAAACCTAGTCATTGCTGACTTGCGTGCGCTCCTTGTCACCATCTTGTGCTTTTTTACTTTTTTATTATTATTATTTATGCTTCAGTCTTTAATATACGTCCAATTTATAAGTCCACATCAAATTTCACATACGGAGAATTAGTTACTAATGATTATGGGGGTAAATTTTTAACTTTCGCTCATTTATGATCTAAGATTTTTCAATTGTTTCTTTTGTCTCTTACTTTATGAAAGTCTGATTAATATGGGTAAAATTATCACAATCTCATTTATTACATAAAACTGAGACTTATAAATATAACCAAATTTTTTAGTCGAAGTGGACTTATAAATAGGATCAAAGTGGTAAGACATATTTATCTAATTTAATTAGTTTAAAAAATTTAGTTAATACGTGTATTTTATAAAACATTTTTAGTCATCTTTCTTAATCCCTTATTTCCCTATCTTTTTTTTTATTATTATTGTTAAAAGAACATTAATAGATGTAAATTAGAAAAATGTTGATAAATATGAAAAATTTGTCTTATACTCTCTCTGATTCTAATTATAAGGCATAGTTGAATTTTTTGGAGAGATTAAGGAAGTTAATTAAATTACTTTAGAGTATTTTATTTTTATTTTTTTAAGTCAAACTAATTAGTTAACTAATAAAATAATATATAATCTAAAGATACACACCATATGAAATGATTAAGTAACTTATTTAGCTTCTTTAATCTCTCCTGAAAAAGTTAACTAGGTCTTATAATTAGAACCAGAGGTAATATTTAATTTAAGACATGTATTGTCTTCTTGAATATGTCTTATATTAATAAACAGAAGAGTATATAATACCCCTAAAGAGTTTTCAATCCCAAGATATACTTTTTTAACAATAACTCTAGAGTTGTGGTTAGTATGGTTTTTTTATATTTACCACTTTATGTGTTAGATATCTTGTGGTTTGGCCGAAATTTGGGTTTGTTTTACCGGAAAGATGTTTAAGGTGGCACAGGGAATTTCTATTTGCCATGAGTAGAGCCACAGCTTATCATGAGGCCTTGCTTCAACAACAAAAGCCAAATTTTACAAGGAGGACAACAACATGAGGAGATAGGTTTAGTTTGATGTCCAAAAAAAACTTCGATTTGTTATGGAATATTGGATTTGGATGATGCATAATTAAGGTTTGATTGAGATATTTATAGATGTTCATTAGGATATTTATGCATTAGAATTATGATTTATTTATTTATCTTTGAATATTTGCAATATCCCAATAAAATAGGATATATAGTGGCGGAACTTAAAAAAAAAATAAGCCAAAAAATAAACATATTGAAATATTCTCTTTAGTTTTTATTATAAGCACCAACTAACAAATATATTTGGTCTTTTTTATAAATCATTGTTTCCAAATAGATTAAATATTTTTTCTCATGTATACCCATAATTAAAAAGGTAGTGAATGAGGGTAATAATTAAATGACATTAGAGTTTAGTGTAATTAATAGAAATAATATTGAAAATTACTTAAATTTTAGGATAAATTTAATGACTTTAACTATTTTTATTGATCATGAGAATTGTTAGTTGGTTTTTAAATAAGGACTGGATGGAGTATTTACTAAATAAGATCAAATAACCTGAAAATACAAATAAATAATAACCATAATTATAAATCAAAACAATATATAAGATGATACTAACATTTTCTAGATCTTAAACAAGTTAATTTTACTTTTCTTTTACAAAATTAAATGAGTAATAAAACAAACATTATCCTTACTGAGAGAAGATAAAAAATTAGCGTTACTAAATAAAATATCATATAATAAACGATATATATACTAACAAATTTTATAATTTCGATCGGGGATCAATTCAGGCTTTCAAAACCATCACTATGTTCCGCCATTGTATAGTATCTTATTTTTTAAAACCCATTGTAAACCCTTAAAAAGACTCCAGCAACATTAAATAAAAATAAACATCTAAATCACAAAATATTAAAAAAAAATAAAAAAATCACCTAGACCATATTGGAAAAAATCAAGTGGTTTTATCACCTAGTCCTAAACTTGGTCCAACCCCCTCCTAAGTCCTAACCTCTTAAGACTCCTCGTGCTAATTAAGATACTTCTTGCGAGCAAAAAAAAAATTAAGATACTTCAACATCCAAGCATGGTTCCATGGAAATTCCAACACGTGTATGTGAGGATATGTGGACCATGCTAAGGATGTTTTCATGTTACACTTTTATTATTTAAATGCGTAATGAAATATTTATTGAAAAAAATTTAACTAAATTGGTTTTCATGCCTTTTTCAAAATTTAATGAATAAATCATACTGTTTACAATTTAGAGTGAAACCATTTTTGAGGTACCTATAGTTTCCTTCAATTTTATATCTGGTGCTTATATATTTTTGTCTCATTATTAAATCTTTTAATTTTACTCTATTAGAACAATATAATTAGCTTCGGTATGGAGGCTAACAATACTAAAGAGTAAAGTTACAAGGGCTAACGGTGTTAAAATAGTAAAATTTAAAAAACTAATAAGAATTTTATTAAATATTATGAGGACTAACGCTACAAGATTTAATGATAGAGTTAAAATTTATGTAAATAGAATATTATTAAATCTTATTTAGAGAATTATTTTAATATTTAATTTTGATTGGTTTGAATAAGAAGGAGATGGGTCTCTCCTTTTTCCTTCCCATCATCCTCCCCCTCTTCTTTTTCTGACTTTCAAAATGGCAATTTAAAATATCAAAGTTAGCAACAGGAGTTGGGTCTACGTTGTAAACAAATGTTCAAATTTTCACTGGGAGAGATGTCTACCTTTAATGTCTAACAATGCCTCAAATATAATTGCTTCCAATAGGATATTATATATGCTTTAAAAAAAAAAAAAAAAAAAAAAAAAAAAAAAATCAAAGTTTAATTTCTTGAAAAATATTATTACCATTAAATTAGAAAAAATAAATAAAAAAGTATAAGCTACTAGAATGGGATTCTAACCGTTCAAAAATACAATAAAAATTAATCTAGAAATAATTTTAAAATTTGAACTATTAAAATATCAATCTAAACCATTAGAAAAGGAAGAGAAGGGGAAGTGGAGAAGAATTGAGAGAGAATAGTAGAAACGGTCCCCAAGCCTAGGAGGAAAGAATCACTTCATTGATAACTTAAAGTTGGAAATTTGTTCCATAATCATTGAGATACTTACCTCTCTTTGGTATGTGAGATTTACAAACTTGAATTTATAAATGTAACATCAAGTGGTATCTATGAGGATGGAAAGAGAAGAAACAGTTAAAAAATACTCAATCATAAATGAGGGCAAATTTGAAAATTTACCCCATAATCATTGTGTCAACTAACTTTCCTTGGTATGTGAGATTTGGTCAAATTGGACTTATAAATAGGAGCAGAGTGGTATTAATTAAGCATGATTTACTACTAGTATTATGATATATTTGGAAGGGCAAAACAGGAAGGAAGGGGAAGTGAGTATGATTGGGAGAGCGGGTACGCCAGGGATCGAGACGGAATAATAATTTGGGGGCAGGGAAGGTTATGAATATGAGGAAGAAAAGGACAAAATGGAGAGGGGGACCCACACCCACGAGGGATGCAAAGTGGCCCCCACGGTTTCGGCCGGGTCACCAGCTTTAACGAATTCTCTGACTGCTTCTTGCCTGGATCCAACCCGACATTTCATAACTCGGGGTTCAACTGTCACTTTTTTATTTTGACCTTCCATTTATCCTGCAAGTTGAATGTAATAATATCATTGTCATTGTTTTTACTGTCAGTAATCATGTTTTACAAGAAAGCCTCACTATCTCTGTATGAGGGAGACGGTTTTGACCTTTGACTATTTTATTAACCTTAAATAACTCATCCAATGGTCGTCCGCCACCAAACTCATCCAATATTGGATTGGAAGAGATGAAACTCCACGTAAGCTTTCATTTTAAAATGTTATGTGAAACGTGGCCATTAATGAGTTAATTACTTCTAAAATCAGATTAAGATGTACTAATTCTTTGTTTATATCAACTTTTAACTTGTAATATGTGCGGAAGATTTTTATATTTTTTATACGTGCACACAAATATGGAGTATATGTCAGTGTTGGACTCAAAATAGAACACTGTCCAAACACACGTGGGTGTTGTTTCTACCGGGGCAAGTGGCCTTTGCGATGTCAAGGGTATTTTTCAGGGGGGAAAAAAAACATAAGAAATTATTTTTGTTTTCCAATTTTTATGAAAAGAACAAAAAGAATAATATGATAACAGATAACTAGTACGTGTGTATAAGAATGTAATATCCAGAGGCAGACAAAAGAGGCACTTGAAAAGAAGGAGCACCACAAATTTTCGCTTTTTTTCAAAGTATGTTTGACATTGGTTGTAATTTGTATGGTATTTTCATGTGGCCGATGATGATTAAAGAACAGTGCAAATGACATCTTAAGGCCACAAATCAATTTCGTGTAAAAAAAAACCAACAAAAGTCTGAAATAGTTAGTAATTGGTTGGATTCCTTAAATGTGATGTTATAAGTACGAATCAGGCTATATGTATGGAAAACACTTTGTAAAAAAGGAAAAATTTATTTCGGTGATCTTTACACCTCGGGAGAACTAGTCTCTAACTATCAATTAGGGTATACCGCCGGAATTCTTAAAATAATAATAATAATAATTCGCGTACGAAAGGCTTTGAATTTTTTTGTAAATATATCCATTCATGACCTAATAAACTAAGTTAATATAATTTGATTACTGGCGGTGAACATTGAAAGGATGTGGACAAATTTAAAAGTGAAATTAATAATTATGTGTGTTTTTAGACGCTCAAGATCGAACACTCCACTAACATAGAAGCTAATGAGAAACTACACTACCGATCATTCCCTTAAAAACATTATTGGGGAGACTAGAGATCTCTTGTTCCTGGACTGGGACGTGGAACTTCACCATATTCCAAGAGAAAACATCTCTTGTGCTGACTACATGGCCACGGAGGGCCATAGTGTTACCTTTGGTGCTGGGGTGGTTATGATTTCAACTATCCCCAGAGGATGCCTTAATATAGTTTTGAAGGATTAGTGATCTTGTCGTTCTTAGTTTTTTTCTTTTCTTCTTTCCTTATTGTACTAAGGGCTAGAGTATTATAATCTAGTTCATTTCCCACCCTTCAAGCTTCGGCTTGCCTTTTAATGCTAAAAAAACGTAGAAGCTAATTTTTTCAGGGGAGGTGATTGATTTATTTTTAATTGGATTTGCTCCATATAAAAGGACTAAAAAATGAATTAATCTCCAATCATTTAATTAACAGACAATAGTAATTGTTACTCACCTCAGCCTGAATTAATAAAATAATTGTAATTAGTAATTACTCATACTGATCCTAAATATAAAAAATAGTTGAATTTTTTTGGAGAGATTAAAGAAGTTAAATAAGATACTTAATCATATCATATGTTGTTTATTATTAAATTATATGTAGTATTAGTGTATTAGTCAAACTAATTAGTTTGGAGGAAAAAAATAAATATACAAATACTCTAAAATAATTTAATTAGCTTTTTTAATCTCTAAAAAAAATTAATTTTATCTTATATTTAGAACCGGATGGAATATGTTTGAGCAAGTAAAAGTAACCTTTGCCTATAATGTGCTCTTTTGTTTGTTGTCCTTTATAGTTTTAAGTATTAAAATTATGGGTCTGATCATCTTTACTAGTAGTCATCTGATCCTTAATATTTACTTTGTAGTTCAATTTATTCATTAAAATCAGTTTTGTATTAAGAACTAGAAAATGACTAATTGAGCTCATGAGAATAAGTCACTTATTATCTTGTTTATTTTCGGTTATACTCCTAGATAATACATGAATTTAGATACTTTAATATTTGAGAGTTAGGTTGTTTATGTTGCATCTATAAATTACACATCTTACCTTTTTGTTTGTTAATAATAATGTAATAATGTCTCTGGAAGTTGCAATTATGAGCCTGTATATTTTTATCCTTACTACAACAACAATTGCATTGTCTGGTTGCATTTAAATGATTTGATCTTTTTTTCAAAATATCCATTATTTTTATTTTATTTTAAATGATTAAAAATTGTTTTTAAAATTTTTGGCAAATGATTTGTTTAAATAAAAATAAGTTATCAACCCCTCGTCTTTGGGTTCAATTGGCAAAAGGGTCGAACACTCTCACTAAAAGGGAGGAGTTCGATCCCGAATTAATTGGCCAAGTCGTTAGGGGAGGCGATCGTAGGGATATAAAGTGAACGGTAACCTAGGCAAGGGGAGAGGCATGTGCATTTCTTAGTCGAATTTACAGAGTGTGGCCCAAGTCACTGCATACCTCGGACCGAAAGTGGCCAAACCTCTGACCTAAAATTTGTCCACCAAAAAAAAAATAAGTTATCAATTATTTCTTCGATGACAATTAGCTCACTTCACATAAAAACTTAATTCTAGAATGGTTCATATGAATTTTGTAGAAATTAAGTTATTTTATCGAACTATCTTAAAATTCTCATATTTCAGCGGTTCTTCCCCACACACACAGATTGAAAGTAACTAAAAATGATAAACGAAAAATCATGCTTAAAAATATAAGGTTATTAAGTTGCATCTAGCATCTAACTATTTTTTCCCAATAGCATAATCAACACCTTAAACTATTTTTTTTTATTTAGCATCTTAAAGTATTTTTCTCAATAGTAACTAACACCCTAAACTTAGGACATTGAGTTATATTGAAAAAATATTTTAGGGGCTAGATATACAAAAAAAAAAAAAAATTTACTCTATCATACTACTTGTTACTAACGAAATACTTTAGATACTTTAGGGTATTGATGTAAAAAAAAAAAGTAGTTTAGTATATGGATTATCATTGAAAAAATATATTAAGAGGTTGGATGTTTATTTCAATCAAAGCAAAGGTATACCTTTGAATAAAAAAATATCCATCCGGATCTAAATATAGGACATAATTTATAGTGCAAATTACAAATTATTTTCTATATTTAGGACCAGATGGATGTAGCATATAACTTGGTGAATTGTGACTCACACTAAGTCCAATTGCTAGATAAGTGATTATCATTCATTCATTCTACTTCTTTTTCTTTCTTTCTTTTTTGGTATCCCACTTGGTTCACCGGAACCTATGGTTTCGACTAATCTCGATTTCTCCCCGTGTTGGGCCCACAATTATGGGGGAAAAACTCTCAACACCATTTTCTTTATTTTCACATCTCAAACTGAAGACATGGTTAAAAAAGAATAAACTCTTTCCATTTATTTCCCATGGTTATTGTTCAACACAAGCCTACACAATCAATTCTTGTTTAAAAGCTAGCCCACATATTGGTATAATCTACTTAGAAATTCAGCCCACTTAACTCTAGCCCACAAAAATATAGCTTTTCAAAGTCTCAATCACACTCAAATTTCAAAATAAAGGCAATCAACTTTACTTTCCATTATATAAAAAAAAAAAAAAAACTTTACTTTCCATCATATCAAAAAAAAAAAAAAAAACTTTACTTTCCTCTCTCGCTCTATTTCTTTGTTTTTTATTCTTCTCTCTTTTTCCAAAGGTGTATGCTATATTTTCACAAAACTCAATGCTTCCATGTTTCTGTCCCCAAAATTATTCTTAAATTTAAAAATTTGGCGGAGAGATAAAATTTAAATAAAAGAATAGTGTTGAAGAGGACTCGTTTTTATCCATAATAATTAATAATCTAAAAATCTTATCTTTTCCAAATTCTCCAAGAAGCATCGAGAAGGTTGAAAATGTTGACTTTTTGCTGGGAAGTGAATATTTTCATCTGGGGTGTCAGAAATTTATATTGGTATTATAAATTAACTATAAAGTTTATGCATTGGGTTTTGATTTGCTTTGACCTGTTTATTGGGCTATGAGAGGTATCCATTAATTAAATTTGCATAATTGTATCCTCTTAGTCTATAGTCTACATATATACTATTCCAACTGGAATTTCACCCTATTAAAAAAAAAAAAGAAGCTACTATGCACTTGCTGCTAAATTCTAACAAAACTTCACTTCCCAATGCATTCAAAATAGTTTCATAATCTTTTTGACTTGCCCTAATACTGGAAATGAGGGCAATCCTATAGCCTCAGGTTTCAATCCACCACAAATAAAACTTGCATTATGCACAAGGGAGAGCCCTAACCAATTTTTATTAGTTGATAAAATGTCTATGAAAGTACTCTCTCTTAAATATAATATCTAATTAATTATTAATTAGTTTAACTAATATTAATAACACTGATTAAGTTGGTTATTTGTTATTATTAGGTGAAAAATGTGTCATTTGTTTCCAAAATGCCATGACTCTGGTATTTATTACAAGTCACTTTCAATATGTTTTGCTGAAACTAAGAAAACCTTAAAGCTTATTATTTCTATATAAAAGTTTAATAAGTTTTGATCTTCATATTTATTAATTATACATACTTTAAAAATTTTATAACATACCAATGCCCTTGTGGCATGGTGGCATTTAAACTCGCATGTAAGTGAGAAGATGTATGTATGATCCCTTAAAATCTCAGGTTCTTAAAGTATACCTTTATGATTAAAAAAATTGAGGTCTTGTTTTTTTTTTTTTTTTACCTAAAGAGGTCTTATATTTTAAAACAAGATAAATTCTTTAATTAAGTTCTATATTTAATGCGAAAATGGTAGAAAGCAAAGAATTAATTGAATAAGGCTCAAGAAAAAAAAAGTGATTGTGAAAAACAAATCAACCCAAATTTACCAAAAATCAATCCAAAATGGGGAAATTGCAAGAGTGTTAAATCAATAACCAACTAACTTTCCCATAAAATAATGAATTTCAACAAAGATCCAACTAACACAAGATAATGAATACCAAGAAGAAGAGGGAAAAATGA
Organism: Acacia melanoxylon; assembly: GCA_019022615.1. Taxonomy (NCBI): domain Eukaryota; kingdom Viridiplantae; phylum Streptophyta; class Magnoliopsida; order Fabales; family Fabaceae; genus Acacia; species Acacia melanoxylon. Next base: position 7,926,776 of record JAFJYJ010000011.1, read on the forward strand.
AACTAGCTTTTGAACAAGAGATCAATTTTTTTTCCACCTACTATGATTACCTTTTTTCCTTTGCCTGGTTTCAAGTTTCAAGCAGGCATTATTTGTATGGGTCCCCCTACCCTACACTCCCAACTTCACGTGTAAATTAAAGGATATGGTACCATATATTAATATTGTCATCTACCTACCTCAATATGGCACCTTTCTATAAATGCTTTGTTGGTTTCTTTGTTTCCATGATCAACTAAACCCTGCATATACATAGCTTACACCCCAAAACAAATCTGCCTTCATAACTACTCTTTACCTTTATCACACTTCTGTTTTCTGCTTCTGTGTGTGTTGCTATAAGAAATGCAACAATAAAGCTAACTCTTCATTCCAATTTTGAAGGGAGGCATTGAATGTGAACCTCCTGTGAATTTTGTTTTCTGATTTAAAGGGACAAATATCATCAGCCTAAGAATACAAGTGAGTTGAACCCGTAAGTCCTGATTTCTTATTATTAGCAATACAAGACCATTAAGCATCTTTTTGAGTTAGCGTTTTAAAAATACATTCATACAAAAAAATGACAAAACTCATCCAACATATTTACTTGTATATGGTAAATTACGTTGGAAAAACAAATTCTCCAACTAATCCAAATAGACACCAAAGAGGAATATGGTAAATTGTGAGATTTTAGGGCTGAGAAATGAGATTCGAATTTGAAGTGAGATATTATTGAGGAATGAGGGAAAAAAAACGTAAGGGCTAATTGGCCTAGTAATTCTCGAGTGACGCCATGTGGAGAAGGTAACGTTAAGGTCTCTCCCATCTTATTCTTACCAACTGATTCCACTTTCAAAAATCTCCTTCTCCGCATACTTTGCTCTTTTTTCTTAACCGCTCCACCTCTCCCTCTCTCTCTGCTATTACTCTCTCTCTCTCTCTCATTTTCATAATTCACACAATTCACTGTCTATTCTTATCCCCCTTTTCAAGTTTTGATCTTGGTTTTCAAAAATTCCCCAAAATCATTTTTTCTCTCACTACTCTCAACAATGGGGAGAATGGGACAACAACGAGAAGAATCAGATTTGAAAACCCGGTTAGTTTTGGACATCTGCTCTATGTCTACTCGCTCTGTGGTATGTGTTCATAGGCTTCTCTCAAACCCAGCTAACCCGTCTTCTTTCATCGATTGGTATCACATTCTTGGGGTAAGTTTATGACTCTTGCTTCCTGTAAATGCAGAAAAATCTGTACTTTTTTTCTGGCTTCTTTTCTGTATGATGTGAATTTCTATATTGTGGGTTCTCATTTCTCATAGGTAGAAGAAAATGCAGGGTCAAATTCCATTCGCAAGCGATACCATAAGCTAGGTAGGTTGAATTTTCCTTTTCTTGTCGTTTTTTTTCCCCCAGCTGTATCTGCAATTTGCATAATGTCCTTCAAAATATGCTATTGACTGTTCTTGTCACAGCTTTGCAACTTCACCCAGATAAGAATAAACATCCCAAGGCTGAAATTGCCTTCAAGCTTGTCTCTGAGGTTCGTTTCCTGATTTCATTTCTTGGTTGGTCTGGGCGTAATTGAGCTGTGACTAAGAAATGTCCGTACTATAAATTTTGAGAACAAAAAATGTGGTTTATATATTTGATTTAAAGTGAGTGAATATAATCTCAACCCCTGCATCTTCCCTTTTTCATTTTCTGCAGGCATATACATGTTTGTCTGATGCTGCAAAAAGAAAAGCCTTTGAGTTAGAGAGATGGAAGAATTTCTGCTTTGAGTGCAAAAGGATCCCGTACTCATCATCATCTTCAAGTGTCCCTCGAAATTCCAATGGCGGTTCGAGTTTCAAGGTGTGGAATATTATCAGCAGGTCAAGATCCTATAAGATTTGGAGAAACATAAAAGAGATTAGAGAAAGATTCAAGGAGGAGGCTAAGGTGATAGATAATTGTTTGAGGGCAAATTCAATGTCAAGGAAAGAATCTCCAATTTTCAGCCCAGTAGATTATTTAGAAAGAAGCAAGTCTCAACGCAGAACAGACAGAGAAACCCCTGTGTTCAACCCATCAGACTATTTGTACCAAGGCTATCCTCATCTGAGAAGCCAAATTTTCAAGAATTCTGATAAGTTTTGGTACTTGCAGACTGAAAATAGTGTACTTCATGAAAGAGGAGGAGCTAAGTATGACTCCCCAGTTTTTGAAGTCAGACCAGAAAGGAGAATGTTCACCAGCAAATTTGCTTATGTCCCATCATGAGGCCAAGGCAAAAAAGTTTTTTTCCCCCTTCCTTTTTTTACTTTCGCCATGTAATTTTCAACATTTGATTAATGCAATGTGATTGCGATTGCAGTATTCAGGCTTCCTTATAGGATAGATTGTACTCCTGCGGTCCTAAATGTAGAGCCTAATTTGTAGTCAAGGTCCTACATAATAGTATTCTTCATCATGCATAGTGAAAGAGCATTGTGCATAAAGCTCATAGCAGATAGCTCTATAGAAATAGTCTGTTTTGACTGAAGCATATAAAACGACACATAAACTCTGTGATAATTGAGAGAGAACTGGAATTTACAATAATCAGAGGAGTGTTACTAGCATGAATTAAATGTTGGCCGGAAAAGAAGTTACAAACATGAGTTAACGTCTCATTTATGACCACCTACATTGATATAGAAAATGGAGCTTTTGTTTCTGAATTATTTATGGAAGAAACTGGCCAAGATATATCTGTGGCGTAATTGGTTCTTTCCTTTTTGAAAGTTCTGTCCCACAAGGTGGAATCAAAACTGGGGCAACCAAAAACACAGTTTTCTGATGGTTCAACAGAACCTAGAATATATGAGACTCAGATATTGCTTCAAGAGATGCTATTGCTTGGTGAAGGTTAAGAATCTCACCGATTTATATGTCAGTGAGATTTTGCAATCATGGTAAGTCACAGAAGTCACCCTATCAAACACAAATTCACAATTCATACATAGTCAAACTGGTCTAAGATTTGCACCATCTCCAATCCCAGTATAGTTGCAAACACCAATAATACAGAATATATATGAGTTTAAAGGGAAATAGCAGTACTAATTTAGTGCACAGATTCACATAAAGCTATTCAGAATGCCTCTACTGCTTAAATGATAACTATATTTGAATACCTTTTCAATCCACTTGTTATTATAATAATGAAAAAGTGATGGCAGATTGCTTTATAATCTTAATATGAAAGAATATTTCAGTGGAATAAGCAAAGAATATTGAAATGGAAATGAGAACAAGGGCCTATCTTATAATCATCAAGGAGTCAAGGAGAAAAAGGGCAGACTAGCACCTAGAAGTTTAAAGATACAGGTACAAATTTAAGATTCTCATCAGTGTCTATATTTAAAGTGATTTGTACGGAACATAATAATTTTATGTTAGGGATAACAACATGATCTCTTTTCATTGCAGAGTAGAGTTCCTTGTTTGTTCTACAATTTTGTTTTTGTTCAAAGTTTTGTTTTAGAATTTCAAACATGCTGTTCTAGAAAATATAGAGAAATTGTTTTAAGTTGTAGGTTCAATATATGAGAAGTAATTATTGAATCAATAGAGCTGCTTATGTTAAGAAAGCACATCTAGCCTTTTACATTTATGTGAGCGTTCCTGAAGTGTCGCATAAATTTTGTCTTGTTTAACATTTTTAATGCTTTATCTCTTCAAATAACTCCATATACCAATCATGGCTATATAAAAAATAAGTAAAAACATAACTTAAGCTTGCCCATTTTGACTGAGTACGGGTGGAGCTAAAATTAGCAATATGTAGTTCGACATTATTATTATTATTATTATTATTGTTATAAAAATATAAAATAGAAAAGGAAATTCTTTAACTATAACAATAGCTAGATCAAGTAGAAGGGATTCAATATTTCTTAAGTAAGGTTGAAAGTTCGAACTTTATGAATGGAAAAGCATGTTGGAGGGTTATCTCTTATTTGGGCCCAATAATATGTACTCCATATTAGTTATTTGTATAAATTATCAAATAAATCTCCATTGATCTGCTGCGAACAAATATAGTTATTAGGTTAAATTCCTTACAATTTACATGATAATGAATAATGATAACTCGTTTTATATATCTCACCTCTTAACCCTTTTCCATCTTTCTTTCATACAAGGGAACATAAAATGGGGGAACAAATTACAACCTCATATTTATATTATTTAAGAAAGAAACTGCAAAAGGTTCTCTTGAAATTCAAACAGCCAAGTTTTACACAGAAAGAACATCCAATCTTGCTTCCACCTTTCATACCAACCAAGAACAAGGAATGGAATGGAAAATTGTTGGATTCTTTCCATGGAATGGATTTTCACAAGCTCAAAATTTATAGATAGCTGAAGAGTTAAAAACCATAGCCATTTGTTGGACAAAAAGAAAACTTGGCATTAGTGAGACTTTTAGGTAAGCAAACTTGGAAATGGTGTGCCTTTTTTGGCCAGAACTTGGAAATGATGTCCAATAAAATATGAATTTATAAGATTTTTTTTTTTTATACAAGAATTTATAAGATAAGTAAATGAATAGAGCAAGACAAATACAGAATTTTTTTTTTGGTTGGTCGTACAGATCTAGTCAAGACCAATGAAATTAAGAGATCAAGTGACACCAAAATACTTTGTAAATCACCATCATCAGAGTCAAGTAATAAATTAACCACAAAACAAAACCTATGGGTTTCGATAAATCAATCTATCAAGATTGCACAAAGTTTTTTTGTTTGCTTGCAGTTAATATTTTAAGTTTAATTAATAAGGAAACTATTAAATAACATTAAAAACCATGGTATTTATGATGGATTATTATTAGAAATACTCACATATGTGAACTATTGATATACGGTAAATTATAAGAAAGTTCCCGTGTCCAAAAGAAAGTCAATAATTATCAGTTTCTTGAGATGTACATGTCCTTACTCCTGAAAGCATATACTTTTCACATCTTTTTTTCTCAATATCTTTCATCAGCCCTCCTTATATCCCTATAAAAGGCGATGAAAAAATGGGCCCTTTTTAATTCACATAAAAAAACACCCCACTTTTAGGCCATAATTACATTAAAAAGAATATTTCTTCAGCCTAGATTACCCTTTAGCCTTGAGTGAATAGAGAAGAATAGTGAGAGAGAGAGAGAGAGAGAGTGAAAAATTGGGCCAAAACAATGTGAAGACAAAGAAGAGAATATGCCCACCTCGGGGATCATCTCTTCATCTTGGGCTGATGATCTTTTTAAGAATTCATATACTTGGAAGTTCGAACTAAAATGTGAGGAAATGGAAAGAATACAAACACAGCTTGACGAATCAAAAGAAGCATTAGATTGTAATTATTTTCTCATTATAGGAACATACTTAACTCTCCCCTGTCTGGCAATATCTTATAGAAGACATTAGATTGTAATCAATTGGCATCCTCCATTTCACGACACTTCACCCAGCCTTTTGCCCCTTAAAAAACTCTGAAATAACTCTCCCCATGAGATTGGCCTCTCAACGAAAACGCTAATGTTACGAACAATAGTTTAAAGAAAACATTTATCTCAAAATAGATAACCTGAACTTTTGAACTCATAAACCACACTTCTCTCATTAAATTCGTGGGATGGAGCGTGTTTACATTTTCTCTTCTACTACTTTCTCTTATCTATCATTTAGTGCCTACCAAGCATCACGTGTTTCACAAGCATGTTGATGTGAATGCTCGCACGCACTATTCCCAATCAATTCACATCAGGGGTGTTTGCATCAGTATTTCAAGGCACATATCTATTTCGATTAGGTAAAGCATCAAGCTCAAATATTCAATGTCCTTGATCCATCGTGGTTAGTCCCATGTAGGAATATATCACTAGAGTTGTTAGATAATGAGAACGGTTTCACTTTCATGTCAACTTTCTTTATTTAATTCTAGCTTTGTCCTCTTGTTCCATGTTAGTATCATCAAGTGTTTGAGTATCTTTAAAACCGTTATTTCAGAAACTATTTTCTGTAAATCGAGATAAAACCTATTTCAAATATTTACCTCGTAATTTGTAAAAGCTACTATTCTTTAAAAGTTAATTCAAACACACCGCCTCATTCTTGGATTTAGATCCAGTGCCAGGAACTACAAACCCTTGCACTTAATATGTGGCACATTACGGTGGCTGCACTGGAACCATCTATTAAATCAATGTTGTTCAGTTGGTTTGGGCATTAAACCAAAACGATGCTTATATTAAGGATAACTCCACATGAAAGAGATTGTTCCTTATAAAAATGACCGGAATGAATATTTACTCTATTTAGCTTTCTTAATTTCTTTTAAAAAAAAAAGTTAACTGTTTCTAATATTGAGGAAGGACTTGAGTGGGTACATTGCTGCATTATTACATGCTTGTTCAGGCGTAAGTTTGTGCAATATAATTTAGAAACCTGATCTTTTGTTTTTTTCTGGACTGATTTCAACTCGTGTATCAGAAATGTCTGAAGTATATGCAAAGGGCGTCAAAGCCCATCAAACGTTACGTACTTAGGGAGTTAGGGGTTTCGTGTTTGTTTTTACTCAGTGAATGATGTCATTATCAAGAAGACGAGAGTTTCTATTCTTTTATTTTTAAGAAACAGAAAAAGTTACGGCAAATGTGTGCAGTTAATTTCGATGCAAGAAATTATCTTTTGGAATATCCATGTATAATCGATCGAATAGGCTACAGCACTAAAGAATATGATACACGTGGGTTCTTTAAATTGCTTTGACAGTGTTGCGATATGCGATACCCTTGTAACGAAAGCATAATTTGGAACGGTTAAGTAGCAAATCCATTTTAGAAGTATACGTTCAGAAGCAATTTTGTTCTTAAAGTTTTTTTTAGCTTAATGTAGCCCCAGAAGTGTAAAAACGTAGCGCCCTAGAAGTTTTTTTTTTTTTGGCTCAATACAGCCCTGAAAGTATAAAAACGTAGTAAAGTTGTCATTTTCCGTTAAAATGTTAACGGTCAATGTCACTTTTTTAATGGTCAACATCTCAACGGTAGTTTTTTTAACGGAAAAGGGTAAGATTGCTACGTTTTTAAACTTTTAGGGCTACATTGAGCCAAAAAAAACTTACATGACAAAATTGTTGTTATATAGTTCTGGGACATTTACTACTTAACCCAATTTTTTATTGTGTTTTAATACGATGCATTTGTTATGGCCTTATGGGCATGTTTGGTAATATGAATATGGAGATAAAGTGCCTCCTTTGATTAACTGTAGATGTAGGGTGTTGTTTTTCCGATGTGAGTTGTGATTTACTGTAGGAAAAGGCCAAAATACCCTTCTAAATTGAATTTTTTTAAAAACTTCTCAAAATAGCAGCAAAGAAACCAGATCAGGGAACCACCGTCAGCCACCGGAATTACATCCACCTTGCCGGAAACATCAAACCAGATCCAGGGGAGCTTCACTTAAACATAAAACTTAGAAAAAAAATTACAAACATATGAACAATCAAATAAAATAGTTAATCTATTGTTGACTGTTAAGAATTAATTAGTATTAAGTTTGTTATGCTAATTGTATTATTTAGAAGAGTCTAGAATTGTTTCCTGTACGTTTTATTCTTTCTGTAGATTCTTCTCTCTGCTGTTTGTTATAAGTATTCTGTTAGCATTGTACAGTTGTACTCTCTGTATTGGTTGACACCTTCTATAAATACAAAGCTACAGGACCCCCATACGTTGAGGTCACTGTGATTCTTTTATCTTCAGCCTGATTGTTATCTTGGTATCAAAGCTGAGGATCCTTTTCTTCACAGTTTTTCCTTTCCTTTCGTTATGTCTACTTCTACTACACCTTCCGGTGACACTGTGTCTCAGGCGTCTGCCATACCCACTAATATCACCGTCACCAATGTTTCCAAAACAAACTCTTATGTTCAATTCCTTTAACCAAGTGAATTTGGTCAAGCTGGATCGAAACAATTATCTTTTATGGGAATCGATTGTTCTTCCGATAGTTGAAGTCAACCGATTAGAGAATCATCTCGACCCTTCTTTTCAACCTCCTCCTCGTCTCCTCACAGATGCTGCTGTGATGAAGACAAATCCAGACTTCGAAGAATGGCGTGCCACTGATCGTCTTCTCGTTGGATGGCTCCATAACACAATGAGCACTGAAGTTGGTACCCAACTGCTCCATTGTCAAACAGCAAAGGATATTTGGACCGAAGCATGGTCACTTGCCGGAGCCTCCACTTAAGCAAGAGTAATGGTGTATAAGTCTGATCTGCATTGCACCAGGAAAGGAGGAATGAAGATGGATGAGTTCCTTAACAAGATGAAAACAATTTCTGACCAGCTCGCTCTCGCTGGAGCTCCTTTACCTCACGATGAACTCATTATTCATACATTGAATGGTCTGGATGATGAATACAATGCCGTCGTGGTCAAATTGCTTGATCAAACAAATCTATCCTGGGTAGATATCTAAGCTCATCTTCTTACTTTTGAAAGTAGATTGGAGCAACTCAATCAGTTTACTAGTCTCAGTCTTAAACCTACTGCGAATCTGATGCACTCTGGTGGTAACTCTCGTCCTTCCTGGAATCATTCTGATGCCTCCCGAGGTGGCTCGCGTGGTGCTCGGGGCAACCGAGGATCATCTAGGAGCAATTTCAGGGGTCGTGGTGGTCATTCCTCTCACGGTCGAAGCATTCGCAGTCGTTTTTACTGCACTTTTTGTAAACGTCATGGTCACGATCTCAATCACTGCTATTATGCTAATGATGATGATGATGGTCAAGCCAACTATGCCTCCATGGGAGATGTAGCAGATCCAGCGTGGTATCTTGATAGCGGAGCTAACTATCACGTTACTCCCTCACCTGACTATATTGACCATTCTTCTCCAGTTGGTAAGTTTAATATTCGTACATGTACTGGTGAACGAACATCTGTTAGTGCTATTGGTTCAAAGTGTTTTTCTCCTCATATTCGCCTTAATAATGTTTTGGTGGTCCCATCTTCTACTAAAAAAATGTTAAGTGTGTCTCAGTTGGTCAATGATAATCCTGTTACTGTCGAGTTTGATGATTGTGGCTGCTATGTGAAGGATCGAAAGATAGGGCACCTTCTGATGTGCGGGACACCAAAACAGGGGCTGCATCCAGTGACAAGTAGTGGCTCACGACGAAAGCATGCTGATCATCCCCTACAAGCCTTTTTTTAATTTTGCTTCCATGTCTCATGATCCTGTTATATGGCATCAGAAATTAGGACATCCTTCCTCCAAAGTGCTTAGTCACATTTTAAATAAATGTAATATCAAGTTTAATGTCACTGAACTTGATTTTTGTCAAGCTTGCCAGTATGGAAAATCTAAATTTCTTCCTTTTGCTTCATCACATTCTCGTGCTCTTGTTCCTTTGGCTCTTATTCATACAAATTTCTGGGGACCTGCCCTTGTTCAATCCACGTCTGGTCATCGTTATTATATTAACTTTGTTGATGATCATAGTAGATTTACCTGGATATATCCGCTGAAACATAAAGGCGAGGCCATCAGTGCCTTTAATCATTATAAAGCACTTGTTGAAAATCAATTCAATGCTAAAATTAAGGCTATTCAATGTGACATGGGGACTGAATTTAAACCTTTCACTCAGATTGCTACCTCGTGTGGTATTCAGATGCGTTATACCTGTCCATATACCTCTCAGCAAAACATCAGAGCAGAGCGAAAACATAGGCATATTGTTGAAACTGGATTAACTTTACTGGCTCAAGCAAAAATACCAATCCATTATTGGGTAGAAGCTTTTCAGACTGCTATTTTTCTCATTAATAGAATGCCAACACCAGTTCTGAATAATTCAACACCTCTATTTCAGCTATTTCGAACAGAACCTAACTACAAAATGCTCCAACCTTTTGGCTGTGCGTGTTATCCTTGCCTCAAGCCTTACAACAATCATAAGTTCTCTTTCCACAGTCAACAGTGTGTCTTCATCGGCTATGCATCTCAACAAAAAGGCTTTCGGTGTCTCAGTCCTTCTGGCCGTGTTTATATATCTCGGCATGTGGTATTTAATCCTCAGGTTTTTCCTTTTGCAAATGGTTTTTTTCACTGCCGATCTTCTGTTACCAATTCTACAAGTTTTCCGGCTCTTATCACTCCGTCAATGGTTTCCTCTGGGTTCTCGACTCCGTCAAATGCTCTCTCTGATTCTTTTGAGTCTCGGGTTGATAATTCTTTTACTGGGCATTCTCTACTTCAGGACTCTGGTTCTCTGGTGACAAGTCCAGTCTCCTCTACTCAGCCCACTAACTTAGCTGAGTTGTCTTCCTCATCGAGCTTCACTGGTCCAAGTCAAACTTCAGTTGCTAATCAATCTTCAGAGGCTAATTTGCATCCAATGACCACTTGGGCCAAGGCTGGTATTCACAAGCCCAAGTATCCCTTCATTGGGCTTTTACAATCAGAATCCAGCTCTTCTTTAAAACGCATAGCTAAACCCTCCACAGTACATCAAGCTCTTTCCTCTCTCGACTGGAGAACAGCCATGGTCGACGAATTCTCTGCGCTTCAACGCAATCGGACTTGGCGTCTTGTTCCTTACGACGGTACCTAGAAAGTAATTGACTGCCATTGGGTCTTCAAGAACAAGTTTCTTTCGAATGGCTCTCTTCACAAATGAAAGGCTCGCTTGGTCACCAAGGGCTTTCAACAATCTCCAGGTATTGATTATCACGAAACTTTTAGCCCCGTTGTGAAATCTACTACCATCCGAACAGTTCTCACAGTTGCAACTACATTCGATTGGAAGGTTAGGCAATTAGACATTAATAATGCGTTTTTAAATTGTTTTCTCCATGAGGATGTCTATATGCGGCAACCAGAGGGGTTTGTAGATAGCTCTCGACCACACCATATTTGCAAATTGGATAAAGCAATTTACGGGCTGAAGCAAGCACCGCGTGCCTGGTATGATCGATTGTGTCTTATTTTACTTTAGTGGGGATTTCTTAATACCAAGAGTGATAGTTCACTGTTTGTGCTGAAAAAGAATAATCTGCTTGTTTATGTTCTCGTCTATGTCGATGATATCTTAATTACTGGAAATAATGGCACGTATCTGAGTTCCTTTGTTACTAAATTGCATAATCTGTTCTCTCTCAAAGACCTTGGTTCCCTGCATTATTTCTTGGGTATTGAAGTTTTTCGTGATTCCTCTAGCATCTATTTGAATCAAGGGAAATATGTTTTAGATCTTCTTAGAAAGTTCAATATGCTGGATGTAGCACCTATGCCTACACCAATGGTCTCTGGACGTCAGTTTTCAATTTCTGATGGAACACCTTTGCCTAATCCCACTGTGTTTCGACAAGCCATAGGGGCACTACAATATCTCACAACTACCAGACCAGATATAGCCTTCCCTGTGAATAAACTTAGTCAGTTTCTTTCCCAACCAACTGATATTCATTTCAAAGCTATTAAACGAATCTTTAAATATCTTAAAGGAACTTTTCAGTACAGCCTACACATTAAACCTTCTCATGGTTTGAATCTGACTGGTTTTTCTGATGCTTATTGGGCAACTAATGTTGATGATCGTAAATCTATGTTTGGTATTGGTGTGTACTTAGGTGGAACTCTAGTATCTTGGTCTTCTCGAAAACAGTGAGTAGTATCTCGTTCAAGTGCTGAATCTGAGTATCATTCATTGGCTGATACATCAGCTGAAATTACATGGTTATGTTCTCTGTTTTCTGAACTTGGCTTAAAATGTAAGAGACCATCGGTAATCTGGTGTGATAACATTAGTGCAAAAGCATTAGCATCCAATCCTGTTCAACGTGCTCGATCTAAGCATATTGAACTTGATATCCATTTTGTAAGGGATAAAGTTTTGGCTCGACAGCTTCAAATTCGATATATTCCTTCCTCCCAACAAATTGCAGATGGTTTTACAAAGGCTCTAGCTCATCCTTATTTCTCTGATTTTAGAAGCAAGCTTGGAGTAGTTGTTACCCCTTCGGCCCTTCTCGCTTGAGGGGGAATGTTAAGAATTAATTAGTATTAAGTTTGTTATGCTAATTGTATTATTTAGAAGAGTCTAGAATTGTTTCCTATACGTTTTATTCTTTCGTAGATTCTTCTCTCTGCTGTTTAATTTGTTATAAGAATTTTGTTAGCATTGTACAGTTGTACTCTCTATATTGGTTGACACCTTCTATAAATACAAAGCTACAGGACCCCCATACGTTGAGGTCACTGTGATTCTTTTATCTTCAGCCTGATTGTTATCTTTGACTCTTGCTGACCAGTCACATATGAAACGAAGAAGACCAAAGCTGTATCTGGCGACCCCCATCGGTGAAATATGTGCTCCTTCTTCAGTTTTAGGGCAACGACAGCAATGGCGGGGTTTGGGTCGCGAGATCTGCAACTTCGAGATTATGGGTTGCTTGGGTCGATGAAGAAGGCGAAGAGATTTGCAGGTGTTGGCAAAGCTCGATGAAGAAAGCGACGAGAAGTACTTTGGAGGCTCGGTAGTCTGGGTCGCGCATTGTTGAAGACTTCAAGAGGTCGCCGTCAAGCTCTCGGACTCTTCAACGTCGAGATCGTGGGTTGCGTCTTTGGGTTGCCACTGCCTATTCTCTAATCTGAAAGTTCGTCTGAAGATCGCCGACGATTGGGGAAAGTCGTCGGAAGAGGTCACCATCATCGCCGTTGAGTGAGAAGGCTGAAGCAAAGAGGAGGGTAATGGATGGAAATATGGGGTGGAATTACAAAACTTGACTTTTTCTATGGAAGCCATTTTGATGAAAATGGCTGATTTGGCTTCCACGTAGAGTTGGAATTGAGCCCCAATTCCATCTTACCAAACAAGCAAATATTGTAACTAAGATGAGAAAAAGAGAGTCTAAGGATACATTTGGTTCTTATACTCCCTTTACTTTTTATTATAAAGCACCAACTAATAATTATATTTGGTCTTTTTTATAAGGCACTAGCTTGTTTCTAAAGCACATTAATTATTTTTTTTATATCCATAATTAATAAGGGTAGTGTGTGAGAGTAATAATTAATATAATATTATAGTTTAGTACAATTAGTAGAGGTAATATTGGAAGTTACTTAAATTATAGGGTAACTTTATTAACTTTAACTGTTCTTATTGGTTTGTGATAATTGGTAGTTTATGCCTTATAATAGAGACCAAAAGAAGTATACATTAAGATTCATTTTAGTCCTTAAATTTAATAAGTATATTTTTAATTCTTCAATCCTCGCATATAATAGAAAATACAGACTCATCGAATTATATTATTTTAATTTCTATTGGCTGCCACATCACATCAACTCAAATTTGTTAAACAAATTTATATTTTAATAAAAATAACAATATTGATAATACCACTTTGGTCCTATTTATAAGTCCCTTTTAACGAAAAAAATTGGTCCTATATATAAGTCATCTTTTAGGAAATAGATGAGATTGTGACAATTTTGCCCATATTAATTATACCAATGACAATAGAGAGAGAGAAGAAAGATTTAAAAGATACTCAATCATAAATAAGTGTAAAGTTGAAATTTTATCCCATAATCATATTAAGCCACCTACTTCTCTTTAGTATGTGTGTTTTAGTCAAAAGAGACTTATAAATAGGACCAGAGTGGTAAGTCTTAATCAATTTGTTTTCATTTCCTCCCTCTTCACCATTGGAAACTCTTCTATTGCCGGTAACACCTTCCTCCTCCTCCATGAATCTTCAATGACTTTCTCTACACACAACTGAGAGGGTGTCATCGGAGTTTAATGAGGAGGAAAAAGGTATTGGCGGCCACTCTTTCAAAGAAATTGGTTGAGAATATACACACATGGAGTACATAGGAAGCTTCCTTCTGCTAGCTCAACGACAAAATCTGGCCGCTCTCGCACAATGTTTAGTGCTTAACTTTTAGACCCACTATTGACTTTATCACTTTTATTTATTTTTTAAACTGCTTTCTTCTTGCCGTAATCTATTTTAGATTCCTGCCCTTAGGTACGTTTTTATATTATATTATTAACAAAATTATAAATAACAGCTCTTGCTAAAGTGTGAATATTTTGTATTAAAACTATTATTCCTTTTTGTTATCAATATTATTATATTATTATTTCTTACAAGTGATCACAACACGCGCGCACGCTTGGGCCGTGCATGCCAATCTAAGGACATGTGCACATAGTGAGACAAATAGAAATGTCCAAAATAAATTTGAAAAATCAGGAGAGACGATAAGTAGAAAGTTTAGTGAAGTATTAGATAGTTTATGTTTACCAGCGAAGGAAATTGTTAGGTCTCCAGATTTTCAATTTAAAAAAGTTCCATCATAAATTAGGGGTGATAGTAGATATTGGCTTTATTTTCAAGGATGCATAGGTGCTATAGATAGATCACATATTCCTGTCATTCCTCCTACTAATGATCAAATTCATTTTATAGGCAGAAAATGATACCCAACTGGATATTTCTTGATTGTGCTCCACTGTTGACAAATCTATTCTCATAGTATTTTTATTTTGTAAATATATTGATAGTTTAAAGGTTATTTTATAATATTTCTTTTATGATAATTTTTATTAGAAAAAGTGTTTATGACAATAATTTTGTTAAACAACTTATTTTTAATTTCAGCTTTTACGCAACTTTTAAGCTAAAAAATTTATATAATCACCAAATAGTTTTTAGCTTTTTTTTTTAAAAAAAAAAAATTTTTTTTAATTTTTAAAAGTACTTTTAACTTAAAAATAAGAGGATCCAAACGGGCTCTTAATCTTTTTATAAGGTACTTATTTTTTTTAAAAGTGCATTAATTATTATTTTTTATATATGCCCATAATTAATAAGGATAGTGAGTGAGAGTAATAATTAATATAATATTATAGATTAATGCAATTAGTAGGGGTAATATTGAAAGTTATTTAAATTTTAGGACAATTTTATTGATTTAACTGTTTTTTATTGGTTTTGAGAATTATTAGTTGATGTCTTATAATAAAGATCAGAGAGAGTAGATAAAATTATTTCGACAATACTTATATTTCGTGTAAAATTTAATCTACGACTCTAAGTTTCTGTTTGAAAAACCTTAAACCATGATTTTAAAAGCTCTTTTCGATAAGTTGAGATTATTTTTTTTTCATATACTTATCAAATAAATTGTAAAAATAGTTCTAAAAATTAAATCAAACAAAAACTAATATGATTTAAAAAAAAGTCATCCTCCTGTAATAGCAATAGCGGCCACACCGAAAGGCATAACGTGGTAATGAGTGATGAGTGGTGATAAACGGATAATGCTGCCAATAACAGGATAGTACTATAAAGAAAGTCACCTGTCAACATGATATCCTTGGTTTGGTGACAACTGTTTTTGTGACATCAGCAATAATATTCTGACAGAACAAAAAAACTCCATTTAAAATAACCAAATAAATTTTTATACAATTATTTACACTCCTCAAATTTTATTTTTACACACACTGAGTATTAAAAGTATTTATTCTTTGCAAATTGCATGCACACTATATCGGTACTCATACATTAAGGTTGTGTTTGATTTGAAGGGAGGATTCCTGATCCTGACTTTCCTTTTTAGTGTGAAAAGTCATATATGATCTTAATGTGAAATGTTTATGCAAAAAACGATACAAATTTATAATCATATCTGACTTTTCACACTAAGGAGGGAAGCTTCCATCCTTTCTCTCCCTTCAAGTCATACAAAGTGGTACATAATATATTTCAATAATACAAAGTCAATATAATAATTGTTCAAAAAAATCAATACAATAATAAATATAAATAAAAATTATACATTTATAAAAATTTTGATGATGTAACTTAGCCTAATAAACAGGAAAACAGGAGTAATGATTAATTAACTTAATATATACTCGAACTATAAAATTATGATGGGTTCATGCATTTGGACATCAATATATTGTTATTGGTCTGGTATCAAAAAAAAAAAATTGTTATTGGTCTAGTGATGATTTACAATTTTGGATTGAAAATTAAATTGGGCAGTAGAATTTTTTTATATATTTTACATTGATTTATGATGACATTGATAATTGTTGATTTATTAAAAATTATACAATTAACAGATATTAAATAATATAATTACATTGTACTATAATATAGGGAGAAACTAACATATGTAAATTTATCCAAAAATATGGAGTCAGGTCAATCCCTAAATTTTAAACTTTTTTTTTTCAATAAGAAATTTTTAAACTTCCCACAAAATAATTGTGTGGGGCCCTAAAAACATAAGATTTAATCTAATTGAAAAATTAAGTAATAACTAATTAAAAAATTTATTTTCTCCATCCCTTAACTATCAAAGACCCAGCTAAACTTCCCTTAACTATCAATTTATGGTGGAGTTAACTGGGAAAAAAATTCGAGAGCCCATAGACCACTATCTTGAGCCCTCTACAAAGGAGATACAATATTTAAGATTGAAGGTAGTATTTATTATCTTTAAACCTTGTCGCCCAATGGTAGGGGAGAGCATGTATAGGGCAGTGCGAGACTCTTGCCCATAAACACTCGAAGGATCATTGGATTTTCGGTGCATGGCCCAAATTTGATAACATTTTTGGGTAATAATAGGCGGGCGAGGAGTTTCCTTCCCTAAATGGTGATACTTTGTCACACCCTATGTGGGAAAAACAATTTTACTTATAAATGATAAACAATATCGTAAACTTCAAATGTAATTCATAATTATACACTTTAGAATATTTCAAAATAAGTCTATAACTTGAGTCTTGAAATTAAAAAGACTGTCATATGTTTTAACAAATAGTCAAATACACATACGTGAAAATTAAATAATATCCATAGTCCATTAAATACAAGGTATCATTAGTAATATAATGGACTAATGATCAAATATTCAGTGGATATATTAGAGTATTAGTAAATATATAATATAATATATTTATATTAAATTTATATAAAAAATTTTTTAATTTATATCTTGAAAATATAATAATATTATTATATCATTAATCCAAAACGACGTAGTTTTGGGATCCGGAGATAATTCTATCTCTAGGGCGGAAAAATACTTTTCCCATATATAATATTATATAAGTATATTAAATATTATATAAAAATATTTATATCAAATACAATAATATATATACTTATCGGACATGGGCAAATGGGCAGAGCAGCATACCTTGCCCGATGTCCGTCCTTGCCTGCAAAACTGCATAGCCTAATTGTGTCCAATCTTTTTCAAGCTTTTTTTTTTGGGGTTGGGTAGGACGATTTTTTGTCGGACTTGGATAGGCGCATCGGACTCTTTGGGCTTCATGCACACCCCTACCCAATGGTATGGATCCCCTACTAATAGGAGGTTGATGGTTTGATCCCGTTTATTATAATTCAGGCTATCCGTACCTTTTTGTAATTAAAAAAAAAAGTATTTGATATCTTCCACCGCCATATCAAAACTAGAGATTTTTTATGCCATATAATAATATCAAGAGAATTTGAAGATAATCTAGGTATATAGAGGGAATTTTGCTGCTAATCAATTTTTTTACCACGCGCTCTTTTTTAAAAAAAATAATGATATAATGTCTAAAACTGGAAGAACATCCTAGAAAAGTAGAAAAGTAGGGTAGTTTAAAGTTGAAGCAAAAACTTTAACATGTAACCCATGAAAGGATGAAAAATATCAACTAGGTGCATTAAATCCGGGTTTTTTTTTTTTTTTTTTCTCAAACTTCTAATAGTGTAGTATTATTACAACAGCTTTGGAACATTTATAAATTAAAACAAATAATATAAATAAATCCATCATTTCAGCATAATCACCCTTTTTATTTCCTGCATCAATTTTTTTTTCCCCCCCTCGCAAGTGCTCACACACATGTGCCACTTTTTTAGAAAGATGCATATTAGAAGAAGAATATCACGAATACTTTTTCTCATGTTGAATGCTTTGGAACTTGAAAGTCCAGAAATGGGCACTCAAACCCACAGCTTACCGATCAGCTTTTATATTTTTTATAATAAGAGTCCTTTGATTTGATCAACTATAATTTGATATTTGTATTTTAATCACTCATACATTAAAGTTATACAGTTACTAATTTGAAGGGATTTAAAAAATTAATTAAGCTTGTTATTATTCATAAAAAATGGGTTGGTTTCTTGAAGCACCTTTTCTAATTATTTGCATGACAAATTAATAAAAACTCCCTTAATATGTAGTATAGTGAATATGGGGGCTTAGAAAAAAATAGGACACAACTCTCAAGTCAAATTCTCTAATAAACATTTGTTATTTTGCTATTGGTTGGTGTTAAAATGCGCACTTCCACTTGTAAATTCACCTGTAATTACTTCTATTTTTGTGTGTGTACAAGCTCTTATAATATAAATGATGATTTATAAATTTTTATTTATTTAATTTTATATTTTATATAGATAAATTTTTATATGAAAACGTATTATTTTACTATTGCTTAATTTTAAAATGTACAGGTACACTTGTAACCTCACACAAGAATTTAACCTAATAAATATAAGCAATTTGATTTAAATTTTGTACAGAAAAGCATTCATTATAGTCCTATATAAATATTTTACAGAATTTACAATGGCTTACATATAAAAAAAATGGGTAAGAAATATGATTATTTTTCTAAATATATTTTTAATTACAGGATGATGGGGAGGAGAGAATGTCTGTGAAAAAGGTTGGGAGGTGAGAAAAAGTGAAAGAAATAAGTAATTAATTAGAATGAAAATTAAAAATTGATTTAAATTTTAGACAACAATAGAGTAGGATATCTGATCCTAATTATAAGACAATATATGAGAGTTTATTTTATTCTTAATTATAGGACAATATTCCATTTTTTATTAATTTCTTCTTAAAATACTTCTATTGATATGAATGAGAGATTATATGAAATCAATAACATAATTGGAGTGTAAAATTTATATAATGACATTTTAGAATAACTAATAATTAAGATTCGAAGAGTATGAATTTAGGAAATAAAATCGATTAAAATGTAAACCCATATTCTAATTTAGGATGGGAGAGAAGTTAATTACAAGTAATTTATATAATAAAAAATTAATAAAGCAAAGGCTTTGTGTCAGATCAGAAGCACGTAGGTAGGAGTAGGTCGCGTGTCAATTAGTATATTTGACACTAGTTCAGAACACGAAGAGTCCGTGAGTTTGGGCTTTACAGAAAGGGCTTTCCCGTAATATTATCCAATTAGGAAGGGTAATATAGTCAGAATATATAACATCAACTATTCAACCCGACAGCAACCACATAAAAAAAATAAAAAAAAAAAGATAAAAATGGCTCTCTAAACGTGCCTGACTCGCTGCATATATGCTTTGGCCAACGTGTCCATCTATCTTTTCTCTCTTGCCTTCTTACCAAGCAATAAGTGAACCTACTTATCACCTTTTCGTATATAAGTACGTTCACCTGTCACTCATTTCGAAAAAAGCAAGAACGAGTCATTTCTCTCTCCCTTTCGGGCTTCTTCTTCCATCTTTTTCTTTTTTTCGGCAGCTTTTTCTTCTTCTCCTTCTCCCGTCTTCGTTCAACCACCAGCAATGGAACTGTAAACCCTAGAAACCACCTCGCCACTTGCTGCTGTGCGTTTTCAACCTTAGATTCCCACCGCACTTTGCCTCCAGAAGCTCGGGCGGCGGAGAAGCCGTCGTTCGGCGCTGGATTCATAAAGGAATACATTAAAGTTCAAGTTTTTCAAGCTCTTTCCGGCGGTTTTTTCCTTTGCCTTCAATTCAAACCCTAACTAGTAAATCTTCGCATCCTCGTTATAATCCGTCAATTCACTCCAGTCTCTTCTAATTTGGTTGCGTTCGGCGGAAAAAATGTCGTCTCTGAGCCGGGAATTGGTGTTTTTGATTCTTCAATTTCTCGAGGAGGAGAAATTCAAGGAGGCTGTGCATAAGTAAAGCCCTTTTCCATGCTCTTCTACTTTTTGTGTCGGTTTTTTTTTTTAAATGTTTTTTTGCTTGCCGTGAATTGAAAATGTATGTGTTGGAGTTTAGGCTAGAGCAGGAATCAGGCTTTTTCTTCAATATGAAATATTTTGAAGAGAAGGCCCTGGCTGGAGAGTGGGACGAGGTTGAGAAATACCTTTCTGGATTTACCAAAGTGGATGACAACAGATACTCCATGAAAATATTCTTTGAAATTAGAAAGCAGAAGTATCTTGAGGCTCTGGACAGGTATTTTGATTTCTTGACTCTCCATATGTGCATTCGATTGTAGTATTTTGAATTGCACTTTTTATGCTGATTAACTGTTGCTGATGATTATCAGTACATACTCCCGTGGCTTTCCTTTCTTTTCTTTCTTAAATTTTTATAATCTGTGCTCAGGCATGACAAACCGAGGGCTGTTGAGATTTTGGTGAAGGATCTAAAAGTTTTTTCAACATTTAATGAAGACTTGTACAAAGAAATTACTCAACTTTTAACACTTGACAACTTCAGGTAATTTAGTTTTGTTTTCACTAATAATTTGCATAAAGGTATAAAATGAGCGCAAGAGGCATTAAGATTACATGCTCTGAAATCTGGGATTTGATTTGCTGCAGGGAAAATGAACAGTTATCAAAGTACGGTGATACCAAATCAGCGAGAAGCATAATGCTGTTAGAACTTAAAAAATTGATAGAAGCAAATCCCCTCTTCCGAGATAAGCTTATATTTCCCACCTTGAAGGCATCAAGGTTGCGAACTTTGATTAATCAAAGGTAACAAATGTGTATTTATCTTCAAATTGTTATGGGTTTTATATATTTGTTCATTCTTTTCACATATTGTTTTAACTCTATATGCTAAAGCAGTTGACATTTCTATCCTTTAATGACTTCTGTAATTATTTGTAAGTTAAGTAAATGTTTCTTCATAGTTAAGTCTCATTGATGTTTGCTATTCAGTTTGAATTGGCAGCACCAGCTGTGCAAAAACCCAAGACCAAATCCAGACATAAAAACTTTATTCACAGATCACGCTTGTTCACCCCCAAATGGAGCACGAGCACCTACTCCTGTAACTTTTCCTGTTGCAGCTGTTGCAAAGCCTTCTACTTATGCTCCGCTTGGAGCACATGGTGGAGTATGATCTTGGCCTTTCTGGTGTTTGAAAATTATTGCTAACACCATTTGTTATCACAAGTTTTAATTTTTAATTTCTATCTGTTACTTATGTGCAGCCATTTCCTCCAGCCCCACCAACTGCCAATGCTAATGCTTTAGCAGGATGGATGGTGAATGCAAACCCTTCTTCATCTGTTCAATCATCTGTGGTTGCTTCATCATTGCCTGGTCCTCCCAATCAAGGTATTTTTGGTTATTTTGAAGTTAAGAAATCTGGTTCTCTTGCTGGGGCAAAAAACATCTGGAGTAGAGATCATTAGAGACCTGGATGCAGTCCTTACCTTTGCCCTTCATCTTATAGTAATCAAATAGCTGAAGAACTAATGAAGTTTTTTGTTAGGGAAATTATAGAAATAAGGGAGAGAGACGAGAGACAAACAGAACAGAGGGATTGAGAAGAGAATTTGAGTGATGCTCATTCATTCATCATAACAAGCATACAAAACAATGAATAGGCATATGCCTTATATAGGCAATACTAAACCTACTAATCCTAACTAACTACTATTAGTTACTAACAACTAACTAACTAACTAATCCCTTCCTAACTAACCAACCTAATTAATTCTTTACACTTTACATATCAATACCCCTCCCCCAAAACATCCTTACCCTCAAGGATGCTGAACAACAAAATACAGATATGAAATTAACAAAAATATAGACTTGAAACTTTGGAACTTCTGCTGGTTATAGAAGAAAACTAGTACTAGAACTGCTGCACACTTCACTTCTTTTGCCCCTTCCATACGACGCGTTACCCCAAATTATTGTCCACTGAACCTTGCAGAAAATCAGAATCCAACAGCATTTTAATTAATTCTCCCTTGTACCACATTATAATGAACAAATGGGTAGGGAGAAACTGAGTGATTAAAGCCCAGCTGAGAATTCCCTTCATTATCGGGCTTATGCAGAAGATATTGGCCCCTTTAGTTGGCCAGTGGACCCATGAATCAATAGTGGACAACAGCTGGCTTCCACTCATGACATCACACATGCAATAACCACTTGAAATGCAAGACATCTGTCCTTCACCCATAGAAACAGCTGATGCATTTGACTTTTCAGCATGATAAACATACAGCCACGTACCCTCTAAATCTTGCCACTCAGCTTCTTCAAATATTTTTGTCTTTGAAGCACAACTATTATTTTCGACTAGCAAGGAATCAAGAATTGGCGAGATACCATCGAACTCAAACAGCAGCGATGACACGAGAGGACTCGACGGCGGAATGAGAATCGGTGTCGAAAGCGCTGAAACTGAAGTCTTCTTGTGCGACACCTCTAGAAAATTTCTGGGAGCGTTGAAAGTCGAACACCTATCAGTACCCAGCATGTCATTCGTCACTTCCCTACTGCATGTGGCAGGTGAGAAGCCTTGGAAACCTCCAATAGAGTCGACGAGGGAAGAGCCATCACTTCCGTGAACGACCTGGCCCTCGAGATTACTGTCGAACGCACACGCTGGACCTTTCTTGGTGTCTTCTTGATCAAGTTTTTCCTCCCGCCACAAATTCCGTACCTCTGCCACATCTGTTTTCACGGGCTGAAGTTCTTGTACAAGGGACAACATCTGCTCAACCTTCATCATCATACTCTGAAGACGTTCTTCCATGCTTCTTGGAAGGAATGGAGAAGTTGATGTAGCCATTGAATAATAGGATTTTTTTTTTTTTTTTTTTTTTTTTTTTTTTTTTCTTTTGGAATCTGTTACAGAATTAATATTCTGAATTCCCTTGAACCAGCCAGACCCCAAGAACAGCGACAGTAAACCAGACCCAATTTCTTTTCCTTCTGCGTCTCAGCACAGAACAGGGGCTGATGAAAACGGAGCCAATTGTCTTTTCTTTCGTTTCCCAGAATAGAACCGAAAGTGAGGAGAACCGAACCACTTTTTCTTCTTCTTTCTTTTCTCAAAACAGAATAGAAAAGATCATAACAGAACAGAGTAGAACAGAATACTTCTTTCTTTCCTTTTTTTCTTTTTCTTTGAACATGGGCACGTCAATCTGGTAGGTGTTTTTTTGGAGTTTTCTGCTGACTCAAATGTCGAACTGAACCATTAGGTTCACGTTGCACTTGGTCAATTGGTTATCTCCTGATCAGAACTGAGCCGTGAGAGAAGAGAAGAATGACTCTGGACTGATTCAAGAACTATAGAGATCACAGCGGGGGAGCCGAGGATGACTCGCTCTGATACCACTGTTAGGGAAATTATAGAAATAAGGGAGAGAGACGAGAGACACACAGAACAGAGGGATTGAGAAGAGAATTTGGGTGATGCTCATTCATTCATCATAACAAGCATAGAGATACAATGAATAGACATATGCCTTATATAGGCAATACTAAACCTACTAATCCCAACTAACTACTATTAGTTACTAACAACTAACTAACTAACTAATCCCTTCCTAACTAACCAACCTAATTAATTCTTTACACAGTCTGAATAGATACTTTTGAATATTATCCGTATCCTTTATCATGCTCATGTTCATTCAATTTCTTGCAGTCTCTGTCTTGAAGCATTCAAGAACACCTTCTAATGCTCTTGGAATGATGGACTATCAACATAATGATCATGAGCAAATAATGAAACGGTTGCGGTCAGCACAATCTGTTGATGAGGTATTCACATCATAGACATGGCTGTAACGCTTGTTTTCTTTTCTATGTTGCTAAATGCTTTTCTAATACTGCAGGTCACGTATCCGGCACCAGCCCAACAAGCCTCTTGGTCAATTGATGACCTACCTAGGACTGTTTATTGTACGCTTCCTCAGGGATCAACAGTGATAACCATGGATTTTCATCCTTCCCTTCATTCACTACTTGCTGGTATGCGGAGACATATGGAGGCTGAATTCATCCATTCAATATAAATTAGATGACTCTATAGACTGACTAGGTAATATTGTTTCAAAACAGTTGGCTGCGGTAACGGTGAAATATCACTGTGGGAAGCTGGGCAGCGAGAGAGGCTGATAACAAAGCCATTCAAGATATGGGAATTAGCTGCTTGTTCTGTCTTATTTCAGGTTTACATTATATTATTTAATTGTAATATATCTCAAGTAGAAAAAACGTAAAGTCTAATAAAGAAATGAGACCTACCTTAGCAACTATTTCACTCATAAGTTTTGCCCAGGAAGGAGAGTAAGGGAGAGGGGAGAAAGTGATTAACTTTTTGGCATTGGAGACATCAGTACTAGAGATAAACCATCATATCTGGAGCCTTGTTTGGGTGGGTTTTATTAGTGGAACAAAGGAAGTTTGTAATATTACTTGTAAATTGCAATTAGCTTAGTATAATTAAAAAATAGAGACAGAAAAATTATATCTAGGGGACTCCTAGGATGCTCAAACTAGAGTGTCCAAATATTTTTCATTAGTGCCTGCTGACAATTAGCCTGATTTTCAAGTTCATATATCCCTTTTCCTCCTGCATTAGTTCTTCCCTCTTATCAGTGTACATAGTGAAATTTTTGGATCACCAAAGAGTATAGCTTGCCTCTCACTCTACCTCTCCCTTTCCCAGTTTCTGTAGTAAATTAAATTATATATATCATAAATGCTAGAATTTTTCCCAAATAAATGCCTCAATCTAGTGATAGAGACTCCTTTCAGGCTGCAATTGTGAAGGACTCAACTATATCTGTTAGCCGTGTGTCATGGAGTCCAGATGGCAATTTTCTTGGTATGTGAAATTTTGAAACGTGATTTAGTTTTGTTGCTTTTTTTTTTTTTTTTTCCTCTTAATTAATTTTTTTTTTTCAGGGGTTGCTTTCACAAAACATTTGGTTCATTTATATGCTTATCAAGGGCCTAATGATCTAAGGCAGCATTTGGAGGCATGTTCTGGTTACTCATGACCTAATTATCAAGGGTTTTTTTATTGCATGAATTTCATATTTATTTATAGTTGCTTGCTGATGTTGCTGCTTGATCACAGATTGATGCTCATACTGGTGGTGTGTATGACTTGGCATTTTCTTACCCCAACAAACAGCTATGTATGGTAACTTGTGGTGATGATAAGCTGATAAAGGTAAGAAAAAATCGCCTTCTACTTTGTGTTAAGTTTTCTGCTTAGATGTATACTGAATTATAAACCAAGTTACAGATGTGGGATTTGAGTGGCCGGAAGCTCTTTAACCTTGAAGGTCATGAAGCAACAGTTTATTCGGTTTGTCCTCATCAGAAGGAAAATATCCAGGTAAAAATATTATCCTTCTCCCATTTAGGCTTTGTTATTGTATATCCATGATAGGATATTATGGCCTTTCCATCACCAACACTGAATATTTTATTCCTTACATACTCATCAATGGTTCTGAAACGCACACAATCAGATGACTTTGTTTTGTTAATTTTCTATGCTTATGTGCTACTTCCGTTAAAGCTTAAGGCACCCATAGTTTTGTTTATTTTCTCTGTTTTTTTTTAATGAATCTTGTTCCATGTGTTGTTTTGTGGCGATTGGAAAGAAATATGTACACCTGTATAATGAAAATAATGACATTGCTTCCTAATGAAGCCTGTTGTTGAAACAATTTGTTGTTTCATGTTTCTGCAGTTTATATTTTCAACTGCTGTTGATGGAAAAATAAAGGCCTGGTTGTATGACAACCAGGGCTCCAGGGTCGATTATGATGCCCCTGGGCAGTGGTGCACCAGAATGCTTTATAGTGCTGATGGAAATAGGTAATATAATGAAGAATAATGTTGGATATGTAACCCTTTAATTAAATGCTTTCAACCCTTATGGTTTTGAATTTTGAGTTTAAGTTTCTCCCTCCTATTTTAGATTGTTTTCTTGTGGGACAAGCAAAGATGGAGATTCCTTCCTAGTTGAGTGGAATGAAACTGAAGGAGCAATAAAGAAAACATATTCTGGGTTTAGAAAGAAATCTATCGGCATAGTGCAATTTGACACAACAAAAAACCGCTTTTTAGCTGCTGGTGAAGATAACCAGATAAAGTTTTGGCATATGGATGATGTCAATGTTCTTACCAGTACAGATGCTGATGGTGGTCTTCCTGTGAGTATTGCTTGTACTGTCTACATTTTTTTATTCATTCTTAAATAGTTTTCTAACGTGGCTGGTGCCTTACCTCAGAGTCTTCCTCAGTTGAGGTTCAATAAAGAAGGAAATCTGCTTGCTGTTACTACAGCAGACAGCAGCCTGAAAATCCTTGCAAATGCTGAAGGACTCAAGTACTTAAGAGCCATTGAAGCTCGGTCTTATGACGCATCTAAACCTCCACTGGAGACTAAGGTTTTTTTTTTAGCCTTGACCTTCACTCTGTTATTCATCTATTAGTGTCCAGAACTTGATTATTTCAATTTTACTGGATCAGGCATCTGGTTCTTCTCTGGTTGCAAATATCCACCCACTCATCAATAAAGTAGAACGTGTTGACAGAAGCTCACCTGCTGGGCCTGCACCAATCCTTGTATGATAGATAAAATACCAAATGGATATTGACACTCAGTATTCTTAGTTTCTATTGATTGAAACCTGAAATGAAAACTGTGCATCCTATCTTTTTTGCAGAAAATTAAGTTAATGCAGTTTGCCCTAGAACTATGCTAGTCTAATGTGGATTATGTGTAGATTGGACTCATTTTGTTATTTGTTTCAGAATGGAGGAGACTCTTCAGCTAGAAGTATAGAGAAGCAGAGAAGTCTTGATGATGTGTCTGATAAGTCCAAGCCTTGGGAACTGAGTGAGATTGGTGATCCTTCTCAGTGTCGAACAGTTACTATGCCAGACAGTACTGATCCCACCAACAAAGTATTCCCTGGGACCTATCCTTGATTGCATAGGATGTTTTAAGTAGTTCATATCTACATTTTGTCAAGAATTTTATGATTGCTGAACCATATTCATTTGTTTCAAGGTTGCTCGTCTTCTTTACACAAATTCTGGTGCTGGCCTTCTGGCTCTTGGTTCTAAAGGGATTCAGAAACTGTGGAAATGGAGCCGTAGTGAACAGAATCCTGGGGGAAAGGTGTTGTATTCTGAAAGATCTTGATAGCATATGCCTGCATTCATATGCATTCATCTGTTACACTTGTGCATCTATATTTTTGTTATGGCTGCCACAAGTTTCTGAGCCTGTTTTGCTTGTTCTTAAAAGGCCACAGCAAGTGTTACTCCACAACATTGGCAACCAAACAGTGGTCTCCTGATGACCAACGATGTCCCAGACAATTCTGAAGAAGCAGTTCCATGCATAGCACTTTCAAAGAATGATTCTTATGTTATGTCTGCATGTGGAGGAAAAATTTCTCTGTTCAACATGATGACTTTTAAGGTAATTTGACAGTTTTTATTATTTCAATGCCTGCAGTACTGTGTTGTGGCAAGATGTATCTCAGCTTGACAATATTGTCGGGTTGCAGATTATGACGACTTTTATGCCACCTCCGCCTGCTTCAACTTTCCTTGTATTTCACCCCCAAGATAATAACATCCTCGCAATCGGAATGGAAGATTCAACTATTCATATATACAATGTCAGGGTTGATGAGGTAATTTGTTTAAGCAGTTCTTGTGATGTTTCATTTCTTTGTCAAACAGTTAGTAATGCAACTTGCTTTGCCTGTAGGTCAAATCTAAATTGAAGGGTCACCAGAAGCGCATTACTGGTTTAGCTTTCTCAAATAACTTAAATATCTTGGTTTCATCCGGTGCTGACGCTCAGGTATGTTTGACCATAATTATCATCATCGTTTTTACTCTACTATTACCCTGTAACTGCATTGTGCTTTTGTTTATTCATGGTTTTTTAGCTTTAAGCAATGACTGAACTAAACTTTCAGTGACTCGTAATTTACAATTTGATTAAATAAAGGAAAAATTTTAGTCATGTCTTGATGGATTTTCTTTTCTTGTTTTGTTTTGGTAGATTTGCTTTTGGAGCATTGACTCATGGGATAAGAAGAAATCGATATCAATCCCAATGCCTACTGGTAAGGCACCTGCTGGTGATACTCGAGTGCAATTCCACTCTGATCAAGTACACTTGCTGGTATGCCATGAGACACAGCTAGCAATATATGATGCTTCAAAAGCTGAATTAATTCGACAGGTAAATAGCTACCTCAGCTCTTTTTTTGGTCCTCATGAATATATTAATAGCTTTTTGTTTGCTTGCGTTTCAGTGGGCGCCTCAAGATACACTGTTTGGTTCCATAGCCTCCGCAACATATTCCTGTAACAGCCAACTAATTTATGCTTCTTTAACTGATGGAAATATTGGAGTTTTTGATGCTGACAGCTTGAGACTCAGATGTCTTATAGCTTCTTCTGCTTATTTACCTCAGTCATCAAACAGGTGTATACAAGATTTCACCGTCTATTGCTCTTAGTGGTCTATCTTTTCATTGGACATTTCTATTGATGACATATAAGTGATGCTAATGCTTCTTATAACTCTACAAATTTGTACACATGCTTAATATTTTTCTGGGTCGAAAACGTGCTTAAGTTTCAGGAGTCATCTGGTATATTGTTATCTTGATCCTGACATCTTGTTTGTTTGTCAAGATTTAAAATGCCTGTGTTTATTACAATGATAATCTAAGTCCTAAGATGGTGGGTCATTATAGTGTATCTTATATCCATCAAAAGCCATATGATTAGAATACATCCCAAATATGGGGATTTGTAATAGGGCGATATCCAACAAATGTGGCATAACAATGTATCAAATGTCTTATAATTGATAGGTTTCATGTTGATGATTAGGCGATAAAAGAAGTAACATTCTCTTGTTCCTTTCCTTGATTTGTTGTTTTACTCAACAAATTCTCAACTTTTTTTCTTTTTTTCCCTCTGCAGCCAAAATTTGTACCCTCATGTTGTTGCAGCACATCCACAAGAGCCAAATCAATTGGCTATTGGGCTGACAGATGGATCCATTAAGGTTTTAGAGCCGTCAGATTCTGAGGGCAGTTGGGGAGTTAGAGCACCTGTCGATAATGGGATGCCAAATGGTAGGACAACCGCCACATCACCGTCGGTCACTAACAATTCCACTTCTGAGCAGCTCCAAAGATGATGGTTTGTCTGCATAATTTTTTATTTATTCATGTATAATAGTAAAACTTTTAGGTTGACTGTTACTTATTGTTGAATCTGTGTTGGGTGAGCATAAAGATGGTTAGATAAAAGATAACATATACGTAAAATACATGTCATATCTTCTCCAGCAAACATCACATTTGATTATTGCTTCAAGTATCTTTCTCAGTTCAAGTTGCTAATGGCATCACTTACTGTGCTCCTTCTATGTTTCTTGTCTATATCAGGTTAGATACATTGTTCATGGCTCTTGAAAAATACTTGTTATATATAGTATCTTACGGATCCCTTGATTGGCGTTTAGACAAGGTTCATTGGAAACCATACCTATGCGAACTTGCGAGCGTCTCGTTCAATTTGATATGGTGGGCTACCTACTCGATCAATAGGAGCAGACTTTGCAAATCCCCTCCCGCTACCGGTATCCACACGAACAGCCTTCAACACTGACGGCAGCGTGCTAGCGTCTTCAGTATTTTTGCGTCTCACTTTTTTCGCGGCTTTTCTAATACGTCTTGCAAAATGTCCGGTAGGTTTTTCAAAACCCATTAGACGTATTATATTCAAAATTAATCCTCATTAATCTTGAAATTTGAATTTGGATTAAAATAATATATTAATTAAATCTATCAAATAGATCTAATATATTTATTTAATCCGAATTAAAAAGCCTTCGATTTAATTTATCTTTATAAATTAAATCGAGATATGATATCTATCTATTTAATTAAATCGAGATACTATATCTCAATTCAAATTAAATTAGATATATTATATTTATATTCGAAAATTAAATCGAGATACAATATCTCAATTTGTTCTAGATGTTTAATTTATCAACTAAATTAAATATAAAACAAATATTATATAATAATATTATAATCTCTATTAAATAATATTATTATATTTTCGAGTTTAATAATAATATATATATATATATTTATATAGATTAAATATAATATTCATTAAATCTTAGACATATCTAAGATATAATGAATATGACATTTACTTCGTGTTGCTATTTATTAGCATTATTTCTGACTGGCCCCATGAGATTGGTAGTGGTAATATCAGACGTACCACTTTACAAGTCGCAAGCGGCCTATAGCAAGACATTGCGATCACCCAATTCATATGGGGATCATTAATATGATACAATCTATCGCATACAACAATGTCACGCGTCCCTTTGTCACGAGTTAATTTGGTCAAGATGGGGCATGGATAATGTCAACTTCCGTTCTTGACCATTACTTTTCGATTCTTGAGTAGTCTAACAATTGAAATGGAAACTCCTTTCCATCGTAGTATGGCCATACATTTCTTAGACTCACTCATCGAGGGGCCCATTAATATCTCTCTATAAATGTAAGGGACAAATTCCATCTTGACCATTCACATTCCTCTACATGAAAACCACTGATCCCGATCAAAGCTTTTATCATCACCCGGTCAAAGGTGATTTTTGACCAGGTCAAAGACCAGCAACTCTCATGTAGGAATCCATGATGATCTTAGGTCAAAGGGCGTTGTGACGCATTTATACATGAGAAAAACTTATGATTAAATTCATGCAGCTTTCTCATAATGGGTCGGTCCAGCACCTTGTATTCTTATAAGTACCCATGACTTTGATTCGTATCTCCATACCTCATCAAAGTCATACTGATCTTATTTCATCTTTGCTCCCGCGTAGATGACCGACCAAGGACATTTAGGATAATCTATAACATATATCCAGAGATACAGTTATCACTATAAACATGCAAATGAAATTATAATTAAATGGAGAATACTTTAAATGACATTAATGTTTAAAGTACAATGACTTGCCCCTAGAACATAATTTCCAACAATATCTTCTCTAGCAAACATCACATTTGATTATTGCTTCTAGTATCTTTCTCAATTCAAGTTGCTAATGGCATCACTTAGTGTGCTCCTTCTATGTTTCTTGTCTATATCAGATTAGATACATTGTTCATGGTTCTTGAAAAATACTTTTTATATATAGTATTTTATTATATATAAGTGTGCATGATGTAATAAAAAAATGGGTTTACGATGGCGCCGACTAACTGCTATCACATTTGTAGAAACTACAAATTCCAAAGATACAATGCATTAACCCTGTAAAAGTAACTTCGTTCATACCATAATGAAGTTTTTAAATGTTGCTTTCCTTCCCTCTGTCCCACCTTTTTCCCAACCTAGAATGCTTTCTCGCATCATGTCGGAATGTAATTTTTGTATGGAAATAAAATAGGTTTTTAAAAGTTGTTGTAAATACATGTAGAAAAATATTTAATATATGCACCTGTTGTAAATGGTCACGTATTTAAAAGTTGTTGTTAATCTCATGCTTTTTTTGTTGTAAAAGGTGTTTAAATGTTGTTGTAAATATAGACGTTGTTAATATATGATTTCTGTTGTAAATGGTCAGTATTTAAAAGTTGTTGTTAATAGTTCCATTTAAAAAATATTAAAAATAATAATAATAAATGATAAAAAAGTGAAATAATTTAAATGATTTTACTTCATTTAATTTGGAGTTAAAAAAGAAAGTACGTAATTTTCCCGACTAACTGCTATCACATTTGTAGAAACTACAAATTCCAAAGATAAAATGCATTAACCCTGTAAAAGTAACTTCGTTCATACCATAATGAAGCAAGAGCGCTTTCCTTCCTTCTGTCCCACCTTTTTCCCAACCTAGAATGCTTTCTCGCATCATGTCGGGATGTGTTTTGGGAAAAGCACTAATATAGGAATTTTTTATAAAAATTGTATCCAATTAGAGCAAATAGAAAAATATTTACCAATGTGTCGACGCCACTGGCGTAAGAGATTGAGACGCCATTGACACAAAACGCCACGTAAGAGTTTGAGTGGCGTATGGTTCCATAAAAAAATATTAATAATAATAATAATATATAATAAGAATAAATGATAAAAAAGTAGAATAATTTAAAGTTTTACTTCATTTAATTTGGAGTTAAAAGAAAGAAAATATGGAGCTCAAATAACTCACTAAGAACGTCCTTTAAAAGATTATGCGGTACAATTTGGTTATAACAAAAGATTCCAATACAGGGGGATCTATATATTTGTTAAACACCAAATATTTGTATAACAACAGTATTGATTTTGGGATCTGTATAATTGTTATACAAACACTTTTACGCGGTACACTTTTTTATACAGCTTGTTGTTATACAAATATTTGGTGTATAACAAATATATAGATCCCCTGTATTGGGATCTGTTGTTATAACCAAATGTATAGTGTAATCTTTTAAAGGCGCATTCTTAATGAGTTATTTGCCCATACTTTCTTTCTTTTGACTCCAAATTAAATGAAGTAGAGCTTTAAATTATTTCATTTTTTTATCATTTATTATTATTATATTTAATATTTTTTTCATAGACGCCACTCAAATTGAGTGGCGTCTGATTCAGTGGTTCATGCCACTAGTAGCATGAAGTTGGTTGACGCCATACAGCTAAGTGGCGTTACACTTCGTGACGCCATTAATGGCGTCAACATTAGTTTGGTAATTCTTTTTCCAAGTGCTTCAATTTGGTACAATTTTTTTTTAAAAAAATTACTACTTTGGTGCTTTTCCCGTTTCAGTGCTAAGCCGATTAATAAAACTGAAGAGTTTATTACAAGTCAGTATAGTTTAGATCTAATTTGAACGGTTTAAATTAATTTTTTCTTAAAAATATTTTATGTTTACATAATATAAAATGAAGATAACATCTTTACTATTAGTTTTTTTTTTTTTTTTTTTTTTTATAAATGATTTTTCAATTTACAAATTATTAGTTAAATCTGATGGTTGAAACTATATTTAAACAGTACATATCTCACAGCCATCAGGATAACCACCAAAAGTGACTGGATAGGCGATAAAAAAAACAGAGCAACTCAAGTGATTTTATGTAATGAGTGTCCAATTTCCATGCATGCTCAAGAGACACCATCGTGTTTGGGATTTCACTTGAGATTTCTAAAAATGTTTATTTACTTAAGTTGGTTGAGATAAAACTTACTCCCTCCCGGTTAATTATAAGAGTTAGTTGACTTTTTTTGGAGAAGTTAAAAAAACTAATTAAATTAGTTTAGAGTATTTTTTTCTTCAAACTAAATAATTTGGTAATAAATTAATATATTACTACCTAGGTCATTCTAATTATATAACACTTTTATAGTGCAAATTGTACTAAAAATGTGTTCCTATAATTAAGATCGGAGGGAGTATAATCTAAGAAAATACAACATACTCATGATTAAGTAACTTATTTAGCTTCCTTAATTTTTAAAAAAAAACAACTAACTTTTATAATTAGGAGCGGAAGTAGTATCTCATATAGTTATCTAAAGATGAAAAACTACTTTTAAAGTTTTTCATCACTATTTCAAACACACAATTATACTCTGCGTCAAATTTTTAGTCAGAGAAGAGCATACCACTTTGATCCTATTTATAAGTCCCTTTTAACCAAATCACACATACCAAGGAGAGGTAGTTAGCTCAATGATTATAGGGTGAATTTTCAACTTTACTCTCATTTATGATTGGCATGCGCTTTCAACTCTTTCTTCTCTTTCTATTTTCATTGGTACAATTAATATGGGCAAAATTGTCACAATTTCATTTATTTGGTCAAAAGAGACTTATAAATAAGACCAAATTTTTTTGGCCAAAAGAATTTATGAATAGGACCAGAGTGGTAGATACGATAATGAACTTTGACCCCCCAAAAAAAAAAAAACTTTCTGATTTCCCTCTTATATGCAACTCTGGCTAGTTATCAAGAAATTAAAATAAGGCCAGAAAATCTTTTTCCCATAAAAACATCTACCTGTTAGTATTAGTTTCACTTAGCATGTTTCCCTAAAATGCATCTTGCAATTAAGTTCTGAGAGGGGAATAATTTTTCTCTTATATTTGGTTTAGATAAGAAAAAAATAAAGACAAATGCTGAAAAACTTTAAATTAAATATAGAATATATAAAACATTAAATATCTATATTGAGAAAATTCATCCAAAAAAATTAATTTCAACTAAAAATTTGATGTGTATTAAATTCCCAAAATTTAAGGTTTTAATTCATGTCTAAGCCACTGTTAAAAAGAAATTCATGTCTAAGCCCAGAATAATTTCTCAACGCACGTCTCCTCTAACCCCCTTATGCAAGGGCAATATGCACACCGTCTTCTCTTCCATCCTCGCCGTCGCTCCACTGGTTCATCATCTGAGGTGGTCTTCTGGTCAGTGTCGTCTTCTTCTTGTCCTCTTCGTTCCTTGTGACTGTCGACCACTCATGAATAGCAGAAGTATAACATATTATAAAGGATATCAAATTTAGGTACTTCTTCCTCGTCTTTACTCTTCGGTGTCAATTATGGATATGTGCTTGTCTAGATTCTTCTTCACTGTTGTTTTGTAGTTCAGTTCCAGTAAGTTTTTTTTGGGGGACTTGATGTGTGTTCCAGTTCCAGTAATTGCATTGGTAAAGCATATCTATTTCATTGTTCGCTTTGAAAAGTGAACGCACCTTTTCTCTGTTGGCTCTTGGAGAGCAATATTTCCTTTTCTGCTTGCTTATTTTTCATTTCTTATTGTAAAATCGTGCCTGGATATGGAGGAGTGATAAGATAGGTTTTATCATTAATTTATTAAGTCCATTGTGTTATGTTCTGGTGTTTAGCTCTCAAATATTTTTAATTCTTAATGCAATGACATGACACTGGATCATTATTTATGTTAGTTCATTCATCCAAATGTTTATCTTTAAACATTTTTCTTTCTTTTTTATTGTGCTTAAATATTACTCTTCCAATGTAGTCGCCCAGCTTGGTCAATGGATTGAAGGTTATTTAACTTGTTTTATATGTTTACTTGTTTAGTTTTGATTTGGAAATGCTCAAAACTGTCATCTTTAATGAATTACTTTCTGAGCCTTTTTGTTAATATGCCCAACCCGCCAAGAAAACCAAGAACAGAGAACTTAATCAATCATGTGGGTATTGTGTTGTTGGGATGTAGGCATATATGATATTTTCCCTCACCTGCATCTCTAATCTACTCATTCCCTAAGTATTCTGTTGGGGAAGCATGCGGATACTGGGAAGCATTGTACGAGAGAGGCTCATTCAAGCAATTCATCGAACTCCTTGTGCTACTGCTTTGAGTTTCATTCAAATCCATCTCAAATTCAAATTCTTATGCACTCATACAGCTGAAATTATTCCTGAAGACAATTCCAAAACCTTAGATAACCCTAAGTGCTTATCTTACAGAATTGAGAAACTCTCCAAAGGAAAATCAGTTGGGTCTGCTTTCCAGAGTTGGATGGGAGATGGGTTCCCTATTCACAGAGGGGACATTTTTCATGCCATTAACCGTCTACGGAAGCTCAAGATGAACAAACGTGCACTTGAGGTGACATCCTTTATTCCTTTGTGTTTTTTGTATCTGTGACTACTAGATTTGCAGTTGGGCTTTATCTGGTAGTTTTAGCTTTTGATTTAATTTTTCTTTGATAAGTGACGAAGTCAAGCAAAAGCCTCTCTATGATCAGTTTTATATTAATTTATTGGATTTTTGACCCATCATTTTGATACGAGAGTGAAGGGTACTTTCCCTCTTAGGAGCTTGCGTATACTGTTAATGTATGAATTGAAGTAGAATATGATAAAGCCAGTAAGAGTATTCAAATAGTGAAAGAACTTAGTTGTCTAGAAAAATGAAGAATTTACTCGTCTGGATGGATTTAAGATACTGATAAAGATAAGTGCTCCATTTTAATTTCAATGCATGGGTATTTATAGGTGATGGAATGGGTGATCAGAGAAAGACCTTACAGGCCCAGGGAACTAGATTACTCTTATCTCTTGGAATTTACAACAAAGTTTCACGGAATATCACATGGTGAGAAGCTCTTCTCTCATATTCCTCCTGAATATCATAACGAGTTGCTCTACAACAATCTAGTGATTGCATGCTTGGACAAGGGTGTGATTAGGCTTTCACTTGAGTACATGAAAAAGATGAGGGAATTATGTTATCCCATCTCACACTTGGTTTTCAACCGCCTTATAATTTTACACTCCTCACCAAGCCGCAGGAAAATGATACCAAAAATACTTGCTCAAATGAGATCTGATAAGGTTACCCCACACGTTTCCACCTACAATATTCTGATGAAAATAGAAGCTAATGAACATAATATTGAGGGTTTGGTGAAGGTCTTCAGTCAAATGAACCAAGCAAAGGTCGAACCAAATGAAATATCTTATTGCATTTTAGCTACTGCACACGCGGTGGCTAGGTTATATACTGCAGCTGAAGCATATGTTGAAGCTGTTGAGAAGTCGGCTACAGGCAAGAACTGGTCAACGTTGGATATCCTACTTATGTTGCATGGGTATTTAGGGAAGCAGAAGGAGCTAGAGTATACCTGGGGCATCATTCAAGAACAACCATTGGTTAGATCTAAAAGTTATATGTTGGCCATTGAAGCATTTGGTAGAATTGGAAATCTAAATCGAGCTGAAGAACTGTGGTTAGAAATGGAGTCAAGAAAAGGATTGAAGTCTATAGAGCAATTCAATTGCATGATGTCTGTGTTTTGCAAACATGGATTTATTGATAAAGCTACTAGACTTTACAAGCGCATGGAAGAAAATGGATGCAAACCAAATGCCATAACTTATCGTCAGCTTGCTCGTGGCTGCTTGAAAGCAGGTATAACGGAGCAAGCCTTGAAGACATTAGAGTTGGGCATGCGTTTCACAGTTAGCAAGAGAGTTAGAAGTTCAACTCCATGGTTAGAAACCACTCTTTCAATTATTGATATTTTTGCTGAGAAAGGTGATGTAAGAAATGCTGAGAGATTGTTTGAAGAACTTCACAAGGCTAGGTACTGTAGATACACATTTGTATATAATACCTTGATTAAGGCTTATCTTAAAGCCAGAATTTATGAACCAAATCTTTTGAGAAGGATGATTCTTGGAGGAGCTAGGCCAGATTCTGAAACTTATAGTCTTGTGAAACTTGCTGAGCAGTACCGACCCTGATTTTTATGTATCTTTATGCGAATTCTGTGTATCCGTTTGTTGTCTGTCTAGTGTCCACCACAAATTACTAAACCCATTCTTGGTCACTGTAAAGTGGAAGCAATAGTATCAAACAGATACCACTGCTGCAAGGGCTGCTCTTTTTGCTTGCTTTTACCTCTGAAGCTATGCTGAAAGAAAATGTTTATTCCTGGCTGGGTTTCAGCCATAAAACTAGAAAAATAGTGATGTTTTAAAGGCTCATTTTTCCCCTCCTAAAATTGCCTAGTTACAATCTCCGTCGTTTATTTTTATTTGTTTCTTTTCTATGTGGCGAATTGATATTAGAAGCTGTAATATTTTAAATTTAAGAATGCCCATGGAAGTTACCCAAACTTCCTCTACTAGGGCCTTGAATTATTAATGCCTCCATTTTCTTTTTGTGTGTCTGTGATAAAGGTACAGATACATATTGTCCAATAGATAGCAAACATCTAATCTAACTAAATGTTGAGGAAGGTAAAAGCAAAAAGATACAATTCAAAGCCTATATACTCTTTCAATAATTTATTCACCATCTTTTGATTCCATCTAGAAGCAAACCAATGGCAGAAGATTCATGCTTCTCAATCTCTTCTTTTGATACCATATCCTTTTCCCATCAAACTACCAACTCAAAAGCTTCATACTTAAAGCGGCTGTTTAGTATGAGTGAAGCGAAGGTAAAACTTTTAAGAGTTGTTTTTTTTAAAAAAAAATTAGAGAATTGTCGTTCAAATTTTTTAATTAATTTTTCTTACTCTTTTATTATACATATTCTCTTTATTAAAATTTTATAACTCCACTTCTCTAATTTTTTTAAAGTCTAACTCGTAAAAAAAAATTCTTCCTTCCAAATCATTCGTATCAAATAGCCACTAAAGTAGAATAGAGAGATTAATGCTCCTCCTTTCTACAAGTTTGCTAATTGTTCAGATCCAGCTAATGCATGCTCTGAGCTTCATCAAGCTGCTTGTCCTCTCATTTAGGTGTTTTAATTGTGTTCTAGATGTACTTGTGATCATGCTTTCATTTCTTATCTTTTGCACATCAATTGTGACTGTTTGTCGCTTTTCAATCTCACTTGCAACAATAAGGATTTGTTTCTCCTCATTCTCACTGGTAGAGGTGTAAATGGCGTCTTATGTGGTGTCCAGCAAGATATCCAAGTTGGTAGCCAAGGTGACATCGTACATGACAACCATATCATAGGTGGCACCTATAATGAACAAGATATAGTCTTTTTTTTTTTTTTTTTTTTTAGTACAAAAAAATTTACGTGAGTTGGGTCCCGGAGCTCACTGAGTCAGGGCATGCCTCTGAACTCAAAGAGCGTTTACAGAGGTACTTAAAGATCACCCACCAACAAAGTCCTGACATCGATGAGATTCAAACCCAAAACTTTATGGTTATGAGCCAAACTCCTTATCAACTGGATCAATCTTTGTTGGCAATATTGTCTGTTATCTAAGAAGATTCTAAGCAAGCCCAAGATCCTCATCATTGTTAGTTCTATATGTGTTTTGATAATAATTGACAATTGTAAATCCAAAAGATTGTTGTTGATTCAAGCCAAAGGTTTTTAATTTGAAAGTTAACTTGATTCAATAACAATAAAACTCTGTACTGATATGACTCGAGTCAAAGTTGTTTAACTCAAGTCATACCTCTCTGTGTCAAAAGCTAAAATGATCTTTGAACACAGTGACTCGAGTCAGAGTCATATGACTCGAGTTACCGCTTTGGAAAATCAATTTATAAAAAGCTTTTGACTTGAGTCAACCTTGTGTGACTTGAGTCAGATGTCTTAGCATTTTCAAAATGTATTTGTTGTTCAAAG
Organism: Acacia melanoxylon; assembly: GCA_019022615.1. Taxonomy (NCBI): domain Eukaryota; kingdom Viridiplantae; phylum Streptophyta; class Magnoliopsida; order Fabales; family Fabaceae; genus Acacia; species Acacia melanoxylon. The sequence continues at coordinate 7,966,078 of JAFJYJ010000011.1, forward strand.
ATGAAGAGTCATTTAATGACTCGAGTCATAGCCTGTTTAAAAGTTTCTCCAAGTCCAACTTTGATAACAGCTTTTGGGAAACTGATATGACTCGAGTCAAATAAGACATAACTCGAGTCAAGTGAGTTACAAAGAGCTCCAAATATATTGTTGCAAGAATGACTCGAGTTAAGTGCATGTGACTCGAGTCAAGGTTTTTGCTAAAACTCTTCTTTGATTTAAAAATGAGTCAAGCAACTCGAGTCAACAATGGATGACTCGAGTCAGACATATTAGCTTTTAATATCCCCGTTTTCGTAATATGTAAATATTTGATTATACTTTGGGTACTTCATATTATTGATTCTTACTATCTCTAACAAAGTTTAATCAGTTTGCTAATGAGTTTCAGATGATTTTAACTTGGTTTAAACACCAATTTACTCTAAAGCAAATCTGTGTCAGAATGCATTAAATGCTTAGCATAAATGAAGCACGAAAGTGGAAATTGATTTTCTGAGCAACCATAAAGCATTCCAACCATTTCCAGTTGACATTCCAACTGAGTCTTAATGGACAAATCGAATGAAAATGTCAACGAAGAATGACAGCTGACATCGGAAGAATACGAAGAGAGGAGTAACTTTCAACTTCAACGGATACATTCATTACACTCAACGGCTCATTAAATCTCTTCAACGGTCATTAATGCCATCAACTATAAAAGCCAGAAGTATTCAATTATTCAACCAATTGAAACTATGTGCATTCAATTACAGATTTAAGCATTTACTGTTTCTACTCTTAAAGACAATATCTTTAGATATTTGAATCTTCAATATTCATATATCTATTCTTTTAGAGAGTTAATTACTCCTCGATCTAATTATAAGACACAGTTGACTTTTTTGGAGAAATTAAGGATGCTAATTAAATTACTTTAGAGTATTTTTATTTTTATTTTTTTCTTCAAAGTAATTAGTTTGACTAATAAACTAATATATAATCTAAAAATACACAACATATAAAATGATTAAGTAACTTATTTAGCTTCCTTAATCTCTCCAAATAAAGTCAACTATATCTTATAATTAGGACCGGAGGTAGTATTATTTATCAATCTTTGTAAGAATCTCAAAGTATTGAGACTTTGAGATTGGGTCAATTGATTACAACTTGTAGGGGGAGTAAGTTCTAGTGAGAGAATTACTCGGAGAGTTAAAGAGTGTGTAATCTTTTGAGTTAGTAAAATCCTGGAGAGTCTGGGAACTGGATGTAGGTCAAGGATTTGGACCGAACCAGTATAAATCTCGTGTGTCTAATCTTTCTCTATCCCTCTCTATTATACTCTGTTTTTGGTAGCCAATTTCAGAGGTTTTTAGAAGAAATTTTTAAATCATCCAATTCACCCCCAATTGGTGATATTCATCTTTCAATCATGACATCTATGGCCCTATTACTATAAGCCTAGAAAATAATAAGATGTTTAAGAGGCTGGAGAAAACATTTGGGCTTCACTTTGCTTTATTAAAGGCCCATAATATAAGTATTTATGTGAGGATGCAAATAAGTCATTAACCTTTTACCAAAAAAAAAAGTCATTAACCATGCTTAAGGCTCATATGCATTCTTTTACAACCCATACAAGCTTGAGCATCTGGCAAAGCTTGAAGGCCATGAAATTGGTGTAACAGAAAGCACTAAGCCCCATGAAATTGGTGTAACATAAAACAATAAGCGCAACAAGATGATGTACCAGGCCTATGTACAGCCCAAATTGAAGAATTCACTTGAAATATGATGTGACAAACATGTGCCTTGAAATAAGAGCATAAGTGACGTCTAAGACATTTCAAGAAGCATCTAGAAGGCATCCTCATGCATTAAATTTGATTTAATTTCGTTTTCAATTGGTTTTCTTTTTTATTTGCATTAAATAAGGCCTTTGGTCAAAAAGATTGTTTCCTAATTCCTTGAGGCTTGAATGGTACTAACCAAGACAATCATTAAGGCATCGTTTAAAGCATTTATGAGAGAGTTTTAGTTTTAGAGTGTTCTATGGAGGTCTATGGCTATATATGAAGACTACGTTTTGTGTACTTGGGAGGCCGATTATAATGAATGATTTGACAAAAAAATGTTTTTTTTAAGAATAGATAATTCTCTATATAAGTTTTACTTGCATCTCCGACTATATGAAAGGCTGATTATCTTTAGTGTTTTTATGACTAGAGTTGAAAGGGAAGAAGACAACCAAAACCCTTCCTTCCCTTTCCAAAAATTCTGTCCTAAAACGTAAGGATATGTTTGGTTTGAGGGGAGAGAGTGGAAGCTAATGTTTTGGGCTAATATTAACCTAAAAGATTAGTCTCCACTCCCTATTCTCCCACTCCCTCCCCTTATATCAAATACACCCTTAAGGTCCTATTTTTGATCATCCATCGGAATGTGTCCCCAAACTTATTTTCTAGCCAATCCCCACAATCCTATCACTCACTTTGATCTAATATCTTCTTTGGTAAAAGATTACAAACACTTTTTTTTATCATAGAAGAAGATATTAGATCAAAGTGAGAATGGAAAACAAAGATAACATGAATGTTTGTTTAGTGGTTAAGCATGTGTTAAGGCCACCATAAAATCTTGTCTGGGAAGTACTCTTTCTGTTAATAATATAAGACAAATTTAACTAATTTGATTAGATTAAAAAAAGTTAATATGATATGTATTTCCTAAAATATCCTAATCATCTTCCTTAATTTCCTCATTCAATTTCTTCTTTGATTATTGTTAGGGGCACCAATAGAGGTAAATTATTAAAATATTAAAAAATATAAAAAATATGTCTTATATTTATGACTAAAATTAAGTCTTCAAATATATCTTCTATTAAGAATAGGAGGAAATATAAAGTTTCTTCTACATTTTGTTCTTATTAAATGTGATTTGGAGTCATTAACAAGTTCTAAACAAGACTTATTCCAGTTATATGAGAACGTTCATCTTATAAAAAAAATCTAGAATTTGAGAGATTCGGACATAAGTTCTTGTAATTCTAAGCTATGCTTGAGTAGACAAATTATGAGCCCATAAGATTCCTTAACCTTATGAAATAGTACTCTCTCCGTCCCTAGATGTCCCTAGATATAGAATAAAATTTATAGAATATAAACTTTATAAAATTATATATTTAAGTAATAAGTAATACTAAAAATTATAGAAAAAGTTTATGTTTAAACATTTTGTTGACAAGAAGAGAACATGAATTTAAGTAGTTGTACTTTCTTTATAAGAGAACATATCACATCCTTCTGATGAATAAAGTTTCCGAGCAAAAAACTTTTCACATATTTTCTCAAAAATTAATTTAACATAATTCTCTCAATTAGCTAATCCTAAAAATTTTTATCGAAAATTCTGCGTTTTTGTTCTGAACTTGTTCACCGGCATTAGCAAAGCTCTCCTGCAAAGCTGGACTCTTCTTTCGTCCTCCCCGAACTAAAACGACCGTCAGTAGGAGGCTGTGACTCCGCTCGCCATCTCCGACAGCTGAAGACCGCGAAAAGTCCTGCTGAAGTGCCCAAGCAGGGCATAGCCTTTCGGTTTTCACTTCATCGATTTCTTCATTCTAATACAGTGAGTTTTTTTGCCCCCTCCAGTTCTGGTTAAAAAATAATAAATGAAATGGAATGATAGTTATCTGTAATGGGTTTGAGGAAAATCTGATTTTTACCTGCTGGAGTTTAGTTTCTCACTCAGGAGGAAAGTGTTGTGTGGATGGGAATGACTAGAAATTGTTTGCTGAAATGAATTTATATTTCGGTTTTGTATTTGCTGTTTCCGTTAGATTGTTATAGCCACTAGATAATATAGATACATGACGCAATGAGGATTCTACTCCTTTTCTTGTTAATTTTATTTATTTTTCAACCACATCAGACAGTTTCTGTCAAACGTTAAACTTGATAGTCGAGGTATAATTCAGAGGTAGCTATCAAAGTTGACCAGACTTTTTTATTTGTTCGGAGGATTAGAGCTAAATTCTGAATGTGGATGCACCATGATCAGATGTAACTTCTACTTCCATTCATTAGAAAATTAGCCTTGCACTCTACATGCTCGAGAAAATTCTACAATGAGAAATCTCTTGAAAAGCATTTCTTAAGGATAATTTGATGGAAGATGACTTGCCTGATTCTGATTTAATGTACATCTTCTGACTTTTTTTAAAAAAAAAAAAAAATAAAAATTGTGGCATTTCCTTCTGAAGGCGTAAATCTCCAAAGAAATATAATGGAATAAGCAGGTGGTCAGATTCAAGAAGCGGCTGCTTTGTTAAAGGCAATGATATATTGAGAAACAAGTGAGCAAGACAAAAATGTTGGTGTTCCGGCCAAGGTGCCTTAAATATATAGAATCTTGCACGAAAACTTCTACATCGAGATGGCCTTCTACACTTCATTTTTATTGCTCGGATGCTCCTTCCAAGAAATCCAAGCTTGCTCCCCTGCAGGTTAATCATCTGCTCTTTTGCCATCACTTGTTGACAATATAATATAACGCATAAAATGTTTGAACATTTGCGATTTCATTCTGTTTCTGAGAAATACATTTGGATTTGGGTCTTCATTTGCAGGAGAGAAGAATGATAGATAGGTTCAAGATATTTGCCAAAGGAGGTGATGGTGGTAATGGTTGCTCTAGCTTTCGGCGTAGTCGCCATGATCACCAAGGCAGACCTGATGGTGCGCTTTTTAAAAAAAAAAACTATATCTATGTATTTTTTTTTTCCATTTTAATTTTGTTTCATTTTCAAATAGTCTTGCTTTCCTGCTTTTCCTTTTCTTTTTCATTTCTCACTATTCTTGTTCATGAAATACTTAATAGTTTTTCTATGCTATCCATCGTTGAATGTAATTATTTAGTTGGTAGAAATACCCTATCCCTAATATTGTCAGATTAAAGTTAAGAATTTGAGTGGAGTGAATGGAGCTCATGACGTCGCTACTTATATTTTTGTGTTTAATTGCAGGAGGAAATGGTGGAAGAGGAGGTGATGTGATTTTGGAATGCTCCCCCAAAGTTTGGGACTTCAGTGGCTTGCAGCATCACCTGGTATGCACAGATATCATTTACCAAACCTCTATGAAGTGGTCAAATTTCTAATGTTTAAAATACTAGTGATAGTTATTTCGATGAGCAGATAGCAGAGAGAGGTGGACATGGAGCATCAAAGAACATGATAGGAACCAGAGGCACTGATAAAGTAATTGATTTCACCTTATTCTTCCTGCTAATTGTTTCAAGACTATCGTTTTCATTTTTTTATGCTCTCGTGTTTTTCCCTTTTTTGCAATGCAGAATTGATGGATTCTCTCAGAAACTACATTGTTTTTTGTAGGTTGTCCATGTACCACTTGGCACTGTGCTTCATCTTGTCAAAGGTGAAATTCCTTCCACAGTGAAAATTAAAATTCAATCTTCAACAGATGCTGATCCTTGGGATATTCCTGGTGCACTTGTTGATGATCTTTCTGACCTTGGTGATGGTTCGACCCATAATGCCACGAGTGGCAAAGAGAAAGTCAAAGCAGTTCATCCTACTGGCAGCTCTTCATCAACCGATGCATCACGCAGAACTTCCAAATTGGGAACAGCGACTGAAGGAGAACAAGAGGTTCTATACAATGTAGCTGAATTAACGTATGAGGGTCAACAAATTATTATTGCTCATGGAGGAGAGGGTGGCCTGGGTAATGTTTCTGCTTCGAAAGATTCAAGGAAGTCCATGACGGTTAAGGCAGCCGGTAAAGACAAAGCATCCAATCTCGAGAATTCTGGTGATGATAGCTCATCCATTAGTGCTGGTTTGTCTGGTTCTGAGACAGTTCTCATATTAGAACTCAAGAGCATTGCTGATGTGAGCTTTGTGGGAATGCCTAATGCTGGTAAAAGCACCCTCCTTGGAGCCATATCAAGGGCTAAACCTGCTGTTGGTCATTATGCCTTCACAACCCTCAGGCCAAACTTAGGGAATCTGAACTATGACGACTTATCAATTACAGTGGCTGACATACCAGGACTCATAAAGGGTGCTCACCAAAATCGCGGTCTCGGACATGCATTTTTGCGCCATATAGAACGCACAAAGGTTCTGGCTTATGTAGTTGACTTGGCTGCTGCTTTGGATGGAAGAAAAGGAATTCCCCCATGGGAACAATTGAAAGATTTGGTTTTAGAGCTGGAGTTCCATCAGGAGGGCTTATCCGATAGGCCATCGTTGGTCGTGGCAAACAAGATTGATGAGGAAGGGGCAGAGGAAGTGTATGAAGAGTTGCAGAGAAGAGTTCAAGGTGTTCCCATATTTCCTGTTTGTGCTGTCTTAGAAGAAGGAATACCAGAGCTTAAAGCTGGCCTTAGAATACTTGTGAATGGTGAAAAGCCATGCAGGCTTTGCTTAGATCAAATTTTGTTCCATTAGATGGCTATAATTTACAAAAGGAAAAAAGAAAAAAAAAACAATCCTCCTCACAGCTATCATCATTGTTGTTGGGGGGAACCTGTCTAGAGTTTAGCATGGCCTTTGTTTTTCGGCCCCGTCCTCTTTTGGTGGCTTATGGCCTTCCTCCTCCCAACCAAAGAAGGGCAGGGTTTTTTTTTTTTTTTTTTTTTTTTTTTTTTTTTTTTTTTTTTTTTTTTTTTTTTTTTTTTTTTTTAAAAATGTTTCCATTTGGATTCATACTCTACTGGTTCTTAATATAAAGTTTATTTATCTCATTTGGAGGGATTAAGAGAGTTAAATAAATAACTTAATTACTCCCTCCGATCCTAATTATATGAACACTTTTATATTGCAATTCATACTACATAAGTATTTTTATAATTAGGATCTGAGTAGTATAACATGTGACTTGATTTTTCTAAAATATTTATTCACTACGCTAGTTTACAAGTCAGCTTAAAAGACAAATTAGTTTAAGAAAAAATGATAAATATGAAAAATAAAATGGATAAAGGCCAATTTAGGATTAAAATTCACCCTCAGATTTTAGTTTACGTTAGGTTGGGAGTATATTTTTTCCCTACGAAACTGTTATCTCAGATCTTATTTCTTTCTTGACCCGTCGTTTTGGTCGGCTGTGTTTGTCACTATAGTTTGGCGAGCATTAGCTCTGACTCGTCACAACATCACTTTCTGAACGCAAAAACAAAATGATCATGGTGTTCGATGCCAGTAGAGGCATAGCATTTATACAAGAGCAAGATTTCAAATAGAAACAGGAGAGAAAGAATCATAACTGATAATTATGTTGAAGCCTTTAGTGTTTGGCTTAAGCAGAAGCAGGTAGTAGAACATAAAACAAAAAAGCCGATCATGTAAGGTAATTTATGAATTCTGCAGCTGTAGCAATGGCTGCCCCAGTAATGGCATCTATCACAATTCTGTCTTTCTTATTGTCGCCCACTGCTGACAGAACTGCCCCTGTCACTGCACCCCCGATCATCGCATTCTTCTGTATTACATCCAAATTTCAATGAAAATAAAATGATTAAGATCAGAATCTCAGTTGCTGCTAAAAATAGAAAGTTACTACATTGATGCTTTTAAAGACAAACAAGGCACCCATAATGGATGCCTGAGTTCTGAAGGATATGGTGGTTTGCCAAAGCTAGCACGATATCATATAAGATATCAGAACTCAATAATAGAGATACTGACGATTTATAAGGATATCATGGCAGAAGAAAATATATAATATTCTCAAGTGTTGTACTATTATCTGTTTTAAATTATGGATGCTTCATAACATATAATGGATCTCTATTATTAATGGTTAAACTAGAGGTGCGTCAGAGAAGTTTGGATGTGGAGAAAACTTACCCAGTCCCTGGTGCCACGGATCCTCTCCACCCCATACTCGGTTCCAACATATAAACCAGCTGTTGTTCCTGTTGGAGTGGGGGAAAAAAAGATTCTTAGTGGCCTGAATGACTAAGACAGATTTAACATAAGTCATGCATGCAACACAAGTCTTACCCCAATATGCACCTTCTTTACACATCTTCTTCAGCTGCAATAATACTCTTCAATGAGCATAACATGTTCAATGAAATGTAAATGTATTTTACCAATGAGCTCTGGCTCAATGTTATTAGTCTTTAGGACTGAGGGATTTGAGTTTCAATCCCAAGATCAAAATAGACCAAAAATAGGTCAATGTTCCTTACTCCCTTCTTGTCTATATAAGACAAATCTCTAAAACTTTTGCTTTTTTTAAGTCTAGTGGTGCTTTCATTTTTTTCTCACCCCAACAGTTCCTTTTCAAAAGGACTAAGATCATGGACAGGTAAGACTGACTCAACCATTCTTATTTACATAATTTACAATGCTTTAAACTTGAGCCTAAAAGCACCATAATGCCTTTTAAAAAAGGAAGCCTTCGCAAAGTAAAGGAACAATCAGAACTTACTCCACATTGAAAAAAGAACTTACCATGTGCTCAAAATTGTGACCTGAAACATTTCCTGGAACAAGGGTGATATGTTAGTCTCAAAAAAGAACTAACAGGTGAATGAAATGACCCGAAACAGAGCTGGAAGTTAAAGAGAACATAATCAAGTTTCAATGAAACTGATCTGAATCTACACAACGTAAAAGAATTAGTACAGTAATACTAATTACATTACAATGTCATAAAAACAAGATATTCTCATATTCCAAATGGCAGCAACAATGTGACAAACAAATTAAGCGTTTTCGCACAATTTAAAAGATGATGTCATTTCCAAGATAAGTAAGCATCGAACTCGCGTCAGTTCATAGAAGATATCATATAGTTAAAATGACAGCCTTTAAACACCTCAATCTGGAAAATATTTCCATGAGCGAAAAAAAAGTACAGTAATGAAGAGGGATTGAGAGATGAATGACCCCTTTTGAGCATATGATAGGTATCTTCGGCAGCAGACCTAGTTGCAGCGACCTGAAGCACAGAAACAAAACGGTGAAGTTAGATTCGTCAAAATTGAAAGGCGAAAGGGGTAAGAATTGAGAAAGGGATTTTAGTATTACAGTTCCGATCTTCAAGAAACCATCGAGAGTGAGATTCAAGAATGGATTGCCCATGTCGATTGCTACGTCCACCTTCGGTGATGATACCGACCCTGAAAGTCTGCTCCAAGGCATTTTTCCCCTTTTCCGCTCTGATCACACACTCTCACTCCCACTTCCTAAGCTTCGAGGCTTGAATGGAATCTTACTTTTTGCTTATACATCGATTCTCTCGATACTTCCAAATGAAGCTTAAACTTGAAGTTGCTTAAACGCGATTAACGAAGTAATATAATTGATTATTTCATGATTCTTTCTTTTGTTTTTTTCTCCAACGGAAATATTGTGACGATTAAATGACCCATGGCCACAAGGATATATAGTGACACTAAATCCAAAAGCTTAAAAAGGCAATTTTTTTTCTTCTTCTTAATTTCACGTCTTTCCCTATAACTCCACATAAAGGCTGGTGTCTTCTTCATCTTATTCGTGATCCAAGTTCTTGGAAAATACTCCCTCCACAGTCCCTGAATATGTATATAAGATCGTTTCAACAGCATTGTTAAAAAAAAGGGTGAAAGGTCAAAAATACACATGACCTTTTCCCAGGATCGTCAAGATCACGATTTTTTAGGGGATAAAAAATACACACGCGTTATGTTTTGGGTGCAAAAATCTGTGATTAGTTGACCATCAACTTGGATGGAATCTTGACGGAGCTTGATTTGGGCGACATGACATTGAAATTAAAAAATTAGGAAAAAATTTAAAATAATTAAAAAAATTAGGAAAAAAATTCAAAACATTAGAAAAAAATAAAATAATTAGAAAAAAAAATCAAAAAGTTAGGAAATTTTTTAAAAATTCGAAAAAAAATTCAAAAAATCTAAATAATTAGGGAAAAAATAAAATAATTAGAAAAAAAATTCAGAAAATTAAAAAAAAAAATTAAATAAATATAAAAAAAATCAAATAATTAGAAAATAAAATAAAATAATTAGAAACAAATTAAAATACCTCCGCCGAGTGGGCCCCCACCACCAAGAATTTGTTGGCCGCGCCTTTATTTTAATTAATTAATTAATATTTTTTTCAATTAACGATTTACCCTAATGCATCTTCAACAACCGTACCGCCGTGTATATAGAACTCCTCCTCCAATAGCTTACCCTAGTGCATCTTCAACATGCTTACCCTAGTATTTTTGGTTATCACGCCGGGCCGGCGACCGATCGCCATTGCTTAGGGTGGTGGCCACCGGTGGCCGACGGTTTCGGTGGTGGGGCCCATCGGCGAGAGGTATTTTATTTTTTTTTTTAATTTTTTTTCTAATTATTTTAATGTTTCCCTAATTATTTGAATTTGTTCCTAATTATTTGAATTTTTTTTTTTTACCTAATTTTTGAATTTTCCCTAATTTTTGAATTTTTTTGATAATTATTAAAATTTTTAATTTTTTTTTATTTTTTTCGAATTATATTATTATTATTTTTTAAAAATTTTTTGAATTTTTTTGAATTCGTCATCGTCCACGTTCGTGTCGGACCAAATCATTAGCCACGTCGGCGATTCCATCCAAGTTGACGATCAACTAACTAGCGTGGTATTTTTGCACCCAAAATGTAACGTCGTGTGTATTTTTGATCCCCTAAAAAGGTCGTGGTCTTTGGCGATCCGAGGAAAAAGGTTATGTGTATTTTTGACCTTTACTCTTGAAAAAAAAAACTAATAAATATAATATTTTCTAAAAAAACCCCTATTTAAGAATGATAAGAGAGAAAAACAGTGACGAGAAAAGGAAAAAAGAAAATATTTAGTAAATAAATGATGTGAGAGAATATAGGAAAAATGAGTAAAAATAAATTTATTAATAAGACAAAGTTAAATAAGACCTTATAAAAGGGCAAACTCATTCAAAAAAGGGACTTTATATATGGAAACTAAGAGCTTGTTTGGTTTGAGGGGAGGGAGAACTCATTTTTTTCTCATATTTACTAAATAGTTTATGGAAAATTTTTAATATTTCAAAAATATCTCTCAACTAAATAGTTTAAAAAAAAAATCATTAATAGTAATTTGATCAATATCCTTTTTAGGGGCTCTTTCACTCTTACCCCCCTCAAACCAAACAGAACCCTTAGGAGTAGGACAACTAGTATTATGTGAAACTAGTTGAAAGATATATAGCACCAAAACGATCAAAAAATTGAAAATTTACATGAACTAAAAACGGACATATCGAATATTGTGACTCTAAATATTGATCTACAGCTCAGTGGTGCACTAGTTTTGAACCTTTTTGCAACAAAATTTTGGGCAACGAAATAGAACATATTCAAGTGTGGTTACCCTATAACGTCCTAAATTTAGGACATAGATCAACTTTTTAGAAATATTAAGAAAGTTAATTAAATTACTTTAAAATATTTATATTTATTAATTTTTTAAAAAATTATTTTGTTTAACTTACAAACTGATATATAATATAAGGATATACAATATATGATATAATTAAGTAATCTGCTTAGTTTCCTTAATCTCTAAAAAAAAGTCAAATTTGTCTCATGTTTGAACCCGAGGGAGTATCACACTACCACGCTAAACACAAGAATGCATGCTATCATAAACAGCTACTGATATATTTACAAAATGAGCTAGACTTAAGACAGAAGACCAACATGTTTTTCTTTTTTGCCAACTCAGAAGACCAACATGCTATATGTGTGTGTGCGCGCTTAATCACAGTATGATTTGGATTTACACTCATGCATATGAGAGAGTAAAATCATAAATTGTAATGGATCAAAACGTAAAGAGATGATAGGTAAGTTTAATTAGAGTTTGTGTTCACTCACTTTTGGGTGCTCGTCACACCCAAATCATCCTATCTGAACGATGAAATGAATAAAATAACGGATTAGTCATTCTTATTATTGGAGGCGTTACATTTTTTTCTTCTACAAAGAATTAAGGAATAGTCATGGTAACCATTCATGTAGATAAAACTAGTAAAATTATTGTAAATAATACAGGGGTACTACTGTATGTAACTTAAGTAAGTGATGGCATTGCTCATATTTTTATCTTAATGGAGTAATGGAGGTCTTGATTTAAAATTTTCACTTAATACTTTTTAAATAAAAGGGAAAAAGACATAAAAAGAACTTAGAAATTGCTAAATTTCAAATCGTGTATTTCCCAAAAAATAAGGTGTGAATTGCTTATCAAATTTCGTCATTCCCTTATCAACTCTTGGTAACAAACCTGATTTGAGATTTTACAATTTCAAAGTTCTTTTTTTGTCTTTTTCCCTAAATAAAAAGAATCATTAAAAAAAAGAGTTAAGAAATCATATTTATTTTATATTATGTACATACTAAAATATTTCTTTTTTAAAAAAATAAAATTAAAATTTGGACAGTCCAAATCTAATGAATTTAGCTAGCCAGCAGTGAGCATCCAAACTCATTCCCTCTAATAATCAAATTAAAAACCTGTTCACAAACAAATAATTGTTTGGGTGTTTAGTTTCACTACCATAGCAACCTATTTTTGCCTGCTTCTATATAGATACGAGTCATCATCTCACTGCAATTCTAGTTGAAGGGGTTTAGTTAAATAAGAGACTTAGCTTCGTTTTCTTGATCTGATGCTTTCCAAATTACGAGTAGTGTTATTATTGGGTTGTCTCTTTCTATCTACGCCCACTACTAGAGTTTCTTTTTGGAATGAAGTTATTGTCTCTTTATGTAGAGAATATCTTGGGATTTTTAAAATCGGAATTTACGAGATAAAGGAAAATTAATGAATATTTTAATGAAGTAAATTCATGAGATAAAACTATTATATAAAATTGTTATAATTATAGAGTAAATTGTTGAAAAAGTTACGGGAAAATCGATGAAAAGAATGACTAAAAATGATATAATGGTGATAAAAACGGTCTAGAAATATTATGATAAATGCGAAAGATCATGAAAAATTATGAGAAAAATATGGAAGTGTTATCCCTAATTATGAGAATTTAATAAATTATTTCAGAGGGAATAACATGAAGAAAAGTTTAAAAAGCATTTTAATCATAAAGTAACCTGATGGGGTAAACATTTTTAATATTTTACATAGGATATAAAATGACAATATCAGTATAGAAGTTTGAAAGATAACAATATACTGTAAATTAGTAAAGATAAATATATGAAGAAACCTGATCCTGAAAAGATCACTAAACGAAGAAATTAGGTCAGATTAAGCCCTAACGAAGGCAGGGGTAAAACGGGAATTTTTGGTAAAAAATATTATATTTTTAAAAAATGGAAAAAATTATAGAAAAATAAATAAATCTGAATTTTTAGAAGAGGGGGCCGAAATCCTTAGTATTTTTAATTAAAAAGAATTGTTTAAATAATTATAATGGTAATTAGAATAAAATAATAATATAATGCGGTGAGTCGGCTTAGAAAGGAATCGGCGAGGGAAAGTTAGAAATAAATTCTACAGGTAAACCAGAGGTAAAAGTCTTTTCAGACTGATCAAATTAAGTACAAGTGAAATTCTACACGAAGAAAGAATTTTACCGGACGTTGATTCCGCAACCGAAAACCCTAATTTCAAATAAGACGAAAAGTTGATCGGATAGAGTAGAGTCGGAGAGGCAAAGTGAGAACCTATAGAAACAATTGCGTATTTTCAAACACAGGATTAAGTTAGACAACAACCTGGACGTTTTACGATTCGGAATTATTGTCCGTAAATTGGTTCTATCGGAAGCGATTTCCAGAACCGGACGCGTTTGTCCGAATATCTTCCGACGCACCGGAGAATACCTGGATATGATCAAAAAGAGGATCAAAATAGATAATATGAAAGAGGATGAAAAGATCTTCAAAGTTACATGCTTGATTTTTGAGTTTGTGAAATCGCGAAACGGCACCGATCGGGTAGCTTTATCGGACCGGAGGCCATAAAGCAAGATGACAACTCATTCTTTGACTTTTTGGGCCAAAGAGGTCGGCACCTATGGATGGAGGGCCAAGATTGCTCCTCCCAAAACCCTAGATCCAACGGTAGAATCATTTTCGAAGACTTTTTGGAAATTCCCACTTGTCCCTATTTTTCTCTATAAATAGCAAGCTCTCTTGCTCTCATTCTTCACACCAAAATTCAGATCCTAGAGAGAGGTTCTAGAGAGAGAAGCTCTGGAAAAATTGTGCCTTAGCTCCGAGTAAGTTCTTCTCGTCCTTAGTTTTTAGTTTCCGTAGTTCTTTCGGTAGTTATAGTAGAATTGTTAGTTAGATTTAGGAAGTAGGTGATAAGATTCCTATGCTTGTTTTTAGGCCTCATTGCATTGAAAAATATGCCTAAAGAGGTAAAAACATAGTAGGGGGGTCGAGTCGTAGAAAAGTTGGAACTTTAGCGAGTTCTTTTTAAAAAGTAAGGGTAGAATTTGTTAGAATAGCCTTTAAATTTCAAGTATGATTTGGGTATCATATGGGAGGGCTATTTTAGTCATTATTTTCGAAAATCATAGTTGCGTCGAAGTTACGCGAGAATTTCGGGAAGAAAATTTGCTAGAGTAACGAAGTCTTTGGTGAAATTCCGCCGATTAGGGGTAGAAGGGCAAAATGGTAATTTTTACCTAAAAAGCCGATTATAGTGTCAAATCGCTAATAAAGGTGATATTATTCTTATAGGATATCGAATCTACGATTTTTGCCCGTTCTGTTGCCCGACGAACCGTTTGAAGTTCACGTTCTTCCGTGAAAGTACGTCTTCCGCCGGTAGTACCTAACGTTGCCAACGAAGGTACGGACGCGTACTGTAACACTAATCTTGTACATCTTAAATACTTATATGTCAATGATATGTTCGTAGACCGTTATACAGACAGTTATACGGGTTATAGTTTTGGTAACACCGTTTTGTTTTCCTAGCGTTGAGGACACGAGTAATTATCGTGGCACTGGTGAATAGTGCAGCTGTTATTGTTTACCTTATGGGGCTTTACATATTGCTTTGTGCTTATGTTTGTCGGCATAATGATCATGCATCGTTTGTATGCTTATGATATCTTGTGGTATTAGCTCTAGAAATATCATTTGTCTTGTATATTGTATTGTTTGGGTATGAGGTTAACCGTTACTCGAGATTCAATATGGTGAATTGAATCTCATTTGTAGCTTCGTGGTCGGGAGGACCACGGTTCGGGGATCGAGGCAAGTGCCGGAATAGACGTGCGGTGAAGACTATTTCTATCTTATCGTCTTACATTATTTCGTTATTCGTCATTCCGCTATTTCATTTCTAAACCTTAGGACTATTGTAATCTATACAATATTACACAATGGTTGATGTTTTGGCTATGAACTGATTACTCTTTCGCTCCAATGCTCTACTCTGATTACTCTGCTTGAAATATTTGGAAACTTTTTAAAAAAAAAAAATATTCCGCCGTTTTCAAATGGGATGTTACATTTATGGTATCAGAGCATGAAATTCTGGCAAGTATTTAACTATGTTACCACGGACAGTTTGGTGCCGAAGGCAAGGCTAGTCTACGTGGGTGTGCCATAAGTCACTGCTAATCCGGTGAGGCCCCATGGTAGACACTTACCGGCCATTCTGTTCGGATAACGGAGTTAGGTTCTTAAGCCTTTTAATTGTGAGCACATTTTTGAAAATGAGTGCGATAAGGCCATTGGTGTAATGTGTAGAGATGAACAGGGACGAAGAGCCGTCTTAGAGCCATTCTACAATTATCACGGATTACGGAGGCGTCCGCCCGGAGATCCATTCCTCCGTCGTGCCGAACCCTCAAATAACCCATCCCCACCGACTACGGAAGGAGATTCCATCGAAGAAGAGGCGATTCCTACAACGCACAACCGGATGAGCACGAGATTGAAAACCATGCTGAACCTATTATACCCCGGAGTATACAGTCACTATGAACAGTTTCCTTTGGATCCAAACCACGAGTGTACGGACCCCACAACTCCTAGTCACTATTACGGTGAGCGGAACCCTCCTATCACCCCGCTACGAGAGGACTCGAACCCGATTCTCCTAATCTCAACCCGAACGACTGGAGATTGAGGACCAAGCGATCCGGAAGCCCTACCCATTCCTCGAGTTGATGATAACTTTGACTACCCGACATTCAACTTCTTGAAGATGAGGCGGTGAACCAGAAGATTTCTACTATGTCCTGAATGATAATGACACGTTAGTCATTTTGTTGGAAAACTTTCTCATTGAAGCTACGAATCTCACTAGCACCACCCAAGGAAAATATCTTGTGTTTTTAACCCTAATCTCAAACTACCAAGCCAATAATAGGGGACATTCACCCGCATGATTGGGTTAGGACCACATTGTACTTCTTTCCCTATACCCGCTTTTGGGCAAGGATCAGTAATGAACTATTAGATGACGGACCTATCTTAAGTGTTAGCATACACCTTCGCTACGAAGAGCTTGGTTCGCCTTTACATGTAGAGGAAGAACGTCGGTACAAGGAAGCACATTTGTGGATTGTAGAAACTAGGGAGTTTAGTTTGTATCTCCAAGTACCTTTGAATATTGTAAATACGTTTGAATAAGGAGATTATACAAGTATGACTTGTATTAGTATTAGATCGACTGATATGTATAAACTTTATGAATGAATATATGTGAATATATGTTTGGTGTGCAAATTGTTTTGTCACTTTTAATATTTATATATTCTTTCATAATTGTTTAAAGGAAAAAGAATTTAAAACATGGCCAACTTGAGAGGTCTTTGGTGCACCAAGAGGAAGAGGCCGAGGCCGTGGTCGAGGCCGAGTAGGGGAAGAAGCGAGACACCTCGGGATGAACGAAACGATGAACCGAATCAACCCGGACGTGAAGAAATTGAAGAAATGCGTAGAACTCGCAAGAACAAAGAGTTCGATTGATGCTCTTACGGCAAGACAAAACCAACAAGACCAGGAGGCACAAAGGCAATTAGACGCACAACAACACGAGGATGATCGAGAAAACGAAGATAATAACAATGATGACGACGAAGGGTATGATGACAATGAAGATGATGAAAATTATGAAGAGCCTGGAAGGGTGCGAGAGATCCCAATCACAACCCAGGCATGAACAAATAGAGAGAACTACGGAAAATTGGGTAAACCGGTTCCGCAAGTTGAAACCACCTGGTTTTCCGAGGAAAGAGTGAGCTAGGCGAGGATTGGCTTTTGAGTCTTGAGAAGATTTTTGAAGTCATGGAGTGCCCTGGAAATCGGATGGCCCGGCTAGCAATATACCGGCTTGAGGGAGATGCCACGAGGTGGTGGAAAAGTGTTTCCACAACCCCGCCGATCTGTTACTTGGGAAATGTTCCTTGAACAATTCAACGAACAATACTTTCCTCCATCAACGCGGGTAATTAAAGAGGAAGAATTCCTGCGAGATCAAGCAAGGAGTGAAGAGTCATTTGACGACTACTTCGCCCGTTTTACCAACTGTCAAGGTATTCATCATACCTAAAAGTCTACAAGAATGAGAGTTTGGAAGGCTAACCGACTATTAACTTAGGATTGAAGTACGATATAAAGGTAAGGTTAGTATCTCGGCAATTTCAAGAATGGCCCAAGCGGTAGAATCGAGAATGACGGAGCGCAACTTAAAGGAACTGCGCAAGACTCGAGGCCAGGAAGGTAACAACTCAAATCGCGGTGGATCAAACCGCGGAGGTTCCTCACAGAAGAGGAAAACGCCTTGGAATGACAACCGAAGCGGGAACAAGAAGCCCTATCAACAAAATAGTTTCAAACGAGACGGGATTCCGGACGTGTCGAAATGTAAGAAGTACCATCCGGGAGCCAAGCGTGATGGGAAACAAGTACGCCCGGATGTCGAAGCACTGGACACATTAGTCGGGATTGCCTCGAGAGGACCGCGAGGCGAGACCTCGAACACCGGGCCGGATCTTTGCATTGACCAACACAGAGGCCGAGAAGTCCCCGGCGATGGTTCAAGGTACCATCTATCTCAATGGAAATCTATTGGAAGCATTGTATGACTCGGGTGCTAGTCACTCGTTTATTTCCTATGATTGTGCAAGTCGTTTAGGATTGCATGCCGTAGATTACCATTTGATCTTGTTGTAGCTACACCGTTGGGTGTAAAGTCTTTAGCCGATGCATGTATGAATTGTACCGCTAACGTGGATGGACGAGTTTCTAAAGTGGATCTCATCCGTTTACCTCTTCACGGCATTGACGTCATATTCGGGCTGAAGCGGTTTAACGGCCAACGGTGCGATGATCGTGGCAAAAAGGAGATATCATTTGCCGGAGACAAGGTTGAAGTGAGCTGAACTTTCTCTCCGCTACGTAAGGCGATCGGTGCGTGAAGCAAGGATGTCATGCTTTCATGGTATTCTTTTACGTCAAAGCGAAGCTAACCTTTCACTCCAGGACATCCCCGTGGTGAATGAATTTTCGATGTATTTCCGGAGGATCTCACCGAGTTACCTCCTATCCGAGAAGTGGAGTTCAACATTGATTTGATACACAGTACAGGATCAATATCAAAGGCGCCGTATCGAATGGCTCCTAACGAGATGCAAGAGTTGAAGAAGCGGTTGGAAGAGCTTTTGAAGAAGGGTTCATTCGACCTAGTGTTTCACCGTGGGGAGCCCCCGGTACTTTTTGTAAAGAAGAAAGATGGAAGTTTCCGAGCTGCATCGATTACGCGAGCTCAACAAAGTAAGCGTAAAAAACAAGTACCCACTTCCCCGGATTGATGATCTTTTGGATCAATTATGCGGTTCCACGGTCTTTTCAAAGATTGACTTGCGTTCGGGATACCATCGGTTGCGAGTTAAAGATGGCGATGTTCCCAAGACGGCTTTCGTAACCGGATATGGGCATTATGAATTCCTTGTGATGCCCTTCGGATTGACAAATGCACCTGCGGTATTCATGGATTACATGAACCGTATCTTCCGACAACACCTAGACCAATTTGTGGTGGTGTTTATCGACGACATTTTGATATATTCTAAGAGCAAAGAAGAGCACGAAGAACATCTGCGAAAGGTGTTAGGCATACTCAGGGAAAAACAACTTTATGCTAAGGCGAGCAAATGTGAATTTTGGCCGGAGGAAGTGAAATTTCTGGGCCATGTTATATCTAGCGGCGGAGTTGCGGTTGATCCAAGCAAGGTGGAAGCGGTTCGGACTCGGAAACGGCCGGAGACCGTGACGGAGATCCGTAGTTTTCTTGGTCAGCGGGATACTACCGCAGATTTATACGGGATTTCTCGCGTCTTGCCCTACCATTGACAAAGCTTACGAGGAAGAATCAACCCTTTGTATGGGGAGATGGCGCGAGGAGAGCTTTAAACGAGGAGAGGTTGACTACGGCACCGGTATTGATTATCCCGGATCCGATGAGACTTATGTAGTCTACGGTGATGCCGGTGGGCAAGGATTGGGTTGTGTCCTAATGCAATTGGGCGAGTGGTGGCTTATGCCTCTCGTGTTGAAACCCCACGAGTTAAATTATCCTACACACGATCTAGAGTGGCGGCTATCGTGTTCGCTTTGAAGATATGGAGGCATTACATGTACGGTGTAAGCGTAGAAGTGTTTTGTGACCACAAGAGTCTAAAATACTTGTTCGATCAACGAGAACTCAATATGAGACAACGTCGTTGGATGGAGTTGATTAAAGACTACACCCGGAGATCAAGTACCATCCGGGTAAAGCAAACGTTGTTCTTTGATGCTCTTAGTAGAAAGACGGTGCGGGTATCACACATGATGATACGGGAGCGAAAAGCTATTTGGAAGATTTCGAGACCGAATCTAACCAACCAAATCTGCATGGGTCGCACGCACCGGTGATGCCTATCTTGCTACACTTCTTGCGAGTCAAGGGAGTATGATCGAGAGATGAAGTGGAGAAAGCGCGAAACAAGATGATTGGGCAAAAGAGATACGTGAGAAGATCACTCGAGGTGAGACCCAAGACTATGATCTATCACTTAGTGGTTTGGTCGGGTATAAGCGAATCTACATACCGCCAATTGATGAATTAAAGCGGACAATAATGGATGAGGCTCATAAGAGTAAGTACACTCTACATCCAGGCATGGTCAAGATGTACCAGTATGAAATCCGAGTTTTGGTGGCCGGGATGAAGAAAGACGTAGCGGAATACGTGGCCAAATGCTTGACGTCGAGAAAGTAAAGATTGAACACCGACGACCCCCGGTCTTCTTCAAGGACTAGAGTTGCCGGAATGGAAGTGGGAGAACATAACCATGGATTTTGTGGTAGGTCTACCCAAAATCGAAACCATGATACAATTTGGGTAGTTGTTGACGGACTAACCAAGTCAAGCACACTTCATTCCCATCGGTATCCACTATTCTAGGAACGATTGGCGGGGATTTATATCAAAGAGATAGTAAGATTACATGGTGTTCCTACGAGCATTGTCTCTACGGCCGGGATACGCGGTTCAAATCCCGTTTCGGCAATCATTACATGAAGGTATGGGGACCAAGCCGAAGTTCGGTTCGGCTTATCACCCACAAACAGACGGTCAATCCGAAAGGACCATACAAACGTTTGGAGGATATCTTTGCGAGCATGTGCCCTAGATTTCAAAGGAAGTTGGGATCAACATCTTTCGCTAGCGAGTTTGCATATAATAACGGTTATCATGCTAGTATACAAATGGCCCCGTTCGAGGCATTGTATGGGCGGAAGTGTCAATCACCATTGTCGGACGGATTCGTCGAGAAGCGATTACTTGGGCCGGACATGCTTGAGCAGACCTACGAGCAGATCGCACCGATCAAGAAGAGACTCCTGCTTTGCACACGATGAGACGGAAGAGCTATGCGAGATAAGAGGAGAAGCGTTGAAGTTTGAAGTCGGAGACCATGTGTTTCCGAAGTTATCTCCGATAACAGTGTCGCGAGAACACGAAGAGAAAGAAGCTTAGTCCGCGTTACGTTGGACCAATTGAAGTATTAGCCGAGCGAGGACTGTTGCATATCAACTAGCGTTACCCCGAACCCGAGTAATCTCCATGATGTTTTTCACGTGTCACAACCGAAGAAGTACCTACCGGATCGAGATCATGTCATAAAGTACGATGATGTTGAAGTACGGCATGGTAACAACTTTGTAGTCGAGCGGAGCGAATTCTCGAACGCCAGGAGAAACGGCTTAGGACTAAAACTATCTGGATAGTGAAGGTGGTGCGGAAGGGTTTGACAGCGAGGCAACTTGGGAGACCGAGAGTGACATGAAGGAGAAGTACCCGAGTTTATGGCCCGTAGTCTAGTGAGTATAGATTAAATTTCGAGGGCGAAATTTTGTTTAAGGGAGAGAAATGTAATACCTAGGATTTTAGCAAATCTGGAATTTCGAGATAAAGGAAAATTAATGAATATTTTAATGAAGTAAATTCATGAGATAAAACTATTATATAAAATTGTTATAATTATAGAGTAAATTGTTGAAAAAGTTACGGGAAAATCGATGAACGAACGAGAATGACTAAAAATGATATAATGGTGATAAAAACGAGTCTAGAAATATTATGATAAATACTTTGAAAGATCATGAAAAATTATGAGAAAAATATGGAAGTGTTATCCCTAATTATGAGAATTTAATAAATTATTTCGGAGGGAATAACATGAAGAAAAGTTTAAAAAGCATTTCGTAATCATAAAGTAAACGATGGGGTAAACATTTTTAATATTTTACATAGGATATAAAATGACAATATCAAGTATAGAAGTTTGAAAGATAACAATATACTGTAAATTAGTAAAGATAAATATATGAAGAAACCGATCCCGAAAAGATCACTAAACGAAGAAATTAGGCCCGATTAAGCCCTAACGAAGGCAGGGGTAAAACGAGAATTTTTGGTAAAAAATATTATATTTTTAAAAAATGGAAAAAATTATAGAAAAATAAATAAATCTGAATTTTTAGAAGAGGGGGCCGAAATCCTTAGTATTTTTAATTAAAAAGAATTGTTTAAATAATTATAATGGTAATTAGAATAAAATAATAATATAATGCGGTGAGTCGAACTTATAGGCGAGGCCGAGGGAAAGTTAGAAATAAATTCTACAGGTAAACCAGAGGTAAAAGTCTTTTCGACTGATCAAATTAAGTACAAGTGAAATTCTACACGAAGAAAGAATTTACCAGTGACGTTGATTCCGCAACCGAAAACCCTAATTTCAAATAAGACGAAAAGTTGATCAGATAGAGTAGAGTCGAGAGGCAAAGTGAGAACCTATAGAAACAATTGCGTATTTTCAAACACGGGATTAAGTTAGACAACAACCGGACGTTTTACGATTCAGCGAATTATTGTCCGTAAATTGGTTCTATCTAAGCGATTTCCGTAACGGACGCGTTTGTCCGAATATCTTCCGACGCACCGGAGAATACCTGGATATGATCAAAAAGAGGATCAAAATAGATAATATGAAAGAGGATGAAAAGATCTTCAAAGTTACATGCTTGATTTTTGAGTTTCGGCGAAATCGCGAAACGGCACCGTCGGTAGCTTTATCGGATAGGAGGCCATAAAGCAAGATGACAACTCATTCTTTGACTTTTTGGGCCAAAGAGGTCGGCACCTATGGATGGAGGGCCAAGATTGCTCCTCCCAAAACCCTAGATCCAACGGCCGCCGAATCATTTCGAAGACTTTTTGGAAATTCCCACCTTGTCCCTATTTTTCTCTATAAATAGCAAGCTCTCTTGCTCTCATTCTTCACACCAAAATTCAGATCCTAGAGAGAGGTTCTAGAGAGAGAAGCTCGGAAAAATTGTGCCTTAGCTCCGAGTAAGTTCTTCCGTCCTTAGTTTTTAGTTTAGTAGTTCTTTCGGTAGTTATAGTAGAATTGTTAGTTAGATTTAGGAAGTAGGTGATAAGATTCCTATGCTTGTTTTTAGGCCTCATTGCATTGAAAAATATGCCTAAAGAGGTAAAAACATAGTAGGGTCGAGTCGCCGAAAAGTTGGAACTTTAGAGTTCTTTTTAAAAAGTAAGGGTAGAATTTGTTAGAATAGCCTTTAAATTTCAAGTATGATTTGGGTATCATATGGGAGGGCTATTTTAGTCATTATTTTCGAAAATCATAGTTGCGTCGAAGTTCGAGAATTTCGGGAAGAAAATTTGCTAGAGTAACGAAGTCTTTGGTGAAATTCCGCCGATTAGGGGTAGAAGGGCAAAATGGTAATTTTTACCTAAAAAGCCAGTTATAGTGTCAAATCGCTAATAAAGGTGATATTATTCTTATAGGATATCGAGAATCTCGATTTTTGCCGCGTTACGCGCCCGACGAATGACATTGTTTGAAGTTCACGTTCTTCCGTGAAAGTACGTCTTTCCACGGTAGTACCTAACGTTGCCAACGAAGGTACGGACGCGTCTTGTAACACTAATCTTGTACATCTTAAATACTTATATGTCAATGATATGTTCGTAGACCGTTATACGAACGGTTATACGGGTTATAGTTTTGGTAACACCGTTTTGTTTTCCTAGCGCCGAGGACACGAGTAATTATCGTGGCTTTGGTGAATAGTGCGTGTTTGTTATTGTTTACCTTATGGGGCTTTACATATTGCTTTGTGCTTATGTTTGTCGGCATAATGATCATGCATCGTTTGTATGCTTATGATATCTTGTGGTATTAGCTCTAGAAATATCGTTATGCCGTATATTGTATTGTTTGGGTATGAGGTTAACGTTACACGAGATTCAATATGGTGAATTGAATCTCATTTGTAGCTTCAGTCGGGAGGACCACGGTTCGGGGATCGAGGCAAGTGCCGGAATAGACGTGCGGTGAAGACTATTTCTATCTTATCGTCTTTCGTTATTCCGTTATTACGTCATTCCGCTATTTCATTTCTAAACCTTAGGACTATTGTAATCTATACAATATTACACAATGGTTGATGTTTTGGCTATGAATCGATTACTCTTTCGCTCCAACGCTCTACTCGATTACTACTTTTGAAATATTTGGAAACTTTTTTAAAAAAAAAAAATATTCCGCCGTTTTCAAATGGGATGTTACGAGCTTCTTATATGGCATGTGCAATCCATTCACTCACTAACATATGCATGCAAGCAGCAATTACCTCAGAATATTTGTGGCCTTATTGGGTATAAATAAGTAAATTTTTGCATGCATCTAACTAATTCATTTGACCGCTGATCTTGGTTTCTAAGATGCTTCTGGGTTGAATTTTAAAAAATTGGAGAAGCAATGTTACAAAATTTTAATAAAGAGAAGACATAAGATTAAAGAGTAAGAAAAATTAATTAAAAAGTCCTAATCCTCTTAAGGTGTAGAAGTCACTAAAGTAGATTTTGTCTTCGATCTGCTCACTTTTCCTCCCCTCCCCTCATACCAAACAAGTCCTAATTCTCTTAAGGTGAAGAAGTCACTAATTAAAGTAGATTTTGTCTCTCCTAACAAAGCATTTTTCATACATGCATATGGTCTGATTCAAACCTTGGACATCATATTTAAAAGACTCAACTCCTATCTATCAACCAACTGTGTCATACTTTATTGGTAATAATATTTAATTTACAGTAAGTTTGTCCATTGGAGTGAACAAATGCATGTGATGATGGGATTTTCTGCCTTAGAATGTGGCGGAAGAATGAGGCTACTCTAATTTGCTGTTCTTACAAGGACATGTGATTTTAATTTGGTCAACCAAAGACTCTTCCTTTAGAACATAGATACGGCTCTTGCACATGTCTCCACTGTGACCGAAAGTGACCTCCTCCTTTTCTCATTCTCCATTTCCATCAATCATTTCTCATCAGATAATTACACACGTACAATCAGCTTCAGCAAATATTGACACTGACACATATATGAGGCCAAAATTCAAAAACATACATCCATAGTATATATACATCTTGAGTTAACTTGCAGATACATATAACATTTGATAGTGTGTGTGTGTATAGGTTAAGGAATGAAGCTGATTTTGAGTATTGTCGACGTACGTGAACCTGTGTTTTACCCATTGATTTGAACAACTACATACGTACGTGTCTATATATTCATTCATTTATTCAATATGTGTGTGTGTCTATATATATATATAGGTGCATGCACTGGGGCGAACATGCATGTGACCGTTCTATATATATGTAAATAGGACATAGTGCTTTGGCTGTTCAAGCCAGCTCTCTTGTGTCTTATTCAGGCACATGAATTACGACACAACACAAATTACCATAATTAATATTATTAACTTTAATTTGAAACATATTGAGACGTCTATCTCTCTCTCTCTCTCTCTCTCTCTCTGGGTGTGCCTGATGACATGCCACTTTCCATCAACAACCAGTTTAAAAAAGGCAAAGTGATTTTAAATTTCTTGATCACTCTTTCTTGGGTGCGATCTAGAGAGAACTAACGTACTTAGGCATGGGCGAGAGATGATTCTGAGATTTGCACGTGAAAATTGTGAGACTTTGATTGGGTACGCAAGGTTTCTATACATGTTTTGCAGTACTATAAATATATATATATATATATGTATATGTGGCCCAAAAATAAAGAAAAAGGTCCTTGATTTGTATATATATTCTGAATGAAATGTGCATTGCCTTTTTCTTTCAATCATAGCATATAATAATAGTAGATTCAGTGAAGATGTGAACATATATATGGCTCATTCGGATCGATTCTAATTCTAAAGTAGTTGGACAGATCACAGCTACCCCATATATAGTGGTCTGCAAGTGCTTTTCATATTCTCTTCTTTGTGTGTGTCTCTCTCTCTCTATCTATCTATCTATATATATATATATAACTCACAATATATGTTTGTATGTAGGTTATGTTTGGAACACACTACCATTCAATTTCTGTAGTTTCTCATAAATTTTATTTTTATATTAATATATTGATAATATATAATACATTATTATTGTTGTTACTAGCTAGTACGTTCTACTCTATCCTTTGGTCTATATAATGTCAGAACTGGTTGGAATATTTGCTTTCATTAACGTAAGATGGAGTATTCAAGCACAAATTTTTTTTTTTTATAAACAATAAATTTAAGTATTTTTTTAATGTATATAAATTAGTTATTTGACTCTATATAAGTATATATTGTTAAGAGCCGGGGATAATATTAGAGAAGATTTGATGCAGTGTCATATATACGATAAGAAGGAATTCCTGATGCAAGACCAAGCGGATGAAAACGACAAAAAAGAAAAAAGGGAGTGAGCCAGGTTGTGTGTGCTCCCACTCCCCAAAAAAAGAAATAAAAAAAAAGGAAGAATTTTCTCCCCCTCATTCAGTGACGAAGCTTGAATAAATATTTGAGTTTATTAACTAATTAAAAAGAAAAAATATTTGAGGGAGCCAAATATATAAATTTTGAGGATAAACATATAAATTTTTGGGTCGAATGTATATAAGTAATATAATTTTCATTAAATATTTTTGATAGTTTTTAATTTGGGGGGCATGGCCTCTACTAGTCATTGATAAGCTCCGTCCCTGCTCTCATTTGTTTAAATATTATTTAAAAATTATATCTCAAAATAATTACTCACGACCTAATACATATTTACTTGCAACTATGTACACAAACACACACATATACCACTCTATGCCTAAATATAAGTAACTTATACGAAATTTTTTTGGTTTAAAATATAAATTTTGTAGCTAGGGTAATTAACGACTTTTTCTCAATTTTACCCCTATTTAATTTTTATTAAAAAAAGAGATGTGTGAAAATCATTTATAAGGGAGAGATACAGAAAATTAATAAGGGAAAATGTATAAAGTTTTAATTTATCAACTTATTGCATTCTTTAGTATACGGGAATATGAAACAAGTGACTTACATTTGGGCACAAATTAAAAGTGGCATGTACTTATGGAAAAAATATAGGTCAAATTTCTTATATTTTCTTAAGTCTTTATTATAAGGCATATTTATTCAATTTAATAGGATTAAAGAAATTAGTTAATATAACATGTATTTTTAAAATATCCTGGTCATAATTTCTCAATTCCTTATTCCATATTCTCTTTGATTATTATTGAAGGAACATAATATGGTTTAGTATGAAAAATTGATAAATATGTTTTATATTTAGGATAAAGATCAACTCTTTAAATATGTGTTATATTATATTATGTCAAAATCTCCAATCACACAAGTCTATGTATTCTATATATTTCATATGGATTATGTTAAATGATTATATTTTAAAAATAGATCAGATGAGAATATTTAATAACAAGATAAAATTTGGTAAGAATTAATATTCTCAATATCCATTTGAACACGTGACATGTTGGAGTAGCATCTTCCGCAGCAGCAACACATCCATCCATACTCAAAATATCGACAAAGTCATACTCTACTGCTAAAAAGACACTCTTCTCTTCGATCACTTATGAACATCACACAATATGCCGACAATCATAATGGGAGGCCCGTATTTAGTGCTAATATATTTGATGATTTAGGTATTAAAATTAAAAATGTTTTATATATTAAGAATTGAGAATATTTGTGATTAATTAATTTCTGGCAGAGGAATAGATCGAGAACCTAGAGGAATTAAAGGCTAGTAAAAATGGTAGGAATTGGATTCCCTCGGGGGAGTTTTTTCCTCGGATTTGTCAGGATCAGATTTGGACGGTCAAGATCTTATTTTTTTTATTTTTTATTTTTTTAAAAAAAAATTATTTTAATGGGTATTTAATCTAAAATAAAGATAATTTCTCAACTAATATTTTTTTAATTTTTTTTATTCAAAAAACAAAGAATTAAAAAAATAAAATTTAACTTGATTCAAATCGCCCGACGGTAGAGATATGTCAAGCTCTTGGTGAGGATAGGCACAAAAACCTATGGGCATAACGGTGACGTGGTGGGAGGGCAGGGGTGCAGATGGAATCCAGGCTGGCATGTTGGCGATGATTGGGGGTGGGTCCCACTGTTGCTCCCATCCTTTCTTGTTCACCCCACATGCCTAATGCCTCCGTTCATCTTTCATCCCGTGCACTCATCCCTTCCCCTTACCCCCTCCGACACCACCTTATCGTCTTCCACGTGTCCAGACGGGATCTCACTAGTCAATCTTTCTACTAATAATTACCCTAACTCCTTATACTCCCTCTAATTCTTATTATAAAACACCAAATAATAAGTGTATTTGATTTTTTTATAAGGTATTTCTTTGTTCCAAATAACATTTTTTTTCATGTATGTCCATAATTAATAAGGGTAGTGAGTGAGAGTAATAATTAATACCACTCTGTTCCTATTTATATTCCTTTTAACTAAATCACACATACCAAGAAAATATAGTTGGTTCAATGATTATGGAGTAAATTTTCAACTTTGTCCTCATTTTTGAATAGGTATCTTTCAACTATTTCTTCTGTTTCTATTTTTATTGGTATAATTAATATGGGTAAAATTGTCACAATCTCATTTATTACTTAAAAGATGACTTATAAATAGAACTAAAGTGGTATGATATTAGAGTTTAGTGCAATTAGTAGGGGTAATGTTGGAAATTACTTAAATTTTAGGACAACTTTATTAATTTTAACTGTTTTTATTGATTTGTGAGAATTGTTAGTTGGTGTCTTATAATAAAGACCAGAATCATTATTAATTAATAAGGATTGTTCTAACTTACCACTCTGATCCTATTTATAAGTCCCTTTTGACCAAAAAATGTGGTTCTATTCATAAATCCTTTTGCCAAATAAATGAGATTGTGACAATTTTACACATATTAATTATACCAATGAAAACAGAGAGAAAAGAAAGAGTAAAAATGTACCAAATCATAAATGAGGTAAAATTAAAAATTCATCCTATAATCATTGAGCTAACTACCTCTCTTTAGTATATATGATTTAGTAAAAAAACTTATAAATAGGATCAAAACGGTAACAAAGAACCTCGAGTTTGAAACTTGGGAAGACACTAGCGCTAGGTGATAGGGACGCGGCATGAAAAAAATAGTCAAGTGGTTATGAGCATCATCATGCTAAAATACACTCTGCTAGTTTTGGTGTCCATGTTGCGACTAATCATTATCACTCATGATGCTGCTGCTAACTATAACATTGATATCGTCATAGTAATAGTACTTTAGCTACGTACATTATATTCCACACATTTATGACAAGTTTATGTTTTTATAAAATCATTTCATGTTATATATATACTACCTCCGGTACTAATTATAAGAGTTAGTTGATTTTTTTTTTGGAGAGATTAAGGAAGCTAAATAAGTTACTTAATCATTTCATATGTTATGTTTTCTTAGATTATATATTAGTTTATTAGTCAAGCTAATTAGTTTGAAGAAAAAAAATACAAATGCAAATACTCTAAAATAATTTAATTAATTTCCTTAATTTCTCTAAAAAAGTCAACTAATTCTTATAATTAGGAGCTGGGAGAAAGTATAATAATTTAGGGGGTGAGTGGGTGACTTGATATTTCTAGGTAATTAAGTAGCCAAGTAGGGTCGAATTGGTGCTTTCACTTTGCATGCAACACAGAGCCCTATTATTTAAACATATTACGTTATTATAAATTTTATAGTAAAAGTATTTTCATTACTTGAAATTAAGGCTGTCGGCGAGAGACGTTACAGACCCAAAATAATCACATTTTGTTTACACACTGTTGGCTAGATATTGAGTATTACGAAAAAGTTATTTTAGAGTGTTGGGTGTATTAAAAATTAATTTAAAATCTACTGAAAAATATTGCGAGATGGTGGATTTTTTAAAAAACAAAATGCTCCCCTTATTTTGTCTACCCTAAAACTAAAGAGTTTTAGGTAAAAGATGAGAGGGATAGGAATACGACAGAAGCCCGCGTTTATACGCTTCATATTTCTTACGCCCTCGTTACTATTGTCTTTTGTACTGTCATGTTTCTTATTAATAATGCTTTTATTCTACTCCCACAACGTCTTTGCTTAAATAGTTGCCTCTTCTCTTGTGGCTCCTCCTTCTATCTCTCCCACTCTCTCTCCTCTGCCTCTGCTGGCCTTGGTGCCTGTTCTTGTTTTTGTCTGCCTTGTTCGCCACCATTGTCAGAGACTTCGACCAGCAACATGATAGTAAGTACGTTTCTCTTGGTTCATTTCTTTCATCCTCTTCTGGGCATTTCACAGTGAGTTCTCTTTGTTGTCTCTTCAAAGCTTCAGTCTTTGATTCAATGTGAGATTTTGGAATCATTTTGTATAGCTGTGTTTCATTGGTCTGGGTTCTCTTTTATGTTTTCCAGATAATGGAAGTTCAATTTTAATCTTTTTACTTGCTCCAGGTGTAAGGCTTCAATCAGATTGTATGATCTGTTCACTCTCTTTGACTGCATGTAATTTGTTTGAACTTCCACTTCCTATGTAATATTGCTCCAGCAAGTCTCGGTTTTTTTGCTTCTTTTCCTATTTCTTCTTAATCTTCACATTCATCGGAAAAGTCCAAATGGTGGATTAATCCTTAACAGAGAATTGCCTTGAAGCTATCTGAAACATGGCCTCAAAGAAGATTCTCTTCACCTCTGTTTGTATTCATGGGCTCACATATTCCTATGGTTATATTTATTGTATGAATGGGATATCTTCTGAGAATCAGTGGATTTGCCTTTTTAATTTCTCTTTGAACCCCCTCCCCCCCTTATTTTTTCAGGTGGCGTTGCTCTTGCTGCTGGCGTGGAGCAATGCCGTAAGAATCAATGGCGATGATGGTGGTGGTGATGGGCAATGTGATTTTAAGCCAAAACTAGACCCAAGACCGCACAGTGTTTCCATTACAGAGTTTGGTGCGGTTGGAGATGGAAAAACACTCAACACAATAGCGTTTCAGAATGCCATTTTCTACCTTAAATCATTCGCTGACAAGGGTGGAGCTCAGTTATATGTTCCACCTGGACAATGGCTCACTGGAAGCTTCAATCTTACAAGCCATCTTACTCTCTTTCTGGAGAAAGGAGCTGTCCTTATTGCATCTCAGGTAACACTTTTTGCCTCATTTATCTTTGTTTTTTTAAGAGCCATGGCTTTTATGTTGTCTGTTGATTGTACAGGTAGTTCACCTTCTTATTCTGGGGCTACTCAGAAGCTATAGAAAACAGCAATGCTTTGGAAAAAGTAATGTGTATGCGATTAATACGGTGGCAAACAAAAAAATATTTTGAGTTGTTGTGTCTGTCGAATCAATAACTCTTTTTTTCTGCATCTGGAATGGTTTTTCTATTATAATCTATCTTGGGATAAGTGACACAATAAAATAAGTAATTTAAGTGTTGCTTTTTGCTTGGTAACTTTGGTTGATATACATCAATGCTGTTTTTGAATTAGATCAAAACTTGATTAGAGTAATTTATTTTTTCAGAACTTGTGGAGACTTTTTTGTAAAGGTCAGTGGTGTAGTGCCAAAGAATAAAAGGAATAGTCAACGAACATTTCAAACACAACATTCTAGTTTTTGTCTGTTGAATTAGCAGCGCTTCAGTGATTAGAATTTTTAATCCCGTTTTCACCTGGCAATCTTCTTACTTTGTGCAGGATCCTCATCACTGGGAAGTTGTTGAACCCTTACCTTCTTATGGGCGAGGGATTGAAGTTCCTGGAGGAAGGTATCAGAGCTTGATCAATGGGCACGAGTTACATGATGTGGTCATAACAGGTTTTTTCTCCTTCAAACTTTATAAACTGTTTGACTGTTAGGTAAAGAAGGGAATGGGAAGGGAAGTACTCCAAAGAAAATGGCGTGGCGGAAAAAAATAATGGATAAGAGATGGGTAAAATATAAGTTCTCTTCCCAAATTTTCTAAATTGGGAACATGACTTATGAAGGATTTTGGAAGATTAGTTATCTTTCCTTCCTTAATCCTGCAACTTTCTGATTTGCCATTCGTCTGATTCTGGCTTTAAACTTTGTAATCTTCAACAGGTAATAATGGAACCATTGATGGCATGGGATTGGTTTGGTGGGAGCGGTTCACCTCTCATTCCTTGAACTACAGTCGTCCTCCTCTGGTTGAACTTGTAGCATCTGATTATGTGGTAGTTTCAAATCTTACATTCCTGAATGCCCCTGCGTATGGAATCCACCCTGTTTATTGCAGGTATGTTCTGTGCTTCTTTGAAAATTTAGGTAATTACTTGCTTTTGGTAGAGATAAAATTATAACTTATTTGGTCTGGTGGATGTAATGCAGCAATGTAAATATCCAAAACATCACAATCTCTGCTCCTCCAGAATCCC
This sequence comes from Acacia melanoxylon, assembly GCA_019022615.1. Taxonomy (NCBI): domain Eukaryota; kingdom Viridiplantae; phylum Streptophyta; class Magnoliopsida; order Fabales; family Fabaceae; genus Acacia; species Acacia melanoxylon. The sequence continues at coordinate 7,998,455 of JAFJYJ010000011.1, forward strand.
CTTATACTGTTGGTATAGTACCAGGTTTGCAATAACTCATTACCTTCATTTTTTTGTCCAGCCTAAAACACACTGCAGATTTATAAACACAACTGAAACCAGATATGTGTCCACACTGTGTAGACTAGAGATAGAGAGAGTCAAATAGCTAAGCTAACGATTGGCCATTTGATGTTTTCAGATTCTTCAGATAATGTTTGCATAGAGGATTGTACCATTACCGCGGGTTATGATGCAATTGCGCTCAAAAGTGGGTGGGATGAGTATGGCATTGCATATGGTAGGCCCACAAAAAATGTGCACATCAGAAGGGTGCATGTTAGAGCATCTTCTGGCTCCACTCTTGCGTTTGGCAGTGACATGTCTGGTGGCATATCAAATGTTCTTGTGGAACATATTCATCTTCACGACTCCAACAGTGGAATTGAGTTCAGAACCACCCGAGGCCGAGGAGGTTACATTAAAGAAATTGTCATTTCAGACATGGAAATGGAGAATGTCCATACAGCTTTTGCTGCCACTGGCTATTGTGGGTCTCACCCAGACGACAAGTTTGATCCTAATGCTCTTCCATTTTTAAATCACATTACCTTGCAGGATGTGATTGGTAGAAACGTCACCATTGCGGGAAGCTTCTATGGGATTCTAGAATCACCTTTCAGTAACATATGTCTTTCCAACATAACCTTGTCCTTAAATCCTGTTTCTTCTGGTTCGTGGGATTGCTCAAACGTCTCTGGTTTTTCTCATTCTGTGCTTCCAAAGCCCTGCCCTGATCTTCTGAACCCATCAAATTCCTCCTTTTCATCCTGCTTTTCCCTGCTGAGGATCAATGGACAAACAGCAGTTCTCTGATTTATTTTTCAGCCAAGGTTATAATTTATTTTTTGCTCCTTAACTTCTCCAAGAAGTTTTACTTCTATCCCTTGATTTTTATGAGATCCAATTTTATTTTGAAGAGACCTAACTATGTGAGGATCACTAATGGAATTATCTAATTCTCACAAAATTAGGTATGATGAAAAGACTGGAACCATCAAAATCAAGGGATAAAATGAAATTTCTTGTCAAGTTTATGGACTGAAAAAACTACTGAAGCCTGATTCTTTTTCTCATCGAAAGATTCATATGCTCAAGCGCTCTTGCTTGAGCTTGCTGGGGAAAAAAGGAAAAGAAAAGAAAGAATCAGCCATTTTCCATCTCAGATAAGGCCATATTCTTCCCTCCAATAAGACAGTTGTCAGGAATATTCTTTTTGTTTTTTTCCCTATTGCTTTCATCCTTTAGAATTGCATTATTGCATGTTGCAAACCAGCATATTATTTGTACAGCTTCATATCTTCATTCATGGAGTAATGAAATTTTGGTAGTGCATTCAGAATTCCAAAGCTTTTTTTGCATTAGTTCATTGCGATTTTACTGTAAAGTATGTAATGGATTTGGGTGATACTTAAATTAAAGAAAGTTCATTGAAGCTTAGTTTTATTCATTTTAGTTGTTAGTAGCTTGTGAAGCGTGTATGAGCTGACCAAATCTCAATGTTCCTTTACCATCTTAAATTACAAAATTACTCCTAACTGTATCAATGAAAATATTTGGCGGGTCATTGAGACCTTGATTCTCTGATGCACATGACAGAGATACCACGCACATGTCATTGGTAGAGCGTAAGAAAGAAAACCTCTGTATCTTGTTTTATATGAAATACCATTTGTTATCTGGACATTTAAGAAAGGAATCTGGAACCACTCCTTCTGGTACCCACAAGCAAAGAATCTGATTCTTGTCCTCTGAATCTCACAAGTCACATGCAAACCCAAATAATTCTATTTTCCACCCCCCAAGTTATACAATTTTACTAATTATTGCCATCACCTCATGCATCAATCTACCTAGCAGAAACAGTCTTGTTGACTTCTGATAACTATCTCTCGGTGATATCTAGACTATGGTACATGAATTGGGATTTTCATCACTGAACATGGATGTGAAACTTACATTTTCATTGTAGTATTCTCCACTGTAATGTTCCATACGGCTGTAATGCGTGTGCTGATGATATGATCTGACATATTCATATTCGGTAACGTAAGGTGGTGCCTGGTATGTGTTGTAGCGGTGTGTCACATATATTGGTGTTTGTGGCTCTTGTAGAAATACTTCCCCGTGATATTTGTCCCGTGGTCCAACACATTCATCACAAGAGGCATATCTGGATCCATAATTCGGTGGATGCTGATATATCTCATGTACTTCTGCCTCATCTTCTGATTCTGGACAACTCTGTGATTCCTGACTTGAGCTATCCTCTGTGAGTTTGGGCAATGCCGCTGCCTCAGGTGGCTGTTCAGGTGGTGGTGGTGGTTCTTTGCGTGGTTCTGCTTGCAATTTCTCAGGTGGTCCATCTTCTTCTTGTTGCTTTTGTGCTGGGGCTCGTTCTGGTGGTTGAGATGGAGACTGTGTGGGTTCAATATTATAATGTGAGCAAATAATGGTGGCATTCCTCTTGGTTCTTTTGATGGCTTGGATGATATATTCTGGGTCTGCCCACCCAATGATTGTGATTTTTTGTTGAGGGAGGTCGAAGTATATATCATTTATTCCTGCAGAAAAAAATGAGAGCTTTTTTCAAACGAGTAATAGGCAGATTCATGGAAGAGTAATTAATTATCATATTATGCTTACCATCAATATTGTTGAGAGTTTTCTTTATCCTCTGCACACACCCATTACAGTCCATCCGGACCTGTACCTCTGTGACCCGAGGTCTCTGCATTGTCAGAACTCAAGCTTCAAAATAATGAAAGATCATTGGTTCATAGGTACTGAAATGAAATATGCATATGGGGTGACGTACCTGCAACTCAAGAGCCATGAGGAAAATATATGAAATTAGAGAAAGCAAGAGGTAATATTTTGCTTGAAGGCGGTGGATAATGGTTATAGAATCTGTTAAAGGGACTTGTATATATGTAAAATGGAAGGGAATCTTTAAAAGCCAGAAGATGTAGGACATGCAAAGAATCTCGTTTTTGGAGGGTAGAGAGAATTGGGATTGCTTCATTAGGGTATGTGGAAGTCATTTAAGCCTAGATTATAGGTTCTCAAACTTAAAAGCTTGTTTAAAACATGTCTTGTTAATTGTGAACTTGAGAGCTGAAGCTTCTAAAACATGCGTGTTTTTTGAGTCTCGAAGATCACGGCTTCATCTCATAAAGCTACAATTTTATTTTCTAGCTTTTATCTGGTTTACACTTAAAGCAGCTTCCATGGATGAAGCGAGTAATGATTTGTTGATGAAAAAAGTTTCGGCCTCAAACTTATCTTTTATTTATGTTATGGGATTGATAATTATCATGAAGACAAACTGAACCTTCCCAACTTTCAAAACATGTTTCAATTTATTGGTATTTTTTTTCCAAGTTACTTTTGACAAGGGTGGAAAATTCCGTATGCCTTTTCTGTTCAAAAACCACTTGTACTTTTTCATGTTGACCCGCAAAATAGTCACAAAGAACATATCTCATACCATGATGGTTGGGTCTAATAAAAAAGTTTTAGTCCCTCATAGTAAACCAACATTTAAATCTCTTTCAGGTATTCGCATTTAATGCCCGATTATAATTAATTACCTACGGAATTCTGTGAATAATTTCTGTGGGTAATAATTACCGACAGATTTCCATCGGTAACTAAATTACCCACTGAATTCCGTGGGTAATTTCTGATAGAATTTTTTCTATCGGTAATCCAAAGTTTTTTTGAAGTAATTATATACTTGAATTTAAAGTTAATGACTATTCTATGGTCCTATATATATGTTGCAAATAATTGAATTAGTAGATCAAAAAGTTGTTTAAAATTGGTTAAAGATAATAAATGTATAAGAAATATAATTTTTTTTTTCTTCTAAATATGTCCTTATGAGGCTGAGTGAAAGTAAAAATGGATGGAAAGAGATGAGAATAAAGTGAATTAAATGTTTTTTTTATACGTCTAATTGGGTTAGTCGAGTATTTTCAAGTTAATTACATCTAGCTTTTTTAAAGATGTTTTCTAACTTCATATGATTCGAACTCGATACCTAATATTTAAATGGTCTAAGCCACTTTTAATAGGACTAATGCATGTGGTAAAGTGAATTAAATTTTCAGATAAATACAATGTGTAACTTATAAAAAGAACCAGCTATATCTCAAAAACTATAACACATATTTATAATCAGAGGATAAAAATATTAAAAAATATTTATATAACAGATAATATGAAAAGGAGGAAGCATTACGTACTGCTATTGATGGGTCCACACAGGTTTAGATTGGGCCATACATGGCAGTGATATAAGAGGAGCAATTATTCTGTAATAAATACAAATCTCACACACTTTATTCGCACCCCTCTATTTAAAAATGTTGAGCTTTTGGTAAAACAAAACACAAGATACAACAAAAAGCAACAGATGAGAGGAATAATTATGAATTTTATATATCTAAGCACAGGCTTGTGGGTTGTCTTTCAGGTAAGATTCCACAACTCTGTAGATTCCAATAGTGCTTTCTCTTCCTTCTTTAACGTCTTCCTCTCTGACTTGTTCATCTCCCACTGTGTAGTATTTTGTTATCATCTTACTCACACAACCTCCTTCACTTGTTCCTTCAAACTTCACCTCATAACCTATTGACTCAACCTTCTCTCCCAAGGGACCTCCTTCTATCATTGTGTATTTGCACACCAAGTTTTTCTCATCAACCTCATCGATCCTGTGCTTCAGATATTTAAATGGCCCTTCTGCAACACACCACCATAACAAAAGAAAAAAAAAAAACCCTCATTATTAATTACTTTCTACTCACACACACACACACACACATTATGGAATCATTTTCTTTAAATTAGTTTGATGAATAGGAACAAACCTGGAGTGAAGTTAACTTGTTCAATGGTTCCAGGTCCTCCGTCACCTTGAAGAACACAGACGTCTTTAACGAACTGTGGCAAGAGCTTTGGGAGGAGAGTGTTGGCATCTATGATCAATGCTTTGAACAGCCTTGATGCTGCGATTGGGCTTGAATATTCCTGTGTGAACACTGTCACTCCCATTATTCTGAATATTGATTTTTTCTCTTATATTGTTTTAATCTTTCTGCAGATTCCGAGACTCTGGCTTCCATGTTTTTATAGGTGCAGAGATGTTTGGAGGTTGGGGTGAGTTTCGTGGAAATAGTGGTCTTAGAATTTTTTTTGAAAATACGACTTTTGTTAGGTACAAAATTATTATATAATCAAGGGAATTTCGTTCAAATTAAAAGACTTGTGGATTTGAATATATTGAGCATATTATGTTGGGGTCAGCTAGGTAATGCATTTTTGGTTTCGCATTTAGTTTGAAGGTTTTAAGGTTAATTATGAAAGCACACATGGGCTGCGTCTAGGTTAAGAGAACAAGTCAGACACAATCAACCTTACCAACCCCTTGTACAGTCCAAGAAAGCCGCAAATATGTATTCTTATCCATATTCAAACCAAAACGGTCTCATATGTACCTTTTCAAGCCAACGTAAGCATGTTGATTTATACTAACTCCAGTTGTTAGTAAAGAGTTTCTTAACTAATTTAAGTAAATTAAGAGAATGAGATAAATTAGTTAACTATAACAAATGTGATAAGATGATCTCCCTAAAATAATTAAGTATGTAACATTATATATATATATATATATATATATTTATAATCCTTTGGGCTATCGAGGCTTTGCGACTAGGATGCGTCTCCTTAGGAGTCTTTTTAAACAATGAAAGATTCTAACTCATCAATTCGTTCACTTTATAGTTTTGGTAGTCCACCACTAAAGCAAGTACTCTTGAGTAAATATTAGATTATATGTCATTTTATAAGTTAAGTAAATTTCTTTAGAGAGGAATGATAGCTATATATATAGAAGGTAAAATCGACTGAGATCTTTTATTTAGAATCAAATTCAATTCTCTAACTAGATGATCTTGTATTAATAGAGGGAGTATTAAAAAGAAAAGATATCATCCAACATGTATTATCTTTAAATCATACAACATCAAAAGATGTTGGGATGCCAAATGTAAATTGAACCGAACAAAAGTAAGAAATTAAAGTTACCCAATGATTTAAGTTAAGAAAAGTGTACATAAGTGAAATAACCCATATATCATTCTTTATGACAAACATAGGCATGATCCAATACCTCTTAGTTAGTTAGGAGCAAAAAGCTCACGTAAGCAATCAAGCAAATAGTACTTTCCCCCCAATTATATATAATGGCAAATTTCTCGTTGGGCTTGTAAACTTAACGAGAAACATAATTATTGAAGGGCATATATATTTAGAAACTTGCTGATTAATTAAACATAGATCAAACACTATGGGCTTATTATTAGGAGAGCCTAGAAGTTTTGATTGGGAGAATTAATGAAATCAAGCATAAACATGAGGATTCTGAAGGAGATAGGCTTCCACAACTTTGTAAATGCCCAAAGTCATTTACTTGCCTCTCTTGATTTCATCTTCACTCATCTCATAATCTCCTTTAGTACTATAATTTATGTTAATCTTGTTGTGGCTGCCCCCATCTGGTTTTGCCTCAAACTTGATTTCATAAGCAATGCTCTCAAACTTGTCCTCTAATATGTCTCCTTCAACTGTTGTGTATCTGAATGTCATAGCCTCCTCGTTCATCTCATCTATTATGATCTTCAAGCTTTTCACTTTTTCACCTGTCCAATATCTCACCCCTAATTAATTAAAAAAATAATACTACCTCTGGTCCTAAATAGATGATATATTTTATAGTGTAATTTGTATTATAAACTATGTCCTATATTTAGGACCGGAGAAGTAACAAGATGAAAGATTTTGGATGCAATATTTATTGAATTCATCATGTACGTGACACGAAAATTTTGTAATAAATCACACTATTTATAACTATGTACAAGGTGCCTTCTATATGGATCGAGTCAATTATGCTTATAACATCGTTTAAGGTTTTGAGTTCAAACTTTGCATCTGACGTGAGGACATTGTTATTAGACAATCTATCCGTACTTTTGTAAGCTGTGAGTCAGTAGCGGAACCAGAAATTTTTTTTAGTCCGGGCCAAAAAAATAAACATATTGAACTACTCTCTTTAATTCTTATTATAATGTACCAACTAACAAGTATATTTAGTTCTTTTTATAAAACACTTGCTTTTTTCCAAATAGCATTAAATATTGTTTTCCATGTATACCCATAATTAAAAAGGCAATGAGTGAGAGTAATAATTAATAAAAATTAACTATTATTCCTTTTTTTTCGTTTTCGAGAAAAAAAGATAGAGTAATAATTAATATGATATTAGAGTTTAGTGTAATTAATATGGATAGTATTGAAAATTACTTAAATTTTAGGACAAATTTAATGAATTTAACTGTTTTTATTGACTTGTGAGAATTGTTAGTTGGTTCCTTAAATAAAAACCAGAGGGAGTATTTACTAAATAATATCAAATAACTTGAAAAATACAAACAAATAATAACAGATAATTATAAATCAAAACAATATATAAGATGATACTAATCTTTTCGGTATCTCAAACAAGAATTTTACTTTCCTCTCACAGCCTAATGAGTAATGAAACAAACATTATCTTTACAGAGAAGATAAAAAATTAGCTGGGGCCAAATAAAATATCATATAATAAATACATATATATTTTAACAAATTTTATAAGATCAGTCGGGGCCAGCTGGGGCCAAGGCCCTAGCTGGCCATCACAACGTTCTGCCCCTGCTGTGAGTACTCGGGACCCAACTCATCTTAGCTTTTGGGTATAAAAAGATTTGAAGTAATGGGAAATGAATATCATTAGACAACTAATAAAGCAAAGTATAATTTGAGAAAAGCATGCCTTCGGTGAAAATAATCTTCCTAATGCTGCCAGGGCCACCATCTCTGTGGATGACTTAAATGCTCTTCACAACTTGAGGAAGAAGCTTAGTAACAAAGTTTTGAGCATCCGACACCAATGCTTTGAACAACCTCGAAGCTGAGATTTCCGATGAATACTCGGCTTCATCCCTGTAAACACCCATGCGTCCACCAAACTAATTAACCCACAAAACCAGGAAATTTATTGCTTTAACTTGTTGAGAATGTGAAGCTGATGCTTGATACATCAGCCCAAAATCCTAATTATTTATAAGCTCCGACATACTATCGACTTGGCATTCTTGTTTGTCTCTTTGTTCCAAAAGGCTGTTGCATAGGCCAAGGAAAAAACAACAGACGTCCAAGACAGCGTTGTTTTTGGGATTCAATTTCAATTTAATTATTTTTCTTGGCAACATCGACAAGAAGAAATTGTGAGAATAAGTTGCTTGGTCCATAACAACTCAGTTTTTTCTTCATCATCTAACAACACGGTATGAGGGATTTGGAGGGAAGGGGAGTGAGGGTTTTTTTTTTTTTTTTTTGAGTTTAATTTAAGAAAATTGGAGAGGTGTGGTTACAAAATTTTAAGAAAGAGTAGATATAAAATTAAAGAATAAAAAAAAAGTAAAAAATTTTAATCCCACTTTTTTACTTATTTTAAATCCAACATATATATATATATTTTTCTATATGCTCACTTTCCCTCCCCACCCCTCATACTAAACAAGTTGTGTGTGGGGAAGACGATACTCTTTTTTTTCCCTCTCTCTCTCTTTCTCATCATGAAATGGATGATTTATATTTAATATTTTATAAAATTAATATTATTATATTTTATAATTTTTTTTTCTATATTGCAATAATGAACGGTGTAGATAAGATCATAAGAGTGTAAATTTATTTATATATATATTTATAGTAATAATTTTATCAAATATTGAATATGAACCATTTATTTATTTTTCTTAAACTAATAGGTAGATATGAGATTATGAGAAGAAAATGGGAATAACTCAACCCATTTATTTTGTTTGTCTAAATACCGTTAAAAAGGGCATTGCCATATACACTTCTCTGAATATTATATATACACTAGCATATGCTGAGATTCTCGACATATTCTCATATATACATATGATATTACACACTCACATGTTATTAAAATAATTATAGTTTTAGTGTGATGATCATAAGCCAAAGGAAGAGCTACATCCCAAAAAATAGCATATTAGGCGGGAGAACCTCTTGAACTTATGCTTCCTGATATTGCCACCCTTAACACTTCACTCGTCCTCCTATCAGTCAAAATCCTCCATGGGTAGCCATTTTTGTGAACATTATGAGGTTCTAAATGAAAGCACCAATGTGATGATCATAAGCCAAAAGGACACAACAGACTCTCAACGAAAGCATCAATGTAATGATCATAAACTAAAAAAGAGACCCCAATATCAAAAGACTAGCCTATTAGGGGGGAGAACCCCCCCTAAGCTTGTAAACCCACATTGTTTTGAACTTATAAACCCACAGCACTTCATTCAATCTCCACAGTCATAAACCTCTACGGGTAGTCCTTTTTGTGAACACTATGCTCTCAATGAAAGAGCGAATGTGATGATTATGAGCCTAAATAGAGAACCCAATCCTACTAGACTAGCCAATTATGAGGGAGAACCCTTTGAGCCTATAAACCATTCTCTACTTGTGAGGCTTCCCTATATGGGGCTTATAGCATTAAGCTATAAGTTATGACATGTAAGCAATATTAATAATCTATATTATGATGAATTAGAATAATTAGTAACGTTCTTCAACGGAAAACCAACTTCACGTAGCCACGTATATTTAAAATAGGAGGATAAAGAATGGTGAGAAAAATAATAATAATCCCATTTCATGAAGAATTCTGACAATACGTACAGAACGATTTGACTTTTCGAACCTATATAGAAGTTAGAACCTCCTTATCTCTTTGTCTTGTTATGTCGTTCTTATTTTATTTTTTTGTCATTGTACAAATTACAGTCCCAATTTTGATTCATTTTTGTCTATATTGGCACGTTGGTTTTTACTCTGTTTGATTCACGAACATATTCCCTCTCTCACTTAAGAAGTCTCTATTTTTCCGTTTGATTTATATCAGAAACTGAAGTGCTGAGAAGTGAGGTTATTCATTGAAATGGTCAAAAGTATATATGTAAGAAGAGAGAAGACAGAAATAGAAGGGGGTGAGATTTCTAATGGAAGCAAAGAAACATCTTGATTGGTTGGGAATTGACAAGCAAGAAGTATGGAGGCTTAACCAAACGTGTTCCCTGAATTTATGATCCTTCTGAAATTTCATTGCGAAACGAAAACGATTTTCTTATTTTTTTTTTCTTTTGAAAAATCCGAAGTATAAACTTTTGAAGATAGACTAACAATTTTTTCCTCTTCAATCAGAAAATCCTTGTAGACTATATATAGATTAGTCAAGGAATACGGTTTGAATTCAAAAATAAGCTGATGGTGACCTCTGACCAATATCAATTGTTTCAAACTTTGAAAAGCAGTTAAACCTGTTTGTCCAAAATCTTGACTTGTTGGAATTTTTAATCCTCATAAAACTAGATCCATAATACTATTGAGGCTACTTTGTCATTTATGATTTCTAATTTTTTTTATTACCCAAAAAAAAAATTCTTGACTCAAAAATTCTGCTACAATGCAATTAAAGAAAGAAATTAATTATTGATAGCAAACTTGTAAAATGTTCAATTATTCTGCTTTTTTAAGAGAAAAACTACTCTGATTTTTTTTAATCCACAAGGAAAATTTAATAATTGTTATTCTAACCTTATTTACATCCAGCTTTGTAAAAACTTCATGTCCTTAATATAAGAGCTAGTTGGAAATTGGATTTAGATTTAAATATAATACTTCAATCTACTTTACACTCCAAAAATATAATACTTTTTCTAAAGTATTATTGTTAATTGCAAACATTAAGAAGTTTCCATCTAACGGTATTGTCACAACCCAAAAAATTTGAGACATAACCGGCCCATAGACTAAGCTAATTCAACACCGCTTAGTCTAGCTAGCCTGACTTAAAAACACAGCCATGCAATATAATCAAGAAATAGCCAAAGAAAATAACCTTCCCCAATATTAAACTCGTTACAATTTCGTACTACAAGTTGCCAGCTCAAAACGATAACTAATACTGCTCAAGCTTTGTTCAAAGGAAAATCATAAAAGACCAACATAAATTTCAATAGACACAATCCTAACTTCTCCATAGCAGTCAAGACATGCAAGTATTACTCTACTTTCACTTATAATCTAACTCATGGTGAGAAATAACCATCTCATCTATATACTATTAATGTACCATATGCTATATATCATATAACTTTTGGCGAGAATAATCGTCTTATTATATATGCACTTATATATCTCAGGTATATAGTATAGATTCGGGGAATAACTGTCCATTATATACACTTATACATCTCATATATAAATACACACACACACACACACACACACCAAGAAATAATTTTCCTTTCTCACACACACACACATTCCAAGAAATAATTTTCCTTTCTTATTTTTTTTTTTAAAAAAATCATAAGGTTTCAAAATAAAATTAATTAAAGGAAGGGAGCGATTAAAGAAAGTAAATAATAGTTGAAAGAAAAAAACATAATTTCTCTCCATAAAAAATTTGATATTTTTATTAAAAGGAGAACCTTTGAAATCCAAGTAATTATAAAAGAGAAAAACAGTAAGAAAAACATACTAATGGAAATAAAAAAGAGGTAGGATATGCGATAATATAAAGGTATTTCAATAATACAATATCAGCGTTAATAATGAGCACTACACTAATATTACACAAACTTTATATTTGAGAATTTTAAAAGAATTTGTTAAAGCAAACCAACAAAAATAATGATCCAGGTCAAAATTTGACATAAATATATCCTTCTGATCTAGAAAGACCCAAGAGAGGTAAAAAAGAAAAATAATTTGGAATTGCTTCCAAAAGACATCGGATTAGAAATACAAACATTTAGGCTAAAAAAACGTAGTATTAACGAAAGGGAATGATGTCATGTTACTATTGGAAGTGGTTCCTCTCACAGGCCCTCCCTCTCCCCATCCTCTACCCGGTTGCATCTCAGCCGTCCAATCCAGATTTGGATGGCCGAGATGCAGTCCGATTTTTTTTTTTAAATTATTTTTTTTAAAAAAAAAAACTGGACCGTTGGATTGAGATTTGGACGGTCCAGATGAGACTGTGAGAAAGATAAGGAGAGGAGGAAAATGAGAGGAACCGGACCCGTTACTATTTATACACTCATATGTTGGGATCAATTGTAGAGAGTAGAGACAACTTTTTAAACCCCTTTATGACCGAACACCAGCAAAAGAGTCCTCACGCAGTGTAATTAAACCTGGACCGGATTGGCCCGGAAACCAGTAAGCTGGTCTAATGAACCGATCCGGTCTGGGTAGTAAATCGGTTTATTCATTTATTAGTTTTTTTAAACTAGATTTTTTTTAAAAAATAATTTTATATTAATAACCTTGAAATCTTCACTTTTTCATTGGTTTGATTCTAGTTTAGCTCCGATTTGACCTACTAATCTTTAACTCATTACTCTAACCGATTCAATAACCAGTCCAATTTTAATAACTTTGCTCACAAGTGTCACTTGATTTATAGGCATGTGTGTGTATAATTTGATGATTGTTGGTGGTGTGACGTGATGGCTGCTAAGGCTTTTGGCGGCGTGAACGAGAGAGAGGTTGTTGGTGAACGGAAGAATTAGGTTTAGCTTTTAGGAAGTAAGCCTTATATAAGGTTTTACATTTAATTAGAAGGAAAATAAAGAAAATGAATATTATTTTTAAATGCCACTAAAATCCAAATAATCCTTCGAGACTGCTCTGGCAAGTAATTGCTGATACGATGATACTTGTTATATATATATATATATATGATAGATTTGCCAATATGTGCTAACTACTTCCTAAATACAAATTATTACTTGCAATTCTACAATTACTCATAGCAATAACTTCTTATTATTTCTTAATTAATTTTATCCTACATTACAGGTTATCACATGATGAAAGATGATATTTTGAAAAATCAACTTATATTTACTATAAATAACTAATTTTTATAATCTTAAAAGTCTTTTGATGGAGGTTTCGGATGTGGAAATTTTGAAGTCTAGGTCACAAGAGGGAAATTTTGTGATTAGAGAAGGGAAATTTTTTTCGCCTCAATCTGGTCAATGCAGACTACCTTTGTGGTCTTGTCTATAACCTAACATTACTGACGGAATTACCTACGCAATTCTGTCGGTAATGTTTTTTTTTTTTAAAAAAAAAAATCATTGTTTTAGTGACATAATTTACTGACGGAAACATTCCGTTGGTAATTTCCGACGATATTTGATAGCGACTTCGGCAAGTGCACCGGTCGTTACAAGTAATAAAGTAATGAGAACAAGATCGTCCCACGAGGAATAATACTCCAATCACTAATTCGTTATTTTTGCTTTAGATGGATGAATGAGTAATATGAGGTGAGTTTGATAAGTATAAGAGTTTAAAGAATTAATGAAGAATGAGAATTCAAAATCAAGAAATTCAAGAAAATGTTTAGAGAATACAAGTAATTAAGAAAAACGCGGTGAAATTTGAGAATCCCCTATGTTCTCTAAGTATTTAAATTGAACTCCTAATTGATTATTATTTCCATGATTGACGATCAATTCTCTAAAGTTGACTAAGTCCAATGTCTTGATCTTACCTTATCAGTTATCTTTGAAAACAACCTAATGTCTTAGTATTGTTTGGAAAAATCATATTTTTAAACCGGAATTATTAGATCGCATAAATTGCAGTATGTCTAGGTCATTAACTCTATGATGAATTAGCGGTTTAGTTAGATCACCAACATCTCTATTGTCATACATCAACCTATGAACAATCTAAAAGGTGATCAATCTTAAAGAAAGCGTTAAGAAAGATAATTCATTCAATCAAGAAAATAATAAATAATAAAGAATCCAAACAAATCCTTTAAATTCGCATGGGTTCATCCTCGCCCTAACTACTCTTCTTAAAACTAGCGTGGTATTTATAATAAAATCCTTAAAATAAATAAAATTGATTTAAAATAAGGCAGGAAAAGAAAAGAGAAATAAGGGCTAAGGAGAATCCCAGTCTCAGTGCTCCTCCCTGCTGATTTCACTCCTTCTTAGTCCGTTGCTTCTTGAAATTTGCGTCGTACCGAATTGTGATCCTCGCATCCGGAATTCTTTTCGCTCCGATCGTTCTTGATTTTTCTTTTCGTCTCTGCGTCTTAATTCGGCTTGTCGTTCTGCGTGTCTCCTTCCTTCTCTGTGCGTGATCCCCTTAAATAGTTATACTTTTCGTGTGGGCCCACATTGCCTTTTCTTTTCTTTTGTTTTTAAAGGATATATCATATTCTTTTCGCCCACAGTACGTGATTTGCTTCTTTTATTCATAAAGGATATATCATATCCTTTTTCTTTTCATTAATAAAGGATATATCATATCCTTTTTCTTTGTTTCAGCACCTGTGTATATTGTATATGCCATTTTAACTTTATCCTTTCCTTGTGTGGACCCCACTGCTTTATCACTTCTAAATAATATAATAATATATTATATTATATTCTTTTCAATTTAATTTGTTGCCTCTGTTTATCACCTTTACTATATTTTCTCCCCTAGTAGATCACATAATATCTCCTACAAAATAAAATAGGATATCAATAGATTTTTTGTTATAATATTCTTTTATCCTATATTTAATTAAAAGATAGATAAGTACATAAAGATAATTAAATAAGTACAAAATATTAATAAATCCTATCCAATATATATCAGAATCTATACTAATTTAATTATAAAATATTTACTTATCAATATTCCGACTGGAAAATGCCGTAGGAGTTTCTCCACACAAATTCCATCGCGGTTCCGTCAAAAATTGTTGACGGAATAAGTCCGTCGGAAACTTACCACTCTCGACAAAATATTTCCGTCATAATTAATTACTGACAGATTTTTTGTCGATGAATTTACCAATGGATCTTATTCCGTCCGTGGGCAATCCATTATTTGTTTGTAGTGATTAAAAGAATAAAAAAAATTAATTAAAAACTTTTAATTCCACTTCTTTAATTTTTTTTTTTAATAAGTCCAACTTCATAAAATTTTCCCTCTGCTCACTTTCTCTTCCCTCGTACCAAACAAGGTGGCATGTGGGGAAGACGATACTCTACTTTTCCTCTTTCTCATTTTTTTCTCATAATCTCATCTCCACCATTTGATTATGAAATGAATGGTTTAAATTTAATATTTTCTAGAATTATTATTATTATATTTTATAAATTAAAATCTATAAACATTTATGTATTGCAATTATGAACAGTGAAGATTGGATCTTAAGAATTTAAATTTATTTATTTATACTTATAGTATAAAATATTGAATCTGAACTTTTTTTTTAATCTAACAGGCGGATATGAGATTATGAGAAGAAAATGAGAAAGAGGTAAATGAAAAAAACCAACCCTTCTTTGTTTTGTTTGTCTAAATATTTCAGTTTTAGAGGATCCGAGTGCATCTTACCCTTAAAAGCAATATAATATTGCCATATAGTCAAGCACCGTGAAGGCATACATATATGTCTTGCACATCTTTGAATATTATATTCAACAGAGCTAAAACAAAGAGCTTAATTTTAAAAGACTAGCCTATTTTATCCTCTAGGGGCGGAACCCTCCCTGAGTGGCCCTTTTCGTAAACATCTCGGCCTCAATGAAATGAAAAGTCAATATAATGATTATAAGTCTAAAGGGGGAGAGCCCAATCCTAATAGGCTAGCCTATAAGAAGGAAGGACCCTTGAGCTTACAAACCCTTTTCCTCTAGTGAGGATTCCCACGTGGGACTTATCAAATTCAGCTATAAGTTATGACATGTAAACAATATTAATAATCAATGATAAATCAGAATCATCAGTTTAGGCTTACTGTAATACCCGAATAATTAATTATCTTAAGTATTATATCTTGATAAATAATACCTATTAAATAAAAGTGAATTTGTGGTGTCAAAATTTTGAAACTTATTTATTGTAATTTAGGAAATTTGCTCTTGGAATTAATTAAACCAAAGACCAATTTTTAAGACTACATATAAGGAACATAAAATATGATATTAATATCATATTAATTGTTGGTTTTTATTCAATAAAATTTGGTGGATGGAATAGGTAAATGGAATGGTAGTTTTTGGTGGATGGAATAGGCAAGAGGATTGGTAGTTTTTGGTGGATGGAATAGGCAAGAGGAATGGTAGTTTTTGGTAGATGGAAGAAGAGTGTTTGGTTTATAAGGAATGTTTGGTTAAGGAAGAATTATGGTTGGAATAGGCCTTGAATTTTCACTATAAATAGAGGCCTTTGCTCTTCATAATTCTCACACCAAACTCAACCAAAGTAGATGAGTTTAGAAGCAAGAGTAGAGAGAAAATCATAGTGGGAAGCAAGAAGGAGAAGGAAGTTCTTCAAGAGGTAAGCAAAGCTTTTAGTTTCTAGTCTTAAGTTTTGTAGATTTTAGTTTAAATGTTGTTTTGATCTTTAATCTTCCAATATATTTTTGTTATCATGTTTTGATGGTTAGAAATGGTTTTATTTCGAAAAATTTCTGGAGAAAGTGATATAGCAAAATTTTTGGAAGATTATGATCAAAGTAGCGAAAGCTTCTGGCGAAATTTTATCGGTTAGAAATTTATGAAGTCAGGGTACAAATTCTAGTATTTTATATTGAAAATGAGGTTCTAAAATTCTGAGAAAATTCCTGGTTAAAGTAGACATATAGGGCTTTCCAAATCTACCAAGAGTGAATTATTTCGAGTTCTGTGCTAAAAGATAAAAATATCCAAAGTTGGGCTATGTTTTCTGGAAATTTTCTGGGCAGAAGATGAACACGTAAAAACTGGGAACTATTCTTAAACTCTGGGCAAGAACCAGTATTTTTCTTTAAAACTAGACATCCTAAGGTTTCCGAGGAATTTTTCGGATCCTCATTCTGAATTCTGTAGAATTAATGGTGAGTTTTCAAAGTTAGGCGAAAAATCAGCCCATATGTTGTCAAACAGCATTTTTACGAAATTGTAGAAAGTAATTGAAAAATAATTACACCAGGGGTAAAATGGTCATTTGTGACTAAAATATTTACTAGAATATTATTTATGAATTAATAAATGCGATATTACCTTTATAGGAGATCCGTGATCGCATTCTTACCGACAAACGTACCGTATTCATCAACGAAGGTACGGACGCGTATTGTAACCTTAACTCTGATGCTTATTGTATGCTTATATATGATGGTTGTATTCATAGACTAAGACTCTGTCTTAAGTTCTTCATTATACATTCAACTATACACGGGTTATAGTCTTGATAATGCCGTTGAGTTTTCCTAGCGCGAGGACACGAATGTACATCGTGGCACTTGGTGAATATACACGGGGATAACATACATGTGCGATGGCTATGTGTGGTTATTGTTTTACATATGTGATTTTGTACTGTGACATGTCATGAATAAACTGTCATCCATATATTGTTTACATAAGCATGAGGTTAACAATTACCGAGGTCCGATGGGCATTGGACCTCGGCTCTTACCTTAGCTTCGGGATCCGGGGAATCGGGATCGAGGACAAGGGTAAGGAGCCGGCATAAGAACCAAGGATGGAGACGTTATTGTGTACTTTATTAAATACTCGGATGATCGTATCTTGTTGTATGAACAACCGAGATACTCGCAAACAATGTTATTCGGTTACTCTTTATTTTGAAAATAATTCCAATGCTCAACTCTGATCAAAACGCTATGGAAATGTTTATGAAAATGGGGTGTTACATTTTTGGTATCAGAGCAAACATCCTGGCATGAGCTTAACTATGTTATTACGGACAGTTTGGTGCCGAAGGCAAGGCTAGTCTATGTGGGTCAGCCAATCAGTCACCCTAGCACGGTGAGGCCCCCATGATAGACACTTACCTGGCCATTCTGTTCGATTAACGGAGTTAGGTTCAAAAGCCTTTAAACATTGAGCAGTTTTTGTTTTCAAAAAAAAAAGGGACATGAATAGTAATTTACTATTAAAAAAAAATACGTATTTAACTATTTAAAAATATGTATTTACTATTCATGTGGGACCCACGTTTAAAAAAAAAAAGTACTGATATAACCCTGGTGTTATTGTTCTAGAGATGGACAGGAACGAGTATCCCTACATTAAGTATTACGGCCGGATGAGGCGTATTGCACGTAGATCCGTAGTTCCCGAAAAAATAGGATTAAAGCTGAACCCGGAGCCGATATACCCACCTCCTGTACCTTTGCCGCACGATCGGAACCCGAGTATCATCCGGACCGAATGCCTCGACGAGTACCTCTATGACTCAAAGACCTATCCTTGCAGAGCCCCTAAATATTGTATGTCCACCCGCACACAGCCCCGATAATTCACAACACTCATCGGTAGGCGACAACTTCGACTACCGGAAATCGAGATCTTGAAAATAACTCGACGCCAACTCCAATGATCTCCAGTTTGTCTTGAACAACAACACCATTTTGACACGAGCTCGTATGTGGAGTTCATCCATGCTAGACCGACCTCTATGACCGACAAGGAAAAGTACATGCGATTTGACTCATGTAAAGAACTCCTATCGAGGAACTCCGTTACATATTTCCGTACCCTTCAGGAGACTGGATCAGATCTACTCTTCATCATTTTCCTCGTACCCGTTTTTGGGTAGATAAAACCAAAGAAATCTTGAACGAGGGAGATATTGTGGATGTCTGTTTATATCTCTGGCGTCTTAAATGCCTAGTATACCTAAACATGTAGACGGAGGAAGGAGAGCGGGAGCCATATCGAGAAAACTGCGTTGGTAATTATAGTAGTAACGTTGTAAGATAACGGTATGAGTAAGCGAAGTTACTTATGTATAATAGTTTTCCTAGAAAACCCTACGATGTAAGAAAACCAATGAAATAAAAGGGTTTGTAGTGTAAAATACTAGTGCGATATAGTGAAAAACCTAGACTAATGTAATTTATGATCTATGAATCTATAAATGTTTGTGATATGCTAATCGTTGTTTTAAGTATGACTAACGTTTTCCCTAATAAAGGAAATAGAACGAAAAATGGCAAACTTACGAGGAGCCGGAGCTCCCAGAGGTCGAGCGAGAGAGGGCGAGGTAGAGGGCGAGGAAGACAACCTCGAATGATTCCAATACCAAGATATTAAACCCGGAGCAACAAGCTCAAGAACCTAACCCGCCAAATCAACATGCCGGCAAGAGGTAATGACTATGTTACTTGAACAAAGAACAATGATAGAGGAACTCCGTGCGGAGAGACAAGCGGAAAGACAAGCGGAAAGACGGCAAAGGAACAACAAACCGAGAACGAACAAAATGCTTTGAAAGAGAATTAGATGAGAGACATGCGAGGAAACAGAGGGGTTAGAAAGATCCCGGTCACCACCTAGACCAACGAGCAATGGTGAATCTAATTCAACCCCGAAGAGAAACCGAGACTACACAATATTGGATTACTCAAGTCGCAAGCTAAAACCACCGCTTTCCGAGGTAAACTTGACTCTATTTGAAGATTGGTTAATGAGGCTAGAGAAGATCTTTGAAGTGATGGAGTGCCCCGAGAATCGCAAAGCTCAACTTGCGATCTATAAATTAGAAGGAGATGCGACCGATGGTGGAGAAACGTGGCGTCAACATTACAGTACGCTCGTCCGTCACATGGGAGAAATTTCTAGAGAAATTCAACGAGCAATACTTTCCTCCTCTCGTGCAAGTGACCAAAGAATCGGAATTCCTCCACATCCGACAAGGTCAAGAAGAGTCATTTGATGACTACTATGCCCGATTCACCAACTTATCACGATACTCATCGCACTTGCGAAGGAACAATGATGAGAGTAGTATGGCAAATATCCTGATTTACGGACTAAAGTACGAGATAAGGGAAAGACTTGTGTCTCAGCAGTTCCAGGAATTAATCCATGCTGTGGAAGCATGTCGGTTAATTGAGCGGAATTTGAAAGAACTAAGGAGGTCCAGACCCTTCAATAGCAAAGCGGTGCGGTCGTAGCGGATTTAACCGCGGAAGTTCCGTTCGTAAGAGGAAAGCACCTTGGAGTAATTTTCGTGGAAACAAGAGGCCGTTTCAGCCTGGTCATCAAATTTTCCAAGGTCACAAGGACCCGGACCGTGTCCAAAATGCGGGAAGTACCATCAAGGTACTAAGCTGCGAAGGGAAGATAGTATGCTATAAGTGTCAAAAGCCACGGACACATCGGCCGAACTCGTCCTCAAAGAGCTGCGGAGATAAGGCCTCAAAACCCAGGCCGGGTTTTACTCCGACAAACGAGGAGGCTAAGAAGTCTCCGAGGAGATGATCCAAGGTACTATCTCTCTTAATGGGAATTTGTTGCAAGCATTGTATGATTCGGTGCTAGTCACTCATTTATTTCCTATGGTGTGCAAAACGTTTAGGATTGCATGCCTATAAATTACCTTATGATTTGGTAGTAGCTACACCACTTGGCGTAAAATCCCTAGCTTCGATGCATGCTTAAATTGTATTGCGAGTGTGGATGGACGAGTTTCAAATATAGACCTTATCCGATTACCACTTCATGGCATTGACGTCATACTCGGTCTTGATTGGCTAACGGCAAACAACGCAATGATCGATTGTGGTAATAAGAAGATATCGTTCTTACCTTCATCCGGCGAGAGATAAGATTGATGTGAGCCTTAATTTTATCTCTATTGCGGAAGCGTAAAGATGCGTGAAACATGGATGCCAAGCGTACATGGTGTTTTTCTCAATCAAAGCGGAAGCCGAACTTTCACTCCAAGACATCTCTCGTTGTGAATGAATTTCCCGACGTGTTCCCCGGAGGATCTCACTAAGCTACCGCGAAAGGGAAGTTGAGTTCACCATTGAATTGATGCCTGGCACAGGATCAATATCAAAAACGCCGTATCGTATGGCACCAAATGAGATGCAGGAGTTAAAAAAGCAACTCGAAGAACTTCTAGAGAAAGGGTTCATCCGACCTAGCGTATCACCATGGGAGCCCGGTGTTGTTTGTAAAGAAGAAGGATGGAAGTTTTCGACTTTGTATCGATTATCGCGAGTGAACAAAGTGATTTGTCAAGAACAAGTACCCACTTCCCAGGATTGATGATCTGTTAGATCAATTATCTCGGTTCTAGTATCTTTTCGAAGATTGATTTACGTTCGGGATATCATCGCCTACGAGTTAAAGCTAGTGATGTTTCCAAGACGGCTTTCGAGAACCGGTATGGGCATTACGAATTCCTTGTGATGCCATTCGGTTTGACAAATGCACCGCCGTGTTCATGGACTACATGAATCGTATTTTCCGTCAACACCTAGATAAGTTTGTAGTGGTGTTTATTGACGATATCCTCATCTATTCTAAAAGTAGAGAGGAGCACGAAGAACATCTACGACTAGTATTGAGTATACTCAGGGAAAAGCAACTCTTTGCTAAATTAAGCAAATGTGAGTTTTGGTCGCCTAGGAAGTTAGATTTCGGGCCATGTCATATCACGCGACGGAGTTCTGTTGATCCTAGCAAAGTGGAAGCAAAGTACTAGACGGAAAAGACCGAGACAAGTGACGGAGATACGTAGTTTTCGGGTCTAGCGGGATACTACCGCAGATTTATACAAAACTTCTCACGTCTTGCCTTACCATTGACAAAGCTCACGAGGAAAAACCAACCCTTTGTATGGGGTGAGGACTGTGAGGATAGCTTTCGTGAGATCGAGAGAGAGGTTGACCACAAAGCACCGTATTGATAATCCCGGATCCGGGTGAGACTTATGTAGTCTATAGTGATGCCGGTGGGCATGGATTGGGATGTGTCCCGATGCGACAGGCGAGTGGTGGCTTACGCCTCTCGTCAGCTGAAGCCTCACGAGTCGAATTATCCTACGCATGATTTAGAACTTGCGGCTATCGTGTTTGCTTTGAAGATATGGAGGCATTATCTTTACGGTGCGACCGTAGAATTATACTGCGACCACAAGAGTCTGAAATACCTTTTTGATCAAAAGGAACTCAATATGAGACAGCGTCGCTGGATGGAGTTACTCAAAGACTATGACTTGGAGATTAAATATCATCCAGGTAAAGCGAACGTCGTTGCAGATGCTCTTAGCGAGAAAATCGGTGCAGGTATCATACATGATGATTCAAGAACTGAAGTTGCTTGAAAATTTCAGGGATTTGAATTTGTCAAATCAAGTTTACGGAAATTGTGATGCGCCTGGTGAAGCCTTTCTTGCACGTCTTCTTGTTAGTCAAGGAGAATACGATTTGAGAGACGAGGTCGAGGAAGCTCAAAAACAAGATGATCAAGCTATTGCAATGCGGGAGATGATCGCTCGAGGCGAAACTCAAGACTATGACCTATCACTTAGTGGTCTAGTCGATACAAAAAGCGGATTTACATACCGCCGATCGATGATTTGAGGCGTAAGATACTTGGATGAGGCTCATAAGAGTAAGTATACTCTACATCCAGGAATGGTCAAAATGTATCAAAACCTCAAGTCCGAACTACGGTGGCCCGGATCGAAGAAAGACGTGACCGAATACGTGGCCAAATGTTTGACTTGTCGAAAGTTAAGATTGAACATCAACGACCCGCCGGTCCTCTTCAAGTACTAGAAATTCCCGAATGGAAATGGGAGTGCGTAACCATGGATCTAGTTGTGGGTTTGCCTAAGATCGGAATCACGATGCAACTGGGTAATTGTTGATCGATTAACCAAATCATCACACTTTATTCCCATTAGCATTAACTATTCTCCAGAGAGGTTGGCAGAGATTTACATCAAAGAAATCGTGAGACTTCATGGTGTACCAAAGAGCATTATCTCCGATCGAGATCCACGATTTACATCCCGTTTTTGGCAAGCTTTGCACAAAGCATTGGGAACGAAATTGAGGTTCAGTTCAGCTTATCACCCTCAAACTCGATGGTCAATTCGAAAGGACAATACGTACACTCGAAGATATGCTTAGAGCGTGTGTATTGGACTTTAAAGGCCATTGGGACCAACACCTACCATTGGCGTAATTCGCAACAACAACGGTTACCATGCAAGTATACAGATGGCACCATTTGAAGCGTTGTACGGGCGAAAGTGTCAATCACCTATATGTTGGACGGAACTATCTGAGCGAGAATTTCTCGGACCGGATATAGTTGACAAGACCTCCGAACAAATCGCGCTGATAAAAAAGAGACTCCTAGCAAAGACAAAGCGCAGACAAAAGAGCTATGCGACAAAAGGAGACGACCTCTAGAATTCAATGTCGGAGATCATGTATTTCGAAAGTATCACCGATTCACGGTGTCGGTAGAACACCGAAAAGGCGAAAGCTAAGTCCTCGTTACATAGGACCATTTGAAATCTTGGCAAAACGTGGACCAGTCGCTTACCAGATAGCCTTACCCCCAAACCTGAGTAAACTCCATGATGTTTTCCATGTTTCTCAGTTGAAAAAGTACAAATCTGACCACGATCATATCATTGAATATGAGACCGTTGAATTACGATATGATAATACTTTTGAAGTCGAGCGAGCAAATTCTTGAGTATCAAGAGAGCGGCTCGCACATTTAAGTATTCCAATGGTAAAGGTAGTCCGGAAAGGATTTTCACCTAATGAGGCAACTTGGGAAATGAAGGAAGACATGACGAAAAGATACCCAAAGTTCATGACTCTTAGTCTAATTCAAATAGAATAAATTTCGAGGGCGAAATTTTATTTAACGGGGAGAAATGTAATACCCGAATAATTAATTATCTTAAGTATTATATCTTGATAAATAATACCTATTAAATAAAAGTGAATTTGTGGTGTCAAAATTTTGAAACTTATTTATTGTAATTTAGGAAATTTGCTCTTGGAATTAATTAAACCAAAGACCAATTTTTAAGACTACATATAAGGAACATAAAATATGATATTAATATCATATTAATTGTTGGTTTTTATTCAATAAAATTTGGTGGATGGAATAGGTAAATGGAATGGTAGTTTTTGGTGGATGGAATAGGCAAGAGGATTGGTAGTTTTTGGTGGATGGAATAGGCAAGAGGAATGGTAGTTTTTGGTAGATGGAAGAAGAGTGTTTGGTTTATAAGGAATGTTTGGTTAAGGAAGAATTATGGTTGGAATAGGCCTTGAATTTTCACTATAAATAGAGGCCTTTTGCTCTTCATAATTCTCACACCAAACTCAACCAAAGTAGATGAGTTTAGAAGCAAGAGTAGAGAGAAAATCATAGTGGGAAGCAAGAAGGAGAAGGAAGTTCTTCAAGAGGTAAGCAAAGCTTTTAGTTTCTAGTCTTAAGTTTTGTAGATTTTAGTTTAAATGTTGTTTTGATCTTTAATCTTCCAATATATTTTTGTTATCATGTTTTGATGGTTAGAAATGGTTTTATTTCGAAAAATTTCTGGAGAAAGTGATATAGCAAAATTTTTGGAAGATTATGATCAAAGTAGCGAAGCTTCGCGAAATTTTATCGGTTAGAAATTTATGAAGTCAGGGTACAAATTCTAGTATTTTATATTGAAAATGAGGTTCTAAAATTCTGAGAAAATTCCTGGTTAAAGTAGACATATAGGGCTTTCCAAATCTACCAAGAGTGAATTATTTCGAGTTCTGTGCTAAAAGATAAAAATATCCAAAGTTGGGCTATGTTTTCTGGAAATTTTCTGGGCAGAAGATGAACACGTAAAAACTGGGAACTATTCTTAAACTCTGGGCAAGAACCAGTATTTTTCTTTAAAACTAGACATCCTAAGGTTTCCGAGGAATTTTTCGGATCCTCATTCTGAATTCTGTAGAATTAATGGTGAGTTTTCAAAGTTAGGCGAAAAATCAGCCCATATGTTGTCAAACAGCATTTTTACGAAATTGTAGAAAGTAATTGAAAAATAATTACACCAGGGGTAAAATGGTCATTTGTGACTAAAATATTTACTAGAATATTATTTATGAATTAATAAATGCGATATTACCTTTATAGGAGATCTCGTGATCGCATTCTTACCGACAAACGTACCGTATTCATCAACGAAGGTACGGACGCGTATTGTAACCTTAACTCTGATGCTTATTGTATGCTTATATATGATGGTTGTATTCATAGACTAAGACTTTGTCTTAAGTTCTTCATTATACATTCAACTATACACGGATTATAGTCTTGATAATGCCGTTGAGTTTTCCTAGCGCTGAGGACACGAATGTACATCGTGGCACTGGTGAATAGTGCGAGACGGGGATAACATACATGTGCGATGGCTATGTGTGGTTATTGTTTTACATATGTGATTTTGTACTCACGACATGTCATGAATAAACTGTCATCCATATATTGTTTACATAAGCATGAGGTTAACCGTTACTCCGAGGTCCGATGGGCATTGGACCTCGCTCTTACCTTAGCTTCAGGATCCGGGGAATCGGGATCGAGGACAAGGGTAAGGAGCCAAAGATAAGAACCAGGATGGAGACGTTATTGTGTACTTTATTAAATACTCGGATGACTCTTTGTTGTATGAACAACCGAGATACTCGCAAACAATGTTATTCAGGTTACTCTTTATTTTGAAAATAATTCCAATGCTCAACTCGATCAAAACGCTATGGAAATGTTTATGAAAATGGGGTGTTACACTTACGCCGGCCTTATTTACGTTAGGGATATAATAACATTGTTTAACAGAAAACCAACTTCTTAACGTCCACAGTGACGTACCGACGTATATTTAAGATAGGAGGATAAAGAATGGTAAGAAAAACAATCCCTTTCATGAAGAATTGTGACCATACGTACACAGAACGTAACCATGGGATCGAACCTAAGTTAGAACCTCCTTAGCTCCTTGTCCTGTCGTTCTTATTCTAGTCTTCGTCATTGTACAAATTACAGTGCCGATTTTGATTCTTTTTTGTCTTTATTGGCACGTTGTTTTGTACGATCTGTTTGATTCACGAACATATTCCCTCCTTCACTTAAGAAAAAAGTCTCTTTTCTTTCGTTTGATTTAAATCAGAAACTGAAGTTCAGAGAAGTGAGGTTATTCATTGAAATGGTCATAAGTAGATATGTAAGAAGAGAGAAGATAAAAATAGAAGGGGTTGAGATTTCTAATGGAAGCAAAGAAGCATACTTGATTGGTTGGGAACAAGCAAGAAGTATGGAGACTTAAGAGTTAACCTGATGGTGAAGGAGTTTGAACAGTGGGGGCAAAAAGTGACTTCTTGGCTGCTACATAGTCATAATTTGGGTTTGGAAGAGAGATGAGAGACAATATTCAGAGTGGTTGTTGTGTCATATGCATATATGTGATTGTGTGCGGTGCATTGCCATCACTACGTACCCAATATCAAATCCGAAGTATGAAGGCATACTGCAATTATTTTCTTCCCTTAATCAGAAGATAGACCAATGACTTACGGTTTGGATTCAATAACTTTAATTTATAGGGAGAAAAAAACTTCCCAAAATAGTAAAAGAAAAAAACTACTATTTTTGAAAGTTTTCCCTCCTATTAATATTTTTTTCTCCCTAATTTTCTTTCCATTCAAACATAGTTCATTGAGTTTGCTTTATAGGAAAATGCGAAGGATGCAGGAATTAGTCAAGGAAGGCGGATTTAGATATCTACACAACTCTAGCTAGCTACCACGCTCTTCTAGAATTGTTGGCTTGCAAGAATGCAAGGTCGTTAAGTGATAACGGCTTGGCTCGATTTCTTGACTGAGTATTTTGTACTAATTCCATGAGCTCATTATATGCATTTTCCGTTATGAGAATGTCACTCACCAATCTCCGTAATGAAAATTAGAGGAAAATTGTCCGATCAAAAATCAAATGTATCTTTTGAAAAGTAATTCAAATTAATCAGCTTTTGACAAATACATGTACTTTCAAATTAAAAATATTGTAAATGGACTTTCTGAAGTAGGGAAAAAAAAAGGGTCCAATTTTGCAATCTCCACACCCAATTTTATAAATGGCATTTATTCTATTTACTGTGGTATATTTTTTATTATATTTATTGTTATGTCAACTATTACAACTTGGATCTAATGTCTTAAGAAATGGCCCACACTCCTATGGGAAGCAGCAGTATGTGGAGAATTTTCCGCAACAAGTGAAATCTAACTTAGCAATGTCGCTTGGAGAAGGCCTATAGGTTGTTAACTTTTTCTTCTATATTTTGGATCTTAAGATTTTTTTATTTTTAAAAATGACTTATATTTTAAATGGAAAACAGTACCATATTTGTACGGTTAATCTTCCGGTTTTTCAGTTAGAACTTAGAAGTGAAATTTAGCAAACTAAAATTACTGA
This sequence comes from Acacia melanoxylon, assembly GCA_019022615.1. NCBI lineage: Eukaryota > Viridiplantae > Streptophyta > Magnoliopsida > Fabales > Fabaceae > Acacia > Acacia melanoxylon. The sequence continues at coordinate 8,025,967 of JAFJYJ010000011.1, forward strand.
ATTTTTTTGCCAACACATGCAAATAAAATTAATGAATTACACATTGCATAGTTTGATTTCTAATAATATAAAAAACTATCGGTATTCATTCTAATGTTTTCCGTAGCCTATGAAACATACAGTTGGCTGTAATATGTTGACCCCTCAGTCTTTGAACATATCGTGTATCATAGTCAAAACATTAATCAAGTTCGAATTTACATTTTAATAAAATTGTTCGTCCCACATATAGGGTGTGTTTTTAAAATTTGACTCAAAGCAAATAAAACTATTACCAAATAAAATTCTAAACCATTCTATCCTAATTGAAATTAATAACACATTGATAAAAAAATGTGATCAATGGCTTATTATGAAAACGGAAAAACATACATCGCGTGCCCTGGTTAAAGTGGAATTGCTTTTCAATACTTTGGATTTTTACTTATTAGTTATTACAAATTAAATACAAGTATATGGTGTCCGAAATATACATGGTGAACACTTGACAACCCAACACTTACAGCAAAATATGAACATACACGAAACAAAACACTCACTCAAAAAAGCACCTTCAAAAGGAGAGGACCATCACTAAAACACAAACGAGGTTGGTTTTATTTCCAACTCTCCATCTTATTATAACTTGAATTTGCTTCTAAACCAAATCGAACCATCACCCCCATGAAAAAAACACTCTAGCACCTTCACAATTAATGTCGTTATTAAGGAAAATGCTTGTATTTTTCATTATCTGTTTGATGGAAAAATCCAAACGATGCAGAAAGACTAGAACTGGTCAAGGAAGGCAGGTTTAGATAGATGTCTCCACAAAGTTACCATCATTCTTCTAGAATTGGCTTCCAATATTGAGTGCAGTAATCAAGGCGATGGCGATAGTGCAGTGCAAGTGGATTAGAAAAATATTGCTCAAATTTTATTTTACTATTTATTTTATTTTCCTTTTACAAGTGATGCTACTTGTTAAAATAAATATTTAAATTTTTTAACGTCTAATGAGGAAGTCAATTAGGTAGCATAATTTTATTTAACTATTTGTTTTCTTTTGAAACTTAATTTGGACGGAAAGGGGCATGTGATCACATTTATAGAGGTACTTGATTTTTTTTGCGACGAAAGAAAGTTGATTGATTTGGAATCACCAAATGTTATATGGTTTTTATTTAGCTTTATTTATTTTAAGTGATTTTGTATTGTGCACAAAAATATATGAGAAAAGTTTTGTAATCATTTCCTTTATATATATATATATATATATATATTGAGAAATTAATTTAAATATCTTTATTTCTTCTCGCTTAACCACATTATTTTTTCTTAAAATCATGATTAAATATTAAATCCATAAAATTTAATCTCATTGAGTAAATTCTCCTTACTAAATAATTTGATTTTAAATTTTTTCTTACGTTGATATTAATATGATGTTTCTATTTTGATATTTAATTTGAATTTAAACATGAAACATTTTGGTATAAGAGGGTATTTTAGTCATTTAGATATTTATTCATTTTTTTCCTCCCTATTTTCTCTCGTCCATCCAAGCAGGAGGGGTGATAACATTTTCCCTCAATTTTTCTCTTCTTCTATTTTCTTTCCTCCCAACTATTCTTCCTATCCAAGCAGAGAGCATTATTGGATGATATTTTACATTGTTTTTACAATATATTTCTTTCCTCCCAACTATTCTTCCCATCCAACTATTCTTTCCTCTCAACTATTCTTCCCATCCAAGCAGAGACTAATCACTAAGTGTAGAAATCATCGAAGTGCGCTTTGTCTCTCCCATTAAAACATCTTCCATGCATAGGGCCTGGGATAAGGTTGATTAATTAAGTGCAGATATTAATATAGGAATGAAATAGTGCGAGTGATTTATCAAGAAAAATATCGCTTTCATTTAATTGGGTGATATTTTACATTGTTTTTACAATATATAACTTGAGATATCGGTGGTCGATGCTAGTTGTTAATACTTAAAGTAAATAATTGGATTTCTTAACATCTAATATGAATCAAGTAGCATAATTTTATTTCTTTATTCGTTTCATTCCATCCAGGTGTAGGTTGTATTATGAAATTTTCTTGAAACAATTAATTTGGACGGAAAGGTGGCAAGCTAAATGCTTATTAAACTAAAGTTACATTCATCTGATCTAATTTTGAGGTTAATTAGAAATTCTAATGTTTTATAAAACAATAGCCTCTTCTTTCGTTGATTTATGCCTGATTGACAATATATTCCACTATTGACCAAAAAATTATTCCATCTGAAGCAGAAAACGCCATTCCATTTTTTAAAAAGGGTTGCTTCGTTTGACCGTTTACCAATCGCCTTATTTGACTAATATATATGCTGGAAAGAAAAATAAATAAAAACATATCATCACAAAATATAAAAACGAAAAGATTCGAAAACTATAAACTCATCAACGACCTGATGAATTAAATAAGTGGCACCTTCACCTAATGAAAGAGGCACTCACACTGATCCATCACCTATAAATACAAACATCAATTTTGCCTCTCAGTTTTTTTTTTTTTTTTTTTTCTAGGTACAAGTATCCTTCTATTGAAGGCAATACTATTTGAGGCATTGTCGGGTGCTAAATGTAGGTGCCTCTCCCAGTGGAGATTCGAACCTTGGTTCGCTATATGTTGTTAGAGACTTGCCATTTCCACTAGACTCAACTCTCGTTGGTCAATTTTGCCTTTATATTAAAAAGAATTAATACAATTAAGTTTGGTTTCATTTTGATATTGGTCCCTCAAATTTTAAATCATGGGTTTGAGTCTCTCAAGTTTCATTCTGTTTAAAACATTAGTTTCTATAATTTAATAAAAACCTAGACAATTTTCTTCTTTCAGAGATCAAAGCCCATGGTTTAAAACTTGAGAGATATCAAAACTAAAATAAGGATGAACTTGAAAAACCAAGAATTGTATAACCCTATATATATATATATATAAATCAATCAATTTTTCAATAAAAAAAATTAAATTAGATTTCTAGAAGGGCGTCTAAATTTGTCCATGATTTTTCGGTATCTCGTTAATTTATCTTCAAGCAGGATGACATTGAAACATAGCATTTTTTTCCCCCGCAAGGTATGGGTCCACCATTTAGTTTATTTAATTATCCGAACTTGTGATGTGTGTCTGACTCCGTAATTGATGCAGCGTATGGCATAGGCGAAAGATATTGCGCCTGACTTTGTTTTCATATTAGTCTACATTACCGTATTGTTTTTGTTATTCTAATCTACTTATAGTTTTTTTTTTTTTTTTTTTTTTTTTTTTTTTTTTTTTTTTTTTTTTTTTTTTTTTTTTTTACGTTTAATCATAATTTAGATTTTTTTTTTTTTAAATTTATTAGCTATATTTTAAAATTTAATAACTTTTCAACTTTCCTTCTATTTAATATACACTCGACCCTAGTATAAATTAAAACATACACAACAATAAATAAATGATAAAATTGAATATTCATGTGTAAAATTTAATAACGTGGCTTATAAATATGATAAAATAAAATAAAAAATCTCTCTAGCTTATATATAGAGGACTAGAGGAGTATATATATGACACATCATGCTATCAATTTTTTTTTTTATTCATTTAAGGTATCTAACTAATTTTTGCTCTTACTGTGCATCATGGTGAAACTAGGAGTCCCAAATTCAAATCATTTACTCCATGTTTGAATGAAGAAAAAAAAAGGAAACTTATTTTTCCCACTTTCAATAGAGAGGAAAAAGAATGAAAAAAAAGTCAAGGAAAAAGATAGGCATAAGTTCTATATAAGTTTTTCCCTTTTCTAGAAGATAAAACTTGGACAATTTTGTCCCATTTCTTTTTTATTGATAATTTTCCTGCTTGACAAAATATTCCGAAGCAGAAAACGCCATTTTCTTAAGAGGGTTGCTTCGTTTGACCGTTTCCAAATGGCCTGGTTTGACTGATGTTGCGGTCAAGAAAATCAATATTTGAAAACTATGAACTCATCAACGTCCTGATGAATGCGGCACTTACACTGATAAATACAAGCATACTCTAGCCTCTCATCAAACCACCCAAGAACCTAAAATCTTCTCAAAAACCCTCCCTTGTGTATGTATCAGTTCTGTTCTTAACCTCATCAATTACCATGGGAGTTTTCACTTACCATAACGAGATCGCCTCAAGCGTGACCCGTTCTAGACTCTTCAAAGCTTTCGTCCTAGATTTCGACAACCTCATCCCAAAGATCATGAAAATGGGTCAGAACATTGAAATCCTCGAAGGCAATGGAGGACCTGGCACTGTCAGGAAGATCACTTACGTTGAAGGTAACTAAAACACATTATCATCATCATATCATGCACACAAATTTAACGTAATATTTGATTCAACTGAGAACAAGTTAATTGCCACACCGTCCTTAATATAAGATCTCGTGTGATGAGTTACGTGTACATGACCAGGTGGGGATCCAAAGTATGTGGTGGAGAAGTGGGAAGCAGCGGATGAAGCAAAGTATGTATATAGGTACAGCGTAATAGAAGGGAGTGGGTTAGCAGAGGGAATGGAGAAGATAACTATTGAGCAGAAATTAGAGGAAGGAGCTGATGGAGGATGCGTAGGGAAGGACTCTATCACTTTCTTCACCAAATTCGATGCTCCTCCCACTGATGTGGTGGTGTCTACTATAAAAGCCTTACGTGAGGGCCTCATCAGGGCTATTGAGGCTTACCTTTTGGCTCATCCTCATGAATACTAACCTCTTTCTTATATACTCACACATTGCCTCTATATGCCAAGTGTTATTGTTGTTATGGTTCAATTTGCTGTGTTTGTAATGAAGAAGATTGATCTCGATCTAAAGTAATTTATGGTTCAAGTTATGGAGAGAGAGAGGAAGATGGATATTTTGGCCCACTCATGTGGGATTCACATATAAAAGATATGGAACCTTGCAAGCTATCACTTTATTTCTTTTTCTCCTATAAACTTTACTTCTCTAAAGTATTTTAGAGTATTTACCCGGATCTGTGTTTGCTTTTCTTTCATGTCCTGTTTTCTTGGCTCCGGATTTCTCAAATTTGACTTCAAGATTAAGGAGTGTTTAGAGTATATTGGACGATGTAATTTGGTTTGAATTTGATAAATATATTTGTCTCTCTCTGTATATTGAGCAGTACTTAACTTGGAATAGTTGACTGAAAATGAAGTGTGTGCATGTGTCTATATATATATATAGTATATTATAGTATTACGTCAGACCGATGGTGAAATATTCGAATGATGAGCTCACACACACTCCCGGATCCTATTATTATACACACTCCCTCTCATCATTATTGGGCCTGTTTTGGTTAGCGGTGGAAGCGGTGACTTATTTTTATCGACTTTTTGCGAAGCTCGGTAGGAAAAAAGTCGGATTGTAAATATGATTTGTATTTGGAATGACGGTGGTAGAAATGGTTTTTTTTTAAAAGGAGACGTGTTTGGATTAGCGGTTGAAAAGTCAATTGAAATAAAAAATGATTAAAAAATGCATGAATATTATTGAATAATATATATATATATGTGTATTGTGATAATTGAAGATAAAAATTTAAATTTATGTAAAAAAATTAAATTAATAGAAAATTAAATTACTCCCTCCGGTCCTAATTATATGAATTATTTACCAGAATTTGGAGAGATTAATGAGAGAAGTTAAATTAATTAATTAGAATTATTTTCTGAAAATACCCCTACTTAAAATTGAAAATTACATCAAGAAAGTATTAATGAGTTAAATTCTGGGAGTATCATTCGAAGTCAGTGAATGTATTTGTAATCCATGTGGGGCTAATGGAGCGTGCTGATTGGTTCATCGCTAGATTTATTTCACGCGCAAACATATTTTCTACCCCCAACATTTTTTACTTTATAGGATATATAGGAGTATTAAATTACATCAAGAAGTTAAATTAGTTCAAAATTATTTTATAAAAAAAAGTATAATTGAGGTGTACATGGCATTAATGAGTTGCAAACATTATTTACTTTATAGAATATATAAGTGTATTATTAAATTTTATTGTCTTTAATTATTATTAAGAAGGTATCAATAGAGTTATTTTAGGAAAAAAATTGAAAAAAGTTAAAACTTGATCTTATAATTAGGACCAAAACCAACTCTAAAATGTGTTCCTATAATTAAGACCAGGAGGGAGTAATAGATAAAAAGGGGCATGCATCGTTTGTGAGATTTCAACTTAAAATATAAGTTTTTAATTAAATTTAGGAAATAAAAGAACAATGAATAAATAATCAATTATTATTATCATATAACATTTTTACCGTAGCTCCTTCCGTATAGAGCCACAGGTACCTAAGAGCATGTGAAGGAGATCATGTGACGCATATTTATCCAGCATAGAGCATGTGGCAGCACAGAGCCCCTTTCTTGACTTCCGTGCGTTGCCAACATTGCTGGACAAAAAAGCTCGAGCTCCTAGCTTCTGAAAAAAGCAGCGTTTTGAGCTAAAGTCTAGTGGGAAATAAGCTAACTCAAACACTTTCCATTAGGCTTTTTTTTTCTGAAACTTTTTTCTAATGCCTAGCCATATTTTTTTTTCCTGAAACACTCCTGTATTGCAGAACGCAATATTAGTTAAAAGCAATAAATACTTAAAATATGTATTTTACCTTTTAATTATACCTTTATTTATTAAGACGATAAATGAGAGATAATGAGTGCAAATTTATTGCATAGATAATGAGTTGCTTATATTTAATAAGGGTTAAAATAAAAAGACTAGTTTAAAATTTCAAACAAAATGGATTTGTTCCTTATATTAAAGATAACCCTATGAGAGAGAATGTTCCTTAAAAAAAAGACTGTGAGAGCATATAGCACTAACTACTAAGAGTTATGCATGACGGTCACAATATAAGTCAATTCAACTAATTCATTAAAACCAAGAAATGGTAGTTATCTTATTAAATATGCTTTAAAATCAAAATTGAATTTTTTTTCCAACTTTACCCATATTATTAAGGTTTTGATGGAGAAATTTAAAACAAAAAATTCACATTTATACCGTATGTTTAAATGGAGATAAAATTAAAGGGGAAAGAATACTTAGAGGGAAAACTCTTAAAAATAGTAAACTTTTTTTTTTTCCCCCATTTTTTGAAGTCTTAATTTCATTCTTAGTATTCCCTCCCCTTTATTTCCCCCTCACATTTCTCCCCATCCAAACATCGCCTTAAGCATAAATTACATGGCCATATATAATTGATAAATAAGTATAATTAGACTTATATTGTGAAGTATAGGGATTATATATAGAAGATTCACATCAATGAGCTTATTCAATATCAATTTGAAGATAATATTTTTAAGTAAAGAATATGAGGCCATGTTATATACTTTTATTTATTTATGAATCTGACTCTTTAGTTAATTCTTCTGTCAATTTCTCATGGGAAGATGTCTTCTCTACCTCAATCTGATTCTAGCACTGTAGATTCCTCTTCTTATCTCCAAGGCTACTTCGAGAAAGATCAATTATGCAATCGTGGTTTTGGAAGTTCTCAGGAATTCTCCGAACCTCAGAAAATCACAAGTGTACTTTCGGTTGAAAAAGACATTAAAATTGGTTTATTGGCAGACAGCTTACAGATTTACATTATAATTTGGCTGATATAATTCATTTGATGTTCTGTTTAAAAACGGAGATCTGAGGAAGAGAGGGTTTTGTTCTTTTGTCTCATAGGTTGCAGTTATTTGGATGCACAGGTTCTTCAGCTAGGAGAGCTTCTGCTTAAAATATAAGAATGATTTTTCTATTAAGTATACTGACATCATTTGATAAGTGCTATATATATAAATATCAATTTCCAACTAATTCAAATTTGATTTTTCTAATACATATAAATATTCCCAATCACCAACCCTCCAACAGATGCCGCGGAGGAGATGACAAGAGGGGAGAACAGAAACCTAGGCTCACCCTAGGAGAAAGACGGAGACAAATCTTCGGAAGAAACCGACTGTGTCAGATTTGATTTTCTGCATTCACACTTACTTAAATTTAAGGCCTTGTACTAAAGCAGAAGCTCCTTTCGTCAGAAACAACGTCTTGTTGGTATCATCATAAATATATATAAAAAAACAAATGATTTTAAAGCTATAAACTCACCCGGAGTTAAATAGGAGTTAACTTCACCCAATCAAACTATTAAGCCATTGCCTATAAATACAAGCACATTCTAGCCCCCCTCTCATCACAAACCACACAGTAACCTTAATCTTGTCCCTTAAATTTCTACTGAAAGACGGAGGTTGTTTGTTACAATTTCTCAGATGGAACGGTAACGTTTTCTCGAGCCCAATGTTGTATAGTCGAATAAGATTGGGTTTTGGCACTATTTATTCCATATATAAACGGCAAGCCCTGATGCGGTTTAATTTTAAAACAAGCGTCATCCCAAACAACATTAACCTTTGTTTGTTTATGGTTATGTTTTTGCCGTGAAAAGATTAACCTTTTGATTAGATTACAAGCTAAAGCCACCAAATTGTAATCTTGCCAAGGACACCTTATATGAACATCATTTTTTTTTAAATAAATAAATAAATCCACTTTCTGGAAGGGCGTCTAATTAAATTTATCTATGATTTTTCGGTTCCTTCAATAATTTTATGATCAAGCGGTATGATATTGATACACCCCATTTTTTCAACAAGGTATGGGCCCGCCATTTAGTTTATTTAATTATGATAACATGTGATGTGTCTCTGACTCTGAAATACAAGTGCAAGTATTTAAATTTAATTGATGCCGGCGAATTAAGAAGGAATCTCACCATATTAGCGTCTTAGTACCTAGAAAGGTAATTCACAGCAAATTTCGAGTCCATTGTTATTATGTTTTCGTCTCATGTGAGTTTATTTATTCTTTTCCTGCTTAATTGACAATATATTCCATATGAAGCAGAAAACGCCATTCCATTTTTTAAAAGGGTTGCTTCGTTTGACCGTTTCCTAATCGCCTTAGTTGACTAATATATACGCTGGAAAGAAAACAAAATAAAAACATATCATCACAAAATATAAAAACGAAAGATTCGAAAACTATAAACTCATCAACGACCTGATGAATTAAATAAGTGGCACCTTCACCTAATGAAAGAGGCACTCACACTGATCCATCGCCTATAAATACAAACATCAATTTTGCCTCTCGCTTTCTTTTGTTTTGTTTTTTTTTGTTTTGTTTTTTTTTTCAAGTTACAAGTATCCTTCTATTGGAGGCAATACTATTTGAGACATTGTTCGGGTGCTAAATGTAGGTACCTCTTCCAATGGAGATTCTAATCTTGATTCGCCACGTTGTCAGAGACTTACCATTTCCATTAGACTCAACTCTCGTTGGTCAATTTTTCCTGTATATTAAAAAGAATTAATACAATTAAGTTTGGTTTCATTTTGATATTGGTCCCTTAAATTTTAAATCATGGGTTTGAGTCCCTCAAGTTTCATTCTGTTTAAAACATTAGTTTCTATAATTTAATAAAAACCTAGACAATTTTCTTCTTTCAGAGATCAAAGCCCATGGTTTAAAACTTGAGAGATATCAAAACTAAAATAAGGATGAACTTGAAAAACCAAGAATTGTATAACCCTATATATATATATATATAAATCAATCAATTTTTCAATAAAAAAAATTAAATTAGATTTCTAGAAGGGCGTCTAAATTTGTCCATGATTTTTCGGTATCTCGTTAATTTATCTTCAAGCAGGATGACATTGAAACATAGCATTTTTTTTCCCCCTCAAGGTATGGGTCCGCCATTTAGTTTATTTAATTATCCGAACTTGTGATGTGTGTCTGACTCTGACTCCGTAATCGATGCATGCGTATGGCATAGGCGACAAGATATTGCGCCTGACTTTGTTTTCATATTAGTCTACATTACCGTATTGTTTTTGTTATTCTAATCTACTTATAAGTTTTTTTTTTTTTTTTACGTTTAATCATAATTTAGATTTTTTTTTTTTTAAATTTATTAGCTATATTTTAAAATTTAATAACTTTTCAACTTTCCTTCTATTTAATATACACTCGACCCTAGTATAAATTAAAACATACACAACAATAAATAAATGATAAAATTGAATATTCATGTGTAAAATTTAATAACGTGGCTTATAAATATGATAAAATAAAATAAAAAATCTCTCTAGCTTATATATAGAGGACTAGAGGAGTATATATATGACACATCATGCTATCAATTTTTTTTTTTATTCATTTAAGGTATCTAACTAATTTTTGCTCTTACTGTGCATCATGGTGAAACTAGGAGTCCCAAATTCAAATCATTTACTCCATGTTTGAATGAAGAAAAAAAAAAGGAAACTTATTTTTCCCACTTTCAATAGAGAGGAAAAAGAATGAAAAAAAAGTCAAGGAAAAAGATAGGCATAAGTTCTATATAAGTTTTTCCCTTTTCTAGAAGATAAAACTTGGACAATTTTGTCCCATTTCTTTTTATTGATAATTTTCCTGCTTGACAAAATATTCCGAAGCAGAAAACGCCATTTTCTTAAGAGGGTTGCTTCGTTTGACCGTTTCCAAATGGCCTGGTTTGACTGATGTTGCGGTCAAGAAAATCAATATTTGAAAACTATGAACTCATCAACGTCCTGATGAATGCGGCACTTACACTGATAAATACAAGCATACTCTAGCCTCTCATCAAACCACCCAAGAACCTAAAATCTTCTCAAAAACCCTCCCTTGTGTATGTATCAGTTCTGTTCTTAACCTCATCAATTACCATGGGAGTTTTCACTTACCATAACGAGATCGCCTCAAGCGTGACCCGTTCTAGACTCTTCAAAGCTTTCGTCCTAGATTTCGACAACCTCATCCCAAAGATCATGAAAATGGGTCAGAACATTGAAATCCTCGAAGGCAATGGAGGACCTGGCACTGTCAGGAAGATCACTTACGTTGAAGGTAACTAAAACACATTATCATCATCATATCATGCACACAAATTTAACGTAATATTTGATTCAACTGAGAACAAGTTAATTGCCACACCGTCCTTAATATAAGATCTCGTGTGATGAGTTACGTGTACATGACCAGGTGGGGAAACAAAGTATGTGGTGGAGAAGTGGGAAGCAGCGGATGAAGCAAAGTATGTATATAGGTACAGCGTAATAGAAGGGAGTGGGTTAGCAGAGGGAATGGAGAAGATAACTGTTGAGCAGAAATTAGAGGAAGGAGCTGATGGAGGATGCGTAGGGAAGGACTCTATCACTTTCTTCACCAAATTCGATGCTCCTCCCACTGATGTGGTGGTGTCTACTATAAAAGCCTTACGTGAGGGCTTCATCAGGGCTATTGAGGCTTACCTTTTGGCTCATCCTCATGAATACTAACCTCTTTCTTATATACTCACACATTGCCTCTATATGCCAAGTGTTATTGTTGTTATGGTTCAATTTTTGCTGTGTTTGTAATGAAGAAGATTGATCTCGATCTAAAGTAATTTATGGTTCAAGTTATGGAGAGAGAGAGGAAGATGGATATTTTGGCCCACTCATGTGGGATTCACATATAAAAGATATGGAACCTTGCAAGCTATCACTTTATTTCTTTTTCTCCTATAAACTTTACTTCTCTAAAGTATTTTAGAGTATTTACCCGGATCTGTGTTTGCTTTTCTTTCATGTCCTGTTTTCTTGGCTCCGGATTTCTCAAGTTTGACTTCAAGATTAAGGAGTGTTTAGAGTATATTGGACGATGTAATTTGGTTTGAATTTGATAAATATATTTGTCTCTCTCTGTATATTGAATCTGACTCTTTAGTTGATTCTTCTGTCAATTTCTCATGGGAAAATGTCTTCTCTACCTCAATCTGATTCTAGCACTGTAGATTCCTCTTCTTATCTCCAAGGCTACTTCGAGAAAGATCAATTATGCAATCGTGGTTTTGGAAGTTCTCAGGAATTCTCCGAACCTCAGAAAATCACAAGTGTACTTTCGGTTGAAAAAGACATTAAAATTGGTTTATTGGCAGACAGCTTACAGATTTACATTATAATTTGGCTGATATAATTCATTTGATGTTCTGTTTAAAAACGGAGATCTGAGGAAGAGAGGGTTTTGTTCTTTTGTCTCATAGGTTGCAGTTATTTGGATGCACAGGTTCTTCAGCTAGGAGAGCTTCTGCTTAAAATATAAGAATGATTTTTCTATTAAGTATACTGACATCATTTGATAAGTGCTATATATATAAATATCAATTTCCAACTAATTCAAATTTGATTTTTCTAATACATATAAATATTCCCAATCACCAATCCTCCAACAGATGCCGCGGAGGAGATGACAAGAGGGGAGAACAGAAACCTAGGCTCGCCCTAGGAGAAAGACGGAGACAAATCTTCGGAAGAAACCGACTGTGTCAGATTTGATTTTCTGCATTCACACTTACTTAAATTTAAGGCCTTGTACTAAAGCAGAAGCTCCTTTCGTCAGAAACAACGTCTTGTTGGTATCATCATAAATATATATAATAAAACAAATGATTTTAAAGCTATAAACTCACCCGGAGTTAAATAGGAGTTAACTTCACCCAATCAAACTATTAAGCCATTGCCTATAAATACAAGCACATTCTAGCCCCCCTCTCATCACAAACCACACAGTAACCTTAATCTTGTCCCTTAAATTTCTACTGAAAGACGGAGGTTGTTTGTTACAATTTCTCAGATGAAACGGTAACGTTTTCTCGAGCCCAATGTTGTATAGTCGAATAAGATTGGGTTTTGGCACTATTTATTCCATATATAAACGGCAAGCCCTGATGCTGTTTAATTTTAAAACAAGCGTCATCCCAAACAACTACATTAACCTTTGTTTGTTTATGGTTATGTTTTTGCCGTGAAAAGATTAACCTTTTGATTAGATTGCAAGCTAAAGCCACCAAATTGTAATCTTGCCAAGGACACCTTATATGAACATCAATTTTTTTAAAAAATAAAAATAAATCCACTTTCTGGAAGGGCGTCTAATTAAATTTATCTATGATTTTTCGGTTCCTTCAATAATTTTATGATCAAGCGGTATGATATTGATACACCCCATTTTTTCAACAAGGTATGGGCTCGCCGTATGATAACATGTGATGTGTCTCTGACTCTGAAATACAAGTGCAAGTATTTAATTGATGCCGGCGAATTAAGAAGGAATCTCACCAAGTTAGCGTCTTAGTACCTAGAAAGGTAATTCACAGCAAATTTCGAGTCCATTGTTATTATGTTTTCGTCTCATGTGAGTTTATTTATTCTTTTCCTGCTTAATTGACAATATATTCCATATGAAGCAGAAAACGCCATTCCATTTTTAAAAGGGTTGCTTCGTTTGACCGTTTCCTAATCGCCTTAGTTGACTAATATATACACTGGAAAGAAAACAAAATAAAAACATATCATCACAAAATATAAAAACGAAAGATTCGAAAACTATAAACTCATCAACGACCTGATGAATTAAATAAGTGGCAGCTTCACCTAATGCAAGAGGCACTCACACTGATCCATCGCCTATAAATACAAACATACTCTACCCTCTCAAACCACACACAAATAACCTAAATCTCCTCGAACACCCTTCCTCGTACTTACATATCAAAATCTCATCAATCACCATATGGGAGCTTTCACTTACCATAACGAGATCGCCTCAAGCGTTGCCCGTTCGAGAATCTTCAAAGCTTTTGTGGAAGATATAAACAGCCTCCTCCCAAAGATCATGGAAGGCGTTAAGATTGAAATCCTGGAGGGCAATGGAGGACCTGGCACCCTGAAGAAGACAACTTACCCTGAAGGTGGGGAAACAAAGTATGTAGTGGAGAGAGTGGAAGTAGTGGATGAAGCAAACTATGCATATAACTACAGCGTAGTGGAAGGGAGTGCCTTACCAGAAGGAGTGGAGAAGATAACATTTGAGACGAAGGTGGAGGAAGCAGCCAATGGAGGATCCATAGGGAAGGCTTCTTTCACTTACTTCACCAAAACCGATGCTCCTCCCAGTGATGACGTCATCGCTGCTGCTAAAGCCCAAGGTAGTGGCCTCTTCAAGGCTATTGAGGCTTACCTTTTGGCTCATCCCGAATACTAAATAAGCTCTTTCATATATATATCCTCACACCACCTTGCTTCTATATATGCCAAGTGTTTTATATATTTACTATATATCCTTGTTGTTCTCTGGTTTGCTGTGTTTTTAATGTATTGGATGGATCTCTAAAGTACTCTGGTGAAGTTATGAAGAGATAGGAAAATTAATGGATGCAAAATTAAGCCTATCACTTTATTACTTCTCACAAGTATCTTAGTGTATTTATCCGGATTTGTGTTTGCCATTATGGAATAATGATAATAATAAGGAGAAAGTGTTTGATTTTCTTTTTCTATTCATTTTTCTTTGGCCTTGGAGTGTTGAGAGTGATTTGGAGGGTGTGGCTGTGTTTGGGATCACGTTTTTTTTTCTGGTCAAAGTTTGGGATCACGTTTGACTATCCCAAACATGCGATTAGGAGGAAAAGTTGTTTTTAAGCCATACCTCAGAATTTCTTGCTTTTGACTTTTCTGCCACAGAGAGAGAAGTTGTTTCTATAGAGAAGAAATTAAATGCCTCAAGAATAAAATATAGTGGGTCTCACATTCTTTTATTAGAATAATATTCTAGTTCGTATTATAAGACTAATTATATATGAAAATTTTGGTCCTAAATATATGTCTACTTAAAGGTTAATAATGATTTTTTTTTTCCAATTTTATCCTTATTTATAAAATTATCTAAAATAAATAAATAATAAAATTTAAGGGAAATCAAGAAAAACTGCCCCATTAGAAATTTTATCGACGTGAATAACCTAATAAATTTGTATATACGAAGAAAGATAGTACGCTTATTGATGTCGTTCTCACCAATTAAATTTTTTTAGGAAGACTTTTCTCCCATTTTTTCTAAAATTTAAGTAATTATGTATTTTCAAATATTTCCCAATAATACATTAACTATTTTTATTTTTATTAAATTCATATCATTTTCGGTTATTTTATATCTAAACTTACTTTTTCATTAATCATTCAAACAAGTTTAAGTTTATAAAATTGACTTTTTCAAAAGCCAATCCAAATTTACATTACATTACACAATCTAATTTTTATCCAATCTTACATTTGCAAAAGTCATATTAAAAAAAGTCACTTCTACTATCTACTATCGCTAATCCAAAGATACTTTTTAATTTGAATTTGATGAATATATATTTCTCACTCTTTCTATATTGCGCAATAATTAACTAGGTTTACTTGAATGAAAATGAAGTATATATATTAATAATAGTATGTTCCAGGGAGGGAGAGACAAACTGAGTCAAAATTGCAAGATTCCAGGAATTGAAGACAAATATCAAAACCCCCTCAATCAAGTCTTTTTGACCTGTTGCTAGTTCAAGAGATGAAAATTGTCCTTAATTACAACTGTTTATATTATTTTTGGTCCTAAATATATAGCAGTTAGTTCATGGTTTTGCTTTGATTCATGTGTAAGACCTCAACCTATTTGTCTTCCAAATTTAAAATTTTTCCCCAAATAATCCCTATTAACGATGACATATATATTAAAAGTGTGTTTTCATCAATGGAGATTGATGATTAAACTGGGTATTTTATTAAAATTAAATATATTTGTTATAAATAACTAACTTAATTTTTTAGCTATTATGTTTAGGATCACAAGGAATAAAATATTATATAGTTAGATGGCGAAATATTCCATCTAACTTTCTAATTAAATTAAGAGTTTATTTAACATCAAAAGAGAATAAAAATTATGTGAGTTGGCTCTGAGCACTTCCCGAGAAGTCAGACTTGAAGGCAGGTTTTGAGACATCCGAAAAACACTAAGAGTAAAAGAAATTAAACTTTTTGTTATAAATATATGTATTATGTGGATGTCCATCGATAAGAATCCCTTGAAGGTCTATAAATGAAGTCTTGTGTAAACATTCGTAAGTTACTTGAAATGAATTCCTCCATCTCTGAATTTCTCTCTCGACTTCTCTCTACTTTTCTATACATTTTATTCAGTTTTATAACACGTTATCAGCACGAGGTTCTAATCAACTGAGCCTCCTTCTTGTGTTAACCATCATCACCGTCGTGGTTCACCTTCATGGGGAGAGAAGATTTCAAATTGCTCAATAGAAGGCGTTTCAAGCTAAGAAATTGATTTCTAATCGGTGATTATGCGATCTCTTCACTTAGGTATGTTTTCTATTAAGTTTAGATTGTTAATTTATGATATATGTTGCCTGTGAGAGAAAAAAAAAACGAACCAGACGCATAGAGGTGAGGAAGGAGATGGAAAATTTTTGGTGGGTCCCACGTTTATTATTATTATTTTATTATTATAATTACTATTTGCATAGTAAAAATCAAAAAAAAAGTCCGCAGAAGAAACGTATGTTTGAAAAATTTTGCGGGACCCACATGTTTTTAATATTTTATTATTATGAATAGTAAAATACTATTCTTTAAAAAAAAGAAAAGAAAAAAAAAAGAGTAACTTTCTCGACAGATTTTTAGAAGAAAATCTGCTATTTACACATTTTATATGATTTTATAATTACAATTTATATTATAGAAATATTATACCTCCATGTATTATATTTATGATTCAGCAATTTATTTTATGCTAACATATTTATGATTCAAAGCATTTACCTTTATGTTATTTATTTATATATTTATATTTTAATTTCGACACCTACTTGGGGTTAAACCTCCTAACCTAGGAGTCTTGATTTAATATTCAAGCATTTACCTTTATGTTATTTATTTATATATTTATATTTTAATTTCGACACCTACTTGGGGTTAAACCTCCTAACCGGAAGTCTTGATTTAATATTTAACATTTACTTTTATGCTATTTAATTTAAGCATTTATCGTTATGTTAACTAACATAATATTTATATATTTATATTTTAATTTCGACACCTACTTAGGGTTAAACCTCCGAGGAAGTCTTGATTTAATATTTAGCATTTACTTTTATGCTATTTAATTTAAGCATTTACTCGTTATGTTAACTAACATAATATTTATATATTTATATTTTAATTTCGACACCTACTTGGGTTAAACCTCCTAACCTAAGTCTTGATTTAATATTTAGCATTTACTTTTATGCTATTTAATTTAAGCATTTTCGTTATGTTAACTAACATAATATTTATATATTTATATTTTAATTTCGACACCTACTTGGGGTTAAACCTCATAACCGAAGTCTTGATTTAATATTTAGCATTTACTTTTATGCTATTTAATTTAAGCATTTACTTTTATGTTAACTAACATAACATTTATTTTTATGTTAACTAACATAACATTTACTTTTAAGTTTGCTAACATAACATTTATGTTATTGTTTCTAACATAACATTTATTGTTTATGTTTAATTTATTATTTGTCATTTAATTATTATTATTATTTATAATTTATTATTATTAATATATTTCTTATTATATGATCAGGCGTCATATATAATGAATGAAACCTTTGTTTATCCCTAAGATAAACAAAGGTTGGAAGCCATTTTGATTTAATTTCTCTTGAAAAGAAAAATGGCATTGAGATATATGACAAAAATTGGCTAGAAGCCAAATGAAGAAATAAAGTGGCAAGTAGCCAGAAATGATAATTTGGCCAAGAAGACATATATTGGCAAGAAGCCAAGAGAAGGCACAATATGGCCTCAAGTCAAATGATAATTTGGCTTGATATTAAGAGATAAATTGGCATGAGGCCAAAGAGACAAATTTTCCGAAGATATGAGACGAGACATGATCTATGATTTTTGTATGCCATCGTTGTATAAATGTCTCAAAATTAAATATTTTTCATTAATAGATTCTTTTGTTCTTTAGAACAAATTAATGGGATTGTATGACCATTGAGAAGATGGTTGTTCTTCAAAAAAATTATTATAAATGGGAATATTCAATTTGCTCCTGAAGTAGCAATATTGTGAAGGAATCAAGAAATATTTTGAATTAATTTCTTGTATTTATATGATCAAACAAAACAGTTGAGTTTTTGTTTTAAGGATCGTGAATTTCCTCTAACAGCTCGATTCCATTCCGTAAGTGAATGTAGTAATGAATAAATTTAATTGTGGTTGTGGATATGTGTGTAAATTTGTTTACATGTGGATATGGTTATAATTATGATGGTTCAAATTCTCACCGAAGTGAGAAAATATTATTGATAAGAACCACTTTGAATGAAATATCGGGTATAATAAACATGATAGAAATTCATGTTATTGTTGTGGTGGCAAGGGTCATTAATTTTGTATTTATTATATGCCATAATATATTTGTTAAAAGGTCAAATATTTAATATAAATTATCCGATAAGATAAGTATTATAAGCCTCAAAATTAATTTTAATAGTATGAGGCGTTGATTTTTGGAAATGTGGACCTATTTTGAGTTTTAATATTTCAAGGTATTATTTAGTAATTTACTAAAATACCATTATGAATTTTGGGGTCATTTTTTGTAATTTTCTCCGACAAATTTCTCACCCACGTGAAGTCGTGAAGGGGGAGAAAAATTTGGTACATGTTTTTATATTATTTTATTATTATTTATGAATAATATCTACTATTCGAAAAAAAAAAAAAAAAAAAAAATTGATATTTTTGAATGGCAGTAGCCATAATATTATGGCTTTATGGCAAGAAGTAGTCATAATATTGTGATTTTATGACAAGAAATTTTATCATTTTTATTGTCATAAACTTATTATTTGATGTTTAAGAAGTTTATCAATTTCTATAATTGTTCTTTTATAAAAGAACAATATTGGTTTAAAGAAATGGCATGGCAAGAAAATTTTATAAATTATTATATAAAGACAAGAAAAGTATATGTATCAAATATTGAATGATACAAAGAGTTTTAAGTTATTGTCTTAAAGACAAATATTTTGCATAGAAATTATGCCACATGAGTAATAATTCTAAAGGCTAATAGTCTTGGAGACTCATTAGCATAGTTACCAACTTAATTTGAAAGATCAATGTTCATATTACATTTGGTAATATTAATTTGAGGTTTTGGAAGAGCTATATGAGTATAAATTTGTTTTAAGGCTCCTGAAGAGCTAATGTATTGTTTCTTGAAGAAACAACATTATGCATTGAATATGCATTTTATTCTACCAAGTATAAATGAAACTTGTTGAGTTTCAAAGATATCTACGTAAATAGATATCATATAGAAAAATATTTAACCATATGCAATTGTAAACCGAAGTTTACAAATAATAATGCCAAATTTGTATATATAAACTAGAAGTTTATAGTATGACCAGATTAGGTCATGTGGTTAATAATGATATGAGAATTCATATCTTGATGTGTAAACAAATATTACAATTCATGACAAGAAAAATTGAAAATGAGTCTTCATTTTTCAAGAGCAGACATAAGGAGGAGATATTTGAGATATTTTTTATTGGGAAAATATAGTCCTCAAAGGAGGATGAGAATATATGTTAGGTGTTAATTTCATTTGATAATGAATTAAATGATTTGAAAGTGAAAACCTACATTTGGATTGAAATCCATGAATGTTTGTGAAGTATTTTTAAAGGACTCACACTTGAGGGGAGATTTCTAGAATACAAGTGTGAGTAAAATTTTGAAGAGTTATATACTTCATTCATTAAGTCTCTTTTATAAAGAACAAAATCTAGTTTTAAGGTGAAAGTTTTGTCTCACACTTGAGGGGAAATTGTTAGTATGCAAGTGTGAGTTAATTTGTAGAATGTCATACCCATACTTCCCACATAATAACAAATATGATCTCCTAAAATAAATGATAAATTATGATTGTGGATCATAATGTTACAAAGAAACCGAAGTTTACTAAGATGAGATATATGTTATAGTAAACTAAAAGTTTACTGATCAAAACATATTTATTGTTGGCATGACTTGTTTGATCATCCAAGTCATATATAATACAAATAAGAATTTGTATTGACATCCATTGAAGAATCGTAAAATTCTTCATAAATAGTCGCTTTGTTCTCAAATATAAATGACTATGAAAATGTCATAGGTCATAATTGGTAATAATGAATCTCTCGGAAATATATCAAACAGATTTATATGGGCCCATTAAAATAGCATGTAAACCATACAATGATATGAGAAATTTGATAGATGCATCTATAAGATGGTTACATGTGAGATTATTTGCTTGCAACATGAAGTTTGCAGAAATAATTGCAACATGAAGTTTGCAAAAAAGATTGCAATATGAAGTTTGCAATAATGTTTGATGTTTGAATAAATTAAGCGTGCAATTTTCCAGATTATATGATTTAAGAATCATAATTAAAGCCTCCATAAATAAGTGGATGAAAGCTTATGAGAACAAAATTTTATGTTGGTATATTTGATATTATATAGCAAAGCATTTATATAAGCCAACAAAATTCTCCCGGTATAATTGGTTTTTGGTCGAGCCAAACGAATTTCCATCTTAAAATGGTTGAATGTGCAATGATTATAAACCCACCACAATGCATATAGATGGATATAGAAAGAAATTTTAGATAAATGTTGTATAAGTACCTTCTATTTCTTGTTTGTCTCTATATGAAATAGTAAGATGTTTCTAAAGGAAACAAATGGATGTAGAAGACTTATACTGCATAATTAGTCAATTGTCGTTTGTCATTGTTTTCTTACCATGAGGGGGAGAAATTGGATAGCTGGAAAAGTGAATACATGAGATGCATTATAGCATTGTATATATCCTCGAATAAGTAGTATGAACCAAGTTCATCGATTATGTATTCATGAATTATTTGCCAGATTATATTACTGACCTAAATGAGATTTATGGAATCTCATACTCCAGCTGAAAATGCTCCAATCTGTATAAATATGAATGTAGCATGCTCAAAGCATGAGAAATTATTTGGTTCCAATTATAAATGTTATGGATAAATTGGAGCAATAATTATGATGATCATATTAAGGAGGTAGATACTCCAGAAAGAGTATCGAGACATAACTAATTGCAAAAACCTCAAAGAGAGGTTCGTGCATCGAATAATATTGATATTGATAAGTTATGTCGAATTGGAAAAATGGAATCAAAAAAATGAAATTGTCGACAACAATTTTGAAAGATGATATCACGTAATCAAATGAGGATATTATATAAAGATATGTCACAAGAAGTTGACATAAAGATAATTGGCCAAAAGGTTAAGTGAAATTGAAAAGACGCCAATATAATCATATTATGATAGTTATGGACCGTAAGTCCAAATTGGGATATCTGAATGTTTATATGAAAATAAACATTATCACAAGGTTAAATATGATTATGATGTGATTTTGTGTGGATACAATATTTTATTAATCTGGCAATTTATGAAAGAAAGATTATGCGTCTATGTTGATATTGTTATATAGCCTATTCATAAGGCTTAATAAATTATGAAGATTACAGAAGAATCTTCAAAGAATCAAAAGTGCTAGTAGCACATGTCCTTAAAGGACTTAAGGTGGTAGAAAAGGACTTAAGGTGCTGGGAGCACATGTCCCAGAAAGATTTAAGGTGCGAGAAGCACATGTCTCCGAAAGACTTATGGTGCCAAAATGCATCAAATGATTTATTGTGCTAGAAGAACGAGTCCCTGAAGGATTTAGAATGCTAATCAAAAGCATTTAATTCAAGTTATTGAAAACAATAAAGGGGAAGCTTTGTATGACTTAAATCAATTAGGGCACAGTGGTATAATCTTCTCAAGAAATATATGTTGAAAGAAGGGTATAAAGAATGTAAATCAATAGCCCATGCATCTTTATGAAAAGATCTAGAAGTGAATGTTTTAATTGCAATTTATGTTGATGATATCAACATTATTGAAACGTATTTGAAAAGCTTCAATAAGGCAATTAATTGTTTAAAGATTGAATTTGAAATAAAAGACTTGAGAAGAAAGAAATTTCGTATTAGATTACAGATTTAATACCTAAAGAATGAGATCTTTTGTTTATACAAAAGAAGGTCCTAGATTGATTTTATATGGATAAGTCATATCCATTATATACTTAAATTATTTGCAGCGGATAAAGAACAATTTCGACTCAAGCAAAGAAGTTGAAGAAGGGCAATATCATGTTTATTAACATGAGATAATTCTTCACCAACACAAAAGACAATGGTAGTAGTGTAGTCATCAGGGGGAGTAAATATGATGTAATTTAGAAATGTAAGTTGATGTACGCTGCACTCTTTTTCCCTTATCTAGGTTTTGTTCCACTGGGTTTTCCTAGAAAAGTTTTTAATGAGGCATCATTAGAAAACCTGATGTAATTAAGAGGGGGAGCGTCGATACACGTTGTACTCTTTTTCCCTTATCTAGGTTTTGTCCCATAGGGTTTTCCTAGAAAGGTTTTTAATGAGGCAACATTAGAAAGTGTATCAATGGATAATGTACTCTTTTCTTTAGCTAGATTTTATTCCACTGGGTTTTCCTAGTTAAAGTTTTTAATGAGGCATATTCATAATGGACATCCAAGGGGAGTGTTATAAATATATGTATTATGTGGATGTCCATTGCATAGTAACCCTTGAAGGTCTATAAATAGAAGTCTTGTGTAAACATTTAAGTTACTTGAAATGAGAATTCCTCCATCTCTCTAGAATTTCTCCGACTTCTCTCTACTTTTCTATACATTTTCTTCAGTTTTATAACACTTTTGATTTTTTTCGCCAATATGTGTCTATTTATATAGAAAATATTATCGGTCGGCTAGAATCAGAGTCAAGTCCGCACTTTGACCTGAAATCATTGGAATAGATCATCTCATGATTTTTTTTCCTCATTATCCCTGAGTCAATCAGGACCGTTGATTGAAAAGAGGAGAAAAAAGTCAAAGTAATATTGTGGCCTTTTAAATTGATTAGACGGCTATGATTTATAGATTATGAGGAATAATGAAAAAATGATGAAGAGAGAAACCCAACTCGAAATCACTAGTGTGATGGGGTCCACATGCTAAATGATGAAATGTTGGTACTTGGTACTCCCCGGAAGAGGAATCTCTCATTATCTAATTTTCTCATCATCTCTCATCATCCAATCCAAACCATTGATTTGATTTAATGAGGTTGTTGGTGTGGGCATTTCTATCAAATGTATGGTTCAGATTTAAAGCCAATGAAGGATAATGAGAAAACGCCAATGAGAGGATCCGGACCAAGACTCCCCGTTGCAAGATACTCCTATGCTCAGCTCTTGTCCATAGAGTAGAGTGAAAATATTTTTTATTTTATTTATAAGGTACTTCCTCCAATTCTTAATAAAAAAAATATATTTTTCTAATTTGATTAGAATAAAAAATTTAGTTATGTTAGTGATGAATGAATTTTTCTATCTTTAGCCTTGGGGTCCACAATAAAAAATAAACCAAGGATTGCGTATAGGCAAACCTAGGATCGTTCTCTCTCTCGAGGAGCCTTTTATTGAATCCTAAGTAATCTAAATGTCATGCAAATGCAATTAAAACAAGGGGAAAATAGGTTTTGGATTTTTGAATTGATTAACGAAAATAAGAGTGCAATTAAATTAAATGCTAAACTATTATTTTTGATATTTTTAATAAAATGGAATGAAATATGAATATGAATGATGAATGTTCTTGGTAATGAAGAAATGCCTATCCTTGCTCATAAAAGATTATGGGAGTTAAAATTCATCAAGTCTTAAGATCAATCTCAAGGTAACACTTGAGTCCAATATTCTCAATTAATAGTAGCTCATACAAACATAGCTAACTACTACCTCTTGAGAAATTGTTAAAAACCACTTGATGTGCAATTAAAATTGGAATTATGCAACATGAGTCTTCTTAAAATTGAGTACATAACAGTCCCTCAAAGGGCACAAATCAACCACATTAACTAGACAATAACACGCTAATTAATATAATCTCATTGCAACCACAAGAAATTAAAACAAATATAATCTTCACATTGCAAAATCCAATATCAATCACAATTATCAAATTAACAGAGACAATAAACATTAATCTCAGTTCCAGAATTTATACACAATAATCCCTAAAACTATGCTACCTAAATATATAAATCTAGTCTAATAAAATGATAGAAAAAAACTCCCCTATGAAGTGCCTTGAGCTCAAGCATTATTCCTCTTCACCAAGACCAAAGGATTTTAGCCACTGCCAACCATTAAAAAAATCTCCTCCTAACACTTTCAAAGTCCCAACCATATGAAGGACACCACCACACAAAATATCAAATTAATGATAAATGCAGAATATTAAATCAGCATAGAACAGAGGAAGCAACAATGAAATAATGAATAAAGGAAGGATAAAGGTGTGAGGATGGTGTGAGTGAGAGAGATTGAAGATGAAGGAAAAACGTCGAAGGGCCAAGGTCGAAGGTGCTCAAGCTTTGTTCCCAGTCGAAGGTCGAAGGCTCCGTCTCCTCCCCGTCTCTCGTTTTTGGTTCGGTCCGATAAAGATGGAGGAAGACGTGGTGGTAATGGAGGTGAGGCGTGGTGATGGGCGAAGGTTCCGTCGAGTGTGAAGGCGTCGTGATGAAGGTCCGACAATCCTCTCCTTTATCAGATCTCCCAGCTCTCTCTCTCACGGTAGAGGAGAGTCGCCGGCGACGGTGAGAGAAGGGTGGAAAGTCGCCGGCGACTTAGAAGAAGGTGACGATGAAGCTCGCTCCCAGATCTCTGTGTGAAGTGTGAAGACGATGTGAAGGCGTGGTCCGACGATAATCCTCGCTCCCCTTTTATTATACGTCGGCGCAATCAATATTCATTCTCCCTCGTTCCGCCCATTCGCCTCTTAGCTAGGTCGGGTGGCCCCCGGTCAAAACGTAGAGTTTTGACCAGGGACCTAAGTGCAAATATTGAAAGTTCTAAAGAAGGGACCTAAGTGTGAATTTACAAAATATTTGTGGGGGCGGTAACCGAGATTCCTAATACATCCGGGTCCTTTTCTGTAATTGTTTTCTAGCTCATTTTCTTCTTTGATTTCCCATTTCCAGAAATTTTTGGGGCCTTTCTTGTAATTTTCACCAATCCTCAAAACATTAATTCTGACCCAAATGATTTTTTTTTCTTTTCAAATTCTTCAATTTTCTTCCAAAACACCTACAATGCAAAATTAAGCATAAGGCAGCATCAAACGTCCAAGAAATCATTTGTATGAATAATTAACAAATTATGACCATTTTACCCCTAATTGCACTTAATTCCATACAAATGTCCCTAACTCAAATTAGTGTTTAATCATGCAATAATGACCAAGAAAATACATTAAATATCCCAATTTAATCATGAAAATCATATAAAAATATGGTTTGATCAATTCCCCCACACTTAAACCTTTGTACTCCTGAACAAAGGGAATTGAGAACACAAATCTAAGTCCAAATCACTAATGCTTTTGAATGATGAGTAATTTCATACTTAGAAAGCAATGAATTAATTAATCAAATTCTTCAAGCCAACACCAGTGATAATTAAGCAATGTAAAGAAATTAGCTTGCTACAAAACTCAAAATATTATAATGAAGCATAAGAGGACTCTCAAGGTATTATTAGTGTTTCACTTATCTCACCTTATTGGAATAATTTCACTCTAGCTCACTTGATCAATACCTTACCATAAGCTTGTAACAACTCTAACATCTCCACTACTAATAGCAATTAATGAAATGAATCAAGAGGACTTAAAATGCTTGTAATGATGGATGAAGGCTAAATGAAATGGACTAATTAGAAAATGAATAGTTGATATGCAAGTCAAAATTAGTGACCAGGTTCATAGCATCTAAATAACTTTACAAACTTTTGCCAATTCTTTTGAAAATCATGAACAAATGCCTTCTTCATTTTTTTCAATACCTTTCTTTTCTTTTTCTCTTTTTTTTTGTTGTTGTTTTGTTTTGTTTTTTTTTTATATATATATACATGGTTTTTTTTTGGGCTCAAATATATATAGCATTTCAATATATACATTGTTCAACTTCTTATTGGCAATTCACTTTTGATTTTTAGAATACTATAAACACTATGAATAATGACATGCATACAACAAAGGAATGGCTCCAAAGGGGTAAACAAAGGGTAAATGAATGGTGGTTTGTGTTTGGATGAAATGGATTAAAATTAGAATGCCTCTTTCCTTTTCATAACACTAATGCAAACACTATTTCGAACAAGAGTTGAAACAAGTTCTAGAAGGTGAAAAAACTAAATGAGCATGCACACATGAAAATAATTTAAGGCTCAAATATCCTTCCAACAAGGTTTTTTTCTCTAATGCTCACTCTAACACAATCAATTGCATAGCAAGCTAATCACAAAACATCTACTTAACTATTTCAAGTGCTAACCTTACAAACACAATCAATCAAAACATTACAATCATGCTCAAGTCTTAAAAGCACTAATGAAGTAGAAACTCTCTCTTTTTTTCTCAATTCTTTTTTTTAAAAATAAATAAATAAGGAGTAAGCAAAAATCCAATTGTGGGTTCATTTCTCTTCCCATTTACTTGAAAAGCAAAACATGGTTTTAAAGAGTTGCCAAAACCCTAGATCTCATGAAAGCTCAACGAATTTCCCACAAATTATACACTTCCAAAGTGGCAAATGCGACCCTTTACCACTTAGGACATGCATTAAAGCAAGTCATTCTACAAAAAATTTTGAAATTTTTCTTTTTGAAATTTTTCTAGTTTTAGGCATTTTCTCATTTAAAGACAACCAATTAATTGGGACTCAAAATGTATTTCCCTCCCCCACACTTAATCAACACATTGTCCTCAATGTAGAAAATTACTCTAAAAAGAATGATAAACAAATTGAAATTCAAGGCACAATGGTAATTAAGTAGGGTAGTGGCCAAAAAGATGCAAAGCATACATAGGGGGTTCTTATTCTGCTTACTAAACTAAATTATTTCTACCTTTTCTACTGGATTGTGTCCCTCCCCCACACTTATCTTCCTCACACAACAATTAAGCCCAAAAAATCATAGAAATTAGGAAGAAAATAAGTGAGGAAAGAGACGACCTTTATTAGAGAATCTTGAGTCGCTTGAAGGAGAAATTCTCATCCACAATGAGAATCATGCATTTATCTTTGAAAACATATTCTCCCTCATTGATTTTCCTTGGTGGAGGTGGCTCAGGATCAATTGGAAGAGGTCCAAGAATGTAAGGTGGATGTGGGTACCACAAAGAACCTTTCCAAGAACGTACCTGCAAAGAAGACAAGCAACCAGCAGTATCCCATCCAAAAATAGAAACATTGAGAGATTTCAAGTGAATTAAAGATATTTTAGGAATTAAACTCTCCAAGTAACTATCACATCCAAGGAAATCAATGCTACTCCCATCAGTAGGAGTCAAACAAATATTTATATTTTGAAAATTCTCTTGTGTTTGCAAAGTGGAAGGTGCGGAATCCAACTTGGTGTTGGGGTACACCACATCAGCATTACAATCACAAGAGAGTGGAAGAAGAAAGAGAATTTTTTGAATTGGCATCACCCGAGGGTTCCAAAATTTCAAAGCAATCATTTTTCTTTTCTAAATCGGGTGGCAAATCACAAGAAAGTACTTGTTGGAAAGATTCACCAACATGCAAAATTTTATCAATTAAAATTTTAGAATCTTTGTTACCAACAAGACTACAAGGAAGTAATCCAATGAGAATTTTATGCTTTTGGCATTCAAGGCTTTGATCTTTCTCACTCACATCAACCACATTGTCATCCATGCAAGATTCAACATTTTCACAATTGACATGCTTACTGTCATCAACAGTACAAGAGGGTGCATTATGATCAATGGTAGAATCAACCACTTCACTAAATGCTTTCTTTTGAAACTCGACAAGTAAGTGGCTTTTTTCATGATAACAGTCTACACATATTTGATATTCCGGACAAGAACATGCAAATATTTCATTCAATTTATCACAATTATCCCTAGTACTATGAAGAGAAGCATTTTCAACAGTTGAAGCATCACACAAAGAAGTAAGAGCACAACCATCAACAAGTACAATCGAATTGCTACTACTAGAGCTAATGGCTTGAGCAATTACATTTTCAAACATTTGAGGGGATTCAACAATAATTTCCTCATCCACATCATTATCACTCAAATCATGAATTGCTTCATTAGTTAAAGTAGTAGGAGAGTTTACTTCTATTAGGATAGGATCATTACCAAATGGTAGAGAAGACTCTTCAATGCTCTTTTGTACTTGCTTTACTTCTTGTACTTGTGTGAACATGGGAAGAGTATTTTCTTGGAAATTTGTCTTCAAAACTTGTGATTGCTGAGTGAGATGCTCAATTTCCTTTTCCATTCTCTCATTCTCTTTCTCTTGATATTCCATTCGTCTCATTGTAGAGTCCATTTGATGGTCAAAGTTGGTCTTGTATGACTGCTCCTCATCTACAGTCTGAGTCACTTGATTTTGCAATTTTCTAAGGACTTCATGAATGGTAGGTTTGGGAACTTCCACTTGTAAAGTGGCATTCGACGACTTTTGTGCAGGCAATTTACTAAGGACTTCACGAATGGTAGGTTTTCTGTTTGGCACACATGGTTGAGAATGAGGTCCAGAAGGTGGCTCAAATGGGTTTAGTAATTCATGAGATGGATGAAATGGTTGAGAAGTGGGATAGAATGAAGGAGGAGGTTCATGGTATGACATGCGGTTGTATGGTGGAGGATTATGAGAAGGCTCATAATATGAGTTGTATGGTGGTGGAGAAGGCTCATGGTATGATCTATAGGGTAGGTGTGGTGAGTGATTTGGTTGAAATGGAGGTTGGTGGTAAGGTTCATGATATGGGTGGTGGAATGGACCATGACATTCTTGACCAATTAGATTCTTATCTTGAATTCCCATGTTAGCTTGAAGAACCCGTATTGTTTGTAGAATGGAATCGAGGCTTTGAGAGATGGACTCTTCCCTTCTAGTCGAATCTCCTACAAAAGAGTAGGATTGAGAGAGTGAATCTTGATTACCATTAAACCAAGCCATTAAAATTCGACACAATAAATACCCAATGAAAAACAAGATCACTTTCTAACTATAAACTAAAAAAAGATTAAGATAAGTAATCTAAAAAAAAAAATTACAAATGCAAATACAAAAGAAAAAGAAATTTTAAAATAAAATAAAAATGCAAGTATCTATGAATTAACTTGGAGACATGGTGAATTTAAACAATTAAGCTCAACATTATGTCAAATTTAATGCAAACACACCACACATAAGCTACCAAGTTAAAAACAATGCAATGATGCAATGAATGTTATGCAAATTACCTAAATGCAAAAATCCTAAATTATATGCAATAAAAAAATCAAAAATGCAAAACTAACAAGCTTCACACGAGAAACCCCTTGTCAAAAGTGAATTTGACAATTAGATTACCTAGGGAGCCAATTACTTAGCTCCCCGGCAACGGCGCCATTTGATGAATGGATTTTTATATCTTTAGCCTTGGGGTCCACAATCAAAAATAAACCAAGGATTGCGTATAGGCAAACCTAGGATCGTTCTCTCTCTCGAGGAGCCTTTTATTGAATCCTAAGTAATCTAAATGTCATGCAAATGCAATTAAAACAAGGGGAAAATAGGTTTTGGATTTTTGAATTGATTAACGAAAATAAGAGTGCAATTAAATTAAATGCTAAACTATTATTTTTGGTATTTTTAATAAAATGGAATGGAATATGAATATGAATGATGAATGTTCTTGCTAATGAAGAAATGCCTATCCTTGCTCATAAAAGATTATGGGAGTTAAAATTCATCAAGTCTTAAGATCAACCTCAAGGTAACACTTGAGTCCAATATTCTTAATTAATAGTAGCTCCTACAAACATAGCTAACTACTACCTCTTGAAAAATTGTTAAAAACCACTTGATGTGCAATTAAAATTGGAATTATGCAACATGAGTCTTGTAATACCCGGATTTTAGCAAATCTGGAATTTCTGAGATAAAGGAAAATTAATGAATATTTTAATGAAGTAAATTCATGAGATAAAACTATTATAGAAAATTGTTATAATTGTTGAGTAAATTGTCAAAAAAGTTACAGAAAAATCAGATGAACAGAATGACTAAAAGTGCAATAATGGTGATAAAAGCAGTCTAAAAATATTATGATAAATACTGAAAGATCATGAAAAATTATGAGGAAAATATGGAAGTGTTATCCCTAATTACGAGAATTTAATAAATTATTTCAGAGGAAATAACATGAAGAAAAGTTTAAAAAGCATTTCGAGAACCATAAAGTAACTTTGATGGGGTAAACATTTTTAATATTTTACATAGGATATAAAATGACAATATCATTATAGAATTTTGTAAGATAACAATATACTGTAAATTAGTAAAGATAAATATATGAAGAAACCTGATCCTAAAAAGATCATTAAACGAAGAAGTTAGGTCTGATTAAGCCCTAACGGGGCAGTGGGTAAAACGAGAATTTTTGGTAAAAAATATTATATTTTTAAAAAATGGAAAAAATTATAGAAAAATAAATAAATCTGAATTTTTAAAAGAGAGGGTCGAAATTATGGTTATTTTTAATTAAAAATAATTGTTTAAATAATTAAGATGATAATTAGAATAATATAATAATATAATGCGGTGAGTCGAACTTTATAAATGAGGCCCGAGGGAAAAGTTAGAAATAAATTCTACAGGTAAACCAGAGGTAAAAGTATTTTCAGACTGATCAAATTAAGAACAAGTGAAATTTTACATGAAGAAAGAATTTACTGTGCGTTGTTTCCGCAACCGAAAACCCTAATTTCAAATAAGACGAAAAGTTGATCAGATAGAGTAGAGTCAGATAGGCAAAGTGAGAACCTATAGAAACAATTGCGTGTTTTCAAACACGGGATTAAGTTAGGCAACCACTGGACGTTTTACGATTAATTATTGTCCGGGGAAGTTGGTTCTATCTAAGCGATTTCAGAATCGGACGCATTTGTCCAAATATCTTCCGACGCACCGGAGAATACCTAGATATGATCAAAAAGAGGATCTAAATAGATAATATGAAAGAGGATGAAAAGACTTTCAAAGTTATACGCCCGGATTTTTGAGTTTCTGCGAAATCGCGCGAAACGGACACCGATCGAGGAAATTCTATCGGACCATGCATAAAGTGAGCATGAGTCACCATTTTTGGACCAATGGTTGGCTGCCACATTACCCCTTTATGTCGACTAGGGCAGCCCATGGACAAGGATTGAACACCATTTTACCTTGAATTTACATGGTTATAAGGAAGGGAAAAATTACAAAAGTTGGAATGTAAAATTACCAAATTGGCACAATTTTTTCCTATATAAAGGCATGAGCACCTCCTTCATTCTTCACACCTCCTTTTCTCTCTACCTTGGCCAAAACTTAGAGAGAGAAGCTCTGCCAAAGTTGTGCCTTAGCTCCGAGTAAGTTCTTCTGTCCTTAGCTTTTAGTTTCCGTAGTTCTTTCGGTAGTTATAGTAGAACTGTTGTTTTGATCTAGGAAATTTCAGAATATATTCCTATGCTTGTTTTTAGGCCTCTTTGCATTGAAAAATGCCTGACGAGGTAAAAACATAGTGGGGATAATTTTGAAATGGAATAAGGTCAAAGTAACGAAGTTCTGGCAAAATTCCGCCAAATTAGGGGTAGAAGGGCAAAATGGTAATTTTTACCTAAAATGCCGTTATGATGTCAAATCACTAATGAAAGTGATATTACTCGATAGGGCATCGAAACTCGATTTGCCGCCGTTTGCCGCCCGACGTGCGTGTGAACATTTCACGTTGTTCCGTAAAAAAGTACGTTTTCCGCCGAAGTACCTAACGTCGTCAACGAAGGTACGGATGTGTACTGTAACACTAATATTGTGCTGCTTAAATGCATATATGTGATAGATACGTTCGTAGACCGATATACAGACAGTTTTACACGGGTTATAGTCATGATAACGCCGTATGTTTTTCTAGCGCCGAGAACACGAGTGGTATCGTGGCACCGGTGAATAGTGCAAGCTGTTATTGTTGTTTTACATTGTGGGGCTTTACATCCGCGTAATGCTTATGTTTTGTCGGCATAATGATCATGCATCCGCCGTATGCTTATGTAGTGATATCTTGTTGTATTGTCTAGAATATCTCGTTATCGTATCCGTATTGTTTGGGTTTGAGATTAACCGTTACCCGAGATTCAATGCGGTAAATTGAATCTCGCCTATAGCTGCAGGATCCGGAGGAATATGGATCGAAGATCGAGGCAAGCAAAGATTAGACGTGCGATCAGAGACTTATCTATCTTTACCGCTTTCAGTTATTCACTTTCAAACTCTAGGATTAATGTTATCATTACAATGTTACATTGTGGTTGATGTTTGTTATGAATCAGTTACTTTTTCGCTTCAATGCTCTACTCTGATTACTCTGCTTGAAATATTTCGAAACGTTTAAAAAAAAAAATCCGCCGTTTTCAAACGGGATGTTACAAGTCTTCTTAAAATTGAGTACATAACAGTCCCTCAAAGGGCACAAATCAATCACATTAACTAGACAATAACACGCTAATTAATATAATCTCATTGCAACCACAAGAAATTAAAACAAATATAATCTTCACATTGCAAAATCCAATATCAATCACAATTATCAAATTAACAGAGACAATAAACATTAATCTCAGTTCCAGAATTTATACACAATAATCCCTAAAACTAGGCTACCTAAATATATAAATCTAGTCTAATAAAATGATAGAAAAAAACTCCCCTATGAAGTGCCTTGAACTCAAGCATTATTCCTCTTCACCAAGACCAAAGGATTTTAGCCACTGCCAACCATCAAAAAAGCTCATCCTAACACTTTCAAAGTCCCAGCCATATGAAGGACACCACCACACAAAATATCAAATTAATGATAAATGCAGAATATTAAATCAGCATAGAACAGAGGAAGCAACAATGAAATAATGAATAAAGGAAGGATAAAGGTGTGAGGATGGTGTGAGTGAGAGAGATTGAAGATGAAGGAAAAACGTTGAAGGGCCAAGGTCGAAGGTGCTCTGAAGCTTTGTTCCCAGAGTCGAAGGTCGAAGGCTCCGTCTCCTCCTCGTCTCTGTTTTTGGTTCAGTCCGATAAAGATGGAGGAAGACGTGGTGGTAATGGAGGTGAGGCGTGGTGATGGGCGAAGGTTCTGTCTGAGTGTGAAGGCGTCGTGATGAAGGTCCAACAGTCCTCTCCTTTATCAGATCTCCCAGCTCTCTCTCTCACGGTGGAGGAGAGTCGCCGGCGACGGTGAGAGAAGGGTGGAAAGTCGCCAGCGACTTAGAAGAAGGTGACGAAGAAGCTCGCTCCCAAATCTCTACGTGAAGTGTGAAGACGATGTGAAGGCGTGGTCCAGACGATAATCCCTCAGCTCCCCTTTTATCTGTCGGCGCAATCAATATTCATTCTCCCTCAGCTCTGCCCATTCGCCTCTTAGCTAGGTCAGGTAGCGTCCCTGGTCAAAACGCAAAGTTTTGACCAGGGACCTAAGTGCAAATATTGAAAGTTCTAAAGAAGGGACCTAAGTGTGAATGTACAAAATATTAGTGGGGCAGAACTGAGATTCCTAATACATCTGGGTCCTTTTCTGTAATTGTTTTCTGGCTCATTTTCTTCTTTGATTTCCCATTTCCAGAAATTTTTGGGGCCTTTCTTGTAATTTTCCCCAATCCTCAACATTAATTCTGACCCAAATGACATTTTTTTTCTTTTCAAATTCTTCAATTTTCTTCCAAAACACCTAGAATGCAAAATTAAGCATAAGGTAGCATCAAATGTCCAAGAAATCATTTGTATGAATAATTAACAAATTATGACCATTTTACCCCTAATTACACTTAATTCCATACAAATGTCCCTAACTCAAATTAGTGTTTAATCATGCAATAATGACCAAGAAAATACATTAAATATCCCAATTTAATCATGAAAATCATATAAAAATATGGTTCGATCAGTTAGTTAATATGAAACATATTTTTTAAAACACCCTAGTCATCTTTTTAATTCCCTCATTCCCTTTCCTCTTTGATTATGGTTAAAGGAGTATCACTAAGGGTAAATTAGAAAAATATTAACAAATGTGAAACTATGTCTTATATTTAAGACCAATATCAACTCCCCAAATATATATCGAAGGAGTACCTCCTTAAATTGTTTACATGAATGTACAATTTTACCCTTTATTTAATATTTTGTAGATTGTTATTTTCTTGGGAAGTGTGTAGTGAAATAAGAGTAAAGTTGGAAAGTTGTTAAGTTTCCAACTTTAATTTTAAGATAATACTACCTTCAGTCCTAATTATAAGACCTAGTTGACTTTTTTCAGAGAGATTAAGGAAGCTAAATAAGTTACCTAATCATATCATATATATGTTGTATATCTTTAGATTATTTACTAGTTTATTAGTCAAATTAATTGGTTTGAAGAAAAAAAATAAAAATACTTTAAAGTAATTTAATTAGTTTCCTTATTAATCTCTCCAAAAAAAGTCAACTAGGTCTTATAATTAGGACCGGAGGGGTATATATTTTCAAGTAAAGAATGATGCTATGTTCGTAAAATACTTTATTATGAGTACGAATCTTTAGTTAATCGTTCGTAACTAAATAAATATTATTAATATACATGCATACATATACACACAGAAAACCATATGAAATGCGAAATAATTGATTCGGGCAATAGATTATAAACTAATAATTAAGAGTAATGCAAAATCCTCCTTAATAAACTTCATTATATATCTAGAACTAGAAGACTTTTATGGTCTTAAAAATTTAAAGGGATTAAGATACATTATTTTTAATTGGAGAGTAATCTTTAAAATAGTAATAATTTGTTACTATTATAATGATATATATTATTTTTAACTATTTTACTTAATCCTTGTGACGTAGTTAGAAGTATCTTCTTTTATGTGTTATAAATATAAAATATGTGTGTATGTACGTTTATATCTTCTTTGTTTTTTTTTCATAGTCTTGTTAATCAATTTATAATAATAAGAATGATTTTCCCCTTTTCTTCTTGCATAAGATAAGTACTGATATCACTTGATAAGTACTATATATTAATTAATTAATTTTCAACAAATTCAATTTGACCATAAATAAATTTAACCTAATTTTATTTCCCAGGTCTTGACTTCATTATAAAACATACACAGAGATATATAAATTATAAAATAAAGATTTAAGTGTGATGATGTGACCAATTTCAGCAAGTTGTTATCAGAATTTGGATTTGGTTTCTCTTCATCCTAAGTCCTAACTCTTTTTTTACTCCACTTCTTATTTGGATTGTTCAATTAGCTTTTGATATGTTAAATATTAAAAGAGTAGATTTTTTCACTTCAT
Organism: Acacia melanoxylon; assembly: GCA_019022615.1. Lineage (NCBI taxonomy): Eukaryota > Viridiplantae > Streptophyta > Magnoliopsida > Fabales > Fabaceae > Acacia > Acacia melanoxylon. The sequence continues at coordinate 8,061,600 of JAFJYJ010000011.1, forward strand.
TTCAGCTAAAGTTTTAATCCATTTAAAACGGGTTTTAACAAAAAAAGGTTTGTTTATTCATTTCTTATAATAAACTAATCAGAAAAATGGAAGGGAAGGGATCTGAACCAATAAGGGTTGGGTCTATTGAGCCAATAAGGGTTGGATCTAACAGAAAATGCTAGTTCCTTACAACATGATGAACTAAAGTTTGAATTATTATTAGGAGATATACCTACATTTAGTGTCTGACAGTACCTCGAACAAGCCTCCAAATTAAATAAAGGATGCTTGTGCCTATCTAACAAAACAAATGGATATTGAATTAGTTAAAATTATATGAGGTATTATGGGTGGTAAAAACTTAAAACATGACTCCTAAATTAAATATTTCCCTCAATTTTTGATTTGGTACTTGTGTGTTTTTCTTTCTTACTCAAATAATTTGTTTTTCTCTCTTAGTTAAATACTTTAATTTGGCTCTGTTACTACTGTCAGCTCCTCTACAAGGCCTAACGGTGCCAAAAGAGCAAAATTAAAGTATTTAATCAAGAGAGAAAAACATATAAGTACCATAATAAGAATTGGGGGAAAATATAGGTACCTACCAAATGGTAATAGTTTTAGATGAATCCATTTGGAGGATGCATTAAAGGCTTGAATGATTAAGAAACAACAGAACTAGAGATTTTGGCAAACCTTCATATCATTATTTAGGACTATTAACCAATATCATTCCAATAGATATTCCTAAGGAAATCGCATCTTGCGTTTTAAAAAAACCAAACTCATGTAAAGCCATAACACAGTCTGGTCTTGTTCTCCAACGGCGTCTATATTATTTTCGTTTGTAATTAATTTTCTCTTATTATTTCTGTTTTTGTTTTTTCCCATGCTTTATAATATTCTTAAGAAAATAATGCCATTTCTAATTAACACTTAACAATATTGTTGCTTCGTCGATTTGAACGTTTCCAAATCGCCTTCGTTTGAGTAAAGCTAGAAAATAATTATTTTAGGGACAAAAATTGAATAAATAATGTGCACATATATCATCACAAATATAATTCAAAACAAATGATTTTAAAGCTATAAACTCAACCAGAGTTGAATAAGAGTTAACTTCACCCAATCAAACTATAACCCATTTCCTATAAATACAAGCACATTCTAGCCCTCAGATCATCACAAACCACACAGTAATTAACCTTAATCTTTCTTTAAACCCTCCTTTCCCTCGTACGTATAGTATCATCATCAGTTTTGTTCTTCCTAATTCTCTGTGATCATCATGGGAGTTTTCACTTACCACAACGACGAAGCAACCTCAACAGTGCCCCCTTCAGAACTTTACAAAGCTCTAGTCTTAGATTCCGACGAGCTCATCCCAAAGGTTTTGGACTCAGTTCAGTTCGTTGAAATCGTCGAAGGCAATGGAGGACCAGGCACTGTGAAGAAGCTAACTTTCGTTGAAGGTCCCTTTTAGTTTTAGCTATACACATAATCATCATCTTCATCATTATTTTGTTGATGCGTTACATATTAATTGAGTTATATATATGCGTGTGCAGGTGGGGAAAAAAAGTATGTGTTGCAGAAAGTGGAAGAAATTGATGAAGCAAACTATGGATATAAATACAGCATCATTGGAGGGAGTGGAATACCAGAGACAGTGGAGAAGATAACATCTGAGTGGAAATTAGAGGAAGGACCTAATGGAGGATCCATAGGGAAGGTCACTATCACTTACTTCACCAAAACCGACGCTCCTCCAAGTGAAGAGGAGATCAATACAGGAAGAGCCAAAGGACAAGGCCTCTTCAGGGCTATTGAGGCTTACGTTTTGGCCAATCCTTAATTACCACAATATATATATATTGAGTGGGATATATTTACTATCATATCTGTTGTGTTATTGAAACTGAAGTGTGGGACCTATGTTTTATTCATCTAAAGAGTTTCAAAGTATCTATATATTTGTATCTGTAATAAGGATGAGAAGCGTTTGTTTGTTTTTCTCTGTCCTATCTTCAATTTGGTGTTATCATGGAATAATAGTACATATTGTTGTGATTGAATTTGGAGAATGTAATTTAATTTTGAATGTGATATGAATAAATTTGTCACTCTCTGTATTTATCTTAATTTCCCATATACCAAATAGAGTGTGTGTGCGTGTGTGTGTGAAATATATATATATATATATATATATATGTGTGTGTGTGTGTGGCATATGGTCCAAAAAAACAAATAAAGAAATGCGTGGCATCTCTACTTTTAATTATGATATGGTAGCAGCATTATATTATTTACAGTTTAAAGATGTTGGTTATAATTATTTTTAGAGCCTGTAATAACTTTAGGAAAATATCAGTGAGGTCTCAAAGAAGAGAAAAACATTAAAAAAGTCTCAATCCCAAATCTCCTATAAAAAAGTCCTTATAGACTTTTTTGATATTAATTACTAATTCCAATATATAAAAAATCTTGTTGTCAAAATGGTCTTTCATGTTATTAAAATGGCTTTTCCTATTATTAAAATTTTCCTATAAAAATATTGTTGTCAAAATAGATGAGAAGTTAGAGTGATTATGACAAATTTATTTTGGATTCAGCTCTGGTCCAATCTTCTATCTATAAATCTCCAGTTTTTATTTTGACCGTTAAATTTGGATAATTTAAACTGCACTTAAGTTTTGAAGATAAGGTTTTAATAATTTACATTTATTTATTTGTTCTTATGATATATAATTTTATAAAATATTAAGTTTCAACTAATCAAATTTATTCAAACAACACTTGAGATAAGAAATAAGAAGGGCGCGCGCGGGAGACGTGGAAAGAAACCAAAGGATCCAAATGCGCGCGTAGTTAAGGTGCAAAAATACCCATAATCTTTTAAAAAAGGGGCAAAAATATCATCTCCGTCAACAAATGTTAACTGCCGTTTAGTATCATTTGAAAGTACTGAAATACCCTCTGATAAAAAAAACCGCCGTCTCTGAAGTTCATCCTCTTCCCTTCCAAATTCATCATCATCAAAAATGTCAATCCAAGCTAGCTTAGGTCGTAATAGTCAGTTTGGTACGAGAAATTTAGGTGTGAGCGCTGCGCTAAGGTAGCTTGCTTGCGATCAACAAAATCGAGAGAGAAGTTGACCTAGTTAGATTCGAGCGGTAGGTGAGGGAAAGATGAAATAAATTGAGACGCATATGGGAGAGATTGCTCTTCCTTTTACCATTCATATTTCAGCTGATGAAAAGAAGAGGTATAATACACAAAGTTTAAATAATGGGAAAGAAGGCTCGTCAGTTCTTATCTCTTTCTTTTCTAGGGACCCACAACGAGACACAGAATTTTTTTGTAATTTTTTTTACAGTTTTATATAAGTTAGCTTCTCAATTTGTGATAAGCCTGGGTTAAATTTTCTTTGGTTCCCTATCTTTCTCTCTGTTATCTTTTTTGGGTTCTGCTTTTTTATTTTCTCGGAGACCGGCAATTTTCCAGGAAAATAAAAACAGGAAAAAAATGTTGACTCTTTGCTAGCTATCTATCAGCGGTAATGTATCGAAGCTTCCATTTCTTGAATGCTCTTCGGCGAATTTCCCGAGGAATCTTCCATGTGAACACCAAGCCAAAGAAAGATTTCTCTCCGGGATCAGCTGAATTCTTAGGAATTAATTCTTTACTTTCCAGATTCGGTTTCTCACCGTGATTTACTCTAAAACTGCAGATTCTGATCAATTTTTTTTGGAAACTAAGAATGGAAGGTATCGAAGTGTGACTCTTTATGATCAAATCTCCTCCGTTGACAGCCGCCGTGACTCATTTTCCGGTTTGACCCTCGAAGCCATGGTTCAGTTCGCCACCACCGCCTCTAGTAGAGGTTGCTGCCGCCGCCTTCGACATCTGAGAAGGAAATGGTGGAGGTAAGGGGAAGGAGGAAGAGAGTGACAATGAAGACAAGCGGTAGTGAGGGAAATTGCAAAATCTTAACATATTTTTTTTTTAATATAGTGGGCCCCACCACAAAACTTACAGATGTTAAGTCATTTAAACGGAAATGATATTTTTACCTCAATTTTAAAAGTTCATGGGTATTTTTGCACATCTGAAAAGTATATGATATTGGGTACACTTTGGGTATAAACTTATATGTATTTTTGCACCTTAACCCTTTATTTATTTGTTCTTATGATATATAATTTTATAAAATATTAAGTTTCAACTAATCAAATTTATTCAAACAACACTTGAGATAAGAAATAAGAAGGGCGCGCGCGGGAGCCGTGGAAAGAAACCAAAGGATCCAAATGTGAATAGTTCGTTGATTGCGCCATGGAAGGAATAATAAATTAAAAAAATTATGTGTAGTCCCCAACATGGGTGGTCGGCACGACTCTCAAATCAAACAATAATATCATAATTATATTTATTTAGTTATTAATTACATAAATCCACGGAGAATATTAATAAAGTTTATTTTGTTTAAGGAAGAAGAAAGCTGGCCGGAGATTTTGAGATATTATATAATAGAATAGGGTATTGTCACTATCAATTTTTATCACTATTAATGTCACTATCATTTTTTTACCGTTAGATCAGAATCTCATCTACCTTTATCATTTTTCTCTACTATTGAGATTCTGATCTAACGTAAAAAAATGATAGTGACAATATCTTACCTCTTATATAACAAGAGTTTGTCAAACCTTTATCGTTGTTTAGGATGCATCATGATTCATGCACTATATTATATTTTGTTCAAAAAATAAGTGGATAATTAAATTTTTTATAATATCCTGAATTTCTAAGCTTTAAATTAATGATTTACGGAATATAAAGGAGGATAGAAGGGATTAATTAAGGCCTCAAGGAAATAAATTTATGAGAAAATAATTTTTCCAGGTAAGAGAATCCAGGAAAAAATAGGGAAAGGAATAATTATTAAATATATAAAGGCCCAAAATAATTAAGGAAAAGCTAAATATAATTTTTAAAAGTTGATTCCTAGAATTAAGGCTTATTTATTGGGTCATATTTTAATTATTATAGAGAAAATTCCATTTAAATACCACATGAATTTGTAAAATCCCCAGAGGCCCTTCGAATTTGTAAAAAGATTGAGAGGCACCAAAGACTTATGAGGGATATGCAAATTCGCGTGAAATTACCTTTCTACCTTTACTTTTAAATAAATAATAATAAAAAACCCCACCCCCACCACCCCACCACCACCGCCGGGCCGCCACCACCACCACCGCCGGGCCACCGCGCGCCGCCGACCGGCCACCACCACCACCACTGCCGCCGGCCACCACCACGATCGTCGGCGGTGGCGGCCGACCGACGGGGGGGTGGCGGCCGGCCGGCGGTGGTGGTAGGGGTGGGGGTTTTTTTTAAAAAAAAAATTATTTAAAAGTAAGGGGTAGAAAGGTAATTTAACGCGAATTTACATATCCCTCATAGGTCCTTGGTACCTCTCAATCTTTTTACAAATTCGGAGGACCTCTGGGAGTTTTACAAATTCATGTGGTATTTAAATGGAATTTTCCCTAAAAAATACTAGCTCATAAGGCTTATTAAGTAAGCTTGGAATTTTTTTTTTTTAAAAAAAAAAAAAAACGGGTAGGAGACTGGATTTGTCAGAAAAATTCTTGGGTGCACCGTGGACCCATTGCACCACTTCATTCATGCACTGGCCAACCAAAACACACCACATCAATAAATTCAGTCTGATGTGTAAGCTTTGGTGTCAGGGTTTAAATTTATATCAGTTTAAAAATTTAATTCGAACAACTTTTTCTTAGAATATGAAGAAAGTTGCTTAAGCTATCTTCCATCTTCTCTGATTAACGCAGTCTGGGGGGATGAAGGGATCGATCAGGACCAAAACATTATTGATCAAGTGAAGGAGGGCAGCGACAGAATCAAGGCTTGTTGTCTATATTTATATTGTTTGATTTCCTTTTGTATAAACATGTCTGAATGTTTAAATGATAGGCGTTTTCAAATTCCTCTTTATTTCCCTGTTTTGGCATATGAGTTGCTGTGATATGGGTTCTTGGAATCGAGAAGTATCAGCGTTGGATTAAGAAGGAAAGAACAATATAATTGGTATGGATATGCTCGGTTGTTTATGTTGGTGATGGTTGATGTGATTCTGAAACTAAGACCCCCCCGTCTTGATGATTATACTGTCGGGTCTTGTGGGGGAAGGTGAAGGGAAGTTTTAAAAGTGATATATATGTGTGTGTGGGAAACTAAGAACACAAATGTCTAGCATCAATGGACTAGTAGGTGATTTATATAGGATCGATTAATCTTTCCAAAATATCTATTAGGCAGATATCAAAGAGAGGAAGATAGTTCTCAGATATCTGTGAGGAAGATATCAAAGAATATTAGTGGATCACTGTGCTACACAGGTATGACGTTTTGCCAAAGAGGGGTGGGGTATGTGCACAGTAAGACTGATGAATAGTAAATATGATTAATAGAATCTGTGTACCTTTTAGGTTAACCTCAAATTTATAGAGATTGTTTTTAGGGTTTTGGTCCTTGGGCTTTGTGCGCCTTCAGGGCCATGTTTCAACCGCACTACCTGCACATTCCGTGATTATAGCCTTGGTAATAGGCCAATTAGTGTTTTACCTGATTATGGAGGGATCCTGGTGGGAATTGTCCTTGCTGGGTCGCATATCCAATAGGCCTCATATATGAGTCCATAACAGTTGTCCCCCAGCCCGGTAGTTCAGGTCTCTGATCTGCCAGGATGTACTAAGTATTTAACCCGGATTTCCTATCCGAGTTGCTTAATTTGATTTCCTCGATTTCCTTCTAGCTGTTCTCCGAGCTTCGCCAAACTCCGGGTTTGTTTGCAACTTGCCCCCAAACGTGCATGACGAGTTTGTTTTCATTGAAAATTCACTTGCGTTCAAGATGGCCGGGATTTTATTTGTAACTTTCATCCGTATTGCCGAGTTTGCATATGTCCACCAATCCAGGATATCATGAAAAGACAACTACGTATGGCCGCATTTCAATCGCCTACTGCGCTGTGAATCTGACGGCTGTAGGTTTGCTATCAGCATGGCATATAAACGTCTTTTCACGCGTAGTGGCTACTTCTGCCGCCTTTGATATCCATGCACATTTAATGCCGACGTCGTTTCATATTAGTCATCATTGCACTTTTTGGGGGGAAATCAGCTTTTTGGTGGGAATTGACTTCGCTGCCCCGACTCTTCGAATTCAAAACGTTTATATATTTAACCTTTTCACCTCTTCTCACCACTTTTCGTTCGAAACTCTCTCAATCTTCTCAGAAAACTTATTGCTTTCCACATAGCCTTCCTCTCTTGATACTTACAGCATTTTAGCTCCTTTCATCTTTTCTAAACTCAGGTATTCTTGCTGCTTCCCTCTCTTCTTTTGCTTTCGATTTACCTCATATGTTTTCTTTCTTATCTATTTCACCATACTCGCCAAAACCCATTTTCTGGTTTACTTGGATGTGTATTTAGGGTTTCTGGGATTCCTGCATAGTTTCTTCGAGTTTCTTGGTTTTCTGGGTTTCCAGTATCGTTTTCATCCCTCTCTCCCCCTTCTTCAACCAAACTCACTTATATTTGAAGGCAGTGATGATTTCTTAGTGAATTCCTCTCTAAGCCATCAATAGGTTGAAAAAGTTGATCTGAGCCTTCTCAATTAGTTTTGTTTCCAAAACTCTCCTCTATGGCATCCATGGATCACGACGCTCCTTTGCCTTTAACGATTTATGGTACACCGATTCCAGAAGAAGATAGAGAGGTGGTTATAGTACTTTCTTCTGAAACACGATACTGGCTGTGGTAAATACCCCGTACTGAGAAAGAGAAACAAGAAGCATTGTTTCGCAAACCTCGGGGTAGTGGGAGCAGAAAAAGAAACCACCCACAACTGTAAACGATCCCAGATCCGAATGCCTCTAATCTGAGATCCCTTCCTATTCCACCTAGACTTTCAAACCGGGATCATATCCCATGTGTCCCGATTTCTCACACTCCTTTACCACAAAGTGTATGCCAATCTAAAACGGGTTCCCATTCGAGGGGCCTCGCCGAGCCATGCGAGGAGTGTTGTTATCTAAGCATTACTCTCGTCAACAGTGGTCGCAATTCGGAAGCCAAGTCGACTTTGACCTCTTGCCGCCATAAATTAACCTCCAACTTCATCCCGGCCTCTAGCAACCTGAAGCATCCCGGCTTGGCAACTTACGTTTTACATCACAGTAGCTCTTTTAACTTAGGTATACCTCGTATTTTAGACTTTTACTTCTTTATTATAGGTATAGATGGGTTCATCCTCGCTTCATACCGAGCTGTCTGTGACTGGGGAATAGAGCTCTACCAATCCTTTAGAAGCTTCCAAGTCACCGGACCCATGGGTTATCAAGGAGGTGTTACGTATTAAGAACACAATGACCGCCGAAGAACTCATCGGGCTGGGTTTCTGGGATAGAGAAGACTATACCGTTCACCTGCCCATCCATTCTAAGTCAGTATCCGGATGTCGGGCAAAGGATGATGATCCCCACTTCTTTTTCTTTTACTTAGATTACGTATCTTGGCTAGGTATTTGCTTTCTATTTACCGAGTTCCAAATCCACCTTCTAAACCACTTACATCTTGCACCCTCCCAACTTCATCCCAATGGCTAGGCTTCGCCATTGCTTTTGAAAATTTCTGCAAAGCCAAGAATGTAGCTTACACCCTTCCATTTTTCTTTCATTTTTATTCCATCCATGAGGCTCATACTGATAAAGATGCTGGTGATAATGTCCCATCTAGGAAAGGTTGGACCTTACTTCGAAGTGTCCGCAACCGCAGACTCTTCAAACCTTTTACTGACTCGTTCAAAACTTCAAATCCGCCTTTTTTAAGGTGGTTGCCGAGCCCAAGCAACTAACTGCCTTGGTTTCTTCAGACTCTTGAGTCCGGGGAAGTGAAGGAGAGATTTCCCTTGTACTGGACTTTGGATCATCAAACTCTCCCTTTGCATTTGGCTTTCCTGCCCATACCTTTTCTGATGATGAAAACAAAATGATATCCTTTCTGAAACAATAGATCGCAGAACACGACCCGTTGAGCTCGACCGACTATATTCCAAAATCCCAAGCTAACAGAAGACCTGCGGCGAGTACGGATATCTCTTTTCATTGTGTCACGTTGCCTGCCCCTTGGTTTCTGTTAAATGAATAACTAATCATTTGCTCTTGTCTTGCATATCCGAGAATGGGAAAGAGACCTTCGTTTGCTGAAGCTCTGACAAATCCTGGGCTTGCGAAGGTAGGGGTCAGCAAAAAACGAACCATGCCGGAATCCGGGACAATTAGTTTTAGTAAATATAGCCGGGCCAACCCCACTAAGAGGTCCAAGATCAGCAAAACAATCTCGTCCCCTAAATCCAAAGAAACCGTCCCTGCCAGGACAGAGATTCCTATTCCAACTTCAACGGAGGTTCTTGTTCCTTCTCCTTCTCGAAGTCTTCCTCCTTCGCCGCCAGTCCCGGAACTCCCCTATGTTGTCATATGGAAAGAAGGGGTACTTGTTCAGCTTAGTGATGCTATCAGTCCCCCAGAGAGCTTCCTTGAATCATCAAAATATGGTACCGCCGAGCTACAGGAAATGGCAAACAAAGTGCGATACGCCTTGAAAGCTTCCAATTGGCCCAAACTCTGAGGGGGCGCCACGGATACGGGGGAAGCTGCAGTATCAGCTGTCTCTTCCTCAGTCTCCACTGGCACTTGATTGTAATATGGAGCATCTGAGTTCTCACGTTGAATCGTTTGCTCCTGATGCTGCTGCGGTTGCCCCTCTAGCAACTAGTCCTGCTAAGGTATCTAGCTACGACTTCTGGTATTTACAGTCATTTTTGGTCGTTTAGGAATCGAAGTTTATCTCTCCCCATGGTCGGCACCAATGTTCTGGTGTAGAACACAGATGTCTAGCCTCAATGGACTAGTAGGTGATTCATATAGGATCAATTAATCTCTCCAAGATATCTATTAGGAAGATATCAAAGAGAGGAAGATAGTTCTCAGATATCTATGAGGAAGATACCAAAGAATATTAGTGGATCACTGTGCTACACAAGTTTGACATTTTGCCAAAGAGGGGTGGGGTGTGTGCACAGTGAGACTGAATAGTAAATATGATGAATAGAATCTGTGTACCTTTTAGGTTAACCTCCTATTTATAAAGATTACCTTTAGGGTTTTAGTCCTTGGGCTTTGTGCGCCTCCAGGGCCATGTTTCAACTGCACTACCTGCACATTGCGTGATTATAACCTTGATTATAGGCCAATTAGTGTTTTACCTGATTATGGAGGGATCCTTGTGGGAATTGTCCTTGCTGGGCCGCATATCCAATAGGCCTCATATATGAGTCCGTAACAATCTCAATTCTTATACATATATAAAATATGCATATATTTCACAATTCAAATCATAAGGTTCCACCAAGAAATTTCTATTAAAATATTAATAATTATTTCACAACATACTCACAAACAACATATTAATATACATAACAAGTAGAAAGTGGTTACCTTTCACTGAAGCTAACTATTATCACACTGCTCCAGGAGCTCAAACACACGCCAAAAATCAATCTACCACAATCAATTTACTAACCATTAATAACTCTTCAAAACTCTATATAATCAAAATTATAACTTATAATTTCATATAATTCAAAATATACAAATTTTAATAATAATATATTATTATGACAAAAAAAAAATGAAAATTACAGTTTAGTGCCACGAATTTAAAAAATGACCGTTTAGTCCCACGAATTTTAGAAATGACAGTTTAGTCCCATGAATTTTAGAAATGACATTTTAGTTCCACGAATTTCAAAAATGACATTTTAGTCCTACAAATTTCAGAAATGACGTTCTAGTATCAAAAATTCCAGAAATGACATTTTGGTCTTTCGTATATCAAAACTAAACCGATTAAAATTCCCATAATATCTCTGTTAACCCAAATAAATTATTTACATAACATTTAATTGGTAAAAACATTTTATAGGACATAAATCCTAAACTTCTTAAATAGAAAAATTCCTTTCAAAATCCTATAACAACCAAACAATAAATCTAAACTGGTTAAAATTAACTATTAATCATTCTTTACATATATATAGTCATCTATTATCAAAACTCAAAACTATTCTAAAATCTTAATCCCAAATTTTTTACTAACAAACACAATATTACCTTCATTAAAAAGAGAAAAATATATAGAATAACTTTCATGAAAAATTTTATTAAAAATAAATTACTTTAGTTACCTAAATAATCTTATAAAATAAATAATATACCTTAAAATAACTCCACCCCTTCTCTTGTCTCTCCCTCGCTCCTCACTACCGTGCGTGTGTGAGTGTTTGTGTAGGAGAGTGTGCTTAAATAAAGGGCTGGAGAAATAGTTGATGGGAGTGGTTGGGAGTGGTTGGAGGGAGTGATTAAAACCACTCCTCAAAATCGACAATGGGGGCAAGTCAACTACCCCCATCTGATGCGCTGTAATGCCAGCAATTTTTTTTTTTTTTTTTTTTTTTTTTTTTTTTTTTTTTTTTGCGTTTTTTTAAACAATTCCTAAAAATAAATAGGATATTACACATGCTTTGAAGATGACGCAAGGCTTGGTGGTGAATGCCTTAAATGATAAATCCCCAATCTGACTCTCAATTTCAAATTCCTCACGCTCGTACTGTGCTTGGACGAATGGAAGCTAATCTCTCGACATTGAAGATGACACAAGACTCGCTGATGATTTATTATTATTATTATTATTTTGGTCAAAGGGTGATGAATTACTCAAATGACAAATCTGCATTCCATAGAGCCGCGTATTAGGCACACCTGGCAAATTTAACATTACTGTGTGATGGATGTTTGGTCTCTTAACGTTTTCTGTGAATTTTGCTCTAAAATTGTAACCACATATGTATTTTTGCACAAAAACAAAATTTAGTGTTAGACGTTCCTGAGAGTAAAGCACATGTACATTTTTGTATTTTTAGCCTATTTAATTACTGATATTACCACTAACTGAGCACCGTATAAATATGAGGCCTGTTTATGAATTTACATACAAATACAAACTCACAATTAAGCTTCCATTGGAACTAATTGTTTATTAGTAGTAATAATTAGAGTCATGTGCTTATACTTATATACTTATTAGATGCTTATATCTCTAATTAGATATATGAGAAATATATATATATATATATATATATATATATATATATATATATATATATATATTATTTATTTATATTTAAATTATATGCCACTTTCGGGATGTTTTTTCAAGTATCTTAAATTAATTAATTTCTATAATACTAATGTTACAGATAAATGCAAAACTGAAAATTAATTAATTTGAGATCTTGAAAGTCAAAAAAATATCTCGTAAAGCCGCATATAATTTAAATCTAAATAAATACAATATATAAAAAAGTTAAAAAGTATGCCCATACCTCTAATTAGAAATATAAGCACCTAATAAGCATATAAGTATAAGCACATAATGTGGACTCGTGCTGGTACCTTCAGGAAAATCAACTTTGGCCCAGGTCTGTTGTGTACTCTTCTTTAATCCTTAATATAAGACTTATTTATCTAACTTGATCTAATTAAGGAAGTTAGTTAAGTTATTTAATATGACATGTATTTTTTTAAAACACCCTAGTCATCTTCCGTAATTCCTTCATTTCCTCTCCTCTTCGATTATTATAATTGAGGGATCATTAATAGGGGTAAATTAGAAAAATATTTATAAAAAAAAACAGAAAAAAAATCTTATATTTAGGATCAATATTACCTTTCTAAATAAGTCCTTAAGGACCAGAGGGAGTAATAATCTTATTATTAATGTATAGGTGTGTTTGGAAATTATATTATTGAGGACCGAAGGTGTACCTAGTATTCATCGATGTTACGTACGAACTACCTCACCTTCACTTCTCAGCTTTTACTGAAGCAGCAGCATGTGCAGAATTTTCCGCAACGGGTGAAATCTAACTGAGCAATGTCGTGTGGAGGTAGAATTTTAGCCAACTACGGAAAGCAGTACCGTAGAATTTTCCACTTACCAATATTATTGCTTCGTCGATTTGAACGTTTCCAAATCGCCTCTAAAGCTAGAAAATATTATTTTAGGGAGAAAAATTGAATAAATAATGTGCACTATACCATCACGGCATCACAAATATAATTCAAATTAAAACAAATGATTTTAAAGCTATAAACTCAACCAGAGTTGAATACGAGTTAACTTCACCCAATCAAACCATAACCTATTGCCTATAATTAAATACAAGCACATTCTAGCCCTCAGATCATCACAAACCACACAGTAATTAACCTTAATCTTTCTTTAAACCCTCCTTTCCCTCGTACGTATAGTATCATCATCAGTTTTGTTCTTCCTAATTCTCTGTGATCATCATGGGAGTTTTCACTTACCACAACGACGAAACAACCTACACTGTGCCCCCTTCCAAACTTTACAAAGCTCTAGTCTTAGATTCCCAAGAGCTCATACCAAAGGTTTTGGACTCAGTTCAGTCCGTTGAAATCGTCAAAGGCAATGGAGGATCAGGCACTGTGAAGAAGCTAACTTTCGTTGAAGGTCCCTTTTAGCTATACACATAATCATCATCTTCATCATTATTTTGTTGATGCGTTACATATTACTTGAGTTATATATATGTGTGTGCAGGTGGGGAAACAAAGTATGCGTTGCAGAAAGTGGAAGAAATTGATGAAGCAAACTATGGATATAAATACAGCATAATTGAAGGGAGTGGAATACCTGAGACAATGGAGAAGATAACATCTGAGTGGAAATTAGAGGAAGGACCTAATGGAGGATCCAAAGGGAAGGTCACTATCACTTACTTCACCAAAACCGATGCTCCTCCAAGTGAAGAGGAGATCAATACCGGAAGAGCCAAAGTACAAGGCTTCTTCAGGGCTATTGAGGCTTACGTTTTGGCCAATCCTTAATTACCACAACAACACAAACACACACACATATATTGAGTGGGATATATTTACTATCATATCTGTCGTGTTATTGAAACTGAAGTGTGGGACCTATTTTTTATTCCTCTAAAGAGTTTTAAAGCATATATAAATTTGTATCTGTAATAAGGATGAGAACCGTTTGTTTGTTTCTCATCTGTCCTATCTTCTTGGCTTTGGATTGATCCAATTTGGTTTTATTATCATAGAATAATAGTATATATTGTTGTGAGTGAATTTGAAGAATGTAATTTAATCTTGAATGTGATATGAACATATTTGTCACTCTATGTGTATTTCTCTTTATTTCCCATATATCAAATAGAGTGTGTGTTGTGTGTGAGTGAGAGAGAGAGATGCATGGCATATGGTCCAAAAAAACAAAATAAAGAAATGCATGACATCTCTACTTTAAAATATGATATAGGGTGGCAGCATTATATTATTTACAGCTTAAAGATGTTGGTTAGAATTATTTTTAGAGCCTGTAATAACTTTAATTTGGTGTACTTGCATTAATGAAAATGAGTATATTAAGAATCAAGTGTTTAAGGAAGAGGAAAAACTTAGTCAACATTGTAACATTTCAAGAACTGAAGACAAACATATCAATATTCCCTTGATCATGTCTTCTTGACCTGTACGTTGGCTGTTGCTGTTGCTGTTGCGTAAGATGAACATCCTTAAGTACATTTAGGGTAATATCAGAATAAAAGAAATGAGAAATGTATATAGTTTCCATGTTTATTCAATGTTATGTTGTGTATGTGTGTATATACGCATTCTTTCATTGCTGCATTCATCTTGATCTTGATAATCACTTTGTAATATAAAATGGTTTTTGCCCTTTGCTTCTTACGTGAGACTGATATCACTTGATACACACACACACACATATACATATACATATTTGTCATGTCACTTGACATAAAGATTTGTCAAGCCACCCTGAAACTATGTCATTTTGGAAGTTAGGAAAATTAATGAATCGTGTTTTGATATTTTTGTTTTTATATTTATTATATGAATTTTACCAAAACACCCTTCATTAATTCTCGTAACTCCCAAAACGACTTCATTTTGGGGTTAGAGGAATTAATGAAACGTGTTTTGGTATTTTTGTTTTTGTATTTGTATTTATTAAATGAATTTTACCAAAAGACCCTTCATTAATTCCCTTAACCGCAAAACTACGTTCTTTTGGGAGTTAGGAAAATTAATAAAGGGTGTTTTTGTTTTTGTATTTATTATATGAATTTTACCAAAACACCCTTCATTGATTCTCCTACCTCTCAAAACGACGTAGTTTTGGGGGACTTGACAAAACCTTATATCAAGTGACATGACAAATGATAAACCCTATATATATATATATATATATATATATATATATATATATGGGTTTAAACTTCTCATGTTACATGAGAAGAACCCTTCTCCTACACACACATGAAATAGTGGGACCCACATATACATATAATGCTAATTATATATATATGTGGGTCCACCATTTGTGTGTGTGTAGAACATTTAAACACTTCTCCTACAACATGAGAAGTGTTTTTCCCATATATATATATATATATATATATATATATATATTAGTTTCCAACTAATTCGCTGTGACCATAATTAAATTTAATCTAGTTTTAGCTCAGGTTAAATCATACAGGTCTTGACTTCGTGATATGTGCGCGCGTAATTAAATATATTGTAAAAGATCGTAAGTTAGAGTGATTATGACCAATTTAATTTGGATCAGTTCTCTCTGGTCCAATCTTCTATCTATAAATCTCCACTTTTTATTTTGACAGTTCTATTAAATTTGGATAATTTAAACTTCACTTTAAGTTTTGAAGATAAAGTTTTAATAATTTACATTTATTTATTTGTTCTTATGATAAATAATTTTATCAAATATTAAGTTTCAACTAATCAAATTTATTCAAACAACACTTGAGATAAGAAATAAGAAGGGCGCACGCGGGATGTGGAAAGAAACGAAAGGATCCAAATGTGAATAGTTCGTTGATTGCGCCATGGAAGGAATAATAATTTAAAAAAAAAAAAAATTATATGCTGTACCCAACATCCGGTCGTGACACGACTCTCTAATTAAATAATAATATCATAATTATACTTATCTAGTTATTAATTAGATAAATCCTCGGAGAGATATTAATAAAGTTTAATATGTTTAAGGGAGAAGAAAGCTGGCCGGAGATTTTGAGATATTTTATAATATGAGTTTGTCAAACCTTTATCGTTGTTTAGGATGCATCATGCACTATAATATATTTTGTTCAAAAAATACGTGGATAATTAAAATGTGTGCAATATCCCGAATTTCAAAGCTTTAAATTAATGACTTACGGAATATTAAGGAGGCTAGAAGGGATTAATTAAGGCCTCAAGGAAATAAATTTATTGAGAAAAGCTTATTTTCAGGTAAGAGATCAATCCAGGAAAAAAAATGAAGAAAGGAATAATTATTAAATATATAAAATCCCAAAGTAATTAAGGAAAAGCTAAAGATAATTTTTAAAAGTTGATTCCTAGAATTAAGGCTTACTTATTGGGTCATATTTTAATTAGGAAATACTAGCTCATAAGGCTTATTAAGTAAGCTTGGAATTTAAACCAAAAAAAGGGAATATCCATATGGGGGCCATTTTTAAAGAAAAAAATCCCCAAAAGGGCCTGAGATTTTGAAAATACTAGAAATGGTTCTTTCTAGAATTTTTAGAATCTCCGTTGACAACTAAATCAGCCACATTAACAACAAAATCAATACCCGTTAACAACTAAATCAGTCGTATTAACAACAATATTTTAACAACTAAATCAGTCACATTAACAACAATATTAGCCCCGATTAACAACTATATCAGCCATATTAACAACTCATGCAGATTCTGAAAATTCCAGAAATGACATTTTTCTAGGATTTTTAGAATCTTGGGGCCTTTTTGAGGTTTTTTTTTCTTTAAAAAAGGCCCTTAAATGCATTTTCCCAAAAAAAAAAAAGGGAAGGATCGAGATTGGATTTGTCAGAGAAATTCTTGGGTGCACCCATTCCAACACATCATTCATGCACTGGCCAACCATAACACTCCACATCAACAAATTCAGTCTGATGTGTAAGCTTTGGTGTCTGGGTTTCAATTTAGGGTAATGGTGTAAAAATGCACACATGTTTTTTTTTTTTTTTCTAAAAGTGCTCTTAACACCAAGAGTTTTTTTAGGTATAAAAGTGACTACATGGTTACAAAAGTGGGGTAAAAGTCACAGATTCCATTAAATATAGATGACAGAGTTAACTTTAATATAATGGACGTCATCTACATTTAACGGAATCTGTGACTTTTGCCTACTTTTGTAACCACGTAGTTACTTTTATACCTAAAAAAATACTTAGTGTTGGACGTACTTTTAGAAAAACCATATAAACATGTATTTTTAAACTTTAACCCTTTCAATTTATATTAGTTTAAAAATTTAATTCGAACAACTTTTTCTTAGAATATGAAGAAAGTTACTCAAGCTCTCTTCCATCTTCTCTGATTAACGCAGTCTGGGGTGATGAAGGGATCGATTAGAACCAAAAAATTATTGATCAAGTGAAGGAGGGCAGCGACAGAATCAAGGCTCGTTGTCTATATTTATATTGTTTGATTTCCTTTGGAATAAACATCTCTGAATGTTTAAAGGATGGGCGGTTTCAAATTCCTCTTTATTTCCCTGTTATGGCATGAGTTGCTGTGATATGGATTCGTGGAATTGTGAAGTATCAGCGTTGGATTAAGAAGGAAAGAACAATATAATTGCTATGGATATGCTCGGTTGTTTATGTTACGTTGGTGATGGTTGATGTGATTCTGAAACTAAGACCCCCTTGTCTTGTCCTTATTTAGAATGGTCTTCAGCTTTAACCATTGTTGCAGAAGAAAAACGCACCACCCATCACCCTATTGATCGATCATTTGCCACTGAACAATTTGTTAGCATTTAATTACTTCTTCTATGTAGTTAGAGTGGCTTTGATTGAATTCTTTCTTCTCCTCTTTCTCCCTTTCTAGCAGGAGTGGATAATTTGGAATGCAAATAATAATGAAGAAGGGGCTCAAATGCAAAGAATGAATACATACATTAACTGGGGCGGAACGTTGTGATGCCCAGTTGGGGCCTTGGCCCTAACTGGCCACGACTGATCTTATAAAATTTATTAAAATAAATATGTATTTATTATATGATATTTTATTTGGCCACAAATTTGGTCCCAGCTAAGTTTTTATCTTCTTTGTAAAAATAATGTTTGTTTCATTACTCATTTAATTTTGTGAGAGAAAAGTAAAATTCTTGTTTGAGATACTAAAAGATTAATATCATCTTATTTATTGTTTTGATTTATAATTATCTGTTATTATTTGTTTATATTTTCCAGGTTATTTGATACTCCCTCCGGTCTTAATTATAGGAGCACTTTTGTAATGTAAATTGTACTACAAAAGTGTTCCTATAATTAGAATCGGAGGTAGTACTATTTAGTAAATACTCCCTCTGATTCTTATTGGAACCAACTAACAATTCTCACAAGTCAATACAAATAGTTAAAGTAATTAAATTTTTCATAAAATTTAAGTAATTTTCAATATTATCTCTATTAATTACACTAAACTTTAATATCATATTAATTATTACTCTTTTTTTCTCGAAAAAAAATAGTAATAATTAATTTTTATAAAAGCAAGAGTAATATTATCCCTATTAATTACACAAAACTTTAATTATGACGTGAAAAAAATATTTAATGCTTTTTGGATACAAGAAAATGTTTTATAAAAAGAACCAAATATACTTGTTAGTTGGTGCCTTATAATAAGAATTAAAGAGAATAGTTCAATATGTTTATTTTTTGGCCCAGGCTAAAAAAAAATTTCTGGTTCCGCCACTGCATACATATCTCTCTATTCAGAAGATCCCACTCCTTGGGGAGGCATTAGTTGCTTTCATCATCTCCAATCAAACTATAGTTGAAGACCTTTAAGTTTGGATAAATATCGGAGCCACAGAGTCACAATAGTGATGCCTAATTAGCAAACATTGTATTTATCAAGCTAACTTGCTTCTTGTTGTAATCGAAAAAAAGATAAGTCATTTGAGGATCATGTGGCTGTGCGTGATTTCAACTAAAAACTCTTCTTAAATATAAGACAAAGTTAACTTTTTTTTGAAGAGGTTAAGGAGGCTAAATTAGTTATTTAATCATATAATATGATATATATCATTGGATTATATATCAGTTTATAAGTTAGTTTATAAGTTAAGCAAAATAATTTAGAAAAAATATATAGATATTTTAAAATAATTTAATTAACTTATTTAATAGTATTTCTAAAAAAGTATGTTATATTTAGTTTATGAATAATTGAATACTAATAAAGTGACATAAGCTCATAAATTGTTGGGAAAATTACGCGTAGGTCCCTAGGAATGAAATTTTTTTAATAAAAAAGTCCCTTGAAATCACAAAATTACACAGAAATCTTAAGATACTTTTTTTGATATTATTTGTATGGAAATAAAATCCAGTTTTTAAATGTTGTTGTAAATACATACATTTCCTGTGTTTAAATATGACTTTTTTCTGTTGTAAATGGTCAGATTTTAAATTTTGTTGTAAATACAGCACTTCCTATTGTGAATCTAGTCTTTTTCTGTTGTAAATGACATCTCAATGTTTAAAATCTTGGTGTTTAAATGTTGTTATAAATATAGACATTTTCTGTTATTAATATTGCATTTTCTGTTGTAAATGTCCAGATTTTAAATTTTGTTGTAAATACAGCATTTCCGGTTGTAAATCTAGCCTTTTTATGTTGTTAATGACCTCTCTACGTTCAAAATCCAGGTGTTTAAATGTTGTTGTAAATATGAAATTTCCTGTTGTAAATATGGTTTTTCTATTGTAAATGGTCAAGTGTTTAAATGTTGTTGTAAATATAGGCATTTCCTGTTAATACAAATAATATCAAAAAAGTTCCTTGAGACTTCTGTGTAATTTTGTGATTTTAAGGAACTTTTTTATATATTTTTTTGTTCTTTGGGACCTGCATAATTTTCTCTAAATTGTTCTGGCTATACTACCCGTACACATTTTGCAGGTGACGACATAATCATTAATTAATACTTCCTCTTACTTTACAGATAATAATGTGAACCATGTGATTCATAATGCTTTGATTTTGTGTCATAATTATAATTATAAGAGTTAGTTGACTTTTTTTGGAGAGATTAAGAAAACTAAATAAGTTACTTAATCATTTCATATGTTGTGTATCCTTAGATTATATATTATTTTATTAGTTAAACTAATTAGTTTGAAGAAAAAAATAAAAATAAAAATATTTTAAAGTAATTTAATTAACTTCCTTTATTTCTTCAAAAAATCAACTCGCTTTCTTATAATTAAGACTGGAGGAGTATCTTTTTCAAAGCTACATGCTGTTCACGTTGGAATGACCGCCCGCCCAACAAAGCAACAAGTAACTCACAAATTTGAATTAAGGGTGATATAAATGTGTGTGTTTTTTTTAATATGACTCTTTAAAATTTAAGATAAGATAAAAATCATATTATAAATGTGATTTATGTTTTGATTGATAATTATTGAAAAGAATTTAAAATAAAAAATTATTTAAAGAAAAAATATGAATCTTATTAAATAATATAATATAAATTATATGTATATATTATGATCATTTTAAGAAAGAAATTATAATTATAATTATAAAAATAAAAATAGTTAATTATTATTGAAACAAAATTGAATACGTGCTATGGATAAAAGATAAAAGGGTAAAAAAAGAAAAAAAAATCAAACCTAGCATTTAGTGATAAAAGCTCATCTGGCGGATCGCTTTCTCGAATAGACACTTGTCACACTAATTGCCGTAACGTAACTTCCGACTGACACTTGTCACACTAATTGCCGTAACGTAAGTTCCGACTTTGTTTTGGCCCCAACATTTAAAAAAAAAAAAAATCGAAATTACTACTACACACACATGGTTAATCTTATTTATCTTTCTCAATTTTGTTATTATAGTTCATCTTGACTTATCATGTGCCCTCGTGATATATACATTCCAAATTTATGAATAGTACTGATTACATATTATAAAATTCCACAACTAAATTAAAACACCAGTCGTTTCAATTAATATATACAGATCTGCATAAAAATATTTTAGATCGAATTTATATTATTCACGATTTAATTAATCTACATTAAAAATCTATATTATTCACAACTCTCTCTAAATTAATTGATGATCATAAATTATAAAATATAAAATAATTGATCCTAAAAATCTATATTATTCACAATTCTCTCTAAATTAATTGATCATAAAAATGTATATTATTCACAATTCTCTCTCAATTTCTTATTTGACTCGGACTGGGAAGACAACACATGGGTTAATTTATTTAGATATAGTAATAGTGAAATAGCTGTAAATTGTAATATGGATGAATTACACGACTTAAGATCAAATCAATCAGCATGGCTCAAGACGGACAAGAAACTTTAAAATTCTGTATTTCACTTTAATCACCACTAAATAACGCATTAATTTTGCTTTCGCCAAAACATCAAAATTCAATATATCTTCTTCTTTTTAATTTTCAGTCACATATTTCTACTTAATTTCATGAGATTTCGCCACATTTAGCTTTGAGTTGTAGAATATAATATTGACAATTCGTTAACGCATGAAATGACGAACACGTACAGCACTCTGATCACTATATAGATTCACGCGTTGAAGTGATTTCTTATTCCACCTCAAATGAGGAGACGTAAGAGTATTTTATTATTCACCTCACCCACTTATTATGGTTAAGCTAAGTAACTAATATTAGTTATAAGTATACCTCCTATTCTAACTTAATAGCTAATTAACTATTAAGTTATAGCCGTTACGTCAACTAATGTAGTCTGTTTGTAGTAATTTGAAAGGAAGAATTATTTGATGATGAGAGGAAAAAAAAAAAGTGGGCCGGGACAGCCAACAAAGACAAGAACTATAATAAAGAATGTTGTTAATTAATTTAAGGTTCAATGTGTAAAAATATATATATAAAAGATATTTTCAAATGTGCTCCTAATAGTGAAAAAATAACTTTTAAAATATGTGCAAAAATACACATTAACTGTTTGTTTGAAATTTTTTTTTTCGGGATTAAGCGCAAAAATACACATGAGGTTTTCTCAAAAGTGTGTCTGACAACTTTTTAAAAACAAAAATAATTATGAATTTTTAAAATAAGTGAAAAATATATATTCACCATTTATTTAAATTTTTTTGACTGAAGATTATGATATAGAAGATGATGTGGAAGTCTAACGAAATTTTATGAAAGAGCGCAGGGCAGCTGGGCCCTGGGCGTATAAGTGATAACGAATTTCCCAAAGTCAATTGGAGAGCGCTGTACGTTATTAGTGATTGTCACATTTAATTACTTAGTTTGTTAGTAAGCATTAATTTAGGTTCGAGCAAAAAAAAGCATTAATTTAGGTCGTCAAATGTCATCGTCAGGTCATATTGGTCCCACATTCTTGAATCCAGCTTTCATGGGGTGGTCTTATTTGCTACTGAAGTTTTGGCCGAAGAGCATTGGGTGGACGAAAGTTTATTTTTTTGGACCAAAATTACTACGGAAGTTCATAAAACGTAGCAATTTTGCCTCTTCGTTAATTTTGACCATTAAGTTTAACTGACTGCACACATAGCATGCCACCTCATCAATCAAATAAGAGTTAAGTATCATTTTTGCCCTGAAAATTTTTCCTGAGGAACAATTTTGCCCTTCTGTCCCCCAATATTAAATTTGACTATTAAATCAGTCAAAGAACACATGTCGTCTACGCTTAAAAAATCGAACTTGGAGTCGAGAAGGAGATCCTCGACATGTTAAGCTCAAGAGCAGTACGAAATTTGTGTTCGAATTGATTAAAAGACTGAAAGGCCGGTCGCAAAACCTAGAGGAAGTATCACTTATGATATAAGCAAATGAAACGTAAAACGAGAAATGAATTGTCCCAAAAATTGGTTCAGTAAGACAAATCAATAGCGATATTATTTACCTTTGTATAGACTGATCTAGGCCACCCACCCTGTCCTACAAGATTAGTTCAGGGAGGATCCTATACAAAATATATCTGTGCATTTGCAAATAGTTTTTTTGCAATAAAACTATTTGAAAAAAAAAACTGTGCATTTCCAATTTCGTCAATCACTTAGTTTAGGGAGGATCCTATACAAAATATATCTTGTCATTCAACAAGGTAAAAGGGTTACACGGTAAGTGGATGAACAAAAAAAGCGAGTACCAAAAAAAAGGTAAATCCCCATAAATCCCAGATTTGAAGGCCAACGTAAATCCCAAATTTGGAAGAAAAAATGAATGAAGGTCAAGAGTAGAGTATAAATCGGATGAAGGAAAAAACTCAGGAAAATAGAAAATGAATGAAGAAAAAACTCAGCAAAATTGAATACCCAATGTAAATCCCAGATTTGAATGCCAAGAGCAGAGCATAAATTGACAAACCAAAAGGAAAGGAAACAAATTCGGATGAAGAAATGAAGAACATATTTGAAGAAATGAGTGTCTCCCTGATTTGAAGGCCAAGAACAGAGCATAAGTCCCAGAAATTGACAATACAACAAATGAAGAACATTATCACGACGATTTCAGCAAAAAAAAAAAAACGACAAGTTTTAGCAGTTAAAAAAAAAAAGAATAGATCGGATGAAGAAATCACCAGAGGCAAATGAAAAGAAGAATAGATCTGACGAGGACAAGGAGATCCGGTGAGTATCATGGTCAGACAAGGATATCTAGCAAGATCAATGACGACACAAAGGAAAAGAAGAATAGATATGATGAATTACGGTTTCAACGGCGATTTACGGAGTGCAATAACAGGTTTGGAATTAAAGGGCGCAAAGGAAAAGAAGACATATATTTTGAAGCAGAGAACAGGAGGTAGCTCACGAAAGAATTGAAGAGGAGAGGAGGCAGCTTGAATTGCAAAGGAGGTAGGTTGGGGACTTTAATATGGGGAGATAGAGAGCAAAGATTTAGAAATTTAATTGAAGCGGAGGAGAACAGGAGGTAGCTTGCGGATTAATTGCAAAGCAAAGGAGAGTACCAGGTGAAAATTTATTGAAAGAGGAAAGAAGTACAACTTGCTTTTTTTGGGGGGGGGGGACGGTCCTTTTTCAGACAAGCTACTGTGATGGGATCAGAAGCTTCGAGAGAAGTGACTTCAGACATTAAAGCCCATCAAATAGTGAACAAACACTCAATTATCAAGTTTTCACTGTCACTGGGCTACCACTGGATTTTTTTAAGCTTTTGATGCCATCCCAAACAAGCACTTACTAAGAAAAAAATTAATACCTAAGACTTTGGAAGTGTGTAAAGTATCGTTCCCATGAGGACTTAGTACCTAAACTAGGTTGACCATTGATTTTACACTTTTATTTAATTTTAGCAAACCAAATTGAATTCAAATGAATAAAAAGAAAAGGGTTAAGGTGCAGATTTGCCAACGAACTATTACCCAAGGAGCGTTTGACACAAAAAACAATTGAAGAGACCAAATTAGCCAATGAACTATTAAAAAGTGAAAAAAAAACACAATTTTGAGCAGATTCGCCAACGAACTATTACCCCGTCTTTGTCTTGGTGTCTCCGTCTTCCATTGGCATCACGGTGTCGGCCACGTCGGCGTCTCCAAAGCTTCCATTGTTCTTTGGGTGTTCCACTCACCCTCTTGAACTCATCCAAAGCGGTCCACTTTCGGCCAAGCACGCGCCTTGCACCCTAGTTGCGTGCCTACGATGCCACAGCGGCAAGAACCGCCGCCCAACGCCTTCGCTCGCATGGGTCCCATCTCTGTTGGTGTTTGCCTTATCCAACAAGAAGGCTTAATCGCTCTTTTCTCCAGCATTTTTGCCATCGTCCTACGCCAATGCCTCATATTTTAACGTAATAGTGATAGTTGTTTTTTTAATAGTTATTTGGTATTTTTTTTCACTTTTTAATAGTTCGTTGGCCAATGTGGTCCCTTCAATTGTTTTTTGTGCCAGACGCTCCTCAGGTAATAGTTCGTTGGCAAATTTACACCTTAACCCAAAAGAAACTTAAAGTAAATTAAAACTAACTTATTACTAAAGGTGGAATATCACCTAGAGGGGGGGTGAATAGGTGATTATGAAATTCTTTCGCTAATTACTCAAGAACACTTAAAACAGAGATAGAGAGAAGAGCAATGAACACAAGAGATTATACTGGTTCGGTCCAACTCTTGACCTACGTCCAGTCCCCAGAAACACTCTGGGATTTCACTATCTCCAAACTTGATTACGGACTACGTAACTCTCGAGTAATCCTCTCACTAGGACACTACTAAAAATTTCGGTTTTTGCTATGGAAAAAATCCGTAGCAAAAACCCATTTTTCCGTAGTAAAACATGTTTGCTACGGATTTTGTCCGTAGCAAAATATCGCGTCGCAATGGCGACGGATATTTATTCAAATTTGCTACGGATTTTAAGATCCATCGCAATTGCGACGGATCTTGAAATCGTAGCAAATTTGCTATGGATTTTAAGATCCATCGCAATTTGCTACGGAAAAAAATCCGTAGCAATTGCTACGGAAAAAATCCGTAGCAAATTTGAAATTTGCTATGGATATTTTTTCCGTAGCAAATTTCAAAAATTTCGAAATTTGCTACGGATTTTTTTCCCTAGAAAATTCCGGAATTTGCTAAGGATTTTTTTCCGTAGCAGATTTGTTAGCAAATTTCAGAATTTGCGGAGATTTTCTTTTCGGTAGCAAATTTTAAATTTTTTTAATAGAAAATTGAATACAAATAGTAAAGTAATGTACCATGAATATATTAACGATAAAAAAGAGTTTACATAGTGAAAACACAATATATATATAATCCGTAGCAACAAACAAATACAAAAAAGTAGTAGCAACAAGCAAATACAAAAAAGTAGGCTAAAACAAAGCATTGTGATCATCGTCAACACCAAAGATGGTCATCATCACCGGAGTCGACCCGGAACCTCGTCTTTCATAAGGGACATGATTTGAAGCTGCATCGCCCTCATCATCTCATTTCACGAGTCATCTCCGTCGCATCATCGCTCGTTCTCGCGCAACGCCTACTTGATCTGATCTTGTTCGCGCAACGCCGCTTGATCGATCTTGTTCCCGAATCATCTCGCGCCTCATCATCTCCGTTTCCTGAGCCAACCGCTGGCTCATCGTCTCCCGTTCCTGGGTCATCTGTGTTGCTTGCTCCTCCACCAACGCCTTCATCTTCTTTAGCTCATCTACAGAATTGATTAGTACATTTATTATTTGTACTTCATTTGAATGGACAAGAGAATGAAAATTATCAAAAATAAATGTATTATGTTTACCTGAAGAAACCCCTACAGTGCCAGATGAGAGGCGCTTTGTTTGCTTCAGTCGGCTGGCAGACTCACCGTATCCAAAGACCCACACCTTCTTGTCAAATCCGCCAGTAGCCTCAAAGAACAAACTCTCGTTATCGGATATAGAGGATGAGGGGTCAGTCTCACGTTGCGAGGCTCTCTCCTGCGACAGCTTCTCAAAGTTTTCCTACAAGCAAACAAATACATAACAAATAAGACATGTAAAATGAAATAAATATGGTGGTGCATAAAACAAGTAATAAAGGCAATAAATGTCTAACCGCTATTTGTTGCGCCCTTGGATTAATCCATTGCCTCTCACTCCTTCGGATCGTATCGGGAATGGGTCATTTGAAAGGTAACCCATTCAACCGATCCGGTTGGAGCTTCCCAGAACTTTACCCGCAAACGCAAATGATGACCTTAATTAATTACTTGAAAGTACAAAATATTGAATACGTAAATAGAAAATAACGTGTACTTACAACTTTGCGTCGATGCTCACTAATTGATATGGAGCCGCAAAGATATGATGGTCCTTCCATTTTGGCCCTATTTTGCTTATTTTTCGCACTTATGGTCTTAAACTTGTCATTGTTTTCCCAATTGCCAAATAATTCATCTTTAGTGTCTGTGGAAGCCAACTGTCTTGCCTCTCGACCTTCTCAATGCATAGAGCTTTCGACGCACCATCACGGCCCCGTGGTTATAAGCTTTTTTGATTTTCAAGATGCTCGGCAACGTCATATGCTTATCCTGAAAATCAATAATGAACAATTAGTGCTCAAAATTTTAAAAAATACTTAATTAACACGCATAAAAAAATAACTTACCAAGAACTCCTTGAACCACCTGTCTCGTTGCGTCTTAGAAATCTCTGTCCACGCGGTCCAAGCTTGAGTGTAATTACGGAATATTTGGTCCGACATGAAAGTCGCCATCGGAGTATCAGGCACAAATATGAAAACAGAGATTATCATGCAAATATTAGCATACAAACCAATTAGAAAAGAAAATTGTAACATTACAAGTAACTTGGCATGACTTACTTGTTGCCATCAGGACGGATCCAAAGAAACCCTGTCTCCGGATCTCTTGAGCCCCAGATTGGTACCTCTGAAGAACTACCTTCTTCCCCGACGTGGCTCTGAGGCGACGCAGTGTGCTAAGGAAGAAATGTGAAATATTGAAGATGTTTGTACATAGATGGTTTCAAGAAACTAAACAAATGTAAATCAATCGAAATGGTAAAGTAAACCGTTGTCCCCCCTTTGCGTGCATCGGGGGTAGCCGCCGGTGACGACGATGTATAAAGTGATGGTGAAGATGACAAATATCCCGACGGTGACGACGAAAAATCAAATAGTGGCACCTCTCGGAGAAGAGCGAGCCCCTCGCCTCCATATGGAGCGGTTGGCGTCGCCCTACCCCTCTTATAGTACGGGGTCGGGCTCGACCACTGCCACGTCCACTACCTAAACGTCCTCCTGGATGCTCCATCTCTGAACACTTATAGACATCATGGCAAAAAATATAAAAAAAAAGATATTTAGTTAATATGACAGTAGCAAAGAAACAAAGTATGTAGTATAACATATCGTCATAAACAAAGAACTAACACAAATCAACCGGACGATTCTTGTTCATCGACATCTACTTGCATGTCTTCATCGAACTCTCATAGTCGTCGAACTCGCATTCACTATCGAGAAGCTCATTTCTCGCCTCATCCTCATCGTCGATTTCTCATCGTCAATTTGTATAGGAATCAACTCTAACTCCGCACGAGAATCAAAGAGATTGCTTGGTACTTCGTCATCGAAGATTTTTATGGGCGACATGTTCCACATCGCTTGGAAAGGTTCGGCCATATCGTCATTTGATTCCGGCTCTTTCGACTTTGGTATAATATTTCGTGCTTTGGTTTTAATAACTCCCGTCCACCCTTGGCGAGATGTAGGGTATGGTGTATAGTAAACTTGTTCCTTTGTTGAGCAAGGATGAATGGGTCATAACCAACCGTATATCTCCTTGTCCAAAGTGGATCTCAATATTTCCATGTTTGTCCACTTTTGTCCCACGCGACCGTTATCAAACCACTCACACTTAAAAAGGGTCACCACCTTGTCCTATTGGTAACTCAGCTGAATTATCTCAACTAACTTCCCGTAGTAGTCAGTCTCCACCCCGTCAACTTGGTCACCTTGACAACATACACCGTAATTCCAATGATGATCAATGTCGTACCCCTCAGGTTCGCTTGAAGCAGCCCCCTCTTCGACACTCAGAATGTGCTTGACCATGTCCCATATTTCTTGTCCACTTAAACGACGAGGTGGATCTGCTTGTTCGACAACCTTCCGCGTGAAGTCTTTTCTATTTCTCCTAAACGGATGATCGGGGGGTAGGAATCGTCGGTGCCTGTCAAACCAACTGACCTTGCGACTGTGTTCCAAGCTAAAACCCATGTTCTGTTCAAGACATACCGAACATGCGATCTTTCCCGACGTTTGCCAGCCACTCAACATCCCATATGCGGGGAAATCATTTATCGTCCACATTAAGGTAGCCCGCATGGTGAAATTCTGACTTAATGATATATCATACGTAAGAACACCTTCACTCCACAACATTTTCAACTCATCTATCAAAGGCCTGAGGTACACATCTATCTTCTTTTTTGGGTTCGACGGCCCTGGTATTTACGAGTTAAGGAATAAAAACTCTCTTCTCATGTACATAGAAGGTGGAGGTTGTACGGAGTCACAATGGTCGGCCAACGGGAATAATTCCCGCCGTATTGTTGAAAGGAGCGAACCCATCCGAACATAGACCAAGACGAACATTACGGGGATCCATAGCAAACAAAGGATTCGCCTCGTCAAATTTACGCCAAGCTTCGGCATTAGATGGATGCGTCACAAAGTTCTCATCCCTACGATGCTCCGGTGCCATCTCATGTGAGCGTTGTTTGTTCGGATGCATACAATCTCGTAAGTCTGGGCACCAGAGGAAAGTACCACATATTGCTTAATGCATGACGGGTCATTTTCCTTCCTTTCCCCACAACTTTATATCTGTCATCTCCACAGAATTTGCAATTGGTCAGCTCAGCATCATCCTTGTAATACAACATACATCCCGGGGGCAATGGATTTTTTCACATCCAAGCCCAAGCTCTTTCACCTTTTTTTTTGCTTGGTAAAAGTCCTTGGCAAATTATTGTCTTTGGGAACAACCTTACTCATGATCTGCATCATTTCGTTGTAATTCCTCTCACTCATATGGTGATCGGTCTTCAAGCTTAGTGTTGCTAGGGTAGCCGATAGCGATGAATATTCACTATTTTCAAAGTGTTCGCAACCTTCCCATAACGGATTTGTGCTTCTTGAAGCATTTTATAGAACCTAGCGGCTTCCGGATGAGGATCCTCACCCATGTATGATGGTTGAGGATGTGTACCGTCTCCTCTCCCATGTATGACGGTTCGCATGAGTAACGGGATCAAAATATTGGCCGATCGACGGACCCGCGGCATCCATAACCAACCGCTCATATTGATTAAGGTTTTCTCGATGACTCGTCCCCGTAATAACCACTCGGTGTCTGTCGGACTTCGCCATGACATTCCCAACATTCATAATCTTTTATGAATCCCTTTTGACACAAATGAATTCTGACCGTATCCGCGTCTGTAAATCTTAAACACTTACATTTGGCACACGGACACCTGATCTCCCTTCTTGAATTATTTGAATTCGCCACAACAAATTGGATGAACTCTTCCAAACCCACCATGAATGCTTGCGTTAGTTGTCTTCTATCAGTTAGACGATTGTACATCCAACTTCTATCATGGTTGCCTTCCATACTTCCTAGCTAGTTCGGTTACTAACCTAATTAACATCTCAACATACCACAAATATATATAAGTCGCCTCTTATGCCTACCAATTGTCACTTAATCAAAAAAGTGAAAAACAAACACATGCATTGAACAAAGTATATATTCCAGCAAGCAACTAGAGAATGAGGATAGCACACCAGAACATGGGGACATGCATGTGGAGGGGGCAAACAAAGAAT
This sequence comes from Acacia melanoxylon, assembly GCA_019022615.1. Lineage (NCBI taxonomy): Eukaryota > Viridiplantae > Streptophyta > Magnoliopsida > Fabales > Fabaceae > Acacia > Acacia melanoxylon. Next base: position 8,092,277 of record JAFJYJ010000011.1, read on the forward strand.
AGAATGCTAAGTATTTTGGAGTTTCTAACATATATAGGTTAGATCAAAGAGATTATTTAACACTTAAAAGAATATTTTTAAAGATAATACAACATTTTTAAAAAAAAATTTAACACGATAAAGTATTTTGTATAACTTTTTAAAGATAGATTCAAATAAAAAATTTTAAAAGAATATTTTTTAAACAAATTATTAATGAGTCATTTTTATAATAGCCTAAATGAAATAGTAAATTCCACTAACATATAAAACAAAAATTAAGATTTATCTTCTACTAACATACATATTTCGTCCCAAAAAATAATACAACATTAAAAAAAAATCAATATTATAAATAAAAATAACTAAACCCAATAATAATAAAAAATCATGGAATCTCCTACTAACTATAAGCATAATTCAAATTCATAAACTATCAAGATCATTATGTAATTAATAGCTAAGGAAAAACTAAAATACAAAAGAAGAATTATTTTCTACTAACATGCATATTTAAATTATGACATAAAGAAAATCTAACATAGATATATCCATATAGTAAAAAAAAAATACATCGAGACCAACCCGATGTGGACCGGACCGGAGAAGAGGACGACGAGCGAGAGTCGTGGAGGAGCTAGGGGGACGGAGAGAGGGACGAGCGGTGGCGGAGGGGGCGGGGGGAGGGAGGGCGAGGTTAGGGGGAGGCGAGGGCGTGGGGGTGGGAGGGTGGGGTGGGGTCGGAGGGGGAGGGAGTCGGGGGGGGGGGGGGCGGGAGGGGGGATCGGGTCGGGGGAGGGGGGGGGGTGGGAGGCAGGGGGTGGGGGGCGGAGCTGGGGGGTGGGAGTCGGAAGGTTGGGGGCGAGGTTGGGGGGAGGCGGGCGTGGGGGCGGGAGCGAGGTGGGGTCGGAGGCGGGGGGCCGGAGCGGGGGTATGGTCGGGCCGGGGGAGGAAGAAGAAAGGAAGTCTCATAAAATGAGACTTCCTTTTGCGACGGATCTAGGGATCCGTCGCAAACGGATCTAGATAACGGATCTAGATAACGGCCTTTTTGCGACGGATCCGTTGATCCGTCGCAACAAGGCCTCAAAATGGCGGCTTTTTTGGCCGCCATTTTGCGACGGATCTTTGATCCGTCGCAATATTGTGCGACGGATCAACACGGTGTGAAAATGGCGGCCTTTTGGCCGCCATTTTGCGACGGATCAAAGATCCGTCGCAATTGTGTGCGACGAATCAAAGATCCGTCGCATACGGTGTGAAAATGGCGGCCTTTTGGCCGCCATTTTGCAACAGATCTTTGATCCGTCGCAATATTGTGCGACGGATCAAAGATCCGTCGCACCAGTGTCACAATGGCGGCCAAAAGTGTGACGGATCAAAGATCCATCGCACAAAATTGCGACGGATCAAAGATCCGTCGCAATAGCTACAGAAATTGCGACGGATTTTTTAATCCGTCGCAGGTTTTTTTTTGCTACGGATTTAAAAATCCGTAGCAAAAAAATACGGAATTTTTTCCCGTCACTATTTCACATTTTTCTAGTAGTGGGACTTACTCATCTTTACAAGTTGTAACCAAATAACCGTGGACACAATTACACACTCTGTAAACGAAGGATGATCCTTTCACTCTCGGACTCACTCCCCCTTACAAGTTGTAATTAATACACCCACGCTCAAGATACCTCTATCTTGAGATTTGAAAGAATTGTAATACAAATGATAAGACTCTCTCACAGAGTAGATAAATGATAAGCACTGAAGCTCAGTAATATCCTAAGATATATACAGAGTAGAAATTGAACACTTTGAATGTTTTGTCTGTGTATGCGTCTGTCTGTCTCTCTCTCTCTCTCGAAATTCAAACCTTCGGATATTTATACTATTTGAAGATTGAGGACCGTTGAAGGATTTTGAATCTGTCCATTTGAATATGTTCATTGAAAGTGTTTAAACTTCTGTGCCTTCAGTTCCGGCATTCACTTCAATCCTTTTGATTCTTCCCGTTGTGAGATAGCATTAAGTGCGTAGATGGAATGTCAGAGAAGGTTTACTTCGATCAAAACAATTTAGCTATGGTTTAGGTAACTTCATTTAATGCTTCTGTCAGACGAAGTTGCTTTATCCAAATCTGCTGGTAATTTGTGTTTATATAATCTGAAACTCATCAACACACTGGTTAAAAGCATTTGATAATCTCAATAAGTGATAATCAGAAGTAATGAGATAAAACCAATGATTTCGTAAATTATGCAGAAACGAATTTCAAAACAGAGATATCTTTGCTCGAGCAAGCTTCTTAAAATTCAGTTATAAGGAGTTCCTACTCGCTGATGTTCGAGCATGGAATTTTCCTTGCTTGGGTATGATGCTCGAGCATGATGTTTTTAATGCTCGGGCAGGCTAGCTTAATGTGTAAGGGAAAATGCTTCCTTTCGACATTGCTCGAGCATGCTCATATTCTTGCTCGGGCAAACTCCAGAATATGCAGCAAAATTACTTCCTTTTGATGTTGCTCGAGCAAGCTTAAAATCTTGCTCGGGCAAACTTCAGGCAGAGGCGATATGGAGAGGAAGACTGAATTTGCTTGGGGAAACCTTTTTCCTTGCCTGGGCATAATGCTCGGGCAAGCAATTTTCTCTGCTTGGGCAAGGCTACCTAAACTTGAAGATTTTCGCCTTTGTCTCGAATTTGCTCGGGCAGACCTGTGACCTTGCTCGGGCAAGGTCGTGCTTCCTGACGTTTTCAGGTGTTGCTTGAGCAAGGTTCATTCCGCTTTTGCCATGATGTTGCTCGAGCAAGATTATGACCTTGCTCAGGCAAGGTCATGCTTTCTGATGCTTTCAGATGTTGCTTGGGCATGATCACTTGAATATCACTTTGACAACAATTTCCAGCGAGTATAACGTCTTCGGTAAAAATCCAAATTTAGCAAATCATCCCATCTCAGAAAGCTCTTCAAATATTCCTTCTATTTCAATAAGAATCAACTCCAAACTAGTTGTATTTCGTCCATTAACATCAGATGAATGGAGGTTGTTCTTATCCAGCGTTTCTGCAGCATCCAGAACAGACTGTCAACTTCAAAACATCATAACTCCTTCAATTGATCTTTTTTTTCTGTGATCTTGATGTTTTTGAAAATTTATTTGAGTCTAGTTTCCAATGTCACTGATTTCAGCTCATTTGGATTTGTTGTTTGTGAGATACACTCAAATTACCGAGGCTTGGTCTGGACTGTGACAATGATTTTTGTGCCAAATTGAAAAAATCATAGCTCTCTCATATGAACTCCTTTGGGCTTGGATTTTATATCAAAATGACGCATTGGGAGTCTAGTTTTATATGCCACTAGTTTCGTGTCAATCCGATTCCTGGTTTGAGAGATATCGTTGAATTACTGAAGGTCGCCTAAAACAGAGCTAAACAGAGTATGCTGATGCCAAGACCTTGCTCGGGCAAGGCCTTATTTCTTGCTCGAGCAAGAACGGATTTTGAGCAATTTTGGGAGAAAATGCACCTTGCTCGGGCAAGAACTTTGTTGTTGCTCGAGCATGACTTCGAAACTCAATTTGCTCGAGCAAGACACTGTTCAAGTGAAAAAATAGCTGAAATTACATAAATGCCCTCCAACAAACCAGTATTCATCCTGAAGCTTGAACTTGCTTGTTTTAACTCCGAATTGAGTCGTTCCAACTTCTATTTGATCACAGAGACTTGAATATTGATATTTTCATGATATTTAACAAGTTCTTCTTTCTTCAAACTCCATTCTTGATCATTCTCTATAATTTAATTTGGACTAACCTATAATACACAAAGTAGTTAGTCAATGTATATGATATAAACTTTTTGCTCTAGATAATGGCATCAGTATAAGACATCATCAAAACTAAGCATAACTAACAATTACCACAATTATCAGACGAGCAACCCAAAGTCATTAATCTCTTATTAACTTCATAAACCTTATTTTTGCTAATTTAATTAGCTTTAATGTCAATTTTGTTAATCTTGAGTATAAATAGTTATAAATGTCTGTCGGTCCACAGACAACCCTCTCTTAAGTATAAGTTGTTGTGTTATTAATTTCATATATTTGCTTTGTTACATGTTCATTTGTGCCATTATTGCTTTAGTTAAGCATGAAAAAAAAAATGTAAATTCCCTACTTTTATTATTGTCATGGCCATGTGTATTTGATCAAAAAAATGGCCATGTGTAGTAATTGTTTCAGTTATATTCAGTTTTACAGATATTCAGTTATTATAACGTAATGTTCCCTATGACTAGTTTTGGATGCTCAGTTATTTACTATGTATTATATACTGAAATATGATTATTGCTACTAAAATTCCCCAATCTCACCCCACTTTCTTTGTACTAACCATAGGAACAAGTTCATCTAGGGAAAGGAGACGCTGGTGGAGGCTTAGCTAATGTGGATGGGTAGAAGCATGTTTTGTTAGGCTAATTTTACAAAAGTGTGGCTTATTATAATTACCATGGCATGTAAATTTTATGTTTGTTTTCGGCTGTACATATCTCTATAAGGATTTTGAGATGAGAAGTTATAAACATGGTAAAACTTCATATTATTGTGGATAATTAGCTGCACAGGCTTGCTGAAAGGTCATTTTTGAGTCTAACTTTAGACAGTGTAAACATTTGATTTATTTATTTATATTTTTCAGGTTAATAGTACACATCCTAATCTTTAAAACAAGTATTAATATGTAATTTTTGGATGTGTATATAAAAAAGTTATGAATTTTCTAAGTTGGGTCAGAATTCTTGAATTTTCTGTGAAAATTCCTATGAACAGTATGAGTTTTAAGCATATTTTTGACCCAATTAGACCTTGTTAAGCTCGGGTCTTAATTTGATCATGAAATGCAAGGAAGAAGCTTAAGTTTGAGCTTTAAACCACTATTTTTACAGTTATAAGGAATTAGTTATGAATTTCTAAAGTTATTAGAAAATCACATTCCAAGAATAAGTATTAAAACTTCAAATGTTTGAGAAAAAGTTTTTAATTGTTAGTTATTTCTAGGATTTCTAAAGAATATTAGTGGTTCATTCTCAACTTGATAGCTCTAATAAATTATGTTAGAGTAAGTTATGACAATTTGTTGCTTGCTAGATGTAATATAATATAATTGAGGACGGCAGGAAGCAAACGTTGATGTGAATTACTCCCTCCGGTCCTAATTATAGTAACACTTTTGTAGTGCAATTTGTACTACAAAAGTGTTCCTATAGTTTGGACCGGAGGTAGTATTAAATTAAATTAAATGTATATTACCAAAAGGCATCATCAGAAGCTGTTCACGTGTGACTTTTTTTGAACAATGTTCACGTGAGACTTTGGTTAATTAGTTGTATGACACAATATACCAGCAATGGATAATATAAAATTATCATCCGTAAGTATTAAATGTATAGTTTGGAATGGGAGGTAGTATTAAATTAAATTAAATGTATATTACCAAAAGGCATCATCAGAAGCTGTTCACGTGTGACTTTTTTTGAACAATGTTCACGTGAGACTTTGGTTAATTAGTTGTATGACACAATATACCAGCAATGGATAATATAAAATTATCATCGTAAGTACTAATCAGTAGTCTCTAATGACTTAGACCAAGATGAATATCAAAATCAAACTGCATAAGTAATTTTACCGTCACAAGATTATTATTATTATTATTTTAAAAAAAGTTCTAATTCAATGGACTATATAAGAGTCGGGTGGCGCCTACGTAACTGCGATTATCCACATGAAACTGATGAGTTATTGAAGTGGTAAGGGAAACAAACGTTGGATGATGAATTAAAATTCTGCTAATGAATCAATATTTGATAACGCTTGCATATTTAAGTTAATTATTACATCATTCAACTTTTGTAAGTTTTACAAGGTCAGGAAAAAAAACTGTTATGTTTTAATTAACTTGTAGTTAATTCCCTCCGTTATTTATTACCACAAGGCTAAGCATTTTTGCATATATTTGAGTAAAATATTGCACCGCACATTGTTCCAGTTATAGGTCCTAAAACACTTTGATAATAAACATAATTAGCATCCTACATGAAGATATTGATTTAATTGCATTTATTTTGCACAGTTCTAACGCAGAGGAGACAAAATATATGATTTAAATAACGAGCGTGTGGAAAATGCGGTACCTAAACAAATCACAAACTGATACGATCATATTTAATTACTGATATTACCACTAACTGAGCACAGTATAAATACGAGGCCTGTTTATGAATTTACATACTCAAACAAACTCACAATTAAGCTTCCATTGGAACTAATTGTTAATTGGCAGGAAAAACTATGGGTGTTTTCACTTTCGAGTACGAGAACAGTTCAGGCATTGCCCCGGGTAAGCTATTCCAGGCACTAATTCTTGAAGCGGATAATCTCATCCCCAAGGTTGTGCCTCACGCCATCCAAAGCACTGAAATCCTTCAAGGTGATGGTGGTGCTGGTACCATCAGGAAAATCAACTTTGGCCCAGGTCTGTTGTATAAACCCCCCCCCCCCCCCCCCCCCCCTCATCCTTAATATAAAATATAAGACCTATTTATCAAATTTGATTTAATCAAGGAAGTTAGTTAAATTAGTTAATGTAACATATATATTTTCTAAAACACCATAGTCATTTTAATTCCTTCATTTCCTCTCATCTTCGATGATTATTGAGCTAGGGAGCATAAGGGGATAAATTAGAAAAATATTGACAAACATAAGGAAAAAAAATCTTATATCTAGGATCAATATCAACTCCTAAATAGGTCATATCTTTAGCTCTTAGCTAGAGAGTGTCTCCCACACAATCCAGGCATTTGGATCCTGATATATCCATCTTCCAATATGGTATCAGAGCCAAACGATTTTTTGCAGATAGTACTAATATATTTAGAACTAAGGTGAGTAGGAAGTATTAAGGACAGAAGGGAGTAATAATCATATTATTAATGTATTGCAGGGAGCCCATACAAGAATGCGACGCACGAGGTGGAAGCAGTGGACAAGGAAAAGTTGGAGTATCGCTACAGTGTAATAGAGGGAGATGCCTTATCCGACAAGTACGAGAAGATAACGTACGAGACTAGGTTAGAGGCATCTGATAATGGAGGATCAGTGATTAAGGGAACGATCAAGTACGTGACCAAAGGTGATAAGAATAAGGTTGACGAAGAAGAAGTGAAGGCTAACAAAGACAAGGCTTCCGGGCTGCTTAAGGCTGTGGAAGCCTATCTGCTGGCAAATCCTGGGCTCTACAATAACTAGACCACACAGAATCAATGATCTCCAGCTCTATTGTTATTTTTATTATTATTTATCAAATCTATTTTTCTATGTTCATTTCGTGTGGTTGTTATATTTGTGAGATTGAGATGCTTGTTGCTTGGCCTCTCTTTCTCTTAATTGCTTTGGTTTTTTGTTCTGGGCAATCTGTCGTGGCTCAATGATTTGTGTGTTCTGTTGTCATCTGTGGTCACTGGAATTTGCCGCTTGTAATAAGCATCTAATATCTGACAATTTAAATCTAATAAGATATAAATTGTGTTGGAGGAAAGCTTACTAGTCTGTGAAACAATAGTATTATGATTTTACATACATATATGATATATAAATATATATTCTTTTGGTCCTATTTAGAGAGTACAGAGAGAATATATTTTTTTAAAAAAAAATGTACAATTATTCTCTCCATTTATTATTGTATTTGTTCTCATTTGGCATAATGTGTATTAAATAGAGGTAAAATTGAAAAATTGTTGAATTTTAAGTCAGAGTTAGTTGTTGTAAAAACTAGGGTTTAAACACCGGTTGTTGCACAATCATCATCCAGCGTCTATCCGTCAGTAAACAACTATCTGTGTGAAATATGTGACATTCCAAAATTTAGAAATAGAGAATTAAAAATATGATTTGGGATTATTGTGGAAAATTTAGCCTTAATAAATTTTAAAATTTGTATTTGGAATTAAAGGCTTATTTTTCCATAAATTAAGGGCAAATAATTTAAAAATAATTTTTGGTCTAAATATTTTGAAGACAATATTTTAAGGTCTAAAGAAATAAATTAAGACACTAAGAATGCAGATACTCTCATGGCCTAAATGGATATCCCTTAGCCCAATAAGCATTAGATTAAAAACAAGAAAAAGAAGAAGAAGAAGAGAGCAGCAATACAAACCGCAGAATAATATACTCACACACACTAAATTTCCATTCTATCAGCCCATATTTCTTATTTCTCTCCAGCCCAAATATTTAAAACGCACACACCCTTTAACACATACATCTTAATAACCAACAGGTGGTTGATCCAGTAGGATATGACGCTGGATTCCCTTAAGAGGTCTAGGCTTCGAGCTACGTTAACGCACTGTTGAGAGGGTCATCTTTGCCACTGCAGAACCCGAATCCGGATTAGTCAGAACCAACCAGTATTAAATATGCTTTTTGGGCCTTTTGTCTTTTTGGATAGTTGGTGAAAGATGAAGCTGGAAGTTATTGTTTGATGCTTCCAAGTATTAAATATGTATCAGTAGATTGTCAAAGCATGCCTAAATATTTCAAGTCGATGATGAGGGCCTTTTGTCTTTAGCTTTGGGGTTCACAATCAAAAATTAATCAAGGATTGCGTATAGGCAAACCTAAGATCGTTCTCTCTCTCTCGAGAAGCCTTTTATTGAATCATAAGTAATCTAAATGCCATGCAAATACAATTAAAACAAGGGGAAAAATAGGTTTTGGATTTTTTATATTAATAAACTAAAATAAGAATACAATTTAATTAAATGCTAAACTACTACATTATTTTTGGTATTTTTAATAAAATGGTGAATGGGTGAATGGAATGGTATTGGAGTGAAAATATGAATGATGAATGTTCTTGGTAATGAAGAAATGACTATCATTGCTCATAAAAGATTATGGGAGTTAAAATTCATCAAGTCTTAAGAAAAACCTAACACTTGAGTCTAAGATTCTCAATTAATAGTAGCTCCTACAAACATAGCTAACCACTACCTCTTGAGAAATTGTTAAAAACCACTTGATGTGCAATTAAAATTGGAATAATATAACATGAGTCTTCTTGAAATTGAGTACATAACAATCCCTCAAAGGGCACAAATCAACTACATTAACTAAACAATAACACGCTAATTAATATAATTTCATTGCAACCACAAGAAAATTAAAACACATATATTTTTCACACTACAAAATCCAATCTAAACTACAATTATCAAACCAACAGAAACAATAAACATTAATCTCAGTTCCAGATTTATACACAATAATTACTAAAACTAGACAACCTAAATATATAAATCTAGACTAATAGAATGATAGAATAACTCCCTATGAAGTCCATGAGCTCAAACATAAATCTTCATCACCAAGCAGAAAGAGAATTAGCCTCTCATTGTTTTAAAATACCACAACCCACAATCTCCAAAACTGAACCAGCCACATGGTTTGTGAAACCGGACCGGCCGGTTCAGACCGGAAACCGGCCAACCGGCCGGGAAACCGATCTGGTTCAGGCTAAAACCGGACTGACCCGGTGAACCCGGTGTAACCTGGATGCGTTACAGGGTCAACCCAGTTCCAGTATTTTTTTTTTTTTAAAAAAAAGGCAATCTGATTTGATCATTTGAAACAACATATGCTGATATGCGGGATTTATGAAGGTTTGCTTTGCTTTTGGGATTGTGAGGTTCTGGTGTGTGAATATCTTTGTTTTCTTGAATCTGTGTTAATGGAGGGAAATGTAGGTTGAAAATACTCTAATCTGAATATTTTGTTTCAAATGTAGGTTGTAAAGAAAATTGTTAAGAATATCTGAATATGTCACAAGTATTGAAGTATATGGTTATTTTGCTACTTATCTAAAGTATTGAAATGATATATAGTATGTGAAATTTAGGTTGGTGTGATGAGAAATTAATTATTTTCCAATTTTTATACCTCACCGGTCTGGCCCGGGCTGACCCACTAACCCTTAACCCAATACCTCGACCGGTTTAGTCACTGGTCCGGATTTTAGAACCTTGACCAGCCATGAAATTCAACGCGTTGGAATAAGAAATAATGAATTGAGTGAAGTAGAGCCACGGATGAGATGGTAAAAGCTAGCTAGGAGACTAACAGAGCAGGGTGGTGGTTTCTAGCGATAAGCACTAGAAGGAGAAGGTCTGTGAAAATGGTGGCGAACTGAGGGTGGAAGATGACGGTGTAGGAGTGAGAGAGTGACGATGGTGAAGGTGGTTTCCGCCGATGATGAAGCTCGCCGGCGAGAGGAATGAAGGTCCCCCACTCGATCTAGGTCGCGGCATTGATTCTAAATCTCCTCCAACTCTCGCCCTCTGTTTGAGGTTGCTGTGACGGAAGTAAGGTGGGGGAGAGGTTGAGGTCACTGGCGGTGATGGTGGTGAGGGTAAAGATCGCCGGCGACGATGAGGAAGGTGGAGGAAGAAGAGAAAGGTCTCGAGGGTCCAGGCGTAAAGGTCGAATGATCTCAGCATGAAGTCCCCTTCTGGTTTACCGCCTATTTGTATATATAGCTCCAATTAAATCTGTCGAGTCTGTTAACGCGTCCCCCAATTTTAGACCTAGCCCCTGGTCAAAACGCAAGTTTTGACCAGGGACTAAAGTGAAAATAATTAAAAAAAATTGGAGGGACTAAAGTGCATACTTTTAAAACATTTTTATGGCATAACTGTGATTTTCAAAACTATTGGGTCTTTTTCTATAATTTTTCTCCTGGCTTCTTTTCTTCCTTGATTCCCAATTTTCAGAAATTGTAGGTCCCTTTCTTGTAATTTTTCCCAGTCCTCAAAACATTAATTTTGACCCAATTGACATTTTCTGAAATCTCAATTTTTCTTCTTGAACACCGACAATGCAAGATTAAACACAATATAGCATTAAAAGTTCAAGAAATCATTTGTATGAATAATTAATAAATTGTGACCATTTTGCCCCTAATTTAACTTAATTCAATACAAATGTCTCTAACTCAAATTAGTGCTTAATCATGCAATAATATCCCAGAAAATGTATTAAGAATCTCAATTTAATCATGAGAAATCATATAAAAATACGGTTTGATCAATAGTTAAAATAATATCTCTGAAGCTTGTGATTTTTTTAGAATTAAAATAGTGTTGCTGTTGGAATTATTTTGAAAGACTTGATGTGCTTATGTTTTTTGAAATTTGGGGATTTTACTCAGCCATAAATCAACCTGACAACTTTAATTTATGAAAATAGGCTTATCAATGAGTAAGTAGAAATTGAAATCACTCAATTTGGAGTTATATAGGTTAAGTTATGAATTTTCCAATTCTCAAAAAAGTTAAAGGCTAAATTTTTTATAAGTCTTAAAATAGCCACACAAGTTGTGAATTGTGTGTAACATTCAAAGTAAAGTCTCTTTTGGATATATTGAAGGGTTAAATGACTGAGATGACATTTATTCCATTGTGAATAGTATATAATTAAATAAGTCCCAATTAGTATACATCCCTAGTTATTAAGATTGCATTGATTAGTGACCCATATCTATATGTAAATGTTAATTATAAGACCTGAGAATCACCCGTGCCTGAAGGATAAGCACAGTGATGAGAATCTGGTGGAAAGGGTTTTGTTGGTAAGACCAACAGGTAGTAACTCTAATCTCACATTCTTTGCATAGCTATATATGTTTGTGTATGCCATATTTGTGTGTCCCGCTTTTATGAGGCTAGCACCACTCGTGGCTCGATTGAGCGAAAGAACCTACCATGGGGCTAGCTTCCCGGTGGCTAGGCAAAGCCTAGTGCATTCAGTATTTTTGGTATTAAATTACCTGAAATGAGTTTCCTTGCGCTAAGGTATTTGAAAATCATTAAATGAACACTTGTATTACAAGCTGCATATGAAATGTAATACTTGAATTTGAATTCGAATGCTTTATATGCTGTGTGGACTACTCTGTTTGGTTGATTTACATATATATTGCATATGCTAGAATTTGAGATTAACCTACTCTGGGATTCATTCATTTGAATCTCAGAACCTTCCATAAATTCAAGACGTGGGTAGACTAGTAGGCAAGGAGGAAGAGGCGGGGCGTAGATATTGATTGATCTTGAGAAGAAGGTGGAGTTGATAATGCAGATTGAAACATATAGTTTCACTTTGTACATGAATAATTTTATTTTCTTATAACTTAGATATTATTTTGAGAAAGCTCTATGTGGCTAATGGGATGTATATATTTAATTAAATACACATGATTACGTAGAAGTAGACAAGATATATATATATATACATATATATATAACTATATGCGGGGATATATATATATATATATATATATAACTATTATATATATATATATATATATATATATATATAACAAGTCCAAAAATGTGGTGAATGTTTTTGTAGAGCACTAGATTAATTGGAGAAATAAAGAATTACTAAGATAAAACCTAAGAAGATTTCAGGTATGATGCATTGTTAATGATAAATTTGAATCACTAATAAAAGGTTTTCAACTATTTTTAAATGTATTAGAAAAGTTCATTCAAACGTTAATATTATTTTGAACTCTTAATAAAAAGGGCTTTCATTTTCAAGATCAAACATGGCCCAGTGGTTTAAATTTTTATTAAATAATACATCAGAATACATGATAAGTGAAGATGTCATTCTGTTCTGAGCTCAAAACAATAAGGTGTTACAAAATATATTGAAAGTGCCTTATAAATATTTTAATTTTGGTCCTTGTAGTTTAAAATTATGATTTTTTGTTAGATTGGTGAGTTAATATCATCAAGTATAGGGATTAAAACCAAAACTTATTAAAATTATATGGACCAAATGTGAGGAATTTCTTAAACCCTTTAATCATCACAATCTCCATTGACGAAAGCACACATTTAATATATGTCCTGATGATTTCCATATATATATATAAAATGAGACAAAATGAATTGAGATCAACGAAAATAAATCCATAAAGTAGTATGTTTAGTATAAAAAAATGTAATTGAGGACAATGTTCATCGTGAACCACAGGCAGGTCAAAAAACTTGTTCGAGGGGTTTTAATATTTGTCTTCAATTCCTGAAAATGAAATCTTGCAACTTTGACTCAGTTTGTCTCGCTCTTCCTTGAACACATTTATTAATACATATACTTCATTTTCACTCCAGTATGCCAAGTTCATTAATTATTACGCGATAATATATATTCAGAGGAGTGACAATATATATTCATCAAATTCAAACTAAATTATGTTACACCCTCCAATTCACTCTCAACACTCCTTAATCTTGAAAGTCAAATTTGAGAAATCCAAGGCCAAAGAAAACAGGACAAAACAGAAAAGCAAACACTTTCTCCTCCTCCTCCTCATTATTATTATTATTATTATTCCAAAATGACAAACACAAATCTGGATGGATGCTCTAATTAAGATACTTGAAAGAAGAAATAAAGTGATAGGTTTTGCATCCATTAATTTTCCTATCTCTCCATAACTTCACCAGAGTACTTTAGAGATCCATCCTCTACATTAAAAACACAGCAAACTAGAGAACAACAAGGATATATAGAAAATATATATAACACTTGGCATATATAGAAGAAAGGTGGCGTGAGCATATCTATAAGAAAGAGCTTATTTAGTATTCGGGATGAGCCAAAAGGTAAGCCTCAACAGCCTTGAAGAGGCCACTACCTTGGGCTTTAGCAGAAGCGATGACGTCATCACTGGGAGGAGCATCGGTTTTGGTGAAGTAAGTGAAAGAGGCCTTCCCGAGGGATCCTCCATTGGCTGCTTCCTCTATCTTCGTCTCAAATGTTATCTTCTCCACTCCTTCTGGTAAGGCACTCCCTTCCACTACGCTGTAGTTATATACATAGTTTGCTTCATCCACTGCTTCCACTCTTCCGGAACTTCTCTATCCACCACAAAAAAAAATTGTTAACAAATTTTTAGTGGAACTTTTTTCTTCTTTTTTAATATAATAATAAAACTTTTGACTATTTCCCTCCTCTTTGTTTTTTTGCTGGCAATTTCCCCCGCTAGTCTCCATCATCTCTCAATTTCCCCTTATTTCACGGTAAACATTTCTTCTTCTTCTTCTTCTTCACTTGTCCGAGCAAAAAAAAATATTGAACTTGAGCTTCCTTTTTTTTCCCCCTCAAGAACTTGAGCTTCCTTCACTAGTCTATAGTCAGTTTTCTGAGTTTCTTCATCTTTGAGCTAAACTAATTATCCAGTTCTTACTTGCTTCTACTAAAATTTTGTATGAAGTTTTCTGAGTTTCTTCATCTTTGAGCTAAACTAATGATTCCATTCCAGGTTTGACCCCTTTATGTTTGTTGTGCCTTTATTTCATTGGAAAACCTTGAGGAACTCTTGTGATATTCTTATGATATTAATGGGGTTTCGGGTTTACATACTTTGTTTCCCGATCACCTTCAGGGTAAGTCACCTTCCTCACATAAAAAAGGGTGCCAGCTCCTCCATTGTTTCCCCACCTTCCTTCCTCAGGGTGCCAGCTCCTCCATTGCCCAGGATCTCAATCTTAACGCCTTCCAAGACCTTTGGGAGGAGGTTGCTGAAATCTAGGACAAAAGCTTTGAAGAGTCTGGAACGGGCCACGCTTGAGGCGTTCTCGCTTTGATAAGTGAAAGCTCCCATAGTGATTGATGAGATTTTGATATGTACGTACGAGGAAGGGTGTTGGAGGAGATTGAGGTTATTTGTGTGGTTTGAGAGGGAAGAGTACGTTTGTATTTATAGGCGATATGGATCTTTCATTAGGTGAAGCTGCCACTTATTTAACTCTTCAGGTCGTTGAAGAGTTTATAATTTTCGAATCTTTCGTTTTTATATTTTCTGATGATATGTTTTAAATTTGTTTTCCTTCCAGCATATATATTAGTCAAATAAGGCGATTGGAAATTAAATTACGGTCAAACAAAGCAGCCCTTTAAAAAAAATAGCGTCAAGCTTTGCCTTTCTTTTCTTTTGTTTTGTTTTGTTTTTTTTTTTTTGTAACAATTTCCTTGTTTTATATGATTATAAAAAATAATAACAAATCCAAATTGTTAGAATCTGATTTAAATGGATTAAAACTTGAGCTGAAATGAAGTTAAAAAAATCTATTCTTTTGTCTTTCCAATCCAAATAAAAAGAGGCCGGAGAGTAAGAGAAGAAATATATTGGGGAAAAAAACAAACCCGCATTCTGTTAACAATTGCTGAAAATGGGTCATCATCACATTACATCTTTTGTTTTACTCTATAGTTTATATCTGTGTGCATATGTTAAATTGGTTGAGTAAAATTGGTTGCCATGTTCAAACTTCACTCAAAAGCTGATAATTGGTTGGATTGAACTCGAATCAATCAATAAAAAAGTTAGCATGTGGACCCCATCAAAGCAAAGACTTGGACTTTGGCTATAGCAGGCCGTTGATAATGATACACACCCACACACATAACACACATATTGGCGCAAATTCAAAAGTTTAACGGGGTAAGTATTATTTTTGTTTGGCTAAAGAGTAATGGGTATTTGGAAGTTTTTTTTTAGCAAAATCGTCCTGAAAGTTAACAAAATGTAGTAATTTTGCCCCTCAGTTAATTTTGACCATTAAATTTAATTGATATGTCAAAACTTTCAGGACAAAAATGATACTTATCCCAAATTTAATTTATTTCAAGGCTAATAATTGAAAGGAAAAATATAAGAAAATATCTTTTAAACTTCAAATCTCATATGAGTGATTTCTTACTAAAATAATAATTAATTGCGATGCTCTTATAGTCAATACCAATATTCTTACAACAACAATACTGATTTGGGATTTTGAAGTTGTGGTGTTGGTTAATTACATCTTTCATAATATTTTATATTATATATAAATTATAACAATATCTTTATTAAAATAAATTCCGTGTATGTTATTAAATATCTCTAAAATGAAAAGAAAGAAAAGTAGTATTTTACCTTAAGAAATGTTAAAAATTCTAAACCAAAACTACAGGAGATAAACGTAACTTTAGTCTGATAACCATGCCAAAGTTTGGTTTAACCAAAAAAAGAAGAAGTTATTTTTACATTTTATGAGACAAAACTTTTCTCATATGTTTATTGTGCACACACAAAATCACTTAAAATAAATAAAGCTAAATAAGCACCAAATAAAATTTGGAGATTCCAAATCAATCAACTTTCTTTTCTGGCCAAAAAATCAAGTACCTCTATATATGTGATCACAAGTCCCTTTCCGTCCAAATTAAGTTTCAAGCAAATTTCATAATAAAACCTCCACCTGCCCAGGAATGAAACAGTAGCAGGCCAAAAAAAGGGGGGGGGGGGTAAGCAAATAGTTAAATAAAATTTTGCTACCTAATTGACTTCTTCATTAGACGTTAAAAAATTTAAATATTTATTTTAACAAGTAGCATCACTTGTAAAAGGAAAAAAATAAATAGTAAAATAAAATTTGCGCAATATTTTTTTAATACACTTGCACTGCATTATCGCCATCGCCTTGATTACTGCACTCAATAAAATACTTAATAACCCTTATATATTGGAAGCCAATTCTAGAAGAATGATGGTAGCTTTGTGGAGACATCTATTTAAACATGCCTTCCTTAACTAGTTATAGTCTTTCTGCATCGTTTGGATTTTTCCATCAAACAGATAATGAAAAATACAAGCATTTTCCTTAATAACGACATTAATTGTGAAGGTGCTAGAGTGTTTTTTTATGGGGTGATGGCTCGATTTGGTTTTGAAGCAAATTCAAGTTATAACAAAGATAACAAAGATGGAGAGTTGGAAATAAAACCAACCTCGTTTGTGTTTTGGTGATGGTCCTTCCTTTTGAAGGTCATTTTTTGAGTGAGTGTTTTGTTTGGTGTAATAACTAATAAGTACAAATCCAAAGTATTGAAAAGCAATTCCACATTAACAAGGGCACGCGATGTATGTTTTTCCGTTTTCATAATAAGCTATTGATCACTTTTTTTTTTATCAATTTATTATTAATTTCAATTAGGATAGAATGGTTTAGAATATTATTGGTAATAGTTTTTCTTGCTTTGAGTCAAATTTTAAAAACACCCTATATGTGGGACAAACAATTTTATTAAAATGTAAATTCGAACTTCATTAATGTTTTGACTATGATGCCCGATATGTTCAAAGACCCCGGGTCAACATATTACAGCCAACTGTATGTTTCATAGGCTACGGAAAACATTAGAATGAATACCGATAATTTTTTATATTATTCAAACTCAAACTATGCAATGTGTAATTCAGTAATTTTAGTTATGTTGGCAAAAAATTATGTAATTTTAGTTGGCTAAAATTCACTTATAAGTTCTAAATGAAAAACTGGAAGATTAACCATACAAATATGGTACTGCTTTCATTTTAAAATATAAGTCATTTGTTAAAAATCTTAAGATTCAAAATATAGAAAAGAAGTAAACGACCCATTGGCCTTCTACCTCCACTCAACAACATTGCTCAGTTAGATTTCACCGTTGAAGAAAATTCTCCACATACTGCTGCTTCCCATAGGAGTGTAGGCCGTTTGTTAAGACATTAGATCAAATTTCAATATATTGTTAAGAATTAATACGATATAAAAATATTATTATAACAATAAATATAATAAAAATCTACTATAGTAAATAGAATAAATCTCAACTTTTGAAACTTGATTTAATGGAAAATATATTAAATGGAAAGGAAATGGTGAGAGAGATCAATGGAGTTATTCTTTTCCCAACTGCACTGCATAATTATTTATAATTATTCAAGCTTCGGCTTGTCATTTCGTAACCGAAAAAAAAATACTTACGTAGATCATGATCAGCATAACACAGAAAGGTATTAGTTCTTTGTTGAAATTTGAAAATGACGAAGTCTCTGGCACGCCATAATTTACTTCACTTAATCATTTAATGCATTCATATATAGTTCAGACTTCTGGCACATGTCGTGTAACGCCCTTCTGTGTAGATCGCAAGACTTTTAATTATATATTTATAGTATTCACGTCAAGCAATTGCTTATATAATGATGCACGATCGAGTAAGTCTCAATGAAGAAAAGTAAATAAAAAAGTCTCACTAAATATAGATAAATAGCTCTGAAGTTCTTACAAAGTTGGACGTAAATAAGGTTATTAGAATGGCAGTTATTAAATTGTCCTTGTGGATTAAAAAAATTTCAGCGTAATTTTTCTTTTAAAAAAGGCAGAAAGGGTTGAACATTTTACAAGTTTGCTATCAAACCGTATTCCTTGACTGATCCATATATAGTCTCCGAGGATTTTCTGATTGAAGGAGAAAAAATGGTTAGTCCATCTTCAAAAGTTCGTACTTCTGATTTTTCAAAAGTAAGAATAAGAAAGTCGTTGTCGTTTGGCAATGAAATTTCAAAAGGATCATAAATTCAGGGAACGCCTTTGGTTAAAAATTGAGAAGTGAAGATGAGGTAGTTCGAATCCTGAACTACCGGGTTGGTAGGCAACTGTCACGGACTCACATTAGGCTCATTCACGGTATGGCCCAACAAGGGACAATCCGTACCAGAATCCGCCTATAATGAAGGACGATCCTAGCAAACCTATAATTAAGGCTATAATCAAGGAAGATCTCAATCAAGGATTTGGACCTAGATATGGCGGCATAATACAAGGGCTTGGAGGCACGCAAGCCCACAAGTCTAAACCGTAGAGGTAAACCTTATAAATAAGAGGTAAAGTCTAAAGGTACGCACATTCAATCTCATTTACTATTCTGTTGTTACTGTGCACACACCGCCCCTTTCGGCTAACGCCTATTCGTGCACAATGATCCATCATTCTCTTGGGTATATGATGCATAGATATTTAGGAGAGTTATCTGATCTAATATCAACATACTAGTCCAACAGGACTAGAAATCTCTGTCACCCTTAGACAGAACAGATACTATATGGGCGTGTTTAGTTAGAGGTTTTGGGAAACCAACAATTCTTTTGCAAAAACTTTCAAAAATCCAACGTTAATTGCATAATGTTTTTTGGGTTAAGTTCCAATTATTCCTTCAGCTTTTGCGTAGGAGTTATAGGTTTTTAGAAGTTTTTGTTAAATGAATATTGTCCCAAAGTGTTAAAAAATGATTAATGTCAGCCTTGACTATTAAAAATGTTAACGATTAACGGTTAGTTATTAGTGATCATCTATGTTAGTTTTTTAATTATTAGAACGATTTTGCTCATCATTTTCTTAACATTCCTTGGGTAATATTGATTTAACAAAAACTTCTAGATACCAACAACTCCTTCATTAAAACTTTTGGCGTAGGATTGGACCTTAATCTTTCTTTTTCCTACTTCAGAAAGTCCATTTACGGTATTTTTTTAAAAAAATTGAAAGTACATGAATTTGTCAAAATCTGGTTAATTTGAATTACTTTTCAAAAGATACATTTGATTTTTGATCGGACAATTTTCCATGGACTCAAGATGAATTTATATTAAATTATTAATTTCAAATGAACATATGATACCATGCATGACGTATATTATATTGTTGAGCCTAGGTTAGATACATGGATGAATCATACCCAATGCTTGAAAGATATCACTCTCAAAATCTATATATAATTCACAAATAATACAATTGCTTAATATTTTTATAACATGCTCCATATGTTTTTTTTAAAAAAAAATAAAAAATAAAATCAAGTCACATTTTAGAAACTTTTTTGTATGTCTATTGGTAAACCATTTTGTAAAATAAGTGAAGCAATAGATATTGTTTTAATGGCGTCTCTAGTATGGATGTCGTCAAGTAATTATAGTGGAAAGAGGGATTAGTAAAAAAATGAGTTGGATATGTAATAGTGTTTCATGCACTTAATTATGGTATTATAGGGATGAGTAATTTTTTAATAATATCGACAGTTAAATATGTTTCAATTTTATTAAAATACCCCCTTTAATCCGTATGTATAATCTCCATTGATGAAAACACACTTTTAATATATGTCCTCATTACTAGGAATAGTTTCAGAAAAATTTATAAATTTGAGAGATAAAATGATTTAAGGCCCTACATTTAGGATTAAAGCAAACCTGTAAACTAGCTAGATAATTCCAACATAGACTAAAGGTAGTATAAACAATTGTAATTAAGAGCAATTTTCTTCTCATGAACCATGAACAGGTAAAAAAAAACTTGATCGAGGGGGTTTATCATATTTATCTTCAATTCCTGAAAATGAAATCTTGCAACTTTGACTCAGTTTGTCTTGCTCTTCCTTGAACACAATTATTAATATATATGCTTCATTTTCATTCAAGTATACCAAGTTCATTATTACGCGATAATATATATTCAGAGGAGTGACAATATATATTCATCAAATTCAAACTAAAATATATTACACCCTTCAATTCACTCTCAACACCCCTTAATCTTGAAAGTCAAATTTGAGAAATCCAAGGCCAAAGAAAACAGGACAAAACAGAAAAGCAAACACTTTCTCCTCATTATTATTATTATTCCAAAATGACAAACACAAATCTGGATGGATGCTCTAAGATACTTGAAAGAAGAAATAAAGTGATAGGTTTTGCATCCATTAATTTTCCTATCTCTCCATAACTTCACCAGAGTACTTTAGAGATCCATTCTCTACATTAAAAACACAGCAAACTAGAGAACAACAAGGATATATAGTAAATATATATAACACTTGGCATATATAGAAGCAAGGTGGTGTGAGCATATCTATAAGAAAGAGCTTATTTAGTATTCGGGATGAGCCAAAAGGTAAGCCTCAACAGCCTTGAAGAGGCCACTACCTTGGGCTTTAGCAGAAGTGATGACGTCATCACTGGGAGGAGCATCGGTTTTGGTGAAGTAAGTGAAAGAGGCCTTCCCGAGGGATCCTCCATTGGCTGCTTCCTCTGTCTTCGTCTCAAATGTTATCTTCTCCACTCCTTCTGGTAAGGCACTCCCTTCCACTACGCTGTAGTTATATACATAGTTTGCTTCATCCACTGCTTCCACTCTCTCCACCACATACTTTGTTTCCCCACCTTCAGGGTAAGTCACCTTCCTCAGGGTGCCAGCTCCTCCATTGCCTTCCAGGATCTCAATCTTAACGCCTTCCAAGACCTTTGGGAGGAGGTTGCTGAAATCTAGGACAAAAGCTTTGAAGAGTCTGGAACGGGCCACGCTTGAGGCGTTCTCGCTTTGATAAGTGAAAGCTCCCATAGTGATTGATGAGATTTTGATATGTACGTACGAGGAAGGGTGTTGGAGGAGATTGAGGTTATTTGTGTGGTTTGAGAGGGAAGAGTACGTTTGTATTTATAGGCGATATGGATCTTTCATTAGGTGAAGCTGCCACTTATTTAACTCTTCAGGTCGTTGAAGAGTTTATAATTTTCGAATCTTTCGTTTTTATATTTTCTGATGATATGTTTTAAATTTGTTTTCCTTCCAGCATATATATTAGTCAAATAAGGCGATTGGAAATTAAATTACGGTCAAACAAAGCAGCCCTTTAAAAAAATAAAAATAGCGTCAAGCTTTGCCTTTATTTTGTTTGTTTTTTTTAAAATTTCTTCACCGACAAAAATATAACTCTAATGCTTGTTTTATATGATTATAAAAAATAATAACAAATCCAAATTGTTAGAATCTGATCTAAATGGATTAAAACTTGAGCTGAAATGAAGTTAAAAAAATCTATTCTTTTGTCTAACCAATCAAAATAAAAAGGGAGAGTAAGAGAAGAAATAGATTGGGGAAAAAAAAAAAAACAAATCCGTATTCTGTTAACAATTGCAGAAATCGGGTCATCATCACATTACATCTTTTGTTCTACTCTATAGTTTATATCTGTGTGCATATGTTAATTGGTTGCAATTTTCAAACTTTAATCAAAAGCTGATAATTGGTTAGATTGAACTCGAACCAATCGATAAAAAAGTTCTTTAATTAAATGAGTAAAATAAAATACGGAGTACCAAGACCAAGATTTCTTTTCGCATGTGGACCCCATCACACTGCCCTGGTGATTTCTGGTCAAACGTCAAAGCACGGACTTGGACTTTGGCTATAGCAGGCCGCTGATAATGATACACACCCACACACATATTGGAGCAAATTCAAGAGTTTAATGTATTTATGAAAGAAAAAAATATAAGAAAATATCACTTGAATTTTAAAATAAGTAATTAATTGTTATACTCTAATAGTCAATATCAATACTGATTTGAGATTTTGAAGTTGTTGTATTGGTTAATTATATCTTTGATAATATTTTATATTATATATTAATTATAACAACATCTTTCTTAAAATAAATGTCATCGTATGTTTTTAAATATCTCTAAAATGAAAAGAAAGAAGAGTATTTTAGTTTAAGAAATACTAAAATTCCTTACGCAAAACAACGGTAGAAAAACGTAACTTTAGTCTGATAACTTTGGTTTAACTCAAAAAAAGTTATTTTTACATTTTATGACATAAAATTTTTCTCATATATTTATTATGAATAAATAAATAAAACTAAATGAGCACCATATAAAATTTGGACGTTTCAAATCAATCAACTTTCTTTCCTGGCCAAACAAATAAAGTACCTCTATAAATGTGATCACAAGTCCCTTTCCGTCCAAATTAAGTTTCAAGCAAATTTCATAATAAAACCTCCACATGCACAGGATGAAACAGTAGCAGGCCAAAATACAAATAGTTAAATAAAAATTTGCTACCTAATTGATTTCCTCATTAGACGTTAAAAAATTCAAGTATTTATTTTAACAAGTTGCATCAATTGTAAAAGGAAAAAAATAAATAGTAAAATAAAATTTGAGCACTATTTTTCTAATACACTTGCACATGCACTATCGCCATCGCCTTGATTACTGCACTCAATAAAATACTTAATAACCCTTATATATTGGAAGCCAATTCTAGAAGAATGATGGTAGCTTTGTGGAGACATCAATCTAAACCTGCCTTCCTTGACCAGTTCTAGTCTTTCTGCATCGTTTGGATTTTTCCATCAAACAGATAATGAAAAATACAAGCATTTTCTTTAAGGCTAAAGTATACGTTTGGTCCTTTATGTTTGATTCAAATATCAATTTAGTCTCTTAAGTTTGTAAAGTGTACGTTTGGTCCCTTAATATTAACACCATTAAGCTGGCTTAATATAAAATACTAACTCAACAATTTTAAGCGATGATTGTGCAATTAAATACTAACCAAGCATAATTATATATGTTAATATTTTAATAAATTAATATTTTAAATCCTGTAAATTGAAAAAATTAAATCTTCAGACTGAGGGTTTCTCATTAACGAGCCCCCTCCATCCATAACTCATCCCTGCAGCTTTGATACATCCATCCATAACTGATCCCTACGGCTTTGATCATATCTGCAGAAATAACAGTCCTATGAAGTCAATCTTGTAGTTTGTTTTCTCTTTTTATATTTACTATTGGTTGCATTGAGTCTAATCTTTGAAATGTCGACAATCTCAGTACAAACACAATTCACCAAAAGTGTCAGCTAAAAAAATAAATTCGAACAGAGCGGGACAAATATACACAGTTCAATATCCAATTCTGTGTGCTTTGTTCTACTCCTATCAACATCCTAGATGTTGTCGCTACTTCCCCCTTCACTTAATTAATAAATTTTCAACTCCAAGCACTCATCCAAACCCCATATTAGACAAGTAGAAAAACTAAGAATGGATGAGGGAATAAATAACTCACTAAATCACCCATAGACTGAACCAATTCTAAGCTGATCTAACTCAAAAGATGGAAGATTAACCGTACAAATATGGTACTGCTTTCCGTTTAAAATATAAGTCATTTTCTAAAAATCTTAAGATCCAAAATATAGAAAAGAAGTTAACAACCCATAGGCTTTCTACCTTCACGTGACATTGCTCAGTTACATTTCACCCGTGCATAGCGGAAATTAAAATTCTCCACATGTTGCTGCGTAAGACATTAGAACAAATTTTAATAGATGATATTTAATAATACATAAAAATATTATCATAACAATAAATATAATAAAATAGTAAATAAATCCCAACTATTGAAACTTAATTTTGATTTAATGGAAGATACATTAAATTGAGAGGAAATGGTGAGAGAGATTAACGAAGCCCTTCTTTCCCAACCTGGACCGCATAATTTTTTATAATTATTGAAGCTTCGGCTTGTCTTTTTGTAACCAAAAAAAAAATTATTTACGTGGATCACGATCAGCATAACACAGAAAGGTATTAGTTCTTTGTTGAAATTTGACAATGACCAAGTCTAGGGTGTTCATGAGCAGGGCTGAACAGAGTGAGACATTTGCCCGATGCTCTGCCCGAAAGATCCTTAGGCAGTAAAATAAAGTCTAATGTCTAGCCCTACCCAATAGAAGCCCTAACATTTTTGGGTTGAGCAATGCGTCTTCCCTGCCCAAGTGGTGATACCATGCGACACTCTATGTGAACAAAAAAACAGCTTCAATCATACCTAATAAACAATATTGTAAACTTCAAATGAAATCCATAATTCTACACTTTAGAATATTCCAAAATAAGTCTACAATTTAAGTCTTGAAAATCAAAAGACAACCATATGTCTTAACAAATAGTCAAATACCCATAAGTGAAAATAAAAAATATAATACTATTGTATCAAAAAAATAAAATATATATAATACTATATATACTATCGGGCAAGGCCAAATGGGCAGGGCGGCATATCCTACCCGATGCCCAGCCCTACCCGTAAAAATACCCTGCTCAATTGTGCTCAATTTTTTTTGAGCTGCTTTTTCTTTGGTTGGGCACGGCGATTTTTCTACAGGCTAGAGCAGGCGCACAAGACCATGGGCATCATGAACACTACCCCTCTGGCACGCCATAATTTACTTTACTTAATTATTTAATGCATTCACATATAGTTCAGACTTCTGGCACATGTCGTGTAACGCCCTTCTGTGTAGATCGCAAGACTTTTAATTATATATTTATAGTATTCACGTCAAGCAATTGCTTAGAGAATGATGCACGAGTAAGTCTCAATGAAGAAACGTAAGTAAAAGAATCTCACTGAGTATAAGTCTCACTAAATTAAATATGGATAAATAGCTCTGAGGTTCTTACAAAGTTGGACGTACATAAGGTTATTATTAGAATGGCAGTTATTAAATTGTCGTTGTGGATTTAAACAAATTCAGCGTAATTTTTCTTTGACAAAAGGCAGAATGAGTTGAACATTTTACAAGTTTGCTATCAAACCGTATTCCTTGACTAATCCATATATAGTCTCCGAGGATTTTCTGATTAAAGGGCAAAAAAATGGTTAGTCTATCTTCAAAAGTTCATACTTCTAATTTTTCAAAAGCAAAAATATGAAAATCGTTGTCGTTTGGCAATGAAATTTCAAAAGGATCATAAATTCAGGGAACACGTTTGTTTAAATACTATGGGCGTGTTTGGTTAGAGGTTTTATGAAACCAACAATTCTTTTGAAAAAATTTCAAAAATCTAACGTTGTTTGTATAATGTTTTTTGGGTTAAGTTCCAATTATTCCCTCAAAGCTTTTGCGTAGGAGCTATAGGTATTTAGATGTTTTTGGTTGAATGAATATTGTCCCAAACAGTTAAAAAATTATTAATGTCACCCATGACTATTAAAAATGTTAACAATTAACGGGTAGTTATGAATGGTCATCTATGTTAGTTTTTTAATGATTAGAATGATTTTGCTTATCATTTTTTTAACATTCCTTAGGCAATATTGATTAAACAAAAACTTTTAGATATCCATAGCTCCTGCACAAAATTTTTTGGAGCAAAATTGGATCTTAATCTTTTCATTTTCCTACTCCAGAAAGTCCAATTACAATATTTTTAATTTGAAAGCACATGCATTTGTCAAAAGCTGATTAATTTGAATTACTTTTCAAAAGATACATTTGATTTTTTATGGGACAAATTTCCTCTAATTTTCATTACGGAGAATATTCTCATAACTGAAAATGCACATAATGGGCTCATGGAATTATTACAAAATACTAAGAGTCGGAAAATTCGAGCAATCGAGCCTGTCCGTTTAGGCCACTTACTTGTGTATTTATAGGTGATGGACTAATGCGAGTGCCTCTTTCATTAATGAAGATACCACTTATTTAATTCATCAGGTCGTTGATGAGTTTTTAGTTTTCGAATCTTTCGTTTTTATATTTTGTGATGATATGTTTTTATTTTGTTTTCTTTCCAGCATATTTTTATAACAATGCGAGTGCATTCACATTGTTATGTTTTTAGTCAAATAAGGCGATTGAGAAACGGTTAAACGAAGCAGCCCTCTTAGAAAATGGAATCGCTTTTTCTGCTTCAGATGGAATATATTGTCGGAAAAGAATAAATAAAACTTACATGAGACGAAAACATAACAATGGACTCGAGCAATCTTTCATTAATGCTTGTTTATAAAACTTATGCCTATCTTTTCCGTTGACTTTTTTTCTCGCTAATGAAACTGGAAAAGTATTTTCTTTTTTAAAGTTTTATTTTCATCTTAACATGGAATAAATTATTTGAATGTGGGACTCCATAGTTTCACCATGATAGCTTAAATAATAAATATAAAAAGTAGCCAAATGGTGGCTTGATGTGTCAATATTTGTGTGACCATGATAACTTAAATAATAAATATACTAATTCGCCGGCATCAATTAAATACATGCACTTGTATTTCAGAGGCAGAGACACATCACATGTTATAATAATTAAATAAATTAAATAATGGGGTGTATCAATATCATACCACATGAACATAAAATTATTGAAGGAACCGAAAAATCATAGATAAATTTAATTAGACTCCCTTCCAGAAAGTGGATTTATTTTTTAGGAAAAAAAAATATTTGATGTTCATACATACAAGTTGTCAATGGCAAGATCACGGCAAAAACATAACCAAACAAACAAACAAAGGTTAATGTTGTTTGGGATGACGCTTGTTTTAAAATTAAAGGGCATCATGGCTTGCCGTTTATATATGGAATAAATAGTGCCAAAACCCAATCATATTCGACTATACAACATTGGGCTCGAGAAAACGTCACCGTTCCATCTGAGAAATAGTGAAAAACAACCTCCGTCTTTCAGTAGAAATTCAAGGGACAAGATTAAGGTTACTGTGTGGTTTGTGATGATAGGGGGGCTACAATGTGCTTGTATTTATAGGCAATCGATTAATAGTTTGATTGGGTGAAGTTAACTGTACTCTTATTTAACTCAGGGTGAGTTTCTAGCCTTAAAATCTTTGGTTTTATTATATATATATTTGTGATGATACCAACAAGACGTTGGTTCTAACGGCAGAGGCTTCTACTCAAGTACATGCCCTTAAATTTAAGTAAATGTGAATGCAGAAAATCAAATCTGACCCAGTCGGTTTCTTCCGAAGATTTGTCTCCGTCTTTCTCCTAGGGTGAGCCTAGGTTCCTTATGCACCTGAAGGATCTAAGGGTGTGAGGCTTTCTTCTAAAGACTTGGTTGGCTGAAGATGATGCGAGCAAGGGTCCTCATTTCAGATTGCTGCAATTCCTAAGTAAGGATGTCCTCTAAAATTAACTACTACAAAGAATCAGGGTTTCCTCCTTCAAGGTGTAGTTTATCTCTCCCATAAGTACGTTCTACTATATCAACCAATAGTTTATTGGTGTGAGCTTGATTTGTTAAACGCAAGATGGGATGTCCTTAATAAGAACATCTCTTGGACTGATGTTAATAACTTATGAACAACGATGAAGATTTGACAATCCCTGAGTATAATAATATTTCAGTGTCTTTGGTTCTGTTCTTCCTTAACTCTTCAAGTCTTTGCTAATGCTTCCTCCCTTTATAATGGATTCATCTAATCAAGAACTAAATAAAATTATTATACTAGTATTGAATTTGAGAGTCATGTTTTAAGTTTTAACCACCCATGATGATGCCTCGTATATTTTAACTAATTCGACCGACTTCCCTTCCCTTCCTTAGAGTAATCCACAAACTCTTCATAGTTTCTTTTGGTTACTCTTCCCTCCCAGCTTCTATTTCTTTTCTGATTATTTGATTATAAAGAAATGAATAAAAAAATCTAAATGAATTGGGAAAAATAATCCATTTTACTACATAACCTATTCAAAGTCAATTGAATAATTCCGAAGTTAATTGAACAATCCAAATAAAAAGTGTGGAGAGTAAGTGAAGAAACAGAGTGAAAAGAAACCAAATCCAAATTCTGTTAACAATTGCTGAAAATTGATCATCATCACACTTACATCTTCTCTTTTACTTTATAATTTATAATTGTGTGTGTATTTTATTATGAAGTCAAGACCTATGAAAATATTAGCCGATTAAATTTAATTATGGTCAAATTGAATTAGTTGGAAATTAATATTTATATATATAGCACTTATCAAATGATGTCAGAATACTTATTAGAAAAATCATTCTTATATTATAAGCAGAAGCTCTCCTGGCTGAAGAAACTGTGCATCCGAATAACTGCAACCTATTAGACAAAAGAACAAAGCCCTCTCTTCCTCAGATCTCAGTTTTTAAACAGAACATCAAATGAATTTTATCAGCCAAATTATAATGTAAATCTGTAAGTTGTCTGCCAATAAACCAATTTTAATGTCTTTTTCAACAGAAAGTACACCTGTGGTTTTTCTGAGGTTTGGAGAATTCCTGAGAACTTCCAAAACCACGATTGCATAGTTGATATTTCTCGAAGTAGCCTTGGAGATAAGAATAGGAATCTACAGTGCTAGAATCAGATTGAGGTATAAAAGACATCTTCCATGAGAAATTGACAGAATAATTAACTAAAGAGTCGGATTCATAATAAATAAATAAAAATAGCCTCATATTCTTTACTTAAAAATATTATCTTCAAATTGATACTGAATAAGCTCATTGATGTGAATCTTCTATATATAACACCTCTACTTCACAATATAAGTCACTTAGAGAGTAATTAAGTATAGATATTTGTCAATTCTGCCCATATAATTTATGCTTAAGGCTATGTTTGGATGGGGAGAAAAGTTAGGGGAAAATAAGAGGGAGGGAATACTAAGAATGAAATTAAAACTTCCAAAAATGGAAAAAAAAAAAAAAAAACTATTTTCAGGAGTTTTCCCTCTAAGTATTCTTTCGCCTTTAATTTTCTCTCCATTTAAACTTATAGTTAATGTGACTTTTTAATTTTTATTTCTCCTTCAAAACCTTATTTAATATAGGTAAAATCGGGAAAAAAATTCAATTTAGATTTAAAGGCATATTTAGTAAAATAACTACAATTTCTTGGTTCTGATGAATTAGTTGAAGTAACTTATATTGGCACCGCCATACATATCTCTTAGTAGTCGGTGCTATATGCTCCAGCAATCTTTTTTGTAAGGAACATTTTCTCTCAAAGAGTGGTCGTGTATCTATATATATAGATACACACACTTCATTTTCATTCAACTATACCAAGTTTAAGTACTGCGCAAACAGAGAGACAAATATATTTATCAAATTCAAACCAAATTACATCGTCCAATATACTCTCCACACTCCTTAATCATGAAGTCAAATTTGAGAAATCCTGAGCCAAGAAAACCGGACATGAAAGAAAAGCAAACACAGATCCGGGTAAATACTCTAAAATACTTTAGAGAAGTAAGGTTTATAGGAGAAAAAGAAACAAAGTGATAGCTTGCAAGGTTCCATATCTTTTATATGTGAATCCCACATGAGTGGGCTAAAATATCTCTCTCCATAACTTGAACCATAAAGTACTTTAGATCGAGATCAATCTTCTTCATTACAAACACAGCAAATTGAACCATAACAACAATAATACTTGGTAAATAGAAGCAAGGTGTGAGTGTATAAGAAAGAGGTTAGTATTCATGAGGATGAGCCAAAAGGTAAGCCTCAACAGCCCTGAAGTGGCCATCACGAATGGCTATTATAGTAGCGACCACCACATCAGTGGGAGGAGCATCGAATTTGGTGAAGAAAGAGAGAGAGTCCTTCCCTACACATCCTCCATCAGCTCCTTCCTCTAATTTCTGCTCAATAGTTATCTTCTCCATTCCCTCTGCTAATCCACTCCCTTCTATTACGCTGTAACTATATGCATACTTTGCTTCATCCGCTGCTTCCCATTTCTCCACCACATACTTTGTTTCCCCACCTGCTCACGTACACATAACACATCACACGACGAGATCACGTACACATAACACATCACACGACGAGATCTTATATTAATGACAGGAAGGAAGTATTGGAAATTAGCTTGCTCTCAGTTGAATCAAATATTAGGTTAAATTTGTGTCCATAATATGATGATGATAATGTGTTTTAGTTACCTTCAACGTAAGTGATCTTCCTGAGAGTGCCAGGTCCTCCATTGCCTTCGAGGATTTCAATGCTCAGAGCCATTTTCATGATCTTTGGGATGATGTTGTCGAAATCTAGGACCACAGCTTTGAAGAGTCTAGAACGGGTCACGCTTAAGGCAATCTCGTTATGGTAAGTGAAAACTCCCATGGTAATTGATGAGGTTAAGAACAGATACGCACAAGGAAGGGTTTGAGAAGATTTTAGGTTCTTGGGTGGTTTGATGAGAGGCTAGAGTATGTTTGTATTTATCAGTGTAAGTGCCTCATTCATCAGGACGTTGATGAGTTCATAGTTTTCAAATATTTCATTTTCTTCTTTTTGGAGTTTTCGATTTTCTTTACCGCAACATCAGTCAAAGAAGGCCATTTGGAAACAGTCAAACGAAGCAACCCTCTTGAGAAAATGGCGTTTTCTGCTTCGGAATATTTTGTCAAGCAGGAAAAGGATCTATAACACAGAAATGAGACAAACTTATCCAAGTTTTATATTCTAGAAAAGTTGGGAAACACTTATATATAGAACCTATGCATATCTTTTTCCTTAACTTTTTTTTTTCATTCTTTTTCCTTTCTATTGAAAGTGGGAAAAATAAGTTTCCTCTTTTTCTTTCATCCAAACATGGAGTAAATGATTTGAATTTGGGACTCCTAGTTTCACCATGATGGAGCAAAAATTATTTAGATATCTTAAATGAATAAAAAGAGCAAAATGATAGCATGATGTGTTACATATATACCACTCTAGTCCTATTTATAAGTCCCTTTTGACCAAATCACACATAATAAAGAGATGTAGGTAGCTTAATGATTATGGGGTAAATTTTCAATTTTACCCTCATTTATGAATGACTACCTTTCAACTATTTATTCTCTCTCTATTTTCATTGGTACAAAATATGGGCAAAATTGTCACAATCTCATTTATTTAGTCAAAAGTGACTTATAAATAAGACCAAATTTTTTGATCAAAAAGGACTAAAAAGGGCCCCAAGATAGATTTTCCCAAAAAAAAAAAAATGCTGCTAGTATGTATCAATGTCATCCTGCTTGAAGATAAATTAACGAGAAACCGAAAAATCAAGGACAAATTTAGACGCCCTTCTTAAAAAGTGAATTTAATTTTGTTGTTGTTAAAAACTTGATTCTTTTTATAGGGTTAATACCAAGGTAGTGAAAACGTAGTTTTTACCTAAAAACGGAAGGAGAATGAAAAATCGTAAAACGTAAAATCGTAATACAAAACGTAGTTTTTTTTACCGCATGTATATAACAACTAGTTCTTTAGACTGGTCATGTACTCATGCACAACAACTTTCTCAATAGCAAGAAAACTCACGAAATATTATTCAGAGCAGCCACCCAATATTATCCTAGATTCCTAGCACCCACCCAATATTATTCAGAGCAATTCGGAATAATATTCTGAGTTCAAATATAGAAGAAATAAAACAAGTTGTGAGGAATGAGCTTCAATTGACTAGAAAAATTTAAAATCACTCAATCAAATATAACAGGTCATGGACGAAGCATTATCAAGGACGCGGAAAAAACACGGACCCTATTTTGGTCCCTCACAAAAAAAACGCCCTTTTTAGTCCCGAAAAGGACGAAAAAGGTCGATTTGTGAACATTTTTGGTCCTCGCAAATTTCCAAAAAGCCATTTTTAAATTCATAAAAAATCTCATTTTAGTCCTTAGGGACTAAAATAGGTCTGCGTTTTTTTGTCAAAGATCCAAAAGGGTATTTACTCTTTCTTTTTTTTTTCCCAACGTTTTTTGCAAAAACGCTAAACATTTTTACGTTTTTGCGTAAAAAACGCAGCGTTTTTACCGTTTTTTACTCGATATCGTTTTTTTCCACAACGCAACACGTTTAGCCCAAAATAAAACGTAAAAACGGCGTTTTTACCGTTTTAAACGTGTTTTTGACTACCATGGTTAATACAATCATTAGTTCCTCAAGTTTATCTTTATTTTAGTTTTATATCTCTCAAGTTTCAAAACATTGGCATTGGTCCCTCAAAAGGTACAAGTGTCCAGGTTTTTATTAAATTATAGAAATCAATGTTTTAAACGGAATGAAACTTGAGAGACCTAAACCCATGATTTAGAGAGACCAAAATCTAAATGAAATCAAACTTAATAGACCAAAGGTTGTATTAATTCTTTATAATATAAAAAGCAAAATTGACCAACGGGGATTGGCTCTAAGGAAAGGGGGTCAGTCCCTTACAATATAACGAACCAAGATTCGAATCTTGTATCTGACAATACCTCTAATAGGATTACTTCTTAATAGGAGGATATTTGTGTCTTGAAAAAATAATAAAGGCAAAATTGATGTTCGTATAAGGTGTCCTTGCTCCCCGTTTCTGGGCAAAATTGATGTTCATGTAGGTTATTTATCTCTCAGCCGCTTACGATTGAGACGTCAATCATTTATTTGGGCCACCACCCACAGAAGGGATAACACGAAACAAGTCCAACATGATGTTTTTTTTGGTAAAAAGATTAGCAATCTCTAAATTTCAAAGAAAATTACCATGAACAATATTGTCCAGACAAAGGAAACAAGGAAGTACCCCCAGTACTATAGTTATCGAGAATTGAATAAGGTCTTCTTCTTTTATTTTTTGATATAAAAAAGTTTCGATGGGGTAGACACCTAAGCATTCCCACTGCGCTGCGTGACGCTCCTGCGCTTTAAAAAGACTTACATGGAGATTTTACATGCGTCGCCTACTAATAAGACATTCACATCGACCAGCAGGTATCAAACCTCCTCCCTTTTAGGGGTGAAGGCCATCGGCCTTAGACAACTGTACCAATCCTCATTGGCTGAATAAGGTTATTTTAGTTTCGGTTCTTTAAAGCTCAAGTTTTAAAGCATGAGTTTTAGTCCTTCTAAGAATAAAATAATCCAAAATTTTATTAAGTTATAACAACTAATATTTGAAACCAAATGAAAATTAAGAGGCCAAAATTAAAACAAAAGTAAAAGCCCAAAAAATTGAATCCTTATTAATGGAGCTAAAAGTATAGTGGTAGCTTGATTTATTCAACTACTCATACTTTCGGCCAAAAAAAAAAAAAAAAACTACTCATACTTGTGTGAACTTAATTTCTAAAAAGTATATTTTCCGGAAATTAATCATCCGGTTTTAATCAATTTATCAAGAAATTAAATTTTATTTTTAAAAAATATATATCAAATTTTAGCTCTAAGAAAGTAAATATCATTACTTCAAGTTTGAGGGATTTAATTATTCAAAGAATTTTTAAAATTAATCTAAAACAGTTGGGAAATAATAACCCCAAAATTTTATATGAGAAGTTATTTCTTAATTTATACCGTCCTCGACCCAACTGTAGAAGCATACCATCAACTTAAAAAGTTCTACTTTCACTTCTCACTTGGTCCCACCAAGTGGCCCAATGGACATTGGTTCAGCAACCTGCGGCGCACACGAAAATTTATAGGCGGTTCTTACCTTTCGGCTTCTTGTCATAATGGAATCGGACTAAACCCTAAAATATCAAATTGTATTTCCTTCTATTGACCAAGACAGACTTTATACTACTATAATCTACCGTGGCATTTGACAATATTCTGAAATGAAACCTCACAAAGTTCAACTACTAACAGAAAAGGACGGACCCATTTAAGGCTATAAGAGGTGAAATTTCCGCAAAAGGCTCTACTAATTTGAGCGCCCATGGTCGTCCTCACACATAACTTGTAACTTTTATTCCAACTCGTTAAGAGCACAACTAACATAGCCATATAGAACACCAGCGGAATTATAAAGGTTTCTTCCATCCTTGTTCTATAACATAAACTAGATATGCATACATACATACACTTCCTTGGGATCTAGCTACCATCACTCCATAACAATCTGAATGAACTCCTTCCTCGTGTTCATAGAGATCCTGCTCCTACTCCGATAATGGCTTTACCACCAGCTGTAATTCCAATCATAAGTCATCGTTCAGAATAGTAGACATCAACAACCCTTGCACGAACTCAAACCTCCGAGTTTTCTCTTGTTTATCCTTGTCTGACAGCTGCAACTCTTGGGGTTTTCTGTAATCATACACTCTTGTCAGACTATAATAGCTTTCAAGTTTTGAAAAATTTGTGCTGTTTCAGAAGGAGAAACAACGAATTCCATGCTATGAAAATAATCAAAAAGCCAGAATGATTGTTACAAGTTTATGTGAAACCAGCGGATCACAGGTTATCAAAAAATGGGAGAAGAAAATATATATTACCTCCAGTTCCTAATATAATATGTACAAATTGCACTACAAACTAGATCATATATTGAGGATCAGAGGTAGTACCATCACAGTATGACAGTTTTCGTTTTTAAACCCCACACACAAAAACACAAAGTGAGGATGATCATTCTAAGCCAAATTACTAAACAAGAACCAAAGCATCACTCCTGCAAAACATAGCTTTCTTTCATCATTTACTTTTTAGCAACATAAAATTGCAACGAATTTGAACCCCATAAATGCTGTAACATCAGCACATGCAACCATGCAACATCTTAGCATACTAAACAATTATGCAATTATAAGGATAAATTTTCTGTTCTTTTCTCAAGCAAAGCAAAAGCATAATTAAACAACGATCCCCACCTTTCCAAGAAATCATCTTTTGAGCTTTCCTTCACCAGGGTACTTTCAACTGATGGACAAGGTTGTGGACTAACAGATTCATCAGCAGCAACGGGGTTATAAATAAATGATGAAAGCAGACGATCAGGCTCTGAATTGGAGGAAGCTACATATGAAGAACCTCCAAAAAGAGATTGCAATGTTCCTTCTCGCAATTCTCTTCTCAATAGTGAAAGTGTTGAACTAGAGCCCCCTTTCCTATACCTCCTCTTGCGCTGCACGTAATCTCTAGTTAAGGAACAACAGTTAAGTCTCAGAGTCATAGAAACTAAGACAGTAAACCAAAGACATTGACCCAAAGGATGACGTATCTCTTGATGTGACGCAAAGACCAAAAGTTTTAACTTTTAAGTTTCAACAAGAGGCTCTAGGGGACTGGGACACTCTGTCCGTATTTTAGACTCAGTAACAGCAAATATTAAAAGGAACTGAAAACAAAGAACACACTAACAGGCCCAGAATCAAATGCTAGAGAGTTGAGACTTGAGATGTGCACCAGAATAACAGGTTTACACACGCCACAAGAAGACACAATAAACAGGCTATCATTTGTTAAATATACCAGATTAATGAGAGAAGTCAGAACCATTATAAATGTTTAAACAGAAACATGCTTGAAGTATACAATACCCAAACAGGCTATCTCGGGAGTAAGAGGGAGATAGATAATGTAAACAATGCTATTTCCATCATCCAAAAGCATACGCCAAACACAAACTCATAGCATCTCCCCATCATATAAGCATCCAATTTTTAAATTCCATTGTTGTTCTACAATTTCAAGTACCTAATTCAAATTTTCCAATAACTTAAGAAGAATAAAAAATGTGTCCAAAATAGATCATTTTTTTAAGGCAAAACAAAAAATAGATCATTTTTTTTATTCAAATAGATTGCCAAAGCCATATGAATATACCACTTCCTCCATGATGAGCAAGGATTGGTTCATGTAAGGAAAATATGACAAAAACAAAATATTAACCAATGCCAACTAGCAATAAGGATATCTTTAAGAAATTCCCATGTTGCGTTGTAATATGGCCAACAAGATCCATTCCAACCCTTTTCCCGCAAACTGGACATACCTGAAAATAGGCAATGCCAAATTATAGATCATGGCTAGACCACAACAGTTCAAATGATAAATTGTACACAGGAAGGAATGAAAAAACTTCATCCTACTTAAATAGCAGTACAAAACACTCAATCAAACGAGTTCCCATACTTTCTACCAAGTTGAGTCTAACCACTCTCTCCTCTAAATCCCATACTCACTAAAACCACATGAACCACTTAAAACTCATCTGTATTCTACGAAAGTCAGATAGACAATCCAAAACTTCACCTTTTTTTGTGGAAGGTTATAAAGAGATTGTCATAAATCACTAGAATCCCGAATGCATAATTTTAGTAGCAAGATATTTTCTTTTCCTAACGCATACATAACAGCAGTAGCATATTTATTCGACAATAGCATACATAACTGCAGTTGCATTTTTATCTGACAGTCCTACAGCAAAACATACATAAAAGAACTAAAAGAGAAAGAAGGGAACTATAGATTAACGCAAACTGGAATTCGCTACAAACACTTCTGATAACCAATTAAAAGTACTAACCAATTCACCCAATAATAATCAAGTTGCAAATTGAAATAAAAAGGGGGAAAACGGGGTAGTGCTTGATCAGGATGCTCGAAAATAAAATTAAAACGAAATATAAACAGATACCCCATTCTTAGCTTCCACGGGATGGTCCTCATCAATGTGACAGCAAAGCCCAACTACGTCGTAATCCTCGGCGCAGAAAGGACAGATAAACTCCGCCCGCAAATCATCGTCTCCCTCCAAATCTTCATACCCACCAAGGTACAGATCTGTGACAACACCCATCCAACTCGTTCAATAAATCCAGACAACCATAATTCGCTCAATTTCTCGGAAAACAAAGAGACGAAGAAGAAGAACATCACGGAACCGAAAGTTTCCTAGAAATAAAGGAAAATAAAAGAAAAGGAAAACAAACCAGATCGAGATTGATAGCGGCGTGAGGAAGTCGAGAGACGAGCAGAAATCCAGGAATCAGAGTCCATGATAACACAATTCGATCCGGAAGGGAAGAGGTTGGGAATGGAAATTATCCTTGTTGGATGCGAAAGGGGCAGTTGGGTAAGTTTGATGGAGAACTTAGACCCAGATTGGAAAAGCGCGTCAACGATAAAACCCTAAGGAAGTAAATGACAGAGAGAGAGGAAGGAGCCAACCAGAATTTTACGAACAGGGAAGAGGGAGGAGAGATACTCTCTACCGACCTTCTAGCCGAGTTGCATCGATGTCCTCTCTTTTTATGACCACGAAGCTTCCGACAAAAACCCACGTTTTTCTTTTAAATTACTAATGTGCCCTTAACGACCCTTTCCTCAAAGCCATTGGAAACTTCCCAGGCGATATTCTGTTCCTAAGTTAATTTAGTTATTTGAATAAAACATATAACACAGCGCGTTGCTCTCGTAGCTCAGTTGGTTAGAGCACCCGTTTAGTAAGCGGGAGGTCTTGAGTTCGACTCTCAACGAGAGCATAGATCCATGCACTTTTCAATTACTCTTTTGCAACTTCAAGTCCTTCAACTCTGATGACCCAACAGCTAATAGGGTAGGTAGGGCTCTGCAAAAGTTCATTGATGGAAAGTTTCAATCTTTTAAGTTACTGTCCCTAACACTTGTGATAGCAAGTTCACATCTATTCGAGCCTACTCGTGGAATTTTAGTATTCACCTAGTGCTGATAGGTTCCATTCAAATATTTAAGAAATCCAATTGGTTCTGTAAACAAAACATGAATATAATTGTCTCAGAAAAAGTTGTAGAGAAAGATTTAATTCAAAGCTGAATTCTGTGTTCATATTAAATTCTCCAATGTCGGGCACAACATAAACCATACGTGTCTAAAACAACACAAGTATTTAATGCAAAGCTATAATCTCAGTTGTTATGCTGTGGACAATAAACATTTGAAAAAACCTGTTCAGGGTTCACTAGGTTTTGGAAACGATTGTTAAATCTCCCTTGAAGATCTCTATGTGAAGTCCAGTGGTTTCAAGATGAAAAAACACGTAACGCTATGCCTCAGGTTCTTGTTTTTCCAGCATTTTATTGAACAAGTGATATTGATTGACCTGGCGTGTTGAATACACTAATTATTGGCTTGCATTACTTGGTTTCCTGCATCTAACAGTAACTCCTCTGGTTCTACATTAAGCTCCAACTATAAAGCATGTGTTACAAAGATCTCCAATAATTCACATTAACATTGGATCTATCCAAGAAGCCTGAGATTACTCGTACTGGGATTGAAGGATCTTGACATGATGCTAGAGTTTTCTATTGGAAGGGCTAGATCTTTGAGGAGTAAACAAAGAAGAGATGAAGAAGAAAGTAGTGCACAATGTCTTCAAGGCGTGGACAGCACTTTCTTTTAGGCTTATTTCGTCCCCACTTATACCTATAGTATAGAGTGTGATTTGGATTGATGGGCGAATTTCCTGCAGGATACAATGAAGACCCTTAAGTATGGATTGTATTTTTAACACTCAAGTCAACACAACAATAGCTTTTACAAAGTGATAATTTGACTTTATCTTTGTTTGCACTCAAGGACAAAGGCAATAAGTGTAATCTCTTGTTGTGTGATTTCTAATTTCTATTGTATGCCACAAATGAAGTGATGGTGCATAGTATTTATAGACCATGAAGTAATGTCTTGAAGTAGTGTCTATTGAAGCAACACCTCTTCAATTAAAAGTCAAAATCATATTTTAGATTCATGAACCCTTATGAACTAACATAATTTAAATAACCAATGGTTATTTAAAATAACTCTTCCATAAAGAACTACACATTTATAGTATGTAGGGTCTTCTTGAAAAACTAACACTACATTTTACCAAATACTAGTAGTAGTTATCACACATTTTCTTATGTGTCTTTAGAAATTAAAGAGACATGACCTTAATGACATTTAGTGTTATAACTCCCTATAGAACCCTTCATATAAGTTTCTTAATTTATAAGGACATGTCTTTTCAACAAACACATCTCTTCGTTTTAAAATATTTCAACAATTCCCCACCATTTTAAAATGATCACAAACTCTTCTCAATTTAGAAATCTCATGTTGTCCGTAAAGGTATCTCGATGATTTAAACATTTACCTAAGTATGACATGATTTCACCCATCCGAATAATATGGTAGACTAAACTTTGAACCAATTATTCCATATGACCATGTGTGCATTAATTATGTATGCGATCTCAGGTCATTGTATGCCACTTTAAATGACATGTTTGCTCGTGGCCTTGTGTCCGTATCTTTTTCATAAGAACTTTTCAGAGTCAAGCCCTTGGACTCTTAGAAGCGGCCTTACTTCATTATCATATATGTAAACTCTGTCAAGAGCATCACCATGATAAATGCTCCAGCAAATATATATGTTTATAGGTCCATTAAGAGCCAATTTAAGGTTCAACCTACCCATTTTTAATCGCATAGGGTGTGCGTGGTAACGCTCCCGGAATTATTTAAAAAAAAAATTGTTCCCAGGAATAAAAATGGATAGGAATAATGTTTGGTAAATTCATTTTTGTTTTGTTTTTTTGGGTTCCCAAGATGAACTGTTTATTTTTTGTGTTGGGGAATAAAAAAAAGAAGCAAAAAATTTCTTCTTCTCTATTCTAGGACACAAAATCAAAATCAGTTTTCTCCCAACAACCTCTCTTTCTTTGTTTATATCTCGAGCAAATGAAACCCTAGCGAAGACCTCCTCTCTTTCACGGTGTATTACTTCGATCCAAAGATTGTAGCAATAAACCATTCAAGAGTTCAGATTCCGAAACGAAAGAAGAAAGGCAAAGAGCAGAGCACCGATACAATTTATCTTCAAGCTCTCCTTATCAGCGTCCCTTCTGGTTCATGGTGAAGAAAAAGACCGAACAAAGCGTGACAACCTCCCAAATCAACAAGCAACCTCCTCTCGATGATGATGATGATGAAGGCAGCTTCGGACGATATTTCCTCTTGTCCGTTTGCTTTGGCTCCTGTACGAAGAAGAAGGTCAACCATCTTCTCTAATCTTGTCTGATTCTCCCGCTCTAGCTTGCGTTCTCACTCTTGAAGAAGAGAATGATGAAGATTCCCAAGTTATTCTCGTTAGATCTATTTTGAACCTTTACCGTGAGAAGGAAATGTGCGCGATCTGATTTGTTTTCCGAAGCTCCAAGTTCGATCTTCGAAGATTGTGAAATCTCCGATTGTTAGTTATACAAACAAAGACAACAATTCTAATTTGCATCAACAAACGTAATTCTGATTCTCGGACTAAAAGTAAATGAGTTAATAAACATAATCTAATTCTCAGAACTCTTCCAAGGCACAAAATCAGAAAAAGTTGTTTTATCTCAGAAACAGTGCTGGGGAACAGAATGGTTGTCATGCACGCCCATAGTTACCAAGTACTTTCCAACCTAGGATGTCTTAAAAGTCAAGTACTTTCAATCACTCTGATAGGTACTTTAACCATTGAACTCAAGACTTGATATGATGGTCAAGTATGAGTTGGATTTCTACTATTGGTGATCAAAGTTTATAGGGTTTCAATCACATCACTTTTGATGTTTTTAACACCAAATCCCTTGTTAGACCTTTCATCAAAGGTTCTGCAAGATTTAATTCAGATCTTATATAACGAATGGAAATCACTCCATTCAAAACCAAATATTTCACATAGCTCTGTCTTAGGCCAATATATCCTGATTTTCCATTATAAACTTGGCTATAAGCCCTTGTGTAACACCCCTAATTTCTAAGTCCTTTATGATGACCAATTATGTACCTATAGCTCTTATTAAACTAATTCGTGTGTATTTATCAGAGTGAAGGCATTAACAGATCAAAGTGAGTCACAATAGAGAACATGCCTAACGTTTGAACGAATGAGTGACTGATAACATATGCTGGTTAATTTAAATTCCCGGAGGAATATATGCGTGATACAATTTAAAATTCGATAATAATCCGGGTTAATCCCGTTGGAGGATTTTAGTTATACAATTGTCCCAAATTGTCAGTCGAATAATTAGCAAATATAATCCAAAACATTAGAGTGTGAAATTCAACTTAATTAAATCCCCTCCTTCGGGGTCTTCTTTAGCTACTCCAGCTGCACAGCCTTACTTCTCGATCCAGAGCA
Organism: Acacia melanoxylon; assembly: GCA_019022615.1. Taxonomy (NCBI): domain Eukaryota; kingdom Viridiplantae; phylum Streptophyta; class Magnoliopsida; order Fabales; family Fabaceae; genus Acacia; species Acacia melanoxylon. Next base: position 8,133,748 of record JAFJYJ010000011.1, read on the forward strand.
TCTCCATAAATCTTTAGATATGACTGAGATTCAGTGATCAGATGAATCTCAGGATAACAGTTAATCTCACATTCAAAGTGTAAAACATGCATGACAAGTAGTTCATATATAGCAAAAGAAAAGAAAGCATTCAGCAAACACACCGCTACCCGACTACACAGCACACAACACATGCATAGTTAACGGTGAAAGCACTCGCAAGTGCCACGTGTCTCAGATACGAATCCTCAGCGCTAGGAAAATAAGCATGTAGCATTATCATTTAAAAACAATAATCCACAGCTAGCTGAATAAAACGCATAGACTCGGGCATACAAACCCGGCCAAGAATCTACAATACATGAACATGCAAGGCATATATAAAAACACAAGGAATTGGAGATTAAGTTATCAACCTTAACTTCGCGAATATAACTAAATCTCCGGTGTTAGAAACTCGAACTTCGTCAATGACCTAAAGTGAGACCATTTGTAACTATTAATTCTCTTTTCTATTTATTATTAATTAATAATTCCCTTTATTATTTAATCCCCTTCTTAGAAATTCTTAGAAATTATAATATTATTTATGTAATTTCTTGAACCCAAGAGGGGTGAATTGGGTGAAGATTAAAAACTTGACACTTTGAAAAAAATTTCGCATTTTCTAAATCAACAAGTTTGATATTCAAATAAACATATCCGGAAATATAAGAGATAAAGGAAGAGAATATGCAAACCGTGATTTATCTTTGGTTCCCCCTTCCTTGACCTATGTCCAGTCCCCAAGCTCCACTTGATCTTTTCAATCCACTATCTCCTTGTTTAACCGAGCACAAGAGAAAAGCCTTTACAACCTCACAAGTTTAGTCGGGCACTTGTGCAACCTTTACAATCTCTTACCGAGATACTCCCCCTTACACACTGTAAGGATACAATTACACACTCTGTACTCAGGATGATCCTTTCACACTAGGACTCACTCCCCCTTACAAGTTGTAACTGTACACTCACTCTCAAAGGTTCCACAACCTTGAGATTTGATCACTAAACAGATAATCAAATAAGTGTTTGGACTCTCACAGAGTAGATGAATAATAATCACTGAAGTACATAATCGCTCATCACACTCTCTACAAAAAAAAAACTATATAACCATTGTGAAACAGAGAGTATATGAGTTGAGCGTTGGATTTATAATATTGGCATTTCGACAATGTAAGCTCTTGTCTTGTCGTTTGAATGCTTCTTCTTTTATAGCTAATGTAGAACATTGAGCAATTCTTCCAGATTTGAATATAACCGTTGTGAGCGTATATGACCGTTGGAAAATATTACCGTTGGAATATTACCGTTGGGATATTCAAGTCGTAGCATTTGAAGCTGATGAACAAGTTGAGCATTTTAATTCATTGAAGAACATTACAGTTGAGTATTCAACTTCGTTTCTTCAAGTTCCACGTCTTCTCCGCGCCATTTGTGAATGTACGTAGCAAACTTCATCAAACTATTCAATTTCAAACCGTTTTCGACGTGATTTGGCTTAAATCCGCTTTGATGTCAATTCTTCATATAATCATCCGAAAATCATTAACAAACTGATTAAACATGATTAGGAATAGTAATGAGTGATGATAAGAAGTAATGAAATCACAATCAATGATTTTGTGATTTCGGACACGTGATTTTCTGATGTAGGGATGTTGACTCGAGTTATTCCATGTGACTCGAGTTGAGTAACTCGAGTTATCCTTCGTGACTCGAGTTGCCAAAGTACTCTGATTGTTCTCTGTGTTCTTGAGTGACTCGAGTTGGTGGACTTAACTCGAGTTATGTTTGTGCGCCAAAGTTCTGATTGCTTTCTGTCTTCGAATGATGACTCGAGTTATCTTGCCTAACTCGAGTTAAACTAGTCTATTCACTTATGCTTGTTAGCATTGTCATTGATCCTCAATTCGAGCTTTTGATCAACTGAAACTTGCTCATAAAGGTTATTAATAACATTGAAGAGTATAGCAAGTAGTAATCAATTGATAAACTTAATTTCAGAATTCTCGGAGACGTTGTGGAACAGTGCTATGCTACTTTGTTCATTCAAGTTAAAATCTCTTCTCAATATTCATTCTTCTCTGTCTGCCTCTCTGATTGATGTTGACTCAAGTTTCCAGTCCTAACTTGAGTTATCCAAGCCTAGTTAACAACGCATTCCAAACTCATTGTATGTTGAGCATTTTTGAACCATCTTGAACTTACTGTAACATTCGAAGGTCATATCTCCATGGTCTGAACTCCATTTTGCTTGGTTCAAATCTTGATGGAAATAATTTTCAGTCTTATTTCATATGCCATCGATTTCAGCTCAATTGGATTTGTAGTTTGTGAGTTACACTCAAAATACCAAAGCTATGTTCCCGACGTGGCGTGAATTGTAGTGTCAACTTCCACAATTCATAGCTCCTTGATCTGAACTCCTTTGGGCTTTAATTTTATATCAAAATGACACATTGGGAGTATAATTTCATATGTCACTGGTTTCACCTCAATTCGATTTCTGGTTTGAGAGATATCATCGAAATACCAGACCTCGTCAGTTGAAATGTGAAACAGAGTATAACAGAGGTGCTGAAAAAGCACTATCAACTCGAGTTATTAAGTGATAACTCGAGTTACACATACATGACTCGAGTTAACTCATTCCAGAAGAGGGAAAACACTGTAGCAACTTTATTAACTCGAGTTGTGAGTTCATAACTCGAGTTATATCATCCTGAAGCTTCCTTTTTCTTATTTTAACTTCGAATTGAGTCATTTCAACTCCCATTTGATCATAGAGACTTCTAGAATCAATCTTGAAACTTGTATAATGATATTATCATTCCATTCATCAAGTTCTTCCTTCTTCCATCTCCCATCTTGATCATTCTTCTTAATTTAGCTTGGACTCATCATTCTCTGCAGGTTCTACCTTCTTCAATATCTCCTTCTTGATTAATCTCTAAAATTCAACTTGGATTAATCTACATTAAATACATCAGTTAGTCAATGTAGGAGATAACTATGTTACTCAATCTTTTTGCTTTTAATAATGACATCTATATAAAACATCATCAAAACTAATCATACATACATACATACACACATACACACATACACACACACACACACACACACACACACACACACACACACACAGACACACACGCACGACACACACGTACATACACACGAGACATACATACATACATTTAAAATAACAAGCTTTTTGGATTTAATGATCACCACATAAAATATATACATACATACATACATACATACATACATACATACATTTAAAATAACAAGCTTTTTGGATTTAATGATCACCACATAAAATATACCTTGTGCAGTAAAATGGTTTAATGTTCACCAAGTTGTGCAGATATATATATATATATATATATATATATGACAACAAACTCTTCCTCTTTTATATACATGCAGCGTTACACACACACATATATATATATGTATATGTAGCACCATAGGTTTATCGTTTGTCATGTTACTTGACATAAGGTTTTGTCAAGTCACTCTAAAACTACGTCATTTTAAGAGTTAAGGGAATTAATGTAGGATTTAGGGGAATTAATGAAGGGTGTTTTGATATTTTTGTTTTTGTATTTATTATAGGAATTTGACCAAAACACCCTTCATTAATTTCCCTAACTCCCAAAATGACGTATTTTTGAGGCGACTTGACAAAACCTTATGTCAAGTGACATGACAAACGATAAATCATATATATATATGTATGTATGTATGTATAAGCTTCCTTCTTGTTTTCCATGTGCATCGTTATATAAGTCAGCAATGTTTCCTCTTGGTTTTCCATGTATAAAGACACACACACACACACACACATATATATATATAAACAGTAGGCTTTGCGTTTAAATCCTCTTGGAAACTATGCTTATTAGGATTGATATACATATGTTAAATCTCCTCTGTTTTTAACTCCTAAAAATAGAGGTCCACATGCAACAATAAATATATATATATAAAAATCAGCAAGGTTTCCTATGTGTAGTGACATATGCATATATATATATATATACACACACACACCACACAACAATTTTTCAGTGATATATATATATATATATATATAGCAACGTTTTTCAGTGATATATGATAGTAAGCTTCCTTTTCTCTTTCACATGCAGCAACGTACAAAAATATATATAAGTTTTGGTTTTTCCCCAACATATATTATTGACCACGTTTTGATATATTTATATATATATATATATATATATATAGTGTTTTCCTTCTCTTATATACACACACCCCACACACACAGTGTTTCTATATATATATATATATATAAGAAAGCAAGGTTTCTTGGTTCCTAGTATATATACATGATATGCAGCAACCCCTTAGTCTTAACATTCATTTGGCAGAGAATTCAAGGCTTGTTTCTGTGGCTCTATACCCATAGGTTTGCGTTAGGAAGTGACGGAAATCAAAAGGATAGGAGATCTGAAGACTCACCTTGGTTGCTGGCTTGTACGCTGTGAACTCCACCGAAACACGACGCCTCTATTTTTTGTGAGTTTTGCAGAGTAACAAGATGGCTGAACTCACTGTCTTTCTCTCCTTTCTCCTTCTCAGTTTCGTTTCTAGTTGGGTAGCGTGAGTTTTGAACCGCCAAGAGTATGGATATATACTGGACTAATGATCTGGTCCGATGCGAGAAAAGAACGGACTGAGGGGCATTTAACGTTGGGCTCGAGGGGTATGGGAAGTCTGTTAAAGTTGCTCCCTGACATTACTGTGCATGCGTAAACGGCGTTGTGGTCTTGCGTGTCCAATTGAGAGCCGAAAGTGATTTGACAGCTCTGCTCCATCGTGTTTCCAGCTGAGATGATAGGTTTTTTTTTTTTGGTATGGAGATAATGAATTGGTTTTGGGTCATATGAATATATGGGCTGGTGTGTGGATGCATTAGTTTGGGCTGGAACGTATGTTTGTTGTTGGGCTGAGGAGAATAAATGAGGATGGTACATGAAACTTGCTAGCATATAGGCTAAGGAATATATATAGGTTCTATTAAAAATTTATCCTTTGCAATATTTCCATATTTTATTTCCCAATATTACATGGAAAACAATTTCAATTTTTTTTTCTAAATAATTAATTTTAATCATTTGGCCAATTTTCACAATTTAATTCCCATATATTATTTCTAATTTTCTAAATCCCAAATTTGGGATGTTGCACCTTGCAAGAATATATGAACTATCACAATGAATAGATATTGATACCTAACTTCACACTACAGTCAAACAATAAATAGTCATAACAACAATCAAAGTTATTAACATATCACCAATCAATCATGACTCTTTATTAAATTTACCATGGTCAAATCTACCAGTAGAATTTATAGTTCTTTCATTCCCCCTTTTTTCCGATGTCTTATAAAACTATCATTCCTCCACTACATGTGTCATTTCATGAACATTGGCGCCTTTCATATTTTGTATCATTAATCATGATCTGATCCTCTTCTAAGTGAAGATAATCCCCGACTACTCAAAATATATTTATTTTTTATGTTTTATTAAGACTCTTTTTCAAGTCTTTCTATAAAGGAGGAAGTGCTATCTATGATTAATGATTCAAAAATAAATTCACTCACATGCATGTTAATTAATTTGTTTGAAATTATTCAAACTGTTAGAACTGGCTATAGCACGTAAGAGGGGATGAATTGGGTGTAAGATAAAAACTTTGAAAATCTTTTCACATCTCGGTAAAAAAAGATCCGTATGAAAGTAATGAATTATAAATTCATAGTGAGTTGTTCAAAAAGTATATGTTGGACACATAAGAGATAGGGAAAAGAATATGCAAACTATGATTTATCCTGGTTCAGCCCAATCATTGATGACCTATACGTCCAGTTCCCAGGTTGCTCCTGAGATTTCAAATCCACTATCTTCCTTAAGTTTAACCAGGTACTATAGCAAATCATTGTAGCACTCACAAATCAGCACTTGAGTGAGGTTCCTGTAGCTCGAGAGTGCGGTTACTGTAGCAAATAGTAATTGTTCATGGCAAAGCTTGAAATAGCTCATTTTAACTCTGAATTAAGTCATTACAACTTCCACTTGATCGTAGAGACTTCTACTCTAATATCAAAGAACTTGAATGTTGATATTCTCATTAGATTTGGTAAGTTCTTCAAATCCTTTAATCTCTCAACTTGTACTAATCTACCATGAAGCGTATGAATTAGTCAATGTAGAGGATAAATATATTATGCAAACTTTTTGCTCTTAATATTTGGCATCTACATTTGATATTATCAAAACTAATCATATCTAACACAAACCATTTTCAATTCATGCATCTATTCTATAATTTATTTTCATCAATCATTCTGATTAAATTAGAACACAACATGACTAATTATTAATTCATCTAATTGACCATATAATTTCTCATGATAATTATCAACTTTGTAAATTCAAAATAAATCATGCTTCTTATCACTTTCTAATCATGATTAAAAATATCTCATGATTCCACAAGCAGATAAACCATAAAATTTTAAACAAAATAATTGCATCATACCATATCATGAATAAACCACATGAATCTAAAAATCATATTCAATAAAGAGATGTAAATAAATTCTTATCTTTCTCCCATTGACCAATTGAATTCAAGATAGCTCCTTTTCAAAGCTGTTAAATCAAACCATCCATTTCTCGTCTATTTCATGGAAGATCCTTTAAGTGACAAAGGGCATTGTAATGCAAGGGACCCTAGAATTGCATTTCGCTATAGAAAATGTCACATGCTAAAGCAGAATCCTTTATTTTGTTCACCAAATAGACTCTACCATCTTCTAATTTGGTTGTATATGCAGCAATATATATATATAGATTAACTCAAAGTGAGCAAATAGATGCCTTCTCAAAAGTTTCCACCAAATCTTTATTTCAACTCTACAAAGTCGGTCTTCAACTCCTTCAATGAAGCTATTTATATTCACGAAATTAAGCCTAAAGATTGTTAGAAGGGCTGAATCTTTGAGGAATATAAGATTAAGAGATGAAGAAGAAAGTAATATACAATTTCTTCAAGGCGTGGGCAACACTTTCCTTAAAGTTTAATTTGCTCCCACCTATACCTATCTTATAGAGTACAATTTGGATTGACTGACGAATTTCCCGCAGGATACAATGAAAACCTTTGAGTATGGATTGCACTCCCAACACTCAAGCCAACACAACAATGGCTTTTACAAAGTAATAATTTGACTTTATCTTTGTGTGTACTCAAGAACAAAGAAAATGAGTTTGATCTCTTGTTATTGTAATTTCTGATGTTGTATCGTACGTCAAAAATGAATTAATAGTGTAGGGTATTTATAGATCATGAAGTGATGTCTTGAAGTGGTATCTCTGGAAGCAACCACTACAAAAAAAAAAATGATTTTCAACGGCAACAAAAGTTGCCACTGAAAGTATAAAAGTAGCCGTTGAAGGGTTTTCAGTGGCAACAAATTGTCGCCGCTAAAAGTACATCACTCGCTGCTTATACAACTGTCGCTAATATTATTGGCAATGACATTTTTTTGTCGCTGCTGAAAGTATATTGGACGACGCCAAGACGAGGGTCGCCACTAAAAGTTGGGTATAGGCGACAACAATTGTCGTCGCTGAAGCATGTATCGGCGACGACAATTTGTCACCACGGAAACATGAATCAGCGGCGACAAAATTGTCATCGCTGATTCTTATTTTGTCGGCAACTAAGTGGTCGCTGTTGATACATGTTTCTGCGGCGACATTTGTCACAAAAGTCACAATTTTTTTTTTCGTTTTTTAGTTTATTGCTTTTTTTTTTAATCGTCCCTACCAATTTCATTCTTGTATAAGAATATTACAAGTATTCTTTTGGTTCTACTTTCAATTCGGTGGTAGATGTAACATTCTAATTTTTTATTTTGGGATTTAATTACAAGTAAGAAAGAAATTAGTTGAAATAATAATATTTATAAAAAATAAAATACAAATAGATAAATAATAAAATAAATGTTGGCCCTTTGTGGTAATTTTCCCAATAAAAAACCATAAAACGGTGGCAGCACGTGCTGCCACCTTAAAGGACCAAGTATATGTTTGGGGATGGGGAAATGATTATTTCCCCATCCACCGCCTCTCGCTTAATATAAATAGGTGAGTGTGTGTGAAATTTGTGTGTGTGTGAGAGTGTGAGTCCGGAAGAGAGCGGGAAAGCAGCGTGAGAGGAAGAGTGAGACGAGAAAAGGAGAGAAAAAGAGAAGAAAAGAATATTTTAAGGATATTTTAAGGTAAGTTATTTATTTTATATGATTATTTAAGTAGTTAAATTAAAGGAAAATATCAATCACGCCCCAAGGAAGAAAAAAATATCAAAAAAAAAGTCCCTAGGGACTTTTTTTTTTTATATTAATTATGGAATTCCAATATCAAAAAAGTCTCATTATCAAAATAGTTTTCATGTTATTAAAATAGCTTTTCCTGTTGTTAAAAATTTTCTATGAAAAAATTGTTGTAAAATGACTTTTCATGTTATTAAAATAACTTTTCATGTTGTCAAAAAATTTTCAGCCGGAGGAAAAACTCGAAAAAAAAGTTTGACAACGGGAAAAACTATTTTGACAACATGAAAAGTCATTTTGACAACAATTATTTTATAGGGAAATTTTAACAACAGAGAAAGTTATTTTAACAACAGGAAAAACTATTTTGACAACGGGACTTTTTTGATATTTTTTCTCCGTAATTAATATCAAAAAAGCCCTAGGGACTTTTCTGATAGAGAATTTGGAGTTGAGACTTTTTTGATATTTTTTCTCTTCCTTGGGACCTGAGTGATATTTTCCCTTAAATTAATTTCTTTTCAACAAACTTTCTTTATGGAAGTTATTCTACATATTTTTTTTTTCTCTTTCTAATGAGAGTAATATAGTATTGATTAGTGAAAATTTAGGGATTAGAATTCTAATAAAGTTTTGAGTTTTGATAATAGATGACTGTATATATCTACAACATGATTAATAAATAATTTTAATAATTTTGAATTTATTAGTTCATTGTTGTAAGAATTTTAAATCAATTTTCTATTTAAATGAATATAGGATTTTGTCTTATAGGATATATTTACCAATTAAATGAGGTTTAAAGCATTTATTTGGATTACTAGAGATATTAATGTCGGTTTAATCAGTTTAGTTTTGCTAAATCTTGAACTTTAAGTTGGGATTTGTGATTTAAATTAGATTTTGATATGATTTGATTATGTGGAAGTTTGGAGATTTGTTTAATAAATTTGTTATGCTCATATAGGTTAGTAATAGGTTGGGAAAAGTTTGTGATAGTAGGTCTCTTATATATGAATTTATAACCCATTTTTAACTTATTGGAAGTTATGTTGAGGATTAGATAAATCGGATTTGAGGGTTATGAATGAATATGAATATTAGAAATTGTTTTAGGTAAAACTTTTATTGTGGGAAATTGGGTATTTTGTTAAATTGAGGACATGGTGATACTTTGATGATCATAATTAGTGAGAAATAATTTATGAAAGAAAAAAAATGAGATTGTAACGATGATTTAAGGAATAAATAAAATTGTCACTTCTTCTAAGAAAACTAAAATAAGACAATTATAGTTTAATTAATTATTATTGTATTTGTTGGTATTTTTGTTAATGATATTAACGTATAATTATATATTTGTTTTTAGAGTGGACTTGATCTCTCTCAAGTTTAGTTTTTGTGTCAAGAACTAGAGGTAACCACTTTCCACTTATTATATGTATTAATATATTGTTTATGAGTATTTTGTGAAATGATTATGAGAATGAAAATATATGGATATTGATCTAGTATATCAATGAGTACTTTGAAATGGTTATTGAAACAAAAAAATTATGAGATTACATGTTTTGAATAATACACTTTTGTTATAATTTTGTGAATTGAAATAGTATTGTTATCTTAATGATTATTTAAAACGATGCATTATTTTTATAAATCTCGTTTGAAATTCGTATATACATGCCAAGACCATAATTGTTTATATGGATGGATGTGGAATGAAGATGGATGTGGAGTGGAGATGAGAGTTATGATGTATAAATACCACGTGGTATGCCACCACTCGGTCCACAGTGGATGGCTTTGACATTTTCAGGGCCCTTGGTATCACCATTTTCCTTTGGCTAGGTTAAGGGTCAACCCTTGAGACAATGACACCTTTCTATATTCGAAGGAAAGGGAACTCATGGTCCGATGTGGGTTCCATAGCCTTTGGCCGGGCTATACCTCATTATTGGAAAGCTTGATGCAGTCTTGTCATAGAGACTAAACCTATTACGTTACAATTCATGGGTTCTATCAGCGGAATAAGGGTAGGGGTGATAAGTATTGTTAGAGTATCAATCTGTTGCTTAACATGTTATATATGTGATTCATGATATGAAATTTGATATAACAACTTTATTACAGAATTGGTGATTGATAAATTTGTAAATTAGATATCTAGTACCTTGTTATTTAAAATATTCAACTTGGCACCTAATCGAACCATATTTTTATATGATCTTTCATAGTAAAATTGGGACTCTTAATGCATTTTCTAGAACATTATTGTATGATTAAGCACTAATTTGAGTTAGGGACATTTATATTGAATTAAGTGAAATTAGGGGTAAAAATGGTCATAATTTATTAATTATTCATGCAAATGATTTCTTAGACTTTTGATGCTACATTGTGTTTAATCTTGCATTGTGGGTGTTTAAGAAGGAAATTTAAGATTTTTGAGGGTCAAAATTAATGTCACAGAAGAACCAGAATTAATGTCAGAGAATGACCTAAAACTGAAAGCATATCAGAGAAGGACCAACGTGAAACTTAGCGTTTTGATTAAATGGATTAGGTCTCCTTCTTCATTCAGGAAACAGAGACGCAGGGATCCAATATATATATATATTAACGTCACGAACCATTTGAGGGGGGAATGAATCGATTAATAAATATGACGCCGCGAACTCAGAACCTTTCACCTTGACCTTCGATCATCATCACCGTCCTCCATCTCCATCATCGTCTTCCTCCCTTCACCCTCAACACCACCGTCAACCATTCCTCTTCTCTGTGATTTTCGGCGACCTTCATTCTATTTCTGTTTCAATGGACACCACAAAGAGAACATGAGGACCTCCACCATCGACCTCCCTCTGAGATTCTCCAGTTTCCAACGTCATTCTCCATATTCCAACGAGCTTTGATTTTTCTAGCGTGATTTACCAAATTCCGGCGAGTCTGTGTATTTTCCGGCGATCTTGGTTCCCATGGCTGATTCATTTTTACAAATTGTCCTGGACTATTTAATGGCTATGTATAGCTAAACCCTTTGCTTCTTGGTGATGGAGACTTGTGGCTTGAGCATTTGTTCTTCAATAGGAGAGTTATTTAATTCAATCTTTTGCTTAGACTATATAGTTGATTTCCTTGTTTAGGTTTATCATTATTTGGTTATGAGACTTAGATTGCTGTTATGTGTCCATGTGGATTGATTAATGTATTTTTAATTAGATGATTATTTTGAAGTTCATATTTCTATATTTCTTTATATCTTTGATGAAATTATGCTTGCTATCATGTTTGTGATTGGTAATCATAGTTAATTTTAGCTTTCAAATGATTCGTTAGAACATTCTAATTGACAAGAACAATTTGTATCATCCATATTTAAATTACACATTAAGTGGATTTTTAACAATATTTCAAGAGGTAGTAGTTTGCTATGTTTGTAGGAGCTACTATTAATTGAGATTATTAGACTCAAATGTTATCTTGAGGTTGTTCTTTAGACTTAATGAAAGTTTAACTCCCATATATTTCTTTAAGCAATGATAGCCATCTTCTTCATTACCAAGAGCATCCATCATTAATCCCTTTTAATCCAAAGCATTCTTCACTATTTTCCAAAAATACTAAAAAGAATAGAATTAGTTTCTTTATATTTTTATGAATTTTAGTTTAGAGAAAATCAATTTCAAAACCCCTTTTCTAACCATATTTTTAGCACTTAGTTTAATCTAAGAAATTCAAAATAAAAGGCTCATTGATAAGAGAACGATCCCGAGTTGTTTGCACTATATTGCATTTTAATTTGTGGTATATTGTGATTTGACCCTGAGGCGACTAAGGTTTCTGTCCAATCACCACCTCACGAGCACATATTAGCATTTATAATAAGTTGAATTGATGATTACAAATATTTTTCAGGTGTTAGTTCTCGTGTGGGTCTATCAGGAAAGGCTTCAAAAGTTTAAATTACTTTTGTTAACGACAGTGCTTCCACTTTTTTGGTACATGTTGAATTATTGTATATTGTCACATTAAGATTCACTTAGCATACTCTAGTATATTTTGGATATTTGGCAAATCTTGAAGCAATATTTAGTTAAAAAGTATGGGCTAGTAAAATCTAAAGCTCAACTATGTGCATAAAACATTTTAATGAATGGTTTAATCAAGATAATAATTAATAATTATCCTTTAAAATGCATGGAGGATGTTACAGCAGAAATCTTAACGCTACTTCAAATTCAAATGAGACCTCTATATCTAACTCAACCCTTTTTATTAAAGGTCGCAAATTAATTTTATTGATACTAACACTATTTTGCCCATCAAATTAAAATGTAAAAGGAAAATAAAGGGCAATTTCACAACCATAGCAAATTGAAAATTTTCAATTATATTTGGACTATATCATATTAACATAGAAAATTTCCTACGATTCCTGCAACAAGTTCAGACTATAAAAATTACAATTTTTAACGGATGCAAATAACAATATTGCCTAAAACTAAATAAAACCAATCAAAATGAAAAACTGGAACCAACTTTTTATATATGCAAGTCATGCACACAAACATAATCTAGCCAAATTTTAAAACTGGATTTGTGATCCGATCCCAAATAATATTTGCAATTCTACAAAAAGAAAAGAGCACAGTCCTTCTTCTTGAACCTATAAAAGTTCATACTTGTTGGATAAAGAAATTGCTCTGGGTAGTTTCATGCCAATCATGCTTCATTTTCTCCACTCTGTTGAATGCCAATTCAAAATTAAAAGATGGAATAAATTTGAGCTGTTATGAATAAGTAAACAGTATTGTACTACCTCAAGAAAGTAATTCAAGTGAATTAAAATGAAAAGTACCCATTAGAAACTTAGAACTTACCTCGTGCAAGTTTGCCAAGGCCATCTAACTCATCACCTGCGTCATCATCCAGGTGATGAGTTTTGATCATAATCATATGTTAGATTTATGAACCCTTATGAACCAACATGACTTAAATAACCAATAGTTATTTAAAATAATTTTTCCATAAAAAGTTATACCTTTATAATATATTTATAATATATATATAGGGTCTTCTTGAAAAACCAACACGACCTTTAACCTAGTAATGTTTACCACACCTTTTCTTAGATGTCTTTAGAAACTAACGAGACGAAACTTTGATGACTTTTAATATTATAGTTCTATCTGGATCATCCATCACCAAATATATTGTCCAACTTAGAGCCATAACAGAACTCTTCATATAAATTCCTCAATTTATAAAGACATGTTTTTTCAATAAACACATCTGTTTCATTTTAAAATATTCCAACATTCCCATTCCAAATCATCATGCCTTGGTCTGTGGATCCAGCGGAAGGCAAAATTACCTATTCTTCAACTAGTTCATTCAAACCTGCTACAGCAAGAACGACAATTTTATTTTCTTTGGAACTAAAGTTCTATATTGGCTCTATGCTCTACATTAATTATTCCTGGATCATCCATCACCAAATATATTGTCCAACTTAGAGCCATAATATCTTTCACTGTAAGAGAATCATTCTTTGAAGTCTCACCTTAGGCCATCGTTTCTTCTCCTACAACTATTTTCTCCCTCTTGTGTATTGAGGCAAAACAAAATGGTGTTGAGGGTAACAGTATTGAAGCCCGTTGTGTTCATCTCGTTCGGTTGACATTCTGGGTGACTATTGACTACCCTTCAAGCCTAATTGTTGTCTTTCAAACAAATAAGGGCCAAGTGAAAAAAGGATTATTATTGTATGAATTGGACTTATCAAGGAAGACCAGTCCATTGTATTCGGGAGATCAAGTCTGATATATCGTCCCGTTTTTGTTGGGTCTGAACTTCCATTCCTTTTCTTGGGGCCATCAATCCAATTATTATCATTGATCGCCAATTTTTTTAGCCGAGAAAGTTCAAGATCGGATATTTATTTACATTTAGGACAAAAATAAATTCAATGTACATTCTAGCACGCCCACACAATCTTTAATTATATACCTACATACTTAACCACCAGGCCTAGCACAATTGACACTTGTAGCTGGGTTTTTAAACATTTAATTAAGAGTTCGATCCTTAGTGGTGTGTATGGAGAGAATCTCATTATCAGTATCAAAGTTCATTTGGAAAGTTTACGGTGTGAAAGAATTAGTTACCTATATACTTATAAGTTATAAATCTATATATGATAAAAATCTATGGGATTTTTTTTTTTTTTTTTTTTGTTAACTATGAAAAGTGCAATTTAACATACACCCAGTAGAAAGCACAACATTTGGGGGAAAAAACAGCTTATTGTTATTTCATTATTAGTATAATGTCTATAGACTAACAAGCTTAATCAAAATTAATTTTGTCTGATTAAAGTTTACTTGTAGTAATACAAATAATAAAGTTTACCAGTATGTATAAAAAAGATAAATAATTTTTTTATCCAAGTCATTATAATAGTAGAATAAATGTGGAATTTTTTTCCGTATTCATTGATATTTAATTGGTAGATTCAAATGAGTAACTTTTTCAATGTGATGTTTTATTCATAGCTTCATTTAAAGTCGCTAAGACAACCCACCAAGATCATTAAATTAATGTGTTTATGTGTGTTAACTCGGAGAGAGAGTGTGTGTTTGTGTGGTGGGGGGTGTGTGTGTGTGTTTACGTGATCATGAGTTATAACTATTATATGAGATAAATTTAGGATTACTTATTAAAACACATAAAGAGTTTTAGGATTACCTTTTGATCAATTGAAAGGATTATAAAGATTATGAATCCCTCTAATATTGATCCACATGACTATCTCCCTATTGCCTTTGAGAACTCATTCTTTTGGATGCTTGCTAGGCGATGGCAAGGTTGAAGATTCAAATTCTTGAGTTTTCTTTTTCTCAAGAAGGTGATGATTTCTTTAGGTTAAGCATAGGGCAAGATAAGAGGATTTATCTTTCTTGTAGTGGCGACATGCATGTGCAAAAGTGGCACTTTTTTTGTTTTTTGAACCCTTCAAGAGTTGTGCCTTCTTCACAAAAAACGTACACAAAAATTGGCCATGAAAATCAGCCACCAAAATTAGGGTTTAACCCTAAACCCTAATTTTAATGCTTACAAGAAAGGCCCGTTCTACCTAGAAAGAGCCCGTCCAATTAGAAAGACCCAATCCAAGAATGACGTCTTCCAAGAAGCCCAATCCTGATCCAATATTTATTGGATCTTTATCCCATCTTTATTGTATATCTATCCAATCTTTATTGGATCTTATCCAATCTTTGTTGGATATTGTTTTGGATAATTCAAAATTATCTTTTATCACCTAACCTCTTGAATTTAAATTACTATTTTAAATTCAATATTTAAATTCTAAATTCAAATTGGCCCAAGACCCTATTGGGCCTTCTAACACATTTGGGTCAAATAATGGAGAAATTGATTCCCACTAAAGGCCCAAATATGGTGCAATTTTGCTATTAGGCTTGGAGTCTTACTTCAACTCAATTACACCTTTAGTCTTGACAAAACCCAATAACAATTATTGGCTCAAGTTTGCTAATTTTAAGCAATTAAGAATAATCTTTGTGTGTGACCTATTGACCCAATTAGTCATTGACATAAATAAACTTAGACTAATTAAAGTCCTTTAATGGGCCCAATTTATCTAATGACCATATAAGACATTAGCAATGTTTTGCGGTCCCAAAACTAATTGAGTTGATCAAGTGATATACCTTTCTAATTTGAATACCGTACCAGAATCATCCCTCACATCACTTGATAAAATATGCTCAATTAGTTCTGAGGCCGCAAAGCATTGCTAGTGTCTTATGTGGTCCTTAGATAATTTGGGCCTATTAAGAGAATTTTAATTGATCTAAGTTTATTTATGTCAATGACTAATTGCCCTAATGGGTCACATATAAAGGTTATTCCCGATTGCTTAAAATTAGCAAGCTTGGGTCAATAATTGTTATTGGGCTTTATCAAGAGTAAATGTGTCATTGGGTTGGAGTGAGACTCCAAGCCCAATAGTAAAAACGGCGCCATATTTGAGCTCTTAGTTGGAAATCAATTTCTCTACAAAAAGGCCCAAATGTATTAGAAGACCAAACGAGGTCTTAGGCCAAATTGAATTTTAAATTCAATAGGTTATGTAACACCCCTAATTCAATACTACCCATTATGTATATTAATAAGCAGTGTATACGAATATCATCAGAGTAGAGCGATTGAACGTAATAGTTGGGTTGAACATATGAGTAACTGATACGTGGCTATAACTTAAACCGTTTGCGGTGTATCCGGTTGGGGAATATCAATACAATTATCCAAATATACAGACACAAAATATCTAACAGTACTAATATAGCCAAAAATATCAAACTCCGGCTGAGTCCCTACGCGTGCTGCTTACCCTTTTCACCGGCTCTCGATCCTCTAGATCCTGAAGCTAGGGTCAATTCTGAGATTCAATACCCATTGAATCTCAGGTAACAATTAACGTCATGTTCAAGTAATAACAATATATATGACAAATATTCATTACATTTCAGCATCAACCATACATAGCACACAGCAGATGTAAGGTTACAACAATACTTAGCACACAACAAATGTAATATTAACAACACAACAATACATAGCACACAGCACATGTAACAGCTCCTCATGTCCTCAGCTCTTGGAAAACAACCCTACGGCGTTATCAAACTATAACCCACATAAAGCTGAATGTATATAAACAGGTGATCTAAGACCGAATTTTAGCCACTATGCATGACTCAAGACCTAGTCTTGTCCATGACTCTATGAATCATCCTATCACATATAAGCATACAAGACACATCAGAGTTAAAGTTACAGTACACGTCCGTACCTTGGTCTACGTAGCTGGCGGTACATTCTCCTTTCGGTACCGATCCCTGATTCCTCGGATATCCTATAATGTTATCACCGCATTATTTCCTTTGTAAATAATATCTTAATAGATACCTTAGCCACTATTGACCTTTTTACCCTTGGTGGATTTATTATTACAATTTTGCCCCTTCATTTCTTTAAAAACGCAAATTTCAGCATTTCAACCCAGATTTTTTGGTAACTTTGAAAAATCATAATTAATTCCACAAAAATCGAAATGAGGTGCTTCCAAAGCCAAAATGACTCTTGATAAGTCTATTTCCTAGAAAAAATATCGGATTTAACTCGAAAACCTTGAGTCAATACCAGTTTAAATTTTTCCACCCACTGAGCAAATTATCTTCCAAAAATGTGACCCAATTTCAAGAATTTTTATCTACATGTACAAAACTCAAAACGTTAAAAATTTTATATCAATGGAAATATATGGATGTCTACTTTACTCATGAAAAATTTTATGATTTTATGACTTCATTTGTCACATAAAATACGCCCTTAATCTGATTGACTCCAGAAAAACTGAAATCGGGGAATTTTCCCGATTTTCACAATCTTGCTCCATTGATTCCAAAAATTATTTCCTACCATGTTTTTACCTCATTCAGAATTTTAAATTCAATGGAAACCTAAAAACAAGTATAGAAATTTTTCTTCTTAATTTTCTAGTTAAATCACAATTTCACTAATAACTAGCTCAAGAACTCACTCTTGAAGTTCCTTCTCCTTCTCCTTACTTCTTATAAATTTTGCCCAGCACTAATCTCACGCCTCACTCCCTCTCAAATAAGGATCAGAGGAGTTTATCTTTGTGTTGGAGTGAAGAATTTTGTGAAGGGGTGGATGGCTATTTATAAGCAACACTCCAAGGTTATTTTGGTAAATGTCAAGCAAACCAAAACTTCTTCCTTCTTCTTCCACCTTTGAATTAAACCACTTTATGAAACTTCAATCTCAACCCCACAATAAGGTTGTCGACATGCCTCTCTTCAATAGTCATCTTATGTGTTTTTTATCAACTAAAAATATTATGGTTCAAGCCTCCTAATTGGCTAGTTACAATATTTGACCTTTCAACCAACTATTATTATATAACAAAACTTCTTTCCTTCAATTTTGTGCAGGCGCCATCCACATCAACAAAATATCTTACTTATTTTATAATTAATCCTACCAAAAACCTTCCCATGTGCAAGACACCAATGTTGACTTTTCAAAGCTAAAGCATGTGACCTTATCATTGCAAAAATCTGATTCTAAATCAGCTATATACCAGCGAAAATGAAGACTTGGTGATGTCATTTGATAATATAATTAAGGGTTTAAATGTTCATTAATGCCACATGTCATTGTGCAATTTTTTTGGTAACTAATCAAAGTGATTTGTGCCTTATTAATCAAACTTAATCTTGTCTTTCATTGACCCCTTAATTTTTTATTTAAATCAGCCCTTTTTTTATGTTTTTATTTTGTCTCAAATTAATTTAAGTAATTATGCAATTGATCTTAATTAGTGAAACTTAATTACCCAATTGCTTTTGCTACTTTCCTTTAACTTAATTAAGTGTTTTCATAACATTTGCTACCTCTTTTGGTTATAAAATAACCATTATTTTGTTGTGTTATATTTATCACATTTCATTTTCCCCAATTGTAGTCTCATAATTAATCATGTGTTAATTCATTCCAATATGAAATTTACCTAAAATTATAATTAATAGATTACAATAATTTGAGACACATATTCACCTTTATTTTATACTAATTATGCATCAAAATATAATACTTACATGAATTATGAAAATTAGGTATTACGGTTAGGTTATAAAAGATAATTATGAATTATATATATATATATATATATATCTCCAATAAAGGTTGAATAAGAGAAATAATGAATAACGGTTGAATTAAAAGATGATCTTAAATTTTAATTCAAGACATAAATTAATGATATGGATATGATCCATGATCTTGAATTTTAATTAAAGATATGGATGTGACCCATCATCTTAAATTTTTGATCCAATCAAATAATCAAGATATGTGTAATACCCTGAAAACCCTAACTAATATAAGTGAAATATTTGGATAAATATTTTGAGAAAGTATATTATCTCTTATTTTGTAACTTAATTGTTATAAATTTAGGAGCAATTTCTCTTTAAAATCTATGGAAATTAGAAGAGATAATAAGCTAAAATCTATGAAAAATGTGTTTTGTAGGGCATTAAATGGATTGAAAGTATTATGATAAATCCTATATGGCAACAATTATTGACAAAAACTTAAGGAGTATGTTATCTCTAATTTTAGGAATTTGTGGGTTTATTTCCCGAGAAATTTAGAAGCATGAATATAATATTATTAAAAGCACTTTTGGCCCTATGATTTTTAATATTTTACATGGGATATAAAATACCAATGTCGCTGCAAAAGTTGTGAGATAATAATTAATCTTAATTATGAAAATTATCAACAATTAGTAAGTGGCTAATTAAGCAATTAGTGGCAAATTGTTTAGATTAAGATATAAGTAAATTAATTAGTAAATAATTAATTTTAAGGGAGAAATTTGAAATTAATAAATAATAATAATAATAAAATATAAAATGCTTAGAAAAAAAAAAAAAAAATATCATGATATTTTGAATAAAATAATAATATATTTGGAGAAAGAGCCAACGGGACATTTGAGAATGGATAGAAACTAAATCCTACACCAAGATATAGGGATTTAGTCTATGTCATCCGAACTTTTTATAAACTAGTGAAATTTACCCTGGAGTGGACTATCTCCGAAGTCATTTCGAAACCAACTAGGTCATTAAGATACAGGATAAATAAAGAATAGGGCGAGATAGTACAAATGAGAACCTATAGAAAACGAAATAGTTGTGACAAACCAGGGATCGGGTTTCTTAGGTCCGGACATATTATGAATCGGTGAATTTTTGTCCGGAAAGTTCGGTGCTATCGGATATCATTTCTGTAACCGATGACGTTTATCCGAAAAACTTCAGCAGACTATGGAATACCCTTAATGGGATCAAAAATTTAGTTAAACCAAGTAGTTGTGACGAGAAAGAATAAAACTTCAGTGCCTTGCTATCGGATTTTTAAGATTTTCCCAGACTACGCGATATGGACACCGAACTGGATACTTTATCGATACCGACTCATAAAGCAAGAGGGATGATGTCATGCATGACCTTAATTTGCCTTGGGAAGTGTGCAAGGAGGTCGGCCTTGAGCAAGGAAGGGCAAGGATGATGCCACGTGGCCGAAAAGCAGTCTGAAAAAGTGATGAATAGTGCCACATCTTTTCCTATAAATAGGAGCTCTTCCCCTTCATTCTTCTTCACCCCAAAATCGAAAACTAGAGAGAGGTTAGAGAGAAGGAAGAGCCCGGAGAAAATATAGCGGAGCCCTGGGTAAGTTTTTCGGTCCCTGGTCTTTAGTTTCGGTAGTTCTTTCATTAGATATAGTAGAAATGCTAGATTTATCTTTAAATTTCACGATAGTCTAGATATCATATTTAGGGGTATATATGGTATTTATTTCGAAAATATACTGGGAAAAGAGATATGTCAAAATTCCGGAGAGATAGGGTCAAAGTAGCGAAGCTCCGCGAAATTCCGCCGATTAGGCCAACTAGGGGCAAAATGGTAATTTGTACCTAAAATGCCCGTTATGCTACTAGATATTGATAAATACTATCCTTATAGGATATCTCGAGATAATTGATCATTTGTCGTACCGCTGTTGTACCGCCGTTGGGCCGCTGTCAAAAATTACGTTTTTCGTAAAAACGTGTCAAGTACCATCAACGAAGGTACGTTCGCGACGCATCTTGTAACACTGACTTTGATGCTTGCTGTATGCTCATATATGATTGCTGTGTTCTTGTACCGAGATGCTGTCTCAATTATTTTTAAATGCAATCATGAATACACGGGTTATAGTCTTGATAACACCGTTTAGAGTTTTCCTAGCGCGAGGACACGATCGTACATCGTGGCACCGGGTAGAATGTGCGGATCGGGGTAACAAACATATCTGCAGGGCTGTGTATTGTTATGGCCCTACATATATGTGTATTTTCTACATCTGTTATGGGCTTTTGTAGTGTTTTTATGAAAATGTCATGAATACCTGTCATACATATATTGTTTACATGAGCATGAGGTTAACCGTTACCTGAGGTCTGATGGGTATTGGACCTCAGTCTGAATGAATAGACAGGAAAGGGTCTTGAACCAGAGAAGGCACCAGGGGATGAAGCCATAGATATACGTCGAGACGTAGCCGTGAGAAGGCACCTGGCCAAAGGAAATGCGGGAAGAAAGTCAACATAACCTACCTTATGACATGAATCTAATAAAGTTACTTCACATCATTTGGTTCTTAAACTAGAAGGGTCGTCTATGTGGTTCAGTCAATCAGTCACCCTAGCACGATGAGACTCCCACTAGACCTACCCAGCCTGGCCAAATGAAATGATTTAACTGAGTTAGGTTCTATGTCCCAAGTCTACCTAAGGCTTGACGGAAAAGGGTATAGTTACATAGAAGAAATGTAATTATAGAGTTTTGTATTACTGTATCACATGAATAATTCCTTCGGGAGATTTTTGTAATATATATCAGTATACGTCAGGCATCATCATATGTCTGAGTATTTCATATCGATTACTCGTTATACCCGTTGTTCAAATTTTTAGTACATGCTCTCCGTTTCCGCAAAAACGCTAAGTCAGTAGCACCTCAAAACTCTGATGAATTTTTATAAAACCACGTGTCACCGGCACGATTTATGCTACGAAATTTGGGGTGTTACAATATGGATGTGATCCATCATTCTAAATTTTGATTCAATCAAATAATCAAGATATGGATGTAATCAATCATCTTAAATTTTTTATTCAATCAAATAATTAAGATATGGATGTGATCCATCATCTTAAATTTTTGATTCAATCAAATAATCAAAATATGGATATAATTCATTATCTTAATGATTTAGATAACACCAAGTAATGGCCTATAATCTAAAACTCTATTTTTAGTATAGTGGCCGAAAGTACACAACACAATTAAGCCTTGGAATATTCGGCCTACCAAGGGTATTTAAAGGGGAGTTGGCCGAAATTGATGGTACCTTAAGCTCTTGTGATTTTCGATCGACTACCAATGTGTAGAGAAAGAGGCGCCATCCAAGAAAGGTAAAGATTCAATCTTGTTCATCTATCTTCAACCTAATTTCGAGAAACCACCATCTTCTTGAAAAAGAGAAAAACCTAAAAATCGAAACCTTAACCTTACCATCGCCTAGCAAGCATCCAAGGAGTGAGATGTATCAAGAGAAAGAGTTCTCATTGCAATTGGAGGATAGCCGTGTGGATCAACGTTAGAGGATATCAACAACATTGAAGTCTTCGAGTGATCTAAGGTCATCATAATCCTTAATAGTTGTTTTTAACAAGTAAGCCTAATCCCCAATAGTTGTTTTAACAAGTAATCCTAAAACTTATGAGTATCATAAAGTGTTACAAGTTCTCATGAGTAGTTAAAGAGTTACAGGTTAATGAATATAATAATAATAACTAATTAGTCTAATAAGTTAAGGTTAATAAATCATGAGGACCACAAGGAGTTATAGGTTTCCGCAATGATTAACAAATTTTTTTGTTTTCATCCTCATGAGACTTTGCATGAAAGTCATGCAATAGCCTAAATTACCCAACATTTTGAAAGTGAGAAATCTCCAAAATGTGCTACCATTCTAGAAATTCCAACTGAAGTTAACGGTCATTTGTGAATCAGCCATCAAACCAAAAGGTTGGAAGGCATGCATATTGGTCCCAGTGAACAAATGACAGTAAAAGCATGTAATATAGCCCTGTGGTACATGCACCTTCTCTGCATAAGATGAAGTGGGAAAAAAATTAAAACAAGAAAAGAGGTAAATTGAACTTCTCATATGACATTTGAGTTATAGTGACATGGAAAGAAGGTCTAAAACTGTAGGATGCAAGTTAATAAAACTAGCAATGAAAATTGTTAATGTTGCGTAAAATTGCAATATTCATGTGTCACTGATGTAATATAAACAAGACGGAAAAGTGATGGTCTTGTGAGGTAGACTTGGTGAGTGATGAAGGTGGGGGGTCTATGAATTCGTGTTATAGGCAACAAAATGAACATTTGTACAAGTCAAATTGACTTTGAGTTTGCTTAATGTGCAAATCTAAACTGTTGCAGCAAAATTTAAGGTTGACCAAGAAATAATGATGTAATTTTTGCAGGTCAACCAATGTGAACAAGAAACAATGAGATAAGGTGAAAAAGTTGTCATAGATAATGGATGTTAATAAGGCCGACATACATAAAGTGCAAGAAAAGTGAAAATGAGCTTAAACAAACATAATAGAAGGCAACATAAGATAATTCAGTAGACCAAAGGTTATCAATTTAATTGCAAAATAACTAAGAAGTTCAAGTTCGAATCGAACAGCCCAGTTTGAACTTCCAAAACAATAATGTCGTTGAAGTCCAAACAACCTTGACACGTTCGAATGTAAATGGCATGGACACCTTTGAGTTCGAATGGCTAAATTGACAATAAGTGACTGTGAGCTGCAGTTAATTTCACCACATGGCAGGACAAGGCTGTTAATAGGAACAAATTTTTTTTCCTGATTTTGGAATTGATTAAAACAATTTGCTACAATTGAAACTGATGGAAATAAGGTGTTGACAGAGACAATAATGGATATAAGCAGTTAACAGTGCATGTAAGGGAAATTAGCAGCTGACATTGAAATGCAAATTCACCAGACAATGTTTGTTCCATAACAAATTTCAAACACCTTTAGAAGTTGAGGTCATATTAGATAAGTTGACCCAAAATGTACCATAAGGTTTGGACACAAAATTTATCCCATGTTCAATTTTGCATTTCCTCTTACTGAACATGGTCCTAAGTTTGCTGTCCTTTAACATCAAAAGTTAGAGTTGTGTATAAAAAATGATGACACATCTAAACCTATAAGATGGGCAACAACCAAAACACCTTGTACCCATAGGCTAAAGTAGCTATTGCTCCAATAGGATTCGGATCCATGAAGGATTAGACACTTGAGAAATGTTGGCAAATGCATTTAGTAGTTGCTCAGATCCTAGTATCTTGATATGAGCTAAGTTTCTCTCAGTTAGTGTCAAACCTTCAACCTCCATAGTTGCATGAAAAGATAAGACCCCTTGGCATCAAGCGCGATGTGCCTTTCTTGAGTTGACATCTAATTCCCTAGTTTTTCAAACATACTCACAATGATCTTGTTCAAAGAGGTAATTGTTTCTCGCAAAACCTTAGCAAAGACTTCTTATAAAAAACATGTTAAACATCATGGTTAGATTCGTTTTTTAGAAAACAAAGCACACAGTACAGTAAATCACAAGCAATTTCATCACCTATTTCAGCTGCCTTTATGATTTACATTTGCTAACTCATCATTAGTCAAACCACAAACAAACAAATTAACACGCCATTAATTAAAAAGTCACAAAAGTTGCTTCCGAACGCGTTATTTGTGTCTGTGTCCCCAGCTGGAAGCAAAAGGCCTTGGGGAAAATTTTTAATTCCACACAACCTGCTCAAACAAGACAACATACGGACCTATTTCTATTTACCTGAATCCAAGCTTCAATTTCCCCTGCCATAAACTTGTACTTTGCCTCGTCCTCCGACTGTCTTCGCTCTCACTTTCAGCTAGTCTTCAGATCCTCGCTCTTGCCTTTTAAAGGTTGACTATTTAAAAGGGGCTTTTTTGTCCCATAAATTGTCTCTCATGAGAAGATTTTCAAAGCCCGCTACTTTTGATGGGAAGCCACTTTCCAAGTTTAAGGGAACTGGATGCTTGGCGGGAACTCAATTTGACTGAAGCTTTGGGTACCAAACGTGTTTTTTGCGTTCCCTTTCACTCGCATGAATTCTATGTACCAAACAAGCCCTAAATAACCTCATGAAAAATTGAGTAGCGATGCAGATAAAAAAACAATTACTCTTTCTAGTCTTAAATATACTTCCTCTAGCCCTTATTATAAGACACCAACTAGCAAATACATTTGGTCCTTTTTATAAGACACCTGCTTGTTCCCAAGGAGCATTAATTATTATTTTTCCATGTACGCCCATAATTAATAAGAGTAATGGGTGAGAGTAATAATTAATATGATATTGAAGTTTAGTGCAATTAGTAGAGGTAATATTGATAATTATTTAATTTTTAGGGTAACTTTATTGACTTCAATTGTTTTTATTGGTTTATGAGAATTGTTAGTTGATGCATTATAATAAGGATCAGAGGGAGTAAGACATAGTTGACTTTTTTTGGAGATATTAAGAAAACTAATTAAATTACATATAAAGATTTATATTTATCGTTTTTCATCAAACTATTTTGTCTAACTTATAAACTGATATATAATATAATCTAAGAATATACAACATATAATATGATTAAATAATTTATTTAGCTTCCTTAATCTTTAAAAAAAAGTTAGTTCTTTGGGAAAATTATAATAAAAGACCTAAGAAAAATAATATTTATTAAAAATGAGCATAAAAATGATAATTATTTTGAAGGACCAGAAATTTAAACATTAAAATTGAAAGACTAAATTATCCTTAACCAAATTTCCTATATTCTCTCTTATTAAATCTGAATCTGGAGTGATTGATGGATAATAATAAATAAATCAATTTAAATAGCCTTATTCCTTATCGATTTGCTGTGTCTGTCATTCCTCGTCCAAAATTCCTCTTGCGGCCCCCGCCACTCTCCTCCTCCTGGTTTCCTGGTTTAGTTTAAAGTCTTGTCATCTTGTTTCTCTCACTCAATGCCTGCAATCTAAAATTTCCTCACTCGTTGTCTTTGAATTCACATTTTCATGTAATGGCTCAAGTTGATGAAGATTGGTATAAGCAGATGCCCATCATCATTACGCTCTTATCACAGCTTCAATTGAAGAGTGGCGGTGACCTCCTTTTCTGTCTATCTTCTAAACCTCTACAGACATATTTTTACATTCGTTATTGTCCATCAATCACTTTAGATTCTGATTTAATAAAAGAGAATATAGGAAATCTGATTAAGGATAATTTAGTCTTTCAATTTTAATGTTTTAAGGGAAAATTCCAATTAAATACTATTTGAATTTGTAAAACCCCCAGAAGTCTCCCGAAATTGTAAAAAGACTGAGAGATACCAATGACCTATGAGGGATATGCAAATTCGGGTGAAATTACCATTTTACCTTTAGTTTTAAATAATAAAAAATACTCTCCGCGGGCCGGATGGGCCTCCAGCCCAGAGCGAGGGGTGGGGTTTTTTTTTTTTTTTGCGGTTTAGGGTTTTTTTTTTTTTAAAAAAAAAAATGTTTTCATTAAAAGTGTGGGGGGTGGGATTCGAACCCCCACACATCCTTGGGGCCAAGTGGCCCACCAGTTGGTTCCTTTGTTAAAAAAATGCATTAACAAATATATATATTCTTCTTAACAATTTTTCAATTGTATTTTATCATTCCACAAACGAAAATTATCATTCCACAAACGAGAATTACTACTTTTTCTACGGGGTTCCTTTTTTTTTACTCTTTCATGCATGTTTTGTAAAACCAAAAAAATTACACTATTACCATTTCACAAACGAGAATTACCATTCCACAAACGAGAATTACCATTTCTATAGGGTTCCCTTTTTTTACTCTTTGATACATGTTTTGTAAAACAAAAAAAAAATTGCACTATTACCATTCTACAAACGAAAATTATCATTCCACAAACGAGAATTACTATTCCATAAACGAAAATTACCATTCAAAAGGTATTTTATTGACATTTTCCCTTATATTTTTATGGTCCTTTATTATAAATTTTTGGGAAAATTACGCTCAGGTCCCAAGGAGCAGAGATAATTATAAGTAGGTCCCTTTAAATGACGAAATTACACAGAAGTCCCTAGGGACTTCGTGTAATTATTTGTGAATGTAAAATGACCATTTTGACCTTCCCTCTCTCCCTTTTTCTTTCTCTTTCCCCGGAAAGGTCGCTGTCTGGGTCATCCCTGACCACCACAATCGTCAACACCACCACCACCGGGGATTCCGACGGAGAAGTGGAGGCAGCCGAACAAGGCGATCCCAAGGTGTGGGCGGCGTTTAACAAGAGCTTCCAGCAGGTGTAGTTGGTGTTGGATCGTAATGGACTTTTGATTCAGCAGGTGAACGAGAACCACCAGTCTAGGATTCCCAACAATATGGCAAAGAACGTGTCCTTGATTCAGGAGCTCAACGGAAATATCTCCAAGGTTGTGTCTCTTTACGCCGATCTCAATTCTAATTTCTCCACCACGTGCCAAAGAACACGCCGATAATCATGACGAAAGACGAGAGAAATGAAGGGCTTGAAGGATTGTGATCGAATTCGTTCCTGTAATTTCAAGTTCATTCTCTATATATAAGTTCTGGAGTTGATTAGTTCTATAATTGCTAGCAATTCTCTAGCTGTGTTCGTGTCCTTTCTGGGGTTGATTAGTTCTGTAATTGCTAGCAATTTTCAGTTCGCTTTTGTTCTTTTTGTGGTAGAGTTGTTGTAAATATATGTTTTTTCTGTTGTTAATATAGTATTTGTTGTTGTAAATAACCTCTGGACGTCAGAAATAACAAATTCCAGGTTTTCAAAAATTGTTGTTAAAATATGTTTTTTGTTGTTGTTAATATAGCATTTGTTGTTGTAAATAGCCTCTGGACGTGAGAAATGAAAAAAATCCAGATTTTCAAATGTTGTTGTTAATGTATGCTTTTATGTTGTAAATATAGCATTTGTTGTTGTAAATATCCTCTAGACGTGAGAAATGAAAAAAATCCACAGTTAAGCTTGAACGTGCTAGCCACAGTTACATTGTTTATCTGACTGTTTGTATATGTTCGAACTGGGATGTTAAGTTTGAACTCTCAAGTTAAGCTTGAATATCCTAGCCATATTTGAAAACCTGGATTTTTTTTCATTTCTCACGCCCGAGGCTATTTACAACAATAAATGCTATATTTACAATGTAAAAAGCATACATTAACAACAACATTTGAAAACCTGGATTTTTTCATCTCTCACTTCCGAGACTATTTACAACAACAAATGTTATATTAACAACATAAAATGCATATATTAACAACAACTTTTGAAAAACCTGGATTTTTTCATCTCTCACATCTAGAGACTATTTACAACAACAAATGCTATATTTAACAAATTTAAAAAAGCATATATTTACAACAACATTTGAAAACTTGGATTTTTTTTCATTTCTCACGTTCAGAGGCTATTTACAACAACAAATGCTATATTAACAACAGAAAAAACATATATTTACAACAACTCTACCACAAAAAGAACAGAAGCGAACTAGGAATCGCGGGTGGGATTAGCAAACACTTAATCTTTTAACTTCCATGGAAATTTAAATATGGCGCCCTTGTTAGCTCAAGTGAAGAGACTCACAAAATCTTTCAACTTCTCCAAGTATGCAACAGAGACCCCCTCTCCTTCAACATAATTTGATATAATTTCAACGAAGTCAAATTCGTACTTCTCATGAGATTCCACATCAGTGTACCATTGATATCCCAATTTTTAAACAGAGCCCACGTTTCCCCCTTCCTAGGAAAAACTTTAAAAGTATGCGGCTAATCCGTTCACACAAAATCGATGTGAGAACATAAGACGATCTTCGGTAACTTCAATGTTGCCAAGCACATACTTCCCACAAGCAACTCGCGAGATCGTTTTCTACCCAGTTGCTTTCATCCTTGTCATCTAGATCTCGCTTCAAATGAGATTTTGCAACGTGCGTTGAAGAAGGCCCTTGGATCAAATGGAGCTCCAGTCTGCGGGATGGCGGCGGGAGAGAAGAAGGGTGGAGATGATGATGCAAGAGAGCGAGTAAGGCGAGAGAGGAGAGAAGAAAAAATATTGGAAGAGAGAGAAGAAAAAGGGAGAGAGGGGGGAGAGAGAGAGAGAGGAGAAGGAAGAAGGAGAATGGGTAATAAGGTCTTTTACTCATACGAAATAATTACACAGAAGGGACTTCTATGTGATTTCATGATTTGAAAGACCTAATTGTAATTATCTCTACTCTTTGAGACCTGTGAGTAATTTGCCCTAATTTTTTGCTAGTTCTTTCTTATATTTATGATGGAACCGGAGGGAGTAATAAATAGTGCAAAGGGGTTTGACTCTTTGGCAATCATTGTGTCCTTGTTTTGCAGACTACGTACGAGTACGAGTATGATTGAAGATGGCTGGCAGCTCACAATCCAACTGGACTCGACACGTTGTATATTTCACAGTAAGCCAACCGTACGAAAATTCAATACAAATCAAATTCCAAAAACACCATCAAAAAGAGTAAAGACTTCATTAAATTAATGTTTTAAAAGCATGTCTATATAAATTAAGATAAATATCTTCTCATATACTTATATCTATAAATCATTTTAAAAAAGTAGCTTCTAAAGTTAATCTAAACAAACACAAAAATAATTGAAAAGAATAAGATAAGCTTGGATGCATCTTGTTAGTGTATAAAGATGATGATTTATGAATATTATTTTTTATCAGAAAAAATGGGTAAATTTTTTTTAAAAAGAAGATGCTAAGGAGCATGTGCAAAGGGCGTGCAAATATTTTTTTTTTTATAATAAAATTTTAGGAAAGAGATTGTGTTCACCACGATCCAATATCTTTCCTTCCTTTAGTGAGAGTGTTCGGCCTTTACCAGCTGAAAGTTCAAAAACGAGGGGTAAAGGGCGTACAAAAATTGCTTCTACTTGACCAAGCCCCTCGGCTCCCAACCCGACCCACTTCCTTAATTAATTTCTATCTTCCATAATCCGTCTAACCTCATTCATTATATTATTGTCCGAGACAATGCTTTTTCTTGTTCTCGCTAAGTGTGTTTCTACACAAGACAGTCATATTCGGGTACTATCAAAAATTAAATATATGCACCTCTCTTAATAGGAATCAACATTTTTTTTTTACTTACTTACTTTCTAGTGCTGCTATTACTACCACTATTAGGGATATTTCCATTATTAATCCCTTTTGTTTAACGCACACATATAAAAAAACAACTGATTCATGATAATCCTAAAAAAATTACAAAAAATAGTTATTCTTCTTAATTTCGTTGCAAATTGATTTATTTTCTATAATACTCTTTTTATAACGTTTAAATATCTTCATGGTGAACATAGTGCATGTTGAATCAAGGACACAATTTTGCATTTACCTTCAACCCAAGCCATGACAAACATCATCAAGACACGTCCTAACCACCTTAGCCTGCTGAATTGAAGCTTCCACAAACAAAATAATATGATCAACAAAAAATAAGTGAAAAATAGGAGGGCCATTCTTACAAAGTTTAATAGGGTGCTACAAACTTTTCTCCATACGCTCATGAATCTTTTGTGCTAACATACGTATAACAAATAAATGTGGGGAAAGATGATCCCCTTCCTTACACCCCTCGACGGAGGATACAAGCCCGCCTTTTCTCCATTCCAAAGCAACTCCATGGTAGCTAGGTGAAGAAACACAACTCATGATAAGGTCAACAAAATGTGTAGGAAAATACAAGCCTACAAGCACATGAATGAAGAAAGCCCCAGTTAACCCTATAACCCTATAAAAGCCTTCTCCAAATCAATCTTGACTACCATGTGCCCCTTTTTGCCTTTCATTTGCCTCAGAATGAATGACTTCCTGTGCTATTTAAAAATGAAATGAAATGAAATTAGAAAAGAAAAAAAAAATCCCACAACTTAATTAATTAGCTCCGCACAATTAATTAAAGGGGCTTTTTTTAAGCAAAATGAGTCTATTTTTACTAGTGAAGGCTTCAACGGTGCTTATTATTTGTTAGATTAACCCCCACAACATTGTCGCTCATTTAATTTCCCCCTCATCAAAACAATCCTAGTTCCTATCAAATCACATTAAACTTCTATTCCACCAATAATTTAAAATAAAATAAAGTATAGTACTCCCTCTGGTTATGACATATTTAGGAAGTTAATATGATTTTAAATATAAGACATATTTTGTAAAATATAAATTCAGTTTTGTAAGATAAATGACTGGAGCGATGGGGTTACGTACAAACAAGATGATTCTTAGAAAGCGGAGGGGTAAAAGGGAACACAACACATGAGCATGCAGCACAGGAAACCTTAATAATGCCAACACTAGCTAATTGTATTCACATGGATGGTTTTAATTTGTACCAAAATTAGTGAATTGTATGTGTTTGTACAATCCAATAAAGAAATCATAGACTTCTGAGCACTCCTCCTTCATTCATTATTTTTGACGGTTTTAATTTGTACCAAAATTAGTGAATCGTATGTGTTTGTACAATCCAATAAAGGAATCATAGACTTCTGAGTACTCCTCCTTCATTCATTATTTTTGACGGTTTTAATTTGTACCAAAATAAGTGAATCGTATGTGTTTGTACAATTCAATAAGAAATCATAGACTTGTGAGCACTCCTTCATTCACTATTTTTGACAAAGCACTGTACATTGTGGAACCAGTTTACCTAATCATTTGTTGGATGGGTAGATGGAGCTCTTTTCATCTAGATTGTTTAGATGAGATTTGGATGGTCTATATTTAATTTTATTACTTTTTATTTTTCAAACAAAAATTATTTTAATTGGAAGAAAATCTAAAATAAAGATAATCTCTTAAGTAATATATTTTTTAAAATCAATTTTTTAATTTTAAAATTGACAGTTTAAAAAATTAAATCTAGATTATTTAAATCCCATCTAAACCGTCTAAATAGAAAAAGCTCCTCCTATTCTGCTTATTTAAAGTTTGAGTAGGGAAAGTTGTTCCGCACTTTGTGTTGTTGGAGTCAGAGAAGACCCATGACAAGAAACATCAGCACAACACGTAGCCAATTATTATTATATTCCTGATCATGATTAATTAATTAACTACTTACAAATCAATATAAACTTAATAGAGAAATCAAACTAAGCCGTTCACTGTAGCTTGTGACTCAATTTACTATTCCTGGCAACAGTAGCAGCTCATTCTTCAAGCCGTTCACTGTGCGTTTTCCCTCTTATTCAAGCCGTTCACTGTACGTTGTCCCTCAAGACTCTTCCAATGCAATTTTGAATTTTAAAATGCCTCTATCCTATTTATTATTTCACCTTATCCTCGTCAGGCCTCACAATCTCTCTACCCTTCCCATTCTTCTTTTTCATTCCATAGCCCTGGAAGTGAGGACGGTTTAGAGCAGAAAAGAGGATGCGACGATGATGCTGCCACCGTCGTCGTTGATCTTCACAAAGCAAGTCATCCTTTTGAAGTTTTTTAGTGTATCGGGAGGCGAAGATTGGTGCGGCTCAGTGTGTATTGGTTGCCCCGTACGATTTCATCTTTAATCAGATGCGAACGTATTGTGTGGTGCTGTGCTGTGATTTTTCCGTCTTCAATCGGGGGACGAAGATTGGTGCGGCGCAGTGTTTTGGTGTACATTTGAATATATTTTTTTTGGAATCACGAGTCTGTCTACGAGTTGCATCTCATTTGATTTTTTTTTTTGATGTGACTATCTATTAGGGATTTCATGAGTAAGGGAGAGGGATCTGTACATTTGAATTTTTTCGGAAGGTAATTTCAAATGTTTTTTGTATTTCTTATCATTTCCGAAAATGGCGAAGAAAGAGATGGATATTGTGAGGAATCTGGCCGCCGAACGTTATTGTCGAGACTTGGAGTGGTGAGAAGAGAGGTTATATAGAAGAAACTGCTTATAAGGCTGATCCTAAGAGCGATCAAGCTAAGTTCAAGCTTAAATTCTATGTCCCTCCATTTTTGCCCATTATTCCTGTAACTGGAGATTGCTGGGTTCTGTACATCGACAATGGTTATCAATATGCTCTGATTGGCCAGCGCAACAGAAATTACCTTTGGGTAAGAAAATTTATCAGTTTTTTAAGTTCTCTGCATCATGGGTATGTGATTCTGTTTGTGGGGTTGTGCATTCTCAGTTTTTTAAGTTCTGTACATCGACAATGGTTATCAATATGCTTTTTGTCATAGGTTCTTGATTAATTAAAAACACTTGTGTAGATTTGCAGAATATTTTGTTTCACTGTGTAATCATGTTAGTTCTTGGGGCTTATAGAGTCCCAAATAATTCGAAGTGTATTTCGAGATGGAAATTTTGTGACTGAACTAGCCATTGTTTCAGAATTACTGGTCGATGGCCTAAGGGCATTTAGAAAGGGATCCCCAAATATGAACTCTCTTGTGGGATTCGGTTCTATTGCTGCCTTCATCATCAGTTCGGTGAGCCCCTCTCTGTGTTTCAAATGTTTCATTAAGTTACATAATGGCGTCATTTCCTTTTTCATTGCAAGTGATGTCAACTTAAATTTCATCTTTTTTGTAGATATCTCTACTAAATCCTGGGCTGGCATGGGATGCGTCATTCTTTGATGAGCCGGTGATTTTCTTTACTTTTTCCCCACAAGCCAAGCTTGAATGATATGCGTAATGGCTTGAGTTTAGTTTTTGTTGATTTAGTAATTTCTCACTTGTGAATTGCCATTTCTGCTGTTTTAACTTTTTTCTATATTTATGCTACAAGCTCCTCATGCTTCTTGGTTTTGTACTTCTAGGACATTCTTTAGAAGAAAATGGGAGAATTCAGGCATCTAGTGATATGAATGAACTTCTTGTAGGCAGTTTTCTTCCTCCTTGTGTGCTTATTTTATTAGGAAGAAGGCATCAACAAGTTCTTTGTCAAGCATAAGACTTGTGAATTGCTTTTATATGCCTTTTTCATGATCTTTTCTTGAAGTTACACGACACTAGGTTAGGGAATTTTTCTCTTTCTTTGTGTTTTATCATTTGACTATTGTTCAACCGATGTGGGAGCACCAATAAAATTTCTTCTATGATTGGGTTTATTTATTATTGGCAAGTCATGAGAGGTTTTTTTGGAAATCGCAAATCTTTGGAATATTTATATTTTACTTTGAATTTAACTATACAGTCTAACACTATTTGCTCATGGTGGATGTTTTGCTAGTCATTGATTTCATCAATCAAGACTTGTGATCACTTCCTCAGAAAGTGCTCCATCTGCAGCCAGTGTGCTTTGCTCTGATGCGATCTGTGTTGAAGTCCCAACTGACAATATTCGAGTTCATGATTCAGTGTTGGTGTTGCCTGGGGAAACTATTCCTATAGATGTAAGCCTTCTTATTGTTAATGAAATGTTGTTAGAACTCTAAAGTTATATATGTGCGGTGCAGTACCTAAGTCAAGGCATTGGGATTGCATCTTTTGACAAAGCAGACATATACACAACATAAGATATGAACATTATGACTAGGACGCTACATCTCATTTATGTAACAGGGTGACAATAATTGGCTTGTAATAATAGCAAGGGTTTAACAAAGCGCCATTTATACGCATGAAGCTGGAAGACCTTACTTTCTGATTTATGATGGAATATTTTTGTAACATGTTGATTCGTTTGGTACCAGCTTGCTAATATTTGTTGTCTACGGACGGGGAAGAGTCATTTCGGGAGAAGTGTCGTGGATGAATCCATGCTTACGGGAGAATCACTTTGCACCGTGTATAAAGAAGAAGGCTTCACGGTTTCAGCGGGAACTATAAATTGGGTATGTCCTTAGATTTAAAATCGGTACAATATTATATCCTCTATCTAACTAAATTAAAATTATGCGGCTTCTGGATCATGTTGATTTTTTCTTCTTCTGTCGAATTTGATTGGAAGGCCGTGTATTAATTATTATTTCATATTCGTATTTCAGGATGGTCCTTTAAGGATTGAAGCTTCTTCAACCGGCTCCAACACAATGATATCCAAAATTGTTTGCATGGTTAGAATGTCCTATCATAATTACTTATTCATGAAAACCTTTATAGTGAAAGAAGTGATTAGTTTTTTCAATTTTGGTAACAATGCAAATCATTTCATCCATAATTGTTAGCGCTCTTATTTAATTCATTAGTTGCAGCTTATTACATTTTGTGAAATAAAATTATTTGTTTGTTGAAATGTTTAGGTTAGGTTCTGTTGACTTAAGATGCATAAAAATCACACATTTGTAGGAAAAAACTTTAGCAATGTGTTTCATCTCCTTTTTTTTCCAATGTTCAGGTTGAGGATGCTCAGTCGCGTGAAGCACCTGTTCAAAGGCTTGCAGATTCAATAGCTGGCCCATTCTTATACAGTGTAATGACTCTATCAGCAGCGACATTTGCATTCTGGTAAGGATATATTCTTACAAGCCGGTAGGGTTATGTATTTGGTTTCAAAAGGCGGGAATGAGGTCTGACATATGATGGCTGTATGTATTTCTAGTGTGGCAACTTTCATCATAAAAACCACACTTGATTGCTGTCAGTTTGGTATTCATTACCTATGATATGACGATCTCAAACAAAAGTCCCCATCCTTAAACATCATATATGCAGTAAATTAATAGTCAACCATGGATTGAAAATGAACTAACAGACTTCCATGCTTTCTAAGAGAAGCATGGATTGGTTTAAGATATATGTTCCATATGATGGTCATGGAAGTAGGAGGACAACAAAAAATTGTGTATAATGGAGATATTTATCAATATAAATGCATGATCTTTAATCATAGTTACGTTGTGTGTGATGTATTCTTTAGTTAATGTTCATGTAGTAAGTGCAGTTGTATTTTTATTTTAACGTTGGACAATGTTTTTCTTCACTTTCTATTAGTTGAAACAAATTATCTTTACGTTTAAATTAATGCTCCCAGTTCAAGGGAGAGTGATTGCTATTATGTATATGCTATGTCTAATGGTCTTTTTAAGGAGCTATTTCTTCAGGCAAAAAATAGTAATGATGTTTAAGGGGAATTTCGCCAGGTAAAAAAATTAGTGGGCTATATTTATAGTTGATGCATTAATTTAATTTTAAGTACCTATGAGAGGGAACGTAGCAAAATGTGGGGATTTTGTTGATCCCGAGGTTTTTTTGGTTCATAGTCTCCATTCAAATTAAAAGTTGGTCATTGAAAGAGATTTGTTGTATTGTGATGTAATGCTTTTTTGAACTAAAATGTAATTTTTAATTTGTTTGAATAAGATGGTTTTTTGCTCAAATGTTTGAATTAGATTGAAATGACTATAAATGATTATTTAAGATTTGGAGGAAATGAAGTTCTATAATGGAAGTCAAATTATATTAATGTGTGCATCCGGAAAAGTTGAAATTATACTTAAATAATTCTAATCAATTGCTTATCTTCAAAAACATTATATTTGAACAATTATAATCTATTTATGCATATTTGTTTCTCAAAACCTATATAGGTTATATTATGTTGCTTTATTGATTCTTCATGTCAATTGATTAATTAGCCATCTTTGTCTGAAGCGGTACTCATTTTTTTAAAAAAAGGAGAAAACAAAAAGAAAAACAAATGCTAAGTTTAGATTTTTCTGATGGGAATGTAGTTACTTGCATTATCATTTTGCAGTTCTGAATGGTAAAGTCATGCGCAAGGTGGGTGTGGAAGTTGTGGGACTGGGAGCAATTAAACTTACTGGATTCCTTAAGGAGCTGATGTAGCGCAAGGTTGGTATATATTCTGATGCAAGGTATGATTATGAAGCTGCATGACACATGCTGTTAATTGTCATATGCAGGGGGTTTCAAGATTGATTTTTTGGAAACATTTTGATATTGTTAATTGCAGACGATTGCTGGTCTGCTGCAACAAGAAATTCAAAGGGATTATAGTGTTTAATATTATCTTCCGTGCTTAGTATTATAGGGAAATATTTAGAGAGATAATTTTGATATTGGATGTTCATTTCATATATATGAATGTTTATGTAATCTAATGGCTAGCATGTTGATATTATTTTGTTGTTGCTTTTGAGCTGCTACATACATTTCTAAACATGAAAGCTTAAAACTACTGATGTTGCTGCGGTGCATGTTGTGTTTTTAGTTCGAATAAAGTGATAACTTATATTTTTTGTTGGCCGATTTAAAGCGTAGTTCTTTTCTGTTACTATGCTTTATTTTCTATTCAATTACTTAATAATTTAGATGAGTTTATTTTTTCTGAATTGTTGCATCGCGCAACGCGCGGGGGAATTTTGTTCTTGTTAAAATAATGTGTGGACATGTGAGGATATTAGGGGAATAAAATATCTGTCACGCATATGCTCGTACGTGCCGCATGCACATGAAGGGATCGAGGCTTAATTAAGGCTCTTAGCTAGGTTCGTATATATTTATCGAGGCTTAATTAAGGCTCTTAGCTAGGTTCGTGTATATATATGTGTGTGTGTGTGTGTTTGTTGTTTAATTATAATTATAAGAGTCTCCCTTAGTTCCAAGTTGTCAACTTGAAGAATTATATGCTTCATGCACCATTTTAATTTCGTCGTAGACAATGGCGGATCTTGGAGAAAATATTTTTGGAGGGTCAAATGTATACTCATTAACTAATTAATTTTTTTTATGATTATATAACATTTTTAAAATATTATATTATTATTATTTTTAAAAAATCCGAGGTTTGTCATGATTTCTTGGACTTTTGATATTAGGGGTAAAATGATCATAATTTGTTAATTATTCATACAAATGATTTCTTAGACTTTGAATACTACTTGTTCTTAATTTTGCACTGTAGGTATTTAAAAAGAAAATTTAAGATTTTGGAGGGTCAGAATTAATGTTTTGAGGAATGGGAAAAGTTATAGAAAAGTAAAAATTTTACGGAAATTGCAATTAATGAAGAAAAGGGACTAGGGAAAATTGGGAGAAATACCCATAGTTTTCGAAATTATAAGATTCTCTACAAAGTTTTCAAAGATTTGTACTTTAGTCGTGTTTTTGGGTCGCCCCCCGTGTGGCGACATGGGGGCGAAAAAGGGGTATCCTATCAACTTGTTCCGACCTTGATTGAGTCATGTAGGAACAAGGTTCAAGTCTACAGGTCTGTTAGGATGCCTCAGCTGCATACATCACTGCACTTCCACTTGACACCTATCGTTAATGATAAACAGATCTAGACGCGTTCATCTATTCTTTCACAAACGCTTCCTTCCTATGAATCTGGAAGTTCTTCTCAGATACAAGGAAATGATTCAGTTCCAGAGCCAAAGATCGTAGTTCTCGAACAAGCAATCGCGGGAATGCTCTTTGGCCTCGAGGAATTTTCATTCGGTTTAAGGCCTCCTCATCAAATTCTAGACTCCACATTGGAGGCTCACCATCTTGCAGATACCAAATGTTGTTCTTCTCCAATATGAGGGACACAAGTGACAGATAAGGTAGGTCAGTGCTCTTTTTCCCCATTGCAGCTGCTTTGAGCATTGTGTCCACTATCCTCTTGCCCATATTAAAAGGCTTCCTCCGAATCAAACAAGTGAGGATTTGTTTGCCCTCAATGCTCAAGGTTGTGTAGTGCTTCCCATTGTTCACAAAGTTCCTACTGTACAAGTAGTGTAAGACCCTATACTTATGTGGAAGTTGTTTCGATCTACATAGAGCACTATCATCCTTTGTTCTACCACCTTCTAGGAGGATATTGTCCATTTCATCTCCACTGAATGAGGTGTCCTTTGACTGGGGAGCCTTAACATTTAACCACTGTAACAATTCCTTCTCATTAACTTCTATCCTTTGGCCCCTGACACATGAAGAAACTATGCCCCTAGACATTTTGAGATTGGTGTAGAAAACCTTAACAACAGAGTTAGAGTAAGGCAACGACAACTCTAGCAGCCCCCTGAATGGTCTAAGGATCTCAAATAGGCCGAATGGAAAATCTTCTTCAAATGAATCCATCCTAATTGTGCTCATTTTACACAGACTTCGACCAACTAACTTGATATCGTAATCTACAAGCTTTGACTGGTTGAACTCTGTCTTTGCTTCAGGCATGGCATTTGATCGTCGGTTCACTTTCTTCAGCTTCTTATACAACTTGGCCCTCCTCTTATCTTCTCCCCCATTGTCCTCGTCTTCTTGGTTTGTCTCTAATGATCCATGGTCTGATTCACTTGGCTTCCATCCCTTGTCGTCACCACTGGAACTGTCACTCACAACTACCTTTGCTTTCCCCTGTTTCTTCTCCTCTGCCTTTTGCTTTTTTTGTCTACCAGAGGAATCCGATAATGAATCCCCGTCAACCTCCGTCTGCCCCTTTCTCTTCTTCGACACAGTGGCAGCGGCGTTCCTCTTCTCAGCATGTTTTCTCTTCTTCGCCTCCTTCGCATCATTGTCACGCTTCCACCTCGCATTTTCTTCGTACTCATCATAAACCCCTTTGGACTTGTACTTGGACCCCCCATCCCGACCACACCGTCGGATTGTAGACATGTGCGTCCTGTACTTGGAGACATCCTCCATTGTGATTCCCAATTCTTTCAATCGATCATTTGTCATTTTCACCCTGGCCATTTTGTTAGGAAAACAGGTAGATACTGGAAAATTTCTAGGGTTTTGAAGGAGTTTCAATTGTTCGCTTACTCAAAAAAGACTTCAAATGTGCAGTTGATTGGGTTTGATGATCGTAGGTATTATGGCTACTCTGCAAAAAACAAAGCAAGTGGATGACGGTTTTCAATATAAGTGGACGTGCATTCAAACTTCCTATCATATGCTAACACATGTTTTATGCCCCTATTTAATTTTTTAAATAATGTCTATGAGAGGGAACCGTTTGACTTCCTGGTTCAAAGCGAAACGTTCGAACCACAACATTAAGTTCGAACTTTAACATGTGCAGTCTCTAAGTTATGGAATACAACATTGTTTATTTGGACGTTCGAACGTAATCGTAAAGTTCGAACTCATTTTCTGACAGAGCGACATATCAGCAGAGGCAAAGTGAAAATAACTGTTGGCACCACAAAATTGTAATAATCCTGGAAACATAAATTAAATGAAGCAGAGACAAGACTGAAAGGTAACCTTATATTTATATTCAAAAACACCATCCACTAACATTGTGGTACACTTTACATTTGCTAACCCATGACAACTACAGAGGCATATCAGCTAAAGTGACATACACCCACAAGGGACCTATATCATGGCATATATACAGATGACAGGGAGACAAAAAATTATCCTACATGTACAGAGGGAAGACCAAACTTTATCCCATGTTCAATAAACCAAATTTCCCACTATGAACATGGTCCAAAGTTTGGTTTTCTACACAAAAGGCAGAGTTCAGTCCAAAATATAGTGACAGAACTCGATTAACCCTGCCCATCCACCAAAATACAATGTTAACATTACATAGTACCCTCTATTGTTTAAGCAGGCTACGGATCCACGAGGGCTTAAACATTGGAGGGATTTTTGCAAACACATTCAACAGTTTCTCACTGGCAAGTATCTTGATATGAGCCTGGTTCCTCTCATCTCATGTTAGATCTTCAACCTCTAGCAGGTCCATGAAAAGATCATCACCCTTTGCATCAATATCAGCTTGCCTTTGTTGAGTAGACATGTGATTGCAAAGTTTGTCGAACACACCGACTATTGTCTTGTCCAAAGAGGTAACTGTGTCCCTCAATGCATCGGCCATGACTTCAGAGTGGATCAAACGTCTCTTCTTCCGTCGACCGGTAGATGGTTTAGCTCCATTAAATGCAGTTGCTGGAGTTGTATTGATTGGTTGTGTGAATACAGATTCAGCGGTAACATGATGAGGTGTTTCGGGAAGTTCCTCGTCCTCTACATTAACCTCATCCTCCATTCCGACAGGAGAGTTCACATCCTCTTCGACAGCCTTGTCCTTACCCTATACCATGCTAAGGGCCTCAAAGTTTGGAAAAGGCTTAGTGCGAAATTGTGTCGCCCTTGAATGAACCTGTGAATTCACCTTATATGTGAGAAAAAGGCGGATAAATTAAATGAAATTGTAAGTAAAGTGGCTAAGGTAGGAGTGAGGAATGCAATAAAATACCTTTATATACTCATCTCACACCTCTTTGTCAGTTGTGACACATTTTGTGTCAGGATCCCAACCAAAGCCTGATGTATTGGTCTCATAGACCATGTCGTGATCCACTTGCCACAATTTCTTCAGTGTCTTAATTCTGGATGTTATATGAGGACATGCCTTGATCCCACATCCGGGAAGCTTTTGTTCCATCATAGACTGCAACGCATTGGCAAATCCCGACTTGAAGCCGTTATCATCGATGAACTTGTGGTCAACCTCCTGACTGACAAGACAGTCAACTAAAACCTTGTCCTCCTCAGGCGTCCACATTTTTTGTTTCCCCTTTCCTGCTTGATCATTCTGCTCCATCTATAAAACTCACAAGTAAACCACAAAGTGTATTATTTTGCATTAGGTGCAACATAAATATGTACTAATTATCACGCACACATTGCACCAAGTGTAACACAATTTGTTTCATTTAAGTCACAACTGAAATTGGTGTTCATAGTAAGCCAACCAAACGAAATACAACATAGTCTAATGATTAACAATATTATACAACATCATCAATTATCACTAGGTGTCACAAAGGCAGCAAACATGTCATTTGCAACACTCTCCCTAAAATTATTCCACAAGTCACTAGTTTCCATTGGAATCGTAGGGGTGTTTTCGATAGTGGGAGGTCCAACGTCAAATGACTCAAGCTGCTCATCAAGAGGATCTTGAACTGATTCATGATGAATCAGATTATGGAAAAAGACAACTTACGAGGATGTATCTTTTTTGGATCTTTACTGGGTAATAAGATGCACTTCGGAGGATTGCCCAACGTAACTTGGGTATGCCAAAGCACCTTTCTATGACATTACGGGCAACCGAATGTCGCATATTGAAGCACTCGTGCGGAGTTTGCGGTTGGCTTCCATGTCTCCACTCATTAAGGTGGTATCTTTGGCCTCTGTAAGGAGTCAAAAAACCCTGGCAATTTGCGTACCCCGCATCAACCAAGTAGTAGTTCCCTGTGGCAACAAACGACCTCACGTGA
Organism: Acacia melanoxylon; assembly: GCA_019022615.1. Lineage (NCBI taxonomy): Eukaryota > Viridiplantae > Streptophyta > Magnoliopsida > Fabales > Fabaceae > Acacia > Acacia melanoxylon. The sequence goes on from JAFJYJ010000011.1 coordinate 8,176,213, forward strand.
TTCTGTTTCTTTTATAACTGAACAGGGAAATATATATACTTAATAGTGCACCAACTATAACATGTATACCTTGTAGTACTCGTAGACCATGTTGTCTTCGTAGAGCATCTCACAACACCCTCCCATCCACAGCTGACTTTTCCCATCTAGGCAAGACGTATATGAATTGACCATCCGGAGAACATACACCCAAAACATTGGTTGTTACCTCTCCCTTCCTATTTTTGTACCTCCTATTTTTCTCTGCAGGGACTTGTACGCGTATATGCGTCCCATCTAATGCACCAAGGCACCCCTGCAAACATAAGCACTTATTAAAGCATGTAGTGAAACCATAATTTGTTGAACAATTCAGAATTTAACATGTCAAAAAAACACATGCTACATACCTTAAACCACCTGCATCGATTATCATTTGAGTCCTCCGGCATAGGCTTTGGTTTCTTAAGAAGCAATGATTGCAATCTGATGGTAGCATTCAACACAAGCTTAAAGTATCTACTAATCGTTTCACCCGACCTTCCAAACTCAAATTGGATTACTCTGTTCTTGACATGATGGCCTAGGATGTGAAGGAACATAGCCACTTGCTCGTCAACTAGCATATGTTTAGCTGGTTTCAATCCACTAATTGTGTCTAACATGTGACACAATTTATCAAACGTTGCCCGATACATGTGTACTTGTCCCAAGGATTATGGGCAGGCTGAACCTCGGCAAAAATCTAGTTGTTAGCTAGAAAGGTTTTAAACTTCCTCCACCGATCAGCACAATAAGACAATGTCTTGTCTTTCAACTTTTGACAGTCAAGGACAATGTATGTAAGCGGGATAGTGTCCCAAATAGGATCATTTATTGTGCAAAGGTCCACTTTTTTCCACTCATCTGTCAAGATGATAACCTTGCTGCGTGCTAGATAGCCGACAAAACTATTATATTTGTTTTTATTAGGACCGAAAGGTTCCAACTTTTTATCAAACTGAATCTCGAGCTTTGACCCAAAAGTCCGACTTAGGGATACATCCATCATTCGTGTGCCACTTCTACCACGGCGTGCACGGTGGTTACGAGGCTCATTGTGAGATGAAGAAGGTTCATTCTCGACTCACTGCGATGGCGGCGTTCCCGGGAATAGGACTAGAATCGTTTTCACCATAGTTCATTTTCGAGACGGGAAAGAGGAATGTACGAGCAAATGAGAGAGTAACGAGGCTAATGGTACATGGGCGAGGAGAGAGGTAATGTGGGGAAGGGTTTCACAACGTTGACGAGAGGTTCTTCGGTGAGAGTAATGAAGGTTTCCGCGAAGAAAAATAAATTTGGCGCTTTATTTTTAAGAGGATACGAGAAAAAAGTCGATCTTAATATATAACACTTAAGACCGTTATATTAAACTGCGGTCTTAAAAGTAATTAATTATTTGTTTGATTTTCTTCAATATTTTTGTAAAAATACATTTTAAGTCTAGTCTTAAAATATTTAACTTTAAGACCGAACAAATAATAAGACGGTCTTAAAAGTTAACCTTTAAGATAGGTCTTTATAAAACTCGAGTCTTAAAATTAATTAATTTTTTGTTTAATTTTTTTCTATATTTTGTGCGGCCTCATTTTATGTCTCGGGTCTTAAAAGAATACCTTTTAAGACCTATTTATTAAATATGCGGTCTTAAAACTTTTATACCTTTATATTTAAATTTTTCCTTATTATTTTGGACCGCATGAGAAAATAAAAGTCAAAATTATTTATGAGATTTCTCTATAAAGTAATTGATATTCCAAATTTTTTAATAACATTTTTAAGACCGGTTGTTTTTTAAACCGGTCGGAATAATATATTTAAGACCTATGAAAAAACGATCCAGTCCAAGAAGTTCTTTATATTTACAAAACTGTCACCGATCATACCTTTAAGACCGGGGCATCGATACTCCGGTCTAAATGAGGCGGTCTTAAAACCCTTTTTTGCACTAGTGAAACAAGGATTAACTCTATGTCCATAATGCAAGTCATGATGCATGAGCTTTCTCTCTACAATTCACTACTTATTAGGTGGTTCCAATTACAAAAAATGAAAAATCAATTTTGATATGTTGTGAGCATGATGCAAAATTAATGAAAAAAATTAATGTATTTTGATGCTGTTATTGAGAATATTTATTATCTGTATGTGACATATATGTTCTTTTTAACCAAAAAAAAAAAAGTGAGATGAATTAGGTCTTGATGGCTCATTAGGGTTAGAGCATGTCTTCAGACTCATAGAGCTCTTATAGAAGTACTTATTTATTGCCTACTAACAAAGCACTCACATTACTAGCTAGATTTGAACACACTTGTAGTTATAAAACAATTCTTACCGATTGGACAAATTTAGATTGATTATCACATGTTTTAGTTTGTGTGGAAAACAAAAAAAGTCACGGGAATGTGGAGGAACAAAACAATTAGGACCCGTTTGTTACCGCGAAAGCACGGGATGGAAAGGGAAGATCAGAGAGTCCCATTGCAAAAAACCTGTTTGCTTGGCCCATCTTCCATCGTCTAACATTCCCACGTCTGTGAATCTTCCATCATCCACTGGAAAGTGCTTTCCATCTGAAATAGGCGGGAAGATCCAAATGTTCCTAGGAGAGTGAAAAGTCGGACAAAAAAGCCCCCTTAAAAACACTGCTGCTTCTGTCTCCACCTTCGATTGTCTTCACAACTGCAATTTTGACGAAGACTCTTCACCACCGCAATTTTGACGAAGAAAGGCGGAGACGATATTGACGGAAAACGATCGAAGTTGGTAATACTTCCAATGAGTATTTCTCGTCGCTCTTATCGTCTTCAGAGACGATATTGACGGAGAGAACGATCGAAGTTGGTAATACTTCCGGTAAGTATTTCTCGTCGCTCTTATCGTCTTCGCCTTCGATTGTCTTCAGTCTCTGTCAAAATTGCAGTTGTAAAGAAGAAGAAGAACTAGGGAGAAAGTTGTTTATCTTGTATGTTTTGAGTTAGATGTAATGAGCCAGTATAGTATCGTCTATGGTTTTTGTTGTTATGACTATTTCTTGTTTTCGATATAGTTCACATCTTTGTGATGGGAGTTCGAACTTTGTTGTTTGGTTTGAACTTCAACTTCTGTGTTTTTCTGTCTGATATGGTTCACATATTGTGATGGGAGTTCGAACTTTGTTGTTTGGTTCGAACTTCTACTTCTGTGTTTTTCTGTCATTTTTTTTTTGTTTTTTAATTTAGGGGCAATGGGAATTTCACCTAATCTTCCCACTTAACCAACATCCAATTCTTCATACCAAATATTTCATCTTCCCTCAACTAACTTCCATTCCCTTGTATACCAAACAGCTCACATTTTTTAAGTTCCCTCCTAATCTTCCTTTCCTTTCCTTTCCTTTCCATTCCTTTCCTTTCCTTCCTCAAATATTCCGTGTAACAAACGGGGCCTTAGTAATTGAGGGTAGGTAGGACATTAAATAGCCGCATGTAAAATTGAGTAGCGATGCGGATAAAAAAAAAGCAAGGGTTAAGGAGCAAATTTACCAACCAACTATTAGGCCAGGAGCGTTGGGCACAAAAAAGTTTTAATGGGACCAAAACTACCAACAAACAATTGACTTTCTTAAATCATCACAACACCGTCAGATGGCAAGCAACTTTCGTTTAAAATGAATGCCAAGTTGGATTTGACTTCCACCTCAATGCCCAGGTGGCTTTTTTGTTGTAGGTGAAGAATCCCCAATTTGCATCAAGCACAGACAAAACAAGGAAATAAGCCTAAGCTTTTCACTTTTGACTTTGACACAGAAAACACCCAAATTGAACCGAGAGCGTGCGGCAGAGAAGGCGACAACAAAGAACCACACAAACTCAGGGAAACCCAACGGAGAAGGCGATCTGCAAACGTGGTTCTTGTCGAACGTTCCTATGGGAGATGGAGATATTTTAGATGGAGTCCCATGAATTCGACAACCTATCCGATGGGAATTTACTAGAAAGCATCAGCTTCGACGACATCTTTGTCGGTATCAACAACGAAGATGTCTTACCGGATCTGGAAATGGACCTCAAGATCTTTGCCGACTTCTCCCTTAGCGCCGATGAGGACTCAGACATGGCCACGCCATCAGTCTCAGTGGAAAACGTCAATAATAAAGTTGATTAGAATATAAGGACGACGTCGACGAAGAAAGAAGAGGAAGATAAAGCGTCCTCGAATTCCGGAGAGGAGATAGTGAGCAAAAGGGATGAATCCGTGGGGTTAAGCCGTCTCAGAAGCAAGGTGACAAGGGAAGAAAATCATCAGTCGAGTCAAAGAATTCTCAAGGCAAGAGAAAAGTGAAGGTAATTAACTGATTAATAAACTAGATAATTCAGTAACTAGCACCTTTGTTAGGTTTCGATGAAGCTCATGTGCTAGCCGAACTAGTCTGAAGGTCTGTCTCGTTGTCTCATTCATTAGTTACTGATCGCGCTTTTACAAAGTGGATGTGTTAGTTTCAAAAGTGTTCACGGGTGCGACAACCAAAACCCTTAGCGCCACCTGGACATTGAGCTGAAGTCAAATCCTACGTGGCACTCAATTTTAACGGAAGTTACATGCCATCTGACGGTATTGTGATTGTTTTACAAATTCAATTGTTTGTTGGTAGTTTTGGACCCATTAAAACTTTTTTGTGCCCAACGCTCCTGGCCTAATAGTTGGTTGGTAAATTTGCTCCTTAACCCAAAAAACAATTACTCCCTCCTGGTTTCTGAGAGTTAACTTTTTAAATATATTAAGAAAATTAATTAAATTAATTTAAAATTTTTATATTTATCATTTTTTTTAAATTATTTTACATAACTTATAAACTATTATATAATCTAATAATGTAAAACATATGATATAATTAAGTAATTTATTTAGTTTCTTTAATTTCTAAAAAAAAAAATCCACTCTTTTTTATACAGCTTAACGAGGGAGTAATAAATAGAGCAAAGGGGGTACAGCTCAGGTTTTAGAGCCTAATGAGGGAGTAATAAATAGTGCAAAGGGGGTTTGACTCTTTGGCAATCATTGTGTCATTGTTTTTGGGATTTGGCTACGATTAAAACCTCTTATCATCATCTTCTCATCTTTTTTCATCTTAGTCGTTGGATTGAAATGCGGACGGTTAAGATTTAATATTTTATAAAAAAAAATATTTTTATATTAAAAAATATTAAATTATTAAAAAATATAAAAATAATATTTTTATAAAATATTAAATACGAACGGTTAAGATTTCAATACAACTAAATTTGAAATGAGGAAGAGGATGGGAAGGAAGTGGAGCGTAGTTAACCTCTTGTTTTTCGGAAGAGGATTCTCTCATTAGCAAACTTTCTCCTCATCTCTCATCATCCAATTCAAACCATTGATTTGACTTAATGATGTTGTTGGTGTGGGCAGTTATATCAAATGTATGGTCGGATTTAAAGCTAGATGCGGACAATGAGAAACGCCAATGAGAGGATCAGACCCTTGTTTTTCAGACTATGTACGAGTATGATTGAAGATGGCTTGCAGCTCACAATCCAACTGGACTCGACACGTTGTATAGTTCACAGTAAGCCAACCATATAAAAACTCAATACAAAACCAAGTTCCAAAAATATCAACAAAAAGAGTAAACGTGTGTTTGAATTAGTATTTTAAAACTATGTTTATGTAAGTTAAGATAAAAATATTCTTATATATACTTACTTTCACAAATCACTTTAAAAAAGTAGCTTATATTTCTAATCTAAATAAACACTAAAGTAATTAAGAAAAATAAGATAAGCTAGTATGAGGGCCTGTTTGGCAACTCTCAAAACCTAGGTTTTGTTATAAGTTTACCAAACACCACATTTTTTTCCAAAAATCATTTTGCACTCAAAACCTAGGTTTTGGCCTCAAAACCTAGATTTTCTCAAATGCAACTTTTTTTCGCTTTCCGCTTTCTCTGCCAAGCTTGTGGGCCCCACCATCATTGAAAAACCCCAAAATACCCTGCAATGTTCCTCTCTCTCTTCTCATCTTCATCGTTTCTTTGCTTTTCTCTGGTGTGTTCTCGTCTTGTTCCCACATAAGACCCAAACTCCTGCAAGCTCCAAAAACAATTCCAAAAATCGGCTCATTTCAGCTCAACCGGTGCCATATTCGTTTCTAGAGAAATAGCTAAAAAATTCCTGTGAAGTTGTCTCAAGAAAGTTATCGAATTCTGACGCTGATGGTGCACTTGTGGAATTACTAAGATCGCGGCATCCGCCTCCCCATCTCGCTCATACTCCTCTAAAATTGAATCAGTCTATAGAAAGATTTTTTTTTTTTGGGGGTTAAAAATCACGAAAGACGCAGAAATGAATGGTGGATACTTTTTGAATGTTTAATTTCTATCTCCTCGAGTAACGAACCAACTGTGTTTTTTTTTTTTCCATTTTTCTAACAATTTTATATATTTTTTGGTATTTATTATTGAATATAATATTTAAAATATCACTTTATCTTTTTAAATGTAATTATACAAAAAGCTAATGTCCTTTTTGGTAAATTTGATCCCCAAAAAGCTATTCGATAAAAACATCCAAACACTATCATTTTTTTTCCAAAATCATTCTCCAAAAATCATTCTCCAAAAGCTATTATCCAAAATCTAGGTTTTACGTAAATGGTGAAAATCATTTTCCAAAAGCAACTCCCAAAGGGCGAATCTTGCTGGTGTATAAAGATGATTTATGATTATTATATTATTTGATCTGTGGAGTCTTCAGTACTACTTAAATCACCTGATTAATTTTTTTATCAGAAATTTTTTTAAAAAAGATTTTAAAAAGAAGAGTCTGAGGAGCATGTGCAATTAATGGGGATGTATGAGAAAGGGCATACAAAAATTGCTGCTACTTGACCAAGCCCTGTGGCTCCCAACCCTACCTCCTTCCTTAATTAATTTCTAACTTCCACAATCCTTCTAACTAATGGTAGAGCCAAGAATTTTAGTGACAAGGGAAAATAAAAAATATTATATCATAAATAAAAGTACTTGAAATACAACAAAGATTTAATATACAAAAATAATTAAAAGAAATCTATCACATAATAGTCTCACTTGTATTTGGTTTGAGCGGCCTTAATCCACCAAGAATAGACTATGTATATTCCAACAAATTACTCCCTCCGATCTATAAGATAAGACATAGTTTTCATATTTGTTAACAATAATCAAGGAAGATGGTGAATAAAAAAATTAGGGAAGATGATGACTAGGGTATTTTAAAAAATACATGTCAAATTAACTTACTCCACCAATTTTCTTAATCTATCTAAATTATATAAATATGTCTTATATTTAGAACCGGAGGAATATTAACTAGATTTTTAAAATACAAATGATGAAATACAATAGAATCAAACAAGCTTAGCTTATTAAGCTTGTATATACATATAAATATCTCCTTATATTTTGTTAACGTACGACAATTTCAAACTCAAAAGTTAAAGACCAACGCAAACGATGATACAAAATACTATATATTGAGATCAAAAGATAAGCAAGTTATACATAATTAATAAGTTTCTCTTACGCATGAGTTTCTTTGTGTGTAGTCGAAATATTAAAATAAGCCGCAAGTAAAGAAATAATATATAAATCGTTGAATCATGATTTATATAGCACTATTAATTATTATATTTCACTTAGGCAACTAATAAAATTAGGGATAAATACCAATTTTGCCACGGAAGTTTTGGTTTTAGAGCACCCAACATCCAGAAGTTTTTTTGGTATTATTTTTGCCCTGAAAGTTTATAAACGTAGCAATCTTACCCATCGGTTGATCTTGATCATTGGATTGATCATTTTTGCCTAAGTTTACAAAAATTTGCTCTTAAAAAAAACTTTAGGGAAAATTTGCTCCTATAAAAACTTGGGGCATATTGATGACTTCTCATTTTTAATAAATTTAAGATATATTTTTATATATTTGAGAAGTCATTATTACTAATTTAAAGAGATTTTATTAGATATTTAGATAAGATATCAATGTGGTACATTACTTGAGGAATTTTATTGTAAATATCTTAATTTTAATTAAATAGAAATATTTAGGTGTGTTAAGGTTTTAAGTATTATTTTTATTATATAATTTCCATTTGTTTTTTTTTTTTTTCATTTTGACCAGGAGAGATGAAACGAGATTGATTCATGTAATTGAAGGACATTCTGAATAGACAAATGGGCCCCACAAGAGAATAGGCATTATTGATCAAACAATTAGAAGACCAAACAAAAACGCCACCGTTTGGGCCCACGATTGGAATCAATTTGAAGACCTAATCTAAAAGCTACTAAGACGGACAGTGGGATAAAAAGAGAGTACAGAGGCGGCATTTTGGATTGACGACTTGAGCAAGAGAGAAGAGAGCAGAGCGCAGCGGCAACCTTCACGCTCTCATCACTCCACCGTCACTTCTCCGTCGCCGGCGGTCTCCACCGTCACCTCCATCGTCGCCGGCGACCTCCACAACCTAACCACCACCCTTTTTAGCAGACAAATCAGAACGCATCAGAGGAGCAGTGGCGAGCACGCGAATTTGGGAGCCTTCATGGAAAGAGGAGGGCTGCTCATCATCTTCATTCTTCATGGCTAGACTAAAAGAGCTCGTTTATTCTTAATTTTACTGTCTTACTTCGATTGGCATGATGGTTTTGAATTTCGATTCTGTTGTTGCTGTGCTGTTCTGAATTTGTGTTAAAGCCATGTTTGGCTAACTTTTCATGTGCAACCTAGAGGAACTTTGAACTTATAGGTGTGGATTAGACTTTGTTTTTATTATTTAGTTATAATTAATATTAATTTTGTTATTCTAATCTTGTTTAGCTTTATCTATTTAGTGTCGATCATCATTTTGAATATGAATTTGAGAATTGGATTTACTTGACGAAGGAGATTTTAATTAAGCTCTTAGATTAAGTAATATGGGATTAAATTACGATTTAATTTGCGATTAGGATAGACGTATTCCTAATAGCGTATAATTGTAGAGAGTATGTTGAGATTTATTGCTTTTCTTGAGTAATTATGTTAGGCATAACTAATTTTACTCAAAAGATGGTTGTAAGTGAACAAATTGCACTTATATATTTATTTATACTCGAGATTAACAAAATTGATATTAAGGTTAATTAAATTAGTAAAAACAAGGTTTATGAAACTAATAAGGGATTAGTGACTCTGGGTTGCTCATTTTATTATTTGTGGTAGTTTGCTTATTTTGATTTGATTTGATTTTCATTTAATTAAATTCAATTGAGTTTGCTCAACTTAATCGAAAGTGTAAAATTAATGTTTAACCGAATTTTGTGATACCAAGTCCTCGTGGGAACGATACTTTTCTTATCACTTTATTACTTGGTATGGCGTATACTTGCGGAGTTTATAGGCTTAAAGTTTTCCCCTATCAAGTTTTTATATTTGCTCCTTTTTTAAACTTCCGCGCAAAAATGATACAAAACAAACTTTTTAACGCCTCCTAACCAATACTTCCATGGCAAAAATGGTATTTAACCCAATAAAATTACAATATAGCAGTGTCAATCTGAGATTTGAATTCGATATTATGTTGAGTTTTTATTTTCCTTATAACTATCAATCTAAACACATATGCACACAACTATATCAATGAGAATCAGTGGCGAAGCGAGGAATTATAATTAGGGGGCGAAAATTATAAAATAGAATTCAGGTATTCATAAAATTACATTTAAACCCTATAAACATTTCAAGCTTTTCCCTTTAGTTCCTCCACAAAACTTTCAGTGGGGATGAAAGGAAAAAAAAAATGCAAATTTTGTAGGCGGAAAGGGAAAATAATGCGTCATAGTTATCTTTAATTTCCTGTAATTGATATAGAAAATGAAGATGAACTTTCAATGTAATAAGCACGTATTGTAATTCCTCCGAGTTTACATGTCCAACGTGAATTTCTCCAAATCAACATGGTTATCTGCTCACAATGGGCATGCTCTTTGTTTCGCATGACTTTCACCCTGAATTCATAACTTATACCAAATGCTTTCCCAGGAACAATATTCAAACTTTGATTAATCTCTTCAAATGCATCAATTCATCAAATCCATTACTTCAATGTAATAGTATCTGATTTCTGTCAAAAAGGTTTCCCTTTTCTTACTCTCATAACTCTCTCCTTCATGCACACAAACGTAGTCCCGTTCAATTCGTATACTCTGTGTAGTTCTTTGACTGCCTCGTCTAGAACTAAAGATATTACGTTTGGAAAACAGATTCATGCTGTTGGAGGAAAATCAGGTTGGTTATCCAATGTTTTTGTGGGTTCTGCTCTCATTGATTTGTACTCAAAATTCTCAAATGTAAAAGATGCACCCTTGTGTTCAATGAAATTCCTCAGAAGAATACTATTTGTGTCAATAATGCACTTTTGGCTGGTTATGGTGAGGCTGGACTATGGGTCCAAGAACTTGAAATGATTACAAAAATGGTAATGTGGAAATTGCAATGTGATCACTTTACATTATCAGCTGCTTTACGTGCATGCGCTGGATTATCTGCAATTGAAATGGGTAGACAAGTACATAGTTTTTTGCTTCGTGCAGTGCAAAACACAGAGAGCATGAAGTGGCCACAAAATGGTTCATCACACACTACACATACAGATACATCGGAGAAAATGAGCGGTCATCTGTTGTGTATGGTTCAGCAAGTGAAGAAAATAATGAAGTCTCGTTTATATATATATTTTTCAAAAAAATTACTGTTGATGAGAATGATGTTACATTTGAGCATGAGACCTCTGCAAAAGAAGGTGAAGACGCTTGCTACAAGATCAGTTCATTGTCGACTGATATTACATTTCTCCTTATCTTTTTTTTTTAAAAAAATATAGGGGGCCACCTCTAGTCCCCCTCTAAATCCGCCCCTCCTTCTAACCTAATTCATTATATTTTTGTCTGAGCCAATGCCTTTTTCTCCTCTCACTAAGTGTCTTTTTAAAGAAGACAGTCATGCATATTCAAGACACTATTAGAAATTAAATATAGACACACCTCTTAATAGGAATCAAAGCTTTTGTTTTTACTTACTTTTAGTGCTACTATACTACCTACGTACCACTATTAAGGATACTTCCATTATTACTCCCTTTGGTTTAACGCACACATGCATAAAACAACTTATTCATGATGATCCTGAAAAAATTATTAAAAATGGTTATTCTCTTAATTTTGTTGCAAATTGATTTATTTTTCTATAATACTCTTGTTATAACGTTTAAACATCTTTCTGGTGAACACAGTGCATGTTGAATCAAAGATACGATTTTGCATTCACCTTCAACCCCGAGCCATGACAGAAATCCTCAAGGCACCTCCTAACCACTTGAGCCTGCTGAATTGAAGCACCCACAAATAAAATAACATCATCAGCAAAAAAATAGGTGAAAAATAAGAGGGCCTTTTCTTACAAAGTTTAATAGGGCGCCACAAACTTTTATCCATACGCTCATGAATCATATGTGCTAACCGTTCGATACATATAACAAATAAATAGGGGGAAGGAGGATCCCCTTACCTTAGCCCCCGCGACGGGGAAACCAACCAGCCTTTTCCCCATTCCAAAGCAACTCCATGGTAGGCGAAGAAACACAACTCATGATAAGGTCAACAAAATGTGTAGGAAAATACAAGTCTACAATACAGGAATAAACAAAGCCCCAGTTAATCCTATAAAAGCCTTAGATCAATCTTGATTGCCATGTACCCCTTTTTGCCTTGCATCTGTCTCATAGAATGAATGACTTCCAGTTCTATTTCCAAATGAAATGATATGAATTTTTTTTAAAAAAAAACCCACAACTTAATTAATTAGCTCCGGACAATTAATTAAAGGGGTTTCTTTAAGCAAAGGTAGTCTATTTTACTAGTGAAGGCCGGCTTCAACGGTGCTTATTAATTGTTGCATTAACCCCCACAACTTTGTCGCTCATTTAATTTCCCCCTCATCGCAAACAATCCAAATCCTAGTTCCTCATCAAATCAAATTAAACTTCCATTCCACCAATAATTTATATAAAATAAAGTATACTACTCCCTCCCCCTCCCGTCTTGACATATTTGAGGAGTTAACATCATCTTAAATATAAGTTTATAAAATATAAATTCAGTTTTGTAAAATAAAACTGGAGCGATTGGGGTACGTACAAACAAGATGATGATTAAAAAGCAGAGGGGTTAAAGGGAACACAACACATGGGCATGCAGCAAAGGAAACCTTAATAATGCCAACACTTGTATTCGATCACATGGATGGTTTTAGTTTATACCAAAATTAATGAATCATAGACTTGTGAGCACTCTTCCTTCATTCATTATTTTTGACAAAGCACTGCACTTTGTGTTGTTGGAGTCTGAGAAGACCCATGACAGGAAACACCAGCACAACACGTAGCCAATTATTATTATATTCCTGATCATGATTAATTAATTAATTACAAATTAAAATGATGTGGTGACACATGTGAGGGAATTAGGGGAATAAAATTATCTGTAACGCATATGCTCGTACGTGCTGCATGCAGGACATGAAGGGATCGAGGCTTAATTAAAGCTCTTAGCTAGCTTCGTATATATATGTGTTGGCTGTTTAATTATAATTATAAGTGTCTCCCTTAGTTTCCAAGTTGTCAACTTGAAGAATTATATGCTTTATGCACCATTTTCGTCGGAGACATGCATGTGCTCTCATCAATCGCTTGTTTCTCTCAATATTCCATCGGTTGGTACTGTGCATGCGCAATTGCCTCCCATTTTTCGCAATTTACGCCTCCTTACTTCAATAATATGTTGTAAAACTTAATCTTTCAATTCCTAGTTTTGACTTAATTGGGTATAACTTAGCCTTCAAACTTATTTTAATTATTAGAGTAAGGGTTTCAATTCCCTTCTCGAGGTTTAGAGCGTGCTTTCAAACTTTTACTTAATTTAATTTAGTCTATATATATTTTTTGACTTAGTTGAAACTTGAAGCCCAACCCTTAAATTTTAACTCATTACAACTTAGTCCTTATAGTTTTAATAATTTAAAATTTTAGTACCTAAACTTCATAAAATATATTGCTTCTTGTTTTTAATGTAAGAACTAAATAACTAATTTATGGATATTTAGGAAATTACTTAACTTTTTTTTGTAACAATGAGTGTTTGCTTCCTATCCCTTTAATTATTATTTATATTCAAGGCCCCAGTAAACTATTGTCTAATTCCTATATATTTAGGACTGTTGAGTATAATTTGATTTCCTAATATATTGGGACTAATATTTTAAGAGTTTAAGCTATAAAAATTGTGTTGCTTAAAGTCAAAGTTCAAATATTAAGTTACTTACAAGCATTGTTGTCAAACTCGCGAATTGACACTCCGAGTTTACCGTTTTTACGTTTCTACCTTACTAAATTGAGTCGAGTCTCTAGTAAACTTGTGTCAACTGTAAACTCAATTAAATTCACGAGTTTACACACCGAGTTTACCATTTTTACGTTTCTAGCTTACAAAATAGAATTAATTTTTTCAATTTTGTCATCCTCAACGGCTTTACATATGAATTTTATAGGAATTTATTAATTAAATATAATAAATTATAAATGTTGATATATTTAATTTCAATTATTTCGATTTAAAATATATTTAAATCAAATTGTTGTCATTTTTTATATTTTAATTATTTAATTATACACTGTTAATATCTATTTTATGATAAAAGTAAACTCTTACAAATTTATGATTCGAGTCCACGATACGAGTTTACGTCATTGTCACGAGTTTACTTAAACTCGTGAGTTTGACAATCTTACTTACAAGAGTTAAAATTATAGAGATTAAATTACATTATATTAAGTCAAAGTTTGGAAACTGAGTCAATCACTCCGACCTAAAAAGACAGCAAGATTATTTTTTATTCAATGTAGTATATTCTTATATTTATGACATCCTTTATTGAACCTAAGTAACTATTTGTTCAAGTTAACAAGAGTGCAGACCCAAATTGAAAGATCCACGTTAAAAGTAGACAATTAAATAATTTTTCAGTGAAATTTAATTATTATAGGAACAGATGGTTACGGCGCGCCCGTGAGAAGTTGTCCAAAGTGGATACCTCTGATTCCAAATATAATATTTTGTTAAGTCTTTTACAAAGAGATTAAGAAAGCTGTATAAATTATTTAATTATAACATATGTTATGTAACACCCCTACCGGTCTCGCCCTTTACAGGTGGCGGGTAGTGTGATTCTAACAACCCATCTGGATCTTCTTTGTTTGGCATATGCGGAAGCGTTCTTAAACACATACTCAAAATTAGACACCCGGCCCTATATTATTCGTACAGAAGCGTCAACATTCTTCAGGGCCGTCATCATAGCTATCAAGGTGTCTTTGCTCTCTGCTCTGTTCACTCTTTCTACAGCAACTTCAAGCACTCCCTTCAGTGTGCCGTCTTCAAGTGACACTCCATTCTGTAGTCTGGTGTAACACTTCTCTATCGTGCTCACCTGCCTAATGGTTGGTTGTGGGGGGTGAGATTCTGGGGAATCTCAGTAGCAAACATTACCGAACAATGCATGTAAGATAAATGTCAGTGTATGATATGATTGCCTTACATAGGCTCATGTTAACATAATGACATTTCTGCATGCTTCAATGCTTCATACAATATACTCATGGCCATAGCATAAATAGAAACAGAGCTTCAACCATTCAAATATGTTAAACTAGCAAGTAAAGCAATCATGCATATTAACACACAAGCAGGTAAATCAATACACGCGAGTAAGGTAAGTCCACTACCTTAGACTGTGTCCTCCGGTTGTACCTTTTCTTCCAACCACCTGAAGTTGCTTGAAGCATCTCTCATTCTTTTCTTTCTTTCTTTCTCGACTTCTCATGGCCCTAAACACGTATTCATATTATTAGAGCCATGGAAATAAATACCTAATAGGCTATCTTAGCCTCATAGGCTTTCTTACACCCTTGGAGCTCATTCTTATTACCTTTGGCCATTTCTTTCTTAATTTTCGAGGTAGCTAAAAGCTGTTAACATTTTGGCCAAACTTGAAAAATCATAATTAATTCTACAGGACTCCGATTGGGGTGGTTCAAATTTCTATATGTCACTAATTAAGTCTAGTTTCATGGACAAATAATCATTAGACTTATTTCTTTCTGTGTCATTCCCAGTTTTTCATTCTTTCTTTGTTGTCCAGAAAAAGGTTCCAGTTTAATAGCTCATTTTCAAAAATTCATTTCTCTCTGGATATAACTCTGAATAAGGCTTGTGACCTATCAACTTAAACCGTGTTGTGTCTTCTCTATTTATGGAAGATTTCACAGCAAAAATCGATCATTTACTATTTCAAAATTGAACACCAAAATTACTGTTCATTTCTGAAACTCACAGTTTTTCTTTCAAACTTCGGAAATTCATAATTCTCATTGTACACATCGGATTGGGGTGTTCTTTGGCTCATAATAACTATTATGATGTGTACTAAATCTTCACAAAGTTTCAGGGTCAAAAGAGTTCATTTACCCTGGTTTTACTTCACTTGAAAATCACTGTTTCAGCAGCAAAGTTCATTTTCAGATTCACGTCAGCTTATGCTTTCATGCATATGACCATATTCACACATGCATATACACTACCTAAGCATTCTCTTTTATTCTTTAATGGTTTGTTGCTATCTTTACCTTTCATATGTGAGAAACATGATGAAACGGTCTCTGCTTCAGCCTCCAAAAACATAGCAACATGCAAAAGTAACACCCCGTTACTTTTCCTTCTTCTAGCACCAAATTCCAGTCACTCATCACTCTTAAAATAGCTCTCAAATGGTGAAATATTATGTAGAGGAAGAGTTAGGAGGTTTACCTTAGTTGGATCCTAGCTTTGCATGTGGGCTTTGGTGCTTCTTTCTTCTTCCTCTTCTCTAGCTCCACGGTCTATCACTATGTCAGTTGCCTCGCACTCTATTTTCTGTTTCTAAACAGACCGAACAGATGGAGGATGAAGATAAAGGAGTATGTGAGAGGTGTGACCTTCAGTTCCCTTCTCCGATGCTTCCTCCGACTTCCCTTTCTGTTCTCTATGTGTTCTCGGCTGCGTCTCCCTCTTACTTCCTCTCATACAACTCTCTTTCTTCAACTTTTCTGTCCTTCATCCTTTCTTTCAGCGTTCTCACACTCTGTTTTCTGTATGCAGCAGCAAGACGAATGAGAATGGGGAGATGAGAGAATATGGTTGTCTGGACCGAATGAAAAGTGAATGAGATCAGAAAATGAGGGAGTATGATTTTGAGATGCTGCAGACACGAGACAAAGTGGAGAATGGCGCTGACATATTGCATTCCGAGAGAAACAGTGGGACGTGGAGGTTGCATGAGCTTGATGATCTGTCCTAAAACGTATGCAACAGGTGTGTGTTCTCTTAGCTCTTTCTCGGTGCTATGCATAAATAAATAGAGTGGGGAAGTTTGTGCTTCAGTTTTGCTTTGCAGTCCAAATGGTTCTGACCGAGAAGGGAAAAGCACATTGAAGGAGTATGGGTTCTGCACAAGTTGCTGTGCGAAATGCATATGGGCTGAAATGTTTATGCACTGCATATGCTTCTTAATTCAAAGCAAAGAAGTGGAGTACGAAGTGGTTCTGCATATATTTATATAAGAGCACGTGATGCATCTTTCAAGTTCAAAATGCCTCTGACCAAAATGCTTCATTAGAGAGAGTCTTAGAGTTTGCATCATTTAAATATTCCACCAACTTTCTCTTGTCTGCCACAATAATTATAACTGGAGTTTCTAACTAGTGGCCACGTGACTTATAATTGTAGCATAGAAACAATGGAATTAAGAGAATAAGGTGCTGCTTTTGCCCCTGGGTCCCACAAGCAAGTTTCCAATCTTAACTTAGTTATGCATGTATTATTCATTTTCTTTGAAATCAACTTAACAACTGTTCACCTTCAATAAAAAACTTGGTGGAGCACGTAGCTCACCCAATTGAACTTGCATTGGCCCAAATTCATTTTTGAATTTACCCTTCTTTATTAAATAAATTCTCAAAGCACAACCTTTACAAATATTCCTTGAATTTATTCTTTTCCCTGAAAAATTTAAGAAAAATAGGCCTCAAATTCCAAACATTCATTTTATTAGTTATTCAGGCCAAATTTCATAATAAATTCCCATTCAATATTTCTAATTTCCCAATTCCAAATTTTGGGATGTTACATGTTATGTACACATGACTAAATTATATATTAGTTTATAAGTGAAAACTAATTTAGAGGAAAAATATCAAATATAAATAATTTTAAGTAATTTAATTTATTTTTTTATTTTTTTTTTAAATTAACTGACTCTTATATTTAATAATAAAGATAATAACATGTATGACTGCCCACGTGCATCCGCTCTTCATGCAGTAGTTCAAAATCACTATCAATGACTAGTGATGATGATTATTACTATTTATTTCGTACATTTCGTGAAAAATAATACATTTAACTGGTGAAAAAAGCCACACACAGAGAGAGAGAGAGAGAGAGAGAGAGAGAGAGAGAGAGAGAGAGAGAGAGAGAGAGAGAGAGAGAGAGAGAGAGAGAGAGAGAGAGAGAGAGAGAGAGAGAGAGAGAGAGAGAGAAAAATAACGTGCAAACAGGGAAATCAAAATGTTAGGGCATTATTGGTTAAAGATAAAAAATCTGTAGAGAGAGAGAGAAATAACGTGCAAACAGGGAAATCAAAATGTTAGGGCATTATTGGTTAAAGATAAAAAATCTGGGATGGTAGGTTTTGAGTGTGTCTGCAAAATAGCATATCAAAGCTACACGTTGGGGTGGGTTAGGTGCCTAAGTGCTACACGTTGGCGTGGTTTAGGTGCCTAGGAGGGGGTAAATCTGAATTATATATGTTGTCATTTAACCTCTCATGAATAGCTATATGTTTTAACTATAACATTAACTAAGGTTACAAGCAAGATTAAAACCACAACTTCTCATTCGAGGAGTTTTCACGTCATTAGGCCATAAGAGCATTGACAATATATGGAAAATATTTGAACCAGCCATATTAGAGCAAATGGAAGAGAATCAATCCTTTTTTAAACAAAGTTGAAGGTTTGAACATTGTGAAAGAGAAAATTTCTCAATAAAGATTGATCCAGCTAGTAAAGATTTAACTCATCACCCATACGGTCATGAGTTCAAATCTTACTACTGATATAAGAATCTTATTGATGGATGATATCACTACTAGAAAAAAATAAAATAGCGACGGAATTTGCGACGGAAATTTATCCGTCGCAAATTCGTGTGAATTTACGACGGAATAAAAATTCCGTCGCAAAATAATGCAATTTGCGACGGAAACAATAATCCGTCGCTAAAATCAACGACGGATTACTACTCTGTCGCTAGTTGGCGGCCAAAAAGACCGCCAGGTATTCCTTTAGCGACAGATTTTCTATCCGTCAGCTCGCGGGCGGCCAAAAAGGCCGCCGGCTATTTTTTTGTCGCGACGGATTATAAATCCGTCGTTAAGCTCGGCGCAAAAAAGGCGCGCCATTTTTTTTTTTAGCGACGGATTAGATATCCGTCGCTAAATGCGACGGATCTATAATCCGTCGCTAATCGGGCGCCCAAAGGCCGCTGCTTAGTTTTTCTTTTTAGCGACGGATGATATATCGTCGTTTAATCTGCGACGGATATATTATCTGCCGCTAATCGGGCGACCATAAAGGCGCGGTTTTTTTCCTTTAGCGACGGATTATATATCCGTCGCTAAAAAGTAATTTACTTTTTGCGACGGATAAGAGTTTCCGTCGCAAAAGTGATTTTGCGATGCACAGACGTCCGTCGCAAAAGCCTTTAATTTGAGCATCTCTTCCCCTAGCTCGTCATTTTCGCGCCGGTGAAGCCCGAAGCTCCTACTCGCGCTCTCATTTCGCTCGCCGCCGGCTGTCTGACCGTCGGTCCGCTGTCGCCGTCTCCCCTCGGCGCCTCCTCGCCTAGCCCCCCCGGCTCCCCTCCGGGTCAACCGCGCGCCCCCTCCCCGGCCACTCCCCGCCCCGCTCCTTCCGCCCACCCCCGCCCTCTACCTCTCGCCTCGCCCCTACCCCAAGTGCCCTCGACCCACCCCGCCCAGCCAGACTCCTCGCCCCCACCCCACTTCCCTGGGCTCCCCATCTCCCCCAAAGACCATTGACTCCGCTCCCACCCCACTCCTCCGCGACCCGGCCCGGCTCCCACCCCCTCCCTCGTGTCTTCCACAGGTATTCCTCTCTTCCTATTTTTTTTTCACCACATTATTTACATTATTTTTTATAGAAATTAGTATAGATACAAATTTAAAAAATCAGTCTTATTTATTACTTATGAATAAATAGGTTATAATTTAATATTATTGTTTATTTAGGTTATAGTTTGGTTAATAATGAATATTTACTAAGTATTTAGAGGAGCAGTATAAATATTATTACAATGTATAGATGATTAATTTTGATTTTTCAAAACAATTTTGGGTACTAATTCATTTGGTGAAGGCAACAGGGGAAATTGTTATGGAAAATTCTGTATATATTTGGTGATTGTAAATTATGCCTAGTTTTGTTCAAATACATAACTGTGATTGTGGTCTTTAATTTACAATACTTAGTTCATACGATATTTAATTTTGTGCTATGAAGATGATACACTACTAGTTGTTAAGTGCACATCGGTTGATAGGCTCACCAAGGTAGTTTTAGCACCACCACTTTCTCTTTATTAGTATTGTTAAATTAACTGTATGATAAGTTTTTTACGGTTGTAATTAACACCAAAATAAGAATGTTTTCTTCAATGTTTGTATCATTTTTGTCTCTCTATGTGTGTGCTCTTAGTATGGATTTAAATACTTTAATAAGCACAACCCCTTATTGATTGAGTTAAGTGTTCCTTTTATGGATTTAAATACTTTAATTTTAAACTTAATTATGGTTGAGTGAATATTTTACATTATACCATAGCTAATTTTATTTGTTATCTATACATTTATGACCTTTTTGTTATAGATACATAGATATTTAATGGAAGATGATACATATTTATTGTTAGAAAATGTTGATTGTAAGATCTAAATTGATAATAAATATTTACAAATTTATTAATTTTTTGTTTGGAAAGGTAAGTTTGCAACATAAACTCACGCTTAAATGGGAAAGGAGCAAAAAATAGCAATAAACATTAGAAGGCGTAAAAATGAAAAATGATGTGTCAATTATCCAACTAAATATTCTTTTTAAAAATATCTTATAAATATGACTAAAAAAGTATACATAGAAAAAATACCAATTGCACATTAAAATTTCAAATCAATGGTTTTTTTTGTTAACTTAATTTGTAAATTGTTACATTTTATACTAAATACTTATTATGTTGTAGGCCACAAAAATGAGTTAAGATTTTGAATTTTAAATGATATTTTGTTAAAACAAAAAAGTTTACATGAATATTATTAATGGCATGATTTTGTTGGGAATTTAGAAATTCAAAAATTATAAATATTTGTTTAGATAAATACATAATTATAAATACAAAAGATAAAGTTGATTTTGCAGATTATATAAATTTGATTAAGTCTTAGAGTTTCTTTATATGTTAGAAACTCCAAAATACTTATAGTGTTCTATTCTTTATTTGCCCCCTCCACAAGCATGTCCCCATGTTCAAAGGTGTGCTATCCTCATTCTCTGCTGGTTGCTTTTTGGGATCTGTTCTTTGTTCGATGCATGTGTTTGTTTTTCACTTCCTTGATTAAGTTGCAATTGGTTGTCATAAGTGGCCGTTGTATTGGCCACTTATATATATTTATGGCATGTTGGGATGTTAATTAGCTTAGTAACCGAACTAGCTGGGAAGTATGGAAGACAATCATGATAGGAGTTGGATGTACAATCGTCTAACCGATGGAAGACAACTAAATCAAGCATTCTTGGCGGGTTTGAAAGAGTTCATCAAATTTGCTTTGGCGCATTCAAATAATTCAAGTAGGATGATCAGGTGTCCGTGTGTCAAATGTAGGTGTTTAAGATTTAAAGATTCGGGAAAGGTCAGAATTCATTTGTGTCAAAATGGATTCATGAAGGATTATGAATGTTGGGAATTTCATGGCGAAGTTCGACAGACACCGAGTGGTTATTACGGGGATGAGTCATCGAGAAAACCTTAATCGATATGAGCGGTTGGTTATGGATGTCGCGGGACCGTCCATCGGCAGATATATTGATCCCGTTACACATGGTGAACCGTCATACATTGGAGAGGAGACCGGTACACATACTCAACCATCATACATAAGAGAGGATCCTCATCCGGAAGCCGATAGGTTCTATAGAATGCTTCAAGAAGCGCAATGTCCGCTATGGGAAGGGTGCGAACACTTTGAAAGTAGTGAATATTCATCGCTATCGGCTACCCTAGCAACACTAAGCTTGAAGACTGATCACCATATGAGTGAGAGGAATTACAATGAAATGATGCAGATCATAAGTAAAGTTGTTCCCAAAGACAATAATTTGCCGAAGGATTTTTACCAAGCAAAAAAAAAAGTGAAAGAACTTGGGCTTGGATGTGAAAAAATCCATTCTTTGCCCCAAAGGATGTATGTTGTATTACAAGGAAGATCTTGGTGACCAATTGTAAATTTTTGGACATGATGAGATATAAAGTTGTGGGGAAAGGAAGGAAAATGACCCGTCAAGTATTAAGCAAAATGTGGTACTTTCCTCGGTGCCCGGACTTCGAGATTGTATGCATCGAACAAACATTTACCGCTCACATGAGATGGCAGGAGCATCATAGAGATGAAAACTTTGTGACGCATCCATCCGATGTCGAAGCTTGGCGTAAATTTGATGAGGCGAATCCTTTATTTGCTATGGATCCCGTAATGTCCGTCTTGGTCTATGTTCGGATGGGTTCGCTCCTTTCAAAGCAATACGGGCAGCAATTATTCTTGTTGGCTGTCATTGTGACACCGTACAACCTCCCACCATCTATGTGCATGCGAAGAGAGTTTTTCTTTCTTAACGCCTTAATCCTCGGGCCATCCAACCCAAAAAAGAAGATAGATGTGTACCTCGGGCCTTTGATAAACGAGTTGAAGATGTTGTGGAGTGAGGGGGTTCTAACGTATGATATATCATTGAGCCGAATTTCACAATGCGTGCGCCTTAATGTGGACGATAAATGATTTCCCGCATATGGGATGTTGAGTGGATGGCAAACGTCGGGAAAGCTTGCATGCCGGTATGTCTTGAAATGAACATGGGTTTTAGCTTGGAACACGTCACAAAGTCTCGTTGGTTTGACAGCACCGGCGATTCCTACCCCCGATCATCCGTTTAGGAGAAATAGAAAAGACTTCACGAGAATGTTGCCGAACTAGAAAATCAACCTCGTCGTTTAAGTGGCGAAGAAATATGGGACGGGGTCAAGTATATTCAAAGTGTCGAAGAGGGGGCTGCTTCAACGCTCGAGGGATATGGTGTTGATCATCATTGGAACAAACGTAGCATCTTCTGGGAACTACCCTATTGGAAAGATCAATTGTTAAGACACAACCTTGATGTCATGCATATTGAGAGCAATGTGTTTTGCAATATTCTGCACACCGTGATGGACACCAAAGGCAAGACGAAGGACACAATCAACGCAAGACGGGACATAGAAGCGATTTGTAGAAGGCACGCTTTGCATTTGGTGGAGCATGGCAGGGGACAAACTTCCAAACCTAGAGCGCCGTACACATTAAACAAACAGCAGAATTTAGAATTGTTACAATGGGTTAAAGATCTGAAACTCCCGGATGGTTATGCGTCAAACTTAGCAAGATGTGTCAAGATGCACGAGGCGAAGTTATCCGGGATGAAGAGTCATGATTGTCATGTTTTTTTCCAGAGATTGTTGCCGTGGGCCTTCAGAGCACTACCGAAGCATATATGGTCTATTCTGACAGATTTTTCCATGTTCTTCAGAGAAATTTGTGCTTCTGAGCTGAATGTTGAAAAGTTACGGCACCTGGAGGCGAGCATGCCAATAACCCTATGCAAGTTAGAGATGGTGTTTCCCCCTAGCATGTTTGACTCAATGGAACATTTGCACTGTTCACTTGGCCTACGAAGCAAAGGTAGGAGGTCCTCAACAATATAGGTGGATGTACCGTTTGAGAGGTAATATATCTTTCTTTCGTGTTGTTATTTCTTTCACGCACTTTAGTCTATAAATACCCTGTCCATTGTAGGTTTTTACGCACTCTTAAGCACAAAATCAAAAATTCAAGGTACGTTGAAGGATCTATCGCTGAAGCGTATCTAGTCGAAGAGGCCACAAAATTCGCGTCATACTATTATCCCCCTAAAATGATATCATAATGGAGAGGGGTACCTCGCAACGATGATGGCGGTAATACGAGCGAACAGAAATCAATATTTAATTTTCCAGCGAGTCGTGGGAAAACGTAGGAGGTCAACTCTTGAAGGAAGAGATAAGCGAGTAGGCTGAGTGGTACATTCTAAACAATTGTGAAGAGGCGCCCGGTACTTAAAGTAAGATTTCTTTTCTTTTTACTGTTACGGTAAGTATTAAAGTAATAACTTCATTTTGTTTTTTTACAGTTACTTCTCTAATTGGGTCCGATCGGTAAATCCTTCAATGTCGGATTCCCAAGTTGATGAATTCACGAACTCGAGTTTCCAAAATGGTTTCGATCCGCTTCGTGGAAAATCCATCGATCCCAATGAAGTTGCGTGGAGTTTATCTTATGGAGCTGCAATTAGTGTTACCGGTGCAAAAAATATGTAATCAATGGGTATCGGTTTTCAACTATTGAAGCGAACGCAGTACACTATGTTGCAATTACGGTGTATGTTGTCGAGGTGACCAAGTTGACGGGGTGGAGGGTGACTACTACGGGAAGTTAATTGACATAATTCAGCCGAGTTACCGTGGGACAAGGTGGTGACACTGTTTAAATGTGAGTGGTTTGATAACAGTCCGCGTGGGACAAAAGTGGACAAACATGGGAATATTGAGATTCATTTTGGACAAGGAGATATACGGTTGGTTATGACCCATTCATCCTTGCTCAACGGGCGGAACAAGTTTACTATACATTATACCCCACATCTCGCCAAGGGTGGGTGGGAGTTATCAAAACCAAAGCACGGAATATTATACCTAAGTCGAAAGAGTCCGAAGCAAATGACGGCATGAAGGAACCGTTCCAAGCGATGTGGAACATGTGCGCCGTAAACATTACCGACGACGATGTACCAAGCAACTGTTCGATTCGTCGCCGTGAGACTTAGAGTTGGTTCCAATCCAAGTTGAGGATGACGAATCGACGATGAGACGAGATGTGATTTACTCGATAGTGAATCCGAGTTCGACGACTATGAGACTTCGGAGGAAGGCGTGCAAGATGTCGAAGAACGGGAATCGTCCGATTGATTTGTGTTAGTGCTTTGTTTATGACGATCTCGTTATCTTGCATAATCCGTAAGCTCGCTCTTGTCACAAATAATTCAAGTAAATATCTTATTTTTATATATATTTTGACATAATGTTTGTAAGTGTGCAGAGATGGAGCATCATGGTGGTCGTTCAGATCGTGGACGTGGTGGTGGTCGAGCCCGACCCCGTCTATCGAGAGGGGTAGGGCAACGCCATCTGCTCCCTTTGTAGGCGGGGGAGAGGCACTTCCCGAGGTTTCGCCACATGAGATGTCAACTTCACCGTCGGTTTATTTGTCCACTTCACCATCGCTTTATACGTCAACGTCTCCGTCTTCCTCCACTGATCCACAACAAGGGAGACACCAGGTTTACTTAACCATTTCTGATTGATTTACATATGTTTAGTTTTCTTTTACCATCTATGTACAAACATCTTCAATAGTTCACATTCCTTCCTTCAGGACATTTCGCCGCCTCATAGCCAGGTCGACGAAGGAGGTAGTTCCTCTAATACACCAATATGGGGAGAGAAAGATCCCTGACGGGAAGCTTTGAATCCGTCCTAACGGCACCGAGGAGTGAGTCATGTGAAGTTACTAATAATGCTATGATTTTTTACCTTTAGTTTGTATGCTCATATTTGCATCATATCTTTTGTCTTCAGATTTATTCCTTATAATCAGGTGGCTAGTGTCATCTCAACCCAAATATTCCGTAATTTCAATCAGCCTTGGGCCACATGGACAGACATTCCTAAGGAGCATCGGGACGCTTGGTTCAAGGAGTTTTTGGTAAGTTAAGTGTTTTATAGTTATTAATTTCATACAAACCGATTAAGTATTTTTAAAATTTGGAGCACTAATTGTTCGTTATTCATTTTCGGGATATGTTTATGACTTTACCGAACATCATCAAAATCTGAAAAAAGCTTATAACCATAAGGGAATTTGGTGGTTGATCGAGAGGTTTTATAAATTGAGAAAGGGTACGGGCAAGCAAGATTGGATTGACCCTGAGGTGCGGGAGCCAATTACTTCAAAATTGGGCCGTCGATGATAAATTTAATAATAGAAGTCAGAAAAATAAGCAAAATAGGGCCAAGCAGGAAGGACCTTCATATGCTGGCGGCTCCATTCCACAGAGTGAGCATAAACGGAAAGTTGTGAGTACCCGTTTTTTTCTATTAAAGTATTCAATATTTTGTACTTTGAAACAATTTATTAACGGTCATACTTTGTGTTTGCGAGCACTATCTGGGAAGTTCCTCCGAAGATGTTGAGTGGATGCCTTTGAGCGGACTCATACCCCAAGAATCGAAGGGAGTGAGAAGCGCGGATTAACACAGGTCTCGGCAAGTTGCGGTGAGACATTTATATTGTATTTATTCTTTGTTTCGGACACCAACATGTTTATTTCATTTCACATGGCTTATTTGTAATGTATTTTTCTTTTGTATGACACCTATCGTAGGCCGACACGGGAGAGAGACTCGCAGAGTGGGACCGGCCACGCATCCTCTCGGTCGATAACGAGAGTCTATTCTTTCGGTGCCGCAGTGGATTTAACGTAAGAAAGGCGAGTCTTCGGGTACGGTGCCTGCCCACCGACTTAGGGAAACAAAGCGCTCCACATCCTCCACCACCGCTTTGAAGGTGTTTACGCATGTAAACGTGATACATTTGATATTGATTGTTACATTTTCATTCTCGGTCTATTTAAATGAAGTACAAAAAAGATTATTATATTTCCTAATGTTTTTGCGAGATGAGATGAGGAAGATGAAGGCGTTGGTGGAGGAGAGCAAATGAGCGAGCGAACGAGACAAGGCAACAACAAATGGCGACAAAGCAAATGAGCTCCACGAGACACGCGAGATGGTTAGGCGAGATGCAACTTCAAATCATGTCCCTAATGAAAAACAAGGGTCCGGAGTCGGCTCCCGGTGGTGATCCTGGCGACATCGATGATGATGATCACAATCTTTCTTTGTTTTAGACTACTTTTTTAGTACATGTTCTTTGGAATACTATTTATATTGTCTTTTCTATGATTTGTTATGACAAATCACTTTTTATGTTATACAACACTTTGTTTTATATATTTTATTATATGATTTTTAAAACAAAATTTTAAAATAGAATAAATAGATTTTTAAAAAAAATAATGGAAAAAGAATATAACTTTAAAAGAAAAAATTAAATAAAAAAAAATAAAAAAATTTCAAAATTTGCGACGGATATATTTTTCTGTCACAACCGCGACGGATTTTTATCTCTGTCACAATTGCGACGGATTATAATCGTCTCAAATTCAAAATTTGTGACGGATTCGTTTCCGCCAAAATTTCGAAATTAGCGACGGATATATATCCGTCGCAAAATTTTGAATTTGCGACGGATTGTAATCCGTCGCAAATTTTGAAATTTTGCGACGGATTATTTATCCGTCGCAAATTGAGCTTTTGCGGCGATTTCAAAATCGGTCACAAATTGCGACGGAAGTTTTAAATCCGTCGCAATTGCCACTTGTTTTTTGCGACGGACGTTATCCGTCGCAAAATCCGTCTCAAAAACGGTTTGCGACGGAAAAATTTATTTTTGCGACGGATATTTTCCGTCGCTAAAACCGTTTTTTTTGTAGTGTATGTAAATATTTTGGTAAATGTTATTTAAAGTTAGAGTATTATTTCATGACTTTGATAAACTCTCGTGATCCAACTCAAATAAACTTAAAAATGATGATTTTTGAATTTAACAAGATAATATTTAATCCCAGATAAATGTATAAAAAAAATTTCATGAAAAAAGATATTTCACATATATATTTAATTCACTTCTATGCTTTAAAATTGTATATTATGCATAGTTAAAAATGAAATAATAATGTTCCAATTAGAAAATTAATTAATTCTGAATTGAAAAGATGATATAAATAATCAGCAAAACTGATTTTCGTCTTTTTAGCTATGATTACAGATCAACCTTTTTTTATCGATCATGTTATCTAATTGAGTAAAATTTAAATGCTGTCAGGCTGATTTAGAGATATCTTTCTCAAAAACATTTTCTGGTTGCCCAACTTAAGAGCTCCTACTTAACCGTTTGGTTTTTGTGTTTTTTTTAGGCTGTGCGTACTTCGTAGTTTGAGGGAATGAGATTCCCTATCTAAAGATAGGTAGGGAGAGCTCTCTCTCCGGGCCGATTAGATCGATCTGGATGATCAGGGATCTTTTTTTACTTTCTATTTTTTAAAAAAATATTTTAATGGGTACAAAATCTAAAATAAAGATAATCTTTTAACTAACATTTTTTCAAAAATAATTTTTTTATTCAAAAAACAAGCAATTTAAAAAATAAAATAAAATCTCGGGACCGTTTCGGATCGGATCGATCCGGATCGGATGGGCAAATGGTGCTTATCCAAAGGATAAGAACCAAAACCGGTTCCGTAGCTTGAGTACTTGGGCAGAACTAACATACTAACAGTTCACTCATCACTGGCTTCATGGCTTGCCTTCCGAGACTCGGTTTCCCGCTTGGCCAAAGGCAAGCAAGGGAGACGAGTGCCTAGGCAATCGACGGTTCAAATCTCTCCGGAGATGTGGACCATCCATCTTTCTTTTCTTTTCTTTTATGGTTTTTTAAAAAAAATGATTTTTTTTTTAATCCACGAAGTATGTTTTTAATACCAAATAAGTCTATAATATTTTTTTCAAGATCTTAAAATAATTTTTTAAGATCATGAAGTATTTTTGAGTAGCAGTCAGCACCCTGAAGTATCTCTTTAGTACCAGTCAGTACCCTGAAATATTTTTTTAGGAATATTTTAGGGTACCGACTGGTACTAAACAGATACTTCAGGGTATTGACTGGTACTAAAAACATACTTTAGGATACGGATGGATATTGAAAAAAAGTAGCTCAGTACGTTAAAGTATCTTTTTAGTACCATTTGGTACCCTAAAATATTTTTTTAGGATGTTGAAAAATAATTTTAACTTATTGACTAGTACTAAAAAGATACTTCAAAGTACTAAAAAAATTCTTCATGATCTGAAAAAATATTTTAAGGTACTGACTGATATAAAAAATATATTGATTGATATTAGGGGGAAAAAAAACATTTCCAAAAAAAAATGGACGGTCCGCCAGATCTCCCTAGACGCTCATTCCCCAAGGGACGAGCACCCCCTACTGGGCCAAAGACCGAGCAGAGAAACTGAATCCTTGCCTTCTGTAGTTCAGTGCTACAGTAATTCTGAGTTTTGCAATTCCATGGGCTCCACAGCAACCTAACATTTCTCCACTGGTACTATGGACCCGTTTGAATTGTCATTAGAAAACACGTTCACACGTAAGTTGAGATAAAACTCATCTCATAAACTTATATTGTATATATAAATTATGTTGGAAAGGCAGCTTCTACAGCTAATTCAAACCGGCATTATATGTACAAATTTTTTCAGAAAAAAAACAATCATGTATTATTATAATTGTTATATATTTAAAAATAAGATAATATAATATTTATTGTGAACGATACTCCATCCCTTCCTAGTTGAAGTTTATATTTAAGGATAGATGGAAAAATAAATAAATACACCGTGTACAGGGATTGACGTAGGGGCAGTGTGGCTTGGTTTGTGAAGAGGGACAAGTTTTATGATATATTTTGAAAATTGTTGTTGGTTTTAAATATAATACATATTTTTTATATTTGTCATTCTTTTTCTATATTATCTATATTGATGATTTATCAACAATAATCAAGTAAAATTGGAATGAGAGAATTAAAGAAGATGATTAGAGTGTTTTAAAAAATACATTTTATATTAATTAACTTAAATAACTTCTTTAATTTAATTAAATTATGTAAATATATCTTATATGAAGGACTAAATGAAATAGTTGATTTGTCAGTCATGACTGTCCCGCATCAGCATTGCGGTTTTAAATATTGCCGATTGAGTTATTGACCCATTCCCATGTTAATAGTATCATTTGTACCATTATTTTACCTTCATGTTTATATATTACTTCACTTAATAATCAATATTGGTATTGATGACTGGACAATTTTTGTCCAAGAAAACATCTTAATAATATAGGTTTGTGTCTTTATTTCTGAAAAGATATCTTGAAATATCTCATACATATATTCATACATAGCTTGAAATAAATCACATTATTTATTGTATATGATAATGAATATTTATATTTTTCATATTTTATATTGATAAAAAGATTAAAAAAAAAAGATATAAAGATATAATATAAAGGGCCTTTTTCTTATTCTAAAAAATATTAAATTATCTGACCTTCATTTTATTTTAAATATTTTCAGATCATCCTATTGTTTATATTTTAAAAAGTATTATTATAAATAAAATGTGAAAAATGATTATAGTTACCAGCTTAATGATATCATGTCATACAATAAAATATAAAATTTATAACGAGTTGAATTATTCATAAATTATAAATCACACACACAATATATATATATATATATATATATATATATATATATATATATATATATTACATGCCAAACACGTCTCGCATCAAGTTATGTGTATTTAATTATAAATAATAATGCCAATGAAGAAATTTGACATTTTGTACCTTTTCTTTTCTTAATTTGGGTACGGCATATGTATTACACACGTCAATTAAATTGATTTTTTATGCATTTGGCTTAGAATGGAAGAACAAAAAGTTAAAAAGTCATAAAAGCCTCGATTGCACGTGATAAATGAGTCTTTGAATCAGCCTTGATTGCATATTTTAAAATAGTCACTCCATCAAATTTCTACTTCTTCCTTTCTTTTCTTTTCTTTTTTCCCAATGATACATGAAAGTAAACTACGAAAGTAATATTAAAATCTCTATGATTTCATTAAATAATTGCATCATTAACTTCTTGTTGATGAAATCTATAAACATTAAACAATGACTTTTTCTATGGAGACATATATTGATCATGCTATTCATCTTGTTTATTCTCCATACAAGTTAAAATGTCAAAAGAGTGCTAGCTGTAACACTAGCTATCAAAATAAAAATTTAATTTAATTTTATTTAAGTTCTTAATACTATATTTTAAACATTTTTACCTATACAGAATATTCAAAGACCAACAACTTATATATAATTGGTTATAAAAATACACTGAAAACTAAAATTCTTATTATAAAAGTTATAAAATAAATTAATGTTGATATCTCTCTTAAAATCAAATTTATGCTTTTTGTCAATAATAGAGATCGCATATATTTTGCTGTACGTGGAAGCTTCTCTTATTACAATAATTTGATGATATGCACGTTCACACGGCGAGGGAGATTATAATTCAAGTTACAAGAAAGGTTTTTGTCAACTAATTGCTTTCAGGAGAAACGAAATTGAAATAATGTGGGAATATATATTAACGTGACAATATAATATCAATTATATATGTGCAGAGGCGGAGCTTGGAGCAAAAATTTGGGGGCCAAATGGACCTTCACTTCCTCACAACCACTGTTCTCATCCGGTCTTCCATTATTTCCAGCGACCTTTACTTCCTTGTTCCACCAAGCATCAGCTTCGACCTCTTCATCCTAAGTTTGAGTTTCAACACTTAAAGGGGAATGGGAAGAGAGATTCGAACAAAGGCAGCAACCATTACCACATCTCAGTCTCCTCTGCTTGTCTTCCATGGCTGACCCTTTCACTTTTTCCATCTTTATCAAGAAGCTTGGTGATCAAAGAAAGAGCAATTAAGAGGAAAAGGGAAATATCAGACTTCATATGCATGAATACTCAAGTGCTTTATAAGAGAATTGGGTGAATACTCAGACTTCATTCACTATGCTCCCCAACAGTCGACCTTCCTGTTCTGCATTTTCAGATAAGCCGACATTTTTTTTTTTTTGGGGCCATGGCCCCCCTTGTCCCAACGAAGCTCCGTCCCTGTATATGTAGATATTAATGTAAAAATAGTAGGGCAAAAGTAGTACTACATGCGGTCTTAAATATAAGACGAAGCTTATAGTACAATTTGTATTACACATTTTCTTCTATAATTAAGATCGGAGGAGTATGATATTTGACATTGATATTAGTATCAATTATTTTATTGATGGGGAAAATGAATATGTGGAACAAATATAATAATGAAATTATGGAAGGAAAGGGAAAAGAGAACGAAGGGGTCAAAAATGGAGTGATAATTAATGTGGGGTTTTGTAACGTAGTAAGTGTAATGAAGTAGTAGGTGTGCATGCCAAATGAGTACTTAAGGGGGTCATTATTATTAGGTCTAATCATGAACTGGCTTTCATTATTTTATACTAGTGTTGCTTTTACTTCTACCTATAGATCTATTATTCCCACATTGACCCCCAACCTCCACTTATAATAATTATTCATCTTCTCTTTATACTTTATTTACTTTCCCATTCATCATTTTAAAACCATTTTTACTTGACCACAACTATTGAAGGAAATGTCATATACAAGTCAAAATAGCACACTGCAGCCCAGCAATTTATTTAATTTTTTTTTCTTAAAGGTGCTTGATCTAGTAGTGGATTAGTTAGACTAAAAAATGGAATAGAGTTTGCATTTCATCTTGTTCTAAAAACTCTTTAGGAAGAGGTATCCTGATTGTAAAGAAGGCTCGATCCTAATAAATTGGTTGTTGAGATACTTAGTAATATGATCTAAAAAAAGTATCGAACACATGATGACCCAGATGGTCATTAAAAAAACTTACAGCATTTTTAGGATGGTTTTTCGTTTATCTAAACTCACTTTCCTCAACCCAAAAAAAAAATAATCAATTTAGCTTCAAAATTATGTTTGTGATTACTATGGGTAAATGACTTTAGAGTAAAAGTGAAGTTGAAATTGAACCAATTTTTTCTTGCTTTTGATTTTTTTTTTCCTCAAATTTTCATTATATTACATCTGGTCCTAACATAGTTTGTAGTGCAAATTACACTACAAACTATATCATATATTTAGGACCGGAGGAGTATCATTTAAACAAGTTTCTGTTAGGTTGATTTTTTTTTTTTTTTAAAAAAAAAGTATATCCAAAATAAATCACATAACATTATATTCATTAACTTTTATTCTCATTTTAGTTTGCAAAATATCTTAGGCAAGGTCTCGTACGTGCTTAATTCTTACTTGTAGCATGCATCATATTAAAAGAGTAATGTATTAATTCCTTATTTTTAAGTAAGAGTTGATCTCTATAGACACTATTTAGATTGAACTCAGCTGAGTCAAATGTAGTTGTTGGATATATAGCTGAATGCTTCAAAGAAAATAAAGTATACTATTTTACTTTAGGACAAATGATATTTAAATATAGTAGAGGGTGAAAATTATATAATATCTGTCTCATTATTAAGTTGACAAGATTAGATATAATTACTCAATCGCAAAAAAAAAAAAAAAAAAAAATGATGAGCTAATCAATCAATATATGGTTCTCGTTAAATTCACGTTCAATTTTGTTTTCTATTATGCTATTAATAAATTGATCAATTATCAATTATCATTCTATTAAATTTCATGCATGCTTGCGATGATGAATTTTACAGGTTTATATATATATCACATTGATTAATTATTGTGCAAGCTTCTTTTACCAATGATTGTGCAAGTTGAACAATATATTATTTAAATTATTAATCATCAATGACACTATGTTCATGTTATAAAAAAAAAAATATCACTCTGTTCATCACTAGCCAAAAAAAATATCACCATGTCCATAAAAAAAAAAATACATGGATCGAACTGCATTATTTATGATTTGTCTATGTTTTATCTGAAGTTTCTGCGAGTACATAAACCACCATAGTTTTCTACAAATGATTTTAGTTGAAATTTTCTCAAACAAACAATCCTAATTAATTATTTAATAAGTATAAGAAAAACCATTAAAATTTTTTGTATAAAAAATCCAATAAAAATATAAAAGTAGATTGGTGATTAATTAGGGTTCGGATCCTCTTATCATCACCCCTCTCATTATCCCTCATCATCACCATCCTGACCATTTAAATCTTGATCAAGCTGCCAGATTTTTTTTAAAAAAAAATAATAATTTTTTTAAAAAAAATATTTTTTGACGGGACAAAGATCTCGGCCGTCAAATCGGATCGGGACGGTGAGATCGCGCACGGGTAGAGATGGGGAGAGGGGCTGCTGGGCAGAAAATCCTCTCCCGATTAATTTACTGTGTTTCTGATGTAGGGGAACCGAAGAATAGAGAAGAGAAAGGAGGGAGATAGAGAAGGGGATAAAGAAGAGATAAAGAACAAAATAATAATAAAATAAATTTAAAATTCAAATTTAAATATTAAGATACTATATATCCTATTTTATTGAGATAAATAAATAAATTCTAGTAATAACTAATTCTTTTCTCATGCTTCCCCATATTCTACCATCCATTAAAAAATAATTTCTACTCTCACCTACAAAATCCTTACCGGGGTGGTTTTGAACAGAAAAGGATTAAATTGACACATAGCTATAGAGAAAGAGGAAAAGGAGGAAGTGTATAAATAACAGTAATACCTGAAACTGAATTAACGTTGGAGTAGATTTAGATAGATGCCGGTTTGTTTCTTAATCGTAATCCAATCAAATGAGCTGGATACACTCTTTCAGGAGGAGAAAGAGTGACCCAGCTTTGAGTATTATATCCAGTGACAGCACTCTCAAACATTAAAAAAATAAATCCACTAATTTATTTCACAACTATTATTAAAATCCCCCCTTCCCCTGAGAATGCAGCCTCCAACAGGTACATGCCAAGTTTCTAAGCATTTCAAAGTTCAAAGCTTTACACATCCTGAATCCTGAACAACTCAATTTTTCTCCGTACCAATAATTCTCTCTTTTTTATTAGATTTTTTTAAAAAAAAAAAAAATTGTACTCCCTTCTTCCCCGATTCTTGCGGTCTTCAGTTTCGCTTTGCTTCGAATTCTGAACTCACCTGTATAAAACATCCATTCACTTTTACCCCAAATTCAACTATGTGGAGAGAATCAGCGTTCTGCTTCATGTTTTATTATTCTCTGTGATTCTTGAGGCGGGTTTTGGACCTCTGAACGATGAATCTGAGCAACAACGTCAAGGGATCCATGTCAACGGCCAGTTCTAGTTCCGCTTGGAAATCCGGCGGTGACGGCGCCGGTGCCGTCGACCAGTTCCCGGCGGGGTTGCGGGTACTGGTGGTCGACGATGATCCTACTTGCCTTATGATCCTTGAGAAGATGCTTCGTACTTGTCTCTACGAAGGTAATTAGTCAATTTCTGTTCAGTTGGGGGGATTCAACCCTCTTTTTGTGTCTTCGATTTTCTTTGACTAATAAATTGGTAATAGAAGTAGAATTTCACCTTCCTAACTACGCTTCTGTGGAAAACGAATAGTATTTGATTATCTCTAAATTTTGAAATCTGTGATATGAAAGGGTATTGCAGACAAAAACCCTTCAACCCATGCTTTATGGCTTTGGCTGCAATGAACTGAATCAATTCCTTGATTTTTGTATACAGTTTCTAATTCACCTTGAGCTGTCAGATTTGTCTATATTGGGTCTAGATTTTGATGCTAGATTGGATGTCAGATTTGTGTGTTGGCTCTAAATTTTGAGAATTGATATGTAATTGCTTGATGAATGATTTGCAGTAACAAAATGCAATAGAGCTGAAGTTGCATTGTCTCTTCTGAGAGAGAACAAAAATGGGTTCGACATAGTTATAAGCGATGTGCATATGCCAGACATGGACGGCTTTAAGCTTTTAGAGCACATAGGGTTGGAGATGGACCTTCCAGTTATTAGTAAGTATCTTGCTTTTAGAGTTTAGGTAAAACTAGATCCATTGATTAATTACATTTTGGTGGAGGCTGACTTTTTTTTATCATATACTCACAGTGATGTCGGCAGACGATAGCAAAAATGTTGTTATGAAAGGTGTCACACATGGTGCTTGTGATTACCTAATAAAACCTGTGCGTATTGAGGCTTTGAAGAACATATGGCAGCATGTGGTTCGGAAAAAGAAGAATGAGTGGAAGGATTTGGAGCAATCGTATAATAGCACAGAAGAAGGAGATCGGCAGCAAAATGCGTCAGATGAAGCCGATTACTCATCCTCAGCGAATGAAGGAAATTGGAGAAATGCTAAGAAGAAGAGAGATGAGGAGGAAGACGCAGAGGACAAGGATGATACTTCTACATTAAAGAAGCCACGCGTCGTTTGGTCTGTTGAGCTCCACCAACAGTTTGTAGCAGCTGTGAATCAACTGGGAATTGACAGTATGTATTCTTCATTGATATTTGCTAATATATATATATGATATCAGTCTTTTGGCTATTTATTAGTCATTAGTATCATAGTTTAGATCCTGACTTGGATTTAGGCACTCTAAGTAATTTTGCCTGCAAATTAGTTATTTTCCCTCTACAAAATTATTCACTTGTAGATCTTATCCCTGAAGAATTACAGTGCATGAGAAATTTGTTGGAGATGTGTACATATCTTATGTTTTCAAATTTGGTATTTTTTAAAAACAGAGGCTGTTCCCAAAAAAATTCTGGAATTGATGAATGTTCCTGGGCTCACCAGAGAAAATGTTGCTAGCCATCTCCAGGTACTACCATAGTTTACACCTTCGTTAGGTTTTTCTTTTTGTTCTTATCTATTCTATCAAGCAATTACTTGAAAGAAACAATTTTTAATAGTCTGGTTTCTGGTACAGAAATACCGTCTATATCTAAGAAGACTCAGTGGTGTTTCTCAGCACCAGAGTAACATGAACAACTCTTTCATCAGTCCACAAGAAGCAACCTTTGGGACAATGTCTGCATTTAATGGAATCGATCTTCAAGCTCTTGCAGCTGCCGGCCAACTTCCAGCACAGAGTCTGGCGGCACTTCAAGCGGCAGGATTCGGTAGATCAACTGCTAAAGTTGGGGTATCTGTGCCCCTCGTCGATGAAAGGAACCTTTTCAGTTTTGAAAACCCCAGATTAAGATATGTAGATGGGCAGCAGCAGCACTTGAGAAGTACTAAACCAACAAACTTGCTTCATGGAATCCCTACCAACATGGAGCCAAGGCAGCTCGCCAATTTGCACCAATCAACACAATCCCTCGGTGCCATGAATGTTAGAGTCAATGCATCTGCTGCGCAGAGCAACTCTCTATTGATGCCAATGGCCCAATCTCAACCAAGAGGTCAGATGCTCAACGAAAATACCGGTTCGCATGTTCCAAGACTTCCATTATCTGTTGGGCAGCCTACTGTACCGAATGGAATTTCTAATGCTGCTCTGGGAAGAAATGGGATTGCTGGTAATAACAGAGGAGCTGCTTATAATCCAATTCCACAAACTACTACTTCGATGGCAAGTTTCCCCGCAAACCAAGCTACAGAAATGTCTGCTAGCAGGTTCCCGCTTGGAAGCACACCAGGCATATCTAGTATCCCACCGAAAGGCACATTTCAAGAGGAAGATACCTCAGGAATTAAAGGATCTGGTGGATTTGTTCCAAGTTATGATATTTTCGAGGAACTGCGCCAGCAAAAGTCCCATGATTGGGGACAAAATGTGGGCCTCACATCATACGATACCTCACAGTGTGTAAATTTACACGGTAATATTGATGTCTTGCCATCGGTTATAGTACATCAGAGCTTTTCTTCGCCCACCCAACAGACTGGACAGAATAGAGATTCTACTCTGATCGGAAAAGCAATGTACTCCCAAGGCAAAGGTGTGGAACAAGGAAACCTCCAAAATATTGATCAAAACCTTCACCAACTTGTTGAAAATCCTGCAAGGGTCAAGACTGAAATAATTTCTGATGTAAACTCTCATTCTAACTTCTTCCCTGGGCTTTATGGGCAGGATGATCTCATGAGTGCACTTCTGAAACAGGTCTGATCTCCTTACCATTCTCTGGAATCTCTCTCTCTCTCTCTCTGTAATTTTTCAATCGAATACAACATTTACATAATTTGTTATGGGTATTGTTGGCAGCAAGAAGCCATTGGAGCAGCTGAGAATGAATTTGACTTTGATGGATATTCATTGGACAACATTCCGGTTTAAGAACAGGCCCTGCAAGTTGTCTTTGTCTGGTTGCTGTTGCCAATGTAAATAGTTGCTGCTGTTATTACAGACTTAATCATTCCACAATTAGCTTAGTTTCGAAATTGAGTTTATAATTGCTTTGATGTCATAAAAGTCAGTCTGCTATTGAGATGGTTTAGGTTGTTGGATGCATGATGATCTGCATCATCATTAGTTGTCGGTTGTGAAGAAAAGGAACAATTTACTGTCACTGCATGTGTGCAGAATGCATATATGCAAATTTTTGACAGAAAAAGATTTCCGGGTAAGCGTCGAAATTTTTAGATGTTCATGAGGTTGAGCTAGGGAAGAATTCAAGAAGCAAGGTTTACATTAAACTGTAGACATGTAGGAGCGTTTCTAACTTCTTTACTGCTAAATATGGGATTCGTTTTTCTTCTATTTCATATAATTTTTTCTTCGATTTCTGAAAATAACTGCTACTAAGCATGTAATTATTTCATTATAAAGCCTATCGATTCTTTTGTGGTCCTTTCTTTACTGTTAAGTGTTAAGTGTTAAGTGTTACATGTGCATTTGGTTTTTTCTTTGATAAAAATCTTAATCCAGTCATTCAAAAATACTATCATTACTCCATACTTCTATTTTTCATGTCAATATAATACCTATGAGTATAATTTTGTTTCTGTCCCACCTTAAATGTTTAATTATAATTATGACAAAAATTTATCTGATCGTTTCTTATTCTTGAATCTTGTTTCATTCAGTTTGACTTAGTTGTTCTGTAATATAAGGCTCAGACTTTTCTTGAAAAAGAGGTCCAAGACCTTAAAAATTTCTTTCAATAGCTTCTTATAGAGCTGTGGAAATAATAGTAAACTTAAATCACACTTTCAAAGTAAATGGCCGAAGACTGAAGGTGGGGAGATTGATAGGCAGACGCTGCCATGAGCTTTCAAAAGCACTCCAATTTTATTTTGTTTTGGTTTTTCATCAAGAAAAGAAGTCAAATCAATGTAAAGTCTGTCGAAGATTGTGCGTAAATTTAATTACAATTTTCTCTCAAAATTTGTAGTATCATCTTAAATACTAATATATGAATTAACGAAAATTAACAACATATTATTACACGGAAACTAACGGTACTAAAATCGATTATTCACCATGTACATAGATTGAGCTTGGAGTGGCATGGATGCTTGTCACTCAGCGAGCAAATTAACTTCAGACACTTCTCATTTTAAATGTCAATTATATCTAAGAAAGAAAATAGAGAGAGCAAGGGTCAAAAGAATACTAGCTTCGACTGGCAATGGATAGAAGAACAGTAATAGGATGGAAGGTGACGACGAATAATTCCAGTTTTAGAGAGTAAACGTTTGTAGTGAAAACACAGTTCAATGTCATCTGATATTCCTCTTCTACCAAGACAAACAAGTGATGAGTCCTAAAGAACCAGTTTTACTATTTCATACAGAAAAAGAAAAGAATACATTTCTATCATCTAAGACATCTACATTCATCTGTATCAGAGTCACTCTGAAAAGAATCATATCAATGGGAACATGAAGGATCTCCAGAACATCAAAAGCAGACATGAAAAAAATACAGCATTGAGTATCCTTATTGCCGCATAAATACCAGCAGCAGTAGTGTCAAGATCATTGAAGTAGCCAGGGAAGATTCCTTCTTAAATCCACTGGTCGGAAGCACAGAGGGAAGAGAGCATTCCTCCCCATTGAAGAACACTTTAGTAGGGAACCCATCTCCACCCACCACATTGATTCCAGCAGTAGTGCTCTTTGTAAATGAGATCGCCGACTGTTGTTTACCGGGAACCCTCGGATCGCTTGCAGGGTTTGCCCCATTAGTTTCTGCCACAAGGTAGTTCAATCCTGGAAGACCTTGCATGAATATTGTATTATTAACACCAGCTAAGGTACTTCCATTGAATGAATACGTCTTCTCAAAACCTGCAGCTGCTTTATCCATTTGCACAGCAGCAAACCAGTCAGCAAAACTAGTGTCTCCCCAATTGAAAAGTGTAATCCTTGCACTCCATCCTCGGCTATAGTCTGTAAGAAGATGCCAGTTTATTGTCACGCCACAGTTATCACCACACGGCAATGGCTTTGGTACCGATAAATGCTTCAGACTAGCCCAAGCAAGAGCCTTAGCAGTCCGATTCACAAAAGGAACAAGAAGTGCCTCCGGTGGAAGAAGCATCGCTGGTGCAGTAGTACTGCAAGTTTTCCCTGTGTTACTGGGGCACCCGCATGCACATGTTTTGCAAGGAATGACAGATTCGTTATAATATGCAGAAAATGAGACGCAGCATTTACGTGCCGCCCCTTTGGCCTGTGTTATATTACACACAATCTGCCAGCTTGCCATTGCAGATTTGTTCGAAGGTATGCCTGAAGGATCTGGGGTTTCAGTAGGACTTACCCTAATGGGTGCGCCACATTTGTAGTCAGGGTTTAGTGTACCGCTTATCTTCCAGTTCTGCGGTGGTGAAAGCTGGGAGCGATTAAGATCTGGTGGCATTTTAAAGACCTGCATTTGGAATCTTGAAGATGACATGCTTGGGTCCATCAATGGTGGCAAGATGGTACCATTCCGGCAGCAAAAAGGAATCTTCCCCAGGTCTGTGTCATTAAACTTTGTGGGAGGGAGATCAATTATCGTTGGCCTTCTTTCACAATTCAGTACATTGGAGAAGTCAAGATCCTTATAGTATGTACCTTGCCGGCCATATATACAAGCAGAAGAATCCGCATTAGTTGGATAAGCCCCCTTCATTGAATAAATGAACTCATCCATCATCCAGTCCCAGTTTAATTTCCAGTTGTCAAGACGGCCAAGGGGGTTATGATTTGAGATTGTAACCTCTGCCCAATAATTGGAATCATAAGTTCTGATCACATCGTACATTATTGTAAGATCACCATTCTGGCGGGGCAGGAATTGTTCATCCGTGGTTATGTTTGTCTTGAATTTGGGATCTTTTGTACAACAGACTTGAGTCACATTCTTACCTATAAATCAAACATGTGTTTATCAATAATTGGTCTCAGGCCAAAAGGGGATCAAGTGATTCTCAGTTTAAACAGACAGAAAGAAAAACCAGAAGCTCTATCAACCAAAGGATTCAGCTAATGGACAAGGTCGGAACTAATCAATGATAATTTCTCCAAGAGTATGGCAACGTCTCACAAAATGAACCGTTTAGCAATTCAACCTTGTAAAATCACACTCAGAAGCATAAAACTAGTTGCCATTATATAAATCTAGCAGAGAATCCAATTTAGCAACCATCTAATACCAAAAAAGCTGGTGTTACTTCTTCAGGAGAAATAAAAGGACGGAAAAAACCACGCAGAATCATACAATGAACCAATAAATCTCCACATAAGCTCAAAACAACACAAATCGCTAGTTTAAATAGATCACAAATCCAAACTAACGCAAATCAAATGAAGCAAAGAATAGAAAGCAGTGAAATCACCTTGACCAGTGGGCTTACGACAGACGAATCCATCGTTGGCGAGGGTGATGTTAGCGGGCAACGGCACATTGGGAGGCGCCACGCCGAACACCGTGCCCACCAAATCGATCTGAGCCTGCATCTGCGTCAAGTCGCCAGCAGTCTCGACCGCCGTTTTGAGATCAGTCATCGGATAGCCAGCGAAGACGGTTCCATTTCCAACACCAGCAGGGAGGCTAGTGCCATCGCCGAGCACGGCATTAGACGCAGAGACCAAGAACTCGTCGTGCTGGAAGCCCACAAACACCTTCCAGGACTTGAGGTCATCGAGTCCATTGTTGAGCACAGTGATCGTGGACTCGAAACGGTACGGCTGCTGCTTGGGATCGGAGACATTGGGTGGCAGCTGTTTGCCGCCGGTGTAGGCGTAAGACACGAGTATGCCGTTGCAGGAAGTGGCGGTCTGGGCACGAGAAATCGAAGGCAGTGCGAAGAAGATGAGGAAGACAACGAGTTGGAAGGAGAAGAAGCAGCAATGGGAAACCGAAACCATGTTTAGGGAATAAACAAGCACGGGTTTGAAATTCGAAATACTACGAAGAAGTAGAGAGAGAGAGAGATGATGAAGGGAAATAAGTAAAGTTCGGCTGTTTTAAGAGAGAGAGAGAGGGAGGGAATAGGGAACGCGTAGTAAACAGCTGGGAGGAGGCTGTAAGCGAGGATGGTAGTCTCTCATGGAGAACATGATGTGAAATTGAGAAAGGAGATTTTATTTAATTAATTTTAAATTTAAAATGATACAAAGCATCCTTCCCGTTCCCATACTTTTATTTTAATATTAAATACAAAGGTTAGTGCAGGTTCTCATATTTTTTATTTTAATATTAAATACAAAGGTTAAAAAAAAAAAGGACAGAGAGAAAAGGTTGTCATATGAACGTTGAGATTCGATGTCAATATATACAAGTTTAATGATTTGCAGTAAGATAGTTGGTCATTTGTTGAAACTTTAGGTTTGATAGTGATATGAGGAATTTGACCCACTAAACAATAAATAAAAAGATTACTGTGTTAGTTTGAGATAACGTTGAAACCTTAAAAAAAAAGTTTTTTCAATTATAATTTACTGTGTATAAAATAAGTATGTGATATGAGATTTGTCAACTTATATGAGTAACCACTTTTTGAGGTATCTAAAAATGATCCTAAATAATATAAGTAATTGTTTAGGAGGAGGAGTTTTTTTTTTTTCTTGGGTGGGTATGATTAGGAATAAGAAAGGAGGGAGGGAGGTGAGGAAAGCAAAGCGTGTCCGATTGCGAATCCGTGGCTTATGTCGCGGCGGCCACGCCTTTCTCTCTCCCTCTCTCTCCCCCTTATTTCTCCTTTTTATAATTTTATAACATACTCTATCTATCTAGTTCTTATTATAAAATGGTCAATTATAAGAATTTAGTTGATTTTTTAGAAAGATTAAAAAAAATTTAAATAAGTTATTTAATCATTTCATATGTTTGTTTTCTTAAATTATATATTATTTCATTTGGCCAAACTATTTAGTTTGAAGAAAAAAATAAAAATAAAAATATTCTAAACTAATTTAATTAGCTTCCTTAATCTCTCTAAAAAAG
This sequence comes from Acacia melanoxylon, assembly GCA_019022615.1. NCBI lineage: Eukaryota > Viridiplantae > Streptophyta > Magnoliopsida > Fabales > Fabaceae > Acacia > Acacia melanoxylon. The sequence goes on from JAFJYJ010000011.1 coordinate 8,219,030, forward strand.
TCAACTAGCTCTTATAATTAGGGCGGAGGGAGTACCAACTAACAATTTTCATAAACCAATCAAAATAATTAATGAGGTTTAAATTTAAGTATTTGAGAAGAAGAAGATTTCCCTACACACAATGAAATGGTGGGACCCACATATATATAATGCTAATTTTATATATATGTGGGTCCCATCATTTCGTGTGTGTGAGACATTTAATACACTTCTCCTACAATATGAGAAGTGTTTTTCCCATAATTAAAATCAATAAAGTTATCATATAACCTAAGTTACTTTCAATATTATCCCTACTAATTGCACTAACATCTAATATTATATTAATTATTACCTCACCCGCTACCCTTATTAATTATAAGCATACTGAAAAAAAAAATACGCTTTGGAAATGTAATACCCGGATTTTAGCAAATCTGGAATTTTTGAGATAAGGGAAAATTATTGAATGTTTTAATGAAGTAAATTCATGAGATAAAACTGTTATAGAAAATTGTTATAATTATAAAGTAAATTGTTGAAAAATTTACGGGAAAATCGATGAAACGAATGACTAAAAATGATATAATGGTGAAAAAGCGATTAAAAGTATTATGATAAAATTTGAAAGATCATGAAAAAATTATAGAAAAATAAATAAATCTGAATTTTTAAAAGAGGGGGTCGAAATTATGGTTATTTTTAATTAAAAAGAATTGTTTAAATAATTAAAATGGTAATTAGAATAAAATAATAATATAATGCGGTGAGTGCCTTATACATAAGGGGCCCAGGAAAAGTTAGAAATAAATTATACAGTAAACCGAGAGGTAAAAGTATTTTCAGACTGATCAAATTAAGAACAAGTGAATTTTTACCCGAAGAAAGAATTTACCAGACGTCGATTCCGAACCGAAAACCCTAATTCATAATAAGACGGAAAATGATCAGATAGAGTAGAGCCGGATAGGCAAAGTGAGAACCTATAGAAACAATTGCGTTTTTTCAAACACGGGATTAAGTTAGGCAACCACGGACGCTTTACGATTCGGCGAATTATTGTCCGAGAAGTTGGTTCTATCGGAAGCGATTTTCAGAATCGGACGCGTTTGTCCGAATATCTTCCGACGCACCGGAGAATACCTGGATATGATCAAAAAGAGGTTCCAAATAGATAATATGAAAGAGGATGAAAAGATCTTCAAAGTTACATGCCCGCATTTTTGAGTTTCGCGAAATCGCGTGAAACGGACACCGTCGGGTAGCTTTATCGGGTAGGAGCCATAAAGCAAGAGCCATCATGGATGACAACTCATCCATTGACTTTAGGGCTCTTAGATTTCGATCTTGACCATGGATGGCCAAGAGTGTTTTGTCTCAAAAATGCGATCCAACTACGAATCCGTCTGAAGACTTTGTGGAAATTCCCACCTTGTCCTATTTTTCCCTATAAATAGCAAGCCCTCTTGCTCTCATTCTTCACACCAAATTCGAATCCTAGAGAGAGGTTCTAGAGAGAGAAGCTCGGAAAAATTCCGCCTTAGCTCCGAGTGAGTTCTTCGTCCTTAGTTTTTAGTTTCCGTAGTTCTTTCGGTAGTTATAGTAGAACCGTTGTTTTGATCTAGGAAGGGGGAATTTGTTCCTATGCTTGTTTTTATGCCTCATTGCATTGAAAGATGCCTGACGAGGTAAAAACATAGTGGGGATAATTTTGAAATGGAATAAGAAAGAACGAAGTTAGCGAAATTCCGCCAAATTAGGGGTAGAAGGGCAAAATGGTAATTTTTACCTAAAATGCCAGTTATGATGTCAAATCACTAATGAAAGTGGTATTACTCCTATAGGGCATCGAAACTCGATTTTTCTTTTCGTTACGCCCGACGTGCATTGTCGAACATTTCACGTTTTCCGTAAAAGTACGTTTTTCCGCGAAGTACCTAACGTCGTCAACGAAGGTACGGACGCGTCTTGTAACACTAATCTTGTCGCTTAAATGCATATATGTGATAGATACGTTCGTAGACCGATATACGAGACAGTTTTACACGGGTTATAGTCATGATAACGCCGTATGTTTTTCTAGCGAGAACACGAGTGGTATCGTGGCACCGGTGAATAGTGTAATCTGTTATTGTTGTTTTACATTGTGGGGCTTTACATCCGCGTAATGCTTATGTTTTGTCGGCATAATGATCATGCATCTTGTATGCTTATGTAGTGATTTTTGTTGTATTATCAGAATATATTATCGTATTTTGTATTGTTTGGGTTTGAGATTACGTTCCGAGATTCAATGCGGTGAATTGAATCTCGGCTATAGCTTCAGGATCCGGAGGAATACGGATCGAAGATCGAGGCAAAGCAATGAAGCGTGCGGCCGGAGACTTATCTATCTTTACCGCTTTCGTTATTCACTTTCAAACTCTAGGATTAATGTAATCATTACAATGTTACACCGTGGTTGATGTTTGTTATGAATCGTTCTCTTTCGCTCAATGCTCTACTCCTATTGCTTGAAATATTTGGAAACGTTTAAAAAAATATTCTTTTTTATAAATTACGGGAAACAAGTAAGTATCTTATAAAAAGGACAAAATATAATTATTAATTGGTACTTTATAATAAGGATTAGAGGGATTAGTAATTATTATTAGTTGTCAAGACAATCTGTATTTTAGGGAATTAGTCTTTTTAATGTTTTAACTTTTAAATGACTCATTCCCTCAATTATTAGGTGCCAACTCTTGAACTAACCTGGGAAGAGGAAATATAAAGGTTGAAGAGAGAGGGTGTAACCGTGTAACATTTTAAATTTATATTCACAATATTTAAATAATAGAATATGTTATTTATCAAATAACTTGAGATGTAAATAAAATCAAATATATTATGGGAAATCTTGAAATATAGAATTGAGAAAAGAATGCAATATGATTGAAAATTGAGGTGGAATATCTTAGTCAGGATAAAAAGAGCATGATTATACTTTTATGTAATGAAATTAAATCTTGGTAGTTGAAATTACCTAGTAATTATTTAAATAATGATAATTTACTCAAAATGAAATTTAATTTTTAAGGACTTAATCCTAAGATATAATTTTTTTATAAAAAAAAAAGTAAAATTATTAAGTAGGGGTGAGTAAAGATATATGAAGTAATTTCTCACATAAAAGATGTTAGTTAAAACAATAAAATTTAAAATAATAATAATTAAAAGAATTTCAACACAAACACATAATGTTACAAAGATTTTAATGAGTGAAATAGAAAATATAATAATATTATCTTTAATACTTTATAAAAAATGTGATATAATTTGTGATACGGAATCCCTAATATGGAATTTGTGATTTGGAAGTTTGTGAATTTTATCTTTAATCCTTTATTATATAAAATGTTCCACTTGATACCTCACGAGCACATATTAATATGTATAATGAGTTGAATTGCTGGTTATTAAGACTTTTGTCTCATCCCGTTGATTTAACATTTTTCAGGTAATAATTTTTCTGCTAGTCAATTTCATATTGGACTCGTGTTCGAATAATTATATTTTGGACTTTGTGAAGTTTAAAGCCAAATGTGTTGATTTGAAACAGTTTAATGAGCAATTCACTTGGAAAGGTTTTATTATCCATGATAACTTCTAAATGATCAGTTTATCATTTCCTATCATGGATAATTCTTTGGAGTGACTTTAATCCTAAAAAACCATGGCAGTGTTTTTCAAATGGTTAATTGAACTCTTTTCCACTATGATAGATCTTTGGCTTTAAATTTTCTCCATTACGCCATAGTATTGTTTATTATGTGAAGATTTAATTAAGTATAGGGATAATTGAGTTTTAAGAAAAAGAATTTTAGAGAGGGAACAGGATGGTGAGATTTAGCCTGAGAAAGAGTTGGGTGAGCTGGGAGATAAGATGGGTGTGAGAACAGAGTAACCGGTGGTGTATAAGGTGTAGTCAAGAAGGCAGGCGAGGTTGCACATGTGGACATGAGTTGGAAGCAATTTTTGCCAAGTAAGATGACTCTTATAGGTGACAAGGAGAAACAAAGGTGAGGCCAGTATATTTTTTTTAAAAAATTCAAATCCATATATCCAAATGCCACCTACATAATTGTTGTGATTATTATAATAACATCCATGACTATCTTTGTTTTGAAGTTTTGCCAATGAATCCCTTATTGAGAATATATATATATATATATATATATTATAAAATAATTTTAGGAAAGGGGTTGGGTTCACTTCACTTGATCCAAAAGCGGGTTACTTTTGGGCCCACTGCAAAGTTAAATTCAAGACTAAGAGTACATATGTCTTCACCTCAGCCTTCGTAGACCCTTAGGATGTCTCTCCCAGTGCCTTGACCAACTCCAGGATCGAATCCCCTTCCTTTTAGTGAGAGAACCCGACCCCTTTACCAGTTAAATCCAGACGAGGGGATTATTGAGAATCAAAATATAAGAAGTTTTCTAAATTACATGCAGAATTTGGGCCTAGGCCTAAATTTTCAATTTGGACTGATCTCATTTGATCTTGGGCTGAACCTAAGCCTTGCCTTGGTTATCCTCTTTTAAAATGTCAAAATACTTATTGGTACAGTATACCTTTTTCTATGGGCCTGCTGACATATATAATCCGAATATATCATATCTGTTTTGTGGGATAATAGTAAAAGGGAAAAGTAGTAGATAGAGTTATCTTCAGTAACCTCTAAAACTACGTCGTTTTGAATAAATGAAAGGTGTTTCTGTAATTTTAGGTAAATTAATGAAGAGTGCAAAATTACAGAAACACCCTTCATTAATCTAACACGACGTAGTTTTGGAAGTCACTGGAAATAACTTATTTCTCGTGACTGAAAAAATCATTTACCATAGTAAAATACTAAAATTTCAAGATGGACTTAGTTTTATTGAATATCTCTAGACTATTCAAATTTAGTTTTATTAAATTTTAATGTGTTTTTAACACAACTATCCCATCTTTAATATCATTAAGTCAGATTTAACGTGAACGAGTCTAATTGAAGTAACTCAATAAACAAGATTGTTTTCCCCCACAATGTCGATTAACTCAATTTCAATTTTTGCAATGAAAACTTTCACTTAATGTTATTTTATATTAGACAAGACAAGTGTAAAAATAATATAAATGTAATAAAAAAATTAAAATGTAATAAAGTGAGAAGGTGAAGAAAAAGTAGGCGGGAAGCAAAATAAAGATCAAAGATTCTTTTGCTAACGTGTTCTTCCTCTTTTCTCTTTTTCTCTCTGCAACATTGGCTGGTCATTATTCCATTATACCTATATATTAACACATACTGATCTCTCTCTCTGCTATTTCCCATTTCTGTGTCTTCAATTGTTTTTGCAAAGTGCAGAGACAATGTTCACATTCGTTTTCATGCTTCTCTTTCCTCTTTCTGTAACTATATTAATAATGGCGGATGACCAGATTAAGTGTACATCCTGCTCTTCCTGTCAAAACACTTGCCACCAACTTCCATCTCCGCCACCGCGTCCTCCGCCAGATTCCACCGATTCTTGCCCTCCCTCGTTTTCTCCCCCACCCACCTCTATCTATGTCTACTCATCACCGCCGCGAGGAAGCGGTAGCACCGGGGCGGTGTTTAATCCTCCGCCCTTTCACATGAACTACCCGGCGCCGCCTCCGCCTAACCCCATTGTGCCTTATTTTCCTTTCTACTTCTATAGTCCGCCGCCGCCGCCATCAACGGCGTCCACGACAAGTTCTTCCATCAAGGCGTTTGGTTTGTTTACATTTTTGGTGATGCTCTTGATTTAACAAAGAGCGAAAGAATAGCTTGAGTTGTACTCGTGAATCACGACGACCTCCTTTTATTTCTCTTAAATTTGTATATCTCAATATTTCTATTGGATCATGTACAATGATAACCAATTTCTTAACTTTTTTTTATTTTGTACGTATCTGGTTCATCTTATAATCTGATTGAGAAGATTAATCACTTTATTTGTTCATTGAAATAATTTTCTGGGAAATCCATACTATATGGCCAGGTTTATTCATTTTGTTTTTTGTTTTTTGGCCGAAAGAGGCCATATGTAAGTTAAAACACACTCTCTCCCTTCACGTAAGAAAGCATAATCTTTCTCCGCTTTGCTGCTTTAGTCTTTACATCTTTTACTTTTTCAGTTGTGTGTGTGTGTGTTTGTTTTTTTTTTGTTAGTTTTATACTGAAAAAAATTATTATTCTTTGTAAAATTGTAAATCATGATGTGTAATTAATCTAGTGGATTTAAATTTAAATTAAACATAAATATATGCATTTTCAATCATTAAGAATGGAATACATTATTATTAACTAGACAACCAAAAAAAAAAATTCTTTTTATAAAGGCACATGTGTTTTTTATCGGGAGGATCCCAACCCGAATAATAATCTTCAGATTCCTTCGCCTTCATCCCGCCAATAAATGCCCTAACCATTTTGCCAGTAGCGGCGTTGATTGGGAAGAGTGGAGACAAAGTTAACACTTCACATAATTTTAAAGTTTTGAGATGATTGAAATATAATATAATATATTTATAATATATTTAGACATAAAATATAATATATTTTAAATAAAATAATATTTATTTAAATAAATTTAAGGCAAAAAATGGGCGGGCAACGATGCCCACCCCTTTTTTTATCAATTTTTTTGGGCCACTTTTTTTGTTGGGCAACTTTTTGCAAGGCTTGGGCGGGCATATGGGCACCATGCTCACCCCTACTCGCTACTGCCGAATATTAAATGTGGACTTCTCTCTCAATAAGTATTTAAACATAGGTTAGGTTTCTCTCATAATCTTTTTCTCATTATCTCTCATTATCTTTAAATCATATCCTCTAGTTGCTAGGAACTAGCCCATTTCGTTTAACCCTGAACTCAACCTTCATTGGTCAATCAAAATTAATTGTAGATAGGTTTTCAGACAATAGAATACCTGTTAATATGAGCCTATGAAGAGCTCCATGCATCCTATATTTTGGGCCTTACTGTGAAAATGAACTTCAACAAGAGTGGCCGGCCCGTGTCAAATTTTTTTTTTTTTTATGATGTAAAATTCAAGATAATTGATCCATTTCTTTTTGAAGAAGAAGAAGGAGAACATGGGTCATCTGAAAGGTTGTATTTGACGTCATTAACATCAAATACAAGGTTCAACTTGCTATTGACAAATTGACAAAGTGAAGAGTCTTCCAAGGCGTACTTCCATGTGAGCCACCCTTGTATTGATGCCATCAAGAACCTACCTCGCTGATAGTTGCGGTGGAGGTTGTAGAGGCGAAGGAAGAAAAGGAGGATGAACTGAAGGAGTCCTAATGCGTCTAACCATTTTGATATTTAAAAGAGGAGAGAAGAGGGAGCTGGATTTGAAAAACCAAAAGGAATGAGGTGTTTAAATAGACAAAACAGATAAAGATTACATTTATTGAAGTGACTTCAGATTTCGAAGAGACGCGTAGTTAGGAAAGTTTAGCTTGGAATCTAAAAAAACTCTAAAACATTTAAAACCAATAGAAAGAAACAACGGTATCTAAAAGAATGTTTAGATCGGATGTATAAAAGTCTGGTCTAAAAAGAATTTAAATTTTTAAATTTTCATATTATTTAATACTTATTGAAACCACATTAAACTATAACCGATTTAGAAAGTATTGATGAAATGCGAACCGGTTTGAAGTTGTATCGATATTTACAAAAATGACACCGGTCATAGTTTTTAAACCATCTCTGCGTAGGAGGTCTAGATTTGGTGGTCTTATATGCTTTTTTCCCCCCACTAGTAATGTAAGCAACATAGGGAGTTGGTATTGAACTAATGTAATCAGTGATAACACTAAAAAAACATGTTTTTGATGGGAATAAGTAGTTTCAAATACTCAATTATGCCTAACTTATAAGAAACTGACAACTTATTTCGTGTTTTTGCACACATTTTTTTTTTCAAAAGACTTATTAATAATAAGTCAAATACAAAGAACCCAGTCCTGAAAATAAGAAAATTAATTTTTTAAAGACTAAGAAAGTTAATTAAATTATTTTAGAGTATTTTTATTTTTATTTTTTTCTTTCCTCTAATCTAATTAATTTGACTAATAAACTACTCCATTCGGTCCTAATTATAAAAATTTAGTTGACTTTTTTAGAGAAATTAAGGAAGCTAATTAAATTACTTTAGAGTATTTGCATTTGTATTTTTTTCTGCAAACTAAATAATTTGACTAATAAACTAATATATAATTTAAGAATACACAACATATGAAATGATTAGGTAACTTATTTAGCTTCCTTAATCTCTCCAAAAAAAGTCAACTAGCTCTTATAATTAGGACCGGAGGTAGAAATAAATAATCTAAGGTTTAAGAATATACAACATATGATGTAATTAAGTAACTTATTGAGCTTCTTTACTCTTTCTAAAAGAAGTCAACTCTGTCTTATATTTAAGAAAATACTAATTAGTCTAATCTCATGCCTATCCTAATTTTTCCTTATATTTAATATTTAGTCTTGTTATTATTAGCATGCACTTCCCACCAATCTGTTTCCACAATTGTATGCACATGAAACTTCTCTGTGCTGCCCAGTTTCAGAATCAGAACAAGCACTTTACTCCGCCGCCCTTCAAAATACAAACGCAAACAAAAGCAAAAAAGCAAAAGAAAAGAAAAAGAAAGAAGAAGAAGCAGTGACTACTACAATAATGGGTTTGAACATGCAGTTGATGGAACAGTTTTCTAAACGAAGACTTAACCGCACCGGATAATTTCTCTGTCAAATTCATTCACATATCCGAGTAAAGAGACACACACATGAACAGTATTAATGCTGAATGTTGAAGAAAAATGGGAAACAGAGTTAGACAGAGTGAGAGCCTCCATGTGCATGCAGCCTGAAATCTTCGTGCTAAACAAGGCTTTAGCACACAGATCCTCATGACTCTTTGGTTGACACTGAGAGATTAAATTAGGGTCACAATTTTGCGTCAATTATTATGGCTTCCTGTACGTACGGACCCTCAGAAAACACAAGGAGGAAGAAATGCAATAGAGAAATAATTAAGAACAGCTAGCTTTGATAGTGGTCCACTATTAGTTGTACTGGATGAGTTATATGAATTTGTTAATTGTTATGAGCTTTATGATGGAAGAGTGGTTCCTTGTTTTGGTGTTTGTTTTGGCATTTATTGGAATACAGAAAGGACAGTGGCCGACGACATCAGCAAGCAAATTATGGATGGTCTCCACACAAAGAGACCAACACAGCTAATTTGCACTGTTAGGTTGTGAGCAAAGCAAAAGATGATTACTATTTACTATTATGAAGCTGCCTAGCTCCCAATTATTCACTCACCATTATTGACTACTCTTTTTCACATACCCTTCTTCCTAAATTCAAAATGCATATATGCAATGTTAATGTGCATTTGTGTTATTATTGAGCTTTTATGTATATTGAGAGGTGTAAATCTCTGTTGATGAAAAGATATGCTGTAATAGTTCACGTGTATAATGACATGATAAAGGTTCTTAAGTATAATGCTTATTGATCTCAGTATTCCTTGAGTCATTGTGTTAATAAGTATAATGATTGTTTTGGTCATCAAGCTCATTTATATGGACACTAATATTTGGGAATCCATTTTGGAGTTTCCAGAATGTGGTTTTTTTCTCAAGCAAGAAATTGTTTTCAAGGGAAAGATGGTTTAGGCTAATAACTTGACTTAATATAGTAAAATGACATCACTTTTTGAGATATTTATTACCTTTCTTAATCCTTATTATATTAAAAAAAAAAATGACACTTAAAAGAGGGCTTATGGAGAAAACTAACATATTAAGAAAATCTAGCGCAGTGAATGAAAGATGTAAACTTAGATAAAAATAAATAAATAAAAGCTGTAAAAAAGTCATGTGTTAACCTCTGTAAAGTTGATTTTTTTTTTCTTTTTATCTTGAGATCATGTTACACGCCATTTCATTTGGGAGTTGGGACTATAGTTATAGTAGTGCTCCTGTAATTTTGCATATGGGTATGTCACATATTTTATGGATCCTGAAATCATGTCGGATCCATGCAACACTCATATAAGTCCAATTTTCTTTTTTTTTTTTGAAAAAAGATTATTGTGAAAAGGAGAGGAGTGAATGCATTCCAACATAAAATACTAAAAGGAATTCATGAAAGCAATGTTGGTTACTATAATGACACCTGAGCTTTGTGGGAGATCATGCCTCGTACAGTAAATTTGAGGGCATTTTTCCCCAATGATAATGTGCACCTTCTTGGAGATTGGTTCCTGTCTTTCTCAATTATGTTCAAATCATTGTTCTGTTCTGTGGTTCTTAACCAAAACAGCCAAAATTAATAAACAATGAAAAAGAAGACAGAGAGATGTGTTGAAGGAGCCGCAAAACAGAGTCAAAGGATGTCATAACAAATCAGATGATAGGATTGGGTTCATAGAAGAATTTTTACAAATGTCCTATTTATAAGTCTATTTTGACCAAATCTTACATACTAAGGAGAGGTAGTTAACTCAATGATTATAAAGTAAATTTTTAACTTTGCCCCTATTAATGATTGGATATTTTTTAACTGTTTCTTCCCTTTATATCTTCCTTAGTACAAATTAATATGAGTAAAACTGTCACAATCTTATTTATTATATGAAATTGGACTTATAAATAAGACCAAATTTTTTGATCAAAATGAACTTATTAATAGAATCAGAATGAATGGTACTTTATTTTCTTTATTCATTGTTTGTCTTCCCAATAGTGTTTGGCTGGAATCACATTTGAGATGTTAAAAATATTTATTCTCATAAATCAAGATAAAACTTCTCTTATATACTCATTTTATATATCGTAAATCACGATTAAAATGTTGTTTTTAAGACTTCAATCACTATTTCAAATAAATACACAATTTTAAAAACGATTTCTCCTCCCCGCCCCTTCTTGTTTTAAGTCACACACCCTTCAAGCTCACTCTTATAAATTATTATGCTTTCAGTCTTTAATATAAGATTTATTTTGTTGTTCAATTTGAATTACAAAGTAGAAGTGAGTCCAGCCCTACTTAATATTCGTCGGATTAGCAAATATGTGGAGAAATTTTATTTTATGAAATACAAAAACACTTTTTAAGCTGATACAAACATCTTAGAGAATGCCTATAAAATGGTCCTTGAAATCAAACTTTTTGGGTGAGATAAGAGTTCCTCAATTAGTATATATTTACGTGAATATAACAAAATATATTTTATACAATTTTTTGAGAAGAAAAATGTTATGAAACATTCAGCAACTAGGATTTGTTGAACTTATTAGATGCACATCATTGACCTAAACCTAATTTAGCTAGCATGGGAATAAAAAAGTCCACCATAAACTTTTTGTACAGAAAAGTTGTGGAAGTCAAACCAGCGGGAAATATGAAATTTCATGTTCCCTCACTCCATCTTTTAAGACCTGCCACCTCCTCCTTCATCTTTCCAAATTCACATCAGTTTCATCATTTCCAGTCATTCAACCCAAAAAATGATCCTTTCTGGAACCCAATTTCACCCAACTCAACAAGCCAATCTTCCATACAAATCCCCTTTGGCTTGTGTTAAATGTTAATACCTTTCAGTCCTTTTAAGCGGCGATAATTTTTCTGAACAACCAAGTGGAGCAAATGAAGTATGGGATAGAGCAGAACATAAAATTGGGGACCAATGTAATAATAAAAGGCTATTGCTACATTACCAAAATTGGATTTGAATCATTTCTTACGATTCTTAGTGAGATACATAGGCGGCTCCAAACACACGAGTCAGTGAACTAAAAATAGCGATCTATCACAGAAGAGACTAATCACTAAAAGAAAAAAGAAGACAGACATTGAAGATTCATAGATACACTTAAAATGTTAATGTGAGTGCATTCTAGAAGAAACAAAGATCTACTATTTCATGAATCTAAGCATAAACAGATCCATATGAGAGAGCCATTAATAGAACTGCTGCTTGCTCTTCCTCTCCCAACTTCTTCCTCTGCCTCTCCGCCGTTGATCTCCGCATCAAAACCTCCCTTCCCAAAGCCATTAACCTCTGCTTCAAACTATCCCCAATCTTGCTGCTTCCATTGCTGTTACTATTGCTTCTCTTCCCTTTCAAACCCAGAATCACTCTCTTCTTCTTCCTGCTTTTGATTCCACAAGCGTTGCACAGTGACTGCAAGTAACCAAAAAAAAAACATACGGAAACAGATCAGAGATGAAACACCATTCATCGATCTATAACATAATAACCCTAATTGTTGAGATCAAGCTCACCTTCGGCCCAGCTGGACCGCCGCGCCAGAGAGGGGTCTTGGTGGTGCCGCAATCGGCGCAAGTTTTCTTCTGCTCGCTCATTGTCGGACTCTCTTCCGGCGAAGCCCCATTTGGATTCCTCGCATTAGTGTCCTCTGCTTCCGATCCCTGCATCACAGTACAAAATCAGCTGTTTTTTTATGCAATCCAACACAAAGGGATCAAATCTGCTTGAGAAAAGTACAGGATCACTCACTTTCCTACTCGGATTCATTATTTCCGAGATATGAGAGAACCCAGATGAAAAGTACCGATTTTGGGAAGTGGGGGTGAGGTATTATTGGATCAGAATGGGCGAGGAAGGGTTGGAAACAGAGCAAAGAGTGAAGTGATGAGCAATGAATGAGGGTGAGAGAGTAAGGAGAAGAAGGAATAGTTCTACGAAAGGGAAAAGAAATCCGACATGCAGAGAGAGAGAGAGAGAGAGAGAGAGAGAGCGAGAAGAGAGAAGGGGAACGGACCGACAAACGGGCATCCGCCGCAGGCAGATCTAAAGGACCAGAGCTTTTATACAAGTCGGAGGAGAAACCCCAAACCAAACGAAGTGGAGTGACGACATTGCCCCTCTGAGGCTGGATTGTTTTTTTAAATAAATGAATAAGAACAGAGTATTTGTTTTGGAAGGCTTATTTTATTGAAAGATTTGGCGATTGTAAACAGAGATGTTGTTTTATGTTCAAGTTGGAAATGCAAATTGCCATCTCCGTGTCTCTCTCTCTGTACCTTTTCATTGGTCAACCAAAGATCCCTCTTTCTCAGTCTCAGTATGCTTATTGGGTTATTTCTCATTCTTCTCTGTCTTTTTTATTAATAATAAGGGAAAAACACTTCTCATATTATAAGAGAAATGTTTTTTCATATTACACACATGAAATGGTAGGACCCACATATATATATATAAATTATATATATATATGTGGGTCTCACCATTTTATATGTGTAGAAATCTTCTTCTTCTCATGCAACATGAGAAATTTAAACCCCTAATAATAATACTACTAATAACAATGATTTTTTTTTTCTGCCCTTCCATTTTCTCCGTGTCACCACTTTTCTTGTCCAAATGCCGCAGAATAATGTGTTTTGTTTGCCACTTTGAGTTTATGGATGTGGGAATACACTACAGTAATAAGTACTACCTCCTGTCTTAATTATAGGAATATTTTTGTAGTGCAATTTACATTACAAAAGTGTTTCTATAATTAAGACGGGGGAGTTTTTTTTTTTTGTCAGTTTCTTAGTTTTTTTTTCTCTTTGCCAGAGCCAGAGAATGATGGTTCACAAGCACCAAAATGTAGTAGAAAACTAGTAGTCATTCGCCCCAAATACAGTATCTGAATAATTGCTCGCAATTTTCTCTGTTATATTTCAACGTAAAACAATATACACAAAACCTCAAGTTTTGTGTCACCTTTAAAAATTTAAAAACAAGATTCTCCTATTTTATCTTTTGAATGAAAAACACCCCATTGGTAAAATTACAATTAAATTTAACACAAATTTATGCCACCTCGCTATTTTTGTTAATCATAATTTTCCATATCAATACAACAAATCTCACAAAGAATTTTGAGTATTTTATTATTATTTAATATTATATTTAGACATAAAAATGCCCATGGCTCCCTACGCCATTTCTCCTCCTAAAAATACTTTGTTGTTCTGCTATAGAACACGATATCTAAAACTTCAAATGAGTAGTAGGATTGTTAATGTTGGATCAATAGCCTTTCTAGGATGCTCAAGAGTTAAGCACCAAAAGAAGAGGCTTCAACTCGGTGATATCTATGAAGGAGATATCAACGAGTAAACTCAGACCACAGTGGTACACGGAGGAGGTGATTCACCTGAGAGTGGGGTGTGTGCACAGTGTGACTGAATGATAAATAATGGAATAGAGAGTATCCTGAGTGCACCTTGTGGGTAATCTCTTATTTATAGGGATTACCTAGGGTTTCACTCCTATGCAAATGCATCTATCCATCAGCCATTATGCGTCTCCCACGTTCTGCAGACACCTGCTCCACTAACTGTACGGTCCTGTATAACAGACACAATGGAGTAGTGGGGAACAATTTACCTGGCTAAATGAGTGTTTTACTGCAAGCACTTTTGTTGGGCCGAGTAACTGATTGGCCCAATATATGAGTCAATAACAGTTGCCCCTAAGCTCGGTATTTCAGTTTTCTGACGTGCCGAGGTTAGCGTATTAACTATCCCGGTCTTCGTGTATCCGAGTTCAAGTTTTAAAAGAACCCTCCGGATTCTTTTCTTGCTCGCCTTGCTTTGTTGCTCTCTATCATAAATGACGGGCCCAATTTTAGCCATCTCTTCAACCTTTATAACGACCGAAGCTTGTTCTGATGGGTGATCTTAGGTCAATACCATCGCTATGAACTCGGTCATAACCGGCTTACAAGTTCCTGCACCCTTGCCAACTCTCCTCACTTTGTGAATGACGGGTTGGCTTTGAATGGTGGGCAGTCGTCTCCTTGCTCTTATGATAACCGAGATTGACTTTGCTATTTTCAAAACTCAACCTTAATCGACGTTACGAGTTCCTCCCACGTGCTGCCCCCAATATTGGTTGTCATAAAGGGTTGGGAGTACCCGCCGGCGTGATTCAGGAGTCATTCCGTAAAGATAATGGCAGCTATTCACTTGCCCTCCTTGAGATATGGAATCGCCGCCTTTTCGCAACAATCTTTCTTGATTTTCGTGCACACTTATTGTCTGCGCTTTTTCTGATCCAACCATCATTGCATTTTCCCACTAACAAAGCATTGATTAGTGCTGGCGCTTGCGCTTTCCCACAAGTCAGGGATTTATTACCCCTTACACTTACATTATTCCATTTGAAAATGTATTAATTGCCTCTGGTGCTTACATTCTTCCACTAAAAATATGTTAATTGCTCTTGACGTTTGCAATATCAAAATGCCTATAAATCCTTGTTTCTTCACCTTATTCGCCCCATCCCCCACTTTTCAAACCTTTGAACTTTCTGCTGTTTCCTTCAATTTCAAACTTCTACGACGAATTGCAGATGTCAGGGAAATCAGGCTCCTGGCCTTTGTCTTTCCCTTTAAAGCTCTTCAAAATGAATGGGTGAGGGGTTAGAAAGAAAAGACAAGCACTGATCGTAGCGCTGCCGGTAATCTTCACCAGCGGCTATCTTCAAATATATTTGTCAGTCTTCATCTTCATCCCCCAACGAGCATCTGGGAGTCCAGATATATTTGCCAGTCTTTACCTGCCTGGCCCAATTTCAATCTGGGATCTCAATCAAGTTCCATTGGGTACCGGGGAAGATCCTTGCCTTGAAGCTCTCTGACTCAGAGATCTTCACCGCACGGTGATTCCCTAACGTGAAATCAGTTGCCACTGACGGGTTCATCGCAGCTGATAGGGATCTGCACCATATGAAAAACATATGGAAATTCACACAGCAACAGAGAGTATTTCATATGAATCTTCCGTTTACTGGTGATGAAATTGGGTGCCCAGAATCTGTGACAACTTCAAAAGACCACTAGGAAGTAGTCAAACCAGATTCGGTTGTAATTTGACTTTGTATCTCCCTATTAGAGTCAAGAACTCAATCTATTTTCCTGTAAGAATGTTATGTAAACGATTCATTTACTAATGGAAAATATTTTCTGTCTCGTGCTGTTCTCTCATTTTTTTCATTCTGCATCTCACTGATTCTTTGTTTTTGAACCACGGATGTATCTTTCTGCTTTGCCCTTCGCTCATTTACTCGCGTGTTGAACTGAAATCGGCATGCCTTTTATGGACATACCAACCAATCCGAACTAAGGCTAAAAGTAAACCGCCCTCAAATCCGGGATGAGTTGAAGCAAACCGCCCTCCAGTACGGATTGAATTGGACTAAACCGCCCTCCAATCCGGATTGAATTAAAATACACCGCCCTTCAGTGCGAATTTTATTTGACTAAACCGCCCTACAATCTGAGCTGAATTGAAGCAAAGCGCCCTCCAGTACGGATTGACTTTGAGCAAACCACCCTCCAATCCGGGTCGAGTAGAATTTTGAACGTTTTTCGATAAGGCTAGGCCTATTAGCCACGTGTCTTGACACGTCATTGTGCTCAACCGTCGCCTTTGTGGATTGGTCACTTCTGCTGCCTTCGATATTTACGCGCATTTAATGCGCACGTCGTTTCATCTGAAGCGTCAGCACCTTTCTAGGTTTCTTTTGAATTTTTGCAATGATGTCGTGACCCCTGACCTTTCAAATTCGCAACGTCTATATATTTCCCTTCGCTCCTTCACTGTATTATTTTACACTTGTGCCTTTCCTTGCTCTCAGGAAATACGCTTCCTTTTCGAAGTACTTTTCTACTCCAGCGGCCCTTTTGCAAATCTTCAAATTTCAACAGGTAATGCCACTGCTTTCTTATTTGTTTACTCTTGCATGATTCTGATAACTGGTACAAACTGCTTTGGTAATTCTCTAGGTGGCATTTTATGAGTGTTCAAACTTTTTTGAACGTCTTTCCGGGCTTTCTGAATGCATTTCTGGGTTTTTGATGAGTTTCTGGGTTTTCTGGGTAGGTTCTTAGCATCTGTTGCCTTTTCTAGGTGTCCAGAATGGCCCGTACCTTTCCACATGTCTTTAAACCCAAAGACCCCTCGCCCTTCAAACAACCAGAGACTCGCATCGATGATCTCCCTGGACCCATAAAACTCTCGTTCTGGGAATTGTCTTCCACTAAAGCAAAGACTGATAGGAATAAATCCCACCACTCCCATGTACGTAAGGTTAGACATAGGAGAAACGTTGAAATTTTACCGCTTCCTTCTCATGGGTCACCCCTTTCTCCTCCACCATCTTTGTCAGAAATGTCAAACCCGGGTTTAAAGAAAAACCTTCCTACCCCAAGATTATCAGCCCGGGGACCGACACCATGTGATGAATGCTGTTACAAGAGCATTGAATTAGCTCAACAAGGACGTGACAAGGATGCCGACTAACTATTAGATAGATGCCGATGTAACCTCATTCCTCCAGCTACTTTGGCTTTTTCTGGCTTTAACCCTCTCGATCGAGCATCTTTAGGCTTTCACCGAGATAGTTCTATTGCCTCATGTATATATCATTCTCTGATCATTACCTCCTGATTTGATGTTTAGGTATAGATGTCTTCATCATCACACCAACCCGTCCCGTCTACGACTGACGAGTCCAGCGCGTCTGCCTCCTCCCAAGTTCCAACCGGGTCAAATCCTGCCGTTAACATTTGCGTTACGCGGATCAAAAGTACCCTAACCGCACATGATCCGCCGCACTTAAGGATCGGGGATGGGGAAGGTTATACTGTCCGACTGCCCTTGGAGGGTGAATCCGTGGACTCTTGCCATCAACACAACAATGACCCTCATTTCTTTTTCCTTTACCGGGATGTCATCACCCTTCTTGGAATGAGATTTCCCTTTACCGACTTTCAAATTTAAATTTTGAGCCATTTACACCTCGCCCCCTCCCAACTTCATCCCAATGGCTGGGCGTTTGTCGTTGCCTTTGAGAGTCTTTGTGAAGAAAAAGCCCTTGCTTGCACAGTTCCCGTGTTTATGTATTTTTTTCTCTCCTTTGGAGACAAATGTTCTTGCTAGAAGTACCATGAAATGGTTCGGTTGGATGACACTTCGAAGCATCCGCGATCGCCGGCTCTTCAAACCCTTTATGGAGTCGTGGAAAAACTTCAAATTAGCCTTCATTAAGGTTAAAGCAAATCTCGGTCAAGCACCGTGGTTTGTGTAGAGGACCGAAATTGGGAAAACCAAGGAAAGATTTCCCTTATACTGACTGGTCCACACGTCACCACACTCTTAAGCCTGAAGATTATATTCCGCACCCTAAAAGCTTTTCTGATGCCGAGGAAAGGGCCCAAATGAAACTCGTGAAACTTGTCGTTCTTTGAAGGATCCTATGGATCCAGCTACTTACATTTCCACTCCTTTGATTAGGCAACGTTCTTCAACGAGTATGAAATTAAGCGCATATACATTAACTTGCACATCATACAATCTTTTCTTTTGACTGATTGTTTGCCGGCTGTTACATTGACCTTCTTATGTTATTTTCACAGCTCAAGCCATGGGGAAACCCAAATTCATGAATTTATTTGGAGCACGCTTTGGGAATGCCGAGGTGAATCCTGACGCTTCCGGCCTTGGGTGGACCCGCCATCATCGCGGACCCCTAAGGTCCTTCCAAAGAGATCGCCTCCCGGAAGCGCTCTGCGCCAAAAAATCCTTCAAGAAATGAAGATGCTGCCTCTAAAAAATCCAAGGCAAGCAAACCGTGGTGGAGCAAGCTGCTCCGAACGTAGAGTCCCCCGCTGTGCCAGCCATAAACCGCTCGGTTGCTCCTTCTAAATCTCCTTCAGTGCCAACAACCTCGGCCCTGTCTTTGTCAGTGGGCCACATCAGTGTAAACGTTCTTCCTGAAGGCGTCCTTTGGGAGCAAGGGCTGACACAAGAAGTACTAGATATCACCTGCCCTCCTGCCCATTTTCATGATGCCACAGGACTAACTGAAGCTGCCAAGAAAAATATTGCCGAGATGGAATTGCATGCCTATAGAGCCATCTCCGTGTTCCGGCCTTATGCTATCCTCAAAGTGAAATATGCTTTAGCCAACGCTCAGCTATTTCAACTGAAGAAGGAGAATTCAACCCTGAAGCAAAACGCCGAGGTGACTAAAATCACCGAGGATAGGGATCGAGCCTGGGATGAACTGCAGGCCCTAATGGCAACACATGCCAAGCTGCAGGAGGATTTCCAGTCCTTACAGGCCGAGAGAGAGAAACAATAGGAGGAGTTGCGATCCTCCAAAGCTAAGGAAGGGACCGTGCAGGAAGAACTGACGGCCTTTAAGACTGACCTATCTAAGACCGAGGAGAAACTAGCCAGGGCCGAGCTGGATATCCATCGCCTGGAGGATCTCCATTCCCACGACTAGATGGTTGTAGAGAAGGCGCAGTCTGACGCAGACCATTATAAAGTTCTGCTGACGGCAAGAGAAGATGAGCTCATTCAGGCCAGAACGCAACTTACGGAGTATGCTGATGCGGCCATAGAGTCCTTCAATAATGTCGTGACGCAGATTCGCGCTCTTAATCCTGATATCGCTCTCAACATGTCCGGGTTGAGTTACTTGGCCTATGTTGGCAAGAAAGGCAAACTGATTCCTCCCGGCATGGATGAAGATGAAGATGAAGAAGAAGAAGAACAAGCTCCACCCTCTTCCTCCTAAGCTCGTGCCCAACTTTAGCAATGAATATTTGTCTCCGGGTCCTTTATTTTTTAGGCCTTACTTTTTGCTGCCGTGGTGGTATCCCGGCTTGACATTTTTGTATAGCTAAATGACTCTTCATCAACTATAACTGCTTTGTTTTAATACACTTCTATTTCTGCTAAACCGAATGAATCTTCGCCTAATGCCCATGTTTGCAACCGCATCGCATAAGAAAGTTTATACACGTTTCATGACTTTCAAGTTCATATATGATTTAACCTTCGCATAGATTTTGAGAACTGGTGCTGACACCATGGATTCATTCAAGCATATTTTGAACATAATTTCTGAAAATTGGTGTGAACACCATAAATTCACTCACATTCTTAGAGTAGGCACGACTTTAGAAAATTGGTTAGTTGACCATGAATTCATGCATGCCTTTCGTAGACGTGTTCGTAGAAAATTGGTTTGTCAACCATGAATCCATACACATTTAATGAGGGCATGATTTTTAACACGGGTTCATTTACCTCGGGTTTATACATGTTCTACCTTGGACATGATTTTCGAAATCGGGTTTATTTATCACGGATTTCTACATGTTTTTATCTCGGTCACGATTTACGAAAACTTATTTCTTTACCATGGATTCATACACGCCGTAACTTTCACATAAATTTCGAAAACCGGTGTGGGCACCATGGATTCATTTATGCTTATCTCGAACATGATTTTCGGAGACGGGTTTATTTACCACGGACTCCTACATGTTTTAATGTAGGCATGGTTTCAGAAAACTGGTTAATTTACCATGAGTTCATGCATGCCTTTCGCAAACGTGGTTGTAGAAAGGTGGTTCACCAACCATCAATCTATACGCTTTAATGAGAACATGATTTTTGAATCACGGGTTTATTTACCATGGGGTTCATACATGTTTTTATTTCGGACATGATTTTGGGAACGAGTTTAAATACCTCAGATTCCTACATGCTCAATTTGGACATGATTTTTGGAAATGGGTGTAAACACCTCAAATTCCTACATGTTTAATTTGGACATGATTTTTGGGAATGGGTGTAAATACCTCAAATTCCTACATGTTTAATGGTAGCAATGGTATGAACTTGAGTTTCCTGAAAATAGGTCCCTGGACCCAAGATTCCTTAGCTTTAATAAAACAGGCATTAATACCATTGGTACATATCTTCCGTGGGAATTGCCTAAAAAATAAAAACTTTACATAACTCAACCCCCTGCTATGTCTTGGCGGGACTTGACCCTTCAGCTGTAGTATGTCTTAAGCCATTCCGCATTCCATGTCTGCTTTACGGCTTTTTTCTTCAATGTCTCCAGTTTGTAGGCACCCCTACCAAGGTTTTCTGTTACCCGGTATGGGCCTTCCCAATTCGCGGCTAATTTACCATGGCCGGCATTCTTATTGCCTATGTCGGTTCGCCGTAGAACGAGATGTTCTGCTATAGAACACAGATGTCGGCGCCAATGTTCTGTTATAGAACACAGATGTCTAGCTTCAATAAGTTAGGGATTGTTAATGTTGGATCAATAGCCTTTCCAGGATGCTCAAGAGTTAAGCACCAAAAAGAAGGCTTCAACTCGGTGATATCTATGAAGGAGATATCAACGAGTGAACTCATACCACAGTGCTACGCGGAGGTGGCGATTCACCTGAGAGTGGGGTGTGTGCACAGTGTGACTGAATGATAAATAATGAAATAGAGAGTATCCCGAGTGCACCTGGTGGGTAATCTCCTATTTATAGGGATTACCTAGGGTTTCACTCCCATGCAAATGCATCTATCCATCGCCCATTATACGCTCCCACGTTCGCAGACACCCGCTCCACTATCCGTACGGCCCCGCATAATGCATACACGATGGAGTAGTGGGGAACCATTTACCTGGCTAAATGGGTGTTTTATTGCAAGCCCTCTTGTTGGGCCGAGTAACTGATTGGCCCAATATATGAGTCCATAACACTTGCTTTCTAGCTTCATCTTCCCTTCCAAATCAATTCCCATTCCTTGATTATACATATCGATTATTCAAGAGTTCCACGAGGTGATTTGGTATGCCCAACCCAAATATTTTTAGTCAATATATGATATATGAAGGTCCTTATGTTAAACTTATTAAGATGGGCTTTTTGACCAATTTGCCCCTAATTAAATAACTAATTACCAAAATGCCCCTATCTGGAAACTATTCACCTATATGCCCTTGTTTAGTCGATTACACCCTTCATGTAATCGACTAAAACGCGGGGCCTTCTTTTTTTTTTTTTTTTTTGAGTTTCCCTCGATGTAATCGACTAAGCTACAATGCTTAGTCGATTACATCGCGACAGACGGCTTTTTTAAAAACCCCATTTGGCCCAACGGAACCCTAATATACTCGATTAAACCCTCCAAAACCTCTTCCCCTCTGATTTTTTCGCCAAAATGTTGCTGAATCACGTGGTGGGTTGCGAAGGAAATTTCAATCTAGTGCCATTTGAGTTGATTTTGGTAAGTTCTCATCTCCATTTCGAATTTCCGCGGTTGTTTTTGCATTTATGCGAACCCCCGTTTGCGTTTTTGCGTTTTGTGCTTTCGTTGGGTTGTTTTGTTGTGTATCTTTGATTGATTTGAGTATTTCATTACTATTTATGGATGAAAATAATGAATATACATGTAAAAGTGAAAAGATTTACATCGGTTGAGAATTTGGTTATTTTTGGACGAATTTCACTTCGGTTTTGATCAATTTTTTTGTTGTTGATTGTGTTTTGTTGTTAAAATGATGAATGTTTGTTGTTTATACTGATTAATGTTTGTTTATGTTGCTTAGATTTTAAGTTTTTCGAATAACTCATCTCCTTGAATGTTTGTTGTTTATGTTAATTGTGTTTGTTTGTGAAAATGAAGAATGTATATGGGAGAGTGAAAATGATGAATGTTTATTGTTTGTTGATGATTTGTAATGTCCCTTTGTAGGTCTTTGTTGTTATCATGTGTCGCAGAGAACCCCCCACTAACACCGGCAATGAGGGTACGAGGCGGACGAAACAACTGGCGAACTGTGGGGCATCGTCCTCTAGGCCACAGCAGCATGAGCCCATTGTTGATCTCCTTTTTGGTTATCTGGTGGAAAATGATGCAAAAAAACATACACGATTCATGGCTTCATTTGCTAGGAGACCCATTTGCAAGCCGAAGTCATTAGATATGGCATTCTTTGCAAAGGAGGGATTTGAGATAGTGCCGTTGTTGGAGGGTTCCCACTTGAAAGTCTTGGCGGAGATGGTATGTCCATACTTAAAGGTTATGGTGAGAGCTTTCTACCATAATCTCAGCTACGTAAATGGTGATCTACAGTCTCGCGTCTGCGGTGTGGACATATTGATGACGGCTCCCATCACAAATACAAATACAAGTTTACTAACTTACCACTGCTAACTGGGTCAACTCGAAGCGGTGGCATTGTTGCGGTCCTCGGGTTTACTGGGTTCGTGCGAGCATCAAAATCACCCTCCACATCAGTATCTGAGGTGTCACCTAGTGGAATAAACCTCTCAGATTCGCTCTCCTCAGCGCTATGCGTATTCTCGTCTTCTTCATCCTCACCATCCTCCTCTTCCTCCGTCAATGTTATCTGACTTAAGACTTGTGAATGTGCAGATAAACTGACATGTCTTTCTTCTTGACCAAAATACTGTAGAGATCTTGTATGCATGGGTACAGATGATGATTCACCATATTCAAGCTCAACATATATCTCAATAAAATTTTGTGATTTCTGATTAGCAAATGCATCTATGACACACTCTACGTCTTCATCATCACATACATCGTTACTAACATAGTATACACTATCCTTACCCACTATAGTCTCCACTTTGGCAATTAATCGATGAATGCATTGGCTTTCATGTAGCCCCAATTTTTGATAAATTCTTTCTTTGAGCTCATTGTACGTAATGCCCTGTTTGATTTTCATCATTTTCATTTTTCCTTCAAATTGAATACCATCGGGACCTACAAAATGCCTCCCACTATGGTAGATTACAGTAACGTGCGTGTTTGAACTTGAACTCATCCTTCACACCAAAATTTGGGAGCTACAAAAGGGAGGGTTTCAGATTACAAACAAAAACAAAAGCTTAACAAAGTGAAACTACAAAGATTACACAACAATAATACCTTTAACAAGGTGGGATGATATTAAACTTTGGTGGGCCGCACTAAAATTGAGAAAAGAGAGAGTATTGGAGGGGGAAAGGGCTGCATTGTCATAAGGGTTCCATTATGACGCAAATGAGTTTTTTTTTTAAAAGCCCTCTGTCGCGATGTAATCGACTAAGCACTGTAGCTTAGTCGATTACATCACGGGGAAACTCATAAAAAAGAAGGCCTCGCGTTTTAGTCGATTACATGAAGGGTGTGATCGACTAAACAAGGGCATATAGGTGAATAGTTTCCAGACAGGAGCATTTTGGTAATTAGTTATTTAATTAGGGATAAATTGGTCAAAAAGCCTATTAGGATGAGGGGCTCATTTGCAATTGACTCAAAATTAGATTTATGAGAGGTCATCCCTTGTCCTTGGGTTCAATTTGGCGAAGGGTGTAACTTTCTCACCAATGGGAGGGGTTTGATCCAGAGTTGAGTCGTCAAAGACTTATGATCGTAAGTCATAAAGTAGTGAAAATCTTTGGGTAGAGAGGTGGAGTCATGTGTCTTTCTTTAATTTCAGTATCTTCATGGATTGGGCCTCCAAAGTCACTCTACCTCGGATCATGGGTGTGAAATTTCAACCCCTTTCCTAAAATTTATATATTAAAAAAAAAAAATTATGAGAGGTCCTTATATTAAATCTATTGATTTCCGACAGTTCTATATCTTGACTTTTCATGCTCTGTATCCTCCGTAGCTGTGAAAGCCTAATTATGAGAGGTTTGTTGATAGAGCCCTTGATGAACCACTTATGAGCATATACTTTGAAAGGCTATAGATATATATTTTAGCCCGAACAATCCTGCCCTTTTTCACAAGTGATGGATTCAGATATACTATTACTTTAATTAATTATTAATAATATAAACGAGTGTAGAATTTTGAACGAGGAAAACAATTAGAGAGATTCAGGATAGCCAAATTCCAGTTTAAGAATATCAAGAATGAGTAAAGAAAGGGAAGGGCCCTGAAGATGAGGCCAGAAATAGGTGGAGAAACATGATCCTCCAAAACAGTCATGCGATGCACAGCACAAGGAAGAATCGAAAGAGACTTCAAAATGGAACCTCCCAATGCCCTTGTGGACCATGCCTTAACTTCCTACCCCTTTCCTCTATAATTAAGTTCACTTGTAAAATCACATATATATAAAGCAAGGGGCACTCGAATCAAAATATTATTATTGTTGGGACCCAACTGTTCACCCAGCTGCGGTCCAGGGTGATGATTCTCACTCTTGCTTAGTTGAGTGGCATTTTAACGGAGAAATCCAAACAAATTCACCAAACAAGTATCATATCTCACTACGTGGCTTAGAGACTTGTCTTATTTTGACCAAGTTCATCCAGCCCGCATTGCAACCTAGTTAAGCAGATTACCAACTTTAAATTTCAGGTGCTAGTGTGGAGCCTACGAAAGTGAGGAGCAAGAACTTGGCACTTGGCAGTAACTATTACGCACAAAAATAGCACCAATTCCTTGGAATACACCATATAAGCAGTTTTTAATTACTATACGCACCCAATTTTAAAATACCGACTCTGCAGAAATTACCAATACAATAATAACTAAGACTCTTTTAAAAAAAGACTTCAGAGCCGCACTCAAGAAAACCCCCCCATTGCCACATAATCCGGGTCCCTGCTAATGCAACATATAACCTCCTGGACACTTTTTCCCAGGCACATATAGTTAATACAACAAACACTGCTGACTAGGCCATTATGCTGCCGCCAACTCCCTGCACCTCATTAGACCACGGACACAAGACCAGACTGGAACCTCACACCATGAGGTGAGATGACCTGACCCCGACTCAACCCCGACTCGACCCCAACAGCCACCCCAGAATCAACCCCGACACAAGTCCCTGCAATTGTTGCGACCAGATTCAGATAATGGTGCTGACAATTTAAACCATATGAACAACGCAGAAGTGTCATGCAAAGCATTTACCCTCTCCTGAACAGCCCTTCAACTGAAGTTGAATCCACCAGATGGGACTGGATTCTCATTGCCTCCAAAATTGAAAGCAGGTTGCGCACCATCACCTGGAGGCAGTGTCTCATCCTCTTCTTCCAACCAGTACGTCTCAAGAATTTTTACAGCTTTCTCGTATATCTCATTGTTGTCATGACTCTGCAGGTTTTCAATCTTCTCCAATCCCTCAGCATCATCTATCATCTGCGCATACAAGTTGACATCTCCAGTGTTACCCAGACTCTTCTCAGCTTCCCCGACTTTCAGAATATTCTCTAGGCCTTCTAAACAGACAGTGACAATTCTTGGGTCCGGGCAAACAAGCAGATCACAAAGCGGCTTTATGCAACCTTGACTCACCAAGTACCTTGTAATAAAGAGAGATTAAGTCAAAATCATAAAATCGAAGATAAAATACCCAGGCAGCATAACCAACAAAATAAGCATCACATACTTTATCTGCTCATGAGTACCACCAGATGTGGCATTTGAGATTGCCCAAGCAGCTTCCTTCTTGATATCAAACTCAGCATTTTGAAGGAGATTGACAAGTGGAGCAATCAGACCAGCTTCAATGACAGCCTATGAGTTATACAAATTAAAATTCTGGTAAGCTTTTTCAATATAAAGATCAACAGAACGAATTATACTTAATAATATAAGAAACAAACAAAAACTCATCCTATGATAGGATGAAAGCCTCTGGTGGCCACTTAACGGTTGCAAAGAATATTCACTATGAATTCTATCAACTTAGGATCCCTCCCAATAGTCTATGAAAATATAATCATGTTAAGTCAGGGAAGGACAAAAAACTATCATCTATCTAGTTGGAAAACTTGGAAGACTAAATGTTGCATAAAAGTAAGAACCTTAGACGCCAGATCTCCATAGTACCAAATCAGCAGACAAGGGGCTTCCATAAAATTTTTTAAATAGTCTATTCATCATAAAAATTCCAATTTCTCCCAACAGAAATCTCAAGTAAAAATGAAACATTTTTTTCATAAGAAAGCAAAAACAGTAAAATTACTTCTTTTTTAAAAGCAAGAATATTA
This sequence comes from Acacia melanoxylon, assembly GCA_019022615.1. Lineage (NCBI taxonomy): Eukaryota > Viridiplantae > Streptophyta > Magnoliopsida > Fabales > Fabaceae > Acacia > Acacia melanoxylon. The sequence continues at coordinate 8,245,953 of JAFJYJ010000011.1, forward strand.
ACAAAAAAAACTACTTAACACCTGTATTTGTTCTTAATAGTTAGCAACAACGGGCTCACCTGTATTTGTTCTCTGTTTCCAGCAGTAATGTTTGATATGGTCCAGCAGGCTTCTTTCTTGATGCTTTTCTTGTGATTATGTGTCAACAGGCTCAAAAGGCAAGGCAGTGCACCATGGTTGATAATACTCTAGCAAAAACGCATTAAATCAAACTGAGGAAATACCAAATAAAAAAGCAGAAGACCGTAGAAATCAGTTAAGTCATATATAAGTTGAAAACTATGGACGCTTAACAACCACATACTAAGCCAAAAGCAATCACCTGTACAAATAAGCTAAATCAACACATATCACCTAGTCATTGCCCAGATATCCCTATCTTCCAGCATGCTCCACAAGTTATACTTCATTTCTGTTTTAGTACGATGACTTTTATCATGGGAAGACTTCTGGCATTTAGCATAATATTTTTATTAAGATTTGGGCTGAAATTTATTTTTAAACATGTTAAGCCACCAGCCCAGGAGCCATTCAGGTCAAGCTTGGCCTTGATAATGGTTTTAAGAATAAATGTTAAGCTGGTTCACTCAATCTGCTGTTAATTTTACTTGGAAAATGTCAGAAAATTGAGTTTATCCTGGGTTGTCAGAAAAAAAAAAAGAGAGGCCAAGTATGTAGATATGTTAAAAAAAAAAACACAAATTATAACTAAATTTTCATGCTGTGGGTTTTCTTTTGGGAGAGGTGGGGTTTTTTTTTTTTTTTTTTGTTTGGGGGGGGGGGGGGGGGGGGCCGCACTACACTTTTTTGTACAATGTAGTTCGGTGCCTCCAAAACCTACAAGGCTACAACTACTCCACAATTGATACTAACGGAAACCCAACACTACTCTCAAGGAACCTTAAATATCCTCAGATTTTAATCTTATTCCTACTCAGAATTCTACTGTTTAAGTTCCTCAATGTGTTGCTCAGCTGCTGGGAAAGTTGCCGCATGGTAAAGTGGCACAGAATTGCACAAAAGTGAAGTAAATTCATTTTACAGAATACAAGTATCAAGTAATTCTGCAGATTTGACAGGCCCTTACCTGAGTCTGAATATCATCTCCAGTCACAATATTTCCCACTGTGCGAAGAGCAGGAATAAGAACTGAAGGGGATGGATGCCTGAAAAAGAATGCGTCCAATTTTATTGCTAAGAAAAGAAACCAGTAAAGCAACATGTTCTTAGTCGAAATGTAAAATTAATACTCACAGAAGGAGCTGCACTAATCGGCCACAAACACCTGCCTCGATAACTGCTTGGATTTTGTCGTTTGTTCCATCAGATAAGTAAGAAAGCGCCCAGCAAGCATCTGTCAAGACTTCTTCATCATTGGAAAAAACCAAACGCTCTAAAGCCGGAAGTGCCGGCCTCACCTGTCCACCAAATTTACAGTATAAAAAGAATGCCAAATAGGACTTGAATAAGATTTTGTTCCACATTATAATGACAATTACCGGCTTGAATGGGGGTTGTTATAACTTATAATGATAAATTGGAAATGATAATTACCTGCTCAAATGGGGGTTGTGGCTTGCCCCTGCAAAAATTGGATAGAGTCCACGTAGCATTTCTCAACATTGAAAGCTTTGCATGCTCGTTCAACTGCGCCAATAAGGGGATTAGAGCCCCATGACTGAGAACAAGATCCCGGCACCTAGGGGAGTCACCAGCAACATTTCCCAATGCCCACACGGCCTGCAAGTTAAGAAAATGAGTTGAGAGGAGTTCAATAAACAAACAAAAAAGATAATTGTTGTACTGCTACACTCAAATATCAACACACCTGCTCCCGAACATCATCACTAGGAGAACTGAGCAGCTTAACAAATATTGGGACCGCCCCATGATCAATTACCACCTTGGTGTTCTCAGACGTTCCAGATGCTATATTAGTAAGAGCCCATGCGGCTTCAAACTAAACACATGCATGTGATATGTATGTCATTAGCAAACATAAACTTCAAACATATTAAGGATTCAAAAGAATACCACGGGATAAAGGAAATTCAGACCTGAAGCTGAGGGAAATCTTCCCTAACTAGAAACTCAACAAATCGCGGCACCACACCAGATTGGATAACTTCCTCAATTGGAGGGCTCCGCTCTATATCAGAAACAGGGAAAATACAATCTCTAATAACTATAACAACTCTATCCATAAAAACATCGGGAAATATTAATGTAGATAAAATCCAGGGTTACCAATAGAAAGCAGCTTTCGAAATTGTGTAGTCGCTTCCAGCTGCAGATTGCTGTCATCCGACCAAACACCATTAACCATGGAAGGAAGACTCTCCAACTGCAAATAGGTATTGACGAAAAAATTAACCGATAGTTATTAGCCTATTGCATTGCCTAACAGATCAAACCCTATCAACATGTGCGATTTAACAAAAGAGGCAACTATTAAGTACACAACGCGTATCATATCAAATTAATCATCCCAGAATCTCATAGCAACAGATCCCGATCAAGCCCTAATTTCTACCAAGCAACATCGGCAATTAAAATGCATATATTATTAAATAGAAATAGAGATTCGAAGGGGAAACCTTTTTCTCAACAGTTGAAGTTTGAAGAGGAGTGGCGAATTGCTGCTGAGCTTGCAGGCCTTCGCGACGCTTCTTCTGCAGACTCTCTTCGCGCTTGCTCTTACGGATCTCAACCATATTATCTTCTCTTCTTCGTCGGCCCTCATCGGCGTCCACCGCGACCTTGTAGCGGTTGCGGCGAACCTCGGTTCTAGCATTCGGCCGGAGCGACATCGTTTTACCGTGAAAGCTCGATTAAGAACCCTAGCAGCAATCAGCGTATATATATATACACGCAAGAGTAACTAGGAATTCAAAGATCGAGGAATAGAAAAGAAGAAGAACCCTAGATTTTGGATTGAGAAGAGGCTACTGCAACAGCAAACACTGATTTGCGAGAGAGCACTGCGTCCGATTTTTTCATCAAATTTGAAATTAAATAGCACTGTAGGTCTCGTCAGTTCGGATCTCGCCTGGATGGGTCGGGTCGTAGGTCATCATTAATGACGCTGATGATTGGATTTACCGGAACCGACGGACAGTACGGGTCACGACTATCCGTTTGTTTGTTGAGATTGATACTCTGCTTGGTGGGAAAGATGGGAGATAAGATTTCTCTCCAATACATACCTTGTATATATATATTTTAACTTATATATCATAAATCATAATTAAAAAACTATTTTTAAAAGTTCTAATCATTCTTTCCACCAAGCATTTTTTTTTTTTTTTTTTTGTCAAAAATCAACCAAGCTATTTCAAATAAGCACATTATATTCGAGTCAAATTTTATTCATACCATTTTGTTCATTATTCTTATGGTATAAAAATGTCATTTTTTTTTATTTTCTGAATAATAACTTAATTTGGCCCGAAAAATCGTGGATTGGTGGTGACAAAATGGCCCAAAAAATTAAATCGAGGGATAATTTGTTGTTTTGTATTAGAATTGGTACGGAAAATTTTTCTCCCAAAAAACATGATTAAACGAGGACCATGATATAATGGTTGAACCACAGTAATGGGGGTATTCATGATCGTGTTTTAAATAAAATGTCTGTTTGCATTAGCGGTGGATAATCATAATTGTGGTTACATAAGTGACATTAGTTAAAAATGTTGTTGATCTATTTGTGATTTCTGTTTGGATATGTTTTTTACAAGAGACTATAAGAATAGTGATTATGTTTAGATTTATTTATTAAAAGCACTTACGTATAATTATAAAAAAGATATGAATTTTATTAAGTTATATTCAACTAAGGAAATATATAAAACTGGAAGTAAAAAATGCAAAAGCACTTCATGAATCACAAGCCACCTGACCCAACAGCGTTAAATAAGGGCATTTAGTTGTTTGCTAGGAGAGAATTTTCTGCCCAGCCGCCCCTCTCCCCATCCCTCACAATCCCATCTAGACCGTCCAAATCTTGATCCAACGGTCCAAATTTTTTTTTAAAAAAAAACATTTAAATTTCAGAGGGGGCGTTGGGCAGAGGAATAGGACCCTTGTTTGCTAGGCTTCATATCCATAAGCTTGGAGCCAAACCAAATGACAATACCGAGCTTTCAGTCAGATTCTTGAAACAAATAGCACGTGGGATTAAAGATAATCAACAGGATGACATGCTTGTTGAAGGAGTTAATTTTGACTCTGCCCCTTTAAATTGATTTTATCTCTATTATCACTTGGAATTACCAGGGGGCTCTTGATAAAAGATTTCACTCTATTTTTAATTCCCTTGTGGCTAATTATAAGCCTGACATTTTTGTTGTAGTGGAACCTCGTATCTTTGGAATCAAGGCCGATAAAGTCATTAATAAGCTCCTTAACTATCAACATTCTCATCGCATTGAAGCTCAAGGATTTTCGGGAGGGATATGGGTGCTATGGTCTGACCATGTGGAGTTGCGAGTAATCACCAACCATCTTCAATTCATCCACATGGATATCCACTTCACTACCTCTAATAACAAATTCTTGTTCACTGCTGTTTATGGTAGCCCACAATTCAATATGTAAAAATCCTTATGGGAAGATCTTTCCAACTTGGCTCCTTCACAACATACCCCTTGGCTGCTAGCAAAAGATTTTAATGCCACCGTTAACCAGTATGAAAGAAAGGGAGGAACCGGGTGATTGAACAATGGTTGTAATTCATTTAAATCATTTATTCACCAACATGGATTGTTAGATCTGGGGTTCAATAGACCACAATATACTTGGAGACAAGGTACTTTACATGTGAGGTTAGATCGAGCACTTGGTAACCTATCTTGGATAAATAATTTTGACTCCTGCTGAGTAAACTACTTGCCCAAGATAATTTCTGATCACAGGCCAATCTAGATTCATGTGAGTTCTAGAAGCAGAAAAATCCAAATTGATAGGCCCTTTAGATTTTTAGCATCATGGGTAACCCACTCAGGTTTCACAAGCTTAGTCCAAACAAATTGGAGTCCATGTCATGATATAGTGAAAAATGTTAGAGCCTTCTCTTCTGCAGCCCAAACTTGGAACTGCAAGGTCTTTGGCTTAATTAGTGCAAGGAAAAGAAGGATTCTTTCTTGCCTCAAAGGGATCCAGAGCAAGCTTGAAAACTTGATAGACCACTCTTATCTTTACAACCTCAAACAAGGCCTACGAGAGGAATTCGAGGAAATATGCCTCCAAGAGGAACTAATGTGGATACAAAAGTCAGATTTCGATTGGTTATGTTTGGGTGATAGTAATACCGCTTTCTATCACACTATAGCTTTGATTAGGAAGCGAAGATCTCGGATTACAAAACTCAAATCAGAGGATGGAGTTTGGATTAAAGACGAAAAACACCTCTCGGAGCTGGCTCGAAACTTCTATGTCAATCTCTACTCCATAGATAATACCCACTATGTCCCTTATGATCTCAAAGGTTCATTCCCTACCATGTCTCAGCTTGATTACGACTAGCTCAATCACTCTATGGGTATTGAGGAAGTTAAAAAAAATCCCTTTTTGCAATGAACCCGTTGAAGGCTCCTAGGATAAATGGGTTACACGCCATCTTCTTTCAAACATAGTAGGCCACAACCTCTACACTTTCGTCAAACATTTATGGCTTGGTGGAGATTTAGATCCATATCTCAATCAAACCCTCATCCTCTTAATCCTCAAAGTCCATAACCCAACCTCTATCTTTGAATTTCGCCCAATTAGACTTTGTACTGTAACCTACAAGGTAGCTACAAAAGTTTTAGTTAACAGGCTAACAAATATCTTGCCCAAACTAATAGGCCTATACCAATCAAGTTTTATAAAGCGAAGGAGCATCATTGACAACATTATAATTGCCCAGGAAATTATACATTCAATGAGGAACAAACAGGGCAAGAGTGGTTGGATAGCAGTAAAGCTTGACCTTGAAAAAGCCTTTGATCGTCTTCAGTGGGACTTTATAGAAGATACCTTAAGAGACGTTGGCTTTCCGGAACCATCTAATGTGGAACAGTAAACCATCTACTCCATACCAACCCAAAAGAGGAGTTCGTCAAGGGGATCATATTTTCCCCTACATCTTTGTTCTTTGCATGGAGAGGCTTTCCAAATCAATTTGGGCTGCAATTGATGCGGATGAATAGAAAACAATCAAAATGGGTCGTCATAGCGTTTGTCTTTCTCACTTCTTTTTGCTGATGACCTTATCATATTTGGTCACTCCACAAGTGCTCAAGTACAAGTAATAAAGAGTATTCTCAAGGCCTTTTGCTTATCATTTGGACACAAAATTAGTGTGTCAAAGACTCAGGTCTGGTTCTCCAAAAACATGAGTTTAAGTTCTAAGAGAACTATTTGTAGCCAGTTGGGTTATCAACAAACTGGGAGTTTGGGGAAGTATTTAGGTGTGCCGTTAATTAATGGGCGAGCTTCATCGCACACTTATAATACATTTTGGATTGCATACAGCAAAAGTTATCGGGATGGAAAAGTCGTACTCTTTCCCTTGCAGGCCGTATCACCTTGGCAAAGTATGTGCTATCATCTATCCCGTTTTACACAATGCAGAGCACTATTATTCCTTCATCTTGTTGCAAGTCAATTGAAAAGCTCATTATACAATTTATTTGGGGAAGCTTTGAAGACTATCGTGCAGTCATCTTGGTTCGATGGAGTGAATTTTGCCAGCCAAAGGACCATGGTGGTTGTGGCCTCTTGCGACTTGAAGCCCAAAATAGAGCTTTCATGGCCAAGCTAGTCTACAACCTCTTTTCCCAATCTGAATCCCTTTGGGTCAAAGTGTTGCGAGGGAAATATGGTTTTCATAGTAACTATGATTTTCCTAAACCTGCTACATCGCGGTCATCCTCTTTTTGGAAGAATCTAGTCCGTTATTTATGGGAGGGATTTTCACATATTAAATGAAAGGTGGGTAATGGTAAGAGTATAAGATTCTAGTCTAATTATTGGGTTGGAGAATAGGGACAACTAAAACACATTTCCTTCGCACCGATCTCTAATAATGACTTGCTAAAGCCAATTGACAATTACATTGATGAGGATTGCAGTTGGCGAACTCATTTATTTCAACATTTGCTACCGTCTACTGTCGTCCAGGAAATTTGCACCATCATGGTGAAACAAGATCAGGAACCTCCCTCTTGTTTCTAAAGCCTATCCTCCAATGGGAAATTTCCAATGAAATATGCTTACAGGGCCACAGAGTCCCTTAATTGGGATGATGCCAAAGGTAAATGGAAAAAAGTTTGGAAGCTACCTGCAGCTAAGTGAATTAAAACATTTATTTGGCTGCTTCTTAAAGGGAAACTTCTGACAAACTCTGAAAGACAATGAATAGGTATGTCATAGGACCCTAGTTGCTCTCTTTGCACCAGCAACATGGAAAATGCCAACCACGTGTTTAAAAATTGTCCCTTAGCAAGCTCCGTTTGGAACACAAGATTTATGTGTAGACTTTTATAGGGAAGACATTTCATCTTGGGTAACTAAGCAGCTCGCAAATAGCAATCTTGATCCTACTTGGCAAATTGGATTTTGCATTACACTTTGGAAACTTTGGGAAATTCAAAATTGATGCATTTTTGCTCATGAAACTTTTATGGTTGATGATATATTAGTACAAATAAGATCCATAATGGCTCACACTGTTAGGAGCTTTTCTCTTCTCTCTTGATGTAAATCATTGCGTTTCACCGCCTTTGTAAATTTTTTTTGAAGTAATAAAATTTTCCTTCCACGTAAAAAAAAAAAGGTGTATAGATAACTAAAAGAAAAATTATATATGTTAGAGTATATTTTAGAGAGCATATATATTACAAGATCTATCATTATCACGAGATTTAGTATCTAAATAAAAAATAAATTGATAAATATGATAGTTAATTATTTTGGTAGGATTGTACCAGATTATGCAATCAAGTTTATTTCTTCAATAAAGTTGTATTCATTTTCATGATTATATTTAATAATAAATATAATTAAATATTTAATAATAATTATTAAATATGATTTAATAAATCATATGAATATTAATATATTTTTATTTTATAATTGTTATTATTTAAAACAATTTAAATATTCATGTTAAAAAATATGGACAAAAGTCACAAAACAATATTTTAAATAATATTATTTGAAATCACGATTTATCGCTGTTAATCAGAATTTTTTAAAAAAATTAACTAAACAAGACAAACAAGTTTTATAATCGCTTTTTATAGTCAGAATTTTGCCTGTTTTTACATTTTTTTTTTATACTTTTTAGTTTTTGTATTTAGTATATAGATGTTTGGACTTTGGAGAACGTGGAACCACAATTTACAAAAAAGATTAAAATGCAAAATATCTATGAACTGAAAGTATACTCACCAACATAATGTTTTTTATCCAAAAAGTAACTATAAACTTTCAAAAAGAGGACAAAAGTGACATATTAAATTTTTTTAAAAAAAAAAACGTATGTTAATATTTCTAGTGGGCCCCACGCTATGGAAAAAGGGTGAAGCTACAAAAATCCCCATCAATTTTTATAAAAAGTGTGTCAAACACCATATATATTTTGGAGGTGTAAAAATACTAATAAACATTAAAAATATCCCCACACTATTTTTACACATACATATATAATGGTTTAGGTCCAATTTGACCATGTTTGCATCTTTGCTCTTGTTATAAAAGTGTATAAGTATTTTTACACCTTCCAATGTATGGTGTTGAATGGAAAGGTTAATGGATATTTTTGTTAATTAACACTTAAAAAATAAATAAATAATACCGATTTTTTAAAAAAATTTCCTCCAAAAATAAATAAATTCCACAACCAATGACAGCGCCCCGTTAGAGGCAGCAAGATTGAGGGCATAATGGAGAAAAGAGAAGATGGCGACTGAGAGTTGTTACCGGCAGTGGGAGAAAATTGATGACAGTGCCAATATTTGGACGAGAATGAGTACGGAGGGCTAGGAGCGAATTTGTTGCCATTGAGATTCGGATTTATATGCCTCAATCTATATTTTCATCCAACCCTTCAATGATGCGATTATAGTTTTTCTTTTGGCTACTACATCTGTGTGGAGCAAATATTTTCATTTGAGGGTGCTGGGCTTTCGCACTTCATCAAATTGAACTCTCAAGCAAGTTCTTGGGTTTTATGAAAGCTTTTTGTTTCTGCTACGGAGCTTCAATCTAAGTGACTAATTTGGGTTTGCTGAAGGACAAGAGCCTAAGGAGGTGATGGAAGACAATTGGGAAGAAGAGATTGGCATGCGGTGTACGGTCAAGCATATGTTTTCTGGGAGATTTATTGCTGATAATGAAGCGGAGGTTCCGAGGGAGAGAAATTTTTTTCCCTTCTACGTCAGTTAAAATGATGTTATTTGTGCAAAATATAGGGTTGCTTTTAGTGTAGATATATGGAAGATTGAAGGGCAAGTCTGAATGTATTTGGTTTCACCCAATTCTGATGAAGCGATGAAGGGGGACGGTAATGGAGTTTCTGCTTTAGTTTCTGATGAAGCAATGTATCGATGGGGTTCTGGGATGTGGAGTGAAGTAGCGCATGAGGTTTGACTGAGTATCAATCGTGGAGTTTTGAAGAGGTGATAGAAGCAGTGGCAGAGGATGGGTCGTTTATGATGAATTTCAGATTTGTTGTTGTGGTGGTGGTGGTGGTGAAGATGCAAAAGACGAATGGGAGTCTCAGGGAGAGCCCTTTTTTTGGCAGAAAGGTATTTTTGCGCTACAGGTATTTTGGTATTTTCACACTGTAGCAGGCCGTCGCAAGTTAATTTTAACTGAACTTTTGCCCTTTTTTAAAAAAAGTTTGTGGATATTTTTAGACCATAACCGTTAAAAAAAGGAATAGTGGGTATGAGGCTTGTAGTAAAAATGTTTTTTTTTTTTTTTTTTTTTTAATATAAAAGAAGGCACAAGGCCAAAGAAACAATTACATAATTAAACGATAGGGGAAAATAATCTCAAAGACTCTTGATCCACCCAAGTCCTAAGATACAAGGGGCAATCACTCAAAACACAAGATTTTGATAGACCCAACTTTGCAAGAGCATCAGCAACCCTGTTATATTCACGAGGTATATGACGAAGAGATATAATCCAATCTCTAAGCATCAAATCTTGTATCTGAATCACCAAAAAACTACTAGAATTGAAATTCCTTTCTAATAACCTAAGAACAAGATCATTAGCATCAAATTCCAAAACAATCTTCTTGAACCCCAAATCCCAAGCAAGATTGAGGCCCTCCTAAATAGCCCACTCTTTCGCAGAGTTAGCATTGCAAATTCCATACTCTTAGTAAAACCCGCAATCCATTCTCCTTGACATCCACGCAAAACTCCCCACTCCTGCCAAGGACGACCTTAAGCTCATCGCCCCATCAACATTCAATTTAACCCAATTCACAGGAGGCCTTTCCCAGAGTAAATTCCCATCAGTCGCTAGATTAGCGTTAGGGAAATCCAGATCCAGATCAGATGAAAATAGCAAACTTCCTTCAGGAATGAAGAATAGTAGCCGCAGGACAAGGGGGCTTAGCAAAATTAGGATCAAAGATAGACGAATTCCTCCAACCTCATAACCTCCATATAGCAACCCCAAAAATAATATTCCAGTTGGCTCCCACATCTCTACCAAGCTTACCTTTGAGGTTCATGGATAACCAATCTCTAAGCCGAGCAGAAAAGAAGCAAGATACGTACATAGGGGATAGAAGAGAAACCCACATCTGTTTCGCATACGAACAATCTCGTAGAATATGTAAAGTATCTTCGACCCCATTCCTGCAAAAGTCACATAAAGCTGACGCTTGAGACCACCCACTTCTCCATTTGTTGGTAGGGAGTCTATCTAAGGCGGTCATCCACATAAAAACCTTGATTATTTCTACTCCTTTCCATTTCCAAATCACCTTATGCAAATTAAATCCAAGATGCTGGGGGTTTAATTCAAGTAAGAAATAGGCACTTCTGGTATAAAAAGTTAAATGAATAATATTCCTTAAATATTATATTTGAGTCAATATTACCTATTTAAAATAGGTGAATATGTGGTCTCAAATAATTAGCATAATTATCTTATTGCCTAAGGTAAATTCTGTCGGAATTAGAAGATATGCGATGTCAAACAGCCAAAATGTATTTTAGGGTATAAAATGGCCGGAAAATATTATAATAAATCTTAAAGGGCAATTAAATAATTATTAAAAATTAGGGAAAGTATTGTCCTTAATTATAGCAATTTAATAAATTATTTCTTTGAAAAAAATAAAGGGAAAGTTTAATATTATTTTAAAACCCTTTTTAGGCCCCATAATTTTTTAATATTTTACATAGTATATAAAATACCAATGTCGGTAAAATAGTTGTGAGATAATAATTTATCCTAATTAATAAAATTGTCAACAATTAGTAAGTGGCTAACTAAGTAATTATGAGATAATATAAGATAATTAAGGTATTAGTGAATTAATTAGGAGATAATTAAATAATTAATTAAAAAGGGGCTGAAATTAGTTAATAAATAATAATAAAATTAATTAAGAGAATAGTGTGAAAAGGGTTATGGTTATTTCAAATAATATCTAGATATTGAGATTATAATAATATTATAAGAAGAGATATTTTGTAAAAGAGCCAATAACATTTGAACGGGTGAAATTAAATCCTACCTCAAAGTATGGAAACTAAGTCCAGAAGATCCGGACTTATTAATAACGAGTGAAATTTTATCCCGGGAGTGATTTATCTAAAGTCATTTCGAAACCAATTGTGACTTAAGATGGGTAAATAAGAAAAAGCAGATAGTAGAAATGAGAACCTATACAAAACAAGACCAGTTGTGACAAACCGTGAACTAGGTTTCTTAGGTCGGGACATATTATAAACCAAATTTTTGTCCGGAAAATTTGGTACTACATTGGAAGTTATTTAAAACTGGTTGGCGTCTGTTCAAAAATGTTCAAGCAGTAACTGAATAAAGCTTTAATGGGATCAAAAATTTAGGTAACCCAAGTATTTTGAAAGTGGATAAATAAACCTTCAGCGCTATGCTCCCGTATTTTTGAGATTCTCCGAGATTACACGATTAGAACACCGAACCTTAACTTTATCTGCCGGCATTACAAAAGCATCCAGATGACATCACCTGGATGACGTCATCTTTTGGAAGATGACATAGGGGGAGGTCGGCCAAGCTCCTTGAATGGACAGGATGGAGCCACGTGTCAAAGCTAGATCCGACGGTTGAAAACTGATCTGAAAAGGCATGAATAGTGTCATTTTTTCTTCTATAAATAGCAAGCTCTCCTCTTCTCTTTCTCCACACCAAAACCGAGTTCTAGAGAGAGGTTAGAGAGAAGGAGGAGCCCGGAGAAATTATAGCGGAGCCCTGGGTAAGTTCTTCGGTCCCTAGTCTTAAGCTTTGGTAGTTCTTTCGATAGTTATAGTAGAAATGCTATATTTATCTTTAATATGCCAGGATAGTTTAAATATCATGTTTAAAGGGTAAATATGGTATTTATTTCAAAAATATATTGGGAGAAGAGATATGTCAAAATTTTGGAGAGATAGGGTTAAAGTAGAGAAGCTCTGACGAAATTTCACCGATTAGTCAAACTAGGGGCAAAATGGTAATTTGTGCCTAAAATGCTGTTATGATATTGATAAATGCGATATAATCCTTATAGGATATCTATAATCGTACCTTTGTCGTACATTTGCACCGTGTCAAAAATACTTTTTCCGTAAACGTAAACGTCCGCATCACTGTCAACGAAGGTACGTTCGCGACGTACTGTAACACTGACTATGATGATTATGATATGCTTATATATGATTGTTGTGTTCCTATATCCGAGACTCTATCTCAATTATTTTTGATACAATCATGAGTAGACGGGTTATGGTTTTAATAACACCGTTAGAGAGTTTTTCTAGCGGACACGACCGTACATCGTGGACCTTTGGATTTGATAGCGCAGTTGGGGTAACAAACATCTGAAATTTTGTGTATTGTTATTGCCTTACATAGTTGATTATGTTTTCCTACATCTATTATGGGCTTTTGTAGTGATTTTTGTGAAAATGTTATGAATACCGATACATATATTGTTTACATAAGCGTGAGGTTTTTGGTTTAAAAAGTATCATCACTAGATGCTCCTTAAATCATAATATCATTCCCCGTATCCGATCTAAGAGGAATTACTGACCCCAGTCTCTGAATGATCTCAGGAGAAACACACTCAGCAAGTCTAGTGAAGTCCCATGAGCCTCCCTGTGTCCAGTCCATAACACAGGAAACTCCTCCTCAGTAGAAAGAGGCCTCGTACAAAGATCTTTAATACCCCAGCCATCAATTAACCAATGATCATTGAAGAAGTTCACAGATTGACCATTCCTAACTTGCCATTTAGTACCCAAATCAATAAGATCACGCTGAAAGGAGATAAAACTCCACAGCCTAAAATCTCCTGGACGATACACCAAAAGAGATTCCTCATCTCTCATCATATATCATTTCTGAAGGACCTCTACCCATAACCCATCATGGCCAACCACTAATTTCCAAGAAAGTTTCACCCCCACATGCTTGGTTAAATGACATGAATCTTTGGAATCCCAGCCCACCAAATTCTTTAGGCCTTGTAATAGTATCCCACCCTACCGGGTGAAATTTATAATGAGAATCATCATGGCCCAAAATAAAATTCCTTTTTAGTCTTTCGACCTCTAGGCAAACACTCCTAAGAATCTGAGAAACCTGCATCGGGTATAAAGGATGGTGCTTAAGACAGATTTGGCAAGTGTAATACGACCAACGGTGGATAGACAACTCGCTTTCCATGCCGATAATTTTGAATGGACCCTCTCAATAATATAGTTAAACGTTTCTTTCCTCTTTCTATTTCTAGTCAAAGGAAAGCCAAGGTATTTCCAATTTCACTAGAAACTTGCATTCCTGACAATGTCTTGATCCTTGATCTTGAAGCCACTGACACTCTAGGAGAGAAATAGATTGAAGATTTTGCTCTATTCACTTTCCCCCGTGATGCCTTAGAAAAGACATCTAAACATTGAATCATACACATAGCTTGAGTCTCAGACACAACACCAAATAATAAGAGATCATTCACAAACATCAAGTGGGAAATTTGCGGCCCCTCTTTAGAAGTAAAAATCGGATTCCAACCCGGCAACATTTTGAATGTCTTTACGTCATTAGCTTGACGAATAACCAAGAGAATATTGGAAGCAACAACAAAAACAAAAACAAAAAAGAATATTACAAACTTCAGAAATAAGAAAAAATAACAAGAAACAGAAATCATTCACCATGGAAATCAAATTTAAATCAATATAAAATCATAGATGAAATTGAAGTCCAGATCTACAAAAAAATTACAACCTTAAAGAAACCAAACGAGCGGGATCCTCTTGTCAGTACTAGCAAAACTTCTAGCAACCAAAATCGAAGTCCCGGATGCGGCGGGAGTGGTCAAGGTAGGAATAAATAGACTTACGCAAGAAGAGATGGGCTTGATTTAAGTGGATCTGTGCGAAAAGCTTGAGCGTGGGAGGAGCCATAGATCGAAGAGGAAGGAGCCGCCGTCATCCGGAATCCTCGAAGTAGTACGCTTTCGCTATTGCGAGGATTGGAGTCGACGCCATCGCAAAACCTCAAGCATCTCACCGCCAACGTTGCTAAAGATTTGATTATGTAGCTCTTGGGATGACTTACAAAGATTGAGTAGGTTAGAGGAAGAGTATAACATTCTTGCTGAGGATTTAACCCGTGAGACTCTTGGGACCTTTCTTTGAATCTATAACTAAGTAAATGTTATATCGCAAGAAGACAAAGTACTCTTCCGAACAATGGGTTTAGCGAATTTAGTTTTTTTTTTTTTTTTTTTTTTTTTTTTTTTTTACACTTTTAAGACCTTTTTTTTTAAACGGCGGTCTTAAAAGTATACTTTTAAGACCTATGTTTTGAAACAAACGGTCTTAAAAGTGTGGCCATCGCTTCTTTTTTAACACTTTTAAGATAGGTTGTTTGAAACAATCGGTCTTAAAAGTATATTTTTAAGACTTATTTTTTGAAACAAGCGGATTTTAAGTTGCGAGATCATGATTTTTTGAATTTTGTAATTAAATTCTTGATTGTAATCATCTTAATTAAGTCTATCCTCGCACGGACTCATCTCTTATTAGCGTCTTCTCACAATATTTTAAATTAGGTCATACTTTTAACAAATGATATGAGATAGTTTATCCATACAAAGAACAAACAAAAGAGGAGATATAGGATCAACTTGGCGAAGACCTCTTTGCAGAGAGAAGAATTTAGTTTGACTTCCATCCCAAAGCACACTATAGGAGACAGAAGATACACATTCCATAATAAGACAAACAAAGCCTTCCTCCATACCAACCTCAAGAAGAGTTTGATTTAAAAAATCCCATCGGATTCTATCATAAGCCTTCTTAAGGTCAATTTTCATAGCCATAAGCCCTCGCTTGCTTCTATTCTTACTCATAATGTGAAGGAGCTCTTGACCTACCACTTTGATCCTATTTATAAGTCCCTTTCGACCACAAAAATTTGATCATGTTTACAAGTCTCTTTTAGACCAAATAAATGAGATTGTGACAATTTTACCTATATTTTATACCAATAAAAATAGAGCGAGAATAAAGAGTTGAAAGGTGGCAATTCATAAATAAGGGTAAAATTGAAAATTTATCCCATAATCATTGAGTTACCTACCTCTTTTTGGTATATGTGATTTGGTCAAAAGAGACTTATAAATAGGACCAGAGTAGTATAATAATATTATCTTGTATGTGCCTTCCTTTGATAAAGCTGGACTAAAAAGGAGAGACCAATTCATTCAAGACACCTTTAAGTCTTTGAGTTATAACTTTGGCAACACACTTATAATGAACTGAGCATAGAGTAAAAATGTTGTTGTGGACGTATAATAAAATCGGATTCAATTTGGATAAATTGCAAAAAGCTATGTGCGGATTTGGCTGTTTAGTTTAAAATAAGTACTCTCTTCCATCCTAATTATAGTAATACATTTAAAGTTGGTCTTAATCTTAAGGACTAAGTTTTAAATTTTGTCAATTTCTTTCTAAAATATCCCTATGGATACTTTCTCAATAATAATTTAATAATGCATATATATATATATATATATATATATTTTTATAAAGTAAATAATATTTGCAACTCATTATTGTCACATACATTTCAATTCTACTGTTTTTTTAATAAAATACTTTAAAGCAAATTTTGTCTTATTTTTTTCTCATATCACCCCTACTAATACTTCCTCTACAATAATTAATTTAACAATAAGTTTATATTATATCAAGTGAAAGATTTTACTTTCTTTTTTATTTTTTAATAAAACAATTTTAATATTTCTTTAAAAATGTTATCCTGTACGATTGATTTTTTCCCTAAAATAACCTAATAAAATATTAATTTTATTATCTTTTTTCCATGGCTAAAAAAATAGCCTTGCATTTGTATTATGCCCAATTAAATAGATGTTCTAGAAAAATATTTCCTTTGAAAAAATCCATGGAAAATAAACAAAAAATTATTCACAGTGCTAATACCATTGTGCTTCACTCGGAGCTAAGCTCATCAATTCATTTCCACAATGTTAATTATTTCTTTTATTTCACCAAAAAATGAAATATGTTTTCAAATTGCGTTTGTGCTCGTTTCGTGATGGAGAAGGTCGAAGTCGCCATTATGAATCCTCAAGTGCTCCAAGTGAAGCACGACAGTGTTTCTGCAAACTTCGGCGTCCTTGGATATATACCTTTGTTATGCTATATATTTTGTTGATGTCATTTTAAGTTTTAAGTAAGGATATTTTAGGAAAATCAATAAAATTAATTAATTTAACTACTATCCTTAATCTCTCCAAAATCTGAATAGCTCCTATAATTAGGATTGGAGGGATTTTTTTTTTTTTACAAAACAAAATTATTTTCCGTTATGATACAAAATCACTTAAATAAGCACTAAAATTCATATTCTACACCCCAAAAAAAAAATTAGGGTGCTAGGTGCATTAGAAAAATATTTTTGGGTGTTGGATGAACCACAAAATATTTTAAGATACTAGATGCACTTAAAAAAAAAAATATTTTAGAATGCTGGATGTAACTTAACCCTTTCTTTAATTGATTTTTTTGCTATCAAAATTTGTTGGATTTTTTATTTTTTAAGTTGAGTTGCTTTTGAAATTTTCGTCCTCATAGAGTGGGAAAAGCCAGGTTGTAAACAGCTTGTTATTGGTAGCTGAGAAGCGTGATGATTAAGAATATTGAATGAAAGGCTCGGGCCAGGGGCCTTTTCTTTTTGCTCGGGGCTACTGGACCTTTATGATCTCATAATACCAAAAATAAACCTTTTGTAAAAAAATTAACAAATTGATGAAACCAACGGGGATTGGGTTCCCCCCCCCTCCTCTTTAAGTTTAAGTTAAAGAAGACAGGTAAAGGAGTCAGACACTTTCATTAACGGGAGGGGGTTCGATTCTGGAGTTGGTCAAGACGTTGGGAGAAACATCCTAGCTCTTGAGTGCTTAAATTCACACATAAGGGTAATAGATGGGATTTCCTCGCCTAACAGCGTTGGTATCACCAGGAGGAAGGGATATTATTTGCGCTTTGGATGGGTTTAACCCCTTTCTTAAAATTTTTATTAAAAAAAAAATTGAAGAATTTTTTTTAAAAAAAAATTGATTTTTCCCTTAAAAAAAAAACAGTGAACCGGTTTAGTGGTTCACCCTGAACTAGTTAGCTGACCTATTAGCCGGTTTCCAGGTCAAACTGGCCCGTCAGTCTGGGTTTAATAACCCTACTAATAATATAAAGATTCTCTCTCTAGATAAATATTCTCTCTCGGCTGTGATCCCTTTACATCCCTGATAAGCTGTTGAGCAATAATGAAGTACAAGCATATGAACACAGACTAAATATACACATCACAAAGATAAACTTCCAATTATTTACAGTATTCTGTAGGTTTTATTATAAGGGGTGGGAAACACAGACAAAAGATGATCACTAGTATGATTCTCTACTGTGGTGGTTATAGGGTTTTCCCTAGGCATACTTGAAATGGGCATGATTCTAGGAGATGTCACAGGAGAAGAATAAAGCGCAGATGTCTCAAGAACCTGTCTTCTAACATTTTCTTGCTCCTGAGAAATTTTCTGGGCACGAACAGCAGTTAAATATAAAGCAGCTGCAAGTAGCACTGTGGTTAATGCAAAAACTCCAGCTGCTGCAAACAAACCCTGTTTGATCACAAGACATGTCGTTTTGGGATTATCCCAGTTTCTGAGATGCCCTGATTCTACGCTCACTCCTGCTAGTAATAGAATCTCCCAACTGCAAAACAGATCCTACACAGGGAAAAGTGATGATTTTTAGAGAATATTTCTACTGTTTCTGGCTTGGTTTAATTCAGAGGAAAATTGGTTATGTTTATGATTGATCTTAATTACCAAGTTGAGATGAAGAGGGAACCAGCTTGCCATGTTAGGAACCTTGCAGAAGAAGAATCATCGGGCTCCCATGAAATTAAAGCTGGTGATTTGCTAACAGCAATCATCAAGTAAGCATGCTCCACAACTATGGCAATTGCTAGACCAACAAAAGCACATGAAGCACATAGTAATGGCACTTTCCCATTATCACTGTATACACATTCTGAGTTCTTCCCTCCCTTTCCTTCTTCTCTATATATTGCCTGCCATTTCACATAAAATTATGGCAATGACATAAGATACTCTCAATTGTCACATTGTGTTTGATGCAGATATCAGGTAATTATGGGGTTATAGATAAAGTTATGTTATCTAAATGCTGGTGTTTCCATAGGTTTCTTAAGGTATGTGTGAAACTTGATTGTAACTTTTCTTGTGTATGCACTCGGTGTCCCAAGTCAGCCTCTTGTCATGAGGAACTCAACGGGCCAGACTAGATTCGAGGCATGTCAGGACCATTTTTTCAGGTGGCTCCCCTACCACCTAACACTGTTGCATTCGCAGTTCTCGAACTCAAGACATTTGGTTAAGCTAGAATAACCCCTAATATAAATGTTTGGTGGTAACTTGATTGTAACTTTAAATATAGCATTAAGAATATGGTAGGATAAGAAGAAGAAGCAGAAATTGTACCTCTGAACGTGTGGCTTCTGCTATGAGACAGAGAGTGAAGCAGACGAAGCCCAAAAGGATGGTGAAAACTACAACGAAGGCACCAGTTTTGCTTCTCAAATCGATTCTGCCATGGCTAGGTTCAAGATCAGCATGTGTAACTGCCGTTTTCCGAGGCATGTTTGGGTCAAAATAGAACTAAAGAGCATTGGAAGATGAAGGAGAAGAAGAGGGGAATCAAGGGTATTTAATTAAGTTCTGTGCATAAGAATATGGAGAAAGAAGGAATTGGAGTTTCAGAATTGCTTGGGGTAAAGGTTGCTTCGGATCAAAGATTCTTTAGATTCTGGGGGAATTTATGCTAAGCATTCACACAAGGGAAATTGTTGCTCCACACTAAAAAGTTTAGCTTTGAAGATATATCTGACGATAATGATCAAAAAGTTTGTGCTTGTCCACACAGCAACGTACGTATACGTGTGTATATATAAGCTTTAATGAAGTTGCTTTCAAAGTTCAAACCCAAATTCAAAATATGCAAACAATCTTGGGTTGATGTTATTTATCTATTTTCATGATCCTGAAACGCATTTTTTGGTGGTATGATCAAATCTTTCTGGAGAAAGAAGGAAGGAAAGGGAATATATGTAAGAGAAAGAGAATTCATTCTCTGCTTGGGATTTGGGGCAGAGCAAATAGAAAAGATGGACGGTTTATAATTATTCTGTGGGGCTTAATAGTTAACAATATTCTCTGTTCAAGCGGCGTTTAAAAGACAAGTGATGAGATGAGCATAACTACAAAGTTCCAAAAAGTGCTGAGTCCTAATAGCCACCTAATGATCGACACTGACATGTGTAGAAGTATATAGCAGGGTGGTAGTGCTCTTAGAATAACGAGTGCGGTTTATCTTTTAGGATAGTACGAATGAAAGTAGCTTTTTAATCTTATTTACAGTATACGAGGTAAGCATGTGAAGAGAGTTTTATCTCAATTTACATGAATAAACATTTTTAGAGTCTCAATGGTGATCCCAAACAAACATGTTCGATTCGAAAAACGAAAGGATTGTGGGTTTCCTTGTTGAAATATAAAAGCACTCATTTGATTCTGAGATCATCTCCCATTAAAAGCACCAACTTCTCACTGCCAACAAGGACTGATTCAACGGAGCTTATCAAAGTAAGACTTTATTTACTATTTAAGATTTTCATGATGAAAAAAAAGGAACTTTGTCGGTGAGAGCGTTTGTTTTTGTAAACCACTCTTTTCACAGCTTCTCAAAGTCTCAGAATTTTAATGGGGAATCTACGAAGCATCCGACCTGTAGAAAAGCTTGAGAGAGGTCTCATTTGTGGGTCGTATGTGTAAAATAGAAAATGCCAAAAATGCATATAAATTTCTTAATATGCAAGGCAGCAAAAAAAAAAAAAAAAAAAATTATTCCCTGAGTCATGAGTGAATTTAATTTTATTAACAAGTGATTCCTTGTGCATGCCATAAAGCTGGCTCTTCCTGTAAACCCACTTGTTCCCTTCATATATTCCCTTTCGAATGCCTATGGTCTGTAATCAATCGGTGGAAAAATATCTGCAGAAACCACCTTAAAAGCTGCCACATCCCTAGCTTTCTCTTCCAATACCACAGATTCATCAGAGTTTGTCTAACTCTCATAGTTTCTTGATCATCCTCCTGGTTCTGCATCTTCAAAAGAAACAAAAAATGGCTTCTGAGAAGGACAGCTCAAGAGGGTTTGATAGTAGCAGTGGCAACAGTAACATGAAGCAAGGAATCTCTATGGAAGAAGCATCTCACACAAATTGCACTAATAAATCCAATATGGGGAAGGAACTGGCACGACGAGCTCTTTTGAGGTCTCATCAACGTCGTAATGGAAGAAGGAAAGTTGCAAATAACAGTGTCAAATCTTTGCCAAGCAGGTTGAGCAAAGTTTCTCTGGCAGATGATTCAGGAGAATGAAGTCCTGTAGGTATGGGGCACAACTCAGAATGTATAATTTTCATTTACTGTTAGAAAACACAAGGCAAGCATATTGCCAGTTAGGCCGTTATGGAAGTTAAAAGTAAGATTTATTTTCAACTGACTTGGCAAATTTTACATTCATGGTAAGTTGTGAGGCTTTGATAATAAAAGTTTATGTGATAGGGATGACAGACACAAACAAACAACTTTCTGAAATTTCTAAAACTAAAAGGCCCTCCATAAATTAGTTCTTGCTTCAAAGAATCCAGGAAGATCAGCCGAACATCTGTGGTCTGAACTAATTCTATAGATTATCATACTTTCAGCAAATAAATGTGATCAAAATTTAAGAAAGGCAATTGTTAATTGTGGTAGAGCAGAGGAAATTTGATAGTTGACACAATCCTTAACTGTCAAGATCTACCATCAAGACAACACATCAAAATGGTGACAGCATTATACAGTTGCAAAAATAAAAGAACCAGTTATATGTTAAATGAAACAAAAAAATCAGTATTTCAGATATCGCGAGCCTGTAAAATCTCGATTACTTGATCCATTTCCAGTTGAAGTAAAGGGAAAACTTTGTATACAGCAGGAAATCAATGACCACTTAGCATATTTAGATAAACATATGCCCCAGGATACCATCAACGAAGCATTTTCATGTTACCTACAACTTACATTTCGAGACCTGGATTCACAAGCCACGATATTCATGATTACAAACTGAAGGTCCAAAGCTTATTGAGACCTGCAATTTTTTACTCTTGATTAAGGAAATGCAAGTGAATAAATCACATCTATCTATTCTGGTAAATAAGCGATTGTGAATGATCAAGGTGAATCGTGCCAGTATTTTGCTCACATGATAATTTGCGTTACTATCAAATTTACAGGAGCTTAAGCACAGAAAAAGAATAATGGAAATTGATATTAATAATGCACTTTGTACATGTGACGCCACTTCCCTCACTCTACGAGTACCCTAGTGCATCTCCATTCAAATTATCACCGGCCATAGTCGAGCAATCAGATGCATCATGTTCATATTGCCCACACAATGGCCCTGAAATATGTCTTCGCTTCCTACTTATATCAACTCCATCTCTAGCCCTTCTCTCCTTTAGTTTCCCTAAAGTGATAGAATCATGGGGATTTGCAATTGTGAAGCCATGAATTATACCATCAGCATCATCCACCTCCGGCAGAATCAATGAATCTGATTGATAATTATATGCAATATCGTTCACCCCATGTGTTGACCTAGGAAGGGTTTTGATACGTGATAAAACCATGGACATTTGCTCGCAGGCAGCACTGAGGCGTTCCTCTGTTTCAATGGATTCCATGACAAGCGTTGAAGCCATGGATTCCAAAAATTGTATTCTTTCAGAATGATCCCTGGAAGTTGTACCCCGAAAGGGGTTAGCAGAAGATGAACAGGTACTACGCCAACGGGCAGGTACATATTGGTCAGGAATGTGAAAACAGTTGTTATTTGACATAACTCTTAATATATGTCTGCACAAGATGCCTGAAAACTCAAACAAATGGCAGCTGCAGCTCATGTGTTCTTGGCAGGGAACCCAAAATACTTTGCATCCTCCATCCATCTGAGTGTGGTGTCTGACCTGAAAGCAACCTTCATCAACCAGAAATGAAGCATATTGTGGCGCCAAAACTAGCTCATCCTGCAGTTTGTTAAAGGCATAAGGAGTAAGCATTGTGGCAGCATGGGATTCGATAGGTGAACCAGTTTTAAGGCACACTTTCTGCAGTTTGCGTTGCATCTTTTGCTTTGATCCAGCCCGGTCATTAAATTCAACAATGTCAGCAACCTGTAAAAATTGACATTTGAATACAGAATTGCATATAGATAATATATATATATATATAAAAATTACCATAAATAATAAAGGAACTGAATTATGTATCACGTACATGCTCTACAAAGCGATCTAGTTGAGATTGGGCACCCAAGAACCGTTGGATGAAAGCATTAATGGCCTCAGATTGACTTGTGCTGGTCAATCCCACAAAGAAGTAGCACCTCAAGAATGGTAAAGCCCAAAATGTCCTTAATGAGTATAGGCTAACAATGTGCTTATTTGCATGGAGCCCATATTTATCAACCATTAGCCCCCAGCCTTCCTCAAAATCTTCTTCCAGTTCCAAATTGTAGAGCCGAT
Source organism: Acacia melanoxylon (assembly GCA_019022615.1). Taxonomy (NCBI): domain Eukaryota; kingdom Viridiplantae; phylum Streptophyta; class Magnoliopsida; order Fabales; family Fabaceae; genus Acacia; species Acacia melanoxylon. Next base: position 8,269,404 of record JAFJYJ010000011.1, read on the forward strand.
GGAACTCGGCTTTCCACTCATCATAATGTGATCCAAGAAGTACAGAGAACCAGTCAGAGAACTTTGCGATAATGTGCCATATGCAAAAGGCATGCTTCGTTTCAGGCATTTCAACAGCAATGGCTTCTTTCAGCCACATGTTATGATCAGTTAGCATGGTTTGTGGAGCCTTTCCTTCCATAAAGCTTAAGAATGCCTGCGTATTTTGTCAAGATTTTTTTTTTTTTTTTTTAAAAAAAAGGTCAAATGGTGTGTACATATAAAGGAATGTTGGTGACATGAAACCCCCGCATAAGTATAAATGTAAATAAGAAGGAAGGGACCACATGCATTGAAAATAAAAGTCCAAAAGAAACTACGCTGCTTCACTTTTTAGTAAATTCTTCTATTGTGGAAGTGGACATTTTTTGTGTGTGTGTGTTGGGGGGGGGACGAAGTATTAGATTTCGCTTCCACAAATTTTTCTGAAAGCTAGAATCAAACTAGGTCAAGCAAATAACTTAAGCTTGCAATAGATATCATACAACGGAGAAGGGAAATATTTGATCTTGACTGTTGACAGGATAACTCCGCAAAGTTCTTAATTACCTTTAGAGCCCATGAAAAAGACTGAATATTTTCATCCCGCAGAAGTGCGCAACCAAAGAAACAAGTCATTCCATGATTGTCCACTCCAAGCCAAATTCCCAACAACATGTCATAGGCATCCAGACGGTGTGTTGTATCAAAAACCACAGCATCTCCAAATGACTCATACAGTTGAATAGATGAGGCATAAGACCAGGCAATATGCTCTAGCCTGTTATTACTATCAATCTTAAACTCATACTTGAAGTTATGATTTTCATCTTTCAATCTCTTGCACATAGCAATAAGATCAATAGCATCATTGTCTCTATCAACATTTCTAAATGACTGCAACAGGTTTCTCACGTCAATCTCTGTGAAAGGCAAACAACCAAGTTTGATGCCTTTCTCAAGCTCCATTAATCTTAACATTTGCCTCACTGACATTCCAGCTTTAGCAAACATGCATATACGGCTCTTGTCATCTGGAGATATTGTACAGTATGCTGGAAGAAGACGCACCTCATTGGATTTTAATAACTCATGATTATGGATGTTGCTAAAGCCTGTCACTCGCCATTCAGGGACATCAAAATCTGCCCTTTTGACAATACGCATGTATGCTTGACAGCCGCAACGAGAAGATTTGCGATTCCTTTGCATCTTTCCATCATCAGATGGCTTAATCTGGGGATAACCACCACGATGGCAAGTAAAATCTCTTCTAGTAACTCCCCGACCAACACCATCCTTTCCTCGAGTGCGATGTCGTCTAATTGAAAAGCCACATTGTTTTGCAAAACTGCAGTAAAATTCATAAGCAGCTTCTTGAGAAACAAATCTTTGACCAATAAAAGGAACAAGGTTCACAGAAGTCTGTCGTGACAAAATTGACTCCTCTGGTGTTTCCTCAATGGTGCCAATATCATCCTGAGATAAATCTGTGCCATTTTCAGATGAGTCCAGCACCAGACTAGTTCCTTTTGACATTCTGTCCTTTGTAACTACAGCTAGAATGATTGGAAGATTTTTAACCTGCTAACCAGGCAAACGAGAAAGTTAACCATTAATATATGATAACAGAATATAAAATAACTTGACAGTTGCATGCCAGCATGTCACTCAAGTTTCTCTTACAGCAAAATAAAAGCAACAAAAATTGACAGAATTTTTTACTTCAATCTGTTAACTTCTTTTATTTCTTTACAAATTGTCACATTTTACTTGAAGACAACATGAGGCAAAGCCTCGATCAAGCAGATAAGCCCAGTGCCAAGTATTTTCTTATCCTGTTTGGACGCATTAAACCCCCAGACCTGGAAAGAGCAACCCAGTACAGGAGCTCCAACTTTTTCAGCTAATAGAAACTAAGATTGACAAAGAAATTAAAACTCATTTCTAAAAATGAACTAAGGAATATGTGAAAAATCTTTTGAGTGAAAGATATCAGCTGCTTGATTGAACAAACTAGTCAGAACGGGCTTATTTATATCATACATTATAGCTAGGAAGTTGATAAAGTGGCAGAACTTAGTGGAAAATGGAACAAAACTAAGCCAGAACAGACGGTAGATACTTCAAGAAATGAGTATTACTTTCAATTACAAAACAAATGTCACACTAACAAATTTAGCTCACATATTATAAGAGACTAAGTTGGATCAAATTCAGCATGAACATGGACGAACTAAGCAAATCCAGATCACTTACAGTCGAGAAGTTTTTCACTGTGCTTCCACTTACAACAAATTTGGATCTTCAATGCCTGAAAATTCATGGGGATCTCGCCTAACATAATGCATATCCCAAAAATTACAATCAATGAGCTCGTTACTATCTTTCACAGATCCAACAAAATATAAGGGGAGTCTCATCCAACTCCAACTCCAACTCCTCCCAGACTCTGAGAACCAAAAACAATATATCATGCCGTCTGGCACGATACAGCCGAAAATTTCCGATTTCCCAAATTAAACAAATTGAAAGGCAGAGGAATTGCTATATCCCATAGATCCTTAGATACAGTCAAATATCGGTTGAAATAGAAGGGCAGCAGTCGAAGCATCGAATTACTCAGGACTCGTGCACTGGTTGCTGATGCGGATGGGTAATGCGAAGAAATGATAACAATTGACAAGCTAGAACTCTCCGAACCCTAATACAGTCTTCACACGAAGGAGGAGGAGGAGGAGGACGACAATGTAAGACGAATCGAACAACAGTAACAAAAGTCCAAACGTATCGTTGCGTTACTGTGTATGGTTTTTCCTTTTTTATCGTCCCCTAAACAAAATTAACTGCACCGAGAAGAATCATAAGATGCTCCAAAAACCACATCCCGCGAGAGTCTGATAGAACCCAATCACATGCATCGTTGCTCCAAATATTTTTCATTGTTTTTTTTTTCCTCACGTTATTTCATTTTCTGTCTGTTTCTTTGTTTTGTGACCAACGTTACTTCACCTTTTGTAACGTTTTAATCTGTTCCTTCTATTTCGGGTAAAAAAAAAACATGTTCCTTTCACCATGGTAAATTGATCAACAATAAGTTTCAATGATGCATGTTTGATGATTCGTTTGAGAGAAAATTATAGCTCTTTCCTTTTCAATTACAATCTCTCACACCCTCATCTACTTAATTGATTTTCCTCGGATGCAGAACATATTAAAAGTAATAGTAAATAAAACTATTCTAATGATAAATACATTTATAAATGTTTTCATTCACTCATTCATGTTATAAGTGTAGTGAGTAATTAAAATATTATATTTTTACTTGTTAAAATCGACAAGTATAGTCAATTTCTCATACTCTTAGCTCATTAGTTGACTTTCCTAACTTATTAAAAATAATATTAAATAACGCTATTGAAATTGTAAACACTTTTACAATTGTTGTCATTCATGTTACCAATATAGTTGATGATTCAAATATTACATTCTTATGATAGGATATTGTCACTACCATTTTTTCACCGTTAGATCAGAATCTCATCTATTTTTATCATTTCTCTCTCTTATAGAGATTCTGATCTAACGGTGAAAAAGTTGTATTGACATTGGTAGTGACAATATCCTATCCCTACATTCTTACTTGTAAAAATTTAAAAATGGACTGTAGTCAATTTCCTACCCCTCACTCAATTAGTTGATTTTCCCCAAATGCAGAATTTGTTAAAGTAGTCTTATTGAAATAATAAATACCCTTACAAATGTTATTATTCTCATTACAAATGTAATGAGTGAATAAAACATTATATTCTTACTTATATTATATCTTATTATGCATTATATTAACAAAGAGAGCCACCAAACCTCTTGGGAACTAAGGACCCGTTTGTTATAAAGAAAATTGGAGAAGGAAAAAGGAAGATCTCAATCTTCCCATGGTTTTTGGGTGTTTGGTAGACAAAAGATCCAGTCAGCATCTTCCGGTGAGGTCCAATCTTCCCATATTTGAGGGAAGATGCTTTCCATCTGAAAATGGAGGGAAAACTACAATCTTCCCAGGAAAGTGTTTTTTTTTTCCTTCCAAAATGGCCCCGGTTCTTCTTTTTTCCCACTTAACTAACACCTAATTCTTCATACCAAACATCTCATTTTCCCTCAACTAACTTCCTTTCCCTAGTATACCAAACAACTCACATTTTTAAAGTTCCCTCCTAATCTTCATTTCATTTCCTTCCTTAAATCTTCCGCATAACAAACAAGACCTAAGGTGGGGAAGGATCAAATCTTATCTTCCTCATCTTGGCCCCAAATTACGAGGAAAAAGTTATTGGCCCTAAAATCAATCAGGATGTCGGAGCTCCGGTGGCCCAAAGGTGCCTACCCACTCACCTCCTCTAGCTTTTACTATGTTTTAAAAAAAAAATTGAGGGACAATTTTAAAAAAGGGAAAATTGTTATGAAACTGAAGAAAATGTAAAGAAAAGTAGAGAGAAGTCAGAGAGAAATTCTAGAGAGATGGATGAATTCTCATTTCAAGTGTATATAAAATGTTTACACAAGACCTCTATTTATAGACCTTCAAGGGTTACTATGCTATGGACATCCACATAATACATATATTTATAACACTCCCCCTTGGATGTCCATTATGGATATGCCTCATTAAAAACTTTAACTAGGAAAACTCAGTGGGATAAAACCTAGCTAAAGAAAAGAGTACATCATCCATCGATACACTTTCTAATGTTGCCTCATTAAAAACCTTTCTAGGAAAACCTGGGACAAAACCTAGATAAGGAAAAGAGACAACGTGTATCGACTCCCCTCTTAATTACATAAGATTTTCAGATCTTCGCTCATTAAAAACCTTTCTAGGAAAACCAAAGGTGGGACAAAAACCTAGATAAGGGAAAAATAGTACAACATATCAACTTGATCTTCTAAATTACATCGATTTACTCCCCCGATGACTACATTTCTTCCAATGTCATTGTGTTGGTGACGAACTATATCTCTTGGTAATAAGCATGATACATTAGTGCTCCAACAACACTTATATATGATACTTCTGGACCAAGTAGTTCTTCTTTGACTTCTTTGCTTGAGGTTGAAATTGTTCTTTATCCACCAAATATGTAATCCAATATAGAATTTCATTTTTCTCAAGTCTTTTATTTCAAACTCTTTCTTCAAACAATTAATTGTCTTTTGAAGCTCTTCAGGAGTTTCAATGATATTGATATCATAAATGACAATTATAGAAACTTCATTTCTAGATCTTTGCATAAAAATGCATGGGTATATTGGGTTATTTTGTACCCATATTTCTACCGAAATTTCTTGAGAAGATTATACCACATGCGCCTTAATAGCTTCAAGCCAAGGGAATTATTTAACTTAATTGAATATTGTGCTTAAGAACTTGAATTAGATGCATCAAACAGCTAGAATCCTTCTGGGATTTGTGCTTCTGGCACATTAAGTCTTTTTGGGGACATGTGCTTCTGGCACCTTGAGTCCTTCAGGGACTTTCATATAAATATCACTATTAAGTGAATCATGCAAACATGCAGTTATAATATTCACTAGATGCAGACCAAGCCATTCATTTACTGCTAGGCTTATCAAATAACAAAAGTATTTGCATCCACACATATTTCTTCACAGTCAGGTCTTTGTTTAAAACCTTGAACTACATGACGTACCTTATATCTTGTGATTTCACCCTTTTCATTTCTTCTCGTACAAAAACTTATTTGTATCCAACTGGTTTTGTATCACTAGCCTTTCTTCATCAGTTGTATGGACTGCAGGTCCAAATACTTTTCGTTTTACCAATATTTTAATTCTACAATAATGACATCTTTCCATAGTGGCCAATACTTTCACTGTTGGCACTCACTAATGGATTGTGGCTCATGATCCTCATATCATTCATTACATCATATGCTATATTATAAGCAAAGATGTCGTCAACGTTGACTTCATTTCGGTCCCATCAGATTCTAGTTATAACAATTTATTGAGATCTCATAATTTTCACATATTTCAGGTACCTTGGTCTCTTCTGGGACTACAACATTCTCTTCTGGAGATATCTCTACTGGAGATAATATCTCTTCAGGAGATGGCTCTTCTAGAGCTACTATTTTTCTTTGATTATTCTCAACTTGATCATCTATATTCTTAGCTCCTTTTCTCTTTCGAGGATTTTTTTATCTTTGGAACCGATGGACCTTTCACGCTTCAAGCGTGCTTTATATTCATTCATAATAGGTTGTCCTTCAGGGACATTAATTCGAATAGGAGCATTAACAGCTGGGACATGTGACTTTGTCACTGTCTTTGGGTCAGTAAATGCTTCTGGCATTTTATTAGCTAAACTCTGTAAATGAATTATCTTTTGAACTTCCACTTCACATTATTTTGTACGAGAATCAATATGAGCCAATGATAATTCATTCCGGCTAATCTCTTTACCCAACCGCCTATTTTCTCCCCTCATGTTGGGAAAACAATGTCAAATCATAATTGACTAATCATGTAGTGTAAGTCTCCTAAATCCATTTGTTACCTTTAGAAACATCATTCTGTTCCATTTAGAGACAAACAAAGAAGGAGGTCCTTACATAACATTTATCCCAACTTTCTTTCTATATCCATCTATATGCATTATGGGGGATTTATAAGCATTGCATATTCAAAAACTTTCCAGATGGAATTGTATGGTTTCTGATCAAAAACCAATTTACAGGGAGAATTTTGTTGGCTTATATAAATGCTGCAATATATAATATCAAATATACCAACATAGTATTATGTTCTCATAAGCATTAATCCAGCTCTTTATGAATGCTTTAATTCATAATTCTGGATTGTATAATCTGGAAATAACGCGTTTAATTTATTCAAACATTATTGCAACTTCAGGTTGCGTTCTTACAAACTTCTGGTTTGCAATGGGCCCATATATATCTGTTTGATATATTTCCAGAGATCCATTACCATTACCAATCATGACCTATGATATTTACATAGTCATTTTATTTGAGAACAAGCAGCACATAATAATTCTTGAACAATATGTTGGTTATATATGACTCGGATGATCAAACAAGTCATGCCAACAATAAATTTATTTAAATCAACCAATAAACTCGTTTCATCGTAACATATATATCAACCAATCATAGACTTTTTTAGACTCGTGTGAGAAGTATATAACTTTTCAACTTTTCAAAAATTAGCTCACACTTGTTTTCCTGGCAATCTCCCCCTCAAGTGTAAGTTATATAAACATACTTTCATTATATTTGTATTTTAAAATCACTTTCAAATTCTTTAAACTTTGAAAGGAAAATTTATGTTAATTCTTCAGGAATAAACATATAATATTATATTACTTAGATAGTCTCATGATTCATGATTAATATACTTCAATTAATTTCTATATGCATAAAATATATGCAAATCAATCACATGTGAAGATATTCATGTTAAAATAACTTAGAATTACAGATTTAGAGTCATTCATATGATAATTTTCTAGCAGAAATTTTCATGGTAATAAATTTATGATATGTATTCATAATAAATTTAAATAAAAATAACAAATTTAAACATCGTATTACCTTGTAGGCTTATTCTTGTATTTTGAGCCTTGCTTCAATAATTTCAGAAATTTCATTTCCTCTTGAATATTTCATTGGTAGTAAACTACTAGTTTACATTAGTAATAATTTGATTTTTATTAGCAACCTTTTGATTTGCTACATTTGTAAACTTCTAGTTTACAATTCCAACCTCATTGATTATTTGTAAACTTTCTAGTTTATCGCAAACTTCCAATTTGCATTATTATCTCAGTAAACTTCCGGTTTACAAGAATATGTATTTTCTACATGATATCTATTTTCGCATATATCATTAAAACTCAATAAGTTCTTTTTATACTTGGTAGAATAATCAATGAATGATTTTGTTGCAAAATATTAGCTCTTTTTGAGCTTTCAATCAAATTTTTACTACCATATAAATATATAGTCTAAACAATAGTTTCTCAAAATATGCTAATTAGTCCCAAGAACTATTAGCCTTTAGACTTATTATGACGCCTTCAGACTTATTATTACATAATATCTGCAAATTATTGTCTTCTGGACAATACTTTTCAAAGGCTACAAAAATCATTGTATCATACAATATTTAAAACATAAACCTTCAGTACCTTATTATTTATAATAATTCAAAATTGTTTTCTTATCATGTTATTTCTTTAAACCAATATTGTTCTTTTTATAAAAGATAATTAAGAAATTGGTAAACTTCTTAAACATCAAATAATAAATTTATGACAACATTAAAAATGATCAAACTTCTTGCCATTAAATTATAATATCATGGCAGTAAAAATAAAACATCTTACCATAAACTCTTTTTTTTAGAGAGAGTTTTTTTTTCGTGAATAGTAATCACTATGTATAATAATAAAATATTTAAAACACGTGGGACCCACGGCCAAAATTTTCTCCACCTTCACCGCCTTCACGTGGGAGATTTGAAAATGTGTTAGGGAAAATTACATATTTTGACCCCAAAATAAATAACATTTTAGTACCATGTTAAATTACGTAATAATACCCGAAATGTTAAAATTCCAAATTGGTCTCATTTTTAGAAAATCACCGCCTCCAACTATTGAAATTGATTTTGAGGCTAATTTACAAATAATACTTATTTTATCGATAGTTTATATCAAAAATTTGACCTTTAACAAATATATCATGGCATAAAATAAATACAAAACAAATGACTCTTGTCACCACAACAATAACATGAATTTCTATCATGTTTATTATACCCAATAATTTCACTTTATGCGGTTCTTATCAATAATCTTTCCTCACTTCCTGTGAGAATTTGAACTACCATAAATAAAACCATGTTAATATGTAAATATATTTACACACATATCCACAACCACGATTAAATTTATTTAATACTTCATTTAGGGAATGAAGTCAAACATATTGGATAAGATTTATGATTCTTAAAACAAAAACCCACTAATTTGTTTGAAAATATGAAGACAAGAAATTAATTCAAAATATTTCTTGACTTTTGACAATATTGCTACTTCGAGGAGCAAATTGAATATTCTAATTTATAATAAAAATTTTAGAAGAACAACCATCTTCTCGGTGGTCATACAATCTCATTGTTGAGACATTTATACAAATGATACCATACAAAAATTATGGATCTGCCTTGTCTCATAACTTCAAGCAAATATGTCTCTTTGTGCCAATATGTCTATTAAGATCGGCCACATTATCATTTCGCTTCGCATCAAATTATGCCTACTCTTGGTTTGCCTAAATTATACCAACTTTTATAGCTTTTGGCCATTCTATGGCTTCTCTTGGCTTCTGGCCAACTTTTTGCTCATTCTTCTCTTCAAGAGAAATTAAATCAAGATGGCTTCCAACTGTTTATCTTCAGGAAAAACAAAGGTTTCTGGCCATCACATATGACGTCTGATCATATAATTAATGAGAAAGATATTAATATTAATAATAACAATAATATAATGACAAATAATAAATAAAATATAAACAATAAATGTTATGTTAGTAACATAAAAGTAAATGTTATGTTAGTAACATAAAAGTAAATGTGAATTATAAATGTGTTAAAAATAATAAAAATAAATGCTTTGAATCATAAATATGTTAGTAACATAAAAGTAAATGCTGAATTATAAATGTGTTAGCAGCAATAAAAATAAATGCTGAATCATAAATATGTTAGTAACATAAAAGTAAATGTTGAATTATAAATGTGTTAGCAGCAATAAAAATAAATGCTGAATCATAAATATGTTAGTAACATAAAAGTAAATGTTGAATTATAAATGTGTTAGCAATGACAATAAAAATAAATGCTTTGAATCATAAATATGTTAGTAACATAAAAGTAAATGTTTAAATATAAATAACTAGACTTTCGGTTAGAAGGTTTAACCCCAAGTAGGTGTCAGTATACAAAATATAAATAAATACATAATTAAATGCTTAATTTAAATGGCATAAAATTAAATCTTTGAATCATAAATATATTAAGCAATAAAAGTAAATGCTTTGAATTATAAATATGTTAGCTTGAGTAATATTTAAAATAAAATATTAAATTAAAACAATAAAAGATTAATATATATATCTTTGCGTAATTATTGTGCAATCAATGTGCAAATTCTTGTGTAAATAGTAATTTACTATTTAAATATAATATAATAATAAATAGTAATTACTATTCAAATAGTAAATAATAATAATAAAATAATGAATAGTAATTATAATAATAAAATATTAAAAACATGTGGGACCCGTTGACAATTTTTTCAAACGCAAATGATTTTTTTTTACTATGCAAATAGTAATTATAATAATAAAATATTTAATGTAATACCCTAAAATTCCTATTTATCATAAATACTATATTTTGATAAATAATACATATTAAATACAAAGGTGAATATTTGTCTCAAGAAATTATAATCTATTGATTATATTTTCATCCAAATTCCACTTTGGAATTAATTAACGAATGGTTAATTATGAGACATTATTTAGGAGCTATTTAATATGACATAAATAGCACATAAAAAGGTAATTAATTTATAACCAAAAGGAGGAATGTAATATCCCAAATTTTTGAATTTGGAAACAAGAAATGTTTTATGGGAATTTATTATGAAAATTTGGCCTAAATAGTTTTAAAGCTATTTTCCGGATTTTGAGGCCTATTTTCCCAATAATTCAAGGAAAAATAGTTAGAGGATACTTTTTGGTCTAGAAATTTTAGAACCAATATTTTATGACCTAGAGAGTTAATTATGGAAGAAAATTCTTATATGGAATTAAGGATTTTATTTTCCAATACTTATTTAATATTTGCAAATAAATATTAAATGGTAGTTTTTGGTGGATGAAATAGGTAAGTGGAATGGTAGTTTTTGGTGGATGGAATAGGTAATTAGAATGGTAGTTTTTGGTAGATGGAAGAAGAGTGTTTGGTTTATAAGGAATGTTTGGTTAAGGAAGAAATATGGTTGGAATAGGCCTTGAATTTTCACTAAAAATAGAGGTCTTTGCTCTCCATAATTCTCACACCAAACTCAACCAAAGTAGATGAGTTTAGAAGCAAGAGTAGAGAGGAAATCATAGTGGGAAGCAAGAAGGAGGAGGAAGTTCTTCAAGGGTAAGTTCTCTAGTTCTTGAGTTCTAGTTTTAAATTCATAGATAAGTAGTGTTTTGATCTTTAATTTTCCAATATAGTTTTGTTATCATGTTTTTATGGTTAGAAATGGTTTTATTTCGAAAAATTGATGGAGAAAGTGATATAGCAAATTTTTTGGAAGATTATGATCAAAGTAGCGAAGCTCTAGCGAAATTTTATCGGTTAGCAATTTTTGAAGTCAGGGGTAAAAACGTCAGTATTTTATATTGAATATGAAGTTCTAAAATTCTGAGAAACTTCATGGTTAAACTAGACATATATACCTTTTCAAATATACCTAGAATGTATTATTTCGAGTTCTGTGCTAGAAGATAAAAAATGTCCAAAGTTGGGCTACGTTTTCTGAAAATTTTCTGGGCAGATGATGAACACGTGAAAACTGGGAACTGTTCATAAAATCTGGGAAAGAACCAGTATTTTTCCACAAACTTAGACATCCTAAGGATTCCGGGAATTTTACGGATCCTCGTTTCGAGTTTTCTAGAATTACTTATGAATTTTCAAAGTTAGAAGTAAATCTGGCCATAATGCTGAAAGTAGCGTTTTTATTAAATAAAATGTAATGGCAAATTGATAATAACAAATCCACCAAGCATAGAAAGGTAAATTAACCTTTTGGATATTATTCTAAGCAATATGGTAATATGTTAGGATATCGAGGATTCCGGAGTCGATTTGAAGGACGGGCATATTACTATTCATAGTGCCGTATTTATGAATAGTACAGTATACATGAATAGTAAATTACTATTCACACGGAAGGAAGGTACGTTTTTCGTACAAAGTAACTTTAACTCGATATGTCTTGTATGCATGTATGAGATGGAATGATTTCATAGAGTCATGGACAAGACTTGGTTTTGGGTCATGCACCGTGGTTAAGACTGTCTTGAATCACCTGTTTATATACATTCAAACTTGATACGGGTTATAGTCTTGATAATGTCGTGAGATTGTTTTCCTAGCGCGAGGACACGAGTGTACATCGTGGCACAAAGTGGTGCAGACTATTCAACTATACATGGATTTGTATAGATAACTTTACATGTGTTGTGTTCTATGTCTTGTTGTTGTTTTGACATTACATCTCATTGTGTGCTTATGTATTGTTGTAACCTTACATGTCTTTGTGTGCTATGTATTGGTTAATCTTTGAAATGTAATGAATATCATCATACATATCCGTTATACTTTTCATATGAGGTTAATGTTACCTAAGATTCAATTTGTTTTGAATCTTAGACTTGACTAGAGGTTCGAGTAAAGGAACCAGGATCGAGAAGGTACCAAGGGATGGAGCCGTAGATAAACACCCAAGTAAATGGAGCCGTGAGAAGGTACTAGTCAAAGGAAATGCGGGAAGAAAGTGTGAAGAACCTACCGTATTGCATGAATCTAATAAGGTTACTTCATATCATTTGGTGCTTAAACTAGAAGTGGTCGTCCTATGTGGTTCAGTCAATCATCCACCCTAGCACGGTGAGACTCCCACTAGACCTACCCACTGGCCAAATGAGATGATTTAACCGAGTTAGGTTCTATGCCCCAAGTCTACTCAAGGCTTGGTTGAAGAGGTATAGTTACATGTAAGAATTGTAATTATAAAGTTTTGTATTCAGTATCACATGAACAATCCTTCGGAAATTTATAATATATCGTATACGTCGAGCATCGCATATGTCCGAGTATTTTATATCGATTACTCAATTGTTCAAATTTTTAGTACATGCTCTCCGTTTCCGCATTACGCTAAGCGTAGCACCTCAAAACTCGATGAATATTTATAAAACCACGTGTCACCAGCACGATTTATGCTACGGAATTTGGGGTGTTACATTTAAAATACGTGGGACCCACAGAAATTTTTTCTCCTGCACGCCTTCTTCTTCTTTTTCTTCTGCGTTTCTAAACTTCTTCTTCCTTTCTAATTTACATCGCTCATAGACAGCATATTTAATAAAATCATCAATCAAAACATAATAGAAAACATACCTGAGTGAAAAGAAATCATTTTCACCGATCCAAAATCAATCTTTCAGCTAAAATACCTCCTTTTGAGCGATTTGAGAAAACTCCTTCCTCTCCATTGAAAGTGAACGGCGGTAATAATCAACAATACAGGAGGAGGCTCAGTTGATTAGAGCCTCGTGCTGATAACGTGTTATGAAACTGAAGAAAATGTAAAGAAAAGTAGAGAGGAGTCAGAGAGAAATTCTAGAGAGATGGAGGAATTCTCATTTCAAGTGTATATAAAATCTTTACACAAGACCTCTATTTATAGACCTTCAAGGGTTACTATGCTATGGACATCCACATAATACATATATTTATAACAAAAATCTCTTATTTTTTTTAAAAAAAAATATGTCAAAAGACAAAAAGGTGTTATGTATATTTATAATACCAAAGAAGTGTTAGGGTCTGATTCGTTTTTAAAAAAATTAAAAGAAAATGAAATAATTGTCCCTCTAAATTTAAAATTAATAACAAAGAGGAAGAAACGATTTTCATAAGTTATGATAAATTTTTTCACAAGTTTGATTATATTTTTACAATTTTTCATAAGAATTTACAAGTTGTAGATCAAAATTCACAAGATCGATAAGGGTTTCAGAAGTTTGGATAAAGTTTTCACAAGTTTTTAAAAGAATTTCACAAATTCATTCAAGAATTTCACAATTTGCAAATTTGAATTCACAAGATTTGATAAGGGTTTCACAAGTTCGGATAAAGTTTTCACAAGTTGCAAATTTTGATTTGCAATAACTGATAAGGGTTTCACAAATTCTGATAAAGCTTTCACAAGCTTGGGTGAGGGTTTCTCAAATTCTTAAAAGAATTTCACATGTTGCAAATTTTGATTTACAAGATCTGATAAGGGTTTCACAAGTTGTGATAAAGGTTTCAAGTTCGGGCAATGTTTTCATAACTTCCTTAAAGAATTTCACAAGTTGCAAATCAAAACTCATAAAATATGATAAACGTTTCACAAATTCAGACAAGGTTTTCACAATTAATTCTGTCAAAGTGAAAATTAAACTTTAAGGGACAATTTTGTCATTTCATTTTATTTTTGAATAGGACAAATTAGGCCTTAATACTTAGTATTATAAATATTCGAAACAACTTTTAGTTTTTCAACATTTTTAAAGTTATTTTCAAGGGAATTTCCCTTTATAAAAACACCAAAATCTTAAAATAGGGAAAGTCTCATTTAAATATTATCTAAATTTTCAAAACCCTAAAATGTCTATTAACATTTGGAAAGGACATAAAAGTAAATTCATCAACATTTTAAAATCTCAATTTAATTCTTGTTACTTTTATGTCATTTCCAAATGTTAATAACCTTTATGTCCTTTCTAAATGTTAATAGATTTGAGTTTTAAAAATTCAGATGGTATTTAAATAAAATTTTCCTTAAATTTTAAAATATCATACTGCTACCCTCTTTCAAATCTATATTTTCATATATATACATCACCTTTCGGTAATTTTAGAATTCATACCGTAGCTTTTTGGGATTTTCTCTTAGATGAATTAATGAATTATTTCTATGAAATAAAAAAAAAAACCAAAGTCCGCCAAAAAGGAGGTAAAAGAACTACTCACTCATCTTCTAGGATAAGATATTGTCATTATCAATTTTTATCACTATTAATGTCATTACCATTTTTTTCACCGTTAGATCAGAATCTCAATAGGAGAGAAAAATGATAAAGGTAGATGAAATTTTAATTTAACAGTGAAAAAAAATGGTAGTGACAATATCTATCCCCTTAATATAACACCTAGTTAATTTTTTTTTGTGAAAGAATTAAGGAATTTAATTAAAGTATTTCAAAGTATTTATATTTAGTGCTTGTTTTTCTTGGACAAATATTTATGGGTTAAGGTGCAAAAATACATATGAGCTTTTACCCAAAGTGTATACAGTACCATATGGTTTTCAGAGATGCAAAAGTACTCACGAACTTTCAAAATCGGGGCAAAAATACCATCATTGTTAAAAAGCCTTAATATCTGTTAGTTTTGGGGTGGGCCCACTATATTTAAAAAAATAAAAATGTTAAGATTTCGTAATTTCCCTCACTACCCCTATCTTCATTTGTCACTCTCTTCCTCCTTCCCTTCACTTCTACCATTTCCTTCTCAGATGCAGAAAGCAACGGTGGCAACCTCTACAAGAGGCGACGGTGGCGCAATGAACCATGGCTGAAAGGAGATTTGAAACTTAAATTTAGAGGAGGAGATTTGTGGGTTGCAACTGGGATTCAAAGGTAATAATGAGGGTGGAGATCGTGATTGCTCCGATGGACTCTTCACTTCCCTTGGGCACTCTTTCTAGATCCCACAACGCCTTCTAGGATCACATCTTCCTAATCTGGCAGAGAAAGCCTCCGTCGGCGACTTCACGACGCCCCACTCATTTTGATTGGCGGTGATTGAAGTTTCGGACGCGGCTTCGGTCCACTTCTTGCTCCTATCCTCGCAATCACGCCCAGCAGCGCCGTTTTGGCGCAAAAGTGATCTGCTGTTGCCCTTTTTTTTTTATTTTTTAATATACACATATTTTAGCGTATTATAGATACTAAAAAGATATTTTAGGTTCTAACCAATATCGAAAAAATACTTCATGATCTTGAAAAATTATTTTAGGATGTTGAAAAAATATTTTAGAGTACTGACTGGTACTAAAAAAATATTTCAGGATACTAACTGAGGATACTAGGTGGTACCCAAAAAATATTTCATGATCTTGAAAAATAATTTTATGATCATAAAATAATTTTTCAAGATCATGAAGTATTTTTTGGGTACCAGCCAGTATCCTCGGTTAAGTATCCTAAAATATTACCCGGTCGCCAAGATTTCTAAAATATTTTTTCAACATCCTAAAATAATTTTTCAAGATCATGAAGTACCAGTCAGTATTTTTTCAGTATCGGTCAGTACCTTAAAATATCTTTTTAGTATCTATAGTACCCTAAAATATGTGTATATTAAAAAAAAAGGAGCTGCAGGTCACTTTTGCACCAAAACGACGCTGTTTTGGGCAGTGATTGGCAGAGGATGGGAGCAAGAAGTGGACTGAAGCCGCGTCCTGAAGTTTCGCGCTTTCTCTCTCTGACTTTTGATGTTTACGGGTTCTATGGTCCTTGACTTGTCTTCAATTTCTTTCATTGGGTTTGTTTTATCCCTCCTTTTCCAGTTTTGGGTTCATTGGAATTGTTTTAGTGTGGGGTCATGCTTTTTCGGTTAGTGCTTGCCTGAGATTTTGTATATGTGGGTTAATTTGTGAAAGAGGGATACATTGTTGTCGAAAGTGGATTTTTTTTTGCTTTGTGTTTCACTCTTTTATGAACAATAGCTGCTCTTTGGAAGCTTATTTGCAAATCAATTGTCTGTTTTGATCTCACTTCTTTATGTATCTGGAGTTCTTCTGGAAAAGGCTAGCAATGATGGTTAATTTTTTTTTTTTTTATTTTTCCTCGGTGTCCAAGGTGAATTTGGGCAGATCAAGGTTTAGGGTTCTCCTCTTCAAAGAAGAGTCGAGACACAATCGAAATTGAGTGCCATTGCAAATTTTTTTATACCACTCTAATCATATTTATAAGTCCCTTTTGACCAAATCACACATACCAAGAAGAGGTAGTTAGCTCAATGATTATGGGGTAAATTTTTAACTTTACCCTTATTTATGATTGGGTACATTTCTATTCTTTCTTTCCTTTTTGTTTTCATTTGTACAATTAATATAGGTAAAATTGTCATAATCTCATTTATTTGGTCAAATAAGACTTATAAATAGGATCAGAGTGGTATTTGATTCTGGTTGTTGATTGTTCATGATGTATTTGGAAGGGAAAAGGATGAACCTAGAGGTTGAGTCGTATGATATTTTGATACTTTCAAATAGTAATAAACGGAAGTTAGTATCTTTTAACGGATATAGTATTTTTGCTCCAATTTTGAATGGTAAGGGTATTTTCGCACCTCCGAAAGCATATGACGTTGGATTCACTTTAAGTAAAAGCTCATGTGTATTTTTGCACATTAACCCCATATTTAGTGCTTGTTTGGGTAAAGTAAAAAAATGTTTTTTAAGTATTTTTCTACAAGTTGATACAAAACTCTTCTTACATATTTTTCTCGTAAATCGTAGAAACACTCTTAAAAGGATAAAACAAAATAACATTTATTATTTTTCTCTAAATTAATTTATCTAACTTATAAACTTATATATAATTTAATAACATATAATACATGATATATGATTAGTAACTCATCTAACTTTAATATAACTGAATCTTATATTTAAAACACCACGAATCACTTGTGCTACTAGATTTTAATAAAGTCAGTGGAAAAATTAAAAAGCTGGAAATTGGAAAGCAGGGTTAATAGATTTGACTTGATGATGAGGTGGGAACAACCGAAGAAATAAACAGACCAACTCAATGTCCACCATCCATCATTCTATAGCTCAGACAGATCAAATCAAAAAGTTTGCGACACACCATTTGAGGTTTTCGCTGTAGCCTCGTCAACCTCACGAGATCGATAGCTGACCCTCGCCATTTTCATCCCATAGAAAACAATGCGAACGTAAGAGACAGAGCCAGAATTCAAGAGAAAATACCCAAAATCTCCTCCTCTACTTCTTCCGCCGCCAGAAGTCAGACATGGAGGTAGACAATTATTACGGCGGCATGAGGGCGGTCGAGAACAGTGGGATAAATGGGAGGCAGCGCGTGGGCAGGGCGCCGTCGTGGAGCACGGCGGGGAGAGGTTATATAGAGAGCACTAGCAGCCCATTAAGCAAGGCGGAGGCGAAGAGGAAGAGGAGGGTGGCTAAGTACAAGTCGTATGAAAGGGAAAGGAAGGTTAAGTCTGCAATTAAGAAAGGGTTTCGTTGGTTAAAGAGGAAGATTGAGAAGATCACCCACGCGTTCTAGTGTGCGCGTGTTGTTGTTGTTGTTTACTTGTTCTTAATCATCTCATTTTGTCATTTTCACCAGCCTTTGTATGATAGTTTAATGAAACTTCATATTTTATCCAAATTACTTTTCCTCCCCTTGAATTTCATTTAATATTCATGCAGGTATGTTATGCCTTCTGTAATTGACAAATAATGGGGTTGTGAGAGTTCTTATATGGAAAATATGGATAGAAATTTAAGAAACTCTTTTTGTTCTTACAGGTAAAAAGGGGGAAAAACTTTTTGTTCTTAAGAAAGCTCCCTTCAACTTGAATGATCATTTTATTAAGAGCGGATTAGAGATGACTTTTTTTTTTCACTGGAGAAAATGTAATAATTTCATTAAAAATATTAAATATCATAAAAGAGATGTAAGACCCCGATAAAAGGTTTGAAAACAAAAGCTCGAACAAATTAAAAAAAAACCCTAAAAACCTAATCATAAGAAAAGAGGGGAGACGTTGCTGCCGCCAAGTCCTCTATAGCCCCAATCACCTCTTTCTTAGAATGAGAAGTTAGAAAATCATTGTTACCTTGCATCAACAGTTAACACCATTATAAACGGTTGGATGTTTGAAGAACCATGTATACGATCCACTCCTCTTGTCAGCAAAAACCCATTTAACTTGATTGTTCGTACCATATCAAAAAAAAAAAAAAAAAAAAAACAGTTAACACCATTGTAAACGGTTGGATGTTTGAAGAACCATCTATACGATCCACTTCTCTTGTCAGCAAAAACCTATTTAGAGTAAGTATTTTCGACTCCTACACACAATTTGAACTTGTCACCACCAAAAACCAAACAACATTGATGAAAACTTAAAATGACAATTATGCACATTAATATTTTCAATAAAGAAAAAAAAGGAATAGAAATTAAGTATATGTTTGGGATGATATTTCTATCTCACTCTTTCTTCCTCACAAACCGTTGTCATATAGTTGTTTATGACGTGACTAGCAATATAAATTCAAACCTCTCAAGTTGTTTGAGATTTAATTTGGAAGAGGACAAACTCTTTTCCAAAAATGACTTCTCAACTATACATCAAAGTTATTTAGTCACTATTTGTATTCCTTAATTAAGTTAATCATAAGAATCAAAACCATTTTTTTAAAAAAAATACATTCAATACAAACACTTTTATATATGTCAAAATCAATCAATCAACAAAGAACTACTAATTTTTGAGAATGACTCGTTGGAAATTATCAAATATAACCCTCTAAACCTCCTAGCCCATCAGTTATTGGTCCATTTGTATGTCCAAGGTGTCAATTTTATTCAATCTAACTGGATCTTACCTGGCATTCCCCAGTAAAATTCCACGTCAAGACTTTCCTCATATCATAAACTATTATGAAGCATCATTTCCAACGGTAATGTTTAGTCATTGGTTATTTGATCCCTCACTTCAACAGTACCATTTATCGTGCATATATTTCCCATGAATTGTGCGTATTCCCCATGCACTAGCATGGGGATTGTTGTCGTTATTAATAAGCTCCGTCGAACCATTGGCCAAACTAATCGGCAACACCTTAAATCATCGCTATTAATGTTTTCCATCATTTCCCAAGCTTGCATTGGCAAACTGTGGCTATATAATCCAGAGAGGTTTACATTTTGACGATTAGTTGCAAAACTCGATTCAGTTTTATCCTATTTTCAACAATTTCCATATTGGATTACAATGAGCACTTCTAATTTACTTTCTTTTCTTGCACTGGATGGAAAAAGCAACAATTGGTCTATCACTACAAAGGTTGTGTCTAACTTCTGGGATATTCCGTACACCAAGATGCATCGTCCTATAACCTTCAATGTTGTTCTTGCAGTTTCAAAGGTGTATTTTGTTTGTGAAGTTTTCCCCTCCTTAAATATGTGATGTTTATATCAGATCTTAGGAATTTATCATGTTTTCGTCCTGCTTGTAGGGTTATTCATGTTTGGCTGTTTCGCGTAGGCGGGACATAATGCATAGAATTTCTGGTGTCCTTATACCAGGATTCTTTTGTGTCCTTAAATCACTGTTTCTATTTTACGAACTTCTTTCTTTTCTTCTTTTTAAAATTTTCATAATTTTTTTCCTGTGTACATTGTAGATGGTGAAATAATCTTTCTCAATCAGTGTGACATTTCACAAGCTGCTTTCAATCATAACAACTCAGCTGGTGTGGATTTCCATTTGAAGCTTAATCGTGTTTCCGCTGCTAATATGACTGAAGACAATTATTATCATGTATCATCGCGCCAAGCGCTTCTGCTATCGCCTTTATTTATGCATTTGTTTTCATTTTGTAGGAAATGTTTACCCTTTTTATTGTTGCAAATTTTGGACAATTACATAACTGCTCATCATCATCCTCGCTTGTAATGCTTTTATTAGTTCTGTTTCTGTTGTTTCTGAAATTTTTGATCAAGACTCTCATATCAATATATGGTTTAATTACTCTATTGAATTACCTTCTCTGAGTATTCCAAAATGTTAAATATATGTCAAGCCCGTTGCATATTACGTATATCATCATGTTTGGTATTGTTTTTTAAAATTGTATGGACATCATCACAATTACAAAACTCATGTTTTGGTTAGCGCTTATTTTCATTAACCAGTTGTAATAAAACACTTACTCAGGTTTATTACAAGGTGTCTCTGTTGAATTAGCTTCTATTAGATAAATAAATGTTAAATCTATGTCAAAACCGTTTCATATTAAGTATAAAACACATGTTTTTATTCATTTTAAAGTTCATTAACCAGTTCTTAAAAGTTTTAATTTCCAAGTATATATCCTATGTTAACTTTGTGGGTTACACCTTTTTTACTTTCGTTTTATATGAAAACCACATACGTTTGTTCTCAATAATTTAAGGTATATTCTTAGTTTTAAAAATTTTGGATAAGTATACGTTTTAAATCTTTTACATGTTCATGTTCTCAATAATTTAAGGTATATTCTTAATATTTAATGCATTCCGAGTTCATGTTCATATATATCTTCGTCCACTCTACCTATCATATTTTTTAATAATACTAATGATTCTTTTAATATCTAATTATTTTCATAATTATGCCTATATATACGTTTCCAGTAGTGTTTGTTATATTGTTTAATGCTATCAGGCAATACCTCTTACAAACTTTCACTGTGTCCTTCAATATTTCATAAAAAAATTGAAAAAACAAATAGAAAACATAGATGAGTGTGAGTAGTCCGGAATAGAAATTGTGTGGGTATTTCTGGAAAATTTTTACCGTTGAAATTATAGCAGATTTCCAAATTAATTTAGTAATGCTTTGTGGTTTGTATTATTTTGATGTTCAAAAACATATAAGTCAGTTTTGTACTTTAACAAGTCGTTTCACCTTCCCACACCATCCGTGTATATTTGATTTTTTTTTTCCTATGTAATAAATGAACGCTTTTTTCAACCCATCAGTTACTTCAAAAGCGAAACGTCATTTCAACTCCCTAGTGTTTCATCCCTTTCATTTCAGACGTCCCTTGCAACATTACTTAAACCTTTCTTACCCATTTTGTCGATCAACTTCTTCCATAAAAAAGACTTTTGATACTTATTTCCATTACAATTTCTGTCAACAAATGGCTAACAAACTGATTTCAAAACTGAAAAGTTTGAAAGAAGGTCCGTGTGAAGTCATTTTGAAGGTCAATGTGGATCGCATAGTCATTGTTCATTGGTTATGTATTAAGCTTTGATCCCATGTCATACAAACAGTGCAAGTTCGTAGGAGGTATTGCCTGTCTATATGTGTTTTTAAGCTTTTCAAAGTTTGTTTTGCTCATATTGTCTTTTGTATTTTAACTTTCGATTGTCATTGCTCATTGGTTATGCTTCTGTTATGAATGTAGGTGTGGAGATTTCTTCTGTACTCGGTGCAACTCGCGTTTTCATAGATCTAGATTTCCCTGAACTTTCTTTGCCAAAGAGACATGTTCTTGGCCTGTAAATGTGTGCTTATCTACACAGAGTTTTAAAAGCATTTTAAATATTAATTTCCTTTCTTTTTGGGATTTTAGAATGAACCACATTGCAACTGGTTTCAATAGATCTCCTCTGACTGTGTTTCAGTTTATATTTATATTCCGTGGTATATTCACTTTTTCGTAGTAGATTTGCACTTCAATACATACATTAATATTATTCTTTTTGGCACCAGTTCCTAATCTTTTCTGTATATTAAATGTTTGTTCTATCTTAAATGCCTAATATGTTTTTGGCAAACTCATTTATTAGTACTCGTAGTCTGTGCCATAATTAACATTCAACATAAACTTTAAGTTAATAAGTTGTTGGTAAGCATTTAAACCAACATCGAACTACTTATGTCATTAATCACTGTGAGTAATACCTGCTCATTGTTCAGAGGCGTATGAATGTCGACGGCTAGTCAAAAACTATCAGACGTTCTTATTGACATATCTTAGTGGCCGACCACCCAACTTTGGTCTCTGCAGTGTGCCGCTTCGTTATCAAATATTTATATTCTCCTTTAATGAACAACAATGAATAACCAATTGAAACAATAAGATAAAATATTATACAAAGAATAAGATACAATATTTGTATTCTTCTGGTATCAACATCAGTTTATAACAAAACATTTTATTACTCCTGCCAACTTTTTCTGATCTTAAAACACAATTTTATAACCAATACTTACTAATGTTGATATGACACCTAATAACTTAAATATTGTACAACTTTTTTCCAACAAAATGTCCGCTATTAAAATTGTATACAAGTTATCATACATTCCATTTGACGATAAAAAAAAACTGGTTTATCTTCGTCATAGATCGCTCTTCTCTTACTGTCACCGTTTTAAATATATAAATCTTACCATTAAAATGGAAGTTATTAATGTTGTCATTAATTTATATTGACTTTTTAAAAAGAAAGTACTAACAGGAAGTGCGAGCGTACATGTGTTAGTTGGACGTATATTTGGTGGGAAAATGTTAAACATATAACGCTGGTTCATCAGATCCCGCCAAAGGAAATTTGACGTTATATGTACAAAGCGACTTGAACATCACACACCATCATTAGAAAACAAAGTTTTTGGTCTGACTTGAATGATACTCGTCTCACACATCTTGTCTCAATTAAATTTTATAGTAAATTTTTTCTGTTTCTTTTTCATCATGTTCTTCAGTCTTTTTCATGTACTTTTTTAGAACATTTTTTTCCCTTTCAGGAGATGAGCAAGTCTTTTTTTACTGAAGTCGACGATAGCAAGGACACTTGGTCGATGGTTGCGAAAGTTCTCAGAAAGTGGGTGGTTAGGAAGAAGGTTGCACCATACCTGATATGGAAGATAGGAATGATATTGTCTGATGAAATTGTATGTTGTTGTACACAGTATTAATTCAAACGGTGACAGAAGTGAAGGGCGATATGTTGTTGTACATAATATGTTTTCGAACCTATTCTTCTACTACAGTTTATTGTCATAATGATACGCAAGTTGGTAATATACTATCTTCAGCTTTTTTTTTTTTTTTTTTTTTTTTTACAAACATAATAAATTCTTTGTCGTTTTAGGAGGCAACGATTGAAGTTTCTCCTACACATAAAAATCTCATTCACAAATTGCTTGATGACCCTAAAGAAGGGATGATGTACAACTTTCAAAACTTTGAGGTAGTTGATAATTGAATATTTTATACACTTCTTTTTATCTCTTGATTAATAATTTAGGACTTTTTAGTTAATAAATAATGGCTTTTATACTTATTTGGGCTTTCCTACGATTATATTTTAGCCATTTTTATTAATAAAACTCCAGCTTTACATTGCTTCAGTAATCTTACCATAACTCTTGAACTAGACATCGGATTTGCCTCATTTTTGTTTTATATTTCAGATGATTCAGAGAGCTACAATTGTTATGAAGACATGAAGGGCAAATTCGGACAAGAAGGCGATCGATTTTGAAGCTAAAGTCAGATGTTTTATTTTGGGCTCGAATTTGTGATTAAAGCCCATTCTTCATTATTTTCTTTTTGGGCCTTGATTATTGATTGGAGCCCCATTTCGTTTTTCCAATTTAGGTTAAGTAAGGCAGCAGCCACAAACACATTCCATTCACGTTTTTATTCCGTTTTGTGGATCAAAATAGAGGTTTTTCGATTCTCCGAAATGTTCTTCGTGTTCTTCGCGTTCTTCGTCTACGTTTCTTCGATTTTCCGGCCATGTTCGGCTAAACCTTCGTGGTTAACCCAACGTTGAGGATTCCATGATTCGTCCGTGAGAACTCGTACTTAATCGGTAACTTTACTCGTTTCGTTTTCATCTTATCGGATCCGATTTCGAAATAGTTCGAATATTAGATTTAATATTCGGTTTGGTTTATCCCAAGGACTCGAGTTCGAACTAGGTTATAGTGTTGTTGTGCGATTGCACAAAGCTGAGACGCCACGTTTCGGACAGATTCTAGACGATCGTCTAGTCGAGGGATTTCGGTCGAACGCAGAGATTTCGGTTCGTCTAACCAAATGCGAGTTCGTTTATATTTCGTTCAATGAAGGAAGTTTCGGAATCTAAACGTTGGGTTGATCGTTTTAATCTATTTCAATCTCGCTTTAATCTGCTTTTCGCATATTTCAGATTAGTTCAGTTTAATTTCGTTTTAATCTGTTTCAAATCAAAAACCCCCAATTTTGTTGTTGTTCTGTTTTGCTGTTGCTGATTTAAACCCACTACAAATTCCTTGAGAGAAACGACCCAGGTTACATTATACTGCAAACCCTTTCTAATCTGGTTATTTTGTGAGATGACGGCAAATCTCTGTCAAAATATGCGCGCCGGGGAATTTGCATCGGTTTCATTAAGCAATGGTAGTTTTCGGTGGTTCGGGTAGCTGGACAGAAAATATTTTTTGACCCAGATCACTCAAACCAGGTCTTATTCACAAGGAATTGGGCATTTAAACAAGAGTCACTCTCCTTGGGAGTGAGGTCTGTCATATTTTCCCAAATTCCAACGTTTAGACCACATTTTTGCTGTTTTAAGTTTCTATTTTGTGATTTCTACTAGGTCAATTTTTCTGGAGTATCTCCGAATGAGCTGAAATTTTGCCAGGCGATAGAAAATGTCCAAAATCGCTGGGCACACAAGAAATCTTTGATTTCTTGTGTGGCATGCCTGTTTTTCCAAGTTCCATCGTTTAGACCACTTTTTCATTTTTTGAAGTTTTTTTATTTCATTTTTGTGTTCCCCAATTGTCTAGGAGTTGCCCCGTCCAAGTCCCATAAATTTTAAAAATCATTTGATGCTGTTTGGACTTGTTTTGGTCAAATTCCAACATAGGTTTTTGTGTTTTTGTGTCATCTTAGTGTTTTCTACTTTCTACCACTTTTAGTGGCATTTTCGTAATTCTGATTTTCTACAAATTCTGCCTTGAGTTTCTGCCTTGTGTTTCTGCCTTGTGTTTCTGTTTATGCTGCATGAGTACTAGGAGTACTATTGATCCGAAGACTTGTTGCCACTTGATCCCGAAATTGAAAGAACAATTCTCACCGCTAGAAGAATTGTTAGGCTTAGTCGTGGGATTGATACATCGAATTTGACATTGAACTTGAGTCCGAGTCCGATTGTGTCCATTCCGTTGATCTTGACTCGATAGTACTTCGCTAGTCTTGTTGTTTTCACTCGATTCTAGTAGCAATTTTGCTAACTCGAAATTATGGCGTAAGAAGAGCAAGTAGCTCGTCCCACTTTGAAAGAATTAGCTACCCCGATGTGGGCAATCGAATTTGTGTATTCAATATCCGAACTTGCCGCTAACTTTGAATTAAAATCTGGTCTTATCCATTTGTTGCCCAAGTTTCATGGTCTTGGTGAATGTCCTCACAGCATCTCAAGGAGTTCCCGTGGTATGCAAAGACGATGAAACCTCAAGCAATTGATGAGGACCACATTAAGCCGAGAGCTTTTCCATTTTCCCTAGATGGCGTGGCTAAGGATTGGCTATACAATTTGCAACCGACATCCGTTGGGAGTTGGAATGATATGCGGTTATTCCTAGTGAGGTTCTTTCCTTCCTCAAAAGCCATTGCTATTCGAAGGAGATCACTAGTGTTAAACAAATCAATGGGGAGACCATGTATGAGTATTGGGAGAGGTTCAAGCGATTGTGTGCAAGCCGTCCACACCACCGATTTCGACCAACTCCCGATTACATATTTCTATTCTGGTTTGTTACCGATGGATAAAAGTTTCGTGGATGCGTCCAGTGCGTGGGCCTTAGATAGCAAGACACCCGAAGATGCCCGAGAGCCGATATCTACTATGGCCGCTAATTCTCGCAATTTGGCACTAGGGCCAATGGTACTCCCGTTTACCATATTCAAACACCTCCGGTCCAAGACGATTCTCGAGATTGTAGAATAGACTTGATGATCCGACTTCCCTTGCGAGGCGGTTGGCGGTGACCCGACAAAGACAATCTTCCCTCCTCGATTGAGTACTCGCGTGGGTTTTGTTCGACCCTTATCATTCTACATCGACTCTTGTCCTACCTTGCATGATCCTACTTCTCAAGACCCGTCGTAGCTTCGGTGGGTGTTTTTCCGGGAAAGCCACAATACCAAGAGAATAATGCCTTCTCCAATACCTACAATCCGGTTGGAGAAATCACCCCGATTTCCGTTGGAACCGAATCGAACCGAGTAACCAATATCGCAGACTGCGGGAATTACCAAAGAAAGACAAGACATGCCGCAAAATTTCCAAAGCAACACTCGCACCTCCTTTGCCAAAGCACCACCTCCTCGACCAAACCATATGTGCACCTCCACGGGCGGCACAACAAAGCGAGCTAGTACCAAAGAGTAGTGGTTCTTCACTAGAGGATATGATGAAGCAATTTGTCACACCCAATATGTAGTTTCAACATAAACCGACACTTCCATTCGACTTTGCAAACACAAATTGGGCGGTTGGCAACATCATTGAACCGCCTTCAACCTCGTGGATCCAACACTCTCCCTTCACAAACAATTCCTAATCCTAAAGGGAATGTGAGTGCTATCTCCCTTCGATCCGGCAAGCAATTGGAGGAACCTAAACCATTTTGTAGATATGATTTCCACAGAGAGAGAGTCGAAAATGTGAAGATTGACTCTAAAAATAAAAAGGCAATCCAGCAAGGTGAAGAAGAAGACATTCCCATTCCTCTTCCTTTCCCTCGTAGAGCGCTTAAACCCAAGAAGTTGGCGAAAAAGCACAAGAGAAGGATATACTTGAGACGTTCAGAAGAGTAGAGATCAACATTCCTCTCTTAGATGCAGTCAAACAAATTCCTAAACATGCCAAGTTTCTGAAAGATTTATGTACCAACAAGAGGCGACTGAAGGGAAATGAACGAGTGAGTTTGAACCGAGAATGTATCAAGACTCATCCAAATTCTACCATGCCTCGTAAGTGTAAAGATCCGGGACGTTTTCTATCCCTTGCCTCATTGGTAATTATAAATTTGATGATTGCATGCTAGATTTAGGTGCTTCTATAAATGTCATGCCCGCATCTATTTATAGATCTCTTGGTCTTGGTCCCTTGCGTCCAACTCGGTGTTATTGTTCAATTAGCTAATAGGAGTAATGCCCATCCTTCCGGTTTAGTTGAAGATGTATTAGTCAAAGTTAATGAATTGATATTCCCGCTGATTTTTACATCTTAGATATGCGGGATGAGTCTTCTAGTAGTAGGTCACCAATCATTCTAGGGAGGCCTTTCATGAAAACAGCTAGGACGAAGATAGATGTGTGATCGGTACCCTTTCCATGGAGTTTGGTGATATTTCAGAATTTTAATATCTTTGATGCCATGAGACATCCTAGGGAAGAACATTCTATTTTCTGTATTGATGTGATTGATGATACTGTGGATGATGTTCTTGCTGATTGGTGTGCTGATTATCCTGATTTTTCATCTGAGAGTGATTCCGCCATTTGTGCATGTGTTGATAATGAATGGTGCTCTGTTTGTACTCATTTGGTTAATGCTGCATTATTTGGTGATTTCGACTTTTGGGTGATTATTCTCGCATTACTTGTGGATTTCGATATTGATTCCGAGTTTGAGCTTCATCCCGATCCCGATGTGCATCCCGATTTTGATTTTGATGAACTTAACTCGATTTTGATGAGCTGAATTCGATGTTAACATTGAGCCGTGTAGACATAGTTCTTTCGCTTCTTTGAATGTGGTTTCGTGCATTTCCAAAGTGTGATGACATCGAGTTTTTGCAACAACCACCCAAGCTTCTCCCATCTACCGAGCAACCACCCAAACTTGAGTTGAAATCCCTTCCCATCACTTGAAATATGCATTTCTGGAGGCGGATGAACAGTTGCCAGTCATTGTGGCAAATAACCTTAGGCCTGATCAAGAAGAGAAGTTGCTAAGCTTATTGAGGGCGAACAAGAAAGCCATTGGGTGGACATTAGCTGACATAGTTGGCATCAGCCCTTCCATGTGCATGCATCGACCGTTGGAAGAGGACTCTAAGCCGGTGAGGCAACCCCGAGACGTCTTAATCCCCTTATCCTTGATGTGGTGAAGAAGGAGGTCACTAAGCTTCGCAGTTCGGGTATCATCTATCCCATTTCGATAGCCGGTGGGTTAGCCCGGTCCCGGTGTGGTTCCCAAGAAGTCCGGTGTCACCGTGGTGGCCAATCGAAGAATGAGCTCATTCCTACTCGAGTTCGAATAGTTGGAGAGTTTGCATTGACTATAGGAGACTCAACCAAGCCACTCGCAAGGATCATTACCCTTTACCCTTCATTGATCGGATGTTAGAGCGATTGGCCGGCAAGTCTCATCGTCGCTTCTGGATGGATGGCTACTCCGGATACTTCCAGATCCATATTGCTCCCGAGGATCGGAGAAGACGACCTTCACATGCCCCTTGGAACATATGCCTACCGAAGGATGCTTTTGGCCTCTCGCAACGCACCTTGTACTTTTCGGCGTTGTATGGTGAGTATTTTCTCCGAGTTTTTAGAGGACCGCATGGAGGTCTTTATGGATGATTTCATTGTATATGGGTCTCGATTTTGATGCATGCTTAGCTAATTTATCTAGAGTTTTGCATAGGTGCATTGAGTCTAATCTTGTGCCGAATTATGAGAAGTGTCACTTTATGGTTGAGTCGGTATAGTCTTGGGACACATAGTGTCTAGGAAAGGGATTCGAGGTAGACCCGCTAAGATAGATGTGATTTCGCTTTGCCTTACCCCGTATCTCGTGCGGGAAGTTCGCTCTTTTCTTGGTCATGCGGGTTTCTATCGGCGTTTCATTCGGGATTTCAGCAAGACTGCCCGACCCTTGTCCAACCTTCTGCATAAGGACACTGACTTTGTATTTGATGATGCTTGCAAAGCGGCCTTCGATCATTTGAAGCGTTGCCTGACTACAACCCCAGTGATCCAGCCCCTTGATTGGTGCATCCCCTTTGAGTTGATGTGTGATGCTTCCAACTATGTGGTTGGTGCTATCTTGGCACAACGGGTCGATAGGGCATCTCATGTGATTGCATATGCCTCCAAGACTTTGGATCCCGCCCTTTTAGCCTAATTACACCACTACCGAGAAGGAGTTGTTGGCTATTGTATTTGCTTTTGATAAGTTTAGGTCATATCCGCTAGCTAGTAGAGTAATTGTTTTCCGACCACGCCGCTCGAAATTTCTTTTGAAAAAGGAGATGCTAAGCCACGACTCATTCGATGGATGTTATTGCTCCAAGAGTTTGATGTTGAGATTCGAGACGTAAGCGGAGCACAAAACTCGGGTAATGTGACCACTTGAGTCGTATCGCCTATTCTTCTTCTCACTCCTCTTCTATTCGGGATGATTTTTCCGATGAACGCCTTCTACGCCTACAAGGTAAGCTTCCATGGTATGCCGATCCGGTTAACTACTTGGTAGGGTGTTTTGCCCGAAGATTCTACTAGGGCCCAAACCTTTAAATTAAAGAGTGAGTCTAAATACTATGTTTGGGATGACCCTTATCTCGTGGAAATTTTGTAGTGACCAAGTAGTTAGGAGATGTGTGCTCGATCATGAGTTTCACTCTATTATGCATTTTGCTCATGCTTTCGTCGTGGTGGTCACTTTGGACCCCAAAGAACCGCTAGGAAAGTGTTAGATAGTGGATTGTTTTGGCCTTCCTTGTTTCATGATTCCCATCTCGTTTTGTAAGTCATGTGATAACCGTCGAGAGCGGGGAGTATTTCTCGTAGACATGAGATGCCTCAAAACCCTATATTGTTTTGTGAGATCTTTGATGTTTGGGGTATTGATTTTATGGGTCCATTTCCGCTTCATATGGTTATACTTACATCCCGCTAGCCGTTGATTATGTCTCGAAATGGGTTGAGGCGAAAGCCACTCGGACTAATGATTCTTTTGTGGTGGTGGATTTTGTTAGGTCTAACATTTTCTCGGGTTTGGCATTCCTAGAGCTATTATCGGTGACCGTGGCTCCCATTTTTGCAACCGAAGCATGGGTGCCTTGTTACGCAAGTATGGAGTGCTTCACAAGGTCTCTACAAGATACCATCCTCGACCAATGGTCAATTTGAAGTCTCAAATAGAGAGATTAAGCAAATCCTTCAGAAGACTGTTAATTCTACCCGGAAAGATTGGAGTAAGCGATTAGAGGATGCTTTATGGGCTTATCGCACCGCCTACAAGACGCCGATTGGGATGTCTCCTTATCGGATTGTCTTTGGTAAGGCATGTCATCTTCCGGTTGAGTTGGAACATCAAGCCTATTGGGCCATTAAGCAGTGTAACATGGATTTGGCTAAGTCGGCATGGAACGGAAGCCGTAGTTGCAAGAGTTGGATGAACTTAGATTGGATGCCTATGAGAGTTCGCGTTTGTACAAGGAAAAGACTAAGGCATTCCATGATAAGCATATTCGAGGAAAGAATTTTCTCGTGGGCCGAAAGTTCTTCCGTTTAACTCCCGTCCGAAGTTTATGCCGGTAAGCTTCGATCTAAATGGGATGGCCCTTTTGAGATCACTAACATTTTTCCATTTGGTCTTTGTTGAGCTATGTGATCCACCCACGGGAGAACCTTTAAGGTAAATGGGCATCGGCTCAAGCAATTTCATGAGGGATTCCAGCAACAGCCTGAGGAAGCAGAGATTCTCCTCATTGATGCCACTTATCCTCCTTAAACCCTTGGGGAGTATTCTTCTTTCTTCTCCCTCTTTCTCTTTTATTTGTTTTCATATTTGCACTTTGCTTTTCAAAAATAAATACAGTCTATCTTTTTATGATTGCTACATATTTTGAACTAGGACATTTTGATTTTAATGGATCATTCGTTTGGTCTCTGCGATTCTTGACTCTTCGATTACATATCTTGGTAGTTGATTTGATGTTGTTGATTGCCTAAGTTGGTATTGACCTTATGAGGTTTTGGGCCGCTTGAATGGAATTCATTTTTTCCCATTCTTTCTTTCATGTGTGCATCTGCTCCTGATTTGTGTTCTCTAGAACTTGCTCCTTTTCTTGTTGAAACTACATTTTTCACTTACATGCATAAATATGATAGAAGCTTGTTTTTTTTTTCTTTTATTTTCCCCACTTTGGCCAAATAGCTTTCCCTTGCATTATGTTTCCTTTGCTAGCCCATTTGTGCCTTTTCGACTCATTCTTTTCTAAGCCACATTACAAGCCTAAGCGTAAAACCATTTTATTCCGCACCTTGGAGATTTATTGAGCATTGGTTTTGTGTTTAAGTGTGGGGGTTGCTCAGGAGTGCAACAGTTTCAGTGTGGGGGGGGGGAGATGTTTGGTTTTGTCATTGTGATTTTGTATATAGTTCAAAAAAAAAAGCAGAAAGAAAGAAAGAAAGAAAGACAAAGGAAAGAAAAAAAGAAAAAGAAAGGAAATTTATGAGTAAAATAAAAAAATTTATATATAGAGAATGATTGTGTTAATCAATGCTCTTTTAAATTTCTTGGGTGCTTAGCCTCTCATTCCATATTATTACCTACCTTCACCCTAACCCCATTACAACCTTTAATAATAAGCTCTCTTGATTTGTGCATGCATGTGTTATAAGTAGTGGAGACGTAGAAATTGAGCAAGCTTATGGTAGAACAATTTTCTTGAGTAGAATTTGAGCGATACACTTATTTACCTTAAACACTTGAGAGATTGATTGATTGAGCGCATCATTTGAGAGACCATCATTTGTGATTAACATCATTGATTGAGATTACCAGGAATTGTAATTTGAGATGAAGGGATTTTGGGTCTTGATTGATTGGTTCTAATGAAGCTCGTGTCCCTTGTTCAATTTCTCGTATTGTTAGCAATTTGTAGAAAAGAAGAGTTTCTCCTTTAGATCTTTTTCTTTGAATTTTGCTCAGAGTGCAAAAAGATAAGTGTGGGGGAATTTGATAATTGAATATTTTATACACTTCTTTTTATCTTTTGATTAATAATTTAGGACTTTTTAGTTAATAAATAATGGCTTTTATACTTATTTGGGCTTTGGGCCTCGATTATATTTTAGCCATTTTTATTAATAAAACTCCAGCTTTACATTGCTTCAGTAATCTTACCATAACTCTTGAACTAGACATCGGATTTGCCTCATTTTTGTTTTATATTTCAGATGATTCGAGAGCTACAATTGTTATGAAGACATGAAGGGCAAATTCGGACAAGAAGGCGATCGATTTTGAAGCTAAAGTCAGATGTTTTATTTTGGGCTCGAATTTGTGATTAAAGCCCATTCTTCATTATTTTCGTTTTGGGCCTTGATTATTGATTGGAGCCCCATTTCGTTTTTCCAATTTAGGTTAAGTAAGGCAGCAGCCACAAACACATTCCATTCACGTTTTTATTCCGTTTTGTGGATCAAAATAGAGGTTTTTCGCATTCTCCGAAATGTTCTTCGTGTTCTTCGCGTTCTTCGTCTCTGTTTCTTCGATTTTCCCAGCCATGTTCGGCTAAACCTTCGTGGTTAACCCAACGTTGAGGATTCCATGATTCGTCCGCAGAACTCGTACTTAATCGGTAACTTTACTCGTTTCGTTTTCATCTTATCGGATCCGATTTGGAAATAGTTCGAATATTAGATTTAATATTCGGTTTGGTTTATCCCAAGGACTCGAGTTCGAACTAGGTTATAGTGTTGTTGTGCGATTGCACAAAGGAGACGCCATTGTTCGGACAGATTCTAGACGATCGTCTAGTCGAGGGATTTCGGTCGAACGCAGAGATTTCGGTTCGTCGTAACCAAACGCGAGTTCGTTTATATTTCGTTCAATGAAGGAAGTTTTCGGAATCTAAACGTTGGGTTGATCGTTTTAATCTATTTCAATCTCGCTTTAATGCATTTCGCATATTTCGATTAGTTCAGTTTAATTTCGTTTTAACTGTTTCAAATCAAAAACCCCCAATTTTGTTGTTGTTCGTTTTTTTGTCGTTGCCGATTTAAACCCACCGCAAATTCCTTGAGAGAAACGACCCAGGTTACATTATACCGCAAACCCTTTCTAATCTGGTTATTTTGTGAGATGACGACAAATCTCTGTCAGTGGTCGAGAGTGACGATAAGTATAGAGTAGCTTCAAACCCCTAGAAATTCAACTTCCATCCTTACACGTTCATAGAAGAATCTGACGTTGTCATTAACAAAGATGCATACAACTTCAAGTCCATTGTTGACATCCGTAATGGAAGTATCCCCGACGCAGGGTTAATAGGTTTGTCATATTTTATCTAATTTTTTTACAACATAGTACTTTTTACTTTATTAGTCATCTACGATGAAATTAATTTTGTTTGATCCCATGTCATACAAACAATTGTAGACGTTATTGGGTTCTTGCAAACTTTTGGATGTTTGCAGGATCAAAGAAGGAGAGTGATATCATCAAGAGGTTAAACTTTAGCATTGCAGATCAAAAGTAATGTTCACAATTATCTTTGTTATATATTTAAAATGTACTGTACATATTAATTTATGTATAACAATATTTTAAACACATTCATATGAGCATTATGAAACCTTTGAAAAACATAAAGAAGGAGAAATGACATGGATATCTTAAACATTTGCTACACTACGCACTAAATTTTGTCATTATCAAAGGAATTGATATTTCAATATATGCATTACTACCAAGTTACTTTTTCATGATCTCTCAATGTCTCCATAAAATACATATTAATGTTTGCATGGGTTATCTTTTTGATACAAATCAAACGTGAAGTAAAAGTGTCATGCGATTTAAAATATTCAGTGCATTATATAAATGAGTATCAAAATCAAGCGCTTATACATCGTCAGTTATGAACTGTGTAACAACATTCCAATAGTTACGTTTTAAATTTTTAAACGTTTGAATGATTTGGTTATTTTTTTTTTTTTAAAAATGATTTTCATTGATACATTTATAGTTTTGATTATATAATATATATACTGCATAAATGTTGTGTGTTTGTTAAAAAATTGATTCATAGTTATTTTAACCATTTTAAGTTTATAACATAAATCTTTTTATTTCCAATTATTTGGAAAAAGTAGATATTATTATAACATGATTAATTTTAATTATAGTGTAAGGATTTAATAGTTGTTGCATTTATTGATTTAATTTAGTTCCCTTTAATGTATTCATTACGTTAGGTAAATTAGTAACCTAATAAAGCGCTTATGCATCATCAAAAACCGTGTACCAAAATTTCATTAGTTGCGTTATAGTATGTTTTTCAATTTTTGAAAGATTCAGTTATTTTAAAAAAATTGATTTCCATTCACACATTTATGCGCAGTTTCAATTATACGTCTTTATGTTATAATTTATTGGACGTTATATTGAGGATTAAAT
This sequence comes from Acacia melanoxylon, assembly GCA_019022615.1. Taxonomy (NCBI): domain Eukaryota; kingdom Viridiplantae; phylum Streptophyta; class Magnoliopsida; order Fabales; family Fabaceae; genus Acacia; species Acacia melanoxylon. The sequence goes on from JAFJYJ010000011.1 coordinate 8,304,602, forward strand.
ACATTGGATTTGAGATTTATAAGAATGTGTGTATTTGAAATTTTTGGGTGAAACTTTGATGGTAGGAAATTGGGTGTTTTGGATTTGAGGATATGGTTGTATTTTGAAGGTTCTAGTAAGTGAGAAAATAATTTATGAAAGAAGAAAACGTGATTGAAATGATGATTTGAGGAATAGATAAATTGTCATTTTCCTAATAATGGTTGCTATATGTAGGAGACGGAGACATTGGATTACCACACGATAGTATTGCAGACGTCACAATACCCTTAGTATTGTTGCTTCATGATGATTGTAATCAAATTAGGTGCATCGATTTGGTGGCTTCTTTCTCTCTCTCTTTTTTCATGGATTTGGTGGTACTAGGAAAACATTCATCTAGAATGCATTGACAGCTTCCATAAGAGCTAAGGGGGGTATCATACTGAACGTAGCATCCAGTGGAATTGCAGCTACTCTACTAGTACTACCATCAGGCAGAACAGCGCATTCAAGGTTTTTAATACCTATCGACATTAATGAAAATTCTATTTGTTCCATTACTCAAAATTCATCAACTGCAAACTTGATCAAGGTTGCTAATCTAATTATTTGGGATGAAGCTCCAATGGTAAAGAGACATTGTGTTGAGGCTTTTGACCGAACTCTAAGGGACTTAATGAAGACCAATAGTATATTTGGAGGAAAATGTGTCGTCATGGGCAGTGATTTCAGACAGATTCTTCCAGTCATTCCTAAAAGTGGATGAGCTGAGATTGTAGATGCATCTATTAATGCTTCACCTCTTTGGAATGAATGCCAATTATTGCACTTAACCAAAAATACGAGACTTCAGTCTCAGGAAAAAATAAAAGCATTCTCTGAATGGTTGCTGTTTGTAGGAGAGGGTGTGATTGGATTACCTCAATATGGTATTGCAAACATAACATTACCATCAAATTTGTTGCTTTACGATGATGATAATCCAATAATGTGCATCATTGAATCTACTTACCCAAATTTAGTTGAGCGTTTATTCGAGGAAGATTACCTCAACAACAGGTCAATTTTAACCCCAACCATGGAACATGTAGATTCATTGAACAAGTACATTTGTTCTTTGTTGCCAGGAGATTAAGTAGACTACTTTACTGCTGACTCTATAAATTGTATAGATTATGCAAATGAAAGTTTCGATGATCTATATGCACGCACAGAGTTTTTAAATTCAATTAAATGTTTTGGGATTTCTCATTATAAATTGGTTTTGAAGGTGGGAGTTCCAGTTATGTTAATAAGGAACATTGATCAGGCATCAGGATTGTGCAATGATGCAAGGCTTCAAATTACCCAACTTGGCAAGAATGTCATTAAGGCGAAGGCTTGAATGGCACTAGCGCAGGCCAAGACATTTTGAAACACAGGATGAACATGAATCCTTGTGAATCTAAACTTCCATTCAAGATGACCAAAAGGCAATTTCCAATAATCATATCATTTGCAATAACAATTAACAAGAGCCAAGGACAATCAATGTCAAATGTAGGTCTTTACCTACCAAGTCCAGTTTTTTTTCACATGGACAACTTTATATTGCTTTATCTAGGGTAAAGAGTTCCAAAGGTTTGAAAATACTGATTTTTAATGAGTTGAACAAGTGTATTGACAACACAATTAATGTTATATACAGAGAAGGTTTTCAAAACATTTTATCACATACATAATGGTAAGGGGAAACTTTGTTTGACTTTGTTATTGTTGTGCTTTGTATTTAATATTTAAATGAATTGAATGTCTTATTACTTTCATTAGTGTATTTCATCGGTGCTTAATTTTACCTATTAATTAATAAAATAGTTTGGTTATTACACTTGCATCTTTGTTATTCATATTTAAAACAGAATAGACCTCAACACTCCGTGCAATGCACGGGTCTGAAAGTCTTGTTTGTATTAGCAAAAGAAGAATAAACTTTTCTTTTAGAATCTTCTTATTCATATCCCCTCCTTCTGTTTTATAATGTGATTAATTTTTTTGTTGACTTGTTATATCTCGGTACAATACTTTATCATGTTCTTATTTTATTAATATCATTTTATCATATTATAAAAAATTAAAAATAAAACACATTTTTACTTCGTGATATCTTTGTGTTTATTTTTGCCTGATACTTCATTACCTCCACCTCATTATATTTGTTTTTTTGGCTTGATACTTCTTTATATCTATGTTGAACAATGCTCAAACTTACAAGATGAATTTAAAATTATCTCAACACTCATTGCCTCATATATATTTTCAAAAGCTACATAACTTTCCATTTGAAGGAAAGTTTCAAAGTTGAGCTAGAGTAGGTGTGGTAATTATATTATTTTGTAAATAAGTATTATTAGATTAGTTAAGATCAGATCCTAGAATCTAGCAGTTAGTTAGATCAGATTAATTTTCAATTTTTGAATTCCCTAGAAGTCCTCAATATGTTACAATAGATTGCCCTCCATGTATCTTATATATTTCACATGAAGCAATGAGAAGTGCATCAGACTCAATTATCTTATCCTAAAATGCTACATGGTATCATAGCACTCACTATAGCGTGCTTTCGCCTCAAGTCCGATCAGCGACGTTACCCACTGTAACGTCTCAAGTTGCAACCAGTCCGTCATCCTCAACTAGTCCTAGTCGGTGGCTTCTGGCGTTACCCACTGTAACATCTCAGCCTCTGTCCGACGTCCAAACGTTAACCAACACGTTATCCTCGGCTGGCCCTCTTCGGCATCATCTGATTCTCAGTATTTGTCCTTCACTGAGCACCACTCCAACATCCGACGTCATCTCCGTTCCTGTCAAGCACGTCCTAGTCCGTTTATCAGGTCAAGATCGTCATCCAAGCTTCGTCCTTCACTCTTCGTCAAAGCCCAGTCAGGATCGTCATCCCCGAGCATCGTTCAGAGTCTCGCTCCTCGCTCAGGTTCACAATTCTTTGGTCTCGGTAGTCACGTTTGTTGCTTGGATATCAACCCGCTTCTGGTCACTGTTGAAAGTTGTTCAAATATGGTTTAACTACTACTAAGCCCAAAATTTTTGGAAAGTTGTTCAAATATGGTTTAACTACAACTAAGTACAAATAATAACAATGTTCAAATATCCTTATGCTTGGATATTATTTGGTTTAACTACTACTAAGCCCAACTTGTCACTGTTCACTTGTTTTTGGACTTTTATTGTTTGGTTTTTTTTTTCCTATGCTCGACGTTTTTTGGTCATGCACTGCTGTTTGGTTTTTTTGGCCCATTGAAATTGGAAGCACCTTCTTATTACACATCAATTATTCTTGTTTGGTCTATATGGCGTCATCACCTGATACAACGTTGCTCCCAAAGACCAGTGATAGTTCAACTTTTCTCCACTCTTCCGATAACCAGTTAGTGTCGGAAAAACTGAATCTTCACAATTATCATGACTGGGCACGGGTCGTTTTACTGGCTATCGGTGGAAGTGGCAAACGGAAGTTTTTAACTGGAGAGATCAAGCCACCGTCAGATCAAACCTCACCAGCCTGGGTTCAATGGGACACTGATAATTCTCTTGTCTGCTCTTGGCTTATCAATGCCATGACTCCACAGATTAAACGAAGCTTCATGTATCTTCCTACTGCCAAGGATATTTGGGATGATATTCGCGATTCTTACGTCGATGCTAAGGATTTATCCCAACTGTTTAATCTTCGTCGTCCCATCTGGAAGTCATCTCAGGGCTCTAGGTGCATTGCTGAATTCTGGTTTGAACTTGTCGCTCTCTGGCAAGAAGAATATCAAATGGTCGAAAATGAATGAGATTCTTCCACTGATGCCACTCGCCACCTTAGGAATGTCAACACTGACCGGATTTTGATTTTTCTCGCTGGCTTAAACTCAGAATTTGACGATGCTCGAGCAAGGATATTGAGTAATTCGTCTCTTCCTCCTCTCCTGGAAGTATATTATGAGATTCGCCATGAAGAGTCCCGAAGACAAACTATGCTTCTCAAGGCTATCTCTTCAGACGTAAGCGTTTCGTTTAATCAGTAAGCACATTCCCTCTTCAGGTTCTGGTTCTAACAAATCTCGTCCAACGTGTGATCATTGCAAGAAGATTGGTCATACCAAAGACAAATGCTGGAAACTCCACGGTAAGCCATCTGATTAGATACCTCGCAAACCACGATCACCTTTCGCTCATCAAATAGTCATTGAGGCGATACTCCTTCGCAGTCGTGCCTCCTTCCTTCAATACGTAATGAGATGAGTCAATTTCTCAACTTGATGAAAAATTTGATCCTCTTAAGGACCAGTTGCCACTATCGCCAAACAAGGTAATGATCATCTTACTCTTATATCATCATCCTCTCTGCCAAAATGGATAGTAGACACCGGCGCCTCTGATCATATGACCTCAGAATCAAGAAACTTTACTTCCTATTCTCCTTTGGCTGGTAATAATCGAATTTGCACAGCCACTAATACTAGTGCTTCCATTGCTAGTACTGGTACCGTACCTCTTACAAGAGACTTAAAACTTGATTTTGTTCTCCATGTTCCTCATTTGGCATATAACCTCCTTTCAATCAGCAAATTGATAAAACATGCAAACTGTTCTGCTCACTTTTTTGCCACTCATTGTATATTTCAGGATCTCACCTCGGGGAAGACGATTGGCACAGCTAAGGAGCATGACGACCTTTACTATCTTGATGATTCCTCTGCAAGTGCCTTGTCATCACAAATAAAGACCTATGTCTCCCCTACTTTAGACAATAATTTGATGTTATGGCATAGAAGGATGGGTCATCCTAGTTTTCAGTATTTACAAAAATTGTTTCCTCAATTTTCATTCAATAAAGATGTCAATTTCCATTGTGAAACATGTGAACTAGCAAAACATCATCGTACTACCTTCCCTCCCATTGCCTATCACTCTACTCGCCCCTTCTCCATCATCCATAGTGATGTATGGGGCCCCTCTAGAGTACCTAACCGGACATGTTCAAAATACTTCGTCACTTTCATAAACGATCACTCTCGCATGTGTTGGGTGTACCTCCTAAAAGAAAATTTTGATGTGTTCAATATCTTTGTTGAATTCTTCCACTATGTTCAAACTCAATTTAATTCTACCATTCAAGTCTTACACTCTGACAATGGCACCAAATATTTCAATCATACATTCAGCCACTTTCTAAAGTCTCACGGAATCATTCATAAAAGTAGTTGTCCTAACACACCTCAGCAAAATGGAATTGCCGAATGTAAAAATCGTCATCTTCTTGACATTGCCCGTGCTCTTATGTACACCAGCAATGTTCCCAAGTATTTCTGAGGAGATGCAATCCTTACTGCCACTCACCTTATCAATAGACTACCTACTCGTGTCCTTTCCCATATGTCCCCTCTTGATAAACTCCGTGAGACTCATGTGATTTCACACATTAATCACTCTCTTCCTCTACGTGTCTTTGGATGTACTGTATATGTCCATATTCACCATCCCCCTTCCAAATTTGACCCTAGGTCCATCCCTTGCATCTTTCTTAGCTATTCCAATTACCAAAAAGGTTATCGTTGTTATGACCCCAAATCCCAACGAATCTTTGTCAGCCGAGATGTCACATTTGCTGAAGCCATACCTTTCTATCCACAACCTTCGAGTCAGGGGGAGAATTGGAGTGACTCTCAGCCTACTATACCTGAACCTATACCACCTCCCTATCCTATGATCATATCTTCCACACCTGATTCACTCACAATGCCATCACAAACAGGGGGAGACAAATACGCCAAACAATATGACAAAGTTTACTCTAGGAGGAACAAAAAGGTAGTAGAGTCCATTATGCATGAGGCTCAGCCACTCTCCCAACCGAGAGAGACTCCTGACGCTAACAAGGACTTAAACATGCCCATTGCATTAAGAAAGAAGACACGTTTCTGTACTCAACATCCTATTCAAGACTACATGTCATATGGTAATCTCTCACAGAAATACTATCATTTTGTCACTAACCTTGATTAGGTTTAGATTCCCACAAGTGTACGTGAGGCACTTAAAATTCCTGAATGGAAAGATGCTGTATTGGATGAGATGAATGCTCTTGAGAAAAATCAAACTTGGAATGTCACTAACTTACCCCAAGGTAAAAAGGCAGTAGGGTGTAAGTGGGTATTTACCCCCAAGTACAATGCCGATGGTACCTTGAACAAGTACAAAGCCAGACTAGTTGCCAAGGGTTTTACACAAACTTATGGCTTGGACTACAATGAAACTTTTGCCCTGTAGCAAAGCTAAACACAGTCAGAATCCTTATTTCCATTGCTGTTAATCTCGACTGGCCTTTACAACAGCTAGACATAAAAAACGCCTTCCTAAATGGGGATCTAAAAGAAGAAGTTTATATGACACTTCCACCTGGTTTTGAGAATGGTCACGGCAAATAGGTATGCAAGCTAAACAAGTCCATTTACGGATTGAAGCGGTCTCCTAGAGCTTGGTTTGATAGATTCTCACAAGTTCTAAAGGCTGAAGGATATAACCAATGCCTTTTTGATCACACTATGTTCACTATGAATCATGAAGGTATGATTACTATCTTAATAGTATATGTGGATGACATAATACTTACAGGGAACAATCCTTAAGAAATGAACATAATCAAATTGGCGCTAAACAAAGAGTTTGAAGTCAAAGACCTTGGTAACTTGAAATACTTCCTAGGAATGGAAGTGACTAGGTCAAAAGAAGGAATTCACATTTCACAAAGGAAGTATGTCCTTGATCTACTAAAGGAAACTGGCATGCTTGGGTGTAAGCCAAGCAAGACTCCCATTAGTGTCAAAAAGAAGAAGAAAAGAGTAGAACAGCCAACAACCGAACAAGAGGTGGCAGAAAAAAAAGAAACAAGAAGAGGAAGAAAAACCAACAGACATAGGGCGCTACCAGAGATTGGTTGGAAAGCTTATCTATCTTTCTCACACACTACCGACATCGCCTTTGCGTAAGTGCGCAAGTCAAGATATGCACTCACCAAAGCAGAAACACTTGAATGCAGCATATAAAATCCTAAAATACCTCAAAGGAACTCCTGGCCGAGGTCTCTTCTTTAGAAAAACTAATCTGAGGACTATTGAGATATACACTGATGCAGATTGGGCAGGAGACCAAGAGAACATCAGGTCTACTTCAGGCTATTGCACGTTTGTATGGGGAAATCTAGTAATGTGGCAGAGTCACAAACAACGAGTGGTATCCACAAGTAGTGCAGAATCAAAATTGAGATCACTATCTGAAGGACTCAAGGAAGGAATATGGATTAAAAGGGTCGCTGACGAGACCTACACCAAGATAGAATCTCCATTAAAACTTTATTGTGATAATAAGGCAGCCTTAAACATGGCATTGAATCCAGTACAACACAACAGAACTAAGCATGTTGATGTTGATTGCCACTTTATCAGGGAAAAGGTTGAAGATGGAATTATTTGTCTCTCCTACATAGCTACAAAATTACAGCTTGCAGATATACTTACAAAAGGTCTACCCGAGGACATATTTGAAGGTTTTGTATGCAAGTTGGACATGATGAGTATCTATGATCCAACTTGAGGAGGAGTGTGGTAATTATATTATTTTGTAAATAAGTATTATTAGATTAGTCAAGATCAGATCCTAGAATCTAGCAGTTAGTTAGATAAGATTATAGAACACAAATGTCTAGCCCAGGATTGGACTAGTGAATTGATGTATGATCTTTAGTCTTGTCTTAGATATCTATGGATGAGATACCCAGATATATAGGAGATCACAAAGCTTGAACACAAGGGTTTTCACCCAAAGGCGTGGGGTGTGTGCTCTGTGTATGCAGTATGATAAATAAGTTGGGAGAGAATGTATGTGTACCGTGCACCTGTTGGATCCTTCCTATTTATAGAGGAAGTGTCCCGACCGTTAGTTGCGTACTTCCCGCCTTTCCACTCGGCGTGTCCTTCCCCATCATTCATGATGATGGGGATCGTGGGTTCCGAGATCCTAGGATCACGGGATCACGGGGTCATGGAATCATGGGTCCCGTCCCGGGAGCACGCCGATGGGCCTTATCTTCCGAGGCCCATTTATCTCGGTCCATAACAGGTTGCCCCCAAGCTCGGTCGTTCGGTGTTTCGATCCGCCGAGTTGATATTATTGTGGAATATTTTGCCGCTAAGCCCGACTTTTGAAATCGAGTAGGCTACGAACCTTTAGCCTTTGAATGCCCGACTTTATACTCGGGTATTCACTGGTCCTCGCATATCACCCTCCCGTGTAGATTGAGGACGAGTTGCACATCTTAACTCCCGCCCTGGCGATTAGCTAACTTTACTAGGCGCCCTTTCATTTACCCGCGTAGCAGCGGATAACCTCTATTCTGACGCCTGCAGCCACGCGTCCCCAAACGCCGCCTTTGGTTATCGTGCCCATTAATGGCCCCTGGCGTTTCACACGTCTTTTAACTCCGTCGTCATAATTACTCAATGGTTTTCACCTCGTAATTGTCACGGCGATTGGCGCTTTGGGGTTCTTAGGCGCTCCCTCGCCTATATATTCTAACCCTTTCATCTCATTTTTCACTTTTGCACTCACTAAGACTTCTGAAGCGATTGAAGAGGCCTCCATTTGCAGAGCATTCCTTTGCTATTCTTTCTCAGAAAGTAGTTCCCTCTTATCACTTTCCGGTATTACACTTGATATCACCGTTCTTGCTTGCTAAATATGCGTATGATTTTCAATTGAACTGTATAACTCCTCTTCTATCGCATTTCCCCTTTTGGTAATATCTCTGTTTATGTGTTCTTGAGTTTTCTGGGTAGTATTTCTTTGCATTTGTAGGAGCTCCTTTTGAATCCATAATTTTCAAGCTTTCTGGGCAATCTGGGTTTAGCGCTGATAGGGTTGTTTGCGCCTATAGCCTCTTACCCTAGACAAAAATGGATCCCGATCCCGAGATGCTAGTAGACATGTATGGTAGACCTATCCCGGAGGAAGATAGGGAAATTCTTAAAAACACCCCTGGTACGGCCAAACAGTGGCTATGGTCTATTCTTCCCTGCGAAGAAGAAAGGATGGCAAGATTACTTGGCCCCACTCGGGGGTGGCTCTTCTCGGGGAGGTGATTCTTCTCGGGGAGGTGGAAGAAGGGGGAATGTTCGAGATATGCCATTGCCATTATCTATTTCGGCCGCAAGTGCACCAGCTTCTTCGTTGACCCCTTCTTCCTCGACGCCCGTGGTTAATAATGCGCTGATCATGTTTCGAGGTTGTAACCCTTGCGAAAGTTGCCGTCATAAGGCGACCGAGCTTATTCGCCACGGCCAAGAGAGAAGCCGATTTACTTATTGACAAATGTCGCTGCGATATCGGGCGCCGTCGACTTCCGCGCTTCTCGATTCCTCCTGTCCCTTTGTTCTGTGATACTCGTCGTGTCACTCTTGTTACATCAGGTATACTTGATTATTCTGACTCTTCCCTTTGTTTTTTTGTTTATTATAGGTATTAGATGTCTTTCCTTCTCACCCATCTCATCAATCCGAGACCGGAGAATCTTCCCTTCAGGGTCTTCTCGGATGACGTCGGCTAAGGAATATGCCATTAGCAGTGTTGTAACCGGAGTACAGAATAAAATGTCCGCAAAAGAGCTTGACCGAATCATCCGAGGTGGCCAAGGATATAGCGTAGTTTTGGCTTCAGTGAACGAATCAGTGGCTTCTGGTCGGTTATCTGATAAAGGTGGCCATTTCTTTTATTTTTATCGGGATGTTATTACCTGTCTTGGCATTCAGTTCCCTTTTTCCGACTTCCAAATGTGCCTACTCCGTAACCTGTACCTGGCCCATTCGCAACTACACCCGAATGGTTGGGCTTTTGCCTTAGCGTTTGAGAATTACTGCATAAAGCATGAACTCAAGTGTTCTGTCCTCGTGTTCTGCAGCTTCTTCACACCTTTGGAAAACAATGTCACCATAGAGGAAGATAAGATGTGGTTTGGTTGGACGTCACTTTTGCTTGCCATGGCCGAAAATTTCTAAAGCCCTTTACTGAGACTCCTGGAAGGGGTTTAAGTCCTCCTTTTTCAAAGTAGTTGCCAAACCCGGAGAGTTACCTTGGTTTCTCCAGAGGAGCCCGTCCGGGCATATTGAAGAGCGCTTTCCTCTGTACTGGGGTGAAAGTCATCATAAGTTTCATTCCAATGATTTCTTACCTGCCCCTTCGCAGCGTTCTGACTTTGAGGATGGAGCCATTGTTACCTTAACCACTCTTGCCAGCAAAAAAGGGCCTTTGGTGGACTCGGCCAAATATATTACTTGTAATAAATCCAAACCTGTTTTGGGTATGATATTTCATGTTTTCGTCAATTTTTGTTGTCTTTGCTCAGATCCGTGATGCTCTCTTCTTCTCTTTTCAGGTGAGCGAATGGGGAAAAGGCCCGAGTATCTTGACGTGAATTGCCATCGAGAGATTGCCCATGTTTCCACAGGTGGAAAGCGAGCACCCCCCACTGGAGAGCCTAGCATGACCAAGGTTGCCAAGAAGGCAAAAGTTTCGAAGAAGAAAGCTATTGTCTCATCATCTTCAGTTCCCGAGCCTGAGACTCAACGAGATGGGCCCTCGGGATCTAGTTCAGGTCCCACCATCCGACTTCCCGCTTCTTCTCTCTGGGGTGGCCGTTTTCCTCCTGGCCTTCGCAAAGCTCTGCGTCCTCCTCCAAACTTTTTTGATGGGAAAAGGCTTTCCGACTCTGAGAAGGAAGAGCTTTTGGAGTTGGCGAGCGTCAATTTAAAGAATGCTGGCCTATGTGAACTTGCTGCCCATCTGAAGGAAAAGGTCGGGCTCTGTGAAGAGGAGTTGGACTCGCTCGAGGAGGAGGAGAAAGAGGTCGAGGAACGATTAACCCAAGCGCTTGAGGACTTGGAGTTAGCAAAGGTCCAGAAGGAGAGTCTGGATGAGGAGCTTCAACGCTCCCGTGATAGCCTTCATAAGGCTGAATCCGAGATTACCCGGAGGTCGCAGCATTCACAAAGAGGACTTGGAGGCCATGAGCCATCAAAAAACTATGATTTCGGCCCTAGAGTCGGAGTTGGCATCTTGCAAGAACGCGGCGTCCGAGTTGGCTTTGTACAAGGATGCTCTCTCTGTTTCTGAAGCCGATGTTGCCAAGCTGAAGAACGGCGTCTCGGATGCTTTTGCAAATGCCCTTGAGCAGGTTCAATTTTTGAACCCCACGGTGACATTGAATCTGGAAGGGGTGCACATGAATGCCTATGTTGACGACGGGAAATTTTTCCCTGCTCCTTCTCCAGCTGTTGGCTCACCTGCTCCAAGCTCCGTGGTGGTTCCGGAAGCCGATGGGGAAGGCCAATCTCTTCCTCCGAATTGATTGTCTTAGTCCGTAATTTGCATTTTGCTTTGTCGCTCTGCCCGTCTGGGCCTTTGTAATAGACAATCTATTAAATGACCGTCTTTTTTCTTTTTATCCGAATTGATTCATTTTCATCTTTGCTCTTACTGCTTTTCTATTCTTGTCTTTAATAGAAGTTAGGATCCGACGTGATCAATGTCGGGAAACCTTATCGATCAAAACATACTCCTAGTCATTTTAGACTGGGGGTATGTTTTTCTTTGGCGGCTTTGCGCCATGACATATTCCGCATAATCGGGCTATTTACCCTGAGTTGCTCATGTCCTATATTGATACTCACCTTGTCGTTTTAGACTCGGGGTATTTTTCTTTGGCGGCTTTGTCGCTATGACATATTTCGAGTAATCGGGATTTTTACCCTGAGTCGCCCATGTCTTGTATTTATACTCGCCTTGTCGTTTTAGACTCGGGGTATTTTTCTTTGGAGGCTTTGCCGCTATGACATATTTCGCGTAATCGGGCTTTTACCCTGAGTCGCTCATGTCATTTATGAATGAGTTAAAACTCGGTCTTTCACACCACATGATTTATGAAGGAGTTTCGAACCTCTATTCATACATGTTCAGCGTTTTTATATTCACTTTCAGATTTGCCAAATACGGGCTCCATGACCCTATATTCTTTATTCCTTCAGTCCACGAAGTTACATCAAATTTGATTCACATAGGAATTTACATGTACTTGCGACCGGTTTTCCCGAAAATAAAGCTAAGTGAAATTGCAAAAGCGAGTAAAACATTAAAATTGGAAACTAATCTCCCGACTTTAACCGTAGTAGGCCTTAAGCTTGTCCGCATTCCAGGTCCTTTTGATTGCTTTGCCGGTCAAAGATTCCAGCGTATAGGCTCCTCTTCCGAGTTCATCTGTAATACGGTAAGGTCCTTCCCAATTTGCGGTGAGTTTGCCATCTCGAGCGTTTTTATTACTAATGTCGGCCCTCCGGAGTACCAGGTCGCCATTTACGAACGAGTGTGGAATTACCTTCCTATTGTATCTCGAGGAGACGAGTTGCTTGGCGACTAAATCCCGAAGGTGAGCTGTGGCTCTGACTTCGTCTATGAGATCCATTTCCATCGCCAACTCTTGATCATTTCGCTCCTGCGAATGGTGTAGCCTTCTCCATGAAGGTTCTCCGACTTCGACTGGTATCATTGCTTCGCATCCATATGTGAGTCGAAATGGGGTCTCGCCTGTTGATGTCTGAGAGGTAGTCCGATGTCCCCATAACACTGAGTGTAAATGTTCAACCCAACTACCTCAAGCATCTTCCATACGCCTCTTCAGTCCATCCACTATGACCTTGTTGGCTGCTTCGGCCTGCCCGTTGGACTGTGGGTGTTCAACCGAGGCAAAATGATGTTTAATCTGAAAGTCGGCTACTAATTTTTGAAAGTTTTTATCCACAAATTGGGTTCCATTTTCTGGTCATCAACTCGACCGGTATTCCAAAACGTGAAATAATGCTTCTCTTGAGGAATTTCGCACATTTGCCGAGATGATGGTCGCCAAAGGTTCGGCTTCAATCCATTTGGTGAAGTAATCCACCGCAACAATGAGCCACTTCAACCGTCCTTGTGCGCCTTGAATGGCCCCAATAAGTCCATACCCCATTTGTAGAACGACCAAGGGGCTGAGATCTGTGTCAACTCGGATGGAGGGGTCCATATTATCCTGCTGTGTTTCTGGCAACTATTACATTTCTAGACATGATCCTTCGCATCCTGGGCCATAGTAGGCCAATAATACCCAGCTCGTACTGCTTTTCGAGCCAACACTTTTGCTCCCGTGTCTTTGTCCGTTTATTCCTTCATGGATTTCGCAAGTACGTCGGGCTTCAAGTTGGTCGAGACATTTGGCCATCGGAGAGTGTAAGCCCCTTCGATATAACTGATCATCCATCATTGAATACGATGCTGCTGTTCTAATCAGTCTCTTTGATTCCGCCGTATCTTCTGGAACGATCCCCCTCTCTAGATAGTCGGCAATTGGCTTTCTCCAGTCGCGACTATCTGAAATAAGCATGACGCAACTTGATTCTGGGAGATTCTGCTATATCACTGTCCTAAGATTACCCGGATTTTTAGTGCTAGCGAGTTTAGACAGGACATCGGCTCTAACATTTTCAGTCCGAGGAATGTGCTCAATTTCTACTTTATCGAAATCAGCAATGATATCCTTTACTTTTCGCAAGTATTTTGCCAACAACGGGCCTTTGGCTTGGTAGGTTCCTTGTATCTGGGAAGCCACCAGTTGAGAATCGGTTGCTAAATGTACCTGTTGGGCTCCATTCTCCTTTGCCTGCAGTAAGCCTGCGATGAGGGCCTCATATTCGGCTTGATTATTTGATGTTGGGAAATCCAGCCGAAGTGATAATTCCATTGCAACTCCTTCAGGGCTTTCCACAATGACTCCCGCGCCGCTTCCCTTTACATTTGATGAGCCGTCTACAAACACTTTCCACGGCTCCTTTTGCATTCCCTCCATTGGAGTGGACGAGGTTAACTCCATTAGGAAATCAACCAAGGCCTGAGATTTGATTACTTTCCGGGCTTCGTAGCTGATGTCGAACTCGGACAATTGGATTGCCGAGCTTGTCATTCTTTCGGCTAAGTCTGGTTTATGCAGTACTTGACGTATGGGTTGATTGGTCCTGACGACAATAGAATGTCCATGAAAGTAATGGCGAAGTCGCCTTGCCGCAGTCAATAGTGCAAATGCCATTTTTTCCAACTTCTGATATCTTAATTCGGAACCTTGTAAAACCTTGCTCACGAAGTACACGGGTTTTTGCCCCTCCTCCAGCTCTCGGACGAGAACGGCACTTACCGCCTCCTCTCCTACTGATAAGTATAGGATCAATATTTCTCCGGGTTCAGGTTTAGATAGCACTGGGGGAGATGCCAAACATGACTTTATCTTTGCGAATGCCCTTTCACATTCCGAGTTCCATCTTCCTTGCGCCTCTTTTTTCAGAAGTTTGAAAAAAGGAAGTGACTTTTCAGCCGACTTAGGCAGAAATCATGTCAACGCTGCCAATCACCCTGTCAATTGTTGGACTTCTTTTTTATTGATTGGAGCCTTCATTTCCAACACTGCTTTGCATTTTTCTGGATTGGCCTCTATTCCCCGGTGGGTCAGTAAAAAACCCAAGAATTTGCCCGATGGTACTCCGAATGCACATTTGGCCGGGTTCAGTCTGATCCGATGTTTTCGTAGCTTTTCAAATGTCTGTCGCAGATCATTGACATGGTTGTTCTTTGCCTTTGATTTGACTATCATATCATCGATATATACTTCCACATTATCCCCTATTTGACTAGCAAAAACCTTAGTCATCATCCTCTGATAAGTAGCTCCAGCATTCTTAAGGCCAAAGGGCATCACGTTGTAGCAATAATTAGCGCTATTTGTGATGAAAGCCGTCTTTTCTTGATCATCGGGATGCATGGCTATCTGATTGTACCCCGAGTATGCGTCCATGAATGATAGGAGTTGAAAGCCCGAGGATTTATCCACCAACTGATCTATGTTAGGCATTGGAAAACATCTTTTGGGCATACCTTATTTAGATCTTTGTAATAAGTACAAACACGCCACTTCCCATTTGGTTTCTTAACCATAACCACGTTGGAGAGCCATGTCGTGTATTGTACTTCCCTGATAAATCCGGCTTCGAGTAACTCTTCCACATGTGCTTCCAAGGCCTTAGACCGATCGGAGCCTTGCTTCCTCTTCTTTTGCGCCACTGGTGTTGAGCCAGGGTGGATCGCCAAACTTTGGCAACAAAACTCAGGGTCCATACCTGGGATTTCAGAAGCCTTCCAAGCAAATACATCTTTATTTTCGACTAAAAATTTTTTTCAATTTCCCTACGGATCTCGGGATTCAATCCTTTCCCGACTTTTGTGATTTTGTCTGGGGCGTCCCCCAAGACATAGTCTTCGAGTTCATCATTTGGTTCTGCTCTTTGGATTTTATCTTCTTCCCTCAAATCTAACTCCACGACCTGGACCGACTCGGCTTCCTTCTTTGATTCGCATTTCTTTGAATTTTTACTACCTTTGACCGTGTCAAAGTAGCATTGCCGAGAGTCTTTTTGGTCGCCTTTGACGGTAACCACTTTGTTTCTCTTGTTGATAAACTTCAACTTCTGGTGATTTGAGGACACCAACATATTCCAGTCATGAATAACAGGTCGTCCTAGGATGATATTGTATGTAGAGGGGAAGTCGGCAACGACAAACCGAACCACTTCTGTCTTAAAAGCCTCCTTGGTGCCCATAGTGAGTTTGAGATCAATGAATCCCTTTGGACGGGTATCTTGACCGTTAAAACCCGTTAACACGATTTTACATGGCTTCAGCTCTTCGAATTCAAACCTCATGCGTTTGAACGTGTCCCAAAGGATGATGTTAACGGCGCTGCCATTATCCAGAAAGATTTTTCTTACACGGCAGTCCACGAACGCTCCCGTGATGACTAGGCCGTCATGATGCCCTGGTATTACCTCATCCAGTTCTTCATCAGTGAATCCGAGTACTGGGGTGGGAGTCTTTGTAGATTTTCCCTTAAACTCGGGACGACTTCTTACAGAGAGGACTTCTTTCAAATACTTTTTCCTCTGACTAGCTGAGTCTCCTCCTCCACCAAAACCTCCGACTATGACATTACAGTCGTATTTTGACTCGGGAAATTCGTCATCTTGGCCTCGCCCTGGTTTTTTCTGTTCTCTTCTCTTCTTTTCAGGTGCCGGGCTCCTACTTCTGCCTTCCTGACGCTTGTTTTTTCATCCTTGTGTTTGTATAACATAACGGCGTAGTTTTCCTTCTCGAATAAACTTCTCAATGGTGTCCCGCAAGTCCCAACACATGTCCGTCGTGTGGCCATGCCGATCATGGAACTCGCAAGATCTAGATTTATCCAGTGGTTTCATTGCGCATTGGCCGTGGTCGTTCCACCTTTTTCATCTCCGTTAAGGAGACTTCCTTCCAAATTTGTGCTTGCGGTATCCTTAACGGAGCATATCTGTCATATCTTCCTTCAGCCTTGTCTCTTGTTTTGCTATCCCTTACATGTGTCCGAGTATCTCGCTGATTTGTTCCGAATTGTTGCTTCTCTCTGGGAGTCGGGCTTTTCGCCTTACTTTGAGGCGCATGGATCATGATATCCATCTGCTCCAGCTCTATGTATTGTTTAGAGCGATCTCGAAAATCTGACAGAGTTTTGGGCCGACGTTTCGTCACCGACTTCTTCAAGCCCGAATCCTTGTCTAAGCTTGAAATCACACAATGCAAGATAACCTCATCCTTCAACCCGGGAACATGTAAGGCTACGTCCTTGAAACGTTCCAGATATTTTTGTACTGTCTCTCCTGGCGACTGCTTAACCTAGTCGAGTTGGAACTCCGTTTTTGGTTGTTTCCGACTTGTGGCGAAGTTCTGCAAGAATTTCTTTTCGAAGTCTTTCATGTCGGTGATCGACTTCATTGGTAGAGAGCTGAACCATATTTGAGCCGGACCTCGAAGTGTTCCGGCAAATAGTCGAGGGATTACCGGCCCAGTAAACCCTTTCACCATTATATCCGTTTTAAAGTGACCAATGTGCAATTGCGGATCTTGAATTCCGTCATATTTAGGAAAATCTTTGGTATCCAAACGTTTTGGATATGGGGCAGCCATTATTTTATCCACGAAAGGACTTTGGATATTGTCATCATAGGCATCTGATTCAGACGAAGTTGGTGTCGCATCTTTCTTTGCGTGATTGCGGGCCTGTAGTGGCTCCTTTGCTTTTTCACCGATTAACTTCTCTGCCTCTGCCCGACTTCGTCCTTCTTTATCGATGTTTGGCCGAGAATTCGCTTCCTGATCATGCTCAATTGGGTCCCCTCCGAGTTGTCTCAGGAATTTGATATGTTCCTGCAAGGATTGTATCTTCCGCGACCGCTCTTCGATGAGTTGTTCTTGATCTTCCCCGAGTATGATTTCTTCCCTCTGTTGTGCCCGGGAAGTCTCCACTTTCTGAGATATGGAAACCTCATCTCGGCTATGGTCGATAACATTTTTACCCGGGATTCGAGTATGGTTTTTCTCCGAAACGTCGCTCGAACATTCGCTCTTCCACTCGTCATTTCATCTATCCAACTCCTCTCTGAATGCACGGACATCCTCCTCGCGCAGTAGGCGATTGCGGGTTTCCATTGCTTCCATTCGATTATACATGGAGCCGAGTGTGGTTTGCATAATGCGAATATCGGGGTCTACCGTCTAGAACTCTAACGAGTGTTGTTGTGGTATAGCTTGCGGGTTAATTTGTTGGATGATGACATTTTCGGGAGGATGGGAATTTACCACGGAAGGTGTTTCAAGCTCGGTCTCTACCATCATATTTTCTGCTTCCGGGTTGGTAGGACAATCCTGGCGAGATGTTTGCTCCTGGAGATGTTGCCTTGCGTCTTCTGGCATCTAATCCTGCCGAGTTTCCGCATTTCTTCTTCTGGTGTTCGCCATTCTCCTAGTTACAATCTTGGTTTTGCTATGTGGGACTCGAAATTTACGGTCCCCACGGACGGCGCCAATGTTCTGGTATAGAACACAAATGTCTAGCCCGGGATTGGACTAGTGAATTGATGTATGATCTTTAGTCTTGTCTTAGATATCTATGGATGAGATACCCGGATATATAGGAGATCGAGAGCTTGAACACAAGGGTTTTCACCCAAAGGCGTGGGGTGTGTGCTCTGTGTATGCGTATGATAAATAAGTTGGGAGAGAATGTATGTGTACCGTGCACCTGTTGGATCCTTCCTATTTATAGAGGAAGTGTCCTGACCGTTAGTTGGCAGACTTCCTGCCTTTTTACTCGACGTGTCCTTCCCCCATCATTCATGATTATGGGGATCGTGGGTTCCCGAGATCCTAGGATCATGGGATCATGGGGTCATGGGATCATGGGTCCTGTCCCAGTAGGAGCACGCTGATGGGCCTTATCTTCCGAGACCCGTTTATCTCGATCTATAACAAGATTAATTTTCAATTTTTTGAATTCCCTAGAAGTCCTCAATCTGTTACAACAAATTGCCCTCCATGTATCTTATATATTTCACATGAAGCAATGTGAAGTGCATCGGACTCAATTATCTGATCCTAAAACGCTACAGTAGGGCATCTCAACTAACAAAAAATTTCATATTTCCTCTTGGAAAGAAAATTTGTCTCATGTCACTTTAATTTTTTTTGTTGTTGCCAACTTGTCCCATGTCACTTACTCATACTCTCAACCAACAAAAAATGTTCCCCACCCTCCTTTGAAACATGTTTAAACTTAATTAGTTAACCAATCTTCAGCTTCTATATACATACGTCTTCCTTTTTCATTAATTAATTGGATTTATTGGTCAAAATATAAATGATATGGGATTCCATGTAACAATTCCTCATGTTGCTAACGAAATCAATAAGGAGATGTTCGAGAGGAAAACAACATTGTGTTGGGTTTTTTTTTTTTTTTTTTTTTAAAATCCATCTCAAGGCCCATATTAGCAAAAAAAAAAAATGTTAAAAAATGTTCAAGAAAAAGTCACATGTCAAAAAAGGCCTTAGGACTTTTTCTGGTATTATTTCATAAAATGTTAACAACTAAATCAGTCACATTAACAAGTAAATTTATACCCGTTAACAACTAAATCAGTCGTATTAACAACAATATTCTAACAACCAAATCAGTCTCATTAACAACTAAATTAATACCCGTTAACAACTACTCCCTCTGGTCCTTATTATAAGGCACCAACTAACAAATCTCACAAACCAATAAAAACAGTTAAAGTCAATAAAGTTGCCCTACAATTTAAGTAATTTTCAATATTACCCCTATTAATTGAACTAAATTCTAATATTATATTAATTATTACTCTCACCCACTACCCTCATTAATTATGAGCAGACATGGAAACAAATAATAAATACTCATTGGGAATAAGCAAGTGCCTTATAAAAAGGACCAAATAAATTTGTTAGTTGATGCCTTATAATAAGGACCAGAGGGAGTATATCAGTTTCTTTAACAACTAACGTTTTATGAAATTATATTAGAAAAGGCCCTGGGGCCTTTTTGACATGTGACTTTTTCTTGTGTCTTTTTTGACATTTTTTTCTTAATATGAGCCTTGAGATGAATTTTTTTTTTTTTTTTTTTAATGCATGATTAACATGGTGGATGAAATGATCAAGGATCTAGCGCACGTGTCAGTCAGATACAGGTGCGTTAGAGATCCAAACGCACCGTCAAGTGACTTTATCAGGTTCCCTTTGACCCCATTTCAGATTTGAAATACCCATTTTTTTTTTTTTGGGGTTGTTGAATACAACGGATTTGAAATTTGAATTCCAATCCCTCCCCAGGGCCCAGAGAGACGTTATAAACTCTCTCCATTCAAAAATACTAGTAGTATGATCATATATTTCAAAAAAAATTGTTTATTTGTTCTTAAATAATAAACTGCGCCCATTCTTCCCCAGTTCTCCTCTCTCCATGCTTGATTCATTGTCTCTCAACGAGCCACCAGTTATCAAGACCCTTCGTTCCCTCTCACCCCTACAATCCTGCCTAAGAGTTCTCACATCCACATTCCTGCGAATGCTTCATTTCTCGCTCGGATACAGGAATACACCGAAATGCTGCTCATTGTTTGAACTTGTGGCTTGCTAGTAAGAGCCTGTTGTTTTCACTTGCTAAGTCTTCAGTTCGAATGGGCAAGCAGCAATTAATAGTGTTCCTTTCAATCTTCTCTGATCTACCCCATTTTCCCCTGTAAGTTCTTATTCTATGCCGCTCTAGAGTTCGTTTGTTTCCTGGTTTTCATTTAGGGGTTCTTTTTATTTATCGGCTTCTGGCTTTTGAGATTTGCGCTTGACTTTCGTCACTGTTTTGATGAATGCAGTATCAGATCATCTATTGTTTCTTATTTTCTAGATTGAGTTTCTGTTCATTGACTACAATCTGGTGCCTTGGGGTAATGAGGTTTTTCGAATGATGGTTGCTTGATGGGGTTTTCAAGTGCGAGAACGATGAGTTAAAACAATATATATTTTTAGGTTTTCTACATTTATCTATTTCCTTCCATTTCACCATATGAATTCATTTGATTCTAATTGATTGATCAATTAATCTTATTCTGTTCCCGGAAGTGGTGCAACAATAAATACAGTTGGTATGTGTGATCTGCTGAAGAGAAGTAGAATTCGCAGCTTGTGGCAACTATGGTGTTATTGTGAACAAACTTGATTAGAGTAGTAATTCATATCAAGCTCACATGTTAGTGTAATTATTCAGGACCAGATGCTTGATTGGAAGGATTAGCAATGGCTGTACCCGTGCTTTGCAGTTTGTGTAGCATCATACAAGGCTGCTGGAATAATAATTGATTTCTCTCACACAAGAGGTAGGCAGTATGACTTTTAATCTTTAAGGATAATCTCGGTATTGATCCCTTCATGTCTTGTTAATCTGCAGTTTCCGTTATTCTAAAGTCTAGTCAAATTGTTGACATTGGGCTTCTTACATCAAAAGATGAACATGTAAAATGAATATTAATACGCTGATGATAACTGATGAAATCTTCTAGCCCCGCTCTTATGTGCCATGGACACATCTTGATTTAATACAATTACTTAAATGTATTATGGTTTATTATAGGCTTCTAGATCGACTTAGTTTTTCTCTTAACTTTTAGGGAGCTATTTTGAAATCATATGGATTATAATTTTATCTTGATTTAAATGATTAATGTTTCTGTATTATCAAAAAAATTTCATGAAGGTCTTTCTACTTTTTCTTCAAGAATGGGATTTGAGAAAGAAGGAACAAAAGGTGGAGGAGGACACGTTGGTGGGTTTTTCCAGTTGTTTGACTGGACCTCAAAATCTCGGAAGAAATTGTTTGCTTCTAAGTCTGATGTTCCAGGTACATGTGCTGTCTGTTTTAAATAAATGATATAACATGCTTATTCTTGTTTTCTTAATGTATTCCTTCTTTCAAAGCTTTATGGTGTTAGTTGTTACGGGTTTTGATTTTGATCTCTATTTTTCTTCATCATTTGAAGAATCTCAGAAGCCGGGAAAAAAAACTGAAGGCAACTTAGCAATGGCACGGCCTTATGTGGGGGTAATATCACAATCACTTGCTCTGAAAATTACTGTTTCTTTTTATGACATCCAATCAGTTACTTCTTAAAATATTTTAGGTGAATGATGATGAAATTGGAGCCTGGGCAAGTGTTAGAGGAAGTGATCATAGTTATTCTTCATCAGTTACAGATGATGAAGCATGTGGAACAAGGATACCAGGCGTAGTTGCTCGGCTTATGGGATTAGATTCTCTACCCCCTTCTGGTTTTCCTGAGCCCTATTCTTCTCCATATTTTGATGCCCGATCTCTTCAAGATGCTAAATATTGCAGGAAAAACCTGAACTATCAACATGATCAGGCCATTTACTCTGGAAATTTGCTTGAGAAAGTTGAGGGCTCTTCTAGGAACTTCATGGAGCTAAAGCCCGAAAAGATCCTTAGCAGGCCAATTGAGAAGTTCCAAACCGAAGTATTGCCACCTAAGTCAGCTAAATCAATTCCTGTCACACACCATAAGCTTTTGTCTCCTATTAAGGGTCCTGGCTTTGTTCCAAGCAACAATCCTGCTTATATAATGGAAGCTGCAGCAAGGATTATCGAACCTGGGCCCCAAGCTACTGCAAAGCCTAAAACTCCATCGATAACTTCATCTTCTGTATCATTGAAGGTTCGAGGTCTTAAAGAAAAAGCAGAGGCTTCACAAAAAGGACCTCTTTCTGGGCTATCTACAGTAACATCTAGAGCCAGAGATTTGAAAGAAAAAAGAGAGGTTTCTCAAAGAACTATCAGGCTTTCTGAACCTTCTCAAAAAATGGTTGAGTCAAATGCTGTGAAGTATCTCAAGGGGCAGTCTTTAAACAAAAGTTGGAATGGATCTGTGGATTCATCCAACGGATCTACTGATGCAGGAGAAGATTTTTCTTTTCAGAATAAAGGAAAGTCTATTTCTCTTGCAATCCAAGCAAAAGTGAATGTTCAAAGGAGGGAAGGCTTGAGTTTGAATGACAGTAACGGTTTGGCAGGCCAGAAAGACCATCATGAGCTTAAACCCAACCCACCATTGAAGACTAATGTTCAAAAGAATTTGCAGAAAAAATCTTCTGGCAAAGGTACTACTACTGGTGTTCTCCGGAAAAACAATCAAAAACAGAATTGTTCGGTTGATAAGGGCAAGTTACCATCAAAGGCATTGGTTTCCAATGATAGGAAAGTTCTGTCAGGGGGCTCCTCCTATGGGCGTCACAGAAGTTCTAGTAGTAGATCTACTGGGAAATCCAAAGCTGGTACTAGAAGGTCAAGCCTGGTTACATCAGATTGTGAAAATGAAGTTTTATATACTAGTACAAACAATTTCCCTAGAAAGAAAAGGTCCACAGACAAGGACTGGAATGATCGGGCTGTTGATAATTTGTTCATTGACAAAACAAAGAAGCCTATTGAGTCTAATCTAGAAGGTAAGGAGGACAGCTTTAGTAGGGCAGGAGAAGTCAAAAGGAAAGACATGGATGTAGTTTCCTTTACGTTTACCACACCATTGGCAAGAAATAACAATGGTTTTGATGCATCTGGGCAAGTTGGTCAGAAAGGTAACGGTTGTTCCTTGGATCACCACATTAAACAAGTGTTGATTGGGCCAGACAGTGCAACAGCTCCAGTAGGATACAATGTAATAGCTGGTGATGCCTTGAGTATTCTTTTAGAACAGAAACTGAAGGAATTTATGTATGGAGAAGAGACTTCATGTAATAGCTCTTCCAAAGCCAGGACATCTTCTAGTATTGCATCAAATTCAATAGATCCGAGATTGCAACAAAAGGACCAAGACGGGCTATCTACAGATACATTATGCACCAGGCACTATTCTGATATCTCCCCCCCTAGTCTTCCTGAAGTAACATCAAAACATAAGTCAATGGTACGTGAGAAACAAAAAATTATATTTCTTATTTGCAATTGTTTAGATTGCTAGATTTATTTATCTTGTTTTGTGAATGGCGACTGACAGGGTTAAAAGAGAAAACAAAGAAAAATTTAGACTCGATTTACTTTGATGTGAAACTAGGCTTAAAAAGAACATAAGATGTGATAGGCTTATTACTACTCTTCCTTTGGCCTGTTTCAAGAAACAAGAGTTATTAAACAATTCATCCAACAAGCTTGAGTTGATAGAGGAGGAGCAAACTTAGATACACTTTTTAGGTATTTTATAATTGTCCCATAAAAATTTGACAAACAGAGGAACCATTTTCTAAGGAGTCGATAATGTGTGCCCATTTGTAAAAGAATTGTACACGTTATAATTTTATTATAGAATATAGAAGAATTTAATGACAAACACTTTAAAGAAATTTATTTTAAGTTTTGTGCTTTTGAAAAAGCCCACAAATGAACATACCCCTTGAAGCCTGTATCAAGATTGAATACATAATGGATAGTCTTGTCTTCTGTTTTTTAGCATTTTAAAAAGTTTTTCCATCAAATTTCAAATTATTTCCTAGCAGCAGGTTAGTATTTAAATAGTAGTGTGTTTGAAAAATTTGAAACATTTAGAATGGCACTCAAGTTTGCAGTGTTAAAAAAAATAAATCTTCAATATGCATGCCCATTTCATCATAACTAATGTGAAAATATTATA
Organism: Acacia melanoxylon; assembly: GCA_019022615.1. Taxonomy (NCBI): domain Eukaryota; kingdom Viridiplantae; phylum Streptophyta; class Magnoliopsida; order Fabales; family Fabaceae; genus Acacia; species Acacia melanoxylon. Next base: position 8,328,829 of record JAFJYJ010000011.1, read on the forward strand.
GGTTGCTGGTGGGATGAAAGAGTTTAGGTCCAATCATATGGAAGCACAGCTATTCAACTGTCGACACCCAAGTCCAATTTCTGTTCTTGAACCTTCTTTCTCAACTGAAAGTTGTGAATCTCTATTCAGCACAAATGCTACCAATAGCACAGGAGGTAAAAGCAGCATCTTTACACACACACACATATATTTATACATGTGCTATATCCAATTTCAGAAAGCAAGTTGTTCTCATTGACATGACTAATCGGCACCTTATGTTTGCTATATCCAATTTCAGAAAGCAAGTTGTTCTCATTTGTGCAAGCTCAAGAAGTCTTTGGCCTGAACACTTCAAGGAAGTCTTATCATGCAGAAGCTGATAATGAGCTATCAGATTCAGCTTCTTCAACATCAACTGGAACCATTGTAAGAGAGCCTACAGATACATTTTCTATCATGAAGTTTGGAAGATCAAGTACATGGGAACTGGACTATGTGAAAGAAATATTGTGTAATGTGGAACTGATGTTTATGGACTTTGCCCTTGGTCGAAGACAAGAGATTGTGAGCCCCCATCTATTCAATCAGTGGGAAAGTATGAAACAAGGATTTGAGAATGTTGCTGGTGAGTCTAGGATAAACAGGAAAGTAATATTTGATTGTGCAAGTGAATGCATGGAGATAAGATGTAGGCGTTATGCATGTGGGGGTTGCAAAATGTGGACCAAAGGGGTAATGATGGTGAGAAAGAATGAACGGTTGGCAGAGGAAGTGTTCAAGGAGATTTCTGGTTGGGGAGCCATGGGGGATTTGATGGTCGACGAGCTTGTAGATAAGGACATGAGCAGCCAATATGGAAGATGGCTAGATTTTGATGTGGATGCTTTTGAGTTAGGAGCAGAGATTGAGGATCAAATACTTGATTCTTTGGTCAATGATGTTGTTGCTGAAATCTTGCAATATTAACATCTAAATGCCTGGTACAATGGTGGGCCAAAGGAGATTTCTGGTTGTCATATGAAGTATCCAAGGAGATTTCTCTGGTTGGGGAAGTACTGGGGATTCAATGCTTGATATGAAAGACGGCTAGAACATTGAGTGTCCTATAGTTCCCTACTTTGTGGGGTGTGTGATTAATAATATTTTTGGCATTGTCCTATAGTTCCCTACTTTATAGTTCCTATAAAGATCACATAATTCATTTATATATCTTGATTTTTATGTTGGCCAAATGAAGAAGTACCTTGATTTTCCTTGTATCAGCCATCTTAGCTGTGACTCATTGTCAATCAAGCAGTGGTTTTCTAGGGTAAACTCGGTTTATATTAATTCATTCGTGAGTTTAATTTTTGAATGAATAAGAGCCAATAATACAAATTATTTGAGAGCTTCTCATGTGGGTCAAATTGATTAGTAATTGTTGCATATAACTTTGTCAATAACCTGACTGTTAAATACAATAACCATTAAGATTTACAAATTGGTGAACAACATTGCCGAAATTTCCTTGCAAATAATCAGTTTTTAATTTTGAATCATGTTGGCAAGAGGCTAGAATTATAGAAAGAAATGTGGATCTTTGTTGAAAGAAAGAGATAAAAACTTGAAATAGTGCCTTGTGCTTCTTATAAATCAACCACCCCACTGTAGCTTCTCAATCATAAATGTAACGTTCAATTCCATCATATCTCCTATATTAATTGTTTTTTCCAATAATACTATGTTTATTGTGGCTTTATTATGTTAGCCCATTAAATTATAATCGATAAATGGTAGGGGAATTTTTGAAAATGTCACAAATTCTCTACATATTAATTATAGATAAGCATCTTAACTACTTTTTCAGTTTTTTGGACTGTAATTTTTTTTTTTTATAATAAAAAGTTTAGGTGGTTTTCGCAGACGGCCCCCACCAAGCCGCCAGAAGCGCCCTGCGCTCTTTGAAGACTTACAAGTACTCTACGAGATTCGCTTTCTTGAAAGAGCCCTCACAACGGCAGAGAATCGAACTCTCGTCCTTTTGAACTTTACAAATTAGTTAAAAAGAACTTATGACTGAAGTAAGTATAGCATCCTGATGACCTTTATTTTAACCTCAAAGTATATTGATGACTAGAACCATGATTGAGTTGCACATTATGGCAACATAATAGTAAGCATTGTCAACAATTTTCCCTTAGTCATCTACAAAGCCTAAATCCATAGCTTGAGTCATTCTTCTTTTTGAATTCATCTTTTTGCTAAATTACAACCACCTTTTTCTTAGTATTTGAATTACCTTTTGGAGAACATATTCTGAAGAAAAAGTGAATTTAGAAAAAAGATTATGAGCAGAATAGATTATGTAGAAAAAAGTGATTTTGATCAAATAATAATGTTTGGATATTGTTATCAGAGTCACTTTTTTATGTTCAACTTTTTTTTTTTTTTTAAAAAGGACATTAGCTTTTATGGCAATTGCATATAAAGGATAAGAGAAGAAGGAAAGAAAAAAAAAAGAAAAAAAAAGAAAGAGAAATGGTAGATTGGAGAAATTATATGATACGACAATGAGCCAACTAAGTGAAAAAAATGAGTTTTTTCCCAAACCATGATTTTGTCTAAAAAAGTGATTCTGGAATTTTTTTTCATGTGTTGGGGTAATTTTCTCACAAACCATGGTTTTGTCCAAAAAAAAAAAAATGTTTTTAAAATGTTATCCAAACACAAGGACCCATCGATGCGGTAACATCAAATAAATTTTAAGTAGATTCCACCTCAGATTTTTCCATACACACGCACTCCTTCCGGTCTTTTTTTATAAGTAATTTTTTTCTTGACTACCCAAAATGAAATGATGACTGATATTAGTTTAAAATAATAAATGTATAAAAAATGTCATACTTTTTTTGAAATATGTCCCTATTTATGAGAGAGAGAATGAGTAATAAATGATTATATGAGAGAGAATTAGTGGTGAGTATGAGGTAATTAATATAAAAATATATATTTAATATGGGTAGAAAAGGAAAAATTAGTTAAAATTGAGACACAAGAAGAAAGTTGTTTATATTAAGGACCAATTTAAGAAAGAGAAAGTTGCTTATAAAAAAGGATAAAGGAAGTATATAAATACCCCTTGATGGTCTAGTGATTTGCACATCACCAACCTAAAAATGTCCATTTTCAATCTAAATACCTAGATCTTACATATGTGTGCGATTTATTCCATTTTGAAATAGTCAATCTGCCCTTAAGATTACCTTTCGCCTCGTTTAATCAATAGGTCATTAAATGAGAGACCCCGTATGAGCCTTGAGAAGCTTAAGGTAGCTTTCGAACCCAGACACGCATGGTATATAATGAATTAATTCAATAAATTAACATGTGCAGAACCTTTTATAGATGAATATGCATGTGAACCATCTTTGGGTCCGTAAGGCCAACAAGAAATTACTCTTATATGTACTCCTTTTTCGAAAGAGCTAAAGAACATTGTGAAATCTTAGCAATTTTATTATCAGATCAAGATAATAACTAATAATACTCCTGGTAAACACATTGAAATATGCTTCTTCCTTACAATATACTATGCTCTAAGGATTTTCTCTCTCTCTGAAGGATCAACTGTGAGAAACTGCAACTACCAGATCTCATGGAGCAGGAAGAAAAAGAAAACCAGAATGCTATATATATAGAGTATATATATTTATAAGACTTAAATTCCCTCTCATGTACGCTACTCAGTGGAAGTTATTTAATTCACCATTTGCAGTGGCATCCCACAAACAAGCCATCATCTGGCTTTCTTCAGAGTACTGCAAGTTCCATTGATTATGGGATTGGGCACTAGCTGAAATATCCCAATCAGCCCACTGATAATCATAAACAGAGTTCCCTGATGATGTACTGCTACTATTATTATTGTTGTTGTTGTTATGCCTCTCCCCACTTTCTGTGTAATTTAATTCTGAGCTCCAAACACCACTTTTATTATCCTCGCTTGTTGGAAGATTCATCCCACAGCCATATTCTCTTTCCATACTGTTATTTTCACTACAGGTTGGGTTTACAAGCATCCCACTTTCAAACATGTAATTAAGTTTCATTACTTCATCATCTAGCCATTCAAATGGCCCCGAGGCCTCACCTTCCCCATCCATATTGATGCAAAATCCTGCTTTGCCATTTGTATCATCACTACTCATCTCACAATATGCATCCAAACCAATTCCATCAAGGGTCTCTTCTTGGTGATGATTCTGGCTCCAAGATCTAGAACCCATAATTGAAATTGCCTCAACTTCATCTGGGTTTTCTTTTCTTTGATGCATTTTGCCAAACAGGTCATGGGCATTCATATCTGAGTGCGAGGATTGATTTGAAGTGTTGTTATTGTTCTTGTCCTCCTCTTGTATGGGAGCTTGAGTTGGTCTGCCTCGACCACCTGATCTTCCTCGTTTGGAAGAAGCAGCTGCGTTCAGAGCAGCAATGTCGATCGGTGGGAGAGTGTCGCAGTTGGAGCTTGAGGGTTTCATGAAGCAATATATTTTTCTTCGCAAATGAGAGTTCCAATAATTCTTTATCTCATTATCTGTTCTTCCTGGTAGATGTCTCGCTATTACAGACCACCTGCAGTAATTAAACAGGCCACTCATGAGAACAAGTCAAATCAGTTTGTCCCTCGTGAATTATGATTATGGTAAAATAGGCCATAGAGAATAATATCCAAAACATTTTGAGGAACTAGGGAGTGAAATCCCTGTGTTTTTTCTCACATGGGCCTCTGACACCAGATAGATAAGAAAGGGAAAGAGAGGTGAACAATATGAAGGTGGCTTGGGGCTCAATCCAAAACACTAAATTTGGATCCTCAAAATTCAATTTTAATAATTATTAGGAAAAATGATAGAAAATATAATTAACAAAAGAATAAATAGGCCATATGGTGGGAATATAAGATTTTAAAAAGTGTTAACAACATGAGCAAAAGAATTAACAACTTGGGTATGAAGATTGACAATTTAAGCTCCCTAAATTGTTAATTGTTATTCTTAAACTGTCATTAACTATATTCAAATTGTCAACATCTAAATCTCAAAAACTCCAAAATGTCTACCAGATTACATATTTGTCATTTTGCTAATTTAGTAGACATTTTGGAGTATTCAAATAAATTTTTTATGTCATTTTCCTTTATAATTATGTGTATATTATTGTTAGATTAATACTATTTCCTAGAAAAATGAATATTATAATATTTTTTTACAGTATTCTTTTATTAAAATACTGGCACAGTGCAAACATTGCAAAATAAAAATAAAAAATTTCTAATATTAACGATCCAATAAAAGAAAAGGACAATATTATCATTATTATCACCCCCTCAAACTAATTTTTAAAGCATTTTCATGTCTTCCAATAAGTATATGTGAGGCCACTTACCTCATAAACCAACATCTTGTTGAATAATCTATAAAATTTAAATTATGAAAAATATAGTTGACTATCTTTGAAATTGTGGTTAATTTTTCTAACAAAAAGATGACAAAAAGAAAATGGATATCCCATGTTTGCAAAAGTAACTCAGAGCTGTAGCTAGCTCACCTTCAGTTTTCAATATATATGACCAGGGCTTTACTTTGTATATATAATTCTGAAATTTAGAGATTAACCATATATATATGCACACATGCATTGTTAATGGGTAGGATTTTTAGGTTAATTTAACTTAATTGGATGATTTTTTTTTTGTTCTTGTAGCTTTAATTATATTTGCAAGAAATTAACTTGATGATAACAATTAACAGTACATTAATTATGAGAAAGTTAACAATAAAGCAAGGTATTACATGTTTTCATTTTTTTTTCTCTCTTTTGGGTAAAAAAAACTACCACCGGTCTTTAATTGGCTGATCTACCCATGATGGACAATTTGGAACTGTGCCCTTGCTAGGCCTACTAGTGGTCTTTAATACTTATTTGATCCTAAATATAAGATAAAGTTTGTAGTAATAATTGCACTATTAACTTTGCCCTATATTTAGGTCTAAAGGTATTATATGATTTATATAACTAATTTATATGTTTTTTAAAAAAATTAGATAAGTCAAATCTGTAATTTATTAACAGATGTGTTTTGTTACCACAATTTACCTTCTTTCATGATGTCTATTGAAACTGCCCTGTGATAAAACCCCTTCACATGTGATATCGATAGGGATATTTGGGTTAAAAAGTTTTGAATTTGAAAGACAAAGTAAATTGAGGTTTTATCAAGATTAAATGTTTACATCATCATCATCATCTTCTTCTTCTTCTTTAAATCTTGTGAGTTGGGACATCAAGAAATTGATTAATGAGGCGAGTTCTGCATTATACATTACTTGTTTGTATGGAGAGTATATGTTTCCAATTCCGACAATCCGTACTTAAGTACGTGTGTTGGGGAATTTTTTGAATGGGTATGGTCGGGGAAGAAGGACATCAGATCAACCCCACCTGATCGCTAGCTACGAAAACTTTTCAGACATTCTTATAAATATTCTTTATTATTACTAATTTAAATAATAATTATAAGCGATCGAGAAGAAATAGTAGTGTAGCTCACCTGTTACCGATGGCACCATGAAGCTTCACAATCATGGCCTCTTCCTGAGAAGTAATGTTGCCTCTCTTGACGTCTTCTCTCAAATAGTTTATCCATCTCAGTCTGCAACTCTTCCCACACCTCAATAATCCTTCAAACGCACAAAAATCTCACTTCATCAACTGAAACCCTAGATTCTGATTTTTTTTAAAATATTATTATCCAATATCTGGTTCGGGATTTGAGACTTCCCTTCCCAACACATTTATCTCCTCTAGGACTCGAACTCGAGACCAAGAGGGATCTTAGAGGATCGTATACCGTTAGATTAACTTTATATTGGTATCCGACCCAGATTTTGATTCTGATGGACGTGTGTGTGTGGAGAGAGAGAGAAAGAGATAATATAGTTACCTGCATTTTTGGGCAAGGATCTCCAGGAGCCTTCGCCGTGAAGTTGAATATAGTCGGTCAAGATTTTGTCTTCCTCGGAAGTCCACCGTCCTTTTTTCAGACCAACCTTGTCACAGCAAGGAGCTCTTCCTGTTGATATTTTCTTGGATCTCAATATTGTATCTTCAACAAGTGCGGACATGTTTTGAAAGGAGGAGGTTGGAGGTAGTTGTGGAGCTAGCTGGTGTTGTAACTATTCATGAATAGAAGAATTAAAACGCCTTTGCATGGGGCTGCTTCTTCTGTACACTGTAGCACTATATATAGTCGCTGATAAGGACATTATTATTATTATTATTATTATTCTGTCAGAAACTCTGTATTACTATTATTCTGTCAGAAAAACTGAACAAGTGTAGGGTTTTCTAAGGTTAAAGTACAGCACTTTTTAACTTGTAGATGTTATTTTGTGCCACGTCTCCTATTTTGCCACCACACGATCAACCTAGACATCACCCTTTTCTCGTTAAATTCCTACAGAGAGTACAGAATCATCGCAGGCTTTATTTGTACTTCTTTTGTGAGTCAAACGCTGTCACTGTAGTAAATATATCCATGGATTGCGTAAATGTATTCGTTTTCCCACGATGCCTATGTTCCATTTCATTCTTTATTCCTCTTCTCTATCCTTACATTAATTCTCTCTGCATGATTCATATTTTCAACTGTACTTACTGCTGATGATGGTCTGGCAAGTTCAATAAGGATTATATATCATAGCATAAATTCTCTGAAATAAAATAAGAATGGGAGAAGTCACTTATTTTTTATCTGTTTTATCTGAATTTTATAGAAGTATTATATGATAAAAGTTATATTATAAATGTGATTTGTGTTTGGATTGACGGTGGTAGAAGCGACTTTTTTCCAAACTGAAACGTGTTTAGATTATTATTTGAAAAGTAAGTTGAGATGAAAAATGACTGAAAATAACAAGAATCTTATTGAATACCACACATATATTAGATGTATAGATTGTGATAATTGAAGATGAAATTTTAAATTTAAATTCTTATAAAAAAATTTAAAAACACTAAAGTGCTTAATTAAATATATTTAATGGATAAAATTATATATAAATTACAATACATATAAATGTATTTGATACTGAATACTAATACATTGCTGATTGAAGGTGTGGGGAATTGGTGCTGCAAAAAATAAAAAGTTGAAGATGGAATTTGAGATGCTAAAGGACATGTGGCGATGTTTGCTGTCATAATAGAACGTTGCTGTAAAAAAACAATGCTAATGGTCCTCACAAGAAGGCCACGCGTTCTTTGCTGCTTGCTAATCAAGTGTGTGTCACATGGGCCAAAAATTTTGTTGCTTTCCTCTGTACTTTTCCTTATTCAGTCATTACTTCTAAGGTGGACGCTTTCCAACTTTTCTGCCCAACGCTCCCAACCTGAGCATTCAAGCAAAAGTCACTTTTTTTTGTATAAGCCTAGTGAGAAATAGATAAGCCAACCTAAACACCTCATATTAGGCTTTTTTTTTCACTGAAATTTATTTCAATGTTCCAGTGGACTTTTTTGCCTGCCAACGCTCTTATACCACCAACCCAAACATGTTGTATATATGAGTCCACACTACCTACTCAATGGATCTATGACGTTGTTTTGTTTAAGAGTTTATAAGCTCAGATTGGGTCTCTTAACCAAAATGACCTCATTTTACAGGATGAACTCATAGGCTTATAGATCTATTGAGCAGGTAATTAAACGTGGACTCTTCTCTCTCTCTATGTATGTATGTGCTAGTGTAATTTTTATTTCTCTAGTGGTGGTCTCCCTTAGTTTGCAAAATTTGACAATCAATTTATCCAAAGTCTCAAGTTAATCCGATCATGATGATCTAGTTGTATTAATCAAGGCCTTACATCCCAATGACACCAAGGTCCCCTTTTAAATCTTTTTTAATCATAAAGTTGTGAAATCAAACCCTCTATCAAGTATAAGGGGTGCAAGATTTATGACCCAAAAAACTCTATTTATATTAATTTCGAAATATATAGATGCACACATAGTTGTCTTGTGAGATTCACTTAAGTGGTAGATTTCACTTAGTTTAATATGATAATCTCTATACACTTACAATAAATGCACAGTACAAGTAGGTATAGTGAGATGATGAAGAAGTAAAATTGAGTAGAGTGTGAAACTATTATAAATGCACAGATAGTGAGGAATGTGAAGAAGGTAGAGATAACTAAACCAAACCTAAACAAGAAGTTGAAAATTGTCCAATAAAAGGCAGGTGAAGAAGGTAATAGGATCTTTATTGTTGATTGAGATACAACGATCATTCATAGCCAAGAAAATTCAATTAAAACAAACCATCAATGAACTGGATAACGACCAAACTCACAAAAAACTTGTGGACACCAATGTTTCTCTCTATTTTTTCCCTTTTCTATGTAGGATATATATGCCTTTAAATGTGTGCGTGTACACGTATATCTTCATTCTTAAGTATCGTTGTGATTTTTTTTTTTTAACTGGTGTCTATATATATATATATATATAGCATCACCGTGTTGAAGGGGGCTGACGAAAAAAACAAGTACGCAACAATGACAGCTTAATTTGGAGGTATGTGTGGTACAAAGAGAATTAATTTTTCATGTCCCCTCTACAATTCATCTCGTTTAAATACAGTTTTAATTCTCCCATCTAACCTCACCTCTCTAGTTAAATTTTCATGTCCCCTCTACATTTTATTTTGTGTTTTAGAAAAATATTGGCTGATATTTTGTTTTTTGTTTTTTCCAAATTGAGATGTTCATTTTCTTAAAAACAAAATAAAATGTGAATTATTTTAGAATTGATCCCTGCGGTTTGCCATTATTCTTGAATGAGTCTCTATATATATAGTTTTATATACCAATTTAATTTATTAAAATACGTGCGCTCCCTCCAATTTTTATTCATAAAGCACTTTATAGGCCTTTTTAAAAGGCATCAAATGGACTATACACTCCCTTCCTAGGTTTTTAATATAAGGCATAGTTAATTTTTTTTTTTAGATTAAATAAATTAAATAAATGATTTAATCATAATATATATTGTGTATTAATGAATTATATATTAGTTGATAAGTCACAAAAATTAGTTTAAAGAAAAAATAAATATAATGACCCTAAAACAATATATTTAGCTAGTTTCTTTAATCTTTATAAAAAAATAATTATATCTTATATTTATAACTGAAGTAATATTATGAAACGGAGGGAGTAATCTCTACCCTCGATCTCTTACTAATACTGCATACCCTTACTAATTAAGAGAATATAAGGAAGAAATTCATTCTCTAAAAATATGTAATACGACTTATAATTAATAAGAGAAAAAAAAAAAGGTTCTAGAATGTTAGCTATATTTAGAATCAAATGAGTAATCGTAAAAATAGTTGAACAGTAAAAAATTTGTCCCTCTTGCTCCGCTCTGATCTGACTTAACTCTATCTTCTTAATTAAGAGACTAACACTACTAACTACACTAGTGATTTCGTCGATTAGTTTAATGGACCAATTTGCCAAGCGTATTTTGGATTTGATCTAACAATAATATAAGAGAGAGATATATATATATATATATATAGGGGTTTAAACACCGTATTTGCGTAGAGAAGAAGAATATTCCTACACACATAGCGTGAAATAGACGGCTTCTCTCCTTTTCTTTTTCAGTCATTCTCATCCTTTACCCCCTTATGACCATCGGATCAAAGATCTAATGGTCCACATCTAATTTCATTCTCATCCTTCTCTCTCTTCCTTTTATAAGAGGAAAAAAATATTAATAGCATTAAATGTTGACCATTAGATCTTGATCCAATGGTCATAAAGGGGAAAAAGGATGGGAGCGGACCATAAAAGAAAATGAGAGAAGCCAAATCCCATGAAATAGTGGGACCCACATATATATATATATATGTGTGTGTGGGTCCCACCATTTTATGTGTGTGTGACATGAGAAAACACTTCTCCTACTATATGAGAAGTGTTTTTCCCATATATATATATATATATAGGTTTTATCATTTGTCATGTCACTTGACATAAGGTTATGTCAAGTCACCCCAAAACTACGTCGTTTTGGGGTTAGGGGAATTAATGAAGGGTGTTTTGGTATTTTTTTTATTTTTATATTTATTATATGAATTTGACCAAAAGATCTTTCATTAATTCTCCTAACTCCAAAACTACGTCGTTTTGGAGTTAAGAAAATTAATGAAGAGTGTTTTGATATTTTTATTTTTGTATTTATTATATGAATTTGACCAAAATACCCTTCATTAATTCCTTAACTCCCAAAACGACGTAGTTTTAAAAAGCGACTTGATAAAATCTTATGTCGAGTATGATAAACGATAAACTCATATATATATATATATATATATATATATATGGGATAAGATATTGTCCCTAGTAATTTTATGTCACTACCAAGTCACTGCCACTTTTTCACTGTTAGATCGGAATCTCAATGGAGAGAGAAATGATAAAGGTAGATGAGATTTTATCACTGTTAGATCGGAATCTCATCTACCTTAACGATAAACCCATATATATATATATATAGGATAAGATATTGTCCCTAGTAATTTTATGAGATTCGATCTGTTAGATCTAATCTCAATGGAGAGAAATGATAAAAGTAGAAGAATAATAAAAGCACAAGAATAATAACTCCTCAAATTTATTGTTGAGGAGTTATTATTCTTGTGCTTTTAATTTTAGAGATGTATTGCGTTGGTCCTGAATATAATACCTTAATTCTCTTTGTCCCTAATATTAATAATTTTGTCCTAAAAAATATCTCATTTGATTGCAACATTAAAGTGTTTACTAATCATGATAAAATATACGAGTAATGATAAAATAAATAACCAACATAATTAATTTTTTTAATCTTCAAAAAGTCCATTAACTTTTATACTAAGAACTAAAGTAATATAATTTAGTATTGTTCATTGTCTTTTCCAGTACGATAATTTTCGTTTGTCCTTCATTACGAGAATTAATTCATTTTTTAATCTATCAAAATTAGTATGTTTAATATATGTCCTTAAAAATGTCCTTAAAAATGAAAAAAAAAAAGATTATATTTCAGCGTTGATGCATCTGCCACTTAACCATGTTTGCTTTCATAACTTTATATAAAACAGATGCATACCATAATTATCATATTTTATAAATATTTGATGTGATATTTTCTTAAATCCATCCCCAATTGGAATTATATGTGTGTGTGTGTGTGAACCCTGTGATGTGAATGTGTGGATGTCTTGCACCGACACACACGCACAAGTGATATTATTTATTCTTAAATCATTATAGGGCAATTCCTTTATCAAATATTTGAAAATGCAATAGGCCACATCAAGCTATAATAATAAGTTGAAACAATATTTTTTAGCAAGATACTTAAGTCAAGTTAAGTCCTTCATATATATTTCTTCAAGTTCTCTAGTCGCGTGTGACTATGTGTCCTATTTTTAAATTATTATGATATTTAATTATAAACTCATAAAAAATAGGATATAGATTCATATGTGATTGAATAACTTGATTTTTTTTACCGAATGATTGGAGAACTTGATGTAAGTATGATCAAATTTTTATCTATTATTTTGCTTTTTAATTAATTGCAAATAAAATGGTTATGATTCAAAATTGTAACGTCTCTTGGAATAAAATAACATATTTTCCGGCAGTCCAGTAAAGTTTTTTCTTTTTCTCAAAATTAGAAGCAAGGTTCCAATTTTTTATCCGGCAAGTATCATTTTATTAAAAGCAATTATGTTTTAGAGATGGTAGCATATTAAATATGCACATTTTTCAGTGGGTATTCAAATCATAGTTAGCCACTTTATTTTATTAGCAACTAGTAATTTCCATTTTGTTAATTAATTGTTTCTCTAGTTATTTTGCAAAACATTTTTTTATATGCGCTACTTTTTTTGGCAATAAAATGTTAGTAGTATATTAACAAAAAAGAAATTTAAATAATATCGATTTGTCATTTTCCTTGAACATTGAGATATGCAGCTGAAGGAATCAGAGCATTAGAGCATAACTAAGTCACATTTAATTGCCTTTTCTATTTTAATATTTTTTAAATCTTGCTTCCGATGATTCAAACAAATTGAATCAATTGGCAACCTCTCTTTTGTTATGATGATTGAAAAATTGTTTTATACTATTAATTAATAACGTGACTGATAGCGTTAAAATAATTACGAAAAACTATCAAAAGGGAAAAAAAAAAAAAAAAAAAAAAAAAAAAAAACTTGAAATACTTGTGGACACAAATTTTCTCTGTTTTTTTTGGGGGGGGGTTAATATATTTCAAGTTTTTAATATTTATACTGATCTCTGCAGAAAACTAGTAGTAGTTTGCAATGTCGGCCACAAAAAACAAAATACGTATAATTTCTTATTACTCATAAAATGCATCAAATCAATATGCCAGTAATGTTGGCGATCATGTCATCTTTAGTTTATTGTTTTTCACGTGCTTCAATTCTCTCATCTAACTTCACTTAATTGTCTCTAATTTATTTCCACAAAATTTCGTGCCTTTTTTCTTTTAAATTTTTGCTGGGACATTTTTCACTCACATTGTCAGTATAATGATGTGTGAAAATTTTTATTTTGTTTTAGCTATTAATAAGATCTCGGCACCTTTTTCCCCGAAGAAAACATGTAATTTTTTTAAAAAAATTAGATAATGCAAGTACCATATATAAAAAATAAATAAAAAATAGGAGGAGGACTCTTAGAATCTTTTTTTCCGCCCTCATCTCCACATTAAATTTTGGAATGAATTAATACCTAACCAGATTTCACTACATAACTTTTTCCTTTTGGGGCCATCGTATTAATTCATTCCAAACCTTTTGATTTAAAATAAAATTTTTGGGTCCATCACTGCATCACGGAGAAATATAATCTTGATTAGTAGACAATAATAGAATGATATTTTGTTTCATTCTAGAGGAAAGGACAAAGTGATTTGGGGTGAGATATATATATATATATATATATATATATATATATATATATATATATATGGAAATTGAAAGATGGGTACGTTGATAATAACAAGTCAATGTCAATGACACTTCATTGTGGGTACGTAGAAATTGAATAGGCTCACATGTATCCTATACGCGCATCGAAGGCCATCTACTCTAAAACTACTACTACTACATTGACGAAGACACATGACTTGGCCATTACATTTACTGGTTCCACCTAAGAACGTAACACTTGAGTCTCTACGATTCAAAGCTTGAATGTGAACAATGTATTGGACAAGGTATTAAATGAGCTACCAGTTTTGGTGGCCCCTTGCATATACTGTATTATTCCCTTCAGTCCATACTATAACTTACTATATACTACTGTATAATGTAGTGTTTCTTTATACTCTTAACTACGAGTAAAGTTGGAAAAATGTTTTATTTTCAAATAAAGTTAACGAGTCAACCATCTCTTATTAGTTATGATGAAGTAGTTAGAAGTGATTTATAATGTGAACAGAAGAAGATACATTTTCCTATGTCGTAGTAATTGTCGTGATTACCCTTTGATCCCACGTTCAAACCAATTATTAATGAAACAAATTTGAAGAGAATGGTCCTTTTGGTGCTCAACCGCACACGTGGAGTGTAATACCTGGATATTTGTTTATCTGGAACCCTATATTTGAGAATTTGCCTATTTTTTTGAGACTACTAGGCCCTATTTTTGAAAGTGACAAAATTGGAATCAGTATTTTATGGGTCATGAATAGTATTTACTATTCAAAAATACGTATTTACTATTCAAAAATACGTATTCACTATTCATGTCATATTTTAATCTCCCATGCATTCCATGCATTAAGCAAGGGATGCAAGTGAAGCATGGTGTATTATTTTATTTTGGGGAAAATTACATAGAAGTACCCAAAGGTGAAAATTACACTTAAGGACCCATTTTCCTCCCTATAAATGAAGCACCTCTCTTCTCATTTCCCACACCAAAATTCAGAATAGAGAGAAGTGTTAGAGAGAAGGAGGAGTCCGGAGAAAATCTAGCGGAGCTACGGGATATACGTGATAATCGTATCATTTGTTGTGCATTGTCATACCGTTGTCAAAAATACCGTTTTTCGTAAAACGTACCCAGGAAGTACCGTCAACGAATGATATCCAAGGTTCCGGAGGTAGATTTGATGGACGGGCGTATTAATATTCATGAATAGTACGTATACGTGAATAGTAAATTACTATTCACATGGAAGGAAGGTACGTTCGCGTACAATAACTTTAACTCGATATGTTTTGTATGCATGTATGCGATGGAATGATTCATATATTGAGATTCTGTCTTTTTGAAAATGGTGAAATCGTGAATTTACGGGTTATGGTATTGTTAACGCCGTTGAGAGTTTTCTGCGGCGAGGACACGATAGGCCATCGTGGTGAATGGTGAATGGCAGACGGGATAACATACATATTGCGTGGGCCGTGTCTTCGTTATTGCACGATATGTTGAGATGTTATATTTGTTGTGAAATGTTGTGAATATACGCATGCATATCTTTGTTATACTTTTCATATGAGGTTAACTGTTACATAAGATTCAATTTGTTTTGAATCTTAGACCTAACTAGAGGTTCAGGATCAGAGAAAGCACCAGTAGATGGAGCCGTAAAAAGACGCTGATAGACGGAGCCGTGAGAAGGTCAGTCAAAGGAAATGCGGGGAGAAAGTCAAGAACCTACCTTATGGCATGAATCTAATAGAGTTACTTCATATCATTTGGTGCTTAAACTAGAAGGGTCGTCTATGTGGTTGATCAATCACCACCCTAAAGACGCGGTGAGACTTCCACTAGACCTACCCGACTGGCCAAATGAGATGATCTAAGCGAGTTTGGTTCTATGCCCCCAAGTCTACCCAAGGCTTGGTTGAAGAGGGTATAGTTATGTAAGAATTGTAATTATAAAAGTTTTGTATTCTTGTATCACATGAACATTCCTTCGGGATATTTTTAATATATATATACGTCGAGCGCATCATCATATGTCCGAGTATTTTTATATCGATCACTCGTTGTTCAAATTTTTAGTACATGCTCTCTGTTTCCAAAAACGCATTTTGTAGCAAAGACCTCAAAACTCTGATGAATTTTATAAAACCACGTGTCACCGACACGATTTATGCTACGGAATTTGGGGTGTTACGTGGAGGACCTTACAGCCAGCTAGTAATGGCCACCAATTGAGAGGAATAGTGTGCCTCCCTTTTTAATTTGATGTGTTCGCATCAAGGGGGTTTTGTGGGGTCTTATTGTAAAAAAAATGAAACAATACTGCATATTTGTTTTTCATTAGGTTTGTTTGGGGGCTCACAAGAGGACATGGCATTCAAAACTGCAAGCAAGCGTGGGAAGGTACGTGAATAGTTATTATACAACATTTAAATGAATGGCCCAAGATTGGATTTCTACGCTGTTCTTCAATTTCATATGCCTGAGAGTTAAAATGACAAAAAAAAAAAAAGGCAATTAGTTTATGAGTCTGTCTAAACTAAAGTCACAAGAATCTCTCCTAGAATTCTTGCTGGAGGAGATGAATGGCAAGTGGGTGACATAAGTTACAGGGATCCCAACTAGATTTTGTGCTTCTGTCCTGATGTTGTATGTATTAGAAACGGGAATTCCCATGCTGCTGATAGGGGTTAAAAAACCGACAAAAACTGCGACTTTGTTAATTTATGCAATCTCAAACAGATAATAGTATTTACATGGGGTGGAGACGTGGAGTTATTCGACCAGAGCATGTCTTTTCCAGTTCAGAGGGCAAAAGCAATCTCATTAATAACTCCTTTCTTCCATATTTGAGATCGTCAAATCAAATAACTACATTCTTCCATCAAAATTGTGGTTTGCAGTCACATTGGGTATAACTTCATCCTATGATGGTTTGGATATGGGATTTAGGATAGCATATAACTCCATATTAAACATCACGATGAAGAATCAGAAATAAGTGAATAATGATAAATTAAAACTTTAGTTTTACTCCTTGGCCCTTATGATCGGAAGCCCACCAAACACCCAGAAGAAAGAAAAAGAGACCAAGAGAAAAGGGCGAACGAGTGACAATGAACATGTCTATACAATGAATTCACGTTAACATTTGTCCTGTAGGCTGTGCATCCCATGGCACCCATCCAATTCATTGTGCCATCTTGCGTAATAACACTTGTCATGTTTCTCCTTTCTTCATCTCTAAATTAACACCACTATTTACACAATCATTCTTTTATGATACAATCATTTCGTGCAATTTCCCTGGTATAATACAAAATCTCGAGTTGGGCAATTATTTTTCTCCAGCTCATTCACCAAATACAAAAGAATCAGCATGGAGTTCAATTTTCAAGATGACAGTCAGATAGAAGAACATGCTGTTCTTGTTTAGGGCTGCAAAGATGTTTTTCCCCAAGCCTTCCTGGATAAATCATCTCTACCGAAGGTCAACAACATCAAATTTCATGTTAGCGTTCATAAAGACATGAGAGCAATGCTCATAAATTGGGATTCCATCAGAAGGCTCCTCATGGGGATGAAACCCACGTTGCTGACAGTTGCGAATTACTGATACACCGCCAGGATCAGAGAGATGAAATATGCCATGTGGACTGGATCACCAACAAATGCACAGATTCTAATTAGCAACAGTAAAATATAATATAGAGATTACTAGCTAAATAGTTTTTGGTTCCTAATGTTTCATATAAGTTCCATTTTCGTTCATCTAGTTTCAAACCAGGCAATGTTCCCAACCGCTGCACACATAAAATCCCTAAATAACTCCATAGCCAAAATAGGTCATGAACCAATTTCAGTATGTACAGTGAGCACTCTAAATTGAAAGGGAGCAAAATATACAATAAGAAAATGCACCTTTTTGTATCTGTAGGGGCCATGACAATTGCAATTGCCTCTGGTAACATGATCTAAAAAAGGCATAAAATATATTGTTTCAGCAAGATACAACCACAATAATATATAAGAATTATTTTCCCAAAAAGAAATTCTACATGAAGTAGCTGACCAAAGTTAATCATAACTGAGGATCCATTAGCCAGTAGGTTCCTGAGCAAGCTAGGAAAACCTCCCCCAAAATATGGCTATTAGCAACTGAGGTGGAAAAACCAACATGCTGAAGTACACTATTGAGCAGCCCATGCTAGTATGCTACTCAATTAGGGATTTAGGTATCCCATACTTCCTTGCCACTATCATTAGCTAATAGCATAGTAATTAATTCATTGGGTTCATAAATTAACCAAGAAACCCCCTCTGAAACCTACCATCCAAATCACTCATTAAATCTACATGAGGGAAGAAGGAAAGGATAGGGTTCAGCAAAAAGGAAGAATAAAGAAAGCACAAAGTACAACACCAAGACTATAAGAATTGGAGATTAGTAAAGTAGAATTAAATAACTTGTTGCCACATTAGAGCTACAAAATACCACTTCATTTTAAACTATGAAGTGAAAAAGAGACAAGAAACAAAATTATAGTCCTATTACCTGGTATGAGTAATGTGTATGGAGATCCACTGATGACATGAAACAAGTCTGAGATGGGTGTGTCTGTCATCCAAATGAAAAATTAACAAGACAAAACAGATGACGTTTAAAGCTTTAATGTCAAAGAAATTGATGAAGGAGATGGCCAAGAGAAGGGAAGGAAAAAGGATAAAAACATAATATATGCTAAAGAATTCGCCACGAAGCTTGCTATTTCTCAAAAGAGCCTATCAATTGCGTAAAAACTACTAATACACTTGTCAACAAATCAACATGTTAAGGGATCTTAAGCAGTATGTAATAATATGATTTGCACAGAGGAAGGCAGAAATGATCACCTATGATGTAGAGATAATAGACCCATAATATTTCAACGGAGGCCTAGAGATTCTTAAATTTAAATATCTCATCTCAAAGTTCTTTCTAATGCTCCAAAAATTCTTTCTTGCCAATTATCTTCCTCTTCTTCTTACTAAACTCACATCAGTTGGATTCTATGCAGTTAAATATAGTTTCCAGTTAAATATTATTTGATACGTGATATAATTCTTGTTGCCACCTCACAGATGCAAAGAACATATTATTTGATAGAATTAAACCGAAAAAATAAGAAAAGTTCCACCCATGAGGATAGAGGAGCACTTACATGTATCCAGCCTAAAGGAAAAAGTGATAAACGGTCTTGAACTTCAAATATCTCTTCCTCATTCAATGTTTGGCACTGAAAAATAAAAGCAATTAGCTGCATAATTATACAACAACAAAGCTTTAATCCCACTAGATGGGGAGCTGCATAATTATAAAATGGGAAAATAAAGAGAAAATATTGAAGAGTGAAAGACAAGTAGATTAAGATGTTAATTAACGACAAAAATGTATTTCCTACAATCTTGTATTTCAAACAGTTACACATTTAATAATCAAATAATCCTATTTATAATCAAGGGATGCGATAAGCAGTATCTTATTTCCAATAACCGGCCACACCAATATTAATTTCATTAAAATAGACAACCGAACTATTTGTTTGAGTAGGATTCTCCCACATGATGTACAGTAGTAATGGAGTTTCTAGCAATATTTTCACTTCAAGTAGTTACGAGTTATCAATAATGGGCCTGTTTGGGTTAGCGGTAGGAGCGGTGGCTTAAAAGCTATCTGACTCTAAAAAAAGCTCGGTAGGAAAAAATCAGGTTATAGATAATGATTTGTGTTTGGATTGATGGTGGTAGAAGTGGCGGGGCCCACATCAAAAAGCTGAGAACGTTTTGAAAAAAGCTAGATTCTGGAGCTTTTTCCTTAACTGACTTTTTGAGCTTTTTTGACTTAAAGTTAAGCCAACGCAATGGGCAATCCAAACAGGCAGTTGGCTTTTTCCTTAACTGTGTGAGCGTTGGCTTTTAAGCTACTACATTTTTTTGCCTTTAACGCTCAAATTTAAGTGAATCCAAACAGGCACAATATCAATAGTACAAAAAAATGCCATATCCACTACCAAAAAAAAAAATTTGCAAGACCTCACCACACCTAGGAACCTCAAAAAGCCAATGTGGAGTTAAACATTATATTATTCACCACAATGGGTCTAATAGGAATTAGCCTCTACACATGAAAGTTGTCCTTATAAGCCTTAAATAGTAAGGGATTAGATCGCATTGTAATAGAAGGAAAGTAACAGATCACAAAACTAAGGCAAGAACTTAAAGATGATAGTTTTCTTACCGTGTCAGTTGTTGATTCCTGCTTTGGGATTATGAGTGTAGTAATATGGAAAACCCTGTTTTTCTACAACCCCACAGATTGCAAACACCAAAACTATTATTAGTAATCAAGACAACTAGAAAATGACAATACAATTTAAAATTTTGACTTCTCTTACCAGGGACCCGGCAAGAACACCACAGGTCTCCAGGTTTTTCTGTGTATTTTCCAGAGCCAATCTCAAAAAATCATCCATCATTTTGACAGGCTGCAAGACAAATTAACACAGAAGTAAAGATGACTTGGACCCAGTATAACAAACAAGTAAACTGACTACGAAACAGAAGAAGTAATGATAATGACATAAACTGACTACGAAACAAGAGAAGTAATGATAATGACCAAGAGAAGCAAAGAAACATATATACTTTCAAAAGAATCATGGCACTTACAATATGTAGGTGCTGATATGCAGCAGAACCAAGTGGAGAATCTGGAGAAGACTTAGCCGGTCCTGGTCTTGGATCTGCAACTCTTGAAGGAGGAATTGGGGCATATTCTGGCTGAACCTGAGCAAGAACTGGAGGAGGTGAAGGCTGCCTAATGTTGAGCGAATGGAATTGACTGTCCTCTGACTCATTCAATAGAGGAGGACATGACTCATCAGCAGGACGTGACCAACTTCCATCATCCAAGGAGAGCACTGAATCCATTGTGGACATGCCTGCTCCTCGATCACCCTCTTTAACTGCCACAAGATCATATTTTCCATCCTGATTCAGACTATCAACATTGACAACAAAAATAAGAAATGTTACAATTATACAGTTGGTAATATTTTGGGTAGAAAGCTGAATAAAACACAGTAAAGTGACTATTAACAAAGACTAATCTTCTAATACAATTGCTTTTTAAGGAAAGAACAATTTAGATAAAAGAAAGGGGGCAGGGGAACTTCCAAAAAGGAAGTACACTACAGTAGCCAGTGTAAGAACCATTAAAGTCAAGCCAAAAGATTAGAAACGATTAAAAAGGCCTACTATTTTCATTCTGAAGAAAGAATGGATGTTCCGAACCTTGAATTCTCGACAATAGTTAAATCACTGCTGCTTGGATAGTTAACCTGCAAACATAATAAAAAATATCTATCTTTTATTAAAAGCAAACACTATCTTAATTTGCACAAAACTAGAATGCCACCCTGTAGTAGTACCTTCATTCCTGCACTTGGTCCAAGCCACTGGCCCCGAAGACCATTTCGTCCCAAAAATGAGTGTCTGGATAGAGTCTCCTCCTTTGGAACAGGTAAACTAAGAGATCTGCACATTCCCACAAGCAATTATCGTATCCCAACATTAAGCATATGCCTACATATACTTTTTGAAAGTTTTTTTTTTTTTTTTTTTTTTTGGGGGGGGGGGGCGATCAATATTTGTTGAATCAAATCACAGCTCACAACATACAAGCTGGTGAAAAACAAAGAGGAGCCAACTGAAGATGTTCAGAGTAAACTAAACTTGAGTTGGGAGAGAATATATCAGCACCTCAAGATATGCAAATAAGGCATTGATATTTATTATAGTGAATACAAAAGGAGTATACAACAATTCTTTCAAAAGCTATAACAAAAAACAAAATCAAAATCAAATGCTAACTTCAAACTTTTCTTTTCTCTATCTATTCTTTGATTTCTCCTTTGGGAGGCATGGGGAAGAAGGTTGGCACAAAGTAATGTAAACCATGAAACATGCAAAATTAAACTTATTTTACCGTAAAGACCACAAAAAGAACTCAATGATAAAAAGAGGAGTCAGAACTCAGAACAATGAAAGCCAGCCATCCAATCTCAAATTTGACAAGCAAAGTAATGATGTCCTGGACTGGAATGGCTAAAACAAAAGAGGTTCCGTGGAAAACTGTAGCTCTTAGTTAATTGCAGGCCTCATATATAAATAGTCCAAAAGAATATAATACAAATAGAACAAGAAACATACAGTTTCTGAAACTGCTTGTCAATAGGCACAGCATTTGAAGATACGTAATGACCAGAATTACTATTAAATTTCCATGAAGACTGCAGACCCACCCCAGCAGGCAACAGCTGTATCAAGCCCAAAAAAGGAAAAAGGGGTTAAAGGGTATAAACCGCAGGTAGGCAAGTAAAGCGCAAATATTTGAAGTCCTGAGAATTAAACAAGTGCATCACAGGCATGTCATGAAAATTCAAAAGGAAATAAAATAAATTGAAAAGCACAAATGGTATCTTGATCAGAAAAAATGAAAAGCAATCAAATAAATTGAAATTTGTGCAGCACACAGGTAACCAACAAAAATAATACATCAACAATAGCTTACCTGTTTAGAATCCACTCTTGAGTAAGAATTATTATTGACAGCAGGCCATTCCAAAGATGGAGTCACTGAACTGTGCAGAGCCTTGTTGGAGTCATTAGCTTTGGGAAAGTGAGCATTCCCATGTAACTCGTTCAATTCGTCAACCTTTTGTTTGAATTCTGGTTTCAAAGATTCAAGCTCATCCAGTACAGCTAGCAATCTCTGAGATGGAAGAATGAGAGGAAAATAAAGAAATTACCGCATATTGCACTGAATGTAAAACAGAAAAAGCAAGTTACATTCACCTAACAAAATGGCAAATGTTGCAGTTTCTCACCTTCTTATATGCTGCTTTTTCTTTGGGAAGTGAAGTTTGGTAATCTCGATGAAATGGTATAGTTTCCGAAACCAAACTTAAGAAGGAAAAAAAGCATGTACAGTTAGAGAAAATTATAACAGTTCAAACACAATTTGACTGCAACCTTACCAGTTCTTAACTGAGGAAATCAAAGGATGTTTTATCATTTTACCTTGAAAATCGGAGAAGAATGATATACAAGTCGACTATATTGTTCTCCTCTCGGTAGATATTAGCCTAATTGCAGAATATGAAATAATAACTCCATAAAATCGCCAAGTAAAATCATGAAAATCCAAAAGCAAGCACCGAATGCATAGGTCAAAGTTTAGCTAACTGTAACTTATAACTCTACAAATTATGATAGCAAAAAAAACGTTCTTCCATGCAGATATGAGCATCTGTTTACATGTGTCATATTCAATATAAAGATTAAAAAAAAAAATCAATGGAAGCACCTTATCTGCACCACCTGGACAAACCTAATCACATCGTAGACATATCTAGAATTCAGACTAGTCTGATAGAAAGCATACTTCTATTTATGACAATTTAGCATGCTTGAAGATGAAGAGCTTTTCTACACGAAACACACATCTCATTCAGCAAAAGCAACAGCAATCTCAAGGTTATTGATTTAGTCTTCAATCTACTCTCAACTGTGAAGGAAATTATTGATTTTGCTACATCGAAATGATTGCCACAACTAGTATAGAGTAAAATGGTATCATATGATCCATGTAGCTAACCCCACTTAGTAGAATAAGGCTTTGTTATTGTTGTAGTAGTATTAGCATCATTCATTTATCAGTCCTTATAGATCCATCATTCTTGTTGTTGTAGTAGTATTAGCATCATTCATTTATCAGTCCTTATAGATCCATCATTATATTATTTTCAAAATCCCTATTATTTTAAGGCCTCAACATAGGACTTACAATAATCTAATTATTCCATGTAAGCTCCCTGAACTCATCTGGATGTTGTCCAATCCTAGTAAGCAGGAGATCAAGTTTCAGCACTCTCCAACCTCAGCTTATTGGTAATCTGCTCATTTTCTCTTATACCAAAGGCGACTAACGGAAGGATATAAAATATATACCAGTAAAGAATAGAAACTAATATTCATATCGCTGCATAACAACTTCTTAAGGCATCTGCCTAAGACACAGGAATAAAAGGACCACCATTGCCCTTTAACTTAAGAATTCGTTATCCGTGATTACAAAGGACCTCTTCCATATGCCCGGACAAATCACGGGTTTCTCTTCACGGCTTCGAGAAACTTCCAGATGAAATCACTAACTAGAGAAAGTTAAAACCCTAATATCCCTACAAATCGACAATTAAGAAAAAAAAAATCCACCACGACAAAGCAAAGAAGGAATCAAAGACGCGGCGGAGAAGAAATTTCAAACAATACCTGCTTGAGGAGATTATCGGCAATTCGGTAATAATAGTGGAGGGGTATGCGATTGTCAACCTCCACTTTGCGGGCGACGGTGTTAACGTTGATCTTCATCTGCTCTAGCAACGAACGCCAGTGCCCCAAAGCTCCAATTGACGATCCTGCGAGCCACGCGTACGAGTTTCTCTGTGAACGAGTACGGATGTGAGTTGTAAGAATGATCAAACAAACAGTAAAGCGTGGGTGTCAAGTTTATGCTAAAGCTCGTCGTCGTTTCGAAGAAGGAAGCTGCGTCCTAGACTCGTAATATGTCGAAAGTTAATGACATTGTGAGGTAACCGAAATTAAGAGTTGAAAAACCTGAAAGTCATTTTCGGCCGCTTTTTATTTATATATTGGGTTTGGCAAGTTTAAGGAAAAGAAGAGGGTATATTTGGTTTGAGGGAAGGAAAGTGGAGGGGAGAGAAAAAAAATGAGGGGAGAAGAAAATTGTATCAAAATTTAGTGTAGTGGGGCCTACAAAATTTTCCTCCCCATTATATTTTTTCTCTCCCCTCCCTTCCCCTTCCTTCAAACCATGCACACCCTTAATTTCTCCTTAATTATATGAATATCATGGGCATTTTCAAAACCTCTTATATTAACCTCTTGTCAATCCCATGTCAGCATCCTTGATCAAAAAATAAAATCCCAATACAACATACCAAACTTGAAGAAATTATATTTCATTGTTACAGAAATCGTCATATATATATATATAATGGTTATTAACTACCATACATCACGGTTTCAAGCTATCATATATGGGGGATGCTATAAAAGTTCGACGCATATACATTACAATTCTGAGTTGTTATTTATTTTAAATCTATTATAACAGTTATAATATAACATCCGTTATGTATTGAGGCTTGGTGAGGAAACCATGATATACTACTTGCTATAATAATAATTAATGGACGTACGTGAACAACCGTCATAATATATATTAGTGCATAAGAGTCATTGGGACATACCTCCTCTTCTTCAGTGTCCCATGCCTACTTATATGTATAGAGGTAGGACTTTAACGCAAATAACTCGGAAGCTAGAGAAATTTGGAAGAGAGGGAAAGATCAGAGTTTCTCTGTGAAATCGTTTCTATTGATTTCTGAGGATGATTGTTCGTGGTGTCCATAGACTGTAAATCCACAATTTATACAAATCGAAATCACTGTGTGGGCTTAACATTGGTTGAAATCTGCGGATTCAAGAGCATTACAAATCCAAAAAAGCATAATTCGTACATAGTGGGAATCTATTTTTAAGAAAAGTTGAAGAGATAAGGCTCGAGGTCTGTACTACCCACATTTTACAACTGTTATTTATTAATAATATAGAAACGGTTTTATGTATGAACCCTGACTTGTAATAAAAATAAATAATGGTCTCACGTAGACAACTTGTTATGTATTTAGTATATAAATAACGGTTTATAAATAAGAACAATCAACTTTTACCATACATAATGGTTTTTATTTAAGGGATATGATATTGTCACTACCATTTTTTGTCACTATCAATATCACTACCACTTTTTCACCATTAAATCATAATCTAACGGTGAAACAAGCGGTAGTAACAAAAAATGGTAGTGACAATATATTATCCCTTTATTTAATAACCGTAGTGTATGGATATAACACTCTTCAAGTGAGAGTTTCTGAGTTAGTTGATTCTCTCTCTCTCTCTCTCTCTCTCTCTCTATATATATATATATATATATATATATATATATATATATATATATATATATATATAATAGAACAATAGTACCTTCTACATTGAGTGACTATACAATTTGGCATGTATCAAGACATTCTATGCTTTGTGGGAAGAATCAATTGCAACTGTTGACATATATAAGTGATAATGTAACTGGTAACTTATATATAATTGTGTCTCTTCCCAGGAATTAACCCTTGGAAAGCAAAGAACTCTGAGGAAAAACATATATCCCTATAAAAAAGGGCGGAGGGCATATGGAAACCCTTGAACTCAAGGGTTTGCATAACCCATGTACCCTTTCTGTTAGGGTCATTTGTTTTGTACTCCATCTTCCTTTACTTTTCTAGGCTTAGTTGCTGAAGAGACACAAGGTATAAGTAAACACTTATATTATTATATATATAGATCAAGAGTGCGATTAATTTTAGCCACAAAGCCTATAAAATCTTGATCCATCCAAATTGTATGGCTACTCAATGTGAGTAGTACTACCTTATTATATTTATAGAAATGAGATCAAGTAGCTCAAAAGCTCTCACATTGAAGAGTCACTACTACAAAAATTGGATATTACTACCCTAAAAACGTCCTTATTTAAAAATAGGAAGTAAAAAATGAAGGCAGTGGCATTCTTGTAAATATATGGAAGGAAAATTAGCCTTCACGACCTGAATATTTGTTTAGGACTTGTAAAATTGATTTTTGGCGTTTCTAACAAAAATATTTCGGGACGCTTTAAGTAGTTTCGCGGGGGAATCTTTTGTTTGGCGCCATGGACAAATATTCTGAAAAAATCATTAAGACGACCTGAATGAAATTCAGGTCGCCAATTTTTGAATTTAGACGACCTTAATTTCATTCAAGTCGCCAAAATTGGACTATTGGCGACCCGAATTTCATTCAGTCGCCAATATTCCTATGAGAATTTTTTATTTGGCGCCATTAGATTTTTTTTTGGAATAAAATTTATTTGTTTGGCGCCGTGGGTGGTTTTGTTTTTAAATTTTTTTAACATTGGCGACTGAATAAAATTATGGTCGCCATATTCCTATGAGAATTTTTTTGTTTTGCGCCATGGGGTGGTTTTTTTAAAATCTTTTTAACATTGGCGATTGGAATACAATGCATGTCGCCAATGTCAAAATATAGGCGACCGAATTTGTTTCGGTTGCCATATTCCTACGAGAATATTTTTGTTTTGCGCCATGGGGTGGTTTTTTAAAAAAAAATTTAACATTGGCGACCGGAATGAAATCGGGTCGCCAATGTTGGAATATAGGCGACACGAATTTTTTCGGTCGTCATATTCCTATGAGAATTTTTTTTGTTTTGCGTCATGGGGTGTTTTTTTTTTAAAAAAAAAAAATTTAACATTGGCGACTGAAAGAAATTCAGTCGCCAATGTTTGAATACATGCGACCTTAATTTTTTCGGGTCGCCAATATTCGAATTTTGGCAACCCGAATAAAATTCAAGTCACCTAAATTCAAAAAGTGGCGACCTAAATTTCATTTCAAGTCACCAAAAATTCCTTTATTTTGCCAAAATAGCCCACGCGCGTCCGACTTTATAATTTATGAGTTCAATTCCTCTGCTTCCCTTGTTGCCGTCAAAAACCCTACTATGCTATTTCCCTGATCTTCCCTCATCGCCATCGAACCCTATCGACTCAGTCGTGACAGTCCGCCGTCTCTTCCGTCTTCCCTCTTCGCGGTGTCGTCGTCTCTCCCGGCTACGTTTCCGGCGCGTCCCCGGCCCCCACCTTCTCCGACGATCTCTAACAGTACGCCCTTAATTCCGCTCTAAAAGCGGACTGCACCGCAATCATTCCTCGTTTCTTTGTTACGCTTTAGGTACATTTTAATTACTTTTGAGAATATGAGTTGAGTTAAAAAGGTTGGGCGAGAGATGAAGCAGAGAATAAAGGTGGGGGTTGGAATTGAAAGTAATAGAAAAAAGTGGGGAGATTAGGTTAGGAGTGAAGGTGGTGGCTATTTGTTTGTGTAATGCATTTTGAAATTATTGTAATATTAAAGACGTGAGAAAATGGAATTTATGTGGGCAAAGTTCATGAGTGATTGGTATACTGCAAAATCTTACTCAAGAGAGTGAAAAGAAAACAAAAGCTTTGAAATTTGCAGTAATAAGCAGAAGATTTCGATGTATTGCCATGTTTTCATTTCAAGACTTTCCAACAGGCTAAAAGGGTATAAAACACACACAATCATGAACAGATAAAAAAAGAAGACTGTTTTTACCCATTTATTGAAAGGGAACAAGAACAAGAAAATGAAATCTACATAGAAATAAGATGCATGCATCCAAAATGAGATGGGTAGATTCATGGTTCTTTCCAATATTTAGTTACATATTTGAAATTCGAATAATATTATTAATATGTATTCAATAAGTCTTGGGATCGCCCAGCTGTTATGTGCCAACTGCCAAGTGCTCACTTGATTAATTTTTGGGGTTATTAAAATAAAACATGGAAGCCAAGTTAATTTGGCCTTACATAAGAGTTGAGGTCATGTCTTTATCAAACTAAGGGGGAAAAAAGAATTATTAAAGGGAAATATGCCAACAAATCTGTTGGAAGTATCGATTTGTCGGGCATAGACCAACCAAGTTGAGCCTCAATTTATGAGTTTATAATGTTCCATTAATTTAAAAAAGTTGTCTATATTATATATTAATTAATACTCACAATAGAGACCTCTAGATATACATAGAAGGCTAAATGTTAGATAATTTGTTTTTCTTGCTTAGCAGAAGATTCCCTAACTTTTTTGTTTGTGTAAGATTAGGTCTTTGGTTTTTTTTTTTGAAGTCTGTTATGATTAGCCCGTTAAAACATGACCATCAATTTAAATAAGTTCAAATTCGATAGACTGACACCAAAGAGGGTTGGGTTTAACAAAGGCCTAGTCTTTTACAGTATAGTAAACTTAGGTTCCAATTTTTATTAAAAAAAATGCCTACATTTAGTGTTTGATAGTACCTCAAATAAAATTACTACTTAATAAATAATAATAAAAAACAGATCGAGATTGACCAATTTGGCATGTTTTCCATGCTCGATGTATAGTTAACTCCATGACAAACCTTAAGGATTATCTTCATTTCTTTATCACTCAACTACTGAAATCAGATTCCGTCTCCATTCATTTCATTTTTGTGGTCTTGGGCCCTTCACAACACTTGTTCTCATATTTCCATACCTTGGTGTTGTGCAATTCATTTAGTTGACCTCACTTGGTGTTTTAAGGATTGTTATTGTTGTTATCATTGTAAACCAAAATGTACAATATGCAATTTCTTGTGATTAATTAGTTCTTGGGTTGTCAATTTTTTTCCCGTTGAAAATCAAGAGGTTGTAATTATTTTCAATATCTTTCCTTCTTGATTCACGGGTTCGCAAGAAGTATTGAAGTGTTACTCCATTCCGAAAATTTGTTTGGCAAGGTTTGCATCTTAATAGACAAAGTGAGTTTTGCACACAACTTTGTTTAATCTTGGTTATTTCCTTTTTTGAATCTAAGAGTTATAAGCATTGTCGATACCAATTGAAAACACATCATATATTATAAGCACCGTCGCTATCTTTGTAAGACCATAACTTTTTTTTCTCAATTGTGGATCTTGTCGGGTCGAGAGCAAGTTGGAACCTCTCAATCTTCTTGTGTTCAATTGTCTTGTTTGCTTCGTCATCATATAAGAATCTCGCTTGGTTGGATCAACTCGATAGTGTGTGGAACTTGCCTTTTCACTCTGTTTTCATTAATGAGCATATGACTTACTCCAGTGGATACTTGCATCTGATAGAGGTCAGGATAATTATTGAGAGCTTGTTGTCATTACTACTTCTAACCTGTTAAAGTTGTGCAATGGTTTGTGTTTGTTGTATTGGTACCTAGTGAGTTGCAAAATTGCACCAACTTACTTGATTGATGCATTGCTACTGAATTTGTCGTTCTTATTATTTGAGCATCACTAATTGGACTGAAGCATTTTTATATGGATTGTTTTAGAACTGGTTAAACACTCATTGACTCGAGCCCAATGAACTGGTTAAACACTCATTGACTCGAGTTTCTTGCTTAGAGAACTTACATTGTTAACAAGATTTCCTATTACCCTTGCAAATAAGTTTCGTGCTTGGTTCTTAATAGAACAACCATATGCTGATAATGCAAATATAGACGAGAAGAGATTAAAGGATAGTCATCTTTGTCTTTTTTGACTACCTGCTGAGAAATCTTGGTCAAAGATTTGAAGCAAACGGTTGCGCTCCCAAATTAGGTCAGCTGCTTTCATTTTATGCACACACACATATATTGTCCAATTGGTTTAAGTGTTTTTAATCCTGTCCTTTTTTATTAGCCATATGAACTACATGAACTTGATTAAACAAGTGATGGCTTCATGGTTTACCATTTCCATTACCATTGAAGTATATGTCAGTAGGAATAATTCCAATGTTTTGTTAGTTGAAGAAATTGTTGGATTTAATAGTTGATATTGTTCTGAATTGCTTTAGTTAGTAAGTTTTGTTGAATTAAGCTGAAATTGGTTGTTATTGAAATTTTGGGATGTCTTACTTGTAAGGGGAAATCTTTTGAAAATTTCTTAAAAGAAAGTATGTCGTTCTTGAAATTGTTATGAACTTGATTTGTTGTTGGAAATGTCGTAGGTGGTAATAAAATGGGTCATAGTTGGATGAATGCATTGAGAACTAGTGAAGAATATGAGAATGAGGTGGAAGAGTTCATTGAATTTGCTAGAAGGAATGTGGCTACAAAAAATGGGATGTATTATTGTCCATGTGTTAATTGTTTAAATGGGAGTCGAAGGGATATTGCTGATATAAGGGATCACATACTTTGTGATGGAATACACCTTCGATACACAACGTGGATATGGCAAGGTGAGGAAGTAAGTACCGGTGCGTCCCACAAAACTGAAGTTGAGGATGATGATGGAATGGAGAAAATGATTCATGATGTTGAGGCAGAATCTTTTGCACAATCGAGTGAATATGATAGCGTGTGGAGTGATGCAGAGACACCTTTGTTCCCTGGGTGTACTAAGTATACACGGTTGACTGGGACCTTACATTTGGTCAACTTAAAGGCAACTTGTGGGTGGACCGATAGCAGTTTCACGTCGCTGCTTGAATTGTTGTGTGATATGTTGCCAGATGATAATGTACTTCCAAATCGTATGTATGAGGCCAAGAAAATCTTGTCTACGATGGGTATGGAGTATAAAAAGATACACAGTTGCCCTAATGACTGCATATTGTACAGAAACGAGTATGAAGGCCTCAGTAATTGTCCGATATGTAAAACTTCACGATACAAAGTGAAGAAATGTATTGTTTCTGGAGTGCAGACAACAAAAAGGCAACCTTTGAAGGTATTGTGGTATCTTCCAATAATTCCGCGGTTTAAGCGTACATTTACTAGTGAAGCAACGGCGAAGAAGTTGAGATGGCATTCGATGAGAGAATATCCGATGGAAAATTTCTTGACACCGGTGACTCTACGCAATGGAAGAAAATAGACGAAATGTTTCCTCAATTTGGCAGTGAGCCAAGAAACCTTCGGTTGGGGCTTTGTACAGATGGCTTCAATCCGTATCGAACTCTTAGCAGCATCCATAGTGTATGGTCGGTTCTCCTTGTAATATACAACTTACCTCCCTGGCTATGTATGAAACGCAAGTATGTGATGTTTTCTATGATGATTTCTGGACCTAAACAACCTGGGAACAATATCGATGTGTACTTGGCGCCTTTGGTTGACGATTTGAAGAAGTCGTGAGAGGAAGGCGTAGATGTGTTTGATACATATAAGAAGGAGTCCTTCAAGTTGTGTGCAATGATTTTTACCACGATAAACGACTTTCCTGCATACGGAAATTTTTCAGGGTACAGTGTGAAGGGGCATAAAGTATGTCCAATATGTGAAGCAGACACAAACTCCCATCAACTAAAGCACGAAAAAAAAAACAGTCTACCTCGATCACAGGAGGTTTCTTCATCGGTTCCACCCATATCGTAAGTTAAGAAAGCGTTTTAACGGCTTACCGGAGCAGAGCACGGTGCCAAAGGCAATAACCGGAGAGGAAGTTTATAGTCGGGTGAAACATATCAATGTCATATTGGGTAAGCAGCAAAGGAAGGCGAGTGAGAAGAATATATGGAAGAAGAGATCAATTTTCTTTGATCTTCCATATTGGCATAGTCTTGATGTGAGACACAGTCTTGATGTGATACATGTGGAGAAAAACGTTTGTGATAGCCTTGTCAGTACTCTTTTGCACATACCAGGGAAGACTAAGGATGGAATTAGTGCGAGACTAGACCTTGTTGATATGGGAATA
Organism: Acacia melanoxylon; assembly: GCA_019022615.1. NCBI lineage: Eukaryota > Viridiplantae > Streptophyta > Magnoliopsida > Fabales > Fabaceae > Acacia > Acacia melanoxylon. Next base: position 8,361,390 of record JAFJYJ010000011.1, read on the forward strand.
AGAGAACGGTTACATCCACGAGTAATGGAAGATGGTAAGAGGGCATACATGGAGCCAAAGAACTCATACACTATCAAAAGCGGAGAAGAAAAGTTTGTGTGGGTGTCTATATGACATTAAGGTGCCACAAGGATATTCTTCTAATTTGAGAAGGTGTGTTTCAATGGACGATTTGAAGTTAGTGGGAATGAAGTCCCATGATTATCATGTGTTGATGCAACAACTATTACCAATAGCTATTAGAGGCATTATGAAAGATGAAGTGCGAGCCACTATAACAAGATTGAGTATTTTCTTTAATGCTATACGTAACAAAGTGGTTGACATTGAAAAGTTGGATGAATTGGAAAATGAGGGTTATAATATTTTGTCCCAACTAGAGATGCATTTTACGCACCGCTTTTTTGATATCATGGTGCACTTGATAGTGCACTTGGTAAGGAGGTAAGGCTCTGCGGTCCGGTTACCTAAGGTGGATGTACCCTTTCGAGCGATACATGAAGATCTTAAAAGGGTATTCTAAAAATCCTTATCGAGGAAGCCTCAATAGTTGAGAGATATGTAGTTGAAGAGGCTATGGAGTTACGCAAAGATTATCTATCGGGGGCGACGATACAATCTCGCATGACGAATGGATAAGCGAGGGAACTCGAGGCATCAAAGCGAAGAATATGCCTCGTGAAGCCGTGTTGCAAGCACACTTGTACATCTTGAATAATATGGAAGAAGTTCAACCATACATTGATAAACACGAAAGAGTTTGAAGGATATGAATCCAAGGAAGAATGACATGCAGATAGCTAATGAGCAAAAGAAGACATTCATAAAGTGGTTCCAGGAGACGGTATTGCACGAGACCGGTGTGTCAGATACAATCGAGTGGTTAGCCTGGGGGCCTTCTTTTCAGGTCATCACTTGGAGCAGTTATGAAATAAACGGATATTGTTTCTACACAAAAGACCAAGATGACAGAAGTACTGTGCAAAATAGTGGGGTGATGGTTGAAGCTGAATCCATGCACTTTTCGAGTTCGAAAGACAAAAACCCGGTGTTAGTATCAATGGCCTATTATAGAGTTATTGAAGAAATATGGGAGATTAGCTACAGCAAGTTCAAAGTTGCGTTATTGAAATGCAAGTGGGTTAGCAATAATGCTGTTGTAATAGATCCTAAATTTGGATTTGTCTCAATTGATCTTCAAAGACTTGGTCATAGAGATGAGCCATTCATTTTAGCAAGTCAGGCGAAACAAGTGTTTTATGTTACAGACCCTGCAAATAAAAAAATGTCCATTGTACTTCAAAGTAAAAAAAAAAGTATGGTGAAAAATCCTTGAACCTTGACGATACACTCTCTTTCACAACAAATCCACCTGCAACACGTGAAGTAGAATTGGTAGATGATGAAGAATATGCTGCAAGAAAGGATCATTGTGAAGGAATATGGGAAACCATATAAAGTGAGATTTCAACCTCTGACGAGTAATGGTTTAACATGTTCGTTCATTTTAGTAATACGTTTATTATTTAATAACCTATCTAACATTGATTTGTCTTTCTTTGATGAACAGGAATATGTCCACTCGACGAGTCATCGGGTGATAGGGTTGATCAACCCGTTGTCGAAAGGGTAGAGGTAGCACAAACATGGGTGCCCTAATTGCTTGTCGTGACAGTCAAAAAAAGAAGCTGCATGTGGAGTTCGATGCCAATATGAATCCGATTGGTAGAGAGGAAGACAATTTTATTGGCTATCTGGCTCAAAGCAAAGTTCGTATTGTATATTCTAGTTGGAAGATGGTTTCGATAAAACGAAGGAGATGATTTGGGCACAAATTTTGGTATCTCACTTTCGATATATCTCGCATTTGTATCTTTAGTCTTATTACTTGATTTCTTTCATATCTTCTCTTGTACCTTAAAGCAAATATATGATGTCACGACAATAAGGTGATGAACAAGCATTGGATGAGCGAAGTTCGTCTGCGTTGGAAAGATTTTAAGAACAAGCTCACTAAAAAATATATTCGAGGGTCAAAGAGGAACGAGGACCCATGTATGACCTATGATTTCATTTCTCCAGAGGATTGGAGGGAGTTTGTGGTGTCACGGTAGAATCCTGAATTTCTTGTAAAATTTCTGTCATATCTTATCTTTTATTTGAATTTACTTGACAACGTAGGCTCAGTTTTGTTTGTTTTCGTGTCACAAGAAAAAAGTCAAGCCAATAGAGAGAGGCAAGCAAAAAATAAGTATCCGCATTGCATGTCTAGAGGTGGCTATAAAAAGCTTGAACAGAAGATGATAGAAGAAGAATTACAGCGAATGAAGGAAGCTTCCCAATCCGATCCTTCCATTGCTATCCAGTCCTTGAGCCTCCTCCTCGTCACAAAAAATGGAAAGTTGCGAGAATGAAGGGTAACAAATACATAAATGAAGATGTTGTTGAGGTCACTTCAAAGATTGTAAGTAGTTAAATTAGATGTCTTAAATGGCCTCAGTTGTTTCATACTATAAGAGTTTAGTTATTATTTATGAAAAATCTTATGGTACAGGATGCACTTGAGCAGCTGAGCAGCCAAGGTTCTTTCACGCCAAGTACACGGCAAGACATTTTTGTCAACGGCGATTGGGAAGCCAGATTACCTTGATGCTATTCGAGGGGAGACAAGGGGAGTTAGTGTCGCAAAATATTTCAGACGGCGTTCACGTTTGCATGACGAAGACAGCCGTAGTCCACAGTTTGTTGCCAAAGTTCGAGCATCCCTCGTAGCTGAGGTTATGGAACAACTACGGGGTGAAATGAGAGCTATGGTACAAGAGAAGGCAAATACGGAACGTACAGCCCAAGAATCCCCTACCTTCCCTAGCAGCAAAGACAGTTTTCAGCCTGTAGATGTAAATCTTGGCGAACCTTCTCACCCTCCATCAAGCAGACACGGCGAACCTTCTGACACACCACAGGGAGGTCTACCTTGCACTCTATATTTGGATGACTCACACCGGCGTATTGTTGCTGATGGTCTTGTTTACCCAGAACAAACCTCACACCATAACAAGCAAATTCCAGAAGACCAACATCGGGTGACTGTGAAAAGTGTGCGAGAGGGGAAAGAAGAGACAGCCATCCTGATTGATGAGGATGAGGTTACCACACTAGGCGCTGCCATTACATGGTTCATCCTTTGACCGCATCATCTTATTGAGATGGGGACGACACCTCCAATGGTAGGAAATACATTACTAATTGATGATGAGTAGGTTCCGATTGATTTTCATTACTAACCCACTCATAATATGTTTTTTATGTTTTCATAGCATGAACAAGTCAGCGAGCTTATTTCCCTACTTAGCACGGTGCGAGAGTTGTACAAGGACATCAACTTTATCGGCTTGCGAGATGCCTCGGCGTTGTCGGTGTAGAAAAGACATATTCGATAACAATTGACAAGAAAGATTTGACAGAGTTTATGCATATGGATTGTTTAGATATACAGTTTCTTCAACTTGCAATCCTGTAAGTTTTTTAACCCTTTAATTATGTCAATACTCTTTTTTTTTGTTTAATATATTCAATAACATTTATCATTTTATTTCATTTCACAGTGTCTGCCGCGACATATGCGCCAACACAAAGCGAGCGGGTTCGTATGGATACTTATGTCTTGGTTGCACGGCTTCGGCTCACAATAAGTTAACCAGAAGGTCAATTTATGTTGGTTTAACAATGGGCGACGAAGGCAAGTCTTGGTATCTAGCACCAATACATGAAAGGTGCGTACTTTTGTTTTGTCTATATAAGATTTTTGTGAATAAATTGCTTTCTTATCTTAATTTAATATTAATACGTATATGTTGTAGTGGTCATTGGACTCGTGTGTTGTTTGTCCCGTCAAGAACTCCCGTTATTGGTTCGATTCGAGTAGGTGGCAATCCAAACGAGGATATCAAAACCATGTTTGCCGAGTAAGTAAATTTTTGTCTAAATCATCGATTCTTCTTTGACCTGAATGGTTTAACATGTTTGTTAATTTCCATTTTAATGATAGGGGCCTCAAGACGTATAGACGACTTCTTTGGAGCAAAAGAGCAGGTGGACCGAAGTGGTTTTATCCGAAGGTAAGTAGTTTCAATTCAAGTTATTTCATTGACACGGTAGCTTTCGATATGCCTTTATTCGTTTTAACAATTTGCTTTTGATTTATAGTGTCATCAACAGCCAGGGAACACCGAGTGCGGATACTACGTTATGAATTGGATGCAATCCATCGTTACCAGCGGACGTATTCAAGGTTTTCAAAATATACGTAATCTTTTTGTGATCCTCAAATGATGATATTTTTGTTGTTGTACTTGAGTTGTTAATTATTTCCTTCACTTAATTGGTTTATCTTATACCTTGTTTTCCAATTTACGTTTTTGGCTCTGCGGATCCGTACTCGCGGGATGACATCGATTCGGTTCGAGACATGTTAGCTAGACATCTTCTTCAACACATAGCCTAGTTAGTAGTGAGCTTGATTAGTATGTTATTGTGTTAGTGATTCTTTGCTACTGTTGTTCATTTGTATCTGTTTGGTGTTATTGTGGGTATCTGTTCAAAATCTGCAACAATTGTGACCAACTTTCTTGGAACTATGAACCTTCTTGTGTTGCTTGGTTGGTTTTTAAGGCGATGCAAAACTTGGTAGATATCTCATTGTTGCTATCTCATTGTTAGTTTGTGTCTTTTCAAGTTTGGTGTTATTGTGGGTATGTATATTGCGATTCATGTATATATATAGCGTTTATCTTCTTTCTCGGGCAAAATTAAAATATGCAAAGATGTATTTTTTAAAAAAATCAACAAAGGCGTCCCGATTATGTAATCGGGACGCCTTTGTTCAATTTTGGCCTTATTAAGGCGACTCCGAATTGTTAATTCAGACCTGATATAAATTCATGTCGCCTTTGTTAAGGCGACATGAATTTATATCAGGTCGCCTTATTAAGGCGTCCACATCTTATATCAGGTCGCCTTAATAAGGCGATTCGATATAAATTTGTGTCGCTTATTAAGGCGACCTGATTTAAATTCAGGTCGCCTTTATTAAGGCGACCTGAATTTAAAATCAGGTCGCCAAAAACCACAATTTCGACTACCCCTCCGAGACGTCCCTCAGTAAATGGACGTTAATTGGGTCTTATTTAAGTCGTTTTTTAGCATTTTTGTAGTAGTGAGTCTATGACTGATATGATCACAGTGTTGAATTTCATATCTTTTAGCTTGATGCCACTTGCTCAATGGAAAAATAGGAGAGAAACCTTCAATCAGAACAATATGGGATTTTCGATAAAAATACATATATAACTTCACAAAAACAATTAAATATGTCATGTGAACTAGTTTATTCACAGAGCTTGTTCATATATAACTCTCATCAGTACAACTAAAATAATTTATTCATCACATCCCTATTGATCCTTTTGAAGTAACTTCTGGATATATAGATCCTTCCAAAAAAAGAAATTGTCTTTGCTTAGGGATCCATATCTCCTAGAAAACACTTTAAAAAATCAATAAAGTAGGAATCTATAGTCAAAACAATGTGTTGGCAATTTCCTATAATAGGAAATAAACCTTCAATCAGAGCAATAATAAATTTTCCCAAAAAACATAACTTTACAAGAGCAAGTTAATACCACCTTAAATGCTTTATCGCTTCGTGACTTCACCAAGGCACCTCAATCGAATAAGGAGAATAGAACACTAAAGAAATGTGACCTAGCTAGGGCTCACAAATGACGAAGACGCGAGTTAAGGAAAGAGAAACCAACTCGTGCAACAGTCACGAAGACAAGTGTCAAGGTATTCACTAGCATCATGATCGTTGAGAAGTTAGATGAAGGCTTTCTATGGTAAGGTTCGACAGAAAATGACTCTTGACATCCAAAAAAGACATCAGGAGTAGTAGGATATGATGTTAGTGGGCTTCGTTCGAACAAACTAAGTGCAAAGTATGTTCTGTTTCATACATTTAAATAGAAAAGGAAAGGTAGAGTTTTTTTGGGTTGTCGTACCGAAGACTTTAAATAACAATTGTATTAATAAAACTATTATTTATTTGATTATATATTACAGTTCGTTGTTAACAACAGTGAGCTATGTGTATGCATTAATCACTATTTTTAGTTAATAACCATGAGAGATGTTATTACTTTTGTTTTTTTAACTTGTTTGGGCAACTAGTGCCCAAATAATTACCATTTTATATTTTATAAAAACAAAACGAAAAAATATCACCTCTTGGTGACTAGTTGCTTGATAAATGATCTAAAGATCTGCTATGAGTTTAGAAATTTTTGTTTCCTTTAATTTTGATGAATCAAAAGTTCTATAAATTTGTAGCAAACCTCATATCATTACGTTACTCGTTACCAGAGGAGTGGCTTGAATCATATGAGAATATGTCAGGATCATGATTGCCAATCTCATACTCATTAAGAATGAGATTGACCTTCTTGTCCATACTCGACAAATATCCGGTCAGCCTCCTCACAACATCAATGCGTTCTGCATGCTACATCATTGCCTCCACTTGAGGCGGAGGTTGAGGAGCAGGAGTAGGAGCAAGAGGTTGTGGAGGAGGAGAAGGTGGAGGAGAAGGATGACGCTGTGGAATTTCTAGCAAGTCTTCAATATGGCGGCATTTCAACTTTGTGATTGAAAGAATAGAGGAGGACAATGAAAAATAGTACGATAAACATATAGAAATGGGGAGTTTATATAGATTGGAAGTGACGGGTTTAAACCATCATTGCACACGTTGAAAGTTGAAAAGGAGCAGTTGCATACAGTGGTGAGTAATGAAAGGGTACTTGGTTCTCTTGCGTAGATCATCGAATAACGAAGAAGCACAAAATATTATCATCATAAGCATGGGGAAGGGGAAATGTTTCAACCATTTAGTTGACGATTATTTAAGAGAAACCGTTATGTCTTGTTGTTGATATAAAGTTGGAATATAAATTGTTTGTTTGTTCATCTAACACTTCATGACAGTTTTACAGTAAGAACCGACATTCTTGTGAGACAATATATGACGGTTACAAATTACAATTGTTATATATTTGCATGGTATTCTAATAAGTGATAGTTGTTATTTGATAACCGTAATGTATATTACTTTTTTATTTTTCTTTATAATATTGGTGGTTGATTATGCAACCACCATTTTACCCAAAAAAAAAAAGACAAAGTAAATAAATAAACCAAAAATAAAAGTTACGGAGATGTTTTTAGAATCTGATGCATTATCATATTTTTCCTTCTCCAGTAACTTGTCCGCCTTCTCATTCAAAGAGCGAACGAGAAAAGTAAGTTCCTTGAAGCACTGGTTTATGTGTCCTTGCTCTCACAAGTAAACCTAGACCATATAATGGAGCTTATAGGTTGCGTGGACAAGACCTTCAATACTTGTTGGCGGAGGGAGTTCATCTTTTGGATTTTTGCTAGATGATGAATCATAAGTTAGCTAGTGTTTGTGCATGATTTTTTGGAGAATCAAAAGTTAGCTTTGAGAAGTTGAAATGGAAGTAGAGAAGTACTAGAGTTCATTTTTTGGACATTTATATAGAGAGGATTTCATGGCTTATCGAGCCATCATATCTTTTAGTATTAAAGATCATTATATTTTATACATAGTGACAGTTAATTCTTAATAACCGTTAGGAATTTAAAATAGTATTCTAATAAGTGACAGTTTTTATATTTTAACCTTTATGTATTTAACAATTTTTTTTTTTAATTTATTAGTGTCTACAGTTAATTGTGTAATTAACCACAATATTACAGGAAAAAATTGACAACGTAAAAAAATAAACAAAAAAAAGTTGTGGAGATATGAAGGAATTCATACATCATCAAATTCTTCATTTTCCAGTTAATGTGTCGACCTTCTCGTTTAGAAAGAGAACAAAAGAGGTATGTTTTTTAGCCGAATGTGTGTGTCCCTGTAAATATTTGTCCACAGAATTTGTGATGACTGGATATGCGAAACTTGTAATCACAGGTTTCATATATCCAATTATCACGAATTGCATTCACAACCAGCGAGAATATCATGACTATGGAGGAGGAAGAGCTTTGATCCCGGGGTTTAAATATGTGAGAATTAATTAGAGATTTATGAAAAGGTAATTAAAATAAGAGTAGTTGACAAGTAGGGAAGGAACACATAGTTGGAGAAGGAGGCGGTAGTGCCTTTAAGAGCTATTCTTTAAATGGGATATTCATGGTCTATAAATTAATAGTTGAATATTCACAATTCAACAAATTTTAATTCAATTTATATATGAAGTTAACATTTTGTCAGTTTTTAATTAACTTTCACTGGTGTAACTAATTATATATGATCAGGAAAGGAAGGTGTCAAGGGGCCTATGAACATGAACAACCTGCAACAATTTTCACTTTTAACTAGTCAAGCTGCCTCAATTGTACAGAATTACCGGGATACAAATGGATGTGTTAAGGAGGTTAATTCACAAATTAGCCTTGAAAATCTGAAACAAAGAGAATTCTGTGAGGCTCCATAGAACAATTGGATCAAAGTTAACTTAGATTGTGTATTTCAGATGAGCTAGAGCTACGTGAAGCACCACTAAGATTTGTTGTCTATTATTTGATGGAGCATATCTCAAAATGTGAATTTGATACGTGTGTTTTTAATTAGTTTATTAAGTAATTTTGTGTTGTACGAACTACGCAAGAAAAATTTTGTTTGGTAGAGTGTAAATTAAAACCGCTTCTTCTGTTTAGCTATCACAAACCGGTGTTGAATCTCTCTTGGTATAGCTAAAATAATGGCCGTGATAGAAGCTGTTAAATATGCTGGGGAAAATCAAATTGATAAGGCGATCTTTGAACTTGATATAATAAAAGTCTGGTTAAGTGTGTAAATACAAGAGCTTTGACATCTGTTTGAAAAGTAGCTCAAATTAAGGAATTTTTCATGGAATCACAAATCTAAAGAAGCAAATTTAATTTGATTGAAGATAGGGTGGTCAAAGCTTGATTAAGCAAATTCGACTTCCCAGCAAAGAACATAAACAACACCACATACTGAAATGGGACTGGATCGAATAATCCAAATAAAAAATAAAAACAAGATTAAAGATCAAGTTCCTTGCTCAAGTCTGTTTTGTATCTTAATCCATAGCCGAGAGCTCAAAAGGAAGCAAATTAAATATTTCTACAAAGAAACCGACTGACTTTCATGGTGGATCTGTTAATTAATTCCCTCCACGGTAAGAAATATGAACTTGTTTCATAAGAAAACTATAACTAAACATAAATAACTAAATTAATTAGGTTTGATTTATTGGACTCAGGTGAGTATATGTTGGTGGCTTGCCCTTCAACTGCCCCACGTATATCCATCTCAGTCCCAGAGCATTGCTCAAAAGTTTACCCAGAAAATTCTCTAACGCCTCTACCTCCAATTCTTTCCAATTAAATTCACCAACCATGCCTTACACTACTATTCAGAGTTATTCTCATTCTCATTTTTAAGCGTATTGATTCTGATCATATTGTGCAAAAAGGTTTTGGTAGGTAATATTGGTAGATAAATTAACTTGGAAATTAGTACCTACTTAACCAACCAGTCTGCTTAAACGGGAAACACTTCATACCTATATAATGTGATCCAATTCAATGACTTTTCTATGATGAATTGAAATCATATCCCACAAAATTAAAATCTTCGATCTGTTATGGCATTCCAAGGGAGTGTCAGACTCTGGATTTTAGCTTTAGCTCTGCTTAACATCATTCTATTCTCTAAAAACTTCGGTACGCATCCACAAAATGTTCTGTTTGATTAATTTGTTCATGGTTTTATTAATCAGTAATCTTTTCACAGGTATTAATGCCGACGATGACGAGGCCACCGGGGTTGGAGGGTCTGGCGGGGCCGGATTCGGTGGAGCCGGAGGTGGTGGTGGGGCGGGATTTGGTGGTGCTGCTGGAGCTGGTGGTGGCAGTGGTGCTGGATTTGGTGGTGGTCCCGGAGGTGGGGCTGGATTTGGTGGTGGTCCCGGAGGTGGGGCTGGGTTTGGCGGCGGTGCCAGAGGTGGAGTGGCAGATCCTGGCGAAATTGCTTCCGAAGCCTTGCTGTGTTTCAATGATAAATATGTAAGCACGCAAAAGCTATACTACACCGTTGACTTCTTAAAAAAAAAAAAAACAAAGTTAAATAAATTTTTTAAATATATATATATATCTCCTTTTTATACTAAACTAATTTATCAAACTTATAAATTGATATATAACATATTTTATGATTAAGCAACTTATTTAGCTTTATTAATCTCTCTAAAAAAAAGTCAACATAGTCTTATATTAAGGACATACGATCAGATGCGGGAGGTAGTGCGTAATATTTTTGAGTAAAATAATACTCACTCTAGTACTAAATATAAGACAATGTTGAATTTTTTTGGAGAGATTAAAAAAGCTAAATAAGTTACTTAATCATATCATATGTTATGGATCCTTAAATTATACATCACTTTATAAATTAAACAAAATAGTTTAGAAAAGAAATGATAAATATAAACATTTTAAAGTAAGTTAATTAGTTTTTTTAATATTTTTAATTAAGGAAATTAACTATGTCTTATACTTAAAACTGAGGCAATAGTAATGATTTACATTAATGAAGGAGAAATTAATATTAAGGATATCTTGGTTAGTGTAACTAATTCTAGTTAGTTAGTGTAACTACTTTTAGTTAGGAAATATAACAAATTTAGTTGGGCATAGTAGTTTCTTATTTATCTGTACAAAGTGTATATAAGTGGTGATGTACATACTTTCTGAAATTTAATTTAATACAATCTGAAATTCATTGCTCTTCTTACTTTCATATTATCGTATCAGATAATAATTAATGAGTATGAAACAGATATATAATGGGTGTGAAGAACCAAGTAGATTGAACGAGAAAGGATACCTGAAAGTGCCGCCGGAGAAGACAGAAGAGTTCTGCGAAGGACCATGTGCGTCGGAGACAAACTCGGTGCTGAACTGCCTCCACAACATATTTAGTGACTTCTTGTTCGGCAACAAGGCAACCATAAACGACGTCGCCGCTACTATCAAAACAGGATGTGGATATGGCCCTGAAAGAGGTAATCAATTAATATAACACACACGCATATATATAATTAATGGAGTGTGGTCTATCTTTTTTTTGGTCAAGAGAGTGTGGTCTATCAGAGATTAAATAACGATGATCTGTATATATATATATGTGTGTGCAGGAGACTTCAATGTGGCAAAACACATACAGAATTATGAAGGAAGCAGTGGACGAAAGGCCAGCAATGTTCAAATCATATGGGTGCTTGCCTTCATCATAATTGGCCGTCTTGCTTCTCTCGCTTTTCTACTTTAAATTAATGGACGCAACTCATCATTTGTCAATTAATTTGGTGTTTGCTATTATTACTCGTGACTCACTGCTTGAATCTTGAAATATCTACACCACTACTACTTAGCATTCGGGTCAAGGACGGCCATTTTGTCTTGTACCTCCACTTATTTACATGATTATTAGCATATTATTTTATTTGATTGAAAGGGAACTCTGAACTAACCTGCCGACTAAAATTGCTTAATATATTCATAAGATATGAAACCTTTAACAGAAAAAGTTATAGACTAAGTTGCTTACAATCATAAGGAAGTTTACTTTAAAACAAAGAGCCTAATACAACTCTATAATAAAGACTCATCGTCCCACCTCACTTCTGTGTCGTCCACTTTTCCTAAATTGTCAGCATGGAGCTATCAGCTCACGACAACTTCGTAGCACTCATTGTGGGCGTCACCGGATTGACTGGCGTCAGCCTAGCCGAAACATTGAACCGCCCTGATTGTCTCGGCGGCCCTTGGAAAGTTTACGGCGCCGCTCGCCGTCCCCTTCCGCCATGGTTCTCACACTCCCTCCTCCACCATTTCATCTCCTTCGACGTCATGGACACCGCAGACACAAGCGCAAAGCTATCCCCTATCTCCCACGAGATCACCCACGTTTTCTGGGTCCCTCGTCAGCTCCGTGACGATGAACAAACCAACGAAACCATCAACGGAACCATGTTAACCAACGTCCTCAGCTCCTCTCCTTCGTCTCGGCTCAGCCACGTCAGCATCCAAACCGGCACCAAGCACTACATGGGCCCCATTTACGACCCGATCCGTTCTCTCCAACTTGCCTCTCACGACCCGCCCTTCCGCGAATCCATGCTCCGACTCCCGTACCCAAACTTCTACTACGCGCTCGAAGACCTCGTCGCCTCCTACGCGCCGTCCCTCACCTACTCCATTCACCGTGCTTCCATCATCATAGGCGCGTCAACGAGGGGCACGCACAACGCGCTGCTTATGCTGGCGGCTTACGCGGCTGTCTGCCGCCACGAAGGGCTGCCGTTTCGTTACCCCGGGAACAGGTACACGTGGGAGCATTTCTGTGACATGACGGACGCCCGGGTGCTGGCGGAGCAACACGTGTGGGCAGCGGGGACTGCGAAGGGCAAAAACGAAGCGTTTAATTGCACGAACGGTGATGTGTTTACGTGGAAGAAGATGTGGAAGATGCTGAGCGAAGAGTTTAAGGTTGAGTTTGTGGAGTACAAGGAGGAAGATGAGTTTGATATAGTAGAGATGATGAGTAAGAAAGGCCCTGTTTGGGAGGAGATAGTGGAGAAACATGGGGTTTACAAGACGAAGCTGGAGAAGATAGCGAGGTATCTTCCTTTTAGAGTCGTGTCAAGCATGAACAAGAGTAAAGAGTGTGGGTTCTTTGGATTCGCTGATAGTTTCAAGAGCGTCAGGTACTGGATTGCGAGGCTCAGGCACATGAAAATCATCCCTTAAATTTCCATATACGTTCGTGTGCGGATTAATCCATACTTTGTGTTTCTGAAAGTAATTAATCAAAATGTTTCTGAGAGCGAAAATATAATGTTGTTTCAAATTGTACGTGTAATTAGAATTCATCCTGAGGCTGGCCAAGAAAAAATATTATAATATTATATAGAAAATCAGATACCAAACTTATATATGTGTTGCACAAGAAGTTTACTATTACAAATAGTTAAATTTTGAAAACTATTTCATTTTCTATATACTAAAATGAAAAGCATTTGAAAAAATTGGAAAACAAATTCAACATGAATTGCTAAATATGTACATGAGCAAAATTTGACATTGAAAATAGTATTTTAATTACTTTGATCTGACATACTTATGTAAAATAAATGATCTCCCATAAAAATGTTATTAAAATTAAATCTCACATAATCTAAAGAAAGAAATATTGTATTTGAGCATAGAAAACACATTTTGCAAAAAAAAGCCCCGCCGAATGAAAATTAGGGGGCAAAAATTACAGAATAAAACCCAATAGACTATTTCAATATAATCAAAATTGGACCCAAAATTTTAGGAAATTTTGACTTTTAGCCTCATAAATATTTCAATATTTTCATTTTAGTCCTTCCAAATTAGCATAATTTCCAAAAATTTAAGTCCAAATCTGTAATTTTAGGGGGCCACACCCCTAGCTCCCCTAATTCCGCCCGGTTAAGATAACTTTGATCGGATGGGCAAAAAAAAACACTTTGAACAAGAGAAAGTGTTCCAATTTCTAGAATGTTTTTAATTTTTTAAATAGCCGTAATTTTCTATTGTAAGAATATGTATCACATTTCAAAAGGCCCAATATATTTAGATTTTTCTGTTTGGATTAATTATTTTATTTTATTTTATTTGTTAATGGACTTGTTCTGAAGTCCAAAATCCTTCCAAATCTATTTTCTCTTCATTTCTATTAGCTACTTTCTCTTATATGTACTCTCCTTTGATTGCAGGATTTATTTAACACCAAATCATTATATAAATATATAACCCCCCACTATCACATAAAATAAAAGGAGTTTTAGAGGAAAGATGCTTCTTTCGCAATGGTTTGATGGATTAGTTGAGAGCATTTTAAATTCTACTGATTTATTTTGTGGACCATGCTCTAAAGACAGTAATTCCAATCTGATGAGGCTTGACATGATGACACGGAACCGGATTGTCTCAGCGGCCTATCCCTCAGTATCCCTCAGAAGCGCCTCTCACACCATTGATTTTCCATCATCAAATCCTGACTGTCCATATTAATACTTTAAAATAAATTTAGAGCCCTAAAAAATTATTTTAAGATCTTGAAAAAATTATTTTTAGTACCAATCAGTACCCTAAAATATTTTTTCAAGATCCTAAAATTATTTTTCAACAATTTTAAAATTATTTTAGGATCTTGAAAAAATATTTCAAGGAAACTGGTACTAAAAAAATATTTCATGATCTTGAAAAATTATTTTAGGATCATGAAAAAATATTTTAGGATTTTGAAAAAATATTTTAGGTTACTGATGGGTACTAAAAATATACTTTAGAATATTTTTTCAAGATGCTAAAATAATTTTCTAGGGCTCTGAACTTGTTTTGAGGCATTAATATGGACAGTCAGGATTTGAAGATGGTAGATCAACGGTGTGGGAGGCGATTCTGAGGGATACTGAGAGGCCAGGCTACTGAGACAATCCGCTTCCATGATGACACACACATATATATATATATTCAATTAAGTTTCAGTATCATGATCCTAATATTATCATATTCAACACGAATCATGAATCTCGAATGACTAAAACCCATAATTTAAAATTTAAAGAGATGATAAGATGAATAGGACAAATTTTAGAGAAATAGGATAGTACTACCTCCGGTCTTAATTATAAGAGCTAAATAAGTTACTTAATCATTTCATATGTTGTGTTTTTTTAGATTATATATTAGTTTATTGGTCAAACTATTTAGTTTGAAGAAAAAAATAAAAATATTCTAAATAGCCTCCTTAATATCTCCAAAAAAGTCAACTAACTCTTATAATTAGGACCGGAGGGAGTATTTGTTAAGATATTTTCGTGTTGAGATATTATATATCCTATGTTGATATTATTATTTGATTAGATTTATTAAAATTAGATTATATTCTAGGATTAACTTAGGTTTGCCTATATTAAGGCTCTTCCTCTTTGTACTAAGGATTAAACATTAATGATTCAATAATATTGCAAAGGCTATTGTTTCCTTCCCATTTCAATCCTTCAAATTCTAACGGTATTAACCCTTGATTGAATGTATCAAGAACCTAGACTCGTGAATGAGTTTGGTTTTTTTGGTTTCGTAGCAGAAACTACTTTCAAGATCGACTTGCCTAGCTAATTGGCAAGATTCCAGATCAGTTGACAGCGCTCTCATAATATTAAATTATGGCTCAGCTCTGACAGCTAATAAGCATACAAATACTCGATCAAATACTGTGATTGGCGTCATGGACGGTCATTTTGTCTTCTTGGCACATTATAATTAGCATTTTAATAAAGATTAAGTAGTAAATTTATCCCAAAAGTACACGCCCAGAAGTAATTTTGTCATATAATTTTTTTTTTTGTCTCAATTTAGTCCCTAAAGTTTAAAAACGTAGCAATTTTGCCCTTTTTTTCCGTATTAAAAAAAAACTAATATTGATTGTTAAAAAAGTGATATTGAACTTAACTTTTTAACGAAAAATGGCGAAATAGCTATGTTTTTATACTTCTGGGGCTACACTGAGCAAAAAAAAAAAAAAAGGCAAAATTGCTTCTAGGCGTGAACTTCCAAGAGAAATTTGCTACTTAACTCTTTTAATAACTCCATCGGCTCCTTAATTAGTACAGGAGTTACAAATTTAATTTATGGATATTAAACAAATTAGGTGAGTTATTTATTTTATAACAAACTAACCGTCCAATCCGCACGTGAGAGGCTGAATATTTATTAATATGTTATTATGTAAAAGCTCATTTAGATTTAAAATAATTTTGAGTCTGTCATTTTTTTATGTACCCCTGCTTGCTATTTTATTTTTGGGTTTAAATTTCTCATATTGCATGAAGAAAAGAAGATTTCTACACACATGAAAAGGTGGGACTCACACATATATATATATATATATAATGCTAATTATATATATATGTAGGTCCCACTATTTGTGTGTACACATACGTGAGAATACATTTCTCCTACAACATGAGAAGTGTTTTCCCCTTTATTTTTATATACTTTTATAATCAAAACTCCTGCAAAGCATGTTGGTGCCAACGGTAAAGTAACTGATTAAGGCTTAGTTAAAGCTAGCATTGTTAATTTTACCATAATAAAAAATACTTCCTCTGATCCTAATTATAAGAGTATTTTTATAGTGTAATTTACATTACAAAAATAATCTTATAATTAGAACCTAACATTTGGGTCAAAGACGGCCATTTTGTCTTCCACCTTTACTTATTCACATGGTTATTAGCATATTAATTATTTTATTTAATTGAGGGGGAACTGTGAACTAACATGCCCGCTAATTGCTTACAATCACAAGGAAGTTTACTTTAAAACAAAGAGCTTAATACAACTCCAAATTAAAAGACCCATCATCACCCAACTCCTTTCTGTGTCGTCCACTTTTCCTAAATTTTCAGCATGGAGCTATCAGCTCACAACAACTTCGTAGCACTCATTGTGGGCGTAACCGGATTGACTGGCGTCAGCCTGGCCGAAACCTTGAGCCGCCCTGATTGTCTCGGCGGCCCTTGGAAAGTTTACGGCGCCGCTCGCCGTCGCCTTCCGCCATGGTTCCCACCCTCCCTCCTCCACCATTTCATTACCTTGGACGCGCTCGACAACGAAGATGCACGCGCCAAGCTCTCGCCGATAGCCCACGAGATCACCCATGTCTTCTGGGTCACTTTCCAGATCCGAGACGACGAAGAAACCAACGTCGCCATGAACGGAGCCATGTTAACCAACGTGCTCAACGTCCTCAGGTCTGCTCCTTCGTCTCGGCTCAGCCACGTCAGCATCCAAACCGGCACCAAACACTACATGGGCCCCATTTACGACCCGGTCCGTTCTCACCAACTCGCCTCTCACGACCCGCCCTTCCACGAGACCATGCCCCGACTCCCTTACCCGAATTTCTACTACGCGCTCGAAGACCTCGTCGCCTCCTACGCGCCGTCCCTCACATACTCTGTTCATCGTTCCTCCATCATTATAGGCGCGTCAACGAGGAGTGCCCACAACGGGCTGCTTATGCTGGCGGCTTACGCGGCGGTCTGTCGTCACGAAGGGCTGTCGTTTCGGTACCCGGGGACGAGGTACACGTGGGAGCATTTCTGCGACATGACGGACGCCGGGGTGCTGGCGGAGCAACACGTGTGGGCCGCGGTGACGGCGAAGGCAAAAAAGGAAGCGTTCAATTGCACGAACGGCGATTTCTTTACGTGGAAGAAGATGTGGAAAGTGCTTAGCGAGGAGTTTAAGGTTGAGTTTGTGGAGTATACGGAAGAGGATGAGTTTGATATAGTAGAGATGATGAGTAAGAAAGGACCTGTTTGGGAGGAGATAGTGGAGAAACATGGGCTTTATAAGACAAAACTGGAGGAAATAGCTTGCTATCCGCCGTTTAAAGTGGTGTCGAGTTTCAAGTTTCAGCACGTGTCAAGCATGAACAAGAGTAAAGAGTATGGGTTCTTCGGATTTGCTGATAGTGTCAAGAGCGTCAGGTTCTGGATCGCAAGGCTCAGGCACATGAAATTCATCCCTTAAATTTCCATATACGTTCGTGCGCGGATCAATCCATACTTTGTGTTTCTGAAAGTAATGAATGAATGTTTCTGAGAGCGAAAATATAATGTTGTTGTTTCAAATTATACATAATGTTTTAGCTTAATCTCGGCTGGTAATCTAGAGATGCTGATTTTGATCACCATGACAAGTAGAAGACTGATAAGAAAGAATCAAATTATGGTATGTTGGAGTTGCTGCTGCCTGCTGATTATCGGAAATTAGTTTATCATCAACACGTACTGTTTTAATTAGTTTCTATTATGTATAAAAGATATTATAATTTTAGTAAAACTCATTGGGGGTCATGTATATTCTTAGAATAATATAATTACCAGCAAATGATTTGTGCCTTTCGGTAGGCCATTGCCCATTGCCCTGTGAAGTGTCTTGCCTCCCAACCAAAATCAAAGGAGCAAATAATCAGGCATAGCACTGAATCTTTTGTAATTAGAATTTATCCTCTCATAGTACTGAATCTTTTGTAATTAGAATTTATCCTCTCATAGTACTGATGATCAAATCACATGGGTGAGGCTGGCCAAGAAAAAGAATATTATAATATTATATAGAAAATACCAAAAAACACTACTTACATATATATGTGTTGCACAAGATGTTAGTACGGTTAAAAATAGTTAAATTTTGAAAACTATTTCATTTTCTATATATTAAAATGAAAAGTATTTGAAAAAAATTGGAAAACAAATTCAACATGAATTGCTAAATATGGATATGAGCATAATTTGAATTCAAAATTGTATTTTAATTACTTTGATCTGCCCTAAAATTGTTATTAAAATTAAATCTCACATCATGTAAAGAAAGAAATATTATGTACAAGCATAGAAAACAAACATTGCACAAGAGAAAGTGTTCCAATTTCTAGAATAAATTTATTTAACTACATCTTAATTTTTTAAATAGCTGTAATTTTCTAATGTTAAAGACAGTAATTCAACTCTGAGGCTTGACATGACCCACACACGTATATCCAATTAAGTTTCAGTGTTATGATGCTGATATTAACATATTCAACACGAGCCTATGATAGGTGAGAGTCAACTAATCCAATTTAACTGATATCATTAATTAAAGGGGCTAATACAATTTTTTGATCCCTTAAAAAATTAGAATTCTCCAAGTTTTTATTAAATTATATAAACTAATATTTTAAACGGAATGAGGACCAAAACTCATTATTTAAAACTTAAAGAATTGATGAAACAAAATTAGGACAAATTAGAGAAAACAAAGATAGTTTTTGTTAAGATATTATAATATCTAATATTGATATATAAGATATTCTCGTGTTGAGATATTATATATATTATACTGTGTTAATATTATTGTTTGATTAGATATTTTATGGTTAGTCTTAATTTAAGTCCTTTGTACTAAGGATTAAACAGGGTCCAGCTACTATCCTCTTCTACTCCCGTCCTCTTCCTCATCTAGGTCATCAGATGAAAATCTGGACGGCTTAGATTTTTTTTAATAATTAAATTGTTATCGCATACGGTATCTTATACCGCATACGGTAAATTATTAAAAAAAATCTGAGCCATCCAGATCTCCATCCGACAGCTCAAATGAGGAAGATGATGGGAGTGGAAGACGATACTAGCCGAACCCGATTAAACATTAAGGATTCAATGGTATTTTCAAGGCTCATGTTTCCTCTATATTCCAATCGTTCAAATTCTAACACGGTATTAGAGTTAACGGTGAAAAAGAAGAAAAAGAAAAAGAACAAGAAGAATGGATAAAGTACACTCCTTTTCAACCGTAACAGTAGATATACTATTTAGGTGACAAACTCGAAAAGAAGGCTAGTGGCAGATTTGGATTGGGTATCTCTCATCATATTTTTCTTATTATCCATCATAATCTCTAAATCACATCCGTCCAATCAACACAGTACTATTTTAACTTTTCTCTCATTTTCCCAATCAATGACCCAAATGGAGCCAAGAAGAGAAAATGAGAAGAAGGATAAGGAGAGTATCTCCTTCTCACAGATTTATCATCTAGTTCTTGTACCTCCTTGAGTGTTGAGATGATCTTAAGTTTGAAATAGGTGTTAAGATATTATTATACTCTCTCTTATTGTTATCATATGAGACCAATTAATAAGTGTATTTAGTCATTTTTAAAAGGCACTTGCATGTTTTCAAAGAGAATTAATTGTTTTTTTCCTCATGTATACCCATAATTAATAAGGGTGGTGAAAAGACCCTTTCTTACTAAACAACAATTATCCATAATGTTTTCTTAAAATCGGATTAACAGGTAATTATGGAAAGCCCTTTTTCTTTTCAATACACACACCTCGGGGTCCACGGTACAAATTTTGCTCACTAACCCACTACAAGAAATCAATAACTCTGGGCACAATTATCGAACAAGAGATTTTATAGCCCATGAGTCTTACAACACTATCTCCACAATAAAAGGTCTACACAAAACAATTTTAGCAAAAGATATGATTGTGGATCCACTATAATATTATAGTGTACAAAATAAGGCCTCCAGAAAGTCAACAGTTATCCAAAAATAGTTAATGTAGTATTTCAAAAATATGAGGGCCCTAGAATGGCAATATAAAAATCAATACAACACTAATACCAAAAATATGCCTATAAATTCCACGACTTCTATGCTTCTAGCTGCTTCCTTTGTCCTCTAGTAATGTTAGAGGTCTCATCTGAAAAAAAAAAATTAATAATGATGGGATGAAACATAAAGTCCTCTTAACAGAAATTAATTTGTCAAACATGCTGGAAAGGATTGCAAGTCGGAAGTTATGTTTACTAACATAATTAAAATATCAATAATAATTAAAAATTACATAATAATTAACAATATTTAAAATCATCTCCACTCATCCATCCTGCTCCTCCTTATATCTTCTGGACGTGGTACAACCTATCAGTGTTAATATACCCGGTTAAGGTTAGCTAGTCACTTCAAGAATAATGTCCTCTCTTATGTCACCACCGATATATCGTCACAGGGAGGTGTCCGTCCAAAACACTCAACTCAAATTTCGGGCCAAGAATGACAGAGCCAATAGGCACAATTTCACCCTCAATCTCTTCCACACAACCCAACATATCCCACAACAGAAGAAATAATATAATAATAAATTTTTCAACAACAATTTATTAAATTATTATTCCATATACATCATCTCACAACAAACATTATAACCATCACAACAATAATAACCCCTAATAATAATATTAACTTAAATACAAAGATTGGAAAATACACTGCTTCACTGAAATAATTTCATATTCAAACATACACATAATTTTTCAAAACACATACAAGTAGTATATATAGAAGTAAGACTTAGAAGAAAAAAAACACCGTATGACCCAAAACAAGCATATAAAATAAATTAACCGCCTATTCTCAATTCCAAGCTTAACCTTAGCTTGAGGAGTACCACCCGCACCGTTACCGGTCACAAGAAGGCTCTACATTATCACAATTATAACTTATAATTTCCTATAACTTAAAATAAAAATTACAATAATAATATATTATTACCACAAAAACTAAAAAGGACGTTTTAGTTCCAAAATTTCAGAAATTATAGTTTTGCCCCCAAAAATCCAGAAATTAAAGTTTTGCCCCCAAAATTTCAGAAATTACAGTTTATCCATTCATATATAAAAACTAAATTGATTAAATTCCAACAATATCTCCTTATCCCAAATAAATTATTTTCATAACATTCAATCAGTAAAAATATTTTATAGGACATAAATCTTAAACCTCTTAAATAGAAAAATTCGTTTTAAATTTCTAAAACAACCAAACAATAAATTTAAACCGATTAAAATTTACTGTTAATCATCTACTACATATATATAGTCTTCTATTGTCAAAACTCAAAACTTTCGTAAAATCTTAACTCCAAAATTTTCACTAACCAATACAGTAATACCTCCATTAGAAAGAGAAAAATATATAGAATAACTTTCATGAAGAAACTTTATTGAAAAGAAGCTAGTTTAGCTACCTAAATAATCTTATAGGATAAATGACATACCTTAAAATGACCACCACCTCTTCTCTATTTCTTTCCTTCTTTCCTCACACTCTCCTGTCCTCTTCCTCAGCTGGACCGTGGGTGTGTGTGTAAGTGTTTTGGGGGGAGGGATGTTTAAATAAAAGGGGAGGGAAATGGTTGTTAGTAGTGGTTTAACCAAACCCCAAAAACCATTCCCTTAGGGCTAGTATGGTTTGAGGGAAGGGGAGGGGAGGTCTTTTACCTCCTCTTTACCAAAAACCCCATGTAAACTTTTCAATATTTCAAAAATATATTCTCAATAAAAAAAGAATATTCCCTTCATTAATGGCAATTTGGTCAATTCCCTACTTTCCACTCATTTCCCTCTCACTCCCTCCCCTCAAACCAAACACGCCCTTAAGCAAAGTAAGGATGAGGGCAGACTTACCCCCATCTGACACGCCGGACCCTTATATATATTTTTTATATTTTTTTTGCTTCAACTATTACAAAATAAACACACTCATCGTATATAATTCTTTCATAATTTTAATTAAATTCTAAAAGTAAAAATTAGGATGTTACAGGTAGTGGGTGAGAATAATAATTAATATAATATTAGAGTTTAGTACAATTAGTGAGGGTAATATTGAAAATTACTTAAATTTTATGACAACTTTATTGACTTTAAATGTTTTTATCGGTTTGTGAAAATTGTTAGTTGATGCCTTATAATAAGGATCAGAGGGAGTACTCCATCTGGTCCTTATTATAAGGAACCAACTAACAATTGTATTTGATCATTTTTATAAGTCACTTACTTATTTCCAAAGCGCATTAATTAATTTTTCTATGTATGCCCATAATTAATTAATAAGGGTAATGGGTGAAAGTAATAATTAATAAAATATTAGAGTTTAGTGCAATTAGTAGAGGTAATATTAGAAGTTACTTAAATTGTAGTATAATTTTATTGATTTTAACATTTTTATTGGTTTATAAGAATTATTATTTTTGCCTTATAATAAGGACCAAAGAGAATATCTTATATTAATATTTGATATATTCGTGTTGAGATATTATATATCCTATGTTAATATTATTATTTGATTAGATTTACTTAGATTAGATTTTATAATTAGTTTAGATTTATCTATATAAAGGTTTTTATTCAATTGTTTGTACTAAAAATTGAATATTAATGATTCAATAATATTGTAAAGGCTCTTGTTGCTTTATATATTATAATCCTTAAAATTCGAACGGTATGAACCCTTGATTGAATGTATCAAGAACCTAGACTCGTGAATGAGTTTGATTTTTTTGGTTTCGTAGTAGAAAATATTTTCAAGACTTGCCTAACTGGCTCGATTCTAGATTAGTTGAAAGTAAAATTGTGAAACTTAGGAGTTTAAGTAAACTTGTGACAGTGAGGTAAAGTTGTATCGTGAACTCAAATAGTAAAGTCGTAAGAGTTTACTTTTACAATTAAATAGATATTATTAGTGTAAATTGAATAATTAAAATATAATAAGGGTTTATCGTTTATTACGCCACTCGACATAAGGTTATGTCAGTACCCTAAAACCACGTCGTTTTGGGAGTTAGGGGAATTAATGAATGATGTTTTTGTATTTTTATTTTTATATTTATTATATCAAAAGATCTTCATTAATTTCCTAACCCCAAAACGACGTATACATAACCTTATGTCAGTGATATGACAAACGATAAATCCATATAATAAATAATAACAATTTGATTTAAATATTTCTTTAAATCTAAATAATTGAAATTAAATCCATCAACATTCATAATTTATCATATTTAATAAAGAAATTTCTATAAAATTTATATTTAAAGTCGCTAAGCATGATCAAATCGAAGAATTTAACACAAGTTTAAGGATGAATTAACATGGTTTTGTAAATTGGAAACGTAAAAACGTTAAACTCGATATATAAACTCGCTTAATTTAACCGAAGTTTACAACGATCACAAATTTATCATTGACTCGTCTCTAAGCAAAAAATGAAAAACATAAAAATGTTAAATTTAGAGAATCAATTCATGTGTTTGACAATAATTGCCAAAGATCTAGTATTATTAAATTATTGCTCAGCTAATAAGCATACAAATCGTCAAATACGGTCATTTGCGTCATGGACGGTCATTTTGTCTTCTTGGCACATTATAATTAGCTTATTAATAACTCCATCGGCTCCTTAATTAATACAATAGTTACAAAATTAATTTATGGATATTAAATAAACTAGTTGAGTTAATTATTTTATACTACCTCCCAGGTCACAATTATAAGGCGCAGTTGACTTTTTTGGAGAGATTAAGGAAGATTTTGTTATAAATAAGTTCTTAATCATTTCATATGTTATGTTTTCTTAGATTATATATTAGTTCATTAGTTAAACTATTTAGTTTGAAGAAAAAAATAAAAATAAAAATACTCTAAGCTAATTTAATTAACTTTTTATATTTGTCTAAAAAAATCAACTAAATCTTATAATTAGGACTGAAGGGAGTAATAAACTAGATCAGATCCGCGCACTGGTGAGATGCAGAATATTTATTAATGTGTTTTTATGAAAAATCTCACTTAGATTTAAAATAATTTTGAGCTTACCATTTTGTTTATTTGTCAGTGCTCCACTTTTACAAACTTTTATAATGTAATCTCCCGACTTGACAGGTCATGTTGGGGCCAACTGTAAAGTGACAAAGGCTTTGTTAAAGCTGCCGTTGTTAAATTTACCAGAAGTCAAAGATATTTAACATCCGAGTGAAGGACGACCATTTTGTCTTCTACTGGTACCTCCACTTATTCACATTATTATTACCATATTATTGTATTAATAAAATTAGTTAAGTTAATTATTATTTTTTGGCATATGTGTATTTTTTTTTTAATTGAGTATGCGTTATAATCAATTAGATACTTTCAAAAAAAAAATTATGAATTTGGGAGGAAAAAATATTACAATATCACAACATATTCTAATATCAACCACTCTACATAGAATATTGAGAGAGAGAAAACATGGTTGGACATTTCTAGTATAAAAAACATTGAAGACTGGGATAATGAGGGGGTAGAATACTATTTAGTGGCACATTCAATATCATGATTTTCAATACTCTCTCATACTAGATCGTAATCTTGATTCTGTTCTGATGCACAGGAACCCCATGTAGAGACAAGTGCAGAGCATACTTGGCATCTAAGGAGCAGATAATAATAACATACTAAGAACTAGGGCTTTCAGAAGCAATGAGAGAACTTAGAAAGAAGTCATAGGATAAAACACACTAGGATTTTTTTATTGATTCTCTGATCCGGTTACAACTGAACACAAGGTCTGCTTATATAGAGAAGCAGAGCCATATCAGGACAAACCGAAAGATAAAACACACTAGCAAAAGTAGTGGATAAAAATAAAAGGCAACAGATAGCAGTACACACTAGTACATACACCACTTAAAGAAAACACATCACGCCTGTAAAGTAGTGGACACGTATTTTACATATAAAACACATGACTTAAAACTGGAAACTGGCTGGGAACTGGCTACCGACACTGATTATGGGGACCACCCCTTGTAAATGGGCTCGTGACTAGGAGAGAGATTGTTATTATCACTGTTACTGTCATAGAATTGGAGGTAACTGAGCGGGTCTGAAAGAAACAAACGAGTCCACATTAGGTGTTTAGAATTAGGTGCTTATTAGGTGCTAATACCTCTAATTAGATGTATTAGCATATATATATATATATATATATATATGTTGTATTTATTTAGATTTAAATTATTTCTTTTCGAGATGTTTTTTTACACTAAAGATCTCAAATTAATTAATTTCAAGTTCTCGCATTTGTCTCGTAATACGGTATTATGAAAATTAATTAATTTGAGATAATGGGTGCAAAAAATATCTCATAAAGCATATATAATTTAAACCTAAATAAATAAATATATTAAAAAAAATATGTTAATACTTAATAAGCACCTAACTCCAAACATTATAAGTAGGGTAAAGGAAAGACCAAAGACCACGAAGTTTTTTGAGCAAAAGTAGACGTGAAGTTACATTTTTGGCCAGCAAGACCATGGGCCATAATTAGTTAAATCGTCACCTTAGATGGAATCTTGACGCGATTAATCGACAAAGATGATTTGGATCTTGACGTGGAATAAAAAAATAAAAAACTAGAAAAAAATCAGGAAATAATTGAAATAATTAGGAAAAAATAAAATAAAAATCGAAAAAAATTCAAATAATTAAAAAAAAAATCTAAATAAATACTATTTGAATTTGTACAACCTCACCTACTCCGTTCACCGTTCCTCCATCATAATAGGCGCATCAACGAGGAGTGCCCACAACGCGCTGCTTATGCTGGCGGCTTACGCGGCGATCTGTCATCACGAAGGGCTGCCGTTTCGGTATCCGGGGATCAGGTACACATGGGAGCATTTCTGCGACATGACGGACGCCGGAGTGCTGGCGGAGCAACACGTGTGGGCCGCGGTGACGGCGAAGGCAAAAAACAAAGCGTTTAATTGCACGAACGGCGATTTCTTTACGTGGAAGAAAATGTGGAAGGTGTTGAGCGATGAGTTTAAGGTTGAGTTTGTGGATTACAAGGAGGAAGATGAGTTTGATATAGTAGAGATGATGAGTAAGAAAGGCCTTGTTTGGGAGGAGATAGTGGAGAAACATGGGCTTTATAAGACAAAACTGGAGGAGATAGCTTGCTATCCGCCGTTTAAAGTGGTGGCGAATTTCAAGTTTCAGCACGTGTCAAGCATGAACAAGAATAAAGAGTATGGGTTCTTCAGATTCGCTGATAGTTTCAAGAGCGTCAGGTTCTGGATCGCAAGGCTCAGGCACATGAAAATCATCCCTTAAATTTCCATATATGTTAATTAATTATAGGCTAAAGTATAC
The DNA here is from genome assembly GCA_019022615.1 of Acacia melanoxylon. Classification (NCBI taxonomy): domain Eukaryota; kingdom Viridiplantae; phylum Streptophyta; class Magnoliopsida; order Fabales; family Fabaceae; genus Acacia; species Acacia melanoxylon. Next base: position 8,388,143 of record JAFJYJ010000011.1, read on the forward strand.
TTTTAGTCCTTAAGTTTTTTATAAGGTATATTTTTGTCCCTTAACTTCATAAAGTATACTTTTAGTCCTAAAATTCTAATATTGTTAGTGTTTTTAATGAGAAAATCCGACATATGAACTCAAATGATTTAATAACAAGATTTTGTTAACTCTCATAGATGTTTTGATGATAACTAGATTTATCCAAGAAGCAGAAAAATAAAGAAATGGGAAAATCACATTACTTTCAGCTGTTTATGTTTGCTGTCACAAAAACTCGAGGCAATTCTGCAGTCTCGAGTTAAACCATTTGAAAATTCATTTAGAGATTGAAAATTAACTCGAGCCTCAGAGATTGTACCTCGAGTTGTTTACCCCGAGGTAAGGAAATCTCTACCTCTAGTTAACCTTTGAAAATGAAGTTGAAAGAATTCAATTACCCTCTAGTCAAGTATAGATGTACCTCGAGTTTAGTAACTCGAGGCAAGAAACTTGTAGCCTCGAGTCGGATGACTCGAGTCAAAGAATGATCTACCTCGAGTTAGACTACGTTGAATCAATATCCATCCCAAGAGATTTAACTCGAGCCTCCTTAATTATTGACTCGAGGTTTCCATGAACCTCGAGTCCGGTAAAATATTGATATATTTTGGTTGTGTGATTTAACTCAAGGCTGCAATAATGGTACCTCGAGTTAGGTAACTCGAGTTAATAAAGGATGAACCTCGAGTTTATATCTCATATGGAAAACTCAGTTTGAATATTTCCAATTGATTAACTCGAGTGAGCTAGAACTTTGCCTCGAGGCAATCCAGTCTCTGTTATTTTAAATATTCATTACGAGATAGTGATTTCGTGGATTATCATCGTATTCTTCATATCATCCTTTGTAACTATCCTTAATCTACCTTGACCAGTTTGCTAAGTAAGTTTCAGATGATTAGAACAAACATTAACTCAAATTTTGAGTAAAGCAAACCAACTGTGAGAAGCATTTAATGCGAGCCAGACACAAAGCATGAAAGAGGGATATGGATATCTGAGCCTCTGGAAAGTAATTCAAAAGTTTCCAAATAATATTCCTCTCATGTCTCAACGGGCAAAAGGAATAAGGAATGTCAACGGAGCAGATTCACCCACCTCCGAACACTACGAAGAAACAGAGCAACGGATATATTTATGACTCACAACGGCTATCTTAATGAGTCCCAATGGATGATTCCCAAATCTACTCCAACGGTCATTAATGGAATCATCTATAAATAGGAGGAGCATTGAATTCGGAAACCTAACCGAATTCATTCGTTGTTTCAACTACCACATTAATATCTTCGGATATCTTGTTCTTCAGTGTTCATTTATTCTACTTGTAAGGAGTCTTAAACACTTATTCATTTTATTCTGATTGTTAGACTTAAGGTTGAGGAACCTTAAGTGAGGGTGTATTAATTACAACTTGTAAGGGGGAGTGGAGTCAGATAGATCATCCTTCGTTTACAGAGTGTGTAATTATATTTGAAAGATAGTGAAATCCCAGGTGTTCTGGGGACTGGACGTAGGTCAGTGGATTTAGACCGAACCAGTATAAATTGCCTTGTGTACATTTACATTTCTTGTGTCTTTCATGTGCTGTTACACTGTGCGAATTTCAAAAGAGTTTTTGAAATCATCTATTCACCCCCCCTCTAGGTGATATTCCACCTTCAGCATTTAATTACACAAATTTTATATATTTTTCAATTTACCCATATTTTAAATTTAAGCCTAATAGCATTTAATTGCACAGTCATCACTTAAATTTACACCGTTATCACTTGAGTTTGCATTTTCCGTTAGCAAAATTAGCGGTGTTAGAATTATAGGACTAAAAGTATACTTTATAAAGTTAAGGGACCAAAAGTATACCTTATATAAACTTAAAGGACTAAAAGTATACTTTAGTCTTAATTATATTGTATTATATTCCTGCGAGGGAGTTTGTGTTTCTGCAAATAATGAGAGTATGATTAATGTTTTCATGTCATGTTATTGGGTATGTGTGATATGGCTTTTGGAGAGTCCAATCGGAATTATGTATTATTTGAATCGGATTTATAAAAAAATACATGTTTAGTTAAAAAGTTGTTCTAATCAGACTTATAGACCAAAAGTAACTTATTTAAAAAATTATTTTGGGGAGCTTTTGTTCCAACCTGATTTATAGAATCATAAGGTATTTTTTTAGTATCATTCACAATTATAAAGAGTATATTTTTAATATCATTCAGGATCATAAAAAATACCTTAAGGTAGTGACTCGTACTAAAATTAATTTTTTTCAAGATCTTAAAATAATTTTGCAAGATCATGAAGTATTTTTTAATACCGTTCAATATATTTTTAGTACCATTCAAGTATCCTAAAAAAATTTTAGGATAGTGACTAGTAGTAAAAAAAAAAATCAAGATCATAAAATAATTTTTTAAGATTATAAAGTATTTTTTCAGTACCGTTCAATATATTTTTCGTACCATTAAGTATCCTAACGTAAAAGATATTTTAGCAGATCGACCGGGTACTAAAAATAATTTTTTTCAAAATCCTAAAATAATTTTTTAAGATCGTGAAGTATTTTGTTTATATCATTCAATATCTTGAAGTATATTTTTAATTAGTACCTCAAAAAAAATTCAGATTGATTTTAAGTTTAAATATCAAAACTTATGTTATTGCCAACCAAAACATAAATCACATTTGATAATCTTACTTTTTTTCCAATCTTACTTTTTCATAAGTTAGATAACTGTAACTTATTTTTCCCATCAATATCTCAAACAAACCCATTGTTTCAAATAAAGAATAAAAACAGAATCTTTGAGCTTGAAAAGCAGAAGAAATCAGCTGATGATGAGAAACAGGCCAGCACGTGACTTTTGAGTTTTGCAGGGCCCTAAAGATGATGATATCTAAGCACCCAGAAATCAAATGGATGACACGTACATATGTCTTTCATCTGCCTATTGACCAGAGAAACAAGTTCGATAGAAATAGAACATTGATATAGAAACTTTGAAGATAGTAAGTTATGAATATATATGAGGACAGAACTAAGAAAACAAATGGGGCCAAAATTTAAATCTAATTATAATGAACTCTAGTCAATATTATTAAGATAATTAATAAAGTAAAAGAATAGGAATCAACGATGAAATATTATGAGATTTTAATTAATAAATTTTGTAAAATAGTATCCAAATAGCAAGCTAAGTATCAACGTACATGATTCTAAATTTTGTTTAGTCATATGTGAGTTTGAATGAATGAAAGGTAGGTCATGAGCCTCATATAAGGTTTTTTCATTCTGATTAATTGTGTGGTCAATCTTTTCTGCCTTGGATGTGAAGCAGAACATGCTATTATATACTCTTATGCTTGACAAGAGGGTATTCAGTAGTAGGACACCTCTTAATTAATCTTCTCATTATACCATAACAGTATGCCACAATATTGGCACTCATAATTAAATAGGATGGATTGCCTTCGTTCGGATACCTACCCTCAGAAATGTCTACAGTGCTCCAAGGTGCATCTTCCATTATGATGTTGTTGTCATCACAATTATCTTGAGTTCCATCTTCATGTGGCAATTCAAAAGATATCGTAAAATTGAAAAGCGACAAACAATCTAATGTTGCTCATTTACCTTCTTCGTGGGTTGATGATTGCGCCTCTAAGTTTGAAATTGGTATCGTTGTTGAGCCACCAATATTGCTGTTCCAAGTGCCATTGGCCTCACAGTGATGTTGTACATGTTGCATGTCAGATTGGCTAGTCATATTTGTTGAGGATCCTAGTCTCTTATTATCTCCCTTGAAGGTGTTGATTGGGTGATATATTGCCAACAATGTGATTGTCTCAGGATGCCATGTAAGTCATGTGGTGGCCTGATCACTCGTCGAAGAAATTTATAGAATTTGAATAATGAAACAGGCAATTTGCATTCATAAACTATAGTTTTCGGAGAACTCGATCAAAAGATAGCAACTAATCTTCTTTAAGGTGGCTTTTGGTGGGTTATCAGTTGATAGTGAGTTTGTGGTTAGTATTGTACAATTATTAGTTATTACAATAACGTTGGGCATCTAGAAAGGCACTTGTTAAGCATTAATGTTTAACTTTTATTGCAATCATTATTAACATTATTAAATTGATGAGCCACCTATATAGTTGTCCCGAACAATCTTAAGAGGAATCTGAAGAATGGAATAGGCTATTCGTATTCCCAAAGTGCTACTTTTGGAAAACTCAAGAGATGACAATTATTCATCTTTAAGGTTGCGTTAATTGGGTCATCAATTCCTATTGATATGGTGATTAGTAATGTGCAATTATTTCATAATTTTTGGTGTTTTTTGGCTTCTTGTTTCCTAACTTTAACTTCAATGTATATTAAAACTATTGAAATTAACTTTATTGATAGAGTTAAAGAATTCAGAAAGGCATAATATCTACATTGCTTAACAATAAGTCTGTAACTTCAAGACACATTAGAACTATCAAAAAAATCAAAACTATCTTTATTAAAAGAGTAACGACATTTAGAAGTTAATTTTGTTAGAATAGGAAAACAAAGAGTTTGTTATGATTAATAATATTAATTGACAATTAATGACAATTGAATTTTATTCCTAATCATTATGTCGTTTAACATTGTTTAGTTGCGCAGATTTAATTAATTATACTAATTATTAATAATATTATAAATAACTGTTATCATGTGTGGTTGTAGTCTTGTAGATATTCCACTTAATTAGGAGTGTCAAAGATAATGGTAGAAGTTCATCGGGGCAATGTTCCAGATCTCTACTCCCTTTTGGCAGATGCGTTTCAATTAATAATTACTGATAATGAATACTAACTAACATTTGACAATTAATGCCAATTAAATTTCAATCAAACGAGGTTTAAACTCGAGTTTAAACAAACTCACGACAAATGAGTAGATTTCAGATCGTAAACTCGTAAAGAGTTTACTTTTACCATTAAATAGATATTGATAGTATATAATTAAATAATTAAAATATAATAAATAACAACAATTTTATTTAAATATTTTTTAAATCCAAATAATTAAAATTAAATCCATCAATATTCATAATTTATCGTATTTAACAAAGAAATTTTCATAAAATTTGTATTTAAAGCCGCTGAGCATGATCAAATTGAAAAAATTAACACAAGTTTAAATATGAGTTAACATGATTTTGTAAGTTGGAAACGTAAAATCGGTAAACTCAGTATATAAACTCGTGAGTTTAATCAAGTTTACAACAATCACAAGTTTACTAGAGACTAGACTTGATTTTGTAAGCGAGAAACGTAAAAACGTTAAACTCGGAGAGTCAACTCGCGAGTTTGAAAACAATGGTTATAAGTTAAATATCAATTAAAGTAAGAAGAATATAATTTAAAAGGAAATAAAAATAATCATATTCTAATAATTTGAAAAATGCACAATAAATATTTATTGATATTTACAATATTTAAACTGTAAGGGGGGAAAAAAGATTATGAACGATTATAAACTTATTGATATTTAGAATATTTTAACTACTGATAAAATAATATTTTGAGATTTCGCATTAATACCTTCAAAATTTAAATGTCATTTTAAATAAATAAATTTAATTAATAACAGAAGAATCCTAATTAATTGGAATAATTCCATATATTATGACTCGTTATATACTTTGAAGGCAATAATATATGCCATGTGCATATGAATTTTTTAAAAATTTGTATAACGCCAAAGCATGAAATCCAAGCAGTCCTCATTTAGAAAATGGATCAGCATTACATCAAATTGAACTACGAATCATTAAAAAGGATAGATACTCTAAAATTGTGTTGTTGTGCTTTTCTTACAAACAAAAGTTATAAAAATTTTAGAGTGCGCCCTCAACAATTGGTGGTTCCTTTGCTATAATGTTTGTTGAATATGTAAGTTGTGCACTTTCCAAACAACACAATTATTATTAGAATGGCATTTTGCTTGGTTTATAGGAAAAACAATAAGCAATGATAAGTTGTACGCAATCACAACTTATCTTCAATATATGATAAGTTTTTCTTTATGGGATCTGATCATAGTGATTCAATATACATCTCCATTTCTCACTGCTCCTGCAGCTAAATTGGAGCCAAATAATTTTAAAGCCAAAAGAAGGCCATGCACATACCTTATAACATTAATTAATGAACATATTTTTATACCCTTTTTAAGGTTGGCTCATATGAAAGTTCAAGAGAGTAATGCTCTTGAATTTAATTATCAGAAAGGATAAAAATGTTAAAAAAAACATTGGGAATTGAAGATGTGAAATTGCGTATGTAGTTTCAAAAAACCTTAAAATTTGAATTCTCTCTTCTTTGCCTCACGACTCTCCTTCATCTCTTTCTCGCCGACGGCTTGCGGCACCATCACAAGCCGCCGGTGAGTATCATTCTATGTCACAACTGCATCAGAGTGGTAAATCGGTTCCCAGACTTTTGATTTGTGGCATTCTCCCTCTGATTTCTGACAATTGTGGACTTTTCTCGTTCTTATGGAGAGTTTTTCCCCCTCCTTCTTTAAATCTGTTCTGTGGCGGTGAGAGCTATCTTGTCTTTTGTTTCTTTTTTTGTGGTGTTGGGTTTTGTGGTGGTGTTCTTACTTTCTCATGAAATAAACAAATCTATGAGATCTGAGTATAAATCATCTTGGTTAGATGGTTGTTTAAACGTTATTAGATTCAAATATCACCTGGTGACTCGGATCTGCGTTCTTGGGGGAAGATTTCAAGAGGTATTGTTTAGTGTGTGGTCGAGATCACCATATTTGCTTGAACGGAGGAACAAAAGTGTTCAGGATATCATGAGTTTTCTTTCTACTGAGGTTGGGTTTTCTTTGATCTTTACTCTAAGTCGGAGTATCCATGCAGCTGCTCTAATTGCAGCTAATGCTTATATGGAGGTGTGTCCGTTAGGATGAGTTTTACAACTAACACTTTCTTTCACGTTACTTTTAATCTTGGATATCGAGGAGGCCAGTTTTGTTCATACTTCTATTTCTACTCTTAAATCTTTAATGTACGGTGATTGACTGTTCTTGTATTTGGTTTATTTTACTGTATTTGATTTGACTTTGTTTATATTCTATCTTCAGTTGGTTTTTATATATTGCACCGGGCTACGTTTATTAGACGGCATTAATATAAATGGCCAGTTTGACAAAAAAAGTACCAAAATTGTTTTCAAAAGTGTTATTATGATGGCATTAATGCATTGTCAATCAAAAATTTGCATTGTTCCAGTCTGACAAGTAGACATAATGTGATACCAAACATTTCCGGCGGCTTGTCCCACCACTCTAGGCCTCCTGTGAAGAATTGAATTAAATATAATCGGGCAAATAAGTGTTAGTCGATAATATACCAAGTAGTGTGATGCGACAATATAGGACGAAGTGCAAGGTCAAAATACAAACCTTGTCATTAGAATAAGTAAATCAAACTAACATATGTGGATCTGCTATAAATTATGTCACTGTCATGCTACTAAATGGATGTTCAATATTATACTATTTGACTCTAAGCTTGATCAGCAATTCCTTTCCTTCTTAATCACTCAACTCACTGGGGAAAGAGTGAGCTTCCTATCATGGATGTTGGCGGTGGATATTATAGTGTGCCGATATTAATGATTTACCTCCACTAATTTCTTCTTCAGTTGTACGTTCAACTGTTAAATCAAGCAGCTCCATAACATGGCGGTCAAAGAACAGAGCATTCACCAATTGAATCAGACACTTTGTAATGCACCTTTAGTCTGTGTTGGAATATTATTTAGGAGACTATTTTGGAACATTAAATATTAGATAACTATTTGGAAAGAATTAATGCAATAATATGTACGTATTTTGGTTGAGCATGCACAACATCAACCTTACAATTGTTGTACATGAGTTTGCCCTTTTCCTCGGTCGCTCTGGTATGCATTGGCAAGCCGCAAGCATCATATGTCCATTCATATGCAATATCCGGCTTTTGGATAGATACTTTAACAACAATGTCACATTCCTTTAGTGAGGGTGGAACAGTAGAGGAAAGTGCGATTATTTAGTTAGTAAAAATATATGGATATATATACTACCATCTTATTATTCATTTAATCCAAATCAATGCTACTTTAGCTGTGATAGAATAAATATTAAATATAACCTCATTAATATTCTGCAATCCCCCTAGAGTAATCCCCATAGGAAATACCAAAAGGAAATACCAAAAGGCCTTTTTTGTTGAAGTATTGTTTATCGATATTCGATGCTTGAGACAATCGATGAGCAGCAGTACGATTTGTTCGAAGGTTAAATAAGGGAATCAAATAAAGGAATGAGATTGTTGTTTCACTTTTGAATAGGATAAAGATGAAGGCAGGACAATCCAATTTTCAATACATTAATCACCTATTTAGTAGACTCTTCACGGTATTTCAAGGCTGAACACAATTGTTGTTACCTCAGAGACGTTGGTGATATGACCATATGCTGACAAAAGATCAAAAAACCTATGTTAGATAATCAAAAGAAGTGGGCATAATTTTCATGATTGTAGTAATTTCTTTACCTTTGTTTTGGTTGATCTCTGCAAAACCTCAAAAGAATGACAATTGGTGTTTCCATTGTCATAATGTTTTGGTTGAATGTGTCAGTTGTACACTTTCCAAACAACACCACATTTATTTAATTCTCACTATTCAATGAAAGCAAAAGGCATAAACAGAATCTTATTTAAAGTAAAATGTATTTTCCTAAGTATTATTATTAAAATGGCATTTTGCTTGGTTTTTACAGGGAAAAAAATAGGCCACAAGGGTGTCGTGGGACAAGTTATACTCTTTATCAACAACTGTGAGATTCAATCTTTTACAAGTGCCAAAGTTTGTTTCCTAGTCTTCCAACTCTCCATAAGCTTAAAGAAATCATATCACATGTTTTTCGGGAAATTGATAAACACCTCAAAGGTAGGAAGTGAGAAGCACACCATCCAATTTCAATTGGTATGAAAAAATGAGTTCCAAATGTTGGTTACCAATCATTTCTTCATTTTTTGTGGTGTAATTGGCAATGTTTTTAAGGGGAACAAAGTTGAATGCTTCCTTAGGGATTGGAAAATCTACTTTCTCAAAATATGTGGACTTGTGGAATTTGATTTTCTAGAAGTGTGTGGTCACTTTATATTTGTCGTGTTATCCAACACCTCAAAATTTTCAACGTGGTAGACTTTTCCCTCCGTGATCTCTTTCATATAATGTTCCAACAATCTTTGTTGTATTACAAAACCCTCGATTTAGGTGTCTACTGTCCAGCAAGAATTATAAAAGTTACCCTTAGTAATAGCGGGTTAAGCATCACAAAGGATAGTGGAAAGGCATTACGTATGTACCTGCTTATATGTCAATATCATGCCAACCTTTCAGGGGCCATGTGGTGGGGTCTTCTTATAAGAAACAAACTTTGTAAGAACACGTGCTATAGTAACCCATGTGTCTTTCTGGTCATGGAGTTTGCAGATTTTTGCATGGCCAATAGTGGTCATATTGTGCTTTAGAAGGGTCACATGGCAATGAAAATGTGCAATGTGCACTATTGTTTCAATTGGAAATAATAAATGAGTAGTGAGGGTACTTGGTTCTGCTCACATTTGCAAATGAGACTACTCATAAGGAATTGCAGGTAGGCATAATAATAACAAAAAAAAAATTTGAATTAATTAGTTTTAAATGGTCATTTTTTCAAGGTAGGTGAAAGGTGTGACTCTGGGCATGTGAAAGTATTTGAGTTGGTAAAATGTTTGTGATAAAAATAGATAAAGAGGAGGTTGCATTATCATTTAATGGGTCTAAAGGTGGGGGTTTGGAATTTGAAGTGGAGGGGTTTTGGGGTAAAATAATTAGGGGGTTACAAATTATTATTATTTTAATTACATCCAAAAGCAACTAACAACAAAAGAGGAGTATCATCAACATCCAAAAGCAAGTAACATTGTATTAAAAAAAAAAGGGGGTGAAAATAGATAAAGAGGAGATTGCATTACCATTAAATGAGGAGTATATACCATTACTTAATTATTTTAATTATACCCAAAAGCCCCTAACAACAAAAGAGGAGTATGTTAAACGGAGTTAGCCATCAACATTCAAAAGCAAGTTACAACAAAAAAGGAGCATCATAACCCTCCACAGTTTTGACAATCTGTCTTGTTTAAGGATTATATAGGGATTACATCCCCTAGACTTGTATTGATTCAGGAATGATAATGGGCTAATGCCTCATTTTGCACCCAAAATAAAAAAGGAGCATCATAAACTGTGTTAAAAAAGGAGCATCAATTGAGCCAGACGAACTGCTAACTATTAACAGCATATCCAAGCTATAAATGGAAATGCGTGAGTTTGTTCATCATCGCCAACACAAACAAACATTAGACACATATCAATATGATAGAATTATCTTCAGATCAATAATACCAAACAAATCTCATGCCTTACTGTGCTCAATTACGTAACTCTTAAAAACAATTACATAAAGCTTGGTCACACGTGCCATACACAATATTTCTAATGAGCACGTTTAGTTAGGACGACTTCTTTCATTGTTAAACGTCACATTTTATTAATGCAATATCACAGTGATAGGGTAATAAATGTACAGTTGATTGATACAAAACTTACATATTTTGAAGTGACTTCAATACAACAGTACAAATATGTTGTCTTGCAATCAGTTTTTTTTTTTGGACATATAGTGCTTTGTTCCGTGGGTTGAGAGTAGTTATGTGTGGGCCGACTATTCCCTTTGTTATTTATTGGGCAATTTTTTTCCTTTTTTTTTTTGCAACAGATTAATTTGGTCTTGTTTGTAACCAAAACAGGGGTCTTGTCTTATATATATATATATAAATTTGTTCATTTAAAATAGTGATTGGTGCTTTTAAAATTAACTTTTCAATCATGATTTACAATATAGGAGTTTTATCTCGATTTATATGAATAAACAATTTTAAAACCCAAAAAGCTCAAAACGAGTACCCGTGTGGTGTATAGGCTGAAAAGTCAAAAGGATAGAGTTTATTAAAACTAGAAGTCATTGAAATTTGAAAGCATGGAAGCCCTGATGGAAAATGTGCACATGATTTTATCATTTTATAAAAAAACATATATTAGCCACGTCATCAACTGCATCCACCAGCTCCTTTTACTTCTTATTCTCAAGTCTCCTCTACTCCCCCTGATCATCACAAATTCATTAAAAAAAAACATCTTAGTTTATAAATTTCTTAATTATTCGTTTACTTCAAATAATGAAATTGAATAAATTAGATCACCAGATGTACAGGCTGGTCTTCTTGGAGGAAGCTGCTGGTGTGGTGTTCTCTGCAAAATTCCAAAATAAAACAAAATATATATATATATATTGAGCTTCAAGCGAAGAAATAATAAAAAACGAAGACTAACTAATAAAAAGCTTGAAATTCAAACCTCTAGTTTTGGTCGCAACGTCTCTATGGCTGCTGTGGATTTTTTATTCACTCCAGCACCTTGCTGTTTTTTCAAATATTAAAATTAAAATTATTCATATTTCACAGACCAAACAATTTTTTTTTTTTTTTTTTAAAAATGAAAATAGGAATTTGAAGTTGACCAAAGATAGCCAAACCTTGCATAATGCCCAGTCTGCTGAGTCAAAAAATGCTCGTTCGTGATCCTTAACCACAATAACCACGACATTTAAATCAGTATCTTGTGTCTATATTTATAATTATTTTAAAATATCACTACTATATTATAATGATGGCGTCACGTGCATGGCACGGGATTTCTAGATAATATTAAAACTAATATATTATTGGGCTTACTCTGGAAATTAAAGGCTTCTTCTTGGGAGTAAGGCCACCGTATTTGTTTCCCGTGGACGCTTCCTGTCATTTGTTGATCACCACCAAAATTAATTATTTTTTAAAAAAACACTAATTTAATAAAATTAATTAATTATTTAACTCAACAAAGTTCCATTGTGTGTGGTAGATGCTAATGCTATATATGCCTATGCTCTTTGATGAGTTCAATTTTGAAATCATAACGTTTAACCAATTTGCACATGCTTTGCTTTTTGTGTCTCAACAAAACGAAAAAATGAAACATAATAATTTGATTTTTCCCCCAAAAAACAATCTTTTTCGGAGTATAATGCAATAAAAAGAATCTATAACATCTACAGAAGGAGACGAACAACATGATGATTTGATTATTATCATCATCATATTAATTTGAACTTTATCAAAATTAATTAATGTTTTTTTCCCTGTTTTTGATAAATTAAGTTTAGACAATTCAAAATTACTTTCTCAACCTCCATCATCATTTACCTGGTCCATGGAATTGGACCAAATCAATTCCCAAAATTATTGGTGGGCGCGACTTTTATTTATTGGAGTTTTTCTTAATCGCAATCAAACATTTGCATCTGACTATTTCCAAGGATTAGCCCATTTGACAATATTTTAATGCTCAATTAAACCCCTTTATTACTTACCTTTTGAGATTTTTTTAAAAATTTAAATATAAAATATGTTCGCTCTATGACACCATTTTATTTAATATGTTTCCCTGCAGCACCCATTTGCTTTTTTGTTGTTTTTTTTTAAACAAACAAAGTCATGTTGTGCCAAATAAATTATTTAATGTTTTAAAATGAAATCAGGTAGATATAATTATAACGTCAAATTACACCCATGTCCCTATAAACGTGGCGGAAAAAAAAAAATCTTGAAACGTGTGGCAGCCCTGCATTGCCACACCAAACAAAACCAAACTTTCCTTTTTCCGCTGAGAATTGGAATTTTCTATTCCTAATCCCCACATTCCGTCGGTGATCACTAGCTTTTGGCAACCATGCTAAGAACATATCACATGAACTTTTTTAAATTTATTTTATTGAAATTATATAAATCTCATTATTTTCTAAGATACTTCTGTTATGATGATGTAGTAATACACAATAATGTGAAAAGTGTACAATTTAACGCTCATTTGAATGCCAAAGATTATTTCTTTCTTCTGGTTAATGATACCCATTTAGAGAATGTGCGCATTAAGAGAGTGAGATTAAAAAAGAAAGATCAGAGAAGATTGGGGGTTAGGTACCTCAGGGTCCTGGGAAGCAAAATACTCGTCTCTGTTGTAATCTGCCATCTCAGTGTTCCCTGTGGAAGCAACAAAAAACGATCAGGCTTTATCAGAACAAAACGCTGAGAAAAACTCACATAATATTCAATTCAGTGATTAGTAGATATCCCAGAAAGACAACCTCGGAAACAGATAGAGGGAATTAAAAATCACAGAAAGAACAGAGCAAAGCAGAGCACAACAGGACAGAGCAGAGCAGTCCAAATAAAGGAAGGAATAAACAATAACGGGAAGTGAACACTTTTTTATAGGGGAAGAGAGAAAAATTGAGAATCCAGAAAAGATGAGGAAAAAGAGAATAGGCATAAATAAAGGATCTGGATAATTACCTTGGAGTTAGAGGAAGGAATCTGAGATGCAGAGAAAGAGGAAGAAAGTGAAAGAAAGAAAGAAGAAAGGAGGGATGGGGTTGAGTGAGAGGGTAAGACAAGAATATGAATTGTATTAAGTAGCTATTGAAAAATGGGAAGAGACTTCCATTACATGAATTTGTATGGTAAATTATTAAGAGACGAAATCATCAAAAAGAAGGGGAAAAAAAAAAAGGAATCCAATCTTGCAAGCATTTGAGGAGTTAGGTGGAAGATTTCCATTGGATAGCAGATTTCTCTGATTCTACTCTTAGTTGTTCATTTTTTTTATAAAAAATAATAATAGTGGGCAAAATGTTTCCAGCAAAAAAAAAAAAAAAAGAGTGGGCAAAATGAAAGTAGGGGTGAATTATTTAAATAAATAAGGAGAGAAAAAAGGGGATTGGGGAGAGAAGAAAAGAGCCGTTAGGATATCAACATCGGTTGGTCATTGGATGAACCTGAGCCGTACATCGTCACGCATGCCAATCATACTGGTTACCGACATTTCCAAGCTCCCCTCCCCTCCTTTTATTTTTAAATTTGTTTTTATAAATAGTAGGGAATAAAAAAAAGCAGGATCAAATCTGCGCGTTCTCACTAGCATGTTACAAAGTTATGAGATTTTTATTGCCACGTCATTAGGTTTTTAAAACTTATAAACTGTGTTTTTAACACTATTAGTTTCAAGATAAAACTTAGTTCTCCAATAAACAAGAGCCACCTGGATTTATTAACAAAGTCGTCATCATTTAACACCGTTTGTGGTCTGGATGTGTTCATTAGTTTGGTCGAAGATCTGAGTTTTCTCTTGGTCGTCGGCTTCTTCGCATAAGCACATAAAGATCTATCTCTTTTCGGCCGAATTTCCAAACCCCTCGAACCTGTTTAAATCCATTTATAGACTCATAGCCAGACCTCAAACGGCGTTAAATGATTCATGTGGCTCCTGTTTATTGGAGAACTAGATAAACTGGTTATAAAGAATTTGAGGTAACTTCTGTCCTTAGTTTCATTAACAAAATCTTTCGAGTCACCATCTTTTGCTAGTGAGAATAACAACGTTAATACTACAAATTTTTTTTTTTTTTAAAAAAAAATACTTTATAAACTTAAAGGAAGTAAATTAAAACTTGATACTATATACTTAAAGGATCAACATATGATTTGGAAAACCCACACACTTCTGTCTATGTAATAAACTATCATTCCAGTTCTATTTATAAATCTCTGACTGTTATGGACTCAAATATTAGGTCCAGATATGATGCGGCCCAACAAGAACGCATTACGGCAGAAACTCTCCTTAAACAGGAAAAACACTAATCATCCTATAAGTAAGGCACTAATTCCGACAGTACAAGTAGTGAAGCAAAGACACGTAGTGGAGCAAGGATACGTTAGGTAGTGGAGCAAACACCCGGACTCGGAGGCACGCACAACACCAAGATTGAAACCCTAAAAGTAATATCTATAAATAGGAGATTACCCATCAGGTGCACATATTCGATTCATATCTTTTACTATTCAGTTATATTGTGCACACACCCCACCCCCTTTGGCTAATCGTCATTCTTGTGTAGCACCGTGGTCACCTAATATTCATTGGTGTCTTCCTCATAGGCACCACTGAACAATCATCTATTCGATGTTAACATTCTTATATCCCGGAGAGAGCATCAAATCCTATATAAATCATATACTAACCCATTGTGGTTAGACATCTACGTTCTTAGAACAAAACACTGACAAAAAAATTTGGTTCGATTTATAAGTTTTCTTTTAGATAATAATTGAGATTTTGACAATTTTGCTCATATTAATTGTACTAATGAAAATAAAGAGTTGAAAGATATTCATTCATAAATGAAGATAAAGTTGAAAATTTAGTCCATAATTATTGATCTAACTATATCTCTTTGATATGTGTGATTTCATTATAAGAGACTTATAAATTGAATCAGATTGGTATTTCTTTGATCCCTAAGGCAAGATAAGACTTAATTGGGAATTGGTATTGGTCCTAAACGTAATACCTATTTTATATTTATTTTTTTCTAAAATAGCGCTATTGATATTCCTCACCAACTATTTTACATTTTTATTATTTTTTTCTATAAATTAACACCATTGATATTCCTCACCAATAATCAAGTACCAATTAGAAGAGGGAGAGAGGGTATTCAAAATGATGATTAGGATATTTTATAAAAAACATGACACATTAAAATAATTTAACTAACATTTATAATCTAATCAAATTTGTTAATAAGGTCTTACATTAAGAATTAGATGAGTATAATCATATGTAAATTATCCTTTTACTTATATATAACTCTATATACTTTATATAACGTTTTGGTTTTATAATTTAATGTTGCAGAATTATATGTTATAATTTAAATATTAATTCAATAAAATACAAAGGACTCTAATTTATATTTTTTTACCTGAATTCTATTTTTATTTTTGGGTTAAGTATTTGTTCTTTAAGTTTTCGGCGAAGCGATGTTGTTCCCGAAGCCTCAAAATAAAGCACGATGTTGCTTTCTCCGTTAAAAACTCTAACGGTCAACGTTAGGATTTTTAACGGAGGGGCAACATTGCTACGTTTTGATACTTCAAGAGCGTAAACATTCTTCTGTAAAACTTAAGCAAAATCGCTTCCTGGACGCGTCTTGGGGTAAAATTGGTATTAACCCTTTATTTTTTTTTTGTCTCTTATGTCTTCACTGTCACGCATTCTCTCATTCACAGCTCACTGCCAATAATTTTTTTGTAAATGTTCAGTTTGTGGAAGTACTGGCGTGTTTTCTTTTAATTATTTGCAACATTGCAATAATGGAAGCTGGAGCATGTGTTTTGCGTGAGGCATTAGGATTGTGCCCACATGAAGTACACATATTTACATGCTGAATCATTACTGAGTCATGTTATTTGTACTCGATTCCCCAATTATTGATTCCTTCTTTTTATTTTTAAATTTAATAGTTATAACCTTTTCTTTTCTTTTTTTTCCATTCTTGATTTTAATATATTTTTAATTTGATATTTGATTCAATGTTTATTGTGATTTTGTTGGAAATCAATAACTATGAACATCAATTGATCTTGGCTGATCAATACAAAAATATGAAAATCACCTTTTCAACTCGTATCAAAACATGCATCACTATATTAAATAGAAAAAGAAAAAATTATATACAGGTCCCAAAAAAAGAAATAATTACAAAAAAGTCCCTTGAAATTACCAAATTACACTGAAGTCCCAAATGACTTTTTTGATATTATTTATATTAACAACAGAAAAATCATAGATTTACAAAAAAACGCTTATATTTACAACAAAATTTAAAAAAATTACAACATAAAAAACCATATTTACAACAACATTTAAACACCCGGATTTTGAACGTAGAAATGTTATTTACAACAGAAAAAGACTATATTTACAACCGGAAATCCTATATTTACAACAAAATTTAAAATATGGTCATTTACAACAGAAAAAATTATATTTACAACAACATTAAAACACTTGATTTTGAACATAGAAAGGTCATTTACAACATCAAAATGCTATATTTACAACAAGAAATGCTATATTTACAACAAAATTTAAAATCTGGTCATTTATAACAGAAAAAATCATATTTACAACAACATTTAAACACCTGGATTTTGAACGTAGAAAGGTCATTTACAACAGAAAAAGACTATATTTACAACAGGAAATGTTATATTTACAACAAAATTTAAAATCTGACCATTTACAACAGAAAAGCCATATTTACAACAGAAAAAGCCATATTTACAACAACATTTAAACACCTGGATTTTGAACGTAGAAAGGGCATTTACAATATCAAAATGCTATATTTACAACCAAATTTAAAATATTTCATTTACAAATGAAAAAAATCATATTTACAACAACATTTAAAACCTGGATTTTTCCATACAAATAATTACAAAAAAGTCTTTTGGGATTTTTGTGTAATTTGGTGATTTCAAGGGACTTTTATGTAATTATTTTTGTTCCTTGGGACCTACACATAATTTTCCCATAAAAAAAATAAGTAAATTATGTTTTTAATTTTAATTATTTACGTCATAATTTTTATGATGGCTCATATCTTAGGTATTTTAATTTTATAATCATTACTTATTTTTATCAATTCAATCCTTACATCAATGTTGTGTGAGTAGGCCGTCTTTTATTTAATTGCACAATGGACAAACGTTTTCTCTCTCTCTTTAATTTGTCAATTCTATATTATTGATCTCTTCTTATAATATCATTATATAAGAATATACCTTCATGTCCAAAACAATTTAAAAAATTAATGAAAATTAAAATTTCATTTTATCAAATAAACAAATTCAAACCAACTAGAATGAATCCCCTGAGTTTATAAGAATTTTAAAATAAGTTGCACTGTTTCTTATAATATACAACTCCTTACATTACGTTCATGTCAACTTATTTTTAGAACTAAAAAATGATCATTCAAAAACTATTAAAAAAAAAATTTATTGTATCATAATCAAAAGGTTGGAATTATCATATAACTTACGAGCATGTCCTGATTTTTTTTTTTTACCGGTGTGTATTGTATCATTAATAGATTTGTTATTATACTCCCGTTGTAATTATAAAACTACGTTAATTTTTTTTTAGAGAGATTAAGGAAGCTAAGTTAATTACTTTAGAGTATTTTTATTTTATTTTTTATCCAAACTAATTATTTTGACTAATAAACTAATATATAATCTAAGGATATATAACATATGATATGATTAAATAACTTATCTAGCTTTCTTCATCTCTAAAAAAAAAGTCAACCTAGTCTTATAATTAAAACTGATATATTTTATTGATGTCATAATTATGAGGTTGAAAGACAAAGAACAACGACGAACACATGTTCCACCTACGTTTTTAGGGGTTGACACAGGCAAAGAAGATGATGACCGACACTAAAAATAGAGCCTGGCCTTCAAAAAACATTGGTTTTTACAAAATTCGTCTTCTTAATTAATTAATTCTATATAAATATCCCCACTATGAAAAGTGACAATCAAACCTAACAACCACATTAGGAGACATTTAAGAAGTTTTTTTTAAAAAAAATATCATGAGATATTTTGACCCAAATCACTTATAGTAGTGAAAAAGAATTTTAAACTCTTCAAGATCCTTAGTTTAGTGGGACACCATAACCCTATCAATCAGTGTCAATTGGGCATATTGGCACCAGAACCCTATCTCCTTTGATGTTGCTCTCATCTATCGTAGCCATCAAATAATTGAGATACAAAGAGAGAACAGGGAGCATCCCATAAAGGGAGAAAAAATTCAAGTGGCCAGTAAGACTATTGGAGCAAAAACAACCAACCAGGACGAATAAATTACTTTCAAAATTCTACAGTACATTAAAAATTTTAAATAAAATTTAAGGGTCAAAATGCTAATTTCACCCTCTTTTTTTTAAGTACATGTATCATGTTCATAAAGTTGGTGTAAGGTGCTGCTAGATCTTTAGGACTCGAATTTGAATCTTAAATGAGACACTCATGTTAAGAGGGACAATCAAGAATCCCGAATCAGATATCGAATGATAATATGAAAATAATAATCATGTTGAAGGAGTTACTTAATACCCCCGGTCCTAATTATAAAACCTAGTTGATTTTTTTGGAGAGATTAAGGAAGCTAATTAAATTACTTTAGAGTATTTTTATTTTATTTTTTGTCTTCAAACTAATTAGTTTAACTAATAAACTAATATATAATCTAAGGATACATAACATATGAAATGGTTAAGTAACTTATTTAGCTTTCTTAATTTCTCCAAAAAAAGTCAACTAGGTGTTATAATTAGGATCAGAGGTAGTATTAAATATGGGTACCTCTAGGTTCGTTTCTCACATTATAAGATTTTTTTTTTTTTTGATACAAAAATTTTAGGAAAGGGGTTGAACTCACCCACGATCCAAGCAAGGAAAGGCGAAATCTTTCCTTCTTAGGATACTAATTTTTTTAGCGAATAGCCATCTATTAAATTAGCGCCAGTGTTTACCCAAACACCCAGGAGCTATGATCCCTTTCCCAGCACCTTGACCAACTCCAAGATCAAACCCCATCTTTTTAGTGAAAGTGTTCAACCCTTAACCCAAAGATAACCAGGTCGTTGTTTTCAAAGGGTAAGTTTTAAATGTCCAAGAATAAGGGTGCAAGATAGCCCAGAAAAAGACCCAGCCTGGTAACTTTGTCTGGGCTTTTACAAGCACTTGTGTCAGTGAAATGGACCAGAACTTCAAATAATATCCAATACTCGTCAATCATCAATACATCAACTTGACCAATAATGCAATTTGTTGCATCATTATTCGCTTACAAACTTATCTTCTCTTTTCCCTATTTTACATTTGCAGTAAAAAAAATAAAATAGTCTGACTTGCTTCACCTACACAACATCACTCGACCACCTTACCAATAGCCCACCAATACTCTATGATACACTTGAGAATGACATTTATTTTCGGCATCTCAATTTGGTAATAATTGGTAAAAACATAAGCTATATATGTATCAACAGTTGGTGTTGACAAATACTATAATCCTTTTGTTTTGTTAAGGCTTGATTTGTTGGGAAGTTTGGACGGAAATGGAATGTTTGAGATCAGCAATGTGAAGCTCATGGTTACCCATTGGGATTCTTCGAACCCCAAACTCGTCCACCACACTGAGATGGTCACACACATGAACACCAACCTTAACTCGTTGTTTCGAGCCAGCAGGAACATGGACCTTCTCGAATCCTACTAATTGCTTCATGTGGGACCATTTTCCTGAAGGTGGCTTTGAGTATACGAGGACTGTGTGAGTACCATCTACTTCACCTTCGTTCTTCACATCAATGTGGAATCCTAATTCCAATGAATCACAATTTGCATGGCTCACCTTCAATGCACTGCTTGAGATCGTGCTGGAGTTTGTGAGAGCCTCGAGGCTGGCTAAAGGAACAGAGACTTGTTTTGGGGCAACGGCTAGGGAGTGGCTGAATCTGGTGTAGCTGAGCCCATGCCCGAATGGGAACACCACTGGGCCCTTGTAGAATCTGTAGGTCCTACCCGGGTACCCGCTTGCTGGGTTGGGTCTCATGTCCATTGCTGTCATTGGCACTTTGTTCACATATCCTTCTGGGTACCATGTCATTGGAAGCTTTCCTCCTACAATCATATCATATTATTAATAAATAAATAAATAATCAATTTCAAAACACGAATAATGAGTTTTTTAATTTCTTAGTTGATGCTCTACCCGGGTTTGTTCTGCCAAACAGGACATCGGCTATGGCGGTTCCTCCGGCTTGACCAGGGTAGCCCACCCACAGAATAGCGCCAATCTTGGGGTCATTCTTGGCGAAAGTGACATCGATAGGCCCACCAGACATAAGGACCAAAACAACTGGGCCTTTAGAGGCCCGAGCCACCCTTGATACAAGCTCTTGTTGGAAGCCTGGCAGGAGAAGCCCAACTCTATCCCTAAATTCAGCTTCTAAGGATTGGTCAAGGCCCACCACTACAACCGTCGCATCGGCATGCCTCGCTGCCATCTCCGCCGATCCAAAGAGCTGGTTTCCTGTGCACATAACATTGTTGCATCCATTGTGATGAATAGTCTTGACATATCTTGCGATCCCTTGCAAAGGCGATGTGTACCCGCACGCCACACCTACATTAATTAACCACACATATTTTAGAATTAAAAAAAAATACTTGATAAGAATGGATTGAATGAGCTTTACTTACCCGCGTAGTTTCCTATCATAGTTGTAGTGACATCAGAGTTGGGTCCAATGACTGCTACGGTGCGGTGGCGTGTAGGGGATAGTGGGAGAGTGCTCCCTTTATTTTGCAGAAGAACTATGCCTTGTCGGGCGGCTTCAAGGGCGAGTTGTTGATGGGC
Source organism: Acacia melanoxylon (assembly GCA_019022615.1). NCBI lineage: Eukaryota > Viridiplantae > Streptophyta > Magnoliopsida > Fabales > Fabaceae > Acacia > Acacia melanoxylon. The sequence continues at coordinate 8,409,710 of JAFJYJ010000011.1, forward strand.
CGGGGTGCACACATCTCTTGGGCCTAAATTTCCATACGGGTGGGCGGAGGGCTCGCCGTCGAACATGCCCAGTCTCATTTGGACTGTAAGAAGGTTAGCCAAAGCAAAATTAAGGTCATTCTCTGATAAGCGGCCCAATCTAATGGCATCAGCAGTGTGAAGGGCCAAGAAAGGCCCACAATCTAAGTCCAAGCCCGCTCTAATTGCGTCAGCAGCGGCTTCCTCCGGCGTTTGTGTGTAGTGTTGAGTGTCGTACAAAACCCCAACTGAATCACAGTCCGAGACTATGTACCTGGTCATGAAGCAAGACAGGAATTAGGCAAATATACATGTATAAAAATTATTATAAATAAATAAAATAAAATGGGAAGTAGGAATTGGGCTGACCCATTGAGTTTCCATTCGCCACGTATGGTGTTGCGTAAGAGCTCGGGATCGGCGCAAGTGGGCTTCCCGTTTACTTGATTGTAGGAACACATCACACTGGCCACTCCTCCATCCACAACACATGCTTTAAACGGCACGTCGTATGTATCCGCCAAGTCTTGCTTGCTCACCTGCACCACCCCACACCCTACATTATTATTACCATCATTTCTCCTTTTCAATATTATATTGGGACCATAATTCAACGTCCCTCTCCCCAACTTGCGCTTCGTTACAACCTCAAAATCAAAAGTTAGAAAGCTCTATTAACATATAAAAGTAGACGCCATCCCTACTTATCTATCAAACATGCACAAAACGACACCGTCAAGTACTACTCAGTAGTTTCGGGGACCAACAATTCCCTTTCAACAACTTGCACGTGTCTGTGTCATAAGTGGAAAAAATAATAAACACATTTTTTTAAGAATAATTTTGAAAAAAATAGGTACATGTATAATATAACATGCACATATATAGTGAGATACCTTGGCATTGAAGTGGAATCGGTCAATGCCTTTCCAGTTATCAAGATCATAGGCGGTGTAATGTTTGCAGCAGGCGGCAACCTTCAAGCGGTTGCCGGGGCCGTCACCTTGGAGTCCCCGGACATAGTTGGCGGCGTACTTGGCGGCCACGTGAGGGTCCTCGCCGGGAGTCTCTTGGCCGCGGCCCCACCGTGGGTCACGGAATATGTTCACATTAGGGCTCCAGTAGGTCAAACCAGCCGTTCCTCCATTGTACATTGCCCTCGCCTCATCTGACACTACCTGCAACCATCATCTATTTTTCTTTCATTATATTGCCCCAAAATCCTATATATTAATATAAAGTCTTTAATTGTGTGTTTTCTAATGTGAAAGCGGCGTCGTGTGTACGTACGTTCTTAATAATATCTCGAGCTAGTTTCATCAGAATATATATTTATTATTTTGTCCAAGAAAGAAGGACTCCGATTGGCCAATAATCATGCACATCTCATCCCTTCAGAGAAAGTGATAGCTAGAGGTTATCAGTGGTTGTAGCTCGATCATTTGAAGCAAAAGCAACCAACCAAACGTCCAAACAAAACGGCCTTTAATGTGTGTTCCAAATAATTAAAACGGCCTTATATGTGACTTCCAAACCAAACGGCCTTTAATGTGTGTGTGTGTCACTTCACTTTATTGAAGAAAGATGGGTCATATAAGTAGGGTTTACTCTCTTTAATTATTTATATATTTTCAACACAAGATAACATTTTTGCCGGAGAAAACCATATATATATATTTTTAACTTGCAAGTTGCATGGGCTAGCTATTACTGGGCAACTTGAAGAGATTTTCCCAGATTTAATAATAAAATTTGAAAATAACAAAAAAAAAATACAAATCAAGGATTCCTAACTTCTTGATATATATATATATATATATAGATTCCGCTTTTTTTAATTTATTTATAAAGGATGCTTTTTTGCCTTAATACTAAACTGTTTTTTGAGTCATAGTTGACAAGTGCCTGATTAGAGAGGTATGATTATAAAGCATATGCAGATATTTAAAAAATTCACGTAAAGAATCTTCAGCTTAAAAAAATTCAACAACTTGGTTGGTTGCACATGACGTGATTTATTTTAATACTTTGCTAATAAATGATAATTAATAATCCACCGGGGCAAACATTGTCTTGTCTGTATCACCACCTCAAGTAATCAAAAAGTCATTAGAAATAACAAAGCAACCCATGGGCACCTAAAGGTCAATAATAGTATCTATACTTTCTTCATCCCTATTTATTTACCCTTATAAAAAAAATAAAAATTATGTACTATGTAAGAATTATATTTTAATTATTTTTATCATCTATTTAATGTTATATTATTTTAAATTTTAATTACTTGCATTTAATAGGGGTTTTATTGAAAATAAGTAATGATTAATTAATTAATCTTTCAATTCAAAACAACATATATGTCTATAAATAAAATTTAAAAGTCTAAATTAAGACAAGAAAATAGAGACAAACCAAAACTATCAATCTTAAGACTTTGATCAATTATATAATAAATGGAATATGATGTCATGGGAGACCAAATCCACATAATTAAGAAAATTAAAGACAGGGACGAGTGAGTCTACTGTGGACACACGAACTCAGACCAACCATCCCCATACTTTAATTTGTTGTCTTGTTTTTGTTATTTTTATAGTTGCGTGATGGACTTTCACCTTCTCGATCATCTCTTTTATTTTATTTTTTTAATTACCGGAAATCTCCTTTTTAAATTAAAAAGTTATATCGATCTCGTAATTAATTTTACTGAGGCTCACATCCCACATGGGGATGGGATGGAACAAAGTATTAATTAACCATCCTTTCTTTTTATTTCACTTTAAGATACATACATTCATCAAAGTTACTTTAATTTATTCTGTCGTCAAAAGGTTTAAAAATTACACTAAGACTAAAATTAAACATCCCTATTCCCTAGGTATAGCCTTCATGTTTCAATTTAATATAATCCTAATAATTAACACTATTTATGCATGTGCATGACATTATATGTTTGACCTCTAGCTAGCTATAATGTCATTTCATCCTTAATTAGTTAATTAATCACCACAACATAGAGATTATAATAATTGGATCGTTTATAATTTATAAAAATTTTAATCTGTACAATTAAACTTTTGATAAAAAATCATTGATTATTTTTGCTGCCGCATCCAGTTATATATATGTTGTCTTAGTATTTAAAATATGCATAACTTATGTTAATTAAAAAATATATATAAACATTGAAGCAAAACTAATCAAATTAATATATTTTTTTAAAATGACAAAAATAATGTAATAATTTAATTATGAAATTTTAAATTTTAAATATCAAATTTAAAACTGGATAAATTAATAGGGATACAAATATAATTTTTCTTATATATATAAGAAATAAAAAACTATTAATTGGATTACTATGAGTATTTATGGATGGATAATTAATAAATCACGTATGGCTGAAAAAAAGAAAAGGACGAATATTTGGATTAAAGGGGAAAAAAGAAGAAGAAAAGAAACAAGATGGGGCAGGAGCCAATGGAGTAAATTAAAAGAGAAATCTTACCCGTCCGATTTCGCGCCAGAGAGATTGGTTGAAAGAAGCAGCGGTGGTGATAACCTGAGGGAAGCTAGTGGCGGCAGGGAAGGCCCCACCGAACTTGGTACCGGGACCCACATTGGAGACTCCGTGAAGCGCCTCCGACCACCACTCATATCCCTGAATTCCCAATCTGGGCACCGCAATCGCATTATTCACCACCAGCCTTATCTTCTCCGGCAATGTCAGCCGTCCGATCAGGTCCTGAACCCTAACATGAATCGGCACATTCGTCCGGCAAAACTTAAAGCTCCTCGTCAAACCGTTCTTCGGGTCACATGCAAACGGAACCCTCCCAAACCCAAACGACGACACACACCACAGAACCAGAACAATGAACAAGAAAAAGAAACGGCTCTTATTGTTATGATTAGCCATATTCATATATATCTCATAAAATGAGACACGAAGGTAAAGAAAATATGAAGAAGGAGAGTGTGGTTTAAGAGCTTGAAGAATTAGGTGGTGGCTATCGCTATATATATAGATACGTCCACGGTGATATAAAAGTTGCGTCTTCCCCAAGGGTTTGTTTGGTGAGTATGGGTAAAGATAGAATAATAATAATAATAATAATACAGAGAGAATAGAGAGTTCAATTCATGATTGGATTTCCACGTCGATGGAGTTTTTACAACGATTCAGAAACCAATTTAAATCCAAAAATCAGATATATATTAGTATTATTTATTGGTTATTTACTTTTAATTAGCTAGAGTGAGTTTATCAGTGTAACACGCAGTTAGGCTCAGTGGATTAGATGTGGTTCGTGCCTCTCCTACTAGTTGTTTTCTTGCGGTTACCTAAGATATTAAAAGTGCCTTTTGAATAAGAGTCGTCAGAAAGTTAACATCTGAAACTGAAAGCAATCAACATGAATCGCTTGATAAGATAGTACTTTACTACTTTCTTTCTCTCTTCGGTTCTTAATATAAGATATATTTATAGAGTTAATTTTAATCTTAAATATAAGACAAGGTTTTTATATTTGTCAATCTTTTTTTAATTTATCCCAATTTATATTTCTTCAATAATAATCAAGGATGAGAAGGAATAAGGAAATAAAGGAAAATGACTAAGATGTTTTAAAAAATACATGTTATATCAACTAATTTTCTTAATATAAACAAATTAGATAAATATGTCTTATATTAATTATTAGAGGAGTATGTTATAAGTTTTTTATATTATCAACTGGTATCCAGCGATTTTCTAGATGGATCCTATAATCAGGTACCCGAGCAATAGACTACTCCATTTTCGGACTTCATGATTGACTCTCTCAGCACTAAGCACTAGTGTCTACTCTGAGAGAGGAGGATTCGAAATCTAAATTAAGGTAGACCAACTCTTGGTATTTATTATGTTATAAGTTAATTATAACTAAAGCTACAATTAATAATGTTCTTAGATTCCTGTTTGGTGTTTATTTACGTTCTTATTTTCATCAGTTATTAAACGTTGAAAGGGGGTTCTATATATATGTGTGTGTCTAAGTATATATGTATACATATATGTGTGTGTATTTGGGTTTACTTTATGATTCGTGATCTAAATTTTATATTAATTTAGTACCATAGCTGATCTGAAACTTGTGAGTGCTAGCTCATACCTAATACACCGTAGTATTATTTAGCATATACGCTACGACTCGTATATCAGTTAAAAGGAAACAAAAACAGAAGGACTCAAAAACAAAGTTTTGAATGTTATTTTCCATCTAGCATAGCTGGATGAGTCATGTGCTCCGTATTAAAAAAATATTTAAACAATTCAACCAAGATGCCATTTTGAGTTGACATGACACATCATGAATATTATTATTATCACAAGTTGCAATTGGTCTTGTTAATAATATTCTTCGTCATATCATATCCGTATTATAATCCTGTCTTTATTAAAATATAATAGAACTAATGAAGTTAATATAGAAGGAGAAAAAATGAAGTGAAAGAGCCAATGAAGTCCAAATATTTGACTATTTCTTAGAGTTTCCCTCACCAAATACTGAGACTTTTTTGACACACCAAAAAAATTACTTTTAGGTGTTTACCAGAGTGACCAAAACAATTTAATTTCGTATATGATGTCATTTGAACTGACTAAAACACAAAAATTATTTGACTGACCCAATAATCTATATATACGAGTTTTGAATATATATATAACAAGCTGTAATTTTGTTCTTTATTTGCTTTCTTTTTCTTTGCTTTGTTATTTATGTCAAGGTTGTTGTTTGCCTAGCTCACCAAATAATGATGATAAAATTAAATTGAAATTATGTTTTTGTTGTATTGTGTGGACAAATACATGTACATGTTCATTTATTCAAAAGAATATTGGCCAACTATTTCTTGTTCAAAGGGTCCACACAAGCAATTGATGATTGAGAAAGTAGACAGAAAAAATAAGATAAACACAGAAACATGATTGGATAAGGGTGGCAAAGCATAATATATCCATTCTGTATATCTTTTCATGTGCTATAAGAAATAATTATTCAGAATAAATTAAGGCTACGCAATTCCAATATATATTTATTTCAGTGACAGCAACGCGAGATATGGTATGATTAAATCACGAAAAAGTGAGACTAGTATACGCAATGGTTTTCGTTTTTCTTGTTTTTCATAAACATTGTCAAGACTTAGAGTAGTTGAACACTTAATCTGGTCTGGTCTAATATTTGTTCCTTGATGTAAAATTCATATAAAGTTGTTGAATGTAATATATATTTTTTATAAGGATTTATTGTAAAACTCTTACATATATAGAGTAAAACAAATGAAATAAAATGGTAGTATAAGTTTAATTTGTGCGAAATTCACCTTCTCTCTGTTTTAACTACTCGACATTTTTTTTAATTTTTCTCACGGTAAACTCTACGATATTTCACTACGAAAACTCTCAAAAGATTAAAACACTATCAAAAATTCATTTTCTTGAAAATATCTAGAGGTCGCATCCTGTAAAAGTTCTGTTTTTAGAAGAATATTTGTTTTTTCCTTTTGTTTTCACCATTTTTTAGATGGAACTAATTATTTACGTCCTTTAAGAATTTTGTCCAAATTAAAAGAATAGGCACACTTTTTTGGCTTCTAATTTTATATATAGACGGTTTTTTCAGTATTTCGTTAAGCACCAATCATTAAGGCATAATTGGGAAAATGAGGACAAATTTGAGCATATAATGAAAGCAGCACCAAGCCACCAACCAATTTTTGAAACAAATTAAACTTCAAATTGAAGCATCAGCACAAGCATTGATTATAATGTGATATATCACATAGAACCCTTTTTATGCATATGACGTACCTTGAAATCAATAAGATCACTCTCAAATATAATTGTTTGTACGAAAGTAATTGATCGTTAATTAAACAGTACAATGAATCAAATATTCCAAATTACTCTCATCAAACATATAAGTGTATAACGAATAGCCATTTATAAGGAGGAAACTAAATATATATAAATTTTACTAGGAAAAAAAAAACACTGAGGTTATTTTTAATGTTACCCACAAATATGCATATTTTCATGTCGATATAAATAAATTTATTTACAAGAATATATGTTTCTATATATATGAAAGGGTAGGTGTTGGGGTTGTAATTCCTTGGAGGATCAAACTGATCGTAGGTGACATGTTTGGTTGATGCGTGTGGGACCTTGGTGCCATATAACAGAATTCACAGAGACAATGTAACAGATTTTATGTTGACATAACAACATCGACTGCTGTAACCAACGGAAACTGTGAGTGGACACAAGTACTTAGCTTTAAAGGTTGTCGATTTGATATAACTAATTAATATTATGGTTTTCATGATTTAACTTGTTCGTTGTTGACAATTTGGGATCTCGTTTGCTTGCCTCAATTGAATTGCCAGCTTCATATGGTAGTTTTAGATCCATTATTAATTGCCATATATGCCTCTCCAATTATGTGTAAGCAAAATATATTTCCTCTTTTTTTTTTCCTTTTTCTTTTAATTCATGTTTGAAAACAAGCGATCAAAGGCCTACTCCTCTCATCTTATATATAAGTTATAATTTCAATATGTTTGGTCGAAATATTTTTTTTTAAAAAAAAAACATTAAATGTTAATTAATAACTCTATCTTAAAAATTTAATAACTTTTCAATTTTACCTCTATATATTAATATACTTTCTCCTTGTCAACAATATAAGTCACTTACAAAAGAATGCATATTTGAGTCCACAATATAAATTATTTTGAGAGTGATTAATGTTTATTTGTCAATTTTTCCGATGTGATTAGTGTTTAAGTGTGACTTTTTTGTATTTTTTTCTCTCCTTTAAAACCTAATTTAATATGGGTACAAAAAGTTGGAAAAAACTTGAATTCAAGACATATTTAAAAAATTGACTACCATTTTTTTGATTCGGATGAATTGAATGACTTATATTGTGGACTTAAGAGGGAGTAATTTCTGCCTTAAGAGTAATAAATCTACACAATAATAAATTAATGGTAAAATTATACATGCATGTCAAAATTTAATGATGTGGCTAATACATACTCATCTGGAAATAGGGAAAATAGAGAAATTTTTTATATGAATGTGCAATTTTATTCTTCATTTATTATTGTATTGACTTTGTTTTCATGGGATATAATATCTATTAAATTAGGATAACGTTGAAAAGTTGTTGAGTTTTAAGGCAAAATAAATAAAGTTTAAAGTTTTTCTTATTTTGTACGAAACATGTTGTAAGTAACTTATAAATAGGATGAAAAAAAAAAAATCTTCTTGCTTAGGATTTTTTTTTTTTTTTTTATATAAAAAAGTTTAGGTGGGTTGGCGGTCACACTGCCGCCTGCAAGACGGCCCCAAGGACTCTTTGGAAGACTTACTGAAGATTTTACGATTCTTTTATGAAGGAGGCTCACAACGCGAGAGGAATCGAAGCTAACTCGTCCTTTTGGGACTTGAACCCATTCCTTACCATCTGTGCCAACTCTCATCGACTCTTGCTTAGGATTATAAATAAGACCATAAAGAAGTATTGAGTAGAATGAACACCAATAGAGGCCCATTCTAGAGGATTGCAAGCGGGTTTACCTAATTAAGTTGCAATGACCCACCCAACTAACTATAGAATAATTTTCTAGAGAAGTGAATACAATGAGTTCAAAGTCACAGCCATGTATGCATGAATGAATGAATATCTTAACTATATATATCTATCCATGTCAAGTAAGTTAAGATGGCAAAAATTGTAATAACGTTGTGGTCAGTTTGATACAGAGAATTAGAGTGATGATTGAAATTACACGTAATAATATGATAATATGATATGATATCTTGTGGGGATGCCAACCAGAAAGAATTGAAGCTATCTACTTTGAGTGTAACATAGCCTTAGCTTCAAGCACCACTTCTATGACTCTGAAACTCTCAAAGTGTATTTAGAGAGAGAGAGAGAGAGAGTGAGGGGATAGAGATCGATGAGGTGGCGAGGGAAAGTTGGAGAAGAGAGGATAGAAGAAATGGGCCCACATCACACAAATCCTATCTGTTAGAGTAGCAACTTGGGTCATAAGCTTACTATCCATTTTGGATGCCCTCGTGTGTAATCAACAACTTCTACTTTATTTGCCAACATCTACCTCATGCCTATCCCTATATGTCATGTCAGGTTTCTCTCCTTGTTTTTATCTCATCATCATTTATTATCTGAATCATTTCCGTCCAATCAATCTGAAAAGTCACAATATAATACTACTTTGATTTTTTCTCATCTTCTCAATCAACGGCCCAGATGAGCTCATAGAGAGATAATAAGAAAAATGGACCATAAGAGGATCTCCTTCCCTATATGTCTACTTCTATTTCTCAATTCTATATAACATCGATATAAATATACAAGCTAAATAACGAAATTGTAGATATTAAAAAAATTAGTTACATAAGTTATTTATAATAAATGTATGTTGATTTCCTTGAAGTATTGCTTTAGTCATTTACATTGGACACTACTTATCCATTGATCAAAACTCCACATAATATGGGGGATCAACAACGAGAATTTGAGAAAGGAATTATAGACTTAGAAGATAAAGTAGATTAACATCTTATATATATGATCAAAACAAACTTATTTACTAACTCTTATATTTAGGATTTGAGAGAGTAAGGAATTATATTAAGGCTAGTTATTCATAAACCATGATTTATGAATTCTTTTTTTAACTTACTAATTCTTCCTATCATTAATGAAAAAAGGAGTTGAAGTTTTTGCTTTAATTGTTCATATAATATCACAATCTCCATTGACTTATAAACTGATATATAATCTAATGATACACAACATATAATATGATTAAATAACTTATTTAGTTTCATTAATCTCTCCAAAAAAAAAAAAAAAATCAATCGAGCCTTATATCAAGAACCGGAGGAAATATTTTAAACTTTGATAATTCTACATGATCAATATAAAAGGTTGAGGAAGATTATCTTAGGAAAAGAATAACACATTTCTTTTTATAAATAAATAATTTACGTATTGTTTTAGTCTATATGGATTAGTTAAGTAAACTTTATGTTTAGGGAAAGATGTATGAAAAAAATAAAATTCAGTACTCGGAGATAAAGAGTTGAATGGATGAGAACAAAATGAGAAAAGATACAAAGATTCTCTTTAGATGCAACAAACAGTGGCATGCTCTGTTTATGGGCTTTGCCAATCAACCATAATCCATGTCATAACATTCTTATCCTTAAACGACAGTGACGTTCAGTTAGTTTTGCCTAACTTCCAACTTAAACTACTTTCTTTCTTTTTAATTTAGCAAAATTAAAGGATGGTTTAGTGTTAATGAAGCTAGCAAAGCATCCTACTTTTTTGGTTCACACTTCGATCATTGGCTTATCTGCAAAAATTGCCCCGCCTTCGGATATGATGAGAGATTGAATTCTCCAAGTTCTTGATTTATTATATTTTTATAATTGGAAGAAGAACAAAGAGTCTCATACGTGTTTTGTGCGTGTGTGTGTGTGTGTGTTTTGTGTATGATATTTTTTCAATTTTGAAGAAATTGCAAAAGAAGATTCTTGCACGAGATAGGAAAAGATGTTTTCTTCTACCAAAATATATATATATATGTATGGACGAGATAAATTCAACAAGAATCTCTTAGACTAAAATCACTTAATATCTTTTGATTTAGATAAAAGTCTAATTTGTTTGCCCAAAGACAGAACATTTGAATTTAAACCACACTGAAAATGATTATTTCATTAAAAAGTAGAACATATGATAGTTTGGAAGAAAATGACACTTAAACAAGTTCAAATCTTCATTTGGACTTCTATTAATTACATGCTATGCTATTTCAACTAATAATTCAAGTGAATGTAATTAATTTTATCTAATTAAGATCATATTTTTTTTGGGCCAACAAGGATAAGTATGCTCATTTTGATTAAAATTTGAAGTTGATGGGGTGTTCATCATTTTTAAAGCGCATTCTTATTTTATTTAATTATTGAAAAAGTTATTAAAAGTTGAAAGAGCTATTGAATTACAATTCAGTCCGGATCGAACGAGTCAAACTCGTCATCCGTAAATTAATAAATTTTTTATTATACCAATCATAAGTAAATAAAAATGATTTCAATTAAGAAAATGGATGGTTTAGGGCATATAACCCCAATTTAAAACAGTTGGAGAGGGTGAGTGAAAAAAATGAAAACCAAAACTGCAAGCAATTAACGAATCTGTTTGAAAAAATGGTTCAAAACTATTGTTTGCATAATCTAGTCAGCAAAGCTAAGGTATGGGCATTGATTAGAGAGGTTACGTACGTGTTGGTTCATTCTCTGCTACGCCACTTTCACTATCCAACGTAACATGACCTTCTAGATGTTACATCTTCTCATTATTAATTACTCTAATAATCACCTATCCAAAGCAACATCAATATAGAGATAAACTCAAATTATTTCAATGATTTTTCTACGACACACACATTATTTTCATGGTCTTTATCGGATGTAGGCAACAACTTGCTTTGTTGCCTCCACTAGAACTTCAAGGAATTGAATTTTCACGTTACTTGATTTCAAGCTAGAGGTTCATGTTTGATCACAGTTTAAGACTTATATGGATTAGAATTTGACAACAAGAGTGGCCTTTTATTCTAATTGACTTTTACAAACTCAAGTTTTTTTTTTTTTTGGGATGGTGTTATGTAATATGATTTATGTTTCAATTATTTTTATAAAAAAGTTAGAAACTTGCTTGGATGAAATATTAAAAAAACTAATTTTGGGAATGATAAATCACTAGAAAATTAAGTGTCTATCTAGATTAATTGTAAAAACTGTTTTTTCAACATAATTTACGACGTACGAAGTAAATATGTGAGAGAGATTTTGTCTTGATTTGTGTGAACATATTTTTTGAACACTAATTCAAACAAGCCCTTAAGTTTTACTCGAGAAGTCATTTTGTGCAAAAGCTATCCCAAACATATGACAAGCCATTCAATTGACCTTTTTTCTTCTTCAACGCGCATTCAACTCTCCACAATGTTAATCCAAACATGCTCTTAATATTTATTTATGGATATTATTTGAACGATTGCAAAACGGAAAAACGGAAAAAGATGGAGGTTAACAAAGGTTCTCTCTCATGAGTCCAGAAAAGCTCAAGTTAAGGAATCACCCATAGAAGGGGTTGATTAGTTTCTTGTCAACGTTGATTCTTGACTGGAGTATTTTAAAAATAGAACATTTTTTTTTTCTTGGGGAAAAAAACGGGTTTGGGTTTGGTTTCAGCTTTTAAACCCAAAAGTCCATTTCCATAACCAACATTTGCTGACAAAAATGGTTGTTTTGAAGGAGACTGATTTTGGGTGTCCATCTATCTTTACTGGACTGGGTTCATGGCCGAAGCCCAATGTCTAGGAGACCAGCGATGTGTTTATACTAGAGATAGAAGATAATATTAAAATATCAGACATCCTTAATTTCAACATTAAATTTATAATTCTAAGCTTGAGTTTAATATTTATCTCAAGTACACAAATCCTACGTACTTTAAACTCAAAAAAACTTCCCCTATTGAAGATCTTCCAATTATCGTTACTTCCTCATCACAGCCTTGGTTTGGATTAGGTACTCGTAGTCAAGATGATCCCAATTTAATTTTTTTATTTTTTTTTTTAAAAAAATGTGACAATTATAAAATTATATTAATTATAAATTTTATAAATGTTAAACTAAAAAATATAAAAATAAATCAAATATGAATAATACAATTTTAAAATACTGAAATTGTTTTTCCCCCTTTTTCTTAATACAAGTCCATGAAAATATCACTACACTATATGAGGGTGCCATCATGTATAAGGAGGAAGCCATGAAATGATTATCACTATAAGTAATATTCAAACAAAGAAATATTTAAAAAAAAATTCTAACATGGATGAAGGATTAAGCCTTGCTGCAAGTGGTAAATTTGCATAAACCTCTTATTAAATATAAACAAGCAAGGACAGAGCAATCTTAATCAAACGGTGCAACAAGGAAAGCATCCAAGTATAAATTAAAGCAACCTTTTAGTCTAGTCACTAGATAATTATTAGCAAATAAAATTACAACTTGCTCAACTTGATGGGACCCATTTCCTTTGCCTTGGTCCTCAATATATGCTTCTGTATCTTCCCAGTGGCTGTCTTTGGTAATGGTCCAAAAAACACTGATTTAGGTATCCAATAAGCAGGCATCTTGTCTCTGCAGAACTTCATTATATCTTGAGCAAGACGCTGCTCATTAGAAGTATCCACGCCTGGCTTTAATGTCACAAAGGCACAAGGAGACTCGCCCCACTTCTCGTCTGGCCTTGCGACCACAGAAGCCTCAAGTATTGCCGGGTGAGCGTAGAGAGTATTCTCAATCTCAACACTACTGATATTTTCAGCGCCAGAGATGATTATGTCCTTTGATCTGTCTTTGATTTCTATGTATCCATCAGGGTGTTTCACAGCAAGATCTCCAGAGTGAAACCATCCATTTGCAAAGGCTTCTTCGTTTGCTTTCGGGTTCTTCAAGTAGCCTTTCATCACGATGTTGCCTCGCATCATGATCTCTCCGATGGTAGTTCCGTCAGCAGGGACAGGTTGCATGGTTTTCGGGTTTTTGACGTCAAGACCTTCCAAACTAATGTAGCGAACTCCCTGCCTTGCATGGAGCCGGGCTTGGGTTTCAGGGGGAAGCGACTCCCACTCGGGCTTCCACACACATACCGTGGAGGGGCCATAGGTTTCTGAGAGACCATAAGTGTGCGTGACGCGAAATCCTCGTTGTGTCATGGCAGAAAGAACAGAAGGAGGAGGAGCAGCCCCTGCTGTATTCACTTGCACAATATGTGGAAGAGGAAGAATGGTTTCCTCAGGCCGGGCGTTAACTACTGAGTTCAGTACCACTGGTGCTGCACAAAAATGTGTCACTTTATACTTGGCAATTGCTTCATATACTGCCCTTGCTGTAACCTGCACAACAAGCATTCAGTTGAAGGAAAATAAATAACTATAGTTATCAATTAGGATGTTACAGAATCCATTACTTAACAAGGGAACCATGCTTTAAACACTTTTACTTCTCACAGCAAACAAAAAGCAGTTCATTTGAAGGACCCGGTCCTTAATATAAGACATATTTGGGGAGTTTATATTGATCTTAAATATAAGATATATTTTTCATATTTCTCAATCTTTTCCTAATTTACCTCTCTATTGAAGCTCCCACAACAATAACCAATGAGAGAGAATAGGAGAATTAATGAAGATGACTAGAATATTTTAGAAAATACATATCATATTAACTAATTTAACAAACTTCCTTAATTTAATCAAATTAGGTAAATATGTCTTATATTAAGAACCGGAGGGAGTATAACAAAAGGTTCCATCTGCTATGTTTCAAAATGAGCATGCTATCACTTGTTATCTACAGATTAAACCGAAAGGACTGATCCAGAAGTAGAACAAGTCAACAATAAGAACGCAGAAGAATAGCGAATCCACTGATGTACCTGGCGAAGGCATATGTTAGTGCCACAAAGAGCAGCAAGTGTCCAAGCGTAGCCCCAACCATTGCAATGAAACATAGGGAGTGTCCATAGATAGATAGCTCCTTCGTTCATTCCCCAAATGAGAGCTCCACTAAGAGCCATGAGATATGCCCCTCGGTGATGCAACACCACACCCTTAGGACTAGCAGTAGTTCCAGATGTATAACCCAAAGCAATGCTCTGCCACTCATCTTCTGGTGGTTTCCATGCAAATTCAGGGTCACCACTTTCTAGAAACTTCTCGTAGTCGATGACTCCTTTCGACAAAGCGTACCTTAATGCCTGAGGATCACAGTTTTCATCTCCAATGACTATTAACAATGGAGGTTTGAAATTTTTGCTTTTCTCAGACCAGATTTTCAAAGCTTCCTCTGCCAGGGGAAAGAACTCTTGATCCACCATTACAACTACAGCTGATGAATGACCAAGAAGAAAAGCTATGGTTGACGCATTTAGTCGAATGTTGACAGTGTTCAGTACAGCTCCTGACATGGGAATTCCAAAGTGAGCTTCATAAAGGGCAGGAATGTTGGGTGCAATAATTGCTACCTGTTGGCAGAAACACACAAAATTACTTCAGTAATGAACATGACAGAATACAAAGACCATCATATTAAAAGTTTAAACACAGAGAGAGGACTAGAAACAAGTCCCAAAGGATTTGAGAAAGGTCTTTTCACTAAATTGTGAAGAACAGGTCCCCAAGTAGAACCACTGCAAATTTTAATCACACACGACATTCCTAAAGGCGACCAATTACTAAATGGTATGGAGTAGTAATTTTATTTCTATTCGTCATACAACGGAAGAATTCTTATCTCTGTTTTTATAGTTTCCCTTACCTTTCAGTCTTTCACCATAGAATTACTTCTTTTGTTATGAAATCAAATAAAATTGAAAAGTCAGAGCATACATCGGACAGAAGATAATTATGTACTTTAATTTAATTTATGAGATGACAAGATGCCTGGGAATTTTTCAACCTTACGTAACAAACTTGGGTCAGCGAAAACCAATTATTGCTTAATTTAATTTAGCTCGATAAAGATATGGCAGTCTTATCCAAAGAAGACGCTAGATTTTAGAATCTATTCGTGAATTATCGGGAACTTTGGAATTAACAATCGAATTGTAGGGCTAAAACAAAGCCATTCATGCTCAGTCAAATGATGAAAACACCAAGAACCCAGAAATGAATCGATATACGGTGGCTTGTCTCTAATAACACCCATTAAAGAATAAAACAGAATCTAGAGTCAGATTTGTTCGTCTCTCGTATGAAAGGCATCAAGTGGCAACAGCTAAAAGGACTTTGGGATTATTTAAATATATTTTATGAATGTTTTGTACCGCTTAAACTAGAAATGGAATCTTTTGTGTATCTTCTCTTTAAAGGGGAAGAAGTTTATATGGCATATTCAAAAGCTGCTCAAATTTTCTCACCAACAAATACAAATCTCACCCAAAAAATTGAGAAATCTTAAATTTCCAAAGAATCAAATCATGTGCATTAAAAATTGCATGTAATAAATACACTTCCTTTTTTCTTTTAAGCAAAGTAATAAATACACTTCATCAGCATCAGTTTTCAACTCTTCCCCGTAAAAATAATTTGATTGTTCCACCCACAGGGGAAAAAAATCAAATTCAACCAAGCAATTCATAAGTCCCAGAATTCTGCAAGTACAGGCTAATCGTTTTTAAGAATTTAAAAACACTCCCTTGCAATTCAATAATATTTCTATGCACCCAAAAATGAGAAGTAACGCACAAATTAATTAATTTCGACAGAAATTCTTAATATAATTAGTATAATAAATATTTAATTAAAATAAGAGCAACTGATTTTTTTTAAAAAAATAAATAAACAAATAATTTTAATTTTTCAAACATGTTATACTTGTATTAAAACATAACGCTTTTCATCCGGGGGGAAAAATTGATGCTATTGTTGAAAATTATTTTAGTAGAAACAGAAAGAGAATCCCAGAGGACAGGGACGATGCCAAAAAAATGGACTTCGGGGGATCGAATTTCTAATCTCCCACCACAAAAAATAACCCGACATTGACAAGGCCTACTCCTGTAGAGCCACGTGATACGAAACTTAAATTCAAAATGAAAGGAAGATGTATCCAGAATCTCATAGAATGATTGACTCTAGGAAAAAAAATCAAGTTTAAAATTCAGATAAACTTAGCTTCCATCGATCGCTTCCGTAAAATCAGAGAAATGGGATCTTATTATAGGTGAAAGGTGTGAGAGAAATACCGTGGAGCCGACGCCGACGGAGCGGAGAGAAAGAGCAGAGGCCAATCGGCGGCAACGTTGGTAAGTCTGAAGCCAGGTATAGTGGCGGGACCCATGGATCACCGATCTTCTGGCGGGATGTACCTGAGCTGCTCTTTCTAGAAACCACAACGGCGTCAAGGCTGTGTAGTTCGCCGCGTTCTTTGGCAGATCATCTATGTCGCGTGCGACCGC
Source organism: Acacia melanoxylon (assembly GCA_019022615.1). Taxonomy (NCBI): domain Eukaryota; kingdom Viridiplantae; phylum Streptophyta; class Magnoliopsida; order Fabales; family Fabaceae; genus Acacia; species Acacia melanoxylon. Next base: position 8,426,863 of record JAFJYJ010000011.1, read on the forward strand.
CATCGTCTCTTCCTCTCTTTCTCCCTCTCAGAATTTCAGTTCTCCCTCTCACACTGCGACGAAGCTAGACGAATTGAGTTCAGTTACGTTCTTGGCCTCGTGACGATATATATAGGAGGCCTCGGACAACGTGGACGCCTGATCCAACGGTTCTTATTGCCTGACGAAGCCAACTTCTCTTTTTATTTTTTATTTTTCCTGTGTTCCGAGTTTGGCGTCATCGTATTATCTTGGCGTGTGTTCTGTTCATGATTTTTTTTTTTTAATAAGAAAAATTTTAGGAAAGAGGCTGAATTCACCCACGATCCAAAGGCAGGGCGAAATCTCTCTTCCTCCTAGGTGATACCGATGTTGGACAAGGCGAACCGTCTATTGGCGTTAATCTAGGCATCTAAGAGCTATGATGTCTCCCCCAACACCTTGAACAACTCCAGGATCGAACCCCTTCCTTTTGATAAGAGTGTCCGACTCCCTTACTAGTTGAGCTCAAAGACGAGGGTTTCTGTTCATGAGTTTAACTAAATGTTTTAACTAAACTGAAATCTTAGGTGGATCTAGACTGTAGAGCTAATATACTCACATGTACATCGCACTAAATGTGAAAACTTTTTTGGGAAAATCATTTTAAAGTTTCCTTTTTGGAGAAAAATCTCGAGAAAAAGGTCGCCGAGTCTGAAATCGGAGGGTTTTCAGAATCTACGTGAGTTGTTAACTGGGCGATATAATTGTTAACGAGATCGATATAGTTGTTAATGAAATTTGATTTAGTTGTTAGAAAATTATTGTTAATAAAGGGTGATTTAATTGTTAATTAACAACTATATCGTAAGTTAACAACTCACGCAAGATTCTGAAAATCCAGAAAAGGCCTTGGGATTTCAGAATTTTGAGGGTTTTTTGGACTTGAAAATGATTTTCCCAACTTTTTTTGACCTGAAACACTAAATGTTAAAATTAAATTATTAGACAAAAAGGAAAATTAAATCATCATTATTTTTAGGGAAAATCATGTCTAAATATTATATGAAATTGTAAAACCATAAAACGTCCGTTAAAAAATTTAAAAAACATAGATGTGATTGGAAGGAATATAAAATTTAAATATTTTTACTAAAATGCCCCTCATATATTCTTTCTTTCTTCTCACCCTATCTTCTTCCTCTTCTCGACGTCCTCTCTCTCTCTCTCTCTCTCTCTCTCTCTCTCTCTCTCTCTCTCTCTCTCTCTCTCTCTCTCTCTCTCTCTCTCTCTCTCTCTCTCTCTCTCTCTCTCTCTCTCTCTCTCTCTCTCTCTCTCTCTCTCTCTGTAAAGTGAAAGCGACTATGATGGTGGATAGAAGGTGGAGGTAGAGCAAAGTAAAATCGTCGCCGCTCCTATTGTCTGACCTGTCACCAGAAAAAATGGAGAAAGGTGATGGCGAGGTTGTAAAGGTCGTCGGCGGAAAAAATAAAGGAAGGTGATGGCGGAGTAGTGGTTGGAGCTCACTAGTGACAGTGAAGATGATAGTTATCCCTAGCGAGGAATAGAGGCTAAGGTGGATGAAATTGGTGTTTTTAGAGGAAGCCAAGAGACCTAGAAAGAAGAAGGTGAACAGTAAAAAAGAGTTTGCGGAAGAAGAAAGTGACCAGTAAAACAAGCTTCACAAAATTCGTAATGGGATTGACAAGTTTAGTAATAATTTTGACAAGAACTTTAATGGTTTTGCGAAAGAGTTTGCCGATGAAAACGTGCAAGTCAGGAATATTCACTTACATTTATGTCATTCCACCAACATTTATAATGGGATTGAAGAGTTTAGTAATGGTTTTGATAAAAGTGTTTGCTAATGAAAACATGCAAATCAGGATTCACCAACATTTGTGGCATTTCACCAAAATTCGTAATGGGATTGACAAGTTTAGTAATGGTTTTGATAAAAGTGTTTGCAAATGAAAATATGCAAGTTAGGATTCACCAACATTTGTGGCATTTCACCAAAATTCGTAATGGAATCTACAAATTTAGTAATGGTTTTAAGAAAAGCGTTTGCTGATGAAAACATACAAGTCAGGATTCACTAATATTTGTGGAATTTCACCAAAATTCGTAATGAGATTGACAAGTTTAGTAATGGTTTTGACAAAAGTGTTTGCTGATGAAAACATGCGAGTCAGGATTCATCAACATTTATGGCATTTCACCAAAATTCGTAATAGGATTGACAAGTTCAATAATGATTTTGATAAAAACGTTTGCTGATGAAAACATGCAAGTCAGAATTTACTAACATTTGTGGAATTTCATCAAAATTCGTAATAAGATTGACAAGTTTAGTAATGGTTTTGACAAAAATGTTTGCTAATGAAAACATGCAAGTCAGGATTCATCAACATTTATGGAATTTCACCAAAATTCATAATGAAATTAACAAGTTTAGTAATGGTTTTGACAAAAGTGTTTGCTGATGAAAACATGCAAGTCAGGATTCATCAACATTTGTGACATTTCACCAAAATTCGTAATGGGATTGACAAGTTTAGTAATGGTTTTGATAAAAACGATTGTTGATGAAAACATGCAAGTCAGGCCGATTCACTAACATTTGTGGAATTTCACCAAAATTTGTAATAAGATTGACAAGTTTAGTAATGGTTTTAACTAAAGTCTTTCTTGATGAAAACATGCAAGTTAGGATTCACCAACATTTGTGGCATTTCACCAAAAATCATAATGGCATTCACAAGTTTTGTAATGGTTTTGACAAAAACATTTGTTGATATGCATGATGCATGTTTTCATCAGCAAACGCTTTTGTCAAAACCATTAAAATTCTTGTCAAAACCATTACTAAACTTGTTAATCCCATTACGAATTTTGGTGAAATGCCACAAATGTTGGTGAATCCTGATTTATATGTTTTTATTAGCAAACGCTTTTGTCAAAACCATTAAAATTCTTGTCAAAACCATTATTAAACTTGTTAATCACATTACGAATTTTGTGAAGCCCGTTTTACTGCTCACCTTCTTCTTCCTCAGCTTCCCGGCTTCCTCCAACAATACCAATTTCAACCTTCCTCCACCTCTGGCTCTCTTTCTCGCCAGGGACAACTTTCATCTTCACCGTCGCTAGCGAGCTTCGACCACCACTCCACCATCACCTTCCTCCATTTTTTCCGGTGACAATTCAGACCAGGGGAGCAAAGACAATTTCACTTTTCTCTACCTTTACATTCACTCCACCATATCATCGCCTTCACTTCAGAGAGAGGGGGACGTCAAGAAGAAGAAGAAGAAGAAGAGAGGATGAGAGAGAAAGAATATGTGATAAGCATGCATTTTAGTAATTAAAAATATTAAAATTTCAAAATCTCAGATTCTTATTAATCATCTTTGTGTCATTTTAATTTTTTTAATAGATGTTTTGGGGTTTTGAAATCTCATATGGTATCTATAGCCCTCTTCTTCTTTTTTATGATAATCAATGTTCATTTAAATATCAAATGCATATACATTAGGATTCTACAGTCTCAGACATGGACATGACTGGAGAAGTGCATATAAATGTGGATGAATATTAGTAACTAATGAAAATTGATCAAAATCAAAAAAATCTAAGCATGAAGAAGATGTCCGGGAGAATCACACATTTGACCAATTGTCCCATTCTTCATATTGAGGCAGAAATCCTTTTTGGATATGATTTCAAAAGCGAGCATTTCATTATCCAATGAATTGTTGCTCGAAGGCAGATTTGAGCAACATCTAGCTAGCTGTGATGATACCTTTTTCCAAATCAACGCCTAAATAGATTGACCCTGATAGTAAATATAGGAATGATAGTATCATAAAGTTCTTGAACGATATTTTCTATAACAATGGTTCATCCTGTTACTAAAATCGAATTCAGAGGTTTAAGTTCTGGGTTGGCTGTGATTCCTTTGAAACAAGCTTCCATCTTGATTTTGAAATGCAAAGAAAATGAGTTTAATGATTTTAATCATCATCTCTATATGACGCTCCTTTTGCAGATTGACTAAAGATGTTTTTAACCAGTGGGGAAAAAGCAGTGAGAGGAAACCTAATGGATAATCCACCAAACCAAACACCATGTTAACTTCCAAACTACAGTTTCAAAAACCCTTTTCCGTGAGCACATGTTTACCTCGTAAATTTTAAAAACTATTATTCAAAAACTATTTATGATTGTGTAATATATTCGGAAGTTTTTTCAGATTTAATGTTATCCCGACCAAAAGCTTCAAATTAAACATAGCAATGTTACCCCATACTGTTAAAAAAACTACTGTTGATCATTAAAAAATTGACATTGACCATTAACTTTTTAACCATAAAGAGCAAAATACATTACTTCATTTTAACATTTTCGGGTAACATAGAACCTTAAAAAACTTCTAAAGTAATATTGCTCCCCATCAATAACTTTCAGGACAAATTTCCACCTTAATCGTTGAATAAAAAACCTTTTAGAATTTTCAAATATTTGTAATCCAAGTTATTGCTTTAAAATACTTTAATTAGGATTGTTTTTGTCAGAACTTTAATTGGGATATTTTAGATACTCCCTCTTATCCTTCATATAAAACATATTTGGGGAGTTGATCTTAATCTTAAATATAATACAAAGTTTTTATATTTGTCTATTTTTTCCCTCCTTCAATAATAATCAAGGAGAAGAAGGAATGAGGGGATTAAAGATGATAACTATGATGTTTTAAAAAATATATGTCATATTAACTAACTTTCTTAATCTAATCAAATTACATAAAAATGTCATATATAAATACCATATGAGTATAATTTTTAGCACAATTGTCTGATGCATGCGATCTGTATAACTAATATAACTTCTATTTTGCTTTCTTTCTTTGGATAATGTAGAATCTCTCAATAATGTGTTTCTCAATATCCCTCAATAACTTTAAATCCTATCTGTTTAATATTGATTTAAACATCCAGAAAGAAACACATATCTACTATTTAAAATTCCATCTCCACCGCGTGAGGTAGTTTGAAATAAATGATGTATCTCTTTCTAAATGCTTAGGTCAATATATATTAAACGAATAGAATTTAAAACTACCGAGAAACATGCTACTAATCTAATCTGCTTACGCTCTCTTTATTTTTATTAACATAATAGGTGGGCGTCGTAATGTGTTTTTCTAGTACTTTTTATTGCCTTGTTTCTTTAAGTAATGTTTTTTTATCATTCATAAATTTGGTGCTTTTTTTTAAACTATGAGCATCTTCCATCCATAATAGAGTGGGACCATATTTACTCGATCCATACATATACGAGTAGGTGCAGTTTGTTTTAAAATTTACAATACAGTAAATCACAAGTCCTAATCTATTGGCGTCTGATCTACAAATATAAATCTCATTACTTATAATTTGTAAAAAATACAACTTAATATAACCTTGCAATCATGAAAGATACACTATTGTTGATGCTGATCGATGTGAATATATTAATCAATACGAAGTAGGTATACATACTTGGATTAAATTAGAAACAATATAGAGGAACGAAAACGACATGTTATCATGTTCCCAATCATCTCAAATTTAACTTTATATTTTAAATTAATAATTTCAGAAAAATATTTTTAATCTGTTTTAATCATATACTGTATCATACTCCGATAAAATTCAAAATAACGGGACAATAATGACACTTTACAATCAGAAGAGAAAGATTACTACCATTATTGTTATCATCGCGGTCATCATTATTATCAATGAAAAAGGACGAAAACAATTTGAAATATCATTAAAAATTCAAAGTAAATTTATTTAAATCATTTTATAATCAATTGAAAATTTCAAAATATTGATGGATAAAACTCTTGCAACTTTGATAAACAAATTAACAAAAAAAAATCAATGTCATATGCTACTTTCTGAGAACCGAACGAATTGAATGAAAAGTATCTATCTTTTGAAATGCACAAATGACTTAAAATAATTTTGTGCGGGAAAAAAAACTATAAAATTGTTTGTAATCAAGCTTTCAAACTTTAACAAGAAATATTAAGAACAAAATTGTTAATTCATTCATAAAATTTACAATTTATTATCAACGAATTTGTAAGTAAGCTTCCAAATATTTTTTATATTATTATTTGGTATCCGGTTCGAGTTGCCCCTATCCCAACATAAGTGACTTATCTGGAACTAAAACATTATAAAAAAAAAAATTAGTAAGAGTGTTTTGGTAAATTAACTTTGAAATTCTAATCTAGAGTCCTTAAGTGCATGTTTGATTCATATAATAGGAGGTAATGTAATGATGATTACATTAATTTGTTTGATTCGTTATTAAGGAAAGATGATGCATATGTTTAAAAACATTTGGTTGGATTACATAAAAAATTAGAATATATAGGAAAAATACAACAAGAGACAAAATTACGCTTATCTACGCATGTATGTATAATGTACACGCTGGGTTTAAGGTAATTTTTTTAATTTATGTGTACAAGTTGGGTTGTAATCATATTTTAATATTTAATGGTGAAAATATTACGTAGTATATATGTTGGGTTCGTAATAATATTTTAATAATGGTGGAAATATTTTGCAGTGTGCAGATTGGGTTCATGATAATTTTTTAATCTTTAATAGTGAGAATATTATTTAATAAGATATTTTAATATTTTTAATGATGGAAAATATTAATTTTAAAATTTTTTAGTGGGAAATTTTTTATATATAATTAATTATTATTTTTTACTTGATTACAGGATGTCTGCATCTTTATTCATCATTCCTAACAGTGTAATATTAATTCCATCAAATGATATAATCAATATTACAAAATGTAGTCATCTTTACATTACATAAGCTCAACTAAACGTTGTAATCAATCTGTTATATCAGGGTTACAAATAATTATCTCTCATGGAATCAAATTAAAGCGGCAGGGGGAGGCCGCTGGACAGTTGGTGGCCACCGGTAAGGCTGCGTAAGTTGCTTACAACCCAATGAACCCGCCCAAACCCAGTGGAAAATTGCCCATTAATATTTAGCCTGGCCAAGAAATGCCCATGAGGGCCAAGCTTAAATGAGAGGGCTTGTGTACTAAACAGGATCCCATATGTGCATGTGTGAGATATATATATATATATATATATATATAAAAAGAGTGAGTGGGTGGTGTGTTCAAGTATAAATTTAGGCAAATGAGCCCATATTAATTTAATTATATCTTAAATATGTGAGATAAAATATATTTAAATATAAATATATTATATTATATATAAGGTAAAGTCAAAGTTGTTTTGGAAGCAATTTTAAAGTCAAGTTGAAGAATATTATAAATATTTTCCACCGTTTTTATGATAGATGAAACATTTGGATTTTTGTCTAAGTCAGCATTAGAGCAATGGGATGGGATTATGGTGTTTATACTAAAAGCATTTTAGTTCTAGAGGTTGAAGCTGAAATATCATTGTCTACCATTGATCACACATTTAAAAGACTTTTAGCTAGTGCAAAGCCTGTGATTAAGAGAGCTTAACAGCTTTTAGAGGCGAATGAATATCTTCAAGTCGATTTAATTTAATATTATGAATTAAAATTTGACCTTTTGGCATGGTGGAAAGTGCATGTTTATAATTATAAAGATCTAAATTTGATTGCATATGATTTGTTAGCTTTATTAGTCTTCACAGTGTCTTCAAAATCTAGCCTTTGATACAAAGGGTCGGGTACTAGATATTTTTATAAGCTCTTTATCTTTAAAGATGGTTGAGTCATTCATATGTACTCAAAATCGGTACGCACAAATCCTCCCAAGTGGAGGTTGATGTTGATAATTTTGTGAATATCATTTCATTTGTGGTTTCAATGAGGAATGATGAAGATTGTGGTGTTTTATTATTAGTTTTTTTGTAACTTATATTAAGAAATTAGTGGTAATAATGTAGTTGAAGTGTAGCTACATATTAAGTTTTTTATTTTGAAAAAATGCACTATGGGGCTGATCAAACGTAGGTGGGGTAATATTTTAAAATATATATATATAAGGGCATGTGTGTCATTTCACTAAATTTCAAAAATAACAAATCAGGTACTAATATCTCTTTGATATTATGAATATTCAAAACTCTATTTTTAAAGTTCTTCTTGAATCTTCTCTAGAAAAATCTCAATGACAAATAAAGAACATTTATATTTTATCTATAACTTAATTGTCATGGGTGATTTGTTAAAGTATACGTTTGGCAAGATCATTTTTTAATATGATTTAAAATATTAATTTATTAAAATAAACGATCAAAACTTATATGTTAGTATTTTAATAAATTAATATCTTAAATCCTATTAATTGAAAAATATTTAATCTTCTTCAACAAAAAAATATATTTAATTTTGACAAACTCGTGAAAAACCGTAAGATTTAATTCAATATTTTCAATTAATAGGATTTAAAATATTGATTTATTAAAATACTAACGTATCGCATTTAAAAATCATCGCTTAAAATTGTTGAGTCAGTATTTTTCATTACGTCGATTAACGGTGTTAACATTAAGGGATCAAACGTCTGGCTTTTTACAAACTTAAAATGACTAAAATGATCTAAAAAACATGAAGGATCAAACGTATATTTTAGCCTTAAAGTTTTTTTCCTTTTATTTTTTAAGTCTGAATTAGAGTTATTTTGATCGTTTTTTTTTATTCAAAATTATGTGTGATAATTCTTATACTAAGAATTTAATCTTAAAAGCATCGAATTATAATTTTCAAAATATTTTAAATTTGTCATCATAAAATGTACTCTCTCTAGTCCTTATTATAAAGTACCAACTAGCAAGTTTATTTGATCCTTTTTATAAGGCGTTTTATTGTTTCCAATGAGCATTAATTATTTTTTTTCATGTTTACCCATAATTAATAAGAGTAGTGAGTGAGAATAATAATTAATATGATATTAGAGTTTAATGCAATTAGTAGGGGTAATATTGTAAATTACTTAGATTCTATGACAACTTTATTGACTTTAACTATTTTTATTGGTTTGTGAGAAAAGTTACTTGGTGTCTTATAATAAAGATCTAACGATACGATGCTATCTAAAATTAATAAATTATTTATAATTTTCGCTGGGTTGCTAATTTTTAGAACTTTGCTTTCAGTGCTTCTCAGTTGTCACTTCTTAGTTATCGTACATCATCGACCTTCCTCTTGTTTCGGGCACGCCCGTGAGCTTAAAAAGTCTTGCGCAAGACGACAACTAGGTATTTTGTCTGTAAGAAACTCATTAAAATATTTATATATGTCTTGTCAATATTTCTGGGTTTTTTTTGCTAATTTATTTACCTAGTTATCTTGAATATTCAACATTTCTAATGTTTTTAAGAATAAATTAAATAGTAACCAATTAACAATCAGATAAATGTATAGTGAAAAAGAAAAGAAAAAATTAATATTAATATTCGATACGAAATACATTCAATTTAATTTCTTTTGAAAATACCCATTCAATTAAAGTATACACAATATATGATAAAATATTATTTAAAATATTAAATCCTAAATCATCCATATACAGCATTGCACAGTCAGCACCAAGTTGAACCTTCTTTTTTTGGGGAAATTCATGCACCAAGGTGAACCTACCACATTCCTTTAGGAAGGCTTTAATAGCATGATTAGCCTAGAATAATTAATTTGAAAACGTCATGTCACGCTCTATTTTATAATAAAATAAAATATTATAAAAAATATGTAGGAGGTTAGAGGGTTAATGACCTTCCCTTCCAAATTAATAAGAAAATGGGGAGAAAAAAAACAGAAAGAAAGAAACCCCTTTCCAGTCTGCGTCTCATGCACCATTGCATTCAGTGTATTTTTAAGATTTGTTAAACTCTTAGTATCAAAAACCCTTTTAACACGTTTTATTTATTTATGATACTAAAATTTAAGATGTTATTTCGCATAAATTTTGTACTCCTCAAGTATGATCATTTAATTGTTCGAATTTTAAAATGAAAATTGATTAGATTGATTTTTAACCAAAATTACACAAGACTAGTATTTATAACTCCTTCCCCGTCCTAATTATAAGCTAGTTAACTTTTTTTGTAGAGGTTAAAGAAGCTAATTAAATTACTTTAGAGTATTTTTATTTTTATTTTTTTCTTCAAAATAATTAGTTTGACTAATAAACTAATATATAATCTAATAATATACAACATATAAAATGATTAAGTAACTTATTTAGTTTAATCTCTTCCAAAAACAGTCAACTAACTTTTATAATTAGGACCGGAGGTAGTAGTAACTAGTATGATTCAAAACTGGGGGAAGCACAAGAAATTGGTTCAAAATCGGTCAAACCTCATGAATCATGGAACCAATAATATTATGTTAGTTCTTAATATAAGATATATTTAGAAGTTGATTTTTGTCCTAAATATAAGACACAGTTTTTATGTTTGTCAATTTTTACTTTTACTCATATTAATGTTCCCTCAATAATAATCTAGGAGAAAAGAGAATTAAAGAATATGACTAGAGTATTTTAAAAAATACATGTCATATTAACTAATTTTCGTAAAATAATCAAATTGAAAATATATTTTTCATATTAAGTAGCCCAGAGTATCTTTTTAATAGCTTGGTTCCAATTTAATTCTTAATTTTTTTAATATGAATTTTAATTATTATTAATTTATCTTTGAAATTTTAGGAAAGGGGTTGGGCTCACCCATGATCCAACGATAGGGCAAAGTCTCTCTTCCTCCTATATGATACCAATGTGGGACATGGTGAGCCGTCTATTACCTTCAGACGTTTACCTAGGCACCAAGGAGCTAGAATGTCTCTCCCAACACCTTGACCAACTACTGGATTGAGCCCCCTCTCTTTAGTGAGAGTATACAACCCCTTTATCATTGAACTCAAAAATGATAATGATTAGGGTATTTTAATTATTATTTGAGTATGAAAGAAAAGCAGCACAAGGGTAGAGAACTGGGCCTTGCTGAAAATATTGGGTCCATATTTTATCTCGAGCCGGCCCAGGGTTTGTTCATCCTTTTGTTGGTCAAAGCGAAATGTTCATCCTCATGCATTCATTGGTATGATTGTGTGGCTACTAGAGTGATCATTTTTTATCACAAGCAATTATTAAAATATCATTAAAAGTAATAAAGAGGACATAGACAATACCGGACGTAATCCGCAGCATATAAATCTATTGTCATTTTTGTACTGAAATTTGCTATTACATACTCTTTAGTTGTTTGGATAATTAAATCCTCTATTTGGACTTTATGGTAATTCAAAACGAAAGTAATAATTGTTGCAGGGTTAATCTTTTTGGTGGGCCAAATTTCAAGGTCTATCTATTTTTTTATTTTATTTTTTGATACAAAAAAATTTCAAGGTCTATCTATGTCATAATCGTATGAATCACATCCACCCCACAACCTCTCTTTGTTTTTTTTGGGCCAGATCATGCCCACTTCATTAAGGTCACTCTTTAATATAGCAATTAGTATGGTCATCCATCTAAACCAATATTATCCACTCTATATCAATTAATTAAAATTTGTGAACCAACTCCAACATTATGATTTAGAAAGGTCACACTCACACATAAATGTTTTAATAATAATTGTATAAAATGATGCTAAAAATATTATGGTTAAAGTGCAAAAATACACATAAACTTTTGTCAAAACTCAAAAGTGCATCATGCACCATATACATTTTGGAGGTGCAAAAATTTACATACATTCAAAATAAGAGCAAAAATATTAACACCGTTAAATTTGGCCCAGCCTCATTACATATGCATGTGCAAAAAGAGAAAAGCGATGGTGTTCGATCAAATTTAACAATTAGGGGTTAGAATAGGCCAAGCCTCTATCAGGTGACTTATAGCCTGACTTGTTTGTTAAAAATGTCAGGCCAATGCCTATTTAAAGGCTCAAATGTGTAAATAAGCGGGATTTTATTTTGTTAAAGCTCTTTAATATTTAATATTTTATATATATATATATATATCATATAAATAACATAATGTTTATTGTTTTTCATTCTTATTTCTAATTTCGAATTATATTTATATAGGTTTTGATAGGTTTAAAGTGTATAACACCTATTTATGGTCTCTAAGGCCTGCAATATGAGGCCTTTTTAAAGACCTATATTGTAAGTAGGCCTTTAAAAAGACTTCAAGCTCGATCAGACCTTATGAAGGCTCAAGCTTGAGCCTAAAAAAAGTCTGAATTCAAGCTCAGGCCCAGGCCATCTATCCCCATTATAGGCTCAGACCTATTTAGTTAAAGTCTGACCTGACCTGGCCTACATACCTATTAAGAATGTTTGCATTTTTACTCACATTTTGAATACTCATGTGTATTTTTTCACCTCCAAAAAGTATATATCGTTGGACACACTTTTTGGTGAAAATTCCTTAGCATTTTTGTTCGTTAATCCAAAATAGTATTCACTACAATTTGACTTTAAAGTAATTATGAAATATAGTACTAACAAAAAAAAAATCTTGTGGAACAAGTGGTTAATTTACCAATGATACTCCTCTTGGTCTCAAAAGTCACTTTATTGAAATGCTTTCCCAGTGTAAAATATAAGCAAGTTTTATGAACAGTCTAGGTCATTAATGTATTTTTTCTTCACTCCTAAAAATGTTAGGTTAGAGAAGACATTAGGTTAATTTAGGGCCCGTTTGGATGAGTTTTTTAAAAAAAAGTCTTTTTTTTTTAAGTCTTTTCTTTTAAGTCTAAATTGGAGCTTTTAAAAAAAATAGCATTTTTTTTTTTTTGTGACTTTTGCTTTTTTTTTTTAAAAAAATATCATTTAAACACATAAATTAATAAAACAAGCATTTTTTTACATTAAGTTTTTTTTATAAATAATAATAATAATAACCCCATCCAAACGGGCCCTTATAGTGTAAGGAAAGGAGTTAATCCGAAATAAATTTGAAAAACAACTGTGATAAAATACGGATTTATTAGTTAAATCATTTTAACCAACTTTTTAATAATTATAAAATGAATACCGTTCATTTGTATTTAAGACGTAGAACATGTAATATTGCTCCCTCTCTAATTGTATTATCTGGTCTGAGTGCAACAGTTAATACTTATACACCTACAGAAAACAAAGATACTCCATCCGGATTACAACATAGAGTATTTAAACTATATCATAGGAAACAATAAATAACATTTAAATAATTTAATATATCTTAAAAATGTAATTTAATTTTTTTCAACTTTTACTTTTTTGAAAAATGTGTTTAACTGTATTTGGAATATTGTTTTAGAGAGAGATGAGATATAATGAATTAACAAAGTTAAAAAGTGAGTATTAATCATATGGGCAAAATAGGAAAAAAAAATAAAAAAAAACTGAATGTGACTAATATTTTAGACCATGCATTTCTTCTAGAAGTGTTCTATATTGTAGATCGGAAGGAGTATATCATATACTCCTTCTAGTTCACAATGTTATAAGTCATTTGGAGAGAAATTATTTTTTTTTTAATCAATTTTATCCCTACAACTAATGTTTTAAGTGGATTGTAAAGAATTAGTTAAAGTGAAGTAATATATTGTGAATGGAAACAAACCTGGTCCACAATATAAGTTGCTTTAACGTACATGTGTGTGTCTATAAATATATATATGTATGTATGAATATGTGTGTGTCTATGTATATGTGTCGGTGTATATATGTATGTATGTATATATGTGTGTACATATATATGTATATTTGTGTTTGTGTTTGTGTGTGTCAATATATATGGGTGTAGATATATATGTGTGTGTGTGTCCATACACAAACACACACACACACACATATATAAATATATCTCTCTTTGAGTGTGTGTAGATATATGGGTGTGTGTCTATGTATGTATGCAGGGGTGGACCCAGGAATTTTACCGAGGGGGGGCGAAAATAACAAAAGTTATATTATAAATAAAAGTATTTGAAATACGGCGACACGTAGCCTAATATACTTTTTTTTTTGAAAGAAACCTATTATAGAAATTAAGATTACTTCATCTTTGACTCTTACTTTACGTGTTTTCAATTGTTAAACTCATCTATAATTAAATCTGTGTTAAAACTTAAAACTTTCCCAAAATCCTAACCCTAAAATATCTTCTAATCAATATAAAAGTAGTATTATTAGAAAGATAAAATCATGTATAATGAATTTTATGAAGAAAATTTAATGAAAAAAAGTGATTTTGGATATCTTATTGATTCTCCAAATTTGTCATAAGTTGTTTAAAAAAAATGGTGGACTACGGGAAGAGCCACGAGCGAGAGGAAGAAGAGAAAAAAGATTTCGGAAGAGTGCAAACAAGTAGGGTTGGAGATAATTAAAGCTTATGAGCTCCAACTCTTTATTATTTATTCTTTTTTATTTAAATATATGCAAACAAACAAAAGGTCAGTAAGTAGGGAGCTGCTCTTCAAATCAAATTACATTGTGCATCTAAAAACCATCTTTGAGAAAATGCAAACACACAAAACCTGTCATGGATGCATAATGTATGTCGAAAGCTATACACACAAAACCTATCCTTTAAAAAAAAAAAAAAAAAAAATTAGGGGGGCAGGGGCCACCCCTAGCCCCCCTCCGTCCGCCCTTGTATGTATGTATGTAGATAGATTTATATGTATACATATATACACACACATATATATGTATATATAGCAAGACCATTATTTCAATTAGAAAGCGTGTGGAAAAAAAAATTGGTCGGAGATATATATGACGAGGTTGTTGATTCACTTTTACTTATATGTCATTTTAAATTTACATAAGGATATTTTAGAAAAATGAGTAAAATTAACTAATTTAACTCATCTCTTTAATCTTTCTAAAATCGGTTAAATATATTTTATAATTGGGGATATCATTTCTGCAGTTACTGCAGATAAATATATCTGCAGCTACCCAGAAACGGTGTCGTTTCTACCTTTTTTTTGTTTTTTGTTTTTTTTTGACTCCGCTTAATATATCTTCTTCGCTCTCTCTCTCGACTGAGACTCTCAATAAGAACCACACTCCAGCCCAACCTATTCAATGGTCACCGCGGCTCCTTTTCTCTAGCTTTCTCGTTCTTCGACGTTGCTGTCAGAGAAGGAAAATGGTCGACGGTGAAGGAAGAGGAAGAAGCTGGTGGTGATGATTGTTGGCGACGGATGGCGGTGGTGGTTCAGCGATGATGAGCAAATGGGTATGGGTGTACTGGTGATGCTCAGCATCGGACTTGGTGGTGGGTGGTGAAGACAGAGATTCCAGTGACCAAGGAAGAAGGTAACACCGACGGTCGATGTAGCTTCTTCCTTTCTACTCTCCGATCGGAACACTCTCTCTGTGAAACTCTCTCTGGTTCAAAAGCTCCATGGCCACGCACACTCCGACGGTGGCGGATGATGCCAAAGCTCGCGACATGATTGATAACACAAGCCAAGATGATGAGCCACGCCTCCCAGACACTTCAACGTTGGTTTGTGAATTTGAAGCTTAAGATGACGTGGTTCATTTCTGCATAATGTGCTCTGTTTTTGGGTCCCGAAACAGAGAACTTTTGAAGCCTAACATTGCATGCATAGGTAATGTAGTGTCAAGCTTCAATGTTGTGGCTGTGTCTCTAGTCTGATCTCTGTTTCTGAAGTTGGAAGAATCCCGAGTATAAGAAGCTGGATCCAAGTCTTGTCCTTAAAAACATATGATAACAGCGCTATTTAGTCTGATCTTTTTTTTAAAAAAAAGTTTCTGTGCATCTTGGTTTCTGTTATAAAACTACTCAGTCCAAGAAGCCAAGAAGGTGCTTTGAACAATGGAGATACAACAAAGACGCTGCCTCAAGAGCCAAATATGAGTTTGAGTTATTTATTTTAAAAATCATGTAATGTTCATCTGATTCCACAGCAACTCTTTGCGTTAAAGTCATTCACAAACCCAGATAAGGGAGAAGAGTTGTATTAAATTCTAAACAACTAACAAAAAACTCTCTCGAATCTGTGACTTTATCTAAGAGCACAACAAGTGACAGGAGATATTGACATGAATGAATCAATTAATGGCAATGATGAGGAAGAGTGGGTAGAGGGCAAGAGCTTTTATGCTTGGATTGACTGCAGCACTCATTAAAGGATATGAAGCACACGAGCTCCATATAAATTGTAGTGCTGCCACATTTCCAAGAATCACAAAAATGTAATCACTTTCATTGTCAAGTCTTAATTTCATCTCTCTAATGTAATCACTAACATGCAGATTAAAAATGTAATCACTAACATGCAGATTAATGCACCCACGTCTGCTGAACTGGTTCACTTCACAGGAAGGCAGAACTGGTTTCGGCCACCACCCATGGAGTTTCCGTTGGAAGTGAACATTTTGGGCCACAAATGATCCTTCAGCATGATTTTCGGAAGGGAATTCAAAGCATGGTAGGAAAAGTGGGTGAGAAGAGTGGGGTCATTCAGCATGGTGTTAAGAAAGTAGGAATAAAATGGAAGAAATGAGGGGCTCGGATAAGGTAGTGGGGACAAAGGAGAAATTATTGGAGAAGTCAATGGGGGCATTGAAGAATCCAAGAGAAAGAAAGGAAGAAAGGCCCACTTCTTTTAGAAAAGAAAGTCTTTTAGGAGAAAGATTGTTGCAACGTGGAGCCACTTCAAATCATTTCTGTTCACAGCAGTACCATTGTTGGGCTCTATATTAGTTTTTTTCTGGGGTTCTCGGCATTGGCGTTTGCGATATCGATGAGGAACGTGTGGGCTTCGATGTTCACAGACGACGCAGAGATCACTCTCATCTAAAGGGGTTGGTAAGGGTCCTCGGCAGCAACCAGAGGAAGAAGCAGCAGCAGCCATAGAAAGCAAAAGCGAATCATCATGGTGTAATGGTGTTTGAAAACCAAATATTCTTTTATGGAGATGCTATCATTGCCAAGCTCAAAAGTATGTTGTTCTTTTATGGAGATGCTATCATTGCCAAGCTCAAAAGTCTTTTTCTTAATGAGGTTTGGTCAATAGCTGTGTGATCCAAAACCCGCCAAGCACTGATTTTGAATATGAAGAAAGACATAGACAATACCAGACGTAGTAATTCCCAGCACATGATTCTGGCCAAGTACGAGTCCTTTGTTTCTGCTTTCACTACTTTCATCCCAAACACGTCATCATTTTTCTGACTACTTTCCCACTAATTTAGTACTGGCCCCACAATACGACCCCTGACTGAGCTTATGAGCCAGAAAGAATGTTATAGGGAAAATTACACTCAGGTCATAAGGAAGGGAATTAATCACAATAAAGTCTCTTGAAATCATGAAATTACACAGAAGTCTTTGGGATTTCTGTGTAATTATTTGTGAATGTCAAATTACCATTTTAGACTTTTATGTAATTATTTTCATCTCTCACTTTCGGAAAGCCTATTTACAACAACAAACGCTTAAATTAACAACATAAACGACGTATATTAACAACAACTTTTGAAAACCCTGGATTTTTTTTTTTCATTCATTACCGAAAGCTATTTACAACAACAAATGCTAAATTAACAACATAAAATGCATATATTAACAACAACTTTTGAAAACCTGGATTTTTTCATCTCTCACATCCAGAGGCTATTTACAAAATCAAATGCTATATTAACAACAGAAAAACCCATATATTTACAACAACCTTTGAAAACTTGATTTTTTTTTTCATTTCTCACGCGTCAGAGCTTATTTACAACAACAAATGCTATATTAACAACAGAAAAAACATATATTTACAACAACTCTACCACAAAAAGAACAAAAGTGAACTAGGAATTGCGGGTGGGATTAGCAAACACTTAATCTTTTAACTTCCATGAAAATTTAAATATAGCGCCCTTGTTAGCTCGAGTGAAGAGACTCACAAAATCTTTCAACTTCTCCAAGTATGCAACAGAGACCCCCACTCCTTCAACATAATCTGATATAATTTCAACGAGGTCAAATTCATACTTCTCATGAGATTCCACATCAGTGTACCATTTGATATCCCAATTTTTAAACAGAGCCCACGTTTCCCCCTTCCTAGGAAAAACTTTAAAAGTATTGCGGCTAATTTTTTCACATAAAATTAGATGTGAGAACATAAGACGATCTTCGTTAACTTCAATGTTGCCAAGCACATACTTCCCACAAGCAACCGACAAATCGTTTTCTACCCAATTGCTTTCATCCTCGTCATCTGGATCTGCTTCAAACGAGGTTTTCCGATGCGTTGAAGAAGGCCCTTGGATCGAATGGAGCTCTAGTCTTTGGGATGGCCGGCGGGAGAGAAGAAGGGTAGAGACGATGCAAGAGAGCGAGTAAGGCGAGAGAGGAGAGAAGAAAAAATATTGGAAGAGGGAGAAGAAAAAGGGAGAGATGAGAAGGAAGAAGGAGAATGGGCAATAAGGTCTTTTACTCATATGAAATAATTACACAGAAGTCTCTAGGGACTTCTATGTAATTTCATGATTTGAAGGAATCTAATTGTAATTATCTCTGCTTCTTGGGACCTGTGAGTAATTTTCCCAATGTTATATCGTTGGAGTTGTGGGTCTTGCATGTTTTTTTTTTTTGATAGGAATTAGGATACCTCAACTAATGTCTATGGGAATATTACACCCGTTACAATCCTGACAGAGGATAGTCTCTAGAGGTTCGGAAGGCTTATAAACTTACAACTCGAATCCAAAGTCCCCTGTTTTGCTAAATAATCTGCATTTTTTGTTTTAATCGATAATACGTACGTAACCTTAGTTTCCCACTCCTCGTACTTCTCCCGGACTTCTTGAGGACAGAACCGATGGTGTAAGTTAATTTTCCAAACCCAATGTTATATCGTTGGAGTTGTGGGTCTTGCATGTTTTAGCACCCATATTAGTAAATTTAGTGTCCTCGATGCTTGCACCACAAAGAGGGCAGCTCTGGTCATTTGTCAATCCTTGTCTTGTTCGGTTTGCATTTGTGAGTAGACACTTACGGGTGACTAACCAAAGGAGCATCCTACACTTGTGAGGTGCTCTAACCTTCCATAGGCGGTCCAAGTTCCACCCATGATCCACCATATTCTCTGAGGCGACGTTATAAGCTGATTTCACTGTGAATTCACCATGCCTCTCCCACTTGCATCGAACACCTGGATGAACATTTGAATTTTCGATTCCCCCAAGAACTTTATCCCATGTACGCTTAATTCCTATCCACACATTAGAGCCAGGTCGTGTTTTCTCAATGTTGGGGAGTAAATCATTCCCGCACTTGTATTTATCTCGTATAACTTTGACCCAGAGTGCATCTCTGTGCGTTACTAGCTTCCATCCCAGTTTCATAAGGAAGGCTTGGTTTTGGTATTTCGTATGTCTCATTCCCAAACCACCTTTCTTTTTCTCCCTGCATACTTCATCCCAAGCAACTAGTGACACCTTACGACTTTCTGCTGAACTTCCCCACAAAAAAGATCGATTTTGTTTATCCAGAGCCTCACAAACGTTATCGGGGATATTTGATGTTTGCATTGTATATGCCGGGATAGCCGAGGACACTGAGGAAACAAGTGTTGCTCTGCCTGCTAGAGAGAAGAATTTGGGATTCCACCTAGACAACCGATCCTTGACCTTGTCAATTACTGCTTGAAAAGAGTTAAAACTCACTCGTTTATGATGAAGTTGCACCCCAAGATATTTTCCAAGATCCGCTGTTAGAGTGTAGCCAAGTGCAGCACTGATCTCTGAGCATCTGATATGATTTATGTTCTTGGAAAAAAAATACCCGAGTCTTCGAATCATTAACTTTGAGTCCGGAGCATTGACAAAAATGGTCCATACACTCTCTTACTAACTCCGCCTGTTGAAGTGAGGCTTCCGTAAACAGAATAATATCATCGGCAAAGAATAGGTGTGATATTGGTGGTCCCGTCTTAGTGAGACAAATGGGTTTCCATTTTTTTGCCATCATACGTTCTTGGATCATGTGGGCTAATTTCTCAATACATATCACAAATAGATAGGAGAAGCTGAAGGTTAGCAGCGCTAATGAATTTGATTTTGATTTTGCTTTTTCATTTAGCTGGAAATTAAAAAAGTCAAAGAAATAATTAAATATTTGGGTCCTTTCATTCTCACAAAAAAAGAAAAAGGGCGCTCATAATTTATTATTTTAAGTCTTTTTAAAATTTATCTTATAGATATACAAATTTATCCATAATTTATTGTTTTAAACTTCTCAATTCATACTCAGTCATTCATTTTAAATAGGGATAAAATCAAAATTTAAATTTTTTTGGACATGGTTAATTATAATATTTACAAGTCATTGTCATAAGGCGCCTTTCAAAATAAATACATGGTAATTATTATAATCCACCAAATAAAATATTAATTACATTTTCCATCAAGTGCGTCTCCCACACCTTCTTATATGTAATTCATGGCATTAAATATGAGTAGATTTTATTTTATTTTTTCTTTTCTGGATGAAGTTAATAATTAAATAACCGCTTCTTGATTTGATGAGGAGATGACAGGTGCTACTATAATATACACATGACATACTAGCAGTTATTTGATAGGGAAAAAAAGGAAGAACTATTATAAGGTCTTAGAAAGTGATTTAATAATTAAAATAAAAAAATCTATGACACTTAAAGTTATTGTCATTTTTGTACTGAAATTTGCTATTACATACTCTTCCGTTGTCTGGATAATTAAATCCTCTATTTGGACTTTATAGTAATTCAAAACGAAAGTAATAATTGTTGCAGTGTTAATCTTTTTGGTGGGCCAAATTTCAAGGTCTATCTATGTCATAATCGTATGAATCACATCCACCTCTCTTTTTTTTTGGGCCAGATAATGCCCACTTCATTAAGGTCACTCTTTAATATGGCAATTAGTATGGTCGTCCATCTAAACCAATATTATCCACTCTGTATCAATTAATTAAAATTTGTGAACCAACTCCAACATCATGATTTAGAAAGGTCACACTCACACATAAATGTTTTAATAATAACTGTATAAAATGATGCTAAAAATATAAGGGTTAAAATGCAAAAATACCCATAAACTTTTTGTCAAAACTGCATCATACACCATATACATTTTGGAGGTGTGAAAATATACATTCATTCAAAATGAGAGCAAAAATATCAACACCATTAAATCCCAACCCCGTTACATATGCATGTGCAAAAAGAGAAAAGCGACGGTGTTCGATCAAATTTAACAGTTAGGGGTTAGAATAGGTCAAGCATTTATCAGGATTTACAATGTTTGGCGCAGTTTGGTTTGGCTTTATTTGTTAAAAAGGTCGCGAAAGCGCTTATTTAAAGGCTAAATGTGTAAATACGTTGGTCTATTTTATTAAAGTCGCGCACCGTAAGCCTTCGGCTGCTAGCCTTTACACATTAAATAAATATAATTATATTTATATCATATAAATAACATAATGTTTATTGTTTTTCATTCTTATATTATAATTTCGAGTTATATTTATATAGGGTTTTTTTTTTTTACTATGAAAATTTTAGGAAAGGGTTAGGCTCACCCATGATCCAAAGACAAAGACTTGGGCCAAGTCATGAAGCATCTTGTGAGAAAGACACATGTCTCCACCTCTACCAACGTTTCCACTGCTTCCTAAACCCTTAGGATGTCTCCCACAGCACTTTGACCAACACAGGATCGAACCCCCTCCCTTTAGGTGAGGAAGTCTGACCCCTTCGCCAGTTGAACCCAAGGACGAGGGGTATTTATATAGGTTTTGTGATAGGCTTAAAGTGTACAAAACCTATTTATGGCCTTTAAAGCGCTACATAAGAAAGATTTAAAAAAGGCTTTTGCTCGATCGGCGCTTATGAAGACTCAAACTTGAGCCTAGTAAAAATATGAATTCAAGACAGGCGGGCGCCTATTTATCAAAAAAAAAATGCAGTCCGACGCGACCTATTTCCATACCTATTAACAATGTTTGCATTGTTACTCACATTTTGCTCATAGGTATTTTTTTACCTCCAAAATGTATACAGCGCTGAACACACTTTTGGTGAAAATTCCTTAGCATTTTTGTTCCTTAATCCAAAATAGTAATCACTACAATTTGACTTTAAAGTAATTATGAAATATGGTACTAACAAATTTTGGAAAAAAAAATCCTTGTGGAACAAATGGTTAACAATAAAACCTCGCTTGTTCTCAAAAGTCACTTTATTGAAATGCTTTTTTTTCTTCCGAGCAAAAAAAAAAGAAATGCTTTTATTTAAACTATATCATAGGAAACAATAAATAACATTTAAATCATTTAATATATCTTAAAATGTAATTTTTTTTCAACTTCTAGAAATGTGTTTAATTGTACTTGCATTATTATCTTAGAGAGAGATGAGATATAATGAATTGGCAAAGTTGAAAAGTCAGTATTAATCATATGGGTAAAACAGGAAAAAAAATTAATTAAAACTGGATTGACTAATATTTTAGACCATGTATTCCTTCTAGAATAAGTGTTCTATATTGTAAAACGGAAGGAGTATAATATATACTCCTTCTGGTTCATAACGTAATAAGTCATTTAGAGAGTAATTAATATTTTTTTTAATCAATTTTATCCATACAACTAATGTTTAAAGTGGATTGTAATGAATTAGTTAAAGTTAAGTAATATACTGTGAATGGAAATAAACCTGGTTCATGATATAAGTTACTTTAATTACTTTATTAGAACTGAAAAATGATAGTTAATTCATTAAATTTATTTTAAATTATTTTGTTTAACTTTAATCAGATTAAATGATATATTAAAGGAAAGAAAAAAAAAAGTTACAAATAAAATTGATAAATAAGTACGAATAAGTCTTGAAATGATATGACTTATAGGGAGCAGGAGGAAGAAAAAGAAGACAAAAGGTTTGACCAAAAAGCAATAAAGAAACAGTTGGGGGAGACAGAGTTAGGTCACAAGTTCATGTCAGCCTGAAATATTGATTTGGATTCACACGCTTCTCTGCCAAATATTAATTGTGGATTTGTCACTGTTTAACTAACGGCCACATCAATTCGGATTTGGCTTCCGTCCAATGCAGCGATGCGTCCGCTGTACCCACACGGCGCCGTTTTGGTGCCACCCACACACGGGTCTCCTTTTAAAAAAAAAATAAAAAAATCAGATACTGTCGAATAGTAAAAAGATAATTCAGAATATTGAATTGTATTGAAAAAATTCTTCATGATCTTAAAAAATTATTTTAGAATTTAAAAAAAATATTTGAGACAAACCGATACTAAAAAGATCTTTACCTATGCCTAAAACAATTATTTTAGGATCTTAAAAAAATAATTAGATCTTGAACGCTACTAAAAATATACTTTAGGATATTTTTTATGGATCCTAAAATAATTTTTTAAGATCATGAATTATTTTTTAGGTCCTAGTAAATATCCTGAAGTATCATTTTAGTACACGTATGTACCCTGAAATATTTTTTTAAGCTCTTAAAATAATTTTTCAAGATCGTAAATGATTTTTTCCAGTATGATTCAATATCCCGAATTATCTTTTTACTACCCGACAGTATCTTTTTTTTTAAGAAAAGGGAGACAAATGTGTGGTTGGCATCAAAACGGCGCTGTGTGGATGCAGCGGACAAATCCCTGCATTGAACGAAAGCCAAATCCCATCAATTCATTCAGGGACCATTACGGGTCCGAATCTTCTCATAATCACTTTTCTCATTGTCTCTCATCATCGTTAAATCCTGTCCGTTCAATATTTGATCTAGCGACTCAGGAAGAGACACCTCATCTTTTTTAAATTACCGCATGCGGTATTTTTGAAATTTTAAAAAGTACACGATGTGTCTCTTTCTAAATCGTTAGATCAATATCTGACGGCTATTATTCAAGGATGATGAGAGAAGGGACGGTGACAGAATCCATCCTTCTCTAGGCCTTTCTAGAGTCTGGATTATTTCCAAACAAATTAAAACATTTGTCACTATAATTTAATCAACATTAAGACTACTTTACCCCTGGGAGGAAACTAAAATAATGATAAATTTGAGGGCTAATAATTATATTAACCCAAAAATTTTGAATCAATTTTCTCATATTTGAATTTTCATCCTAAATAAGAAATAACCACCTCCGGCTCGGGACCTCACGTACGAAGTGGAGCCCCATCTGATGTGAAGAAAAATAGGACCTGTCCTCTTCTATTCTTATTATTCTCTTTCTCTCTCCTTCTCAATCTCAACCTTTATATTAAAATTTGAGTGATTTTGGTATAATGTTAATATTTTTATAATATTAAATTATCAAAACTAAAATTTAGCTATTTTTGAATTTATTTATGTAATATTTGATATTTTATTAATATTTTAATAAACATTGAATCTCAACCATTCATTCAAATTTTAACATTGTAATAAGTATTGGGAAGAAGAGCAGAAAAAAAGAATGGCAACAGCATAGGAGGATAGTCGGGCCAGAAAAATAAGTCTCACACCAGTTTGTACCTTCTAATTTATTGATACTTCACGTTCCTTCAAATCAATCACTTTCTATTATTTTTAATTTCAAGTCCGTAATTTATTGCAATTTAGAAAAACTAAAAAATTCATAAATTTTATAGAAAGCATAAATTATTTTATTTTCTGATCATGATCATTATATATTAATAACATTTACTATTTAATTATGTTTAGGTTTCGTATTATTTACGTATATTTCCATTCATTAAAATTAATTTATTATTTAGAGATTTTTAAAATTTTATGATATTTTCATCTATTTAGATATTTTTATAAGTGTTCTTTAAAGTATGTAATTATTATTCTTAAAAACTATTCAAGTAGTAAAAATAGAATCTCAAAAATTAAAATATGACAAAACCATTTTTCAATTTGATTATTTCAATAATCATAAACCAACATAATAATATTTTGTGAAAGGCACATACAACTCTGTTCCTAGTTCTATTATTTTTAATTTCAAGTCCGTAATTTATTGCAATTTAGAAAAACTAAAAAATTCATAAATTTTATAGAAAGCATAAATTATTTTATTTTCTGATCATGATCATTATATATTAATAACATTTACTATTTAATTATGTTTAGGTTTCGTATTATTTACGTATATTTCCATTCATTAAAATTAATTTATTATTTAGAGATTTTTAAAATTTTATGATATTTTCATCTATTTAGATATTTTTATAAGTGTTCTTTAAAGTATGTAATTATTATTCTTAAAAACTATTCAAGTAGTAAAAATAGAATCTCAAAAATTAAAATATGACAAAACCATTTTTCAATTTGATTATTTCAATAATCATAAACCAACATAATAATATTTTGTGAAAGGCACATACAACTCTGTTCCTAGTTATAAGTGTTTTGACCAAAAAAATTTATCATTATTATAAGTTCAATTTCAGAGTAATAAATTTATTTATTTATTTATTTACTTTTTTGCCCCTATTACTCCCTCCAATCATTTTTATAAGCAAATTGTATTATTAATGCATAAAAGAACTAGTGGTTAAGATTAATTAAAAACAATAAATGAGTCAACAATTTTATGTTTCTTTTAAATATTTCCCTATTTATGAAATGAGCATAGGAGAGAGAATGAGTAACAAATATAAGAGAGTATGAGTATAAAATTTAAAAGACAATATGTAATAAATGATTAAATGAAAAAGAATTAATGGTGCATAGGGATAATTAATATAAAGATATGTATTTAATAGGGCAAAAAATGAAAAAAAAAATAGTTTAGATTTTGAGACATAAGGAGAAAGTTGTTTATTAAAAGGACCAGCCCTAAGAGGAGAAATTTTCGTATAAAAAAAGACTAGAAGGAGTAATAAACAAAAATAATTTATTCATTTTGACATTTGAAACTAATCATAGATAAAAGCAAAATTAAAAATTTAGCTCATATTTAATGAGTTAACTAACTCTTATTGGTATGTGAGAGTTAGTTAATTTGAACTTATATTTTTTTTTGTGCATTTAAATTAGATTTATAAATAGGACCAAAATATTACATGTATGTATCCTCCTATCCGGTAAGAGGTAATCCAATTCGAAGTATTATCAAACATTAAATTTAGACACTTCTTTTAGTAACGATTTGAACCTTAATTCACTACTTTAATAATAAATGTGGGTATTAAATTTGGACACATATTAATTTTTTTAAAAAAGAATGATTTTTCCAAAAAAAAAAAGTTCAAAAAAACCATTCTTAAAATCGTAATGTTCATGTGATGCAAAATATATCAAAAGTTGCATTATTATATCCATCATAAATTACGATCAGTATGATTTATTCTAGTTAGATTTCATATAGACTTCAAAACCACATTCTAGTTCATTGGGACCTATAAAATATAGATGATATAATTAGTTTTCTAAATAGTTAACCTATATGTGTGTGTGTGTAATCTAAACAAACCCTAATTGGAGAGCATGATCTGCATTAGCATTAGATTTAATGTGGGGGCATTCCACAAACTAATTTTTAAAAGATAAAAGAAGGAAGCGAACCTATTTCTTGGTGCTTGCAATTTTTTTATTAATGAAAAACTTGTAGAGTTTGGAAAAATAAATAACAACAAGCATTATCCCAAAAAAAAAAAAAAAAGCCTATGGAGTGAGCGAGCCATGTATCGCATTAGATCCTCGAGCTATCAACATCGTCTAACTACGAATTGTTATGATTGGCTTGAGGCATTTCTCTGTAGGAGGGATGTGAGCTTGTTTGTTGATCGAAGCTTTGAAGCATGGTCAAGTGCTATTCAGTTTAGAGTCATCAACTTGAATGCTAATGTGCCTGTTCAGTGTTTATATCAACACCATTAACTTTCGGCTGGATATGGGTGAGTTTAGTGTGTATGGCCTTACGGTTCATCTTTGGGCAGGAGTTGTGATTCTCTCGTTCATTACTATACTAATTATGTTTTCTTTGTTTTGGTGATGTATGTTGTTATCCTTGAGAATATTTGGGACTCAAGGATTTCAATCAGGAACTATCCTTACATACGCGTTCCCATAGAAGCATATCTGGTAGTCGGGGCGGATTGTTAAAGCTTCATTGGACGGGTCTAGCTCTCTGGTTTGGGTATCTTGACCTTTGTCGCAGTTGTTGACCTTGTTGACGTTTCATTCCATTTATCTAGACTTGTGTTCTTCTAGGAAGCATAATTAGTATCATTATGGGAAAACAAGATTATGTGGGAAAAAACCATCAACTCATAAGAATAAAAAGATAAGGTTAAAAGGCATTTTTGCCTCAAAAGTTTTCGATAAATAGCTATGGGCACTACAAAGTATATTTTTGCCCAATGTTGTCTTGGAAGTAACAATTTTGTAGCAATGTCGTCCTTTTTTAATAACACCAAATGATCAACTATTAGTTTAACTAATTGTGCTGAGTTGGTTGTGCCACATGAGATATTGTGCTATTCCACATATTATGCTACATCAAAAAAAGAAAAAATTTGAAACACCAAACATGTCCTCACCACCCTCACTAATGCAGAAGAATCTAGAGAGGGAGAGAGGAAATCGAGAAACTAGGTCAATCTTAGAGATTTCCTTCAATCTTGGAGAAATTATTTGCTCAATCTTCTCTCAGATTGAAGAAAAGCCCCTTACTTTGTCTCTTAGATCCAAGAAACTAGATTTGGAATATGATTTAAAGCAGTGGTGGCTTCATCAATCCCAGGCATTGATTTGTTGTAATCCTTAATGCCATTGTCCCCAACGCCCTCACTGCTGGTTTGCCAGCCACTAAGTTTCTTTAAAGGAAAGATCGATCTTTAGTTTTTTGAGGATTTTTGTATATATTTTTCCTTCTTGGATTTCAATTATTGCAATGCTTGTTTTTATTGGTCATTATCGATGCCTCACTTGGGATGAATTTCAGACCCACATTTTTAGAAGAATTATTAGGAATTGGTCTTAGGTTTCTTGTTTTCTTCCACTGATTATTATTGATAGAAGCCGAGGATGATAAAGGTGAAGTGGTTCAATTTTGCCATACTAATTCATTAGTGCAAAAAAGGGCTTTAAGACCGCCTCATTTAGACCGGAGTATTGACGCTTTTGTCTTAAAAGTATGGCCGTGTGTTTTGTAAATATCAAAACTTCTTGGACCGGATTATAGAGGATCCGGTCTTAAAAGTATGATTTGGTGACAATTTTGTAAATATAAAGAACACTTTTAAGATTTGGATTAAAAAGGATTGTCTTAAAAAGATGAGGTGGCAATTTTGTAAATATAAAGAACACTTTTAAGAACGGATTAAAAATGATCCGGTCTTAAAAGTATTTAGGTGGCAATTTTGTAAATATAAAGAACACTTTTAAGACCGGATTAAAAAGGATCCGGTCTTAAAAGTATGACCGGTGACAATTTTGTAAATATAAAGAACACTTTTAAGAACGGAATAAAAAGGATCCGTCTTAAAAGTATACCGATGGCAATTTTGTAAATATAAAGAGAACTATATAGACCGGATGTTAAAAAGAACAATTCTAATTTTTTTTATAAAAAATATATATTACTTTTAAGACGAGATGTTTTAAATATCCGGTCTAAAAAGTTAAAAATAAAAAATAAATAAAATGTCTATTTTTTAAAAAATAGGATGTTACAAAGAACCAGTCTAAAAGTTTAACTTTTAAGACTTCAATTAGATAACAACCGGTCTTAAAGATTTTCATTAGGCGCTGACAAACGAAAATTGAAGTTTCATTATTCCTTTTCTAGTTCCCTCTACTTCCCATTGATTTCTCCGCTCTCTTCTCATTTTCACTTCCCCACCCCGCGCATTCACAGTGGCTACCGTAGCCTCAGATTTCGGAGATCTGTGGCTCAACAACAATCCGAGAATGATTCATGCAGTTGAGTTCGTGTTCGTTGTGTTTCTGTTTACGTTTCTGTTTCTGTGGTTCAAAAACAATATATATATCAACAACAATCCGAGAATCGTTCTCGGATTGTTGAGATATATATATATATATATATATATTTATATTGTTGTTGATATATATATATATATATATATATTTATATTGTTGTTGAGCCATTAAACGCAACGATATTAAATTATTGACGTAGATTTAGGCTTAAGTTTGAAATTAAATATCAATTTCTTATTTCTTTGTTTTATTGCTCATCTCCTCCTTCCGCGACGATAAAGCTCTAAACTTGATTTTATGGGGAGCGAGTCTCGATCTGCAGAGCTCGCTCTCTTGAGGTAAACCTATTATGTCTGTTTTGCTTATTTCTACGTTCTCGATCGATTGTTTTTGTTTGTTGTTATTTTTTTTGAATATATTGAGATGTGCACACACAAAAATGATGAGATAAATAAGCGAACGGAGGAGTAGAAGAAGATAGATGAATGACTTCCCATAACTTCTTCGGCGAACGCAACCCAGTATTACTCTTCTCCCGACCTCCCTCTCTGTCCTTGTATCGTTTTTTTTTTGCTTCCACTCAAAATTTTCTTTGTTCCTTCTTCTTCGTCTACCTCTTCTCGAGTTCTTACAAGGCGACTTGGTCTTTCTTCTCTCGAATCTATTTGTTTTAGTTCCTCGGTGAAAGATCTAGAAACGAGTTCTCTCGAGGCGGCGGCTCGGGCGTCTACTGATCTCACCCTTTTTTTTTTTTTCATAGAAAGGAATTTTTAAGACTGGATTTGAAAATATATACGGTCTTAAAAGTTCATTCTTTTTTTTTTTATTAAAAAAATGGACTTTTAAGCATCAGGATGTTTAAAAGTCCGGTCTTAAAAGTATTTTTTAAGGCCGAACGCACATTCGGTCTTAAAAAAATGACTTTTAAGACCGCGCCTTTGGAACAAGGCGCCACGATCCGGTCTTACGATACCACTTTCGTCCGGTCTTAAAAGCCTTTTTCCACCCGTGATTTTTTTCATTGATTGTTAGGTTTTAGTGATTCTTATTACCTTGTTTATTGTGTGGTTGTGTATTGCAATGTCTAGAGGAACACCGGTTGGAGGAAGAGGGTTTATGAGACTGAGACACAGCCAAGGGTATGGGGCAGTGGCGATGACCTTGAAGAATGAAGTTTTTCTTTGTATTGCTACATCTTTTAATTAATTCGTTCTTGTTGTAAATTAGATTTCTGGGTTCGATGCCTTCTTGTTGTAAATTATATTTCTAGGTTTTTCAATGTCTGCAATTTTGGGATGAGAGGGGAAAGGAAGTTTATGAAGAAGATGATGGTGTGTCATAATGCGTGGCTTTGTATCTATATAGCATAGTTACATCAACAGTCATTGGTCATACTAACTGTTGACCGTTTGGTGTTGTTAAAAAAGGACGATATTACTACAAAATTGTTACTTCGGGGGATACCATTGAGCAAAAAAATACTTTTGGGTACTTATAAGTTATAACTCCCCAATGAAAAGTCAAAACTAAAAAGAAAAGTCATGCAGACAAAATGATTTTTTTTTATTTGAGAATCTGGAGCGTAGAAAGGTTTTCAACAACCACAAATTGTCGGCACAAAAGCAAGACATTTATTTATTTATTTATTTTATTCAATTATTTTGTATACGCTGACGGAACTACAGTTTTAACCTTTTACTGCAGGAGCCCCGCTAATGTTTTTTTATTTTATTTATTGTTCCAATTTTATTCGATGCCCGCAAGGACAACTACAGCTTTAACTGAACATGGTAATCCGTTAATCATTTTTACCGTGGATTATTTATTTATTTATTCTATTGGGTGGATGATTTTTCTCGTGTAATGCGTGGCCATCAAATCAATATGGATAAGTC
The DNA here is from genome assembly GCA_019022615.1 of Acacia melanoxylon. NCBI lineage: Eukaryota > Viridiplantae > Streptophyta > Magnoliopsida > Fabales > Fabaceae > Acacia > Acacia melanoxylon. The sequence goes on from JAFJYJ010000011.1 coordinate 8,457,736, forward strand.
TTTTTTCTTTTTTTACCTGATAATACAATATGGATAAGTTCAAAATATAACAACGCATTTGGGGACCTTTTTAGAGAAAAAATTTAAAAAGAGCTTTAAGATTCTGAAAATCTTAAAAAAGGCCCTAGGACTTTTTTTAGGATTTTTCAGAATCTCGTTAACAACTAAATCGCACATTAACAACTAAATAATACCCGTTCACAACTAAATCGTCGCATTAACAACAATATTTTAACAACTAAATCATCACATTAACAACAATATAACAACAGGTTAACAACTATATCGCCCCATTAACAACTAGCGAGATTAAGAAAATCGAGAAAAGGTTAAGGGCCTTTTTTGGGATTTCCAGAATCTTAGGGTCCTTTTTATGATTTTTTTCTCCAAAAGGGCCCCCAAAGTGGATTTTCCCTTCAAAATATAACAATGCATTCACTGGCCAAACAAATAATATAACAACTCATTCTTCATAAATGATAAATAATAGGAGTTTAATTATTATTGAGAAAATATCAATTGATATATTTTAGGAAGAAATTGATATAAAATTAGAATGTTATCCTATAATTAGGATCAAAACTAACTCTTAAATGTTGTCCTATAATTAAGATTGAGAGAATACTAGCATACAAAACAAAGGGAAAATCTACCTCAAGGCCCAAATTAGGGAAAAAAAAATGTCAAAAAAAGGTCTCAGGGTCTTTTCTGTTATTTTTTCATACAACATTAGTTGTTAACGTGGACTGATATAGTTGTTAACGAGTAGACCATTAATAACTAAATCATTAGCATTAACAACAATATCCTAACAACTAAATCAGTCTCGTTTACAACTATATCAGTGCTTGTTAACAACTATATCATCCCTGTTAATAGCTAACGTTTTATGGAAAAATATCAGAAAATGCCCTAGGGCCTTTTTTGACATTTTTTTTCCTAATTTGGGCCCTGAGGTAGATTTTCCCCAAAAGAAATTATTTTGAGGTATTTTCTATTTCCCATTTTTAAAAAAAAAATTTGCCATCCATTTTTTAAATTATACATATGTAGTATGTAGCCGGATAATGGCACCGGAGACCTTGTTGAGTTATTTATAATCAAGAAATTTAAAGAAAATAAACTCCCCCATTATACATAACGTGATGATAGCACGTAACCACTGGACAAGATAAATGTGGAACTAAAGGGCAAAAAAATAAAAATTGTTGGCCACAAGCTTTAACCTCCCAAGTTTCATTCATTTAAAATAGGAAAAATTGTATTTAGGTCCCAAGCAATAAAAAAAAAAAAAAGGTCTTTAAATCTCAAAATTGTATTTAAGTCCCGTGGGATTATTTTGTAATAAATTTCAATTCTGCTAACAAGTTTAAGGACGGTCCATTGATATCTATTGACGAGTCTATAGGCGTCCAATGACAAGTCGACAATTTGAATTTTATTGCAAAAAAATCCAACGAGAATTAAATACAATTTTGAGATTTTCAACGACTATTTTTGTTGTTGTTTGGTACCTAAATGTAATTTATTCCTTTAAAATATTGTCTGGTCTCCATATTTTAATAAAATCTGAACTATTTCTCTTTTAAATAACTGAAACACATAAGTATATAATTTGAAACTTAAGGACCAAAATTAAAATGATGACAAATTTAAAAGATAAAAAATTATATTAACCCTTTTCTTTTTCTGAATTTACTACTATTACATATATAAGATAAATTGTCATACATGAGTTGTGTATGATAATGATAAAGATCCTCACAAAATTTATTTATTATCCTGTATGAGTCCATCTGAATTGTTAATTGGTAAGATGACAAAAAAGTCAAAGTAGCATTATGACATTTCAGATTGATTAGACGAATATAATTTAAAGATTATGAGGGATAATGAAAAAATAACGATGAGAGAAACCTGCCCCCATAATATTAGAGTTAGTACTTGAGTAGTGGCCCCCATAATACTAGAGTTACTACTTGGGTAGTGAGTTTTAGTATTTACGGGTCCGAAAATTTTTGTCCTTATATTCCTCCAGGATAAATTATAAAACATAAACTAATTTCCATATATTAAGAGATGTTAGTTAATTCATTTAATATGTCTTAAATCGATAAAATTGATCTATTTCACCTTTATTAAATAGTGTGGTTTTCAAATATACACTTATTATTTATACTTATTTCTTTCTCCTACAAAGGGTAAAATTGAAAAAACATTTATTAATTACTGTCGACCTCTTATCTTTTAGAACAAAATACTCTTCTAGTAGAATTCTTATAATGTGAACTAAAAGGAGCATATTAGGTAATAAAGGTGGAGGTGTACTCCCTTCTCAATGAGTAAATCACTAGAAAAATTGTTTGGGGTAAAATATATAAGTTACTTAGAGGTAATTAATGTTTATCTTTATAATCAATGTTTAATTGTGAATCTATATTTTTTCCCTTTAAAATTTCATTTCATTTAATAGAGTAAAGTTGAATTTTTTTATCAATTTAAAATAAATTTAATAAGTTAACCTACATGGGAAGTGGTTAAAAATGACTTATATATTTCATTGGAGAAGAGGATCTCCGCGACCACTAAATATCTAAAGAGAAAAATACAAATATCGATCCTTAGTTTTGTCTTAATTATTCACTTAATTTTTTAAACTTTAACTTGAAATAACTTGGTTATAATAATTTTGTGACTCGAAACAAGTTATATAATAGTTCATTAAATCAGAATAACTCCATCCTAATAATTTTTTGGGAGAATCCTGTTTAAAATTTATTTGAAATACCTAATTTAAAATTAGGCCGGCACTTTTAATAAATTCCTAATAAGGTACATGCTTGATTAAGGATCTATGAATGTTATTAAAAGACCATAATACCCTTTATAATTAAATAGATTGTAGATTTTTAATTGCAAATTCATACTAACTTTTAACTTTAACCCCAGAATCCACTCCTCCCTTAAGCATCAGAATCTCAACTTTTAGTTGACTCAACAATATTAAAGAGTAAGTCCACACAATTTTTTTAACTCCAATGTCGCACAATTTACATGGAATGATTGAAAAGATAAACGGGTTAAGAGTCTTAAATGCCATGGAAATTTTCGATCAGGAGCACTGGTAAGACAAAAGTTTTTTTTTGGACAAAAAATGCCACGGAAGTTCACATGAAGTATCAATTTTGCCCCGGAAGTATCACTTTTGCCATGGAAGTTTTATTTGAGGGAAGCGATTTTTTAGAAAGTTTTCACTAAGGAGCGATATTAAATTTGACTATTAAATCGATCAAAGACACGCGTATAAATGCCTTGAAAAGGTCGACTTGGAGTCAGATAAAGAGATCCTTGAGATGTTGAACTCAAGGCGGGCAGAATTTGTGAAGCCGAATTGGTCGAAGGGACTGAAAGGTATATCACAAAACGCAAATGAAACGCAAAACGAGAAATGAATTGTTCCAAAAATTGGTTTAGTAAAACAAATCAATAGTGATAATATTTACGTTTGTATAGGCGATCATTTCTTAGATCATAAGTGATCTTCTTTTGGGTTTTGTGATAGTCGACCTTTCGATCCTTTGACCGGTTTGGCTTCACAAAGTCGCGCCTTGATTTCAACATCTCTGAGGATCTCTCTTCTCTCAGGCTCCAAGTTTGACATTTTCAAGGCGATGACATGTGTGGTATTTGGTGATTTAATAGTCAAATTTAATATTTGGAGACGAAAGGCAAAATTGCTCCTTAGTGAAAACTTAGGGCAACATTCTTTCCTCGTGAAAACTTAGGAGCAAAATTGCTCCTCAAATGAAAAACTTAGTGTCATTTTTGGTCCAAAAAAACTTTCATCTTACCAGTGCTCCTGAGCGAAAACTTTCATGGCATTTAAGACACTTATCACAAAAATAAACACCTATAGTGTGTTTTGACAACTATAGATTTGTAAAAAAATTATCTCTTATTTGCCTAGAAATAAAATCAATCCAAATTTTAAGGTAATTATAAATTATCTTCAACTAGAAAACTATTTTTGTGGCCATGTGTGTGATTGTAGAGAGACTTAAAGAAGAAACTAAGACATAAATAACATGTTAAATGATAAATCAATGGGAGAAATCTTAAGATGGGGAGAGGAGATATGAGGAGTCGACAAGATAAAGATGGAGGTTTTAATAAAAAAAAGAATGAGCAAAGAAAAATAAAATAAAATGACATATTGGTAAAATTAATAAATTCATAAATCCCCAATCAGTTCTAACGGTCTTACCAGGGATTTATTAAAAACGTTGACTCGATTCTAAATTCTGGTATTTCAAATGTATTTAAGCCATATTTTTTTTTCTTTTTTTTTTTTACTCATCCTTACAATTTCGTTTTCTTTTCCTATTTTTTTTTTTTTCTAATATTAAATGTTTTCTTTGACCGGATTAAATGGTAATCTGGTTCATTCTTCGAAGGCATGACAGTTTGAGGTCTAGATATAACGCATCACCGTTAAACAGTTATCATTTCTTAATTCTTAAATTAGGAAACTACTGCAATTTTGGTTTCTGGGGATTCGTATGTTCAGTCGTTTATCGTTAGATAATTTAGGAGTACTCAGTACACCTCGTCGTCCCCCGGTGGTGCAGTTCATGATTCGCTAAGGTCTCGTTAAATTTCGGCTTTTATTTTAATTTTTCTCATAAGTCATAAAAAAAAAATATTAATTTTAATTGCAATTTGTTTGAGCCAGCCAATATACGACACTTGAAAAGTCGCTTTAATTAGTCCACCTTTCGCAGACTTGCAGACAAGAAGTCCATGAGCGTGAACCCAAAGATAAAAAGTAGCTCAAGGTTGCAGAACCAAGTGACTAGTGTATTTCATCTTTGATTCCCCTTTCCGTTTCTCTACCTTCAATTAGGCAACCTCCTAATATTTTCTGTGGTTTCTCAGCTCATCCTTCGATTTTTCACCACCTGGTTTTCTGCTAGAATTTGTTATCCTTTATAACTGGGATACTTTGTTTTACGAATTTTCTTTGTTTTTAAGGTTGTGAGTGTGAGTTTTGAAATGGTTAATTGAGCACCGAGAGGACTTTAATTTTCTGAGAGGTTTCTACAATGGCAAAAAACTTAACGGGCCAGCTCGTTGGTTCAGAGATACATGGATTCCATACATTGCAAGGTACATGCGCGCTTCTACTCCCTTCTTCTCTGACCATGCCATCCTACACCACAAGGTTCTTTTAAAAGAAAAAAAGGACCTGAAGCTTCAAATTTTAATCTGTTCTGTGTGTGTGTGTGTGTTTTTTTTTTTCCCTGTTTATGTTGTTAGTTTTGTTGTTTTTTTTGGGGGTATTTTTTGGTTGCTTTTCCTGAAAAATGCAAGGGTGAACTTTAGAAAGCGGCCTTGAAGTGAAAAAGAAAAAGGGTTGGGCCTAAGTCATGTCTCGTGGGTGAAATAAAAATTGCTGGAATTTCTGGATAACTCCAATGGGATAATTAACTTTACCTTAATTATCAACAGAAATTGAGTGATTAATATCGGGGGATTCTTTTGTAGTGCACTTGAAATGATGTAATTTCCGCAAAGCTGAAACCCACTTGGAGTAATTCTTAATGTTTCCTGAGAACAATGTGGAGATATAAAATGGACAGAAAATTGTTTCTTGTACCAAGGTAAAGTGCCTAGAATGTAGTATTTGATATATGTTAGTACCTCAGGCAGTGAGGAATTCAGGGTAATGGTGTTTGAAGCTTGGAATAACAATATGTATCACAAATGTTCAGGTAAAATGTAATAATATCAACCAATGAAATGTCTTTACATCTCATAAATCAATTGAGATATCTTATTATTTCGCCAGTGTTTAGACCTTTATGAAAGGAAAGAGAGAAGTAAGATATTTGGATCTGGAATGGTGGTTTGTCATAACCCTAACATCCGGTTTGGCACAATTGTATATCATGGGGTTTAATACAATAATTCTAACCTGTACCTCTTGACATGGGGTTGAAAGAAAGCTGACAATTTATTAGTTCACTACGCACTTTTGTTTTCTCTGCTACAAATCTTACCTGGAACACGGAGTGATTGGTTAATGATCAATGACTTCAATTATCTGTATTGACCTTTTTCTAAAGTATTCCTTCTATGTGTCCCAGAGCTGGATGTTGAGAACACTATGGAGGAAGCAAAAAGCAGATGGCTTCGCCCAAATGAGATTCAAGCTATACTTAGTAATTACAAGTATTTCCCCATCCATGTAAAGCCAGTGCATTTGCCTCCAAGTAATCATCTATTTCTGGCCGCAGTATGATTTTGGTACACTGGATCTGCATGCTTCATTTTCATTTTGTTATTCATCATATTCATTACTGCCTTTTAAATTTCCAATTTTTGATCAAGCACTTTCCCTTCTGATAGAATGGTTTTCCACATGACATTGTCACGTCCGATCATTTGTCAAACTAGATATTTGTATCTACATTTGCGTATGTTGTGAATGAAGCAATAACATGCATTTTGATTGATAAAAGGTTGGGTGTATTCTTTGTAGTTATTTTACATATGAGTTACAAGTTTCCAGTTGAGCTACCATTATACGATGTCAAACCAAGGACATTGATATGGTTTTTTCAATGCTAAAATGAAAAACAGGTGGTACTATTGTTTTATTCGACCGCAAGATGCTTAGGAACTTTCGAAAAGATGGATACAACTGGAAAAAGAAAAAGGATGGAAAGACTGTGAAGGAAGCTCATGAACACTTAAAAGTGAGTCTTCTCTTTTTCTTTGGGTGTTTATTTGCGTTAGTGTTAAATTTACGGCACCCTAATGTATCTCATTTCTTTAACATGTATTTAAAGAACATCAATCATGTTATGGTTATGAAGGAATTTACCATGTATTACTATGATGAAGTTCTTCTTTTTCTTCTGTATTTATGGACTTTCATCGAGAATAAGTAATATTTTGATTTACACTAAAGAAATAGACTATGGTAACAAGTAGCCTGATAAGCATTAGGTTTGGAAAATTCTTGATAATGCTTCTTTGTACTTTGCCAAGATTTTCAAGTCTTTGATGTGCTTTCTTCTACAATTAAAAATTTCTTCTAGGAATTTTGGCATTTGCAAGGTTTTGGGTATCAAGTACTTACTAATTAATTGGGTGCTGTTGATTTACATGTCTGCTCTCTTTGCTTTGTAAGTTATAATTCATGAATCTAATTTTTTTGCACAACCATTCAGTCACATTTCTTTCTTTCTTTCTTTCTGTGTAACATTTGGACAGCATTTTATCTCTCTCTCTTTTTTTTAAAGATTTTTTTGGCTAGCAGTTACTAATTTCTGTGCTTATATTCTGTTTTCAAACATTTTTATCAAATGATAGTTTATAAAATGCACGATCATCTTTCCTTCCTGCGGTTTTTATGTTGCAAGTGCTTTTGATTATGGCTTGAATAATTGCCAACTATGCAGTTTCTAGTTTTGGGCATTCATTCTGATAATTTTTTCCCCATCAATCAGGTTGGTAATGAAGAAAGGATCCATGTATACTATGCACACAGCCTGGATAAGCCAAAATTTGTGCGTAGATGTTATTGGCTTCTTGACAAGTATGCTTATCTTTAGTTAGCTTAACTCTTGACACCTCAGATGCATGTCTAAACTTTTGAAGTATGACTTATTACTAATGCTTATATATTACCTGTGTGTTATTGGTTTGATCGCAACTTCGATGTGACTCATACTGTTGTTTTGATTTTTCCTTTTCTTTTTCCTAGGAGTTTGGAACACATAGTTCTTGTTCATTATCGTGAAACACAAGAGGTAAAATTATTTTCTCTTCCCGTCTCTTGCTTTCTTCCTTTAAGATTCATAAGATCTGTTTCAGCCCAAAAATATGACCAAGGAAATTAATTAGCATGTGGCACTGCTCATTTGAAAGTACATATACTTACCAACATTCTAGAGATTAACTCTTTTTCATAGCATGTCAACAATCATTTCAACCCAAAATGAAAAAGTTTTTGTCCGTACTTAGCCAATGGGCTTAAGTACGGACGAAGCACAACCATTCCTTTGTGTTTAAAGTTGAACTTAATCAAGAGAATCGAGGGTGATGAGAATCAAACACTTTTCATACCATGTCAACAATCATTCCAACCCAAAAGCTTCAGCTGTTAAGCGGAGGCTTTTAAATAGTTTTATGATCATTAGTAACATATATAATACTGCTTTTTCTTGTTTTTGTTTCATATTTTATGTGAGTTGTGGTATCCAACTTTCCCTGTATTGAAATTTTTTGGTTATTCATGGCATAAAAGTACCATGTCATACTCAAAGTAAATATAGTTTCCTTTCGACAGTATTATAAACTTGAAACTAAGTCTTTTCACCAAAGTTAATGGCACAGATTTTTGCATCCACACATTTCCCCCAATTACTTGCAGTCTTGAGCATTGTACAATAAACTCACTCTTGTTTGTGTGTGTGTGTGCGTGTGTGTGTGTGTGTGTGTGTGTGTGTGTGTCTTGTTCTGAGATAGCTGCATATTTTGGCACCAATATCTCATCTATTGTAGATTTATTGCCTGTCTCTCTGTGTGTAAGAATACCTGACGCTGCTTTATAATTAGACTGACACTTACCATCTATTTAATCTGGACGATGAATATGATTTGGCGTTCTAACCTACATTGAGCTGTTGTTTATGATACAGTTGCAGGGCTCTCCAGCTACACCTGTAAATTCAAATTCAAGTTCGGTCTCTGATCCAGTTGCGCTGTTGATTTTATCAGAAGAATCGGATTCTGGGACAAAAAATCCATATGCTGGTGGTGAGAAAGAACTTTTGGATGTAGTATAATTTATTGCAAATTAGACCTGTTAAGACTTTTTTGTCTGTATACATATATTATTAAACTACAAGATGCAGGACAGTGAATAATGCGGTTTGAATGGCCCATACCTAATGACAAGCTGCATGTCTCTTTATATTGAGTTCCCCCCTCCCATCTCATCTTTCTTTCCCTTATCTTTCCAAAGATATTCATTGACTGGAGTTTATTTTTCTTTATGATGCCATATATAGTTGTAGTATGTTAAAATATGACCTTTTGATGATGTTGTCAATGTTGTTGTTGACTTTCTTTTGTGAGCTATATTTCTGATCCCTTTTTCTGCTTTGGAGATAAGCAGAAGTTAATGACAATTTGAAACTCAAGAGTCATGAACTGAGGCTTCTTGAGCTCAACACACTCGAATGGGATGATTTAGTGGTTCCCACAAATGACCTCAACAATTCTACCACATCTATTGGAGGTAAAAGATTGTGGATTCAGCAAAATCAGTTGCTTCTCTGAAAAGCACAATGTCATCCTTTAAATCTTATATAACTTTTTGCAGACAAGGTTCCATATTTTGATCAACAAAATCAGTCTTTGCTGAATGGCAATTTAAGCAACGTAAGAAGATCTTATCTTTATTTATATGTTCTTTTTGGCTTATTTCTGCTGAAAGGATAATTAACTTCGTAATTTCCTGTCAAAGCTTTCCTTTAAATATACAAATACAAGTTATTAAAAGAGATGGTTTTATCATGCTTTTTAGCAACAGATTCAAATGATGGCCAAGAATTTAGCTTTCACCGTTTGACATGACCCTTCACTATTAGAATCATTTCTCTTTGGGTGATAAGAAGTTATGAAACTACTTTTGCCTTATCATAATATAATATTTTTCAAATCACGTGTAATCACTTTCAAAAAGCTGCGGTCAGGTGAAAGAGGCCTTGAAATGGCTGTGAATACATGATTGTTAGGCCTAATTAATACTATTGTGGACTTGCTGTATTTTCCCTCTTTTTTTGGTGTTCTCATTTGTGACTTAGACCTAAGTTTGCCTACCTTTACATAATTATGCAACATAGAATATGCTTCACTGAATCGTTTGGATGAAGGCTAAAAGCATAGTTGTATATTTTATGCACAAAACATAGAGGGGATCGCTTCACTACATTAAATTATTTAGCTCAGAACTCTGTTTATACTTTGTCCTAGCTTCTGTAATTACTTCTATTGGGTTTCTGTCACCAGGTTACTAGCAGCCTGTCTGCTGAAATTCCTTCTTTTGATAACATAACACAACCTATTACTGGGAGCAGCAGTACACCTTATGGTTTCCCAGAAGCTGTAAATCTTCAGACAACGGATACTCAAGCAAATCCGAATGCACAAAAGGGATATTCTGTCTCTGTGGGTGGTGTTGATTCTTTGGACACTTTGGTTGACGATACTTTGCAGAGTCAGGATAGCTTTGGAAGGTGGATCAACAACATGATGTCTGTTTCACAATGTTCTGTAGATGAATCAGCTCTTGTATCACCTGTTATATCTATTCAAGAACCATATTCTTCTTTGGTAGAGGATCATCAGCAACCTTCTCTGCCTGAACGGCTTTTTAATATCACCGACGTCTCACCTTCATGGGCATCTTCCACTGAGAAGACCAAGGTTTTTTTCTTCCTTCCTATTCCTATGTATCTACTTTCAAGTAATTATTCTCTTTTGTATTATTTGGTTTCATGGATGATTCTCAACCTCTTTAGCTTATAAAACATTCTTGTAAAACTAACGCTTTGAACACTAGGAGAAACTCCACGGCTGACTTCTAAGTAATTTTTTCATATGACAAATGCATTTTTCAGTTGGCATCAAAGGTAGTGCGACTCTTGCTACTGTGTTCTGAAAAGTTGCTTGCACGATTCAAAAGCTTTAAAGATTAAGTTCAACTCAGGAATAGAAAATTTCTCTTCTATCCCAATGCAAATAAATAAATTGTCTCTTGCACAACAAATTATTCTTAGAAAATTCAAATGCTTTAATTGCTGATAGCTAAACTCCCACTTAGTTCCTTTTTTTGTACAGATAAATGCATTAGTGGTTGGCATTGAAGGACTATCTCTAGCTACATCAATGCAAATTGTTACTTCAGATTTTACATATCTATTAACTGGCATGTAGTCGAGTCCCATATTTATTACCATCTATTTTTGCATTTGTTACTGAACTTTCTGATGTTTGCATACTTCTTGCAGATCCTGGTCACTGGAATCTTCCATGATAACTATCTACATCTTGGAAAGTCCAATCTATTTTGTGTCTGTGGTGACGTAAGTGTTCAAGCTGAAATTGTTCAAGTTGGGGTCTACCGATGCTGGGTATCATCACATTCCCCAGGATTCGTAAATCTCTACATGAGCCTTGATGGCCATAAGCCCATAAGCCAGGTTGTCAATTTTGAGTTTCGGGCTCCAGTTTTGCATGACCCTACACCCTCTATAGAAGAGAAGTACAACTGGGCTGAGTTTCGACTTCAAATGAGGCTTGCTTGTTTGCTCTTCAGCACTCATAAGAGTCTTGATATTATCTCTACTAAGGTATCACCTAATGCAATAAAGGAGGCTAAAAACTTTGCTTCAAAGACCTCACTGGTTTTCAAAAGTTGGCAATACTTGGAAAAGTCAACTGAAGAGAACAAAACTCCATTTTCTCGAGCAAAAGATGCACTGCTTGAAACCTCCTTGAAAAACGGATTAAAGGAATGGCTATTAGAAAGAATTCTCTTGGGCCGTAAGACTACAGAATATGATTCCCAAGGTCAAGGTGTAATCCATTTGTGCGCAATTCTAGGATATACTTGGGCTATTTCGTTATTTTCAGGATCAGGCTTATCCCTAGATTTTCGAGATAAATTTGGATGGACAGCTCTTCATTGGGCAGCATATTGTGGAAGGTACAGATTTATGCACTCGGACATTCATCTAGCTTAATCCATTAAGTTTGTTGCAGCCAAATTGAATCAATTTCTTTTTGCCAATATGGTCCCACTGTTCAAAAGTCAGTTTCTTTTTATATCTTTTTCTCCCCAGATAACAGACTCAAATATTTAATCACCTCAATATAGCATGACTTTTGCATATTACCCTTCCGTGCATTAATACTTTCATACAACTATACAAGTTTTTCTCCCTTTGAATCCCGTTAGAATTTGGATGACCTTTTATTTTTCTTCTCATGGTTGATGAGATTCAGATTGAACTGACTGATCAACCAGGCTGAATATACGATAGAACTGGAGAAAGTTCAAGCATGGGTCTTTATTAACCCAGAAACATAAACTAGGTTGGTTGAACTGGAGTGTTTGCAATAATGAAGTTTTATTTTGTATTAACCGGATGCTTATAAGCAAACATCTCACACCTAGGCCACGTGCTTTTAAAGTAAAAGACGAGTATTTTAAGAAACAACCCAACCAATGTGAGACTTTGGTATAGTAAGTCGTGTTGGACTGACGAAAGTTGTAGTTCTGTTTCCTTGAAGTTCTTTTTTTATTTTTAAATAAAATAACGGACTTTCTAATACACACACACACACACACACATACATACATACATACATATATATATTAATCAAAATGAAACATGTCAGATTTATGTTTTGTTTTAAAAATTTATTAAAGTTTATTATCGTATTATGTTGTGTTTAGTTAAAGTAGCCAATGCTAACAGAATAGTAAAGGTACATAGATATATTTATCAATACAAAAAATGTAAAGTCAAAGTTATAATGTTTTTCTTAACAAAATGATCTATTTGACTAGTGACCTGATGGTTGGACCAATGACACAATCTCCTCCCTAGGTTTGCACCTTGTCAGGTTCCAATATCTATCATTATTTGACTAATTAAAATTTCTTTGTAGGGAGAATATGGTTGCATTGCTGCTGTCTGCTGGGGCAAAGCCTAACTTAGTCACAGATCCTACTCCACAGAATCCTGGTGGATGTACTGCCGCTGATCTTGCTTATATGAAGGGTTATGAGGGCTTAGCAGCTTATCTTTCGGAAAAATCTCTGGTTGAGCAGTTCAATGACATGAGCTTAGCTGGAAATATTAGTGGCAAACTGGAAACAAGCACAAATGATCCAGCAGAGTATGAGAATCTTACTGAGGACCAACTATACCTAAAGGATACATTGGCAGCTTACCGAACAACTGCTGAGGCGGCAGCACGAATACAGGCTGCATTTAGGGAGCACTCACTAAAAGTACAAGCAAAGGCAATTCAGACTTTAAATCCAGAGGATGAGGCCCGCATGATTGTTGCAGCATTGAAGATTCAACATGCCTACCGCAACTATAACACAAGGAGGATGATGGCAGCTGCAGCTCGCATCCAGCATAGGTTCCGTACATGGAAATTGCGTAAAGAATTTCTCAACATGCGACGTCAGGCTATCATAATCCAAGTAAGAGCTTCCCTTCCAACTTCTGATATTTCTGATTGTCTTCTGTGAATATATGTGGCATTGCCAATCCAATCTGCTTGTTGAAGTCTTATTTTGTACTAGAGCCGTTTGCACAAATCCTAACCTGACTTGTTTTATATGTTATGAAGGATCTTTAGCTCTTCCAAATTGTCCGCCCTAGATTCACGACTCAATCTCTTTTCTTCCTCGTGCACTTAACTATGTTGATTTGTTTGTATTGAGCTTTTTCTTTCAAGCATTTAGAATGAGTAGAATCAAGGCATGTCTTACTTTTCCCTAAAAGCAGAAGGTAAAAATGGAGCTTCTACTCTCAAGAGAATATTGAGTTAGTTCCTTGGAATTGGTTTCCATCCTTCTATTGGTTTTTGCCACATCTTTCAGCAATTTATATGGGACCAGAAGCAGATTTTGCTTTCTAAAATTGCACGTTCATTGTTTTTTTAAAAAAAAATCTTAATTCATGTTCAGGAAATGATTGATTGCATATTTCAATGCAGGCTGCTTTCCGAGGCTACCAAGTGAGGAGGCAGTATCGTAAAATTCTCTGGTCTGTTGGAATACTTGAAAAAGCAATCCTGCGATGGCGACTGAAGAGAAAAGGCTTCCGTGGACTTCAGGTTAACCCTGTCCAACAAGAGCAGGAACCAAAGCAGGAAAGTGACGCAGAGGAGGACTTCTTCCGGACTGGTCGGAAACAAGCAGAAGAACGCGTGGAGAGATCTGTAGTACGTGTCCAGGCCATGTTCCGTTCTAAGCAAGCACAAGAAGAGTATAGGAGGATGAAACTGGCTCACAATCAGGCAAAGGTAACAACTTCATGCAACATATCTTCACTGTTTCAACTATTTGATTTGATCTGGATATTTAACTCTGTAGTATTTGCTTTCTGTAGTTGGAACTTGAATATGAAGGGCTGCTCAATTCTGAGGTTGATATGTTATAGAAGGCATGCTGTGTGGCAAAGGGAATGGTATGCTTGTTTAATTCCCTCTTTGTACAGTGTGTCCTAGGCATATAGAGTGTAGATGCTGTAAATTCCTACACCTTAGTGTATATTTGAATTGAATCCTTAGCCCTTTCAAATTGATTTAATGTCCTGAAAGGGTTGTTTGTGAAAGTCTAAGGTAAGACTCTTTTATTAATGCCTTTGGGTGGCATGCCTTTCTAGGATTGAATTGACAGAAATGTTTGTTGCCACAAATCTGTTGGAGGACTGTATATTATTATTCCATAATTCAAGAGAGTCTTCCTAGTTTGTTTGACTAGGTGTTGCTGATGTATAATGTACGATCCACTGATATAATAAATACTGTGTCAACAATTCATGACAATGGTGTTATTAAATTTTAAGTAATTACAACAGATGTAATTGAAACACATTTGCAAACTTTGCTATATATATACTGCATGTGTTAAAAGTAATGTGCACATTACAAGATTCTTGGCATTTTTACCATTTTGCAAACTTTTGCTATATATATATAGTCTGCGGGTTGTGACGACACTATTTTAAAAGTAATGTGCACATTACAAGATTCTTTCAAGACCGACTAATTAAAATAAAATAAAATTACTCATTTATTTTATTTTATTTTAATAAAATTGATATAAAAATTTTAAAAAAAATATTAAAATTAGTGGATGAATTTTAAAAAATTGTATCCTTTTACATTTTCAAAATTTTTATGGAAGTTTAAAATTATTATTCACATCGGGTTGATCAACAAAAAAAAAAGTTTGTATTACTTAAATTATTTATTTTTATCCAAAAATATTTAAATTTTAATTAAGAGATGGTTAGAGAGAATGTAGGGAGTTTGGTTACAATTTAATATTTACGTATATTAAACTAAGAAATAAAATACTGTCTTATAATATCAAAATAAGAATAAAAGGTGCCATATAATAAGAAAATCAAATCAATAGACTAGTCATATATTTTCGAATAAGAAATTAGAGCAAAAGGGTTTAAAGTGAAAATCGATCTTAGTTTAAATCTACTAATCAAAACTATATTCTCTCTAACCATCTCTTAATTAAAATTTAAATATTTTTGGTTATAAAAATAAATAATTTAAAAACAAACTTTTTTCAAATCCGATACAAAAAAAATCTAATAAGAAATATAAAAAACGATTTTTTTTTATATAAAAATAAATATCCACCACATTTTAAATATGAATAATAATTTTAAACTTCCATAAAAATTTTGAAAATGTAGTAATTTTTCATCAATTTTTTAAAATTCATCATGAATTTTAATATTTTTTTTTTTAAAATTTTTATATCGGACGTCATAACCCTTTCGGTTGTATTTTGAACTTTTTTAAAAAAAGTTACTACTTTGGTATATAGTTTTAAAACCTCCAGTAAATTTTTAAAAAACCTTATTATTTTGGTAAAAATGCCCAAGATTCTTTCAAGGACTATTAATTAGTTCCATCAAATCACATTCAGTGTATCCATAACTATTTACGACTAAAATACTGCGTGTGTTGGAGTAGCTTTGTTAATAAAGTGAAAAAATCAAATCTACGAACGTCATAATAAAAATCAAATCAACGAACGTCATAGTAAAAGTCAAATCAACGGACGTCATAACCCTTTCAGTTGTATTTTGAACTTTTTTAAAAAAGTTACTACCCGGTATTAATTATAAGACTATTTTTATAAGAAGCGTGAAAAAGTAATTTCATTTAGAAGCAAGAAGAATTTAGTCATGTCCTACTTATAAAGTCAGAAATGTGAGCCATTTTATCCACATAAAAATCCAGCAAGCAATTATTTTTCATTTTTTCTCACGGCCACATGAAGTTTTTTTTTTTAGTTTTTTTGTTTTTGTTTTTTTATATAAAAATTTTAGGGGAGGGGTTGGCTCACCCACAATCCAAAGGCAGGGCACTTAGAACACATTGCAAGAAATTTAGGATTAAAAATACACATGCCTCCACCTTAGCTTGAGTTACTGTTGCTTCGTAGACCCTTAGGATGTCTCTCCCAGCGCCTTAACCAACTCCAGGACCGAATCTTCTCCTAGGATTGAATCTCCTCCCTTTTGGTGAGAGTATCCAACCTCTTTGCCAATTGAACTCAAAGAGGAGGATACGGCCCCGTGAAGTTGAATGAGCTTATAGAAGGTTATTATGACTTATGAGATGGGAAAAAACACCAAAATAGCAACTTTTAGCAAAAAATGTACCAAAATAACGCGATTTTGAAAGTATTTATCGAAGTAAGGTTGTTTTGGGGCGGTCGCGGTGGGTGGTACGACGGCGAAGACCTTTGGTAGTGATCGGGAAGTTCGATGGCACCATCGGTGAATGCCCTAACGACTACTGGGCCATTTGACCACGATGGCACTAAGTGAATATCCGACGGCACTAAGCGTCGTGGTACGCGCACCAATTTGAATGCCCTAACGCTTAGTGCGTCGGGGTGCGACGACACGAGCAACTGTCTTGTTAGGGTCCCGACGGCAGCGATGGTGCCGGCCCCATGAAGTCGCCTCAAAAACAAGCTACTTCGGTAAATACTTTCAAAATGTGTTATTTTATTATGACTTTTTGGTGTTTTTTCCTATGAGATGAGACACTTTTACCAGCACCCAGTTCAAACTATGGCACCTGAATGGAGGGAACAAAATAGAGAGACGTAGAGAGCGACAGAGTCACAGAGAGCTTGTGCTCTTGTAGTCTATCCTTCAAATTCTTTTTTTCTTCTAACAAAAAACTTGAATCCAGTACCCTGCACTGTGAGAGTCATTGGAGGACCCACAAGTTCAGATCACTTCAAGAATGCCTCAACTTTTTTTTTGGTCAAAGATTAACACACTTCAGATTCAGACACTAATAAACAATAGCCTGAAAAGCAAAAAGAAAAACGGGGACAAACAACTACAAAATAAGCAAAACAAATACAATTGACAACAAACAAATACAACCAAAAGAAAATTCCAAAAACAAAAAGTAAACTAGGAAAGAAAAACCGGCTAGCCACCATTCGATGAAGAACTGGTATGCGAAGGAATATCAACACCAAGAAAAGTCTTCGAGCCTCCGGAGTTAGAAGAGATAACAAAGCGTGAAACCCACCCAACAAGACACCCCTTTATAAGCATCACGCGAGGAGATCCCATGTGCGGTTCCCTCTCGGGGAAAAGGACACGAAGAACCCAACCTTCGAAGACAAAAGACTAATAACATCATGGATAATACTCCTACACCTCCAATCATACAAATCGGTAACTTGGCCTTAACACAAGAAAGAGAGAGAGGCAATCCGACTCAAAAATCACCATATCATGACCCATATCCAAAGCTAGAAGCGGGGCCCTCTTTAGGGCTAAGAACTGATCATAAAGCGAGAAATAGATTTGACTTTATCCACAAACCCCCATCTAAAGGAGCCCGGCAAAATCGCGACAAATAACCCCAATAGCAAAGATCTTTCTCGGAGGAAGAAAAGGCTCCATCACAATTAATTTTAAAAATTTTGTCTCGTCTTTGGGGAAACCAAATAGTCCAGGACTATCACGCCTCTCGACAAGAAAGGTTCCCGAGTCCCTTTAGCACGCAGTTAGCCCAAAAATCAAAATTACTTCTCCGAGCCAATTCAATCACAATACTCGGGTTTAGCCGCCTATGGTCAAAAGTCATTTCATTTTTAGCCTTCCAGAGAATGCCTCAACTGAAAGATTGATGCTTGAAATTTATAGAGATAGTCCATCCAACGCCAACCAAAATGAAAAGGATTAATATCTGTGTTACGTGGTAACCAATTATAATGCCACGTGGCAAGTGTACTGGCTTTACACGTGCACAACACAACTAATTTTGGTTAATCTGTCAGATTAGAACCGATAAATCTAAGGGTATATAAGCTACACGTGTAATCTATAGTGCTTCTAGAAAAAAGTACACTTCCCTTTTCCTATTTCTTTCGTTCTTCTTTTCCTCTCAATGGCCTGTAGCCGCTATTCATTGGGACAAATTTCAATCTCCAGAATGAAATACTACTGTGGAAATTGATGAAGAGAAAGCAGTCAATTTTCAAAAGCTATAGTGGAAAAGCATTGTAAACTTTTTACTTCCGTATGAAAATGGAACAGCTATACCCAGATCTTAAAAAACACTCGCTTTATTAATTCTGCAATTTTAGCAACGAGTACAGACACACAAGCACATCGACCCTGCCCGAAAGCCCATATAACTACAATTAAGTATCCAATTTACATGGGCAGCCACATCTAAAAATTACAATACTAATGTGAGTGCATCAGAAGGATGATAATCCAAAACTACGCGCGCACTTAAATGTCTATTCACCTGCCTTACTTGATGTACTGAGAAAGCCACCTGAAGCCTTCGCCATATCCCATCTTGCGGACAATACTGCACATGAACACTTCTAGAGGACGGACATTAGAGTCAGCCAGAATGACCTTGCCCTTGCCAGTAGTGAAGTTAGTCAGGCCCATATGATATCGCAGCTCATCTTCAGAGGCAGCATAAGGTAAGTCAATCTTGTTTCCCAAGATAAGGAAAGGAACATTTGATAGCGTCTCATCAGAAAGAAGAGCATCTAGCTCCCTCTTTGATTCTGCAAACCTGTCCTTATCATATGCATCAACGAGGTAGACTACAGCATCCACCTACATGACAGAAATTTCATAATTAAATGAAAAGGGATGATGCAACTCCCGTCTTAGTAACTAGCCATTATATACATAGGACTCAAAACAGGTCCCAAATGATTAGTTAACAATACAAGAATAAAGTCTGATGATTCTTTGTAGCCAATTAATACAAGCTTTAAGCAAGCTAAGCATAACAGTGTATGATATTGGAAATATAAGAGACACATGATGCACAACAAGCATCAAAACCTAAGCTTCAGAAAAACTATATCAAGTGCAATCATCTGAAGCGAGGGAAGCTGGTTTATTCTGAAGCAAAGGTTTACAAATTACAATACTAATCTACCTCTAAGCACCATCTTATTGTTAGAGACAAAAAATGCAAAATATTTTTCTCAAAGCTTTAAGCTAATCTGAACCTTGTAGAGAAGACTTGCAAAGGCTTGACGAGAAATCAAGATGATTAGACTAACACAAGTTACATTTTAAAGAAATTACCAGAGGTGAAACTCAAATATGAGCTCAGTGACTGTCAACATTTTCCCCTTTATCAAGAAAATCACAAAATGCAAAAGCAACTTGAATTGCACATAATTCACCAATTTCAGAAGAGCAAATAAGTTCAAAATAAATTTTGGATTGTCGATTTAATCAATGATTCTCCAAGATGAAGATTTGAACTTCCGTCTAACCCACCCTAGCAAAAAATGCATAAATTTATTACAACACAGATAAGAACTGAGTTAACAATGGTTTTCAAGGAGTATAAACAAAGCCGCTAATTTGTTGGTATAATGCATGCCCATTCAGTTTGGCTGGAATTATCAAGACTGATGCTAGTTCTGTGTTGTCCGGTGCGGGGAGAGTGATGAATAGACAAGGATGGGTTAATATGTATCGTGTTTAAGGTGAAAAGGTATGTCAGGGAGGCGGTTAGTATAATTCCTTCCCTGTGTGACGCTGGTTCTGTCCCCGTATACTGTTGATATTTTCAGGCAAATAAATACTTTTCTTTGCAAAAACTACATTAAATTAAACTAGTGACACACCTGAGCGTAATAGTCCTTCCAGACTCTGCGGGCGATTTGATGCCCACCCAAGTCAAAGGCCTTAAATTTTATCTTCCCGATACTCAACTCCTCCGACGTTGGATACTGAGTAGGTTGATGCTGGACTAATCTCTGCGAAATCAGGAAAAACATAAATAAATAGATAGATAGATAGATTTCAGTTTATGAACGAGTGGCTAAATGGAATTAGAAGTATTCTATGCGGTGACTCGCAGGAAGTAAGGAGTGGTTGCTAATTAAAATAAGGACTTCAAGAAATTAAATTTCAATACAAGAAAACCGCCGAGGCCCGAACCAAAATTTAATTACAGAATAAAACACAACCTCGTCTTTCAGCATGTGAAGTAAAGTAGTCTTCCCAGCATTATCTAGCCCTAGAAATAGGATCTTGGCCTCCTTTTGCCAGAGACCCAGTGAAGCTAGAATCCCATAGAACCAATCAACAAGAAACATATTCTCTCGGAAAAACTGTACGGCGTTCCACCGAAAGAAAAAATCCGCCAAAGAGAGAGCGCCGACGAGATAGCTGAAAATGAAATCAGCGATTCGAAGATGAATGATAGATAAAAAGATCGGAGAGAGAGGCCAAGAGCAACAAAGAATCAATCACCAGAGACACCAAGCCAAACGAATGAGCGAAAATTAAAGAAATTTTGTGAGATGAACCACCCAGAAAATGAGACCGATCACCGGTGTGGCCAGTGAACAAGACACAGTGAAAAATAATCAAAATGAGGCAAGTGGGCCCGTTTTGAAGACCAGGATAGCCGGTTAAGGCGCATGAATCCCAGTTGGAGGGATTTGATTGGGTGGTACGCGTCATTATGATATGCTACAGTGGCAGTGATGAGGTCATCAGAGGAGAGGCTTACGTGTCAGAAGAACAGAGGGGAAAGAGAATTAAACCGGATTTCCAGGCGAGGGATAATGAATCGCCTAATCGTAAAAACGTAAAATCAACAAAGTCACGCGATTCCTTTTCAACTGCCATGGGTAAGACCGATGACGTTTGCTGAGAGGTAAATTTCTCCCTCCATTTGTTAATATAAGAGCATTTTAAATTTTGAGTTAAGGGTAAAAATATACATGTATTTCTTTTAAAAGAGTGTCTAAATGTTTTTTTAGGTGTAAAAATGACTATGTGGTTATAAATTATGTACAAAAATATCGTTTGACCGTTAAGTTTGACTTTTTTTTGCTGACTAGACGATAACGTGGCTTTCAAGGTGTAAAAGTAAAGGATGACATGACTTGTAAGGTGTAAAAATACATACCACTCTGGTTCTATTTATAAGTCCAGTTTGACCAAAAAATTTGGTCCTTTTTATAAGTCAAGTTTGACCAAATAAATGAGATTGTGACAATTTTGCGTAGTAATGATGATGAGAGAGATTAGCTATCATGTTGGAAGGAGAAAAAGATGAGAGAGATTTAACAATAAATTTTAAAAGGTACAAATTCATAAATGAGGGTAAAGTTGGAAATTTGTTTAATCATCGTTGAGATACTTACCTCTCCTTAGTATGTGAGATTTGGTCAAACTGGACTTATAAATAGGACCAGAGTGGTATGTGGTTTGGCTAAAAGAGCGCTAAACACCAAGTACTTTTTTTAAGGTACAAAAATGTCTTTTGACCATTAGTTTGACTTTTTTATTTTTAGTAAAATCGATATCTTGAAGTATTTTTTAGTACCAATAAATACCATGAAATAATTTTCAAAATCATGAAGTATTTTTTCAGTACCAGTCAATACCCTAAGTATTTTTTTAGTACCATTTAGCGCCCTAAAATATTTTTTCAAGATCAGAAAGTATTTTTTCAGTATCAGTCAGTATCTTGAAGTATCTTTTTAGTACCAGTCAGTATCCTGAAGTATTTTTTTAATACCATTCAGTAACCTAAAGTATCTTTTTAGTATTGGTCAGTATCTTGAAGTATTTTTTTAGTATATCAAGTTTTTTCAAGAACTATTTTTTCAAGATTATGAAGTATTTTTTTCATCTATCAATCAAAGCATTTTGAAGTATTTTTTTAGTATTAGTCAGCATCTTGAAATATTTTTTCAAGATTATATATTTTAGGGTACTAACTTGTACTATTTTTTCCACATAAAAAAGTCAAATGTAACCGTCAAACGATATTTTTGCACATGAAAAAAGCACTTAGTGTTAGACGCTCTTTTGGATAAACTACATGTGTATTTTTGCACCTTAAAAGTTATGTTATCGTCCAGTCAACAAAAAAAGTCAAACTTAACGATCAAACAGTACTTTTGCACTTAATTTGTAACTATGTAGTTACTTTTGCACCTAAAAAAACATTTGGTGTTGGGTGCTTCTCCAGAAAAAACATATGTATATTTTTGCCTCTTAACCCTTAATTTTTAATGAAAAAATTAAATCTTAAAGTGGTTCCTCAATTAACAATTGGAGGCAGCATTATATTTAAAGCTGAATAATTTCTCAGTTTTTTTATAGGGTTAAACGCATTTCATGTATTGACAATTTGTTTTTTTAGCTAATATACTTTTTTCCCTTGCTTTTGTTTATTATAGGGTTAAAAAGTGTATCCAGCACACTAAAATATTTTTTTAAGTGTATCAAGCTGCTTGAAATATTTTTCAGATGCAGGAGTGTTTTTTTACTTTTGTGCTGGATGCAAAAACAAAACAAAAAATATTTAAAAATGCTGAATGTATTTTAAAACAAGTTTTGATCTAGTACAAGTATTGATAAAAATAATTACTAAATTTCATACATAAAATTTTATTTTAATTATTTTTTGAATTAAAATTATAAAATAAATTATTCTGAATTGTAAACTACTACATTTACTCCAAAATATAAGACTCATTGGAAATAAAGAAACTACTTAAATTGCTTTAAATATTTGTATTTATCATTTTTTTTCCAACCTAATTTATCTAAATTATAAATAAATATATAATTTAAGAGTTTAATGTTTCTACTTTTGCTGCAGAAACATTTTTTCTGCCACACTCACATAAAAGTGAGTAGGTATATTTTCTCTTTATAATTAACCCACTCACTTTTTATGTGAGTGTTTGAAAAAATATTTCAAAAAAAAAACATTAAACCCATAATTTAATCATATACAAATGATTAAGTAACATTTTCGATGGCAAAAATTAGATCAAGTAATATATTTAGTTTATTTAACCTCACAAAAAGAATCAATTATATTTTATATTTAGGATCAAAATAGTAAAAGTTTAGAGTTGTTCCAAAATATTCATTAAAACTAAATTACCTTTTACTTCTGGAACAATTTGCCAGTCAAATTCGGCTGCCCATGGTATGATAGTGGTCCACACTAAAGAAACAAAAATCAAAGACAGTTCCGCTTTTCCATTCATGAGCAGAGCAACCGACCAAGAAAAAAGGCAAATAAGATTCTCTCTCTTTTAAAAAATGGAGCACAGTAAGAACAAATTTTCAATAATATCACCCCAACAATACATAAGAATGCAATTCAGTATTTCAATAATTGTCCCAAAAGAAAGGTGATCCTAAGTTTATAAGGAAAGATTTTACCCCCAAAAGAATGTTCTTAAGATACAGAATGCAGCACATAACATTACTGCTGAAAGGCTTGAGATAAAATAATCCAATAAGAATTCAATTGTAAAACGGGGAAGAAACTCTTCTGAAAGCTGCAGACAAATGTGCTAATTAATTATATCAAGAGGGGACATTATCTACTTGATATACTGTGACATCCACTTGAAGCCTTCCCCATATCCCATCTTGCGAACAATGCTGCACATAAACACCTCAAGAGGCCTTTGATTGGAATCTGAGAGATTGACCTTTCCCTTGCCTGTGGTGAAATTGCTCAATCCCAGATGAAAACGGAGCTCATCTTCTGAAGCAGCATATGGAATGTCAATCTTGTTCCCTAATATTAGAAATGGTACATTTGCCAAAGACTCGTCTGAAAGGAGGCCATCTAGCTCCTTCTTAGATTCTGCAAATCTCTCTTTGTCATAGGCATCCACTAGGTACACAACAGCATCCACCTAAAACAGCCAACAAATGTGTTATGTCTTGATCGATAACTGAGAGTTCAAAGCAGAGGAATAACTCAGGTAAGAATTAACAGAAAAATAGATTATTCACCAAACTTCAGAAGTTAGTTGTAGCATTTTACATTATGAGTCATGTTAGACAATTTCGGAAAAGATCCATGAAATCAAATCTATATGTTTGAATTGTTAAGCATGGATAAGTGATGCATCTGATGATAGATAATACCTAACAAATTGATTTTATGCTAAAGTTAACAGAGGAAAGTTGTATCATAATCTTTAATACGTTTGTTCATATGAAAGAAGTCAATTGGTCTGTAAGTGCAGAATAAGCAAAAGCTGGCAAGACATTGTGCTACAACTTGATTTTAACTAGAACCAGGGGTCACAAGGAATTCCCCACCACTTAGTCATCTCGAAAGTTTGAATTGTCAAGTAAAAGCCTATACCTATTTTCAATATAATCTCTGACACACTCCTTGCTCAAGGTGAATAACATATTGATTTCCGATATTTGATTCTACTAATACATCCAAAGAATGTACACATTTTCCTTGAAAGCTAAAATTAAGAGTAAACCATTAACATGGCATGCAACTCTTATTTGTTCTTCCCACTCTATCTGGGTGTCATTGTCTTTCTAGTTAATCCCAAAAAAAAAATTTTTTTGGAAAAGTTAGGAAAGCTACTAGTAAAACACCTCCTGCAAAGTTTAAAAGAGTGTTATCAGCGAAACTTCCATTGTCAATATTTTCCTCCCATGAATCAGATAAATACAAGGAACTGTATCCGGGATTCAGAAGGCATAGCATTGCTGAATTGGTGAGACCAAATAGTAACCACCATAGTTATTAGTTGGGTTGCAAAATATAATTAAAATTACAGACAAGAAGAGCATATGGGATAAATTTGAGAAAACCATACTGGGGAAATTCAATGTTTACAGAACAGCAACAAGCAAGCAAGCGAAGTGACCACTCTACATTTAGATATCAATGCCATTCCAATGAGATCTAGAGATGTGGATAACTGGATATGAGAGTTAGATTAATTCAGTTTGAAGCATCTAAGTTACACCATAACCATATCAAAGCAACTGGAAGCAGAATCAGTGAAAGATAACATGTTTTAAAAGACAACCCCTAACGAAGAACAATGATGACCCATCCCACCCGCATGAAAGCAAGTCGCACTAAGGCGCTCAGAAAGCCCAATTGGAATGGAAACACTGTCTATAATATATTGCTAGAAAAGAAAATGATAAATTGCAACGACAACATGATAACACTGATAATCAAGTGGGACTATCATAAATCAAACCAACCAACAAATCTCACTTTTTAAATACTACAAATCACATTAAGTTGATCATTGCTATTATCATTGAAGATCAACCATATAACGGCAGCCATAATCAAAAGAATAACCTTGGCATAATAATCTTTCCAGACTCTGCGGGCGACTTGATGACCACCCAAATCAAAAGCCTTAAATTTGATCCTCCCAATGCTCAATTCCTCTGAAGTGGGGTGTTGGGTTGGCTGGTGCTGAACTAATCTCTGCAAAGGAATAGCAATTACAAATTCAATTCTCCAAAAAGATATTTTTTTTAAAAAAAACAAGAAGAGGACAAACACGATCGAGTTGTGTAAAAGGTACACCAAATCAACCTCATCTTTCAACATGTGAAGGAGGGTGGTCTTTCCAGCATTGTCAAGACCCAGGAATAGAATCTTGGCTTCTTTTTGCCAGAGGCCCAGAGAAGCTAGAACGCCATAGAACCAGTCGAAGATGAACATGTTACCCTAGGATTTGGTTCAAAAGGTTCAGATCCAAACAAAAACTCGGAAGGAATTCCGGGATATAGTTCGAATCTGAGGGGGGAAGTTTCAGATCGCGGGTTGAGGAAGAATAAGGACCCAGATCCCACAGAGATCCTAGATCAAGCGTCGTGAACGCTTGATGGAGGAAACGCCTCAGGTCGGTGTTTGCAAGAAGACGGTCACGTAGGGATCAATATCCTAAACTAAGCTTGTGGCTCCCCTTGTTATTTTGATTTCCATATTATTTATAATAAACAAACAAATATTGGATCTTTTATTTTTACCAAAAATTTGTTCTCATTTATAGGTAAACAGGTAGGTTAGATACGATGGACAGACTGTATCTGGCACGAAATCTACATTATTAATGGCATACTCCTTCATTATTTTTACTTAGTTTGATGAAATTTTGGTTGTGATTTATATAGTTTTACTCTATAAACTAAAGTAAAAATTCGTTAAAAGTATAAAAATCAAAATCAAATTTTTAAAAAATATAAGGATTAAAATAAAAAACTCGTATAAACACAAATCCGTTAAAAGTACAGAGATCATAATCGGAAGTTTTGATCTCTTTACTCAATAATATTAACAACCCTTAACTAACTAACTAACTAACTAACTAAAGTCAATGTTATCAGACTCAAATCAAATCATTATAAAATTATATGAATAAAAAATATAATTGAAAACTACATTTACCAAAACTTAAATTTAATAAAACTGTAAGGATCAAGAATAATATTTATCGTATATTTTATCATACTGATATGGATTTTTTCGTGATTAAAAAGGATTTTTTTGTCAAGAGCATTAAAAGGAAATGGTGACTTTTAATTATCTCAAAATATATTTTTGTTAAATTTTAAAATAAGTTGATAGGTTTGACTGTGCTGGCAAAAAAAAAAAGATAGGTTTGACTGAAAATCAATTTTCGAAGGGAATGTGTGAATGATTTTTTTTTTTTTTTTTTTAATGAAGATGTATTAATGAATTATAAAAGTGAGATATTACTATATATTTCTATAATAACCTTTTTTTAAAACCATCCTCATTGCTTCAAATACTACCAATAGTAGCTTCGGGTCATTCCCCTTTATTTTTTTCAAACTCATTTTGAGCCGAAAGGGGTCAAGCTAATGAGGTTTGAGAATTTCTGGTTTTCTTTCCAACAGTGTCATGATATTGTTCACAAGGAATGGGCTAAGGAATTATATGGTTCTTGGGTGTAAAAATGTTAATAAACTAATATATAATTTAAAGTTTGAGGGGAACATATAAAATGAGGAACTTATTTAAATTTGTTATCTCGGTTTAATTATAAGGCATAGGTAGTATCTTGTTTTGACTAAATTGCCCATAATTTTTTTTCAATATTCTATAATTGTACTTTCTATAAAAATAAAAATAAAAATTTTTAACTTTTTTTCCTCATTAATGATAATTTGGTAAAAATCTTCACTCCCCTCCCCTCAAACTAAAACACATTGTAAATATATTTGGAAAGCTCTAATCAGTTCGACTAAGTTGTCAGTTAGCCGAATCTCCTCTGACATACAAGAGTTGGAAATTGAGGGATGTGGCTTGTATCCTTTGCGCCTTAACCTCCGCTGTTGTCCTTTGCGGTATATGGCGCCGTTTTAAGCAAATATTTTTATGCTTTTTTTTTTTTTTTTGGAACAAATAATAGTTTGGTAAAATGATCGAAAAAAATAGTTCATAATATATAATATATTTTTAGAAAAGGTCAAGACCTAAAATATTTTTTTAAGATCTAAAATATTTTTTTAAATTCTTTTTTAACTTGAATTAATCTTTCCAAAAAAAAAAAAATCCTCAAATTAATTTTTCAAGATCACGAGGTATTTTTTTACCAATCAAGATACTAAAAAGTATCTTTTTTAGTATCATTAATATAAAATAATTTTTCAAAGATCATGAAGTATAAAGATCTTAAAAAAAAAAATTAGGTATTGACAGGTACTAAAAATATTCCTCATGATATTCACTGGTACTGAAAAAAATATTTCATGAACTTAAAAAAATATTTTAGAATCTTAAAAAAATATTTTATCTTGTTAAAAAATAAATTGCCTATAAATTTTTTCAATATTCTATAATTTTTTCAAGATTCTAAAAAATATTTTTTTTCCTCATTTTTTAATGATAATTTGGTAAAAGTCTTCACTTCACTCCCCTCCTCTCAAATCAAAACACATTGTAAATGTATTTAGAAAGCTCTAATCAGTTCTACTAAGTTGTCAGTTGGCCGAATCTCCTCTAACATACAAGAGTTGGAAACTGAGCTTCAGTTTTGGCACAATAAGCAACTTTTATCCTCTGAAGAAGAAGATCAAGTTGCTTTTTCTCAAATCCTCTATTGATTTTTGGTATGATTGTGAGGAGATTTTATGGTTGCAAAAGGCTCAACAAAATTGGATGTTGCAAGGAGAAGCTAAAACGCAAAGTATCTTCATAGTTGCGTCACATCCAGAAGGATGAAGAAGCAAATAGTTTGTATCTAAAACGAGTCAGGCGATTGGATTGAGGACTAAGAGACCATTCATCAGATGGCTACAATGTATTTCAAGTATAAAAAAAAAAACGATATTAATAATAATAAAAAAAATTTACTGACACCGTGAGTTTGAAACTAAACGAGGGCAAAAAGTAAAAAAGGTTAAAGTATAGTTTGGGGAATAATAATTTTTTTCAATAATACTAAATAACATAAATAATGGCAACAAGATGCGCCAACGAGCCGCTTAAGAGCACTTTTATCAGCAACCACCTCTTACCTAATAGGCGGCCTAGTCAAAGATCAATAAATTAGTTCCCTCCATAATGAGGGAGAGTTTTGTTAAATGATGTACAAAAGTATGGCTTTCTCTATGATTATGATACAAAAGAATCTCAAAACTTTTTTTTTGGGGGACCTTTTGAGCTTTGTTAATTTAGGATGAAATCGAACCAATTCTAATAAATTAGGGACAAAATTGTCTCACTTAATACCTTATGATATTCGATGCATCATACTTCCTTTGGTCCTAATTTATAGAAGCACTTTTGAAGTACAATTTACACTATAAAAGTGTTTCTATAATTAGGACCGGAGGTAGTACTACATTCAGTCCATAATATAATAAATCGCTTGTATATTATGGACGAACTCTCTTATATGAAGGACTAAATGTAATAGTTTTGGAAACACCTTTATCCTTAATTTTTGTCTAGAACATATTTTTTTGAACTGTACCCAATATTTCATTTTAGTCATTTAATTATATAAACGGTCTTTTCAATCATCTAACCCTAATGCTAATGAATTTTAAAAAAAATATCAATATTAAAATTTTAAATATCGTTCAAATGTTGACATGTGAAAATTTTAATTTTTAAGAATAAAAATGATTGGTACAAAAAATCATCATATGAAAAGTTAAAATTAGAATATTAAAAATATATATTACAATATGAAGGGGTGACATTAAAAGTGCACTTTTAATGAAATCTTATATAAAATTGTGACATTAAAAGTGCACTTTTCCTTATTTAAAAAAATTATGCTATGTAATTAGTTGATGTCATGGTAATCAAGTTTTCAATCCTAACATTTAAAAAATCAAGGGCACATCAAAATGAGGTGTCAAACTATAATTACTAATTTTTTTAATAATAAGTAAGTAGTACGAACATATTGCCATTAACATGTAATTCCATCTTTTTCACTTGTTGTGGGACTTTAGTTATAATTATATTTTTTTTCAGACGTTTTATAATTATATTCGTTCTTCATGATCTTGCAATGGTTTTTCGTAATGCTCAGTTAACAAAGACTTCAGAGGGAAAGAAGGGTAGGTGGAGTTGTTGACCAGGAAGGTGAGGGTAGATATATCCCACAACAAGACAAACCACTGGTGCAATGCACAGAATTATGAATTCTATAAAATACTTAAAAAATGTAGTTCCTTTTTCAATTAATTTAATATATCCTGATATTTTGAAATAGCTCTTTGTAGACTATATTGGTTGTCTTACATGTACATTTCCTATATTCATCTAATACTAACAATTTCAACCCATTAAAACTCTTAACTCTTGACAATACGATATACAATTGTCCATGTGAAAAAATCGGGTTTGGAAGGTAAAGACTAACGTTAGACATAGATTACTCTTGGCTCTTGTTGATGGTCATTATAAATGAAATAATGATTGGAAATTGCTTCCTCATCATGTTAAAAGGTAACTTAGATTCCAAAAAATTAATGCCCACACGATGTATTGGCATATATCATCACCAACATTTATCTTTGTCCTTAAGAAGTTTTGCCCATATGTGTATTCGCAGTTTAGTCCCATTGCACAATCCGGCAGCTTGATCAATGTTTTTTATCAATATAATTGATACTCCAACTTTAAGAATCAGCTCAAGATGAGGCATCCTTGAGCATCTGATTATGGTAAGGAATTCAATATCATACAAGTATTCAAAGCTATCATTTACATTATATATGCGACTAATGGAACTTTTGAAATGAAGTACTCTACTATATCACCCAGCAACAAAAAGCATACGTAGTCATTTAACATATCGACATTTTCTGTTGTAGGCGTAAGTATAGCCCTATTGGTCAAATAATTATCTTCTCCAATACGCTCCACTAAATTGAGATATATTGATTCTACTATTGATCTTACTGGATTTTTTTCGTCATAAAGCAATAACTCAGGTGGTATTGCTATATCTTTAACCCCGTCACATGGAAGTCCAATTTATCCATCTCCTACTTACAGTAACCACTCTGAAAAAGACTTAATTTTTTGTTGTTCTTCTGGATCGCGCTTGAAGATTTCAACCTCATGTTCTTCGTTAAATGGAGCAATTTGTCACTGCTTGAAATCTAACTCATCTGCATTTATATGATGGAAATATTATTTCTAACAACTAAAAAGAGATTACCCTAATTATTTATTAAACTTTAGATTAACTAACATATATTCTAATTGCTAAGACTTCATCACAAAGTAATTTTTAAATAAAATAAATGATTAATCTGTAAGTATATAAATCCCAAAACAACGTCAAAATAATGTGTGTGTTTTTTTCCATAGATTGATTAAATCAATCTATGATAACAAAATTGGCAGTTAAGATAATGAATTGTGGGGGTTGTGATAATTTAAGTGATTTATTGAAGGTTTCAACATTCAAGTGTTTGTTATACTACCAAAAATAATAGACATGAAATTTAAAAAAGTATTACACTTTAGTACCTGTGAAACGCTGGTCATTTTGCCTCAAATTCAACATATCTTCATAAAGTAGTTCTTCCGTCTGCTCCCTTTCAACTGATGGTTGTTAAAGGCGATGGCTCAGTAACCTACCAACAAAAAAGTTACTGAAGATAATTGCCAGATGCCTACAAAAGATGCTTCTTTTATGGCATCTATATGTTCTTTATCATCATCAAGTAATATCCAAGAGCATAAAAGGCTTCCCTAAACGTTGGGTAGACAATACTGTTAATTGTGCGTACGTATATCTTCGTAGTTCTTGGGTCCTTGGACTTTAGTTAACAACAAACGCATGTAGTATAATTTGCCTTGAGATGGTGTGCAGTGTCCAAGTCTTCCAACAAAAAAGCCACGCTCACGAAGCTTCTAAAATCTTTTTTCTTTCACAAAAGTATAGTAGTTTGGGAATTAAGAGTACAATAATATAGTGTTCTTGTGAATGGATCATCTGCATTTTTTTCCATTCAAGCAAGGAATATAATATCGATTCTTTTACTCTTTGATTGTGAACCAACGAAGAGATCTTGTTCCTTCTAGTAAAGTATAATATGGCTGCTGTTGGGGCAGATGAAAGCTAAGCCTCTCAACTGATGGATATGAAATGAAAAAAAAAAAAAAAAAAAAAAATCTCCACGAGGCTTTGCGTGAAGATATGTACCTACAGTTCAGATAGTGTGTTATCAAATATATCCTTCTGCAATTTATTATTTACTACACGTTCCGTAGCAAATTCCATGGAAATTTGTTCCATGACAAATTCTGTTGGAAATCGAGTGTTTTTTTAGTGAGTATGCCTTTTTTTTTTGGGTATAAATGAGTATACCACTAAAAAAAAAAAATTATACTATTTCCCATAATCTTTTTTCATTTATTTCTCTTTCATTGTTGCCCACTATCTCTTTCTCACTTATAATCTCATAAATAAGGGGATATATGAAAAAAAAAATACATTTCTAACATTTATTACCTTCAACTAATTTTAACATATTTTCTTAACTCATACAATCCGGCTATCTAAATCTTATAAAAAGGAGAGAGGGACGTATAACATAACATTATATTTATCAATTCCATCACAAGGTCAAAAAAATTCAAAACTTCTTGCATGTGGTGCGTAAATTAAAATGATTTGTTGAATGTAAGTAGGGTAAATGGTGTTGAAGTGATTTGAATTTAGTTTAAGGTGTAAAAATATCGTGTCTTTCACTTTCGAGCGAATGCACAACATCAAGTATTTTTTTTAGATGCAAAAGTACACACATGGTTATAAATTAGATGCAAAAATACTGTTTGACCGTTATGTTTGACTTTTTTTTGCTGACTGAACGATGACGTGGCTTTCAAAGGTGTAAATATACACATGTGGTTTAACAAAAAGAGCATTCAACACTCCAACACCAAGTTTTTTTTAAAATTTAATAATTTTATTTAAATTAAAGGAAAATTATTATTTCTCTAGGTATAATTCCTAGAAAGTCAAATTTTTTATTTCTATAATTTATTTTTTTAAAAAAATCATATTAAATTTTCTAATTAATAATTAATAAATGAGTATTTATGCATTTGATATTATAAATACTATATTTAATTAAAAATAATTTTAATTTTTTGATCTAACTAAATTCTATATACTTTTTCAAAGTAAATGATTTTTTTAATAGAATAAATGAATTATTTTTTTAACAATTTGTTTTTAAAAAAATTAAAATTATTTTAAAGTAAATATATTATTTATAATATCAAATTTCAAATGCATAAATACTCATTTATCAATTATTAATTAGAAAATTTAATAAGGATTTAAAAAATAAATAAATTATGAAAATGAAATTTTTACTGTTTTTACCTATTGAATAAATCCTCCTTCTCAAAATGATAAATCATAAGAAAAAATTTGGCCTCCAGGAATTATACCTAGAGAAATAATATTTTTTCTTTAATTGAAATAAAGTTATGAAATTAAAAAAAAAAAAAAAAACACTTGGTGTTGTGTCTCTTTTGACCAAACTACATGTATATTTTTGCACCTTTGAAAGCCACATTATCATCAAATTAGCAAAAAAGTAAAACTTAACTATCAAAGTCAAACTTAACGGTCAAACAATATTTTTGCACATAATTTATAACCACGTGTACACTTTTACACTTAAAAATAACACTTAGTGTTGAGCGCTCCTTGGATTAAAACACATGTGCATTTTTACACATTAACCCTTTGAATTTTCAAATTTTGGAATTAAAGTACCCAAAAGATTAAATGCAACCATATAAATGGTCATGCAATAATTGTCTTACTTTTAATGTTTGAATAATTTATTGAGAGTTCAACAATATTTTGGCGTGTAAATAGTTTGTATTTAGATTAGTTGATCATTTTCTAATGCATGTAATAAGTCATGCGTGATTTAAACCGCGAGTTATACTGAAATATCTGTAAGCCTATTGGTTTAGAAAATGTTTTTTCTATTATACGTCTTTATGTTAAGAGTGATAAAGATGCTCTCAATCCACTCAACTTGCTGGTGCTCCGTTGAGTGTATTTTTTTATTTACAAGAAACGACACAAAATCAGAGAGTTTACATAAAAATGCACCAAATTAAGGGACCCATAAGCCACACTCTTTGAAAAATTTATTATTTTAATTTATAAAATCTAAGACCTGTCAATATTATATTGTTTTATCATTCATAATGTAGCAATCTGTTTTATTTTATTTCTAAATAGCATTTGGCCTTTACTCAGCTTATATTTTCACTTTATAAAATATAAGCTCTCCCATTTAGGCAAATACTTCACATACCACACACCTAAATCACACAATAAAATTCCAATTTATAAAATTGAACCTTCATTATTATAAACATAACCTGTGTAATTAACTAAGATCTCATACCATATCTCCAACATATCCAGTAGTAGAATTAGGGAATGGGTCCAAAGGAAATACTTTTTTTTAGGTTCAGGATATCTACCACCGGCAGCGGTGATTGATCCCCTCACACTATAGAGTTTCCAAATGGGTTTTAGTGCTAGCCATGAAACAATAACATCAACTGAGTCCCAAAGAAAGGCTTTTGAAACTCATTGTCCCTAACTTTATTAGCAAAATCTCTATTTGACTATGGGTATTATTGTCTTTTCATCCACAAAAATTAATTTCATTTTAACCATGGGATATAGTAAAGTTTCAGAAAATATTGGAATTGACTGAAATTAATTAAATACCAAAGGAGGTAACTGAAATTTTCTCTATTTTCTAACCCCCGTATTCTAAATACTAAATAAACAAACCTTATTTTCTTTACCTGCACCACAAGAATGTGACATCTTGGTCACTCGTGCTCTGGAAATTTTCAAGCAAACATATATAGACATTACGCCATATCAACAAGCATTCCCATATTTAGGTATGAATCAAAGACAAAAGCAAGTACTCAATAACATTTTATGACGCACCAAAATGAGTCTTCCAATTATTATATTCACCTCAAGTTACGTACAGACTCATTTTATTCACAAAGAAACAGAATAGCATAACCGGAAAAAAAAAAAAGAAGAAAAAAAAGAAAACCAGAACTGCAAAAAGAATGCTTACAAGATTGTAAAAGAATTTGACTGGGAGATGCAAAGTAATGTTCAGTAAAGAAAGAAAGATTCCCAGAAACATGTACTACTGTGAGATGTTCTTGATTGATTCAATAAGAGAAAGTTCCAGAGATGTTCTTGATTGATTCAAGAAGAGGAAGTTCCAGAACTACAGCCCCCTGAAAGAGTAAGTTTCATGATTTCTATCTGCATCTGCAAGTCCAAGCTCTTATCTTGTTCATCTGCTAATGCTTTTCTCTGAATCTCTAGCTGGTGAGCTATTTGATCACCCTCCTCTGCTAAAATTTCCTCTCCACTTACCATATTTATCAGACTCTTAACCTGATTTAATTGTGCTTCCAAGCTCTCTTTCAATGCCATCAGAATAGGAAGTGTGATTTCCTTGTTTACCGTCGACTCTCCTCCTCCGACCGGCTCTCCACCTCCTCTCGGCGGCGACGACCCTCCTTGCAGCTGCATACCCGTGTGTGAACCAATGACCCCTTGTTCTTCTGAATCACCCATGCCTTTAATTTTTGGTTTTGCAAAGAACAAGAAGAAGAAGATATGGAGAAACTGAGAAGGAGAAAGAACAGAGCGGTTTGTTTTTATACAGTTCCAACGGTTTTCTTGTGAGTGTTGGGAGGGAAAGGAAAGTATCCCGTGAAGTTCGCGGCCGAATGGTAGTTATTGGGCCAAACAGATTGGGCTGAGCTTTGATCCATCAGGCCCATTTGCTTACTATACAAGGGCATTATCGTCATTAAGGTGTCAAATATAGTTCACGCTAGGGCTTGGTATTAAGACCGGGTATAAAACGTCATCTGTGTCTCGTCTTCCTGCTCTGAAAACCCTAGGCTAGCCGGACTATCACATCTCCTTTGTCTTTCGGTGCGTAATTTCGAATCACTCATATCGCTACCGGTCATGATCTCCGTGTTTCATTTACACGTTTTGCAATCGAATGTTGAATTTTGTGTGTTTTGATTGCAGAGATGGCGAAGTCGAAGAACCACACAGCTCACAACCAGTCCTACAAGGCCCACAAGAATGGCATCAAAAAGCCGAAGAGGCACCGCCATACATCCACCAAAGGGGTACAATTTTATTTATCCTTTCAATTTTTTTTTTTTGGTAATATCAAACTTCTGATGATATTAATTTAAGGAGAAGTATTGTGGTTTATTGATTTACTTTTGTGGGGTAATTATTGCAGATGGATCCCAAATTTCTGAGGAACCAGAGGTATGCCAGGAAGCATAACAACAAGGCTGCTGAGGCAGCCACGGAGGAAGAGTAAGGAAGCACTCTGTCATGGAGCTACAAATTAGGTTTCTTGTTGTAGCTTTTCATCTTTTTTGTTTTTAATCAATTTATCCTTTATCAGTAGTATAGAGAGTTTAAACCTTTTATCCAGTGTTTTGATCAATTCGAACAGACGGCTTCATAGTACAGCATTGTTGTTATCTTCTATTTAAAACTCTTTAATTCGATCATCACTTTGATTTTCAAGGTGCTTGTGATTTCTTTCGTTGCTTGTGTTGGTTTATACATCCTGTCAGTGTTGATGTCTCGAATGAATAATCTGTTTTCATTTGTCTAGCCTTAAAAGTTACTTGTAGGAACATGATGGATATATTACAGCATGTTTCTATATTAGGTCTGAAATCTGAATAGAAAGCTGGATTCGTATCATCCCATGTAACTGAAAGAACTGGTACGCAAGAACTCTGATTGTGGAAGCGGAATTAGAAACGGATTGTTGAGCCCAGCTTGTTTAGGTTGGTCCAATTTTAAGTCACTTATGCCCACACCATCATTTTTATTAAATTTAACCAGGTGTTTGGATCAATATACTATCTAGAATCACTTGACCATTTTTCCAGACAACTGATGAAGCATTTTCTTTTCACATAATTGATTTTTCCCCCATATCTGGTAAATGAATCTCGAAAGCATTCCAAGCACGCTGTATGCGACTTTCAAATGTATCTGCTTTACATAGTTTGCCATTATATAGCCTTGAAACTTCAAATCGAGCCTAACTCTCTCTGGCAATGATTTTAAAGTTTAGTGATGTGAACAAAGACTATTCATTGGGTTTGATGGCCTAGCTATAAGGAAATTAATATTAAAAATAATATAAGTGTAGTTAAAAGATAATGGACGATGTAAAGGCATGAAGATTGAGTGAGGATCACGTGGGCGTACACCAGTATTAATTGTTCGATCCGGCAATATTAGAATTTTCTGCATGTTTCAAAGTGGTTTGTCTTCTAACTTGTTAGGGAAACCCAGGAAACCACTTTTTATTAAGTGAAAACAAAACTTCTTTTATATATTTATTTCATAAATCATAAGTATTTTTGAAAAGTTAAAACAAACAGCGTCTCTTAGAAGTGTTTTTACTATTTACAAAACAAGTATGTAACAAAGGTTTTGTTGCAATACGCGGAAAAGAACTGTTTTGGGGTTGTCTAAACTTGTACTCTTTCAAGCTCCTAAAGCTTTTGGTGATTAGGACTTGTGATTACTAAACTAAGAAAATTCGCTATTGGGGGATAAATTCATTCTTTTGCAGCAATAACAACTAAATAAGCATTAGCTCTGGACTAGTAACAAGAGAACAAAAAAGGCTGCAGGACAGAATTGCCTGGATTATTTGGCACCTTGACTATATAAATAAGGGTTAAGGTGTTAAAAATAACCATTAACAGTAAAAAAATCATAAACATTTTTGGTTTAAAAGTAACTATAAACATTACAAATGAGGGCAAGAGTGACCAAAACATTAATTCTCCCAAATATCAGTTACTTTTTGAGCCTTTTTAATGAAGAGTTAAGGTAAGTCATTAATTTATTCAAAAAATGTAGAAGTAATCATAATTTTTTTTGGGGGCAAAAACAACTAAAATACAAAAGTCAAAGAAAAACTTATGAATTAATTTGTAAGAAGTTACCTTTTTTTAATTTTGGTGAGAATGATGAAAACTGGGAGAAAAAGGAAGGTGGAGAGATTGAGAAAGGGGGTAGGAGTCCATCGCTGTCACAATTTCGCAAGCTTGCATTGATACTTAGTTTTGGTATAAGTTAATGGCTATTTTAACACATTAACCCTTTATTAAAAAGGCTTAAAGTAAAGGATGTTTGGGATCATTAATGGATATTTATAGTTTTTTTTTTTTGCACCCAAAAAAAATTATGATTATTCTTATACTTTTGATATAAATTAAAGGCTATTTTAATACCTTAGCCTTTACACTATATATACTGATTATTTTATTTGGATTGAATTGATGGGGTTTTCCTTTCGTATATACATTTTGTGAGTTAAAGCCAACAATAATATCAGAGTGCAGACCACTCGACATATGTAATTTATGTCATGTGGATATTTTTTTATGCGTTTAAATATTTATTAGCAAAAGACCAGACACTAGAACACCAATAAAATAATATTTCCCATCCTTAATATAAAATCTAATTTATTATACAATTTGTTCTATAAGGAAGATCTTATATTAGGGATTGGGTGTAGTTTATTATAATATAACTCTACTAAAAATCTGATTTCCGGAGAAACATAAAACTATATTATTCCATATATCATTTGGTCAAATTTTATACATTGAGAGATTAATAGAAAACATTCAATCGAGCATATGCTTTTATTGGCTTCAAAACTAAAGTACCACAACATTAATGGGCCGCTCTAAAGGCCTCTCGTGAAATTATGACCGTAATTCAAGAGGTGAACAAGTTTTTAGAACGCAATACTAATGAATATAAGTAACTATGACAGCCACTAATAAAACTTATTAAATTAAATATCAAAACAAATAATATATGGCGCTCATCCATTCTCAAGCAGTTGGCTGATTCCCTCGAGTAGTTTTCTTCTTTTACAGGTCTGCTAATGTGCTCATGTCCGGTGTCTGAAGATGGGCAACATCTTGGAACTCCCTATCACAAGCAAATTTCTTCAAAAATTTATACTCTGAATATTAGACTGCAACTGTTTCACTTACTGGGCTAGAAGCCTGTGCTTTGACCTGCCTCAGTAATTGAAGAGGTATTAATGAACAGGGCAAAATGAATTAGCTCTCTGTGTATGTGTGTGAGTGCATTAGTGAAAATGTATGGTGTTGTGTGCATTTCAACTATTATTTTTCTATATGCAAATAGAACTTTATCAGTCAGGAAAATTTGAAAAGAAAATTCCTCGTGTGCTTTCGGAGGCACCATACACCAGAATGAAGATTTCACGTGTTTTGTAATGGTACCAGAGAGGAACTCTATCAAATCTCAAATTAGATAGAAAACTTTAAGGTGAAGCAGGTCACTTGTTTTGGTTGACAAGATTGGTCCAAAAGGAAATTTTGTTAACAACTACATTCTCAATGCATCACCATGCGGCAAAAAAGAACAAGGGAGGCTAGATTCGCTATGCTCATTATGATATAGGGAGAGGAAAATGGAAGGCTCACCTTTGCAGATTTAAATAGCTCATCAAGCACCTCAGACAAAGTTGGATGAGCATGAACTGCGAATTTTATGTCCTGCATTTTACCACAATCAAGTTCAAGCATATCTTACTGCAAAACTTTTGGAGACATTAACAGGTAAGTTTATGAAGAGACATGAACAAGAAGAAGAAAATCTGACTCTAAAGATGCAATCAATATCTAAACAGAGATGAACAGGTAACTGCGCAATCATATATAACCACATGAAGTGTGTATATGATGGTGGTTAAATAAGGAAAATTCACCTGAATACGTGTCCCTAATGCGATTGCATTGGATGCTTCATGGATAAGATCTGCAGCATGCAGCCCAAATATGTGAACTCCTAGTATCTCTCCATTGTCAGGCCTGTATATCAGCTGCATGAAAATAGTATAAATGACATTCAGCAATCCATGAAGCTGGGTTTTAGGCCAAAAGAAAAATATCCACAGAGCAGGGGTGAGGATATTAAAATGCATCTCAAGGAAAATAATAATGATGTAGATCAAGAAAAGCAGGGATCTCAATTCGTACAAGGGCAAATAACTTCCTTGTATCATGAGAGAGACTCCTGGGTAGATAACTCATTAGCAGTATTTAATGTGAACATAGTCTTCTGTAAAGAGCAACTAAAAGGAATACAGAAACATAACCTTGGCAAGACCCTCCGCTTCATTTTCTGCTAGGGCCTTCGTGTTAGCTTTAAAACTTGTTTTGGCAACGCTTACTTCAAACCCTTCTTTTTCACCTTTCTCCCTTGCTTGAGGCTGCGAATTTATATATTTGGTTATACCTCATTAGTTCATCTGATTGGAAGACAAGGAATTGAGCAGAGATTTTATCATCTAAAACATAAAGGAAAAGGGGTGGGAGAGCTGAAGGGAGATGCAGAGTTACCAACCATACATGAGAAAGAGGACTGAATTGAGATTTATTGATAAAAGTGACAAGCATGTTCAAAATAAAAAGGTTCAACGTATACCTCCGTCAATCCGACCATGCTGATTTCAGGATGAGTGAAACAAGCAGCTGGGATGCTTAAATGATTGAGCACATAATCTCTTCCAGTGACTTGTTCAACCACTGTAAGACAGTTACTATATTTAAGTGAAATGGGAGCCAAAGACTCAAATGTTAGTAGCAAAACTATATTACCACCTAGGCACTTACCTGAAATTCCTTGAGCACTGGCAGCATGAGCAAGCATCATCTTGCCATTTGCATCACCAATACAATATAAATAAGGCACCTATCATTCCATATCTTGTTTCAGTAACCACAGCTCACAGCCGGATAAAAATAATTTCTAGATAAGATACTTGAAACAAACCAGATTTCCTTTTGCATCAATTACTTGCATGCGCTCATCCACAGGAACAAAACCACGCTGTGTTACAACATCAATCTGAAGGAACAAAGTCAACAAAATTGCTTAATCACTTCCTTCAGGGAAACTAATACATTTTAAACATTGGAACTGGAAAGCCATACATTTTCCAAGCCAAGTCCTTGTGTGAATGGAGCCCTTCCAGTTGCTATTAGTGCAGCATCCACCTGCAGTGAACCAGCATTGGGAGCTTATAACATATCCAAGAGTGATTAAATATGCGAAAAAAATAATAGACAAAATAAAGGCTGGTCATTAATGTGAATTATAGATTTTAACTGGGGTGCCACACTCATAAAGCCAGACAAAATGTTAAGAGATTTTGGTTCACAATAACATGTTCAACAGGGTTGCAGAAGCAACAAGTCTCTGAAGCAATGCATGACCAATTATATGCCATTAGAAAAGGGGGAAGGGGAAGTAAAAGACTAACAACATGATCTGTTTATGCATCAGCGCTTAAGATTTGAATTGTGTACCTACCTCCCCCTACATGCTCTAACTCAAGTTAATACTACCTCCGGTCCTAATTATAAGAGCTAGTTGATTTTTTTTGGAAAGATTAAGGAAGCCAAATAAGTTACTTAATCATTTCATATGTTGTGTTTTTTTAGATTATATATTAGTTTATTAGTCAAACTACTTAGTTTGAAGAAAAAAATAAAAATAAAAATACTTTAAGCTAATTTAATTAGCTTCCTTAATCTCTCCAAAAAAGTCAACTAGCTCTTATAATTAGGACCGGAGGGAGTATTGTTTAATTGATGGCCAATACACCTGTCATTGGCTTTAGAAAATTCAACTTCATTGACAATTAACTCAATCAGGTCAGTTCATTTTTTCTGGGAGGAAATTTAACAGTTCAAGCAAAGTGAGAAAATTAGTAACTTAAAGGAAAAGGCCATGTCACCTCCAAAGTGTCCTTAGGTTCCTTGGTCTTTGCATCAATGAGCTCAATGATAACTGGGTTCCCATCCCTTGCAGGAGTAATCTATAGAAAATAAATGAGTATGACACAAAAAAATAACCAACCAACAAAGATTCAATCAAGCAATTACAATTTGTAGCCAGTTACCTTGGAGGCAAAAACTCCAGTATGATAGTCAATATTTCGGGGATTTATCAGAACCCTTTGAGCCAACTTGCTAATTTCAGGATCAAATCCAGGCATAAGTTGATCTAAGGCTTCAACGAAAGTAACCTGCAGAGCACGTCATTGCTGACTAAACAACTTGTACAACTAATAAATTAATTGTCAACCAACTCTTGTACTTATAAGAAGTATAATGTAGTATATGATTTTACATAAATGTTTTCGGTCCTATAAATAAACCTAGGTTCAGCTATTTGGAATTTTTACTCACTCCAGAAGGAAGAGTAACAGAGAACAAATAGAGTAACACAAACAAGATCTACCTCGCTTCCAAGAGCAGTATAGACATCACTGAATTCAAGGCCAATGTAACCACTTCCTACGATTGCTAGCCAATCAGGAACAGATTCCAGTTTGAGCGCGTGATCACTGGTAATCACAGTCTTCCCTGCAGATAATTACAAAGTCAATACTCTTAAAAAGCAACCATGGAGCCATTATTCCTTAACTCGTACATTGGACAAGAAGAAACCAGAAAATGGAATAATAGATGAGAACTTTAGGCAAGAGTAAGAGTTATACTAGTTGATGATTAGAGTGATGATAAGGGCTGCTCAAGATGGACACAGCACAACAAGATTAACAATGACAAACTTTATCCCACTAGGTGAGGTTAGTTACATGAATCACATTACATGAATGTGCTTTATCAACAATCCACTTTTTAAATACACGGTTCACCAAACATCCTATTCGATAACCTCTTTGAGCACAAAGAGCTAATTTTTTTAATATCCTATGTTTAAAAGACAGTTAAATTACAAGTTAGATGTCTGAATAAGTAATATTTTCTTCTTATTCTCATTCTTTTCTATTATTTTATGTTCACTTCCAATGATAACAAAGGTCCTAAACCTAGGTCAGCAGCATATTGCCTGAGGAGTTGACTGACAAATTTGTCATAGCTTCCTGAGTTGCAGTAATTGAATGTTTAAGTTGGAGTGGCCTTCCATGCGGTTCAGGATTAATCATCAACATCTCTGTCTGAAATCAAAATCACAATCACAATAGTATTATTCATCAGCACACTCACAACTGTGATTCTTCAGTATGTCTCTCCTGAGCTCAGGGTACACCTTTATAAGCAAGTGATTCTTTCCCCTTGAAACCTATTTACTTTGAATCTTCCCTCTCTTTCATGTGTGTGATGCTTTTGACCGATCCACCCTCACTTTCCTCCTACTCGGTTGAGCTATCTCTTGTCCATATTCCCCCGTCTTGCTACTCAACTGCTTCAATATATCATCACTCAGACATCTTCACTTACAAGTTACAACATTAATGAAGTTTTGCTTCATAGGGATAGGAGGTATATGATGGTGATACTGCCATGTCATTACTTCAGGGTTACAAGATCTTTGGCCTAAGGTGATGGATAGGGAAGGGGCCAGTCAATCAAAGGACCAACAGAACCCCCAGTCTAACTTTCCATCTTCTAACCCACCAGAAAGATAATGAATTATCATTCTTCCTTCTTTAATAATATTCCTGTCATCCATAAACTCTCTTCCTCAGTGATTCCTTCGTCATATGCTTATATGTATTTCAATCACAGGACATTCAGGTCAAGTTGCTTATACTTCGATGTAATTTTCACAGGATATTAAAAGAACAAGTAAAACCTCTTTCACCAATGGAAAAGGTGACTTAAGTGTAAGTTGAATTATTGTGCAGGCCTACTGTGATTGAGAATTATTTGTGGACGCGCATTTTTTACTAACTTTCAAAAGACGTGTGCTTGATCATATGCTGTATATTATGCAATTTTAGACAGGAAATTTGAATAATCAGTTTTTGGTTTTGGTATTTGAACGAGACTCTTCCTATCCAGCATAGAAATACCCAGATGCGTATTCCAATAGCCTCTTATGTCCCAATATGCATATTCCAATACCCTCTTGTATCATGTACAATCTCAATCAATAGAAAAAAGTTGGAAAGTCTGACACTGTATCAATCAACTCTGATTCACCATTGCAAGATGGCTATACTTATCTATAGCACTATTATTGAACTCAATGCAGACTTGAGAAGTTCAGTAAAACACAGTATATCTAATAGCTGAATGACAAACCTGCTAAATCCTAAGTCTGCAGAATTTTGTAAAGTTAAAAAGGAACAAGGAAAAAATTGTGTTGAAAAAGATAAAATAGTACCATCAACTTCAATGCCCTTGGGAACAAAAGGAACAGAACCAGTTGCAATGATTATATCTTTTGCAGTTACTATGTTGTTTGAAGAACCAACTTGCACCTTTTGAGGACCCTGCATGGATTCATAAATGAGGTGGTAAACAAAAACGTACTCAGCCACTTTTTGCAGCCTCATGATTTAAGGTCAACT
Organism: Acacia melanoxylon; assembly: GCA_019022615.1. Taxonomy (NCBI): domain Eukaryota; kingdom Viridiplantae; phylum Streptophyta; class Magnoliopsida; order Fabales; family Fabaceae; genus Acacia; species Acacia melanoxylon. Next base: position 8,501,907 of record JAFJYJ010000011.1, read on the forward strand.
GGCCAAGCCTTTGCTAATGAAAACGTAGCAGATCTTTCCACATTGACCATAATAGAAACGGAAGATCACTTATAACACAATATATCACTTACCAAAATTGTTCCGAAACCTGTGAGTATGTCTACTCCAAGTGCCTTTAATGAATTGGTCAAATTACTCCGGATTTTTGAAGCAAGGTTATTAGCATGATCAGCTACTCCCTGCCTGTCATACCCAGCAGCAGAAACCTGAAATAAATAATGTCGGCAAAACAATTGATGGTGAAGCTAATATCTCCTAATCACACTACAACACAGTCATATCATCAAATTTAGTAAAACATGATTATATATTGTTTTTACCTGTAAGCCCAAGGATTTCAAATGATGTTCACTTTGTAGTTCACGCATACGTCCACTAACTGCCAAAAGAGCTTTAGAAGGGACACAGCCTCTGTTTACACATGTTCCTCCTACAACATCTCCCTCAACAATGGCCGTTTTCAAACCCTGTAGCCACCACCATATTATTTCAATTTCTCTTGCATAGTTTACTTGAGCTGAGCTTGTTAATTACAACAAAACAATACACAAGAAAGTCGTTCTAATGAAAGCATTCATATGCAGGCTGATTTAACATTTACTTCTCTACCAAAATCGATATCTCAGTAAATAAAAACAACTTAAGCAACAAAATAATGATTTCACTTTGTTTGGGAAGATTCTTTTATATGAGTATGTAACGAAAGTGAAATCAGTTAATGATTCATTATTAAGAAAGCCTGATGAGAGGAAAGCTTTAAAACAGCTACGTAATCTAGCTGAATTTTTCAGTTAAGCACAAATCAGCTTTCGAATAAATATAGGCACAGAAGCATGCTTCCTTCTTTAGCAAAGTCCCTACTTTTATTCAAAACTCAATACCAATCTGAGTTGAGATATGAGAAGTGAATATGGTTTTATAATTGCAAGTTCCACTGAATTCGAAACTAAGAACAACCCCATATCAGCATCAATTGAATCAATCCGTTGATGATACCTTCTCGACGGCATGAAGCGCGGCACCGTGGCCTCCAACGCCGGCCCCAATGATCAACAAATCGTAATCGAACGATTTAGGAGGAGCCCCATTGTCGGACAACGCAGCCGCTACTGTCTCGAAGTGCCTGCGGCTAGGGAGCTGCACTCTACGATTGTTATCGCTGAGCTTGAGAGAAGTGAATCCTAAAGCCTCGCGCCTTAAACCGCAGAAGCGGAAATCCAAAAGCTTCCCATTATGACTGAGCGCGAAACACTGAGAATAATGGGGTGATCTGGAAATGGCGGGAGCAGCCGAGCTGTGAGAGAAAGAGAGAGATAGAGAGGACTGCATTTTGGAGAAATGAAGAGAGAGTAATGGAAATGGCGAGAGGAGGAGAGTGATGCGAGGGAAGATTGGGGAGGAGAAAACTGAGAGGTGTTTTGAAGAGAGGAAGGGAAAAACCTCGAGAAGTCCGTTGGGAGTTAGGAGAGGAGGGCGGATATATCAAGGAGCGGCGGATTAACCACTTTTGTTAGCCTTGCACTGTGCGTAGCCTCTGCTTTTTGTTCTCTTCCTCGTTCAAGCTCATTAACGAATTATGCAAGGATAGAGTAACTGAAAATTTTCCTAGCAATTTGTTTTATATTTTCCTTGCAATGAGTAATGGCGTGGCTCAAGCTAAAAATATATTATTCGGCAACTCAATAAATTTGCGTAGTGATATATAAATGGATTGGTAATTATTTGATATTCATTTCTAATTATAATGTAATATATACATGTTATTTGATATTCATTTCTGTGTCATGTATGTAATTTTTCATCTGAAATGGATTGGTAATCCTTGAATCTCTGCTCCGAGGAAGCTGGTTAGCTTTGACAATTTTTTGCTCGTCCAGTTTACATTTTTGAAAAAACGAAATAATCACTTTTAACATTTAATTTTATTGAAATGGCATTTCATAATTTATGAGTGATATAAAAGAGAGAGAGAGTAGATAAAATAAAAGATAACAAGGCATATCACCCCGTACGATTTATGAGCAAAAGAATTTAGGCCATTAAATAGAAATGGTTTATTAAATAACAAATCAATAGATATATTTGATCCAACCAATTATCCAACCAAACAGCTTCTTTATTTAATTGAAAATCTGAAAATTTTACGGGAAGAGAGAGTTGAGAAAAATTAAGTCAGTCTATAGCTTATAAATTAGACTAATTAATTTTTTTAAATGATAAATATAAATATTTTAAATCAATTTATTTACTTTCCTTAATTTCTCAAATTGAATTTTGTAGTGAGGACATGAGGTTGTAACAATAAATGCAGTAGTATAACATATACTTCCTCCTACTGTAAAAATATGAGACAATTAATTTAACTTTTTTAAAATATTAAGAAAACTAATTAAATTACTTTAAAATATTTATATTTATTATTTTTACTTCAAGTTATTTTACCTAACTTATCCTTTGATATATAATATAAGGATGTATAACATGTGATATGATTAAGTAATTTATTTAGCTTGAGTAATTTTTTTTCCTAATATTTAGGATCGGACGGATTAATATTTGAATGCTAAGACATTATATTGATTATAAGAAACTCTACAGCGTATGACAAAAATTTCAGGGAGGTTATGGGCCCCAAGGTTTGCAATGAGAAAATTATTGTCGACTGGTGTCAATTTTAGCTATCAATCTAAAAATAATATCAACGGTTGAATGTGTAATGTATCAGAGTGCTAATATTTTCTCATAAAATACTTAAATGAGAAACGGAAGGGGACCTCTTTGAGGAGAGAGAAGAGAACTCTAGTTTCTCTCATCTCGGGCACCAAGTTCCTATGCTCTTCTACTCTATAACTCAACATTTTCACCCTGTTTCCTCACTGTTCCTTGCGTTAAACAGCGTCGGTTAAAGTTATGGGAGATGTTATTGGCGACTTCTTTGATTGATGATCTGGAAAATGTTAGTTTTCTACGTGTTCGAGCAACGATGGACCCAGCTCCACCACTTATCATAGGTTGTCACGTTCATCTTGAAAGATCTCAGAAGCCGGAGTGGGCTGTAATTTAAATATGAGCGCATTTTCAGAATTTGTTGTGCATGTAGAATAGCCGATTGACATGGGTGACCCGTTGGTTTTTTTTTTAATAATTTTCGCACCCAGCCTTATATACGCTTTGTATATACCGTTACTGAAGCAACATAGGAATGGTGGTGATTCATCATCCAATCATCACAGTGATAATCAACTCGTTGATGAAGCTTCGATTGTCTTGACAGCTCCTACGGTTCAGAGGCGCAAACGAGCTAGAATGGAAAGCTTTCTTCATCTCAGTGTTTGTGCTTAGGAATGGTAGCTCCAGCGGCTCATGTCCCTTGTGTCACTTACTCCTTATTTCTTGGTTTTAGCGGAGTTTGTGCCAAAAAAACTCCGCGTAGGGGCATGAAGGTATTGTTGTGGAATTGTTTGGTCTCGGTAAAACCATGACAGTTCAATGACTTTAGAAGCTCTTTTGTAAATATTCCCTCGACTTTTTGTTTCTTAGTGAAACCCTTTTGAAGCAGCAAAGTTAGCTAGGAAGTTATGTAAATTTTCCTTTTTGATGTTTTTGTTGTTAATCCAGTAGGATGCAGGGGGGACTTTTTTTGGGTTTTAATTCCTCTGTTTCTTGTAATATTTTGGATGTTTCTCCTAACTGCATCCATACTGCCTGTACTTTTATATATATATCACCTTTGGGTATGGTTTTCCGTCTCATAGTAATAGGCATATTTTGTGGTCTTATCTTCGTTCTGTTGCTGTTTCTATTTCTAAGCCTTGGTTAATTATCGGCAATTTAAATCAAATTTCAGGCATTTGTGATAAACTTAGTGCATCTTCTTCTGTTGTGGGTGCAACATCTTTGTGAACCTTGATCGACGAATATTGTTTAATCGATATTACGATGCGGGGTGGGAAATATACTTGGACCAATAACCGCCAAGGTTCTAATAGCGTCATGGAAAAATTGAATCGAGCTCTGGCTTCATCACTTCTCTGCGACCTTTGCACAGGCTTTGCCCATTGTCGCTTCTGATCATTCTCCGATTTTGCTGCAAATTCATTCGATAGCAAAGGGTGCTAAACCTTTCAAGTTTGAGAACTTCTGGTTCACTTTTCCTCCATTTCAAAATATTGTTCAGCAGCAATGGGGATCTAATCTCCAAGGATCTTGGGCATTCAAAAATGTTGAGCGTCTCAAAGCTATTAAGAGAGCACTCATTCAGTGGAACCCAGTTTCAATTGACAGTATCTCTACTAATATTAGTTATTTGGAGAAGGAACTTCATTTTGGCATAATAGGGGATCCTTAACATCTGTGGGAGTGTGGAGAAGCGATATGTTAATGATCTCAAAATTTCATTGGAGTTTTAGTATGATTATGAGGAAGCTCTTTTGGTCGCAAAGATCGAGGCAAAATTGGTTGTTGCATACTTGCATGGTGATAGAAATACGAAATTCTTCCATACTGTTGCCAGTGCCAGAAGAATGAAGAAACGTATTAAAACCTCAGAGGGTCAATGGATTGATTATCAGAACCTCATTAGAAATGAAGCAAGGAAATATTTTCATTAGTTGTTTGAAGCTTCTGCGTCTTATGATTTGCTTTGTGTTGATCATACTTTAAAAAATATTGGGTTACCATCATTATCTGCTAATCAAATGTGGTGTTTAAATAGGCAGCTCTCTACAGAGGAAATTGAGAAGGCGGGGTTTGAATTGAAGGCCCGGGCCAGATGGTTTTCACGCTAGATTTTATCGAAAATATTGGTCTATCCTCAAGAAGGGTATTATTGCTATGGTTTTTCAGATCTTCCAATATGGTCCTCAAGGAATCAAATAGATCTTTCATGGTATGATTCCCAAGTGTAATAGTCCAACTGTCCAAGTTCCTGTAAAGATTTTTGGCCAATTAGTTTATGCAATGTTATTTACAAACTACTTTCCAAAATTTTGTGCAATAGATTAAAGGCAATGGTGCTAGGTGAGTTAATTACTCCTCATCAGAATGCCTTCTTGAAGGGGAGGCTCATTACAGACAACATCAGTTTGGCATCGGAATGTATGTCTAAAATCCACAAGACTCCGGAAAGGAAAGGATGGGTGGTGTGCTATCAAGCTTGATATTGTGAAGGCATATGACAAGGTATCTTGGCCTTTTTGGCAGAGAATTCTAGAGAAAATGAATTTTCCTCATTGGATGATCTAGTTGATTATGCAGTGCATCACAACAGTATCTTATGAGGTAGTGGTGAATTGCTTCCCAGGAGAGATGTAGAGGCCTTTGCAAGGGTTGCGGCAAGGGGATCCTATCTCCCCCTATCTCTTCCTTTTATGTGCAAATGTCTTATCCTGCATGATTGATTAGGCGGGAAATTTTGGATGGTGGAGGGGCATATATATCTCCGGTCAAACGGAACCACTAACTCATCTTATGTATGCTGATGACACTCGTTTGCTCTGTCGCGCAAGAATGATTGTCACATTGTCAAGGCATTGATGAGGCGCTATACAGTAATATCAAGACAGCATGGTTAATTATCAGAAGTCATCCATGGTATTTAGCGCTTCTGTTTCTTATCGTATGAAGTGAAAATTGTCTGACCTTTCGGAAGTCAATTCATTCCCCCCCCCCCCCTCCTTTCTTCTCTCTCACGCTCTGAACTCTGAAGACATGAAGAAGAGAATCCAAGAGGCTCTTCATCTCCTGCTTTCTAACATGAGTGAAGCCACCGAGCTGGTAGGTTGAGAGGAGTTGGGTGACGCACAGTTTCTTCATGAAACACCAATAAGGGCCCATAAGAGGCAATGATGAAATAAGAGCCTCCAGTAGGTGTCATAATCGGAGATCCAAACTCTGAGCCATAACAAATTAAAAGGCGAGTTCATGGGTTTTGAAAACTTTGCGAGCTTCTTGGGAACTAGACACGATTAAGATAAGAGAGTGCATGCACCTAAACGAAGCTGCAGAAGAGGGCCATAAAGAGTAAAGACAAACCAGGTTCTGGAAATATTTGGAGAAGAGGTTCGCTCAAATTTCAGAGTTGAGAGTTCATTCACAGTTCAAGGTCCGTTTACACTTCGGGACCTTTAAACATTGAAGCTCATGCCTTTTTTTTAAAAAAAAAAAAAAAATAAAATAAAAATAATAATTTTTAAAGTACTAAAAAATACTTCATGATAGTAAAATAATTTAGGGTATTTGGTATTAAAAATATACTTGAGGATACAGACAGATCAAAAAAATACTTGTGATTTTGAAAAATTATTTTAAAATTGAAAAAATATTTTAGGGTATTAATTAATAGTAAAAGGATACTACTGACTAGTACTACCATGAAATAATTTTTTAATATCCTAAAATAATTTTTGAAGATTATGAAGTAATTTTTAGTACCAATCAGTATCCTCAAGTATATTTTTACTATCAATCAATACCCTGAATTATTTTTTCAAAATCATGAAGTATTTTTTACTATCTATTAATATCCTGAAATATTAAAACAAAAAAAGGCATGAGCTTCACTGTTTTGAGAAAAAAAAAAAACGAAGCAATTTGGTGGAAGAGGACAAGAGGCGCAGTAGACGCTAGAGCAGTCCTTACACTTCAGCGTTCAAGGAGAAAGTGGAAGGGTGGGGGATCGTGTTCCTTGCTCCTCCTTTGGGGACCCTCGGGGGCAAGCCCATTTGAGATTTAGATAATCCAGATTTTTAAATGAGATCTGGACCGTCAATATTTATTTTCTTTATAAGATTTTATTTTTTAATCTTTTAAGATTTTTTAGTACCAATCAGTACCTTAAAATATTTTTGCAATATCCTAAAATAATTTTCAGTAGTAGTCAGTACCTTGAAAAAAAATATTTCAGAGTACTAACTGGTACTAAAAAGATACTTCAAGGTTTCTTTATGATCTTGAAAAATTATTTTAGTGTACTGGCTGGTACTAAAAAGATACTGAGTAATACTAAAAAAAAATCTTATATAAAAAAAGAAATATGAATTATCCATATCTTATCTAGAGATCTAAACCGTCCAGATCCCAGAGGTGCTCAAGACGAGCAGGGAAACGCGATCCGACGGGTGGGAAGGGGCAGGGAGTTGAATAGAATTGAGAGATTAATACATGACACTTGGTGGAACTCACAAATTAAAAAATAACAGACGCCCATATAAGTTAACGGAGATGACCTTTATGCTGGTCTTGTAAAGTTCATAGGTAGGAATTGTTCATGGTGTTAATATATAAGCACAATTTTAAAAAAAGTTCATGGGTATTTTTGCCCTTTAATTCTAGATTATGTATCATTTTATATATTGGATATATCAGTTTGAAGAAAAATACTCACTCCTATCCTTAATTAAGATATATTTGAAAAGTTGATTTTAATCATAAATATAAGACATATTTTTCACATTTATCAATATTTTTCTAATTTACTTATATTAATGCTTCATCAACAATAAGTAAGAAAGAGAGAGAAGAAGGGAATTAATGAAGATGATTATGATGTTTTAGAAAATACATGTCATATTAACTAACTTTCTTAATCTAATCAAATTAGTTAAATATATTCTATATTAATATTGGGAAGGAGTAATCAATACTCCCTCTAGTCCTACTCCCTCCGATTATTATTGTAAAGCACCAACTACCAATTTTCACAGACTAATCAAATTAGTTAAAGCATTAAAGTTGTCATAAAATTCAAGTGATTTTCAATATTACCCCTAATAACTACCCTAAACTCAAATATTATATAAATTAATACTCTCTCCCACTACCCTTATTAAATATGGGTAGACATGGAAAATAAAATTAAATGCACATTGGAAACTTACAAGTGCTTTATAAAAAGAACCAAGAGCACTTATTAGTTGGTGTCTTATGATAAGCACTAAATGTAGTATTTATAAGAACTCAATAATTGTATACACGGTTTAAGAAATCGACTAAAATTAGTTAAAAAATAAAAAGAATAAATATGTCTGAAATAATTTTTTTAAAGCATGCCCTTATTTATTGGGGCAAGTGAGAGAGAGAGAGAGAGAAAATAGTAAATATAAGCATCAATATTTTAATTAATGCAATATATTATATATATAATCAATGAGAGGTAAATATGAAAAACAATTATTAAATGTTAAAACAATTTTATTGGGCTATTATAAGAAAAACAAAAGCAATTCAAATTTTTAAAAGTCCACGAAAAAGTACAAAAGATACAACGAAAGAAGTTATTATATTACATCATCCAAAAACCACTCCAAGTTGGATTATATATGTAGGACTTTTGAGGAGTATGAAATTACAATTATATTCTAATTGACAAACAGTCAAAAAAGTGCAACGATAAAGAAAAGTATTTGAGGGTGATGAAATATATATAACTATTCTTCTTTCTTATTCTCACCAGTCATGATGATGACCTCCCCATGTTTTTTTTTTAAATTTTCTATTGAGGGATTAATCATCATGCTTTGCCCAAATCTTTCCGTAGCTTGATGACAGGTCCAAATTGGCTCGAGTTGACCCCAATGCAAGTTGAGCTATTTTTATATTTATTTTTAGGAGTAATATAATGTCGGGTTCTTATAATCTAACCTCAATTTTATTTTGGTCTTTTAAAAGGTAAAATGATTCAGATTTAATTTGAGGATCATTAAGAGAATCTTGACAGATTTCTGTGATGGTTCTGGGCACCCAGTAAGCCAAAATAAGACACGCATCTTTTTCTCAAAAAATGTGGGAAGACACGAAGCTAATCATATCAGCAACCAACTTGGTTACACCAGGACCGACCACTTGGGTAAGTACTTGGGACTTGGGAGTGCCTCTGCTATATTCTAGAGTAACTAAGGATACCTACTCGTACATGGTGGAGAGAGTGCAACAGAAACTATCAAACTGGAAAGCAAGAACATTATCGCTTACCCTTGCAAAATCAGTGTTGGCTAACGTCCCATATTATGCTATATGCAAGCTCAATCTTACCCCCCGCGTGTCTCAATCAAATTGAAAAAAATATTAGAAAATTTATTTGGGGAGCGGATGATCATCACAAATGCATACCTCTTCTAAACTGGACAACGATATGTACCAGCCGAGATCAAGAACGTAGGGTGTGGTCTTCGAAAGTTAAAGAGCCAAAACCCAACTATTTCCTATCTAAGTTGGGATTTATGCTAGTGAGCCAACCCGTTGTGGGTGAGAGTCCCAAGGGCAAAGTATAACTGGTCTCATGCAAGCAACTATGAGTTCCAGACCAAGTCATGCTCTCACACTTGCCGCAGCATTGCCAATAGGACTTAAATGGCAACCTGGAGATCGATGGCGGCCAACAGGTTCGTTTTTGAATTGATAACTGGATTGGAGAACTCGGCCGCCTTAAGACCTTGCATTCTCTGATTTGAGTGATTCATGTCTTCAAATGCCCATAGTCCACTTCATTGATGAGAATAGGCAATGGAATTGGCAGCTATTTCTGGGCAGGCTATCCATGTCTATAAACATTCTCATTGCTGCCACAGACCCCCCGAACCCTTCGAACCATGGAACTTCACCAAAAATGGTTCCTTCTCTGTTACTTCGGCGTGCCAATCATTAGAAGAGGATTCATGGATTTAAGGGGCTAACGTATTCGATCTTTCCTCTGGCTAGCTTTCCAGCATATATAAGCTCCTCACTAATTCAGAGAGTGAGACGACATCTGACATTGGAGCCTTTGTGTGAACTTTGTGATGGTGGCCCTGAGACCATAGATCATGTTCTACGTCAATACCCCCTCGCTCATGCTTGCTGGGAATCAATTATTCCAGGTCACTAACTGGCCAGTTTCATCAATGAACCAATTAAAGACTGGTATAGGTTGTTATTTGGCATCCTCACTTGGAAGCTTTGGAACGCTCGGAACAAGAGGTTATTTGGAGGTGAATCGTTTAGACCGGAGGAGATCATTGCAGCCTTTGAAGCCTCACTTAGCCACACGATCAAAGCTATGCATTTAATTGAATTGGACTGTGCATGCCCACTTAACTGATGAACATTCGGTTGGATTTTGTTTGTATATATTATGTACTGTGATTTGAATTTAGAATATATAGGTAGTTAGTCTATATTAGTTAGAATTAGTTAGGACCCTTATCTATATATTTTAACCATAAGGGTCCTAACTAACTCTAACTAATATAGACTAACTACCTATATATTCTAACTATAAGGGTCTTAACTAACTTTAACTAATATAGAGTAACTACCTATATATTCTAACAATAACGATCACAATTTGTTTAGGCCTGGGGAACCATAAAGCAGCTCAGGCTGAATTTCTCGAAGAAGATCACTGCCATCGTACGAAGTCAGCCAATGAAATCGATCCACGATAAACGTAGCTGCTTTTTGGTTGACTATAAAAGTCATTTCACATTGGCATGAACCATACAGCTCCGCTAACGTAACGGCCTCTGCTCTGTTTCTATGGCGTGACGCCCACACACGCGTGTTACGTGTGGCGTCCAATGATTGGACCAAGTTACATTATTCGGTCACGGTAAGTAACCCTCATCTCCACGTGTAATATTCCTCACAAACCAATCACACGGAAACAAAAATGAAAATCGAAGGAATTATTATTGTTATTGCGGGTGTGCGCACTGCCTACTTCTCAAATCCCAGGGGCGCTTGAGCAAAAAAAAAAAAAATCCCAGGGGCGCGGGACCCACAAGTAAGAAGCGCGCCCGTATAAGCGCGGGCACTAACGACAATGGCGTCTTTGTGATTTCGTCCTAAATTCAGGGGTATATTGGAGATCCTATCTCGGCCATGCTCGCCTCATAGTTTTCTACTTTTGCTTTGTCGAAGGTCGGGGACACACACCAGCGCAGAGAGAGAATATTAAAGAGGAGAGAGAGAGACAAGCGGGGAGAGAGAGAAGAGAGAAGGGGTGAGAATCGTGAGTTCGCGCTGCGACGTCAATGGCGGTTAGGGTTTCCTGTTGATCCCCCGAAACTTAATTTCCTTGTCGTAGTACTTCTCGCTCATTCACCCTCTCAAAACCCTAATTCGAAGCCCCCACGATTCGGTGACTTCGCGTTTGCTGTCAATTTTGAGTTACACACTAAGCACCTGTGATGGGCGCGCCAGAGAAATCACGGGCTAACAATAATTCGATGCAGGCTAGTGACTGAAGCTTTCGACTTTGCCCTAGTTGTAGTCAATACTGATATTTGCTTTTCGATGTTGTTTGAAGATTGAAGTTGGTCCTTGTGTCTACCTGTATTTATGACTTAATCATATGTTGTGGTTTGATACGCTCTAATTAATTGAATGGTGGTGGAGTCGGAAACATTTGATATAGTTAAGAACTACTATTTGCGTTTCCTGGACTGTTTCCTTAGCTCTCAGTCCGTTCTTCTTTAATATCCGCCTCAGCAGATTAGTAAAGTCCGGACTGTTAAAAAGTGAGATGGGAGTTAAGTGAAGGAAATATCAAGACTCATAGTTACCAATTGGTGCCTGTCAAGGCACATAGGTTTGTAGAAGGAAGGATAAGATTATGTAACTGTGACTCACTTGCTTGGATTAATGGCAGCATTGGTGGAATTGTATTGCATTTATAATTACTGTAAGACCTTTTAAGGGTAAAATTGTGAATTCGGATGATTAACATATGCTTCTTGGGACTTTAAAGAAATTTATGGAGTGTAGATTAATAATGATAACCCTGATAATTCAGCCCATGGTTATAAACTAATCATCCTAGACAGCTTTGCAGCTGCCCTTTCCTTTTTAACTTATTCTGTATTTCCTTCACATTGTTGCTTATGATGCACTCCGTTGCGTATGCATAGTGCACATTAGTTGTATAATCCAAAATAACAGTTACGCACTGTTAAATGACTAATCTATATCAAAAGCCTAACTCATGCTACCTCCATCGATCAGCCAAAGTAATAGTTTATTGAGTATCAAGTATATTAAATAAAATACAGAAATCTGAACTCATGAACTTGTTGAAAAGTTTTAGAGAGGTGGGAGGATGCTAGTGTCCTTAACTATCATAGCCCTTGGTTTTGGAGCAAGCAATTTAAAACTTCTCTTAGAGTTCTGTATCATAGTTTTGGCTTTAGTTTCATTTGGCGCAACTTTTAACTACAGTGCTCTTTCCATCATTTTAGTCCCAGTTATTTTCCTCTTGCCTATCATATCGTAAAAAAGTATTGATGATTGAGAGTATTGCCGTTGGGGTTTCATGGAGTGATTACATTCTGTCTTAGTAGCTGCTGTTGGTTGCTTTACATTGGCCTTAATATTTTTATACTTAGACTTTGTTTTTGTTGGTTTCAGCGTGTCAAGGTCTACCGGCTGGGTAATGATGGAAAATGGGATGACCAGGGTACTGGGCATGTCACTGTCGATTATTTGGAGGTTTGTCTATCTTGTTATTAAGGCATTTCATTTGAACTAAAATGCTTATTATGTTCGTGTATGTTTTTTTTTTTTTCCAAGAAGTTTTTTTTTTTTTTTTTTTTTTTGGGGGGGGGGGGGGGGGCGAGATATGCTTGGGCAAGATCTCCAGTTATTTTCCTCTTGCCTATCATATTGTTGATTATTGGGAGGTCTGTAAATCTTGTTTGTAAGGCATTCCATTCAAGATTAACTTGCTTATTACATATGTGCATGCTTATTTTTTTGATGGGCGTTGGAGCGTGAATCATTCATGTGTTTAACATCTGTTTATTCTCTGCCTGTTTCAGTTGTTATGCCTTTGACTCTGAATCATAATTGTATTCTTTTAAAGTTAAATTCTCGTTGAGTGTGGTAAATGGTTGGTACAATAAGCATTGTCCTTCTGCTAATGTTTCTTTTACTATTAATCCCTTCCTTCCCAAAAATAAAACAGAAAGTTGTACAGTTTAGAGAAAGTGATGCATAAAGTAATGGCAAAAAGAGGAAGAGAGAGACAGTAAAGAGAGAGAGGAGAGAAGGGAGAGAGAAACAGAGAGGAAAAGAGAGTCGAGAGGAAAACTGGACTTTGCTTCATCAACTATCAACAACTGAATTACAAATGCGATAGGGTCTTATTTATAGCCTACTGTGGCCTATTGCTCTAATGGTCACTATTGACCTGTTAGTAATCATTTGTATTTTCATATTTACATAACAGAAATCTTGTTGCTTATCAACAAGAAAGTAATCTGATAGGTTATTATTACATTCATAACTTGAAAACTTTGAGTTCTGCATTTTGAATGAGTTAAAATCTTATAATGCAGCGATCTGAAGAGCTGGCTTTGTTTGTTTTGGATGAAGACGACAGTGAGACCATACTTTTACATCGCATCAGTTGTGATGATATTTATAGGAAGCAAGAAGGTAATTGATAACTTCTCATGCCTCCTCAAATATTATTTTTTGAACCATTAATTTGTTGTTTTTTGATGGGAGAGGATTTTTCTGTTCTTCAGATACAATCATCTCATGGAGAGATCCTGAGTATAATACGGAACTAGCGCTTAGTTTTCAAGAGACCAGTGGCTGCTCTTACATATGGTTATAAATAAGCATTACTTTTTAATTAATCTTCCCGATTTTGTGTCTTTCTTTCTTCTCTTCTGAAATAAAGGTTAATTACTATACTTGTTTTGTTCAGGGACCATATTTGCAGTGTGCAAAGGAATATGCAATTCAATACTCTAAATAGTAAGTGTTTGTTTTTCTCAAGTTATCAAAGGCCTGGAAGTTTTGGGTCTCAGTATGTTGTGGAACTAAAAAATAAATAAATAGAATCTGTTAGCCGTTAGGGTAGTTAGGGGTCATAGGTTATAAATAAAGCCCCTGAAGCTATTGTACTCAGTAGTTGAGAGATTGATAAATCCAAGTGCATTTCCGTTATCTTGAACCTCCTCTCCCCTCTGTTTCTATCTTCTCTTAAACTTCCATCTCTGTTTCTCTTTTCTCTTCACCTACCTTTAACATAACACATCATTTCATCTCTTATGAGTGTGTGTGTGCATGTGTTGGCTTGAACAGAATTTTTATCTTTGTTTTTATTAGCGTTAAGTTGATGATGTGTAAATGAATGTGGAAGTGATGATTATTAGCTTCTGCTGCATTAAAGTTTTGTTTTTCTGTATAAGTGAATTATGTGCATATATCTGGTGGGCATAACATGATTTGAACATTCTACTGTCTGGTTACTATGGACATCATACTTCATTCTGAGGTATCTGCTTAATAAAATTGACTATTGAACAAGTTTAATAATATCTAGCTTCAATGTGATTTTACACAAAGAAATCCTTTCCGGACAAGAGTGGACTATCCTCTGAATGATGAATAATATCCAGGATATGACTATCTGGGTCTTATGGCTGCTATTTTACATAAACATTTTGTTAGGGTATATCTGCATGAATGACTGCATATGTCTTTATCATGCAGCATCTAGCTTAGATTATAATTGGATGTTCATATCTGACATGCTGCTTGCTTATTTTGAATCAATTGGCTCCATAACGACATTTTGTCAATTGTCAAAATCCTGTCTAAAGATGTGCATCTGATTTGTGAAGGAGTTAAACGGAGAAATACATTTGAGCCAGTGCAAAAGATTGATGATTATTTAGTTTTTGACTTTTTTTAATAGAAGCAGCTGTCATTCAAAGGAATGAGAATACAATATTTCACTGGAAGATAGTTTATGATTTTTATAAAAGGAAATCAAATTCTCGCTTAACCATTGTCATTTCTAGACTTTATGGCTTCATAAGCATCTTTGATTGAATTCTACAGAATGAGGACATTGTTATATTTGTTACTTTGGAATTTTTTGAACATATTATTTATTGACTTGTCTTATAATGCACCTTTTGGGATGTTTTATGTGTTCAGGTGAGGCATATCGCAGTGTGAGCAGCGAGTTAAGTGAGTTGCCTGCTGTAGAGCTATCCACTCTTCCTTTAATTCTTAAGGTTTGTATGAATGCCATAATCATCAATATCAATCAATCAATATAAACTAAAAACCAGTACAAATATATTTGAAGTTGTTGGAAGCATGAAATTTGGCCTGTGAATACTTGCCATTACTTTGATTTTCACTTTTTCTGTAGTCTAATTTTCTATTATAGTTGAAATATGTTTATTGAAAGAAAAAAATACTGCCCGTGATGCATGGGAAGAAAAAAAATATTGTTATTGCAAATAGTAGGAAGAATAAAATATACCAGCATATGATGTATCAATTTATTAAATAATATACCAATATCAATTTATCTTTGACAGTATTCAATTTCAATTCATTGTATAATAAATGAGAAAATTTATCCTGTTCATTTTATTTGTTTGTTTCTATATTTTGTAATCTCATTGTTTATCTTTATCAGTTGTTTCTCTTAACTTGTTGAGTTTTATGATTTAATGTTGGATGAATTTGCTATAGCGACTCTGGATCCCTTGTATTTACCTACCAAAACCAAATTATTAGTGAAGTTTGGTGGAATTGCTTTATATCCTAGGTTACCAGAGAGGGTTTATTGCTTAGCCAACTTTGGGTGGTGATTGTCATAGTTTTTTGTATGACCTCTCGGCTCATTAAAGACGAGTGTCAGCAGGCACTGTCTGAGATTAATTTGATGCACAGTGAATGAAGTGTTGTACGATTGGATTGGTTAAGATTTGAGAATTAGGCTAGTTTTTCTCCATATAAAAACTATAAGGAATGTTATTGTTCTGATTCATTAATTTCAGTAGAGTTTTTGTGGTGGATTATTTGTAGAGTTTTCTGATAAATTATGAACTTTCAAATTTTGGATTGCCATTAATGTATTTTCTGATGACTCTTTAGATTTCTGTGTGTGGATGTATGTAGAAATAAATTATACTGTTATCGTGATCCTTAATTTCTTGTACTTGAACACTGTCCTCCCCGATAAGAAAGCTGTATCGTAAATTCAATAGTATTTATATTGGATTATTGTTCTTCAGAATATAAATTGAGTGTTTGTAAGCTTTGTGCACTTCTGTTGTGTTTTGTTTTTTATAGTTAAAAAATCACAATAACCTAGTAAAGTATCTGTATAAATCATATGTTTTCCTCTCACATTTGCAGACGGTGGTTGAAAGTGGCATCGCTGATCAGATGCGTCTTACAGAATTATTATTGAATGATGTAAGTTTATATGAACCTCTTGTACTTGCGCATGTGTTGCCTTCAATTGTTAGGCAGGCCTGGTGGCCTTCACCGTTCTGTGTGTGATATCTTACTATAGTTTTAGATCACCAGATAATCCAAGTTTTATGTTCGATTGCAAACCTTTTTATTTCTCTTATTTTTGTTATGTTGATTTCCGTTGTTTTTGTTTCATCTGCACTGTAGTAGGCCATAATGGTGCATCCTGGATATAATAGGCCTATGGCTTTGTTCTTCCAGTTTTATTTGGAGATTCTGATGTTTATAAATATGTTGACATATATGTTCTTAAAACTGAGGACGTTGGAATTAATCAAGCTTTCACCTAGTTTTTTTAACTTGTATGTAAGTCAGGGAATATAGATGTAAAGTATAGGATCGACTAGATTATTATTAGTCATGGGAGACTAATACCTCACTATCATTTTGCAATGTTTGTGGTTTGTTATTGCATAAATTGAGGATTTTTTGTGTTCAAAAAATAATGTTGATTTGTTTTTTTGGTTCAGCAAAAAGAATGAAGTATGATCATTTGACATACTTTTGTTCATATGCCTGTGGCTACTGGGCATATGTCATCTTGATGATACGTGTTTCTTTAAATCATCATCTGATAGCTAGGTTGTAGAGAAACTAAGAATTCAGAGGGTTAAGAGGCAGAAAACAGAGGGAGTGAGAAGAGAAACAAGAGGGAGAGAGATTCAAAACAAGTGCTGTTGCACTTGTTCATTCCATCATACACATTCTGAATCAATACATGAGTAATTAGTCCAGGCTCTTCCCTTTATATAGGCTAGCCTTAGACTTAATCACAACAATAGTCATAACAGAATCCTAACTAACCAATATACTAACTAATATATTTATTTACAGTTTACATATCATCATCTTATTATAAGATATTGGAGTTGAAGAGTTTGCCATCTTTGATGATTATGGTGCTCTAGTTCCATTATCACTCTATGCCTAGGGCTATTTGTTTATGTTTTCTATATTTGTATCATTGGACCTGTGTGGTTTCTTTTCTTTTTTGGACTGGAGTGTTTATGCTGTTGATCTCTATCTTAGAGTAATAAACATATTTATGAACTCAAATATTTTGCCCTCTCTTTTGATACTGATTTTTTCAACTTTCACTATTTCCAATGCAGCAAGACTTTTTCCGGAAGCTGATGGAACTATTCAGAGTTTGTGAAGACTTGGAAAATATGGATAGCCTTCACATGATTTTCAAAATAGTCAAAGGGATCAGTTAGTATCGATATCTTCATTTGGATTTCAGTAAACCAATCCCTATAATATGATTTTTGTCATTTCTGAGACTTTCTTTTTGTTCTGCAGTTCTGCTCAATAGTCAGCAAATTTTTGAAAGAATATTTGGGGACGAATATATAATGGACATTATTGGTGCCCTTGAGTGTAAGTTTATTCTTCAGAAATTTATCTACCAATAAGGTTTCTTTCTATTTTTCTTCTTTCTGTCCGTACTTAGACTTTCAAACCTCACTTACTAAAATTTGCAGTTGATCCAGAAGTTCCTCATGTTCAAAATCATAGAACCTTCTTAAAAGAGCATGTTGTTTTTAAGGAGGTATGTTTTTGTAGCTGGTTATTTTTGTTATTTTGGGAGGAAAGCTGAGGAAAAGGAAGGGGGGATAGGGCAGATCTACATTTTATAGTTCTCTGTTTTTCCTTTGTAGGCCATACCCATCAAAGATCCTCTTGTGTTGTCAAAGATACACCAGACATACAGAATTGGTTATTTAAAGGTTCCATTCCTTTCAAGTCTTGTAGTTGATTTGTTTCTTTTTAGTGTGACTCTTACCACTTCTAATTACTTTCAGGATGTAGTTCTTGCTAGAGTATTGGATGAGGCAACAGTTGCAAATCTCAACTCCATAATACACGGAAATAACGCCCTGGTAAAATTTGATTATTTTCTCAAACAAGAGTTCTCTTTAATGTAAAGAGGTTTATCTTATCTTTAACTGGTGTGTTATTTTGTAGGTTGTTTCTTTGTTAAAGGATGATAGTACATTTATTCAGGAGTTGTTTTCAAGGCTAAACTCTTCCACCACTTCTCCAGAGTCTAAAAAAATTTTGGCAAGTCTTCTGGATCAAAAGTTGTTTTTATTCTATGACTGATGACAGCAGGAACGTTCATTTTCCATAGTGTTATTTATTTCTGAACTTGGAAATTGTTCCATCTCTTGAGTGATGTAGCTTATTTATATGTGCAGTGCACGTGGTCGATGACATTATACTTAAAGAAGAAACAGAATTTCATTTTAAAGTTATGCTAATAAGTGGTCCCTATTGTCCTGTGGCTTTCCTCTTTCTTTAGGTTACAACTCTAATTGCTATCATTCTATTGTTTCATAATTGATTTGCTCCAAGATTTTGGGAATTCAGAGATTGTAAATTGCTTACCTGAGCCGCATTTTCTAACCAGACCATAGTGCTCTTGCTGTTAAAGATATATTAAAAAATTTCCTTTTATTCTATATTGAACTACATGACAATACCAATGCTATAGAGCATCAATAACAAACTAGACTAATTAGTGCTGTCGAACTCTAGTTTTTAACATGGTGCTACTACATGTTCCACGGTTCCACCCATACAGCTAATACTAAAGATATATGTTTTTATAATTTACCTTTAAGTTTAAATATGTCTTCAATAATTTATAGGGCTTAGAAATTGATTCACACTTTGGGTTCCCCGTAACTTGAAAGAACCAGAGAAAGATGATCAAGTCTTAGAACATAACCTTATGATAAAATTTTCTGGTCTTTCATATATATATATATATATATATATATATATATATATATATATATTTTGTCTTCTAAAGTGTAATATTTATCAGTTTATCACATACAAGAAGAGAGTGAGCTGGGAGAGAAGTGGTTAAAAACGCAGTTGTTTATTGCCATAGAGAAGTGTGTGAATTTCTTTCTTTCAAAATAATCTCCACATGTAGAGATTTTATGTTGTATTTTGTTCTTTTGTATTTTTAAAGTTCATAATGCTATCTTGTCTGATTCTGCTGAATGACCTCACTATACATATATTATTATAATAAATTGCTTTTCTTTGAATGGTCAGGTATATTTCTTGCATGAATTCTGTAATTTAAGCAAGAGCTTGCAGATGGTCCAGCAGCTTCGTCTCTTTAGGTATTTTTATATTGGATAGTACGTCTTAATACATAGCCCTTTCTGTGACTTGTTTTTCTTTGCCAAGGTTTTAAAATCAGATTGGAACATTTATTTACTGCTGTTAACTAGACATATCTCGATGAAACAGCTTCTAAATGGACTTTTGATTTTTAATGATGAAAGTTACCTACTTCTGAAATGTAAAGGTAGTCATAAGCCTGTACAATTTTTAAGTTCTTTTTGAACTGCTAAATTTCTATTTGTTCTTTTCCTTTGGCCCTTGCTTGTTTCCCTTGTTCATTGAATCAAAATTTAATATTTGTAGGGATCTGATGAACGAAGGCATCTTTGAGATTATCACTGATATTTTGCAAAGTGAAGACAAGAAGCTTGTGCTAATTGGGTACTGATGCCACTTCTCCCTTGATCCATACAACATTTTCAGCTTGTGTTGTTATGTTTTTGCATCACATATATTCATTTGCTGACAGGAAATTGTTGTCATGGTTGCAGAACAGATATCCTCATTCTTTTCTTGAATCAGGATCCTGCTATTCTGAGAACTTATGTTGTTCAACAGGAAGGAATCACACTCCTAGGACTGTTGGTATGCTTCATTTGTCATTGAGATCATCTTTTAATTTCAAGATGGCATGCATGTATAAGGGATCTGAATTTTAATAACCTTGCTGGTGAACCTATTTATTAAAATTCTACTGGCAAATACAATGTAAATAGGAACCAAGTAATGTAGCTGAAGTCTGTCCTATCTACGATGCTATTTTTTGAACTGAAAAATCAGTTTTGCTGTTTGGGCTGGGGTTTCACTAATTTCATTGCTAGGCAGGGTAATCAAGCCATCTCTTACAGCATGTTTGGTTTGAGGGGATGGGATGGGAGGGGAGGAAGGATATTGACCAAATTGCCATTAATGAGAAGAATATTCCTTGTATTTTTGGAATATTGAAAATTTTCCATGGGCAATTTGGTCAATATGAGGTAAAAAATTTCTCTCCCCTCCCTCCCCTTCCTTCCCCTCAAACCAAACACACCTAGAGGAAAGAGCAAGTGTTTTAGTTGATCACTTATTTAGTAATTTGCAAACAACCTGTAAAAATTCTAACATGAGGCCCTATATTATGCATAAACTTTTCAATTTAATGTTTCTATTCTTTGTAAGGCCTTTTTCTGGGCTTTGAATCCTCTTGGATCCTGCCTTATTGAGATTTCAAATGCATAAAGGCTCATCAAAGGTTTGTCTGGTCTATGAAGAAACACATGAACAATGCCATTGCAACTTGACATAAAATATGCATGAGCAGTTTTAAACCTCACTGTCTTCAATACAATTGTTAATGGACATATACTTGGATACACTTTTGGGGTTTTCTTGCTTTATAGGAGCTATTTGTGGAGTTAGGGCTTGCTGTAGATGTCAATGAATATAAAATATGAAAACATTATTAATGTCAAGCCTTGAACAGATTCCATGCGATTAATGAGGAAACATATCTAGTTTAATTTTAATAAAATAGAAGTGGAATCTACCCATAGAGTCCTCGGCTCTATAAGTGGAGTTAGGGCTTGCTGTAGATGTCAGTGAATATAAATTATGAAATCGATAAGAAACTTTATTAATGTCAAGCCTTGAACTGATTCCATGCGATTAATGAGGAAACATATCTAGTTTAATTTTAATAAAATAGAAGTTGAATCTACCCAGAGTCCTTGGCTTGATAACTTTGACAATAGCCTTACCAAGGAAGCAAATTTTATATAGTTGAGTTGAAACTATTGAGTTTGCCGTATTCCTTATTTTGTTAGTACTCGTTTCCTATTATGTTGCGGTTATATTTTCTTCCTGTTCCATTTGTTCCCCACCATCTCTAAAATGAGTCATCTTAATTTTTTTAAGCTCAGAGCGTTGTTTGCTATGATATACTGCTACGGACAGCATCTTTCTCTATTCATGGTGATCCCTGTTGGTATGCCTCATATGGTGGGGAAGGGTTAATTTTTCATCCTGGGAGATGGGGTTGGGACATATTTCCCTTCATCAAAATATGGGTGTAGGGATGCTCGAGAGTTCCACTGTTGCTTCCATTCTATTAACGATTAGAAAAATAACTAGCCATGGGCCTTCACTTAATGGCATAAACACTTGGCTAAGTGGTCCATGACATAATATCAGAGCCTCTATGATCGAGTATTCAGTAGTTTCAACCCTTGGCACTTTCTATTCTCTTTATTAAATATCTATTGTGCTGGACTTTCCCTTAACGACTTAAACTTCTAGATATTTTGGTCCGTCATTGATTTGTTTTTTGAATTTTTTTTGCATTCATTTGAATGAGGCACATGATGCATCAATACATGCACACAGGCATGATTTCTAATTACTTGTAAACTTTGGTGATTCCTTGAATTTTGTGACGAGTATTTACTCTTTTGATGCTTTCTATTTCTCTTTCATAATTTTCTATAATACTTTTAGCCATGATTTTTTTTCTGAAGGCCAATCCTGAAGGTATTTATTAGCTGTTCTTTCATATACAGGTTAAAGGAATGATAACAGATTTTGGAGATAACATGCATTGCCAGTTTCTTGAGATTCTGCGCAGTTTATTGGACTCTTGCACATTATCTGGGGCTCAGGTCCTCTTCCTTCTAATTTTTTGGCCCCTAAATTAACCTTACCTCTATCTGATTTGTGTGACCTACCTTCTGCTTGACGGAAAATATTATGTGTCGTAGTTATAGTCTTCCTATTTCTTATTTAGTTAGTGATGCGTGAAATTTGATTTGGTGATTCTTGTATAGATTTTTTAATACACTTGTTTTATTTATCGTGTCTGTTTATAGTTTTAAATGGCATTTATTTTGCTCCTTATAATTAATTTGAATCTTTTTAGTTAGTGCTAACTCTATTTTCTTTTTGGTAAAATGTTGTGGAGATTAAAACTTCAAGTTACCTTCTGAAAAAGAATTCCTAGTAAAAGTATCCCCCGCAAAGGTATTAAGATTTTGTCATGGGTGATGTTAGAACTAAGATATCGTACTGTGGGTATTCACTTTCCCACATTGCCTTCTGTCTTCTTGAGTTTCTACGAGTTAATTGTGACTAATGTGGTTGATTTTGTTGAGACATCTTTAGTATGTCCTCTCTTGGCTAAGTTGAGTATGGTACTAATTTTTATGTAGGAAGGTTGATTGATTATGTTGTTATCTAGCCTGCAGTTATCCACCAGCCCAGATACTAATGGTTAATATTTACATAATTTGCTGCTAATTAGTTTGGTATGTGCCTAATATGTTCTCAATCACCATGGATAATAGTGGTTAATATGTTCTGAAAGTACTGTTAGTCATGTATGTGGTTAATGCACTGTAAACGATTAGCATCCAACTTGAAGCAGTGGTATCAAGTCAGTTTTTTTTTTTTTTTTTTTTTTTTTTTGGGGGGGGGAGATATTGGACTGTATATGGAACAAGCTTTCTGTTTGGTTTAATGAGTGGTTTGAATTTTCTTGCTTTGTAATGTTTTTTTCATTTGGGGTCAACACATTTGAGTTTTTTTATGCAGGTCTAAATTTTGAATGTTAACTTGTGTTTTATAATATGTCTGCTGATTTGTGGGAAAACTTGTCGTTTTTCATGTAAGATGGAGGTCTCTTTCTAGGTTCGTTAGATTGTTATTACTGGACTAGTTTTATTCACTGTTTTTTATTTCCTGACAGAGGGACACTATTATTGATATTTTCTATGAGAAGCATTTGGGACAGCTGATCGAAGTAATAACAGCATCATGTCCTCCTGAAATTGTTGGTCGTGAAAGTAGCAATTCAGTGGATCCTAGTCAAAGGGTTAAGTGTCGGATGGAAACAAAACCAGAGATATTATCAAACATATGCGAGTTATTGTGCTTTTGTGTCCTGCATCACCCATACAGGATAAAGTATGTTGCAGCTGTGCATTATGTGATTGATATACCTTCAGGAATTTGCATGTTAATTTTGAGTGTGAATTTTTCTTTGCCGCATGCAGGTGCAACTTTCTTCTGAACAATGTGATTGACAAAATTTTGTTACTGACAAAGAGAAGGGAAAAATACTTAGTTGTTGGTGCTGTTCGATTTGTTCGTACTATTCTCTCCCGTCGTGTGAGTTTATCTGCACTTATTAGTTGTTCGATGAATTTTTGAGGAATGCAGAATGGGCGGTGATGGAGTTTGAAAAGCAAATGTTTTTAATTGTAATGGTCAATTGGACTCCAATTTCATATTGGGGTGGATTATTGGTGGGTTTTTTAATGGTCACTTAGTAGTATGGGACGCCCAAGTCCTGTAGTGAGTAGTATCGGATGCCTAAGTCTCAGATTGAGCAGTAATGGGATGTTTAGTGAGGTAATTATGTAGATTGGCCCTCCAATCTTGATAGTTGGCTGTTGGGGGAGGGTTCCTCATTTTACTTGAGCACCTATCAATTGTTATAAGAGTTGATGGTCATCAGTTCCAGAAAGGGGGTTCCAGAAAGGGATATTTATTGAGGGTTTTAACTGGTGGAGGGTTCTAACTAGTGAGGAAGATGAGTGAAGCGTTGTGGATTTTAGCTATTAGGATCCCTAAATCTTGCATCAAGTAGTATGGAACCCTCAATAGGGTATTTATGTTCATCCACCTTAATAGCTAGCTTTTGGAGGAGGGTTTATTTAGGATGGTTCGAACTTTATTTAATGACCTATATTTCCTTTTTGTTTCCATGTTATTCTGGTTTTGCTGCCATTTTTTGGCAGATGACCCCTTTAAGCATTTCATTAACATTTTGGATTGTTGACCTGCAGGATGAGCATCTGATAAATCATTTTGTCAGGAACAACCTTCTCAAACCAATTGTGGATGCTTTTGTTGACAATGGCCATCGCTACAATCTGCTAAACTCTGCAGTTCTAGAACTTTTTGAGTATATCCGCAAGGTTCTTTCTTTTATACCTATTTACTGTGGATCTTAGATGTCTAAAGCAATTATGTACTGATAACATTGTATGATGCAGGAGAATCTAAAACTATTGGTGAAATATTTAGTTGATTCTTTCTGGACTCAGTTGGAGAAATTTGAGTATTTGGTTTCCATTCAGTCACTGAAAGTAAAATATGAGCAGGTATTTTCCTTGCTGTTGGCACTTTTGGTTTTGGTGCGCATGTTTGATGTTACATTCTTGCTTGCAGTGTTTGGATAATGGGGGGCCAAAAAGTACTGCCAATGTGACAGACTCCCGGAGACGAATTGATGAGCGGGCTCTAGAGAAAGAAGAAGAAGACTACTTTAATGAGGACAGGTACATACTATCTTTCTCGAGAATTCTTGGAGATTCCTCACATTACATAATGCAGTCTCACTCTGGTGATTGTATTAGTGATGAGGAAGATGCAGCTTCTGCATCCATCTCCCACAATCAGAAAGGACAGCCACAACAATCTAATACATCTAATGGAGTTGCTGCAAGCTTCTCACAGACAAGGTAGATTTAATTTTCCTCTATTATGGAAATTGAATTGTTTGCATTCCATGTCCCAAACTCACGTGTTCATTTGGGATTATGGTTCAAGGTCTGGTGGTCTTGTAGACTATGATGATGATGAGGATGATGAAGATTATAAGCCACCACCAAGGAAGCAGCCAGAAGCTTCAGATGAAGATGAAGGGACTATGGAGTCTTTCAGGCTGAAACGGAAATTGCCTCCCAAAGACAGAGAACCCGATCATGTGAAGAAGCCAAAGTGGTTTAAAATGAATCCAAAGCCTAAAGATAGTGTTTTTGCCGCCCTGTGTTCGACACTGAGCCAGGCCGTGCTTCCTGCTAAGAAAACTGCATCCAACGTACATGCTAGTCCTCACGCAGCTGAAGGGAGAGAGAGCTCTGGTGACGACAATCAAGAAAAGGAATCAAATGTTGCTAGAACCACCTCTTTGGAGGATAATAGCAGCGCAACCGCCGCTGAAGAGAATCATGTAGAGAAAGAAACTGCCGACCCTAGAAACTGTTCTGATCACTTGCATGGCAGTGCGGATAATAGACAGTTGGATGGTGAGGAATGTCAACTGGCGCCACCAAAATCCTCACCAGAGATGGCTGTAAATGGATCATGAGTTTTTGGAACCACGTGCAACAAGGCACGGATAGTCTTGTGTGTTATAACGTGGATTTGCCAGTGAGCTGAGAGAGCTGACTGCCAAAGCAATATAGCTAGCTTTGAGATGACTAAGGACAAAGGATATGGGGGAAATGTCGCAAGGTACCATACCACTAAAAGAAGACACGAGGTGATAGCATAACGTGGCGCTCAAGAGGCGGTGAAGATATTAATGCCATCACTTGGATCTTATCCTCTCCTCCAGCTCCTTGTCTATAGTAATTTCTTGCTTTTCTGTATAACATTCATCAGCATTAATTCTCATCTTTTCCTTCTTCTCTTCTGCTCTCTCTTATTTGAGCCCTTTTGTTTTCATAAATCCTGCCAGAAAAGAGGGTGGGATGGTTGGGGAATGGGGGGTTGAGATAGAGTCCTGTTACCATCATTCCTTTTTTTCGCTTGTTTGAACTTGGTGATCCAGGGCATCAATATCTGCCCTACATAGGTTTTCTCAGTTTTTTTTTTTTTGTTCAAATGTTTTTTTTGCGGTGGATATGGTAACAGGAATGTGCAGTGAGTTTGTAGGGTCAATTTTTAGCCAATGTAGCGAGTTAAAAGAAGAATCCGGTGTATATCTAAATATTAGAATTTCAATGTATTTTTCAACTTTAGATGTGGTCTGTTTCTGGATAACCACACTTGTTATTCTTCTTCACCTCTCAGGCACTCAAATTACTTGTGTTTTCCGTTTTTCTTACGCTCTTGTTCTGATTTAAAATTACATTCAAGATGAAGAAATTGAGATAAAACTCAATACAGAATCCAATACATCAGAGGAGGTAATCAAGTAACAGAATAGAGAGATCAAAATACATCCACCCTCATTCTAACGAACATTCGCCATATTATACCCTCTCTGAAATTTCTATTTCTCCAAGTTTCCAGGTCTTTCGATTTGCTCTCAGGCTTCTACTTGGCTGGCCCATCTAATTATTCTTCTGTTGGCCATTGAAGTCCAGCTCATTAATGTCTATCGAGTATGAACAATACCCTCCCCTTCAATTGGAACCTTGTCCTCAAGATTCAGGCCGGATAATCAGCACTCATAGTAGTGCAATGGTATTGAGAATTGTTTCCCCTCCTATGGTCCTGTGTTCGAACCCCCCTCTCCTATCGCCTATGTATAAAAAAAAAAAAAGATTCAGGCCGGATATAATCATTTAAAATCGCCGGATATAATCGTTTAAAATCAGTTTGGGATTCCAATGTGTCTTGGGGTCGTGACGTCCCATTGGAACAAAAATTGACGAACCCAAGTATCATTAAGACGGATCTATTGAAGGGGATTATAAATAACGTGGCAAACTATGTTTATATAAGAATTTCTCTTGTTTTCCGTCGCATGGGATTCGGTGACAGACTTATTTCAATCCAATATACTGAGTTTTATCTCAATTTCTTCATCTTGATTTGTGCCATTACATTTTGGTGCTTTCAAAAAATTAAAGGGTTAGTGAGACACAAGTCACATGCTATATGATCTTGTCCGTGAAGGAAGAGGATACTCTCCTCATCTTTTTTCTCATTTTCTCTCATTAGCTCATTTGGGCCGTTGATTGGGAAGACGAGAGAAAAATTAAAGTAGTGTTGTTATTGATTGAATGTATATGATTTAGAGATGGTGAGGGATAATGAGAAAATGATTATGAGAGAAGGGTTAGTAGAAACACTCTTTTCCTTGTCTAATATTGGATCTAGCGAACATTTCTCTCTTAAAAAATAACAATAAACATAATTTTCCCGCAATATAATGGTCTATTAAGAGATTTATGGAGAGTAAATTGAAGGTATTTGCGGCCTTCCTTCCTTACTTTTCTTTTTTCATTAAATGACAAATCTTTTTCCTTTTGAGATTATGGAAGTTGTTGAAGAGTATTGGTGCCTGAAAGTTTTCAAGGGGGATAATATTACCTTATGTTATGGACCAATATATTGGGCTAGGCAGGTTCCCGGCCCAGTAGGGGAACCCACAGTGAAACCCCCATTCTTTTACCCAGGTAAATAGGGAACCAAGTAAATGGTCCGCCACTACTCCGTCGTGCCTGATATGTGCAGGACCGTACACGTAGTGGAGCAGAGACCTAGAAAACGTGGGAAGTGCATAATGGCTAAGGGATGGAAGCATTTGCATGGGAGTGAAACCCTAGGTAATCCCTATAAATAGGAGATTACCCTCCAGGTGCACTCTGAACTCTCTCGATTTCCATTGCTTATTATTCAGTCACACTGCACACACACCACCCCCTGGGCGAAACGCCTTACCTGTGTTGCATTGTGATATGAGCTCTCTTGACGATATTTTCCTCATAGATATGATCGAGCTAGTGCCTTTCATTGACACTCGATCAGTGGAAGACTCATCGATCCAGCATAAATCATTCCCAGCTCATTAGAGCTGGACATCTGTGTTCTACTACAGAACATTGGCGCCCACCGTGGGGCCCTTAAACTTCGATTCCCAGACCAAACAAAAGCACCATCGACCACTGAACATGGCCGCGAGCACCAGAAGCCGTTGTCAGGCACCTCGACAAGGTCAACCACCGGATGAACCTCAACAGCGATCACGACAGGAGCGCATAATCCAATACTCAGACTCGGTCGCTCCTGATCCTAATCACGTAACGGTGGTAACCGAAGGCGAAACGGAGGATACAGCACACTCTCCGCATCCGAGTCTAATTGCGAAGCAAGGACAACACCGGGTTCAACAACGTTTGAACCTTCCACCCCCAACACATGAACTCCAGGAGGAGCACCCCGACACTAGGGTGTTGGGTAGGACGATGGAGTCACATTGTTCGCCGAATGGAAAATATGGAAACTCGTCACCGACTACAGAGAGAGGAAGATATCCGACTTATCCAGGAGAACCTGGACCGCCGGAATGCCATTTGGCGGCAAGAAGAGCAGAAGCGGATACGCCAGGAGTGGGTAGAGCAGGTCGGTCAAAAGGGGAAACAGGTGGAGACTGCAAGGCGAGATAATGCTGGAACAAGTCGGGTCATGACCTCGACCTCGGTTCATACCGGAGAAGAACGCAGCAAAGATTGTGAGGAAGAAAAGATAGTCGATCATCACCGAGATAAAGTCACCGAGGAAGAGTAACAGGAGATTTTGCTCCTAAAGGAACGAATAAGGGTATTAGAAGACCCTAACCGACCTTTTGCCCGGGATATCGGAAAACCCAGCCGGACTAGTGACATGACGGCCACCGGAATGGACGGGGACGTCCACAGGCTCGCTGGAGTCGGCCTATCTCAAGCAAAAGGGACGGCTCCCCCGTCGTTCAGCATTCCTAAGACGATCCAAGAAGGACATTGTGGAGATAGCATTCTACACCAGTTTTCAAAAGAAATTATGGCGGCCACCTACCCCAAAGGTTTGGACTCGCAGGAATTGCCAAAGTACAATGGAGCGCAGGACCCGTTGAACCATGTGAATAATTTCAAAATGGAGATCGGGGTGAAGGGGATCACTGGTCCCGTAATCCCTCAGTTGTTCGCAGGGACCCTCCAAGGAGCCGCTCAAACTTGGTTTCATTCTCTGCCTATGGAATCCATCCAGGACATGAAGACCATGGAACGTAGGTTCCTACTCAATTTTGCGACTAGCAGGAAGCAGCCAAAGACCGAATTCCAGCTGGATCAAGTCAAACAGTCGCCGACTGAAACCTTGCAGAAGTACTTGGATCGGTTCAATGCCACGCCCTCCAGTGCCGGGCTAAAAGAGGAGGTACATTTGCACTGCGTGATAGTTGGTCTTAATAGTGCATCCCGCTCAAAAAGTCGGTTATGAAGAACCGTCCTCAAACTTTGGCCGATTTCCGGGACCGGTCAAAAACATACCTGGAATTAGAGCAAATGGAATTGATGTGCCAAGGGCCAAGGGAAAGGGGAAAGTGCCCACCTCCTAAGGGCAAAGAGCAACACAACGATCGAAAGCTGGAATCCCGTGGCCGTGATAGAGAAAGCAGGCAAAGAGGAAGCAGACCCGAAGGAAGGTTCGACAAGTATACGCCGTTAAAGGTGTCGCAGGCCGAAATTTGGAAGGAGGTGTCGGCAACCGAGATGAAGAAGGTTGAGCGACCCCGGCCAATCCGAAGAGACGCCACTCTGGATAAGTCTCGTTACTGCAAGTTTCACGATCAGCACGGTCACACGACGGACAGCTGCTGGGACTTACATGATGCCATAGAAAAATTTATCCGCGAAGGCAAGCTCCGTCGGTTTGTAATCCAATCACAAGGACGGCTAAACAAAAAGCGCCAAGGGGGCCGGAGCAAAAGCCCGCCCCCGGAGAAGAGAAGGCGAGATCCAAAAAAGAATGACCCGGATAGCGATGATGAGTTTCCCGACTCCAAATATAACTGCAACGGGATTAGTGGAGGCTTCGGAGGCGGAGGGGACTCAGTAAGCAAGCGGAAGAAGTATCTGAGGGAGATCCTCTCAATCCGAGACCGCCCATGTTTTAAGAGGGACGATGCCAACCCCGAGCCCCCTGTCCTGTGTTTTACTCGGGAGGACTTAGAAGATGTACCTCCAGGTCACTACGACGGATTGGTCATCACGGGAACAATGCTTAATTGCTCTGTAAAGAAGATTTTCATGGATAATGGGAGTGCGGTAGACATCATCTTGTGGGACGCGTTCAAAAGAATGCGGCTTGATCCCGAAGACTTGAAACCCTGCAGGACGACATTGACCGGGTTCAATGGCTGCGATACTAGCCTCAAAGGTTATATCGATTTAAAGTTCACATTAGGAACGAGAGAAGCCTTCAAATCCGAGCGAGTCAGATTCGTTGTAGCTGATTTTCCTTCCCAATACAACATAATCCTAGGACGCCCTACAATCCACGATTGGGACATGTTGGTGTCTTCAAAGCACCAAAAGCTAAAGTTGGTTAATAGGAGGAACCAGATCGTCATGGTTAGGAGTGACCAAAAGGACTCCCGACAATTCTATTTCGACACGGTCAAGGAAAGTGAGACTGACCTAGCACCCCGGAAAGGAAGGAGTAAGGCGTCCAAGCTAGAGGATGCGGAGAAGTCGATTAACCTCGTGGAGCTAGATTTGCGAAAGGAGGAAAAGATGCAAAGGACAGAGCCGAACGGGGAGTTAAGGGACTTCGTCCTGGGACCTAATCCAGAGCAAATTACCAAGATTGGTAGCAGCTTATCCCCGGAGATCCGTACAAAGCTCGAAGCCTGCTTGCGGAACAATAGAGACATCTTCGCCTGAAAGCCATCTGAAATCCCGGGGGTAGATCCTAGCATATGCTGCCAAAGACTGGAAATCAGCCCGGAGTCAAACCCGGTTGCCCAAAAAAAGCGGAATATCGGGGCGGATAGGAAGAAGGCCCTGGAATCGCATGTCAACAAATTGCTGGAAGCCGGCTTCATACGAGAGGTACAGTACACTACCTAGCTGTCCAATGTAGTAATGGTAAAAAAGCCCAGTGGCAAATGGCGGGTTTGCGTAGACTATAAAGACCTCAACAAGGTTTGTCCGAAAGATTCTTTTCCCATGCCAAGCATAGATCAGCTGGTTGACAGCTCATCTGGGTTCAAGATGCTATCTTTCATGGATGCGTACTCGGGATATAACCAAATTCCCATGTATGAGGATGATCAAGAGAAGACAGCATTCATCACTGAAAAGGCCAACTACTGTTATAATGTCATGCCTTTTGGACTGAAGAATGCAGGGGCCACTTATCAGAGAATGATGAACCGGGTATTCGAAGATCAGTTGGGCAAAAATGTTGAGGTCTATATCGATGATATGATTGTCAAATCCTCCCAGGTGGGAGACCACGTCCAAGATCTACAACAAACGTTCGACAAGCTGAGAGAACATCGGTTGCGGCTCAACCCGGCGAAATGTACCTTTGGGGTGCCGACGGGAAAATTCTTAGGTTTCCTGCTTACGCATAGGGGAATCGAGGCCAACCCAGATAAATGTTAGGCCGTCTTAGACATGCAACCCCCAAGAAACAAGAAGGAGGTGCAGCAGTTAACTGAGAGGCTGGCGGCTCTAACAAGGTTTTTACCGAGGTCAGCCGAAAACTCTCTCCCGTTCTTCAAATTATTAAAGAAGGAAACATCGGGTGAATGGAACACCGAATGCCAAGAAGCTTTTGCAAAGATCAAAGAATGTCTATCTGCTCCACCAGTGCTGTCTCGTCCAAAGCCAGGGATGAACTTGATTTTGTATTTGGCTGTGGGAGAAGAGGCCGTCAGTGCTGCATTAGTTAATGAAGAAGAGACGAGACAAAATCCGTTATACTTTGTGAGCCGAGCTCTACAAGGTTCCGAGATGAGATATCAAAAACTAGAAAAAATGGCTTTCGCCCTGTTGGTGGCGGCAAGACGGTTA
The DNA here is from genome assembly GCA_019022615.1 of Acacia melanoxylon. Taxonomy (NCBI): domain Eukaryota; kingdom Viridiplantae; phylum Streptophyta; class Magnoliopsida; order Fabales; family Fabaceae; genus Acacia; species Acacia melanoxylon. The sequence continues at coordinate 8,533,889 of JAFJYJ010000011.1, forward strand.
CGCCCATACTTCCAGAGTTATATCGTTGTAGTGCGCACGAATCAACCAATCCGGCAAATTCTCCATAAGCCCGACTTGGCAGGTCGAATGGCTAGCTGGGCGATAGAGCTGTCCGAATTCGACATAGTCTATGAAGCTCGGCATGCCATAAAATCCCAAGCCTTAGTTGACTTCGTGATGGAATTAACTCTCGGGAAAAGTCCGGATGAGGACGGGGACCATAAAAGCAACACAACTTGGAAGTTGTTTGTTGACAGATCGTCAAATAAAAAGGGAAGCGGGGCAGGAATCATTATCGAGAATCCAGAAGGAATCTCCTGGGAACATTCCCTCCATTTTGATTTCGCAACCTCAAATAACCAAGCGGAATATGAGGCACTCATCGCTGGATTGCTGCAGGCCAGGGAAAGCGGAGCCAAGAAAATCCATGTATCCACCGATTCCCAGTTGGTTGCATCTCAAATAGAAGGTAGTTACCAGGCTAAAGGCCCTTTAATGGTAAAATACCTGGGAAAGGTCAGACAACTGATGGCATACTTTGATGACGTAACAGTGGTACACATCCCAAGAGGAGAAAACATCAGGGCAAATGTTCTATCAAAGCTGGCAAGTACCAAGAACCCTGGGAATCACCGTACGGTGGTTCAACAGAACCTTCCACAACCGAGCTGTGTCATGATAATCTCAGAAGCTGGCGATTGGCGAAAGCCGATCGTCGACTACCTGGAGAGGGGAATCCTTCCAGAAGATGTTGCAAATGCCAGGAAAATAATAAGAACGTCAACTTCATTTATCATGATAGACGACGAGTTGTACCGAAAAGGCATTCACTCCGCGTTGATGAAATGTCTCGATTCGGCTAAGGTCGGATACGTGCTATCCGAGATACATGAGGGAATAAATGGATACCACATTGGGGTCAGAGCATTAGCGCGGAAGGCGGTCAGGGCTGGATACTTTTGGCCCACTATGGCCGAAGACTCCACGGAACACGTACGCCGATGTAACAGTTGCCAAAAGCATGCAAACATTATTCATACCCCCCCATCCGAGTTAACTGGTATTTCGGCTCCTTGGCCATTCTATAAATGGGGCATGGATCTGCTGGGACCGTTTAAGAGAGCCCCCGGACAGTTGCGCTGGCTCATTGTGGCGGTGGATTATTTTACCAAGTGGATAGAAGCCGAGCCGTTGGCAACAATTACTTCGGCACGAGTACAAAAATTTCTCAATCGAAACATCATATCACGGTTTGGAATACTCGCCGAAATCGTAACAGACAACGGAACCCAGTTCATCGATAAGGGTTTCCGCGAAATGATGGCCGACCTCCATATTCGACACCATTTTGCCTCAGTTGAACATCCGCAGTCTAATGGGCAAGCCGAATTTGTCAACAAGGTCATTTTGGGCGGGTTGAAGAAGAGAATGGAGGATGTCGAATCAAATTGGGTGGAGTAGCTGTATCCAGTCCTCTGGGGGCACCGCACCACCATTCAATCGGCAACCCACGAGACCCCATTCAGGTTAACTTATGGATGCGAGGCAATGATCCCGGTCGAGATCGGTGAACCATCTTGGCGGAGAATCAGGGCTTTACACGACGAAGAGGAAAATAACCAATGTATCGCCGTAGAACTGGATCTGGTGGACGAGGTCAGGATAAAGGCGCATTGTCAAGAATTGGCTACTAAGCAACTCATCGCCAATCGGTATAACAAGAAGGTTGTACCCCGAACTTTTGCCAAAGGAGATCTCGTCCTCTGCCGCGCTGATATAGGGAACAAGAACGCCGGCCAGGGTAAACTCGCCGCAAATTGGGAAGGCCCATACCGAGTAACGGAAGACTTGGGCAAAGGAGCCTACAAGCTGGAAACGCTGAAGGAGAAACCCATAAAGCGGACATGGAATGCTGATAAACTCAAGACCTATTACAGTTAGTGTGTTTCCTGTTTTACTTCATCTGATGTCTTCGTACGACAGTAATGTACTGGTAGCTTTTAAAGCAAACTTTTTAATGAATTTCGGGTCTGGTAACCCGTTTTCAACAATGTTGACTATGACAAACTATGACATGTCGAATCAAAGCCGGCGCGCACTAAAACATGTAGGAATCGGAGGCACTCTAGCCCAATTCCAAAAATCATGTTCCAATTAAAACATGTAGGAGTCCGAGGTATATAAACCCGTCTCCAAAGACCATGTTCCAACTACAACATGTAGGAATCAGAGGCACTCTAGCCCAATTCCAAAAATCATGTTCTTTAAAGAAACTATCTGAGCGTAAGCCAGCCCGAATTTTACCTTGAGGATAGCGTAGGGTCGTAGTAAGGAGATGGCTCTATAACCCTCCAATTCCATCACGGTCAGCCTTTGTTTGGCGGCCTCGGATAGCCCTGCAGCATCATGCATGAAAGCAGGAGCGCGGGTTATGTCAAACACTTCTTTCGTTAATCCTTTCTCCCACAGGATGCCCTCAGGGAGGTCGGTTACCATAAGTTGATCCAGAGATCCGGCTAGACCCGAGGGTGTTCGCATGGGGGAAGACTCGGAAGGATTGGGCAAGTCTTCTATGGCCGGCATGTGGCGGAGTTCTATGCTCGAGGTAGCCTGCTCCACCACGGTTTGCTTGCCTTGGGCCTTTTTACGGGCATCATCTTCGTGGGCGTCTGGGAGTGTAGAGCGTTTTGGGATACAGTCCCTGTTAAAGCAGTCCCGGTTGAGGAAACGGGGGGAGCATCGACCGGGTTGGCGGGAGCTTCCTCGATGTTCCCAGAGCGATTCTTTAGTACCTTCATGAATGCTGGCTTTCCCATAACTCGACCTGCGAAACAGCAAGCGATATCAGTACAAGATAAAATGCAAGGGAGAAATCAACACACACGAGCAACGTTATAATACTTGATGGGCGCCGCCTAACTAGGGGCGTGGTTATTAACTCGGCCGGATCCATGGGATCCCCTAGAGTCCCGGCAATCTGAGAGAGTTTCACCAGGGTGTCTTCCTCATCAGCTGAAAAACTTTTGGCTTGCGGGATGTAATCCTCGGGTTTGAGGGTATGATGGTGTGTAGACCAATATAGAGGAAACCTCTCTTCGGTCTCCCCATTGTCGATCCTTCGCACAAACCAGGGTTCCTGGCCGGGAAGGGCTTCAACCTTTATAAAAGCTGGCTTAAAGTTCTTCCACGATTCACGAAAGGGTCTGAAGAGTTTCCGGTCACGAATACTTCGAAGCGTCGTCCAACCAAACCATTTCGTTGAAGCCGTGGTGGAGACGTTTGTTTCTAGTGGGGCAAAGAAAGACATGAAGGTCGGAACGCTACAGACGAGATCTGAATCACTGCAGAAGATCTCGAAAGCAACCGTAAACGCCCAACCATTGGGATGAAGTTGTGAGGGAGCGAGGTGCAAGTGACTCAGCAGTTGGATTTGAAAATCGGTAAAGGGAAATTTCACTCCTAGGAGGGTGATCACATCCCGATAAAGGAAAAAGAAGTGTGGATCTTTTTCCTGAACCTGGCGGGAATCTACTGACTCGCGTTTTAACGGAAATCGGACGGTATATCCCGCCCCGTCCTCAACCCCGAGTTGTAAAAGATCGTTGATGGTTAGGGAGCTCTTCACTTGTGTAACCACACTACTCACAGCGGGAGTCAAATCAGGTGAAACTTGAGACGAGGCAGAAGCACTGGACTCATTGGTCGGGGATTGGCCGGGTTGGTGTGGTGAAGCCATGAATACCTAAGAATAAAATAAAAGGTAATGATCAGAGAATGACATATACCTAGCGTAGCAGAACTACCCTGATGGACGGACAAAGACGTTTGGTCGGGATAGTGGCCGCAGGGACTAGCCGGGGTAGTTAAAGAAACTAGGTTGTGTCAGCATTTATCTAACAATAAATCGGCATCCCGATCCCGTCCTACTTGGGCTAGTTCGATACTTTGGCGGCAACACTCATCGCAGGGGATGGGAACCGGAGTTTGTTGTCCGGGGTTAGGAAGGCTCTCTTTGGAACATAGACTTGTGGTTACAGCGGAAATCGAAGGAGGGACGGTAAGGAACTCTGGGGTCGACATTGCTTTTCCTCTGTCAGAAGACAATTCCCAGAAGGAAACCTTCTTAGGTTCAAAGACTCTTGGCAAAGAAGGGTCACTATCGTTGCCTAAGGGAATGTCCTGGGATTTAATCCCTGCTTGGCTGGGTGAATCTTTGGTTTTGGAAACATACGGAAAGGCTCGGGCCATTCTGGACACCTAGAAAAGGGGAGCAGAAACTAAGAACCCACCCAACAAAGCCCAGAAATACAGTAAAACCCAAAAGCACGATAGAAACCCAGAAGCGCAACAACCGAAAAAGTGCTCAGAGAAAATCGCATACATGGTATGAGCCACAAAATGAAGTCGAAAAGCAAGCAAGCACAGGGTAAATGATAATACCTGGTGAAAAGAAAAGATGTAGAAAGATTGACGGTGGAAGGCGCTAGCTTGGATGCAAAGCAAACTCCTGAAGCCGAAGAATAGTCGAAAATGTCAAGTAAGACTGGCAGTTTTTGAAAAAGAAATATATATAGAAGTTTGGAATTTGAAAAGCCAACGGTCGCGACGTCGTTAATTTCTTCTAACGAAGTTGGAAACCCTAGGACAAGCGGCGGTCCAAGGGAACATTTCGGGGGAAACGGCGTGAGCATTAAATGCGCACGAAAACCAAAGGCTGCTAGACGGTTGAGTACTAGAGGAATGTCAGAAAATGTGGCACGTGGATCTGGCCCTATTGAAATTTCTTGAGGGCGGTTAATTTTAACTTAGCCCGGATTGGAGGGCAGTTTGCTCAAAAACTCAATCCGTTCTTGAAGGCGGTTAATTTTAACTTAGCCCGGATTGGAGGGCGTTTTGCTCTAAAATCAATCCGTTCTTGAGGGCGGTTAATCTTAACTTAGCCCGGATTGGGGGCATTTTGCTCTAAAATCAATCTGTTATTAAGGGCGGTTAATCTTAACTTAGCCCGGATTGGAGGGCAGTTTGCGCAAAAAATCAATTCGTTCTTGAGGGCGGTAAATCTTAACTTAGCCCGGATTGAAGGGCGTTTGCTCAAAAAATCAACTGTTCTTGAGGGCGGTTAATTTTAACTTAGCCTGGATTGGAGGGCGTTTTGCTCTAAAATCAATCCGTTCTTGAGGGCGGTTAATCTTAACTTAGCCCAGATTGGAGGGCAGTTTGCTCAAAAAATCAATCCATTCTTGAGGGCGGTTAATTTTAACTTAGCCCAGATTGGAGGGCGTTTTGCTCTAAAATCAATCCGTTCTTGAGGGCGGTTAATCTTAACTTAGCCCGGATTGGAGGGTAGTTTGCTTAAAAAATCAATCCGTTCTTGAGGGCGGTTAATTTTAACTTAGCCTGGATTGGAGGGCGTTTTGCTCTAAAATCAATCCGTTCTTGAGGGCGATTAATCTTAACTTAGCCCGGATTGGAGGGCAGTTTGCTCAAAAAATCAATCCGTTCTTGAGGGCGGTTAATTTTAACTTAGCCCGGATTAGAGGGCGTTTTGCTCTAAAATCAATCCGTTCTTGACGGTGGTTAATCTTAACTTAGCCCGGATTGGAGGGCAGTTTGCTCAAAAAATCAATCCGTTCTTGAGGGCGGTTAATTTTAACTTAGCCTAGATTGGAGGGCGTTTTTGCTCAAAAAATCAATCCGTTCTTGAGGGCGGTTAACTTTAACTTAGCCCGGATTGTAGGGCGTTTTTGCTCTAAAATCAATCCGTTCTTGAGGGCGGTTAATTTTAACTTAGTCCATACCATATGGCGTTGTGAGAATGGAAGGCGGTTAATTTTATTCCAGCACTTTCACAGTCACGCACCCAGGTTTCAAAAACAAAGAGCGAGCGATGCGCAAAAGACAAAAAGGGAGATCCAACAATGTACAGAAAATATTTTCCATTGATAAGTGAGTAGTTTACATCACGTTCATACAGGGAAATAAACTAAATCCTGAGCACAAATATGCGCAACACAAAATCCTGAAACAAGAGGCTGGTAGCCATGTGGAGAAATGGGGGATGAAGAACCCTCTGCGACAGAGAGAACTCCCAGAAGCGCATGGACGTAGACCTTTGTGGGATGTTTGGATACGGTGGACCTATTGATCCACCGTATAGAACCCTAACCATGGCATACCCATGGCATGACGGCTCCAGGTCCAGGCCAACCCACACAAAAATCTCCGCGTGTGTCCAACAGAGCGCGTTTGAGATCCCAGTGGAAATATTTCACCAGGCAGGTGAAGATTGGCAAATACTCCCGGAACTCTAGACGCCCGTTGGAGGTTATGGATGAAGATTGGCAAATACTCCCGAAATTTGCTGCTGATAAAGACCGCAGCTGGTATAAGGATTGATGTTCGCTTCTTCTTCCCTACTTTTCACCCACTCATCAAAAAAACCGTTTGAGGGCTAGAACCTGACCCCCCGGCATCAATGATTCTGCTTGTCCAGAATGGAACTTCATCATGTGGAATGGAGCAAAAAGGATGAATATGCATAGGCTTATATAGAAAGGACCGTCCAAACGGCATAACTATTTACTGCCTTATTCATCCTAATCTTCATGAAAAACGCAAACCGTCAGGGGCAATCAATACCCTCTTTATTGAAAAGCGCAAGCGCCGGCGGTAATAAATGTTACAAAACGCACCACATCGGGAAAAGGCGCCACATTTAATGCGCACGAAACTCAAATAGGATCGTTACCAAAAGGCAATGAATCCATATCCCTATGAGGATCAAATCACGCCTGAGTAACGCCATCTGGTATTTGCAAATCCTTTATGACAACCAATATTGGGGGCAATGCGTGGGAGGAACTCACGAACCGGATAAGACGGAGGCATAAAAGCAACGAAGTCAATCTCAGTTATCATAAATTGTGTGAGAATTTTGTGAAAAGCCCAATCCACCGCGAGAAGGCAACTTGCAACTCAGCGGGTAAATGGTGAGATGGCCCCTGATGGCCAAGAACAAGTTTGGTCATGACCGATGTCATATGAGTAGTTTTCAACCGAAGACTGTTCAACGACACGAAGTCCGATCGCGGTAACATCGGACTAATGAAAGGTAGCCCATCATCTATGACAGAGAGCGACAAAACAAGACTAATAGGATGAGAACCCCGGAGGACTCTCTCCCCGCCTGAGCTCGAATGAGAAAAGACCGGTTTAATCTAAGACGCAGGAAGCCCGCCATACCGAGCTTGGGGGCAATTGTTATGGACCAATATATTGGGCCAGGCAGGTTCCCGGCCCAGTAGGGGAACCCACAGTGAAACCCCCTTCTTTTACCCAGGTAAATAGGGAACCAGGTAAATGGTCCGCCACTACTCCATCGTGCCTGATATGTGCAGGACCGTACACGTAGTGGAGCAGAGACCTGGAGAACGTGGGAAGTGCATAATGGCTGAGGGATGTAAGCATTTGCATGGGAGTGAAACCCTAGATAATCCCTATAAATAGGAGATTACCCTCCAGGTGCACTCTGAACTCTCTCGATTTCCATTGCTTATTATTCAGTCACACTGCACACACACCACCCCCTGGGCGAAACGCCTTACCTGTGTTGCATTGTGATCTGAGCTCTCTTGACGATATTTTCCTCATAGATATTATCGAGCTAGTGCCTTTCATTGACACTCAATCAGTGGAAGACTCATCGATCCAACATAAATCATTCCCAGCTCATTAGAGCTGGACATCTGTGTTCTACTACATAACACCTTACAAGTTTAAAAATCTGGACAATGTTGCCACTTCGTTAGCAAATCCTAAGAATGTGTTTGGTTTGAAGGGAAGGAAGAGAGTTTAAACTTAGAGACTAATAATAAAGTTTTTCTATGTCCCCCCTCATCTCACATCAAACCAAACACAACCTAATAGTCAAATATGCATAGATGACTTACCTAAGTGGCATTGAAAAAAATTTAAACATTCACGAGTTGAGGAGATGAATGCGCTCATGATTGGAAATGGTTGTTTTCTCCCCAAATCTCTCCAATTTTGGGGTGTAATTGCGTGGGTCCCACACCAATTTTATCTCCTCACTTTTCTCCTCCCCAAACAAGAGAAGGCGAGAGAAAGCAGGGAAGAAACGATTGTTTTGAAGCATAGAAAGTTATTTTTTGAAAATAAAAAAAGAAAGAAAGAAAGAAAGAAGGGGGCGAGTGAAAGTAGATAGGGAAAACGGGTGAAGCATAGAATAGTACTCCTCCGCTCCTAATTATACTCCAACATTTAAGAGTTGATATTCATACTTAGCTTATATATTTGTCAATATTTTTTTTAATTTACACTTATTGATACTCCTTCAACAATAATAAAAGAGGAGAGAAAGGGAATTAAGAAAGATATTTAGGGTGTTTTAAAAAATACATATAATATAAACTAACATTTTTAATCTAATCAAATTAGGTAAATACTCTCTCTCATCCTTAATATAAGACATATTTATATAATTTAATTAGATTAATAAAGTTAGTTGAGTTAGTTAATGTGATATGTATTTTCTAAAATGCCCGAGTCATCGTCCTCAATTCTTTGATTCCCTCTCCTTTTTCATTATTGTTGATGGAGCATCAATCAATAGGAGTAAATTAGGAAAATATTGACAAATATGAAAATTTTATCTTATACTACCTCCTAGGTCCTGAATATAGGACATAAATACGTCCTATATTTAGAACGAGTTCACATTAGGTGCTATTCTCTTATGTGCTTCTTAGGTGCTATTCCCTTCTAATTAGAGGGATTAGGAATTTTTTTTATTTTTTTAGGGAAAATCACTGTAGAGGCCCTTTTAAGGCCAAGAAACCAAAAAGGGCCCTAACAATCTGACATGGCCAAAACAAGCCCTAGGGCCCTGATTGGGATTGAAGTTATAAGAGAAATGACCAAAAGACCCCTGATTAAAAAAACAAAAAGGAACAACTCCACAGATGAAATCAGAATTGGATCCACGAGGAAGAGAAGAAACCATCGTTCCAAGCAAACGCAAGGGAGAGAACAGCAAGGTTTTTCTGAACCTATATATTGCTCAACTCAGCGAGGGAGAGAACGTTTATATTAGCAATCATCCACTTCGTTATAGGCTGAAGTCGGGTGGTTTAAATTTTACATTCCGGACGTTTTTTTCAGTTGAAGGTTGGGTGGGTGAAAGCTTGGACCTTGGCCAAATTTATGTTATAATCAGATAGGAAATAGGTAAGAAATACTAAGATTTTGCTCAAGATATCATTATCACCATTCTAGTTGGTCTTTAATCATTTTTGGGTTGGGGGAAAAATGTAGCTTTGTTTTTTCGCATGAAAACAGAGGGAAAGATGTGTTTTTAAGTGGGAATGGGTTCATGGGATGAAGCTACACTTGGTTGAAAAACGCTGAAATGAGATAGTTGTCAATACATACTGTTTTAGTTGTAAATATGACTGATATAGTTGTTAATACGAGGTGAATGTTAAAACGTTGTAGGTTGCTCTGTTTTTGGGAATGGAAACAGAGGGAGGTCTGTTTTTTTAGGGGGAATGACTTAATGTGAAAACGCTGAAATGACATTGTTGTTAATGTGACTGTTAAAGTTGTTAATGTGACTGTTAAAGTTGTTAATAATAACTTTATGTTGCAGATCATAATTAAAGATGGCTAGTACTTTAGAGAAGAACATATTATGTTTCTTCCATGTGGGGGTTTCTTTGTACATGGGGAGGACAAGAAAGTGATTATGTTGGTGGAACGGTGAGAACAAGAGGCATCAAGGAAGGAACAACATATGAGGAGTTGCAAAGAATCATAGTGTCTTTTATTGGGGCGTAAAATGCGAAATTTCGTTGAAGTTCAAACTTAGTGCGGATACATATACATTTGTTGATCTTGTAGATGATGAAGGGGTAGAACATTTAATAAGGTATAATGAACAATATTGTCATGTGTACATTGAAGAAAATGGGAATAATGACAATAGACCAAATGTAAATGCAAAAGGAAAATATATGAAGGTTGGATTTTGCTGTTATTATGTGCTGTTTTTGTTGTAATTAGGTGCTGTTATTGTGGTAATCGCCCCATGTTATTGTGGTAAATGACCCCTGATATAAATGACCCTGATATTGTGGTAATCGCCCCCTGATATTGTGGTAAATGACCCCTGATATTGTGGTAAATGACCCCTGTTATTGTGGTAAATGACCCCTGATATTGTGGTAATCGCCCCCTGATATTGTGGTAAATGACCCCTGATATTGTGGTAATCGCCCCCTGATATTGTGGTAAATGACCCCTGATATTGTGGTAAATGACCCCTGTTATTGTGGTAAATGACCCCTGTTATTGTAGTAAATGACCACATCAACAGCAGTTGCTAAAATTTGCAGATCTCATTCCATGACCACATCAAAACAGAATCAAAATATTCTTGTTCTCATTCCATGACCACATCAAAACAGAAGCTAAAATTTGCAGTTCTCATTCTTGTTGTCATTGAATAAAGGTTATCAAGTTAGCATCATTAGACAATTTACAAAATAACAAGGTTTAATGTCATCCACATGTTTACAAATGAGTCATAAATACATATGTGTCCTAACAACTATGCTCCCTAATGTCTCTTCAATTTCTTGTGGTAGTCCTCCATTAGCCCTAACACTTTTTCCCGATGGTTGTTGTGAGGATGGGTGACGAGCCACCATAATAAGCCCACCTTCAATTCACGAAGTTCTTCGTCGGTGAAGTGTGGCATTGTATACCCATCCCCCCATTCTTCTGAGCCATCCCATTGTTGTAGCCAGGATATGACATGAAGCCCACATGAGTGCATGAAATAAAATAAACAGATGAGTTCTAGTAAACTCAGATATCAAACTTAACCAGACACCACAAAAAAATAAACCATCTAAGAAACATACGTGTCCCTTTGGACATGGACTTTAGCCCATGTAACATCCTTGTTGATTTTGTCTTCATCTTCTAACAACTCTGGCTTGATTGTTCGGAGTATTTCCAACAATCGATGGTGCTGAAAACGAAGTTCACACATTTATAGATGTTTACAAGTTTACAAACTAAACAGACATTGAAGATGAGGTGAACTTACCACTTTATTAGCCATCATTTCCTTTTCTTTTTGGGCTTGTTTCTTTATTGGCTTTTTCTTGGTTGGCTGTATGTTTGGATATTCCTTTTCATATTCCATCCGATAATATGTATTTATGTCAACCAAGGAGTCAAGGGCGTAGAAAGTCGTTGTTGTCGTATCGAGGACATAACAAAACCAGTGAGTTACATAAAGACATGGGCAAAAAATGAAATGACAGTCACCAATGTTGTATCCTAAATGTTGAGGATCAATTTGCGGAAGAATGGATTGATTTGTCCATTTCGAGGCTAGGACTAATCATTTTATCCATTAATTCACCGAGAAAATGTATCTTTGGACTACACCATCATTATCTAATTGATCGGCAACCAATGTCCTTGCCACCATAGTCATCGCCTACATTTGGAAAAACAAATATGGATGGAAAGGAAAGTCACATTGCAGCAATCGAACTTTTTCAATACCATGAAAACGAAACGTAAGTCAAAGACCTACATTGTTTGTGACTATAAATTTTCGTTCGAGATATTGAAGCAAATATGGATGGAAAGGAAAGTCACATTGCAGCAATCAGTCAGAAATAACGATGATATTTATTGATTACTAGACGTCACGTACCCGATCACCTAACCAAGATCGTGCATCAAGACATTGTAGGTCTCTCCTGGTGAGAAAATAGCGATGCATGTCCACAAATTCCCTAAATTACAAAGCATATGAAGATCTTAATCAGAATGTGCATTTTGTGTACAGACAAGTGATTCAATGGGAAACAGTAAATGAAACTTACTCCTCAGCCTCAGCTTCACTGACGGTCTTTGTGCACAACTCAAAAAGAGTGTCCTTCTCGTCGAATGTCCTCTTTCCCTTGGACTTCCGTTGTGGATCGATCCACGAGGATTTTAACACGCTACTAGGGTTTACGACCCTCTGAGATCTCCTCAATTCAACCCCTTTTCCGGTCACCTCTTCTTGTACATGTTCCTTCACATGTTCGGAACGACAACGTGTTCAAATAGTTCCCCGCACGACCGGCGTCCACATTCGGTGTCTCCTCTCCATGTTTCGGGATATCATCGACATCAATAATATTTTCAGGTTCATCTTCCTCGTCTACGTCATCTCCATCCTCTCGTGTCTTGTCCATTATGATCGTCGGATTCCGGAAGTAGATGGTTGTTTGCTTGGTGCATCACCTTCATGCTGGCCTTCTTCAAACAACGTCTGTTGAAGCGCCAACATTTCTTGTTGCAAGTTCGATAGCATCCGTGCATATGTCGTGCGCACTACCTAAAAAAACATATATCAGTTACTACATCATATACCACAACATCAATTTGTCGAAAAGCCGCCTGGATTAATTTGTCACACATTTCTTGGGTGTGTCAAGATCGTATCGGATCAAACGATGTTGACGAACCGATCGATGGATGTGGGCGAGGATGTGGCCGAGGAGGCTTGACGCGTACCGGGAGGCCTTTTTTGCTTCGTTTCTCAACGACGACACTCGCTCTTCACCTTTTGGTCGGTCCAAAAAGCCATGGCCGACTCATGTTGACAGCCTATACTGTCACCGATCGGGAAATTTTGGAAACAAAACAACTGCTCGTAAAACGAAATCAAATAATTATTAACAACAGTTGACCATTAATGAGTCAGGATCACATGCAAACATAAGTAAAGACAACTTACCATGAGGAAGTATAGGCATCCGCCTACAGTTTTGCTCTTTTTTCTGTTGGACTTTTAGGAATCCTTCTTGAACTCATGTATCTCTTCGCAGAGTTCTTGAAGGACGAAGGAGGACCAATCGAAATCAGCAAGTGCATCCTTAGTCACTGTCATCACCTTCAAAAGACGGTCACTGATAAGAATTGATGCACTGGGCACCAATAGGGTACCCAAGGCGAATAAGACGAATAAAAACTCAAAATTTTGGTCTAATTCTTCTCCCAACATCTCTCCAATTTTTTTGTAAGCAACGTCCTTGTATACTTTCCTATAGTCGTTGAAAGTGTTGTGTTGGTCGTTGATATTAACTTTTATGGCCTTCCTCCCAACAGGAAGACCCATCAATTGATTGACATGTTCTGGCCCTATCACTTGGGTCTCCCCCCTAATGCACGCTTCCTTTGTTGGGGGATCAAAACAGGTCATATATTGAGCACATAAAGAACGGTTGATCTGTCGGCAACTTATACTAACCAACCTATCAAACCCGATCTCCTTTAGCCTTCTCATCGCCTCGGGTCTTCCCTTCAAGTTTTTGCAAACTTGGATGAATGTCTTCAGCGCACATCTAGTTTGGAAGGGCACCACATACTTCTTCAGTTTCACCGGGGCTCTCATTTGTTTAGCCCTCTTTGTGTATTCAGCTTTTTCATTAGAAGTTAGCCTTTTCCAAGCTTCTGTCATTTCTGTAGTCAATCCGCCTCTTAACTTGGCCTTGCCCTTGCCCTTGCCCTTACCCTTACCCTTTTGGCGTTCCTCATCTTGCTTGTAGAATTCCTCTGTGAATAGGTTGTATCCAGAGAACCTTGGATCCCTTTGTGAGGATTTAGACATGATGTTGCTTCTTATATTATAGCCTTGTTGCTAGTGTACCTACAACAATTGTAAATGAAGTTCATTTAAAATTACCATTGATCATAATTAACAAAATTTCACAGTTTTAAAACCAACTAAAGCTTTAAAGGTAATAAAACTTGAACAACGGGAATGGAAAATGGGGGGGGGGGGCGGGAACCTAATTAATTCCATTTCAAAGATACGGTTTACGAGTTTTCCCACAAAAAGAACATACATAAATTCGGTTTTTCATAGAACATGCAATTTAGCTTCTTATTTATTTATTTTTTGCCACAAAGCTACTTCTTTCTTGCACCAATCGACACCTAAGGAGATAATTCCCATAGCTCAATTCATCATAATAATCAACACACTAACGAGATACGGGCAAAAAAATAGAGCAGAAAAAAAAGAATGTTGAACAATATAAATTCCGGTTTTTCATAGAACATAATGAAGTAAAGCAATCCTAAATAATAATACAATAGAACTGCTAGGGAAGAGTACACAGAGCTACGCAATTTTCATCAAGCAGAATTTAGATTACCAATATTACATACCAAATGCTCCCGACAAAGCTCAACTGTTATAAATGGAGGGCAATTCAGAGTAGAAATTGCAGAGGCACCAGTTTAATGATAACAACATCACAATATCATACTCTCTAGGCACCCAATTTTTAGAATTCACTCCAACATAAACTTAAGTTCATTTACAACATCAAGTATAATTTTTTGGTCAAGTTTAGCATGCTGCTACATAAAAACTCAGCAAAGGTTTTAAGGGTAAAAAAAAAGTCTCTAGACTTTGACAGCTTAATGACTCAATCTCAATCAATGTCAGCACACACAATTTAACAGCAATGGTCCCAAATAGATTAACAACTTTATATCCAAAAAAGATTATGTGTGTGACAGTGATAATTCATCACATGACAGCAGAAATCAAATGGTTACAGCAGCAGCAAGTATGTATCCAAGTTGAGCATGCTGCTACATAAAAACTCAGCAAAGGTTTTAAGGGTAAAAAATAAGTCTCTAAACTTTGACAGCTCAATGACTCAATCTCAATCAATGTCAGCACACACAATTTAACAGCAATGGTCCCAAATAGATTAACAGCTTTATATCCAAAAAAGATTATGTGTGTGACAGGTGATAATTCAACACATGATAGAAATCAAATGGTTACAAAGATCGGCAAGTATGTATCCAAGTTTTCCTATGAAATTCTAATTTTTGTTTGTGTTTTCAAGAAAAATTTCTCTACAAATTAGGTTCCCTAACTTGAAGGGACTTACATGTGATTGATAGGTTAATTCCCCTATATATTAAAGACTCCATTGCTGACCTTAATAAACATAGTGACTAATTGCATGCAAAGACTTCATTTTCCCTAACCTTAATTCCCAAGAACCACGGCCAAATACTTATAGACAGTAAGTATTTGACTCAAAAACCATAAATCAAAACGCATACAACACATGCAAAGACCTTACCCAGAATTATTCCCGGTTGTTCAAAGATCTACTCTTACCAAAACAGAACCATAAATACATGCATATATATCCATGCAACCTTCCCCCAATGATTCATACATATGCACCGAAATAGCAAGCTTCTCATTTAAGAATTAGAGTGCAGCAGTGAGAAAATTCCAGCAAATTCGAGAGGCATATATTTTCAGCAAGTTTGTATTAGATTTAGATCAAAGAATCGATCCAACAGAGCAAATGAGACCCCAAAATCAAATGTATCAAATATCAATGAACCCTAATCCCCAAATGTATCAAAGATTTAGACACAAATTTTGCCCAAAAAGCATATGTGTAGCAAATGTATCAAAAAATAAACCAACATTATAATTTTCTTAAGAAAAAAGAGACGAAAAACCCTAATCCCCAAAATGTTACCTACAGGCTAACCACGACGGCGACGGCGACACACAAGACGACGGCGACAGCGACACACACGAGCTTCAGAAGGTCGACGGCGTCCAGAGAAGACGCGAGTGAGCGACGAGCGAGAGATGAGAGTCGAGAGAGGAAGGCGGTGGGATGATGATTTTGAGATGGGAGAAATTTTGAATTCGCACGTTTCTTTTTTTTCTTCAGAGAGTGGGTTTTTTTTTGGTCATTTCTCTTATAACTTCAATCCCAATCAGGGCCCTAGGGCCTGTTTTGGCCATGTCAGATTGTTGGGGCCCTTTTTGGGTTTCTTGGCCTTAAAAGGGCCTCTACAGTGATTTTCCCAATTTTTTATATATTCTATTTATTTAGATTAGATTATAAGCTGCATCTTGATTTTTTTTTTACACCCAGTATCTCAAATTAATTAATTTTCAGTCATGCATTCAAAAATATTTTTCCTGTAACCCAATATCCTGGAAATTAATTAATTTGAGATACTAGGTGTAAAAAAAAAAATCAAGATGCATCATATAATCTAATCTATATAAATAGAATATATAAAAATAAAAATAAAAATTCCTAATCCTCTCTAATTAGAGGGAATAGCACCTAATGAGAACCCATTTAGAACTGGTGGAGTATTTAGAATTAAAATCAACTCTTCAAATATACCTTAGAGAGCGAAGGAGTATACCGGAGGGCAGGCGTAGTAGAATGCATGAGTTCCGTGTGGCACCACACAAAAGGAGGGAAGCTGCAAAATGGGTTGGCAACAGCAGAAACAGCCACGTACGAGTGATAGTAACACGTAAGGCCCGAGCTTCTTTCATTGTACGCGCATATCGAAAGTTTGTGTGTGTGTAGTATAAGCTTGAGAGCAATATAGCAGAAGAACAACAGATAATTGTGTTGTAAGTGTCAGATCGAGTAAGATGAGTAACGGTAGTAAGTTGGATTCAAGAACTCTGATGCAGGAACTTCGTAGCTTTGATAATGAAGTTCCCCTCTTCGACTTTGGCCACCCTCTTCTCAATCGCATCTCCAACAGCTTCCTCAAAGCTGCCGCCGTAATTTTCTTTCTTCATCTTTGTTCTCTTTATTACTTGCTTTTCATATTTGCATGCATGTCATGATGAACTCTCTTTGTTGGTCACAGATCGGAGCCATCCAAGCTGTGTCCCGTGAGGCTTATTTCACCGCTGTTGAAGGTAGGTTCATTGCTTTCTCTGTTTCTCTCTTCTTCAAGTTCTTGCTCATGGTTAACTCACCGTTTTTCGCTCCCTCCTATTCATACCTGAACTTGATTTAATTTCTAGGTGCTGGCCTTGATAATGGTGGCAACATCGTCCCTGATGTTTCTGATTCCAGAAAAGATCGTTTTCCCGGTCTCGGAGGTATATGTGTGTGTGTGTGTGTGTGTTTCTATTCTTAATTCTTTACTTTGCTTTAATATTTGAGGCCCTGTTATCATTATGATTTTGCAATGATTATTTGTTGCTTAAATGTTTCATGCATGTACCCATCAGGAGAGACCAACTGCAAATCTCTTGAGGCAATGGTGAGTTTGTTTATAAGCAACCTTCTTATACTCATTTATCCCCCCATACATGTTTCATACTTGGTTCTTTTCCTACTGTATTTTTTTTTCCCTCCTGCTCAGGTGAAAAATAGCGGAAAGGAGTCCTTTCAATGGGGTAATTTTATCTCGTGTACTTTTATATCACATTCTGTTTAATGAAACTTGTATATATGATCAATGGCAATGTCAAACTTATTGTCTATTAACATTTCTCCATGTTGAAAAATCTATACTTGACATAAGATATGAAATCTGAGTGCAGGGTTGGCTGCGGGATTATATTCAGGTCTCACATATGGCCTAAAGGAGGCTCGTGGAGTTCATGATTGGGTAAATATTCTCAAACATCCATTTGCCTCCTTTCTTTTATTATAAAGCATGACCGATCTTAGGTTTCACTAAAAGAATCAAACCAGCTGATTACTTGATGTTTGGTGCAGAAAAACAGTGCAGTAGCAGGAGCACTCACAGGGGCCACACTTGCCCTTACATCGGAAAACTCCTCCCACGAGAAGATCGTGCAAAGTGCAATCACCGGAGCCGCCGTCACCACCGCCGCCAATCTCCTCTCTTGGATCTTCTAACTTGGATTCCCTCCTACCAATACCCCACCCAAAAAAAAAAAAAAAAAAACTCCCACTCTTATATATATATGTTCATGTTTTAGATGAAGTTGTAACGGTTTGCATTTGAATTTTGTAATCACCATTAATGACTTTCTTATCAGAGGCTTTATTGAAAGTTCCTTCTTTTATATAACTCCAAAAGTTAAAACCTGAGAAAAGGCGACAGGTGAAGTGAGATCACTTATTGGTTTTTGGCTTTTAATTATATGGCTGATATTTGTTCGGTACTTATACCCTTTCGGTGCCGAATCTGAATTCTTTTTATACTAGTACGATCTTATCTTATAACCAAAACCGTGTGCAAGACTCAACTATTTCTATATCACCATTATTTTTCATTTCTTAACTCGGCAAGGTGTTCAACTTGTTTGATACCCAAGCATGTGAGGAAAAACAATATTCTCAGATAAATAAAGAATTCCACAGATAATAATTCAGCTTCGAGTTCACGCTAGCATATAAATAGATAGATAGCTCCATGTTTCAAAGTGGTTCTATGCAGTAACAGGAGCCAGAAGCAGAGTCCTTATGAGTTGGCTGCAGGGTAAGACCAGACAAGTTGCTGCTCTGGAGGTTGACGATGACGGCGACGATCTATTTGGGACCAGCGACGAGGACGACGAGGATTTCAATCTCTTCGATAACAAATCAAAGTCCAAAAACCCCACCACATCAAAATTTAATAAAGCTAAGAGCATCCCAGAAGAATCACCACCACCAGCAACAATGGCCTACCGGCACCACCATACGAATCCGGCAACTCCTGTTCTCAAGTCGGCAGTTACAGGCGTGTTTGCCAACACTGGGAAGCAAGACATCAATGGTATCACCAATGAAGGATTCATTCAAGGTGTTCTTAATGGAAGTGTCCTTCTGGGGCATCACAATTCTATTACTGTCTACCTCCATTGTTAGGCTGTTGTTTCCCAGTATATTAGAATTGCACTTGGGTTTATGAGACTAACATTAGATCCTCTTGAATCTTCCTTCTGTTATGATTTGCCTGATCTGGTTTTTGATTCAATAAAGTTCTGATACTTGGCTTCAAATCAGCATCTGTGAACAGAGGAAATAAACAGAATTCAAGCTCCTTCTTTTTTCACATACTCAAACTCCTGCATCTGGTATTAACTCAACTAGGTTCAGAAGATGAATTGTGGTGTCGACAATGATTGATGTGATAAAATAGCGGCATTTGTGCTTTGTAGATCCTATACCACTATGCCAGTACTCCTTGGTCACTTAGGAGTTGATCTTGAATATACTTATATAGTTTTCATATATGTGAGTTTTTCCTAATTTTACTTCATATTCCCGACAATAATCAAGGAGGAGTGAGAATGAAAGAATAAAGGAAAGTGAGTATAGTATTTTAGAAAATATATGTCATATTAACTGATTTAACAAACTTCTTTGATCTAATCAAATTAGTTAAACATTTCTTATATTAAGAACAATATGTGTATAATAAATTGTTCTTATAATAGTGTGATCTTATCTAATAACCCAATCCATGTGCAAGACTCAGCCAATCGTTCCCAAGCATGTGAGCAAAAACCCTCAATTAAAGAACCCAAAGATAATTATTCAGCTTTGAGTTCACGCTGGCAAATAAATTTTTGTTTACATGTATTGACGTTTCAAAGAGGTCCCAAACAGTAACAGAAGAGCCAGAAACAGAGTCCATATGAGTTGGCAGCAGGATAAGACCAGGCAAGTTGCTGCTACGGAGGTTGATAATGACGACGGCCATCTATCTGGGACCACCGACGAGGAGGAGGAGCTATCTGGGACCGCCGGCGTCTTTGTGAATGACGGTGGTTGCTCCCGTAACATATTTAAGTCCAAGTGGCACACCGCATCAAAATTCAATAAAGCGGTTTTCCAATCTCTTTGGTAAGAAATCCAAGTTCAAGAGCCACACCACATCGAAAGTCAATGAAGTTGAGAGCATCTCAGTAGCATCATCATCATCACCACCACCACCACCACCACCACCACGCAATTCAAAGGCCGGAAGTAACAGGCGTGTTTGGAAGCAGTGGAGATCCAAACATCAATGGCATCACCAATAAAGGATTCATTCAAGGTGTCCTTTTGGGGCATCACAATTATATTAATACGTTCTAGTAGAAAGTGACATGGTCAGATTACTTTCATGATGCTCCAATTCCTTTGTCGATCAGCAGAACAGGCCAACTTTTACGAACACAGGAGATAAGCAGCAGTGAATTTCAAGCCCATTTTCCTTCCATAGATTAGTACACTTGATAGCTTTTTAGAACTGTTTTTATTATTTATAAGATAAATATGTAAAAAGAGTTTTATTTTACTTTGCGGAAAAGTGCTTTAAAAAACACTTTTAAGAAGTTACCAAACAAGCACTCAGCATAATTTGGAATTTAAAGAAATTTGACGATATGACAATCTAGAGATACCTAACAAGCGATCCAATTTTCTTTAGCTATAATCTGTAAAGGGCTAAAGGAAAATAATAGATACCTAACAAGCGATCCAATTCTCTTGTATATGATTTATTTAGGTAGATGATCTTGATCATAAATACCTATTTCCCATATTTGTCATTCTTTTTCAAGTTTACCCCTATTAATACACCTTCAACAATAATCAACAAAAAGAGAAATGAAGAGAATTAAAAAATATAATTAGAGTGTTTTAGAAAAAATATATTATATTAACCAATTTCTTTAATATAATCAAATTAAGTAATTGCAGTAGATATTATATTAAGAACAAGATGAAATAACATAAGTGCATTCACACTCTTTAGTGATCTTCCTTGTACTGCGTATTCCTTTTGGTTTCTACATATAGCATAAATAAGTTCTCCCACAAAAATGTTTAGTGAAGTTTGAGTTCTTTATGATCATGTTAGGTGGGTAAGAGGGAATGTAGGGATTTAGTAAGCAGGGGTAATTTAACATTTTCAAATTTATTTCACCATTTTAAATAATTAAAACTTTTTAACGTTTTCCTTAATAAAGGTTTTTTTTTTTGGGTTAAGGGACATTTTTATCCTAAAAGTTTTCACCAAGGGGTAATTCTACCTTGACTGTTTATTATGGTTAATTTTAACCATTTATTGACCAAATATGTTGAACTGAGATAACAATCAACTAATGATCAAAATTAATCAGGATAATAGTTATGACAAAATTGCCCCTTAGTAAAAATTTTCAAGGAAAAATTATCCTTTAACTCTATTTGTTTTTCTAGGTCTTTGCCTCTAATTCTCCCAAATCTCCTAAACATTCTTTTGTTTTTTACTAACAATTTTTTAACCAGAAGTAATAATCAGTCGCATCTAAATTAATTCTCAGTCAACCAGCATTGTAGGTAACAATATACTCAAGAAGTGTAAAGAGAGGACAGTATTGCTACCTAACAAATGTTAACCCTCCTCCACATGGGAGGGGTCTCCACACACACACTTCACTACTTCTTGTCACTCTACGATGTACAACTCACAACTTTCTCATGAGAATAGTTGGGGGTACTGCTGGACCAAGATCAAGATGTCCTTCAAGAACTCAATTTAAATGCGAAGTGCCATATAAGCATGTTAACTACATTTATTTAGTTATTTAATTATTATTATTATTATTCAATAAATTTTTATTGGCTAATCATAAAAATTTGGGAAAATCATATTCAGGTCCCAATAACAAAATAAGAAAAAAATGTTTCATTGTATATTCTTCTATCAAAAAAGTCTCTAGAGACTTCAGTGATATAAATTCTAAATGTGAACTTATTTTATTGACAAGTGTATGTTATTATATTTTGCAAGTTAAAGAGCGGTCGTTGACATGTGTATGTGATTATATTGATAAGTCATAGAGTGACCATTGATAAACCCATCTATGTTAACCAAATCAACTCTTGTTGATAAATGTGTGTCACTATATTGACAAGTTACAGAGTGATAATTGACAAGTTCATCTATGTTAACTAATACAGCTTTCGTTGATAAAATGTGTATGATTATATTGACAAGTTACAGAGTGATAATTGACAAGTTCATCTATGTTAATAAGATAACTAGGGACTTTTTTTGATATTTTTTATGATATCTGGGACTTGAGTGAGATTTTCTTCTAATTTTTTTTTCTTGATATTTAAGCTGTGTGGAAATAATTTTTTATTATTTAAAAATAATAACGAATGCTCTTAACTCATAAGTTTGTCAATTTATTAGCACATTACTCTATTTCACTGAAGGGGTAATTTAGGGAAATATGTATTTAGGTCTCAAATAAGAGAAAATACGATAAATTGTTCTATTGAAATCTTAAAATTGTGTCTAAGTCCAGTGAAACTTTTTTACAATAAATTCTAATTATCAAATACCAATGAACTTGTCAATAGACACTTATGGCTTGTTAGTGTAGTGCCCATGAACTTGTAAGTAGACACTTCTGAATTTGTCAATGAAATTAGAATTTATTATAAGAAAATCCTAGAATTTAGATGTAATTTTTAAAAACCATTTTATCGTACCAACTTTCCCTGATAAATTCTAGAATGATCTTGTCATGGCCTGGTCCAAAAAAAAAAAAAAAAAAAAAAAAAATTTGGCGTAGATGCCCGCCAAAAGAGTCCAGGGCTACCTATTCCCGCGAGAATCGAAAACCCTGAGCTCTTCTCAGCAAGTTTCATTTTTTGCTTTTGCTCCTTCCAATCTCCTGCGTCTCCCTTCTTCGTGGCCCTTCCAAGATGAGTACTATGAAGTTTTGCCGCGAATGGTTACTACCTGTTTTCCTTACCTTCATTACGATGCTTTTACGACATTGAACTTGGGCTTTAATTTTCACTCCATTTTCTTCATCTTTTAATTTCAGCAACAACATTCTGTACCCTAAAGAGGACAAGGATCAGAAGATTCTTCTCTATGCTTGCCGTAACTGTGACCACCAGGTTCTTGTTTTGTTTAATTTATTTCCGCTTAATTTCCCCCCTTTTCCCCTTTAACCTTCCTTCTTGTTTACGCGTTGTTGCTAAGTACTTATCCAATGGTTTTTAGGTTTAGATGACATCTTTCTCTTTTAGCAGAATGCCTCGTTAGTGAAAGAACCTACGTGTTTCTGCTCTGATTTCTTACTCGTTTTGATGTATTTTTGCTTTTGGGTAGCTTTATTATCAAGTTTGATTGACAATTCTACCGGAATGTTTCTAAAAGGCATCAAGTTTAGATTTCTTTTTTGGTGATTAACTATCCCATCCAATACTACCAATTGATCTAGATTTGAGTTCGGTTGAGCCTCAATAAGGGGGAAGCTTTTCCAATGTGGATTCCACCCCCCCCCCCCCCCCCCAAAAAAAAAAAAAAAAAAAAATCCACAAAGCTTAAATTCAATGTTTTGCTTAAATTGTACTAAGTCTCTTACCATTCAACCCAATTTATGTTTGTAAATTAGAATACTTTCATAAACATCATGTTCACTTAATTATGTAAATGAAATCTAATCGATTTGGAAGAAACTTGCATAAGACATTCTTCTAACATGTATTCGTAGTATTTGGGGTTTTATAATTTTGATGCATGTCGATTCAAGGGCTGAACCCAACTTATGATTCAAGATGGTTGAGATTTCTAAATTGTTCTTACTTTGTAGTTTGTAATATCTTAAGCCGGAGATTGAAAAACTCAACCTTCTTGGCGTGCTGTATACTTAGTGTGATTAGTTAGCATGTGTGTGTCTGCTCTGTTTCCAGAATGTTTAAATGCCTAAAATCTTGGAGCCAATGAATCCAAGGTAGCAAGACTCTGCCTATGATTTAAAGCACAGTGGTTTGTAGCAGAAACATCTTTTGGTATCTGCAGTAAGATGCTCATTTTTAGCACCTATTGGCGTGCTTTTGTGAAGCATGAAGCATTTATCATTGGTGTTCCGGTGATCCCAGCAGTCTGCCCCCCATTTTTTTTACTGCAGCTGTCAGCAGAGTAATGCACAAAATGAAAAAGTCTTGCCAAAGTAGGCATCAAATTATTGATGTAATTGGCTCATTTATTTCCTAAAATGAAGTTAAAGGGCATGATTGTCAATATTTTAGACCTTATACTTTGCAATTGTTAAAAATAGAAACAGGTGGTGATTGTATTCAAAATTGTTGGATTTATCTTATGAATTTGTCTTTCAATTAACTATACTTGCTTTAAATAAAGCTCAGAAAATGGGGTTTAGTCCTTGTTAGAACTTATTAATTTATATTTATTTTGTTTAGAATACGTTTTGATTATAGCACTTTTCAAAGAAGGCCATTGAGTGGGCCAGTGAGGACGGTTGATCAAATAGTATGGAGTCTTCTAAAAAGAGGTCGAGGAAGACTGAAGTGAGCACTCAATGAGGTTATAGAGCGAGATCTTTTGGTCAATAATCTATCTAAAGATCTGTTTTTCAACAGGCGTCGTGAGATCCACATAGTCGACCCCACCCGGTGGAATTAAGGCTTTGTTGTTGTTGTTGTTGTTATGCAACTTTGCTGAATCCATGTTGGTTTTACTGCCAACGTTTCTGTTTTCATTTTTTTGCACTTTGATTATGAAGTTTGGTTTACACTGCTATGCTTTGTTATTAAAATTAATTGCCTATGCTTTTTTTAATGGAGGAATTGCATCCATTTTCATCATGTTTATGTTCAGCCACATACCTATTGATAATTTACTCGTCATTGTTCAGGAGGCTGCAGATAATTTCTGTGTCTATAGAAATGAGATACATCATGCTGTTGGGGAGCGTACTCAAGTGTTGCAGGATGTAGCTGCAGATCCTACTCTTCCTCGCACAAAGTCTGTTCGTTGTACTCAGTGCAACCATGGAGAAGCTGTTTTTTTCCAGGTTAAGTCTCTCTTCTACCTGTGGGCAGTTGTTTACTAGGATGGGAAGGGAGGGGAATGCTAACAATTTGTGGACAATCATGAGTCTACTCTTGGAAACAACATGAAATGATAACTTCCTTAATATTAGCACTAAATGTTAATCCTAACCTTCTAAATTTAGGAAAACTAGATTGTGGAGTGGAGGGAGAACAGTTATGTATGCCTTCTTTTGTTGCGGAAACACATCATTGCTCAGGGTTACTCTGAAAAAAATAACTATCTCAAAGCTAAGCCTGAAGATACAGAATATGCTAAAATTTTCTTGACAACGCAATAACGTGTAAGAATTCAATTTCGTGAGTCCGTATGATGCAGTGTCATGACTGTTCAGTTATTGAACAGATAAAAGCACTAGTTTACAATTTATTGGTTGTTGGATAGTAGTCAAATCAGTAAAAATTAAGTGTACTTATTATAAATTAAAAATAGGGGCGCTCTCCCACATATTATTTAAAATCTATTATAATAGATACGAACATAATATAATTTTCGTTTGTAGTTGAATTTGATGCTAAAATGGTGTTAAAAAATATCGTATACTTCAAAATCTTAGGGACGCTGTTACAATGTCTATACATGATACAGGTAAAACAGATGATATATGATTTAGGGTGATTCATGCACTTGATTTAGAATGCAACATGCTTTAAGAACACTGGTTTGGCCATCTTTTTCTTATGGCATTGAGTCTAATTTGTTCCACTATCATCAAAGCCAATAAGCTTGTTGAGTTAAACAAAAGTTGGAGAAATGCAATATTTTCCTTGATTCTGATTGAAAACACATATTTGAAAGAACTTGGGTGTTAATAAGTTTTTGAATTCATGCAGGCAACGGCCAGAGGGGAAGAAGGTATGACACTGTTTTTTGTTTGCTGCAACCCAAACTGCGGCTACCGGTGGAGAGATTGAAAATGTTCCTCGCTCAAATCAAGGTTGGAGATCTAACATATCACTCTTGTTTGTTATTATGTAAGACATGGTTGATGAGAGGATATTCATACTCAAGTATTGTGGTCTTTTAACTGCACTTCCCAGCGGAAATTTTTCAGCTACATGATGCTTTACCAACACATTGAAAACTTTCTATATGTGATTAATTTTATCTTGAATGCTAACTCAATCAAAATAGACAACAATCATATTAATGATATATGAAACTGAATGTGGCGTTCAGCACTACATTTTTTTCTGCCCGTCGTTCTTATCCTCTCTCAAACTCCAAGTTTTCAGAACCGGAGGAGGGAAGTTTAAAAACAAACATAAAATATCACTAAATAAGATAAAGAACTGAAAGATCAGTTTAGCTAATAGAGAATATCATTAACTTGGTTACACAGAAGCATCTGATGAGATAAATTATGACAAACGCAGCAGAGATTTTCTAGTACATGGGCTTTATTTATAATATTAGTTGCTTTATGCCTATGCACCCAGAGTGGTAAGTGGTAGGATCAGTTAATGAGGCTAGGAACCTTGAGAACTCCATTACCATCGCCAGTGAGGTTGATGTTGGTGTTGTTGCTGAGACCAATAAGCTTTTGATTATCACCGTTGAGGAAAGCAGGTGAATATGGTGGCGAACTGCTATTCAGTATTTTTGGAATGGAATGAGATTGAGCTTCTTCAGCATGTTTGCTCTTACTAGTACCACCACCATCTATGAAATCTCCTAACCCTCGAACCAAACATGCCATTAGGGTAACACGGTTTATGCAACTTATCTTGATTTTCCTTACTCCACACACTATCTTACAAGGGAGCTTGGCCCTTTAATATATAGAGGGCCAAGATTATAGCCTTCATTGCATGTGATGTGGCTTGAATATGAAGCTAAAGTCCACAATATGCCTCTCTAGGAAGCGAGATTCTGCAATTCGTTCATAATAGTTTTGCAATGGCTTATCAATTGGACAAGGAAAAGCATTGGATTCGAAATATCTAAAATATTGATGGCCCAAGCATATGCTGTTGGATAACACCCTTTATTTTTTGTTCAAATGCTTTGTACCGAACTACTGATCACCATAAGTATTAGGTGATGACTTCATGTTATTTACGACATCATTGAACTCTCAGCATTTAGTTTAGTATTTATAAATAATAGAGTAATACATTATAAATTGTTTATTGGCCGTATATTCATAATTAAACAGATAAAAAATAAAGATTAAATTATACATAAGATCAGATCCTGAATTTTAAATTATGTGTAGATAACCGCTCTAAGTTTTAAAACCACCACAACAAATCTTCAAAACATGGAGTTATCATTTATTTCGCCAAAATCATAAAATATAGTTGAGAGAATTATTTAAAGCTTGAGCTATATTTTATTTTTTTAAAAAAAAAATTAAGGGTAGTCACTTGATAATATAAATATAAATATATATATATATATATATATATATATATATTTTAGTGAAAAACAATAATTGATCACTGAGAGTGAGAGTTGTCTACACAAAATAGACATAGACTCATCATTATTATGAGTATTCCCCTGGTGTCTTGGTGGCGTATCAAGAATGGTCGGTAATAATTAAACCAGGAAAAGGATATATAAGTAAAGCTGGGAATCGGGGCCCTCCCACGGTAGAGGTAAGTTAAAAACATATGTTTTTCAAAGTTCTACGAGAGTTTAGGGCTAAGTACCGAAAATTACTATTCCAAATTTTAATTATTTTTCCTCCGTTTTTTAAAAAAAAAAAAAAAGAAATATAATTAGTGAATTACAACACAAATTATCCAATAAATAAGCCGTCACTAATTCATAATAAAAAACAAACTATGTTCACAAATAATTCACATAAAACATAAAAAGCATATCACTAAACGACATTAGTACGATGACTATTATTGTCGTTATCTTCGTCACTATCATCAATTTCAACGACATTTGATTGTTCTTCACTTTGAGTAGTAGCCTCTGGCTCATGAGTAAGAATATCATGAATTTCTTCTCCTGCATCATGAACACATCCATAATCTTTACTTGTAACAAATAATAAACCAAATCATAAAATTAGAGTATAGTTATTATGTATTTGTAGTTAAATGAATAAATAACTCTACAACAAATATAATATATATATATAAATTAATTAATTTAAAACGGAAAAAAAAAAAAAAAAAACTACGGTGAAAATGGCGTGCGGCCGCCCGAAGTCCTTTAGGCCGTTTAAGCTCGAGGCCCTTCAAGCGCCAATTTCAAATATCTCATCCATTTTTTGGCGTCCTGCCCGACAGGGACAGGAGCTTAAATGGCCGGCCCGACGGGCTCGCGTCAACCGATTTCCGGCTCTATATAAGAGACAACGAAAGTAGAGTGAGATATGGTAGGTAAGAATCCATTCCATTGAATTTGTATATAACACTTACACAGACAGCTCTTGAACTTGCAAATCTTGTATCTATTCATAATAAATATGAAAATGGCCTATAAGAATTTAATTCATTTACGTTCTCAGTAGGAAGAGCTCTATCATTCATTGGAGATCAAACACAACTCAGCCACTGTAAAGACGCACGCGCACACACACGTATACTCACATACACACACATACTCATAATCAGAGGGACGGAGCTTGAAATAAATATTTGGAGGGGCCAAATATATACTCATTAACTAATTTTACAAAAAAAATATTTGTGGGTCAAATGTATAAATTTTTGAGGCAAATGTATATAAAAAATCCAATTTTCATTAAATATTTAAGTTTTTTTTTTTTTTTTTTTGGGGGACCATGGCCCCCATTGTATCTACCAAGCTCTGTCTCTGCTCATAATCCACCTTTAGCCAAAACATACATACATATATGCCTTCTATGTTCACAACCAGCTGCGGCAACAATTAACAGTGCCCCCATGGCTTCTCTACTTCTCCTTTTAGCTCTCTTCACAGCAAATCTTCGCGTCATAGGTCATTCTCATCTCCAGCTCTCTGCTTTGTAACCATATAAATATATGCAAGTCACTCAGACAAGAAGGTAGCATACATGTATGGTAGGCACAGTTGCTTAAAGCTATATAGAGTTGGAGAATATGTTAGAGATATGATAAATATATATTTTATAATTAAATAGGTGTATATTTTATGATATAATTAGTTGGATTTATTAATATTATATACCTATTTAATTATCTTTTATATACTTTACTATCATTATAGCCATAGGATAAAAAGAAATTTCGATATAAAATCTACTTATTTCCTATTATATTTTGTAGAAAATATTAGCTGATTTAGAAAGAAGTAGAAAAAGCAATTAAGAGGATATGCAATCAGTCAAACTCGGTGGTCCCACGCAAGAAAAATATAAACAAAATCAATTGTGTGATATGATAGAGGAGATTGCAAGATATAAGATATATTTTTTAATAAGGAAAGGAGAATCAATGACCCACTGCCTAAGTTATATTTAGGTTATATATATTAAGCAAAAAAGACGCAAGGGGGATCAATGAAGAAGCAAAGGAGTAGCGGCTGAGCATTTCGGTTCTCTTCATCATCTCCACGGAAGGACGAAAAGATCGTGGAGGTGATGGAGAGCATAGTCGGCAACTTTGTCTTCTTCGTCCGTGGCTCACCATCAACTGAATTAGAGGGAGCGCTTTTGTTCTTAATATCTATATTCTGTTCCTATTCCCTTTCCATTTGATTTTCAGTATGGTTTTGAACCTTGTGTTGCTTCGATGGATTTTAATCTAGCCATGTGTGGCTAATTTCTTTGCAACCTAGAGGAGCTATGAATTTATTTGTGGATTAGATTTTATTTTCATCGTTTAGTTATAATTAATATTAATTTTGATTACTTAATTTTGTTTAGATTTATCTATTTAGTGATTGACCATCATTGAATATGAATTTGAGCATTAAGATTTACTTTGACAAAGGAAATTTTAATTAGGCTCTAAGATTAAGTAATATGAGATTAGATTACGATTTAATTTGCGATTAGGATAGACATATATCTAATAGCCTCATATAATTGTTGAAGAGTGTGCTCGAGTTTTATTGCCTCTTAAGTAATTATGTTAGACATAACAAAATACAGTTAAGAGAGGGTTGTAAGTGGACTGACAGACACTTATAGCTATTTATACTCGGGATTAACAAAATTGATATTAAGGTTAATTAAATTAGTGAAAACAAGGTTCATGAAGCTAATAAGGGATTAGTGACTTTGGGTTGCTCGTTTGATTATTTTAGTAGTTTGTTTATTTTAATTTTAGTTTTAATTTCTTTTCTCTTAATTAAATTCAATTTGTTTTGCTCAACTTAAATGAAAGTGTAAAATTAATGCTTAACTGAAATTGATAATACTAAGTCCTCATGGGAATGATACTTTTCTTATCACTTTATTACTTGATACGACCCCTATACTTACAGAGTTATAGGCTATAAGGTTTTGTTCTATCAAGATATGAAGGTGAAATTGGTTGGATAAAATCACATTGAGTCACTTTAACTCACAATTTTAGGAGAGTGTGGGTTATTTTGAATAGTTAAATCCTCAGTAAGAGAGAGGTTAACATAGTTCCTCACCTCATTAATCCTCAAATGTTTTGGGGTTAATTATTGGTTTCACCCAAGAGGGTCGGAGATGCTTCATTGTTGTAATGCCTCCAATGGCTTGTAATTAAACATCTCACATGAAGAATTCATATTTTTTTTCTTTTTTCTTTTTCCAGCTAACAGGAAAAAAATCCTGGTCTGTGTTTGGCCCACCTTCTGTAAAACAGATAAAGGCTCTAATTATACTCTCTCTGGTCTTTAATATAAAATATAGCTTTCATATTTATCAGTATTTTCCTAATTTACTACTATTGATACTCTCTCAATAATAATTAATGAGATGATAAAATAAAAGAATTAAGAAAGATGACTGATAGTGTGTTCTAGAAAATATTTATCATGTTAAATAACTTAGTCAATTTATTTAATCTAATTAAATTAGGTAAACATGTATTAAAATACATACGAAAGGATTAATATTTATTTTGTGGCAAATTAAAGCAGGTGGCCAAATAGGTGTTTGCTATGGCATGCTGGGAAATGATCTTCCATCTGCTCGTGAGGTGGTGGATCTTTACAAAGCCAACAACATTAAGCGAATGAGACTCTACGTACGATCCTAACCAAGCTGCTCTTGAAGCTTCAAAAACTCCGGCATCGATCTCATGCTCCACGTCCCAAACACCGACCTTCACCGTCGTGCCACCAACATCGACGACGCCCATCAATGTGTTCAAAACACCGTTTCCAAATTCTACTCCTCCGTCAACATCAAATACATCGCAGTCGACAACGAAGTCAACCCCGTCGACGGAGCCAACCGGCCGTACGCCCCGCACGTCCTTCCGGCGATCCAGAACGTATACCAGGCCATCGTGCAAGAGGCCTTCATGAGAAGATCAAGGTCTCAAGCGCCATTGACATGACCTTAATAGGGAATAACTCATACCCTCCATCTCAAGGAACCTTCCGCAATGACGTCGTATCGTACGTTGACCCTATCATAGGCTCCTTGGTGTTCGCAAAAGCGCCATTGTTTGCCAATATATACCCTTACTTCGCCTATACTAAGAGCAAGCCTGGTGACATACCTTTGAACTATGCTTTGTTCACTGAACCAAACGTGTTGGTTCAGGATGGTTCGAGAGGGTACCAGAATCTGTTTGATGCCATGTTGGACTCGTTGCATGCGGCTTTGGATAGTACGAGGATTGGGGATGTGAAGGTTGTCGTGTCAGAGAGTGGATGGCCGTCTGTCGGCGAGGAACATGCGACAGTGGAGAATGCTAACACTGACATGCAGAACTTGATTCCTCTTGTTGCCATCTGTACTCCTATGAGGACTGAACCTATTGAGACTTATCTTTTTGCCATGCTTGATGAGAATAAGAAGGTGGGACAAGAGACGGAGACATTTTGGACTCTTCTATCCCAATAAACAGAATAAGTACCCCTTTGGTTTTGGGGCATAAGATATACATAGTACTGCACTACTGCTCATCATGTATATATATAAAATTTAAGAGAAGTAATATATATTTAGGTAAGGTTTGAGTAATGATATAAGTACGATCTAGTCCTCTCTATGTGAGATTGAGATGTACCAGTTTGTCTTGCGTTATAATTTATGCATATACCCTTGTTTGGAGAGAGCAAGTAGCTTAAAGCTAGAAAAAAAAATAGTAGTAAAAAAAAGTAGGGTTAAGCTTTAAGTTTATTGGGCTTTTTAAAAAAAAGCTTTAAAAAGTCAGTTAAGGAAAAAGTTTCATGGGGTTGCTTTTTCTAAAAAGCTATTAGCTTTACTTCTATCATCATTAATCCAAACACAAATTATATTTATAACTTGATTTTTTTTCCTACCAAACTTCTAAAAAAGTCAAATAGAAATAAACCACTACTCCCATCACTAGTCCAAACAGGCCCACTTTAAATTGGCACCAACTAATGACCATGTGAGCTAGAGATTGTGAGAGGGAGTGTTGATTCCTACTTTCCTATTGTAGCAGCTTAAATATGTTTGAATGATTTGCTTCACGTACGTACATCCATTAATTGAAATTATCATGGATCCTAGCTAGGTGCATCAAGAATCTGACCAAAAAGGGCTAATAAAAGTTGGTTCAGATGATAATGAGTTGACTCATAGCCCGTGAGTTCAAATCATACTCCTAATCAGGGGCGGATTTAAGGGGACTAGGGGTGGCCCTTGCCCCCCTAAAATTTAGAAAAGGACTCAAAAGTTTAGGGAATCATATTTTAGCCTTATAAAAGTTTTCAATGTTTTTACTTTAGTCCCTAATAAAGGTGTCATACAGGGACTAAAATGAATACTTAAATTTTTATGAGGCTGAAATATGATTCCTGAAACTTTGGATCCTTATCTATTATTTTCGCCCCCCTTAATGTTATTTTCTGGCTCCGCCCTTGCTCCTAATGTAGGGATCTTATCTCTGAGTAATCTGTATAAAAGTTCATAATCTACTACCTCGAAGATGTTTGAATGATTTGCTTCTCATACATCCATTAATTGTAATTATCGTGGATCCTATGTGTTACTAGAATATGAGCTAAAAAAGTGTTAACCAAGGCTGGTCTAAATGATAATATGCTCATAAAATTATGAGTTGACTCAACTCATAAAATTTTGTGTTCAAATCACGCTGCTGAAATGATGATTTTATTGATAAATAATATGTATGTGTAAGTTTATAGGCGTTCTTGGGACGCAATCGACTATCTTGAATACTCACGTCAAACTAGATCACTGTGCCGGATATGGTTATGGATACACAACAAATACACAATTTATAGAAAGAGGGGTAGAGAGTACGTACACTCACACATATATAGAAGAAGAAAAGAGTTATATATTTACATATGGAGTAAGACAATTTCACATTTAACTAGGAGTTATATGTGCTTTAACTCATGGCGCAACAATAGCTCCTTTCATTTTTCTCCAGCAAAACACACAGGCACCTCAACTGTTATCACTATTGCAATTTAATCAAAGTGAACATATAGCAATCTCTTGCCCTATATTTGTGATATTTTTATTGGCATCTCAATATATAGACTTGGGTCTAATCCACTTAAGAGTGGATCAACCATAGTCATCAAGGAGGCAGGAATAGATCGGTAGACCTATTCCCCCACTCCTCTCGCGAAAAACAGCCGACCCTAGTTCTCTGTGAGTTGAACTCGTTTCGTCGCCTCTCTCTCACTGACAGTGTCATTCGCCTCCACATGCTGCCGGCGAGCATAATCCGAAACCACAGCCAAGATAGAGATGCAGATCGGAGAATCTGAAGCTAGTAGTGACAAGGGATCCAAAGATAATCTCCTTCACCTTCTCTTTCACCGGCCAACCTCGCTTTCACCGTAGGAAGCACCACTGGAGAGAGTTGGAGCTATAATTTTCAGATCGAAATAGAGACACACAGTGGCGATCTTTTATCACCATTGGCACCGGCCCTCCTTTGTTCTCTGTCTTCACCGTCACTCTGTCAAGTAGCTGTGGTCCTCTCTTGTCTTTGGAGCGAGCTTTTCCTCTCTCTCTCTCTCCAAAACTCTCTTGAGGCAATGAGAGCTTTCTTCCTTGTCTTTGTTCGAGCTATTGTACATGTTACGGTGTCTCCTTCCCCGATTGTCTCCGTCAGCGAAGGGGACGTCCGTTTTTTCTTACTTCTGTTGTATTGTTGGGTTTTAGTGGTTGTGTTTTTTGTTTCTCGGCCAATAAACATATCAACAAAATTTGATTATGAATCCTCTTAGGTGGATGCTAGTTTGAGCGTTAATAGATCCAATGCTTACCTGGTGGTTTGGATTTGCGTTTTTTGGGAAGGGTTTTTATTGATAGTCGTTGTTGCTATATGCTTTACGTCTCACAGGACTATTGTTAGAATTGTTCAATGGTGGTGAATCCAAGGTACTAATTTTAGCAATGTGCTTCATCAAGAGGCATTGTTTGGTAGTCGGTCAAAGTCACCAGATTTGTTTGAATGGAGGAGCAGAAGTGTTGCTAAGGATATTATTAGTCTTCTTTTTTTTTAGGTTGAGTTTTCTCTGTACTTTACTCCAAGACGGGGCAATTGTGTAGTTGATCTATTTATAGCTAATGCTTATAAGGGGATGTGCCTTATAGGGTGAGTTTTGCAACCAACACCTCTTTTAGTGTCACTTTTAACCTTAGATGTCCAGGAGGCCGATGGAGTCATTGATTCTACTTCTATTCTCACCTCTCTCCCGTAGATGGTGATTTGTTTTTCTAGCATTTGGATTGTTTTGTTTTATTTTCTTGGTTATATTAGTTTCCCGTTTGATGTATTTTCACTGAGTGTGCCTTTAAAATATTAATACAAGTACTTTTGAGAGAGGGAAAAACAAAAAATCAGCCACAGTCCAACAATACGTGTCCCTGTAAACATATTTTGCATATAAAAAGAGTATGACCAAAAGGCTCGGTTAAAACCGAACCACTTCCATAGATCAATGGGCCCATTGGACTACTCTAGTGGGAGCTTGGAAGTATGTGGATCAATATTGGACTACTATTGTCGTCGGAACAAGGAAGTGTTGGGTTTGTTTTTTTTGGAGCGAACTTGGGCCTAGTGGTTGGAAGTGGTGGGTTTGGCACTACGTGTGGCTGCTAACATATATGATGCAAGATATTTCATGAGTTTGAAGAATTAATCAGCATATTTAATTTCTTGACACTATCATCCCACTAGGCTTGTTCAATAAATAATGGTGGAAATTTTTTGCAAATTGCAACAATGTTTGACTCGGCCATATACATTGAATTCAATTAATGGTAAAATGACGAGGATCCCATATTCCCTCGAGACAGCAGTTGCCTGTAAGAATTTCATGGCTGCTTGTACTTGCAATGTGTGTGTGTGGATTTAGAAAAAAAAAGAGAGTAAAGTCATGCGTGTTGATAATGATAATGGTGTCCAATTATGAGTGGGTTTGGATTTATAAGAGAAGTTTCACGCTTTATAAAATTGAACTTAATAAAAAAAAACGTGTAATAAAATGGAAAAGTATCATATATAAACTTGAGTTTTGAATTTAGATGTGGTGTCCTTCCTTTGGGGATCCTTTTTTTTTTTTTTTTAAAAAAAAAAGTTCAAAGTGGGGATCATTTATTAGTGAACGTCGTAATAAATTTACAATTGCGAAAAGTGAAGCACACGCAAGCATATTATAATTTAGGTTGATTTTTGTGAAGAAGAGAGATTAATCGGAAAAGTTGGAAAAATGAAAGTGGGCTAATTTTTTCCTAGCCCTATCATTTATTAGAATCGTGGACTGACTTCCACCATAATGCACAGCAGTCCAATTGAGCTGCCCACGAAGTCTTTAGATATCATAGAACAAATTTCTTTTTTATTTCATACTATTTACTATGTTTTCCAAGACTCTCCAAGTACATATATATAGGAATATTTACTATTTAATATTTCTTACTCCCTCCGGTCCTAATTATATGAGCAAATTTTAGAGTTGGTTTTGATCATAATTATAAGAGCAAGTTTTAACTTTTGTCAATTTTTTCCTATAATACCCCTATTTATACTTTCTCAATATTTACAAATAATTATAATTTAAAAGGCGGGATAATGTAATTTACTCTTTCAAAAATAGTTTTCTGGACATAAGTCACACCTAAACCACAAAACCAGACATTAAATTACATTATCGTTGAAACAATAAATAAATAAACTTGATTGAATTTTTTTTCACTTATTAATCATCACCGTACAGACCAATGAGATCATCTTGATCGAAAAAAATTTCACTTCCGTCTTGATCGGAGCGTGGTTTAGGAAAATAAACCTGTATTTGTATTACTTAGTTCTATCTTTGAGAGATGCATTTGTATTAGATAAACTTGGGTAAGAGTATTTTAGGAAAATACACATAATTAACTAATTTAACTTCCTTCCTTAATCCCTCCAAATTCTGGTAAATAGTTCTTATAATTAGGACAGGAGGGAGTATAAAATATCATTAATAATGTAAATTTAAGATGATGGTTGACCACGAAAGTTGAAAAGTAAGCAGAAGGAAGCAAATTGAGATTATTCAACTAAGGGTGGTAATAAGCCAAGCCCATATCAGTGGCTTTATTTACCTTTGACATTTAGGTTTAGACTGCCGCCTATTTGTTAAAAAGGTCAGGTCAAGACCTATTTAAAGGTCTGAATGTGTAAATAGGCTAGACATTTTTTGTTAAGGCCGGGCCTATTTATACATTTAATAAATATAATTATATTTATATCATATAAATAACACAATATTTTAATTTTTTTCAATTCTTATATTCTAATTTCAAATATGATTAGTTAATTATAGTGCTACCCCTATTCTTATATTAGTTAATTATGGCCTACAATATGAGGTTTTTTTTTTTGATATAAAAATGGAGGCAAGTGTGCAACCACTCCGGGTTCTGTAGTGGCAAGGACGACCCTCCCAACAGTGGTAGCTCCATACAAGGCGGATTACGAGTGGTTTTACCGCAACTCGAACCCTAGACCTCTTAAGGAATCTAGCGCCACATTCCGTTGGACCAACCACATGTTGGTATATGAGGCCTTTTTAAATGCCTATATTGTAAGTAGGCCGTTAAAAAGGCTTCAGGCTTGACCAGACCTTATGAAGGCTCAAGTCTAAGCCTAAAAGAAAGTCTGCATTCAAGCTCAGGCTTAGGCCTAGGCTCATGCCTTTTACCCCTATTACAGGCTCAGGCCTATTTAACCAAAATCTGGCATGACCTATTTTCATCCCTAGATCCAACCTAGCCCGATGGAGGGAGGGAGGGACCATGAGCTTCCTATTAATCATCAGATTATGATCTAATGATGTTGAGAAGGGAATTATAAATATATTTTTTTAAAAAAAATAAACAAAAGATGTATTTAATTAGTCTGAATTGGGAGAACTCATGGGATCCAAATCCCAACTACAAACACTTTTTAAAAATAAAAAATAAAAATATAGCTATCTTGAATGACTATGACTGATAGTAGTTGACAATATAAGTGACAAGTATATTGAATTTTAATTAAGCTATGAGCCTACAACGGCGATTTACTCGCAAATAGATGGATGCGAAGTGCATTAAATTAATTTTTTTCGAATAATGTAAAATTTAAATACACACAGAGAATGTAATTAAAGTGGGGGCAAGCCATATGCTTTGACAGCTATAAATATAGAGTGATGTTTAGAGATGAGACAAAACTCAATCTAGGACAAGTGATTGAGTAGTAATAATATCTTTAGAGACATAATGACTCGTTTCTTCGCAACTGGAGAGGGTTCTTTAATGGCTTCTCTACTCCTCCTTTTCACACTCTTCACCTCAAATCTTCTCATCACAGGTGAGCCATCTCACAATTTATTCTTATGACTACTTGTTAATTAATCAGAAGAATATAAATATCACTCCCGAGATTTTGTTACTCTTGAGTTTGACAAACTAATACTCTCGATAACATTAGAAAAAGAAACTTTAATTTGTATCTACTTTGCTTGGTTAATAATTATGTTGTTACAGTACTTTAAAATCAAAATGTTTTTTCCCACACCAAAAAGGTGGTTCATAGTTTAAATTGCATGTCGACACGACGAAATCATCAACTTTCTTTAAATCATTATGATTCCCCATATTGATTATAACTCCATGGCAAGCAGATGCTCAGATCGGTGTTTGCTATGGCATGTTTGGAAACAATCTGCCATCCAAAAGAGAAGTGGTAGATCTTTACAGAGCCAACAACATCCGGCGAATGAGACTCTACGATCCCAACCAAGAAGCTCTCGATGCCCTCAGAAACTCCGGCATCGAGCTCATGCTCGGCATCCCCAACGACAACCTCCAAAACCTAGCCGCCAGCCGCGCCAACGCCGACCAATGGGCTCAACGCTTCGTTTTCAACTACTACCCCTCCGTCAACATCAAATACATCGCCGTCGGCAACGAAGTCAACCCCGTCGGAGGCTCCTCATGGGCCGCCCGGTACGTCCTTCCGGCCATCCAGAACGTGTACCAAGCCATAAGAGCCAGAGGCCTTCACGACCGAATCAAAGTCTCCACCGCCATAGACACAACCCTCATAGGGACGTCGTACCCTCCGTCCAAGGGTAGCTTCCGAAACGACGTCAGATCATACTTGGACCCTATCATCGGCTACTTGGTCTACGCTAATGCCCCATTGTTAGCTAATGTGTACCCTTACTTCGCCTATAAGGGGAACCCTCGTGACATATCTCTGTCTTATGCTCTGTTTAACTCTCCGAACGTGGTGGTACAGGATGGTTCTAGAGGCTACCAGAATCTGTTTGATGCCATGTTGGATTCGATTCATGCGGCTTTGGATAGTACAGGGATTGGGTATGTGAAGGTGGTGGTGTCGGAGAGTGGGTGGCCTTCTGCCGGGGAATTTGGGGCTACCTACGATAATGCCAAGACGTACCTGGATAATCTAATTCATCATGTAAACAGGGGAACTCCGATGAGGTCTGGTCCTATAGAGACGTATGTTTTTGCCATGTTTGATGAGAACCAGAAGAATCCAGAACTGGAGAGACATTTTGGGCTGTTTTCTCCCAATAAGCAGAAGAAGTACCCCTTTGGCTTTGGGGCATAAAACAACTGTGCTCTCTATATATATATATAAATGTAACGTATATTTTCCTGTTAAGAATGATAATGAATAAGGTTTTGAGTACAGATATATGACAAGTACTCCTACCTGTATAATTTCGTATACGAAGATAAATGAAGTGTCTGCTGTCTGAATTTCGGTAACAAGTACTACCAACCTCCATTTTTAGAATAAGATTAACTTTGTGCTTCGTTTTCTTCATTAATGGATCTTATATTAAGGATTGGAGGGGGAGTATATGAATTTACGCATCATTATTCCTCTTTTACACGTACAACAATGGCACCATCATTGATCGCATGAGCTGGAGACAGAGAGATCAGCATTCATATTTCTGAAAATTCTATGTTCCAGATGATACGGTGTTTTGCATCCCTCGACGACTAATTTTAAACTTTTCTTTTAATGCAATTCCCATTTTAAGTTTATCATATATTTATTCATCCAATTATACATGAATGATTAATAACTATAATTGTCCCTGCGAAGTTATTACATTAAAGGAAAGGCTAATTAAAACTATAAATAATCACTTTTGGATTTTGGCTTTCTCTTCTTATTTTCCAAGAAGCCCAAAAGGATAATTAAAAGCTAATAAAACGGTTAATGAGTGGCTAGTTTTGCTTTAAATTTATAATTCATGATACAGTCCAATATTTTCGTAGGTCGAACAACCATCTTGAGTTTTGGACATTTATTCGTTCAGACTTTTCCGAAGTATGCTTTATTTCGATGGTAAAATATCAAGATTGAATCTAGCAGCCCCCCCCCCCCCCCCCCCAAAAAAAATAAAAATAAAAATAAATATATATATATATATATATATAGACACACACATAAAAGGTCTTCGTTGTAATTAGTCTTCAGAAAAATTTATTATCTTCATTTAATTTGATTCTTTATTTTACAATAACTGAGGTTCAATATAATGCTTTCAACTGAATAAAATTTTGAGTGGTTTCATTTAATTTATTTCACCCAACATGCTAGACTTAATATAATTTTTTGCTTAAACCTATCCTAATCCTCCCCAATAAGGGTGTGGGTGTGATCCCCCAAACACAATTAAATGAGCTACAAGAGACGGTGCCATATGAGCTACGCCTCTGGAAACTACTGTAAGATTTTAAAATGTCAATTTAACGATATTTAGGTTTTCAATAATTTTTTTAAAAAAAGATAAATTGTAAATATCAGTTCAAATTTTCTTAAACTTTAGAGCTTAGAGTCTCAAGGACAAATAAAATATTTAATTTTTATATGTTACTTTCAGTTTGAAATTGAGATTTCATTTATAGTTGTTTGGATTGATATTTGTGAACCATTTTTCAGTGAAATTTTTGTTGGAGACCTAAGTAGAATCAAATTGATATTTTGAGATCTAATTTTCATTCTCTCTGAATTAATTTAATGTTTTTATGATTTAATTGGTTATTAAATTTAGGCAAAAAATTATCATTCA
This sequence comes from Acacia melanoxylon, assembly GCA_019022615.1. Taxonomy (NCBI): domain Eukaryota; kingdom Viridiplantae; phylum Streptophyta; class Magnoliopsida; order Fabales; family Fabaceae; genus Acacia; species Acacia melanoxylon. The sequence goes on from JAFJYJ010000011.1 coordinate 8,574,263, forward strand.
ATTTTTTTGTCAAAAAAATCATTAAATTAGTTAATACTATATTCGATTCTTATTGGTTACTAAAATTGGTACAGGTCCTATAATACTCTTAAATTTAAAAATATCATATAAAAATAAAAACGAATTTTTTTTCGTATGTTTCCTGACTATTTGTATCGATTATTGATGAATTTTTGAAGAAACAAATTTTTTTTGTTGGATTGCTCCAGATTGAATCAAGATTCAGTTCATTGTTTGACTGATTGAGCAATTCGATCAGGGAAAATTTTAGTTAGTCCTTAATAGCAAATTAATTTCAGTTAACCTCTAAAACTTTTGAAACTTCACTGCACCCCATGATCAAAATGAAATTAATTTTTTAGGTGGAAAAACAATAATGCCCTTACTTTATTTGTCTTGTAAATACCCATATTTGTCTTGTCAATTTTCATATTACATGACTAAAATATTTTTAATTCCCTAAGTTTTTTTAAATCTCTTTATTTATCTTGTAAATGTTCATATTTATTTTATAAATTTTTATATTTATCTTGTAAATGACCAAAATTTTTTAACTCCTTAAATTCTTTTGAATCCATTTATTTGTTTTATAAATATTTTTATTTATCTTGTAAATGCCTCATATTTATCTAGTAATTTTTCATAATTTTTCTTGTAAATGGTCAATTTTTTGTTTTTTTTAATTCCTTGGGTTCTTTTGAATCATTTTTTTTGTCTTGTAAATCTTTTTATTGGTCTTGTAAGTCTTTATTTGTTTTATAAATGCTATTCTGAAAAAAATAAAAGAAGGGCATCATTGTTTTTTCACCCACAAAATTTAATTTAATTTTGACTATGACTTACAGTGAAGTTTCAGAAAGTTTTAGGGATTGACTAAAATTAATTTGCTACTTAAGAGACTGACTGAAATTTTCCCATCATATTAACCCATGTAATTTTTTATACATAACATTGATTCAACCAAATATATTGAATTGGATTTGATGATATGATTGAATGACGAGGATCCCGTTGCAGAAATAATGCATGTTTGGAATTAGAATGTAGTCTTCAACTGAAGAAATTGTAGAAAGTTAACGCATTGTGGGGGGTTTGATTTACTTAGGAAACATCAATCATCGTCATAATAATTGCGCAAAGTCATGATCAATCCCTTGTAGATGCGGTTTAGCAATACCCTCCATTGTGTGCTGCAAGGAGGTTTGTCAATTTCTCATTACTAATACCATTCCAAGATTAAAGAGCTCTGGGAAGAATATTCAGCTCTTGTAGGAGCACCGACGTCGACTTGTAATTGCTATAAATGCGGTGCATCTAAGGCACAATCTAATCTTATGGCAACAAAAATTGTTGCAATTTTTGATGGGGCTCGATGATACTTATAGGTTGTGAGGATCCAAATTCTCTTAATGAGTTCATTACCATCGGTCAACCAGGCCTTTGCCATGATTGCAGAGGATGAGGCACACAGTGCCATATGAATGTTTGATGGAACTTCTGAAGAAGGATGCTAATGAGAATGCCCATGCTCTAACAGGTACAGGTTTGATTGATTCTCACCCTTTAAAGGAAGCACACACCACATGGGTAATAGATTTTGGGGCCACCACACATTTAGTTAGTAATTTATCACTTTAAATAATTATGCAGTTTATACCAGACTAGTTAAAATGATTAAAATACCTAATGGGGAGCGGGTTCACGTACGTTACTCACGTAGGTAACATTAAATTCCCAAATGACCTACTGCTGTCTAATGTTTTGTTTGCCCCGCAATTAAAATTTAACCTTATATCAGTATCTAGACTTACTTCTGAGCAGAGTTGTGTGATTGGTTTCTTTCCTACTATCTGCATCATTCAGGACCTTCAGGATGGCAAATTGAAGGCGACTGGTAATGTCGTTGTCGGTCTTTATGTTCTGAGAATATCTGATAGTGAACATGTGAATGTGGCTGATAGTATTGATAAGAATAGTAGCAAATTAGTTGAGTGTCTCGCTCTGTTACATGATAGACTGGGTCATGCTCCCTTATTATCTATGTTGAAACATTTGGCCGTTGTACATGACAATAATATATCTTTGAATAAAGCTTGCGATGTATGTTTCCAATCCAAACAAATCAAATTACCTTTTTCGTCCATCTGTAATCAAAAGCATGTTTCGAGTTACTACATATGGATGTGTGGGGACCATATAAAACCCCCACACATTATATTCAGGACATCAATTTTTTCTTACCTTCATTGGGGATAACTTCTCTAGGGCTACGTGGATTTTTTGATGCATGCGCCATAAATCTGAAACTTGCTTGTATATTAGAGATTTTTATGCATATGTTGAAACACAATTTGCTAGGAAGGTTAACATGTGAGAAGTGATAATGGGTTCCTGTCATGAAGATAGAAATTATCCTATAAATAACTGTACATTGAATGGATTGCGTGGTCCTTGAACTATTTTGGTTCTTTATTGACATTAATGATTTTTGATTCCTGCCTGTGGTCTTGGAGGCCTTCAAATAATCAATGGGTTGAAGATCTACGGGCCTCAACCCAAATAAAGGGTGGCCCAGTTAAATGTTAACAATTGTGTTAAAGCCTTAACATATATTTATTCTAGTTTTGAAATATATGAAAATCATCATACACTACTACAAAAGGGATATTATTTCCGAGCATCCTTATTTAAAAAAGGAAAATAAAAAGTGAACGAGATGACATTTTCATAATTATTTGCTTGAATGTTGAGCCTTAGGCGTCTTAAATCATATTTTAGGACGCATAAAATTAATTATTTGGCGCTAGGGGAATTTTCACAGACAAAAACTAAGGATTTTTGGCGTCCTAAATACAATTTTGGACACCAAAAGTAATAGTTTTGGCATCCTAAAATGAATTTGGGACGCCCAAAATTTCCAATAAGCTATTCGATCATTCCACGCAAATATGTCTTCTTAGTTCTCAGCGTTCGTAATTCTCTCTCTCGCACATATATCACGCACATATTCTCCACTCCGCTCCTCCCCTCCTTCGCTCGGCCGCTTTGCCCTGCCGCTCTGCTCCTCAAAGCTGCGAAAGATGGAGGCGAATCTGCCATCTTCTCTGCTTCGCTCTTCCCCTCAGCTCCAACGTATGCGTGCTCCAACGGTGACCCACCAGCAACGGCCGCGACCACGTGCTCCATCCCTTACGGTGCTCCCTCATGTGTGCCGACGGCAAAACGCAGCGGGAGGACGGCAAAATGCAACGGGGTTGCAGATCGACAGATCTGGGTTGCCTTGTCCGTGTATGCCATCGACTGATCTGGGTTCCAAGTCTCGCGGCTCTGATTCTCGCAGCTCCTTCAGGTAAACCAACACTCGCGGCTCCGATTCTCGTGGCTCTTCCCTCACCAGTGTTTTTGGATCTAGATTTTTTTTCCTTTTCTTTTGATTGTTAGATCTAGAATTTTGGATCTGTTAGCCTGATTGTTAGCTCTGAAATTTTTGGATCTGTATTATGTATTATCTGTATCAGCTAATCCTAGATTAATTTTTGGATTTATATATGCATCTACTGGCTCTAGAAGTTTTGGATCTGTGTTATGTCATTTTGTGTATGTTATTTAGCTCTATAGTGAGTTCTGGTTCTTCCTCCCTCCATCTTCACACGAGCTTTTGGAATTTTTGGATCTGTGTTGTGTTAATGTTATTGCCTGTTGGGGTCTTTTTTTTTAAAAAAAAAAAAATTATAAAAGAAAGACTTATGGCATCCCAAAACCATATTTGGGATGCTTTACCGGTTGTTTATGGCCTCCCAAAATTAAGTTTGGGACGCCTTCATTAACTACCGCTTTCAAGTGTTCTTATTTTTTTTTGGTGACGTCGTAACTCCGACGTCCTCTTGAAAGATGTTTCTCCTTAAAGGGACGTAAAATAGGCCAAAAAACAGACATTAAAACGCATATTCTGAAAAATTGTTTTTTTAATTATTGTACTTAGATTAGAGCTGTCAAAATGGGCCACCCCGGCCCGTTAGGCCCTAGCCCGCACGGGCTAGGGCTAAAAAGCCCACAGGGCCAAAAAGCCCGCATGTTAAATAGCCCGCACGGGCCCAAAAATTATATAACCCTAAGGGTTAGGGCTAGCCCGCGGCCAAAAAAATATTTTTAAATATTAAATACATTTTTATATTTTTTATTAATTAGTAATAATAATTTCATACTCGAGGTCCGACGTATCTATGCGTAACCAATGTAATGTTGTCACTTGAATATATTATTTTAATGTGTATTTATTTACATTAAAAAAATTATAATTATCTTTGTCCGTAAAATTAAAGCTTTCTTTTTATTGAGGAAACCGAATCATGTGTAGAATTTCGTTGGTTCAATGAATATTTTATTTAAGGTTCATGCAAGTACTTTTTTTTTCCCTTTCAATCCCCAATATGAGATTTTTCAGACATCAATTATATGATTTTATAGGACAAATGTAAAAGGCCAAAGGTCGTTTGGTTGTTAACACTTAATTATTTAATTGATTTAGCATGCCTAACTGTTTTTGTCGATAGTAAAGGACAAAGAATATATTTATATTTGAATGCTAATCCAATGTATATGTTTCTTAATTGATTCTGACTTGAAGTTATTGCACTTGTTTAGTGGATTCCACCATGTATGAAATGGCTTCATACGTTGAAAAGAACTAAAAAAAAAAGAAAACACAATATATTATTTTTCCCATATTATATAATTCCTTTCAGGCGGCAATATTTGGAAACGTTTTTGTTTAAACATAAATATTCTTGTCTTTATTTTATAAGTTGTCGTTAGGGTGAGTTACAAACCAAGAGGAAGGAAAGAAATCAAGAAGGAATATATAAGACGTTAGATTATGGAGACACATGGACATGGAGAAAACAGTAGATCAGCTGAGGAGGTGTAAGTTTAGGTTTCTTAAGTTTTTTTTTTTTTTCGGCCGCCGATAGTGGTGGTGGTGGTGGTGGCCGGCCAGCGGAGGTGGTGGTGGTGGTGGCCAGCCAGCGGCGGTGGTGGTGGGCCGGGGTGGGATTTTTTAATTTATTTAAAAGTAAGGGTAGAAAGATAATTTCATGCGACAAGATTACTCAACACATGCACAAATATAAAATAATAGGGTGGCCCGCGGCCAACCTATCATAACCCCATCATATGGGGGCTAAATAGGGTTAGGGCCAAAAACTAACCCCATTATTGGGGCTAGAAATAAGGGGGTTAGAAATGGAAATTTTAAATGGGCCCGCAGGTCCGCCCCATTTGACGATGCTCTAACTTAGATCAATAGAATGCATTTTATTTCTGATAAAAATATAATTTATTTTATTTCACTTTATTTACACAATTAAAAATAAATCAATATACGACTGACAATGAGTCTGTCCTCGCTAGTCTTAATGTTGAATTGTCAAATATTGAGACTTTTTCTTTAAAATCTCATAAAATTGAAAATAAAGCTCCAATTCTTGTCAATTGGTATTCCCTTTGTAAACTCCTGCAAGTAAGTATGCTCAATCTCTTTATTTTTCCTTTCAATTTATTTTAATGTTTTATTTTTATCCATTAACAGTCATGTCAAGAGATAGCAAAAATTGAAAAATTTATCATTTTTTTATTTTCGGCCTCCTCGTCATTAAAATTGCTGGCCACGCTGTTATATATATATATATAGATATACACCCCAAAACGCGATCGAGAGTGCAAATAATCCATCATTTGAGGAGTGTTCTACGGTCATCAGAAGTTAGAAATTTATGGCTTCGTGGGGATCACTTATTAGGAAACGTCATTACAAGTTACTTCGATCTTTAGGATGTAGGATAAGATTGATTGTTTGGGTGCGTTGGAAGATTCATACTGTTTTAAAGCGTATGACAAAAAGACTTTTGATTCCTATTTTTCCAGGCTCTTCAACTAAAGAGTAAAGTACATATTGTTCATTTCACCAAAAAAAAAAAGTACATATTGTTCAAAAAAGAAGAAGAGTAAAGTACATTAACATCTCTCACATTTTGTCTTAATTTTACGTACATTCCCACTATTTTAAAAACACACACTTAAATTCAAATCCTTATCTCTGTTAAGGATTTTTATTTTTAATTAAAATTTATATTAAAATAAAAATAAATTTTATTTACTAATTTATCCTTCATCATTACTAATTCCCCAATTTTGACTAAAATTATTTAAGTAATTTAAGATTTTTATTTTTATTTTTCTTAATTTATTTTTTACTTTTGTAAATAGTGATATGTTATTTTTTTTTCATATTGAGATAAAGACTTAATTAATTTAATTAGTGCAGACATAGAGAACTTAATTAAAAATATGATTAGTTCTTTAAATAGATATAAACGTGTTTATAAATGTTTGCGCAAAAAAGTATTTAAAAATTAATATGTTATATAATAATCAGATTTACATTATTAATAACATATCATGTTTTTTTCTGTACAAAAAAGAAAGAAATATGTTTTAGTTATTTAAAAGAATACTAGATAAATAAATTTTAAATTTTATAACTTATGATATAATAAAATTAATAAATTTTATAACTTACTGAAAATTTTGAAAAGTATTAGAATTTTTTTTGCTGTTGTTTGTATTAAGCATTTATTTATATGAAAATAAAATATTTATTCATTTATTGAAAGAGGGGTATTTTGATCAAAGCAAAAATTTAATGGTCAACTAGCAATTGTATAGATGAAAATAAAATTTCAAATATGTAAAGGGTGTTTCTATAACATGTCTTTTAATTTCAAAATAGGTCTATATATGTTTTCAAAATAGATGAGAAGTTTGTGTAATTTAAGTAAAATAGAGGAATAGTCAATGTATTTTACCCTTAATTTAATAAAAGAGAATACTTGTGTATTTAAAAAATACTTATGCACCTAACCTTGTATACTTAATATACTTTGATTCAGCCAAATTAAAATAAGTTAATTTAAAATAGGCTAAAGTATACATTTGGTCCTTTATGTTTTTTCAGTATCATTTTAGTCCCTTAAGTTTGTAAAGTGACGTTTGGTCCCTTAATGCTAACACCGCTAAAGTCGATTTAACGGAAAATATCGACTTAACAATTTTAAGCGATGACTATGCAATTAAATGCAGACTAAACATGCTTATATGTTAGTATTTTAATAAATTAATATTTTAAATCCTATTAATTGAAAAATATTTAATTTTCTTTGACAAAAAATATATATTTAATCTTCACAAATTGTGAAAAACCACAAAAGATTTTTTTTTTTCAATTAATAGGATTTAAAATATTAATTTATTAAAATACTAACATATAAGCACGCTTGGTCAGCATTTAATTGCACAATCATCGCTTAAAATTGTTGAGTCGTAAGATTTTCATTAAGTCGATAACGGTGTTAACATTAAGGGACCAAATGTACACTTTACAAACTTAAGGGACTAAAATGATACCAGAGGCAAATATAAAGGACCAAATGTATACTTTAGCCTTTAAAAAATATTAAAAATAAGAATTGTTATATAATAAATAATGTATGAGGAATATAATCCAAAAAAAGAATGTATAGGGAATTCCCATGTTTTGGTTTCATTGGGCAAAAGCAAATTAAGTATATAAGGTTAATTAAGTACCTAAGTAATTTTCTTAAAAAATAAAGAAAAACTTTGCTTTGCTTTATTGGAACTATTTTTCAAAAAAAAAATGATAAGATAATATTATGAAAATATTTATAAAATTTTCCTTCAATTAGAGAAAGTTCTTATAATAAAAATTGGCGAGTTAAATAATTTTGGTAAGCTTTCTAGCTTTAAATGTATTTTCATAATTTTTTCTATTAATAACGAAATCTTCACATCAATAACAATTTTATCACTCCGGTAAAAAAATAACAACGATTTCGTAAAATATGTAAACTGATCATTTTTCTAGAGTAACCTTGTTAGCAAATCCGACAATTTTTTATTTCTTCCCGTGAAGGTTCGCCGCTGCCGCCTGCATTTATAAGGCTCTAAGCTAACTATTTACTCCTGTGTTTAAATATTAAACCTAATTGATATTTTTAATAAATTAATAAAGCTAATTAAATTATCATAAAAAAAATTATATTTATAGTTTTTCTCCAAGCTAATTTGTTTAACTTATAAACAGAAATATAATCTAATGACACATAATTTATGATATGATTAAGTAACTTATTTAACTTTCTTAATATCTTAATAAAAGGTCAACTAGATATTATATTTAGTAAAGGGAGTATAGAAATAGTTAATCTTATGCATATATAATAAATCAAAATATTAATGCATAATCACCTTTGGCAAAAAAAAAAAAAAAAAACCCAATTGACGCAATTTATTTTATAACAATTGGCACTATTTATTTTTAAACCATAAACTTATTGTGGCTATTCTCTAATCTTGTATTTTTTTTTTAAATTTTAAATATTTATTTTTTACACATTTTAATATAGTCAAATATCATTAAATTTTACTTTAATATAATCTAAGTTATTTATTTTTTTCTTTTCTAATTTGTCCGTAAAATATTACAAGACAACTATTGATTTAATTTGAAGTGGCTTATTAGAGTACTAATTAACAAATTAAACTCATGATGCAATATATTAATTGAACTCAAGATTAAAAAAAGGCAAAAAAATAAAAATAAAAGAAATGAAAATATATAAACAAACAAGTTGCCTGGTAGGGGATGGAGGAATGAAAAGAGATCCGAATATTTAAGGTATCCAGGAAGCATGCGTATACTCCAACTGAGGCAATTCATTGTACCAAAATAGATCGTGACTGTTATAATAATTAATGGGCACATTGTATTTTCATATATCATAATGTCATTTTATATATATGAGAGCCCCACTAGAAATTATCAAAAGCATTGGCAGCCCTACCCTACAAGTCATTTCAATAATTCATAGGACTTCAAGTGGTTGGTCAGTCTTACCAATCACATTTGAGAGTTCTTCGATCGAGTCCCTTTCATGGTTTTGGATAGACTTCCATTAATTTGTTTGTCAATTTGTTAATAAATTTTATGTATATGAAAGACTCACAGCTAATAATAATCAATTCCTCATGAGGTCATAAATAAATTAAAGATCCATTATAATTCAAACTGTGCAATTTTATATATTAAAAAAATTGACTGAGACTCATTCTAGATCATAGTTGCCGACAATTCATAGTTTATAATTAAACACGTATATATAGGCCAAAACAATTGTGCAGCCTAATATGTAAACCATAATTAATATGAATACTCGATCAACATTTGAGAGGAACTAACTATAATATTTCTATAAGATATCCAAATCATGACAGTTATTTGAAGAATAAATAATATGTGTATACAAATTATAAATATTAATTAGATGTGGATGGATAAATAAGATAGCTTGCAGATCTATCATACTTTGATTTACAAGTTAAAATAGTGACTAACTTTTTATGCATATGGGAGAGTCGTCGCCATGACGTGGCAGCATATCAAGTTGACGAAATTGCTGAAAAGCTTGAATTTAAGTGGCAAGTAATTAAGGGCAAAACTTGAAATGGACATCGACTAATCTGAGGTTCCCAATTTTTCGAGTCATTTTTTTATTCTTCTATATATATTGATTTTATTATTATGGGTGCCCCCATTAACCAGACATCTACATCTACATAAATATAAGGGAAAAAGATAAAAAAAAAAAAGAACTTTAAAATTGTAAAATCTTAAATTAGGTATGTTATTAAGAGTTGATAAGGGAATAATGAAACTTGATAAGCAATTCACAACTCATTTTTTTAAATATCTAATTTGATATTTTGCAAATTTTCAAAGTTTTTTCTGTAAATTTCCCTAAATATAATACTTATTTTTCAACAACCATTTTTCATGAAAGTTCGTTTTCATTGACATCAACGCCTAGCTAAAATAAATCACGTCAGTGACTTTTTGAAAGATCATTCAATGTTTTTTTAAAAAGAAACAACAGTAAGTATTTTTTGTTGGTTTTTAATATTTGATTTTATGCCAGACTTCAAAAATTAACCGTAAAAAGATAGAACTGAATAAAGGCAAATATGGTATGGTCAAGAGGTTCAAGAGATTATTTTTGTTTTAGATTTTATATATATTAAATTTTTTCTAAAAAAAGTAAAAGTAAAAATATTTAATCTAAATCATCCAAATTAAATCTTAACGGTTTGTAGAGGTGAGCTCTTGGTGCCCACCATTACAATAAGCATAGAAACTGTTTCTGATAAAAATTGTTAGGGGATCAAAACTAATCCCGATACTTCAAAAAATATGGGCCGCCATGATGTTCAATATATTCATTAGATTAACGCTTACAATTTCCCAGCAGCAAAGACTGAGTAGTTTTATCAAATTGGGAATTGTTTCCTCCACACACACTCCTCCCTCCCCTATGATTATCAAAAAAAATTTCCCAGCAGAAGAGTTGAGTTTTTATCAAATTTCAATTTCATACACACACTCCTCAAATCCTATTTATAAGGCTTCTCATCATAAAAGTTTTAAGTTTTGAGGTGAATATTCAATTTAATCATTCACTTTTACTGTGTTGGCTTTATTTTCATTTAGTATTATATAAATTAAGTAGGGATAGAGTTGGAAAGTTCAATTTTATGGTAGAACTAATGAAATTTAAGGTTTTCCTTTATCTCTGTGAAAAATGTTGAAAGTGTCCTATAAATATAGGACCATTAATATATATATATATACACACACCCCAATTTATGGATGTTCCTTAATCTTATTATTTTGAAGTTGAACAAAGGACCTCAAAACTTTAGGGGTAGAAAGTGAAAAAAAAAAAAAAAAATCTAAAAAATGAGCCGTTGATTTTGAGCTGATAAGTCTTAATTTTGAGAATTGACATAAATAATTTGATGAGATTATACGTATGATTTGCATTCTTTTGTGTCATCATCTACTTACTCTGATCTAATTAAATTGAAATATTTATTATTATTTTTTTAAGACATTATATATGGCTACGTCAATAGGGAAATATAGTAGCAGGATTAATAATGGAAGGGGTGGAAAATATGACATGATATCTACACCACATATATACGACTCGCCGATCGAAATCAAACAAGCAAAGGAAAGGACACAAGATAAGACACTTTAAAATTAATGGATGACGAAGGCGAGACGTGACTTGGTTGAATTCTATTGCAAATTAATGAGAAAATAGCCTCTCGCGTCATTAATATTAATAAATAATAAGCTCCTATACCTTCTCTCTCTAGATATAAGAAGAGCTCCTCCATCATCAAGAGACAGTGTTCATACTTATATCTTTACACATAATTATGGCTTCAGTCTCCGCAACCAGAAAGAGGGCCTTCTTGCCTTCTCTATTTCTCCTATTGGCACTCTTCACCGCAAATCTTCGCATCTCAGGTGATATATATCCATCTCCTTATTTTACTAACTCAGTCATGAATAGTGTATATATATATATTGAGCCATATAAGCTTCGTATTTGTTAGTATGTAATAACTAATAATTGTGATCCTTTGCCTAGAGGAGACACATACTACGAGTACCCATAGGAAAAAACAGTAAATTAGTGATAAAATTCAATCGCTAATTAACTAGTGACAGTCTATTTGACGATAAAACCATTAAATTGTCACTAAATTCTAGGATTTTTCTTATAAAAGAGAATTTTTATGCTTGTTTCACACATATTTTTGCTTCTTCATTCGTGGCGTATATATATAGTCAAGTCGTGAAATTGCATTGTTTTCAAGGTAGAAATACTCACAGCTCCCTTTCTGGGCGATCAGCATTAGGACAGTAGATTTTATTTTGGGAAAATACCATTTACCTCTAGTGAAAGTAATTTTATTTCAGTTAATCTCAAAATATTTTGAAATTCCACTCATTGCTTTATTTTTTGAATTCTCTTATTCATCTTATAAATGCTTATATTTATCTTGTAAATGAACAATTTTTTTTAACTCCAGCTAGATTTTTTTAAAATAACCTTTATTATTTGTGGTGTGAATTCTTTTATTAATTTTGTGAATGACCAAAATGTTCTAGTTAACTCCTTAGTTTTCTTTAATTTGAATTCCTTTATTTGTCTTATAATCGCTTTTATTTGTTTTATAAAATGTTCATATTTATCTTATAGATATTCTCATAAAAAAAAAGTATGAACATTATTATCTTTTCACGAATAGAAAAAAAATTTGCTTCCGTTAGATTTTCCCTGTTATTTTTGTTTGAAGTAGAAATTAACCTTCTTGAATTAAAACCAAAACATGCTTTACTGATTATACTTACACATACTGATTACTTCTACCAAAAACAAACTTTTGTGGGCATTAATGCAGATGCTCAGATCGGAGTTTGCTATGGCATGTTGGGAGACAATCTGCCGTCCAAACAAGAAGTGGTGGATCTTTACAGAGCCAACAACATCCAGAGAATGAGACTCTACGATCCCAACCAAGAAGCTCTCGATGCCCTCCGAAACTCCGGCATCGAGCTCATCCTCGGCATCCCCAACGACAACCTCCAAAACCTAGCCGCCAGTCGCGACAACTCCGATCAGTGGGCTCAAACCTTCGTTTTCAATTACTACCCATCCGTCAACATCAAATACATCGCCGTCGGCAACGAAGTCAGCCCCGTCGGTGGCTCCTCTGGGGTTGCCCAGTACGTCCTTCCGGCCATCCAGAATGTGTACCAATCCATAAGAGCAAGAGGCCTTCAAGACCAAATCAAGGTCTCAACCGCCATTGACATGACCCTCATAGGAAACTCATACCCTCCATCTCAGGGTAGCTTCCGAGATGACGTCAGATCATACTTGGACCCTATCATCGGCTACTTGCTCTACGCTAACGCCCCATTGTTGGCTAATGTTTACCCATACTTCGCCTATTCCGGCGACCCTACCGACATATCTCTGCCTTATGCTCTGTTCACTTCTCCAAACGTGGTGGTCTGGGATGGTTCTAGAGGGTACCAGAATCTATTCGATGCTATGTTGGATTCGATTCATGCCGCTTTGGATAGTACGAGGATTGGGTATGTGAGGGTGGTCGTGTCGGAGAGCGGGTGGCCTTCCGATGGGGCGTTTGGGGCTACGTACGATAATGCCGAGACTTACCTGGATAATCTGATTCGTCATGTTAACAGCGGGACTCCGATGAGGCCTGGTCCTATAGAGACTTATGTTTTTTCCATGTTCGATGAGAACCAGAAGAATCCAGAACTGGAGAAACATTTTGGGCTGTTTTATCCAAACAAGCAGAAAAAGTATCCGTTTGGGTTTGGAGGACACAGGAACTGGGAGATTGGTGTTGATGATGTTGAGTTTAATATCACAATTCCTCTCAAGAGTGATATTTAAGGATTGTAGTCTTCATGAATTAGTGGAATCTTCTTATGAATATATTAATTTCTGATGATTAGAGCTTTGATGGTCGGCCGACGGTAGCTGCTTCTATCTTGTGGCTGTCATCTGGTGGCTGTCGATGACCAGTTGTAGGAGTTCCCGCGACAATCAAACATTTTTCTACAAGGACATTATTATCTATTACCCACAAAACTTTTCTTCATTTTGCTCCTTTGTTTTATAGTGAAATTTCAGATTTGTTTTATAGTGAAATTTCAGAATATTTTAATCATTGATTGAAATAAATTTAGTTATGTGGTTCTTTAATGAAATTCCTCAGATTATTTATAACCCTAATCGCGATCACGCATACAGATCCACCATACGAGTAGTGTTCTACGATCATCAGATGTTAAAAACGTGTGGCTTTGTGGGGATCATTTATTAGCAAACGTCATTACAAGGTATTTCATCAGATGTTAAAAACGTATGGCTTTGTGGGGATCATTTATTAGCAAACGTCATTATAAGCTAGTTCATCGGCTAGGCTAGATTAGGTTTTTTGGTTAAAGGCGCCGAACTCAGTAATGGGGTAAAGGCGCCCGGGAATTGAAGTCTGAAAGTCAATTGTGTTTTTTTTTTTCTTAGATCAGCTCGAGCCTTCATAGCGCCTAGTCAAGTTCAAGTTTTTTTAAAGCTATTTACAAAAAAGAGCTTTAAAAATGCCTCATATCATGCGCCTTCGAGCATCATAAATAGGATTTATACATTTTGAGCCTATAAAAACCTATATAAATATAATTTAAAATTAGAATATAAGAATTAAAAACAATAAATATTATGTTATTTATATGATATAAATATAATTATATTTATTTAATGTGTAAATAAAATAAGCCTTAACAAAAAAAGCCTGAATTTATTTACACATTTAGCCTTTAAATGCCAAATTTCACCTTTTTTTAACAAACAGATCATCACTGATCGACCCTAAACAAAGCTAAGCTATAAGCCTCCTGATAGAGGCCTGAATATTCCCACCCCTATTTATGTGTGGGGATCATTTATTAGCAAACGTCATTATAAGTTAGTTCGATCTTTATGATTCAGGAAAAGATTGATTGATAAGGGGAAAATTGGAAAATTCAAACTGCTTTAAAGCACTTGACAAAATGACTTTTGATTCCTATTTTTTCCAAGCTCTCTCATAAAAGAGAACATATGCGTATTTAAAAAAAAAAAAAACTTATGCATTACTAAATAAATCATGGAAAAAATGCATTAATAAAAAACAATACTACCTCCGGGTCTGGCTGACTTTTTTTAAAAGATTAAGGAACCTAAATAAATTATTTTAAAATATATGTATTTATTGTTATTCTCAAAACTAATTTGTCTGACTTATAAACCGATATATAATTTAAGAGTAAAATACTCTAACACATGGCTCCCTTCTATTTTAAAAACTCATATAGACCTCTCTTAAAATTAAAGTGTATATTACACAAACTTCCTTTATATTTTGATATTTTACTTCTATCCACAAAAAACTGTTAGTTGACCGTTAAAAACCTTTGGACTTTTGTTTTACTAAAATGCACCTCTTTAACATTAAAATTATTTAAACACACACACATAAAAGCAAATAAAACTTATATAACCAAATTTTAATTCTAATTTTTTTTTAACTTTCTAATATGTTAAAAAATTATTAATTTTGAGATTTTAAACTTTATTATTTTAATTTTTCACCATATTTATTGAAATTTATTTATTTTTTGTTTCTTAAACAACTAAAAATATATATCAAACACGTGTTTTTCTATCAAACATAATAAACTAGATAGCTTTGAGAGACTGCATAAGTCAGATAAATTTATAATTTCATATTTTTTCCACAAATATTTAAAAAATTTACTCGAATTTTTAAAAGTTTATGGTATTTACAAGCTGTCAATTAAAATTTGGGATTTAGTATTAAGGGTAAATTAGTAAATAAATTTAATTTTTAAATGAATTTTAATTAAAAAGTATCTTTTTAGAATATTCTTAAAGGAATTAATTATTTGAATTTAAGTGTATGTTTTCAGAATAGAATGGAGGTCCATGTAATCGAGGCAAAATAGAAAGGTGGCTAGCAAGCTTAGTTTACTTATAATTTAGTCATACATAATATATACTATGATTAAGTACTTTATTTAGCTTCCTTAATCTCTCTAAAAAATTCAACTAGGTCTTATATTAACAATCGGATGGAGTGTTTATGCCCTTAACCTTATATAATTGTAAATTAATATACTTTTATTCAATCAAATTAAAATAAGTAAATTTTAAAATATTAAAAATAAGAGTTTGTCATATCATAAATATTGTATAGAGAATTCACACGTTTTGTAAAATATGTAAATTGATCGTTTCTAGAAAATTGGACAATTTTTTTATTTGTTTCCATGAAGGCAAGCCGGCGGCGGCGGCTTTTATAAGCCTCTAACCTAACTATATTATAGAAATAATTAATCATGTTTATATATAATAAATCAAACTATTAATAAATAATCACATTTGGCAAAGAGATTAAAAAAAAAACACCAATTGACACTATTTTTGTGTGCTAACAATTGGAACTATTTATTTATAAAATATAAAATTATTGTGGCTCTTCTCTAATTTTGTATTATTTTATTTTAAAAAACTCTCAGATATTTTATTTTTTTACATGTTTTAATTTAATCCATTCGAAGATCATTAAATTTTAATCTATATGAACTAAGTTATTTATTAGTGTTAAAATTCAATCCGGAGGAGTATTTCCTCTTTTTCATTCATTCGTTCATTCATAATTTTCCTCTTGAATGAGGTAAATTTATACAAGCAAAGGTTAACAACTTGAGCACAATAGTAGTTAACAACCTTTCAAATATTCTCATTTTCTAGATAACTTATTCTAATCTAATAACAATAATTCAAATTCAAATACTAACAATAATTCAAATTCAAATAATACAAATAATAATTCAAATTCAATTCATATCTTCAACACTCCCCTCAAGTTGGTGCATGAATGTCGTTCATGCCCAACTTGTCAATCACTTCTTCAAACACTTTTCTTGAGAAGATGCTGGAATAGGAGGCATAGAGATAGACAAAAAGAGTTCTTCTTCTGCAAAGGTCTTGAGTAATGAGATCCAAAGCATTCGAGTACATTCATCAACGAAAGATACATAATAATAAGAAGGAGAGAAAGAAGGGATTCGGGATTCGGTGGCTTTTAGCCATTTCACAAGTAGGAGGGATTCGATGGCTTTTAGCCAATTTCACAAGTAGGAGGGATTCGGTGGCTTTTAGCCAATTTCACAAGAAGGAGGGATTCGGGATTCGATAGCTTTTAGCCGTTTCACAAATAGAAGGGATTCGAGATTCGGTGGCTTTTAGCCGTTTCACAAGAAAAAGGGATTCGAGATTCGATGGCTTTTAGCCATTTCACAAGAAAAAGCGATTCGGGTTTCCCATGGAGGACAGTGGGGAGGCGGAATTGATGGCAGAGTCAGGGTTCTCCATGGAAAATTTGGGAAATTAGGGATTTGGTTGGGTAACAAGAAAAAGAATATAGGACTTTATGTTCCCTAGATCGAAACGCTTTGATACCATGTTAAAATTCGATCCAGAGGAGTACTTCCTCTTTTTCATTCATTCGTTTATTCATTCATTCATAATTTTCCTCTTGAATGAGGTAAATTTATACAAGCAAAGGTTAACAACTTGAGCACAATAGTAGTTAACAACCTTTCAAATATTCTCATTTTCTAGATAACTTATTCTAATCTAATAACAATAATTCAAATTCAAATACTAACAATAATTCAAATTCAAATAATACAAATAATAATTCAAATTCAATTCATATCTTCAACAATTAGTTACTTTTTTTATTTGTGCATATAATCTTACAATACAACTATTTATTTAATTGACCTCAAGATTTAAAAAGTAATAATAAAAGAAATGAAAAAATATATATAAAAAAGATCCGAATATTTAAGGGTATGTAGGAAGCATGCGTTTACTCCACTTGAGGCAATTCATTGTACCAAAATTATAGATGTTGACTGTTATAATTAATGGGCACATTGTATTTTTATATATCATGATGTCGTTTTATTACTTTATATATATGGTAGCCCCACAAGAAATTATCAAAAGCGTAAGCAGCCCCAAGTCATTTCAATAACCCACGGAACTTCAAGTTTTTGGTCAGTCGTCTTCCCATTACCAATCACGTTTGAAAGTTCTTCGATCGAGTCCCTTTCATGGTTTTGGATAGACTACCATAAATTTGTTTGTCAATTTGTTAATAAATTATATGTATGTGAAAGACTTATAGCTACTATTATTCATTATCTCATAAGGTCATAAATAAAGATCCATTATACTTAAAACTACGCAATTCTAGATCATAAATGGCACCTATTTATAAATTATAAACACGTATAAGGCCAAAAAATTGTGCGGCATAATATGTAAACCATAATTAATATCGATACTCAACATTTGAGAGATTAAATTCATTATATATATTACAAACCGAGGAAACTAGCTATAATGTTTCTATAAGATATCCAAATCATGACAATTATTTGAAGAAATAATATTTGTATCTTTCTTTTTTGCCAAATTATAAATATTAATTAGGTCTAGATGGATGGATATGTAAGATAGCTTGCGGGTCTATCATACTTGATTTGCAAATTAAGATATTGACTAACTTGGGCATATGGGAGAGTCGTCGCCATGACGGGGCAGCATATCAAGTTGAAGAAAGAGCAAAAAAAGCTTGAATTTAAGTGGCTAGTCAAAACACTCAAACTCGATCCGTGTCAAGTAATTAAGGGCAAAACTTTGAAATTAATGGACAAGAAGAAATACGTGGTGTGGTGTATTGATTATAATTCTGAGGTTCCCAAGTTTTCAAGTTATATTTTTTTCCTATTGATTTTATTATATGGGTTGCCTTCATTAACCAGAAACCTACGTAACCTTATTCTTTCACCAACCATTATTAATGAAAGTTCGTTTTCATTGACATCAGCGCCCACTTACAATAAATGCTTAATATGTCATTGCATCTTTGAAAGATAAATCAATTGGCCCCCCAATCCAAAAAAAAAAAAAAAAAAAATAAATCAATTTTTTTTTTTAAAAAAAACAGTAGTCCTCCAACTTCTTCATTTTTTTTGTTCTTTAAATTTGAGTTTATACAAGACTTCAAAAATTAATAGTTAAAAGATAGAACATAATAATAGTAAATCCGGTAGATCATATGGTACCATACCAACCAATATTGTTGGTCTAACGGTATAAGGTTCTGCTAGATTCTTTTAAATCAAGTGTTTGAATTCTACAGGGGTCGACATTTGAGTTAAGAGGAATAGCTACAATACAAACCCGAACCGATATTTGATGATAATATAAAAAAAATGGTGCTATAACATTTTTGTTAGTTAAATTATTTAAAAATATGGGCCGCCCACGATATTCATTAGACTAGCCAAGAACTACTAGTAATTAAGTACACTTGGTTTTGAAAAAAATAAAATAAAAAATAAGTACACTTGGTATATCCCAGCAGTAGCAAGTTGATATTAATTAAGCTGAGTCTTAATTTTAAGAATTGATGACTGAAATAATTTGATGAGATTCATGTAACTAACGATCTCTGATTTTATACGTAGAATATGCATTCATTTGTATCGTTTAATTACTTTGATCCAATAATTTTGTTATTATTATTTTGCCAATATATTTATTATTATTTTATTAGACTTGTGTCTACGTCGTCAATAGGGAAATATAGTAGAATTAATAATGGAAGCGGCGGAAAGCATACTATTTCGAGTGAGACGTTACATACTTACATCTACCCCACGACGACTCACCGATGGAAATTGAACGAAGGAAAAGATAAGACAATTTGAAAGAAATTGATTTATGAAGCGAGACAACGTGACTTGGTTGAATTGGTAAACATAGGCTGCTATTGCAAATTAATGAGAAAATACTAAATAGCCACTCGCGCCATTTAATAATAATAATAAGTTCCTATACCTTCTCTCTAGCTATATATAAGAAGAGCTCTCCATCAGCCATTGTGCATAATTGTATCTTTACACATAATTATGGCTTCTTTCTCAGCAACCAGAAAGAGGGCCTTGTTGCCTTCTCTATTTCTCCTATTGGCACTCTTCACTGCGAATCTTCACATCTCAGGTGATATATCCTTCTCCCTATTTTACTAACTCAGTAGTCATGAATAGTATGTTCAGCAATTAAAATTAATTCGTATTTGTTAGCCAATAATCAAGAAACTTTGCCTAAGGGAGACATATACCACCCAAAAAACACAGTTTTCTGCTAATAATTAATTAGTGACAGTTTATTTGATGACAAAATAATCAAATTCCATTGCTAAATTCTGCCGATAATCCATTGTTTTTTAAGTATATATAGTGGTAGGATTTTTCTTATAAAGGCTAGGGGAATTTTTATGCTTGTTTCACACACATTTTTGCTTCTTCATTCATTCGTGGCGTTTATACTATATGGTCAACTCGTTATTTTACTTTGTGTTTAGGAAATATTTTAGATAAGGACCACGGTAGTAAATTAATATCCATTAGATCTCAATGAAATCTGAAACTTCACTGTAGTCTCATGGAGCTACAATGAATTTAATCTGTGAAGTAAAAAGACAAAAATAACCCTTTTAAAAACAAAGAAGAAACAACTTAATTTGCAAGTGACAAACATATCATGATGAGCAAGTAAAATAGTCTTATGAACCAGCGTAATTCCACTTTTTCACCAAGTACCATTATGAAATTATTCACAGTAATATTTCACTGATTATACTTGCTCATACTGATTATACTGTTTTTGTTTGAAGTAGAAATAAACTTTCTTGAGTTAAAACCAAAACGCGCTTTACTGATTGTAGTTGCACATACTGAATACTTCTACCAAAAACAAACTTTTGTGAATTGCAGATGCTCAGATCGGTGTTTGTTATGGCATGATGGGCAACAATCTGCCATCCAAAAGAGAAGTGGTGGATCTTTACAGAGCCAACAACATCCGGCGAATGAGACTCTACGATCCCAACCAAGAAGCTCTCGATGCCCTCCGAAACTCCGGCATCGAGCTCATGCTCGGCATCCCCAACGACAACCTCCAAAACCTGGCCGCCAGCCGCGCCAACGCCGACCAATGGGCTCAACGCTTCGTTTTCAATTACTACCCCTCCGTCAACATCAAATACATCGCCGTCGGCAACGAAGTCAACCCCGTCGGAGGCTCCTCATGGGCCGCCCAGTACGTCCTTCCGGCCATCCAGAACGTGTACCAAGCTATAAGAGCCAGAGGTCTTCACGACCAAATCAAAGTCTCCACCGCCATAGACACAACCCTCATAGGGACGTCGTTCCCTCCGTCCAAGGGTAGCTTCCGAGACGACGTCAGATCATACTTGAACCCTATCATCGGCTACTTGGTCTACGCTAACGCCCCATTGTTGGCTAATGTTTACCCATACTTCGCCTATTCCGGCAACCCTCGCGACATATCTCTGCCTTATGCTCTGTTCACTTCTCCAAATGTGGTGGTCTGGGATGGTTCTAGAGGATACCGGAATCTGTTCGACGCCATGTTGGACTCGATTCATGCGGCTTTGGATAATACGAGGATTGGGTTTGTGAGGGTGGTCGTATCGGAGAGTGGGTGGCCTTCTGATGGGGCTTTTGGGGCTACGTACGATAATGCCAAGACTTACCTTGATAATCTGATTCGTCATGTGAACAGTGGTACTCCGATGAGGCCTGGTCCTACAGAGACGTATATTTTTGCCATGTTTGATGAGAACCAGAAGAATCCGGAACTGGAGAAACATTTTGGGCTGTTTTTTCCTAACAAGCAGAAGAAGTATCCATTTGGGTTTGGAGGACACAGGGACTGGGAGATTGGTGTTGATGATGTTGAGTCTAATGTCACAATTCCTCTCAAGAGTGATATTTGAGGATTTCACAGTATGAATACTGAATTATGCTCTTATTAGCTGTGGAGCTTCATGGACGAATAATTATGAGCAATAAGTCTCTGTTTGTCTTTGTTTAATTTATGTGTACTCCCATGTTATTACAACACTGCCCTTAATGAAGAATGCATGAAACTAAGGGTTAAGTTGGATCCAACGTACGCTGCAAATTAAAGCATTTTCCCAAGTGTATCTATCAATTAAATAATTGTGGTGCAGCATTCTGAAGTAGTTTCGTAGGCGTGTGGAGCATGTTAAAGTATTTTGTGTTGTATTTAACACCTTAAAATATTTTTATTTTCAGGTGTATCCAACCCTATAACATATGTTTTTAGCTCATCCAGCACAAAGGCACAAACTATTTTAAGATGCTAGACACAAAAAAAAAAACTTTAACTACTTTATAACACTGAATGCACATAAAAAAAATACCTTATGGTGCTAGATGCACCTTAACTTTAAAATTAATTCTCCTCAGTTATTTTTCATTAACTTTGTATTAATTGAAAAAGTAAAAAAGAGTATGTAACATTTATTTAATGAATTTATTCACCCAATTTTTAAACTAAAAATTAAAAAAGGGAATGATTGAGAAATAAATAAATATTTTAATTTTTTCATTTTCAGAAGAGATTTTATTTTAAGAGAAATTATCAAATGAGTTGGGCCACAAGGCTTGCGGTGCGGAAGTCACAATGAGAGAGAAGTAATGCTCAAGCTTTTGGACGAGGCTCAACTTAAAATTTCCACAGTTGGGCCGAACCTGATGTGGATGATCGAAAGAAAATGGATAAAGAGGATCCATAATTTGCATCCTCATTAGTCATTTGCAGTTTATACCCCGTGGACGGAATCATAGCATTGGCAAAAGAAGCTCTATCTAGATCTCCCTCACTGAATTGCGAGGATTTTTATGCCTAGCAAAAAAAAAAAAAAAAGTTTATCTTAGTGGAAGCATAATTTTATGAGTAAATACCTTTTCTGGTCCCTGACAAAAAACGTGATCTCCATTTTGGTCCCTAAAAAAAAAAAAGGTCATTTTTAGTCCATAAAAAAAAGACGAATAATGGTCGATTGGTTGACATTTTAATTCCTCACAAATTTTCAAAAGGTCTTTTTTAGTTCATAAAAGGGCGAATAAGGGTCGATTTTTTTGTAAGGGACCAAAATGGGGTCCTAGTTTTTTGTCAAGGAACGAAAATGGTATTTACTATAATTTTATTGACTAATAAAATTCTCCGTGATAACATAATTTATAATTTTATATAATTAGAGCTCCACATGCAGACAAAAAAAAAAGTGGGTCTTATTTGTTAAATGGGTAGTATATCAAATAAATGGGTGTATCAGATAGGACCCATATCACAATGTCTATTTCTTTTTCTCAATGTTATAGATTATATATATATAAAAATAAATATTATATCACTTTCGCATCAAGAATATAAATATGGCTAAATGAAAAATATTCATTCAATCGACATTTCTATCGTTTATTTTTTGCCACAACAATCCCAATCAAGTGTCGAGCGCATATGCCAGAAATATGCCTTATCTTGGTTTGGGTTTAGGTACATGATCCATATTTTTTCTTTTTAAATGTCAATAATGTGATCTATGATTGATATTGATAAGGTTCAATTAAACTGTATAATTTTCCCATGTATTGAAGAAGATATTATTTGAAATTAAAAATATAATAACTTATAGTAAATCTGATGCATAATTTTCCCGTGGATAATCAAATGGGAAAAATCAATCAAAACATGAGATGACATCTAGGTGGTGGGAATAAATTTACGTACCACCTTTTCTTCTTCTTTCTTGACTTCACCTCATACAATACTTTAGAGTTAAAGTAAATCTTTTGACCCGTGACTTCAATTTGCTCCTTTTCCTTTAGTAAATGCACACATAACATACAAAAAGATATTTTTTGAAAAGATAAAAAAAATACCACCTCTGGTTCTAATTATAGGACATAGTTTGTAGTATAAATTGTACTACAAACTAGGTCCTATAATTAGAACACACAATAAAAAACAAAAAGTACTCATACTTCATCTGATATTTATTATAAAACACTAACTACCAACAATTTTTTGTCTTTATTATAATTGCATCTAATTAACTCATTTATCACTATTTTCCTATTATGTTCTCTTCTTTAATTGACTCATTCAAATCTACATCATTAAACATGAGTAAAGTTAGAAACATTTATCAATTTTGAACCATTTTAATGACTTAATTAACTTCCATTCTTTATAAAAGAATACTCCCTCCGGTCCTAATTATAAGACATAGTTGAATTTTTTGGAGAAATTAAGGAAGCTAATTAAATTACTTTAGAGTATTTTTATTTTTATTTTTTTCTTCAAACTAATTAGTTTGAATAATAAACTAATATATAATTTAATACACGACAAATAAAATGATTAAGTAACTTATTTAGTACTTATAATTCTAACAATTAGTGACTTATAATAAGCGAGTACTTCCATTACATTGGTAAACTTTATTTCCCAAAGAAACATCAAACATTACTAGCAACAAGTTTGTGGATTTTAGGATCACTCAGTCACTTTCAAACATCACGGTGATGAGTCTGTCGTTGGAGTGACAAGTTTTCATTGGTTAGATGGACCCTTCTATAAATGTGTTCTTGTTAGATTTTTATCACCCAAGAGGTGAATTAGGTGTCGATAAAACTTTAGGGACTTTGATAAATCTTTTCGTAACTTATCGAAAGCAATTCGAATGACAATAATAATTTATAAAGCGATAATCAGTCATTCAAATATATATCCGGAAATATAAGAGTTTAGGGAAGAGAATATGCAAGCTGTGATTTATCCGGTTCGGTCCAATCCACGATGACCTACGTCCGGTCCCAGGCTCCTCCCGAGATTTCAATTCACTATCGCTTTCAACTTGATTACACGTTCGTACTCGAAGTAATCCTCTCACTAGGATTCACTCCCCCTTACAAACCGTAATCAATACACCCGCTTGATTACACACTCGTACTCAAGTAATCTTTTCACCAAGATTCACTCCCCTTACAAGTCGTAATCAACACAAGTGTGTTTCCCGCTCAAGATCACCCAATCTTGAGTAACTCTCGAATAGAATGTTTACGAAAAATCTTCTCTCTCGAAGTGAATGAATAAACATTGAAGTACATAATCGATCAACTCATTCTACGGTAAACTATATAAGCATTGAGAACGAGAGTAAGTGAATATCGTAGTATTGGCATTTTGAAGATGTAAGCTCGTGTCTTTGTGTTCTGCACTTCTTCCTTCGCTCTTTCTCTATTTATAGACAATTGTTGGAAGTATTCGTCCGTTGCGTTTCGGCCGTTGTGAATAGTAACAATTTTGAATTTCGGCCCGTTGAGAATGGTCTTTGGAGCGTCTACGTGCTTCCTCTCTCTTTTGTCCGCCATTTAACTTCATTAAATGCTCGCCGTGGTGTTCATCTCGTATAAAGAGAGATGGTCGTTGGCGAATTTAAATGTTTTGTCGTTTTGCTTGTTTCGTCAAGTGCTTTGCATCGTTTCGCTTC
This sequence comes from Acacia melanoxylon, assembly GCA_019022615.1. Classification (NCBI taxonomy): domain Eukaryota; kingdom Viridiplantae; phylum Streptophyta; class Magnoliopsida; order Fabales; family Fabaceae; genus Acacia; species Acacia melanoxylon. The sequence continues at coordinate 8,599,313 of JAFJYJ010000011.1, forward strand.
CTACTCGCCTTCATTGAATCTTCGTATATATCCGTTGAAATCATTTAAACATCCGTGCCTTCATTAAATGCGTTCACCTACTTGTGTAGAAGGTGAGTCGAATAACAATTTGGAATGTCTTCAACCGCTTCACGCTTCAATCCCATTTGCGTGTTCTGCTTTTTCAGCGCAATAAATGCTTCTGACACAAATCTTGCTTTTCGGTTGAGTAATATCTTATTTCTTTAAGGAATAGAATCCTCCATAGGCTTTTCCAGAATTACTTGCGGAGCCAGAAAATATTACTTGAGTAAGGTCTGAAAGTAATATTGAATAGCTTCAAATAAAATCCCACTGGAAAGATATTACTTGAGTAACAACATTTGTTACTTGAGTAATATAGAAAATAACCAAGAAGTAGAAGTCTCAGTGGTGTAAAACAAAATTACTTGCGAAACATATATTTGTTACTTGAGTAAGCTTCGAAAGTAATATTGAAACGGTTCTTTGAAAGCAAGTAAAATGACATTACTTGCGAAGCGAAAGTGTATTACTTGAGTAACCCCGGAAAGTAATTTTCGGATGGTTTCTTGAAAGAGAATGATTAATTCCAAATTACCCATCATCAGAAAGCTCTTTAATTCTTCTTTCCAATGCAAAAAGAATCAGCTCCAAACTAGTTGTATTTCGTCCGTTATCATCAAATGAATGGAGGTTGTTCTTATCCGCGTTGTTTCAAGATCCAGAACAGACTGTCAACTTCAAAACATCATATCTCCTTCAATTGATCTTTTTTTTTCATGATCTTGATGTTTTTGAAAATGTATTTGAGTCCAGTTTCAAATGGAACTGGTTTCAGATCATTTGGATTTGTAGTTTTTGAGATACACTCAAATTACCAAAGCTTGGTCTGCTGTGTGACGTTGATTTCACTGTCATCTTCAAAAATTCATACCTCCTTCATATGAACTCCTTTGAACTTGAATTTTATGTCAAAATGACGCATTGGGAGTCTAGTTTCATATGCCACTGGTTTTATCTCAATCTGATCTCTGGTTTAGAAGATATCATCAAAACATTGAACGTTGCCCATTGAAAATGTAGAACAGAGGCATGATGAACAGTAGCTTACTCGAGTAATGCTATTTCCATATGCGAGTAATGTCGAGTCATGCGTGGAGACTGGAGGCAGAATAAGAAGTTCATTGAAATTACGATTTTGCCATTAAAACTGAACTTCAACATAATTACGATTTTGCCATTCTGAGTGAATTTGGAGAAATGAACGGGAATGACTTGAGGCAATTAGTGGAGTACTTCGAGGCAACTCATTCCAAGAGCAAAATCACTGTAGCAAACAGATACTGATTCGTATGGCACTGTTCATACTGTATGGCACTATTCATGTATACGGTGTACTATTCACGTATACGATACTATTCATGCTGATGCTTCAAATAGCTTAATTTAACTTCGGATTAAACTATTTCAACTTCCACTTGATCAAAGAGACTTTAAGTATCACAAGAACTTGAATGTTGATATTCCCATTATATTCAGCAAGTTCTTCCTTCTTCAGTCTCCTTTATTGATTGTTCTTCATTAGTAAACTTCACATCTACATTAAATATAAGAATTAGTCAAAGTAACATATAAATGTAGTATGCAAGCTTTTTGCTCTTAAGAATGACATCTATATAAGACATCATCAAAACTAATCATATTTAACAGTTCTCTCCAAAATTCCAACCCCTAAAAAGTTAATTTGGATGAACATAAAAATAATGTATTCCTCTTGTCCTATTTATAGTGTAGAAAGGGAATCTTTTTTTATCCTATTTATAAGGGGCCTCATTAAAATTTTGAGGTGAATGTACAATTCAACATTTTATTTATTATTGTGATGACTTTGTTCATGTGATATTATATATATTAAGTCGGGATAGAGTTGGAAAGTTGTTGAATTTTTCAGTATAGTTAATGAGGTTTAAGGTTTCTCTTGTGATGTGTGAAAAATATTAGAAGTGCCGTATAAATATGATAAGATGAGTAAGTTTATTTTCTTTAATTTTATTCCGAGTGGAAAGGTATTTATCTTCTTTCAACACAACAAATTAAGCAAAACGATGCAGAAGAAAAAAATCCCCCAGCCCTAATTATATTATTTCACACCCTTTTCGTAATTCCTTCACACTTGTCATACAAAAATATATGCTTTCATTTAATGATCTAACTTATTTTATTTGTCATTCTATAAGAATCTAACGTAACCTAAAATAAATAAATAAGGGGCATCACATGCTTTTATGGAAAAGACACCAATAAAAATTAAATACCATAATTGAGGTGGATAGTAAAGATTCATTTATTCTCGGTGTCGTCTGAAGGAAAAAATAATTTAATTTAATTTATTCCAAATTAAAACTTCACACTTTTTTTGATGGAATTTTTAGATTATATTGTGAGTTTGTAACTGACCTCATAACAATATGTCACCTCTATGTCAGCAGTTGCTTAAATATAACAGTAATAGAAGACGGAATTTGACATTTTACGCAATAAAAGACAACTCTTTAATTAGGTGTGGATTTAGGGGACTAGGGGTGGCCCCGCCCCCCTAATTTTTTTTTTTTTAAAAAATATATATAAGGAGATATCTTTTTTTGTTTGTAACTTATTTTAATATTTTGACCACACACAAACTCACGCGTAAGAGAAACTTATTATGTATAACTTGTTTATCTTTTGATCTTAATATATAGTAGTTTCGCATAATCTTGGCTTGCATTTGATCCTTAACTTTTGAGTTTAAAATTGTCGTTTGACAAAATATATGGAGATATCTACATATATTTACAAGCTTAATAAGCTAAGCTTGTTTGATTCTATTGTATTTCATCATTTGTATTTTAAAAATCTAGTTAATACTCCTCCAAGCCTCTAAATATAAGATATATTTACTTAATTTAGATATATAGATTAAGGAAGTTGTTGGTTTGGTAAGTTAATTTGACATGTATTTTCTAAAACACCATCGCCATCATCTTAATTTTTTTTATTCACTATCTTCCTTGATATTGTTAACGAATATGAAAATTATATATTATATTTAGGACAAAAATAAATTCCTTAAATATGTATTATATTATGAATTGAAGGCAGTAATTTGTTGGAATATACATAGTCCATTCTTGATGAATTGGGTCACCTAAGCCCAATACAAGTGGGGCTATTATGTAATAGTTTTCTTTCAATTTTTTTGTATATTAGGTCTGTATTGTATTTCAATTACTTTTATTTATGATTTAATATTTTTTATTTTCACCCGCCGTCATTGGCTTCGCTATTGTCTTTAATCTTCTAATAAACCATTCATATATCCGTACAAATTTCAGTCACAAATAAAATTGAATAGCAACGCGGTTGAGAAGCAGCAGGTGAGTTTTATCCATTTCCCTCCGTAAAAAATGGTTCTATATATTGTTTGTTTGTTTCTTATTTTTTCAAAATCTCTCGTTAAAATGAAAAAAACTGTCAAGTGAGAGTAAAAGAGTGAAAAAAGCAGCCAGCAGATCAGAAGGAATATATATAAAGCAAAACGTGTCGCATGATTGGCAAAATTTGTAATTTTATAATGAAATCCACATACTAAAGTAACACATCCATCAACCTTTAGTGGTCAGTTCCACCTAGTTTGGGTATATTTTGGTTTTAAATATAAGATCTTTGTCCATTTTATATCTTATATTTATCATTTTTTTTAAACTAATCTGTTTAACATATAATAAACTCTTATAGAGATATCATCATATCATAAATTATAATTAAGTACTATCTTGAGTCCTAAATATATATAGTTAGGCTGTCACGCACCAAAAATTTAAGGGTGACCAGCGTGAAATGTGAGAAGACTCACATTCCTAAAGCTTTAAAACACATATAAACAAACACCTCACTAAATAATTACAATAATATTGAATATGAATACATTACTTCTAGCTCATATATATAATATATCTCTTGCAATCAAAATATTAAGTGATTGGTAGGGATTTTGGTAGAGTCTCTTCTGCAAGTCAAACTTCCTGAAATTTTTACTCTAGCATGTAAGTTGTATAATACACTACAAAAAAAGGTCGTATTAGCCACGGAAATTTGCCACGGAAACAACATTTTAGCATGTAGAGTCTCAAATTCTACAAAAAAAGATCAAACGGAAATTTCCTGTATAAAACTTCCTGAAATTTTTACCCTAGCATGTAAGTTCCGTGGCAAATTTCCGTGGCTAATACGATCTTTTTTTGTAGTGATATTTGGAGCTCTGCACCATAACAACATATATCTACATACAACTTGACTAATTAAAGAAGGCGGGGATCCAGTCCATATCAACGTGGAGCACCTAAACAAGATTTAACAACACATGCAAAAGAGCTTAAAGTTTACATTGAATTAAGAACCGTTCAAATGACGCTCCAATCCAACCATACAGACCATCAGTGATAAGAAAGAGGAACTTGATTAGCTGCACTATCTGAATCCAAAAATATTTTCGATGAACATTAATACATAATAAATAAAAATTGAAGGAACATATTCAGCGAGTAAAATCTTATTATAAAGATATGTCAATTCTATTCATATTCCATGTACAAAACCGAAAACGTAGATGATATTAATAAGAAAATACTACATAAATAAACCACTTATTAATTAATTAAGTTACAAATTGATATGAAAACCCATTTTGAATGAGGACTTCAACAGTACAAGTAACAACCACTAGAGTAACTAATCAAGTGCAGCACGAGGCTGCGAAATAAGTCTAGGTACAAGACCCACGAATAACAAGTGTGAGAACGAATCCTTCGAATATCAAGCGAGCTTGAAGTTAACCATGACGCGCTAAGGACTAACAGTACTGTTGTTAGTAACCAGCGTTCTGTATTCACTTATCTCAAAAATGTTTTCAAGCATGCTTGGGGCCAATTTATTAAAGCAATAAAAAGTTCTCCTTTTAATATCATGATAACTCATATCAAATACGGTATAATAGAATGCCCTAGCATGAAATTTCACAAACAATATTTTAAAACATTCATTCAAATTCAATATGTCGACAAAACCTTTTCCAAGTAATATATAAAACCCAAGTACGAACATTCCGAAATGCAAGATTATCTTATCATGAAAAATTATTAAAGATATCTTGAAACTTCCGTTATTGTTTCAGTGCATAGTCATGAATTATTATGAAACAATAGAAATAGCAATAGATACAATCATCAATCCTTACATATTTCAATATAAATAAGAAATTAAATAAGTCTAATAAATTTTTATTGATAAAACCATGCTTGGATTGAGGTAATTAATATAAAAATAAAACAAGTAGTAAAATATTATTTATAAAGATTATAATGAGACATTATTCACTCACTTGGTGCATTCTTAAATGCAGTTTCCTCCTTTCAAAACTTCCAAAATAATCACCCTTGTAGCTACCTAATGCCTAGCCAATAGAACAATATCATCGCTTTAATATAATTCTTTTATTTCATGTATTCTCAAGATTTAACATCCATCCCAAAATAAAGATAATTTTATTAGTTATTTTCTTTATTAAATTGCGTAGCCACACATTCTTACTTGTAAAAAAGAAGACAAACATCTTCCAACCACTTTAATCTTGCACTTAATAACTTAATAACTCAATAGCCTCCAAAAGATAACTTCCATTATCCTTCCTTAAGTATACCATAAAACTCATTTCACCAAGCAGGCCACGTGATTTCTATATCTCTATAATGCATATAAATCTTTTTCAAGTTTCAACATTGAAACTAAGTGATTTTTAAACTATATAGTTCAACCACATACTAATTAATTCAATTTGAGTAAGTTCTTTCCTCCAACATTTCACACTTCATACACCAACCAAATACTAACAAAAGAATAAAGAACTTAGCCATTGAAATTTACCCATAGTTCTCTTTCCAACATCACCACGAAGATATAATATTTCCCTAATTCCATGTTTAAGTAATATTTAAATCAAAGTCAAGTATGTGTGTGTAATTTCTCCATCACCATAAAAATACTATAGAAACTAGAAATACATCAAATCAAGTCTCATTCCTTTTAAACGTTTCAACAAAAAGCTATTAGGCACTCAATAATGGACATGTTCGGTGTCACTTTTCACAGCCCATAAGTCCGATTTGAAGGTCCAATCGAGCTTATAAGACTGTTTGAAAATTTTGACATGTTTGGCAGAGGCTTGTACCCAATTGGACTTTTAAGTGAAAATGGACTTATTTCTAAGCTCTTTTTTTGGAGCTTTTGGAGAAGCACCTTCTCAAAAGTAGCTACAGTAACGAATCTCTCTCTCTCTCTCTCTCTCTCTCTCTCTCTCTCTCTCTCTCTCTCTCTCTCTCTCTCTCTCTCTCTCTCTCTCTCTCTCTCTCTCGTGCTTTGTACAACGTTTCTGTCTCTCTCTTTTTCAAAAATAATTTTAAAGTGCTGACTAGTATTAAAAATAATTTTTTCAATATCCTGAAATAATTTTTCAAGATCATAAAGTATTTGTTTAGTACCGTTCAGTATCCTAAAGTATTTTTTTAGTACAAGTAATTACCCTAAAAAATATTTTAGGGTCCTGACTGATACTAAAAATATTTTTTTTGTCAAGATCCTGAAATAATTTTTCAAGATTATGAAGTATTTTTTTAGTACCGTTCAGTATCTTGAAGTATATTTTTAGTACCAGTAAGTACCCTAAAAAATATTTCACAATCTGACTTTTACTCAATCTGACTTTCCAAACATAAATCATATTTCACAATCTAACTTTTACCCAATCTGACTTTTCCATAAGTCAAATTGATTGTAGGTCATTTTTCCCATCGGTATCCCAAACACGCACATTAACTCATAACACAAACATCTTCATCACAGTTGTTTTCCCACAATAACTCAATATTTCATAAGACAAACAATTCATTAGGCACCTCATATCAATCAAAGTTTGAGTAAAAAATGATACCATCCAACCATACCAATTCCATAAAAAAAAAAAAAAAGATTTTCTCAAAGTTTCATCAACTCCATGATTTGAACTACGATATTTTTAACCATTATAGTTTTAAACTCTTTTGTCAAGCATTTTATCAAAAACATTATGTGCACACTATTTTACAAACTTCAAGAACATTTTTTTAATACTCTTTTGATACTGCAAAAATTCAACCCCAAGACCTCATACTTGACAACTCATATAATAACTTCCACTTGTTCTCTAGTTCCCTTTGTTGCATGAACAATTTTTTTTTTTTTAAAATAAAAATATTCAACATGCTAAAATAAGAAACCCATTTACCTCATATTAAACTCATTTACATATTAATAACATAATTATCTTTTTTTTTTAATTCTTTAGCTATCTGGGTTATTACATAGTCAATGAGTTTACTTTGGTAATTAATAAATATAAGACATTAATCCATTTTGTTTTCAAAGTTTATAATTTTCCCCAATAAGACTCCCATTAATTGCACAGTAATTAAGGGGATTTTCATCAAAAGGTGGCTATAATTAATTCACTTGATTAAAGAAGATATTTTAGGGAGTAGTCTAACACTCATTTTGTTACGAAGAGACTAACTTAACTAATTTTTTTTTAATATATGTAAGTTAGTTATCTAACTCTTACTCCCTCCGATCCTTAATATAAGACATATTTGTGCAGTTGATATTGGTCTTAAATATAAGAAAAAAAATTCATATTTGTTAATCTTTTTTCTAATTTACCCCTATTAATGCTCTTTGAACAATAATCAATGACGAGAAGGAAAATGGGAAATTAAAGAAGGTGCTAGGGTTTTTAAAAAATACATGTCATATTAACAAATTTAACCAACTTCTTTAATCTAATTAAATTAGGTAAATATATCTTATATTAAAGACTGGAGGAGTATATTAATGAGAACTATGAGTAGAAATTTATTTAGTTTTATTAATCTCCCCAGTTAGCTAGACAAATAGGACGTTAAGTATAAAAGTAGTAACTAATAGCCATGGTTGTTAGGTATTAGAGAGATGGCCAATCGGATTCTTGTTAGAAAGATACCATAAAGCTTCGTGTTGAAGATAGTGAACACTGCAGATTCTTGTTAGGGCCTCTATAAAACGCAGGCGAAGCAAACAAGAGGAGACATCAATCGATTAAAACTTTCTGATCAGAAAATATATCATATCAGATAATTAATCAGTGAGATCAAATGGAATCGGAGCTTATGATGATGAGAAGGCTCATGGGGATGCTGCAGGAGAAAGAGGCTCAGGCTCAGGCAAGCAGAACCGCCGGAGGCTACAACAGTGGGACCCAGGGCTCCTTCACCAACAACGGACCAGGCGGCCAAAATTTCAGAGACGTTAACTACAACAGCGGCGCTCACTCCGGCAACCGTAACTCATACCCTTACTATTACAACAATGGCGGCAACTTTGTCCGCAACAGTGGGACTACATACGGCGACGGCAACGGATCCATTGTCAACAACAATAGCCCTGTTCCCTCCAACAGGAACTCTTATTAATATTGAAGGAACGATCTATCTGCGTATTTTATAGACATATGTCAGGCTATATTATTAAGGAATAATCAATTACTGGTGCTGCTAGCTAGCCCTTTAATTACTGGTTTGCTTCTTAATTATAGTGTGTGTTGGCTTTGTAATTCAGGATGTTCTTCATCCTCCTCTTTTCATGTTATTATTCCTAATAATATATCGTGTTTCAGTTAATAAGGGTTTAGTTGTTTACGGGTCTCTATTGTGCGTGCGTGCATGCATGAGATCAGTCTTTTGCATGTGATATTATTGTTACCGATGTGAAGAATATATCATTTTTTAGCCAAAATTTGATTAGCAAAATGATCAGATAGTAATATATATTTGTTGAGAACGCGTACTTAATAAAGTAGATATTATATTAAGGGTATGAGGGAGTATTAAAAGTACCAATAGATGTTGGTCCAATGGAAGTTGCTTTGGTTACTTTAGCACAAAATATCGAGCTTGAGTCTAATCAAAACATTTTGAGAATAGCTACTTTAGATGCATGCGAAAAAAGAAAAAAACATTGAGAATAACCAAAATAGATGTATGAAAAAAAAAACATTCTTGGAAGAGCTACGTTAGTATTAATGTCTAAAAAAAAATACACTTTTAAGAAAACTACTCCAATTTGGTTTTAACAATATGTTCCCTCTTGTCCTTAATATAAAACATATTTTGAGAGTTAATATCTTGATTCTAAATATAAAATATATTTTTCATATTTGTCAATATTTTCTTAATTTACCCCCATTAATGCTCCCTCAACAATAATCAAGGAGGAGAGAGAATGAGAGAATTAAGTTAGATGATTATAGGGCGTTTAAAAATATATACTTATTATAATTAATTTAACAAACTTCTTTAATCTAATCAAATTAGGTAAATATGTTTTATATTAAGGATTAGATGGAGTAATACTCAAGTATTATATTATTGGCTATCATGTACTCTGTACTTTATAAGAAAATTAAATTAAGATAATAATATATCCATTTTAAAAAATAAAAAAAAAATCCAAAATATTTAAGTGATTCATAATATCATTATAATAAATAAATATATACAAAAAAATTGTGTCTTACAAGTTATAAAACGCGTGGGCATATAATGTGTATGATTTGGAGCCTTAATATTGGATATGATAATGAGAAGTTTTCCCATCAAAAGAACAAATAAATTGTATTGTAGAAACTATTCCTTCTTCGACCAGATCGAGTCGAAGCAAAATTTATTCTCTCAAGAAAAAACTTGAGCCCTATAATTGGAAGCAAATAGAATTTAGCATATATAATGCCTATCGTTCCCTCAAAGTTGGCACGCAACTTGCAACTTTTAACTTTTTGCGATCATATTCTTTTTGCCAGCGAATGATCACCCACCTCATAGCAATTTGCATTCGTGTCTATAGATCTAGGGTTGTTTGGATTGAAGTTTGAAAAATTTGGCTCTTATTTTAACTGGATTTTGCAAACTGAAGTTGGGATAAAAGTTTTTTGATATATGTGATTTATGTTTTGAAAAATTTTATATAGAAAAAAAAAGAGTTTAGTTTGATATAAATTTATATAGATGATATACTAAAAAAAAATCAGTTTCAAAATGTTAAAATATGAATAAAAGCAAAAGGCCAAAAAAAGTTGGAATCCCACTATTAAAATGAAAACTTTTTTTGAGGCTATCTAATTTTAATGTTTCGTCAAGATCAATTCTTGGAGAAAGATATACAAGGACCACCGAAATATGGGAATCTCAAAATGGCTTAATTTCTATAAAGTTTTAAATATATTATGTTATGGAATTAAGTTTTTTGAGCAATAACCTAACTGCCCTCAATGAAATTAATCGTCACGGCTTTAGTTGTTAATGTTAACTTAAAGTTTTAAGATGCAAATCCATCACGAAAGTTTTTCGTTTAAGAACAATATCACCCTAGAAGATTTTTTGGTTCAATGTCGTCAATTCGGAAGTTTTAGAATGTAGAAGAATGTTCCTTATTTCTTTAAAAAACTAATGTTGACCGTTAAAAAATCGACGTTGATCGTGAAATTTTTAATAGAAATGGGCAATATTGCTCCATTTTAACACTTCCGGGGCAACATTAAATCTAAAAAAACTTCCAGGGTAATATTACTTCTCAGAAAAACTTCCAAAGTAAATTTGTACCTTAACTCTAAGTTAAAATTGTTACTTGTTAAGCTTACGTTGTTATTGATATTCTGCAAGAAATTTCGATGAAATTAGTTGTCACTACTCACTACCTTGTTATTCCTTTCATTAAAAAATTAAAATTATTATTTATTAAACTGTATAATTAGAATATTTTGAAATCCTAACAAATATTTCAGGATCGTATTTTCATAGCATTCTCCTTGGAATTAATTAATATATATCATGGGGTAAACTGTGGGAAGCTTATCCCATTGATGATGCCATATAGCTTCATGTTGAAGCCAGCAAATAGTATAGGTTCTTCTTTTTGGCATCTATAAAACGCAGGTTAGCTAATATCAAGGGACACAAAAACATCAAAAGATTAAAATTAAACATAGATATCAGTGAAGCTCTAGCTATCATCTCAGATCAGTAAGATCATCAAATTATGGAATCGGAGTTTCTGGTGAGAAGGCTTGTTGCCGGCCTCCTGGGAAATAATAATAATGATTCTCAGCCTCAACAAGCCGGTAGACCATCAGCCGGCGGCCACAATAGTGGGACTCAAGGTTCATTCACCAACAACGGATCTGGCTCTCAAAATTTCAGAGACGTTAACTACAACAGTGGCGCTTATTCCGGAAACCGCTACTCATATCACCGTCACGACGACTATGGTGGTAGTTTGATCCATAACAGTGGTACCACACAGGGCAACGGTAACGGATCTATTATCTTTGGAGGTTTTGATTCCTCCACCAGATAATGATGAGAACTTAATTGCTACGCCGCTCATGAGAATAAATCCCAGCAATCATAATAATAAACTACTTTACGTGTAATTTGTATTTCAGAGGAGCTTCTTCAGCTAGCCTCTTCTAGCTTTCATGTCCTTAATGAATTATGATTAAGTATATATAAATATATATTTCTAATCCGATCCAACGTTTTAGAGTTGCCTTGGTACGCATCAAATCTCAGTTGTCTCTTATATATGCGCTTGTATTATATATCTCAACGGTTCTAGTATATTTTTAGAGCATTAATTTTTTACATGTAAGTAATTAACCAAAATCCTTAACCCAACAAAATAAACAACTAAGCCCACCTAACCAATGACTTTTATTGAAGTTAATTTTAATATTTTACAAGAAATAAATGATTATTTTATTTTATTTTCTTAAGTTGCATTACGTGAATTATAGTTAATTGGAAATTACTCCTTTCTATCTTTAATGTAAGACCCAGTTGATTTTTTTGTTTAGAGATTAAATAAGTTAAATAAGTTAGTAAATCATTTGATTATATATTAGTTTATAAGTAAGACAAATTAGTCTAATATAAAAAAGATAAATATAAATACTTTAAAAATTTATTTAGCTTCCTTAAATTCTCTAAAAAAGATAAATAGGTCTTATATTAAGGACCTGAACTAATATAAAAAGAATATGAGGCTATTCATATATAATGTCACTGAAAGAAAAAAGATTTATTATGAAAATAGAAGTACAGGAACCTCGTATCATTACAAGCTATCAGCTTGCTTTATCAAGATTCATTTTCTTTTAACTAAAACATAATTATACATAAGGGATTATTATTGAGGCTTCAGAAGAAGGGGGCTAGCTGGAGATCATTACATAATAGTTGTTAATTAGTTCCTCCCGGCGGTTCGGGTCGAGGTGTCAAATGAACCGAAGATAATGGAGCCATTTCCATTGCCGGTGGTAAAGCCAGTATTGTTTATAAGACCTTTCATGTTCTGTGTGCCGGTGTTGCTGAACCCTGGAGCCAAGTTCGGTACCGGTGCTGCCGCCATGGGCCTTGCCTGAGGAACGTTGGTGGCGCCGTGCTGGGGATGTGTTTCCACCGGAGATGGTTGCTGATCAAGGAGTCTGAACCAGCCAATCAAATCCTCCATATTGGCCATCTAGCTAGCTAGGCTCAATCTATTGGCCTTGAAACTTTTTCGCTATGTGTAATTATTATTGCCTTCTCTTAATTATGTAGTTTGATAGGATCAATATATATAAGGTGTGATTTTGATATATAACTAACTGCAAATATGAAGGAATATATGCATCCTGATAGTGGGAGGACAAAATTCAGGGACTAAAAAAATTCTCGGCAATAATATAATTTATATAATTATAGCTCAGACACAAAAGTGGGTCCTATATTTGTTAAATGGTATATTAATTGAATAGGGCTCATCACAATAATGTCTATCTTCTCCTATAGGACAACCTACATAACTGAATAGGATTCGAGTCATTCATATGCAGCTTTCAATTCTTTTTTATTGATTTGTTTTAAGAAAAGCATCAATTGAAGAATAAAATTTTCTTTCATTAGATCATGATTTTTCAATATATTATTTTCTTAACAGCGCAGCTCTAGCTATCTGTTTGATTTAAGAATCATGATTCGAGAAAAGAGAGAGAGAAATACAGAGATTGGAAGATAAAGATGATGAATGTTTTATTAGGATGTAAGGCTTCTTTGTAAATAATAAGTTCAATAATCGGATGAAGCGAGGAACTACGCTTCTATTTAAACTTGCTCTGAATAATGCTTTAATTGTGCATGATTGGGATCTATCTCTAAATCTATTACTTTTAGCTAATGTTATTAATCCCGGACCGTCGGTTTAGACCGGAAACCGACGAACCGAGCCCTAATCCGATTTGAGTAAGTCATAAACCCAAGGTATCTTGACTCGGCCTTGACTCGAGATGACTTGGAGTTAACTCGGACGAGTTGCTGGCGAGTCACCCAAGTTAACATTTTTTCAGGCTGACATAGGACGAAGAGACTCACCCTCGCCTCACGCCTTCGTTTAACGTCTGCTGTTGAGCCCTAATCTCCTTGCCTTAACAATTTTGGAGAAGTGGCTTTGAAGAGGTGCTTACCTTCAGCAGAGAAGGACGAGTATGGAAGATGTGCTTACCTTAGATAAGGACGAGTATAGCAAAAGTTCATGTCTTGGTACTAGATTTGAGAAATCTCATGCCAAAGATCACATCTTGACTGAGATTTCATGATTCATGAGAAGATTTGGAAGACTAGTTATTGTTTGTTGCAAGAAAGCCTAAAAGGAAAGTGTGAGGCTTTTTGTTAGTGGTTTGTTGCAGAGCATTTTTAGAAAATTTCCCTATAATTTACGCATCAAGAATATAGAGATGACTAAGAGCCCGTTTGGTTTAACCTCATTGTATACTTACAATGGTAATCATGATTGCATTACCAAGAGAAGAGTGTTTGGTTGCTCTTTAACATGGTAATAGGATTTACCACGGTAATAATGATTACCAAAAAATTGGTAACCCTCATTCATACCTCCCCTCCTATATGAATACTCATTACAACTCCATTGCATAGTTGAAAAAGTCCATTTTACCCTTTAGTCTCATTTAACTTTATTTCACTTATCTCATTTCACCCGCCACAATCGCCGCCGCCACTACTTCCTCCTCCATCGCCACTGTCGCTGTTGTCATCGTTGCCGTCGCTACCATGGCAGTTGCTGCCACCACCACTACCTCTTCTACCGTTGTTGCTATCACCACATGTCATTGCTACCACTACCTCATCCTCCTCCACTGTTGTCATTGTCACCACTACCTCCTCCTCCACCACCGCTGATGTCGCCACCTCCATTGTCGTCGTCGCTGCCACCATGAAAGCTACTGCTGCCTCCACTACCTCCTCCTCCTTTACTCCCATCGTCGCTGCCACTACCTCCTCCTCCACTGTCAATGTCACCACCTTCTACCACTGCCACACCACTGTCACCTCACCTCCACCACCACAACCATCACCATCGGAGATGATTTTCGGCGAGGTAGCATAATGGTTATGATGAGGCAATGCAACAATGGCTCTTAACTATTTTTTCTACAAATATTATATTAAAGGTAAAATAGACTTTTTGTGATATTTTAATTTTAAATAATTATTAAAAAATAACTCATTGTACCTTATTTAAAAATTAAACCAAGCACTAGCTCTATAATTAACATTGCATTTCATTATTACATCGCATTACACTGCACTGCATGGTGCAATAGGATCGAACCAAACAAGCCCTAAATGTCAGTTCAATCTATAGTTCCATTGTTTATTTTGGCCTAAAAAATCTCAATCAAGTGTCGAAAGTATATGTCAGAATTATGCCTTATGACGTATGAGTGCTGTGGGGTTGGGTTTAGGTACTCGATCTTTTTTAAAAAAAAAATTGTCAATAATCTGATTGTCTTTAACTTTTTCAGATTTATGCATTATTGATTGATATTTATAGGGTTCAATTAATCTATCTAAATTTCCCATATATTAATTAATAAATTTTAAACTGAAGAAAATAAGAAATTATATGTAAATCTGATATATGGTAGAAGTTTTAGAAAGACAAATTACATTCTATTTTTAATATTCACTACTGGAGGAGCGATTTTATAACTGGCTGGCATGGTATGGCTTTTAATTCATTGATTTGGATAAATCTAAGAAATAAGTTATCTAATTTTATTCAAACACGCGTACGAAAGACACTGCTAATTCAACAAGCCTAATGAGAAATAGTAGTCGTTCATCCCTATCATTAAGTTGGTCTAGAGGTGTAAAGTCCTGCTAGATCCTTTTAAGCTTTGAGTTTGAGTCTTAGATGAGACATTTGTGTTGAAAAGAGCAAACATGAACCCCGAACCAAACACGGAATGATAATATCCACACACAAAAATAGTCATTCGTCCCTATCATTATAGCACCTTTTCCTAATTCCCTCACATGTATGTGTCTACATATAGAAATATAGATGCTTTCGCATTTAATAATCTATCTTCTTTTATTTGTCATTCCATAAGAATCTAACCTAAAAATGAAATAAGGCATCATATATGCTTTAAATAAGGCATCATATGCTTTTTCTAAAGGAAAATAAGATATCATAATTGAAGTATGTGGATAATAAAAATTCATTTATTCTCGGTGCTAAAGGAAAATAAATTAATATGAGCCCTAATTTATTCCACATTGATTAAAATTTTACACTTCTTGTGATGTTATTTTAATTTTTGGGCAAACAAAAAAGTGATGTGATTTTAATTTGATGAGTGCGTCTGGCCTCATATCATTATGTCACCCTCTACGTCAGCAGTCGCTTAATTGTAACTATAAACCATTATCTTATTCACCCTCATCCTTTGTTTGGATTTATTTATGATAAGCATGTTTACATAAGTCCAGGACAAAATTCCTCTTATATAGTTACCTAACAAATAGTAAAATCACAGTTGAAAAGCTTAGGGCTTCAACTCAAAGCAACGCAACTGACAAGCAGCCGGAGTTTTTATTCATTCCCTCTAGTTAATACCTAAATCTTACTTAACTCTGTCAAATATGTTTCTATTGTTTGTTTATTCTTACCAAACCTCTCTCGTCAAAATGAAAAGCAATCAAGAGAGTAAAAGAGTGAAAAACGCAGCCACAGAAGAAGGAATATACAGCAACACGTGTCGCATGCCTGGACAGTTTTGTAACTTTAGAATGAATTCCACATACTAAAGTAACATATTCCATAAACATATAGTGGTCGTTTAACCAGCAATAACCTTAGCTAGTCGTTGGTCAGCGAAATTAGAGAGATGGAATCGGAAATGTTGTGAGTATGTGAGTGAGTGAAATAAAAAAACAGAGATACCATGCATAAACACAAAGCTTCTTGTTGAAGAAATGAAACAGTACAGATTCTTGTTAGGGCATCTATAAAACGCAGGCGAAGCAAGCGAGACGAGACATCGATCGATCGAAAATCTTTCTGATAAGAAAATATATCATATCAGAAAATAATTAATCAGTGAGATCAGATGGAATCGGAGCTTATGATGATGAGAAGGCTTCTAGGGATGACGCAAGAAAACGAGGCTCAGGCTCAGGCGAGCAGAACCGCCGGAGGCTACAATAGTGGAACTCAGGGCTCATTCACCAATAACGGATCAGGCTCTCAGAATTTTAACGACGTTAACTACAACAGCGGCGCTTATTCCGGCAACCGCTACTCATATCCTTACTACCACAACAATGGTGGCAACTTTGTTCACAACAGTGGCTATGTGCGTGGCAACGGCAATGGGTGCATCGTCAACAATGGAAATAGCCCTGTTCCCTCCAACAAAAACTCTTATTATTGAACATCTCTATCTCCATGATATATATATATATATATATATATATATATATATATATATATATATATATATATATATTGAGAATAATTAATAAGAACTGTATGATAAAAACTATATATGTTGCTGATATGATACAAATATTAAAGGGTGATTGCTGCTAGCAGCTAGCCCTTTAATTATTATAGTGTGTATGTGTGTTGGCTTTGTAATCCGGAGGTTCTTCATCCTCCTCTTTTATGTTATTGTTCCCAATAAAACGTTTCTATTATTAAGGGTTCAATTGTTTAAGCGTCTCTCTTTTGTACTGCATGCATGAGATCAGTGTTGTGCATGTGATGTGAAGAATCAATCTTTTTAACCTAGAGGGAAAAGTTGGAGGAGAATGAGGGGTGGAAGTTTTCCCTTATAGTTTCTTTCTTCTTTAATTTTCTTCCCATCCAAACGTAAAGTTAGTTTATGATTGTATTAACTCTATTGAGGATGGAAGCGGGAAAATTTTGGATGGTTGGAAACGCTTACTTACTATGAGTATTAATAATTTTTTTTTGAACGCTTACTCTAATTATTAATACTTCATTACTATGAGTATTAATAATTAGAGTTCTCATTTGGTGCTTATAGTTGAGATATGAACTTTTTAAATTTAATATAAACCATCTAAATTAAATTTAAATTTTTTTATCTGTGATTTTTTAAATAATAGATTCATTTTTATAATAATTGATATTTATAATTTTAAATTTATTTTAAATTTTACCTATATTAAATAAAAAATTTATTTAAAATACAATAATTAATTTAAATCAAATTTGGATAGTCCAGAATCAATTTAAACAATCCAAATTGGTGATGAGCACACTATACTCATCATCAAAATGATGAGCACAAAATGTGCTCACCCTGATAATTATTGCTTGAGGTCCGTTCTAATCATTTTAAATTTATATTTTAAAAATGTGAAGATACAAATTCCGCGGGTCCTTTGATAATTAAGCTGAATCAAAGCATTTGGTTATTCGATACACAATTTTTTTAAAAAAATGAAGAAAGGAGGAGATGAGAGAGTATAATAAAGATAATTTGTGTTTAGTTATCAACTATCAACCATTTCATTTGTTTAGCATTGTTTAGTCCAATTGAAGGCATCTTCCATCTTCCATAGGCGCCTTTTGCATTAATGCATTCACAAGAATTCAAATTCAAAACTGCTCCTTCCACTATACTCCTTCTTTTAAGACTATACCCCTTCCACTATTAACCATTTCCCTTTAAGATACTTCAAGGGGGAAAAAAAAACTGCTCCCTCCGATTCAATATGTAAATATGTAATCATCAGCTTGTTTCCATTTTTTTTTTTTATATATTGTCATTTGGTATCCAGTTCGAGGTTGCCCCTCCCAACACAAGTAGCTCCTCTAGACTTGAACTTAAGACCTAGAAGGATCTAGCGGGTCTTACATTGCTAGAGCAAATGTTGGCTAGCAAATGTTGGTTCCATTTTTTAAAACAGTTTAACTAAGTTAGCTAGGTCCATCAAATATGGCTCTAAAAACGTTGATAGACAGGTGGAAAGTAATGGTTAGGCTTTTGGGTTTTATCTGATCCATGAAGCTAAGTTTAGGTTCTGAAAAATCCAACACTAATCGTAATTATATTACAAGTGGGATAATTATAGTTGAGTTTAGTAAAAGAAACTCATTAGTAACGACAAGACAAATTAAGGTTCAAAACCTAGTAGTTCCTTCAAGATTCTATTGGACCATTATTAATAGAGTTAATGTTAATCGAATTTTAGTTTTTGTCTTTATAATTCTAAATTGTTAGTTTTAGTCCATATGGTTTTATGAATATTTGGTTTGAGTTTAAATAAAAGGACAAAATCAAAACTCATTAACAGTATTGAGATCATTTGTTAAACACGTACCAAATCCTTATAAAACCTATAGGGACCAAAACTAACAATTTGAAATTATTAGAATCAAAACCAAAACTTGATTAAACTATATAAAGACTAATAATGATCATTATCTCTTATTCATAACAAAAATCACACGGGACAAAATTTGATTGGAGTTTTTTTTTTTTTTTTTTTTGCCAGGGATTGTAGAATTAAACTAATAGCTATTGCTTAATTAAGACGTATGATCAAGCCGCATTCTATGTTGATATGTTCACTCAAAATGCATTATCATATTGTTAATACAAAAGATAGTTCCGTAAAATGTATTAGACATTATCTTAAACAATACTTTATTTTACTCTTTTGGTCTTTAATATAAGATTTACTTACCTAATTTGATTAGATTAATAAAATTAGTTGAGTTAGTTAATGTGACGTGTATTTTTTAATTCCCTTCATCCCTCTCATTCTTAATTTTTGTTAAGGGATCAATAGGGGTAAATAAGAAAAATATTGACAAATATAAAAAATATGTTTTATATTAAGGATTAACATCAACTCTCTAAATAGGTTCTATATTAAGGAATGAAGGAAGTAATCCTTATTGGTGAGTACTTAAATGAGTTGTAAAGATTAAATGGTTGAGTAGGAAATTAAGGTCTCATTTTAATTGAAATAATATGGCTCATACACATTGTTGTCAAACTCGCGAGTTAACTCTCCGAGTTTACCGTTTTTACGTTTCTACTTTACTAAATCGAGTCGAGTCTCTAGTAAACTCATGTCAGCTGTAAACTCAGTTAAACTCACGAGTTTACACACGGATTTTCCGTTTTTACGTTTCTAGCTTACAAAATTGTGTTAATTTTTTCAATTTTGTCATCCTCAACGGCTTTACATATGAATTTTATAGAAATTTCTTTATTAAATATAATAAATTATAAATGTGATATATTTAATTTCAATTATTTGGATCTAAAATATATTTAAATCAAATTATTGTCATTTTTTATATTTTAATTATTTAATTATACATATTAATACCTATTTTATGATAAAAGTAAACTCTTACGAATTTACGATTCGAGTCCACGATATGAGTTTACGTCACTGTCACGAGTTTGCTTAAACTCGTGAGTTTGACAACCTTGCTCATACAGATAATAAAAATCTATAGATTATTATTTATAGTAAAACGGGTTAAAATATGATATTAAAAAAATGGGGCATGAGATTTCCCTCAACATTTTTTTTGATCAGCCAGATTCCCTCAATGTTATAGACCACACACAAATATGCCTTATGAGTGCTGGTAATTTGGGGCTGGGTACTTGTTTTTCTTTTAAAAAGATCTTTAAAATATTTTAATAACGTGATTTTCTTTAACTTTTATTGATCATTGATTGATAGTGATAAGGTTCAGTTAATGTATATAGTTGTCCCATATGTTAATTAAAAATTTGAAACTAAATATATAAGAAATTATATGTAAATCTGATATACAGTAAAAGTTTCAGAAAGACAAATCACTTTCTTTTTTAACAAAAAATGACAAATTACATTAAAAAAAACTTGAAAATTCTGTGGTCGCGGGAGGAACGTACGGTTTTTATATGGTTGAATTTTATTTATTTATTTTTTAAAGTAAGGGCTTGGAAAAAAAGTGGAGAAATTTTTTTGTGATAGTAAAGTGGAGAAATTTTTTTACAGAATAAATACTTAGGAATTTTGAATAACGAATTGTGGACTATATTTTTTCCGAATAATATCAAGTGGAAAAATTCCAACACAAGTGATAAAAAAAATGTAGCACCTATAAAGCTATAACCTGTTTCTTCTTTCTTGGCCTCATCGCCTCATGCAACTTCTAGGGCTGTTTGGTTTGAAGGGAGGGAAAATTTTTTGTTGGGATTTTTGGAATATTGAAAATTTTCAATGGGTAAAAATGAGAGGAAATTTTTTTCCCTTCTCCTCCTTCCCCTCAAACCAAACAGACCCTTAGACTCCTGTATGCCTGCATCTTTTTTTCTTCAATAAAAAATTAGTAAATACAAACAAAACATACCAATTAAGTTAAGTATAAAATATAAAGTCGATGTAATAATTTTTAAAAGGATAAATAAAAAATACAAGTATACAAAACAATACAAATGATTTAAGTTTGATAATTCAAATTGAAATTTTTGTCATCATGTAATTAAACAAATAAACTTTATTTCTCTAAATTACATACTGCAAATTTACATCATTAATTTTAAATTCTTATTTTAAAAATTAAAGGAGGATTTATTTATCATTAAACAAATAAAAAAAATATTACCTAATATTTATCACTTTAAAGCCAAATATTAAAACCCAACCTTTGACTAATAAATTAGAATTATGGCCGTTGGACGGTTAGGTGTGTACTCCTCGTTTTAAAGATGTTATCTTCTAAAGATTTCAATCTCCGACATTGCAAGCAAATAAAGTTTTAATTTTATATTTGAAAGCACATAAGGTACTTTTGATTAAACATATGCCTAATTGAGGGAATCAAATAATGCAGAAGAAAGAATCCTCTCCATCCTTATTATCAAAGTCATAGCATGAGCCTTTCCCCTCTCTCTCTCTTTTTTTTTTTAAAAAAAAAAAAAATTCCTTTTCAAACCTGTCGTGTAGAAATAATATGCTTCCGCATTTAACGATCTATGTTTATATTTTTCATTCTATTTCATATGCTTATGTGGAAAAGAAACCAATAAAAATAAAGGGAAAATATAAGATAATACCACTTGAAGTTCAAGTAGTATTTTCTTGATTTTAAAAACAATTATTTCAAATAAGTTTTTTTTTTAAAATATTTTTATTCTCAAATACAAATTTTTAGAGTAATCATTCAAATAAAATATATATATCTTGTTCTTCTCAGAACATATTTAGATAAAAAAATTATAAACTTATTTTTTTTAAAAAAAAAACAGAATCAGCCCAGCAAGACAAAAAATAATCATAATTGAATTGTGGATAATAAATAATTATCTATTCTCATTGTTCAAGGAAAATAAATTAATTAGAGACCTTATTTTTATTTGATCAAGGGTTTCTTTTCAAGGTTTAAAGGGTAAAGTGTTATCACCTCTCATAATAAGTACGTTTCTCTCTCATAATAAGTACGTTTCTCGATATTCAAACTTATATTTTTCTTTTTACGAAGGTGAGATTCCTTACCACCTCAACTAACCGCCCGTTAGTAATTAGAGATAATCTAATTTAATCCAAAGTAAAACTTAACACTTGTGATGAGTAATTTTCATGAGTGATCACCTCATCGCAATACGTCACCCTCTACGTCAGTAGTCGCTTAATTGTGAAAGAAGGAATTTTCAACCTTAAAAAAAAAAAAAAAGCAAGAAGGAATTTTTCTTTTTACGGAATAAAAGACAACTAATTATTAATCTGGTAATTATAAACCATTATTTTATACGCACAAATTTCAGCTATGGAACGTAAAGGGAGTATAGATTCTTTTCCATCGGTGCATCTATAAAACGCAGGCGAGAAGACACCGTTGGATCAAATCCATCTAAAAATTAAACTAATTAGTACTCTCTCTTATTATAAATATACAATAGAGTTGACTTTTTAGAAAAATTAAAGAAACTAATTAAATTATTTAAAAATATTGATATTTTTCATTTTTTCTCTAAAGTAGCCTAACTTAAAAAGTGACATATAATTTAAGAATATAAAACATATGATATGATTAAGTAACTTATTTAGTTTTTTTAAACTCTAAAAAAAAAAACTCAATTTTATGTTATATTTAGAACTGAAGAAATATTAATCAATATATATCGATCACTGATATCAAATGGGATCGGATTTTGGTGTGTGGTGGAGGGGAACACTTTATGAGGAAGAAGCGGGCTTGGCTCAACAAGCAAGAAGATCAGCCGCCGGAGCCTACTACGATGAGATTCAGGGCTCATACACAGACAACGCACTAGCTGTTCAAAATCTTAGTTTTGGCAAAATTTTTGTCAAACACTCAAAAATGTCCAAAAGGTATTATGCAGTCAAGCCATAGTTTGGGGGTCAAAACCTTGGTTTTGGATAAATCTATTTTTTTTAGATTTTTCTCTCTCCTCTGTTATCATCGATATTTTGTTAGTATCAATAAGTATCCTTAAATATCTTTTTAGTATCCATCATCACCTTGAATTTATCTTTTAAGATTAGTTATACTTTGAAATATTTTTTCAAGATCCCAAAATAATTTTTTCAGATCATGATAAATATTTTTTTGTATCAGTCAGTATCTTTTTAATATCCGTTAGTAGTGATACTTCAAGTAATATTTATAAGATCATGTCATGTCATTACTCAAGTAGGAGATGATGTTACTCAAGTAACTCATATCCATCCAAGTACACTACTACAAAAATTTGATATTACTACCCTAAAAAACGTCCTAAATAAGAAATAAGTAGTAAAAAATGACAAATATAAGAAAACCGAGTGTTCAACGTCCCGAATTATTGTTTAGGACTTCTAAAATTGATTTTGGCGTTCTAATGTTTTTTTCGGGACGTCTAAAATCTGCCAAATAATTTGGCGCCGGAGGAAATATTGGAGAATTTTTTGTTGGCGCCATGATATAAATTTGGCGTAAAAATTGGTGAAAATTGGCGACCTGATTATATATCAGGTCGCCAATTGTCAAAAATTGACGACCTGATTGAATATCAGGTCGCCAATTATCCAAACGTGGCGACCTGATTTTAAATCAGGTCGCCAAAAGTTGAAAATTGGCGACCCGATTTCTAATCAGTCGCCATTTATAAAATTGGCGACGATTTTTAATCAGTCGCCAATTTTCATTTAAAAACCCAAAAGCCGCGATAAACCCTATGTTTGTTTGTGTTAAAAAAAAAACCTATCATTCGTATTTCCTCCGCGGCCACCACTGTGTCTCCTCCATCTTCCCTCTGTTTCCGGCGTGTCCCCCACCTTCTCCGACGATCTCTAAAGGTACGAGCCCTTGCTTTCATGGTTCGTTAGTGTTCAATCGTTATTGTTAAAAAAAACAACCCTTCACGCGTTCGTCATTTCCCCGACGGTACCGTCATTTTTCCCCCTTTTCGCAGCTCGTCTCCTCCGTCGCCACCACCGCGTCTCCTCCGTCTTCCCTCTTCGCGGTGCCGACACCCCCGTGAGTGTTTCTTCTCCCTCCTTCTTTTATGCGGTTTAAACCGCGTTTGTATGGTTTGAAACTTTGAATCGACTTCTTCTTCCTCCTTGACGGTTTTATGGTTTTATGCTTTGTCTTGGCCTCCCCCCCCGAAATATATTTGCAAAAACAGTTCATGAAGCACCACGACTCCCCTCCCCTGTTTCCCTGTTTTTAATTGAAATATGATTGTGTTTTACTGTTTTTAATATGATTTTGTCTGTTGCCTTGCCTTGGCGTGATTTTGTCTGTTGCCTTGTCTTGGACTCTTGGCTATTCATGAATCAACAGAATATAATGGACTCTTGTCTGTTTCCCTGTTTTTAATGGAAATATGATTGTGTTTTTAATATGATTTTGTGTTTAATATGATTGATAGAATATAATGGAGTCCAACCCAAATCAAAGCAGTAGTTCAATAAACTTAGAGACCAACTCACGAAATGTGGACACTCAAACTGACAAACCATTGTGGAGATATGTGACTAGAGTTGATGATGGGAAAGCGAAGTTTAATTATGCAAATGATTTTTCTTTTATTATATTTTGTTAATGTGAAATACACTCTTTATATTAAAAATATTATTTAATACTAAGACGTGTCGGAACGTGTCGAAATATTAGTATTTTTGAAGTAACGTGTCCGCGTCACATATCGGTAACGTGTCGAAAACGCCGTGTCGTGTCGGTGCTACATAGGTTTTGTTACTAGGTGTTGGGAATGGGCATTTTGGAATTTTCTTGTTTTGATTTTGGTTTTTAATAATGTGTCTACATTGTTGCATGCATTATTTTGATTTTTTTTTTTAAAAAAATGAACAATTTTGAGAGAAATAAAAGAACTTTTTCTTGTGCAAGTTGCTAGTTTGAGGTGATGCTATGTTATTGATATGCCTAGGCTTGAAAAGACTTGATCTTACTTTGATGATGCTAGTTAAGTGGTAATTAGCTTAGATTGGATGCAATTTGATGATGATACTATGCTTGGTACCTACATTTGTGCCTTCATGCCGTGACGTTCATTTCTAGTGTGGAGCTCCTACTTTAATTCTTGCTCTATGGTAGAGCGGTGAGCAAGTGAATTGAGTGAAAAAGAACCCCTATGTAGGTGTGCTGAGTGATACACTTTATATCCTATGTATGTCTTTCTTGCTTGGACCCCCTATCTGGGGCCCTGTCTCCGAACCCCCGACTCCCCCGACCCCCTGTCCTTTTTATAGTTAGTAAGTTTTGTTGAATTAAGCTGAAATTGGTTGTTATTGAAATTTTGGGATGTCTTACTTTTAAGGGGAAATCTTTGCGAAATTTCCTTAAAAGAAAGCATGTCATTCTTGAAATTGACATGAACTTGATTTGTTGTTGGAAATGTCGTAGGTGGTAATAAAATGGGTCATAGTTGGATGAATGCGTTGAGAACTAGTGAAGAATATGAGAATGGGGTGGAAGAGTTTATTGAATTTGCTAGAAGGAATGTGGCCACAAAAAATGGGATGTATTATTGTCCATGTGTTAATTGTTTAAATGGGAGTCGAAGGGTTATTCTTGATATAAGGGACCACCTACTTTGTGATGGAATACACCTTCGATACACAACGTGGATATGGAATGGTGAGGAAGTAAGTACCGGTGCGTCCCACGCAAATGAAGTTGAGGTAGATGATGATGATGGAATGGAGAAAATGATTAATGATGTTGAGGCGAGAATCTTTTGCACAATCGGGTGAATATGAAAGCGTGCGGAGTGATGCGAGACACCTTTGTTCTGGGTGTACTAAGTATACACGATCGCGACCTTACATTTGGTCAACTTAAAGGCAACTTGTGGGTGGACCGATAGCGGTTTCACGTCGCCGCTTGAATTGTTGTGTGATATGTTGCCGGATGATAATGTACTTCCAAATCGTATGTATGAGGCCAAGAAAATCTTGTCTACGATGGGTATGGAGTATAAAAAGATACACAGTTGCCCTAATGACCGCATATTGTACGAAAACGAGTACGAAGGCCTCGTAATTGTCCGAAGTGTAAAACTTCACGATACAAAGTGAAGAAAGTTAGTGTTTACGGAGAAGCGAGACAACAAAAAGGCAACCTTTGAAGGCATTGTGGCATCTTCCAATAATTCCACGGTTTAAGCGTCTGTTTACTAGTGAAGCAACGGCAAAGAAGTTGAGATGGCATTCTGATGAGAGAATATCCGATGGAAAATATCTTCGGCACCGGTGACTCTCCGCAATGGAAGAAAATAGACGAAATGTTCCCTCAATTTGGCGGTGAGCCAAGAAACCTTCGGCTAGGGCTTTGTACAGATGGCTTCAATCCGTATCGAACTCTTAGCAAAGACTCATAGTGCATGGCCGGTTCTCCTTGTAATATACAACTTACCTCCCCGGCTATGTATGAAACGCAAGTATGTGATGCTTTCTATGATGATTTCCGGACCAAAACAACCCGGGAACAATATCGATGTGTACTTGGCGCCTCCGGGTTGAGGATTTGAAGAAGTTGTGGGAGGAAGGCGTAGATGTGTTTGATGTATATAAGAAGGAGCACTTCAAGTTGCGCGCAATGATTTTTACCACGATAAACGACTTTCCTGCATACGGAAATTTGTCAGGGTACAGTGTGAAGGGGCATAAAGCATGTCCAATATGTGAAGTAGACACAAACTTCCATCAACTAAAGCACGGAAAAAATATGGTCTACCTCGGTCACAGGAGGTTTCTTCATCGGTTCCACCCATATCGTAAGTTAAGAAAGCGTTTTAACGGCTTACCGGAGCAGAGCATGGCTCCAAAGGCATTAATCGGAGAGGACGTTTATAGTCGGGTGAAACATATCAATGTCATATTGGGTAAGCAGCAAAGGAAGACGAGTGAGAAGAATATATGGAAGAAGAGATCAATTTTCTTTGATCTTCCATATTGGCGTAGTCTTGATGTGAGACACAGTCTTGATGTGATGCATGTGGAGAAAAACGTTTGTGAAAGCCTTGTCAGTACTCTTTTGCACATACCAGGGAAGACTAAGGATGGAATTAGTGCGAGACTAGATCTGGTTGATATGGGAATAAGAGAACGGTTACATCCACGAGTAATGGAAGATGGTAAGAGGGCATACATGGAGCCAAAGAACTCATACACTATCAAAAGCGGAGAAGAAAAGTTTGTGTGGATGTCTATATGACATTAAGGTGCCACAAGGATATTCTTCTAATTTGAGAAAGTGTGTCTCAATGAACGATTTGAAGTTAGTGGGAATGAAGTCCCATGATTATCATGTGTTGATGCAACAACTACTACCAATAGCTATAAGAGGCATTATGAAAGATGAAGTTCGATCCACTATAACAAGATTGAGTATTTTCTTCAATGCTATACGCAACAAAGTCATTGACATTGAAAAGTTGGATGAATTGGAGAATGAGGGTTATATTATTTTGTCCCAACTAGAGATGCATTTCCCTCCCGCTTTTTGATATCATGGTGCACTTGATAATGCACTTGGTAAGGAGGTAAGACCGTGCGGTCCAGTTTACCTAAGGTGGATGTACCCGTTCGAGCGATACATGAAGATCTTAAAAGGGTATTCTAAAAACCCTTATCGGCCGGAAGCCTCAATAGTTGAGAGATATGTAGTTGAAGAGGCTATGGAGTTCTGCAAAGATTATCTATCAGGGCCGACGATACAATCTCAGCATGACGAGGGGATAAGCGAGGGAACTCGAGGAATCAAAATGAAGAATAAGCCTCGTGAAGAGGTGTTGCAAGCACACCTATACATCTTGAATAATACGGAAGAAGTTCAACCATACATTGATGAACACGAAAGAGTTTGAAGAATATGAATCCAAGGAAGAGTGACATGCGAGATAGCGAATGAGCAAAAGAAGACGTTCATAAAGTGGTTCGGTGAGAAGGTATTGCACGAGACCGGAGTGTCGGATACAATCGAGTGGTTAGCCGTGGCCTTCTTTTTCAGGTCATCACTTGGAGCGATTTACGATGTAAACGGATATTCTTTCTACACAAAAAACCAAGATGATGAAGTGTTGTGCAAAATAGTGGGGTGATGGTTGAAGTTGAATCCATGCACTTTTCGAGTTCGAAAGACAAAAACCCGGTGTTAGCATCAATGGCCTATTATGGAGTGATCGAAGAAATATGGGAGATCGGCTGACAAGTTCAAAGTTGCTTTATTGAAATGTAAGTGGGTTAGCAATAATCTTTGTTGTAATAGATCCTAAATTTGGATTTGTCTCGGTTGATCTTCAAAGACTTGGTCATAGAGATGAGCCATTAATTTTAGCAAGTCGGGCGAAACAAGTGTTTTATGTTACGAGACCACGAAAATAAAGAAATGTCAATTGTACTTCAAAGTAAAAAACGAAGTATGGTGAAGAATCCTTGAACCTTGACGATACACTCCCTTTCAAAGACAAATCCACCTACAACACGTGAAGTTGAATTGGTAGATGATGAAGAATATCTGCAAGAAAGGATCATTGTGAAGGAATATGGGAAACCATGTAAAGTAAGATCTTCGATTACGAAATGATTTGTTTAACTACTATGTTCTTTTTGTGGTCGTTTAATATGTTGGTTCATTTTATTAATTTGTTTATTATTTAAAAACCTATCTAACATAAATTTTTGTGGTCTTTGATGAACGGGAATATGTCTAGCTCGACGAGTCATCGGGAGATAGGGTTGATATGCCCGTTGTGAGAAAGGGAGAGGTAGCACACACATGGGTGCGCTAATTGCTCGTGTGATGATCGGAAAAAGAGGCTGCATGTGGAGTTCGATGAAAATATGAATCCGGTTAGCGAGAGAGGAAGACAACTTCATTAGCTATTTAGGCTATATGGCTCGAAGCAAAGTGCGTATTGTTTACTCGGCTTGGAAGTTCGTTCTGAGAAGACGAAGGAGTTGATTTGGACACGAGATTTTGGTATCTCACTTTCGATATATCTGCATTTGTATCTTTAGTCTTATTACTTGATTTCTTTCATATATTCTCTTTCACCTTGCAAAAGCAAACATTTGATGTCCCTAACACTAAGGCCATGAACAAGCATTGGATGGGCGAAGTTCGTCTCCGTTGGAAGGATTTTAAGAACAAGCGACAAAAAAGTATATTCGCGGGCCAAAGAGGGACGAGGATCCATGTATGACCTATGACTTCATTTCTCCCAGGATTTGGAGGGAGTTTGTGGCGTCCGCGGGAATCCGAATTTTCGGTAAAAT
This sequence comes from Acacia melanoxylon, assembly GCA_019022615.1. Classification (NCBI taxonomy): domain Eukaryota; kingdom Viridiplantae; phylum Streptophyta; class Magnoliopsida; order Fabales; family Fabaceae; genus Acacia; species Acacia melanoxylon. Next base: position 8,628,607 of record JAFJYJ010000011.1, read on the forward strand.
TTTGTCATATCTTATCTTTAATTTGAATCTACTTGAATTCGTACGATCATTTTTGTTTGAATTCGTGTCACAGGAAACAAGCCAAGCCAATAGAGAGAGGCAAGCGAAAAATAAGTATCCGCATTGCTTGTCTAGAGGTGGCTACAGAAAGCTGGAACGAAAGATGATGGACGAAGAGCTACAGCGAATGAAGGAAGCTTCCCAATCCGATCCTTCCACTGCTATCCAGGCCCCTGAGCGTCCTCCTCGTCACAAGAAATGGAAAGCTGCGAGAATGAAGGGTGACAAATACATCAATGAAGATGTTCTTGAGGTTGCCTCAAAGATTGTAAGTAGTTAAATTAGAAGTATTAAATAGCCTCGTTGTTTCATACTATAAGAGTTTAGTTATTATTTATGAAAAATCTTATGGTACGGGATGAACTTGAGCAAACAGAGCAGCCAAGGCTCATTCACGCAGTGTACACGGCAGGACATTTTGTCGACGGCTATTGGGAAGCCGGATTACCTTGATGCTGTTCGAGGGGAGTTAGTGTCGCAAAATATTTCGGACGGCGTTCACGTTTGTATGCCGAAGAGAGCCATCAGGAGCTTGAAGCTAGAATTCGAGCAAACCTCGTAAATGAGGTTATGGCACAACTACGGGGTGAAATGCAAGCTATGGTACAACAGCAACGTACAACCGACGAATCCCGAGGCAGCAAGGATATTTTTCAGCCTCCAGAGGTACATATTGGCGAGCCGTCTCACTCCAGAAGTACATATTGGCGAGCCGTCTCACACTCCACAGGGAGGTATACCTTGCACTCTATATTTGGATGACCCACACCGGCGGATTGTTGCCGATGGTCTTGTTTACCCGAGAACAAGACAAACACCACGGCAAGCAAATTCCGAGAATCCCAACGTCGGGTGTGATGTGCGAGTGTGCGAAGAAGAGACAGCCGTCCCGATTGATGACGAGGAGGTTACCATACTAGGCGCTGCCATCACATGGTTCATCCTTTGGCCGGCTCATCTTATTGAGATGGGGACGACACCTCCGATGGTAGGAAATACATAGATGATTGAGTATGAGTTGTTTCCCGATTGATTTTCATTATATTGCTCATTCACTCATAATATGTTTTTTATGTTTTCATAGGATGAACAAGCTGCGGGCTTATTTCCCTACTTAGCACAGGCTGCAAGAGTTGTACAAGGACATCGGCCTTATAAGCTTGCGAGATGCCTCCGGGCATTGTCGGTTAAAGAAAAAGACATATCCGATAACATTTGACAAGAAAGATTTGACGGAGTTTTTGACGATGGATTGTTTAGATATACGGTTTCTTCAACTTGCAATCCTGTAAGTTTTTTTAACCCTTTAATTATGTTAGTACTCTTGTTTTTGTTTAATATTTTCAATAACATTTATCATTTCATTTCATAGTGTCTGCCGTGAATTATGTCCTGGATGCCGGACGGCTTCGGCTCGCAATACGTTACCCAGGAGGTCAATTTATATTGGTTTAACAATGGGCGACGGAGAATCGTCTTGTTATCTAACGCCAATACATGAAAGGTGCGTACTTTTGTTTTGTCTATATAAGATTTTTGTGAATAAATTGCTTTCTTATCTTAATTTAATATTAATACGTATATGTTGTAGGGGTCATTGGACGCTGTGTGTTGTTTGTCCTGGAAAGAACTCCTGTTATTGGTTCGATTCAGTAGGTGGCACTCCAAACGAGTATATCAAAATCATGTTTGCCGAGTAAGTACATTTTTGTATGAATCATCGATTCTTTTTTTAAATGAATGGTTTAACATCGTTAATTTCCATTTTAATGATAGGGGCCTCAAGACGTATAGACGGCTTATCAATGCAAAAGAGCGGGGTGGACCGAGGTGGTATAAACCGAGCGGTGAGTAGTTTCAATTCAAGTTATTTCATTGACACGGTAGCTTTCGATATGTCTTTATTCGTTTTTAACAATTTTCCTTTGATTTATAGTGCCATCAACAACCAGGGAGCACCGAGTGCGGATATTACGTTATGAATTGGATGCAATCCATCGTTACCAGCGGACGTGTTCAAAATTTTCAAAAAGTACGTAATTGCTCTGTGATTCTCAAGTTTATTGAATTTTTGTTGTTGTACTTGAGTTGTTAATTATTTCCTTCACTTAATTGGTTTATCTTATTCCACGTTTTCCAATTTACAGTTTATGGGTACTAGGGATCCGTACTCGCAGGATGAGATCGATTCGGTTCGAGACATGATAGCTAGACATCTTCTTCAACACATAGCCTAGTTAGTAGTGAGCATGATTAGTATGTTATTTTGTTAGTGATTCAAATTTGCTCTTTTGTTGTTCATTTGTATCTATTTGATGTTTTGTCTTGTTCAAAATATGCAAGTTTGGTGTTATATATTGTGTTTATGTATTGTGTTAGTGTGATTCTTGTGTTGCTTGGTGGTTTACGGCTGATGCAAAAAACTTGGTAGATATCTCATAGTTGTAATCCTATTGATAGTTTGTGTCTTTCCAAGTTTGGTGTTATTGTCTAGTTTGTGTCTTTCCAAGTTTCTTTGTATTATTTTACTTGATTTTACTACACCGATATGATCCAAAACTTGGTAGCTAGATATCTCCTATCTCATTATTTTATGTATTGTGTTAGTGTGATTCTTGTGTTGCTTGGTGGTTTCTGGCTGATGCAAAAAACTTGGTAGATATCTCATAGTTGTAATCCTATTGATAGTTTAATTTGTGTCTTTCCAAGTTTTTGTATTATTTTACTTGATTTTACTACTGCTTTGATATGATCCAAAACTTGGTAGCTAATCTCCTATCTCATTGTTACCAGTAATGTATGAGGGAAAAATTAAAATGTAGCTAATATTTTTTAAAAAAAAACTCAACAAAAATTGGTCGCCTTTGTTCTCATAAGGCGACTGAATTAATGATCAGTCGCCTTATGAACCCATTAAGGCGACACAGAAATTACAATCAGGTCGCCTTTAAGGTGAACTCAATTAATCGTCGCCTTATTAACCTTAATAAGGCGACGATGACATAAATCAGTCGCCTTTTATAAGGCTTGATCTAGAATCGTCGCCTTAATAAGGCGACCTTATTTAAGATCGGTCGCCAAATTCAAAATTTTCCTCTACCCCTCCAAGACGTCCCTCGTAAAGGGACGTTAATTGGGTCTTATTTAGGTCGTCTTTTAGCATTTTTGTAGTAGTGGTATTTTGGTTCCATAATCCTCGTTATTACTTGAGTAGTTAACTTGGTTAGTCGAGTAATATTTGATTGTTTCATAGGTACAGCTTTCCTGCGATGATACTTGCAAGTAATATTTATATTACTTGAGTAATGTGTTCCTAAAACACTTAACATCTGAATTAATTCTCGTCATTACTCGGGTAATATTGTCTACTTCATAACTCTTACTGCTTTCTCTCGTAGTTACTCGCAAGTATTGACTATGTTACTCGGGTAACATTTGTAACACCTCAAATTCCATACCTCATATTGTGTCGGTTGACACATAGTTTTAAGAAAATCGATAGAGTTTGAGGTGCTACCACTCATAGTAATGCGGAACGGAGAGCATGCACTTACGTTTGGATAATGAGTAACTGATATAAAATGCCTAGGCACAAGCTAGTATATTAAAAATCCCGAAGGAATATTCATGTGATACAATAATACAGAACTTTGTATAATTACAACTCTTTGCATAGTAACTATACAATCTTAAATCAAGCCTTAACTAGATTTGTGGCTTAGAACCCAATACAGTTAATCAAACCATTGGCCAGGTAGGTGTCTAGTGGAAGTCTCCCCGTCTTTCATGGCGATTTATTGACTAAACCACATAGACTAGCCCTGCCTTCGGCACCAAATGATTTGAAACAACTCTAACGGATTCATGCCAGAACTAGTCCTATCAAACTTCTTCCGACTCTCATCTCGGCCGGTGCATCTTCACGGCTTCGTCCATCGGTGCCTCTTCTCGGCTCCGTTCATGTCACCTTCTCAGATTCAGGTTCCTTTCCTGAACTATTAGTCAAGGCTGAGATTCAATCGAATTGAATCTCAGGTAATAGTTAACCTCTATAGCATATATAACAATATATGACATATATTCATTATATTTCAGCATTAATCATATATAGCACACAGCAAATATAAGGTTACAACAGTACATAGCACACAGCACACAGCAGATGTAATGTTAACAACACAACAATACATAGCACACATCACATGTAATATTATCTACGTTTGCACTAACCAGTGCCACGACAGCTCCTCGTATCCTCAGCACTAGGAAAACAATCATACGGCGTTATCAAGACTATAACCCGCATAAAGCTAAATGTATACAAACATGTGACCTAAGCCTCATAACTTAGTCACGGTGCATGACCCAAGACCTAGTCTTGTCCATGACTCATGAATCATTCAATCATATATAATCATACAAGATATAGGCGATTAAAGTTACTAGTACGCGAACGTATCTTTCACCGTGTAGTTACCAAAACGCCCGACCTTTTGAATCCGACTCCGGACTTCCCGGATATCCTATAATGTTACCGTCGGATCATTTCCTTTTCCATGATATTATAATTAATATCATATTTCCTAGAATAATATCAAAAAGGATATTTTCACCTATTTTGACATTTCTACCTTTGGTGGATTTATTATTCCATTTTTACCCTTACATTTTCTTAAAAACGTAATACTGGATTTTCTGGGCAGATTTTGCAGCAACTTTGGAAAATCATACTTAATTATAGAAAAATCATTTTTGAGTGATGAAAAATTCCTCATGACCCTTGACATGTCTAATTTCAAGGAAAAATATTCTAAGAACCTAGAACATCAAGCATCATTCACAGTTTAATTGTTTCTCAACGCTGCCCAGATTTTCGTCCAGAAAAAATAGCTTAACTTCAAAAATATGTTACGCCTTGTGTAAAACTCAAAATGCTACATATTTTATATATTTGGAAATCCCTACATGTCTACTTTATTCATGAGAAATTTCATAATTTAATGACTTCATCTTCTACATAAAATATTAGTATCTTTTTTGTTGGCTGCACAAAGCTTTAAAACCGAAATCCTACAATTTTCACAACCTTAATCCATTGTTCTCCAAAAATTATTCCCTACTATGTTTTTACCTCATTAGAATTTTTCAATGCAAGGAGGCCTAAAAACAAGAGTAGGAATTTATTTCCTAATTTCTAGATTAAACTAACATTTATACTAAGAACTACAAAAACTAAAGACTTAAAGCTTAAGATCTAGAGAACTTACCCTTGAAGAACCTTGCTTCTCCTTCCTCCTTCTTGCTTCACTCTAGCTTCTCTCCACTCTTGTTTAGAATGGTTTTTGGTGTGAAGAATGAAGAGAGGTTTGCTCTCTATTTATAGGAAAAGCTCAAGGGTTAAAATGGTAACTAATAAGAGAACCAAAATCTCATCTTTCTTCTTAAACCATTGGATGGAAAATCAGAATATCTTGATAATTATTTATACGGAATATTATATTTTAATAGATAATACCTATTGAAAATAAGGGAACATGTGGTTTCAAATAATAAGTAATAATTATCTTATTTTCTAAGGTAATTACTATAGAAATTAGGAGAGATAAAGAGCTAAAATGTATTTTTAGAGTATTAAATGGCCTAAAAATATTATGATAAATCCCAAGAGGTAGTAAAATATTTATAAAAAATTTAGAAAGTATGTTGTCTCTAATTTTAGGAATTTTTGGGATAATTTCCTTGAAAAATAATGAGGCAAAATTAAGTATTATTTTGGGATCATAAGTGACCCCATGATTTTTAATATTTTACATGGGATATAAAATACCAATGTAAGTAAAATAGTTGTGAGATAATGATTTATCCTAATCAAGAAAATTATAAAAAATTAGTAAGTGGCTAATCTGATAATTAATGGGATAATTAAGGTATAAAGTAAATGAATTAAAAATAATTTAAATAATTATTTTTAATTGGAGAAATTCGAAATTATTAAATAAAAAAAATATTAATAAAATATTTTATGCTTAGAAAAATAAAAGAAAAAAATAAATGTGAAGGCATTTTGAATAAAATAATAATATAATCGGATAGAGCCAACGGGAGAAGTGAGAACAACTAGAACTTAAATCCTACCTCCGATATAGGATTGAAGTCATAAACAACAAAGACTTTTTATAAACCAAAGGTGAAAATCCATCTCGGATTGAGCGGTCTCGAAAAGTCGTTTCGAAACCAACGGCGTAATTAGGAGTACCGGGTAATTAGGAAATGGAGATAGTGCTAAAAGTGACTTAGAGAAAACAAGCGAGTTTTGGAAACCAGGAATAAGGTCACTTAGATCAGATCATATTACGAACCAGGTGAATTTCTACCTACAAACTAGTGTTTAAATCGATTCCGTAACCAAAGGCGTCAGGCCTAAAATCTTCAGCAGATAACGGAATACCCTTAATGGGATCATAAATTTCATTAAAGTATATATTCCTACTGAGGAAGAAAAGTACTTCGAAACTACACCGACAGCATTTCGCGATTCGGCAAAATTACGCGATTCGAAGACCGATCGAACAAGCGGTAAGTCAAGCATTATGACATCATCAAAGATGATGTCATAAATGGGCAAGTAGGGCAGCCCAACTAGGTGTAAGGCCAAGATTGTTTTGTCCTCAAAAAAATGCGATCCAAACGGTGCAAGATTCATTCGGAAACAAATCCCTTAATTCCAACCTTGTCCCTCCATTTTCCTATAAATAGGAACCTCTCCTCTTCTCATTTCCCACACCACAACTTCAAAACCTAGAGAGAAGTTAGAGAGAAGGAAGAGCTCTTGGAAGTCCTTGCCAAGCCGGAGTAAGTTTTTCGGTCCCTAGTCTTTAGTTTCGGTAGTTCTTTCAAGTATTTATAATAGAAATCTTGTTTTTAGCTTTAGTCTTCCAATATATTATAGATATCATATTTTTGGGTAGATATGATATATATTTCGAAATATGTGATGGGAAAATAAGTATGGCAAAATTTTGGAAGATTAGAGTCAAAAAAAGCTCGGCGAAATTCCGCCGATTAGGGGTTCGGGGCAAAATGGTAATTTGTACCTAAAATGCCGTTATAGTGCTAGAAGTTGATAAATGTTATCCTTATAGGATATCTAAGATAATCGGACATGTTGTACCGTACCGCGTTCGTCTGCCATTTGCTTTCACGTAAAAGTACCGTTTTCCGTCAAAAAGTACCGTTTTTCCGTAAAAGTGCCGTTTTCCGTCAACGAAGGTACGTTCGCGTCATTGTAACACTAACTCGATATTTATTGTATTCGTATATGTGATATGTGTGTTGTATATGTGTTGGTGGTATGTTATTTGAATGGAAAAGCACTTTATTAAACTCAATCCCCTACATTCCTCTTGTGTGCCGACATCCTTCATATAGGAATGGTTCTAATTCATCATTTAATGTGCATTTATTCATTAGCCAAGATGAAGATCTTTTGATTAGTTAATACTTTAAAAATTCCATCCATTTATAAATATATGTATCCTCCAACGATGAAAAAAATATATACTGTTTTTAAAAATGGGATGTTACAAAATCACTTTATTAAACTCATGACATGCTTCTAATTCATCATTTAATGCATTTATTCATTAGCCAAATATCTTTTGATTAGTTAATAATAAATTCCATTCCTTCATCATGCTTCATTTTTGGCCTTAGATGAGTTTTTTCTTTTATTTCTCCCATTGGTTAAATTAATTACAAGAGGATTTAATTAGGCTTTATTTCCTTAATTTTTCATTGGTTAGTTGGTTTATTTGACTTTTCAACTCAAATAAATTATCATCTTAAATACTTGGTTCATAATTCCCCCCCACATGTGCAGCTGAAAATGTGGCCTTTATGGGTTAATTAGTGATGTCATTTGATCATATAATTAAGGGCTTAAGTATCACTTAATGCCAAATGCCAATGTGCAATTGGTTGCTTATTTAAATCAAGTGTATTTATTATTATTAACCAAGTATTATTTCATCTTCTTTGGCTTGATTATTTTTTAATATAATTAGCCCTATTTTATTTCAAGAATGATGACTTTAATTTGCCCATAATTAAATTGAAGAATTATGCCACTAATCTCAATTAGTGCAAAGCTTATTTGCCTATTATTTGCTAATTGGCACTTAATTTAATTAAGTGTTTTATAACTCTTCCATGACTCATTTACTCTTAAAATAGCCATTATTTTATGTGAATTTATGTCACATTTTATAGCTCCTAATATGTGGTCTCATTAATCAACCATTGGTTAATTAATTTCCAATTGAAATTTGGACAAGAATATAATATATAGATTATAATTCTTTGAGACACATATTCACCTTTGTATTTTATTTTCCAAAATACAATGTTTACATGAATTATGAAAATTAGGGTATTACAACATTTATACTATGTTAACCTCTGTTTCTGGACAAGTGAACATAGTATCTTGCAAAATAAGGGGATGAGGGAGAAAACCAAAATGCAATAACATAACTTTAGAAATTTATAATAAACGTAGGTTAAATACAAGATATTGTCTGTCGTTTTGTCAATTGCACTGCTTGACAAAATTATGTGGGGAACAAAAACAACCCACCCATCAAACTTCTCAAAAATTCAAAATAAGATTAGACAAACTTTTTCTCAAAAAGATTGAAGACAACCACGCAAATCTATGTCCCTAGCAATGCCGTATCCACGCTGCCTTGAATTGGGTAGGAATCTTCTCAAACAAATTGAGTAGCTGTTGTGAAGAGACAATCTTAATATGGGCGATGGTCAGCCCGTCCACGGTGAGATCAGAAACTTCCAAAAAATGTTGAAACAGGTCACCTTCCAATGGTCGGTCATCGACTCGCTTCCATTTCCGTCACCTCTGGTTTGCAGCAACAAAGAGGCCACCGTCGGCGGCTTCTTCTTCTTCCTTAATGTTTTCCGATGTCACTCTCTTCCTCTCCCGTCGTCACTCTCTTCTCTCTCTTCCATATGATCAGGGCAAAATGGACTTTAGCCATTTTCATAGCCGCTAGAAAATGGCTTCCCACCATTTTTTGTGGGAACCCATTTTTCCTTAAACATGGGAGAATGACATGCGGCGGGAAAATATTTTCTAGGGAAAATTTAAACCAAACGACCGACGTCACTAGAAAATTCCAATTTTTCTTTTCCCTCCCCCGATTTTCTTCGATTTTCTTTCTCGATTTTACCTCAAGAAATACTTTTGGGAGCTAATTAAGTAAATCTCTTGACTACTCCAAGCCTGCATCTTTTTTTCTTAAGTCTAAATTAAATTAGTAAATACGGACATAACATACAAATTAGATTAAGTATAACATCTAAAGTCTATATCATAATTTTAAAAAGGATGAATAAAAAATACAACACAATTAATACAAATTCTTTAAAGTTTGATAATTCAAATTTAAATTATTTTCATCCTTTAATTGAAAATATACTTACATTAAATAATAAACTTTAGTTCTCTAAATTACACACTGCAAATTTACATAATGAATTTTAATATTTTATTTTAAAAATGAATTTATTTATCATTAAAAATAATAAAAAGAATCTAATATTTATTACTTTAAAGGCAACTATGAAAACCCAAACTTTGACTAATATATATAAGATTATATAAATAGGCCAGGTTTATGTACACAAGCCATTTTTTCACTGATGAATGTCTCCATTTACTTTCCCCCACATTTATTATCTTTACCATTGTATCAACTTCCAAGATTTGATATTTAACATTTTATAACAACATATTATAATCTTCAATAACAAAAAATATAAAATAAATAAATTTTAACAGTTAAATTTTAACCCAAATAGTACTTAGAGGTGCAGGAGATGACAAATAAATAAATAAAAAAAATCTAATATAAGACTACAGAGTTGAAGTATTCAGATACAATCTTAACAGTTTAAATTTAATTATATGTATTTTTGCATTAATATTTTAATAATATATTATTATAAAATATTAAACCCAAACATTGGAAGTTTATCCAATTATATAGATATAGTAAATGGAGAAAAAGTAGAGATGCAAGTAAATGGAGACCCTTCTCTTCCCTTTTTTTCCCCAGCTTTAATTAGCCGTAAGATATAAATTGAAAATGGAATTGATAGCCTAAATCTAATGCATGAGACTAAAGCTGAGTGGTGAACAAAATTTAAGATAAAATGCTGAAGAGTGAAGACACTATTATGGGTATCCTCTATTAGATCAATCCAACGAGTTCAAGATAATTAAATCGATCTCCTTGCCACATCGGGATTATATTTGGGAACGATCGAACTCTCGCCTTAGTGATTATTGGACTCAACCCACTTTTATTGCTATTGTTAATATTTAATAAGTGAGTAATATATATAATTACTTCTATGATGAGATTTATTTTCTAACTTTCACATTTGGTATTTGGGAGGCTATTGGTCACCACAATCATTCTAAATTAGAATTAGGGCCGTTGGACTTTTAGGTGTGTTGGCCATTTAGCTTAACCGCAAGTGTAAGGGTTGTAAATAATATAAAAAGTATCATCTCACAAGGACTAAGGTAAAACAATCTAGTTATGACAATCATATTCTAAATTAGGTTGAGCATATTCAATTTTGTTTAGATTCAAGAATTCAAAGGAAATAATACAAAACAAAGTGGACTTAATTTTACGAGTACTATTAACCATCTAGGATTATCCATTCCCTTCTTATTTCATAAACCTAGTTAATTCACCCTCAATTAGTGATCAAAGAAAATATGTGTTTGTCTAAGATTCAAAACTAATCAATTACAATCTCTCAAGTCAAAATCAACATCTATTTTCAAATAGCTTATTCAATCTTTTACAACAAGATAGTGGAAATATATAGTCTCTAAGAACCAATCTTACAATAACAATACTAAGTTAATAGATAGATCTCTTTTCTATTAACAAACCATCCATCCAATTTCTAAAATTTAAAGTCTAATATGATTTTATTCGAGTTCTTAAACAAAATAATATTTCTCGATTATCTCATTCAACAAAATATCCAAGTGGTGATCAAGCACTTGGAGGTACTAAGTACAAGATAAAATCGACACATAATAATTTATTAGATGTTAAAAGAAAATAAACTCAAGGTTCAATCCATAATATGTTCAAGATAATCCTAGAACAGGAGGTCTAGCTACTCATAATCAGAAAAGAACAAGAAACAAATAGAATCTTCATGTCTATAGCAGCAAATATGAGAAGAAAGGGAAAGAAAATCATAAAACCAATGAAAGAAGGCTTGAGTTTATCCAATCCTTCAATCTCAAGCTTCAAGATCCCAAATCCTAGCACCCATTTGCTCCAAAATGTGTTCCCTGACCATTTTCTAAGTTTTCAGGTTGAAGACGATGTTCAAGAATAAAGAAAATTGAGTTCTCTAGGTTATTTATCAGCAAAAATAAAAAATGTGCATTTTTTGTCCGGCAGGGTGCCATGGCACTCCTGCTGTGCCCAAGAGATCTTGTTTCTTTTCTCCCCAGAGTGCCGTGGCACTTCTACTATAATGTTGTGGCACCTGAGGGTACGCGCGTGTTGTATTCTGTCTCTGAACAAAGTTCCATGGTATTTTGTTAAGGTGCCAAGACATCCGCAAATGTTCTTAACTTGGCTTTCACATCCATCGACTCCTTCCTTTCTTGCTTAAAATATCCATGCTTACCTACCAAAATAAATTGTAATACCCTAATTTTCCCAATTCTCATAAACTTAAATTTTAGTGAATAATTAGCAAAAATAAAGGTGAATATGTGTCTCAAAGAATTATAATCCATTGATTATATTCTTATTATTTGGGAATTAATTAACCAATGATTAATTATGAGACTACATTTAAGGGCTATTGAATGTGATACAAATAGCACATAGATAGCTAATTTATAACCACACAAAAAAAAAAGATAAGAAAAGGTTATAAAGACACTTAATTAAATTAGAACAAATTAGCAAATGCTAATTGGCAATTAAGCTTGCACTAATTGAGATTAGTTGCATAATTCTTCAAGATGATTAGAAGCAAATTAGGATCATCAAAAGAGGGCTAATTATATTTGAAAATAATTAAGCCAAAGAGAATGAAATAATATCTCAAGTAATTAAGTCTAAATCTTCATGTAATTGAGTTAGCTAATGACAAAATATAATTAAGGAGCATGTAAACACTTGATTAACATGATAATTAAGAATTGCTAATTAGTGTTGAAAAGTCAACAATAGCAACTAGCCAATGGAAAAAATCAAAGAAATGAGCATAATCCTTAGGAAATAAAATTAGCCAATGAAAACATTTAAAACAAGAATTGATGACACATGAAAAGCACATTAATGGATGAAGAAAGGAGGAGTATGTCGACCAGCCATGGGAGGTGGAGATTTGTCTTCATAAAGTGGATTTAAATCCAATGAATGAGAGGAAGAAGGAATTTTGGTTAGCTTGGTTTGTAACACCCCAATTTTCGAAAGTATTTTTTTAAAAAAAAAAAAGGGTTTTAATCAGAGTTGAGCATCGGAGCAATTTAAAATATTGAGTAACTGATAAATCTGTGGTACAACATTGTCTATGGCGTATCTTAATAATATAGATACATTTATTTGTGAATACAAAAAAACGCTAGCGATGATAGTACGTCTCTAAACAGAGGTTCCATCCGAGTCCTCACGCGTCCTGCTTACTCTCGTCTCTTATCTCCAGTCCTCAGTCCTCCAGACCCTGAAGCTATAGTAAGAGCTGAGGTCCAATGCCCATCGGACCTCAGGTAATGGTTAACCTCATGCTTATGTAAACAATATATGTATGACAGATATTCATGACATTACAGCATTAATCAATACAAAAGCCCATAACAAATGTATGATTCGTCACAATAACAATACACAGCCACTGCACATGTATGTTATTTTAGTCTGCACCACCTCATGCCACGATTGGCCCTCGTGTCCTCAGCGCTAGGAAAACTCACGGCATTAACAAGACTATAACCCGTGTAAGACTGAATGTATAAGCAATGATCTAAGACACCTTCTTAGTTTATGAATACATCGATCATATATAAACCCACTATAAGCATCAAAGTTAGTGTTACAGTACGTCACAAACGTACTTGAGTCGGTGATGACAGTACGTTCGTCGGTTGGTATGCGTTCACGGATAGCCTATAATAGTAATATCGTTTTATTAATCCATAAATAATATCCTAAAAGATATTTTGGCCCCTAATGACTATTTTACCCCAGGTGAATTTATTTTTCAATTTATTCCCCAAAATTTCGTAAAATTACAGCAAATAGGGCCCCTTTGAAAAATCATAACTAATTCTAGAAACATCGAAACAAGGCTCTGTAAAATTCTCCGGACTCCTTAGGATGTATGTTTTTATGAAAAATACTAAATTTTTCCCATAACTTAAGAAAAACTCCCAGTTTTCATGTTTTCTCACGCTGCCCAGAAATTTTCCCAGAAAACATAGCCTTTCTTCAAAAAAATTTATCTCTTTGTAAAAAATTCAAAATGACACAATATAGGTACCTTTGGAAAACTCTATATTTCTACTTAAACCATGAAAAATTTCAGAATTAATTAACTTTATCTTCAACATAAAATTATGGCGTTTTTACTACGACTCCGTAAATCGCCTACCCGAAAAATTTTGTCAGAACTTCGTTACTTTGATGTTTCTCTTCTAAAAATTTTACTATATCACTTTCTTCATCATTTTTTCGAAATAAGGCCATTTCTAACCATAAAAACATGAAAATAAAATTACTCTAGCATATTTAAGATCAAAGCAAAATCTATCTATGAATTTAAAAGCTTAAAACTCAAGAACTTACTTGCTATTGCTTCCACTCCTTCAAGAAGCTCCCAAATCTCTTCCACTCCTCTCTATATTCAGATTGCTACTTGATTTTTGGTGTGAAGAAATGAAGGACCTAAGGTGCCTATTTATAGCAAAAGGTTATGGCTCTTTGGTAAATTTCTAAAACCTAATTCATCTTGTATTCAAGCCCTTGGATCAAGGTTAAAATTGAAGCTCTCATCCTCACCCTTAATCCCACATGAACCGCCCCCCTCCCTCTCTTTCCCTCTCTTATCTTCTTCTCCTTGCTCACCAAGTTTCTTAACTTACTCCCCAAGTCTTGCTTTCTTGACTTTATTTTAGCATGTGTTTTGAAATATTACTTCCTCCCAAGTTTGTAAAAACCCCCCCCCCCCCCTCATCTTTTTAATTTATTTTGTGTTTTAATTTTAGCATATTGAATAATGTTTTGAGCTCCCTTATTGGTTCTTTTTAATTCACTTGGATATTACTTTATGATGATTAATTAAGGCCTTAGGATTTAGCTTTATTATATTTAATCCAAGCCTTTAATTTGTGTTGGAAAAATCCTACTGCTATTGATGATATTTGTTCATATATTATGTGCTCTTAAGATTTAATATTTGTGTAATCTTTTTCCCTTAATTAAGCATAAATTTTCCCCTCTTATATCACTTAGGGAAAATTAAATTAATCTTGGTTAATATCTCTAAGATAGTGTTTTAGATGTTATTATGCTTAATTGATAGGTTTCTATATTAATTATAATTATTGGAAACCCCTTTTATGCTAATCTTGGCTCTTTGATAGCATTTGGCTCTTTAATTATGTTGATATATTCTTAATTATGTCTTTTTAACCTAATTATTATTTAATTTCAAATATTAAGGTAAATATCTTAATTATTGTAAATTTAATTGCCCATCAGTTGTTGATAATTTTCTTTAATTGGAATAAGTATTTCCATGTCTTTTAATTGTCTCTCATGATTAAATTAAGACTATGCTTAATTATGATAATTTTATGGTGTTTTATGATCCTTAATAGAAATTAGAATATTTGATCTTTAGCTTATTTAATTTCAAAAAGAAATTACTTCAAATAATAATTAATAAGCTTCTAAAGTTTGAGACCACATATTCACCTATTTTTATTAGGTATTATTTGTCAAAACATGACACTTATAATAAGTGAGAATTTTTAGGGTATCACATGGTTGATTACCAAAATGACCTTGAATTTTCCCTATAAATAGAGGCACTCCCCTTCACAAATTCTTCACACCAAAATATGATTTAGAGATAGAGAGAGAGAGTGGGGAAAATTCATAGGAAGGAAGAAGGAGCAAGGTTCTTCAAGGGTAAGTTCTCTAGTTTTTGAGTTTTAGCTTTTAGTTCTTAGTATAAATGTAGTTTAATCTAGAAAATTAGAGAATAAATTCATATACTTGTTTTTAGGCCTCCTTGCATTGAAAAAATTATGAATTAGGTAAAAACATGTTGGGAAATAAGTTTTTAAAGCAATGGAATAAGATTGTGAAAATTGTAGAATTTTCAGTAACTTAAGTCCTGTGCAGGCAGCGAACATTGATGCTATTATTTTATGTAGCAAATGAAGTCATTAAATCATGAAATTTTATAGGGATAAATTAGACATGTAGGGATTTCCAAATATATAAAATTTGAAGCATTTTGAGTTCTACTCAAGGAGTAATATATTTTTGAAGTTAAGCCATTTTTCTGGGATTAAAACTGGACAGCGTTGTAAAACTTAATAACTGGGAATGATTCTTGATGTTCTAGATTCTTGGAATATTTTTTCTTGAAAATAGGTATGTCAAAGGTCATGATTAATTTTGAAGCACTCAAAAATGATTTTTTAGAATTAATTATGATTTTTCAAAGTTGCTGAAAAATTTGTCCAGAAAATCCAGCATTTTGTTTTTGAGAAAATGTAAGGGTAAAAATGGGATAAATAATCCACTAAGGATAAAAAGGTAAAAAGAGATGGAAATAACCCTTTAGGATATTATTCTAAGTGATATGGTAATAAGTTAGGATATCCGAGGAGTTTGGAGTCGGATTCAAAAGGTTGGGCGTTTTGGCGTTACGCGGTGAAAGGTATGGAACGCGTACTGTAACTTTAACTCTGATGCGTCTTGTATGCATGTATATGATTGAATGATTCATGAAATCGTGGACAAGACTAAGTCTTAGGTAATTCACCGTGACTAAGTTTATGGGCCTTAGTCACATGTTTATATACATTCAGTTTGTGCGGGTTATAGTCATAATAATGTCGTGTGGTTGTTTTACTAGCGCTGAGGACACGTGGAAGCGTGACACTGATGAGTGCAAACTTTGCAAACATTACATTTGCTGTGTGCTATGTATTGTTGTAACCTTACATCTGCTTGTGCTATGTATGGTTGATGCTGAAATGTAATGAATATCTATCATATATATTGTTATTACTTGAATATGAGGTTAACTGTTACCTGAGATTTAATGGGTATTGAATCTCATATTTGATTAAAAGTTCAGGAAAGGAACATGGATTTGAGAAGGTGACATGGACAGAGCTGAGAAGAGGCATTGATGGACAGAGCCATGAAGAGGCATCGGTCGAGACGCAAGGCTGAAGAAGTCTGATAGGACTAGTTTCTTGCATAAATCCGATAGAGTTGTATCAAACCATTTGGTGCTTAAACTAAGAAAGAGTTGGTCTATGTGGTTCAGTCATAAGTCGCCGTGAAAGACGGGGAGACTTCCAGTAGACTTTACCCGACCTGGCCAATGGGTTTGATTAACTATATTGGGTTCTAAGCCACAAGTCTAGTTAAGGCTTGGTTTAAGATTGTATAATTACCATGTAAGAGTTGTAATTATACAAGTTTTATATTATTGTATCACATGAATATTCCTTCGGTAAATTTTTAATATATCAGCTTATGCCTGAGCATTTTATATCAATTACCCATCATCCAAACGTTAATGCATACTCTCCGTTCTGCATTATTCTGAGCAGTAGCACTGTATTCCTAGATACTACGTGTCACCGGGCACAATAAGTGGTATGGAATTTATGGTGTTACATAAATACTTATGAGTTGCTTGCTCCAATTTCTAATAATTTTGCATCAATTTCTTAATAATATTAACATTAAACTCATTTGACGCTTTGGTCAATAAACTCATGAGAATTTTTCTAATTTTGCATTGATGACTTCTTAGATACACTCAAAACATTATCCAAATCTATTAAAATTAGAGTTATCAGTGTGTACCCCTATTTTTAAAGATGTTCTTTTCAAGATTTCAATCTCCGCCATTGCAAATAAAGTTTCTTTAATTTTTTTTAAAGACATGTAAGGTACTTTTGATTAAACATATATGCCTAATTGAGGGGATTAATGCATAGAACATTCCTATATATATGTATATCACAGTTTGTAATAAGTTATACTTTTTCTTTGTGAATGCATAATTATATTTCATCAAAAAAATAGCATGAGCCTTTCCTAATTCCTTACAAATTAACCTGTCGCGTAGGAATAATATGCTTTCGCATTTAACAATCTATGTTTGTTTGTCATTCTATTTCTTATGCTTTTTTTTGTGGAAAAGAAACCAATAAAAATAAACGCCCTGATTTTCTTTTTTCTTTTTTTAAAAAAACTTATTTTGGTAATTCATTTTCAGATAAGTGTTTTGCAAAATAAAAAAGAATAATCTGTTTTTAAAAGTAAAAAACAAAAACTTCTCTGTGTGTGTATATATTTTGTAAAGCTATGCAAAAAGCACACAAAAAGTCTTATCTTCCTCTTATGAGAGAACCTTTCAGAGGGAGAAGAGCAAATATTCTGTGTGTTATTCAAATCATCTACTCCCTCAATCCCACGTCCTATATATATATATATATATATATATATATAGTAGTCACAAAGGAATAGATATAACAAAAGAATAGATATAACTCTCATGTAAACGGTTACATGATAATAGACATAACTATTAAACCAAATGATATTTCTCTTTATGAGAATAGACATAATGGGTCCATGATAGCCCCTCTTGAATCGGGTTTTAGCCCTAATCCACCAAGGGTTGACTAATATATTCCAAGATTTCTCACTCATACTTGGTGCATTAGATGTTATAGACCAAGTCTCTTTCTCTTACTTCTTTCATATACTAGGTGTTTTTCCTTGACCACGTGGGCATGACGTCTCCATTTGGGCGCTTTGTATTAGAAATCCCCTTTTACAATGATAAGCACAAGACAACCCTGTAGTGCAACTCGATATTGATATAATGCCCGGATGTCCTAGATTTACCAATATATACACTTCTCTCATAGCCAATCTAATCCCCCTTGAATTGGTATAAAACTCAGATTGCCTTTCTTATATATATATATAAGGGATTGGTCTCAGACACCAGCATAGGTGTGAATATTTCAAGTAATAATCTTCCTTTTGCTCATATATCACTTTGATATGAATCAACCGCTTTCTTGACATAATACCTTTAGATCACATTAATCATGATCATAGGACAAAATGATAAAGTAGAAGATGCTAAAACATATCTCCATGATAATGTCAAAGTCAAAGGACATCATTGAAAGGATTAACCATTCTGGGACTCACACAACAACGAAGCAGTGATCCATTCACTTGCTTCCCATTTGCAGTTCTTTAGCACATGCGGTATGAATCGTATGCTACAGTGTTACTCTTATACTTTAAGAGCGTATATCTTTTACTTTTGATTTTATCATCAACACCATACATACTTTAGTCTAGATATTCCCAGTATCTAAACCCAAATTCTTCATGTAATACCCTAAAATTCTCACTTATTATAAGTATCATATTTTAACAAATAATACCTATTGAAAATAGGTGAATATGTGGTCTCAAACATTACAAGCTTATTGATTATTATGTTAAGTAATTTCTTCTTAAAATTAAATAAGCTAAAGACCAAATATTCTAATTTTTTGTGGGGATCATAAAACATCATAAAATTATCATAATTAAGCAAAGTCTTAATTAAATCATGAGAGGCAATTAAATGACATAGAAATACTTATTCCAGTTAGAGAAAATTACCAACAACTATTGGGAAATTAAATTTGCAATAATTAAAGTAATTATGTTAATTTTCGAAATTAATTAATAATTAAATTAAAAAGTCATAATTAAGGAATATATGAGATTAATTAGTGATCAAAAGCTAATAAAAACCCAAGATTAGCATAAATGGGATTTCTAATGATCATAATTGATATAGAAACTTATCAATTAAGCCTTATAACATCTAAAAACACTATCTTAAGAGATATTAACCAAGATTAATTTAATCTTCCCTATTTTAATATAAGTGGCGAATTTATGCTTAAATGGGGGAAAAAGATTACACAAATTTTAAATCCTAAGAGCACATAATATATGAACAAATATTCTCAATAGTAGTAGGATTTTTCCAACACAAATTAAAAGGTTTGGATTAAATCTAATAAAGCTAAATCCTAAGGCCTTAATTAACCCTCATAAAGTGTAATCCATGTGAATCAAACATTAACCAATAAGAGACCTTCTTCTAGATGTTGTAAGATAATTAGAAAAGATGGGCATTAATTGGGAAAGACTTTTGGGGCTAATTGGTGAGATACGGGGGCCACGGTTTTGCTTGTAAGAAAAGATGAGGGAATTGATTAATATAAACATAAACACACATGTTGTAATTAAAGTAAAAAAGAAGATAACTTGTTGGCTAAGTGTGTGTGAGTGTGTGTGTGTGTGTGTGTGTGTGTGTGTGTATGTGTGTAAGTGTTGTGAGCCTAGTGTAGGAGAGAGAAAAGTGAGAAATTAATTGAATGGTGAGTTAAAAACCATTGGGATAAATTCAAGACACAAGTAAATGAGAATCTATAGAAAATAAATTGTATCTTGAGAAGCTTTAATCATAAATCAAATATAAGGCTTTATTATGAACAAGCATATTTTAAGCTTGGATTAGGTTATCTCCAAAATCATTTTCTCAACTTTTGTGATGATTAAAGTGTTAATTGAGACAAATAATGAAGGCCATGATTTTCTAAATTAAGAGCTAGATGAAAGACTAAGATGAACTTTATATTAACCCCTAAATGTATTCTTGCTTAGTTGGTAACCAACTATCACTTTGTATCTAGTTAAAAAGAACACTTAGAGTAACTAATAATTGAAGCACAATTTCAAGAGTCAAAGGGGATATAGACACGGTTCCAACTTGGCTTGAAGGAGAAGAAATGCTAATTGTTAAATATATAAATTAACACACATGTTAATTCAACATTTATGAGGGGAACTAATTGGAAAGAGAAAACTTAATTGCTTCTTGACTTTGGGGTAAAAAAAAATTGATGATGAAGAGAGTAATAGAGAGGGGAGGTCGGTTTAGGAAAGGGGAAGGTTGAGATTAAAACTTCTCAACAAAGTTAAGATCCAAGAGCTACAATTGAAGAAGAGAGAACTACCAAAATGCCACAACAATTTACTATAAATAGGAGCTTAGGTTCTTCATATTTCTCACACCAAAACTCAACCAAAGTGATGAGTATAGAGAATCCATAGTAGAGAGGAAGTCATAGCAAGAAGGAGTAGCAAGGTTCTTCAAGGGTAAGTTCTCTAGTTCTTAAGCTTTAGCTTTGAGTTTATAACTTAAATAATGTTGTTTTGATCTTTAATCTTCCAATATATTCTTGTTAACATGTTTTTATGGTTAAAAATGGTTTTATTTCGAAACATTGATGAAGATGTTATAGCAAAATTTTTGGAAGATTAGGATCAAAGTAGCAAAGCTCTGGCGAAATTTTGTCGGTTAGCGATTCCTGAAGTCAAGGGTAAAAACGCCAGTATTTTAGGTTGAAGATGAGGTTCTTAAAATCTGAGAAAATTCATGGTTAAAGTAGAGATAAAGAGCTTTTCAAATATACCTAGAGTGGATTATTCGAGTTCTGTGCTAGGAGATAAAAATGTCCAAAGTTGGGCTACGTTTTTTGGAAATTTTCTGGGCAAAGGATGATCACGTGAAAACTTAGAATTATTCTTAAAATCTGGGCAAGAACCAGTATTTTCCCTTGAAAGTAGACATCCTAAGGATTTCGAGGAATTTTACGGATCCTTGTTTCGATTTTTGTAGATTTAATTATGATTTTTCAAAGTTAATCGAAAATTCTGCCCAGAAATTCAGTATTGCGTTTTTGAGAAAATGTAAGGGCAAAATTGTAATAATGAATATACCAAGGGTAGAAATGTCAAAATGGGTGAAAATATCCTTTTTGATATTATTTTAAGAGATAAAATATTAGTTGTGATATTATGGAAAAAGGAAATAATCTGACGATAACATATAGGATATCCGGAAAGTCCGGAGTCGGGTTCAAAGGACGGGCAAGTTGGCCAATACTGGGTGAAAGGTATGTACGCGTACTGTAACACTAACTCTGATGCTTATTGTATGCTTATATATGATAGTGGTATTCATAGACTAAGACTTGGTCTTAGATCTTTCATTATACATTAAGATATATACGGGTTATGGTTATGATAATACCGTTAAGTTTTCCTAGCACTGAGGACACGACTGTACATCGTGGCACTGGTGAATAGTGTAAAACGGGATAACATGTATACTGCAGGGGTTGTGTATTGTTATTGCCTTACATATGTGATTATGTATTTCTAACATCTTCTATGTGCTTATGTGTTGATTACTACTGTAATGTCATGAATATCTGTCATACATATTGTCTACATAAGCATGAGGTTAACCGTTACCTGAGGTCCAATGGGCATTGGACCTCAGTCTTAAACTAATAATTCAGGAAAGGATCAAGGATCCGAGAAGACACCGGTAGATGGAGGCGTAGTAAAAGGGCTAGATGGACGGAGTCGTGAGGAGGCACGGTCAAAGCAAATGAAGGAAGAAGGTTAACAGAGCCTACCTTCGGCATGAAACTAATAAGGTTACTTCAAACCATTTGGTGCTTAAACTAGAAAGGGTCGGTCTATGTGGTTTCGGTCAATCGGTCGCCGTGAATTCGGGAGACTCCCGCTAGACTTTACCCGGTACTGGTAATTGTAATACATAGGATAATTATTTATACGGAATATTATATTTCAATAGATAATACCTATTGAAAATAGGTGAACATGTGGTTTCAAATAATAAGTAATAATTATCTTATTTTCTAAGGTAATTACTATGGAAATTAGGAGAGATAAAGAGCTAAAATCCATAAAATGTATTTTTGAGGCATTAAATGGCCTAAAAATATTATGATAAATCCCAGGAGGCAATTAAATATTTGTTAAAAATTAGAAAGTATGTTGTCTCTAATTTTAGGAATTTTTGGGATAATTTCCCTTGAAAAATAATGAGGCAAAAATTAAGTATTATTTTGGGATCATAAGTGACCCCATGATTTTTAATATTTTACATGGGATATAAAATACCGATGTAAGTAAAATAGTTGTGAGATAATGATTTATCCTAATTAAGAAAATTATCAAAAATTAGTAAGTGGCTAATCTAGTAATTAATGGGATAATTAGGGTATAAAGTAAATGAATTAAAAATAATTTAAATAATTATTTTTAATTGGAGAAATTCGAAATTATTAAATAAATAAAAAAAATAAAATATTAATAAAATATTTTATGCTTAGAAAAATAAATAAAAAATAAAAGAAAAAAAAATAAATGTGAAGGCATTTTGAATAAAATAATAATATAATGCGGTGAGTCGAACATAGGCAGGCCAGGGGAAAGGTTAGAAATAAATTCTACGGGTAAACCGAGAGGTAAAAGTCTTTTCAGACTGATCAAATTAAGTACAAGTGAAATTCTACACGAAGAAAGAATTTACCAGGACGTCGATTCCGCAATAGAAAACCCTAATTTCAAATAAGACGAAAAGTTGATCGGATAGAGTGGAGTCGAGATAGGCAAAGTGAGAACCTATAGAAACAATTGTGTCTTTTTAAACACGAGATTAAGTTAGGCAACAATTTGGACGTTTTACGATTGGTGAATTGTTGTCTAGAAGTTGGTTCTATCGGAAGCGATTTTCCGTGTCGGACGCGTTTGTCCGAATATCTTCCGACGCACCGGAGAATTCCTGGATATGAAAAAACGGGATCAAAATATATAATATGAAAGAGGATGGAAAGATCTTCAAAGTTACACGCCGGATTTTTGAGCCAAGCGAAATCGCGCGAAACGGACACCGTCGGGTAGCTTTATCGGGCGGAGGC
The DNA here is from genome assembly GCA_019022615.1 of Acacia melanoxylon. Taxonomy (NCBI): domain Eukaryota; kingdom Viridiplantae; phylum Streptophyta; class Magnoliopsida; order Fabales; family Fabaceae; genus Acacia; species Acacia melanoxylon. The sequence goes on from JAFJYJ010000011.1 coordinate 8,651,873, forward strand.
CATAAAGCAAGAGCTATCATGGATGACAACTCATCCATTGACTTTAGGGCTCTTAGATTTCGATCTTGACCATGGATGGCCAAGAGTGTTTTGTCCTCAAAAATGCGATCCTACGGTCCATATTCGTCAAGGCGAAGTTCGAATTATTTCCGATTCGCCATCCGTCTCTTCTATAAATACCAAGCTCCTCTTCTTCATTTCTCACACCAAAAATCTGCCTCTTAGAGAGAAGTTAGAGAGAAGCTCTGGAGAAAGTACGAGCAAAGTCGGGTAAGTTCTTTGGTCCCGGTCTTTAGTTTCGGTAGTTCTTTCGGTAGATATAGTAGGAATGCTAGATTTATCTTTAATTTTTCAAGATAGTCTAGATATCATATTTAGGGGTAAATATGATATATATTTCGAAAAATATGATGAGGAAAAGATCTGTCAAAATTCTAGAGAGATAGAGCGAAAACGGCGAAGCTCGCGAAATTCCGTAGATTAGGGGTTCGGGGGCAAAATGGTAATTTGTGCCTAAAATGCCTGTTATGCTGCTAAAAGTTGTTAAATATTATCCTTATAGGATATACGAGATAATCGTACTTTTCTTTGTCGGGCATTTGTTGTTGTGCCGCCGTCATACCATTGTTTTTTCCATTTGTCGAATTTCACGTTTTTTAGTAAAAGTTCCGTTGTACCGCCAAAAAGGTACGTTCGCGTCTTGTAACACTAACTCGATGGTTATTGTATGGTTGTGTTGTGTTTGTTGTTGTAGCATACGTGGTTATGTTATATACACGGTTATGTCACATACGTGGTTATGTCACATACGAGGTTATTATTCTTTGTATCATACGTGGTTATGTTACATACGTGGTTATTATCTTACATACGTGGTTATGTATTTTTAATCATACATCTGTTGTGGACTGTTGTATTGATTCTTTGTTGTCGTGTATATGTAGTCGTATTTAAGCATGAGGTTAACGTTACACGAGATCCAAATTGTAATTGGATCTCGGTTCTTATCATAGCGTCGGGTTCGGGAAGGCAGAGAACCGAGAGGAGAAAGGCGGGCCGTACGAGAGTCCCCGAAGACTTTCTTCGGGTGTTATTCATTTTGAAAACTCTCGGTCAATGTACCGTTTACGTAAATCAGCCCGGACTTACGGCAATTTGAATAAATGTATCGATTACTCAATTGCTCCGATGCTCTACTCGATGAAAAAAAAAATATATCTTGCTTTTGAAAATGGGATGTTACACTTTTGGTATCGGCGTAGTCACGGCATTGATATGACTATGTTATGACGGAAAAAGTATGGTAGGACGATTAAGGCTAGTCTATGTGGGTGTGGCCAATCGGTCGCCATAGAGTTGGTGAGGTCCCCATGATAGACACTTATCGGCCATTACATTCGGTTAACGGAGTTATGTTCAAATCAGCCTTTTACACTTTGAGCGTGTTTTGAAAATGAGTGCGAGGTAGCCCTAGGTCGGTGTACCGGTTTGAATCGGTATACCATCTTGAACCGATGTGCCACCCTTTGTCGGTGCATCATTCTAACCCGAGAATCGATAAATTCATCGTCCATATTCATATTTGATATCGACCACGATCATTCGATAACCACGATATCGATCTCGATAACTCGATATCGTCTCGATAACTCGATAGTCGATAATCGTCGTTTTGTCTTGGACGACTATTCTATCCTAGCGCGAGCTTATATGTGGAGCTAGGCCACGCCGGATGAAACTCCGAGACCAACAAGGATAGGTACATGCGAGTATTTGACTCATGTAGAGGAACTCCGATACAATATTTCGTACCCGTTTCGACTAGACCGAATCAACGAAACTCTAAACAAAGGGAAATAGAACGAGTGTCCGATCGTTTATAGTGTTAGCATTCGTCTAAACTATATGATTATGCAAAACGTGAAATTTTGTTTTAATGGACGAGAAGTCCCTTTTTTTTAAATGGATGAGAAATCCTTTGTTTTCAAACGGACGAGAAGTCTGTGTTTTTTTAAATGGATGAGGAATCTGTGTTTTAATGGACGAGAAGTCTGTGTTTTTAAAATGAGTGAGAAATCCTTTGTTTTATTAGACGCGAAGTCCTGTGTTTTAATACTACACCGAGTCCGGGGTAAAATAAATCGTTAAGATACATGTTTAGTAAGAAATCCCCTATGGGTTGATAAATAGTTATCTTATTTGCCGTGAAAATTTTAGTTTTACGATGCGTATCTCTTAGTTACTACAACCGGACTGCGATTGTGTCATTGAGTAGGAGGTATCTTGTGTTGTCATGGTGTATGGGCGCCATGGAAACATTTAAGGTATTTTGTGTTACCATGGTGTATGGGCGCCATAGAGACATTTTGATATCGGTGTCGGCCCGAGGTATATGGGTGCCACGGGAAATACTATATATCAAAGTACTAAATGACAAGATCTTGACAGTCAAACCTGAGCAAATTCTCGATCATCAAGTGGAGCGGTCGACATATAGAGAAAAGTTCGGAGCGAATAAGTCGTGGGGCTGGTTGCGTGCGCGAGAGATGTGGTGCGGTTTTTGAAGTATCTTTTGTCGTCACGGCACGTGGTTGCTAAGGAGGCAGTTTTTGGCACGTGGTTGCTAAGGAGCGAATAAGTCGAAGTGTAGTTAGTACGAGTCTAAATTGGTATAGAGCAAATTTCGAGGGCGAAATTTTGTTTAACGGGGAGAAATGTAATACCCGGATAATTATTTATACGGAATATTATATTTCAATAGATAATACCTATTGAAAATAGGTGAACATGTGGTTTCAAATAATAAGTAATAATTATCTTATTTTCTAAGGTAATTACTATGGAAATTAGGAGAGATAAAGAGCTAAAATCCATAAAATGTATTTTTGAGGCATTAAATGGCCTAAAAATATTATGATAAATCCCAGGAGGCAATTAAATATTTGTTAAAAATTAGAAAGTATGTTGTCTCTAATTTTAGGAATTTTTGGGATAATTTCCCTTGAAAAATAATGAGGCAAAAATTAAGTATTATTTTGGGATCATAAGTGACCCCATGATTTTTAATATTTTACATGGGATATAAAATACCGATGTAAGTAAAATAGTTGTGAGATAATGATTTATCCTAATTAAGAAAATTATCAAAAATTAGTAAGTGGCTAATCTAGTAATTAATGGGATAATTAGGGTATAAAGTAAATGAATTAAAAATAATTTAAATAATTATTTTTAATTGGAGAAATTCGAAATTATTAAATAAATAAAAAAAATAAAATATTAATAAAATATTTTATGCTTAGAAAAATAAATAAAAAATAAAAAGAAAAAAAAAATAAATGTGAAGGCATTTTGAATAAAATAATAATATAATGCGGTGAGTCAAACTTAGGCGGGCCGGGGGGAAAGGTTAGAAATAAATTCTAAAGGTAAACCAGAGGTAAAAGTCTTTTCGGACGATCAAATTAAGTACAAGTGAAATTCTACACGAAGAAAGAATTTACAGGACGTCGATTCCGCAACCGAAAACCCTAATTTCAAATAAGACGAAAAGTTGATCAGATAGAGTGGAGTCAGATAGGCAAAGTGAGAACCTATAGAAACAATTGTGTCTTTTTAAACACGAGATTAAGTTAGGCAACAAGCGGACGTTTTACGATTCAGTGAATTGTTGTCCAGAAGTTGGTTCTATCGGAAGCGATTTCCGTAATCGGACGCGTTTGTCCGAATATCTTCCGACGCACCGGAGAATTCCTGGATATGAAAAAAACGGGATCAAAATATATAATATGAAAGAGGATGGAAAGATCTTCAAAGTTACACGCCCGGATTTTTGAGTTTCTGCGAAATCGCGCGAAACGGACACCGTCGGGTAGCTTTATCGGGCGGAGGCCATAAAGCAAAGCTATCATGGATGACAACTCATCCATTGACTTTAGGGCTCTTAGATTTCGATCTTGACCATGGATGGCCAAGAGTGTTTTGTCCTCAAAAATGCGATCCTACGGTCCATATTCGTCAAGGGCGAAGTTCGAATTATTTACCGATTCGCCATCCGTCTCTTCTATAAATACCAAGCTCCTCTTCTTCATTTCTCACACCAAAAATCTGCCTCTTAGAGAGAAGTTAGAGAGAGAAGCTCGGAGAAAGTCGAGCAAAGTCTCGGGTAAGTTCTTTGGTCCCGGTCTTTAGTTTCGGTAGTTCTTTCGGTAGATATAGTAGGAATGCTAGATTTATCTTTAATTTTTCAAGATAGTCTAGATATCATATTTAGGGGTAAATATGATATATATTTCGAAAATATGATGAGGGAAAAGATCTGTCAAAATTCTAGAGAGATAAGCGCAATGAAGCTCGCGAAATGTAGATTAGGGGTTCGGGGGCAAAATGGTAATTTGTGCCTAAAATGCCTGTTATGCTGCTAAAAGTTGTTAAATATTATCCTTATAGGATATCCGAGATAATCGTATCTTTGTCGGGCATGTTGTTGTGCCGCCGTCATTTTTTCCATTTGTCGAATTTCACGTTTTTAAAGTAAAAGTTCCGTTGTACCGCCAAAAAGGTACGTTCGCGTCTTGTAACACTAACTCTAATGGTTATTGTATGATTATATATGTTTGTTGTGTTCTCGTTTGTTGTTGTAGCATACGTGGTTATGTTATATACACGGTTATGTCACATACGTGGTTATGTCACATACGAGGTTATTATTCTTTGTATCATACGTGGTTATGTTACATACGTGGTTATTATCTTACATACGTGGTTATGTATTTTTAATCATACATCTGTTGTGGACTGTTGTATTGATTGCTGTTGTCGTGTATATGTAGTCGTATTTAAGCATGAGGTTAACCGTTACCTGAGATCCAAATTGAAAACTCTCGGTCAATGTACCGCTTCTGTAAATCAGCCAGACTTACGGCAATTTGAATAAATGTATCAGTTACTCAATTGCTCCGATGCTCTACTCTGATAAAAAAAAATATATACTGCTTTTGAAAATGGGATGTTACACTGGCCAAATGGGTTGATTTAACTATGTTAGGTTCTATGCCCCAAGTCTACTAATGGCTTGGTCTGAAAATGTATAGTTACAATGTAAATTCTGTAATTATATAAGTCCTGTATCACATGAATATTCCTTCGGGAAATTTTTAATATACTAGTATACGTCAGGCATCAGCATATGCCTGAGTATTTTATATCAGTCACTCAGTTGTTCAATTTTTTAGTACATGCTATCCGTTTCCGCAACACGCTGAGTTGTAGCACCTCAAACTCTGACAATTTTTCTCAAACCAAGTGTCAACCGGCATGATTTATGATACGAAACTTGGGGTGTTACACTTCACCTCTACTCACAAGACGTCAATTTTGAAGAATCTTCTATCTGGCAACATGTATCATGGACGTGGGTTTCCATGACTTGATCCATATTTACAATCAAGGATCTCATCTTGACTTTACTACACTTTAAGTCAAAGCGACATAGTTGTGTTTCTTCTCTACCATATCGGCACTCTTGTTGTTTTGCCAGTGAATACAATTGTCTCATCTTTGCATACTCTTCCTGAATGTCAAAGGTGGTCACTCGTGTGAGAAAGCCAACCTCACCAACCTGTACAACATAGTAGACATCGCATACTTACACACTCATTATAAGCCAAACTGAAGTATCATTACTTCATACCATATGTTTGCCAAAGAACTTAACATGTTTCTCATACATGTCATTGGTCATTAGGTTTAGTTAGGAGACTTTGCATATGAATACGTTGTTCAACAACAACTTTATGTGCTATAGCGTCTCTCATATAGCTATACCTTTGCATTTAGTCTATCTATTATGATTAGGGGTCTTTTTGTTTAGGAAATGGCTATCTGTGCACACAATACATTAATTAATACCTTATTTAAATGCTTACTTGCAAATCGAACATGCTCCATGAACATTACTAGCCATATAGCCACTTGTATTGCTATAGTACATACTTTAAGTGCGCATAATCAATATACTCTGCAAGTATCTCATGACCACTGTATGAAGCCATCTAATGTCTTTCACAATGGTTGGATTAGTATTAACTTATTAGTCCTACCATGAACATATACCTGGTTTTGTATACATCAATGCATACATATTACACTGCTAACAATATTTATATGGAAATTCTTTTCCATTTTCTTCTTGGTTGGTTCAGTTAGGGAAATTTATAAAGACTCAAACTCACTCCTAAAGTCACTGGGGTATCCATGGGATTGCATTCACTTATTTTGAACTGCTTAAGAATCTTCTTAATGTAATTCTCTTGTAAAAGAGATGAATCTTCTTAAGCTATCTCTTTGGATCTCAAATCCAATTGCTTTACACATGAACTTCTTTTTCAAAATTTACTAACATCATTCTTTAATAGGCACTACCAAATTCAAACTATGTATGGCCAATAATACATCATCCACTTAAAAGAATAACATCACAAATCATTTATCAATGGTTCTCTTCAACCAGTTGAAAATCACATTCAGTTATGACTCTTTTGAAACATTAAACATCACTATCTAGACGATTGCATCATCCATAAATTAAAGGAGTAAAAACACTGAAGTCACCACTATGTGAAACTTCAAATACTACTTTTAGTGGAATCAAATAGTCACTACATGTAGATTTTTTTCATCGTGATCATCATCACTCAAAGTGTAAGTTTTACATCCACATGATGTAATTTTGAATTTCAAATGGTTAAATATTGCCATAATAAAACTAATTTAAATATGCACAACAAGTGAGAAAAATGTCTTCTTGTTATGCATACCCTTATGTAAGCACGACACGAGTCTTGTGTATGCCAATTGATCTGCCTACTTTTCTCTTAAACCTAGAAAGCTCACTAGTTTCTAATAGTCCTTTTGACTTGGTAGTAGATCAACTGATTCTCAACTTGATTCTTTCTCAAAGAACCCATTTCCCCTTCCATTGCCTTCTTCCATTCTTCCTTGACATGGTCTCTTGTACAGAACACAACTCATCATCCTCCTCTAGAATAACTATGAACAATTCTTAGTTATTTCTTTCACTAGAGCTTCTTACCTTTCTTCCTTATTTTGTTTAGGTCTCTTTATTGACCATTCTAAGCTCCCACTCACAGAAACAATTGAAGATTGTTGGCATGTTCTATACTGCCTTGTCTTTGTGTCTTGAAAGAGATACAATGCTTCACCTTATTTTTTAAAACTAATTCACAACAAATGTGGTACCTTTCAATTCTTTTCTATCACAATTCTATCATCTTTCTCACTCTTGAAAACATAACCCTTATGAGCTCCCACTTACAACCATTATGGGAATTGGCAAATGACCCTCCTGGTCTATGAAAATACTCACATATAACTTTTGCTTAGTCCAACATTTATAAGGTGTAAAAGTGATCACTTTAGAAGGCATATCGTTAAACTCAAACCAAGGATGTGTGCATTCTCTATGTACATATGTATTATTCTATCAAAGGTGGATTACATAATACTCTCACACTCACATTTGGTGGGTTAGTATGAACCATAATACGTTCAACCATGTCTAATAGCACTCTGTTACACTTTTATAAACTCCCTTTGGTGATAGAATGACAGGGATAATTAGCTATTTAATTATCTCCTTTTAACAAAACTCATTAAAATTGATCAGATAGATACTCACAACCTTGATCAGTTCTAAGACCTTTAAAATTCATATCTATTTGATTCTTAATATTCATTCACATATCGTCTAAAACATTCTAGCTTTAGACTTGTGTGAAATCTAATTATAGCTAGTTCTTGTTAGCAAAACATATATTTAAGTCAATACTTAAATTAGAACAAATGGCAATGAAATCATGCATAAAGAATTTACCAACCAAAGAAATTTATTGAAAGAAAGATTGAATCACAACTATACAATTTCATAGGGAAATTCATACTATTTTGTTTCCCTTATCAAGCCATATAGGTCTCGTAATTTTTTCTATAGTAAGCTGACAGCTCAGCTTCACTATTACCATGACCATTTGTCAATGGCTTGACAACAAATTATTATTATAAATACCACATATTTTGATTGTCCCCGTTAAGTTTATAAATTATGTTTTTGGTAACCTCTCTTGGCTTGGAATAAATAAATTCTGAATAACCTTGTTTGTGGTAGAATTTGAGTGGCTAAGCCAAGAACTTATTAATAATATAACACATTGAAGTATACAACAACATGTACTTGTATTATTCCAAACTAGAAAAATAACAACGTTATTGGGTTTATAATCAGGAGATTACTTTTGTACCTCTCATCACACAGATTCCAATTATGTCATTATCATCTATCAAGAAATTTATACAAGTACCTTAAATAACGTGCTTAATTATTACTCTCAGAAGGCTCATTTTCTAATAGCTCCCAATTATGTCATGCGTTCATTACATTATATTCATAATGTCTTATTAAACTCTGTTCTGTTCTGAAAACAGATGTGGCTAGCCCGGATGGACTAGCCTGTTTGATTGTTTGCTTATATGAAGCGGACTTGACCTAGGCGGGATGCCTAGGGCCTACGTACCCTGTAGAGGGATCAAAGTCCACGTAGTTCGAGGACACACGTTGGCGTTTAGCCAAAGGGTGGTGTGTATGCTCCGGCAAAGAGTGTTCTCCGCACCTTAGGGTTTGAGCTCTGTATTTATAGAGTGTGCCTCAGGTGGGATAGTATGGGCGTAATCCACTGCCCTGGTATCATAACGGTCGAATCTATCTTTAGATAAGATAGATCTCCCTTCATTCTAGATAAGATAGGATTTCCCTTTATTATAGGTAGATCCTAATATGTGATATTGCCTGTTGGGCCATACTGCTATTGGGCCCAAAATATAGATCCGTAACAGTTGCCCCCCAGCCCGGTAGTTCGAGCTTTCGAGCTGCCGGGATGTATTTTGTCCCCGGGCAGGTTATTCGGGGTAGGTTGTCATGAACCTTACCCTCTTGTATGTCTACCGTGCCTTGTCGGGTGGGGTCATTCCGATCCTGGCGACCGAAGTCATTTACTCACAGATCCGAGGTAATGTCTCAAAGATCCGAGGTAGTAGTCTATTGCTCAAAGATCCGAGGTAGTGTCTCAAAGATCCGAGGTAGTGTCTCATAGACCCGAGGTAATGTCTCGAAGATCTGAGGTCTTATCTGGGAACTTGCTTGGTTTCAAGGCTGGGGTTCCCGCTGCGATTGCCATCATCTTGATGAATTCGGATTCATTCGGATTCCACTATAGATTTGCCTGTTTAGGCGATAGGTTTTTCCAGACTCTTTGTTTTGCTTGCCTCGATCTTGGTTGATGGTGAACATGCTTTTGAAAATTCAAATGACCCCGTGAGGCTTCCCCAACCCCGGTTGTGAGTGCCTAAAGCACGTTGCAGCTTTCGGCCGAGCTTTGCCCCCATGTGGTGGCCGTTGACTCCTTCATGTATCTCAACCAACACATATTTGGTCTCAGATGGACCCAAGCATCTTATTATTGGAGAGTGCAAACCTTTCCGGTATAGTTGTTCCTTGATCATTGCGTAGACGGGGGCCTCTCGGATCAATTTCTTAGCTTCGGTTGAGTCAGTCGGAATTATTCCTCTTTATGGATAATTCTTACTCGGTTTTCTCCAATCCATCGCCGCTGAGATAGTCATGATGCAGCTCGGTTCTACCAGGTTTTGCTGGATGATGGTCCGGTGGTTTCCCGGGTCTTTGGTACTAGCAAGTTTTGGAGAGGATGCCGGCTCTGGTGTTTTCTTCTCTTGGAATGTGAGTGACGATCACCTCTTCGACGTCAGAGATCACTTCCTTTGCCTTATTGAGATATTCGATCAACAAAGGATCTTTCGTCTGATAAGTGCCCTCAACCTGCGCTGTTCCGAGCTGTGAGTCGGTGAAAAACCTTTACTCTCTGTACTCTGTGTTCTCTGGCCTGCAATAGTCCCTTGACGTGTCGCTCCAAAACCTTTTGTCTATCGACTCTGGTGTTGACCCCGGTCGCATAGCCAATTTGTGGTAGCAGAAGTTAGGGTCAATCCCTGGTATCTCGGATGACGTCCATGCGAATACATCCTGGTTCTTTTTCAGAAACTCAATCGAACTGGTCTTCAAATCCGGACTCAGTGCTCCCCCGACCTTCGTAGTTTGTGAGGGATCCTTTTCGAGGATTAATTCTTCCAACTCGCCTTCTGGTTCTGGACGTGGGATCTCGAGCTCGTCTCTGAGGTCGAGCTCTATCATGCTTACTGGACGTCCGGGCTTCTTGCCCTTTCCTTGGGTCGGTGGTCAGGCTTCATTCACTAGCCGAGCTTTACAATCGTGGGCCTTACATTGCCGAGCTGTGTTACATTGATCCGGGCTGTCAAGGTGGCTTACTTCGAGGATCCAAGGTCTTATCTCAAATATCCTGAGTAGTTCCGCGATGGTTCGCCGGTATTTGAATCCAAGTGTTGATCCTGGCTGCCGAAGTCGTTTACTCCAAAGATCTGAGGTAATGTCTCAAAGATCCAGGGTAATGTCAAGGCAGTTTACCTGACTTCGAAGTTGGGATCTTTCGTATTCAAGTTGTTCCAGCTTTGATTTGCTTTTATCCGTGTTTCAACGAATCCCGGATTTACTTGTATTCTGATCAAATTGCCCCCAGACATGTAGTCCGGGTTAGTTGAAGTTTGAAACTCCGTCTGTTTCTTTTCATGATCGCCGGGATCTCTTCTTCTTCACTCATCCTGCAACACCGAACTCCCTCAATCCAAATAATCCTATACTGGAACGAATCGGGCTACCAAGCTTGTTAGTTTTATCATCGGATTCTCACCGGGCTTGTTTGTTGTAGCACCGGATTCTCCCAAACCGAATTATCCTGAAGAGGAATGGATCAAGGTTGCTTATATTGCTGACAACTTTACAGTGCCATGCTTGTCTTGTCCCTGGGGTCAGTCAAGGGCTCTGGGCTGTCGGGGTGCATCGACTATGAACATATGTTCATAGTTCCAGTGAATCCCAACGTATGTTGGTGATTCTGTGACCGGGCCAGGGTCTTTAGTAATGCAGATCTGCGTTTATCGTCCAGACTTGCCATCTGGGGACGTTTGGTAGGGTTTTCTTAGTTAACCACATAGGGTGTTTATTTAACGCACTACCGAGTTCTGGCTCCCTCGTCCGGGTTCAATCGCCAAGATAAGGGCAAAATGTCACATGTTTGGCCGAATTATCCTAACTCCAAGCCAAACATTTGGGCACGATCGGGTCGGTTATGACAATTCATCTTCTTATCAAGGAGCAAGCGTTTGACGCGTCAATTTTGTGAAGACCTTTACAGTGGGTTCACATTGCTCGAAACCAAGGCACATCGGCCCTAGTGTCAGCCATCTAGATGTGTCAATTGAAACCGGGTTCTAAGACCGCGGTGTAACCGGGTATGTGGACCTCGGTGTAAAAAACTTAAGTTATAAACAGCACGCACTTTGAATTTCCACTAGGGGATTTAAATAATCCACTGCAATGATCTACCAAAAACAAGGAAATTGAATTATCATAAATGTAAAATTGAAATCGAGATCAAGAAAATAACCGTGCTCAAACATGATGTGTTTGAGGTGTTGCGAGTGCCAAGCCGGGATCTAGCTATAGTGGATCCTTAGTTTGTTGGCGTTACAGGTCCTTTCGATTGGCTTCCTTCCCAAGGTTTCGAGTATGTATGCTCCTTTGTCGAGCTTCTCCTTAACTTGATGCAGGGGGCCTTCCGGTTGTCGGCCGGCTTGCCATCCCGGCGTTCTTGTTTCCGAAGTCCGCTTCGTCGGTGTACAAGGACAACTGCCGAAGGCCGGCCTGTAGCGGCTTTGGTTGACAAAAAATCCAGGCTTAAGGGCCGTGGTGATGGTATTCAGTTAATCCGAGGTCCAATTAAGAAGCATGGATTTCACTGGATCATCTTCAGTTTATCCGTGGGTCCAATAAAGGAGCGCGGAGTTAACTGGATAGTCTTTAGTTTATCCGCTGTCCAATCAAGGAGCGCGGAGTCAACTGTACTTTACATGGAGCCCGGAATTTTAATCGTACTAAGTGTAGCCGGGGTCCGCCTTCTTCTCGCTTCCCGCAAAGCTTAACACGGAACCCGGGTTTTAACTATATTAAGTGTAACTGGGGTCCTTCTTCTTTTCTTTTGGAGGTGGACTCCTTTGCAAACATTTTCTTGAATTCGGGTGTCGTAACCCGAATTCCCTTATGGGTGTTGTAACCCGTTCTTTGCTTTTACGCGGAGCTCGGATCTAACTGTTCATCCAATTTAACCAGGTTTCGTCCTCGTCTGAAGTATAATCCGGAATTTGCTTATCCGGGATGGGTGTTGTAGCCCAAGATTCCATTATGGGTGTCGTAACCCGGAATTTGCATATCCGAGGTGGGTGTCGTAACCCGAATTTGTTTTTCCACGGAGCCGGACGGGGCCAGAGTCAAAAACTCTCATAGCAGCCTAACATCCACCAATCTTCAAATTACTCGGACATCAATCGGGATGTCGTCCTTAGGACTCATCGAATATGCCTTCCCCGAGCATTTCTTGGAGCCATCGATCTCAAATTATTTCCGTCGGGATAGATGTCGTCCTCCACTTTGAGATGAGAATTGGGTGACACAGAAGAAGTCTAGAGAATCCAGTCACGATCACAATGCATTTGTCAACACCGATCTTGACATTGATACCTACAACAAAGGCCGAAGGATAGTGCGACGTCGCGTAATGCTCAAAATTAAATTCTTTGTTGGTTCCTTAGTTCCTTTTCGGCTGTCATCTTGCTCTTTAACGCCGAGGGAGATTAATTCTGATGTCTTGGAATCTCGATATTGGGTCTTAGCATCCACTTTCTCCAAAATCCTCATCTCGGCATGCAAAGATTGTTCACATAAGTCGTTAGAGCATGTCGGCATTTCAATACATCTTGGTGTACACCTTTGCAACTCGGATCCATGCACATATCGACTTGTATCTCGGCATACATCTCAATATCATGCATGTCGGCATGCACATTAGAATCTCGGCTCTACGTACATATCGATACCTGGGATTGTACCTTCTCAATGGATATAGCGAAGAATTCGGCGTTATCCTACCGGGTGTAATGATCTCGGTGTATTTTATGTCTGACCGGGTGTAAATGACCTCAGTGTAGTATCTTTGACTATCGATAGTAAAGAACTTGAATTTCCATTGAGGAATTATTTATCCGGGGTCCGTTTAAGGAACGCGCACGAAGTTTAACGGTATTATTTTCAGCGTATCCAAGGTCTGATTTTGGAGTGCGGATTTAACTGTACTTTGCATGGAACCCGGGTTTTAACTGTATTAAGTGTGACCAGGGTCCGTCTCCTCGGTCTTACCGTATCTCGAAGAAATACGTTTTAACCGTAATGTGGGCGTTACCGCATCCTGGAGGAGTACGTTTTAGCCGCTATCTCGGCGTTACCGCATCCCGGAGGAATACGTTTTAGCCATAATGAGGGCGTTACCGCATCCCAGAGGAGTACGTTTTAGCCGTTATCTCGGATATGCACGCACACGAGGGATCTTGATAGAGGATTCCGAACATGCACATACACGTATCATCTCGGCATAGGAGGATCCCGGATGTATCTCGGCATTGGTGATGGAGAAGCATGTCTGCGATATAGTTGTCAAAGTTTCCACATCTCAGCCACTCATCATCTAGAAGCTCGGCATCTCGCCTTCACTTCGCAAAACTTAAATCCTCATCCTAAAAAGACAGTAGCAGCAACAAGCTGGAACCGGGTTTCAAACTCCTCCTCTATCAGGCATATTCTGGATAAACACCATTCTCCAGCGCGTGGGAGAACTTTGAATTTCCTCCTCATGAAAATTACTGAAGGGGTTAAAAGAACAAAGAAACATAAAACTGGAAGTTGCCGCGATAATGGATCGAACTCGAAGGAGATGAAGGAGAATTCCTAATTGATAGAATTGGCCTCCATGTGGAAATCAATTCCACGTGCCTCCGGTGTACCAAACATGCCACAATCATGGAATATTTGCCACCATCTTTTTGAAAACATAACAATTGAACATGTGAACCTGTCAAGTTACTTAGCCCGGCTTCAAAAGATTCAACCTTCCACCACGCTTACGTCATTTGATGAAGGAGAGACATGTGGCATTTCAAAACTGCACCGCCACCTGACCTTCGACTATGAGGAATTGCACTATTAATTGAATGACATCAAGAAAAATATTAATCTCCATTTGACTCTTCTAACAGCAAAAGTAATAAGAAATATGTTTCTGGAGACAAGCAACAAGATCGCTACGCCTTGTTGGGTTCTGCGAATGCCCCTCTCCATTCTTAATGTTTATAGCTTCAGACTCTGGATTTATGATTTGTGAATAGAATCTGTGAGCAATTCCTAACACCCAGAGACTTCTGCATCCATGTGAACTCCAAATTCATGTAGCTGTTTCATGGGTGTCGTGATTCCTGAACCAGAGAAGCTCCAACTGACTGTAGATAACAATTTTACTGCGCCCTGGACCATCCCAGGCTGATGTATCTATCAAAGAACATATGCACATTGCATTCAAGAAGGCTACTGATGTGATGCTTAATCAATATCTCTGAAAGCCATCAGGTAAAATTTATTCTCCTCTCAATGACGTACAAGCCATGACCAGATGTGCTGCTTCGTTTAATCTCCCAATTGCTTCTGGTCCATGTCATCAGTGAAGGCTAGTCGTAATTTACTAGTGGCTCCTCATCACCTTCAAGAACTTTTGCTGCTTCATCAAAGAACTGCTTAAATCTGCAAGTGCAGGGCTGGCAGCATGTTGTCCTTTTGCAGGACTTTCCATCACAGCATCTCCATTCATACTTGCAACGTGATTCCACAAATAGTACTCACAGGCCTTGTTTATTGCATTTCTTTCCCCATCTTGCGGCTCAAAAATTATGTCGACAGCGAGCTGCAGAATTCTTTTCACCATGCTAGCAAGAACATTTGTAGACATGTGTCACATTTATCCTCACGTCAAAATAAGGCTTCCTCCAAAATTGGCTCCTTGACCTTTAATTACCTTAAATAATCTGCTTGGGTATTGAAAGTGTCTACCTTTCAAGTAAAGATCAAGCATAGTGTTCCGCAGCACAACAAGCGCAGATTGCCTTTTCGAGCCTGATATAAGAATGAACCTTGTGCAGGTGTCTTTGAGGAAGAATTTCTATCTACCCACCACCAAACATTATTATTATTATTTTCCTTACGATTTGAATATCGTCCTAGCAATAATACTGATGCACAACTTTTATAACAAGCCAAGGAAGCAAAGCTCCTAGTTCACAAGAGACAAATGGTGGTAGATCACCAAAAACTTCAACTTGGAGATGTTGAAGCAAAGCATTTTGATTTTTAGCATTATTATATCCATATAAACCAAAACCTACAGCATCAATTCCAGAATTCAAAAAGGAAGCAACTTCCATATTTTTCATCAACCCTTCAACAATTGATTCGCATTTTTCCACTTCCTTTTCCCCAATGCATTTTTCCACGATGTTCTGGAACGTGAAGGCTTATAAAAGGAACTTCCTTTACACCATGTCCATTCTCAAAGTGTGGCACTTTAAAGATGTTGAAGCCATAGTCAACAGAGCTAATTGATGACTCCAACGAAAGTACATGCATCTTGCTCTTCTAATGGGTACACTCCATTATTCTTTGTCTCAAAGGCCTTGTCGAGATTTTCATATGAAAATCCAACAACTCAATCGCTACCCGAAATAACTGGCTCAAAATCTTTGTTTGTATACTGACATTTTAAGCCACCTTTCTATAAAAAATCAAGAAGAGCCAATGCACTCCTCTTGGGCCTTGGTTAATATATCCCAGAAAAATTCATGGCTTAGAAAGTAAATCATGGCTTAAGCATTAGTAAAAAAAAACTAGCAAGGCCATGAGAATAACTAGTTTTATGATATTCAATGATAGTGGACATTTAAGATGGTGCTTCGCAAGAAGAATCTTGACGTAGAATCTAAGTTAAATCAGCCCAGCAACCAAGAGACCAGACAGAGCCATAATACCAACGATCAATAAAAGCAAAGCAAGAAAGATAAGAGAGATAGACTTTCCTGATTATACAGCATCTTCAAATTGCATAAACTTGATTCCAACCAAGAAACTCCTTCAATCAAATCGCATAAAATTGGTTCAAGCGAAGAAACTCCTTCAATTGAAAAAACAGATCCTGAACTTCACGGCTGAAACCTGTGCTCTACTTGCCTTTCCGATTAATGGAGAGTGGAGGTACTTGTTTTTGTTGGAGGAACTAGTGGCAGAGATAGCATTATTGCAGGTTTGAATGATGCCGAGAATTTTGGTCTTGGGTTTCAATGATGAAGATGCTAAGTGATGAGAAGATGAACTCAAAATGGTATACGCCAGATTTGAAGCCTTCGCCATAGCTAACTAGCAGTGGTGCCTCACGGAGATATTGCGCTTCCCATTGATTGTCATTATTTGGTGAGAGGCGAGTTGCCGAGGTGCGTAACACACATTCATGAATACTCCTTCCACCTCATCGTCTCGGCACTTCATAAACAAGAAGTTATCTTCAGTCTCGGCATCTCCTGGAATCTTGGCCTCTCTTTTTGACCGAATCAAGATTCATCAAAGAACACAGAATCTCAGCATCTCATGAATATTAAATATACACCTCGGCCTTCTCCTGGAATCTCGGAAACATACAAACAGTCTCTCATAAAGATGACTCAGTTCTATCAGAATCTCGGTATTTCATCCTCCCGCGAATATTCTTTTCACCGCTTTCTTCGCTTTCATCATCATCATAACATCTCTGCTAGGTCATCTCACAATATCTTGGCTTCTTTGCAGGTCCCCCCACCATCGATGTTTCGACCGCAAACTCTCAAGCTCCTCTTAACGTCGACATTTTTCAACTTCGCTGCTCGGCATGCATCTCGGCACATCATCGTTTTTTGGCAACGAATGGATGCAGATGCATTTGCTAATAGCAATGCTTGAAACCTTTGATTTGAATAATACATGCTTTGAGGATGAAATTTCCAAGCAAAATTCGGTCAGTCGTGCGCGCCCTGTTGGTGGATTTTCTTGAAGAACAACAACTCCAAAATCTTGTTTAAGTTCAACCTAGAAGGATTCTCCTATGACTTCTGGTTCAAGACAGTATGGAAATCTTCAAGAGCTTCCGTGGGAGAAAAGAACTTTGTGAATGCTTGCTAGAAGCGAAGGACTCGTAGAACCGTTGAAAATCAAGAAAGTAATGCCTAAGCCTTCACACTTGTAACTCGGATGAAAAGGATGAGACGCCACGGGTGGAAATCCAAGAAGCCCGGGTTTATGATGCGATGCTGTAGGTTTAAGTTTTTGACAATGTCGAATGCCTAAATGTCAATGTCGGCTTGCCAAGATCAATCTGAGGTCGTCTTGCCGAGATCACCCAGAGGTTCAAGTGTATTGGGAGAAGCAGAAGAAATTTGCAAAGGAAATACTTATTATTGTCGGTGACCTAGGAAGCA
Source organism: Acacia melanoxylon (assembly GCA_019022615.1). Taxonomy (NCBI): domain Eukaryota; kingdom Viridiplantae; phylum Streptophyta; class Magnoliopsida; order Fabales; family Fabaceae; genus Acacia; species Acacia melanoxylon. Next base: position 8,669,474 of record JAFJYJ010000011.1, read on the forward strand.
TATGAAAGACACAGGCTTCTTTGATCCTCCGGTGAGGTACCCATATATACTACAAACAAGGATTCGCATCTCCATGAATTGCGACTATAGTGGGTAATTTGTCTCGTCCAATGCAATAGGAAAGTAGAGTTATCTTGTAGGATGAATCGGAGTGGCGCTAGGTTTAATATGGCTGGTTTTTCTTTATCTTTGCAAGAGATAATTTTGCTCTTCCTCGAGTATCTTTGTTACGATTGTGAACCGTGCTCCCGAGCAAAAGTTGCTTTCTCTTTCTTTCTTCGCAAAGAACCGATTACATCGTAACCGAAGCAAACAATACGGGCCTCCATGGTCATCGATGATGATGGCGTCGGAGGTAGGGGCCCTCCGTATAGATCGATGGATTTTCGCGAACGGCGAGTCGAGACGGTGCATCCGAAAAACTAGGGTTTTTGCATGCACAATCTAACGTCCGAGAAAATAGATGCGAACGGAGGCCAAATCAAATCCAATTATGTTCATAGAGCGTGCGGATTCGGCATTTACTTGAACGAATACAAAGTCACAGCTTCTTTTGCGATGAGAATATTCGTCAAACAACTGAGAACGTAGACGGAATTCTAGTAGACGACTTCAATCGAAAATAGCTTTGAAGATCATTCTAACCCCCAAGAACAAATTATACAGAAATCCGGTGATGGTTTTGGTATGCTTGCATTCTGCTAAATTTTAGAATAAGGGCGTGCAAACTCCCCGAACTCTGATGACCGGAATAAACTGGTGCTTTGGTATTGACCATCTTAGGTCACGGGAATCAAAATTTAACGATCCCCACAGACGGCGCCAATGTTCTGTTCTGAAAACAGATGTTGCTAGCCCGGATGGACTAGCCTGTTTGATTGTTTGCTTATATGGAGCGGACTTGACCTAGGCGGGATGCCTAGGGCCTACGTACCCTGTAGAGGGATCAAAGTCCACGTAGTTCGAGGACACACGTTGGCGTTTAGCCAAAGGGGTGGTGTGTATGCTCCAAAGAAGAGTGTTTCTGCACCTTAGGGTTTGAGCTCGTATTTATAGAGTGTGCCTCAGGTGGGATAGTATGGGCGTAATTCACTGCCCTGGTATCATAACGGTCAAATCTATCTTTAGATAAGATATATCTCCCTTCATTCTAGATAAGATAGGATTTCCCTTTATTATAGGTAGATCCTAATATGTGATATTGCCTGTTGGGCCATACTGCTATTGGGCCCAAAATATGGATCCGTAACAAACTCTTATCTAAGAGTCGGGGAAACTTAATAGTTTATCCAAGTTCTCTATTCAACACAATTTTCAACCAAAACAAATCCTATAAAAGGATTAAGTCTTCTTGATTCTCAAACCTAGTCTGTTTGGTTCTCAACAGCTATTGTTTTTTCTAAAATTGCAAGAATTTATGTCTTCTATCATTTCAACAATTTCCTGAGTTTCTCTATATTTTTTAGAAGAGATATTCCAAATTTCTTATTCAAATCATATTTGTTTCCTGATAGAAACATTTAGTATTTCTTCTTAAAGGAATTAGACTGGGTTTTGGACTTTGTTCTGAGTTTGGACATCAGGAAATCTCTCCATTTTAAGATTTTTCAGAAAATTCAACTTCCTTTTAGGAATCATCTTCTAAGCTCTCTTCTATTTTCTCATCTTACTAGGGAGAATTTTGATCTTGATTTTCTATGTAAAAGTCTCCTTTTAGGTTTTAACTCAGACCTTCATATTCAAATGGGAAAATCCCTTTCTCATTCATTACTTAGAGACTCGTATTATTCTAAGTAATTTTTTTTATTTGGATCAATAATTTAGTAGCCTTTAACTGAAAAGGTCTAAAGTTTTCAATAAAAACATTGTTCAAACCACAAAACAAAAACTTTGTTTCCGTGCTTTTAAAAATTTCTAGATTTATACTTACTTTAAATAAAATAAAATAAATCACTACAAATACTTTAATAATTTTTAAACACTATAATAGCACTGAAAAACGTCCAAACCAGATCCAAACATTGTTTTTGAAAAAAATATATGCCTAACTGTAGAACATGAATTTAGGAGTTGTTAGAGATAAACCGCATTTCAATCGGAGCTCAAACGCCTCTTCGTGTTCTCATAGAACAAAGCAAGGTTGTCCAAAAAAACCCGAGGTCTGATTGGTCCAGTCGGACCCGATCTGAGGTAAAAAAAAAAAATTGATCCAAGACAATTTGACCAGACCGAACCAAACTACTCGGGTTGGACTGGACTTCGATCTAGGGGCTCAGACCCCTTGGATTGGTCTAGTCGGACCCGAGGACTTTTTTTTTTTTTGTAAATCACCACTACACTAAGCCGCTCATTGAAGTCTGGACATTCTAATGTGCTTTTTAATTTATAGGAATCACTTTTCACCAAGTCACTTTTTATTACTTTTGGAAGTCAAGTGAAACCAAAGCTAAAATATTGTATTCCAAGAAGCCAAAAAAAAATTGAAAAAAATTGAAAAAAAATAAAACTGGACTACCTTGATCGGCAGTCAGTCCAAATCCGATCGGTCATCCGGAACCGAGTGAAGTCAGTTGGCATGCAGGACCTTGGGATGCACTTTTAGGTTAACTTTTTCCACTGAAAAGTCATGTCGTATCGGGCCAGACCTTGGGTTGACCTCCAACCCGGTCTGGCCCGTTCTTGGCCTAGAACAAAGAGATAACAAAAAAACAGGAAAAACTTTATCAAAAAAAAATCAGGAAAAATTGAGGGGGGGAAAAACAGCAAGATTTCGGTCCAAAATCAAAATATGTCAGCCCAATTTACTATCGCGGGGCTACATCATTTTTAAAAAATTACAATTAAGCCCAATATATAAGAAAGCAGCATGAAAAACCATCAGCCCAAAACATGTCAGCCCAATTCATCAGCCACGCCTACACAAGTGTTAGCGAAACGGTGTGTTTAACTAGCAAAAAAAAAAAAAAAAAAAAAAAAAAAAAACCAGTGTCGTTTCGGGCTGGAGGTTGTCTTCAACCTCCATCCGGGTCTATATGACCCGGATTCCACCGAGAGTCGGGTCCAACCTTCCCTCTTGTTTTTTCGGCGTTCCCGACGTCATATTCCGGCATTATTGGTGCCGGTCTCTTCGTTTTCTTGATATATACGTAATAACGTCGTTTTTATGGCCTGAAAATTCCGGTTTTTACATGACCCAATCTCAAAGTTTCCATGGGCAATGCGTCGGTTTGAACAAGTTTTTAGTAACATCTCTATACTTTTTTTGGTTAATGATCTTCGTTTAACCGTTGTGTAAAAGATGGTACTAGTTTCTAGGCCTAAAACATGAGATTACTTTGAACCAAAATTCAAAATCCAAAACTGTTATGTCCGTTGGCATACTTAGCCTCCTTTTTTTTTTAACCTGTTTAAGGTGAGAAACATCTTATGCAGTTGGGCCTCACTATCTATTAGTGTATTTATTAGTTAGAGTAACTAGTTGGTTAGATAATAAAAAAAAAAAAAACTAGTTGGTTAGAATATTGTTAGACGTAACTAATTAGTTAGAATGCTTACTTTTAGTTAGAACTAGAACAGAGATTACACACACACACATATATATATATATATATTATTTATTGTGTCTATATAATGACACTTGTACCATTACTCAAGGAAATGAAATAATATTCTGAAATTTCATTTTCTCTTCTTGCTAAATCATATTATGCTATTAAGAGCTGGAAAGTCTTTGACTTCTTGTATTTTTCTCAATTTTTTTTTCTTCTACCCTATCGGCCGACGCCACTTTTTCATCTCAGTCCAATCCAGTTCAAGATATTTCTAATCCGTTCTATCTTTATCCTAATGAAAATCCATCACTGATTCTCGGGTCTTCGATTCTCTCTAGTGCAAATGATCATTCATGGGCTAGGGCAATGAAAATGGCCCTAATTAATGTTGAAAAACAAGCTTCAGTTCATCGATCATTCAATTCCAGTCCTGCAAACTTTGGATCCGCTCTATCCAACTTGGCAACACTATAATATGATGGTTCTTTCTTGGATAACTCGTTTGATCTCGCCGTCTCTTGCACAGAGCATTTTGTGGATAGATCATGCAAGTGATGTATGAGATGATCTTCAAGCCAAATTTTCTCATAACGATGTGTTTTGTCTTGTTGATCTACAAGAGGAAATCCAGAGTTTAAAGCAAGGAGACTTAACTGTAAGTGATTATTTCAAAAAAAATTAAAATCTTATGGAATGAGCTTCTAATGTATTGACCAATTCTTTCTTGTCCTTGTACTCCAAAATGCTCTTGTGGTGTACTTGAAACATATAAGAAACATTTGGACCAACGTTATGTCATTCTATTTCTGAAAGGGTTGAGTGATCGATTTTCTTCAATTAAATCCCAAATTATGATGATCAATCCATTACCTTAGATTAATTGTGTTTTTGCCTTGGTTCAACAACAAGAACGAAAAATAGGATATCAAGTAGCTGATGTCACAACTTTACTTTCTAAATCTGCTGGACCTTGTTCCTCTATTTCTTCATTGTACAAGTCGAATTCATCTGGTTCATTTAAGCAGTGTACCTTCTATGGAAAATACAAACATACTGAAGTTACTTGCTACAAGAAACATGGTTTTTCACCAAGTTTCAAATTTAAAAATTCCACGGTTAATGTTGTATCTTCTAAGAATATGATTAATAAGAACACCACTCAACCTATTCGGATTGCCAATCAGTCTTACGGTTCCACACCAAAACAATATCATAAGTTGTTGGTCCTTGTACAGACTGATAATTCTTCTATTCAACCCTCTGTTTATGTGAACAACGTTTCTACTAATGGTATATCTTTTGTTTGATCTTTCCAATCATTTTCTAACTCCTGGATCATAGATTCTGGAGAGACTGATCATATATGTTCTAATCTGTCTTTATTTGCATCATATAAGCGAATTCCACCAATTCCTGTCAATCTCCCTAATGGTACACAGGTATTTACTGTCATTTAAACAATACAATCTATCCATGAAGAAAATTGATGACCATAAATAAGACAAAAGTATCCACTTCAAATATATAAATATAGGCATATGTTGATAATATTAACATTCCAGTGTAGAAACAATCAACACGCATATACTGTATGTGTGTGTGCCTCATGATCATGCAAAAATCACAGTCATTAACAAATTGAATGAGAGAAAAGACATATATGTATGATCACAGCCTTTATGCATATAATATGTACGCACACTAGAGACATTTGCAAACACACAAACAGATATCACAATATCGCAGTTTCAAACTTGCATATAGATAATCCAGTCCAGTGCAAAAACTATGGGATAGTTGCAGCGGATAAATCTAGATTGACCCAAAATAATGGACAGCGTGCATATGCGACAACTGAATCATCCTTAAATATATATACACACACACTCACACACTAGAGACATATGATAAGTATATGAAAATTTTGTCATGGCCTCAATAACAGTAACCTTAATTCCCCCAAAGATACATAAAATATAAATAAAATAAATGAAAACAGAACATTTAATAAATTTGCATATATGTTTATATCCAAAGAAGGTCCCAAGTAGATAATATCATACATGCCACAGGAAAACCTTTATTTTGATACTATGTAAGAATTCCGAGTGTACCTGAAATCCGTTTGACTTGCTTGAAGTACCGACAAGAAACCGGAGCACCGATGCAGACTCGATCACATGACACAGCAAATATACTAAAGAGAGGAAGAGAAGAGAACATTCTAATGAAAGAACCTTTTAGAGGGAAAAGAGCACAATTCTACATGTGTTATGCATATCATCTACTCCCTCAATCTCACATCCAATATATAGTGTACGTATAGTCACATAAGAATATATGTAACTCTTCAGCGAATGGGTACATAAGAATAAGAATAGATATAACTATTAAACCGTAAAAAGATATTTCTCTTTATGAACTCGTGTCTTTTTATAATAGCCCCTCTTGAATCAGGTTTGAGCCCTAATTCACCAAGGTGAACTAGTATATCACAACAAATACTTATGTTTAGGTTCCATATTGTTTAAATATGACCCAATATTGTTGTTGGAGAATAAAAAATCACTTCAAGCAACGAAATTACCTGCTAGAACCATAATCAATTTCTTTTATCACCAAGAATCCAATATCAAAATCCAAGAATGTTCATTTATGGTATTTCAAGTGATTATGAACATTTCTCTACTTGCAAATTTCGCAATCCTAAACCAAGTATCAACAAAAACCAAGTACAAGAGAAAAAGAATGAAAGTACCCCTCTCGATTTGGACCCACATTGTTGCTCTGAAGCCTGGTCCCTCACACCATTGCTAACATCGTCGCTCTCCATTATCGTTGTGCTCTCACTCTCCATTGCTTCTGTGGTTCTCACTTTCAAGAAAGTCATAGCTCCAGGAGAGGGAGGGGTCTACAACTCGAACGGCGACTAGATGCAGGCAACGCACGACTATGATAATCGAAGGGGAGGGAAAGGAGGGTGGGGGTGATGGCTAGAATCGTGGTGGAGCAAGAAGAAAGGCAACCTGTGGGCCACCTCCAGCAACAATAATCCTTGAAATCTCAATTAGATGACCAAAAAATCAAAAACTAAAATGCAAATCAAAGACCCATGAACAATTGAAGAACGGCAACCCAGATCTCAACTACATAATTATTCCCAAACGACAATGAATATGATAGAGAGAAGGTAGAGGGTGAAGGTCAGAGCTGCACAGAGGGATTGGTGATAGAGAAGAGGGGTGATATTTGCTGAGGAAGAAGCGGAGGGCTTTGACATTGTTTGATTTTTAAAAGGGTATTACAGTCTTTTCAAAATTTATGTTTGATTATAAAATTAAATTAATATAATCATTCCTTCTAGATATTACTCCGTATCGTTCCCAGACCCAATCTCACTCTGAATTTCAATCTATCGAAATTCAGGCCATTGGGTTTTTCATGTTACTGTTTTCCTCATTTCTTTTCGATACCTAATGCGTCAAATAGTTCTTTGTCTTCGAATTCAAATGGCTAAGTTTGTATGTTTACTACATATTCCAAAAACACTTTTAAAATTCCTGCCATATTGTTTTGAATTGAAATTAACCCGACTATAAATAAGTACTACTCCGGTCTTAATTATAAGATAAAGTTAACTTTTTTTGAAGAGACTAAGGAAAATAATTAAATAAGTTATTTAATCATTTCATATGTTGTGTATCCTTAGATTATATATTACTCCCTCCGGTCGTAATTATAGGACACCATTTAGAAGTTGGTTTTGGTCCTAATTATAGGATAATATTCTAATTTTTGTCAATTTCTTCATAAAATATCCATATTTTATTTTCTCAAGTGTGTTTTAGTTTTTGGTGATTATATGTATGCGGGTGTGTAGACTCTTCCAGTTAGTGAAACTTTTAAATTGTTAGATTTTAATTTATTTATCGATCAATTGTCGTTAATTTGTCAATGTATATATATATATAGACACACACATATATACAGACACAAACACACACATGTGTGTGTGTGTAGCACACAAATATACATACATATATACATTTACAAACAAATTCTGAAGCGGTACATTGACCGAGAGTTTTCAAAATGAATAACAACGAAGAAAGTCTTGATCGGGACTCGCATACGGCGCGCTCGCCATTCTCCTCGGTCCTCGGTTCTTCCGAAACGACGCTATGATAAGAGCGAGATCCAATTGCAATTTGGATCTCGTATGATTAACCTCATGCTTAAATACGACTACATATACACGACACTGACAATCAATACAACGAGTCCACAACGGATGTATGATTAAAAACACATAACCACGTATACAAGATAATAACCACGTATGTAACATAACCTCGTATGATACAACAATAATAACCTCGTATGTAACATACCGTGTATATAGCATAACCTCGTACACTACTACACAACAATCATATACAATCATATAATAAACATCAGAGCTAGTGTTATAGTACGCGAACGTACCTTCGTTGACGGTAAACGACACGTTTTACGAAAAATGGTCTTTTCTCGACAGCGGTACGACAGCGGGACGATTAATTCAAATATCCTATAATGATGATATTTATCAACATTCAGCATCATAACAGGCATTTTAGGTACAAATTACCATTTTGCCCACGACCCCTAATCGGCGGAATTTCGCGTAACTTCGTTACTTTGACTCTAATCTTCCAAAATTTTGCGAACTCTTTTCCCAACATGATTTTGAAATATATATCATATTTAACCCAAAAATATGATATCTACAATATATTGGAAGATTAAAGACTAAGCTAGCATTCCTACTATAACTACCGAAAGAAAACACTGAAGCTTAAGACTAGGGACCAGAAAACTTACTCAGGGCTCCGCTAGACTTTCTCCGGGCTCCTCCTTCTCTCTAACTTCTCTCTAGGTTCGAAATTTTGGTGTGGGAAATGAGAAGAAGAGAGGTTCCTATTTATAGAGGTTTTCGGGTTAAAAACCATGCAACTTCATTAAACAATCTACAACATCGGATCGATCTTGCACCGTTGGATCGCATTTCACCATGTGGCACCATCTTGACCTTCCACATGTCAAAAACTTATGTCATCCTTCTAGAAGAGGATGATGTCATCTTTGCGACTTACCGATAAAGTTCCATGATCGGTGTCAGAATCGCGTAATCTTGACGAATCTCAAAAATCCGACCGTCGAGAGTTCGAAGGTCTATACTTCCTCCTTAAAAATATGTGGATTAATGAAATTTATGATTCCATTAAGGGTATTCCGTTATCTGCTGAACATTTTAGGACGACGCCCTCCGTTACGGAATTAAATTCCAAAAGCACCGATCCCAGACAAAAATCCTTTGGTTTGAAATATGTTCGACTCAAGACACTAGATTCCTAATTCGCGGCAACTACTCGTTTCTATATTGCCTCTTTTTTTCCTATCTCGCATTTTTCTCTCCTACCATGTGTCTTAAATACTTGTTGGTTTCGGAACCGGCCTCGGAGACGATCACTCAGGGATAAAATTTCACTTGTTCATAACAAGTCCGGATGTTTCGACTTTGTTTCTATATTTTGAGGTTCGATTTTATTTCTATCCATCCCTACTTAGCCATCGGGTATTTCTACTGATTATAATATTATTTTAATATTATTTTTTTATTAATTAATTTCGAAATTTCTCTTTTAATTTAATTATTTACTAATTAATTTATTTATACCATAATCTAATTAATTAGCCAATAATTACTTAATTAGTCATTTACTAATTTTTGATAATTTTATGATTTAGGATAAATTATTATCTCATGACTATTAATGACATTGGTATTTTATATCCTATATTAAATATTAAAAATAAAGGGGCATAAAGTGCTTTTTAATAATATTTTATTTATGCTCATTTATTTTCCAGGGAAATAATCCCAAAAATTCCTAAAATTAACGATAACATATTTAAGTTTTTATCAAGATCATCATTATCATATGGTATTTATCATAATGTTTTAGGCCATTTTACGCCTTATTAAAATATATTTTTCATGGATTTTAGCTCTTTTTCTTTTCTAATTTTCACGGTAATTACCTTAGAAAATAAGATAATTAAAACTTATTATTTGAGACCCCATATTCACATATTTCCAATAGGTATTATTTATCGAAATATGATACTTATCATAAATATGATTTTGAGTATTACAACACACACATATATATCTGTGTGTGTATCTGTGTATATATATATGTGTGTGTGGTATACATATATGTATATCTGTGTGTGTCTGTCAATATATGTGTGTAGATATATATATATGTGTGTGTACATATAAACACACACACACACACACAGACACATATACATATACATGTGTGTGTGTTTATATGTGTGTGTCTATATTATGTGCGCATATATATATGTGTAGATATATGTATGTATGTGTGTGTGTGTCTATATGTATACATATATATACACACATATGTGTATATAGAGTAAGACCGTTATTTCAATTAGAAAGCGGACGTGGAAAAGAAAATCCTAGATCGAAAAGGTATGTGGTAGGAGTTATTGATTCACTTTTACTTAATGTCATTTTAAATTTATATAAGGGCATTTTAGGAAGATGAGTAAAATTAACTAATTTAACTCCTCTCCTTAATCTCCCCAAAATCGGTTAAATATGTCTTATAATTAGGACTGAAGGAAGTAGTTTATTAGTCAGACTAATTAATTAGTTTGGAGGAAGAAGAAAAAAAAGACATACAAATACTCTAAATACTCTAAAGTAATTTAATTAACTTTCTTAATTAATCTCTACGAAAAAATGAATTATATATGTTTTATAATTAGGATTAGAGGGAGTATTAATTAATCAACTCCCGTAATTGATATAACTCCTAGCTATCATTATTTCCTCTCAAATGCTAGTAAATAATTTAACAAACTAAACCAAAAACTAGCAAAACCAAGTTCTTCTTCTAGTTCGTAATATAAGATATATTTACCTAATTTGATTAGATTGAGAAAGTTAGTTGAATTAATTAATATGACATATATTTTCTAAAATGCCCTAGTAATATTCCTCAATTCTTTCATTCCCTCTTTTCTTTAATTATTGTTGAGGGAGCATTAATCAATAGGATAAATTAAGAAATTTTGTCTTATATTTGGATTAAAATAAACACCTTAAATATGTACGTCTTATATTAAGGACGAGACGAATAATTAAACCAAGAGATAGAGAACTATAAAATTAACTCAAATATAAATATTTTACACACAATTGAAGCTCTTATTATTATTATTATTATTTCAATACTGAGTATTTTAGACAGACTCAGCAGTGAGAGTTTATATATAACACAACACAAGCTCTTGTTGAGAAGCTTTATTCAATAATAATACGAAGAATTACATAATGTCACCAGAGGCAGTAAAACCTCCCTGGATCTTGGCCCCAGTGCCATGGCCCTTGTAGGTGCCATCTTGCTTGAGATTACCCTGAATGGAGTGAGTGCCGGAATTATTGTGGTAATGAGTTGGAACTGGCGGCGAAGGAGGATAGTAACCACCGTACTGTGGGGTGGCAGCAGGCTGAGCCTGAGCCTGAGCATTAACACTAACCGCAAGACCTGCAACACCGTGAACTACGCCGGCCATATTGATCAATGGCGATTGATGGACGAGTCTTACAGTTATATAATAAACTCTCTGTTTTTGTTTTCTTTTGATCAGCTTGCTTTGGGATGACCAGTAGTGGTCCCTTTTATAGAAGGGTGAAATGATACTCACTTATCGACAACGAATCTAATGCTGATTGCAAGTGAAGGCCTTTATTATATATTAATATTAGTATTTTATTAGTATTATTATCATTTCATGGGCAAGGAATCAGAATCTGTGTGTGTGTCTTTGACGGACGAGGATGAAAGTTATGTAGTGGGCAAGGAATTAGAATCAGGACTATGAAAGCTGATATCATAAGAATAATCGATTTTTTTTTTCTCTAGATATTGGGAGTGGAATATCTTTTTCCCTGAGATTATTTTGATTCTTAGATTCTTTTTTTAAATAAAGAAGGGAAAAGACAAATTAAAGAGGCCTTCCACAAAAATGACACAGTGTCATATAAGGCATATTTGTAGCGGCAAGAATATTATGACATGCCCATAAAGGGTTGAGCCCTATTTAGAGGCATAAATAATATATAAACACAGTAAGCCTATTTTATAAAGATCTGATTGGTTTACACATTTTAAAATATAATTTTATTTATATTATATGTGTCATTATATTATTTTTTTATCATTTTTTATTTTAACTAAAAAATAATAATTATTAAATTATTATAGTGGGTTGATTTTCTAAAATTTTAAACTCAAATAATAAATTTTTGAATTAATTTAAATTTATTAAATTATAAGAATTAAATTTTATTTTAATCACATTGTAGGCTTTAAATTAGGGAAAAAGACGAATAAATACCATATGAATTTGCAAAAATCCCGAAGCCCACCGAATTTGTAAAAAGACTAAGAGATGACAAAGACTTTTGAGGGGTATGCAAATTCATGCAAAATGACCATAATGCCCTTCAACCCCTTCAGAAAAAAGAGAGAGGGAGAGAGAGGTGAACAGGCTCCATTTGCCGTAACTGCCGAAGTGTTCGCCGTCTTGACCCTCCGCCATCGACGCCGCACCCCCGCCGCCGCCTTAGACGCCGCACCGGATGACACGGTGTAAAAGAAAAAAAATTGAGACATACCGTAAATTTACTGAAAGTGCACTTGTTTCCTTCTTCTTCCTCTGTCACCGTAAATCGTCTTCTTCTTCCAATCTCCAATCTCTCAACGCACGCGATCGAAAAATTTATGGTCTCAGTTTTTTTTTTTCATCCGGTGCGGCCTCCAAGGCGGGGTGCGGCGTCGACGGCGGAGGGCAACGTGCGCTTACGACAAATGGCAAATGGAGCCCTGTTCATCACCCCTCTCTCTCTCTCTCTCTTTCTGAAGGGTATTATGGTCATTTTGCATAAATTTGCATAACCCTCAAAAGTCTTTGTCACCTCTTAGTCTTTTTACAAATTCGGTGGACTTGTGGGGGTTTTGCAAATTCAAATAGTATTTATTCATCTTTTTCCCTTTAAATTATAGCCTTTACGCATATTTAAAGCTTTTAAGCCCTAATTTTTAAGCCTATTGAAAGGCCTATATTATAAGTAGGCCTGTAAATTTAGGCCTGACCAAGCCTTTTGACCTAAGCCTTAAAAAAAGTTTGTATACAGGTCTAGGCTAATGTTTATAGGCTTTAGGCTTATGTTACAAGCTCATGCCTATTTAGCTAATGCCCGACCTGATTTAGCTTGTTTCCACCCCTAATCATTTGGATGGATTGATGGCATATTTACATTTGATTGTTTGATTATCCTCGGTAAATGAAATAGGAAAAATTGGTTGAAAGTAGCTCAGTTTGAGTAAACATCCCAGCTGGATTAGGCCTAAAATGACTAACGAGTCACACTTAGAATATTTTAATTAAGGGTTAAATAGCAAATTCATCCCGGAAGTATATGCCCATGAGAAATGTTGCCCTGAAAATTTTTCTTATCTCAATGTTGCTTCGAAAATTTCAAAACGTAACAATGTTGCCCTTTTTCATTAAAAAACTAACATTGACCGTTAAAAAATTGTCATTAACCATTAACTTTTTCACAGAAATTGGCAACATTTTGAAACTTTCAGAGTAATATTGAGACAAGAAAAACTTTCAAGATAACATTGCTCTTCAGCGAAAACTTCTAGGCAAATTTGTTATTTAACCGTTTAATTAAACCAGTAAAATAAAATAGAGTAATATCAATAATATATAAATAATTAAAATTCTAACATATCTTAGATATTACGAAACAGAAATTAATTTTAATATGTTGTTACATAATCCCTTTTTATTTGAGAAAGCCTCAATTAACAAAACTAAGACGAAGATGCCGATCGATTTTCACTTAATGTCACCAGAAGCAGTGAAGCCTCCCTGAATAGAAGCTCCAGTGCCATGGCCCTTGAAGGTACCATCTTGCTTGGTGTTACCTTCAATGCTTGATGTTCCATTATTGTAATAATAATACTGGTTAAACCACCACGGTGCCTGAGCAGCGGCAACCGGGCCGGCGCCGGGGCCACAGGTGGTTCAGAAATAACAGGAACAGGAATACGAGTGGGGCCGCCACTGCCGCCGGGGTAGCCCTGGGCACGCGCTCCGATGCCATGGCCCTTGTATTCTCCATGTTGACTGGTGTTTCCGCTGATGGTTTGAGAGCCACCAACATTAAGACCTGCCATTGATGAGTATGTGTAATTGAATTGGATCACTTTGTGTAGCTTCTGGTTTTTGTGTATCTTGCTCAGTTCGTCATGAGGCTATTTAAATTATGTTCTGTGGAAAAAATCCAAAGTGATGGGAATATTATGGACGGTGATGATGAGGAAAAATATACCTCCATTATTTGGTTATCCACAAGGTTTCGCATTCTATATATATATCTATCTAGTGGAGGAAATTTAATAATTAGGAAGGAATCAATAAATTTCCAAATAATGAAATTAAAAATCCACTTGGATGCCATATATAATATACAAAATTAATTCTTGATCAGGGAATGGAATCAGATCCCCTGAGGATGTGAGACTGGGTTTCTGGCCGGGATAATTATTTTTTGTTGTTGGATTGTTTGATGGTGAAGATTATGCAGGTAATTGATCTGTGTGTGTGTGTCTTGTCTCAACCACACGTGGCATGATCTGCATTATCCTAACGAATCTACAGTGGCTAAGACCTAAGAGTTATTTTTAACTATATATTTTTAAGTATGCATGCCATCTTATCCTTCTGGTGCTTCCTGCTTCGAATTGGATGTGGTGCTTATACATACATCGCAAGAAATTGTTGTGGTCTTTACTGCAATGTCTATTATTTATATAATCGCCAGGTAAAATTAATTAAAATTCATACAATTATATCATTCCAAGAAAAAAACAGTTGTGAAATGTTGCGCATAGATAGCCGACGGTAATAACAAAGCTAGAACCAGAATAGCAATTAATGAGAACATCAAAATATCATTTGCAATTGAAGTGAAGAGATAATTAATAATCAAGTTTGAGCTCTTATTGGTCTATATATATATATATAGAAGAGTATAGATAGAGTATAGGCAGGCAGGCATGAAAAAGCTTAGGCGATGGAGCCGGTGGCAGTAAAGCCGCCCTGGATGGAGGCTCCGGTGCCGTGACCCTTGAAGGTGCCGCTCTGCTCAGTGTTGCCGCCGATGGACTGAGTACCGGTGTTCTGGTGGTGGGACCCGGGTGGGGTAGGGACAGGTGAAGATGCCGGAGGATATGGTGGCTGCTGCTGAAACTGAGGAGGGTAACCACCATATGGATAGTACTGATACTGATACTGTGGCTGAGGCTGAGCAGGATATGGTGCCTGAGCTCCTACATCAAACCCTGCATATCCATTAACGTTCAGACCTGCCATTCTTGATGATGATATGTATTTGTATAACTGGTCTCAAAGTTATATCAACTTGGTTTCTTTTGCTTATATTACTTCATGTTAGGCTAGGGTTTCTATCCCTTTTATAGATCCATGCATGCTACTTAATCGGAACCAGTTTCCCTACCTATCTTGGGATAGGTAGGGAGAGCTCTTTCTTTCAGATTTGAACCGTCCAAATTTGATATGGATTGTTCATATTTTTTTTTTTAACTCTCAATTTTTAAATGAAAAAAAAAACATTTTTAAAAAATATGTTAGTTAAAAAATTATCTTTATTTTAAATTCTCTACCCATTAAGATAATTACTTTTTAAAAAATAAAAAGTAGAAAAAATTAAATCAGATAGATCTCATCCAAATGCGTACAGATAAAAAAGTACCCCTACCCATCCTTGGGATGGGTAGGGAAACTGATTCCCGTTCGCTACTTAGGATGATTGAGGACCATAGTGATCATGTCGTATAGTGATGATATTATGGGGGAATATATCTCCACTTGAGGACGTGAAAGAAAGTTTAAACCTACGTCTACTTTGGAGCAATGTGATATATATATTCGTCTTTATCTTTTGGTTGGATTATTGTTAAGGTCTCCAAGTGGGGTTCTGTCACTTACTTTGAATCTAATTCATCAATAGAGGAAATAACATATGCTATGAAAATAGAGGACGTTCGTTGTTATTTCAGTTGGATTATTATGAGTCGTCGCTTTTAATAACTTTGATCCACAAAATGACAATAAACCCTTCCTCAAAGGGTGAATAACAAACCCCAACGTACACCTTCAAAGAAATATCACAAGAACTAGAATGTTTTCCAACACTTGTCAACAATATAGTCTTGGTAGGCTCATTGAACGTGCCCAGCACAGGGACTCCGACATTGTAGCTCTTGTAGATCCCACTCTCATTTGTGGTACGTTCAAAACATTGTAGCTCTTGTAGATTAATTCCAGTCCCATTCGCGGTGCTGTTACAGAAATATTGGTATTAATGTTGACTACTTGAGACTCTTCTGGTCCATTTTAGAATCTAAGTCCCATATTAATTATTCCCTCTGGTTTTTAATATAAAATATATTTTGGGGTTGATCTTGATCCTAAATATAAGACATAATTTTTAAATTTGTCAATCTTTTCCTAATTTACCCATATTGATGCTCTCTTAACAATAATCAAGGAGAGGAAAAGAGAGAATTAAGAAAGATGACTAGGGTATTTTAGAAAATACATGTCATATAACTTACTTAGCCAACTTTCTTAATCTAATCAAATTATGTAAATATATCTTATATTAACTCCATGTTTGGATGAAGAGAAAAGTGACGAGAAAATAGAGGGTAGGGAATAATAGGAAGGAATACTTCCATAAATGCTAAAAGAAATTACTATTTTTGGGAGTTTTCCCTCCTAGTTTTCTTTCCCCCCTAATTTCCTCTCCATCCAAATATAGAGTAATGATTGGGGGAGTAATACAAAGATAAATGAAAGGAATATAACCATGAGGTAATTAAAGTCCTATCAAATTGACTTAAATCCTTTTAAAAAGACACCCTCAACATATATATGTCTCAATATTGAGAATTCAACAGTTGAGGATTAAGGCACCTTCTGCTGCAGCCGGCATTAATGAACTTTCTGTTTCTTCACAAACCCTAAAAATTCCTTTGTTTTACTTTTAGGGTATGGACTTAAATATACATGATACAGCAAGCTGCTTCTTATAGTGGAGGAAAAGAGGAGGCCTGATTAGGGAAAAATATAGAGACTAAGATTCCACAAGTACACGGGTCGTATCAAGTAATAAGGAGAGAGTAAGATATCGTTTCTATGAAGACTTGATACCAACAATACAATTTAGCAATGACTTTATACTTTTGGCTTTAGTTGAGTCAACACAATTTGGATAAAAAGTAGGAATAAAAGCTAACTAAAAATAAATAAATCTAACTATAATTAAAACTAAGGATAAAGGTGATTCTAAATCTAAGCGGTGACTTGAATTATTATAGTCTTGATTGTTTTATTTTTCCTGTTAATTACATTTCAAGTTATTATAGCCTTAATTAATTTCTTTACCTAAGAGTGTCTTTTGATCCACTAAAATTAACTTTGTTAAACGGTGGTGTGGAATTGCTTTTAAACTTCTGGGGCGACATTGGGACCAACAAAACTTCCAGGACAATATTAAGATTCTTCAAATACTTTTGGGGTGAATTTGCACTTTAACCCATTTAACAAATGTATTTGCATCTTAACCCATTTAACAAATATATTTGCAATAATATACTCTAACCACTTCTCTATTTTACGTTCATTACGTAAACCCCTCATATATTTTGAAGACATATATAAACCTCCTTTAAAAATAAAATATATGTTACATGAACCTCTCTTATATATTTAAAATCCTCTTTTCATCCATTTACCCGTTAACCGTTAAATTTGACTTTCAAATTTTTATTTTGACTAAAATACCCCTATTTAATATAAGAGTTTTTTAAACATTTATATTTAAAAAATACATTTCTAATACAATAAAAAAAAATCATTATGATTTATGATCATTGGAAAAATCCAAAGTGATAGGAATATTATGGATGGTGATGAGGAAATATATACCTCTTTTTTTTTTTGTTATTATCGACAAGGTATCGCATTCTATAAATATATTAATACAGAATTAATTAATTATGAAGCAATTAATAAAATATTAAATAATGAAATCTAATTAAATAAATTATTGAATCATATAGAATTAAATTAATTCTTGATGAGGGAGTGGAATCAGATCCGCTGACGTGAGAGCTGGGTTGAAGTTTTCTGGTATACGTTTTTAGTGGTGAAGATTATGAAGGTGACTGATCTATGACATATATATCTTATCTCTGGTCTCAACCACGTGGCCTAATCTACACCGTCTCAACGAATCTGGAGCGGGTAAGAGTTACTACTTCAGAAGACACACAAATGTTAATTATACTACAGGATGATAGCTAGGGGAGATCAGGGTGTAAAAGCAAGTAATTAAATTTTTAGAAGGGTTGTCTTCTTTCCGAACGCATAGCTATGACTTCAGTGCATGAACTATTAGAATCTCTGGAAATTGCTCATTTAATTAAAATCAATGTCAAAGAATTTTCACCAAACAAATTAAAGGCTCGCTGGCTTTTCTCATGGCTGGCATTTACATGTACAATCAAAGGCTAACTACTAAATCAACGAATGCTATGACTCACACATTTTGCACGCAGGAAACCTCAAGTGTGATCAATTCAAGGACCTTATTTTCTTTCTTTCTTTATTTTTTTTTCCCCGTCTTCCATCTGTATGAACTGTGATATATGTGTGTGTATAAGTAGGGATAGGATATTGTCACTACTAATTTTGGTCACTACCAAGTCACTATCACTTTTTTCATCGTTAGATCAGAATCTCAATAGGAGGGAGAGATGAAAAAGATAGATGGTATTCTGATCTAACAGTAAAAAAAGTGATAGTGACTTGATAGTGACCAAAATTGGTAGTGACAATATCCTATCTCATATAAGTATGCCAAACATCTTATCCTTTTGGTGCTTCACGAACGGCTTCGAAATTGGACGTGGTGCATATACTTACATGGCAAGGAATTGTTGTGTTCTTTACTGAAAATGTCTATTATTTATATAATCGCCAGGTAAAATTCATAAAATTTATATCATTCCAAGAAAAAACAGTTGTGATAATGTTGCGCATAGATAGTTGACGGTAACAACAAAGCCAGAACCAGAATAGCAATTAATGAGAACACCAAAATGTCATTCGTAGTGAAGTGAAGAGATAATTAATAATCAAGTTTGAGCTCTTATTGGTCTATATATATAGGAGAGTACAGATAGAGTGTGCATAGGTAGGTAGGCGTGAAAAGGCTTAGGCGATGGTGCCGGTGGCAGTAAAGCCGCCCTGGATGGAGGCTCCGGTGCCGTGACCCTTGAAGGTGCCGCTCTGCTCAGTGAAGATGCCGGAGGATATGGTGGTGGGACCCGGGTGGGGTAGGGACAAGTGAAGATGCCGGAGGATATGGTGGCTGCTACTGAAACTGAGGAGGGTAAAGTGGCGGATCCAGAAAATTACGGAAGGGGGCACTAGTGGCAAGGGGATTCTGGGGCAGTGCCCTAATTTTTTTTTCTTTTTAAGGAAAGTTTGAAAAGCATTAAAAAAAACAAAAGAATATAAACAAGAAAAGAAAAAAATATCAAAAAAAAATATTCATGAAATCAAGCGAAAACTGATGATGTAATAAGAGATACAATTATCTTACAAACTCGTCATTTTAAAAAGCAAATCTTTGTTAGAAATGAAGCTACATAAATTATAAGGAATGATGGACACTCAATAAGTTCAAGTACATATATTTTAATAACAAAAGTATATTACAATAAAAATAATTACAATGTCATCCTTTTAGGCCTTATTTTTGGAATTTCATCATAATTGCCTTATTATCAATGCTATCAAATACATTCCCTTTAAGCACCATTCTGGTTCGTGATTCCAGGCTTGCCAAGAAGCCATGTGACAATGTTTTTGTTCCAGGTGATGATGAAGGAATTGGTTAAAGGAAAGAGTCATTATACTGATATTCTGGTATAGGGTTTATTGTTTTTGCATTAGATTGTTTTGTTTTGTATAGGTTGGTAAGATGTGTGTTAGGTTGTAATAGTAGGTTTTTTGAGATTTTCTTGGCTTTGACTATTAGTGTTGTATTCTTGTTTTGTTATTAATAAAATTAATTTTTGGGCAAAAAAAAATATATAAGGCACTAAACAATCATTTAATCATTCATCCCCCATCTGATTACGAAGTACAGTCTTAATGTATTAAGGGTGGACACTCAATTTAAGGGTGAGACAATCATGCAAACATGTATTAATTTTTATTTTAAAAAAAATCCCAAATTCAAGGGGGGCACTTGCCCCCTTCTCTTGTGAGTGGATACCTGTGCCCCCCTTCTCTTCTCTTGTGAGTGGATCCGCCTAAGGTAACCACCATATGGATAGTACTGATACTGATATTGTGGCTGAGGCTGAGGCTGAGGTTGAGCAGGGTATGGTGCTTGAGCTCCTACACACCAAACCCTGCATAGCCATTAACGTTCAGACCTGCCATTCTTGTGGATGATGATAATATGTATAACTGATCTAATAAGTTTTCAATTTGGTTTCTTTTGCTTTCTTCATGTTAAGCTAGCTAGGGTTCCTGTCCCTTTTATAGATCCATATATGCATGCTACTCAGGATTATTGAGGGCCATAGTGATCATGTCGTGTAGTGATGTCATCAGGGAATATATATCTCCACTCCACTTGAGGACGTGAAAGAAAGTTGAAACGTACCTTTACTTTGGAGCAATGTGAGATATATATATATTCGTCTTTATCTTTTGGTTGTACTGTTATGGGATCCCATGCTCTCAAAGTGGGGTTCTGTGCCACTTCCTTTGAGTCCATTAATAGAAGAAATAACATGAGCTACGAAAATATTGGACGATTGTTATTTCATTGGGATATCATTAGTCGTCACTTTTAATAAATTTATTTTTTGATTTTACCATAAAATGTAAGGTTAGGTACCCTTTTTCTTTTTCTTTTTTTGCTTTCTGAGTTGTAAGCTTAGGAAACTTTTGGAGTACGTAAATGCAGCAATTCTGTATAGGTGGAGTTTGGTTGACATAACCTTGGTGATAATTTGCGCTACTGTTTATAATGACTTGTAAGTTGTAAGCAGGACGATTTGTTTTTATAAGAAAAATGTTTAATGTATATTGATTGAAGGCCCATATGAATTAATCCGACCATATGCAATTGCAAACATGAAGCACCCATATATTGTTCAACAATATTCCACAATTAAACTTTTTTTTTTTATATATATTTTTTTACTTTAGAAATTTGATCCACTTCTCTATTTTTGTCTATATATAATTACCTCTTTTTTAATAGACACATATATTCTCTTATTACTTCCTCTGATCCTAATTATAAGAGCTAGTTGACTTTTTTGGAAAGATTAAGGAAGCTAATTAAATTAGCTTAGAGTATTTTTATTTTTATTTTTTTCTTCAAACTAAATAGTTTAACTAATAAACTAATATATAATCTAAGAAAACACAACATATGAAATGATTAAGTAACTTATTTAGCTTCCTTAATCTCTCCAAAAAAAAAGTCAACTAGCTCTTATAATTCAGACCGGAGGTAATATTAAGTATAATTATGTTCGTTGTCGGTCACTAAATATAAGTATCTTTCCAGCAGGAATTGAACATTAGTTTGTCACTTTGTACATGATGGATTATCTAGACCCAAACTCGTTGGTTATAATTACCTTTTTTTATTCTTCATAACCAGAAAATGTCAGTCCAACGGCATATATTGTTATATCATGGGTGAAATATAAGGCTTGTTGTAAGATGTGTTGGTGTTTTCTCTCCTTGGTGCCCTCGTTAAGATATCAGCCTCCTGGTTGAATGACTTCACATGTTCCAAATAAATCAGCTTAGCTTGCAATTTTTCACGAACAAAGTAACAGTCAATCTTAATATGCTTTTTCCGCTCATATATACCGGATTTGAAGTAATATGAATTGCTGTTTTACTATCACAACAAGCATGAATTGGTAAGGGTAGAGCAATCTGCAACTCCTTGAATTGAAAAAGCTCACAACCCAAATGATCTCTGAGACAGCCGAGCCAAGAGCTCTATATTCTGCCTCTGCTGAGGAACGAGAGACTGTTGTCTGTTTCTTTGTCTTCCACATGATAAGGGAACCTCCTAACTTCAGCAGGTAATAACCTGTGACCAACCTTCTCGTTGTCCCACATGCTGCCCAGTCAAAATCAAATAAGCAATCCAATGAGAAGTGTCCAGTCGAGCTCATCAACACACCACGTCCCAGATTCCCTTTAAGGTATCTGACCACATTCAGTGCTGCAGCCATATGCACCTTCAAAGGATTCTACATGAACTGACTCAAGATCTATATGGAAAAACATATGTCAGGACGAGTCATTGTGAGATATATTAACCTACCTACTAAGGCTCTATGCTGATGTGGATTTTTCAACAAATCTTCCTCTTTGTCTCCACTATCTTCATAAGCAAGGAGTTTCACATTTTGTGCCATTGACACATTTAATGGCCTACAACCACTTAACCCTGTATCACACAATAAATCCAATATATATTTTCTGAGACAACATTATGCCGAGAAAATACTTCATCTCTCCTAGATCCTTAACTCTAAAACTGTTTATGAAGGAATTGTTTTACCTTCTTTATATTCTTTGCTCATTGCTACCAGTAATCAGAAGATCATCAACATATATACACAAATATATACACCACATCACCAATCATAATGCTTAAAGAAGAGATAATAGTCGCTTTTACTTTGGGTGATACCCCCTTGAACTAGTGCAGTAGTTAACTTACAATTTTATTGCCTAGAGGCTTGCTTAAGCCAAAAAGGAATTTCTTTAGTTTACACACCATATTCTCCCCTTACTATTAAATTCTTGGGGCGCAACCATATACACTTCTTTATTTAAATCCCCTTGCAAGAACACATTATGTACATCCATGTGATATAGATTCTATTTATAAAGAGCAGCTAGCTTAAGCATAATTCGAATGGTAACCATATTAATCACCGGTGAGAAAGTATCATGGTAGTCAACTCCCTCCTTTTAAGTATAACCTTTGACTACCAACCTTGCCTTGTATTTATCAATCTCACCAATACTTTTATATTTTACCTTATAGACCCATTTTCAATCAACAGGTCTATTACCTTTTGGTAGAGAGAAAATATCTCACGTTTGGTTGTTTTCCAATGCCTCTATCTCAAAGTTCATTGCTTTCACCCATTCATCACTTTTCACGGTCTCTTCATAAGTGGTAGGCTCACCAATTCCATCCACATTACTCAACAAACACAAGTGAGAGGACAAGATATTTTTATAAGTGATGATGTAATTCTCAATGGGATAGAGACATTTACCTTTTTACTTACCAGAATTAGATGCGGCCAAATTTCATATGTAATCTTGTGACCAAATTGGTGCTTTTCTGATTCTTATTAGCCTTGTGCTATGTGTCATGGACATGGTGTGATCTCTGTGGTGATTTTCATCCTCATCTCCAAAGGGATCACCATTTTCCTCGCCATTAATCTCATTAGACAGCTCATGATTATCAATATCAAGTAAAACATTTTCGTAGGCAGCAGCATTATCATTCACATTAAAAGCAGGCATATTTGCATCAGCATAAAAAAATAATTCCCTTAATTCATTACTTACTCCCCCTTGGTCAATAGGTTGTCTATCCATAAAGGGAAACGGTTTTCTTGAAATATGACATGCCTACTGACCAGTACTCGTTTTGTGAGCAAGTTAAGCAATAAGAATCCCTTTTGATGGCTTGGATACCCTAGAAATACACATAGAACAGATCTAGCTCCAAACTTTTCTTTGTTAGTCAAATCAGTGGAACAACCAAATACTTTCAATGAATCATAATCAGGTTTCTTGCCATATACTCGTGCAAAAGGAGTTTGATGATCTAAGAATCGAGATGGGATACAATTCACCACATATGTAGCCATTTTAACACATTCACCCCAAAAACGAATAGGCACTTGAGATTGCAAAATAAGAGCTCTAGAAATTTGCATAAGGGTTCTATATGTTTTCTCTCAACATTGCCATTTTGTTCAAGTGTATAAGGGCATGTGGTCTCATAAATTATACCCTTAACAAGAAAATAATTTTCAAGTCAATATTGTTAATTCACTTCCATTATCAAACTCAAACTGATTAAATATGTAAGTGATAAAAATCCTTTATATGAGTCAAAGTTTCAGATTAGTGTTTCATAAGGAAGATCCAAGTGGCTCTTGAAAAACCATCTACGAGGGTAAGAAAATAATTGCACTATGGACCCCACACATCATATGAATCAACTCAAAACATTGTTTAGTCTTAATAAAATTGGGGGAAAGGGGAGTTTAGTCTTTTTTGCCTAAAAACAAATGTCACAATCTTTATTCATTGATATGGTTTTATCGTCTACAAAATCCAAGTGTTTCAATAAAGAGGGGGGGGGGCATGCCCAAGTCTACAATGAAGTAAAGATACATCAGCATGTTTGGAATGAACATTAATAGCATCTACAACACATTTTGTATCAATATTGACAACATTCAAAACGTCATTAACACGTTTAAATTGTAAAACGTGGAGCCGACAAACAAGTCCACCAGAACACAAAACAACACAATTTTGTTCCTTAGATTAGACGTGAAACAGAAATTAGATTGAATTGTAGACCAGGGGCATATAAAACATTTTGCAGTCGAAAACCATTGTGAAAAACAACACTTCCAATGTGAGTTACTATTACTTTATCACCATTAGGAATCTTAATGTTCTTAATCGGTCTATTATATCTTGAGTAGTGATGTTCTAAAAGAGATAGAACATCACTACTCAAAACATGTACCAGTCAACGCGTAGACTATGGAGTTCGCTTGCTCCTCTTTCTTTAAGAACTCCAGGAGCTTTTCATACTGCTCGAGTGAATGTAGCAGCAACCACATTAGTGTCACTTTCTCTCCCAAATTCAGACGCCTCTATAATGCTTTTTCCTTTGTTACCTTTCATATTCGTGGGAAATCCAATAATATACCAGCAAGCCTCCTTGGGGTGTCCTCTCTTGCCGCAATGTGCACAGTCTAGCAGTGATGATCCTCCCCTTCCTCTTCCTCTGCCATGCCCCCTTGCTTTGGTGGCC
Source organism: Acacia melanoxylon (assembly GCA_019022615.1). Classification (NCBI taxonomy): domain Eukaryota; kingdom Viridiplantae; phylum Streptophyta; class Magnoliopsida; order Fabales; family Fabaceae; genus Acacia; species Acacia melanoxylon. The sequence goes on from JAFJYJ010000011.1 coordinate 8,694,410, forward strand.
ATTTCATTCTCTGAAATCATTGTGAATGCTTGATTCACAATTGGAAGAGGAGTCATAAGAAGTATTTAATTTCTAGCTGCCGAATAACTACCATTAAGCCCCATTAAAAGCTGGAGCAACTTCTGTTGTTGGGTAACATCGGCATATTTGAAGTCTCACATCTACATGGGTATTGGGATGAGAGCGGACTGCTTTTCCCACAACTCCTTCATCTTTGTGTAGTAACTCGACACAGACAAGGAACCTTGGTGGAGAGAGTTTATTTCCCAGTGAAGTGAGAAAATTCGAGAACCAGAGATTTTGTCATAACGTTCCTTGAGATCAGTCCATACCTGGTGTGCTTCTTGAAAATAAATCACGCTATTGGTGATTTCCTTGGACATGGAGTTCAGTAACCAGGAAAGAACAATTGCATTGCATGGTTCCCACTTTTTTTTTTTTTTTTTTTAATATGAAAAAGTTTTGTTCCACATCGCAGTCTGGCCAGCAAGACGGCCATTTCTAATGGAAGACTTACGGGACTTACGAGATCGCTTACCGAGTCCTGGCGGGTTCCCACTGTTCTTGCAGGATCGAGCTTGTGAGTCGGAGCGGGTCGTTTTTCTCTTGCGCGAATCTTGGGATTCAGTCGGGCTCCACCCTTTCCTAAACCTGGATCTTGGATAGATGAGGCTTGGGTTTTCTTCCTGATTTTGGGCCCTATGGACTCAATGGACAGGATGAGATCTTTTGTTGTCCAACCTAGAGCTCTGATGTCATATTGATTTTACCCAGGAAGAAATATTATTTCATTAAATAATGGAATATCTGTACATAACATATGGACCTATCACTTATTTATACATAAAAAAAACATCACAATACTGACTACACTAACTATATAAAGTCGGGCTTCATATGGGCCAGCCCAATACATTACAATATACAGAACCTAAAACTATTTTCTACAAACCCTTTCTTAAAGGGTGACCAACAAACCCCAACGTGAACTCTCCAAGAACTAACACAACAATATCTCTAATGTTCCAACACTTGTCAACAATATAGTATTGGTAAGCTCATTGAACGTAGGAGCCGAGAACAAAGGCTCCAAGATTGTGGCCCTTGTAGATCCCAGTCGATCTGGTTCGTGGCACGTTCAATGTTCAGCAAACCTACGTTGTATGTATAAAATGTTGTAGTAGTACAGCGGTACTGTTGTTGTTAATGTTGACTATTTGAGACTGTTCTGGTTGAGGCCCTCCAACGAGGCCATTATTGAACTCTCTGTTTCTTTACAAACTCCAAAATTCCTGTTTTACTTTTGGGGTATGGTCTTAAAGTTACAGCAAGCTGCTTCTTATAGTGGAGGACAAAAGATGTGGCCATCAGGCCATGCATGGCTCAACACAAATAAAGCAAAGTGATGAGGAATAATATTGATCTTTGGTCTATATCAATTTCGTGAATTGGCTTTATTTAAGATATTGATTCGTTTTATACGTACCAAAAAGAAAAGATGTTTATTCGTTTAGCATCTCTAGAGAGACATTGTAAACTTCTACCATTCATATGCCAACTGAGATATATATGGCAGGTTAACATTTTATTTTTTTCTCTTTCTTTGATTTGGTCATCTGATCAATGCAGTGTTATATTCCTTAATTGCAAAATGATCTCTAAAATGTTACTTTAATTACTGCAGGTTTCCTAGATAAATATTAGAGTATTGTATTTGTGTAAAAGTGGCGTAAATGAACCATCTACAGTTATGATATTTATAGTAGGGTAAAAACCCTAGAATATACAATGTAATATCATCTGTACAGTTTTGGTAAAAGCCCTCTGGGCTAATATACACAATAGGCCTAATCTATTCTATAAGCTTCAGTTTGCATGTATTGGGCCTATGACACTTAATTGCTTTAACAGTCCCCCTCAAACTAGGAATGGGTTGTCTGACTATTCCAAGTTTGCTCCTAAACTCACTGAACCGAGAATGAGAAGAAGCCTTAGTGAAAACGTCGGCCACTTGATCTGCAGAAGGGATGTATCTGACTTCCAACTCATGAGCAAGTACCTTATCCTTGACAAAATGCACATCAAGCTCGATGTGCTTAGATCTGGCGTGAAAGACGGGGTTGGCCGCGAGAGCCGCGGTGCTGAGGTTGTCACACCATGCGATTGGTGGTTCTCGGAGGTGAAGGCCGATCTCAACGGTGAATGACTGAATCCACGAAAGCTCCGATGAGAGGTCGGAAAGGGCTCGGTATTCAGACTCTGCGCTGGACTTAGAGATGACGCGTTGCTTCTTGGCCGACCATGAGATGAGGGAATCTCCAAAATACACGCAATAGCCTCCCGTAGATCGTCGATCGTCCGGAAACTGAGAAGCCCTGTAAGGTGAGATGATTGTTGGGTTTGATGTGTAAAGCTAGGTCTTTTGTTCCTTTTAAATACCTGAGCACTCTTTTTAATGCCTGCCGATGAACACTCGTCGGAAAGCTCAGAAATTGGCTCAGCTTGTTGACTGCAAAGAGGATGTCTGGTCTGGTGTTAGTGAGGTACTGTAAGGCTCCGATGATTCTTCTATACTTTGTTGCATCTTTGAGTGGTATTCCATCATCTTTGGACAAATGTCTGTTTACCACCATAGGAGTAGGAACCGGTGATGAGTTGTGCATATTGCTTCTGTATAAGATGCTCTGTATATATGTTTCATGTTTCAAATAGAGTCCAGTCGCATCTCAGCATGCTTCAATGCCTAGGAAATAATGCAGATGTCCTAGATCCTTGAGGGCAAATTTGTTATTCAATTGCTCAACAAACATATTTATCATTTTCATTGAGTTCCCAGTCACTATGATATCATCAACGTATATAAGGACAAACATAACAAGTTTTTCATGTCTAATGAAGAAAAGAGATGGATCACACCTTGAATGTGTAAAGCCCCAGCCTTGTAATGTTGTTCTTAACTTGTCAAACCAGGCCCTCGGTGCCTGTTTGAGTCCATATAATGCCTTGTTCAGTAAACAGACGTGATTAGGACGTTTAGGATCAGTGAAACCCTTTGGCTGTTTCATGAGAACCACTTATTGTAACTCACCATTAAGGAATGCATTGTTTATGTCCATTTGTCTGATTTGCCAATTGAGTGTAACTGCTATGGTAAGAATGAATCTTAGAGTAGAGGACTTTAAAAACTGGACTGAAAGTTTCATCAAAATCAACACTAGGGCTTTGTTGAAAACCTTTGGCAACTAATCTCGCTTTGTGCTTTTGAAATGAACCATCTGAGTTGAACTTCTTTTTGAGAACCCACTTGCAATCAACCAAATTCCCTTGTCCAGAATAAGGGATCAGTCTCCAAGTCTTGTTTTTAATCAGTGCATGATACTCCTCTTGCATTGCTTTTGTCCATTCATTCAAGGCATCTTTCACTGTGACAGGAATTATGTATGTATTGCTTTCAGTTGTAACAGTGCCAATGTAGGGTAGTTTTTGTTTAGACACACCAGCTTTGCTTCTTGTAACCATAGAGTGTTGATTTCTCACTGTGAGTTGCTGATTTGTGGTGTCAACTGCTTCTTGATTTGTTGCATTTGGTTGAGTTGAGGAATTTACACCCAGAGTGACTGACTCTTCTTCTTCATTTTCAGAGTTCTCATTCAGGTGCATAGATAGGCTAGAGGAGTGACTAGCTGATGAGCTATTGGCTGATGAATCTGGTTCAGTGTGTCTCTCCTGCTGTGATGGCTGCTCAGAGGAATAATGCATTCCAGTCTCAGGTAATGATACATTGAGAAAGTCTTGTGAGTAGATTCCTTCTTGAGGTGTCGTTCTCTTATTGATAAAACCTGTAGCAAAAGAGAAGTCAGTTTCATTAAACTCAACATGTCTAGATAGATAAATTCTTCCAATAGAGTTAAGACATTTGTAGCCCTTGTGTGAGTTGATGTAGCCTAGAAAAACACACTTGGTGGTTCGAAAGTCCATTTTGTGTTGATTATAAGGCCTTAGGCAAGGATAACATGCAGAACCAAAGACCTTAAGTCTACTGTAGTCTGGAACTTTCTGAAAGAGCTTATAGTGAGGTGAGATTCCACCTAGAACATTTGTAGGTAACTGATTAATGAGGGTTGTGGCTGTATGAAATGCCTCCCACCAATAGTGGAGGGGCATTTTTGCTTGAGCAAGCAATGTGAGTCCCATTTCAACTATGTGCCTGTGTTTTCTTTCTGTTCTCCCATTCTAAGAGGATGTATGTGGGCATGAGTGTTTGAAATGTATTCCTGCATCTTGTAGAATGATTGAAAAGCTTCTGTATTCTCCACCCCAATCACTTTGAAGCATTTTGATTTTGCTTTCAAATTGATTTTCAACCAGCTTTTTGAACTGAACAAACACATTTAATGCTTCATCTTTGGTTTTTAGTGGAAAAATCCAAGAAAATATGCTATAATCATCAAGAAATAAGATGTAATAGCGAAAACCATTTAAGGAATTGGTAGGTGCAGGTCCCCATAGATCTGTATGAATTAGTTCAAGGGGTTTAGTAGCTTGTGATTGGGAGGATTTATAAGGAAGAGAGTGTGATTTCCCAAACTTGCACGACTCACAAAAAGTATCTTCATTTCTACTAGCTTTGAGATTACAATCACTAATCACTTGATTAAGTACCTTATCACTAGATGTCCAAGTCTACAATGAAGCAAATTTCTATTAATACTAGAATGATTAAATGTTGTGTTAACAGCTTCTTTCTTAACAGAGAGCACACAATCAGTGTTGTAGCGTTTACTGTCATTTTCTTTCCCTTGTGAGAGTCCCTTGGAAACTTTAAACATTCCACCTTTAGTTGGAACCCCTTGCAGCATGGTCTTCCTTGTTTGCTGTTCCTTCACAGAAAATCCACTAGTGTTAAATATAATATTTGCATTATTGTCACTGGCCACTTTGTAAACACTCAGCAGGTTCTTTTTAATATCATGTGAGTATAGAATATGATTCAGCTGGACTGTTCTATCATTCACATTAGATAATGTCGAATTTCCAACTTTTTCTACTTTAAGTCTGTGACCATTTCCTACTACCAAATTTATTTTACCTTTGGGATCAGTGGGATGATCAATGCGATTAATATCATTAGTAACATGACTGGTTGCTCCACTGTCCACGTACCAAGCATCATCACCAACACATGCAGGAGTAGCCCAATAAGCAAGATCATCGGTGTTTGAGGTGAAGGTAGTGGCTGAGTTGTGTCTCTGCTTGTTAGGTTTCACAAAGGATCATATCTGTAAAAACAGGTCTCAACCTCATGACCAAATCTTTCACACAGCTGACATTTTGGTCTGTTAGCAGTGGAATTGGCGTTGTAGTTGCTGGTTCCACCTCTTCTGCCATAGCCTCTTCTGCCTCTTCCTCGGTTGCCACGAAAGGAGCGATTTCCACTCCAAATTCTGGTAGGTGGGCGTTTTGAACCAACATAGTTGACATAGCTGTTAGAAACTGAAAGTTTGGAGAACTGATTTAGCCGCTCCATTCTGTTTTCATAGGTTAAGAGAGAGGACTGAAAACCAATCCAGCTGAGTTCATCAATATCCTTGCTCAGCTGCACAACAATTAGGTTATATTCAGCATCAAGGCCTGAGAGAATCTGAATAAACAGATCAGGCAGAGAAACAGAGCAACCAGAGAGTGAAAGTTGCTCAGAAAAACCCTTCATCTTGGTAAGGTATTCCTTCATTTTCATGGAATCCTTTCTTGTGCGTTGGAAATCAAGTTTGAGCATGAGAACCCTTGATTTTGTTTGTGCACCAGCAACTTCTTTTGCTGCTGCCCAGAGTCCAGCTACGTGGAAGACATCAGTCATTTGAGAAGACACTTCTAGTGTCATGGTATTCAAGATCCAGCCAAACACTAGCTGATCTGCAGCCACCCAATCTTCAAAGGCTGGGTTGAGTGTGCTTTTGCCATTTTCAACAATAAACTGAGGTCGGCAAGGTTTGGAACCAATGAGAAAACTCTCAAGTTTGTGGCCCTTGATAATAGGCAGGACGTGGGTGTGCCAAATGAGATAGTTTGTTCCATCCAACTTGACAGAACAAGCTTGGGAAATGCTACTACTAGCTGGGGATTTGGAAAGGGAGGCAGCAGAGACAAGAGAGGTAGCTTCAGAATTTGTCTCTGTATGAGGAGCAGATGAAGAATCTTGAGGAGTGCATTCTGCCATGGCTGCTAGCCTAGAAAGAAGATAAATATTAGAGTATTGTATTTGTGTAAAAGTGGCGTAAATGAACCACCTATAGTTATAATATTTATAGTAGGGTAAAAACCCTAGAATATACAATGTAATATCATCTGTACAGTTTTGGTAAAAGCCCTCTGGGCTAATATGCACAATGGGCCTAATCTATTCTATAAGCTTCAGTTTGCATGTATTGGGCCTATGACACTTGATTGCTTTAACATTCCCGGATAGCAACTTTTCATATACTTTCTCTACTTAGAAATATTTGTCATTTAAGATCATGATCATATATAGTTAAAGTAAAACCACTAATTAGATAGCCTGAACTATATATGTTAAAGCTTGATGTTATTTAATGTGTTAACATCTCACTGAGGAACATTGGAATAAACCAAATATCCAGTCAACACAGAAATTATTTGCTACATAATATGCTTAATAATTAGAACACACATCTTCAACTGCTTTGATAGCTTCCCCTTCCATGCACTCATCACGTTACAAGCGATGTTTGATAATCACTTAATGTTTCCAGAAGCGGTGAAGCCGCCCTGAATCTTAGCTCCGGTACCGTGACCCTTGAAGGTTCCGGTCTGAACGGTGTCGCCTTGGATGGTTTCGGTGCCGGAATTGTGGTACTGGTCAGAGGCAGCAGGAGGAGGCATTCCTGCTCCAGGAAAACCATAACCATAATAAGGATTATACTGAGGTTGAAATTGAGGCTGCATCTGAGGTTGAAATTGAGGCTGCATCTGAGGTTGAAATTGAGGCTGCACCTGAGGTTGAAATTGAGGTTGCATCTGAGGTTGACCACCGAAGCCGCCAGACATACCTGGATATCCTGCAGAAGCCATTGGTGTATTATAGGTTTCCTTGTTATAGAACTTCCAAGTGATCTTGAGATTGTTTTTTGCTTCTGGACTTGTCTGTTTTGGGTGATAGTAGAAGCTGGTTTTTTATAGTTGCTGCAGAAGAAGACAAAGTGACCATTATTAAGCTTTTGCTTGTTGGACCATGAAAAATGGTATCAAGTGCTGATCAAGTGGGGTTCTGCATAAGTTCTTATAAATCCCACTTTTCCAAAAAGTGGGGATTATTCATTATGTTAAAGCTCAAGGAATCGAAGCAAAGGCTCATATTTTTTATCTTCGAATTTTTGCTTTTGCTGATAAGATGAAAAGATGTTTGATAAAAAAGTGTGACAGAGAGTCCTGGGAATTTAATATAGTGGATGATGTAGCGTCCTTATTCCTTAATTATGCTGGGCGTTGCATATTTGTCTCTAGCAGAATTCACACCATACGTTGAAATTAAGTTGACAAAATATTTAAGTATGAGGGAGCTTTTTTTTTTTTCTTTTCGAGTTGGGAAGGAAGCCAAACTCGCCTTGTGGAGGATCACACCCACCACCACTCCTATATAAGGGGATTACTTTGCCACTAAAGCAACGAGTCATGTACCATATGAGAGTCTTTAGATGCATTTGATGGAGACTTGCTAGTATGAGATACTAAGTGCTATATTTTGTAGTATGGGATGATCAATGAAATATTTGATAGGGTTAGTTTTCCCAACTCAACCGTTAGCTTTAGGGGTAAGGTTTCCATCCCAGCTACCCGCCCATCTAATGTTTTCAAAACTTGGTTGTTGGCTATTCCAAAGATGGTTACATAGAGCTTTGAACCTCAACAAGTTTTTGGGTATTCATAGGCTACAGTTCCCTATCTCAATTGAGTAACTAGTATCTATCTAAATGTGAACATCTGATTTTCAGAAGATTTGGCATTTGAAGTGTGACTATATATGCTCTGTTCTGGTCACAGATGATTTATAAAATCCTTCTTTTAAACTGAGTTTCACACGATATCCAAACTCAATAATCAGAAGAAGAAAAGAACCAGAGTCTCTTTCTTCATATTCCCCTCCTTTTATTTCTTTTTCTTTTCTACCAGATCTTCCCTGCGTTCTCAAGCAAGATCACTTTGCTTGAAGAACTCAATAAAAAAATCATAGAAAAGGTCATAAAGTTTAATTATTTAATTAAGCAAGAATTAAAATATTCATGACTACATGGATACAAATCACTTATTTCAGTAAATATATAGTAATATGCATCCATCAGCACTTGCAGCTCTGCATATTTCAGGGTTGTTGCCTAACGAACGACGAAGGAGCCATAGACGGTGGCTCCATTGCCGTGGCCCTTCACTATTCCAACCTGAGTAGTAAGCCCCCTAATATACTGCGTCCCAGAATTCTGATAAAGGTCATTACAATGAGCTGGTGCAGAAATATTAGTGTTTGGATAACTATAATTATAGGGCTGGGATTGAACTTGATGAGCATCACTATTATACTCAGTACCCACAGAGTTAGATGGAGCTCCAGGACGAACAATACTTGCCATTTTGTGTTTAACGCAGCTTTAATTTTCTCTGTATACTATCAGGTAATAATTGAAAAGCACTCTGCTCTTACAGCGGAACGAGGAGGATGGATTTATATTTCTTTCTCAAGGAGAAGCGTGAATGTTACGTTAATTCTTTGCTTGGATGCTTTTTCCTGGTAAGAATGTGGTATCTGGTTCTTTATTATTATACATGGACCAGTGAAGAAAAATGGTTCTCTTAAGTGGGATTGTCACACCAGAAACCATAGAATCTGAAAAGTTAATTAATTAACAGAAGCTTCCAAAATGGAAAACTGTGCAGGAGGAGCCATTCAATCAGAAACATCCAAAAATTTGGAGGAAAAAAGGAATGTGGCTGCTGGGATTCGAGCCCAGGTCTCCACGGCCACAACGTGGAATTCTTACCACTAAACTACAGCCACTTTGTTGTTTCTTTCATCGTAATAAAATATAATGATCAGTGCTTTCAATCTTTTTTTCCAGGTCCAACGATAACTTCGGATGCCAATAGAATGGGCTAGGGCTCATTCTGTTTAAGCCTGCTATTAAAGGAGAGGAACCATCAATGATGTCTCCACTAACTACTCTAAATTTTGTTGGTCTAAGTATCTAATCAGGTTGGGTCCATTGGCACAATGGCACTGGTCAGTGAGACCAAAATTATGCACTAATCCCTCCGTGCTTAATATAAAACATAGTACTTTTTTATCTAATTTTATTAGATTAAAAAAAGTTAGTTATGTTAGTTATTGTGGTATGTATCTTTTATAACACCGTAGTCATATTCCTCAATCCCCTCGTTTTCTCTCTTCCCTGATTGTTGTTGAGGAAGCATCAATGGGGACAAATTAAGAAAAGATTGATAAATATGATCAAAAACAATATCTTACATGTAAGACTAAAATTAATTCTCAAAATATGTCTTATATTAAAGACAAGATTAGTTTATATTTAGTAATTATATCGTTTTAGGGGGAAAAATCATTACTCGTCAGACATGTGGATAAAATCGGTTAAAGTATACTTTTAGTCCTTTAAGTTTTACATAAGGCATACTTTTGGTCCCTTAACTTTATAAAGTATACTTTTGGTCCTAAAAATCTAACACCGTTAATGTTGTTAACGGAAACGCCGATACAGGGAACTCAAGTAATGACTAATAACATTTAATTACACAAATTTTATATATCTTTCAATTTACCCATATTTTAAATTTAAGCTTAATAACATTTAATTACACCGTCATCACTTATGTTTACATTATTATCACTTGAGTTTGCATTTTCTGTTAGAGACTAAAAGTATACCTTATGTAAACTTAAAGGACTAAAAATATATTTTAGCCCAAACGAGACTATATCGAAATGGTAGAGTAAATATGTTGTTATGTGATCATTAGGGTAAAGTTTTAGTAATACTCTTGGAATTCTTTCTCTCTTCTCTGCATTACAACCAATTGTGCCAATTTCAATCCCACCTACCTGCCATTCTGACAATTTTAGGAAATTATTAATACTATTTATGTTCATATTTTTAATTTCACATAAATAAACACACGTAACGTTATGTTAAAACTTAAGACGGCTCATTCAAGAATCACAGATAGTGCTGCCACGAGGCCAACTAATGGTTAAGAACAAGTGATATTTTATTATGTAACCAGGGACGGACTCGGGAATTTTATTGACGGGCTTAACATAAAAAATATTACATCATAAATAAAAGTACTTGAAATATGATATAGATCTAATATACAAAAAAATTGAAAGAAATTTATTATTAAAATTAAGATTGTTTCATTTGACTCTTACTCTATGTGTTTTCATATTGTTAAATTCATCTTTAATTGAATCTGTGCTAAAAATCAAAACTTGCCTAAAATCCTAACTCTAAAATATTGTCTAACCAGTATAAAAGTAGTATCATTAGAAAGACAAAATCATATATAATAAATTTCATAAAGAAATTTTAATGAAAAGAAGTGATTTTGAGTATTTTATTGATTCTTAAAATTTATCGTAAACTGTTGAAAAAAATGATGGATGAGCCGCCAGAGAGAGGAATTAGGGATGGAGGAGTTTTGGGAAAAGAGCAAAACGTTGGAGATATAAGGTTGGCAAGTGATATGCGATATGTGATGATATTTCAGTTAATATATATGAAAGCTAACGTAATGGTTGGATGCTTGGACTGATTTTTATTTTTAAAAGAAAAAATATTAGGGGAGGCGGGGGCCACCCCTGGCCCCCGCTTGTATCCGTCCCTGTATGTAACATACGTATAAGTAGGCAGCCAAAACTGGGCATGAAGCAAATTAAAATCATAAATGGCTAAAATCAGTTATCAAGAACTTTATATTCAGGATGAGATATTTGCAGCACAAGCCGTACATAGGAAGGATAGAATAAGAATCCGTGCAGGCGGAGGCTCTGTTGGCCTGATCTTCACGAGGCAAACTGCTTATCACACAAGGGAAATAAGGTTAATTATTTAGATGAACACAATGTTCATCCAATTTTAATTACAACCATAACACCGAATCAAAATGGTCAGCCATCGAAACCACCGAACCAGTTTCAATAGGCATCATTTACTCGTCCCATGTGGATCGTTAGATATGATATCCAAATTTGATTTTTTTTTTTTTTTTTTTTTTTTTTTTTTTTTTTTTTATAAAAAAGCTGGGGGTTTTTGAATAAACAAATCACTTTTTGAAAAAATATTTGTTAAAAGATTATCTTTATTTTAAAGTTTCTACCCATTAAAATAATTTTTTATTTTAAAAAAAAAAATCAAATCTAGACGGTTTAAATTGGACGAGGAAATGGTGTCTGTCTATCCTTTGGATAGTCACCAAAACTGGTTCCATAAAACCACAAAATGTAATGATTCTCGACATTTTAAAACTTCAATGGTAAGAAACAAGATACCCGTTATTAATATAAGATATATTTTAAGAATTGATATTAATAAAATATAATAATTATTTTTTATATTTGTCAATTTTTTCTTAATTTATCCCTATTGATACTTCTTTAACATTAATAGGAGGAAAGAGAATTAAGGAAGATGTCTACAATATTTTAAAAAATACATGACATACTAATTAAGTTAATTAACTTTCTTAATCTAATCAAATTATATAAATATATCTTATATTAAAGACAATATCAAAAACTCAGAGACAGAGGGGAAGAACCACAGAAACAAAAGAGCAAATCTCTAGATAGCAGGAGTTCACATGTATATTTCTAATGAAGATCAGGCCCATTCATTATTGACATGCAAGTTAAGGCAAACCTTACTCTTGTTGAAGTTTTATATATAATTGACATGCAAGCTAAGGCAAACCTTACCCTTGTTGAAGTTTCAAGTAATATCACACAAAACCCTGATAGAAGAAAAATATATATATAATTAAACCATATATATAATTACATGGCAATGTCAATACCTGTTTCTTTCAAGTAATATCACACAAAAACCAGATAATTAAACCATACTGAATCATCAAATTATCAGAAGGTGAACTTCAATAATGTGAAAATTCACATCAACAAGGATGTCTTTCTTCCCCTGCCTTCATTTAACCCATAACTAAATTTTCCAGATTTATTAGAACAAAGCATTCTAATCAATTCACATTCGTTGTAGTGATCAAAGGAATTTCCAGACAGAAAGAGAGGAAAGTGGGGTTCCCTTCCAGCTAGTGAGCAAACTACTTCCATCCATGTGAAAGGTGCTGGACTTACCGCCGGAAAATTTCTTGGCCACCAGTTCCGCCTGGTACAAAGACGACATACTCAGTTCTTCCTCCACCATCCCAAACCTCCCCAAGAAAGCCCTCCACACATCAATCTTCACATTCCTCATCTTCCTCTTCTCTCCCTCCGCCGCCACAATATCCCTAATCGCAAATCTTAAATAGAATGACTCCAACACCCTCCTGTTCGGATCGTCCCCTTCCATGAATTCCTCCACACAATCAAAGAATGCGCTGTAGTAGAACAGAGCTTCCGTAAATCGCTTCACGAATGACTTTGAGTTGTGGTTCGCTTCCACCTCCGTCACCACCATCACGATCGGATTCAAATTTCTTATCACCTTCATCAGCGCTTCTAGCTGATATGAATCTGCAATCAGGGGCCTGAGTGCGAACATAGCGTAAACTGCGATTGTTTCCTCGCCGTCTCGCTCGAACAGTTCTTCCTTAAGCTCATTCATGTTGGATACCGTAACTATGTTAAACGAGAAGGATATGTTTAGGGATTCTGCAAAATTGCTTAATCTCTTACCCGTTTCCTCTAGTGTATCCTTGGGCGTCGTTCCTAATGCTGTTATTTTTAAGAGCTCGAGTGGGCATTCTCGTCGTAACGCAAGGGCTTGCATAAGAATTGTCCATTGCGATCCTATTCTGATTTCGAGATCGATTATGTGAATCTTTTTTGAATTTCTTAATTTCTCTAACATGGCTTGGATTCCCGCGAACTTTGTCACCTCACTGAAAGGAAGCTTAACTCGCCATCCGACCATAGTTGGGCCTGGATTCTGCATTGACTTGTCTACATCAAAAAGTGAGAATTCCTTTTCTCGGTATTTATGATAATGACAAGGAATTTCTTCCACCGAAGAAAATGGAGGAGTGCGATTAGGTCTTCCTATTTCTCTGATTATCCTTTCGCGAAGAGCCTCGCTGAAGTACGAAACGACGCGTTTCACGGCGTTCCCGATCTTGGAAGACTGTGATTCACAGTGGTCAAGAAGGTTGGTTGCTCGTTGGAATTGACCCGACCCAACTTTCTCGGCACAAGCAAGAAGAGATTCAGCTAGCTTCACATCCTCTTTGTCTTCCTCGGAAAGGTTAGAGTAGTAGCAATCATAAGGGTAGGGAATTAAAGAATCCAAACCCTTTGATTGATCTGAAGATGATGATCGGATGAACATTGTTGCGGCGATTCTCATCACTTCCTCAGTCGAGAGCTTCTTCCTTCCTCTCAAATCATCAATTTGCTGAACCTGATGAACATCATCTGGTTCAGTTTCGCCGTATAAACACTTTAATCCATTACTGTAGTTGTTGAGAAGATCAAGTGAAGCTAAAGGAAGAGGAAAATTCTGGTTCTGGTAATTCTTGTAAGATCGGAAGAGATCAGCCTTGGCTGCGGTTTGATCGTCAAACTTGGCGGCGTCACCGAGCGGTGAAGAGACGACCATGTCGAACCGGAGGTTATCCAACGAACGATAATCCAGATTCGACAATGGCTCCTTATGTTGATTACTGAAAGATAATAGGCAATCTTCTTGGGACGAATAGTAATGATCGGGGAAGAAGCCGATATTGTTGATGGAGCAGAGGGAATTTAATCCACCTGAGTCTCCCCAATCTTCTGCTTGAGAAATGTTAACGTTTTCCAGTACTTCATTATGATGATGCTGATCCAGTGGATCTGATGATGAGTTCCAGAAATCGTTGTTGGACGAACTATATTTGTCCTCAACTACAGCTTCAAAATTGAACTCACTGAATGGATACAAGTCTTCCATTTCTGGGCTCTCTTTCTATGTTCTATCTGAGAAATCTAACTAGGACGACTAGTCTGATAATTACTGTCTTCTCTTTGAATAAAACCATATATATAATCATAGATTCAAGACGAGTTTCCGATGATTCTAAGATCAATTTCACTAATTCTTACGTACATTTTTGTTTATAGGGATCATCGAGTGTGTCAATGGGACGATATGATCGACGTTCCCTGCACCCTCCTGGTGTTACTGAGAGCCAACCAGCAGGCTAAGTAACTTTTGGAAGTACTTTTCTCTTTTGATTTTATAACTCAATTAAATATAAATCCCTCTATGTTAAGAGCATATATTTCTTTTATTTTATTTAAACTAATGTACGTTGATTTTAAAGCTAAATACCAAAAACACTGTCATCGCATACATTTAAAATAGTATAACGTTATTGTACATATGATGTAATGGCATTTGTTTATGATATTGATGCCAAGATGCCAGCTCAGTGATAGATCAACATTGAGGGAGACAGAAAATCCACTTAGTAAAAGATACCTCCGCTCCAAAACGGCAGTCTATAACGTTCTATTTGCACTTGATCTTCCAAAATCCTCTACATTCTTTAATTCAAAACACTTGGCCATTAGAACCGACTTGAGTGTTCTAGCCATAACAAAATACACACAAATGAATTAACTTGAGTGTCGAGCTCTTTAAGCATGTTTGGCATGAGAGATTTGGAGGGGAGGGCAGAACACTTTTTTGATGTTGGATTTTTTAAAATTTATTGAAATAGGGTTAAAAAAAAAAATAATCTTCCTTACTTTTTTTTTTATCTTACGTTTTTATTAAAATTTTATAATTCAGCTTCTCCAAAAAAAAAAAAAAATCCACTTCATAAAAGTTTCCACTCCTCCAGAACACTAGGAGAGCTACTAGTTTACCATTTAGGCATCTACACACACATTCATAACGTGTGTGTATGAAGTGAACCAACTTCCTAAATATGGGCATGATTAGGTCCGGTGTAAGAAAAACGTTTGTTTTTTAAGGTCCAACCCAAGAGCATGCAAGCTAGAGCCGGCCCTATAGGCCTGGAAGGGATTTTTATGAATTTAAATTATTTTTCGTGCGTTTTGTACTTTTGTTTTTCAAAGAAATATAATTACTAAAATACAACAATTAAAGTTCTAATTTATCAAATAAATATTGTCAACATTAATGTCTACACGACACGCTTAATGTAATAAACAAATGCAGCCACTAATTCTTAATCAAGAGTAAACTATTATCCACAAGTAACTTACACAAAGCATAACAAGCTTACCACTAATCAACATGAGTACGATGACTATTATTTTTATCTTCTTCACCACTGTCATTAATTTCAAGACATTTGATTGTGTTTCACTCTGAATAGTAGGCTCTGCTTCATAGGTAAAAATATTAAGAATATCTTCTCTTACATCATGAATACATACATAATCTTTATCTTCAACAAATAATAAACCAAATAATAAAATTAAAGTATAGTTATTATGTATTTGTAATTAAATGAATAAATAACTCTATAACAAATACAAAATACATAAAAATTAGTAAATTAAATGGTCAAATCAAGTTAACAAAACAAAAATTATATATTTAAAGGGCCGACCCTTTTTGGCCCTCGGCCCTATAAGGTCAATTTTATTTTGAAGTTCTAATTTATAAGTCCGGCCCTTAAAAGAAGAGGGTTTAAACAGGCCAACCCAATTTATCCAGCTCTAGGCATGATAAACTTCGACACCATAATTAACCTTTTTGAAAAACAGGATATACAGATGCTTTTGACCCATTTTCTCTTTTTGCTTGGAAAGTTACTAACTTGATTAGGGTCTAACTATATATAATACTTGTCCTAATTATAGGATAATATTTAAGAGTTGATATTGATTTTAATTATAGGATAAAGTTCTAATTTTGTTAATTTATTTTCAAACTACCCTTATTGATACTTTCTCAATAATAATTAATCACAATAATAATTTAATAATGCACTTATATATTCTATAAAGTGAGTAATGCTTGCAACTCATTAATGTCACACACATCTCAATTCTATTTTTTTAATAAAATATTTTAAGCAATTTTTGTTATGTTTAATAATGACATTATTATTAAATTACACTTTCAACCTCTAAAAGAAAACCGGAAGTTGTTGAGAGAGATCGATATTTGAATTGATTGAGAGCTCGAAGAAGTCATGTGTGAGGTAAGAGAAGTCCAATGAAGAATAGAGAATCAGAGTAATTAAATGTCATTTTAAATTTTAAAATAAGAACATTTTGGAAAAACAAATATAATTAACTAATTTAACTACTATTATTAATCACTCCAAAATTAAATAAATATGTCATATAATTAACACCGGGACAACTACTTTATTATATGAAAATAAAGGGGTCGTGTCTCAGAAAGTGCATATTCCAAAACTCAACTTCAAGCTCAAGAACAGTAAGCAATGCTAAGTTCAGATGCTTTATGCTGATCATCCGAAGCCCTTTGCAAGCGCATAGCGGCAATCTTTAGCAGAGATTGGCAATACTGACCAAAACCTTCATTTCCCCATCTCTCACATTTCTCCTTTAGCTCTGGTGGCGCCTTAGACCCTTCTTCAAGAACGTGTGCAAAGCTCTCCTGATACACTGCTTCTATAGCCCAAAATACTGTTATTACCTCTGTATATTTCTTTTCTGGTCCCATCAATTTCTCCAGAAACCTATTATATATAGCACAGCATAGCAGAAACTTATCACAACAAGTAGAGATCAAAGCCATATGAACAAATATAGGGATGTACATATAAGAAAGTTAAATAGTAGGATGTTTTTTAATCTTTTATAGGAAGACCAAAAATGAGGATGAGGTTAGAGAAAATGATCTTTTCGTTAATAATCTATCTAAATATTTGGTTTTTAATATTGTACAAATGGCATCATGCAAATCAACCTCACTTAATGGGATAAGGCTTTTATTGTTGTTGCTGTATTACAACATGAAATCTATAATTTCAAAGTCTGTGTTAATCCCCGCAAGTACTAGATGCTACTTACACACACCAACGTGTCCCAAAAATTACACATTTTCACATAATGAGGCAATGAGCAACGTAGATAATATAAACTGAGAATGATGATTCACGGTTAATAAACTTTACCTGCAATAGTTAATATTGGCCTGTTGAGGGACGACGTCAGACAGTGGAACATCCCATTTGAGGCTTCTCTTTTGAACCATGATATCTCATCCTCCAGAGAAGCCATTCCCTTCAGTATTACTTCCATATCTGAACCGTCGTCTGACTCCTTCCAAGCTTTTATCAGTACACTGGCCACAAATGGGACAAAGGCTCGCACAAATAAGTAATCTTGTGCCTGCATAAACATGCGTGCAAAATTTATGTCTCATGACTAGTTTCAGCCCTTTCTCATAAGACTGTCCTTAAAAACACGTCAACCAGACTCAAACAGTTCGTTCAAGCCTCTGTCATCAACAAACACATCCTTAATCCTCAAATTGTTCACTTCGGGAAACAAGATTGAACAATAACTTCAAGATTGTGTCAATATCCAAGCACTAATTAATTAAGAAGGTGAAATTGAATCCCATAACAAACACTTCCAAGTAATATCACACAAAACCCAGATAATTAAACCATACTGAATTATCAGATTATCAGAAAGTGAACTTCAATAATGTGAAAATGCATGTCAACAAGGATATGTCTCTCTTCCCCTGCCTTCATTTAACCCATAACTAAATTTTTCAGATTAATTAGAACAAAGCCTTCTAATCAATTCACATTCGTTGTAGTGATCAAAGGAATTTCCAGACAGAAAGAGAGGAAAGTGGGGTTCCCTTCCAGCCAGTGAGCAAACTACTTCCATCCATGTGAAAGGTGCAGGAATTGCCGCCGGAAAATTTCTTGGCCACTAGCTCCGCCTGGTACAATGACGACATACTCAATTCTTCCTCCACCATCCCAAACCTCCCCAAGAAAGCTCTCCACACTTCAATCTTCACGGTCCTCATCTTCCTCTTCTCTCCCTCCGCCGCCACAATATCCCTAATCCCAAATCTTAAATACAATGACTCCAACACCCTCCTGTTCGGATCGTCCCCTTCCATGGATTCCTCCACACAATCGAAGAATGCGCTGAAGTAGAACAGAGCTTCCGTAAATCGCTTCACGAATGACTTTGAGTTGTGGTTTGCTTCCACCTCCGTCACCACCATCACGATCGGATTCAAATTTCTTATCACCTTCATCACCTCTTCTAGCTGATATGAATCTGCAATCAGGGGCCTTAGTGCGAACATAGCGTAAACTGCAATTGTTTCCTCGCTGTCTCGCTCGAACAGTTCTTCGTTAAGCTCATTCATGTTGGATACCGTAACTATGTTAAATGAGAAGGATATGTTTAGGGATTCTGCAAAATTGGTTAATCTCTTGCCCGTTTCCTCCAGTGTGTCCTTCGGTGCCGTTCCTACTGCTGTTATTTTTAAGAGCTCGAGTGGGCATTCTCGTCGTATTGCCAGGGCTTGCATAAGAATTGTCCATTGCGATCCTTCTCTGATTTCGAGATCGATTATGTGAATCTTTTTCGAATTTATTAGTTTCTCCAACATAGCTTGGATTCCGGCGAACTTTGTCATCTGACTGAAAGGAAGCTGAACTTGGCACGCAAGCATAGTTGGGCCTGGATTCTGCATTGACTTGTCTCCATCGAAAAGTGAGAATTCCTTTTCTCTGTATTTATGATAATGACAAGGAATTTCTCCCACCGGAGAAAATAGAGGAGCGCAATTAGATCTTCCTGTTTCTCTGTTTATCCTTTCGCGAAGAGCCTCGCAGAAGTACGAAACAACGCGTTTCACCGCATTCCCGGTCTTGGAAGACTGTGATTCGCAGTGGTCAAGAAGGTTGGCTGCTCGTTGGAATTGACCCGACCCGACTTTCTCGGCACAAGCAAGAAGAGATTCAGCGAGCTTCACATCCTCTTTTTCTTTCTCGGAAAGGTTAGAGTAGTAGCAATCATAAGGGTGGGGAATTAAAGAATCCAAACCCTCCGATTGATCTGAAGATGATGATCGGATGAACATTGTTGCGGCGATTCTCATCACTTCCTCAGTCGAGAGCTTCTTCCTTCCTCTCAAATCATCAATTCGCTGAACCTGATGAATATAATCCGGTTCAGTTTCGCCGTATAAACGCTTTAATCCATTACTGTAGTTGTTGAGAAGATCAAGTGAAGCTAAAGGAAGAGGAAAATTCTGGTTCTGGTCATTCTTGTAAGATCGGGAGAGATCAGCCTTGACTGCGGTTTGATCATCAAACTTGGCGGCGTCACCGAGCGGTGAAGAGACGACCATGTCGAACCTGAGATTATCCAACGAACCATAATCCAGATTCGACAATGGCTCCTTATGTTGATTACTGAAAGATAATAGGCAATCTTCTTGGGACGAATAGTAATGATCGGGGAAGAATCCGATATTGTTGATGGAGCAGAGGGAATCCAATCCCCCTGAGTCTCCCCAATCTTCTGCTTGAGAAATCGTAACGTTTTCCAGTACTTCATTATGATGATGCTGATCCAGTGGATCTGATGATGAGTTCCAGAAATCGTTGTTGGATGAACTATATTTGTCCTCAACTACAGCTTCAAAATTGAACTCACTGAATGGATACAAGTCTTCCATTTCTGGGTTTTCTTTCTCTGTTCTATCTGGGAAATCTAGCTAGGACGACTAGTCTGATAATCACTTTCTTCTCTTTGAATAAAACCATATATATAAATCATAGATTCAAGATGAGTTTCCGATTATTCTAAGATCAGTTTCACTTATTCTTAAGTACATTTTTGTCAACAGGGATCATCGAGTGTGTCAATGGGACGATATGATCGACGTGCCCTACACCCTGATTGTTACCGAGAGCCAACCTGCAGGCTAAGTAACTTCCGGAAGTATTTTTCTCCTTTGATTTTATAACTTAATTAAGTATTTTATCCCTCTATGTTAAGAGCATATATTTATTTTATTCTATTTAAACTAATGTACGTTGATTTTAAAGCTAAATACCAAAAACACTCTCACCGCATACATTTAAAATAGTATAACGTCATTGTACATATGATATAATGGCATTTGTTTATGATATTGATGCCAAGATGTCAGCTCAGTAATAGATCAACATTGAGAGAGACATAAAATCCACTTAGTAAAAGATACCTCCGTTCCAAAACGGCAGCCTATAACTTTCTATTCGCACTTGATCTTCCAAAATCCTCTACATTCTTTAATTCAAAACACTTGGCCATTAGAACCGACTTGAGTGTTCTAGCCATAACAAAACACACACAAATGAATTAACTTGAGAGTCAAGCTCTTTAAGCATGTTTGGCATGAGAGATTTGGAAGGGAGGGGAGAACACTTTTTTGAAGTTGGATTTTTTAAAAAATATATTGAAATAGGGTAACGGAAAATTCAAAAAAATGTAATTTTAAATAATCTATTAAACTTAAATTATATGGTAAATTGAAAAATATATAAAATTTTTTTAAAAAAAAATCTTACGTCTTTATTAAAATTTTATAATTCAGACTTTTTTTTTTTTTTTTTTTCCTTTATTAAAATTTTATAATTCAGATTTTCCAAAAAAAATTAAGAATCCAACTCATAAAAATTTCCACCCCTCCAGAATACTCACGCCACATGCCTTAGGACAGCTACTTGTTTACCATTTAGGCATTTACACAGATTCATAATGTGTGTGTAGTAAACCAACTTTCTAAATATGGGCATGATTAGGCCTGGCCTTTTTAGACCCGAGGTAAGAAAAAATGTCTGTTTTTCAAAGGTTTGGCCTGAGAACATGCAGGCTAGGGCCGGCCTATAGGGTCGGAAGGCATTTTTATGAATTTAAATTATTTTTCTACTGTTTTTTTTTAAAGAAATATAATTAGTAAAATGTAACAATTAAAGTTTTAATTTATCAAATAAATGTTGTCAATATTAATGTCTGCACAACACGCCTAATGCAATAAACAAACGCAACCACTAATTCATAATCAAGAGTAAACTATTGTCACAAGTAACTTATACAAAGTATAACACGCTTATCACTAATAAGCAACATGAGTACGATTATTATCATTTTTCTCTTCTTCACGACTATCATCAATTTTGAAGATATTTGATTGGCTTCACATAGTATTGTAGCCTTATTATATTATGGATTTTAAAATGATGAAAATATAGTGATTGTTTGGGATTATATTTGGAATCTCAAAAGTAAATTTACGTAAATTAAGTCAAAAGTCATCTCCTATACTTACCTCATATATTATAAATTACGATTAAAAAGCTAATTTTGAATGCTCTAATAGTTGTTCCAATCATTTATACTATAATTATACAGGATCAAGAGTCTGAGCCTCCGGTGAAGTACGTCGGAAGGAGAGACAGAGGGCAGAAATGGAATTTACCATCAATATATATATATATATAAAAATCAAGTTTCTGAAACTAAAAGCATGTTCTTAACACTTGCTTAATTTGTGGTCATATTAACTACTGCTGTATTCATATGTAATTTGCTTCGCTTTTTGCCCGCTCCCCCCCCCCACCCGGGGTGTATGAGCGAAGTATCGAAGCCTTGTAATAATTCCTACAAACAGTTCGTTCAAGCCTCTGTCATCAACAAACACATCCTTGATCCTCAAATTGTTTACTTCGGGAAACAAGATTGAACAGTAACTTCAAGATTGTGTCAATATCCAAGCACTAATTAATTAAGAAGGTGAAATTGAATTCCATAACAAACACTTCCAAGTAATATCACACAAAACCTAGATAATTAAACCAAATCATCAGATTATCAGAAGGTGAACTTCAATAATGTGAAAATTCACATCGACAAGGTTATGTCTCTCTTCCCCTGCCTTCATTTAACCCATAACTAAATTTTTCAGATTTATTAGAACAAAGCCTTCTAATCAATTCACATTCGTTGTAGTGATCAAAGGAATTTCCAGACAGAAAGAGAGGAAACTGGGGTTCCCTTCCAGCCAATGAGCAAACTACTTCCATCCATGTGAAAGGTGCAGGAATTGCCGCCGGAAAATTTCTTGGCCACCAGCTCCGCCTGGTACAACGACGACATACTCAGTTCTTCCTCCACCATCCCGAACCTCCACAAGAAAGCCCTCCACACTTCAATCTTCACGTTCCTTATCTTCCTCTTCTCTCCCTCCGCCGCCACAATATCCCTAATCCCAAATCTTAAATACAATGACTCCAACACCCTCCTGTTCGGATCGTCCCCTTCCATGGATTCCTCCACACAATCAAAGAATGCGCTGAAGTAGAACAGAGCTTCCGTAAATCGCTTCACGAATGACTTTGAGTTGTGGTTCGCTTCCACCTCCGCCACCACCATTACGATTGGATTCAAATTTCTTATCACCTTCATCATCGCTTCTAGCTGATCTGAATCTGCAATCAGGGGCCTTAGTGCGAACATAGCGTAAACTGCGATTGTTTCCTCTCCGTCTCGCTCGAACAGTTCTTCCTTAAGCTCATTCATGTTGGATACCGTAACTATGTTAAACGAGAAGGATATGTTTAGGGATTCTGCAAAATTGGTTAATCTCTTGCCCGTTTCCTCCAGTGTGTCCTTCGGTGCCGTTCCTACTGCTGTTATTTTTAAGAGCTCGAGTGGACATTCTCGTCGTAGTGCGAGGGCTTGCATAAGAATTGTCCACTGCGATCCTACTCTGATTTCGAGATCAATTATGTGAATAT
The DNA here is from genome assembly GCA_019022615.1 of Acacia melanoxylon. Taxonomy (NCBI): domain Eukaryota; kingdom Viridiplantae; phylum Streptophyta; class Magnoliopsida; order Fabales; family Fabaceae; genus Acacia; species Acacia melanoxylon. Next base: position 8,717,426 of record JAFJYJ010000011.1, read on the forward strand.
TTTTCGAATTTCTTAATTTCTCCAACATGGCTTGGATTCCGGCGAACTTTATCACTTGACTGAAAGGAAGCTGAACCTGGCACGCGAGCAAAGTTGGGCCTGGATTCTGCATTGACTTGTCTGCATCGAAAAGTGAGAATTCCTTTTCTCTGTATTTATGATAATGACGAGGAATTTCTCCCACCGGAGAAAATGGAGGAGCGCAATTTGGTCTTCCTGTTTTTCTGTTTATCCTTTCGCGAAGAGCCTCGCAGAAGTACGAAACAACGCGTTTCACGGCCTTCCCAGTCTTGGAAGAGTGTGATTCACAGTGGTCAAGAAGGTTGGCTGCTCGTTGGAATTGACCCGACCCGATTTTCTCGGCACAAGCAAGAAGAGATTCAGCGAGCTTCACGTCCTCTTTTTCTTCCTCGGAAAGGTTAGAGTAGTAGCAATCATAAGGGTGGGGAATTAAAGAATCCAAACCCTCTGATTGATCTGAAGATGATGATCGGATGAACATTGTTGCGGCGATTCTCATCACTTCCTCAGTCGAGAGCTTCTTCCTTCCTCTCAAATCATCAATTCGCTGAACCTGATGGACATCATCTGGTTCAGTTTCGCCGTATAAACGGTTTAATCCTTGACCGCAGTTGTTGAGAAGATCAAGTGAAGCTAAAGGAAGAGGAAAATTCTGGTTCTGGTCATTCTTGTAAGATCGGGAGAGATCAGCCTTGGGTGCCATTTGATCATCAAACTTGGCGGCGTCGCCGAGCGGTGAAGAGACAACCATGTCGAGCGGGAGATTATCCAATGAACCATAATCCAGATTCGACAATGGCTCCTTATGTTGATTACTGAAAGATAATAGGCAATCTTCTCGGGACGAATAGGAATGATCAGGGAAGAAGCCGATATTGTTGATGGAGCAGAGGGAATCCAATCCACCTGAGTCTCCCCGATCTCCTGCTTGAGAAATCTTAACGTTTTCCAGTACTTCATTATGATGATGCGGATCCAGTGGATCTGATGATGAGTTCCAGAAATCGTTGTTGGATGAACTATATTTGACTGGATACAAGTCTTCCATTTCTGGGCTTTCTTTCTCTGTTCTATCTGGGAAATCTAGCTAGGACGACTAGTCTGATAATTACTTTCTTCTCTTTGAATAAAACCATATATATAAATCAAAGATTCAAGATGAGTTTCCGATTATTCTAAGATCAATTTCACTAATTCTTACGTGCATTTTTGTCGACAGGGATCATCGAGTGTGTCAATGGGACGATATGATCGACGTCACCCTGATTGTTACAGAGAGCCAACCTGCAGGCTAAGTAACTTCCGGAAGTACTTTTCTCCTTTGATTTTATAACTTAATTAAATATAAATCCCTTAAGAGCATATATTTCTTTTATTTTATTTAAACTAATGTACGTTGATTTTAAAGCCAAATATCAAAACCACTCTCACCGCATACATATAAAATAGTATAACGTCACTGTACATATGATATAATGGCATTTGTTTATGATATTGATGCCAAGACCAAGATGCCAGCTCAGTGATAGATCAACATTGAGACAGACAGAAAATCCACTTAGTAAAAGATACCTCCGTTTCAAAACGGCAAACTTTCTATTCGCCCTTGATTTTCCACAATCCTCTTCATTCTTTAACTCAAAACACACTTTGCCATTAGAACCAACTTGAGTGTTCTAGCCAAAACAAAACACACACAAATGAACCCAAATGAATTAACTTGAGTGTCGAGCTCTTTAAGCATGTTTGGCATGAATTTAGAGGGGAGGGGAGAAAACCATTTTTAAGCTGGATTTTTAAAAAATAGAGAAATAGGGTTAAAAAAATTAATTAATCTTTCTTACTTTTTTCATTTTACGTCATTATTAAAATTTTATAATCCAGCTTTTCTAATTTTTTTTAAAATCCAACTTATAAAAGTTTCCAACCCTCCAAATCACCCATACCACACGCCCTAGGAGAGCTACTAGTTGACCATTTAGGCATTTACACACACATTCATAATGTAAGTGTGTGTGAAGTGAACCAACTTCCTAAATATGGGCATGAGTAACTTGTACACCACAATTAACCTTCTTGAAAAACAGGATATACATGCTTTTGGCCCATTTTCTCTTTTTGCTTGGAAAGTTACTAACTTGATTAGGGTCTAACCATATATAATACTACTGTATTATATGAAAACAAAGGGGTCTTGTTTCAGAAAGTGCAACAGTTTCTAGGCATTTACACGGCTCATATTCCAAAACTCAACTTCAAGCTCAAGAACAGTAAGCAAGGCAAGTTCAGATGCTTTGAGCTGATCATCCGAAGCCCTTTGCAAGCGCCTAGTGGCAATCTTTAGCAGAGATTGGCAGTACTGACCAAAACCTTCATTTCCCCATCTCTCACATGTCTCCTTTAGTTCTGGTGGCGCCTTAGACCCTTCTTCAAGAACGTGTGCAAAGCTCTCCTGATACACTGCTTCTATAGCCCAAAATACTGTTATTACCTCTGTATATTTCTTTTCTGGTCCCATCAATTTCTCCAGAAACCTATTATATATAGCACAGCAATGCATGCATGAAACTTATCACAACAAGTAGAGATCAAAGCAATATGAACAAATGTAGAGATGTACATATAAGAAAGTTAAATAGTAGGATCTTTTTTAATCTTCATTCGATCAATTAGTATATTCGATAAAGACTCTTTTTATAGAGAACACTCAATGCGGATGAGGTTAGAGAACATAATCTTAGTTAATAATCTATTCAAAGATTTGGTTTTTAATAGAGCACAAATGGTTTTATGCAAATCAACCCCACCTAATAGGATTGGGCTTTGCCTGTGTTACAACATGAAATCTATAATTTCAAAGTTTTTGTTAATCCCCGCAAATCCTAGATGCTACTTACACACACTAACTTTTCCACAAAATTACACATTTTCACATAATGAGGCAATGAGCAACGTATTAGATAACATAAACTGAGAATGATGATTCATGGTTAATAAACTTTACCTGCAATAGTTAATATTGGCCTGTTGAGGGGCGACGTCAGAAAGTGGAACATCCCATTTGGAGGCTTCTCTTTTGAACCATGATATCTCATCCTCCAGAGAAGCCATTCCCTTCAATATTACTTCCATATCTGAACCGTCATCTGATTCCTTCCAAGCTTTTATCAGTACACTAGCCACAAATGGGACAAAGGCTCTCACAAATAAGTAATCTTGTGCCTGCAAAAACATGCGTGCAAAATTTATGTCTCATGACTAGTTTCAGCCCTTACTCATAAGACTGTCCTTAAAAACACGTCAATCAGGCTCAAACAGTTCGTCCTAGCCTCTGTCATAAAAAAACACATCCTTAATCCTCAAATCGTTTAATTCGGGAAACAAGATTGAACAGTAACTTCAAGATCGTACAATATCCAAGCACTAATTAATTAAGAAGGTGAAATTGAATCCCATAACAAACACTTCCAAAGATGAAAATTGCAGGCAGTTCAGAACAAAGCAAGTCAAATTGGGAGGAGTCTAAACGAATTAGTGATTGAAATAAAACAAACAACATTAAAAACTGGGAGTGAGGTAAGAACCAGCCATGTTTTGAAGGAAGCCATGTCGATGGAGCCATCGCGAATGGAGAGAACGAAAGGGTGTCTGGTGGCTCCGGTGAACTGGAAACGGTGCTTCCTCAACCACGCCTCTACAATCCCTATTTTCTTCTCCTCTGCCTTCATTCTCTCCTCCATCTTCTCTTCGTCTAGTATTCTCTGCTGTTAGAAAATTTTCAGACAGTGTTTGTACGACTTTCACGTTGCTTCTGGGGACTCCATTAGTAGGCTCCTCCAAGACTCGGCGTCATCATTGGGCTCACTTTTGCCGCCTTATACGTGGCGGTCCCCAGATACAGAGTCCCATGCATCACCACATCTGGCATTCTTAACGGGCTTTGCCTTTGTGGGCTTAACCCATATCCTAAATATCCATAGTTCTAAATTAGTCTACTTCTCAATAGAGCAAAAGCCCCAATTATATATGATAGGTTTGGTCTAGTGGGAGAGGTTAGTCTCTCACAACGTGACAAACAAAAATTTGAATCTCTTCTGAAAGAGATGCCCATATTAGTATCTGACAGTATTTTAAATAGGATTGCTTCCAATAGAAGGATACATATGCTTAACAAAAAAAAAAGTGCACCTAGCCTTAAAGCATTTTTTATAAATGCATCAAATGTCTAGAGTATTTTATGGTGCATCTATCTTAGTTGTGACACCCCTAACCCTTTATTTATGTAGAGAAATGACACGAATACAAGAGTAAATTAAATTAGTAATTGGGTTAAGGGACATTTTTGCCCCAAAACTTTTCTATGAGAGGCAATTTTGTTTCAGAAGTATCAAAAGTGGGGCAATTTTGCCCAAGCCGTTATTCTATTAATTTTGTCTACTAGTTGATAAAATATACTAAGTTGACAGTTCACATGTAATCCACGTTATTTTTGTTAAGGTGCAAGTTTGTTACGAAAGTTTTAAATCTAACTTGGAAAAAATATGAAGTAAATAATACATGGACTTCTAGCACAAATATACACCTTAACAAAAATGACGTGGATGACATGTACTGCACGGCTCAGTATATTTGGTCAACTAATGGTCAAAATTAACTAGGATAACAGTCAGGGAAAAATTGCTCAATCTTTTACACTTCCAAAGCAAATTGCCTATCAGTGAAAACTTTCGTGGTAAAACTGCCCCTTAACCCTTTGGCTGTGATTGGTTTGAAAGGACAGAGAGCTTCCCTCCTTAATGTGAAAAGTCAGATATGACCATAATATGAAATATTTGTGCGGAAAACAATGCAAATTTATGATCATATCTAACTTTTCACACTAAGGGGAAAGCTCCTCTCTCTCCCCTCCGTTCAAACCAAACACAACCTTAGTAAATTACCCAAACATGCTTTAATTTTATATATTTTGAATTTTTGTTGGATATATTGATAATGGAGAATTTTATTAAAGAACCACAGGACAAAATTAATTTCAATGAAGAACCAAAACATTCTGAAATTTCATTGCAAGACCAAGAATCAAAATGAAAATAAGTTTTGTAAGTAAAATGACATTAATGTTCCTTGCTTTATTTTTTTAATAAAAAAGGTGTCACCGTCGTCGAAGCACCGGCAATCGGTCACCGACCGCCGCTAGGTTGGAGTGACTTTCCCGTTAGACTCCGAGCGTCAGCGATCAGGATCTCAGGCCACAAAAAATTAATGTATTGTTTATAGGAGAATTACACTTATTTCATGATTCTACTCTTCATGAATAAGTTTACAACTCTTCATGAATAAGTGGAATCCTCCTACGAACAAGACATTAATTTTTCAGTGGTTGGAGTTATGGTCATTAGACGATGGAGCTACGATGAATAGCCGGCCGATTGCTGAAGCTCCAACGACAATCAAACCTTTTTTTCAAAAAAAATAAAGTAAATGACATTCTTCTTTTTTTTTACCTACAAAACTTATTTTTATTTTAATCCGTAGTGCTATAGTAAAATTTCAAAATGTTTTGGTTTTTGACGGAAATTACTTATATGATATTTAATGAAAATTTCCCATTGATAATTGATTGGCATGCTCCACCATTCCCAATAAGAGACTGACACGTAAGAAAACATCCATCATATGACGTGTCAATCCGAGAGCGAACGTCCTCGTTTTCATGCCTCCTTCCTGATTCGTTTTCCACTCAGATATTTTAAATGTGCGTAGCTTGAATTCTCGACCAGCGCTTGATTTTTGCCGTCGTTTTAAGCCAGCAGCGGTGACGGAGTTACCTGAGGTAGTGTCCAGGGAGGTCTTGATTCAATAGATTTTCCCTTCAAATTTTGTATACGTTGTTTGAGGTCTACAATTATGGCGGAGAAGTACAACCTGAAGAACCCTGCGGTGAAGCGTATTCTACAGGAGGTGAAGGAGATGCAATCTAACCCTACCGATGATTTCATGAGCTTTCCTCTTGAGGTATTATCTCGTTTCACCTCAAACTAAAACTTTCAATGAGTTCCTGTTCTATTAGGGTTTACAGCCCAAGATCTCTCATCTAGTTCTTCAATTTCAAATTACGATTCTTTCTGATACCCGCTGCGCATATTTGGAGTTTTCTTTAATGGAATTATCAATCAATGGGGTTTGATTAAGCTCGAGAGGTAGCCTCTTGTTATGGTAACTATTGCAATTAATAACGTTTTTCGATAGCGGTGAAAGCGTAGATGTAATCCATACCATCAATACAGTAGACTTACTTGATTAAGCTTGTGGCTGTTACTGAATTGCGAATCTTGACTTCTTTACGATTTAAGAAAAAATTAGGATGCATTCTTTGCTGATCTATGGCTGCGTGGGGAGAACAAGTGATTTCTTCATTGAAAGAAACCGCTAGATCCGACTCCTCATTAGAGACATTCGTCTAACCTGCCTTTTTTATTTTATTTTATCATGAAAAATTAACCTTGTTATCGGGTGGTTCCTTTCTTTTATACTTTTTCTTTTTTATACCATTGCTTTATCGATTCCAACCAAACAAGATGGAGTAACTGGATTATTTTGGAGCAATATTAAGCACATTCCACTTTCCCACTGAATAATATGTACTGTATGAACCTAAACAATGAAGGCTCTCTTTGTCGCTTTTATTTCTTTATTTTTTCTTCATATGAGGTTGGAATGTTGTGGATGATTTTTCCTACATGGTCTGGTTCCATCTATATTCTTAGTTTCTTGCATAATTCAAACTTTGCATTTGGTTATGCAGTGGCATTGTCCTGTTTTTGCTGTCTTCTAGAAATTTTATTTAATGGACTCTGACATGATAATTTTTGTCAGGAAAATATTTTTGAATGGCAATTTGCAATAAGAGGGCCTTGTGAAACTGAATTTGAGGGTGGTATTTATCATGGTCGGATTCAGTTGCCTGCCGAATATCCATTCAAACCTCCTTCATTCATGTTGTTAACAGTAAGATTTCCCCCCTTTAGATAGATATGATTGCTTTGTCATATTAATTTGCGTAATATCTTTTTCAGTTATTCTGCTTTAATTTTGTTTAACCACTCCTTTTCTGAAATTTTGAAACCACAATTCTATCTTTCTTATGAGTTTTACTGTTATGTTGCCAGCCTAATGGTCGTTTTGAGACACAAACGAAGATTTGCTTGAGCATATCAAATCATCACCCAGAGCATTGGCAACCATCTTGGAGTGGTAAATAGCATCTCCTTTTTAGTTTGATATATTGCGACTCTGAATTATTATGCAAGTCTTGTTGGGGGCAATTTAGTGACACAATTTGCATAATATAAATTGTATAATACAAGTATGCCCTCTGTGGTTTTTAGAGCTACATGAGAGATTATGGTTGTTTTATAGCATTATGTTGCTTGTTGCCCTGCCCTTGCCCTGCAGCTATGGGACTGCCTGAGATGTTTGCTTGTGACTTTCATAATTCTTATGAAATATTGGTGCTCTCTTTGTGGCATTGCCAATTTGACAATGCAATATTCATATAGATATAATTCTTCTCACATGAGAGTTGACATTGTTGTTATTCGGGCTTTTTTTTTTTTTTTTTTTTTTTTTTTTTTTTTTTTTTGGTTTTTAACATCTGATGCGTATATCTTAGCCATGTAAGTAGGGTACTTTTTGAAGGAAAAAAAGAGAGAGAATACTGATCATTCTTTAAGTGATTAGACTTCAAGTATTTTATCATTGCCGGAGTAGGTCTTAAAACCATTCTCATCCAGTTACTACAGCATATTGTCTCCGTACTCTGAATAGTCAATCATAACAATTAAAGGGTTAGAACATCAAGCTTTTAACTGCGATGCCCCAAGGTTCATTCCTAGCTGATGTAAATTTCTGTTGGCAGTGAGGACTGCTTTAGTTGCATTGATTGCATTCATGCCTACCAATCCAAATGGCGCATTGGGCTCATTGGACTACAAGAAGGAAGAGAGGCGTGCATTGGCCATTAAATCTCGTGAAGCACCACCAAGATTTGGAACCTCTGAACGCCAAAAACTGATTGATGAGGTAAAATTTGTTTCTTATTGTTTTTTAGCTGGTTCGTGTTCTCTGTAATTCCTTGTTCTAATTTTTAATTTTGGATCCCAGATACATGAGTATATGCTAAGTAAAGCACCCCCTGTTCCCCAACATGGTCCATCACAGGACCCTGAAGAACAACACCCTAAAAATGGGGAAGATGAGACCCATGTTAGTTCTCCAAATCCCGAGACACCGGCCAGAGATGAGCTTCAAAGGCTAACAGAAGTTGACCGAATTGTTGAAGAAGAACCAGAAAATGCAAATCCTCATCCTGCTGTGGTCGAAGCTTCAAGAGAGATTCCATCCAGTGTTTCGAACAACCAGCTGCCCCAAGATTCAGATGACAGGGTTTTGAATCCAAGGCCAGAAACAAGGGTCCAAAGAGCTGATGATCGTTTTTACACAATGGCTGCAATTGGACTTACAATTGCTATCGTGGTACTGTTGCTGAAGAAGTTCATCAAATCTGTTGAACATGGAGCTGTTTTCATGGATGGATCCTAGATGTACCCGTTGTTCGTGCTGGCTTTTGATCTTATCAAAAGTGAAAGATTTGTATATGTAGCTACCCTTTGATGCCTGTAACTATAAATATAGGCGCATTATACAGCTGTTGCTTACACAGTGTGCAGTTTTTAGCGCACTTATTTTGCCCATTATTTTGGTGTACTCCATAGTCTACTTCCTGGACCAACTGCGAAATGTTTGAGGTAGACGACATTGAATCCCGATTTGGCAATGTATTTAGCATTTCTGCCGTCAGCGCAGGATGCTCTCATTAATTAATAAACTTACTATTTGCACATAAATTTGTAGGCCTTGTTTGGCTTTAGCTTACTAGTTTTGTGTGATGAGATATATTTTAAAAAAAATATATGGTTTTTTCACCTGAAAAAATCAAATTAATTTTAGCTTTGTAAAGGCTACTCTTGCGGTACATTAATGAGTATAGTTAAAATATATATTTTTTCACAGTTTTGTGAAGATTAAATATATATTTTTTTGTCAAAGAAGATTAGATATTTTTTAATTAATAGGATTTAAATTATTAATTTATTAAAATACTAACATATAAATATGTTTGATCAGCATTTAATTATATAGTTATTACTTAAAATTGTTGAGTCAATATTTTCCATTAAATCAGATTAATGATGTTAACATTAAGAGATCAAAAAAGTGCACTTTACAAACTTAAGAGACTAAGATCTTCTGAGAAATAAACATGAATAATGATAAATGATACTTTAATGTAAAGAAAAGATGGTATTTGTTCTTTACCGTTGACTAAAAAAATCTTATTTATTTCCTATAAAGATGTTTGGATTTTATACATATATATATATCCTCACAAACGGATGTATCAATATATTGGAAATATTATTATTGTAGTACTACAGTAAATCAGTAATACAACTGCGAATTTATTTTGTTTTACAAATGATGTTATTTTCAAAATTAAAGTTATTTCGAAAATCCCGGTTTCCCACGTGAATATAGGCTTAAAATTCAAATATAATCATGTAATGCTACGTCTTAAATAAATATAAAATTTGGCTAAATTATTATAATAAAAAACATCTTATTTGGATTTTCTCTCGAATAACATATTCTTCATTTTTTAGTCTTTAACTTTCCAAGCTCCCATATAAATAAGTTAGTTTTTTCCGAAAGAAATAATAAAAGAATAGAGAACAAACTAATTTACATATTATCCTATATTAACTAGGATTGAAAGCCACCCTCCCTCTCTATATATATGAGATTAGGGAGAGCTCTAGACCAAATCAACCTTTTGTGATTGAAGAGACACTAATGAATTCTCTAAACTCTGGTTCCATGAAAATACAAGAGAACAACATGTCAACATGCACGAAGAGCACAAAAACACGCGTGAAGAGTACACAGTTTCTCCGAGCGACATAAGCAACAAAATTTTCTTGATGAGACTGACGTCGAAGAATGAAGCAAAGGTAGCAAGGGCTTTTGATCCCTTTTCTCAAGACCGATGTGAATACTTAGGAAGACGACCTTATGCTTCATACAGGCAAAAATATTTGAGAGAGTACAATCCCATGAAAACCATCAAGAAAGAACACTACTAGAAAATGTCAAAATAGCGACGGAATTTGCGACGGAACAAAATCCGTCGCAAATTGTGATGGAATTTGTGACGGAACAAAATCTGTCGCAAATTGTGACGGAATTGAAATCCGTCGCAAATTGCGACGGAAAAATAATTCCGTCGCAATTTGCGACGTAATTAAAAATCCGTCGCAAAATTTTGTGAAGGAAAACGAATTCCGTCGCAAAAATTTTGTGACGGATTTTAATTCCGTCGCAAAATTCCCAAAAATCTGATTTTTTTGGCGTGAAAATTTGCGGCGAATTTGATTTTAAGTCGCTAAATTTTGAGACGGAAAATCAAAGCCATCGCAAATTGCGACGGATTTTAAATTCCGTCACAAACGTTCAAAAAAAAGTCAAATTTTCGGCGGGAAAAAGCCCACCAATTTGCGACGGAAAAATTATTTCGTCGCAAATTTTGTGACGAACGACTTTTTTCCGTCACAAAAAGCGTCATAAGCGACGGCTTTTTGCAACGGAAAAAAATTCCGTCGCAAAAAAGGCATCAATTTTTGCCTTTTTTGCGACAGAATACTTTTTCCGTCGTAAAAAGGCAAGTGCAGACACAATACCCTCCTTTATGCCCGATTCTCATTCATTTCTCATCTTCACTCGGCCAGGGCACACGGAAAAGGGATGGAGAGAACAAGAGTGAGGGTGTGTGTCGGAGGAAGAAGAAGAAGAGCTCGAAGGATGCACCGATTTGGACGTGCAAGCTTGGATTTGGGTTTAGGTAAGCTTCTTTATTCCTTCCTATCTCTCATTTTTGCATTTGGTTGCTGTTTGGGAATTGGGAAGTTAAAAGATTAAATTTTGGTTTAGTTGGAAAATTGATGAATATGAGAGAAATTATTATATAGTGGAAGATTAAAGCTGAAAATCAGTGTTATATGTGCTTTGTTTTGGGACCATCGAATATGTGGCTTATTCTTCTGTTTTGTATGGTTTCAGATACCTTGAATAATAGGTTCTGTGAAGTTGCTGCTGATGCACCGAAACAGAAGCATTAATATCAGTAGTTTAGCTTCTTCTGATGCACCGATTTTTCATTTGAAATTTATATTAAAAGTTGTTTTAAAAGGCCTACTATCCGGAATATTCTATTTATGTTGTTTGGATTAGCTTTTTAAATGTATTCTATTCTCATTATTCTCAGTTTACTTATTTTTTAAATGTACAATTCTTTTTTATTTCGTCATTTTTTTTTTTATATTTTTCAATTTTTAATTTTTTTAATAAAATGAATTTTGCTCGCAAAATTTCAAAATTTGCGACGGAAAATTTCAGAATTTTGCTACGAATTGAACTGTCGCAAATTTCATAATTTTGTGACGGAATTGAATTCCGTTGCAAATTCCAGAATTTTGCGATGGAATTTATTTTCCGTCGCAAAATTCAAAATTTGCAACGTATTTTTGATTTTCCGTCGCAATTGCGACGAGGTTTTTTTGCGATAGACGAAATCCTTCGTAAATTCCGTCGCAAACGCATTTTGCGACGGAAAAATCCTTTTTTGCGACGGATTTTTTCAGTCGCAAAAATTGATTTTTTTTTGGTAGTGGAAACTCAGTCGTCAAAAATTATGGATGGATGCAAGAAGTGTTTCGGCAAGACTTTTTCATGCGCCAAGACTGATTGATCCCTGCAATGGCTGAATCGTGATTCATCCTCAAGTTCTATCATCATACTCGCTAAGAATACAAGTCATACGTAGATGTGACTTTTTCTTAATCTTGATATGTGTTATGGACTCGTATATTAGACTCAGATATGATACGGTCCAACAAGGACGCATTATGGTAAAAGCTCTCCTTAAGCAGGTAAAACACTAATTGCCTTGTAGATAAGGCATTAATCTCGACGATACATGTAGTGGAGCAAGACATGCAGTGAAGCAGAGATGCGTCAGGTAGTGGAGCAAACACTTGGACTTGGAGGCGCGCATAGTACAAGGACTGAAACCCTAGAGGTAATCTCTATAAATAGGAGATTACCGACCAGGTGCATATACACTCTATTCATATCCTTTTACTATTCAGCCTCACTGTGCACACACCCCACTCCCTCTAGTCAATCGCCATTATCGTGTAACACAATGATTTGTTGGTGTTCTTCGATGTCTTCCTCATAGACATCGTAGAACTATCACTTTCTCTTTGGTATATTAACTCACACATATCCTAGAGAGTATAATCGATCCGATATAAATCGTCCACTAACCCACTGTGGTTAGACATATGTGTTCTTATAACAGAACAATATATAATGAGATGTCAATAATTGTTTTTATTTGCTTTCTTCTCCCTCTTTTGATACATACGTGGTTGTTTAATGAAGTTGACATTTTTTTTTTTTTTTAAAAAAAAAGATCTCATAAGTTGAGCCTACCAACTACAGTTCTTGATATTTTGTTGATACTTTTTTTATATATCCTCATTATCCCTTGATTTATAGCTCTTTCATCTCCATCCATAGAGGCCAAACGCGAAAGTGTGACCATCTTTTATCTTTTATTATTGAGTGTAATTATTTTTTTTCGCAATTTAATTATTTTTTTTCGCAATTTATTTATATAAATCTTGACGTTGGGAATTTTCCTGTCATGTCCGATAAATATAATTATGCTTCATAAACTTACTTTATAAATTTAAAGAGTATCAGTCTTGTGGAGTCTCGAGTGTTGAAATCTTTTGACTAAGTGGAGCTATTTATAGCTTGGTTTGGCTTGTTAGGCTAAGTTGAGTTATTTGGCTTAGCCTATGCGCTGATCACACCATAAATTTTGAGGTTGAGGGAAAATCCATCTCAAGGTCCATATTAGTAAAAAAAACGTTAAAAAAAGTTCAAGAAAAAAATCACATGTCAAAAAAGGCTTCAAGGTCTTTTCGGTATTATTTCATAAAACGTTAGTTGTTAATGGGACCGATATAATTGTTAGCAGGATCTTGATTTAGTTGTTAATGAGATCTGATTTAATTGTTAAGATGTTGTTGTTAATCCGACTGATTTAGTTGTTAAGCGGGTATTGATTTAGTTGTTAATGAGACTCATTTAATTGTTAACTTTTTATGAAATAATGAGAAAAGGTCCTGCGCTTTTTGACGTGTGACTTTTCTTAAGCCTTTTTGACATTTTTTTGCTGGGCCCTGAGATGGATTTTCCCTAAATTTTGAGCACTGACAAAATGGTATCAAAGTTACTCCTTCCTAGGTCCCAATTATAAAACCTAGTTGACTTTTTTGGAGAGATTGAGGAAGCTAATTTGAGTATTTTTATTTTTATTTTTTTTCTTCAAACTAAATAGTTTGACTAATAAACTAATATATAATCTAAGAAAACACAACATATGAAATGATTAAGTAACTTATTTAGCTTCCTTAATCTTTCCGGAAAAAAAACAATTGCCTTATAATTGTGACCGGAGATAGTATGTCACTAGTCAATTAAGGAGAAAAAATTTCAGGAGTAGATAGAATCTTGTTTGTAAGAAAAAAAAAAATTACATGCCGAAAAGCTGCACATCATGTAATCTGGAAGAGGATCCTCTCCCCATCACCCCTCTCCCCATCTACGCTACGCATCTCGCCTGTCCGTCAGATTTGGACGTACCGAGATGCGATCCACGATCCTAAAAAAAAAAAAATGGAAAAAATATTTTTCTAAAAAAAAAAAAATGCGGATCGTTGGATCAAGATTTGGGCCGGATCGAGATCGCTACGATGAGGGATAATGAGAGGGGTGATGATGAGACGATCCGGACCCATGTAATCTACCTAGTTTCTTAGATTCAAGTTCATTAATTAAATCTAAATAATTTTTCATATTATCTTTATTTTTATAAAATTTAAATTAAAAGGGTCAAAACTCAAAACAGATTATATGCCGGAAGCTGCGCAGGGTTTAAATTAAATTATATTTAAGGATTATTTGAATAATAGAAATATCTTATTATATAGTATGTCTTTTACTTTTAATTTTTCGCCCTCTCTATTTCTTTTTCTTAATATTATACTCGATTAGAAATATTAGGGTTTAAATAGAATATTTAGGGTTAACCATTAGTGATATTACATAATGATATTTATCTAGATTTGAATTTGTATTTTAAATTTAAATTTAAATTTGAATTGTTATTTTATTATTTTCTAAGCTCTATAAATAGAGTTAGGTTTCTTTGTTGTAATCAGCTTTGACTGATATTAAATAAAGAATTCATTTTATCTTTGAATATTTTTTCTTCCCTTTCCATTCATTTAATTTTCTCTCCTTATTACTGTCCTCCCTCCTCTAATCTCTCCCCTTCTCCTTCTCTTACCCCAATCTGTTTCACATCAATTTTAGTTATCACATTTCTAATCTAATTATTGAAAATATTGAAAATCTAACTAATTTTAGCTTTGTAACGGCTACACTTGTTGTACTTATTACTACCTCCGGTCCTAATTATAAGAATATTTTTGTAGTGCAATTTATACTACAAAAATGTTCCTATAATTATGACCGGAGGAAGTACTTCGTAATCTCTAAATCATGTTCATCCAATCAATTTAAAAAATCAAAACACTATTTTAATTTTTCTCTTATCTTCCTAATCAACAACCTAAATAAGCTGATGAGAGATAATAAGAAAGAAAAGATGAGGAGAGGATATCCATAGACATTATTCACAACTAGTCGCACAAACTTACCTCTTCCCTATTATGGGCAACCATTGACCGGGGTCAACGGTACTATCTGGCTACACTTAGCAAAAGGTGACGCTGAGGACATTTCTGTCATTTCACAAAAATTAATTACAACTAAAGTCAGGAAAAATTAAAAATACTTTCATAAATTTATGAGACTCATATATATATATATATATATATATATATATATATATATTTATTAAGATATATAAAGACTTATTTTATTTTTTTGGGTTTGTTTAATCATCTCTTCCATTCACGGAAGAAACAACATTAATGTCCTTTTCAACCAGAAAGGATTTGAATCTCTAAGCATTCTAGAAAGTTAAAGAAGTGACTAAAATGTCTCCCAAAAAGTAATAAATCCTCCCTTTAATCCTTATTATAAAACATTAACTACTAATTCTCATGTATTAAAGAATAACAATTAAGTCATTAAATTTGTTCTAAATTAATATTTATTTTTTTTTTTAGTATTTCATAAAAATCAATACTAAATATCATAATCATCAGACCCAACAAGTATAATCACTCTTATACCGTATCCATTCCATCAAACTCATATTTTTTTTTTTTTTAAAAAAAAAAACAAACAAAAAATATATTTCTTTGATGTACTAAACATTTTGTTTAATTCCATCAAATTTGATTATCTTTCTTATTCATAATATTCTCATTTCATAACAAATATTTTGCAAACAAACAGGAGATAATGGCATTTATGCACACAAATTCAGCAAAATAGGCACAAACACAGTGAATACGTGGTGGATCATAAAACATGCAACACAAACACTGACCATATATATATTCCCTCAAATTCATCCAATACAATACATAAAAGATCACAAAACAGCATTATTTTGTCAGAATCTATGTTCGTTTTGGAAAGTAGCAGACTACAACTTATCCACCGGGCGAGGAAATCCATGGCACAACCAGATGAAAGCTTATTCCTTGACTTAGAGCATATAACAGAGAAAAACAGCTTTAATGGGAGTCTCCCTTCACCACTGTCACAGGGCAAGACGCGTTATTCACTACATAGTTGCTGACACTGCCCATTATAGCCCTGTCAATAATGCAGAGAATTAACAAAAACTCAATATCTAGCACGAGTAAAAATGGACAAAATTCCTAAGTATATATCCCTTGCCATTTTACAATGTCTGAAAGTTTTTCATCCAAACTAAACTGTAAATCCATGTTTCACACGAAGTCAGAAATGAATCACAGAATTCATGGTTTGATTGTTTTTTCGTCCAAACTAAACTGTGAATGGCATATTTAAACTAGGTCACCTTTTGATGGTCCCAAGGCCTCTGTTTCCCATGATAAGGCAGTCCAGAGGTATGGTATTAACTGCTTCACAAATCTTCTCACGAGCATCTCCCCAATAGATCTTCAACAGGACTTCAATCTGCGCCACATAAAAGAGTAGAAGCTTACTCTGATTAACATTGAATTTGAACAATCATCACTTTTAACTTTTGAGGCCAAGGATATTATAATTATATCTATACCTTCTTCTGTCTGGCAGCAGTTTGGAGAAGATCCAGTGTTTCTGCAGCAGGTTTCACTCCATACTTCTTCATGATCACTGGATCACACAACTCAGCCAGAGGAATCAAAGCTGCATTTGGGGTCAATACACAAAAATTCATTTAGTACCAGCTCACAATAAGTATGGGGAAATGGTTATAGTTTTGATAGTTCATATAATCTCCTCATGTTGAAAGGGGGGAAATACATTTAGTCATTTAGATCAATGAAAGGATTAAAAGATCTATAACTAAAAAGAGAAAAATCTTGCTTCGTTAAACAGTAGGCAAAGTATATTATAGTCACCTCTCAAATCGGAAATGGCCACAAAAACTCTAGCACAAGAACAAAATCAGGACAAATAAAACGACCATGCTTCTCTGCAGTAGGTTTTCCTGTCCTTGAATTTGAACTCATACGATGCACATCACATCGTTTCAGTTTAATAGAAATCAGAGATTTATGAAGTACTGCTTAAATCGACTAGATTCTGGCACCAGCAATAGCAGCAGGCTGTGTTTCGAACATATAATCGTTGAAATATACAAAAAAAAAAAAAAAAAAAGTGAACAGCGATCAATATTGTTTAACTAAGTCGCAAGGCCAATTGAAATTATACGCGGTGCAAGCAAAGAGGGAAAAGAGACAGAAAAAAAAAACAGAAGTAAAAGGGGGGAGTTCATTACGTGAACCAGTAGCTGCCCAGAGCTGAATCTCGCCGTTATCGTAATCCGATTGTTGGCTAATGTTGAGAAGAATGAGGTGATCCCCTTCTCGAACTAGGTTATCGACGGTCCATTGGAGAGCTTTGTTGCTGCAAGGTGAGAAATCAACGGCCACACCGACTCTTCTATGAGCTGCCATTTCTCGCTTTCGCAAACAAAGAATGCAAAGTTCAATGTTCTGAGATAACGCTTTGCTTCTTTTATGTCAATGCTTCGCAGAGAAAGGCTGATGACGAAGACCCGCAACTTCTGAGGCTCTGAGATGGCGGCTGGTGCGCTCTTGCAAGCCAAGAGTTTAACTTTTTGTGGGAAGAGATTAAAGATGCTAAAAAAACTTACTTTATTATATTACTGTGCTATTAATTATAAAATCTAGTTAATTATTTTTAAAAATATTAAAGAAGTTAAATAAATTATTTAATCATTTTATATGTTGTGTATATTTAAATTATATATTAGTTTATTAGTCAAACTAATTAGTTTGAAAAAAAAAAAAAATACAGATACTCTAAAGTAATTTAATTAGCTTATTTAATTTCTCCAAAAAAAAGTCAATTAGACCGGATGGGAGTATATTCTTATATTATATATAAATTTATTAGTTAAAATAATTAATTTATAGGAAAAAATATAAATAATTTAAAGTAATTTTTTAAAAAATTAATTTTATTTTATATTTAAAACTAGTAAAAACAAATGGCCGACTTTTTTAGACTATTGCATTTGTTTCTGACCGTTGGATGAATTTTTGAAAATCAACTACTCTGTGATTAATAATTGAATGTCGCACATGCAAGATATTTGGTGCTAATATGGATTTATAGTACTACAATGCTATTTGACATTTTTATGTCACTACTTTTTATTTTTTACCGTTAGATCAGAATCTCAATAGGAGAGATAAATGATAAAAGTAAATGAGATTCTGATCTAACGGTGAAAAAATTATAGTGACATTGGTAGTTACCAAAATTGGTAGTGATAATATCTTATCCTTATTTAAAATAACGATTTGAGCCATTTCAAAGTAGTTTTTTAATTGTGATTTACAATATGTAAGGACGTAAGGTAAATATGTATTAAGAGTTTTATCTTGATTTATACTAATAAACACTGTTAGAAGTCCCAAACAATTCCAAACAAGCTTTAAGTAATTTAAATAAATTACTTAATTATAATATATGTGGTATATAATTTATGTCATAAAGCAAAGAAATTGATTTAGAAAAAAATGATAAAAATAAATACTTTAAACTAATTTATTTAACTTCCTTAATTTTAATATTTTAGAAGAAGTAAGATATGTATTTTAATAGAATGATGAGTAATTAATGCCTCTTGAGGATCCTTAACGAAACAAGTGTCTAAATTTCAAAGGGAGACCCTTATTTATCTCTGTTAAATAATCAATTGATATATATATATATATATATATATAAATATATATATAGCATGCTCTCTGTTTGGTAGACTCACCTATCATAGTCGGTCTTGTATTTGTTAAATAATCAATTGATATATATATATATATAATCCCATAGCATGCTTTCTCGTTGGGAGACTCACCTACCATAACCAGCCACAGCGATCCAAGGTTAGATTCGGATTAGTCGGGACGAAGGCTCAGATCTAGGATGAAAAAAAAAAAAAAAAAAAAAACTCAACATGCTATTTACAAGTTGTGGACATATACTTTTTTTGGGGGGGGGGGGTGTTGTGCAATTCCAAAATCCAATATTCATCTTGTTAATTATAAGGCGTTGGTACTTCGTTTCTGGTCACAAATAAATTTAGGAGGTTTTTTTCTTGTGTAACGAACCATAGAAGATTTTAAAGTATTGCTCATAATTCTAAGTATGAAATACTTTCAATGGGACAAAATGAAAAATAATGACATGGGTCTCTTTCTATTCCTATTCTTAGATATTTATTTTCTAATTCATGGATGAGTCTCAGCAATTGACCATAACTATGCAATTAATGATGCATGAATTAATAAAAATAGCATACAAAACAAGGAGACCTCCCCCTTCGTCCGTTTTCCTTAAATAATCAATTTTTGTGTAATTATTTTATAGGTTTTTTCATCATCATATATAAAAATATTTTAGTCATTAATTGCCCTAAATACTTTAGTTTTGTGATCAATAGATGAATACACACTCCACTATTTTCTCTATAAAAATTAGAGTAAAATACTCTCACCACCCTCCTGTTTTACCTTAATTACACAGACCTCCCCTATATTTTAAAAACCCATAGAAACCTCCCTTAAAATTAGAGTAAAATCTCGACCACCCTCTTCTTTCTGTCTTAATTACACGATCTCCCTCTATTTCAAAACCCATAAAACCTCCCTTAAAATTAAAATTTATGTTACACAAACCTTCCTTATATTTTAAGATTCTATTTCCATCCATGAATTAAAGTTAGTTAACCGTTAAGTTTGACTTTTGAACTTTTTTTTTTTACCAAAATGTCCCTCTTCGGTATAAGTTTGAGATTTCATATGTAATTTAAATTTCTAATTTAATAATTTTTTCACAAATATTTATAGTCACATTTGATCTAGCACATGTTTATTTAAAAACTTATTTGAATATTCAACATTATGTTATATTTCCATTAACCAATGCTAAAATAATCAAAGAGATAACTATTTGTAAAGGTAAAAAACTCTTAAATTATTTAAAACAATATTAGTCAAAATATAAAAGTAAAACTAGGGATTAAGTACAATATTAAGGGTAAAATAATATATATAAATTTTATTTTGATATAAACTTTAATTAAAAAATACTATAGTTTTGGAATCTTTTTAGAATATTCTTAACGGAGTTAATTATTTGGACTTAAGTGTATGTTTTCAAAAAAATAGAGGGGAGGTCGTGTAATAAAGCAAAACATGAGGGTGGTCACAGTATTTTACTCATATAAGGGAGGTTTGTGTAACATACATTTTAATTTAAGGGAGGTTTCTATGAGTTTTCAAAATAGAGGGGAGGTCTGTGTAATTAAGGCAAAACAGGAGGGTGGTCACAGTATTTTACTCTAAAAATTATCGTAGATTTTTTGTATATTAAAAAGATATGGCAAAAGTAGCATCTAGTATTTAGATGTTACTATCACCGGTTCTAATTATAGGAACACTTTTGTAGTACAATTTATCCTACAAAAGTGTTCCTATAATTATGATCGAAGGGAGTATTTATTAATTGTATCCAGCATCATAATCTTATTTATGATTTATCCAACACTCTAATATTATTTTATTAGTGTTTACAACATTCTAATACTCCTCCAGTCCTAATTATAAGACACAGTTGACTTTTGGAGAAATTAAGGAAGCTAATTAAATTACTTGAGTATTTTTATTTTTATTTTTTTTCTTCAAAGTAATTAGTTTGACTAATAAACTAATATATAATCTAAAGATACATAACATATAAAATGATTCAGTAACTTATTTAGCTTCTTTAATCTCTCCAAACAAAATCAACTATGTCTTGTAATTAGGACCGGATGTAGTATTATCTATAGTGCATTAAACACCCTAAACCATTGGAAAATAAAATTAGGGGTGTTGATTGCACCAAGAAAATATCATCATATGCTGAATATATCATAAATAATATTAAAGTGTATTACTATTAAGAAATAACGCTACTCATTACTTTACCCAAAAGAAATGTTTAATATTGTGTATTATGACCTTATTTTAAATTATGTCCTGACCTTTTTCTTTCTTTCTTGTTGGTTGATCCTTATTGTAATATATGGTTTTGGCTGGAAAGAGAGGCACAACGTGTATAATTTCTGGCTTTCCATCATATCATCATTAGCTAACATTTGCTGTAAATTTGAACTGTTTATAATCATTCATCACATAAACCCACCAAGTTATTACCACACACTGTTGCTGTCGGCAATCAAACAGGGCAAAGCACTCCTGTTTTTTTTGCCCCTTTATTTTATTTTTTAGGGCGGACAATGCTGTGAAAGAATGTTAACTGCAAAACTCACCAAGAGGAAAAAGAAAAAAAAAAAAAAAAAAAAAAGCTTCCAAAGAATTAGCACAAAGAGTTCAAAACCAGAAGTCATGAATTAAGGCAACCACATTTCATTGTCTGTTTCCATGATTTGCTTTTTTTTTTATACTTGTTCACCTGCCCAACGACTCCTGTATAATAGAACCTCTTCAAATCCACTCCTACGCAGAGACTTCGAAAGAGTGAAATAGCTCGTTCCTCCACTTCAGCCTTGGCCTCATCTTCATCATCACTGGCCACAATCCTCAGATGCGTGAACAATTTGGCATCTTTGTTGCAGTGGAGGAAGCTTTTCATGAGCAAGGCATAAGATGTGAAGTACTGAATGAGATCAGAATGATGCTGCTCAAATGCAATAAGGTTCGCAAACAGAACCTCAGTGTACTTCTTCTTGAGTACCAGTGGAGGAATCTCAAAAACCCCCTCAGAAAAGTATACATCTAACAAGCTTGCGGATGTGTACATCATGAACTTGATTCCATGTTTCTTTTTAAGATCTTTTGCACACTCAATATCCTTTGCTTTTGGTGGTTCTGCATCAGCTTTTTCTGATTCAACTATGGAATATGTGGGGATGTAGCACTGGTGGATAAGGTCAAGCAAATGGTTACCTTCTTGGCTGAACTTTTCTCTGAGAAAAGACAGTTCTCCTGGTAACATTTTCTTGAAGAAACCAAGAGCAAGCTCGCTGAGAGTACAGGGTGTTGTTTTGGGCACAATCTCGAACAAGCTCTGAAGAACCATCCATGGAATCTGGTTTTCTAACAAGATGAGGTCTTTCCTGACGTCAAAGAACAGCTCCCACGTGAATATGGGGTCACCACGGCGTCTCAGACCCTTAAAAGCATATTTTAAGAAAAGCTCAATGATGAAGCAACCATCAAGGAGCATTATTTCCACAAACTTGTCGCTGTCGAGATCGAGTTTTTCTTCGTAGCAATGTCTTGCTGTTTGCTCTATATCTTCCAGTGCCTTTACACATTTGTGCAATGTTGCTTCCATGTTGGGCTTGCGACTTAGCAGAGTATAGAGGTAATGCAACTTGCGCTCTTCATTGACTTTTAGGTTTCTATTTCCGTGGTGTAAGGGACCGATGGAAACTGTATCAGGGATATATAAAACAGGCTTTGTTCTGAGGTTATCTGGCACTCTGAAGATAGATTTCAAAGATGAGATTGCTTCTATCCTTTCTTTAATGGAAGATACAAGTTTTTCGTTTCTCTCGAGTTTGTCACTGCCAGTTTCCATCTAGGACCTTGCTTCCTTGTTTATAGGGAAAATTGATACCTGAAAGCCCCTTATCTGTAAGTAATTATGCTGTGCTCAAAGAAAGCATGGACAGAAGCATGACTCTAGTTTTAGTATATATTTTTGCTCAAGATAGTTTTGGTACATATAGCATACATATATGTATATACAACAAGATTTGAAGTTGGCCATACTTATAGGAAAATATAGCTATTAACATAACAGAGCCTTTTGTTTCCTATGTGGGTAAAATTTTATAATGGCGTCAGTTCATAGTATTGAGAATGATAAATTTTACATGAAGTCAAATTCCAAGAATCAACATGGGATGGCGAGTCCTTGCTTTCTGGCATTAAAATGATTTCTCTTTAACTAAACGAGCTAAGTCGTAAGTGAAAACTGGAAATGCTAATGCTATGAAGCTATTCTATTTTATGAATCAAAGTGTTTGAATTGAATAATAGTATAATGCATCCTCAGACTTCTCAGATAAAGAGGCATAAGGCAAACCGTCAATTTTGATTCAGCCAGACGTGCAGAAAAAATTCAAACCAGTATAAAACTTTTCTTCTGGTGTCAAAGGATAAAGTTAATTTTAATTATGCTTTTTTTATTTTCTACTTTTTTCCCCTCTGTCGCTTTTCTCTCTCTCATTTCTCAAATGTGAACCCGTGACCATGTGGCGAGGAATCTGCTCCTCTCCATCAACCAACATAAGACTTGAACATTGACTTCTCGGTCGCTTTTCTAAGCTTTGTTTAAGGAAATTTTGGTGTTTTTAACAGAAAACGTTGTTTTAAATTTGTGACCCTATCTGTAACAGGATGCTCCAGCACATGATATGAGATGAGATAATCCAGATTGGCTCTGAATCCTCTCCTACGTAGGATAGAGACAGGTTCTCTCCTCTCCAGGAGCCGAGCAGAGAAGCAGGATCCTCTTGCGTTGGAGAGGATTTAGGGGCTAAACTTCGGCCTTTAGGTAAATCAATCATGTGACATCTTTTACACATACCTTCATCCCAATGACAGATGATATTTGTTGAAGTAAGGAAGTAATCTTGCAATTAATTTTAATCCAATGTATATTGTTGATATTTCAATTTTACGGCTAGAGCTTCAATGCTGAGAAGTAAAACATATTTTTAGCCCTTTTTATTTGATTAAAAATACACAAAGCACAGTTTTCAGACAGAATGCAAAGATTGATTTATGAAATTTCAATGAGGGAAAAAAGAGAAGGAACATGTTGATAAAGAAAACAAGAGAGAAGGAAAATGCAGACCTGGATGTGAGCTGTTCAAGTTGGCAAATAATCCCTCTGTGATGCCAACCTTGTTCGTTATTTTCGTGCCAGCACCACAGCCGCAACTGATTCATTCATGATATATTTTGTACAGACGCCTTAACAATGGAAGAAGTAATATATCATGCCAAAACTACAGGAATTACCATAACTGAGAAAGAAAGAAAGTTCACTGGAATCCAAGATAACTTGGGGAGAGTGGTAAGAATAGCTGATGCAGTAAACCATTGAGTGTGGGAAAAGGAAAAGTGAACAGAGATGTCATTCCAGAAACTGTATGAGCTGTGTGGCTCAGGTAAGAAAAGAGAGAAAGTAAAGCCTGTTTCCTAATAAAGAAAAGAATGATTACTTGACAGGTGATTCAAGAATTATTTCCAGAATTAGTGAGACTCAGAATATTTACCAACCACGTTCACCCAGCTTCTTTCTTATTTTCCAGTCTGTTTTTGCTTCTTTTCTTTGATTAATGAGATTCTTCCGACAAATTTTGCGAAGAAGCTGAGCCAGCGGCAGAATATCAGGTCATGAGAATTTTTTCCCCAAAGATTTCTTCTGGTCTTTGTACAAAACAGGGGCAACACGTGTTTAGTAGCAAGTTTCAGTTCCTCTTAGCCATCATATATGGTAAGTAGAGACTGGCATTGCAAGAAAATTAACAGCGATGTCTTCCTCTTTTTGTAAAATAAGTAAATTTTCCAGTTTGAAATGGGTTATCGATTCCAGATAAAGCTAATACATATCAGAATTTGCAATGGATTCGTGTCGCACACTATATGGTGTATCACTCATGACATGGTTCTTCAAAAGTGATGCTTGGGCACTTCATATTTACTACTTCAATATGCATGTCGTGTAAGAACTAAGAACCACATGCAGTTGCATGGCAATATGCTAAAAAAATGTAAAATTCCATACCAAATTCGTACCGAAACCCTGACAAAACGTCTTATTACTTAGAAATGCTACGAATCAGGACTCTCCTGATCGCAATATGAGAAGAAACAGCGGTCTCTGTCGATGGGCTGTAACAATGTCAAATGGAATGGGCCCAGAATTGCAAAAGGAGGCCCAAATGTGGGCATTAGGATAAGAAAGAGTGAGCGGATTAAACGAAGGCCCTGGAAGCTGCGTGAGCTGGAAGAAGGAGAATAGCATAAAAGGACAAAAGCAGTTGAGAGAAATATTCCACATATATTTGCCTATTGTTACCGTTCATTTCATAACGTCACATGGGCCGAAGGCTGAGAAAGCCGGTATATATAACATTTAGTACTTTATCATTCTTTTAGGGGTTAAGGTACACATCAAGTTTCCTTTAATAAAGACGCGAAGTTTTTTCGGAGTAAAAGAAAAGACACACCGAAGATTTACGTTTTGAGAAGCTTTCAACTGGCCAATTATTAGTTGGCCGATCCATGTTTGGATGGATGGACGTGACGCCCAATGATTGGATGGACCGACACGCTAACATAGAATAAAAAATTCAAAAAAATTCGATTTTTTTTTTAAAAAAAAATTAGAAAAAAAAAATCAAAAAATTAGGAAAAAATTTAAATAATTAGAAAAAAATTCAAAAAATTAGAAATAATTCAAATAATTAAGGAAAAATTAAAATACCTCGCCCGATGGGCCCCACCTTGCATAACCGTCCCGGCCGTGCGCCGCCACCTTCGGCCGGCGGATAACCGGGTGGTGGAGGAGGAGTTGTATATACACGGGTCGGTGCGGTTGTTGAAGATCACTAGGGTAAAATTGCTCATTGAAAAAAATATTAATTAATTAATTAAGATAATCTTCTCATTAATTCTCCCTACGAGATAAATCTAATCGATGTGTGAAGTCCACGGCTAAGAGCTGGTGGGGCCCCTTTGGCGGGGGTATTTTAATTTTTATCTAATTTGTTTAAATTTTTTTCCTAATTTTTTGAATTTTTTAATTGTTTCCTAATTTTTTGAATTTTTTTCTAATTATTTTAATTTTTTTCGAATTTTTTGAGTTATTTCCTAATTTTTTCTCTAATTATTATAATTTTTTTTCGAATTTTTTGATAATATTTAAAACTAAGAGGCAAAAGGGTAATTTCACCTAAAACTAAGGACAAAAAGAGTAATTTGTAGCGTTACTTATTCACTTCCATCCAAGTTAACAGTCAATTAACAGGATAGTCTTTGCACAAGACTCCAAAACGTAACTTCGTGTGTCTTTTCTTTCAGAAAAAAACTTTTTGTGGTCTTTAGGCTTCAAGAAGAAACTTGATGTGTATTATTACTCCTTAACCCTTCTTTTAGCTTAATCTAATTTCCGACATTAGTGAATAATATCGAATTATCATATGGTTGTTACCAAAAAACACATAGAATGCCGCTTATCAATCCAGATTTTATGTAATCCTTAATGGTGTCACTTTTTTTTTTTCTTTTGACTGGTCCAAAAAATGTTTTCTTTTCTCTAAGCCAAATTTACAGGTGTTTATGGTTTATAAGAATATCAACCAAAAGATGAATTGAATACGAAGTTGGATTTAATAATGGTCTAGAATTTTATTTTTTTTTTTTATTTTTTAAAAAACAAACCTCTTGAAGTCGAAGTTGGCGAACTTTATCCATTGACCATGAAGTAATAAAAATATCATTCCATCTTAGCCCTTAAGAATTAGAATTACAATTAGGATAAAAATAATTAAGTTACCCGCTTTTTTGGATAAAGTATGTTAACATTTTATAAATATTTTTTATGGTTAAATCCGTGTCCTTAATTGCTCCTTCAGTCCTTACACTTGTTTATCTCATTTGGGTATATTAAACATGCAAAAAAATTGTTTTATTATAACATGTAACAATATCTCAAAATACTTTTTATGTAATATTAAATTTTATAATACTTTTATTTAAATTTTATATTAAATTGTTTTATGTAATTAAAATTAGCTAAAAGCAATGAACTTGTATGAGACTTTCTTAGATCCTTAATATAAAACATACTTACTTAATTTGATAAAATTAAGAAAGTTAAGTTAATTAACATAATATGTATTTTCTAAAACATCATAATTATCTACCTAATTCCCTCATTCTCTCTCCTCTTTTATTAAAGGGAGCATAAATAAGAAAAGATTGGCAATTATAAAAAATATTTCATATTTAGGATCAAGATCAACTTCCTAAATTTGTTTTATATTAAGGATCCAAGGGATTATATTATTTTTTTCCAAAGATACCCTTGCTCATGATGATGGGTGAGAGAAAAGATTAGAGACAAGTAAAAATAGACAAAATGCATTAAATTTTTAGACAAAGCAAAATTATTACTCATATATAGGACCAAACTTATAAGAGAATGTTGTTTATAAATAAGAACACACAAAATACTTTATAAATTGGATAACATGAGAAAAAATGATAAAATAAATAAAGGCTTAAGTTTAGGATCAAAATCCACCCAAAACTAGGTTTACCTTGTGATGAAAGGAGTACCTTTTAGTATATTGAAACAACAAAAAGATTTTAGAAAATTTAAATAGATTTCTAATTATAATTTCCCACTATTATGTCCTTATGGTCCCTTATACTAATGCTGATCGGAGCAAGCATCTTTAAGATTGAGCACCTATTATACTATTAGCAAAACATACCATAAGCCTTGTCCCACAAACAAAGAATCGCCTCCTCTCATACATGCCTAGCTAACGAGGCGTAGGGGTATGTGGGGACATGGTGGATAAATCCGTAAAGCAAGAATGACCCGCTGTCAGCAGAAGGGTTTTTTCTATAATAATAATAAAAAATAAAAAAAATAATCCGTTTACCAAGTTCCTGGCTTCCTGTAAGCATTTTATGCGATTCATAATTAGATCAGCTCCTCGTTAAATTACGCAAGAGACGCACCTTTTCGAGTATCGGTGCTCCCTGTATCTTGTGTGACCGTGGAAGAAACTGGATCCCAAAATGAAATTGAATTCCAGGATCGTCCTGTGCAGGCACTGTCATCAGGTTTAGACCTTAATATGCTGATAGAAATCCCTTTTTCACTACAGAAAATGGACAATGATTACCTTCCCGCACCCTTGCCGTCCCCTTGTTCTGACAACATTTCTGTGTTTCATGAACCAATTATTCACACTTGTATGCGCGAGTGATTTCCCAGGCGATTGAATTGTCTAACGAAGGGCCTTGTGTCAATCCATAGCTGTCGTTTTTACAATTCACTAATGCAACCATGAAACTCTCATTCTCTAATGACGACGGGTACATTACTTGTTCTTCCTGATCATAAAATAATGTGACGCATGTGAGATATAAGTAAACAACCAACAAAGCTACTTGTACGATACTTACGTTCGTAATTGATACTTGCCAAACGAGTTGGTTGTTTTATTGCTTACATGGCATCAACTAAAAATTGATGTTTTCATGTACAGAGTTCAAATTCCTACCCTACATATTGGCGGGGAAAAATAAGCTGACAGCCAACACAAACGTATGAGTATTTGAAAACAACTAATCTCATTTGAGTAGACAATTTCCAACATTCCCAAGTTACTTCCATCAATTGCTCAACCTGTATATTCAACTGAACTTGATCTATTGCTGTCACTGGCGACTCTAACAATGATGTGATGTGAATAGTACTATTACTTAATCAATAAAATATAGTAGTAACAAAAGTTTCGACTGATGAATCTGAAAGACTAAATTATTTAATTTTTATGGGGTGGCATAAATATAATTTCTCACTACTGTGCCATGTTAGTAGCCCTGCTGTATACCATAAAATATGTTCGGGCAACTTTCTTTCGAAACGACGAGATCAATATATTCAGTCTATTAATGAGATGCTACCATGTGAACTGTTGGACACGTTCTCATACTTTTTTGATCATGCGTACAAATTTTAAGAAATGAAGTCTACCAACAAAGTCCTTAAATAAGAAATACTGAATTAGACACGTTACCTCAGGAAGTTCATAAAACTCCTCAGGAGATATCTGCAGTAAATCCATAGCCGTTTGACCAGTAGCCCACGCCAAAACTTTAGCACTCTCATCTGCAACGGTAATTTTCAAGTCAAAAGTTCGCACTACTTCAGCATCACAGACTTGATGACAGAAGCTGCATTCTACGAGGCCATTAGGCATCTTGTCGACGAAGTGACCACATAGAGAATGTGAAAATCTAGTATTGACATGAAAATGTTCCATCGGTTCAAGCCAGATTCGACATATCTGCAACATTCATAAGAAAGAAACAGTCAGAATATCTATACATGTACAGCTTATAAATTACGAGTAGTACCCTTTTTTGCGTTGGTTCATGTGCTTCTCCCTTTCATATATTTTCTTTTTTTGGACAATCCTTTCATATATTTTCAATCTTCTTTTATAAGCTTTTTCAATATATTTTTTCAAACTTTCTATGCTGCTGATGTAATGTCTTAAGATTCTTTATAGGATATGCCTGTTGCTTAAAATAAGTTTTTTTTTTTTTTTTTTAAATCCGAACCATCAATTTCACTTTCTTTTATATTATATCTTTTTCTCAAATCATTTCTTCCATGCATTGTACGAGTAACATATCTAACTTACGGATGAACAATAGTAATTAGGAGAGAGCTATATACTTAAATGAAATAAGTCACTACAAGAAAATATAAAAATAAAGACGAGGATTATATAATGGAAAACGTTTTAATTGCCAAGCAATAAAAATTGTATCACAGGAAGATAGCGTCCCACAAAAATTTAATGGCCTTAGTTCATTTGTTTCGTTTGCCAAATAGTAGTGTGACTTGCATTCAGAGGCAACAGCATCCGACGCCCCACACCATTACAGCAGGATAGGGTTTGCCCATCAGCCCACTTTGCCAAGACATGGCAGAAGCGCAACGACCTAGGCAACGCCTTAACGGTTAATTGGTTGACTGATTACATGAGGTCTAGACTAGGCATTAGCTCCACTTTCTGAAAATGGAGTCAGATGGAAATTTGGTGATCCAAATACTTTATTTTTGTTTATTTACTATTTCTGGGTCCTTAATATAGGATATATTTGAAGGGTCGATCTTGATCCTAAATATTTTTCATATTTTTCAATATTTTCCTAATTTACCCCTATTGATATTCAATCAACACTAATCTTTGCCAAGATAATGGTGTTTTTGTTAATACATGTCATATTAACTGTTAGAATATTGTTCTGTCACACTAAGTTCTGTCATGCTATTCTGATTTCTTCTGATTCACTTTCCACCCTGTATCATCTCACCCACTACTCCATTCACTCACTACTTTACTTTCCACCCGTAATATTCCACTTATTGGTATTATTCTTAGAGCCTATATATACATGGGCTATGTATTCAATCATGTATTAATAAATTATGGGTTTATGCCTCTCTGAATTCATCATGGTATCAGAGCGAGCACCTTCTATTCGAAGGCAGAGAGGCAAAACCAATTCCTCTGGTCAATATCGAAAATGGAAAATCACCGTTAGAAGGTCGGTCGCGATTCTGTGCATCACCGTGTCATCAGTTTCGCTGGAATCATCTAGTCATCATCCTCATCCATCCCGTCGGTGAGCCACAACCGATACGAAATACGACGGACGAGAAAGAGGACAAAGTGAGGATTTTTGCGCGTGTCATATTTACTAATCGCAACATGACATTCGGCGGAATCCGTAAAACGGACCGGCGCGTGAATCTCACGCGCCACCAATATCCGGCGCGTGAACCCCACGCGATGGACATCCGACAATTCGTAACCATGAATCCTTTTGAATTTCCTCCTCTGTTTGGTTCAATTTCTGAAAAACCAACCAGAACACTTTCCATAACTTTTATGTCTGGAACCAATTCTCAAACCCAAAACTCTTCATCTAACCCAGCACCAAACAAAATCTCGGAGATGGCTTCAGAGTTTTCAGATCATCAAGTTATGATCATTACCCATAAGTTTAATGGGAGAAACTATCTCCAATGGTGCAACTATTGTAAGAAGAAAGGCCATAATCGAGAAGAATGTTGGAAACTCCATGGAAGACCTTCTAATGGCAAACCGAACTTCCAAAGTCACGGGAACACAGCTGAATCAAAGGTGGAGACTGATGATCGCCTAAGCCAGAAAGAAATGGAGATGATTCGCAAGATAATCGATAGGAAGACCCAGTCAAACTTCACTCCCAGTGTAAATCTGGTACAAACAGGTAATTCTATTGTAGCCCTCAACAATATGATGACTAGCGGAGATAATTGGATTGTTGACTCAGGAGCTACAGACCATATGAATGGTAACAGAACCTTATTCCACAGCCTTAAATTCTGTCATGAACACCTTAAAGTCAAAGTAGCTAATGGTGTATTCACAAGGGTTGAGGGAATTGGCACGCTTACATTATCTCGATCGATTAACAATACATAATGTCTCGTTTGTACCCGAACTCACCCGTAATCCGATATCGGTGGAGTAAGACCTTGATCGACTAAAGATAAAATATGTCGAGTCATTTTTGATGATGGTGTGCGTGTTTCGGGATTTGAAATCGAGGAGGAGGATTGGGACTTCAAGAGAATGGGATGGACTATTCTACCTTGAAAAATTGAAATCAAAGAAAGAAGATGCATGGAAGTCAAGAAGAGCACTGGTTCGCTCAAATTCTAAAAATAATGATATATTTCTGTGGCATTGTCGGTCAGGCCACCCTAGTTTTGATTATATGAAGCATGTGTTTCCCGGTTTGTTCAATAAAAATTCAACTCCTTTTCAAGCAGTGAAACTTGCCGTTTGCAAAACAAACACGATCCTCATATCCTAAACAGAAATATACCCCTTCCTCACCATTTACACTAATTCATAGTGATATCTGGGGACCAGCTCGAATACCTACCCTCACCCATACCAGGTGGTTTGTTACTTTTATTGATGATCACACCAGAATCACATGGGTTTATCTATTAAAAGACAAATCTGAAGTAGCCAAAATGTTTCAAAACTTCTATACCTTTGTGCGAACTCAATTCAACACTTCCATTAAGGTTCTACAAAGTGATAATGCCAAGGAATACATGAGTACAACCTTTAAAGAATTTCTTGATCAGCAAGGGATTCATCACCAAACTTCCTGCCCTTACACACCTCAACAAAATGGGGTGGCTGAGCGGAAAAACCGTCACCTTTTGGAAGTAACCCGTGCCTTACTAATGGAACGAAATGTCCCTACCATATTCTGGGGTGATGCAGTCCTTACAGCCGCTTACCTCATTAACCGCATGCCTTCCAAAGTTCTCAATTATGAAACTCCAATTCAAAAGCTTCTTGAATTCTTTCCCAAATGTCCTCTAATAAATTCACTACCTCCAAAGGTGTTTGGGTGTGTTGTCTTTGTTCATAAAAAGGATGGCAACAAATTTGGTGCCCGAGCTGACAAATGTATATTCCTTGGCTACTCCTCAACTCAAAAAGGCTACAAATGTTATTGTCCATCTTCCAAGAAACTTATAGTCTCCCAGGATACTGTGTTCTCGGAAGACGACGCCTATTATGCCAAATTACCCATTCAGGGGGAGTATTCTGACATTGAATGGCTAATCCCAGAAGTCTCTACTACCAAAAACCCTGTTTTACCCAACACTTCATCAACAATACCACCCAACCTTATACCCACTCTTCATTCACTTGCTCCTACAAATCAACTTGAGACTAATGAACTGGAAACAAATGTTGAGATCAATTCGGGGATGGATACTGAACCACAACAAGAGGCAGAGTCCAACTCACAAGTTGAAAATGAACCAGACACGGGTAGAACTGTCTCTCCCATTCAAAGGAACGACCATCAATCCAATCCGAGATTAAATCCCGAGGAACACGGTTGGCCTATTGCGTTGAGAAAGGGGTAAGATCATGCACTCAACATCCAATTCAACGATTTGTTTCATATAGTAATCTGTCTACAAAAATGCAAAGCTTTGTTGTAAACAGTGCACAGATAAAAATTTCAAACACTTTTCAACAAGCTATGGCAGATTCAAATTGGAAACAAGCTGCAGAAGAAGAATTGAGGGCACTCAAGGAAAATAGAACATGGGAGATCACACCTCTTCCTAAAGGAAAGAAACCAAAGAGGGACGAGATGGATTTTCACTCCAAAATTCAATCTAGATGGTAGTATCAACAAATACAAGGCGAGACTTGTTGCAAAAGGATATACCCGAGACATATGGAATTGACTATCAGGAGACATTTGCTCCAGTAGTCAAGTTCAATACCATCCAAGTACTATTATCAATTGCAGCAAACTTGAATTGGCCATTACACCAACTGGATGTAAAAAATGCATTCCTAAATGGAAACCTGGAGGAAGAAGTATACATGGAGATTCCAGATGGAGTTTTAGCTCCTAACAACTCTATGTAAACTCAACAAATCATTGTATGGTCTTAAGCAATCTCCCAGGGCATGGTTCAAGTAGATTCACCAAAGCGAAAAGAGCTTGGGTACACTAAGGACAAGCGGATGACACGTTATTCATCAAACGTGTTAATGGCAAAGTCACCATATTGATCGTATATGTCGATGACATAGTCATTACAGGAGACGACGAACAATCCATTGCTCTGCTAAAGAAGAATCTGTCAGCTGAATTCCAAGTGAAAGACCTTGGACAAATGAGGTATTTCTTAGGTTTGGAAGTAGCCAGAACCAAGAAAGGCATCAATGTATCCCAGCGAAAGTATACACTAGACCTGTTACATGAAACAGAATGTTGGGTTCCCAACCGTAAGGAACACCAATGGAAGAGGATGCCACCTAGAGATTAAGCCAAAAGGAATCCCGACCAACTCGAAAGATACGTAAGACTTGTGGAAAAATTGATATATCTAACCCACATGCGTCCCGATATTAGTTACGCAGCTTGGAATAGTAAGCCGCTTTATGCATCAGCCAGGAAGAACACATGAAGGTCGTGTATAGAATTTTGAGTTATCCGAAGCTTAATCCGGGAAGAGGAATATTGTTTAAGAAAGGTACAACCAGAAAGATTGAAATCTACACGATGCAGATCATGCAAGGGATAGAGAGACTAGAAGGTCGGTCTCGTGGTACCGCACATACGTGTGGGGAAATCTGGTTACATGGAGAAGCAAGAAAGCATGCGGTGGTGTCACCAAGTAGTGCAGGCGTAACCGAGAGCCGTTAACAAAGGAGTATGTGAAGGATTGTGGATTATGAGATTATTGAAAGAGTTAGAATTCAATTTGAAGGACCAATGCAACTCGTGTGACAACAAGGCCGCATTGAAATGGTCAAGAACCCAGTATATCACGATAGAACAAAGCATGTTGAGATAGACAGACACTTCATTAAAGAAAAGATTGAAGCAGGCATAATAACTCTATCTCACATAAGATCTACAAACCAGATTGCAGATATCTTGACTAAACCACTAGGCAGAACAAAATTTGAAGTCTTTCGAGGCAAGCTGGGAATGATTGACATCTACTCTCCAGCTTGAGGGGGAGTGTTAGAATATTGTTCTGTCACACTAAGTTCTGTCATGCTATTCTGATTTCTTCGGATTCACTTTCCACCCTGTATCATCTCACCCACTACTCCACTCACTCACTACTTTACTTTCCACCCGTAATATTCCACTTATTGCTCTACTTTCCATTATGTATTATTCTCCCCTAGAGCCTATATATACATGGGCTATGTATTCAATCATGTATTAATAAATTATGGGTTTATGCCTCTCTGAATTCATCATTAACTAACTTCTTTAATCTAATTAAATAGTATATCTTATATTAAGGATAAGAGGGAATACTATATAAAAGGCATTTTTCGGGACGGGACCACATGAATGTGCTGATTATAAAAGATGAGACAACAGAATGGAACCGTTCTGTTATTCTGTAATGACAGCTCAATCCTGTTTAGAATCCTCCCACATCCCTGTTACTTCTTACTGGAAGTTAAGTGCAACAATAAGAGATCGAGAAGTAGCTGTTATCTGCCTCAGATTTCTTTACTTTGAATTTGTATATTCAACTGTGCTTCACATGCTTGAGTATGTGCTTAGAGAAACGAAGCAGGGGCCTCTAGAAGGAATGGCAACCCAAATTCATTGCACATATCTTGTCTAAAATGCACGACAAAAAGTTTGAAGGTATTTATCATGTTGCAACGGCTTTCATTTTTTATTTGACCAAAGGATGGATAAAACACACCACAAACTATAAACATCCACAATACACAATAACGGAATCAAGTGGAACGAAAAAACAGAGAACAAAAATTATTAAAATCAAAGCAAGTGACTCTTACTTGCACATAACCAGTCTGGCTAGTTATATCAGAGAGGCGTGATAGCTTATGAAGACAAGATGAGTTGATCAACACTGGCAAGCAACTGATATTGATGAAAGAGGCTCCATCATCATTCTCGAACCACGATACTTCCAGGCTAACCATGAAAAACATTCAACCGGATCATATTATTATGTTAATGCTTTAACCTGAGTAAATGGGCACCTTAAAGGAAGCTAGACAAGTAGACATCAGCTTTTAAAGATTGAAATCGACCCAAGCCGTGCTCTAGTACATTTTCACAAATCGAAACGGGTGGTTATTGATGAGGTGCTGTATTTTTAACATTCAATTCAGATGTGCTCACCGCTTTTGTTTCGACTTGGAGCATGTCAAGCCTGATATAAAAACTGTGTGACAAAGACTTAATCTTCCCAAAGACCTGAAATATTGAAGACGAATGAGAAAATTGTTAAAAGATTGATTGGAAGAGCAAAATAGGGGGATAAAATGCCAAATGATTTTTCATGATGCCAATCGTTCGTTTTCTTTCCCTTTTCTTGCCCTCCCCACTTCCTACACCTTCATTCATGTTTTCTCGAAATGTTCAGGCTTAGACAGACCCATCCCTGAAATAGTCTACCCAAAACTACCCAACAGGAGAAAAAGAAAACGCCAGCACTGCTTGCAGTCATTACCAAGATGTGGTCAAATGAAGCTTTGCCCAAATTGCTCCGCTAGTATCTGCAATTCTTATAGAGAAGGTAGTTTCTGAGCTTAGATCTTTGGTAATATCTGTAACAACACCATAGAGGCTGACGCTAGTCATTCTGTCCTGAAGGTCAGCCACAAACGACTGCAATACTTCGCCCAGGTAAAAGTGTTATCTAATAAACCATAAGATGCGGAAGATAAATTCCTTCTAAATACAGTGTATGCGGGATGATTTGAAATATCATATTTCAAAATTTTATACAAAATTCAGTAAATATGACGTGCATTAATATAGTGTTCCAAGGCTGGCAATAAAAAACACGGGCTACTGCCTTCTAATAAAACAAGAGAAGTAAAATGCCAATGCCAAATAGCTTCTAAGATTGTTCTTTTTTGGGCTGGGATGGGAGGAACTAGGAATATCTAGGCGCTTGTTGTTGTGTAGAGAGAGAGAAAGTAAACTCACCCGAAAAGGGTAATTACTGTAATCAATGGTCCCGAAAGAATCACATGGCAAGCTCACTTGAGAAAATTTGGAACTCTGAGTAGGAGTACAAGAACTCAAGGACCTTGAACTTTGATGACCATTTTGTGTTAATGAAACTCGCACCTGATCAACAAAGTGAACATTTTAGCAATACGGCAAATTCTATGCGACACACAAATCCATGACTCACCTGTTCTTCGTGTCGAATATAAGGCACCAGATATAATTGTGTTGTAGTTCCATATTCAAGACAAAATTCCTCACTTGTTTCAATACCACACTCTGTAGAACTTGAAATATATGGTTTGTCCAGCGCAAGCATACTTCCCACTCTGGAACCAAAAATCATTTATAGTATTGGGGACAGCGGTTCTCAAACTTTGGAGGTCAGAAACAGTACAAGAAATCACCTGAAGAGATTGGAAAGGACAATCTGCTCACCCCATAAGAGAAACTGTAACTTCACATTGTTGTCATCTACAAGAGTAACCTGCTTTCTCTGTACATTTCCAAACACGCCATGAGTTTCCACTGACCCAATGCTTTCAATCCTAGACATAAATGACAAAATAGTAAGACCGTGCCCCTTTCTTTAAGGGGAAAAAAGATTAATATCTTGGATTATGGAATGTCAACCATGCTGATGAAGCAGGTGTAAATGAAAAACACTGAGCTAGAAAACGATTTGGACTTCATAGCATCTACTTGAACTCTACCTGGCATAAAGTGAATAAGAAGTCCCTTCGTTTGCTGCCTCGAGAGATATTGAAGAGAAAGAATCTGAACCAAACTGAGCTGCTAGTAGCATAGCATCATCATCTTGATTCTACAGTTTGCAATAAAATAAATCTATCATCACGAAAACTACTTCTGAAACTATCTTTAAGCTAGGTAGCAACTGTTTTCAGAAGCAGAGACCTAGTTCAGAACTTAATATAAATGCCAAAGAAAAAAATCTAACAAACCACATTATTTATAAATCATGAACAG
This sequence comes from Acacia melanoxylon, assembly GCA_019022615.1. Taxonomy (NCBI): domain Eukaryota; kingdom Viridiplantae; phylum Streptophyta; class Magnoliopsida; order Fabales; family Fabaceae; genus Acacia; species Acacia melanoxylon. Next base: position 8,754,727 of record JAFJYJ010000011.1, read on the forward strand.
TACAACTCATTTCTCAAACTCCATGCAACACGAGACCCAAACTATTTTTTTTTTATTTGGTGAATGAGACCCAGACTACTTACCATATAAAATTCCATTCAACAGGCATAGAGATAAGAAACTTGTAGAAATATCATTTCACAATTACCTCATCCAATAGTATCACAAGATACTCCGTTGGCAAAAGGCGTGGATGACTGACACCTTCAGAGGCAGTTCGAAGATAGCAGCCAGTGAGGAAAACTTCCCTCCCTTTCTTCAGGATTCCATTCTCCATACCCACCAAGTTATAGAATCTGCAAAAGAGTGTTACGTTTAATCCCAAATGAAATAATAGATTAAGAGGATGTGCAATTTTAAGCAGGGCGACAAAATTGAAGCACAAGAAGCCAGAATCAGTTGCAACGTTGGGTTAAAAAAAATTACTGCAAGAATTTTCAGCCATGAGTATAAAATTTCCAATTGCCCCATCCATTGCCATCAGTCTATGCTTTTAAGAACTACGGTACATGTGTTTACAAGACTACAAGACTCGGCAGGAGCTTTTGAAATATTACATCATGATCAACAAAGGAAATGAAAAGCACTGATACTAAGCTTTTCGGGATCAAATTATAATCTCTAACTCTAATTTCCATCTGGTCTCCTCGCTAGAGAACCAGCAGGCAGCATTGTTTTAATTCCCTCAGATAAAGAAAGCTTCTACACATGAACTAAAAGTATCTAAACTTTGAAGAATTATAAATTACAAATTCTTACAATTTATACTGCAATAGAAGTAAACCCGATTATAATGGAATGTGAACTAAACCAAAAGTTATCACTGTGAGAGGAGAGCAAAATCAACCATCAATTATTGCTCAAATAATCAGAAAACGGGAATTAGTTATGACCATGACAGGTCCAATAACACCTAAAATTACCTGCGGTGGAGATAAAGATCTACGAGATTGGAACTCCAGCAGTCTCCTAACTTTAGCATTTGGATGTCTGTGCCTGAAGAAAGTTAGTTTACATTGATAAGTATCTTGACCGCAAACAAATAATTGCCGAATAATATGCGGGGGGAAATCTCATATCGAAACAGATATTATTCAATTTATAGTCATAGATATAATTTTCAAATTATAGTCGAACAATGTGGATGCAGAGGATGTAATTAAGTGGGAAATCAAAGAAGATGAATGGCGAATGGACAATAGTCTTAGGATAGGCCTTTGATTATCGTATATAACTTTCTTGGTCTATGTTCCTTGTCCTAAATCCTAACTCATTTTCCCCAATGAGGATTTGCGCCAAAAGTAGCAATTCAGTTTTGAATCCGATACCGCTTGCATGATTCCTAGATATGGTATGGTGCCAGTGGAACAATGAGTGTTTGTCGCTCGTTTGCTTGTTCAATTTGAATTTTAGTTCAGATAATTAAGTAAGAAATGAATATATACTTTTGTTGTATTTTTTCACACCCTAGTTGCGTATCCCAATGACAACTCCTTTTTCTTAAAATATCATATTTCTGGGCAATCCAAAAAGGATGATCACTGGAGGCGGCTCCAATAACCAGGCAAATGCTTCATTTCAAAGTACCTGGAAGAACAAATGCATCAACAATAACCGCTTCCAGAACACTGTTTAAGGCCAAGAAATTTTTCTCATATATGGAATCAATGGTGACAGTGTTTGGCAGTTTCGTTCTCCGGTAATTCCTCTTTAAGTGCTTGATAAATTCTAGCCTCTTCTTCGGAGCCCCAACTCTGCGTTGCTCACTCCAAGCCTACACGATAAAACCCATGATCAGAAAGCGGCCATATAGCAAAGAACAAGAATATCACAACCAGCGCACTGGTGAATTGATTCAGAAAACTATAATGTGTTCGTTTCCACCTCCCTACAAGCAAAACCAATAGGCTAATATGCAGTACCAAAGAGAGCTCAGAGAGCAATATCGCAGGCGTGACGCCACTAGAATACGCAATGCAAGTCTTGAGAATTCGAGACACGATCCAACTCCAGCCAGGTTGATCAGCAACTGCACCATCACCATTTGGATCGGGATCTCCTTCGATTTCCAGAAGCTCGGACCTCGCATAGTCAATAAATCTCAGGAAATAATCTTCCTCCTCCTCCTTCTCTTTGCCTTCTTCTTCCGGATGAAGATCGATGTCCATGGCAGACTCTTTCTCCATGCCGTGACAGGAATCAAGAAAGCGCCGTTGTCACCTCTTCTCGCCTCACTATCTGAAAATGGCGGTCTTTTGCTCCAGAAGGGGAAGGGGGGAGTGAAGAGGGGTTCATATTACATGCTTATAAGCATGTAATGTTTAGGTGCTTATACATAAGAGGTATAAGATATTTTTTTTAATTTTTTTTTAATTTTTTTATATATTGTATTTATTTAAATTTAAATTATATGCATTTTTCGATATTTTTTTCGCACACAATTTCTCAAATTAATTAATTTTCGATTCTATCTATCCGTAACACCAAAAGTATTATAAAAATTAATTAATTTTAAACCTGGACGCAAAAAAAATATCATAAAAACGCATATAATTTAAATTTAAATAAATACAATATATAAAAAAATTAAAAAAATATCTTTATACCTCTTATAAGAGGTATAAGCACCTAAACATTACATGCTTATAAGCATGTGGATTCGAGTGAAGAGCCGTTTTGGCGCGGTTTTCAAAAAAAAAAAGTTTATCTGATGAAATAGACTAAAGATGGGGCCAAAATGGCCTAGCCTAGACTTTCACATTGGGCTCATATATTTATGGGCCTGGCCATATTACAATAATGAGGTCCTACAATTCGGGACTCGAGGCTTTGTTTGATCAACATTATGATACGGTCTATGACCCAAAAAAAAAAATATGATACGGTCGGACACGGATTCGATCATAATCAAAAAACAAATTGGAACGAAGCACGGCCGCAAGATTTATCGGGTGTAATATGCCATCTATAGGGGTGACGGGTGAGGTTGGGTAGGGCGAAACTCTTGCCCAATGTCCTACTAAAAGATTATTGAACAGTAAAATGTAATATGGTGTCTAGCCTTTTTAGAAACCCTGACATTTTTGGGCTTGGTAATAATAGGATGGGTAAGGCAGACTTCCCCGCCCAAACGGTGATACCCTGACATGCCCTATATGGAAAGAAAACTTCAATCATACTTTATAAACAATATTGCAAATTTCAAATGTAATCCATAACTATACACTTCAGAATATTTCAAAATAAATCTACAATTTAAGCCTTGAAATTAAAAAGATAATCATATGTCTTAACAAATAGTTAAATACCTACACATGAAAAATTAAATAACGTTCATAGTACATTAAATACAAGGCATCATTAATAATATAATGCACTAATAGTTAAATACTCAATGGATATATAAGAGTATTAGTAAATATATAATATAAGTATGTAAATTATTATATATATAAAATATTTATGTCAAATATAATAATATATATACTTACTAGGCATTGCCAAATAGGCAAGGCGACATACCTTACCCACAAAAATGTTCAGCCCGATTGTGCCCAATTTTTCTGAGTTTCTTTTTTTTTAGGCTAGGCAAGGCGATTTTTCGTCAAACTCGGGCGGGTGCAACAAACTCCTGGGCTTTATGCACACCCCTACCATATATTTTGTCTGCAATACAAATTGAGATCTAAGGCTGTATGTGTTTTGGACACGGCTTCTCTACTTTGCTCTTAACATCCATTGCCCTCTTTTGCTTAAAACAGTGTTGTTTCGACCCAAAACACCGAGTTAGTGCCTTTTAAAAATAAATATATATATATTAAGGCACTAACTGATACTAAAAGGATATAAAAAAGATACTGACTGGTACTGAAAAACTACTCCATGATCTTGAAAACATATTTTAAGGTATTGACTAGTACTAAAAGAATAGTTCGGATATCTTGATCGATTACTACAAAAAATACGTCACGATCTTGAAAAATTAATTTAGGATCTTGAAAAAATATTTCAAGTACGGACTAATACTAAAAATATACTTGAAGATTTTTTCAAAATTCTAAAATAATTTTTCAAGATCATAAATTTTTTTTCTAGTGTCTTAAAAAATCTTTTTAGTATCAAATAAGATCATTTAATTTTTTTTCAATATCCTAAAATAATTTTTCAAGATCTTAAAGTATTTTTTCAATACTAGTTTTTTTCGGAAAAAAGGAACCAACCCAGTGTTTTGTACTAAAATGATGCGGTTTTAAGTCAAGAATGACAATGGACGCTAAGCAATAAAGAAGAGAAGCGGGGGCGAATGTTTTAGGGGAAAATGACAAGAATTATTGTCATATGTACTCACATGGATAAAATTTTTAATATATCTACGTTTATAACCTGATAAGTAGTTATCGTATATCTCATATATTTGGTGAGGCAATTTATTTGCGAACTTTTATAAATTATTTCATATATTTGGTGAGGCTGCGAACATATTTTTTAATTGACTCATGTAAATAGCATTTTTTTCTCTTCCAAAAATTCCGCTTTATTTTTATTCTCAATCGATAAATTTATAATCAACCTCTTCGAATTATTTTTTTGATATAGGGCGCTTAATAAATTTAAGAGCATTACATATTCCTAATTTAAACAATTACACATGAAAGATAAATGATTTTACTAAAAAAAAAACAGTAAATGGAAATTAAATAAACGAGTGTACACAAAAAATACAACGAGAAGATTGAATGGATACTGTATAATCACACCATCTCTCAACTTGCTTGGTCCAAGACTCCAAGTGAGCGAGTGCACAAATGCCTTGTAAAGAGTTGTAAAATACTCTTTGGTATAAGACACATTTACTTAGTTTTAATTTGATTCGATAAAAAATTTGTTGGTTGGTTAATATGATAGTATATATGTATTTTTTTAAACACTCTAATCATTTTCCTTAATTCCTTTCTTATCTCAATTCCTTAATTATTGTTGAGGGAGCAACAAAATAGTAAAGGTAAATTATAAAAAGAATGATAAATATTTAAAATGCATCTTTTATTTAAGATTGAAATCAACTCCTCAAATATTCCACATATTAAGAATTAAGAATCGGAGGGAGTAAAATGGCAAGTGAAATATTTAGGCGAACAACTTTAATTTGTTGATACTTGATACCGCATCAAATGTTAGAGGCTTGATGAGATGCAAAGACTGACATCATTTAAAAAAAAAAAATTAATAAGGTTAGATCTAGTAGAGAAGGGTTTGGAGACATAATGTGATGAACTTAAAGTTTGAATCATTATTAGGAAAGTTGATCAGATTTAGTGTCCAACAATATTTCCAATAGAAAATTATATATACTAAATTATTATTATTTTTTAAAAAATAGGGATTAGGATTCTCTCATTTATCCTTCCTATCCGTTTATATCCTTTAGCCCAAATTACGTAGTTTTAGGGTAAAAATAAGCTAGTGAAACCTTCTTCTTTTTTTGAAAAAAGGTCATCAATCATTGTGGAATAATATTTTTTTCAATAGTATTCAATATCCCAAATTAATTTTTAATATACTCATTACCCTAAAATATATTTTTTGGTGGCACCTAGTATCTAGTACCCATCACTCAAAAGTATTTTGTTGAGTGCTAAAAAAATACACTAAAAATTACTTTAGGATGTTGAGTGCTACTAAGAAAATACTTTTAAGTGATGAGTGTGACAAAAAGAAAATATTTTAGCATACTAAGTGTATTGAAAATTAATTTGGGATAGTGAATACTAATGAAAAAATATTATTCCATAGGGATAGATGACTTAAAAAAACAAAAAAAAGCTTCACTAGCTTATTTTTACCCCAAAACTACGTAATTTTGGGGTAAATGATGGGAAAGGATAAAGGGGAGAACTTATTCCCCAAAAAGAGTTAGAAGGGAGAGTATGGAAGGCTATCAGTGCTGATAGCTAGAAATGAAACAAGAGTAGTTGAAGGGTCAACATATACTGCAATTTTGAAAATATGAGTTAAGGAGTGTTCATGGTAAGGTTGGGCAGGATGAGGCCATTATGCCTATATGAAGGATCATCGGGCAATAAAATGCAGTTCAGTGTTCAACCCTGTCCGACAAAAACCCTAGCATTTTCGAGTAGGGTAATAATGGGTGGAGCAGGCTTTCTTGCCCAAATGATGATACCCTACCACACTTTATGTGGAAAAAAACAGTTTCAATCATACCTGATAAACAAAATTGCAAACTTCAAATGTAATCTATAATTCTACACTTTGAAATATTCCAAAATAAGTATACAACTTGAGTCTTGAAATTAAAAATTAAAGACTATCATATATTTTAACAAATAGTCAAATACTCATATGTAAAGAATTAAATAACATTCATAATCGATTAAATACAATGCATCAAAAAATTGTAATTGAAGCCTTGTAGTTATCCAAAACTGCAAGTGGTTGCATCAAGGCCCCAAATTGTCAAAATGATAAAACATATGAAATTACTTACAAAAAAGAAAAAAGAAAGTGTATGATTACATGTACAATCCATTAAAAAGGATAAAGCATATGGAATTACCTATATGTAGTACATTGTTATAAAACATGATTCTTAGTTTTACGATAGTAAAAAAATTTATGCTTTGTTTTATTTGGCTCTCAAATATCTTAATTGATTCCTTCATCTCTTTTCCCCCTAACAAGGTTATATTTGATGTAAACATTGTATATTAGAGGGGAAGCCATGGAAGACCACCTCTGGAGTTGACATAATAGATTATTTATATATATTTTGGTTTTGATGAGAACACTTTGAAGCACTATTGTGCATCACTGATGAGTAAATTATCTTTTAAGAATCTGAAGTTTGAACAATCATTCGACGCATGTCCCTTTTAATTGAGTGGAGTGTCTGCTACCCTCATTTATCAAAGTTTAATGGTTTCATGGATAAAATATTGTCATTTTGTGTCATAAGGTTCTTGCAAAGCTTGTAAAAAATAAGCATTCACTTAAATCGTATGCAGGAGCAACTTTGGGAAGCATCCATGAAATAAAATGTAAATATAAATTATATTTATTGAAATAAAATACAAAATATTAAAATATGAGCAAATATAATAATATATAATATAATATAAGCATATAAAGTTATAAATTTCTGTATAAAAAGTATTTTATCAAATATAATAATATATATACTTACTGGGCAGGGCGTTATGCCCGGCCCTGCTAGCAAAAATGCTAATCCGATTGTACCCAATTTTTTTCGGAGCTTTTTTTTTTTTTTTTTTTTTCGGGCCAAGCAAGGCGATTATTCACCGAGCTTGGGTGGGCGCACCGAGCTCCTCGCCTGAACTTCATAAACACCCCTTTGAACAACATGACTTATGAGCAGTAGCTTCTGCGAGCTACAAATTGGCAACTTGATTTCGAAACAAAATGTGAGAGTTTAGATTAACTTATTTAAAATAATTTTATGTTGAAATGAGTTTATCTTGTAAAACAAAAACAAAAAATTAAAATCAACTGCGGTGTTTCTCGAAGAAACACTTAATTAAATTGATCCTATTCACACAATTTTATTTGGAATGGAAAGGCAGGCTAAAGCTTGAGATTACAAAACAAGGAGTAAAACTCCTTCTACACTCCTAATTACTTAGCGAACTCCTCGCATATCCTATTCACAAAATGCCCCATTCAAGATATATGTGTATTTTTTTTTTATTAAGAAGACACTATATCAATTTTAATTTACGTTTAACAATTATTGGTCCAGTTGAAAGGACTACTCTACTATAATTAGTAGTTTTTTTTTATCAAATACCACAATTAGTAGTTTCAGTTCACTGGATTCAAATGCGAGACACTAATTCAAACATGTCGAGTCCACTACGTACTCTTCTATTTAACCTAACCTATATATCATTAGACGAAAATACATGTTCTCGTACGTGTTGCTGCAGATAATATAAAAGTAAAGCATTTTATTAAGGTAAAAATGTTTTATCTCTTTAATGGGGTGATTAAGACAAGACTATTACACAATATAATTTGTTCCAACTATATATGTATATATCTAAGAAAGAAAAGTTCTGAAAAGGTGATTCTCAGAGTCCCCATCCAGTAGCAACAGGATCTGTTTGGTGATCGAAGCAACAGCAGCAAGAAAAAGACTAGTCATGCATAGACATCATGTGGAATAGCAGTTTCAGAGAAATAAGTTTCACCGCAACACATCACAATTTTTCTGCGTTATATATATATAAAATACTCACTTGTTCACTGGAATGCATGATTGTCAAATTCGTAGGGGAAAAGATAAGTTATTCAGAGACGCTCAGACATCTGAGAAACAAACATATTCTATTGATATAAACAGTAGAACCACTACATATAGACAAGACTGTGTTAACTTAATCACTAATATATATCAGATTTAAGCCTGATTAGGAAGTATTTTAGGGGGGAAAAACCATTTGAAATAGTTTTATCATTGTTATATATGAATAGTGATTCTATTAAGGCATTGATCATTGAACTGGTCATTCATCATGGTGGTTCAAGGTTTATTGATTCAATTGCGGTTGAACTGGAATTAACCAAATTATAAGTAAAATAACATAATCTAATTAAACTATACAAAAAGTATTCATATACGTGTGTGTATATACCTAAAAAGAATATTTAAATAAAAAAGACACACTGATTAAAAATTATACAGAACATTCATGTATAAATCACAAATAATACAACAAAATATAATTATTAAAATATAAATATGATAGATTAATGTTATCTTTTATAAACTCAAGATGATGTAGTTCCGAACTTAGTAAATCTCTTGATCAAACTTCAGTAAAACTCTTGACCAAACTGATTAAGGGATTGAGTCACTGATTCACTCGTCTGTCCACCTAACTTGACTGGATTATATTCTTAATAATCATTCTATTCAGTTTAACTCAAGCTAGTTGGAGAGATTTTTAATGCAGAAAAATTGAATAAAAAATTAGAGGGGGAAGTAAAACATGGGAATAGTCTGACAGTGCCATAGCTCCATGTTTTACGGTACCTTGCATAAGTTGGAATTGTTCAGACGTATAAAGTTAGTGGCCGGTGATGGTGATGAATTGTGCAGGCTCAAGGCAATAATATTGAGAATTGACTAGAGCTATAAAGGAAGAGGTAGGGGCCCTACCTGCTCTGCAAGTAATAATTAAAGAAAATTTGGATGTAGGTCTTCAGTAAAGGGAATTTCGACAAAATAATCCATTGAAATCTTAAAATTTTGGTGAAGTTTTATAGGATTTTTTTGTAATATTTTTTATATGTGAAAAGACACAAATGCCACATTGCTCATGAACTTGTCAAAACATGTTCATTTGTACGATGTCAACACATGCACATGAACTTGTCAACACAAACATATGAATTTGTTAAAACATGCACATAAACTTGTCAAAACAGGCTCATAGACTTGTCAACATAGGAATATGGGGGCATTATGTCTTTTCACATGTAAAAAATATTATAAAAAAGTACAACAGGATTTCACCTTAATATTAAGATTTTAAGGGATAATTTTGTCGTAAATTCCAATTCCCTTGTCTTGGACCTAGGTGAAATTTTCCCTAATAATTATTGGTAAACAAGGAAACAATTTAATATTCACAAGGCTTCTCCCTTCAACGCCGCGTGGATTCATTTCACATTATTCTGTACACATGTGATGTGCCCTTAAAAATCTTATTATTGCTTCATTCAATATAATTTTCTTTTAACAACTGATCATGATCATGATCTATCAGATATCATTATACATAATATAACTTCTATAAAATTATAAATGATAAATAATAATATCGCTGGTCCTAAATATATGACAAATTTTATAGTGCAATTTACACTACAAATTTTATCCTATATTTAAGACCGGAAGAGTATTAATATAATTTATTTTTAAATTTCATAAAATAAATTATGTGAAGCACAATTTTTATTGCATATTCTTTTTTTCTTTTGAATAACTTATTGCCTAGCTATATCCAGCTAGCTACACACAAATAGTTTTTCTTATGGCAGTCTGGTTTCTTCCCATGGCTGCCCCCTCAATCAAGTGGCACTTCTTCAGGTTTAGAATTGGAAAATTTTACATCTCTGCCAATTTTTTTTAAAAGAACTAAGTTGAAGAGTGGCTATTAGAAGATTCCAGCTTTTTGTGATAAGAGTGGTTGGGTCCTACACTTTCATTTCATAGAAGAAAATAACCATGTAGCTCCATAAGTTTTAGTTAAGAGGCTCAAACTTCAAAGCATATATAATAGATACATGACTAGTGTCTTTTGACAAGAGAGAACATGAAACAATACTCGTGAAAGTTGCCAGATTCCTATAATTATAGTAACAGAAAAAAGTTTTGAAATATGCGTATATGATTCCATATATATGGTTTCGTGTCAGAGATTCTAGCGCCCCTCGCAAGGTATGGATATCATTTATTCATAATAGGAGTGTGTTAGTTTAGTCAAAAATTAATTTTCATTTTCATTTTTTACTTGATCAGGGTATCTCATTTCAAAAGTTAAGATACAAAAAGTTTTCATCTCTTTTAATAAATGTGTTTTCTAAAATTCGAACTTGTATTTCTATCTAGGGTGAGTTAACTTAACAATACTTGTTGGTAATTTTAATTTCTGTTTTGCGGTAACATAAATGTCCTTCTCCTAGCTTGTTTTCCACAATGATTATTGTTAATTATTATACTCGTGGCTGAAATAGATGCCTTAGGGGCTGTCTTGTACGAAGGAATTGAAGGGGAGGGAAAGTGAGTGGGAAGGAAGTTTTTTAAGTTAGACTTAAAAAAATTAAAGTGGTGCCGAATTTCGTGGGACCAACTGTTTTCACTGACCTCTAGTTTTATCCCCCAAGCAATATTTAAAAGCATTATGGTGATGGAACATACTGATCGAGAGAGATAATCGATGAAGCAAGGGAAGATTTTCATAGTAGTGAAGTTACACCTTAGGTAGCTGTAGAAAAGCATACAACTACTGCAGATGAAAGAAACAAATCCTACTAGACCTTGACTATTCTAAACATGATCTGATTGGAATTCATGCATTCATTTATTAAAGAAAAAGAGACCGACATCTACATTAGACTAACGCTATTAGTTGACCGTAGCTTACTTTTCCTAGTTGCCCCATGTGAAGGGGATAGCAACTTGTTTAGTATTCACAAATGTGTCTTGGAAAAGAGTCTGTGACTAACATCAACTTGCTCCAGCATGACTTAGCCGCACTTGTTTCTTTTATATATGTGGCCGTGTTTGATTTGGGTTTTGTCATGTCAGGGAAGCACCGACCACAACAACATTGTTTGAATTTTTGTTCTTGTTTTGCATTTTGTGATGATAAGCTGAGTTCACTATGTAATGTTCCATACCCAAAGAAAAAACGACAAAGATAATAAGCCATTAACAAATTGAAGATGTGAGTGTGAGTGACAAGGACATTAACAAATATAACAGCTAGCAAAGCATCACGGAGTAGACCATTTTGATTCTGTTGCTGTTTCTCACTTTGTTTTCTTCCTTATGGACGGTCAATCGATCCTTAGGTCTTCAAAATTTGCTCATCCAATAATCAATCTCATCGTTTTATACTGTATAAGATCTAATTTTTAATCCTATTATCAATTCAGCAGTATCATAATGTGGCTCTTTTGCACACTCCACATTATGATTAGCTTATGCATATCTTTCACATCATTGTTTTCTTTCTCTCTTTTTATTGGTGACTAATATAAACTCGTAGTTGACAGTTTATTACCTAGTTTCTTAGTTCACATGGACTTAATTCAACACACTGAAAAATCTCTCTTACTTCAACCAGTTGTATTTTAAATCAAAAACTGGTACGATAATGCCCAATATTAATCTGCATGACCCTAAAAATCTATGTAATTTATTAATTCTTTTTATCTTTGAGTTATACTCAGTTGAAAATGATGCAGTTCCTTTTATGTTTTTCTTTGATTTTCAATGTTTTCTCGTAATTGTTGTTTGCTGCCTTTATTGAGGAATTGAATGTATAGAATTTTGATTGAAGTTGCTATCATAGTGTGGTTTGGGTGTGCTGTCAAAAGAATTTGAAATCTGATTGTGAACTAAATCAGGTTGTAAAAGCCTGCATTTTTACTGCTATGATACTTGATTTGCACTATTATACTAAACCAATTCTCGGATTTAGTTTGGTGTATTGTTCATTTTTTGATTTGCTGATTCAATGGCTATTTCCTTGAACAATAACTTGGGAATCTGATTATTTGTGATTTATTAGGTTTGCTATTAACAGCTTGAACCTTGTTGAATGTTTCCATTGTTGTTAATTCATAACCTTGTTAATAGCTTGAACCTAAAATAGAATTCATGTTTGTTAGAATGGAAGTCCCAGAACATCGTAGATGACAATATTCTTCTATGTTGGCTTGTAATTGGTCCTTTGCTGGCAACTTAAATTATGAGACCTGTTGTTCATGTGATTAACATAAAGTATGTCAGAAAATGCTAGCTTATGTATGAAAATAGTGGCCTTTTCTATTTATATTATGGTGTATAACTGGGCCCCAGTGGTTGTCATCAAGCATTCAGAGCTTAAGTTATGTTTTCATTTTGGTGTAGGGTCAATGTCTTTAATTAACAAGTTCTTGTTTGTAACAATAGCAGCTTGCTGCATGTGAACAGTGGATGGTTGGTTTTTTTCAACCAGAATTGTAACATCATACTTGAAATTATTCCAGTGGTTCATCTTTTTGATGGTTCAAGAATTACTATCTCTTGAAATGTAGTGCAGTATTCTTGTTGTGAGAATTTGTTTGTTTGGAGGGTCTTTAATTTAGATCTTATATGTACGGATGTGAACCTGGAGAATAACCCCTAGCTACCATATTGTGACTGCACTGTTTCCCATTGTAGCCATGCATGTAGGTTGGTATCACGTGTCTTGTTGAATGTAATTATTTGGCTATGTAGGGGCGCTGAAATCATCCAATTATGGCTATTAGTGATCACCCTCACTTGATGATGATGCTTGAATTTTGTTTTTGTTCATCTTGTTGAATTCTTCAGATGTGATAAACTGTTGAATTATATCAGATTCTTCAGATGTGAAAATTCATTTGTCTTTCTAAGATAATTTGGCTTCATAATTTGTAAAGAAATATGTTATCTTACTTATTTTATGTACTTTAATTTGTTTGCAGGATGAATTTATGAGACTAAAGGCATCTTTTAGTTTTGAGGGAGGTAGTGTTCAATCTAATCAGAATGAACTTAATTTGTGGTTAGAGGTTACTAGTGGCCGGTAAGAACAAGAAGAGCCGAATCGGGCTTGGATATGAAAATGAACATATTGGTTCTTCTGCCTCAGCACCTTCCATCAACTCTATGGCGGATTCTAACGTTCAAGAATTACAAACAGAGATAACACAAATCAGAGAAGATTATGCCCACCTGAAACAAGAGAATCAATACCTTAAACAAGCAACTGACATGATTATGTCAGCATTGCAAGCAATGGGGATTCACTTACCTAAACTCTTTAACCCTGCCAATGATAAGGCTCCCTCTACTACCAATGCAAATGAAGACGCTGCAAATGATAATTGACAATTTTCATTGATTCTGCACACTTGTGACTTTTTAGATATATTTGCCTTTTTTCTAGTCTTTTAGTGACTTTGAACTTGTGACATTTACCATCATTTAGTATATCAGTTACTTAGAACTTATTAATTTTTCTAGTTATATAAACAAGCTAAATTTTATCATTTAAGCACGTTAAATTGTAAAAAAAAACTACTTAAAAAATGAAGGGTGAGAACATTCAGATTATGGGCAAATAGTCATAGAATTCCATGGGTAATTACCCGTGGAATTTTGTCTCAAAATCTCTGGGAAATTACCCAAAAAATTGCAAACGGAAAAAACCCATGAGTAATTACCCACGGAAATTATTGACGAAATCATTCTATCGGTAATTTGCGACAGAAATTACCCCCACAATTCCATGGAAAATTACCCATGGAATAGTACTCCATCGAGAATTGTCTTTGCCAAGGTATTTTCTGCGATGGAATTTGTTCCATCGCAATTCCGTCAGTAAATAATTACCGATGGAATTCTGTCAATAAATGACATTCCATCTCAAATAGTGGCGTTTCTTTTTGTAGTGAAAGCTTTAGAGTTTAGAAGATCAAAATAAAGTTCATAGATGGAAATTCATCCCAATCAACAGATTAAATAACTTGCGCGATATCATTCGTTTAAATTCGATCGCGCAAAGACTTTGACCATGAAAGTTTGCAATTTGTCTATATTATTGGAATATGATTATAAATCTAGAAAATTTAACCGATATATTATAATCTATGTATATATTAATATATTCATGAAACTAGTTGATATATCAAATTGATCGTTGTAATAACTAATAAGCGATCAACAGCTAGCTACAGGTCACCCTACAAATGTAATGAAGTAATCTTTAGCTCGTACTACGTACTTCATGATTGAGATAAGTACAAAAACGATTCATTTAGATGCAAAAGCTCATCTCAACGCTCCCAAACAAACTAGTTTTTAGAGGCAGCAATTAAATCATGCAAAGAGAATAGACTAACTAGCTAATGACATGTAACTAACTCATACAGAGATGAACTAAAAGTCTTTACACTGTCCCTAGTGAGCAAGCTAATCGGCATAATTGTCAGTTTTCCTAATTAATCATGTGGTTGAGTGTGATAATCCATTAATAGCGCCTAGTAGATATTGAGCTTCTACGGTCAAATTGATAAGTGGGTGGTTTCGGGAGTATTAATTCGTACTTAATAAGTCTTAATGTTTTTGATAAAATTGTTGGAGACTAAACTTTTTTATGACCAAAGTTTTTCTTCAATGAAACTTGTGACCACAAAGCCATGGCACTACTACAAAAAGTAAATTTAATGACCGTTTTTAGAACACTTCGACAACTGTTTCCATGGTGTCATAAACTATTGTGTCATAGAAACGTTAAACATAAACGACTGGTTTTAATGAAATTGTTATAATTTGATTTACAACGACATACAATAATGACCGTCTAATTTTCATCAACTAAAATTCTATTTTTCTAAAAAGATATCGCATACAACGACCAATTTTCAAAGACTGTTTTTATGTGTAACAGCCGTAGTAATTGATATGATAACCACGGCCATTGTTCTTAATGCAGTCGAATATAATTCTCCTTTTCTTTGCTTATCGCTTATAACAACCTATTTATAAAGACTGTTTTTATGTGTAACAGTCGCAGTAACTTCCCATTAAAAATGACCGTTTCTCCTGAAGAAGTCATCTTAGATTCAATTTTCCCAAAAGATTATCGGTTACAATGACCAATTTACAAATATTGTTTTAATGTGTAACAATCGTAGTAATTTTACCATTATAAATGACTATTTCTCTTAAAGCAATCGTGAGAATTTATCTCTTACAACAACCCATTTTCAACGACTGCGTTTTATTTTAACAGTCATAGTAATTTATCGCTTACAACGACGATTTTACAACAATTGGTTGGCTAAATCCGTCGTTTTTCACTTACAATGACGGTTTTACAACAATTGGTTGGCTAAATCTGTCGTTTTTCACTTACAACGACTGGTTGGCTAAATTCGTCGTCCATATTTCATATATACATTTTTTACAAAATTTATTTTTTGTTCGTAATCTTTTTTAGATACAAAACCAGAACAAAGAATAAAGAAAAAGTAGGTAATAATAATCAACCAATTCTCAAAACACGAAATAAAGAAAACTAAGAGACATTTCATTATAACACCTTGCATATATACAGAAGTTATCAAAACATGGCTAATACAAGGTGAGCACAAGTTCATAAGTATTTTCACATGTGTTTCTAAACCACTACACTACGTAAAAACAAAACCTTTTATCCATATCTATACATCTTCTATATGTTGTAGAAAACATCTCGTCTTTGTGTCTCTATCCATATCTACACATCTATATGTTGTAGAAGACGTCTCTCCTTTTTGTGTTGTGTCTCTTAGCACGTTCATTTCTTCCATCGAGTAGGGTTCCTCTTGACCAAAAATTTGCGGGGAAATTTATGAACAAGTTAACATAAATCATTGAATTTAATCAAATAACGAACAATTCACTTACAGGAACAAAAATGAAAATCATTTGAGAATGACAATTCACTTACAGGAACAAAAGTGAAAATCATTTGAGAATGAAGAAATCATCTCCTTTTCAAATTCTTTAGTGCGGACACTACTGATGATGTTATACATATAAAGTATAACGTAGTATCCGTACTCAATTTTCCCTGGTTGGCGATGGCACTATACATCAAAAGAAAATGGTCAAAATGAATTAAGCCAATAAATTCATTTTGACAAGGTGATGATTGTCAATTAAAAAACTTGAATTTAAACTACTTACTTTGGGCCAGGACCACTTCGTAATAGCAACAGGTTTGTGCTTCCCACCTAGTGTTAACGGATACGTCTTCATCGTGTAATACCCTAAAATTCCTATTTGTCATAAATATTATATTTTGATAAATAATACCTATTAAATAAAAGTGAATTTGTGGTCTCAAAATATTGAAACTTATTTATTGTAATTTAGGAAATTTGCTCTTGGAATTAATTAAACCAAAGACCAATTTTTAAGACTACATATAAGGAACATAAAATATGATATTAATATCATATTAATTGTTGGTTTTTATTTAATAAATTGGTGGATGGAATAGGTAAGTGGAATGGTAGTTTTTGGTGGATGGAATAGGTAAGTAGAATGGTAGTTTTTGGTGGATGGAATAGGTAATTAGAATGGTAGTTTTTGGTAGATGGAAGAAGAGTGTTTGGTTAAGGAAGAAATGTAGTTGGAATAGCCTTGAATTTCTTCTATAAATAGAAGACTCTTCTCTTCATATTCTTCACACCAAAATCAGCTCAAAGCATCTGATTTTAAGATTAGAGAGTGAGTAGAGTGAAGTTCTTGGAGCAAGGAAGAAGTAGTAGCAAGGTTCTTCAAGGGTAAGTTCTCTAGTTCTTGAGTTCTAGTTTTAAATTCATAGATAGAAGTTGCTTTGATCTTAAATATGCTAGAGTAATTTTATTTTCATGTTTTTATGGTTAGAAATGGTTTTATTTCGAAAAAATGATGGAAAATGTTATATAGCAGAATTTTTGGAAGCTAATCATAAAGTAGCGAAACTCTGGCGAAATTTTGTCGGTTAGCAATTCCTGAGGTCAGGAGTAAAAACGACAGTAATTTATATTGAAGATGATGTTCTTAAATTCTGAGAAAATTCATGTTCAAATTAGACATATAGGGCTTTTCAAATATACCTAGAATGTATTATTTCAAGTTCTGTGCTAGGAGATAAAAATGTCCAAAGTTGGGCTACGTTTTTCTGGAATATTTCTGGACAGAGGATGAACACGTGAAAACTGGGAATGAATCACTAAATCTGGGTAACAACCAGTATTTTTCCACAAAAGTAGACATCCTAAGTATTCTGAGGAATTTTACGGATCCTCGTTTTGAGTTTTCTAGAATTACTTATGAATTTTCAAAGTTAGAAGTAAATCTGGCCATAATGCTGAAAGTAGCGTTTTTATTAAATAAAATGTAATGGCAAAATGGTAATAACAAATCCACCAAGGGTAGAAAGGTAAATTAACCTTTTGGATATTATTCTAAGTGTTATGGTAATATGTTAGGATATCCAAGGATTCCGGAGTCGATTTGAAGGACGGGCATATTACTATTCATAAGTAGTGCCGTATTTATGAATAGTACCGTATACATGAATAGTAATTACTATTCACACGGAAGGAAGGTACGTTTTTCGTACAGTAACTTTAACTCTGATATGTCTTGTATGCATGTATGAGATGAAATGATTTCATAGAGTCATGGACAAGACTTGGTCTTGGGTCATGCACCGTGGTTAAGACTCTGTCTTGAATCACCGTTTATATACATTCAACTTGATACGGGTTATAGTCTTGATAATGCCGTGAGATTGTTTTCCTAGCGCGAGGACACGAGTGTACATCGTGGCACGTGTGGTGCAGACTATTTAACTATACATGGATTTGTATAGATAACTTTACATGTGATGTGTGCTATGTCTTGTTGTTGTGTTGACATTACATCATTGTGTGCTATGTATTGGTTAATGCTTTGAAATGTAATGAATATCTGTCATACATATACTTTGTTATACTTTTCATATGAGGTTAATCGTTACCTAAGATTCAATTTGTTTTGAATCTTAGACTTGACTAGAGGTTCGTAAAGGAACCAGGATCGAGAAGGTACCAAGGATGGAGCCGTAGATAAACACCAAGAATGGAGTCGTGAGAAGGTACCAGTCAAAGGAAATGCGGGAAGAAATTCAATAGAACCTACCGTATTGCATGAATCTAATAAGGTTACTTCATATCATTTGGTGCTTAAACTAGAAGGGTCGTCTATGTGGTTCGATCAATCGATCGCACCCTAAAGCACGGTGAGACTTCCACTAGACCTACCACCCGGCCAAATGAGATGATTTAAGCGAGTTAGGTTCTATGCCCCAAGTCTACTCAAGGCTTGGTTGAAGAGGGTATAGTTACATGTAAGAATTGTAATTATAAAGTTTTGTATTCGTATCACATGAACAATCCTTCGGGAAATTTATAATATATCGCATATACGTCAGCATCGCATATGTCCGAGTATTTTTATATCGATCACTCAATTGTTCAAATTTTTAGTACATGCTCTCCGTTTCCGCATTACGCTAAGCTGTAGCACCTCAAAACTCTGATGAATTTTTATAAAACCACGTGTCACCGACACGATTTATGCTACGGAATTTGGGGTGTTACAATTTTGGTATCAGAGCTAGTTAACGGTAACCATGATCGGGGGTTCTCACAGTGTGATCTGTGGCGAAGCATTGGCTCTTACCCCGACATGGCCGGTGGACGGTGGTGATGACCGTCGCTGAGACCGGGCCGTGAGGCGGTGCGTAAAATTAGTGTCTGAGATACCATGAAATGCCACAGCGGAGGTACCGCTACGGAATTTCATTTGGTATCAGAGCTAGCTTCACAGCTAGTCTCGAGAGCATTGTATAGACAACAAGGACAAGAGTACTGATATAATACTGGTTTTGTGATACAATAAAACAAATACCCTAAGGAATGGTTAGAGTTTCTGAAAAACTCTAAGACTTCTGATATGGAAATCGGAGTCTGAATGAAATTCCCGAAACAAAAGCGATAGTTGTACTTAGAAGACAATACTACCCAAGTCTTCCAATAAACAGTAACCTATTGTTTAGGTTTGTCTGTGAAAACAGTGGTTTCTCGGATAAAAGTCTTCCGGTAAGAATAGTAACTTACTACTTAAGTTTCCTTGTAGGAACAGAAAACCTACTAAGTACTAAATTAAAAAAATCCCTGCCTACTAAAGGCCGGACATCATGCATACAACAGAGTGTGGTTCCGGGGATGGAGGTCTTTGACTAAATCTTTGACGGTGGTGGTCTATTACATAAAAAAGGTGTAACTGATAGGAAAGGGAAAGTACCCAGTATTTATGGGGAGGCACATATGTCGTACTAGTACCTATGAGAGTTGTCGGTATGCAGTGGTATGTGTATCGGTATTAGTACCTTAGATCTGACAGACGTTATGAAGTTAAGCATGCTTAGGCGAGAGAAATCTCAGGATTTTTAACCCCTGGGATGTAGCATAAGGATGAGATCCTTTGAGCTAAAGCCCGAATACCGTGAGGT
Source organism: Acacia melanoxylon (assembly GCA_019022615.1). Taxonomy (NCBI): domain Eukaryota; kingdom Viridiplantae; phylum Streptophyta; class Magnoliopsida; order Fabales; family Fabaceae; genus Acacia; species Acacia melanoxylon. Next base: position 8,774,598 of record JAFJYJ010000011.1, read on the forward strand.
ATGAAACATAGTAATCCTTTGGGATACCGTGAGAATATATGATAGACTTAAAGCGAGAGATAGTGCTTAGGTCAAGATATGACCGAGCATTTCTTATGTTCCGATTCGAGAGTAGGAATCCCGAGAAAGTATGAGTGAGATTACCTTAGGTTCAACGCCCGAGAGTAAGTCCCTTAACAAAGTGCAAACTCCTCGAAAAGTTGAGTTGTTTGGGACGTTATATCAAAATCATGTCAAAAAGGTGTTTAACATTTTAAACATTGTGCATCCAAATTTCTCGTTCACGTACATCTCATCGTGTGCATTTAGAAGAGTACATGTACCAGTTGTGAATGATTTCGTGACTTGATCGAGAACACTTTACGAAGGACCTTGACTTTAAAAGGAAAGTGACCATCATTCAAGATTTGCGTGAGATGACAAGTCGTACTTCATTACTACAAAGGAGATAGAACCTTAGTAGCCATGGGTTATAGTTTCAAGGTGGGACCAATAACCGTAGAGATATTAGTGGTAAATAAATTCCCTAAGAAGAGGGTGATTACCCGATAGGGAAAGTTAAGCTAAGGATTATGCCTGGAGGTAAATGGATAGTGAAATCCACAAATGGAATGACCCTGGATAAGATGGAAAACATAGAGATAGTAGATTACGAAACCACTAAAGGGTAGGAACCTGATAGAGATATGAGTTCTTGTTATAATGATTCGTAGACGATCAATCGACGCTACTTGTGGAAAGTTTTGATTGGAGAAGGCTACCTACGGGGAGTTCGATCGATGAGGTTTTACCTACAAAGGATCTTGACCGGAGAAGCTGACGATCATAAAAGACTGGCGTGAAGCACCGAGTAAAGTGCCGTAGAGCGAGCCACCGTGATGACAAGCCGTAAGGTGCAGCCGCCATGACAACGAACCATAAAGTAGAACTATCGTATATCGATTCTCAAGGTAAGTACATTGTAGCAAGTCCCATATCTAATCGGTTCCCTAAAGGGAAGGTTTTCGTAATCCAGTATATCGCCATAGAGTCCTCTAGCGCTATATAGCATATATTGTGCTATGGTATTCTGGCAGGAACAAAACTTGCACTAGAAGACATTCTAGTTGTGAACAAATTTTATGAGATGTTTCTAGAAGCTCTCGAATTACCACCGCAGGGAAGTTGAATTCACTGGTTGGTTGATGCCCGGAAACGAACCAATATCAAAGGTGAAGTATCGATGGCTCTAAATGAATGAGTTTCATGAAACGAAATCGCACACCAAAACGAATAGCCCGAGGAGACTAAAGAAGAATAGATCGAGCATTCTATGAATGGCTTGAATAGCCAAGGACGGAGGTCCAAATGCGTTAGTTAGTAATGACCTTCTAAGGTTAGTTGTCCGGTTCCCGAATAGTTATAAAAATTGAATTTTTGACTTACCAATACACCGCTATATTTGAAATTTTCGGAATGGATTTTTCGAACTTATGAATTTTCGAAATTGAGTTTTCGAGAGAAATATTTTCAACAGAATTTGAGACCACGGTGATGGTTATTTTGAAATGATGTTGTCTTAAAAATGGGGGTTTTTGTTAAAACCCAAAGTTTGAAACTGAGTTTTCAAATGTGTTGTGGTAAAATGAGTACGTAAAGGAAGGACGTGTCGTTGTAGATATACACGGTTTCTTGGGTCTTGCCGGATGTTTTAAAGTGTTTGAAATCGGCCGGTTATAAAGCTCATTTGAATTGAAAATTTGTTTGATGGGATATGAGAGGTTGACACTCGCACCAATGGTTAATATTCCCAATCTGAGTAGTTTCGCCTTAAAGGGGCGCATATTTCGCTGTGTTGCGCTGGCACTAACCGTGATTACGAATTGGTCAGTTGGGAAAGCGGTGCACAGTGGTGACCGTGACTACGGACTAACTTGACTAGGAAAGCGGTGCACAGTAGTGGCCGTGACTACGAACTAGGTTTGACTTGGAAAGCGGTGGAGAGCCTTTATTATATATGCTAGTGTGGACACTGAGGCCCTTGTGGGGGATGGAAATTCTCCCACATCGGTCGGCAGATGCGTTGTTACTGTGATGGTTTGTATGAAAGGATTGGGATATGTCCTAGTAAGCCAGTGCAAAGTGGTGGTGTGTGCCTTTTAGTTGAATTTTGTGAAATGAATTATCCCTCTTAAAGGTATATACCGGTAGTAAAAGTTTTTGAAACCGCTCCGGTAGTGAATGTATCTTCATGAATTTGTTATGGCAGCGATTAAGTTTGAAAATGATAGCACTATTACTTTTTTTGGTATAGTGCAGATTATGAAATGTATTGAGACCACCGAAAATTTTCAATGTTTGAAAATTTGAAAATGAGACAACATAATGGTTTTTGGATAGCGACAATTTGTCAATGCTATTGTGTTGAAAAGCGGTGTAGTTGGAAAATTTTGAACAGAAACTATTAGAAAGGTCTAGAACACTGAACTAGTTAAGCCAGATAGTAGTTGTCGGCTATAGTGCTAAGTGAAAGTAGTCTCGAGAGCTTGAATGAGAAAGACTCGAGATGAAATAGACGAGCGGATGCTCGAGGCAATAAGACCTGGTGTGCAAGTGTGCACGGGCGGTGTCCCTAGGCCATAAGACCGTAATGGATAAGCACCTTGTGTGAAATGCGGATTGCCATGGTGACTTTAGACTATTATGTCTATGTACCTTTAAAGTCTAGTAAAACATTCATTGTACCAGGTAAAGGTTGAAATGCTTAAGGCCTAAGGATGATTTCCTAGGTAATAAAGCTAGAATCTCCAAAGGTCTTTGTGGTAATTGATTGAGCGAGAAAGGCCAATATGTGTTAAGCTGAGAGGCTAAAAGAGTCTGGCAGTGAGGTCTGCATAACCAAGCACTGAGAGAATGGATCAGTGAATCATGTGTTTTGATACTATACCTGGGTGCAATACGAATGAAATTAGAGTGCGTGCTAATAAGCATGCATAGGGAAGGAAAAGACTAGAAGTCTAAATAATTTTTCAAGATTTTACGGTCAAATTTCGAGGGCGAAATTTAATTTAATGGGGGAGAAATGTAATACCCTAAAATTCCTATTTGTCATAAATATTATATTTTGATAAATAATACCTATTAAATAAAAGTGAATTTGTGGTCTCAAAATATTGAAACTTATTTATTGTAATTTAGGAAATTTGCTCTTGGAATTAATTAAACCAAAGACCAATTTTTAAGACTACATATAAGGAACATAAAATATGATATTAATATCATATTAATTGTTGGTTTTTATTTAATAAATTGGTGGATGGAATAGGTAAGTGGAATGGTAGTTTTTGGTGGATGGAATAGGTAAGTAGAATGGTAGTTTTTGGTGGATGGAATAGGTAATTAGAATGGTAGTTTTTGGTAGATGGAAGAAGAGTGTTTGGTTAAGGAAGAAATGTAGTTGGAATAGCCTTGAATTTCTTCTATAAATAGAAGACTCTTCTCTTCATATTCTTCACACCAAAATCAGCTCAAAGCATCTGATTTTAAGATTAGAGAGTGAGTAGAGTGAAGTTCTTGGAGCAAGGAAGAAGTAGTAGCAAGGTTCTTCAAGGGTAAGTTCTCTAGTTCTTGAGTTCTAGTTTTAAATTCATAGATAGAAGTTGCTTTGATCTTAAATATGCTAGAGTAATTTTATTTTCATGTTTTTATGGTTAGAAATGGTTTTATTTCGAAAAAATGATGGAAAATGTTATATAGCAGAATTTTTGGAAGCTAATCATAAAGTAGCGAAACTCTGGCGAAATTTTGTCGGTTAGCAATTCCGAGGTCGGGAGTAAAAACGACAGTAATTTATATTGAAGATGATGTTCTTAAATTCTGAGAAAATTCATGTTCAAATTAGACATATAGGGCTTTTCAAATATACCTAGAATGTATTATTTCAAGTTCTGTGCTAGGAGATAAAAATGTCCAAAGTTGGGCTACGTTTTTCTGGAATATTTCTGGACAGAGGATGAACACGTGAAAACTGGGAATGAATCACTAAATCTGGGTAACAACCAGTATTTTTCCACAAAAGTAGACATCCTAAGTATTCTGAGGAATTTTACGGATCCTCGTTTTGAGTTTTCTAGAATTACTTATGAATTTTCAAAGTTAGAAGTAAATCTGGCCATAATGCTGAAAGTAGCGTTTTTATTAAATAAAATGTAATGGCAAAATGGTAATAACAAATCCACCAAGGGTAGAAAGGTAAATTAACCTTTTGGATATTATTCTAAGTGTTATGGTAATATGTTAGGATATCCAAGGATTCCGGAGTCAGATTTGAAGGACGGGCATATTACTATTCATAAGTAGTGCCGTATTTATGAATAGTACCGTATACATGAATAGTAATTACTATTCACACGGAAGGAAGGTACGTTTTTCGTACAAGAACTTTAACTCTGATATGTCTTGTATGCATGTATGAGATGAAATGATTTCATAGAGTCATGGACAAGACTTGGTCTTGGGTCATGCACCGTGGTTAAGACTCTGTCTTGAATCACTGTTTATATACATTCAACTTGATACGGGTTATAGTCTTGATAATGCCGTGAGATTGTTTTCCTAGCGCTGAGGACACGAGTGTACATCGTGGCACAGGTGGTGTGGTGCAGACTATTTAACTATACATGGATTTGTATAGATAACTTTACATGTGATGTGTGCTATGTCTTGTTGTTGTGTTGACATTACATCTTGTGTGCTATGTATTGGTTAATCTTTGAAATGTAATGAATATCGTAAATACATATCTTTGTTATACTTTTCATATGAGGTTAACTCGTTACCTAAGATTCAATTTGTTTTGAATCTTAGACTTGACTAGAGGTTCGTAAAGGAACCAGGATCGAGAGAAGGTACCAAGGATGGAGCCGTAGATAAACACCAAGTAAATGGAGTCGTGAGAAGGTACGGTCAAAGGAAATGCGGGAAGAAAGTCAATAGAACCTACCGTATTGCATGAATCTAATAAGGTTACTTCATATCATTTGGTGCTTAAACTAGAAGGGTCGTCTATGTGGTTTCAATCAATCACCACCCTAGCACGGTGAGACTTCCACTAGACCTACCCGGCTGGCCAAATGAGATGATTTAACCGAGTTAGGTTCTATGCCCCAAGTCTACTCAAGGCTTGGTTGAAGAGGGTATAGTTACATGTAAGAATTGTAATTATAAAGTTTTGTATTATCGTATCACATGAACAATCCTTCGGGAAATTTATAATATATCGTATACGTCCAGCATCGCATATGTCCGAGTATTTTTATATCGATCACTCAATTGTTCAAATTTTTAGTACATGCTCTCCGTTTCCGCATTACGCTAAGTGTAGCACCTCAAAACTCTGATGAATTTTTATAAAACCACGTGTCACCGACACGATTTATGCTACGGAATTTGGGGTGTTACACATCGCACTATCATTAGAATGAAAACCAGAAGACATAAACAATTTGTTGATAAAGAAAGTTTTTTTTTTAAAAAAATCAACCTTATGATGAGCAGACTTAGCTAAGGTACCTACAAAGATTAAATTCTCCCTTAAAATTCTAGTTTTGTGCCATTAATTATAGCTTGTCTCTAGAAGAATGATATCTTTGTAGAAGTGACTGTCTCAAAAATCTCAATTGTTATCAGATCAATTTATAGCATAAAAGCCATCAGAAATGTCTAACATGTTTGAAGCCCAAGTTGCAGCAAAGTTTTAACCCTTTTTCAATCCCTTGTATCTTAATTGATTTATTTTGTCATTACTATTAAAAAACCTACCATTTACAAAAAAACTTAACTTACACGTTGAAAATCTTTGATATCTTCGTTCACACGTAGAAAATCCCTTTGATATCTCCGTTCGAGGCACGACCCAAGGAATCAAACAGATAGATTTGGTTGATCACGGGGCAGAGACTCCAATGATAACTATAATAACATATATAGATTAAAATGAGGTTAGCCAATATAATACTGCGTAACTTAACAAACTGAGTGTTAAATTAAATAGGTAAGAAAAAGTTACATGCCCGTCAACAATTGGTGTCAGATAACACAGCGACTGACTCTCTCATTTCATACCCCATATAGGTCGACGGTTGTCCACTCTATCATAGTGTTCCGAATCTTTGGCGTAATCCCAGGACATAGAAAGAAATAAACAAAATAAAATGTTAAAAAATCACACAGTCCCATTTTATGCGTTAAAATCTTACTTTATGTGTTTTCTCATATTCCTTCACAATGATCATTTCTAGCTATATAGTCTTCATCATCTACGAATTTCAAAACTTCACTTGCTATAGGTGGATTTGTAGTGAAAGGTGGTGTGTTGTCAAGATTCAAAATTGGATCACTATCCTTATGTTTTTTACTTTGGAGTACAATGGACAATTTTTTATTCGCTGGATCGGTAACATAAAAAATACTTTGTTTCGCCAACCTTTCTAGAATAACTAGCTCTATGAATATCAATTGAGGTAAATCTAAATTTATCTATTTGCACAATATTATTGTTCACCTACTGACATTTGAATAGAGGGACTCTCAACTTGGTGTAGTTGATCTCTAATATGTCTTCAATAACTCCATAATAGGCCATGGATGCCAATAAGGGGTTTTTATCTTTTGAATTAGAAAAGTGCATTGATTCGGCTACCACCGTCACCCTACTATTTTGCATAGTACTTCTATCATCTTGACCTTTTGTGTAGAAAGAATACACGTTTATATCATATGCGCACCATGTGACGACTTCAAAAGAAGGACCCCAAGCTAACCATTTGATTGTCTGATACACACTAGTCTCATGCAAAACCTTTTCCTTGAACCACTCTATGAATGTCTTGTTTTGCTCACTAGCTATATGCCTGTCATTTTTCCTTTGATATATCTGCTTTAAACTCTTTTTGTGTCGGTCAAAGTACGGTTGAACTTCTTCCATATTAGTTAAGATATACAAGTGTGCTTGAAATACCTCTTCACGACGCATACTCTTCACTCTGAACCCTCTCGTTCCCTAACTTCTACCCTTTTTCATTACGAGACTGAGTCTTGGACGTTGACATATATTCTTTGCAAAAGTCCATAGCCTCTTCAACCACATATCGCTCAACGATTGAGGCTCCAGGTCGATAAGGATTTTTAGAATACCCTTTTAAGATCTTCATGTATTGTTCAAAAGGGTACATCCACCTTAGATAGACTAGGCCACATAGTCTTATCTCCCTTAACAAATGAACCATCAAATGCACCATTATATCAAAAAAAAAAAGTAGGAGCAAAATGTATCTCTAGTTGGGATAGAATGACATAACGACCCTCCTTTTCCAATTCGTCCAACTTTTCAATCTCAACAACTTTGCTACAAATAGCATTAAAAAATAGACACAACCTTGTTATCGTGCTTCGCACATCGTCTTTCATAATGCCTCTAATAGCTACTAGTAATAGGTGTTGCATCAGTACGTGGCAATCATGGGACTTCATTCCTACTAACTTCAAATCTTCCATCAAGACAAGCCTTCTCACATTAGATGAATACCTTTGTGGCACCTTAATGCCATGCAAACACCCACACAAACTTTTTTTGCTTAGCTTTTGACTATGTATGCGTTGTGGCTCTAGATACGCTCTCTTACTATCATCTCTTAGTTGTGGGTGTAGCCGTTCTCTTATTCCCATTTCAACTAAGTCTAATCTCACGGTAATTCCATCTTTAGTTTTCCTTGGTATGTGAAAAAGCATACCAAAAAGGCTATCACACACATTTTTCTCCACATGCATCACATCAATATTGCGTCTGACATCAAGACTGCGCCAATATGGAAGATCAAAGAAAATTGACCTTTTCTTCCATGTGTTCTTCTCACCCATGTAACACCCCAAATTCCATACTTCAAATTGTGTCGGTTGACACTTAGTTTTATAAAAAGAATCGACGGAGTTTGAGGAGCTACAGCTCATAGTAATGCGGAAACGGAGAGCATGCACTTACGTTTGGACAATGAGTAACTGATATAAAATGCCCAGACATATGCTAATGTCCCGACATAAGCTGATATATTAAAAATTTCCCGAAGGAATATTCATGTGATACATTAGTACAGAGCTTTGTATAATTACAAATCTTTATGGTAATTATACAATCTTCAACCAAGTTATAGCTAGACTTGGGGCAATGAACCTAACTCAGTTAATCAAACAATTTGGCCAGGTAGGTGTCTATTGTGGAAGTCTCACCGAGTTCACGGCGACTTATTGACTGATCCACATAGACTAGCCTTGCCTTCGGCACCAAACTGTTTGAGGTCACCTTATCAGATTCGTGCCAGAATGAATGCTCTGATGACGCTCTTCCGACATTTGCTTTGTCCGGTGCCTCTTCCTGGCTCCATCCATCAGTGCTCCTTTTCGGCTCTGTCCATCGGTGCCTTCTCACGACTTCATCTACCGGTGCCATCTCTGATTCAGGTTCCTTCCCTGACTTTTAGTCAAAGCTGAGGTCCAATACCCATCGGACCTCAGGTAACAGTTAACCTCATATGAAAAGTATAACAGTATATGGATGACAGATGTTCATTACATTACAGCAATACATAAGCACACATCAGATGAATGATTGGTCACAATAACAGTACATAGCACACAACACATGTAAAGTTATCTATGTTTGCACTAACCAGTACCACGACAGCTCCTCGTGTCCTCAGCGCTAGGAAAACTCAACGGCATTATCAAGACTATAACCCGTACAAAGTTGAATGTATAAATAGTGACCTAAGACAGAGTCTTAACCACAGTACATGATCCAAGACATAGTCTTGTCCATGACCCTATGAACCATACGACTACATACATGCATACAAGACACATCAGAGTTAAAGTTACTAGTACGCGAACGTACCTTTCACCGTGTAGTTACCAAAATGCTCAACTCTTTGATCCGACTCCGAACTTCCCGGATATCCTATACATTATCGTCGGATTATTATATGATATTTGATAAATATCATATTGCTTAGAATAATATCCTAAAGGTTTAATTTACCTTTCTACCCTTGGTGGATTTGTTATTACCATTTTGCCATTACATTTTATTAAAAAACGAAATGCTGGATTTTCTGGGCAAATTTTGCAGCAACTTTGGAAAATCATAATTAACTCTAGAAAACTCAAAACGATGATCCGTAAAATTATATGGAATCCTTAGGAAGTATATTTTTGAGGAAAAATACTTTTTTTACCCAGAATTAGTGAATCATTTCCAGTTTTAGCGTTTTCAGCCTCTGCCCAGAAAAATTCCAGAAAACGTAGCCCCTTTTCAAGAATTTTTATCTCTTTGCAAAAAATTCAAAATGACACACTCTAGGTATATTTGGAAAGCTATAGGTGTCTACTTTAACCATGAAAAATTTCAGAATTTTATAACTTCATCTTCTACATAAAATTATGGCCTTTTTGCTGCTGATTCCTAATCGAAATGTTTTTCTAGAATTTCGCTACTTTTGATCTTCAACTTCCAAGAATTTTGCTCCATCAAAATTTCGAAATGAAGCCATAAAAACATGAAATCAAAACTATATTGGAAGATTCAAGATCAAAATATAATCTAACTATGAATTTAAAAACTAGAACTTCAAGAACTTACTTGCTTTTGCTTCAACTCCTTTAAGCTTTCCTCACTCCCTCTCTACTCTTTAGAAATCACCACTTGGGGTTGATTTGGTGTGAAGAATGAAGAAGCCTAAGATGCCTATTTATAGTGGAAATCCATGAACCTCATCCTTTGGATTTCTTTTCTCCATCAATGGTCCATGTTATTTGGTTTTCCTTGAAGACTTAATTTGTAGATCAAAGCTTCTCATTGGCTCATTATAATTACATAGGATTTAGAGCATTTTCCCTTGATTTTTCCCCTTCAATTCGTCTCCCCCTCTCTCTCTTATCTTCTTCAACTTCATTAATGATCCCATGTGCCTATTAACCCATGTGTGTGTTTATTATATTATAAACAATTCTCCTTCTTCTTCCTCAAGCCACAAACCCGTCCCCTCACTTCTCTTTCTTCCATTTTGCATTTAATAAGATTCCACAATCTTATCTTCTTCCATATTGCAATTAATTATCCCATGTGCTCTTAATTATAATATCTTGATTTATTAAATACTCTTTTATCCTCTCATCTTGATCCCTCACCATTGGATCAATGTGTGTTTGTTCAAAATTAATCCTCACCATTTATCCATGGCTTAATTCTCCCATTGGTCCAATCAATTAACTAGGGATTTAGATCATTTCTTTGATTTCTTATTGGCCAATTCAATTACACAAGGATTAAGGTTAATTATAGGTTTAATTAGAACCATTGGATTCAATTGTGTTTGTTTAAATCCAATCTTCACTCTTAATTGAATTTGCTATTAGTTAATTGATTTATTAACTAATCATAAAAATTAGTGCTTAATTAGGCAAGTATTATTTCATCATCATTGGCTTAATTATTTTCAAGTACAATTAGCCCTCATTTGATAATCCTAATTTGCCTTTAATTATCTTGAAGCATTTTGCAACTAATCTCAATTAGTGCAAGCTAAAATGTTTATTTATTTTTGCTAATTTCCTTTAATTAATTAAATTATTTTCATAATATTTTCTTGCTCATTTGATCATATAAGAACTATGGTTTAATATGATATTTATATCATATTTTATTATCTCTATAGGTAATTTTAAAATTGACCTTTTGTTTAATTAATTCCACGAAAAAATTGCCCAAAATTATAATTAACAATTTACAAAATTTTGAGACACATATTCACCTTTATTTAATATGTATTATTTATCAAAATATAATATTTATGATAAATAGGAATTTTGGGGTATTATAACCCGCAGTCATCTGATTCATACAGAATAATGTGACATTGATTTTTTCAACCTGACTATAAACCTCATCTCCAGTTAATGGCTCTGGAACCGTTCCATGCTGCGACAAACCGTTAAAACTCACTTTTAGCCTACGGTACGAGTGTAACCGAGGAAAAAATTGCATATGACCAAGGTTGACCATTTTTCTTCTGTGCTTAGGTTGATGGAAGTGTGTGCCTACTTCATGTATTGGACATGCTTTATGCCTTTTCACACTATACCCTGACAAGTTTCCGTATGCAAGAAAGTCATTTATCGTTGTGAAAATCATTGCACGTAGCTTAAATGACTCCTTCTTATATGCATCAAAGATATCTGCGCCATCCTCCCACAACCTCTTTAAATCCTCCACCAAAGGTGCCAAGTAGACATCAATATCGTTCCCTGACTGTTTTGGTCCCGATATAATCCACTACAAAAAAGTCATTTTTTGCGACGGAAAAAAATCCGTCGCAAAAAATGCATTTTTCGTCACAAAAATGGTTTGCAACGGAATTTGTCCGTCGCAAAAAATGTCATCGCAAATTTCTGAAATTTGCAACGGAAATCGAATTCCGTCGCAAAATTTGAAAATTTGCGACGAAATTCGGAAAATGATTTCCATCCCAAATTTTGAAATTTTACGATGGAATTCAATTTCCGTTGCAAATTTCAGAAATTTGGAATTTGCGACGGAAATCATTTTCTGTCGCAAATTTCAAAAATTTGCATTCCTCGCAAAATTCATTTTGTGAAAAAAAATTAAAAAATTACGAAATAAAAAAGAATTGTATATCATGAAAATATATAGTAGCAATCATAAGAGTATACAGAGAGAAAACTTAAATATTTAAAAAATAAGTAAACTGAGAATAATAAGAAGAGAATACATTTAAGAAGCTAATCCTAACAACATAAACAAAATATTCTGGATAATAGGCCTTTTAAAACTACTTTTAATATAAATTTCAAATGAAAAATCGGTGCATCAGAAGAAGCTAAAATACTGATATTAATGCTTGTTTGTGCATCGCAGCAACTTCACAGAATCTATTATTCAAGGTATCTGAAACCATACCAAACAGAAGAACAAGCCACATATTCGATGGTCCCAAAACAAAGCACATACAACACTGATTTTCAGCTTTAATCTTCCACTATATAATAATTTCTCTCATATTCAGCACTTTTCCAACTAAACCAGAATTTAATCTTTCAACTTCCCAATTCCCAAACAGCCAAATACAGAAATTAGAGATGGGAAGGTAATAAAGAAACTTACCTAAACCCAAATCCAAGCTTGCACATCCAAATCGGTGCATCCTTCAGGCTCTTCTTCTTCCTCCAACACACACCCTCACTCTCCGTCTCTTTTCCGTGTGCGTTGGCTAAATGGAGATGAGAAATGAATGAGAATCGGGCATAAAGGAGGGTATTATGTGTTTGCACTTTGCCTTTTTGCAACGGAAAACGTATTTCGTCGCAAAATCACTTATTTTTGCAAAAGGACGAAAAGTTGATGCCTTTTTGCGACGGAATAGTCTTCCGTCGCAAAAAGGTGTCAGTTTTGACGCCTTTTTGCGACGGAAAAATTATTCCGTCACAAAATTTGCGATGGAATAATTTTTCCTTCGCAAATTGGCAGGCTTTTTCCCGCCAGAAAAGCAGATTTTTTTTTTGGAGTTTTGCAACGGATTGTTTTTCCGTCACAAATTGCGACGAATTTTAAATTTCGTCGCAAAACTATGCCACCAAAAAATAAATTCCGTCGCAAATTGAGACGGATTTCAATTCCGTCACAAATTCCGTTGCAATTTGTGACGGATTTTTTTCCGTCACAAATTCCGTCGTTATTTTGGCATTTTCTAGTAGTGATCATAGAAAGCATCATATTTTAAGCGGGAGGAGCAGGTGCAGGGAGCAGAGGAGGAGCCTGAATCCAACAGAAGGGTCGGGGTAAGGAAGTTGAGGGGCGACACGGCCGCTCCTCGCAGTCTGCTTGAGTCATGGCATGGCGGAGCAAGGAGACCTAGGACATGCAATGGGAATAAGGGACAATGGAGTGGAAGGAGGGATGGTGGTGGGAAGGGCACGGGTAGCGAAGGGGTTGAGTGATGGCGGTAGTCATTATGGATGTAGAAAATGTAGTGCAGGTACTGGTGAAATATGAAGAGGCGTGGAGAGAGGAAAGAAAAAGGGAGGGGTGGAAAGGCGCATGCATTAATAATTGGAAAGGTGGAAGTTATGTCATCAAGTTTGGTACATACCACGATTATTCTAAATATAACAATCATTTATACTAGTCATTGCAAAAACAAACAAAAAAATGTGAAATTTTTCACTACTGTTTTAATAAAAACAGTCGTTGTAGGATTAAGTTAACACGGCTTATGTCTGTAAACAATCGTTTATATGTTCTTTTAAGGACTGGATTTTTATACCAGTCGTCTAATTTTGAGACAATTTTAAAAATGTCACCGCCACTTGTTTAACGTCTGTTATCGAAAAAACGGAACTTAATATAGGGTCGTTAAATCTTCTTTTTTGTAGTGTGGGTATCTATTATAGAATGTTAGGTACAGGCTATAGGTTAGGGTAATATTTCTATTAAAATGGCTTAAACTATTTGATAAAACTCCCATTTTATTTTATATAACTCCAACTTTCTTGAATATATGGTTCCCATGTTAATGTGAGTGCCCCTATAACTTCTTTAGGACTTTCCTCAAAGTCTAGAGGAGCAATTGATGTCTTCAGTAGGGGTAAATTAAACACTTTGGTTATCTTCCTTAATTTTCCTATTTCCTCTCCTCCTTGATTATTATTGAAGGAATATCAGTAGGGGTAAAATAGAAAAGGGTTAAGGTGCAGATTGGCCAACGAAATTTTACGCTAAGACCACCCGGCACAAAAATGTTTTAAAGGTATCTTAAGTATCAATCAACAATAAAAAAAATGGACAGAAATACCCATGAACAATTAAAATGTGCAGATATCACAATCCTGTTAAAATCAGGTAACAGTTGTTTGGTGAGAGTCCTTGTTTTGTAAATTGATTCTTCTTCGTCCTCATCGAAGTCGTCTGTGGCTAGCATCCGTTAGCACAAAAGTTTGAATCATTTTGGCCATTTTTGTCGGCGTATACCAGTGGCAGCAATGTCGGTGGGAAGTCATGAGGCCGGAACACAGATTCACCATTGAATTCTTCGCCGTTTCTAAGCTTCGCCGTCATCGTGGCTAAAATGGTTATGTCAATTCTTCGATATTCCTAATAGTATATGGTGAAGAATTGGCGTGTTCTTCGCTCATACTATAACTCTGGCACTGAGGCCTTCCGCTTCTTCAATTGGGCTCGATCCTACAATCCTTCTTACCAACCCACGTTGTTGGAATTCAAAGAGATGGTGAAGATCCTTGCTTGCGCCAAGAAATACAAGACCATGTGGAAAATCGTTGAACAGATGAAAACCCAAAACTTGAGTTTGTCTTCTGAGACTGTTTCCTTCGTTATTGAAGAGTATGGAAAGCACAGACTCGCTGACGAAGCTGTTGAGATCTTCAACAGGTCTAAAAAATTCAATTTCCCACAAAATGTGCAAGTACATTATTCTCTGCTTTTTGCATTCTGCGAGGTGAAAATGTTTCATAGGGCTTATGCATTGATACGTTGAATGATAAGGAGAGGGGTGAATCCTGATAAGAGAACTTATGTTGTTCTAGTGAATGTTTTGGTGCTCATCTGGGAAAATGAGAGGCTCAGGAGTTTCTGGAGGAAATGAGCAAGAAGGGGTTTAATCCATACGATATCAGTAGCGTGCGTTGGAGGAGAGATAAATGGTGGTTAGTTTGAAGTTAATGGGATTGTGATATTTGCCCATTTTAATTGTTCATTGGTATTCTTATCCATTTTTAATTGTTGATTGATACTTAAGATACCTTCAAAACATTTTTATGTCGGGTGCTCTTGCATAAAACATCGTTGGCTAATTTGCACCTTAACCCAATAGAAAAAGATTAACAAATATAAAAAACATGTCTTATATTTAGGACAAAGATCAACTCCCTAAATGTATCTTAAATAAAGATCGGAGGGAGTACATATATTATAGCATTGAAGTGAGATTAGGAAGCATGCCACTAGAATAATGCGCCAAGTGCAAGATATATAATATATTATCATCACATACATTTTTTGAATAAATACCTTTAAATATAAAAATTCTAAATCAGTGATTCCAATTTCACTAATTCTAAATCATTTTTTTTTTTATTTTTTTTTTGGAAAAGACGTCACTGTCCTTCACTTTTTTTAAAAAAAAAATGCCACCTCAACACCCATCACCGATGAGACTATGACCGACGCTAATGATCGGTCACTAGAGCTCTAGTGGCCTTGCTGCTACCAGCCACTGGAGCTTCGGCATTGGTGATCGATCACTAGAGCTTGCGGCGGCCTAATATATCTTTTTGGAATTTCTGAAAAGCTAGAGTGGTAAACAGAGTTCTTGTGTCTGAACATTTCCTAAAAGCTATACTTTAGTTTCACTATATATTTACTCTACTCTAATCTTGATATTGACTATGTTGGCTGGCTATCTACCGAGGAAGTTCTTAACGTATTTTTTGAATTTCCAAAATAAAAGTAGTTAATAGTGAAAGCATATAGTAGTAAATAGCAAAACAAAAGTGGTTATTGGAAATTACTTAGCAATGGGGACTTATTTACTATTCTAGTTTCACTAATAACTGCTCTAGCTTCACTATTAACTACTTTGTTTTCAAAAATTCAAAAAAAAAAAATATTAGGTCAGTGGAGTCACCATTGTTGGACCTTCGATGGCCAAACGCCAGTAAGGGCATCGGAGCTCTAGCGACCCAAAAGGAATTTTCAGTTTTTTTTTTCAAAAAAGAAAGTGTGGGCAATGATGTAATTTTCCAACATTTTAGAATTTCAAATCAGTTTATTGGAACTAATTTGAGAAATTGAAATTGAACACCCTCATTTGCCATTTTGCTATTTTCAAGGAATTTTTTTGGTATTTTTCCTGTTTTAACCATCTAACGCTTAGATCAACTAGCAAGTGTTATTTTAACTTAACAAAGAGTCTCGAGTTCAAGATTCGGAAACATGGCAGAGTTAGATGGGGGGACACCACCTTAAAAAATGGTCATGTCATGCTTCAAATTCAGATTAAAAAGTTTAAGCTTATGGAGTTCTCCATAGCAAGGCCTGGCATGAGATAACGGTTGAGATAAGTGATACTACCTCCGGTCTTAATTATAAGACATAGTTGACTTTGTTTTGAGAGATTAAGGAAACTAAATAAGTTACTTAATCATTTTATATGTTGTGTATCTTTAGATTATATATTAGTTTATTAGTCAAACTAATTACTTTGAAGAAAAAAATAAAAATACTTTAAAGTAATTTAATTAGCTTCCTTAATTTTGTAGGAATCTCACCAGAAGCGCGGAAGCGTATCGAACCGAGACGATGTAGAAAAAGATGAACCTTCATCGTTTTGATTACCTAGAAAGATGAGCGATCTAAAAGCCTCTTCCGAACGGTCAAGTCACGAACGGTCAAGTCCGCTCTATGATCGATCTTCCAGACTATCTCTCGAGGGGGATAGGATGGTTGTGTGGGCAACCGTTCGGATGATGAACGTAACGCACTGCAGGATTTATTTACGATGAGAGCCTCCTTGTGAATTAGGTTTCTCAATGGGTGAAAGTAGGTTTATATACTACTACACCAAGACCTAACCCTAAACCCTAAGGGCCATAGGGCTCTTGGGCTGTAGTCTCACTTAAGCCCAATTGGGTTTAAGTGACCAAAGAGCATATTTTCCAACAAATATCTCTAAAAAATTTAACTATATCTTATAACTAGGATCGGAGAGAGAAAGTATATAGACATGTATGGGGAATGGCCATGTATAGGGAAGGTACAAAGTTTGAAGTGACAGAACATTGGAAGTAGTAAAAAAGTGAAAATGATGACAAAGATTGAGTGAATCATAGGTAGGGTAAGGGGAATTGCTAGTGATTGTGGAAGGAAGCCTTATTGGTATTTGTCCTCGTGAAAACGACTATTCCTAACTTTGTCAGCCTTTTATTCTGTGAACACCAAGTTAAGTGGACGATCCCGCTCTTAAGTTTCAACACACCCATCATCATGATCATATTCCTACACACACACATATATATACGCTGTAAATTAAATATATAAATAATCTTGACGTAAATAAAAACAAACAAACAAAACATATAACATCATCATCATCATCATCAAGTAGCATATAACATACGTATCTGTGTGTATATATAGGAACAAGGACGAGGGCAACAGGGTAGCTGATAATAACAGGAAGAAAGGTTTAGAGAGAGAGAGAGAGAGAGAGAGAGAGATGGTGGATAGAGAGAAGCAAGAAGAAGTAGTGATAAGGGAATTCGAAGAAGAAAGAGATGTGAAAGTGGTGGGGAAGCTTGAGAGGAACTGTGAGATTGGGACTAAAGAGAGGGTCTCCATTTTTACCAACTTGCTCTCTAATCACCCTTTTTCTAGGATTTGCTTCTACCATCTTCGTCTCATCTTGGTACGTCTCTCTCTCTAGATCTCTCTCTGTTTTCCCTTGTACTTCACATGTATGTATCTTTATAAGAGACTGTTCATAATCTACTAATAAGCTTATACGTATATATGCTTCATTAATGAACGAGTGCAGGTAGCTGAGGTGGTAGAGAGTGGTGAAATTGTGGGAGTGGTTCGAGGATGCATTAAGACAATAGGGTCTCATTCAGGATCACTCTTCAAGATAGGATGTTTACTTGGCCTTCGGGTCTCTCCTACTTTTCGGTATATATATTCTGCACTCATTTACGACCTTTGTTCATATATCTAGACACTTACAAACCCACATTTAATTTCGTTTTTTATGAAACTGAAGTTAATTGAATGGTTTGATGATATTTATGTTCTTTTTTACTTGTTATATATGAACTAAGTTTACTTAATTCGATTTTTTTTAAGACTTTTAAGACTTAAGTATGTCTAAGCCATACATGCTCTTTTATCATCTGGATCAGTAACTGATGATGAATCTGGTTTTCTGTGAAGAAGAAAAGGGGTAGGACAAAAACTAGTGAACTCAGTTGAAGAATGGATGCTAAGAAATGGAGCAGAGTACTCATTCGTAGCCACAGAGAAGAACAACACTGCCTCCGCTAACCTCTTCTCCCTCAAATGCCACTACCTCTACCTCACTTCTCTCCACATTTTCGTCCACCCCACCACTTCCCCTCATAACCAAATCTCCACCGACACCAGCAGCCGGCAAGTCAAAGTACAAAAACTCAACATAGGCCAAGCCATCTCCTTGTACACCAGAACCCTAAAACACAAAGACCTATACCTCACAGATATGGACCTTATCTTGAAGGAGAAACTCAGCCTAGGAACTTGGGTAACTTACTACAAAGAAGATGGTAATTGGGAAGTTGAAAATGAAACAAGTAATGTTCCAAACTCTTGGATTGTGTTTAGCGTTTGGAACACTTGTGAAGCCTATAAGCTTCAGGTTAGGTCAAAGTATAAGCCATTTAGGGTTTTAATTAACACGACTCTGAACCATGCAAGAGAGAAGATGAACGTGTTTCCTTGTCTTAGAAGTGTTAGCGACTCGCTGTCGTCGCCGTCATCGAGGAGGCCGTTCGGGTTTCTCTTCATCTATGGACTGCATGGGGAAGGAGACAACCTCGGAGAGCTCATGGAATGTGCGTGGAGGTTCACGTCGAGGTTGGGAGAGAGCATGAAGGATTACTGTAAAGTTGTTATAACTGAGTTAGGGTTTGGTGATCCTCTTGCCAAGCTTGTGCCTCAGACACCTTCCATGTCTTGTATTGATGATCTGTGGTATATTAAGAGTCTTTCTAGTGCAGGACAGAGTGATGAGAACGAGGAGGACGATAAAGTGTTGTTGAATGGACAAGTTAGGAATGTGTTTGTTGATCCTAGGGATTTTTAATTAGGCATATTATTCAGCTACTTCTACTACTATGCTATTGACCAAAATGGTGTCTAATTAATAAGTTCATAATAATTTGGATCTTATATATATATATGTATGTCTCTATGAAGTCATGTCTATGCTAATTCAACCAAACGTATGTACAATTCTAGTTATTACTTCCTCCAGTCCTAATTATAAGAGCTAGTTGACTTTTTTGGAGAAATTAAAGAAGCTAATTAAATTAGCGTAGAGTATTTTAATTTTTTCTTCAAACTAAATAATTTGACCAATAAACTAATATATAATCTAAGAAAATATAATATATGAAATGATTAAGTAACTTATTTAGCTTCCTTAATCTCTCTAAAAAAAGTCAACTAGCTCTTATAATTAGGACCGGAGGTAGTATTAGCAATGATTTGGCTCATGCAATTTTCATAGGTTGACAAAAATGCAATTATATAAAGGCTTCATCACTTCATATCAATTCTAGTTTATATATAAAATATTATCCATAATCATATTACATGCGTATATATTCAGACAGTTCTATTTGAAAGCATGAAACAAGCTAAGCTTTCCCACGCAAACACACGCTAATCATCAATCAACGTGTTCATTATATATATGTAATAAATAAATACTCCGTCCGGTCATAATTATAAGACTTAGTTAACTTTTTTAAGAAATTAAGAAAACTAATTAAATTATTTTAGAATATTTTTATTTTTTTCTTTAAACTAAATAGTTTGACTAATAAATTAATATATAATCTAAGGATACACAGTATATGAAATAATTAAGTAACTTATTTAGCTTCCTTAATCTCTCTAAAAAAAAGTCAACTGGGTTATAATAAGATAGTTGTGTATGAATAATGCCATTTGTTCATCATACACTATAAAATAAACCTGTCCGGTATTTATTAAATTTAATAATTAGTATATTTGTAAAAATAAATTTGTCATTAATTTTCTCAGCTTTTATTAGAAAGGTATGCACTAACTTATTGAGATTACAATCACAGATAGGGGAGCTTTTATGCTACCAAGACCGTCGGTATAGTTTCAAACATTTTGATGGTTCTACTTTCATTAATTTGTTTTGGTTTGGAAATCAATAGTTAAATGAATGATAGAGAAATTGCTTATTTTAGAATGAGAGATAACACAAGTAACAATCGATAATTGAAGTGGTAAATAGGAGAGAAATACATATTCAAGTCTTGAAAAGTTTACTTGGTAGTTAAAGTGGTAAGTGGTCTCACTTCTATAAGGAGAGAAATACATTCAAGTCTTGAAAAGTTTACTTGGTAGTTAAAGTGGTAAGTGGTCTCACTTTTATAAAGAGAGAAATACAAGTTCACATCTTAAAAAGCTCATTTATTAGGAGAAACGAAAACTTTACCTTCAATAATATAAAAAAATTGAGAAGAGAGATAACTCTGGCATAAAAAAGAATAATTAATAATATCTGTAAACTGAAGGTCTGTAGTCCGATCCTGCATGGGGGCATTTATTTCTTCGTTTTTCTTCTTTCACACTCTCGGCCTCCACCCCAGGCCCCACCAGATACGTGCCTTTCTTGTCCGCTTCATACGTATCTTTGGACTTTTGTCCAAGGGAAAAAAAAGGCTATTCAAGATATTGCATTATCATGAACTACTCAATTGACCATTTTCAATGCTCCCACCACAAGGCAACGCTTCAATACCTCAACTTTATCAATCAGATCTCTTACACCTGTATATTTTGAAAAATCATGCAAAAGAGCATGCCTAAATCAAACCCACACTACATCACATCCTTTTTAAAAATTATTTTCTCTCTTCTCCGTTGGCATACTCACCCACCAAAGTCAGGTGCGCGACCCGGGTCGGATTCGGATTAGTCAGGATGAAGCTCTGAATACCGGATGGGCAACCAAAAAAAATATAAATAAAGAAGGTAACAGAATTTGTATCACCAATCTAATATCTGTTCATATTGCTAACAGTCGAATGTGCGCCTTTAGCAACAAGAAATAGGCACAACAATCCAAGTACTTCGATCGATTCAATAGACCCAAAACCGGTGCGGCTCACCAAACTCCAATCTGCAGGAAGTACTGGGCACGTCTTTCATGACGACTTCCCTAGAAGGCAAAAAAGAATAACGAAGCATAAAGAAATAAAAGCATTTCAGCCAAAAAAAAAAAACAATGACTGCCCTTTAGAAATGGGCATGATTATATCAAGAATGTCAGATTTATTTACAATCCTCGCAATACAGAGCTTTCAACAAATTTACCCTGATATCAAGGCCGTGAAAACTTTCTTCCTTGCTTGCCAAAGTGTGGTAAAAATGTCATCTCATTTATAACCTCTTTGTCAAGAAAACAAAACTTGGAACAAAAATGGTGGACTACCTCATCATATTTTGTCTACCAATTTGTAAAAAATTTAAGGACAAATGAGCCCTCAACCTGCTTGCAGGAATCTAATTACCACGCCAGCGCCGCTTCCGAAGTGGCCTACTTTGCTGTGTTTCATCTGTACCAACTATCAAGCTATCATCATCAGGCTTCAAACTCTTCTCTTCCTCTTTTTTCAATGAAATAGGCTCCTTAAAGCGCTCTCTACGTTTCTCCATCTTAGCTAATGTCTCGAGAATCCTTTGGTTATCATAACCACCTATATTGCTGTCCCAGTCAGAATTATTTTCTTTGTGAAGTATCCTCTTCTTCTTGCCGCCAGTCAGTGCTTCACCCTCAGAAATATCCCTTCCGTGCATAGAACCCACCATGCATGGCTCTTCTGTCACTAACAGACCTTCCTCAACTTCCAAACCTATATGCTCCTTATCTGTAATGTTATGAAGCCTTTTCCTGCCATTATGGAAACTCTCAAATTTTGCAGCTTTCTCATTATGGGATTTATGTAAACCCATAGAAGTTCTCTGCTTCTTGGCAATGCCTTGATCCAAGTTTTCAATCCTGCCACTGCACATCAAACTTCTAGTTCTGGAACTTCTTCCATGAAACTGCAGAATCGGCCATGAGCACACCACAAATTTATAACTTTTTATACTTGGGATATCAAACAAACACAAGAATAATTTCAACATATCTAACAAATTAAGGCCACTGATGTTGTACACATGCATTATATAATGCATAACAAGCGAAACAACAGCTAGAATGTATGATGGATGTAATTTACAAAGCTGGATTCTAAAGAGTAAACATAAAAACTCAAAATAATGCCCATAAGAAGAAGCTACTCATTAAAGTAATAGCATGGGTAGATGAGAACTTCAGAAACTATGCTGAAACCACACTAAAATTGAAAGATTTGCCACACTGTCCACTCTACATGTGTAAGATCAATATAAAACAAGACATAATAACCATAAAACTATCTCTCTGCACATTCCTGCTCTCTCTCTTTCTCTTTTCTGGCAAATATTGCTTAGTACAGGATTCATCTTTATTTCCTAGGACTTCTTTTCTTACTTGGTTGGATGGGGAAGCTCACGCTAACTAAATTGAAAAATCTGATGTAACAATTATAGATAAATTAGAATTAGAAAATAAATGAAATGTGAGAACATATATAATGTCCTTGAACATACAAATAATACTGTACGCATTTATCAAATGCTCAATAATAATTTCAAGACACAAGAATGGTGCGAGCCCTGATCATGTATGCTAGTTTTCTGTCTTAATGACAATAAACTAAATCATCAAAATCATTAACACAGCATGCCACATGCTCGGAACAGCAGACAATTATTCTTGGTAGCCTGATTCAAGGGGTCAATGAAGTACTAGCAAGAAAAAAGGGTCAATAGACTGAGTAGGAAAAGGAGAGAGAGGCTCACAAACATGAATAACTTAATCTTTGACCAAAAAAGAAAAATCTTTTCAGATTCAAGTGCAAAAGAGCCCAGCTAATTGAAGCTGCCTGAAGGCAAGTACTATAATTTAAATCCAGAAAAGCTAAAATGCTGCTTCATGAAAGTAATGATAAAGTACTAAACAATATGAGGAACAGGGAAACATGTGTGACTAAACAGAAGCACCTCCCAGTCATTCTATCATGGAAAGCAAGTCAGACTGTCAGAGACTAATGTCTTAATGACTACAAAAAACTTCATGTTTTCTTTGCACGCTTGACCAAAGGTTCTCTCTAACTTACCCTGATAGTAATAATGAAATTCAAGCACATTACTATAATTGTACAAGAGCAGAAGCCAACATATATGATAGTGGAGAAGAAAACTGTACAACACAGCATATAATTGAGAGAATGAGGATGGTTGTACAGTGTATTGAGATAAAGTTAACAAAAAGAATTAAATTAAATAACCCAACAGATGTAGAGTAGCTCATATGTACATGTATACCAGTACAGGATCTTAACCAAAGGTTCCCCAAGGTTACCTTTCCATCCCCTTTAACAAAGTCAATTGAATTCCAGCACTTTGCTTGCCCTTGCTTATCTCTACAGGTAATCTTATAGCGTCTTTTCATAAAATTGCCACTACCTCTCCTTGGCATGTGTACATAATCATGCTGCGATTGGATATCATCAATTTCCATCTCATGATGCAGAGATTCATATCTTGCCCGAGTCCCTTTATGCCAAGATGTTTCCTCATAGAATAATGTTTCCTCATCAGCATGAAATGTATCATGATGCCTAAAAATAACATCATCCCCAATCCAATCCAGGACTTCAGATGGGGAACTGTATCTTCTACTCCCCAAGTCACACTCCCTTTCAGGATCAAATATAAAATCTTCATCTTTTGAAGCATCAATATTATTCCAGTACCAATCACTGTCTCTGCCATCTCTAGTGCGTTTATGTCTCCCACGACCTCTAAGATATTCACTTACTCCTGTATCATAGACATAGTTTTTCTGCGAATCTGGATAAAATTGTCTACAATAGGGCAAACTTGAAGTCTGATGACAAGTGTATTCCTGGCCATCATCCTCAATTCTCCCAGACCATAAGCTGTTTAATTCTAATGAAGGCTTGACATGATGTCTTGCCCTTCTGACAGGTCTTTTTGGTTCTAGAAACTGATGTTCATATTTACTATCAAATGATTCCACTTCTCTCTCAATAGAAGTGCTATGGCTTTTGTCTATGAAGTCAAGTCCGCACTCATTAAACCAATTGTCTTTATCACTGTTTCTGTCCCTCAAATAGGGCCTCTCATGCTTTCTTCTCCTCTGAATATCTCTCTCCTTGGCAGGAAAAGAGAGATGTTTTGACATAAATTTCCTGGACTCCCTATAGGACAGAGGACTCAATTTATCAGCAGAGTATCCTCCATCAGCATGATACCGATCTTGTTCACTGTCATCTTTCTTCACAGTTCTATGTTCAAATACATAATCCTTCTCATCCCAGTCCCTTCTGAGATCTCGGTTTGTATGCTCTCTGAAGCTGTCATCATCTTCCCCATACCAGTATCTGGTGTGAACCATATCATCAACTACTTTTTCATCATCATAATGGTAGGATTGTTCTGTTTCCTCATAACATGAAACATCTCCTCTCTTATGATCACCATAATCTTGCAGTTCTACATTCTTCCTTCCATAAAATTCATGATCAAGGAGAGAAAGCTCCCTAAAATCAGACATGGGCTTGGAGAGGACGTCATATTTCTTACCAAATTTATGCAGTTTAGAACCAGGGTTATGACTATGGCTTAGAGGCCTCCATTCTCGTTGAATTGGACCCCTTCTTCTTGAATAATAATCCATGTTTTCTTGTTTTCTGTTGAAACTTCTGTTCATTGGGATCTTACGATCAGATGGTGCAGACTCTTTCAAGTCTGTAGTAGGTTTTTCCAATTGCCTTCTTTGGCTGTGCCTTATCTCATTGTCAGCATGTACACTGTTTTCAGATTCACTGTCAGAATAGGAAGTCAAGCTAAGGTCCTGGTCACCAAATGATAATTGTGATTCAATCGAGCATTGATCAGTGGTGCAAGTGCCTAAGTCAATTATTTCCTCTGCTTTTAACTCATCTTCTGATGCTCCTGCAGTATCTTCTGAACGTTTCTTCATCTGATCCTGATGTTCATTTTTATCAACACCAGCAACTGGATCTTTTCTGTAAAATTCAGGGTCCTATTAGCAAAATTATTTAACAAATGCTTAGCTCCAAAAGAGAACATTTGATTGAGAATTTAAATAACAAACTCATGTCCAATAAAGGACAAAAGCTAAAATTGCATACAACCAAAGATCAGTTAGTGAATAAGAAATGCCAACAACTATTCAGAAGAAAAGATTATCTACATAATGTGAATCACCTACTAGTTTAAGATGAAAATTAATGCAAGAATGTGTTATCATTTCGTATTATTCCTTTCACTTATGTGGGAACAATCTTAGAGAGTAACAGAAAAACTTGAGGAGCTCTGGAAACATTTCAAGTCAGTGCTGGGAAAACTTATCTGATCTATACTAGAATCATGACATAAATACGGAATTTTGTTTAGAGAACATTTTTCACTTTTCTATTGGAATACTCACAGGTGACCTGCCATCTATATTATACATGTCAGCTTAGTGGCGAGGCTGTATGTTTGCAACTGAAAGGATCTTGGTTGAACCATGCAGGGCACTCCTTCACAATATTTGTTGATGATTACATGGGGACTTTAAATGTAGCCACATAACCCATCAACAAAACCAGTGAACTCAGCCAGTTCAATGGTTTATTAGAAAAATAGCCAGTCCTGTATAGTTTTCAAAACTATGTTCCATAGATGCTAATTTTCAAAGAGCATAAGCTAAAAACAAGAAAAGAAAGGAAGGGAAAAAGATGAGGTTTTCTATGTTTTATAACCCACAAACCCTTTCATAATTATAGCCTTATATTTTCAAACTCTTCTTCAAGAGATGCAGCCTGATTCTCAAATTTCACATTTTTAACTGCACTTTGAACATTGAAAATGCATAGGGGAAATTGCATATATTAAATAAAAAGGAATCACTAGAATTCAGTATCTGACAAACTGCAGCAGACCTTTCCTCAGTGGAAGAGTCCTCTGAATTTTTAGCATCTTCCAATAGCTCATTGTCATGTTCACGAACAGAACTGGGAATATTTATGTTATTGCCGGCACAGAATTCCCCCTCTTCAGATAACCCCCGCACATTGCTATTGCCAGGACCACAATAACCATCAGAAGATTCAAGCACCTTGATCTGCTCAAAACCCACCCAAGTTAATCCAAAGATAAATGGCAGCTAAAACATGAGAATTTTGGGAAAGTTAAGGGTAAACACCTGTATCACCACATCAGAATCCCTAAAGCGTGGACGCCTAATATCAATGGATGGTTGGCGCTCAAACATGCTCTCCTCAACCTGAATTGCTCTACCTTTTGGCTGAATTATCAAAAGTCAGTCAGTAAAAGAGCCCAAACATGTATTTGAATGCAACAATTGAGAAGATAGCTTAAATCAATGTATAGAACATCAAAGTTGGATGTAATTAGTAACTGATATCATCATACCAGTTCACATCCTTTTGAAGGAGAAAGTGAGCTCCCTGACACAGCTTGTTCAGTTTGCTCTCTCATGGCATCCTGAAATAGTTTGCCAGGCAAAAACAGGTCAAGTGAACTTTAGCACAATAACAAAACCTGTAAATCTATTAACCATTTTTCTGCACGAATCATCACACACCAGATTAATTTTGGAAGACTCGTTAACAGCACTACCAGTTTGCATGGATGTTTCCCAAAGTTGCTCCTGCATACGATTTAAGTGAATGATTCTTTTATATAAGCTTTGCAAGAACCTTCAGATGAAACAAAATGACAATATTTTATCCATGAAAGCATTAAACTTTGATAAATGAGGGTAGCAGACACTCCACTCTGCTAAAAGGGACATGCATCAAATTATTGTTAAAATTTCATATTCTTCAAACCCAATTTACTCACCAGTGATGCACAGTAGTGCTTCCAAGTGTTCTCATCAAAACCAAAATTGAAATAATCTGTTATGTCAACTCCAGGGGTCCTCCATGGCTTCTCCTCTAATGTATCAATGTTTACATCAAATATACCCCTGTTATGGGGAAAAAAGGATGGAGGAAGTTAAGATATTTGAGTGCCAAATAGAACAAGGCATAAATTTTTTTAGGCTAAAGTATACTTTTAGTCCTTTAAGTTTACATGAGGTATACTTTTGGTCCCTTAACTTTATAAAGTAAACTTTTAGTCCTATAATTCTAACATCCCTTAACTTTATAAAGTAAACTTTTAGTCCTATAATTCTAACACCGTTAATTTTGCTAACGGAAAACTCAAACTCAAGTGATAATAATGTAATTTAAAATGATTATTGTGTGATTAAATACTATTAAACTTAAATTAAAAATATGGTAAATTGAAAAATATATAAAATTTACGTAATTAAATGCTATTAATCATCACTTGAGTTCGCCACGTCAGCGTTTTCCGTTAGCAATATTAACGGTGTTAGAATTTTGGGACCAAAAGTATACTTTATAAAGTTAAGGGACCAAAAGTATGTCTTGTGTAAAACTTAAAGGACTAAAAGTATACTTTAGCCATTTTTTTATTATTGTAAGACTTGGAATCATGTTTTATAACCATACTACATATAGTGTCAACATGTATATTACTAACCAGTGCCAAGGAAGATACAATCCGTATCCACATTGAACCATCATTGGATTTACCGCAGCACCTACGTGAGCAATGTGAAAGGGGCTTGGTACCCGTTTCTGGACAGATGAATTACCATTGCGCCCATCTTTAGTAAAGGGAGAAAGGTAGGAAACCATGCCCATAGACTTGTTGACTTTCGTATTGTTCACTAATGCTGAACCTCTCCTTACATACTACAGAAATGAATAGAAATAAGGCACAAAACTTGAACACCTAAAATATTAATCTCCTGTGTCAGTTGCAAAACTAAATGCCACCTGGACCAATATGATGGAAGATAGCAGGAATAATATAGTGTAGACCTTTAATTGTGAAAACAAAATAAGGTCAGTGGGAAAACATCGCACTCCACTTTGAATTAAGTCAGAGGCATACACCTCAAAAGTAGGCAGTTGCCTTTGTTATCAATACCATTCTGTGAAATTATGAGTTTTTCTATAATGGATTAAAAAACTGAATTTAGCTCTAATTAATTGAAGGGCTGATGTGAAGTGTGTCCATGGTTTAGTCAATACTTAGTCATCATAATCTTCTGACTTGCAACTTTTTCTAGTATCATGCTTGTTATCTAAATCAAATATAATAGACGCTTTTTACGGTGAAAAATTCTATACATAATTCTTGGAAGTTGGAACCCAACTTGTTTTACATTTAGTCCTAAGAAACAAACTAAATTACCTTTTATATATTTCATAAATACAAATAGTCCATAAACAGCCACTACCTTGTGGTGAAAAAACCGTGATTTGTATCCTCCTTTCAGCCCACTTCTATGATGGACTCCAAGTCCATTGGAAATCACCAGTTCCGCTCCATCCGCCCGTTGATCTCCGCATTTCCCATTCTTGCCCAAATTGCTCCCGTCAGTGAGGCCTGTAGCTTCATCACTGTCATCCTCATCATAACTAACCCCTCTCACGACTCCCTCATTCCTAACACTCCCCACCGGAAAAGACGGACAATCCTCATCATTCAACACTATATTCAAATCATCCTCACTATCACTTCCAATAAAATCATCATTCGCCCCCTTCTCATCATTGTACTCCGAAACCTCACCGCCAGAACGTGTCGATTCGCCACATTCAGCATCAACTTTCATTGCGTCGGATACAAAATCCTCCTTTGGCTTAGCATCTTGACTCTTCGTATCATCACTACCATCATCTTCTTCGGGTTCTATGTACAACTGAGCAAAATCGGGCACACCATTAGTAGCAGAAGTCCTGTGAACTTCAACATCAGCATAAAGTTCTCCAAAATCATCGTCAAAGTCTTCCATATCTATCTACAAAACTCAAAGACAAATGAAAGGTAATCGTGGGGGCTTGGAAATATTAGGATCTTCCATTTAATGATGATAAGGCTGAAGGGTTTACATCCCCTCCGGACTGAAGTAGTGAAGTATGCTCACTCGCACTAAATATCTTGGAACCCAAAACCCTGCGGGCCTTAAACCCTAGTTAATGCGATGACGAGGCAGAATTAAAATTGTCATTTTATAATCAGAGGCCGAAGACTTGTTTGGTATGAGGAAAATGGATGGAAAGAGAAATTTAAATGAGTTTTTTCTAGTTTGTGAACAAATTTTTGATGAGTTTCATTTAAAAAAACCGATAAACCGGTTTATAATATTTTAAAAAGGAAGACATGTAAGATAAATAAGTAATTAAAAAAAATTAACCCCACTTCTCCATTTTTTTTCAAAAACCAACTCATTAGAATTTTTTTTTTTTTTTCATTCTTGTTTGATTGTTCATGTTCAGATAGTTATACTATTTTAAATTCAAGTTCTAGTTTTTTAAAGTTAATTTTCTTATTGATTAGATGTTTTGATTTATAACATTTTATCTATCACTTCAGTTAGATTTTAGATTGTCTCCTTATTTTTTAATTTATAATGCAACAAAGTATTCAAATAAAAAATATACAGCAACGAAAAGCCTCATCTCACAAGATAAAACCGGCTAAATAGATTGCACGACGTTATTGTACTATATAAATCACCAAACCTTTAAATGTTTTGTTAATCAAATGTCTAGTTCAATTACTTCATTGAGCTTTCTCTTTAGTCTTCATCTACCCCTTTCAGATCTGATCAATGCCTCCAATAACATTCTTTGTACATGTCCAAACCACCACAATCAATTTTATACCATTTTATCATGTGAACCCCCTCTTCCTCTAATATACTCATTTCGAATCGTATCTTATGTCTTCTTATAAAACCACAAATCCATCTCAATAAATCAGAGTGCATCTAAAAATCTAATTACAATTCATTTGAATGTTAAATGCCAATTCATCTTCTATTGGCTATTGCTAATCCAGCCTGGGACCTTAAGTCAGAATCACTTGAATCCCCAAGAACATATGAACATTGGTAAGCTGGTTCAGAATAGGAATAGATTTAAGTCAGAGTATATACATGCATGCGCATGAAGATGAGAGAAAAACAGTTAAACGCATTCATAAAAACCTACACACAAAAGGCATCATCTTGAATCTTGATAGTAGATATTGCCCTGAATAATCCTGAGCGTGAGTCCCCTCTAACTCAAGGTTAGGAAAAAGGTCAAGGGGGAGGAACAAAGAAGCTGCTTTTCTGGTCAATGAAAGCTTCTAATAATATCACTTCATTCTTCAAAAATGACACTAATAGCTCCTAATCATTGTAATTATCTTCCTTTCTGCACAAAAATTTGCGAGAAAACTACACTGGAATCATCGATCTCATCAGCTGTTGTACTTGTACTCCCTTCTCCAAGGTCGGAAATAGCAATAGCATTATGAATAGCCAAAGAGTCACTTGCCTTCTTTTCTGCTGCGTGTTCTCCTCCACCTGAATTCTCCTGCAACTGAAGTGCAAACTCAAGGTTCCGCAACACATCACCCATTGAAGGCCTTTCAGGCCCATAGTCAGATATACACTTAAGGGCAGTGTCCAAAAATTTCTTCAAACACCCAGGGTTGATTTCACCTATAAGTTCTGGATCAACGATGCTCTCCAAATTCCCCTCCCTCTGACACAGCAAAGCCCAATCTGCTAGGCTTGCTTGTTCTTTAGGCAAGTTAGGATCTAGTGCAGGCCTTGCACAAATCACTTCAAAAAGAACCACCCCAAAAGAGTAGACATCAGATTTTTCTGTGAGTTGCTGCCTCCTGAAGTATTCAGGGTCTACATATCCAAAGCTACCTTTCACAATTGTGGTCACATGGGTTTGGTGCAGATCAAGACTTGTTTTGGACAGGCCAAAATCAGATACTTTTGCTACCCATTTATCGTCTAATAGTATATTTGTGGTTTTAACATCCCTGTGAATGGTGGGGAACTGAGCACCTGTGTGAAGGTAGTGAAGCCCTCTCGCAGCTCCAATGCAGATTTTGAGCCTCTGCTTCCATGGCAGAGCTGGCTTATTGCTTTTGTATAGGTGTTCTCTTAGAGTTCCATTGGCCATGTAATCAAAAACTATGATCATTTCACCATGTTCCTCACAAACCCCAATTAGAGGGACTAAATGTTTGTGCCTTAACTTTGAAAGCAATTCAACTTCAGTCTGAAACTCCAAAAATCCTTGCTCAGCAGTTGGGTTTGATCTCTTTATTGCTACATTGGTCCCTCCATCTAGGACACCTTTATAGACTTTCCCAAACCCACCAACACCAATAACCTGTGATTCGTTGAAGTTCTTGGTAGCATACCTGATCTCTTGTAATGAAAATTGTCTACATAACCCTAGTCTCCATGATGAAACAGTACTGCTACAACCAGAGAAAGTTGATTTGCTAGGTGTTCGCGAAATCCCATATACAGGCAACCAACTCCTTGCAACAGAATTGTTCTTGTAATCTTGTGATCTTTTCTTCCTATAGGCAACAAAGCATACAGCAACAGCAAAAGCAACCCCAACAGCTCCTCCAGCAACCCCTCCTATGATTGGAGCATGATTTATTTTTGAAGGGCTATATTTCTTTCTAGCTTCATCTTTAAGAAGCATGTCTGATGGTGTAGGATTACGCCCAGCTAAATTTTTATCATCAGAACTAACCTTAAAAATCTCCAATCCATTAAGAATAGCATCGTAGTATTCTGGTTTCTCTGAAAGAGAAGGGTGTAAAGTGACCCATATTTTTTCATCACCAGGTCCATCAGTGACACGAACTGCATAGTCTTTGTAGGTGGGAACCCCTTTGGAACCTGTCCACGCTAAAACATCAGCATTTTCTTGTGCTGTTTGATTATTAACATAAATATCAAACACCCTTTGGTTTATCTTGTCCAACTCCAACTCACAGAAATGAAGCCTCACAACATAGGTAAAGTTTGGATCAACCAGAAATTCCCAAGTGAGATTGTGGTTCTGGTTGGCACTAGCATTTGGATCCAAGCTTCTTGCAAACCTATAAACATCTAAAGGGGCAATGGAGTGAGGCATATCAGAAGGGTATTGAATCGTCACATTCTCATCAGCCCCATAAGCGACCTCACTTCTTACTCCAAGCAAATATGGGGCATCTCTGTACCATGTCCGGCTCAAATGAGCAGAGTCCTCTATGGGTTTTACGAATTTTCCTCCAGCATTCAAACGAAACATAGTCTGCAACTGCCTGCTTCCAACGTCAATAAACCGTTCAGAGGAGACTAATTTGGCAGGCTTGAAAATCTCAGGCATAGAGACAATCTCAATCCCATTGACAAAAGCATACGATCCATGGTGCTTCAAAGAAGGTGTGAAGGTGATGTTGAGTTCACCAGATTGAACAGGTAGGAGGGAGTATTCTTTGATGAGATAGGCTTGTGTTAAAGCTTGTGCTGTAGCGTAGGTACTGAAATTGTGAAGGAGAGAGACGTCATTTGCATGAACTGCAAAATAAGCATCGGAGGGATCAAGGCTGCTATAATCTGAGGGGTAAAAATGAAGTCGAAGCCAATGGCGAGTTTCAGGGGAGATGGAAAATTTGTATGTGGTCGGGGAAGTGAAGATTCTCGCGGTCAGATAAGGAATTTGAGAAGGAAGAGAAGGGTCTACGTATTGTGCTGTTGAGTTTATTGAGTTAGTGGAAGAGGTTAAAAATCTTAAATCCGATCGCCACCTTCGTCCGTGACTATCTACGCCCACATTAGAGGGAATACCACAAGAAATGACAATAGAATCTGAGTCTGATGAAGCATTCGAACCAGAAGTAACGATCAAAGATGCGATTATGAGAGAAAACAAGATATGGGTATTAGATTTCATGGCTTAACAAGACATCCGAGAGAAGAATTTGGGGCAAATGGATAACAACGGCATTTGAAAGCGATGGAAGATGGACGTGCATGATAGGCTTAATTTAATTGCGATTACAATGTCAATACATTAACAGGGGAAAGCGCAGAAACTCAGAATAACTTTCAGAGGAATTTGAACCAGCCCCATGAGAATTAGAAGTACAGATCATGGAAGATGGAACCTTTTTTCTTTTTCTTTTTTTCTGGTGGGTGTAGGAGAAGAAGCCAAAATGGCGTTAAATAGAGAGGTTATTTCCCAAAAAAAAACAGAGAGGGGTTATATGGAAATAATATTATATATGGCCCTTCATAGTCGTTTCTTCAGTTTTTTTTTTGGTCAAGGTCGTTTCTTCAGTTTGAAACTCTGAATTGATACAGTATCAACTTGTATAGGTATAAAGGAGTTGCCAAAATGGATCTTTATTATGATTATATAGAAGCAATTAATTTGAGAATTAAATGACAGTGATATTCCTGTTAAAAGTACTGTAGATGAAGCTAGGCTACTTCTCCATGCAGATTGGCAAGTCATGTTTTAGCCATATGCATAGTGAAAATATTACTGTTGCATATGAATTAACAAATTAAACTCTCACATGGATTAGAAGAAAATTCTTGGATCATTAATTACCCTCCGACCACTTCTTAAGCAAGACATAGAAGTAGATGAAAGAAGCTGGACTCTTATTATATGGTTTGATGTACTGTTTTTTATGAGTTAATAGATTTCACTTATTGTCTTATTAAAAGACAATTTTTCAAAAGGATAAAACAAGTTACATAAAGAGGTTAAGATATCCCGACCGGAGCTTTGAAGTTTGAAATCATTCTGTTTTATGAAAGTCCACCCAAATTAAAATGGGTGTATGCTGCCTAAAAATTCCTCTCTTCCCAAATGTGTTTTTTCTTGTGTTTCTTTTGATAATTATATTTTACATAAATTTAGTGATATTTTGAGATTTCATGAGAAAAAAAGTGTGCATTTTTAAAATTCTATGATTTTTTTAGGTATTTATAGTAAAAAAAAAAAAAGTACAAATTTGAAAAATACACCATTTTTTGTATAAACTATTAAAATGTCAATCAATTTATGTAAAATAATCTGATTATTAAAAAAACACTCAAAAAAATTCGGGAAGGGGAACAATGTGTTGAGTAAGGTAAAATAATTAAGATTTTTACCAAAAAAAAAGGGGTAAAATAATTAAGATAATTAAGCTTAGCTAGTGATTTAGCCGTAAGGTGCAACTGAATTTATATTGCGGGGAAGCTTTAATTAATTATTAGATATGTTATTTA
The DNA here is from genome assembly GCA_019022615.1 of Acacia melanoxylon. Taxonomy (NCBI): domain Eukaryota; kingdom Viridiplantae; phylum Streptophyta; class Magnoliopsida; order Fabales; family Fabaceae; genus Acacia; species Acacia melanoxylon. The sequence continues at coordinate 8,808,827 of JAFJYJ010000011.1, forward strand.
CCAAAATCATACTTCATATAACAAACCTGTCATTAATATATGAGACATATCTATTTAATTAGATTAAAAAAAAGTTGATTTAGTTAATATGTCATGTATTTTTTAAAACACTATAGTAATCTTTTTTATTCACTCGTTTCCTCTCCGGCCTATTTTATTATTATTGAAAGTGTAGTAATCGAGGTAAATTGAGAAAATATTGACAAATATAACAATTATGTTTTATACTGCATCTTAATATAAGATATATTTACCTAATTTGATTATATTAAAGAAGTTAGTTAATATAACATGAGTTTTCTAAAACATTCTAGTTATCTACCTTTATATATCTCATCATTCTATCTCTTCTTTAATTATTGTTGAGGAAGCATCAATAACGATAAATTAGGAAAAAATTGATAAATATGAAAATTATGTCTTATATTTAGGATTAATATCAACTCTCCAAATATGTCTTATATTAAGAACTAGAGGAAAGTAGTTAGGACAAATATCAACTCTCTAATATATCTTATATTAAAGATGGGATAATAAACTAAATTAAGTTCTGCATGTTATTTATTTCACGAGGATGCATTGAAAACATGCACAGAACACCATCAAACAAGATACTCAATATTAAAAAAGATACTTCAGGATACTAAGTGGTATTAAAAATATACTTCAGGATATTGAGTAGTAGTAAAAAGATACTTCAGGATACTAAAAAAATACTCGATAATCTTGACAAAATATTACAGGATACCGGTACTTAAAAAATACTTTAGGTGATGTGGCTTCTTCTAAGTAGATAGATTGAATGGCTATTCAAGATTTAAAGCTAATGAGGGATAATAAGAAAGACAACGAGAGAAACTGAACCCAACTTTTATGGGCTGATCTTTATATATACCATCCTCATTTCGTATAAGCATATTAAGTGCACCTTAAAATATCTCACCCGATATATACTTGACAACATACAAATTTTTCTGGATTTAATTAATTTCTCAGTTGGAACTTAACTTATGGATATCTTGTTCTTATATAATAAACACATCTTAATCACTCAAACTTGGGCGGAGTTATTATTATTAAATAACTCGCGAAAAATGAATTGATTTTTATATTATATTACGTGTAATCAGTGGCGGAGCCAGGATTTAGAATTTATGGGTGCACAATTAGTGTAGGGGTTCGGGCGCGCCCTTTTTTTTTTTTTTTTTTTAAAGAAAAGTTTTAAAAACAACCAAGGATTTGGAGGCGAATCGAAGTTTGTGGCAATGAGCAGGTACAGAGTTAAAACAACCAGGGGCAGAGGAGATGGAAGTCACATACAGGACGATCGATGGAAGACGAGAATCGAGAACGAGAAGCATACCTCGAGACGGTAATCACCAACGATGAAGGAGCCGGAACTGGAAGCACTCAAGGATTTGGAGGCGAATCGAAGTTCACGATGTCGAACAACCGAAATCTTTTCAATTCATGTCCTAAATCCCCTACACGACAATCGGCAAGCAAAGCAAAATGGAAGTACTCAATCATCGATTTTGAAATATAAGATGCGTGACCGGTGACCCGAAAACCAAACCAAGAGTTCGAGAAATACCATTAGGGAGGAGCGGCGGCGTGGCGGAACGAATCGGTGGCGGATCGTGACGTGGGAGTTGAGACACCGATTTGGGGGCGGATCGACGACGGAGGAGCGGCGGCGGCGTGGCTAACGATTTGGGGCCGATCTTCAAAAAGCTGAATTGGGGCGATATGATTTGGGGAAGTGAGAAGCCGAGTTGGGGCCGATATGATTTGGGGGAAGTGAGTGAGAGTACGAGACACTTGGGGCGGATCGACGACGGAGGAGCGGCGCGTGGGCGACGATTTGGGGGCCGATCTTCAAAAGCTGAATTGGGGCAAAATGATTTGGGGAAAGTGAGAAGCTGAATTGTCGGCGATTTGGGGGAAGTGAGGCAGGGTACAGACACGAAATTGGGAAAACAAATAAAGGGGCCAAGCAAGGGATCGAAACCAATACCTCTGCAATAGATATGTAACACCTTAACCAAGTCATCCAATTAGCTCTATTGAAATTAAAGTCCTTTACAAAATATATATTTTAAAAAAATTTATGGGTTCACTTGACCCCATAGGCACTAGTGTGCCTCCGCCCCTGCGTGTAATTGTTTCACACAAATATCATGTATATTTATATGCGTTGTGTTGGACATATATAACTAGTCACGTTACATCGGTGCTGACGATGAAATTAAAATATTTAAAATATATATATATAGTCATGCATAACGAATAATGATATAATTCCTACAAATATCAAGCTTTCATATTGTAAAAATAGGTCACGATCTCAGGTTTGATTTTGTAAACATTCGTTCCTCTTAAAATAGGCAAGCGGACATGTAAAAAGCTCAATTCAAGAACAATACTGTACAATTTTCTCTTTTCTCAATCACAATGTTATCAATATAATAATACAGGTCTCAATCACAATAAAAAACACCGGGATATAAATAAATAAACAGGTGAATATATGAAGCAATTCACACCAAAACAGCCATTGGCCAAAATAAATTACACTAAAACACCCTGGTTTTTCAAGTGAATAATAATGCATTATTTGCATATTTTATCAAGTAAATGGCCCCCATGCCCTCTCAATATATAATGCTTATTTGGAATAGTGATTGATCGCTCATAATAGTTTTTTAATCATAATTTTAAAGATATATAGGGTAAATATATAAGATAATATTTATCTCGATTTATGTAAATAAATATTTTTTTTATGTCTAAAGCGATTCCAAACAAACAAGTTACTATTGTGCCTGCAAAATACAAATGCGTCCAATTTCTAATTTTCTATGCAAGCAGTCTCTTCCCTCGCGCACCACGTTCTTGGACGCACCTTCATACTTTCTTCATGGCCGTTTTCTTTTGTTTTTATCTGTTAATACTTTAAAAAAAAAAACAAAAAGGAATATTCCACAGAAAGGAACTTATATGATCACGAAATATGACCAATAATAATAAATAAAATGAAACTTGTCCAAATACTCATTTATTGTTATTAGAGTTTTTTTAGCAATTAAGTCATTTCATAATGACCTAATAATAATAAGGGTTAGATACCAATTTTGCCATGGAAGTATTGGTAAAAAGGCACTCAACATCCGGAAGTTTTTTTGGTATCATTTTTACCCCGGAAGTTTAAAAACTTGTAATCTTTCCGATCGGTTGATCTTGATCGTTGCTCTCTTTGTAAACTTCCAGAGCAAATTTGCTCTTAAAAAAAACTTCCGGGGCAAATTTACTCCTTTTTGTAAACTTTCAGGGTAAAAATGATACCAAAAAAACTTTGGTCTTTCGAGAGTCTCTTTTACCAATACTTAGTGACAAAAAATGGTATTTAACCCTAATAATAATTCCCAAAAATTCTCCAAAACCCATTTATGATTATGCTGAGAGACAGTGACATTTTTGGGTTTTAACCCTTTGTACATTTTTTCTTAATAATTCACATGCTTGCTACTCTCCCTCCAGTTCTAAATATAAGATATAATTGATTTTTTTGGAAAAATTAAGGAAGTTAAATAAGTTACTTAGTCATATCATATATTGTATATCCTTATATTATATATCAGTTCATTAGTTAAACTAATCAGATTAGTGAAAAAATAAAAATAGAAATACTCTAAAGTAATTTAATTAGCTTCCTTAATTTTTCCAAAAAAATCAACCTTATCTTATATTTAAAACTATAGGAAATATATTTTTTACATAGGGTTTGAACTCACAGAACCAAACTTAGGAGACTTTTAAGAAATATGGCGTTAGTTGGGTTACAAACTACTCCATCCGGTCCTAATTATAAGAATTTAATTAACTTTTTTGAAAAGATTAAAGAAGTTAATTATATTAGTTTAGAGTATTTTTATTTTTATTTTTTTCTTCAAACTAAATAGTTTGAATAATAAACTAATATATAATTTAAAAAAACACAATATATAAAATGATTAAGTGACTTATTTAGCTTCCTTAATCTCTCCAAAAAAATCAACTAGCTCTTATAATTAAGACCGGAGGTGGTAATTATGTTTACTTTAAAACACAGTACAATACCTGCTCTATGAGAAGACTCAAAATCATTGGCAAAAAACACTTTTTTGAAATTTTTAAAAAAAAAAAAAAATCAGTTCCATGCACAGGGATATCCCGTAATTGATTTTTTATTCTCACCCGAGGTGCATGTGTTTCCAACTCTCCACACTTTATTTTGCTTATTATGATATATATTAAATAGTATTGGAATTAAAAAATTATTAAATTTATGGTAATATTAATGAAATTTAGAATTTTTCTTAGTTCTAATGAAACACGTTGAAGATGACTTATAAATAGGTTAGGAGGAGTACATTATTAGACTATAAAATCATTAACAATGTCTGTGAGTATTAATTTTTTTAATTGGAAGACAATTGGGCCTTCGGACCTTTTTATCAGCCTATTTTTTACTTGCATCTTATTCTTGTACTACTTCGGTCCTAATTATAAGAACTAGTTGATTTTTTTTGGAGAGATTAAGGAAGCTAAATAAGTTACTTAATCATTTCATATGTTATGTTTTTTTAGATTATATATTAGTTTATTAGTCAAACTATTTAGTTTGAAGAAAAAAATAAAAATAACAAATACTCTAAACTAATATAATTAATTTCTTTAATTTCTCCAAAAAAAGTTAACTAGCTCTTATAATTAGGACCGGAGGGAGTATGAAGTAAAACTAAATTTTTTATCTGAATTTTAACATTTGCTCACAGATTCAATTAACTACTACCTTGTTGTGTTCGTGAGTTCTCATTATGCAGAGTTTCCCTTAAAACTTAAAAAAAAAAAAAAAAAAAAAATTGAAGTTATTTATCTTGGCCTGCTTAACTAAATGAATAAGGAACATTTAAGTTCAGTCTTGTAAATTTCAATCTCACCTCAAGAGGAGGGTAATAGTAGTAATACACACACATATATGTATATGTATATATCCAGTTTGTTTAAATATATCAACTCAATCTATGAATAAACACTGGTGTCAGAATAATCTTCACGTGCGTTCGTGTATTGCCGTCTTTGAGGCTACAAAAATAATAATTTTGATGAAACTCGTGTGATTATTTAATAACCATCATAATGCCACAAGAAAAATTATTTTCACTTTTTTTTTAATATCTTAAAAAAATGGTTGAAAAATCTTTCATTACTATAATTATCTACTGATCCACGTCTCTTTAAACGAATGAAACTCATCTTCAACTCTACGTCAATGATTTTCTTTTTGCACCTAGTTAAATAATGTTGCACCTAATCCTTAAATAAATTTGAACATATTTATATAATAAATTTTGTAATGTTTTTTCCTGAAAATATTTTCAGTCGTTACAAATTTTACTGCACAAATGTATATACTGAACCATGTTTTTGACTGAGTGTATAACTCATTTTCAGCTCTATGTCAATGAATTCAGTTAAATAAATAAGGTTGCACCTAATCTTTAAATAAAAATTGGGTTAACTAACAAATTCGTCGAAGATAGAAGAAGTAAGGTGTCCTGGAAGTTTTTTTTTTTTTTTTTGTCTTAATGTTGCTTATTTGAAAGTTTCAAAAATGTAGTAATATTGTCTTATTTCATTAAAAAAAAAAAATATTGACCGTAGAAAAATTGACGTTAATCGTTAATTTTTTGATGGAAATGAGTAACATTCTCCTCAAAGAATAACTTCCGACGGATTCTTTACTTAACCCAACAAAATTTCAGTATTCTTCGATAATACTCCCTCCGGTCCTAATTATAAGAGTTAGTTGACTTTTTTTTGGAAAGATTAAGGTTTTAATTAAATTAAGGCTTAGAAAGTATTTTTATTTTTATTTTTTTCTCCAAACTAAATATTTTGACCAATAAACTAATATATAATCTAAAAAAACACAACACATTAAATGATTAAATAACTTATTTAACTTTCCTTAATCTCTCAAAAAAAAGTCAACTAGCTCTTATAAATAGGAGTAGAGGTAGTAATTTTTTTAATGGTTTGTTCAGACGTTTCTCCTGAATTTGTTCCTTTTTTATTTTCAGTTTTCATACAACCCTCTTCTTCTGCAGACATGGGAGGGAGACTGCCAGCATTACCGGTCATGGCATGAGCCACGAGCTACCAACCTTGCCTACTTCACGTGGCCATTTCCCTCTCTGACTTCTCTCACTATATAAACCTTTCTCCTCCTCCTTCAGAATCCTACCATTTTCATTTTCTCTCCTCCCACAAATCTCACCGCTCCATTTCACTCACTTCCTCTTTTATTCCATAAGGCCAGTGAATCAGGTACACTCTATTTACCTTTTACTCTCTTCTTGTTCTGCTTTTTCCCCAACGGTCTGCTTCTCCCATTTGCGATCTGGAATCTCCGTCCTATACGTTCTTCTATGCATATTTAATTCCTATTCTCCGTCTTTTTATCTGAGTTTAAGTTTTGCGACTTGGCTTTTCACAACGCACATTCGGAATTCGGAGCCTAGTAATTTTTTGAATTTGTTTTTTTCCTTTAAAATTTTCTGGTTTAAGAGCTCGACATCTTCTTCTGAGAATCTCAGTTCTTGCTTCCATTCACTGATTGGAATCTAATTTCGAAATGTTCTTAACTGATTTAATTACGTACATTGCATGGATTTGGATTTTCCTGCTGAATAGTAATGGAGATCCTGCAGGATACGCTTTCCTAGTATGCTCGTTACCTTTCTCTTTCTGGTCGCAATTTCCTAGCGGTAGTAGCACTGCGTCTTCTTCCCCAAACATTAATGTTTTTCCTAGCGACAAGTTTTTTCATATCTGTGGTGTCCATAATATTCTTTAATACCTATTTGAGTGCAAACTAGAAAATAATCTGTTTGTATGTCATCAGATCTTTGTTTATTCAAGATGGCAACTGGACAACTGTTCTCCCGTACCACACAAGCATTATTTTACAACTACAAGCAACTTCCTATCCAGCGGATGCTTGATTTCGACTTTCTATGTGGTTTGTACCAATTATCATCTTCTAGTATGTTTTCTATGGTATTCCTTTGGAGTGGACAGACTGCAGCAAACTGGACAATTGCATATTGTTTGTTCTTATTTTAAATGAAGGCGCCATTTTACTTTATAGGTAGGGAGACGCCATCAGTTGCTGGAATCATTAATCCTGGTTCTGAGGGATTTCAGAAGCTCTTTTTCGGTCAAGATGAAATAGCAATCCCAGTGCATTCTACGTATGTGTTGTTTGTTCATTTCTGTTTGCAGTCTGTCTGTCCTTTACCTCAGATTTGGATTTGGAGTCTGGAATGTAATCAGTCAGTGCTTCTTCTTTTTTTCCATTTTAGAGGGCTTTATTATTGCAAAATACTGCTAAAAATTGGTCATTAACCTGTAGAAAATGATATATGGTTTTGACTGAGTATAAAATGCTCTCAGCTCTGTGTTTGTTTATTTTGCAGCATTGAAGCAGCTTGTGCTGCACATCCTACTGCTGATGTCTTCATCAATTTTGCATCATTTAGGAGGTCTGTGTTTATTATATATTATTTTATGACTTGATGTGCCTCAATGCACTATAGGCTGATAATGATTGACATACTTGCAGTGCTGCTGCTTCATCCATGGCTGCATTGAAGCAGCCAACAATTAGAGTTGTTGCTATTATTGCTGAAGGTGTACCTGAGTCTGACACCAAGCATTTGATTGCATATGCGCGGTCAAACAATAAGGTGAGAGGAGAAATGGAAATTCATTATACAAACAAATGGCTAAAGAGAATTTAGCCTGGCAAATTAATTTTACTGCTGATGCTATGGTAGGTTGTTATCGGGCCAGCCACTGTTGGAGGTATTCAAGCTGGTGCTTTTAAGATAGGTGACACGGCTGGAACAATTGACAATATTGTTCAATGCAAGCTGTACAGGCCTGGATCTGTTGGTTTTGTTTCTAAATCTGTATGTGGCCATTCCTTTTCCTTTCTTTGCATTGCTTGATATACTTTTTTATATCGTTCACATTCTGAAATTTTCCATAATACTTCAAGTTGTGGGGGTATGTTGAATGTGTTTGCAAATATACACTTTCTAGTTTTAGATACGATATACTTGGTTTATTCATGCTTGTTCTCTACTCACAACACCACTCAGAACCTGATGGCCATTCTTTTTATCTTGTACTCCCCTTTGTGGTTTTATGTTGATGGCAGACCCTTCATATCTTGTTCTTTCGACTGGCATGTGGAATAATTTCATTAGGTGAAAATAAAAAACTGAATATCTGAGTACAACAGGATGAAAATTGGAAGAACAAGCATATCTTTGTCACTTACCTAGCAATCTGTCAAGTGCACATCCATCAACATCTTCAAATCTATTAATATATGTTTTTGAATCCTTTAAAATTAAATTGGTGAATATTGAACTTTCTTATTGTTGATTTTATAACAGAATTATGACATACCTTCAAATTATGTTACTCTTATATTATGACATATTGATATACAGTAAAATAATCATCTAGATTTGAATATTATTTTTTTGCGTCACATAATGATGGACTGAGGGGAGACAGACTTGATGGACTGTAGGGTGGGATGTCCAACGAATTGTACAACAGTATTGCTCGGGTAACAGATGGAATTTATGAAGGTATCACTGTTTCAATTTTATCTTTCTGTATTTCTTAAAGAAGTTGTTGAATTATAACTTGTTTTGCAATAGGCATTGCGATTGGAGGAGATGTTTTTCCTGGTTCTACTCTTTCTGATCATATTTTGCGGTATAATAACATACCCCAGGTAAGCTGCTCTCTCTCTCTCTCTGGGGACTGCATATCATGTCTACAAACTTTAAGCAGCTGGTGAGAATTCAAAGAATTTAAGTTTCTTGTTACTAAACTGCTTCACTTTAATTTAAATCTCAGGTTAAAATGGTGGTAGTACTTGGGGAATTGGGCGGACGAGATGAGTATTCTCTAGTGGAAGCGCTAAAACATGGGAAAGTGACAAAACCGGTTGTTGCCTGGGTCAGTGGAACATGTGCACGACTCTTCAAGTCTGAAGTACAATTTGGTCATGCTGTATGTTGCTTCTCCATTACATTTGGCTAAGTTCTCAGTTAAAGCATTTCTTAAGAAGACAACATTCCTAATGCCTCTTGGCCCTCATATATATATATCAGGGAGCTAAAAGTGGTGGTGAAATGGAGTCTGCTCAAGCAAAGAATCAAGCACTTAGAGAAGCTGGAGCAATTGTTCCCACTTCATATGAAGCTTTTGAAGCTGCAATTAAGGAAACATTTGACAAATTGGTTAGTTTTCAGTATCTCTTCCATCTTGAGCATTTGCTATTATGAATGCAAGCCTTGTTACCCTCCCCAAGATCCCAACCCCCAAAGAGAGAAGTGCTTAAAGAAATTTCTCTAGTTTCCTTCATTGACTATAATGCGTTCGGTTAATACTTTCAGGTAAAAGAAGGAAAAATCACGCCAGTGAAGGAGTTTACTCCTCCAGAGATTCCTGAGGACCTTAATTCTGCCATTAGGAACGGAAAAGTCCGTGCTCCAACTCATATTATTTCCACCATCTCTGATGATAGAGGCATGTTGGGATCCATCATTCCTTACTTCTGTAACACAGTATTGTCTTTTGTGGCTTAAACTTGATGGATGAAATGAAGTTTTCTCCCTAATTTTCTGCAGGTGAGGAGCCATGCTATGCTGGTGTTCCCATGTCTAACATTATTGAAAAAGGTTTGGGTGTAGGTGATGTTATATCTCTCCTGTGGTTTAAACGCAGCCTTCCTCGTTATTGCACAAAATTTATTGAGGTAGGGTATTGATAACCATCTTTTCTCTTCCGTGTCCGTAGTCCGTGAAACTGGTCGATGCTCAAGCTCTTTATATACGTCCTTGTGCGTATCATTTAGATATTGCTTTGTGAAACAAACTATTGATTTCATCCTTTAGCTTCTTCATTGCTGATATATGCATTTGTCAGATATGCATCATGCTATGTGCCGACCATGGTCCTTGCGTCTCTGGTGCTCACAATGCTATAGTGACAGCGAGGGCAGGGAAGGACCTTGTCTCCAGCCTGGTATCAGGTGAATATAGCCCTCAAAGTTTCCACTTCTGGAGTATGTTTAAGATTTATTTTAGTGTCCTGATTCAGTATGCCATTTTTTCCATGCAATGGTGAATAATGAGCTTCTGATCCAGGTTTGCTTACAATTGGCCCTCGATTTGGTGGTGCCATTGATGATGCTGCTCGTTACTTCAAGGATGCTTATGACAGGGTATGTTATCAGCCTTTGCCACTTTAGCCTGTTTACCTTTTTCTTTTTTAGTTTTTTTATACATGTCAGAAGCCTATGCTACAACACTAACACGGGGACTATGCTATGCCTTGTCAGAATCTTACACCTTACGAATATGTTGAAGGTATGAAGAAGAAGGGCATCCGTGTGCCAGGAATAGGGCACAGGTACGATACGACAGTTTTGCTAATTCTTTTTCTGTTGCTGGTACTGTAATACTTCAAATGTTTGATACCTGTTTTCACTCTATTAAAAAGGATCAAGAGCAGAGACAACAGAGATAAGAGAGTAGAGTTGCTACAGAAGTTTGCAAACACACATTTTCCTTCCGTAAAATACATGGAATATGCCGTTAAGGTTGAAAACTACACCCTTACAAAGGCAAATAACCTGGTTCTCAATGTAGATGGTGCAATTGGGTCCCTTTTCTTGGATCTTCTTTCTGGCAGTGGGATGTTCACCAAGCAAGAGATCGATGAAATTGTCGAGATTGGCTATCTAAATGGGCTATTTGTTCTGGCTCGCTCCATTGGCCTCATTGGGTGAGTTGCATTTTCTTCATTGCTTTATTTTCCCCCCATTTGGACCCCTTTTTTTTTGGGGTATAAATTTGGACCCTTGTTTTGTTCATATATGTGAAGGTAGGTCCACAGATCACGCATTATTGTAGTTTTATTCCTTTGGGGCCTTTTTATCCACTAGCCTCTTGTGGACCAACCTCCAAACAATTCCACTTTCATCCATTAGGTGGTCCTACGCTCACTGATACTGATTGTGCTTACTAGTGATTATGTGTACGGCAGTGCTTTTGCATGTATTAGAGAAATTACTTAATAGTAACTGTACCTAGATAAAATTTCAAGTGTATAGTTTCTGATCATGGCTTTCTCATATCTTTATTTCTTGCTATATAATTTTCAGGCATACCTTTGACCAGAAGAGATTGAAACAACCACTGTATCGCCACCCATGGGAGGATGTTCTCTACGCGAAGTGAGAAGATTTCTTGCTTCCATATATATATCAAAGAAAAATTCCTACATCTGCAATATGCGGGAATGTTTATTTTTGATTGCCTTCAAATCTTTTTTTTTTCTCCCTTTTTTTGAGCAATAATAATAAATATATTACTACTATATATTTTGTTGGAAATTATGTCCTAGGTTAATCATTGTACTTTAAATATTATTGTTATTTAAAGTATTTCTCCATTTTTGTTATCATATCATTTATGTGTTTATTATGATGACTGTATCCTTGGATGTATTATAACGATTGTCCTAAATGTTTCTGGTCGGTCATCTATGCGGGAGCAAAGATGAAATAAGACCAATATGACTTTGATAAAGTATAGAGATACGAATCAAAGTCTGGCAAGACTGTAAAGTACAAGTCTTTGGGCCGACCCACTATGAGAAATTTGCATGGATTAAGTCATAAGCTTATCTCATGTATAACCACGTCACAATGCCCTTGACCGAGATCATCATGGATTCCTACATGAGAGTCGCTAATCTTTGATCTAATCAAAAGTCACCTTTGATAGGAGTGATGATGAAGGCTTCGATCGGGATTAATGGTTTTCATGTAGAGGAATGTGAATGGTCAGGATGTGATTTGTCCCTCATATTTGTAGAGAGATATTACTGGGCCCCTCGATGAGTAAGTCTGAGAAAAGTATGGTCATACTACGATGAAAAGAAGTTTCTATTTCAATTGTTAGACTACTCAAGAATCAAAAAAGTAATGATCAAGAATATGAGGATGACGCTATCCATGCTTCATCCTTGACCAAATTATCGTGTAACAAAAGGGACGTGACATGGTTGTATAATAGGTTGCATCATATCATAAATCCTCATATGAATTGGGTAGTCGTTATGTTTTGTTAGAGGCCGCTTGTGACTTGTAGGCTATCTGGTGTTATTGGTACCGCAATTTCATATGGGCCATGGGACAGGTCGCTTGGGACAAAAGAATTTTTTTTTTAAGGAAAGTTTTAAATGCATTAAAAAACAAAAAAATATAAACAAGAAAAGAAAAATATAAAAAAAATACATCACAACATTGGGGCGAGGTTCTGTTAATTTATGTGATTGTGAATCTTTGGTTCAACCATAAACATCATGTAATTGAACATCATAACATTGGAATGTCGAGGTTTAGAATGAAAAATCAATTAACTTCATGCGAGGTGTAGTGTAAAATGGGTAAAAGCATACCTCAAAGTTAAATTTTCTAAAAATTTCGGGTAATTAGAATGAAATATAGAAAAAAAAATGGCAAGATTAACATAAATCATACAAGACTCCACATGGAACACAAATTGAATTATAAGCCCCAAAGATATAAAAAGAGGGGTAAAAATTAGGGGGTCAAAAGTCAATTTTACATTATATTAATTTTTTAAAAAAAAATTATAAACAACTTTTTTTTTTTGGGGGCCATGGCCCCCCTAGTCCTTGTATGTTCCGTCCCTGCCTATAGAGTCGCACACAAGAATAGCCCAATATGAGCTATAATGTCTAGATTCATCGAATCTAAGATATGTCTAAGATTTAAGGAATACAACGTTTAGTCTAGGGAGGATGGATATATATATGTGTGTGTAATATAAATTCGAAAATAATAATAATAATATTGTATAGAGAGAATAATATTATTATGTAGTATTTGTTTTGTATTTAATTTATTTGATAAATTAAATAACTAAAACTAATAATAGATATCGATTTAATTTTTGAAAATAGATATCATATCATAGATTTAATTTATGAAGATAAATTAAATCATCTAGCTTTTAATTCGGATGAAATAAATAGATTAGATTAAATCATTTAGATGATTTAATTAATATTATTTTAAACTAATTCAAATTTCAAAATTGATTAAAATTAATTTTGAATATATCTGACCCATTAGGGTTGAAAAACCCTAAGACAGTGAGAAAAACGTATTAGAAAGGCCATAAGAGAAACCCTAGAGAATTGAGAAAAAAACATTAGAGGCGCTAGCACACTGCTTATGTTGGGGTCCTGTTCGTGTGGATACCGATAGAGGGATCTGGTTCGTTCAGTTGGCTCCTAATGATTGAACAAGACGCATACAAAAGGTACAATTCTGACTACTCGAATTAAACATCATTGATAGATCCATGATTGAGATTCAAAATTTCTTTTGGTAAATTTCTTCCGCTGCTTGTACGAATCTCAACATATTTATGTCCATTGCATACTATAGAAAGAAAATATTTCCTCCCATGACCCATTTTTAGTGTCTTCGAAACAATACATTTTACTTCAGTAAAAAGTAAAGCAATACATTTTACAAAATTTAATGAAATGCTTATAACTTATTTATAAAATTTTCCTTTCTCTCTTTCCTTTTAGTAAAAAATTTGTTTGAATTTGTTTTAAACTTAATTATGAGTTCTTCCCAATGTTCTTGACACTTAACTAATTTTAACTGATTTTTAAATAATTTGAATACATTATTTATACTGTTTCATAAAGGTGGTATATTCAAAATTTCTTGAATGTGTATATATGAAGAAGAAATTTTTCTGGCTAAAAAACAATGAAGAATTTTTATTATTTTTTTTTTTTTTTGGCTAAAATAAAGTTTAGGTGAGTTCGGCGCCGGTCCCCCACCATAAAGAAGAATATATTTTTTTTTTATAAGAAAAAAGTTTTGGAGGGTTCGACATGATCCCCACCAAGGTCGCAAGACGACCCGGCTCTTTGAAGACTTAATGGGGACTTACAAGATCTCTATCAAAGGAGTTCAAAGCGACGGCAATGACGGATCGAACACACATCCCTTTGGGACTTGAACAAATCCCTTACCATCTATGTCAACTCTCTTTGGCCATAAAGAATATTTTTTTTTCTTGCTACAAAAAAGTTTAGGAGGGGTCGGATCCTCTGTTGGCGGATCATCCTCCCATCCATGGGCCATGAAGACGATCGGGACTTACGAGATCTTGACCAACGGTTGATTTTTATTTTATTTTATTTTTATTTTATTAAAAAAAAAAACCCACAACCCAAGCGACCTAATCCCGAATCCTGGATTACCATCTACGCCAACTCACAGAGGCAGAGGGATGGGGAGAGGATCCGCCAATGAAATTTTCATTCCTCATCCCAGACAGTCACACACCTTAAATTGTCAGTAGTCCTGGATGCGACCCAGCGGGCCAGCCCAGTCACACGTTACAGGGAGCTTTTAAGCCCAACAGGGGGAATAAATATTCGAGAGTTGCTCAGGTCCGGTGATGGTAAACTTCAAAATTCATGAACAATGAGGACACCCTAACAGGTGAAAGAAAATGGGTAGTACGAGTAGTTGGGAATATGAAGACTAATAGATGAAAAAATTTAGTAGTTAATATTCTCTCCGGTCATAATTTTATTAAACATATTTAACTGATTTTGGGGAAATTAAAGAAAGAAGTTAAATTAATTAATTTTACTTATTTTCCTAAAATGTCTTTATATAAATTTAAAATTACATAAGTAAAAGTGAATCAACAACTTTTCGACTCCCTCATATACCTCTCTCGACCTAGAATTTTTTTTTTTCCTAATTGAAATAACACGTTATATATAATATGTGTGTGTGTGTGTGTGAAATAATATATATATATATATATATGTGTGTGTGTGTGTGTTTGTGTACATATATCTACACACATATATACGCATATCACGCAAACACATACACGCACACACAAAGATATATATGGGTTAAGTAGCAAATCCATTTCGGAAGTTTTTTGCTGAAAAGCAATAATGCCTTAGAGGTTTTTTTCATCTCGATATTCAGAAAATTTCAAAAAGCATGTAAGCGATGTTCTTTCATTTATTATAAAGTTAATAGTCAACATCAATTTTATTATAGTCAACATTAGTTTTTTTAATAGAATAAGGCAACATTGCTATGTTTTGAAATTTTCGGGGTAACATTGGGCGGCAGATTTGCTACTTAACCCTTTAAATAATTAATAAAGATGGAAATTAAAAAAAAAAAAAACTTTTTCTTAATAGCTATATATTCTGGGGAAACATATATTTTGGTGGCAAAATAAAAAGAAATCTGTGATTGTTGACAGCAAGGGGACAAGGAACGACTTACCTATCAATAGCAGTGATTACCAGCATTACATTGCAATAATAAAAATCATCACTAGTGTTCGCCTTCTTTGTTGTGGTCCTTACTTTTTCAGTCCATCACTGTCGCTATTTCATGGTTTATTTAATTTTTCAAGTATACTAAATGTTTGAGAAAATTTCACTTTCCATAACAAATTTTTTAGCATGAACTTTTCACAGTAAATATAACATAGTCTAAAAGTTAAATTATGTAATGCAACTTATAAATGTGACCAAGTATCTTTTCTTTCTAAGGAATTTAATTTCTTCTCTTTTCACTTTTTGAAAAAAGGTGGGACCAAGAAGGTGGCTTGAAAGAGTTTTTTTCTTCAAAAAATCAAATTGAAAAAAAAAAAACTAATCCAAACATCACCAAAAAAAAAAACTAAAAAGTGGCTTTGGCGGTTGGGATGCACATTTGGCCTCCAAACATAATTTCAGACACATCTCAATCAGTGTGAGTGCGTTGGCACGTGAGACCGTGAGAATTTACTATTTACAAATAAAATAATTTGTAAAGTTAAATTTCTTGGGCTGGAAAAAAGCAAAATCTCTTAGAATATTGAAAAATAAAAATACTATCCGGTTCTAAATATAAGACTTGATTGATTTTTTTGGAAAGATTAAGAAAGCTAAATAAATTATTCCTTTATATCCTTCATATAAGACAAAATTGACCTTTTTAGAAAGATTAATGAAATTAATTAAATTACTTTAGAGTATTTTTATTTTTCTCCAAACTAATTAATTTGACTAAGTAACTTATTTAGCTTCTTTAATCTCTTCAAAAAAAGTCAACTGAGTCTTATATTTAAGATCGGATATGACACCTCAAACCCAACACCCAAATACTTAATCAAGTATTTGAAACATCTCTAATAATGATGCTTAACATCCAATTACATAACTAATTCAAAACCAAAATCCATTTTACAAAGTTAACATAAATTCTCCAAGTATTTCATGATAAATACAAAGCGAAAGTGGTAGGGTTATGATAAATAAAAATAACATAATGTAAGCTATAAGAGTATAAAAGAGCCTTCAAAACTTACTCCATAGGTATCTTTCCTTGCTCCCTACTAGAACTTTCACCTGAAAAAATGTTAATATAAGATGAAATTTCACGTCTCAATAACTACTGAAAGTTTCTATCTTACACAAACAAATCACATATGACAAAAAGTAGGAGTTGATCACACACACACACACCATACCGTCTCATACAAAATTAATTGTTATTAAATCATGATGTGAACGGTATAATTATACATTATGCAATATACAGTCTCCCTTATATCACCGTCCATCCTTATACCGTTGACTAGAGCCATAGGTTAACACTTAGTTCAACAAAAACTCATTTATTTAACTAGAAGGTCCCAAGCTTACCAAAACTTAGATACATCCGGCCAAAAATATAGAGCTTAATTATGGACTATGACTTCCCTCCTTAAAAAAACACAACTAAGGAAGTGTCACATGTCTCATAGCTCTAACGCAATCCCGGCCAAAGGAAAACATGAAAGAAGGGGCCCTGATAAATACCCTCCATTGTGCATCGAGTGGTGGCATAAAAACATCTCATCATATAAATTTCTCCTTACTTCAACCCATCACAAATATAACCACCAGGATAATTATATTTGTTCAAAAATGAAGTACATTAAACCATGCTTCCTTTTTATATCAAATATCATAAAAAATAAACCAAAATTTCCTAAAGCTTTCTTAAACAACTTGTCATTTTTTAAATTTGAAGGATTAAACTGTCATTTTGAAATTCAAGACTAAACTGTCATTTCTGAAATTCGAAAATAAAACTGTAATTTTTGGTTTTTAATTATAATAATATTATAATTTACAATACATACACATACACATATAATTTAGTTTATTTTAAAAAAATCATAATCATACATAATTCATAAGTATATAGAAGAATATTCAGAGTTACCTATTATTCTATAACTCTAAAAAAGTTACCACAAGGCTTCCTTACTTTCCTTCTCTCTCACTTTCTCCTCTCTGATCGCGTATGTGTGTGTGCAGGTGAGGTATTTATAGGATTTCTGGGTCTCAACTACCTTTCAAGTATCACATGTCCATCTACTATCCAACTACCTCACACAGTAGTCACACATGTCCATTTACCATCTAACTGCCAAATACTTATCTACTGACCAAATATCACATGTTAATCTACCACATAACCATTTACCATTCAAGTTAATATTTGGTTTCTTACCCTGTTTACAAAGAATAAAAATATCGATTATCTTTTCCTCATGGTAAGCGTAAGACTTTGAACTTCTAATAACTTAGCAGCCTTTTTATCTCAGTTTTATTTCTAAACTCTTTGTTCCAAAATTTGGGATATTGCTATAAAAAAAAATCTTAAATTCTACTTTTTAGAAAAATTTACTCTCATACTAAGTAATTACATGGTAAATTTTAATTACCATAAATTAGTTTCTCTCCTAAAGTAATAATAAAAAAATTTATGATGTTACATTGGACGAAGTACTTTAGAGTATTTATATTTATTTTTTTTCTTTAAACTAATTTGCATAACCTTTAAACTAATATATAATCTAATTATACACAATATATATAGTATGATTAAATAATTTATTTAGTTTCATTAATTTTTTTAAAAAGTTAATTAGCTGTTGTATTTAACAGGGAAAGAGTAGAAAGGAGAGGCACAAAAGTGAATCAAATTGACACTATAATAAAGTAATATAAATTTTATTGAGAAATTATTAAATATACTGAAGATATAGATGGAGATGGAGATGGAGAGCCCAATTCTAAAACACAGCCACTAATCAACTGATGCCTTTCTCAATTATATGGGCAGACCCTCATCCTCAGCCACACGAAAGTCCAGCTCATGACACATGACAATAAAAAAACACTTCTTTTTTCGCCATGCAATAAAATAACACTTAAATAAGGTTAAGAAAAAGATTGGGAAAAAAGTTCGGTTTACGTTCAGTCCAGAGAGAGTGAGCATTTCAGAATCAGAAAAGTGACGCCTTACAAGAAAAACGCTAGTCTGCGGGTCACTTCCTGTTCCTGTGAACTCTGTGAGAGCTTGGATTTTTATTTTATTTTATTTTTTAGAATAATCTTTCGCCCCTTGCGTAGCTTGGACTCCAGGATCTTCGTGCTCGAGGCAGAAATCGACTTCAATTGAGTGATAGAGTAGTGAGAAAGCAGAGAAACAAAAGACCCTTCAATGGCTGCGGCGGGCAAAGCGGCAAATTCACTTACCCAAGTTCACTCTTCGGACACAAGCTATAAAAGAACCCAGAATTCTGAGTCCATCAGCAAAGCAATTGCTCAGTACACTGAGGACGCTCGCCTCCATGCCGTCTTCGAGCAATCCGGTGAGTCTGGTAAGTCTTTTGATTACTCACAGTCCATAAAAACCACCATCCAGTCCAATCCTGAGCAGCAGATTACGGCTTACCTATTGAGAATTCAAAGAGGCGGCTATATTCAGCCCTTTGGTTGCATGATTGCCGTAGATGAACCCACTTTTCGGATTCTTGGCTACAGTGAAAACGCGCGGGATTTGCTGGGTATTACCCCTCAATCAGTTCCAAACCTTGAAAAATCTGAAACTCTCGCCATTGGAGCTGATGTTCGCACGCTTTTTACCCCCTCAAGTGCGGTGCTACTCGAAAAGGCCTTTGGGGCTCGGGAAATCACACTGTTAAACCCCATTTGGATTCATTCTAAGAATTCAGGGAAACCCTTTTATGCAATTTTGCATAGAATTGATGTGGGAATTGTGATTGATTTGGAATCTGCCAGAACAGAGGACCCTGCCCTGTCCATTGCAGGGGCAGTGCAGTCTCAGAAGTTGGCGGTGCGCGCAATCTCGCAGTTGCAGTCGCTTCCTGGTGGAGATATTAAGCTTTTGTGTGATACTGTGGTTGAGAGTGTTAGGGAATTGACTGGATATGACCGGGTAATGGTTTATAAATTTCACGAGGATGAACATGGAGAGGTTGTTGCTGAGAGTAAGCGGCCAGACTTGGATCCTTATATGGGCTTGCACTATCCTTCTACTGATATCCCCCAGGCTTCAAGGTTCTTGTTCAAGCAGAATCGGGTGAGGATGATTGTGGATTGCAATGCCACTCCTGTTAAGGTAATTCAGGATGAAGCGCTTATGCAGCCACTATGCTTAGTTGGATCAACCCTTCGAGCCCCCCATGGGTGTCATGCACAGTATATGGCCAATATGGGATCGATAGCTTCACTGGTAATGGCAGTCATAATCAATGGGAACGATGAGGACGCTGTTGGTGGTCGTAACTCAATGAGGCTTTGGGGCCTGGTTGTTTGCCATCATACTTCTGCTAGATGCGTTCCTTTCCCTTTACGCTATGCTTGTGAGTTCCTCATGCAGGCATTTGGGCTTCAGCTGAATATGGAGCTTCAACTGGCATCGCAGTTATTGGAAAAACGTGTTTTAAGGACTCAGACCCTCTTGTGTGACATGTTGCTTCGGGACTCTCTTACTGGCATTGTTACTCAGAGCCCTAATATTATGGATCTTGTGAAGTGTGACGGTGCAGCTCTCTACTATCAAGGTAACTACTACCCATTAGGCGTCACCCCAGCTGAGTCCCAGATAAAGGATATTATAGATTGGTTGTTGGCCAGCCATGGAGACTCAACAGGTCTAAGTACCGATAGTCTGTCCGATGCTGGGTATCCTGGGGCTGCTTCTCTTGGTGATGCAGTATGTGGGATGGCTGTTGCTTATATTACAGACAGGGTTTATCTATTCTGGTTCAGGTCCAATACAGCGAAAGAGATTAAATGGGGTGGAGCAAAGCATCACCCAGAGGACAAGGATGATGGACAGAGAATGCATCCACGTTCTTCATTCAAGGCATTTCTAGAAGTGGTAAAAAGCCGTAGTATACCATGGGAGAATGCAGAAATGGATGCTATACATTCCTTGCAGCTTATTTTGCGAGACTCATTTAAAGATGCTGAACAAAACAATTCCAAGGCTGTTGTGCATTCCCAGTTTCATAACCTAGAATTGCAAGCGGTGGATGAACTGAGTTCTGTGGCCAGAGAAATGGTTAGATTGATAGAGACTGCTACTGCTCCCATATTTGCTGTAAATGTTGATGGCTGCATAAATGGCTGGAATGCAAAGGCTGCAGAATTGACAGGACTCCCAGTTGATGAAGCTATGGGGAAGTCCTTGATTCATGATCTTGTGTATAAGGAGTCTGAAGAAACTGTAGACAAGCTTCTTTCTCGTGCTTTAAGAGGTAGTCTGTCTAAAACTATTGCCCTGCTCAATTCATTGATTAATTGGGTAAGGAGACTCAGATTAAATATTAGGAAGAACTTTTGGCTCTTTCTATAATTGGGTTGCCTAAATTCTAGTTAAACATACAGCTACAAGTTTAGTAGGTGTAAATCGTGCTTTGGCACATGATTAACTGCTAGCGACAAAATCTTCCCCCAAATAAATAACTAGCCTTTTCCATGCCTTGCACAGTTGATGGATGTCTAATTGCACAGGTGGTAGTCATGTCATTTGTAATGTGATAATGTTTTTCATGTGAGATTAAGTTTTTTCCATACAACAGATTTAGGCTCAGAAAGGAAAATAGTATGAGAATGAGAGTGACGAGACGACCCTGAATGTGGGATTTTTGCCCATAATTGTTTCTTGGGCCAAAAAGAAAAGTTCAACATAACAACTGACTCTTTATTGTCCGATGTCATTCTTAATTGAATTTTTTGTTATAGATTATCTTGTTCTTTAGTCATAAGACAGTTATGATTTGTAGTTGAACCCTAACAATTTGAATTTACCTAGTACAGGTGAAGAAGACAAGAATGTTGAAATAAAAATGAGAACATTTGACCCTGAACATGGCAATAAGGCAGTTTATATTGTGGTGAATGCTTGCTCCAGCAAGGATTATACGAATAATATAGTTGGAGTATGCTTTGTTGGTCAAGATGTTACTGGTCAAAAAGTAGTAATGGACAAATTCATTAACATACAAGGTGACTACAAGGCTATTGTACACAGTCCAAATCCATTGATCCCTCCCATTTTTGCATCGGATGATAACACATGCTGCTCAGAGTGGAACACTGCAATGGAAAATCTTACAGGATGGAAGTGTGGGGATGTTATTGGGAAAATGCTGGTAGGAGAGGTTTTTGGTAGTTGCTGTCGACTGAAGGGTCCAGATTCTCTAACCAAGTTCATGATTGTGCTGCATAATGCGCTTGGTGGACAGGATACAGACAAATTTCCCTTTTCATTTCTTGATCGGGATGGAAAATATGTGCAGGCACTTCTGACTGCTAATAAGAGGATAAACATGGATGGTCAGATCATTGGGGCTTTCTGCTTCTTGCAAACTGCGAGCCCTGAACTTCAACAAGCTCTGAAAGTCCAGAGACAACAGGAGAAAAAATGCTCTGCTAGGATGAAAGAATTGGCTTACATTTGTCAAGAAATAAAGAATCCTCTGAATGGCATACGCTTTACAAACTCTCTTTTGGAAGCTACAGACTTAAGTGATGATCAAAAGCAGTTTCTTGAGACCAGTACGGCTTGTGAGAAGCAGATGTTAAAGATCATACAGGATGTAGATATGGAGAGCATTGATGATGGGTGCGTTTTCAATTTCTTGCTAGTCTAGATAAAAAATTATGATAACCATTTCTGGGTTTGCTTTAAATCTTAGATTTTTTGGTTAGGTGAATCTCTGATATGGCATTAGGAGTAAATTGACCTAGTAATTCAAAGTTTCAATCTGATAGAGTACTGCCTTGTGGATGCACATAGAAATAGCATATGAAATAAGTTTTGTTCTAATATGATAAAAATGGTAAAAAAAATTAGTATACTTATCTTATGTAATCCAGATGTATCAACTTGTGCTGGTAAATTCTTGCCCATTTTTCAAACTTTGACTGCATGTCTCAGTACATATAGATGTCTCATCATGCCAATTTTTCCTTGTTGGCTCAAGGGAGACTCCTGTAGGAGCCTATTTAGAAGAAGGAAGGGGGTGGGGAGTTATCATGCGTTTGGCTTCTGTGGCACCTATGCTTAGGTGCCATTTGAGCCAAGGCTTGGTATCATGGATAGTGATCTAGCTATTTAATTTTTAACTTCCTTATTGTCATGTTTTATTTTTTCTTAATCATTTTAGGCATCTTTTATATGCCAGTGATCTTAACAAACTAACTCAGAACATAGCACATGTTATACATGTATTGCCTTCTTGCTATGTTATGTTAACATGGAGAGTGTACATGGCACGGAAATGAGAGAGGTCCCTTGTATCATTTTATGCTATGTTATGATCATGGGAGTTATGCATTTGCAATTTGCTGCTGTTGGCAATTAATGTGCTTGCTTTAATGTCTTTGAAACTTCTTGCATCAATTTCATTAAGATAAGATTCAAGTCTTTGTCTACTTTTGGATTTAGGTCCTTGGAGCTTGAAAAAGGGGAATTTTTACTTGGGAGTGTCATCAATGCAGTTGTTAGCCAAGTGATGCTGTTGCTGAGAGAAAGAAATTTACAGTTGATTCGTGATATTCCTGAAGAAATCAAGACCTTAGCTGTATATGGTGATCAATCGAGGATTCAACAGGTCTTGGCTGATTTCTTATTGAATATGGTGCACTATGCACCGTCTCCAGATGGTTGGGTAGAACTTCATGTTTTTCCAAGAATAAAACAAATTTCAGACGGACTTACTCTTCTCCATGCCGAATTCAGGTATATTAGCATGTACTTTTAGTTATTTCAATAATAATTATTTCTTCCTTTGAGTATGTGTTACAGAATGAAAATGTGAAGCAAAATCAAGGCAACAATTTTTATTTTTTATTTTTTGACCTTTTCTGTGAATTTATGACGTGATTTAGTCGTACAGCACTACAAATTGTTGCAATGAATTGCTAGTTCAAACTACTCTTGTCTATCTTACCTTGAAGTTTTGAGATCTCTTCGGTTAGGAAGATTCCATCTCTTAATTGTTTGATTTTCCATGCAAGTTGGTCCAATTTTTTGGGTTTAATCTCTTCCATGGGTAGACCGATGTTTTTACATTCTTAATGACGGGATAACATCATGCTTCATGATATATAACTTGAATTATGACTTTCAAAACAGCAGAAATCTGGTTTGGGCTGGATTTAAGCTACTTCCTTCAACCTTTTTTATTGGCTTTGGACTTAAACCCAGCCTTTCTTAATTGCTATCCTTGTATCTTATTTGCCCACCTGAACTCCCCCTTGAGAGAGAGAGACAACAAAAACAACTAAGCCTTATCCCATTAGGTGGGGTCGGCTACATGGACTGCATGACGCTGTTGTGCTCTATCAAAAATATATTTGGATAGATTATTAACCAAAAGATCACGCTCTGTAACCTCAATGGGTGTTCACTTTAGTTTTCCTCGACCTCCTTTTTTTTTTTTTGGGGGGGGTGGGGAGCCAAAATTTCTTATGTGGCAAATGCAAGATATGATGTGTGTTGTTTGAAAGGCCTACCCTATTCTTGTAATTTTGTGTACATTATGCTGGTGTACCTTGAAAATGAGGTTAGTTATCGCTTTCTTTTTATTATCTCTTGATCACGGCGTTTCATTGAAAAAGATTCCATGAAGAAGAGTTAAAACAAAGATTGTAATATCTGATCATTAGCCGAATGCAGGGTGTGACTTCAATTCTTCTTCCATTTGGAAACCTGATAATGTGTGCCAAAATTGTTTCTCTTATATTGGCTACTAATATCTACTTAATTTATCTCAATTCTTATGTGTCTTTTTCTTTGTGGTTTTGTGAAGGATGGTATGTCCTGGTGAAGGTCTTCCTCCTGGATTGATTCAAGACATGTTCAATAGCAGCCGGTGGGTAACTCAAGAAGGCTTAGGGCTGAGCATGTGCAGGAGGATTCTAAAGCTAATGAGTGGTGAAGTCCAATATATCAGGGAGTCGGAACGGTGCTACTTCTTGGTAATTATTGAGCTGCCAATGACGCGGAAAGAATCTAAAAACGTGAACTAAGTAGTTTGCAACCACTCATGTTGACTGTTAGACTTCTCTTGCCATACTCTCAAGAGCTTGCAGCTCATCTAACAAGGAACTTAAGGGCATGAATTTGAGCAAAAGCTGATTTGGCTTCCCCCCTGACCAAACATGTTTGGCACAGCAACCTAGTGAGTGACTAGTCAATTTATAGCCTATGTAACCTTAAGAAGCTCACAAAGTTATGGCGGAATGTATAAAAAGTGTGCTGCCATTTTGTGTGCATCTTCATGACCAAGTGGGTGTCCTGTGAAATTGTTGCTGATGCATCCATAATTAGCAGCTGCTGGGGACTCCATGGTCAGAAATGAACTTCACCCATCTCCTGCCATTGCTTAGTCGTGTAACTTCTTTTAGTATGCTGTGTGCGTTTCTGAATTCGCCGAATAATTGTAAAATCTTTGCCTGCTGAAAGAGTTTTCCTCTGGAAATTTTGCTTTTCTACCTGTTATGTCATTTTTCCTTCCTCCCATGGTTTGTATCTCTCTTTGTTCTATGAAACAGAAGCCGGGGCTTTCGAGCATTTTAGGAAAGTCTAGTGGAAAGTGGTCTTTTGTCAGTCAGAGATGAATAGTTGAATATATATGCCTCTTTCTTTTTTTGGCAGATGTTATTCTCTTTAACACAAATAGATGAACTAATTACAGCTGCCGGATTTCAGAACTTGGGTTTTGTTTGGATTGAGGAGATTGGAAGGGAAGGTTAGATTTGATTTAGACGCTTCTTTAGGTTTGAGCCTAAAGCAAATATTTTCCTTCTCCATTCTTATGTCCAAACATATCCCCACGAGAAATCCAAAGCATGTGTAAATTATCAGATATGATGTTATAGTATTTCTAGCCTGCTCCCACTTGCTTTTTTTTGGGTCATGACAGCAAATCTTGCCGATCATGCATACTGTTCGAAAAAACATTGTGATTAAATTCATCTCCAATGACCAACAAGCTGTTTGTTGATATAGTAGTCTAGTGGCTTCACTTGTATATAGAGAAAACACAAATTTGAATCTTGATAAATACACTTGTTAAAAGAGGCAAAAACCTTTTAATGCACCCCAAATCTCAAAAAGGATTAGTCTCAAGCTTAAAATAGCTTAGGGATGTCCTTGATAACTCACCCAAGAAAAAATCTCTAATGGGTCCAAGCTTTCCACGAGTTTGCAAGATATCAACACAGTTCCTATAGAGACTCAAGGAATATTGACAAAGTCAATGAATCTGCAAGAGATTGGATGCTTATGAGGGCAAAGGCTCTAGTTGCGACGGGTTCAATCATAGCCTGAGAGGGTGGGGCCCTATAAAATAAATTAGAAAATCCAAGTAATCTGTGTCAAAGTTCACCAACTCCAGTCCCCCCAAAAAGCTGTTCTTTGATTTAAATATATTAAATTCCTACATTGAAAATCCACCAAACGAACCAGAACATATCACAACATAAAACAAATCAGTTAGGTTGTAAACATTAAAATAAGGAAAATCACACAGTGTCAGAAAAATAATGTGAAAACTTTTACAACTTGTTAATGATAAGTGAAAGAACATTTATTGATAAATGAAAGAGTTATCGTTATCAAGTTATAAGACTTTTTTTATATTATTTTTAAAAATAAGGCCCTTAATATCATTTCCCCTTGAAATAAAGAAATGAATAGTTGGTATCACGTCCAACTTATAAACCCGTCAAAGTGTTAGACTCTAAACAACAACAATATTCATAATGTTTGCAAGAATATATATATATATTATTGACGACCTTTTAATTAATGACAGACTATATTTTTATTTTTCAATTAGTCAAGTGGCCTTTGCCACTGTGTAAAAGCCATTCTGGTTTTACGTTATCTTGTAGTACAAAGAGCACTGAATGATATATAAAAGATAACAAGAGATAAGGTTGCAATCCCATTCCCCATTTCGAGTGCAGTGAACTATGCTCCCTTTTTTCACATCATAACTCTGAAAGCAATGAAACTTTTCATTTCTTTGCCTTTTAAAACTATATATATATATATATATATATATTATTGGTAATTTGTTATAGGAATTTTAACCCCCCCCCAAAAAAAAAAAAAAGAGAGAGAAAAGATTTCATTCTCTCCATCTTCACTTTTAAGCCTCCTCAAGTTGTGTGCGTGCACGCCCTTCTTCATGCTTTGCACGAAACCACCTTCCACTTATTGACTCAACACATTACCCTTTTCATACACTTCAATTAGTTAAGGATTATATATTAAAAGAACGTAATTATCTATCCTTTATCTTCATTTCTCAATTTGATAGTCTGACCTTACTTTGAACTTATGGTATCCTCTACATTATTTTTTTTATTTTTATATTTGAATATAGGGAGAATCATATTCAAATCTAGCTGAAATATTAAAATTCAAATTCAAGCCCACACTTTTAATAAATTCTTAATCAGGTCAAGAGGCTTCATTAGGGATTTCTAAATGTTGTTAAAAGATTAAAATGTCCCTATATAGTTAAAGGAAATTGAAAATAGGTGTAGGCCTAATTTTGTTTTTATTGTTTAAAAAGATTTAATTGAGATTTTCCCTTCTTTACATATTATGAGTATCATCTAAAAACCAAAAAAAAAAATCAAGATTAATGTTACAATTTCTCAAATCACGCAAGGATGATCAATTCGTCTTCAATTTTAGTCTTTAAAATTTAGTGAATATCACATTTTCATATATATATATATATATAAAGAACTAAAAGGTCATAATTGAATTGTTGCAAAGTTTACAATTTCCGTAATCACTTAGCTGGCTTGAAGATTCACAATAGTTAGTACAGATGTAAATAATCATATGCTATTATTATCTCAAGGATTATGCTTTCAATTTTAAACCAGAAAATGATATGGGAATGAACTGAAACATAAACAAGATTGTATACCTATAAGAATACTATGTTAAAGATTATTGTTCCTTTGTTTCGTGAATTTTCCTTGCACTAACAGTATAGCGAACCCTTTATTCTTAGAGAAACACTGAAGATGCAATAATCATCTTGAACATGATTTGCAAAATGTAAATTAATCTTAACATGTGTGGAAAATTCTATGAATCTTTGATTCGTTATCATTTATTATTTTATCTTAATTTTTCAATCGACCTGTAAGGAAAATCCCAATTAAATCTAGTTGAAATAATAATTACACCTACCTTCAATTTTCTTTTTAACTATAAAGGGGTATTTTGGTCTTTTAATAATATTCAGAAATTTTTAATGAGGCATCTTGCCTAGTTAAAAATTTGTTAAAAGTATACGCCTAAATTTTGATTTTGGTATTTTAGATGGATTTAAATGTGATTTTCCCTTAAATATATTCATTGTTTGATCTGAAAAATAGAAATATATGGTTTTTTAAATGTTCCTTACTTGCAATTATTTATAATGACGTCTATTAAAACGTTGTCAATTATACTTGTCTCACAAATTTAAATAAAGTTTTTCCTTTTTCACAATGGAGGCGAAGCCTTAGTGCCTGTTTAAATCTCTTTTTTTTCCTTGGTTTTTTTAAGACTTCTGCTAATGATTTACTTTCCTATTTTTTTGTGTATTCATTGTGATTTAGGAAGTTCTTTTATTCATTCTCTCTCTTTTTCTTTTTTGTTCAGCTAAATTAAAATTTCAATGCCATAAATAAGTTACAAGTCATACAATAATGCGCGGTCCTTAGTTAAAGAACAGTTCATCATCTCCTTAGATATTGATAATAGGAAGCATCTTAAGTTTTGAGTAATTTGAGAATTAACAATGAATGTCTTCAGTGACAATGATATTTTAGGATTAAAAGAGATTTCTTTTGTACAACAAGTGATTTTTTATAAAATCATAAAATAAGAGGTTTGACTTTTATTTGGTTTAAAAAAGATATATTGAGGGATTGGGTAACTTTGCTGCATTGCTAATTCCTTTTTTCTTTGCTTAAGAATGTGAATCTTTTTAATTTTGTCCTATTTTGGTTGTTACATTCTAATAAAACCAGATTCCCCATTTATGCTTTATCATTCTTTGGCCTATCTTAAAATTATTATCTTATTCTTTATTGTCACCAAATGGAAAAACTGGTCTCAGAGGCTTCCTGTAGAGAACTAAATAAAATAAAAATAACCATAAATGTTGAATGTATGTGCATAAGAGCTTTTGATGTGCTATATTTAAATATTTTCCTTTTCACCTCAATATTGCATTGCAGTTTATGGCTAGCAAAGAAAAACACAATGCAAAGTTGAATCGATGCACTGCCAAGATCTTACTTGAAAAAACATAAAGGAGATTCATACTAGTGAAAAACTAGGAATTACATTTAGGTCTAAGAGATGAGAAGTTGTAGTTGATGAATTTAATAAACTTGGTAATAAAAACTGTAACCAAAAGCAATTGAAAAATAGGTTAGATGGTTTAAAGACTTATTGGATTACAAGGAAATAATTATTGGGCAAAGAAACAGGATTGGGATCGAACCATGAGACAAAAACTATTGTAGCTAATGACACATGGTGGGAAACCAAGATAAAAGTAAGCATTATAATTTTTAAGTTTTTAGTTAATTTATGTTTGTTTAAAAATTTGTGTTTGTCTAAAGTTTGTTTATCATTTATGATTATGTAGGATAATATTAAATATGCAAAATTTTGACATCAAGGACTAGAATTTTGTGAGGAATTAGAAATCATCTCTGAGGGAAACATTGGCAATAAGTCAACATGCATGGGCCCTAACAATAGGTGGCAATAAGTCAACATGCATGGGCCCTAACAATAGGTGTACCAATTAAAGATAGTGCCATAAATACCACTCCAACTATTTTCAAGGATGCATAGGTGCTATAGATGAATCACATGTTCCTACAATTCCTCCTACTAATGATCAAATTCATTTTACAGGCAAAAAAGGATACCCAACACATAATGTCATGTTAGTTTTTAACTTTGACATGATATTCATTTTTGTTGTTGTTAGTTGGCCTGGTATTGTACATGACACACATATTCTTTCATCTGTGCTTGAGGAAATGAAAAGTGGGTTCCCTCATCCTTCTGAAGGTACAATTTATTATTATTTTATATAAACTATTTAATTTTTATATTTATTTAATTGAAAATTTTATACAAATTAATAATAAATCTTTTAAATTTTTTAGGGAAATATTATGTAGTAAATGCTGGATATCTTAACATGAAAGGGTATTTAGCACCATTTAAAGGAGAAAGGCATCACATTCCTGATTTTAGAGGTTGCAGTCAACCACATGAATTACAAGAAGTTTTCAATCATGCACATTCCTCATTAAGAAATGTCATTGAGAGAAAGATTGAATAACATGTGACACATCTTACGTGATATGAAGCCATTTTCATTAATCAAGCAGGGGAAAATTATTATTGCAACAATAGCCCTTCATAACTTCATTAGAAAATGTGGTGTTGAAGACGAAGAGTTCGACAAGTGTAATCTAAACCTGATTATATTCCTGAGAGTCAAGAAGTAACATTGATGAAGAAATGAATATCCATAGTCATAGAAAAATAGTAGATAATGGTTATATGGATAGATTTCGAAATCAAATAGCATCAACATTAATGAAAAATATAAATATGTGATTTAATGTTAATGAAATATTGATTGACAATTTGCAAGACTACTAATGATTTCTTAATTGTGTTCTACTATTGGCAAATCTATTCTCATAATATTTTTATTTTGTAGATATATTGATAGTTTAAAGGTTATTTTATAATATTAATTTTTGTTAGAAAAAGTGCTAATGACAAATTTTTTTGCCAAATAACTTATTTTTAATTTAAGCCTTCAAGTAACTTTTAAACTAAAAAATTTATATAATCATCAAAAAGCTTTTAGTTTTTATTTTTATTTTTATTTTTAATAGCTTTAGCTTAAAAAAGAGAGAATCCAAAAGAGATACTAATAAATACCACTTTGAGGATAACAAAGATGATAAGCATGAGAATTTGGGGTGGTAAATGTAATTATTTAGCGAATTTATAGTAATATGCTCACAGATAAATTTGCCTCGTTGAAGTCCAGTTCATTTAAAATTTAATGCTTTACATGTTCAATCTGATTCTTGATGGCTAGGTTTTGATCCTATTCGTATTATTTTTGGGGTGTTTTAAAAAATTGAGTTATATGCAACAATGTTTATAATTAGATTATTTTGTTTTATCTTTCTTTTCAAATTAGATATATAATCTACATGGAATATTCCTCTGTGCAGTTCTAAATGTATAAACTAGATATCTAATTTATAAAGAATAATAAATTTAATTTAATTAGTTATTTATAAAAAAATTGTTTTATTTTACTCAAAAGTTAAAAAAGGTGTTTTAGTTTCTCTAATATATCTCTATAACCATTTACATTAGAAATTAGGGTTAAATGCCTAATTTACCCCGGAAGTTTTGATAAAGGGGGCACTCATCATCCGAAAGTTTTTTTAGTATCAAATTTGCCCCGGAAGTATGAAAAAGGTAGCAAATTTACCCCACCGTTAATTTTGACCGTTAAGTTTGTGTGTACACGTGGCATGCCACCATCATCAACCCGAATAAGAGTTAAGTATCATTTTTGCCCCGGAAGTTTTTCGAGAGCAAGTTTGCCCTGGAAGTTTTCACTAAGGAGCAATTTTGCCCCGAAAGTTTATAAAAGTAGCAATTTTGCCCTTCTTTCTCCCAATATTAAATTTGACTATTAAATCAGACAAAAGCACACACATGTCATGCCTTGAAAATGTGAACTTGGAGTCGGAGAAGGAGATCCTTGAGATGTTGACCTCAAAGGCGCGCGGAATTTGTGAAGTTCGAACGGGTTAGTCACGGATTTGAAAGGGTCCTGTCGAAAAACCCGGAGGAAGCATCACTTATAATCTAAGCAAATGAAACGCAAAACGAGAAATGAATTATTCCAAAAATTGGTTCAAGAAACAAATCAATAGTGATAATATTTACGTTTGTATAGACCGATCATTTGCTTAGATCATAAGTGATGCTTCGTGACGTTCGATTTCACAAATTCTCGCGCTTGAGCTCAACATCTCAAAGATCTCCTTCTCTAACTCCAAGTTTGACCTTTTCAAGGCATGACATGTGTGGTCTTTAACTGATTTAATAGTCAAATTTAATATGTGGGAAAGAAGGGCAAAATTGATATGTTTTGTAAACTTTCGGGGTAAAATTGCTCCTCAGTGAAAAATTCCGGGGCAAAAATGATACTTAACTCTTATTGGGTTGATGAGGTGGCATGCCACGTGTCGTGAGGTGGTATGCCACGTGTACACTCAGTTAAACTTAACGGTCAAAATTAACGGAGGGGCAAATTTGCTACCTTTTTCATACTTCCGGGGCAAATTTGCTTCCTTTTTAATACTTCCATAGTAAATTTGGTACCAAAAAAACTTAGGGTGATGAGTTCCCCTTATCAAAACTTATGGGGATAAATTAGGCATTTAACCCTAGAAATTACCACATACTCATATTCGCAAATCAGGTCAAAAAAGGAAAAAAAAATGTCATTGCATTTTTGTTGCTCATTCAACCAATTTTTTTCTTTAAAAAATAATTATATAATTAATTAAAGAGCAAATTGGTACATGGAATGAGGTGATGAGTTAAAAATAATTTTACCAATATAAACATGTCATTTCTGTTTTTAATAAAAATATTAAGGTACAATTTTATTTTTTTTTGGAAGTTTTCACTAAAAAAAAATGTTGTTCTGTAAGTTTTTTCAAGCTCAATATCACTTCGGAAGCTTTAAAATATACCAATATTACCCTATACTATTAAAAAATTAATGTTGACTATTAAAAAATTGACGCCGACTATTAATTTTTTAATGAAAAAGAGCAACATTGCTCAATTTCAACATTTTCAGAAAATATTGAATTTAAAAAAAAATTGGGGTAATATTACTCATTTTCACAAATTTTTAAATTAACCCAATTACTGTTAACTAAGGTCAAGGGAAACATAATAAGTAATCAATATGATGATGTGGTAAATGGCCAATGAAAAAAAAAAAGTAATTAAAAAGGAGAGGGTGAATTGAAAATGTTGGGTAATGAGAGAAGAAAGAGGAAAATAAATAAATAAATAAATAAATAAAGGAAGATGGAAACACAGATTTGGTGCTTTTCATGGCACAATTCTGATTGTGCCCTCATTTACTCTTCAAAACTGATGTTTGATGTGACCCACTCTACACCTACCTTATTTGTATTATTCCCCTATTTCCCTTTTACATTAACTTCACTCCAATTAAATGGCGGCTCTAATATATATCCTCATATATGTAAATGTTTTATTTATTCCCAACATTTCAATTTTAAAGCAAACATGTATTTTGTTAATTGTCATACATGAATTAAAAATGGGTTTAATATTTCTCCTACATTTAAATAAATTAAAAAAATATTAAAAACCCCACCCCCACCCCCACGGGCCGGCCACCACCACCAAATATTTTTTTCACACACTGGCGCGGTGGCGGTGATGGTGGTGGTAGGGGTAGTGGGGGTGGGGGTGGGGTTTTTTTTTTTGAATTTATTTAAATGTAAGGGTAGAAAGGTAATTTCACACGATTTGCATATCCCTCATAGGTCCTTAGTACCTCTATGTCTTTTTACAAATTTAGGAGGAGTATTTTCCAGTATTTAAATGGAATTTTTCCAATGTATTTTTGTTAATTGTCATACATGAATTAAAAATGGGTTTAATATTTCTCCTTTTACTTTTATTGCAAAAATATTTTTTTTTCACATAAAAGTGTGAGACCCACTCACTTTTATGTGAGTGTGAGCGATTTAAAAAAATATTTTTATAGCAAAAGTAAAATCATTAAACCAATTAAAAATATATGGTAACGAAAAATGTAATTTATTTCTTCAAATTCTATCAATTTTTTTGGTAGAAACTCTGTCAAAAATTTATCTCAATTTTAATGATTAATTTGCATAAGTTAAATTTTAATGAATATTTTTTTTTAAATTTCACTTGTCATCTACAGGTAACTCGTAGTTTTTGTTAATGTGATAGTATCCACATACATAGGGATGAACCCGAGAAAATTATAGAAGGGGCATAATTGCCGGGGTTTAGAAATTTTTTTTTTTAAGGAAAATTTTAAATTTATTAAAAATAAAAGAATATAAACAAGAAAAAAAATATTTATGAAATCAAGTGAATATTGATGATGTAATAAGAGAGACAATTATTTTACAAACCTGTCATTTATAAAAGTAAGGCTAAAAATTTTGTTAAAAATAAATGTAGTTACATAAACTACAATGAAGGATGGGTGCTCAATAAGTTCAAGTTTTAAATCATTAAAAAATAAAAGAATATAAACAAGAAAAGAAAGGATTATTAAAAAAATATTCATGAAATTAAGTGAATCTTGATGATATAATAAGAGAGCAGGTTATTTTACAAACCTGTCATTTAGAAAAGCAAGGCTAAGTGCGATTAGAAATGTAGTTACATAAATTACAAGAAAGAGTGGGCACTCAATAACTTCAAGTACATATATTTTAATAACAAAATTATATTATAATAAAAATAATGACAACAACATCCTTTTAGGCATTATTTTTTAGAATTCTATCATAATTGCCTTAATATTAATGCTATTAAATGCATCATAATTTTAGTTCCCTTATTTTTTTAAAAAAATTTCATCATAATTCAAGGAAGGCACTTGCCCCCCTTCTCATACACTTGGGTCCGCCAATGCACATACATATAAATGTTGCATATGGACAAAGTAGTAAATTTGCATGATTGCACGACAACTTGAATCTAGGTCAGCCCGTTGAATTAGTATAAAATAGATAACAATTTACAGTATACAATTGATTAATATAAATTAAGTAGCCGTAAATAAATAACTCAAACAATCACTTAATCTGCAATTGTAAATTAAGTAGCGGAACCAAAAAGCAGCTCAAAGAAACAAATTAAATAGCTGAACCAAAAAGGAACTCAAAGAAAGGGAAAAGTATCTATTGTTTTTAGCCATAAATTAATATAAATATCAATGTAAAATAGAAAATGTACAATTAATTTATCAACGTGTTTATAGATGATAAATTGCCAAAAATACTCAGATA
This sequence comes from Acacia melanoxylon, assembly GCA_019022615.1. Classification (NCBI taxonomy): domain Eukaryota; kingdom Viridiplantae; phylum Streptophyta; class Magnoliopsida; order Fabales; family Fabaceae; genus Acacia; species Acacia melanoxylon. The sequence goes on from JAFJYJ010000011.1 coordinate 8,843,609, forward strand.
TTTTAAAAAATCTAGTTTTGGCAAAAAGCATAAAAAATATAGTTGAGAGAAGAAAATTGATTATATTTATTTAAATTGGCAAAAGTACTCAGATATTTTAAAAAATCTATTTTTGGCAAAAAAGCATAAAAAATATAGTTGAGAGAAGAAAACTGATTGTATTTATTTATATTCTAATTATTTTCGACACTTTTTTACAATGTTTTAAAACTCGGATTAGACCTGAAACCAGTGAATCCGTCTATTCCGGATATCAACCCGTTTCAATATTTTATTTATAATTCTATATTAATTACTTTAAAATCTTCAATTTCTTACTGATTTAACTTAAGTTAGCTCCGATCTGATCTTTAACCATGTATCACTACCGATTTAATGGCCAGTGTGGTTTAGAACCTTACCTTTTTGTCCACGAAATAAAGCGTGTCCGTTATTGTCTGAATTTAATGCATGCTACAGGAGTCTTCTAGAAGCAGGGAAAACTTAAAGATAATTGAGAAATTCCCTTTTTTTAATAAAAGAAAATTTAATTGATCCATTTTGTCCCTTTTCTAGACGGTGAGCCTCAAATAGGTAATCTCTCTAGTTTAGAATAGACAAAGTTGGCTTAAATTCGTGCTCTCATGAAATTTTGTTTTGTTTTCAGAGAGGTTGATATAAATTTTTATTTCAAATTAAGAAAGAAAAAGAATCTACGAGTTGAGCGCGAACATACGCTATCCTAGGAGACTGAGATAGACGCGCTGCGAGGATTGGACCGATGGGAAAGAATCAGGCACGATTAACGGCGGGTATTGGACACTCGCATGTTGGAGCTTGAGTGGGCTTTTTTTGGGGTTTAACATGTAATTGCCATTTGTTGGTCAAATAGCTCACAAAACAGAAATACCAAACACGCATGTAGCTGTAGTTTGGGGGGAGTTGAAGAATAATAAGCAAAACCTGAAAGAGAAGGAAGCTGAAGTTGAATTTATTTTTTATTGAACAGAGAGAGAAAGAGCCGCAGAGAAGGCGGAAAAAGCTTCTTGACCTCTCAGAGCTCGAATCTCTCTTTCAATGAGCAATTGACGGCGGAAGAAAGTAGAGATAGATAAGACCCTCAATTGAAAATTTTTGTTTGGTCAATCATTTTTTTGTCTAATCAAATTTCAACCTATATCTGCTTTTGTCACTCAAGTTTATCTGCGAGAGAGAGAGAGAGAGAGAGAGAGAGGAGCTGAGTTACTGAATCAAGCTCGGACTTGTTGGCTGTGTGGCGGGGAGAGGGGTGAGAGAGAGAGAGAGAAAGCGAGGGTGATGAATCTTCCTTCTAAATTCGTATTCTCAGCTCAATATTAGCTTCGAAATGGGAACTCCACCACCAGAAGAGCTTCTCAGGAAGATCGAGAATCTCGAGGCGGGTCACGCACACCTCAAGCAAGAAATGTCCAAACTCAAGCTCTCGGGCGCAAGCGATGCTCGGGCCGAGCAGAGCCATCACCGCCAGAGGTCTCACTCGATATCGCCGCAACGTTCGAGATTGGGTGTGCCCAGTTGGAGAGCTGGAGGCGGCGGATTCGATGGACCGGCTTCGTTGAAGAAAAGTTTGACTTCGTTTAAACATTCATCGCCGCTTCAGAGGGAAAGCCGTAGTATTGATCCTCAAAATGATGGAGAAGGTGGCGTTGGAAGAGGCCCTTCAGCTGTGAATTTTACTGAGAAGCAGTATCTCAATATTTTGCAGTCAATGGGGCACTCTGTTCACATATTGGATCTTACCGGTCGTATAATATACTGGTGAATGGCTTATTCGACTTCAAGTTTTCTTTTATTTGATTTCTTAATGATTGAATATAAATATTGATCTTTTGGTTTCTTATTTTAGCTGCAAATGGAGATAAAACATAAGTTGTAATGAGTTTCTATTATTAGGTTGTTGCAGATTATACGTCCTCTGGTTAAAATGAATGCGTTTTGAATTACATTTAGGTCGAGCATAAAATGTTCTGTACCGTTGATTAAAGAATTCTGGTACAGAACATTTTATGCTCGAAGACTTGCCTGTGTACATGAAAAGAAAAGAAAAAGTATTTTTGGGACCTGCATCAAAAGCTTAATTGTCTAAGGTTTATGTAATAATTTTGCAGGAACCGTAGTGCGGAACATCTATATGGTTATTCGTCGGACGAAGCCCTTGGTAAGGATGGTATTGAGCTCATTGTAGACCCCAGCGATTTTGCCCTAGTCAATGATATAATCAACCGGGTCACTATGGGAGAGAAATGGCTTGGGCAGTTCCCTGCCAAAAATAAGATGGGAGAGAAGTTTTTGGCTGTGGCTACCAATACTCCTTTATATGACGATGATGGAAGTTTGATTGGCATTATTTGTGTCTCTAGTGATTCACGACCCTTCCTTGAATCAAGAGTTCCGTTCTCAGGAGTAAAGCACTTTGAAACAGGTTCAGGCTCCAGCAATCTTAGAAGTAGCATTACAAATAAACTTGGTCTTGATTCTCAACAGCCTCTTCAAGTTGGTATAGCATCAAAAATTACAAATTTGGTTAGTCTACAACTTTCCTTTTTAATGTTCCTTTTATTTTGTCTGGCATGGCATGTTTTGATGTTAAAACCATTATCATAGGCGTCCAAGGTAAGTAACAAAGTGAAGTCAAGAATCCGAACAGGAGACAATAATGTGGATCGTGAAGGTGGGAGTGGTGAAAGTCATCATTCTGAGCAGAGCTGCTCAGATGTGGTTCTTCCAGACCAGAGAGAAGATGCTAATTCTAGTGGAGCTAGCACACCCAGGGGAGATGTTCCCCCATCTGCCTTTGGTGTATTTTCTCACACAGAAGACAAAAGTCAAGGGAATTTTTTTAGAGATTCTGGTGATGAGGGTGAAGGAAAACCTATTCATAAAGTCTTAACTTCCAAGGCCGAAGCATGGATTCAAAAGAAAACACTATCATGGCCATGGAAAGCAAATGAACGGGATGGGTCAGAGGGAAGGAATATTCGTGTTGGTTGGCCTTGGTTGCAGAATGATCAAGAAAATGAGCCAGCTCAGCGGAAGCCTCTTTCTTCTTGTGTGAGGGCAGAAAGTCAGGCAGGAGAAGGTAATCGACCTGTTAATAATGAAGCATCAGGATCCTGGTCCTCCTTCAATGTTAACAGCACAAGTAGTGCAAGCAGCTGTGGGAGTGGCAGCAGTGCTGTCAATAATAAATTGGACATGGATACTGACTGTTTGGATTATGAAATCTTGTGGGAAGACCTGACAATTGGAGAACAAATTGGGCAAGGTAGGGATTTTTTTATTTGAACACCAAACAGGCATGCTTTGGGATTACATATGTATTAAGAGCAAAAAAAAAATAGCATTCATTACAAAAAACTTGGAACTTCATCTATATTTCAAATTTCTTATTTCCAAAATTTGATTGCTTTGCAAATTTAACCAGTTATCAGTGTGGTTATCATGCATAGAATTGGTTAGTTTTATTATCTCCTCTACCATACTTTGATGATACCATCACTCTTTCCTTGCCAAATTTGATGTAAGGTTTTGCTCAGTATGTTATTTGACTTATTTCTATTTCATATTTACCTTTTAGTTGTTGCTTTGCAGGATCATGTGGAACTGTGTATCATGCTCTGTGGTATGGATCAGTATGTTCTTTGCTCTTCCTGCTAATTATGGTTTTAAGTTCATATACTATGTATAAAAATGGTATTGACATAACTAGTGGGCATAGCTATGTTTGGGAATTCTCTTTTGCTTCTTTCTGTTGTCCACTTTTTGTGGGTTAACAACATATTAAGGTATTCTTTTATATTACGCATATTATTATTAGGTTGCAATTCAAATTACTAGCATGTCCTATAATGTTATGAATTTCAAATATTTCATTGTGAGGTAAAGCAATTTCTGTGCAAGCCTGAGGAAATTCTAGTGTTTCATTTGGGATGTGTCTTTTCTGCAGTGACAAACTAAATATTGGTGACTAATATGTGATGCCAATTAACACCCGCATTTCTGCAGGATGTTGCAGTCAAGGTATTCTCCAAGCAAGAATATTCCGATGATGTCATAATGTCCTTCCGACAAGAGGTATGCTTTCGGGCAGTCAATTTTTTTTAAAAAGAAATAGTTAAAAAAACCTTCAGTTGCTAATGTACTAGGGAGAGACAAACTAATTAGAATGTGCTAGGCTTTCCTTGGGGGATCTTAGTTTGATGATATTTGCTCAATGGTTATATTTGCCATTTTTAATTGACGCACTAAACCACATCCATGTTAGGTGTCAGGGGGATGGTTTCTAAATATGTAAACGTGTTCCATCCACCAACAACAATAACAGGATGGCTTCATTCAGTTTAATTATGTTTTGATAAGGACCTTTAATCATCTGTTGACCAAAGAAGGATCAATATGGTTTAACCTACTAACTTTAAATATATCATTGAGGTAGCATCGCCACGATATAGTTTGGTGCTCTAATATTGATATTATATTATGAGTAGATGTTGTGGAACCAAAAGTCTGGAGTGAACTTATGATAGCTATAATATGAGCAGTTGAATAGGATTATACTTGATTAGCCCTTGAGATGTGAGTAAGGATAACCAAAGTGGAAGTAAGCTCTTGCATTTATTCCTCAATTTTAAGGAGAAGGCTTTGGCAACATTTTTAAGCATTTGCTAACATGTGAAACATATTTCACAGCCCAGCACGCATTATTGATTCTTTGAAAGGGGTTCACCGCATATCATAGTTCTATTGAAGGACCTCAAAGCAAACACATACAAATTGCACCAAGTTTATTCCCTCTTTAATTGAAAATCTAAGCAAAACTAATAAGTTGAATTTTACGCAAACCAAATAACTTATTGAGTGGAGCCATAGTTCTTTGGCTTTCTTATTTCACTGTAACCAATGTGGATTAATTTATGCAAGAGATTGTTCTTCCAGTTCTTCATGAATCCGCTCATATGGTTACTTTCTTCTATTTATATTATATTCTTATTCTACAATATTTGTACCTCAGAGTACTGAGCATCCCCCCTAAAATTCATCATTACATACACTGATTTGATGATGCTGTTGATGTGAAGGTGTCTGTTATGAAAAGACTTAGACATCCAAATGTCCTTCTGTTCATGGGGGCAGTGACTTCACCTCAACGTCTCTGCATTGTGACAGAGTTTCTCCCACGGTTTGTTCAGAAATTTCTCTTTAACATATAGTTACAAAATATCAAGTTGGGCTAATTATTCGTGCATCCATCTGCAATTCATCTCAGTGGAAGCTTGTTTCACTTACTCCAGAGAAACACCCCCAAACTTGACTGGAGACGGCGTGCTCATATGGCTTTAGATATTGTAAGTAACTTTTTGGTAATATTATGGAGGAAATATCTCATTCAAGTTTTGCTGATAGAGTTGCATGCTCATTTTTCCCTATTTTTCTCTTTATATTACAGATTCATTTTGGACATTTTATTGCTTTAATCGAAGATATGATCTATTTTTATCCTTTCTGTAGGCACGGGGTGTAAACTATCTTCATCACTGCAGTCCACCTATTATTCATCGAGATTTGAAGTCTTCAAATCTTCTAGTTGACAAGAATTGGACAGTGAAGGTCAGCTTTTGTTTGTTCACTCTCTTTTGATTTGCTTGAAGATTTCTAGCATTACATTCTGTTTAGTTAGACAATATCTTAACCATGTACTAGCTGAACAGGTTGGTGATTTTGGCCTTTCACGCCTAAAGCATGAAACATATCTTACAACAAAGACAGGAAAGGGCACGGTAGGTTCACATATCTTGTGTTGACCACAAGATCTTTTCATTTGAATTCATTTTTGTTCCACACAAACAAAAAAGTTGCTGATTTTAGCATTTTCTGCTTTGCAGCCTCAATGGATGGCACCAGAAGTTCTTCGTAATGAGCCCTCTGATGAGAAGTATGTTTGATCTGTACCCTTAAGTATTCTCTCTCCCCCCCGCTGAACTTCTAGATTTTGAATACTAATATTTTCTGCTTCTTGGGGACATCAGGTCTGATGTATACAGCTTTGGAGTAATATTGTGGGAACTTACAACTGAGAAGATCCCTTGGGAGACACTCAACTCAATGCAGGTATAGTTTTCAAGAATATGTGAACCTTGAATGTCCTACAACAATGCAAATAATACGGTGACATGTAAGATTGAACTGAAAACTACTGAAAGAGTTTGTTTCATATAGGTGGAAAAACGGCTTAAATCAGTTATTCTACCCCTTGAAGATACGTGGATCTTTGAAATGTTTTGTTATTTTGTTTCTCGTGTGCTTACTGAATAATGAATTTTAATTAACGGGCCTTGGCGACCTGTATTTTTTATTATTAATAAATATGTTTCCTGATTCACTCTGATATTTCATCCTATTAATTTGTTATCTTCAATTTTCGTAACTGTCATATTAGGGTGGGTCCAAATATGAACAATGGTTTCTCTAGGATACTTGCAGGTGCTTGGAGCTGTTGGGTTCATGAACCAGAGGCTAGAAATTCCAAAGGATGTTGATCCCAAGTGGGCTGCTATAATTGAGAGCTGCTGGCATAGGTGTGTATTCTGTTCATTCTGTTATACGATTTTATATCTTTTTCTGCAACTCAATATGCACAAGCATAAATCTTATGCCACTTGCTAAGCAAATGATCAGTTGAAATGACTCGTGTCCTGCTGTTGGCCGGTGTGCCTAAACAAATCTCACAAGATCAGCTGTTTGAGATATTCATTAAACATTTCCATTTTGAGTTTCTTCTTAATATCTTTAGCATTTCTCAACATCCTTACCCATTTGAGCCTTATCGTTCTTGCTTCTCTGATTAAATTTTATCACAAGAGTGAAATCCAAAGAGCTTTTGCTTGAGCTGTTGTTATACATATATATTGATGGTTCCATAGTTATGACCTATTTTTTACTCTTTACCTAAAATACTTGAAGTAGCCCAAAATTCATTTTAGTAATCTATTTTATGACTAATTAGCAGTTCCATCAGTTGACTTCTCAAAGTTTTGTTGAGTTACATAACAGAACTAAGAATCGGAAACACTTGTTTCGTCTATTTTTCTACTTCTTTTTGGCAGTCTGAATTTTTGCTCTTTCAACTTTAGTATGGACTTCGTTTGACAACAATAACATATTTGACGTATTGATGCTTAGAGTGGGGACAAGTTCACCTTTTTAAGATAAATTATTACGTAAATAATGGCAACAAATAGAGAGGCAACCTTGCAACTATTTGTTCTAATTTTGAAGGGTGAAAAAATGTTGTTTGTGTGCTGTTAGTAGCAAGATCAAATTAATGTTGGTCACCTGGAATTTGTTAGCAGCACACGTATGCATGCTTGGCGTGTTTATCTATGATATACTGACTTATGAATGATTTACTCTGTAACTGGTATTATTTTGCTCGACTCTTTGGCTTAGCATGAAATTTGAAAGGAATCATATTTTTCTTTTGTTACATATTTGGTCTCTAGTTATGAAAACCTTAAAAGAAAAGCTGGAAATTATACATCGTGGGTACACAAGGTATCAAGATTTTTCTCCTTCTGGAATGAAATAAAAAGAAACGAATTGATACCCAAGAAAATTAGCATGCGAACTCTCTAATTTACATTAGTGGTTATCAGTCATACCCCTATTATAGCTGTCATATAAATAGGACATTGGACAAGGGACATACTCTATTATGCACTATAGCACTATTGGATAAATGTAGTGTTGTATGGTGTCTCTATGATTTGGCTCTATTTTACTGGTGCATAGATTATGTGACTCACCTATTGGTATGCAAAAATTTCTGCGGGAACACATTGCATTGCAAATATCTTTTGCTTACTTGTATCTTTGTTCATTCCCACCAGTGATCCAGCCTGCCGGCCAACATTGCAGGAATTGCTGGAAAGGCTTCGAGAGCTGCATAGACGTTATGCCCTTCAATTTCAAGCAGCTCGTACTGCTGTTGCTGAAAACACTCAAAAGGAGTCCTAAACACTGCCTCTGAGTTTCTTTTCCATTTTCGCTTGCAGCCGATCTAATGATTTTTTTGCATACATTCTTGCCAATTTCTGGTAAGCAGATGAGTTGGTACAAACAGCTGGGCTTGAAGTTGGAACCATATCAAATTGCTGATCAGAATTGTGGTTCTTTACCATTTTCACTAGAACTTAAAAGGTGACAACATTGAAAAATTAAAGAAAGTGGAGCAAAGACTTTTGACAATGATGATGATTGGGATAGTCATGTTTCGTCTCTTCAATGGCATCATAGATCTTCCATTTGTTACTAGTGCTGTATGCTTGGAGCCATGCCAAATGGGGTTGATTGTGACCTCTATTGTAATCCTAGATGGAGAATTTAGGTACTATTAAAAAATTTGTACAGGAGACTGAGAAAGCAAAAACTTCGAGTCTTCATTGGACTGAAGGGATTAGGATCAAAAAAGTTTCTTCCCTTTATATTCTTTGTTAATCTTGGTTGGAGCTTTGTAATTACCCACTTGAATCAACAAGGTGCGGCCTGGCATGTCAGATTCATGATTGATTGGTCCGTTCTAAACAAATCAGCGTGATTTTCCTACGTGGCTCCACTTCCTTTATTTGTAGTCTCAAGTGGCAGAATTTTGTCAGTTGCTGCAAACATCAGTTGAAGTTATGAACAAAAATAGATTTAAAAAACAACTCAAGTGGTCAAAGTTATACATCATGTTTGAGTAAGCTTTCAGGATTTCTGACATGCCATGAGCGCCTTAATTTATTTTAAATCAATTTTTAATCAGCGTTTGAGTTAAAATTGAAGGAAATTCAATCTTTTATGATTCGAGTTTAGGACGAGGTGGTGATAAGTTTGATCCTATTTGTATTCTGTCTCAAATTTGTTCCCTTTCATGCAATATAAATATACAAAATTATCAATGGTGGAATCCGAGCAAGTTATTTTTGTATGTTATGCTGAATTAAATGACTGCATGGGTAAAATTTGGAGTTTAAGAAGAATAAAATGAAATGGTTGTCACTAAAACAAAATGAAGTGAAATGAATGGAAAATGATAGAAAAATCCTGTTTGAATTAAAAAAAACCCAAAATGTATACTAAATTAGCAAACAAACAAATAGTTGATCTAGTTGGAATCTAGGATTTTAAAGTTTGAATGCTTACAACTTGTATAGGAATTAACAACTTGAGCTCTCTAAGTTATTGTTGTGTATACCTAAATTACTAATTGTTATTCTTAAGTCGTCATTATCTATATTTAAGTTGTCAACACCCAAACTTAAAAATATCAAATTTCTAGCAGATCACCTATTTGTCCTTTTACTAATTTAGTACACATTTTGAGGCTTTTGTAATTCAAATGTTATTTTTCTCAAAATATTGTCTAATTTGAGCATAAAAAACTCTCAAAATTGTGATAGACATGGGACAAACTAAAAGACTATATTCTCCGGTCTCATTGCCATCCTTAATTGTAAGGGTACTCTGGACCCACAGTTGTTATGATTAGCAAGTCAAAATAATTAAATTAGGTAGACTTTGAACTAACAGCTATTATGAACTCTGGACGAGCAGCTCACTCATCTCATCATTTTGTTTTGTTTTTGTTTACCCTGGACTTAACCAAAAACTTCCATTTTCCCTGTTGTTTTGTTGGACTGATTTATCATTGCCTTATTAACGTGGATATGATAATGGAAGATGGATACAAACAAGAGGGACTACTGCGCCCCAACTTTTGCATGCAACTTGTGGAATTAACATCTTCAGTGGCGGAAAAATTTCCAAGCTTTGATTAGGATGATTGAGTATTATAGAGCTTTATGTCACACATCGAAGGGAACACAAGATATTTTGGGCCCAAGACACTCCAAAAGGAGGTTTCTAGAGAATTCCACATTGTTGTAGATACTTATACATAATACTAGAATTGTATAGAGAACTCTAGAAACTCTGGATAAATATCTAGATACTTCTAGGGAAGGTTCTGGAGAGCTATTCTCTATCGTAGGATCCTTTTGATCATAGCCGTTCATTAAGGAGGTGGATGCCTATAAATAGGAGGTGTCACCCTCATTTGTAACTATCCAAGCAAATACAAGTCATTTACTTCCAAGAGCTTCTCTCTCTAGAACTCTTACTCTCTCTCTAAAAGTTCTCTTTGTCTTTGTGCTCTTTGCCTACTTGTGAGGGTTCGGCTGACTTAACCAAGATCAAAGGAGTGATCAAGCTAAGGCCGACACGGTTTTGGGGTGGTTTTGCTAAGATCGTGACATTTAGCACTTGCAAACTTAACTTTCCAGCAAGGAAACAAGCAACTGCACAAAGATTCCACCAATTGGCAGTGCTTCTCTCTCTCTCTCTCTCTCTTCTCTTTTCTTTTTAGCTATCTTCCAATGGTGTTTTATATTGTATGTCTGGTAAAATGCAAAATTTCTAGTGGCTAATAACGTAAAATTTGATGTTGGCCGTTTCACAATTCTGCCTAAGTATTATATAGCTGGTCTGAGCAGGGATAGCTAGTTTGAGCGGGGATAAAGGAAGAGGATTGTAATAAGCCCTCGACAGTTAACGTAAAACTTTATGGATATTGATCAATGAAGATCGAAAAGAATGCTCAATAAAGTAATTAAACGATATCTCCTAGCCAATAATTTATCTCAAGATTTAGTTTTTGCTTGAGCTCAATGATGTCGTTGATCAATGTAGCTAACCTGTAGCTAACCTTATCGAGTGTGATAAGACTATGTTGTTGTTGGCCATTTCACCTTGCTCATCAATTTTAGTTCCATTTATAAATAATTTTATACAGCCTTTCGTAGCTAAATAGAGAGAAAGAGAAAAAAAAATTTGATCTTTATCAATCAAGTCCCTAAATCTCCATAACAGTTCGCAAGGAGACCATGTGTGCATGAATTATACATCTTCAACCTAAATCTTAAAGAATCGATCACCTTGCCTACAAGCACATTCCCTTCTTATAACACACCCTACATCCCCTTTAAACCATAAGAGGACTAATCGTATAAAGTTATGAAACTCTTTAAGCTTATTTGATAAAGACTAATCTTATGGGGACGAAATTGATAGCAAAGGTAAATTTGAGAGAACACAAATTTTATTATCCCGTAATAAAAATAAAAAATATTATATTCTCATTATAATAATTTATAGAGCATTTGTTTTTCATTATTTTAATATGAAAAATAAATATCATTTCACATCCTCCTTGCCAACATTGTTTCATTCCGCTTATTAATATAAATATAAATGCTAACTCTTAAAGTTGGGTCTGAGAAATGCCAATACGTGTTATGCAGTAAGCATCAGCTCAGTTTTCCCACAGGAAAGTCGTTTGATTTGAGTCTGAAGATTGGTAAATAACCCATGAATGTTTCAATACACAGCGGATGTTTCAGACTTTTCACCCAAAAACACTAAGTTACCACAGCTCCTGCAAAAATCTAATTTGCAAAAAAAAAAAAAAAAAAGGTCTGAATGAATCAGACGTTTGATGGTGTATAAATTTGAAGATCCAGATTTCGAGACAAATATTTAGCGAAGCAAATGCCTAATGGCAGCAACGGCATCACCTTTGTGCTCACGCAAGGTTCTTTCAGCCACCTTTTTGTCCAGCTGTTGAATGCATTCAAAGAGGAGTTACCAGTCTATCCTAAACCAGAATGAGCTTCAAAAAGTTATGTCACTTAAGTTCAAGATGAAGTTACCTCAAGTTCATTTGCTATTATGTCAACATCAGCTGCATTTATCTTAACAGCAGCCAGTTCTTTCTCCCTGGAAATGAAACAAGATGGAAGACAGGAAGTTGAGATTCAAGATATAGAAAAATTGACTTTAATAGACTTATACTGCAAACGACAGTAGTGGCAGTGAGAGGATACAAAAATGAAATTTGAATATAAGCTCATACTTCAGATTTGCACAGTAAAACTAATAATGTGGCAAGTAGTTCAGCATGGTATTCGTGGATAAAGGGAAAAATATGTTTACATAAAGAATTCTAGTTATTTAACTTAAATTTCAATCCCAACACGGGGACCAAAAAAAAAAACAGGCATGCGCAGATTAAATAGAGCAGATATTGACCACAAAGATTTATTGAACAGCTAAAAGTATCCGTCTTTATTGCACAAATGAACTTTGGAAGCTTTTAAGTACCCTAAAACTAATAATTGATGCCCTTCCGACACATTCAAAGATTGGTTGCTGAGTACATACTCAAGGTGAGGATTTGCTAAGATCTGTGTATTTAGGGACAACAAATCAGTGTGTATGATTGTTAAAGAAACTTATCTCACACTATCAAATCTAAATTGGTTTAAGTATGCGGTCCCCACACTAGGTGGCTCAAGTGAAAGCATTTACTTACGATGAGCTTTAACTTCCCCCATCGAGAACATGTAAATTATAACATCCAATTCATGTCAGCATCAGATAAGTCAGCAACCAAATGCAGAAGAAAATTTAATGCAAGTGCAAACTTTACAGACCTTTATGAATCTTAACAAGCAAAAGTTAAATAAGAATTATATGTTCAGATAAAAAACCAATCGCTTGGGAATTCAAGAAGACTGATAATCTGCATGTTCTGATTGAGGTGCTGGCAATAGAAATTTCTATCACCTGGGGGCAATTCAGTAATGCTGGAAGTTTCTATAGACACTTAAAACTTAAAAGCTTCCTTCTTTCTTCTTTCACTAAAAAAAAAGAAGAAAAGAAAAGAAAAGGTTCCTTCTGGACATCAAAGATACAAATAATAACAAGCCCATATCAGACTTGGCTCGTGGCTTTGACTACCTGAGAAGAGAATAATTCATATTTGGGATGTGAGTGTAAGGAAAAAGATAGACCTCACTCCAAGCAGTAGTTTATGGTATGTTCATGAGCCTGTAAATTTCAGATTGGTTATTAAATTTAGTACAAAAATGTAATGTAAGAAGGAGCTGGTTCACAAGTTTGAACTGGCTATTAAACTTCAGACTAAAGTAAGGATCTTGATAAAATACAGGGTTTTCCCACAAGGTAATACCCAGCCCACAAAGCATGGAAAAAATCTCCTGTGTTGGTCAGAACAGATCAAATCATCCAGCAACATTTTTGCACTAAGAGTCATTGGGTAGTCAAGTGAAAACTGACATAGAGAAATGTGTCCCTTCCTTGATTTAGGAATGGGGTATTTTGGTGCATTTAAATATTGCAAAGCAAAATAGCATGTGATCGGAAAGGAACATGCCAACAGCCTCTCCACTTATTAAAACATCCCATGTTAACTTATTAAAATGCCAAAGACAGATCCTTTCCAACATTGAAGAGAAGGTTTACTGCTGTTGGCCAAGTCCAATAGATGATTTTATATCCTAGAAGGAACAGGCACACATTCAAGAGCCTCTTGAAAAATTTGACAAGAATATATGTTTCAGAAACAAAACGTGGAAGAATAAGATTATATTGGAACTTTGAAGAATCCAAAATTTGAAAGAGTCCAAGTCTCTTAATTTCCGTTCTATATCTTGTAATAACTTCTATATTAGATAAATGAAAAATCTTCTACCAAACGAATGTAAGTCTAAGATATCACACATTTAGAATTTTCTGTTGTCACAACAAAATGAGCAAGTAAAAATTCAAGATACTTATATAACGGTGGCAAATCATGCTGACTGAATATAGAGCATATGTAATAATAGTGTACATAAAAGCAAGTAATTCAAATATAGAGCATATGTAATAATAAGATATGCCTAATGACGACTGAATATTCTATTAAAGATGAAATTTTCGCAGAATTTCTCTCATCATAGCCTAAGCCGGAAAAATATGTTCAGAAATTCTTCACAGCTTTATAAGATAAAGAAGCCGTGCAAGCCAATGCCCAAACAGCAGAACATGAATGACAACCCAAACAATGTCAGTCATTGCCAAAAAAAATAAGAGGTATTCACTGGTTTAAACCGTTTTCAAGAAAAATAAAAGGCTCAAAAGACTTCTGTTTACCTCAAACGCATCGCATTCCAGTCCGCCTCTGCAGATGCAGCAATTGACGCCATGGCCTACCAAATCACATAACTGTTAGAAAGCATCGCATAAAACTGTTTAAGTGGAACACACTGCCCTAATCATTATATATCAAGCCTCCATCGCTCAATTTAATAACAGATTCTTACAATTTTTTTATTTCTCAGAAAAGAAAATATAGAATAAAAGATTAAATATTAAGGAGACCGGGAGGAACCTCTTGGACGCGAGTAGAGTCGAGCTGGCGATCCTCGACGCGGTCAGTGAGCTTATCAAACGCTTTGCTCTGTTGCTGTAAGTCCTTAGAATCTTCTATCCTCTCTACCCCCTCATCTGCAGCCTCCATCTTTTCTCTTTCAAGCTTTTTGCAACAGAAAATACAGAAGCCTCGATAACGAGTAGATTTCTATGCCCTAAAGAGTAGAAAAAGCTCGACCCCTATTGATGGTCTGGAGGGCTGCGATACGGAAACACAGAGCGAGGAAGAACAAAAAATATGAGAAACTGCAGCTGGCACCTCCTCTGCGCTGCGTCGAAGTATGTTGCCTCATTGGGCTTATTTGGAAGCTTTAGAAATTGGGCTTACCATGTAAGCTTTACAAATTGGGCCTTATTGGGCTTAAAGCTCAGAAAATCTGGCTTTCAAATCCTGAGAATTTGTACAGCTCTATATATAAACTTATCTGGATTGGGTTAACTCTGACAGTACAGCATAGACATTCATGGACTCCACCGCCTCTAGATTGGGTTAAAATTAATGTGGATGATACAACTATGGGAGGTTCGCCTTCAATATGTCTCAAGGAAGAAGAAGGATAGTATGGGAATTAATCCCCCACATGACTTTGCTTGTAATGTAATTGGGCTACCCTCATCAGTATCAAAAAAAATAAAAAAGTGTAATGCTTAATGGCTTAGTGCCACCTAACAGGCTAATTTATTATAGCAAACTAAATTGATTATGGCTTGTAAACGCTCTGGCTTATTATATCATTGTTTTTTATGGGCACAAAGTATATTTTCTTATTGGAGGCAATCTGAGACACTGTCACACACTTATTTATACATGGTGTTGGACTAGCTTTGTGGTTACCGGTTTCATCTTACGAGTGATTTAAAACTGCCACATATGAACTTTTTATTGTAAATCAAAGCAAACAAAGCCATAGAGAAAATAGGGCAATAGGAGAAAAAAGCAATAGAGGCAATATATGCATTATTCTTATTGTTTTATTTCTCAAGTGATCCCACTTATTTAAAACATAGATATTACAATCCATTGGACTCGTAAGGTTAGTTATAGAATAATGAATCATATGTTACCCTTTAGGTTATGGGAAGAAGCACCAC
Source organism: Acacia melanoxylon (assembly GCA_019022615.1). Lineage (NCBI taxonomy): Eukaryota > Viridiplantae > Streptophyta > Magnoliopsida > Fabales > Fabaceae > Acacia > Acacia melanoxylon. The sequence continues at coordinate 8,859,029 of JAFJYJ010000011.1, forward strand.
AAGAGTTGTAGTGTTATGATCTTCAACTCATTATTGTCATGACGTTGAATTACAGCAAAATTCGCTACGTGCACGGATCTCATAATTGAAAATTGGCTGCATCTTCAATTAAGCATTTAATTATTGTTCCACCAACTCATTAGGCAATTTGAGTAAAATCCTTGGACACAGAAGGATATGAAGTTCAAATAATGTATAAACGAGCAAGTTTGTATTATAGGTCGAGAAGTGCATGAGTTGTGCACTGCCAGTAATTAGCACTTGAAGTATTTGAGAGAAGAGGCAAGGTTTTGTTAGGAGCTCATTAGGCTAATACAAAATCTGTCTTCTAATCCACTTCGGAATAAAAGGAAAATTAGAAGTTTAGCAGTCTCGATCGCAGAAAAAGATATCTCAACAAAATGCATTAATGGTTAAACGATCTACGGTTTAGTGTCAGTATAAATACGATTGATGATTATGAGGCTAAGTCACCCATAAAGCGTTTGAATATCGAGCTTTTATATACTTTGTTTTTTCTAATCGAAGATGAGGAATGTTGTGAGTGGGACTCTAGTGGTGTTGATATTATTAATTGTGATTGTAGGAAAATCCGAGGGTCGAAGAATCAAATTTGGCGAGCTTCATGGCACTGAAGGCGTGAAACCAGCTGGTTATGGTGGAAGCTACGGAAACGGTAGCGAAGGAGGGTATGGAAGTGGGCAAGGAGAAGGTTATGGCGGGGGAGGGGGTAAGGGAGAAGGAGAAGGCTGTGGAAGTGGGGGAGGAAGTTACGGCGGAGGCGGCGAAGGAGAAGGAGGAGGCTGTGGAAGTGGAGGCGGTTATGAGGGAGGAGGAGAAGGATGTGGAAAAGGAGAAGGAAGCGGAGGAGGAAATAGTGGAGGTTACGGAGAAGGAAGTGGAGGAGGCTGTGGAAGCGGAGGTGGTTATTCCGGAGGAGGAGAAGGTTGTGGAAAAGGAGAAGGAAGCGGAGGAGGAAATAGTGGAGGTTACGGAGAAGGAAGCGGAGAAGGCTGTGGAAGTGGAGGTGGTTATTCCGGAGGAGGAGAAGGTTGTGGAAAAGGAGAAGGAAGCGGAGGAGGAGGTTACGACGGAGGGAGTGAAGGAGGAAACGGAGGTTATGAGGGAGGAGGAGATGGGGGCTCCGGAGGCGGATGTAGCGGCGGAGACAACGGATGTGGAGAAAGTGGGGAGGAAGGAGGCAGTGGAGGCATAAGTATAAGTATAGGGACGGGGTCGAGTGGTGGAGAAGGTGGTAGCAATGGCCCCAGCGGCGGAGCTGTTGAGACTGGTGGAGGCAACAATAATGTTACCCGATCAGTTGGTGGTAAATTTTGAATCAAATCAAATCCTTCCAATTAATTATTAATCCTTAGCTTGTATTCGAGTCATATATAATTGGGTGTGCTTGACAATATATTATAAATAAATAATGGATGCATGCACGTACTAATAAACATAAGAGCATCGTTTGATTTCAAGGAGTGAAAAATAAGCCGCACCCATTTATATATCCACTTCTCTTGTTTATATTGCATGCAAGATCGTAGAAATTAAAGTCTAAAAATCGGATATTATAGTTTTGATTTTTGGAATAAACAGTTCTTACTGAGGAGTGATGCCCACAAGCATATATGTATGTTGCCTTGCAGCACAATAATAACCATCATTTTATTGAAGATGATGCATGCAAAATAATGTGTTAATTTCGATTTGTGATTTTTTTGTTAATAAAAAATGTTTGATATATAACAATTCCAGGGCTTTGATGCTACGTGTAACATGTTACAAACTTGTAATGAAGGAATCAACAGGGGGTTGTTACTCTACTATTAGTGGAGCTAGTCCACTTTGCTTAATGAATTTAAATGAAGAGACATTTCAAACTTCTAATATGTGTATAAAAGTCAATTGTCTTCTATATAAAGAAAAACCATCTAGCCTGTAAATAAGAAATATTATATCACATTCACAGCTATGATACTCGTATAATAGAATTTATCATGAGGGTTTATTCTATAATATTTAGCCGTATACAATGGAAAAAAATTAAAATAGATTTGTTACAATTCTGTGTATGTTTCGCACCATTTAAGACAAAAATAGCACAAACTCTTGGTGCATATATATTTATAGTTGGCTTACCATTTGAAAAACGGTCATTTGATGAACTGAAAAGACTTTTGCGAAAAAAAAAACTCAGACTTGCGTTTGTAATAAAACTGACTTTCCATGTTGTGGGGCAAAATATATATGTTCAAAATATTTTTGTCAGTTTGTGTATAACTCTGGTCATGCCCTACCTTGTTGTAGGGAGGTGAAGGATGATAATAAGATTTTGCGTCTCTTTATGGACCTAGTGTAACTTCTTCTATGTTCAATGACAATTTCTGTTTCTATTAGAAAAACAGAATAAAGAAAAGAAAAGAATGAGGTAGATGCTCTTTCCAACTTTGCATGCAAATGTTTATAAAGAAAAAAAACTTTCACGCTATTCTAAGTATATTTTAGTGATAATCAAGGCAAAATGACAAAAAAAAAAACCATTTAAATTACAAAAATCTCAAAATATTTTGTAAATTAGCAAAATGGTAAATAGGTAATCAAGTAGGAATATTCTATCAAAAAGGAAAAAAAGAAAAAAAATCAAATAGGAATCTGGGATATTGAAGTTTCGGTATTTTTACCAAAATATCCCTCACGTTTACTACTAAGGTATAAATAATATGATAACTTATGAATCACAATATAATTAATAATTTGAGTATCCATATTTACAATATGAGCTCTCCAAATGTCAACAACCTTACAGTTCATATTTTGTCAAGCAATGTTGAATACTTAGGTATAGGAAATGACAACTTAAAATCACAACTAACAACTTGGTATCTATATTAATAATTTGAGCAAACCAAATGTCAACAACCTTGTAGGTCAAATTTTGAAGCCATCATTGTCAAGCGACATTGACTACTACTTAGATATAAAGAATGACAACTTAAAAATTGCAATTAACAATTTGCATATCTATATAAACAACTTGAGCTCCCTAGATGTCAACAACCTTTTAGATCACATTTTGAAGCCACTCCTGTCGGACGACATTGACTATTTAGGTATAGAGAATGACAATTTAAGAATCACAACCCTTAGGTCCATATTGACAATATGAGCTTCCAAACAAAAAAAATATCTCACTGGAGTTTCGGCTACCGACGCTGAAGCTCCGACCAACAATGGTTTTTGTCTTTTTTCTAAAAAAATGTTAGGGCATTTTGGTAAAAGCACCAAAACTTCAAAATCTCTGTTCATACTTGATTATATTACCTATTTGTCTTTTTACTAATTTACATGACATTTTGGGGTTTTTATGATTCAAATGGTTTTTTTCTGTCATTTTTACTATGATCAATACATTTTATTAAAGTTGTTTAAAAAACACTGTTATTGCTTTTAGTAATTAAAAAACCCATATTAAGCCGCTTCGGTTGAAATATAGGGAAAATCGTAGTATGGTTGTCTTAAAGAGCAGAACAAATATTTAAAAAGTCCCAATATATAATTTACTTTCTAAAAACTCTTAAGGGACCTCAGTGATATAAATTTAAATTGTAAAATTAATTGTTTTCCCTCATTGACAAGTCATAGTATTATTATTGACAAGTATATGTGTCATATTGATAAGTTATAGTATTATTGTTGACAAGGGAATGTGCCATATTGACAAATCATGGTATTACACTGTTGACAAGTGTATGTGTTATATTGATAAGTCATAATGTTACCGAATTACCTTTGATAAATTTATGTGTCATATTAACAATCAGGGCAAACAAATAATGTCACAATTCGAATCTATATTACTAAGGTCTCTTGGGAGTTTTTAGACTATATCTTTTTTTATATTTTTTTTCTGCTCCTTAGGACCATACTGCGATTTTCCCTAAAATATAAGTCACTTTCTAAACAATTCTTTGATTCATATATGGGTTTTATACTTCTTATGTGACAGGTGAAGAAAAGTTCTCCTATCACATGAAACGACATCGTGTTTCCATCGAAAATCGCTTCATATGCCACCTTGTCCCATGACCGAGTAGTCTGGTTAACCAGCGAATCCCAATCTGAACGACCCACCTCGCCACGGTGGCGCAAATCTACGGTGGCCGCAGAATAGTTTACCTGAGGAATTGGGCACCTCACAATGGATCTGAACTCATCGTAGCCGTCAGTGGACAACACCGGCTGAGTTAGAACATCAGCTTGCTCATCACTAGCTTCATCGGAGGAACCGTTGAAGGAGAGCTTGTAGTATATACACTCCAAATCTGAGCTCTGCCGGATTTGTTGCTCACCATCAAAACCACATGGTCGGGGAAGATAATCTGATCTTGAACTCTCAAAGGAAGCAATCTAGAGTCAGAAGAATCTAGAACCAAACGACTTGCAGAAGAGGACAAAAGTGACAAGGAAGATGTGATATAATGGCGGGCCGAAACGGTGACGAAGAAATAGAGAAGCGATTGGAGGATAAGAAAGAAGAGTAAAACGATGTCGTTTCATGTGGCAGTAGAACTTTTCTTCACCTGTCACATAAGAAGTATAAAACCCTTCATATATAATCACTCAGAAGAAATTAATGTTTATTTATCAATTTCATTCCTGTAATTAATATACTTAAATGTAGCTCTTTTTATTTTTTCCTTAAATCCTCACTTAATATGGGTAAGGTTGAAAAAAAAATTAATACAGATTTAATGACTTAACACCTATTTCTTAATTCCAATGATATATAAGGTGGACTTATACTTTACATAGGATGGAATGTAACTTTTGCAATAAATTTTGTACCAGAAATTTGGCAAATTTGTTGCAAAAAATATTGCAATATCCATATTTATGACAGAATAGTCCACATCACAATTCATGAATTAAATTCACAACAAACCTTCCTTGATTTTCATCACAAATTATAGTTTTTGGTTGTAATTTCTAAGATTTGAGCAAACCTGAAAATGGTAGTATAAATTTCCACAAGCAACCTAAATACCGGCTGCAAGCTGTGATATAGCTAGAAAACCAGCTCTCGAACTCATATTTCATACATGCGTGCCTGGTTTTAATTAGAACTAATAAATGAACCACTAGATGGGACAAGCTTCCAAGTTCCAACTTACCACTTACCAGTCTTAATTTGTTTATAACATACACAGAGTCTTGAATTCGAGACTTTAAACTTATTTTTTTTTTGTGGTTGCCCATCCAGTATTCAGAGCTTTGCTGTGACTAATATCCAGATTCGACTCGGGTCGCGCACCTAGCTATAGTGGGTGAGTTTCCTAGCGGGGCTTTTCTGCATTCACAATGTAACATCCTAAATTTTCTCTGACAAATTTCATGTATGATGTATTTGCATTTGGAGAAAAGAAACAATGAAATTTTGATGAAAGGTCAATTTTATCCGAAATACCCGATTTCGTCGAAACCAATTTTTTTGAAAAATATGTTGGCACCAATGGGACATATGGAATTAGCACTTCTTTGTTTCATTTTAGTCTATTAAATCTGGCCATGTAGACAAGAGAAAGAGAAAATGGGAAATTTTAATGGTAAATTGGAATGGTAATTTTGTGAAGAGGTAATATCAAATTGAGCTCATTTATTCCTCTTGCTGAAACGGACTTAATCTTCTTGGGCCAATAATTTGGAGTGTTAAATTTAAACATTCCAAATAGTCAAATTCATTATTACACATTCCTTCTCAAATTTTCATTCAGCAACGTAATTGAAAATAAAGCTCAATGGCATGATTGTAATTAAATGGAAGGTTAATGTCCTTTTTTTTAAAGCATTAACCGACTTTGACATTTGATAGCTATTAAATCCAGTTTATATCTGATACATTCTCGGCCAGAACCAGGAGGAAAGAGATAGAGAAGCTTTATATATATAAATGGCGTGAGAAAATTCAAGAAGAGAGAGAAATGAATTCTAGTCAAAATCACCTACTAGATCACCTCCAATAAAAAATCTCACTTCATAAACATTGTTCTACACCTCGAGAGCTTCAATTCTATGGTTTCAATTTTCTCATAGGAGTTTCAAGTCATTGGGTTAGTTGAGTTGCTGCCAAAATTCTAAATCGACTGTAGAATCGTGATAAGATAAGCGTAAGCTTCATTTTAAACCGATTGGTTTAAAGTTTGAATGATTTTTTGGATACTTTGTAAAATATTATATTTTGAGACAACTAAGGTTCTTGGAGCATCATGGTGATTTACTCATGAATGTGTGAATATATGATGATTTGGGAGCATATGAACCTAGTTTGGTGGTTAAATTGTGAGTTGGTAAATTGTCACATTTGAGCTTTAATTTCGGTCTGAATAGGGCATGTTCAAGGAGTGGGATTTTGGTCATTTTGATGATTCCATTGTATTCAAAACGAAAAATTGTGAAGGGTAGAGATTCGTAGGAATTTTGGAAGCTCTGGGATTGAATTGTACCTTAATCTGAAACTGTTTTGGAACTTTCAATCTGGGCAGTCATTTTGAAATAAATGTTTGGGGCAGTTAATGAAATCTAATTGGAATGAAATTTTACAAGCTTAAAGTAGACATAATAAGCTTTAATTTGATAGGTAACACATATTTTTATGAGTTTTGTGCTAAGAGAAATTAATTTTTGAAAAAGACCCTATGATTCTGGACTTTATTTCGGACAACAGGGACATTTTGAGTTATAAACCAATTTTCGTTTAAGGCTGGCCTAAGATAGTATTTTTTGTTGAAAATAGACATATTAAGGATCATTTATGCTTTGGAATCAACCCCAAAAGGAGTTTTATAAATTTAATTTTGAATTTTTGAAGATCAGTCACTGTTTGCTGGAAATTCCTGGAAATTGACGAAAACAGAGGGAATATAAGTTTATATTAAATTCCTTAATAGGAAAAGGAATTTAGTAAATATGGATACATGAATTGGGATTATTTTAAATTATCAAAGGGAAATATTTACTGAGGAGGAATTAATTATATTTATATTTTGTTATTTTAGGACTATTTATGATATTGTGCACCGGGAAAATTCATTTATATTCGTGGTCGACTACTAGGTAATAACCTTAATCCTCATATACTCTGTGTGACTTGTGTATGTATGTTTTACCTTGAAATTGCATACATTTTGTTATCATTCATTTCCAAGCGCTATGGAACCGGAACATGATGTGTGCATGAAGAGCCTTGCTGTGTGCTGTGCCCGGTGGTCTGTGCTGTGTGCTATTAGGACCACTGCAGTTTGTCTTTGTGTGCTATTAGGACTTCTAGTTCCGGATTTGTTTGTGTGCCTTGATGCGAATGTTATGTGGTATTTGTTTATTTATGGTTTTTCTTACATGCATTATTTATACATTTTACATGAGATTAACGGTTACTCTGGGATTCACTTATGAGTCCCAGCCCCTTTTAAGCCCTTTGGCAGCTCATTTAGATATGAGTGGGGAGACAGAGGTAAGGCTCCGGAGCTGGACTAATGTGGTGGAGAATGTTGGTGATTTCTTTGAATATTTATTTGGGTTTCCCGGATGACTATATTTTCATATAATTAATTTGGGAACTGTGATGTGGGAATTGATTGAACCATATTTTTACATGATTTTTGATAATTAAATTGGGATTCTTAATTCATTTTGTCATAGTTATTGAGCTTTAAATGTGTTTCTTATGATAAATTGAGATTAAGAGTGAATACATTAAATTAAGGCTAACAAGGGTAAAATTGTCAAAAAAATGTAATTGCTTTTAATTATTGATTTTTCTGAGAATATTTTATGTTGGATTAATTATTTTAAATTGTAGGTGCTTGAAGAAATTGGACCAAATCTAAAAATAGAAGTTTGGGCTCAAGTTGTGAAAAATCTCAATTTGGTCCCTGCAACAAAACTTTTTTAAATGTTCACTTAGGTCCCTGTTGCAACTACTGCGTTTTGGATGTTGAGAGATTAGGTCTGATCTTCTTCAACCAGCTGGAGCAGACCTGTGAAAGAAAACAGGGACCCGAGAATGAGCTGAGCTGAGGGAATTGGGAGATAAATAAATGAAACCAGCGCCACAATAAGGTCGGACAGAGAGACGAGAGCATCTTCGACCTTCCCTCCATCGTCGACTCTTTCATCACTGTCGCCGGCGGCCACCATCCCTCACCCTAGTCGCCGGCGACCAACCACCATCCCTCACCATAGTCTTTGTTACCAGCAGCGAGAACCAGAGGAGAAAACCAGCGATAACAGAAGCTACAGCGCCATCGACCACCTCCTCTGCCATTCTTCATTTCTTTTCAATCTCCCATCGATTCCATCGTGTCTTCTTAATCGGAGCTTGCTTCTGCCATGGCCGAGCTGATTGTGTCACCACCACTGAGGCTTTGACCTTCGACCATCATCGGCCCAACACCTCCTGACCTTCACCATCGACGACTTCCTCTCTCTTTCACCACCCTTCTTCCCTTTCTCCACCACGCCTCATCTTCAATCTCTCTCACTCACACCATCCTCACACCTTTATCCTTCATTTATTCATTATTTCATTGTTGCTCCCTCTGTTCTATGCTGATTTAATATTCTGCATTTATCATTAATTTGATATTTTGTGTGGTGGTGTTCTTCATATGGTTGGGACTTTGAAAGTGTTAGGAGGAGCTCTTTTGATGGTTGGCAGTGGCTAAAATCCTTTGGTCTTGGTGAAGAGGATTAATGCTTGAGCTCAAGGCGGGGAGTTTTTCTATCATTTTATTAGTCTAGATTTATATATTTAGGTTGCCTAGTTTTAGGAATTATTGTGTATAAATTCTGGAACTGAGATTAATGTTTATTGTCTCTGTTAAATTGATAATTGTGATTGTGATTGGATTTTGTAGTGTGAAAAATATATGTTTTTAATTTCTTGTGGTTGCAATGAGATCATATTAATTAGCGTGTTATTGTCTAGTTAATGTGGTTGATTTGTCTTGCTTTGAGAGATGATATATGCACTTCAATTTCAAGAAGGCTCATGTTGCATTAATCCAATTTTAATTGCACATCAAGTGGTTTTTAACAATTTCTCGAGGTAGTAGTTAGGTATGTTTGTAGGGAGCTACTTATTAATTGAGAATATGGACTCAAATGTTATCTTGAGGTTGATTTTAAGACTTGATGAATTTTAACTCCCATAATCTTTTATGAGCGAGGATAGTCATTTCTTCATTACCAAAACAATCATAATTCATATTTTCACTTCATCCATTTCATTCACTCATTCGCCATTTTATAAAGAAAATACCAAAAATAATAGTTTAGCATTTAATTTAATTGCACTCTTATTTTAGTTAATCAATTCAAAAATCCAAAACCTATTTTTCCCTTGTTTTAATTGCATTTGCATGACATTTAGATTACTTAGGATTCAATAAAAGGCTTCTCGAGAGAGAGAATGATCCTAGGGTTGACTATACGCAATCCTTGATTTATTTTTGATTGTGAACCCCAAGGCTAAAGATAGAAAAATCCATTCAATCAGGGATGACTGTATATTTAACCCCTCTGGGGAAATGTATCTTCCTGCATTTTATCTTACCAGTATTTAGTTGTCCAAACCGGTGCATGCTCTGCTGCTAACTCTGATGAACGACGTAAAATAACCTGGGAAAAATAATTTTAAATTTGAAGTAAATGAAAGGATCGCACTATCCGCAACCCGAAAGGGCGAGGCCGGTAGGTGTGTTACACACAAGGCTCGAACACGATCTTACTTAAGCGACACAAGCCGCTTACCACTTGTATCAACCCCGTGAGACTTTACACTTGTTAAGAGGCCAAAACTCATTCTTCTAGGACCAAATGTCGGTTAGTATGGCTGTTTCTTTATTTATATACTCATTTAAGAGCTTTTTTTTTTAAATATCGTTAATTACCCCTTGAAAATTCAAAAACACCTTTCTTTCTTTTTTTAAAAAAAACATATTTCCTCAAAAATAAAAAATGCTCTACGTACGGAGGGAGTATATATATCATAGGTGCGAACAAATTGAATTACAGAAAATTTTGCTATATGCGTGAAGAGATTTCACTCTATTTGAAAATGGGATGAACATTAACGAGCTGCAACCTCTAATTAAGCATTTAAATATCTTACCAACTTGGCAGGTGTTTCGATTCAATTCTTTTGCACTAGTCAAGATTGAAGTTCAAATGTGTGTGTGTACACATGATTTTATTATATTACGAGTTTGCAGACCTGGATATATGTTATAAATTTGTCTTGTAGTCGAGTTTGGAATATACGTAAGGATGCATGATTAGAAGTTTAGTGGTATCGATCAAAGAAAAAGAGATCCTAACTAATTGGGATATTGATCGATCTACGCTTAAGTAATAATAGTGTAAATACCAGTGATTTTCAGCAGGCTAAATCAAATTCCACCAACGAGTGTTTAATTTTGAGCTTTTGTTTTAAAGATGAGGAATTTTCTCAGGCCAACACTACTAAGATTTATAATTATATCAACTGTGGCCTTGGGAATATCAGAAGGTGACCACGACCTTCATGTCGTTGAAGATACTTTTTCTGGCTATGAAGGCTTCGGTTACATCACTGGTTGTGGAAAGGGAGGCAGTGGTTGAGTGGAGGTAGATGTTGGTTATAAAGGAGGAAGAGGGGGTGTGAAGCGGCCATGGCGGCGGCGTAGAGATTCATGAAGGCTTTGCAGGCGGAGGTCACAGTGACGGCGGTAGAGGGGACTACAATGTTAGTGTCGGATACCGATCAGTTGGTGATGGAATTTGATTCAAGTCTTCTAATAATGATCCTATTTTTGTGTCTAGCGTGGGTGCGAGTGATAGTATTTATATATGAATAATTCAAATTTCAAATAAACACTTCTCGTTTGGACTTTGGATGTACTGTGAGAAAGGTCTTTTATTTTCATGATATATAAATGAGTTGTATAATCTATTGAGATTTGAGTGATCTTGTCCTTGTAACAATTTATTTTTGCCAGCAGTATATATACTTGTAACAATTAATCTCCGTAAGGTGATGTGAATATGTAATACCATACATTTCTCTAGTACTTAATATAAAACTCACTTTAATAAAGAAATTAAAATACAATGCAGATCTTATATTAAGGTTCCGAGGAGAAAGTATATGATGCATAAATCTAATACTTAGGCAAACCAGTTCCAAGCTTCATCCCTCAAGACTGCTATTGTATTTATAACGAGTTACTATATTTATAAGTGTGTAAATTTTGAAATAATTGGGTGAAGATGCAATTTTGTCCTAGAAGTAATTACTCAGAAGCGTTGGGTATCCAAAAGCAATGTTGTCCTGAAAGTAATCAAAACATAGCAATTTGCCCCTTGCAATTAAAGATGTTTAGGGGTGGGAATAGACCAGGGTTATCAGGCGTGAACTGCACGGCTTACGCCTTTAGCCATTTAAGTGCGGTCCGGGCCCTCGACCTTTGTTTATTAAAAAGGCCAGGCCAAGGCCTATATGTGTAAATAGGCTAGACCTATTTTTTTATGGCCTGGCCTGTAAGCCTTTAGGTCTGACTTGTTTACACATTAAATAAATATATTTATATTTGTATCATATAAATAATACAATATTTATTTTTTCATTCTTATATTTGTATAGATTTTGATAGGCTCAAAGTACATAAAGCCTACTTATGGCTTTCAAGGCCTGCAATATGAGGTCTTTTTAAAGGTCTACATTTAAAAAGCCCGTGACCTAACTGCGCTTATGAAGGCTTAGACCTAAGTCTAAAAAAAGCCTTCATTCAGGCTCAGGCCTTTTACCCCTATTACAGGCTCATGCTTGTTTAGCCAAAGCTTGGCCTGGCCTATTTCCATGCCTAAAGATGTTAATGGTCAACGTTAATTTTTTAACGGTTAGCGTTAGTTTTTTAATGATTAGAGCGAATTTGCTCCTTTTTTAAATACTTACAGGGTGAGATTGCTTCTAAAAAAAACTTTTAGATACCAGCGCTATTTACTTCTGAGGCAAATTTCACCTTAATCCAAAATAATTTATAAGTCTATAAAATAAATCTTACATTTAAAACCAATCACAACTCCCAAATTAAATCATAAATTAAGTTTAGTACAGGAAGAGTATTAATAATTAAGGCTGTGGAAATAGCATGCAAATTTTTTCTATTTCCATTTTTTTTTCTTTCGTCAATACTAGTGGTTCCATTGCATTGTTTGTATTGACATTTCTCATATATAACTTATCCATTTTGTGAATATCATAAAGATTTTATATGCTTTCAATTTTTAAGCAATTATTTTTTACAGGGTTAAGGTGCAAATTTGCTCTAGAAATTTTTGTAGAGGATCAATGTTACCCTGTAAGTTTTTAAAGTTTAATATTACCCTAGAAGTGTTGAAATGATGCAATGTTGTTGTTTCTCGTTGAAAAGTTAATGGTCAACGTCAATGTTTTTTAACTGTTAATGTTAGTTTTTTAACGATATAGGGCAACATTGTTATGTTTTGAATCTTCCGAGGTGACATTAAACCTGATAAAACTTTCAGAGCAACATTACTCTTTAGCAAAAACTTTCAGGACAAATTTGCGCATTAACCCTTTTTTATATTCAAATGTCATGGCCAAAGAGGAAAAAAATGGTTAGGTACATACAGACAGGGGGTTCTGGCAAGAAAAAAAAACGTGGGAAGTTGAGCCCCAGACTATCCCTTTGTTCAGAGACAGACGACCGACTGACCAAGACAACAGGATTCTGGAGGGCTCCTAGGGAAATAGAAAGGTATGGTGTAATATCCCGAATTTTGAGTTTAAAGACTTGAGAATTAGCCTATTTTTGGGAGACTACTAGGCCCTACTTTTGAAGGTGACAAATTTGGAATCAGTATAATTTGTAAAGTGTGTGCAGATTGGTGGGTAAAGACGTGTAGTATGTGAAGTTGAGAAATATTATAATTGAATATAGTGGGAATGAAGTATATTATTTTATAATATATTATATGTATAATTGTATTTTATTTAAAAGAAGAAGCATTTGACGCATAGTGGATTGTTGGTGCATGAGTGGAGTATTATTTAATCTAATTGTAGTAGTCGGGGTATTATTATATCATCAATATTTGGAAAGTGGATGAAGCAACCAACCTGATTCTTGAATGTGGAATTGTAGTGGAGTATTATTATATTTTCTTTATCATTGTTTTAATGAATGTGGTAGTAGAACTTGTGTTTATGCGTTATGTTGTGGAGGTAGTATTTTATTAATAGTCTATAATGGAATTGTATATGTCTATTACGTAACAGATTACTTTCGGCCAACACACTCCAATAATATTCCATTATGCGTGTCAACTAATTTATTTCTCCACTCAAATAATATTCTGACAGCTAATGCATATTCCATTACCTCTCTATTACTTTATCATTATCATTACACTTTCAGACCACTCCTTCCCATCACCTTCGGTCAGCTACTTATTTAATTATATGCCACCCAACTCTTATTTCAATTGCATGGATATATACGCATTCCTCTCTCAATTCCCATTTCATAATCGGCTAAGACATCAAGGAGAGAGAGAGTCTGAGCCATTGAAAGAGTGTGTGTCAGAAAGAAAGAGAAAGAGAAAGAAAGAGTGAGAGAACTCTATTGAAAATAAGTAAGAATCAGAACAAGAATTAGAAATATTACAAGGTAGTAACTCTTCTCTTACATACTTTGTGTGCCTTATATATGCTTGTATTTACCATTGTATTTGCATATAAATTGTATGTATGAAAGTATTGAATATTGAATTAATTGAATTGTATTTATATATATTGTATGAATGAATTGTATGTATGAAAGTATTGAATGTTGAATGAATTGTATGTATAATTGATGGCTGTCTTGCATATTCTGTGTATACATCTTATGTGAGGGATTATGACGTTTACGGGGTTCATTCATTTGAACTCCAAAGATATATTTTTGAATTAGCTAATTTGCGAACTACGTAAGAAGAATGAAGAACGAAGAAGATGAGTAGAGGACTGATAAAGGATTTTACTTTCGTCAGATTTATATTACTGAAGTACAAATTATTTGTATGTGAATAGTATTTTTGTATACATGAATAGTGAATAGTAACGTATTTTGAATAGTAATACCTTATATTTAGAAGAACGCTTCCGTGTACGTAAAGAATGGAATATTTAAGGCGGGTGTTACATATGGGTGCCATTTTTGTTTTGTTTTTTTGTTTTAAATGTTGTCAACAAGTTTTACAACTTATAATAGGAGGAACAGATGAGTTGTTGTGTTTAGTAGAAGAGGTTAGTCCCAGTAATGTAATGAACCAATGTCTAAAGATCTTTCACTACAAAAAAAACAGGTTTTTGCGGCGGAAAAATTCCCTCGCAAAACAGACATTTTCCGTCGCAAAATTGATTTGCGGCGGAAAACCTTCCGTCCCAAAAATCGCCCTCGCAAAACGATTTTTCGTCGCAAACATGCATTTTCCCCTCGCAAATACAGAAATTTGCGAGGGAAGAATTTTTTCCTCGCAAATCTCGGAATTTGCGAGGGAAAAAAATCCTTTCCTCGCAAATTCTAATTAATTTTAAAAAAATATAAAAAATTAGATAAAATAAAATAATTACATAAAAAATATTAAAAATTAGAAAATAAAAAGACTTGTATATCATAAAAATAAATTGTAACAATCATAAAGTTTACAAAGCAAAAACAAAATTTATAAATTATAATGTTTCGACTAAAATGAACTAAAAAAAAGTCTAAACTGCAGCAGTCTGGTTATGATCACCACCAGTATCGTCATCACCACCAGGACCCTTAAGGAAATACAGATGGTACTATACAGTGATGCTTCTATTGGAAAAACACATAACTTAACAAACACAACTTTACATTTACATAACACTACCATACTTGCTCTTGGAAAAACAAGGCTGCTTCTTTTGGGTAATGGCCACAAACCATTCTTCACCTCAACTTGCCTGCTCGCACTTCAAATTATTCCATCTTGAAAGGATCTTCCCTTTCTCTCTTGTTTTGCTTCTCGGTTCGAAGAAAGTTCAGAGCTGTTAACCTTTGATAGTAGCAGGATTTCCCTTGGACCATCATTTTTATTAGATTTAATTGAAGTCTCTGGAATATATCCATACTGTAACAATTTCCAAAGAGAATGTAAAGATGATGTTAATTCTTCATGTTTTCCAAAAGAAAGCCCAATATAAGAAATTATGATGTGCCAGAATAAGTAATTCATAAAGCACAACAGAAGAACAACACTGACTCAAAGCTAAAAATTTCCTTCACTTTTCAGAATCTACAGGAGAAAATCACTTGACATTGTAGTAATTCTAGGAAATGCACATCACTACAATGCCCTCAATGATTTTAACCTATAAAACGATGTCTTGTTTATGAGACATTGAAGATACAGTTCCAATAATATTAGGAGAACGTATCTTTACTTGTGCAGAGACAACTTCTGCATCTGTGTCACTGCTTTCCCAGTATACCCCTGAAGGTTCTGCGTGGGTGGGAGAATGGATAGAAGCAATCATTCTATTCAAGTACACTTTCTCCTCGTCATCAACAAGGAGAGAATTCACAAAATTGTCTTCCTCTTTAGTAGTTTCAAAAGGCATGTTTACACTGCTTTCGTCATTTCCAGTACGGGAAAATGGGGAAAAAAATTCCTGCTCATTGACAATTGGCGATGAAGGGAAAAAAGCTCGAGTCATATTCATCTGCTGATTGTTGTGTCTGAAACATTGATTCCAGATTGTTTTGGGGAAAAGGATGTACCTAAAACATATATCAACCAATTGTTAGTTCTCAGCACGTTTAGCACACTAAACTCTAAAGCATAATTAAAGAACTAGCTCTCAACGAGTTCAAGAATTCTTTTGCTTACATCTGGAATTCCACCCTCACTTGGTACAATTTCACAGTCAGAAGGCATAAAGTTACTTGGCTCCCCCTCATCACCGGCTCTCCCTTTTGCTTTCTCATGTTTCTTCATTAACTTGCAAAGAACAAAGGTCCTCTGCAAAACTTGGAAGAAAAATCAGACATTAATTTCTCAGAAACAGAGCACAGTAAAAGCCAAGACAAATCAAGCTCATCCTTCAAAGTCAGGAAACTTGATGCCTAAACATTACAATCACAAGAAGAACTGCAAAGAATAACCGTGTCACACTTATACCAATATCATCAATTCGATTAGATAGAAAAATAAAATCCAACCACGTTATGCAGTATTTACTATTTTATCACGCAATCAATGATAAATATTTCCAATGACGAAATGGAGGAGCAAAATGTGAAAGTGAAATGTGGTTATTTTTTTTTAATCCGACTTTTTCGAGGGAAATAGTAATAACCATTTTGCGAGGGAAACTGAAGCTCCTCATTTTTTCGAGGGAAAATTACTTCCCTCATAAAATGGGGGAAATGAGTAGCCAATTTTCCCCCATTTTGCGAGGGAACTATTCATTCCCTCGCAAAATGGTAATTTTTTGTGAGGGAAAATTATCTTCCTTCGCAAAATGGTCATTTTTGCGAAGGAAATACAGTTTCCTCTCAAAAATGATGATTTTTTGCGAGGGAAGATTATTTTCCTCGCAAAACAATGAAAATAAAAAAATGTAATTTTTGCGAGGGAATTCTTTTCTATTCTAGTAATGTTTTCTGTGAGAGGTACCGGATTTAATACCTTATTGTAACTCAAATAGGATAGACTCCAATAGAAATTCATTATTTAAACTTATTTGGCACTTGGCTTGCTGGGTAGAAGGAGCAAGTTAAATTGCATGCATGGTCGTCGAAGTTCATTGGCTTTGGACTCCGCACAATGTAATTAAGAACTCTCTTATCGAAAACATGATGAGGCTGACCATTGGAGATATACCAAGCTTTACGAAGCTAGGTGATAATTTTATGTTCTCAAGTTTATCAGGAAATTAAAATGCACTGATTCCCTTTGATGCACAGAAACTCAAATAAACAGTGAGACCCTATAACAACAACAACTTTAATTATTTATTGGTAGTTTATCTTCAGGGTAGTTGCTCAATTCAGAGGTCATTAAAACCTTCTCAATACACTTCAAATGAATAGCTTCTTCTTCTTTGGGATCATTTAATTTCTCCACTTTTATATCCTATTAAACTCGAGGCTTAGGAGCTCCCAGCAGTTTCCTATACAGAAACACATATAATGTACTTGGTGTTCATTCTTCTCTAGTCATATGTAAAAGATCATTCATTCATTATATCGTATGGATAATTAAAGATTTATGGATAGATCAGTGAGGGTTAAGATATTGTTGGGAGGTTTCACAGTTATGTGCATGTTATTAGGAAGATGCGTTTCAATAATAATGGAGCCACCTCCGAATTTCGTGTTTGGGGATGCACTTGTTGATATGATGCAGGAAACAACAATCGCCTCATTTCCCTCTCCAAGGCCAACTTCTTCCTCAGAGCATAGATTTTGGTCGACCCACCGGACGATTCACTAACGGGAAAACCATCGTCGACATCATAGCTAGGTAACTAAACAATCATCTGGTTTTTTAATCACTTGACTTATTAATTTTGGCCTATAGATATTAATCTTTATTTTAATTTGTACCTCTGAATCTTAATGTAATACTCCCTCCAGTCTTATTTGTAAGAGCTCGATAACTGAATTCACAGTTTAAGAAAATTGTTAAAGTTAATTAAAAGTAACAAGTATGTGTGAAATAAATTTTGTTTTACAAGTATGCCTTTATTTATGAGAGTCAAGTATGAGAGATAAATAAAGTAAATATGAGTATCACCAACCTTTTAATTAATGCAATACATATAATTAATGAGAGGTAAAAATGAAAAAAAAATCATTAAATGTTCAGCCAACTCTTATAAAAAGGATCAATACAATTTAAATTTAGGCTCTTATAAAAGGGGTATAATTAAGGAGTAATAACATAAGGTTGAATTTGCATTGACCCAACAGGTGAAGAGCTAGGCAAGGGTTATATTCCTCCATCGTTGGCACCCACTACATCTGGGCCAGGGGTTCTTCGTGGTGTCAATTATGCCTCTGGGGGTGCTGGCATTCTCAATCGCACTGGCCACATCTTCGTACGTTGTTTTCCTTTTAATTTCATCTTCTATATATAATGGAGCATGCTTCTACATCACTAGCTTCTGAACCTTGATTAGATGATTCTGCTTATATATGTTCACAGGGTGGTCGAATCAACTTGGATGCACAGATAGATAACTTTGCCAACACCAGAAACGACATCATCGTGTTGTTCATTTCAGGGTTTGAGAATGCTTCATCGTCGTGTTGTGGGTTGGCGGGGAGGTTCGGAGGGCTGATACAGTGTGGACCGACGTGGAAAGTATGTGTCGAGTGATCAAAGTACGTGTTCAGGGATCCGTACCATCCTTCTCAAGCTGCAAATGAGATCATCGCTATGATACTCTTAGATGGCCATCTTCCTGATATCTCTCTCACGCATCAATCTTCGCCGCCTCGCTTCTTCTTCTTGACCTCTTCACATTTCTCAAATACAGTTATCTATATCCTCTTCCTCATGAGATTTGTTTCCTCATGACGCAAGTTGGTTTTCTGGTCGTCTTCTTCCCTTTCACTTCTTATTTATAATATTTTCTTACCAAATTTTTCAGTTTGACGTTCTTGAATCTTGATTCAGTTTGACTACAACTGGAAATCAAGCATACAATTTTAACAACAAAAAATCAAGAAATGCTCATATACATAGGTTGCTTGTTATTTAATATTTATTTAGATTCTTTTTCTTTCTCTTGAACAAATCTTTTAGCACGTTGATATTCATGATTTCTTGGGCAACACATAGATTGAAGAGCCCGGCCTGATTTTAGGTGCAACTATTTTTTTAGCAATTATTTTAACACTTTTTAATTAAAATTTCAATTGTTGCTGCCTAAAATTAAATCGGAACGAATTAAATTTGACACTTTTTTTTAAAAATATATTAAGATGTTAAATTCTCATATGATGATATGTATGTTATTTTTATATATTTCTGTAAAGTTAATGTAACGAAAAATAAAAATTACTCATAAAAAAATTGGATATATAAAATTATACAAAGTTTTCTTTTGTTCAATTAAAGCTATACTAAGTTTTGAACTTTTTCTTGAAATAAAAAGAAACAGAGTGCAACTAATTTTAGTTTTTTATATAAGATAAAATGAAGAAAAATTAGTTATATTAATAAATTTATTTAATAGTTGCTTTCTTTTTCTAGGGGTTGCAAACTTGGAATTAATAGAGCACTTTTGCTGAGCTCGAGAATGCACCTGTCGCTGAAGGTATGCTTCATGGCTTTTGTTGTAATTATACACATGGCTCCATTAATTGTGAAATTAATAACAAAAAAAAAAGCAAATTCAAAGATTTTATATCGCGGGAATAACGTGCCTTTAAGTGAAAATTGATAAATATATATACACATATAGATTGAAATTGACTGTACCAAAGGTTATTTAATTTAACTTTGAGATTTTTTTTTATCACAATATAATCAATCTTTATATAAAAGATAGAATTTTTATATATTTTATATATTGGCATGATTATGAAATCCAATGTGGGAAACAAATGATGTCTTATAAGGATTTAAATATTTTAAAACCAAAAGAAATAATAGTCCCCTACAGTGGACAATTTTGAGAGTGAGACGTTATTATGTCCCACATCAGTTGGAAAGGGGAACGAAAGATCCTTTATAAGGGTCTGGATACCTCTCACTCTCGAGGCGTTTTAAAGCCATGAGGGGGTCATAGGCCCTAAAGTTGACAATATCGAGAGCGAGGCACTGAGAGGTTACAATTAGTATTAGAGCCAGGTTCGGGTTGATGTGGGTTGATGTGCCAGCGAGGACGCTGGGCCCAAAGATGGGTAGAGTCTTATGTCCCACCAAAGATGGGTAGAGTGTTATGTCCCACATCGGCAGATGGGTAGAGTGTTATGTCCCACATCGGCTGGGGAGGGGAGGGGAACGAAAGATCCTTTATAAGAATATCGGGCGCTGGGACTGGATACCTCTCCCTCTCGACGCGTTTTAAAGCCGTGAGGGGGTCATAGGCCCCAAAGAGGACATTATCGGGTGCTTGGACTGGATACCTCTCCCTCTCGACGCGTTTTAAAGTCGTGAGGGGGTCATAGGCCCCAAAGCGGACAATATTGGGCGGATGACCATATCGGGTGCTTGGACTGGATACCTCTCCCTCTCGACGCGTTTTAAAGTCGTGAGGGGGTCATAAGCCCCAAAGCTGACAATATTGGGCGTTGGGGCAGATACCTGGGGGGGGAGGGGAACGAAAGATCCTTTATAAGAATATCGGGCGCTGGGACTGGATACCTCTCCCTCTCGACGCGTTTTAAAGCCGTGAGGGGGTCATAGGCCCCAAAGAGGACATTATCGGGTGCTTGGACTGGATACCTCTCCCTCTCGACGCGTTTTAAAGTCGTGAGGGGGTCATAGGCCCCAAAGCGGACAATATTGGGCGGATGACCATATCGGGTGCTTGGACTGGATACCTCTTCCTCTCGACGCGTTTTAAAGTCGTGAGGGGGTCATAAGCCCCAAAGCGGACAATATTGGGCGTTGGGGCAGATACCTCTCCCTCTCGACGTGTTTTAAAGTCGTGAGGGGGTCATAGGCCCCAAAGCGGACAATATTGGGCGTTGGGACTGGATACCTCTGCCTCTCGACGCGTTTTAAAGCCGTGAGGGGGTCATAGGCCCCAAAGCGGACAATATCGGACGCTGGGAGGTTATAATTGGTGACGAAACTTTTCTTTTAGGGAGGGGAGAGAGAGTTAGCAATTCATTAGTATAAAAATACACAAAATCATAGTATATTGTCCTATACCATTTTGTCTATACCATTTAATTTGTTTGCTTGCTAATTGGTTGGCTTGCTACAATTTTAAAATCTATAGTACCTTTTGCCTTTTAGTTAATTTGAGAAGCTCAAACTGTTTAGTTTTGGGATGAAACTTATTTTAAGGGGTAGAATGTAATGCCTCGATTAATAATAATAATAATATAATATAGTAATAATAAAATTATAATTATAATAACATTAGTATTCTGTATTTTTGTAATTAATAATATTGGTAGTCATTATTTTTGTAATTAATAAGAATGAGTTGATAATAGTCAAAATAATAAGAAATTAAAAAGAAAAGAAAAATAATAATAATAAGCCCAGCTCATATCTAAACCCTAAACCTAAGCTATAAATAGCCTAACCCTAGCCAACCCTCAGTATTCCTCTTTTACTTCTCTTCCCCTCTACTACTCCGCGCTCTCTTCTTACTTCCAAAAGTTTATTTTAATCTTTTAATTTATATATATATTTTTGATTACCAACCGGCTCTCTACCCCATATTACTCTTACTCTTCTAGAGATTAGCAAAAACTGGAGACCAGGTAATCCTAATCCTTAGGTTAATAGAAATCAATTGTTATATGTCGTATTTTTAAATCCAAAACTGCCGTCTCGGTTTTTTGTGAATTTTCTTATAGGTGTTGCACTGCATGTAGACATATTGTTCACAAATTGCCTTCCTCGAATTTGTGCATCTCTTTAATTTGAATTCAGATTGTTGTGCGCTGTATATACATGTACATCGTGTGTGTTTCTCCATGTGTGTGTGTATATGCATGTTGTTGGTGTTGGCTATATCAACACGACAATTGTATGTTGTGTTGATTACAAGTGTTTTTTTTTTGCTTGAATTTCTTTAAATGGATTTCAATCTGGCAATCTGTACATGTATGAATAAGTTTGTTTCAAATTTGCTTTGTGCCTCGGTATATATGTATATTAATTACCCATTGTTTGATTATTTGAAATAATTTGGGAATTTTATTATGTGTGTATTTGAAATAATTTAACAGTGGGAGGATAGCTTTAGGATAGTACCTCTCAAAGTGATGAACACAACTTTTAGGTTTTATGCCTTCGATGTTTAATTTATATGAAAAAAAAGATAGTATCATGTAACACCCCCAAATTTCTAACAAATATAATAACTTAGAATTGTAATAAATTTTATGAATAATTACTGAATTTTGAAATAACCAAATTTGGGAGGTGTTACTGCCGTACTTATACTGGGACAAGTGCAAGGCTAACTTATTACATTAACATAAATCCGAACTTAAATAAATGTGTTTTATTCAGAAATTTAAAAGAAATAAAAATAAAAGCTAGCTAGAATCACTGAAGGTTCTTCGTCACTTCTCACTACTAGCCCCAACCTGTAGAACTTGCTCACTGAAAATCTGCTCCCTCGGAGGATCATTGCAGCCACATAAATACAAACATCAGCAAGCTGGTAATTCTAATAAAAACAAAGATGATATAGCTCAAATATATTAATCAAATCAAATATATAATCACATAGTAATTGAATCAAATATTAATTTCAATATTCATCATATCTAAATATTCACATCGAATCAAATATTATTTATTATCTGTTTAAATTTATTTAGACCCGGGAAACTCTGCCAGTCCATTTAGTGTGAAGAGAACCATGGTAGACCCGGGAAACCTTGCCAGTCTACCCTGTGACCCGGGAAACCTTGCATGTCACAAATCATCAAATTGGCTATAAAACATTTCTTCCTAGTGTGCACACCTCTTCCCAAAGTTACTATAGTAGTGTCCCGGGAAACCCTGTCAGACACCACTTTGGGAAGAATGGATATCATCGGTTCACATTAAATAATATGTGTTTGATTATTTTAAATACATATATAATAAATTATTTTAAATCATCGGAGGCATAAAGCCTAAGGGTTGTGTTCATTACTTTAGGAGGTACCATCCCAAAACTATCCTCCCATTGTTAAATTATTTTAAATACATATATAATAAATTCCCAAATTATTTCCAATATGTGTTTGAAACACTTGTATTGTAATCAATTCAATTCAATTCGTACTTGTACATATATGTTTGAAACACTTGTATTGTAATCAAGTCAATTCAATTTGTAATTGTACATATATGTTTGAAACATTTGTACGTACAATTGTTGTGTTGATATAGCCAAGTAGCCAACACCAACAACATGCATATATATACAACACACACAAAATGGATTTTTCAAATTAAACTATAAAATAAATTCTCATGAGTTCCTATAAGGTTGTCATAAGAAATTTTCATGACCATTATTTAAATCCCTGGCTCTACTCATTATCTCTTTTACTCATGGGTTCCTATAAGGTTGTCATGAGAAATTTTCATGACCATTATTTAAATCCCTGTCTCTACTCATTATCCATTTTACTCATTATGGGTTCCTATGAGGTTGTCATGAGAAGTTCTCATGACCATCATTTAAATCCCTGGCTCTACTCATTATCCATTTTACTCATGGGTTCCTATAAGGTTGTCATGAGAAGTTCTCATGACCATCATTTAAATCCCTGGCTATACTCATTATCCATTTTACTCATGGGTTCCTATAAGGTTGTCATGAGAAGTTCTCATGACTATCATTTAAATCTCTGGCTCTACTCATTATCCCTTTTTGGCTTTACTAGGCTTGACAAAAAAAATAGAACAATAAGTTTGATATCGCGTCAAGGTAATATCGTCAAGCAACAGTAATTAGAAGAGACAAAAACATGAATAGTTGATAGTTGAAAGAATATTACAACGTGTGGAGCTATATCATATCAAATCTAACAAAGCAAGAAGATCAAGTTAACAATCAACAAAGGTCAAGTAATCGGAGGAAGTTATATATAAAAGACTTTGATAGCTAATATGCCAAATTTGTCGGCTTTGTTTTCAAATTAAAAGACGTATGTATCATGTTTTCTTGATTCGTTGGATTTGTATTTACATACATACAGTGGTATTAGGATTACCTGGTCTTCGTTTTGCTAACCTCCTAAAAGAATAATTGATGCAGAGAAAGAATGGAGGGAGTAGTAGAAGAGAAGAGGAGTATTGAGCGTTCGCTAGGGTTAGGCGGCTAGATCTTAGTTTATAATTAAAAATTAGGGTTTAGCTATGGGCTGGGCTCTTTAACTATTGTCAATTAATAAATTATAAAACAATACCAACATTATGAAATTCTACATTTTTTTATTACCATATTATTGTTATAATAATAATCTGGGGTATTACATATCCGTTCTTCCTAAAGTGGTGTCTGGCAGGATATCCGAGATACTAGTAGCAACTTTGGGAAGAGGTGTGCACACTAGGAATAGATGATTTTGATAATGGCCAATTTTGATTTGATGATTTGTGACTGGCAGGATTTCCGGGTCACATGGTAGACTGGCAGGATATATGGGTCTACCATGGTTCTCTTTACACTAAAATAATTTAATAAAAATAGTTCATAATATCGATTTAATTAGACATGATGACTATTGAATTATTATTCGAGCTAAATCATTATTTGTTTACATTTTATTTTATTTTACAATTATATTTGAGTTATATATTTGTTTTGATTAGGAATATTACCAGCTTTGCTGACTTTTGTGTTTATGTTGGTTTGACTACGATGATCCTTCGAGGGAGTAGATCGTCAGTGAAACAAGTTCCAAAGGTTGGGGCTAGCAGTGGGTAATAAGAATGACGATTTCTAGCTAGTTTTAGGATTCAAAGATTTGTTTTTATGAGTTTTAAAATTTTTGTAAGACTTATTTATTTTACTGAACTTAGTCCTTAGTTATTTTAATGTAATAAATTCTAGCCTTGCGCTTGACAATAGTACAAGTGTGGCGGTAACACTTCCCAAATTTGATTATTTTGGATTTTAGCAGTTATTTATAAAAACTATTGAAATTTTTATGTTATTATAATTGTTAGAAATTCGGAGTGTTACAGGCGCTTTGAGCCCTAGCGGTGAAACAAATGACACATTATAATGGTTTGTATACCTACCCTGCTCGACGCGTTTTAAACCCGTGATTTAAGAAAAAAAATTGATATATAAAAAATTATTCCACACATAATTCTGCAAAACATGTTTTTGAATGCACAAAACAAAACATTTTTAACCTAATTGCTATCAATCTAAAAATCCGACGGGCAAACTAAGAATAAGAACAATCTTGATGCTCTTATGATATACTCGAACGTTGTTCTCTTCATCAAGAATTGAAATTCTTCAACCTGGGCAATATTTGAAAAAACGTTAAAGATTAGCTTTGCTATATTAAATATAATGAAAGAAAAGGAATTATACAATTACAAGGAAATTTTTTTGCAAGTACCTTCAAATAATCAAACAATTACAATATTATTATACTACGAGCTTGGGGCCGGGGTTGGGAATTTGAAGGAATGATCCATTTTTTCCAACCATACCGTGATCTCATCTTGTAACCTCGTACGTGCACTGCAGAAGAAGAAACAAGTGCTTCCAAAATATGACGTATATCGTTAGTCAATACCTTAATTCTTTTGAATTCTGCAATTACAGACACATCAACCCAACCATACCGATCCATCTTGTTCTTCAAGTATATATCTGTGACCAAATTTTTTTGACTAAAATAATACTCGATCTGTCTCACAATCTTAGGGTACAACTCAGGATCTTCTGGTGGTAGTGGTCTTTGAATATCTGAAGATCTTACATAAGGGGGAGGAGGAAAGTAATAAAAAGGAGGAGGAGCCATCGAATTATTCATCATAATGTGATGGTCAGAATATTGATCATAGGGATATGGTGGCATGACCATGAGAGGAGCAGGATAATTATAGAAAAAATTAGAAAGACTACTTAAACTTGGGTCAAAGTTATAATAAAAATATATATAATCACTTGAAAGCATAGGAGTAAGGGAGTGAGGAGGGTCCATGTGTTGCAATAGATCGATGTACAGAAGCTCTAGCTCTAGCGACCGATCCTTCTAAGAGGATCTTCAAGAGGAGGACTGTGCAAGTGTTTAATGGTAATCTACCGGTGGAAAAAAGAATTAATGAGATGAGTGAAATAATTAAATGTGAAAGATGAATTTACGGTAATAACTAAACTATGAGGGGAAAAATATGAATGATGAAGAACTAACCTTCTCCTCCTTTATATAGACAGAGATATGTACTTAGACTTCTAATAGGATGAATTAGAATATATCAATCTATCCTATTATATCTTTTTCTTTGTAGATATCTTTAAATATATTATCCGTAATATTTAGGTTTAAATTAATTTTAATTTTAATATTTTACTAAAAGGAGTAGTTACCTTTTATTAATATTTTTTTATAGACATAAAATTGTTTCATTAATAAGTTTTTTGGGATTTAAACGATTTTTAAAATATTTTGAATTTTGTTTTTGATAACACAGGAGTTAAAATTAGCTATCTTTATTTTTTTTAAATTAAATTTATTTTTAGTTTTATATCGTTTAAAGTCATGCGTAGTAATCTTTGAATTGGATTTGATATAGTAATAGATAATTTTAATTTATTTTTCTTAAAAAAATGGTTAATTTTTTTCCAAAATAAAATATGATAATTAAAGAGATTAAATATTTTTCAAGATAAAATAGGATTAATTTAAATTTAAATCTAAATTGACTTAGTATATCTTTATAATAAATTTAATTTAATTATTTGTTCCATAATATTTTAAATTCTTTAAATTGGAGTTGAATTTTGGGAGAATCCCATATGAAGACGGTTGAAATAGGAAAATTTTGATTTAGGTTGGTAGAACTTAACAAATTATTAATTAGGTTATGTGATATAATTAGCGATTTAGAATTTCGCCAAATTACCTCTATATCCCTTAGTTATTAAAAAAAAAAAAAGCAAAATTGAAGGCAGAATAATATTGTTTACGACTATGTAAAAAACCCTAACGACAAAAAATTCATGGCTCAATCGATTTGAGTAATTTCTCTATTTATTTTTGTAGGGGTTGTTTATGGTTGTCCAGGACTGTAAGAGCAGAGTCATGCCTCTGAGCTAGTTAAACCCAAGATCTCTCATTTGACCTGATAGAAAGCAGGCTTCTTATGCGAAAAACTCTAGACTCGGTAGTTCATCTTTATATCTTGGCCCCCATTTCTGGATTTCACTCTTTTCAATTCTGAAATTAGAAGCAGAAGAGATGCACAGACCGTTCCTTCAAAACCGATTTCACTCTTTTTTTTTTCAACAAAAACACGGCGGGCGATATTTTGATGGAAAATATCAGCAATTTGTCCAAGGTAAAATACTTTAACTGGCCTAAACAGAGTACAAGTGAATTCTTACTTCAAAAAAGAGAAGCAGTAACCTCGTTAATTTCTGATACAACCTGATCGTAATCAGAATTTAGTTTTTCTTGTTCCCCTTTATCTAATTCCCCCTTAGCAGGCTTGGTCGTCACTAAAACGCAACAAGTTGGCCTCTTGGTCACTCCTGCACTTGCAAGGTCTTCTTTCGAGGGGACATATATGTATGAGATTTCAGATTCTTCACATAAGATAGGAAGATGAGTGATCACATCAATTGGTGATATATTGCCAGCTATAACACATATCCCTTTATGACCACGCCTTATACTTTTAACCACTTCCTTTACTCCTCTCTTTAAGCACTTGTGTTTAGAAGCTCGACGAACAAGTTTAAGAGTACGCTTGCAGAGCTTCTTCCCAGCCAGAGGCTTGGCAATAGGAGACAGCCCTAGCTTCTTCTTCTTTTCCTTCTTCTTCTGCACCGACTTTTCGGCTTCACTATCGCTCCCCATCTCTTCCTGGAAGTGAAAGAATCACGGTCGTGGAACGCGCCAAGGGTTTAGTGTAGGGTTTCCCGACTTCGCTCTTTTCAATTCTGAAATCAGAAGCAGAAGAGATGCACATCTGTATGCCTCCATCGCTGTAACAATCTATTTAGATAGGATTACTCAAATCGATTAAGGAAGGAATGAAGATTAAATTTGAATTTGAATTTCCTGTAGTTAAAGTTTTTACATAGCGCGTAAACAATTTATTGTGTCTTCAATTTTGTTTTTTTAAAAAAATTAACTAAGGGATATAGAGGTAATTTGGTCTAAATTCTAAATCCCTAATTGTGTCACATAACCTAATTAATAATTTATTAAGTTTACCAACCCAAATTAGAATTTTCCTATTTCAACCGTCTTTATATGGGATTCTCCCTTGAATTTTTATACATAAATAGTACTCCCTCTTATCCTTTCTATAAGAGCACAAAATTTGAATAGTCTTGGCCATATTTATAAGAAGGGAAAAACACTTCTCATGTTGTAGGAGAAGTGTATTCTCATGTCACATACACATGAAATGGTGGGACCCACATATATATAATTAGCATTATATATATGTGCGGGTCCCACCATTTCATGTGTGTAGGAATTTTTTTCTTCTCATGCAACATGAAAAGTTTAAACCCCTTATAAGAATTTAACAAGAGTTGTCTGAACATTTAATAAGTATTTTTTTTCTATTTTTTTCTCTCATTAATTATATAAATTACTCTAATTAGGAGGTTGGAATGGTGATACCTATATTTATTTTATCTCTCTCTCTCTCTCTCTCTCTCTCTTACTTGCCTCTCATAAATAAGGCATACTTGGAAAAGAAAGTTTATTTTAGAAGCACTTATTATTTTTAACTAATTTTAACCACTTTATTAAATCGTGTAGTTCGATTATTGAGCTCTTATTAACTGGAGAGTAGTTGATTTTTTTTTTCAATGAAAAGGAGTTGATTCTTTTTCAAGATAAAATAGGATAATTAAAGGGTGATAACTATTTTGAATATAAAACAGGACTAATTTAAATTAAAATCTAAATCGATTTAGTATATTTTTAGAATAAAATAAATTTAACAATTTTTTAAACTTTTTTAGGATTACCATTTTTTTTAAAAACACTATAGAAGAATAACATTTTCAGGAGAAAAATAAAAGAAAAGAGTAAAAGAAAGCGTAATGCCCCGCTTGGTTCACTGAAATTGGGATAGGTGGATATGAAAATGGAATTCATTTCCATCACAAAATTTGTTTGAGACAAAGAAAAGGGGACATGGATGGATTTGGTTTCCATTAAAACACTCGTAGAATTCTGAAAATTTTCACAAAATTCTTCTTTTACCCCTCTTTTTTCATCTCCTCCAACTCTAACAAACCCTTCTCCATCGCTTAGTCGAGGGAGGTCATGGGTTGGCAACATATATCCATGACCTCCTCGACTAGACAAGTTTGGTAGTGTTTTGGTGGACCTTTTTTGTTGTTGGGTTTTTCATAGTTATTTTGCTCGTGCAACCTCACGAACTCAACGGTATGTTCATCGACTTATTATTGAAACTTAATTTGTTTATAATCTATATATTTGTTAAAATTGTCAAATGGGACGATTTATTAGCTTAATTATTAAAATGGATAAAACAATATTGTTCTGTCATAAGAACACAGATGTCTAGCCCTAGGTGGGCTAGTATGTTGATGTAGGATCAAGAATCTACCTCTTAGGTATCCATGGATGGGATACCTCTGAGAATAAGAGATCACAGCACACACATGAAGGCTTTCGCCTAAGGGAGTGGGGTGTGTGTTCTGTGTAGGCAGAATTGTAAAGAGGCAGAGTAGAAGATACTTGTGTACCGTTCACCTGGAGAATTCCCCTCTTATTTATCGTGAGGCATAGAGGATCCGTTTAGCACGTTCCCCATCATTAGCATGTTGCTTGCCCCCCCTCCCACTATGTGATTGTGGGATAATGGGTCATTCCCTTAGGGTTAGGGTTTGGTTGCCCTTGTTGGGCCTCACTTGAATGGGCCTAATATTTCATTCCATAACAGATTGCCCCAAGCTCGGTAGTTCAGGTCTCTGAGCTGCCGAGATTAATTGACTGCTTAACCCAAACATGATGTATTCGAGTTTTCTTCCGTTTAGCTGCTTTCCGAGATCCCTTAAATCCGAATTTGCTTTCGTAGCAATTTCTCCTGGGACAATCACCCGGTCTATATTCCTGCATTTAATAATGTGTAAGCAAATCACAATAAAATGAAAAATACTTACCATTTGCACAATTCGTTTAGCTTGCTCATTTCGAATGCTTGTCTGAATTTGCATTAAACATTTTGGTTTGCAATAATCCCGATTATTGATAATATGCTTTTCCATTAACAGATCGTTATCCACTCTATTGCCCCTTTGACTCGGTAGTTCAGTCACCGAGCCGCTCGGACGTGTTGATTTTCCAACCCGCACGGATGTTCGTGATTGTTGGGATTGCTTGCGTGTTGACCCGAGATTCCGGGTTCATATACTCTAACCTCGAGATTCCGGATTAATATCTTTAACCCCGAGATTCCGGGTTAATATCTTCTAACACTGAGATTCCAGGTTATGTCTTCTAACACCGAGATTCCAGGTTATGTCTTCTAACACCGAGATTCCGGGTGGTGTACTCTAACATTGAGATTCCGGGTTTTTGATTTTTGAAAACGGGTTTGTTTACCCAAAATTCAGTCGTTTAAATAGACTTGCGGTCTTGCCGTCTTTACACGGATCCCAGATTTGAACTAGATTCGGTTTAAATCGGGTCCGCCTTCAAAGATTCATACGGAGCCGGGATTTTAACCATATTCGGTTTAACCGGGGTCCGCCTTCAAAAATTCACAAGGATCCCGGAATTCAACTAGATTCAGTTAACCGGGTCCGGCTTCAAAAGCTTACACGGATCCCGGATTTTAACTAGATTCAGTTAACCGGGATCTCCTTATATTTCTGTTTCCTGTAAAAACTTTACACGGAGCCCGGATTATAACCATATTTGGTTAAACCGGGGACCGTCTTCGTCTCCTTTCGTAGGAAACGGACTCCATAAGAATCCCGGATTTTGACTAGATTCAGTTTAAATCGGGTTCGCCTTCTTTTCCTTTACAGGAGTTTGAGATAGACTTGGCGGCATTGCCGTCGCAACATGATTCATGAAAACGGGTTTGTGTACCTCGGATTCATGCATGTATATGCATTTGACATGATTCATGAAAAGAAGTTTGTGTACCTCGGATTCATGCATGTTTCACTTCGACATGATTATGGGAAACGGGTTTTCGTACCTCGGATTCCTACATGTTTATTTTGGACATGATTTTGGGAAACGGGTTTTTGTACCTCTGATTCCTATATGTTTATCTTTGACATGATTTTCTAAGCGGGTTTTTGTACCTCTCGATTCCTACATGTTTATCTTCGACATGATTTTCGGAAGCGGGTTTTTGTACCTCGGATTCCTACATGTTTACATGGATCCCAGATTTTAACTAGATTCAGTTAACCGGGTCCCCGCCTTCATCCCTTTCGTAGGGACGGACTCCACACGGATCTCGGATTTCAACTAGATTCAGTTTTACCGAGTCCGCCTCCAACCTTTAGATGGATTCCGGATTTTAATTAGATTCAGTTAGTCAGGGTCCGTCTTTAAAACTTTACACAGAGCCGGGATTAAAACTAGATTCAGTTTAACCGGCTCCGCCTTCTCTCCTTTACCACAAAAATTTACACAGATCCCGGATTAAAACCAGATTCAGTTTAACCGAGGTCCGCTCTTTTTTTTAACAACAAATGAAATAAAGGAAAAGCTCTATTGTTGACCTTTATGCCATTCCATAGATTTTGATACTCTTCTGAGCAACTATCTTTCCGTGAAAACCCATTCTTCTTAGAACGGCTTTGATTCAGAGAATTTGATTTTAGGAAAATCAAATTTGATCCATGATATCAGCTACAAGCAAGATGTTATCAGCAATGACCCTTCCCTTCAACAAAAAGCATTTTGATTTGGAGTAATACATCTCTGCAATGGCCCTTTCAATCTAGGACATAAAATCTTTGAGATGATCTTATAAATAACATTAGACAAATTGACAAGCTTTAATTTATATCTCAGCGACAATTCTAATAAATTCACCCAATAAGTGGCGAGTTATTCCGCTTGATGAATCCAACTCTGCTCCCTTTGGAAGTCAAGATTCTGTGAATTTGGAATGTCTCTGGTGTCAAAGAAATTGATCCTGGATAATTGATCCTGTGAAATTAATCTCAACAAACATCTTATGCTCAGACTGTAATGCAATTCTATGGATTCCTTGGCCAATCCCTTTCTCTGATGCCATAAGCTCTGAGTCTTATAATAAAAGAGAATTGGTGCAGAACCATTCCTTGGGCCCTTAAATTGTTGAACAATAAAAAAAATTGCTTTGGGCAATTACTGATGGAATACCCTCTAAGCATTATATTGAACATGTACAAATTTGGGTTTTGAATATAACTGAAAATTGACGCTGCATATCCTATGTCATGGATGGTAACTGCTAGGAGCTTGCTCAAATTGAAAAGAACACTATCAAGACCAGTCTTAACCATGTAGCCATGGATTTGATTGATTTTAGATGACTTTTTGCATGATTTTAATATATAATCGAGCTCCTGGTCCAATGTAAGAACAGAATAGGATTTGGCATTGAGATTTATGGGATATAATGCAAAAATATACCTCAGCCAAAAAGCATTACCCAAAGCCACGTGCAAGCCACCAAAGGTTGTAAGGTTGCAAATTACAATGGTTAATCAAGTTCATGGCCATCATACCTTTCACCGTGATTCTTCAATATATCTTTCCCCTGCCCTTGTCGTTGTATGAAACTCTGGCATATATGGATTCTGCATTTAGTGGTACTGCAAGTGTTTCTAACAGTTCGATAATAATAGAGCCACCATACAAGATTAGCTTCATTCAAGCACTCCATGTTGTGGTTGCAGTAACTCTGCTCTCCAATAGCATCAAGGATAGAATCCCATGAAAATTTCTCTTCCCCAGCATGGTTGACTTTCTTTTGGAGGCGCAAGTAATTCTCCAAAGTCATAGATATAATTTTGTAAAAATCCATGGAAAGATGTGAGTAATCTTCCATGAGTTGCACCACATATGATAGAGGTTGAATTCTTTCCGAACGTAGATATGAAACTCTTTTGTCCTCTCCGACCTCTTGAGCCAATTGGCATAGCTTAGGGATGAGAACCTCTCAATTTAACATGTATGTACTATCTGTTTACCCTTAACTCAACAGGTTAGCATCAACAAAGTTATGACCTCTAAGCATTGTGAGAACATAGTATGCATTCCCCACAAAATTGGGGGCAATAAACAAGAAATAATGCAGTCAACAAATAAACCACACTACTGCAGCAATTTTCTTTTTCTTTTGTTTTTGTTTTTGGGGTTAATCGCAGGATTGATATATCAGAGATATGAATATCATGATTGATATATTAAAAACAAAGAAAAGCTTACCTCTTGGGTCTATGCATACCACACAAAACCATTGAATTGAATGCCCTTCTTTATCGTGCCAAGAGGTAATTTTCTGGGTCTGCCAACTTTCTAAACCTAGCAGAACTTCCTTATATCTTGGAATGTTCAACCGAACCATCTGGCCAACATGGTTTCCGTGCAGCAGCAACTTTCTGTTACCCTTCAAAGCAACATGTTTGTTATGCTTTCCATTGACCTTAGGGGTCCAAACGCTACCATTACTACTTGGGAGGTCATCTCGGGAGGATGATGCTTCCACGCCATTCACTAACGTCTTCCCCAGCATAGGCTTGAAACTATTAAAACCATCTAATGGATCTTCAGATTTACTATCCCCTTCAGAATCAGCTACAAAGTCACTGACGGCTTCTGTGGTGATATCCACAACAGAAAATGCAGCATGTTCCCTTAGAAACTTCATTATTTTGTGTCTTGCACTACGTGTTTTAGCATGTTGCAACCATTGCTTTTGCCTCTGAAAAGCTGATTAACTGTAATCTGGTAATCTGCTTGTGTGGAGGCATATGTGATAGAGTGCGCATGTTATGTAATCTGTCCGCTAATTTGACAATTATAACACGGACCTGTCGTCCCGGGTTCATAGCCCTCCAGACGACCGAGATAGATAACACATTTGTAGATAAAAATTTCTGAAACTCGGCTCTCCTCCATCTCGGTCTACAGATCCGAGGTAACCCTGAACCTCGGTTCTGCTCCATTCCGGACTACAGCGTTCGTCATGCCTGCTGCCATCAGCACTTCGGCTCTACTCCATCCTGGGCTATCGATCTGAGGTAACTCTGAACCTCGGTATCTAACCATCTCGGCATACCTCGGCATCTCAGCACCTGCTTTTTTCTCCAATCATTATTTAAATCCGAGAACCCCCATTTAATAATCTCCAAGAAACCTTTGCCGAGTTTACTAGGAATGAAGTTCCAAACACATGTATGAATTTCCTTCCGATAGCATACGCGTCAAATCCGAGAACGTTGCAGCAAACAGTGTACGTGGCATGGAAAACCCCAAAAACAAGGGCGGCCAGAAGATAAGCCAGAATCGTGGGTTGGAAGTTTTAACATTCCGACGACAATGGTGGGATGACTCAATCATGATTCACCCATATGTCGCTGTTCCAGTTTGCGATGGTTACTGACACGTGTGATTTCATCGCTACCATTTTGAAGGATCTCCACAACATCACTGATATTAGCAATAAATAACTTTCCTCAGTCAAAGTATGGCCTGAGCTTCCAGCCTTGACTCCTCCAAATTCCCGTCGTCTTCATTCGCTGAAGAATTGAAAATTTCCAGGGCTACGATGCGACTAATTATTCACTAATTCACTGACCATCTTCGGTCGCAGGGATCAATAATTTACCGAATCCCCACAGACGGCGCCAATGTTCTGTCATAAGAACTTGAGATGTCCCAGCCGCAGGTGGAAGTATGTTGATGTAGGATCAAGAATCTACCTCCAGGTATCCATGGATGGGATACCTATGAGAATAAGAGATCATGAAGACACACATGAAGGCTTTCGCTAAGGGAGTGAGGTGTGTGTTCTCAGTAATCAGAATTGTGAATTGTAAAGAGCGAAAGAAGATCTGCGTATCGATTCACTTTAAAATTCCCTCTTATTATCGTGAGGCATAGAGGATCCGTTTAGAAGACGTTCCCCATCATTAAGATGTTGCTTTGCCCCAGTCCTCCCACTATGTGATTGTGGGATAATGGGTCATTCCCTTAGGGTTAGGGTTTGGTTGCCCCTTGTTGGGCCTCACTTGAATGGGCCTAATATTTCATTCCATAACAAGTATGATATTGTAGTGGATTGTCCACTTAAGGGATCTTTTATCATCTACATCCGTCCAAAATACTATTTACACTTCGTATTAGTCAAACCACTCCAAGGACTCATCAACTCATTGTGGCCCAACGATACTAAATACAATATCTTCGTGGTGTGTCACTTATGCCTCTGGGGGTGCTGGTATTCTCAATCGCACTGGCCACATCTTCGTACGTTGTTTTCCTTTTAATTTCATCTTCTATATATATAGGAGCATGTTTCTACATCACTAGCTTCTGAACCTTGATTAGATGATTCTGCTTATATATGTTCACAGGGTGGTCGAATCAACTTGGATGCACAGATAGATAACTTTGCCAACACCAGAAACGACATCATCGTGTTGTTCATTACAGGGTTTGAGATGCTTCATCGTCGTGTTGTGGGTTGGCGGGGAGGTTCGGAGGGCTGATACAGTGTGGACCGACGAGGAAAGTATGTGTGGAGCGATCAAAGTACGTGTTCTGGGATCCGTACCATCCTTCTCAAGCTGCAAATGAGATCATCGCTATGATACTCTTAGATGGCCATCTTCCTGATATCTCTCTCACGCATCAATCTTCGCCGCCTCGCTTCTTCTTTCTTGACCTCTTCACATTTCTCAAATACAGTTATCTATATCCTCTTCCTCATGAGATTTGTTTCCTCATGACGCAAGTTGTTCTGGTCTTCTTCTTCCCTTTCACTTCTTATTTATAATATTTTTTACCAAATTTTTCAGTACGTGCATTGACGTTCTTGAATCTTGATTCAGTTTGACTAAAATTTTAACAACAAAAAATAAAGAAATGCTCATATACATAGGTTTCTTGTTATTTAATATTTATTTAAATTCTTTTTCTTTCTCTTGAACAAATCTTTTAGCACGTTGATATTCATGATTTCTTGGCAACACATAGATTGAAGAGCCTAGTTTGATTTTAAGTGCAACTATTTTTTTAGCAATTATTTTAACACTTTTTAATTAAAATTTCAATTGTTTCTGCCTAAAATTAAATCGGACCGAATTGAATTTGACACTTTTGTTTTAAAAAAATATTAAGATGTTAAATTCTCATATGATGATATGTATGTTATTTTTATATATTTCTATAAAGTTAGTGTAACGAAAAAAAAAAAAATGGATATATAAAGTTATATACGTTTTCTTTTGCTCAGTTAAACTAATTCTAAATTTTCAGCTTTTTCTTGAAACAAAAAGAAACAGAGTGCAACTACTTTTAGTTTTTTATATAAGATAAATTGAAGAAAAATTAGTTATATTAATAAAGTTCTTTAATAGTTGCTTTTTTTGGGGGGTTGCAAACTTGGAATTAATAGAGCACTTTTTCTGAGCTAGAGGAGGAGACAATGTTGCTGAAGGTATGCTAATTGTGAAATTAATTACCAAAAAAATCAAAATAAATTTTTTTATATCGCGGGAATAACGTGCAATTAAGTGAAAACTGATAAATATATATACATATATAGATTGAAATTGACTGTATCATTATTTAATTAACTTTGAGAAATATTTTTTATCACAATTAATATTTATATATAGTTTATATGTTGTGATAATTATGAAATCCCATGAATATTTTAAAATCATGAGAATAATAGTCTCATACCGTGAACAAAGTCGAGAGTGAGACACTTTGAGCCCAGGGTGAAACGAATGATGCATTATAATGGTTCGTATACCTGCCCTTCTCGACGCGTTTTAAAACCGTAATTTTTAAAAATAATTTGATAAATACAAAATTATTCCACACAATTTTGCAAAACATGTTTTTGAATGCACAAAACAAAACATTTTTAACTTAATTTCCATCCATCTAAAAATCCTACGAGCAAATTAAGAATAAGAACAATCATGATGCTCTTATGATATACTCGAACGTTGTTCTCTTCATCAATAATTGAAATTCTTCAACCTGGGCAATATTTAAAAAAACCTCGAAGATTAGCTTTGCTATATTAAATATAATGAAAGAAAAGGGATTATACAATTACAAGGAATTTTTTTTGCAAGTACCTTCAAATAATCAAACAATTACAATATTATTATACTACGAGCTTGGGGCCGGGGTTGGAAATTTGAAGGAAGGATCCATTTTTTCCAATCATACCGTGATCTCATCTTGTAACCTCGTACGTGCACTGCAGAAGAAGAAACAAGTGCTTCCAAAATATGATGTATATCGTCAGTCAATACCTTAATTCTTTTGAACTCTGCAATTACAGACACATCAACCCAACCATACCGATCCATCTTGTTCTTCAAGTATATATTTGTGACCAAATTTTCTTGACTAAAATAATACTCGATCTGTCTCACAATCTTAGGATACAGCTCAGGATCTTCTGGTGGTAGTGGTCTTTGAATATTTGAAGATCTTACATAAGGAGGAGGAGGAAAGTAATAAAAAGGAGGAGCAGCCATCGAATTATTCATCATAATGTGATGGTCAGAATATTGATCATAGGGATATGGTGGCATGGCCATGAGAGGAGCAGGATAATTATAGAAAAAATTAGAAAGACTACTTAAACTTGGGTCAAAGTTATAATAAAAATATATATAATCACTTGAAAGCATAGGAGTAAGGAAGCGAGGAGGGTCCATGTGTTGCAATAGATCGATGTACAGAAGCTCTAGCTCTAGCGGCCGATCCTTCTAAGAGGATCTTCAAGAGGAGGACTGTGCAAGTGTTTAACGGTAATCTACCGGTGGAAAAAAGAATTAATGAGATGAGTGAAATAATTAAATGTGAAAGATGAATTTATGGTAATAACTAAACTCCGAGGGGAAAAAAATTATGAATGACGAAGAAGTAATAACCTTCTCCTCCTTTATATAGACAGAGAGATATGTACTTAAACTTCTAATAGGATGAATTATAATATATCAATCTATCCTATTATATCTTTTTCTTTGTAGATATCTTCAAATATATTATCTGTATTATTTAGGTTTAAATTAATTTTAATTTCAGGTAAATAATATCATTATATTTTATTAAAAGGAGTAGTTACATTTTATTAATATTTTTTTATAGACATAAATGAGCTTTTTGGATTCAAACGGTTTTAAAAATATTTTAAATTTTGTTTTGGAAAACACAGGAGTTAAAATTAGTTATCTTTAATGTTTTTTAATTTTTTTTAGTTTTATATCGTTTAAAGTCATGCGTAGTAATCTTTGAATTGGATTTGATATAATAGATAATTTTAATTGATTTTTTTTTCAAGATAAAATAGGATAATTAAAGGGATTAAATATTTTTCACAATAAAATAGGACTAGTTTAAATTTAAATCTAAATTGACTTAGTATATATTTATAATAAATTTAATTTAATAATTTGTTCGACAATATTTTAAATTCTTTGAATTGGAGTTGAATTCTTGTACATAAATAGTACTCCCTCTTGTCCAAGTACAAAATTTAAATTGTCTTGATAATTTTTATAAAAACCTAATAAGAGTTGTCTGTACATTTAATAAGTTTTTTCTTCTTCTATTTTTTCCTCTTATTAATTATATAAATTACTTTAATTTAGGAGGTTGGTAATACCTATATTTACTTTATTTTTCTCTCTTAGCTGTCCCTACATAAATAAGGACATACTTAAAAAAAAGGTTTATTTCGGTCATATTTATTATTTTTAACCACTTTATTAAGCGATGCAATTTAGTTATTGAGCTCTTATAATTAAGATTTGAGGGAGTAGTTGATTTTTTTTCCTTATAAGGAGTTAATTATTTTTCAAGATAACATAGGATAATTAAAGGGTGATAATTTTTTTTAAATATAAAACAGGATTAATTTAAATTTAAATCTAAATTGATTTAGTATATTTTTGGGATAAAATAAATGTAACAATTTTTTGATAATGTTTTAATATTTTTTAGGATCACCATTTTTTTTTTAAAAAACACACAATAGAAGCAGAGGTAGGATATTGTTACTACCATTTTATGTTACTACCATTTTCATACTGTTAGATCTATTATTTGATCCAACGTTCCTGATTTACCCTACTTAAAACCGTCTCTTCTCCATATTTCTCTCTCTTTCCCTTCCGTCCTCTTGATCCAGCGCATGGCCGCCTGGAGTCGCCACCGTCCCTCCCCCTCCTCTGGGCCCCTCTTCCTCACTAATTTCATCGCATCACAGTTCGTGCTATTTTAGTTCGTGCTATTTTAGGTATCTTTTCTTTTCTCTAACTTCTCTTTTTGTTATTTTTTAATTTCTGTGATTTTCTTTTGCTGCGTTCCCGCTTGAATATTGTAGCAAATTGGATACGATCTGCTTTTGCTGTTTGTTGCGTTCATGCTACTTTTTCTTAATTAGCTATACGATCTGCTTTTGCTGCGTTCGTGCTACTTTGGGGTATCACAGTTCGTGTTTTTGCTGCGTTCCCGCTTCAATTTCTGTCATTTTTCATTTAGTGGGTCTTTGTGTATATGATCTGCAACCGCTTGAATATTGTAGCAAATTGGATTGTTCGTGCTTTCTGAATATTGTTTGATGCTTTGAGTTGCTAATCGTTTCCTAGTCTTGCTTCTGAAAATTACCTGAGTAGTTGTTCTGATATTGAAATTTTAAAAGTTTGCTTTTCTCCTGTTTGTTTATGAATGTTTACATCTTTTCTTTCTTACTAATGGAGATTTTTATATTGGGAACCCCTTTTACAATGCATTATATGGAGGCCTAAATCATGTGCTTGATTTATGATTCTGAAATTGATAAGTTGGTGTCTTCACTTCCAGGGTTGTTTTGTGTGCATTGTCATAGGCTATTGTGAAGGTGGAGACATGTAAGTTATGGTTTACAATCAATCCAAGTCTGGGGAAGTCAGAACAATGTGTACGGCTTGCTTAGCTTGTTCTTGCTACTTTTGTAATCCTCCTATGATATGTCTGTGGCACAGGGCAGAAGCTATTAAGAAGGCTAGTGGTGTTCATTTTCCAGAAGAAATTTGTCATTATTGTAGCAAGTCCTTCTCCTTCTTGCGTGATTCATAGTTTTCACTTAGTCCTTCTCCTTCTTGCTGATTCATAGTTTTCACTTCTATTCTTTAGTAAGTTGCATATGTTTACTGATCTATGTATACAGAAACTTTGTAAATGGCTTGTTCAACTCTTGATGGCACTTGATTACTTGCATGCAAACCATATCCTTCATCGTGACGTCAAGGTAAATGGCTTCTAGAATTTATTAATTATGGATGTTATGCAGTTAGGAGTTATGAGAACTTAGAGGACCAACACATTTTCATGTTTGTGTTGGTCCAGCAACAACGGATGTGCCCACTCCCCTTCGTTTAAGCTTATGGCAGCAGCGGCGGCGGCGACGAGGTGCACCAGCAACGGTGACTCATCTCCTCTTCATTCTCCATTGTCCTCGTTCGTCTTCCCTGCGTTGGGTTGGCCATATCCATGACCTCCCCCAAGACCAAGTCTTGTCCATGACTCTATGAAATCATTCCATCTCATACATGCATACAAGACATATCGAGTTAAAGTTACGTACGCGAACGTACCTTCCTTCCATGTGAATAGTAATTTACTATTTATGTATTGTTATCTCCTAGCACAGAACTTGAAATAATACATTCTATGTATATTTGAAAAGCCCTATATGTCTAATTTGAACATGAATTTTCTCAGAATTTAAGAACATCATCTTCAATATAAAATACTGACGTTTTTACCCCCGACTTCAAAAATTGCTTACCGATAAAATTTCGCGAGTTTCGCTACTTTATGATTTGCTTCCAAAAATTCTGCTATATAACCTTTTCCATCATTTTTTCGAAATAAAACCATTTTTAACCATAAAAACATGATAACAAAAATATATTGGAAAATTAAAGATCAAAACACTACTTATCTATGAATTTAAAACTAGAACTCAAGAACTAGAGAACTTACCCTTGAAGAACCTTGCTACTACTTCTTCCTTGCTCCAAGAACTTCACTCTACTCACTCTCTAATCTTAAAATCAAATGCTTTGAGCTGATTTTGGTGTGAAGAATATGAAGAGAAGAGTCTTCTATTTATAGAAGAAATTCAAGGCTATTCCAACTACACTTCTTCCTTAACCAAACACTCAAACCAAACACCCAAACCAAACACTCAAACCAAACACTCATACACCAAACACTCACACCAAACACTCTTACACCAAACATTCATACCACCTTATACATATCTACCAATATCCAACTACCATTTAATATTTATTTACAAATATTAAATAAGTATTGGAAAATAAAATCCTTAATTCCATATAAGAATTTTCTTCCATAATTAACTCTCTAGGTCATAAAATATTGGTTCTAAAATTTCTAGACCAAAAAGTATCCTCTAACTATTTTTCCTTGAATTATTTGGAAAATAGGCCTCAAAATCCAAAATAGCTTTAAAACTATTTAGGCCAAATTTTCATAATAAATTCCCATAAAACATTTCTTGTTTCCAAATCAAAAAATTTGGGATATTACATTCCTCCTTTTGGTTATAAATTAATTACCTTTTTATGTGCTATTTATGTCATATTAAATAGCTCCTAAATAATGTTATTTAATATGTATTATTTATCAAAAATATAGTATTTATGATAAATAGGAATTTTAGGGACTAGTCAAGTTTGGTAGTTGTTTTGGTAGACTTTTTTTTTTTTTTTTTTTTTGGTTTTTTTTTTTTGGTTTTTTATAGTTATTTTGGTCAGGCAAACTCATGAACTCAACTGTATGTTCATCGACTTATTATAGAAACAGAATTTGTTTACAATTTATATATTTGTTAAAATTGTCAAATAGGACAATTTATTAGCTTAATTATTAAAATGGATAAAACAGCATGATATTGTAGTAGATTGTCCAGTTAAGGGATCTACATCTGTCCAAAATACTATTCACACGTCATACTAGTCAAACCACTCCAAGGACTCATCAATTCATTGTGGCCCAATGATACTAAATATCTTCTTTTAAAGTTTTTCTTTGTTTTTTTAAAAAATACAATTGAGATATCTCAGCTAATACCTAATAAAACATTACACCCATTACAATTTTGACATAACAGCACCTGTAGATCCTTTAAAGGGTGATAAATTTCATGTACCCCAGTCCTCCTTCCAGACCTGTCTTTGCTAAATAGTTTGCTGCATAATTACATGAGCGAGGCACATAGGTGATCTTCGTTATCCAGTCCCTTTCTAGTAGCACTTTCACTTCCGTAAGAAGATCAACGTCCCTGTGAGTCTGGCCATGTTCATGCAGAATCAGGTCAAGACACTTTGTGGAATCTGTTTCAACCCAAACTTTCCTAAATTCTATAGCGATGCCATTTTGAGATCAAAGAGACAAGCCTAAATTTCTGCAGATAGTGCATTCCCATCCTCAATGTGATATGTGAAGCCTTTAAGAAAGTTACTTGTTGAGTCACAAAAAAGTCTCCCACAAGCACTTTTAATAGTAGTAGCTGAACATGCACCATCAAAATTTACCTTCACCCAGTTCACCTCCAGTGGTTGCCATGACTCTCGAGCTAAAATAGCTCCCTAAATTTTCATCCCCGTTAGATGATCATTTGTAAGTGTCATGCATTCCACCCCATTGTTCTTGTACTAGCAATAAGACTATCATTTGATATCCATTTCTTCTAAAAAACAAGTAAGTTCCTTTGTCGCCGCATCCACCAACACAAGATCGTAAATCTTGAAGCCCACCTCCTACTTGCTTCCGTCTTCCCCTCTATATTCCTCTACACCCAGTCTAAGAGGTTCAGATTGCAGAACATGCTCCACCTCGACGGGGACACCACTTTCCTCCGTGTAGCATTCTTTAAAGTTCTTACTTGTAAGGATATGAGTTCAGACTCTTTATGAAGAGTATAACGGATGTGTGGGTTAAGATAAAGAAATACTAACAAAATTAATCGTTGGTGGATTTAATTGGCATGACATAATTCAATATGTGAATAATCCATAACAAGACTTCGGGGAAATCTTTAAAATCTAAAACTTGTAAACAATGCAGACAGAATTTCGTCTGATTAGTAGTTACAGACAGAAATAGAAACTCACGCATAGAAGTACATGGGAGGTGTTGAAAACTCTGAATTCACTGTCAACTTTACTTCCTGATATTTTTTATAAT
Organism: Acacia melanoxylon; assembly: GCA_019022615.1. Lineage (NCBI taxonomy): Eukaryota > Viridiplantae > Streptophyta > Magnoliopsida > Fabales > Fabaceae > Acacia > Acacia melanoxylon. Next base: position 8,902,453 of record JAFJYJ010000011.1, read on the forward strand.
ATACAAATAACCAAATCACCTAAATTTTAAAAAGCTGGTTAAAATTGGTTTAATATGTTAAAGATGTAAAAATCCTAACTTGTTTTTAAAACATCATTGTTTATAAAGAAAAAAATGGGTGAATGTATAATAATATAGTGAGAATGAGAGATTAATCCATAATTAATGGGGAAAAATATAGAAAACGATACTAACAATTTTTAATAGACTATTAATGTTTTTAATAAGTAGAAATATGTTATTTAATTTCCTGAGTATTGAATTGGACAGAGTTTTTTTTTTTTAACTGTTTGGGTGCTGGGGCAGTACAGAGACCATTCAATTTCAAGCAGGACGTTTGCCCATAGTAGACATATCGTGGGAGCCAGAAATAAATAAGCTCTTTCATTTGGATTTTTTTAATGAAAGAAATATTTGAAAAGGTTTGGCATATTAACTATTCACCCATAATAATGTTACCCCTTTTCATTTAATGACTTATACCCGTACGAAAGCAAGTTTTAATATGGCTAACTAATTGAGGTGGAGGTGGCAGTAACTGGAAACTAGTAATGGCATCACGTAAAATTATTTATTTGATTATCCATAACATTATTTTATTAGGAATGGAATGGTTTTCTTTAATAAATATCCTTATAGAAGAAGGGAAATTACTGATGCAATAAATAACCATGACGGTTAATAGCCTTATAGTCTAGTGACATGAATACTCCCTTATAAATAGGAAGTCAGTGGGTTCCATGAGCTGCTTATAACCTCGGATCGTTAGAGTGTGTTGCTCAAAAAATAAATAACCATGGTGACTGAATACGATACATGCATATCTTCCTAGAAAAACTTACAATGAAATATTATCATAACTCTTACTAGTTACAACTATACTAAAGGATTTATCAATTCCTTGTCACCCTAAAATCCTTTAATTTGCAAGTTCGTTCACTTGAATTTGAAAGGGAACATAATTATAAATTTTCAGTTGATGTGCTAGAAACATTATAAGATCTAGAATGTGTTTGAACAAGTCCCTCAGTTACCACTTTGTAAATGTTTTGCTCAAAATATAAGTAACTTATAGGGTAATAAATGAGGTTTTGTCAGTGTTACCCCTATTCACTATTGATTGGGCACATGGGAAAGAGAAAAGAGAGATAGATGTGTAAATGAATATAGATAAGAGGATGTGAGAGAAAATGTGCACCCTTTCATAACAAGAACAAATATGAAAAAAAAAATTATTCATTTAATACTTTTTGATTTACGAGAATGATGTACAAGTGACTTATACTCCTCCTGTCTTAAAATAAGAAATAGTTGACTTTTTTTTTTTTTTAGAAATTAAAGAAGTTGAATAAGTTATTTAAACATATCATATGTTGTGTATTATTATATTATATATTAGTTTATGAGTTTGGTAAAATAGTTTAAAGAAAAGACGATAAATATAAATACTTTAAAGTAATTTAATTAGCTTTATTAATATTTCCAAAAAAAAAGTAACTATATCTTATATTTAGGATCTGAGGGAGTTGTAACATCCTAAATTTTGGGCAGTGAGATTTGAGAATAAGTCTAAATTAGGGAAACGATTAAGCCCAGTTTAGAAGGTGTGACATTCCCGAATAGGCCCATATATTTGGGCAAGAGACAAAAAAGATGATTATGTTATCTTGATGACACAATATTCTTGGCCAACAAGCTAAGTATTTCGGCCTAGAAGGAAAGAGCAAGGAAGAAGCAAAATTCAAACACAAGCAAAGGGGAGATCTTGAACCATGGAAACTTGACACTGGTCAAGACAATTTGGATGCTCAAATAAGAAGCTAATATTTCGGCCAAAAGGAGGTTAAGAAGGAAAAATTAATGGTTAAACAAGTGGCAAAGAAAGACACTTGTAATCAAGATGAAATATGTTGTCTTAATTGTGTGATACCTAAGCCATACTATGTGTCGTTTAGTGGTGAAATTCAGATTAGTTAAATGACACCTCAACATGGTAATTAATGCCATTTAAATGATCAACAATCCTTCCTCTCCAAGCAAAACAAATTCGGCCAACATAAGGACACATAGGCCATGCAATTAGCAACCAAAACTCCAAGTGTCACATTGAGGTTTGATTATTGTAAGACACTTAAGCATGTTAGGTGTCATCTTGTTGTGAGATTTCAATCTGCCATAAGACACCAAAGCCATGCAAATTAGCTCTTAAATAAGCAAGTGTCACTTGAGGCTTTGTTAGTAAGACACCTAACATGCTAGGTGTCATTATGTTGTGAGATTAAGACACTTTAAACCTCCTCTTCTTCTAATTTTCGGACACCTACTCCCTCTCTATTAATTGACAAATCACCCCTCCCTTAAATGCATCTGAACACACACATAAACACATCCAATTCCTCATTCTTCCATTGCCTCATCCGTCCCATAAACACACACACACATGGCGTCACACACACACCACCTCATCTTCCATGTGTCCATCTCCTTTCTTGCATGATTACCATTTGTCATACTCCAATGACAAATCATCCTCCCCTTTAATCACATTACGGACACACACACACACACACACACGTAAACACAATTCACTCTTCCATTCCCTTAATCACACACGGACACACACTTAAACACATTCTCTCATCTCCTCATCCTAACCGAAAACACAACCCTCTCCTTTCCTTGACCAAATCATCATATCCTCCATTCCATCCTTCAATTCGGTTTGTCCAGCTGAAAGAGCAGATCGAAAAGAGAGAAGTTATTCCCAAATACAAAGATCAAGTCAATGACTTGATCATGATTTTTCTTTGGTTTAAGAGGCATGAAACCCTAAGGGCACATGTTTCCCAAAACTCTAAAACAAGAAGTAACAAGATCAAAGGCCAAAATCATGACTTTTGTGAAAAGTTGTTACTTTTCATGTTTTTTTAAGAATTTCAGTCTAAACCAAAACTCAAGGAAGCAAAGTGATTTTGATGATTTTAAGGTTATCAAAGTGTTTATCATGAAAAATGGAGTGGAAATAAGGTTGGAAATGATTTTTAGAAAGCAATTTGGTATATAAAATCATAGACTTTACAAGTTGTAAAACTGCCGGTTTTGAGTTTTCTAGAGGCGGTCAACTTGAACTCAAAAAATTATGAAACTTTCTAGATTTAAATAGGACATGCAGAACTTTATTTTGATAGGTTATTGGTAATTCTTGGAGCTCTATACAAGGAGTTATTAATTTTTCAAGTTAACCAAAATTTCTGGAAGTTCATTCTGGACAGTAGTGAAATTTATTTATTCTAGGAATGACACGAAAATTTCTGGCTATTGGAAGTATTTTTCTCTGAAAATAGACATGTTAAAGGACATGTGGTTTTTGGAAGCACATCATTTAGAGTTTTATACAATTAATGGTAAATTTTCAAAATAAGCTGAAAATTCTAGAAGTCTTTGCCTTTCATGTTAATTTAAAGGCAAGAAGTTGTGATGTTAAAGCAACTTTGTTAGTCATTCATTTCCCATGACTCTAATAATATAATTCTGTATTTAGGGTCATGATGAAGAATGGAAAATACTTCAAGCAAACCCGATGGTTGAAAGAAGAGGAAAACAAGGAAAACATTAATCCTTAAGCTAGTGAGCTTACCCTACTTGCATAGATTTAATTTAATTGCTTATGTGTATATGTATGATTGTTATGCTTGCTTGTTATGTTTAACATACTTGAATGATTGAAGCTCTATTTCTGATTATGCTATGGCCATGAGTATGTTGTATGAAGCATTGAGCGTGCTGAAATATCATTATGTTAACATAAACCTATACAAGGCAAGCACTTCATTAACTAGCATTTATCTTGCATGCATTGTTTGATATTGTCTGCTACTAAGACTCCCCAGAATCTCACTCTCCACTACCAACCAATAGCAGGTGAGCACTGGGGAGAAGTGTTGCACAAGATTTCAAAGGAAAATGATTGCTTGAAGATGAACCAGATAGTAGAATACCGAAGAACCGAAGGATGACAGTGTAATAATTTCATTGTCTGTAATGTCTATGTAAACCATGTAAATATACCTGTTATGTAATCAAATTAAATTTTATTGTATCAGTATATTGTACTATTTTTGTTTTGCCAAGACAACTACGTATGATTTGCGTATGAATACTTAGATGGAAGTCCTCATATCGAGGGGGTGTTACAGGAGTAATCAAGTACAGATCGAGTGCTACACACTTTGAGAAAATAATTTTACATAATGCTTTGCTTGTATGGCCTCGACTAGCTGTGATGTTAGATGCACAGCATTAAAAGATGGTATGGCCTCGTTCGTTTTGGTTGACGCAATAAAACTAAAATCAAATAAACGTCACTGTACTAATTTACTAATGTGTTCCATGTCCTCTAAGTTATGCAACCATATGCCTGGTTCGTTTTTGCATCTAAGTAAATCAGATAAGATGAAAATGATGAAATTAAGTTATCAAGAAAGTGAACAAATAGTGTATTAATTTGTGCTACAATAACAGTAGTATTGGAAAATAGCCTGAATGACCTTTGGTGGATTAGGCCTAAGCTTAATAGAATTAGGTCAAAATATAATTAATAGCACATCTTGAGTAGATGATTGTGATATTCCCCAATATTCTAATTTATATCTTTAGACTGATACAACATGTCCTTTGATAAATAAAGGATACATCAATTAAGGAAGAGTCACGTGGAATCCGATATACATGCAATTGCATAAGGGTTCAAGGGTTACGTGAAATAATACATATGAACTATATGTCTATTCACTTCTCTTAAAACTTATTCTCTTTCGCTGGCAAACAAAAAACTTAAGACTTGTTTGATTCTGTTTTTAAAAACAAAAACAAAATATCAAACTTGTTTTAAAAACTGTTTTCAACAAGTTATTTTTAAAAACTAAAAAACAAAAACAGTTTTAGTCGTTTTTTTTTTTCTTCTATTCTTTATTTTTTGAGGTCACTACCTATCCACTATTGACACCACATCTGACACCGACCATTGTCACGTTACCGTCGACGATGACTGTTGCCTCAACACTTCAAATTTTTTTTTTTTCAAAAATCATTTTTAAAAACTATTTTGTGAAAAAAACAGAAACAAGCAGACCCTTATTCTCTTCTTCTCCATCTATGGTGAATTTGTTGTGATCAGAGTCTATATCAGTTCTTTTGTTTTGTATGGATACTTTAGTGAGTCAGTCGGATTTTAGATATGTCAGACAAATATAGAATAGAGGGTATCAAAGTATTTAAAAATAAAAATGGTCACAGATTGAAGTTAAGAATGAATTTAATATTATTATAGTAGCCCTGCAGAAAAGCTGCCAAAGGTTCAAGTTGCATATACCCTAGCCAACTTGAAACTAACCAAAGCCTATAAATGTTAAAATCTGCTTATAAAAGATTATGAAATTTTACTGCACCCTTTGGTCAAAATGAAATTAAGTTTTGTGGGTGAAAATATAATGATGCCCTTCTTTTATTTTATTTTTTCAGAAACTCATTTACAAGACATATAAGAGCATTTAGAAAACAAATAAAGGCATTTACAAGATAGATAAAGATATTTACAAAATAAATAAAGGGATTGAAAAAAAAAAAACCCAGAGAATAAAAAATATTTTGGCCATCTACAAGGAAAATATAAAAATTCGTAAGACAAATATGAGTATTTACAAGATAAATAAAAATATTTACAAGACAAATAAAGGGATTCAAAAAAACTTGGGGACTTAAAAATATTTTGGCTATCTACAAGACAAATATGAAAATTTACAAAATAAATATGAGCATTTGTAAGACAAATAAGACAAGTCACAAGACAAATAAAGTAAGGGCATCATTGTCTTTTCACTCTCAAAACTTAATTTTATTTTGGGCTAGGGGTGTAGTGAAGTTTCAAAATCTTTAAGAGGTTAACTGAAATTCTAAAAAAAAAAAAAAAGTCTCAGATTCTTTTTCATTTTTCTTATCATTGACTCTTACCTTTAATGCTTATTTCCTACACATAAAGTACCATCTCCTATTTATATTGAATTGAAGGCTTGTTTCTCATCTTACTAAGCCAACATTCTTCTTTACCTCATAATACTTCATATTCATTAAAAGTTTTGATTTTTTATGAAGTGGTTTCTGATGTTTAGTGATATGAAAAAACCAGTGAATATTCTTGGGGTTACATTGCAATTTTTGACAAGTCTCCTCCTTTTAAGAATTTGCTTTTCAAAGAATGTTCCAGCTTCTTTTGTGTTCGGGGATTCTCTGCTTGATCCAGGTAACAACAACTACATTGCTTCACTCTCCAGGGCTAACTACGTCCCCAATGGGATTGATTTTGGATGGCCTTCTGGCCGTTTCACAAATGGAAGAACCATAGTGGACATCTTAGGCAAGATTATTCGTTCACTTTTTACATTTCTCTGTAATAATTTCATTTTTCTTTAAATAAATATTTAGCCTGCTAGCTTTCAGGTCTTTAGGTTCAAACTACAGCCAATTAATTACTACTGTTTTTGATCTTTTCTCTTTCACCAGGCCATCAATTGGGTCTTGATTTCACCCCTCCTTTCTTGGCTCCAACCACAAGGGGATCAATGATTCTTAAAGGAGTCAATTATGCTTCTGGTGGAGGTGGCATTTTGAATCACACTGGACTAATTTTTGTAAGTTTATTTTCCTCCTCAAAAATGGAGAAAATTATAACTTCAACTTGGAAATTTTGTAGGATTCTTAAGAATCTTCTTTATGTTGTCATTAATAGGGTGATCGAATAAACTTGGATGCTCAGCTAGATAACTTTGCAAACACAAGACAAGACATTATATCCATGATTGGTGTTTCTGCAGCTGAAGATCTTTTCAAAAATTCAATCTTTTCAGTAGCCATGGGCTCAAATGATTTCATCAACAACTATTTAACACCTGCCTTATCAACTCCTGAAAGGAAGCTGGTTTCTCCAGAAATGTTTGTCTCCTCCATGACTTCAAAGTTCAGACTTCAGCTCACTGTAATAAATTTAATATTTCTCAACAAAACCTTGGAAAACTCTTCGCCATTTCCTATTAATTAATAATATTTCTGAATTTATGTAAATTTGTAGAGACTATTCAATCTGGGAGCAAGAAAAATAGTGGTGGCAAATGTTGGGCCTATTGGTTGTATCCCATTTGAAAGGGATACAAACCCTGATGCTGGAGATAACTGTGTGGCTTTCCCTAATCAGATAGCTCAATTATTTAACGCCCAAGTGAAGAGCCTGGTTGCAGAACTGAACAGGAACTTGCAAGGTTCATTATTTGTTTATGCAGATGTTTACCACATTTTAGAAGACATCCTTCAGAATTACAGGGCATATGGTAAGAACTTCTGTTTAATTAACTTGAACCTTTTAGGTTCCTTAATATATAATTAACTTGTTTTCTTCATCATCATCATGGAACATACAGGTTTTGAGAATCCAGATTCGTCATGCTGTCACATAGCTGGGAGATTTGGAGGGTTGATTCCTTGTTTTCCAAAATCAAAAGTGTGCGAGGATCGATCGAAGTATGTGTTCTGGGATGCTTTTCATCCATCGGAAGCTACCAATACTGTGATAGCAAAACGTCTGTTAGATGGTGATGCTAATGACGTTTCGCCCATGAATGTTCGTAAACTCATTCAAGTTTGATTTGATTTAGTTTGGCCTTTATTATTGAAAATTGGTTGATTGAATATTTTGGGCAGGATAGCATATTTTATTTAGTATAAAAGCTGATATATAGAAACACAGATATTTGATATTTGTGGTTATTTGGGGTATACTGTCTTGTATTTCAATTGGATATATATCGAGCTTTAGCATTGTCATATTTATAATGACATAGTTCACTATATATATAAGTTTTAGAATTAAAACCTAATGGGATTAGTTTTTGGGTGGTGAATTATATGAAAGCACTCTACTCTACGGGGGTCTTAGTAGTATTTTTTTTACAGTATATATTATGCATGTTTTTTTTTTTTTGCCAGACATATCCGAGGTAGTCTTTTTTTAAAACAAAAAATCTAGTTAGAAGAGGTTTCCACTTTTAATGTCTGACAGAGTGCATTGAATAAGACTACCTCGCAACCCGATATAGTCTTATTCGATATCAATGTCAAACACTAAATGCGAGTATTTCTCCGGGCTAGAATTTAAACTTAGTTTGCCATATCATAAGCGACAAGCCCATCTAAATCCGGTTCCCCACTTTGCATGTTCAATATACTGATCCCATCCCCGGCATATTAAAACTTTTTTTGACATTATATATGCCTACATACCCAAATAGTTATACTAAATTCATCTCCACTGAACTCGGCACCATATATATATATATATGGTTTATCGTTTGTCATGTCACTTAACATAATGTTTTGTCAAGTCACCCTAAAACTATATCGTTTTGAGAGTTAGGGGAATTAATGAAGGGTGTTTTGGTCAAATTCATATAATAAATACAAAAACAAAAATACAAAAACACTTTTCATTAATTCCCCTAACTCCCAATTTAATTCCACTAACTCCTAAAACGACGTAGTTTTGAGGTGACTTGACAAAATCTTATGTTAAGTGATATGACAAACGATAAACCCATATATATATATATAAAATCACCATATATATACCTACCCAAAACCTCCTAATAAATTCATGTCACTAAGCAATGTTGTCCCAATTAAAAAAAAAAAAAGAAAGATAAGTGTGCTGTATTCGCTTGATGTGTGTGTGTGTGTTTGATCTTAGTATTAATTGAGTAGCAATAAAAAATGTGGTGGGGGGAGTAGGTGATAATGGTTAATGTGAATGCATGTGATGTTTGACTTTATTTAGAAACATTAAGAAACCTAAATATATAAATTACTTAATCATGGATCATTAGATTATATATTAATTTATAGGTTTTTTTTTTTTTAAAAAGATAACTATAAATACAGTACTTTAATACAAATTATTTAATTTCCTTAATTTTTTTAAAAAAACAAAAAGTCACTCTTACATCATGAACTTAAAGTAGTAAAATGAAGGGAACGAGAATTGAGGGATAACTTAGCAGCATTTATGATAAGTTAAGTTTATCTCATCATCCCTCATGATCTTTAAATCATATTCTTTCAATGAATCTAAAAAGTCATATTAGCAAGGTTATTAAACCGGACCGGCCAAATGAACCGATCTTGATCAAGTTAAGGGTCGTGGGTTAGATCGGAGTCAAACGAGCTAAACTAATAGGGACCAAACCGGTTAAAAAAATAAAGATTTAATGTTATTAATATATTAATATAAAATTATAATAAAATAATAGAGTAAATAAAACTATGAGTGTTTATTTTACATCGAGAAAAGAGCAAACTTCTATAGGACCAATGCTTTTTATCCGTAAGCCTAGCTAACACGACCATTGAAACTTGTAATACCCGGATAATTGTTTATCTGGAATATTATATTTCGATAGATAATACCTATTGAAAATAAGGGAACATGTGGTTTCAAATAATAAGTAATAATTATCTTATTTTCTAAGGTAATTACTATGGAAATTAGGAGAGATAAAGAGCTAAAATTTATTTTTAGAGCATTAAATGGCCTAAAAATATTATGATAAATCCCAAGAGGTAGTAAAATATTTATAAAAAAATTAGAAAGTATGTTGTCTCTAATTTTAGGAATTTTTGGGATAATTTTCCTTGGAAAATAATGAGGCAAAATTAAGTATTATTTTGGGATCATAAGTGACCCCATGATTTTTAATATTTTACATGGGATAAAATACCAATGTAAGTAAAATAGTTGTGAGATAATGATTTATCCTAATTAAGAAAATTATCAAAAATTAGTAAGTGGCTAATCTGGTAATTAATGGGATAATTAAGGTATAAAGTAAATGAATTAAAAATAATTTAAATAATTATTTTTAATTGGAGAAATTCGAAATTATTAAATAAATAAAAAATAATAATAATAAAATATTAATAAAATATTTTATGCTTAGAAAAATAAATAAAAAATAAAATAAAATAAAATAAATGTGAAGGCATTTTGAATAAAATAATAATATAATCGGTATAGAGCCAACAGGAGAAGTGGGAACAACTAGAACTTAAATCCTACCTCCCGATATAGGATTGAAGTCATAAACAACAAGCACTTTTTATAAACCGGTGAAAATCCATCTCGGATTGAGCGGTCTTAGAAGTCGTTTACGAAACCAACGGCGTAATTAGGAGTACTTAGGGTAATTAGGAAATGGCAAATAGTGCTAAAAGTGACTTAGAGAAAACAAGCGAGTTTTGGAAACCAGGAATAAGGTCACTTAGATCAGATCATATTACGAACTAGTGAGTTTACGCCTACAAACTAGTGTTTCCGGAATCGATTCAGAATCAAGAAAGCGTCGGAGCCTAAAATCTTCGGCAGATAACGGAATACTCTTAATGGGATCATAAATTTCATTAAAGTATATATTCCTACCGAGGAAGAAAAGTACTTGAAACTACATCGATGACATTTCGCGATTCGGCAAAATTACGCGATTCGAGCACCGATCGGGGAACGGAGCGGTAAGTCGGCATTATGACATCATCAAAGATGATGTCATAAATGGGCAAGTAGGGCAGCCCAACTAGGTGTAAGGCCAAGATTGTTTTGTCCTCAAAAATGCGATCCAACGGTGCAAGATTCATTCGGAAACAAATCCCTTAATTCCAACCTTGTCCCTCCATTTTCCTATAAATAGGAACCTCTCCTCTTCTCATTTCCCACACCACAACTTCGAAACCTAGAGAGAAGTTAGAGAGAAGGAAGAGCTCTTGGAAGTTCTTGCCAAGCCGGAGTAAGTTTTTCGGTCCCTAGTCTTTAGTTTCGGAAGTTCTTTCGGTAGCTATAATAGAAATCTTTGTTTTTAGCTTTAGTCTTCCAATATATTATAGATATCATATTTTTGGGTAGATATGATATATATTTCGAAATATGTGATGGGAAAATAAGTATGGCAAAATTTTGGAAGATTTGAGTCAAAACAATAAGCTCGGCGAAATTCCGCCGATTAGGGGTTCGGGGGCAAAATGGTAATTTGTACCTAAAATGCAGTTATAGTGCTAGAAGTTGATAAATGTTATCCTTATAGGATATCTAAGATAATCGGACCGCTGTTGTACCGCCGTCGTACCGCTGTTTCACCCGCTGTCAAAAAGTACCGTTTTCCATAAAAGTACCGTTTTCTGTCAACGAAGGTACGTTCGCGTACTGTAACACTAACTCTGATGCTTATTATATGCGTATATGTGTTGTTAGGTATGTACATTCACGTACTGTAACACTAACTCTGATGTTTATAGTATGCATATATGTGCTATGTGTATTGTATGTGGTTTGATAGCTCCTTTGTTTGTATGTACGTTCGCGTCTTTGTAACACTAACTCGATATTTATTGTATTCGTATATGTGATATGTGTGTTGTATATGTGTTGGTGGTATGTTATTTGAATGCATGGTGATGTTAGAGGATAACTGAATATTTGCATGCTTATTTGGAGCGATATGTGTATGCTTATTTGGGAGCGATATATACGTATTCGGGGAGCGGTGTGTCTTATTTGGGAGCGGTATGTCGCATTCGCTGGGAGCGATACATGTAGGAATGGTTCATTTGTTATGCTGATATCTTGTATATGTAAATATGAGGTTAACCGTTACACGGGGTCCGTATGCATTGGACCTCGGCTCTTAACATAGCGTCGGGTTCGGGAGGACCAAGGACCGAGGAGAAAGGCAAGCGGTGCATAGAGATCCGGCGAAGATCTCTTGTTGACACGGCATGGCTGTTGCCGGGGAGACACTTTTGTTGTTATTCACTTTAAAAACTCTCGGTCATTGTACCGTTTTTGTAAATCGGCCCGGACTTACGGCATGTATAAATATATGTATCAGTTACTCAATCGCTCCGATGCTCTACTCTGATGAAAAAAAAAATATACTGCTTTTGAAAATGGGATGTTACAAAACTTCCAAAGCTCTTATCTAGTGGTAGCGTGCAAGCAACGAAAAGTCAAAAAACAACTTTTGCAAGCAACAGCTTTTTGTTCTCTCTTCCGCTTTTGAAACTTGAAACCTATACTCTGAGCCAAAAACTAGAAACCCATATCACAATATCACAATGCTTTTGAGACTATATACGGCTATATCCGACTCTCATCTTCTTTTCCGTCTTCCTTCCTTTTTCCTTTTGCTTGGCCCTCTTCAATTCCGATCTCTCCCTCTTTCTCACACCCATTCTCTTCTTTCTCAAAGCTGTTTGTCCAGCTTAAATAAATCAACACAGACCTTCCACCTAGCCAACACACGCCCTCACTTGCTCGCCGTTTTCGGTCCGTGCTCGACGTCTCTCTTCTCACCGGATCTGTTCACATTGGCTCTGTTTTCACTGTATCTGTTGTTATTATTGGCTCTGTTTCTCTTCTTCTCACCGGATCTGTTATTATTGGCTCTGTTTTCACTGGATCTGTTGTTATTATTGGCTCTGTTTTCACTGGATCTGTTGTTATTATTGGCTCTGTTTCTCTCCATCCCTCTTTTTCCCTGGAAACATCTTCAATCGACGTTTTTTGAAGAAAAAAACCCCTTTGACCCCGGTTTCTATGCCTAACCGGACCGGTTTCACGGCCGGTTCGCCGGTTTCCGGTCTGAATCGGCCAGTCCGGTCCGGGTTTAATAACCATGCATATTAGTATATTATTACTTTAATTTTCTATTATATTCTCAATCAACAGTCTAGATGAAACTAACGAAAGATATGAAGAAAAAAAAAAGAGAGAGAATCTTCCATTTATGATACATCACCTACTCCCTCTGACACAAATTTACCCAACACAGCTCACACCATCTCAAGCCCAAGATAAGGGGCTTCAAAGCCATGTCTATTTTCAAGATTTTGCTAAAATATACATTTAATCTTTTAAATTTATGTTTAAGTTTATAAGATAATATATTTTTAGTCTTTCATCCTTTTGATATTGTTAGTCTCATTTAAGCAAAAATAATGACTCAACAAATTATTAGTGTGATCTCTTCTCATGTTAGTTACCACATGTCACCTTCTCTTTGATCTTTTCAATAATTACTTTTTTTTAAGAAGATTCAATAATTACTTGTTAGTGTGGTCTCTTCACAACTGTCGCCAGGGGCTGGGATAGCCGACAATTTTGAGGACGTTCTTAATCTTATCGTAGTGTGTTGGGCGATTCCTTTATGGATCGACCCGGGATTTTTGGCGAGGAATTTTAATGGAGGGGCCGATGGAAAACATTAGAAATTTTGGTGATTCCTCTATTGATGGAGGTATTGTTTTTTTTTTTTTTTTTTTTTTTTTTTTTTTTTTTAAAAAAATGATTAATGTGTTTGGTTCAAAGGAATGGAACTAGGGGAGTTTTTTGTGTCGTTCAAGGGGGAGGGGAGGGGAGTGGAGCTAATTAAAACTTGACAAATATATCCTTATTATTTGTTGTTTCCTTAGAAACAAAAATGGTAAACCTCAAAAAACTATTTGTAACTGCCATTGAAAAATTTGTAAATGTCATTGAAGAATTTGTAAATATCATTGAAAGATTTGTGATAATCCACTTTCATTTGCTGTTCCCACAGAGACAAAAATGGTAAACCTCAAAAGATAACTCGTAACTGCCATTGAAAAATTTGTAAATGCCATTGAAATATTTGTGATAATCTACTTTCATTTGTTGTTCCCTTAGAGATAAAAATGGTAAACCTAAAAAAAAAAAAACAACTTGTAACTGCCATTGAAAAAGTTGTAATAATCCACTTTTATTTGTTGTTTCCTCAGAGATAAAAATGGTAAACTTGAACAACAAACTCGTAAATGTCATTGAAAGATTTGTGATAATTCACTTTGATGAAACAAAATGAAACAAAAAAAAGTGCAATTATAACAAATCTTTCAATGACAATTACCAATTCTTCAATGACATTTACAAGTTCAGTAATGGGATTTACAAAAGTGTTTGTTGATAGAAAAAATGTTAAGAAGAATATATATATTTATTAAGGCATATATATATCAAAGGAACCAAGTGGCTCAGTGGTTGGGCCACTTGGCCCCATGAAGATGGGCAGTGGGGGGGTTTGAACCCCACCTCTCTAACTTTCAATGAATATTTTTTTTTTTAAAAAAATAAATGTTGTCAACAAGTTTTACAATTTATAATAGGAGGAACAGATTGGTTGTTGTGTTTAGTGGAAGAGGTTAGTCCCTTGTAATGTAATGAACCAATGTCTAAAGATCTTTTATGGGAGAGGTACCGGATTTAATACCTTATTGTAACTCAAATAGGATTGACTCCAATGGAAATTCATTATTTAAACTTATTTGGCACTTGGCTTGCTGGGTAGAAGGAGCAAGTTAAATTGCATGCATGGTGAGTATTCCCGCCTGTCACGCGGGTGACCCGGGTTCGATCCCTGGCAACGGCGCCATTTGGTTGGTGGATTTTTTGTCTCTTTCTTTAAGCCTTGGGGTCCACAATCAAAAATAAACTAAGGATTGCGTATTGGCGAAACCAGGATCGTTCTCTCTCGAGGAGCGCTTTTATTGAATCCTAAGTAATCTAAATGCCATGCAAATACAATTTAAACAAGGAGAAAATAGGTTTTGGATTTTCAAATTAATTAACTAAAATAAGAATGCAAATAAATTAAATGCTAAACTATTGTTTTTGGTATTTTTAAATAAAGTGGAATGGAGTATGAAATGTATATTGGATCTTTCTTGGAAATGGAATAGTGACTATCCTAGTTCAATTAAATGTAGGAGTAAATTTTCACTAAGTCTAGATGAAGAACCCCAAGATACCACTTGAGTCAATATTCTCAATTAATAGTATTTTCCTACTACCGTAGCAAACTACTACCTCTTGAGATATTGTTTGAAACCACTTAGTGTGTGATTAGGATTAAATTAATGCAACTTGGTTCCCCTTCGATATGAATGCGATCCACGCCACTCAATTAATCCAATTAAACCATACTGCCTAACAATACCACGTAGAAAGCACAATTTCATTTGAATCAATAGGGAAAATACAAATTTATAAATTCAACAAACCACAAAATTCAATCCAATCACATACTTAATCCACAAAGTTTTCCAAACGGATAAACTAAGTCTCAAAATACAAAACAATATTCCTAAAACTAGGAAATTAAATTGTAATTAGAGAAAATAAATTGAGCAAATAAACTCCCTATTTTAAAGCTTTTAAACTCCAGCCACTTAATCCATCCCCAAGCAGAGAATTAGCCACGACCAACCATCAAAACAACTCCTCCAAACACAAGTGAACCTTCACCCATGGTTAATTAATGAAAGGATGGGTAAATTAATGGAAAATCAACTGAATGGAAGAAAAGCAATGGTAAAACAGAGTTGATAGTGGTGCTACAATGCAGAAGACAGCAAAATGGTGAAGGTGAGGTTGGGAGTGAAGGAAGGTGAATAAGGGTGGTGATCGACTATGGAGGGTGGTGTCTTGGTGATGCTCACCGGAGATGTATCTCGTCTCTGGTTCTGTCTGCGTGGTGGAGGAAGAAGGTGGGGTGAACGAGAATGAAGGATGAAGGTCGACTTGGAGCTGAGGTGTGAAGGTCTGTCTGTGCGTTCTCGCCGCTGCTGGGTGCTGTGACGGAAGTAAGGTGAGGGGAGAGGTTGAGGTCGCCGGCGGTGATCGTGGCGAGGGTGAAGACCGCTGGCGACGATGAGGAAGGTTGGAGGAAGAAGAAGAACGAAGGTCCTCTCTTCAAGTCGATGTCTGCGTATGCGTGTGTGAAGGCGTTTGCGTGAAGTCCCCGATGATTTCTCTGATTCAGAAGAAAAACCCCCAGCTCCCGTCTCTCTCCTCTGTGTGCGGCGCTGTTTCCTCTCTATTAATTGCTCTCCCCCAATTAATTATCAATTCCCCCCTCCCCCAGCTCTCTTGCGCGGCGCTCATACCTTCAATAAATCAGGTTCTGTCTTTTTATTTTTGTCGGGTTCTGTATTCCTCCAGCTGAAAAGCTAAACCTAATCTCCCCACATCAAAACGCAGCAGTTGCAACAGGGACCTAAGTGAACATTTAAAAAACTTTTGCTGAGGGACCTAAATGTAAAGATTAAAACTTGAATTAAAATTTTCATTTTTAAATTTGATTTAATCTTTTCAGGAATCTACAATCAAAATAATTAATCTACCATCAAATATTCTCCGAAAAATCAATAATTAAGAGTAAGTACATTTTCTTGACAATTTTGCCCTTTTTAGCCCTAATTAAATATTTTTACTCTTAATCTTAATTTATCATAAGAGAAGATTTAAGCTCAATAACTATGATAAAATGCATTATGAATCCCAATTTAATGATGAAAAATCATATAAAAATATGGTTTGATCAATGGTCGTCGAGGTTCATTGGCTTTGAACTCCGCACAATGTAATTAAGAACTCTCTTATTGAAAACATGATGAGGCTGACCATTGGAGATATACCAAGCTTTACGAAGCTAGGTGATAGTTTTATGTTCTCAAGTTTATCAGGAAAATGCACTGATTCCCTTTGATGCACAGAAACTCAAATAAACAGTGAGACCTTATAATAATAACAACTTTAATTATTTATTGGTAGTTTATCTTCAGGGTAGTTGCTCAATTCAGAGGTCATTTAAACCTTCTCAATACACTTCAAATGAATAGCTTCTTCTTCTTCTTCTTCTTGTTTGGGCTCATTTAATTTCTCCCCTTTTATATCTTATTAAACTCGAGGCTTAGGAGCTCCCAGCAGTTTCCTATACAGAAACACATATAATGTACTTGGTGTTCTTTCTTCTCTAGTCATATGTAAAAGATCATTCATTCATTATATCGTACAGATAATTAAAGATTTATGGATAGATCAGTGAGGGTTAAGATATTGTTGGGAGGTTGCACAATTATGTGCATGTTATTAGGAAGGTGGGTTTCAATAATAATGGAGCCACCTCCGAATTTCGTGTTTGGGGATTCACTTGTTGATATGATGCTGGAAACAACAATCGCCTCATTTCCCTCTCCAAGGCCAACTTCTTCCTCAGAGCATAGATTTTGGTCGACCCACCGGACGATTCACTAACGGGAAAACACCATCGTCGACATCATAGCTAGGTAACTAAACAATCATCTGGTTTTTTAATCACTTGACTTATTTATTTTGACCTATAGATATTATTCTTTATTTTAATTTGTACCTCTGAATCTTAGTGTAATTTCTCTCTGGTCCTATTTATAAGAGCTCGATAACTGAATTACACGTTTAAGAAAATTGTTAAAGCTAGTTAAAAGTATCAAGTATGTCTAAAATAAATATTGTTTTCTAAGTATGCCCTTATTTATGAGGGGCAAGTATGAGAGATAAATAAAGTAAATATGAGTATTACCAACCTTTTAATTAATGCAATACATATAATTAATGAGGGGTAAAAATGAAAAAAAAAATCATTAAATGTTCAGCCAACTCTTATAAAAAGGATGAAGACAATTCAAATTTAGGCTATTATAAAAAGGGTATAATTAAGGAGTAATAACATAAGGTTGAATTTGCATTGACCCAACAGGTGAAGAGCTAGGCAAGGGTTATATTCCTCCATTGTTGGCACCCACTACATCTGGGCCAGGGGTTCTTCGTGGTGTCAATTATGCCTCTGCGGGTGCTGGCATTCTCAATCGCACTGGCCACATCTTCGTACGTTGTTTTCCTTTTAATTTCATCTTCTATATATGTAGGAGCATGCTTCTACATCACTAGCTTCTGAACCTTGATTAGATGATTCTGCTTATATATGTTCACAGGGTGATCGAATCAACTTGGATGCACAGATAGATAACTTTGCCAACACCAGAAACGACATCATCGTGTTGTTCATTTCAGGGTTTGAGAATGCTTCATCGTCGTGTTGTGGGTTGGCGGGGAGGTTCGGAGGGCTGATACAGTGTGGACCGACGTGGAAAGTATGTGTAGAGCGATCAAAGTACGTGTTCTGGGATCCGTACCATCCTTCTCAAGCTGCAAATGAGATCATCGCTAAGATACTCTTAGATGGCCATCTTCCTGATATCTCTCTCACCCATCAATCTTCGCCGCCTCGCTTCTTCTTCTTGACCTCTTCACATTTCTCAAAGACAGTTATCTATATCCTCTTCCTCATGACGCAAGTTGGTTTTCTGGTCGTCTTCTTCCCTTTCACTTCTTATTTATAATATTTTCTTACCAAATTTTTCTGTTTGACGTTCTTGAATCTTGATTCAGTTTGACTACAACTGGAAATCAAGCATACAATTTTAACAACAAAAAATCAAGAAATGCTCATATACATAGGTTGCTTGTTATTTAATATTTATTTACATTCTTTTTCTTTCTCTTGAACAAATCTTTTAGCACGTTGATATTCATGATTTCTTGGGCAATACATAGATTGAAGAGCCCGGCTTGATTTTAGGTGCAACTATTTTTTTAGCAATTATTTTAACACTTTTTAATTAAAATTTCAATTGTTGCTGCCTAAAATTAAATCGGAACGAATTAAATTTGACACTTTTTTTTTTAAAAAAAATATATATTAAGATGTTAAATGCTCATATGATGATATGTATGTTATTTTTATATATTTCTGTAAAGTTAATGTAACGAAAAATAAAAATTACTCATAAAAAAAAAAAAAATGGATATATAAAATTATACAAAGTTTTCTTTTGTTCAATTAAAGCTATACTAAGTTTTGAAATTTTTCTTGAAATAAAAAGAAACAGAGTGCAAATAATTTTAGTTTTTTATATAAGATAAAATGAAGAAAGATTAGTTATATTAATAAATTTATTTAATAGTTCCTTTGTTTTTTTAGGGGTTGCAAACTTGGAAATAATAGAGCACTTTTTCTGAGCTCGAGGATGAGACCTGTCGCTGAAGGTATGCTTCATGGCTTTTGTTGTAATTACACATGGCTCCATTAATTGTGAAATTAATAACCAAAAAAAGCAAATTCAAAGATTTTATATCGCGGGAATAACGTGCCTTTAAGTGAAAATTGATAAATATATATACACATATAGATTGGAATTGACTGTATCAAAGGTTATTTAATTTAACTTTGAGAAATATTTTGTTTATCACAATTAATCTTTATATAAAAGACAGAATTTTTATATATTTTGTATGTTGGGATGATTATGAAATCCAACGTGGGAAGGATTTGAATATTTTAAAACCAAAAGAAATAATAGTCCCCCACAGTGGACAATTTTGAGAGTGAGACGTTGTTATGTCCCACATCGACTGGGAAGGGAATGAAAGATCCTTTATAAGGGTCTGGATACATCTCCCTCTCGACACGTTTTTTAGCTGTGAAGGGTCATAGGGCTCAAAGCGGACAATATCAAGAGCAAGACGTTGGGATTGGTATCAGAGTCAGGTTCGAGTCGATGTGGGTTGATGTGCCAGCGAGGACGCTGGGCCCAAAGGTGGGTAAAGTGTAATGTCCCACATCGGCTGGGGAGGAGGGGAACGAAAGATCCTTTATAAGGGTCTAAATACCTCTCCCTCTCGATGCCTTTTAAAGCCATAAGGGTCATAGGCCCCACTTGGGGGAGAGAGAGTTAGCAATTCATTGGTATAAAAATACACAAAATACCTTATGCCTTTTCGTTAATTTACACAAAATACCTTATGCCTTTTAGTTAATTTGAGAAGCTCAAACGGTTTAGTTTCGAGATGAAACTTATTTTAAGAAGGGTAGAATATAATGCCCAGATTAATAATAATAATAATAATATAATACAAAGTAATAATAAAATTATAATTATAATAACATTGGTATTCAGTATTTTTGTAATTAATAATATTGGTAGTCAATATTTTTGTAATTAATAAGAATGAGTTGATAATAGTCAAAATAATAAGAAATTAAAAAGAAAAGAAAAATAATAATAATAAGCCTAGCCCATATCTAAACCCTAAACCTAAGCTATAAATAGCCTAACCCTAGCCAACCCTTAGTATTCCTCTTCCCCTCTACTACTCCGCCCTCTCTTCTTACTTCCAAAAGTTTGTTTTAATCTTTTAATTTTATATATTTTCTTGATTACCAACCGGCTCTCTACCCCAAATTACTCTTCTAGAGACTGGTGAAAACTGGAGACCAGTTAATCATAATCCCTAGGTCAATAGAAATCAATTGTTATATGTCTTATTTTTAAATCCAAAACTGTCGTCTCGGTTTTTTGTGTATTTCCTTACCAATGTTGCACTGCATGTAGCATACTGTTCACAAATTGCCTTCCTCAAATCTTTGCATCTCTTTAATTTGAATTTAGATTGCTGTGCGCTGTATATACATGTATGTCGTGTGTGTTTCTCCATGTGTGTATGTATATATGCATGTTGTTGATGTTGGCTATATCAACACAACAATTGTATGTTGTGTTGATTACAAGTGTTTTTTTTAAAAAAAAAAAAAATTTGCGTGAATTGCTTTAAATGGATTTCAATATGCCGATCTGTACATATATGAATAACTTTGTTTCAAATTTGCTTTGTGCCTCGGTATATATGTATATTGATTACCCATGGTTTGATTACACATATTGGAAATAATTTGGGAATTTTATTATGTGTGTATTTGAAATAATTTAACAGTGAGAGAATAGCTTTGGGATGGTATGTACCTTCCAAAGTGATTAACACAACTTTTAAGCTTTATGCCTCCGATGTTTAATTTATGTGAGAAAAAAAGATAGTATCCATTCTTCCTAAAGTGGTGTCTGACAGGATATCCGGGATACTAGTAGCAACTTTAGAATAAGGTGTGCACATTAGAAAGATATGATTTTGATAATGGCCAATTTTGATTTGATGATTTGTGACTGGCAGGATTTCCGGGTCACATGGTAGACTGGCAGGATATCCAGGTCTACCATGGTTCTCTTCCCACTAAAATAATTTAATAAAAATAGTTCATAATGTTGATTTAATTAGGCATGATGACTATTGAATTATTATTCGAGTTAAATCATTATTTGTTTACATTTTATTTTACAATTATATTTGAGTTATATATTTGTTTTGATTAGGATTACCAGCTCTGCTAACTTTTTTGTTTATGTTGGTTTGACTACGAGAAATAAGTTCCAAAGGTTGGGGTTAGCAGTGGGCAGTGCGGATGACGACATAGATATTTCTAGCTAGTTATAGGATTCAAAGATTTTTTTTATGAGTTTTAATAATTTTGTAAGACTTATTTATTTTACTGAACTTAGTCCTTAGTTATTTTAATGTAGTAAATTCTAACAATAGTACAAGTGCGGTGGTAACACTTCCTAAATTTGATTATTTTAGATTTTAGCAATTATTTATAAAAACTATTGAAATTTTTATGTTATTATAATTGTAAGAAATTTGGGGTGTTACAGACGCTTTGAACCCTAGCTGTGAAACAAATGACACATTATAATGGTTTGTATATTTGATGCGTTTTAAACTCGTGATTTAAGAAAAAAATTATTCCACTTATAATTCTGCAAAACATGTTTTTGAATGCACAAAACAAAACATTTTTAACCTAATTACTATCAATCTAAAAATCCGACGAGCAAACTAAGAATAAGAACAATCTTGATGCTCGTATGATATACTCGAACGTTGTTCTCTTCATCAAGAATTGAAATTCTTCAACCTGGGCAATATTTGAAAAAACGTTAAAGATTAGCTTTGCTATATTAAATATAATGAAAGAAAAGGAATTATACAATTACAAGGAAAATTTTTTGCAAGTCCCTTCATAATCAAACAATACTATTACCATCACGAGTTGGGGTTTGAGAATTTGAAGTATTTATCCATTTTTTCCAACCATACCGTGATCTCATTTGTAACCTCGTAAGTGCACTGCAGAAGAAAAAACAAGTGCTTCCAAAATATGACGTATATCGTCAGTCAATACCTTAATTCTTTTGAACTCTGCGATTACAGACACATCAACCCAACCATACCGATCCATCTTGTTCTTCAAGTATATATCTGTGACCAAATTTTCTTGACTAAAATAATACTCGATCTGTCTCACAATCTTAGGGTACAACTCAAGATCTTCTGGTGGTAGTGGTCTTTGAATATCTGAAGATCTTACATAAGGAGGAGGAGGAAAGTAATAAAAAGGAGGAGCAGCCGTCGAATTATTCATCATAATGTGATGGTGAGAATATTGATCATAGGGATATGGTGGCATGGCCATGAGAGGAGCAGGATAATTATAGAAAAAATTAGAAAGACTACTTAAACTTGGGTCCAAGTTATAATAAAAATATATATAATCACTTGAAAGCATAGGAGTAAGGAAGTGAGGAGGGTCCATGTGTTGCAATAGATCGATGTACAGACGCTCTAGCTCTAGCGGCCGATCCTTCTAAGAGGATCTTCCAAGAGGAGAACTGTGTAAGTGTTTGACGGTAATCTACCAGAGGAAATGAATTAATGAGATGAGTGAAATAATTAAATGTGAAAGATGAATTTATGGTAATAACTAAACTCTGAGGGGAAAAATGAATGACGAAGAACTAACCTTCTCCTCCTTTATATAGACATAGATATGTACTTAGACTTCTAATAGGATGAATTAGAATATATCAATCTATCCTATTATATCTTTTTCTTTGTAGATATCTTTAAATATATTATCTGTAATATTTAGGTTTAAATTAATTTTAATTTTTTATTATATTTTACTAAAAGGAGTAGTTACCTTTTATTAATATTTTTTTTATAGAGATAAAATTGTTTCATTAATGAGTTTTTTGGGATTTAAACGATTTTTCAAATTTTTTGAATTTTGTTTTTTATAACACAGGAGTTAAAATTAGCTATCTTTAATTTTTTTAAATTTAAATTTATTTATAGTTTTATATCGTTTTAAGTCATGCGTAGTAATCTTTGAATGGGATTTGATATAGTAATAGATAATTTTAATTGATTTTTCTTAAAAAAAAATGGTTATTTTTTTCAAGATAAAATATGATAATTAAAGGGATTAAATGTTTTTCAAGATAAAATATGATTAATTTAAATTCAAATCTAAATTGACTTAGTAAATCTTTATAATAAATTTAATTTAATTATTTGTTCGATAATATTTTAAATTCTTTAAATTGGAGTTGAATTTTTATACATAAATAGTACTCCCTCTTATCCTTTCTATGAGAGCACAAAATTTGAATTATCTTGTTCATATTTATAAAAACCTAATAAGAGTTGTCTGAATATTTAATAAATATATTTTTTCTCTCATTAATTATATAAATTACTTTAATTAGGAGGTTGGTGATACCTTTATTTACTTTATTTTTCTCTCTTACATGCCCCTCATAAATAAGGCATACTCGGAAAAGAAAGTTTATTTTAGAAATACTTACTATTTTTAACTAATTTTAATCACTTTATTAAACCATTTAATTCGATTATTGAGCTCTTATTAACCGGAGAGGGAGTAGTTGATTTTTTTAAAAAAAATATGAAAAGGAGTTGATTCTTTTTCAAGATAAAGTAGGATAATTAAAGGGTGATAACTATTTTGAATATAAACAGGATTAATTTAAGTTTAAATCTAAATTGATTTAGCATATTTTTAGAATAAAATAAATTTAACAATATTTTAAACTTTTTTAGGGTTACCATTTTTTTTTTTAAAAAAAAAACACTATAGAAGAATAACATTTTCAGGAGAAAAATAAAAGAAAAGAGTAAAAGAAAGCGTAATGCCCCGCTTGGTTCACTGAATTTGGTGGATATGAAAATGGAATTCATTTCCATCACAAAATTTGTTTGAGACAAAGAAAAGGGGACATGGATGGATTTGGTTTCCATTAAAAAACTCGTAGAATTCTGAAAATTTTCACAAAATTCTTCTTTTACCCCTCTTTTTTCATCTCCTCCAACTCTAACAAACCCTACTCCATCGCTCTATCTGACTCCAAGCTCCAGCAACAACGATGGTGCCCCCTCCCCTTCGTTTAAGCTTATGGCGGCGGTGACTTCGAGGTGCACCAGCAACGGTGACTCATCTTCTCTTCATTCTCCATTGTCCTCGTTCGTCTTCCCCGCGTTGGGTTGGCAACATATATCCATGACCTCCCTCGACTAGACATGTTTGGTAGTGTTTTGGTGGACCTTTTTTGTTGTTGGGTTTTTCATAGTTATTTTGCTCAGGCAACCTCACTAACTCAACGGTATGTTCATCGACTTATTATTGAAACATAATTTGTTTATAATCTATATATTTGTTAAAATTGTCAAATGGGACGATTTATTAGCTTAATTATTAAAATGGATAAAACAGTATGATATTGTAGTGGATTGTCTACTTAAGGGATCTGTTATCATCTACATCCGTCCAAAATTACTATTTACACTTCGTATTAGTCAAACCACTCCAAGGACTCATCAACTCATTGTGGCCCAACGATACTAAATACAGTATCTTCGTGGTGTGTCACTTATGCCTCTGGGGGTGCTGGTATTCTCAATCGCACTGGCCACATCTTCGTACGTTGTTTTCCTTTTAATTTCATCTTCTATATATATAGGAGCATGTTTCTACATCACTAGCTTCGGAACCTTGATTAGATGATTCTGCTTATATATGTTCACAGGGTGGTCGAATCAACTTGGATGCACAGATAAATAACTTTGCCAACACCAGAAACGACATCATCGTGTTGTTCATTACAGGGTTTGAGATGCTTCATCGTCGTGTTGTGGGTTGGCGGGGAGGTTCGGAGGGCTGATACAGTGTGGACCGACGAGGAAAGTATGTGTGGAGCGATCAAAGGACGTGTTCTGGGATCCGTACCTTCCTTCTCAAGATGCAAATAAGATCATCGCTAAGAGACTCTTAGATGGCCATCTTCCTGGTATCTCTCTCAACCATCAATCTTCGCCGCCGCGCTTCTTCTTCTTGACCTCTTCACATTTCTCAAATACAGTTATCTATATCCTCTTCCTCATGAGATTTGTTTCCTCATGACGCAAGTTGGTTCTGGTCTTCTTCTTCCCTTTCACTTCTTATTTATAATATTTTCTTACCAAATTTTTCAGTACGTGCATTGACGTTCTTGAATCTTGATTCAGTTTGACTAAAATTTTAACAACAAAAAATAAAGAAATGCTCATATACATAGGTTGCTTGTTATTTAATATTTATTTAAATTCTTTTTCTTTCTCTTGAACAAATCTTTTAGCACGTTGATATTCTTGATTTCTTGGGCAACACATAGATTGAAGAGCCTAGCTTGATTTTAAGTGCAACTATTTTTTTAGCAATTATTTTAACACTTTTTAATTAAAATTTCAATTGTTGCTGCCTAAAATTAAATCGGACCGACTTAAATTTGACACTTTTTTAAAAAATTATATTAAGCTGTTAAATTCTCATATGATGATATGTATGTTAGTTTTATATATTTCTATAAAGTTAGTGTAACGAAAAAGAAAAAAAAAGTGGATATATAAAGTTATACACGTTTTCTTTTGTTCAGTTAAACTAATTCTAAATTTTGAGCTTTTTCTTGAAACAAAAAGAAACAGAGTGCAACTACTTTTAGTTTTTTATATAAGATAAATTGAAGAAAAATTAGTTATATTAATAAAGTTATTTAATAGTTGCTTTTTTTTTTTGGGGGTTGCAAACTTGGAATTAATAGAGCACTTTTTCTGAGCTAGAGGAGACAATGTCGCTGAAGGTATGCTTCATGACTTTTGTTGTAATACACATGGCTCCGCTAATTGTGAAATTAATAACCAAAAAAATCAAAATAAAAAATTTTATGTCGCGGGAATAACGTGCCATTAAGTGAAAACTGATAAATATATGGGATTAACATATCTACTTCAGCGGTAGAAATTTTTTTCTGTAGCAAGTAAAACGACAGCATTTCTTCCACTCTCTCTCTTTTTTTTTTTTTTTTTTTTTTAAAAAAAAACATACACATTAAAACCGCTTCTATCTCTCACTCTCTCCCTCTCCTCCTCGTGACCGACCCTCGGCGTCATCCTTCTTCCACCCCTCCCTGTGGCGCCTGCAAGTCCCTCTGCAGGAAATGCACTGTGGTTTTTTTTTTTTTTCAATATCATTGTAATTTTTAATAAGTAGTAATTTAGGAGGCAGGGTATTTTTCTGTTCAAATTCTAGTGATGGTTCCGATCAGGTAGTCGAGGCCCAAGTCGAGGCAGCTGAGTCCTACGCCGACAAAGCCGACTCCAGCGCTGCTTCAGCTATCGTGCCCACTAGTCCCAAACCGGAAGATTATCTTATGGTTTTACATGAAAGTCAAAAACGGCAAGCCCCTTATGCAAGTGCTTTCCTACTTATGGATGAGCCAGAGGTTGATTCAAGTGTGGTATCTAGTTCTGAAACGGAGAAGAGTGTATATGATTTAAAAGGAAAACAATTGTTTAATCGTCTTCATGAAGTTGGTACCCTTGCTCAGATTTCAATCATTTCAGGGGACCAAGTAATCCTTATTGGTCACAGGCGTCTGCGTATTACTGAGATGGTTAGTGAGGATCAGCTTACTGTAAAAGTCGATCATCTCAATTCTCAATAAGTGGGTACCGCTTGTTGACTTTGGAGCTGCAATATCTGGGGCAAATAAATTGCAATGCCATTAAGTTCATATGAGGAGAAGGAAGGAGGAGAGTGAGAGAGGAAGAAAGAGAAGCGGTGTGGAGGTGGTGGTGAAGGTTAATATGCGCAGAGTTTTAATGTGTATCTTTTATAAAAAAGAGGAAGAAACGCTGTCGTTTTACCTTACTGCAGAAAATTTTTCTACCGCTGAAGCAGATATGTTAATCCTAAATATATATACATATATAGATTGAAATTGACTGTATCATTATTTAATTAACTTTGAGAAATGTTTTTTTTATCACAATTAATCTTTATATAAAATTTTTAATTTTTATATATTTTATATGTTGTGATAATTATGAAATCCCATTAATATTTTAAAACCATGAGGAATAATAGTCTCATACTGTAGTGAACAAAGTCGAGAGTGAGACGCTTTAAGCCTAGGGTGAAATGAATGACGCATTATGATGGTTCTTATACCTGCCCTTCTTAACACGTTTTAAAGCCGTAATTTAAGAAAATAATTTGATAAATACAAAATTATTCCACACATAATTTTGCAAAACATGTTTTTGAATGCACAAAACAAAACATTTTTAACTTAATTTCCATCAATCTAGCTAAAAATCCTACGAGCAAATTAAGAATAAGAACAATCATGATGCTCTTATGATATACTCGAACGTTGTTCTCTTCATCAAGAATTGAAATTCTTCAACCTGGGCAATATTTAAAAAAACCTCGAAGATTAGCTTTGCTATATTAAATATAATGAAAGAAAAGGAATTGTACAATTACAAGGAAAAGTTTTTGCAAGTACCTTCAAATAATCAAACAATTACAATATTATTATACTACGAGCTTGGGGGTGGGGAATTTGAAGGAAGGATCCATTTTTTCCAGCCATATCGTACTCTCATTTTGTAAACTCGTACTTGCACAGTAGAAGAATAAACAAGTGCTTCCGGAATATGATACATATTGTCTGTCAATGCCTTAATTCTTCTGAACTCTGCGATTATATGGACACATCAACCCAACCATATCGATCCATCTTGTTCTTCAAGCTAAGTATGTATCCATGGCCAAATTTTCTTGAGTAAAATAAAACTTGATCTGTCTCACAATCTTAAGGTATAACTCAGGATCTTCTTGTGGTAGTGGTCTTTGAATATCTGAATATCTTACATAAGGAGGAGGAGGAGGAGGAAAGTAATAAAAAGGAGGAAGGGCCATCAAATTATTCATCATAATGTGATGGTGAGAATATTGATCATAGGGATATGGTGGCATGGCCATGAGAGGAGCAGGATAATTATAGAAAAAATTAGAAAGACTACTTAAACTAGGGTCAAAGTTATAATAAAAATATATATAATCACTTGAAAGCATAGGAGTAATAAGGAAGAGAGGAGGGTCCATGTGTTACAAATACAATAGATGTACAGACGCTCTAGCTCTAGCGGCAGATCCTTCTAAGAGGATCTTCAAGAGTAGGACTGTGCAAGTGTTTAAAGGTAATCTATCGATGGAAAAAAGAATTAATGAGATGAGCTAAATAATTAAACGTGAGAGATGAATTTATGGTAATAACTAAACTTTGAGGGGAAAAAATATGAATGACGAAGAACTAACCTTCTCCTCTATATATAGATAGAGACATATGTACTCAGAATTAGAATCTATCAATCTATCCTTTAAATATTTTTCTTTGATGATATCTTATTAATTATTAAATATGTAATCTGTATTATTTAGGTTTAAATTAATTTTAATTTAAGGTGCATCATATCATATCATTGTATTTTATTTTATTTTTTGGTTGCCCATCCGGTATCTAGAGCTTCGCCCTGACTAATCCGAATCCGACCCGAGTCGCACATCTACCTAGGGTGGGTGAGTCTCCTAGCGAAGCCTTTCTGCATTCATAAGGCTCGAACTCGAGACCTTGCTTAAGCGATACAAGCCAAAAGACATTTACATTTTATTAATATTTTCTGCATTTATATCATTGTATTTTACCTAAAGGCGTTTACGTTTTATTAATATTTTGTATAGACATAAAATTGTCTAATTAATGAGTTTTTTGGGGTTCAAATGATTTTTAAAATATATTTTTTTGTGATAACACTGGAGTTAAAATTAGTTATTGATGTGTGGATTTTTTATCTTTCTTTAGCCTTGGGGTCCACAATAAAAAATAAACCAAGGATTGCGTATAGGCAAACCTAAGATCGTTCTCTCTCTCGAGGAGCCTTTTATTGAATCATAAGTAATCTAAATGACATGCAAATGCAATTAAAACAAGGTGAAAAATAAATAGGTTTTGGGATTTTCAAATTAATAAATTAAAATAAGAATGCAATTAAATCAAATGTTAACTAATATTTTTGGTATTTTTTTAATAAAATGGAATGTGGTATGAAAATGAGTATGGATGCTCTTGGAAAATGGAATAGTGACAATCAAAGTTCAATTAAATATAGGAGTAAATTTCACTAAGTCTAGATGAAAAACCCCAAGATACCACTTGAGTCCAATATTTCAATTAATAGTAGCTCCTACTACCGTAGCAAACTACTACCTCTTGAGATATTGTTTGAAACCACTTAGTGTGTGATTAGGATTAAATTAATGTAGCTTGCTCCCTCTTGACAAGAATGCGATACCACGCCACTCAATTAATCCAATTCAATCATACTATCTAACAATACAACGTAGAAAGCACAATTTCACTGAACCAATAGGGAAATTCAAATTGATAAATTCACAAACCACAAAATTCAATCCAATCACATAGGTTCAATCCACAAAGTTTTCCAAACGAATAAACTAAGTCTCAACATTACAAAATAATATTCCTAAAACTAGGAAATTAAAATGTAATAAGAGAAAATAAATTGAACAAAATACTCCCCTATCTGTATTTAAGCTCTGAAAATTCCAGCCACTAAATCCATCTCCAAGAAACAAAAGATCAGCCACACACTGCCCAAGTCATAACGCCAATCAGTTCAACCAATGAAATTGAAGAAAGGCTTCGGCCTTGATGGAAGAAAATGAGAGGATGAAGGCAAATGTGAAGTTGATGATGGTGGGCGATGGATAGACACGCTGCCTCTGTTCTGATTCAAACTCTTTGAACCTGGTGGTTGACGGTGTAGGTCGAGAACAGTGGTGGTGGAGAATAGATGAAGGTGAGGCGTGGTGGAGAAAGGGAAGAAGGGTGGTGAAGGAGAACCCTCTCCCAAGTCGCGATGATGATGGTGGTGGAAGATGATGATGATGCAGGTTGGTGAAGCTTTGTGGAAGGTCGCCGGCTGGTCCTCCTGTTCTGTCGGCGCTGTCTGCTGAAACAGAAACAGGATGAAGGTGGTGGGCGAAGGTGGAGTCACGGTGAGTGTAGGTCGTGAAAAGAAGATGAGTGGAAGCTTTAAGGAAAGTCGCCGGCGACGGTGGGGAAGAAGGGGAAGTCGCCGGCGACGGAGGTAGGAGGAGGTTTTGGAAGGAAGAGGATCGAAGGTTGCTGGTGTCCAAGGTTGAAGACGATAGGTGATGAAGACGATACTGTTCGCGGCGCAGGCACTCCCCTCTTTTTAATGTGTCGGCCTCCTTATTAATTCTCCCCCCAGCTCCTCTTCTCACGCGTCTCACTCTAGGTCTGAAAGTGTCGATGATGATCTGTCTGTGTACGGCCTCGCTTTCAATTCCAATCCCCCAGCTCTCCATATGCCTTCAGCTAGGTCTTGTCCCTGGTCAAAACGCAGAGTTTTGACCAGGGACCATCGTGCAAAGTTAGAAAGCTTTTGCTGAGGGACTAAAGTGAGAGGTTTCAAAATATTTGTGGGGCAGAAATGTAATTTCTGAAACATTTGGGTCCTTTTCTATATTTTTTCTCTGGACCTTTTCTTCACTCATTTCCAATTTTCAGAAATTGGTGGGCACTTTCTTGTAATTTTCTCCTAGTCCTCAAAACATTAATTTTAACCCAAATGACATTTTTTTTTTCAGGTTCTTCAATTTTCTTCCAAAACACCTACAATGCAAGATTAAACACAATATAGCATCAAAAGTCTAAGAAATCATTTGCATGAATAATTAATAAATTATGACCATTTTGCCCCTAATTTCACTTAATTCAATACAAACGTCCCTAACTCAAATTAGTGCTCAATCATGCAATAATGTCCAAGAAAATACATTAAAAATCCCAATTTAATTATGAAAAATCATGTAAAAATATGGTTCAATCAATTCCCCACACTTAGACCTTTGTACTCCTGAACAAAGGCAATTAAGCACAAAATTCTAAGTCCAAATCACTAATACATTTGAAAGATGAGCAATTTCATAATTAGAAAGCAATGAATTAATTAATCAAATTCCTCAAGCCAACACTAGTGATAATCAAGCGATGTAAAGAAATTAGCCGACCATACAATCCAGAATATTAAAATGAAGCACAAGAGAACTCTCAAGGTATTATCAGTGTTTCACTCATCGCGTCTCATTGGAATAATTTCACTCTAGCTCACTTAATCAACACCTTACCATAGGCTTGTAACAACTCTAAAACCTCCACTGCTAATAGCAATTAATGTAATGAATCAAGAGGACTTAGAAGGCTTGTAATGATGGAAGAAGGCTAAATGGAATGAATTAATTTAAAAAATGAATAGTTGATATGCAAGTCCAAGTTAGTGACCAAGTTCATAGCATCTAAATAACTTCACAAACTTTTGCCAATTCTTTTGCAAATTCATGAACAAATGCCTTCTTGATTTTTTTTTTCTTTCTTTCATCCAAATACTTGTCTATTTTTTTTTTCTTTCTTTTTTCAATACCTTTCTTTTCTTTCTTTTTTAATCTACAAAACACTTGCTTTTTTTTTTCTTTTTTTTTTCTTTTTTTTTCAAGGCATTTCTATATATACATTGTTCAACTTTTTATTGGCAATTCACTTTTAATTTTTAGAATACTATAAACACTATGAATAAATGACTTGCATACAATATATGAATGGCTCAAAAGGGGTAAACAAATGGTAAATGAATGGTAGATTGTGTTTGGATGAAAATGGTGTAGAATTAAATGCCTCTTTCATTTTCATAACACTAATGCAAACACCGTTTCGAACAAGAGTTGAAACAAGTTCTAGAAGGTGAAAAACTAAGTGAACATACACACATGAAAAGAATTTAAGGCTCAAATATCCTTCCAACAAGGTTTTTCTCCAATGCTCACTCTAACACAATCAATTGCATAGTAAACTAACCACAAAACATCTACTTAACTATTCCAAGTGCTAATCTTACAAACTCAACCAATCAAAACATTGCAATCGGTTAAAATAATGCTCAACTCCTAAATACACAAATGATATATAAACTCTCTCTTCTTTTCTTTTTTTCAAAATGAGGAGTAAGCAAAAATTTAAATGTGGGTTCATTTCTCTTCCCATTTACTTCAAAAGCAAAATATGGTTTTTTTAAAAAAGTTGCCCAAAACACTAGATTTCATGAAAGCTCAAAGAATTTCCCACAAATTTACACTTCCAAAGTGGCAAATACGACCATTTACCACTTAGGACATGCATTAGAGCAAGTCATTTTTGAAAAAATTTCTAGTAGTTTAAGGCATTTTTTTCATTTAAAAACAACCAATTGATTGGGACTCAAAATGTATTCTCCTCCCCCACACTTAATCAACACATTGTCCTCAATGTATAAAAATCACCCTAAAGAGAATGATAAACAAGTTGAAATTCAAGGCACAGTGGTAATTAAGTAGGGTAGTGGCCAAAAAGATGCAAAGCAAAAATAGGGGGTTCTTATTCTGCTTACTAAACTAAATTATTTCTACATTTTCTCTCTTTTGGATTGTGTCCTCCCCCACACTTATCTTCCTCATACAACAATTAAACCCAAATAATCATAGGAATTAGGAAGAAAATAAGTTAGGAAAGAGACAACCTGTGTTAGAGTATCTTGAATTACTTGAAGGAGAAGTTCTCATCCATGATGAGAATCATGCATTTATCTTTGAAAAATTCTTCTCCCGCATTGAATTTCCTTGGTGGAGGTGGTTCAGGATCAATCAGAAGAGGCCCAAGAATGTATGGTGGACGTTGGTTCCATCGAGGACCTTTCCAAGAATGTACCTGTAAAGAAGACAAGCAACCAGCAGTATCCCATCCAAAAATAGAAACATTGAGAGATTTCAAGTGAATTAAAGATATTTTAGGAATCAAACTCTCCAAGTAACTATCACATCCAAGGAAATCAATACTACTCCCATCAGTAGGAGTCAAACAAAGATGTATATTTTGAAAATTCTCTTGTGTTCGCAAAGTGGAAGGTGCGGAATCCAACTTAGTGTTGGGGCACACCACATCATCATTGCAATCACAAGAGATGGAAGGCAAAAGAGTGGAAGAAGAAAGAGAATTTTTCAAATTGTCACCACCTGGAGCTTTTAAAGATTCAAAACAATTATTTTTATTTTCTAAGTCAGGTGGTAAGTCACAAGAAAGCACTTGTTGGAAAGATTCATCAACTTCCAGAATTTTATCAATTAAAATTTCAGAATCTTTGTCACCAACAAAGCTACAAGGAAGTAATCCAATGGGAATATTGTGCATTTGACATTCCAGGCTATGGTCTTTTTTACTTGTATCAACTACATTATCATCCATGCAAGATTCAACATGTTCACAATTGTCATGCTTGCTATCATCAATAGTACAAGAGGGTGCATTATGATCAATGGTAGAATCAACCACTTTACAATGCAAGATTAAACACAATATAGCATCAAAAGTCTAAGAAATCATTTGCATGAATAATTAATAAATTATGACCATTTTGCCCCTAATTTCACTTAATTCAATACAAACGTCCCTAACTCAAATTAGTGCTCAATCATGCAATAATGTCCAAGAAAATACATTAAAAATCCCAATTTAATTATGAAAAATCATGTAAAAATATGGTTCAATCAGTTATCTTTATTTTTTTAAAATTAAATTTACTTTTAGTTTTATATCGTTGAAAGTCACGGTAATAATCTTTGAATTGGATTTGATATTATACATAAATGTTAATTTATTTTTATTAAAAAAAAAAAGCGGTTTGTTTTTTCAAGATAAAATAGGATAATTAAAGGGATTAAATATTTTTCAAGATAAAATGAGATTAATTTAAATTAAAATCTAAATTGACTTAGTATATCTTTATAATAAATTTAATCATTTTTTCGACAATATTTTAAATTCTTTGTATTGGAGTTGAATTTTTATACATAAATAGTGCTCCCTCCTGGCTTTTTTTTATAAGAGCACGAAATTTGAATTATCTTGTCTTTTGTACAAGAACCCAATAAAAAATGTCTCAATATTTAATGAGATTTTTTTCCTACTTTTACCCATCATTAATTATATAAGTTACTTTAATTAGGAGGCTGATGATCTGTATTTATTTTATTTCTCTCTTTTACTTGCCCCTTATAAATAAGGGCATACTTAGAAAATAAGGTTTATTTCATTAACATTTATTCTTTTTAACTAATTTTAAGCACTTTATTAAACCATGTAATTCAGTTATTGAGTTATTATAAATAGGGCGGAGGGATTAATTGATTTTTTAATGAAAAGAGTTAATTCTTTTTCAAGATAAAATAGGATAGTTAAAGGGTGATAAATATTTTGAATATAAAACAAGATTATTTTAAATTAAAATCTAAATTGATTTAGTATATTTTTAGAATAAAATAAATTTTAAAAAAATGTGACAATATTTTAGAATTTTTTTAGGATTACCATTTTTCTTTTAAAAAAAAAAACACTATAGAAGAATAACATTTTCAGGAGAAAAATAAAAGAAAAGAGTAAAAGACAGCGTAATGCTCCGTTTGGTTCACTGAAATTGGGATAGGTGGATATGAAAATGGAATTCATTTCCATCACAAAATTTGTTTGAGACAAAGAAAAGGTCATAGATGGATTTGGTTTCCATTAAAAAACTCGTAGAATTCTGAAAATTTTCACAAAATTCTTCTTTTACCCCTTTCTTTTTTTCATCTCCTCCAACTCTAACAAACCCCTCCATCGCTCTATATAACTCCGAGCTCCAGCAACAACGACGGTGCCCCCTCCCCTTCGTTTAAGCTTATGGCGGTGGTGGCGTTGAGGGCGAGGTGCACCGGCAACAATGACTCATCTTCTCTTCATTCTCCATTGTCCTCGTTCGTCCTCCCGCGTTGGGTTGGCCATATCCATGATCTCCCTCGACTAGACAAGTTTGGTAGTGTTTTGGTGGACCTTTGTTTTTTTGGGCTTTTCATAGTTATTTTGCTCAGGCAGCCTCATGAACTCAACTTTATGTTCATCGACTTATTATTGAAGCAGAATTTTTTTATGATTTATATATTTGTTAAAATGATCAAGGTCCCAATAACATTGTTGGAGTGTCCTTTCTTCCTTTAGCTTTTTGCTAAAGGGTGTCTTCGACACAACACTATCATTAGGATGGTGATATTATAGTAGATTGTCCACTTAAGGGATATAAATCCATCCAAAATACTATTCACACTTCATACTAGTCAAACCACTCCATGGGCTCATCAATTCATTGTGGCCCAATGATACTAAATATCTTCTTTAATTATTATTTTTTATATACATTAGAGACACCTCAACTAATACCTAATAAAGCATTAAACCCATTACAATTATGATATAATAGCACCTATAGATCCTCCGAAGGTTGATAAATTCCATGGTACCCTTGCCCTCCTTCCAAACCTGTCTTTGCTAAATAGTTCGCTGCATAATTACAAGAGCGAGGCACATAGGTGATCTTCGTTATCTAGTCCCTTTCCAATAGCACTTTCACTTCCGTAAGAAGATCAGCGTCCTTGCCATGTTTAGGCAGAATCGGGTGAAGAGTTTGTGGAATCTGTTTCAACCCAAACTTTCCTAAATCCTATGTGTAGCTCATGCCATTTTGAGATCAAGGAGACAAGCCCAAATTTTCGCGTGTAGTGCATCCCCATCCTCAATGTGATATGTGAAGCCTTTAAGGAAGTTACATGCTAGTCACGAAAAAGTCCCCCACAAACACTCTTAATAGTAGAAGTTGAGTGCGCACCATCAACATTTACCTTCACCCAATCCACCTCCGGTGGTTGCCATGACTCTCGACTAAAAGCTAGGATAGCCCCTTGAATTTTCGTCCTCGCTAGACAATCATTTGTAAGTGTTACGCATTTCACCATGTTACTCTTGTACTAGCGATAATGTAATACCCGAAAAATTATTTATCTTAAAACTTATATTTAGATAAATAATATACCTTAAATAATATTTTTGAATAAATATTACCTATTTAAAATAGGTGAATATGTGGTCTCAATTTTTTATTATTATTCTTATTTTATTTCTGGGTAGTTTCTTCCTAGAATTAATATAGTTGAAGATTTAATTTTCTAAGTCTTATTAGGAATCATAAAATATCCTAATATTATCATAATTAAGTATAAACTTAATTATATCATTTTAGCAATAAAATCATCAAAGGATGACAAAATCAATTAGAGAAAATTAGCAACAATTATTGGGCAATTAAATTTGCAATAATTGGGATATTTTAGTAATTTTCGAAATTAATTATTAATTAATTTAAAAATGTCATAATTAAGAATATATCAACTTAATTAATATCCAAAGGATATTTAAAGGCCAAAATTAATATACAAGGAGCTTTTAATCATCAAGATTAATTTAGAAACTTGTCAAATTTTGGCAATTAAGCCTAAAAACCCCTAAAACACTATATTATCAATATTTAAACAAAGATTAATTAATTAAAGTGGCAAAAATTAGTTAAGAAATTGTATTAATCCTTAATCCTAGATCATTAACAAATATCAACAATAGTGTTTAGATATTTCCAACCCAAAACAAAGGCTTGGATTAAATCTAATAAAAGCTAAATCCTAAGGTTTAAATTAAGTATCATAAAGCTTAATCCATGTGAAATTAAATTAACCAATGAGAGAGTTGTCCATAGTATTTGTGAGACAATTTAAAAAAAAAAATCAATAGTGAAATTAAAGGGTAAGTTTCGGTGCATACAAGAGTAAAAGGAATTAAAGTTTTAAATTATAATTAGTTAAAATAAAACATCATTAATAGCAAAAACTTTTGTGGCCACTTGACTAAGACATAATTAGAATAAAATGAAGAGTAAATGGAATGAAAATTAAAGCTAAATGCATGGGAGGGGGCGGTTTTGCTAAAAGGAAGAAGAAGCAAGTGGATGAAATATCATGATATTTGCTAAACACATGTCTTAATCCCTCATTAATGCATGAAGACTTTGTGGTAGTTGATGATGCAAGCTTGTGTAATAAAGTGATTATTGTTTAATTAAGTAAATGGTAAGATAAGAACCATTAGGATAAATTCTAGACACAAGTAAATGGGAACCGATAGAAAATAAATAGTATCTTAGAATCCATGAACTAAGTAACAAATATAAGTAGATATTATGAATAAGCAAAATTCAAGCTTAAACATAGTGGTTTCCAAAGTGATTTTGGTAAACTTTTGGAGATTCATACTATTGTGAAAACAAAGTTTAAAAAATACCATAAATCAAGTCATAAAATTGTGATTCCAAAAGTGGAAAGAGATCTTCAAGAAAAACACCAACTTACACCTAACTAAATTAGGATTTGAGAATGGAAGAAAGATGAGGAGTGTTGAGAGAGGGAGAGGTCGGTTATGAGAGTGAGAGAGAGAGTTAAAAACTTGATTCAACGATATTTGGAATCCACCAATTAGGTGAACCTTGAAAACCCTATAAATAGAAGGTTAGGGCATACTTCATTCCTCACCAATTCACAAAGCCAAGCAAGAAGCTTGTGGTACCAAAAGTGAGAGCGAAAGTGAGAGAGAGAAGCTTTGAGGAAGCAAGAGCAAAGTTCTAGGTAAGTTCTTGAACTCTAACTTTGTGTTTTGTAGCTTAGATGTTGTTTTGATTCATAATCTTCCAATTATAGCTTTATTTTCATGTTTTTATGGTTAAAATTGTTTTTATTTCTAAAATTTGATGAAGAAGAAGTTATGGCAAAATTTTTGGAAGATTATGGTCAAAGTAGCGAAGCTCTAGCGAAATTTTGTCGGTTAGCGACTCCCGGAAGCAATTTCAAAAACGCTGGTATCTTATGTTGAAGATGCTATGCCAAAATTCTGAGAAAATTCATGTTGAAAGTAGACATATAGAGCTTTACAAAAATACCTATAGCATATCGTTTTGAGTTTTGTGCTAGGAGATAAAAATTTTACAAAATAGATTACGAAATGCTGAAAAATTCTGGGTAGGCGTTGTAATCATATAAACTGGGAATTGTTTATGAAATCTGGGCAAGAACCAATAATTTTTCCTAAAAGTAGACATCCTAAGGTTTCCTAGAAATTTTATGGATCCTCGTTTCGAGTTCTGTAGAATTAATTATGATTTTTCAAAGTTAGGTGAAAAATCAGTCCATTTATTGAATAATGGCGTTTTTAAGCAATTGAAAATGGATTAAGTTGAAAATAATTAATCCAGGGGTAAAATGGTCTTATATAGACAAAATATCTCTTGAAATAATATTTGTGAATTAATAGAGGCAATATTACCCTTATAGGATATCTGTGATTGCCTACCGTCGAAACATACCGAAAAACGTCAACGAAGGTACGTTCGCGACATACTGTAACACTGACTCTGATGCTTGTGATATGCTTATATATGATTGCTGTATTCCTATACTGAGACTCTGTCTCAATTATTTTTGATACAATCATGAGTATACGGGTTATGGTTTTAATAATACCGTTGAAAGTTTTCCTAGCGCTGAGGACACGATAGGCCATCGTGGCACTGGTGATATGTGCAGACTGGGATAACAAACATATTGCAGGGGCTGTGTATTGTTATTGCCTTACATATATGATTATGTATTTCCTACATCTGTTATGGACTTTTATAGTGATTATTGCGAAAATGTCATGAATACCTGTCATACATATATTGTTTACATAAGCATGAGGTTAACCATTACCTGAGGTCCGATGGGCATTGGACCTCAGTCTTAATTAATAGTCAGGGAAGAATCATGGAAGGCGTCGGTAGATGGAACCGTAGAAAGACGTCGAGGGACGAAGCCGTGAGGAGGCACCGGTCAAAGTAAAAGCATAAAGAGGAATAACAGAACTTACGTTATAGCATGAATCTAATAATGTTACTTCATATCATTTTGTGCTTAAACTAGAAAGGGTCGTCTATGTGGTTCAGTCAATCTGTCGCCATAAATACTCGGGGAGACTTCCACTAGACTTTACCCAGCCTGGCCAAATGGGATGATTTAACTAAGTTAGGTTCTATGCCCCAAGTCTACCTAAGGCTTGGTTGAAAAGGGTATAGTTACATGGAAGAACTGTAATTATAAAGTTTTGTATTATTGTATCACATGAATATTCCTTCGGGAAATTTTTAATATACCAGTATACGTCAGGCATCATCATATGTCTGAGTATTTTATATCAGTTACTCATTGTAAAACTCATTGTTCAAATTTTTAGTACATGCTCTCCGTTTCCGCAAAACGCTAAGTTGTAGCACCTCAAACTCTGATGAATTTTTATAAAACCACGTGTCATTGGCACGATTTATGCTACAAAAATTTGGGTGTTACAGATAAGACTATATTTGAGATCCATTTCTTCTCAAAAACAAGTAAGTTCTTTCATCACTATATCCACCAACACCAGATCGTAAATCTTGAAATCCACCTCCTACTTGCTTCCGTCTTGCCCTCTATATTTCTCCACAACCAATCTAAAAGGTTCAAATTACAAAACATGCTCCACGTCGACGGGGACACCACTTTCCTCCATATAGCATTCTTTAAAGTTTTTCTTAATCGTAAGGATATAAATTCAGACTCTTTGTGAAGAGTATAACGGATGTGTCGGTTGAGATAAAGAAATACTAACAAAATTAATCGTTGGTGGATTTAATAGGCATGACAAATTAAACATGCGAATAATTCATAACAAGACTTCGGGGAAATCTTTGATATCTAAAACTTGTAAACAATGCAGATAGAATTCCGTCTGATTAGTAGTTACAGACAAAAATAGAAACTCACGCATAGAAGTACATGGGAGGAGTTGAAAACTCTGAATTCACTGTCAACTTTACTTCCTGATATTTTTTATAATATTCAAAAATAACCAAATCACCTAAATTAAAAAGGCTGGTTAAAATTGGTTTAATATGTTAAAGATGCAAAAATCCTACTTGTTTTTAAAACATCCTTGTTTATAAAGAAAAAATGGGCGAATGGATAATAATATAGTGAGATGTGAGATTAACCCATAATTAATGGGGGAAACTATAGAAAATGATACAAACAATTTTTAATAGACTATTAATGTTTTTAATAGGTAGAAATATGTTATTTAATTTCCTGAGTATTGAATTGGACAGAGTTTTTTTAACTGTTTGGGTGCTGGTGCAGTACAGAGAGCATTTAATTTCAAGCAGGAGATTTCCCCATACTTGACTTATAGTGGGAGCCAGAAATAAATGAGCTCTTTCAATTGGATTTTTTTAATGAAAGAAATTAATATTGGAAAAGGTTTGCCATACTAACTATTCACCCACAATAATGTTACCCCTTTTCATTTAATGACTAGTACCCGTACCAAAGTAAGTTCTAATATATGGCTAACTACTAATTGAGGTGGAGGTTGGGGTAACTGGCAACTAGTAATGGCATCACGTAAAATTATTTATTTGATTATCCATTACATTGTTTAATTAGGAATGGAATGGTTTTCTTTAATAAATATCCTTATATAGAAGAAGGGAAATTATTGGTGCAATAAATAACGATAACGGTTAATAGCCTTGTAGTCTAATGGTATAAATACTCCCTTATAAATAGGAAGTTGTAACACCCCAAATTTCGTAGCATAAATCGTGCCGGTGACACGTGGTTTTATAAAAAATCATCAGAGTTTGAGGTGCTACAGCTTAGCGTTTTGCGGAAACGGAGAGCATGTACTAAAAATTTGAACAACAGGTATAACACTGAGTATCTGATATGAAATACTCAGACATATGATGATGCCTGACGTATACTGATATAAATTACAAAATCTCCCGAAGGAATTATTCATGTGATACAGTAATACAAAACTTAATAATTACAATTCTTACATGTAACTATACCCTCTTCAACCAAGCTTTGAGTAGACTTGGGGCATAGAACCTAACTCAGTTAAATCATCTCATTTGGCCAGGCTGGGTAGGTCTAGTGGAAGTCTCACCGTGCTAGGGGTGACCGATTGGTGAACCACATAGACAACCCTTCTAGTTTAAGCACCAAATGATGTGAAGTAACTTTATTAGATTCATGCCATAAGGTAGGTTCTGTGGACTTTCTTCCCGCATTTTCTTTGACCGGTGCCTTCACACGGCTCCATTTACTGGTGTTTATCTACGGCTACATCCCCTGGGGCCTCCTCTGGTTCATGACCCTTTCCTGTCTATCCATTCAGACTGAGGTCCAATGCCCATCGGACCTCAAGTAACGGTTAACCTCATGCTTATGTAAACAATATATATATGACAGGTATTCGTGACATTTTCACAATAATCACTACAAAAGCCCATGACAGATGTAGGAAATACATATATGTATGTAAGGCAATAAAAATACACAGCCCCTGCAGTATGTTTGTTATCCTAGTCTGCACACTCTCCGGTGCCACGATGTACAGTCGTGTCCATAGCGCTAGGAAAACTATCAACGGTGTTAACAATACCATAACCCGTGTATTCATGATTGCATTAAAAACAATTGAGACAGAGTCTCGACAGAACACGTAAATCATATATAAGCATAACACAAGCACCAGAGTTAGTGTTACAGTACGTCGCGAACGTACCTTCGTTGATGGTATTTTGGTACGTTTTACGAAAAACAGCAGTATTTTTGACAGCGATGCGATTATCTCAGATATCCTATAAGGATAATATTTACCAATATCTAGCAGCATAACAGGCATTTTAGGTACAAATTACCATTTTGCCCCTAGTTTGACTAATCGGCGAAATTTCGCTAGAGCTTCGCTACTTTGACCCTATCTCTCCAGAATTTTGACATATCTCTTTTCCTAATATATTTTCGAAATAAATACCATATTTACCCCTAAACATGATATTTAAACTATCTGGGAAATTTAAAGATAAATCTAGCATTTTTACTATATCTACCGGAAGAACTACCAAAGCTTAAGACTAGGGACCGAAGAACTTACCCAAGGCTCCGCTATATTTTCTCCGAGCTCCTCCTTCTCTCTAACCTCTCTCTAGGATTCAAAATTTTGGTGTGAAATGAGAAGAGGAGGTGATGGCTATTTATAGAAGAAAAAATGACACTATTCATGCCTTTTTCAGACTGGATTTCGACCGTCGGATCGCACTTTGACACGTGGCTTCATCCTTGCCATCCATGTGTCTCCCCCTTATGTCATGCATGATGTCACACTCTTGCTTTATGTGACTGTACCGATAAAGTTCCATGTTCGGTGTTCTAATCGCGTAATCTTGGATAATCTTAAAAATCCGGCAGCACAGCGCTGAAGGTATATTCTTCTTCTTTAAAACTACCTGGGTTAACTAAATTTTTGATCCTATTAAGGGTATTCCGTAGTCTACTGAAGATTTTTGGATAGACGCTGTCGGTTACGGAAATAACTTCCGATAGCACCAGCTTCTGGACAAAAATTCATTGGTTTATAATATGTCCTGACCTAAGAAACCTAATTCATGGTTTGTCACAACGGTCTCGTTTTCTATGGGTTCTCATTTTTACTATCTGTCATTTTCCCTTAAAACCCTGTATCCTAAGTACACGATTGGTTTCGAAATGACTTCGAGATGCATTTTCGCTCCGGGATAAAATTTCACCGGTTTTTAAAAGGTCCAGATGTTAAAGACTTAATTCCTATATTTTAAGGTAGGATTTTATTTCTACCCGTTCTCAAATGTCCTGTTGGCTCTTTACAGAATATAATATTATTTTAATTTAAATATCTAGATATTATTCGAAATATCCATAACCCTTTTCACACTACTTTTTTATTTACTATTTCTTTTATTATTTATTTAATAATTTCGTCCCCCCCCCTTTTAATTAATTTTTATTTATTTACTAATTAATCCACTTACATCTTAATCTAAGTAATTAGCCATTAATTACTTAATTAGTCATCTACTAATTGTTGACAATTTTATTAATTAGGATTAATTATTATTTCACAACTATTTGACTGACATTGGTATTTTATATCCCAAGTAAAATATTAAAAATCATGGGGTTAAAAAGGGCTCATTAAAATAATATTAAATTTTCCCTTTATTATTTCCAAGAAAATAATTTATTAAATTGCTAAAATTAAGGACAATACTTTCCCTAATTTTTAATATTTATTTCACTGCCCTTTAAGATTTATCATAATATTTTCAGGTCATTTTATGCCCTAAAAATACATTTTTGGGAGTTTTAGTTCTTTATTTCCACATACTTTTACCTTAGAAATAAGATAATTTTGCTCAATAGTTGAGACCACATATTCACCTATTTAAATAGGTAATATTGACTCAAAGGGAATATTTAAAATAAATAATTATCTGGTATTAAATATCCGGGTATTACAGAAGTCGTGGGTTCAATGAGCTGCTTGTAACCTGAGGCTGTTAGAGTCTGCTCTTTTAACTCAAAAAATAAATAACCATGGTGATTGAAATACTATACATGCATATCTTCCTAGAAAACCTTACAATGAAATATTATCACAACTCTTACAAGTTACAACTACACTAAAGGATTTATCAATTTCTTGTCACCCTCAAATCTTTTAATTTGCAAGTCCGTTCACTTGAATTGAAAGGGAATATAATTATAAATTTTCAGTTGATGTTCGAAATATTATAAGATCTAGAATGTGTTTGAACAAGTCACTTTGTGAGTACCACTTTGTACCTTTTTTATAAGTCATTTATATCAAAATGTTTTACTCAAAATATAAGTCATTTGTAAGATAATAAATGAGGTTTTGTCAATTTTATCAATATTCACTATTGCTTGGGCACATGAGAAAGAGAAAAGAGAGATAGAGGTGTAAATGCATATAGATAAAAGGGTGTGAGAAAAAATGTACACCCTTTCATAAATAAAAACAAATATGAAAAAAAAATTATTCATTTAATGTTTTTCTTAGTTTATAAGTGACTTATACTCCTTCTCTTTTAAAATAAGACATAGTTGACTTTTTTGGAGAGGATAAGGAAGTTAAATAAGTTATTTAAACATATCATATGTTGTATATTATTATATTATATATTAGTTTGAGTTAGGAAAAATAGTTTAGAGAAAAGACTAAATATAAATCCTTTAAAGTAATTTAATTAGTTTTTTTAATATATCCAAAAAAATTAACTATATCTTATATTTAGGATCGGAGAGAGTAACAAGTACAGACCTAGTGGGACACACTTTGAGAAAATAATTTTACATAATGCTTTGCTTGTATGGCCTCGACTAGCTGTGATGTTAGATGCGCGGCATTAAAAGATGGTATGGCCTAGCGCGTTCGTTTTGGTTGACTCAATAAAACTAAGATGAAATAAATTAACGTCAGTGTACTAATTTATTAATGTGTCCATGTTCTCTAAGTTATGCAACCATATGCCTGGTTCGTTTTTGCATCCAAGTAAATTAGATAAGATGAAAATGTAAAATTAAGTTATCAAGAAAGTGAACAAATAGTGAATTTTTTTTAGTTCTTGTATCGGTATCCGCTTTGTCTTGACTAATCTAAATCTCATCCGGATCACACACTTGACTATGATAGGTAAGTCTCCTAGCGGGGCTTTAGAAAATAGCTTGAACCACCATTGGTGGATTAGGCCCAAGCTCAATATAATTAGGGTCCAAATATAATTAATAGAAAATCTTGAGTACGTGGACGATTGTGATATATTCCCCAATATTCTAATTTGTATCTTTAAAGTGATACAATATGTCCTATGATAAATAAAGGATACATCATTTAAGGAAGAGTCACATA
The DNA here is from genome assembly GCA_019022615.1 of Acacia melanoxylon. NCBI lineage: Eukaryota > Viridiplantae > Streptophyta > Magnoliopsida > Fabales > Fabaceae > Acacia > Acacia melanoxylon. Next base: position 8,947,378 of record JAFJYJ010000011.1, read on the forward strand.
AAATCTTATATGTACATGTAATTGCATAAGGGTTCAAGAATTACGTGAAATAATACACATAAACTATATATGTGTCTATTAACTTCTTTTAAAACTTATGCTCTTTTGCTGGCAAACAAAAAACTTAATACTTGTTTGATTCTGTTTTTTTTTTTTAAAAAAATGTTTGAAAAACTATTTTTAACAAGTTATTTTAAAAAAACAAAATTGTTTTTTAAAAACTTAAAAAAATATTTTTAATATTTGTTTTTTAAATTTTTATTTTTTGAAGCCACAACTTTTCCACTATTGAAACCACATCTAGCACATCACCATCAACGATAGCTGCTGCCTCAACACTTAGAAACTTATTTTTTAAAACCAACTTTCCCAACATTTTTTTTTTTTGCAAAAATTATTTTTACTATTTTGTAAAAAAAAAAAAAAAAACAGAAAACAGAAACAAACAAACACTTGTTATTCTCTTCTTCTCCATCTATGCTGAATTTGTTGTGATCAGAGTCCATATCAATGCTTTAGTTTTGTGTAGTTTTGTGTGGTTAGTTTAGTGAGTCAATTGATTCCAAAACCACCGACAAATATAGAATAGAGAGTTTCAAAGTTTTCAGAAATAAAAATGGTCACAGGTTGAAGTTAAGATTTTTATTTTTATTTTAATGAATTTAATATTATTATTATAGTAGCCCCGCAGAAAAGCTGCCAAAGGTTCAAGCTGCATATACCCTAGCCAGCTTGAAACTAACCAAAGCCTATAAATGTTAAAATCCATAAATGTGGAGGTCACGTTTACCAGGCCAGGCTACTTATGGTTCTTACTCGACCAAGTCAGAAGAGGGCCTAAATTAATTATTTGAATCTGCATGAACAAGACGCGGTGTCATTTATGTGGTTCAACCTTATATAGGTGAGAATGTAAACCAAAGACCAATATATATATATATAATAAAAAGGGAAAAATTTCATTTAGCCCCTAAAGATGTTGACTGAGTGAACCCTAAAAAATTCTGAAATTTCATAGTAGCCTTAGGTCAAAATGAAATTAAGTTTTGTGGATGAAAATACAAAGATGCCCTTCTTTTATTTTTTATTTCTAAAAACACATTTATTAAAGAGCATTTATAAGACAAATAAAGACATGTATAAGACAGATAAAAACATTTACAAAACAAATAAAAGGATTTAAAAAAATACAAGGAATCAAAAATATTTTGGCCATTTACAAGAAAAATATGAAAATTCACAAGACAAATATAAGTATTTACAAGACAAAAAAAAAGATATTTACAAGAAAAATAAAGGGATTCAAAAGAACTTAGGGGCTTAAAAATATTTTGGCCAGCTATAAGACAAATATGAACATCTACCAAATAAATATGAGCAAGACAAATAAAGTAAGAGCATCATTGTCTTTTCACTCGCAAAATTTAATTTCATTTAAATCCAAAGGAATGTAGTGAAGTTTCAAAATCTAGGTTGATTGAAATTAAGTCAACACTAACTGAAATTCTCCCAAAAAGAAAAGAAAAAGAAAGGTCTCAGATTCTTTTTCATTTTTCTTATCATTGACTCTTACCTCTATAATGCTTATTTCCTACTATCATCTCCTATTTATATTGAATTGAGGGCGAGTTTCTCATCTTACTAAGCCAACATTCTTCTTTACCTCATACTACTTCATATTCATTAAAAGTTTTCATTTTCTATGAAGTGGTTTCTGATGTTTAGTGATATGAAAAAACCAGTGAATATTCTTGGGGTTACATTGCAATTTTTGACAAGTTTCCTCCTTTTAAGGATGTGCTTTTCTAAGAATGTTCCAGCTTCTTTTGTGTTCGGGGACTCTCTGCTCGATCCAGGTAACAACAACTACATTGCTTCACTCTCCAGGGCAAACTACGTCCCCAATGGAATTGATTTTGGATGGCCCTCTGGCCGTTTCACAAATGGAAGAACCATAGTGGACATCTTAGGCAAGATTATTCGCTCACTTTTTACATTTCTCTGTAATATTTTCATTTTTCTTTAAATAAATATTTAGCCTCCTAGCTTTCAAGTCTTTAGGTTGAACTAGAGCCAATTAATTACTACTGTTTCTGATCTTTTCTCTTTCACCAGGCCATCAATTGGGTCTTGATTTCACCCCTCCTTACATGGCTCCAACCACAAGAGGATCAGTGATTCTTAAAGGAGTCAATTATGCTTCTGGTGGAGGTGGCATTTTGAATCACACTGGACTAATTTTTGTAAGTTTATTTTCTTCGTAAAAAATGGAGAAAATTATAACTTCAACTTAGAAATTTTGTAGGATTCTTAAGAATCTTCTTTATTTTGTCATTGATAGGGTGATCGAATAAACTTGGATGCTCAGCTAGATAACTTTGCAAACACAAGACAAGACATTATATCCATGATTGGTGTTTCTGCAGCTGAAGATCTTTTCAAAAATTCAATCTTTTCTGTAGCCATGGGCTCAAATGATTTCATCAACAACTATTTAACACCTGTCTTATCAACTCCTGAAAGGAAGCTGGTTTCTCCAGAAATGTTTGTCTCCTCCATGACTTCAAAGTTCAGACTTCAACTCACTGTAATAAATAATCTTTCTCATCAAAACCTTGGAAAACTCTTCGCCATTTTCTATTAACTAATAATATTTCTGAATTTATGTAAATTTGTAGAGACTATTCAATCTGGGAGCAAGAAAAATAGTGGTGGCAAATGTTGGGCCTATTGGGTGTATCCCATTTGAAAGGGATACAAACCCAGATGCTGGAGATAACTGTGTGGCTTTCCCTAATCAGATAGCTCAATTATTTAACGCCCAAGTGAAGAGCCTGGTTGCAGAACTGAACAAGAACTTGCAAGGTTCATTATTTGTTTATGCAGATGTTTACCACATTTTAGAAGACATTCTTCAGAATTACAGGGCATATGGTAAGAACTTGTGTTTAATTAACTTGAACCTTTTAGGTTCTTTAATATATAATTAACTTGTTTTCTTCATCATCATCATGGAACATACAGGTTTTGATAATCTAGATTCGTCATGCTGTCACATAGCTGGGAGATTTGGAGGGTTGATTCCTTGTTTTCCAAAATCAAAAGTGTGCGAGGATCGATCGAAGTATGTGTTCTGGGATGCTTTTCATCCATCGGAAGCTACCAATACTGTGATAGCACAACGTCTGTTAGATGGTGATGCTAATGACATTTCGCCCATGAATGTTCGTAAACTCATTCAAGTTTGATTTGATTTATTTTGGCCTTTATTATTGAAAATTGGTTGATTGAATATTTTGGGCAAGATAGCAAATTTTATTTAGTATAAAAGCTGATATATAGAAACACAGATATTTGATATTTGTGGTTATTTGGGGTATATTGTCTTATATTTCAATTGGATATATATCGAGCTTTAGCATTGTCATATTTATAATGACATAATTAGTTCACTATATATATAAGTTAGTAGAATTAAAACCTAATGGGATTAGTTTTTGGGTGGTGCATGAATTATATGAAAGCACTCTACGGGGATCTTAGTATTTTTTACAGTATATACTATGCATGTTTTTTTTTTTTTTTTTTTTTTTAGACATATCTGAGGTAGTCTTTTTTAAAAAATAAAAATAATAATAATAATAATAATAAAAATAAAAAACCTAGCTAGTTAGAAGAGGTTGCCATGTTTGTCCGATAGTGCATTGAATCAGACTACCTTGGGTTGCAAGGTAGTCTTATTCGATGCACTGTCAGACACTAAATAATTGCAACCCGAGTTAGTCTTATTCGATGCATTGTCAAACACTAAATGATTGTAACCCGAGATAGTCTTATTCGATGTACTGTCAGACACTAAACGTGGACAACTCACCTATCTAGAATTTAAACTTAGTGTGCCATATCATAAGCGACAAGCCTTTGCTAGATCCAGTTATACACTTTGCATGTTCAATATACTGATCCCATCCCCACTTTGCATGTTCAATATACTGATCCCATCCCCGGCTTATTAAAACTTTTTTTAACATCATATAGACCTACCCAAATCGTTATAATAAATTCATCTCCACTGAACTTCGGCACCATATATATTTATATCAGCACCATATATATACCTACCTGGCTACCCAAAAACCTCCTAATAAATTCATGTCACTGCTTGTCCCAATTAAAAAAAGATAAGTGTGCTGTGTTCTCTTGGTGTGTGTGGTTGATCGTAGTACTCTTAGAACAAAATTTGTAATACTATAAACTTTGTTCTATAATTAGAACCGGAGTTAGTAGTAATTTAGTAGGAGTAAAAAATGTGGTAGGGGGAGTAGGTGATAATCGTTAATACGAGATGCAAGTTTTGTGAATGCATGTCGGAAGATACTAAATTCGTTTGGTGGCTCCAGATAAGGCAAGAAGAAATCAAGAAATGACGGAGAACAATAAACTCAATATACAGAATCCACATGGCATGCTTATAATTACATGCTTATACCTCTAATTAGAGGCATAAGCATGTTTTTTTTTAATTTTTTTATATATTGTATTTATTTAGATTTAAAATATATGCTGCTTTCTGAGATTTTTTTTGCACCCAGTATCTTAAATTAATTAATTTTCAGTTCGCATTTGTGCGTAACACTAGTATTATGAAAATTAATTAATTTGAGATCTTGGGTGCAAAAAAAAATCTCGAAAAGCTAAAGATATACTTTAAATCTAAATAAATACAATATATAAAAAAATTTAAAAAAATATGCTTATACCCTCGATTAGAGGCATAAGCATATAATAAGCATGTAATTATAAGCATGCCATGTGAACCCCAATATACACCAATAAGAAATAAATTATACTATCCGGTCGTTCACATAAAGGGCCAGTTGATTTTATTTAAAAAGATTAAAGAAGTTAAATAAATTACTTTCGTAGCATATACTATATATCATTAGATTATAATACCTATGGTCCTAATGACATATTTTATAGTGTAATTTGCACTACGAATTATGTCCTATATTTAGGACCAGAGGAGTATATTAGTTTTTAAGTCAAATAAATTAATTGTAAAAAAAATAATTATAAATACAGTACTTTAATACTCCCTCCAGTCTTAATTATAAAACTAAGTTGACTTTTTGGAAGAAATTAAGGAAGCTAATTAAATTACTTTAGAGTATTTTTATTTTTTTTCAAACTAATTAGTTTCACTAATAAATTAATATATAATCTAAAGATACACAACATATGATATGATTAAATAACTTATTTAACCTATCAAAATAAAGTTAACTCACTCTTATAATTATAAAGGGAGGTAGTACAAATTATTTACCTTCTTTAATTTCTTTAAAAAAACAAAAAGTCATATAGCTCTTGCATCTCAGACTTAAAGCAGTAAAATGAAGGGAACTTGCAGCATTTATGATACATCATCACCTACTCCCTCTGACAGAAATTTACCCAAGACAGCTCATTGTCACGGTCTTAGACAAAGTCCTCCCAAAACCGTGCCGGCCTTAGCTTGATCACTCCCTTGATCTTGGTTAAGTCAGCCGAACCCTCAGAAGTAGGCAAAGAGCACAAAGACAAAGAGAACTTTTAGAGAGAGAAGTAAACACTTAGAGAGAGAAGCTCTGGAATACAAATGACTTGTATTGCTTTTGATGATACAAATGAGGGTGGCACCTCCTATTTATAGACATCCACCTCCTTAATTAATGACTAAGATTTAATACATCCAACGGTGGAGATTGGTTCTCCAGAACCTTCTCCCAAAATATCTAGATATTTATATTTACATAAGAGTCTCTAGAATTCTCTACACAATTCTAGCTCTATGTACACATATCTACAACAATCTTGAATTATCTAGAAACCTCTGTGAAGGTGTCTTTACACAAAAATATCTGGCGTTCCTTACGGTGCGTGACATCACGCCCGAGACAAGGGGGCTCCGGAGCCATGCCTATTTTCAACACTTTGCTAATGTATACATGTAATTCTTTAAGTTAAGTTTATATTAAAATCAACTTAGCCTAGAGTATATTTTTAGTCTTTATTTTAACCTTTTGATACTGATAGACTCATTTAGGTCCCATTTGGATCGAAGAAAATTGGGAGAAGGAAAAGGAAAATAGGTATTTTCCGTCGCATGCAGTTGTTTGATTCGCATTTTCTGTGAAAATGTTTTCCAGCGGCTGGCAATTTTTCCCTTAAACATGTGGAAATTGATTCCCATCCTATTTTGGTGGGAACCTATTTTCCAGCGGATAAAGAAAATAAAAAACACCAACTTACCCTTTTCAACGCCGAGGAGAGGAAGAGAGTGACGCCGGAAAACATTGTGAAAGGAGGAAGAATAAGCCACTGACGGTGACCTCTTTGCCGCTGCAGATCCGTCAGACCGGAGGTGACGGAGATGGAAGAGAGTTGACGACCATTGGAGCTTTAATGAAAGCAGGAGGAAGAGAAGTGCAAAAATTTGAGTCTCTAGAAGTGGACAAACATCGTTTAAAATAATATTTTATTTTTAGAAGGTAAAATTGTATTTTGTCTTATTTTCCTACTTTATTTTCTCTCAACTAAACAAAAATTTTCCTATCAACTTATTTTCTTTTGCAGTGCGAATCAAACTCATAGAGGGAAAATATTTTCCATTCCATTCTTTTCTATTCCTATCTTTTCTTCGATCCAAACGAGGCCTTAAGGAAAAATACTGACTCGGCAAATTAGTGTGATCTCTTCTCATGTTAGTTTCCATGTCACCTTCTCTTTGATGTTTTCCATAATTACTGGTTAGTGTGGTCTCTTCACAACTATGGCCAGGGGCTGGGATAGCTGACAATGAGCTTGATCTTATCGTAGTGTGTTGGGTGATTTCTTTATGGATCGACCTGGGATTTTTGGTGAGGAATTTGAACGGAGGGGCCGGAAACAGAAGAAATTTTGGTGATTCCTTTATTGATGGAGGTACTGTTTTATAAAAAAGTACTTTCTCTTGTCCTAATTATAAGATCAAGTTAATTTTTTTTTTGGAGAAATTAAGAAAGCTAATTAAATTGTTTTAGAGTATTTTTATTTTTATTTTTTTCCAGACTAATTAGTTTGACTAATGAATTAATACTCTCTCTGGTCCTTATTATAAGACATCAATTAACAATTCTCACAAACAAATAAAAACAGTTAAAATCATTAAATTTGTCCTAAAAGTTAAGTAATTTTCAATATTACCCCTACTAATTGCACTAAACTCTAATATCATATTAATTATTACTATCACTCACTACCCTTATTAAGTATGGGCATACATGGAAAGAATATTTAATGCTCTTTGGAAACAAGTAAAAGTGCTTTATAAAAAGGACATAATACACTTACTAGTTGGTGTCTTATAATAAGGACCAGAGAGTATATAATATATATACACAACATATGATATGATTAAGTACCTTATTTAGCTTCCTTAATCTTTTCAAAAAAAGTCAACTCGGTCTCATAATTAGAACCGGAGGTAATAATTAAAAATGATTAATGTGTTAGGGGAGCTAATTAAAACTTGACAAATATATCCTTATTATTTTGTTTAAATTTTAATATATTTTCTTAAATTCTTTAACTCCCTAAATAATACTAATAACAATAACAATATCAACAAGCTATTAGTTAGTTGAGGTGGCAAACAGTCCAACCCCGTAAGAAGGAGAAAACAAGTTAGAACCCAGAAAGTACACTTGTTAAAAAAGATAAAATCTTTTATACTCTAAGTCTCGATAGGGAAACCTTAAACAAATACAAAAACAAATATATTAATTTCATGAGGACCCAGCCCGTGAACTTGGTGGGACTGCCAGGCAATCGCGGTGGTTGGACGAGCAGGTGGCGGCAAGTGCGACGGGAGGAGAAGAAGCAAGAACAGAGGCAAAACAAAGCGTGAAGTACTATGGGGAAAGTCGGAACATTAGAAAGATGACAGGGACAAATTAGTCAGGCTAAGGCGAATTATTTTTCATTCCTAAAAGGACTCCAACCAAACGATGCCTTGATACTCGTGGCACAGCGTGCCATCAAATAGAGTCTTCATTAGTTGAGTTTATATCCTGGCAAAAAAAAGTTTGGATTGGATCCTCGTCCTATTACTCTCACGTTATCATCTCAGTTCAATTTTTTTGATAACAAAAATAAGAAGACAATGAGCATATTAATATATGGCAGTTTAATTATCTTTATACTACACGGTGATTTGGATTAAAATATGGGCACATCAACCCAACCATATCGATCCATCTTGTTCTTCAAATATGTATCTGTAACCAAATTTTCTTGACTAAAATAATATTCAATCGGTCTCACAATCTTGGGGAACAACTCAGGATCTTCTGGTAGTAGTAGTCTTTGAATACCTGAAGATCTTACATATAGAGGAGGAGGACCATAATAAAAAAGAGGAGTAAACATCAAATTATTCATCATGATGTGATGGTGAAAATATTGATCATAGGGATATGGTGGCATGGCCATGAGAGGAGCAGGATGGTTATAGGAAAAATTAGAAAGATAACTTAAATTTGGATTAACATAATAATAATATTATTATTATCATTATCATTATCATTATCATTATCAGAATCGGAATGATTTGGAAGCAAAAGAGGATGTGGAAGCAAAAGAGTATGAGAACCGGTGGTTCTCGGCATATAGCGAGCAGTGTCCATGCTTAGAGTTGACAGTGATGAGGACTTGTGAAAGCAGAAAAGTAATGGAATGAGAGATAATATTAATCGCGAAATATGAATTTATGGCAGTAAATAGATTTTGAAGTAAACCATGAGCGAACAAGTGAAGAACTAATCATCCCTTTATCTAGGAAAAACAAATGTACTAAAGCTATAATAGGATGAATTAAAATCTTATCCACATATCCTAATATAACTTTAAATATAATATTCGTATTATCTATGATTAAACTAATTTTAATTTACTATGTATCCTATCTGATATGACGTTTTGTTAACATTTTTTAATGGATAAAATGGCTAACCTATATTTTATTTTTAAAATATTTTTATCTTTGTTTTGGATCACAAGGATAAGTTATCTTTAATTTTTTTAGATTAAATTTATTTTTATTTTTTATTTTTTAAGTTATAGATAAATATTATTGGATTTTTTTGTGATGGGGTCGATTCTTTTTTTCTTTTTTATTGGAGGGTCGATATTTCTTTTTTATTTTTGTAAAAATTTAATGAAGTTTGATTTTTTATATTGACAAAAAAAAAATTAAGTGGAGTTTTTTTTTTCTAAAATACAATTTCTTATTAATTCACGATACTCAAATAAAAATATTTTAATTAATATTGGGTTAATGCTTTTATTTTTATTTTTTGACTTGAATTATTCTTGTTGATTCTTCCCAATTAAAGGAATCACATTTTATTTTATTATATATTAATGTTAATATAACAATTATAATAACTTAGAATTGCAATAAATTTCATGAATAATTACTAAATTTTGAAATAACCAAATTTAGGAGGTGTTACCACCGCACTTGTACAAGTGCAAGGTGTAATACCCGGATAATTATTTATCCGAGTCTTGTTAGAATAAGTAAAATTGTTATTTTCTAATGGATGAATATAGAGTATCAAACAATATAGTTTTTAAGTATCGTATTTTCTAAGGAAGTTTCTTGTGAAAATTTGAAAGGAAAATAAGCTAAAAATCCATGGAAAATGAATCTTATAAAGCGAGAAAATGGCCTAAAAACATTATAATAAATATCATATGATAGCAGATACTGATAAAAACTTGGAAAGTAGTAAATAGATTTTGAAGTAAACCATGAGCGAACAAGTGAAGAACTAATCATCCCTTTATCTAGGAAAAACAAATGTACTAAAGCTATAATAGGATGAATTAAAATCTTATCCACATATCCTAATATAACTTTAAATATAATATTCGTATTATCTATGATTAAACTAATTTTAATTTACTATGTATCCTATCTGATATGACGTTTTGTTAACATTTTTTAATGGATAAAATGGCTAACCTATATTTTATTTTTAAAATATTTTTATCTTTGTTTTGGATCACAAGGATAAGTTATCTTTAATTTTTTTAGATTAAATTTATTTTTATTTTTTATTTTTTAAGTTATAGATAAATATTATTGGATTTTTTTGTGATGGGGTCGATTCTTTTTTTTCTTTTTTATTGGAGGGTCGATATTTCTTTTTTATTTTTGTAAAAATTTAATGAAGTTTGATTTTTTATATTGACAAAAAAAAATTAAGTGGAGTTTTTTTTTTCTAAAATACAATTTCTTATTAATTCACGATACTCAAATAAAAATATTTTAATTAATATTGGGTTAATGCTTTTATTTTTATTTTTTGACTTGAATTATTCTTGTTGATTCTTCCCAATTAAAGGAATCACATTTTATTTTATTATATATTAATGTTAATATAACAATTATAATAACTTAGAATTGCAATAAATTTCATGAATAATTACTAAATTTTGAAATAACCAAATTTAGGAGGTGTTACCACCGCACTTGTACAAGTGCGAGGTGTAATACCCGGATAATTATTTATCAGGAGTCTTGTTAGAATAAGTAAAATTGTTATTTTCTAATGGATGAATATAGAGTATCAAACAATATAGTTTTTAAGTATCGTATTTTCTAAGGAAGTTACTGTGAAAATTTGAAAGGAAAATAAGCTAAAAATCCATGGAAAATGAATCTTATAAAGCGAGAAAATGGCCTAAAAACATTATAATAAATATCATATGATAGCAGAATCTTGATAAAAACTTGGAAAGTAGTAAATAGATTTTGAAGTAAACCATGAGCGAACAAGTGAAGAACTAATCATCCCTTTATCTAGGAAAAACAAATGTACTAAAGCTATAATAGGATGAATTAAAATCTTATCCACATATCCTAATATAACTTTAAATATAATATTCGTATTATCTATGATTAAACTAATTTTAATTTACTATGTATCCTATCTGATATGACGTTTTGTTAACATTTTTTAATGGATAAAATGGCTAACCTATATTTTATTTTTAAAATATTTTTATCTTTGTTTTGGATCACAAGGATAAGTTATCTTTAATTTTTTTAGATTAAATTTATTTTTATTTTTTATTTTTTAAGTTATAGATAAATATTATTGGATTTTTTTGTGATGGGGTCGATTCTTTTTTTCTTTTTTATTGGAGGGTCGATATTTCTTTTTTATTTTTGTAAAAATTTAATGAAGTTTGATTTTTTATATTGACAAAAAAAAATTAAGTGGAGTTTTTTTTTTTCTAAAATACAATTTCTTATTAATTCACGATACTCAAATAAAAATATTTTAATTAATATTGGGTTAATGCTTTTATTTTTATTTTTTGACTTGAATTATTCTTGTTGATTCTTCCCAATTAAAGGAATCACATTTTATTTTATTATATATTAATGTTAATATAACAATTATAATAACTTAGAATTGCAATAAATTTCATGAATAATTACTAAATTTTGAAATAACCAAATTTAGGAGGTGTTACCACCGCACTTGTACAAGTGCAAGGTGTAATACCCGGATAATTATTTATCCGGAGTCTTGTTAGAATAAGTAAAATTGTTATTTTCTAATGGATGAATATAGAGTATCAAACAATATAGTTTTTAAGTATCGTATTTTCTAAGGAAGTTACTGTGAAAATTTGAAAGGAAAATAAGCTAAAAATCCATGGAAAATGAATCTTATAAAGCAGAAAATGGCCTAAAAACATTATAATAAATATCATATGATAGCAGATACTGATAAAAACTTGGAAAGTATGTTATCTTGAATTTTAGAAATTTTTGGGATTATTTCCCTGGAAAAATATTGAGCATAAATAAAATAATATTAAAAAGCACTTTATGCTCTTTGATTTTTAATATTTAATATAGGATATAAAATACCAATGTCATTTCAATAGTTATGAGATAATAATTTATCCTAAATCATAAAATTATCAACAATTAGTAAATGGCTAATTATATAATTATTGACTAATTGTTTAGATTAAGGTATAAATAAATTAATTGGTAAAAATAATTAAAATAAGGGAAATTCGAAATTAATTAATTAAATAATAATATAATCAGTAGAAATATCTGATGACTAAGTAAGAATGGATAAAAATAAAATCAAACCTCAAGGTCTAAAAACAAAGTCGAAACATCTGGGCTTGTTATGAATAAGTGAAATTGTATCTCGGAGTGGACTATCTTCGAAGTTGATTTCAAGCCAACAGAGCAAATAAGAGACCGGGTATATCGGGATAGGCGAGATAGTAAAAAGTGAACCCGTAGTAAACTTGAGTGTTGTGACAATCCAGGATAAGTTTCCTTAGGTCAGAACATAATACGAACCCGTGAATTATTATCCAGAAATTGGCACTACCGGAAGTTATTTCCGTGACCGACCGCATCTGGCCTGGAATGTTCAGCCCGATAAGAAGAATACCCTCAATGGGATTAGAAATTTAGTTAACCCAAGTGTTTTGAATGTGGTAGAATAGAACTTCAAAACCCGTTGTCGGATTTTTGAGATTCTAAGAAGATTACGCGATTCGGACACCGATCAGGGAACTTTATCGGTAAGTCAGCATGCATGACATCATGCATGACATCATCTTCTTCTAGAAGGATGATGTCGGCACATGAGGTGTATGGCCAAGATCAAGCCACGTGTCAAAGTGCGATCCGACGGTTGAAATCCGTCCGAAGTCTTTTGATGAAATTCCCACCTTGTCCTCATTTCTTCTATAAATAGAAGCCTCCTTCCTCTTCATTTTCATCCCAAAAACATAGCCTAGAGAGAGATTTTAGAGAGAGAAGCTCTGGAGAAAGTCTGAGCAAAACCCTGGGTAAGTTTTTCGGTCCCTGGTCTTTAGTTTCGATAGTTCTTTCGGTAGCTATAATAGAAGTGCTAGATTTATCTTTAAATTTTCAAGATAGTCTAGATATCATATATAGGGGTAAATAAGGTATTATTTTCGAAAATATGATGGGGGAAAAGATCTGTAAAAATTTCGGAGAGATCGGGTCAAAGTAGCGAAGCTCGAAATTCCGCCGAGTAATCAAACTAGGGGCAAAATGGTAATTTGTACCTAAAATGCCCGTTAAAATGCTAAATATTGATAAATACGATATAAATCCTTATAGGATATCTGCTGTCATACCGCTATCATACCGCTGTCAAATCGCCGTTTTTTTTTCGTAAAACGTACCGAAAGGACCGTCAACGAAGGTACGTTCGCGACGTACTGTAACACTGACTCTTATGATTGTGTTATGCTTGTATATGCTTGCTGTGTTCCTGTACAGAGACTCTGTCTCACTATTTTAATGAAATCATTATATACACGGGTTATGGTCTTGATAACACCGTTGAGAGTTTTCCTAGCGCTGAGGACACGATTGTACATCGTGGCACGGGTAGAATGTGCAGACGGGGATAACAAACAGGCTGCAGGGGGCTGTGTATTGTTATTGCCTTATATACATCATTATGTATTTCCTAAATCTGTTATGGGCTTTTGTAGTGATTTTTCTGAAAATGTCATGAATATCTGTCATACATATATTGCTTGCATAAGCATGAGGTTAACCGTTACCTGAGGTCCGATGGGCATTGGACCTCAGTCTGAATTGATAGACAGGAAAGGGTCATAAACCAGAGGAGGCACCAGGAGATGGAGCCATAGATAGACGCCGGTAGACGGAGCCGTGAGAAGGCACCGGTCAAAGAGAACGCGGGAAGAACGACAACCGAACATGCCTTATAGCATGAATCTAATAAAGTTACTTCATATCATTTGGTGCTTAAAGCAGAAAGGGTCGTCTATGTGGATCAGTCAATCAGTCACCCTAGCACGGTGAGGCTCCCACTAGACCTACCGGCACGGCCAAATGGGATGATTTAACCGAGTTAGGTTCTATGCCCCAAGACTGCTTAAAGCTTGGATGAAGAGGTTATAGTTACATTGTAATTATAAAGTTTTGTATTACTGTATCACATGAATAATTCCTTCGGGAGATTTTATAATATATATCAGTATACGTCAGGCATCATCATATGTCTGAGTATTTCATATCAGTTACTCAGTGTTATTCTCGTTGTACAAATTTTTAGTACATGCTCTCCGTTTCCGCAAAACGCTAAGTTGTAGCACCTCAAACTCTGATGACTTTTTAAAAAAAACACGTGTCACCGGCACGATTTATGCTACGAAATTTGGGGTGTTACACAAGGCTAACTTATTACATTAACATAAATCCGAACTTAAATAGATGTGTTTTATTCAGAAAACAAAAACAAAAATAAAAACTAGCTAGAATCACTGAAGGTTTTTTCTCACTCCTCACTACTATCCCCAACGTGCAGAACCTGCTTACTAAAAATCTGCTCCCCAAAGGATCATCGCTGCCACATAAACACAAACATCAGCAAAGCTAGTAATCCTAAGAAAAACAAAGATGATATAGCTCAAATATATTAATCAAATCAAATATATAATCACATAGTAATTGAATCAAATATCAATTTTAATATTCATCATGTCTAAATATTCACATCGAATCAAATATTATTCATTATCGTTTTAAATTTATTTAGAGCCGGGAAACCCTGCCAGTCACAAATCATCAAATTGGCCCTAAAACATTTCTTCCTTGTGTGCACACCTCTTTCCAAAGTTGCTACTAGTGTCCCGGGAAACCCTGTCAGACACCACTTTGGGAAGAACGGATACTATCGGTTCACATCACATAATATATTGGAGGCATAAAGCCTAAGGGTTGATTTCATCACTTTAGGAGGTACCATCCCAAAGCTATCCTCCCACTGTTAAATTATTTTAAATACACATATAATAAATTCCCAAATTATTTCCAATATGTGTTTGAACACTTGTATTGTAATCAATTCAATTCAATTCGTACTTGTACATATATGTTTGAAACACTTGTATTGTAATCAACACAACATACAATTGTTGTGTTGATACAACCAACACCAACAACATGCATATATATACAACACATACAAAATGGATTTTTCAAATTAAACTATAAAATAAATTCTCATGAGTTCCTATAAGGTTGTCATAAGAAATTTCCATAACCATCATTTAAACCCCTAGCTCTACTCACTATCCATTTTACTCATGGGTTCCTATAAAGTTGTCATAAGAAATTTCCATGACCATCATTTAAACCCTTAGCTCTACTCACTATCCATTTTACTCATGGGTTCTTATAAGGTTGTCATGAGAAATTCTCATGACCATCATTTAAATCTCTGGCTCTACTCATTATCCATTTTACTCATGGGTTCCTATAAGGTTGTCATGAGAAATTCTCATGACCATCATTTAAATCTCTGGCTCTACTTATTATCTATTTTACTCATGGGTTCTGTTAACTAGTATGATTAGAAAGGATAATTAGGAGAAAGAATATGGGGAATTATGTATTATTGAGAATAGAGCATATTGCTCTTACAAAGAATAATTGTGATTACTCACTCAACCATTATTTTAGCTAGGCCTAGGACCCCCTTTATATAGACTAGGGCCCCTAACTAACCTTCTAACTAACTAACTCTCTAACTAATCATTTAATCTCACCTTATATTCTAACACGCCCCCTCAAGTTGAAGACTTCTTAACTTAATATGTTCAACTTGAACAACAAAAACAAACTAAGGGGTAAGGTGAATTTAAATTGAATAGTTTTTTTTTCCAATTAACAAAAGTAATACAAAGATTTCCTTCATAACATTCTTCTCCATGCTTAATCTTCATAATGCTTGCATTTTGCCATTAAATGAAGCAGCAACATCATCAGTAAAGTTAGTTATTCCTCCTCCAATCACAAGGCTCTCCTTCGGCCATCAAGGTTTTCAGTTGCACAATCAATCACAACGCTAGCATACTGTAACACTTCCTCTGCCTTTGGTGCCCCACTATATTCTGGATAATTTCCAAGCTCAGATGCATAACCAAGGTCTCCTACCATATCAGCATAAATCACACTTGCAGTTACAATGAACACATAATGTGAATCCAGCTGCCACCACTTTCTTATGAACCCACAAGATGTCGTGAATGCACTCCGGCCTCAATATCAAACCGAAAATTTGTCTCATGCCAAAACCAAAGTGTTTCCCGGTCATTCTCGCATAACATACACTTTGTGGCCCCCATTTAGAACTACCATATTGCCAATATGAATACACCTCTGGATGGGATTGCTGAGAACATTGACCTCCATTGGTTGCCCTTTTATCTCCTCTGAACTATCAAAATTTGAAGAGTCTCTTATCAAAGTCTTCAATTTACGATCAGGTAATAAGCTTGAGATGAATAATTCTTTTAGTGCTTCAAAACCAGTCAATGTATGGTGTTTTTCCAACCTTTGATGTCACCATTCCCAAGAGGGCTTCAAGTGACCGCAAATTAGCAATTGGATTGTCTCCCACCATTACTGAGAATACCGACACCTTATCAACTGTAGCACCCGACCTCTGTGTTGAAATCAACATTTTGATGACACCACTTCGGCCTCTCAACGACTCATAGTCTTGAATATACTGTGCCATCAAAAGTATGCTTGGTGCCCTTCCAATGTCCCTGTACCCTTCACACTGAGTAACAGGAAACTTTAATTTCAATGCATCTAATAGAAAATACCAGAACATTAAACTCCAAACTCAAGCCTGTTAATCTCTCTACTGTGCAACTGATCGCCGAATTTTCAAGACAGGGGCATGTTCTAGGAAAACTGAGCCATGTTGTACCCACTTCTAAAACGCAAATAGGGACTAAACTCAGTGACATAGAAGTTGAAGCAAAACCATGATGACTTAGCAAAATCCTTTGCCACTACACGGCAAAGTGAATGGATCACCACTGCATTGATTCGAAGCTCTAATCACCTTGATAGTCAATTATGATTTTCAGGAAACAACAAGGACTCAAAAAAAACAACTTGAACATCAAAGATAATGGCATCCAACATATCAGTCCAGATGCAATCAGAACACCTCTGTAAGAATCAAGGCCTTCACATACTTTTCGTCTTCACTTACAGCTTCGTGAAGATTAATTAGAGCCTGCCTCTTTATCTCCACATCGCCAGTCTTCATTCTGGTCAGAGATCGCAGGACCGAAGATGAGAAAACTCAGATCGCTTTTCGTGCGTCTTGGGACTCCGGTTCTTGGTTCTGGGCGGAGAACGTGGTGGAGCTCGGTGCTTGCCAGAGATTGCAGGGGCGAAGCCTTTCGTGCGTCTTCCGTATGTTCTTGCCGGAGATCGCAGGGGCAAAATGCCTTTCGTGCGTCTCGCTTGCGTGAGTCAGCCGTTCTTGGTTCTCAGTGCAGCAGGGGCATAGGTCCTCAAAATGGAAGAACGCCTTTCGTGTTGTTCGGCCGGCGAATCTTGATGGGAGAAGGACGATTTGCGTCTTTTGTCTCTCGTTCTTGGAGTTCCGTGGTGTTCGGCCGGAAAATCTTGACGGGAGAAGGACTCTTTGGCTGGGAGCGCAGGGGTGTTAGCGAGCCTTTCGTGCGTTGCTTTCGTCCTCCCGTTCTTGGTGTGTTTCGGGGAACAACGCAGGGGCTTGGTAAATCGCCTTTCGTGCGTTATCATCTTTCGTGTCTTGCCTTGGTTCAATAACGCTCTATCGAGACGACACAAAACAGCGCCAGGTACCACGATGATCTGGCCGTGAGGGCTACGGTCAGAATTCTTGATGAATCTGCCTTTGGTGCTACTCCACGGGTCCTTTTTTTTATCTTGAATTTCCGGTGATATGCTTGTAACCGGTTCGGTCCAGTTACTGCTCCACGGGTCTGGCCTTCTTGGACTGGTTTGTAGTGGTTTCCCTTTAGGTGACGCTCGGATCACAACGATAGAAAGCATGGATCAGGTGGAGCGGTGCAATTTGGTGCTCCACAGACTTAAAGAAGAAAATCCAATCTTGGGTCAAGGCATTTTGGGTGCTCCACAGATCTTGCTTTGTGGATATGAGAAGAAAAGCAATCTTGGGCCAAATCTTGACTTGCGACCCGTGGATTACTATGAAGCAAAAGAAATAAAAAATGAATCTTGATTATTGGACAATCAGATTTCTTTATCCTTTCTCCTCAAGTCGTGGATTGATTGGATCTTGATTGCTAGGCTGCTAGTGTTGAAAAATCAACCTGGCTCATGATACCATGTTAACTAGTATGATTAGAGAGGATAATTAGGAGAAAGAATATGAGGAATTATGTATTATTGAGAATAGAGCATATTGCTCTTACAAAGAATAATTGTGATTACTCACTCAACCATTATTTTAGCTAGGCATAGGACCCCCTTTATATAGACTAGAGCCCCTAACTAACCTTTTAACTAACTAACTCTCTAACTAATCATTTAATCTCACCTTATATTCTAACAGGTTCCTATAAGGTTGTCATGAGAAATTCTCATGACCATCATTTAAATCCCTGGCTCTACTCATTATCCCTTTTTGGCTTTTACTAGGCTTGACAAAAAAATAGAACAATAAGTTTGACATTTCGTCAAGGTAGTAACGTCAAGCAACAGTAATTAGAAGAGACAAAAATATGAATAGTTGATAGTTGAAAGAATATTACAATGTGTGGAGCTATATCAAATCTAACAAAGCAAGAAGATCAATTAACAATCAACAAAGGTAAGGTAATCGGAAGGAGTTATATATAAAAGACTTTGATATCTAATATGTCAAACTTGTCGGCTTTGTTTTTAAATTAAAAAACGTATGTGTATGTTTTCTTGATTCGTTAGATTTGTATTTACATACATACAGTGGTATTAGAATTACATGGTCTCCATTTTGCTAACCTCCTAGAAGAATAATTGACGCAGGGAAAGAATAGAAGAAGCGGTAGAGGAGAAGAGTATTGAACGTTAGCTACAGTTAGGCGGCTAGACCTCAGTTTATAATTAAAAATTAGGGTTTGGCTATGAGCTAGGCTCTTTAATTATTGCCAATTAATAAATTATAAAACAATACAAACATTATTAAATTCTAATTTTTATTATTATTACTATATTGTTGTTGTTGTTGTTATTATTATTATTATCATCATCATCATCATTAATAATAATAATAATCTGGAGTATTACAATATAGAAAAACTAAGATACAAAGTAATAAAACCCTTTTAAGAGGAAAGAGGACAAAACATACCATAAGGGTGTGATAAAGCCATTTTACCCATATTTTAAAATCTTAAATTAAGTCAATAAATTAATTAGGGATTTGTTGAGTTTAACAATCTAATTTAGAATTTTTCTATTTCTATTATATATATAAATATATATATATATATATATATATATATATGAGATTTTCCCTTAAATCTTTTCAGATAAAATAGCATTAATTTAAATTGATTTAGTATATTTTTATTACAAATTTACAGTAATCAATTTTTTGACAATTTTTTAATTTTTTTTTTTAGGATTATCTTTTTTTAATTAAAAACGCTATAGAAGTAGAACATTTTCAGGGAAAAAAAGGCCCAAAAAAAAAAACAAAGAAAGAAAGAACAAGTTTTCCAACGCTGTTTCCGAGTGTTAGCATCATAGAGATGATTTTGTCGTGAGTTGAAATTGTTGAGGATAACTTATGCAACGTATAGGGAAGGATTAAAAACAAATAAAAACCAAATGACTTTTTTTAAAAAAAAAATATTTGTTTGGAAATTATAATAAGGACCAAAACATGGATTTTTTCCTTTTTAATCTTTTAATATTATTATATTTGCAAAGTCTTTTATCGAGGGTTTGCGGATTCAGATGTTTGCCCGTTACGTTGTGAAGGGTGGAGAGGGAATGCATGGGTTATGACTAATGCATGTACGTAAAGCTAAGGCACGTGATTGCTGGATGGAACCACGTGCTTTAAAAGAGATAAAAGAATAATGAAACTTCATTAATTAATCAACAATTGCAACCCAGAGAGATTTACATAAATAGGAAACAATATACTCCCTCCAATTCTAATTATAGGAATATTTTTATAGTACAAATTGCACTATAAAAGTGTTCTTATAATTAGGACAGGAGGTAGTATTAACTTATTAAGAATTGGAACAAAATTGAATTAAGTGGCAACTCTTAATCTAACACGTACAGTGCAGATGATCTAAAACTGCATCGTGGTTTATCGATAAAATAATCACAAAAATGGCTTCATGGTGTATCTGCAACGCTCATTCTTGAAGAATCATTCCATTACAAGAACTCTACAATCTACATGGCTTCATATATAATCAAAGAATCACAATATTATTACCATCATATCACGAGTTGGGGTTTGAGAATTTGAAGTATCTACCCATTTTTTCCAACCATATAGTGATCTCATCTTGTACGCTCGCACTTGCACAGTAGAAGAAAAAACAAGTGCTTCCAAAATATGACGTATATCATCAGTCATTGCCTTAATTCTTTTGAACTCTGCGATTACAGATACATCAACCCAACCGTATTGATCCATCTTGTTCTTCAAGTATGTATCTGTGGCCAAATTTTCTTCACTAAAATAATACTCGATCTGTCTCACAATATTAGGGTACAACTCAAGATCTTGTGGTGGCAGTGGTCTTTGAATACCTGCAGCTCTTGCATATGGACGAGGAAGACCATAATAAAAAGGATGAGCAATCAAGAAATTATGCATCATAATGTGATAGTGAGAATATTGATGATAGGGATATCGTGACATGGCCATGAAAGGAGCAGGATGATAATAGGAAAAATTTGAAAGCATATGAGTATGCGATCTGTTGGTTCTCCATGGATGGTGAGCAGCAGCAGCTGATCTGTTGGTTCTCGTTGTATGGTGAGCAACGTCTGATCTGTCGGTTCTCGGAGCATCCATGTTTGGAGTTAAAGGAGACTTGAAGAAGACGGTGACTTATGAAGGAAAAAACTAATGAGGTAAGAGAAATAGTTAACGGTGATGAAAGATGAATAGAGGTGAAGAATATATATAGGCAAAGACAAATGCAATAAGGATGAATTAGAATCTAATAATCTATCCACTTAATTAATCTGTTTATCAAAAATAAAATCTATCTATTTGTTCTGTTATTTTTTTAAACATACGAGTTGTATTTTTAAAAAAAAAATTGATATCATAATTTTTTTAATCGGATTCGAAATTATTGATAAATATTGATTGATTATAAAAAGGGTTTAAAAGATAAAATATAATTAAAGAAGTGGTTAAATATTTTTCTTGATAAAAAACATGATTAATTTAAATTTGAATCTAAATTGATTTAGTGTATCTTTAGGATAAATTTATTTTAATCAATTTTTTGACAATATTTTAACTTTTCTAGGATTATCAATTTTTTGATTCAGTTGATAGCCGGCTACAACTGAAAATCAAAATAAAATTGTAATAAAAAATTAAATGTTCATATACTAATATACATATATGTTGCTTGTATTTATTTATTTACATGTTTTTCTTGACCAAATCTTTTAACGCATATTGATATTCTTGCTTTCTTGAACACCACGTAGATTGAGGTGCCTAACTTGATTTTAACCGATATTTTTTTTAACAATCATTTTGACACTTTTAAATTTCAATGGTAGCTGCCAAAATTGGACCAAATTAAATTTTATGCTTTTTAAAAAAAATATTAAAATGTTGAATTCTCATAAGCATGTTATTTTCATAATCAGAAGGAAAAAAATACTTACCCCCAATTGTTTCGAATCAATTCATCCAGTTTTCGAATAAATAAGTGACACCTGATTCTCTGACACGTCAGCATTAACGGCTTTGACCGTTGAGATTATCGCCGTTGACGGTTTTCGCGCCGGCAATGATTGACGTTCGTGCTTTAAGGAAGGATATCATTTTATCGTTTGGCATTTTCATCGGCTGTGATCGTCGTCAACGATGCACTTATCAGCTTCAAGCCTGGAAAAATGTTTTTCGGCACTAAATAGTGGATTTTTCCCCCTTTTGGGTAACTATTTTGTGTTCTGTAACACTAGGAACTATAGGAAACCTTTCCCAGGAAATCATTTGTCAGAGTTCCTCCTGAATCCGAGAGTCTGAATTTGGGAACTCATGAAATTGCTGTTAGTAGTTGCTTTTCTACATATTCAGGATCCAATTTTGTTTTATATGTGCAATTGTTTTGACTTTTATATATATATATATATATCTCTCTCTCTCTCTTCTCCCATTTGGTAGCTTACTTTTTCAGTATTTCACAAATAAATTAAACTGTTCATTTGTTTGCTAAGAAAATGAACACTGGCCGGTCTTCCAAAGTAACACCATGTTAGGATAAATAAATAATTAGTCTCTTGTAGATGATTATTAGATTTATGTATAGGTGTGTTAGTTGTAATATTCTTATAGATCTTCTCATATGCCACATGTATGGCTAGGATCATTTTGTAACGATATTCTTTTGTACATCTTTCATTATATAAAGCACAGTGCTCAGTGGTGTGATTAATCCGCTCGACAATTCACAATTTCATTTCTTCTTTTTTCCTTTTCTATCTTGGTATCAAAGCTGCTAGGTTACCTTTTCTCCTTTTTTTTCGAAATGGCATTTTCGGCCTCGTCTTCCAGCTCCGCCTCTACTACTTCGAATATCTCCTCCGCTGCATCTCCGACCTACGCTCTCTTTCACTCATCCAGCCAAACTTCATCGATCAAGTTGGATCGTACGAACTACCTCGTCTAGGCCTCTATTGTCTTACCTCTCATTGAAAGCAATCAGCTCCAATCTCATCTCGACGCTAACGCGATCGTTCCTCCGATGACCGTGGTTCTTCCAAATACCACTGATGTTCTTCCTAATCTAGCCTTTGATGACTGGTTCTCAGTTGACAGGATGCTCATTGGGTGGCTTCGCAATACAATGACTCAAGACGTCGCCACCCAACTCCTTCATTGTCAAACAGCATTCGAGCTTTGGACCGAGGATCGTGCTCTCACCTCTGCTGTCTCCAAGTCTCGGCTTATGATTTATAGGTCAGATCTGCATAATACTAGAAAGAATGGTATGACAATGACTGAGTATCTTGGGCGTATGAGGAATATCGTTGATCAGCTAGCTCTTACCGGAGCTCCAATCTCCACTGATGAGCTTGTTCTCCACACTCTTAATGGTCTAGATGCTGATTATCATGCTATTGTTGTGAAGCTGATTGACCAGGTAGGTCTTACGTGGGTTGATGCTCAATCTTCCTTGCTTGCCTTTGAAAGTCGGATTGAGCAACTTCATCACTTCTCTTCACTCTCTATTCAACCTACTGCTAATTTTGCCTCTAAGTCTGTTGGCTCTGTTGATTCTGATTCTCACTCTGTTCGCCAATCTACTCGTGGCTCTTCGAGGGGTGGTCGTCCCTCACATTCTCGTGGTGGTCGGTCTCCCTCTGGCAGGCCCTTTTGTGACTTGTGTGAACGCCCTGGCCATCGTGTTACTAACTGTTTTAAACGGTTTGACAAGTCCTTCAAACCACCGACTCACTCTGCACCTCAGGCTTATCATGTTGATTCTCATATTGTAGCTGATGATGATTGGTATATGGATAGTGGTTCTAACCACCATGTTACTTCTGCCTCCAATCATCTTGATTCTGTGTCACCAGTGGGTAAGTCTCCTTCCCATTTAATTTCTTGCACTGGGTCTAAAGCACGTATCTGTGGCGTTGGATCTTCTTCTATTAGTTGCTCTAACTCTACTATTCATCTTAATGATGTTCTGGTTGTTCCTCATGTTGCCAAAAATCTGTTGAGTGTCCATAAGCTTGTTTCAGATAATCATGTGATTGTTTCTTTCACTAATAAGGGTTGTATTGTGAAGGACACCAAGACAGGTCTTCCTCTGATGACCGGAACACCAAGGCACGGACTGTATCCCATGAGTATAGTGGCTCCCTTAGCTCAAGCAAATATGGCAATAGCTCCTATGACTGATGAGACTTTTTTATCTTGGCATTACAAACTTGGTCATCCAACTAATAAAATTTTACAGCAAGTTCTGAATCTCTGTAATGTCAAAGTTAAGTTTAATGACAATTTTGTTTGTGAAGCCTGTCAATGTGGTAAATCAAAGAAATTACCTTTCCCTAATTCTTTGTCTCATGCCTCTTCACCATTTGAGCTTGTTCATACTGATTTGTGGGGCCCCTCTCCTATATAGTCTACTCATGGTTATCGTTATTATGTGCATTTTATTGATGATTTCAGTCACTATGCATGGTTGTATCCTCTCAAGAATAAAGGTGACACAATTCTAGCCTTCAAACATTTTCATAATATGGTTGAGGCTCAGTTTCAAACTAAAATTAAGTCCATTCAGTGTGACAATGGAACTGAGTATAAACCTCTTTTACCTATTGCTAAGAATTTTGGTATTATAATGAGATTCACCTGCCTTTACACTTCTTCGAAATGGTCGGGCTGAACGAAAACATCGTCACATAGTTGAAATAGGCCTAACTCTTTTAGCTCAATCCAAAGTTCCTTCATCTTATTGGACAGAGGCCTTTCAAATGGCTGTGTATTTGATTAATCGCCTTCCCACTCCAACTCTACAAAGCAAGTCACCACTATTCTGCTTGTTTAAGAAGCCTCCTGATTATCAATCTCTGCGACCATTTGGCTGTACATGTTATCCCTGCTTAAAGCCATACAATTCCCATAAGTTGGAATATCATAGTCAAAAGTGTGTTTACCTTGGCCTAGCATCTAACCCAAAAGGTTCTAAATGTTTAAGTCCAACAGGACATATTTATGTGTCTCGTCATGTGGTTTTTGACCCTAGTGTGTTTCCTTTTCATACAGGTTTCATGTCTAATGCAGGCCCATCAGATTGCATTCCTCTTTCTATGCATAAGGTAGATCCCATTATTCCTTCCAATTAAGCCCACTACTCCCTTCCCTACTCGGTCCAATTCATCTCTCACATCACCAACTTCTCAACACCAACTCATTGACCCCTTTTTAAATTCTCCCTCTCGGCCCAATCCTTCCCTCCCTTCTCGACCAACTCAAAATCCATCTGAGCCTATTTTAATTACTCACCCCATTTGGTTTTCTCCCTCCCAGCCAACTCAATCCACCTCATCCCTAATTGTGTCCGAGCCCACTTTAACTGGTTCTCCCACTCTTGATTCTTCAATTATTTCCTCCCCTCTGCCTAGCTCATCTCCCAATGTCTCATCACCGTCCCTTACCCCATCTCCTTCTTCTCCCATTTCTCATCCTATGGTCACCAGGGCCAAATCTGATATCTTTAAACCAAGATACCCCTTTGTGGGTCTTCTTCAGTCCGAAAATCCAGCTAACTTTTCTCATGCATCTGAACCTAAATCTGTATCTAAAGCTCTAGCTTCTCCTCATTGGCTTGCTGCTATGAAACTTGAGTATGAGGCTCTCTGTAATAATCACACTTGGGTGCTTATCCCATTTCAAGGCCAGAAGCTTGTTGACTGTCGGTGGGTCTTTAAAACTAAGTTCAAAGCTGATGGCTCTATTCTGAAGCATAAAGCCAGACTTGTAGCTAAGGGATTTCAACAATCTGCTGGCATCGACTATGGTGAGACTTACAATCTTGTTGTTAAACCTACAACCATTCGATTAATTCTTGCTCTTGCTATTAAATTTGGTTGGGTAATTCGACAGTTAGATGTGAACAATGCCTTCTTAAATGGCTATCTGAAAGAAGAGGTACTTATGAATTAGCCTCCTAGTTTCAAGGATTCTGCTAAGCCACAGTATGTATGTCGCCTAACCAAGGCCATTTATGGTCTCAAACAAGCTCCACAGGCTTGGTATGATAGACTCCACCACACACTAGTCAACTGGGGATTTACTAATGCTTGCAGTGATGTATCTCTGTTCTTCCTCAAGCATAACCGGATAATGGTATTTATCCTTGTCTATGTCGATGATATTCTTATTACAGGGAATAATTCCAAATTTGTTCAGACATTCATTACTAAGATGAATAAAGTTTTCTCTCTTAAGGACTTGGGTCCCATTTATTATTTTCTTGGGCTAGAAATTTACAGAGATGATTATGGGTTCTATGTTACTCAAACTAAATATATTATGGATCTGTTAAAAAGATTTAATATGTCTGATTGTGCTCCTGTACCTACACCCATGGTTACTGGTAGACATTTTTCAGCTGAAGATGGAAATTTAATGATTGATCCATCCTTGTATAGAAGAGCAATTGGTTCTTTGCAATATTTGACAACATCTAGACCTGACATAGCTTATTCTGTTAATAAGCTTAGTCAATTTCTTTCTAAACCTACTGATATACACTTCCAAGGAGTTAAGAGAATCCTAAGGTACCTCAAAGGTACAGCTCATTATGGCTTACATGTTAAACCAGTAGGGTCTCTTCGATTGATAGCCTTTACAGATGCAGACTGGGCTACAGATCTTGATGATAGAAAATCCATGGGTGGATATTGTGTATATCTAGGAGGAACACTTGTGTCATGGTGTTCAAAGAAACAAAGAGTAGTTTCTAGATCAAGTTCTGAGTCAGAGTATCGCTCATTGTCTGATGGTGCTTCAGAACTAAAATGGTTATATTCTCTCATGACAGAAATTGGTCTTTTCATCAGACAATCTTTCATAATTTGGTGTGACAATCTAAGTGCTCAAGCTCTAGCATCAAATCTTGTTCATCATGCCCGGAGTAAACATATAGACATAGATGTTCACTTCATCAGAGATCAAGTTTTATCCGGTTCCATTAAAGTTCGATATGTCCCCTCTTCTCATCAAATTGTTGATTGCCTTACCAAAGCTTTATCATACTCTCAGTTTTCTTATTTTAGGAACAAACTTGGTGTGTGTCCCACACCCTCTCGTTTTAGGGGGAATATTAGGATAAATAAATAATTAGTCTCTTGTAAATGATTATTAGATTTATGTATAGGTGTGCTAGTTGTAATATTCTTATAGATCTTCTCATATGCCACATGTATGGCTAGGATCATTTTGTCACAATATTCTTTTGTACATCTTTCATTATATAAAGCACAGTGCTCAGTGGTGTGATTAATCCGCTGGACAATTCACAATTTCATTTCTTCTTTTGTCCTTTTCTATCTCACTACTTTCTTTAAACTAGAGAAAATTTGCAGGGTCGAAATATGGCTAATATCAAAGATTTCTAACTTGTTTCATTTTGACTTGCGGGGTACATTGAAGTTTTGCTACTTTATTGGCCACGTTATTTGTTTATGGTTTCAAATAAAACTGCATTTATCAACTATATATAGTTGGAAATTTTTTCTGCTTTCAAATCGAAGATTCAATGCTACTTAAATCTTTGGTCTTATCTTCTAGATGATCCCTTGCCCTTGTGTTTATCTATCGCATGATCCCTTAATTGCCCTAGTAAATGCAATTTTAAAATGTCCTTAGCAATGTCTCTAGCTTCCTAATTCATACTAATTCTTGTTGGATCAAAATGCTGAGCCTTGTACCCATATTCAAACAATCACTTATATATATCTTTAGAAAGCTTGTGGAAACAGAGCTTTTAAACAGTGTTCACAAGAGTGCATGTTGAAATCACTTGGCTACTGCTACACAATTAACATTTCTTCTAATTATATTTAACGGTGTTGAGCAAAAAAAAAATTATATTTAACGGTGTTAGATAACAGCTCCTCAAAAGGCTTAATTTTTTCATCTCCACAAAAGGCTTAATAACATATCCCAAAAGGCTTAATTTCCCATTATTGAAATTCCATAATATAGTAAAACTGATTATTCCCATAATCCCATCATATATTATTATGAATATTGAGATGTCTTAATATTGTCACTGCCAAAAAAAAAAAAGCGGACCTTTCCATTATTGAAATCCCATAATATAGCCACCCATTAAAAATTAAACAAAACGGAATTAAAAATAACTGAGGAACAAACACACACATATATATAAACCCGCATAACAAAGAAAAAAAATGACAAAAAATTAATAGTGCAAACATTATGGACCTTTCCATCATACTCTCTCATGTCCTAAATATAAGATCTAGTTGACTTTTTAAAGAGATTAAGAAAGCTAAATAAGTTATCTAATCAAATCATATGTTGTGTTTTATTAGATTATATATCAGATTGTAAATAAAAAAAATTAGTTTGAAAAAAAAAATATAGAAAAACTTTAAGAGGTATCATTGAAAACATTCATTTCCCACGACAAGTCACATGTGACTATTTGCTGCTATGCTGGTTTTGCTGGGTGTCCTATAATACTCCCAGATAAGGGTTTGTTGATATGTTAACTTTCACCATTAATGTTGTTTTGTTTCTAATTTTATACACACACACAAAGCGCTTACGTGAATCTATATAATTTATTTATGTGCATTGTAATGACTTTTTTTGAAATATTTATATCTTATAATTAGGATCTTAACTGGTGTGGCTACGTACTAGCCAGCATGTATATGCTGCTAGTAATTAATTAACCCCCGCACACACATTTTTTTAAAAAAAAAAACCTACAAATGAAAGTGAGTCTAGTTATATTTTGACGTGTGCATGTGGTAATACGTAGTGTCATTTATGTGGTTTAGGCAAGTATGTGTGAGATATTGACGAAAGGCCACCGTTAACATTCTTCACCTATTACTTTGCACTTCTGTCCACCATTGAATTTTACTTTTTTAGATGTATCAAAAAAAATGTCTACCTTTTTATTCTCTGTGAAATCCAAATATATACAAATACATGTATATAAATATATCCCCCTACCCTTTCTTGTAGAATCAGAAACACAGAGGCCATCACTTCAATTGAGTCTCTACGACCACGACGACGTCGCTTGATATGATGATGCTCATGGATTTGAAAAAGGCCCTTGTTTTCTTAACAGCTTATTGTTGTGTCTTGTTTAGGATTACCTTATCAAGCAAGGTTCCTGCATTATTTCTGTTTGGAGATTCGCTGATTGATCCTGGTAACAACAACTACATTTTTTCTATCGCCAGGGCTGACTTTAGCCCCAATGGAATTGACTTTGGAGGCCCTTCAGGACGTTTCACTAATGGAAGAACCGTTGCAGATATCATAGGCAAGCAACCTCAGATTTATAGAATTTCCTATGTATGTATTTGATCCCTTTTAAACTAACGATGAATAACTGTATTTTTTAGTTTTCTCTTTTTATAGGGAATGAATTGGGTCTTAATTTCACTCCTCCTTATATGGCTCCCAATAAATCAGCATCTGCCATTCTTCAGGGAGTCAATTATGCTTCTGCTGGAAGTGGCATTTTGAATCAAACTGGTTTCATGTGGGTAAGTTTACATATACTTGAATATGCAGTACAATATTTAAAAATGGTTAAGGTGCAAATTTGTTCAAAAAGTTTTCGTTGAAGTGCCATATTACCCTAAAAGTTCTTTTTAAGTTTAATATTATCCCAAAAGTGTTTAAATAGAGCAATATAATATTGCCCCTTCCCAACATTAAGTTTTTAGTAGTACATAGGACAATATTGTTGGGTTTGGAAACTTCCGATATGATATTGAACATAAAAAGACTTTTATGACAACATTACTTCTCAACAAAAACTTTCAAAGCAAATTTACACATTAACCCTATTTATGAGTGATGTCTGCTACTACTACTACTTGTGATTCATTTGTATGTACAGATTGGTCGAATCGACATGGATGCTCAGATAGGTAACTTTGAGAAGACAAGGCAAGACATTATTTCCATGAAGGGTGCTTCTGCAGCACAAGATCTGTTTAAAAAAGCTATTTTTGTAGTAGTCTTGGGATCAAACGATTTCCTCTGCAACTATATAGCACCTATATTTGATGCTGCTAAGAGAGTTTTGGTATCTCCACAAGTGTTTGTGGCCTCCATGACCTCAACCTTCAGAAAACAGCTCACTGTACGTAACCATTTTCCTCTCTCAAAACTTCTAACCTTAAAAACACACACACACACAACACTCTCTCCGGTACTAATTATAGGACATATTTACCAAACTTTGGAAAGATTAAGGATAGTAGTTAAATTAGTTAATTGTATTTATTTTCCTAAAATGCCCTTATTTAAAATTTAAAATGGCTTCAAGAAAAGATTGTTGAATCAATAGCGCGCTTGTACCTCTCCAACATCAAAAGACTTCTCTGAGTTTGGCATCGTAGACTTCTTCGAGCTCTCACATAGTCTAAAAAATATCTAAAAATCCATGAGATGTAAGTGTGAGTGTGTTTATCATCCCATATATATATGTGTGTGTCTGCGCGCACCTACAGACACACATATGTACACACACATACATGTATATGCACACACACATACATGTATACACACTCACACATGTATTAATGTATATATCTATATGTACACACACATATATATCGTCGACTTCTATGAGTTATCACAAAAAACAATAAAATTGAGGTGTATGTGGTATTAATGAGTTGAAAGCATTACTTACTTTATAAAATATATAGGTGCATATTAAATTATCAATGTGTTTAATTATTATTGAGAAATTATCAATAGGGGTATTTTAGAAAGAAATTGATAAAAATTAAAAAGTTGTCTTATAATTAGAATCAAGATCAACTACCAAATGTTGTCCTATAATTAAGACCAGAGGGAGTATTATGTTGTGTTTCTTATGATTGTGGTCAATTTGCAGCAACTGTACAATCTGGGAGGCAGAAAATTTATAGTGGTAAATGTGGGGCCTATTGGGTGTATACCATTTCAGAGGGATATAAATTACCCAAGTGCTGGAGAAAAGTGCGCGAGTGTGGCCAATGAGCTAGCTCAGTCATTTAACGTTCAGTTGAAGAGCCTCGTT
Organism: Acacia melanoxylon; assembly: GCA_019022615.1. Classification (NCBI taxonomy): domain Eukaryota; kingdom Viridiplantae; phylum Streptophyta; class Magnoliopsida; order Fabales; family Fabaceae; genus Acacia; species Acacia melanoxylon. The sequence goes on from JAFJYJ010000011.1 coordinate 8,978,338, forward strand.
AAGGAACTGAACAAGAACTTGGAAGGGTCAAACTATGTTCATGCAGATGTTTACCATATTGTACAAGACATTCTCCACAACTACAGGGCATATGGTAATTAAGCCTATATATATATGTATGTATATATATATGCCTGTCTCTGGTGAAACATTCTTAATTGATTCGAAATTTATAACAGGTTTTGAGAATTCGAATTCGTCATGCTGTCACATGGCTGGGAGATTTGGAGGGTTAGCACCTTGCCTTCCTGGATCAACAGTGTGCAAGGATCGTTCCAAGTATGTGTTCTGGGACGCTTTTCATCCTTCTGATGCAGCCAATATGATCATAGCTAAACGTGTCTTAGATGGTGATACTAAAGACATATGGCCCATCAATCTTCGCAAACTCTCCCAACTTTGACTTTTTTTTTTTTGTGATTCCCTAGAGATCAACGCTATATACGTATACACCCACCATAATAAATAAACCTTCTAATAATCAAGTACTACTATCTCATTGTGCACTGTACCATTATTGTTATCCGCAGAAAAACAGAACAATTAGTTCTGTTTCTTGTTATTGGCCTCTTTGTATCTGAAATTGCACTGAAGGACTGAAATTATGTTTTAATCAGTGATTTAGAATAAGATTATGGTTGCCCATTTATCGCTTCATCCTAAAGCTTCCATTTCAAGTGACTTTAGCTATCCTATGTTCTTGCGCACCAGAACAGAGGACCTAAAACAATACTATATTGAATATGTATCTACCCAGCATCATCAGAATATAAACTCAGTCGGCTAGCTAGAACAAAGTAGAAGGGTATAATTATATAAAAAGATATACAGATTTTATCAAATAAGATTTAAAAATCAAGTTACATTAATATAATTTGGTATATATACTTTGTCACATATTGGAGGATTAAGTATGTTGAATAGTGTTGGCCCAAAAAAAAAAGGTATGGGTACTCCCTTTACTTATAATTTATTAATAACATTATTTCAAATGTATTTTCCATTAATTAAGTATAAATAAATTAGCTGGAAAAAATTATTAATAAATTATGGTTAATTTTGTACAAATGATATTATTGGAAGCTTATACTTTTAAAATAATAATAATAATTAATTAATTAAATTTATGGGTATTGAGAACATATTTATAAAATGTTTCATAAATTGAAATGGAAACTATTTTTCTAAGTCCGAAATTAATTTATTTAAATTCATTAAACAATTAATTTTAATTATATGTATTTTTTTATTCAAAAAATGAGGGAAAATGATAAGCCTTCTGCGGTCAATTATGCTTGTTTGAATTACTTTTGGACAGTGGATACTTTAAAAGTGTTTAGTGTTTATTTTAAAAATATTTATTTACATAAATCAAAACTTACCATCCCTTACATCTGTAAATTAATATTGAAAAGCTATCTTAAAGACTTTAATCGTTTTCCAAACAACCAATTTGTTAATTTGTTGGATCATCCTTATCCCCTTCACTCACTTCAAGACGCAACATCATGGGACGACGACGTCGCATTGGAATCGTATCACCTACAAAGCTCCAGCCGCGCGCGGAATCTGGCATTCGAATCGCCAAAAAATGGAATCATCACCGCCGGAGAAGAATCTGCTCCTCGTCCAGTGCGAGCCAAACGGGGTCGCTTTGATCACGATTAATCGTCCTGGTTCTCTGAACTCGTTGACCAGGTCGATGATGGCTGACCTGGCTCAAATTTTCAAGAGGCTGGACGGGGATGATTCGGTTCGAGTAATCATATTGACTGGCTCCGGTCGAGCCTTCTGTTCCGGTGTGGACCTGACCGCGGCGGAAGATGTCTTCAAGGGTGATGTAAAAGACGTCGAGTCTGACGTGGTCGCGCAAATGGAGCGGTGCCGGAAGCCGATTATCGGAGCCATTAAAGGGTTTGCCATCACGGCTGGATTCGAGATTGCGCTGGCTTGTGACATGCTGATTGCTTCTAAAGGGGCTAAGTTCATAGATACCCATGCGAGGTTTATTTATAATTTTTTCTTCTCATTTAATAAACTGGAGATTGATTTCTGATTACGTGATTAGGAGTCATATATGTTTGTGCTGATTTTTATTTTGAAGTCTTGGAGAAACCTTCTTGCGCCCGATCCTCTAGTCTATTAAATTGATGTTCATGTGACCGGGTTAGACTACAAATTGCAGGTTTGGGATTTTTCCTTCATGGGGTCTCTCTCAGAAGCTTTCACGAATTATAGGACCGAATAAAGCTCGTGAAGTATCTCTTGCAGCATCCCCTTTGACAGCAGAAGTAGCTGAAAGGCTGGGTCTCGTGAACCATGTTGTTGAAGAAGGGGAAGTATTGAAGAAAGCTCAAGAAATTGCGGGTGCCATTTTAAAAAATAATCAAGACATGGTGTTGAGGTACAAGTCTGTCGTAAACGATGGCCTCAAGCTGGACCTTGGTCATGCTCTTTCTCTGGAAAAGGTTAGATATCTATCATAATGTCTATGTAAATAAAAATAAGATGAACCGAAGTTTGAAACTATATCATTTCGAGTTGATTTGGTTCTCTGACGAAGGCCCCTATCAAAGTATACAGTGGTCTTTGTTGTAATATATGTTCGATTGGTTCTGAGAGTGCTAGAAGATTAATTCACTGTTACTATTTTGAAGTTCAAATGCAAGTATATTTTTCTTTATGCTATGGTCATGTTATAGCAGTTACACTCAAATCAAAAGGCAGTATTGTTCAGATTGTTAAATTTATAATTTGGCCCCTTAAATTAAATACACACTGTTTTAATGAACTATGGGCTACAAGATAAAATGGTGAAATTTTATATAGAAAGAGTTGGGTAGAGCTGACATGGAAACTAGAAGCAGAACCCACTGAATTCCCCATACCTAAATAACCTTATCCTTCACTTTCATATTTTCTGGCTCCTATCCTTGCTCTGTTCCTCCTTTTCCTTTAGTCCTTTTATGTTTCTTGTTTTCTTCTGTAGAGTGCCACAATAATGCAACGAGACATCCATGAAAACCAGTTATTGTTTAGATTTTTTTGGCTTTGAGAATTTTACTATTTTAGTTAGTTGTGCCATGTTTTTTAAGTTTCTTGAAAGTCCCTAGGATTTTAGTGTCTGCTGACTGCTGAGCATGTTATAGCGCTGAAAGCTTTGTTCGTGGCAGATACATGCACACTGTATAATCATTTTTTTGCTTATAAAATATAAATGGTATTGGGTTTTGTACTGTATAATCATTTGTTTGTTTATAAATGGTATTGGGTTTTGTTGTTGAATACTAGGAAATTAAAATTGCGAGATTCCCTGATTGGATGCATGAAAGGACAGATCGTGTAGTTAGATGCACATAAGCTGTCTGATTGTTAGCCAGTCTCTTGTTAATTTACTCTAGTTTCCTGGAAATCCTCTTGGATCATTTCCCTTAGCCATATCACTTCCTTGTTTAATTGAAATCAACTGTTAAGTGTTTTGAAACTTGTAATTTCACGTATGGGCAAACTCGATATAGGAACCTCTAATACCAATTTAATGATATATCAATTTGATGGGATGTTATGTCTTATGTCACTGGCCACAGCTTTCTTATGGACAACTGCAAGTTTTTTCCTCATGTTCCTGTTAGTTTTTATAAATTCGCATATTATTTTGCATCGATGGTTGTTGATAGACAATTGTAGTGTCCTAAGTATCAGGAATCGTCTAGTATTTTTGCATTCTAAGCTGAAAATTCTTGGGACTGCACCATCACCTTGCCTCCATTCATTTATCTGTCTTATTTGCTGCTGAACACATTGCACTCTTGATCTTCCTGTAATCCTCCTTAATATTTTTAGGTGCATTTTGTCAATGTTCCTCATTCAGGCTTTTTCATGAAATTGTCCATGTATTTGTGGGTTTCAGGAGAGGGCTCATGATTATTACAATGGAATGACGAAGGAGCAATTCAGAATGATGCAGGAATTCATAGCAGGTAGAGGTTCAAAGAAACGGTCGAAATTGTAAACTACGTGTTCAGAGTGATGTTTGGTGCCCAGGAGGTGGATTTTACAGTTACTAATGGAAGATACAAAATCAGCAGTCATAGTTTGTCATTGATAAACTACATTCCTTGCAGTTGTTTGGTTCTCAAGAAAGAGGTTCTGTCTCAAGTGACTAGTAATTTCTTGGATCTTTTGTACTTGGAATTTTTTATTCAGTGGGTGTATATTAATGTGTACTGTTGTGAAATGTGGTTGGCTGATGATGTCCTCCCAGCTATATTGTACATCAAAATAACCCGAGATGCTTGTTCATTGTCAAACAAGTTCTCAAAATTTTAAGGTCAATCTTAACTATATAAAAGTAGAGCAATAAATATCTTCATGACCGACACATCAGTAAAAATGACAGATTCAAAACACCAAAATAGAAAAAGATAATAATGAGAGGCAGTTATGAAATATAGATAATGAAAAAGCACAATTTATATTGGAGAGGTAGATACAAAATATTAAGTAAATATTTAATTTAATATTTTAATTAATCCTTTTGGATAGTTAAAAGGAGTGAATAGAATACTATAAATAAAAATATTAGCAAATATTCAAATTTCAGGAAACTAATCAATAGAAAAAATAGTGATTCTAATAAATTATTATGATTTTTTATATAGAGCAGTATTATTTTACATACATTATGAGAAATGAAAGTAAAAAATTTTAGAGATTCACCTCTCACTCATATATATCCGGGTCAAAGTGTATTTCATATCACAAAATATTATTTTAAGTCTAAGTGATTTTTTATACAGCAAAACATTAATAAATACCTGACTTCTCACCCAGGCATGCATCGCATAGGTCTCAGCTAGTTGTAATGAATATCTCCTCCTTTTTTTCAAATTGATATACAAATTTTCATAAATTCTTGTTAAAGTTGGTGTCTGTAATTTTAAAGAAAGATAAATAAGGTAAGAAATAGAGCGATCCCACATGAGGAAGCAACATGATACTGTCTGAAACTTTTGTTTATTAAGAAATTTTAAGAGTAAATAATTAAAAATCATAATTTGTATCTTTAGTTATTATTTATTAGAGGATTTCAAGTTGGTTTAATCCTTCCCTGAACTTTGCATAATCATCCCTCTGATGCTAACTCAGGGAAACCGCGCTGGAAGACTCGGGCTTTCTTTTTCTCTTGAAAATGTTTTATTTTTATTTAGTGTTTTTAAATTTGATGAATCAATATTTTCGATTATATAAGAATGAGGGTGTTTAGATTGAAGCATTAAAAATTCACTTTACAAACATAGGGTACTCTTTCTTTGTTTTTTGTTTTGTTTTTTTTGTGAGGACAAACTTAGTGCATGTTTGGGAAATTATGATTTCAGAAGCTTTTTTTTATAAAAATCGAGACAAAACTCTTCTCGCATATTTATCTTGTAAGTCGTAAAAGTACTTTTTAAAAAATTAAAACAAATATGCACTAAAGTACTAAATAAAATTTGATGCAAGTATAAGGGTTAAATACCAATTTTTTGCCGGAAGTTTTCTAAAGAGGGCAAAGACCGGAAGTTTTTTGATATCATTTTTGCCCGGAAGTTTACAAACATAATGATTTTGCAGATCGGTTGATCTTGACCGTTGGATCGTTCTTCTCTTTGTAAACTTTGGCAAATTTGCTCCTAAAAAAAACTTTCGGGGCATATTTGTTTCCTTTTGTAAACTTAGGGGCAAAAATGATACCAAAAAAAACTTTTGGGTCTTTGAGTGCCCTTAAGAATACTTGTGGCAAAAATGGTATTTAACCCCAAATATAAAGCATCAAATGTATACTTTATCTTCTATTTATATTTATTTTTTTTATGGAACCTTCTATCTACATTTAGGAATAAGCTTAGGTCAATTTCATCCATAAAGCCAATCAAAACTTGCCACCTATTTTAATTTTTCCATGTCCGCACTTAATACTCAAAACAGCACTTAAACACTGTTAAGGAAAAAATCACTGATCATTTTAAATGGAAGACAAAACATAAATTAGGGTTATTGTGAAGAGGGGAAGGGGATGCAGACAACAAGTACGACGACTTGAATCTGAAAAAACATTTATATTAATTGGGCAACAAAATAAAACCAAAAAAGGCAAAGTTTGATGCTTTAGCAAGAATCTGAATTATTATAAGAAGTTGGAACCTGCATCTTTTTGCGGTTACTTAGGGGCGTTTGGATGGAAGAAAAGTTATGATTGGAAAGGAATGGAAATAAAAGGAAGGGAATGAAACGGAAAATATTTTACCTCCATGTGTTTTATTCGTATTAGAAAAGAAAATACGTTGATAGGAAAAATTTTGTTTTATTGAAAGAAAATATGTAGGAAAATGAGACAAAATATTATTTTAACCAGTGTTGTGAAAACGGCGACCAGAAACGTAGAAACGGTCGTTTCTACGTTTTTCTGCCGGAAAACGAGTCGGCACGGTGGTCTGGATGGATTTGGAGTTGGAACGCCATTTCAACTCGGTGAAATTGGTAAACTCGGCGAGTTTACCGATTTCACTCATTTACCGTTTTTTTTTTTAAAAAAAAATGAAGCCCCAATTAAAACGAACCTGAACCCTATTTTGGTGTGTGAGTGTGTCGGTCGTCGAGCTTCACTCTTCATTGCTTCTTCTTCGCGCAACGGAAATCCTTCTTTAATCTTCTTCTTCGCATCTTTGACGCATCGCCGCTACTGCAGTGAAAGTGCTGCTTCTTCTTTATCGTCGAGACTCGAGACGTCGACCGCTGCTGCTTCTTAACCGTCGCTGGAGGCTAGACGCTGGACGGCTGGAGTGCTGCCTGAATCTGATCATCAGTCGTCTCGTCTCGTCACCCACTCACCCTCACTCAAAGTATGCCTAATTGCCTATGCCCTTTCCTTTCCTTGTTCATTAATTTTTATTTTGCTTGTTGTTGTGCAGTGCTCTGGTTTGTATTTTAGTTCCAGCTTTATTTGATTAATTTCACAATGAAAATTCTAATTGCCAGAGATTGGAAATTTTTGTTAAGTTTGTGTTCAACTTTTGTGGCTTAGCTTGTCATTTTTGTTCCTAGTACTTAAAATTAAGAGTAAGACAATTGCTGCTCATGCTTAAAAAGTATGTTATGCATACATACTTGTTTAGGGTGTATTGTGTATAGTTGATAGGTACTGAACAAGCTGATTGCAAGGAACTAATCATGGAAATTCTGATATGGGATGGTATATGTAAAATCTGAATATTTGGTTGCTGAATCTGAATCTGTTTGCTTGTTTATTTGAATTTTCTGAAATTTGAAAGCCTTAAATAGTTAAATTGAGATAATTTGTTTGAATTTTGATTAAATATAGTTTGAAATCACATGGCTTCATCAAGTGCCGGTGATAGTAGTAGCACTCCAGCTTCTGCAAGTGTAAGTAACACTAGTATTATTGTTGGGGCGAAGAGATTGAGTAGAAATGCTCCTGGAAATAGGTCAGATCCTGCATAGAAGCATTATGTTGAAGTTCTAGGAACCAAAAAGCTTAAATGCAATTATTGTCCCAAAATAATGTCTGCTGGAGTTTTTCGTGTGAAGAAGCCATTTGGCAGGAACATCTAGAGATGTTGAACCATGTATATCGGTGCCTGTGGAAGTAAAAATATCGATGTTGAATCTTCTTTTTGAAGCACAACGAAAATCATCTCAAATACAAGAGGAAGTTGTTAGTGGTGCTAGTGGTGCTACTGCCTCTGCCTCCAATATTTTAAAGAAAAGTAGATTATCCACTCCCGTAACCCTCAACACCATATTGAAGAAGAATTTGAGGGAGGAGGCATGTCTTGACATTTGCACTGCTATTTATAACAATGGAATTCCTTTCAATTTTGTGAATAGTGATTATTTCAAAAAGATGTGTGAATCAATTGCTTAGCATGGACCAGGTTTCAAGCTACCATCTTATCATGAGTGTAGAGTAAAATACTTGAAGCAAAAATATGATATGACAATGGAAGTTGTTGAAAAACATAAGGCTTTATGGAAGAAAACTGGATGCACAATAATGACTGATGGGTGGACTGATAAAAGAAGAAGAACAATAATCAATTTTTGTGTGCATAGCTCTATGGGAATTGTGTTTCTCAAGTCCATTGATGCATCTCACATCACCAAAACAGCTGACAAGATTTTTACCATGATTGATGAAGTGGTGGTAGAGGTTGGGGAAGAAAACGTTGTCTAAGTTGTGACGGACAATACTGCAAATTATAAAGCTGTTGGGGCTTTGTTGATGGAGAAAAGAAAGAAAATATATTGGACACCTTGTGTTGCTCATTGTATTGATTTGATGTTGGAAGATTTAGAGAAGAAAATAACCCTTCATAAAGACACAATTTTCAAGGGGAAAAAATTACAACTTATATCTATTCAAGAACATCTCTCATTCCAATATTGCACAGCTTCACCAATGGTAAAGATTTGATTAGACTTGCCATGACTCGCTTTGCCACATCCTATTTGACTTTGAAATGCCTCCATGACAACAAAAATCCAGTGAAAAGAATGTTCTTGTCAGACGAATGGAAGAAAACCAAATATGCAAAGTCAACAGATGGAAAGCTCATTGAAAATGTAGTGATGGATGCACAATTTTGGAAAAAGGTTGATATTTGTTTGATAGGAGCACTTCCTTTGATTGAAGTGATTATGTTGGTTGATTTAGATGATGCAGCAATGGGCTCCATTTATGAGGCAATGGATCGTGCCAAGGAGAGAATTGAAAAAGATTTCAAAAACAAACCTACATTGTAAGTTATCATTTAATTTATTTAATTCAGAGTTATAGATTAGACATTTTAACTCAAAATTAATTCAATTGTTTTATCTTTTCTTTTAGTTATCAACCTATTTGGGATGTCATTGATGCAAGATGGGAGAGGCAACTCCATAGGCCTTTGCATGCTGCAGGCTATTATCTTAACCCAAAACAACATTATTCTCCTACATTTAAAGTTGATTATGAAGTAAAGGTTGGATTATATGATTGTATAAAAAGGATGGTGGCGAATAAGGCTCTTGAAAGAATTATTGATGAGCAACTTGAGGAATTCAAGCATCGTAGAGGCCTTTTTGGGACTACCTTTGCTATGGATGGGGTTGAAACCAAGAGTCCAGCAGCATGGTGGGAATCTTATGGTGATGGTGTTCTAGAACTCCAAAAATTGGCTATCCGTGTGCTTAGCTTGACATGTAGTTCCTCTGAGTGTAAGCGGAATTGGAGTGCTTTTGAAATGGTATATTTTTAATATGAATTGCATTTCATTTCAAAAATATGATATCAGTCTAGTATTAAATTATTTTCTTGTATTTGTTTAGGTCCACACAAAGAAACGAAATCATTTGAAGCAAGAGATAATGAATAATGTTGTTTTTGTGATGGCTAACTCAAGATTAGGCAAGACAAAACATAGAGTGTCTCCTCAAATTGATTATAACTTTGATGACATTGAATCGGATGATGATTGGATTGTGGAACCAACATGTGAAGATTTTTCAGAAGATGTTGGAGTTGGAGAAGATCAAGATCCCTATGGCTTGGATGATAATGATTTGAATGAAGAATAGGGGAACTTGAATGAATTTCTTAGTGGGGGAGGGGATGAAGAAGATAATATTGAGATTGACTTTGACTCTGATGACTTAAATTAGAGATGTTGATCTCTTTTATAATTTCATTGCCTTGGTGTTTTGATTTTAATATGTATTTGACATAAATTTGTGATGACTTTAATGTATTGGTGTGGTTTGGTTTTATATATATTGGATTTTATTTTATTTTTAGTCCATAGTAAACTCTTACATTTCATTTACGTTTTTCGATTTTATGTTTTTGCTCACCCTTACCATTTCAACGTAGACTCTACGTTTTAACAACACTGATTTTACCCCTAAGATTACCAAACACTCAAGTGCTCACATGCACACTTGAGTGCCACACTTGAGTGTTAACACTCGAGTGCCACACTTGAGTGTTAACACTCGAGTGCCACTAAGATATAAATGCAAATCACCTAAATCAAAGCTTATAAAAACGTGTCTTCTCCTTTCATTGTCTCAACACGATCGTAAAATATCATCCTATCCGATAAGAAATTTTTTTGGCAGGCGTTTGTGTCTCCTCCTCTCATCCCCACTGACAGATCCATCTCAGTCTGAGTCTTTTTCCTTCTTCACCGTTATCTTCTCTATCCGCCATCATCACCACCTCAATAAGCATCAAGCCGACAATGGGTGGCTATTTGCCGTTAGATAATTCCCCATTTGCATCGCCGTCGCCTTCTTCGAAACTTTCCATGGACAAGCGGGACACATACATGGCCATGGATTATCAACCTCGCTGTCCTTGTCAACACCGCACAAGGTACTACTCGTACAGATGAAAAGCTTGGTGTTGAAAAAGATAGGTTGGTCTTCTCCATCCGCTGGAAAATGGGTTCCCACCAAAATAGGTGGGAACCGATTTTCCCATATTTAAAAGAAAATGGCCGCCGCCGAAAAACGTTTTCCTGTGAAAATGCAAACCAAGTAGCCGCTTTTGATAGAAAATCAACTTTTCTGTTTCCTTCCTCTATTTTTCCTTGAACCAAACAGGTCTTTAGATTTAGATTTTGGCCTTGAAATTGCATCCACCCTTGGCTGCACCTCTCTACTGTCTTCTCAATCACTACTGCATCTCCTCTCCCCTCTTCACTCCTAACCCCTAGGTTATGTTTCTGCCTTTCATTAAAAAAAATAGTGATTTTTTCCTTAACGGTGTTTAAGTGTTGTTTAGAGGGTTAGGTACTGACATGGAAAAATTAAAATAGGTGGCAGGTTTTGATTGACATCATGGACAAACTTGACCTAAGTTTAGTTCATATATTTACACTTATATTTTTTCCAAAATATATTTATACTTATATGGCGTATTTTTTTATGACCGAAATTTATGAATTTGGCTTCTCACTTTTTCTTTTTCCACTTCCATCTTTTACACCATTTATGATCATCAAAATCTAATGGTTCACATTTAATATTTCTTTGTCATTTTTCTCTCCATTTCTTTTTCATCTTTCTCTGGATTGCAGTAATAAATATTTTTTATAAAATATTAAATGTGAATTATTAAATTTTGATCCAACGGTCGCAAAGGAAAAAAAATGAAACGGGTGAAAAGAAAAGGAAGGAGAGAAGTGAGGTGCGAAACGTGTGTGTTTTCTTTTTTTGATAAAAGACAAAATGATATTCCATAAATGTTAGGGTCTAAAAAAGCAAAAGCAAGTATTACAAATGAATAAGTTAAAATATCAAAGATAAAAATCCTTTAGCAAAGCTAAGATTTCATGCCATGTAATCGAGCTTATGGCTGCTGGTTGTCGAGGAATCAGATAAAAAAGCTTTGTCAACACGTAATTGGGCATTGGACCTGTTTAGAGTGCAGCGTTAGGACCAACAATTTTTTTTAAAAAAAGTCTAGTAACGTTGTCAATTGATTTTTGGTCTGTTTGGCAACAACGTTAAGTTTACTGAACTTTAAATCAAAAAAGCTCTAAATGCCAGTTAAGGAAAAAGGCTTCATCATTGAGCTTTTTTTTCCAAAAAAGCTTTTTTGACGTACGCCCGCTACTTTTACCACTATCAATCCAAACATAAATCATTATTTACAAACCTGACTTTTTTCCTACCAAACTTTTTTTAAAGTCAGATAGTTTTTAAGTTACCACTTCTATCGCCAACCTAAACAGACCTATTGTGAGTTGGGGCTGTTATAGTCGAAGTTCCTGTGAGGATGCCCAGGAATCAGGGCCATATCCTCATATTCGACCTGTAAGAAAAATATAAAATTAAAAAAGGACTGCAAGGCCATTATGGAAATTTCAGGGGTACCTGAGCAAATAAGGAAATTTCAGGGGTACCTGAGCAAATAAGGTATCTACAGTTCCGGCGGGTGGACTAGAGCTTCTTCTCGACGAAGACCTAAGCAGAGAGTATTTCCCCGGCTCGGCACCTGGCGATCAGCTTGTGAGCATTTCCGTTGTGCCTAACGCTTAGCATAAAATACTGTTAGCCTGACGTCCTATGTATATCCATCCCTATTTCTGATTCCTCAACGATTTTCATGATTAAAGTGCCATGAGAATCTCACGGCCTAGCTCGTTTTTATGCTCACTCGCAATCGTACTGAGCCTTCTCTTGACTCGTTCCGAGTCGGCGTCTCAAGCCTTCAGAAAAGATCGCAGTCACGCTCAATGGCACCACGGAGCTTTCCACGACGTGCGAGATAGCGTCCGATCCGACGTTCGCCGCATGCTTCACTCTCGCGCTGAGGTAGAATTTTATTTCTACAACACGCTAAAACGAATAATGACATATAGTTGCGGTTTCGTTCTTTGTTTTGACTTCAGAATTCGGTCTGTAGAGTTAGCCAATGTTTAATTCCTTTTGAAAATAAAATTTGATTGTTCTTCTTTGTACAATTATGGTATTAGTCTTATAATCATGTGTTTCTCGGTCTATCTGCCATTTGGTTATGCATGATGTTTGTTCTGTAGGTTCCGTTTCAAGTTCCGCTCGAAGTGAATGTGGTTCTTGTTGGTTTCAACAAAGATGGAGGCTACAGATACTCTATCGATGCGCATCAACTGGAAAAATTTCTCAAAATGAGCTTTCCATCGCATAGACCATCTTGCCTAGAGACTGGCGAGCCTCTCGACATTGAGCATCACATGGTCTACAATGTGTTTCCGGTAAGCTTCTTGATTTGTTTTTTAAATTGGGTATTGATTCATCCGTGTTTTTTTGATACTACAAGTTCTGATACCCATCTGTCCTTCACATTAGAGCGGTGTCATCTTTTATGTAAGATCAATATTGATGCTTGCTATTCCTATTCGTTTTCTAATTTGATTGCTTTTTAATTATATGTGTTCTGAATGCAGTTCTTTCTGTTCTAGACTACTGATCGATCTGGTGTAAGATTCTATATTTGTATGCAAGAAATTTGCGAGGCAGGGCTTCCAAAATTTTTATTGATTTCTCAACAAACTCAGATAGTTTTGCAAGGTTCACATATAGAATGTGAGTTTAAGGTTTAGAGCAATGTAGAGTGAATGGTTAAAGGGATAGTACTAAACTTTCATGATTGAGCTGGTGAAGCTAGCTTGCGTCCAGCATTCAAGTAAAACTTTGATTATGCTTGTTATGGGAACAAGGATGAATATGATCATTTGGATTATTGAAGTTATGGTCACTAATGAATTTGGTTTGAAGTTTGTAAATTCTGGAACATATCTATTGGTGGGACAATATATAAATGATATGTGACTGCTTGGTGTTTAGCTGTGTAATCCGGCCCCTGGATTAGATATTTGTTTCTTTCTTAAAGCATTAATTCTACAAACAACTGGTTACAACTATTGAATCACATGACTCAAGTACTTTTTGTGCTTTTTATTGCTGAGAGTCATGAAAATGTTAGGATCAGGCCCTGCATCATAATAATCAAACTCGTTCACAAACTTCTAGCTCATTGAGCCCATATGATGACATTTACTTTATGAACTGCAATCAAACTTCTAGCTCACAAACATTCACTCTATTTTTTATTGTTTTTTTCCTCCATGGTGTATTGTTTGCCTCCCAAGAGGCATATACAACTTTATCTTGTATTTTTTCGTAGCTGTAACATTTTTTGATTTAATTCTCACCTCAGTCTGGACAACCTGAACTGGTTGCACTTGAGAAAACACTTAAAGAAGCTATGGTTCCTGCGGGAAAAGCAAGAGAGGTAAAATCCAGTTTTACCTACCACTTGTGCTTGGTTGATTTTAGAAAATATATCACCTTAGTCTTGAGAAAAGGTCCTGTGTTTAAAATTTACAGATTGAGTTTGGAAGGGAGTTACCCTTGTTTGAAGTCGAAGCAACAGCTGTGGAGCACATATTTCAAAGGCTGTACTCTTACATATTTGACAGTGGTGTTGATGGAAATTCTGTCACCGAGATGGATAGACCAGAGCCAATTGCAATATTTATAGTAAACTTTGATAAGGTATAATCTGTCCTTTGTTTTGTAAAGTGCTTTTCTTACTTTGTATTGCACTAAAGTCAGTTGATGTCAAATTCATTTAAACTACCTGCAAGGCTAAGAAGTTTTAGTTGGGTAATTACTATAAGTGAAAAAAATTAGTGAATGATGATTTTTCCTATTCCTACTTGCTCAAACAACTGTCGCCATTGGGTTTTCTTTTATTTTCCTTACTAAACTCTTATATTGCAGGTGAGAATGGATCCTAGGAATAAGGAAATTGATCTTGATAGTTTGATGTATGGGAAACTTCCTGAGCTAACTGAAGATGATATTACTAAACAAGAAGGAGATTACATTTATCGTTATCGCTACAATGGTGGAGGAGCATCCCAAGTTTGGCTGGGGTCTGGCAGGTATGAAATGATTTGGTACTGAACTTATCTTCTGTGTGCGATCCAATTACTAGCCAAAGTCTGTTTCCAGTGGGTATTGTTTGCAATACTCCTGGCAACTTATGGGTTAAGCACTGGAAGCGATTGGGTTAATGGTCTGAATCATGCACAACCTGGGGTTAAGCATGAATTTTAGTTTGCTCAGAGCATTCTTGTGATTTTTTTCTATAGCATATGTTTGCATGATCTTTTTTTGGAAATATTTAAGAGATTTTTATTGTGTAATATTTGCAAAATTACAACGCTCGCACACATTAAATTTGATAGGTTGTATCAATGGTGATAAGAAGAAACTCCTATAAATTCATATTTTCTTTGTCCAGCGCCAGCCATGATGCCATTCTAATCCAAACAGTTTTTAACCGTATCTTTGTCTTTTTTAACTGATGATTATTTTTAACTCAGTTGGTATTGATTAAAAAGAATTGTTATATTGGTTTCCACAATTTTTTTCCCTGATGGCTAATATTTTTCTCATGTAACAAAATGTACATTTACATATTCACTGTGTTAAGGAAAAAGGGTTGGTTATTCTTTTATATGTATATTGAGCATGTGTCTGCAAATATCCAAGCCTAACTCTTTTTGTTCTGTTTAGATATGTGGTGATTGACCTTTCAGCTGGACCATGCACATATGGGAAAATTGAAGCTGAAGAGGGAAGTGTCAGTTCTAGAAGTCTGCCAAGATTACATAGTGTGATGCGTTCGAAAAGTTGGCGAACATTTTCTGATCAATCCAGCCATGACATTCTTCTCGGACAGCTTGCTTCTTTGATATCAACCACAGTGGAGCATGTTATAGCTCCTGATGTTAGGTATTTTTGGATTGTGATATCATCTTGGACATAAACATGGCTCACTTTTATTTTGAAAGGCTGTTTCTGTATGGTTGACTCTGTTCAATATTGAGCATGCCACTGGTTAGAACACTTGAATATTGCATGGCTCTGTACAATTCTAGAATATGATTGTGTTTTTTACTCTTGTTTCCAGGTTTGAAACTCTTGATCTGACTTCAAGATTGCTTGTACCTATAATTGTCTTGCAAAATCACAATCGATATAATATTATGGAACAGGGCCATAACTATAGTATAAATGTCCAAGAAATTGAGACAGAGGTTTGTTGCTTTAGTTCAGAATTTGTAAATCTGTTACTTAACTCAAACATTGACTGGTGGTGAGATCCAGTGTAGTAAGATAGGAACAAGTGGGACAATGACCCTTTTTGCTCTTCTCTTAGGTGAAAAGGATGCTTCATGATGGGCAAGAAGTAGTTATTATTGGGGGTGTGCATTCACTGCATCGCCATGAGAAGCTGGCAATTGCTGTGTCAAAATCGATCCGTGGACATTCCCTGCAAGAAACCAAGAATGATGGCCGTTTCCATGTTCATACAAAGATGTATCTGGATGGCTCTCTTTTAAAAGAGGTAGCTGCCTTGTTTGTTAATATCATTTTACTATTTTATATGATTACACATGACTAATAGCTTCTTTCTTTCTGTTGGTTAGTGGTTAAGGCATTACTTTTAGATTTTGAATCAGGAATATGAATTTTTATCCACTGCAATGTGATTGACAAATAGGATCTTATCAAAGCACTAGGTTTCACTCCTGTTACTTATATTTTAGCTTGACTGCTCTTTTAAGAAACTAGCCGATTTCGGTGTCATCATAGCTGATATCACTCCTTATCCATCTCTGTTTGATGTTGAAACTTGTTTTTGCAGGAGATGGAACGCTCTGCTGATGTGCTTGCTGCTGGATTGCTTGAAGTAGCAGATCCATCCCTGTCAAGTAAATTCTTTCTTCGGCAGAGTTGGATGGATGAATCTGAGGGATCAACAGATTCTATTCTTAAGCATAAGCCTCTTTGGGCCTCGTATGACTCAAAACGGGGCAAGAAAAGGAGGAGGAATATAAAGAAACAAGGGGATCTGCAACCCACATATGGAACTAGAGTAATTCCTGTGTACGTATGGAAATATGTTTTTGTTAATGCATGTTGATACAATTATCACATCAGTGAATCGATATTCCTTGTTGTTTTGAAAGTTCACATTTCTCTGTTGATCTCTTTCTATTGTTCTCTAACTTAGGTTTGTTTGGATCATCTGAATGAATACTTGTATTTGTTAGATTATTTGAGACATTTTTTAAATTAAATGCTTTATTATTGTTGTAGTCTTTGCAGACAAGCATTTTTTGAACCTTGCTAATATTGATTTGGTTGTTATTGATGATATTATGTTTCTTAAGTAATATGATATTGAAATTTCTGAATGCAATCAGTTTTATATTGCAGTTTTGTGCTATCATTGGCAGATGTGGATCCAAACCTTATGATGGAAGATGAAAGTCTGGTATGGACAAGCAATGATGTGGTCATTGTACTTCAGCATCAAAATGACAAGATTCCTTTAAGGTGAATGAAAATAAATTGTGTTTATCCATCACCTATAGAGGCTTTATATATTGGATTTCAGGGATGCTGGTATTGCGTGATGGCAGAATGAAGAAATTGGTTCAGCCAATGCAAGCCCATGCAAGCTTTTTTTTTTTTTTTTTAATTTTAATGATACTTTTAATTGAGCTTAATTCTATTTTTCTTTCTTCTGATGTATTGCTGATGCAGTGTTTCATGATGTAAATACTGTTCATTATTCCTTGGTTCATTTTCATTTGTTTATTTTACTTGATTGGAAGAAACTGCTTAAAGTCCATTCTTTATTCTCTGAAATTTCTTTTTGCCTAATTATTTTGTGTTTTCATAAAATAATTCATGTTATTCTTTCATGTTCTGTTTTACAGTTATGTTTCTGAAACACAGAGAAGGCATGCTTTTCCTTCTCAGGCTCAACGACACATATTAGCAGGTCTTGCATCAGTTGTGGGTGGTTTAAGTGCGCCATATGAGAAGGCTTCTCATGTACATGAAAGACCAGTTGTGAATTGGCTCTGGGCCACTGGCTGTCATCCATTTGGACCATTCTCTAACACTTCTCTAATCAGTCAAATGCTTCATGATGTTGCCTTGGTAAATACCCATTTAGTATTATGTAACCTGTAGGAGTGAGATTATTCCATAAGGTTTTCTATCTTAGTAATTTAATTGATGGCAGAGGAACACAATATATGCACGTGTGGATTCTGCACTTCGAAGAATTCGTGAAACATCTGAGGTGAGTTATTTGTTCATTTCTGTTGTTAATATTTTTCCTTAAAATGATTATTGATCCTATCCCATTTCATGCAGACTGTCCAAGTTTTTGCAGCAGAATATCTGAAAACTCCTCTTGGTGAACCAGTAAAGGGAAAAAGGGTGAAATCAACTACTGAGCTATGGTTAGAGAAGTTTTACAAAAAAACTACAAATTTGCCCGAACCATTTCCACATGAATTGGTTGATCGCTTGGAAAAATATCTCGACGTGAGTACTTAATTTCAGTTGTTGAATTGACTTTGTTGGCATTTCAAGTGTCTTAATAGTTGCAATGTACATGCACGCACCAGGGCCTTGAGGAGCAGCTTGTCGATATGTCTTCATTATTATATGATCACCGGTTACAAGATGCCTTTTTGAACAGTTCAGACATCTTACAGAGTGCCATCTTCACCCAGCAGTAAGTTGAATCTGTAGTATTGGTTCATTTCTATATCTTGTGGAAGTGAGAAAGCTTATTCAAAGAGTGTTCCTTTGTTATATATAATATATAGTAGCCAAATTTTCCAAAAGTGCACGTGTGTGTGAGTGAGTGAGTATAAAATACTTGTGCTTAGGTTTATTTTTGTGAAATAATTTTATACAAGTGTTATTTCCTAAAATGATTTATTTGGGTTCTTTTATTTACTCTAAAACATTAGTAAATCTCCAAGATTTTGGTTATTTGTAGATATGTTGATCATGTTTTGGCTAGCGAGAGGGAGAAGATGAGATGTTGCAACATCGAGTTCAAGTACCCGGTTCATTCTTCTCAAACTTACATCTATGGAGGAATACTGATTGCTGGTTTCGTTGTGTACTTTGTTGTAATTTTCTTTTCATCTCCTGTTCGCTGACCGGAAAACATTTTGAAACCAACATTGAACATTCACAACAATTTTTGATACATGGAGCACAATACGGGGAATGTTGAATAGGTTATATCTTTTTGTTGGATTCGCCATTTCTTCCGATTCATCTGGCGTCCCATTCCTATTTATAGGTGGAGAGAGTGTTTTGTTAGTAAAAGTTCCAACCAAAAAAAAAAAAGCAGAATGAGACTATTCTAGGTTTTGTTAAGAGTTGCAATTTTTTCAAGGATTTAATAACAAATATTTAAGTAACGTTTCCACATTTTTACTGTTTATGTCGCTGAAAGATTTGAAATTTGATAAAGATATTCGTGGAATGTGTATTGCTGAAATGGAATATGATGTTCGGAATGCGTGGAGCTACGTGGCTCCATTATCCCCAACCATGAAATGAATGGTAAAGACTGTAGTTTCTGCTAAATATTATCACCTCCAAAAAAATCTAGATGTTTTTTATATACGCAGTCAAATAACATAAAAACTCCCTTATGGGTTTTATATTGCTTGTTACCTGAGGCTGATAGTATATATCCACCACCAACCTGTGTCAACAGCCGGGAAAGACATCTGGGATATGAAGCAGCTGTGTTGAAGAACGCTGAAGAAGAGAAGTAATTTGTGAGGAAACAAAAAATGAGTGACGAAAACCTGCGATTGAACATTGCGAGTAGAAGGTAAATCGGCCAGCCCATCGGGCCGTTTTATTCTCCAGCCTTGTAGAGGAGAAAATAAAATTAGTCGAAGAAATTTGAAATTAGCCCTGTAATATGAATTAAATTTATTATAAAGGTTAACATGAACAAAAAAAAATATTTATTGCAAGTAATAGGGGCAGAAAAGTAAAAACTTATTTATTATTTTGAAACTAAATTTATAATATGAATTAAATTTTTTTATTAAAATAGATTTATAAATAAAACTAAAAAAATTAGAAGATTATTCAACTTTACGGCCGAGTTGATAAGATTTAAAACTTTTTTTAAATTCTTTGTGGAGAATGTTGGCATTATAAACATGGTAAATAAGACTTTTTTTTTTTCAAATAAATATTGCATCACGGCATGCGTATTCCTGCCCTCTTAAGTCTACTCTTAACAGCTTGCTCGGCAAGACAAGTGAACCTTACAAAATTTGTGGGGCCCACACTCTCATTCCCCTATATTTTGGGAAAATCCCGCCTCTCTTGCGTTCACAACCCGCGAATCCCTCTTTTCTCTCATTCCCTCAAATCAAGGCCCTTACTCCTTCTCCTACCATGTGTCCTTCCGGTCGCTCCCTCTCTCCTCCCTCCGCCTCCTCCTCCTCTTCTGCTGCTGGATCCGCCGTCCACTCGTCTTTTCGACCAGCATTCGATGTCCTTGACTTTGACCGCGACGGCAAGATTAGCCGCGATGATCTTCGGGCATTCTACGCCGGCAGGGATGCCGCCGACGTCGACGACGACCTCATTGGGACGATGATGGTGGTGGCGGACACCAACAAGGACGGTTTCGTGGAGTACGATGAGTTCGAGAGGGTGGTTTTGGGCGGCGGTGGCAAGAAGAACGGATCTATGAGTTCGGCGACGTCGTTTTTGAAGGAGATGTTCAAAGTGATGGACAAGGACGGAGACGGCCAGCTCAGCCACCGGGATTTGAAGAGCTTCATGGAAATGGCTGGCCTCGCCATTAGCGACGAAGACATCGATGCAATGATCATTTTGGCCGGTGGTGATCGAAACGGCGGCGTCACATTCGAAGGCTTGCATGGAATATTAATGAACCGTTGACTGAGGTTCTCAGGTCGTCGTCCATGATTGCCCCAAATTTCTCCGTCTATGCATCTGTGCCCTCACTTGTCCCAATAATTAATTAATTAATTTTGTGGTAACGCGAAAGACGGAAAAAGAGCTTGCCTTTTTTCCATTTAATATTTCGCTCTCTTTGTATTATTATTATTTTTTTTTTTTTTGGTTTCTTCTAATAACAATGCTTGTTAAGGTTATTTTGGAAATTTCTTTGCTAAAATACAGTTACATCATAATCTGACGTGTTCTCCGAGCTGAGGACACGAGCAAGTGGGGACAAATTACAGCGAATTTTTTTAGGACAAGAATATTCCAAATGAATGGTGTAGAACGATGCCAATTTGTTCTGATAACTAGTGGTGGTGTCAGATTCTCCGTCGATATGTTCATAACCGCGAAAAGTATTATCAATTATTTAATATTAAACTTAACTAAAGTACAATATATCTTTTCAAAGAACGTCATCTCTCGCAACAATTTTTTATTTTTATTTTTTAAAAAAGCAGTTTATGAATTAAGTAATGGAAACTGCAAAACGACCTTTACACAGGAAAATTAATCGAAGACTACTCGACAAAATTAAATCATCTTTTTATCATTAATTTATGTTCACAAGGAAAGAATTACTCCCTCCGGTCTTAATTATGGACATATTTAACCGATTTTGGGAAAATTAAGAAAATAAGTTAAATTATTTAATTTTACTCATTTTTCTAAAATGCCCTCATATAAATTTAAAATGACATAAAGAAAAGTAAATCAACAACCCCTACCATATACTTCTTCAACCTAAATTTTTTCTTTCTACACACTTTCTAATTGAAATAATGATTTTGCTATATATACATATATGTGTGTGTGTATATATGTATATTATACACACACATATATGTGTATGTGCATATATATAGACACACACATATTTATATATATCTGTATACACACACATATATATTGACAAACACACAAAGATATGTACACACACATAGATACACAAATATACAGGCTTTTTTTTCAATTTGCCCCTTTTTAAATAACTATTTAACAAAATGTCATGTTTGAAAACTATTTAAGCGTCTGTCTTGTTTAGTCGAATTAACGCCCTCATCTAATCGACTAAAACGCGGGGCCCAATTTTTTTTTAAGATCCCCGATATTTAGTCGACTAAACCTCAGTGTTTAGTCGACTAAACACCCTTCCCAAACCTCTCCCCTCTGTTTTTTTTTTCACCAATTCCTTGCATAAGACTAAGACTTGCAAGAGCCTTAGAACAACTATTTCCTTCCCTATAAACATGTACAATCCTAAACTTTGAAAACCTTATCGTAGCCAAGCGAATCTGCCACAGCAAGCAACAGTGACTCAGTTGCTTCATCCACTTGCAGATTTTCTAATAAAGAGACCACTGCACCAGAATCACATTTAAGTATTACATTCTCAAGCTTATAAGAAATAGCTAAATCAAATCAAGTCCAATCAATATAGCCCAAAGCTCTGACACCTTTGATACCGCTAGAAAAGGAAATCAACTAAAATTCGTTCACTCCGTATGGTAGAAACCCAGTACAGTATGTATATTCCTTGCCTATGCCATGTCACTGCCTATTTCTCTCTCTCTTGTAACTAGCTCCTGCGCACAATTGAGCACTATAACCTACTATTTATTTACTATAAGGCATTTAGTAGGAAACACATATAACAATTATATCCACCCCATCACTTCATCTAATCAACCCGCCACAACCCACTACAACCCACTACTGGCCTTATCTCCTTTGGAAGCACCATCAACATTTAGTTTAACCCAACCTCAATTGGAGCTAACCTAGCCAATATTTACTTCTCTTCTTATGTCTTATAATCCCAAACTTCACTCTAGCTCTCTTTATTTCCTTCACATACCATTCCACTATTTTACATCATAGTATATCCTTCCTCGAACTTGCTCCGATTCCTTCAATTCCACAAAAGCTATCAAGCCAGTCCAAAAATCAGACACCAATCACCATCTAATTCGACAAATTCCAGTTAAACCACAATTTACCCTGCAATTACAGGAATTCTGGTTCAATTCTTCCCCCTTTAGCTCCCTTTACAAGTCCCAAGCTATTTTGCAATCTCTCATTACATGGATCAGGCTTTCAGTTAGTGACAAAATGTTTAACCGCCATCGCCTTACACCTATGTTCTGCTGTTAATAGCCTATCATGAATGGCTAACGATAGGAATATTTGTACTCCTTTTAGCCATTTCCACAGTTTTTTCCATATGCCTTCCCCAATGTCTTGCTCTTTCCTCGTGATATGATACATCTCAGCAACACCGTACTCATTTTGCTCACGATTCAACAAGGAATTGGTGAAAAAAAAAAAACGGGGAGAGGTTTGGGTAGGGTGCTTAGTCGTTTAGGATTTTTAAAAAACCCCTCTGTCACGATTTAGTCGACTAAGCACTGTATCTTAGTCGACTAAATCACGGGGAAATTTTAAAAAAAATTGCCCTTATAGCGATTTATTCGACTAAACTACATGGCTTAGTTGACTAAATCGCGGGGATCTTTAAAAAAAATTGGGCTCCTCGTTTTAGTCGACTAGATGAGGGCATTAGTCTACTAAACAGGGGCAGATGCTTAAATAGTTTCCAAACATGGGCATTTTGTTAAATAGTTATTTAAAAAGGGGCAAATTGAAAAAAAAAAAAAAAACCCAAATATACATATATGTATAAACACACACACATATTTATATATATCTGTATACACACACACAAAGATACACATATATGTACACACACATAGATACACAAATATACATATATGTAAACACACACACACTCATATATATATATATGTGTGCTTATGTCTATATATATTTGTGTGTAGACACACACACACACACATATCTGTGTGTGTAAATGTGTGTCCATATATATATATAAAAATATATATATGTATGTATTGAAAAATTAATATCAGATGATTGATAAATAAATTAAAATCCAACAATTTAAAAATTTTACTTACTGTAAGAGTCTACTCATCAACATACATACACTCACCAAAAACCAAATACACTTGAGAGAATAAAATAAGGGTAATTTAGGAAAAAATTGACAAAAATTAAAATGTTGTCTTATAATTAGGACCAAAACCAACTCTCAAATGTTGTCTTATAATTAGGACCGGAGGGAGTATATAAATTCAAAGTTGTGGCCAATTGATTTTAGTTTTTTTTCTTTAAAAAAAAAAAGGTTTTAGTTTAGATTGTATGGAACAACAGAAAGGATAATATCTTTGTGTAAATCAATATTCTGCGGGGAGAATACATAGTTTTAACTTGATGAAAGATGAGTGGAACAGACTTAAATCTTTTTAATAGAGGGAGTCGGGAAATGGGATTGAGCCTGTCGGACCGGCCCGTTTAAGTCCTGGTCCTGCAGGGTTCGGGTTTGAAAAATATACCAAAAATCTGAAATTAGCGCTGTAGGGTCTCGGGCTTAATCGGGCCGGCCCATTTAACTATAGTTTTTTTTAAAAATAAAATAAAAAATTACTTAGACTTCCATTTAATGAATATGTTTATTTATAATTACTTAGATTTTTTTAATTTAAATTGTAACCTTTTTTTATGTTTATTATTATTCTGTATTAAAATACATAATTAGATTTATATTCTTAACAACACTCGAGTCCTGTTAAGTATTTAGGGTGTTATTGGAATCAGAAGGAGCAGCCTAGTCAGGGTTTCTATTGTAATAACTAATAAGAGATGGAAATCACGTTCAGGGTTTGTTTGATTCAGTTGGAACGGAGGGAAGGGATTTTAATATCTCCTCTTAATGGATTAAAGAAGAAGGGGAGGGAGAATTTTAATATTTTCTTATTTAGTTCGGCAAAGAAAAAGAGATAAAATATTTTTATATAGACAAGTTATTTTGTTTAAGTTATTTTCTCAAACTTTACATAACATTTTATAAAATGTAAGAAAATAAATAATTCAAGAACATATTTATTTTCTTTTTATGAAATCTAATTAATTTAAAATAAATTATTTTTTTATTTATAAATGAGTGTATGATTTAAGAAATAATCTATTATTATTACCGTAAAAATAATATTTTTTATCTTATGTCATGATTAATGAATTTAACCTAAACCCAGCAAAAAATCTGTTGCTGTTGTTGGCATGGGTGCATCTTCCAGCTTCCGGCACTCATTGATTCTCTTCATGTTGATAAGTTTATGAGAGGGAAAGAAGAAACTTGACCTCATCACCGGTGACGAGACACGGTCACCGGCAAGCCGGAGAGGAAGAGACTGACATAAGGCTAGTCTGGGAATATAATATTCCAATCACAACAACATCATATCAATAAAAAAGAGGCTCAACTTGTAATTAATTAATGAATTATTTTGATTTACTTTATGCTGAAGAGACGTTGCCGTTAGATCTCAAGAAATAAAGTTGATATCTGACTGAGGGAACATTTATAGTATGAAATGCACCTCCTTATTAATTTACCATTAATTAAAACTTTTTTTTTTAAAAGGCACAGGTGTTGTTATTTCTATGAAGCCTTATTGGCCGGCTATTTGTAGAACGCACTCCATTGATGAAAAAGAGTCCACATTGTTCATATAATTATGTGTTTTTTATGCGTTTATATCTCTAATTAGAGGTATTAAAGATATTTTTTTATTTTTTTATATTATATTTATTTAAATTTAAATTATATATTATTTTTTTAGATGTTTATTACCCAAGATCTCAAATTAATTACTTTCTCTAATATTGATGTTACAGACAATATTAGTAAAAAGGAGAAAAAAATTCTTTCTCCCCCTACCGTCGGATGAGATTTGGATCTTCCAAATCTATTTTTTTATCTTCTGATTTTTAAATGAAATTAATATTTTAAAAAATATATTAGTTAACAGATTATTTTTATTTTAGATTCTTTAACTATTAAAATAATTTTTTTAAAAAAATAGATTTAAACTGTCCAGATCTCATATAAACACTAAAAAATGGCTGGCCACCTGCCTATCTAAAATATAGACGGGGAAGCGCGATCCGATGAAAAAGGCACCACAGAAAAGACCAAAAGATGGTAGGAAAATGGACCAAATCAAACCAAACCCATGAGTTGCACTGCAGCTGTAGGTGGGGGAAAAATTCTACTTTATAATAACTATGCTATCCGTATTTTTATAATATTATTTGAATATTGAATACAGTTTTACTAATAATTAATTTTATATATCATCTTCATCTTTTCTTCTTACATTCTTTTTTATCCCCTTTTTTTCATATATATAGATGCGTCTAACAAATTAGTAAACTTGAAAATGAAGACTATAATCGTATATGGATTATGTACTTTTTTTTCTCATACACTAATACACTATTTATGACTTATAAGTATGCTCATTGATATAAGTTTAATAATTTATACCGATTATTAATTTAAGTTTCTTTCTGGTCATAATTAGTTTGAAAAATTGATTTAGAAGATGTAATTAGATTATTGTAGACTATGTTCATACTCTCTCTGGTTCTTATTATAAGACATCAACTAACAAGTGTATTTGATTCTTTTTATAAAGCATTTGCTTGTTTTCAAAGAGCATTAAATATATATTTTTTCATGTACCACTCTGGTCCTGTTTATAAGTCCACTTTGACCAAATCTCATACACCAAAAAAAGTTAGTTGACTCAATGATTATGGGGGTAAATTTTCAACTTTGCCCTCATTTATGATTGAGTGTTTTTCAAATGTTTCTTCTCTTTCTATCTTCATGGTGCAATTAATATGGGTAAAATTGTCACAATCTCATTTATTACATGAAATTGGACCTATAAATAGGATCAATTTTTTTTGTCAAAATGGACTTATAAATAAGACCAGAGTTGTATGCTTATAATTAAAAAGGGTAGTAGGTGAGAGTAATAATTAATATGATATTAAAGTTTAGTGCAATTAGTAGGGGTAGTATTGAAAACTACTTAAATTTTAGGATAAATTTAATAACTTTAACTGTTTTATTGGTTTGTGAGAATTATTAGTTGGTATCTTATAATAAAGATCAGAAAAAATAGTACGCAAGTCATAACAGTTCAAGCAAGCCTTGTGAACATTTTGTGCGCTCGATCGTGTGTGTGTAGGGATAGAGAAGTTGACTTGGCTTGCCAGTTTCCATTGCCCAATTATGATATTAACTGAAACACTTGATTAATGCACTTGAAAGCCGCAACCAGCTTAATCATACTGAAGCTCCCTTACAGATTATTTATATGAAACATAAATACAAAACAAGCCACTTCCACTGTATTTGTTGATATATGACTATCTGATTTAGTCATATTCGAATATTGTCGAGGCCAATTGAAAGTAACTCTCCGGCGATTCGGCTGTTTATTTATTGCACATATATATATATATGTAGCTGCATGTATACAACACGCCATATCTACATTAAGGTAATGAAATATATGATGATGAAGAGCTAAAATATACCAAGGTTGAGGTCTTTTTAGTATTAGAAGTAGCACTTTGAAATTCTCTAGCTTTCAAAGATCATCTAATAATTAAAAAGAACTCATCTTCTTAACAAGTACGTGTGTGTAGTATATACATAGCTCTTCATCACATAACTGTGGATTGGATCATTATTTTAATAGCGTGGAGGTAATTTGCGAGGATCAGTGAAATAGTGATGATTGTTAAGATGCAGAGTAGAGTTATTTCCTGAATTATTATCAGTGTTGTTGATGTTATTAGCATCGCTTCCTCCATTTTCTGAATCCGTCATGTACCCTCCGCTCACTGAGCTCTTTTTGCTTTCACCTACGGCCTCCTCTGCATCTTTATTATTATTATTATTATTACCACCTGCATTTAACAAATAATTACACAGTAATTAAATTAAAGAGTCACTTCAATAATGGGCTGCCTATATATGTTAATTTAAGAATATTCGATCAAACTAAATATATATCTTATGATCTATACCATTATTAATTCGTTTAGTTAAATAATATTCCTGTCCTAAATATAAGGTAAATTGCACTATAAACTTTGTCTTATATTTAAGACCGAAGATAGTATTGATATTGCATGCAGGAAGCATCAGCAGCATATGCCAGAAACTGATTCCATTTCTTCGTTCTTCCTCTTCCAAATTGATCGAACTCGTTTTAATCACATGAACATCAAAATTAACGTAATATTCACATGCATATTCTCTCCAAAGCATATATACACAGCTTTTAAGAGTTTGATTGAGTTAACATTTAAAAAGCACGTTTACATAAGTCGAGACAAAATTTCTCACGTACTTACCTCGTATACTATAAATCATGTCAGAAAAACAACTTCTACCATTAATCCAAACAAACACTAATATTTATTTTCGAAATATGATGATCTATAGGTTTTTTTTTGGGGGGGTTGTGTTTTCCATAAGCATGTTTGTCTTAATTTTTTAGAAATGATTATACAATATTTTAGATAAGTATATGTATCATAAGAGTAGTTCTATCTTAACTTACAAGAAAGTGATTAAAAAAAATATTTTTTATACTTCCCAGACGAATACTTAGTTAGGAATTTTGATGGACGAGAGGGAAGGATTTGTGGCTATCAAGGGGACTTTCAGTGTTTTCATCAAATGAGGATTATATTTATGAATTAAAAGGAGGACATGATGTATTATTTCTTAAGATCCTCCATCTTTAATTTTTTGAACTTTGCTCTGAAGATCGAAAATGACGGATTAAGAAAGAATTATCTCAACTTGGATCTTTAATTTGATATTATTATTATGGGAAGTTAGATTAAGTCTTCAATCATCATGGAAATTAAAATGTGTTCACGATCCATCTAATTTTTTTAATAGAAATATATATACCGCATATCTACTATTAGAAAAGACCGCCCAAATTAAATCAACAAAGTCTTGAGTGTATAAAAATCTTCTGAAAAACAGACAATTAAAAATGTGTTAGAAACCATCAAAAACCACACTAAACCAAACATTTATAATTAATGTATTGCTCTCCAATTATGAGTGAGACTTCCTCATATAAAGCCCATATATAAAAAATTATTTACCAACGGGGTTGGGTTTAGTAGAAGGGGCAAGTTCCTTATAACGTGGCAAACCAAGGTTTGAATCTCTGTTGGAAGAAGTGTCTACATATAGTGCCGATATGCCTCCAATATAAAAGGATACATATGCTTAGCAGAAGAAAAAACCCCAAATTTTTAGCTTTTTAATTAATTAATGTGAAAATGACCTGTGACATAATTTATATAATACTTCATCCACTCATTAATATAAGATATATTTATCTAATTTGATTAGATTAAAGAAGTAAGTTAATTAAATTAGTTAATTAATATAACATGTATTTTCCAAAACACTACGGTCATCTTCAATTCCTTAATTCTCTCATTCACTCTCTTCCTTAATTATTGTCAAGGGGGTGGTAAAATAGAAAACGGTTGACAGATATAAAAAAATATATCTTAAATTAAAGACAAGAGAGGAGTAATTAATTAAAAACACCACCTGCGCGGGCCTTTCGACCAAAAGCTGTTTGGTTGAGAAGCTGCCCTTGTGGCTCTTTGTCAACCTCCAGTATTGCATCATCATCATCAGCATCAGATTTCAGAGCCATCAGTATCAAAACCAAGGCTACCACCACCATTAAGCTCTTCATCATGCTCAAACTCGTCTCTAATTCATTCTGCAACAACCTGAGAACAAGTAAAACCATGCATGCATGCATGCAATTGCAAGTCTTTAACATATCTTAAATAACAAAAATTACAATTACGCACACACAAACCCAAAAGAAAACTTGAGAGTTGAGAGTATAAAGCTGAGCCAAATCTAGGGTTAGATATGGAAATATGGTACTGTACCAGGAATGTTGGCAAATTTTGATGAAAAGGAATGTCAAAGGCTTGGCAATTTATAGGAGTTATTATGTGGAAAACCACTGTTTGAGTGTTACGTTACGTTTTGAGACGACGCAAGAGCAATCTTGAAGGATAATAGCTTGAAAGATTATATATTCTTCTCAGTGGGCTTTCCACTATCTGTACGAGAGTATTAATTACTCTCAGTCATTGCCACCTCAGTTATGATTATTATGATCCATAATCCTATGAGAATTTCATAGTTTATTTATATATTCAATTATGGAATCATTAATTTTGACCCCCAAAAAAAAATTATGGAATCATTAAAGACCTTGGTTTTCATCATTCGATATGGCCCGTTCAATTCGAGGCACAGAATATTGGATATTTGTAAATTAACAAGTCACTGTACCTAGTTGACCACGGAGATGGATGGAAAGAAAAAAAACCTAGTTATGAGACTTGGGTGGATAATTCTATACCTCCAAACCTTAATATAAAACCCTATTAATTAATTTGAACAAATTAATGACACTAAATAATTTACAACAACAATAATAAAGCTTAAACCCATTAAATGGAGTCAGCTATATGCATCGTATGACATGACTGTGCTCTAAAAAAACATATATTTAGAAATAGATTATTAATAAAAAGATTTTGCTTCATGAGCATTCATTTTTGTCTTCCTCTACAACTTGTTAGAGGACTCCATACCACTTGGTCCACCTCTGGCTCTACCCTCATTTACGTATATGACCGTTATAAATTCTTTTTTTTTTTTTTTTTGTATAATTACACATCCATTTCAGCATCCTCATCAGTTACCACACATAAAAACTTTAAAGTATTTATATATAAGGTTTTTCTTTAAATTAACTTGAATAATTTATATATTGATATATAATACAATAATACACATAAACATTTAGAGACATCATATAACATATAATAAAATTGAGTAATTTATTTAATCTCCCCAAATTAATGGACTGGCTAAGACTGGGGGTGGTGATATATATACACACACACGCGCGCATACACATACGGGCATGTAATTGTTGAAAGTTACGACTAATTAATGTAATGATTTTTGTAGGGTGAGTTGGAGCTACTATATACGACCACGCTGAGCAGTATAAGAAATAAGAATTCCAGTTAGTGACATACGCATGCATTACACTTCTACATACGCTTTACACCAAAATTTCAAAGTCCCCCATCTTTCATCATTAAATTAAGTACTATATATATATATATACCTGTCACACCTTTAATTTATTTTGCTGTATTCGTTTAATTTGTCACAGCATTTTGTTCTTGGATCCACGCCATAATAGAGTGAGACTGGTAGATTAATTATTAAAGGGTTAAGGTGGAAAAATGTACATATGTTTTACTTCGGGGAATGTCCAACACTAAATGTTTTTTTAAATGTAAAAGTGTACATGTGGTTATAAATTAAGTGCAAAAATACCGTTTAATCGTCAAGTTTGACTTTTTTTGTTGATTAGACGATGACATAACTTTCAAAAGTCGAAAATATACATATGGTTTGGCAAAAAGAAAGCATTCAACACCAGTTCTTTTTTTTTATTTAATAATTTTTTTAATTAAAGGAAAATTATTATTTCTCTAGGTATAATTTTCAGAAGGCTAAATTTTTTATTTCCATAATTTTTAAATTTATATTTTTAAATCTGTATTAAATTTTCTAATTAATAATGAGTATTTATGCATTTGAGGAATAATGACAGATCTCACTTTCTGCCATTGGAATCAGAAGCTAAAGACGCAGTCACATTTTGGAGTCATTATTTATAGGGTAATGGGAGATTAAATCGAGTTAGTGAATCTTCGTTCCTATCTAATGAGAATGGGAAGCACAGTAAAGTTCATGAACAGAGCAATAAACATGGCAAAGAACGTGACAGCCATATCTGGACGCTAATTAATATGGTTTTAGCATGACGAAATGAAGAAATAACAAATCGAACTTGTTTACAGATTAAAACTTATTCGAACTTGCTTAGGTGTAGCGATCAATGACGAAAGCAATACAAGGAAGAAGAAGCTCATCGAACGTCGTAGACAATCAAGGATGCTGGAGTCATACCCAAAACTGGGACTTCCAAAATTCTTTTCGTCTTTAGCTTCTATTATTACAAAGGCAGAGAAAGTGAGATCTGAGAGTAGTGCTCAAATGCATGGAAGCTTTTTTTTTTTTTCTTTCTTTCTTTCTTTTCTTTTCAAAAACTAACGTAACGCGGAATTAAATTAATGTACATCGACCTTATCCTCATTTATTAAATATAGTATTTACAATATCAAATTTTAAATGCATAAATACTCATTTATTAATTATTAATTATAAAATTTAATAAGGATTTTTTTAAAAAATAAATAAATTATGAAAATAAAAAATTTAGCATTTCAGGAATTATCCTGAGAGAAATAATAATTTTTCTTTAACTGAAAAAATATGATTAAATTTTTTTAAAAAAAAATTGGTGTTGGACGCTTTTTTTCACAAATCATATGTATATTTTAGTACCTTTGAAAGCCATATCATCGTCCAGTTAGCAAAAAAAGTCAAACTTAACGATCAAACGGTATTTTTACATATAATTTATAATGGCGTATGTGACTTTTACACCTAAAAAAAGATCTTAGTGTTGGGGCATTTACCGAGATAAAACACATGTATATTTTTGCGCCTTAAATCATTATTAAACATTGAAATTGACATATAAATACAGTGCGGTACTAGCGTTATTGTCTTGTGAACTTTACTTTGATTTCAGTTTCCGGTCTTCTTTTGTAAATAGTTTTGACTTCAGTTTATGACATTTTTGTATCATTTAATTTTTTTAATACACACGAGGGTTTATATTGGGCCTCCACTAATCCGGCCCACTATCACTTGAGCTGGTCCACTGTTTCTGTTTTGCAAATCCTGACAGAAAAAAGAAACTCTTTAACGCTTGCCGTTTTCTTCCGATGGAAAACGACGTCGTAGTGCTTGAATAAGAGTGGCCCGACTTCTCCCGCTGATGCCTTTCCCTTTCTTACCTTGCCTTGCGCTATAAATACGAGTCTCATTTTTTGAAATTGCAAAATATCTCCCGCCATGGCGCCAATGAAAGAGAGCGCAAAGCTCCCTGTTCGTTCCACAGAGAATGCCAATCGCAGATCGAAAGACTCATCGAATAAGTTGAACAAGGCAAAGCACGATTTCTGGAACCTAGTTTCTTACTTTCCTCTTCCATTTCAAGACCTGCTTTCTTACATCTTAATTGCTTTTCGTGCGTTAGATCACAAGGAAGAGCTTGAATGCGGCTTTCATTTCCGTTTCTGAAGACGCACCTAACGATTCAGAGACTTCCATAGAGATATCTGAGATCTCACACGTGGATGGCGATGGAGAACTTACAGAGGTGATATTGATATGGCGCCTTCGTTGCATTTCCTTGTCCTTTTATTTTGTATCCGTTTTTCCGAAAAACGCGTATCAGATTCAATACACAGCAAAAGCTTCACTAAACGGATCAATTTTGTGTATCTTATTGATTATCCGTCGAGTATATACAGAAATGAATTATTCAGTCGTGTTTTTTCGGTTTAACATTTGAATTAGTATTGTTTTGCTTGTATTTCTGGCTCTCTGCCACCTTCTTGATCCAAAACTTTGGCGTAATGTTCTTGCTTAGATTTCGGCAATCAACTAAATACAAGGCAACTTGTACTGTTTAGATTCAGAAAGTAAATTACCAGAAATGTACAATGCGCTTTAAATCTCAATTAATATTGTCGAATCGATTACATAACTTTACTCAAGTTTGTCAAATGCTTCATATTCGTCTCAGGCCTGGATTGAACAAGTATCCTCTGTGAATTCGCTTCGATCTGATATGACACCATCAGAGAATATAACCGATGGTAAAGAAAAAAGTCTGGTGAACTGTTTAGGTCCCTCTGAGTTGGATAGTCCTTATAAATTTGCTTCTGTGGAGGCAGAGATTGCCGAGAATTTTCTCAGAAAAGCTCAATCTGAAGTTATCAACTCGCTCAGTGCTTCGCCTCAATATAGGAAGGTTATGAATGAGATAATTAACTTTGTCTTAGAAGAGCTTCATACTGTACCGGAGGAGCGAGATCGCATTGCTGAAGTCGTTTCTGCAAAAAATCGAATCATGTTTATATTTCTCTTGTTATGGATCATGGGAGTATCAGCGGTGATTTTCCTGACTTCAGATAGTCATTGCTCTTTCGGTGGACCATTGCCTACTTAATTCAGACCAAGAGGTAAGACTTTCTTTCACGACTCTAAATATATATGAA
This sequence comes from Acacia melanoxylon, assembly GCA_019022615.1. Classification (NCBI taxonomy): domain Eukaryota; kingdom Viridiplantae; phylum Streptophyta; class Magnoliopsida; order Fabales; family Fabaceae; genus Acacia; species Acacia melanoxylon. The sequence goes on from JAFJYJ010000011.1 coordinate 9,011,983, forward strand.
GTTTTTTTTGGATGGTTTAAAATTCTAAGCCGGACCCGCTGATACATTGCTCTTGTTTACACTTAGATACTTTGACTGGTCTTTTTTGAATTGTATGATTGCTTATTGAGCTACTTACTGCTGCAATTTAAAGGTCATCTGCATCACGTGCTTCTTGTGATCTTCAGAAAGATTAGTTATAGTGTATGGTTTGCGCTGTATTTCTATGACAGATAGCATTACTGAGTCACACTCTCAGTTGATACTTCAATCATCAAATTATACTCACTACACCGCCAATTGCTTTCATCTGGCATCTCCAACATACAAAACTATAGATTCTAGTGGTGTCAATTGTCAAGAACATTGACTTGGAATGGTGCTTAGTATAGTGGTTTTGCTTGTTTCATGCAGCATGTGTGTTGTCCCCGCTGATTGTCATGCTTGTCTCAAATAGACATGAATTAAAAACTTATCACGAAGAACATTCTGCTAATTGCTACTTTGCTAGTTTAAAATGTAGCTAGAGAACAATCAGTAGTTTTGGATTTTTGTAATCCCATCGCCAATAGGCAGTATTGTTGTATTGCTCTAGTCTCATCTCCAATAGGCTTGTTTCGAACAGATGTTTCATTGCTAAATACTCCTTTACTAGAAATCATATATGCAACTCTTATCAACCCAAATGCACACTATTCAAAAGAGATTTATGTAAATATCTGTTATCTATGTTAATTTTAGAGCTATACCCAGACAAGTAAATCTTATGTACACATACCTCTAACCTGTGTGGCCATGGCAAAACCGTAAAAAAAACACTTGGAAGTGGGAGAAACTCAATCCGAAATCCATTTAATGCGCGATCAAAGGGATGAATAACAAAGATCAGGCCCAATAATGATATACATATCTATAAGATTGGGCCTTGTTATGAGTTATTCTCATTCTATTGATTAGTCCAAACAGAAAGTTTCAGTGAATCGGGTGGGATGCAAAAAAAAAAAAATTTGCAGACTTCTAGTTCACATCCAGAAAACTCTAGTAGATGAGTACTTTTTTTTTATTGGACCAACGGAAACGAGAACAATTGATCTTGATGAAAGCAGCCCATCTCCGTCGCTTTCATGACACCTCACTACCTGATCAATAATGCAACACTGCCAGCTTGATCCATGCGGCTGGATGTTTTTCCTGGTTTGCTCGGAATTTGGGAGAGCTGGACTTTAGGAAAGTAATATGTGTACTCAATCTTTTTTTATTTGTTAATCTGTTTTGGTCAATGATTAATTTGGTTGCTGCCGTTTTAGCAATCCCTGAAAACCTCGGTGCCCTGGATACCAAACAAGAGACTGTCCCCTGAACGGCGGTTTCCATTAAAGTCAAACTGTGAGGCTATATAATTAAAATTTTTAGCTAATCAATGTGCCCAATAAATTAATCTTTCAATTTTGTATGCCCTTCGTGTAATTTTGATCTATGAAATGTGACCTGATGTGAATTAAACTAAACTGTGCATTCCATTTGTAATTCTACTAACAAGAGGTCTTCTCCTCCAAGCCATTCTGAAAGGTGTCTGAAGTCTAAACCCAACTCAGAAATTATCTGTCCAAATTTAAATTGGACTAACTCTATTGATTGGCATAAGTAAGGCTTAATTTTTGAACCAACTCTGAGTGCTGTTTCGTCAACCGAGCAGTCTAAATTCGAGGAATTTGACTTTGTCACCGTTTAAGAATTGCTTTCTGAGCAATATTCTCTTTGCTATTGATATACTTCGTACATTTGATGATGCCTAAATTTTATTTCACTCATTTGGATAAGGCTCACTTGTTCACTGTATATTGCGTATCATATGAAATGGAACTTATCAGAAGAACTAAGTTATTGAACCTTTTTGCAACCAAACCGTTGATACCTTAGGAGCAATGTTTTCCCATTGGTTTATATCCTGCGTGTTACCATTAACTACGGCATATCTATCATTGGGCTTGGTCATCATTAGAAGCTTTTATTTTTTCTTTGTTATATGTACATCCTAATGCCTAAGAAGGTATGATATGTATCATCATTATATGCAAGATTGACATCCATCTGAATAGACTAGGATCTGTCTTGATATCTTCATGACTTGTTATTCCCCACTGATCTGCAGCATGTGACGCACTTTCCTGTTTTCTTTTTTACCTTTTATTATTTTCCTAAATGCTCCTCCCTTCTTTTAGATGTTTATTATATTATCGTGTCTAACACAACGGAGGCAACCTCTCTGGCACATCATTGTCTCTAATAATGCTTTAGCTTTCCAGAAAGTATTTTAAGTGAGGTTTTTCTCTGTAAATTACCCTGCTCATGCATTTATTGTGATTTTAAGAAGAATGGGTTTAGGCTTATGACTGTTACAATTCTATTCATAAACTGAGCTAACCATGCTGACATTGGCACTTGGATGTTGTCTTTGAGGATTATTCCGTTTGCTCAGATATGTCTAGGATAAAACAGACTCTTCCTTAGTTAGAATCCAGGATACCATAACTGCAGGAAATTAGTATATTTACAATCAAAAACTAAGAGAATGGTATGGTAGTGTAAGTATTAAGTAAAAGAAGCACTGAATGAGGAATGTACATCTTGCACGTGAAAGTGAGCACGTATATATTGCCATGAAGACAATGAACATTGGTCCTATGAAATAAAAAATAACGTTGGTGAGTTAAAGACAAGACCGTTGGTGCTTAAAATTGGTTTATGGGGAGGTTTCATAATATAAATTTGATACCAATTAAATCCAATAGCCAAAATCAATAAGAGCACCAACCAGTACAAGCTAATATTCCAACCGAATTGTGATTGAAGTTAAATCCCTTAACCGATATATAATTCAAATAAATATACAATTATTAGGAATCATTTATTCATCAATAAATTCAATATTGTCTTTTTGAAATACCTTGTTTTAAAAATATGATATCCTACACCTTCTGTTGTATTTAATGAGCCTTCAGCCTTGAGCTTCATCCTTTGAACCTGGTATGAATAACGTTAAAAGGGCTAACCATTACCTGCCTTATGGAGTCATAGTTATCATCCGTTTAATGCTGAAATAGTTGAGGTTCAAATAAAATATTGAGAAACAAAACCTAATGGACAAGAAACTGAGGAGCAGTTTCAGAAAATGCGGAGCCTCAATTCAAATGTCCTTTTTTTTTTGGTCAAAGGATATATATCATATTAATACTGCAAACCGTTACAATACATAATCATAATGAGAAATAACAAGGAAGCTAAAACAAATACAACAAAGAAACCCAAATACAACAATAGCCAATCACCGTACATTAAAGATGTGAGAGTAGAAGTACAATCATGGACAGATACAGCCTCCTTAATACCCGAGGTTAGAAGTGACGAGAAAGAGAGTGTTGGTTGAAAAACCCACCCCAAAGGGCACACAATCTTATAAGCAATAGCTGCAATTAAATCAGCTAAATAAGTACCCCAACTTGGAGTAAAGAGCACAGAAAACCCAACCTCAGAAGAAAGAAAACCCTTGATGTCTTGAAGAACACTTCTGCTCTTCTGATCAACCAGATCCGGTGACTTCGACCACAAAACAACCAAAACCTCTTTAGATCTTCCCCCCAGAACGCAGATCCAAGCTACCAAGGGATAACCGGATAACAAACCGTCCAAACAGACAACCAACCAAGAGGATTTGAACTCAGATCTTACAGATCTGCTTATTTCTTGGACCAAGAACACCACCACAAAACCCAGAACCACATAAAAAGAAACAAAACCACAGAAAAACATGAAACTCTTACCTCCACAGATCAGATCTGAAGAAGAAGAGGGAGAAAATCGCCACAGGGACGAGGACGAGAGCTCCCGCCGACGGCTTGTGAAGGAGCTCCATGCCGCCGGCGGGAGGAAGACCAAGCAGCAGAACTGCAGAAGTGAAGAGGCAGAGAAGAGAAGAGAGAAGTTGGAGCTTCTCTCTCTTCACGCCCCGACAATTCAAATGTCCCCACCTCAACAAAGGAAGAAAAATTCCAAAACTCAATAAAATACAAGAGGGTGGGGATAGTAAAGTGCCAGAGAAATAGCCTTCACAGCACATGCATCCCCTTTTGTTTTATCTTTTCTTTTGAGGATTATCACCTCCTACAATCATTGCACGGAATGAAAAGAAATAATTGTGGGACCCCCCTTTAATTCAATCAAGTAGTGGGAGCAACAGCATTGCTCCATCCAATGGGGGATCCAAATCCAATATAGCTCATCCCCCTATGCAAAGGAGTTGGAACTATGTCAGGATTTGTTAAACTTTGTCTGTAAGAGCATCTACTTTCATCATCGGAATAGTGTTGTCTCAAATTTTAGTTTAGGTTCAAAGCTTCATAGATAATAATAATATCTTTGCTGGTAATTTATGTGTTTTGTTTTGTTAAGGTTGTGCTGCCAGAATTCTTCCTATGTGTTTTGTTTGGAATTTGGTTGGTAAATTGTATGTTTTGTTCTGTTTGTGCTGGAAGAATTCTTCCTATTATTTTAGGAGTTTAATATCCCTGCGGTAATTTTTGTGCTGGAAGAATATTTCCTATTATTAGGTGTGGTTTAGTGGAAGATCATTGGAATTTTTTAATTTTTTGTGTGTCGTTTCATACAAAGATTTTCTTTTAAAAATATTATAAGTCATTGGTGCTCTCCATTTCTTGGCAGATTCCCTTATTACTATAATACATGGATTAATTTGAGACATTAAAAAATTCCAATGCAATTAAAATTGAGGGGCATTGCTTGTTGAGTTTATTACACACTAGTTTTTCTTGCGCGTGTAATTTATGAATTACTACTAACTAATCATTGTGGAGATACTCTTGAGTATTCAAATTTAAATTATGCATTATAGTACTTAAAAATGGGTCCTCTAGATATTCCCTATCAATGTAAAAGGTGCGTTAGTCTTGATAGATGCATTAAATTACTGGAAGATATCATCATAAAGAAAAATTAAGATATAGAAAGAAAAAAAATTATTTTGTTTACAGCTGTGAAAGTAACTGTTGTCGAAGCGTTATTTATATCAGGCTGGTCTTGAATTTAAAGTGATAATGATGAGTGCTTTTATTATTGAAAATGATCTTATAAATCAATTTATACGATGCCATCACCTGGAGCATATGTGGATTCGGTGGGGATAGCTGATTCGTGTAAATTAGTTAATTGGAATTTATGTTTGCATATCAGGTTGCATTGTGCTGTGTGACTCATTCATCTTGCTGGTGTTAGAGGTCAATGTGATGCAATTTACATGATCTTATATACTGAAACAGCAGGGGCGGACCCAGAAAATTACTGAAGGGGGCACCATTGCCCCAAAATTTTTTTTTTTGAAGGAAAGTTTTAAATCATTAAAAAACAAAAGAATATAAACAAAGAAAAGAAAATCATATCAAAAAAATATTCATGAAATCAAGAAACATGATTTGATGATGTAATAAGAGAGACAATTATTTTACAAACCTGTTATTTTGAAAAGCAAGGTTAAGTCTTGTTAGAAATGCGATTACATAAATTACAATGAAGGGTGAAGATTTCAATAAGTTCAAGACATATATTTTAATAACAAAAGATATTACAATAAAAATAATTACAATGTCATCATTTTAGGCTTTATTTTTTAATTTCATCATAATTGTCTTCTTTTCAATCTTATCAAATACATTTTTTTCAATATAAGCGACTAAACAATCATTCAACCATTCATCCCCCATCTAATTACGAAGTGTAGTCTTGATGTATTAAATGTGGGTATTTAATTTAAGGGTGGACAATCATTTAAATATGTATTTATTTTATTTTATTTATTTTTTTTTTAAAAAAAAATTAAAAAACAAAAAACTCAAATTCAAGGGGGCACTTGCCCCCTTGTGTATTACTTGGGTCCGCCCGTGTGAAACAGTGAAGTTGAACTATTTTGTTCAAATTCTTTCCTGGTCGTTTTCTCCTTTGACTTTGACATTCATATTGAACACAAATATCTTTTGATGACCAACCAAATGTATTTATAGTAAAAATGATTATCTCCCAAAATTATATGCTACACTTATGATATTAATGACAGGATCTTGTATATGAATTGATTCATGTCGCAGATATTTGTAGGTGAATTGAAGGACACAGTTGTTTCCATTATTGATGGTAATTAACTGGGAGGAAGTGCAGGAACTGAATTAAAGAAGTGGACCTTTCTTGTTTTATACCTTCTCTAGTTCTGCTGGTGAGGCCCCTCTGCCCCTTTTATTAATTAACAAGTTTACGTTGAAGAGAAGATACTCATGTTAGATATTTTCCAAATATGTTACTGTTGTCTAAATTCGAACTCAAAACTGATTGAAAGAATTGTGCTGTAAAAGGATTTTCAACCTCAAATATTTTTTTTGTTTGAAAGTTATGTGCATTTTCAATAAGCTAGCCAGAAGCGACATGTTCTTTTTTTGATTAGTGGCTGGAATGTCACGAATTTTATGTTTAATTAAATGATTAATTTCAAAAAACAAAGGTGTTTTATGGACAAGACCTGAAGTAAATGCCAAGGGAAATATTTAGTGGTGCCTGCGGTTGAGTTTCACAAAAACAAAAGAGGGGTCAAATTTTGGGCGCCGAAAATGCAATCAAAGGGAGGGTCCAGTTTTACCGTCCCCACACAAAATAATTTACTATTTTAAGTGTTTCACTATTTACTTGACCTGTACTGTACGAAGACTTGGACCTGGATAACAAATCTTGTATAGATTCTATTCTATTGTTTGGTGAAAATATTGTTATCAAACTCGCGAGCTCTCTGAATTTACCGTTGTTACCTTTCTATCTTATCAAATTGAATTGAATAATTGATAAACTTGTGTCAGCTGTAAATTCGATTAAACTCACAAGTTTACTATTCAAATTTACGATACGAGTTTATGTCATTATCACGAGTTTGTTTAAATTCGTGAGTTTAAGAATCTTAGGTGAAAGTATAGTACTAGGGTCGGTCTGGGGCATTCACATTATGGAATCTCGGTTGATATTTGGGAAAATCCATATGGAGCCCTTTTTGGTGAAAAAAAACCCAAAAAAGGCCCTAACACTCTGAAATTCTCAGAAAATGCCTCAGGGCCTTTTTTGACATCTGAATATGCCCTTATATGTTGATGTATATGTGGTGGGTTAAGTGCATATTTAGATGTCAAAAAGGGTCCTGGGGCATTTTCTGGGAATTTCAGAGTGTTGGGGTCTTTTTTGCCCAAAAAAGGCCTCATATGGATTTTCCCAATATTTAATTGATTTATTAAATCACCGAAATTAATGAAAAAGAATAGTAGAAAAGACGATGGCTTGAAAGTGGAAGCCCAAAGCCCAAAGAAAACCCAAGATTTTTTTTTGGCTCAAAGAAAACCCAAGAATTAATGAAAAAGAATAATGGGGAAATTGGGAATTGTTTTTGGGGAATGCAGTAAAGAAGAAGAGAGAAGGACGCGTGCAGTGTTGGGATTCCTTTATAAGCGTTAATCCCCTCCGTTTCTCTCTCCCTGCCAAACTCCCAATAAGTGAGGCGACTCCTCACCCACGTTCCGTTCCGTTCCTCACCACCACCACCACTCTCTCCGTCCGACGCTTTCTAATTTCTCTGTTGGATTTATATCTGAGGCCCTTCCAAGCTTCCCTATTTAATCATCGCTCCCTCTCCTCCTTCAAAGGTACTGATTATTTCTCCTTTCTCCTAATCCTTCTAGTTTTTCTTTATTTTAACTTCCCCGTATTCGAATCACTCGAATCTCTCTCTGATTACTTGTTGAATCCTATCCTTCCATTTGAATCTCATGTTTCAGATTCCTCCTTCTTCACCTGCTTCTTCCTCTCACAAAAAACCGTAGCTTTCCCTTTTTCTTTGTTCTCACCACCCTGAATTTTCAGGCGAGGAAACCGAATTAAATGTCGACGTCTCTCATTTCAAACCCGGTGACGAACACCGACCGGTCACGTGACCTTACCAAAAGGAGGAAGAAGAAGAAAGCTCAACTCAAGCAGCAGCTAGAGGAACAGAACCATATCAAATGGAAGTCCCCTGCTCAGCAGCAAATCTACTCCTCTAAGCTCCATCAGGCCTTGGCCAGAGTCAACCTCCGATCTTCTGCTTCCGCCACCGGTGATGCGCCCCGCCGCAGTAAAGCCGTCCGCGAAGCCGCGGATAGAGTCCTTGCCGTCACTGCAAAGGGGAAGACCCGGTGGAGCAGAGCCATCCTGACCAATCGGCTCAAGCTGAAATTCAGGAAGCACAAGAGACAGAGAGTCACGGCGGCTGCTGCTGGACCGGCCCGGTCGAAGAAGCCGAGAGTGAGCGTTCTCCGGCTGAAGGGGAAGAGCTTGCCGGCGGTTCAGAGGAAAGTGAGGTTTCTGGGGCGGTTGGTCCCCGGTTGCCGGAAACAACCGGTGCCGGTGATATTGGAGGAAGCTATTGATTACATATCGGCGCTTGAAATGCAAGTCCGAGCCATGAGCGCGCTCGCTGACCTTATTTCTGGGTCAACTGCCTCCGGCGGCGGTTCGAGTTCCTCAGCGCCACCCAGCTGATGACACGACGACACTTTTGGCGTATATACGCCAGTTGTCATTTTTTTTTCCTTTTAAAAAAAATATTATTATAATTTGCCTCCCATCTTCTTCCTCCTCGCTCTGCTCTGTCTCTTGCAAGTAAAGCTTTCTGTTAAAGTACATATCCTCCATCCTCTGTTTTTCTCTCCGACTGATTCATTCTTTTTCTCTCATACTTTGAAACTTTGGTCTCTCCATTCTTACTCTATATATATCTGTATGATTGAATCAATATTCCCCACTCACCAATCTTTCTTGTTCTGTAATACACTGTGAATAAATATAATATGCTTGCAGCTTGAAAACGTTCTGAAATTGATACAGACAGGTGACAAGAAATTATGACAGTGAGCATACTTGTTTAATTTTTATTCTTACAAAACGTTCTTGACGCTTGCATTTTCCTTTAAAGATCTTCGTCCTGTTTAATACTATAAATGTAAGCATACTTGTTTAATTTTTATTCTTACAAAATTTCACCGGCCTAATTCCTTGGCGAAGCATGAGTGGGGATAATTCATGAAGTAGTTAGGAACCAGAGAAGCTAAGGACATTATGAATGGGGTAAAGTGGTAGGTTTAGAGTTGGTGAATTAGATTACTCTTCTGGTAAATAAGATCAGAGAAATCAATAGTAAAAGGATGAACTGGGATTCGTTACTTAGTTTGATCAAGATGTGATAGTTTTATATGTTAAGTCCAAATTACTCCTCTGGAAGCTTCTCTTTTTTTAAAATAATAATAATAATAATTCTATTTCCATTCATTTAGGACTTAAATTTAATACCCGTCAGATTGAGAGTGTTGGGGTTTGTTATTATTCGAATTTGTATTCTACTCCTTCCTTACATAAGGGTTAGATTGTTTATCATTTCATCTTTATTCATTGTCTTAAAAGCTTTTGTTTAGAAGTATCGTTGCATCAAAAAAAAAAAAAATAGATTAAACAGTAAGAAGAATGCTTAAATTTAACACTTTTGGAGCAACCTTAAAAAAAAAAAAAAAAAAAAAAAATCAAGCACTCTTAGGTAAAAACTTCTGTTAACCCTAATATTTTTAGGAGTTGGCAGCTTTTGATGATTGGGTAAAATACCATCAAAATGGTGACATCCATAAAACTTAAAACATTCATGAATGTTAGGTGAAGTCAGAGTTTGTACTGCTACAAAGGACAAACCTCATCAATGCCACTCTTGTTTCCAACATTTCATGCGATCCTATGGAGTAGAGTATGTATCCTCCTACTATATTCTCATATATGTATATATACGATGTGGGTGTATGTATGAGATCTGAGAACACGGCATTAATTATCGGATTTGGCTTACCTCCGCTGCAATATCCATCCGCTGCTGTCCGCTGCATTGATGCTGCGTCGTTTTGGCGCAGAAACCTTGAAGCTTTTTTTTTTTTTTTTTTTTTACGGGAATTTGATAATTGATTGACTCAAGCAACAACCAATAGATTAAATAATAATTTATTAAATAATCTTAAATATCAAATGCGGAGACTAAAAAGATCCTTCCCAGGATATTGGTGGTGTTGGAAAAATCTTGTGATCTTGAAAAATATTTTTGGATACTGATTTTTACTAAAATAATACTAAAAAAATATTTCAAGATATTTTAGGATCTTAAAAAAATATCTTGAGACTTAAGCATATTTTAGGATCTTGACCTAAGATTAAAAAAAGATCCTTCAGGATATTGACTGGTGTTGGAAAAATACTTCATGATCTTGAAAAATATTTTTGGATACTGATTTTTACTAAAATAATACTAAAAAAATATTTCAAGATATTTTAGGATCTTAAAAAAATATCTTGAGACTTAAGCATATTTTAGGATACTGACTGGTACTAAAAAAAGATCCTTCAGGATATTGATTGGTGTTGGAAAAATCTTGTGATCTTGAAAAATATTTTTGGATCTTGATTTGTACTAAAATGATCTTGAAAAAATATTTCAAGATATTTTAAGATCTTAAAAAAATATCTTAAGATCTTAAAAAAATATCTTAAAGTATATTTTTAAATCTGGTAAGACTCTGAAATATCTTTTTAAGATTATAAAATATCATCAAATATTTTTTAAGTACCCTACAATATTTTTTTAAGATCCTAAAATATCTTGAAATATTTTTTCAGTATCATTTTAGTACAAATCAGTATCCAAAAATATTTTTCAAGATCATGAAGTATTTTTCCAACATCAGTCAATATCCTGAAGGATCTTTTTTAGTACCAGTCAGTATCCTAAAATATGCTTAAGCCTCTTACAAAGTGCTCCGCATTTGATATTTAAGATTATTTAATAAATTATTATTTAATCTATTGGTTGTTGCTTGAGTCAATCAATTATCAAATTCCCGGGAAAAAAAAAAAAAAAAAAAAAAAAAGCTTCAAGGTTTCTGCGCCAAAACGACGCAGCATCAATGCAGCGGACAGCAGCGGATGGATATTGCAGCGGAGGTAAGCCAAATTAACACGTACAATCCTAAAAGTCACCGAAAGCTCCAACGTATTACTTTTGTCTTAATTATAGATCGACTTAATTTTTATAAAAAAATTAAATAAGTTACTTAATGGTATAATATATAATATATCTTTAGATTATATATTAGTTTATTAGTTAAATTAATTAGTTTAGATAAAAAAAATAAATACTCTAAAGTAATTTAATTAACTTCTTTAATTTCTCAAAAAAAATTGATTTGATCTTATAATTAGGATTAAAGGGAGTAATAATTTTGCAATAGTGGTTGGAATATCTAAAAGTAGTTTTTCAATTATCGGTATATGGAATAAATATCACTTTGGTTCTATTTACAAGTCTATTTTGACCAAATCTCATATATTAATGAGAGATAGTTAATTCAATGATTATGGGCTATATTTTCAACTTTGCCTTCATTTATGATTGAGTAGTTTTCAACTGTTTCTTTTCTCTCTATCTTCATGAGTACAATTAATATGGATAAAATTGTCACAATTTTATTTATTACATGAAACTAAACTTATAAATAGAAGGGAAAATCCTTTTGAGGGCCCTTTTTGGTGTAAAAATCCAAAAAAGGCCCTCAAAATCTGACAATCCTAAAAAGGCCTTAGGGCGCTTTTCGTATTTTCGAGAATCTTTTGAAAGTTGTTAATTTGGGCGATATAGTTATTAGTTAACAACTATATCGCCCCATTAACAACAATTTTTTAACAACTAAATCACCCACATTAACAACTATATCGATCTCTGCAGTTAACAACTATATTAGCCCCGTTAACAACTCCCGCAAGATTCGAAAATACTTGAAAACGCTTGCGCTTTTCGCAGATTGTCGATTTTGAGGCGCTTTTTTGTGATTTTTATACCAAAAAGGGCCCTCAAAAGGATTTTCCCTAAATAGAATCAGAATGATATTGTGATAAAAGTTTTATCTTAATTTATGTAAATAAACACTTTTGAAGTATAAACAGATCCCAAACAAGCTTATAATAAACTAACATTACTCAAAGACAAATGACCGACCTAACATCCCATGTGCCTTTGTCCCCCATGCATGCTCTTCTCTACCCAAAGAGAAATCAAACCATAATCCTCAAAGATTACACCATTTGGGTGTTGTCTCTCACAAGAATTTAGCACAATTTATGGCTTACACGTTAGTTGTCAGAATTCTTCGCACTAACCGCACCACTTACATATACTAGTGGCTCCAAAAGTCCGTTTGGGATAGTGGTGGTAGATGTGGCTTTTCTTTCTGATGAACTTTTCCTGATGTGCTTTTTTTTTTGCTGGATTTTTCTTGATGTGATTTGTGTTTGAGATAGTGGTGATAGAAATGGTTTCAGACCTTGAAACTTAGAGGAGTGACTTCACAAAAAAGTAGTTTTAGACCTTGAAACCCATCACATAGTGAAGCTTTGCCAAACAAATAAGTTTTCACATCTCATAGACTTTTTTCAACTTTTGATGGATTTATTTCACCTTCTGATGCTATCCCAAACAGACCCAAAGTAAATCACGTTGATGTACATATACATATATATATACATGTGTGTATGTATATACATCGTATTTATTTAATTAATGCTAGTGCTAGAAGCCCAACATAGAGAAGTGGAAGCATTCATTCCAAAACATATATTTTCAACACTTCACTTTTAACGGCAATTCGCTCCCATGTGCACTTTTATTCTTCTTTCTCACTTTCTCCTCTTCCAAACATAAAGTTACCCATTTCTTCACTCTCATCTCAAACCCCTTAAAAAGTAAAACATATACATAACAAATTTAACTATATTGATGGCGATACATGAGTAACATTGACACTAGCCATTCAAACTGTGATATGAAATTTATTTATTTTTATTTGAAAAATCACTTCAAGGTCCAAAGAAAAAATATAGTTATTAAAGAGTTTCAAAAGCAAGTAACATGGATCTGATGTCATTTCCTACATGATCAGAATTTGTCATTTTATAATTTCTTTTCTACGACTTCATCCAGGTAATGAAACCCGGATCGACCTGGTTTGGCTTGAAATCTGGCGAAACTTGATCAGTGCATCATCGGTCCAAGTCAAGCATCGGCCCGATTCACCTTTTTTTATATATAAAAAAAATGATTTTTTTAATATTCTTTAAAATTTATATTAAAAACTCTTAAATTTTCACTTTCTCGTCGATTTAACCCGAAGTTAGTTGCGATGTAAGACCCATTGATCTTTGACCTAGTCCCCAACCGATTGAGTGACCGATCCAGGTTTAATAACCTTGGACCTCATAGTAATTTTCACAATTTTTTCTTTTATTCTGGAAATTTAAGTTTTTTTAAAAGTTAATGATGAATAGTAAAAGTCACTCTTTTTGGAGGTGGGCCATTGAAGTTTTTTTTTATCTTAACTACTTGAAAATCACCTACAAATATAAATAAATGCAGGTGTCTTGTGTCTTCAGTCAACAAATGTTTGGCACTTGTCATTAATAAAGCTTCATGATCAATATTCATGTCGCTTAGGAAGCAAATAAACATGGTGATTAGTGATCCATCGCATTTTGGTTGATTTGAAAACTCGTGTCACCAATTCTCTAACACAAATGTTACTATCACACCTTAAACACCAAAAAAAAAAAAAAAAGATTATTCATCGTGAAAACGATAAGTGGATATAATAGGAAAAATCAACCATTTAGTATTCCCAGCATGCGTGTGGTTTTATACTTCTTTTATGATCACACATTTCTGATTTCAAACACATGTTTAATTTTATTCTGAGAAAGAGTTATTCTCACTTACTCCTGACTTCTCAGTTAGCATTTATCTAAGAATGGATAATTAATTAATTTACTTTTTGTCTTCATGTTAATTCTGTGGGTATGCTCTTCAGCTATCCAATGGATGGTTTTGCGCCAAATGGATATATATAAGGACAAGCGAATTGAAATATAGTACAAAAAAGTCATTTCATTATTTATAGAAACTTTTAATTAAATTACATACCGCCTTTAAACGGTTCTTTAATTTAATAGGTAATAAGCCCCGTTAAGGAATCTAGGTTTTTAATAGAATTAAACGTCATTAATTAATTTGAAAATCTTAACTAATACTATTATCATTTTTGTCAAACCGCGAGTTAGATCTTCGATTTTATCATTTTTACGTTTCAAATTTACTAGTAACTCACTCTTAAATTTGTATTAACTTTTTTTATTTGATAATCTTTCGGCGAGCTTTATATGTGAGTTTTATAATTTTTTTATATTTAATATGGTAAATTTTGAATATTGATGGATTTAATTTTAATTATTTAGATTTAAAATATATCTAAATCAAATTATTGTCTTTTTTATATTTAAATTATTTATTATATACTATTAATACTTATTTAATAGTGAAAATAAATTTTTATGAGTTTACATCATTGTCACGAATTTAAAAGGCTTGACTACTACTATCCAACATATACATTGACATGTAATATATATACATTCATTAGGTTTCCTAAACATGTACGCTCTAAATAGGATTGTTTATTTATTGTGTTTTTTTTTATATAAAAAATATAATTAAAACCTTACATGTTTAGATATAATATTAAGAAAATACCCTTTTCACGTGAAAATACTATTCAAAGATGCGATATGTGTGTGTGTTTACACCAAAACTTGTTTCTTCAAAGATATGTAAAAGCTAGAGAGAAGGAAAGAAATAAAGAAAGCATCGTGGAGTACATTAGTTAAGCAATAATATCTATCTTGGTAAGAAATAAGAGTAGTTATATATTCTATCTTTTACAAAGAGATATAAACACCAACTAAGGTAAATAAAATAATACCACTTGACATTTAAAATTAAAGAAGAACTCGTCTGATTTAAAGCACATAGAACATGCGGATATATACACACAAACTATTATTAAAAAAATAAAAATAAAGCAGTTAATAGTAGTTCATGACAGCCAAGTATTAAAATAAATATTCCCCAATTAGGACTTGATCTGGGAAATTTAAAGGCGGCACAAAAAAGATGCTTATGGCTAGCTAGTAGTAATTAATTTAAATTAAAGTGACGATAAGTAGCACTAACTCTTGAAAATAATCAAATATAATAATAAAATAAATAAACAAAAGGAACATGGAGGCTCCACAAAGCATCAAATCATTAGTGCTTAGCATGTGGCACACTCCAAATTAATACATTAATAATGGTGTGTGTGCCTCAAAGTAAGTGGTTTTGCTTAAAATCTGCGACTGTTTCTGCCTTTTATCAAACACTATCTACCTATAAACAACAACAAAAGTGGTTGAGGATCATATAGCCTTCAAGAACATGGATTAGAGAATAAACCTTATTATATTGAGTTTCTGACCACACATTTTTTACCCAAAAAAACGATGATAATTTGAGGAATAAATTTAATTACTCATTGTAATTTGTAGTAAACACTATTGGGGGTAAATTATTACACAAATTTCCCCTGCGGTTTTTAAAATTAGATGCCGGTTTTTTTTTTTTCTCTTGCTAATTCTAATGATACGGATCTTTTTTTTTTTTTTTAAAGTCTTTCTAACGTCATATAGATTTCTCGTTTTATTAGTAAAATCTAGGGGAAATTAGGGAGAAAGACATGGAAAAAATAATATTTATTGTAAAGGATCTTAGAAAATGTAATTATTTAGAAAAAAAATCAAAAATCAAAATATAAGTTTAAAAATAATAAATTACCCTTGATCAAACTTCATACGGTTTCTCTTATGCAATTTCTCCCACATCCTATAATTTAAAAGTAATGTGAATTTTATTTTTTACCAAAATTTTATTTTGATAAGAATTTCTTCTTCGGTTGTTGATGAATGATGATGATTGGGGTTACTTAATGTTTATAAAATTTTCATACTCTCTCCTATCTTAATTATAAAACTGTATTAACCAATAGTTAACTTGGAAAAATGTGGGGCTTTTTGCTTTTGTCGTTCCCTGAAATTAGTGACTAATATAAAGTTTGTGATTTAAAAGCATATATTAACAACTGGGTGCAATTAAGGAAGAGAAATATTTTAAAAAATATTAACTGCCACATCTTTGCCTGATATTTATGATCAAATAAGGCTTTAAAACTTTGCACTATGAGCGAAGGAAAAATAATATTAAGCGCAACGAATAGGTAAAATTTAAAGTACATAATCAATAATGGTTAGATACTTAGATAAATCATGACCTGAAACATATATACAGGTAAAGTAAATGCTTTACTTCAACACAAATAAAAGACTCTAACTTTATTAACTTACAATTCAAGATCATTAAAAGATAGATTAATCATCTTATTCTTAACATGCCACGTAATAACTTTTTGCATTTTCCTTACATTAATCATATTCATACAAAATTTCACTTATCTATTTCTTTTGTGAGAATGAAGCTTGAGAGTTGAGACTATTTGATCCTATATCCAAAGAAAATCATTAGCAAACATGTGCTGTGTCAAGCCTCACCCCAACACCATAACCTTATTGCCACCCACTTCCTTTAAGCCAAGACGTAAGCAATTACCAAAAACTACTTCTATCTATCTATCTATATTCTCCATTTTTTTTCCCTTTTTTTTTTTTCTAGAAAATCCCTTTAAGGTCCCCAGTAGGGGTGGAAACAGGCCAGGCCAGGCTTCACTCTTAACAGGTCAAGCCTGTTTTGCAAGGAAGTGGCCTAAGCCTGACATGTGGCCTGTTATAGGCTTTTTTTCGGGCTAAACCTGGCCTATGGCCTGTTAGAGAGGTCTATATTTTTTAAAATTTTGTACTTTGGCTAACAGGCCATAAGCTTGAAAATCAAAGGAAAGCAATAATTAATAACATATAATTTGCACCTAGGATCAAGAATACTAGCAAGAGCCATTACCATATTGCATTCCTTATTCACTGAAAGCAGAAAAACAAAGGCTTGAAAAATAGGCCGAGAGGCACTTAATTGTAATGCAGAAGCTCACAACAATACAAGGAAGATTAAATAGAAGCTTAAACACCAAACCGAACCAGCAGAAACAATTCGAACACTACATAGAAGCTTAAACACCAAATTGAACACTTAAACTTAAAAGGGTGAGCAAATTGAACCAGCATAAGCAAATACTTTCCAATTTGTCGGTGAGAGCGAGGTCTAGTTGAACACTGAACCAGCAGAAGCGAAGAACAGACTGAGGTTGAGAGACTCTGACAGTGAGACTCGAACATATTGAGATTTGAAAGTGAGAGTGGCCCCGAACATTGAACCAGCAGAAGCGGCCGACGACGAGAGGCTAAGAGTGACGACGAGCTGAGATCTAAGATTGAGAGCGATGGCGAGCTGAGATATGAGTGTGAGAGTGACGACGAGTTGAGATCTGAGAATGAGAGCGACGACAAGCTGAGATCTGAGTGTGAGAGCGATGACGAGTGAGATATGAGAGTGAGCCAAGAGAAGCGGACTATCATTCACGGTTCAGGGATTCACGGCTTCACGCGATAGAACTAGAAGGTTAAGGACTTAGGTTATTTTTAAGCAATGTGTCAAAATCAGTGAGGGCAGAGAAAGATTAATTATGAATTTACAATTTTACCCCAGGCCGGCCTAAAAAGCTCATTGGGAGGCCTAGGCCTGGCTGTTAAGGAAAATAGGCCTTAAAAAAGGCTTTGGCCTGACCTTTTAGATTGACAGACCAGGCCCCTAGCCTGTTTCACCCCGAGTCTCAAGGAACTAAAAAAAATGTTAAAAAAGTCTCACAAAAAATTTTGATATCAAAAAAAGTTTCATTGACAACTGTACTACTTTATTAGTAGGTGATTAATAACTTTATCTGTGGGTTTTAACAACTCTTTGGGACATTTTTTACATCAGAATTTTATGTGGGACTTTTTTTTTATATTTTTTTGATCCTTAAGACTTTAAAGATATTTTCCCTTTTTTTTATTTATTTATGATGATGATGATGAAAAAATGCTTTTTCCATGTGAGAGTACAACAAAAGTTAAGAGGAAAAAAAAGGACAAGCATTTGAGAAACCAACATTATTTGTTTAAAAGCTTTGTCTAAACCCACATGGATGGGTCATATCTTGCCCACTAAACTCACCAAAATAAAAAGAAAAGAAGAAAGAAAAGGAAAAAAAAAAAAAAGTATAACAAGAAAGGCATGTTGACATGTGTGTGTGTGTGTGGTGTATAGTGACAACCCCATAGGTCAGCTCCCACTAGCTTGTGTGTGTGTGTGTGTATATACTTGCTTCGTTTTCTTTCTTGCCGACAAAATTTGCAGGGTTTGAAACAAATTAGAATTAGGGTTTCCTTTTTTGTTTCTTTTTTTCATCTCTCTTTGTTTAAAGAATAGTCTGTTTTTACAATTCAAGCGTCATTGTCTTCTTTTTAGGACAATATCATCACAATCTTATTCTGCGTCCATGAAGCTTAATTAGTTATTATCTATCTATGTTGGCATCAAGCATATGATGAAATGATAAAGACGTATGAGAAACAAGTTACACAACATGATAACATATTAATGACTTTCGGATGACTTTGCTTTAAGTTACAGTTCGTCGACATATTGTCGAATGTCAATCACTGCTTATTAAGTCAATTCATAGAGAGTTAATACGAGCAATTGATAATAAAATTTAATTATTGCGAAAAATATATCTCTTAAATTTTATTAATTTTAAAATTTATAACATATATCCCCTAACAAGGACCTCTTCTTAATTTTTACTAAATTACTCCATTTATATTTTTTAACTGACAATTTTAATATTTCTCCTGAATTTCCATGAAATTGGTGCAAAGATTTGTTGAGAAATGTGAATAATTTCATGAAGGGTTAATATCATTGTTAGTTCATATAGTTTGATTTAATTTTAATTTTAATCCCTATAATTTCAAATATTTTAGTTATGGTCGTCCTCATAATTTCATAAGAATTTGTTCTAAGTTTAATGGCCAATCCTTATATTTTATATAGGTTTTCGTTTTGGTCTCTATACTTAATCTTAAACAAAGTCCTTATGAACATAGGAACCAAAATCAACTACTGGAAATTACATAGACTAAAACTAAAATTTTGATCAAACTATATATAAGGATCAACAATGATATTAACCCTTACAATAAATAAGAAGTTAGTGTACTTTAATTATTATTTTTATTCTAAGAAATGCTCTTGTAACTCTGGGAATAGACGACAGGTATTTACGCAGAGCTTTGATGAAATTCAATATGCATTCTAAAAAAATGGTTCAACATCAGCTCAATATCCATTAATTTCGAAGGTGTTCTATTTAAAAAGAAATTTCAAGAACATTTTGAGAACATATTTTGTCCCAAAGGTTGGTAAAAAAGTGAAAGAAATTTGCATAATTAGATGAGAGAAAGAATATATATTGATGGGAGAAGCCATTAGTTAGTTTAATTTTGGTGTGACGGTTTTTGATGTGTCACTTCACCTAATTATGGCAATTGTGCCTTAATTTCTTAATGACACGTGAAATTAGATATAGGGAATCAATGATTAATGGCATCTCTAATAATTGTGGATCTAATTATATATATTGTCTATGTCTATTATTTGTTTGGATTATAGGGTTTGTAGTTGGCCAGACACATTATTATTTTCTTTATATCCATTATATCAAGTTCTCTCTAATCACACGTAACCACATATTTTTTTTTTATATGGGTTTATAATTAAATAATTATAATTAAAAAAATAAGACACGTGGTCACATGTGATTGGAGAACTTAACGAAATTGATATAAACAACTTGATCTAAGTATTTTCCTATTATTAACTAGAAGAAATTATTAGGTTACCTTTGGATTAGATCCTTGTGGATGGATACCTTATTTCTAATTTAATTCTTCAAAAAATACTTAAAATCAAAACAATTTAGTTACTTCAAATTCTCTGAAACCTGACTTAATCCAGAAATGAAAGTTAGAAAAGTTTAATTACTCAAAAATTGAAAAGTTAAATTTAAATTATTGGTTTGAGAATCTGAAATAAAAGTGATGACTTAGGTTAATACTTTTGAACACTTCTCAGATCATAAATTATATGTAATACATATTTTTTTAATACTCTTCTGTTTATAAGTCACTTTCAGTATGTTTCAAGTAGACTAACAAAAAATCAACAACTTCATTAACATTGCCATAAAATCATCAACTCTTCAACTTTATCCCTATTTAATATACATTATACTCTCTCTGGTCCTTATTATAAAGCATCAATTAACAAATATTTTTAGTCTTTTTTATAAGGCACTTGCAAGTTTCTAATGAGCATTTAATTCATTTTTCCATGTCTGCCCCATTTTTAATAGGGGTAGTAGGAGAGGGTAATAATCAATATAGTATTTGAATCTAGTGTAATTGGTAAGAGTAATATTGAAAATTACATGAATTTTTAGGATAATTTTAATGCTTTTAACTATATTTATGGTTTGTGAGAATTGGTAGTTGGCTTCTTATATATATGATAAGGACTAGAGGAAGTATATCAATACAATGACAAAATGAAGAGTAAAATTATATATACATACAAGGGTTGTGATATAGAACACCCCTTTCGGGATATTATAGATGACAAGAGGTTAGCTTTACATAGAGATTGGCAAGTGATATTGAGATATGCTCCTAGAGAAAAATTAGTCAACTATTTACCTTGTGAAATTTTCACAAAATATGATAGACATGGTGGATCTTGATGAAGGAGCTTAACCTGCCATACTCTTTATGTTTATAGCTTAATGTTATCCAGTTTTTTTTTTATTTAAAACAATATACATTCATATAAAAAATTCCTTTTATCTGCCTTGTAAATAAGACTAAAGGAATATTAAAAAAAAAATCCACTGATTGATTTGGGTTGAAAGTTACAGTTAAGCCGCCCATAAACAACACGCGCAGATATGAGATTTTGATTTTTCAAATTGAGCCATGATGCAACTGGTTTCAAGTCAACGGTCATGACTGATCCAGTTGATTGCGTTAATATTAAATAATGAATGGTTTGTAAAATTAATCATAGTATCAGTATGTATTTGTAATTGGTTATCAGGTCAAATTAATTTGGTCCTAATCATCTAATGTGTCGTTATGTTCTTGGATTTGCCAAATTGAGTATATCTGAGTTGTAATTTGTTTAAAATAAGAGCAGTACGTAGTAGGGTCAGGGTGCGTGCTAGCTAGCTTTTAAATGACTTTAATTATTATGAGATTCAGGATAAGAATCAGCAATTAACACTAATCAAGTAGCGTGCATACAAGAACTTTGATTATTTTTCAAAGGCAATGTTTATGATTAAGACATTCTATTACATCAATTCCCAGCTTTATTAAAATTTACAGTTAATTAACTTGTGTTATTTAACCCTATCTACTCCGTTAGCCCCAATCCTTTCTCGATTTCAATCTCTCTCTTTTTTAATTATATCAAAGTTAGACCAAATAATGATTTTTATAAATCAGACCCAGCATATTCTATCATCACCAAGAGAATCTTGACCTATCTAGATCGAATAATTAATTAACGTGTTAGTGTTACTATCCAAGGAGTTGATGAACCCCACATACACTTGTACAAAAAACGATTTTTTAAACCTGATAATTTTTTAAAAAAAAAAAAAAAATTGGTTCTGAAATTGCCTTGGATAAGAACGATTTAGAAAGTCATAAAATTTTTAAACCGATTCTTAATAAAAAAAAAATGTCACTTTTAATTTAGACGAGTTATTGCATTGCAACAAGAAGTTTTAAAAGTGTGGATTTCATTAATTTCGTTAGCAACACGACACAATTAAAGATATGAAGAAATGAAAAGAGAAGGGTTAAAAAA
This sequence comes from Acacia melanoxylon, assembly GCA_019022615.1. Classification (NCBI taxonomy): domain Eukaryota; kingdom Viridiplantae; phylum Streptophyta; class Magnoliopsida; order Fabales; family Fabaceae; genus Acacia; species Acacia melanoxylon. The sequence continues at coordinate 9,033,956 of JAFJYJ010000011.1, forward strand.
GTTGATTAAAAGAGAGAGAGTAGATAGTGTGGAGCTAACTAGCTAGTAGGCAAGAGCCAAATATCGGATAATGAAAGCTGGGATGATCGATATGATCTCTGTCTCTGTGTGTGTGATTGATTGATTGGAGCCACTTGCATATAATATATAGTTAATGAAGAGTTTATTAAGAACAAATGGGAAAGCAAATCAAAGGCTACTTTTCTTCAGCCATTTTTAAAACCATTAGAGGAAGAAGGGGACCAACCATCAAAGATAGATACACCTAAACCAAGAACTCCATTATTCACTGCCACGCCCATCACAATATATATATAAACCTTCTGGTTCTTTTTATAAGCAATTTTTTTTTTAATTACGCAAAACGAACTGATAGTTAATATTAGTTAAAAATAATAAATGTGTTAAATTTTCAAATATTCCCTTATTTATTAAAATAATATATAGGAGACATAATGAATAAAAATATGAAAGATAATGAGTGATAAATAATTGAATAAAAAAGAATTAGTCACAAGTGAGGGAAATTAATATAAAGTAGTTATGTATTTAATAGGAGTAGAAAAGGAAAAAGTAGTTTAAATTTTGAGACATAAAAAAAAATGCTTATATTAAGGACTAGCCTCAAAAGAAAGAAAATTACTTATATAAAAAAAATAAAAACTTCAGGGGGTATATTTTGCCAGCACATTACAATATATTTGAGTAAATAATTAATTAACAGGTCTGCTAGCGGACCAAGGTTTGGGACTTTGGAGGTGTGTGTGTAAACTTTGTTGTTTGTGTAACTATTTTTTCAGAATTCTCTCTTTGCAAAGTAATCTCCTTTTCTTTTTCTCAGGGCTTTATTTATTTTTTTAAGAAAAAAAAATGTTCATTTAACTTGGGTTCTGACTTCTGATACCATGTTCTATGTGAAAAAACAAAAAAAACAACACACATAGAAAAGAGGAAACTCGAGTCCAAAAACACTATTAAGCGAATCCAAAATTTTAAAGTAATGATAATTCGATGATCGTAATTGTCCTGACGTAAAAATTGCGGACAAAAGAGAGAAAGTGAATTTGAATACGCTTCATGTCCAAACCCTACATATATATATAACTTCATTTTCTAAGTTTACACATCAACCAACAACAAAATCATACAAATTTTCCTTAACCTTAAAAATCGAGAAAGCTAGATACAATAATTAGTTGATGATCATGAATGTACACTCTCATTCACACACACTCGTATCATGAAATTTTTGAATGACAGTCTCTCCCATATTTTAATTTTATTTATTTAATTTCCACGTAGCAAACAATATCTTTGACTCAAATTTAATTTGGATTCACACAGACATATTGGGAAAAAAAAGTAAGTATTCACATAGCTATCCATTTTTTTGTTGGAAGGAACATATATAATTCTATTGGAGGCAATTCTGTTAGAGACACTATCAGACACTAATGCCTCGTTTGGTATCATGGAAGAGTTTTTGGTGGAGGTGGTAGTGGAATTGAAAGTAGATGTGGAGGCGGAAGTGGCTTTTAAAATATGTTTGGTAAGTACGTAGATGAAAGTGTTGTCTTTATTTTATTAAATAAATATATTTATTATATGAAATTATCAATATGCCCCCACCTAAAGAATCAGAACCCGATCCAACAAAAGCACCATTGTCCACACACCCTCGACCAGAGGTCATACCAGATTTCACATTGTTGTAAATATATGAATATATGGGTTGGTGTATCAAAGAAACTAGTCCCACATTATTTGGGAATAAGAGAGTATAAGCCTATATATAATTATATTGTATTGGATTTGTAAAGAAACCTAGAGGAGGAGTGGGCTTGAGTGCATAACAATAGGCCAGTGAAAGGCAAACGCCGTGGAAATCTGGTGATTTCCCCTTGCATATTATTTTGACAAAAGGGAATTATTTAAGTTGAGGCTTTGTTATTTTAAGTGAAAAACAAATTTTGTTATGTGAAATAAATGACAATGTTTGAGAGATTCTCATTTAATTAGAATGGAAGATTAAATTGGTATAACCTCTTGTTGTAATAGACGGCCATATGATTATGTAGTTTTATAAAGTGTGAATCTTTATAAATATACTATGTGAGATTCTAATTTAATTATAATTTTATTGATTATAAAATATTTGTAAGTGTGGGGTGCCTGAGATATATGGTATCTTGTGGGGTGCCTTAAAAGAAATATGTGTCAAAATTTTCATGTAGCTTAGAAAAAGCATTTAGCTAACTAGAAATATATAATCACCTATAGATATTTGGGATCTTCATGATTTATATATATATATATGTATTTATCTTGGTATATGCATGCATGATTATTGTGAACATATATTGAATTTTAATGTGGATGACTTGCATGGTCAAAAATATCATGTTATGTGCTTGAAAGCATGAGAGAATTAGATGTGATTTTGGGTGTTAAAGATCATAAAAAGAATAGTGATGATAAATGAGAAATGTTTCTGAATATTGGTTTTGAGAACCATAACGTGAATAGTCCTTATGATACTATTTGAGACAATTCTAAAACTCAATCAATTTTTGCACAAATTGTTGAGAATTTGTAGCGCTAATAAATATTAATCCCATGACGTAGCAAATGATGTGTGGAGATTAAGCATATGTAAACTCATGAAAAAAAAAGTAATAGTTAAAGGATAATGCCGCAAACAATATTGGCATCATGTAGTGGATTCTAGTTGTATTGATGTATGTACACGGATGTTAACTAAAATCTAGTCTATGTGTAAAAGTCCACTAGTTATCATTGACCTTCAGTGGGGACAAAAGTAAAATATTACATGAGTCAGAGTTGATTACTCCGAAAATGGATAGTGTCGAGAATGTTGAAAACCTCTTGGCAGATATTTTGAGAAAAAGCCGACACTTAGTGTCGACGATATATGATTGCCAAATGGCAATAGCCATTGTAAAAAAAAAAAACAATGAATGCAAATAAAAAATCGTTTGAGATATATTGTGAAAAGCTAGCTTAAGAATTATGATGGAATTATCTCAATCTATTTGATGAGGGCAATAATGGACCTATCGAATCTGTTAACAAAACTCCTTAGGAAGAAAATGATTGTTGAAACATCGAGAGGAATAAGATTAAAGCCAACTCATAATTGACAATGATGACAACCCAACATTTGTGATTGGTGATCCCATGAAGAAGCTTCAATGGGTAAGAACAAGTCGTTTTTCAGTTTTGACTAGCACGAAAAGTATCATTCATTCCTTCATATGATAATGAGAATATGCTAGAATGCACTTTTTTGGTTGAGCAAAGCTCTTAATGATTTCATAGTCTTATAGGATGGTGTGCTCAGTGCAAGTACATGAAATCACCTCTACGAATGTGGAGTATCGCCACTCCTATGAGATCATGGCGAAATCTCTCGAGCATTCGTTATGCACCAGGCACATGTAGGGCTGTCTTAACGCACAAATCCGTCATTAACAGTGGAAATATTAGGATATAATCTGACCCTTAATGCCTCTAGTACACACCCATATTTGTTAGTTCATAGAAGCATGCTTCATTGACATCTTTGTGTATTAAGTGTTATTGGTCTAGGTCTGGTTCATAGTTCTAAGGATCACCAGATACAATGGTTATATTCGTGTGGGTAACACAATGGGTTTCTTTGACACACGTGGAGGATTGTTGTAAATATATGAACACATGTATGGGTTGTCAAAAAATCTAGTCCCACATTGCTTGGGAATAAGAAAGTATAAGCCTATATATATAATCAGATTGTATTAGTCTTGTAAAGAGGCCTAGAGAGGTGGTGGACTCGCGCCCACAACAATGGGCCACCGAAAGGCAAATGCAGTAGAAATCCGGCGATTTCCCCCTACGCGTGAGTAATTACTTGGTATCAACACTTTTGTGAAAAAAATTTGCTCAGTGGAAATATTATTTTTAGTTTTCTAAAATAATAATTTATTTCAGAGGTTGTGGATTGTGCCTATAAAATGGGCTTAGACAAAGTGCTCGAACCAACTTTCTAATCTCTCATCCTTTGTATAGTTTTCTTGTTGTTGTCACTAGTATCTTCCGTGATTTTTGCTACCTCAACTTGCTTAAGAAGGATTTGTTTAATCTTGGAAGTACCGCTTTCTCTTTGCCGGAGGTCACAGAATAACTTTATAGGACAAGGTTTTTGGACACAACTTAGATCATTTGCTTCTTCGTTCTTCCAGATTGCTCGTGAATTACAACAGACATAATCTATAACCCATAACTCAACTCGTGCTTCAGGTCTTACAAACCAAATTTCATTCTCTATTTTTTAAATAAAAGTCAACCCTCATTTAGTCAAACAAAAAACAAGAAGAACAAGAGAGAAATGAAATTGAAGAAAATGTAATCAAAAGGGAGCTTGAACTTTTTAGACTCGCTTGGTAGTTGTGGAATGGAGAAATAAATCTTCCCTGAACAATGAACGCCATCCTTTTTGGAGACTGGAGTCTCAAGATCAACAAATCAAGAAAAGAAACTAAAGACCTAAATTGAAAGACCTAGATCAAAGACGAACACAAAAATCACAATGGTTATTAAGTGGCAGGATTTGAATCTTTATCGCAGAGATTAGATCTGGGTAGTGGAGGTTTGAACGACTTGATGTTGTAGAAAACCTTTCAATTTGGAGCAGGGAAAGGTTTGGCTTAGGTGGTTACTAGGGAAGAAGTGGTGGGGAAGACAATGAAGACAAATTGAAGAGCAAGGGAGCGACAAAGGATGAGGAAGAAGATGGAGGACCGTTGCTGGGGTAGGACTTCGCCTTCGTCGCCGGTGGAGGAACAGGGTTGTCGATGAAGGGAAGAAGAAAGAGAAGATGGGCAATGAGGGAAATAGATCCATGGAACTAGAAGTGAAACTTACTTCCATGCAAGGTTCTCAAACCCAGCCAGAAAACTGGTCCGAGTTCAGGGGAAAACCTAGGTTCCGAGTGGACTTAGGTTAACTCAACCAACTTGCCTTGACTTGGCTGAGTTGGCCGAGTCACAGAGTCAAAAAAATTATTTTTTTAAAAAAAAAATCGACTAAATGAGAAAAAGAACAAGAAGGAGGGGAGAGTGTCGGCGGTGGCTGGCAGCAATGGCGGTGAGTTTCATATCTTCCGATAGTGAGAAAAGAGTGAGTGGAGCAATGGGTGATGGAGAAAGAAGAAGGTGAAGGTTTGAAGGGAAGACGGCGTGGATGTCGGCAGTGGCTGGCGGCAAGTTTCATACCTCCATGTTCCTCAATGTTGAGCCTCTCCACCAATACAGAAGATGCCGACGATGGTGCTGTGAAGGCCAAAGGAGGAGCAATGATCTGTGGAAGGAAGGTGAATGAGAAGGAGGGGGGAGAGAGATATGAAGTGATTAATGAAAAGGGTAATAGAGAGAAAGATCGGAAAACTGAAGTTTGAAGAGGGTGTGAGAGAGATCTGAAGTGAACCCGTGAACTGTCAATTGTGATCTCTCTTTTTTTAAATAATAATAATAATATAATATTGTACATCTTATATTGTCCATCATCACATGACATCCTCCCATGTTTTGACCCCAAAATATTTTTTATTATTAAATATGAATATTTTTTCATATTTTAATTAATACCAGTCTGACCTACTAACCTTAAACCCAATACCCTACTGGTTCTGTAGCCAGTTCGATTTTCAGAACCTTGCTTCCATGGGGTGATTGATGGAAGTGACTTCCATCAGTAACCTAGTTCCATTGCACCAAACAACCCAAATGTTGAGTTCCACTTCCCTCTTCTTAATTAATTCCATGCTACCAAACAGGGCATAAATGATGGCACATCTCCCAATAGAGATTCAGATATTGATTCTCCACGTTCTGAGGGGCTAGCCCTTTCCACTAAACTCAACCCCCGTTGGTTACACAACTAATCCATTTTGCAATCAACAAGTGGTAGAAGGGCCCATCTCTCAAGGAACCTATGGGACTCAATCAAAGGCCATCAGCCCATCACATGGACGGAACAGTGTAAAGTAGTAAAAGGCCCAAATAGGATTAGTGGGGTTCATTTCTTCAATATACCAAAGTGGTCCAAATTCTAAGCTCTTGCGGGAACGGACATGAAACAGAGAAATGACATCAGATAGATGGTCGTCTTATCAGTCCGCTGCCCCAAAGGCATTAGAATTGAGAAGGTGTATGTGTCCGTGACTTGACCCTGAGGGAATAATGACTTCACCGTCGTCTTCGGGGGTGAGGGAACGAAGTGGAATACCTGGAGCTTGGTTCCAGACGGTGTCCTGACTTATCTCTCGATGTTCATTCCAACCCTGTCTTCCTTCAACAAAGGTTTTATCTCTTGCTCTATTGTTTTCTTTCCTTTCCTATTATTTTCAACTCGTCCAATACCTTTCAATATTGACTTCTGATTTCTAGTTTGACCTCAGGCCAGAAAAAAGGGCACTTTTTGGCATATTGGTAAATAGTATATTCACTTCCTAAAAGAAGCAGATATTTTATCGTTTACTTTATGCAGAGGGATCACTTTTACTTATGATGCTTTCTTGGTGAACCCAGCATCTCTTCTGCATACTGAAACAAAACAAGTTGGCTGAAATGAAGCTTCTACCTCTGCAAAGGTTTCTTCAGGTGCCAATATATCTATTGTATTGTTGTCAATTATCCCTGAACTCCGAAGCATGCAATATATTTCTAGTGTTTACTGTTGCGTGAACTCACTTTTTTAGTTTTCTGATTGAGGGGCAAAGAAGTGAGCTTGATTGGAGCGTTCATAAGCTGCACTGATTAAATCATGACTGCTATAAGTATAATTGTCAATTTATCACAAGGATATCAACTAGAAGTTCAGGTTCCTGCTTCAGCGGATCACATAGGGACACTGCAATTTCTTCGTTTTATAGTACGTCACTATCATGTACTCCCCTCTGGTCTTTATTATAAGGCACCAACTAGCAAGTGCATTTGGTCTTTTTTATGAGGCACTTGTTTCCAAGTAGCATTAATTGTTTTTTTCCATGTATGCCCATCATTAATAAGGAGTAATGTGTGAGAATAATAATAATATAATATTAGAGTTTAGTGCAACCAGTAGAGTAATATTGGAAATTACTTAAATTTTAAGACAACTTTATTGACTTTAACTATTTTTATTGGTTTGTGTGAATTGTTAGTTGGTGACTTGTAATAAGGACAAGAGTATATTGTCATTTAAGAGCATGTACCAAGGGAGTGAACATTTCATTCTTCCAAGACATATAAAGGCTGCAAAGTGAGATCTGCAGCAACATCCTAACAATTGTACTTATAGACTCCCCTGTTATCAAACAAACTTTACCTACGTCAAGGCTACTAAATTGTTTTACCCCACTTATCTTCATAGTTTAAGAATAGGTAGTAGTACAGAGTATTGAAGAGAAACAAAAATCTAATATCTTCTTCTTCTTTTTTACTTTTTTTACTTAAAGATCAAAGTAACTAAGTTTAAATTTTGTTGTTATTGTACACCATTCTGTGATGCTTGTTCATTTTTTCTGGGCTCTCAGGCAAAGATTCCAGATATTGATAGGTGTTTGGACATTAATGCTACATTGCACACTGGTAAAGGGCATTGGCGAGGTTCGTTTTCTGCGTATCTTTCATTATGTTTGAAGTGGATGCAAATGTCAAATTAGTTCTTATCAGACCACTGAAATTTGATGCTCCATTTACTGTTGAAGCACATAATTTGCCGCGGCAATGTTTGCAATGATTGTTCTGTAGTTGATATATTCTAAAGCATGTCTACTTCGTTAGCTTCCTTAAGAATAATATGAATAGAAAATGGAAAATTATACTGTAATTGACAAGCGTCATTTTAACCTGAGAGTTTAAGCTGTTAGGTAAAAGTCCATGTATAGCCTTTGTTATAATCTCCAATAGGATTATTAGCAGTTGTGCCCTGTACGAGTTTCTGAAGGATCTGTTAGACCAATAAAATTTTCCCTGTAAGAAGCACCTTGGAGGTGCAGCCCAAATACAGAGTTGTATACTCCTGTATTCCCATCAACTTGATGAAAAAAAGGTGGACAGATTTTGGAAATGTATCATGTTCAATGGAGTATTTAATTGTTATTTGGTTCCTCTTAAGGAGATAACGCTGGTACAAAATTGATACATTATGAAGGTCCAAATTGCAACTCGTACAATTTTTATTGTCACTTTTCTGTGTTCTTGTAATATAAGAAGCATGCGTACTTGCTTTTTGTGAAACATTCTACAGCCCAAAAAATGCTCTTATAAAATATGCTAATAAATATGTGTTTGGAATGAATTAAAACTCAACAGAATATACTAATACATGTTGTAAAGGCTCTGAACTTTGATACTTTTTAAATGTTATATCAAATTTTTAGTGTTTTATTAATAAAAACCTGCCAAATCTTTATCCATCTTTTCCAAAAGTTACCGTGTTGCAGTATAGTACTTTTTTCAGAAACAATATGCAACCCATACCTGTGCATCTTTATTTTTTTTTCCCTCCACCCATTTTTATTTGTTGATAGAGAGCTTTAGGTATACTGTTGTTAATTAGGAGTCATTTTTCACTTGTCAAATGCGTTCTGATTAGATGGTTTATGCTTATTGTTGTACTTAAACACAGGCACTTATTTTTATAGATGTTATTTCTGTCCCTTCCTTCTTGATGCTTCCCTCCAAGTCCAACATTCCTACCACTTCATTTTCTAGCGTAGGCTACTTCTCTTCTACAGAAGAACCTGAACAATGCTAAAGCCAGTTTAGAAGTTCTTGTTGATCTATAGATCTCGTGGGACCAGTTGATATCTGATTGCCAATTACCAAAGGGTATCTCAACCTAAAATTTTATTTTTTGTTTATTTATTTATTTTGAGAAGGCCTTAAAGTTTAAGTTGTTAGGAGAAAAAGTGAGCACGTCCTCTCATGGTTTTCTGGGCCTGAAGAATAAATAGACCAAACCCATTTATGTGAAAATTCCTTTTAATGATGAAGTATAAGGATGGCGAAGGTCGAGCTCTCAACTACTTTTCATAGAGATTCAAATACTGTACCAAAGACCATTAAACTCCAAAAGCATGAATGATTAGAAAACTAATAAATACTATTATTCTGATTTTATTGATTACTTCTTCATAGTTATGTTTGTCATCCAAACCTCTCAGATATGGTTCTTGATAATAACTATTTGCCCTTCTTGACATTTCATGCAAATTTGATCAGATTACAACTGCTCGTCTTTTTATTTGGGATGATGTGCTTCAAGGAAGAATTTGACAAGCTGCTACTGCCATATATTTACTGCTCAAGAAGCACAAGAAACGAGATTAACAAACACCTATACACAAAGTTGGCGCTTGAGAGTATGATTCTAATCTTGGTTCACTTTCTAAAACTAGATGTAGATGGAAACTCTTGTTGATTCTTTTTCCTCTGGTTTTACCATGGTTGATTCTGTCAAAGATAAGAAACCAGTTTCATACTAGTTTCAAAACGTTCTGTCAAAGATAAGAAACCAGTTTCATACTAGTTTCAAAACGTCTAGCTCTGTATCGTCATATGTAAAACAAGACAAAAGAAAAAACTATATTCATTTTGATTGGCGTGCTGTTTCATGTGATTGAACATATGGGTATTTTTATTCTCTCAATTTGGTCTAATTGTTTAATGTCTAGTTTTATAATATGGATGCTAGTGGCAACCATGTTTAAACGAATGTCCCTATTCATAGGGGACCCACACAAGCTTCAGTTAGCGAATGAAATCTGTCGGCAAAACTACGCGAGATGAAATCGACAAGCACTTCAAGATCCATCTTATCCTTCTTCAAAAGGGTTTTAGAGATGTAAATGGTTCATGATAGTTATCTATAATATTACATAATATAATATTTGCCCATTGTTGTTAGTCTGAGGTGAGATGATGCCTAGTCTAATGAATGATCCAGTCAACTGGTCTACTCTACTCCTACAGTTTCTAAAAAGCATGATAAATAATTGAAAAGTTGGCTATATGAGGATCTTAGTCTTCAAGGGATTTGATATGTTCTGATCACATGTATTGGCACATTAATATAGAAAGCATCATAAATAAACAATTGACGGTTGTCATAAGAAGAATATAATTGTTATTCTGTAAGAATTGAAACAGTCAAGGTCTTGTGTTTTACCACACACACAAACTTATTAGACATAAAAAAGAAGAAGTTCACATCATTCTAAAGTAGTGTTACATATTATTATTTTATATTTGTTATCTCAGATGACATGATGCGTTCTTGGACTGTGTTACCATAATAGCCGTTATTGTTTGAAAGTGGTGGGGTTCTTAGGATTAGGATACTAAATTCAAAATACTTTTTGAGTGTTACTTGAAATCCAAGATACAAAAGATGAAGAAGATTGATATTGGATGTGAAAAGGGATTGTTGTAGTTGGGCTGTGTTTGTTTGAACAGGTATGGGCGAAAAGTTAGGTGGAATTGCACTAATGAGATTGTGCTAAAACAGTTATTGTTTGTTCTGTTGTTACTATCATAAAAATATGGCTTGACATGGATGTTTAAATTTAATTGTTTGTTTTTTTGAAGGGCATGGAACTCTGCCACATGGGGGACCCATAAAACGACGGTGAGTGTCTCTGCATCTCAACTCTCTCAAAAGTCAAAAAAGTAATCAGAGCTTTTCAGGTATTTGAAGTTTGAACCATAAACGACACCTTCTCTTTTCTCTTTTCTCTCTTCCTTCAGTTCTATTCTTGAAAAATATAGAAACTTGCCATGTTTAGATTCAGGGGAAGTGAGACTTGAATATAGACTTCTTTTTTATCTTTTACTATTAGTTAGATTTTAGTGATTTAGGTATATATTATCTTGTCCTTTAATTTTCAATAAAAGGAAAAGTTGATTGAAAATTAAGGGAGCACTTCTTTTTTTTTTGGTTTAAGTGAGTTGGGTCATAGGGGCTCAGCAGGGCTATGATATGCCTCTAGGTACAAATCGCGCTTACAAAAATGACCAACCTACTAAATCTTTATATCGGTCGAATTTGAACTCACATTTTTATAGTTATAAGTAAACTAATTTACTAACTGAACCAACTTTCATAAGTAAGGTTGCTCTAATTGCAAGTTGCTTTTAGCGGGTGCTTTTATTAATGTGCAAATAGAGGCTTCATTTAGAAGATGATAAGAGGAGAGTTGTCAACTGAAAATGATTATTGAAGTTTTGTCATTAAAAGAATTAATTATTAATTAATTTTCTTAAAAACATAATGCGTCTGTATAAACTATGTTCCACTTTATATCTTTAGATACCAATAAATGACTCTAGAAAAAAGAAACGTGTCCTGATGAGTTCAAAATGCTTGAACGAATCACGTCCACATGAACTAAAGGTATACTTAATTAAGAAACAAATCACAATTAGTCTAAATGAAGGATGAAAGGACATAATATTCATTTAGATGTAAATAAAAAGAAAATTATGGATAACTCTGGAATCATTCTCAAATTATGATGAACAATGTTTTGGTGTGGGAACATTTAGGAAGAGCATTAATTAACTTGCACGCAATAATAATGAAGTATAAAGCAGCCCTTTTCGTATACGAATAATTGTTTAATACAGGAAATGTTTTTCGAGAATCTATACGCATTATTAATAGTGGAAATATTCCTTTAGGCCTTTATAAAACATATCGTTGTATGGGTATATAAGTATATTTGTGGTATATGCCATATACAATTATACGTACCTTTACACTACCTCCATAATAATCTCAAACAACTTGAAAATGTGTGTGCGTAGAGAGAGAGAGAGAGATATTTACATTAGGGGTTTTTTTTAAAAAAAATAAATAAATATATTTGTTTAATTGAAGGGCCGAAAATATTTTCATTTTTAAAAATGTAGAAAATAATTGCTAAGCACACCCACTCTCACGTAGCCTTATTAATATTAACTCATTGGATTATATGATTAGGGGCATTTTTGAAGGAAAAAATTTAAATTTCTTACATAATTATCATATTTAAATACTTTTAACTATTTTTAAGAATCTTAAAATTTGATTCAATATTTCTAATAATTAATTATTCTGGGAAAAATGTTTGAAATATAAAATTAAATTTATAGATATTAGGAGAAAGACTAAGGACCATTGAAACATAATAATCTTAAAATGACCCCTCAAAATAACTTAATTTCTATAAGATTTTTATTAATGTCAATTAGGGATTTTAAAAACAGTTTTTCAACCATGAATTATGAATTATGGTGCACGAGAAAATAATTAAATGGAGTATTAACTTAACACTAAGCAGCCCTTAACAATCACACAGGTAATTTGGCTTATAATTCAATCCTAAATCAGTACCTAAAACTTCAGGATAATTACGTTATTTTGAAAATTTAAATCAAAATTTACATATTTTGGAGGATTTTTTTTTTTTTCCTATCTCTCGCCTGCAAATTCTGAAAACAAAATTGGATGAAATATATTTTTTTAAAAAGGAAAAGAAAAATACTAAAAAAGGAAAGAGAGGAGGAGAGTAGGTTGTATTTTATAGAGACGTGCACGCAGACCGAAACAGATTTATAGGCTTTTGCTTGCACAATTGATATTGAAAGCTCCTTTCTCCCTTTTCTGCCCCTCACGCGTTTCCTTTTTTCTTTTTTCCCTTTCTACCCTTTTCCCTCCATTTTACGTTAATGCTATTATTAATATTAATATCGTTATTATTTACAGTACTATTCTGACATAAAATGTTGACTTTGACTTCCTAAATGTTAATTCAACTATGCGTCGCCAGTCCCCAACATCCCACCCACCCACACTTCCCCAACATGAATTTATTACTACTACTTCTATATTTGTTTGGCTCAAAAAAATATCATTAAATAATTTTTTAAATAAGACAGAGGGAGGGAGATCTGCCGCAATCACCGTTATTGCTCTCTCTTTTTTAAAAAGAAAAAAAGAATAGCCTGAACCTCCTGAAAATTCGTTTACTCAGTCCACGCGTTTTTGCTCATCTATATTTATGTTTTCGTTTGAAGAACAAATTTCACTAGTTGTACTTCTTTATCAATTATACTACTAAGATGGTAAAATTAATTGAGATGTTAATAATAGAATTCAAGTGCGATGATATGAAGGGATAAAAGTTACTATATTTATTTGTGATTGGAAAATATTTAATGACGTAAAAGAGAAGTTTTATCTCACGGCTATAAGATAAACAATGTTATATGGAAGTTAAAGTTAGGCCTTAAAAGGACAACATGAACAAAAAAATGGAGGTAGTCAACATTGAGATGGATGTGTTGTCATATAAAAAAAATATAAGATTCATAATTATCATATACACAAACAGGTTGGAGTGGCTTGTATTAAAGAGAAAATGGTAAATAATTGTTTGAGGTGGTTTGGATATGTTCAAAGAATGTTATTGAATGCACCTGTGGGGAAGCACATAAGGTCTTCTTTTTGTTTCTTTTACATGCTTTTGTCCTCTAATTAGAGGGATGAAGCATTTTTATTTTTATTTTTTTTTGTATATTTTATTTATTTAGATTAAATTATATGCTACTTTTTAAAATGTTTTTTGACACATAGTATCTCAAATTAATTAGTTTTCAGTCTTGCATTTAAAAATATTTGTTATTTAACGCCAGTATCCTGAAAACTAATTAATTTGAGATACTGGATACAAAAAAAAAAAAAAAAAAGAAAGATATATAATTTAATATAAATAAATAAAATATATATTAACAAAAATGTCTCAACCCTCTAATTAGAGGGACAAGCATGTAACAAAACATAAGGACAAGCATCTAATGTGAACTCGATCTGTGGGGAGGGTTGATCAAATAGTTTGGAGTCTTCTAAAAAGAAGTTAAGGAAGATTGAAGCGAACACTTAATAAGGTTATAGAGTGGGATCTTTTGGTTAATAGTTTATCTAAAGATCTAGTTTTTGACAGAGCATAATGATGTCGTGCGATCTATGCAATTGACTCCACATAGTGGGATAAGGCTTTGTTGTTATAGTACTTCTTTACTGGAAACAATTCACTGCTTATACTTACAATTTTAATGTGCTTTTTAGTTTACACCAAGGTTCTTAAATTCGAACCGACCACTAAAACCGGCGAGGTAAGGTTGGATCAATGGTCAATATGCTTTTGAAGATTTCAGGCTTTTTAATATGAAATTATATATATTTTTTAAAAAACTTGCTTTTTATTTTTTTAAAACAAATATAATACCGGGTTGATATATCGATCGGGTTGATGAATAGTTCTCCGGTTTCTTGAGCGGTTCACGGTTTTCAATCCAATCTAGGTTTCGAAACCCTGGTTTACACTCTTTAGGTCCCTTTTTTGCCAATTTTTTTATTCTATTTATAAGGTAGATAAATAAAGTTTTTTTTATTTGATCAAGGGTTACCCCCTCGAGACTTAAAGGGTAAATGAGGTTCTCACCTCTCCTAACAAGTGCGCTTTCCAAGATTTGAACTTACGTTCTCCTCCTTACCGGTTTGTTGGAGATGAAAGTTTTTTGGTCACATTCTTTAATTTTTCATGGCTATCACTTCAACCTTATAGGATATGTGAGTTTTTTATTCTGAAAAAATAGGTTGGAAGTGACATCACAAAACCGATATAAATGAGTAATTATTAAATAATTTATACTCTTCTAATGAAATCAAAATAAGTACTCTTGTATTATAAACGTATAAACAAGATGTTGAGTTGATGTGGTAAGTTGCTTTACATCAAAAGGAATAATACATGTTTAAATATCGGGAAGCGCATTTATTAGAAAAAAAAAAACTCTTTATTTATCAAAATAAGCACTGTCGAAAAATATTATTCCCTTTATCCAATAAAAATGTATTGGTAGAAAGAATTAATTAGTTAATCAACAACTGTTTACGCTTCCTGTTATTCGTGAAGGGTTTGTCAATATCACCAACTCCTTTTCCTAACTGTTTTTTCCCCCTTTAGATATGTTGAAACCTAAAACATGACTGAATTAAAAATACGTCAAAGACTCGAAAAAATATTTTTGAAGATCTCAGAAAAATGCTCCCACCTAAATTAATCCAATTTCTTTTAAACACTAAATCATAAAGATCAATAAGTTTATGCGCGATTTCATGCATGTTCATGACAACAAACTGTACTTAATTACAGAAGAAAATTAAACTGGAAAAGTTGATGTCTTTGAAGTATAACTTAATGTGCGTGGGTGTGTATTAAATTATTTAACATGGAAAATTGGAAATCATACATGCATGGTGACTCACATCTGGAGCATATGTAATCATTAATACAATGTTCTCCATCGGAAAACCCGAACGGTCAACGTTGACCGTTAGGGTTTCCTGAAGGGCAACATTGCTTTGATATTTCGGGGGCAATAACCGGCATTAGCAATTTGATTTTTTTTTTTTTAAAATAAAAAAGGGTTAATACGGAGGGGCAACATTTTTTATTTTCTTTAGAATTTCATACTAATAACTTAAGGAACAAAATTCTTTTTTTTCAGGTTTGTGTCTTCGAGGGCAAAATTGATACTTAACCCTAAATTATTTAACATGGAAAATTGGAAGTCATACATGCATGGTGACTCACATCTGGAGCATGTAATCATTAATACAAAACACACAAATGGTGGGTTTGATTAGGATATGATCGAAAAATATATAAATGATGCTGATCAGATAAGAAATGATTATTCAATTGATAGGCGCAACTGAAATGGGAATATATGATGATGTTCAATGAATATTTGACGGGGTTCTAAAATAATACTCGTAACGACAAGTGAAAGTGAACGTTATTGAACCTAAATGACTGATAATATTCCCATTGTTATTCTGAGACTATTGAAAGGCTAGTAAAAAATTCATTTATGATTAGAATAAAATGGTCGGTAATAGAATAAGGATGAGAGATGGTGCAGCTTCAATGGGTTGATGGCAGATGGAAGTTGCATTGAAAAATGCTGTTTTAAAAAATTATCCAAATGAGGTCCCAAAGAATCTCAATTCTCAACCTTTCCTTCATCCCATTTACTTGTCCTGATTTGAATTTTCATTTTGTTTCTGAATATATACGATCAATACATTAATACGGGTTTCTAAACATGTCATATTAATTCCAATGCCAAGAGATAAAACGGTGAAAATCATTTCAGAATGGGTGTAATTTGTTTTTTCCTTTTTAAAAAAAGCACTAAAACGGAGCCGTGTTTTTCCGGCAGGATTGTTTTCAACGGCGGTTGTTTATATATATATAGAATTTGCGTGTGAAAGAAATAAGATGGTATATCATTCATAAGATGGCTCGATGGGGATACCTAGATTATATTTTGTGATAATTTAATCGAATATTAATTTTTCATAACAGCCAATGTGAACACTGTGCACACAATCTTGTACAAGGTTTGATGTTGTCCTTCTAATATAGATGTCTATTCTTAAAAAATAACTTGAGATGTAAAAGGATTTAGCAGGCTTTACACCACTAAGATTACATTGTATTGGTAAAGTAGTGCGTATAGTATTATGTTTAAGGTATTGGTAATGTTAATTTGATGTTTTACCGTACCCATATTAATTTGAAATGGATATATATACACACACACACATACGTGCTGCTCATCTGCTGAAACCTTACATTAATTTCTCCTTCAATGAATGTTCTATATATATATATATATAGAACATTCATTGAAGGAGAAATTAATGCAAGATTTGAGCAGATGAGCAGCAGGGCCCTAGCTCGCATGGAGTACTGAATCATTCAATAATTATAAATTTGGCCTCGACGACGCATGTTCTTGCTCTCTCTCTCTCTCTAGTCTCTGCCCACCAAATATTCACACCTTTGACTTTTGACCCTTGCCCCTTTCTATATCATAATCATCTATATCCTTCTATTTTTTTGAATTAAGAAAATGTTACTGATCGATACTAATATTATAATCCCCCATTGGCTTATATATTTTAAGAATTTTCCCTCACCACTCGATTTCTGTTCACACACGATGCCACATTATCACCTCCTAATAACATTATGGGCATGGACTCTATATTCTTCCCCACATCCAGCTTTCATATATATATTTATGTATGTGATCGAGGCACGTGAAGTGGGATTTGATCTCCGATTATCTTTGATTAAAAGTGAAAGATTCGTTCATATAAATCACGTCATATTGGAAGAGACAAGTATAATTAAGTAGGGTTACGTTAGGATATGCTATATATATGTTCCTATTTATTGTTAATTATTTAAGATATAGGTGTAGTTAATTACAGCTAGCCAGCCAGCCAGCCATGTTTGATTAGATCTTAATGATGATTAAGAGATAAATCTAAATAACATTTGATTGTGCGTGTGTTGCAATGTGGTCTCTATAGTAATTAGCAGAAAGCGTGTGAAAGAAGCAAGCAGGGAATATACCGAAACCGCGTCAAGTGCATGTGCATGCTTTCTTAGGTCGTCGTCGTTCAGAAAAAGCCAGCCTTTGGATCTGCCACGTACCCCCCACCGTCTCTCCCCCCGATGCATCCACGTGTAATTCCAACCAACAAACCAGTCCTCTTGTTTCGTTTCCCCGCTCCTCATTTTCAAATTTAAATTCATTTAACTGGTAAACTTCTGACACGATACATAAATTAAAAAAATAATTGTGATTGATTAAATCGCATGATGCTAGTATATATAATCCAAAGGGGTCTTTCTTTTTCAATCTTATTAAACAAAAGCTAATTATAAAAGATGGAGGAGCCCCAACGGCAACAACAGGGGAGGGAGATTGCGGTCCAATGAAGCTGTCGGATGATGACGTCACATAAAGGCTTGAAGCACACCATCCCATATATATATATACTCTTTCTTCTCTTTATTTAGTACCATCAACTAATATTTTCACATACCAATAAAAACCATCAACTACAATTTAATAATGTATAAATTTGAGATAAATATTTAAGGGCCAAAAATAATCATTATAAATTTTGGGGGCTAAATGTATAAATTTTTAAGTCAAATGTATAATAAAATCTAACTTTCATTAAATATTTGGGACAATTGGTTTTTTTTGGGGGGGCCATGGCACCCCTTGTCATTGAAAAGGTCCATCTTTGCCCTTACTAATTGTATTAAACTCTAATATTATATTAATTATTACTCTCATCCACTACCTTTATTAATTATAGATATATAAAAAAAATACTAATTAATGTGCTTTGAAAAACAAGCAAATATAAAGTACAATTGCTAGTTGGTACCTTGAAAAACAAGCAAGTACTAGAAGAAGTATATATAAGCAGAGATAAGCTTTCTTTTTGTCTTATTTATAAAGCACCTTATCAAGGTTTTGATATGAATGATGTACACTTTAACCTTTTACTTATTATTGTATTGACTTTATTTTTATTTTGTATTATGTATATTAAATAGGGTAGAATTAGAAAGTTGTTGAATTTTACAGCAGACCCTATAAATTGACCAAATGAGAGTGTGTGTGTGTGTGCGCGCACCAGTGAGGCGTATCATTCTAGTTCTATTTATAAGTTAATTTTGATCAAAACATTATTTATAAGTAATCTTTCACATAATAAATGAAATTGTAACAATTTTGCCTATATATTAATTGTACCAATAAAAATAAAGAGAGGAGGAGGAGTTGAAAATTAATATGTGAAAGAGGACTTATAAATATGATCAAATGAATGGGTATATTAAAGTAATTTAATTAACTTCTTAATATCTCCAAAAAGATCAACGATGTCTTATATTTAGGACCAGAGTGAATACTTATTAGTTCCTTAAACTCACTTCAAGTCACAACGCCATTATATAGCGAGTTGTGACCTCTCACTTTGAGTCAGTCGATCCATGAATGAATAATTGTCGTCCCAATTAATCTAATCACCTTTTGTTTTATCCTATAATTAATCACGGGTTTAAGAAGAGCACTTAATTGAAATAAGTGTGCTTTCGCTAGAAAAAGTTGATCCAGTAATTGATAAGAATTTGGCTCATATTAAACTCACAAGATCATGAGTTCAAATAATCTTACTGTTAGTGTGTAATTTATGAATGCCTCCTTAAACGCTCCTTTAAGCCCAAAGGTGCTTTGAAACGACAAAGGTAGATGTTTTTGCCTGCCTCATTTGGAATTTATGAAAATGGCTTGAGTTTTCATATTCAAAAATGCCAAATTCAGATTACTCTCCAATATATTGAGACTTAAAATCTGCGTCTATAATGAAAAAGAATCATATATAGCAAGCCTCAAAATTTGAATTCAATCCTTGTGTGTGAATTGTGATGCTTTAATTTTTTAGTTTCACACATTATACCTGGCTAGCCACAGCAACAGAGACAGATTATAATGGGCGTTGAAGATTTATTAGATTTTGTTTGGTTAATTGTGCTCATGATGATGCAAATTTGGCAACATGTTTAACGTCGACATTAATGTTTGTTTCCATTGTTGGCTTTACTCCATGATCATCATATAGTGTCACTTGTCGGATTACAGTAATTAATTTGCCATGTTGGGTTTAATTAATTACTATATTTTCTCTGTTTAGCCAGGTTTACTCATGGAAATAATTTCTCTCTTTATTTTATTCAATCACGCCTGCTTTTACGTTTTGTCATTAATCTATTATATTGTCAATGACTCGTGTTCATCAAAGTCACTAAATGCAAGTTACATACAAGATAATAAATAAGAATCACCGCTAACATTTCAATATCAATATATAAAATAAAACTTGTAAAAAGTGACGTTATTCAATTACCCAGATAATGTGTTTGATTCATATTGTCTACAAATGCAAAGCTGAATTAATTGAAACCGAGATGTTTAGAATTTGAATATGATTAAGAAAAAAAAAGAGGTAGGAAATTCAAAAAGATAAACTAATTAAAGAGCATGAAGTTTAAAACTGAATAGTATTTATATAATGAATAGCAAGACAACTTTTTTTATAAATGTAATGAAATTATGATATGATATATATATATAGTGATGATTGGGAATTAATTAAAATAAGGAAGACAAAGAATGGATAGTGAATCGAAGGGTCCACATATACGAGTGGAAGCCAAATGAAAGGCTAAAGATCGATGCAAGTGCATGCAAAAACTTTCCAGCAATATCTAGCACATGTTGGGGGCTATTATTATTATTATTATTATTATTATTATTATTATTATTATTATTGATGATGTGATTTGAACGCTTTTTTGGCATTTTTATTCACCTAGTTTCTTCCCCTTCTTGTTTCTTTTCTCTCAAACACCATTTTAACTTGTCCCACCTCTCGCACGGGTTCATGTATATATCACTTCAACACAAATTATATATATATAAATGGAAAAAAATTAAACAACTTAAATAATGAGCTGTGTTGCACAAATAAAAATCATCATGCATATTGTAAATCTCATGTTGTCTGCCCAAACTTTTGAGCATAATTTAAAATATTAAAGAAGCACGCACATTTATATATTTTAAAAATATGTTACCTTTTTTGTTAAAATATATAGAACATTTATATTCAAGAATTATTGTTTGAAATGGTCAAATGAGAGAGAAAGATGGGTTTATTAATTTTTGTCTCTCTAAAATATAAAGTTAAACTGAATTGAAACTATAATAATGTTAGAATTTGTTTTTTTTTTTTAAAGTAACTGAAATAATTATGTTTTGAATTTGTTATTCTTGTTCTAACTATTAAAAATTTAAAAGATGGATCCAATGGATAACGTTTCAAAATATTAGTTTGATTAGATTTTCTTTTTGAATAATAATAGAATGACAACAAATAGTATTGCTAAGATTCCGGTATCATATAAACCAAAGGAACAAATTATAGCTACAATACAAATTATAAAGACAAAACAGCCCGGCCCCACAGATTCTTCCAATCGTTTAGTTCTTAAAATTACAAGCGAAAAAAAAAACCACTAAATATTTTTACATAACACCAATTAAAAAAAAATCTTGTGAAGACCAATTTATAATATAAAGCTTATGATGAAGACGATGGGGAATTTTTTTTAAAAAAAATTATAATTCAAGTACAGATTATATAAATTCACATAAAAGAAATAACTAAAAGAGGAATTTTGATATCATTAAATAGTGGATTTATTATTACCATATATTTTTGTGCAAATGAAATATATTGATGAAAGAAAGAAAGAAATTGGATTTGGTAAAAGTTATAAAGACGTGTGACGCGTAAGAGATAATGGAAGCCAATGAAGAAGGCTGAGGCTGAGGCATCACATGCATGAGATATTTGCAAGTGTTCACACTCATCCGGTTGCCGGTCAAATCTCCGCGTTGAATCCCCGTGGACCCCACTCCCTGTCCTTCTTTACTCGTCTTTAATGTGATCAGGATTCACCGTCGCGCGTACTCCTGGCTACCGACATCTGTCGGTAGCCCCCAAGGTGGGAAACCTCCCCCGGCCAACCTGTAACCAAAGTCCCAACCCTACAAATCAAAAGTCCTTTCACACACCCCTAACAAAATTCCATATAAATTATTAATAATAATATTCTCATTAAGGACTACAATGAGAATTCTTTTACAATAATAATTTTTTACATTAATTTATAATTTTACTATTAAAGGCAACTCTTGACACAACGGTAAGGTTATTGTCATATGACTTAAAGGTTATAAATTCAAATCTTAAAAACAACCTCACTAATTAGAGGTAAGACAGTGTATAACTATCCCTTTAAAATCCCTAAGTGGGGACAAGTATAGTGGCTGCCTTTTTTTTTTTTTTTTTTTTTTTTTTTTTTTTATAATTTTCATTTCACTCTTACACCTGTCATTTCAAAAATTGTTGTCACCGAAATTTAATACACATTTCCAAAGCAATTGAACTTCAAATTAAGATATCTTCACACTGAATTATATATATCAATCCTCAGCACGGAAAATATAAATAAAATTAAAAATTAAGCACACTTTTGGGGAGGTTTTTTTTTTTTTTTTTTTTTTTTAAATAATGAGGAATATGTGCTGGCTAGCTAGAGAGAGAGCTTTTAAGTGGGATGATATATAGAAGAAGCGATGAATACAAATCAATGGATGAGAAAAGAGGGGAAGAAGAGAAGAGCAGAGAGCAGTTGAAGAATATGGCAAACTTCGTGGCATTTCCCGACGAGATTCCGACGATGAGCTTGCCTCAACCTCCGTCTTTCTCGTCAGCCATCTCCGACATGATGATGATGATGCCTTTATCGGAGAACGATTACCATAATAATAAGCCTAGTAATTACTACTCCTCTGCCTTCATGGACTTGCTCAATCTCCAAGATTACAGTCCTTCTTTGTTCGATTGCCTCCCTTTTTCCTCCTCCGCCACTCACCACCACCCTCTTCCGTCGCCGGCGAGCTCCAACGTCCCCGAATCCTCCGAGGTCCTGAACACTACTCCGGCCTCCCCCAATTCCTCCTCCATCTCGTCCTCCTCCAATGAAACCCCCCTCGCCGCCGATCACACCATCACCGTCGACGACCAACCCCACACTAGTGGTAATAAACAAGAACCTGACGATGAAGAACGCGCAGATCATACAGCCAAAGGAGACAACCTCGATCAACACCAGACCAATAAGAAAAAGTACGAATTTCCATTTTTATCCTTGTTACTGTTCTTTAATTTGCTTCTCAAAAATAACAACTGTCAGTTACAGTGGTGTAGAGAAGAAAGAGGGTGGCATCTGAATCAGTTTCTTCTTTTGCTTTCTGGAAAAAATTAAGAAAATTAAAATTGATGTGTGTGGGATATTAGGCTGAAGCCGAAAAAGAAGAACCAAAAGAAGCAGAGAGAGCCCAGATTTGCGTTCATGACAAAGAGTGAAGTCGATCAACTCGACGATGGCTATAGGTGGCGCAAATACGGCCAAAAGGCTGTCAAAAACAGCCCCTACCCCAGGTATACACATTCACAACCACACATCAATATTTCAAGTCAATTTAAATGTTGGTACGTCTTGTTTGTATTTAGAGAACAAGAATTTTGACTCCTAATTTACTTTATAAAAGGAGTTATTATCGTTGCACCACCCCGAGTTGCGGCGTGAAGAAACGGGTGGAGCGGTCGTCGGAGGACCCGTCGATCGTGATGACGACGTACGAGGGGCAGCACACGCACCCGAGTCCAGTGACGAGCAGGGCCAGCCTCGGGTTCGGACCCACCAGGGCTAGTGGCGGCGGCGGTGTGTTTGTGGTGCCACAAGCACAGCATCAGCATCTTGTTCAGGAACAAGAGCATGTGCAGCCACAAGTCAATGCTTTGTTGTATAATAACAGTAATAATAATATTAGGTCATCCCCACTAGTTCCTATGAGTATCTGCAGCGATCCGACGTCGTCTTCTAGCTTCCATCATCGTGTTTTAGGTTTTGGCCCATCGTCCACGACCGCGGCGTCTCAATGTCAAGCTAATTTGTTAAGGGACAATGGGCTGCTTCAGGACATTATTGTGTCAACGCAGATGAGGAACAAGGAGTCGGTGAAAGATCAGCAAGTAAAAGAAGAATAGGTGATATGATATATGCATGGAAGATTAATCTCAAACTCTATATATATATAGAACGCATTTGGGGATTCCTATGTAACATTAAATTTTTCATATGCGCGTGTGTGATTTGTACTGTGATGTATATTGATGGATCTGACTGATGGATGACACTTGTTGTGGGGGAACTCTTAGAGTTTTTAGAGCTTACTCCTATATTATTATTAGTTGTAGCATATTGGGAATGAGCCTTTGGGAGGTTCATGGTAACGTGACAAGTAGTAGTTTGATGTAGCTAACCGTAGCTAACCCTACGGATCGAGGAGGCTTCGATTTTTTCATTTTTTTTTTTAATTTTCTTCTTTGATTATGTTCCCCCTTTAATTTGCACTTGCAGGGTTTATATCTATATATATATATATATATGTCTTGATTATCATTCTTCGAAACTAGATACAATATAATATTTATTGCAGAGTAATAATCAGCTGGGAAATACAATTTTTAGGGTTAGGGTTTTCCCTGTAGTTATGGTAGACTCTGCTGCAGTTTCACTCACCTCTAAAACCTTAAGATCGTAATCTAAAAAGTGAAGTTTTTGTGGTAAAACCTAAAAGAAAGGTGTGGTTAGTTGAAAGAGTACATGGGTATGGAAGAAAGATAACTTGCCCTAAAAGCATCGTACAGTGATGGGTTTGAGGCAATGAAGGACGACGTACTAATTCCTTGAAAGGAAATGGCTTTAAGAGAGAGTTTGATGAATTTGGATGATGCAAATTAAAAGCATGGAGTAATTGATAGATATAATAGAGGTACATACACAGACATACGTACGTACGTGTGTGTAGTGGAGAAGAAGAAGTAATATTATTGCTCAAAGATATTATATTTATGGCATTTCATCATTCCCCATTTTTGGAGTTAGCACAAGTATTCCTCCATTTCTTTGGTTTCCCTCCTTGGGACTTTTTTGTATCATGACTTCCCATGACGCACACCATCATATACTCTATAAGTTGAATCATTTATAATATAGCCTTGTATATATGTGTGTGTAGAGAGGGAGAGGGAGGGAGGGAGAGAGAGAGAGAGAGTAGTATGATTGTAATAAATGAGTGTTAATTGCTTCTTCTTCTTTTTTAAAAAAATTACCCTCTTCAATCATATGTACCTTTAATACATGCAATCAACTTTGAAACAAAAAATTACAAATTTTAGAGACAAATTAAAATGGATTGATATAATATATTTAGATCAACAAAAGTTAATCCTTGTCTAGCTCTTATTATGGGCAGGAGGGACTATATAAAATTACTTTTATGTCGATGGAAGGAATTGGAGGTGGAGGGTTTAATTTTTAATGCAAATTATGTATTTTTAAATTCTATTAAAAATTTCATACACTAAAAACTTATACATACATATTTATAGTCACTTACATTAATTAAGTATTATGATTTGTGTAACTCATTAATTGTTGAGATATGTAATTGTGTAGAGAAAATGATGTGTGTCTCTATTATTTGATTGTTTTAAGATGAAGTCATTTCACCGAATTTTTGGTTGAAACAAGCTTTAGTTACTGTCATTCGGTTATATACGGTTTCTTCATAACTATATATTCAAAACACAAATTAAAAACTCTTTTTTTGGATGATTTAATTTATTAGCTTGATTAGTTGGCCGGAAAAAAAAAGCTTGATTAGCTTGGTTCAGTGTTCACCACCACGTACCCAATCTATCAGATTGAGTTTCCTTTTGTCCTTTTAAACTGTCTGCATTAAGCATTTATATATGATCATCACAATATTGAAACAGAAATTTAAGCAAGGACCCACCCAAAAAAAAAGGGAATCTTCTTTCGATCACTTCCAATAAAAAAACATGATGAAAGGCAAATAAAAATAATAATAATAACAAAGTCTTAGCTTTATTATAAATTAGGAATGAGAACTTTCAAATTTCAAAATTGATAGATATATATATTTCTTCTTATTTTAAACGTGGGAGTTTAATAACTATTTTGTACATATTAAAACAGAGTTAAGTCAGTTATATGTAATAAATATGTGTTGGTTTTTCTAAAATAACCTTATAATAATTATCCTCATTGCCAAATTGAAAATATCATTTACTCTTTTGGGTCCTTAATATAATACATATATATATATATATATATATATTTATCTAATTTGTTAGATTAATGAAGTTAATTGAGTTAATTAATATGATATGTATTTTCTAAAATATCATAGACATCTTCCTCAATTCCATTGTTCACTCTCGTCCTTTATTGTTGTTAAGGAGCATCAATGGTGGTAAATTAGAAAAAGATTGATAAATATAAAAATTACATATTATGTTTAAAATCAATATTAACTTCTCCAATATGTCTTATATTAAAAATGGAGAAGTAATATATACCATCAATAAGAATTATTTTTTTAAAAAAAATTAGGAGAGAAATTAAATTGATGTATTACATTACCAAAAGAAAATTTATTGTTGAACAAAAATATTCAATAATGTGTTCGGGTTAATTGCAATATCCAAACATGTCATAAAAAATTTGAAAAATAGTGTGGAAGGCAAAAAGTGAAATGTCGTATAAAGACAAGCTGGAAGTGAGGGGGAAAAAGATGCATGTAGGGTTTGAAAATTGTGAACAAAGGAGATAAGATTTTGTAAGTGGAAAGTTAATCAAAACTTAATCATACTAACAACGGATCTCTTCTAAATATCTTAAAGCAAAACTCAAAAAGTAAGGCATTTAAATTTATTAATTTGATGGAAAAATCCAAAACTCAATAACAATAATTTCAGCTCTCTCTTTGCTTCATAATTCCCATGCAAAGCGTTGGCAAATAATAATAATAATAATTCCCATGCAAAGCTAACTATGTACAAGATTTAATTAATTTTTTTTTCTTTTTGCATTCATTATCTTTTTTTATCTGTATTTTTATCTATCTAAATTTTTTTACAATAAATAGAAGCTAAGATTTTTATGCGATTTCTTCCCAGAGAGGCCGTGGAGGAAAATGAACATAAAAACAAAAGAAAATAAATATATACGAATTTCCAGGACAATAAATTCGATTTGATGAAGATTTACACAATTTTGTTCCACTACGATAGCTAGCTAGATGAGTTCCCATTCAATGAAAACGAAGACGGCATTTAGATTTTAGAGTGTGGGATTTTTCTTTTCAGGTCTTGTCAAATTAACTTTCCAGCCTTTAAAATTTATATAAATAATAATAATTTGAATTTTTTTTTTTAAAAAAAAAAAAGACTATATATAAATAATTATCAATATCCTCAGAGACAAGTGGGATATATATTGCTGTATTATCTAGCTATCTAAGTGGAAAATAATGTATAAGATGCTTCGAAAAGAAAAGCCAATCAAAGAGAGATTGAGACCTGAGAGAGAGAGATGAGATTTAATCATTTCGTAGAGAACCCACAAATGATTCTTCGGAAGCATCTTAAATCTTAATTGCGTGCAGAAAATAATATTCACTTTTCATGATTCAAATATTTGATCAATGTGTGATACATTTTAATCAATTTTTTTTTAATGAAAAAAAGGTTTTATATACACACACACACTCCCTCCATCCCCAATTATAAAAAGTTGAAGTTGACTTTGTTTTGGAGAGATTAAGGAAACTAATTAAATTACTTAAGAATATTTTTATTTTTTACCTCCAAACTAATTAATTTAACTAATAAATTAATATAAAATCTAAAGATACACAATATATAATATGATTAAACAACTTATTTAACTTTCCTAATTTCTCCTAAAAAGTCAACTCGATCTTATAATTAACATGGAGTATTGTATATGGTTATGATTGAATGTATGTAGTCAAATTAACCTTATCTTTCCCATTTAATATCAGACCAATGAGATAAGTTCCAATTAGTTATATAATCAATTTCCTTTATTCTTTTCTTACCTTGCAAGTTTAAGATTATAGTATCTGACAAGATCAATCATGCATGTGTTATAAATGTGCCACATTTTACAAGCAAAGATGTTGACCTCTTCATGGATAAACTCTTGATCGACTCCAATATTCTATTATGCTTTTTCTCGGGCACATTAAAAAAACTCTGAAATTATTTTAGTAGAGGGCAGAAGTTCCTTCAAAAGAATTTATGATTCATATTTAACCTTGTATCTTATAACATGAAGAAGCACTGTATTATTACTATTTTTGTTTTGGAAAAAAAGATTCACGGTTAAATTTTTAAAATTCAAATTAACCATGATTAAATAAAATGGAAAAATTACAGAAAAATACAATTTAAAATGGCTAAAGACAAGTTAGTGATGTGAATTTATAAAATCCCAAGTCAAAATTGAAGTAGGAATGTGATATTTTCAATTATAACCAAATGATTAAAATGCCCTTTGAAGGTACAAATTTCAAGGGTCAATAACAATTTATGTATCTATATTAACAACATCAAATTTTAGTACATTAACAAAATTTACTTTCATATTTGACAACTTTATATTCTAAAAACTAGGGATAGTTTTGATGGCACAGATTTCAAAGGCTAATAACAACATTATATCTATATTAATAATATCATATTTTACATTAACAGACTTACTTTCATGTTTGACAACTTCTTATCTCAAAAACAGGGATAATTTTTAGGGCACAAGTTTCATGGGTCAATAACAACATTTGTATCTATATTAACAATTTCAAATTTTACATTAGCGACTTCATTTTCATATTTCACAATTTAACTTAGGGCAATTTGGTCATAATTGAAAATTTCATATTCCTACTTTAGTTTTGTCTGAAATTTAAAAAATTCACAAACAATTTATCTTTTCCCATTTTCAATTGTATTTTTCTAAAATTTCCCGCTTTAAAATTAACGTGTGTCTTTTACTTTAACGCAGATTATTTTATATAATATAGCATGAATAAAAGTAATGTTAAGTGCTCATGCATAACTATGACACAAAAGACGATAAGTTTTTTTTTTTTTGGCAGAGCTATTCATTTAGCGTGAGACATTTGGATTCTTCAGACCTAAAAGAAGAATTAAAAAACGAGACCTTTGATTTCACTTGTGAAAGAAGTAATTTAATTGAACTATATCGAGCTTTGAATTAGAGGTTTGTATATGATTCGAATGTCTACATATCACCTGAAATTTGACTCCACCTAACTGAAAATTTGGATTTAAATGAATTAAAAACAATCAATTTGTGTTGATTCATGGGCATCTATTGTTTGAATATATAATCAATGGGAGGTCTCTTTCACCACAACGTTCGAAGAACAATATTTAAAAGAAAATGTATTTATCACATTTTTATAGACATATTTCTTATTTTCCTTTTAGAAAATACTTTTCCTGCATACTTTCATTGCCTTGTTTTATCCCTTTTGCCAGTGAAAACTGGCAAACTCGGAATTATTGGACAGGTATGGATCACAAGTTCTGCTCATATAATTACTACTACCTTCGATTTTAATTATAAGACTTAGTTGACTTTTCTTAAAGAAATTAAGGAAGTTAAATAAGATACTTATTCATTTCATATGTTGTATATCCTTATATTATATATTAGTTGACAATTAGTTTGAAGAAAAAAATAGAAATAAAAATAATCTAAAATAATTTAATTAGCTTTCTTAATCTCTCTAAAAAAGTTAACTAGATCTTATAATTAGGAAGTATTTAATTACAACCTCCAATACTTAATATATAAAATCCACTTAGTTTTTTTTTTTTTTTTTTTTTGAGCCATAAGATCTAGCTGAGAAGAGATACCCATCAAATGAGACTTTAAAATATCATAAAATAGAACTAGAAGTTCTGAAACCACAGTCATGAGCGAGTCAAGAGTTCTTAAATTGATTAGGATTGTTGGGTGAAATATCTTAGCCCCCACTTTTTTGCCTTAACAAATGTGCAAAGATTAGGACTTTAGTATTTTTGCCTTCTAGAAACACGTCATATTAGGACAGTAGGACGCTTCAAGCTTCAAAATTTTGGCTTCAACACATGTGCATGTTTGAGTTATCATTAGAAGCTGCTTTTACAACGTGATTTACAATGTACAAGTTAAATATGTAGGAAAAGTTTTATTTAAACTTGTGTGAACGTACTTCTGTAACGCTTATATGAAATTGAACAATATGGAGAAACCAGACCAAGGTCAAATACTGTTTTCAATTATCTCAACAACTATATTACATTGACTGGACAAAAAAAAGGATTCTAAAACTAAAGGAGACAGACAAGAAAGGGGGTAGAGAAATGAAATAAAATACCCAACTAAAGGTTTTGGTTTTGCTTTCCTTTGAGTTATTTGAGAGCTACTTAATATTGGTTAACTTATGATTATGGCACCTCTACGTTAGACAACTTTGGTAGGGCACTTCACCACTCACTCACTTTACTACTCAGCCAGCAAATAAAACTGAAACCCAAGTAACGAGGATACAAAAACACTCATGACTGTACGTCAACTGTTGCACCATGTTTACTTCAGGGGGTTAGAACCAAGTTTCATTAAACCCTACCTTTGTGCTTTCAACTCAAGGGCCTCTTATTTGTATAGAAAGCCATAGTCCCTATTTACCAGGAATGTCAAATACCCCCACAGGCACTATCTCGACACAGTCCAAGAAAAAGGAAGTGCCTTAAATAGAAAAGGGAGAGGAAGATATTGTCAAATTATTATATAGTCATCTTGTTATTGAGTCAAGTCAGAGGACTGGAACCTGCTGGCTTATTTTTCCATACAGGGAACTAAAATTAGACTACAAGGAGAATGTACTTTAGTCGACCAACAGTAAAGTGAATTTAATTTCATACCGGATCACCGACAATTACACCTAATGTCTGTGATTGGATATGTCCAACTTCCTGAAAAGTCAAGCAAATTGCAGATATTTACACAAGAAATATCATTAGAGATAAACATCCTACTGTATAATCAAATAGTATATATACAACAAATGGAACCCCTGAACATTTCAGTATTATGAGAGACAACTGCATGCATATATCCATATCTCAAGTCACAGAAAACACAAACTCCTAAGACAAGATGGGAACTAGAACTACCTAATTATTAAACCATATAAAAGGTATTGCCAACAAAGAGGCAATCTCATTGTCATTAAGCAAATGCTTTCTTCGAATGCCATGCACGGGCCGAAATGTTACCTGAACATTTTGATGGCTTGCAACTCCATAATATGCCTGATGCTAGAAATCCAGAGACAAAATCAACCTAACATAATCTTCTTTCAACACCACAATGAAAGAATTCAAAGAGACAAAAGGTAAAGGGTGCTGTATCTGTTGCTAGTGGAAAATCAATACCAGATCTTGAGGCAACACCTGTTGCAATTGGGGAACGGGCAGGGCAGATAATGCTGCTGGTGGTTCTTGTAACTGAGATTGATGCTGGTGAAAAGTTGGCATTTGTTGTTGCTGTTGCCTTTCAGAAAATGTTAACTCCTCTGGTTTCTCGCACCACAAGTTCATTTAATAAAAGATAAATAACATAAATAGCATGATAAAAAAAACATGAAGGAGACTCATTCTCACCTGACTTTTTCTGAGTGACACTATTATAGTAATACTTGAAGCCCTCAGGAGATATATGCTCTGAGCCTCTGACCAAATGCATTTTGATAGGGCCATGTTCTGGTTTATTTCAGGTGTAGCAAAAGCAGAGATGCATATCATTTATGATCATAGTAGCTTTTAAAGTCAAAGATAACCATAAACACCACATTGAAGATAAAACTTTGCCATACCATGAAGTTCACACTTACTGGATTCATAGGCATTTCAGGCCTGCTAGATCTGGGAAGCAGGGGACACCCTAGACCATGAGGACCAGAATTAGAGGAAGGTCCCATATTTGGCAGATGCAATGGACGCCAAGCATTAGGAGGGGGGATACGATCACCCACAGGTTCATTAAAATTGGATGGAGGACTGCAAAAATTGACTGACTACAAAACAATATGTGGTACTAAAAGCCAGCACAAGGGTATGGTGACAAGGGAACCATTCAGAAGACACCAGGTAAAAAAACATAGAAGGTGGAAGTATGATACCTTGGGTCTGGTGCTTCAAATCTAGGACCAACTCCTGGATGGGGGAAAGCAGGACCGCCAAAGCAAGACAAACAATAATATATGAAACCAAAAATAGAGATCAAGAAATAGTATGCATTCAAAACATACACAGGACACAATAAAAGGTACACAAAAGCACTGAATCTGGTGCCAACAAACCTTAAAAGCATGGATACTGACACCTATACTAGATAGATAACCAAACAAAATATATAATGTCCTTGTGCAATTTAAAACATCTTGTTCTATAAAAAAATTTAAATATCTTGTTCTAGAACAACATTCAAACACCCCTATTTTTGAGCTAAAACTTTGGCTTAGCCATAAGCTTTTCAACGGAGTTTATGATAATCAATTATTATTATGAATCATAATTCAATAAAATCAATTTTATCTGGAATTTATTCTTCCCACCACTAATCCACACACATCAAAGAATTTAAACTCAACCCAGTAGTTATCTGGCAACAAGTTTGATGGCGTATCGTTTATTGTGGGATGATGGGTGATGTGGGAGTTGGAGAAATTTCAAAAATAGATGGATTATTTTAAGTTATTTTAGATATTTTCTATTTAGTAACATTATTTACGTTATTTTTCTGTTTTGTTGAGTGGCCCTCAAATTTAGGAGTGGCGGACTGGCAGGTCATGGTGCTTGCAGATTTAACTTGGTATTTTTACGCTATTTTCTTTTTTATTTATTTATTATCATTATTCAGCTAATTATTCCCCATTATTTGAGTTATGGATTAATGGGAGTCTGTTCAGGAGTTTTGTTCAGGGTGTAGAAAGGATCTGGAAATAAAATTAGTACTTGTTTTTATCATTGGAGATTCTCCTTAGGCTTTATTAGTTGTATGAGTTTAAGATCCTTACTCATCTTCTAGACTTCTACTACAGATTTTCCTTCATCTGTATCAATAAAAACTTTCATACCTATCTTGGATCCTATCAAAGTTTCAAGAAGAATTTGCATGACCAATGAGGCTTGTTCTGACTAATTGAATTTCTCATACCCTACATTTGGGTAGGGCTTGCCTTAACCACTGAACCGGCTAGCCCACAAACCAACCATAAATTAATGTGTTCATATCATCATTAAGATTTAGTAAAAAAAATTAAAGACTTGAGCATGACTTTTATATTCATATCATGGCCACAAACCAACTGTTAGGATCCAATGTTATGAGATGGACAAGGGGTAGTTTCATGTATTAGTTACTTTATAAAGGGGTGGTTTTATGCAGTAGTTATTTTATGAATCAGTTATTGTTAAATCTTACCTAAAGACATAAGCAGTTATTGGTAGTTATGTGTGGTATTGACACTATGAATGAATGAAGAATTATATTGTTTCCTGAAACTCCCTTTCCTCTAGAATTTCAGATACCCGTTCTAGACTTCTTTCCTTCTCTCTTCCTCCCTTTCATTCTTCTTCTCTGTTCTTCCCTCTCCTTTAATCCTAAATCTAATAGCATTCAAATGGATAATGTTTCTAGATATCATACCTTGAGTAAGCCCTGATTTTTTAACACAACACCCACGCAACCCAAAAAGAAAAGCAAATTCAAGATCTAGCAGACACTCACAGGTTTCTGGCTAAGATCTCAGGATGCTAGGGGACAAACCATGGTTGTTCTTCCTCTTCACGAGATATACATCTTCAACCAGTCCATATCTTAAGAAAATCTATCACAACAGACACCATCTGTTAGTTTCATGCTCTCAAACTATCAGTAACAATAACAGTAACTGTAACACTATTTTGAAACAAAATTAAGCGTGCAATATTAACATTTAATACCATAAAAACCCATCAATTCCTTTGGGCCAAATTGCCAAAGTTTCCATTTGGCTAGAAGAGACAAATAATTGGTGTTGCAAACATAGTCGGTGCATGCAACATACTTTCACAAATTCCTCTACCGTAGCCTCTATTTTCAAAGACTCCACATTTAATTTGTGATCAGCAGCACCTATTATATAGAAAAGTTCACAGAAAATTGAACAGTTAATACACGTAGAGAGACTCACAGCAAAAGTATGTTTTGATGAATGCGTCACTGTCCACTTGTTCTGTTCAAGTTATATAGTTTTTCCAACTTTGAACTGATAAGTAAATTTTACTAGAGCTGGACATCTTTGGTGGAAATAGTTTGTCTACTACAACTGGCATCAGATTAAATGCACACAAGCAAACTAAAAAAACACACAATTCCAAGAATCTGCACTGTGCAGCACAAAAACTTACCAAGATGTTCCTGACCATTGTCAGCATATCTCACTTGGATAGCATCAAAAGCAATGCAGCTCACTCCAGGAAGAGTATGTTGATTGTGCAATGCTCTAATTGCCCCATCAGCTTCTTCTGATTTAGCGTACTTAATGAAACAAAAACCTGCACAAGCAAGAAGTTATATATTGATTCCATCTATTTTTTTTCACCCTTTCCACAGATAGATGTCAATATTAATGAGCCTTTTTATCAGTGACTCGAGTGACTTTAGAAAGTTATTCTTCACACGGTTTCATCAAACAAATGAGATCAATTCCTTATATGTACTTGTAACAACTATTTTGGCAGGTATCAACATAAAGAGTGGTGCAATCTTAACTGACACCATCCCTTTGCATAGACACACCAAATTACACCATATACATAACCTTCCATTCCGTGAAAGATATAAACCAGACTCCTAATCTCCTCTCACTGAAAACTAAATAAGTTTGTAACAAGCTCGTGTATTTGATCACAACTGTTAATCCAACTTTAACATCAAATAAACATAAGTAGCATGTACTGCTAATACATGTCATGGAGACCCAGCAAACCATAATGAGTTGTTAGACAACTTCAAATCCTTGCATCAAATTTTGTGTTCCAACTAAGTAGCCATAAAGTAGAAAAAGACAATCAAAATATCAACATATCCAAAGCAAACTCCATAGCCACCACAAATTTCCCTGATATCAATCTCCAATAACAAGTGAAGAATCACGCATAGGAAATTGGGAAAATTGAAATTCATAGATTAAAATACTGCACCAAGACAATTAGGAAGACAAATCAACTAGAACAACTAAACACTTAAAAAACTAAACAAGATACATTTCTAGTCAAGCTAAGTATCCCAAGCTGCAAAAAGTTAATAGTGCAAAATATGGGATGTTAAATCTCCCAAATTACATTGTGATTTAAACCATTCAAATGTAATAACCCAAGTTTTCCTCTGTTTCTTCTATACAAGCCGACTTCTAAATTTGTACATAATCAAACTACAGTTACTGCTATGGACACTCTCATTACAATCAGTTGTTGGGTAATGACCACACAATGCATTCACAGTTCCAAGAGCAGGATCTATCAGTCCTCCAATATCCCATCTTCTATAGAAAGAGGAGTTTACATGTCTTGCCTCCCTCTGCTATGACAGGATGAGGACAAAAAAGGGCAGCTACCAAAACCAACAAGCCGGGACTTGTCGCAAAAACAAACTGAGATGGAGATGACCTTAGTCTCTTCCATCAGCCTCTCAATGGACCTGAAAAAAGATTCTTGAGAAGTACAATAGTCTTGGAATATCAAGATCACAAATACCTTGTTGTTGCCCCAATTTTTCCATCTTGGATCAAAGCAACCTCAAGCACATTCCCATGTTTCTCAGACAAATGGCAATCTGATATCAAATAATTGTAACAACATAATAGTTCATCTCAAACACATGATTAAATATTTAACATCTGAACCAATGAAGATAGCTTGTGAAACAATAACTATCAGATAGCTCAAAATCAAAGTGCTTGGACAACCATTGAAAACTTGACAAGCTTTCTAATAGATGAGGTGTGTAGTTAAAAGTATCTATGATGACTAGTGGAGATAAGCAAAGTTAACCTTAAAGTCAAAGTAGCTAATGGTGTATTTTTTACAGACTTCTAGAGAACGGGATGGACTATTCTATCTTGAAAGATTGAAACGTCAGTTGAAAAGTAATAATATTGTGTACTTCACAACATACATGAATAGGGTTCCTCAAGAAACATGCATAAACAGATCGATACAGAATTAATCCTTAAGCCTCTACTTGTCGCAAAAACAAACTGAGATGGAGATGACCTTAGTCTCTTCCATCAGCCTCTCAATGGACCTGAAAAAAGATTCTTGAGAAGTACAATAGTCTTGGAATATCAAGATCACAAATACCTTGTTGTTGCCCCAATTTTTCCATCTTGGATCAAAGCAACCTCAAGCACATTCCCATGTTTCTCAGACAAATGGCAATCTGATATCAAATAATTCTTTTCTTGACAAGCTTTCTAATAGATGAGGTGTGTAGTTAAAAGTATCAGCAAAGTTAACTTTTTACAGTACATTCCTCCACTCATTACGTATGCTCCACTCATTCTTCTACTTTCCGATTCTCTCCTAGAGCCTATATATACATGGGTTGTACTCAAACATATATCAATAAACACGTAATGTTTAAAAGTAATAATTCCCAACATGAATAGGTTACTATCGATAGCTCAAAATCAAAGTGCTTGAAAACCATTGAAAACTTGACAAGCTTTCTTAATAGAGATGCTTTTTCGCACAAATTCTTTTCCATTCTTTTTCCACCCACCCAAAAAGGCGAAAGAGAACACAGATGCAATTCAAATATAGAAAGATGCAATATTTCAGAAACATATAGGCCTTTCATGATAACAAATGTGAAATTATTTCACAAAAAGAACTATAGCAAGCTCCCCAAACAAATGAGAAAACAAAAACAAGGGTTAGGTGTGGCTTACATCTTTTTCAGTAGCTGTCGAGGGTACAGATGCAATAAAAAGTTTCACAAAACTTCTACCATCAAACCGATCTAAAAAGGAAAAAAAATGCATCAATCACTTATTCTCTTCCTTTTTCTCACATGTTGGAGATCAAAATGACTTAAAGGAGGGGAAAATGACAATGTTTGCAACTGAGGTGGAAATACAACAAAGAGTTACTTGTGCGTGTGTATCCATGGTTTGGTTGTTTCACGTTAATAATAAGTATTTGTAATAAGAATAATATATCTTTTCTTATTCTTCCATGGAGAGAACATTTCAAGGTGATCAAACAACTATGAAATCAAACTTTTTTGGGTTTACATGACATGAAATAATAAACATAGAAGTTAGGATCAAAGGCCTGAAAACATGTGAATGATATGAGAGATGAGCATCACACAACTGTATGCTTCAGTAAATTAGAACGATCCTGGCATCAATAAGAACATCTGAAAAATGCCTCCAGACCAAGGGAAGAAACATGCTGATGCCATAAAGATGTCGATCATAGAATGAACATAAAAACTGTGTTAAAAAAAGTTCAGCTGCAAAGCTAAACGGTCACTAAATACTGGTATGCGAACTCCACAATAGTAAATTAATACTCTCTGATAGAAATAAGTAATGTTAAAATAAGCAGAAATAATTACATTTTTAGAATTTCTACGTACAAAAACAGACCCTTCCAACAATTAAGCCTCTCTTGCATATTCAAACATGAAATTATCTTCCACTATAATAGGATTCAGAAGATCAACCAATTCAGTATGTTTCCATCAAACTTTTAATAATAATATCATCGTGCACACAGACACGCAGTCATAAAAATTAACACATTAACGGATTCCTTTGATCGTACATTTTTTAAGTCTTGCATATGTTGTCATGAATATTGCTAGGGGCATCTAAAAGTTGACGCTTCAGATTGACTCAGCGAGTAAATTAACACTAAATTTGCACCCCAAAGATTTCTGCCCTCTCCACTAAAGCACGGTAAACGCTCAAGTGACCCCCAAAAAAAAGTACTTTTCACAGAACAGGACCGGAACTAGGAGTTATTATCCGTGGCCCGTTGTTTAATGAATAATAACAAGAAAAACCGGAATCTAGAGCAGACTTGGGCTCAAGAGACCAGCAAAGCAATAAACTTATATAGAGAAACGCACAAGTAACCATTTTTTTTGGTCGAACACAAGTAACCATGGATAAGTACTTAATATAAATGTTGAGCCATTAGTCAAAGAAAAACTGCTACCAAACACCACCGTGGATAACAAAATTAAACAAGAAATGCAAAGTTTAATAAGAAACAAATAAACGTTATACTAACCTAGCGACCCTCGATGCCCAGAAAATGGAAAGACTCGATTCTGCCCAGAATGTGGCGGCACAGGATGACTATCAAACCCAAAACCATCCGGATTGGTCATGAGAGTGCAACCTTAACCCTAGTCTTTGGAAGACAGAGAGGGAGAAAGGGAAGAAAGAAACTAAAATTTTCTGAGGCAGTTGACGGAACAAGATTGAGAACATTGACCCTGAGGAACTGAATTGGCTGCAACGAACACGAACTTAGCTGTAACTCCTCGTTCTTGAATCTTGAGTAGTATCTTCTGAGCAAAATTTGGAAAAAAGCTTCACACGTGTCTACCCTCATTTATCTATCACCTCTCGCTGACATCACTACGCCTCTGTTCTCTCTCTCTTCACCTATCGCCTCTTGGTTCTCATTCTCACTACTTGCCACCAAAGCAAAAGAAGAAACTTCAGCATATGGTGGCATTTGGATTTACCCATAGTCACATTCAGTTCAAAGTGATGAAATTTTTCTTCCATTTCAGGTTTCAAGTTTCAACACCAACTTGTCTTATTTATCGCTTTCTTTTATTATCCTAGTTCTTGTGTTGCTTCACTGTCATTGTAATTTCTTTATTTTTTTTTTATAAAATTTCTTTATTTTTAAAACAACATGGGTGCTTCTTCTTTTGGGTGGATTTCTAAGTTTCATATTCGGGCTTCAATGTGTTTTCTCCAAACATTTCACCAAAATGTTTGTAGGTCTTATCAAAAAAAAAAATGTTTGTAGGACGCAAGGCCTGAAGCTTTTTTTATTTTTTTATGATTAAAATTCTGAATCCGAAGTGAATTTTAGCATGCTAATCTGTTAGTCAAAATAATATCTCTCATGTGTAGTTCCTTTTCAACATTGTTTTTTTAATCATTTTTTGCATTAATCATCTTTGTGTTTATCTACCAGTAAAAATAAGTATCATTGGTTAAAAACGATTTTTTACAATTTTTTTGCCCTATGGCTTCAATACCTAGAAAAAAGAATGAGCAATTTGATGTTTTACAATCATTATCTGAATTATGTTTAAGTTTAATTTTCTTGATTTTGGTTCTTATTTCATATTGAAACTGATATCCTAAAATTTAAAAGAAAGAGATTGTGAAACCTAACTCTATATATACATGTTGTGATGCTTTTTATCATTTCTAGTTGTTTTGTATAAGAACAACAGATATTTAGTCCTGTTAGACTAGTGCGTTGATATTGGATCGAATAACTACTACAAGGAAGATACCATGAGAATGAAAGATCACTGTACACAAAAAAAGTTTTCGCCAATGGGGGTGGTGTATGTGCACAGTGACGACTGAATATTAACTTGATAGAGAATCCGTCCATACATTTAGGTTTACCTCTTACTTATAGAGTTTTACCAGTAGGGTTTAGACTCATAGGCCCTGTGCGCCTTATAGCCTAAGCATTGTGTCGCTACACCTAGGTTGACATCCTTGATTATAGCCTTAATTATAAGTTGGTTAAGATCTTCCTCCATTATAGGCGGATTCTGATTTGGATTGCCCCTTGTTAGCCATACCGTAAATGGGCCTAATGTAGGTCCATAACACTAGTGGTTTGGCCAATGAATGAGCACTTATAGTGTGAGATACCGTGAGAAGTTTTGTTTGTTAGCTAAGGTTTTGTGATAACTGAAAATAGATTAATCCAACATAATATTTGACCATTTTCTGTGTCATTGAAATCTAGAATTGTTGATTAGTTGAGCACCTTAAAGAAGCCTGGTTTTCTTGTACCTAATTTGAGTTTAATATACTTACATTTCACTTCATGAGTTTGTTTTGAGTGTCAAATTTGATTTTTTGAGGAAGCTTCTGAATAACCTCGAATTGCTACATAAGTTGGTAGATATGCTGCAAGATGGTGAAGATTTTGACTATCCAACATGTTTCTCCACCAACTGACATCACTTGTTGTGATTACGTGATGCCGATTTTAATGAAACAACCTCTTAAAGCAGTTGGTTTTATGACGCTACTATGCCTAGCTTGGAAATGGCTTTTTTCATAATTTGGAATGGCCTTTTTTATAATTTAATCGACTAGTCAATATACATTACCTTTTGATATAATTCATGGGTATTAATAATGATATATTTTGTATTTGTTAGTGACAATTTGTTTCAATATAAATGACAACTTTGTTAATATATGTTGTTCATAAATTTAGCAAAATTTGGGTTAACAACTTGGTCATGGTAATATATAATATGTAACTTGAAATGATATTATACCATAATTTTGTTTTAGATTTTCAACAAGGAATTAACAAGTGAAAGTGACTGTATTGATAAGTTAGAATGCTTGTGATGACAAATCAAGTGCCTATAATGATAAATCTATAACTAGTCAATTAAAATCCAGAATCCATTTTATATCACCATATATAACTTCTCATATCTAACATAAATTGCAAGTTTTATAGTAGAGTTTCAACACTGAACTTTTTTTTGGGCCTTCAAAGTTTTATCATTGAACTTCAAAACATATAATTATACAAATGACAATGGGACAATATGAAAGTGACAACTATATGGAAAGAAATAACAAGTGAAGGGGCAACAATTGACAAGTGATGGTGCATGTAATGACGTGTGACCTTGCAGCACAATCAAAATATAACTTCATATTATATTTCAATTTCATTTATAACTTCATACTATTAAGCTACTGATAGATTCAAAAAAAATGACTTCTAGATACATATACATCATGGGCTACAGTTGCCGATACAAAAAAAACAATTATTGTCTTCAAAATTTATAAACTTTCTTATTTTGAAATTGAGATTTCCTTATCTTGTTTTTTTGGCCTTCCAACCATTGGTCATTGTCACTACATTTAGATGTGGAAAGTCATGTTTTGCTTTTTAGAAAGTACTGCCTTTGGTATTCTTCTCAAGAGATATATATATGTAATGATAGAAACTTCAGTTTCCTATAATTGTAATGGTAAAGTCAATTGAATTGAACTAGGCACCACCATCATGTCAATCACCTATGTTGATAACAATCATCATAACTTGTCATTGTCATATGCCCTTCTTTTGGTAGCGTAGCCAACCTTAGGCAATAGTGACAATTTAGCACCATTTTCAAATATCATGTCAACTATAGAAAAACTTTTGAAGAGTTCAAAGATAGCATTGAAATATAATAATATTTAAAATGTTAATTAAACTATAATAGGGGAGTGTAGGTATCATCCTTAATTTAACTATATGCATATTTTCCAGCGCCATAAAAACATATATCATGACAATTTGGATCAATGCCATTGATTTGCTTTAAGGATATAAAGTTCTTTCTTAACATGCAAACAAACACATAATCAAAATCATTGACACTATGACCTTGATAATTTAGACCAAGGCCATTGATTTGCTTAAAGGAATGAAGTTCTTTCTTAAATGATCGATTATTTTGACAAACATCGTTTGGACAAATACAAGACAGTCTTTTCTCATTCAAATAGAAAAGAAAAGTTCAACTAAAGCAAACTGCAATCATATTATATCATAGGCAACTCAATACAATAACCACAACTTACAAGCCAAACTTACTCCAACAAATAAATAAGAAATTGTAATGCCAACTCCATGGGGGAAAAAACTGATTAAAACAAATAGACTCCATAATATGTGAAAGTTAGCAGCAATCATCACTCTTCCAAATCAATACAAGCTCATAAGTACTTTAAAAGAGAAAATAAAGAACTAAAATTTTTCAATCCGATAATTAGCTCCAAATCAAGTCAAAACAAAGAAGAAACAAAAGAAATCACAAGAAGAAAACCTTGGTCGCTTTGAGCTGAACTTGACTATGGGCAGACTCATATAACAATATATGTCGGAGTCTTCGCCTTTGTCTTGGTGGTGAGTAGTGATAATAAGAATTGAGAGGTGAGAGGCAGAGACACTGAGGTAAGAGGAAGAGTGCTGGAGGCAAGCAACAGAGTGAGGTCGACGTGAAGCGATGTGCGTATGACGCAGAGCAGAAGCACAAGGGAAGCGGCTTTGCTCCGATGCATAGGACGCTCTGCTGCCCTCCTATATCTTAAACAGTGCCGTTTTGAGAATAAAGCAAAGAGTAAGTTCTTTTTTTTAAATTTTTTTTTTTTTTAGGATACTAGATTATATTAAAAAGATACTTCAGTCAACATACTGAAAAAATACTTAATGATCTTGAAAAATTGTTTTAGGATCTTTAAAAAATATTGCAGGGCACTAACTGGTACTAAAATGATACTTAAAAAATACCTCAAGATACTGACTTCATAATCTTAAAAAATTAGTTTAGGATCTTGAAAAAATTTCTTGAAATATATTTTTAGTATCGGTGAGTCCTTAGAATATTTTTTTAAGATCCTAAATTAATTTTTCAAGATCATGAGGTATTTGATTCAGTATCCTAAAGTATCTTTTTAATACCAGTCAGTACCTTGCAATATTTTTCAAGATCCTAAAATAATTTTTAAGATCATGAAGTATTTTTTTTAGTACCAGTCAGTTGACTAGAGTATCTTTTTAATACCATCTAGTGTCCTAAAACAAATTCAAAAAAGAAAAGGAACTTACTCTTTGTTTTATATCCAAAACGGCGCCGTTTAAGTTATAGGAGGGCAACGGAGCGTCCTATGCATCAGACGAAAGCCACTTCCAAGCACAAGAACTTATCTGTGATTTGAGTGTAATTTTCTCTCTATTTTTTTGGTCCAGAATAATTAAATTATACTTATCTCATCATCAATCATTATTCAATCATTCATCATTTTCTTACCTGAATTATCAATCATTATTCAATTATGTTTATATAAATACTTTTTACTCTTTTTGGATCAAATTCATATGTAAACAAATATGCATTATAAGAAATATATTGACGTTAAAGTAAAAAGAATAGTAGAAAATTACTGAACAAAGCAAAAAAATAATGCGAAAATTACACCTGATTCTTAAGTAATAGAAAACACAACAGAAATGTCCTTTGAAATTTAAAATTTACAGTAAAGTCTTGTGAGACATTTGGGCAATATATTCTAAATGTGAAAAGTCAAAAATACCCTTTATGAATATACCTATCTCTATTTAATCAATGGGACTATTTTGGACTTTTCATATTTGGGATATATTGCAAAAATGTCTCAAGATTTTAATGCAAATTAAAAAATTTAAGAGACCTTTCTATTGTATTTTTTATAATTCGAGAGTTAAATGCAATTTTCTCAAAAATAAATTGGCGCCGAGCCAAGTGCGTGATCCTACAAAAAATAGTGATTTTTCTCCTAATAAGACATATTAACCTGAAATTTCGCGGATTGGCCGACTTTAAAATTTTAAAATTTCTTTAAAAAAGAGTTAAAGCGGAATCTCTCCCTCATTATCGTTGTCAGTTCCACGTGGATGTTTTATCCAAAGTCACATCACCACTTATCCTCCCAATCATTTTCAAAAATAAAATTTAGATATGGTAATTGGAGCCACGGCTTGTAATATGTTTATAAATTTTATATCACATGTTATTAGTATATAATTTTTTTGATAAAATAAGATAAGGTGTATATAGATATGTGAAAACATTTATTAATTATATATAATTG
This sequence comes from Acacia melanoxylon, assembly GCA_019022615.1. Classification (NCBI taxonomy): domain Eukaryota; kingdom Viridiplantae; phylum Streptophyta; class Magnoliopsida; order Fabales; family Fabaceae; genus Acacia; species Acacia melanoxylon. The sequence continues at coordinate 9,077,503 of JAFJYJ010000011.1, forward strand.
TTATCTTAATTTTTTTTGCCAAATTTTTTATCTTAAATTATTAAAATATAGTAAAGTAATAATATGAATATTCTATTGGTATTTAATACTCCCTCAATCTTATATAATGAAAGAAAATGTATATAAAAAAATTATATTTATTATTAAGATAAACTTAAAAAGGATCTTACATTTAGACAAACTTATTTTTTTTAAAAGGGCTATGAGGAAGTATGTAATATTTCAATATGTTAAAATTAATATTTATATTTATATTTGATTAAGATTAAGGTAAAAAGTATTATGGTTTTTCATAATAAAAAAAGGGATTGTGATTAGATGGATAGATTTAAAACACTATTATGCAGGAAAACAGAACAATAATAATGGTGGGTTCGGGGCACTCGACAAAAACGAGTTCGGTGCATTCGGCAAAAACTTCCAGAGTTTGTGTATAGTAGCTGGCAAAGAAAGTTCCGGTCGAAAATCCTCGCTCATCGATGGCGAAACACGAAGATCTTCCTGTTCCAATTTTCGATTCTCTGGAGCCCGTGTATGGCGGAGGATCTCTACTCGAAGAGGCACAACTTCGTTTTGACAATTTGAAGTCTAAGTTTCAAAAAGTTTTTGGTCATCCTCCTGAAGTCTTCGCCCGTTCACCTGGTTCTTCCTCTCTCCTTCTCCTTCTCTTTTTCTTTTTGATTATTATGGAAACTTATGGTCTTTTATGGGTTATTGTAGGTAGAGTGAACTTAATAGGGGAACATATTGACTACGAGGGATATTCTGTTTTGCCGATGGCAATTCGGCAAGATACGATCGTAGCAATTCGGAAAAATGCCGCCGAGAATATTCTTAGAATTGCTAATGTGAATGATGAGAAACATGCTATGTGTACTTATCCTACCGATCCTGACCAGGTCAGTTTTACGTCCATGTTCACTTTATTTGTGGGCCACTATTGGTTTTACCCTCAAAGTTCAATAATTATAACATCGTGCCCCATTGTTTCGCTTTTTGAACAAGCTTGTTCTGATCATAAAGATTTCTGGCCAAATTCATCTGTTAATTTATTTGCGGTTGCGCGTAGGCACTGGACCTGAAGAATCACAAATGGGGCCATTATTTTGTATGTGGGTACAAAGGTTATTACGATTATGCAAAATCAAAAGGAGTGGATGTTAGTAAGAAAGTTGGACTTGATGTTCTTGTTGATGGGGTAGTTCCTCAAGGTGTGTTTTTGTCATCTTAAATACTCTATCTATCAGATAGTCTTTCTTTGGAGATGGAATTAAATTCAAGAATATAAACTGTTTATACAGGTTCTGGACTATCTAGTTCTGCAGCATTTGTCTGTTCTTCTACAATTGCCATTATGGCGGCATTTGGAGTGAATTTCCCAAAGGTAAGTCTTGGATTTCAAGCTGATCAGGAATGAATATTTTCAGTTTGATGATTGGAGTGTACGTAAAATTTATCAGTTTTATGGCATGATTGTATTATTAGAATGTAGTTTGGGTTTATGGCTTATTGTCTAAGCTAACTGTTTGGGAGATAATTTATCATCGGTAGTTTAGACAAAACAGAACAAAACTACCCTGTTATTACTTTGAAAGCATTTTTTTGCTGAAGATTACATTTGATTTTCTTTTTTTTTTTGTTGTGAAAAATTATATTTTATGAGCTCTAACATTCTCACATCTTTCACAGAAAGAAATTGCACAAGTTACATGTGAATGTGAAAGGCATGTTGGAACACAATCTGGCGGAATGGATCAGGTTAGGGGGAAAAAAGAAGAGTTGTTAGTTAATTAATTGGTTTTTTTTATCTTGCTCATAATCCATTCTAACATGGTACTAAAACATATGATTTTCTTATTCTTTTTACAGGCAATCTCTGTAATGGCTAAGATTGGATTTGCCGAGCTTATAGATTTCAACCCCATTCGTGCTACAGATGTGCAGCTTCCAGCAGGTGGGACTTTTGTAATTGCCCATTCTTTAGCAGAGTCTCAAAAGGCTGTCACTGCTGCTACTAATTATAACAACAGGGTTGTTGAATGTCGTTTGGCTTCGGTAAGTATTTTTGTGTTTATTTTTCTTAATTGTCATTTATCTCTTGAAGTTGAAAATAGTGGGCTATGATAAAGGGTTTGATGCACTCAACCTTCTTAACTCCTATCCTCTGCTTTGATTTTGGCTTTCCTTGTTATTCCTCTCTCTACTCAGTTTTGAATTAGCCTCATTTATGTGTGTAAGCTAATTGTTTGCTATTGAATACTGCTCCAGATTGTGCTTGGCATAAAGCTGGGAATGAAGCCACAAGAGGCAATATCAAAAGTGAAAACATTGTCAGATGTAGAAGGATTATGCATAACATATGCTGGTAAACATAATTCATCTGATCCGGTCCTTGCTGTCAAGGTATTTAATTTAACATGACCTTTCTCTGTTCTTTCAAGTTTTTTTTATATTCATTTTATTTACATGCCTTGTGCTATTTAAATAATTATAATAAAGTCTATGCACTAAAAAATTATAATAAAATGTCTTTGATACAGGAATTTTTGAAGGAAGAGCCCTATACAGTTGAAGAGATTGAGAAAATTACTGAGGAAAAGCTTACATCAATTTTGGGCAGTAATGCAGCTTATTTGGATGTTCTCAAAGTTGCTAAGCACTACAAGTTACATCAGGTATTTCTTATTTATATTATCATATGTTATCACTTTTCTTTTTTATTTTTAACAGTTTGCTTCAGTGGCTTGGTGTCTATATTAAATATGGATTTTTATCATAACTGCTGCCTGAATATTGTTTATGATTTACTATCTTGTTGCTGCCCTTGTGTGATATAATTTTGATACGTTTTGCTTCTAGAGAGCTACCCATGTGTACTCAGAGGCCAAGAGGGTGCATGCTTTTAAGGACATTGTCTCGTCAAATTTAAGGCAAGTCTTTTGGATTTGGTCGTAACTTTATCTTTTCATGAATGCTCTTTGATTTTTGTATAATTCTTAAGCAAATAGATATTTCTGGGATGAAAAATTGATAAAATATTTGGCAGTCCTTAGTGTAAAATGATTATGTCCAAACATCGGAAATAGTTTGACATTTTATTTCTTTACCTTCATTAAATCCTCTTGATGATCCATCTCCTGTTCAAAATTGTTTTAACATTTACTCATGCTGCTTCTCTTTCAGTGAGGATGAAACTCTCAAAAAGCTTGGTGACCTTATGAATGAGAGCCATTATAGCTGCAGTGTATTATATGAATGCAGGTGTGTATTTTTGGCTTGTTCTGTTTTTCAGATAATCAGTCCACTTGTTCCTTTATAATCTGTTATAAGTTATCTCATGAAGCTGTGCAATGTGGTTTTCCTTTACTCACTGTTAAATGTTTTTTTTTTTTTTTTTGGGTCTCTGCTTGTTATGGCAATCAGCTGTCCGGAATTGGAAGAGCTTGTAAACGTCTGTCGCAAAAATGGCGCTCAAGGGGCGAGGCTTACTGGGGCTGGATGGGGTGGTTGTACTGTCTCTCTGGTGAAAGAGAGCCTTGTCCCACAATATATCCTAAACTTGAAGGTATGCTGATATTTCTGAGATAGTCTTCTGATTTTTTGATTGATTATATTGGGAATTAACATTAACATTAGTTAATAATGCTGGTTTCTGGAAATCTAATTGCAGGAACAATATTTCCAGTCTAGGATTGACAAGGGGGTCATCAACAAGAATGAGCTTGGGCTTTATGTGTTTGCTTCCAAGCCTTCAAGTGGTGCTGCCATTTTGAAGCTTTAGCCATTTCAACTTTGAAGCTCTTTTCACCACTCTAGCTGAAACGACGTCAGAGATGGTCTCTCTTTTTTTTTTCTTTTTTCACTTCCTTTTCTCCCTTGTGCTTGTTAATAATCAACAATTAAGTTTAGCCAATAATAATAATTTTGCCCACAGGGCAACATATAGCAGTGTCTTGTAGTCAAAATGAACAGGCTCGTTCTCATTATGAGTTTAAATATTAACATTTTAGATTATTTTCTCAATCAATTGTTACAAAGCATTCCATTCATTCCATATTTAGTTCAATATATGGGAAATCTAACATATTTCATATCTCACACACACAAAATCCTTAAAAATTGAGACCTTGATCTGAGATGTTCTTGTACTATAAATGTGCACATGTGCTTGTAACTTATTGATTGGATTTTTAGATGTTAAATTATTAGATTGGAGTACAGCTTCACGTGGTCATCATGAAAATGAGTCTCAATTATTGGATCCTCAGCGGCTTAAGGATTATTCCGCCTCCCAAACGCATATTCTATAAATAAATGAGAGTCCTTTTATTTTCATATAAACTTGTATTCCCGGCGTTTTAAATATAAAATAAAGTTAATTTTTTAGAGAGATTAAAAAAATTAATTAAATTATTTTAGAGTATTTATATTTATTTTTTTTTCAAACTAATTGATTTGATTAATAAACTAATATATAATTTAAGAATATATAACATATGATATAATTAAGTAATTTATTTAGTTTCCTTAATCATTTAAAAAAGTCAACAATGTCTTATATTTAGGACCGAATGAACTAATACCCATTTCATTGTAGGGATAGTTAAGATTTTTTTTTCCCGGTTAAACTTAACATAACTTCAAATTTTGATTACATTTTGTATATGATAGCCAAGGATTGAAAAAAAGGATATGATTGTCAATTATTAAGTCGCATCTATTGCAAATATTCTTAGATTTCTTCATTGATTACACTTTATTTCAAATATGAATGATATATATGTGTGTGTGTGATGCTTTATCAAGGATAGCTATAATATATAGAAAAATAAAACTCATTCATTAATTTTAAGAGTGTAAAAAATAAATTGAAGGATGGGTATTATACAATTAAATATTTTTATATTTATCATATAAATTTAAGATATTTTTTTAAAAAAAATTATTTCCTCGGTTATTTGCTTTTGGAGTACCCCTCACAGGCTTCCCATTCTTTTCCGAAAGTGATATCACCAGTTTATAATATAACATATTTTTATAAATATAAATGTTTTCCTATTTAATAAACATAGAATAATTGAAATTACACATCGTTTGTTTCATCTATTAATAGATTTTAATGCTGACTTAGTTCATAATTAAAGCTAAAAGTAACTATTTTTTCCCAAATTGTAGTCCATGCAAAAGGTGACTTCAATACTAGCAATATACAGTAAGTCTGGCGGTGTAAAGCTCAGTTAAATCTCTCTAGATCTTGAATTTGAGTTTTAAATGAGACACTTATATTAAAAACAGCAGTTACAAACTTAAAACTAGAGTAGTCGGCTGCTATAAATCAATTGATTACAAGTCATTCAAGTTTAACAAGTAGTCTTATATTCAAACCTTTAGTATATAGTTGTGATAATTACTTAAATGGTGGGGTGGTTCCCATTGTAGGCTATATTCCTGAAACTGGTGGACTAATCTAAAAATTAGATTCTATTGAATCTCCAACTCAAGACATATTTTATATATTTCTTATTTGACTTTTGATAAAGAAGCCATACTATGGTGGGTAAAAAATTAATATTTTTAAAAAATGTTAGTTGTGCACATGACTAAATATTGATAATAAAAAACATTTTTAAATAATAATAACAATAACACATTTGTGACAAATTGGAGTATAATATATAGTAAAAAGTATTTTTACCTAACCCTCCCTAAAAGCTGAAAATCAAAATAGATTGATTAAAAATGTAAAACTCTATGACCAAAAAAGAGATCAAAATTCTAAAAAGAAAAGTTCGATGGAAAATTTAAGGAAAAAACAGCTAATTTTGAAGGAAAAGTAAAATAAAGATGACTAAATAGGGGGAATTATAAAAAGAAAAAAATAAATTGATGGCCATGGACCACAATGCCAAGCTGGCAACTGTCGGCGCGGCATTTCTTCCATCCTCTGGCTTCCTTGCAATTCCATAGTACACAACACGCACACCATGTTAAGGTTTTGGTTTTAAAATATGGCTTTTTGAAGGAATCAAGGTGATCGATCTCCCTGGGAAACATAGCAAGTTCAGTGCTTTCCCGGTCATTTCCTTTACCCTTCTTCTTGTTCGTTTATTATCTCTGGCTTTCCTTACCTCTGGAATGTTAACTCTTCCATTCTCGGCCATCATCTGACCTGGGGCTCTTTCCTTTCTTCTCTTGAAGGTTTTTTTTTTAACCTTTTTTCTTGTTCGTGTTTTTTGGTTGTCATTATGATGGCGGACCCTAGTTTCATGCTTTTGGGTTTTGGGTTTTTGTGGGTTTTTGAATCTTTTGATTTATGTGGGATTTATGGGTTTCTTTAGGCGAAATGTAACTTCATATGATGTGGGTGGCGAGAGATTTGTTTCTGCTACATTTCGTGGGGTTGATTGATTGTGTATTTTTCTTGTCATTCCCTTCTTCCGTGGTCAGGTCTGACATGCACTTTGGTGCTTTTGTTGGGGCCATGCACGTTTTTCTGGTTGTTCTGTTCTTGATTTTTCTTTTTCTTAACTTTTTGTGTAATTGTAGTTCGTGAATGGTGCTTTTAGCTCGCAGTTTCTTGATTTTCATTATAACCAGTTGCATTTTGACCTTTGTAATGCAGAGTCTGTTCATCCTGGGGATTACATTTGAATTGTTGGAAATCTGAGATTTTGACAGAAGGGCTTCAAAAGAAGGAATTGAGCAGCTTGCAGTTAACATTGGGAATTTTCCATACGTATATTATATATATATTGAAACGGGGTCAGTTTGAATTTTTCTGGATTCTTTGTTGTGGTCGTGTGTACAAAAGAGAAGGTTTCTGGATTCTTAGGAGCTGCGTTTGGAAGAAATTTTTGGGCTATTGTACTTTTTGTAGTGTGACAAGAGGAGATAGATCATAGATTGGATTAGGTTTGTGACATTGGAATGGGTCTCATAAATGCAGAAGATAAGGATGCTGAGTTTGATCTTGAAAAAGGGTTTTCTGAAACTGAAGACAACTCAAACAAAGAATCTAGTCCATGTGCTGCAAAACAAGAGAAGTCACTTTTTGCAAAGGTTTCTGGTGGTTTTGTTGGTACAGATGAAGAAAAGCCAAGTTTGTATTGTAATGAGTCGAACAAGTTATTCTCTGGACAAGACTTCGTTGACGTGGAGAAAACCCCAATAAAGGGGAAACGTAAGAAGGGAAGTAATAAAAAGGCACCCAAACCTCCAAGACCTCCACAAGCTCCGTCACTGGATGCGGCTGACCATAAGCTTATCAGGGAGGTAACAGAACTTGCCATGTTGAAGCGTGCAAGAATAGAGCGCTTGAAAGCCTTAAGGAAGATGAGAGCATCTAAATCATCGCCTTCCAGCAGTAGCAGCAGCATAATTGCCACAGTTTTTACTATTTTCTTTTGCATCGTGATAATATTCCAAGGTATGTGTTTTGTGATTGAAGTAAATATTTATCTTGCATACAGAATTGTATTTGCTAGCACTGTGCTGTGAAAACTGAATTGTGATTAGAATTAGGCTTACACATAATATGACCATTGGAACATTGCCAATTGTTGAACTGAGTTTTAGATCATTGGTATTGTCTGCAGAGCTAGACACCTTTTTAATTTCCTGATTAAGAGGTTTGTAACTTGTCTGTTGTTTACATGAGAAGTCATTATTTGGTGATCGATGCATCTTGAATGGAACCACTGTAGTATATGTATGATGAGTAATCTCTAATGGAATGCAATGTTTTGAAATTTCAACTAAAGTTATCATGAGCTAATTCTACTTCCAATGTTCTCTTATTTGGTCCTGATTTGGGATAGCTAAGCTATGGTAAAATTTTAGTATTCAAAAGATCAATGAGGGAAAAGGCCTTCCATTATAAACCATTCCTTTGAGATGTTGAGCTCATTATCTTGTCTACAAATTAAGGAATACTTTAATATCCATCAGATCTTGAAACTTGCTTGAAGGTGATGGCTATCCTGACTATGTTTTTAGATTTGGTTTTATCCGAGCTTTCTGCCGTGTTTACTTTTTCCATTTTACCTGCAACACTTGGGGCCTTGTGTTTGTTAAGCTCATTGAACTTTTAGCATTATAACCCAAAATTTCAGCATAAACCTATTTAGAATGCATGAGGGGAAATTAAGTTTTGAGACCAATGTTTTCATGCCATTTTTTAATGAAACTGTAGCTTTCATGTCTCTTATGGTCCAAGAAATTTTCTTTTGCAGGCATGTCATCTGGAAGCAGTTCAAGGGAAAGTTTCCAGGGATCACCTCTAGTCTCAGCTCAATACCCTCTCAATCCATCAGCAAATAACCCTAATGCTCCCAGTTTAGAATCTCACAAGAAGTAAGTTAAATCTTTCAACCATATTCACATAACAACACAACACCATGTTGCAGCCTTTTAATATCAATTTTCTTGCTACTCCATGGTGTCTTGCAGTTTTATAAAGCAGGTCACAAGTTCATATTGGTCAGAACAAAGGAGAAGACAACGCACGGTTTAATGCACATTTTTTTCCCCAAGAATTAAAAATGGTGCAGCATTTGGCCAATAAAAGAGGGTTTAGTGTTATTATTCCTCTCACACGAGCCCTAGATATCTGTTTTGTCTGTTTTACATAATAATCCTCTTTTTGTTATGAAACTGAGCATCAGGACTTGGTAGTTAACTTACCCCTTTATGTATATTAATCAATGTCTAGGGGGTGAGTTTCACTACTTAGTTGTATTGCTAGTAGTGTTCTTCATTGGCCTGCCTAATTCTTTTGTTTTTTTTTTTCTGGCCCCTTTGGTTAATGGCAATTTCATGTTGCTTAATTGTTTCAATGGCTGTAAGTTGCATAATATCCAAGTGTTGAAGGAAATTTTCTCTCTAGAATCTTCATAGCACAGGTCTATTTTCCCTTATCAAGATTTAATGAGTGGACTTGGTATCATATCTATTATTATTTTTATTTGATCAAGGGTTTTCCTTTCGAAACCTAGAGCACAAAGAAGAGATATAGTCTCTTCCTCAAGTGTGTTTTTTGGAATTTGAACTTATATTCTTCTCATTACGGGATAAGACTGTTTACCACCTCAACTAATCGTGTTATATTGAATCTGTTATTTTAGCATTCTTTTTGCATATCTATTTTTTTTATTGTTTTGATATATTTATGAATTTTTTAAAAATTGGGTCTATCTAAGTTATCATCATTACATATCTTTTGTGGGTTCACCTTGATTGGAATAGCACCCAGTAATATTGAAGTAAGAAAAGGTAAAGAAGCCGAATAAAAGCATAAGGCAATAATCACTCCAATATTAAAATTGATGATTGATTCCTTTTTTTATCATTCCCTCCAATGAAGACACAAAAACCCTAAAAATGGAAATGGAGGGGGATTGGTGAGGATTTCATTATGATGTTTTCTTGGTGTGCATCTGTATTCCATATCCCGCTCATGTCTCATAGTCATTATTTTTCTTTTTATCTTTACCTTTTTAAGACAGAACGTGGAGGTTAAAAAAGGAATTCAAGTTTAGCCATTTTTTGTGTCATTTTTTTTTGTCTGATGTACATCTAGCAATTATAAAGGGAAAAAACATGATTATAAAGATTAGATTTGAACTTCACCTATTTTTTTTTTCATTTTTAATATATATGAATACGTGAATTTAAGTCTAATTTAATAAAGATGCCATTATCCATCCCTAATCAGTTCTACTAAAAAAATTGTAGTTACCCAAAAAAATAAAAAAGAACTACCGTGTTAAAGCCTTGTCATCAACTAAGAAACATGTTTGTTTTTTGCATTGGACGCCACAAAAATCATATTCTTAATGGAACCATAATTTTGAAGTAATTCTACGTGAAGTTGTGCACCTACCAAATTGTAGGCTGTAACTTCTTATTAGTAACAGAACCCAAAATGGAGATTATCTGATTTGTTATAGTAATTAGGATTTTATTGAACTATTTAAATGTAATAACTAAACACCTTAATTAGCGGGATTTATCATGATCATGTTGTGTGTTTCCTTACCTAAAATTGAGCATCCACCAAATTAGACATGAGAGTCTCTTTTGGGTGGGTTAAAAATATCCACCGTCGGCAGTAGTGACTAATCATTTTGCATAATAAATTTTTTAGAGAGGTTTTAGTGTTGTTCATGAGAGACGAGACCCTCTCTATACACATTACTAAGGGTTGAACCACAGATTAGATGTCTAAAAAACTTAATTAAGTGTCAACTATGCTAGATCTAGTGATTACATACATGAAAGTTTCTCTTAATTTGAAGTTTCTTTTATGTGGTAATTGTTTGATATCTTGATGGGAACACACATTTTGTAGGAAACTTGACCTGGCTTGCAAGAAATCACAAAAAGTTTTCTTTTACAGGCCAAAATCACCAAAAGTTTTCTTTTACAGGCTGAAAGGTATGCCCCATGTATATAGTATCATCATTGCTCTCAAATTTTCCATTTGAGATAGTTGAATCTTATTAGTGTCAAATGGGGTGTGCCAGTTGGGACTCTCTTATTAATTTTTCCTGGAGAATATGTTGAGGAATAGTTAAAACATACATGTGATCTCACATGTGACTCCTGCATCTGTCAACCAGAAAAGAAAATATTAAGGAAAAGTTGACCTAAGAGGCCTTCACCATCTCATAGGAATTTGACACCTGTAAGATCATCAGCTCACGTTCACCCAATGAGAAAATTCTAGATGCTTTTGCCCCCGCTGAAATTTTGTTTGTTGTTTTCCATTTAGTAATTTACTTCTACTCGTCTTCTTCCTCCAAATCCCACTCACATACTCAACTATGGCCACTATCTTATCTTTGAATAACCACCAGAGATTTGAGAATCTGAGTAAGTGACAGAGAATATAACCTTTTGGATAGCTACTTGAAACAAATTTGCCAATATCCTAAGTTTCTCAACATTGACTCAAATTTCTTCATGGTTTTATATTACTTGCACACTAAAATATAATTAACAAACTAATAAAAGATCACATTTTGAAACGTTTTCTGGAGAATTTTACTTCAAAAATAAAAAGGGTACACTATATATTCAAAATACTAATTCTATTATGACTAAAATGCTGAAGCAGGGGACATGGTACAATGATCACAAAAAACTCGAGTGACTGAACAGTAGCAATAGCTGCTTCAAAGTACGTATATATATAATTTTGTACAGACCCAATAAATAACCATCCAAATTTGAGTAAAGGAGAGGAAAAGACCAAAACGAAAAAACGGGCAAGAGAAAAATTAACCCTTGAGCAATAATTTCATTATAGCAGCAGCAACACCAACAAGCTTCTGCAGAATCCCATTTCTATCCTCCAAAAGAGACTTATTCTGAGCAGAGCCAGAGAATTTCTTATCACAATTACTGATTTCCTTGGCAGCATCAGAGACACAGTAACTGGCAAATCCAAATCTGCCTTGGCTCACAGCATCAGCAGCTTGTGGGAGAATGTACTTGACGATAGGTATATAAGACTCTGCACAGAAAGCAAGAGCTTGCTCTAATTGTTGATCTGAGGTCTGCTTTATGAGGTCTTCTATGTAATTCAGAGTGTCACTTGCATTTGCAAGAATGTTATTTACCATTACAAGAGCAGCCCCTTTGAGATCAGGTTTAGGGGTGAGAGGATTTGAATGGAGGGTGGCCATACAAAGGTCATAAAAAGGTGTCTTTTTGCATATCTGGTCTATGAAATCGCCTTTGCTGCTTGTACCAAGGTCAGATGATTGGTGGGTTGGTCTGAATAGAAGAGAAGCAACAAGAAGAAGATGAATAAGAAGTTGAAAGGAAGAAGAAGAATAAGAGAGTAGAGAGGCTAAGCTGAAGCTTCTCATCCTTCTGTCTTGAGAGAGAAAAAGGAGGATGAAGAAGAAGGAGATGATAATGATAATGGAGGATTGAGAGGGAATATCTCTGAGGTTTGTGCCTGAGCCTGACTGCTATTTATGGTTAGTTTGGTCGTTTGGTGTGTTAAAAATTGGGAAGTTAGCTTGTCGCCATTTGGAGAAAAAGAAAGAGGTGAAAAAATATATATTTGAAATTAAAAAAAGAAAGAATTTTTATAAACTAATTTAGTCTACAGAACAGATAGATGTATAATAATCATATCATATGAACGAACATGATTAAATTAAAGCCGTTGAGTGTCCAAGTGTAAGAAATGGAAGCGATTATGCAACAGTGAAATACTAATTGGAGCAATCCATGTATGTGATAATAATAAAGTTTGAAGCTTTATTTGAAGTCTAATCATACGTGAGAGAGAGAGACAGAGAGAGAGGGGGGTATTGAAATTTGCAGGTTTTGAGGATACCATGGGCTGGAAAGAAGGAAAAGGAAGAAGTTTTGTACACAAAGTTTAAGGTTCTGGGGAGATTGGGGTTGCCCCACGTATCACGGATGTCTCCTTCCTTCTTCTTCTTTTTCTGTTTGTTCTGATCCCACCATTGATTCTAGGGTTCATTGGAGCCAGCGAAAAGTGAGAGACATGGGGAAGAAATTATTAGTGAGGTTATGTACTTTTTTTTATCTTGGGAGGATGGCCTATAGGATCCAAGAGAGTAAGTTAATGTACGTAGTACTTGGCTAGTTAGGTCTCCAACAATTTTTTTTTTCCCAAAGAGAGTGATAAATATCAATTCAAACTAAGATTGTTAATAAGTAAACTTGTGATAGTGATGTAAACTCAGATATCGTAATTCGAATTATAAATTCATAAAAGTTTACTTTTATTATTAAATATGTATTATTAGTATACAATTAAATAATTAAAATATAAAAATGACAATAATTTAATTTAAATATATTTTAAATCAAAATAATTGAAGTTAAATCCATAAACATTCATCATTTATCATAGGGTTATGGTGCAATTTTACCAATGAACTATTGGTCAAGGGAGCGTCAACACAATTAACTATTAAGTAAAAAATACCAAAAAAGTTTTACTCGGAGCGTCACCACAACAATCGTTAGACAAAAGTTAACGTCATTATCTAAAGTGCAGATTAGTAATAACTTTTCTTTCACCTTATGCCGCAAGACAAAATTCTAAATTCTACTAAATTAAATAATTTTTTTCTCAATTGTCATTATTCAAAACTACTTGTATTATCTATGGACAAAAATTACTTATTCTTCAATTTTTTCAAAATTATAATTTTCTAAAATAAACAAAATTTTTAATTAAAAATATAATTATATTATTTAAATAAAACTCAAAGTGTTTTATAGTTTATTATATATGTTAAACAAAAAAAATGATTTATTTTTATTTTAGAAGAAATTTATGTGATTTAAAAAATTCATTTAATGTTAATAAAATTTTAAGTAAGTTTTTCCTTAACCCATTAAAATCTTCTTTAACTTATTATTAAATTGTCCTTCATCAAACCTCTTAAGTTATCTTTTTTTTTTGTCAACAAGTCACAAATAATCAATAGATCATTTAATCAACAAATATATCAATGTTCAGGATTTATATTATTAAGTATGAATATTGATATCAATTAAAAATAAATCATATATATATATATTTTGTTTAACATTTTGTTTATAAATAAATTATAAAACACTTTGAGTTTTATTTAAATCATATAATTAAATTTTTTAATTAAAATTTTTTGTTTATTTTAACAAATTATAATTTTGACAAAATTGAAGAATGAATAATTTTTGTCCATATATATCTATATAAGTAGTTTTCAATAATGACAATTGAGGAAAAAAATTATTTAATTTAGTAAGATTTAGAATTTTGTCTTTGTGACTCACGAGTAAAACTTTTTTGTCTTGCGCTCGCAGGGTAAAAGTTAGTTGGCCAATCTGCACCTTAGATAATCTGGACGTTAACTTTTGTCTAATAAGATTGTCTTTGACGCTCCCGAGTAAAACTTTTTTGGTAATTTTGGTCCACTTAATAGTTATTTGTGTTGACGACTCCTTGGACCGAAATAGTTCATTGGTAAAATTGCACCTTAACCCTTTATCATATTTAACAAATAAATTTCTATAATATTTATATATAAAGCTGTCGAGCATGATCAAATTAAAAAAGTTAACATGAGCTTAAGAGTAAGTTAATACGGTTTTATAAAACTAGCAATGTAAAAACGGTAAACTCGGTGTATAAATTCGTGAATTTAACTAAGCTTATAACTAGCACAAGTTTATCATTGACTCTACTTGTTTTTTTAAGCTAAAAAGCGGTAGAACTCTGATAGAAATAAGTCAATAGCGAGTTTGACAATAATATCAAACACTTCAAATTCATTTGGGAATCTCAATTATAAATAAGGTACTACCAACTATAAATGATGGTTTATATTTAGGATTGGAGGAATACTTATTTAAATTTAAAAATGTAACCCTTAGTTTTTAATTGAGATTCTTGTTTTCAATAATTTCAATCAGCATCTCCAACATATTTATTTTAAAAAATAGGAATAATGATTATATAATAACGCATAAGTACTGAAAAGTCTCATAATAAATTAGTAGCATGCAATATGCTGTGATTTCCTATCATAGATACTTTCATTAGGTCATTTGTTGTCGGATTTGGTAGTGATTAAGTTGTTTTATGTAGGATTGCCCTGTATTTTTCCTTTTTTAAGAACCTAATTGACATTATTTTAAATCGGAAGAAGATATTCTCCTCATCCTTTTTCTCTTTTTCTCTCATCAACCCATCTGGGCTATTGATTAAGAAGAGAAGAGAGATGTTAAAGTGCTATTGTGATTGATTGGACGGATATAAATTAAAAATGATGAAGGATAATAAGAAAAAGATTATAAAAGAAACACAACCCATTTTAAACCTTTAAACTCAAACGTCATTTTTTATCCTTAATAAAAAATATTATACATTTTTATCTTTTCCCCCTGATTCTTCTATTCCCCACGTACGGTTTTTGTGCATACAGGTTTTTTTATATTATTTTTATTATTACTTGTCTGATTAAAAATTTTAGATTTTATTTTTTTCTTAAATTAATGTGAATAAAAAATTAAGATAAAATCTCACACTCTCCAAGGACTACCTAATTGGCAATTGCAGTATTTAAAATATAAAGTTGAGACGGACAGAACAACTCCACCCAATGTTCTAGTGAAAAGAGACATGCATTATATTAACTAATAGGGATAATAGTAATTTTCGCCGTGAAAATTTTCACTGTTTCAAAGTTTTTTAACTTACCCAAAAATCTTAAAAACATAACAATTTTTCCCCCTACAGTTAGAAATGTTAAATTTAACCATTAGTTTGACTTACATGGCACACTTAATACCGCCACCTCATCATTCATAGCCACATCACCACCCACATCACTTTCTCCCTCCCTCTCTTCCTCACCAACAGCTTCTTCTTTAGGTTGACTTATATGGCATACTTAATACAGTCACCTCATCATTCATAGCCACGTCACTTTCTCCCTCCCTCTCTTCTTCTACTTCAAGATGATGCGCGGTCATCTCAATAATGAGAGCCACCTTCTTCATCTCTAAGAATAAGTGGGAGGCAAAATTGTTACGTTTTTCATCATTTTAGGAAAAAAACTTTCAAACAATTGCTAAACGAAAACTTTCGGAGAAAAATGGACATTTTCTCTTAACTAATAATTTTATTTTTGTTTTATTTACAAATTTAGGTTCAGCGATTGGAAGTACTTAACATTGTTTATATACACACTTAATTACTCAATTAACAAACAAGATTGCCATTGTGTATCCAAGAAAAATAAAATACTAACTCTGGTATTAAATATAAAACTTAATTGATTTTTTTTTTTTTGGAGATTAAGGAAATTAATTAAATTTCTTTAAAATATTTATATTTATCATTTTTTTCTCCAAACTATTTTGTCTAACTTATAAACTGATATATAATTTAATTAAAAATAACATATGATATGATTAAGTAATTAATTTATCTTCCTTAATTAATATCTCAACAAAAAAAATCAACTAGGAGACCGGAGGTAGTAACCACAAAATGACTCATCACTACGGTTCCAAGGTCAACAGACACACAATTAGGGTTGGAGTCAAGTAGTTTAATAATTGTAACACCTTTCTTAGGGGTATAGTAGAATTTTATGTATATAAAAAGGATAAAAAGCTACATGTTTACAATTTTTTTTGGAAAAAAAAGTGCGATTGATGAAGAAAAACTCATTTGATTGTATGAAATTTTGTTGGTGGTCCCCGAAAATTCTATTTGTCTCTGCAATTCCTCAGGTTGGCATTCCATCATTGCATTATTGTTCATTAGATCCTTTCTCAAGAGAGAAGACAAAGCTTTTTTCTTTTGCTAATAATGAGATTTCATTTAGATCCAATCTCCACATTTTGCAACACCACCTCCTCAGGGAACATTATTTCATATGATGAATCGACAAATGAAGCTTGACTTTCCTCGCTTCGATGGTTCAGAGGCTCTATAATGGGTGTTTAAGGCCGAACAGTATTTTAAATACTTTGACACGCCAGATTCTCAGCGTTTGGTGATCGCATCGGTCCATTTTGATGGAGATGTTCTACCATGGTTTCAGATGATGGAGAAAGCCGGCCATCTTCCCACCTGGGCTACTCTGACACATGCCATAGAGGAACAGTATGGTCCCTCTAAATTTGTTTGCGCTCGCGCTCAACTTTTTAAGCTTCAGCAGGGTAAACTGGAAGTTTACAATACCCAGTTCATGGCGCTTGCCAACCGAACCACAGACATTCCAGAACCAACTATGTTGGACTGCTATATTGGTGGTCTCAAACCGGAGCTTCGTCGTGACATTTTAGTGCAAAAACCTGCGTCTGTCCTGCAGGCCATGACATTGGCAAAATTGTTTGCCGAGGCCTCTGAATGGGGTAGATCTACTAAAACCCAGGGCCTGAGTCATTTTTCTAGTACACCATCGGCCTATAAGGGATCCGCCGCTACACCTTACGTAACAAGCAGTTCTTCACCCACGTCCAGCGGGAGTGGTAAAACCAACCTGCCACCATTACTTCCGACACCGTCGATCGCTCGGTTACCATTAAAACGGATGACACCTGCCGAGATGCATATTCGGCGTGAGAAGGGGTTATGCTACACTTACGGTGAGAAATTCTCACCGTCTCACCGATGCCCAAGAAGACAACTCATGATGATGGTTGAAGAGGATGAACCAGAGGAATTGATCGAGCCAGAACCCGACGATGATAAGGTTGATGGCACATTACACCACCTATCGCTGCCAGCCTCGAAGGGCACCCCTGGAGCGGCTACGATCAGATTCACGGGTATGATTCATGGCTTGGAAATTCAAATTCTACTCGATGGAGGCAGCTCTGATAATTTTCTCCACCCTCGGGTTGTTCAACATCTCAACCTCCCATTCGAATACACCAAAGAGGTCCGGATATTGGGTGGCATTGGGCAGATGATGCGTACTAATCAACGAGTGCGCGATGTTCCTGTACGCATTGGAGATTATACCTTGTCATTATCCATGCTCGTTTT
Organism: Acacia melanoxylon; assembly: GCA_019022615.1. NCBI lineage: Eukaryota > Viridiplantae > Streptophyta > Magnoliopsida > Fabales > Fabaceae > Acacia > Acacia melanoxylon. The sequence continues at coordinate 9,095,045 of JAFJYJ010000011.1, forward strand.
GCCAGTCGCCGCCGTGGATATGGTGATTGGTGCTGGATGGTTAGCTACTCTGGGCCCTCACGTCGCCGATCATAGTACTTCCACAATCAAGTTTCTGACTAACGGACAATGGGTAACGCTTAAAGGTTCCCGTGATTCTCAGTTTACGCAAGCACATTACAATCATCTGGTTCGATTACAATAGACCGATACAGGGGCTACTTTCTTCATTCTAAATTCCATTGCCCATAATGTTATGCTCACGGATCACTCCGATGCTAATTTGCCATCAGACATGCTTCAGCTCTTGAGCAATTTTGGCTCTGTTTTTGAGACACCTCATGGTCTTCCTCCACCACGTGGCCATGAACATTCCATTGATTTGTTATCAAACTCTGCCCCAGTTAAGGTCCGTCCATATCGGTACCCAGTCAGTCAAAAAACTGAGATAGAAAATATTGTCGACAATCTGCTCTGTGAAGGCTTAATACAACAGAGTACCAGTCCCTTCTCGGCCCCAGTGATTCTCGTCAAGAAAAAAGACGGCACATGGCGTTTTTGTGTCAATTACAGGGCCCTGAATGCGATTACTATCAAGGATTGTTTCCTATGCCGACGGTGGATGAGTTGCTCGATGAACTATATGGCTCTACCGTGTATTCCAAATTGGATTTACGTTCTGGCTACCATCAGATTTTGATGAAGACTCAAGACAGGGAAAAGACAGCATTCCGAACACACCAGGGCTTATATGAATGGAGGGTTATGCCTTTTGGGCTCACTAACGCGCCTGCCACTTTTCAAGCTTTGATGAATACAGTTTTTAAACCTTTTCTGCGTAAATTCGTTTTGATCTTCTTTGATGATATTTTAATTTACAGTGTGGATTGGGAAACTCATTTGGAGCATGTTCGACTGGTGTTGCAGATGCTAGATGATCATCATTTGTTTGCTAAGAGATCTAAATGTGCGTTTGGACAACACAGGATCGAATATTTGGGGCACGTAGTCTCTGCAGATGGCGTGGAGATGGATGAGTCCAAGGTCGAAGCAATTAAACGATGGCATGTTCCACACACTGTGACTCACCTAAAGGGCTTCTTAGGCTTGAGTGGCTATTACAGGAAATTTATCCAGAGATATGCGCAGATAGCCAATCCGTTGACTAATCTCCTGGTCAAAAACGCTTTCACATGGTCTGATTCTGCTCAACGTGCCTTCGACGAGCTCAAATCCGCCATCACTCATGCACCAGTTCTGGCGTTACCGAATTTCTCCAAACCATTTACATTGGAGACTGATGCTTCTGGAGTAGGAGTCGGAGCTGTGTTAAGTCAGGAGAGTCACCCTATAGCATTCTTTTCCAAGAAGCTATCACCCAGGATGCAAGCTCAGTCTGTGTATGTTAGAGAGCTATTTGCTATTACTGAAGCGGTCTCCAAATTTAGATACTATCTCTTCGGTCACTACTTCATGGTTTTTGTTTTTGGGCTATTGGACTAGTTTGATGGGTGTATAAATGTTATCTACTGGTTATCATTCATCTTTTGGGTCCAAGATCCAATGGCTTAGATTATCATGCTCATTAAAACTGTATCAACTACGTTCATTAACCAGTGGGAGTTGGTCTAAGTGGAAGGGGCTTTGGTTGCTTAAGTAAGAGGTCTCAGTTTCGAGTCCTTGTGAATGCAAAAAAACTTCCCTGGGAGAGGTTCCCACTTTGGTGCTTGACAGAACCTCAGAGTGGTTGCACACTTTACCACCATTTATATTAACAAAAAAAAAACTACGTTCATTAAAACAAAAAAAAAAACAAAACAAAAATCGTATCAACTACTAGTAACTAATAAACTTGCATGAGAAACAATCACTTTATTTTCATTTTTAAAGTTATATTAGAAGGTATTACTCACACCCTTTTTATTTTTACTATTTGAGTAAATCTCAAGTGGTATTGCGTTTTTTGAAACTTTCTTTATCATGTTTTAATATGTACAAAAAATGAAACTAACAATTTCACCTAAAAGATACTCCTACTAAAAGTAGTAGTATTTTTGATATACGTGAAGGTCATTTTCAATATGTAGAAAAATAAAAACCGACATATATTATATGGTGGGGAAACCTAGAACAATGTATTTGCACCTTAAAGTTTAAAAAAAGACAAGCCCATGTAGTGGTGGTTTTTTGTCTGCTGAGCCTTATCAATTCAGCCCCATACATCTATTGATATTGAATAGGACATGCTGATTGCTCAAGTGTGAAAACGAGAAAAACAGAGGAAAAAGACACACCGATAAAGGAACAATACCTATCTCCTCCCAACAATTTCCATCAACAAAAGAAAAGCACAAAACTTGCCACATCAATGCCATTAACTGAACTTATATCATAAACTATAACCACTTTTGGAGGAAACCCAGTTGCAGAATCAAGTTATTGAGATTATTGTTATGATTATACATAGATATATCATAATTACATGAATAGAGTTCTAAAGCAAATTTCTGACAATAGCTGCAGTAACTTGAGCAATATCATGCAGAGCATGGTTCTCTTGTGTGAGTGGAGATTTCCCATAAGAGAAGCCACTTTCACAAGAATTGGCCTCCAAGGCTGCGTCATTAGCTCCATCTTCTGCAAACTTGGGATCCCCTTTTTGCAGAGCTGCAATGGCTTCAGGAACATCAGCTACTAGAACTGCTCTGTATTGCTCTGCACAAGAACTCAGGGCTTGCTTTTCACTATCACTGAGACTTTTTCGCTGAAGCTCTCGGTGAATTTTGGCCAGGGCTTGATTTGCTTTGGCTTTCATGGCGTCCACCATGATGAGAGCTAGGCCTGAGATGTCAGCATCAGAGCTTCGAGGGTCTGATTTGAGGTATTGGAGACAGAGGGCTTGGTTTGGAGTGTGCTTGCAGGTTTGTTGTATGAGGTTGGCATCGTTGAGAGATGAAGATGCAGAAAGAATTAAGAAGAAGAAGAGAAAGAGAGGTGTTAGGAGCTTGAAGTTGGTCATTTTTGTTGTTGTTATTGAGAAATGAAAGATGATGAGTGGGTTTTATATACAGTGAGTGAAATGAGATTGCGGCGTGCAGGGAAGGAGTGAGTTTCAGTGGGCTTGTTTGAGCCTTTGAGGGTTATGTATGATGAGATGAATTTAGGCAAAAAGGAGGAAGGAGTTAGAGATCAAAAGAACAATCTGGAGGTTCAATTATTAGCAAGAGTTGGCTAGTTGCCTCAAAGACACGGCTTTTTAATTTCCCTTTTGGCTAACGCTCGATTATTCATTGGAACGATCAATAATAATATTGATATTTTTGGTTTGTATAGCAAAAAGAAGGGGATTGAACCCGACGTGAATCGAACACGCAACCTTCTGATCTGGAGTCAGACGCGCTACCATTGCGCCACGGATCCACTTTTTTTCATATGATTCCCTAATAATAATATATATATAATAATTTTATAGTGAAAAGCTAAATTTCAGACCCCATCTCAAACCCCATCATATTTATAAGTCACTTTTGACCAAATTCTTTCAAAATAAAAAATTAGATTATAACAATTTTGCCCATATTAATTGTCTTAATAAAAATAGAGAGAGAATACAAAGTTGAAATATACATTCATAAATAAGAAGAAAGTTAAAAAATTTATTCTATAATCATTAAGTTAACTACTTCTCTTTAGTAGATGTGATTTAGTTAAAAAGTGACTTATTAATAGAATCAGTGGTATCAAGAAACTTCCATTTCGTATTTGAAAAAAAACACTAATTACATTACTTATTTATATATATATATATATATATATATTTTGAAGTATGTCTTATGCCGTGCCCCATGATTTAAATAATTAGCACTACATTAATTATATGGGTTAATGGTGGTGAAGACAAGTCCTATCAACGTGTTTCCCACTATTATGTTAGAACTCAGAGTTGTGATAATATGGAGATTCTTATGAGTTGCCACAAAAACACGTCATATTATTAATTACCTCCTTTTTTGCCACTCTGTCTTTACACATACTCTTCTGGTTCTTATTATAAGGTATCAAGTAACAATTCTTACAAACCAATAAAAACAGTTAAAGTTAATAAATTTGTCTTACAATTTAAGTAACTTCTAATATTACCTTTATTAATTGCACTAAACTCTAATATTATATTAATTATTATTCTCACCCACTACTCTTATTAATTATGAGCATACATGAAAAAAATAATTAATGCGCTTTGAAAATAAGTAAGTGCCTTATAAAAATGATCAAATATAATTGTTAGTTGGTGGCTTATAATAAGAAACAGAAGAAGCACTATATGAGTTATTGATAATTGACTGTAAATACTGTTCAAAAAAAAGATAATTGACTGTAAACATCCCAATTCAATGCATCCGAGTGAGAGAGGAGTGATATTTTCTCTTCTCTACGATTGGTTAGTGTAATACTAGTTCTTTAACATACATAAACATTTATAGTGTATTCTCTCTCCACTGGTTCTAAACATAGAGCTAACAAGATAAATTTTTAGTTTTTTTTTTTGTTAGGCATAAATATACCAATATTTAAGGTAATTTTATTTGAGCTCGGTACTAATTACTAAATTTCTTTCAGTTTTAAATTTAAGATAAAAATCTACTCTGCATATATACTCGCTCTGGTTCTGAATTTAAGTATGTCATTTGTAGGGAGAGCCATTTCTGGTCAATTTCCAATTTAGAAGGAGGTATTTGGGAGGCAATTGAATTTTCCAAAGCTTGCCAGCTCCAGAAACTCCAACTCCCTCGTCCAAAGTTTGAGAGATTTATTTACTACTCTCATTCGCATTCTTGAAGCGATGAGAAAATCCCAAACCTAATGTACTTTAAGAATAAAAATAAATGGTCTTAATTGACATATAAACATCTTAAAAAAGACTATCAACATGCAAACAGAAAAAAAAAAATTGTTAATCAAAATTATTTAAGAACAGCATGGCACTTTAGTTTTCAATATAAACAGAAAAAACCGAATGTGGTTTTCAATTAATGCAAGAACAAATTTGAGAATATCTTTCCACCCCAATGATTAGTAACAAACACTGCATTATATGGGGTCAATACAAAGAAATATATTTATATAGCTCCATGAAAGAAGGGAAAAAAACAAGAAAAAAACACAAATATCTTCAATTTGGCTTTGCGTAATCATTTGAAGGATAAAGTGAGTTTTTATTCACACGGACTTGTATCCTCAATTCACATAAGCAAATCCTAAAATGACTTTCACGACTATCCATTCTTGTGACTAAAGAGACATATTCACATGGATTTGTATCATCTATTCACTAAAACCTATGCAAGCACTGAAGCCAAAAAAAATACAGGACTTGCAGTATATACAGGAAGTAGAGAAATTGAATAATAAAATTAGAATCCATCCCATAGAACCCCAGCACCCAAACTTGCCACCATTAGATAGATGCCTTTGTTGGCAAAGTGAAGTGGAAGACACTGCTATGACTCCTTGTATAATCATCAGACACAGCATTGTTGGGCAACTCAGAAGCCAATCGAATGGACAATTCCATCTTCCCATGAGAAACATCATAGTATGTGCTGAGATTATTCATGAACTCCTCCTCTATCCATTGTACCTTGTCAATTATATTCTCCACCTCATTTATTAAGCCCCAATAGAAAACCACATTCGGTTCAGTTTTCTCAGCATCATCGTATTCTGTCGGGTTGGGGTCACAAAAAACTTGGATTTCCTCCAACTGCATGAGTGAAACCACAAAAGAAAATGAGGATAACATATAATGGGAATAGTATGGGCAACAATTCCTTCATGTCATCACTAATGTCGAACTCCCAAGTAATAAGCGGTTGTGTTCTATTATATAACAAGTCCATTTATGAAATAGTTTAGCATAATTATAAGGGAACACTTTAATTACTAGAGATTTTTATACCAAAAAAAATCTGCAAAGAAAGAAAATAGACATTCCAGTTTTTTGACAGTGCTACTAACATCAATCTCCACTATTTCTTGCTCCTCTAGTGTAAGAAATTCTGTATCCTCATGATCAATAAAAGTTTAAAGTTATGGTGAGATAAAATCATACACCCATTACTTACCGATGACCACTCTTGTAATTTATTCAACACCATAGCCAGTTTCATAAGCGATGAAAGTCTAATTTCAAAGGTCTATATAGTAAGTCAACTAGATAACATAATCCCAGTAAGGCACATACCATGAGAAGAAGACCACAAAGCCGTGACTTGATCCAGCCAACCCAATGTTCAAGATCATCTTTATTACGAGAAGAAAGGTAAATCTTGGCAAATAGTGAATACTCTTTTGAATATGGAAAAGGAGCAGCAATACTATCCCAATGAAAGTCTGGGTTCAAAAGGTCCTTCAATGCAGCCAAATAAAGAAAAGAGACTCAAGACATAGTCATAAGCAAACCTGCTTTCAATTCATGACTTATATGCAATTTATTGAAAGAAAACAGTAAAATATACTTCAACTGCGGTTGTCAAACAAAAACCACAAAGGCACCACATCATATGAAGCAATATAATTAAGTGCCTCTGAATAAAATTATTGACAAAGGTAATATGAAAACAAGCATATCAATATTAATTATTTTTTTAAAAGAAAAAACATACCCATGTCATATTATGTCCTCGTTGAAACTCAGTCCTAATCCGATAGAATGTGCTTCTGGTAATATTCGAATGGCAAAACTCATGAGGACTAGATGGAAGCTGTATAGGCATCAAGGATCGTGTCTTTGTAACATCTGTTCCTGTTGTGAATTTTCCTCCATACACCATTACTGGTTCAGGCCAGGGCCAAAAGGCAAACGTTTGAAAGAACTGCATAATTAGAGCATTCAAGGAGGCATCTGGATGTCTTTGACAAATAAAAGCTGCGAGGACAGCCAAATGAACTCCTCCCAAATAACCAAATAACTGTAAACAAGAATGTATTTTCACATAAGCTTTAAAGGCTGTGTACATGCTAGAAGCAAAGAATGTAAGTGAACGCTACTCAGGTATCTATGTACTTACAGTTCCATACACTCCTCGCCTTTTTGCCCACAATTTAAGAAATCTCAGCACGGATTGGAAATTCTGAAAACAATTTTTGCACGTATGAGAGACAAGACCACGGTGGCCCAAGAGGAATGAAGCAAAACCAGGAATAAGGTTTCAGTCCTTGTTTCCCAAATTAATCAACAAGACATTCTGCTAGTTTTATATTTTGCATTACAAAGAAAAAAGTTCAAAAACTTCATGTCATGAGAGAGAAAAAGATTGCCATGTATTTTACCTCCACATTTGGAACAAGCTGAAGAATATGCTTATTTGCACGAACACCAGACAGGCTTTTCCAGCTGGTACCATCAATACTCCTCAAGAAGAATGGGTTTAATATGTCTACATGCTGTGGACCAAAGACCCAGTATATGATTAACGAGGGTGAAGGAATTTATTAAACAAAGGTCAGAAAAAGTCAAAACAATGTTGTGGTGCTGAAACTAAACAAGTTAAAAAGTCAATGGCATATTTAGTAGAAAATATGGGGCATACATATTCAAGAATTTATTATTCTTTCCTAATGTCATTGCTCCAAAAGTCATGTTAACAAAGTTTCATACTTAACGAATGGCCAAAATAAAAAGTTTCATATTTAACAATTAAACATGCTCACCTCAGGAACATATAACACTTTAAGTCGGGCATATGGTAGATCAATGGAAATCCCGTCAAACTTAAACCGCATTAGAGGCACTTTTGCACCCTTAATACAGTGTATATCAGATACTTCGGGTCTCTCTCTAAGCATGCCATGCAAATAAACAAAGAAGTCCTCCTGCATAAATCATAGGCCATGGAAATCCAGACAATTATTGCACTGCCAAATAGAAAATTGTTGATAAATAGGACAATACAATAGACTTACAGCCATTGAAGCAAAGAAAGGAGCAACACAAAGAGCATCAATATCAGATTCGGGACTGTGAACCTGAAAATATTCAAAAGTTTAGAAGACCAAGTTTTTGGACATGTCAACAAATTGTGGCAAATCACAATAAATTAAAATATAAATGTTAGCTAAGATTACAAAGTGAAGAATAGAGCTTTCAGCTTTAGTAATCATTAATAACAACACCCCCCCCCCCCAAAAAAAAAACAACTTATATAGTCAAAAGATCAAATAAAACCAAGAAACAGTGTTTTAATAGTAAAAAGTTTAGAACAGATAAAGACAAAGCAGTTCATCATTTAACAGTGGGTGACAACTCATTTCAAGTAATATAATTAAGGATATACCGCCAAACAAGAAAAGAAAAATCCACAGCGTTTTATTCATCAAGGAACATGCAATAAAGCTAGGGAATCAATGAGTTGGGAGCTTGCTTACTTTATTAATGCCTAGGTTTGCTTAATAGTGAAAATGCAATCTGATCAGCCTAATTCAAAATGTTGTATTTCCAAACTTTCACCAGTGGGCCTAGACATAAAACATATAACATCTTTTGAATTGTATGAAACAAAATGAAATCGAGAGGACGTACTCCAAGGCCATAAGACCCATAGGTCAATATGGTGGCTGAAGTGACAGAAATTTGGTGTTTGGGAAGTCCATGAATTTGTGCAACCTTCTTAATCCAAGATGAAACAATCTACAAAGTTATGTGCAACGTCAAGTAAGCAGTTCTAGAAATAGGGTGATACAATAGAAGTGCAGGATTGATAGTTGATTGATAATATCATCGAGATAGTATTTACCCAAAAAATCATCAAGACAGTAAAACATTACAACATATAAAACAATTATTCCAATGCAAGCATATCAGAAATGAAACAAATATATGATCAAAAGTAACAAGGGAATCCTAAATTGAACCTCCGCATTCATCATGTGGCAGCTAGCAATCTTCACATAAGGTATTCTGGTCAAAATGTCCTTACTCTTTCACTAAAAGGCACAATTAATGCAAGGTCTTTTATTTAGGTCATTAGCTACAATACAAATTTCTACAACTCCAAATTGAATGATCTTGCATCAATCGTTTTGTGGAATATAACCCCAAATAAACTGACATTGATTACATCTTCAAGTGAAAAAGTTGGAATTTTATTAATCAAAACTTGCAACATAAGATTGCTAACATTAACTATAACTAGTGTGAAGCGTAGCATTGCCCATAAATAACACTAGCCTCTCACAAGACTAACATATAACGCACAAGCCTTGTTGGAGTCATTACAATGTACCTTTCATAATGTGACACACAACACACCAGAAGTTTATGGCACAAGAATTACAATGCAATCCTACATTTGTGAAGGAAAGGTATGGTAATCATAAATCCATGATATTTCATTATGTAGAATGATGAAAATGCTGTCAAAATATCACTACCAACATCTTTCCTACATGTGAATGAATCAAGAAAATATGATTTCGCAGAGATGGAAAAACAATGCATCTCCCTTTCTTTCAGGAAGGGATTAGAATCATGAATGCATGATTTTACGTATTAGCTTTCACACAAAAGGTACGATACAACTCACCATAATGCAACAAAAGAAAGAAAGCATCTTCAAAGAATGTTGCGAGAACTATTATCACAGTTTCTCCAAGAGTGAAAAAGAACGGACGTGTAGTCATCAAGTATATATAGCCCTAATGAACTAAACAAGTACACTAGACATAAAAAAAAATTAATACGTCTAAACCACAATTAATTGACCAAAAAATATGGAATTGTCATAAGCAAGACAAAACACAATTCTATTTTCCAATCAAAATCAAAACACTTAAAATGCCAATACACTTTCGAAAGATTAGAAAAAGAACACAATATTTATCGCACAAAAGACAACACATTGCGGAAAAAGTAGAATGAGTAAAAGGAGAAGACCATGAAAAATGCTATGTTGAGCAAGAAAACCTGTTTGAGCTTCTGAATGACAAATTTCCTTCTTGACTCCTCTTCAGGCGACGGAACAAGTCCTTCATCAGCCATCAACTGCAAATTGAATTGAACCTAGAATCATAAGGCCAGAAACAAAAAACACACGACCCCCAAGAACCCACAAGAAAAGAGAATATTGAAACAAGAAAGAAGAACAACAAGAAACACAAAACAAAACAAAAGAAATAGTTGCCTACAGAAGAAACATTACCCGATGCAAAGACATTGATCTTTCCTCTTCTACATTGATGAGAAGAGCTGGATTCAGTGAGCACAGTGCATGAGCGGGTAAATTTGGATTACGAATCATCACCCCGGAGGCCGGCGGCGGCAGCGGCGGAACAGAAGAGTCAGTCGACGGAGGACAAAGAAAGCGAATGTCCCAATTCACATTTCCAGCGTAGTCGAACTGGTTGTGCATACCGGGAAGGAAAACGATGCCACTTTGAATCGGGTGGTGATGAGCATGCGCTTCCATACAAATAGCAAGCCCACCAAAAGAAAAATCTGGCGTGGGGAAGAACAAATCAAGAAGATGCACACAAAAAAAGAACCGATTCCAATAACCGGCGTTAGTTACTCCTGAATCCGCAAAAAGATCATTAACTTAGTTGTTTTCCGTTACGATCCTCCCCGATAAGAATTCACAAGCCACTTTCCTTTATGATCCTCCCGATAAGAATTTAAAAGCCACCTGCATTTAGAACAGCTCTCGCCTTTCTTTATCTTTCTCAGACTCTCTTTTTTGTATCCTTCCTACTGCTCTGCTTTGCATGCTTTCTTTCAGCTTGAGATTTATGTGAAGGTTAGAACGACAATTCGAGGTGAGTGAGCTGGGGAAGCTCTTTCTCACGCAGCATAAGACACGTGTCGTGGTATATTGATGCCACCTGTAAGGATCTAAAAGATTTGTTAGAGATGGCACGTGACCCGAATTTGTTAACCGTGTTTTTTCCCCTGGTCGGTCCGGTGCACATGCCCTAAATCTTGGGATTTTCTTTTGGAAAATAGTATTCAGATGCTGTCATTTTCTTTGGCCAAAAGAGTCCATTTCCGTTTAACCCAGCAATTTACAATCAATTTTTAAAATTTTAAATTATAACTCCACTTGGGCGGATCATGGATAATATCTGAGCTCTGTCCTTGCTCTTTCCTTCTTTGTTTATTTTTGTCGTCGTCACTTTATTTTGCGCCAAATGAGATTCTTTTGTTTTTGTTTATCTGTTTTCTTTTGCACTTTTTTGAAGGTTCAAGCTTGTTTGTTAGCTTGTAGGGCCCAGCCCAAGGCCCCTAGCATCACAGGGAAAAAAAAAACTCTGTTTAGTTTAGGATATGATTCTCTATTTTCTTTTCTTTTCTTTTTTATTTTTTAAAAATTAACTAAATTTGCCACTAGAAGTTTGAGTGGGGAAACAGGCTGGCTCTTGAAAGGTAAGTGGCGCTTTTTAATGAAGGTAAAAAAAAACATCTGTTTTTTAATACCCGACTCGTGAACATTTGGGTCAAGGCCAAAACTCATTTTTCCAAAATAGAACAATCAGAATGAAGAAATGCAAATGATAAACCAGAACAACCAAAAGGAAGAAATGCAAATGATAATTTGCAAAAAAGCATGGTGAGTAGAAATTGTCAAAACTAATTGGAGCCTACAGATTATAGCAAGAAGCCAAGAAGTCCATATCAACAAATTATAGCAAAAAACATATCAACACTACAAATCATTTGAACCTCATTAGAACAGTGTGATAGTTCAAGACAGGGAGGGTTGTGATGTGACAGTGAGAGACGGCGACTCGGCGAGCTTCAACCTTCAAGACCCGAGATATTGAGGAACAGTTGAATAGAGGAAGCCAAACATAGGAGCAGTCGAAGGGAGGTAAGACCATAAGAGTGAGAGTGAGTTGAAGGAAAAGCTCAGAAGGCTGGAAGCGAATGGTTTAAGGAACAATGAGAGAGGTATGGAAGGAAATATGGTTTGTCTATGAAACGGTTAAGGTGTATTCGGTGAAGTCGACACCTTTGGTGGTCACCTGTCGGAGAAGGTCATTGGAGAACTCGATGGACGGTGTGGGTGAATTTTAGACTAAGTCACACTAAGCAATCGCGAGGTCGCGAGATGAAGAAGATGAGAGTGATTGAGAGGCCGAGGAAAAGAATGCAATTTTAAGGTTAGTGAGAGGCACGGTCAAGGGCAATTGGTCACTGGCAGAGTGGCATGGCAAGTTAAAAGAAAAAAATATTAACAAGCTTAAACAAGCTGGCCCTCAACCCTACAGTCAGCCTTTTTAAACCATGGCCTTACAAGCATGACATTTTCAGGCCCAATTTTCTTCAGAGGTTTCAATTTATAAACCTGAACCTTGATTTAAAATGGCTTAAACGGGCCGGCCCGATTTTCTAACTCTATTAGTAGTACTATTTTGCTTAGTATATATTATAGCAATGCTTTTTAGATTTCGTTAACATTTTTGGGGACAATTAATTGGTTGGAAAGAATTATCCAATGAGATTTTAGTTGGAGTTTGTGGGTTGGAACAATCAAACAATCTAGAATGTGGTGCGCAAAAGGGAAGGAAACGAGGGGAGAAAATGCAAATTAAAAATTACAATCATTTTCTTTTACAAATTAATTTAAACGGCCCAGAATTCAATATATCCCCAACTCAATGATCATTGTTTTGGGTTGGATCCTTAAGCAGCACGTCTCTATGTTACATGACCACAGTGATGACCTTACCAAATCACGATCGCTTTCCCTCCTAACCATCCAATTAATCCTTAATCTCACGCTCAAACCTTGTGATCTACTACTTTTTATATATAAAAAAAAATGCGTCTTTTATACATTTGGGTCATTGTTTTGAGTTGCATCCGTAAGCAGCACGTCTCTATGTTCCATGACCATAGTGATTTTATCAGAGTTGCAACGTATGGATATTACTTCTTTGTTTTGGAAAAAATAAATAACCACATTTTCGGTTGGCAAAATCAGTGAAAACGAAACAAAACTTGATTAGTATAGGGTTCCGATAAGAATTATCACACCTTATCCAAATTCTTCCAGACAACTCTATGGCAAGTTCAAGAGCATTCTTGAAAATATCTTCGAAGCGATCTCAAGTTCGAGAATTACCAAATGCTAATCGCCATAGTTTGTTGATTCGAAAAAATAATTGATGATTTGGGATTAACAACTAGGAACGAAATCCCAAAACCGGAAACGCCGCTACCTAATGTTTCAATCTCCGACTCAAGAACGATCAGAAATATGCCGGAAAATCGGTTAATACATAATAGATTGAGCACAAGCGAAGCAAATCCAATAGTTATTTTGAAACCATATGTGCAAATATTGGAGAAAGAAAGAACAAAAAGGAGGATAAATCAGAGAGTGCAGCCACAGAAGAGAAAGAAGTAGCAAATAAGGGAGAGCAAGGCCAGAGACTCCAATACCGTCACGAAAGCCCAGACGACGTCGTCCACTATGGAGAAATCAAAATTCAGCCTCCGTAAATCCGCCAGATTCCAAACGCTCGTCCATCGGAACACCGATGATGGCAGAGAGAATTCGAACTCTGGCCATCGGAAGGCCTCCGCGTACCACCACCTCCACCTCGAGCACATGTTACCGGAGCAATTACGCGTACTTCTTTGGTGTACTTTTTATTTTGGGAATTTACCAAAAAATTTTTTTTGATAATTTATGGACACCTTACTTGCCCAGATAAATGAAGGAAATGTAGATGACGCAGCATGAGTAGCCGTGTAGGTGTAGGGTACGTGGCGCCGACAGAGATCCTCAAATCATTAATTTTCTCAGCCATTCATTAGAAAAATGGAAAAAAAAAAAAAATTTTTTCAAAAAAATATTTTGATGATTTGATATTTACAAATTGATTAAACAAGCATAATTTAAAATATATATCCTGGCCCCAATTATAGAAGTAAATTGTCAGAATTTGAAGGGATTAAAGAAGGAAGTTAAATTAGTTAATTATGTGTATTTTCCTAAAATACCCTTACCCAAAATTTAAAATGACGTTAATTAATTATTTTTGCTGTCGGCACGTTTCATTTCATGCATATATATTAGATTACTCATGTCATAAGGTCATTTATTTTACGTATATTTTACTCATCGTGCATAATAACGTATTATACTTGATGTGTCTATGGCATAAAATTAATTGTAATAAAAGAAGAAACAACGTTAATTAATAAAATAAAATTAGTGAAAAAAATATTCTCAAAGGAATATTAAAATTATTTTATTTAAAAATTAAAAAAAATAGAATATCTCACTTGATATAATATAAACATGTTGTTAAATTCATTATTGTGGAAGAAGTATTAGTAAGAGTGATATAACAAAAATATGACAAAAATTGCTCAAAATTATTTCATATAAAAAAGTATAATTTAGGTGTATATGACATTAATGAGTTTAAACATTATTTACTTTATAAAATATATAGGTGTATTATTAAATTTTTATTGTCTTTAATTATAAATAGGGGTATTATACGAAAAAATTGACAAAAGTTAAAACTTGCTCTTATAATTAGGACCAGAGGGAGTATAAGGAATAATAAAAGAATGGATAATAAGAGAAACCCCACCGAGTTGATGTGGGATATACCTCACTAATTTTTTCTTAATAATTTTAGCTTTATAAATTTTTTAATAATTTTATTTTAGTTGTGCAGGTAGTTAGTAACCTAACACAACAAAAAGTTTGACTAAAAAAAATATTAAAACTTTTATGGAACTAAAATTAATTTCATGAATACTTGGATTTTATTATGTAATTTTCACCCCCTAATTACACTTCCTATTCCACCTCTAATTATAAATAGGTGGGATACGGGTGGTCAGCCCTAAGAATAAATCAAGAGACATCATCATACTAATTTTGTATGTTAAGTAAATACTCTCTCTAGTCCTTATTACAAGGCACCAACTCATAATTCTCACAAACCAATAAAAACAGTTAAAATCAATAAAGTTAGCCTATAATTTAAGTAACTTCTAATATTACCCTTACTAATTGCACTAAACTCTAATATCATATCAATCATTACTTTCACCCACTACTCTTATTTATTAGGGGCATACATGGAAAAGAGTAATTAATGCTCCTAGGGAACAAGTAAGTGCCTTATAAAAAGAATCAAATAAACTTACTAGTTGGTGCCTTATAATAAGAACAGGAGAGAGTAATTCGGTATATTCATGATGTGGACAGTGTGTTTTTCGATGAAGCTTGTCAAGTGACCCCGCCACACGCTATAGGAATATCTCTACTCTCTAGTTGGCTATATGTGTAATGTAATGAATGTGTGGCTTTTTAGTTTCTAGTTTCATCTATGATATGCGCGTTGATGCCACGTCAAGGAAAAAATAAATCGAGACACGTGGCTGCGTTTGGTTTTAAGTGCCTGGGGTGTCGGTGATGATCGGACGATGACATGAGAACCTCCTTGATAAATGGTTATGACAATTTTTGATCGGAGAGCCAAGAGTGGTTTTCAAGGAGACATTCATTATTGTGGCGTGAATATTGAAGTAAGCATCGTGGGCCTTGCAAAAATGGCAGAAAGCAGCTCATTACCACCTTTTTCTTATTATTCTCTTTCTTATTTTTCCCACTTATTCTTATTCCCTTATTAAAGACCGTCCCATTTAAAGAACCACCCATTTGTGGTTTGATGCTTATTTGTGTTTTCTATATGTAACACTTTCTTTTTTTTGGGTTTTTCAAATTTAAATAGTATTTATTTAGAATTTTCTCTTTAAAGAAACACCTAAATAATTATCTCATAAATACTACTGATACATTTATCTAATTTGATTAAATTAAGATAGTTAGTTAATTTAATATGTGTTTTCTAAAATACCTTAGTCATCTTTCTTAAATTAAAAAAAATGACAAATATAAAAACTATATCTTGTATTTAAGACCAATATCAATTCTCAAATATATTTTATATTAAGGATAAGATGGGACCAGAGGAGTAATAAATTTAGTTAATTTCCTGGTGGCGGTTGGGATTTACTAAAATACTCAGTTGCTTTAATAATGTGTATTTGAACTAATTCCTTAATGAAAGCTGTTAATACAACTTTTAGTCCTTATAGTTTACCCTCTTTTGGTTTTGGTCACTATAACTTCAAACAGTAGGTTTTGATTCTTGGAAGTTTCTCTTCGTCTAAAATGTTAGTCCATATAATTTATTAAGAATTTAGAGTTGGGGTTAATGGTGTTATGTTTGCTTATATGACACTAACACCATTAATATTCCCATGCTGACTTGACAAGATGAGGTGGAAATGGTGATTTTTTTTTTAAAAAAAAAAAAACGTAGGTCACTATTCACCTTCTTCTCTCGAGAGGGCAGACGGACTTGGCTCCTATCCACTTCCATTACCATCCTCTTCCTATCTTTCTTCAATCCCAACCGTTGGATTGAAATTTCAACGGTTGATTTAATCTTTTATAAAAATATTATTTTATTAATATTTTATTAATAATTTAATATTTTATTAGTATCTTATAAAAGATTAAATCAACAAGTTAAGATTTAATCCAACGATTAAGATGAAGAAGAGGATGGGAAGAGGAAGTGAATGGGAGCCAACCCGTAAAACTTAGGAAGATGAAGAAGAAGCTGGCTCCTCTAATCGCGCTTTAGCCTTTGTGATCTGTCATTGATACCGTACGTCGTCGTCGGCACAGGTACATGACTGGCAATTGTGGCAGGTGCTTTAAAAAATAAAAAATATCAAAGGACAATCAGAGATTTAGATAGGGATGATTTGGATTTAATATTTTATAAAATATTATTATAATATTGTATAAATTAAAATTTATTTATTTTTATGAATTATAGATATAAATAAATGATATATATCAGATTTTAAGAGTTCAAATTTACTTTAAAATATAAATAATTTTATAAAAGATTGAATTTAAACCATTTATTGTTTTAATTTAATCGATGGGTATGAAATAATGAGGAAAAAAAATGATAGAAGACAATGAGAAAAACCCAACCTTTTTTACATATTAGATTGTCTTTCATGTTTTATCTCATTAGTACTCTACTTCTTTTTCTCAACTGCCCCTTATAAACAAGTGCATGCTTGAAAACAACATGCTCATTTCTCACGTATTTATTACCTTTAACTAATTTTAACCGTTTTTTAAAAATACATATTTTGATTATTAAGTTCTTATAAATATGATCGAAAAAAGTACGTGGTAAGGTATACGAGAAACTTCATAAAAATGACATCAAGTTGCTTTTTCGTAATTTTTCTTCATAAAATTAAAAAAACAATATAAATTACCAGGTGTGAGAATTGAAAAAATGAATTTATATACTCCAAAAAATCGTTACTACCTCCCGTCACGATCATAAGATCGGTTTATAGTGTAATTTATCTTATATAAATTTTATCCTATAATTAGGATCAGAAGGAGTATTAAAATTAGATTTTAAATGTAAAATAATAATTGCTATTCAAGCGAATAAAAATAGATTTTAGAAGCAAATGACAAGTCCAAAGAAAATTATTTAAAATAAGTTTAAGTATTCCAATAGTAACAACTTAAATAGTAAATCATCTAATGCTACTCCCAAAGAAAGTTATTCCAAATGAAATTTCAATTGACCCCCTCCAAAATTGGAGTATATTATTATTTTTAAAAATTCTTAAATGAATATAAATTTGAAATTAATTTTTTTTATGATGGACCATCAAAAAAATTGTAAAAGAGTTATATATAATATAGATTTTTAAAAAAAATTATCGCTTCATAATATTTGGTTAAACTGTCACTATGGTTCAGATAAATTTTTTGTCTTCATATCCTGTATTATTATTTTTTGGAAAATTAATATTTTAGTTCTTTCAAGTTTTAACTCATTTATGACTTAATCTTTTAACATTAACTCAAATTATATACTTGTTTGAATTAGCGTTTAAAAGAGCGTGTTCACGTGTTTCCAAGACAAAACTTCCTCACATACTTACTATGTACATTATAAATCACATTAGAAAATCAGTTTCTACCTCTAATCTAAACAGAGACTTGTCACTAAGCTTTAAACTCGGTTAAAACTCACTCCCTATGTTTGTTCACTAAATAAATTAATCTTTTCAATACATAATATTTTCCTCAAGCTTCATATTTTACTTTTAAACCATTACTGCCTTGAAGAAAAAACGTCATTTCCTAATCGGTTGAGTTTAACAGTAATAAAATGTTTATGAAGATAAAAAGAGGCTGAAAGTTATATCATGATAAGTTGCATAAAGAAGTTTAAAAATAAAACATATTACTTCATAATTTTTTGGAGCAAATCATGGAAGTAAAATACTTAAAGAAAAAATAAACCAATACAAGTATTTTCAATGGGAGACTTTTTTCCAATTACCTCAAATTTTTGCTATCCTCATAGTACCAAAAGTATTTGCCAAAAAAATTTCATCATGCTTTTTTATTTTTCAAAACGAAAATTATTTGAAAGAAATGAAAATAAATTAACTATAGATTGTCAAGTGTGTAATAATATAATGTGAAATTTAAAAAATGAAATGCATATTTTGTTTAAAAATTGTTATGGAATTTTGAAGGAAGAAAAACAAATTATATTTAAGAATATGATAATTTATATTAGGAGGAAAAACACAGACCATAGAAATTTTTGAACAAATTTTAAAATTTCAAAACTAACAATTTTAATAGGAAATTTTTTAACCCTGCCTCATAAAAACTTGGAAAATTTAATTTTATAAGACAGCTGGATTATCCAAATTCTATATTAGATCATTAAATTTAACAAATCATAAATCAAGTCAGATTTCCTAAAATTGAATTTTAGAATTCCGTAAGTTTACGAAACTATCCCTCTTTTAATTCTCTGCCATGATCCCTACCTCTCTTCCCCTCGTTTGATAATTTTATTTCTTGAATGATGAAAAACAATAACTATTACCTGCATTTAAAAAATGGTTAAAAAATACATTCGTGTCTTTTCTCTGGGTCTCATAAAAGTTAAAAAAGAAAAACAAATGTACTCTCTCTAACATTTAATATAAAAGCATGTTGACTTTTTTTGAGAAATTAAGTAAGGTAAATAAGCTGCATTAAAGTATCTATATTTATTATTAATCATAAAATTAATTTGTCTAACTTATAAGTGATATACAAAAGTATAATTTAATGATACACAACATATGTTATGATTAAATAATTTCTCTAGTTTCTCAATAATTCCAAAAAATTCAAATAGCTCTTATATTAAAGATCGGAGTTAATACAATGTAACAAAACAAAAAGAAAATCATGTTTGAATAAAATTGTAGAAAACAATTTTAAAATGTGATACGGCAAAAATAAATCATTAAGTAACATGGCTGAATTCAAGATGTGGTTATTTGAAAGATTAGAAGTAAATATGCTGACAGTTACATATGTTGTCATCCATTAAAAAATACTCCCGTCCGGTCCTAATTATAGGACAACATTATAATTTTTGTCAATTTCTTCCTAAAATACCCTTATTTTATTCTCTCAAGTGTGTTTTTTTTTTTAATTATATGTATGTGGGTATGTAGACTCTTCCCGTCATTAAAACTTTTAAATTGTTAGATTTTAATTTATTTATCGATCAACTGTTGTTAATTTGCCAATACACACACACACATATATTTATAGATACACACGTATATAAACACACACACACACACATATATATGTGTGTGTGTGTGTACATATATGTATATCGGTGTGTGCAGTGGCGGAGCCACGTTGGTGCCTGTGTCTGCAAGTGCAGACATAAATATTGGTTACATTGCAATTTTCTTCACAGAAAAGCCAATTGCTCAGTGGATGAAGCGTGTTATATCAAAGGCGCATGTTGCCGTTTGAATCCTACGGGCGCGTTTCTTTCAATTTTTTTAAAAATAAATGAACTCACTTCTTGTCACTCCAATGGTTGTTTCAACTAACCGATTTGAATGCTGCACCTACAGCAGTTGCAAGAAGATCAGGAGTAGTTGCAAATCCGCATGATTCTAGTGCTTATGAGTTATGGATTCTAATGCTTCTGAGTTATGAATATCAAAATTTTGAGTCTCAGAGTCTCCACTTCCATTTTTGTTAAGGCACATTTGTTCATTAACAAGCCTGCATGTCTCTTTTAATTTTAACTTTGGTTATATTCTTTTTATTTTTTAATACATTTAAAAATTCCTTTTAAAAAAAAATCGGGGGCGCTGCCTCTAAATCCCCCAACTAATTGTGCAGATATAAACTACAATTCCTGGCTCCGCCACTAGGTGTGTGTGTGTCTATGTGTCTATCTGTCAATATATAAATGTGTAGATATATGTGTATGTGTGTGCGCATTCATATATATATGTGTAAATATATATAAACACACACACATATATTGTGCGTATCTATATATATATTTGTGTGTGCATTCATATATATGTGTATATGTGTGTGTGTATTTATATGTATACATATACACACACATATATGTATATATAGTAAGCCCATTATTTTAATTAGAAAACGTGTGGAAAGGAAAATTCTAGATCGGAGAGGTATGTGGTAGAGGTTGTTAATTCACTTTTACTTATGTCTTTTAAATTTATAGAAGGGCATTTTAGGAAAATGAGTAAAATCAACTAATTTAACTCCTCTCCTTAATCTCCCCAAAATCAATTAAATATATCATATAATTAGGATCAAAGGGAATAGTATGACATCGAGTTACTTACAAAATATCTACTCATACATCCATATTCTTGACTATAAATAAAATAAGGGTTAAGGTGCGATTTGGCCAATAAACTATTGGCTCAGGAGCGTCTAACACAATTAACTATTAAGTGGACCAAAAATACAACAAACTTTTAAAAAGGAGCGCCTGACTTAACAACTGTCGTTAGAAAAAGTTAACGTCCCAGTTATCTAAGGTGCAGATTATTAATGAACTTTTACTCAAATAGCCCGGTCAACACAAAATTCTAAATTTTACTAAATTAAATTTTTTTTCTCAATTGTCTTTATTCAGAACTACTTGTATAGATATCTATGGACAAAACTTACTCATTCTTCAATTTTGTCAAAATTATAATTTGCTAAAATAAACAAAAGTTTTAATTAAAAATATAATTATATGATTTACATAAAACTCAAGGTGTTTTATAGTTTATTGTTAAACAAAAAAAATTACATGATTTATTTTTATTTTAGAAGAAATTTATGTGATTTAAAAATTTCATTTAATGTTAATATAATTTAAAAATCTAAAAAATCTATTATATCCTAAAAGAAATGAAATGAGTTTAATTTTTATTTTTATAAAAAGAGTTTAATGGATATCAGCGTTGATCTTGATAATATAAATCCAAAATGACTTGATGATATATTTGTTAATTAAATTATCTATTACATATATGGATATGGGACTTTCGTAGGCCAAATTACTCCTTAACCTATTATTAAATTGTCCTTCCTCAAGCCTCTTAAGTTATCCTTTTTTTTTTCCAACAAATCTCATATTCATATAATCAATAGATTATTTAATTAACAAATATTATCATCAAGTTGCCATATTTATATTATTAACTTGAGGAAGGATAATTTAATAATAGGTTAAGGAGCAATTTGGCCTACGAAAATCCCATATCCATATAATCAATAGATCATTTAATTAACAAATATATCATCAAGTTGCCAGATTTATATTATCAAGTATCAACGTTGATATCCATTAAGCTCTTTTTTATAAAAATAAAAATAAAAATTATTTCATTTCTTTCGGGTATAATAGATTTTTTAAATTATATTAACATTAAATGAATTTTTTAACTCACATAAATTTCTTCTAAAATAAAAATAAATCATATAATTTTTTTGTTTAACAATAAACTATAAAACACCCTGAGTTTTATTTAAATCATATAATTATATCTTTAATTAAAACTTTTGTTTATTTTAGCAAATTATAATTTTGAAAAAAATTGAAGAATGAGTAATTTTTGTCCATAGATATTTATACAAGTAGTTTTGAATAATGACAATTGAGAAAAAAATTATTTAATTTAGTAAAATTTAGAATTTTGTGTCGTTTCTTGAAGTAAAAGTTCGTTGGTCAATTTGCAGACCTTAGATAACTGGACATTAACTTTTTCTAATCTACAGTTGTCTTTGCGCCTTTTTAAAAGTTTGTTGGTATCTTTGGTCCACTTAATAGTTCATTGTGTTAGATCTTCTGAGCCGATAGTTTATCGCCAAATCGCACCTTAACCCATAAAATAACATATAGCTGACTATGCACGATTATTGATCTAGGTAGATATCCTCAACATTAACCATTGATTATTCATAACTTTTTTTTCATATATATATGAATAGCATCTTGTATCAAAAAAAAATTATTTGTGTATCTTCAAGGTAAATTATAATAGTAATATTTTTTTATGATATGATGAATCTAGATCGTTAAGATCTTAATCCAAAGGTAAAAAGGGGAAATGAGGGAAAAAGATAGGAATAGATTTAGGAGGAAAGCCAAGTCCGGTGGTATACCCACTCAAGTCCTTTTAAATACGAGCCTAAAATTTGAATTCTTTAGTCTTTTTTATAAGATTCTATCGGGGTTGTCTAATATTTTAATGTGTCTTTATCATTTTTATCTCTAATTAATTCTATTATTCCACATCGTCTTTTTTCCTTGGGGTTGTGTTTCTCTCATTGTTCTCTTTCTCATTTTGTTTTTCATAATCTCATATCCATCACTAGATTAAAACAATAAATGGTTCGAGATCCAATCTTTTATAAAATTATTTATACGTAAATAATTAAATTTAAACTCTTAAAATCTTATACACATTATTCATATATGCAATCCATAAAAATAAATAAATGTTAATTTATAAAATATAATAATAATAATTTTATAAAATATTAAATCTAAACCATCTATTTCATGATCTAAAGGTGGAGATGAGATTATGAGAAGATAATGAGAAAAAAGACCTTAAATCATATAAAATGGTTAATTTAGATTTAATATTTGGGTTAAGTAGCAATTTTGCCCTGGAAGAACACGCCCAGGAGCAATTTTGCCATGGAAGTTTTTTGGGTCAATGTTGCCCCGGAAGTTTTGAATCATAGCAATGTTGACCTCCAGTTAACGGTGAGACTAGAGGCGTTTGCCACGTAGGATTAGTTGACACGTAGAACGCCAAGTTGGAGTTCAAGTGTGGACCTGCACCACCACCTCATCATCACGCCTCGTCATCTTCTTCCTTCCCTTCCCTCTTCCTCCTTCCTCGTCGTTGGACCTCGCCCCACCACCATCGACAAACCTCTTCCTCCTTATTCTCTACAGATCTAGGCTTACCGGAGCCCCACTATTGTTCAATATGTCTGATTATAATTGACATCTGTAAAGCGGGTACAACTACATATTTTTTCCCTTCACCATCCCCTGTTCAAGTAACTTCAAACAGAGGTAAATAGAGGATCTGGCGGTGAGTGTTCTCATAGCGCAACGAAAATAGCATGCTCCTTCAAACGTTTTCTAATAAGTTTGTTTTAATGAATAATAATAAAAATTTATCATACGAACTTCTCAGAACAACATATGCAATACAAATAAATAGTTTTGTAGTTTCATTTCAAATGTTAAACTCCACAAATTTTTAGTAAAAAATGGTGCCTCAAAATAAAGGACCAGAGGGTTGGCCATCGTCTTGGCCTTCTTCGATGCCTGTGGAGGTGATTCATCTTCCTTCAGACCCTACCAGGATAAAAAATAACCATCAACATAGATAACCAAAATAACCAAGTGTGATGTAAAAAAGATGAAACTGAATTGAGTTTTTTTAAGTATAGCCAGGATCTAGAAATGGGCATCATCACATCAGGTAATCAAAGTTATGTGTAAGAAGAGGGCATTAGTCCAACATAACATGCCAGACTAGCTTCATCTTGCTAAGTACTACAGCAATTGAGAATGGATTGTTCAAATACCTTGTAAACTGAGATTACTAATTCATAATAAATTCACTGGAAAAGAAGAATTTGTTAAAACTTTAGCAGTTCCTTGAGAATGATGCAGCATGTAATTGTTTAAAAAAAAATGATGCAACTCGTGATGGGAAAACGATGCTTTTTTGTAAAAAAAAAAATGATGCCTTTTCAAATTCTTCATTAAATGAAGATAAAGAATTGTAGAATGATGCTTTTGCATTTAATGAAGATAATGCACAGTGGGTAAAACGACACTTTAAAAAAAAATGTAGCTCGTAATTGATTAAAAAAATGCAGCCCATCTTGGTTAAAACGACGCATTTTTTTAAAAAAATGATGGTACTTCGTTGAGAAATAAAAGACGCATATAGAACATTCAACAAGAAGCAGTAGTTATTACTCGGGTAGCGTATTTGTTACCCGAGTAATATAATTTATTTATTTAAAAAAAATCTTGGACCGCTTGTTGAAGGAGGATACTGTATGCATTGCTAACCCGATGTTACTCGGGTAACTTATTGGTTACTCGGGTAATAAGAGATTGAAAAATTTATATAATTATAAATTACCATGAATACCTCAATTCAAGTGTGTTGAGTGAACACTTGAGATTCTTTGAAATTGAAATTGATACTTATGAATTAATTTGCAGAATCAAGACATCTTCTTCTCAGGTTCAATCATGGTTACTCGAGTAACTCTCACAGTTACTCGGGTAAATTGCACTGTGGACTTTGAGACAACGTTTCGCTCACGATATTACTTGAGTAAGATAATATTTACTCGAGTAATTTCTTCATACTTAGGCTCTTCCTCAACGTTACTCGCGGGTAATGCTTCCATTACTCAAGTAATATGTTCGGAAACACTCAACAATTGAGTAGCTTTAGCTTCAATGCTTTCCTTCGATATTACTTGTGATGAGTAATTATTGAATTACTTAAGTAAAATGGATTTTTTTCATAAACTCAGAGGCTTTTTCACGATGTTACTTAGGCAACATGAATATATTACTCAAGTAACTCACGCCTCTGTTAACTTCTATTTTTTAATTAAGTGTACAAAGCATCCTACAAACAATAAATCTAGAAGCTATGATATTTAAGTCAGTAATCATAATTCAATTAAATCTTATAAATGACTGATTGTGAAGTTCATACTCCAGTGTGTACACACATCCTCTTCTTCGTCTTCATATCTCCTCCTCATCTTTGGATCTCCACATTCCATCGATATCTACCTTCTGGATTTTAAATTGTCTAGTATGTTCATGTTCTCTGCAATTCCATATCTGCCGTGTTCGGGTTTTGTTCTGTTATTTTTCTGCAGTTTCTTTGCAAAAAAATTTCAACCTACTTTGAATCACTAACATTTATGCGACAGATATATATGAAGTTTGAATCACTAAAAGTGTATGAATCATTGGTTAACGTCACACAGAGGAAAAAGACGCTTATGAATCATTGCAAAAGTGTATGAATAGATGAAATGAAGATGAGGTAATAATAATACGATGCTTTATCTTCAATTAATGACAAATTGGCGTCAGATGGATAAAGCACAAGGGATGAATTATTGGGTAAAATGACGCACAAGAATCTGCTTCTTTTGCCGACATTACTTCGGTAATGAATTCATTACTCGAGTAATGATTTAAATTTATATATATATATATATATATATATATATATATATATATTTTAAGAAATCACAGCATAGGCATTCAGTTCCAAGATAAAGAAAAGCGCGATATTACTCGAGTAAAGATGATTTTACTCGGGTAATAATTTTTTTTTAAAAAAATATCCAATCACAACGCATGACACTCCTAAATAGCAAAATTATTTGGGTAATGTATCTATTACTCGAGTAATGATTCCTTTAAAATAAAATGGACTGAACAACACTGGAAGTTACTCGGGTAATATCATTATTACTTGGGTAATTGTGAACATCAGACTTTTACAAGAACGCCCAACGCTGATATTACTCGGGTAATAATAATGTTACTTG
This sequence comes from Acacia melanoxylon, assembly GCA_019022615.1. Classification (NCBI taxonomy): domain Eukaryota; kingdom Viridiplantae; phylum Streptophyta; class Magnoliopsida; order Fabales; family Fabaceae; genus Acacia; species Acacia melanoxylon. Next base: position 9,121,087 of record JAFJYJ010000011.1, read on the forward strand.
GGTAATTTTAGTTCAAAAAAATTTATATAATTATAAATTACCATAAATACCTCTGTTCAAGTGTGTTCAATGAACACTTGAGATCCTCTTATGTAACCACATTACTTGAGTAACATATCTTGGTGTTATTATTGAAGTCTTAACATAGTCCTGTAAAGCAGATTGGTGTTATTCTTATTCATGAACTTTGAGATAGTACGTAATTATATGGTGTTATTATTGAAGTCTTAACATGGTCCTACTTTGATGTTGTCTGTTGCGTTATTGTTGAGAGATTGCTGTTGCATTGAACTTTTGTTATTAAAATATTCATGTGAGTTTTGTGGCGACAAGTTCATATATCTGATCAAGTTTTTGTTAGTGAGGAAGTGGGTGGGGGATGCAATGCATTGATGGTGCTTTTGGATCCTATCAACTACACACTCTTTATATGGGTGTTTGCAATTGCCAGGAGATGACAAAGTCAGGCATACTATGGATGACTCAGAAAACAGGGAATGACACTTTCTTTTTTTTGGGTGGCGGTGGAATCTATTGAGGAAGCAGTTGTTCCTGCTCTTTTGGTGCCTCTTGCCAAGATCTAAATTAATTATATTGGTGATAGTGGTGCGTGCTAGATCATAATATGCATACTCTCTGTTTACCTCTGTTTCAAGATAATTTAACAAGGATGAGGGCGGAACGAAATTATAAATATACGTGTGCAACAAAAATAACCCACCCAACAATGATAATCGTAATAAACTAGATTTTTCTACTATGTACACCTAGTGCCTGCTTCGAATGATCGCAATGGAAGGCTTACATTTACGCCAACAAGATTTTTCGTCGATAAAGTAACAAAGGTAATAAACTCGGAAGAGGATTATGAATTGGTGTGTTGGTGGTGGTGGACGCGGTGCTTCGGCAAGCCCAGATCTATAGAGAAGAAGGAAGAGGTGTACCGGTGGTGTTGGTGTGAGGTCCAACGACGAGGAAGGAGGAAGAAGGGAAGGGAATGAAGAAGATGATGAGGTGGCGGTGTGGGGTCCACATGTGAACTCGGCTCTCCGCGTATGGCGTTCACGTGTCAATTAATCTACGTGGCGGGCGTCATTAATCTCACGCGTTAGCGGATGGCAACATTCTTTACGATTCAACTTCCGCCGCATATCAACCCAAAAAACTTCCGCGCATTGTTCTGGCGTGTCTTGAAAAAATCGCTTACTTCACCCTTAATATTTTATAATTTTTTATCAATTAACGGATTGCAGATATGAAACGGGCCCTAAAGAAATGTGAATTGGTTCGGCGGAATAGCGCCTCTCAACGACTATCCGGAGTGGGACATCATATTCATATTGGGACAGGGACAGGGAGAGGTAATAAAAACTCGTCGGTGCGTGCTTCGAACTCGCTTTTGGCTCATCTCACCTTCTCCCATTTTCTTTACTCTCTCCTTCTTCTTCCTTACTGAACAAAGCCATCATTGTTTCCCAGCAAATTCTCCTCATTCTTCTTCCCCTTATCTGCTAGATCTGCTCTCAGATCTTCTTCGCATTCAATGCTCCTTCGTTTGCTCCTCCAATAACCGTGACTGCAGTGGCCTCACTCTTCTTCCCATTCACTCTTTTCCGATATGATTATCTCTAGTCCCGTCACTCCTGGTCAGGTACGTCTTCCCGCTTCTTCTGCTCTCAGATCTCGCACTATTTTATTTAATTTTTTAATGACGTATACTGAAATGCGGCGCAACTTTGAATTTCGACTGTTTACGGCGGGGTTAGTGTATTGAACTAATTTGTTATCAGTTGCCTTTGTTGGTTTTCAACTCAGTTCTATATTTATTGTTCTTTTCTGCAGGTTTCGTGCCTGCTTGGAATTATTCCTGTCGTCGCCGCATGGATATATTCGGAGATATTGGAGTATCGGAAAAATTCATTCACTTCCAAAGTGTGAGTTTGATTGGTTATTCCAGTTCAGTTGCTCGTGCTGGTGCAATGGTTATATTTTGCAGGGGAATGTCTTGTATTATCATCTTGCATTTCTAAGCTATCTGATATATCAAGCGGGAAATTTAAGCGCTTGGCTTCCGTAGGACTGACAAGTGTGTATTTTGAAGTTTTTGATTCTCTAACAATGACTTCTGTTATGGATTATTGTGGTGTTTGTGCAAATGGTCTCTTCTTTAGACATAATATCAGAATTTGAGATTTTTAATTTCATAATCGTGTGCTATATTGTAGATTTGTTCCAAATTATCTCAAACTTAATCTGTTTTCATTTACCTGATAGGTTTAGAGAGGGCAAAAATTGTTATATGGTCATCCCAGAAATGTTATTTTTTTAGTTCAATAGGGATAGGTTTGGAAATTTAGCACTTATCACCATTATTACTAATAAATTTGTTTTTATTGGACGCTGCTAGTAGGACTTCGGATATCAATTTGGTTGAAATGAGCAGTGATGATGTCAAAGAAGAGGACACAGCAGTTTTATTAGAGGGGGGAGCCTTGCAGAAAGCCCCTCCAAAAGCTCGAAGTTCCACATCACCAATTTTTCGGTTTGTAAAAGAGGACCCTTTTCTCTTGCTTACTGTAATTCTGGCTCTTTCTTTGCCTAATCTGAATTTGTATATGCTGGCATTCTTATTTATTTCTTCAGATTCCTTTTGCTGGATGAAAGTTTTCTGATTGAAAACCGTTTGACACTTCGAGCAATGTAAGTAGAATATGTGAGTCAAAATATGCTCTGTTAATTGGGTCAAGATACTGACTTTCGTTTCATTTGCTCTTCTCTGTTCCAGGTCTGAATTTGGTCTTCTTTTGGCTTATTTTTATTTGTGTGATCGCACAGATCTGTTTAACTCATCAGAAAAGGTTAGCAAATTGTGTTACTTTATCTCTATGATTAACATATTATTTCTTAATGCTCTCCGTTTTTTATGGGATTTGCTATTCAACATATGCAAGTTGCAGCAAGTTTCCTGTGGCTTTCTAGCTGACACCTACCAAAACATTTTGCCCTGTTTCAGTAATTATGTTGTTATTTTGATTTTGATTTCTAGTTCTGTCATACGTGTAGCCATTGCAGATACTCTTTTGTGGTTTCGTTTATTAGGTTGTCAAACAACCGTAAAAAAATTGAAACCTTTATTAGCAGTTTGTTCACAATTTAATGTTGAAATAACTGTTTTGAGGGGGAAAACCATGGATATTAGAGTTCTTTATGATTTGTCACTTCAATTTTGCAAAATGAAGACAAAACAAGTTTTTGCTAAAAGGTGGAAGTTATCAAGGTAAAGAAGGTTTACAGACAAATGAGTGGAACCGAGCATAACATAAAATATATAAGGTAACAACATTATTTGTTGCATAATACATGTTTATTCTGCCACTGTTGCAAATGCCCAACATTAGTGGTCATAGGCTAGCACAAGTGAGTACTCCAGCTGACCTTGTTATATATTTGAATTGCTTGTCATTTCTCTGACATTTCATAATTGAGTATCATGTCTCTGTACTTTATCTTTTTGATGCTTTGTATTCACACATGGTTCGGATAACATGTTCTTGTCTGGCATGTTTTAACCTTCATGTACAAATTACTGATCAGCATGTGTCTGACATTTCATGTCACATGTATATTTATTATCTTTTGCTCTGTTACATATTTAATGTATTGTTGATATGATAGTTGGAGAAAACTGACAACTGTCTTTCTTCCAGAGTTACAATAGGGATCTTTTCTGGTTTCTCTATTTCCTCCTCATCATAGTTTCAGCGATGACTTCTTTTAAGACACATCATGACAAGTCTCCTTTCTCTGGAAAATCCATACTTTATTTGAATAGGCACCAGACTGAAGAATGGAAAGGCTGGATGCAGGTTGAACACTATTTCATGATGCCATATCTAAGAATTCTCCTGTTATTCTGCAATGGGAAAAACTTTAGTTTGAAATTACTAGATTAAGAAATTCAAAATCAACACAAAACGGACAGGGAATTACAATTTAAATTTGGTTTGGACCTTTTCAGCAGATTTTTTCTGATGCACTTGTAAACATATTGATTCTTTGCTTTGATGCTGCTACCATTTGACATACGGTGCCTTTCTCATGGTCTCACTCTTTCTGCTCACAGGTTCTGTTTTTGATGTACCATTACTTTGCTGCATATGAGATCTATAATGCAATTCGTATATTCATTGCTGCATATGTATGGATGACTGGTTTTGGGAACTTCTCATATTATTATGTACGGAAAGATTTTAGTCTTGCAAGGTTTGCTCAGGTATGCCAATGTCTTGAACTATAAGCATGCTTTGAATATTTGGCAGTGTGCTATGTCTGTAAAGTTTCCTCACGCTGATTTTTTGGTTGAGCAGATGATGTGGCGGCTTAATTTCTTGGTGCTGTTCTGCTGTGTCGTCCTCAACAACAATTATATGTTATATTACATCTGTCCTATGCACACTCTTTTCACTCTTATGGTTTACGGGGCACTTGGTATTCTGAACAAGTACAACGAGATTGGGTCAGTTATTGCAGCAAAATTCATTGCTTGCTTCTTGGTGGTCATACTAGTATGGGAGATACCTGGAGTGTTTGAATGGGTCTGGAGTCCATTTTCTTTCCTGCTTGGTTAGTAACTTTTGTGATGCTTAGCTTACATCTAAAAGCACCATGGTCTTTCTGACTGGGACTCTGGAATTCCGTGCAGGTTATACTGATCCTAACCCTGCAAAATCTCACTTACCTCGCTTGCACGAATGGCATTTCCGCTCAGGGCTTGATCGCTACATCTGGATAATTGGAATGATTTATGCTTATTATCATCCAACTGTAAGTTTTCAATTCCTGTTCTTGAAATAGTTGAAAAAACTCTACAGATCACCTCCACCCTTTCTGTGATTGATTGAAGAATATCAAATAGGAACATCTCCATCTTCTTTTGTCTTTAAAGTTGAATTCCTTACTGAAGGTCACAAAATTTGATAGGTTGAAAGTTGGATGGAGAAATTGGAGGAATTGGAAATCAAGCGTAGAATATCAATCAAAGCTGTTGTTGTGATACTATCTTCACTGGTATTTTATTTTATTGGTTTTCTGATGTCATGTAAACATTAAACCTTCGATTTTCTTTATTCACTTTCTGCACTGACCAATTGAGTTAATTTCTAGGTCGGTTATTTGTGGTTGAGTATATATACAAGCTGGACAAGCTTACATACAACAAATACCATCCTTACACCTCATGGATTCCTATAACGTATTTGTTTATTTCCACGTCATTCTTTTGCTTTGCTGAGTTACTGAAGACATTACTCTAGATATTCATGAATAATTTTTTTTTGACAGCGTATACATATGCCTACGAAATGTTACTCAAAGTTTGCGTGGCTACTCTTTGACCCTTTTTGCGTAAGTGGTCTTTATGTTAGTTCAGTTTTGACAAACATATACTTGTAATGAGAATTTATTGGTGGATGCTGTCAAATAATAATTGAACTAATTTGTGTTCTTGATTTAGAATACTGATTTGTGAATTACTTTGTTGGTTCCTTTCTTCTGCTAGATGGCTTGGAAAGGTCACCTTGGAAACCTATATCTCCCAGATCCATATCTGGTTAAGGTATACATTTGTGCTCATGTATTGTGTCCCACATGGTGTTGTCTTTGAGATTAAAAAACTATGACACCAAATCTGTGAATGCTTCAGATTATTACCTGAAGTTGCAGACACAATTTAGTTGAAGTTTACCCGCTTTAGGAATTATGCGAATGAGTTCACCAAAAAAGAAAGGAAATTATGTGAATAAGTTTTTAAGCTTTTGGATGATTTCCATGTCCGGAAGGGATTTTAGAATGCTTCTCAGTTTTAAACAATTATTCTATGTATACTAAACAAATTTGGATATAATTACTTCTTAGTTATAAGTGGGAGATGACGTGTTGATGCTTGGACGCTCAAGTGTTCAAGTTTTATTTTATTTTTTGAGGAATTATGTGTTTTTTTTTTAACACTATTCATCAAGTAAATTCTCTTATACCATGTTTGTGATTGATTTCAGGTCTGGCGTTCCAGATGGTCAACCCAAATTATTGCTTTCTTTAATCTCAGACTACCCAATGTTGAATTTTATGCTCGTATCTTCAATATATATTGCGGTAAGTACATGATAATGAGATATTGAAATTTTGTAAACAATGTTCCCTCTAACTGAACATTCTGTTTCCCGGCAGGTTTCTTATAGGCTCTTTGAACTGACAAATACACTGAAAGTGGCGTTTGTGCCAAGCAAAGACAGTAAACGTCTTGTACACAACATAGTTACAGCTACAACAATCTCAGTTGTTTTATATTCCTTGTCCTTTGTCTTCCTAAGGTTGCCTCAGATGTGGGTAAGTGTTAACGTGTAATTGCTCTAAATTTTTTTGGGCTGAGTTAGTTTTTAATCCTTATGCGTAACTCATTGTTATCCATTAGTTGATACTACCTCCAATCCTTAATTGAACCGAAGGTTGTATTACTTTCATATATGCATCCGCACAATGAGTCCATGCATGTATATCAATGAATATAAACACAACTGCATGCAGCATTCATTCTTGTCAAAACACAATTTTCTGGCACAGGAGTGATACTATGCAAAGAAAGCTGGTTGCATTCATCGAGTGTAAATAATTTATGTAATGATTTTTTTGTCTGAAAAATCGTTTGAGCGCCTGTGTATTATATTTGTGCTGTCTTAATAAATAGTCTTGTGAGGAATTTTGAGAAGGCATATGCTATTATAGTATAGTTGGTACTTGTTTTGTGCCACTGAGAATGAAAATTTGCTCAGAGTCAGTTTGAACATTAAACAACACTGCTAATTTTATCTTGCTGCACAATGAAAAAATCACAGGTTTGAGAGTTGAAGCATGTATATTACGGATTGCTGCGAGCTTATATGCCAGTTTCCTATGGACCAAGGGAAGAATTCTGTGCAACTTATACAATTTGATTGTCAAACCAAATTTTCAATGAAGGATACCTGTGTTCATCCCCTCATTGAGACTGCTTACGCGTGAATCATTCTAATAGGATAGGATTCCAGCTGGATTCAGAAAGTTGTATAGTTGGGGGCGTGTGGTGGATGGCATATGTTTCTTTTTTGTTTGGTTCTAAGCTAGATTAATTTATTGTTTCAGATGAGTAAACGAGGTGTAAATACCTATATGTTCAATTCATAATTGATTGGATATGATCATCTTTGTTAAAGTGGTTGCTGGCTACCACTGTCTATTGATATTAACCCTGATGCGTATAAGACAGTCCTGGTACGAATTATGGTTTAAAGATTTATGATTGGCAGTAAATTAGTTTATTCCTGGATCGCTCAAGCAATAAGCAAGCAGACTGGAGGGATTATTTTGGTTGATATGTAAGTTCGAAACCAATTCGAACAACGAAAGTGAAGAAACATCTCCAATTTGGGAAATTCAAACACAACGGATAGACATAAAGAATTGTTAACGACTCGCTCTTAAATCTTGACCTTTGTGCTAATATATGCAAATACACTCCATTAGATCTACAAAATGCATAAACTGTGGATAATGGGGACCACATGGTGGCTCGTGGATGAAAACCCCTCGTCCAAATGCATTAGCGAAACAACCGAGTGCTATTGATCCAAAAAAAAAAAAAAACGGAGTGCTGGGTATCACTAGATTAAGAAACAGTACTTATCATCTGGTTCATCCTGCGGCCAAAATGTCAAAAACACAACAAAACAAAAAAAACGGTTGACCTAACATAGATAACAGTCAACCTATCCGGACCAAGTTCATCTATGTACACTTTGCCTTTTTGTGGATAGCTTGGTCGAATATTTCAGCTTCCATGTCAACTAATTCATCCTCAAGGGGGTCTGCACCATCTTGAAGAATCAGGTTTTGCAATAAGCCGCATGAAACTATTATCAGGTTGTACATCTGAACTGATTTGTAAAATGGTAGGTTCATAAGAATCGCCCACCTCAGCTTTAACATGCCAAAGCATCTTTTAATTACATTAAGTGCTAGAGAATGTCGGGTATTGAAGCACTCGTGTAATATTCCAGGGTAATGCTCTTCTCTCATTTGGTTTTTGCGGTGTCTTTTGCCTCTATATGGTGCAAGGAAACCTTCACATCTTGGGGACCAAAACCAACTATCAACCAAATAATATTGACCTGTTTCATGAAACCAAGAATAGGGGTACACTTTAAAAGAACAAGGTCACAAACAGATTGATACAAAAACCATGTTTGAAACACTCACCTTGAGGAACTTTCAATCTATGCTTCCCTATAATTGCGTTACACAACACCCTCATATTACTTGCAGATCCTTCCCACCCAGGCATCAAATAGGTAAATTGTCCATCTTGAGAGCAAGCCCACAATACATTAGTAGTGATCTCTCCTTTCCTGTTACGATACCTGACTTGGTCAGCCAAAGGCACCTTCACCTTGATATGAGCACAATCCACAGCACCAAGACAATTCTGGAAAAAAAAACTAAGAGTTATTACTTATCGTATAGTGTAGTAATTCATGAAAACATAACCATGTGTCAAATTACCTTGAACCACCTCCATTTCTCGTCTGTCGAATCCTCTGGCACAGCCTCAAGTTTCTTTGTTAACTCTCTATAAAGTTCTGTTGTAGCTTTGAGCACCAAACTAAAATACTTACCAACAGTTTTTCCAGGTCTCTCACTATTGAACCCTATGACCCTATCCTTCACAGGATGAGCAAGCATATGCAAACAAATAGCAACTTGTTCATCAACAGGCAAATTATCCATAGGCTTTAGTCCCCCTATACTATCAAGCATTTGACACAGCCGATCAAATGTTCTCCTGTGCATTCTAAGTAGCTTACAGCAAATGACATCACTACTAGAAACCATCTTCTTCAGGCGAGCGCTCCTAACATAGATGTTCATGGAAGTTGATGAGCTTAAACGACGACAGCTCAGGGAAGGCAAGACATAGCTTAAACGACAGTTGGTGGAAAATGAGACATCACTTGAACGATCTCTCCGCAACAGCAGAGTAGCAACAACAAAAACAGAGAAAATCCATCCATGCTTAGCATGAACTGTCCCCAGCCAACAAATCAACAGGCGAAGAAACAATTCTCTCCTTACGGGGTCCATCTCTGTGTAATAAGAATTAAACAAATTAAATGTCAGCAAATCTTTGATAAAGATGAACAGAATATATGGTAAACCTTTGACCGCTGCACTTTTATCTAGTTTCTACCAACAAATAATATATACAGTATATACATACCTACTAACGGATCATCTTCCTGGTGTGTACATATTTAAACTTCGCAGCACCTACTCTGTTACTTGTTAATTTAGAAGGATAAAAGGGGAAAGTAAGAAGATGTGGTGGTAACCAAATATTATTAGCATTTCATTTTCCGATATGTTCCACATATTTCTACCAGTAGAAACCTAACCAAGAAAAAAGAAGAAAGCAGGGCAGAAAACCCAAATGTAACAGAGAAGAGCAAAACCTAATCGAAGAACAAGTCTGTAGAAGAACAAAATCAAGTCAAAACTCGAACAAAGTTACTCACCGGCGATTAAGTCGACGATCTCCTCTTCCGGCACCGGCTATGGTCTCGAGAGGCGGCGTGGCTTCGACTGTGTGAAAGGGTCCAGGTCGTTTTGGTATATATTGACGTAGGGGAAGTCGAAAGAGGGGCAAACTTGTCCCCCAGAAAATAGCATTCCCAGGGAAACCTTCATGCTTCGTACCAAACGTCTTGTCGTGGGCGGGGAACTCGCTGAGACGGAAGTTCGGGTTCTGCTTCGCCCGCGAGAATTGAACAATTTGGCGGGAGAGATGTAAATAATAGGAATGAGAACATTCTTGTTGTCTTTTTAGGAAGTTTTTTAAACCTTTTAAAAAAATAGTTAAATTAAAGGGAGAAATATATGAAAATATCAATTTAACTTCAAAATCTTGTACTCCTTCGGTCCTAATTATAGAACCTATTTAACCAATTTTGGAAAGATTAATGGTAGGAGTTAAATTAGTTAATTTTACTTATTTTCTTAAAATGCCTTTATATAAATTTAAAATGACATAAGTAAAAGTGAATCAACAACCCCTATCACATACCTCTCCGATCTATAATTTTTCTTTTTACACATTTTCTAATTGAAATAATGCTCTTGTTATATATACATATTTGTGTGTGTGTGTATATGTATAATAAACACACACACACATACATATACATATATGTGTGTACATATATCTACACATACATATAAACACACACACAGAGATTTATACATGTGTGTATACCAAAGTTTTGAAACCGGACCGGTCACCAGACCGTTCTAAGTACTGGGTCAAGGGTCAGTGGGTCAGACTGAAGTCAAACCGGTGAAAAAAAATAATATTTTAGAGTTATTAGTATGAAATTCTAAAGAAAATAAAAAAAATATTATTTTTATTTTTAAAAAAATCAAACCGGTTTGACTTTTGGACCGGTCCGGTCCGGGTCTGAGAACCATGGTGTGTACACACACACATAGTGACAAACACACATAAAGATATACATATATGTATAAATATATCTATATATTTGTGTGTAGACACATATACACAACATATAAACACACACACACAGATTTATATATGTGTGTGTATACACACGCATATATTGACAAACTAGTACTACATATGTATAAAGTATAAACACACACATATACATGTGTGTGTATTTGTGTGTAGACACACACACATCTGTGTGCGTATATGTGTATCTATATATATATATATCGACAAATTAATGTCAGTTGATCGATAAATAAATTAAAATCCAACAATTTATAAGTTTTACTGACTGAAAGAATTTACGTATCTACATACATATATTCACCAAAAACCAAATACACTTGAAAGAATAAAATAGGGGTATTTTAGGAAGAAATGGACAAAAATTAAAATGTTGTCATATAATTATGACCAAAATCAACTTTCAAATGTTGTCTTATAATTATGATCGGAGGGAATATTAGTCTTATTACTTATAAGAGTATAGCATTGACAACTCAATTTAATTAATAGGAAATCATTTATTTATAATTTTGAAGTTTAAATAATATTTTCTTATTTCTTTTCCCTAAATTTGCTGGAGCTCCAATGAGATATTGTGGAGCCACCCATGTTAGGCAACATCGACTAATTATGTACAGAGAATGATGACTGCTTAAGAATATTAACAACTTAGATATCCATAGTGATAATTTGAGCCCAAAAAAAAATTCTCATTGAAGCATGAGAGAGCCGGCGAGGTGGAGCTCTAATTGGCAAGGGTTCTTGTTCTTTTTCTAAAACAATGTGAAGGGCATTTTGGTAAAAGTACCAAAATTTCAAATTCATGCTTGATTATCTAATTATCATTTTGCTAATGTACATAACATTTTAGGATTTTTAAAAAAAAAAATTAAATGATGTTTTTTTTTATCATTTTCCCAAAAAGTTACATAGACTTTTAGGTTTATTTCCTTACAACATTAGAGCAAGTTAAATGTTTAAATCAGTTAGTAGAATCATACTCATAACTTGTAATACTGCTTATTTGAAAATATAGAAATAAGCTGATGCAAAAACTCTTTTCACATTTTTACTTTTAAAGTCATAAAAACACTTCTAAAAAGTTAAAACAAATGTATACACTCTCTCTGATCCATAATATAAGTTGCTTCTAGAAGAATGGTTTGGTCTATAATTTAAGTCTATTTGAGAGTAATTAATATTTAAATATGATTCCTTATATTTTTCTCTCCCCCTTTAATACCTCATCTAATATATATGTATAGCTAAATATGGGGGGGGGGGAAAAATTCAATTTATGACAAATTTAATTAGTTTACTGTGGTCTCTTGGTTCTGGTGAATTAGTTAAATGACTTTATAAAAATGTCCTTAGACTATGTTGTAAAAATGTCCTCCAATACACAAACAACTGTATTAAATATATGACATTCCCTTCGGTTATAAATATAAGATCTAATGGATTTTTTTGGAGAGATTTAAAATGTTAAATAAATTACTTTTTTTGTTTACACATTTGTTGTGCATTATTAATTATATATGAGTTTATATAAATGAGACAAAATAGTTTAGAGAAAAACAATAAATATAAATAATTTAAGATAATTTAATCACCTTTCGTAAGATCTCTAAAAAAGTCAAATAGATATTACATTTTGGACCGGATGTAGTGTATAATACGATTGTCTACCCAAAAAAAATTGCTTATGAAGGATATGTGTACGTGTATGTATAAAATTATTTAAATGGATAATCTTTTTTCCAACTATATTTATATGTATAATCAATATATATAAATCGTGAAACAAATCATCATATGCATAAATAGAATGTCTTTAATAAACAATTCCCAAATATAATTTTTACTAATTTTTTCATAACATTAAAAGCCTCCATCATTATTGAACCCAAAAAAAAAAAAAAAAAAAAAACCAAAAACTATAGAGTACAGCAAGCATCATCCTCAAAACCATCTAGGAGACCCTTTTTGATCTTCCTCGCCTTAAAAAGAAAAGAAAGAAAGAACAAAACACCCAAATGCTCATATATAATCCACTATCATTATTATTTAAAGTGATAGCTGATTGAATTCGGACCACATGAATCAGCCTTGAACGTCAACATATATAATTCATCGTAAACATAGCTTTCCAATAGAACGATAAGACTCTCTCTCTCTCTCTCTCTCTCTCTCTCTAGTCCTGAGAATGACCATTTTATATTCCTTCTGATGCCATGCATATGCATAAAACAAAACAACACGCACACATTTCTAATATTACGTGACGGGTTTGGAAAGAAAGAGAGAATAAAGCACTTGAACTTAAAAGCATATTCTGAATCACCCAAACGAATCATAATCCCCAGAAAGCATATTCTTTTCTGGATACCCATCATCTTAATTATATTATTCTAATTATAAGATAACGAGCACTTAAACAATAACAAACTGTACAATTGTACATCCATCAACAATAATAAATGATGATAATCCATTTAGTTTAATTATATTTCGTCCCTTCTTTTTTTAATTACCTAATCGATCTGTTACATGTCTGATCGTCGTCTCCCGCCATTTCTGCACCATCCTGGTCTGAGATGCTTCTTTGATCAATTCTTCGTCTTCCTTACTGTCTGATTTGAAGAGAGACACAGGGAAAGACATGGACAAACCAACCAGAGACTTGAACGTAATAACAGAACCTTCTGGAGGATGAGGAGCGTCTCTAACATAAATCTCAATCAAGGTGAACCAAACGAAAAAGTCCCTAGCTTTGACCCCTCTTAGATTCTTGATCTTGTTCGGCTCCAAGAATGCGGTAACCTCGGTGTCGAAGCATACGAGGATGTTGTCGAACCTGTGCTCTTTCTTCTCTTTAAGCTTCAGCCAAACAAACCCTATCTCCTTCACGAACCCACATTCTTCAATGATGTTGTTCTCCTGCTCCTGCTCAAACGTTGTCGTCAAGAGCCCGTCTGGTAGGCCCATCTCAGCCAGCAACAATGAGAATCTCTCTTTGCAAACTTGGCCTCCATAGTACACCTCAGCTTTGGCCTTCAGCTCCTTCGTCACCAAAGACATGGTGGTGTTGTAATAGCTTTTTGGGGCCTTGAGAGTTTCTGGGTGGTGTTGAATGGTGATAATAGACTGATAATGCAAAAAAAAGAATGAAACTTTGAACCAATCCTGTTGTGGGTAATGATAGTTATGGTGAGGGTTTTATAAAAAGTTTTGGCATTTGTCCTATATATGGTGGTGGGGTCTTAATTAACCTTACCTATGGGCTGAAATCATAGTTCATTTTGAGATATAAAACAAAATCTATTTTGGTAATGATTTTTTTACTAAATAGAGAGGTTGATCTTAATGGGAAGGGCTTTAATTAGGCACTTGAATATGAGGTCTTCGAGTTCGAGTTAGGAAAGTTATCTCATTACATCGGATGATGCTCAAATTTGGCTTACCTAGACGTTTAAATAAGTGATTTTTCTTTAAAAAAATTCCCTGACGCATATCAAAAGGAAGAAATTTGAGAATATTCCCTTATTTTTCATTTAAAAAATAAAATAAAAAGGACCACGTGATTATGCCTATTCAAGTTCATTTACAAACGGGCCCATTCTATTACACATACATTTTAAGATTTGTCAAATTACATAGACCATTAATTTTATCTTTAAATTATACAAAATAATTTTTTGAAAAAAATGATGCAAGATCCATGAAATTGTATAATGTAATATAGGATTTTAAGAAATCTGGAATTTAGAGATAAAGGAAAATTAATGAATATTTTAATGAAGTAAATTCATGAGATAAAACTATTATAGAAAATTGTTATAATTATAGAGTAAATTGTTGAAAAAGTTACAGGAAAATCGATGAAACGGAGAATGACTAAAAATGATATAATGGTGATAAAAACGATTAAAAATATTATGATAAATAATTTGAAAGATCATGAAAAATTATGAGAAAAATATGGAAGTGTTATCCCTAAATTATGAGAATTTAATAAATTATTTCAGAGGAAATAACTTGAAGAAAAGTTTAAAAAGCATTTTGAGTCATAAAGTAACTGATGGGGTAAACATTTTTAATATTTTTACAGGATATAAAATGACAATATCAGTATAGAAGTTTGTAAGATAACAATATACTGTAAATTAGTAAAGATAAATATATGAAGAAACCTAATCCTAAAAAGATCACTAAACGAAGAAATTAGGTCAGATTAAGCCGCAACGAAGGGGTAAAACGGGAATTTTGGTAAAAAATATTATATTTTTAAAAAATGGAAAAAAAAATATAGAAAAATAAATAAATATGAATTTTTAAAAGAGGGGTCGAAATTATGGTTATTTTTAATTAAAAAGAATTGTTTAAATAATTAAAATGGTAATTAGAATAAAATAATAATATAATGCGGTGAGTCAAATTTTTATAAAGCGGGCCCAGGGAAAAGTTAGAAATAAATTCTACAGGTAAACCAGAGGTAAAAGTCTTTTCGGACTGATCAAATTAAGAACAAGTGAATTTTTACCCGAAGAAAGAATTTACCGGACGTCGATTCCGCAACCGAAAACCCTAATTCCTAATAAGACGGAAAAGCGATCGGATAGAGTAGAGCCGGATAGGCAAAGTGAGAACCTATAGAAACAATTGCGTGTTTTCAAACACGGATTAAGTTAGGCAACCACTTTGGACGTTTTACGATTGACGAATTATGTTGTGAAGTTGGTTCTATCGGAAGCGATTTCCAGAATCGGGACGCGTTTGTCCGAATATCTTCCGACGCACCGGAGAATACCTGGATATGATCAAAAAGAGGATCAAAATATATAATATGAAAAGATCTTCAAAGTTACATGCCCGGATTTTTGAGTTTCGCGAAATCGCGCGAAACGGACATCGTCGGGTAGCTTTATCGACCGGAGGCCATAAAGCAAGATGAAAAATCAATCTTTGACTTTTGGGGGACCAAGAGGTCGGCCAAGACCTTGAATGGTCAAGATTGCATCTTACAAAACCCTAGATCCAACGGCCGAATCATTTCAAGACTTTTTGTTAATACCCACCTTGTCCTCCCTTTTTCTATAAATAGCACCCTTCCCTTCTTCATTCTTCACACCTTTTCTTCTCTCTACCTTGGCCAAAACTTAGAGTGAGAAGCTCGCAAAAGTTTTGCCTTAGCTCCGAGTAAGTTCTTCCGTCCTTAGTTTTTAGTTTCCGTAGTTCTTTTCGGTAGTTATAGTAAAGCTGTTGTTTTGATCTAGGAAGTTTTAATTTGTTCTTATGCTTGTTTTTATGCCTCATTGCATTGAAAGATGCCTGACGAGGTAAAAACATAGTGGGGATAATTTTGAAATGGAATACGGTCAAAGTAACGAAGTTCTGGCGAAATTCCGCCAAATTAGGGGTAGAAGGGCAAAATGGTAATTTTTACCTAAAATGCCAGTTATGATGTCAAATCACTAATGAAAGTGATATTACTCTGATAGGGCATCGAAACTCGATTTTTGCCGAATTCTGTTGCCCGACGTGCATTGTCGAACATTTCACGTTTTTCCGTAAAAGTACGTTTTTCCGCCGGAAGTACCTAACGTCGTCAACGAAGGTACGGACGCGTCTTGTAACACTAATCTTGTACTTCTTAAATGCATATATGTGTGATAGATATGTTCGTAGACCGATATACGGAGACAGGTTTTACACGGGTTATAGTCATGATAACGTAGTATGTTTTTCTAGCGCGAGAACACGAGTGGTATCGTGGCACCGGTGAATAGTGCAAGTTGTTATTGTTGTTTTACATTGTGGGGCTTTACATCTTTGCGTAATGCTTATGTTTTGTCGGCATAATGATCATGCAAATCATTTTGTATGCTTATGTAGTGATATCTTGTTGTATTGTCTAGAATATCATTATCGTATCTTTGTATTGTTTGGGTTTGAGATTAATCAGTTACCGAGATTCAATGCGGTGAATTGAATCTCACTATAGCATCGAGGATCCGGAGGAATACGGATCGAAGATCGAGGCAAGCATCGATGAAGACGTGCGGCCCGAGAGACTTATCTATCTTTACCGCTTTCAGTTATTCACTTTCAAACTCTAGGATTAATGTAATCATTACAATGTTACACTATGGTTGATGTTTGTTATGAATCGATTTCTTTCGCTCCAATTTCCAATGCTCTACTCGACTACTCTGCTTGAAATATTTGGAAACGTTTTTAAAAAAAAAAATTCGCGCCGTTTTCAAATGGGATGTTATATATAAAACTTTAAATATAGTTTATTTAAATTATTTTATATTTTAATGGAAAATTTGTAAAAATATAAAATAAAATTTTATATAATTAAACTATTTCAATAATATACTCCATTTGGTCCTTGTAATTGTATTTGATCCTTTTTATAAGACACTTGTTTGTTTCCAGAGCGCATTAATTATTTTTGTCCATATATGCCTCATAATTAATAAGGGTAGTGGGTGAGAGTAATAATTAATATAATATTAGAGTTTAGTGTGATTAGTAGGAGGTAAATTGGAAGTTACTTCACAACTTTATTGACTTTAACTTTTTTATTGGTTTGTGAGAGAGGAAGGTGTGTGTGCATATATAAATAAAAGATTTAATTGTCCTTTTTGGAGAAATTAAGAAAAGCTAAGTAAATTATTTTAAAATATTTATATTTATTATTTTTTTATATCAAAATAATTTGTTTGATTTATAAAGCGATATATAATCAAATGATATACTATATATATACTATAATTAACTTTTTTTTTTAAAAGTCAACTGTTTTAATAAAATTTTAAAAATTACCTAATTTACTCCATCAAGCTGATCTGTTAAGAGTCACGTCTATTTAATTTGTTCTCGTAGTTTGTAAACCCCTTTCTAAAAATGCTTTTATATTGTTTGGTCAATGCATGATGCATCCCAAAATCAAATAACCATTTTGCATTTTCTATATCGTTGATTCCCACTCTCTCTGGGGTTAACTTGGGAAGCACGTCCTCTCTCATAATCAATATCTTCTGTGAGCCCATTTAAATTGTTGATTGATAAAAAGAGAAAAAAAATTAAAATAATATTATAATCTTTTAAATTTATTGAAGAGAAACCTGACCGGTTATCTTGCTGTATCCGAAAAGCAACTTAGAAAAGCTCCGTTTCAGCCCAATCCATTTCACCTTGCTTTGCTTGTTGGTCGGTGTCAAAAGGTTTATACTTTCCCTGAGCCCAAGAAACTTAGAATAGCGACGAATTGGTCCAATGTTCACTCGGTCGTCTCGTCACATCATCATCAGTTTGCTTATTTTTCGTCTACGGGCTACGTGTCTACGGTGATCCTTCGATTCCCTTCCGTCTCGCTTTTGTTACCCTCTTTTTCTTCAGTTATACAGTTCATATTTCCGCTTAAATTTCCATCCTCTCCTAATCTTTCATAAGTTTGATCCATTCGTTCGCATTTCTTTTTATTTCCTTGGGGTATTTTCGCTCCAAGCTGAATGCAATCGTTTCGATATATTGTGAAAATGATGAATGTATTCGATTATCTCCTTTTAACTTGTTGAGAAGTGAAGGGAAAATGAAAGCCCGTTCTGTCTTTTCGTGCCTAAGAACCGTACGATTCTCAAGATAAATTGTTTCCGTCTCCATTTCTTCAGGTGGGGTTTCATCCAGCGACCATCCCGAATTTTGCAACGGTAAGAAAAGCTCGTAAAGTTACACGTTTTCAATTTTTGTTTCGGAATTCCAGATTTGTTTGCGCATTTGTGGTCTCAATCATGAGTATGCGAAGGGATGGGGTCTTCCCAGAGGACGTTGTTATCCAGATTCTTGCGAGGTTGCCCATCAAGTCCCTTTTTATGAGTAAAACTGTCTGTAAACTCTGGAATAGATTGTCCTCGGACAAGTATTTCATTCAACTCTATAATGAAATATCTAGTAAGAACCCCATGATCCTTTTGGACATTTCAGACGCGTCAGAGTCAAAATCTAGTTTGATCTGTGTTGATAAATTAAGGGGCGGCTCTGAACTTTCGCTTTCTTTTCTAAATGATAGAGTTAAGGTTAGGGCATCTTGTTGTGGCTTATTATGTTGCTCCAGTATTCCTGATAAAGGTGTCTACTATGTTTGTAATCCAATGACTCGTGAGTTTAAGTTGCTACCCAAGAGCAGGGAAAGACCTGTGACTCGGTTTTATCCAGATGGTGAAGCAACACTGGTTGGTTTGGCCTGTGATTTAGCATTTCAGAAGTTTAAAGTTGTCCTAGCAGGTTACCATCGCACCTTTGGTCATCGATCGGATGGAAGTTTCATATGTTTAGTGTTTGAGTCAGAGTTGAACAAGTGGAGAAAGTTCGTTTCATACCAAGACGATCATTTCTCTCATATGAATAAGAACCAAGTTGTTTTTGTCAATAATGCCCTGCATTGGCTGACTGTTAATTCGGCTTACATACTTGTGCTTGACCTAAGTTGTGACATTTGGAGGAAGATGCAATTGCCATATGACGTGATTTATGGAATGGGACACAGAATATATCTCCTAGAGTTCAATGGTTGTCTGTCCATTATTCAGATTTCAGAAGCTTGGATGAACATATGGGTACTAAATGATTACTGGAAAGAAGAGTGGTCTATGGTGGATAAGGTGAGTCTGAGGTGTATCAGAGGGATGGTGCCAGGAATCTTTCCGATAAGCCAGACGGATGAATATATTCTCCTGGCAACTCATAAGCAGGTTTTGGTTTATCATCACAAGACCCGAATTTGGAAAGAGATGTACTCTGTGAAGCATAGCTCAGCACTTCCATTATGGTTTTCCGCACATGCCTACCGCAGTGCATTGTTCCCATGCAACTGAGCTGTGCTTGAATTTGGTAACTTCTGTACATATTTCCAGTTGCAGTATATTGTAATCATTAGATGATTGTTATTTGTCACATGTTAATGATCTTGTATATTTCAGTACATTATATCAATTGTAGAGTCATTACATCTGCTTTGCCTCGGATAAGCCATTCAATAGGTGCTACATTAATATCTGAACACCAGCTATTTGGACTTCGATATTTCTTCTCCCATGTAATATAAAAAAAACGAGGTGAAAAGTCCTCAATCATATAAATATTGCAAAGCTGGTTGTTGTTATAATTTATTCCTGGTTTTACATTGGAAGCTTTTATTTTGTGCCATGTCCATGGTGTCAATGAGTTATAGTTTTCTTCTATTTACTGATGATCTTCCCAAGTTGAGACAATTGCAGTCTAAAAAGGCAATCTTCATTGGGCTATATCTTATTCTGATTTACATTTTTCTAATCACCTATCTGTCACTTTTCTGGTTTTATCCTTTGGCTGCTATACGGATACTGCCACTCTCTCAATAGATCATTAGTAGAATAATTTGAATCATTACTCTCCGCTAAATGGGTAAGGCTTCTTCTTGTTGTAATTGAATCATAACTATGTTGTAACTATATTTTAGTAATTCAGATTGAACCGCTTGTTGCATGAAAAATCATAAGATCCTTCTTGTCAAGCATCTTCAGATGACATTTTGTTTCAGAGTGCCCACACCTAGAACTGATTTTCGCACGAGTCCTTACGAAATACTTGACTCAACCCTGGACAGTAGTTCACCAGGATATTATCGTTCAGACTAGCTAGTTTCTAAATGATTATCTCATTCTTAGAAGTTCTTGTTAAATGCTCTTGGGGGTTTATCTGTAGTCTAATAAGCATGGACATCAACACAAACAGGATTGGACTCCTCTCATTTCTTCCCCTTATTTTTATCTGCACCAAGAGTCCAACAATAACCATATGACCTGTTAACTAAAAATATGGTTAATCATGTATTCAGTCTAATTAGCTCAATCCAATCCTTGAGCTCATTAATTACACTTAATGGATCTTCTACATGAATTATCCGTGAGATAATCTTCCCTTTCTTCTGTGGTCGGAAGCTTGAATGGGTTCGTATTCTTCTTTTCAAATGGGATCTTTCTTTTCTTTTAATGTTTTTGACATGAATGAGATCAGTTATATATATAGGAGTCACTGATTATTATACAAGTGCAGGATCTTTCTTTATCCTTGACCATAATATGTGATTCTGTTGTCTCAAAGCTAAAGCTGATGCATTATTCATCTGTGTGTGACTCTATACTGAATACTGTTTGTCGTGTGATTATTAACAAATGATGTGGTGTGGATCTTCCTAAACATTTTCGGCCCTCAAGCCTAACTCTTTTTCTAATCCAGGTTAGGTTTTAGCATATCATCGCTTAGAAGGAAAAAAATTGAAGGCTTTATTTCGGATATAGTTATTGTTTGTTGAGAGATATGACTAAATGAGAATCCCTTACAAGGGTGGTAATTGGTAAGCCACCTAATCTTCTCATTATCCGCATTCGGACCTTTTGACCAACGCAATGCACTTTTTCTCAATACGCACCAAGTTTTGCAAATTTTAATATGATGGGTTGACAAACAGAGTAATTCTCAACCAATAAAAATGTTACTATTATTTAATATGGTTAATAAGAAAGTTTACAAGAGCTAAAGTCGTATTCTAAGAGAATATGGTCATCAACTTGTTAGTATAAAATAAAATACACGTGGTTGGGAATATTTCCCAAAGTTACAATCAAGTTTATTGTTTCCTAATTTTAGTTTTTTTCTTTCAAAATTTTATTTTCTTCATACTTTATTTTCTATTTTACTTCTTTTAAAAAATTTAATTCTGGTTTATAACTTTATAAAAATAAAAAATTGGTGACCTCATAAAAGTGAACTAATTTAAACAAGTTTCTTAAACCCGGATCGACCACTAAAACGATTTGGGGTATTGAGTTAAAAGTCATTGGGTTAGGACAAAGTTAAACCATTAAAAAATTGAAAATTTAGGGGTTATTAATATGAAATTATAAAAATAATTAAAAAAAGAAAAGCAATTTTTTTAAAAAATAGTGAATCAGAGTGATGCTTGAACTGGACCTATTTATTGACCGATTTGCCGGTTTCCAAGTCGAACCGACTAGTCCGGGTTTCAAACCCTTGAATTTAGGTCCTATTCGATGCAAAGGGATAGTTGGCTCTTGGCCTTAACTCTTCTTATTAATTGACTGTTTGAAAAAGTAGTGAGGAGCCAAAAAATCAAGTTGAACATAAAAAAGTCATGTTGAAGCTCTAGCATACCATTTGGATTGGTGATTGGTAAGATATGCTTCTAGTTGAAAATCTACAATGGAGGAAAAGCTGGAATTTGTATCTTTTACATCTTGTAACGTGGAGGGAAAAAATGTAAGACATTGGAGAGGGGAGAGGGGAGGGAGGAAAGTGACATATAGGAAGAAGGTAAAATAAGATAACTTTATACAACATTGTGGGTCCTATCTTCATTTAATAGAAAAAATATAAAATTATTTTAAAAAACCAATAACCTTGTATAAAAATTATTCAAATGAGCCCAATAATTTGATATTTATAAGTGTATCTAAAAGGGGAAAAATTAAATAAAAAAATTGAGGAAATATTCTCATATTAAAAATTTAATTGGTAAGAATGATCTGATAATTTTTTATAGACAAATAATAATAAAAATATGTAATTAAGTGTTTTAGCGTTTTCAAGTTTTTTCAATAATTAATTAACTAATTGTATTTTATATAATTTTAATTTTTCTCTTAAATTAGCACAATATATACCTATAATATATATGTATTATTTAATAAGATTCATGTTATTTTCCATCTAAATTTACTTTTCAAATTATCATTCAAACAAATTTCAGTTTGACAAAAAGCCACTTCTGCTACCATCAATCCAAACATAAATCACATTTACAATATAACTTTTATCCTTTCTTAAATTTGCAAAAAAAAAATTACTTCGCTACCGTTAATTCAAACGCACCCAAAATGAACTTGAACCTCATTGTTTTTCTTTTCCCTTTATAACATTTTCGTTATTTGTTTTACATATGCTATAACATTTCAGTTATGTTTAAAAATTAAAAGCTGAAACATGTGCAAATATCCCAATAAGTACAAGGCTTAAATGTTATACACATGTTATAATTAAATGAAAAATAGTCCTTCCAGTTCGCATATAAGACCTATTTGGGAAGGAGATTTTAGTCATAAATATAATATAAAACCTAAGACCTATTTTTAAAATTTGGTAATCTTTTCTTAACTTATCTCTATTTATACTTTCTCAAGTCTCAACAATAATCAAGGAGGAGAGAGGAGAAGGAAATTAATGAAGATAATTATGGAGTTTTAAAAAATACATATCATATAAATTAAATTAAACTAATTTCGTCAATCTAATTAAATTAAATAAATATGTCTTATATTAAGTGCCGAAGGGCATTATTGTTAAAATCGCGAGTTGACTCTGTGAGTTTACCATTTTTACGTCTCTACCTTATTAAATCGAGTCGAGTCATTGGTAAACTTGTGCAAGCCTTAAAATCGGTTAAATTTACGAGTTTAAACACTCAATTTACTGTTTTTACATTTCTTACAAAAATCATGTTAACCCACTCTTAAATTTGTGTTAACTTTTCTAATTTGGTTATGCTCAGCGCTTTATATATGAATTTTATAGAAATTTATTTGTTAAATATGATAAATTATGAATGTCAATAGATTTAATATCAATTATTTGAAATTAAAATATATTTAAATTAAGTTGTTGTCATTTTTTAATTTTAATTCCATGGAAAGATAAAACTAAAATTTTACGAATTTACGATAGAAGTTCATGTGTCACGAGTTTGACAACCTCTTGCCGTATGGAATATAAAATATATATATATATATATATATATATATATATATATATATATATATATATATATATTTTTTAAAAAAACTCCATCCAGTTCAAACTATAAGAATTAAACTTGTGTGTGTGGTTTTTTTATAAGGCCCATTTTGCTTTTATCTATGCATTTAATGCATTTTTTCCCAAATTTGTCAACCTCTTTTTCATCGTTCTTCTCCTCTTCATTCTATTTCTTCATTTTCCTCATTTGTTGTCTCTCTTACTTATTCCCTTAATAAATAAGGGTATATTGATAAAAGAAATTAAATATCTTGCATATTTATTAATTTTAACTATTTTTAACTAACTTCTTCATAAATATAAAATAGGCATTCGACTCTTATATTTTAAATCAGATGGAGTTATTATAAATGAGGAGTGTTGTCTAAATGCTAAAAATAGTAAGAAGAAATATGTGAATATAGTTAATTTTTGTTATCATCATTCACCGGTGGAAGCAATTTTTGCATCCACCATATTTATAGAAGATCAAACAATTAGTAGTTCCAGGTGTCGATTGGAGCTAGAATGCTCTCATGCATACCTTGATTTTTGTATGATAAAAAAAAAATTTCCTTTTAAGACTTCATATTAATCGAGACCTAAAAACGCCATGAATGATTTTTCTTATATGCAAACAAGGGTGTTTGTTGTGTCATTTTTATTAAATATTCAATCGTCATTTGTGTCAAATTTTTGGAATTAATAAATTTCAGTGCTCGACCGAATAATAAAAATAATTCATGCCAAAATTAATCTAAAATATTGCTGAATATAAAAATAATTCATTATAAAAATGTATATTCAACTAGGTTAAGAAATATCACTCTACATAAAGATATTAATTAAATATTCCCCGGGTATTCCTCTTTGACCGGCATATTAATAAAATATTGGGAAAAATCACTATCAGGTGGGATTTTGACCAAAATAAAACTTTTTTTTTAAAAAAATTACTAATCTACAGTTGTTTTCAAACTAATTATCAAAGTAGGGTAGTTTTGGGGTTGTTCCGTGAGTGGGTACGACGAAACATCTTGTTCCGTAAGGGTTTCTGACGGAAGTACTAGTTCCGTCAGGGTCCCTGACGGAACTAAATATTAGTTCCGTCGGGGACCCGACGGAACTATACGTGGCTTTGACGCGTGTCGGGTGCGTCGGGAATCGACACGCGTCGGGATTCCATTTAGTTCCGTCGAGGGGTTTGACTAACTAAACAAATCCCGCAGGATTCCGACGCGCGTCGGAATCCCCCCCCCACCCCCCCCAAATTAAACCCCCCCCCCCCCTCCCCCAATTATTTCGAACCCTTCCCCGCCTCTCCCCCTTATTCTTCGACCTTATTTAAACACAAAGCCTCCTCCTTGACCCCCACCACCCTCCCCTTCCCGAATATTTTAACGTAACCTCCCCTCCCAAAAACTCTCACACACACCCCCCCACCCCCTCTCCTCCTTAACCAAAAAAAACCCCACTCACACATAATCCCTTCCCTCTTCCTTACCATTATTCAATTCATCTCAGTGCACACAAAGCTCACTCCCTCCTATTTAGCTTCTTTATTCACTCGTAAAGCCTCCCTCATCGGTGACTCCTTCCCTCTTTCACTCCTTCGCTCATCTGAAAACTCTTCGTCCTCTATCTTCTTCATTTTATTTCTACTTTTTTTTTTAACAAAAAATGAGTCAAATTCGTTCATTTGTATATTATAATGGTTCAAAAAGTATAGGTGCAAACGGATTAAGCTTTGAAGGTGAAAAAAGAGGAATGTATATTGGTCGAGGCATGTCTGTGAAGATTTATATGAAAAGATTCGTCGAAAGTTAAAGCCGCAACAAAATCGGGTGATATCCTCGATGACGGGTAGAGTTCCTTGTGGAAACCTAAAATATGTGGGTTTTGAGATATTCGATGATGAAGATGTAGATGTATTTGTTCAAACATTCATCGAAAACTCTACGTCCTCCGAATTTCTTTGAGTTATATGTAGATATTGAGATGCCAGACGAGGGTATACCAATACCGACTCATGGACTCCTGCAGTCAAATGATATGACTCATGTTGCTACACCCCGGCCAACACAACCAACTGTTGCGCATGGAGCAGAAAATGACTATATGGTAGATGAACTTGACAATGAGGAGGAGCTAGAGCAAGAAGATGAAGACATTTTATTGGATAATGACCATGATCAAAATGATAGTGATGCAGATAACGAATATCATCGTGGTATGTTACAATCATCAGGCTAGCTACAGAGCTGTATTATTATGTAATTTATTTGTTATTAGTTATCATGTTGTCGCAATAATCGTATTATGTGTGAATGTGCAGATATTACACCGTTTTGGAATGACATACCGCATTATGAGGTGTTCATGAAGAGTATCCACATGAGGATATCTTGGATGTGGAAGGCTTGGCCGAGGTCCGTGGGCAAGAGGAGATAGATTAGATCGAAACAAGAGTTTGGGTCCAAGAAGGATGTGCAAGCCGCAATAAAATATAATTGCATGAAGGAACATCATGAAGTGAAGTGGTTGAGAGTACTACAACAGTTTTTGCTATGAAATGTCAGAATCATGAACAAGGTTGCGAATGGAGAGTAAGAGCAATTAAATCGAAGAAAAGCAACACTTGGGTCGTAACGAAATGGGTTGGAAATCATAGTTGTGTGAGCCAAACTCTCTCACAAGATCACGAGACAACTTGATTCGAAATTATTTACGAGGCCATAATAGGTATGATGCATAATACCAATTGATGATCTTTGGATTCATTTGATATTTATCGGTGAACATAAATAACATTCCCAGTGTACACTTTTTGTGATTGGTTTTGCGCGAGACATGATCAAGGAAACCCCTTCGGTCCCCGTGATTATGATATAAGAAAGGGTGATTTGGAATGTTTCGTTATCATGTTTCTTACGAGGAAGGCATGGAAGGCCAAACAAAAAGCAATTGCTAAAATTTTCGGTGATTGGGAGGAGTCATATGCGTTTTCGCCAAGATGGTTCGAGTACATGTTGAAATTTTCTCCGGATCTCGTGTATAATATTCAACATGGACCGTATATTGTTGATCGGCGGGTCGTTAATGGGGTTCGTGTTTTTCAACGTACATTTTGGACCTTCAGGCAGTGTTGTGAGGCGTTCCAATGGTGCAAACCAGTCATACAAGTGGACGGCACACATTTATACGGTAAGTATAAGGGGACATTATTGATTGCCACAGCCCAAGATGGAAATAATGAGATCCTGCCGGTTGCATTTGCAATTGTTGAAGGTGAAACTAAGGAAGCATGGGAGTATTTTCTGTCTTCCATACGACTGTATGTTACAAATAAGATTGGTCTATGTCTTATTTCTGATCGCCACAAAAGCATAATATCAGCAGTCGGTAATGAGATGATCGGGTGGCGACCTCTAATGCGTACCATGTATTTTGCATTCGTCATGTTGCAAGCAATTTTAATACCCGCTTCAAGGACCGGAATTGAAGAGGAATTTAACGAGATTAGGTAATATTGTCCAACCGATGTGCATTCACGGTGATGTTCATTTTTCTCATTACTACGGCCTTATAATGTTGTGTCTTTTCATGTCTTGTTTACGGGATATGTTGCAAATAAAATACACTTCGATGCGTTGTATGCCGAATTCTGGTAAGTAATAGTCGTGAAGTGGCTGCATGGATTGAAAGAATTCCAAAAGAGAAATGGTATCGAAGTTATGATGAGGACGGACGAAGATACGGTCATATGACGACCAATTTGTCCGAATCAATCAATAAGGTTTTTAGGGGAGCCCGGAACATGCCCATAACATCATTGGTGAAATGCACCTACGGTCGACTTGTTAATTCGGGTCAATAGAGGGAACAAAGCACAACACGATGCAATGGTGGAAAGCATTATTCGAGTGTTATTGGAGAAGCCATAGCAAAGAATGGAGAGCGTGCTACATCGATGCGTGTTCGGGAGTTTGATGTGGCGCGTACCATGTTTGAAGTTGACGATCCGGACGATACATACTCGGTTAACGACGTGGGGAAATGCCGGTGTGGCAAGTTTCGTGCATTCAAATTCCCATGTAGTCATGTAATTCCGCATGTACGATGCGGTATCCTCTATGTTGAACAAGACGTGGACCCGGTATTCTCAATGTACAACATCATGAAAGTTTACTCCGCGTCATTTCAACCGATCGGTAGTCTACAAGGAATACCACCCGTTCCGGACCAAAGATTATCCCCGATGATTCAAAATTGCGTGGTAAAGGGCGCCTCAATCTACACGCATTCGCAATGAAATGGATGAGGTGGAGGTCCAACCTAGCTCGATCGAATTAGATGTAGGATATGTAAACAGTTTGGACATAATAGGCGATCATGTCCTACAACACGCACAACTAATTAGTTCAAATTTGCTTTCAAATTCCTTCAAAGGAGATGTAGTGATTTCAAGGAAAAAGTAACCTGCATGTTCTCATAAATTTATTTGATAGCTTTTTAAACATAAATTTATTTGATAGCTTTTTATACGGTTGTGCTTATAGTTTCATTTGATTTTTAAATATATTTTTTCGGTGACGTTCAAGAGCAACATTATTTATGACATAATATATAACACGAGGGTAGTATGACATAATGATTAGCCATGAAAACTAAACGTTAACAGTAAAATACAGTAATCCATGAAACTATGACATAGTACAGTAATCCATGCAGAGACGACATAAACTAAGACGCTCAGGGAGGAGTAAGGTAATCAGGATTGGGCATGAAATTGAAATCCTCAGCAGCTGCCCGTATGAAGTCATCGTAATGGTCACCTCCACCGGCGAGATGTGTGATCTCCGCCATGTATGGACTAGAACTAGATCCAGCCTCATTAAGACCCCCGTCCGGATGGGAGGAACGGAAGGCGGTGAAACCGTGTCCAGTGGAAGCCGGGGAAAGCCATGTGGAGGCCGATATGCAACAAAACCATGTCCAGTGGTAAGGGTTGAATGTGGGAAAGCCATCCGGGAACTCGTGAAGACCACCGATATGAGTACGGTCCCCTGTGTCTCGGAGCGTGCATCGTCCGTACCCGGTGGGTAAGTAGGGATCGGTACATGTACCGTGGAGGCACTGTCGGCCGGGATCTCCCTCCGGGTACCAAGGAACGGGAGTATAGGTCATATCGGGCCATGCAAGAGGTCTATATACACCCCCGCCACGTGGACCAACCCGTGGTATCCGATATGCCTCCATCTCGTGCCGTGGTCGTCGTTGACCCGTCCACGTCCCTCCTTTGCACCGGCGGGACATCTAAAGCGGGATCCGGCACACGACTAAGAGACCACTTGGTGAACTAGGACCAGCTCCGCAACACGGCCAAACTCTCTCGGTGCTCGCAGAATCGGTCAGCGACCTTCCGAACCTCGTTGTTGTTGAATTGGGAACTAAACTTTGTGGAGAATTCATCCACCAAATCCACTCTACTCCGTCAATCCGCACTTAAACAGGTTTAATAAATTAAGATTAAAGTAATAAGATCAAAAACGGAAGCAAGATCAATACGTACCACATGACCCGGCTGGCGACCCGCCCGTCATATACCGTCTAGTGTGTGTGAAGAACCAAGCCATGTACTCCGAGTTCGGGGAAATCGGCCCCTCCGATGGCTCTGCAGTCACGATGCGCTCATAACGCGTGTTCCATAACTGAATATATGGATTCATCTTGATTTCCTAATCAACGGTCCCCTTGCCGCGTAAGGTAAGATCATGTGCACCCTTAAGCTGTGCAGCCTTCGCAGGGATGTGTTGCTGCATGCCAAATTGCCGCATGCAGCGATCGGGCTGATGCATCTCAACAATGTGGAAAGCAAGTACGGGCGTCACCGCCCTTTACCGCTCCCCGCACGTGAACATCCGCACCCATAAACTCATACCCGCGTCCCTATATGGCTCCCAATTCACCGGTACATGTAAACAAACGGTCACACATATCACACGAATTAGTTTACTATTGGTATGGTCACCCATAACATTTATCATACATACATCGTCTCGACCCATCCGGTCAAGCTCTATTCGATATGTCTTTAGCTCACGTCGCAATAAGCGCAGGTCGACACTATTGAACCTGCAAGCCATGTTACTCAATATCGTTAGTGAGACGACCTGCAAATAAGAACATAATCGCTGAACAACTCCAAGTAGTTCAAAATATTTATTCGATCATCGCTTCCATACCTGCGCCCGTAATGATCACCCGCGTCACTCGGCTCCGGAATGGGAGGTGATATAGAGGGAATTCCTGGACCATGCCCATATCGCAATAACAACAAGCAAACCCCCAATGTCTTTAGCCGGTGATGTGGCCCGACATAGCTCGCGAAACAGTGTAGTGAGTACGCAGACCCCCAACTATATGTAGCAAAAGTCTCACAAGGTCACCACCCGCAGTTGTATATATCGGCAAGCGACCTCGATTTGGACTTGTCACACAACAAAAATCCACCGAATAGGCGCACGAGGTAAGCACGTGTGTAGAAAAGCCGACCAAGCCACCGAATGGGCGGGTGCTCCTCCCGATGGCCCCAATAATGGTCAAACCGCTCATCTTGATGTTTCCGAAACTCAATTCGAAGGGAGTGGAGTCGACCCATGTGTTCTCGCATAATTCGCCGCCGGTTGGCGTGCGTCCTACCGGTAACAACTCGACCCTCGGTGGACAAACCTAAAATACCCTCTACATCCCGTAGAGTAATAGTCATCTCACCAACGGCATATGGAAGGTGTGAGTCTCCCGGCCTCCACCGCTCAACCAAAGCGTAAATAAGGTATCGTCAATCCGCACCAACATAAAAGTAGACAACCGGTATGTAAAGGCCCTATATTATTCGTATCATGTACAAACAACTAAATGCATATAATTAATTACATAAAGAGTTTTGAAACATACCGGGGTCTCTTCACATGCGAGACACGTGCGAAAACCCGCACGCATAAGGTGCTTCTTGCAAATGTAGTGGCATAAGATCGGGTCATGGACATCTCCCAAAGACCCCGTGAGGCTCGCCTTGGCCTCAAACAATTGATATCTCCTTCGTTCCACACCACCCGTGATCGGTGACCGCGCACCTCCTCGAAAGAACTCCCCACTCTCCGGGGGTCGGCTCAATATTGCGCCGCGTTGGTCATCCATTTAAGCGATAAAAAATTATGCTAACACAACACATGATTAGGTCGCTAATGATTATTTTCTCACTAATTAATTAGTTAATTAATTATTTGACTAATTATTATTTTATACATCGGTTTTCATTTTGGCCACAAATGAAAGTACAAGTACAACGTTGTTTGTCACTTAAGAGACATGTGTTTTTACTTTTAAATTTCAATATTTATTTTATTTGTAGGAAAAAATACCTAATTTATACCTAATGTTTTCTTTTCATACGTAACAAATACCTAATGTATACTTAATAATAATAAATTAATAATAATGTTGGGAGTTCGAAATTATGGATTTTTCATTAATTATTAAATCTATACCTAGAGACTTATCCAAATTTTGAGTTAATAATAATAAATTAATAATAGTGTTGAAATCTATAAAGTTGTTGGGATATTTAACTTAAATTTGGGAGTTGAAATTATGGATTTTTCATTAATTTTTAAATCTATACCTAGAGACTTCTCCAAATTTTTACTTAATAATAATAAATTAAAAATAATGTTGAAATCTATAAAGTTGTTGGGATATTTAACTTAAATTTGGGAGTTCGAAATTATGGATTTTTCATTAATTTTTAAATCTATACCTAGAGACTTATCCAAATTTTAACTTAATAATAATAAATTAAAAATAATTTTGAAATCTATAAAGTTGTTGGGATATTTAACTTAATTTTGGGAGTTCGAAATTATGGATTTTTCATTAATTATTAAATCTATACCTAATGTTTTCTTTTCATACGTAACAAATCTTTTATACATTGCCCCGCTTAATGTATCTTTCGCCTTCCTTTTCATAATGATTGTAGTCTTTTTTATATAACTTATCGACCTAAAAAGTACATATACAATAACTAAAATTCTCTAATATAAATTTATGAAACAGAATTTTTGTAAATATTTTAAAACCTAACTATCAAATTTAAAACTATGATAATTCATGATTTACTTGGCATGGTAAATAGGTTTTTTTACAAAAACTAAAAAAACCCCGTGATTTTTTTGTTTTCAAGTTTTAATTAATCATGTTTTAATTGGTTCTTTTTCATTTTTTCTTAACAATCTAACCTTCGGTTTTTTGTAATCTCCTAATTGAACAATATAAAATTGGAAATATGAAAGAATATAGAACCCAATAAACATAACGTGCGATTTGTCGAGGTAATGAAGATTAAGGGGGAAAAACACCAATTATACAGAAATGTTAATTAATAAATAATAAAGAATGAGGAAAATTTAAATGTTACCGTAATGTGAGCTTTCGATGAACAAGTGAATAGGGTTGTGTGTGTGAGAGTTGGGGGGAGGTGGGGTGGGTTTTTTTTTTTGGTTAAGGAAGAGGAAGGTTTGTTTGTGTGTGTGTATGTGGTGAGGAGAGAGGAAGCTTTTACGGGGTGGGGATGGGGGTGGGGCTGCGTAAATTTGTGTGTGTGTGTGGTGAGGGAGAGGGAAGAGTTTACGGGGTGGGGATGAGGGTGGGTGCGCGAAATTTGGAGGTGGGGATGGAGGGTTGCGAAGGGAGTTGGGTGGAGTGGGGGCGCTTGGGGAAGGGGTGGGGCGTGTGAAGGAATTAAATGGGAGGGGGAGCGAGCGGGTGCGGATTGGGGGGGGGGGGGTCGACGCGGATTAGGGGCCTATTTAGTTCCGTCGGCTACTCGACGGAACTAAATGGAATCTCTGGACGCGTCGGGAATCCCGACGCGTCAATCGGGGCTTGTCTAGTTCCGTCGAGGCCCCGACGGAACTAAATATTAGTTCGTTAGGGCCCCGACGAAACTAATGCTTCCGTCAAGCAACCCTTACGGAACAAGATGTTCGTCGTACCCTCTCGGAACAACCCCAAAACTACCCTACTTTGGTAATTAGTTTGAAAACAACTGTAGATTAGTAATTTTTTTTTTTAAAAGTTTTATTTTGGTCAAAATCCCCTATCAGGTGTTAAGGTACATAATTAATCACAAAAAAGTCATACACCCAATTTCTCTTGGACTTTTTTATGATTAATTGCTGAATTTCCCTCATAAAAAAGTTTCGTTGTTAAAATGATTTTTATGTTTTCTAAATTGCTTTATTAGTTGTTAAAATATCTTATGAAAATCTCGTTGTGGAAATGACTTCTTATGTTGTTAAAATGACTTTGCATGTTGTCAAAAAATTTCTGAGTTTTTTCTCCGGTGCGTAGAATTTTAGAAACATGGATAATTTTTGACAATATGAAAAGCCATTTTGATAGTATAAGAAACCATTTTCACAACGAGATTTTTATAAAAACATTTTAACAATATGAAAAGTCATTTTAACAACAAAACTTTTTTGTGAGAGGAATTCCGTAACTTATTCACAATTAATTACAAAGCAACTTTATTGTGAGGAGAATTAAAGACATTTTTATAATTAATTTCGTAACTTGAGACTTTAATTGAAAAAACTATGATGAGGTCAGCCACTCCGCCTTGACGTCCTTGTCCAAGACCAAGAGCATCCGCAGGCCCACTCTCCCGTGTTTTTTTTTTTTTTTTTTTGCTCGACCACTCTCCCGTGTTTGGAAAACGAATAATGAGTGTGCCAAACAGAGCCTAAATTCAGCAGCATCTTTACTAACGGAAGAGAGAGAGAGAGAGAGATAACAAGTCCTGGGTCAATAATCAGGTTTTACCATTCTACGGCTTCGTGAGTGGCTCCCTCGTAGCTTTTGGCATTTTCCCCCTATTTACATTCCCTATCCAATTCGCACGAGATGATAATACGCCAAACCGCAATGATGTTCTGGGGTTTTTGGTACCTAACAATCCTCTGTTGTTAGGGATTTCCCTCTTTCTATCTCCCCTTTGTTCATTTTTTCTCCATTGGGGGCGTCTTGTCTTTACCATCCTGGGGTAGCTTAAGGTACGTTCTTAATGATGATCTCCAGCTGCACACTCTTATTGCATGCAATCTTTCATCACCTAGGTGTTCTTTAACTTCTTTATCGCAGTTTTTGTTTACATTTTTGTTGAGATATTCATTGAATTTCATGTGGGGGCTGTATGAATGATAATGGGTTTTGCAACATCTAGGTTTTTGGGGGTTTTCTTTTTAAAGACTCTAATGGGTTCTTGAGTATCAGTTTTCTTACCGATGATACCGAAAACTTTGTGCGCAAGCTATGGGGGTTACAAGTTAAGTAAGAGAGTTGAAACGTGTTCGTCACTAGCGTTTAGCACGGGACGACTTGAATTGCTTTTTGATAATGATACCTAAGCACAAGCTTTGCGTTCACCTGCTTTCTATCCCTGCAATTAGCTTGCATAGCACACCAGCCTAATATATAATTAAAGTTGCAATTGACCTCATATTTGTCAGATTCTTGTTGTGAATAATCTTGCATCCGCGCACATGCCTTCACATTGAGCATTGCTAGCATGAAATAGTTTGCTTAGCCAATAGAAGGACTTGTTCTTATCTGTTTTAAGGCGAGACACATATATGTAACTTTATATTGCCATCATCGCTGTATCTTTCATATTAAGTATTATCCTACGTACCCACACCCCAAGTAGTCAAGTTGTTTTTAGTTGTCTGATACTCAAGTATGTTGTTATAGGGAAACTGCAATCAGTGAAGAGGCTTGGTGGCATTGGGGTTGAAATTTTCCATCAATAATATATTGATGGTTGACTGTATATCTGTCTGATCTGTTACAATTGGGTGAAAACTAGACTCATATTGTTGTCATGTCCTTCATAAGTGCAATTTTTGAGTTGAGTTGAGATACCTGCAATTACATACTGAAACTTTCTATTCTATAGCTCCAGAAACCAGTGTTAATACAACTATTGGGGCATGCTACTTCTGGAGTTAAAAATGGCTTAAATTGAGATCTCCTTTGTATTGTTCCTCAAGATATTGATGATTTATGGCTCGGAAGGGTAATCAACAGAAGAATGGAATAGACCATCATGGTTTGAACCACAAAAAACCGGTTTCTGGGTCTGTGCTTTCAGGTGTTAAAGGACATGCCAAAGGTGGCAAGGTGAAGGCCTTTCCTGGGGAAGAGCTCCCTAATAGAAACCAGAGTAGCAGTCTTTCACAGAATGCCAAAGAATCTAATGCTGGAGGTGCTAATAACAATGTGCAAAATTCTGAGAAATTTTCAGGGAAAGAGAAGCAAGGAACAGTCAATAAGCATGACCTGGGGGAACGATTATCTTTCAGGAGTAATTCAGGAGAAGGTAGTCAGAATATGGAAATTCCTATACAAGAGGAAAATGGGGCATTGCCTAGAAGTAATCAAGGTCCACTAAACATGAAAAGTAGGTTGAACCATTTCCTGAATGGTTTGCTCACACAAAGTGTTGTAGAAAAAGTAGATTGTGCCAATAATTATTTTTGGAGATTAAGGTTGTGGTTATCATCCATCTTCACAGCAGTTACAGCATGGGTAACCAGACAGAAGCCGTTATTTGTATCTCTAATGTCCAGCATTTTTAAAGCTTGTAACCATGTTAAAATGAAAATTCAGCTGGCATATCCTGTTGTTCTGAAATGGCTTTTACAATTTGGGAATATAATGCTTCTTTTATCAATGTTTTGGTTGGACTGTGCGCTTAGGGGTATTGATTCCTTTGTACGAATGGGGACTGTATCCTTCTTCTCTGTTATATGGTGTAGCATATTCTCGGTGATTGGCATGATTGGGATGCTCAAGTTTATTGTTATCCTGGTAAGCGCTACCTATAATTGTTGTTACCTTCAAGCTACGTTTTGATTGTTGTTGTTGTTGTTGAGCAGATATATTTTG
Source organism: Acacia melanoxylon (assembly GCA_019022615.1). NCBI lineage: Eukaryota > Viridiplantae > Streptophyta > Magnoliopsida > Fabales > Fabaceae > Acacia > Acacia melanoxylon. The sequence goes on from JAFJYJ010000011.1 coordinate 9,156,554, forward strand.
TTGAATCTTTTTAACTCTCATTTATATTTCTCACTTTTGTATATGTAACCTTTGTGTTAATAAATTTTATATATCTTCAGCTCTTTTGGCGCCCTAATGATTATTTTATGTTAATGATCTTGCTATTTTGATTCTCTATTCTCTTGTCATGGTTGGAAGTTGGAATATTTAAATTATGAATCATGAAACTCAATTTTAGAAGATCCCAAAAGCATCATTATAACTTTTGAGAATTCAATTTGACACATTTGAATGAGTTATTCATGAGTTTGTATGTAATTTAAACAATGATGGTTTACTTTTATGCTCCATGTGAAGAAAAATGGATCTAATAAATTTTCATGAGCTGCAACCTCTTCTGTCTTCAAGTATGTATGAGATGTTTTCAATTAAGCAAATGAAATAGGAAATTTTAACAGCCCTTCTGGGGTTTTCTGGGTGTTTGGTTTTGCTTATCAAGGAGCCAACCTCTTTATTGAGTGTGCTTATCATTTGCTGTTCTGAAATTGGTTTTTTGCGCCACATGTAGCTGAGATAGATGTTTTCCTATATACTCTAACTGGTTCTTATAATGGATCAGGGCCTGGCAGCCTTAATTGGATTCTTCCTTGGGCTTACCCTTGCAATTTTGGTAGTTGCAATCCTTGGAATTGTTTTCTTGTGGATTTATGGCAGCTTCTGGACAACTGCAACTGTCATCTTCCTTGGAGGTGATTTTTTGGTGTTTTGTGTTTGGACCATTTTCTCTGTCCCTCTCAGCCTTTCTGAGTACATTTGCACCTTCACAGTACATATTTTTGTTCTTGTACAGCACATTAATATATGCTGTTATCATGTATTTTCCTGGAAAACTTGCTAATGCTTATCAATATTTAAAGTTCAGGACTGGCGTATAAGTTGAGCCATGAACGTGTTGCACTACTTATCACCACTGCATATTCTGTCTATTGTGCTTGGATGTATGCTGGGTGGCTTGGCTTGCTATCAGCTTTAAATCTGTCATTTATTTCAAGCGATGTGCTAATATACTTCCTCAAGAAAAGAATAAATCAGCAAAGTCAATCCAATGCTCCTCCTGAATATAGAGCTGGAATGCAAGGTCAGCCAGATTTCTCTAGTGATGAGCCAATGCATACTTACTCTGAAAATGGGCCAGGATTGTCTGTGAATCGGAGTGCAGGAGTACCTTCAACTAGTGGGGCTGACTCTGATTTACCTTCTGAAGATGAAGTTGTCCGTTTGTTGAACTGCTCTGATCATTACTCAGTATTGGGCTTGACCCGCTATCAGAACATCGATGCCTCACTAGTGAAACGGGAATATAGGAAAAAGGTTATTGCCATTCTCTGATGCTAATACTGCTTTAACTATGTCTTCTTTCTTAGTGGATCTATCTAACATGTTGTACTCTTAGGTGTTACATGGCTGTTGGTGATCCTTTGATCAGTTATCTATTCTTATTGTTTGTCTTATATAAATTCATTACAAACTTTTGCAGCTTGCTGCTGTTGCTTGATAATTTCTTATTCTAAATTAGATTTTTGTATTGAATGTTAGGCGATGTTGGTGCATCCTGATAAAAATATGGGTGATGAAAGGGCAGCAGAAGCTTTTAAGAAACTTCAAAATGCTTATGAGGTAAGTTTTTTGCTCACTCAGAAAGTCAATAGGGCAGTCTATCTGGGAAAAAAGTCAAAAGAGCGAATTCCACCTAAATCTTTTGTGCAATCATAATCATTTCCCCAGGTTCTTATGGATTCCTTGAAACGAAAAGCATATGATGATGAATTGAGGAGGGTGGAGCTTCTGAGTATCTTTCGCAGGTTTCAGACTGCTTCTCAATCTCATAAGGTATGATGTCTGCATTTAATATTGTGATCAGCATTCAAGTTTGTGAATATGGCCGATGGAAATAGCTATGGTAGAATACCCTAGAGAGGAGCACTCATAACCATTTTTTATAAACCATAATAGAAATGAAGCATTGCTCCTATGATATATTACTTGTGCTATGTAATAATAGATAAAATGAGAAAAGCTGACGCGAGTAATTGCTATCATGTACTAACAGCAATATTGGTGCAAAGTTCACTAAACTAGAATTGTAACATTAGTGCATCAAACATGTGGTGGGTATTCAAGCATTTGCCCCCCCCCCCAAAAAAAAAAGAAGGTTCATCTGATTTTATTCTTGTTAATTATTCACTTGCTACCTGAACTTTACGGACAACTTAACATGCTTAATCATCTCTCTAGTTTTTGTGCTAATATCTGATCTAACTTTAACTTCGGATATTTTGGCTAGAATGGTAGGCATGGATTCTTTCCTTCAGGATTTGCACGATCAGATGCAGATGGTGATGACCTTTTTGGTGACTCAAGGCGAATATCATGCAAAAAATGTGGTGGCTTTCATATATGGATACACACAAGAAAAGAAAAGTCTCGAGCAAGATGGTGCCAGGTTTCCCTTCATCTCTTTCTCTTGATGGATTCTGTGAAGCTTATGAATGACTGTTATTTAAGCATATCACATTTTCCCACAATATTTATCTTTGTACTGTCACATGTTTTCCTTGTCGAGAAAGCTTTTCTTTTCCCTGGCATGGCACTTATCTTTTCCACCATGTTTTTTCGTTTGAAGGATTGCCAAGATTTTCATCAAGCGAAAGACGGTGATGGATGGGTTGAACAATTGTCTCAGCCATTTCTTTTTGGATTGCTGCAGAAGGTGAGGATCAAAGTAACCATGTTGGATTGAAAGTCTTGTTATTGGGAAGCATTTTGTAACCTATTGTCTTACTTTCTGCCTTTAACCCTTTTTAAAACTAGTATTAAAGGCATCATTGCGTGTACTATTAGTTATGACATCAGAATAGGATATGCTTACTATTCTTTTGCCTTATTTTTTCCAGGTGGATTTGCCTTCTGCTTATGTATGTGCTGATAACCAGATATATGATGCCACTGAATGGTATACTTGTCAGGTACTGAAGTGGTTTTCTTCCCCCATAATTTTATTTCTCTTTACCTTATATTGATATAATAGATCCTCAGTTAGGAGGGCCTGTGAGAGAGTGAAATATTTGGCTGTTGAGAATTGCCAGCAGGGGCAGCATGAATTGGCTCTAGGGGCTTAAAGAAGAATCCCAAACCGGGTGTGAGACATGTTGAGGCTTTTAAGGGGTTTGTGTAGATGTTTAGGCTGAAGGTGATTAAGATGGCGCTAAGGGAAAGTTGAGAGTAGACCTAATTTTAGGGAAGCTTGGGAGAGGGCTAGCTTCTTGAAGAGTTAAAATATTTTTACCCTGTTGTGGCTGTTTTCTCCTGAAATTCTAAGAGGAAATCTAGGTTTCCATCATATTGTTTCATAGGTGTTAATTAGATCCATTTCTGCAGTGAGGTGATTGTGTTGACATGCTTGTCAAAAGCTTAATTTGCTTCAGCTCATGTTAAGTGTATGTGTTGTGTGTCTTTGTTTAAGTAAGCATGAGGAACCGACCCTTAGAAACTGTCTAGTAATGAAAAAGAACTATGCCCTTAGGCACGGCAGGAATTTCTTGTGGCCATCCCACGTGGGGCTCCCTTGTAGCATCCTTGATTGCATTACAGAGTGCTCACTCCAGCCACAGGTTGCATCCCTCATGTGTAATATTTTCTGTGGAGGTTGGACCAGCTGATACCAATTAATGGAGACCTATGCAAGTATGGGAAACCAGTCATTAACAATGGCCTGTAAGGGGAGAAAAAACATGCCACTTAAGTACGAGAATTACTTGTGGTTACTTAACATGAGATTCCATCATAGCATCACTTTTGCAGAGCTGACGGATTTGCAAAATATTTGTTTGATTTATCCAAGGCTTTCTGAGTAATTGGAAGAGTTTCACATAGGATACTGGTAGGGTCTATTTAAAGCTGACCTTTTTCATCATGCGAGAATATTGCAGCTAAAGTTTTAATTTGTTTTGGTACGTACGTTTGAAGATTTGTGACTGTAATTTGCTCAGTGTATTTGCTTAATAGCCCATCAACTCTGCAATGTGGCATTGTGGTGTGTGAATGAGGACTATATTTTATTTAGAATTGCAAAGTGAATACTTGGGCCGCAGCTTATCTTTCCATGAGATTTAAAGATTCACAAGACCCTAATGCTGAACATATTTACTGCAGGGTATGAGATGTCCGGCAAATACTCATAAGCCGAGTTTTCATGTAAACACTAGTTTGACTTCAAAGCATGGTTCAAGTAAAGGATCACAATCTGGTCAAAGAGGTGGTCGGATGCCGACGATGAATGTGGAGGAAACCATGACAGAAGAGGAGTTTTTTGAGTGGTTACAGAATGCAGCACAGGCAGGCATGTTTGACAATAATGTTGGTGGCAGTACTGCTGCTGAGAGTCCGTCTAAATCAGGGAATGGGATGAAAAATCCTAGCGGCAGCGGAAGCAAGAGAAAGAAAAAGAAGCAACGATGAGAGCAAAGTCATCTTCTATATCATTAAGGGCAGGATTTGTGGGTACTTGAAGCTTGAATGAAGGCTCGAAGGCGTTATTATAGCCTTAAGAATAGATGGTGTGGCAATGATCCTTTTGCCCTTGATTTTTCCCAGTTATGTGCTTAAAACTAGTGAAGAGAGGGATCTGACAAAGGGATGATAATAGTAAACCCCAAACATCATATTTAATTTCTTTCTGCCCCATGTTCAGAGAAAATGTTGGTGTTATCACCAACCGATGCGCTTAGATTAGCAAAACATCTTTATATTTTTGTCACAGTAAATTTGGAATAGAATAAGAGCAATAGCACAGAAGATATTCACAAACTGCTCTCTTAAAATTCTGGTTTTAATTATCAGTGGGTACAAGCGTCATGAACAAATTATTTACAAACATCTTTTTGCCAAGACCAAGTCCTGAGATTTTGCTTTGATTTAGTTTCTCAAAAGAAAAATAATGGCTTAAATATAATGTATTTGCACAAGATGTTACCCACAGGCCACAAATTTGAAATTTTGGCAATGTCATGGTTGTAGTTAAATGTAATCAACTTATTATGATTAAAAAATTAACTTCTCTACGACTGTTAAAATTGAATCAAAAAATGATGGGATGCTATCCTCTCTTGTTATCTGAGCTAATTTGTTTTATCTTATTATACCTCTCACAAGTCAAACCAATTAAGTTGAGATATAATTACAGATTTTCTTCTTCTGAAGATATAATTTCACGTTAGCTATGAAGGTTGTGAGGAGACTTAATTTTGTAAGAAGCATCATCCATCCACAAATTGAAGAACCATGATACTGTTTCCAAAACCTTTACTTGAGAAAATCGAAACCATCAAATATTGACTTGAACTAATTTTTGTTTTCTCAAATAAGAGTTAATTGCGAGAAAAATGGGTAAATGACCTTTTTGTGTGTGTGGTAATTAGTCAAAAACAATTGAAAAATAAAAATTGAAACTTCAATGGAAAATAGCGCGGATATATTACCGCCTCGACCTGTTCGGGCTGTTTCTCTTTAGAACTTTATTCATGGAAGCACTCCTACCGACTTCATCTACACCTTATCTTCCTCTGAAGACCCCGAAGATGATGATAGGAAATGGAATTAGAGTGATAAATTCTAATCCCTGTTTGATATCCTCTAAAGGGAATCCTTCATATTCTTCGTCTTCTTCCCTGCCATTTTCTGGGCGAAGAAAATCTGTATCAGTAATTGTGGGGGCCCGTAAAAAAGACAAGAAAGAAGATAGCCACAGCTTTATACCAAAACCCGACGAGGCCACTGGGTTTTTCCCTGAAGCTGTTCTACTTAAAGAGGTTAGTTTCGTACAAATTACAAGCCCATGTTTTGCTCTTCTTGTATCCCAGTTTCGTAGTATAGTTTTTGCTATTAGATGACGTATTCTTAGGTTTAGTTGAGAGATCAATGGAACCCTTTGAAAGATTTTCTTAGCATAGAAAATATTAGCTGAAATGACATGATTCAACCCATGTTCTCTCTCGTGAAATCTTATTTGCGCACTATCAATTGATGGAGAATCTCTCACCAACAAGAGTCTGGGTATTGGTTTTTTACCCCTCCTTGTTCCTGTTGGTGCTTCTTGACAATTCCTTGTTAGAATTGAACAAGACTGGTTTATATCATATTATTATTTCACTCTAGTGTTTGACTTTTTGGCCACTTTAACACTAATGTCTAGCCCATGTTCATTACGAGTTGTTTTTTTTTTTTTTTTTAATGACAATGAAGTGAGGTTTGTTAATTCCTATTTCAGAAGAAAGTTGAGGAAGATGGGAAGGTTCTCCCAGAGTTTGCAGATGCTGAAGAGAGTGAGTGTTCATAATTCATTTATTCAATCCCTCCTAGTTGATTGCATCTTTTCTTTAAAGATTTTTACTGATAATGGATACTGTAGTGAGGCTTTTGTTTGTTTGTTTGTTTGTTTTAATTTACAGGACAGATCTACGAATCTCTGATGCTTGAGCTGGAAAGTGATCTGGATGTAGATCAAAGTGAGTAGTAGGTTGTTGGATTCATTGTCCTTTCCTTTCTGACTGTAAAAAAGGATTAGAAAAGTAATGTTTTATGTTGTCATTCATTGTATCTGAACACTGAAGTCACATATCTATATGTGTCAATTCTTAAAATTTCAGTGCTTAAATATCAACCTGTTCTCTAAGAAGTTGCGGACAATAAAAGGTTTTGTTTACTGATTGGTTTTTGGTTCTTTAATCTTACAGTGCGCCACTATGAGGTTGTTTACTTAATTCACGAGAAGCATGAAGAAGATGTTGCTGCTGTCAATGAGAAAATTCAAAGTAATTTCTCTCTCTAAATCTGTTTTTTTGGGCCCTGCTGCTCATATTTCCTGATGCTACGTAGAATTAGTTCCTCAATTTCCCAATATATTTGAGTGATCCATTTTCTGGTCTGGGAATTAACAAACCTCTCTTTCTGTGAAATTGTTCAGTATATAAGTGAAACATGCTTAGATTTTTCATTGTATTAGTTTTTACATAACTATTTCTGTTGAAAATAGAATAAAAAATATCACAGAACCTAAGTAATAACTAAACCAGGTAGGTTGGATGACATATTTTGAACGATATGGGCAAATTAGTTACTAGTTCTTAATATAAGAGTTAGATAATTGATTTGCGGATATTAAGAAAATTGGTTAAGTTAGTTATTTGTAACAAACGTATATTGGTTTCCCTAAAATATCCTCTTTAATCATATGCATTGAAATTACTTTTGATGGAAACTCCCTTAACATGTGCAATCAATAGGGATACTATGGGAAAAAATTATAAATTTGGGAGACAAAGTGGAATGAGATATTATATTTAAAACCAAAGTAGACCTCTTATATAGCTCTTATATCTAGGTCCAGAGGGAGTAATATAATTTGCTCAAACTAAGAAAAACTCCTAGATACATGGATTTGAGTAACATCGTAAAACTGTTGTATAAATTCCCTAGACATTAACCTAGATCCCTTTGCTTGTTGTGTTAAGAGATCAACATTGCCTCAATAACGAAATTTAGATTGATCTGGTCGTCTTCCTCACACTTGTACAAACACAATTTGCAGATTTTCTAAGGGAGAAAAAAGGCCGAGTGTGGAGGTTCAGTGATTGGGGAATGAGACAACTAGCTTACAAGATAAAGAAAGCTGACAGAGCACATTACATTCTTATGAACTTTGAGGTTGATGGCAAATACATTAACGAGTTCAAGAGTCTGTTGGATAAAGATGAACGAGTCATCCGGCATCTCGTTGTAAAGAGAGATGAGGCTATCACTGAAGATTGCCCTCCTCCTCCCGAATTTCACACTCTGGGTGCAAATATCGACGAGGACGATGATGACGAAGTAGATATTGACGCGGAATATGATGATGAAGGAGATAATGACGATGATTGGGATGGGGAAGAAGAGATGGACGGTGATAATGGAGACAATATTATCTACATAGATGGTGATGAAGATGAAGAGGTTGATGGTGATGGAAGAAAATCTAAAGATGATACATTAAACTACGTAATACAGCCTGAAAGAAGTAGATTGAGAGCTGAGAAAGTAAGCAAGTAGGCAGTAGGAGGTAGGTGCAATCTTTGTATCCTAGATTTCTTACTTTCAATATGAATGCAGAGCGATTTTATGCATTATGATTTTTTTAATGTAGAGATTAAAGTAACTAAGATCAGTTTTGAGTTGTTCACCCAAAACTCAGAGGCATGAGTTGGCTGTGTTTTAGTATATAAGCTACATATATGCGGATATAATGCTTCAATGATAAATGTCACTCACATGCATGAACTAAACAACTTTTTTGCACCCAAGACGTTCTATGCTTGTTTAGATTAGTCTTTTTGAAGTGATTTTATGTAGTACGAGGTATACATGTGAGAAAAGTTTTATTTCGTAAAGTGTAAAAGTTTTCACATGGCTTCCAAATTGAAAATTCTACTTTTAGTAGGTGTTGGTAAGAGTTTTGAGATAATTCTACTTAACTTGTGTGTAAGAGACTTCAATTTTAGTTAGGCCTCTTAAATTAGGAAATTTCACTTAAATCCCCAAGGACTTTAATAAAATTAAAAAACTAAAGTATATTTTTAGTCGTTTAAATTTAAAATAGGTTTCATTTTTTTAGTCTTTTAAATTTAAATAGTGTGTTTTTTGCCCTTCTAAGTTAATATTGTTAACTTTACCAACATAAAATGATGAGTTACCAAATTTACAATGCTTGACATGTTCAAATTTTAATACTAATATAATTATTTTTATATTTTAATTTTAAAATTAATCTTCTGAAAAGACATGTTAGCATTTTAAATTTGTTGATTCACGGGGATTAACTTAAAGGGTTCACATTAAATGCTTTTCTTTTAGGTGTTTTTTCCTCTAATTAGAGGGATTAGGCATTTTTTTAATTTTTTTTATATATTTTATTTATTTAGATTAGATTATATGCTGGATCCTGAAATTTTTTTTGCACCCAAATCTCAAATTAATTAATTTTCAGTCCTGAATTGAGAAATATTTTTCCCGTAACCCCAATATCCGGAAATTAATTAATTTGAGATCTTGGGTGTAAAAAAAATTTCGGGATGTAGCGTACAATCTAATATCAATAAATAGAATACATAATTTTTTTTAAAAAATGCCTAATCCCTCTAATTAGAGGGAAAAACACCTAAGAGAAAAGCACCCAATGTGAATTCTAACTTAAAAGGGTTGTAAATATATTATTTAAGGTTGAAGGACTAAAATGAAACCTATACTTAAAAGATTAAAAAATATACTTTTTTCAAATTTAAAAAAAAATATTTATATAATTTCTCTTAATTTTTGTTGGAAAAAAGCCTTTGTTATTATTTAGAATGTACAACGGAGAAATAGAAGAAACATGTCAATTCCAACATGTAAAAATAAATGGAAAAAATCACTCGGAGAATATTTTTTTGTATATTCATACGAGATATTTTTCTTTCTAAATTCACGGTACAACTGTCTTCTTGATTTAATCTCCATTATTATATTTTTTAAAAAAATTGGCCATTCAAAAATGAAGCTACTAGAATAATATCTCTATTATGCCAATTTTTTTTTTTGATATAACTATTATGCCAATTTAATTAATGTCAAAGTGTCATGAAGACGAATCGATTGGGCCAAATGGATAATGATATGATAGCTAACAGGCCAGAGTATGAGGAAGGGCCCATTAGAAGGAGCAAAAGGCTTAAACGGAAAACATGGAAGCTAAGGGAAATTGAGGACTGAGACTATAAATGAAGACAAAGGAGACTATAAATGAAGACAAAGGCCGTTACGGGAGAGGTGTGTATTAGAATATAAGGGAATAATTGATTAGTTAGGGGCCCTAGTCTATATAAAGGGGTCTTAACTAATATGATAAGTGAGTAATCACAATTATTTTTTGTAAGAGCAATATGCTCTATTCTCAATAATACATTATTCCTCATCTTCTTTCTTCTAATTATCCTCTATAATCATACTAGTTAACATGGTATCATGAGCCTAGGTTTTGGATTTTGGGTTTAGCCAGATAATCAAGAAGCCCATGAAGGTCATTTTTTTTTTTGGTTTACCACCTTGTATCTAAATGCACCAGGTTGAATAATAAGCCCAAACGAAATGACACCCGACCCACTATAATCGGATATCCAAGAAGAAGCCAAAATCTTGACCGGATATTCAAGATTCATCTTTTTTTTTTGAAAGATACAGGCAAGCCGTAACTTGATAGGAAAAGGACACAAGGCTAGAGAAACTAGCCTTGAATACAACAAACTAAGTGCTAGAATGGCAATGGCAGGCCAACTGATCTCTCAAAGCCATGTCCAGGCAACCTCGTGGAATCGTCGGAATTAGAGTTATGTCCTCATACACAGGAACAACATGCCCTTCTTTGGCCAAGTAGTCAGCGCACAATATGTTTTCTCTCGGGGTGTAAAGAAGCTTGACATTCCAATCTTGAAAGAGAAGGTCTCTGATCTCGCCAATAATGTCCTGCAGGGGGTGATCGGCATGACATCGGTCTCTCATGAGAATGCTAATGGCGTCAAGCGAGTCTGAGTAGAGCAGGATCTGCTGCAATCCCAACTGCAAGGCCGTTTTTAAACCCAGCAAGATGGCATAAAGCTCGGCCTCGATAACTGAGCGAAGACCAAGAGATTTACAAAACCCCACCAACCAATGTCCTTGGGAATTTCTGATCACACCTCCACAGGCTGCTTGGAATTGATGTCGAATAGAACCGTCAACATCGATACGGACCACATTCTCCGGAGGGGGGGTCCAAGATTTTTCATCATTCCTGTCAAAATGAAAGATCTGCTGAGAAAGATTATGGTTGACCGTATCTTCAGTGAGAAAATATTACTCGATAGGCTAGTGTCCATATCGCTTCTGAATCGGAGCCCCGACGAACATACCAGTCCAGGTGAGAGGCAGCACACAATTCAATATGATGCCAATAGAGGCTACGGGATCTAAAGATTTCCAGATTCAAGATCTGGGAGATGCAATGGCGCGACACCTTCAAAGAAGAGGGGACAGATCGACGCCGGCGAAGAGGGAAAAAGACCCACGTCGGAAAGATCGACGCCGGCGAAGAGGGAAAAGACTCGCGTACGGCGCGACACCTCCAAAGAGGGGAGAGATCGACGCCGGCGAAGAGGGAAAAAGACCCCGTTGGAAAGATCGACGTCGATGAAGAGGGAAAAGACTCACTTACGGCGCGACACCTCTGAAGAGGGGAGAGATCGACGCCGGCAAAGAGGAAAAAGACTCACGTCGGAAAGACACAGTTTGATAGATAGATTCTGATTCTTTGTCTGGACTCCGAGAATTGAATTGCCACGGAGAAATCTCGTGGTCATAGCAAGATCAAGATTCCGAATGTGAAGGCTTCCAATGAAAATATTTCGCTGATGAAATTGGAAATGGAGGATCCGCTGTACATTGCAAGAGGACGCTTTCACCAATTGATGAGTTTCTTGAAATTCTCAATAAAATTATCAAGGCAGTGCAGAAGGACAGGGATGCTGGCTTACTGCAACCCTGATGTTTGTGTGAATGAGAAGGGAGAGAGGGTTCCCCCTATTGCTGAAAGCACGTTACAATAAAAGTAGTCCAGTGGCCAGACGGCATATATGCCAGGGTTCAATTAAAAATAAATATTTCTTTCTCAAATGATGGTGCATACTTAGCAATGTTGGAAGAGACGGCTATTTGCGAGTGTGATTTTTTCAAGGAACAATTTACATTTGGTGGTAAAAGTTATTATGGCGCTTTGCTAATTTGTGCTTGGAGCATGGATGCAAAATATATTTTCACTGGAGGAGAAGATGATCTTTTGCAAGATTATGGGACATTAAGAGGTTTTCATATTGGCGGCATTAGCTTCGAATTCAGAGGATTGGCAGTCAGGAAAAGGGTTTGACAGGTCTTGCTGCCAGGTTTCCAGTATCAAACTCTGCATCTCGAGTGCAGTTCCGATGGTGTAGTGAATGATGGACGTGCTGGTGTTATGAAACAAGTTATAGAAGAAAACCAATTTATGTCTCAGAACCAGAATTCATTATGCTGTTGCAAAGATGTTGATTTTAATGTGCACTTGAAAAGGCATCAGCTAGAGTACCATCTCCACAACTAGACATCCATTTGCTGGATTGGTGCTAATGAGCTCAATGATTAAGGTCTTAATGGCAGCAATGGCTGTTTGTTACAAGCCTCAACCAGGTTCAAGTCCAAATGAGATAATGATGATAATTGTTATGAGTGGGGCCACCCAGAATGTGCATGAGCAGTTATGAGCGGGACAATACAAGAAGGAAGAGGAGGTGATTAGTTGTTACCAATTAAAGGCCACGTGTTGTGCATTTTTTTCATCTATCAAATTTGATTCCAGAACTTAATAATATTGGGTGGCACTACAAAATGAGAACCAATGATGGCAGAGAGAACCAATGATGGCAGAGACTGAAGCATTTCAAATTGGATATGGAGAAGAATGTTGTAAAGTGAAGAAATCTTTGTATTTTTTGTTGATTGAAAACTGATCAATTTAATTCATCTTATCCCCTTATTTTTGTGTTGTTCAAGTTGAGCACCTTGTTAAGTAGTGTTCAACTTGAGGGGGCGTGTTAGAATATAAGAGAATAATTGATTAGTTAGGGTTAGTGAGTTAGTTAGGGGCCCTAGTCTATATAAAGAGGTCTTAACTAATATGATAAGTGAGTAATCACAATTATTCTTTGTAAGAGCAATATGCTCTATTCTTAATAATACATCATTTCTCATTTTCTTTCTCCTAATTATCCTCTCTAATCATACTAGTTAACAGTGTGGAATTTGTGGATGATCTCTCTCTCTCTCTGTCTGTGTGTGGTCCCTCCCCTTTCTGTTATTCCTTCCCTGTCACTATCAACCTTTTCTTTCTGCAGCTTTTCCTTGTATAATGAGACGTGTTAATCGTTTCTGATACACTAGCTGATATATAAAGGAAGTTTCATTCTCATTATCTGTCAACTGTGATATTGTTAATTTTACCATAACACAAAGAAATAGGTCGATGTGTTTAAATATAGCTTAATTTTTGGTAAATATTGTTAGTCATATTATAATATGCCGCGGAGATAAGCCAAAAGATGATATTGGCAATGATGTTATGGAAAATTTCAAATTAATACCTTTGAACTTGGAAAAATAAAATAAAAACCTATTAACATATGATAAATAAGTTTCAAGTAACTATTCTAATATTTTGAAATGTTGTGATTTTTCTAAAATGCCCTTAAAGGTTTTCTTTGTTTTTTTCAAAAAAGAAAGAACCCCCGCTGGTGCCGGAACGCCCCCCACCAGCAAGGCTCTAGTGGCCGAAGTTCCATAAACCTTATTCGGCGTCGTTAACAAGTTGAATAAAGACAATGATAATTTGAGTATAGCAATTGATAATGAGCTATAAGATAGGGGGTATAGGTGGGGGTGAATTAAGCCTAATGCCCACACTTTGAAAACATTGTATGCTATTTTCTTCATCATCTTTTCTTCTTGTACTTCTCAGAGATTTAGCCTCTATCTCCAACATGTAATACTTAATGAAAATCTTATCAGAACTTATTAAAACCTTATATAAACTTGTGAAACCCTTATTATAGGTGGTGGATTTTGAATTGGAATTTATGAAAATTTTATTAAAACTTGTTAAAACCTTGTATGAACTTATGAATCCCTTATCTGAAATATGAATTAATATCTAGCCATTGTAGCAAGTGTTAAATTTTGAATTGAGATTTGTAAAAATCTTATCAAAATTTATTAAAACCATATACGAACTTGTGAAACCCTAATCAGAAGTGAGAATCAATACTTTGCTATTGTAGCAAGTGGTGAATTTTGAATTGTGATTTGTAAAAATCTTTTCATCACTTGTTAAAATCTTATATGAATTTGTGAAATCCTACTTAGAAGTGGGGATCAATATCTTGGCATTGAGCAAGTGGTGATTTTTGAATTGGAATTTATCAAAATCTTATAAGAACTTGTTAAAACCTTATCTGAATTTGTAAAACCTTTATAATACATTTCCACTGTAGTAAGTGGTTATTTCTGAATTAGAATTTGTAACATCCCATTTTCAAAAGCAAGAAAATTTTTTTTCATCGAGTAGAGCATTGGGCGATTGAGTAAGCGATACATATATTTATAAATGCCGTAAGTCCGGTCGATTTACATAAACGGTACATTGACCAAGAGTTTTCAAAATGAATAACACCCGAAGAAAGTCTTCGTAGGGTCTCGTGCGGCTTTCCGTCGCCTTTCTCCTCGGTTTCGGTTCGAACCCGACGCTATGATAAGAGCCGAGATCCAATTGCAATTTGGATCTCGAGAATGATTAACCTCACGCTTAAATACGACTACATATACACGACAAAGCAATCAATACAACGAGTCCATAACATATGTATGATTAAAAACACTTAACCACGTATACAAGATAATAACCACGTATGTAACATAACCTCGTATGATACAACAATAATAACCTCATATGTGACATAACCTCGTATGTAACATACCGTGTATATAGCATAACCTCGTACACTACTACACAACAATCATATACAATCATATAATAAACATTAGAGCTAGTGTTACAAAGACGCGAACGTACCTTTTGGCGGTACAACGTAACTTTTACGGAAAAACGTAAAATTCGACAAATGAAAAAACAAAGCGGTATGACGGCGGCTGCACAACAATGCGGCTCGATTAGCTCGATATCCTATAAGGACAACGTTTATCAACATTTGGCATCATAATAGGCCATTTGGGCGAAAATTACTATTTTGCCCCTAGTACCCCTATTTGGCGGAATTTCGCCATAGCATTGTTTTTCGCTCTATCTCTCCGAAATTTTGACAGATCTTTTCCTTATCATATTTTCGAAATATATATCATATTTACCCCTAAATATGATATCTAGACTATCTTGAAAAATTAAAGATAAATCTAGCATTCCTACTATATCTACCGAAAGAACTACCGAAACTAAAGACTGGGACCGAAGAACTTACCGGACTTTGCTCGACTTTCTCCGAGCTTCTCTCTCTAACTTCTCTCTAAGAGGCAGATTTTTGGTGTGAGAAATGAAGAAGAGGAGCTTGGTATTTATGTAAGAGACGGATGGCGAACGGTAAATAATTCGAACTTGATCTTGACGAATATGGACCGTAGGATCGCATTTTGAGACAAAACACTCTTGGCCCTCCATTTCTTGTGCAGACCTCCCCTCCCCAATAGTCAACAAAATGATGTCATCTTGATGGTGACATCTCGAGCCGACTGAGATAAAGTTTCGGTCCGGTATCGAAACGCGTAATCTTGGAAAATCTCAAAATTCCGAATTCATAACTTTGAAGATCTTCACTTCCTCATCAATAATATCTAATTTAACTTAGATTTCGGTCCCTTATAGGGTTCCAAGGTCAGTTGAAGTTTTCGAAAAACGTGTCCGAACACGTCCGGTGGAAAACGCTTTCGGAATCATCAATCTCTGGATAATAATTCACGATTCCAAATATGTCCAGATAATTATAAACTCATCTCTAGATGTTGAGTTATAATTATTTTCTTCAAATCCAAAATGTGAATATCGCATTTTTCTCTATTTCGCCTTATTAGGCAGAATGCTTACCGAGGCCTTTAATTAACTTAGGAAGAGGTCACTTGAAGGTAAAAACTCACTGATCAATATTTTACCTTGACTTTGGAATTCCTATTCTGGTTCTCTAAATAGGATCCGTTTCCTATTTATTCCATTACTATTCACTATATTATATAATAATACAATTTTACAAAAATATCATGATATTTATTTATTTATTTCTTTTATTTTTTTATTTATTTTTCTAAGCATAATTTTTTTTTTTTTTATTTATTTAATAATTTCGAATTTCTCCAATTAAAAATAATTATTTAAATTATTTTTAATTCATTTACTTTATACCTTAATTATCCCATTAATTACCGGATTAGCCACTTACTAATTTTTGATAATTTTCTTAATTAGGATAAATCATTATCTCACAATTATTTTACTTACATTGGTATTTTATATCCCATGTAAAATATTAAAAATCATGGGGTCAATTATGATCCCCAAAATAATATTAAATCTTGCCTCATTATTTTTTTCAAGGGAAATTATCCCAAAAATTCCTAAAATTAGAGACAACATACTTTCTAATTTTTAACAAATATTTAATTGCCTCCTGGGATTTATCATAATATTTTTAGGCCATTTAATGCCTCAAAAATATATTTTATGGTTTAGCTCTTTATCTCTCCTAATTTCCATAGTAATTACCTTAGAAAATAAGATAATTATTACTTATTATTTGAAACCACATGTTCACCTATTTTCAATAGGTATTATCTATTGAAATATAATATTCCGATAAATAATTATCCAAGATTATTTAGAATTTATGAAAATCTTGTCAGAATTTGTTAAAATCTTATTTAAACTTGTGAAATCCTTATCAGAAGTGAGAATTAATACATTGCCATTGTAGCAATTGGTGATTTTTGGTGATTTTTTTTTTTTTTTTTTTTGCCTTTTTTGAATTCAAATTTGTGAAAATTTTAGCTGAACTTGTTAAAACCTTATCTGAACTTGTTAAACTCAGTGGGACATTTCTATAATTTCTATTTAATTTTGAAAAGGACAAACTAGGCCCCCACACTTCTCTATATTACGTATATTCAGAACATATTTTTTATCCTTTAGCATTTTTAAAGTTCTTTTTCAGGGATTTTCCAAATTTTAATATACTTTGTTTTCAAATTTATAAGTTTCCATAAATTATTGTTATTTATTGTATAAATAAAAAGAAGATTTTTCATATGGTGGTAGTTTACATTCTATTGATTAAAGAGATCTAAGAGATATTTTAGGTAAACCAACTCATATTATTTTACAAATAATTAATTAAACTAATTTTTTATGTCCCTATATTAGTTATCTAACTTCTATACGTTGGACCGGAGGAAGTATCAGTTTCATTGGGTTAAATTACTTCCAAAAACTGGCCATGAACGAAAAGCAAGTTACATAATTTAAGGCAGCTAAAATGAGCAAACATAAGCTTAGGATAAGAACCAGAATTAAATAATATTAATGAATACGTGAAAATTCCAAACACATACAATTAATTATTCAATTACTAACACTAATATTTAATCTGTCTCTCTCTGATTCGTTAAGAAGAGATAAACCTTATCTCTTTCCACTTCTTCCCTCATTCCAATTTATGAAAATTAAACTTGTTAAGTTAAATTGCCAGAAGGCATTCTCCTTGTGCAGCAGCGTGATCCAACGATTTCTTTTAGTGCAAGTTTTCAAATGGTCATACTCTTTGACAAAAACCCAGATCCCCAGTTTCTTTATTTTGCCATTATTATTGTTTGAAAGTTTGGCAAATCTTACATTTTATCAGTCTAGATGAACTACTCTGTTTGGTTATCTTATAATATTTCCTTCTTGTTTTCTTTTTTGTCTTTTTGGCCTCGGTCTTTCAAAGAGAATATATGCAGATAACGACGTTTTTTAAGGATCAGTTCAAAACGTAACGCCATTATATTTCAGTTTGTTGAAATTTGTTAATCAATCAAATCAACTGAAAACCTGGGAGCAACCACCAATAATAAGCTGTGCTTCTAGTAGAAGGGGTTTTGTGCGTTTAAACACTAGATATGTAAATGTAGAAAATTAGATATAAACACTTCTAGAAAAGTTATCCATATTGGTCTGGATTTGATATTGCTCAAATCTAAAGCATATATAGTATATATGTACTCCTCTGGAACCTAATTTGGGACCTTATCTTGATGCTAAATTCAATACTTATTTCCTAAATTTATTAATATTTTCTAAAATTATCTCTCTCAATAATAATCAAATAAGACATAGATAATGGAATATAAGAAAGATGGTTATTAGGGTGTTTTAGGAAATACATATCTTATTAATTAACTTTCTTAATCTAATCAAATTAAATAAATATGTTTCACGTTAAATAATATAGGAGTTAAAAAAACTGGGAGCAATCTTCGTATGGCATTGCCCAGAAGGCATTCTTTGGAAAGAACTCTCAAGTTCACAAAAAGAGCACGTAGCAACCACCGATATCCAAAGTGTTTGTGAAAAGTCAAACAAACCAGCCACTTAGTTGTGTGTGTGTGTGTCTATATATTTATATAGTCTCATATATGGATCATAAAAACACGTAGCAGAAAGACAGAAACACCGATCAACAGAAAAACAGGCAAAGAAACATGGGGTTTCATGATACTTCAACCTCAAAAACCTCCATGAATGTAGCTTTTCTGAGCTTTCTGCTGTTGCTTGTAAGAGCAAATAATGCAAGCATAACGATAAATAATGATAAAGATCTTCTGGAGTTCCCTTTGAATCTGGAGTTCTTGGAAGCTGAGTTCTTTCTCATCGGAGCTTTGGGTCGAGGATTGGATTCAGTAGCTCCAGAACTAGCTGAAGGTGGGCCCCCTCCAGTTGGTGCCAGATTGGCTAAACTGGGATTCTTTGTCAGAGACATCATCCTCCAGTTTGCATTACAAGAAGTTGGTCACATAAGGTTATTATGAAATAAATTTATGAGCAATTTTCTCTCTCTTGAGGTTGATACTTAATACGGAGTATAAGTAACTTTTTTTTGTACTTCAAAATTTGCTTCTTCCTTTTCTACCCTTATCAAATACATTTTTATATTGATGAACTGCTAATTTTTTTTCATTTAATCATTTATTATTCATTGTTTCTCCAATACTTTTTTTATAAACAGGGGCATAGTTGTAAACGAAATTATATTTCTTACACATTTATTGTTTATAAATAATTTTAACTTTCAACTTGTTTTGCACAATCAGGACAGTTGTTACTTACAAAAAATAACGGATGGAGAATTATCATGAGTTACACAGACACAGAGTGTTGAAAATTGTGGTGTGTTTAATATTATATTGCAGGGCTATAAAAAGTACAGTGAGAGGGTTTCCGAGGCCATTGTTGAACTTAGGCAAGGAAGCATTTGGGGAAGTGATGAACAGTGCATTTGGGAGAAGGCTATACCCTCCTTTTGATCCTTATGCAAATGAAATAAATTATTTGCTCGCGTCTTATGTTATTCCTTATGTCGGTCTCACTGGTTATGTTGGGGCTAATCCACAGCTCCAAAACTCCATTTCTAAAGCGGTAAGCCTCAAAATCAACCACACACATAACTATCTCCAACCGAATTATTTTCTCTCATAAAGCCATGACAATAAAGTTTGGTATGTGTGTTTCTTGTTTTCCTAAAAAAAAAATAAGTGTACATTTATTTTACAGCATGGGATTAACCCTAAAAAAAAAAAAATTAGAGGACAAGGATATTGATTTTAAGTGGAGAAATCATTTTTTTAACAGTGAAATCAACTTTCTTTGTCTTTTGTCACATTTAAGTTGTTTTTTTATTGGGTTAAACCCACTCTAGATCCATGTGTTTTAAACTATAGTTTGGTTTCTCGATGCATAGTCCACATCAGTCTTAGTCTGGTAGTCTATGTTAATTTGCTTAACGGTGTTAATACCACATCAGCAAAGTCAACACCATTAAGCTAACATCCAAGTGATTATCACAACTATAAGAAGCAACATTTTGGATAGCATAAGGTACATAGAAAAAAAAAACAATGAAAAGAAAGCATAAGGACTAAAAATAAAATTTCTTAAAAGTAGATGAAGTTGGGTGGGTTTGACTCTATTTAGAGAACTAAGACAATGTTTGTTACATGGAAAAGTGTTTTCCGTAACTAATTAAGTGTGCATGAATTTTACAGCTTGTGGCGGGGCTTCTGGGGGTGGAATCAGGACAAGATGCGGTGATCAGAACATTGTTATACGAACGTCGATGGGTGTCGGTGGCGCCATACGGAGTGAGCGTGGCAGAGTTTACGAATCGGATATCGGCATTAAGGGACAAGTTGGGGAAGAAAGGGCTGAAAGATGAAGGGCTTATAGTTCCAAGAAGATTTGGAGCGGAGGGAAGGATTGGAGGGAATGTGCTTGCTGGTGACAAGGACTCACTTTCATATGGAAGATGCCCAAAAGAAGTGTTGAGGATTGTTTATGGAGATGGTGATGAACGTCGCCCTGGTGGATTCTACCCACTTGGTGCTGATGGTCGTATTGCCAAATCTTACATATCAGATAATTAGTCTACCTAATAAATTATTAAGCATTCATAGTTTGAGGTAGCATATCTTGATAAATTTCATCATAATAATAAAAAGGATTTCTACTTGATTATTTATGTTACACTATACTTTGTATGTGTTCTGTTTACAATCCTACTTCAACAAAAGGCCCCTTGGAATGGTTGGAGAAAGAATATGGCAGACAAGGTAATGAAAGGCAGGATGAATAGTACCTTGCCTTGCTTGCATTATATATAACAGAATTTTGTGGTCCCTAATATGAGAATATTCTTAGCATAATCAATACCAGAGGGACACGTATACAAAAGCACATCTATACACAATTCTCTAGAATACTCTATTGGTATTATCTACAACCCAATACATTAATTTACAATTTTGTTCTAACATCCCCCTCCAATGAGAGGGTGTGACATATAGCCCAAGTTCGTTGTGGAGCTGTCGAAACTGAGTATGAGCTAAGGGTTTAGTAAGACAATCTGCAATTTGTTTAGAAGAGGGAATATGCTTCACGGTGAGAAAACCAGAGAGAACTATATCCCATATAAAATGAAGATCAATCTCAATGTGTTTGTTTTGTGAGTGTTGAACAGGGTTAGCAGCCAGGGCACCAGCACTGATGTTATCACACTAAATAATTGCAGGATGTCAAATCATGAGGCCAAGTTAAAATAATAGGGATTGCAATCCATTTAATTTTTGCTGCTCTATTGGTTAAGGATCGATATTCTGATTTTGAACTAGCACGAGAAATGACTCTTTGCTTCCTCGAAGACCAAGAAACCATGGTACCTCTAATATAAACACAACAACCAGCCATGGAATTTCAATCATCTACATCAGTTGCTCAATCCGCATCAGTAAAAGCAGTGAGTTGAAGGGTAGGAAAAGGCTTTAAATGAAGACCAAGGCGATAAATTCCTTTAAGATAACGAAAAATTCACTTAACACCCTAAAAATGGACATAAGTGGCGTTGGATACAAATTGACTCAATTTGTTGACAAAAAAAGGCAATATCTGGTCTAGTAGAAGTCAGGTACTGTAATGACCCAATGGCTCTTCAGTATATGGATGGATAAGAAAGTGGTTTCCCATCGTTTCTAGAGAAAACTCGTCTCGTTACCATTGGTGTCAAAACTGGGGCACAATAAAGCACGTTGAACCATTTTAATAGATCAAGGACATATTTGCTTTGATTAATAAAGAAACCAGTAAAGTCACGATAAACCTCCAAACCCAAAAAGTAATGAAGTGGACCAAGATATTTCAGAGAGAACATCATGTTCAGTTTGTGAATGAACCAATCAATATAAATTGAATCATTACCAGTAACTAATATATTGTCTGCATAAATAAAAATGTAGATAGCAAGATTTCTTGACCTGAGGAGAAAAAATGGAGACATCGCTTCGTACATTCCTGAAACCTCATTGAAGAAGCGTACATCGAAGTCTCTTGGAGCAAGCTCTCGGAGCTTGTTTTAAACCATAAATAGCTTTAATTATTTTGCACACATAATTAGGACGCCCAGAATCCACAAATCCTTTAGGT
This sequence comes from Acacia melanoxylon, assembly GCA_019022615.1. Taxonomy (NCBI): domain Eukaryota; kingdom Viridiplantae; phylum Streptophyta; class Magnoliopsida; order Fabales; family Fabaceae; genus Acacia; species Acacia melanoxylon. Next base: position 9,178,428 of record JAFJYJ010000011.1, read on the forward strand.
TTCCTCATGAATACCTCTTCTTGCAAAAACCCATTAAGAATCGTGTTGTTCACATCTAATTGACGAACTTCTCAGTTGAATGTCACTGCGATGGATAGGATAATTGGAACTGTAGTGGGTTTAATTCCCAGACTAAAGGTATCTCCATAGTTGATCCTCGGTGACTGCTAAAACCCTTTGGCAACGAGCCGAGCTTTGTGTTTCATGACAAAGCCATCAACGTTGTATTTCACTTTGAACACCGATCAACAATGAACTAGTTTTCGCCCTTATTGTCGAGGAACAAGGACCCATGTATGATTATGCTGAAGAGCCTGGAATTCATTCACCATAGCTTGTTTCCATTGTGAAGACGCAAGAGCTTCAGAGATGTTGCGTGGTTCTGCAATCATCGCAAGGGAAGTCGAGTCTTCCATTTTAAGTAACCTGGTGAGTAGGTATTTTGGTTTTTGTATGCCCGCTTTTGCCCTAGTCATCATAGGGTGAACATTAATGTGCTCAGACAAATGTTGGGCTGATCCGGACCCAGAAGAGGTAACTGGAGAATGATCAAGAGTTAGGTTTGGAGCAACTCATGGTGGCCCAAGAGGTAAGAAAGGAGGTGAATTATTATCAGAAGACTGTGATACTGAAGACAATGATGACTCATCATGAGGTGGATCTTAACATGGATGAGTAGTAGGAATAAGTAACGATATTGACAAATAAATAGTTTCCATTTTCTCAAGTGCTCTCTGATTAAGAAAACCCGAATGAAAAGGGAAACCGAGGAATAAAAGATTATATGCTGAGAGACACATATACGTCTAGTAGAGCTAATACATTGGAACCCTTTTTGTTGCGATGCAAGACCAAGGAATTCACAATGTTGGTTGTGAAATTGTAGTTTATGAGCACTGTATGGTTTGAGGCATGGGTAACATGCACATATAAAAGGATAAAGTTATTCATACTTGGGCTTTGTTTTGTGAAGGCAGAACAAAGGTGTTGAGTTGTCAAGGACCAATGTGGGTAATTTATTAATAAGATGAACGGCTGTTTGAAAAGCCTCTACACAGTAATTGATTAGCATTCGTGTTTGAGCTAAAAGAGTTAACCTCATCTTTGTAATATGACGATGTTTCCATTCTACTCGTCCATTTTGTGAAGAAGTTGAAAGACCTGGCTATCACCCAAGAGGGGGGTGAATTGGGTGTATGATAAAACTTTTGGAAGTTTGAAAATCTTTTCGCAATTTACTGAAAGTAGTTTGTATGACAGTAATAATTTATAAAGCGATAATTAGTCATTCAAACTTATATCGGAAATGTAAGAGTTAAGGGAAGAGAATATGCAAACCGAGATTTATATTGGTTCGGTCCAATCCTTGACCTACGTCCGGTCCCAAGCTCCGCTTGAGATTTTCAATCCACTATCTTCTTATAACTTGATTACACGTTCTGTACTTGAAGTAATCCTCTCACTAGGATTCACTCCCCCTTACAAACTGTAATCAATACACTTGCTTGATTACACACTTTGTACTCGAAGTAATCCTCTCACTAGGATTCACTCCCCTTACAAGCCGTAATCAACACAATGTGTTTCCTACTCAAGATCACCCAATCTTGAGTATCTCACGAGATAGAATGATAGAATGTTTACAATAACTCTTCTCTCTCGAAGTAGATGAATAAACATCGAAGTACAATACAAATCACTTCACTCTCTATGATAAACTATGTAAACATTGAAAACAGAGAGTAAATGATATGAAGATCAGAGTATTAGCATGTTGAAAATGTAATCTTGTGTCTTGCTTCTTCTGTCTTGAATTTGACTTCTTTTATAGGTAGAGATCAATATATGACCATTGGAGAAAGAAATATAGCCGTTAGACTCAGATGAAAACTAGCCGTTAGAACTTCGTTTTCTGAACTAGCGTCGAATACTCGAGTATTCATTTGCATACTCGAGTATTGAGGTTGTTAGGTAACCCCAGGTTCTTCTATGTCTGATCAATACTCGAGTATTGAGATGAAAACTTGAGTATTGGAAGATGCCCTAACATTCGCTGCTCTCTGTCTGATGGAAACTCGAGTATTGAACTTACATACTCGAGTATTGACCTTGTTGAACTAACTGTCAACTTGAAAAGGTCATATCTCCATGGTCTGAACTTTGTTTTGGTTCGTTCAACTCTTGATGGAAATCTCTGTGAGTCTACTTTCATATTCCACCAATTTCAGCTCAATCGGATTTGTATTTTGTGAGTTACACTCAAAACATTGAAGCTTGGTTTGCTGTGTGGCGTGGATTTATCTGTCAACTTGTACAATTCATAGCTCTCTCATATGAACTCTTTTGGGCTTGAATTTTATATCAAAATGACGTATTGGGAGTCTAGTTTCATATTCCACTGATTTCACTTCAATCCGATCTCTGGTTTAGAAGATATAATCAAATTACCAGACGTCGCCCATGCTGAACGTGAAACAGAGCTGATCACCGCTGCATACTCGAGTATTGACTTGGATACTCGAGTATTGACATTCCAGAGACCCCAGAGATGCTGAAAACACTGCATACTCAAGTATTTCAAGTCCAGACACCCCAGAGATGCTGAAGATACTTCAATACTCGAGTATTGATGAACATACTCGAGTTTTGACTCCTAAACTCGAGTATTGAGTTCTTTACTCGAGTTTTCTCATCCTGAAGCTATTTTTTTGCTGACTTTAGCTCCTAATTGAGCGATTCAAACTTCCATATGATCTTGGAGGCTTCTAGCATCAATATAAGAACTTGAATAATGATATCTTCATTCCATTCAACAAGTTTTTCCTTTTTCCATCTCCCAACTTGATCATTCTTCATCATTCAACTCTTTCTTTCTTTCTTCTCTTCTTCTCTTGATCATTTTCCATAATTCAATTCTTTCTTTCTTCTCTTCTCTTGATCATTCTCTCGTCATTCAACTTGTACTCATCATTCTCGGCAAGTTCCTCAATATCTTCTCTTTTTGATTATTCCCAAAATCCTTTGATAACTTCTTACTTCCTTGACATTCGATATTCTCATTATATTGTGTGCAAGAACTTCTTTCTTCAATCTACTTTCTTGATCATTCTTCAATATCCAGAAAGCCGAGCCTATTCTGAACTTCTTCCAAAATTGCATGCGTCGTCTTTCTATATCTGCACTATTCATGTGTACTCCACAGTAGCCCAAATATGATGAAGCTTTATTCCAACTTCTATTGATCATAGAGACTTCCATTGTTAAACTTTGCATCTACATTAAATATAAGAATTAGTCAAAGTATAATGTAAATGTAGTGTGCAAACTTTTTGCTCGTAATAATGACTTCTATATTAGACATCATCAAAACTAATTATATCTAACAGAAGTATAAGGACAAGTGTAGTGCATAGCAATCCTAGCAACTTGTGTTATTAGGATAAAGGACTTAAATTCGGTTCCATTGTCGCATTGTATTGTTTTAATCTTAGTATTGAACTGATTTTCCACCTGTAACCGAAAAACAGTGAAGGCATGTATGGTATCACTTTTGTGTTTTAGAGGAAACATCCAGGTAAATCGATTGTAATCGTCCACAAAGTGAATGTAAAATATGTGACTCCCTATTGATTGAATTGGTGAGGGTTACCAAATGTCGGTATGAATTAATTCCAAAGGTGATGATGCACGAGAAGAAGAGATTGAAAATGGTAATATTTAGATTTTCCCATTTGACAAGCTTCATATACAAAATTGTCACTAATATCAATCTTGACATTACTTTTATTCAGAAAGTGTTTAATTCAACACTTTATTACTTGGATGTCCTAACTTGTAATGCCATTGTAAAAACTTGTTTCCACTATCAGTAGATTGAAAAGTTGAGATAGTTGAGAGTGCATGAGGTTGAGCTTCAGGGTAAATTCCTTCCTGAGGTTTCCCGTGCATCAATACCTTGCTTGCCACCTTGTGTCCTTCATAGTGCAACCATCATTAGTGAAGAATATATCAATTGAGTTGTCTCGAACAAGTTTATTTACACTTAATAAGTTCTTAGTAGCATTTAGAACCACTAAAACATCTTTGAGTTGAATTTTAGACTTAGAGCAAGGAACAAAGGCAGAGCCAATACCAATAACTCGTGTTTATTCAATTGTACATGTAATCAAGTGAGAGTTACCTGTGGGTTGAACTTACGAAAGGCAATCAGAATTTGCAATGGCATGGAAATTAGATCCACTATCCATATACTAGGAAAGGTCATTCACAGTTTGTGGACTAGCATAATAAACTTGAAAGGTGAAGCCAAAGTGGTTACGAGGAGCACGAAAGTAGCATATCACATAGGTATAACCACTACTAGAAAATACATTATTTGCGACGGAATTTGCGAGGGAAAAAAATTCCGTCGCAAATTTGGGCCAAATTTGCGAGGGCAAAAATTTTCCCTCGCAAAATGGTGCGCAAAATATGACCATTTTGCGAGGGAAAACTAGTTCCCTCGCAAAATTGATGGAAATTGGGGGGAAAATTCCCGCCAATTTCCCTCCATTTTGCGAGGGAACAAGATTTCCCTCGCAAAATAGTCATTTTTTGCGAGGGATAAGAGTTTTCCCTCGCAAAAAGGGATTTGAACCCTAGTTAGCATAATGCCATCAGTTAAATAATTATACTTTCATATTTTTTTTCCCTGCTTCTTCTTATTCCCCTTTTCCAGCGTCAATCACGGGATTTCAAGGGAAGAAAATTTCTGGATTCTTCTTGGGTTTTCTTGCTTCCGTGATGTCGCCTACTTCTTCTTGTCGTTGGTGAGTGGGGTAGCCTGGATTATGCAGAGGGATTGTGGGGCTTCATCTTGAAGCACCAAACTACCTCTTCTTTTCTTATGTGCTGACCATCGAAATTGCTGCTGCATCCTTAGCTTCATCCTTTAACTTCCACGTTTTATTCCTCTATTTTGATCGATGTTGATGTAAGTGTGGGAGGCTGGTTCTTTATTCTCTCCTTCTATTCTTCTTGTCCGCTGGATCGTGCATGTGATGAGGAGGGAAAGAAACTTGGGGGTTTCCACATAGTTAAGTCAGTGAAGAGAAAGATCTTCTTGAATAGGTATTTTGAAGTATTTCTCATTTAATACTATAGAGGAATAAGATGGATTTGAATTTCTTTTTTTTCTTTATTGTGATTAAAGGTTAGGTTTTGTTATGAAATTGAATTAAGGAAACTTTAATTTGTGAACCCATTTGAATGTTTGATGCGTCGGTGGTTCGTGATGCGCCGGAGAAGGGGGCGGATCCGAAGGAACAGCGGCGGAACCAAGGGAGAAGAAGAGCACGAGCGACCTGAGGCGGACCGACACAACCAAGGTGCTTTTTTTGTAATTATTTTATAAACCTTTGAATATACTGTAGTTACTTTATATACAAACCTTTGAATATAAAAACACAATGTTCGTTTATTTTCAATTCTTTCTTGTTGATAAATTTCCTTGGATTCTGTCATTAATTGGATTCATTTTTAATTAGATAAAAACAGCTCAAAAGAAATATTTCTTCACTGTGTCTCACTACAAAGCATACACCCCTGTTGTGTTGTATACGACACTCTGACATATGACCACACTTTAAATTGCATCTAAGCATTATACCATATCTTTGTGTCTTCATAAATTCATATCTAACTTTAATAGTTACAATACAGATTTTGACTTTTGCAGATAAAGTAGGAGTCTTTAGATTAATCTAATGAAGAGCACTAGAGTTTAGAGCAGAGAGCAGTTGCTTCTTTTAGGTTGATATATCATATTGATAACTTTATGATGTGAAGATGGTTGAACTATGGTTACTACTTACTGGTTATTTGTTCATTCAGATATCCCAAGCCTGACCAGTGGTTCATATGCTAGCTGTGTCAAAGTTGACGTATGTCATCATGCTTGGTGGCAAGTGATGATATTAATAAACCATTAAATGGCCTGATTTGTATTGGTGTACATAAATGGATATAGCTCAATGCACATATGGAGACAGAATGAGCAACACGTCTCTTGTTTCCATCTCCGTCACATTTGCTACAATGGTTTGTGATATTTCTTTTCTTTTCACGTAGCATGAGAGGAGGAAGGTCAATTTATTATCTAATTTCTTTGAAAAGTTACTAAATTCTTAACGTTTTTTATTTAATTGTTGTCGAGGTAACTTTAGCTACATTTACCTTTTATTTGTTGTTGCAGTGCAAATCTGGTGCTCCAATTTTTCTCTTTCTGTTTGCTTTTGCTTTCAGGTATTTTTTCCATGTTACATTTTATCTTTATAGCCTATCTGATTGAGGAATAACAGGAGAAAAATACTTTTCATTGATTGATTTTGGAATACAAGCTTCAGATATACAAAAAGGCCCTGAAGTCAAAGGCAAAATTATGGGGATATGAAAATAATTAAAATTTGTATACTCATATACAAGTCAGCTAAGTCAATAAAATAAAATATTCTCATTAATGATAAAATTGTGTCAGTGAAAGCACAAGGTTAACCAGCCTGCTAGTATGTACTCTTAATTACATCTAAGAATGGAAGCTTCAAGACTGTGGTTTGCTTATTATCTCAAAACCCTGTGAAACTTAAGATTGTTGGAACCTTCAACTTTCAGGAATTCCACTTTCTTCTTTGTCATTCTTGGATTGTCATAAGTTCTAGCAAACTCTCAATTCTTAAGTAATATGTTTAATCAATTTTTCATATTTCTTAGGTTCTTTTACCTCTAGTCTGCATATATCTTCCTAGTTATTCTTACATTGTTCTGGAGTTACTTTTATTTGTTATAAGTTGTTTTGAATATTTGGTAGATCTCATTTGTGTGCTTTGAGTTTTGGGAAGTTCTTGTTAATTAACTTTTGAAAATGTTGGAAGATTGAGGAGACAACTTGCTTTTGGTGTTCGTTTCTTCATTTATTTGGGTGTTTCCTAGTGGTCGTTTTTTCTGGGTGCTTCATTGCCCTTGCTGCTGCTTAGGCAAACTATACTTTCAATGACTCCTTTTGCTTCTTTGCCAGTGCTTTCTTAAAAGGAACCTCTTACAAAAATCTGCTGAGGGATTAAAGAGTGTATTTTGCAATGATAAGTTTGTTTGATTTGTAGTACTATTTTTACTGTCCATTATGAGATGGATATATTATTTTTCTTTTTACTGGTACGATGGATTGACGAGCTCAAATAATTGATAGATCGTATACCCAAAGGTGAAAAAGACACTGCTTTGTTCAAATGCCATAGCAATAATCTCACCCAATGTCATGTGATGACATGAAATTCAAGTTAGTTGCCAAAGATACAGAGTTCGAAATTTGGGGATTCATACTAGTTATGCTTTCTGCTGCTATGTTTGGTTTTCGCTGGTGCATGACGCAGATCCTTTTGCAAGTATGTTATCTGCATTCTTATTTCTCTTTAAATCTGCATTTTTTTTATGTATTTACACATATACATGTTTCTGGGTTGGAACCTGATTTCATTCTCTTTGTGCATGTTGTCATCAAAAACTAATGTGAAAGAAAGAAGCATATGGTAAGTTCGTTTCACAATTACATTCCTATAATTTTGTCAAATTGTTATACAATATTTTTATAATATTTCAATTACATTCCTAACAATCTTTCACAACGAATTTGTATTTTTTTTGTAACTACAGAGTTATGATGATATTGGTGATGACCATGGGGCGCTGCTTATTTGAAACTTTTTTAGTTCATTTTAGTTGAAACATTATAATTTGTAATATTTGTTTTTTTTTATGTAAACTCTTATGATTATTACAAATTATTTTTATGATATCAAGTCTTTTTATTTTCTAATTTTTAATATATTTTTATGTAATTTTTTTTTTCTGATTTTAATATTTTTTTTTTAAAAAAATTGGAATTTGCGAGGAAAAAATATTTCCCTCGCAAAATTCATCCGTTTGCGAAGCGAAAGATTTTCCTCGCAAAATTCTGAATTTTGCGAGGAAAATGTTTCCTCACAAAATTTGAAAATTTTGCGAGGGAAAGTATCCCTCGCAAATTCTGAAATTTGCGACGGAAAAATCATTTTTGCGACGGAAAATTGATTTGCGATGGTCTTTTTTGCGACGGAAATTTTTCCGCCGCAAATCAGTTTTGCGACGGAAAATAGCATTTTTGCGAGGGAATTTTTCCGCCACAAAAAACAGTTTTTTTTTTTGTAGTGAACCTTGTCAGTCATAATAGGTGCAGTAAGGTCTTCCTCCACCATTGTAGAAATTCCGATGCCCTCTGAAACGGCGAGAGCATGTGCCACACGAGCCACGCCAGGAATCATTCAAATGATAACTTCAGCACCACGAGGGTCATTTGAAAATCCGTGCAATATTGGCTAAAGATAGACGAGAACTGATTTAATTGCTCTAATATGCTTTCAAAAGCCAGCAATAACGACTGTGCCTCAACCCCTAAACCCAAGTGATGTTGTGTTGATCAATTAGCTTGACCACTATAGCATTGTAGTCAGAATCGAGTCCATTCAAGGTGTGTATGATTAGATCCTCATCAGGGACGGAAGCTCCTGCTAGCGTCAATTGATCAGTTAAAATTTTCATTTTGGAGAGATATTCCTCCATCTTCATTGAGTTCTTCCTAGTAGCATGAAGCTCGGATTTAAAGACTATGACTCGAGCCATTGTGGGGGCACAAGTAAGATCTCTTGCACCAAGCCACAGATCGTAGGCATACGGTAGTGCAACAATTGAGCTCCAACATCCTGTGTCATGGCATTTCTTAGCTACCCAATGAGCATACAATCGACCGAGAACCATTCTTCATACTTAGGATTCACTCTTTTCCTAGCATCATCTGAGATATAGAGAGGAGAGGCAACACTGGAGCCATTTATATGAGACTCTAACCTATTCCCTTTGATTAATGGAGTACCACCGATTCCCATACCAGTTAATTCCCTCGGTCCAACTTGATGGAGGTGGTTTGAGAGGAAGAGTGAAACATAGGATAGGATTTTGAGGTCATGGAAGACGACACTCCAGTGGACATAGCAGCGGTTGAAGAATTTGAGGCAGTGGATGAGAGAGACATCGATACCAAGAAAGAATATGGCAGAAAATTAATGAAAGGCAGGATGAATAGTACCCTTGCCATTATATGACAAAATTTTGTGGTCCCTAATCTGAGAATAATCTTAGAATAATCAATAACAGAGGGACACAGCACAACTATACACGTTTTCTAGAATACTCTATTGGTATATATCTACAACCCAATATACTAATTTACAATTATGTCCTAACAATTGGAATAATGATTGTTTTTTGGGAAAATTACAGTGAGGTTCTATGGACCATAAAAAAATCACAATTAGGTCTCTTGAAATTACCAAATTACATAGAAGTCTCTATGGATTTTTTTTGATATTATTTGTATGGAAACAAAATCTAGGTTTTTAAGTTTTATTGTAAATATGACTTTTTCTGTTGTAAATGACCAGATTTTAAATTTTGTTGTAAATATAGCACTTCCTTTTGTAAATATAGCCTTTTTTGTTGTTGTAAGTACGTTTAGGGTTTAAATTTTGTTGTAAATATGACACTTCCAGTTGTAAATATGGCTTTTTCTGTTATAAATGGTTAGATTTTAAATTTTGTTGTAAATATAGCACTTTCTGTTGTAAATATAGCATTTTTCTGTTGTAAATGACCTCTATAAGTTTATGGACTTGAGTTTGAAACAAAATCCAGGTGTTTAAATGTTGTTGTAAATATGACACTTTCTGTTGTAAATATTAGGGGTGAGCATGGGTTGGGAAAGGCGGGGCAAGACCCCGTCGATGCCCCACTTGCCGCACAATAAAAGCCCTAATCATTTTTGGGCTGGGCAGGGCGGGCTTCCCTTGCCCAAGTAGTGACGCCCGCTACTTTATGAAGATTCTAGTTCACACTTCATTTGAATTTTAAAGCTTTAGAGATACCTAAAGTAGAATTTAATATATTTATAATATATTTAGACATAATAATATAATATATTTTAAATAAAATAAAATATATATAGAATAATATTTATTTAAATATATTTAATTTTCTGGTAAGGACCAAATGGGCAGGGCAGGACCCTCTGCCCAATGCCCAGCCCTGCCCAGTTATTGGCCTAGCCCAAAATTTGCCCAATTTTTTTTGGGCAACTTTTTTAGGGCTGGGTTGGGCAATTTTTTTACTGGGTTTGGGCGGGCGTACCGGACATCTGGGCACCATGCTCACCCCTAGTAAATATGACTTTTTCTGTTGTAAATGGTCAGGTGTTTAAATGTTGTTGTAAATATGACACTTTCTGTTGTAAATATGACATTTCCTGTTGTTAATACTAATAATATCAAAAAAGTCCATAGGGACTTCTGTATAATTTGGTGATTTTAAGGGACCTAATTGTATTTATTTCTGATCCTTGAGACCTGCACGTAATTTTCCCTTGTTTTTTTTAATAAGCTAGGATAATGTTTATTTAAGGATAACTTTAATTTGCTTATAAAGCAGCACGCTTTCTGCTTTCTTCCTTTATAAGCACATGTATTTTCTATTAAAGACATTTCTGTTCAAGGTACTGTAAGACATTAAATATTGGGTGTATTTCCCAGTGGGGATTTGGTTCTCCATATCATGAGGAATTAACTTCTTCTGCTACACTAAATCCTTTTTGGTGTATTTTCTGCCTTTTATTTTGTTCAAAAAATTATAACATGAAAATTTGAATAAGTAAGAAAAAAGGAAGTTGTAAACTAAGTATGTTAATTATTATTATTAAACACTGAGGAAATGTCATGCTTTAGATCCCCAACTTGGAGATCTTATCAACATTCAATCTTGGTGCCATTTGTTTTTATACTAAAAAGTATTGATGTGTTGGTCCCAAGGACTCTTCAGGGTCAGGGATGTTGGTTTCAGTTTCCCTACTGACAGTCTTCTACTATAACTACTCTGTTTGTTTCAAAAGTAGCTTCATGATTGATACAGTGGATTTCCTAAATATTCTGGTATCCAAACTGTTAGAATATATTATTCTACCCTTGGTGGATTAGGACAATAGCTTGAATTAATAGGGTTGTTATGCATATATAGAGATATGGGTTCATAGAGATATTCCTTTATGGTTTAAAGGTTATATCTATTGCCCTAGTACGTTGAATGATTACATTTATTCCTATGTGATATTGTATGCTAAGAATGTGGGATTGAAGGAGTAATCAATGTGAATATAACACAAGCAATCTTTCGTCTAAAAATATTCTATCATAAGAGTGTTCTCTTCTCTTCCTCCTCTCTTTGTTGTATTTACTATGTCACGTAATACGTAATTAGAGTCTGCATGAGTGCTTCAGTTTCGTGTGAACATTTTAGCTAGTCAATCAGATTCTAACTATGCCCAAAATTCTTACAAAAACATTCAATAAATCTTTTTCCTTAGTGGTTATTCAATAATGAAGTTTCTAGTGCTAAATATACGGTATTGATCTACTTTATTTCTAAATTTATGATTTCTTCCTAAATTATTCCCATTTATTGTATAAATCAAAGAAGAGTTTTTATATAGGGAAGTTTTCATTGTATAATGATTAACGGAGTATTCTAGGAAACCAACCTTATTATTTTACAAATAACTCATTTAACTAATTTCTTTAATTTTTATAAATTATTTATTTAGTTACTGTCACAAGGAAGCTAAAAAAGGAAAACATAAGCCCATGACAGAGTCATAATTAAATAATATGAATGAATAGCCCATGAAAATTTCAAACTCACATATAATCAATTATTCAATTACTAATTCAATCTGTGAGTGAGAGAGAGAGATTCGTCAAGAAGAGACAAAGCTTATCTCTTTCACCCCTCATTAAATTAAAGAAAACTTGGAGTACTTCTTGCGTTTTTTGGGCATTTTTTCCATATGCAGCAGCGGGGATCGAACGATTTCTTTTGCTGCAAGTTTTCAAATAGTCATGCCCTTTGACACATACCTACCCGGATCCCCAATTTCTTAATTTTATACGTTTCAGTCTTTTTGGCCTTGGTTGTTGTTTTCAAAGAAATTAATATACATACAACCACGTACGCTATTTATTTTTCAGTTCACAACGTAACGCCATTTCAGTTCTAGATGAAGATGTTTTGTCCGCTAATGCATAAAGTCTTAAATTTGAGTTTGTGTCAATATAAGAAAAGTCTGCGAGAATACCCAAATCTAACTTTGATAGATACATAAAAAAACTGGGAGCAATCTTTGCTTGTCATTTGAGTCTATTTGGAATTAGTTTGATTCTCTGAAGTACCTACACGAAATCAGAACACCGTTATAGAAAAGTCCGATCACGTTTATATGACAAATACACCATCAGAAAGAAGATAACAAATTAAAAGAGAGTAGCTTTAGAAAGTTTCCCATCAGTGTATCAAGAAACTTACACCCACAAACCGATATGATTCCTTATAACACATGTGGGTGGTTACTCTCATTTCATTTTGAATCATAAAGATAAAACTTCACTGTTGAACCCATATTATTTTTTATTTACATAATAACCCCTTTTACATTCGACCCATGGGTTCTTCAGCCGCGGAGACATGGTGAATTGGTCGGCGGGCATCGCGATAAGTCCTCTGTCCTACTATGAGTCCACATATGGTACGCTTATACCTACGTCTTATTAAATTACACGCTTATACCTTAAATTGAGGTATAAAGACGTAATTTTATATTTTTTTTTTTATATTTTTATTTTTTTATATTTAAATTATGTGTTCTTTTCAATTTTTTTGCACTCAAGATCTCAAATTAATTCGCTTTAAGATCGCATTAAAAAATATTTTTTTCGTAACACCAAGATCATGAAAATTAATTAATTTGAGATCCCAAAGTACAATTTTTTTTCTTCAGAAAATAACACATAATTTAAATATAAATAAATACAATATATAAAAAATAAAAAATTACATGCTTATACCTCAATTTGAAGTATAAACATGTAATAAGTTATAAGCACCATATGTGGACTCGTCCTACTATACTACAGGTGCCGCGACAAGCTTTACCAAGTCCCAACGAGGAATCACTGTCTGAACGATTGTCGACCACCAGATCCGCTGGTCTGCAATATTCACCCTGGCCCACAAGCACAAATCCTCGGCGCGAAATATAATCCCAACTCTTAACTTCACAAAAAACAAAAGGTAGCAACAGACCGACCCAAAGTGTTTGTGAAAAGACAAACAAACCAGCCACTTACTTGTGTGGGTGTCTCTATATATAGTCTCATACATGAATCACGAAATCACATAGCAGAAAAACAGAGACACCGAACAGAGAAAAACAGGCAAAGAAACATGGGGTTTCATGATACTCCAACCTCAAAAACCTCCATAAGTGTAGCTTTTCTGAGCTTTCTGCTGTTGCTTGTAAGAGCTAATAATGCAAGCATAACGGTGAATTATAATGATAATGATCTTCTGGAGTTCCCTCTGAATCTGGAGTTCTTGGAAGCTGAGTTCTTTCTCTTCGGAGCTTTGGGTCGAGGATTGGATTCAGAAGCTCCAGAACTAGCTGAAGGTGGGCCCCCTCCAGTTGGTGCCAGATTGGCTAAACTGGGATTCCTAGTCAGAGACATCATCCTCCAGTTTGCATTCCAAGAAGTTGGTCACCTCAGGTTGTTCCTCCACTGTTTTAAATAACACATTATGCTTGATATTAGTTCATTTACTTCTTAAAAATATATTTATCTAATTTAATTAGATTAATGAAGTTGGTTAAATTAATTATCTTCATATGTGTTTTTTAAAATACCCTGATATGCCGTTGAGTCACTGAGACAAATTTAATAATTTTGGTGTGTTTAATATTATATTGCAGGGCTATAAGAAATACAGTGAGAGGGTTTCCGAGACCATTGTTGAACTTAAGCAAGGAAGCATTTGCGGAAGTGATGAACAGTGCATTTGGGAGAAGTCTACACCCTCCTTTTAATCCTTACGCAAATGACATAAACTATCTGCTTGCGTCTTACGTTATTCCTTATGTTGGTCTTACTGGTTATGTTGGAGCTAATCCACTGCTCCAAAACTCCACTTCTAAGGCGGTAAGCCTCAAAATAACCGAATGATTTTCTCTCATAAAACCATGACAATAAGTTTTGGTATGTGGAAGATTGTTTTTTTTTTCTTGAAAAAAAAAGTGTATATTTATTTTACCGTAGAGGATTAACCCTATAAAAAAAACTTGAACCCACAAGAGAGGACAATGATATCGATTTTGAGTGGAGAAATCATTCTCTAACAATGAAATCGACTTTAATTTCTTTGTCTTCTGTCACATTTAAGTTGTTTTTTTTTTTGTTGGGTGAAATCCACATCAAGTCTTAGTTTGATAGTCTATATTAATTTACTTAATGGTGTTAACACTACACCAACAAAGTTAACACTATTAAGCTCAGATCCAAGTGATTATGAAAACTATAAGAATCAACATTTTGAATAGCATAAAGGTACTTTGACAAAAAAGAAGAAGCATAAAGGCACAAGGACAAAAAACAAAGAAAAGAAAGCATAAGGACTAAAAACAAAATTTCTTAAAAGTATAGGAAGCTGGGTGGGCTTGACTCTATTTAGAGAACTAAGACAATATTTGTTACATGGAAAAGTGTTTTTCGTGACTAATTAAGTGTGCATGAATTTTATAGCTTGTGGCGGGGCTTTTGGGGGTAGAATCAGGGCAAGACGCAGTGATCAGAACATTGTTATACGAACGACGGGAGTTGCTGGTGGCGCCATACGGAGTGAGTGTGGTGGAGTTTACGAATCGGATATCGGAATTGAGGAACAAGCTGGGGAAGAAAGGGCTGAAAGATGAAGGGCTTGTAGTGCCAAAAAGGCTTGGAGCAGAGGGAAGAATTGAAGGGAATGTACTTGCTGGTGATAACTACTCACTTGCATATGGAAGGTCCCCAGAAGAAGTGTTGAGGATTGTTTATGGAACTGGTGATGAACATCGCCCTGGTGGTTTCTATCCACTTGGTGCTGATGGTCGTATTGCCAAATCTTACCTATCTAATAATTAGTCTTCCTAATAATTATTTAGCTTTCATAGTTTGAGGTAGCAGGTTTTACTAAATCTCTCATCATGATAATAAAAAGATCTCTACTTGATCATTTATGTTACGCTGTACTTTATACGTGGTTGGTTTACAATCCTACTTCAATAAAAGGCCCCTTGGAATGGTTGGGATAATGTTTTATTTCAGGGTAATTTTGCTTATAAAAACACAACACACTTTCTGCTTTCTTTTTTAATAAGCATACACATCCTTCTGTTAAAGCCAATTCTATTCAAGGCATAATTTGATACTAAATGTTGGGTGTATCTCCCAACGAGAGGATTGAATTCTCATGTTGCGAGGGATTGACTTCTTCTGTTAGACTCAAAACCCTTGTTGATGTACAATCTGTTTTTTATTCTGTTAAAAAAATTATAACAAGAAAATATGAAAAGGAAAGGAAAAGGCAAGCTGTAAATTCAGTAAATTATTATTATTAAACACTGAACAAATAAGATCCCCAACTTGGAGATCTTATCAACATTCAATCTTGCTGCCATTTTCAGTTCCCCTACATGCAGTCTTCTTCTATAACTACTCTGTTTAGTAGCTTCATGACTGATACAATGGTTTTCCCAAAAATCTGGTATCCAAACATTAGTCTCGTAGTCTATGATTTGCCGTCGTGACAGTGATTCCCCTGTTGCATCTTGCATACATGTTTGAGCCCTTTCGTAACAGCTATAATTTATCACAATTCAATCTTGCTTGATATTGTCTAATTTTCTTTGTTTTGTTGTTGTTGAAGTTTTCACTGTCTGTTGCTCAAACTGCACTCAAAGCAGAGAAAGATTAACAAACCAGTACTGGAAGAAGAAAAGGGGCTGGGGTGTCAGCTGCCCCCTAGCTGCGCCTCATTGGGGCACTTCCCATATATATATATATATATATATATATATATATATATATATATATATATATATATATATATATATATATATATATATATATATATATATATATTTTATGTTTCCTTTTATCATTAGATTCTATATAAAACGAGTGACATTTTGATATTTCATAAATAAAAATGGTATTGTTTTAAAATTTTTTGTGATTTTTAAAGATTATTCAGAAAAATGATGTAATTTCCTTTCCAACTTGGAGCATTGAATCTTTGGAAAATAATAAAAAATTGAAAATAATACTATTTTGTACTAATAAAATATTAAAATGTCACTCATTTTATGCAAAATCTAATGGTAAAAAAACAAAAAATATATATTTGGGAAGTGCTAAGAGGGGCAACTGACACCCTAGTCAAAAAAAAAATGAAAACCCTAAGAACCTCGTGACCTTGTTCAGTAGCCACATGATCAAACTGAAGAACTTGGGATTCTATATATGTCCGATGATCCTTCATGTTCTACTGTACCTACTAAATGAATACAATTCATTTTCTAAACATATTAAACACGACCCAATATATAAGGCTTTCACTATATGAGATATGAGACAAGTGGCTAGAGATGCTATATCCAGGATTTGAATGAAATTTTGTGGTTCATCAGTAGGTGTAGTAGCACGAGATCATCTAACTTAGAATACTCAAGTTCATCCGTTGAATCTTGTGTAGTACTGAACTACGCCACTAAGATTAGCTAGGCCTTCAATTTTCTTCTTGTTCAAGCATTGATTGGCTGATCTGGGGAAAAAAATTCTCACATTCTACACATTGCGTTTTCTTTTGATCTTTTTCCATTCTAAGTGTGTTTGAACAACCAATTATTCATAGACTAAGATTGAAAATTCAACCAAACAAATTGTTAGACTACATCAAGCAAGTAGGTGATGTGATAGATTTGACAAGTGGTTCAAATTGGAAAATAGATATGAATTAATTGAATGGATGCATCAAATGCAATGAATGACACTCCATATGCGATAACAAGCGACAAATTTCAAATCCATTTGAGTATATTGAATTAACACATCAAATACTATGAATTACACCTTGTATACGTAAAAGAATAATATTCTCAAGTTAAGTTCTTTTTATCCATTATGTTAATTTCTTTAATCACGCTTGATCATATGTTCTATTTATAGAATATCATCATTTGACTATAAATCCACATGAAATAAATAGAAGTTTAGGACACATGGCTATGTGTTATTAGAGAACTTGATATAATGGATATATAAGGAATTTGACTTAAGAATTATCCTTTGATGTATGTATTTGGCAGATATCAGACATATTTTATTGTATTTGATGCATTCATTCAATATATTTAAGTGGTTTTGAAATTTAATGCATATTAACACATATCAAGTGTAATTCATTACATTTGATGCATCATTCAATATATTGATATGAATTTTATAGTTAAAATTTTCACTTATCAGGTCAACAAAACTTGGAAGAATTTATTTAGGTCCCTATCAAGGAAAATAATATATTGCCAAGTCCCATAACTTGGTAATGATTGCTGTTCACTTGTGAGTAGAGACTTTTATGATATATATATATATATATATATATATATATATATATATATATATATATATATATATATATATATATATATATTTGAACATAAATGATATTTCTCCCAAAAAAAAATTTCACTTAATTAACTTTGATGAAATATGCCATTGGCCACCAATTGTTTGAAAATTGGGCAATTGGATCAATAAACAAATCGGTATTAATTGGTGAAAATTGGAAAAATTGATAGCTCAGCGGATTCCTCTATTTGCAATTTAATTAAAAGACGGTTGAACTACCTAAATTTTGATTTGGGTCACTAAACTTAAAAAATTATTATATAGAGAGATTAAGAAATTGGGTAAAATTATATTCAAGCCCCTTAGTCCCTAATCTTTTCACGTTTTTAATAATTAATCCTTTTCGTAAATTAATTACTTTCAATAATCTGTTTCATAAATATTAATATATCAAGGGGTGTGTAGCACGAGGTGGCGAGGTGGGTATTTCTTAAATATTAATATATCTATCAAGTAGAGTGTTGCGCAAGGTGAAAGAACCATTTTTGATGTAGGAGTTAACCAGAATTGGCGAGAAAGGTGAAGATTTTTTTTTTTTTATTTTATTTTTTAAATAGCGCAAAACACACATGAAGACAAAAGATGTTGAATGATAAAGAAATGGGGGAAAATGATATTTTTTTTTCTTTCTTTCTTTCTATAATGACATGATTAATAGGGGAAAAAACCTGTGCTGATGCCTTTTTCCCCTTAATTTTTCATTGAATATACATATGACAATAATTAAATTGATAATTCAAAGTAATTTATTTATGAAAATGATTAAAATATTAAAAATGTGGAAAGATCTGGGACTAAGGCATGGATGTAATTTTATCCAATTTATATATCCTTATAAACAAAATATAACCTAGTAAATTATTTATTCAGTTTAGTAACCCAAATTAGAATTTAGTAGTTCACCTGTCTTTTTGTAAAATTTTCCCATATAATAAGTAAAATTAATAGATAAAGAATGGATTAAGATGATAGAGATTTTAGGGGAGAGCTGTGATACAACAACAACCCACTTATGGTTGTTGTGTCAAACTATGAATTAAAACGAGAAATTAACATGAAGACATAAAGAAATGGAGAAAAAAGGGGAAAAAAAAATTAAAGCACTATGGTTGATATATGAATGAGAGGAAGAAGATGAGTTAGGACCAGAAAGAGTGAAATCCACAAAGAAAATGACAAATTAGCCCTTGAGAGGTTGAAACCTGTGTCATTTTAATTATAAGAATGGACGCATCAAATACAATAAACTAGACCTAGCATGCATGAAATGCAGGCCAAATTTTTAAATTCATTGAATATATTAAATAGGCGCATCAAATGCAATAAATTAGATCTGATATGCATCAAATACACATTAAATTTTAAATTTATCTAAATGTATCGAATGGATGTATCTAATGCAGTGAACTAAATTTTAAATTCATCTTATATACTTCAAATGCACTCACAATTTCAAATTCAATTAATGACATTTATGAAGGACTGATGAGTCAACATTATTAATGAAGAGTAGTTAATAGGGGCAAAATCTTTTGAGTGCCATGATGCAATTTCCCTCCTTATCACAGTTCTACATTCAATTGTACTCAATTTATATGTGGTGGGGACAGGAACCGGATCCTCTGCCCAGTGCCCCTCTCCCTCTCAAAGCGTCATCTCTGCCGTCAAATCGATCCAGATCCAAACTTAGAATCGTTTTATTTTTTTAAAAAAAAAGTAAAAAAAAAATATATTTTTTTTTCAATTTTTTTTTTAAAAACCATTCTCGGATCGTTGGATGCCGATTGGACGGCCGAGATGAGATCGTGAGGGATGGGGAGTGGGGGCGCCGGGCAGAGGAACCGGACCCGGTGGGGACACCAACCTCCTCTTCTAATCCTCTATTTCTTCTGCAGCATTCTGAATACATATGAAAATTGCATTTCTATCCCTCAAATTGCTTGGACAGATAATCTCCTCCACATTCTAAAGTTGCTTGCATTTTGACATGCGGTCCAAATTACTCATCCGGTCCTTAATATAATAAACATTTGGGGAGTTGATCTTGATTATAAATATAAGACATAATTTTTATATTTGTCAATTTTTTCCTAATTTATCCCTATTAATGCTCTCTCTGCAATAATTAAGAACGAGAGGGAATGAAGGAATTAAGGAAGATGATTAGGGTGTTTTAGATAATATATGTTATATTGACTAATTTAATTAACTTCCTTAATCCAATTAATTAGATAAATATGTCAAACATAATCTGAAGTTTGAATCAAATCATGGCATAGGTTTCACTACCTTGTCAAAAGAGGTACACATAAATGATTATTCTCTTTACAAGGTCCAAAAGAATTAAAATTCTAGTTTTCCCAGAAGAAACATAGGCAACATGCTCTCATAATAATAGAAAGCTACAAACATGATATATATCTGTGTAACAAAATCCCTCTGGCCATGGTTTTCTTTCCATGAACTGGTTGATAGATTATTAATGAGCAACCAATTTCAATGGAGAAGATTTGCAGGTGAACTGTAACAAACAGGCCTCTCGCTCCATTTCAGGACCATCACCAGCTTCATTCCTTTCTATTTACATGCATATGCCACACATCAGTCTTTCATCAGAGTGAATGTGAACTTTAAGAGTAAAAATGGTAGTGCTTGGCTTTAATTATGATTTCCCTCAATCCCCCAATGGGTGCTACTATCATTAAGCTCACTCCAAGCACAATGCAAATCTGAAATTAATTCATTTAATTCCATTATTAATCAACAAAGACAAACGATTCATAACATCAAAAGAAAAATTCACAAATCCCAACATACCCAGTTAATCCACCAAGACAAGCTAAATCTCTTTGGATTGCGGATTGTGAGCCATATCATGCAAGGCAGCTGAAAGTTGAAAGAACATGAATTGTTAAACCAAATGTTAATCCTCAAGAGAGAGATCTTACTGGATTCAACTTTTTCAAGCGTTTGAGACTTACAAAGTATGTTGTTGGGGCAAAAGCAAATCCTCCGAAAAATCCCATAAGACCATTGAAGAATGGGAAGGTGATAGCAATAAACATTGTGTACGCTGCAATATGAAAGGATATCAATGTACAGCAACAAATCAAGGCAAATCCATTGAAGATGTTATATAAAGTATAAACCCCGAAGAGTTGTACTCACCCACATATACATTACGCACGACAAAACGAAGAAATTTAGTAGGTCTGAATTTCAGTTTCGTTACCAACATGGTTTCAATCATGTCAGACACTGCCATTGAAAATATCTAGATCGAGAAACACAGAACAACCAGAAGTATATTGCTTTAGGATGAAACGTGGAGAGCTTTACAGTAAGTGGAAGGAATCACAAATAGCAAAGTAATGTGTGTGCATATCTTCATAACCTGGTAGCTTCCAATTAAATGGATAGCGACGAATAAATTAGCCATAGCAATAAGCCAAGCTGGTTTCTTTAATGCGATGAGAATATTGTCGCCGACATACTGATTTCCAAAAACCCAATAACCAATGAGTGCAACTGGGAAGTAGCACAGAGCCACGATTATATAGGCAACAACAACTCCCCTCCACATAGGAACCTTGGATGGTTTCTCTGGTGAGGATGGTAGTGTTGCTTGGATTTCCAGCACCACGTTGTGCCCAGCATAGGCAAAAGCCACATTGCCAAGAGAATTAAAACTGCCTAAAACATTCCCTGCAGTACTATGATCTGACTCTACAATACCATGTTTTAAGCATGCAGCCCAGGCAATTGTACAATAACTGAGGGAGAGAAAAAAACCAAACATTACTGATTGTGCGGTTCTATTGATATAATCAATGGAAGCTGCAAAGATAAAAGAAGGGACAAAGATGCATATACCTAAAGGCCATGATTGCTGCTGCCAAAGATACACCAGAAATAGCATTGAAGTTGGGGAGATGGGAAAGTACAAATTGAGCAGAGGCGAAAATCATAATGAAATAAGACAATTTGATCTTATGGCAGCCGGGACAGACGGTGTCATGGAACTTCAGCAATGACTGTCCTCCAGCGACCATGTAGACAATGCACACACCAACTTCAACAAGAAGTTGCTGAGGCACCACAATGTAGAGGCCCAGCTTATCACCAAAAGCATACTGTCCCAGTTCATGGTATCTATCAAAGCGCCTTCCCGGAACCATTTCATGCATCTCCACCATTTGCCAAAGAGTATACAGTGTAATGATCCACGAGAGGAACAGTACAGTCACACCAGGACCCCTGTATAGAAACAATTTTGTAATCAGCAGATCCACAAACACTTGGTATTCACAAGTGTTGTTTGAATATATGCAAGTAGTTTTTTGGTTGCGTGATGACGGGAGGAGATCAGGTTGGAAAAATTGCAGAGAAATGGAGCTGAAATTAATGCAATTTGGATTTGAATAATAGTCTTACCATCCTAGGGCGGACATGACGTAAGGGAAACTGAGTACACCAGCTCCAACAATGATCGTAACGTTGTGGAAAACTGAGTAGTACCATTTCGCATCCCTTGAAGCAGTAATTGGAAGCCAATCAGCAAGTTCCCTCTGAGTCGCTGATCTTTCATCAACCTGTTCGATATATTGGCATAAATGAACGCACAATTCATCTTATTCAGAACTCAGAAGAGCAGAGGTACGTGACGTAAGAACATATACGAAATCTTTAAATATGTTTGGTTTGAAGCAGCGTAAATTTAATTAAGTTTTTATAGGCTCAAAATTTATTTATGTCTTTAAGGTCTACAATATAATATGAGACCAGACCTTTTTAAAGACCTACAATCTGAGCCTATATGAGATCTAGCCAAACCTAGACTCGCTTAGATTCATGTTTATTTAGTTAAAGTCTAATATGATCTGATGACTATTTCCATGTCTACAAACTTTTGGGCGCAAGTAATTAACCCATAATATCATTTTTTTTTCCCTTTGCTGGCAAATTATCGATCACGGCATTCGCTTTTTATGACGCCACGTGGCGATGGGATTAAAAGTCAAATAACGAGCGGATATTTTTTTCAGTTTATCTTATACGATGTCTGAATGAAAATAATTTGAAAGTTTCGCAAATAGCGCACTTTGTTTATATTGGTTAAACATTATTCAAATGGAAGATGATGGTTTCAATAATTTAACTACTTACATCACGAAAAAATTATAATGATGTTAATTAGAAAAAAAATACAGATAGTTTCTTTTTCAATGTTAAATTAATTATATTTATTTTGATAATAAATATTCATTTATTTTAAATTTAGGGAAAATTCCAAATAAATACCTTTTGAATTTGTAAAACCCCGAAGTCTTTTGAATTTGTAAAAAGATCGAGAGGTACTAATGACCTATGAGGGATATGCAAATTTGGTTGAAATTACTCTTTTGCCCTTAGTTTTAAATAAATAAAAAATACCCTCCTCCCTCCCCGCCGGCGGCCACCCACCGCCCGGCCGGCCGGGTACCACCGCCGCCGGCCACCGGTGGTGGTGGCCGGCCGGCAGTGGGGGGCGGCGGCCGGTGGCGGGAGGGAGGAGAGTATTATTTATTTATTTAAAACTAAGAGCAAAAAGGGTAATTTCACCCGAATTTGCATATCCCTCATAGGTTCTTGGTACCTCTCAGTCTTTTTACAAATTCGAGAGACTTCTGGGGATTTTACAAATTCAAAAGGTATTTATTTGAAATTTTCACATTATCTTATTGAATACTTTAAGTAATAATAACTCTATAATTTATTAATAAAATTTTGTTCCCACTATTTTTTTATATTACACACATGTTATGAGGAGTGAAAACCATATAAGCTTCTAAGGATTAATCTCAAATCCAAAGTATCTTGGAAATACCATTAATCAAATGAAAAATTTATGTCCCTTGCTTACTTCATATTACTTGTTTACCTCATATTATGGTTATTACTAGAAGACTCAAGAAGCGAAATGAAAAGGGGTTCGTCAGGAACCATGTAACCCGTTTTCCTACCTCGTCCTTTGAGAGCATTTAGGTTGTCCAGATGAGATCTATACGGTTTTTTTTTTTATTTATTTTTTTTAAATGAAAAAAATTATTTTTTAAAAAAGATGCTAGTTCAAAGATTATCTTTATTTTAAATTTTCAGCTAATTAAAATAATTTTTTATAAAATAAAAAGTAAAAAAAAAAAATTGGACGACCCAGATGCTTGCCCAATAGACGAGCAGGGAGATGGGTTCCCAGGAACCATTGAGAAAACACACACACACATTAATTGAGATTTTGGACGAGCTGGGAAACGGGTTGAAGAACCATTGAACAAACACACACATAGATTCTCACTATATATATGTGTGTGTATATATATATAAATAATTTTTTTTTTGGGCATAAAAGTTTAGGAAAATTGCCGAAAAGTATAAAAGAAGCAAACCAAAGAAAAAGGGAGTTAAATGAAATGAAAAGAAAAGATAAAGGATGGGAAGGCATATTACAGTGTTGGCGGTAGGGGAAGCATAAGAGTCGTCGCTGGGTGGTTGAGTTCCCATATATGCAGATCACTAACTCAGTAACTCAGATATGCAAAGATGAGAAACAAGCCTTTTATGTATATATATGACACAGTGTTGACTTTTTTTATTTGACTTTTTCAACACACAGTTTAGAACTTATCTGGTGATAATTTTATCTGATAGAATTTGAAATACGCAACATGACAATGTCACGTGATTATCAAATTCCATTGAAGAATTCTTGCCAGGCGATTGGTTTGACAGACTTGGCTTCTCTGTTCACTCCACTAAGTAGACAGTCTATTATAATGACACAATCTCCAGACACCATGTATACAACAAACAATTAGTAAAATCAGTTGAAAGTTGAAACACACAGTTTCCTGGAAATAAGAAATGTGCCACGTGGCATTCTCCCAGCTTCTTTCTATCTTGAACTATTATTTTGAAAAAATATATATATTGTCACTTGATTTGACAGAACTGGGTTCTCAGGCGATTTTTCTTTACAACTCACGAGATAGAAACCACAATGGACACACATAACTCATTAGTGGCAGACCCTCACTAGTGCCTGTGTGGGCAAGTGCAAACACAAAAAATTGAAAAAAAAAATATATATTGTGAAGGAATTTTTAAGACAAGTTGTCTGATTGGAGTAGTTGGTTATCACATTACACATCTACACTGAGGTCCCGGGTTCGAACGTCCTCTCTTCCATCCATTTATCCTTTTTTTTTTGGCTTTGCTCTCCAAATCCCTCCAAATCGTGCAGCCACCTCCAAACAAATCGATCCCTGTGCAGCCACGCCGCTGCTCTCCAAATCTCTCCAGCTCCTCCGTCGTTGCTGTTCGCCCTCCAGCTCCTCCGTCGTTTAATTTCAGCTCCTCTGTTCCCTGCTGCTGCTGCTCTCCAAATCTCGCCGCTACTGCTCTCCAAACCGGTAATTTTCGATTCTATCTTTCAGCTCTGTTAGCTTTCACTAATAGGGTCCATCTATATTTGTTGCTCTGTCCTAATTAGATTCTTTGATTAGTTTGCTGGTATTTGAAGGTTAGGGTTCTATAGTGTCTGAACTTTTTCAATTTGATTGTTGTATTGTCATGTGATTATTGCTGAGTTTGATTTTGTCGGGGCAAAGGATTATTCCTTGTCTGATTAATTTGCATTTTGTTTAATATTTTCATTATAGGCAAAAGTTCTGTTTTTCTTATTGCAGATGACAAAAAATTTGATTCCTCTTTAGAGAAAAAGTTAAGGAAAAATAGGGAGAAGTGAGTATTAGGAATGATGGTTAGACATGGCTGATAGCGGCTACGATCAAATTAGAGTGGCTGATAACACAACAAGTGTTCACAAAAATACAAAGAAATCATTTATGTCATTAATATAATACAATTAGGGGGTGAATGTAAAATGAGTTAAAATTATTATGTGCCTGAGAAGAAGATGAAGTCTTTCTTAATGGCAAAGAACGAGCTTTAATTTTGTGTTGCTTAATAGCAACATTGTTGAGAATAAGAAAAGCCAGAAGAGAGCAATTGTTTGCTTCATGGTAATGGAGAAGGATTTTGATTGAGACAAAGTCTTTTAGGATCAAGTGAAACTAATCTAATTTATTGTTTAGTAGTTAGTACAAGTCTGAAATGGTAAAGTATCTAATGGTGGATGTGACATAATAGTGGGGGAGGATCATGTGGCTGAACTTTTTTTTTTTTTTGTCTGGTCTTAGGATTTGGTGAAAAAAAGAGTGACAAAAAAATCATGATACATGACGTGATGATCAGTTCATGACATTAGAATTTTATATATGTATCTCTTTTTAACTTTACTAGAGAAAGCAAGGGTTATTAATAATTAAATGCAAGTTATGCAGTGACATCAAGAAACTGATGAATCCATTCACATAGAAAACATAGAAGTAAATCTTGAACTGTTTAAATTGTTCTGTTTTAAAAAAAAAAATTTACGGGGCGCTGCCCCGATCCCCGAATCCACTAATTGTGCACCCACAAACCTAAAATTCTAGGTCCGCCATTGTAACTCATGAGATATTGCATAATCATTAATGTAAAGCTGAAATGCATACTGCAATTTCCTATCTTATTGAGTGATCATAACAATTTGGTGCTTTCATTGAGAGCGCTCATTGCTGAAAATACTAGATTGAAGGAATTACAAACAGAGCAAAAGAAAACGAACGAGTTTGTTGAAGATGCTAAGAGACGTTTCACCCGATTGGAGAGTTTTATGGAAGTTGTGCTGCTGAAACTTGATAATCTTGACAATAAACCAGAAAGTGCTAGCTCAGGTGCGAACGCACCCTTGATACAACATAATCCAACTTTCCTTCCGATGAAAAAACAGGTGAAATAGGATTTTCCTCGCTTTGACGAATTCGATGCTTTGTGGATTTTCAAGGCGGAGATATTTCAATTATTTTGAGGTTCCTAATGCACAACGTTTGGTGATTGCTTCGATTCATTTGGATGGAGATGTACATTGTCGTGGTTTCAAATGCTTGATTAGGGCTCATCGCATTCCTCATTGGAATGCTTTCATTCAGGCCGTTGAAGAACAATATGGCCCTTCTCAGTTTGATTGCGCTAGATCTCAACTCTTCAAATTGGTATAGCAGGGTAAATTAGAAGAGTAAATAGTTAATTCATGGCATTATCTAACCGGACAGTTGAAATCCCTGAATTGGCGTTGCTTGATTGTTACATTGGAGGATTAAAACCAGATTTGTGTTGCAATGTCTTAGTACGGAAGCCTAGTTCCGTGTTGCAAGCTATGACATTAGCAAGATTATTCGTAGAAGCAGCGGAGTGGAACAAACCAACTAAGACTCATGGGCTCAGTAGTTTTGGTGGAGCTAGTGCAATGAGTAAAAGTTACTCTGTTTTAGTACCAGTCACCAGTGGGTCATCTCCTACGACCAGTGGCAGGGCAAGACTAATTTGCCACAATTATTACTACCTCGACACAACTCCCCCTGAAACGTATGACGCCAACAAAAATGTAGATACGAGAAGAAAAGGGTTATGCTATACTTGCGATGAGAAATTTTTGCCCAGCCATTGTTGCACTAAGAAACAATTAATGATAATGGTGGAGGATGATAAGCCAGAGGAAATGGTTGAACCATAAACATATGATACTCAGATATATGGCACGATGCATCATCTATCT
Source organism: Acacia melanoxylon (assembly GCA_019022615.1). NCBI lineage: Eukaryota > Viridiplantae > Streptophyta > Magnoliopsida > Fabales > Fabaceae > Acacia > Acacia melanoxylon. The sequence goes on from JAFJYJ010000011.1 coordinate 9,205,788, forward strand.
TTACCCACTTTTAAAGGCACGCATGGCGCCACAACTATTCGATTCACAGGCAATATGATAGGTACGGAAGTACAAATCCTTCTTGATGGGGGAAGTTCAGATGATTTCCTTCACTCTTACATAGTCCAACACTTGAGTCTACCCGTAGAATACATGAAAGAAGTACGTATCCTGGGAGGAATTGGGCAGGTTATACATGTTGGTTAATTTTGGGCTATTGCACGACTTTCATGCAAAGTCTCATGAGGTTGAAAACCAAAATTTTGTTAATCATTGTAGAAACCTGTAACTCCTTACGGTTCTCATGAGTTGTTAACCTTAACTTCTTAGACTAATTAGTTATTATTATATTAATTAATCCATAACTCTTTACGATACTCATGAAAACTCGTAATACTTTATGATACTTATGAGTTTTTGGATTACTCGTTAAAATAACTATTGAGGATTAGGATTACTTGTTAAAACCAACTATTGGGGATTAGGATTACCTTAGATCACTTGAAGACTTCAATGTTATTGATGTCCTCTAACGCTGATCCACACGGCTATCCTCCGATTGCAATGAGAACTCTTTCTCTTGATACCTCTTACTCCTTGGATGCTTGCTAGGCGATGGCAAGGTTGATGTTTCGATTTCTTGGGTTTTTCTCTTTTCAAGAAGATGGTGGTTTCTCGAAATTAGGTTGAAAATAGGATGAACAAGATTGAATCTTTACCTTTCTTGGATGGCGCCTCTTTCTTTACACCTTGGTAGTTGGCAAAAAATCACAAGAGCTTGAGTGTCCATGAATTTTAGCCAACTCCCCTTTAAATAGCCTCAGTAGACCGAAAATTCTAAGATCAAATTGTCTTGTGTATTTCGGCCGCCATACTAAAAATAGGGTTTTTAGATGATAAACCCATTACTGGTGTTATCCAAATAATTAAGATAATGAATTAAATCTATTTCTTGATTATTTGATTGAATCAAAAATTTAAGATGATGGATCACATCCATATCTTGATTATTTGATTGAGTAAAAAATTTAAGATGATTAGATTACATCCATATCTTGATTATTTGATTGCATAAAAAATTTAAGATGATGGATCATATATTCATATATATATATATATATATATATATATATATATATATATGAGATATTCAGAATTATAACCTAACCTCTTGAATTTAAAATTCAAAATTCGAATTTCAAATTCAATTTGGCCTAAGACCTTGTTTGGTCTTCTTACAGATTTGAGCCTTTTTGTGGAGAAACTGATTTTCCATTAGGGGCTCAAATGTGGTGCCATTTTTACTATTGGGCCTGGAGTCTCACTCCACTCCAACCCAATTACACATTTACCCTTGATAAAGCCCAATAACAATTATTGGCCCAAGCTTACTAATTTAAGCAATCAGGAATAACCTTTGTGTGTGACTCATTAGGCCCAATTAGTCACTTACATAAATAAATTTAGACCAATTAAAACTCCTTTAACGAGCCTAAATTATTTAATGACCACATAAGAACTAGCAATGCTCTACGGCTCCAAAATTAATTGAGTTGATCAAATGATATACCTTTCCAATTTGGATACCGTGCAGACACCATCCCTCATTGCGTCATTCACATTTAGTCGAGAGTAAAGATAGAGTATCATCTCTCTTGATTGACTAAATGTAGCTAATTCATAGAACTAGAAATCTTCTTTTATCTACTCTATAACGGATAATGACTCTTCAGGATCACTTGCTATGCGCACAGATTCTCGAGTCAATTAGAAGCTATCTAAGCTCTGCCGGTCTTGTGAATGACTAATCCCTTATAGGGGACTGTGATTCCTTTCAACATGTCCATTTATACTTATGTATTTGAGTTACACCCAAGAGTACATTGCTCTCCCAATTTTCAGGCGGATAGAGTTGTACAGTCAAAGTATAACCCTAGGACATAGTGTTCGATGACATTTTCAAGTTCAGGACGATCCCCACTACCAAACGATGAGAGACTTTACATATCCAATTATACTCTCTACAATGAATCTTTGTGGAGTCTCTCGGTGGGTCAGTTCGGTGCTATTTGTTCTCCAATAGATCTACCCATGACATCAGCTAAGACATTACTATACATGTATTCCATGAGATCCCTACCTTGTATCTCTATACAAGTAGATAATATTATACTAGTCTTATTGAGATCATCAATGCCCGCTCTTGGTGATTCAAGACTAATAACAAGTTTTAAGAAATAGATATGCATGTTATCGTGTTTTCATGATCATGATCTTTATCATTGATCGTCGAGATTAACACATGTTCTATTCCTAGGTTTTTATCTTTAAACACATATTTACCTTAAAATAAAGGCGAGACATAAATATGATAAAGATAAAATGTGCTCATTTATTAATAATGAAATACTACAATGTAGAAAAGATGTTCATCTATCCTCACAGATTGTCTCTAGGACACCTGAATGCTAACAATACGTACAAATCAGCAAGTTTGTAATGTACCTATCCAAATTTGTGGGTACACTTTGTTGTTGACCATGTTAGTCTTACCTATAGCTGTAGTGGATATGGTGATTGGCGCTGGATAGCTAGAAATCCTGGGTCCTCATGTGGTAGATCACAGCACGTCCACTATCAAATTTCTTAAGGATGGTTAGTGGGTGATTCTTAAAGGATTCCAAGGCAATACCATGATGCAAGCTCAGTATTATCACTTGATCCGATTGCACCATACTGATGCTTGGGCAGAGCAATTCCTGATGGAACCGGCAGGACGCCAAATATCTAACTTAGTTGATACTTTGTCGTGGGATTTAGTGCAACTGATATAATCGTTTTCCTCTGTTTTTGAGATGCCACATGGTTTACCACCATCATGAGGCCATGAGCATGCTATTGAGCTGTTACCCAACACTACACCAGTAAAGGTCCGACATTATCTATATCCGATGAGTCAGAAAATGGAAATTGAATGGATTTACAAAAGCCACATTGCCGAGGGAATTAAAAAAGTCTAACACATTCCCTGCAGTACTATGATCTGACTCTACAATACCATGTTTTAAGCATGCTGCTCAGGGCAATTGTACAATAACTGTGGGACAAAAAAAAAAGAACAAACCAAACATTACTGATTGTGTGGTTCTATATATCTAATCAATGGAAGCTGCAAAGATAAAAGAAGGGACAAAGATGCATACACCTAAAGGACATGATTGCTGCTGCCAAAGATACACCAGAAATAGCACTTAAGTTGGGGAGGTGGGAAAGTACAAATTGAGCAGAGCAGAAAATCATAATGAAATAAGACAATTTGATCTTATGGCATCCGGGACAGACGGTATTGTGGAACTTCAGCAATGACAGTCCTCCAGCGACAATGTAGACAATGCACACATCAACTTCAACAAGAAGTTGCTGAGGCACCACAATGTAGAGGCCCAGCTTATCACTAAAAGCATACTGTCCCAGTTCATGGTATCTGTCAAAACGCCTTCCCTGAACTATTTCATGCATCTCCACCATTTGCCAAAGAGTATACAGTGTAATGGTCCACGAGAGGAGCAGTACAGTCACACCAGGACCCCTGCATAGAAACAATATTGTAATCAACAAATCGACAAACACTTGGTATTCACAAGTGTTGCTTGAATATATGCAAGAAGTTTTTTGGTTGCGTGATGTCGGGAAGAGATCAGGTTGGAAAAATTGCAGAGAAATGGAGCTGAAATTAATGCAATTTGGGTTTGAATAATACTCTTACCATCCTAGGGCGGATATGTCAGAAGGGAAACTGAGAACACCAGCTCAAACAATGGCCGTAACGTTGGGGAAAACTGAGTAGTACCATTTCGCATCCCTAGAAGAAGTAACTGGAAGCCAATTAGCAAGTTCCCTCTGAGTCGCTGATCTTTCATCAACCTGTTCGATATATTGGCATAAATGACCGCACAGTTCATCTTATTCAGAACTCAGAAGAGCAGAGGTATGTAACGTAAGAACAGATATGCAATGAATCACGGGAAAAAAAAAAAAAAAACAATTTTGGTTGAATGTGAGTGAGGGTGTTTTCCATTCCATCGCTTAAGCAAACAGTGAACTTTGTTTATATTGGTTAAACATCATTCTAATGGAGGATGATTGTTTCAATAATTGGGAGAATGACTTTTAGGTCCCAACTAAGGAAAATAATACATTGACAGGTCCTATAAGTTGTTAATAGTAACTGATTTACTTGTTAATCCATGTTCATTTGTTAATGTGGACTTTTATAATATTTCTCTTGATTGAGACCTAAAAGTCATTCTCCCTTAATTTAACTACTTACAAAATGAATAAAATATAATGATTTTAATTAGAAAATTAAGATACAAATAGTTTTTTTTTTAATTATGAATTATAGAAAATAAACCTTGTGACTAAATATTTTATAAACGTAATATATACTTTTTCAATGTTATTAATTATATTAAATTTATTATTACATTATCTTAATAAGTACTTTAAGTAATAATAACGGTAAAATTTATTAATAAACTTTTGTTCCCACTATTTTTTTATATTACACACGTGTTATAGGAAATGAAAACTCTATACGCTCTAAACTTTAAAAGATTAATCTCAAGTCTAAAGTATCTAAGAAATAACATTAATCAAATAAAAAAAAACTCTGGTCACGTCACTTTCTTGCTTCAGATTACTTGTTTATCTCACATTATGATTATTACTAGAAGATTCAAGAAGCGAAAGGAAAGATAAAGGGGTTCGTAAAGAACCATTGAGTAAACACAAACGTATTAATAGAGATTCTCACAATGTATATATTCATTCGTTTTATTTTGGGGCATAAAAGTTTAGGAAAATTGTAGAAAAGTAGAATAGAAGCAAACCAAAGAAAAAGGGAGTTAAATGAAATGGAAAGAAAGGAGAAAGGGTGGGAAGGCTTGTTACAGTGGTGTGGGCAGTAGGGGCAGCATAAGAGTCGTCGCTTGGTGGTTGAGTTCCCATATATGCAGATCACTAACTTAGATATGCAGAGATGGGAAACATGCCTCTTTTATATATATATATATATATATATATATATATATATATATATATATATATATATAAAAGAGGCATGTTTCCCATCTCTGCATATCTAAGTTAGTGATCTGCATATATATATATATATATATTGTGTTGTTTCCAATGTATTGAGTAGGTAGAAATTGAATACACAGTAAACATAATAGCATAACAAGAATCTGTATTATTGAAATAGCACATACAGAGAGCATACAACAAGTCTGTATAAAATAGAAAAGCTATAAACGAACTCACAAGACTGCCGATATGGTAAAGAACAATGTAGAAATCCGGGCCCAACTTTCGTTGTGTCCTTAAGACAATATTGCTCCCTCAATATGGATGCCGAAGGTTTCTGAGCAATTGCCTCCCAGGATAGAGCAGATTATTCGTCTACAGAATGATGGCTCTGTCTATCTGAAGCCCAAGCGAATCCAACGAGTCTGCTTTCGGAACGCACAAGATGTTTTATGTATGCAGTATGAGTGTATATAGAAAAAATCGGATCCAATTCTATGACTAGGGCGCCTTATTTATAGACTTCGAAAAAACCTTGATCAGATGGACTCGTCTGTTGCTGCGAACTGGTGCGTTGTGCAAACAGACGCACCAGAACGGAACGAACAGAGGCGACTCGCATCTCTTGTAGGCGAACTGGTGCGTTGCATGAACAGACGCACCAAAACGAAGCGAACGGATCGCAATACGCAGCTGCTGGTTGGAATATCTCGGAGAAGCACAACATAATTATTCAACGTTCGGAAATTCAAAAAATAATTTAATGTTAAAAATTATTTAATAAAAAATATTATTTTTTATTTCACATGCACGGACCGGACTGGGCGGGCCGGTGGCGGCGCGCGTGTGTGGTGGACCAAGGGTTACCTAAGTCCTCACCCCTCCACAAAAGTGGGTTGGCCCAACGGCCCAATTAGTAGGAGCAAAGTTGAGGCTTATATACTCTCAAACTTTCCTCCACCTAACCAATGTGGGACTTCTATCCACACACATTCCTTCTTCCTTTTTTCCTCTTCTTTTCCAACCTTCTTCTTATTCATAACCCATGGGATTTTATCATAAATTCCAACAATCCCCCACATGGATAAGAAGTTAGTCCATCATGACCAAATGCAAATGATCATGTATGCAAAGTGCGGTTCCTCTACGAGAAACAACTACATCGAGAAAGGTAGGGGTTACCTTTGAACCTTCTCTAGTAAAAACCTATCGGATATACTGGTCAATCAGTGGACGCGCTGTCTTGAACCGTCGACCTTTTAGTGTATACCAAGACAATAGGAGTCACATAGTTGCTCCTCTAGCATCGTTGGTTCTCATACTGTGTCCATTTTGGCCCTGGACACTGCCTGGTTCTGTGAGTGTTCTAGAGAATCGGCCATTTTAAATTTTCATAGAAGCGGCCCGCATTTCACACTCACATAGGTGATTCCTTGTGATGTAAGTCAACATACATCATCTGAACACATCAGATTAAGAAACCATTAAAAGCTTACCCTTATATATGCACTGTCTTGTCTAGGAATGAGTATGAGTTAAAAAAACTCCACAGTGTTAATAGTCGATTAAGACTTAGTTGTCTCTTTGAACCTAGTTCGTGGGATCTCCACTGTTCTAGGTAGAGTTACCGCGATAATCAACAATGTATCGGCCTTAAACCCATTCCTTTGGACAATTTTTTTAACTAACTTTCTAGGAATCCCTTTAATCAATGGATCCACTATATTCTGTTTTGATTTCACATAATCAATTGAGATGATTCCATTCGAAAGTAGTTGTCTAACAGTATCATGTCTACGACGTATATGTCTAGACTTGCCATTGTACATGACATTCTTAGCTCTACCGATAGTTGCTTGACTATCACAGTGTATACACACTGCTGGTACCGGCTTTGGCCAACTAGGAATGTTGTCTTCAAGAAAATTACGAAGCCACTCGGCTTCCTCACCAGCTTTATCTAAAGCAATGAATTCTGCTTCTATAGTTGATCTTGCAATGCAAGTCTGCTTAGATGACTTCCAAGACACAGCACCCCCACTAAGGGTGAATACATATCCACTTGTGGATCTTGTGTCATTAGAGCTGGTTATCCAATTTGCATCACAATACCCTTCTAGTACTGCAGGGTACTTCTCATAATGCAAACAAAGTTTTGAGTTTGCTTTAAGTAACCCAAAACTCTTATCATAGCTCTCCAATGAAACTCATTTGGATTATTTGTAAAACGACTCAACATGCTTACTGCATAGGCAATATCAGGTCTAGTGCAGTTCATAACATACATAAGACTGCTTAGCACTTGAGCATATTCCTTTTGTTTAACAGCTTCGACAGTATTTTTTAACAGTCAAAGACTAGTTTCTATAGGGTTCGACACAGGGGCTATGTTTAAACTCTTAAATTTCTCAAGAATTTTAGAAATATAGTGTGTTTGCGATAAAGCTAACCCTCCAGATGTGCTATGGATTTTAATTACTAAAATAACATCTGCTAGACCCATATCTTTCATGTCGAACTTACTGGTAAGCAATCTCTTAGTAGCTTTAATCATTTGATTATTACTACCCGTTATCAACATGTCATCTACATAAAGACAAACTATGGCAAACCCATTTTCAGTATTTCGAATGTATACACACTTGTCACATTCATTAATACTAAAGCCATTTGATAACATAACTTCATCGAATTTCGCATGTCATTGTTTTGGGGCTTGTTTAAGTCCATAAAAGGGACTTTATTAAGCGACAAACTTTCCGTTCTTGTCCTGAGACAACAAATCCCTCAGGTTGTTTTAGATAAATTTCTTCCTCTAATTCACCATTCAAGAAGGCTGTCTTTACATCCATTTGGTGTAACTCCAACCCATTCAGTGCTGCTAACGTGATCAACATTCGCATGGATGTAATTCTTGTAACAGGTGAATAAGTATCAAAGTAGTCTAGGCCTTCACGTTGTCTGTAGCCTTTTACTACCAGCCTAGCTTTGTACTTATCAATAGTGCCATCTGCTTTCATCTTCTTTTTGAAGACCCACTTAGTTCCTAGAGGCTTATTGTAATACCCTAAAAATCGTAGTTATGATAAATATCATATTTTAGTAAATAATACCTATTGGAAATAGGTAAATATGTGGTCTCAAATAATAAGTTAAAATTATCTTATTTTCTAAGGTAATTTCTATTGAAATTAGGGTGAATAAAGAGCTAAAATGTATTTTTAGGGCATTAAATGACCTAAAAATATTATGATAAATCCCAAGAGGTAGTAAAATATTTATAAAAAAAATTATTAGAAAGTATGTTGTTTCTAATTTTAGGAATTTTGGGATTATTTCCTTGAAAAAATAATGAGGCGAATAAAATATTATTTCGGGGATCATAAGTGACCCCATGATTTTTAATATTTTACATGGGATATAAAATACCAATGTAAGTAAAATAGTTGTAAGATAATAATTAATCCTAATTATGAAAATTATCAACAATTAGTAAGTGGCTAATTAAGTAATTAGTGGCCAATTGTTTAGATTATGATATAAGTAAATTAATTAGTAAATAATTTATTTAAGGGGAGAAATTCGAAATTATTAATTAAATAAATAATAAAATAACAATAAAATATTTTATGCTTAGAAAAATAAATAAAAAATAAAAGAAAAAAATATCTAGATATTTTGATTAAAATAATAATATAATCGGTAGAGAGCCAACGGGAGAAATGAGAACGGATAGAAATTAAATCCTACCTCCAAATATAGAAATGAAGTCATTAACACCTATACTTTTTATAAACAAGTGGAATTTTATCCCGGAGTGAGCGGTCTCGAAGTCATTTCGAAACCAACGGCGTAATTAGGAGTACTTAGGATAATTAGGAAAGGGAGATAGTGCTAAAAGTGACTTATAGAAAACGGACCGTGTTTTTCAAACCAGGAATTGAGTTATTTAGATCAGATCATATTACGAATCGGTGATTTTCTAGAAGAAATTTGGAACTTAGGAAGTGAGTTTCAGAATCCGGTGACGTCACGTCGAAAATGTTCAACGTAAAAACGGAATACCCTTAATGAGATTAAAAATTTAGTTAACCCAGGTATTCTTAAAGAGAAAGAATAGAGCTTCAAAGTGCCTTGATCCGGATTTTTGAGTTTCGTCAAGATTACGCGATTAGGACACCGATCAGGGAACTTTATCGGTAAGTCAGCAAGATGACATCATCTTCTTCTAGAAGGATGACATAGGCAAGACATGTGTAAGGCCAAGATGGAGCCACGTGGCGAAGTGCGATTCGACGGCCGAAATCCAGTTTGATAAAGTGATGAATAGTGTCACTTTTTCTTCTATAAATAGCCATCACCTCCTCTTCTCATTTCACACCAATTCTAAGAGATTTCTAGAGAGAAGTTAGAGAGAAGTCAGAGCAAGAAGGAGTAGCGAAGTGCTGGGTAAGTTCTTCGGTCCCTAGTCTTAAGTTTCGGTAGTTCTTTCGGTAGATATAGTAGGAATGCTAGATTTATCTTTAATTTTTCAAGATAGTCTAGATATCATATTTAGGGGTAAATATGATATATATTTCTAAAATATGATGAGGGAAAAGATCTGTCAAAATTCTGGAGAGATAGAGCGAAAACAGCGAAGCTCTGGCGAAATTCCGCCGGTTAGGGGTTCAGGGGCAAAATGGTAATTTGTACATAAAATACCTGTTATACTGCTAGAAGTTGATAAATTTTATCCTTATAGGATATCTAAGATAATCGGACCGCTGTTGTACCGCCGTTTCACCCGCTGTCAAAAAGTACAATTTTCCGTAAAAGTACCGTTTACCATCAACGAAGGTACGTTCGCGTACTGTAACACTAACTCTGATATTTACTGTATACTTATATGTGATAGACGACTATACGAGTGAATTGTATAGATAACTCTACATGCGATGTGTACTGTTAACATAGATAACTTTACATGCGATGTGTACTGTTAGCATAGATAACTTTACACGTGAAGTGTACTGTTGTTATATTAATCATGCATATGCTATATACTTATGTTTTGATTAATGCTGTGATTGTCTTCCATATGCTGTTTATATAAATATGAGGTTAACCGTTACCTGAGGTCCGATGTGCATTTGGACCTCAACATTTAAAATAGCTTCAGGGTCAGGAGGACCGAGCGCCAAAGATAAGGGCAAGCAGCACGCTTAGAGTCCTAGCCGGAGAATTTCTTTTGTTGCCACAGCATGGGTGTTGCCAAGGAGACACTTCTGTTGTTATTTCTTTTGAAAACTCTCGGTTATTGTACCGCTTTTGTAATCAGTCAGACTTACGGCATTTTGAATCTAGTTATCAGTTACTCAATCGCTCCAATGCTCTACTCTGATGGAAAAGAAAATTTATACTGCTTTTAAAAATGAGATGTTACACTTATTGCCAGGAGGAAGGTCAATCGATTCCCAAGTATGGTTTGACATAATGGATTCAACTTCACTATTGATAGCCTCTTCCCAGAATGGTGCTTCAGGAGAACCCATAGCTTCTCCATAAGTTCGAGGTTCATCTTCCAATAGATAAGTCAGAAAATCAGGCCCAAAGGATGTTGAAGTCCTTTGCCTAGTACTTCGTCTAGGTTCCTCCTCTCCAAGATCATCATAAGTCACAGTATCCTGAGATATCACAGTGTTGTTATTATCATTATTTTTATTGTACGGAAATACGTTCTCAAAGAACCTAGCGTTCCTTAACTCAATAACCATGTTCACATGGATATCTAATACATCAGACTTATAAAGCAGAAAACGATATGCACTACTATTATGTGCATAGCCAATAAACACACAGTTTACTGTCTTAGGTCCAATTCTTAACATTTTAGGTTTAGGAATCTCAACCTTTGCCAAGCAACCCCACACTTTCAAATATTTCAAGGAAGGTTTCTTTCCTTTCCATATTTCATATGCTATGCTTTTTATCATTTTATGACGCACTCTGTTGATTAGAAAGTTAGCCGTTAGAATGGCTTCCCCCCACAAATTTTGTGGTAAACCGGACTCAATTAATAATGCATTCGTCATTTCTTTCAAAGTCCGATTTTTCCTCTCTGCAATCCCATTTGACTGCGGAGCATAAGGAGCAGTTGTTTGGTGTATAATACCAGATTCTATACAAAATTCCTCGAAGGGGCCATCAAATTCTAATTCTCCCCCACGATCGCTCCTTACTATTTTAATTTTCTTGTTAAGTTGATTTTCAACTTCATTTTTATATTGTTTAAAAGCAATAATAGCCTCATCTTTACTATTAAGCAAATACACATAACAATATCTACTACAATCATCAATAAATGTAATAAAATATTTATTATTACCCCTAGATAGTACAAATTTCATATCGCATATATCAGTATGTATTAAGTCTAACAACTCAGTTGATCTTTCAACAGGAGGAAATGATGACTTAGAAAATTTTGATTCTATGCATACTTGACATTTATCATTATTTAAAGGGTTAAGGAGCACCCAACACAATAAACTATTGGTCCAGGAGCACTCAACACAATAAACTAATATGTGGACCTTAAATACAAATGAACTTTTGAAAACATTAAATTGGCACAAAAATGTTAAACACTGTGCAACCTCCGCTGATGGAAATAGATTGAGGGAAATAATTTGCTAGCTAATACAACACGTGGCCTCTGACTCAGCCAAAACGAAAACGTGGAAGGGAAAAACACATATGGAGAATGGAAGAAGCAATTAGAACGGAAATGGATACTCTAGCTTCTCCGGCGGATTTCCTACCGAGGGTGATGTCGCTGTTGACCACACCGCCACTAAGTCGCCGGAGATCTTCGGGTTCAGTGATCCGAATCCCAATTACTCTCAGTCTCCATTCGAATCAATCCCTGTGGAGAATGGGAATGAGAACGGAAATGGATACGGTGACGGTGTTTTTGTCTCAGATGGACCAGTGCTTCCCGCGCCATCTGAGATGGAACCAGAGGAAGGTCGTGCTCTTCGAGAGTGGCGCTGGTGAGTGTTTGAAGTTTATTCCCTTTCAGTTTAGTTTTTGAATTTGTCAAATCTCGTTCGGACTTGCTTAGATCTGTGATGACTTTGCTTTACTTTAGAAGTTAAATTATGTGTTGATCTCGACTTTCCTTCTTTGATTTTCCTTTTCTCGTGATTTCTTGTGGCATCAAGAATAAGGATGTTTGATCTCGTCCGTAGAAAGAAACAAACCGATGACTGATGAATGGAGCCCTAATTGCTTCTTTCATTCTCTAGATGTATTTTTCCCTTCCACATTTTTCGTTTTGGCTGAGTCAGATGCCACGTGTTGTATTAGCTAGCAATTTATTTCCCTCAATCTATTTCCATCAGACGGAGGTTTCACAGTGTTTAACGTTTTTGTGCCAATTTAATGTTTTCAAAAGTTCATTTGTATTTAAGGTCCACATATTAGTTTATTGTGGTGAGTGCTCCTGGACCAATAATTTATTGTGTTGGGTGCTCCTTAACCCTTATTTAAACAATCAACTTTAGGCAATAGATCTAAATGAATTAAATTTTTAATTGATTTATAATTAACATGTCCTAATCTTTGATGCCATAAATTAGAGGACTCAAGCATATAGATAGAAGCAATATTATTATTAATAGCACCATTATTGGTGACAGTCATTACATTAACTTTGAAAAGGCCCTCACTAAGGTAACCTTTTTCCAACATACATATCATTCTTAGAAAGTATAAACTTATCAGAAACAAATACAAGCTTAAAACCATTATTGCTTAAGAGGGATCCAGAAATTAAATTCTTGCAAATATCAGGCACATGAAGCACATCATTAAGTGTCACGACTTTTCCAGAAGTCATCTTTAAAAGAACTTTCCCAAAACCTTCAACCTTTGAAGTAGAAGAATTTCCCATATACAGTTGTTCATCTTGCTTCGCAGGGGTGTAAGAAGAGAACATCCATTTGTTTGCACATACATGCCTGGTGGCACCAGTGTCCACCCACCATTCCTTGGTATTTCCAACCAAGTTACATTGCATTATCACTGCTGAAAGACTCATATTATCAAGCATATCAGTAGCATTGTCAACTATATTGGTTTCGGTGTTCTTCTTCTTGAGATTCTTTGGCTTCCTACAATCCTTAGCACGATGGCCAGGCTCCCCACAATTATAACACTTGCCTTTGAATTTCTGGCCTTTGCTAGGGCCTTGTTTGGATGATCCCTCATTAGAGTGTTTCCGTTTCTTGGGCTTCGGACCATCTTCCACAAGGATTGCTGCCAAGTTTCTTTTCAGAAATCTTGTTGTCTTCTTCTATTCTCAATCTAACAATCAAATCTTCAAGTGACATCTCCTTACGCTTGTGCTTGAGGTAATTCTTGAAGTCCTTCCAAGATGGTGGCAATTTTTCAATAAATGCAGCAACTTGGAAAGACTCGCTAAGAGACATCCCTTCAACATGGATCTCATGCACGATCAATTGAAGTTCTTCAACTTGACTTACCACAGATTTAGAGTCAAACATCTTGAAGTCCAAAAATCTGCCAACTATGAACTTCTTCAAGCCAACATCTTCAGTTTTGTACTTCTTGTCCAGACTCTCCCATAATGCTTTGGTTGTATTCAAAGCACTCTATACAGTGTATTGTCCAGACCATTGAGAATGTAATTTCTACAAAGGAAATCAGAATGCTTCCAAGCATCTATTGCAGTAACCTTTTCCTTGTCAGCGGTTGTTCTTCTTCCAATTTTGGAGCATCTTCAGTGAGAAACCGTGCCAAGTTCAATGTGGTTAAATAGAAAAACATTTTTTGTTTCCATCTTTTAAAATCATTTCCATTGAACTTTTCTGGTTTTTCACCATGCATTGGAACAGGACCACTTGGGTTCATCAGATTGGTACTTGTACTTGCCATTTCTGTTGTTAAAACAGAAACTCTGATTAATCGCACATATTAATCCACAAACAATATAATAATAATATTCACAAAAACTAAACATAGATTCAAATCAATATTACTACCAATGTATAAAATCAGCAATCATATAAATTAATGTAAACTGATTTCAATCAACCAATATTGTCTTAAGATTGTTGTTTCCAATGTATTGAGTGGGTAGAAATTGAATACACAGTAAACAGAATAGCATAACAAGAATCTGTATTATTGAAATAGCACACACAGAGAGCATACAACAAGTCTGTATAAAATAGAAAAGCTATAAACGAACTCACAAGACTGCCGATATGGTAAAGAATGTAGAAATCCGGGCCCAACTTTCGCTGTGTCCTTAAGACAATATTGCTCCCTCAATATGGATGCCGAAGGTTTCAGAGCAATTGCCTCCCAGGATAGAGCGGATTATTCGTCTCCAGAAAGATGGCTCTGTCTATCTGAAGCCCAAGCGAATCCAACGAGTCTGCTTTCGGAACGCACAGGATGTTTTATGTATGCAGTATGAGTGTACATAGAAAAAATCGGATCCAATTCTATGACTAGGGCGCCCTATTTATAGACTTCGAAAAAACCTTGATCAAATGGACTCGTCTGTTGCTGTGAACTGGTGCGTTGTGCAAACAGACGCACTAGAACGGAACAAACAAAGGCGACTCGCGTCTCTTGTAAGCGAACTGGTGCGTTACACGAACAGACACACCCAAATGGAGCGAACGATCCGAACAAATCGCAATACGCAATTCTTGGTTGGAATATCTCGGAGAAGCACAACGAAATTATTCAACGTTTGGAAATTCAAAAAATTATTTAATATTTAAAATTATTTTATTCAAAAAAATAATTTAATAATAAAAAATATTTTTTATTTCACACGCGGACGGACCAGGCGGGCGGGCGGCGCGCGTGTGTGTGGTGGACCAAGGGTCACCTAAGTCCTCACCCCTCCACAAAAGTGGGTTGGCCGGCCCGATTAGTATGAAAGAAAGTTGCGCTTATATACTCTCAAACTTTCCTCCACCTAATCAATTTGGAACTTCTATCTACACACATTCGTTCTTCCTTTTTCCCTCTTCTTTTCCAACCTTCTTCTTATTCATAACCATGGGATTTTATCATAAATTCCAATATATATATATATATATATATATATATATATATATATATATATATATATATATATAAAACACAGTGTTGACTTTTTTATTTGACTTTTCAACACACAGTCTAGAAAGTATTGCAGGGGCTATTCTAATTGACTTTTCAACAAACTAATTCGATAGTATTTTACTGTTACTGCTTCTTCTTAGGAATATGTCTTCATTTTTAGTTAGTTTTTGTGTGCTAGGTTGGTATGTTAGTATTTTTTTCTTTTCCTCTTTTGGCTTCCGCCATTAGTATGTGTATTGATATATTTTTTAAAAGGCAATTGTGTTTAAGGCACAATCAAACATTAAATATTGGATGCATTTCTCCAGTGGGGATTTAGTTTTCTATATTGTGAACGATTAACCTCTTATATTAAAATAAATCCTTGTTGGTGTATCTTTGATAGCAATCCAACTTGCTATAGTTTAATTTATTAGGATAAATTAGGAATTACTTATTAATCGAGTCTGTTTTTTTTAATTATTATTTTCTTTATCTTTAGGAATTAGGAAAAAAAGAGGAATATGTTATTAGATATTATCTTTTATCATTATCTTTAGGAATTAGGAAATAAGAGGAAGATCTTATTAGATAAGATTTAGTTGTTAGGATTTATGATTATTAGTTATCTAAATCTTAGATTTAGATATATTTTTAGATTTTGTATTTATATTTTGAATAGAATCGATCTCTACCCTCTGTAAATCATTATAAATCAACCTAATGACTCATTAATAAAGTGTCAAATATTCATAGAGTAATTCAGTAGTAGAGATTCTCCTGGCTGTTCTTATAGAATTAGTGAGATACTCGCTTATTTTATAAAACAAAGACGGTTCTTAGAGGGCTAGTAAGATCCTTGCTTCTCTTTAAAAACAAATTAAAGTAAATCTATTTTTCTTTTTATTTCAAGAATTCACACATAAATAAATCAGGAACCTACCAATCTTATGCCTTTTATTTTGTTCAAAAAATTATAATAGGAAAGAAAAAGGCAAGTTGTAAACTCAGTATGTTAATTATTATTATTAAACATTGAACAAATGTCATTCTTTAGATCTCCAAATTGGAGATCTTATTAACATTCAATCTTGGTGCCATTTTCAGTTTCCCTACTGGTAATCTTCTATTATAACTACTTTGTTTGCTTCAAAAGTAGCTTCATGATTGATATAATGGATTTCCCAAATATCTAGTATCCAAACTGTTGGAATGTTATGCATATATAGATAGATATGAGTTTATTGGGAGATGTTCCTTTATGGTTTAAAGGTTATATCTATTGTCATGTATATGTACGTTTAAGGGTTACACCTATTCCTATGTGACGTACGCTAAGGATGTGGGATTGAGGGAGTAATCGGTCTCAATATAACACGCAATCCTCCCTCTAAAAATTCTCTTAGAGTGTTCTCTCTCTTCCTCTCTTTGTTGTATTTGCTGTGTCAAGTAATTGGAATCCGCATGAGTGCTTCGGTTTCGTGTGAGCATTTTAACGAGTCAATCAGATTTCAGCTACTCCCGAATTCTTACAAAAACATTCAACAATTTTTTTTCCATAGTGGTCATTCAATAATGAAGTTGCTAGTGCTAAATGTAAGGTCCTAATCTGCTTTAATTATTTCTAAATTTATAATTTCTTACTAAATTATTCCCGTTTATTGTATAAATCAAAGAAGAGTTTTTATATGGGGAAGTTTTCATTGTATAATGATTAAAGGAGTATTCTAGGAAACTAACCCTTATTATATTACAAATAACTCATTTAACTAATTTCTATAATCTTTATAAATTAGTAATTTAGTTACTGTCAGAATAGTTATTCATTTTGTTACAAAAAAAAAAAGAAGAAGAAGAGAGAAAACAATAGTTATTCAGTAGGTAAATAACTTGCAAAAGCATGAGATACATGTTTGTTTGAAATAGCGATTGGAGCCTTCAAAAGCAGTTTTTCAATAGTGATTTTCAGTATACGAGGCAAATATATAGAAAGAGTTTTGTCTTAATTTATGTAAATAAACACTTTTAGAGGTCTAAACATGAAACAATCACAAATTGCCAAAGAAGCTAAAATAGAAAAACATAAACTCAGGAGAAAGCCATAATTAAATAATATGAATGAATACCCCGTGAAAATTTCAAACTCACATGCAATTAATTATTCAATTACTAATTCAATCTCTGTGTGCATGTGAGAGTGATTCGTCAAGAAGAGACAAAGCTTATCTCTTTCACCCCTCATTAAATTAAACAAAGCTAGAATTTTTTAACTCGCATTTTTTGTTGAAAAATCACTCGTTAAGTGACATTTCCGTGAGGCAAATTCCTTGTGCAGCAGAGGGATCCAACGATTTCTTTTGCTGCAAGTTTTCAAATAGTCATGCCCCTTGACACATACCTACGAAAGATCCCCAATTTGTTAATTTTATACATTTCAGTCTACATACATGAATCACTCTGTTTGGTCATCTTTCTGTCTTTTTCTTTTTGGCCTTGCTTGTTGTTTTCAAAGAAATCAATAAACTAACGCCATTCCACTTTGTTGAAAAGCAACCACCCATTGGTCCTAGGTGAAGAGGTTTTGTCCGCTTATGCACAAAGTCTCAAATTTGAGTTCGTGTGAATACAAAAAAATTCTGCGAGAATACCTAAATCTAACTCAGATAGATACATAACAAAAAACTAGGAGCAATCTTTGCATGTCATTTGGCCCAGAAGGCATTCTTTGAAACCGAAGGATTTTTGGTCTACCTGGAATCAGTTTGATTCTTTGAAGCACCCACGTGAGATCGGAGCACCGTTATAAAGTCTGGTCACGTTTATATGACAAATACACCATCGGAGAGAAGAGAATAAAAAAGAGTAGTTTTAAAAAGTTTTCTATCGGTGTATCAAAAAACGTACACCTACAAACCCATATGATTCCTTATAACAAATGTGGGTGGTTACTTTCATTTTAATTTTGAATCATAAAGATAAAACTTTACAGTTGACCCAATATTATTCCTTATTTATATAATAACCCCATTTCCATTATGGTAAATTGGTCCGCGGGCATCGCGATAAGTCCTCTGTCCTACCACAGGTGCCGCGACAAGCTTTACCAAGTCCGAACGATTGTCGACCACCAGATCTGCCGGTCTGCACTATTCACCCTGGCCCTCAAGCACAAATCCTCGGAGCGAAATATAATCCCAACTCTTAACTTCACAAAAACAAGACGTAGCAACAACCAACCCAAAGTGTTTGAGAAAAGTCAACCAAACCAGCCACTTACTTGTGTGGGTGTCTCTATATATAGTCTCATACATGAATCACGAAAACACAAAGCAGAAAGACAAACACCGAACAGAGAAAACCAGGCAAAGAAACATGGGGTTTCATGATACTCCAAACTCAAAAACCTCCATGAATGTAGCTCTTCTGAGCTTTCTGCTGTTGTTTGTAAGAGCTAATAATGCAAGCATAACGATTAATAATGATAAAGATCTTCTGGAGTTCCCTCTGAATCTGGAGTTCTTGGAAGCTGAGTTCTTTCTCTTCGGAGCTTTGGGTCGAGGATTGGATTCAGTAGCTCTAGAACTAGCTGAAGGTGGGCCCCCTCCAGTTGGTGCCAGATTGGCTAAACTGGGATTCTTAGTCAGAGACATCATCCTCCAGTTTGCATTCCAAGAAGTTGGTCACCTAAGGTTGCTCTTCCACTGTTTGAAATAACACATTATTCTTAATATTCATTGCTCCGCTCCTTAATATAAGATATATTTGTCTAATTTAATCAGCTTAATGAAATTGGTTAAATCAGTTAACCTGATATGTGTTTTCTAAAATACTCTAACATGCCATTGAGTGACAGATTTAATAATTGTGGTGTGTTTAATATTATATTGCAGGGCTATAAAAAGTACAGTGAGAGGGTTTCCGAGGCCATTGTTAAACTTAAGCAAGGAAGCATTTGGGGAAGTGATGAACAAAGCATTTGGGAGAAGTCTAGACCCTCCTTTTGATCCTTATGCAAATGAAATAAACTATCTGCTTGCGTCTTACGTTATTCCTTATGTTGGTCTCACTGGTTATGTTGGAGCTAATCCACTGCTGCAAAACTCCACTTCGAAGGCGGTAAGACTCAAAATAACCGAATTATATTCTCTCATAAAACCATGACAATAAGTTTTGGTATGTGGAAGAATTTTTTTCTCCCCTGAAAATAATAAGTGTACATTTATTTTACAGATGGGGATTAACTAACCCTATAAAAAAAACTTGAACGCATATTTAAGAGTGGACAAGGATATTGATTTTGAGTGGAGAAATCATTCTTTAACAATGAAATCGACTATTGGAGAAATCATTATTTAACAATGAAATCGACTTTCTTTGTCTTCTATCACATTTAAGTTGTTTTTTTTTATTGGGTTAAATCCACATCAAGTCTTAGTTTGGTAGTCTGTGTTAATTTACTTGACAGTGTAAACACCACATTAACAAAGTTAACACCATTAAGCTCATATCCAAGTGATTATGAAAACTATAAGAATCAACATTTTGAATAGCATAAAGGTACAAGGACAAGAAACAATGAAAAGAAAGCATAAGGACTAAAAACAAAATTTCTTAAAAGTATAGGAAGTTGGGTGGTTTTGACTCTATATAGAGAACTAAGACAATATTTGTTACATGGAAAAGTGTTTTCCGTGACTAAGTAAGTGTGCATGAATTCTACAGCTTGTGGCAGGGCTTCTGGGGGTGGAATCGGGACAAGACGCAGTGATCAGAACATTGTTATACGAACGACGGCAGGTGCCGGTGGCACCATACGGAGTGAGTGTGGTGGAGTTTACGAATCGGATATCGGAATTAAGGAACAAGTTGGGAAAGAAAGGGTTGAAAGATGAAGGGCTTATAGTGCCAAAAAGCCTTGGAGCAGAGGGAAGAATTGAAGGGAATGTACTTGCTGGTGATAAGTACTCACTTGCGTATGGAAGGTCCCCAGAAGAAGTGTTGAGGATTGTTTATGGAGATGGTGATGAACATCACCCTGGTGGTTTCTATCCACTTGGTGCTGATGGTCGTATTGCCAAATCTTACATATTAAATAATTAGTCTTCCTAATAGTAATTATATTTAGCTTTCATAGTTTGAGGTAGCAGATCTTAATAAATCTCATCATGATAGTAAAAAGATCTCTACTTGATTATTTATGTTACACTATACTTTGTATGTGTTTGGTTTACAATCCTACTTCAACAAAAGGCCCCTTAGAATGGTTGGGATAATATTTTATTTAAGGGTAACTTTGCTTATAAAAACACAATACATTTTCTGCTTTCGTTTTCAATTAGTGTACGTATCCTTTTGTTGTTGAAGACAATTTTGTTCAAGGCATAGTCTGATACTATATGTTAGGCGTATCTTCCAACGGGGATTTGTTTCTCATGTTATTAGGGATTGACTCTTTCTATTAGACTCAAAACCCTTGTTAAAGTACTAACTGCCTTTTATTCTGTGACAAGAAATTATAGTAGGAAAACATGAACGGGAAAGGAAAACGGAAGCTGTAAATTCAGTAAATTATTATTATTAAACACTGAACAAATGCCATATTTAAGATCCCCAACTTGGAGATCTTATCAACATTCAATCTTGCTGCCATTTTCAGTTCCCCTACTAGCAGTCTTCTTCTATAACTGTTTGCCATTGGCCACCAATTGTTTGAAAATTGGGCAATTGGTTCAATAACAAAATGGGTATTAAATGGTAAAAAGTGGAAAATTTGATAGTTCAACCGATTCCTCTATTTGCAGTATAATAAGTAAAATTAATGGATTAAGATGATAGAGATTTTGGGGGAGAGCTGTGATACAACAACCACCCACTTATGGTTGTTGTGTCAAACTATGAATTAAATGGAGAAATTAACATGAAGACATAAAGAAATGGAGAAAAAGGGGAAAAAAATTAAAGGACTATGGTTGATATATGGATGAGTGGAAGGAAAAAAAAAACGATTGAAATGCACAAAGAAAATGATAAGTTAGCTTTTGAGAGGTTGAGACCTATGCACTTTAAATACATAGTTAATGAAATACAATAAATTAGACCTAGCATGCATGAAATACATGCCAAATTTTTAAATTCATTGAATATATTAAATAGGTGTGTCAAATGCAATGAATTAGACCTGATATGCATCAAATAGACATTAAAATTTAAATTTATCTAGATGCATCGAATTGATGTATCGAATGTAGTGAATTAAATTTTAAATTCATCTTATATACTTCAAATGCACTCACAATTTCAAATTCAATTAATGATATTTATGAAGAATTGATGAGTTAACATTATTAATGAACAGTAGTTAAGTGGGGCAAAAAAATTGAGTGCCATGATGCAATTTCCCTCCTTATCACAGTTCTACATTCAATTGTTCTCAATTTATATGTGGTGGGGACACCAAACTCCTTTTCTAAACCTCTATTTCTTCTGCAGCATTCTGAATACATATGAGAATTACATTTCTATCCCTCAAATTGCTTGGACAGATAATCTCTTCACATTCTAAAGTTGCTTGCATTTTGACTCGCGTTCCAAATTACTCCACCAAATTGATTGGACAGATAATCTCTTCACATTCTAAAGTTGCTTGCATTTTGACTCGCGTTCCAAATTACTCCACCGGTCCTTAATATAAAACATATTTGAAGAGTTAATTTTGATCATAAATATAAGATATGGTTTTTATTTTTGTCAATCATTTCCTAATTTATCCCTAGTGATGCTCTCTTAGTAATAATTAAGGAGGAGAGGTAATTAAAGAATTAAGGAAGATGATTAGGGTGTTCTAGACAATATATGTCATATTAACTAATTTAACTAACTTCCTTAATCTAATCAAATTAAGTAAATATGTCTAATATTAAGGACGACATGAGTATCTAATATTGCAATGGGGAAGAGAAAGCAGATATGGATGTTTCCATATCTCAAACATAATCTGAAGTTTGAATCAAATCATGGCATAGATTTGACTAGCTTGTCAAAAGAGGTACAAATAAATGATTATTCTCTTTACAAGGTCCAAAAGAATAAAAATTCTAGTTTTCCCAGAAGAAACATAGGCAACATGCTCTCATAATAATAGAAAGCTACAAACATGACATATACCTGTGTAACAAAATCCCTCTGGCCATGGTTTATTTCCATCAACTGGTTGATAGATTATTAATGAGCAACCTATTTTAGTGGAGAAGATTATGAGGAAATAGAGAAGAAACGAGAGTGAAAATAGAACTGGAACTCCTTCTTATGTTATTCCGTGTATCACAGTGATTACATATATGTGAAGCTAACATGAAGCTAACAGATATCAGTCATATTGTAGTGTACATGTGTGCAAGTAGTACATAAACAGAACACATGGGTTGCAACTGACTAGTCAACAAACTTATTCTGGCATATTCTAATATTCCCTATACTACTTGTTGTTTCTGCTTGTTACATGAGACATTCAAACGATCACAAAAAGGAAGAAACATAGACTTCCCTAGTGGCTTTGTTAAGACATCAGCTACTTGGTCATGTGAGGGCACATAACCAATCTGTTGTCCTGCTGCAACCTTCTCTCTAAGAAAGTGAAGATCAATTTCCACATGTTTGGTTTTTGAGTGAAGAACTGGATTAGAGGCAAGAGCAATTGCTCCTGAATTATCACACCGCACTATCGGTACTTCAGCAATAGGGACTTGCATCTCTTGCAATAGTTTCATGACCCATACAACATTAGATGAAGCATCAGCTAGGCTGCGGTACGCAGCCTTTGTGGCTGACCGATACACAACTGATTGGCATTTAGATACCCAAATGACAGGATTTGTACCAAAATAGGTGCAATATCCACTTACCGACTGATGGTCCTCCTTGTTAGTAGTCCAGTCAGAATTAGTAAACCCTTGTACATGAAACTGAGGGAGAGGTTTAATGAGAAATCCATAATCAGTTGTACCAGCAAGATAGCGTAAGATTCGCTTAACCCCAATCCAATGAGGCTCACGAAGATTTTGCAAGAAACGGCTCAATCTATTTACAGCAAAAGAGATCTCTGGTCTAGTATAGCATAGATATTGCAACTTACCACTAACACTCCTATACAAGGTTGGATCTGAAAAAGAATGTCCAGAGATGGAAGACAATTGCAGATTAGTAGCCATAGGTGTAGCATTTGGTTTTGCATTGAGAAAATTTGCTTCTTGTAGTAAGGCAAGAATATACTTGCGTTGTGACAATAGAAGACCATGTTCATGTGAATAAAATTCAATGCCTAGGAAATAGGAGAGTGGGCCAAGATCTTTTAATGAGAAAAGATCACCCATAGCAACAATTAGTTGTTGTACCTCGGCATTATTGGAACCAGTAAATACAATGTCGTCAACATAAAGAACCAAGTAAACCACATCATGTTGACTTTTCCTAATAAACAAACAAGGATCAGACTTTGAAGCAATAAAACCTAAGGTGTGGAGAGCTGAATGTAACTTCTAGAACCAAGCTCTTAGAGCTTGTTTTAGGCCATATATAGCCGTCCTTAGTTTACACACTAGAGGGCGGCCATTTGCAGAAGAGCCAAAAGAAAAACCTGGAGGTGTCTCCATATAAACTTCTTCGGTGATATCACCATTTAAGAAAGCATTATTGAAGTCCAATTGTCTTAATTTCTAGTTAGAAGAGACAGCCACAGTAAGCAAAACACGAATAGTTGTTGCTTTGACAACAGGACTGAATGTATCAATATAGTTTATACCAGCTGTTTGAGAAAAACCCTTTGCTACCAACCTAGATTTTCTCTTAGCCAAGGAACCATCAGCATTTGTTTTTGTTTTCCTAAGCCACTTACACCCAATAGGTTTCCGATGAGGTGGTAAGGGCACTACTTCCCAAGTGTGAAACTTGAGCATTGCATTATACTCATCTAGAGTAGCTTGTTTCCAGGTAGGATTAGCAAGTGCTTCAGCAATAGTAGTGGGGGGAAAAAGGTCAGTGGAGACTGAATATACTTTAGGTTTAGAAATTCCAACTTTACCTCTAGTAATCATAGGGTGCTGATTGGTGGTGCCTGATTTTTGTAGGGATTGTTGTGTGATAACTAATGAGGATATGGTTTTTACAGTAAGAGGCATATGTCGAAGAAACAAGTGATGAGTTAGAATGATTTTTGTATGAAGAGGAAGAGGGTGTTGGCGTTGAGAAATTGGAAAATGAGGATGTAGATGATGATCTAGGGGGCATTGTGGTGGACAGAGGAGAGGACATAGTGAGTTTAGATGGTAATGGGGGGAAATGTGTATAGGGCTGTAGAGAGGAAATAGTTGATAGATTACTAGAAGCCTAAGTACTTGTTGTGTTTTTCCTTACTGAATACTGAGTGCCTATTATATGAAACCGAGACTCATCAAAATTCACATGTTGAGAAATATAAATCTTTCCTGTAGTCATATCTAAACATTTATACCCTTGGTGTTGTGAACTATACCCCAAAAATACACATGAAGCATATCTAAACTCTAATTTATGTACATTATAGGGTCTGATTTATGGGTAACATATACAACAAAAAACTCTTAAAATGGAGTTGTTAGGTTTACAGCCATGAAGTTTCTCATACGAGGTCATATGTTTAGCTAAAGCCTTGAAGGGTAATCGATTTATGAGGAAAACAACGGAAGCAAATGCATCTTTCCAATAGAACATAGACAGATTGGCATGAGCTAGTAAAGTCAAACCTGTCTCCACTATTAGGCGATGTCGACGTTCCACTAGACCATTCTGCTTTGAGGTGTGAGTACATGAGAACTGATGTTCTATACCACAAGCAGCAAGATGAGACTTAAAAGCCAAAAAATCTCCACCATTATCTGACTGAACTTGTTGAATTTTAGCATGGTATTTATTCTCAACGAGTTGGTAAAATTCCATAAACTTTAACAGCACATCGGACTTTTTATGCAAAAAATATACCCATGTGAAACTACTAAAAGCATCAACAAAGGCAATGTAGTAAACTGAACCATGTGATTGAATAGGGGCAGGTCCCCATATATCCATGACAACCAATTCCAATGGTCTCTGATATACGGTATTTGAAGGTTTAAAGGGAAGTTTATGGATCTTCCTAAATTGACAAGCAGAGCAGAGACCTTTATTGTCTAAATCAGAAAAGGAAATGGAATTACAAGTAAGAACACTCTTAACTACTTCTATAGATGGATGTCCTAAATGTTGATGCCAAAGAGAGACAGATGAAGTTGAAACAGTGTAGGCTTGAGTTGCCTTCAAATCAACAGAAAACATATCTGAACCAGTACTTTATGAAAGGGTTAAGGTCCATTTTTGCCCTGGAAGTATACGCCGAGGACCAATTTTGCCCTGGAAGTTTTTTTTGGATCAATGTTGCCCCGTAAGTTTTTTTTAGGAGCAATGTTGCCCCCGTCAACGGTCAATGGTTAGTTGACCGTTAACGGAGGGGAAAAATTGCTATTTAACCCAAAAAAAATGTTATTTATGATATCATATATTTTTAATTCATATTTATATAATATCTAGGGGTGGAAACAGTGCGGTAGCCGGCCGGACTTCACCCTTAACGTGTCGCTGTTGTTTGACAACAAAATGGCCCGAGTCCGCTGTGGTACTGTTAGAGCCATTTTTTCACGAGCCTGGCCTGTGCCCTGTTAAGGCGGCCTATATTTTTAAAAAAATTATAATTAGGCTAATAGGCCATGTGCCTTCGCAAAAAACAGGTTTACTTCAAACAGGCCAAAAATAGGCCACTTTGTTGTCAAACAGGCCTGGCCTGTTAAGGGTGAAGCCTCGGGCCGACCTACTGCTTTCCACCCCTAGATATTATATAAATAAGAATTAAAAATATATGATATCATAAATAACAGTTTTAACATTGTTTTTTACTCCCAGGAGCAATTTTGCCCTAGAAGTTTTTTTTTTGGAGCAATTTTGCCCCAGAAGTTTTTTTTTGGAGCAATGTTGCCCCTCCGTTAACAACCCTAACGGTCAACTAACCGTTGACCGTTGACGGAGGGGCAACATTGCACCTAAAAAAGCATCGGGGCAACATTGCTCCAAGAAAAACTTCCAGGGCAAAATTGGTCCTCGGCATATACTTTCGGGGCAAAAATGGACCTTAACCCCTTTATGAAACAAAACCTGAAGTAGCAGCCAATCTAGAGTAGAGCCAGGAAATCGGGCCTAGCCCTGCAGGGTTCGGGCTTGAAAAATAGGCCAGAAATTTGAAATTGGCCTTGTAGGGCCTCGGGCCAGCCCTGTAGGCCCGTTTAGCTGTAGCTTTCTTTTTAAAAAAAATTAATTACTTAGACTTCCACTTAATGAATGTGTTTATTTGTAATTATTTAGATTTTTTTAGTTTAAACTATAACCTTTTTTATGTTTATTATTATTCTGTATTAAAACACATAATTAGTTATTATAAATGTTAAAGAATGGATGTTTTCATATTAAATAAACACATACTTTGATATTATAATATTATATAAGTAATAAATTATAAATATATTTGGTGTAAAATAAGTATAATTATTTTTACCGTCAAGTAAAAAATCATGCATGAACCGAAGGAATGCGAGACACATTCAAAATTATGAGAGGGAAAGACATTTTGTCGTGGGCATACATAAAGTAATTCCTTTGTTTAATATTTTTTGAAAAAATATTAAAAAACATATTCTTTGTGTTTATTTGTTTTTTATTACGAATTAATGAATGTGTTTATTTGTTGAATGATTTATATTGTTTAGATATTAATGTTGATAACATTTATTTGATATATTAAAACTTTAATGGTTACAATTTACTAATTATATTTCTTTAAAAAAAAAATCGAAGGAAAAATAGTTAAAATTTAGAATAGTAATTTTCGGCGCCCGTAGGCCGGCCATTTTTTACAGATCTTATCGGTTTGAGAACTTTGAAAAACATATTTTTTTTACCCTGGGCCTGTAGGGCTCAGGCCATTTTCTATCAGTACGATTGGCCCGATTAAAGCTCTAATCTAGAGGCACAAGAAAGCGACCGTAGTTGAGGTTGAACACTGGCCAGTAGAAGATACATGTTTCTCAACTCCAAACATCAAGTGTTGACCAGCCATCAAATCCTTGACAACACATTGATGAGGGAAAAATTCAACAGACACATTATTCTCACGAGTAAACTGAGCAATAGACAGTAAATTTTTCTTCATTTTAGGTACATGAAGAACTTTGTTTAAAAAAACTGAGTTAGTGTTGGTGAGGAAGGTTTTACCAATTGTCTGAATCGGAGAGAGTTCACCAATGCCTACTTGGACCGTTCTTGTACCACGAGTCACAGAGGAAGGTGTAAGACATGAAGCATCATGAGTAATATGAGCTATTACACCAGAGTCTGGATACTAGGCAGAGTCATTAACTGTATCAGGAGTGATAAGGAACACCTGAGCTGTAGGTAAATTTGAGGAGTTGGGTTCATTATTAGGCACTTTTGTAGATGAGGTAGGCACATATGCCACAGAAGATCCAGCGTCAGGCAGCTTCGAAGAAGCATCAGATACAGATGAGGCAGTAGATATAGGATAGTAGTCAAATGGTGAATAGAACTCAGGAATGC
Organism: Acacia melanoxylon; assembly: GCA_019022615.1. Classification (NCBI taxonomy): domain Eukaryota; kingdom Viridiplantae; phylum Streptophyta; class Magnoliopsida; order Fabales; family Fabaceae; genus Acacia; species Acacia melanoxylon. The sequence continues at coordinate 9,233,673 of JAFJYJ010000011.1, forward strand.
CATAATTAGTAGCATAGTGAGCCTCAGAAATGCCATAATCAGCAATATAGTGAGCCTGAGCTTCAGAGGTTAAACCATAAGAGGTAGGATACTCATACCTATAGTAACATCTGTCTGCTAGGTGACCAGATTTGCGGCATATTTGACAAAGTGGCCTCCAGTTATTAAAGCGACCAGCACGAAAATTACCACGACCTCCTCCTCGAGAGAAACTTGGATGTGGATGGTAGCCTCTATTTGCTTGCCCTGGAGTAGGACCTTGAGTGTTACATACAACTGTAAAGGAGTTGTCATCAGTATTACCATTAGAATATGACTCAGCGACAGGAGCATGAGAAGTATTTTTATTTGTTGCTACAGAGTGCATTAATAGCGTGAGTATTGCTATTTGAGAGAAATATTTTGTGGCGAGACTCTGAATCGAGGAGCATCGTCAAGACTGTTTCAAGGGCAAAGCAAGGTTGAGAGGCGTTGATTACCGCGATCACAGGTTCGTATTCGGCTGTAAGTCCATTGAGAATATGTGAAACTTGAGTTGTCTCATCTACCTTTTCACCAAGCATGGATCGATTTGAGATTGGCCAGATAATCACGTGTAAGCAATTCTCCCTTCCGTTGATTCACAAACTGGTTCTGATATGAGAGAATTTTTGTATCTGATTTGTTGGAGTATAGCTGATTCAATTTCGCCAAGATCTGAGCTGCAATAATGAGGCCAACAAGCTCTGGTAGAATGTTCGTTGCAACAGACGCAGCTAGGACGCCAAAATAGAATCAAGCGACTCGTGTTCGTCGAAATCCGGATTCGCAATATCACGGTCATCTTCGCCGCGAACCTTTTCAAGTGGAGGAACAACGGTGCCGTCAAGCAGTGAATATTCCCGATGTTATTTCACCATAAATAAACCTGTTGCTTCCATAGTAGGAAGTTTGAATCATCAAGCTTAATCGTGATTCTCTTGTTAGAAAATCCACGATTCGCCGGACTTGCTGCCATATTCACAGCGACAGAGTTGTTGGATCTAGATGTGATCGACATCTTTGCTTGAAGTGATCAATCCAAGATCGAAGATCACCACAGCGACGATATTATTCGTTTGGACTCTGTTCACCGAAATTGGATTTGACGGTGGTCGTCAGGCTCTGATACCATATGAGGAAACAGAGAAGAAACGAGAGTGAAAATAGAACTGGAACTCTTTCTTATGTTATTTCGTGTATCACAGTGATTACATATATGAGAAGCTAACAGGAAGCTAACAGATATCAGTCATAGTGTAGTGTACACGTGTGCAACTAGTAAATAAATATAACACGTGGGTTGCAACTGACTAGTCAACAAACTTATTCTATCATATTCTAGTATATTCTAATAAAGATTTGCAGGTGAACTCTAATAAACAAGTCTCTGGCTCCATTTCAGGACCATCACCAGCTTCATTCCTTTCTATTTACATATGCTACACATCACTCTTTCATCAGAGTGAATGTTAACTTTAAGAGTAAAAACTGTAGTGCTTGGCTTTCATTATGATTGCCCTCAATCCTCCAATGGTTGCTACTATCATTAAGCTCACTCCAAGCACAATGCAAATCTGAAATTAATCCATTTAATTTCATATATTAATCAACAAGGACAAATTATCATAACATCAAAAGAAAATTTCACAAATCCCAACATACCCAGTTAATCCACCAAGACAAGCTAAATCTCTTTGGATTGCGGATTGTGAGCCATATCATGCAAGGCAGCTGAAAGTTGAAAGAACACGAGTTGTTAAACCAAATGTTAATCATCAGGAGAGAGATCTTACTAGATTCAACTTTTTCAAGCGTTTGAGACTTACAAAGTATGTTGTTGGTGCAAAAGCAAATCCTCCGAAAAATCCCAGGAGACCATTGAAGAATGGGAAGCTGATAGCAATAAACATTGTGTACGCTGCAATATGAAAGGATATCAATGTACATCAACAAATCAAGGCAAATCCATTGAAGACGTTATATAAAGTATAAACCCCTAAGAGTTGTACTCACCCACGTATACATTACGCACGACAAAACGAAGAAATTTAGTAGGTCTGAATTTCAGTTTCGTAACCAACATGGTTTCAATCATGTCAGACACTGCCATTGAAAAAATCTAGATCGAGAAACACAGAACAACCAGAAATATATTGCTTTAGGATGAAACATGGAGAGCTCTACCGTAAGTAGAAGGAATCAGAAATAGATAAGTAATGTGTGTGCATATCTTCATAACCTGATAGCTCCCAACTAAATGGATAGCGACGAATAAATTAGCCATAGCAATAAGCCATGCTGGTTTCTCTAATACGCTGAGAATATTCTCGCTGAGAATATTCTTGCCGAGAATATTCTCGCCGACATAGTGATTTCCAAAAATCCAATAACCAATGAGAGCAACTGGGAAGTAGCACAGAGCCACGATTATATAGGCAACCACAACTCCTCTCCACATAGGAACCTTGGATGGTTTCTCTGGTGAGGATGGGAGTGTTGCTTGGATTTCCAGCACCACGTTGTGCCCAGCATAGGAAAAAGCCACATTGCCGAGGGAATTAAAAATGTGTAACACATTCCCTGATGTACTATGATCTGACTCTACAATACCATGTTTTAAGCATGCTGCCCAGGCAATTGTACAATAACTGCGGGACCAAAAAAACAGAACAAACCAAACATTACTGATTGTGTGGTTCTATATATCTAATGAATGGAAGCTGCAAAGATAAAAGAAGGGACATAGATGCATATACCTAAAGGACATGATTGCTGCTGCCAAAGATACACCAGAAATAGCATTGAAGTTGGGGAGATGGGAAAGTACAAATTGAGCAGAGGCGAAAATCATAATGAAATAAGACAATTTGATCTTATGGCAGCCGGGACAGACGGTGTCGTGGAACTTCAGCAATGACTGTCCTCCAACGACCATGTAGACAATGCACACACCAACTTCAACAAGCAGTTGCTGAGGCACCACAATGTAGAGGCCCAGCTTATCACCAAAAGCATACTGTCCCAGTTCATGGTATCTGTCAAAACGCCTTCCCGGAACCATTTCATGCATCTCCACCATTTGCCAAAGAGTATACAGTGTAATGATCCACGAGAGGACCAGTATAGTCACACCAGGACCCCTGTATAGAAACAATTTTGTAATCAGCAGATCCACAAACACTTGGTATTCACAAGTGTTGTTTGAATATATGCAAGAAGTTTTTTGGTTGCGTGATGACGGGAGGAGATCAGGTTGGAAAAATTGCAGAGAAATGGAGCTGAAATTAATGCAATTTGGGTTTGAATAATACTTTTACCATCCTAGGGCGGACATGTCATAAGGGAAACTGAGTACACCAGCTCCAACAATGACCGTAACGTTGTGGAAAACTGAGTAGTACCATTTTGCATCCCTTGACGAAGTAACTGGAAGCCAATTTTCAATTTCCCTCTGAGTCGCTGATCTTTCATAAACCTGTTCGATATATTGGCATAAATGACCGCACAATTCATCTTATTCAGAACTCCGAAGAGCAGAGGCACGTCGCAAGAACAGATATGCAATGAATCAGAAAAGGGAAAAAAGAAGCAATTTTGGTTGAATGTGAGTGAGGGTGTTTACCATTCCATCGCTTAGTCTTACCAAAAGCGATATCATTTCTTTTTCCTTTTAGCTGGCAAATTATCGACCACGGCATTCACTTTTTAGACGCCACGTGGCGGCGGGATTAAAAGTCAAATAACGAGCGGATTTTTTTTTCAGTTTATCTTATACGATGCCTGAATGAAAATAATTTGAAAGTTTCGCAAATAGCGCACTTTGTTTATATTGGTTAAACATTATTCAAATGGAAGATGGTTGTTTAAATAGTTTAACTCCTTACATCACGAATAAATTATAATGTTGTTAATTGAAAAAAATAAAATACAGATAGTTTTTATTTAATTATGAATCAGAGAAAATAAACCTTGTGACCAAAAAAAATTATAAATATAATGTATACATTTTCAATGTTAAATTAGTCATATTTATTTTGATAATAAATATTTATTTATTTTAAATTTGTTATATATTATCTTATAAATACTTTAAGTAATATTACCTTCGGTCCTAATTATAAAACCTAATTGACTTTTTTTTAGAGAGATTAAGGAAGTTAAATAAGTTACTTAATCATTTCATATGTTGTGTTTTCTTAGATTATATATTAGTTTATTGGTCAAACTATTTAGTTTGAAAAAAAAAAAAAAAAAAAAAACTCTAAGCTAATTTAATTAATTTTCTTAATTTCTCTAAAAAAACAACTGCGCCTTATAATTGTGACCTAGGAAGAAGTAATAACTCTAAAATTTATTAATAAACTTTTGTTCCCACTTTTTTTTTTAATATGATAAATAAAAACCCTATACGCTTTACATTTTGAAGGATTAATCTCAAGTACAAAGTATCTTGGAAATACCATTAATCAAATGAAAAAAGTCTGGTTAACGTGCTTCAGATTACTTTTTTACCTCACATCATGATTATTACCGAAGTCTCAAAAACCGAAAGGTAAGGGGTTTCCTTCATCATCCTTCATAATCTCTAAATTATGTCCGTCTAATCAATTTGAAATGTCACAATATTACTTTGATTTTTTTCTTCACTTTTTAATCAACGATCCACATAGCCTCATAAGGGATGATGAGAAAAAAAAGCTAATGAGAGGATCTATTTCCAAGGCAAAGGTTCATTAGGAACCATTGAGTAAACACACACAAATATCAATAGAGATTCTCACAAAATATATATGTGTGTGTATATATTCCTTCGTTTTATTTTTTAGCATAAAAGTTTAGGAAAATTGCAGAAAAGTAGAATAGAAGAAAACTAAAGAAAAAGGGAGTTAAATGAAATGGAAAGAAAAGATAAAGGGTGGGAAGGCATGTTACAGTGTTGGCGGTAGGGGCAGCATAAGAGCCGTAGCTTGGTGGTTGAGTTCCCATGAATGCAGATCACTAACTCAGATATGCAGAGATGAGAAACATGCCTTTTATATGTGTGTGTATATATATATATAACGCAGTGTTGACTTTTTTATTTGACTTTTCAACACACAGTTTAGAACTTTTCTGGTGAAAATTTTACTTGATAGAATTTAAAATACGCAACACGACTATGTCAATAAAATAAAGTGAAAAGAATAATGAGATGAGATGCAAGTTCGTGGTAATTGAGGATTTGATATGATGAAACCTATTCAACGACAATAATGATGTAGACACAAGGAATTTAATACAAGCAGAGGACCAGCCTTCAATTCTCCAATCAACTTGTTGGGGGATGTAAAGCAAAAAGCAACACACAATCTCTATTTTCCATTCTGACCACTTTTCAATGAAGTAATTGTAGTAAACAACATCCTCATCCTCCATCCTTTCAAAGACCTTGCTATACTTCACCGCATTTTCTAACATCAGATTTGTTGAATTTCACTTAGTTGGACAATTCATAATCCATAGACTCTTGGACTTGATCTTTGTTTTCCTTTAACATTAAAGATGCATTCATTGATAACTTCTTGATGAGAGTTAAAGCTGAGCTATGTTATGAAACAGAGCTTTGATCCTGATTCCTGACCTCTGAGTCGACCTCAAGGCAAGCATTACATCTTCAGCATCTCGGATTTCGCTGAAGTTGTTGTAAACCATTGACCTTCAGTGTTTTCCTAGCAATTAATTCGGCAGCTAAGGGCTTAAAACATAAAAACATCTTGCACCTGTCACAACGACTTCCTCCTCACCCCCAAAATTGATGAGCTTGCTTTCGTCGCTAAAGCAATCAATTAAACTAGGTCCTAATTAATTATGCAGTTTAGGATCAACTTAAGTCATTCTCCCAAGGAGCAATATGTGGGTTTTTCTTTAAGTTGAATTTAGGTGATGAAAAATGCAATAAAATAAAACTAAACTAACTTAATGCAAAATGCAATTGATTCTAAAACCTAAATGAGGATGAAACTAATCTAGATGGGAATGCAAATTTGGAGGGTTTTGTTATGAGCTAATAATTAAAATCCTAAGAAGAAAATTGATTAACAGCAAATCAGATAACGAAAATCTAGTTCAGTTATGACAATAAAGGGGACAACTTAGGATTCACATGGAGTAAACTTTCTTAGCTTAAATCAATTAATTAGACCAAAGGGGTGAATGGAGAATTGGAATTAATTAATTTAATTACCTAAACATGGAAAACCCTCAAGTTCAATAACACTTGTTCCACTAGAAAACTCATAGTGAAATAAGCGGTGGCTAATTAAACTCATTAAAAACCAAACCCAGTTAATTTCTAAATAAATTTGGGATCTTGTTCACAATTATCTAATTAAACAACTAAACAAATTATCAACCTAATTAAACAATTAAATCGATAAACCCAATTGACAATTAAATTAATAATGAAAACTCAATTATTAAATCAATTGACAATATAAAGGTTGTAAACAAAAATCCTGTCTTAAACATAAAAACTTCAATTTATCAATCCAATCCAATAGAAGTATGCCTACAATCTAAAACTAGATTGTTCTCAATTAAATAACTTCAAATCATTTAAAACTAAACTATCTCAAGATCCGAATTAAAAAGATAAACGAGCAAAGACTCTCTGTGCCTTCTTGAGTGTAGGCTCCTGCGCTTTAAGCTTCCTCCACGCTCCTCCTAAAGTTCTCCCAAAAAGAGCTTAAGCTTCCATGAAAATCTCCCCTTCAAACTCCTTGTTCAAAGCCACGTTCATGTTGGCAATTCACGTGGAAATAGTGTAGATGGAGATAAATGGCAATCAATTGAACGGTGGTGGGCCCGCGTAGCGTAGATGAATGAATAATGGATGAATGAATAAGAAATCTCTGTGCGTGTTGCAGCTCCAGCGTCTATGTGTGTCTTTCGCTCTCAATGAAAGTGTCTTTTTATAGGCAGCACTTAGGTCAATTAATGAGAGGAAGATAGGACATTTGGTACCAACTCGAGCCCATTAAAATTTAGGAAACTCAATACAATTCCACCATTAGATTTTTTCAAAGATCCAAGTTTAATTTGCATCGTAGGATCTTCTAATATGTTTTTCCTTGTGTCCGCAAGAATTAAATAAAATCGTGACCTATCATATATTTAGAAATATAATTCAATCACAAGATATCAATCAGAATATTAATAATTTAAGTATAATAATCTCACAATTAATTCTGATTTATATTATTTCCTAAAATTGGCTAACAATCCAAATATTACCTAATAATTCTAAATTAGCCTAAAATAGTCCCTAAAATAAATTAATAAGGTGGGATAAAATATATGAAAATTGAGATTTATCACCCCTTTTATGGTGTTACCGAACGTGGATAAAGTTAGGGAAGAAAAGGGACACTTAAGTCTTGTTTGAATTGCTTTTTCTAGTTACAGAGGAAGGAAAATGGAGTTTCAATCCCACTCATTCCCCACCTACAGAAGCAAATCCATTCCCCTCAAGATCCTGTGGGGTCTCCAAACAACTACAAATTTCCATTCCCTTTGATTGTCCCTCTAAATCTGGAGTTCTTGGAAGCTGAGTTCTTTCTCTTTGGAGCTTTGGGTCGAGGATTGGATTCAGTAGCTCTAGAACTAGCTGAAGGTGGGCCCTCTCCAGTTGGTGTCGGATTGGCTAAACTGGGATTCTTAGTCAGAGACATCATCCTCCAGTTTGCATTCCAAGAAGTTGGTCACCTAAGGTTGTTCTTCTACTGTTTGAAATAATTTTTTAAGATTATAAAGTATTTTTTTAAACCTGTCAAGATTATCCTAAAAGTATCTTTTTTAGTATTAATTCAAGATCTTAAAATATTTTTTAAGATCATAAAATAATTTTTCAAGATCATGAAATATTTTTTCAAGATCTTGTTCAAGTATCCTCAAGTATTTTTTTTAATACCTGTCAATTCCTTAAAATATTTTTTTTAAAAAAAATATATCATCCTTCACAAATCTGTGCCAAAACGACACAGTATTGAAGAAGTAGACCGCAGAGATTCTTAACCGAAGAGGATGGAAGCCGCTTCCATACTCGATATACTACTTCCTCCGCTCTTTAATATAAGACATATTTGTTTAATTTAATTAGATTAATAAAATTGGTTAAATTAGTTAACCTAAAATGTGTTTTCTAAAATACTCTAACATGTTGTTGAGTCACATAAACAGATTTAAGAATTGTGGTGTGTTTAATATTATATTGCAGGGCTATAAAAAGTACAGGGAGAGGGTTTCATTGTTGAAAAGCAAGGATGCATTTGGGGAAGTGATGAATAGTGCATTTGGTAGAAGTGTAGACCCTCCTTTTGATCCTTATGCAAATGAAATAAACTATTTGCTTGCGTCTTACGTTATTCCTTATGTTGGTCTCATTGGTTACGTTGGAGCTAATCCACTGCTCCAAAACTCCATTTCTAAGGCGTTAAGCCTCAAAATAAACGGATTATTTTCTCTCGTAAAACCATGACAATAAGTTTTGGTATGTGGAAGATTTGTTTTTCCTGAAAAAAAAATAAGTGTGCATTTACTTACAGGAGGGGATTAACCCTATAAAAAAATAACTTGAACGCATAAGAGAGGGCAAGGATATTGTGATGAATAAAGATAGAATGGGCACAACAATAGAGGACCCAATACATGCATTATCAATAAATAGGCAAGGGCCCATAAGAAAGAGCAAACGAATGAAGAGAAAGGTTTGAAAGTTGAGAGAATTGGAGGAACATAATCTATAAATGAGGATAAAAGTTGTTAGAGAAGGGTGTGAAATTATTTGGGAATCTCTCTCTCTCTCTCTGGTCCCTACTCCCTTTTGTATTTCTCATTCTGTAATTCTCTTATTTTATGTGTTTTCGTTATCCAGTGTATGAGATATTGCAAAATCATTACTATAAAGCTGAAACGCATACTGCAATTTTGATATCAATAAAAGTCTTATCTTCTATAAGTTCCTTTATTATTGAGTGATCATAACAATTTGGTGCTTTCAATGAGAGTGCTCATGGCTAAAAATACTAGATTGAAGGAATTATAAACAAACCAGAAGAAAACTAACGAGTTTGTTGAAGATGCTAAGAATCGTTTCACCCGATTGGAGAGTTTTATGGAAGCTATGCTGCTGAAACTTGATAATCTTGACAAAAAAGCAAAAGGTGCTAGCTCAAGAGCGAAAGGTGACGCACCTTTGATACAACAAAATCCAACTTTCATTCCGACGAACAGACAGGTGAAATTGGATTTTCCTCGCTTTGACGAATCCGATGCTCTGTAGTGGATTTTCAAGGTGGAGCAATATTTCAAATATTTTGAGATTCTTGATGCACAATGCTTGGTGATTGCTTGAGTTCATTTGGATGGAGATGTATTGCCATGGTTTCAAATGCTTGATAGGGCTCATCGTGTTCCTCATTGGAATGCTTTCGTTCAAGCCATTGAAAAACAATATGGCCTTTCTCAATTTGATTACGCCGGATCTCAACTCTTTAAATTGGTATAGTAGGGTAAATTAGAAGAGTATAATAGTCAATTCATGGCATTATCTAATCAGACAGTTGAAATCCTTGAATCGTCGTTGCTTGATTGTTAGATTGGAGGATTAAAACCATATTTGCGTCGCGATGTCTTAGTACAGAAGCCTGGTTTCATGTTGCAAGCCATGACATTAGCAAGATTATTCGCAGAAGCGGCGGAGTGTAACAAACCAACGAAGACTCATGTGCTCATTAGTTTTGGTGGAGCTAGTGCAACGAGTAAAAGTTACTCTCTGCTTTAGTACCAGTTACCAGTGGGTCATCTCATAAGACTAGTGGCAGCGACAGGACTAATTTGCCACCATTATTACCTACCCCAACACGACTCCCCCTGAAATGCATGACTCCAGCGAAAATGCAGATACGGCGAGAAAAGGGGTTATGCTACTCTTGCGAGGAGAAATTTTCACCCAGCCATCATTGCATTACGAAACAGTTATTGATAATGGTGGAGGATGATAAGTCGAAGGAAATGGTTTAACCAAAAACAGAGTATACTCAGATAGATGGCACGATGCATCATTTATCTTTACCCGCTTCTAAAGGCACGCACGGTACCGCAACTATTCAATTCACAGGCAATATTATGGGTACGGAAGTACAAATTCTTCTCGATGGGGGAAGTTCAGATAATTTCGTTCACCCTTTCATAGTCCCACACTTGAGTCTACCTATAGAATACATGAAGGAAGTACGTATCCTGGGAGAAATTTGGCAGGTTATGCGTATAAATCATCAAGTTAGTATGTACTTGCCCAAATTTGTGGGTACATTTTATTGTTGACCATGTTAGTCTTACTTGTAACTACAATGGATATAGTGATGGGGTTAGATGGCTAGAAACGTTGGGTCCTCATGTGGCAGATCACAGCACATCCACTATCAAATTTCTTAAGGATGGTCAGTGGATAACTCTTAAAGGATTCTGAGGCAATAGCATGACACAAGCTCATCATCATCACTTGATCCAACTGCACCATATTGATGCCTGGGAAAGAGCTATTCTTGATAGAACTGACGAAACACCAAATATCTAACCCGGTTGATACTTTGTCGTGGGATTTATTGCAATTCATATAATTGTTTTCCTCTGTTTTTGAGATGCCACACGGTTTACCACCACCACAAGGCCATAAGTATGCATGCTATTGAGTTGTTACCTAATACTACACTAGTGAAGTTCTGACCCTATCGAAATCTGGTAAGTCAAAAAATAGAAATTGAACGGATTATTGACGAGTTATTATATGAGGATCTGATTCAACCGAGTACTAGTCTGTTTCCAGTTCCAGTTATATTAGTCAAAAAGAAGGACGACACCTGGTGTTTTTGAGTTGATTACAAAGCTTGATCTTCGGTTCGTTTATCACCAAATGCTGATGAAAGCTATGGCCAGGGAAAAGACAACATTCAAGACTCACCAGGGATTATATGAATGGCTAGTTATGCCATTTGGTCTCACGAATGCGCCGGCAACATTTCAAGCTCTGATAAACGCAATCTTCTGGCCGTTCCTCTACAAGTTTATGCTAATCTTCTTCGATGACATATTGATTTACAGTGCCACCTGGGATGCACACCTAGAGCATGTCAGGATCGTGTTCAACACGTTGGCCGATCAACGTTTATTCGTGAAGATGTTGAAATATGCATTTGGTAGCCGGCGGATAGAGTATTTGGGCTATATTGTGTCTGAGAAAGGAGTGGAGATGGATGACTCTAAGATTGAGGCCATAAAACAATGGCCCAATCTGCAAATGGTTACACAGTTGAAAAATTTTCTTGGGCTAAGTAGGTATTATAGATGGTTTATTATACAATAAGCCCAAATTAGTGGCTCGCTTACTCAGTTATTGGCAAAGAATGCATTTGTGTGGACGGAGCAAGCTCAGTGTGGTTTCGACACTCTCAAACAAGCTATCATCCAAGCACCGGTGTTAGATTTACCCAATTTCTCTAAGCCATTTATATTGGAGACGGATGCATTCGGAGTTGGAATTAGAGTAGTACTAAGCCAAGATGGGCATCCAATTGCATTTTTCTCAAAGATGCTATCGCCCAGAATGCAAAACCAGTCGATATATGTTTGAGAACTAATAGCGATTACAGAGGACATATCCAAATTCTATCACTACTTGTTTAGACATTATTTTGTCATTCAAAAGGACCATGCCAGCCTCAAACATCTAGGAAAAAAAGTGATCCAAACTCTAGAACAAGAAGCTTGTTTACCCAAGCTTTTAAGGTATCGATTCAGCATTGAGTACAAATTGGGTCTCCATAATCAAGCTGTAGCTCGAGTTTTTGGTATGGCTATATCGTATATTCAATCTTCTTTTATGGATAAAGCTTATGAGAAGGTCCGATCCTCTATTTCAATTCAGGATCTCAAGCAACGGGTTTTCGGGGAGGCTTTGATATCAGGATCTATATTGGCGACATAGGTTAGTCATTCCTCACGATGATGCATGTAATATTCTTAAAATATTTTTTAAAAAAAGTAAAAGGTAGGTCTATATATATATATCTCTCTCTCTTATATATATATATAGTGTGTGTGTGTGGCAAGTATACTGCCACCAAATGGGGTCAAGTGGCAGCAACCTGCCACTATACGTTGCAGAGAGGGAGAATTATTAAAAAAAAAAAAAAAAAAATCTGCAATTCACCGCCTCATTCTCACCGTCTCACCCTCAATTATATATATGTGTTTGTGTGTGAATTAGTGTATGTGTGTGTGTAATTTATGTTTGAGAGCGTGAGATCCGAAGAAAGTAGGAGAGCAAGAGAGAGGGAGAGAAACGACGAGAAAGGAGAGAAAAGAGAAGAAGAAAAAAAAAAAAAAATCTATTTGAGTTTTTAAGGTAAGTTATTTATTTTATAAGATCATTTAGGTAATCAAATTAATTTCTTTTTAATAAACTTTCTTTATGAAAGTTATTCTACGTATTTTTTCTTTCTTTCTAATGAAGGTAATATTGTATTGATTAGTGAAAATTTTAGAATTTGAATATTGGCAAAGTTTTAAATTTTAATAATAGATTACTGTAAATATGAAGAACATGATTAATAAATAACTTTAATTGGTTTAAATTTATTAGTTGGTTGTTGTGAGAATTTAAAGTTATTTTCTATTCAACAGAATTTAGGATTTATGTCATACATGATATTTTTACCAATTAAATGAGAATTAAAGCATTTAGTTGGATTACTAGAGGTATTATTAAAGATTTAATCGGTTAGTTTTGCTAAATCCTGAACTATATGAAATTATGAATTGGGATTTGAGATTTTAAATTAGAGATTGATATGATTTCGATTATGTGGAGGTTTGGAGATTGTTTAATAAATTGAGTTATACTTATAAAAGTTAGTATTGGGTTAAAAATTGAGGAATAGATAAATTTTTTATTTTTCTAGGAAAATTAAAGTGAGATAATAGTTTAATTAATTATTTATTATGGTATTAGTGGTTATTTTTGTTAATTCTATTAACAAATAGTTATATTTTATTTTTAAAGGAGATTGATTTCTTTCACGCTTAGTGTTGTGTCAAGAACTTGAGGTAACTACTTTCCAATTTATATTGTACACTAGTTGAGGTGATTATAAGCATATGCTCATATATTTAAATGATATGAATATATTATAGTATGTTACCTATGAAAATGTATATATATGTGAGATATTTGTTTAAGGGTAAACTTTTAGTTAAGTGGGCATAAATTGTTTATATTGTAATTATGAAAGTTTATGCATGGTGTTGAATATTGAATATAAGTATAAATTGTTGATGTTAAAATTGTGATATTGCACTGCACATTGAGGTGTACTGGATTGAGATGAGATGTGATAATAGGAGATTGATTTTATACCACGTGGTATAGCCGCCACTGAGCGCACAGTGGATGACTTTGATATTTTCAGGGCCCTTGGTATCATCCTTATCATGTGGCCGGGATTAGGGCTAGCCCTTGGGGTAGTGACACTTTTCTATATTCGAAAGAAAGGGAACTCATGGTTCGATATGAGTTCTATAGCTTTTGGCCAGGCTACACTTCATCATTGGTGAGCTTGGTGCAATCTTGTCAAAGAGATTAAACCTGTTATATTATAGCCCATGGGTTCTGTCAGCAGTTATAAGGAGGATATAAGGATGGTTGAGGGAGTTGCATGCATATTGAATAATTTTGAACTATTTAATGACTTAGCAAACTGCTCAGACTTATTGATATACAAAGGCATAATTGGCCCGCTTAACTATCTTGTAATCATTCCCTATATACTTGTTAAATTGGATATGTGGTTACTAAGTCTTCGTGGCTCACCTCGTCATTATTTATTTTCAGGCGAGAATTCAGGCACTGATTCTAAGGGGAAGAAGGTATATGAGACTTGATATGAGTTATTAATCTTGTATGTCTCTTTTTGTTACATGGACATAGTCTCTTTTAGGGCCTTTTGACACATTGCATATTTTGAGTATTCCGCTGTAAACTGAAACTTATAATTATGAACAAGCCTGTTGATATAATGTTTAATGTGGAATAATTTATTTTAACCAAACTTAAATATGTTTAGGTAAAAAATAGTTATTTAAATAGTAATTTTGGAAGGACGTTACAATGCGGAGTTCATAAATATTATCTTAACTGAATTTCATTCCTCTAAGGTTGGTGACCATGTGGGGTTCTTGAGAACTTTTTATATAATTGCTCATTTATTTTATTGGCCTAATATGCAATCTGATATAAGAACATATATTCGACAATGTGTTGTGTGTCAACAAGCTAAGATTTCCCAATTACATCCAATAGGTTTGTTAGAACCTCTACCAATTCCAGCTCAAATTTGGGAGTATATTTCAATGAATCTTATTATTGGTCTCCCTTCTGTTCACGTGAACTCTGTTATCTTTGTAGAGGTGGATTGACTCTCTAAATATGGCCATTTCCTCCTTTTACCTGCTAATTTTACAAGTCAGAAGGTGGCTGAGGTTTTTGTTCATAATATAGTGAAGTTACATGGCATTCCCCATACAATAGTCTCAAATCGTGATAAGGTTTTTACTAGTGGCTTTTGGAGGCATTTGATGAAACTCCAAGGTTCACAACTTTGTTATATATCAGCATATCACCCTCAATCTGATGGACAAACGGAGGCTCTTAATAAGTGTTTAAAGTTGTATATAAGATTCTTTGTTTTTTATCATCCAAGACAGTGGTTGAATTATTTACCTTGGGCAGAGTATTGGTACAATACTTCTTTCCAAACCTCAACTGGTATGGTCCCATTCAAAGTGGTTTATGGCCGAGACGTTCCTCCTATTTTGTGACACTCTTCGTTGGTAAATAGCCCTTTTGATGTTCACAAACAGCTGTGTCAAAGAGATGAGGTCTTACAGACTTTAAAAGGTTCAAATGTGTATGAATAATTATGCTGATAAGAAACGCACTGATGTATAATTCAATGAGGGAGATTTCGTTTAGGTCAAGCTTAAGACATACAGACAACATTCTGTGGAACTTCACAGATATAAAAAACTAGCATTAAGATATTTTGGACCTTTCAAAATTATAGGCGCATTGGCCGTGTAGCTACAAATTGGAGCTACCTACGTATGGGAAAATTCATCATGTTTTTCATGTGTCCTTATTAAAACGATTTTTTGGTTCTGAAGCTCCAATTCCTATGATTCCTTTGCCATTAGTTTCTATGCCAGAAGGTCCTATAGTTACTCCCTCTAAGGTTTTGAAATCCAGAATTATACAAGACAACAACATATGGGTTAAACAGGTCCTAGTGCAGTGGGGTGGATCATCAACAACTTCTTGGGAAAATGCTGAGACATTATCTTCTTTATATCCAACTCTGGACCTTGAGGACAAGGTCTCAATTGATTGGGATGTCAATGTGATGAATGAAGATAGAATGAGCCAAACAATAGAGGACCCAATACATGAATTATCAGTAAATGGGCAAGGGCCCATAAGAAAGAGCAAACAAATGAAGAGAAAGACCTGAAAGTTGAGAGAATGGGAGGAATAGAATCTATAAATGAGGACAAAAGTTGATAGAGAAGGGTGTTGAATTATTTTGAGAATCTTTCTTTCTCTCTGTGGTCCCCTACTCCCTTATGTATTTCTCATTCTGTTATTCTCTTATTTTATGTGTTTCCGTTATCCAGTGCATGAGATATTGCAGAATGATTACTATAAAGCTGAAACGCATTCTACAATTATGATATCAATAGAAGTCTTATCTTCTATAATTTCCTATCTTATTGAGTGATCATAACATATATCGATTTTGAGTGGAGAAATCATTTTTTAACAATGAGATTGACTTTCTTTGTCTTCTGTCACATCTAAGTTTTTTTTATTGGGTTAAACCCACTCCAAATCCATGTGTTTTAAACTATATTTGGTTCCCCTATCAATAATCCAAGTGATTATGAAAACTATAAGAATCAACATTTTGGATAGCACAAGGTACAAGACAAAAAATAATGAAAAGAAAGCATAAGGACTAAAACAAAATTTCTTAAAAGTATAGGAAGTTGGGTGGGTTTGACCCTATATAGAGAACTAAGACAATATTTGTTACATGGAAAAGCATTTTCCGTGACTAACTAAGCGTGGATGAATTTTACAACTTGTGGTGGGGCTTATGGGGGTGGAATCAAGACAAGACGCAGTGATCAGAATATTGTTATACGAACGAAGGCAAGTGCCGGTGGCACCATATGGCATAAGTGTAGTGGAGTTTGCAAATTGGATATTGGCATTAAGGGACAAGCTGGGGAAGAAAAGGCTGAAAGATGAAGGGCTTATAGTGCTAAGAAGCCGTAGAGCAGAGGGAAGAATTGAAGGGAACGTACTTGTTGGTGATAAGTACTCACTTGCGTATGGAAGGTCCCCTGAAGAAGTGTTGAGGATTGTTTATGGAGATGGTGATGAACATCACCTTGGTGGTTTCTATCCACTTGGTGCTGATGGTCGTATTGCCAAATCTTACATATCAAATAATTAGTCCTCCTAATAATTATTTAGCTTTCACAGTTTGAGGTAGCAGATTTTAATAAATCTCATCATGATAATGAAAAGATCTCTACTTGATCATTTATGTTACACTACAGTTTGTCTGTGTTTGGTTTACAATCTTACTTCAAGAAAAAGCCCCTTGGAATGGTTGGGATAATATTTTATTTAAGGGTAACTTTTCTTATAAAAACACAACACACTTTCTGCTTTCGTTTTTAATATGCGTACGTATCGTTTTGTTGTTGAAGACAATTCTATTAAAGGCATAGTCTGATACTAAATGTTGGGCGTATCTCCTAACCAGGATTTGATTCTCATGTTATGAGGGAATAGGGATGGACTTCTATTAGACTTAAAATCCCTATTGGAGTACTAACTATATATTATTATGTTAAAAGAAATTATAACAAAAAAAAAAGTAGTTCGGGGCACATAAATGGAGAAAGCGGACTCTCCCATGCTCTTGGAGGACGATCTCCAGACGACGAAAAAAGTTCATATCCGGCCGAAAGTGGGGAATAGGGATAAGGTCGTGGAGCCTACTGATACTGACGTGTGGATGATCGATGAGGAACACGTTGGAGGGGTTTCGTATCAGAATAAATTGCTCAATATGGACCACGTTGGGAAGCAGGTTAAAAAGCTGAATGAGATGGTGTTATCCGAGGAGGATTATCATATAAATCGAGAAGGGGACATTCCGTGCATTGATTTCTCGATTCCGATTAGGGAGGCATTGGAAAAAGGTATGGAACGCATGCTGGTCATCAAGCTTCTGGGGCGATCTATCATATATCATGACCTGGTAACACGAATGAAGGCTCTGTGGCAGCCCAAAGGCTCCTTTCATCTAGTTGATATGGAAGGGGGTTTCTACTATGCCAAGTTTGATCTGGAAGAAGATTATCTTAAGGCGCTAACTGGTGGTCCGTGGATGGTATATGGGGCTTATTTGACAGTGCAGCCGTGGTCTTTGGACTTTGATCCCATTTCATCTACTATCTTTAAAGTGGTCGCGTAGGTACGGATCCCAAGTCTTTCTTTCCGATATTATCATAAGAGTAAGCTTCGAGCGATTGACACCCTACTGGGTGAGGTGGTGAAAATAGACTATCGAACGAAGACTATGGGGCGTGGAAAGTTTGCGCGCATAGCGGTCCTTATTGATTCGCAGAAGCCTCTCATACCATGGATTAAGGTTGATGGGAAATCCTATGGTGTAGAGTACGAAAGACTGCCACTCATCTGCTTTGAGTGTGGGAAATATGGTCATACCAAGGAGAAATGTTAGGGAGGGGCACAGGCAGATCTAATGCTTTGCCCTCAGGGACCAGCGGCTATGGCCAAGACAGCGGGGTAGCCCTCCGCCGAACATGGCAGATCCTGGACACTCCAACGACAGAACTGTCGACCCCAACATGTCGCCGTACGGTGCCTGGATGCAGGTAAGGTATCCTAAAAAAGGAAACAAGAAGCAATGGGGGGAAGGAAGCGAAAAAAGGGGGATTGGAGAATAATGGGGTATCTCGATAAAATATCTTGTTTGACTGTGAGGATTTGGGGGCATCTTCCATGCTGATAACGAAGGCCGATATGGAGGCGTCTGTTTCAGCTCATCCTGAGCGGGGTTCTTTGAAGACATTAAAAAGTTAGGAGGTGAGCCCTGGGATTACGCTAAGGAGTACAGTCAATGGACGTGGTCAGAATAGGGCAAAAAATAGCCCAATGAAGCTGCCTATGAGTATAGGAAGAAAGTTCCTTTTGAGGGACCATCTGGTGCCACTAATGCCAAGCCCATTAAGGATTAATCAACACCGTCCAGGGACGTAGACACTGCTCAATTAGATGGAATTGGGCCGATAGTTGGGCCCAGCTCAGTTAGGGGAGACAAGCCTCACAAAGGATCTACAGGGGAGTCATCTCAGGCCTCCATCCTCCAAAACGTATCTCGTCTTGCTGTTAAAGCATCCTTGACTCTGGACGCCAGTAAGCACACGGTGATGGAAATACCACGCAGTAAATCAGCTTTGGCTCAGGTTAACCAGGCAGCTAGGGATCCCGTGCAGGCGGGGAGGTCGATTGTGAAAGATTGTGGTGGCAATGGACTAGGTAAAGAGAACATAGTTGGTGGTCATCCGAACATGAGAAAGGCAACGCACAAAGTCAAACTCCAATCTAATATTAAACGTACGCTCAAAGTTCATAAGAAACAACCAGGGGTGCAGATCTCCAAGGATACTTTTGAAGCACTTAGGGATGACCTTGAGATTCCAAACGATCTGAGAGAGGTTCCGGTGTGCTCACCTGAAATGGCTCCGATAATGAAGCAACAGGATGATGATCCTTCGGGGTCGGGAATGGTTGCGTAATCCTTTATCAATTTCCCATGGTTATGCAAATCTTCGTCTGGAACTGCCAGGGGGCAGCGAGTAGAAATCTTTTTAGAACGTTTAAGCATTTCATGTCAGAACATAAACCGGGTTTGGTTGTGCTAGTTGAGCCACGAATCGCTGGACTTAAAGCTAATAGATTCATCACCCTTGCTGGTTTTGACTGCTCCTACAAGCCAGAGGCTTGGGGTTTCTCGGGTGGTATCTGGTTGTTATGGAAGGATACTGTTAATGTTTCTGTTATAAGATGCCATTAACAATTTATACACACAAAAATAAAGATGCAAGGTGTCACGGGTGGCTTTGCTTTCACGGCTGTGTATGGGAGTCCAAACTCTATGTTACGCAAGGAGTTATGGAAGTCCTTATCAGAGGTAGCTTTGAGTATAACAGATCCATGGCTTATAGCAGGCAACTTTAATGCTATTTTTCATGAAGGAGATCACACAGGTGGAGTAGACACACGAGGCCATGGGTGCAAATTATTCCGCAATTTCTTCTTTGATAATGAGCTTGTGGATTTGGGATTCTCTGGACCTCGTTATACCTGGCGGCAGGGCACTCTACTCCAACCTTTGGACCGTGTACTGGGGAACATGACATGGTTGACTTCATTTAGCTCCTCACAAGTCAAGCACTTGCTTAAACTTAGCTCTGATCATAGGCCGATCTGTATCCAGGTCAGTAGTGGTGAGAAGTCCCTCCAACAGCGATATTTGTTCCGGTACTTGGTTGCATGGGCCTCATCTCCTTCTTTCGAAAAGGTAGTTCAAGATACTTGGTCCAACTCTATTCCAGTGTGGGAGAACATTGAGAAGCTCACAACCTCAGTAACGAAATGGAATCAAGAGGTTTTCGGAAGCATAGGGCGTCGCAAACGAAGAATAATGGCTCGACTAGCAGGTATTCAAAAAGCTCAAGAATCCCGGCCTTCCTCCAACCTTGATCAAATAGAAGGTGAACTTCGCAAAGAATTTGAGTTTATTTGTGAACAAGAAAGCTTGACGTGGGCATAGAGAGTGCGATGCGATTGGCTTAAGTTAGGTGATAGGAATACAACCTATTACCATGCTAGGGCAATTCAAAGAAGCCGACGGAAGTTAGTCACTGCCCTTAAAGATGGGGGAGGGGAATGGTGTTCTGATAGTGCTACCTTGCGTCAAAGGGTGTACCAATTTTACAAGGACCTGTACACTAAGGAAGCTGATTTTGCTCCACCTTTCTCAGGTAAGGGCCTCTTTCTTGTCATTGGCGGTGCATTAGCAACGTCCCTCAGTGCTGCTGTGTGTTTGAATGAAGTCCACACAACCCTCTTCCAAATGAAGCCCCTTAAGGCCCCAGGGATTGATGGGCTCCATGCTGCATTTTTCCAAAATAGTTGGCCGACGGTGGGACCGACATTAGGTCATATGGTCTTTAAGTTTTTTGACGATGGTACTCTTGACTCAAATTTTGAATAAGACTCTCATTACTCTTGTTCCAAAAATTCTGACCCCAGAATATTTAAAAGAGTTCAGGCCTATAAGTTTATACACGGTTCCCTATAAGTTTATAACCAAAGTGTTGGCTAATAGACTGAAGTAGTGGCTTCCTGGGTTAATTCTTTCTAACCAGGCTAGCTTGTGGCAGGACGACATATTTCAAACAATATCATAATTGCCCAAGAAGTGTTACATTCTATGCGGTTTAAACAAGGCTCCCAAGGGTGGATGGCGGTTAAGGTGGACCTTGAGAAAGCATATGATCGTTTGAGATGAGATTTTATTGAGGAAACACTGTATGATGTGGGACTCCCTATGAAATTTGTGTGGACCGTCATTGTAACATCCCATTTGAAAACGGCGGAATATATATATTTTTTTAAAACGTTTCCAAATATTTCAAGCAGAGTAATCAGAGTAGAGCATTGAAGCGAAAAAGTAACTGATTCATAACAAACATCAACCACAGTGTAACATTGTAATGATTACATTAATCCTAGAGTTTGAAAGTGAATAAGCGAAAGCAAGTAAAGATAGATAAGTCTCTCGGGTCGCACGACTACTATTGCTTGCCTCGATCTTCGATCCGTATTCCTCGGATCCGAAGCTATGGTGAGATTCAATTTACCGCATTGAATCTCGTGTAACAGTTAATCTCAAACCCAAACAATACAAAAGTATACGGATAACGAGATATTCTAGACAATACAACAAGTATATCACTACATAAACATACAAACGAGATGCATGATCATTATGCCGACAAAACATAAGCATTACGCAGTATGTAAAGCCCCACAATGTAAAACAACAATAACAGCTTGCACTATTCACCAGTGCCACGATACCACTCATGTTCTCAGCGCTAGAAAAACATACGGCGTTATCATGACTATAACCCGTGTAAAACTGTCTGTATATCGGTCTACGAATGTATCTATCACATATATGCATTTAAGAAGCACAAGATTAGTGTTACAGTACGCGTACGTACCTTCGTTGACGACGTTAGGTACTTCTGGCGGAAAAACGTACTTTTTACGGAAAAACGTTAAATGTTCGACAGCGGCACGTCGGGCGGCGTAACGCGGCAAATCGAGTTTCGATGCCCTATCGAGTAATATCACTTTCATTAGTGATTTGACATCATAACGGCATTTTAGGTAAAAATTACCATTTTGCCCTTCTACCCCTAATTTGGCGGAATTTCGCGGAACTTCGTTACTTTGACCGTATTCCATTTCAAAATTATCCCCACTATGTTTTTATCTCGTCGGGCATCTTTCAATGCAATGAGGCATAAAAACAAACATAGGAACAAATTCGAAACTTCCTAGATCAAAACAACGGTTCTACTATAACTACCGAAAGAACTACGGAAACTAAAAACTAAGGACCGAAGAACTTACTCGGAGCTAAGCGCGAATTTTTTCAGAGCTTCTCTCTCTAGAACTTCTCTCTAGGATTCGGATTTGGTGTGAAGAATGAGAGCAAGAGAGCTTGCTATTTATAGGGAAAAATAGGGACAAGGTGGGAATTTCCACAAAAGTCTTCAGATCGGATTCGTAGTTGGATCGCATTTTTGAGGACAAAACACTCTTGGCCATCCATGGTCAAGATCGACATCTAAGAGCCCTAAATTCAATGGATGAGTTGTCATCCATGATGGCTCTTGCTTTATGGCCTCCCGGCCCCGATAAAGCTACTACCCGACGGTGTCCGTTTCGCGCGATTTCGCTAAAAACTCAAAAATCCGGGCATGTAACTTTGGAGATCTTTTCATCCTATTTCATATTATCTATTTTGATCCTCTTTTTGATCATATCCAGGTATTTTCCGGTGCGTCGGAAGATATTCGGACAAACGCGTCCGGTTACGAAAATCGCTTCCGATAGAACCAACTTCTGGACAATAATTCGTTGAATCGTAAAATGTCCAGTTGTTGCCTAACTTAATACTGTGTTTGAAAACACGCAATTTTTTCTATAGGTTCTCACTTTGCCTATCTGGCTCTACTCTATTTGATCAACTTTTCGTCTTATTAGGAATTAGGGTTTTCGGTTGCGGAATCGCGTCGGTAAATTCTTTCTTCGTGTAGAATTTCACTTGTACTTAATTTGATCAGTCTGAAAATACTTTTACCTCTGGTTTACCTGTAGAATTTATTTCTAACTTTTCCCCGGCCCGCTTTATATGTTCGACTCATCGCATTATATTATTATTTTATTCTAATTACCATTTTAATTATTTAAACAATTCTTTTTAATTAAAAATACTAAGAATTTCGGCCCCCTCTTTTTAAAATTCAGTTTTAATTATTTTTCCATAATTTTTTCTATTTTTAAAAAATATAATAGTTTTTACCAAAAATTCCCGTTTTACCCCTCGCCTTCGTTAGGGCTTAATCGACCTAATTTCTTCGTTTAGTGATCTTTTTAGGATCAGGTTTCTTCATATATTTATCTTTACTAATTTACAGTATATTTTTATCTTACAAACTTTTATATTGATTGTCATTTTATATCCTATGTAAAATATTAACAATGTTTACTCCATCAGGTTACATAATGGTTCCGAAATGCTTTTTAAACTTTTTTCATGATATTTCATCTGAAATAATTTATTAAATTCTCATAATTAGGGATAACACTTCCATATTTTTCTCATAATTTTTCATGATCTTTCAAAGTATTTATCATAATATTTTTTGATTTGTTTTTATCACCATTATATCATTTTTAGTCATTACGTTCATGATTTTCCGGAACTTTTTTGACAATTTAGTCTATAATTATAACAATTTTCTATAACAGTTTTATCTCATGAATTTACTTCATTAAAATACTCATTAATTTTCCTTTATCTCGTAAATTTAGATTTGTTTAAAATCCCAGATATGATCATGACTTGTGTGTCCACATGTAGTATGAGGGTGGTATGGAATAGAGTGCGCTCAAAAAAGTTTTTCCCCTCAAGAGGGATCAGGCAAGGGGATCCTTTGTCACCATACATCTTTGTTCTTTGTATGGAAATATTATCTCAGCTAATCGCACAGAAGGTTAAAGATAAGAAGTGGCTACCAGTCCGATTGGGAAGAAGAAGTTCGGCCCTCTCCCACTTATTTTTTGCAGATGACTTAGTGCTTCTTAGTGTTACAGATGCATCTCAAGTTACTCTTATCAAGGAGGTCCTGGATGCTTTCTGTTCAAGCTCAGGCCACAAGGTGAGTAATTCCAAATCTGCCATTCATTTTTCCAACAATGTCCCCCATATGGTCAGATCATGGATTAGCGAAGAGATGGGCATTAGAGGGACTGACGACCTTGGTAAGTACCTGGGGGTACCTCTATTGTATCAACGTGTTAGGAACAGAACATACGAGTATTTAGAGGAGCGTGTGAAGTCTAAGCTTTCAGGGTGGGTTGCCAAGACCCTATCGCCAGCAGTGCGCATGACATTAGCAAAGGCTGCAGTGCCGACATGTTAGCTGCAGTGCCGACATATGCACTGCAGACGATCAAACTCCCAGCTGGACTGTGCCAACGTATTGAATGCCACATTAGAAACTTTGTGTGGGGGTGTACGGACACTGAACAAAGACCCAGTTTGGTTAATTGGAAAACTATGTGTCAACCAATTAAAAGAGGTGGAGGTGGTTTTAAAAGATTAGAGCAGCAGAATAATGCTTTCCTGAGGAAGCTCGGGTTTGCTTTGCAAACACCCCGGAGCTCCTTTGGGTTCAAGTTCTTCAGTGTAAATATGGTTGGGATGATCTGAAAGGGCCCCTTAGACGCAACAGTCGAAGCTCATACTTATGGAGGCACCTGAAGAATGTATGGCCCGAGGTGGATATGGAGTCGTAATGGGCGTTGGGTGATGGATCTCGGGTCCGGTTCTGGTCTAACAAATGGGTACCGGAGGTGGGCCGTTGAAGTATCTGGCTTTTAGGGACCTAACGACGGAGGAAGCCTCATTTCCGGTTCAACATTATCTCACGCCAGGGGGTACCTGGGACTGGGATCGCTTTGCTTCTGACCTCCCTAACTACATCCCCCCTCTCATCTTGGGTTGTAAGGTACCCGTATATGAGGATGGCCATGCAAGTAGTTTTTGGGATCATTCCTCCGATGGAGGTTTCTCGGTATCGTCGGCTTATGAATTGCTTGGGGGAGCAGAGGACAATGCTAGTGATAAACTCTGGGAAGTCATCTGGCATTGGGAGGGGGCCCAGCGGGTGCGTGTCTTTCTATGGCTAGCTACCCGCGACAGCCTGTTAACCAATGTAGTGAGACGGTGGCGTCACATGGCAGATTCATATTTGTGTACGAGGTGTGGGGAGGCCGCTGAGGACATAGACCATATTCTACGACTCTGTAGTCTTGCTAAGGCTGTGTGGAGCTTTTTCCTACCAAGCAATCAATTACAACACTTCCTACAGGTTGATTTTAGGACATGGCTGCTGCGTAACCTAACCGCGATGAAACAAGGAGGTGACGGGAGTATTCCATGGGCAAGTCTGTTCGGTTTAACATGCTGGAAACTATGGGAGGCAAGGAACAAGGGGATTTTCCAACATTCCCATTCGCATCCTGCAGGGCTAGTGCGTGAGGTTAGGTTGTTTGCAGATTTTAACACACAAGCTGTAGCGTTGGAGGGCGCAGCACATGGCGGGGCATCTTCGAAACAGACACTAGCTATTCGTTGGCTTCAACCAACACCAGGGTTTGTCACTTTGAACTGTGATGGCGCAAAGAAGAGTGAGTCACTGCGTGCAGGGGCAGGGTGCCTAATCAGGGACCAGGGAGGAAGCTGGCTTGTCGGTTGCTGTCAGAACGTTGGTATATGTTCATCTCTCCAGGCGGAGTTATAGGCGTTGATGGACGGTCTAGTGCTAGCTTGGACCAATGGTTATCGGGAGGTGATGGTGCAGATAGATTGTATAATTGTTGTGCGCCTAGTTGGGTGCATGGAGGGTTTCGCTAATGCCAATGTGAGCATTGTTAAGAGGATTCAGAAGTTGCTGTCTCAAGACTGGCGGATAACGATGAACCACGTTTATCGTGAAGGAAATCGGTGTGCGAACTTTCTAGCCACATATGCATTGACTTTGGAAATGGGACTACATGTCCTAGAGGATCCACCAGGTGGCCTTGGTGTCTTTCTCAGTGAAGATGCCATGGGTGTTGCAACAGCCTGAGTTTGTGGTAGAAATTACTGATCTATGGCCTTTGTAAACAAAAAAAAAAAAAAAATTATAACAAGAAAATATGAATGGTAAATGAAAACGCAAGCTGTAAATTCAGTAAATTATTGTTACTCGTATTAAACACTGAACAAATGCCATACTTTAGATCCCCAACTTGGAGATCTTATCAACATTCAATCTTGCTGCCATTTTCAGTTCCCCTACATGCAGTCTTCTTCTATAACTACTCTGTTTGCCATTGGCCACCAATTGTTTGAAAATTGGGCAATTGGTTCAATAAAAAAATGGGTATTAACTGGTAAAAATTGGAAAAATTGATAGCTTAAAATTAATGGATAAAAATGGATTAAGATGATAGAGATTTTGGGGGAGAGCTGTGATACAACAACCACCCACTTATGGTTGTTGTGTCAAACTATGAATTAATTCAAGAAATTAACATGAAGACATAAAGAAATGGAGAAAAGGGGGAATAAATTAAAGGACTATGGTTGATATATGGATGAGAGGAAGAAGATGAGTTAGGACCAGAAGGAATTAAATGTACAAAGAAAATGACAAGTTAGCGCTTGAAAGGTTGAAATCTATGTCACTATAAATATAAGAACAAATTTTTAAATTCATTGAATATATTAAATAGGCGCATGAAATACAATGAATTAGATTGATGTATCAAATGCAGTGAATTAAATTTTAAATTCACCTTATATACTTCAAATACACTCACAATTTCAGATTCAATTAATGATATTTATGAAGAATAGATGAGTTAACATTATTAATGAACAGTAGTTAATAGGGACAAAAATTTGTGAGTGCCATGATGCAATTTCCCTCCTTCTCACAGTTCTACATTCAATTGTGCTCAATTTATATTTGGTGGGGACACCAACCTCCTCTTCTAATCCTCTATTTCTTCTGCAGCATTCTGAATACATATGAAAATTACATTTCTATCTCTCAAATTTACAGATAATCTCCTCCACATTCTACAATTGCTTGCATTTTGACATGCATTCCAAATTACTCCCCCGGTTCTTAATATAAGATATATTTGAAGAGTTAATCTTGATTCAAAATACAAGACATAATTTTAAATTTTTCAAATTTTTCTTAATTTATCCTTATTGATGCTCTCTCAGCAATAACTAAAGAAGAAAATGAATCAAGGAATTAAGGAAGATGACTAGGGTGTTCTATACAATATACTTCCTCTGGTCCTTATTATAAGGCACCAACTAACAAATTTATTTGGTCCTTTTTATAAGGCATTTGTTTTTCCCAAGGAGCATTAATTATTATTATTTTCCAGGGTGAAGGGTCAATTTTACCCATGACCTTTGCCCCCCAGGATCACCCAGCACCACGACCTTTTTTAGGGATAAAAAATACACATGACGTTTTTTTTAGGGATAAAAAATACCACGGGCGTTAGTTGACCGTTAGTTGACGTGGACGCTGACATGGCAATGATTGGACAGAAACGTTGACGTGGAATAAAAAATTTTGAAAAATTCAAAAAATATTTTAAAAATTTGGAAAAAAAAATAAAATAATTAGAAAAAAAATCAAAAAATTAGGGAAAAAATTGAAATAATTAGCAAAAAAAAAAATCAAAAATTAGGGAAAATTTCAAAAAATTAGGAAAAAATTCAAAAAAAAATAGAAAAAATTTCAAAAAATTAGGAAAAAAGTTCAAAAATTAGGAAAAAATTCAAATAATTAGGGAAAAATTAAAATAATTAGAAAAACAATTAAAATACCTCCCCAAATTGGGCCCCACCACGTAAACCGTCGTACGCCGCCTTTATTTTAATTAATTAATTAATATTTTTTTTCAATGAACAACTTATCCTAGTGCATCTTCAATGATTGTACCGATTTGTGTATATACAACTTCTCCTCTAATAACTTACCCTAGTGCATCTTCAACAGCTTACCCTAGTATTTTTGGTTATCCGGTCGCCGGCGTGGTGGGGCCCATTTAGCAGAGGTATTTTAATTTTTTTCTAATTATTTTAATTTTTCCCTAATTATTTGAATTTTTTCCTAATTTTTTGAACTTTTTTCTAATTTTTTGTTTTTTTCCTAATTATTTGAATTTTTCCCTAATTTTTTTCATAATTATTTCAATTTTTCCCTATTTTTTGAATTTTTTTCTAATTATTTCTTTTTTCCCCTAATTTTTTTCGCTTTTTTTCTAAGTATTTTAATTTTTTTGATTTTTTAAAATTTTTATTCCACGTCAGCGTCCACGTCATCATCCACGTCAGCGTTTCAGTCCAATCATCGTCACATCATCGTTAACGGTCAACTAACGGCCGTGGTATTTTTGCACCTAAAACGTAACGTCGTGTGTATTTTTGATCCCCTAAAAAGGTCGTGGTGCTGGGCGATCCTGGGAAAAGGTGATGTGTATTTTGGACCCTTCACCCTTATTTTCCATGTATACCCATAATTAATAAAGGTAATAGGTGAGAGTAATAATTAATATGATATTAGATTTTAATGCAATTAGTAGGGGTAATTTTAGAAATTACTTAAATTCTAGGACAACTTTATTGACTTTAACTTTTTTTATTGATTTATGTAAATAGTTAGTTGGTGCCTTATAATAAAAACCAGAGGGAGTATGTCATATTAATTAATTTAAATAGTTAGTTGGTACCTTATAATAAGGACTAGAGGGAGTATGTCATATTAATTAATTTAACTAATTTTCTTAATCTAATCAAATTAAGTAAATATGTCTAATACTAAGAACAAGAGGAGTATCTAATATTGCAGTGGGAAAGAGAAAGCAGATGTGGATGTTTCCATATCTCAAACATAATGATTATTCTCTTTACAAGGTCCAAAAGAACAAAAATTCTAGTTTTCCCAGAAGAAACATGGGCAACATGCTCTCATAATAATAGAAAGCTACAAACATGATATATATTTCAGGACCATCACCAGCTTTATTCCTTTCTATTTACATATGCCACACATCAGTCTTTCATTAGAGTGAATGTTAACTTTAAGAGTAAAATCTGTAGTGCTTGGCTTTGATTATGATTGCCCTCAATCCTCCAATGGGTGCTACTATCATTAAGCTCACTCCAAGCACAATGCAAATCTGAAATTAATCCTTTAATTCCATATATTAATCAAAAAGGACAAATGATTCATAACATCAAAAGAAAAATTCACAAATCCCAACATACCCAGTTAGTCCACCAAGACAAGCTAAATCTCTTTGGATTGCGGATTGTGAGCCATATCATGCAAGGCAGCTGAAAGTTGAAAGAACATGAATTGTTAAACCAAATGTTGATCCTCAGGAGAGAGATCTTACTGGATTCAACTTTTTCAAGCGTTTGAGACTTACAAAGTATGTTGTTGGGGCAAAAGCAAATCCTCCAAAAAATCCTAGGAGACCATTGAAGAATGGGAAGCTGATAGCAATAAACATTGTGTACGCTGCAATATGAAACGATATCTATGTACAGCAACAAATCAAGGCAAATACATTGAAGATGTTATATAAAGTATAAACCCCTAAGAGTTGTACTCACCCACATATACATTACGCACGACAAAACGAAGAAATTTAGTAGGTCTGAATTTCAGTTTCGTTACCAACATGGTTTCAATCATGTCAAACACTGCCATTGAATAAATCTAGATCAAGAAAAACAGAACAACCAGAAATATATTGCTTTAGGATGAAACATGGAGAGCTTTACAGTAAGTAGAAGGAATCAGAAACAGCAAAGTAATGTGTGTGCATATCTTCATAACCTGATAGCTTCCAGTTAAATGGATAACGACAAATAAATTAGCCATAGCAATAAGCCATGCTGGTTTCTCTAATGCGATGAGAATATTGTCGCCGACATCCTGATTTCCAAAAACCCAATAACCAATGAGAGCAACTGGGAAGTAGCACAGAGCCACGATTATATAGGCAACAACAACTCCTCTCCACATAGGAACCTTGGATGGTTTCTCTGGTGAGGATGGGAGTGTTGATTGGATTTCCAGCACCACGCTGTGCCCAGCATAGGCAAAAGCCACACTGCCGAGGGAATTAAAAAAGTCTAACACATTCCCTGCAGTACTATGATCTGACTCTACAATAACATGTTTTAAGCATGCTACCCAGGCAATTGTACAATAACTGCGGGACAAAAAAAAAGGAACAAACCAAACATTACTGATTGTGTGGTTCTAAATATCTAATCAATGGAAGCTGCAAAGATAAAAGAAGGGACATATACGCATATACCTAAAGGACATGATTGCTGCTGCCAAAGATACACCAGAAATAGCATTGAAGTTGGGGAGATGGGAAAGTACAAATTGAGCAGAGGCGAAAATCATAATGAAATCAGACAATTTGATCTTATCGCAGCCAGGACAGACGGTTTCGTGGAACTTCCGCAATGACTGTCCTCCAACGACCATGTAGACAATGCTCACACCAACTTCAACAAGAAGTTGCTGAGGCACCACAATGTAGAGGCCCAGCTTATCACCAAAAGCATACTGTCCCAGTTCATGGTATCTGTCAAAACGCCTTCCCGGAACCATTTCATGCATCTCCACCATTTGCCAAAGAGTATACAGTGTAATGGTCCACGAGAGGAGCAGTACAGTCACACCAGGACCCCTGCATAGAAACAATATTGTAATCAGCAGATCGACAAACACATGGTATTCACAAGTGTTGCTTGAATACATGCAAGAATTTTTTTGGTTGCGTGATGACGGGATGAGATCAGGTTGGAAAAATTGCAGAGTAATGAGCTGAAATTAATGTAATTTGGGTTTGAATAATACTCTTACCATCCTAGGGCGGACATGTCAGAATGGAAACTGAGTACACCAGCTCCAACAATGGCCGTAACGTTGTGGAAAACTGAGTAGTACCATTTTGCATCCCTTGACGAAGTAACTGGAAGCCAATTTTCAAGTTCCCTCTGAGTCGCTGATCTTTCATCAACCTGTTCGATATATTGGCATAAATGACCGCACAATTCATCTTATTCAGGACTCAGAAGAGCAGAGGTACGTAAAGTAAGAACATATATGCAATGAATCAGAACCAAAAAAAAAAAAAAACAATTTTGGTTGAATGTGAGTGAGGGTGTTTTCCATTCTATCGCTTAGTCTTACCAGAAGCAAACAGCGCACTTTGTTTATATTGGTTAAACATTATTCTAATGGAAGATGACTGTTTCAATAATTTAACTATACAACGCGAATAAATTATAACGATGATCAGAGAAAATAAACCTTGTGACTAAAAAAATGTATAAATATGGTGTCTACCTTTTCAATGTTAAATTAATTATATTTATTTTGATAATAAATATTTATTTATTTTAAATTTATTATTACATTATCTTAATAAAAAGTTTTAAGTAATAATAATTCTAAAATTTATTAATAAACTTTTGTTGCCACTAATTTTTTTATTTATTACGCACATGTTATGAGAAATGAAAGCCTTATGTGTTTTAAACTTCGAACGATTAATCTCAAGTCCAAACATTTTAGAAATATCATTAATCAAATGAAAAAGGTCTGGTTACTTCCCATGCTTACTTCATATTACTTGTTCACCTCATATTATGATTATTACCAGAAGCGAAAGGCAAAAGGCAAAAGGGTTCGTCAGGAACCATTGAGTAAACACACACATATTAATATTAATAGAGATTCTCACAATATATATTCGTTTTAGTTTTGGGCATAAAAGTTCAGGAAAATTGCAGAAAAGTAGAATAGAAAGAAACCAAAGAACAAGGGAGTTAAATGAAATGAAAAGAAAAGATAAAGGGTGGGAAGGAATGTTACAGTGTTGGCGGTAGGGGCAGCATAAGAGTCGTCGCTTGGTGGTTGAGTTCCCATACATGCAGATCACTAACTCAGATATATATGCAGAGACGAGAAACGTGCCTCTTATATATATAACACACAGTGTTGACTTTTCACTTGATTTGACAGAACTGGGTTCTCAAGCGATTTTTCATCACAACTCACCAGAGATAAAAACCACAATGGACACACACACCTATTAGTGCTTGTGCTAAATATAAGACACAATTAGTTTTTTTTTTTTTCAAGATTAAGGAAGTTGAATAAATTACTTAATTATATAATATGTTGTGTATTATCAGATTATATATTAATTTATTAGTCAAACTAATTAGTTTAGAAAAAAAATATAAATATTTTAAAGTAATTTAATTAGCTTCCTTAATTTCTTTAAAAAAGTTAACTTTATATTATATTTAGCACTAGAGGAGGAAAGGAGTAGTTGCAGTTCAAAGGATTCTTAGAACATTGTCAACTGTTGGGATGAAATTTTTTATAGAAAGGATATGAAATATAGTACTCCCTCTGGTCCTTATTAAAGACATTAACTAGCAAGTTTATTTGGTTTTTTTATAAAGTGACTTGCTTGTCCTAAATGAACAATGATTATTTTTTAAGTATGCCTTTTTCTAATTAATAAAGGTAGTGGGTGAGAGTAATAATTAATATAATATTAGAGTTTAGTACAATTAGTAGGAGTAATATTGAAAATTAAATAGATTTTAGGACAACTTTATTGACTTTAACTACTTTTATTGGTTTATGAGAAAAGTTAGTTGATATTTTATAATAAATACGAGGAAGTAATAAAGAAGAAAGCACATGGAAAAACGATACAGGGGGAAGGAATTAGCCTTGTCAATATCGTCACGGTGTCATGTTGGACAAGGACAACTGAAGATTCGTCATGGTGTTATTGGATATTTTCAAAGTTAATGTCAGCAGTGTCATCATCCAGAATACAGCTGATGGTATAATTCCTGATTAAAAATTAAAAAAAGAAAAAAGAAAAAGATCACTACGCTGAGGCAAATTGTATAAAATAAAGTGAAAAGAATAATGAGATGAGATGCAAGTTCGTGGTAATTGAGGATTTGATATGATGAAACCTATTCAACAACAATAATGATGTAGACACAAGGAATTTAATACAAGCAGAGGACCAACCTTAAATTCTCCAATCAACTTGTTGGTGGATGTAAAGCAAAAAGCAACACACAATCTCTATTTTCCATTCTGACCACTTTTCAATGAAGTGATTGTAGTAAACAACATCCTCATCCTCCATCCTTTCAAAGACCTTGCTATACTTCAGCAGCGCATTTTCTAGCATCAGATTTGTTGAATTTCACTTAGTTGGACAATCCATACTCAACAGACTCTTGGACTTGATCTTTGTTTTCCTTTAACATTAAAGATGCATTCATTGAAAACTTGATGTTGAGAGTTAAAGCTGGGCTACGTTATGAAACAGAGCTTTGATCCTGATTCCTGACCTCTAAGTGGACCTCAAGGCAAGCATTACATCTTCCATCCTAGAAGTAGAGTCGAATCTCGGATTTCTCTGAAGAAGATTTTGTAAATCATTAACCTTGAATGTTTTCCTAGCCATTAATTCAGCAGCTAAGGGCTTAAACATAAAAACATCTCGCACCTGTCACTGAACGTGATAAAGTTAGGGAACAAAGGAATGACTTAAGGCTACCATTTGGATGAGCTTTTTTTATTTAAAAAAAAAAAACTTTTTTAATGTAAAAAAATGCTTGTTTTATTAATTTATGTGTTTAGATGATTTTTTTTTTTAAAAAAGCAAGAGTCACAAAAAAAAGCTAAAATGTTGCTGTTTTTAAAAGCTCCAATTTAGAGCTTAAAAGAAAATCACTTAAAAAAAAAGCATTTTTTTTAAAAGCCCATCCAAATGGGCCCTAAGTCTTGTTTGAATAGCTTTTTCTAGTTACATAGGACGGAAAATGGAGTTTCAATCCCACTCATTCTCCACCTACAGAAGCAAATCCATTCCCCTCAAGATCCTGTGGTCTCCAAACTACTACAAAATTCCATTCCCTTTGATTGTCCCTCTGAATCTGGAGTTCTTGGAAGCTGAGTTCTTTCTCTTCGGAGCTTTGGGTCGAGGATTGGATTCAGTAGCTCTAGAACTAGTTGAAGGTAGCCCCCTCTTGGTGCCAGATTGGCTAAACTGGGATTCTTAGTAAGAGACATCATCCTCAAAATAAACGGATTATTTTTTCTCGTAAAACCATGACAATAAGTTTTGGTATGTGGAAGACTTTTTTTTTCCCCCTGAAAAAAATAAGTGTACATTTATTTATAGCAGGGGATTAACCCTATAAAGAAGTAACTTGAACGCGTAGGGTTTTTCACCAAAATAAGAAGAAGAAAAAAATTGTACAAGATTAAAGCAGTTTAGAAAATAATTCCTAGAGTAATGCAGTTTTGGAAAATATATATCAGAGAAGTGCAATCAAAGCTGGGAGTCTGACTGACGCCACAAGTGGCGTCAGCACACCTAACGTGACAAGTGGCAAACCCGTCAGGTGGACTGACGCCACAAGTTGCGTCAGTCAACTGACGCCACTAGTGGCGTCAGGGCCCTGCAACCCCCCTCTTTCCAAATACTCCCTCTTTATATAATTCACTTCCTCCGTCCTCCGTTCCTCATCCGTGGCTCTTTCCCTCTCCCTCTCACCATTCACTCATTTGCAAACTCCCTCAATCCTCCATCACCATTTACTCTTGGAAACTCCCGCTGTCATCCATCTTCTTCATTCTATTCCTTCATTTCTTTTCTTTTTTTTTTAAATTTCATATAAACATTGTGTTTCTTCTTCTGCTTAATTGCAATTTGTGTTGTTGTTATTTGTTTTATCTATAGTTTGTTCTTCTTTTTCATAATATAAAATAAGGAAAAAATGAATCAAATTTGTTCATTAGTATATT
The DNA here is from genome assembly GCA_019022615.1 of Acacia melanoxylon. Lineage (NCBI taxonomy): Eukaryota > Viridiplantae > Streptophyta > Magnoliopsida > Fabales > Fabaceae > Acacia > Acacia melanoxylon. The sequence continues at coordinate 9,268,215 of JAFJYJ010000011.1, forward strand.
ATAATGGTTCTAAAAATATAGGTGTAGACGGATTGAGCTTTGAAGGTGAAAGCAGAGCAATGATTATTGTTCGAGGCACGTCCGCTGAAGATTTATATGAAAAGATCCGTCAAAAGTTGAAGCTGCAACAAAATCAGGTAATATCTTCAGTTACGGGTAGAGTTCGTTGTGGAAACCTCAAATATGCGGGTTTTGAGATATCCGATGATGAGGATGTGGATATTTTTCTTCAATCATTCGACGGAAACCAATTTGCTGAGTTATATGTGGATATTGAGACGTCAGACGATGGTGTACGAATACCGACTCATGGACTCCATCAGTCACATTATATGGCTCATTCTGGTACACCTCAGCCAACACAAGCAACCGTTGCGCATGAAGAAGAAAACGACTATATGGTAGATGAATCTGACAATGAGGAGGAGCAAGAGGAAGAAGATGAAGACACGTTATTGTCTAATGACCATGATCAGACTGATAGTGATGCAGATGACGAATATCATCGTAATGTCATGTCACAGCAGACTGGTATGTTACAATCATCAGGTTAGTTATGGAGTTGTTATTAGTTACCATGTTTTCACATAATTGTATTATGTGTGAATATGCAGATATTACACTGTTTTGGAAAGACATTCTGCATTATGAGGCTGTTGATGAAGATTACCTATATGAGCTTGACTTGTCACACAGTAATTTTATATATCGGCAAGGGACCTCTGAGCTTGACTTGTCACACAACAAAAAGCCACCAAATAGGTGCATGAGGTAAGCACGTGTGTACTCAAGCTGACCCTGAACATTAGCTGAGTGCTCCTCCCAGTGGCCCAAAAACGGTCAAACCAGCTCAACTTGATGTTTCCGCCAATCATTTCAGTTGGGAGTGGAGTCCGACCCATGTAGTGCTGCATAACTGCTGCCCAGTTGGCATGCGTCCGACCAGTAACTACTCGTCCATCAGTGGACAAACCCAAAATGCCCTCTACATCCTGTAGAGTAATAATCATCTCACCAACTGGCAAGTGGAAGGTGTGAGTCTCTGGCCTCCACCTCTCAACAAAAGCAGAAATAAGGTTTCTGTCAATCTGCACCAACATAAAAGTACAGAACAAATATGTAACAGTTCTATATTATCCTGATCATGTACAAACAACTAAATGCATATAATTACTTACATAAAGAATTTTAAAACATACCGAGAGTCTCTTCATACGAGCCACGTGCCAGAAACCTGCACGCATAAGGTGCTGCTGCAAATCTAGTGGGATGAGATTTGGGTCCTGCACATCTCCTAAAGACCCCTGTGAGGCTTGCCTCACCCTCAAAGAATTGCAATCTCCTGTGTTCCACACAACTTGTGATCGGTGTGACTGCTGCACCTCCTCATTAAGAACTCCCCACTCTTTGGGGCCGGACTCAATATTGCATCCGCGTTGGTCATCCATTTGACTACTAAAAATTTACAAGAACACAACATATTTAGGTCACTAATTATTATTCTCTAAATAATTAATTACTGAATTAATTATTTGACTAATTTTTATTATCTATTTAAGCTTATCTTATCTATCTTAGGGTACTATAAATAATAATATACAACATATTTCACAATATCTTTTTATTATTGACTAATTATTATTCTCACAAATTTCTTAAATCAAATTTAGCAAAGCATAATATTTTACATTTTATATATGAAATTGTTTTACAAAGTATTAAATAATTAGTCATCTATCTTAAGGTTTATAATTAACATACAAAATAAATAAATAATTCACTAATTAATTAATTTACTATTTGGTCTTGTACTAAGGTTAATATTAAATTTTAAATATTTTAATTGCCTAAATCATTAATTATAATAATTATTTACTCTTTTTATTATTTATAATTATTAATAATTTGTAAGTAATTAAGCATCTATCCTACCGTTATACATTTATTAAGCAACTATAATAAATAAATCTATATAATTAAAAGTTAAATCAAATTATTAAACAATAAACATAGCAAAAAAAATTAAATGTTACTTGTGCAAGCTTGAAGTCAGGAGTGAGAGAGAGAATTTGAGCCTCCTCCTTCTTCTTCCTTCCAGTGATTCTCTCTTTTTTATGTCTCAAAGTTTCTCATCCTCTCTCAACTTCAGGAAAGGAGGACGGAGGGAGAGTGAAAAACAATGAAGAAAGTGGAGGACAGGGGGAGTTTTTAGAATGAAGAAAATGTGAGGAGTCAATTGGATAAGGGAGAGGGAACGAAAATAAAGAATGGAAGATGAAGAAAATGTGAAAGAAGGAAGGAAAATGATGAGTGGAGGATGAAGAAAATGTGAGAGAGGAAAGGAAAATGACGAGTGGAGGATGACGAAATTAGGATGAAGAAAATGTGAGAGAGGGAAGGAATCGGACGCAGGAGACAATGGAAAAGGGAAGGGGAATGTGTGTGTGTGTTGTGGGGGCGGGTACAATGGAAGGGAGTGTTGGGGAGGGGGTGGTGTGTGTGTTGGGGGGTGGCGTGTGTGTTGGGGTGGGGGTGGTGGGCGGGTACAATGGAAAAGGGAAGGGGAATGTATGTGTGTTGGGGTGGGGGGTGGGAATCCTGACGCGTGTCAGGATTCCTGACGTACGTCAAGGGGTCAGGTGTCCTGACTGGCATCAGGACACCTGACGCCAGTTAGGTGGCGTCACCAGTGGTGACACCTCTACAGACTGGTGTCACTACTGCTGGCGCAACTTAGGGCGTCAGTCAGCACTCCCCCTTTGACTGCATTACTTTGGTCATATTTTTCCAATCTACATTAATTCGGTACAATTTTTTTAAAAAAATCTTATTTTGGTGAAAAACCCTGAACACATAAGAGAGGACAAGGATATTGTGATGAATGAAGATAGAGTGGGCCAAACAATAGAGGACCCAATACATGCATTAACAGTACATGGGCATAAGAAAGAGCACACAAATGAAGAGAAAGACCTGAAAGTTGAGAGAATTGGAGGAATAAAATCTATAAATGAGGACAAAAGTTGTTAGAGAAGGGTGTGAAATTATTTTGAGAATATTTCTTTCTCTTTGTGGTCCCATACTCCCTTTTGTATTTCTCATTATGTTATTCTCTTGTTTTTCACGTTTTCATTATCCAGTGTATGAGATATTGCAGAATCATTACTATAAATTTGAAACCTGTATTGCAATTATGGTATCAATAAAAGTCTTATCTTCTATAATTTCCTATCTTATTGATGATCATAACAAGTGCTCATGGCTGAAAATATTAGATTGATAGAATCATAAACAAAGTAGGAGAGAAAGAACGAGTTTGTTGAAGTTAAGAGTCGTTTCACCTGATTGGAGAGTTTTATGGAAGCTGTGCAGATGAAACTTGATAATCTTGACAAAAAAAAAAACCAGAAAGTGCTAGCTCAGGCGCGAAAGGGGACGCACCTTTGATACAACAAAATCTGATTTTCATTTTGATGAACAGAGAGGTGGAATTGGATTTTCCTTGCTTTGATGGATCTGATGCTCTACAGAGGATTTTCAAGGCCGAGCAATATTTCAAATATTTTGAGATTCTTGATGCACAATGTTTAGTGATTGCTTCGATTCATTTGGATGGTGATGTATTGTTGTGGTTTCAAATGCTTGATAGGGCTCATCACGTTCCTCATTGGAATGATTTCGTTTAGGCCGTTGAAGAACAATATGGCCCTTCTCATTTTGATTGTTCCAGATCTCAACTCTTCAAATTGGTACAGTAGAGTAAATTAGAAGAGTATAATAGTCAATTCATGGCATTATCTAATCGAACAGTTGAAATCCCTGAATCGGTGTTGCTTGATTGTTACATTGGAGGATAAAAACTAGATTTATGTCGTGATGTCTTAGTACAGAAGCCTGGTTTCGTGTTGCAAGCCATGACATTAGCAAGATTATTCGCAGAAGTAGTGGAGTGGAACAAACCAACTAAGACTCATGGGCTCAGTAGTTTTGGTGGAGCTAGTGCAACAAGTAAAAGTTGCTCTACTTCAATACCAATCACCAGTGGGTCATCTCCTATGACCAATGGCGGTGGCAAGACTAATTTGCCACCATTATTACCTACCACGACACAACTCCCCTTAAAATGTATGACGCCAGCAGAAATGCAGACGCGGTGAGAAAAAGGGTTATGCTACACTTGCGATGAGAAATTTTCGCCCAGCCATCGTTGCACTAAGAAACAATTAATGATGATGGTGGAGGATGATGAGCCAGAGGAAATGGTTGAACCAGAAACAGAGGATACTCGATTGATGGCACGATGCATAATCTATCTTTACCCCGCTTCCAAAGGCAAGCATGGCGCCACAACTATTTAGTTCATGGGCAATACTATGTGTACGAAAGTACAAATCCTTCTTGATGGGGGAAGTTCAGATAATTTCCTTCACCCTCGCATAGTCCAACGCTTGAGTCTACCCGTAGAATACACGAAGGAAGTACGTATCTTGGGAGGAATTAGGAAGGTTATGCATACAAATTAGCAAGTAAGTAATGTACATGTCCAAATTTGTGGGTACACTTTATTGTTGACCATGTTAGTCTTACCTTTAGCTGTAGTTGATATGGTGATTGGCGTTGGATGGCTAGAAACGTTAAGTCCTCATGTGGTAGATCACAATACATCCACTATCAAATTTCTTAAGGATGGTCAATGGATGACTCTTAAAGGATTCCAAGGCAATATCATGATGCAAGCTCAATATCATCACTTGATACAATTGCACCATAATGATGCATGGGCAGAGCTATTCTTGATGGAACCGGCGAAACGCCAAATATCTAACCTGGTTGATACTTTGTCGTGGGATTTATTGCAACTGATACAATTGTTTTCCTCTATTTTTGAGACCCACATGGTTTACCACCACCACGAGGCCATGAGCATGCTATTGAGTTGTAACCCAACACTATACCAGTGAAGGTCTGACCCCATCGATATTCGGTGAGTTAGAAAAAGGAAATTGAATGGATTGTCAATGAGTTATCATGTGAATGTATGATTCAACCAAGCACTAGTCCGTTTTCAATTCCAGATATATTGGTCAAAAAGAAGGACGGCACCTAGGGTTTTTGCGTCGATTATAGAGCTTTTAACACTATAACGGTGAAAGATGCATTTTCTATGCCTATCGTCAACGAGTTGTTAGATGAATTATCAGGATCAGTGTTTTATTCGAAGCTTGATCTCTGGTCTAGTTATCACCAAATTTTGATGAAAGCTATGGACAGGGAAAAGACAGCGTTCAAAACTCACCAGGGACTATATGAATGGCTAGTTATGCCATTTGGTCTCACAAATGCGCCGACAACGTTTGAAGCTCTGATGAACACAATATTTCGGCCGTTTCTCTGCAAGTTTTTGCTGATCTTGTTCGATGACGTATTGATTTACAGTGCCACCTAGGACGCACACCTAGAGTATGTCAAGATCATGTTGAACACGTTGGCTGATCAACGTTTATTTGTGAAGATATTGAAATGTGCATTTGGTAGACGGTGGATAGAGTATTTGGGCCATATTGTGTCTGAGAAAGGAGTAGATAGATGACTCTAAGATTGAAGCCATAAAACAATTGCAGAGTCCGCAAATGATTACACAGTTGAAAGGTTTTATTGGGCTAAGTGGGTATTATAGATGGTTTATTAGACAGTATGCCCAAATTACTAGCCCAATAAAAGTTAATCTAATTAAATTAGGTAAATATGTCTAATATTAAAGACAAAAGGAGTATCTAATATAGCAATGGGAAAGAGAAAGCAGATATGTTTCCATGGCATAGGTTTCACTACCTTGTCAAAAGAGGTACACAAATGATTATTCTCTTTACAAGGTCCAAAAGATAAAAAATTCTAGTTTTAGCTACGAACATGATATATATATGTGTAACAAAATCCCTCTGGCCATGGTTTTCTTTCCATCAACTGGTTGATAGATTATTAACGAGCAACCTATTTCAGTGGAGAAGATTTGCAGGTGAACTCTCACAAACAAGCCTCTCGCTCCATTTCAGGACCATCACCAGCTTCATTCCTTTCTTTCTTTCTTTTTGTTGCTCAAATCATTCCTTTCTATTTACATATGCCACACATCACTCTTTCATCAGAGTGAATGTTAACTTTAAGAGTAAAAACGGTTGTGCTTGGCTCTATTTATGATTTTCCTCAGTCCTCCAATGGGTGCTACTATCATTAAGCTCACTCCAAGCACAATGCAAATCTGCAATTAATCCATTTAATTCCATATATTAATCAAAAAGGACAAATGATTCATAACATCAAAAGAAAAATTCACAAATCCCAACATACCCAGTTAGTCCACCAAGACAAGCTAAATCTCTTTGGATTGCGAATTGTGAGCCATATCATGCAAGGCAGCTGAAAGTTGAAAGAACATGAATTGTTAAACCAATGTTAATCCTCAGGAGAGAGATCTTACTAGAGCAATTTTTTCAAGCGTACAAAGTATGTTGTTGGGGCAAAAGCAAATCCTCCGAAAAATCCCAGGAGACCATTGAAGAATGGGAACGTGATAGCAATAAACATTGTGTACGCTGCAATATGAAAGGATATCAATGCACAGTAACAAATCAAGGCAAATCCATTGAAGATGTTATATAAAGTATAAACCCCCAAGAGTTGTACTCACCCACATATACATTACGCACGACAAAACGAAGAAATTTAGTAGGTCTGAATTTCAATTTCGTTACCAACATGGTTTCAATCATGTCAAACACTGCCATTGAATAAATCTAGATCAAGAAACACAGAACAACCAGAAATATATTGCTTTAGGATGGAACATGGAGAGCTTTACGGTAAATAGAAGGAATCAGAAATAGCAAAGTAATGTGTGTGCATATCTTCATAACCTGATAGCTTCCAATTAAATGGATAACGACGAATAAATTAGCCATTGCAATAAGCCATGCTGGTTTCTTTAATGCGATGAGAATATTGTCGTTGACATCCTGATTTCCAAAAAACCAATAACCAATGAGAGCAACTGGGAAGTAGCACAGAGCCACGATTATATAGGCAACAACAACTCCTCTCCACATAGGAACCTTGGATGGTTTCTCTGGTGAGGATGGGAGTGTTGCTTGGATTTCCAGCACCACGTTGTGCCCAGCATAGGCAAAAGCCACATTGCCGAGGGAATTAAAAAAGTCCAACACATTCCCTGCAGTACTATGATCTGACTCTACAATACCATGCTTTAAGCATGCTGCCCAGGCAATTGTACAATAACTGTGTGACAAAAAAATAAACCAAACCAAACATTATTGATTGTGTGGTTCTATATATCTAATCAATGGAAGCTGAAAAGATAAAAGAAGGGACATAGATGCATATACCTAAAGGACATGATTGCTGCTGCCAAAGATACAACAGAAATAGCATTGAAGTTGGGGAGATGGGAAAGTACAAATTGAGCAGAGGCGAAAATCATAATGAAATAAGACAATTTGATTTTATCGCAGTTGGGACAGACAATGTCGTGGAACTGCAGCAATGACTGTCCTCCAGCGACCATGTAGACAATGCACACACCAACTTCAACAAGAAGTTGCTGAGGCACCACAATGTAGAGGCCCAGCTTATCACCAAAAGCATACTGTCCCAGTTCATGGTATCTGTCAAAACGCCTCCCCGGAACCATTTCATGCATCTCCACCATTTGCCAAAGAGTATACAGTGTAATGGTCCACGAGAGGACCAGTACAGTCAAACCAGGACCCCTGCATAGAAACAATATTGTAATCAGCAAATCCACAAACCCTTAGTATTCACAAGTGTTGCTTGAATATTGGCAAGAATTTTTTTGGTTGCGTGATGACGGGATGAGATCAGGTTTGAAAAATTAATGCAATTTGGGTTTGAATAATACTCTTACCATCCTAGGGCGGACATGTCATAAGGGAAACTGAGTACACCAGCTCCAACAATCGCCGTAACGTTGTGGAAAACTGAGTAGTACCATTTTGCATCCCTTGAAGAAGTAACTGGAAGCCAATTAGCAAGTTCCCTCTGATTCTCTGATCTTTCATCAACCTGTTCGATATATTGGCATAAATGAACGCAAAATTCATCTTATTCAGAACTCAGAAGAGCAGAGGTACGTAACGCAAGAACAGATATGCAATGAATCAGGAAAAAAAAGAAAAAAAGAAGCAATTTTGGTTGAATGTGAGTGGGGGTGTTTTCCATTCCATCGCTTAGTCTTACTCTTACCAGAAGAAAACAGCGTACTTTGTTTATATTGGTTAAACATTGTTCTAATGGAAGATGATCGTTTCAAAAATTTAACTACACGAATAAATTATAATGACGTTAATTAGAAAAAATAAAATACAGATAGTTTTTTATTTAATTATGAATTAGAGAAAATAAACCCTATGACTACAAAAATTTATAAATAGAATGTATACTTTTTCAATGTTACATTAATTATATTTATTTTGATAATAAATATTTATTTATTTTATATTTATTATTACATTATCTTAATAAATAGTTTAAGTAATAATAACTCTAAAATTTATGAATAAACTTTTATTCCCACAAATATTTTTTTATTACACATGTGTTATGAGAAATGAAATGTTCTAAACTTCCAATTCGAAGGATTAATCTCAAGTTTAAATATGTTAGAAATATCATTAATCAAATAAAAGAAGTATGGTTATGTCCCTTGCTTACTTCAGATTACTTGTTCACCTCCTCACATTATGATTATTACCAGAAGACTCAAGAATCGAAAGGCAAAGGGGTTGGTCAGGAACCATTGAGTAAGCACACACACATATCAATAAAGATTCTCACAAATATATATATTCATTCCTTTTAGAAGCTTAGGAAAATTGCAGAAAAGTATAATAGAAAGAAACCAAAGAAAAAGGGAGTAAGATGAAATGGAAAGAAAAGATAAAGTGTGGGAAGGCATGTTACAGTGTTGGCGGTAGGGGCAGCATAAGAGTCGTCGCTTGGTGGCTGGGTTCCCATACATGCAGATCACTAACTCAGATATGCAGAGATGAGAAACGTGCCTCTTATATATATAACAAAGTGTTGACTTTTTTATTTGACTTTTCAACACACAGTTTAGAACTTTTCTGGTGATAATTTTATCTGATAGAATTTGAGATACGCAACACGACAATGTCACATGTGATTATCAAATTCCATGGAAGAATTCTTGCCAGGCGATTGGTTTGACAGACTTGGCTTCTCCGTTCTCTCCACTAAGTAGACAGTTTATAATAATGACAATTGGCAACATATATACAACAAACAATTACTAAAATTATAAGAAAGTTGAAACACACACAGTTTCCTGGAAGTACAAACCGTGCCACGTGGCATTCTCCTAGCTTCTTTCTATCTTGGACTATTATTTTTGGGAGAAAAAGATTCTCACTTGATTTGACAGAACTGGTTTCTGGGGTCCCAAGCGATTTTTCATCACAACTCACAAGAGATAAAAACCACAATGGACACACACAAACACACATGTATTAGTGCTTGTACTCAACTTTGTCGATATAGGTAAGCTTTTGAAGACAGCGGAGATACACGAACTTCAGGCAATTTGATGTGGAAGCTTCCAGGATTAGAGGATTGACTAATAATATAGTACTCCCTCTGGTTTTAAATATAAAACAGAGTCACTTTTTTTTGGAGAGATTAAGGAAACTAAACAAGTTACTTAATCATATCATATGTTGTTTATCATCAAATTATATATCAGTTTATTAATCAAACTAATTAGTTTAGAGAAAAAAATATAAATACTCTAAAGTAATTTAATTAACTTATTTAATTTCTCTAAAAAAGTTAACTTTATCTTATATATATTTAGGACCGCAGAGAAGAGAGTAGTTGCAGTTCAAAGGTTTCTTAGGACATTGTCAACTATTAGGAGGAAATTTTTTTATAGAAAGGATATAAAATATGATAAGGAAGAAAGCACATGGAAAAACGATACAGCTGGAAGGAATTAGACCTGTCAATATAGTCACGGTGTCATGTTGGACAACTGCAACTGAAGATTCATCATGATGTTATTGGATATTTTCAAAGTTAATGTCAGCAGTGTCATCATCCAGAATACAGCTGATGGTATAATTCCTGCTTACAAATTTAAAAAAAGAAAAAGATCACTACGATGAGCAAATTGTATAAAACAAAGTGAAAAGAATAATGGGATGAAACCTATTCATCAACAATAATGATGTAGACAAAAGGAATTTAATACAAGCAGAGGACCAACCTTAAATTCTCCATGAACTTGTTGGTGGATGTAAAGCAGAAAGCAACCCAGAATCTCTATTTTCCATTCTGACCACTTTTCAATGAAGTAATTGTAGTTAAAAACATCCTCATCCTCCATCCTTTCAAAGACCTTGCTATACTTGACCGCATTTTCTAACATCAGATTTGTTGAAATTCACTTAGTTGGACAATCCATACTCAATAGACTCTTGGACTTGATCTGTTTTTCTTTCCTTTAACATTAAAGATGCATTCATTGAAAACTTGATGATGAGAGTTAAAGCTGGGCTATGTTATGAAACAGAGCTTTGATCCTGATTCCTGACCTCTGAGTGGACCTCAAGGCAAGCATTCCATCTTCAGCATCTCGGATTTCGCTGAAGAAGTTTTTGTAAACCATTGACCTTCAATGTTTTCCTAGCCATTAATTCAGCAGCTAAGGGCTTAAACATCAAAACATCTTGCACCTGTCACAACGACTTCCTCCTCACTCCCTTATGGTGTTACTCAACGTAGACAAAGTTAGGCAAGAAAAGGGACACTTAAGTCTTGTTTGAATTGCTTTTTCTAGTTGCAGGGGAAGGAAAATGGAGTTTCAGTCCCCCTCATTCCCCACCTACAGAAGCAAATCCATTCCCCTCAAGATCCTGTGGGGGCTCCAAACAACTACAAATTTCTATTCCCTTTGATTGTCCAACCAAAATAGGGAAAATAGACTCCAATCTCATATTCTGTTATCATGTTTATACACACGACCAAGGTGAAGACTTCTCCTTTCAATCATTTTCTTTGTCAACTCTCCAACATAATGTTTGGGAGAACAATTTTCAGGTCCTTCATTTCCTATCATAATTATTCCCTTCATTTTCTATTTTCTTTCCAGAACGGTGTTTGCCGGTCCAACAGGTTTTCATCTATTTCAAACTCATCCGCCAACACTTTCTCCTGATTGCAAGTGTCAGGAAAAATAAGAATGTATTGCACTCTGTGGATGAGAGTCTTAATCATTCAAGACAGAAAAAAGTTGAGCGTTATCCATTCCCCAATATATCATCCAGAATGCGAATCGGTCCCACATGACCTAAGTTGTTAAAGAAGCAACGAACCAAGACATCCCAAGTAGCGATATTGGGAAAGATTCCTTCAGTTGTCATTTTATGAAGATACACATCAGCCTCTTCAATGCCTAACGAATTACAAATGCCACAGAGAAGACTAGTATATGCAACTATGTCTGGACGCCATTCTTTCTCTTCCGTAAGCTTATGAAAAAGTTGCATGGCAGTTTTAACCTTACCCAACTTGCAGTATGCATAAATAATTATATTAATGGTAGTGGCATCTGGCTTTGCTCCATTCACCAACATTTTCCCGAGAATATGGAAAATTTGTTCTTGCATACCAACACGAGAGAATCCATGCATTATAGTATTGTAAGTAATAGAATTTAGTTCCAGCTCCAGTTCTTCCAGCTCCTTCATAAGCCCGCAAGCTTCTTTAAATCTGTTGACCCTAAATAAACCATTCAATAACTCATTATATGTTATGATATTTGGCGAGCACTTATATTTATCCATCATATCAAGCACACCCATTGCCCATTCTACTCGTCCACTGGCACACAGACCCTTAATAAATGTATTGAATGTAACAACGGTTGGAGGACAGCCCTCTTTGTTCATAATTTCAATAAGACGAAGGGCTCGATTAAACATAGAGTTCTGACAAAGGACATCCAGTATGCAGGTATATACCACAACATTAGGATGGCAACCACAAGTTATCATTTTGTTCCATGTCTCAGTAGCACCTTGCAAATTTCCAGCTCTTGTAAAACCATAAATAAGAGAGCTATATGTGGTAACATTAGGAAAGCACCAATTCTTTTCCATACGGTTACAGACAGATATAGCATCTTCTATATAACCATTGGCGCAGAGACCATATATTAAAGTGTTATACGCAACAACATTGGGCTTAACTCCCTCTTGAATCATACAACTCCACAAGCTAAGAACCTCACGCAATCGACCACACAAAAAATAGCCTTTCATCAAGGAAGCAAATGTATGAATATTGGGGCTGCATCCTCTCATAAACATTTGGCCAAGTACAGCAAGAGACAAGTCAACATTTCCCATATCACAAAGACAACTGATAACTGTAGAGTAAGTCACAACATTTGGATCAATGCCCTTATCCAGCATTTCAATGATCAAATCAAAAGCCTCTTTAAATTTATATTCTTTGCATAATCCATGTATCAAAGAATTATAAACAGGCACCACAGGTGCGAATGTTGAAGCTAGCTTCTTTGCTTCCTCTACCTGACCAATCTTACACATAGAAGATACAATAGTCGTGTAGCTCACTGCATCTGGAGGGCAACCCTTACTTGACATTTCAACAAGCAGCTTGCAAGCGCCATCCACCTTTCCATTTTGACAGAGAGCCTTGATAAGAATATTATAGGTGAAAATATTTGCCTCCAACCCTTCTCCCTTCATGTTGCTATATACAGGATTAATCATCTGAAACCTATTTTCATCCAGTAACGAATCCAACAGGTGGTTGTATATCCTGACTGTGGGTTTGCACCCGAATTCCCTTATCCTATATAACATCTTCAAAGCTTGATCCGCTGACCGAGCTCGCCGATAAGAATGTATAACACAGATGAATAAATCTTCAGAGCAATCTATTCCTTCCAATTTCATGTGTTGCAAAAGATACTGAACACCATCAATATTGCAATTTCTCCCCAGTTTCTCAATCATAGTTTGGTATGTCAAATGGGTGTGTTTGAAAGCTCTAGAATTGGCCAAGGACTTGAAGTATTCAAGTGCCAAGACAATATCTCGTTCATGTCTCAATCTTTTCACAACTTCGGATTCCATAAGAACGGACACATTTTCGGATTGTACTTGGGGTTTATCAACATCAAAAATTGGTTTTGTGTTGAGTACAAATGGAATTGAAGGCTTGCGCACTTTTAACACTAAAGAACACCCATCTTTCAGATACATAGTATTATGTAATCGAATTGAAGTTTTCAGCTTGAGATTTAAGAAGCTGAAAACCCAAGAGATAACAGACTAAGAAATCCGTTAAAAGGAAGACTTCGAGGTAGCCGGGCCCTCTCGCTCGCCACCAAAATTCAGAATAAAAAACTCTTCGTTCCCTGAACCACAATATACAGGATCACAAACGAAGGAATTTCGTCACTTGGAAGATGAAAATATCGCAATATTGGTTACTCTTGTCTCATGGAACCGAACCCCCACAATGCCCAAAATTCTCCACAAAGAGTCTATGAAGATTTTTTTTTTTTTTTTTACCTCACGACCTGGACAGAAACATGCTGCAGTTTCCAACTCGTGGACGAATACAATCTCTCACAAGGGACCGTCCAGCCAGCACTTGGGTTCGAGACTAGCCATAGTGAATGAATGGGAGATCCAAAGAATGGTTGGCGCCTACGAAGTACGAACGGCGCGGCAGTTCGTTGCTCAAAGAGGAAGGACCTTTTTTCAACATTTTTATTTTATTTTATTTTTCAATTTATAAATAAAGGATTTTTGTTTCGAGCTTTGACACACTTTTTTTTCCAACAACAAACTTTATAAATTACTCATTTTAGCCCGAAATATAGAACGGCTCATAGAAAATATTTTTCCCGTAACGTAATATACGTTATTTGGTTAACTATTAATGAATTTTTTAAATATTACTCCTGTAACAATTTACAATGAAAGAATTTGAAATCTAATAGTATAATGTACTCCGTATATGTCTATACTCATGAATATAAGTTAGAAAAATGATACATATTCAAACAAATTTAATAGTGATATAATTACAAGTGGTTTATAATATAAGTGGGAGATCAAAACACCAAAAGGAGGAGATCATCGTCTTAATAATTCCATTACAACTCTTAGTTGGATGTATTTATGGTGATCGATCTTCTTAGGATGTCACTTGCAAATGTTGCTAATGATAAATTGCAACATTGAACATAATAAAATTAAAGAAAATTAATAATAGGCACATACAAGTACACACGTAGTCTCCATTAATTTTTTTAATATTAAATATTATTAAGAATGTCAAATTTAATATGATTGACTTTATTTATAGGTCAGAGATTACTCAGCTGCGATTCCAGTTCAAGATAAGCATTTTTCAATATTATAGATGATTTGGTGCTGCCACAGAATACTATTCACATAGGCAAAAAGGGGGGGGGGGGGGGGGGGGAAGAAGATTTGACACAATTGATGCAAAGCATTTAATCAAACATTATAGCAAGTTATGGCATTTAATAAGCCATGGCAGAGATCAACAGACTGACTCAAAAGGCATTAAGAGGTTCCTTGGGGATGTACATTTATGTATAATATAATTGGATTATGAAACCAAACTAGACGCGATTCCCTTGCCGTTGTTGCCTCCCAATAAAGTTGATTCATATGGCTGCACAAATTGGAATACATTAAAATGAGCTTGACAATGACTTGAGCAGTACTTAAAATGAGATTCTCTATGTATTAAGCATTGAAGTATTAAGAAAACAGATATTCTGCCAATGATCATGAACAGGGATTGGGAATGCTTAGGACCCAATATCTGGCTACTAAGCAAAGAGAAACTCGGATTCTGCATTGGTTTGTAAGGTAAATTAGACAGACAATTCTATACTTGTTATATGCAGAAAATGACTTCTTTGTTGTGCATGTTGTAGTATTTGGTGTTAAACGTCATAATAATCGAAGCTTTCGATTGAAAGCAACAACAAACAGATGGAGTATATGGACTAAAGACTTGATGTGTCTTGCCTTAGATAAAGTGCTCATTTGAGAACCTATGTAAGAGTTCTGGACATGTGGCAGAATGTTAAAATCTACCTTCAAGAGGCTGAAGAACCAATGTGTCACTCTTCTTCTGAGATTTCCTTTTCCTTTTCAGGGAGAATGGCCGGATAATGAATCTTGAGAAGCGGCTCAAAGGATCCTGTAGACCATCCATCTCGTAGTGACCAAACCGCCAATCTCTATCAATATAAGGTCGCTGAATAGGTTCATCGAGTCCACCTTCAATGAGGAACAAGAACTGTGATTAATTTTTATCCAAATTTTACCACTAATGTAGAATAATGCAGCCTTCGCTCCAGAGTCACATGAGATTCTAGACATGTCAAACTACAGTTACATGCTATCAATGTAATTTGTTGATCTGACACTCTGACTGGTCAGATTCCACGTAGCTCATAAATTGAACCACTAATTGATACAATTTTTAATTTTGCTATGCAACAAGTCATGGTAATTTAAGACAATTATTTATAACTGATGAAGGACCCAGAAACATTCGTCCTCAACTTCTGCATATCGGTTACATTATTACTTCTATAACCTTGAACTCACTAAATTATTGGTTTGAAGTGCCGCAAGCAAAACAATATGACAGAATGAATTGGTGAGCAAATTGTTAATCTGAGAGGGGGATAGAGAGAGAAACAAGTGAAACCTAAAAAAGGAAGCAGTCACTTGCACCCTGAAAGCATGAAACAGAATACAAGCTGAAAGTTCCGAATGTAAATAACTATAACGGGCTGTAGGGGAAGGTTTACGGCAGGAGAGTGAAGAGTGAACAAAAGGAAGCTAGAGGGGGCCTATTTTTATACTAGAAGGAAGAAAGTGGGGGCCCAAAGACATAGAGACAAGGAGCTGGCAAGAGAGGGGCAGAATGGGGAGAAACCCAGTTTGACTGCCTATGTCTGGTAGTGTGAGGATGGGAGAGAGTGGGAGCTAGGCAGAACATTACAGAGGAAGGGAGGCAGGAGGAGGCAAGCAAAATTTGATTAGTGAAAGGAAGTGTTGGTCTCTTGAATACCAGGGAAAGCATTGTCATTTTCTTCTTTTCTCTTGTATCTCTTTTTTTTACCCTGATATTCAGAAATCAATTCTGTTAAGGTAACAGTAGCCTTCTTCCTTTGGTGGGTAATTGAATTATAATCCACAAATGATACCAACTCAGATTCTCAATGGATACCTACCTGCATACATCAAACCGTTCTTGTCTACAGCCCGATAAAATGGTCTTGTTTTCTTCTCATCGGCAGCTCTCTGTAGTTCATTCCATTCTCTGTCGCGATCTTCACGTGTGACTTTACCCGTGTTCACAATCTGGAATTAAGGGTACATTAAAGGCGTGTCCGTTCAGAGAAAAAGTAGCGTCACGTAAAACAACTATAGAAACAGAGTTCTAACTTTAGAAAATAGGTGGTACGAAAGGCGGGGGTTGCGTGCAAGATTATTAGCTCGGTCAACTGCTACAAGTCCAAACTTGGGACCATATCCATCAGCCCACTCCCAGTTATCAGAAATAGTCCAAAACAGGTAACCAAGCACAGGAACACCCTATAAAACCAGAAAAGGAAGGCCTGGCGTGATATCAGTAATTACAAAGAATCGCATGATGCTGATCAATGTTAAATTCCCAGTCCAAACCATTATCATGGCTGCATACACAGCAAGCAAATGTTCCAACAGATATGGCCGTCGGATTACATCTGTTTCATCTGATACTCCGTTTTCAGTAATGATGAAGGGAACATTTAGATGTTTGTATCTTTCATGGAACTGAAGCAACATGCGATACAGGCCATCAGGATATACCCCACGACCAGATTCACTGTACTCATCTGTTTCCACAAGTTTCAGTCCCGCACCAGAAACAACTTCCTAAATGCCAGAATAGTTATATAAGCATGACCCTAATGTACATAGTGTATTCATCAAGGTTAATAAAACAAACCTGCCCATAGTAGTTTATGCCTATAAAATCCAGCTTGTCAGAAATACTATCAACGTACGGGAAGATAGTCAAGGAATTAGCCAGTGAAACAGCAGCAACATCAAACAGACCATAGGGTCGCATGAATGACACATGGTGAGCTACACCAACTATGGATTTTAACGAGTCACTGTCAAAAGGTTTTCATGAATCAGAAAATTATAATTACAAAATCAGCAAAGAGGTCAACCATGAACATCAACTATGAAATTAATTGAGATGGAATGAAAAGGAAAAAGTAATAAAATATTGTTCAATATTCTATAAGAAAGCTACACATTCTGCAGCTTCTTTGAGAAAGGAAAACCTTTGTTCGTGGACATAATCGTATGCTTTTGAGTGTGCAATGGCCATCCAATGCATGGCCTGTTGGAAAACACCAGTTGGAAGAGCAGAAGTAGCAACCTCCAGCATATCAGGATTACCACCAGGCCAAGCTCCAGCACAATAAGTAAGCATACAGAAGACATGAGGTTCATTAAAAGTAACCCAATATTCTACCAGATCAGATACACTGTTTACAACAAGCCTGCACCATGGAATGCGAGCGATGAGGAAAAGCATCATTTCATATACCACCATAAGATGAATGACTCAATGACATTGAATAAAGACATGATCATTAGGGGAAAAAAGGAATATGAGGACAAGTTCCAAGCTGCTCAATAAAGTCTCAAAAGTAAAAACTACATGCTGATACCAACACATGAAAATCCAGTGACAGAAGATTGAACCTCTCAGAGGAAAAAGCTAAGAAAGTGATTCATTTGGCCAGCTACTACAATCAAAATCATCAGTATTATAATATATATGATTGCGTCAATATGCCCAAGATATTGAATCAACTAGCGTTAACTACCCAGAAATAATGCATGCCACCCTTATAGCATAGGCTCAACATAACTCGTCATGAAAAGATAATGGCAGTGACAATGATCAAACCCTGACCACTCAGTCAATAAGGCATTATCAATGTCCATAAATTACTGAAAGCTTAAGCTTTTAGAAGAAGGTCCAAAAATGGTTTGGACACCATATCATAATCTCTATATTGTTTCCATTTTTGGGCTTCTGTTAAAGGGAAAACCTTGTCCTCCACTTTCTTTTGTAATATTTTTTCACTTAAATTTTATTTTTCCTAATCATATGCACACACCTCAATGAGAAGGAGAACAAAGGCCCAGAAACAAGAAAATGATGGGATTCTGCCGTAAATTGCTCCCATATCATACATAATGGAGAGCTCATTTAGAAAAAGTATACAATGAAAATCAAATATCCAAATAGGCTGTTCAATCATGTTTGACACCACAATTGCTATATGTATTGGGAAAAATCATAATTGATATTAATATAATAAAGTTATAGAATAAATAATGCACGGAAAAATGCACATGTCCTGATTTGATTGGAATAAAGTACCTTCAGTATCTAAGTTTAAGTACCTAAGTTTTTCCTTCTAATATCACATTATATTGTAATATGGGTATGTATGCACTAGTTTCACTTACAACCAAGGATAGGCTGGCACAATGCAGTGATTGTTCTGACGAAAATGTAATCGGAAGCGGTTAGAGGAAATAGAATGTATGGACAACTAACACAAAGGAAAGACTAACCTGGTAAAGTCCATGAAATAATCAACAGTCTTTTCCAGCTTCCAACCTCCATACTCACCAGCCCAGGGTGGAAGTGAGTGATGAAAAAGAGTGAGCATGACCTTCATCCCATATGACCGAACCCTATTGATAATCCATTTGTAACGCTCCAAAGCAGCATAATTAACCTAAGAAGATCGAGTGACTTACTCATAAAAGTAAAACATTGGCACCAGTTGAATCCATTGAACTGGTTTTTCGTAAAACAATATTAGAAAACACTTCAGCTGGCTCCTTAAGAAGTTGTTTAACAGCATTATTTATCAGTTATGACACTTGCCAAGTAGTAAAAGATGGCATAATTGTAATACTTAATCAGCATGGAAAACCATTATGACACTCACAGATTCTGTTAGCCCATTTACTGGCTCCTTTGGCATTATTCTTGACCAATCTATACCCATGCGAAAGACAGTAACACCAGTATCTTTGGCCAACTTCAGTTCTGTATCTGGATCAGACCAAAACCTTAATCTCTCCTCCCTGAGAATCAGGCATCATTTTCCATTTAGCATGAACATATTCACTGTGATACAATTAAGATACTCCAAAAGTGCACAATACCCATCTCTTTTAGTAATTAATGCTTAAAAAACTACATGATATCAACATTAAAATCTGGGCTTACGGGTGTGGAACATTATGCCAAGCAGTTACATTGTGTTGCTGTTCTTTTGGCACAGCAGCTGGTGCTTCTTCTTCATCTTCTTCTGTGTACTTCTCAAATCCTCTAATCATGGCCTCCATAGCAACCTTTAAAGGCTTTTTTCTCTTTTTGACAGTGGAATCATCATGTTGCCGAGATGAAGCAGCTTGGTGAGACCCACCATCACCAGTAGCAGAGCCCATCAAAGCATCAGCTTGCTGTTTGACCTCTTGTGAGTCACCGTCAGGCTTTTGTTCCTCTGCAAACTGAATCCAAGCATCATCAAGCCTATCCTCAACATGTGCCGGTGCAGTAGCCAGGCCAAAGAAAAAACCGTTTTGCTCTCCTGCAGGTAGTCATGAAGGGGAAAAAAACTCCATGATCCTCTTTCAGATAAACTCAATTACACATGATTGAAAAAGCTAAGTAGGACCACCATATATATGAAAATGTTATATTACCAATGAAGCCAAAAGTTAAAAAGAGTTACTACCTCCGCTCCTAAATATATAGCAAAGTTTGTAGTGCAATTTACACTACGAGGGAGTACTTAGTTTGGCGAATATAGTTTGTAAAGGCAATTATGATACGATAACTTCTCTTTTGGCAGCTGTGCAGGTATTTCTTAAATATTTGGTATAGGGACAAAGCCAAGAAACTTAAACGTAGTCACAGTCCTGGGAAGAAGAACCCCTCGAATATAATCAAGAAAAAGGACCCAACCTCTCGATTTGCAAAATGCATATCTCGAGAAAAAATTCTCGCCAACCAATGACTCCATAGCTTTCCCAATAAGTGTCTAATTCTAACTTCTAACCCTGAGCACGTAGCCCGAAACCAATTTCAGCTAAAGTAGCCCCCGCAATTGCACTATATACGAGTTATCCCATCTACTACGTACTTAAGCTTACAGAGTATTCCCCTGACCACAAGCATACGACCAGAAGTAGGATATCAACAATTAATTTATCAACAATCATTTAGCCTTTACTAACAAAACCTAGACTGCTCATACAATCTAAAAATGGAAGTGTTCATTTCTGGTTGCTCACCATCAACATTGAAGTCAGCGAGTACATCAGAGGACTCGTCAATAGGCGAGCGGAATGGGCGGAGATTCTTTCGCTTGAAACGGGAGAATGAGAAGGCATTAGCAGCGAAGGTGATCGTGACAATTGCTCCGGCGAGCTTCGTTGCCGTAACGAAGAGAGCTACAAACGTCATCTCGTGCAGCCTCCGGACTCACGCACACTCACTGAAACGCAACACAAGTGAGGAGCGGATATCCACGTATCTCAGAGGGATAACGAACTCATGGAGAGGGAGAGCTTCAAGGGGCCCAGCGAAATATTATGTACACGTAACCTCTGCTTCATGGTGGCTGAGCGGAATACGGCAACCATCATCGGCGTTTTCTGGTGCTTTCCGCGTAAAGCAAGCAATGTTCATGAGGTGGCCGTGGTTATTTAGCTTCCTTAATCTCTCCAAAAAAATCAATTTTTTTAGATCTTATAATTGTGATTTTTATTATTTTCCACATTTTTAATTTTTAACCATTGAAGTGTAGTACGTAAGTGTGATGAAACATCAACTTCTCAAATAAGAGCATTTTTTATGATAAGCTAGGAGTTGGAGTTTTTAAAATAATTGGCTCAAGAATTGGAGGGGTTCAATCTCAACCAGAAAATATTCGATTCTGCCAATTTTTTTCACCCAAACATAAATTTTGAGAAAAAGTTCATAAACACTTTTGGTAAGCTCCTTATATAAGCTCTCCCAAATGAAATCACTGATTAAGTAGTTCTTTAACTTTATCCTCATATAAGCACTTTAACATATATTTTTTAGGGTAAAGGAGCAATTTTACACATAACCTTTACCCAAACGTTCATAAACAGGGCTCCTTATATAAGCCAAAGACCACGACCTTTCATTTGGGAAAATACACATAACGTAACGTATGTTTTGGGAGCCAAAGACGTATGGTCAGTTAGTTGATAGTTAGTTGGATGGAGCACGACGGCGATTAAGCCCGATTTGGACACGCCGCGTGGACGATGAGCGTGGATCTTGACGTGGAATAAAAATTAGGAAAAATTTGAAAATAATTAGAAAAAAAATTCAAAAAATTAGAAAAAAAATAATTATAATAATTATTAAAAAAATTAAAAATAATTCAAATAATTAGAAAAACAATTAGAAAAAAAAATCAAAAAAATTAAAAAATTAGGAAATAATTAAAATAATTACAAAAAAATAGAAAAAAATTCAAAAAATTAAGGAAAAATTAAAATACCCCTTGCCAAAGTGGACCCCACTAGTTCTTAGTCATACTTTACATATCGATTAGATTTATCTCGTAGGGAGAATTGTGAGAAGATTATCTTAATTAATTAATTAATATTTTTTTCAATGAGCATTTACTACCCTAAGACATCTTCAACAACTGCACTTTGGAGTCCGTGTATATACAACCCTCCTCCACTAGTTGGTTATCCGGCCGCCGACAACCGCCTTGATGGTCGATCAAATCTGGTAGCCGCCCATGGCGGCAACGGCAACCAATGATAAGCCGGGCCATAATGGCCGACAAAGTGCGGTGGTGGGACCAGCGGAGGTATTTTAATTTTTTTTTTCTAATTATTTTAATTTTTTCTTAATTATTTGAATTTTTTACTAATTATTTGAATTTTTCTATTTTTTTGTAATTATTTTAATTATTTCCTATTTTTTAAAAAAAAATCTAATTTTTTGAATTTTTTTCTAATTTTTTTAATTTTTTCTCTAATTATTTGAATTATTTGTAATTTTTTTAATAATTATTATAATTATTTTTTTATTTTTTTTTGAATTTTTTCGATTTTTTTAATTTTTTTTCGAATTTTTTTCCTAATTTTCCTTTTTTATTCCACGTCGGCATCCACGTCATCGTCACGTCGGCGTGTCGGTCAAATCAATAGCGCCACGTCGGCGTTCCATCCAAGTTAATGATGCCAACTAACGGTCAACTAACGGTAGTAGTCTTTGGCGCTCCCAAAACATAACGTTATATGTATTTTCTTTCAGGTTGAAGGTCGTGGTCTTTGGCGCTCTCGGGGTAAAGGTTATGTGTAAAATTGCTCCTTTACCCTATTTTTAAAACACCCTAATTATTTTTCATGATTCTCTCATTCTCTTATCTCTTTGATTATTGTTGAAAAAACATCAATAAGAGTAAATTAGAAAAATAAATATGATAATTAAGTAGTTCTTATTTTTTGGATAAAGATTATAACTTTCAAATTAGATTTTATATTAAGGATGAGATGGAATATGCTTTTACTAAGTGTAATCACGCATGCATGCATCTCAAGAAAAGGGACATGTATTTCTGCTAAATTTTCACACTTAAGTTTAGTCTGCTAGAAAGAGTTGAAGTGAATATTGTAATAAACATTAATTTAAGCAATAATTTTGGCACATTTTATTGTTTATATGACTATCTGACCACCGCGTCAAATTCAAGTTATGACATTGTGCATGAACGGGCAGATATATATTAGAAGCTTGAAAAAAATCATATATACTTGAAGTCCTTATTAAAAAAAAAAATCTTCTAGATTTTTTGAAAAAAATGTATTTCTTTTTATCCTTAATATAAGACGTATTTAACTAATTTGATTAAATTAAAGAAGTTAGTTTATATAACGTGTATTTTCTAAAATAATATAGTCATCGTCTAACTTAATTCCTTCTTTCCCCTCCCTTTTTTAATTATTGTTGAGGAAGTATCAATAAAGAGAAATTAGGAAATGATTAATAAATATTTTAAAAAAAATATCTTATATTTAGAACCAAAATCAACTCATCAAATCTTTAGATATTTAGGGGCAATGTAACGCTCGTGCATCATTTTTTTTTTCCTTTTAATTGTAATCTTCCGACCAAACGATGCATGAACCAACTGAGTAACACTTTAAAAGGAAAAATGTGGCAAATGTAAGGGGGGAAAACCCTTTTAAATCGCTTAGAGAAAAGATAAGGTGATATACGCATAATGCATTTACTTATTGTTGTAAACTCGCGGGTTGACTTTCACGAGTTTACCATTTTTACGTTTCTACCTTACTTAATCGAGTTGATCTCAGTAAACTCGTGTGTAATACATTGTAACACAATTAAACTCATGAGTTTTACACTTTGAGTTTTCGTTTTTACGTTTAAACTTACAAAATTATGTTAATTTTTTCAATTTTGTCATCTTCAACGGCTTTACATATGAATTTTATAGAAATTTCTTTATTAAATATAATAAATTATAAATGTTGATATATTTAATTTCAATTATTTGGATTTACAATATATTTAAATTATATTATTTTCATTTTTTATATTTTAATTATTTAATTATACACTTTTAATATTTATTTTATAATAAAAGTAAACTCTTTACAATTTACGATACGAGTTTACGTTACCTTCACGAGTTTGCTTAAACTTATGAGTTTGACAACCTTGCATTCACCATTTCTCCCTTTCCTTGCTAATTCTTCTTAATTACCAAATTAAACAATGCATAAATACAAAACTTTTTAAAAAAATGTTTATACACGAGAGGACATTAAAGAAATCCGAGGTCCATGCATCATTTTTAAATTTCATTTTTTATTATATCCTACGGGATACAACACATGAACGAGATTAGTAGTAACGGTAATTATGAGAAAAATAATAATGTAGTTATGTTAATAATATAACTCACCTTCTTATAATTAAATATCTTTGAAGGAGGAGCACATATAGCTCAAATTCTGAGAGAGCAAGCCTAAATCATTTAACATTTTTCTAATCCTTCTTCTTATTACCAAATATTAAACAATGCACCAACGAGCCAAATATATAGCTCCTTATATCAGGAAACATGTTCATTATGTAGATAATGTTTTTAAAAATTCCCATTAAAAATCACCTTGAAATTAAAGAAGATGATCAAAATATTAAGAGATAAGACAATTTTTTTTTTTTTTTTTGCCATCTCTATATATAGAATAACTTAAAATGTTACTCTCCATATACACAAGAAATCAAAATATTTGGATACTATATGTACTTTTCAAATCGTGATCTCTAACCTGATCTTGATCGATAAGCTATATTACCTCGTCAACCCCCCCCCTTTTTTTTTTTTTTTTTTATGATGAAGGTATTGGGATAATTTTTATGAGCATGTGAGAGAAAATATGTTTTCTTTTATGTCCTCTTAGCTAGAACAGCTTAAAAGGCCGACTCTAAAAAATGAATTAAAATACTATCGATCTCTCCGATTCTAAATATAATACTATTACCGATGCTAATAATACTACAAAAAGTGTTCCTATAATTAGGACCGGAGAGAGTATAAGCTTTGTAGTTCAATTTTTTTTTATTAAAGTGGATCTTATATTAATGACTAGGGGTAATATTTAAATATTATATATATGGTTTTTGAACCCTAAGCTAGGTTTACCCTAACTTTGATCATGGTTGATTTTTTTTTTTTTTTATGAAAAAGTTATTAGGATAAGTTTTATGAATATGTGAGAGCGCATGCAACATGAACATCATCATCACAAAAACAATAAATATCTATGCATGCTAATGAAAAGTAATGCAAATAAATAATTAGAAAAACATGCACTTGTAGTTTTTCCCTCTTATGTGAATATTGTTCACTCTTTGAGAGCTATATTGAGTCCCGGCTAGTCTAAGTCAAGTTTGGCTGTGCTGGCGAATCTTGGGATAAATGTTTGGGGGGCCAAATATATAAATTTTATATTAAATATTTAGGACAATTTTTCCTTGGGGGGGGCATAGCCTCCTCGCCCCTTGAGAAGCTCCGCCTCTGGCTGTACAGTTTCACATAGTTGAAGTCAAAAGATGATATATTTTTCCTCAATCATGTATAACTTGAAGTTAAAATATTATTGAAGGGGGCCAGGGAACAACCACTGATCGGAGCCACACTAATATATTGTTATGCTAGCTAGTTAGTTCTTATTTACATCATTAGATCAGATCAAATTGTATAATAAAATTCAAATTGGAACTAGTTTCGATGAGCACCAAGAGCTAATTTCCTTGCAAACTGTTAGATCTAACTTGAATGGTCTAGATTGAATTTATTTTACTTTTACTTTTATCAGAAAAATTATTTTAATGTATATAGAATCTAAAATAAAGATAATATTTTGACTGTTATTAAAATGATTTTTTTTTAAAAAAAAAAATCCATTAGCTGAAAATCTTAAAATTTGAACCATTGAATTTCTATTTAAAATATTTCCGGTCACAATTATAAAAACTTTTGTAGTGTAATTTACACTACAAAAGTCTTTCTATAATTAGGACCATGTAGATTTCATGGTAACGATTAGCTCTTAGTATTGCTCATCAAAATGACGAGCACTGAAACATTGAAATCCAAACATAAGAGCACGAATAAACTCAGTGACTAAAAAAATTTATTGTTATTGCCAAAGTTCTTCAACAACAAAAATAAGTGTAGTTAACTATAACAAATTAAAGACATTCTTTGGACAGTAAATTAAACTACCACAAATTTGAATACAACTCAAAGCTTAAGGGACAAATCAAGACCAGGAGGATCAAGATCGCCGTCGTCGCCGTCCTTTATGGGTGCTTCTTCTGGGATAAACTTGATATGTTGATCATCATTAGTAGCAGCAGTTGAAGAAGAAGGATTATGCATAAACTGTTGATAACGAGTTGGAGGACTAGTATCACTAGTTTCTTCATTAATCCTCAAAGTTCCAGAACTTGCCCTAATCCCAAACCTATCTAGGGTTTGATGATCATGCCTAAACCTAAAATTAGGGTTATAAGAAGCAACAGGCTTATGAATCATGGAGTCCGTTCTAACCCCAAGTGGCCTATTATAATTGATCAAAGGGCTATTAACCAGAGGATTAGGGTGATAATTAGTGTAATTACCACCATAAAAACTAGGATAGTGTGGAGAATAATAGTGATTCCCAAAGTAACCAAAATGATTATCCGAAACGATCCCTGCTTGTCGTCGTTTTGCAATTGCACGCTCTTGTTTGTGTGCGTTTTGATGGCCTCCTAGGGCTTGTGAAGAAGAAAACTCTCTTTTGCAAAAGTTGCAACAAAAAGTTCTTTCTGTTGTACTGTTCTTCTCATGATCATCATCTAGATTTTCATATTCATGGTCTTTTCCATTGTTGTTAATAACGATTGTTTTGGATGAAGATGAAGAACCTATGATGTTCCCTTCAGATTTGAAGAAATCCAGCTCCATCTTCGATTTAGGAAGAGAATCATCGTTGCTGCTGGTAATCTTCATATAATAATAAGAGAAATTAAATCAGTTTGGTCAAATAGTGAATATCTGCGATAATTTAAAATTAGATTACTTTTTTTCTGTGTGTGTTTTGATCTATTATTGCAAAAGCTTTGTGTTGCAATAACAAAAGATAAAACCCAGAACCTTTGACTTATAAGAGAATTTACATGGACTATTGGTGGTCAGACACTTTTCTATATTAGTTTTTAGGGAAATCTCAATTACATGGGCCAACATTGCTAATAGAACAAAGTTACAAGAGCTAACAACGTTAATCGCGCAAAATTAATGATTTAATTAAGAAGGGAGAACAAAACACAGGTACCGAATTAAAAATCGAGTGAAAGTATAGGTACCTACAGATGGGTTTTCCTTCCATCTTTATATGTATTAAAAAGTGATTTGGAATCCCTTTTGTAAGAAAATAAGTGATATTGACAAGTTTCCCTACCAAGACCTTAAAATTAGCAATTAAAAAACAAAGCAAAACAACTAACAAAAGAAAAGAAAACAAAGTTCTATATAGATATATAAATTTACTCACTTGAACCAACTTCATCTTCTTGTTTTCGATGACTTCTTCTCTGGATCCTTCTCCTTTGGTCCCTCCTGAGATGCTAGAGGCTTCAGAGGGAGAGAGATCCGTACTGTCATTATTTGCAGCCATGGAAGAAGAAAACACAAAACCAAACAGAGAGAAACACAAAGAAGAACTAACTTTTTGAATCTGTGAGAGTGAGATTCAAATTAATCAAGAAGAAAGAAGAAGGGGCGTGTTTATTTATATTCAATTAGAGACACCCTATATTAAATGCAACAATCTTCAAATATTTGGAAAGAAATCTCGTTTTTAATTTTGCCGTTATGCGATTTTCATTACTAGTACTGACTGATTGATTTGATATAACCAAGCTTCCTCAAATTTAAACACACCATTCCATAAATATGTATAAATAATATTTAATGCTAATTATCGTGATAGTCAAAATCAAATCTTTTATAAAGAAGAGCATGAAGGTTTGGTGTTAGTGCATCACGGCTTTTATGTAGTTTGTATGTGATTTCAACCTATAAGTAATTAAAATAGGAAACCAGGAAATAATTACTTGATTAAATAATTTAATTGTTTGATCATATCTTTGAACTTAGCCTCTTGATGAGAAGAACTATCAAATCAATTAAAGAAATAATTTTGGCATGATTGATGGTTTTGTTTTTGGAAATCAATTTAGTTTGTGAGCTTTTTAAGTCCAATCTCTCTACCATCGCGTTGGATGAGTATTTTGAAAGTCGGACCCAACAACGCAAAACAGAAAGGCTAGCTGGTCTTGTTTCTTTTAATTCAATTGGTTAAACTGGTAGTCAAATCAATGATGTAATAATTAAATAAAAAATAATTATTCTCATATAATATATTTGAAATTTGGACCCAACGTTAAACCAGAAAGGCTGGCTGGTCTCTTTTCTATTAGTTTAATTGGTTAAACTGGTAATCGAATATAATTAATGTTGTAATAATTAAATAAAATTTTAATAAAAACTAATTATTCTCAAGTAATATATTTGAAAAGAATTCATAATAAGTCTGTAACACCCCAAATTTAAGTAGCATAAATCGTCTTTGGTGACACGTGGTTTTATAAAAATTCATCGAGTTTTGAGGTGCTACGAACTAACGTTTTTTGCGGAAACGGAGAGCATGTACTAAAAATTTGAACAACGGGTATAACACTGAGTAATCGATATGAAATACTCGGACATATGATGATGCCGGCGTATCGATATATATATTACAAAATCTCCGAAGGAATTATTCATGTGATACAAGATAATACAAAACTCTATAATTACATTTCTTCTATGTAACTATACCCTTTTCCGCCAAGCCTTAGGTAGACTTGGGACATGTAACCTAACTTCGGTTAAATCATCTCATTTGGCCGGTGGGTAGGTCTAGTGGAAGTCTCGCGTGCTAGGGTGACCGATTGTGAACCACATAGACGACCCTTTCTAGTTTAAGCACCAAATGATATGAAGTAACTTTATTAGATTCATGTTATAAGGTAGGTTCTGTTGAACTTCTTCCTGCGTTTGCTATGACCGGTGCCTTCTCACGGCTCCGTCTATCGACGTCTTTCTATGGCTCCATCCACTTTGGTGCCTCCTCACAGTTCATGACCCTTTCCCGTCTATTAATTCAAGCGAGGTCCAATGCCCATTGGACCTCAGGTAACGGTTAACCTCATGCTTATGTAGACATTATATGTATGACAAGTATTCATGACATTTTCACAAAAATCACTACAAAAGCTCATAGCAGATGTATGATTAGAAATACATAACCACGTATGTAAGGCAATAACAATACACAGCCCCTGCAGTATGTTTGTTACCCCAGTCTGCACTATCAAATCCAGTGCCACGATGGCCTATCGTGTCCTCAGGGCTAGGAAAACTCTCAACGGTATTATTAAAACCATAACCCGTATATTCATGATTGTATCAAAAACAATTGAGACGAGTCTCGATACAGAACATAGCAATCATATATAAGCATATCACAAGCATCGAGTCGGTGTTACTGACGCGCGAACGTACCTTCGTTGACGGTACTTTCGATACGTTTTATGAAAAAGCTTGTATTTTTTTGTGACGACAATGTACGACGGTATATGCAGCGATACGATTTTCACGAGATATTCTATAAGGATAAGATTTATCAACATTTAGCACTATAACGGGCATTTTAGGTACAAATTACCATTTTGCCCCTAGTTGGACTAATTGACGAAGTTTGACCAGAGCTTCGCTACTTTGGCTCTATCTCTCCAGAATTTTGACATATCTCTTTTCCCCATATATTTTCAAAATAAATATCATATCTACTCCTAAAACATGATATCTAACTATTTTGAAAATTTAGAGATATATCTAGCAATTCTACTATATCTACCGAAAGATCTACCAAAGCTAAAGACCAGGGGCCAGAAAAACTTACCCAGGGCTCCGCTATATTTTCTCCGGGCTCCTCCTTCTCTCTAACCTCTCTCTAGGATTCGAAATTTTGGTGTGAAATGAGAAGAGGAGGTGATAGCTATTTATAGAAGAAAAAATGACACTATTCATGCCTTTTCGGATTTGGATTTCGACCGTCGGATCGCACTTTGACACGTGGCTTCATCCTTGCCATCCATGTGTCTCCCTTATGTCATGCATGATGTCACACTCTTGCTTTATGTGACTGTACCGATAAAGTTCCTAGTTCGGTGTCCGAATCGCGTAACCTTGGAGAAACTCAAAAATCCGGCAGCACAGCGCTGAAGATATATTCTTCTGTTTTAAAACTACTTGGGTTAACTAAATTTTTGATCCCATTAAGGGTATACATTTGCATCTTTGAACATTTACGGTCGGGCAACTGATTCGGAAATTACTTCCGGAAGTACCAGCTTCTGGATAAAAATTCATTGGTTTGTATTATGTCTTGACCTAAGAAACCTAGTTCACGGTTTGTCACAACGGTCTTGTTTTGTATAGGTTATCATTTCTACTATCGCATACTTTTTCTTATTTATCCTATATCCTAAGTACCCTGTTGGTTTCAAAAATGACTTCGGAGATAGCTCACTCCGGGATAAAATTTCACTTGTTTATAACAAGTCTAGATATTAGTGACTTAGTTCCTATATTTTGGTGTAGGATTTAATTTCTACCCGTTCTCAAATGTCGCATTTTCTTTCTGAGAATATAATATTATTCTAATTTAAATATCTAGATATTATTTAAAATATCCACAACCCTTTTCACACTATACTTAATTAATTTTATTATTATTTTAATTAATAATTTCGGCCCCCACCCCCTTTTAATTAATTATTTAATTATTCATTAATTAATTCACTAATAACTTAATTATCTTATATTATCTCATAATTACCTAATTAGCCACTTACTAATTGTTGACAATTTTATTAATTAGGATAAATTATTATCTCACAACTATTTTAATTACATTGGTATTTTATATCTCATGTAAAATATTAAAAATCATGGGGTCAAAAAGGGCTCATTAAAATAATATTACATTTTCCCTTTTTTATTTCCAAGAAAATAATATATTAAATTGCTAAAATTAAGGACAATACTTTCCCTAATTTTTAATATTTATTTCACTGCTCTTTAAGATTTATCATAATATTTTCAAGTCATTTTATGCCCTAAAAATACATTTTTGGGAGTTTTAGTTCTTTATTTCCACAGACTTTTACTTTAGAAATAAGATAATTTTGCTCAATAGTTGAGACCACATATTCACATATTTAAATAGGTAATATTGACTCAAAGGGAATATTTAAAATAAATAATTATCCGGTATTAAATATCAAGATTATTACAAAGTCTGTCTAATTATTAACAATAATACAACAATATATAAAGTTTTTAATGAAATAAGACTATATAGATATACATGGTCTAAAAATATATTAGACTTTTGATCGATACGGTGCACATTTTTACAGGTTTTTATTTTTTCAGCACTTTTGCTATAATTAGACCTAAAATTTAATTGGTTTTCTAACAGTCGTTGCAATTCTCGGTTTAATTATGGGTTTTAGTTCAATATATAGCAACTCAACTTCAGTCCAACCCGACTTAATTATAAAATTTCTAGTCTAAAATAAGATGCCAGCGAGTTTGGTCAAACAAGGATATATAACAATGTATTGTATAAATATTTTCAATTTTGAGTGCACAATATGAATCTGAATCTTGTGCCTAACAAAGCCCTTGTTTAATATTTCAATTTGTTGCTTTATCTTCATATGATAATAAGGATATTTTACATCACATTATTATCCATAATTTAATAGTTTATATATTTTTTAAATAAGATTGTTAATGATTTGGTATTTATTACATTTGTCTGTTTATAGAACAAATAGTTCAATGTAATTGTTGTATAAAAAAAGGTTCAATGTATATAATTGTATGAATACATATCACCTTTAATTACTTTCTATAATTTTACTATTAATAACTTCATCATCTCAATCAATAAATATCATGTGCGCGATTGTATTATTGTAGTGTCTTTTGACTAGTTCATGGTTTTTAAAAGATTCTTTTTTGAAATTGTAACTCTAAATGCTGATCATTTTTATATATGGACTTTGCTTTTCCAATAAAAAGCTTTAAAATAATCCTCAAGATCCAAATGTTTAAGAGAAAATTAATTATTACCGTAAATTAAACATTAAAGATAAATACTGTTCAAGCATATATAGTTTAATAAAAAAAAAAATCCTTTTGAAGTTCCACTGAATCAAGTTAGAAAAAATCCAATTAATCTTCCCATTTAAAAAATCTTTCACCTTTAAGTTTACCAGCATGAATATAGACAAGCCTACATAATCCACAACCAACAACCTCGGATCACTAAATTTAAACTATACCCATAGCTTTATCATGGATTATTCGGAAGCAGATCATCTCAGTATCCTTCCCTCATCTTCTCTCAATATCTTTTAATTTGGGCCATCTAAAAATGAATCTAACGTCCAGAGAGAAAGTTTTGAAATTTTTATATTCACCGCGCGCGGTTTTTTGACATTAATGATTCTGGACCATTAGATCAACTTTTGAACAACTCAGATGAAAAGATACTGAGGGAAGCGCTTACGAGACAATCCGGATCCCACATCACCATGGATACTGAAAAAGCTCCTTCTGCCTTTTAAGTTACAAAGTCATTCCTCCGACCCAATCTATAATTTACTCTATATTCTTTAGGAAGAGCTAATTATAAACACACACACACATATGAGTTATATTGTTTGTCTGAAATTTTAATATACTTTTTCATTAATTCACCCCCAATATAATTAATTCCCCGAGCTATATATATATCTCATCCTTTTTTTCTTCATACATTCTCTCTCACTTACTCCTTCTAAAAATAAGATGTATTTAAAAAGAAATTATATATAATATTTATTGCTTTTATCCAATTTTAATCAACATTTTCATCTACGTAAGTTGATTAATTAGTTGTACTACCCTGGTGATAAGTAGATATTTTATGATTAAATAAGTATAGATTGAGATATATTGAGTTGAATTTATTAATATTATACTTATTTAATTATTTTTTTATATATTTACATATCTTTTAATTAAATATAGGATAAAATAATATTATAACAAAAAATTTATTGATATCCTATTTTATTTTGTAGGAGATATGATGTGATCTAAGAGAGGAGAAAATATAGGAAGGCTCATCATTATTGGGTAAGAAATTTAATTAAAAAGGATATTGCACATTATATTATTATATTAAATAATATAATATGCAAAAAGATGAACCACGTGATGAGGAATTGATATTCAGAAGATATGCTATATCCTATCTTTAAAGCAATTGGAATAAAGATGGTGGGACCCGCGCAAAAAGAACCTAATCTATATCTATATATTGCAACGCACAGGAAGGAAAAAAAGAAAAGAAAAAGCAAAAAGATATGATATCTCATATCTTTTATCCATTGAAATAGTACGTGGGCCCACACCAAAAAGGAGAACAAGATATAAAAGAGAGACGCTGCACACAGAGAGGACAATTCGTAATTTGAACAAAGGAATTAATCAGAGAAAGACGCAAAAGAGAGCGCAGCAGCGCAGAGCAATTCAAGAAAGGACGAGGAGCGAACAGCAATTCCGACGAAGCAAAAGGATGAGACGCACGGAACGAGAATGAGAATTGGAGAATCGGGGAGGAGCGTATGAGGCGGGATTCTTTAAGAGTCTTGATTTCTCTTTTTTTTTCTTTCTGTCGAATCGAATATTATTTTACTTTCATGATTTTTCTTATAGCCATGCTAGGCTAGTTTTCTTTAGTAGTTAGGGCGAAGATAACCCGATGTTAATTTGAGTATTTGTTTGAATTCTCTATTGAATGTTATTTACCATGATTGAATGAATTATATTTACTTAAAGCCTTCTTAAAAGACTGATCACCTTTTAGATTGTCCATAGGTTAGTGCATGATGATAGAGATGTTGGTGCACTTAACTAGAACCTTTAATTCATCATAAAATTGCATGACCTAGACATAGGCTTACAAATTTATGTGATCTTATAATTCCGGTTTATATAATCTTTCTAAATAATACTAAGACATTAGGTTATTTTCAAAGATAAAGACTAAGGTAGCATCAAGACATTGGGACTTAGTATAATTTTAGAGAATTGATCGTCGATTATGGGAATAACGATCAATTAGAGATTTAATTCGAATACTTAGAGGAACATGGGGAATTAATCTATCTACATTGCGTTTTTCTCTATTAATCATCTTTTCTAAAACGTTCTTGAAATTCTTGAAATTCTTGATTCTTATTTTTTATTTAATTATTTAAAACCTTTTTAGTTACAATTCACCCCTATTACTCTATTTCACCCAACTAAAAAGGTGAAATAACTAATTAGTGGCATAATCTATTCCTCGTGGGACGATCTCTTTCTCACATACTTTATTACTTGTAACGATCGGTGCACTTGCCAAAGTCGCTACCACCTAGTCTAATTAAGTCTAAAACCTACCTTTGGTGTTAATTTTAGTCTTAAATATAAGATAGTTTTCCATTTTATCTTTTATATTTATGGTTTTTTTTCTTCAAACGCCTAAAATATAAATTGATATAATCATCTTGTTTCTTAATGTAAGATATATTTACTTAATTTGATTAGATTAAATAAGTTAGTTAATATAAGATGCATTTTCTATAACACTTTAATCATCTTCCTTAATTCCTTCTTTTCTTATTCTCCTTGATTATTGTTAAGAGAGCATCAAAAGAAGTAAATTAGAAAAATATTTACAAATATTAAAAAAATCAGTCTTATATATAAGGTTGTCAAACTCACGAGTTTAAGTAAACTTGTGACGGTGAAATAAGTAAACTCGTATCGTGAACTCGTAAGAGTTTACTTTTATTAATAAATAGGTATTACTAATGTATAATTAAATAATTAAAATATAAAAATGACAACAATTTGATTTAAATATATTTTAAATCCAAATAATTAAAATTAAATCCATCAACATTCATCATTTATCATATTTAATAAAGAAATTTCTATATAAAGCCACTCAATATGATCAAATCAAAAAAGTTAACACAAGCTTAAGAGTAAATTAACACGGTTTTGTAAGCTAGAAACGTAAAAACAGTAAACTCGGTGTATAAACTTGTGAGTTTAACCAAGTTAATTTGACTAACACGAGTTTATCACGACTCGATTTCGTTTTTATAAGTTAGAAATAAGGCTATTCATGATGCCCACGGCCACCGTAGCCCGCCCACACCCATTGAAAAATCGCCCGCCCAATTTAAAGAAAAAGCGCCCAAAGAAAAATGGGCTCAACTAGGTTGGGTATTTTTGCGGGCGTTTGGGCATCGGCAGGGTATGCCGCCTTGTCCATTTAACCCCGCTTGATAGTATATATTATATGTTTTTTATTTTTTTTATAAAATAGTATTATATATTTGTTATAAATTATATAACCTATTTGTGTGTGTGTCTATATATATATATATATATATATATATATATATATATATATATATATATATATATATATATATATATATATGGGAAAAGTATTTCTCCAGTAACTGGAGATAGAGTTATCTTCGGTGAGCCTAAAACTACGTCGTTTTGAATTAATGAAGGGTGTGTTTGTAATTTTAGGTGAATTAATGAAGGGTGTTTCCGTAATTTTGCATCCTTCATTAATTCACCTAAAATTACAAACATACCATTTATTAATTCAAAACGACATAGTTTTAGGCTCACTGGAGATAACTCTATCTCCAGTGATTGGAGAAATCTTTTACCCTATATATATATATATATATGTATGTATGTATGTATGTATGTATGTATGTATGTATGTATGTATGTATGTATGTATGTATGTACGTACGTAGGGATAAGATATTGTCACAACCACTTTTTTACCGTTAGATCATAATCTTAATAGGAGAGAGAAATGATAAAGGTAAATGAGAGATTCTTATTTAACGGTGAAAAAGTGGTAGTGACATTAGTTGTGACAAAAAATGGTAATGACAATATCCTATCCCATATATATATATATATATATATATATATATATATATATATATATATATATATATATATATAAAACTTATAATAATAAAAAAATCTTTTCATTTCTTCATGACTCTTCCCTTTTCTCATTTTCGGATGCCCTTGCGATCTGTCTCTCCTCTCTTGATCTCCATTCTCCTCTAGAGCTCAATGATCTGTCTGACTGCCTCTCCTCTCTTGATGCAACCTCTAAGAGTTTTGGATGTCTACAAGGCTTTAATTTCTATTTTTCTATGCCTTGTATTTAATGGACTATGAACTATTTTTTGATGTCTTATTAAGACATATGCTTGTCTTTTTAATTTTAAGACTTATATTGAAATATTCAAAAGTGTAGAATTATAAATGTTATTTAATTTTTCAGTTACTTAAGCTGTTTTTTTCACATAAGTTATGGTAGGGTATCGTCACTTGGGCATGGAAGGGTCGCCCAGCCCAGCCCATTATTGCCCTGCCCAAAAATGTTAGGGATTTTATCGGATAGGGCCGGGCACTGGGCTGCATCTTACTGCCCAGTGATCTTTCGAGCAAGGCATTGAGCAAGGGTCTCACCCTGCCCTGCCCATGAACACCCAGAAACATAAAAACGGTAAAGTCAGAGAGTCAACCCGCGAATTTGACAACAATGTTTAGTCTTATATATATTTAAAACCAAGATCAACTCTCCAAATAAATCTTATATTAAGCATCGGGCGAGAAAAATCTTACATTACATACAAGTATTTTAGGAAGATGATGTTACATATTCTAATTAAATAATGTATTTAATTTCCTTAATCTCAATAAAATTGATAAATATGTACAGTAGTAGAGTATTTCAATAAATACTAGAGGAGTAACTTGCACAGCACGGAGAGTGCGTGTATGTATATAATATATAGACACATATATATGTATCTATGCACACAGAACTGATACAGCAATTGATAATTTATGATGAGGTTAATTAAGAAGATTCCCATGAATTTTCCGCACTTAAAATTTATCACACTCCAATATGGAAGGAATCAAACCCCAATTTTTATGTTCCGTGTGCACCACATGATGACGTTAATTATTAAAGACGACTTTGCTGGTCAACAGTTGAAAGTGACTAATTAGAGTTAGTAATGTGTGTGTGTTTTTTTTTTTTTGCCAATTTCTCAAATATTTTTTATTTTTAATCATTAAATTCTATATAAAAAAAATCACATTATTATATCTTTGTGTAGTGAAATCAAATGATATGCAATTTCCATTGTTTATAATTTTGTAAAGAAAAGTACTCAAAAATTATGCAAGTTTTATTTATTTTCTTTAAAAATCCAAAAAAAAAAAAGTTAAAACTGACCCTCATAATCAAAATATCCCTCATTTTATCTAGAATCTAATTATAAGAAAATGGGAAGAAAATTAAAAAGCCGAGGAATTACCCAGAAATTTACTAACATGAGGTCAAGGGAGGTTAAAGACCGAGAGAATCACCAACTTTAGGTTCTGCCTCCCACTTGCAACTTACATAACACTCACAAATATTACTCACTCCGATCATTAATATGAAACCTAATTAACCTTTTTAGAAAGATTAATGAAGACTAAATAAACTACTTAATTATAACATATGTTATGTATTATTAGATTATATATGGGTTTATAAGTCAGACAAATTAATTCGAAGAAAAATGATAAATATAAATATTTTAAAATAATTTATTTAGATTCTCCAAACTCTTTAAAAAAAGTCAAATGAATCTTATATTAAGGACCAGATGTAATATTAATGTGCATATTTGAATTAACTTTTAGAGAATAGCTTTTACAATTTACAAAATAAATATATAAGAGGAGTTTTGTTTCGACTTAGACTTCTGAAACTACGGTTTTGTGATTTCGCACACACTAATACCAATATTATAATTATATAAGGAAGACTTGAATATTTAGTTGACTTTTGGACTAAGTTGACTGAGATGACAAATATATATATATATATATGTGGTGAGCTCCGGTGAAAAGTTGCTCTTCATCAAGCCGTCTCAACTATGCAAACTTCCGATCGATCTGCTTAGCTTCTTCCATCTCTCAAAATATAATGTAAGCTTTCGTCCTTTAATTAATCACTTTCTCTCTGCCTTTTTTTTCCCTTTTTCAATGATCACATGATGAATCGTTCCTCTTTGGTTGCTCATAATATATGTGCCGTTGACTTGTAATCTCTGCATATATATGCTAGAGTCCATAGCTTATATTCACAGTTCTTCTACCTTGATCATCATTATTGGCTAAGAAAATTAAAGTTATATATCTTTATTCAAAGCCAACATCTATCGAGTTTCCTCTTCTATACCAAGCTTTAATTTCTCTCAAGTCCTTATTATTTTCACTTAAAATTTAGGATCTCAAATCTTCTAATGGAGTATGTGGATCTCCTTCCACCTTCCTCCCTCCATTCACAAACCAGATTTGTATCCAGGCAAACAACCAAGCCATGGTTTGTGTTATTTTGATTACAATATCTTTCTTTTTTTAATTAAAAAAAGTTATAGAAACAACAACAACAAAACATTATCTCTCTAGATACGCGATTGGCTACATGGATCGCATAACGCTATTGTACTTGATGAAAAAACATATTTTTTTGGCTATTAATATAAAAATTACTACATTAGGATAATATAATTTCATTAATTAATATGGCAAAAAGTTGAAGTACAATCCAAAAACTCCAAATTAACATGTGTCAGATCAAAGACAAATGAAACACAAAGCAAACTTTATAACTAAGACCAAGATAAAACAAAGTAGTAGCTAGTTGCTGTGGCAGAGGTTTTAAGTAAGACTAGCAGCCAAGTTTGCTTCTTTGAAAATGCACCTCCAAGAGTGCGGTCTTGATAAGTTACAAGGATATTTGTGTTGTCCCGGTACCGTGGTCTTGAATAGCTGATAAGTTACAAGGATGTTTGTGTTGTCCCGGTACCGTGGTCTTGAATAGCTGATAAGTTACAAGGATGTTTGTGTTGTGGGCCACTAAAACAAATGAAGTATATATGTAGCAGACAACGTCTTTCTCAATTTGACTAGCATATGAGAGTTATGAGGTGCTTGAGTGACCCCTTGGAGGTCTACAAACATTATCCCCAATATTCAAGAGAATCGTCATACCCATCAAACATTCATTACTTGTCTCATCCTCAAAAGTGTCCCTCTTATTCTTAATATAAGAATTAGATAATTAATTTACGGATCAGATATTAAAAAAATTAGTTAATCAATTATTTATAAAAATCTATATAGTGTTGATTTCTTTAAAATACTCTTTATAATCATATGCATTGTAACTAGCTAGCTACCATTTAATGAAAACTCTCTTATTATTAATAGGGATTTTTTTTTTTTTTTTTGGGGGGGGGGGGGGGGTTATGATGAACTTGAAACACAAAATGGATTGGGGATATAATAGGGATTTTTTTTTTTTGGGGGGGGGGGGGGTTA
This sequence comes from Acacia melanoxylon, assembly GCA_019022615.1. Taxonomy (NCBI): domain Eukaryota; kingdom Viridiplantae; phylum Streptophyta; class Magnoliopsida; order Fabales; family Fabaceae; genus Acacia; species Acacia melanoxylon. The sequence goes on from JAFJYJ010000011.1 coordinate 9,307,684, forward strand.
TGATGAACTTGAAACACAAAATGGATTGGGGATATAAGATCAGAATAAATGGCAGTAGCCTTTTTCTTTCAACCTTTACTTCTTTATTTGCAATAGGGGTGAAATATCCAACTTGTTCTCCTTATTTCAAAATTTGAAGATACATATATACACACAGATAATGGGGGAAGCAGTTGACATAAACGAAGGATACAATCACATCACATTGGATGGAAAAATTCTATCAGATGATTCACTCGTAACAAGTCTGGGACACAAATTGGGGAACCTTTCTCCTTTACCCACTGAATGTAGCATTTGCAGAGTTCCTGTTCATCTACGAGAACGAAATGAGAAAGCCTTCACTCCTCGAGAAATTTCAATTGGTCCACTTCATCACAACAATGACAACCTCAAACACATGCATCCACACAAATTGAGGTTACTAAAGTACTTCTTTTCACGAGCTAAGCTTAGCCTCCATGACTCTGTCCAACTTTTGAAGAAGAACGAAGTGTACTTACGAAACTGTTATGCAGATCCCATTGAATTTGACAGTGACAAGTTCATTGAGATCATTCTTGTAGATTCAGCTTTCATTCTTGAGCTATTCCTCAGAAACATCTCATCAGGCGATGATAATAACCAGCTTCAAGATCCGTATGATCATTTTTTTGGTGGCCCATGGAAGCTTCGGTTCATTAAAACTGATATGCTTTTACTTGAGAATCAAGTTCCTTTCTTCATCATCGAGGACCTTCTTTCACTAACCAAATCAGACATTATTCCCATAAAGAACGATGTTCGGCGTTCAGCAATCATGCTAACCTACGAGTTCTTCAAAAGGAAACTGAATCTGTTAGACATGGACAACTTTAATATTGAGGAAAAAGTTGGTGAACTGCAAATACAACATTTTGTTGATTTTGCCAGAATCTGTTACGTGCCTCGAGAGTTTCCATGCAAAAACAAACTAAAATGTATGAGCATGCCAAGAGCAACAAAGTTACGTGAAGCAGGGGTGAAGTTCAAGGTGATGAACAAAGGGAATCCATTTGACATCAGATTCAAAGATGGTGTGCTGGAAATCTCACGGCTGAGATTAAAAGATGCGACAGAGATTCTTCTGAGGAATCTCATAGCATACGAACGTTGTCACCTACATGATAATTATGTGAATGATTATGTCTTCATTTTAGATCGTCTGATAGAAACAGCAGGGGATGTGGAGTTACTGATGCATTATGGGATTATAGAGTCAAAGTTATCAGGAACTCAAGAAGTGGCTTCTACCATCAATAGGCTTTCACCCGGAACAACAATGGCGAGAAGAAGGTTCTACTTCTCAGATCTGTGTGAGAATGTGGATGATTATTATAGAGTGCCTTGGCATAAATGGAGGGTTACTTTGAAAGAGGACTATTTTAAGAATCCATGGGCCATTATCTCTGTAATTGCAGCTGTTATGCTTCTTCTACTCACCATCGTGCAGACTTTTTATACAGTCATATCCTACTATCGAAGCTAGCTAAGTATGTTTAAATAGGCTTCTTTGATTATATGTTAGATCGATCTCTTACAAATATATCTCTGTTTGTGCAGTGTCACCTCTCTATGCATATATATAAGTGAGTAAAAGAGAGAGATTGATATTTTATAATCTGGTTGGATTTGCTGTGAGTATTGTACTAGTTGGTTGTTAAAAATATGCATTGCATTATTTCTTATGCATATCCGACAGCCAGTATCTAAAATGAAAAACATTTTTTTTAAAAAAAATGATAACTTTAAGGAAAAATTATAAATAAGTCTCAAGCAAAGAAAATAATTATTAACATATGGCTTGAAATTGAGTTATCGTAAAGGCAAATTTAATCTCTTGGTCCTTGTGAAATTGATGAAGGCACACATGTTAGGGGTACTCTGCTTTGTAGTAAGAAAAATACGGGAAGGGCAGGTGGAGAGTATTTTAAGCTATAAAGGGAAGAGATTTAATATAATAACATTACTACTACATAGGCAATGTTGAAACAAAGCTCATAAAGCCCAGTCAGGAGCTAGTGAGACTGGAAGTCCCTACGTTTCTTAGAGCTAACTTATAGTTGATGTTAGACATAATATTCTTACTCTTTGTGTATTCTTTGCTACGTGTCATATGTACTTACATTTTAGGATTGTGAGCCCTATTATATAAATTAATAGAATATACTAGCTCAAGTAACCACCATTATACAAATACACCTTTATCATCTTGGTATCAGAGCGTGAGGCAAATCACCATGGCAAACAGTGGTTCAAACTCTCCTACTATCAGTGCTTTAAGCGATCCGGATTTTTCTTCCTCTGAAGCATCATCTAGCATCATCTCTGCTGCCTCTCTACCAAAAGATGGATGCACCATCCATCTTTATTACCCCAAACCACCTTTATAACCACTGATTAGAGCCATAGTTAACAAATGATTCATCCATTCAACTGGATTACACATGATTCCAAGTCATGAGGCGTCACCTGACCAGGGTTCCTAACTCATCATGATTGGACTATAGCTCCACTCCTTTTGACGAAATCAAGGAGGTGTCATTGTCCCTTGAGTTGACCCTTAACCCGGCCAAAGAAAAATGGTGATACCAAGGACCCTGAGAATGTCAAAGTCATCTACTATGCACCGAGTGGTTACATACCACGTGGTATATACTTACATGAAATCTCCTATCACAACTCCACAACCCCACAACCATTCCAAATGACAATGGATTTTCACATACCATTATCAATTCACAAATTATTAAGAGAATCTTTTCAATCTTTTTCTAAAATAAATCCCACATGACAATTTCATTATCAACATAGTTTCATAGATTTATATAGTTTTAAAAAGATCACTCACAAACATCATACAAACATATACAATAAGAGAAAAGTTGTTACCTCTCGCCAAAGCCAATTATTATCACACGGCTCCTAATCCAAGAACTCAAACATACGCCAAAATCAATTTACCATAATTAATTTACTAACTATTAATAACCCTTCAAAAATGCATATAGTCAAAATTATAACTTATAATTTCATATAATTCAAAATATATAAATTTTAATAATAATATATTATTATCATAATCACTGAAAATGACAAATTGAACTTATGAATTTCAAAAATCACAATTTAGGCCTATGAATTTCATAAATAATAGTTTAGTCTTTCAATTTCAAAAATTAAACCATTTAAAATTTCAATAATATCTCTATTAACCCAAATAAATTTTTTAACCCACATTTAATCAGTAAAAACATCTTATAGGACATAAATCCTAAATTTCTTAAGTAGAATTGTTAACTTTAAATTCATGCACCAACAAATTTAAACCGATTAAAATTAACTATTAATTATCTTCTACATATATATAGTCTTCTATTGTCAAAACTCAAAATTCTTCAAAATCTTAATCCGAAATTTTTTACTAATCCACATAGGATTATCCTCATTAGAAAGACAAAAATATATGAAATAGCTCTTATGATGAAATTTTGTTGACCGGAAATTCATTTAGCTACCAAAATGATCTTATAAAATAGATAATTTATTTTAAAAAAATATTGCTCCCCACCTCTCCTGCCTTTTCTCGTTCTCGCGCTCTCCATGGACGCACACACCGCCATACATAGAAAAAGAGAAGAGAGCGGTGGTGGGGTGGGGTGGGTAATTATTAGCCCCTAAAGTACATACGACATTTTTTTTTCACCTCTTTCTTTCTTTCTTTTTTATATTAACAACACTAATAATAATAAAATATTAATAATATTTTAAATAAAAGGTTTTATCTTGCTAATTACATGACAAATTCAAATATTATGATTAATTCTTTCTTATTTATAATTAAATTACTAAGTCTTGTCTTAACTATAAAACGCTTTCGTATCTGATTTGTCTTACGAAAGTGTTCCTATAATTAAGACCGGAGGTAATATAATATAAAAATTAGAATGTTATGGATTTTCCACGTACGAGGAAAGGAAATAACGTATTAGGAAAGGAAATATGAAGATGAAAGAATACTTACCTCCTAAGATGAAAGATATTTCTAAACAGTTAATTATTGCACGATGACCAGTTCCTCTTTCAGATCTCATCATTCAGTTACTTGCTAGACTATGAGTGATCGATGGAAGAACCAGAGAAATGGTGGAGGGGGTGGCCTTTCTTCTTCCTCAGAACTTGTCACCTCTCACACAAGATACATACATACATATATTGGTCATCTCATCAGTGCACTAGTGGACAAGTCAAGAATATATCATTTCTTTCCTTTCTCACCTCAAGTTAAGTAATTATTCGAGTCTTTAATTTGACAGTTAACTAGCAACATCGTCTTTAATCAATGACGCCATCATATACACTTAACTTCTTGTGAACCGACTCCCTCCACTCTCTGGGTGGCATAAGCTTAACGCAGATGGCTCTTCCCTTGTTTTTCTCCTACAAAACAGAGTGCCTCTAACAATCCCTTCATTCATCTTGCACCTGATTTCCATTTATTTTAACTTAGATATTTGTTTGTTCTAATTTCGTTCCATTAACAAAAAATCTCTCATTCATTCATATATAATGGCATATTCTAGATGATAAGGACAAATTTATAAATGATAGAAATATTAGGGGCTGACTTTCAAGCGAGTCAAAAATTTATGATATATCCAGACAAACCTCAAAAACCAAAAGATTTCCTTAACAGTAACTCAATTTTCAAGCTTGTTCATATTTATTTTCTTTGATTGAGACTAATTTATATTTTTTTCCCCCTCAAAGTTATCATTTTGGATATGCATAAGAAATAATGCAATAGTAGTATTAAGTTTGAATATAGATTTATTGTGACATGTGGAACATCCTTTATTTTAATTAACAAAATTATTGATTAGGGGTTGATCAACAACTAAGTAATGCTTCAACATTTAACAAAAAGTCCAAAATAAATCAAAGTATGTAAAATGAGCCCTAACGTGGCAATATACAATCATCCAACACATACCAAAAGACGGAAGCACTACTGTCAGCAAAAGTAGCCTAAGCTTCCGAGGTCTTCCCTGTTGGACCCGTACATGAACTATCACATGGAAAATGTGGGTAACCATCAATCCAACTCATTACGAATACTAATATGTGCTAGTGAGGTGCCATGTGGAACAATTTATATAACAAAGTATTAATAAAATATAATTCACCAATATCCACATCATAAATTCTGTATCAGAAATTATGTATCACAGTTTTCATTAACACAATTCCCAAATTGCCTCCCACCAATCCAACCGAACCGCCTTATTTCTCCGACTAGACCCATGGGCTAAGTTACATCCATGTTACCGGTTCTTCAAAAGCTCATTGGTCATGTGATGAGGACCAGGCCAAAATCCTCGAGCACATGTCGGACCATGGGTCTTTTCCCCTCATTAAACTAGTGGGGTGTCGTAAGCCCTCATTGAACTAGTGGGCCAGTCCCTCATTGAACATGTGAGACAATAGAAAGCCAACAATTATGCATCAATGGAGGCCTCACTACGTGGTGGAATAAACTACTCCATCTATTCCCAATTTAACCAATATCATACTTATCATAATAAATAGCTCAACAGGAATTTTTCCAAGATTTTCACGTTCATATCAAAAAAATTCTCATATAGATATCATAATAGCTCAATTCCCAATTTCTTATACAAAATATAAATATATGCAAATATTTCCCAATTCAAATCATAAGGTTCCACAAGGCAATTTCTATTAAGATATTCATAATCATTTCACAAAATACTTACAAACAACATACTAATACACATAATAAGTGGAAAGTGGTTACCTCTCGCCGAAAGCTAACTATTATCACACTCGCTCCTAATCCAAAAGTCTAAACATACGTCAAAAATCAATCTACCACAACCAATTTACTAACCATTAATAACTCTTCTAAAATTCTACATAAAATTATAACTTATAATTTCATAAAATTAAAAATATACAAATTTTAATAATAAATTTGGATTGCTTGAAGTGGGTAAATTATGATGGGACTGAAAAAATTAAGGAGACTATTAAGTCTCTTTCTATTTATTACTAATTAATAATACCCTTTTTTTATTTGTTATTAATTAATAATACCTGTATTTATTTATTATTAATTAATAAATCCCTTTATTATTTATTATTAATTAATAATTTTCTTTATTATTTATTCTCCTTTCCTCATAATAAATATTATATATTTTATTCTTATTATTAGTATTTTACTTTCTTTCTTTCTTTTTTGAACTCCTGGAGGCTATCCTAATACTGTAAATTAGGATTTTTAATAATTAACAACACCAAGTAAAATATGTTTTATCATACATAGATATATTATATATATTCAACAGCTAAAACCTTCCTCTCTCTCTTCTCTTTTTTTATTTTTTTGGTTCATCGCCTACTGTTCATTAACACCTGGATTATGCTTATTCACGCTATATATTTATACATGTAATGTATCTTTTGCTTTCCATGGTTCATGATATAGATATATTTATATACCATACACATATAGCAACGTTTCTGTTTTTGCTTTCCCTGTGCAACTATGTATTAGCAAAATTTTGTCTTATCTATATTTATATAAATGTGTGCAATAATAAATCTATGCTTATAGGTTTATATTTAAGCAACAAAACTCATCCTCTTTTTCTTTCCAAATTCAACGGTACACACACACAAACTCTTCCTTAGACACACACACACACACACACACACTTGTTTTTAAGTATGCAGTAGCAACGTATGCACCCCCATGATTATATATAGATATATAGGTACAATGATTCTCATATTATTTCCCACAGTAGACCCGCGCATAGACTTATATAAATATTACTCAAGTTTTCCTATTCCTTCTTAAGCGGCCATAGCAATTTATCTATATATAAAGTAAACTTTCCTCATGCAGTAACCACATATATGATCAGTGAAAGGAAACGACTCAAATTGCTAACGCAAGCTGGACCAGCCCTTGTTTTCAGTTTCTTTTAGTAGAGAAACCATATGGCTTATTCCTACGGTTTAATGCTCTAAGTTCACGTCGAAAATATTGGAAACAAGCAGGAAGGAAGTTTAACCATTACCTTTAGCTGGCTTCTACTTTACACGGTTGAACTGTATATGCCTCACACTGTCACCTTCACCTCTGTTTTGGGAGTTTAAAACAGCAATAAGTGAAACTCTCTCACTCTCTCTTCGACTCCCCCTCTTTTAGCTCTTGGTTTCAGTTTTGGTGGAAGTAAGTGAGTGAATGAAAGATGCAGAGCAATGGTTATATTTATATCAGTTGGTGGGTCTGGTCCCAGAGGAAGAAGAATGACGGTCTGAGGAGGAAGAAGAGTGGACCGTGGGACAAATATTGTGTGTCTCGAGAAGCATGGCGTCGTTGGTTTGCTTGCACAGTAGAGGCCGAAAGTGAGATTTGTAGGTATGGCAAAATCTGATTTGCTGTCATTACCTCAGTGCTTGCGTGACTGACCAAGAGATTTTTGATGAGAAGAATTGTGTTTTTGCTATGAACTCCTGGTTGTCTCGTGTTGGGCCGAAGTGTGGGAGAGTGAGACGGAGTGTTGAATAGTAGCTGAAGGTGTTATTGGATCAGAAGAAGTATTGGGCTTGTGAGAGATGCTTGCTGTACTGATAAGAATAGCGTGTGGAATAATGCATGTTGTACAATGGATTGGGCAAATGCTTAATGAATCAGAATATATATTTTGTTGCGTTGCTTCCACTGTCACATGTTTGCCAAATGACTTAATTGATTGAAGTCTGTTTTGTTTTTGTTTTTTTTTAACATATTGAAATGTATTGATAGAATGGATATATGAAGAGGAGTATTGGCTGATCTTTTCTCTCTTCTGTTGGGCCGAAAGCATACATATAAAATTGAGGTTTGTTGAAATAAAATAAAAAGAAAGGTGTATTGGGGTGGTTGTGAGGCCCACTAAAATTACCTCACTTGACCCCTTTAAGACTCATATTTACAAGTATTGGATAATTACTAAAATTTAATCCCTAGTTCCATTTAAGGGCTTTCTTTCTCAATTAAATTTCTTTGGCCTTAAAATATTATCTCTAAAATATTTATGTCAAAAACCATTCCCTAATTATTTGTCCTTAATTTATGGGAATATATACCTTAAATTTCAATAATTATTTTAGGCCATAAATTATCCCTTCCATATATTTCTTGAATTTATTCTTTTCCCGGAAGTTTCAAGAAAAAAAAGAAAATAAACCTTTATCTCAAATAATTATTCTCATAATTATGTTTAAGTCAGAATTTCATGATTAGTTTTTCGCATATTATTCAAATTTCAAATCCCTAAAATTTGGGATGTTACAACATGTATCTTCACAACACCACCAACTCCCATTACATATTTTGAACAACCAACTAGTACCATACTCACAGAAAATCCAACCTTTTATGTGGATCAGTCTATAAAGATTAAAATATCAATCTCTCTCTTACTTATAGAGATGTAAGTGATAGATCTGCTAATTAAGCAGAGAAGCCTATTTAGATATAACTGTAAACAAAGTCTGGACGAAGGTGAGTAAAAGAAGTGAAATTGCTGCAACTACGGAGATAACAGCCCAAGGATTCTTAAAATAGTCTTCTTTCAGAGTGACCCTCCATTTATGCCAAGGCACTCTGTAATAATCATCCACATTCTCACACAGATCTGAGAAGTAGAACCTTCTTCTCGCCATTGTTGTTCCTGGTGAAAGCCTATTGATGGTAGAAACCACTTCTTGTGCTCCTGATAACTTTGACTCTATAATCCCATAATGCATCAGTAACTCCACATCACCTTCTGTTTCTATCAGACGATCCAAGATAAACACATAGTCATTCACATAATTATCATGTAGGTGACAACGTTCGTATGCTATGAGATTTCTCAAAAGAGTCTCTGTCACATCTTTCAATCTCAGCCGTGAGATTTCCAACACGCCATCTTTGAATCTGATGTCAAAAGGATTCCCACTGTTCTTCTCCCTGAACTTCACCCCTGCTTCACGTAACTTTGTTGCTCTTGGCATGCTCATACATTTTAGTTTGTTTTTGCATGGAAACTCTCGAGGCACGTAACAGATTCTGGCAAAATCAACAAAATGTTGTATTTGCAGTTCACCAACTTTTTCCTCAATATTAAAGTTGTCCATGTCTAAAAGATTTAGTTTCCTTTTGAAAAACTCGTAGGTTAGCATGATTGCTGAAAGCCGAACATTGTTCTTTATGGGAAAAATGTCTGATTTGGTTAGTGAAAGAAGGTCCTCGATGATGAAGAAAGGAACTTGATTCTCAAGTAAAAGCATATCATTTATAATGAAACGAAGCTTCCATGGGCCACCAAAAAAATGATCATACAACTGATCTTGCACCTGGTTATTATGATCATATGGGATGTTTCTGAAGAATAGTTCAAGAATGAAAGCTGAATCTACAAGAATGATCTCAATGAACTGGTCACTGTCAAATTCAATAGGATCTGCATAACAGTTTCGTAAATGAACTTCTTTCTTCTTCAAAAGTTGGACACAGTCATGAAGTCTAACCTTAGCTCGTGAAAGGAAGTGCTTTAGAAACCTTAATTTATGTGGTTGCATGTGTTTGAGGTTTCCATTGTTGTGATGAAGTGGACCAATTGAAATTTCTCGAGGAGTGAAGGCTTTCTCATTTTGTTCTCGTATACGAACAGGAACTCTGCAAATGCTGCATTTAGTGGACAAAGGAGAAAGGCTTTCCAATTTGTCTTCCAGACATTTTACGAGTGAATCTGATAGAATTTGTACATCCACTGCAATGTGATTGAATCCTTCGGCTTTGTAAACTGCTTCCCCCATTATCTGTACATATATCAAAATATCATGTATATATAAGGAGAACAAGTTGGATATTTCATCACTGCAAAGAAAGAAGTAATAAAGTTGAAATTTAGAGCTGGGATTCCGGAATACGAGCAAGCTCACGGGCTACGTAGGCCAGGCCTATGCTGCCTGCACTTTGGCAGACTGCCAAAACCCCAACCCAAGCCCAGCCGTAGGAGTAGATGGTATAAATCAATATAAAATAAGTTTATATGCAATTGTGAATTGAATATATAACTGGTGCTCATTACTGTTGAGACCCTATCACAAATATTTAATTTTTCTTTTCCAGCTTAATGCCATTTTGCTTGCGTATGATGTCACTTTTGTGTTATCTTTTAGCAATAATTTCTTCCTTTTATAGCTTCCCTGAACATGTGTTTTCAAGGGGGAAAAAGGCGGGTTGGCCTATGAGCTAAGGGGGGTGGGCTGATTAAGCGCACACTTTGGCTGGCTCCAGCCTGAGCCTGCACGTCTAGCTTGTTTTACCAATTCTAGATTGAATGATAATAGTCTTTGGTCGAATAATTTGGATTAGAATTATAGTTAAGTGATGCGTTGGATGAGTCATTAATGTACTTACTTCGTATACTGTAAATCACGATTAAAAAACTTCTTTTGAAGATTCTAATCGCTATTCGAAATGAGCACTTAAGTCATTAACAAAAGGAATCAAATTAAAACTGTTAACGGCATTGATATCACAATAAAGAGAGAGAGAGAGAGAGATATATATATATATATATATATATATATAAAAATAAAGTATTCATTGATGATGAAAGAGCAATAAGCTCTTTTACAACAACTTGAAATAAACTCAATGGGATTTAAACCAATCAACCCTTACTTAAGAGTGATGAATAAACCCCAATTAAAGGCCCAAACTTTATTATGGATGAGGACTAAAAGAAAAGAGGTCTTATGTTAATTAACCTTAGTGATTAACCAACTAACTGATAAACATAGTATCTCACATCTATTCCAACAAAAACTAATATTTTTGTGAAAGTGTAAGTACTTGAAAGAAATTAAAACTTGGTATATGGAAACCTGGATTTTGGACTTGAATAAAGATAAGTTCAATTCAATTACTGAATAAAGATTTGGACTTTACTATACGTGCAGAATAGAATAGAAAGTCAACAGCATATTTAAGAGGAACAAATTAAATTAAAAAGAGGAACGATTCATGGATTTAAAAAAATGGCAAAGAGAAAGTAATAAGATCGACAAAGCCGAAAGCTTACATTTTGAGTCATGAAAGAAGCAGAGAAATGAACTGGTGGCCTTTTCTCTTCCTCGGAAGAGACGACCGAGGATCTTATGGTCACCTCTCCTCTCACACAATATATATATATATTCTTGATTTTGAAAATGAAATTTCCTCTTCCAACAGCAAAAAGGCGAGAAAGACTAATCTTCAAATTCTTATTCAAAACTAGTTCTGCCTTGTTTTTCCAAGAAGTTGTTATCCCCTCGGACGTCCTTAATATAATCTAATTGTAGAGTTCATATTAGTTCTAAATATAAAATATATTTATTATCTATAATTGTCAAAAAAAAATTTCTAATTTACCTTTATATAATCAAATAAAAGAGAGATTAATCGAATTAAGGACCTAGGTTTTAGAAGAAAAAAACATAGCAGGTTAACTAACTTCTTTAATTTAATTAAACTAGAAAAAATTGTTTTATGTTAAAGACGTGAAGGATGTTTGAACGTCTAGAGAACAATTCAAGTCATTACGTATTGTTGATCAAGTCTTCCTTCTGGTCCAAAAGCAAAAAAAGTCAGCTTCCTTGAATAATACTCTATATACTAGAAATATTGTGCTATTTACTCGTTAGTTGTACGCCATGGGGCACAGAACCAATGCCGAAAGTTGGTCAATATTTTTGGTAGTTTTTTTTTTTTTTAGGTTTTGGAGGGTTCGACATCGTCCCCCATCGCGCCAAGACGCGCCCGGCACATGAAGACTTGCGGGACTTACGAGATCGCTACCAAAGGAGTCCCAACGACGACTGAGAGAGAATCGAACCCACGACCAAAAGGGCTAATCCCGGATCTCTTCAATCATCTACGCCAACTCACATTGGCAATATTTTTGGTAGTTAATTAACTAGCAAAGTCAATTTTTTGGCCCACTTGCTCGGACTGAAAAAACCCATGTTAAAATAAGCTGACATTTAACTAATCCAATTCGTAACCTATGAGCTAGCTCGCCCAACCTGTTTTTTTATTTATTTATATTTTTATGTTACGATTTTCAAACTTCTTTAAAACAATATAATGAAATATTTTTTTCTACAAACCTAAACCAAAAAACAATAAAAATACATTATAAAATCATAAAGTGATAATAAAACATCAATTTTATAGTTTTAGAAACTACAAATTAAACATGCATCATAATTCCGAATATTACAAACTAAACATAAATCCAAAATTATTATTAACATTCAACACAATCAATAATTAGTGCCTGTTTATTTTAGCTTTTTAAAAGCATTTTTACGATTTACGAGATTTATAAACTAAGTATGTAATATAAGTTTTGTCCAAGCTTGTGAAAAAAAGCTTCTAAAATTGTGGTATTGGTGTTTCCCAAACATACACTTAGTCAATGGTGTTCGTACAAAGTTGGGAGACAAATTGGAGAATCTTTCTCTTTTGTCCACTAAATGTAGCATTTGCAGAGGTCTTGTTCGTATATGAGAACAAAATGAGAAAGCGTTCACTCCTTGATAAATTCCAATCCGTCTACTTCATCACAAGTCACAACAATGACAACCTCAAACACATGCAACAACACAAACTGAGGTTACTAAAGAACTTCCTTTCACCAGCTATGCTTAGCCTCCATTACTGTGTCCAACTTTTGAAGAGAAAAGATGAGCATTTACGAAACTGTTATGTAGATGCCATTGAATTTGATAGTGACAAGTTCATTGAGATCATACTTGTAGATTCAGTTTTTATTCTTGAACTATTCTTCAGAAAGATCTCATCAAATGATAATGGCTTCAACATCAGTATGATCATTTTTTTGGTGGACCATGTAAGCTTCAGTTCATTAAAACTGACGCTTTTACTTGAGAATCAAGTTCCTTTCTTCATCATGGAGGACATTCCTTCATTAACCAAATCAGACATTATTCCCATAAGAACTCTGTTCGGCTTTCAGCAATCAAGCTAACCTACGAGTTCTTCAAAAGGACACTGAATCTGTTAGACATGGATAACTTCAATATTGAGGAAAAAGTTGGTGAGCTGAATATACAACATTTTGTTGATTTGGCAGAATCTGTAAAAACGTGCCTCGAGAGTTTCCATGCAAAAACAAACTCAAAGGTATGAGCATGCCAAGAGCAACAAAGTTATGTGAAGCTAGCAAGGGTGAAGTTCAAGGTGATGAACAATGGGAATTCATTTGACATCAGATTCAAAGATGGTGTGTTGGAAATCTCACAGCATTAAAAGATGCGACAGAGATTCTTCTAAGGAATCTCATAGAATACGAACGTTGTCACCTATGTGATAATTATGTGAATGACTATGTTTTTATCTTAGATCGTCTGATAGAAACGGCAGGGGATGTTGAGTTACCGATGCATTAAGGGATTATAGCGTCAAAGTTGTCAGGAACTCAAGAAGTGGCTTATACCATCAATAGGCTTTCACCATGCAGGAACAACGATGGCGAGAAGAAGATTCTATTTCTCAGACCTGTGTGAGAACGGGGATGATTATTATAGAGTGCGTTGGCATAAACGGTGGTTCACTTTAAAAGAGGACCATTTTAAGAATCCTTGGGCTGTTATTTCTGTGCTTGCAACAATTTCACTTCTTACTCGCCTTCGTCCGACTTTTTATACAGTCATGTCCTGTTATTAATGAAGCTAGCTAGCTAGTATGTGTAAATGGGCTTCTCTGCTTAATTAGCATATCTATCACTTACAAATATGTTTGCGTGTGTGTGTGTCCCCTCTCTATGTTATATATAAGACAGAGATTGATACTTCAATCTTTATAGACTGATCCACAGAAAAGGTTGGATTTGCTGTGAGTATGGTACTATTTGGTTGTTCAAAATATGTAATGGAAGTTGATGTTGTGAAGAGACGTATCATAATAAATCTCTATTCAAACTTAATATTGCATTCCTACCATCGTGGGAAAAATAGAAGGCTCAGTTATTTTATAGGTATTATGAAATCTAGTTAAATTACTTTAAAATATTTATATTTATTGTTTTTTCTTTAAACTATTATTTCTAACTAATATATAATATAAGAATAAACGACATATGATATAATTAAGTAATTTATTTAGCTTCTTTAATCTCTCCAAAAAAAAAAGTCAATTTGCTTTTAAAGGGAGCCCCTCCCCTCATTTGGTTTAAAATTTTGGAGGGGAGGGAACTCAAAATCTTCCAACCCCTTCCTTCCTACACCCCCATTTTGGCTCCCCTCCAAATTGGGGGGTTTGGAGGTGAAGGGAGCAGATTATCTCAGTATCTGCTCCCTCCTCATCTCTCAGTATCCCTCCATCTTAGCTGTCCAATATTTGATCTGATCGTGTAGAGAGGGACACGTCATCCATTTCAAAATACCGCATGCGGTAAAGATGAAAATTTTGAAATGGATGACGTGTCCATCTCTACACGGTTAGATCAAATATTGGACGGCTGAGATGGAAGAATACTAAGAGATGAGGAGGAGAGACATCGAGACAATCTGCTCCCAAAGGGGAACCAAAATTTTGAATTTTGCTCTTATACTTTATATGATATTCTAATAATATTCATAATAAAAAATATTATGATAACTATAAATATATGTCATTATTAAAATATTTTATTATAAAATAATTTAAAAATAAATTATTGTAAAAATATTATAGTTAAAAATATATTTTAAAAAGTTAATTTAAAACATATATTATTATAGGAAAAAATTATTCCATGTTTAAAATATATTATTATATGAATTATAAACATATTTTTATATTAATTAAATAAAGTGAAAATTAATTTATATAACAAAAATTAAAAAAATAAAATAAACTAATATGTTATATTAAAATGGTAAATTTATATCATCCCTCCCTTCCCGTACTTTCATAAACCAAACAAGGGATCATTAAAAACCTCTCACCTTCTCCCCATCAACCAAATCAAATAAGGTAACCTTTTACCATTTTCATTCATCTTCTCCTTTCAAACCAAACATGCCCTGAGAAAAAATTATAAATAAGTCTCAAGAAAACTAACAATTAACATGTCGCTAAAAATTTGGTTATTGTCAAGGAAAAATTATTATTTTAGTCGTTGATATTCTGACTCCCTTATAATTTAATTAGTCTCTTGACTCCGTATAACTTAGTTTCTGAATTTTTAACTTGTTTGAAAATATTTATATTATTTGTAATTTAGTCCATATCATCCATAATTCATCATGGTGAGTCAGCATTGAATAATCCTATGTGGCATTAAAAATCAACCATGTGACTTCTAAATCTACTCATGTTGGTTCCGTGGGTGCGTCACTATGCCATTATATATGGATGTCAGCTTTTTGTTTTAATGGAAAGAAATAAGAACGCACAAATGTAAGTTAAAATAAAAGGAGATCAAGTGCATGATAAATGAAGGGATTGTTGGGGGTACTCTGTTTTGTAGGAGAAAAATAAGGGAAGACCCATCTTTATTAAGCTTATTGAGATCATTCTTGTAGATTCAGTTTTCATGCTTCTTCTTCTTCTTTTTTTAACAGGGTTGTTTTTTTCCCGGAAATATTCACATAAGAGCACTGGGTATCCAAGTTTTTTTGAGCTCGAAGTTGTTCTTTAAGTATTAAAAACATATAGCGCACACTCAACATCGCCACCACTTCATATAGCCACCTCATCATCGACGTCAATTCCTCCCTCCCTCTCTCTCTCCTCGTCACCATCAGCCGCCTCCTCCGCCTTTCCACATCCACGCCAAAGTCTTCTTCTCCGGTGACGCCTCCCCACCACCCACCTCGACTGGTATGCAAACATATCCCAATTCTTCACATCAGATCCAATATCTCTCAAGCAAAAGTAAATGACCTGGCTTCCAAATCAGCCAACAAATTGCCCCAAGAAAGATCACAAAGCTTATTTATGGGTCAAGTGCAGCAGCTATAGCGGTATTGACAGATTCCTAAGTCTGATAGAAAATGTAGCCAACTCCGTCGCCGTCTTGCGGCCCATAACCACCACTGCGCAAGGCGACATCGGCCTTGTGGCGTGCTTGTCGGCAGTGGGTTCCGAG
This sequence comes from Acacia melanoxylon, assembly GCA_019022615.1. Lineage (NCBI taxonomy): Eukaryota > Viridiplantae > Streptophyta > Magnoliopsida > Fabales > Fabaceae > Acacia > Acacia melanoxylon. The sequence continues at coordinate 9,323,910 of JAFJYJ010000011.1, forward strand.
CAAGATCCGGAAGAGGTCGACACCTCTTGGCCTCGACTGAAAGTATGGAGCATGGTGAGGGGTTTCTCTTTCTTGCAATTCATGGTGAGATTCGCCCAGCTGCAACAGAAGATCTTCACTTCAAGATTTCCTCTCTTTTTTTCATTTTGCTTCATTATCAGATCCGGTAACCCAGTGATCTTTGCTTCAAATGATTTGCAGAAGCTGGTTGAGGAAGAGGGAGGGTGAAGGAAGGAGTTACGGTTACGACAGTGGAGATGGGGTGGCTTGAATAGCTGATTTTGAATGACGGAGTGGCATAAATTACGTGCCGTGTGTCAATATACCTATGGGTTATTACACCCATTCCGGTTCTTACACGAAATCACTTCCATTCCAGTCTAACGAACGAGATATATTTGCTATGTTTTTAATTTTGAGAGGGAAAAAACTTTTGAATATCCAGTGCCCTTGCACAAATACTTTTGAGATAAAATGGACATTTTCCCCTTTTTTTAAGCCCCAAGAGAGTGGAAGAAGCCAATTCACAGCAATAAAATTACAAAGTCCTTCTTATTAGAGTTATTAGAAAAACGAGTCAAATCTATTAGGCTGACCCTTTTAAATTCATAATTTGTAAGGGTAGGATTTAAAACTTTTGTCTTAAAAGTGAAACTAGGCTTAAAAAAACTAGCCTTGTAGGTAGAGTTAGGAATTAAGTCCATGAGCTTTTGTTTAAAATGCATCCAACACCATATACTTTTTAAAGGTTCAAAAATACCCATAAACTTACAAAACTAGAGCACAAGTAACCATGCCGTTAAAAGGACCAACTGTTAGTGGGACACACTTATTTAAAAAATAAAAACGTCTACCTTTTATAATTTCCATTGATGTCCTTACCTGAAATATGTGGTCGGCAACTCTCCCTTCAATCCTTCACCTCCCAATTGTCTTCTCATATGCCGGTGCCGGCGTCCTCACAGAAACAATAACAACTATCCTCGCAATTATTCTCAACTCTCTCAATATCTTGTAGGTTCAGTTGGATTTGTGTTTTTTTTTTCCCTTGCAGATATGAATTTGTCGTCATCTTAGCCCGGTGAGAGGAGGATGGGGTCAAGCATGACATGGGATTCTTCCTCCTTTAATCCACTGTACTATCCTTCGGCTCGTCGAAATGCTCCCTTGTTTGTCTGGTTTCGTTGCAAATTCCGAATAGAGGTGAAAACTTATAGGAAGTCATTCTCCTTTATTAGTACTTAGAGAGTCTAACTCACCTGTACGATTGTGTTCCTCTGGTTCAACTTCAATATCACATCAAATTCGCTTGTGCGATCATGTTTTTGTGGTTCAACTTAGCTTCCCTCATTTTTGCATAGACATGTTTGGTTCGAGATTCTGGGCCCTAAAATATGCAAACATCATTAAATTAGATATACATTGCAATGATAAGATGATTTTGGGCTTGGTCTTCTCACATTTTCTTACTTGATTTTTAGTTTAATTTCTTCTTGATGTTAGTTGATGATGAATCTGGAGGTGAATAGGATGAATCGAAGTTTGGTGGGAGAGAGGATGGGGAGAGTTCTTTTTTTTTTTTTTTTTTGAGTTAGGGGTATTTGGGTACTTTCAAATTTTAATAAATTGATATTATCTTCTTCTAACAGTAGTGTCATTTTTACTCTTATTTTGTAAGTTCATGTATATTGTTGCATCCCCAAAAAATATATGATATTAGATACACTTTAAGTAAAAGCTTATAATATTTTTGCGCCTTAACAAAAAAAAACTCAAGAAAGAATATGATATATACTTTACTAGTCTTCTAGTGCACTGATGAGATGACAAGTATATATAATATATAAGTAATGACAAGCTCCGAGGAAGAAGGAAGGCCACCCTTTCACCATTTCTTTGGTTCTTCCATCAGTCAAAATATACTGTAAGCTTTTTTATCCCCTAATTATTATTTCTTCTTGCCTCTAATCCAAATTATCTCTAATTATTCAAGTCCAACGTCGAGTTTTCTCTTTCCTAGCAAGTTTTAATTTCTCTCAAGTCTCAAAGTCATTCTATATTCCTGCTCAGTTTTTTTTTTTTCTTTAATGCTATAAATTTAATTTAAATAGCTATGTATTAGGGAAAATTCTAATAAAATATCAGTTGAACTTGGAAAACTTTAAAAAATATGTTAACAAATGGAAATGACAAATAAATCTATAAGGAGAAATCAGAAATTTTAAAATGTTATGTTTTTACTAAAATACTCCCATGTTTTCTTTTAAAAAAGAAAGAACTTTTGACTGACGCCGAAGCTGCCAAATCAGAAATTTCCATCAACGTTACGTGATCGCCACTCTGAATTATATTACGTGGAAATGAAATAAAGAAAATGGACCAGCCGGCCGACGACTTTTCCGAGCTCAAGATGTTGGATTGTACACAACGACTGGAAAGCGCTGCTACATCTACGACAAACAAATTTGTTGCTTCAACCATACTTTTCTTCCCTGTTCGGCATCGGAGGCAGGGTATTTCTGATCTGTGGTCGGTATTCCCAAAAATGAAGCACAAGTGGAGGATGGAATATAGGAATCTTTATCTAAAGACGATGCCAATGTGATTGTGCTCGCAAATCGCGATTCCAGATTGTAAGGTGGAAATTCGCGGCATCATCTGCTGTATATAGAAATGGGAAGAAAGCAATCACTTCGGAGCAAAGCGGCTCACTTCGTATCGAATCTCACCACTGGTATACTCAACCCTATCTCTGACAAACCCTCTAAACCCCCTCCGCCTCCTCCTGTAAGTTCTTCCCTTCCAAATTGTTCATGATCTGTGATCTTTTTTCTGTATTGTTATTTCCATTTGACTTCTGGTTACTTGGTTACGATTATGGACTTCATTCTTTTCTCTCTTACTCTTAATTTTGGAGAAGTGTTTTTTATATTATTAAATATTCCTCCGATTTTAAATGTAGGAAACCAAATTCTATCTTTATGATTAGAGGTAGTGATGTAAAACACTCACACACACTTGAATATAATGCTGAACAGAGATAAGGGAGAGGGAAAAACACATCTCGAACAGAGAAGGGAGCGTGGAATTGAGAGGGAAAGGAGGGGGAACAAAATAGAGAGAGATAGAACTAGCTAAGCCATAACAACAAAGTTTACATAAGCTGATAAGAGCTATTTAATTTATAGAACCAGAATTGAAGGAAGCAAAAAGCAACAGTAAAAGGTTCCTTCCTGAGAAGAAATCACCAACTTGCTACATAAAGTAAATAACAACAACAACTTGCAGCTGTAATAAAACATCCACTTTCTAAGTAAACACAAAATATAAAAATAGCTTGATTTCCTTCCATACGAATTTTCCTCAAAAATATATATTTCTTATATTCCACCCGGCCGTAGTTTTAATTTGAGGATAATGCTTCCATGAAATATAGGGAGTTCAGACTTCAAGGAATAAAAACTAAGACAAATCTTTTCTTGGCTTTGCTCCGTCTTTGCATGTGTGGGTAAGGAATTGAATGAGATTTTGTTTATCAACACAGAGTTGGTTTAGTGGTATAAAACCTCATTAAATTTCTTTAAGTCTTGAGTTTGTCTACCAAAGGAGACACCTATGCTGGAGGGGCAGGCACAAACAGCTACTAAAGTCTTTTTAATTCGTACACTCGTTGTCGTTCTCTTTATTTCAGAACTTGAAGATACATACTGATAATGGGGAAAGCAAGTGAGAGAAATGAAGGAAGCAGTAACAACGAAGTGGATGTAAAAATTCTATCAGATGATTCACTCGTAACAAGTCTGGGAAACAAATTGGAGAACCTTTCTCCATTGTCCACTAAATGCAGCATTTGCAGAGTTCCTGTTCCTCTGCGAGAACGAAATGAGAAAGCCTTCACTCCTCGAGAAATTTCAATTGGTCCACTTCATCACAACAACGAAAACCTCAAGCACACGCAACAACACAAACTGAGGTTACTAAAGAACTTCCTTTCACAAGCTAAGGTTAGCCTCCATGACTGTGTCCAACTTTTGAAGAAGAAAGAAGTGTGTTTACGAAACTGTTATGCAGATCCCGTTGAATTTGACAGTGACAAGTTCATTGAGATCATTCTTGTAGATTCAGCTTTCATTCTTGAACTATTCTTCAGAAACATCCCATATGATAATAATAACCAGGTGCAAGATCAGTTGTTTGATCATTTTTTTGGTGGCCCATGGAAGCTTCGTTTCATTATAAATGATATGCTTTTACTTGAGAATCAAGTTCCTTTCTTCATCATCGAGGACCTTCTTTCACTAACCAAATCAGACATTATTCCCATAAAGAACAATGTTCGGCTTTCAGCAATCATGCTAACCTACGAGTTCTTCAAAAGGAAACTGAATCTGTTAGACATGGACAACTTTAATATTGTGGAAAAAGTTGGTGGACTGCAAATACAACATTTTGTTGATTTTGCCAGAATGTGTTATGTGCCTCAAGAGCTTCCATGCAAAAACAAACTAAAATGCATGAGCATGCCAAGAGCAACAAAGTTACGTGAAGCAGGGGTGAAGTTCAGGGAGAAGAACAGTGGGAATCCTTTTGACATCAGATTCAAAGATGGCGTGTTGGAAATCTCACGGCTGAGATTAAAAGATGCGACAGAGACTCTTTTGAGAAATCTCATAGCATACGAACGTTGTCACTTGCATGATAATTATGTGAATGACTATGTGTTTATCTTAGATCGTCTGATAGAAACAGAAGGTGATGTGGAGTTACTGATGCATTATGGCATTATAGAGTCAAAGTTATCAGGAACACAAGAAGTGGTTTCTACCATCAAGAGGCTTTCACCAGGAACAACAATGGCGAGAAGAAGGTTCTACTTCTCAGATCTGTGTGAGAATGTGGATCATTATTATAGAGTGCCTTGGCATAAATGGAGGGTGACTCTGAAAGATGACTATTTTAAGAATCCTTGGGCTGTTATCTCTGTAACTGGAGCTATTGTGCTTCTTCTACTCACCATCTTGCAGACTTATTATGCAATGATGTCCTATTATTTTAAGTAGCATACATGTGTAAACTTCTTTGCTCTGTGATAAAACTAAGGGTTAACGCCACTTTTGCCACTTTTAATCCTTGAAGTTTTACCCAATTTTAGTTTTGATCCCTTAAGTTTGAAATTAGCGGTTTTGGCCTTTCAAGTTTACTCATTTTATAACTGTTGGTCCTTGAAGTTTGAAAAGGACTTAGAAGCGCATTTGAGGTTGTTAATTTATCCTACATGGCACTAACTCCTAACTCCGTTAAATTGGCTTATGTGGCATACTAATTAGGAAACATGATGTGGAAAATGTATTATAAAAATTATTAGTTGTTATTTAAATTTTAAAAAAAAAAAACAAAGAAAGGCTGAAATAAAACCCACGCACCCAGAAGTTTATGTAACTTGTTAGAATATAGAACCAATTTCCCTGCAGCAGAGAGAGTAAATAGAATCAAAACCAATTTCCCATAGTTTTTTTTTTTCAAATGATTTTTTAAATAAAAAATCATTTTTTTAAAAAAAATAGCAAACAGATTATTTTTATTTTAGATTTTATATCAATTAAAATTATTTTTTTATAAAAATATAAACTTTTTGAAAAAATCAAATATGGAACATTTAAATCCTATTAGCTCTCACACTAAGCAGAGCGCTTAGCAGATTGGTTCCTCATAATATGTCTCATACCAATATTGCCTTGTTGTCAGGTCCATCAATATTTCATTGCACTGAAAGTTTGATGCTATTAATAAGCTTTCAAAATCCAACTCATTTAAAATTTTCAAACAGTAATATATTTACGTATAAAAATATATTGATTTTTATAATTGGCTAAAACAGAGCTTAATTAATAAATGAAGTTATTGAATAAGATCTTTTAGTTAATAATCTATTCAAAATTCTAGTTTTTGATATAGCACAATGAAGTTGTATAATCCATATAGTTGACCTTCATCTAGGGATTTTTACCAAAATAATGTTTTTTTAAAAAATAATTACCGAATTAAAGCACTTTGGAAAATATTTTCCAAACTAATGCTTACGTCATCAATAGTGCAGAGAAGAGTAACGTGACTAGCTCTGGCACAGGGAAGTGGTACGAGACCAGTGGCGTGGGGCAGAGTAACGGTACTGGTGCCGTGGAAGTCATTCACGCCTCCCATGTGGCGTGAAGTACTTTCACGCCACCTTGCCACAGGTGGCGTGAATAACCACAATCAGACCCAATTCTATATATATATAAAATATTAAATATAATATTAAATACAAAAATATTAATATTAATATAATAATAAATGATAAAAAAAAGTGGAATAATTTAAAAAGCTCTACTTCATTTAATTTGAAGTCGAAAGAAAGAAAGTATGGAGCTGAAATAACTCATTAAGAATGCCTTTTAAAAGATTACGCGGTACAATTTGGTTATAACAACAGTATTGATTTTGGGATCTGTATAAGAAAGTGTACCGCGTAAAAGTGTTTCTGGGATTTGTATAACTTATTAGAATACACTTTTACGCGGTACACTTTTTTATACAGATCCTAGGGCAGAGCAATGGGCGGGTTGGGCAACCCGAGGCCAAACCCATAGCCCACCCATTTAACTTTAAATGGGTATGGGTTAGCCCATACCCGTACCTCAACCCATTTAAACCCAGGTAAATGGGCTATCACATAAATGGGCGGGCTAATCGGGTTTTGGATAACTCATTTACATTGGACTTGTTTATTTTTTTTTTGAAAAAAAACATACATAAACATTAAGCATCCATTCAAATTCATCATTCCAATTTCTAAAATCTGAATCTTCAAAGTTCAATAATCACAATTCACATAAAACAACATAAATTTAAACAAGTACCATCATTACATAATCTTAATGTTCAAACTCCAACTTTTAAATTAAAACATTACAACCACAACTCTAAAATTGTTCATAGATTAACAAAATGTCATGCTTCCATTGAATTTACATGCTTCAGTCATCATCATCTTCAGATTCACTTGAAAGAATCTAGTATCACCCAATACTAAAAGCTAATTCTGAAGATACTGTAGATACTAGTATACCCAACAAATCATGTGTTAACAGATTTAAAACTTGATACTTGGAAGCATTCAGTCTCCACCTTGCTAAAACATCAAATTTTGGATCACGAAAGCCAACTAATTCAGTTTGAAGATATTCATCCACTTCTAAAATCTTCTCTACATTACATATAGAGTTAATAGCAACTTACAAGAACAGAGCCATAGAGAGAGAAAGTGAGCGAGATTGAGAATTGATGGCCATTTGGTTATGGATTAGAGGTGACTGAATACTCGAATAGTATGAGATTCAGGGAATGCTTTACACGGAATGAGATAAGTAGTTAATAAAAAAAAATTACACTAAATGGGCAGGTATGGGTAGGCCATAGGTATGCCCATAGCCCGCCCATTTAAATCTTAAATGGACGTGTTCTAACCCAACCCATTATAAAGTCTTTTTGGGCGGGCTTAATATTACCCAATTACACTGAGTTTTGGGCGGGCTCATGGGTTATGGGTTTCATGCTCAGCCCTAACAGATCCCAAAATCAATACTGTTGTTATAACCAAATTGTACCGCGTAATTTTTAAAAGGCGTTCTTAATGAATTATTTCACTCCATGCTTTCTTTCTTTTGACTTCAAATTAAATGAAGTAGAGCTTTTTAAATTATTCCACTTTTTTTATCATTTATTATTATTATTTTAATATTAATATTTTTATATTTATATTTAATATTAATATTTTTTTAATATAGAATCAGATCCACCCACTTAGTGGGTCTGATTGTGGTTATTCACGCCACCTGTGGCAAGGTGGCGTGAAAGTACTTCACGCCACATGGGAGGCGTGAATGATTTCCACGGTACCAGTACCGTTACTCTGCCCCACGCCACTGGTCTCGTACCACTACCCTGCGTCAGAGCTAGTCACGTTACTCTTCCCTGCGCCATTGATGACGTAAGCATTAGTTTGGAAAATACTTTCCAAAGTGCTTTAATCCGGTAATTATTTTTTTAAAAAAACATTATTTTGGTAAAAATTCCCCTTCATCTAGTGTTAGAATTAAGGGTTAAGGGTCTTAAATGTCATGGAAGTTTTCACTCAGGAGCACTGGTAAGACGTAAGTTTTTTGTGTGTCTTATTTGCCCTAGAAGTATTAAAATCGTAGCAAAAATGCCCCTACCGTGACAGAGTTGCCACGTGGAACGTTAAATGGACACTTGGCGTCGATGGAAGGCCACGTAGGATTGAAATTGGACATTTGGTTGACACATCATCTCCTGGTCTCACACGTATTAGAGCCACAGAAATTAGGGCATATCGACGGAGGCAATTTTAGGAAGATAAATCGATGGTGAGAGGAATCTAAGAACACCAGAACGAGAAAGAGGAATCTGGAAGACCTGAAAGCGAAATCGGTGAATGATGGTGAAATAGAGCGAGGAAATCGGAACGTAGTGGGGCGCAAGTACTTTGTGAGCTGGCAAGCAGTCCGATTGGGAGGAAGACAAAAGTGAAATCGTGATTGTGTGGCTCCTGTGCTGTCTCAGTCGGTATTTAGTAGAGATTCGTCCTCGATCTTCAGGTAAAGTTCAGAAAAGATGTAAAGTATATTTTTTTGTTGAGCTTTCTTGCTTTATGCGTTCAATAGTGGAATACCGAAGTGGCCCTTTATCTTTTTCTGTTTTTCCTTTGGCGCGTTGTGATTTGTCTTCTTGCGTGATGTTGGTTGGGATAAATTAATGTAGGGTAAAGTTTTAATGGCAATAGAGGGTAGTGGTGGTCCCGTCAGTGGTGTAAACGGGGTTCTAGAGGGTGGGACCGATGAGCATTTCCAAGATGTGGTTGAGGGGAATATATTTCTTAACGAAGGAGATGATGGAGAGAGAAACGAAGGTGATGAAGTGTTTGCTGAAATAGGAGACGATAATGGAGACAACGCAGAGGTAATTCCAAGCGAAGGTGAAGGTGAGGACTATGGTGAGGATGAAGATGACATTGATTCTGAGGGTGATACTGATGGTGAGGATGAAGAGTGTTCAGATGGGGATGAAGGTCTACCAAATTTCATCATGGGTGAGACATTTGCAAATAAGAAGGAGGTAGTTGCAGCCATTAATAACTATGCCATCCATGTCGGAGTTAAGTTGAGGATAGTTAAAAGTGACCATTCAAGAATTCTAGTCCGATGTCAACAAGGGTGCCCATTTGTGTTGTATGTGTCAACAGATGGGTGACATCCAGGTTTTAAATTGAAGACTTTGTTATTAGAACATAGTTGCAGTCGGGTTTTTAAGAATACTAGGGCATCTGTGAAGTGGTTAGCTGACTGGTTCAAGAAGAAGGTGCAAGAGAGGCCAAATTATAAAGTGGCAGACATGAAGAAGGATGCAGAAGAAGAATTGATGGTAAGTGTTAGCATATACAAGTGTAAAAGAACGAAAAGGTAAATTGTGGAGGGTTTGGAAGGAAGTTACATTGATGAGTTCAACCACTTGGAAGCTTACTGTAATGAGTTGAGGAAGTCCAATCCGGGGTCAGATGTGTCTTTTGAACTAAGCAAAGAAGCTCTTGAAAATGGCAAAAGGGTCTTTAGCTGGTTGTATCTATGTTTCAATGTTGCAAAGGTAATTGTTGCCATAATATTTTGATTAAGTTTTCTATGTTTCTCAGCTTTAGGATGCTTGCATGATTTAATGATGTGTGTTTGTTGTTGGTTTTAGCATACGGGTCTGAAGGCAGGATGCAGGCCAATAATTGGTGTTGATGGTACTTTCCTTAAAGGCAATGCACGTGGCATCATGTTAACAGTTACTGGTCTTGATGCGAACGATGGTTTATATCCCATTGCTGTTGGGATTACACAAAAGGAGAAGAAATTAAATTGGAAATGGTTTTTCCAATGGTTGAAGAAGTCTTTAGACTTGGAGGATGGAGATAAAATAACAATTATGTCAGACATGCAAAAGGTAGGGTATGCTCTATTTCATATGGTGTTCATATAATGCTTGATTTCTGATATATTGTTTGTACAATTGCTGTAGGGTCTACTTGCTGCTCTATTGGAGGTGTTGCCTTTATCAGAGCAACGATTATGTGCTATACATATATATGCAAACTAGAGCAAGAGGTGGGGAGGTGGTGAGTTGAAGAAGAAGTTCTTCTCTTGTGTGTGGAGCACATTTGAGGAACAATTCATTGATAACCTTAAGCAGCTGACTGCATTAAGTGAAGGAGCAGCGAAGGCAGCCATCTCCTATCCTGTAAAATCATGGGTAAGGGCATATCTTAGTTGTAGCCCTTTGTCCTGGATTGTTGATAACAATCTCAGTGAGAGCTTCAATGCTTGAGTAGATGACTTTAGGTATTTGCCCATAATTAGGATGATTGAGTGGATGAGAGTTAAGCTGATGACCAAGTGGGCGGAGTCGAAAAAAAAAATGTTTCTAGGTGGAAGGAAATTTTAGTTCCAAGTGCATAGCTTTGTTTGAGGACAACAAGCAGTTGTCGATGAGATGTCAAGTTTACTTCAACGGTGATGATGGATATGAAGTAACCGAAGGTGATGATAAACATATTGTCTTCATAACTGCAAAGCGGTGCTCGTGTAGGATATGGGACTTGACTGGTGTCCCTTGTCAACATGCAATTTGTGCCCTATATCATGCCAAAGTAGACCCAGTAACACATATATCTAGGTTTTATCAAAGAGATACATACATTGCCAGCTATAGAATAAGTTCCAACCTGTTAGGGGGAGGACATTTTGGGGAAATCATCCATTTCAACCTATGGAACCCCCACCTGTGACAACAATGCCTGGTAGACCAACTAAGAGGAGAATTAGGACGGAAGAAGGTGCTAGGAGAAGAAGAATGGTGGCTGAACCACAAGAGACACAACAAGGTCCTGAAACCACTCCTGATTTTCCAACACCACGTCCTGAAAAGGCATAAAAAAAAGGGGAGTGCTTCAAAGTGTACTTTATGTCATCAGGCGGGACATAATAGAGCTACTTGTAAAGATGTGAGTCTCATATGAACGCTTGTCACTTAGACTTTAAAAATTGATTTCTCACTTTTTTTATTTCCTTATTGCAACGACCAACTACAAGTGCAAAACAAAAGAGGACTACTAATACAGACTCTGAAGCTACTCCAGACACACAACCATCATAGCTCAGCTCTGCTCAGTCATCTGTCACACCAAGAGCTCATGGTGGACGAGCTTTCTACAAGAGTAGAGTTGTGACTGGAATGGGAGTCCAGATTGATGAAGACTCTGGGAGGACTGTATACAATGTATGTACTACTATTTATTTGTTGTGCCTGTTTTTCATGTTGTTGTTGTTGCTGAATTGTTTAATTTGATATAGGAGGCAGTTTAGACTTCAACATTAATAGGCTTCATGCATAATAAATAAGGATTGGTTTGTGATCAAGCAAAAACTAAACTTGCATTCTATGATTTGACCTGTTAAATTTTCTTGCAGTGAAAAGTTGTCCTCTTGAATACTACTGTCTGCAAGAATATTAATATGATTGAGTCAGCTTTTCTCCCTGCTCTTTCTATTTTCATTGTTGAATGGTGGCCTCATAATTCTTGTGAACTTAATCCATTATTTTGTGTCTTCTATGCCAAATACTTAAAACACCTCTCAAATATTATGTAACCACATACTGTTGGACACTCCTTGGTTTTTGCAGGATTCATCTATATTAGGATGAGGTACTGGTTATGTTTGAGTTTAGTTGTTGCTACAAATGTTGTCATACTTTTACTATAGATGATGGACAGACTAGGATGAGTTAAAGATTTACATACCTTTCTTGGGGTGGGGGAGGGGGGGACACAAGAAGATTAATGTTGAACTATGGATTCTTTTGTATTCACCATAATCAGTCTCAATAAGTAATTCACCTGGTTTTGTTAATTCTGTGAGGTAACCTTCTACTGTGTTCATCTATGCCTGGCTACTTGTGGAATTACCAACTTCTCTTTGTCTGGAATAAAAGTATTTTATATATTCACTTTGCCATGCTAGTACGTGTGTGAACTATCATAAGCGAGAAATTTCTTTGTACCATATTTAGATGCACCATGTAAAGAGCTAGTTTCTTTTTTGAATCTTGTTTTTAAAATTAGTGTTGAATATGATAACTCATAAATTTGGGTTTCAAATGATTTATAATTATGTTGCTACATTGTTTTCATTAATTGTAAACTCTATTGTGTATTGTGTATTTGCTGTTTTTTGTAGCCTGGAATGCAATCCAGCAGAGTCATTCATGAGGGTACCTCAGTTGACGCAATGCAACATGATGAACACGTGGAGACTACATTCCCCATCCCTAACAATCGGGCTATGCGAATGACACGCAGCATGTCTAGGTCAAGCACTAAGCATGGTTATCGGAGTGTCAAAATACATGGGGATGGTTCCACACAACCTATCCCATCTAATCTCCCTGTCACATCGCTCGGACTCATGTGGCGAGGAGCACCGGCGATGCCAACATCACGGCTTCTAGCAGATAGGGACCAAACCATCATAGAGTCAACCAAGAAGAAATTTCCAGCTACAAGAGGCAAGGGAAGGAGTCGGCACTAACTGCTTTAGACAAGTGTTTTTTGTAATTGGTTGTAATGGTCAGCCAAGTCTTTTGGTTTTGTAGACAAGTGTGGCTGTAATGTGTGTTGTAATTGGCTACCAAGTCTATTGGTTGTAATGGTCTGCCACATTTTTGGTTTTGTACTCCTTGTTTAGCTATATGGCTGCCAATTATTACTTTTTTTGTTGTAATTGTCATGTGGTTGTCTTGACTTGGTTAAATCATCCAAGACATTGTCACTGTCATGCATTGACTCCCAACTATTCTGCATTTATTTAAGTCGGCATTTTCATGTGCTTGTTCATGTTTTGGCCAGTGTCCACTGTATTATGTTCAGGTGTTGGCCAATTAATCAGTATTTGGTTCATGTATTGGCCATTGGTTCGTTGTATTTGTAAACAAATGATATTGGTTATCAATATGCAGGTTGTTTACTTTATGGAGATGCCTATTTTCAGGTTTTCTTTCCATTTACCATCATCAACTAATAACACAAGTACCCTGATGCAATTTACCTTAGGGATCCAACTGATTCATTTTCACACTGATGTACTCAATCTTTGGGATGCAACTGATTCATTTTTCCTATGTAAATTACAATCTTTAACATAAATTACCTGATACAATTTAGCTGATTCAGTGGTTTAATGAATTACAATCTGATGCAATTTAGCTGATGTACTTTATTTTACCTATGTAAATTACAATCTTTAACATAAATTACAATCTTTACACACACATTATGTATTCTGATTTACTTTACACACACAATCTCTACCATCTTTACACAAACACATATATCAGCCATCAGCACAGTAAATGAGTTGCCATAAAAGAGGACCATTAACTTCATATATTTGCGATGCAACTTACATTCAATTTAGGATTACAAGTACATGACTTACATTAAACACATTTTAACACAAAATGTAAACAACAATCAACACCCAAGTGAATACCAAGCCACAAATTGCTAGTCCCAGTCTACCTTCAACCTTCTTCAATCTGCTGTCAACCTTCTCCATACTCAAATAGATGTCAGAATTTTTTTCTTCAACATTTACATCTACTTTATTATCAATTCCTCTCCTCTGCATCACATTGCCATCGTCATATCTATCCACATGGCCAACAAGCTCGTTGATCACCTGAGATGGCCTTCTACCCATTTCACCATCATGTCATTGGAAGAAGCCACACCCAATGCCCTACAGCATCAGCAACCATTATCACCATCATCAGCCATCAGCGGTGAAATTTAACTAACATCCATGAACTAAATAAACACTAACATACCTTTTGATAGTTTCGATAAAATAATAATAATTTAAATTTTTAAAAATAATAATAATATAATAAAAAATTAAAAACTGCAGACTTCACGAGGTATCTGATAACACAATAATAAAAGAATAATATAATATAAAAAAATTAAAAACGGAGTGTACCTCGTGAGGTACTCCTCATAATACCTAGCGAGATATCTAATAAAATAATAATAATTTGAAATTTAAAAAATAATAATAATAATTGAAAAACGCAAAGAACCTCGTGAGGTACGCCGAATACCTCGTGAGGTATCTGATAATAGAATAATAATATAAAATAAAAAATAATTAATTTTTTAAAAAAAACAAAATCACGAGGTACTATGAATACCTCGCGAGGTATCCGATAAAATAATAATTTAAATTTTTTTAAAAAAAATAATTATATATATTTTTTAAAAAAACGCAGACTTCACGAGGTACTCCAAATATTAACCCACATAACACTGTGAAGGACAAATTCTCTCAATTCATGATTCTTTTGTTTGCTTAAAATATGGTTGTAGTGATCCAAATTCAAACACAAGAAAATGGAGGAGGTAATTGATACAAAAGAAGGATTCTACCATATCAGCATTGATGAAAGAGTATTATCAAATTCACTTGCAAAACACTTAAAAGACAAATTGGGGAAGCTGTCTCCTTTATCACTTGCATGCTGTATATATCGGGTTCCTGCAGAATTACGTGAAGGAAATGAAAAATCCTTCACACCCCAAGTTATTTCCATAGGTCCTCTTAAAGACATGGAAGAACATAAATTGAGGTTCTTAAATGACTCTCTCTCACGAGCTCAAGTAAGCCTAGATGACTGTGCTGAACTGTTGAAGAGAAAAGAAGTGAAGCTGATAAATTGTTATGCAGATCCTATTGAGTTTGATAGTGATAAGTTCATTGAGATCATTCTAATTGATGCAGCTTTCATTGTTGAAGTGTTCTTGAGAAATAATAATAATACCAGTTCTCATAAACAAGTTCAGAAGAATCATGAACATGATCATTTTTTTGGCAGACCATGGAAGCTAAGGTTCATTAAGAATGACATGCTTTTAGTTGAAAATCAAGTCCCTTTCTTCATCATTGAGGATCTTCCATTCCCATAATCAAGCTAACCTATGAGTTCTTCAGAACAAGAATTTATCTTTAGGATATTAATAAAACACTTTGTTGATTTTGCCAGAATTTGTCACTTGCCACAAGAGATGCCACAACAGAGTCAGCTAAATTCTTTAACTTTACCTACTGCTACACAGTTACACCAAGCAGGAGTGAAGTTCAGGGTAAGGCAAAGTAGAAATATTTTTTATA
The DNA here is from genome assembly GCA_019022615.1 of Acacia melanoxylon. Lineage (NCBI taxonomy): Eukaryota > Viridiplantae > Streptophyta > Magnoliopsida > Fabales > Fabaceae > Acacia > Acacia melanoxylon. The sequence goes on from JAFJYJ010000011.1 coordinate 9,339,230, forward strand.
TACAGTTCAAAGATGGAATCTTGGAGATTCCACTATTGAGAAGAAATGAAGCCATAGAGAACTTTCTGAGGAATCTCATTGCATATGAACATTACCACTTGAGGGACAATTTTGTGAATGACTATGTCTTCATCCTCGATCGCCTTATCTTATCGACACGCCTGATGATGTCGTTTTGCTGGCTCAGAATGGGATTATTCAATCAAAGTTAGCAGGTAATCAAGAGGTGGCTTCTGTGATTAACAAGCTATCTCCAGGAATAACTCTGATCAGATTCAATTTCTAATTCTCAGATCTGTGTAAGGAGCTGAATGATTACTATAAAGTGCCTTGGCATAAATGGAAGGCAACTTTGAAACAGGACTACTTTATAAACCCATGGGCTATTATCTCTGTTATTGCAGCAATTGTGCTTCTTATACTCACCATAGTGCAAACATATTATTCTGTGGCTTCTTACTGTTGGAGTTTGTGTGGTTGTTTTTAAAAAATGGATTGAAGTTGGTGTTTGAGATGTTACAAGTTTATACTAGTCTTTGATTTCTAAGCAAATTACTTTAGCATATGCCATGTATTGTATTTTTTTGGGGTTTTGAGTTGTTGTAATAGTTCATTTTAAATGGAGGGAGGGAGGGATGAGTTTGTGATCACAATTCAACTTGTTGCATGTATGCAGAATTGTTGCTTTTAACACAACAGAGGACTCCTAGTACAAAAAAGAGTTTTAAAACCGTCTTGTTTAGATCGGATTATTGAGGCTCCGATCTTAAAAGTATGACCGGTAGCAGTTTCGTAAATATAAAGAAATTTTAGACCGGATTATAGAGGATGAGGTCTAAAAAATATGACCGGTGGCGTTCCGTAAATATATAAAGAACTTTTTAAACCAGATTATAGAGAATGAGGTCTAAAAAATATGACCGGTGGCTGTTCCGTAAATATATAAAGAACTTTTTATACCAAATTATAGAAAATGAGGTCTAAAAAGTATGACCGGTGGCAATTTTGTAAATATATAAAGAATTTTTTAGACCGGACTTGTAAAATATGAGGTCTTGAAAGTTTTAGGGTTAAGACCTCATCAAATTTTATAAGTCTGGTCTAAAAAGTATGATCGGTGACATTTTTGTAAATATATGAAAAGTCTTACTTTTAAGACCGGATGTTTAAAAAGTCCGGTCTAAAAAATCTAAAAGATGAATCTTCTATTTTCGCGCGCCGAAAATTGAATTTCGCTCTCTGAAACTCTCTTCGACTTTGTAAATCTCACCTCACACTCTCTTCAACCTCGTCTCAACTCATCTCAAGGACCTCGCTCACAAATTTTCTAACACCGCGAAAATTGCTTTCGCCTCCTCTGCTCTTATGGTCTCTACTTGTTTTGGTTCTAGCTTCTCCAGGTTCGTAATTCTTGTGAAGGTAACAAGCATTCCTCTTTTTTTCAGCCAATGAATAAATCTTGACGCTTGTTATTGATATTAATCTACATATTTAAATATATGCATGAAAAACTGGACCGTCTTGCTGTTAATTATTCTATTCGTTTTAAAGTATACTATGTCCTGAATCAAGTTAGTTCCTGACTTGGAATATCATTTCAAAGAGAACTCAAGTTTTCATCCTTCATTGAATCGGGATAGCCTACTTTGAATGATGAAATGATATGATCTGTAAGCTTCCAAAAGGATGAGACGGTGGTGTTGGATTTGTATCAAATGATATGATTCAAGCGCACTGTCCTCCTCTGCACATGATATCAGGGTAGACAATAATCCTCTAAGCTAATCTCTTTAGATAGCTTCTTCGTGTTATCATAAAAGGAAGGTTATTGATTAAGAGAATTGTTTGTAAAATTTGCAAATACTAAGGTGTGGTGCACCACCCATGAAAGTAGCTGTTTGAGAAACCCTCTGTGCGACATGTAAGCACTTCCACCTCTCAAATAAAAAAAACGTTTAAATTAATATATGTTATCTATTAATTTAATAAACAATATGAATAAGTACGGAATCTTAATTAAATAAATCTCATGACTCCCGATATATGTGGCCACTATCCCACTATCGATAGTCGAACCTGGAGTCATGCTTCCACTTGCCACTAGGGATGTCCAAAAAACCCGGTGGTCCAGGTGGCCCGACTCGGTCCGGTCTGACCCGGCCCGGTCCGAGACCATTCACCCAGACCAGACCAAACTGGTCAGGCCGAACTATGGACTGGTCCGGTCCGGCCCGAAAGTGTTTTATTTTATTTTATTTTTTTATAAAAAAAATCCATTGCATCAATCTCTTATTGGGCACCCTAGCCAAATTTGTGACTTCACTCCCTTTCACTCCAGTATTGATTTGTGGTTTGGCTTATAAAATTTACTTGGCTTTATAAAAGCATGCCTCTATTTTATATTGTATTCTTATTCAATGACATGTTGTTGGAGATTATTATGGGTTTAGGATTGGATTTAAGATGTTTGCATGTTTATTTATTGTCTCGCAGTGTTTCATTAATTTAATTATTGTTCTGGAAGTGGGAAAAGATTTTTTTTTAAAAAAAAAAAAATTGGTCTTGGACTACGCTCGGACTAGTCCAGCGAGTCCCCTGGACGGTGTCCGGTCCGGCCCGAGCTAGACCAGACCAGACCTCGGGCTGGATTGTCCAGTCCGAGATCCCTCTTGGACCAGACCCCGGGTTGACCCCCAACCCGGTCTGGTCTGGTCCATGGACATGCCTACTTGCCACCGTGGTAGTGGGGGTTATGGTAGTCCTTGCAATGGATATGTTCAAGTATATATGTGTGTGTGCAATCTTTTTGCAACCATCTATTTTTTCCTCCAATTTTGCTCCCTATTTTTTCTTTCTTTCTCTAAAGCACGTCTACTTTCTCCGCTAATTGTGTTACATCTACTTTCTATAACTTCTTCTTCATCATTTTTTCGAAATAATGCCAATTTTAACCATAAATTCATGAAAACAAAATTATAATTGGAAGATTATAAATCAAAACAACATCTAAGCTATAAATTAGAAAGCTAGAGCTCAAGAACTTACCTAGAACTTTGCTCCTTCTTTCTTCTTGCTCCAAGGACTTCACTCTACTCACTCTCTAACTCTATAATCAGATGCTTTGAGCTGATTTGGTGTGAGAAATTGTGAAGACCTTAGCTTCCTATTTATAGAATTTTGTGATGTCATTTGTGCAATTACTTCAAACCTAATTCTTCTTCATTTAGAGCACTTGGATCTTAACTTAGTTGAGAAGTTTAATCTCACCCTTCTATCCTAAAAACCGACTTCTCCCTCTCTTCATTTCTTCATCATTTTCTCTACCCCAAAAGTCTTATGTACTAAGCCAATTTGTCCCCCCTCTTAATGTGATACTACTTTATCATTAATGCTTGATTGTTGATTAATTATTCACTCTTGCATTGGTGGTTTAATAGATACCATGTATGATTTAGAAAAATATCTAGATTTTAAAGCTTATTCTCCCTCTTCCATCTTTGTTGAAACCGTGGCTTCTCTTCTTCACTTTGTTTTTGTATTTGTTTTAATTTTAGCCAATTGGATAATATTTTGAGCTCCACTCTTGGCTCTTTTTAATTCACTTGTATTTTATTAATTAAAGCCCTTAATTTTAGATTAAATCTTGGCTTCATTAGAGATCTTAACTAACACTTTTAATCATTTTAAGATTAATTACAAAAGTTGAGAAAATGATTTTGAAGATATCCAAATCCAAGCTTAAAATATGCTTGTTCATAATAAATCCTTATATTTGATCTATGATCAAAGATTCTCAAGATACAATTTTTTTTTATAGATTCTCATTTACTTGTGTCTTGAATTAATCCCATTGATCAATTTTTTGAATTAAATCAATTTTTCTCTCTCCTTCCTCACACACACACGCCATCTCCTTCTTCTTTTCTTCAAATTTTATCCTCTTCCACTTCCATTAATTACCTCTTAAAGTGTCATTATCATAATGCCTTAAAAGTCTTTGATTCCTTTTAGCCTTGAAAGTCTTGATTTGTACTTAATTATTCTCTTATCACATTATCATATTGTCTCCTCCATTAAGTCTTGATTATGATAGCTTAGCATGTGAAAAGATGCTTCAACATTGATTAATTCGTTTCTCAATTCAGATTTTTGGTTTCAACCGTGTACTCCCCCCCTTCATCCTTCATATTTTGTGTTTTTTTATTCCTATTAAATTATCTAGAAGGAATCTTCTCATTGGTTAATTCTAATTTCACATGGATTACACTTTATGATAATTAATTAAAGCCTTAGGATTTAGCTTTATTAGTTTTAATCCAAGCCTTTGATTTGGGTTGGAAAAATCTAAACACTATTGATGATATTTGTTTAATGATTTAGGATTAATAATTTATGCAATTACTTTGCCTCTTTAATTAGTAAATTTCGCCCCCTTTAAATAATTCAAGGGAGGATTAATTAATCTTAGTTAATATTTTTAATATAGTGTTTTAGGGGTTATTAGGCCTAATTGTCAATATTTGATAGGCTTTTATATTAATCTTGATGATTAAAAACCCCTTGTGTACTAATTTTGGCCTTTAGATATCTTTTGAATATTAATTAAGTTGATATATTCTTAATTATGCCCTTTTAAAATTAATTATTAATTAATTTCGAAAATTACAAAAATCTCTCAATTATTGCAAATTTAATTGCCAATAATTGTTGCTAATTTTCCCTAATTAATTTAGGCATCTTTTGATGATATTTGATTCCCTTTATGATATAGTTAAGATTATACTTGATTATGATAATCTTAAGATATTTTATGATCCCTAATAAGATTTAGAAAATCAAATATATGATCCCCTTAATTCTAGGAAGAAATTACCTAGAAAAATTTGAGACCACATATTCACTTTTTTTTTTTTGATACAAGGCGATGGGGAGGGGGATCGAACCTAGGACCTAAGGGGGAAATGAATCCCAATACCACTGCACTACAAGGAGTGCTGGTACATATTCACCTATTTTAAATAGGTATTACTTATTCAAATATAATATTTAAGATATATTATTTATCCAAATAGAATATCTAAGATAAATAATTACTTGGATATTACAATTTCTATGTCATTTAATTGCCTCTCATGATTAAATTAAGATTATGCTTAATCATGACAATTTTATTGTAATTGCCTCTTGATTTTCAAAAATCATTTCCTTTATTAGATATTCTCTAATTGCCTTATGATCATCTATAATAGTTATTATTTTATGTGATTTAATATCACATTTTATAGATCTTAATATGTAGTCACATAATTAACCATTGGTTAATTAATTCCAAAATGAATTTTGGATGAAAATACAATTGATAAATTCACCTTTGTATTTTTAGTATTTATTTACTAAAATTCAATATTCATTTTAGGGTATATTATGATCCTTAAATGAAATCTCAAGATTCACACTTGATCCTTTTAAATCTCAAGGAGAAATTGCTCATAAATTTATAATAATCAAATTACAAAATTTGAGATAATATACTCTCCTTGAAGTATTTATCAAAATATATCATTTATGATAATTAGGGTTTTTAGGGTATTACACGCTTAGTGGTATGCTTCTTATGTTTTATGTTATTTATTTGTGAACATAGTTTTTTTAAAAAAATTATGAATTAGTAACTGTACTTATTTGTTGGATGATTCGTGTTGTTTTGATATTAATGTTAACAATATTTATTTGATAAATTAGAACTTTAATTGTTGTAATTTATTAATTATATTTCTTTGAAGAAAAAAAACGGAGGAAAAATAGTTAAAATTTGGAATAGTAACTTAGGGCCCTGAAGAGCCGGCTCTGTTAGGCCCTGGATCTTCACGGGACTGGTTAGCGTCCGCTGCCATCCTCTTCTTGAAACTACACATTTTTGGTGCAGTTTCAAGTGAACATCTTTTTTTTTTTATTAAAAAAAAAAATCAGGATACTAACGGGTATTAAAATGATACTTCAGGCTATTGACTGGTACTAAAAAAATACTTCATGATTTTAAAAAATTATTTTAGGATCTTAAAAAAATATCTTGAAGTATATTTTTAGTACCATTCAGTACCTTGAAAAAAAAATTAATACCGGTAAGACTCTGAAATATTTTTTCAAGATTCTAAAATAATTTTTCAATATCAAGAAGTATTTTTTTAGTGTCATTCAAGTATCCGAAGTATATTTTTAGTACCGGTCAAGTCAAGCACTCGAAATAATTTTTCAAGATTATGAAGTATTTTTTCAGTCTCTTAAAGTATATTTTTAATACCATTCAGTACCTTAAAATAATTTTTCAAGATTATAAAGTTTTTTTCTAGTACCAGTCAGTATCCTGAAGTATATTTTTAGTACCAGTCAGTACCCTGAAATATTTTTTCAAGATCCCAAAATAATTTTTCAAGATCATGAAGTATTCTTTTATGTATTCTAAAGTATATTTTTAGTACCATTCAGTATCTGAAATAATTTTTTAAGATCATGAAGTAATTTTTTCAGTACCAATTAGTATTCTGAAGTATATTTTTAGTACCAGTTAGTACCCTGAAATATTTTTTTAAGATCCTAAAATAATTTTTCAAAATCATGAAGTATTTTTTTAGTACCAGTCAGTAGCCTGAAGTATCATTTTAATACCCGTTAGTATCACCAGAATCATTTGATATTTCTGCTAATAATTCTAACAAAAATCCATTTTGGGGGTACAACAAGAATTTGTATTCTCAAATAATATTAGAGGGGCTTGCCGTCAGTGTGGAAATTCCATTTTCCCTACAATTTTTTTTTTTTAAAAAAAAAAATAGATGTTCACTTGAAACTGCACTAAAACGATGCAGTTTCAAGAAGAGGATGGCAGCAGACCGGACGCTAGCCAGTCCCGACCTTCACGGGCTAGCCCTGTAAGGCTGGGTCGGCCCTGATTCCCAGCTCTAACTGCTACAGCTAGCCCAGGGCAAGGATTAATGCCAGCAAGCTTCAAAGTTAGGACTGTGCCTCTTGATGGAAGCAATGAAGCATTTGAGGAAGTTTTGGATCCTGATTTTGGTGAATCAGCTATTGGCCGTGTTGCACCTGTTGATCCTGGTATGTTAAATTTTACGGTGGAAGCTCAGACATTATGGTTTTTTTTATATGGAATGTTGCTGCACAATCATCAGGCTTTGATATCCTTATTAACCGGTACAATATTATTAATATTGTGGTAAAACATGAACATTTTGTTTTTTATTTTACCTTTGTGAGATCCTTCTTGCATATCTTCTGTTTATATTATAAATCTATAATCGAATATCATGCTTAAAATATTAAAGCCCTGTGTTGAATATTTTGCAAGAGAGAGTGGATGTCCAGACAGGAATAAGGCTGATTCTTAAACTCTGTCTAACTGATGGTTTCGATATGTTTCCTTCTCTATTGGTTACTGATGGTTCCTCATGGTCATCCTCTTGAGATCCAAGTAAGCTAAGAATGTTCCAAGAAAATCTTGTTATTTCTGTCTTGGGTTGTGTGCTTGAGATGAGCATTGATGAGCTAGTGATTTGCCGAAATTAAACAAGCCCTGATCCATTTTATAGTTGGCCCCTGAAGCCCTACTTTTTTATGACAAAATCAGTGGAAAAGCCACGGTTTACTGAGCTTTTATGAGTTTCTTGGAAGACTTTATGGTGCTCATTGCACACAAAGATGGTTATAAAACCCCCCAAAAAAAAAAAAAGAATAATCAACTTCTTCAGTCTTGTATCTGCATGCTTAGCAAAGAAGCTAGAAGGAAGTGTTCACGTTTAGCTGCAAGATCACAAATTCTTGTTTAAAAGAGAAGCATCTCCAAGTTCCAACCCTCTTCTTTCAGTCTGTCTGGTGATTCAGTGGCGTATATGGGCATGCACTGAAATCACTCTTTAGATGAAAGTAATCATTTGAATTTTGAAGGTGACCTCTTTCAATAGCAGAATTGATTCTATCAAAACTCCATTTTATATAATCAAAAACATTGTTTTTCCAATCTAATCTGAGCTGCTATGCCCTTAAGCGACAGCAGCTCATTGTAAAACATTTTTTGTACAATCAGAAAAGCTTAAAAAACCGACTAATAAATAAATAAATAAATTCAGTCAATTGTTAAAAGCCGAATAAATGAGGTGCATTTTTAGTTAAACTTATATGACATGTCTGCATGTTATTTTATTATTGACCCTACAGTTCCAGAAATTGCATGGTGGATTCGTAATATCATGTTTGCATTTCAGTATGTTTCTTCAGTTGGCCGGATATAAACAGTAACCCCGCTAGTTCTTTCAAGTTTGATGAATAATAGAGTGGCTCTTTGTTTTCTTTTACTTTCTGTGATTGTTCTATTGGCCTTGTAAATCCTGGAAGAAGATATAAAACTTGAAACAACTAAAGAAACTCTCATTGATGAGTGAGCTACAAAAGTGCTAACTTCAGTTGGTACCAGAAACGCTAACTACCCCCAAGTCTCACATTGATTGTGGTAAAAAGGGTAATAACTAAATGATACAAAAATGTTATTTCCCAATGACAATTTGTAAATACACTTTATGAGAAAATATGTCATTGATAAAATGCATGTAAGTTTGATCAAAAGCATAGAAAATCTTATCCATAAAGATAAGCATTTATCAATTCGCTTTATGAATCGATTTTTCAAGAATGTTAATGAAATATGCAAAGTGTTTCAAATCTTGAATGTTCTTTCAAAATATGATAATCAAAATTTTCATGAATGAAAGATTCATTTTGAAACATGCTTGAAAACAATGTTCATTTTAAACATATTGGAAGTCAATAGGTTTAATGAATATAACAGATTTTTTAGAAAACATGTTGAACATTGAAGTTTACATGTAGAAGCAAGAGCAAAAGTCATAAAGGTAAAGCATTTTAAACATGCTTTGATGTAAATATATGAGCACAATGACTTTGCTATTGTCTTAGAGATGATCTTGCCTTTTAGAATAGAATCTTGAAGTATATGAATATTCAAGGCAAGAATATAAATATAGTTACTTAAAATGGATGAAGATAAAAGTATATTTGAGTAACTTGACCAATAAGAGTTTATCCAATAAGCATAAGACTTTCACAAATTGAATCGGAGATAAGCTTGAAACTCATATAGATAATCAACTTGTTAGATATAAGATCTTGTTCAAGCATCATATTGAATACCAAAGGTCAATATGTGAATGATAGGAAAACTCAACTTGACAAATTTGAAGCATATCCAACATTCAATATACAATATTAACTTCCAATTTGAAACATTATTTGAACGAATATAAGATCAACAAAGTTAAGCACAAGTTCACTTGTTTGATTATCAAAAATTCACTAACAAATTGATTAAACATAGTTAGGAATATTAGTGAATGATGATAGGAAGTATTAAGATCAAACAAGAAGGTTTTAGGAAATAGTAGAATTTGAAAATAAAAGGTTTTTTTATCGTAAACCCGAGGTTTTATAAACCTCGAGGTTTCACTGAATATGAAACATTTGAAAAATCGCGCAAAGAGCAAACCCGAGGTTTTAAAACACGGAGGTTTTCAAAATCATTTTTGTTTCTCACCAAAACTCTAGGTTTCGGCTCAAATGGGAAAACGAAGGTTTTATAAACTTGTGGACAAACCTATTCCAAACCTTGAGTTTTTCACAATCTTGAGAAAATCGGCTATACTCAAACCTGAGGTTTCAACAAAGCGGAGGTTTTCAAGTGTTCAAAACTTAAGAGACTTTGTAAGTCCAAACCTCGAGGTTTTAACAAACTCCCGAAGTTTTCTATTTTTTCGAAAAATGTTGAGAAGTCTCGTAAACACGGAGTTTTTGTTTGATAAATTTCATTGAAATTGAATAAGTTTAAAAACCTTTTAACTTAACCAAAGACAAACCAAAATAAATTTCATAGTTGAAATGGATTGATGTAGATAACTCTTTTTCCAACAATCACCATCAACATTAACAAGCCCTTAGCTCAAGAGTTGGATCATTTCTCTATGTTGCATTCTTGAGAAGTTTGATCCTACAAAAACCATATAAATCTTTTCTTTCTTGGTATCCAACTCTTTGGATCCAATCATTGTTAGTGTAGGAACAAAAAATTAAATTCACATGCTTTTATGAATATAGTCAATTTAATAGCAAAGCATAATGAATTAATCATGAATTCAGCGCATAAAGAAGTGCTTTCTTTTTCAAAACATCATATATGCATAAAGAATTAAGCTTATTGAACATTGCAATCTCTTTCAAAATATAGATCGGGATGTGAGAACCCAAAATATGATTTGCAATGCTGATTCCTAAGACTGATATAAAACCTCAATGATTATTTCGGATGATAGCATAAGAGGTTTTACCATTGCATACCTTAGCCTTAGGTACTTGGAGGATTGCATTCGCTCACCCAATTTGTCATTTTGATACTTTGTCTTTTTGAGTTTAATATTGGGATGAAGCAATCTATCTCATCTATGATTTAATGCAAGAATCTTTTCCTTGAAGCATGAGAGATCCTTCTTTTCTTATTCTCCTCAAGATAGTTGAATGGAACTTCATGGTAGTTCATAAATTCTTCTTGCTTGTATCCACTTTGATGTTTAAACCTTGTTCCAAAGAATGGCTTTTCCACAAGTTCTCCTAACGATGTGAGTTTCCTTTTAATGAGAAACTCTTGGATTCTTCTTCATCTTCTCGCACTTTATGTCCATTGATTTTCAAATGGTCCTAGCACACTTAAATCATTGTCCTTTAGGAACCCAAACAAATTTTATTTCTCAAAGAGAATTTCTCCTAATATAGATGTGTAAGAAATATGTCCAGATTTACCACAATAATTGCAAATAATAGAATGATGCTTATTGTGAATATTTTTGCAAGTATTGTGTTTGCAGAGTAAGACTTCAAATAATCTTTATTTGAACATTCATTCTTCCACATGATTTTCCAAAGATCATTTTCAAAAATATGTTTGTTTTTCAAAAAATGTAATTGGTTGAAAAACAATTTTATGCAATTGTTCAAAATCATGTTTCTCATCAACACAAGAAGAATTGGAATTCTTTACCTTACGTGCATCTTGAGCTCTAGAAAGTGATTGATCACAATTGTCAATGAGCTCATCATGTGAATCATTTTTCTCTTGTTCTTTTGTGTTGATAGGATCATGAAAAATTTCGCCTTCTTCTTCCATTTGTTCATCATCCCCTTTTGAAGTTTCGATGAACTTTCAACGCTTTCAACGCTTTCAACTTCAACACAAATGTTAGAAGCTCAATGCAGTAAAGAAATTTCATTGCTCTAATGTTTTTAATGTTGGTTGGAAATCAAAAGCATTTGTAAAAACATTCCACATATAAAAATCGGTTGCTTTGATAAAACTAGTCATTCTAGCTTTCCAAAAACCAAATCAATATCTTTTGGTATAATCGAATTGCAACACCCAAAATCAGCCATTTAAATCTAAGTCTTTAAACAAGAGCCTGCTCTCATATGCCCGCTATCACCCCGATAGGGGGGTGAATTGGGTGTTTGATAAAAGTTTAGAACTTTGAAATTTTTCGCAACTTATTGAAAATAGTTTGAATGACAATAATAATTGATAAAGCAAATGATCAATCATTCAAACATGTATGGACATTCAGATATATATACTTTGGAAATATAAGAGATAAGGGAAGAGAATGATTTATACCGTTCGGCCCAATGACCACGAAAGCTCCGCTGAGATTTTCAATCCACTATCTTCTTTCAATCGACACACTGCTCAGACTCAAGTAATCCTCTCACTAGGATTCACTCTACAAATCAGAATCAATACACTTGCTTGATCACACACTCGCATCAAGTAATCCTCTTCCTAGGATTCACTCCCCTTTATATTAAATAATCAACACAACGCGTTTCCCATCAAGATCAAATCTTGAGTAACTCTATTAGTATAAGCAATAACTCTTGTTGAAGATGTACAACACACATCAATCTTGTGTCTGCGCAAACACATTTTTGCTTTCGTTTTGCTCGTCTTTCTCTTTTTTGTAAATTCAAAGCTCTCGGTATTTATCGCCGGTTCAGAAATGTTGTTCGTGAGTCTTTGAATTCGTGGAGAATATAGTTTGTTGAGAATATGGGTGTTGGGAATATAGTTGAGATATAGCTGGTGAGAAGAATTGCGAGATTTGAATATTTGAATATTTGGCTCTTCAAGAATGTCTCACATGATGTTCAGCTTTTGTTGGAGTGAGCTGCCGTCTCGCCTTGAAGAATGGTTGGTCTTCTTTCCAGGTACCATCTTCCATTTGTTTTGTTTGAGTAAAGATATAATAAAATAATATAAAGCTGTCAATGGAGTTGCTTTATTTCCGACATTTAAAGCAAATTCAAATCTTCTCAAGTACGAAGTTAAAGCATATCAAAGACATTGGACATTCGAATCCATTAGAGAACATTATCGGGCTGAGTATTCAATTTCGTTTCATCATTCCGTCTTGTCTTCTTTGCGGTAAATTTCAAGTAAAGAAAGTTCATCTTCAAGCTTACGACAGATTTGAGCCACAAGTTTGATGTAATCTCAAACTTTAATCACCTGAAACTTATACACAAATGATATAAATGATGTTAAGCAGTAATATTAATCATTTGGGTAATCATCAGATGTTTATCGTAAGAATCGGATTTTGAAACTCGATTTTTCAAGCGAGAGCTTCAGTTTCATTTGCAAAACTCGAGTTTTGAGGTTGCAATCTCAGATTGCTTTACGTCGACCAAAACTCGAGGTTTTGGTTCCAAACCTCGAGGTTTGGAAGATACTCGAGAAGTTCGTTGTTTCATTCGATGAACACCGAGGTTTCCATTGAACACTCGAGGTTTTGACTTTGTTCAAACTTTCTTGAAATAACCGTCAACTTCTGGGGGACCATATCTCCCTGGTATGAACTCCGTTTTGGTCCTTTTAACTCTTGATGGAAAGCTCTGTGAGTCTACTTTCATATGCCACCAATTTCAGCTCAATTGGATTTGTAGTTTCATGTGAGATACACTCAAAATATGTAGGCTTGGTTTGCTGTGTGGCGTGGATGTTTCGTCAACTTCCACAATTTATAACTCCTTGATATGAACTCCTTTGGGCTTGGATTTTATATCAAAATGACGTATTGGGAGTGTAGTTTCATATGCCACTGGTTTCACCTCAATCCGATCTCTGGTTTTAGAAGATATCATCAAATTACCGCACGTCGCCCACGCTTTGAACGTGAAACAACGTGTGCACTGAAGGGATTCGGAAACTTCGAGGTTTCACGAAACCTCGAGGTTTGCTAGCCCGCAGACGCCCGTGAGATGCTGAAGACACTTGATAACTCGAGTTTTGATGGAAACCTCGAGGTTTCTCAGTCCCATTCATCTAAACTCGAGTTTTGAGGTCCAAACCGAGGTTTGAGTTCCAAACTCGAGGTTTCTCATCCCCGAACCTCATATTTGACTTTAACTCGACCGAGCCATTCAAACTTCCATTTGATTGTAGGAGACTTACAGATCAATCTTAACTCGATGATGATATCTTCATTCCATTCAGCAAGTTCTTCCTTCTTTAATCTCCCAACTTGATCATTCTTCATCATTTCACTGACTCACATTCTTACGTCTTTCTACCTTCTTCGATATCCATGCAGGTACTAAGCTTCATTCCAATACGCTATCATAGAGACTTCAGTATCACAAGAACTTGAATGTTGATATTCCTATTATATTGTGCAAGTTCTTTGATAACATCTTTCTCTAGTCTCTTCTCTTCTTCTTGTTTATTCCCAAAGTCCTTTGATAACTTGCTTCCTCGATTAATTCGATATTCCATTTATAATGTAGCAGTTTCTTTCTTTCATCTCTTATCTCCTTCTTGATTATTCTCCTTAATTTAACTTGGAATAATCTACATTAAATATAGCAGTTAGTCAATGTAAGGAGATAAATATATTACTCAATATACTACTCAATCTTTTGCTTTTTAACAATGGCATCTATATACATACATCATCAAAACTAATCATAACCAACAACATTCTCCCCTTTTTTTGATAGCAAAATACTTTAAGAAAATAATAATATGAATATGAAATTCCATTAAACCCAACATATTTTTCTTCATTTTCTCCCTTATTTGTCATTAGCAAAAAGTTGAATTTAAGAAGAAATGCTTGAGAGACAAATATGTAAAAACCGATTAGAAATGAAGTAAAAGAACTGATTTTTTCTCTCAATTTGAAATTGTTTTCTTTCTAAATATGATGCAATTTGAATGTTTTAAGGAAAAAACAAATTTGAAAGAATTTGGAAAGGTTTTCAAGAAATTTTTCACACTTAAAGCATATAGATACCAAACACGTGCAACATTTCTACGGAATATAAAAAGATAGAGATTAGAAATGCTCGTTGGGTTTTGCAAATCGATGATCGATCTCAGAAGTCCATTTGCTAGCTTTGTTGTATGAGATCATCGAAGTGTGCTCAATAGGAAAGATCATGAATATCCTTTGAGATTAAGACGAAAGTTCTAGCTTCTTGGTGGTTATCTCATCCGAATGATTATTTACTCAACTTCCATCCTTTTCTTCATAGATCATCTATGTGAGAGCATATCTCAACTTCAATGATTGATTGCCAAAGCATCTTTCCTTAATTGAATAGTTTCTCCTCAGAGTGCATTAAGGAAAGTTGTAACACATAACAAAATCTTCGCTACAAATTGAAAACTTTCTTTGCAAAAGAGATTTGTTAGTGCAACCAAATATCAAGTATTCCTTTCCAAATGATATTTAAAAATAATGAAAGGAAAATATAAGATATCTTTAAATATGAAATCAACTCATCATCAAAACTAATAAGACATAGTGAATGCGAGACGAGTATGCTTAAAAAGGGTGTTCTTCAAATAAAGGAGATTTTTTAAGATATCAAACACATGGAATGAAGCTCCCCTTTTAATGAATGCATGATTAAAACAACCGTAGCTCCCTTTAATGATACCAAATAATAATGTGATACCAAGTGTTACGAGGTCTCGGAATTCATCTAACTCCAATGGACATAACATGGTATCTCACAAATAAGAACTTTCAAGTTCACATGGGTGGACTTGAAATTGGTAATTTGAAGAAATCACTTATGCCTTTTACATGATAAAATAGTTTTTAAAGCATAAGGATCTTTTAGAAATAAGTGTGCTCGAGTCGTGATGAATAAAATGAAATCACCTAAATCAAGTTAGCCTTAGCATGTTTATGATATATGCACATTATTTCGAATACAATACCCTCACTTGAGTAATATCGTATTATCAAGTTATAATCCTGCGTATTCAGATACATTCTTGAATAGCAATCATCAATTGTTCCGAATGCATCTTGTAGCGAGTAAATCCCAAATGAGCTTTGAATAGGATCTTGAAATTAGTTTCTTTCATAGCTTCTCATCGAGTACTTTCTACACCTTACAGTGATGGGATGTCACTTAGGTATTGTCCGCGAGAATTTGCGAGACATAGCCACCGAACGGTCTATTCTTGTTTACCTATGTTCTTTGTATTTGACAACAGAACATTTTGATCAACTCCTGTAACAATATATGTTCTTTGGTACCCAATGATTCTTGAGTCCACACAGATTAGACATGATAACTCTTAAGCTCATATATAGTTTAACAATATGATATGGAGCAAAGAGTATAACAATCAAGGATCAAAAACATATTTCCGATCAAGTAAGTTCAGTTGATGAATCCAAAAAGTGGTAATAACTAAATGATACCAAAAATGTTATTTCCCAATGACAATTTGTAAAATACACTTTTGAGAAAATATGTCATTGATAAAATGCATGTAAGTTTGATCAAAGAAACATAGAAAATCTTATCCATAAAGATAAGCATTTATCAATTTACGCTTTATGAATCATTCGATTTTTCAAGAATGTTAATGAAATATGCAAAAGTGTTTCAAATCTTGAAATGTTCTTTCAAAATATGATAATCAAAATTTTCATGAATGAAAGATTCATTTTGAAACATGCTTGAAAACAATGTTCATTTTAAAACATATTGAAGTCAAGGTTTAATGAATATATCGATGCTTGAGTTTTAGAAAACATGTTGAACATTGAAGTTTACATGTAGAAGAATTTTCCAAGAGCAAAAGTCATAAAGGTAAAGCATTTTCTAAACATGCTTTGCACAAATGTAAATATGAGCACAATGACTTTGCTATTGTCTTAGATGATCTTGCCTTTTAGAATAGAATCTTGAAGTATATGAATATTCAAGGCAAGAATATAAATATAGTTACTAAAATGGATTAAGATAAAAGTATATTTGAGTAACTTGACCAATAAGAGTTTATCCAATAAGCATAAGACTTTCACAAATTGAATTCTTTTCTCGGAGATAAGCTTGAAACTCATATAGATAATCAACTTGTTAGATATAAGATCTAACTTGATTGAGAATAAGAATGAGGAGTTCAAGCATCATATTGAATACCAAAGGTCAATATGTGAATGATAGGAAAACTCAACTTGACAAATTTGAAGCATATCCAACATTCAATATACAATATTAACTTCCAATTTGAAACATTATTTGAATGCAATCAAAGTATGGATATGTTTTCAAAGCATTTGTATGCATTTTCTCAAAACAATGTGAGTTGAAATCCAAATGAATATAAGATCAACAAAGTTAAGCACAAGTTCACTTGTTTGATTATCAAAAAATTCACTAACAAATTGATTAAACATAGTTAGGAATATTAGTGAATGATGATAGAAGTATTAAGATCAAACAAGAAGGTTTTAGGAAATAGTAGAATTTGAAATTAGGCATGCCATTTAAACCTTGAGGTTTTTTTATCAAACCTTGAGGTTTTATCAAAACCTGGAGGTTTTATCGTAAAAACCTCGAGGTTTCACTAATATGAAACATTTGAAAAATCGCGCCAGAGCAAAACCCGGGAGGTTTCGAGAAACCGGAGGTTTTTCAAAATCGATTGAAAAGCGTTTGCTCTCTCGGATGCCAAAACCGGAGGTTTCTCACCAAAACTCTAGGTTTCGCTCAAATGTGGAAATTTCCGAGTTTGCGTCAAAGCAAACCCGGAGGTTTGAGAGTAAAACTGAGAAGGTTTTATAACTTGAAAAACATATATCCTCTGCTGGACAAACCTTGAGGTTTGTACTCAAACCTGAGTTTTCACAATCTTGAGAAAAAATCGTTATACTCAAACCGGAGGTTTTCAACAACCGGAGGTTTTCAAGTGTTCAAAACTTAAGAGACTTCAGTAAGTCCAAACCTCGAGGTTTTACTAAACCTCGAGTTTTCTATTTTTTTTCAGAAAATGTTGAGAAGTCTCGTATGACGAAACCCGGAGGTTTCTCTCGAAACCTCGAGTTTTGCTTTGGACAAGAAAGTTTCGATTGAATCGGAACAAGTTTAAAAACCTTTAACTTAACCAAAGACAAACCAAAAATAAATTTCATATAATCATAGTGACGAGGTAAGAATTAGATATCACCGTAATTCTTCTTGTCCTCATAGAAGCTTGCTTGGTTGAAACGGATTGATGTAGATAACTCTTTTTTTCCAACAATCACCATCAACATTAAGCATAGCATGCTTAGCTTTCTCAAGAGTTGGATCATTTCTCTATGTTGCATTCTTGAGAAGCTTTCTTTTGATCCTACAAAAACCATATAAATCTTTTCTTTCTTGGTATCCAACCTACTTTGATCCAATCACTTAGTAGGAACAAAAAATTAAATTCACATGCTTTTATGAATATAGTCAATTCGAATAGCAAAGCATAATGAATTAATCATGAATTCATGCATAAAGAAGTGCTTTCTTTTCAAAACATCATATATGCATAAAGAATTAAGCTTATTGAACATTGCAATCTCTTTCAAAATATAGATCAGGATGTGAGAACCCAAAAATATGATTTGCAATGCTGATTCCTAAGACTACAAGATATAAAACCTCAATGATTATTTCGGATGATAGCATAAGAGGTTTTACCATTGCATACCTTAGCCTTAGGTACTGGAGGATTGCATTCGCTCACCCAATTTGTCATTCGTTGATACTTTGTCTTTTTTGAGTTTAATATTGGATGAAGCAATGCTATCTCATATGATTCGGAAATGCAAGAATCTTTTCCTTGAAGCATGAGAGATCCTTCTTTTCTTATTCTCCTCAAGATAGTTGAATGGAACTTCATGGTAGTTCATTCTCGGGTGCGTAATGTATTCTTCTTGCTTGTATCCATTGCTTCCTTTGATGTTTAAACCTTGTAGTTCCGCAATGGCTTTTCCACAAGTTCTCCTAACGATGTGAGTTTCCTTTTAGGTTCATGAGAAACTCTTGGATTCTTCTTCATCTTCTCGCACTTTATGTCCATTGATTTTCAAACGGGTCCCGCACACTTAAATCACTAGACGGACATTTTGGTACCATTTATACTTGGGTCCTTGACCGTTAGTAATGGACCTTGATTGTCCTTTAGAACCCAAACAAATTTATTTCTCACAAAGAGAATTTCTCCTAATATAGCATGTAAGAAATATGTCCAGATTTACCACAATAATTGCAAATAATAGAACGATGCTTATTGTGAATATTTTTGCAAGTATCATGCCGGTGATTGATAGAGTAAGACTTCAAATAATCTTTATTTGAACATTCATTCTTCCACATGATTTTCCAAAGATCATTTTCAAAAATATGTTTGTTTTTCAAAATTCGTAATCAACTGGTTGAAAAACAATTTTATGCAATTGTTCAAAATCATGTTTCTCATCAACACAAGAAGAATTGGAATTCTTTTACCTTATGTGCATCTTGAGCTCTAGAAAGTGATTGATCACAATTGTCAATGAGCTCATCATGTGAATCATTTTTCTCTTGTTCTTTTGTGTTGATAGGATCATGAAAGCATTCGATTTCGCCTTCTTCCATTTGTTCATCATCCATAAATGTGTGCACTTAGTTTCATTTAACTTTCAACGCTTAACGCTTTCAACTTCAACACAAATGTTAGAAGCATAAATAGAATCAAGAGTATCCCAAATACTTTTAGCACTAGTGCAAAGTTTGATTTTCTCAAAATCATTTTCTCAATGCACCGTAAAGAAATTTCATTGCTCTAATGTTTAATGAAAACATCTTCATTTCTTTTTTCTGTTCAATCCTTTCTTGTTGGAAATCAAAAGCATTTGTAAAAACATTCCACATATAAAAATCAGTTGCTTTGATAAAACTAGTCATTCTAGCTTTCCAAAAACCGAAATCAATATCTTTGAAGAAGCATGGAATCGGTATAATCGAACCCTTCCGGAAGTGAGCAACACCCAAAATCAGCCATTTAAACTCTCGAGACCTAAGTCCTTTAAACAAGAGCCTAGCTCGATACCAAATGAAATACTCCGGCTATCACCCAAGAGGGGGTGAATTGGGTGTTTGATAAAAGTTTAGGAACTTTGAAATTCTTTTCGCAACTTATTGAAAATAGTTTCAATGACAA
Source organism: Acacia melanoxylon (assembly GCA_019022615.1). NCBI lineage: Eukaryota > Viridiplantae > Streptophyta > Magnoliopsida > Fabales > Fabaceae > Acacia > Acacia melanoxylon. The sequence goes on from JAFJYJ010000011.1 coordinate 9,358,836, forward strand.
TAATAATTGATAAAGCAAATAATCATTCAAACATGTGGAAATGGACATTCGATATATACGCCGGAAATATAAGAGATAAGTGGAAGAGAATATGCAAACCGATTTATACCGTTCGGCCCAATCCTTGACCTACGCCCATTCCCAAGCAAGCTCCGCTCGAGATTTTCAATCCACTATCTTCTTTCAATTGATTACACGTTCGTACTGAAGTAATCCTCCTCACTAGATTCACTCCCCCTTACAACCGTAACCAATACACTTCGTTTGATCACACACTCCGTACTCAAGTAATCCTCTTCCTAGATTCACTCCCCAAGCCGTAATCAACACAATGTGTTTCCCACTCAAGATCACCCAATCTTGAGTAACTCGAATAGTATGGTAGGTGTACAATAACTCTTCTCTCTGTAAGTAGATGAATAAACACCGAAGTACAACACATCATTTCACTCTCAATGATAAGCTATGTAAGCATTGAGAAAGAGAGTAAATGTTATGAAAAAGTAGTATAAGCATGTTGAAGATGTAATCTGTGTCTCTCGCTTTTGCTCGTCTTCTCTCGCTTTTTTTTGTAAATTCAAAGCTTCTCGCATTTATGCTGGTTGTCAAGCTTAACGACCGCTGGAGCGAACCCGTGGAGAATATGGTCACAGAATATGGTCATTGGGAATATAGCCGTGGAGATATAGTCGCTGAGAAGAATTGCAGATTTGAATATTTGAATATTTGGCTCTTCAAGAATGTCTCACATGATGTTCGCTTTTGTTGGAGTGAGCCTGTCATTCACCCGAAGAATGGTTGGTCTTCTTTCCGTGCCGTCTTCCATTTGCTTTGTTTGAGAAGATATAATAAAATAATATAAGTGGCCTACGGAGTTGCTTTATTTGACTTTAAAGCAAATTCAAATCTTCTCAAGTCTCAAGTTAAAGCATATCAAAGACATTGGACATTCGAATCCATTAGAGAACATTTCTTGAGTATTCAATTTCGTTCTCATTGAATTCTCGTCTTCTTTGCTGATCTCGAAATTCTCGCAGAAAAGTTCATCTTCAAGCTTTGACAGATTTTGGTTTTCGCCTTCAAGTTTGATGTAATCTCAAACTTTAATCACCGAAACTTATACACAAATGATATAAATGATGTTAAGAAGTAATATTAATCATTGGGTAATCATCTCGATGTTTATCGAAGAATCGGATTTTAAACTCGATTCGAGATTGAAAACTCGAGGTTTCATTTGCAAAACTCGAGTTTTGAGGTTGCAATACCCGCATTGCTTTCTCGTTCGACCAAAACTCGAGGTTTTGGTTCCAAACTCGAGGTTTGAAGATACTCGTTCGTTGCTCTGTCTATTCGATGAACACTCGAGGTTTCCATTGAACACTGAGGTTTTGACTTTGTTCCTTTCTTGAAATAACTGTCAACTTTCGGGACCATATCTCCCTGGTATGAACTCGTTTTGGTCCTTTTAACTCTTGACGGAAAGCTCAGAGTTCATTTTCATATGCCACCAATTTCAGCTCAATTGGATTTGTAGTTGTGAGATACACTCAAAATATAGAAGCTTGGTTTGCTGTGTGGCGTGGATGTTTCTGTCAACTTCCACAATTTATAACTCCTTGATATGAACTCCTTTGGGCTTGGATTTTATATCAAAATGACGTATTGAGTGTAGTTTCATATGCCACTGGTTTCACCTCAATCCGATCTCCGGTTTAGAAGATATCATCAAATTTACGTACGTCGCCCATGCCGAACTGTTAAACAAGTGTGGGCCGAAGAGGCGAAGAGTTCTTTGGAAACTCGAGGTTTTGACCGAAACCTCGAGGTTTGCTAGTCCAGAGACGCCGCAGAGATGCTGAAGACACTTGATAACTCGAGTTTTGATGGAAACCTCGAGGTTTCTCAGTCCGATTCATCTAAACTCGAAGTTTTGAGGTCCAAACCTTGGAGGTTCAGTTCCAAACTCGAGGTTTCTCATCCCGAACCTCATATTTGCCGACTTTAACTCGAATTGAGCCATTCCAACTTCCATTTGATTGTGGAGACTTCTAGGATCAATCTTAGAACTTGAATGATGATATCTTCATTCCATTCAAAGAAGTTCTTCCTTCTTTAATCTCCCAACTCGATCATTCTTCATCATTTCACTGGACTCACATTCTTTACGGCTTCTACCTTCTTCAATATCCATAAGGTGACGAAGCTTCATTCCAACTTCGCTATCATAGAGACTTCGCATCACAAGAACTTGAATGTTGATATTCCTATTATACAGTTCTTTTGATAACATCTCTCTAGTCTCTCTTCTCTTCTTGTTTATTCCCAAAGTCCTTGATAACTTCTTGCTTCCTTCGATATTCCATTTATATTGCAAGAGCTTTTTCTTTCATCTCTTATCTCCTTCTTTTGCATTTCAGTATGTTTCTTCTGTGATTGTTCTATTGGCCTTGTAAATCCTGGAAGAAGATATAAAACTTGAAACAACTAAAGAAACTCTCATTGATGAGTGAGCTACAAAAGTGCTAACTTCAGTTGGTACCAGAAACGCTAACTACCCCCAAGTCTCACATTGATTGTGGTGGTGGTCTAGAGGGACAGCCTATTGCTGGTCTACTTGTGTGCATACCCTGAAATGGTGAATTCTGTGATCACCAAGCCTGAGAGAGTAAGCAGCTTGCTTGTATTCAGCCCAGGTGAAAGGTCTGTAAAGCGATGGCCTCTGGGCAGTAACCATCTCCGGCAAAGCAGCTATGCAGGCATTTAGAGGTGGAGCCCCAAAAAATGCCATTGACATTCTGGACTTGTGTGAGTTTGTCATAGCTCTATGCCTTACACTCACAAATCTGCCATTTGTCATCACCTTCACGTGAACAAATACCGCACATCAGTTCCATTAATAATAATGGTCCATCTCAGAAAAGCCTATATGTACTGTCACTACTAACACAATGTTTTTAATTCAGCTTTCTTGAGAAAACTACACTCTTTAAGCAAAATCCAATCTTCATGTACTTAAATAAAACACTATTGCATGTATTCAGTTTGGTGATTGATATGCATTGATGTGACTGGTTCCGGAATCTGAACTGGAGTGTGGACCTACACAGTAAAGTTGAACCATCAGAAGGCATCAAAACTGGTAGGCGGTGATTGGCTTGCCACCTCATTTCACCTGTCCTGCTGCCAACTATTCTTGCTTTATTTGGGCCTTAGGAGGGGGCCATAGTGACACAATAAGGAAAAAATTAAACCTAGTAAAGTGTTGGAGGTTGCTATGTACGGACAAGATCAGTGGTAGATATGAATAGAGATGAGATATGAGGTAGAAATAGAGAGAGAGAGAGATACCTGTAAAGCATCACCAACATTAACAAAGAAGGCAGATGGGTCAGGGGAGACAGGGAACCAGAGGCCATTGGGGAGGGAGATCTGGAGGCCGGGAACATCGTTGGATCTGATGAGGCTCAAGATCTGAGGGTCAGAATGCTCGCCAAAGGCGACATTGATGATGTCATTATTGAGGAGAGGAGGGTAGTGATTGAGCCTGAGGAGAGAGTCACTGTCATGGTGCCTGAGGAAGTTGCTGAAAGCCTGTGTATTAGGGACCTCCAGGCCTTCTGCTATTAGCTCCAATATTTCACATGCCAGCTCCCTCACTGCCCCTACGTATTCACTCACACTGTTCCTGTCATCAACAAAACATGTACATACTCATTCCAGCCTTCAAAAAATGCCCCACCCCCACTTTGATTCCCTTGATTTATTTCTTTACTAGTACTCTGTTTCTTCACATTTTATTTAAACTTCCTGATGATCACGTGGTGTACAGCAACGTTTTTAGGAAACTGAACTTCATTCTCATTTTTTGGTTTAGTACTTTGCAAATAATTATTGCATATCACAGTTATACGTGAAAGAAGCTAACAGTTAAGGCTGCCAGTAATAAAAATCTGAAGAAAATAATATTATCCTAGTAACAATGATTTATTAACTTTTTGGATTTTCATGTTTGATTTGATTGGACCTTGTTAATGTATCCATGACGTGTCATTATCTGCTTATTCAATTCAACTTGGTACTTGAGAGTTGAGAGGCCCCCTCTCTGCTTTATCATCTCTCATATTTTATTCTTTCTTTTTTTCTGGAATTTATTCTAATTTAAATGAATTTGTCACACTAATGTATTTGAAAACTTCGATTGCATGAGATTTAATCATTAAAAAAATTATATCTTAATAAAATCTAAATGAAAATATATTATAATAATAATAATTAATTAATCAAAATAAACGGGGATTTTAAAAAATAAAGTGTTATATTTTGAGGAGAATATAAATAAACTGAAATAATGGCTAACTAGGGTGCGGATTTGAAGGAGGACTGATATTGACAGACATGTCATTCAAAGAAAAGAGTAAAAGGAGGTAACATGTATCTGACACATACTATCCTACCTCCTAGTACATATTTCTTCCTCTGTGGTCCCCAATATGGGAACCAGTTTTGGTGTCATTTGTCTTTCTCAGGTAAATCGTCTGAGATCTGAACAGTTTAGATAAGATTTTTTAAACTCGTGATTTTAAAATTAAAAAAATCAGTTTAAAAAAAATATTAGTTTATAAATTATCTTTATTTTATGTTTTCTATCTATTAAAATATTTTTTTTAAAAATAAAATTAAAAAAATTAAATCTAGACCATCCAAATCCTAAATGAAATAGGACCAAAACTGAATCCCCAATATGCCATCTGAATTGTTTTCCCGACATATAATATATACTGTATTATTAGTATTAAATAATTTGAATCGACTCTTATATTTTAATTATTGTTTAGTTCAAATTTCACGCGCACCCAATATATATAAACATATCTAATGTATTATATTATTAATCATAAAATATTTTGAACAAAAAAATAATAAGATGTTGTTCATTCTATTTATTGGCCCTTAATTATGATCTTCATGTAAAACGGCCATCGAGCGTAATTAAATAAATATAGAGAAATATATACTTCATAATTATTTTGACAATTTCTTGTCTTGCAAATAAACTTAGATTAATACATATTATAATTAGGTTAAAGCATTTTTTTTTAAAAATGGATAGAGAAACTTGACGTCCCAAAACATCCAGCAGCACATACGCAAAATCTCAACATGATTAGCAAACAACGTTGAGATATAATTGGGGAATTGTTGTTGGTCTTAAATGTAAGACTTATTTCACATGTTTATCATGTTTTTCTAAATTAACACTATTGATATTCCCTAAACAATAATTAAGTAAGAGAGGGAATGAGAGATTTAAGGAAGATAAATATAGTATTTTAGGAAAAAAATATATTAAAACATCTGGTCCTTCATATAAGAGGTCGTCTATAGTGCAATTTACTTTGAGATCTTATATTAAGGGCAAGAGATATTATCATATTAACTAAGTATTTAACTAACATCCTTAATTTAATCTAATTAATTAATTATGTCTTATATTGAAGAGCAATGGATAAGAAAAATACATTTTTTTAAATAAAATAAAAAAATTTGTGAGCACTAAACTTAATCTCACTTCATCTCCATTGTTGTTGATAAATAATGTTGGTATTTATTGGAGTTAATAAGCTAAAAATACAGAGAAATATGACTTCTTGGAGTTTATATATATTTACATATATATGATTTTTTTTTTTGCTCAAAATATATATGAGTTTGTTGAACATATAGAAACACAAAACTAAACCAGCCCATGAGCTTCTCTGGTAGAATGGTCTGAGATCACTTTCAAAACTATGTGAATCTTTTCGCAGTAAAAGCATAATATATATAAATCAAGCATGCAATAAATGAGAAAGTAAAATGAATTATATATATATATATAGGGAGAGAGTAAAATGAATAATATATATATATATATACAGAGGAGGGGGGGAGTATATATGGATTAAGTAAATATGAAGAACCTGAAGTTGGAAGGGTTTAGTTGGGAGATAGATGATGAAGAAGGAGAAGCGTTGAAGAGAAGGTAGTCGAGGCGGCCGACGTCACCACATAAGCCGATGGTGTTGGAGCCATAGCCGGCGACGGCATTCTTCTGAGCCACTGGTTTGGCGAAGAAGGCGGCGGCTTCTTCTTCCATGGTGGCTATGATATTCTCCGGCACTCCATGCTTCACCACCTTGAAGAAGCCGTACTCTTGGCTCGCTTTCACTATCTGCTCCGACACTGCCCACCTCTCCCCCGACAGGTCCACCCTCGGCAGCTCTAAAGCCCCCATCCTCTCGCCGCCGTCACCAACAAGCGGGTTTGCTGATGCCACCACCATTGACTCCCTCTCTCTCTCTCTCTCTCTGTCTGTAGAAAAAAAAGGAGAATGGAAGGAGCTAGCGCTTATTAGTTGGATGGGTATATAAGAACAAGTTGGTGAGGAATTAATGCGCTTTATATCTTAAAATCGGATACTACTGTGTGTTGGCGTGATTGATCCTTGAAATTAATAACAAAAGGAAAACCAACGGGGTTGGGGGGTTGGCTTAGGGGTTGGCTTGCGGTTTGGCTTTAATACAAAAAAATGCGCGACTCCCGGGCCGGATCCGGATTAGTCGGGGCGTTTTACGGTGAGCCGGGTAAAAAAAAAAAAAAATTACAAAAGGAAACAGAATTACAGCTCAAATTCAGCCAAGTCACTTTCAATATATTTCTCATAAACGGAGAAAAACTTCAAATTTCATTAACATAACTTTGCCACAAAATCTAAGAATTTTTGAAATTATTCCAGTCTAATATACATTACTGCATAAGAATAAAATCAATACAATAATAAATAAAGGGTAAAATTGTACATTCATATAAAAAATTTAATGACAATGATCCTTATAAATAGGACCCAAAAAAATCTGTTTTTTTTTTTTCAACATGTAAGTAGGGGGACCGGAGATGTATCATAGAACAATACTTAGGTAACTTTCTTTATATTCCTTCGGTCCCAATTATAAGAAGTTGACTTTTTTGGAAAGATTAAGGAAGCTAATTAAATTAGCTTAGAGTATTTTTTTTTTTCTTCAAACTAAATAGTTTGACTAATAAACTAACATATAATCTAAGAAAATACAACATATGAAATGATTAAGTAACTTATTTAGCTTCCTTAATCTCTCCTAAAAAAGTCAACTAACTCTTATAATTATGACCGGAGCTAGTATTCATTATGTTTATTTCTTTAATCACACATCCTTCTGTGTCCCATTTGTAAAATATTAGCACTACTATCATTTAATTATAAATTCACATAAAAAAATTGGACAAATAGTCATGTATGATTAAAGAGCTCACCATAATGACTGTACAAAAAAAAAAATTACCAAGTATTTTCCATCAATATGTACGTACACTTTTCAGGTTAAAAAAAAATGTATGTACGCTTCAATTCATTTTTTTATATATTAATCATGGCGACTTTTCTTTTGCTCAAAAAAAAATTATGGGGACTTTTCATCATTCTACCATTTTATATAATTACTTGTTTGTTCAACTTATTTCACTACAACACATTTTACCAGAATTAAAAATAAATAAATCGCATTATTTTTGTCATAAAAATTAATAACATTATAATTTTACCCCGATCTTATTAATATACACGAACTCTGAACCTTTTATCTTTTATTTTTATCTCATCAATCATTTGAATTAAACTCACATACTTAATTTCTGGCCTAAAAAGGTCACAAAGTTGATTAATTCAGACTAAAATTTAATTATACTAAACTTATACATAATATAATTATTTATTTATAAATTACAATAAAATTGTTGCCTTGTTGGTGTGTATATTCACCTGAAATTAGAAACTATTTTTTGATAAACTCCAATATTCAAAATCTGGCAAAATAAAAACCACGATATAGAAAATGAAAAAATAAGAATGTTGACTGCTCAATATTCTTTGACTACTGCATTTCACTGATTCATACATGCTAAAAGTTTTTTTTTTTTTTCTCGACCACAAAACCAAACCCAGATAACTGTAATAATACAAACAAAATATATAAGAAACCAAAATAAAAATATTTAGAGTTTTTTTATTATTATTTTTATGAGTCGAAATTGCAACGGTGGGAAACAAATAACCTTTTTTTATAGCTACAAATAGCGTATTTTAATGCTTTTGCATGCATTTATATATATATATTAAACATTAAAACCACGTTCTCTCGTAATAAGATAACATAGCCAGTAGTTTACATTATATATCTTTACTAAAATAAAAGGATATATTATAATAAAAAATCATCATAATATATTTACATAAAATAAGTAAATTGTTATAATACAATTGGTCAATATAGCTATACCAAAGCAATGTCTTTTTTTAAAAAAAAAGTTTTTATTGGTTCAAAAATGAATTACGGAGTCACACAATTGAAGAAAAATTACTTACAATATGCTTTAAATATATTGGACACAATTATATATGGGGGAATGAAATGAAAGAAGAAATATTTTTATAAATATCTGAGGCAGAATGGTGTGACAAAAAATATCGAAGCCTCTTTTAATTTTGATGATTTAAGGTTTGCATTCTGGTAAGAGATTGAGATTTGAGAGTCGAAAAAGCTACCAGTGCCCCAAACAAAAAGGCACAATTCACTGTTCTTAACAAAGTTGGATGTTACCTCGTCACGTCTGGTCGGCTATATACACGAAACAAAAATATTAATAAATCTCTTGACATGTGACATTTATTAAGTATTTCTATTTCTATCTTTAATAATACATGCCTCTTGCTGGCCCAAAAAATGCCTATTTATTTTTTAAAATATATATATATATATATATATATATATATATATATATATATATATATATATATATTTATAAAATGTTTATTTTTAAATTTTCTTCTATTTGTTATAAAATAAAAGGAAAGATGAGAAGAAAATGGAAGAATAAGTAGAAAGTAAAAAAGAGTAATTCTCATTCGCTATTTAATGTTGTATGAAATACATAACATACGTCTTCTATTTATAGGTACAACTCTCTAATCTACAACTAATGTGATTTCATAATCATAGAAATTAATAAGTGAGAACAGAAAACTATAAAAAAAAATGAAATAATGGGAGATATGGACTTCTACAAATATTATATTCATAACATCATTATAATTGTCCTTTTATTTTGTACTGGGAGTGAAACAGAAAGGTGCTACTAATTAATTACCCCATTAATCCTAAATGGAAGAGTAAGTAAAAAAGGCTTGTTTTAGTCATAAAGGTAATACTTTAATTCCCCTTATCTCCCAATTAATTTTTTTTCTCAAACTCTCCGTATCAATTGCATATGTTAAGGGATTTTCTATCAAGAAAATATTATCCAATACAAATGATACAAAGAGATCGCTAATAAACCAATAACACACAATTTTTTTACTAATAATGCAATTAACTTAACTAAATTTTTATACCAGCAAATTAATTATTGAATTCTACATCTAACATGGGAGAAGTACATGACCTTCCGTGGCTACTATTTTCCCACGATGGTGGGCTTATCATGCAACCCCATGCACCGTTGATCTTGTCACCCAAACTTGTACTATTATTTTTGTCGCTCAATTATTTTCAGAATAGAATGTTTTACAAGGAATCTTCAAAATAATTCATACTTTTCGGTATTTATGAATATTTCAATTATTTGGCTCATAATCATCATTATCATTCATTACATCATATATATACTTCATTTGGTCCTTATTATAAGGCACCAACTAGCAAGTTTATTTGGTCCTTTTTATGAGACATTTGTTTGTTCCCAAGGAGTATTAATTATTTGTTTCCATATATGCCCCTAATTAATAAAGGTAGTGGGTGAGAGTAATAATTACATAATATTAGAGTTTAGTGCAATTAATACGGGTAATATTAGAAGTTACTTAAATAGTAGAACAACTTTATTGACTTTAACTATTTTTATTGATTTGTGAGAATTGTTAGTTAGTGCCTTATAATAAGGACCAGAGAGAGTATATTATATGCAAACATGTCGTCAACGTTGACTTCATTTTGCTCCCATCGGATTCCATTTATAACATAATTTATTGAGATATCATTATTTTCACATATTTAAGGTACCTGAATCTCTTTTGGAACTATTGACATTCTCTTCTGAAAACAATAACACTTCAAGAGATGGGTCTTTTGGAGCTAATAACTCTTCTGGAATTACTAACATTTCTTGATTATCCTCGACTTGAATATCTATATTCTTAACTCCTCCTTTTCTTTCAAAGATTTTTATCTTTGGAATCGGCCATTTAGTACTCATGGTTTTAGGCCAATTAATTTCAAGGTGAGAGATTAAAATTATATGGCTTATGGCCATTTAATCTAAAACATTTAAATCATGGCTTTGATCCATTTAATCTAAAAATCAAAATTATGACTTCCGCTCCTTAAAAAAAATAAAAGTTATATAGGTTTTGGCTATATAATCTCAAAATATGAAATAAAAATTATATGGCTTTTGGCCATTTAATAATATAGAGGATAAAAAGTTATATGACTTCTAGCCTTTTATCTTCAAGATAAATAAAATTATATAATTTATGGCCTTTTATCTTCAAGATAAATAAGATTATATGGCTTTTAACCTTTTATCGTAAGCATAAATAAGATTACATGGCTTTTAGCCTTTGATCTTTAGGATAAATAACATTAATGGCTTCTGACATTTTATCTTCAGGATAAATAAAATTTGTATATGGCTTTTACGGCCAGACAATAAGATAGGAGATGAAAATGTATATGGCTTTGGCCATATAGTAGGATATAAGATAATGAAAAAGTATATGGCTTTTAACCATATAATAGGGAATCAAATGAATATGACTATTGACCATATTATAAGATAGAAAAAGAAATATGGCTTCTGGCCATATAATATCAAAATAGGAATCAAAGGAATGTGACTTTTGACTATATTATATCAAAATAAGAAATCAAAGTGATATGACTTCTGGTCATATAATCTTAAAATAGGAATATAAGAAATAAGGCTTCTAGCCATAAGCAATATGACTTTTGGTCATATAATTTCATAATAGAAAATTAAAGCGGTATGGCTTCTGGTCATATAATTTTAGAATAAAAAATTAAAGCGCTATGACTTATGGTCATATCATTTCAGAATAGAAAATTAAAGTAATATGACTTTTAGCCATATAATTTCAAGATGTAAAAATAGAAGTATATGACTTCTGGCCATACTAAAATAACAATATTAATAATATAGAAAAACTCATAAAGGAGATTAAAAATAAGATAGAAAAATAATAACAATCTCCAATTTAAGCCACGGAACCCGATGTTTAAAACAAACGGTAAAATGGTCTCTTTAATGTCATATAAAGGTTTAGATAATCTCAGATAGATTAAATAAAATAAGGTAAAAGAAGGTGGAGGAAATAATAATTAACTAGAGAGAAGTATACCTTTGTTAGAGTTTTCGTGCTGATAACATGTTATAAAATCAAAGGAAAGATGAGAAGAGAAATGAAAAATGAGGAGAAAACAAGAAATAATAATTCTCATTCACTATTCAGTGTTGTATGAAATATATAACATTTCCCTTTCTTTTATATGCACAACTCTTCAATATATAATTAATGTGATTCTATAGTTATAGGAATTAATAGGTGAGAATATAAAACTATGAAAAATAAAAAATAATGGGAGATATGGACGTCTACAAATATTATATTCACAACATCATTATAATTGTTCTTTTATTTTATTTGTATTAAGATGAAACATAAAGGTGCTACTAATTAATTACCCCTCTAACCCTAAGTGGAAGAGTCAGTAAAAAGGCTTATTTTAGTCATAAATGTATTACTTTATTTCACCTTATCTCCCAATTAATTTTTTTTTTCTCAAACTCTCCATATCAATGGCATATGCTAAGGGAATTTCTATCAATAAAATATTATCCAATACAAATGATAAAAAGAAATAGCTAATAAACGAATAACACACACTTTTTTACTAATAATGTAATTAACTGAACAAATTTTTTATACCAGCAAATTAATTATCGAATTTTTACATCTAACTTGGGAGAAGGACATGACCTTCCCTGGTTACTATTTTCCCACGACGCGACGGTGGGGTTATCATGCAACCACATGCACTGTTGATCTTGTCACCCAAACTTGTACTATTATTTTTGCAGCTCAATTATTTTCAGAATAGAATGTTTTACAAGGAATCTTCAAAATAATTCATATTTTCGTTATTTATGAATATTTCAATTTTCTATGGATGTTATAACTTACAGGCGGCCTTATTACGCACGTTGCACAACATCTTAAAAACTTTTACGCTGTTTCTGATTTCTCAATCTGATTTGCTGTAAATTAAATGAAATTACTACTATTTTTTAAGGGGTGATCTAAAATAACAAGAGTGGATTTAAGAGATCATTACACACACACGCACACACACAACATCATTGTGAGAACATCTAATCAATATATAAACGCATGACTTACTGTTTAATATTACAAAAATGCTTCCAAATTAAGCTATAAGGTATAAAATTGTATAATTCATATATTACATTTCTATTTCTTGATAATTATTATAGTTAAAAAAAAGTGTAGTTAATTAATTAGCTAGATAAGAAATAAATGAAGCAGTGGTTTTTATGAGTACTATACTGCTTAGGGTTTCAATTATTAATTTTGCATTATACACCGATGCATGCCTTTCCATTATTATGTATTCTTCAATAATTGTCCACCAAGGCACCAACTTTCTCTACCTCACACAATTCCAACATGTCCCACACACACTATTCCATCTTTTGATAATACTGTTGATCCTTAATATAATATTTATTATCTAATTGGAAGAGATTAAGTAAACTAAATAAATTACTTAAATATAATATATATGGCATGATCTCTCTAAAATATTTCTATATAATATTAGATTATATATCAATTTATAAGTTAAGCAAATTAGTTTTAAAAAATTATAAATATAAGAGATAGAATAAAATAAAATAAAAAATTACACTTGGAAAAGGAGAATGTACATTCATATTGCGCAGTACCCCAAAGAAGGACCCATTAATTATTTGAATTGAGTTTGATCATGACCTTTCTTAATTTTTCATTAATTTTATAACACATATACCTTTTCTATTTATATATTAAAAAAACAATGGCATCTTTGTGGTTGACAGTTTTTATTTTACAGATTAAGAAAGTTATACAAGAAAACGATTAGATATTTTATTTTTAATAGGTTCGTGTGTTATATATTATGTTAATATTGGTGATAGATTCATATTAAGATTCATATTCATTTTTTGGGGGAAAATGAGGGCCAGTGATGTAGAGAAATCAAAGCCTGATCTGTCTCAAATGTACTATACTGTTCAATTATTTTGAAGGAAAAAAAAAAGAATTATATATCATGGATATTTTCGTCAGATCATCTGTACTACTTGAAAACACATATAAATAAGGGAAAATCACTTTAGGGGCCCTTTTAACATTAAAAAAAAAATGAAAAAAGGCCCTAAGATTCTGACAATCTCAGAATAGGGTCTTTTCTGGGATTTTTCAGAATCTTACGTGAATTGTCAACGAGGCCGATATAGTTGTTAACGGGTATGTCATTAACAACTAAATCAAGATCATTAACAACAATTTGCTAACAACTAAATCGCCATTTTAACAACTATATCGCATTCCTGCGTTAACAACTCACATAGATTCTGACAATCCCAGGATTGTCAGAATCTTAGGGCTTTTTTTGGGGTTTTCTGTAAAAAGGGCCCTGATGTGAATTTTCCCTATAAATAATGTAGTATAGAACATTGATATCAAACTTGTAAGTTTACTCTCCGTATTTATCGTTTTTATGTTTCTAACTTACAAAAATGAGTCAAATCACTAATAAACTCGTACTAGTTGTAAACTCGATTAAACTCATGAGTTTATACACCGAAGTTTACCATTTTTATATTTTTAATTTTTTACAAAACTATGTTAACTTACTCTTAAATTCATGTTAACATTTTTAATTTGATTATGCTTAGCGGCTTTATATATAAATTTTATGAAAATTTCTTTATTAATATGATAAATGATGAATGTTGATGGATTTAATTTCAATTATTTGGATTTAAAATATATTTAAATCAAATTGTTGTCATTTTTATATTTTAATTATTTAATTATACACTAGTAATAACTATTTAATAATAAAAATAAACTCTTATAAGTTTACTATTTAAGTTCACGATACGGGTTTACATTACTGTCACGATTTTATTTAAACTTGTGAGTTTAATCAAACAGTATAAATGTCATCATAGTTTAATAAAAATGTTGTGGAAGCAATTTTTTATTATCTTACGTGATATATGGTTTTGGAATATTTTGACCAACTCATTCATTTTAGTGCGACAAAAATTTGGATTAGGGTGCATCGAAACCTTAAAGTATTTTTTTTAAAAAAAAAAAAACAATACCTAAGTATTTTTTTTTTCAACTATGTCTATCATCATAAAATATTTTTTTAAGTGCATCTATAATTTTAAATTATTTTTTAATGCATTCAACACCCCGCTAACACCCTAAATTATCTAAGTGTAAAATTACACAACGAAATCCTTTAAAGTGATAAATATATACACTAAAAAATTAATTAAGCTGTTAGATGCATACAAAATACTTTAGAATTGAAATCTCAAAGGAAGGTAGAGTTGGGCATTTGATGAAGAACGTCAACATCATAATCATATTGATAAATAATTAAAAACAAGGAAAAAGGAAACAGAGAGGAAGGAGTACGTATTTAATTTTTTTAGTGATACACATCACAAAGACATGCTTCTCACTTGCATTATTAGTGTGGGGGTCGCATCCTCCCTCTCCTTTATGGACAAGTACTTCTGATGCAGACCCCGGAAATGCTCTTTTCTTTTTTGACCAGGGCTTTAAATGCTATTTTCAAAATCAACATGTAAAATTACATATATATATATATATATACACACACACACACAGACACACACACTCCTTTTGGCCATAAAGAAAGCTACTATACTGAAAAAGAAATCTTAATTTTATGTGCTTTTACATGCTTCCTCTCAGCTCGTTCATATATAAAAATCTTAATTGGTATATTCAAATATCTTGTTGTCTGTGTTGTTATAAGAAATTATTAATAACTATTTCAGTAGGATCAGTACTTCATAGTTCATATATTATATATGTATGCATATCATAAATTAAATTACTAGTATTAAAATTAATCATAACCATTAGAAAATGATATAAATGTGGATAAAATTTAAAATTTGTACGTCCACATCATATATATCCATTTTTCATTTTACTCTGATTAATTATGTTTTATTATGACTAATGAAATTTAAAGCAAGAAATGTTTCTTCTTCTTTTTTTCTTTGTTTGAATAATCACTACTACAAAAAAGTGGAAAAACGTCCGAATTTAGAAGCGATTAACGTCCCTTTTTCGGGACGTCTATCGTTTTTAAGTAGTATTAGAATTATTTCTGCGTCCTATGTTAAAAATAGGACGCCTTTGTTAAGGCGTCCTATTATTGAAACAGACGCCTTTAAAAAGGCGTCCTCTAATTGAAACAGACGCCTTAAAAAAGGCGTCCTATGATAAAAAACAGACGTTTATATAAGGCGTCCCGATTTTATTTCGGGACGCCTTATATGATTTTTTTTATTATTATATATACCGCTTAATATTTTTTCTTGGGCATTTGAAGATTATCGATGAGAATAATTGTTGTATATTCGATGATGAAAGCACGATTACATTTATAGACAAAATAGAGATCTATATTTGAAATTTGAAAAACTAACATCCTAACAATAATCTCCTATAATCTCTAGGTTTAGTTAATCCCTATAATTATGTGACTAATAAAATATTCTATCATGTTCGATTTTCCACTTATTTAAATTCCACTCTTCCCAAAAAGTAATACTAAAGCCGGGAATGGAAGACCCTAAGACCAAAATTAAACATATAATAAGGTATAGGGAACAATCACCACTGTCTTTGTTCATTAGCAGACTCTCTAAATTCAATATCTTGTTGCCTCTGATGTAGCAAGAAGTGTATGCAGTTGCAAGTTCGTGCAATGGAAACCTACCAAAGTAAAGACAATAGAATTAAAAAAAGGGAACAATTCCTCTCTTTTTTTTCTCTCGATTATAATAAACTCAAAGATATCACAAATCGATTCTCACAAGGTCATTAGCAAAAAAATCGAGAGAAGTTGGAACGAAGAACGAGTCGCAAAAAAGAAAAGGAGAGAAAGAAAAGCAGGAGAATAATAGGGCATGTAAGAGTTCAAATTACCCGAATATCGAAATCTCCGTCAATGGTCGACATTCTTTGTGTGTTTGAAAGCTTTCTTCTTTCGCCTTCTTCTCCTAAAGCTTCGTAAATCAAGCAATAAAACGGGAGTCTCGATAAATTAGGCGTGGATTAGAAAGATATAAGTGGAGTGCATCGAACGTAGAAAACTCGGTCAAGCCGGATCTCTCCTCGCGTCGGGAAAATTTCACCCCCGTGTGTGAAACTAGATCGATGGTGAGGGATCCGTGCTTTCGAGATCCGAAGGAACGGAATAGCAGATCCGGTGGAGCATAGCGGAGCGGCGGCGAGCTACGCCATTGCGACGGAATCGAGCGACGAGTCGGGATCGGAGATGATGAAGTTGACGCGCATCGGTGGAGATGAGAGAATGAAGGCTAAGATGAGACTCCACCGGTCAAAATGAATATGACGAGAGATGAGAGGGTGAAGGCCGAGATGATATGAATTGAACGAGATATTTCAAAACATTTTAGGCGTCCTAAATATATTTTAGGACTTCTAAAATTTAATTTTGGCGTCCCGATTTTATATTCGGGACGCCAAAAAATTACCTAGCGCCAAAAAATTCGTCAAAATGCAAAAAACAATTTTCTGGCGCCAAAAAATTCATCAATATGCACAAAAAAATCATTTTAGGCGTCCTAAATATATTTTAGGACTACTAATATTTAATTTTGGCGTCCTGATTTTATATTCAGGACGCCAAAAAATTACCTAGCGCCAAAAAATTCCTCAAAATGCACAAAAACATTTCCTGGCGCCAAAAAATTCATTTTAGGCGTCCTAAATATATTTTAGGACTCCTAAAATTCAATTTTGGCGTCCTAATTTTGTTTTCGTGACGCCCAAAAATTTCATGGCGCCAAAAAATTCCTCAAAATGCTCCAAAAATATAATTTTTATCAAATAAATTAATTTTAGGCGTCCTGATTTTGTTTTCAAGACGCCCAAAAATTTCATGGCGCCAAAATATTCCTCAAAATGCTCCAAAAATATAATTTTTATCAAATAAATTAATTTTAGGCGTCCTAAAATTATATTTAGGACGCCTAAGTCTCAAGATTCAGCCAAATAATTACGAAAATGCCACCGCCTACACTTTTTACTTCCTTTTTTAAAATAAGGACGTCTTTTAGGGAAGTAATATCCACTTTTTGTAGTAGTGAATGTGAAGTAGGGGGAGAGGGAGATTTGGAATAAAGGATAATATTGTGAGGCAGTACATGTGAGGTATACATCAAACCTTTACAAGTGGTTTTGACGTAACATTATATTACTGCATGAGGAGGACCCATCTTTATTATGAGTTTGAGAGTGCAGATTGCAGAAAGCATATGCCAAAAGCTGCTTTTTCTAACATGAGAGTGAGAGAGAGAGAGTAACATACAATATTCAGAGGAATATAATAACAAGAATAAAATGAAGAAATTAAATTAGATGCATAATTCTTAATTATGAAGGAGAATTAACCCGATGGGTGATGAGCAAACTCCTAAACCTACGGGTGGGGTGACAAGTAGAGGAGGGAATAATTCGCCTCACACCAACCTATTCATGAATTAAGACCCTCTTTATGTATACAGTCACAGTCACAAAATGATAAACCTTCTAATAATTATGATCTTAACTAACTAACCGATATCATATACTCTTTCCGATTCTTAGTGGAGGAGTTAATTTGCAGGTTGATTTTAATACTAAATGTAAGATATATTTATCAATTTTTTTAGAATTTACCCTTATTAATATTCTCAAAATAATAATCAAGTAAGAAAGAGATAGAGGAAATTAAGAAAGATGACTAGACTATTTTATAACATAAATGTCATATTAAACAACTAATCAACTTCGTTAATCTAATCAAATTAGATAAATATGTCTTATCTTAAAGATGAGGGAGTGTAACATCTCATTTTCAAAAGCAGTATATTTTTTTTTTATCAGAGTAGAGCATCGGAGCGATTGAGTAACTGATACATATATTTCAAATGCCATAAGTCTGGCTGATTACAATAACAGGACATTGTTTTGGACGTCTAACGTCGGTGTAACTACAAAAAACATAAGAAGTCTTCAATAGGGTCTTTATGCGGATGCTTGCCAGCTTTCTCCTCGGTCCTGGCCCTCCCGAACCCGACGTTATGTTAAGAGCCGAGGTCCAATGCACCGGACCCCGTGTAACGGTTAACCTCATGTTTACATACATAATATAAGTACTACGAGATATTCATGGAATTTTGACGACACTTACTACGTTCAAAGTAGGGTATACATAATCGATATATATGGCAATAACAATACAAATCGGATGTAAGGTTAAGGCACAAGGAGAAATGTACATGATCGATATGCACGGAAATAACAATACAGTCGGATGTAAGGTTAAGGCACAACGGACATTGGACATAATCGGATATGGACGACAATAACAATACAGTCAGATGTAAGGTTAAGGCACAACATAGAAAATATAGCATGACAGAGGAGAATACATATATGCATACAATAACCATCGAGTTAGTGTTATAAAGACGCGAACGTACCTTCGTCCGTTCGGTTTTGCAGATGTCTGTTTGTCAAGACGTCTCCGGTATTTCTCGAATATCCTATATTAGTATTTCCGCGTTATTTCCTCATGAGTAATATCTTAAGAGATATTTTGGTCACTATTGACCTTTTTACCCTTAGTAGATTTGATATTCCTATTTTGCCCTTACATTTTATAAAAAAACGCATATGCTGATTTTCTTGGGCAGAATTTTGATCAACTTTGAAAAATCATAATTAAATCTATAAAAATCGAAATGAAGATCCGTAAAATTATTTGGAATCTTTAAGATGTCTAATTTTGATTAAAAATACTGGTATCAACCCAGATTCATTATACAATTCCCAGTTTTTAATTTCCAAAGATCTGTCTAGAATTTTCGTCCAGAAAAATGGCCTGATTTCAAAAATTCATATCCACTTGCACAAAAATCATTTTGACATGCTATAAGCATATTTGGAAAGTTCTATATGTCTACTCTAACCATGAAAAATTTCAGATTAAAACGACTTCATCTTCCCATAGATTTAAGGTTTTTGCGAAGCTAACTTCAGAAATCGCCTAACCGATAAAATTTCGCCAGAACTTCGTTACTTTGTGGTTTCTCTTCCAGAAATTTTGCTCTATGACTACCCTCACCATTTTTTTTGAAATAAAGCTAATTTTAATCATAAAAACATGAAAATAAAATTGCTTCTAGGAATTTAATATCAAAGCATAAATTTCTATGAATTTAAAAGCTAAAACTTAAGAATTAGAGAACTTACCCTCAAAGACTTTGCTACTACTTCCTTCTTGCTTCTCACTAGCTCTCTTCTCTCTTTAAAAACCACTACTTGGAGTTGGTTTTGGTGTGAAGAATAATGAAGAGCTAAGGGGTCTATTTATACTAAAAGGTCATGGCACTCTTGGTAATTATTCCTAACCTAATATACTTGCATGAGAACCATGGGTTTACACTAAATAATCTGAATTCTTCTTCAAGCCAAGGCCAAAAACGTGGCCCTCTCTCCCTCCATCACTTTCTTCCAATTCCAAGAGGATATTCTATCCAAAGGTACCTTATCCTCTTCCAAAATTGAATATTATTATCACATGTGTGTTTTTGTTTATGTTAAACAATTCTTGGCTTGAAGAAGGCATTGGTGGCTTCTCCACCTTCATCCATTCTCCAAGAAAGCCTTGGTGGCCTCACCACCTTCATGCATTTCCCAACTATGTGCTTTGATCCCTAGTCACTCTAAGTGTGTTTGTAACTAGATGACTTTGGTAGTTTGGTTAGCATTTAAGCAAAAATGCTCTTAGGGTTTAATTTGGAGTTTAATCAAGTTCCCTAATCAATCTTGTGATTTTTTTGAACATCATGGCTTAATTAGAAGTATTTAATTACCCCTTCATTATTTTAGAATTTATTGTATTTGTTAGGTAACAATTAAGATGATAATTCATCCTAAGCCAAATTTGTGTTCTTCTCTTGGATTAATGCTTGTATTTAATCTAGGATTAAAATCCCTTAATTGTCTTTGATAATATTTGATTGAGTAATTAATTGATTTAGAAACTTATTATGAGAATTAGTGGTTAATTAGGCAAATTTTACTTTACCTTAATTGTTTTTGAGATTTTTACCTATGGAACACTTGCTCCACATTGAACCAACAAGGCTATTTCCCTTCAATCACTACATACACACATACACACCCACTAAAAACGTGGCCTCCACATTGTCTCTTGCTTTATTTTCTTTTTCATGGTCTACAATCATCCACACACAAGCCTTTGTTGCCTCATGAATTTTCACTTGAGTTTATTCTTTAATTAGCTTAATCTTTGGTCATTAATTCTAAAATGGTGTTTTAGGTGTTATTGAATCTATTTGATTGGCTACTATATTAATCATGATCATTAGTAATCATCTTTATGCTAATCTTGGCCCTTCATTAGCCATTGGTCTTTAATTAGGGTCATACATCCCAATTTATGCATGTACAACATGTTATTAATTATGAAAGTTTTAAGAAATTAATCTAATTAATTACTTAATTAATCACTTACTAATTTTTGATAATTTTCTTAATTGAGATTAATTATTATCTCACGACTATTTTACCGACATTGGTATTTTATGCTCCATGTAAAATATTAAAAATTATGGGGTCAATTATGATCCCCAAAATAATATTAAATCTTGCCTCAATATTTTCCAAGGAAATTAATCCCAAAAATTACCTAAATTAGAGACAACATATTCTCCAATTTTTAATAAATATTTCATTGCCTCTTAGGATTTATCATAATATTTTCAGGGTATTTTATGACCCACAATTGCATTTAGGGATTTTTAGCTCTTTATTCACCCTAATTCAATAGAAATTACCTTAGAAAATAAGGTATTTATTACACTAGTTTTGAGACCACATATTCACCTATTTCCAATAGGTATTATTTATCGAAATATAATATTTTAGATAAATAATTATCCTAGATATTACATGGAGAGTCATATCTCCAACTAATAATAGTACTCCCTCCGGTCCTAATTATAGGAGCAAATTTTGGAGTTGGTTTTGGTTCTAATTATAAGAGCAAGTTTTAACTTTTGTCAATTTTTTCCTATAATACCCCTATTTATACTTTCTCAATAATAATTAAAAACAATAATAATTTAATAATACACCTATTTATTTTATAAAGTAAATAATGTTTGCAACTCATTAATGTTATATACACCTAAATTATACTTTTTTTATATAAAATGTTTTTTTTAAAGTAGCATTAATGCATTCTTTAATAATTATAATTTTTGGAAAATATAAATTTACCAGAATTACATCTCATTATTTTAATATATTACAACCGAGGAATTGAATTCAAAATGATGGCATTTCGGAATAATTTTTCTAGTCTCCGTGAAAACTAATTGCTTGCTCGAAGAATACTATTCGCAATCGCGCCTCGACACTGCGCAATGAAATATAAACGATAATTAGCCGTACATTGAGTAAGGGTATTTTAGGAAAATATACGTAATTAACTAATTTAACTTCCTTCCTTAATATCTCCAAATTCTGGTAAATAGCTCATATAATTAGGACCGGAGGGAGTATGTAGTTGAGATAAACAAGCTCTTCATTGAAATTAACTCGGGAGCAATTCCAAACAACTTTCTATAAACAAGCCATTTCCCCCTCCCAAAAAAAAAAAATAAACAGGCCATTTTCATATCTTAATAGGAGAAGGTTTTACGGTTCTACGATGTGATATAAATAATTTAAAGTAGTCATATCTTAATACCTACTTTTGATTTTGAGTCGAAGGGGTAAATTTAGTAATGAACCATTTTGCTATTAGCACCCAACACAATTATTTTTTGTTTGGTCTAAAAGTAGACATAAACATTTTTTAAGGTAATATATATATATATATGGCAACGCCGTTAACTTTCATAATTTTTTGCATTGTAGGTCCCACTTTGATCTTCTCACTCTCTATTATTTTATTATACTTTGTTAGGAAATATATTGTAATTATTATAGAATCAATTAGTATTCCCATCAATCAGGGATTATGATTAGGAAATCATCATTAAGAGCCATTATTACTGAGGCTCTCCCCTCTTATATAAATATATCTCCTCTGTAATGAATATATACAACTTTGTGATTCTCTGATTACATGGTATCAGAGTCTTACGAATTCTGGGGTTTTGTTGTTGTTTGGTACTGTTTGGAGTTCGGTACTATTTCAATAATGTTTGGGTACTCTTTGGTACTCTTTGGCACTGTTTTGCATTGTTTGGCGCACTGTTTTGCATTGTTTGGCGCACTGTTAACTGGTATTGTTTAGCTCACTGTTTCTCACTCCTCAGCGATATTGTTCATCGGTGTTGTTCATAGTTATTGTTCATCAGGTATGGGTTTCCTGAATCTGAAACTATTATCTGCCTTTCACTTGTGCAAGTTTGGGTTTTTTGGTGTGGTTAGCGATTGTGCTTGATGTTTGGTGTTTCTGTTGATTGATGGTTCTTCTCTTGAAAGTGCTTGTTGTCTTGTTATTGTGATTCTTTAATTACTCTTTCATGGCTAAATCTAAAACATCTTATATGATGCACATGTCTGCTAAGATTATTGATTCAAAATTGAACTGGACAAACTATAATGATTGGAACAAAATTGTTAGAGTTTACCTTCCTGGTGATAATGAGAAAAGTTTGGCTTGGTCTAGAGCGGATGCTCATCTTTTTTTCCAAATTCGGAACTCTATTGAACCACGGATTCTGTCTTCTGTTAGTCACTACAACATTGTGAAAGAAATTAAGAATTATCTTGAATTTATGTTCTATGGTGAAAGGAATTTTACTCTGATTCACGAAGTCTATAAAGGCTTCTATCACTCTCAACATCAGGGTCATCCCTTGAAGGATTTCTTCTTGGATTTTAAGAAGAGATGAAGGAACTTATGTCTCTACAGGTGGATCTTCAGACCTGTATCAAGAATCTAAAGTTTCAAGCTATCATCAATTTCCTTGAAGCTCTTGACCCATCTTATGACACCATTCGATCTCAGATTCTGTCAAGTTAAAAGCTTCCATATCTTGAAAATGTGTTCTCACGAGCTCTTCGTGCTGATAGTTCGGTTCGTCCGTCTATTGAACCGAATGCAAGTGCTATAGCTGGGCGTGGCCCCTTTGAAATCACGAATTATGGGTTCAAACAGGGCACTAGTGTTTCACACATGACTTCTGGCAGTATTATCTGCAATTATTGCAAGGAACTCGATCACATTAAAAAAATTGTCATAAATTGCAAAATAAACAGCAGCGTGGTTTTGCTCATATTGCCCATACACCTTATTAGTCTGATTCTAGTCCATCATCTGCAAGGGCCTTAGCTACAAGTACTTTATCCTTTGGCCTTGCTACTACTTCCACAAAGTGGGTCATTGATTTTGCTGACACTAACCACATGATAGGTAACCATCATTTATTTTCATCGTATGCCCCCTTTGCCAACCTGTCCTCCATATTCGTCGCCAATGGTTCCCTAGTCCATATACTTAGTTTGGCATTGTTACACCAAATACATCTATTTCACTATCTTCTGTTCTTATGCTCTCGATCTCACTTTTAATCTTTTGTCTCCAAGTAAACTGACTCGTCATTTGAATTGTTTTATCTCACTCTTCCTTGAACATTTTTAAATTTAGGATCTTTCGACGAAGCAGATTATTGGTAGAGGCTATGAATCTGGTGGGCATTATATCCTTGATGATCAGGTGCCGTGTTTGGTTGTTTGTTCTAGTAAGTCATCTCCCTTTGAAGTCCATTGTCGTCTCGGTCATGTGTCCCTTTCATCCCTCAAAAGGTTGTATCCTCAGTTTTCGTCTGTCTACCTTAGATTGTGAGTCATGTCAGTTTGTCAAACACCATCATATTCATTTGACACCTCGAGTCAATAAGTGGGCTGGGTCCCCCTTTGAGTTAATTCATTATAATATTTGGGGTCCTTGTTCAATTTTTTCTCAGACTGGTTATCGATATTTTGTCACTTTTGTTGATGAATTTTCCCAAACCACTTGGCTCTACTTAATGAAACGGCGTTCTGAATTGTTTACACATTTTCATAATTTTTGTGCTGAAATCCAAACTCAGTTTAATACTCCTGTGAAAATCTTTCACTGTAATAATGCGAAAGAATACTTTTTCGCCCCATTCACCAATTATATGCATAGTCATGGCATTCTTCGCCAATCCTCCTGCGTTGGTACACTTGCAAAAAAGGTGTTGCTGAAAAAAAGAACCACCATCTCTTAAAAACTGCCCAAGTTCTCATGTTCCACTCCTATATATGTCCCTAAATCCTTTTTGGTAGATACTGTGTCTACTGCTTGTTCCCTCATCAATTGCATGCCTTCGGCTGTCCTTAGTGGTGACGTTTCATATTTCATTCTGTTTCCCACCATTAAGCTATTTCTATTGATTCCAAAAATTTTGGATATGTCTACTTTGTTCAAGATGTTCGTCCAAGTGTTAGTAAACTTGATCCCAAGTCCTTGAGGTGTGTCTTTCTTGGTTATTCTCAAGTTCAGAAAGGCTATCGGTGTTACTCTCTTGATCTCCATCATTATCTTATGTCCACTGATATGACCTTCCACGGGTCTTCTCTTTTCTTCAAGTCTTCGATATTATCTAAGTCTTCCTCCGTCATTGATGAGCTTGATGATCTTCTAGTTTATCGTGTCCCTTTCTCATAAGTCCTGGCTACTGATCTGGAACTTGATATCATCAATGAAGCTGATCTTGCCACTTATTTTCCTTCACCAGTACCTACTTCGCTGATGGATTCCATTCATGCCTCCCTAGTTCCTAACCCTGAGTCCCCAGATCTTGTCATTTCTATCCTTGACCCAATTGTACCTAATTTTGCTTTTGACCCATCTAATGACATGCCCATTGCCCTCCGTAAAGGTACCCATCCTCATTGTCCTCCCAAGAGATATGTTAATTGTACCTATCATATCTCCTCTTTTATGTACTACCAGTGTTTGTCCCATGTTTCCTCTTCCCTTGTGGCCAGCCTTGAGTCCATCTCTACCCCTACCACCCTTATCCAAGCCTTAACTAACCCTGGTTGGCGTGCAGTGATGGAAGAAGAAATGGTGGCCTTTGAGACGACTGGTACTTGGACACTTGTTGATCTACCTTCTGGGAAGAAGGCCATTAGTTGTAAATGGGTGTTTGTTGTTAAGACTAAGGCTGATGATTCCTTAGAACGGTTGGAAGCTCGGCTTGTTGCAAAAGGGTATGCTCAAACTTATGGCATTGATTATTCTGAGACTTTCTCCCCTATAGTTAAGCTCACTTCCGTTTGTCTCTTTGTCTCTCTGGCTACCACATATCATTGGGATTTACATCAGTTGGATGTTAAGAATGCTTTTTTGAATGGTGACCTTCTTGAGGAAGTTTATATGGAGCAACCACCTATGTTCGTTGCTCAAGGGGAGCATTGGAAAGTGTGCTATCTCCAAAAGTCTTTATATGATCTGAAGCAAAGTCCACGTGCTTGGTTTGATAAGTTTTGTAGTGTGGTCAAGAAGTTTGGTTTAAGCCAAAGTAAGTGTGATCACTCTTTGTTCTACCAGTAGTTTGATGCATGCATGATTCTTCTAGTAGTGTATGTTGATAACATTGTGATTACTGGGAGTAACATCTCTGGAATCTCAGAACTTCAAGTCTTCCTTAACTCCCACTTTCAAACAAAAGAGTTGGGGTCCATTGAAGTACTTTCTTGGTATTGATTTTTTCAGAAGCAGGAAGGGCATCCTTTTGACTCAGAGGAAGTATGTTCTCGATCTGTTAAAGGAGACTGAAAAGCTTGGAGTTGCACCAAGCAGCATTCCCATTATTATGAATCCGTTCCTAGTTCTCAATGATAGCATGTTTGATGAACTTTCCGATGACTTGAAGAAGAAGAAGAATGATCCAGAGAAATTAAAGCCATTTGCATTTCCTAAAAGATATAGAAAACTCATTGGGAAGCTAAATTATCTGACAGTAACTCACCCTGATATAACCTTCTCGATCAATGTACTTAGCCAATTCATGGCATCTCCAACAGCAGCACAATGGGAAGCCTTAGAGCATATCTTACATTATTTGAAAGGTTCCCCAGGTCGTAGCATCCTCTATACAAATTATGGGCACATTAAAGTCGAGTGCTTCTGTGATGCGAATCATGCAGGATCTAAGGCCACAAGACGATTTATTATGGGTTACTGTGTGTTTGTTGGTGGAAACTTGATATCTTAGAGAAGTAATAAGCAAGGTGTTGTGTCAAAATCAAGTGCAGAAGTAGAATACATAGCCATGTCACAATCAGTGCATGAAATTGTATGGGTATTTCAACTCATGAAGGAAATTGGCATCGCCACGACATTACCTGTGAAACTATGGTGTGACAATAAAACAACACTCCATATAGCATTGAACTCTGTGTTCCATGAGCATACGGAGCATGCATATTGAAATCGACTATCACTTTATTCGTGACAAGATTAAAGAGAATGTTGTATCTACAGGGCACGTGCGATCAAACGACCGGCTAACAGATCTTTTAATGAAAGCCTTAAATGGGACGCGAGTTGAGTATCTTTGTAACAAGTTGGGCATGATCAATATATATTACAACTTGAGGGGGAGTGTTAAGAAATATATGTTAGGGAATATATTGTAATTAATATATAATTAATTAGTATCCCCATCAATCAGGGATCATGATTAGGAAATCATCATTAGGAGCCATTTTCACTGAGGCTCTCCCCTCCTGTATAAATATATCCCATCTGTACATTAATATATACAACTTTCTGATTCTCTGATTACTTACTCTTAGAAGGGTTAAGATGCAAACATTCCTATATACTTTTCTTAAAAGAGCATCCAATGCCATAAACTTTTTTTAGGTGTAAAAGTGTTTATGAACTTTTGAAAATGCCGCGAAAAATGCCACCTACATTAATATTAACAGATGTCTGTTACTTTTTGTTGGGTAGGGCCCACATGATTTTTTTTAAATGATTATTTAAAAATAAAGCAAGGGTATTATTGTCTTTTTTCCTACAAAACTTAATTTTCATATTGACCAAGAGGATGCAATGAAGTTTCAAAATATTCTAGGTGTTAGACTGAAATTAAGTCTATTCCATGGAGAGTTAATGAAAGTTTTCCAATATAATTGTGGAGGAGGAGGGGGGAGAAGAGGAGAGAGAGGGAAATGTGGGACCCACAGTGCAAAAAGATAATTATTAAAGGAGGGGAGAGAGGGTGGGCAATTAAAAAAATGCACATATTTCTAAAAATATATTAAAATAGTAGAGAGTGAGAAGACTAGTAAGACCTACAATACAACAATGTGACGAAAGATAACTATAGTTAACGACGTTGTCATATATCATTTTGCTCCTATTTATAAATCCATTTTGATAACAAATTTTGATCTTTATTATAAGTTCAATTTCAGGGTAATGAATGTGATTTTTACAATTTTGTCCCTATTAATTGCAATAAATGAAAAAAAAAATTCCATGTTAACTCTTGAAACCATTAATAAATAATGACAAAATTTAAAATTTAGCCCTTAATTAATTAGTTAATTAACTCTCTTTAATATGTGAAAGTTTATTAATTTAAACATATAAATAGGACTAGAGTGATATTTTACCTTAACATATGTTTGTGTATACTTTTATGCCCTGCAAAAGATAATTGTGTTGGATGTTAATAAAATAATTCATTGCTAAATCTATACTTTTGCCCTTAATTTTGCTGCCTGATGATTAACTTTGCTCGCATCTTAGTCAATAATCCTACTTGCATCTGAACCTTTAACATTCATGACTCCTTCTTCACGCACCCATTTTCTCAAATCCCTCAACAAATACCACTCATTCTTTTTATGACATTTTTCAATTATTTTTATTATACTAATTATTATTGTATCACCTTCGTTCCTTGATATAATATCCATTTGAATAATTTAAAAATATTAAAGAAAATAAATAAATTACTTAATTATAGTATATATTACTTGATCTCTTTGAATTACTTATATGTACTATTATCAATCAAGTAAATTGATTTAAAAAAATAAAAATATAAACACTTTAAAGTAATTTATTTAGTTTTTTTAATCTCCAAAACTGGTCAACTTAATTTTATATTAAGAATCGGAGATAGTAATGTTATAAAATATTTATATATATATTTATAGGGTTAAGGTCCATTTTTGCCCCGGAAATATACGCCGAGGACCAATTTTGCCCTGGAAGTTTCTCTTAAAGCAATGTTGCCCTAGAAGTTTTTTTTAGAGTAATGTTGCCCCTCACACGGTCAACGGTCAACTAACCGTTGACCGTTAGGGTTGTTAACAGAGGGGCAACATTGCTCCCAAAAAAAAACTTCCGGGGCAAAATTGCTCCCAAAAAAAACTTCCAGGGCAAAATTGCTCCTGGGAGTAAAAAAAATGTTAAAAATGTTATTTATGATATCATATATTGTTAATTCTTATTTATATAATATCTAGGGGTGGAAACAGTCACAGTCATTGACCTTCACCCTTAACAAGCCAGGCCTGTTCGACAACAAAGTGGCATATTTTTGGCGCATTTGAAGTAGAACTGCATTTTGCGGTGAGACTGCGTGGCTTATTAGCCTAATTATAAAATTTTTAAAAATATAGGTCGCCTTAACAGGCATGGGCCGCTCAGTGAAAAAATGGCCTCTAACAGCCATGTGCCGGACTCGGGCCACTTTGTTGTCGAACGGCGCACGCTTTGCGCATTAAGGGTGAATGCAGGCTATTTGGCTTGGCTATTTCCACCCTTAGATATTATATAAATAAGAATTAAAAATATATGATATCATAAATAACTTTTTTTTTTGGTTAAATAGCAATTTTGCCCCGAAAGTTTTTTTTTAGGAGCAATTTTGCCCGGAAGTTTTTTTGGAGCAATTTTGCCCTCTCAGTTAACTGTCAACTAACCGTTGACCGTTAGTTGACCGTTAATAGAGGAGCAACATTGCTTCAAAAAAAAACTTCCGGAACAACATTGCTCCAAGATAAACTTTCAGGGCAAAATTGGTCCTCAGCGTATACTTTCGGGGCAAAAATGGACCTTAACCCTATATTTATATATAAGCTGAGAAACGAGATGCCTAGGCAGATTTTTAGGTGGGCCTCCTCAAACAGCTTTGTCGGGTATAGAAGGCCCATAATCCATCCAGCATATTTAAAGCCTAATCCCAATTACAAGCCCAAATTGTAGTTGCCGTTCTTTGGGCCAAAAAGGGCAAGTTTAAACTTTGAGGCTTACTGGGTTTGATTACACCAATACAAGTGTTTTTTTTTTTATCTAGCTTTCTTTTTATTTTTGGACTAAATTTTTAGTCAACCGTTGTTTCCACGTTGAATCTTTTAGATATATTTATCTAATTTAATTAAATTAAAAAGTTAGTTAAATTAGTTAATATGATATGTATTGGTTAAAACATTGTAGTTATCTTTATTAATTCTCGCATTTCCTCTCCTCCTTGATCATGGTTGATAGAGCATCAATAGAGGTGAAATATGAAAAGATTGATAAATATGAAAATTATGTGTTATATTTAGAACCAAGATCAACTCTCCAAATATGTGTTATATTAAGGATTGTAGGAGTACTACCTCCAGTTTTTAATATAAGAGTCAGTTGATTTTTTTAAAAAAAATAAGGAAGTATTAAATAAATTGTTTTAAAGTATTTATATCTATCTTTTTTATATCAAATTAATTTATTCTAACTTATAAACTAATATATAATTAAATGATACACGACATATTCTATAATCAGCTAACTTATTTAAATTTCTTAATTTCTAAAAAAAAAAAAGTCAACTGTGTTTAGAAGGGTATATTTCGTCAATTTTTCCCCTTTGAAACTCAATTCTCTAATATGTGGTCATCATGCTTGTTGGTTTTTTTTTTCCAAGAGAAAATAAATTTGATTAGATGTTGCCTTGCAGCCTAAATCCTTTTGGTATATATGTATATAAAAAGAAAATCAAATCAAATCATAAAAGATACTCATGGTAAATAGTAATACCCAGCACACAGTGTGATGGTTTTGCTGGATTGGATAATGTGTTGGAGTGGGGCCCATGAAAATGGGAATAATCCCACGAAAAGAAGAAGCATTGACAATGAGTGATGAGGGCATTATTGATATGTCGTTGTTAAATAGAAGGGTATGTTGGGAAGGGAATAATACAAAGGCATAACGAATTAAAAGCAGTAGGCACATATAATAGTAGTAGTTAGATAATAGATACTTCCTCCTCCGATCCTAATTATAAAAGTTATTTATTAAAATTTGAAGAGATTAAAGAGATAAGGTAAATTAGTTAATTATAATTATTTTTCAACAATACCCCTACTGAAAATTGAAAATTACATCAAGACAAAATTAGTAGAAGCGAGGAAATGTGTGAATGGGGATTCGGATTTGAGATCAAGCTAGGAAACACACGTGATTGGGTTTGATTCATTGAGCACATATATGGCAATATTTATTTATTGATCTCTCAGTAATGAATATGCAAATTTTATAATGTTTTATTTACGTATAATTGATAATTGAGGTGTATATGATTTTAATGAATTGTAAACATTATTTACTTTATAGAATATATAGGTGTATTATTAAATTATTATTGTCTTTAATTATTATTGAGAAATTATCAATAAGGGTATTTTAGGAAAAATTGACAAAAGTTAAAACTTAGTCTTATAATTAGGATAAAAACCAACTATAAAATGTGTTCTTATAATTAGGACGGAAGGGAGTATAGTATAAGAGACTTATTTTTTTATATATATTAAATTTATGAATTTGAAAATTATGTTAAAAACATTACTCCATTTATAAAAGGGATGAGAGCGAAAGAAATTGTAAAAATAATGATTAAGTAAAAAAACTGTAATACTACATACTAGTTCCTATTTTTAGGATTGGAATAAAATAAAGTTCTATAAAATTTCATAACACCCGAATTTAACTGATTTTTATTTTATTTTATTTTTTAAAAAATAAGAATAGAAGAGAGGGAGGGGGTCCCAATGGTAATGAAAGAGCCACGTTCGCGTGTAACCTAAAGCTGGAAAAAGCTTTGACTCTGGTGGGCCCCAATGTTGGTCGTACCAATGTCCATGCATTCCATTTCATCATATTCCCCTCTCTTTTCAACCAAAAACAAACAGTTTCAGTCTATTCATTTTGCAAAACCCTTAATTTCGTAACGCTGTAAATCTCAACCATTCAAATTCGATATATTATTTGAAACAAAAAAATTAATAGTGATTAACAATAATTATATTTCATTGAAGATCTTCTTGAAAAACTTTAGTCAGAAAAAAAGAGAGGATGAATAATGATTTGAGTCACACATAAGGTTAAAGGCATGTAACTTTTCAAGGTTCCAATTTTAGACATCATCATTATTTTTGTGCATCAAGTCATCTTGCTCTGACCCATTTTGGGAACCTGAAAAAAATATTGGCAATAAATTTCTCCATCTCATAATTACATATCTTCTAGCTTACATTTTACATTTGGCCTTCTCTTTATAGCAACATCATATTTACCCACACAATCACACTGTTGTCAGCTGTCTGCATGGTATTCTGCAGAATTATTATATCAACGAGCTTAAAGTTCACACTAGCTCCTCTCTTGTTCATCTTTCAGAGTGGGAAATTATATTAATTCCTTTGATTTGATCCACATATGACCAAAGATATCCAAAGTTTTCATCTTTGGGGGCAAATTAGCCTGAAAACTGTGACCAAGTTGATCCCCTTTTTCTTGCTTTTGAGTAGAAAGTGTACTCAGTCAAACACAATGGCAAGAGTTGAAAGATTTCAATCCCAAAAAAGCAAACTATATCCAAACTTTTTTTTTTTTTTTAGTTTATGTTTTCAAATTACTTGCAAGACCACGTTTCAAAGATCATTATACAGGAGAGAAACAACTAAAGAAAGTGGAAATATGTGTTGTATGTGTTATGAATCCTATATTGAAGAGCTCAGAAGGAAAGTGAGGTTTATTAATTTAAGGTATCCCCCCACTCAACATATCAGTATTTTATTATGGGCACATTGTTTAGATTCGTTCTCGTAACATTGATGTTTTCGTAGAGATCACAGGACAACATTCACAAAGAAGGCTACTTATAGAAGATTTTGACCTACAAGAGGCTAAGTAAAGTGTTGTAGGGGAAAGAGGGAAGACGTTTCCTTGCTCATCTCGACCAATCTGGGTCGTCCAGATGAAATCTGAACGGTTCAAATTTAATTTTTTTCATTTGGTAATTTCTAAATGAAAAAAAAAAATCATTTTTTGAAAATATGTAAGTTCAGGAATTATCTTTATTTTAGATTCTCTATCCATTAAAATATTTTTTAAAAAAAAAATAAAAAAAATAAAATAAATATGAGCCGTGCCAGATCTCATCCGAACTACCAATGGATTAGTCGAGGTGGAAACAGGTTCTAAGGAAAGAGAAGCTCAAGCTACCCACAAAGGTTCTACTTGGCAATTGGCATGAGGCTTAGAGGACTGATGGGGAAATTAAAGAGAAACCCGGGCTACCCACGAAGGGTTCCAAGAGGCAGGCCAAGTGAAGTGTCACGAGGGAAAAGAATAGTGAGCTTCATAACAAGTAAGTTCAAGAGATTTTCTCATCCACCATGCTAGATTTTTTAGGGATGAGAGTTAATTAAATGGACACTATGATCTTGTTGTGACGGCAAAAAGCCTGGATGGAAGAAGTAGTTGTTGTTGGATGTAATAAATGGGGATTGAATAATAATGTTGAAGTTAATATATTTACACAGAATCATAGGCAACCCATTTGAGAAAATAGCAGAGAGAAAGATCATTGTCTGTACATGTCATCTCCATAAGAAGGGCTACCATTTGTAGGCATCACTGATTGAAACGATGAATTATTATTCACATTTCATACTTTGTTCAAATTCAAACAACCTTTCCCCATCCCTCTTTCGTTTTCTGATGCCGACATATACCCATAATATATACATTCACACACACAGACACATATATATACAAATACTCCTCGTACATTTATACAGTCTCTTTTAAGAAGAATACTTGACTTTGAGGTACCCTTTTAAATGAGACTCGATTTTTATTTTTTAAAAAAATTACAGCTTTGAGTTTGAGTTTTATACATGCTGGTTAGAGCTTTCCCAGAAAAATACTTGAGGAAGCATAGGACCACACAGAAGCAAATTCCAAATAGAGTTTCATCATGACTTATTCCTCATCTCTTGTCTTGTATGAAACAAGAAAAACAAAATCAATGTATAAGACTGGCAAGTATCACAGAATTATCTGTATCTCCACCACCACCACCTCCTCTTTCTCTCCCTTATTCTGAGTTTTTGTTTTTTGCTCTCAGAGTTGCCTCAGCTTTATTTCTCATACATGAACCGTATATGTATTTATATTTACTTTTCTTGTGAAATATGAGATTAGAGAGGGGGATAGAGAGAGGTGGCTCCAATAATACAGTGGATATTTGTACAGAAATAGAGCAGTCACGAGAGACAGAGAGAGATCAAAGAGAAATATGGAGACACTTTTCTCAGGCAAACAACATATAAAATACGAAACTGAGATGTCTGCAACTACAGCAGAAGCAGCATAAATATTCTGCACACACTATGATACAAAAGCGAAAATTGATTGCCTCAACAGAATAACTTGATACAAAAACACACACTCTCACACACACACTTGGCTTTTCAACTCTGAATACAACACAACATCCTCATCTTTCTTAACTATTATTACTCTCTCGAATCTGGCCTTCCTCTTACATAAAAGCAAAAACCAGCCCCTAAAGTCTACTTCTTCAAGTCAAGCTTCATCTATCTGCGTTTTGCTTCCACATTTCAAGAAGCCCATTTTTTAGGGGTTTTTTTTAAGGGCCCTTTTTTTTTTTTTTTTTTTTTTTTGGGTGTCACATCATGTTAATATAGGAATTGTTGCATGCTTGGGCAAAAACTGAAACAGCTCAGGAGGGATAGACAGGGAAGGAGAAGAAGAGTTGGGCGGGAAAGGGGAAACAGAGGGATCAAACACTATATCAGCAGGTTCTGATATAGAGTCTTTCACAGAAGTGAGAACAGAGACCATAGACTCCATACGGGGTCTTACAAGGTCAAGAAAAGGTCTTACAAGGTCAAGAAGACTCAAATAAGAAACACAATGGAGGGTAGAACTTAGAGGAAGAAGACAATACTTAATGAGTAAGTAAAAAGCTCAGGTAGGATAGCACCGGATCAGAAGAACAATGGAGTATCTTCCAGGACTAACATTCCAGGGGAAGAAGAATCAGCATCATCATCAGCATCAGCTCCAAGGAAAGCTTCCCTCTGGCCATGGCAATTGTTCACAATTCTCAAAGAGCCAGACACATGCATGGTGAAGAAGCCCTTATTGGGACCTGCAATATAAGATAAGATCACCATCATAATCTTAGTACAAAGCTTTAGCATGCTGATCATCGAGGAACTAGTAAATATGTATAAGAAGTGAAGAAGAAGAAGAATGGTATTATTATTTTTTGTTTATATGGAAGATGGATTAAGAACTGATACCTTTATGAAAGAATCTGTCTTTTGGTTTCATGATTTGAGAGTGTTGAGAGAGAGAAGGGAAGAGGAAGATACTGTTATGGGGATGCAGCGAGAAGAGGGAGAGGCAGAGGATGAAGGAGGAAGCTTTTAAAGTGGGTGAGGCGGCCAGTGGGCTTTCATCATGGACCTGAAAGTGACAGCTCCAAGGCCCACTTAAAGAATTAAAACCCGACCTGGTTACGTTATCGGTTATCCGATTGGGTCTACCCATATTTAGGGTTAAGCACCAATTTTGTCTCAGCAGTACACTTTAAGGATTAATTTTGCTCTGAAAGTTTTTTTGGAACAATGTTGCCCTAGAAGTATAAAAACGTAGCAATGTTGCCCCTCCGTTAACTGCCCTAACGATCAAATGTTTGTTGACCTAATTATGTTGATGTGGATTGTCTACGTGACATTTTTCTCACTTTTTTTTGAATTAAGTAGCAATTTTATTCCGGAATTACACGCCCAGAAGCAATTTTGCCCTAGAAGTTTTTTTTTGTCTCAATGTTGCCTCGGGAGTCTAAAAACGTAGCAATGTTGCTCATCCATTAACAGCACTAATTAATTGTATTTGACACTTTTTGTAAGCTTTATTTTCTTAGTCATATCTGCTTACAATGCACTAGATGTTCGTTAATCGTTCACGTAGATAATTCCGCAGGTGAATGATTATTGTTTAGAAAAATTTGTTTGAACTACCTGCGACATACTCGTTTGATCTTTTACTTGGACAAATTAGTTCTTATTTTTTTGTTTGATTTATTTGAAACATTTTTTCTAGACAAATTCCATAGGTGAA
The DNA here is from genome assembly GCA_019022615.1 of Acacia melanoxylon. Taxonomy (NCBI): domain Eukaryota; kingdom Viridiplantae; phylum Streptophyta; class Magnoliopsida; order Fabales; family Fabaceae; genus Acacia; species Acacia melanoxylon. The sequence goes on from JAFJYJ010000011.1 coordinate 9,394,862, forward strand.
TGATTATTGTTTGATTAGGAAATGCCTGCGATGAAGGACTCTATGGGGGAAGAAGGAGTAGACTATGTTTACTTTTTTAAATAAAAAATTAATTGCCACCCTTACACCCTCTTGTCATGATTATAATTATAAGACTGAGTTGACTTTTTTTGAAGAAATTAAGAAAACTTAATAAGTTACTTATTCATACTACCTCTGGTCCTAGTTATAAGACCGGATTGACGTTTTTTGGAGAGATTAAGGAAGCTAAATAAACTATTTAATCATGTCATACGTTTTTAGACTTACAAGGTAACATTGAGATAAAAAAAAAAAATTTTATGGCAAAATTCCTCTTGAGCATGTACTTCCGGGGCAAAATTGCTACTTAAAAAAGTGACAAAGATGCCACATAAACAATCCACATCAGTATAATGCAGTTAACTAACGTTTGACCATTAGGGCTGTTAAAGGAGGGGCAACATTATTACGTTTTTATACTTCCGGGACAACATTGCTCCAGAAAAATTTTGAGGGCAAAATTGGTACTTAACCCCCATATTTATAATAGTGGCACAATTAGCTAAGGCGTCAGCCTTCACCCTTAAAGGAAGGAGGTTCAATTCCCGCTTGTTAGGTGATCTATAAGTACTTTCAGAACGTTCTTCGGCTGAAAGCGTCTTTAGCTTTCGATGGATTAGGTGTCTACCCCACCTAAAATTTTTTATATATATTTAAAAAAAAAATACTCCTCACGATTCTAAATATATGATAAAATTTATAATACAAATTACACTATATATTTTAAATTTTATCCATAAGGTTGGAGATAATAGCTAATAAATCAATTTAAAAGACAAGTACACGATTTTTACTCAGAGTTACCTTTTCACTGGAAAAGTAAGTTTGGGAAAAGTAACGTGGTGCCCTAAACTTTTCAATATTCCAAAAATAATCAAAAAAATTATATTGATTTGATCATTTCCCTACTTTCCATGATTCAATAATATATCAAATCAAATAAAATTATATTGCATGAAAAATAATATATAGAGAATTTCATTGAAATATATTTTGGTAGAAAATAATAGTACATGCATTATGCTAAAAAAAATAAAGCATGGAAATCTAGTAAAAAATCACATTTTTACGATATTAATTTATTTTAAAATCTGTTTGGCAGATACTTAAGATGAACTAGAGATTCATATGTATGTAATTATGAAAAAAAAAAAAAAATACAATTACTTTTAACTTTTCCACTTTTTTTTTTTTTTTGTATTGATTTGTAGTGTCTTTGGTTGATACCATGACCCTATCTTTATTTTTTTATTTGCAGGGAGGGGGCAGCGGACACTATGTGGAGCTTATCTCCTATAGGATTTGTACAGGATTGGCCATTTTGTCTCTGAAAAAATAAAGAAAATGTTCTAATAAGTGTTTTGTAGGTTTTTTAATTAATAATATGGAGTTAAAAGAAATGATTTTTCTGGGTAAAAAAATTAAATGAATTAAATCAGTAACAGGAATTAATATTATCTAAAATAAAAAAGTCAAGGATCTTGATGATCACCCCAAAGTGAAGACTGTCCGCAGAATATCACCTCAATAACCACAATTTTTCCTATTTAGCCTAATAACTTCAATTAATTTAAACAATACTATTATTATTAATAATCCCAGTAGAAAACATACTACGTGCAAGGGAAGCTTCTAGATGTATATGTGTGTATAAAATCGTTCACATATAATCAAACAGAAATCCTTTCATCACATTGGTCCTAGTGAAATATTTTTCCCCCCTTAAAACCTAAAGGAAAAATTTCATTTAAATACCAGATGAATTTGTAAAATCCTCAGAGGTCCTCCGAATTTGTAAAAAAAGCTGAGACCAAGGACCTATGAGGGATACGTAAATTCGCGTGAAATTACCTTTCTACCCTTACTTTTAAATAAATAAATAAATAAAAACCCCACCCCCACCACCACCACCACCACCACCACCGTTGGCCGGCCAGCGGCGGTGGTGGTGGTGCCGGCCGACGGTGGTGGTGGGGTGGTGGGGGTGGGGGTGGGGTTTTTAATTTATTTAAAAGTAAGGGTAGAAAGGTAATTTCACGTGAATTTCAGATATCCCTCATGCGCCTTTGCACTTCTTGATCTTTTTTACAAATTCGGATGACCTCCTGCGGTTTTGCTAAGAAATTCATCCTCAGATTTAAATAATTTTCTCAAACCCAAATCTATCCAATAAATACAAAAATGAGCCAAATCATGTAATTAATAAGCATAGCTAATTAAGTTGACCTTCCATGGCCAAAAAAAAAAAAACTAATTAACTTGACCTAAGAAAAACAAATGAACGAAGGGCTGATTTTGTACCCGATTGGATAGCAGTGGAAAAGTGACTTTTTTCTAGATAAACTTTTGCAAACAGAAGATAGGATAAAAGTCAGATTATAGATGTGATTTGTATTTGGGATAGCGGTGGCAGAAGTGACCATTTTCCAAATGGGCTCTTGTTTAGAATAGCATTTGAAATAGAAAATGACATAAATCTTATTGAATAATACACATACATATATATTGTATATTGTGATAATTGAATATAAAATCTTAAATTTAAATTTGATAAAAAATTAAATTATTATTTTAAAAAAAAAAAATACTCTAAAATACTTAATTAAATATATTCTAATTGATAAATTAACGCATACAAACGATATTTAATAGCACATTACTTGTTGGATCATTTATTTCTAATATTTTTCTCCAAGAAGCTGAAAAAAGTGTCTTCTATCAAAAACAACATTTTTACAATAAGTTCATTAACCCTTGAAGCTATTCCAAACAGTCTAAATTATTATTTTTCTTATGCCAGGCTTATTTTATTATTTGATTGGATTTTTTTTTTTTTTTTCACGAGTTAAGGTACAATATTACATATGAGTTTTTATTAAGATGCACCTAGTATCATATGCTTTTGGGAGGTGGAAAAATACACATAACCTCGTAAAACCAGAGCACAAATACCATCACAGTTAAATTGGGCTAACAAATGTTAAAGTATATTATGAAAATACCAAAATGCCCCTCACCTATCTCCCTCCCAACCAACATCCTTTCATCCTCTGCAACTCTTTTCGAAGAACAATAACAAGAACAGTAATGATACCACACACTAAAGGAAATAGCAGTTGCCAGAATCTACCTAGATACAACAAAATTCTAGAATATTTGCAAAAGAATACTAAGTTCTTCTCCAATATAAATCAGGGCAAAAAAAATTGTAAAGCCTTGTCTTTTTCATCCTCCTATTTCCACGCATTAAGTCCAAAATTCACACTCAACCCAAAAATTGAACTCAAATACATAAATATATCTCAAAACGAACTCAAAATCAAAGGAGAGCATAAACAATGCAATCATCCCAAAATTCAAAATCAAAGGAGAGTATGAACAATGCAACCGTCCCAAAATTTGAAATCAACCCATAAATTGAACTCAAATGCATAAATCAATCTCAAAACGAACTCAAAATCGAAGGAGAGCATAAACAACGCAACCGTCGGCGTTAGCAATATGGTTGTAGTCGTGAAGCTTCCTTGCAATCCATCATTGGCGGTCAGATACAACTTGGATAGCTGTGGCTTGGATGTGAGGAAGGACGAAGGAGGAAGAGACCGTGGCTTGGATGGTGGTGTAGCTTTGTTCTTGGCGAGGTCGATGGTGGTAGCGAACGCTGAGGAAGGAGAGGAGGCGATGGATGAAGGAGAAGGGGGTGACAGCACTGGAGCCACCACCACAAGAGGGTGAACACAGTGGCGGCGAGGAGGCTAAAGGGAGACATAGAGGAAGACTGAGATTTCGACGCCGCCGATGAAGAGTAAAGTGAAGGGGAAGGGGTAGAAGAGGAATATGAGAATTGTAGAAATTTTTATTTTTAAATAATGTGGGTCCCACTAACAGAGTTAAGCCTCTTTTATTAGTATGAGTATTTTTGCTCTGTATTTATAAGTTTATGAGTATTTTTGAACATCCAAAAAACATATAATACTATGTGTACCTTAGGCAAAAGCTCATATGTAATATTTGCACCTTAACCCTTTCTTTCACTGTTTGAAAGAATCCCAAACAGGTCCTTCCGCGTTTAAAGTGAAAATTGGGGGGTGGGACCCACCTGTGTCAAATCTTAATTATTTTAACTCCGTTGAATCGCCAACTTGTTGCGTCAAACTGACCCATGTGGGAAGACAATGCCCGTGGAAAATTAACAAGGTGGGTCAAGTTGGCATTATTTCACTAAAGAAAAAAGAAAAAGCCATGACAAACTCCAATAATAAAATAAATAAATTACTTTATAACAGTCACATTTTTATCTTGGGTATATCACTCTCTAAATTGAATTGTTTAATTATAGTCATATAATATTTCAAATTTAATGATTCAGTTGGATTTGGTCAAGTCTTAAAAACTGGTTGAAACTCAAGCTGTGCCTAGTAGTTACCCTGTAAAGAGGAGACAAACAGAGAATAAAATAACATTGTAACCCATTGAATGAAATGAAGAGGGAACAAGGAATCTAGGGTTAAATTATATATGTTTAGTTATAATTATCACCTCTAAATGCTCAATAAACTGGGGTCTTGTTGTTATGGGGACAGTGACCACACACACACACAAAAACATGGTCAAGCAAGTTACAAAGTCCCTCACCTTCCCCAATTCATTGGCCTGCGTTCTCTATAATATAAATATATTGTTGTTTGACTAGGAACCCTCCCTCTCACAACCTCTCTTCTCACTTTTTGGAGTAATTTTTGCAGCAACATCCTTGAATATCGGAAAATTAATCTTTTGAATAACCTTATAAATTTGACTTAGTTATATTTGAATGTTATGTTGATGTTGGATGACTGTAACGAATAGCTTCCTCCAACATGGTTACATGTTCCAACGGCATTGAGAGAAGAGAGACAATATATTGCAATTCAATCCTTAAACTTTTGTCTTAGTCAAATTAAGTCCTCTTGAACTTTAATTTTTGTTATGAAGAAGATTTAAGGAGGGAAATGAATTTAAAAGAATGAAAGGAATGAAAAGGAAGAGTGAGAGGAAACTTAAAAAAGTTGAGTTGTTTGGTAGGCATGGGAAGGGAACTTAAGTTGAGGGAAAATGAATTGTTTGGTATGAAAAATTGGGTGTTGGTTAAGTGGAAAGGTGAGGTGAAATTCCTAAAACGCTTCTCGGACGTTCAAACAAAAAAGTTACGTTCGAACATAATAAGCACCCAATTGTCTATGTTCGAACTTAAAATCTGACGGTGGCTTGAAGTTTACATCAGGAATTTTATAACCCTATAGATAGAAAACCAGAAGCTTAAACCCGACGTAAACTAAAACGAACGCAGACGCATGTAGAGAAGGAATAGTTTAAATGGAAAGAACACGTTTGGCTCAATTTCCATGATTATGATTTTAAAAAAGCTTGTAGATAAAATTACCAAGCTTGCATGAATTTATGGTTACAGTATCATATGAACTTGTATAATCAATGATAAATGATGGGTCAGGAAGATTCAGAACTTCTGGTAAATAAAAGCACACCTCGAGATTTCACAGAATCGGCAAATGTCGGGTATGTTCTGGTGTTTCCCAATCAGCGACACTCTCTCCTCTAGTTCTCGCTGGCGGTGAAAGTGACGGTGGTTGAGGGAGGAGCAAGGTCGCTGCTCTCGTTCTGTGGCGCTGCACTATCGTAGTCCTCACTTGCATCTGGTTTACAGGGGCCTTTTTGTCCGACATTTTCACTCTCCCGGCAACATTTTAACATTCCCGCCTCCTTCAGATGGAAAGCACCTTCCAATGGTTGATGGAAGCTTTGCAATGGCAGGAATGTTAGATGAAGGAAGATGAGACAACCAAACACATTTTTTTGCGTAGGAACTCTGCTATCTTCCGTTTCCATTGCGCGCTTTCTCTGTAACAAACGGGTCCTAACTCAATATATAATTCCTTCTTTATACTTTTAGCCATTTAAAATATCGATCCTTATATTTTAAGATAACAAAATCATACTCCCTACGGTCCTAAACACAATACACATTTAACTTTTTTTTTTTTTGGAGAAATTAAAGAAACTAAATAAGTTATTTAAGTATATCATATGCGTGTATCATACATTATATTATATAACATTTTATGAGTAAAACAAATTAGTTTGGAAAAAAATGATAAATATTTATACTTTAAAGCATTTTAACTAGCTTTCTTAATCTCTCTATAAAAAGTCAACTATGTCTTATATTTAGAATCGAAAATAATATATTTCAATAAGTTTATAGACTAAAATTTTAAATAACTAAAACTATAGGGAATAAATTACAATGAGTTAAAACTTAGAAACTGAATTTTAGGTGAGTGAAAACTATAAAGACTGATTTGCAATGAATCAAAACTATAGGGATTAAAAGATTAAATTTTTCTATTGAATATTGTGATTTCAGAGGACTGGAAATCAAAATTCAGAGACTTTGATCAATGGGGAGTCTCTATTTGTACCTCATGTTAGGGGCCAAGTGTCCCCACTCATAAATGTACCCTTTTTCTTTTGTTCTCTCTATTATTCCCTTGGGGTTTTCAATTTTTCCAAAGACCTTTTGGCATCATTACACGCTTAAGCAGGTCCACTCCATGATTCTCATATGAGGGCAGTGAATAATATAGCAGAGGAAAAAAAAAGGTCTTGTGTCACTGTTAATTCTTAAGCATCAGAAGAATAATGAGTACCTTCTGATATCATCTCATCAGGGGTCGTTTTTATTCCATTCCGTGACCTTCAAATAGTTTTTTGTTTTTTTTTTTTTTTTTTCATTCTTCTGATTTTTCCAACCATAGATATCAGTGCACGTATCCTGTAAGTTTGGGTTAAAGGTCAAACATATCAGAATAATTCTGCAGCAACAGGACCACATTGGAAATGTCATTCTTACACCAAACATCTGTGTGTGTGTGTGTGTGAAGTTTCAAAACTAGAGCAATTAAGCTTGGGAACACGGGGTTTGATCCCATTTAGCTACATGAACCAAAAGAAAGAAAGATGTATAAAAAGGTTACACGATAGGTAAGAATAATTGAGCTGCATGGATTAAGAAGTCTTTAAGTTCCTTTTTGGCTGATAATTGTTTATTAATAAGTATATTCAAGAATGAATATTGAGTTGTTGGGCCCTCATATAATAATTAATCTATCTATTGCCTTATATATAGCAGCAAAGTGTTGCTAGTTGCAAAGGTTTGGCTGTACATCTGACCTGTTTGGACCACTCCTTCACCATTTGGTCCTTTTGATTCTCTTCTCATTGAATGTCCCAAAAAACAGTAGCCAGAAAAACAATGCAAAAGCCAAAGTTGAAGAATGCCCTACATATGTCATATATTTTCATTATTTTGTGGGGTTGCAACATATATATATAAATATATATTGACCTGCAATAATATTTTTCACCTTTTTATCCAAGTGGGTTTGTTAAGAGGAGTCTTTGGTTTTCACTCTCTTCACACGCAGTCAAATACATCACATCAGAAAGCTTCCCCTATGAGACAGCTTTTGACAGCACTTTCTTAACAACAAAGATAAGAATGGTGTATTTAGGGCAGTTCACGTTCTTTCTTATTTGTTTATTTAGGGTATACATATGGCCACTTCAGTTTCAGTTCCCCCATTAATGAAGTGCAAACGTGTGGACCCTTTGAGAGCATATTTGAGTATGCCCTTTATATAACATTCCAAGTGTAGCTATATATTTACCACAAAAATACATGAACAAACAAACTTGACACTATGTAAAAATGTACTGATAGGAGTGAAATTTGATTTGACAGATTGTAAATTTTGTGTGAATGACAGAGTGTTGGACCTGTTATAATGTTTCAAGTGTTGTTGGTTGCTACTTGCTACTTCCATAAAGACATGAATAATAAAAGTGGGTTGCAGCAGCCAATTGGTGTGGTTTGGGATGAAAATTTGTAAGGTTATTGATGGGATGTGACCAAGGGGTAGATCATACCGAATCAATTGAAAACTATGAGACACAGTCTAGTTGGATAATAATATCAAACAGTAGGTGGGCATTCACTCACACGCACACGATGTGCATATTGTTGGGGATTGGATGGTGCAAGAGAAGCTTTATCCAATTAAGAGAGAAATCACATCTACTAATTAATCCAAAACTTAAGACAAGTAGTTTAAGGGCATATACTACTTAACATCCCAAACACATATAAGCAAATAAAAGAAGAGGGAAGGAGGAGCAAATCAGGAAAGCAATGGTAGGGAGCCGTATGTGTGGGCTTTTTAATTTTTTATGAGAGAGAAGGCATGTGGACAAAAGGGAGCTGTTCCAGCAGCATTAATTCTCTCTGGTAAAGGAACAAAAGAACCTGCAAATATTCCCTCTCACCAAATTTCACAAGATGAACAATGTCAGTCAGTTGTTAGGGAGTGAAATAAAAGACGTCTTAGTGTCTGTTTGGCATAGCACCAAAACACCATAAAAACACCAGTGCTGTGGAGGAGAAGCCTAGCAGAAGAAAAAAACTAATTTGAACCGTTTGTAATAGCTTCAAAGGTTGATGGACTTCTGTAAAAAGGCAACTTCTGATAGAAGTCACTTTTTTCAACTTTTGGAGAAACATATTAAGGATAGATGATCTAATAAATAATGTACTATTAAATATACATTTGTGTATATTCTAATTTATCTATTAGAATATATTTAATTAAGTACTTTAAAGTTTTTTATTCTTTAATAATAATTTTTTTTTATCAAATTTAAATTTAAATTTGTATCTTCAATTATCACAATATGTACAACTAATATATATATACATATATGTATATGTACATACATATATATGTACATATGTACATGTACATGTACAAATATATCTATATGTGTGTGTGTGTCCAGTGTGTGTACATATATATGTATATATGTATAGTATTTAATATTAAGATTTATGTTATTTTCAGTCATTTCCTATCTCAACTGACTTTTCAGACATCATTTCAAACTAGAGCTCATATGGAAAAAAGTCATTTCTGCCATCATTATTTTCGAACACAAATTACATCTACAATCTGATTTTTATCCTATCTTCCGTTTTGCGTGTTCGTTTAGAAAAAGTTCTTCGGCTATTACTTATCCCAAATAAGCCATAAGAGTTTGGATACCTCCTCTATCGACGGCTCTTAAAAGAGTGAGAGGTGACAGTATGGACAAAAGTGGAGGTATTTTTGGATTTGGATTAGACTTAACTGAACATATGATGGTGGTAAGGACCAACAGGGTGGACATCAATTTCCGGGTAAAGAAGTGAAACCCAGTTTCACAAGTAATCCATGATCTGAAGTCTGAAACGCCCATCAATGTTCTTTGCACTCTTCAGAAACAGCAAAGGCAATTCCTAAAAGGAAGGGTCCACTGAGTAACAATGAAGCCTTTGGTGAACCTATGTTAAAGCCCAGAAAACTATGGGCCTTTGTTGGATTCTGTCTCTGAAAATTTAGGCTTTTTAAACCGTCAATGTTCACAATATCTCATGTCTTGGAACATCTAACAAGTTTTCTATTGTGGCCTAGGAGGCTTTGATTAATTGGTATGTCCAATTCCCAAGTGAAAGTTCTCTTTATGCATGAGTTTTGTTTTTGTTTTGGTACAAGTAAAGGTTAGGTGAGTTGGATGTTACCACGTCAGAGTGTGCCCTAAGGCTCAAAGAAAATGTTTCTTCACAAACAAAGTTCTCACAAGTTTGAAACTCACAAACTTAAAATTATGAACCAACATCTTTACCAACTGCACTAACATTTGTTAGCTACGAATAAGTTTTTGATTTTCTTTAATTAAAAAAACTGTTTTTGGTGGTAGAGGATGTGTGAAGTTACGAGACCTAAACTTGGGTTTATACAATTAGAAGTACCATCTCACTCTTACTGTGATGGAATTGAATCCAAGATATACAAAAGCTTGGTAATACAGTTACTACCATCCGCATTATGTTCCGTTTTTTTTTTTTTTTTTTTTTTTTAGCACTCGAAATATATCATCCGTCACTGTTATTAGTCAGAAACCATACATTCTTCTAAGAAAAATATATCTTGTACACATATAAATATCAAAACATAATTTATTTGTTAGAGTGCATTCGCAATCTTGGTAATTTGTGCTCTGGTTGCACCACAAACTACTTGCATGCATGAAATGAGTATATAACTATTTACTTAATTCTCGAGACGTTAAGTCTCATCTTTCGAAGTAACTTTTGAATTACTCGACACAAGTAAGTTCTATACTTCCCTAATATTTGTGTCTTCACAATAAGAAAATTAATTATAATTTCTCAAAAGTGATCAACCAAACAACTTATTATATACTAATTTCTTAGTAGTTAATTTTTCATGGAGTAAGGGAGATGCATGACAGCAGAGAAATTAAACCCATTACTGTCACAACTAATACTTGAACACAAACTACTCCTTCTTGTACTTAATATAAAATATATTTATCTAATTTGATTATATTAATGAAGTTGGTTAAATTAGTTAATATTATAGGTATTTTCTACAATAACCTAGACATCTTCTTTAATTTCTTCTTTCCCTCTCTTTCTTAATTATTGTTGAGTGACTATCAATAGGGGGTAAATTAAAAAAAATAGCAAAAATATATATCTTATATTTAGGACTAAAATCAATTCTCTAAATATGTCTTATACTAAGGACATGAAGGTAGTACTACTTAATTATTCTTTTCATAAAAAGACATCAATATTTTGTTTAAGAATATAATGGGCATGTTTGGCATGGCTTATGGGAGGAGCTTATGAGCTTATTTACTATTTTAATCGGGCTTATGGGTTTTTCTTATTCTTTTTTCGTTTGGATGAAAACGGTGGCCAATCGAGCTTATGGCTTATGGGAGGAACTTATGAACTTATTTGAAAAGCTCCATTTCCTGGTTTATCGGAGGAGCTTATGGTTTTTTTCTTTTATAGTTATCTTAAAAGTCACTTATCCATAAGTCATTCCAAACAAGTTTATTTTACAAAAGCTACTTATCAACCACCAATCCAAACATAAATCACGTTTCACAATCTGACATTTACCCAATCAAACTTTTCCATAAGTTTGATTGATTACCAATATCTCAAACAAGCCCAATGTCAACCTTCTGGAAGGAAGACGAGTAATGATTGAAAACTAAGTTACGAAATTAGTCAAGAGATCTCAGCGCGCATGAGTGTTTTAGGTATATAACCATCCAATTTTCTCTTTTGACGATCTCTCTTAAGAACATATTTTTATTTAACTACTTGTTACGTGTTTCTCTCACAACTACTATACTACAACTAGTCGCACTTTGGTAATATAATTATCAAAATATTTTCAAAACTAGGGAAATAAAGTTCAACACGCTTAGTGTGAGACAAGTCAAAATATTTTATTTTAACATATTAAAGTAAGAAAGTGGAATCGTGTTACAAGTATATATATATATATGCTCGTCCTTGAATATAAACCAATGTAATTATCTTAAGAGTCTTTTATTTAAAAAATCACCTTTGTAATTTCTTAATTAAAACCATTAATGTACTGAGTGTGTTGTTCTCCGTCTGCTGCTGACTTCCATGAGCGTGAAGGAATAATTTGTTAATTTTTGTGTTTATTAGTCTGCCATTCTGGTTTTTTTTTTTTTTTGATTCATCTTTTGACTTTTGTTTTGAGACGTTTTGCCCTTTTTTTTACGTTGCAATCTTGTTTAAACCGCACTAAACATGGGTATAACTGCCAATGGGATTCGAATATTAGTTTGATTTGCTTTATTTTATTTGAGTTTCAGTAATAAACAGAGCATTTGAAAGGTTAACAATGCATGGGATGAACCCCCCCCCTTTTTCTCAAAACAAAATTATTATCACCTTTATAAAAAGTGAAGGGGATGTCTGATATTTACGCATGTTTGGAAGAGCTTATTGGGGGAGCTTATCAGCTTATTTACTGTTTGAAAAGTGCTTATGGGTATTTTTTTGGTTTTTTTTGTTTGGCTAAAAAAGTTCCCCAATCGAGCTTATGACTTATAACAAGAGCTTATGATAAGCTCCATTTCCTGGCTTATTTACTATTTGAATCGGACTTATGGTTTTTTTCTCTTATAAAAGTCACTTATCCATAAGTCATTCCAAACAAGTTTATTTCACAAAAGCTACTTATCAATCATCAATCCAAACATAAATCATGTTTCACAATCGGAATTTTACCCAATCGGACTTATCTATAAGTCCGATTGCCCACCGATATCCCAAACAAGCTCTTAGTGTTTATCATTGTGATGAACACTGAAACTGATTCTACCGATATTATTGCTACGCCGTCTATTCCACAATATAAGTTACTTCTAGCAGAATGACTTAATCTACAATAGAAAATCACTTAGAGAACAATTATTGCTTATTTGTTAATTCTACCTGTTAATTAATGTTTAACTTATGACTCTCTCTTTTTTCCTCTCCTTTAATACCTCATTTTACATAAGTAAAATTGATTTTTTTTTTCCAGTTTAAAATGAATTGAATGAGGTAACTACCATTTTTAATTCTGATTACTTAATTAAATTAAAGTGAGGAGGAGGTAGTATAGTTTTGTTGATGACATAATTAATCAGTTAAAGCCACTGAGGGTTACGAGAGAATTTCCCGTACACCTCGATATGATTACAATGACGGTTGAATTTGGGAATGCACTGTTACAAAATATGGGAACCATTATGAACTACATTTAATTCGATGTAATCTCTTTTTTTATCAACTGAATTTGATGTAATCATGGGTAGTTTACATCTGGTCTTTATTTTTTTAATTAAAAACTTGAAATAAAAATTATGGGTGTGACAGACCTATACAAGACCCACTTAATATACGACCAAACAAGGGGCAGTCTGTATCAGAATCCACCTATAATCATGGAGAATATTAATCCTATAATCAAGGAGGATATTAACCGAAGATTTTGACCTAGATATGGCGGCATAACACACAGGCTTGGAGGCGCAAAGGCCCAAGTGTTCAAACCTTAGAGGTAAACCCTATAAATAAGAGGTGAAGCCTAACGATACGCACATTCAATCTGATTTACTATTCTTCCGTCACTGTGCACACATATCACCCCCTTTGGTTAACGCCTACCCCCTTTGGCTAACGTCTAATCGTGCACAGTAATCCATTATTCTCTTGAGTATCTGCCTCATAGATATCTGAGATAGTTATCTGATCTAATATCAACATACTAGTCCAGTAGGACTCAACAAGGGAGATTGGGAAAAAGGCCCTTGTTGACAATTTTATCAGTGAGTACTCTGTATGTACATAATTTATAGAGTAGGTATAAAAATTTATGAGCTATTTCTAACCAATAACAATTTTTAATGGAGGAAATTTCCCGACTTTTGTAAGAATTATTTGTGAGACAACGTCCGAGATAAAACATAAACCGGTGTGCAAGTGACGGAGGGTCGTGAAAATTGAGACTCAAGTCATTTGCACCTGCAAAATATTAGATATATTTGATTTGGATGGTCCAATTTGGTTTATTTGATTTTTATCATAGTTAATTTTTTTCAAGAATGGAAAGTTATAGATATGTTACTTTCACTCTACATTTGGCGAATTTTAAAATCAACACTTTAAAATATAAGAAAATTATATTGTAAAATCTCTATTCAGATCTGCTAAATGGGCAACGCCAATTTCGCAGCAGCAGAAAACATTAGCTTGTTTATCATGTAATTCATTTTCTCTCAATAAAAGATGATTTGTTTATCAAATTACAAGATTTAAAATCAAAATTTTATCACACCAATCTATTCTACGTAATAAGAAAAAGGGACATACACAACACACGAATATATGGGTATATGATGGAGAGAAGTTAATGGCATGATTGAAGCTAAATTAGCGGCTTCAGTCCTCAAGTGGTCATGCACATTCCATATCACATATATATTTCAGTTGTATTTTATTTACTTTCTTAGTTTAGTTTTGACTCTTTTCAACTATACGAGTAAGACTTGGTTTACAATTTCCCCCACATGCCAAATATTAATAATGAGGATGTTTGATTCAATTCAACACTATTGGAGTTAGAGTTCAACATAACTTCATTTATTTAATTTTTTAAGAAAAAAAGAGAGAGGAGTCAATGGGCTAGCATCTAGAAGAGTCATGGGAGCCTCCAAGTCAACGAGCGCACACCAACTATCGACCCATTAGTTATTTAGTTTATAGCAAATCATTCAGCCTTAAAAATTTGTTTTAAATAGATTCGTCTTTGGGTTCAACTGACATAGGGGTCAGACACTCTCATTAAAAGGAGAGGGTTTGATCCTAGAGTTGGTTAAGGCGTTGGGGGAGACATCCTAACTTCTAGGTGCTTAGGTAAACGCCTAAAAGTAATAATAGATCATTTCGTCTTGCTCAATATTGGTATCACCTTTAGAAGGAAGGGAGATTTATTTCGCTTACGCTTGGATCATGAGTATGCAACCCCTTTCCTAAAATTTTCATATAAAAAAATCTGTTTAAAATGTATTAGGTCTTTTTTATTATGTCCTTATTATATGACATCAATTTGCAATTGTATTAGGTCTTTTTTATAAGGCACTCTCTTGTTTCCAAGACGCATTAATTATTATTTTTCATGTATGCCCATAATTAATAAGGGTAGCGGGTGAGATTAATAATTAATATAATATTAGAATTTAATGCAATTAGTAGATGTAATATTAGAAGTTACTTAAATTTTAGGACAACTTTATTAACTTTAACTGCTTTTATTGATTTATGATAATTGTCCTCCAAGACGCGTACATTCTTTGATTGCTTAGTCTTGTAGTCCAAGACACATTCTTTGATTGCTTAGTCTTATAGTCTACAGAACCATGTGTTAAAAGTAATCATCAGTTTCCATGAGTTTCAAACTAGACACGTTTTTCTCTTCGTTGAATTTAAATGCTTGGGTCACATTTACTAAAAACACATGCTTGTGTTATCATTGAAATAACAACAAAATCAATGTTAGAAAGAGCGGAATAGTTAGAAGCTCAGAGGTTAAACTAAACAACAATGAGCATTAACCCATTAGACATATCAGATACATCGATCAATGTTATTGTACTCTATTAATAACCAATTTTTTAATTAAATTGTTAATCAAGAAATATCCCTCTTAATAACTTTATCAAACGTTGGATTCGGTTTTCTTCTACCTCTCTTTCCATATGACTCTATATAGTGCTTGTTCTAACATCCTTACTAGCATATCTCCAATGGCCGTCTTTTTATGTATTTGCACTACCTCAAATGATTTTCTATCATTTTTTCTTTAATAGATGCTACCAAACTCTCAGTTGTACTTGTTCATTTCAAATCTTGTATTTTCTTATATGGTTACACATCCATCTCAATATCATCATTTCGGCCACCCTCACTTTCTGTTTTTATTGTCCCTTTAAAGCCCAATATGACATATAGTATTATTAGTCTTATAATAGTATGAGATAAAGGGCACATACAATTAAGTTGATATGGTAATAATGAATCATTTGAGTTAAGAAAATTATTCTACATATTATATATTAAAAATTCGGTCCTAAACATTATATAGAAGCCAAAATATAAAACTTCAGTTCACTTTATCATCTAAATTTTAATTTTTTTTTAAAGTATTCATACTGATTATACATGGTAGCTAGCGAGATTTTCATCAAGGGGGTGGTGCAATGTATATTATTAATAACTAATTTAACTAATTTTTTTAACATCCACAAATTAATTATTTAATTCTTATAGATAAAAGAAAGTATAAGGTGTAAGCAATGATATAATACATCTATAGTCGACGTGTGGTTTAATATATATGTAATGCTTGACCCGTGTTTTGTGTGCTATACTTAACTATGGTTCATTAATTATGAAATTTATATTTTATTTCTTAAGTTTTAAATTGCGTCGTCCATGTTTATAGTCAAACTCAAAGCACTTAGCTGACAGTCTCATCGATAATAATGACTTTAATAAACAAGCTTTTTTCTGTAGTACTAATAAACTGGATTAGCAGTTAAGGAAACGAGTTTCTTAACTATTCAAACTAATAAGTTTATGTTTTAGGCACAGCTAGATGTGTTTCTCAATAATGATTAATTGCATGAATTCCACATAAGTAATAATTAAAACTCGAAGTAGTTCAAAAATTTTGTATATTTATTAATTACTATGTTAACATCTCATGACGATTATATTTTGAGTAAAATACATTGACTACCCATATGTTTTACTTAAATTACACAAACTCTATTTCGATTTTGAAAAAATATATAAACTTCTTGAAAGTAAAATGCATATTACAAAAACCTCCCTTATATATTTGATATTCTATTTCTATCCACTTGATAGTTAATTAACCGTTAAGCTTGACTATTAAACATTTTTTCTCACCAAAATACTCATTTTTCAACAAATGAATAGTCATTTATATTTTCCTAAAAACATTTTTTTATACAAAAATAATAATAATACATGTATGTTCAAAATTTCCAATATATTATAAAAGTTATTAATTTCTACTATATTAGATTTTTTTTTTTAATATTTATTGAAACTTATTTGTTTAGTATTATTTTAAATGAATAAAAACATATTTATTTCTTTTCTTTTTGCCATGACACCATGATTGAAAATATATTCGAAAGGCATATTTTTATTCACCATATGTTATTAATAATGTAAATTTGAGACATTATATGGCTTATATTAGTTTTAATTTTTAATTTTTTTAAATATATACTTTTCACAAACATTTATAAAAATGTTTATTTTAGTATGAATCTATTAATAGAATTAATCATATTTTTGATTAATTTTTCTATGTCTGCATTAATCAAATTAATTAAGTCTTTATCTCAATATGAAAAAAAAAAATTAACATATAACTATTTGCAAAAGCAAGAAATAAATTTAGAAAAATAAAAATAAACTCCTAAATTACTTAAACAATTTTAGCCAAGATTAGGGAATTAGTAATAATGAAAGGTAAATTAGTAAATAAAATTTATTTTAATATAAATTTTAATTATAAAATAAAATTTTTCAATAGAGTTAATGGTTTGTACTTTTTTTTTTGATACAAATGGTTTGTTCTTAAATATAAGTTTTTAAAATAGATGGGAGGTCCATGTAATTAAGATAAAACGTAAGAGATATTAGAATATTTTACTCTTATATTTTCATATTTAAATATATACTATAACAATGAAATTAATAATTATATGTAATAAATATAATTTAACAATTGCAAACATAAAAACAAAGTACAAGGGTTTCTAATTAAAAATTTTGCAAGCTGTGCAGTGATTAAATTACAAATATTTAAAATTTGGGAACTAAATTAGAAATTTAGTGAAACAATAAACATTAAAAGTAAAAATTATATTTTTTAATTAGCTGTGTAAATTTGAAGTATTATAAATAAAAAAATAGCTTATGATTGATGTAGATTATCATAATAACTAGATGTGATGCGGTCTTGAAGTCTAAAACAAATCAAACCATTTACAACTTGTATTATAAATAAATTGGCTATTATATATGTTGATATTAGCTTATGATTGATGTTGATGTTGATGTTGGCCGAAAAATTATTATAATATTTAATACTCTTTTTAATATGAAAATTAAATATTGTGATGACTACAATTGCCAAATAATCAAACGTGTGGAATAATTAACAAGGCAATTCCCAATTATAAGTAAAATAATGTGTCGTTATGATTTCAATTAGGTTTAACATAAAAGATAAAACACTTCCAATTATGGACCTCAAGCCCTAATCCCACCCTCTAATCCCATCCTTAAGACTTCAAATTAGTTATAAGCAAATTAAAGTGGAATACTATTGATATTAATTAATTATTAATGGTGATACATCGTGGATAGATATATAAGAAGGAATGAAAAAAAAAGTAGCTAATTGCAAAAATTAAATTATTTTAATTTGCTTGAAGTGGAAATGGAAGAGAAGCACATGCATATTGTTTATTACGGGTTGGGAATATATTCTGTGCATTTTTAAGTAAATGACCTAAGCAACTTGAGTTTCTAAACAAACCACCCATATTAAGTTGCTTAATTTGGTATATCAATTTTTTAATTAACAATATATTATTACAAGAAGATATTTCTTAAAATCTCTGGTTTTCGGATAATGATCATGCGTATTCAAACTATATTTTCAAGGAATAAATTATCCTATTTTTTAGCACACAAAAATTCACCATCTATTTTATTTTTATGAGAAAGTCACTGTTTAGGCTTCTTTAATTTTAAAATTACATTATTATTATTATTATTATTATTATTATTAATTTATCAGAATTTTAGTTTAATTGCTTGGCTTTATAACTCTAATGATTAGAGAGTTACGTACCATTTAGTCTTTCTCTCACTCAGAAAAAAACTTTTAAGATGTAAAAGTTTTAGTTTCTTGCCGCGTTGCTTTTAATTTTATTTTCCAACTGATATATTATTATAAGATTAATACATAACTACGCTTTCTGACATATGTATTCATTGTTTTCAAATTTATGAGTTAACTCTCTAAATTTATCAGATTTACGTTTGTAACTTACAAAATTGTATATGTTTCTTCTTAAACTCGTGTTACTATAAACTCAGTTAAATTCACAAACTTACACATTGAATTTACTGTTTTTACCTTATAAAATTATGTCAACCCACTTTCAAACTCATGTTAGTTTGTTTGTTTTGATCATGTTTAATGACTTTATATAAAAAATTTATAAAAGTTTATTTTTTGCATACAATAAATTATAGATGTTGATGAATTTAATTTCAATTATTCATATTTAAATTAAATTATTGTCATTATTATATATTTTTATTTTATTATATACTTTTAACACATATTTATTAATAAAAATAAAATCTTACAAGTTTATATTCGAGTTCACAATATGAATTTACATTTTTGTTACGAGTTTACTTATTTGTGAGTTTGACAACTTGTATGCATCTAAAAAAAATTACTACATATTTAAGTTTTCCTAGGCTACAAATTAAATTAATGACTTTATTTTACTGGTATGAAGTTATGTCTCTTACTGTCTTACACAATTATTAATTAGCATTAAAAAGTTGTAACCATTGTTTGACTTTGGTAGATTGATCTTAAATCAACAAAAAAATGTTAATCATCAATATAAAATAGAATTTTTTTTACAAATCGTTCTATTAATGATATTTGAATAGCATAATTTATTTTTAAAACTTCATATATAGTTCATACAATTAATTTTAGACTTTTTGTTATTGTAATAAATTCTCACCCTCTCAAAAAAGGGGGAAAAAGAAAGAAAGAAAAGAATTAATGCTCATGTCCTTAATTAGGTTTCTAGGAACAGTTTAAATATTTGTAAAGTGATATATTAGAAGATTTGTCAAATTTAGATGCCTGGATGTGATTTTTCGGCATGAGGAAATTAAGTTTAAGATTGTGTACGTGATTGGGAGAGAAGAAAGCTTAATTATCTTGGAGGCCAGGGAAGTCACATACAGGTGTGTCGTTTTCATGAGAAAGCTTTCACGCAACTACAAATTAAAGCGATAATGAATAAAAATTAATACTAGAATATATATAACTTCAATCACTTTGAGAAAAAAAAAAAATCAATCATGTCTAGTTAGCTAGATAATTAGAGTCCACAAATTGAATCTCTTTTGATGTTAACGCATTGCATTTTTATATTTTTTTGACCATTTTCATGAATCTTTTATATTATTAATGACTACTTGTCCTCTCCTATTGTACTCTTTTCTTCTTCTTTCTGGAAGCTACCTCCCAACTTATAACCATATGTATTTATTCTCTTTTTTTTTTTGTTTGAAATAATTACTCTCTCTCTCTCACACACACACACTGTTTATACATCAATTTTTAACGTACACAATTATATATCCACCCGCACATGCACACACAAATGCTATTAAAAAGTAATATTGGTATCATGAATCAAAATTCAATATAACTATATATGATATTTAAGTCGTGCTATTAATAACTCAAAAAATATATACCATCAAACACTTGGATCAATTGGTAAGAGTTGTTCCAGTTTAACCAGAAGTATCAAGTTTGAGCTTTGGGAATGCAACAATGTTTGTTAGTAGAGCTTTCTACCTTTATGGTCATGACGGATTAGTCTGAACCTCGTTAAATATTCTCCGAGTTAAAAGGTGGAATGTTCAAGATATCAAATAATAATAATAAAAAACTTAAAATACAACTTATCTCAGTTGGTATATGTTTGTAATTGCATGGAGTAGATGATATCAAATATCAATTGGACAAACTCACTCTTGCCATGCATCACCGTGTGTGTGTGCATACATTATTTTCTCTTCATTCAAAATTTATGAACACAATGTTAATTAAGTGATGATGAGGCCTAAATTTGGTTAAAATATATAGATCATAAATAATAATACTCGATGCAATCCTTAATATAAGACATATTTATCTAATTTGATTAGATTAAAGAAGTTAGTTAAATTAGTTAATATGATATATATTTTCTAAAACATTATAGTTATCATTCCTTAATTTCCTTTTTTCTTTGATTACTGTTGAGTGAGAATTAATATAGGAAAACTAGGAAAAGTTGACAAATATGACAATTATATTGTGTCTTACACTCTTAAGGCTTGTTAATTGGTTTGGGGGAGGGGGGGGGGGGGGGACTAAATAGCCAATAGAAACTTTTCAACATTTCAAAAATATACTCTCGAAAAAAAAAAAGAATATTTTTCTCATTAATGGTAATATATGGTCAATATCCTTCTTTCCTCTCCTCAAACCAAACAAGCCCTTAGTGTGTGTTTGGTACGTATTTTGGTTTGAGAGGAATGGATAGGAAGGGAGGGAAGGGATTTAAATTTAGAAACTAATAATTAAGTTTTTTAGGTCTCCCCTCTCTTCCCCTTTCCTCAAACCAAACACATCGTTTAATACATTACCAATTATCAACTACTCTCTTTGGTTGTTATTATAAAGCACCAACTAACAAGTGTATTTGGTTTTTTTTATAAGGCACTTGGTTGTTTTCAAAGAGCATTAAATATTTTTTCCATGCATGCTCATAATTAATAAGGGGTATTGGGTGAGAGTAGTAAATAATACTCCATCTGGTCCTTATTATAAGGCACCAACTAACTTTTCTCACAAACCAATAAAAATAGTTAAAGTCAATAAAGTTATCCTAGAATTTAATTAATTTTCAATATTACCTCTACTAATTGCACTAAACTCTAATATTATACGGAGTATTAATTATTACTCTCACCCACTACCTTTATTAATTAGGGGCAGACATGGAAAAAAATAATCATTGCTCATTGGGAACAAGCAAGTGCCTTATAAAAAGGACCAAATAAACTTGCTAGTTGATACCTTATAATAAGGACCAGAGGGAGTATGATATTAGAGTTTAGTGTAATTAGTAGGGGTAATATCGAAAATTACTTAAATTTGTGGACAAATATAATAACTTTAACTGTTTTTATTGGTTTGTGAGAATTTGTAGTTAGTGTCTTATAATAAGAATCAGAGAGAGTACTCCTCAAATATGTCTTATATTAAGGATCAAAAAGAGTATTTTTATTTAAAAATCATCTGTTGAAAATTTTAAATCTCAACCGGTAAAACTACATTTTGATAGCGTATATGTTAGGGTCCGGCTTCTCTCATTGTCCCTTTTCTCACAATCCTCATAATCTTTAAATCATGTCCGTCTATGTAAATGTGAAAGGTAAAAAATGAACAAAGTCATCAAGTTATCACTCTTTTGACTTTTCTGTTCTTTTTCTAATCAACGATCTAGATTAGCTTATCTTCCTGATCAACGGTTCATATAAACTTATGAGACCGAGATAATTAGAAGATCTCCTCCCATACATGTTATGGCAGCAATAGTTAAGTAGCATGGTGCTCTTCATTATGATCAGCACTGAGACAAGCTAATAATTCCACAAAAAAATTGTTATAAATTAAATATAATATACTAATAAATCGGTGATAGTTTTATATCAAGTAATTTGTGCGTATACATAACTCTAAAAGTCTCTGCAGACTATGAACATGATGTTATTAGTCTCTCTGTTTTTTATTTTTTTTTGGGGGGTAAATTTCCGTGTCATTTATGTCTGCACGCTGCAGTACTAACAATTTTATATATATATATATATGTGTGTGTGTGTGTGTGGACAATAATATAATATAGACCAGTGAATACAAAATATGAATTTTTTTTTTGGGAAAATTACATACAGGTCCCAAAGAGCAGAAATAATTATAAAAAAATCCCCTAAAATTACCAAATTACACAGAAGTCCCAAGAGACTTTTTGATATTATTAATTTGTATTAACAACAGAAAAAACATAGATTTACAACAGGAAATGCTATATTTACAACAAAATTTAAAATCTGGTCATTTACAACAGAAAAATTCATATTTACAACCACATTTAAACACCTGGATTTTGAACGTAAAAAAGGTCATTTATAACAGAAAAAGACTATGTTTACAACATGAAATGCAATATTTGCAACAAAATTTAAAATCTGACCATTTACAACCGAAAAAACCATATTTACAACAAAAAAGACCATATTTACAACAATATTTAAACACCTGGATTTTGAACGTAAAAATGTTATTTATAACCGCAAAATGTTATATTTACAACAGGAAATGCTATATTTACAATAAAATTTAAAATCTTCCATTTACAACAGAAAAAACCATATTTACAATAGAAAAAAGCTATATTTACAACAACATTTAAAAACCTGGATTTTTTTCCATACAAATAATTACAAAAAAGTCCCTTGAGACTTTTGTGTAATTTGGTGATTTCAAGGGATTTTTTTGTAATTATTTTTGTTCCCTGAGACCTACACGTAATTTCCCCCCCTTTTTTTTTGTGTGCAAGGGAATAAAAAATTTGTTATTTATACAAGATATTTACAAAAATATGAGCAAATTAATTGGGAAGAAATTAAAATGTGGTGGGGGCATTATAAGGAACCAGTTTCCATGCAGATTGGAACCACACACTCGTTCTATTGAAACCATTCAGATGAGATTATACGGTTCAGATTTGATTTTCTTAAAACTGATGATTTTTTAATTAAAAAATACTTCCTCCGGTCCCAAATATAAGACAACATTTGAGAGTTGGTTTTGGTCCTAATTATAGGACAACATTTTAATTTTTGTCAATTTCTTCATAAAATACCCCTATTATATTCTCTCAAGTTTGTTGGGTTTTTTGTGAGTATATATATGTGGGTTCATAGACTTTCCAATTAGTAAAATTCTTAAATTGTTGGATTTTAATTTATTTATCGATCAACTGATGTTAATTTGTCAATATATATATATATAGACACACACATACACAAATGTGTGTGTGTGTGTCTGTTTGTATATGCATGCATATATGTGTGTTTGTGAGTGTGTGTATTTATACATATATGCATATTTTTGTATATATGTGTGTGTACATATATTTATATTTGTGTGTGTTTGTCAATATATATGTATGTAGATGCGCGCGCACACACACATATATATCTATCTGTGTGTTATATGTGTCTATATCATATATGTGTACACACACATATATATATATATATATATATATATATATATTTGTGTGTGTGTTTGTGTATATATATATGTCTACATATATATATATATACACATTTATGTATATATAGCAAGACTATTATTTCAATTAGAAAGAGTGTAAAAAAGAAAATTTTAGGTTAAGGAGGTATGTAGTAGTGGCTTTTGATTTACTTTTATTTATGTCATTTTAAATTTATATAAGGACATTTTAGGAAAGTAACTAAAATTAATTAATTTAACTCCTCTTCTTAATCTCCCCAAAATCGGTTAAATATGTCCTATAATTAGGACCAGAGGGAGTATCTTTTAAAAAAAATATTAGTTTATAAATTATCTTTATTTTAAATTTTCTATCTATTAAAATATATTTTAAAAAATCAAATTTCAACCTTGCAAATCTCAGTCAGCCCAGATGAAACCAGTGCGTGACTGGTTCCGCGTTATAAGCCATTCCGTCCAAGTTATCAGTAACTAATTATGACCTCCCCTGTGGACCCCATCTTATTCTCTCCGCGTTTCTTCACACCCAATCTAATTATTTATTTAATGATTTCTTTCTTCATATTTTTTTATATTATATTTAAGGTGTGTATTGTCACTCCTAACACAATTATTTTTCTGAAACTCGAATTCAAAACCCATAAATTTAATAGATCCTTGTTAGAATAATTCTATGTTAACTATTTTAATAGATATACTCCCTCCGGTTCTAATTCCAATTTTAATTATAGGATTAAGTTTGTAATACAATTTACGATATAAATTTAATTCTATAATTCTAACTGGAAGTAGTATTAGATTTAATCATAACTATAAAATATAATAATGAATTCTATGTGATACACGGAACTTAATTTTTTCTCTCCCTCGTCTACTCGATGCATAATGCATTTACAAAATTTCATGCAAGCTCCATTACTTAAAATTCTTCTTTCTCCATGGCTGACCCTCTCTTTTCCTCTATATTTTACTTTTTTTAAATTTGTATTTTTCATTTATTTTTTTTTTCCAAATTAAAAGTACATCATTAGTTAATTAACAATTAACTTTCCTATCAATTTAGTGGAAAACGTCGTTTCATTTGCGCCGTTATGCTTAAAAAATTCTCATATAAAAAGATGAAATAAAACAGAAAAGTTGAAAACATTGAATTATGGAGTATCTTTTTCATTGGTCTTATTAATTGAATAATAAAAAGAATAATAAATTTTGGGGATGCTTATAGAGATGGAGGTTGTGCGTGGCCTAGGCTATGGCTGCTTCATTGTTGTTTCAACATTTGCAGCTGTAAGTGCTTAATTAGAGGACAGAAAAGTCCAACAATGCTTCTCATTTTTCCTTTAATTTTTAATTCTTTTTTGTATGCATCCACTCGCTCGAACAAAGGGGGAATATTCTTGTGTTACTTAAAAACTCATTAATATTTATACATACATATAATTACTTCTATTCAAATTAATAATTTATTTTTTAACCCGTTATATATCTTAGTCTTAATTACTTGACATTATTAGTCATGAAAATAATTAAATAACTAATATATATATATATATATATATTATATTGAGATTTAAACTTCTCATGTTGTATGGGAAGAAGAAGATTTCTATACACATGAAATGGTGGGACCCACATATATATATAATGCTAATTATATATATACGTGAGTCTCACTATTTCATGTGTGTGTGACATGAGAATACACTTTTCCTACAAGATGAGAAGTGTTTTTCCCTATTATATAATATCACGTGGCAGGACTGGAAATTAAAAATCTGACACGAATAGTGATTACTTAACTGGATTAGTAAAAATGACAAGACCGAAGCATGTAATAATCCTCGCTGTTTAAACATGCTGAATTAGGGAGAGGGAGAATTACACGTGGCAGAACGTGAACATCTCTCCGACATGGACCACCTAGGAGGGGTTCGCTTAAAGACACGCGCCTACAAAGATTCCGCGCCGCCATACAATTTCTCTGAAGCTACTTGTGTGTGGGTGTTGTTCCTTCTTCGGCACGTGTGACGCCTCCCTTTCTCCAGTATGGGATGATCCCCCACCACCACCACCACCCGCGCAATTACGCAATTGCCCCCACAATTATGGAGTCCATTGAAAATTCTTAAACCTCCCATTTTTTTAAAAAAAATAATAACTGTTGTACGGAATAATCATAGTGGTGGAAGATGGAAACAAGGGATGATCCATGGAACCGTGCAAAGGGGGCAAGAAAATTACTAGTTAGATTATTATAGAACATTTGAATTATTCTTATTCTTATTTGTGAGTAATTATACATCGTATAATTTATTCTAAAATTTGTTCTATATATTTTTAAATGTGTATTGTTTTAAGCATCTAGAAACACTTGAGATATATAGGAATTGAAGAATTGTAATGGGTGGCATGGTTCATGTAAGTCACATGGACAATGTTTCAAAAGTGGTATTATTGCTCACATCGTAACCGTTATTTTCAATTCGGACTTGAAAATGGGCGGCGTGCCATCAATTATTCTCATCTATTTTTAATACCTTTCCTCTTTTTTTTTTTTTTTCTTCTTTTTGTTGTTCCCATCATGCTCCGTTAAGGTACTTCCTACCTACATTTACATAGCTACCTATCTATCCACCTATGGCTATAACTTTGGAAATTGGAATATAACAAAAAGTATCAAGGCTTCATTTAGTTCATATATTATTAATTCTTAATTACAAATATTGCCACCCTTTGTGAAATAAACGGAAAAAATGGAGCAATTGACTTGAGAGTTAAAACCCACAGTTAGTGTACTTGAAAGATGGTTTATCCTAGGACATTGGATACACTATACCAAAAAAAAACCCATAGTTGGTACTACTGGCACTCCCAGATAATCCACATCTAATCTAATAGAAAACCTATAATTTGTATAAAAAACCCTATAATAACATATGAATTAATTACGTCTCATTTTATTTTTTTGGGTGATTTTTAAATTAAAAAAATATTAGTTCAAATATTATCTTTATTTCATATTTTCTACCTATGAAAATAATTTATTTATTTTTAAAAAAGTAAAAAAATAAATAAAATCTGGACGGTCCAGATTAACCAAACTCTCTCTTTTTATCCTTTAGATAAAACTGGTTCTGGGTATATGATCGACTTCCTTGTTCATCTTCCTTCCTATCCCTATATGCATCCATGCGGCCTCACTCTTTCAGCATTTTTTTTTTTTGCATGAGTTTAAAAATAAGAAAAATATTATTAAAAAAAAAAAACTTACATTCTGATCATAAATGTCAAATTAAAAATATACTATTTCCAAAGATATTAGAATTAATACTTTAAGTTGTACAGGTAAAAAACCCCAAATCAAATCCCAAGTTAATATAACCAACTGTCCTAATTAAGAAGATATATGTCAGAACAATTGTAAAGTATATATATTTTTTTCCTGCTAAAAGAATAAGACCAGGTGACGAAGGCGTATGAGGCGTGAAGAGGATGAACAGTGAAGATTCACACCGTCTTTGTGATTGAGAGTGAATCCGTTTTCACGTTCTACATGTTGTCGTCACTGAGCTGTTGCTGTAAAAACATCATGTTCTCAACATTCCAAAAATTGTCTGACGAGTCCCCGCCCCAGTACTGGTAGTTGCTGTTGCTGTTGTTTGGCTTCATGGTTTGCATATCCAAGCTGCTCATGCTATCCGAGTAGCTCAATTCCCCGGTTTGACCGTAATCCGGATTAGGGTTACCCCTATTCCCAATCGGAACCCCACCGTAATAATACTCCGTCAAGTCCGACACCTGAGTCGACCCGAACGACTCGGACGATGCCGCCGCGCTGCTATTCTCAGTCGTCGTGTAGTTGCTTCCGGTGATCTGAGAGGCGCCAGCCGGCCCAAACTCAAAACTGTTGTAATTGTATGGGGCGTGATTGGGAGCAGTGGCGGCGATGGTAGATAAAGGGGGAGAAACGGAGATGGCGGCCACGGCGCCGGAGGCGGAGGAGGAGGCTTGAATACGCTCGACGAGCCTGGGCATCCAGAGATAACGCATGGTGTCCTTGAATTGCTTGCTGTTCACGTCACATTTGAGCTGCTTCGCGTGTTTTTGAACTCGTGTTCTCCAGTAGTTCTTGATCTCGTTGTCCGTCCTTCCCGGCAAGTACTGCGCGATTTTCGACCATCTGATCATCATAAAACAGGCTTCCTCAGAAATGGATCCAGGTTGAAACAAAAACGACCGGGAAATGTTTAATTATATAAAGCTCATATATTTAAACACATCTCATGTATGTATAATTAATTGTGATCAGATATTAATTAATTAATCTGTGGGAATCACCTGTTTCCATAGCGAGAATGAAGCTCGAGAATCAGGAGCTGTTCTTCGAGGGTGATGTTGCCACGTCGGACATCGGGCCGGAGATAGTTGAGCCATCTCAATCTGCAGCTCTTACCAGTTCGTTTGAGCCCTGCAGAATTCACGAATCCAATTAAAAGGAGATATCGATCGATCACTTGATTTTCTGATATTGGTAAAGTTAACAAAAAGAACACAAAAAACAAAACTATCAGAGAGAGAAAAAGAAAGAGCATTGTTCGCTTTCCGACTCTTTTCTCCGTAAGTTATGTTATATATATAGAGAGAGAGAGATTTATGTGATTGAGAAATTGAAAAGATAACACATAAGATCACTATCATTCTCCTACTTGTTTGATGTTTCTAGAGAGAGAGGGAATGGATTAGGTACCGGCGGATCGAGCGAGGGAATTCCAGCGACCTTCGCCGTGAGCGGCAATGTAATTGATGAGGGTGAGGTCTTCGTCGACGGTCCAAGGGCCTCGCCGGAGGTCCAGTTCGTCGTCGTTTTGGAGTTTGCAGCTTCCTCCGCTGATTTCTGAAGTTTCCATATCCATATCCATATCCATGAATCTAACCCACCACCCTCACTGTTTGATTGGATGATTGGAGCTTCGGTCTCTGCTTTTAATTACTTTGGGGGAGGAGGGGGAGAGACGATGGATGTGTATGATAGAGAGATTCGGATTGTTACAGGGCCAGGATACTCAAAGCACGGCTCCTTTTATAGATGGTGAGATATCTATTTTTGATTCGCTCCCCGCCCAATAAAATACACTTAATAGAGTTTTGCTCTTTTGATTTCGGATTCCATTCTTTTAATTAATACTCCCACTCTTTTAAATATAAGGCATAACTATTTTTTTAAGAGATTCAGCAATTTAAATAATTTATTTAATCATATTATATGTTATATATCTTTAGATTATTTATCATTTTATTAGCCAAACTAATTAGTTTAGAGAAAATAAATAAATAAATATAAATACTCTAAAGTAATTTAATTAGTTTCCTTAATCTCTAAAAAAAAGTTAACTTTATCTTATATTTAAGATGATAGGGAGTACAAAGTTTTCTATTGTTCATAAAAAGAAATCAAATTAGTGCCAGTTTGGTGTTCACCTAAGCAAGCTCAGAAATAATTCCTCTCTTCTCTCTCACACATCGTGAATTATTATTATCTCAGCCTTTAATATAAGATTCATTTGAATTTTTTAGAGAGATTAAGGAAACTGGATAAATTACTTTAAAGTATTTATGCCTATCATTTTTACACCAAATTAATGTTTCTAACTTATAAACGAATATATAACACATGCTATAATTTACTTATTTAATTTCTTTAATCTCTCAAAAAAATTATTTAGGTATTATATTAAGGACTAGTGAGAATATTAAAGAAACTATTCCCTTTGGTCTTAAATATAAGATATAGTTGACTTTTTTCGGAAATATTAATGAAGTTAATTAAATTGCTTTAGAGTATATTTTTATTTTTTTCTTCAAACTAATTAATTTGACTAATAAACTGCTATATAATCTAAGTATACACAATATATGATATGATTAAATAGTTTTTCTAGAAAAAAAATAATAATATAATGAAGCCAACTACACTGCAAAGTGCAAATTATAATTTTTTTAATAATGTGAAGGTTTCTCCTTTCAAGTCCGTTTGGAATAGTAGTGATAGAAGTTGTTTTTTTTTTTTTTCTGCTAAGCTTTTTCATATGGTTTTCTTCTTAAAAAAATAGTAAGATGATATATGTGATTTGTGTTTGGGATAACGGTGGCGAAGTGATTTTTTTCTAAATAGATTTTTGTTTAACATAGCATTTGAAAAGTCGGTTGAAATGAAAAATGACATGAATTTTATTGAATACTATATATATAAAAAATATTTGCAACATAAAAAAATATTCCCTTTCCGGAAATAATTTTGCCTTTAAAAAAAATATGCAAAGTAAAAATTATTCCCTTGTCCAGAATTAGTTTGCCGTACAAAAAAATTTGCAACATAAAAAATAGTCTCTTGCCCAGAATGATTTTGCCTTAAATAAAAAACATTTGCAAAGTAAAAAATATTCTCTTGCCCAGGATTATTTTGCCTTAGAAAAGAACATTTGCAACGGTCCTGTTTTGCCCAGAATTATTTTTGCCTTACGTAAAACACTAAGCCACTGTATGTAATGCGTGTGTGAGTAGGGGCGGTTGGTCTTTTTTTTAGCTAAAATGAAAAAGTCACTGTGATGGCCACAAAAAGCTCCCACAAGTTGCTTCGTCCAAGAAACTATTTTTTTTTTTTTTTTTTTTTTTTTTTTTTTTTTTTTACAGAAGTCCATCAGATCATGAAACCATGCCAAACATAGTTTTTTCATATTTTCTTTCCCATTAGACTTTTTCATTGTCACTAGGCTTTTTTTATGGTCTTATAGCTATGCCAAACAAGCTCCAAGAAGCAAAATATTTTTATTTCTTTCAACAAATGTGCTTTTTAAAAGAGTAAATATCTTTTTTGGTCATTTACAAAAATCGCGACCCCTATTTTAATCCCTTTCAAAAAAAAATAGTCTCGTATTCCCTCAAAAATTCAAAATACACTCAATTTGTTGACATTTTGATCCCTAAAAAATTCCTAAAAAGTCCTTTAAATAATGGTCGATTTTTTTATAAGAGACCAAAATAGGGATCACGTTTTTGTAAAGGACAAAAAGGGTATTTACTCTTTTTAAAATTCAAACTTTTGTTCTTCTTTTTATGAGGACAAACTGTTATCAATCTAATTAACAACTTACAAATTATAATTATTGATCTTGATGAATGAAAGAGTTCAGGACAGTAAAAATGTGAAATTAATCAATTACCCCTTTTACTTTCAAAATTTGAGAGAGTGAATTTCTTCACATCAATTTAATGCACTTATAATTATTATTATAATTGTACTATTTAGTCCAAAATTTTACTTTGTGTGAGATATTTTGGGCAATAATAATAATAATAATAAATAAATAAATAAAATGGGATAATGATTATGACTTGGAAGAAGAAAGAGGGAGTACGAAGTTTGACTTAAGAACTCTGCTTAGTTGTCAGGTTGGGTTGTGTGGGCGTGCCAGACACCAGGTCTTATCGCTTCCTTTGCATCACGAAACCTGTTAATTCTCTGATCATATATCTAACTATTTTAAAAAATAATTTATTATTTTCTTTGTTCCTTAACGTCACAGAAATCTTGTCTTTTATACAGATTTTTTAATTAGGATGCAACTTGCATGGCGAGCTCAAATAATTTTAATTATCTTGCTGATATAAAATTTCCCAGGTTTGATGGATTCAGCTCAGCAGTGAGATGCCTTAAACTGATATATATATATATATATATATATAATAATCTATATATTAATAAGTTTCTAAATTTTAATTTTTGAATTTATAATTAATTCACATCTAGATCTTACTGCAAATTTAATTTTTTATTATATATATATATATATATATATATATATATATATATATATTCAAGCTTAGCTTGTTGAGTCACACTTAAATTAATTTTGTCAATT
Organism: Acacia melanoxylon; assembly: GCA_019022615.1. NCBI lineage: Eukaryota > Viridiplantae > Streptophyta > Magnoliopsida > Fabales > Fabaceae > Acacia > Acacia melanoxylon. The sequence goes on from JAFJYJ010000011.1 coordinate 9,426,579, forward strand.
ATTTATCGCCCACAACATTTTCAGTGCGCGGCCATTAGAATTGGACCACACTTATAAGAAGACAAATTAAAAAAATTAGACAATAAAAAGTAATGATTTCGTTTTACTTTTTAATACATCTATCCATCTTCACTTCAATTAAAATGGAATATTGAAAGAGTATCAAGAAGCTGTGAAATGAGGGAATGAAGAATAATGGCGTCTTACGAGACAACTTGTGAATATTAACGAATAGAGAATAATTCGCCCATGTGATCCACGTGGAATGTAACCATCTATATTACGAGTAACTGTTCTTTATATTTTAAAAAAAGACACTTCTATCTTTGCCCCTAAAACAAATATAAGGAGATAGAGAAAGTTATAGTTAGAAAAAGTGAGTAAGAAGAATTTACAAATTAAACGAGTGAAGCCTCTAGCTCTTCCAAACCTTTTCGTCTTTCATCGGCTATTTCTCTTGATAGAATTCCCTCTTCCCTTCTTCGTATTCTATCCTGAAAAATAGGTAATTTTGTTGAATTCACCCACCTTCCTGAGGATGCCTGTATTAATTCAACATATTACCCTTAGTTAGTCCCTACTCTCTTTACTATTGACAGATATTTTTAACCAGATCTATTCACAATATTATCAGCAGATCTTCCCCACTTGTAAAAGAAATTGTCTAGAGCTCTTCCCAGAACCAGTGTAGTTTACTTGCAACTATTGCAAATGTTACTCTGGAGATTCCACAACATATTGTTCAAAGTAACATATTGTTCTGCAGTAGTTGTAGGTAAACTACACTGGTTTTGGGAAGAGCTTTGGACAATTTCTTTTACAAGTGGGGAAGATATTTTGATAATATTGCGCATAGATCTAGTTATAAAGATCTCTGTCGGTGGTAAAGAGAGTAGGGACTAACTAAGTGTAACACCCCAAATTCCGTAACATAAATCGTGCCGGTGACACGTGGTTTTATAAAAATTTTCAGAGTGATGGGGTGCTATCGCTTAGCGTTTTGCGGAAACGAAGAGCATGTACTAAAAATTTGAACAACAAATATAACACTGAGTAACTGACATGAAATACTCAGACATATGATGATGCCTGACGTATACTCATATATATTATAAAATCTCCCGAAGGATTGTTCATGTGATACAGTAATACAAAACTTTATAATTACAATTTTACGTGTAACTATACCCTCTTCAACCAAGCCTTAAGTAGACCTGGGGCATAGAACCTAACTCAGTTAAATCATCCCATTTGGCCAGGCTGGGTAGGTCTAGTGGAAGTCTCACCGTGCTAGGGTGACTGATTGACTGAACCACATAGACGACTCTTATAGTTTAAGCACCAAATGATATGAAATAACCTTATTAGATTCATGCTATTAGGTAGGTTCTGTTGACTTTCTTCCCGCATTTTCTTTGACCGGTGCCTTTTCATGGCTCCGTCTACTAGCGTATATCTATAGTTCCGTCCCCTGGTGCCTTTTCTGATTCATGACCCGAATCCTGTCTAATCATGCAGACTGAGGTCCAATACCCATCGGACCTCAGGTAACGGTTAACCTCATGCTCATGTAAACAATATATGCATCACAGGTATTCATGTCATTTTAGCAAATATCACTACAAAAGCCCATAATAGATGTAGGAAATACATATATGTATGTATATAAGGAAATAACAATACACTGCCCCTGCAGTATGTTTGTTACCCCAGTCTGCACTATCAAATCCAGTGCCATGATGGCCTATCGTGTCCTCAGCGCTAGGAAAACTCTAAACGGTGTTATCAAGACTATAACCCGTGTATTCATGATTGCATTTAAAAATAATTGAGATAGCATCTCGGTACAAGAACACAGCAATCATATATGAGCATACAGCAAGCATCAGAGTCAGTGTTACAGTACATCGCGAACGTACCTTCGTTGAGGGTACTTCGGCACGTTTTACGAAAAACAACGGTATTTTGACAGCGGCCCAACAACGGTTCGACAGCGGTACGACAGCGGATCAATTATCTCAGATATCCTATAAGGATAGTATCTATCATTTTTTAGCATTATAACAGACATTTTAGGTAAAAATTACCATTTTACCCCTGACCCCCTAATCGGCGGAATTTCGCCAGAGCTTCGCTACTTTGACCCGATCTCTCCAGAATTTTGACATATCTCTTTTCCCAGTATATTCTCGAAATAAATACCATATATACCCCTAAACATGATATCTAGACTATCTGGGAAATTTAAAGATAAATCTAACATTTATACTATATCTACTGAAAGAACTATCGAAACTAAAGACCAGGGACCGAAAAACTTACCCAGGGCTCCGCTATATTTTCTCCGGGCTCTTCCTTCTCTCTAACCTCTCTCTAGTTTTCGATTTTGGGGTGAAGAAGAATGAAGGGAGGAGCTTGCTATTTATAGAGAAAAATGTGGCACTATTCATCACTTTATCAGACTGGATTTCGGTCGTCGGATCGCACTTTGACACGTGGCTTCATCCTTGCCATCCATGTGTTGGATGACATCATCCTTCTAGAAGAAGAAGATGTCACAAGTTTGCTTTATGTGACTGTACCGATAAAGTTCCCTAATCGGTGTCCTAATCGTGCAATCTCGGAGAATCTCAAAAATTCAGTAGCAAGGCACTGAAGTTTTATTCTTTCTCTTCAAAACTACTTGGGTTAACTAAATTTTTGACCTCGTTATGGGTATTCTGTAGTCTGCTGAAGATTTTTATATAAACGCTGTCGGTTACGGAAATAACTGCCAATAGCACTAGCTTCTGGACAAAAATTCGCTGGTTCGTAATATGTTCTGACCTAAGAGACCTAATCCCTGGTTTGTCACAACTATTTCGTTTTCTATAGGTTCTCATTTGCACTATCTGCCCTATTCTTTATTTATCCTGTATCTTAATGACCTAGTTGGCTTCAGAAATGACTTCAGAGATAGTCCACTCCGAGGTAGAATTTCACTGGTTTATAAAAAGTTCAGGTGATATAGACTAAATCCCTATATCTTGGTGTAGGATTTAGTTTCTATCTATTCTCAAATGTCATGTTGGCTCTTTACCAAATATATTATTATTTTAATCAAAATATCTAGATATTTTATTTTTATTTATTTTTCTAAGCATTTTATATTTTTATTTTTTTATTTTATTTTTTTTATTTATTAATTTCGAATTTTCTCCCATAAATTAATTATTTACTAATTAATTCACTTATATCTTAATTTAAACAATTAGCCAATAATTACCCAATTAGCCACTTACTAATTATTGATAATTTTTATAATTAGGATTAATTATTATCTCACAACTTTTGCACTGACATTGATATTTTATGTCCCATGTAAAATATTAAAAATCATGGGGCCATAAAGTGCTTTTAATATTATTATATTTATGCATCTTTATTTTTCGGGAAAATAATCCAAAAAATTTCTAAAATTAAAGATAACACACTTCCTAAGTTTTTGTCAATAATTGAGGTCATATAGTATTTATCATAATATTTTCGGTCAATTTATGCCCTAAAAAAATGTATTTTTAGCCTTCCGGCAACTTATCTCTTTAATCTTAATAGAGTCTTTCTAAGGTAATAGGACAATAATACTCATTATTAAAGACCTCATATTTACCCATTTTAAATAGGTAATATTTTTTTAAAAGAAATATTGAAGGAATTTTATTTATAGGATAATCATCCGGGTATTAAATATCCGGGTATTACACTAAGGGTAATCGTATTGAATTAATATGGGCATCCTCTAGGAGGAGGGTTAATTCAACAAAGTTATCTTCTTCTTCTTTTTGGGATAGAGTACGATGAGGGGAAGAGGGAATTCTATCCAAGAGAAACAGTAGATGAAAGATGAACAAGTTCAGAAGAGCTAGAAGCTTCACTCATATTTGTAAATTCTTCTTACTCATTATTTCTAACTATAACTTTCTCTATCTCCTTACAACATGTAGCACTGATACTAGAGGGGATGAGTCTCCTTATAAACCTTGAGACCTAGTCTAAGATAACTACAGATCTTACCATGTCAAGGTCATTTCAAGGCATTCCTCAGCCCTACAAACCACATTAGGAGCTAAATTTGTAGATACCCAAACTAAACCACATTATTCAAAAAGAAACTTGATCTCAAGGATTATGTTAGATTCATTCTGATACACAAGATCTTCTTCAAGAAGCAAATGTAGAGCATACTGGAATCTCTGAAGAGATAAAAGAGAAGTTATAGGAAGATAGAGCTTTCAGAAGATTAAAAAGTTAGAAGAAAGTCATTGAAAAATACTCTTCTATTGATGAGAGAGGTTACAACCTTTGATGATCCCTTTGTGGCTAGGAGCACCTATTATATAGAAACTTAAGCTTACAACACGACAAAGAAATTATTACAGATTAGTTTAAAGCAAGCCAAGTAAGCACACCCGAGACTGATAGTACAATAATTAAAACAAAAGCATTTGATAAAGTAAAAGCCAACACAAATGCGAATCCTCTCATATCACCATCCTGACTTGCATATGGGTACATGATCATCATTTGGTGACAAGTCAGAGCAGTCTTCCTTATATCCTATGTCATAGGTAAGACTATCTACATTCTCATCTATGAAAGTGTTGTCCTCTTGTGCTGACACCTCTTGAATACAATATTCTAGGTATTGTGAATATGGGTCTTGGGAGAATGGTCCTTCCTATGGGTCCTAAGAGAATATAGACAATTGTTTTTGCCATGAATCATGTGAGCTGGACTGACATTGGAAATCAGTAGGGAATAGCTAGGGTTTTTTGGATTTCTTGGAATCAAGATAGGCGATGATAACCGGATCAAACTCTTATGCTCGAGGCCTTTTTTACCATTTGCGAGGATCATGAATGAATGGTTTATTGGGAACAAGATTGAGAGAAGTATAGGATAACCCTAGATTTTCATCTAGGCAATTATTCAAACTACTGATGAAGAGTTTTATATTATCCAAAAGTTGTTCACTATATTGTGGTTGTTCAGTACTAATGTGCCAAAGATGAGCATGATTGGTAGTATAAAGTCTTCCTTAGAAGTCTAAATTGTAAGGCATTTGAAGTGCAAAGAAACATTGGGCAGTTTGACATATGTGTGTTATATTATACTAATTTATACTACTCCGGTCCTATTTATAAATTCAAATTAATTACCTCTTACATACCAAGTAGAGTTAGTTAACTCATTAATTATAGGCTAAACTTCAATTTTGCCCTTATCTATGATTGGTTTCAAAAGTCAACATGAATAAATTCTTTTTGTTTATTGCAATTAATATGGGCAAAAAAGTAAAAAAAAATATTTATTATTCTAAAACTGGACTTACAATAAGGATCAATTTTTTTTGGTCAAAATAGACTTATAAATAGGACCAGAGTGGTAAATATTAAAAAAAAATAGTTAAATTAATTAAATTTTAAAAAAATGCTTGTTGATTTTTCTAAAATAGTCACTTGAATTGGAAACTACCACCTTGATGAAAACTCTTTTAATTCGTAGTCAATAAAAGGACTTTTTTGATCAAATAGTCAATAAAAAGATTGAAGTGTTACATTTAGTACTAAACAAAACTCCCTAACTAATTAATTTATACATTTATTATGATCAGAGGAGTAATTTTATATTTTTGGAAAATATTTTTATGTAAGAAATGAGATTATTAATTCATTAACTCTTCTTTGCGGTTAACAAAGGGAACAAGTTTATATGGCTTCCATGAAAATATTTTTTGAAGACCATAACCCGGCCCCCTCTCTTAAAATAAATTGATTTCATAAAATACATGAACAATTAACCTTTTTTTTTTCTCTGTCTTAGATGTTACTATAAAAATAGACACGAAGGATGTTTTTTTCGGGACAAATTGGTCGGTGGGAAGAGAAGGCACCACCAATCTTATTTTCATTTTAATTGAAAATATCAGGAAAAAACCAATTTAGAGAATTATTGTGTGTGTTTCTCTTTGAATGGTAAACACTTTTATCTCAATCATAATTATTCATTTATCCGTTAAATACAAAGATATATGTGTGTGGGGTCAGATCCCTACTAATCTAATAATATATAGTTTTTAAGGAATCACTTATATACCCACCTGTGGGTAAAATGGGGCAAAAAAAAAAAAATCTCTAAAAAGTTCTGTGAATTAATTATCCTAATATATAACGGAAGTTATCGCTCATCTGCTAGGTGGGACCGTCCACTTCTCTATTTTTACCTTATAATTTTGCACCGCATGCAATACACACACCGCATATAGTGCAAATTATAGACAAAAAAGGACAGTGGACGGTCCACTGCAGTGGACCGTAGCCGGATCCTATATAAACATATAGAATCTGAATATATAACCCCCAAACAAACACGCACGCGAACACACAAAACAAAAAGTGTTAAAAAAAAACACACAAAACAACCTTATGATTGATATATATATATATATATATATATATATAAAAGTTTGGGGAAAAGAACGATATTATATATATCTATGATTCTCTCAATGCCTTTCTCAGAGACGTACAGCAACAATTAATATAATAATATAAAAATGGGATAAAGATTGAAAAGCCTAAAACTTTGGGTTAGCAGGCTAGTTCTTTCATTACCTATCAGTGCTTCATTAATTTTTATTATAAAATATACTCACTAGTCACTAATAATTTTGTGTATATCATTATGTCTACGTTTGATTTTGTTGGATATATTTGATATATCAATACCCACACACATATATAGATATATCAAGGAACATTTCGTCACATGACACCGACCAAAAAGAAAAAAACAAAAGGTTAAAAATAAAACCAAAAAGAAAGCGAACGTGCTATATTTGATTTCGTCTCTGTTGCATATATAACAATATAAGAGAGAAGGCAAAAAATATAAGACTCACAAAAACCTTAATTTTAATGAGTTTGATTCATTGTCGGTACTAGTTATCTTAAATATAAATTGTATCCAAGAATTAATATTTCATTTATTAATTAATACGATGCCCACTCGGCAACAAGGATTATTTTATATCATGATATGCAATGATTTATATGTCTCATCTATTCTGGGATATAAAAAAAATGCTAATTATTTAAGTTGGGATTAGGAGGACGGTACGTGACGTTACGCTTGGATTTAATTAAGTCATAAGTATTATATAAAATGAAATTATATAATATAAGCTTGCATATTATTGCAGAGCATGGAATCACCAAAGAAATCGAATATTAAAGTGCTTTACCACAATTTTAAATTAATGAAAACAAATCAATTATTAGGAGCCCTCTTTATAAATCCATGCTTTCCATGCGGTATTTAGATAATACATGTAACCTATATGCATCATGCTTAGCGAATCAAAAGAACGATAATGCTGCTCATCACTCGAGTATATGAATTTAGTATATTATAATCTAGGTATTTAATAGATTCAAAAGCAGCTTTCACGATTTCATTTAACTTGTAGCTTTATTGTGCGCGAGCTTTTTGTAGATGATTCTCTAATGTTTCATGGAAAAATAATTATATATTCCCTTCGTTTTTAAGTATAAGTATAAGACAAAGTTGATTTTTTTGGGAGAGATTAAGGAAGCTAAATAAATTAATTAATCATATTATATGTTGTATATTCTATCATCCTTCACCCAACAGAAGAAGCTCACATGCATCCACGGAGGGTTGAACACGTAACCCCATGCTTAAGTAAGACTTAATGAGGTGTTAAGTGTTAGTTGAATCAAACAGCTCTGATTAAGTTGTATATGAACTTTATGTTTTTTATTTTTACATTTAGCAATATTAAGAGTGCACTAGAGTGTGTCTTTTTAAGAATTTCATTCAAAAAAGCGTGCTTGAGATATATATGATATAATTGAATTCAAAAGTGCTAATTATGAAAACATAAGCACATCTTTGTGTCCACACTGAAATTGAGGTAAGATCTATAGCTGTCATGACACACTCAATTATATTATTTGTTGTGAGGTGAAAAAAAAAAACAATATGGATAACCCATTATCAATCTCAATCATTATTATTGCCAATTATATGCTTGCTTGATGATATTATTATATAGTTAAGAGCTTCATTATCTGTGGGCAATTGATCTTCTTTATAGATAATATGGATGGCAAGAGGGGGGCAATGATTTTGTCTTGTGTTTCACATATAAGTGGTGTCACACACACACACACACACATAAATTTTGTGCAATTTGCACTGATGATCAGGGGACTCGATAATAAATAACTCTTGTCTAGAGATTGGGATGCTGTGTGAAAGGGATTTTGCAAAAGTTGAGATATTCTAGAAGAATTAATATTTTAGTTCCAAGTCACTACCATAAAAAAAGCACTTTAATTAAAGTATGTGGATTAATATAATTTCCACTAAAATAAATTGTTGAGTTAACTAATATACAATTTATAAGTGATTAGAGAGAAGGAGAGGTTGTCCCTTCTGGGTGTGAGCAGGAGAAGTTAAAAGGGAGAAATGGGTCTTACTTTTTTGTACTATATCCACTCTCTTTCGCTTTGCACTAATATGTATACTTCATTACATTTAATTTGGCCAAGCTACGCACTAGTTATTTTAAACAAATTTAAAAAGGTGAATTAGTATTTATTGCTAATTTAATTATCCAATGTGTTTAAGTAGTACTCTAGTAGACACTCTAACAAACAAGGGCAAATTTTGAAATCATGGTTAAGTAGTGTTTCATGTCTTTAACAAGTTTGATTTTTGTGAGGCTAATATTTGTGTGTTTGACTTGAAAATAATGATTTTGACGGTTTTTAACATGAAAGCAAACAAGCTTTATATAAAACGTGTTTTGATTTTCTTTTATTACCATCTTGTTATGCAATTAATTAGTTATATGGCCACTATACTGAGGCAAGCGATTAGGAATAATAACAAGGATGCAACGCGGAGAGGGGTCTTAAAACAAAAAGGTTAAGATTAATTACAAAGGAAATTAAATAGTAAAAAAGAAGAAAAAAGTCAGATCAAAGTAGTAATAATTAGCTAAGAGGCTTTAATTAATTAAGCAGTTAATTCAACTATGACATATTATCAAACTGATTATTACTGATGATGATTGACTTGGATTTATTTATGTAATGTTTCTCGTAGTTTCTTCTCCTAAATTCTGTCTCAGAACATGCACCTGTCCCCCTCATTTTAATTTTAAATTAACAAATTACTCAAAACTAGAAGGAAGAAATTGAAAAGTGATTACACCAACACTTCTACTACACGTCTCTCTCGCTACACAGACAACACACACACCCCGATAAAAATTGGTATAATTGTGTCATTAGTCTCATATGGGGAGGATTACCTTGAAACATGAGTTTTATAAAGCTTTTGTTTTCCCCAATTTTAACCATTAATCTTTTGGAGTGTGGTTTTCTCATTACAGAGGATTTGTGTTTATTACAAATTGTTATTGTCTTATTACAGTATCTTTTAGAGGGGGTAAATTTGCTTGTAATGTAGCAGATATATTTACTAAGAAACTTTATTGGAGGGATAATTTCGAGGGAAAATGAAGTAATGAACCCCTCCTTAATCTGTGAGAGGAACAAAGTATACACTGAATATGTCACTTTATTAGTTATTAAAAGAAAAAAATTGAATAACAATAATAATAAAATTTCATAAAACATGATTAAAATTGAAGGCATGTATTCTGAAATTCGAATTATAACACAGTTGAATTGGATTGGAATCAATATCTAATCGCAGCAGACCCCCACCGAAATTCAAACCACGCATATTACAAATAGTTAATTTTGTCATATTAATCCAAACAAGCCCAAAGAATTATAAGGATTTAACCAGTAACTTTAAGTTAGAGAAATTGATAGAAATGTTAATTATAGAATATAATTTAAACTGGGTAGTTTAAATAAGGAAGAAAAGTTACTAGAGTTATTTGTGATCGAAAAATACCTGATAAAGTAAAAGGAGAATTTTATTATATTGCTATTCAACCGAAAATGCTTCATGGTTGTGAGTGTTGAGCTGTGAAAGAGTTTCATGAACACAAAGTGGGGGTAGCTGAGATAATGATGTTAAGATGCATGTGTGGTTAAGAAAGATTCAGAATGAATTTATACAGAGAAGGGTTGGAGGGTCAACTATTGAGGATAAAATGTTAGAAAATTGTTTGAGGTGGCCAATTTGATAGGTACAAATTAGCAGGCTGGTGGATACGTTAGTAAGGAGGGTATGGTAGATTAAGTTGGAGCCCAGTAAAGAGGGGCCAAGGAAGACTGAAGAGAACATTTAATAAGATTATTGAAAGTGATCTCTTATAGTTAACAATGTATCCTGATATTTAGTTTTTGACTGAGTTTAATGATATTGTTTGTTCCATGTAGCTGACCCCACTGTTGTTGTTGTTATAGTCCAATGTAGTACTCAAATATCGGATGGCATGACACCAAAATAGGTCAAAATGAAATTCTTAATTATTTGGTGAGTTGATTATTGGGATCCATGTCAGTTTTTGGAATATTTTGGACTCAAAAAGAGATTGAAGATTGTGATATATAATTTCTTAGCTAATTAATTGGACTCAATGTCAAAAGATATTGCCGTGTTTTCAGGATTCAAGGCGTTGACGGTTCTGTGTTTCAAGTTTCCACATCCTTCTCCATCAAATTTGCTACAATCTCTATCTCTGCGTGTACACATTAATCTAAGATTGGGAAGAAAAAAAAAAACACCAAGTGTCATTCTCATAAGTTGAAGTAAAGCTTAATCTGAAGCGTGTTTGACCCAAATTGCTCACACTCTCATAAAGAAGGGCATGAAATGGAAGAGAAAATTCTAATGAATTTTCCTTCCCTAACTCCCTTCATTTTTCCTTTATTCCTTCTTTATTTATTTCCCTTAACAAAACAAGATAATTAATGGGACAAATTTTCTCTATTTTGTTTAACCAAACGAGTCCCTCTCCACTCTCATCCAAATCTATCGAACCAAAATAATTAATTAAGGATCATCCGATGAACTCAAAACATGGATTGTTGAGTTTCGAAAATAGCATGCATGTGATTTATTGTTGTCAAATAATTTTGAGATAGTTATAAGTAAACGACATTGCTCTGGATTCATGATGCTAAAATGATGCTTTAATTTATTCATCAAGGAATTAAAATATACGAGTTGAAAGCGAATACAATGGATTGGTTCATCAACTCATGGCACACGCTTCCTAAAACTTTTTATACCTAAGTATAATGATATATATACCTCACAAAATGTGTGTGTACATATATGCTTCGTTTCTTGCTTGATAAGTATATTCTATGAGGATGAAAGTTAGTACTGCCCGTGTGTCATGAAATGGTTAGGTTCAAGACTGTGAGGAGTCACCAAGAAATTATGCTTATTGGGATGAGATTATAGGATTATACTATTGATTGGGCTTCAAGCTATATGATTATGGTATGGAATAATAAATAATAATCACATTCATATTATTTCCTAACTTCTACTCTAAACATTTATATTATTATTAGGATCTTTCGATGTGTGGGCGAAGTTCCACATCAGATAGAATCGTGTTTCATAAAAATTATATAACAATTAAATTGAAGGGATATGTAATTTTAAGTCTTAAGATTTTGAATAAAGATGGGGCATCCTTCCTTTACCTATCGCCCTGTTTGTAGTTTCCTTCTCATTTTCAGGCTTTGCTCATGTCTCAACTCTCTTATATTAGTAAAATCACATTGAAATAATTAATAATTGTTATTTTTGTGCTTGAAATCCTTAAATCTTTTGCCCCAATCTTTCTCAAATTATGACAACCCAAAGAGTTTGCAATATTTGATTCAATTCACTATCTCCTTATTATAAGATGCTTCCCATATGGTTCTTAATGCCTTTTTGTTTAAAACATTATTTTTATATTACACACACACACATATATATCCTGTCCTTCAATATTCATTAACATCAATGCCAAAAAAATGCATATCACTAAACAACCTGTTCTAATTAATAAATTTTTTATTGGCAATAAATCTAAAGTTTGAACATCAGTTAATCTACACAGAGTAGTTACATACGTTAATGAGTTCTTAATAATAAAGATCTAATAAGAGAGTATTCATTATATATATCATTTGCATGCAAATGCTGACTTGGGTGCAAACAATTCCGAAATTGAAGACCAGCTTCGTTTCCACCTTCGGTTTTTTTTTGGCCCTGCCGACTATATATAATGTATAAACAGAGCCAGTGTTTCTAGATTCTCCTATATAAAAAAAAAAATACCACTTGAAGAAAAACTATATTTTTAAAGATAAAAAGCACGCTTCTAGCTATCTCCTTCGTCCATATGAATATGCCTTTAACATGTGCCTCTTAAAATTGCTTTCTACTCATCTCCAACTAGCTACTTTTGTTTCTTTTTCCTCCTTTTTTCCCAAAAAATAGCTAGCTTAATGAAGTGAACATATTTAACTATAAAGCAGTGTGAACAGTGTTCAATTTCTATATATTCTCTGGAAATGAGTGAAAGTGTAATTTCTCAGCTTCTTCCCCCCTTTGGATTCTCTTCATTATTCCTATAGGAAAGAGCGAATGGAGAATACATAACATTATTCCACATTTCCACTACTAGTGACAAGACAAAAATTTTAAGCTAAAGTATACGTATGTAATGTTTATTTTAATCTTTTATGTTTAATAAGTACATTTTTAGTCATTCAAAATTAATGTTGTTAATAGAAATTTCTGACTCATTAAACTTAATTGATCACCGTGCATATCAAAAAACCCTGATGAAGCATGCTTACATATTAATATTTTTTAATATAATAATTTTATATTTTAAATCATGTAAATTAAAAAACTCAGAATGAAAATGGTATCCTTTAGGTTTAATTTGTGCAACTCATCCCTGTAACCATCGGCGAATTCTGTAAGTCTTTCTTCTCCTAGTATAAACTATTGATGATAGACAAATGAGTAATTTCTGTTAATGGCGTTAAGTTCGAAGGATTAAAAATGCACTTTTAATACATAAAGGACTAAAATGAACTCTCGATGTTAACACAAACAACCAAACGTATACTTTAGCCAAAATTTTATATAAAAGTGACAACAATTATAATAATTGATAAGATCCACATATTTTTGAAAAATAAAATGTAAATTACGGTAGTGTACATCTGATTAAAGTAATTAAAAAGAAAGGGTTATTCTATTTATAGATGCACACAAGAGCTCAAAAGTACTTTTCTCACAACATATATTCCAAACATAGCTTTAATTATTATGATAAATCTAATCCTTAATTTAAAGAAAGCAATGAGGTGGAAGAAGAAGAACACGCCGCCAAAGCATTTCAGACAAAGACGAACACTATCACTGTCTTGTCCCATAGACGCACGCCTAGATAGCTAAGTTTAATTAGAATAATAATCTTAATTAATATTATAATGTTAAAAATTGCAATATCTTAATATTAACAAAGCCCTAAGCGTGACTCTATGTGTCCCCTTCATTAAGTCATTTCATTATAATTCCCATCTCCATAAATCATACGTAACCTTGTTAATTGGTCTTCACTTTCCAATTCCAATCACACACAGACACAACATTTTATTGCATCATTTTCTATGTGAAACCAAACGTTAGTTTATTATATATCCAACAGTAGGGTCTGATGAGTTGCTATGAGACAACAATATACAATTCTCTTTTTTCAAGTATTTTTTCTAAATCTGATATAAAGGATCTAGATTAATTAAAGATAGGCCCCATCATGATCATCCTGAAATTGCTTGATATATGTGGTTCTTGCGTGGTCCAAAAGTCCAGCTGGTGGCTCAGAAGACAGGGTCGGGTTTGATGATGACGGGGCAACCACATAGGTCTCAAGTGGCTTGGTCGGTTTCATTTCATGACACGTGGGTATATAAATATACGGGAAAATTACATGCAGGTCCCAAGGACCAGAAATAATTACAAAAAAATCCTTTGAAATCACCAAATTACATTAAAGTCCCAAGGAACTTTTTTGATATTATTTGTATTAACAACAAGAAATGCTATATTTACAACAGAAAATGTCATATTTACAACAACATTTAAACATCTGACCATTTACAACAGAAAAAATCATATTTACAACAGAAAGTGTCATATTTACAACAACATTTAAACACCTGGATTTTGAACGTAGAGATGTCATTTACAACATAAAAAAGCTAGATTTACAACAAGAAGTGATGTATTTACAACAAAATTTAAAATTTGGCCATTTACAACAGAAAAAGTCATATTTACAATAGGAAATGCCATATTTACAACAAAATTTAAAAACCTGGATTTTGTTTCCATACAAATAATATCAAAAAAGTCCCTAGGGAATTCTGTGTAATTTGGTGATTTCAAGGGATTTTTTTATAATTATTTCTTGTCCTTGGGACCTGCACATAATTTTCCCTAAATATACTCCCCCAATCTTTAATATAAGACTTAATTTACTTTCTTTTTTTGAGAGATTAAGGAATTTAAATAAATTGATACATTAATCATAGCATATATTGTATATTATTTGATTATATACCATTTTATAAGTCAAACAAATTATTTTTGTATAAAAAAATATAAATAAAAATATTTTAAAGTAATTTATTTAGTTTTCTTAATCTCTTCAAAAAAAAAAAGTCAATTAAGTCTTTTACTAAAGTTTGGGGGTAGTATCAATACTGCTGGGAGACTCACCCACCATAGCCAGGTGCGCGACCCGGGTCGGATTTAGATTAGTCAGGGCGAAGCTCTGGATACCGGATGGGCAACCAAAAAAGTTTAGGGGTAGTATAAGTGTTGTCAAAAACTAGTGTAAAAACGTACGTTTTTACGTCTTTACTGGGGTCTTCAGTGCTAAAACGCAGGTAAACACTGTCCGAGGTAAAAACGGGTAGACACTAGTGTAAAAACGTAGAAACTAGTAGAAACGTAAGTTTTTACCGTCCTGACCGTTTTTACATAAGACCCAAAAAAAAAAAAACTGAGTAAGTCACAAACAGTTCTTTCTTCCAAATCTGGCTTCCTTTCTTCTTTTCAACTTTCCTTGGGCAATTCTGGTGATGAACTCTCATATGACTATATGATATGCGCATATGATGCTATCTTGTTAATACTGAACTTTATCATTACTTATACTTCTAGTAATATTGGTCATCACTTTTTAAGGCCATTACTTTTTAAAGTCCATTTTCCCTTGTTAAATGATGTAGCTTTACTTCTGTAGTCATTTTCTTGATTGCTCATCCTAATCTGTTTCTCAATCTGACAAACCCACAAGCAGTTCTTGATGATAATTGCTGCTAAAAAACTGCTTGTAGATGATTTTTAGTTTAGGACAGAACAAAGGCAGTGCTTTTCTACCCGTAATGTGTGCTAACATGGAATTATTTTGATATTTTTGGACTTATGTTTTATATATTTATATTACTTATATTTTTTAAATGTGCAGTTTTTCATTGAGTATATATATAATTTTGAGCTATGACTTCAAGTAATAGAAAGTAAAAACTTTACGTGTCGTGTCATTTCTACGATTTACGTTTCTACCACCCCCTTCCGTGTCTACGTAAAAACTAGTTTTTGACAACATTGGGTAGTATCAATATATCTATATATGTGACCTGTTAGGGCTTTTGGTTTGGGCCATATATATTGTCAACTTCAAAACCCTTTTTAGCAGAATTGATCAAACCCCACTTTTGGGTAGGTGACCTTTGGTTAAAGGACAATTGATCATGAGGATCGCGATGATACGTGTCATTCAAGTTTCGAGTGGTTGGTTTTTAACTGGATAACTGGATATGGTTTTTATTAACCAAATCTAGCTTAAATCGACAGATCATATAATCAAACTGAGAAGAAGAACGAAGCAGAATAAATTTGTGTATCACCTTTTATGAAACTGCGACTTGATGAAGTCCTGAAACGTCAAGATGTGGTTTGATCCACGTAGGCAGAGACAAGGAGTACGTGTAATGTTTTTGATAGATTCGTAGGTTGGTCAAAGATGAGAGAATCTGAACAGTGAGATACGATAATGTTGAGTGCGTGGTTTATCGTAATAATTATGGTTACGTTGCTAGATATGTAGAATTTTGACCACAGTGACTGTATATATATCAACTTTCTCATTTAATGGGAATCGATCACACGGCCGACACAACATTATATTACCACTTTACCATAAATTAGAATAGGTTTAATCTGAATGTGGGCTTATAAGTTGTATAGTAGAAGATTTTCCTAATATTAAAATAAATCCTTCCTAATTAAAAGACATCCCGTTGCAGCTGTTCATTGTGATGCAAGGAATTCATTTTAGTAATTAAGGATCACTAGTTGGTCTGTAATAAACTACTCGTTTATCTTGCTAGCACTTGTATAGGCTTACGAGTCATTGTGCAAAATCTATTATAAAACAATTAATATTTTATGATCACATAACATAACAAGATCAGATACTCTGTGCAGTCTATACAATTAGAGAAGATTAATGGACATCACCATGATAATAAGTCTCATTTATTTGGTAGTATGGGCTGAGCCCTATGTACTTATCATTCTTAAATTGTTCTGACTGCATGTATGAAGGAATCTTAATTTATTACAATATTAATATCACCCCAAATTTATATTTATAAAAAAAAATTCAATTCCAAATTAGTGGCCTTATCAACTGTAGTTTTGAACTTGAAGGAAGTGTTTTCTCAATACCAAGTGTTTTCGCATTGTGCTTTTGTTATGGTAGGGATTATATATAGGAGCAAAACGCTCAGTCGATCAAATTAATTAATTCCCCAGATCAATTTGACTTGGTTTTTAAATTCTCATCAAGTAACTAATTATGAAATGTTGTGTGTTATGAGCACAAGTCTAAAGACAAGACCATTCCGAAAGAATATCCTATTGAATGAGATAATCTTTTGAACTTTCAACCCCACTTTTTTTGCAAGATTCCTCAATATCGACTCATAAAATGCATATAATTTTTTGTGTACATCGGCCTCCCAATGATAGTAAAAATTTAAAGGAAGAGTTCATTCCTAAAGATTAGTCTTTTGGGTGGAAGAACTCTTTGAACATATAAACCCAACTTTTCTTGTGCAATAGAGGCTCTACATGACTTGACTCTAGAGCACTTCATTTAGCCTTTTGTTAGGCAAGACCCTCCGGCCTCCTTGGGAGGTCCTCTATGTGAAGATCGGTTTCTCAGTGAAAGCATCAATGTTATAAGCATAAGTATAAAGGAAGAACTCATCCTATATAATAAGACTAGCCTATTGGGGGTGAAAATACCTTAAACTTATAAGCCCCATTTTTCTTATGAAACTCTCCAATGTAGAACTCAAAACATGCGTAAGCAAAATCACAAATTGCCAAAAATCCTTGGATCTATTAGCACAAGATGTGCCCTTTGTGAGGCAAGGTTTGGAGTTTGATCCCACTGCTCCTCAGATGTTATATCTATCGTCCGAAATATTTAAAAAAAAATACAGCTTTGAATTTTTTTTAAAAAAAATCTAATAATCAACAAATTAAGACACAATTGTAGTTTGGGTACTTTTCTTTAATTAGTTTTCCCCTTCCCTTTCATCAAGCACTGATGATGCGTCCATTCACTATCTCATTCTCTCGTGAATCTTCTTGTTAATTTCATTCCGTTTTCATACCACTTTATCTTAGCCATGGTGGCTTTTGAGACAAGGTTTGAGAAACACGAAAAGATAATGGAGTTTCGACCAGTATCGAAATGACAACGAAAGATAGGCCATGAAGATGACAAAGATGATCACGAATTTATATTGGCTTATATTATATTATTTAACCCCAAAATTTAAAGTAAGTGATGTGAGAAAGCGATATATCAGGTTGAAGAAAAGTTAATTTACTTTTCATTTTGTCTAGATTCAATGCCACCGATAGCTCTCTATCTCTTTAAATACCAAGTCCACCATGTAAAACGACTCGTCTTTTTGGATTTTTGCCTCCAATTTTTGCACTTAAGGGTTTATTCAATTCATCGATCACTTGTTTTTCTTTCTTTATGCTCATCTATATATTGCTCCATTTTTTTGCCATCATTACCCACCCTTTTTTCTCAGTTTTTGGCTTATTTAAGATTTCTCCAACTACAAATTAAATAGCGAGGAATAGCTTGACATTGTAGTTACTCGCATCTATTAAACAGTACCTACCACTATATAAGTCATTCTTTTTATTTTTTAACTAACTGATATGCACTAAGAAATTAAAAGCATATATCTACTTTATCATATAGAATTAATTAAAGTGATTTATAATATTATCTTTATTCTACACAAAACTTCAATATCATACTTCTTCAAGTTCCTATTATAGGTTGCCTCTAGAAAGTGTTCTTAGTTCATTTTGCAAGACATTTGCTAGTTTTAAGGAATATTAAAAATGCCTTTGTACACTCATACGCATGCTCATATTTAATAAGGGTAATGGGATTGTGAGAGCGAAAGATTCAAAAATAATATGATATTAGAGTTTGATACAGTTAATTAATAAAGATAATATTGAAAATCACTTAAATTTTATAATAAATTTAATGTTTTAAACTATTTTTATAGGTTTGTATGATTTAATTTGAAGTACTAGTAACTTATATTTGGAATGAGGGTGAGTATTATTTATACTATATTTCTCACTATACTTCTTAAATATGGGCGTATATATAGGTAAAAAATATTCAATACTCTCTTAAAACTATCAAATACTTTATCAAAAGAGTCTAGAACACATTCTAGAAGGTACCCTATATATAGGACCGAAGGTATATTTATCTCTTTTTTTAGTATACAAGTTGCATATAAGTTGTTGAAGAGGAGTAGGGTTGGTTTATGATTTTGCAAACAGAAATTTAATATTTTCATAAGAGGATTTTTAATTTATTTTTGCTGTATGCGTCTTTTGATTTGTTCTTTCATTCATCCTTATTTTTATCGTTCTTGTTTAAGAATTTGAACTCAAGTGCAGATTTAAGAGACTTTACATAGTGCCTCCACTATATAATTCATGTAAATTTGCCTCGTTGGCCTACATGTTTTCAAAAGCACGCATGTGAATATCGACAAAATTATATTGAGCACCAAGTAAATTAATTATCATAAATTTAGAATGCATGTACTTGGGTAACATTCTAGAAGCATTGTGATGCTTTAAATTTATTTTAATATATTAAATCTCGTTTAATTTGTCTAAATGTCTCTCTATTTTGTATGCCAAAATGATTCATATCTTTAAAGACACTTCTCCATTTGTTCAAACGGACCCTAGTTATGATAGTCAATTTAATAATGAGAAGATATTTTTAAAATATAAAAGATGTTAAAGAAGGTTTGTATGATTAATATTAATTAATTTAGGATAGATAAATATATTTTATCTTAACTATAATACTCTGACCCCAAGCTGATATATATGGAGTATGAGTTGAACAAAATAAGAACTTAATTGGAGTCAGACCTTGGATTAATCTATTTATTTATTTTTTGAAGCCATAAAAATAACCACATATAGTATAGTAAATAAAGAGGAAAAATGCTAAATTTCCATAATTCCACTTCTGCGTGTTAATTATACTATGTCTTAATAAATGTATGATTGCATAACGATAAAAATTAAAAAGATATCTCATTTGTTATATAATTCATGAAATGAGTACAAAAAATAGAATTTCCTTGAGTTGATAGAAATTAATAAATAAATAAAAGTAAAGAAATGGGGAAGAAAGAACTATGCTCAGAATTTAGACATTAAAAAGAGAGTTTGAACTCCACAAGCAAATACCTCCCAAAGTAAAAGGCCAAATTAAAAGGCAATAATATATATTACTTGCGAGACCACCACATATATATTATCAACTCATCTCTTTTTGTGGAAAACATGAGGTTTGGTTAAAGCCTAACATCATTATTCCTTAAGTCGAATCAAAAACTTACTTATCATGTGTTACCACACATATTGTTTGTTTTTTTCTTTCTGCTGTTTGCTTGTTGACCAAGAAGGCTTGTTGATCGATCCCTTAGAGACGGTTCATTTAAATGTAACATTGCCACACAATATCAACATATTTATATAAAAAAATGTATAGCAAATTGCAGATTATAAGAGCAAGACAAGTTGCTTTTCAAACTCCATAATATGTATAATTTTAATTAACATGTTACTAACAATAAAAGTCTTCCTCACGCGTTGAATATAATAATATTTTTGTATAAGTGAAGTTTTTGTGTGGTTCATATATAAATTGTTTTACATGAAATGATGCTATGCTTTTTGGAGTACACAAGAAGCCTTTTCTACTTGATTAATTGATTGAGTTATGCCTTAGGGTTATTATTTTAAACACTAAAAGACAATTCACATCAAACTCACGTAGACCCCCATCTCTGGACTTAGGCGCTGTTTTCACACCATTTGGTATACAAAAGCAAAGCCTATAATATGAAGCCTTTAAATATGAGTGCGCTTTGCTTGATATGAGTGCTTGTCAACAAAGAAAAGCCTCCAAGTTATTATAATATTATTATATCCCAAAGAAATTAAATATGTTAATTAGTCAAATTAAAATATATATGCATAATCCTTTGGCAAAGTAACTGACGGAGAACAGTTTTCTGCTTTATCATCTGATGTTTCTTTCTTGTTTTTTTTTTCCCCCTTCTTTTGAGAAGACATGTATTCAAATTTTAAGCTGGGTTCGATTTCATGTTTCAAAGCAGCCCAATGTACGTTTGAGCCTATGAATCTAGAGACATTCTTTATTTCTTTTCCAATAAATTACTTCATAGTTCGCACCAGTGAAACACACACACAGATATTGTTGGTGTCAGCCCGTACACTGTTCAAATGGTAGGTTGCACCGCCTGCAAAAAGATAATAAAGGTATAGTTCTAGTCATGCTTAAAGGTATTGTTTTTAAGAGATATTCCGCAACTCCCTAAGTAAATTAGAAAGTGGCATTCCTAAGATAAAATTAACCATTATTCTTTCAGAAAGCAGGGTAACAGAACAACAGAAAGATAATAGTACAGTGTAGCTTAGAAGAAGAGAGAGAGGAACTCAGGGATAGAGCTCAATGTCACCAAACCTCAGTGCTTTGACCTCTAATCAGTCCTACTGATCTCACTATATATATTCCTTTTTATAGGCAGAAATCATGTAACTGTTGAGCAGCAATAACGACCATTAAAAACATTTAATGACAATTACAAAACAAGTGGTTAATAACGATTTAATGTAATAAAACCTTTTAATGTCATTAAAACCGGTCAATTAATACTCCAATGGTCATCTCTAACGGTCAATTCAGAGACTCCTCTTATCAGCCTTTTTACTAGGGTGTTCCCAATCTTGAGTTATATGAAACTTCTTCCTTTTACATACTCACACATAATATTTACAACAACCCCCATATGTCTCAAAGGAAGCTCGTAGCCCTATTAGCTAGGTTGTTAATTACACACATAGATATAACCATTATATCTTGTGGTCCTTTGGACTTAATTAAAACCAAACATATATAGACTGATAACACTTTAGTACACAGAGATGCTAATGGTTCTATGAACTTAAAATCAACACCTCTTGGGTGTATACTAGAGGTATTAAGAGACAGATTATACCCCCACACTTCCTATTGTAAACACATTTTTGCACATTAAAACGGTCACGTGCATATCTTGGTATTTAACGAATGCTCTAAAGATTTGTACACAATCTCTTATGAGTGACCTCGATCACTGTACTCCTTATTTGTATAGCTGACTTCACAAAATGTACTTGCAATGAGCGCATTATCAAGTAGGATTGTAATTAAAATCATTAAGAGTTTTTGCTTAGCCTCATTGAAATGCATTATAGCACCTTCTCATGCCATAGGAAGGGACTAATAATTTATTTAATGCTAGCATAACTTATAAACAACTTGTTCTTACCCATTGAACCTCCTTCATGGGATCACCAATCACAAAGGTTAGGTTGTCATTGTTGTTAATTTCGAATTAGCTTTAGTCCCGGCCCGTTCCCCTTGGCTATTTTAATTCTTCCCAGGATTTTGTTAATGGATCCGCAGGTCAACTTTTTGACTTCACAAAATCAATTGAGATAACTCCACAATTCTTAAGCTAGCTTATTCACGTAATATCTCAAATAATTTTTACTTACATAATTATTCTTTCTATAATAGTTATTGTTATTTGACAATCACAACTCATCGATACTAAACGTTGATTTTCCACCAAAATATCTGCTAAGAAGTTTTCAACAACTTAGCCTCCAATTTCAGCCTATATTTAGAGTAATAAACTCTAACTTGCATAATAATTTATTTTGGCTACTAGTGAATTCTCACATAAAACGAAATTTAATTAACATCCATGTATCTCTATATATAATGGGAATCCACCATATATGATACCAAAATTTATGGTACCCTCAGATATTTCATTTCCCTCATAGGGTTGCTTATTTATATATACTCAATCTCCATATAGCATAAGCTATGACACAAGAATTAACATCCTCTAATGCAACAAATTCTCACCAATTTGTATATGCCCAGATTGAGCTACAAAGTCTCTTCAGAAACAATGTTAGCGTCATAAGGATATTTACAGAATGGTTCTCAAACATATATCAAACTTCATAAACATTTCTCAATATTATAAATTATCATTATTCCCTTGAAAACTCAAAATCATTTTTGATTCACCCATGCGTTTATATTAAATTTGGAAGCAACAACATCATAGATAATAGATCAGATATGTCATATTCACAATAGTCATGCGTATTGATACCACTATAAATATATACTCGCAAATCATGAAAATGGTTAAATTTTCACATCACCATCATAAACTTGTTTCAAGTCACACCAAAATTTCCATCATTCATAAAATTTTCTCCTTGTCATAAAATTTGTTCTCAATGACAAATAATCAAGTCTCTACTTAATTTTAAATCACAACTTGACATTTATCAAATTATGAGGCTAGTAATAATTTTACAAACTTAAGATTTATAAGGTACCCCCATATGTTGGGCACCCCCACATTTTCAAATATCTTAAAAATATTTCACGGCTTTACAATAATAATTCTAATTAAATTAGAATCTCACCACATATATATCCCCTTTCATTCTAATTAAATTAGAATATTCCTATTGTCATTCTAATTTCACAGAATACCACAAAATTTTAAATATATGAAGTTTCTTTCTCAACCCAACAATTAAAATCACCACGTAAATATGGAGTACATAGATCATAAAATGTTCCAAGGAATATATAATCTTCAAAAGGAACGAGACTAATATAACTGGCCACAAATAAAACACAAGCAGTTTCATGCTCCGAAGATCAATATCCATTCATGATGATTTTCTTAAATGTCACGCACCCCACATTGGGATATTTTCTAACCCATAAATGTCTGCATAACTGAAAAACAATTAATTAATTATAAATAATTCACAAAACCGCTTACTCAATATATTTAATATATTAGTGCAGATTTTGCATATTAATGCAAACAAGCCTTAATTTAAATTTAATATACAATCTTCAAATATGCATTTTGACACAACTGATATATATGGAAGTGATTATAAACAAGATAAATTTTCATCAATTCATGTGTCAAATAATAAAACATTCAACGCTCAACAATTCATGAGCCATCCATTATTAATATACAAACTTCAATTCTAAAATGAATATATATCAAACCATCCGGCCTTTTTACAAAACAACCAATTTGATCCAAGTTCATAAAAGGAATCATCAATGAACTGCAGCAAACAATAATTTTTTTTTCATCGCTCCCCCACAATTGGGTAGTTTACAATTCTCTTTTCCGATAGATATAGGTAGTACTCATATAATAAAATGCTTTGAGTAGTAAACATACTTCTTAGTAATCTGAATTTTACTGATAGATTCATAAAATCCCAACAGTCAATTTTGTTTCCTCATAAACAAATTATTAAAATCAATATAATATATTCGACACTTTGATCTCGTTAAAAACTCCTCGTGCCATTGTACCGGATTTGTTGAAGAAAATCTTGCAGACATTCATCGCAGCAATGGTTACAAACTTTTCCGGTCTTATTGAAAATTCATCACTCACTCACAAGGTTAGTAAGAAATAATTTAGAGAAGATTGAAACAAGTTACTGGAACTCTGAGTTTCCACGAAATGGTGATGATAAGCACAGATTAGTGGAGCAAACATTTTTGACAATCATTTGACAAACAGAGACCAGAACAAACTATTGTTCATCTTCTTTCCTTCTTTCCTTTCTCTTTTCTACTTTGTGGTGCATCAGAAAATTCCATTTTGAAATCCAGAACAAAACACATCAATGAAGTCCCTATTGATGTTTTCAAAAGCGTGTTTAACAGAAACATACACAGAACGATAGCAAACTGTATATGGGCAAGGATCTCATCAAAAGGTTCTAAAGATACAAATTGAAAACTTTAATTCCCAGACCCAGATGAAAACGTGATTATGGATCCTTTATTCTGGAAGATCAAATTAGAGGAGGCAGGGAATGAAAGTAAACTTATCTCATTTCCTTTGTAATAAACCAAATAAATTAGAAACACCCATCATGATGCGCTTCCAAAGTTAGCAAGGGATATCTCCTAATATTGTGTACACTGTATAAGTTGTAGATTGCAGCACCTGTAGAAACACAACAAAAATATAGTTTGAGCCGCGCCTAAGGTCACTACTATCCTTAGGAGATATTCCTCAACCCCCAAAATAAATTAGGAAGCGACATTCTCTATGATAAAACGAACCCTTTTTGCAAAAAGCAGCAGAATGACACAATAGCATAAAGATAACATTGTAGCTCAGAAGAAAAGAAAGGAGAGGAACTCAGGGATAGAGCTCGGTGTCACCAGCCTTTGATTAGCCCTACTGACCTCACTCCATAAATTGCCTTTTATAGGCAGAAATCATGTGATCGTTGAGCAACAATAATGACCATTAAAAACATTTAATGACAACCAAAATGACAATTACAAAATAAGTGTTAATAATGATTAGACTCCTCTTATCTTCCTTTTTACTAACTCAAGCTCATATTTAATTGTATATTAGGGCGTTTTCAATCTTGAGTTCTATGAGACTTCTTCCTTTAACATACTCACCCAATATTTACAACTGATATGTAGGGTGCTCAGCCTAAAAATATAGATAAAGATATGTGCCTCATTTTTTGAAGAACTTACACACCCTTGACTCTTTTTCTCTCATACTATATTGTTAAGGTAAATTCTATATAGAACCAACAAAAAATTTCTAATTCAATATACTCTAAATTCCAAGAAAAAGGTATTTAACGTGGTGGAAATTCAAAAAGCACTCGGGGCATCATATGGAATGAGAAATTTCATTTCATTATACTGCAGGATGACATAAAATAGAATAATTAATGATTTCTCAGTAACAAAAAGACAACTGAGATCATTGTCATATATTCATTCAATCATTCAGTTCTTAGTACGTAAAGCGTTCTGTTTTTTTTTTCCTACCTATAAAAAAAAAATTTAAAAAAAAAAATCCAAACACACTGACCTAATTGTAAGTGAGCTAGATGAACAATATGATAATGATTGAACTGATGGATGTTTTAATTTTTGGTTGTCACTACCTGTTTCTAAATATAACATCAGTTACTCTCTTTTTTTTTTTTTGGAGAGACTAAAAAACCTAAATAAATTATTTTAAAGTATTTCTATTTATAGTTTTTTCTCTATAAATTAGCCTGGTAAATAAACTAATATAAAAACTAATGATTACAGAATATACTATAATTAATTAATATATTTAACTTTCTTAATCTTTCTAAAAAAAAAATTAATTAAAACTTATATTTAGGAGGGAGGAAGTATATAGCATTTTTTTTTTATAATAAAATTTTAGGAAAGGGGTTGGGCTCACCCACAGTTCAAAGGCAGGGGGCTTGGAGCCCAGTCCACAGGGTATACTGGCTAGAGAGTACACATGCCTCCACCTCTACCAGCGTTTCCACTGCTTCCTAGACCCCTAGGATGCCTCCCCCAACGTCTTGACCAACGCAGGGATCGAACCCCCCTCCCTTTAGATGAGGAAGTTCGACCCTTTCGCCAGTTGAACCCAAGGACGAGGGGAGGGGTAGTATATACTATATAGCATTATAGCTCAACATTATATGTCCACTCGCATTACTTTTTCTCTTCTTTTGTTCTTGGACATTGATATCAACTTGGAGGCCCAACTTTTTGGGTATTTTTGAATGACGAGTCCTGGCCCAATCCAGTTTACTTGATCACAGTAATGGTTCGTTTTTCTTCTCTTTCCGACTTTAATCAATTCATCTATGTATATAATAAATAGGTTTTTTTTTTTGTTCTTTATATAATAAATAGATTAGTAGTTAGCATGCAATTTCAATGGTGCTTCAAACCTGCCGTTCATTCGCATTCACGCACTCTCTATGCCTCTTCTGTTTCTCCAAAAATTACATACACAACGTATATTAATTATTGGTACTAAAAAAACTATCACTCTGGTCCTATTTATAAGTCCGCTTTGACCAAATCTTACATACCAAGGAAAGTTAGTTGACACAATGATTATTGGGTAAAATTTCAACTTTACCCTCATTTATGATTAAGTATTTTTCAACTGTTTCTTCTCTCTCTATCTTTATTGGTGCAATTAATATGGGTAAAATTGTCATAATCTCATTTATTACATGAAACTGGACTTATAAATAGGACCAAATTTTTTAATCAAACTGAACTTATAAATATCATCAGAGTGGTATATACTGGTTTAGTCGAAGAAGATGTACAAAACTAGACGTAAATCTTTTCTTGTTATATATGTATATAGCAGTGACAGTGCTAGGAAAACCTGTATAAAAGCTCCATTGCTACTATTATATTCTTAACTTTGATTATGTTTTATTGAGTTCGTAGTTTTCTTCTTTGTTGTTTGTGTTGCTTTTTGTGAGAATTAAGAAAGCATGTCAACTAGAGAAAGTAAGGAGTTTAGTACAGAGATTGTGAAGAGAGAGATAGAGAACAATAGTGGTGATGCTAATAATGGTGATGATGGTTCTGTTTCGTTCTCCATTAGAGTGAGGCCAAAGCTGCCGGATTTCCTCAGTTCTGTTAACATGAAATATGTGAAGCTTGGTTATGGCTACCTCATAGCCCACCCTTCTTATTTCTTCTTCTTCCTCCTCGTACCACTTCTTGTCTCACTACTCTCATTCATGGCTTCTCGTCATAATAATCAGTTCTTCACTTGGGAATATTTCACTCACAACGTCCTCCTCTTTGTTTTGCCACTCTTGTTCTTCCTTTATTTTTACCCTGATGTTCTCACTTCCCGTTCTACCTATCTCCTTGATTTTGCTTGCTTTCTCCCTCCCAATCACTTCAAGGTATTAATTATATATCATGAGCTTTGATTTTATTATGCTGTTCATGCTTTAAATAAATCTCAATGCAGTGCTTATTGTAATTAATGGTAGATTGATACTGGAGTATAATTGTGACTCCCTCTAAAGTCTTTTATAATGCTTCAACCTCTCAAATATACGTTTTCCTTATTTGATTTAATCATCATATTCCATATAAAATGACCGGAATTTTGACATATTAAGATGATGAAATAATGTAGTTTTGAATTTTCTATATTTTTTCAAAAAAATAAATCAAAACTGCCTATGTACTTTTAGAGTATTTTTCTTTAAAAAATGGTAAAAAATTCAAAACTGCACTATTTTATCACTATAAGATTAAAAGGGAAGACACTGTAACTGTTTGAGGTTATAATTAAGCATAACTGAACTTACAACATCTCACTCATTTTGTTTAGATAAGAAGGAACAAGGAAAAACATTTGAGAAGTTGATGGGCATTAGAACGAGGCACATGAGAGACAACCGATACTAATAAATATATATACATAATAATGCAGATATCGAAGGCGGAGTTCATAGAGCTGGCTAGAAGATCTGGGAATTTCAACAAGGAAGCCGTAGATTTCCAGGAAAGAGCTCTGAAAAAATCTGGAATAGGTGACGAGACCTACATGCCGAGGTCGGTGTTTCGTCCCGAGTTCCGAGCGTCACTGAATGAAGGTCGAGAAGAAGCCTCCATGATCATGTTCGGAGCAATTAAGGATGTCCTTGAATCCACAAAGGTGAAGCCCAACGACATCAGAATCCTTGTCGTCAACTGTGGGATCCTCAACACGACCCCTTCACTTTCCTCCTTGATCATCAACCACTTCAAGCTCCGCCACGACATCCACAGCTTCAACCTCGGCGGCATGGGTTGCTCCGCCGGAATCATCGCCGTCGACCTCGCCAGAGACCTTCTAGATGCTTACCCTGGTTCTTATGCCCTAGTTGTCAGTACTGAGTCTGTGACCTACTCTTGGTATGGAGGTAATGACATTGACATGCTTCTTCCCAATTGCTTCTTCAGAATGGGAGCTTCTGCTGTCATGCTTTCCAATTTTCGCCTTCATCGATGGCGCGCTAAGTATCAACTCAAACAGGTATTTGTTTATATAAGATCTCAATCCATCTTCTCTTGCATATTTGTCAACTAATTCTTTTATTAAGGACAGGAGATAGTATAATCTAATTTTATAATACCTTTGTATATATATGGTAGCTAGTTCGAACTCACAAAGGAATGGACAACAAGAGCTTCAAGAGCATACATATGAGGGAAGACAGTGAAGGAAGGAGAGGGCTATCAATAAGCAAAGACGCCATTGAAGTAGGAGGTCATGCCCTAAAAGCTAACATGACCACACTAGGGCCTCTGGTTCTTCCAGTGTCAGAGCAAGTTCACTTCTTCACCAATCTCATTTTCAAGAAGAAGAAGACGAAGCCATATATTCCGGACTACAAGCTAGCGTTCGAGCACGTGTGCGTGACGGCGACGAGCAAGAAGGTTGTGGATGAGATCCAGAACAACCTGGGCCTCACGAAGGAGTACATGGAGGCGTCGAGGAAGACGCTGGAGAGGTTTGGGAACACTTCAAGTAGCAGTGTGTGGTATGAGTTGGCTCACCTTGAAGCTAACTTGAAGGTGAAGAAAGGTGATAGGGTTTGCCAGATTGGGTATGGCTCAGGCTTTAAGTGCAATAGTGTTGTTTGGAAGGCTCTAAGAACCCCTGCCAAACCCACCAAGAGCCCTTGGATTGAGGATTCATAGTGCTCCTTAGCCATGCACAGATTATAATGTGTGTGTGTGTGTGTATCCACACATGCACACATATTTGTGGGGATTATGGAGACAAGTACCACATGTTCTCCAATATTGCTATGTCATGCTTGCTTGATTTCATTTCTTGGCCTTGTAATTTTCACAGTGATAATCACGAAAAAGAACATTTTTAAAAACCATGTGACAAACATGTATTACTGGAAAAAACCTACATTTAGAATAATGCAGTAAATTAAAACAGTGCGCGCGCGGGGGTATATAATAACAACATGCAGTATATTTTCTTATACAAAAAGTTTAGATTGGTTGGATTTTGGAGCTCATTAAGGCTGTGACATGCTGAAGGCTTAACACCTTGTGTGTATGTATGCGCGCGCCCCTTTTAAATTTTAATACAAAATAAATTATTTATTTTAATATCTCTATAATACTCTATCCGTCCCAGCATTTTTTTTTTTTAAAAAAAAAAAAGAGCTTATCCTTAAATGTAAGATCCATTTTGAGTTTGTTTCAATAAAAAATATTTTTTTTTCCTATTTTGTTCTCAATTAATTATTTTATAACATATATTCTCTTTCATTCTTTTCTCATTATAACTCTCTCTCTCTCCCATTTATAAATAGGTGTATTTTTGGAAAAAAAAAGTTAAATTTCCTATATAATTATTCCATTTAACTTCTTTTAACTGTTTTTTAGAATCTCACGATTCAATTGAAATGATATTATATATGGGGACAGAGAGAATAAGAAGAAAGAGAAAGGAGGGAAGCTGGGGATAAGATGATTTAACTAGTCTACGATATTTTTTGTCCATATGACCATATGATCAGGGGCAGACCCAGAAAATTACTAAAGGGGGCACCATTGGCGGGGGATTTTTTAAGGAAACTTTTAAATGCATTTAAAAACAAAAGAATATAAATAAGAAAAGAAAAAATATCAAAAAAATATTCATGAAATCAAGTGAACACTGAGTCACTGATGATGTAATAAAAAATACAATTATTTTACAAACATGTTATTTAGAAAAGCAAGGCTAAGTGCTGTTAGAAATGC
Organism: Acacia melanoxylon; assembly: GCA_019022615.1. NCBI lineage: Eukaryota > Viridiplantae > Streptophyta > Magnoliopsida > Fabales > Fabaceae > Acacia > Acacia melanoxylon. The sequence continues at coordinate 9,457,021 of JAFJYJ010000011.1, forward strand.
AATTACATAAATTACAATAAAGGGTGTGCACTCAATAAGTTCAATTACTTTAATAACAAAAGTATATTACAATAAAAATAATTACAATGTCATCATTCTAGGCCTTATTTTTTGAAATTATATCATAATTGTCTTATTATCAATGCTATCAAATATATCTTTTTTAATATAAGGCACTAAACAATCATTCAACCATTCATCCTCCATCTGATTTATTAAGGATGAGCACTTTATTTAAGGGTGGGCAATCATTCTATATATATATATATAAAAGAAAAACTCAAATCCAAGGGAGGCACTTGCCCCCTTATATATAACATGGGTCCGCCTTTGCATATGATAGGGTCAAGTTTGAGCATTATTTAGCCTAATTTAAGCTATCATTCCTAAAAGGGTTTAATGTTTCTATTTTTGTTTTAGAAATTTTTTTTCTGCCACACTCACATAAAAATAAGTGGGTCTCATTGTAAAGAAAAGGGAGCTGGCTTACATCCTTTGCGGATGTAAGTCCGCCATCCGTTGCGTCAAACGCAACGTTTTGGCGCAAAATACACCCCTGGTCCTCTTTTTTTTTTGTATATAATATTTCAGGCATCACCGGATAGTAAAAAGATAATTCAGGATATTGAAAAAATTATTCATGATCTTGAAAAATTATTTTAGGATCCTGAAAAAAATATTTCATTGTACTCACTGGTACTAAAAGGATACTTCAGAATACTGATTGACACTCAAAAAAATAATTCAGGATCTTCAAAAAATTATTTTAGGATCTTGAAAAAATATTATAGAGTATATTTTTAGTATCAGTCACTACTTAAAATATTTTTTTAAGATCCTAAAGCAAATTTTTTTAATATCATAAATCATTTTTTTAGTACCAGTCAGTATTCTGAAGTATCTTTTTAGTACCCATCAGTACCTTAAAATATTTTTTCAATATCCTAAAATAATTTTTTAAGATCATGAATTATTTTTTCAGTACTAGCCAGTATCCTGAAGTATCATTTTAATACCAGTCAGTATACTGAAATATTTTTTCAGGATCCTAAAATTATTTTTCAAGACCATGAATAATTTTTTCAATATCATCCAATATCCTGAATTATCTTTTTACTATCCGGTAGTGCCTGGAAAAAAAAAGAAAAAAAAAAGAGAGGACCAGGGGTGTATTTTGCGCCAAAACGCTGCGTTTGACGCAGCGGATGGCAGCGGACTTACATCCGCAAAGGATGTAAGCCAGGTCCAAAGAAAAGAGAGAGAAAATATTAGTGGATCTACTCACTTTTATGTGAGGGTGGCAGAACATTAAACCCTTCCCAAAAACCTTTACATTCATAAGATTTTCAACTTGAGATTTAGTGCTTAAGCAACTTCTAAAATAATTTAGAAAGGATAATAATAAAATAAAAAAAATCATAAAAAAATAATTCTAAGGAATAAATTTTTAAATATTTCTGGAAAAAAATTATTCAAATCTTACCTTGTCTCCTAGAAACCAAAATTATGTAATAAAAAAAACAAAACTTATGGGATGGTCGGGTTTATAGGCCCATAATGTTACCCCGGGTCGTATCCGTCTTCGTTCTTCGGCGCTCTGTCTTCGACTCGTTTTCTGTGGAGCCTTCCAGGCTGTAGACTGGAAGTATTCTTTCAGCTCACGGTTCAGCCTCAGGAATTCCAAAAAGAAAAACTCTTCCCAAGCAGCAGAGAGGCAGAAAAAGATGGTGAAGGTGCGCATGAACACGGCCGATGTGGCCGCCGAGGTGAAATGTTTGCGGAGGTTGATCGGTATGCGATGTTCAAATGTATATGATCTCTCTCCTAAGGTTTGTTCCTTCCCTGCTCATTTGTTCTGATTAAGATTGAATTGAGCTAACTCAATCATGAGGTGAATCGAACTGTCCTTCTTATATATGCGTGCGTATGTTTATGCTTGCAGACATACGTATTCAAGCTTATGAATAGCAGTGGAATTACGGAGTCTGGGGAGAGCGAGAAGGTGTTGTTATTGGTGGAAAGTGGTGTCAGGTTGCATACTACTGTATATATGCGGTAAGAGGATAATTTCAATGTAAATGTTGTATTGGTTCATGAAATGCGGGTGTTTAGGCTATAGCTCGAACTTTTTTTATATGTTTGTAGTGACAAAAGCAACACTCCTTCTGGTTTTACTCTCAAACTGAGGAAGCATATTCGGACTAGAAGGCTTGAGGATGTGCGGCAACTTGGGTATGATCGGGTATAGTTTTTCAAGCATATTTCTTATCCAGACACTTTTCTCTAAGGTTTCCAGTTTATTTCAATCTTTCATTTTTTTTTTTCAAATGTGTTTCAGATTATTCTCTTTCAATTTGGGATGGGTGAGAACGCATATTATATTATATTGGAGCTATACGCCCAGGGGAACATCCTCCTCACAGATTCTGATTTTACTGTCTTGACTCTACTGAGATCACACAGGTAGGTGATTTGTTTTTGCTTTCTAATTTAGATGCTGTGCTGGGTGACACTAGCTTGTGACTCAAGTGAGGGCATCACTAAATTATCAAAACATTGTTAATGTCAATTGCTAAAATTGAAAAAAAAAAAAAGAAAAAAAAGAAAAAAAAAAAAGCATCATGGATATATTTCACAGGTTCAGATGTGGTGAGGTATTTATTTTTCCATAGTGTTTATATAGATTCTGATAGATGTTTCCATATTGTGTCCATTTTAGCAAATTGACATTTTATGTTGTGTGTCAAGCCAGACCTCGTTCTTGAAAAAATGGGATGAAACGTGTATGTTTTTCTTTCAAATTTCAATAAAAACTTGCACATACAATGTTGGATATAATTTTTCCTACTGGCTTCTAAAGCACACATTTTGTGATATTTGGCAGTTTGCTGTTATATCATAGCAGACAAGCTTTTGATCCTAATCACTTCATTGCATGGGTTTGATGACTGAGGGTAGTGATTAACACGTCTAGTATTTTTATCCAGCCTGACACAGTTAGACTGTGTTGAATATTTTTATTAGTTGGTGTCCTTTTTTAGAATCTGAATATTGCACTGGAGGTGAAAGAAAGATGGGTAGTTAGCAACCCTCTATCTAAAGAGGGATTAATAAGTTCTTTGATTATATTCTTTTCTTTTGTTTCCTACGTTACGTTTTCCCCCTTTTGGGGTGCTTTTGTATGGTTTCTGTTCCCCCTTGTTGTACATCCATTTGAACTCTTAATCTTAATGAATTGTAACTATGCTTCTCATGGAAAGCTTTCTTTGGTTCTTTTTTTTTTTTTTTTTTTGTATGCATGAGGGGAAGCTATATAACTGCGGATGTAATTTACTTTTACTCATTTATATTCTTAAGAACTGAGTCATTTGGTTACTTGATTAAACTATTGAAATTTTGAAAGCATTCTGTGATTAGTAAGTGACAGCAACTTTTTAATTATAGGGATGATGATAAAGGGGTTGCAATCATGTCACGCCATCGCTATCCTACTGAAATTTGTCGAATTTTCGAACGAACTACTGCTACGAAGTTGCAGACAGCACTGATGTCTTCTAAGGATGCTGATGATAACGAGGCAGTTACAGTCAATGGACATGGAAATGATATTGCTACTGTGGCAAATGAGAAGCAGGGAAAACGCAAGGGTGGGAAGTCATCTATGACATTGAAAGTTATACTTGGGGAGGCATTGGGCTATGGACCTGCCCTTTCTGAACATATTATATTAGATGCTGGCTTAATCCCCAGTACCAAGGTTCCAAAAGATGGCAAGTGGGATGATGCTATCATCAACGCTCTGCTTGAAGCTGTAGGAAAGTTTGAAGACTGGATGCAAGAGATTATTTCAGGTGATAGAATTCCTGAAGGATACATTTTGATGCAAAACAAAAATTTGGGGAAGGATTCTTCACCATCTGAACCAGGAAGTTTAAGCCAGGTTACTATTTTAGATCTACAATTTAGTGGTTATATTGGGTTGACTGCTTGACTAGAATTTCCTGTTTGTGCTTGATACTATGATGAAACAAAAGGGGCTGGAGGATGGTCATTCACATTGTTCTTTTACAATAAAGTCTTATTCATTTTTTATCACACACCTATATCTTTCCCTGCAGTTGTATGATGAGTTCTGTCCACTCCTACTGAACCAATTTAAGTCAAGGGATCACACAAAATTTGAGACATTTGATGCGGCTTTAGATGAGTTCTACAGCAAAATTGAGAGTCAAAGGGCTGAACAGCAGCAAAAATCCAAAGAAAACTCATCTTTTCAGAAATTAAGCAAAATACGTCAGGATCAGGTTGGTGCCCAGGCTAAAGGACTCGTTGATGTTGTTATGATTTGAATGAATATATATATATATATATATATATATATATATATATATATATATATATATATATATATATATATATAAACTGAAAGATGCATTTATTATATTCTTCATTATCTAGTTATAATACAGTTCTTTAATTTGAAATGCAAATTTATCTATTAATCATTTACTTCAAATTTGGTGCTTTAAATTTGTCATAAGATCAGGTTGCAGTAGGGATCTAATTTCTAATATTCAAATTTGTATGTACTTCAATTGCCTTTTTTTGTGCACTCTTAAATGCATAAACAAAGTGTCTCTAGTTGAGCTATGCGATAGAATTGTTCTTGTATTCATTGTCACACTTAGCAGAATGTGATTTGGTAGTTTGAGCTTAATAGAGTAGCATAAATCAATGAAGTCTTTCCCATGAGGGATGCACGTTATTATTAGGTTACTTCTAGGGAAGCGAAGATATATTGAATAAATAAGTTTCTGTTGAAGTCACAGAAAACTTGGATCAAATTCCAAAGCAGTCGAATTGGTTTAACCAGATGTCTGCCACTGTTTTGCACTGAACTAGATATATGTTGAATCCTAGAGTGAATATATAACTCGCAGATATAATTATATGAAAAGCTGAGTTCTAGGAGAGTTTAGTTTTCCAATTTTATGGATGAACAGTTATATGATGCGTCCATGAACTGAAAAAATGTCTTGTTATTTCCATTGCAGAATAGAGATCAATCTTAAACATTTATTCTGTAAAGAGTGAAATCAATCCTCCTTATTTTTTTATTTGTTATAATTCTTCCATTTTGTATGCATGGTTAATAATGGAAGTTACTAGGATCTACAAGTGCATGCATGTACACATGTACTCCTTTAGAATCTGTGGGAGGATATTGGTTAGCGAACAATTTTTTTCCCATATTCTTGATCTCAGAAAATAAACTTCTGGGAATGGTTCTGACATGGTGTCTAAATTGATGTAACTCATTTATGTGACGTAGGAAAACCGAGTGCATAATTTGAGGAAAGACGTTGATCACTCTATTAAAATGGCAGAACTGATAGAATATAACTTGGATGATGTTGATGCTGCTATAATGGCTGTTCGTGTAGCTCTTGCCAAGGGTATGAACTGGGATGATCTTGCCCGGATGGTTAAGGAAGAAAAGAAAACTGGAAACCCAGTGGCTGGTCTTATTGACAAGCTCCATCTTGAGAGAAACTGCATGACTTTACTACTGAGCAACAATCTTGATGAAATGGATGATGATGAGAAGACATGCCCAGTGGATAAGGTTTAAGTTTACAATTTGCTTTTGTTCTTTCATTATGTGACATAAGACATGTCTAAAGTGTCCTGTTCTATATATTTTTTCTATTTTTTGTCTTTGAATGCAGTTAATTAATTAATTAATTTTTGAAGTATAGGTGATTGGCATAATGAAGCCTGAATATAGTTCTGAGTTTCTAAAATCATTGACCATTATCTAATGTTTTCAACAGCATGGAATGACAAGACAAGAAAACATTTAACTGGTGGATCTTCTCATTGATATGCCTTTATTACCTTGTCTCTTATAAGCTCGTGTTAGTCAAGAATTCTGTATAGCTTTGCGTTTCACTAACTGTGTACAAAATTTTGATTCCACTTTTGCTATGGGAGTACCACCAGCACCAAGTCAATCTTCAAGGCTGAAGGATTTGAGTTTGAAACCGACTTGGAGTCAAAATCAATGAAATCTGTTGGGGATATTAACTAAATCTTTCTTGGACATTATCTAATTAGTTTGAGATTTTGGGTTGTTATAGTCTGTAGCATGACATTTGAGCCTCTAATGGTCTAGTGGTTTGAAGTTGAATTCTAGGCCCACTCATTAATTAAATTTCAGCACAAGTGATGGTTGACTTGTGCTTTTTTCATAATTAAAGCCCAAAGGGCATTCATATGAGGGAGTATTTTAGAGATATTAATTAGATCATTCTTGGGCCTTCACATAACTGTTGAAGCTATGGAGTGAAATGAATCTCAGCAGTCAAAATAATTATGTGAACTTCAACATTTTCCCCAAATGTGTACCATAACATGTTTTTATTTCTAGGTTGAAGTTGATTTAGCCCTCTCGGCTTTTGCCAATGCTCGAAGGTGGTATGAACTGAAGAAAAAGCAGGAAAATAAACAGGAAAAGACTGTAACTGCGCATGAAAAGGCTTTTAAAGCTGCAGAAAGAAAGACTCGTCTACAGCTTTCTCAGGTAGTTAAAGATATTACTTACAGCTCTTATGCTTCATGGTCTTTGTGGATGGGAAGAAACAAAGTCTGTTATGGCGAGGTTAACTTAATTCAAATTGTAATTTTGTTGGGTTCAATACAAGCCCATCACATTAGGACTTTTGAGATAAAGTGCCTTATCATCATTCATTGCTACTGTTTAGCTACTATTATGAAAGGAAAAGAACTTTATTTCAAAATTTGAGAGGGACACACAAAAGAGGAGGATAAGATATCCTCTTAAGGATAGGAAACGAGATACTAAACTGTTGGCAGAAAAACATAAATGCTTAAATAGGTAAGACAACTGCCCAAAACCTCATGCATATTGTTGTTTAAGGGAGATCATGTGCCTAACAAATCTCTAACTTGAAGGGTCTATTTTAGCTGTGTCAGGATGGTTAAGTTTAAATGCATACTGACTATAAAATTAATCCATTGCCGGTGCAAAGCAATTCATGCCTCTCTTTCTTCACCTTTTGTGATTTTCCTGGTTTTATGGTTTTAGTTGCAAACCGTCATCAAAGATCCTCACAACGGTACCAATTTTTTTTTTTAAAAAAACTGATCTACAGCAATATAATCAGAAACTATTTAGATGATATTTGGTGATCAGTTGCCTCCACACTCTGTCTTTCTGTTCTAGCAATATGATTTTTCATTTTATTCATTCATTTTTTGGGTGAAATTTATTCATTAATTTTCTTATCATAATTCTATTTTCAGGAAAAAACAGTTGCCACAATTTCTCATATCCGCAAAGTTCATTGGTTTGAGAAATTTAATTGGTTCATTAGCAGTGAGAACTATTTAGTTATCAGTGGGCGTGATGCCCAACAGAATGAGATGATAGTCAAGCGATATATGTCTAAAGCAGATCTGTGAGTATTTCTTGTTTCTCAACATGCCTTTTGATATTTCTCAAGTCCCAAGCTTATGTGTGGAATTGATTGAAAAAAGAATAAATTATCTTGAAAAATAGCAACAGCAATTGGATTGTAAAGCCATCTTATGAATAATATTTCAACGTATTCATGCCTCCCATATCATGATCATTCAAAGCATATACTTTATATTTCTGAAAAATAAATGCAGTCATCAGTAATTGTTGTGAACATGGGTCTTGAGAATTTATCCATCAGTTTTGAAGTGTAAAACTTCTTTAGGGTTTGAAAAAGGTGCAACATTCTTCTTGCGTATATAATGGTCTTTTCCGCCTATTTTTCCTTAGAGGGGCTGTCTCCTCTTATGGCCAATATGATAGGCTGGCTTCTTCAATTGCACCTACTGCATTGCCTTCCCCTTCCCTTTTCTTCAATTGGTTTCTTTTGTGTTCCATGTCTGTTACATACACTCTTCTGTTATTGTACTTTGTTTTTGAAAGCCCCTTGAACTTTGTAAGGGAAATTATTTTACTAATTGATTTCTCATCGTGAAACTAAATTATCAATTCTAAGATAACTGTGCAATATTTTGAAATCTTTGAATTTATTCAGAAGTATGATGTGATATCTGATTCTGTTGATTTCACTGTGTAATAGTTATGTGCATGCTGATCTGCATGGAGCTTCCAGTACTGTTATCAAGAACCACAAGCCTGGGCAACCAGTTCCACCTCTAACCCTGAACCAAGCTGGATGTTTCACGGTATGTTATCATTCTCCCATGCTACATTTTGATTGAATTTACTTAATTTGATTTGTTGTGTACTCATGACTTAAACCAAGTAATAGCTCCCCAGTACCTTCACATTGTGTTTGTGATACAGGTCTGCCACAGCCAAGCATGGGATTCAAAAATTGTTACTAGTGCCTGGTGGGTTTATCCCCATCAGGTCAGTAAAACAGCGCCTACGGGTGAATATCTAACTGTTGGGAGTTTCATGATTCGAGGGAAGAAGAATTTTCTTCCGCCGCACCCTCTTATTATGGGCTTCGGCCTACTATTTCGATTAGATGAGAGTTCCTTGGGATCACATTTAAATGAAAGGAGGGTGAGAGGAGAGGAGGAAGCAATAGATGATGAAGAAGAAAAAATTGGTCCTACTGAAGAAAAATCTGATTCTGAGTCTGACAATGATGTCATGAATGGAAAATCTGCCACAGAATTGGAAAAAAGTGATGATATATCTGCAGATTCACCCAAACCATTGCCAGAAGACTTTCCAGCTACATTATCTCAGAATAGTGGGGCTAGCATCAATAGTGAAGCTACAGCTTCACATGATTTACCCGCAGAAGAAAAGGGTTTGTTGAACAAGGCTGCTAGTGAGAATTCGCCTGATAATGGTGGAAATGACATTGCATCTGTCAATCCACTACTTGAGGAACTTCTTGATCGAACTCTAGGACTTGGATCTGCTGCTAAATCGGGTAAAAGTTATGAAGTTGAAAGCTCTAAGGATGATTTAGGTGGCGAACAACACCTTGAAGAAATCAAAGTTGCAGCAAAGGACAAGCCATATATATCAAAAGCTGAGAGGAGAAAGCATAAGAAAGAACAGAAACAAGGGTTTTCACATTCAAATGTTGAACATGGAAAGGGCGAATCAGAATTGACTGATATTTCTGGTACAAAACCTGCAACAGAAGCTCAAAATTCAAAGACAAGTGGTCAAAAAGTCAGCCGCGGGCAAAGGGGCAAACTCAAGAAGATTAAAGAGAAATATGCTGACCAAGATGAGGAAGAAAGGAGCATACGAATGGCTTTGTTGGCTGTATGTGACAGTAACTTTATTTCTCATTTTTATCCTGAGTAAAATGGATATATTTTTTCTATGCTATCTAGTCTTGTCCATAAGCTCACATATATGCATGCATGGTTCTGTTTTCAAAATGTACTGGGTTAAATATGTCAAACGTGCTAGGATGAAGCCATAGCCCGGACTCCTAAGTTGAGATTTTGTTATAATATTCCCTCAGAAAGCTTTGGTTGAAGCAGAATAAGAAAAATCATATATGAAATTACGTTCTTTGCATTACTATTTTCATCATCCCGTTTAATTTCCATAAGATTATCACTGATTTAATGTGTATACTTGTAGTCTGCTGGAAGGACGAACAAGAATGAAGATACACAAGATAAAAATGAAGCACCGGACATGGATAAAAAACCTAGTGGTGGTAAGTCTTTATATTTTTCTATTTAATGGTGGACGTGTGATGCTTGATTTGACGCCTCACTCTCTGAAATGTGAAATCCATTAACATAGTAAGCAGTTGTTTAATTCATTTATTATTTTATTGAATTAAATTTCAATTCTGGAAGGTCTTGCAGAAGCCCCAAAAATATGTTACAAATGTAAGAAGGCAGGACATCTATCTCGGGATTGTAAAGAGCAGCCAGATGATTCATCACATCATCAAGCAACTGCCAGAACTGAAGAGAATTTTAACATGAATGTTAGTAACACTTCTGAAGCTGACAGGGTGGCAATGGAAGAGGATGACATTAATGAGATAGGTGAAGAAGAGAAAGAGAAATTGAATGACGTGGATTACTTGACAGGAAATCCACTCCCTAATGACATTCTCTTGTATGTTGTGCCTGTCTGTGGGCCATACACTGCAGTTCAATCATACAAATATCGCGTGAAGATAATTCCTGGAACGGCAAAGAAAGGAAAAGGTTCTATTATTTTCATGTTCTATATAGTATTATCATATTTCTCAACTAGTTTACTTTGGTCATTACTGTGAACTGAAATATTTTTATCATATTTCTAGCCTTCTAGCTCTTTAATGGTGTGTAGTATTTATTTTACATTCTGACATTATTAGGCTTCTGCATTTTTATGCTTAATTTTGTATTTTGCTACAATATATGCTAAAAAATTACGAGTCAATCATCCTAAAATGATGTTTTTCTTCTCTTTGAATAGCTGCAAAAACTGCAATGAATTTGTTCAGCCACATGCCAGAATCGACAAGCCGAGAGAAGGAGTTGATGAAAGCATGTACTGATCCTGAGCTTGTGGCCGCAATTATTGGTAATGTGAAGATAGCGGCTGCTGGACTTACCCAATTGAAGCAGAAGCAAAAGAAAGGCAAGAAAAGCAACAAGCAGGGAAGTTAACTAATCTTGAGCAAGATTTATGTCTGTCAAAAGCCTAATCACTTGTCTTCAAGTGCTGACACATTTGTATGTTATGCATGGCACGAGAGAAAAAAGTTTTGCTGCCTGGAGATCTCTTTTGTGACACATTTGTATAGCTGTTTATTTCTCTGAAATATTGTAGATGTTGTTAATGCATAAATAACTATCAGCCATTTAATGTTTTCTTCATCTCCACCAGATACTCGGTCATAATTTATAGAACAACGTTGGTGAAACTGAAACTGGGTGAGTTTTTGGATAAATTTAATTAAAGTGATGTAGAATCTTGTAGTTCGTCTTATTTATTTTGTATATTTAGAACTCTTCCAGATTATGAGAATTTTACAGTGGATTTGCCTTGGCTAGAAATGCAGAGATGAAAATAAGAAATTAGCAGATAAGCGAGTGAATAAGTCAGCCGCAGGTCTTTACGAGTGATTTACAAGGGAAGGAATCCATGAAAATAAAGAAAGAATAAAAATGATTGATATAAAGTTCATAATTATAGTTCTATATATTATGAAATTACAATACTCATCTGCAACAATACATTCTAGTTACAACTTACAAACCACAAGACACAGAAAAAGAAAGAAAATTCTTATTCTTCTTCTTCTTCTTCTTCTTCTGCGTCTGCGTCTGCTTCTGATTCTAATTCATCCGCGGGGGGCACTTCACTCAAATCCAGTCCCTCTGCAGGCAAGTCTGAAGAAAATGGTCCTAATATCCCATCACTGCTGAGAGTTAATCCACTCTGCAAATTAAGGGTCAAAAAATTCCATCAAACATCAACTAATAACATCCTCTCTCAATAAGCCAACATGCGCAAACGCTGTAAGTTGACCAAAGTAAATAGTTATTTATTTTAGTTTAATAAACCAAATTTGTCTACGCCTTGTTTGTAAAATATTTCTAGCAAATTAAAACCGAGTGTAATATACATGTGCGCATGCATGCATATTATGCATAATGAAAACAGTGTGCAAGCGAATAATCAGGTCAGGGATGCATCCCACGTTTGGATTTGTTTCAAAAATTCAGAATTTCCATGTAAATGATCAATGACTTAGTACCTCAGGCTGGAACCTAAGCATGTCTGCACGAGCCATAGCTTCAGCTTGGGCAATTCTCTGTCTGAATGTTTGGGCCATCTCCTCAGCCTATCAAAAAATAATCAGAACTATAAGCATAATATCATGTTTCAAAAATACTGATGCTAATTAGAAAGATTGGAGTAGGAGATCTATATATGTGGAAAGATAAGGCAAAAATACATCATGGAACAAAAAGAGAACTTTTTCCTTTTTGCATCTTCGAGGATACGAAACCTAGAGTGTAGATGATAACCCATATAAAAGACTGATAAGTAATAACTAGAAGAAAAAGAAGATGCAAGAAGTAAAAACTAAGCCATGACTAACAAAGCTATTGATATTCTACTCTTGTAGTTTACATATGTACAAAGAGACGGACTTGGGATCCTTATACCTTCTCAAAGACAAGCTTAGGATTGCGAATCATGTCTCCTGGTGTGGGTTCTAACTTCTTCGTGGAAAGGCTTACTCTGCCTCTCTCCCGATCATGACTTAAGATCATCACCTAAAAGAAGAACATATTAGAGAAAAGTGATGTTCAAAACATGGCTGTAATACCAAGTAAATATTCACATAGCATACAAAGGGTTTACCTTGAGAGTATCACCAGGTTGAAGAACAGTTGAGATATCAGTTACCCGATCATGACTGATCTGACTGACATGAAGAAGGCCATTAATTCCACCAATGTCAATGAAGGCACCATATGGCTTCAGACTTTGAACAGAGCCAGTGACCACTGATCCAATGCCCAGCTGTGCCTGGCTGTCAGCCATGGCCTTGCGGTTACTAAGAATAAGTCTAGACTGCTCCTCATCCACCTCCACAAACTTCAGAGGAAGCTCCGTTTCTAGAAGCTCTTCTGCCGTTGATTTCTAAAATGAAAAATACACAAAACAGATAGAGTTATAGTTGGCTACTAGAATTATAAAATTTTAACTTCTCAGAATTAGGAAGCTCCATGGAAGCCATTAGTTAAGATGAAAAGAAAAAATAGTATTTAACCAGAATAATCTAATTCAACACATGCTTAAGCATACAAGTTCTACTTTGCTTGACTCAACTGCTACACTGATAAGAATAGACATTTCTAAACTTTACAAATCCATGTTACCAGCACTTGTCAAAACTCCTATACCTTAGTTGTTCTCCATATTGTTGTACAGTATGGCACAGTATTGCTTTTGGTACTTGTGTTTTTTGGTCCAACACAAAATTGACTATGGTCCTACCAAGCACTCAGGTAGTGCAGTGGTATGACGCTAGCCTATCCAGCCTTTGTATCAGGGTTCAACCCTGCCCGGGACCATTAGGTCCCCAATTCCAAAAAAAAATTGACTATGGTCCTTAGATTAGAATTCTCAACAAATGCACTTCCAGTTTTAGGTCATAATTTGAGTTTACAGACCACGAGTCTGAATCTTATACAAATCCTTAAATGCCAAAATGGATCAAGAACTAACCGATGATATTTGTGAGAACGGAACAAACCCTCTAAGGCCTTCAGCCAAAGCCACAACTCCACCTTTATTAGCACCGAGAACCTGTCACTCAAAAGTGCATACGAGAGAATAAGAGAAAAAGAAAGGAGGGGTATAGGTAAAAAGATAAACCAAAACCTATTTCCGAATGATATAATTATTCATATAGTATTTTCACGCTTCCCTTGGGAATTTTTATTTACTAGGGATAACAAGAAATGAAACCCATAAGCAATATGAAAACTCAAATTTATGGACATAGAGGAGGTTGTTGGCATGCTAAAACTTACCTTACCCTTGACAACAACATCTTCTGCTTGAAGTTGTCTACAGCGTTCCCAAGCAAGGTCATACTGCATACTCCTTAAACTCAAGATCAAGCTATCGTCAACTTCGTTTTCACCAATGATTACAAACTCATCTCTCAAGCCAGGAACTATGCCTGCTTCTTGTACATGTTTAATTCTGTGGATGCATGCCTCTTGGAGGGGCAAGTATGCTGACGACTTTGCAGTTATGTCAACATAAGCTCCATTAGCATCTACATTGAAAACAGTGCCTTTAACCTGAAAGATAAACCAGCACCATAGAAAGCTATTTGAATAACTTAAGAGTACATATAGAAGATTGACAAAAAGTACTTAGTTACAAGAACCGCATTTTTCATTATGGACTGTCGATAATTTGGATAGACAAATAAGGACATTTTTTAAATACTGGTGGGGGTATTGATCATCCAACTAATGGGAAAGAAAGTAATATTTACGCTTTGAGATTCAAGTAAATAAGAAAGCAAGATAAATCCATACAAAAGATGGAGGAATTGTAGGGCATAAATTTATCATTTCCTTAAAATTTGTCAAGAAACAGAGTTACAAACTTCATACTACCAACGCAATATTTGCATTCCTTACTCCTTAAAAAGAATACCATTACCATTACCAACTTCGTGCTCAATTTCCTGCTTCTAACAAATTCTAAACATGTTTGCGTCCAGACAAGCCAAACAGCATACGCTCCATTCTCAGTTCCACACAATCAAGAAACAATCATACATTCGCAATGTTTTATGAATCCATTAAGCTTAAAAGATCCCTGTAGCAATTAAGGGAGAGAAAGAATAAGAAATTCAATAAGGGACCGGACTCCATGACCAACTGACCTTGGTGCCAATTTCAGAATCGAAGTCATACTTTTCGAGAGCAGAATCAAACTCTTCGACAGTGAAGGAAACGCCTTCCATGGGAATAGTGCGGCAACGCTCGTAGGCGTCTTCGAAGAGCTGTTTGAGATTTTCCCTCTCTTTGGTCTGCGCATTAGATATTGCAACGGAGGCGACAATGGGAAGGGGATTACGCTTATGGTTGTTGGGAGCAGAGAAGTGTTTAGAGCGAGGAGAAGAAGAGAGAGGAGAACAGCAGCGGAGGCCGGTGAATTGCTGAGCCAGAGACATCGCCATGGCTCACGTCTCTCCTTCCTCGCTGGCTTGCTTGCTTGCTTCGGATAGTGCTTCGTCACCCTCTCAGATAAGCCTTCCTCTATACTATTCGTCTCAACGCCATCGTAAACGGAAATTACATTTTCGCCCTGCTGATGTGTAACAATTTATTAGGTGGTAAATTTTGAATTGAAATTAAATCTTTAGATATTAATCTAAATACTAAAAAGAAATTTCAAATGCCATGATGTTGCTTTCGTTCCATGGTCTCTGGAGACTTCAAGGACCCAAACACTTCCTAAGTTGAGAATGAAAAATTATTAATCCCTCCTCCCTACATTAATCAATAATGGGGTTCAGTTCATCCTTACATGCTCTTTATATACTTATCTCTCTAATTTTGGGGCATTTTTTTTATAGGGTTAAGTATCAATTTTGTCTGCGAAGATGCTGCGCAAAGCGATTTTGCCGAAGTTTTTTACGTAGCGATATTTGCGCCCGAAGTATAAAAACGCAATGATGTTGCCCCTCCGTTAAGCGCCTAACGGTCAACGTTAGGGTTGTTAACGGAGGGACAATATACGTTTTTATACTTCGGGGGCAAAATTACTCCAAAAAAACGTAGCAATTTTGCCTCCGAAGTATAAAAACGTAGTAATTTTGCCCCTCTGTTAATAACTCTAACGGTCAACGTTAGTTGACCCTTAAGGTTGTTAACGGAAGGACAACATCACGTTTTTTTATACGGGGCAATATTTCTTACGCCGAAAACTTGAGCGGCAAAAATTTCGCGCGTATCTTCGGAAGCGCAAAATGATACTTAACCATTTTTTATATTTTATGTATTTTATTTATTTACATTAAATTATATGTTGCATCCTGAAATATTTTTTGCACCTAGTATCTCAAACTAATTAATTTCTAATTCTACATTCAACAATATTTTTCTCGTAACACCAGTATCCTAAAATATTTTTTTAGTAGCACATAATATTTGAAGTGTTTTTTCAACCCTCAGTATCTTAAAATAATTAATTTGTAGTGCATGGAGTATTTTTGAAAAAAAAAAAACACACACACATTTTATTTGTGGATGAGCATGTAAGGGATTAGCATGGAATTGGGATTGTACAATAAGTAACAAATAATTGAATTATGTTATTCCAAATGTCAAAAAATGATTATTATTTTTTTGTGTGCCAAAATATCGTCATTTATTTATGTGTGGGGAGAATGTATGGTAAGAGAATATGTGATTGGAAGAGGAAATGGGAATCGAACGGGTAATAGAGTATGAGTTATGGCAGTGAAATGGGTCAAACATCCAAAATAAATTTGTAGACAGCCTTTTAAGGATCTCTTATAAAAGAGAATTTGTCATACTTACAAAGTGTTTCTTATAATAAATAACAGAGAGAGTATTACTATTATTTTGGTAATTAAAGATTGAGTTAATGTGTAAAAAGAACCTATAAATATTTAAAATAGGATTAAAAATATCAGAACTGTTGAATGTAATCTAATATCATTATATATATATATATATATATATTCAGAAATAGCATGAGCCCACTATAAAAAAAATAAGTGTTAGGTTTTATTTAACGAACGTGACATTCTTTTTTTTTTTTTTTTTTTTTTGAACGTTTATGAGTATATTTGCATCGCCGAAAAATTATATGATGCCGGACGTGCTTTAAATAAAAATTTATGAGTCTTTTTTACACCTTAGTCCTAAAATGCAACCTTATAAATAGAGGCTTTATCTTATTATTTCAAATTGTCATAATGAGCTAATAGTGAATTATGAGTTGTCATGTCATGGAGTTTAGTCATATGAATACTTTTTTAACGGTTGTTGATTTGTTGATTCATGTTCACGTAGAAACGCTAAGTCTCTAGAGAAAGACTACTAAAGTTATCTGTGATAAGAAAAGATTTGTTTGACATGGCAGTGCACAGTAAAATAAACCTAGGGATAAAAAAAAAAAAGCTAATTACCATTTGAGATAGCTTTTGAGTGAGATGAGCTTATTGTATAAAAATGGCAGTAACTTTTTTCATCTTCTAGCTTGATTGTTTTCAACTTCTAAAGAAAAATGTTAGGGATAGGTGATCAAATAAGTAATATATTACTCCCTCCGGTCCTACTTATAAGACATAGTTGACTTTTTTAAAGAAATTAAGGAAGCTAATTAAATTACTTTAGAGTAGTTTTATTTTTATTTTTTTCTTCAAACTAATTAGTTTGATTAATAAACTAATATATAATCTAAAGATACTCAACATATAAAATAATTAAGTAACTTATTTAGCCTCCTTAATTTCTCCAAACAAAATCAACTATGTCTTATAATTAGGACCGGAGGTAGTATTAAATATACATTTGTATATAATTAATTTATCAATTAGAATATATTTAATTAAATACTTTAGAATTTTTAATCTTTTTAATAATAATTTATTTATTTTTATCAAATTTAAGTTTTTATTTTCAATTATCACAATTGACTTTTCAAATAATCATCTAAATAAAAATTCATTTAGAAAAAAAAAATCGCTGACCGTCATTTCAAACATAAATCACATTTATAATATAACTTTTATTCTATCTTCTATTTATAAAAGATTGTAAAATAAGTCATTTCTACCGCCGTTATCAAAACGTAGCCAAAGTATGTCATAAACTTAAAGAAATATTCTATCACACTTATATAAAACCAATAATATTACATGATAGGGATTGATAGAAGCTGTGGTAATAGAAATAGAGATATTAAGATGGAAGTGTGATTTGAAAGAATAAGGTTTAAAACGATCACATCAAAGGATATTGAAGAACAAAATAATTGGTTCATTTTATTGTCGTCATCGTCATCTCACTTGACAGCGCATTATTAGTTTCTCTCCTCAAGGTAAAATCACAGTAAAGTCTGAAGGTACGGAAATAATTATAAAAAATTTCTCACATCAAATTTTCCTCACAAAAAAATCTCTAAGGACTTTTTATTATTTAGTTATGCATAAGCTACCTAATTTCACTCACAAAAAAATCTATACATTAAAATGGTATTTCATGTTGTCAAAATAACTTTATTAGTTATTAAAATGTTTCTATAAAAATCTCGTTGGCTTCTAATGTTATCAAAAAAAATCTGAGTTTTTCATAAAGTGTATAATTTTAAAATTTTTAGCAACATAAAAAATTATTTTGACAATATTGAAGCCATTTTTACAAATTTTTGTAAAGACATTTTAACGATTGATAAGATCATTTTGACAACATGAAAAATTATTTTAAAATATGAATTAGGGGAATTTGATTATTTCCGTACCTTGAAACTGTCAATTTTCCTTAGAACGAAAGTGATGACACGCGTCCAGAGGCAACAAAAGGAGCTGCTAGCGCCTTATCGCTCGGAACACTCTTCAGTGTGACGAAGGAGAAGCGAAGATCTCAAAAAAGCAGAAATGGAGGAAGCAAGAGGGGTAGTGAAACACGTGGTGCTCGCCAAGTTCAAAGACGATGTTTCGCCTCAGAAGATTGAGGAGCTTATCAAAGGCTATGCCAATCTCGTCAATCTCGTTCCATCTATGAAGTCCTTCCATTGGTATACCCCTTCCTTCCTTTTTAATTCCTCTTTCCCCTTTTTGCATTTCTAGGGAAGATTGTGTCCCTTCAAGAGATCTTTCGAATTCAAAAGTCTTGCGTTTTGAAATCACTTTTAGATCATGACTGAGAAAAATGGTTAATCGAAATCTTTGGGGTTATTCAAAGAAAACTAAAAGGGAGGACTACGAAGAGGATTGAAACCTGTGAAGCCAAAAGGTTTCGAATTTTGCAAAACTCAGGGCAGGAAATAAAGTCTATTAGAGTTAGTCAAGAGAATAAATAGAGACAACCAAGAGTAAAATGAATAGGACCCTTACAAAAAATGAATCAGTAGCACCTCAAGGTTTAGCGAATGATCTCCAAACTGTTAGAATTTGCGCTGCACTGTTGTGCTTATGGTGTATATAATAAAGGGTACCAGTTTTGTCATGGAAATATTGGGAGGGGTACTCAACACGTTTTTTTGCTATCATTTTTGCCCCGAAAGTTAAAAAACTTGTAATCTTACCGATCGGTTGATCTTGACTGTTAGATCGTTGCTCTCTTTGTAAACTTCTAGGGCAAATTTGATCCTAAAAAAAAAACTTCCGGGCATATTTTGCTCATTTTTGTAAGCTTCTGGGGCAAAAATGATACCAAAAAAACTTTCGGATGCTTAGTGCCCCTTACCAATATTTCCATTACAAAAATGGTATTTAACCCTATAATAAAAGTGAAAATTTGTCGAGAAGCAAGTTAGCTGGAAGTTTTTTTTTGTTACCATTAAAAATGTAACAATTAAGTTAATTCTTTAACAGTCAATATTAGTTTTTTTATAAGTGTAGTAACTTCAGAATATTATTGAACCCAAAAAAAAAAAACTTCTGGCAACGTTGTTTCAGGAGAATTTTCACCTTAACCCTATAATAAATATATATTAAACTCTTGTTAGCTACCTTTTTCTCATAAGCTAGCGGCTGCTTTAAGATTGATGTGAACATTGAATTGGAATGCAGGAACCTCTTCAAATGCTTTGAGAAAATCTTATGCAAACCAAGCTAATCATGAATATATATAAGCATGTAAAATGCAGGTCTACTATGATTCACTTGATCTACCCGTATTTCTAAACCAGGTTCCCTTTATAAAATTTCCATGAGTCAATTAGGTGAAAGCCATTTGTATCATGTGTTTCTTTTGGTGTGTAAACAGGGGAACGGATGTGAGTGCTGAGAATATGCATCAAGGCTTTACTCACATATTTGAATCAACGTTTGAGAGTACAGAAGGGGTTGCAGAGTATGTAGCTCATCCTGCCCATGTTGAATTTGCAAACTTGTTCCTTTCCCACTTGGACAAAGTGATTATCGTTGACTATAAGCCTACCATTGTTCACCTCTGAGTTGATAATTTGTGGGATTTGCTTGTCTTGTGTAAAACATGAATAAGGTTTTCTGGATGAACATGAACACCATTTTGGTACACTCACCTTGTTATCATATCTGCGTTTAATGAAGTGTGTTCTGTTGGTGGCAATTCTATACTTATTTGAGAACCTGAGTGTTAGTTGTTTGGACTTTCTTTTTCTCCCCTTGTGGAATTGCCAGTGATCCTAATCCACACAATATTTTTTTCAATACTCCCTCTGTCCCAAATTATAAACTTCAAATTTGTCAATGGGTGTATTCCAAAATACAAACTTCATTTTAGCTTTGTCTAAACATTTATTGTATTTTTCCAACTTTATCCCTTGTTGATAGTATTTATTCTATTTATTTTCTCTCGTTTATCCTCTTTACATATAAGGGTATAGTTGGAAAATAATACATATTTATTATCTTTAACTAATTTTAACTATTTTCTTAATTAACGGAAATCGGTTATTTGAACCTTACGGAGGGAATACTATTGAGAATTGAAACTTGTATCCTTCTGGCTTTAGCTATGATTCATTTCTTGTCATTGCCCTTTTCTTTTTCATTTATTCCTCTTCGGTCACACAATCTGTTCAATGTTTTGAATCAAAGAAGTCTAGATAAGAGCTATCTACTCATGGAGAATGGAGCGAATCAAAAGCTAAAGACAAGATTTTCCAACTGGACAAGATAGACGAGGAATCTTGGACACCCCTCTTGAGAATACGGTTCGCATCGATGTGGACGGATCGGTGCTTCAACAACATAAAGCTGCATGTGGGGGAGTACTAAGAAATTCTAAAGGGGATTGGTTGATGGGCTTCTATAAACCCCTACCTACTTTTCGTCATTGAAAGTTGAAATTTATGCTATCGGGATAGGGTTAGATTGGCCTTCAAATGAGATTACAGAGCATCGTCATTTACTCCGACTCTCTTGATCGTCAATATCCTTATGAGAGATTGCCACCGATCATCCTTTGAAAGACATTATTGGGGAGACTCGAGACCTTTTGTTCGAGACTGGGACGTGGAGCTTCATCATACTCCAAGAGAAAACATCTCTTGTCTTGATTATATGGCCAAGCAAGGCCACGGTGTTGCCATTGGTCGATATGACCATGATTCCAACTATCCCGGAGGTTCGCAGATATGGTTTTGAAGGATCAAGAATCCCGCCATTCATAGTTTCTTTCTTGTTGTTGTTTAGGGGCTAAAGTCTTATAATCTAGCTCCTATTTCTCACTTTCAAGCTTCGGCTTGCCCATTTTATCAAAAAAAAAAAAGAAGTCTAGATAAGTAGCAGAAAATCTTATGAGTCTTTTTTACACCTTAGTCCTAAAAAATTCATACATTCACAATATACAAGGTTATAAATAAAGGCTTTGTCTTATTATCTCAAATTGTCTTAATGAGCTAATAGTGAATTATGAGTTGTCATGTCATGGAATTTAGTTATATGAATACTTTTTTTACGGTTGTTTTTTTTTTCGGCAAAAATTTTAGGAAAGTGATTCGGTTCACCCACAATCCAAGGGCAGAGCGAAATCTCTCTTCCTCCTAGGTCATCTTGATGTTGGGCGGGGGCAGCGATCTATTACCTCAGACGTTTACCTGCGCACCTGGAACTAGGACGATCCCCAAATGCCTTCGACCAACTCGGGATCGAACCTCCTCATTTTGGTGAGAGTGTCTGACCCTTTGCCAGTTGAGCCCAAAGACGAGGGTTTTTTTTTACGTTGTTGATTGATGTCCACATTGAAAGGCTGAGTCTCTGGAGAGACTACTAAAGATATAAGAATGGATTTGTTTGACATGGCAGTGCACAGTAAAATAAGCTCAGTGGAAAAAAAAAAAAAAAACTAATTATCGTATGAGATAGGTTTTGAGTATGGGTTTATTGTAAAAAAGTAGCTTATGAATTATGATAGAAGTACCTTTTTTTTTAGCTTCTGGCTTGACTTTTTTCAGCTTCTGAAGAAAAATGTTAGGGATAAATGATCAAATAAGTAATGTACTATTAAATATACATTTGTATGCATTCTAATTTATCCATTAGAATATATTTAATTAAGTACTTTAGAGTTTTTATTTTTTTAATACTAATTTATTTTTTTTATCAAATTTAATTTTTACCTTCAATTATCACAACCGACTTTTTAAATAATCATCTAAATAAGAGCTCATTTGGAAAAAAAAATCATTTATCCCACCGTCATTTCAAACATAAATAATATTTATAATATGACTTTTATCCTATCTTCTATTTGTGAAAGATTGTAAATAAGCCACTATTGTTATCCAAACAGACCCTTTAGTATGTCATAAACGAAATATTCTATCAAACTTCTATAAAACCAATACAATTACATGATAGGGAATGATAGAAGCTGTGGCTGTGGTCATAGAAATAAAGATATTAAGATGGAGGTGTGATTAATTGAAAGAATAAGGTTTAAAACGATCACATCAAAGGATATTGAAGCACAAAATAATTGGTTTATTTTATTGTCTTCATCGTGATCTCACTTCACAGCTCATTAAATTTCTCTCCTCCTAATTAGAAAGAAGGTAAAAAATCTCAATATACGGAAATAATTATAAAATATTCCCATATTAAATTCTCCTCACAAAAAGATCCCTAGAGACCTCTTTTTTGCATTTAGTTGTGAATAAGCTACTGAATTCCCCTCACAAAAAAGTCTCTACATCAAAATGACTTTTTATGTTGTCAAAATAACTTTATTAGTAGTTAAAATGTCCCTTATACAAATCTCGTTGTGAAAATGATTTAATGTTGTAAAAATTCTTCGAGTTTTTCATACATGTAAAATTTTAGGAAATTTTTGAAACGTAAAACCATTTTGACAATATTAAACCATTTTGACAAATTTTTATAGGGATATTTTAACCACTAATAAAATTATTTTGACAATATAAAAAACCATTTTGAAGCATGGATTTTTTTATAAGTGAAATTTGGTATGAGATTTTTCTGTGACGAAAGTGATGACACGCGTCCAAAGGCAGCTGCTAGCGCCTTGTCGCTCGGAACACTCTTCACTGTGACGAAGAAGAAGCGAAGACCTCAAAAAAGCAGAAATGGAGGAAGCAAAAGGGGTAGTGAAACACGTGGTGCTCGCCAAGTTCAAAGACGATGTTTCGCCTCAGAAGATTGAGGAGCTCATCAAAGGCTTTGCCAATCTTGTCAATCTCGTTCCACCCATGAAGTCCTTCCATTGGTATACCCCTTCCTTCCTTTTTAATTCCTCTTTTCCCTTTTTGCATTTCTAGTCAAGATTGTGTCCCTTCAAGAGATCTTCCGAATTCAAATGTCTTGCGTTTTGAAATCACTTTTAGATCATGACTGAGAAAAATGGTTAATCGAAATCTTTGGGGTTATTCAAAGAAAACTAAAAGGGAGGACTACGAAGAGGATTGAAACCTGTGAAGCCAAAAGGTTTCGAATTTTGCAAAACTCAGGGCAGGAAATAAAGTCTATTAGAGTTAGTCAAGAGAA
This sequence comes from Acacia melanoxylon, assembly GCA_019022615.1. Taxonomy (NCBI): domain Eukaryota; kingdom Viridiplantae; phylum Streptophyta; class Magnoliopsida; order Fabales; family Fabaceae; genus Acacia; species Acacia melanoxylon. The sequence goes on from JAFJYJ010000011.1 coordinate 9,480,255, forward strand.
TAAATAGAGACAACCAAGAGTAAAATGAATAGGACCCTTAATCAGTAGCACCTCAAGGTTTAGCGAATGATCTCCAAACTGTTAGAATTTGCTCTGTTCTGTTGTGCTTATGGTGTTGGTGTATATATTAAAAGCTCAAGGTGCAAATTTGCCGTAGGCAGTGGCGGACCTTAGATAGATAAATATTTGAGGGCCAAATGTATACCCATTAGATAATAAAAAAGTTTTATGAACAAATTTTTTTTGGGGTCATGGGTTTGGAATAAATATTTGTCTATGTAAAAATACATTAAGTTTTACATTATATTAAATTAAAAAAAAAATACTGAACAAAAATTTTTTTGGGGCCATGTTGTATTCACTAAGATCCCTCGTTGCCCATAAGCAATGTTACCGGAAGTTTTTTTTTTTTTTTTTTTTCAACATTGCCTCAACATTAGTTTTTTAATGGTATAGAGCAAGTTTTGCTTTTCTTTTGAAACTTCCGGCTGGTATCATTGAATTAAAAAGAAAATTCTGGGTAACATGGGAAATTTTCACCAATAAATATATATTGAACTCTTGTTAGCTACCTTTTTCTCATAAGCTAGCGGGGCTGCTTCAAAATTGATGTGAACATTGAATTGGAATGAAGGAACCGCCTCCAATGCTTTGATAAAATCTTATGTAAACCAACTAACCAAGCTAATGATGAATATATATAAGCATGTAAAATGCAGGTCTACTATGATTCTCTTGATCTACCCATATTTCTAAACCAGGTTCCCTTTATAAAATTTCCATGAGTCAATTAGGTGAAAGCCATTTGTATCATCTGTTTGTTTCTTTTGGTGTGTAAACAGGGGAACGGATGTGAGTGCTGAGAATATGCATCAAGGCTTTACTCACATATTTGAATCAACTTTTGAGAGTATAGAAGGGGTTGCAGAGTATGTAGCTCATCCTGCCCATGTTGAATTTGCAAACTTGTTCCTTTCCCACCTGGACAAAGTGATTATCGTTGACTATAAGCCTACCATTGTTCATCTCTGAGTTGATAATTTGTGGGATTTGCTTGTCTTGTGTAAAATATGAATAAGGTTTTCTGGATGAACAAGAACACCATTTTGGTACACTCACCTTGTTATCATATCTGCGCTTAATGAAGTGTGTTCTGTTGCTGGCAATTCCATACTTATTTGAGAACCTGAGTGTGTTAGTTGTTTAGACTTCCTTTTACCCCCTTGTGGAATTGCTGGTATCCCAAAATACAAACTTCAGGTTTGCCTAAACATTTATTGTTTTTTTTTTCAACTTTATCCCTTGTTGACGGTATTTTTTATTTTCTTTGCACCCAAATTATATTTGAACCTTACAAATTTGAAACTTCAGTACGTTTGAATTTATTTGATAAGTTTATTCATATTAGTTAAGGTTTGAAATTTTGGTTTTTAGGTTTTTTTTAGTTTTTATATTTGTATTATCTAATGTATTATAAATGTATCATGCTATATTCGGTACTCTTATTCAAAATAAATATATGAAATTCAGGATAAACAATATATAGTTCCTTTTTTGTCCTACCAAAGATAGTTTGGAACCCCTCCCCCTCCTTTCTTATTGTGTTCATTCATCTTCTTTTTCTAACCATAAGATCAATATTTGAATGGTAAAAAGATTTATTTTATATTAAAAATGCATTTAATTAATTATTATTATATTAGGGTTTAGCAATATGCATTTAATTAATTATTTTTTTCTTTTTATGATTTAACATTTTAATAATAAATCCATAGGATGCCACCCCATGGAATATCTATGGAGTCATCCAATTTTTAATTTAAGACCTAATTGCAAAAGGCATATTTTGCTTTAGCAGTTAGGCCACTTTAGGCCATTATTTACTCATCTTTGAACCGGAAGTTGCTATTGAGCCAGGACCCAGAACGGTTTTATAAAAATTGAACAGGCCAATAAAAAAGGATTTGAAAAAAAAAATGTATAAAATATTTTATTTGTGTTTTTTTTACTCAATTTTCACACTTATAAATTTATTATAAATAAGTTAATCTCCTGCCACATCTTTTGAAATATAAAATATTTTAACAGTACTTATTTTTATATTTTTTCCAACACTCATTTTTTTATATATATATTAGATATGTCATAATATAATTATAATTTTGTTTAATTTCAATAGTGTCAACTAATATAATTCAAAATGTATTTTTGTATTTAAATTTTATTCATAATAAGTGATATCTAATTAAAATATATATTTTATTTCATCTTGTTCAGTATATTTTGTGATTTGGTTACTTATTTATTAAATTGGATTAAGTCCCCCTATCTGCTTAATAACGTAGTTAATTTTTCTTTTTGTTTGGCTATAACTAGTACTTTTTAATGTTTCTATTTTATTAATAATATTGGTTTTCCTTATTATTAAAAAATATTAAATTAGATTAATGAGTAATTGTATTTTAATCGTTATATATTTATATAATATTATTTTAATATAATCATAATCCGTTGATCTTTCCGGCTCAAAGTCTCGTCCCGCTTTTGAAACATTTTCTTAATTGGTAAGTTTATATATATTGGTGTTAAATGGAATAACTATTTTATATATTTAGTAATTTTTTAAAAAAACTATTAATATTCTTTTAATAATAATCAAATATGAGGGGAAATAAGAGAATCAATGAAGATTATTAAGTAGTTTTAGGAAAAACATAATAGTTGTTATGAATATATTAATTATGGGGATGTCAATTAACTTTTAACCTCTTATATTTTAGTCACCATTCATGAATAGTAATTAGGAAACTAAAAGGCTATTTAATGTATATTCAAATGCATGAATGATACGAAAGGTCATATAGTGTGCATTCATCTCTATTAATTATACCTTTTATTGTATCTTAATGGTAATCTTTAGCGGTGACTCTTAGAAGCCTATAAATAGAGGCATTGCACAAAGTATTGTAGTCACACAGAACACATAAGAAACTGAATGATAATTACTCCTCCCTTTTTCTCAATTTTTTCTTTTCTTATTTCTTGCTCTCTTATCCTATATTTCTTTTATTTTCATAATAATAGTATCATACTAACTAACTACTCCCTCTGATTTTTATTATAAGACACCAATTAGCAAGTTTATTTGATTCTTTTTATAAGGCACTTATTTATTCCTAATGAACATTAATTATTTTTTTCCATGTCTGTCCATAATTAATAAGGGTAGTTGGTGAGAGTAATAATTAATATGATATTAGAGTTTAGGGCAATTAGTAGGGACAATATTGGAAATTACTTAGATCTTAAGACAACTTTATTGACTTTAACTATTTTTATTGGTTTGTGAAAAAGTTAGTTGGTGCCTTATAATAAGACCAAAGGGAGTAATTTAATATGATTAATTAATTAATTAATTCTTAAATTATGCACGGAGAAATATAAATTTTCAAGTGTGTATATGTACGCCAATCATTACTCATTAAGTTATGGGAAAATTCAAAATAAATACGATTTGAACTTAAAAAATCTATTAACACAGAAAAGATAAATAGGTCTCAAGTGATTAATATGTTGTTGTTGAAATGTTGTGCTTTTACCAAAATGCCTCTTAAATATTTTTTAAAAAAGAAAAAAAAAACCTTCATTGGCATCGGAGCTCCAGCGGGCAGCACCACCTCGTTGGCGGGTTTCCGGCAATAGTCTATTGACGCCGGAGCTGGAGTACTGATGACAACTTTGAGTATTGAAATTGACTACTTGAGTTAAGCTCTTTAAACTTTATCAAGCGTCATTGATAAGTTGGATAAAAGTAATGACAACTTAAGGATTGACAATGATAATTTGAGTGCAGCCATTAATAACCTCGGGAGCACAATTTATCAATTGATATACTCAAGTTGTCATTGCTTTTACTCAACTTGTTAACTATGCCGAATAGGGTCTACGGAACTCAAGTAGTCAATCCCTATACTAAGGTAGTCAATCCAATTACTCAAATTGTTCTTGGAGTTCCGCCGCCGGCAATGGTTCTTTTTTTTTTTAAAAAAAAAAAAAAGGTTGAGAGCCATTTTGATAAAAGCACATCATTTCAAAATATTTTAACAGTACTCAGTTTTTATATTTTTTCCAACACTCATTTTTTATATATATATTACATATGTCATAATATAATTATAATTTTTTTTAATTTCAATAGTGTCAACTAATATAATTCAAAATTTATTTTTGTATTTAAATTTATTCATAATAATTTATTTATAATAAAAATATATATTTTATTTCATCTTGTTCGGTATATTTTGTGATTTGGTTACTTATTTATTAAATTAGATTAAGTCCCCCTATCTGCTCACTGACGCAATTAATTTTTCTTTTTGTTCAACTATAACTAGTACTTTTTAATGTTTCTATTTTATTATTAATATTGGTTTTCCTTATTATTAAAAAAATATTAAATTAGATTAATGAGTAATTATATTTTAATTATTATATATTTATATAATATTATTTTAATATAATTATTATGTCAGCGGCTTTCGAACGGACGGGCCTACCAATCTGATCATCGAATTATAACCCGTTGATCTTTCCAGCTCAACGTCTCGTCCGGCTTTTAAAACATTTTTCTAATTAGTAAGTTTATATATATTGGTGTTAAATGGAAGACCTATTTTATATATTTAGTAAGTTTTTTTTAAAAAACTATTAATATTCCTTTATTAATAATCAAATATGAGAGGAACTCAGAGAATCAATGAAGATTAGTAGGTTGTTTTAGGAAAAACATAATAGTTGTTATGAATATATTAATTATGTGGATGTCAATTAACTTTTGGCTTCTTATATTTTATATTTTAGTCACTATTCATGAATATTCATATACATGAATGATATGAAAGTTCATATAGTGTGCATTTATTTGTATTAATTGTACCATTCATTGTATCTTAACGGTGATCATTATCGGTGACTCTTAGAGGCCTATAAATAGAGGCATTGCACAAAGCATTGTAGTTATACAGAACACACAAGAAACTAAATGAGAATTGCTCCCCTTTCTCTCTCGAATTTTCTCTTTTCTTATCTCTTACTCTCTTATCCTAAATTTATTTTATTTTCATAATAATAGTATCATAGTAACTAACTACTTTAATATGATAAATTAATTTATTAGGTCTTAAATTATGCACAGAGAAATATAAATTTTCAGGTGTGTATATATACGCCAATCATTACTCATTAGGTTATGGGAAAATTTAAAATAAATATGATTTGAATTTGAAGAACCCTAAAAGGTCTATTAACACATATAAAAAACAAATAGGTCTTAAGGGATTAATATGTGATTTTTGAAATGTTGTGTTTTTACAAAAATACCCCATAAATATTTTTTAAAAAAAAAAAGAAAAAGAAAAAACCTTCGCTGGCATCAAAGCTCCGGTGGCCTACACCACCTCGCTAGCGGACCTCTAGCGATAGGCAGCCGGCGCCAGAGTTGGAGGACTGATGACAATTTGAGTACAGGAATTGACTACTTGAACTCCTTAACCTCTATCAAGTGTCGTTGATAAGTTGGATAAAAGTAATGACAACTTAAGGATTGATAATGACAATTTGAGTATAGCCATTAATAGTCTCGGGAGCACAATTTATCAATCGATATACTTAAATTGTCATTGTCTTTACTCAACTTGTTAATTATGCCGAATAGAGTTTATGGAACTCAAGTAGTCAATGGGCTTGTTTGGTGTCAACGTTTTAGGAGCGTTTGCGATAGAGTTAATGGGCTATGGAGAAAAAGCTCAACATGCTGTGTTTGGGTTGAGCGTTAAGTTCACTGGACTTTAAGTCAAAAAAGCTTAAAAAGCCCATTAAGGAAAAAGTTCCACCATGGAGCTTTTTTCAAAAAGCTCTTAACTTTTTGACATGGGCCTTGCCACTTCTACCACTATCAATCCAAACACAAATCATTATTTACAACCTGACTTTTTTTCCTACTGAGCTTTTTCTAAAGTCAGATAGCTTTTAAGCCAACACTCCTACCGCCAACCCAAACAGGCCCAATAACTATACTATGGTAGTGAAGCCGATTACTCAAATTGTCACCGGAGTTTCGGCCACCGGCAAGGGTTCTTTCTTTTCTTAAAAAAGAAAGAAAATTGAGAGGCATTTTGGTAAAAGCACAACATTTCAAAATGTCGAATATTCCCTTGAGACCTATTGATCATTTCCATGTATTAACCAATTTTTTAGGGTTTTCCAAATTCAAATATTATTTATTTATAATTTTTGCCCTAAGCTATCATAAATGAGCTTACATTTAAAATTATTTTTCGGAAAACAAAAAACTATCTCAACTTAAGGCAGCAAAACTCATTAGTGTCGGATCACAAATATTAATGAAAGAAACTTACCAAAAAAAATAATAGTACTAGTTATATTCTAAATATAAGACTGAGTTGATTTTTAAGGAGATTAAAAAAGCTAATTAAATTACTTTAAAGTGTTTATATTCATCATTTTTCTTCTAAACTAATTTATCGACTTATAAAATGATATATAATTTAATCATACTATAATTAAATAGTATATTTAACTTCATTAATATCTTAAAAAAAAGTTTAGTAATCTTATATTTAGAAGATGAGGACATACTTAACAATGAAAAAATGGAGAAAGAATCCATGCGCATATCAGTCGGATGATTGTTTCTGGTTATTTATTTATTTATTTTTTTGAAGGAGAAAAAAACAGGAAGATACAAGAAATGCAGTTGACGTGAATGATATCAAGTTATCAACTCTGCAACTTGCAAATGCAGATATCTCCCAATTTACGAATGAATTTAAACAGTTTACGTTCAATCCCAATAACATTCCTGGATCGAACAAATATCATTAAGCTCCTACAAATATCAATCAAGCAAAAAAGAACGATAATCATTCAGCAAGACGTACATGCATGGCACATGGTTTAACTAAATCAAACAATTGTGATGAATCATCATTTTAAGCTACCTAACATTTCAATTCCCTGAGAGACGATTAGCGATGATCATGACGATGACGCAGAGATTCTCCAAATCCTGATTGGTTTTCACGAGAAAAACGGAGGGATCATATCCTGGTGCTTCCGATGACGCACAATCGTCGATGTGAGTCATCACGGCGGAGGCGGCGACGTCCATCCCAAAGTAGTCGCGATTCTCCAGCATTTGTTTAGTCTTCTCCATGCCATTCATGGCGTCGCTATAATGCCAGGCGCAGGATTTGTAATGCTCAACCAGGCGAGGTGCCTTAGCCTGTTGGATCATCGAATCGAGAGCCGTCTTGGTGCTTCCGACGCGGAATTGAATCTGCTCGATCACGTACTCGGCTAGATCTGAAAGTTCCGATCCTTGCTTCTTCTTAATAATCTCCTGGCAAAATACAGGGTTGTTGTGTTTGGAGCAAATATCTGATATGGATGGTGCGTCTGAATAAGCACAGCAAGGAGCGATGCAAAGGAAGAGCACCACAACAATGGAGGCCACCAAGGGAGAATAATTGTTAGCCATTTTTTTTTCTTTCTTTCTTTCTGGCTTGTCCTTTTCTTCTCCCTTATTATTATTTATTATTTTTTTTTTTTTCCTTTGCTTGCTATAAACTTGGGAAAAATCTACAATTTATATGGAGAAACACTCTGTGCTTGTCTTTTTTATGTGTGGTGTTAATCGGGGGCTCAATTAGCAAAACAACTAACAAAAGTAATACACATCTTGAGGTTGTTGATCACTTTGCCAATAATAGGAGTAGTATTCCCTCTAAGACATAGTTTTTTAAGCGAGTAAGAAAGTTAAATAAGTTATCTAATTATATCGATAATATGTTGTGTATCTTAGATGATATATCATTTTTTATTTAAACTAATTAGTTTCAAGGGAAAAAATATAATTATAAATACTCTAAAATAATCTAATTAATATCATTAATCTCCCTAAAAAAAATCAACTATATTTTATACTTGGAAGCGGAGGAGTATCTTCTACAAATTAATTATCAGAAGTTTATGGATAAATTATAAGGTACCCTTTTAGTTGTCAATGATTAATAGAGATGGTTATTTTTAATAGAAATAGTTAAAAACACCATTGTTTATTCTCGGACCCAGTTTCTGGGGACAAGTAGGGAGAGCTCTCCGTACGGATGAGTTATAGAACCTCTAGAGGAGATCGGACGGTTTATATCTTATTTTTGTTACTTTTTTTTTTTTTATTTTTTATAAAAAATAATTTTATTCAGTAGAAAATCTAAAATAAAGATATTTTTGAACTAACATTTTTTTAAAAAAAATGATTTTTTATTTAAAAATAAAAAAAGTAAGATCTAGACCGTGTCCTAAACCAAACCAATTCGGTTTATTCTCTTACTATTTCATCCCAAAATTATCAGAGGCATTCGTTAGTTTTGCTGGATTGGACATGTTGCATCTATTTTAGAAGCCTTGTCTCAAATTACACTATTGATTATTCTTTATCCCAAATAATTAAGATGACCAATGATTTATAGATCAAAGCGAAATAATAAAATGAAACATTTTTCTTAATTCAGACTCGTTAATGTGTTGGTGCCATTATGAAAGTTCGTCCTTTATGTTATTATTCCATGGAAGTAGCCTCGGAAGAAACCAAATGCTAGAAAACAATTTATGCCAAATGCCATCAAATCCGATCTCTGGTTCTACTTTTTCCCATCAATTTTATGATTTATGACCAAGTCTAAGCTTAAAGTAGTACAAGCAAATTTGGGGTCTGGTAAGAAAATGTTGATCTCTTGATGACGGCAGCCAGCGCCTTAGGGAGGAATCTAGTTGTTTCCAGTGACTTGTAGAATGCTGTAACTCCATTGTTTTCAGTCTTTACAATTATTTATTTGAGCTGTTCTTGACATTCGCTTTTGAACTTTCTATGCCAACAGAGTGTTTGGATTATTTTTTTATTTATTTTTAGTGAAAAAGTAATAAAAGTGATTTTTTTAGAATAGATTCTGAGCTGAAAGATTATGTGGAAAAAAAAAGATTTTGATAAAATAAATGATTAGATAATTATAAGAATAGTTTTTTTTTATGTTTAAATTACTAAAAAGAACATTAGCTTTTGTGATAATTGCATATAAAAGGATAATGTTTTATTTTAAATATTTTAAACATTAAATCTCATAATAAATATTAAAAATTACATAAATTTATTTATAAAATTGAAATTATAACATTAGTCGATTATAACATGAATAAAAATAGCTCAAATATATATGTATTAATAAATTTTATAGATTAAAATCAGTATTTATCCAAAATAATAATATCTTTTAGGTTAAGAAATGTAATAAATTTTCGCATAGTTGTTGGCTGGCTTGCTTTTACAAGTCTTCCTTCGCCCCTCAAGAGAACTACCACCCATGAAATCCTCTGAAACTCCATCTCTCTCTGAGTCTTCAATTTGTTTATTGCTAAGCTCTCTCCTCAGTTGTGATTCAGAATGATATCCCATTTTATCATCTGAGACAACATCACTGTCCACGAATTTAGGTTCTTTGACTTAAAAATTCCTTCCTTTATGTGAGAATTATCATCCATTGAATCATCTGAAACTTCATCACTTTCGGTGTATTTGGCTTGCTTTGCAATTGCACAGTACAATAATCCTCTTCTGATGCTGCATCATCTCTGTCAAAATATTTGGCTTGCTTGGTTCTATAATATTATGTCCTTTGTTGTGGGTTCTAGAACATGTCCTTTGCCGTGGGTTGTAAAGTCGAGAGTTGAAGAGAGAAATGGGAACAGAGATACCGACTAAAAAAAGGGGAACACAGGACGACGGAGGGAAGAATAAAGAGAGAAAAAAAAAAAAAAAAAAAAAGGAGAGAGAAAGGGTTGTTGGGGAAAATCATGCTGCCAACTCCCAAAAAAGTGAAAAAAAAAAAAAAAAAAGCTTTTTCAAAACCATGGTTTTGGAGAAACAAGCGATTCTGAACTTTTTGCAAGTGTTTGGATTTATGTAAACCATGGTTTTGCTCCTAGAAGTGCCTTTTCCTTTTAACCCAAACACTCACCAAATGCCAACGAATCCTATAATTTCAACATCAAAACATTAGCTCATCTGTTTACAGAAGTAGAAGGTTCAGTTCTTCAAAAACCACCAGCACCAGCAAGCAGTTGATCCTTCCCTCCATTCTAATATCAAATTATCGAAATTTGAGAACAAAATTAGAGAATTTTGACGGGATTTTGAACTGCGGATTCTAAACCAATGGATAATAATAGCAGGAAAGGTAAAGAAGTCGGGCAAGATAGACAGAAAATTGAGAGAATTTATTCAAGCATGAGTAAAGTAAGAAGCAACACAACCATTCTCTCAAGTAAGCATTGAGGTTGGAGCTAATTCGTATTCAAACACCTATTTGCTGAGAGCACACAGATACACACAATGGAATCTCCTCCATCTAATTGTGAAATTCATTGACAAAATTGAAAACTAGAATAATGAAGTGGAAATCAGCTCTTCAAATGTGAATGGGCTTGTCAAAAGTGGCCATCGCAGCTTCTTTCACCGCCTCGCTCAATGTTGGATGAGCATGGCAAACCCGTGCTATGTCCTCACTAGCAGCATCATACTGCAATGCTATCACTGCTTCATGAATAAGCTCTCCTGCATTGGGTGCCATAATATGCACCCCCAATATCTTGTCCGTTTCCTTTTCAGCCAATATCTTTACCAATCCTTCGGCATCATCAATTGCCTTAGCCCTGCTATTTGCCAGGAACGGGAACTTCCCAACGCAGTATGGGATGCCAAGTTCTTTCACTTGCTCCTCTGTCTTTCCAACGTAGGCAACCTCAGGGTGTGTGTAGACAACCCCTGGGACTTTGTCATAGTCCACATGACCCACCTTACCAGCTATATACTCTACACAAGCAACTCCATCTTCTTCTGCCTTGTGTGCCAACATTGGACCTGGAATTACATCTCCAATTGCATAGACACCAGAGACATTGGTGGCAAATCTTTCATTCACTAGAATTCTTCCTACCTTGTCAGTTTCAACTCCTATCTTGTCCAACCCCAGTCCGGCTGTGAACGGAGTCCTACCAGCAGATACAAGAACAACATCTGCTTCCAATGAAGTCTGATCACCGCCAGCTGCTGGTTCAAGGGTCAGTTTCACTCCATCACCTGAAGTATCAACTCCTACCACCTTAGTCTTAAGCATGAATTTCATGCCTTGCTTTTCAAGAGTACGCTGAAACTGCTTCCGAACCTCCCCATCCATTGTGGGAACAATATCTGGTGCAAACTCAACAACAGTTACCTCAGAGCCAAGTCGGCCCCATACTGAACCCATTTCAAGCCCAATATAGCCTGCTCCAATGACCACAAGTCTCTTGGGGATTTCTGACAAAGCAAGAGCACCTGTTGACGATACGATTTTCTTTTCATCAATGGAGACACCAGATAGAGATTTCACATCTGAACCAGTGGCAATTATGATATTCTTTCCTTTTACTACAGTATTTCCACCGTCAATGGTGTCCACAGAAACTTCAGAAGGAGAAACAAATTTGCCATATCCTTTGACATAGTTTACCTTGTTTTTCTTGAATAAGCCCTCAATACCTCGAGTGAGATTAGAAACTGCTTTATCTTTTTGTGCCATCATGGCTGGCAAATCAACCTCAACAGATGAAAATTTGACTCCATGGTTGGCGAATGAATGTTTGGCCTCATGGTACATATGTGAAGAATGTAAGAGTGCCTGAACCAGAACACATGTATATTTAATAAATGAGTCCATGGACTAAAGAAGACTACATTCATTATTCTTAGCAACTTAATGCGCCTATATTGACAATCATGAAGAATGATTTGCATGATAAATTTAGGTCAACAGTCCCCCCCTCTCCCAATAAGGGAGGGACGGAAGAAAAATTGCAACTTAATAAACGACAGTCAGCAAGAGCGATGCAGTAGTTACATTAAATTTCGTGATATGAAGATTAATTTGCATTTAGTTCTGAGTTAGGAAAAGGGAGAGGTAAATCGAAAGTTTGAAACAAGAAAAAGAAAGAGGGAAAAATTAAGGCTTAAGAACTTGCTCTGCTCAATAAATTATCTCTATCTGCTCTATCCTGTCCTTTCGCGCAAATTTTTTTTAAAGTAACTCATCTGAATATCTGTAATCTTCAAAAGGTGGAAGCAACACAGGATCATTGCTTTATCTCCCAATAGGTCCTAAGCCTCTGACTTACCCGGATTCACAACTGAAACCCACTACCATCGGTTGGCGGAACCAAACCAAAGCCACAAATGAATGAAAGTTTACTACTCCTACCCCAGAGGCCAGAAGGCATGTTAGAGCCAACGATACCAAAAAGGATCGGAAGGCGAAGAGATCGAGTTCCCAATGGAATTCAATGATCGTCTATGGTCAAACAAAAAACATCTCAGACAACCATGGAGATCATGCCAAAGAAATCGGAAACGACCATGGTCAAACAAAGAAAAATTCAGACAACCATGGAGATCGTTCCAAAGAGATTGGAAACTCCAATCTACCTCCTGCTGTGTAACTAAGAGAAAGATGAATCCAAACAAAGAATTACCTTGGAGGGGATGCATCCCACGTTGAGGCAGGTACCACCAAGAGCCCCACGCTTCTCTATGCAAGTGGTCTTAAGACCCAATTGAGCGGCTTTAATGGCGGCGACATAGCCTCCAGGACCACCACCAACGACGACGACGTCGTTATCGTCAGATCCCGAAGCAAAGCCCCTGGAAAAGGAGGTGAGTGAGAGCGAATACTTGAGGGTCTCGGAGGAGAGATTCCTCGACAAAAGGAAGCCCTTCCGTCTCGCCAAGCTAGCCATAGCCATTGCACCTCTTGTTCTGCTTCTTCGATCGAAAGCTTCGAGTATTCGATTCCACAGCAACCTCTTCTGACCCCCTTTTTTTGAAGACGAATAGTATGGCCATGCCACATGCCATCCCTTCCTTTTATTCTTAAAAAAAAAAACAAATTGCTCTCTCCCATATATTATTATTATTATATTAATAATAATATTATTGTTGTTGTTAGTGCATATGCTATTGTCGTTATTATTACTACCTCCGTGTTTTTTTTTACTGAAACTACCTCCAGTTTCTAATATTTTATCTTGTCACAAATTTTCTCCCGTATTTATATTTTCTTAAATTATTTATATTGATTCCACGTGAATTTGTATCAACAGCAAATTTTAATGCAAATGATTAATAATTAACATACATTTTTTTAAATAAAATTTAATTAATTTTTTAAATCTCCTTAAATCGATTAAGTGGATTTTATATTAAAAATATAATATTTCTTCTTCTTTTTTTCGTTATCAACAAAATTTTGAACATCTTGTATAATTAGTCATAATTGGTAATGCTTCTTACCCCATTTTCAAGATTTGTGTGCATATTTAGTGCCTAACCCTTTAATTTTTTTTTGCTCGAAAAACCCTTTAATTCCAAAAATAAAATAAAATGATGTGTGTGCATATATCTAAATAGGTAATGAGTAAAACAAATCATAGAAATATATCTTTTTTTAAAAAAAAACTAATCATAGAAAAATTATTTGCAGAAATATTAAAGTATAGAGGGTTCATTGTTAAATTTCAAGGATTAAAAACCTTATTTTTAGACGATATAAAGTTCAAGGGAACTATTTATAATTTAGCCAAGATATAAATATTTGTTCAATTGAGATTCCCAAACATAATTTTTCTACTTAAAGATTTGAAATTTGCTTAAATAAAAAGCAGTTTCTTCTACACAACCCTATTGATAGTTTAATATGATTTTTAATTTAGATGTCATCTACACATTCAGTGTTCATGAACATGAGGAAAAAAAAACTAACGATGAAAAACAATTTTATTGTTAATTAAAAAAAATAACAGTAATACAAACTTTTGATTATTGGTATTTATAAATTACAAATCATATATCTAACAATGGTTTTTCTAAACTAACATTGAACTTTTTGACTACTAGTTCCTTTTCTAGGGGCTTTAAAACAGAAAAATAATAATGGCTTTTCTCTGCCTTTTTTATTTTGTTCAAGTCTTTCTTAGGTTTTTTTTTTTCCCAGAAAATAGTTATCAACTGCAGAAATAACTGACTTTCCCTACCTTACTTTTGAGCAATTTGCATTTTACAATTGTATATTTATAATAGTGGAGATGGATAAGACATTTTAGAACAAGAGATGGAAGAGAGCCATGTTTTCCTAGAGCTTTAATAAATAAATAAAAATGAATGATTGAAGAGATTTTGCAAATAAATTTAAATTTAAATAAAAAGATTATAGAGGGAGGTGGTGTGGGTTGGATTATTATTTTTCTATTTGTTTATGGATCTTTCAACCATTTGGTGGTTCTTTCTTTATCTTTTAGATGCGGCTTTTTGTTTGTGTTTAACGTTCTTTTTTTTTTTTTCGCAAAACAAAGTTTTAATAAATAAATAAAAATTTTAAAGGATTGCAATGAGATTATAGAGGGAGGAGTGTGGGTTGGATTATTATTTTTCTATTTGTTTATGGATCTTTCAACCATTTGGTGGTTCTTTCTTTATCTTCTAGATGCGGCTTTTTGTTTGTGTTTAACGTTCTTTTTTAAAAAAAAAAAAAAAAAAAAAAAATCGCCCATCCGTATCTAACTGCTTTTCGACTAATCCGATCCGACCCGGTCACAAGACTACTATGGTAGGTGAGTCTCCCAAGAGTTTTTCTGCATTCACAGTTCTTTTTTCTTTTTCTTTTTTTTGAATAAGAAGAATTTACAGTTCTTTTTTAATTATATAAACTAACTTGCTGGTTTCCGGGCCTTTTTTTCCCTGGTTTTTCTTCCATTTGAAACATGACCACATTGTTTTTTTTTTGGGCCAGAACCATCATTGGTTTTTCTATCCAACCAATTTTTTTTTTTTTTAACTAAATGTCCATATTGAAAACAATCTTATTCAATGCAATGTCAGGAATTAAATGTGGGTGCCTCTTCCAGTGAAAATTCAAACCTTAGTTTGTCACGTTATGAAAGACTAAATCCAACCCCTTTGATCAAACATTTTGGTTTTTGGTCAACTTTTAGATGACATCCTTTATCTTTGTAATTTCTTCTCATCTTGTACTCTCTTTAATCCTTTTTATTTTTACTAAAAAAATATTTTAGAGGGTACAAGAGAAAAGAAAAGAAAAAATTAAAAAGGGGGGACTCTTCTTTTGATTTCAAACAGTTAGTTCCATGATGGTTGCGGGAGTAGGTTCAGCCAACACATTTGGTGTGAAGAAGATAATAAAATCCCTGTCTGTTCTATTGTATATTCTGATTAGCATTACTTAATTCTTAAATTTAATTTTTTTCTGATTTGTGCTTTATTTTATAGTACAATGGAGGATTAATTTTTATTCTTAAAAAATAGATGTATTTTCATATTATTGTACATACCAATTGAGCAACCAAAAAATAAGAAAAAAAGTTCTCAAATAAACAGGATGATGGTGAAAACATGTATGAAGCATTATCACCATTTCCACTTCCTAAAATTTTCTCACGCTCACTAGTTTTATATTAAGTTTGTAATTGATAAGAGTCGAATGACAATAAACATTTCTGGCTTGATGAAATTGTGATGTATTATTGGCGACAGACAGATGCATCATCATCATCTTCGTCATTTCTTGTGGAATAAAAAGTAAAATAACCTAGTCACACGTGATTGCTTAGCGATATGGTTCAAACATCCAGTTCATCTGACATTTAACACATTCTTAGTCTCTTTCTCATTTGTTGGGATATATTTAAGAACCATAGGCCGTTTTTCAAAAAGTTAAAAAAGCTAAAAGCTCTACAAGAATGTAAGTATTCACAAGACACAAGTATGAATCTTATCTCTTATTCACAGAAGCAACAATGAAGAATCAAATCCATATATAGCAGAGACCAATCAATTACACCTAGCTACGATTGCCCCCGTGTATACCTCTAGAAAAGGCCTCCGAATCAAATACCTCTAAGACCCATCACAGTCGTCTCTATCCCTGCAAAACTGCTGGCTGCTTTTCTCTATCCCTCTGAAACAGCCTCAAAACAGATATCGATCTTTCAATGGAAAAATTACATGTAAAACCGAGAGAATTGTATTTACACTCAATTGCCCTGCAGTAAGCTCTTCAATTTGTTACGAGCCTCTTCAGAAAGAGAACAAGCTCTGAATCTTCGCCTTTGGGGTGGAATTGATTCAACGATACTTTCAATGGAGGACAAGCATATAACAATCACAGTGAGATTATCTGTTGTTTTCAAGCGCAGTGCTTCCTTGACCAGCTCTCTAGCACATTGCTGTGGATCATCATGCCATCTCAACCTACGGCGAACAAAACTAACTGCATCCTGACTTGACATCACATCCCAAATCCCATCACACGCAATGATAAAAAACTCATCATCCTCAGTCAATGAAACCTGTCGAACATCTGGGTCAGCAATAAGAGGTGAAGCAGAACCAACTGGAAGTTTTAAATACAAATCCCCAAGGGCTCGGGTCACAGACAGATAACCACTGAGATATCCATAATCATCAATTAAGCCACCTAAGTCTTTCACCCTTCTCTCTTCTGGTAAATAACCTGCTTTATGATCTTGAGACAAGTTAACAGCAACTCCTCTTCTGCAAAGAACTGCCCGACAATCACCAGCATTTGCAACCAGTAAATGACTTCCAAGTACAAGTGCAGTCAATGCTGTTGTCCCACTGTAACTACTAACAGTGGCTTCGTTAGCCAAGGCGAGATCTGCGAGTAAGAAAGCCTTCCGATGGGAATCCTCCAATTTCTTTAGAAATAATGCATCAGTATCATATGACAGCAGCAGATTAGCATCTTCAAACAATAGTCTCATAGCATTCCTCTTGACAAAATTGGCTGCCTCAGGTCCTCCATGGCCGTCAAAAACTGCATAAAATGCACACGGTATTGGAGATTTGAACACCAGTCCAAGATAGGAAGCGAGATCATCTATTTGAATGTGTTCGTCCTCCATAGATGGCCGGGGTCCAATATCAGCATGGCTACCAGATCGAACATTTGGGATGAACTTCGATGAAGAGATCTCTATGATGGGATCCTTAATTATCTCAGAACAATTCTCAGCCTACAATAAATTTGAAAAGGTAAGATGATGTATTAGATCAGGGGACAAAATGTAGGAAAGAAGTAAATCAGCACATTGACTTTAAACAAATTCTTCCAAATGAGACAGATATAACGTGGCAAACAGCTAGACAAGAAGCCCACCCACTAAGTTCCGACTAATGAGAAGGCCTGCCAACAAGAAGCAATTGGAATTTTAACCAAGTCCGGCCAGCTATTTCAAGCTGTTTCAACAAAATTCTTCTCATTTTTTCCTTTTTCTGGCCGGAGGGTGGGATTTTAAACATATGCTATAATTCTAAGCTAGAGCTACAAACACTAAATCGCAAACTCTAGTTGTCAAACCATACAGCATTGAGAGTCCTAACAAACCCTAAGGGGGCATCAGATCTTCCACGCATCTATCAAGAAAATAATAGCGTAGAATTTAGATTCAATATTTAGCTAAGACAGATACCAGATACCTCAAGAGTTATGGATACAAAAACCACAAATAAATTACGATGAGTACCTTTTCCGCCAGAAACCAACCGGGGGAGCAGTTTTGGGTAAGAATCGAAATTCAAACATGAAACTAAAGTAAAAAGAAAACAACGAATCCAGGAAAAGAAACATACCGTTTCAAAGCGGCACGTTTCAGTAGAAATTGTTTCAGAAGAAACCCGAACTTGGCCAAAGATCGGAACAGAAGAAGATCTCGGCGAAGCCTCCAACTTGACG
Source organism: Acacia melanoxylon (assembly GCA_019022615.1). Classification (NCBI taxonomy): domain Eukaryota; kingdom Viridiplantae; phylum Streptophyta; class Magnoliopsida; order Fabales; family Fabaceae; genus Acacia; species Acacia melanoxylon. The sequence goes on from JAFJYJ010000011.1 coordinate 9,498,188, forward strand.
TTGTGTTCTTGTGCTACACGAGGATGATACTCCACGTCTAACACAGGAATAGTTTGCTGACGGACAATTTCTGTGTTCACCATCTTCTGGTCCACAATCATCTTGAAAAGCAGTTCTGTTAAATTCTCCGAGCTAATCTCTCTCAAAAACAGCAGCAACAGAAAAGAATAAAAACTAGATTTTGGAATTCAGAATCTTATCGTTCAAAATTGGGGTGAAAATCCGATATCGATTCGATAAAATCAACAAGAACAGTAAGCGAATTAGGGTTCTCTCCTCCGCGCCTCTCTTTCTCTCTCTATCTGGCTCAAACTCCTATGGACCTTCGAAAGGCTGTTTGTGTGTATATATATAAGCTGACTTCCATTCCATCCACGCGCTTATTGAATTGGGAAGGAACCTACACTGTGCAAACGGAAAGACAATAATACCCTTCAACGGACAAATACCTCAGGACTTTCCTTTTTTTGCTTACTGCGTATTTAAAAATAAATAAAATGAAAAATTACAATCACTCAAGTTAAATCTTAAATCCTGGTGAAAAAAATCAGTTATATCTATAAAAAAAATCTCAAAAAAAATCCCCCAAAAAATGAGCCCAACCGATCTTGATCAATTATTAACCACTTTGTTTTTTTCTTCGTTGATATTATTTAGTAGTAATTAATATAGTTTTGTGAAAAAGGGTGCTGACGCAGCGCAATCGTATGAAGGCAGAATCCGAGAATGGTTAGAATTAGGAATCACGGACCTTTTCCTTGAAGGAGGAGGATTGTGTAGTTTGCGTATTGTTCAAGTAATTATTATCAAATATATTTCTTTGCTTTTTCACTTTTTGTATATTAAAATGGAGCTTTTTATTTGGATCAATTGTGATCCACTCGGATGCTTGTGATTGGGGGAAATGCACCTTCCAGAATATGCTTTTTCTATGCGATAAAAAAGAACCTTTATTCAGCTTTCATATCTATCTATATTTCTGCGCCAACAAAAAAAAATCTATTTATATTCTATTATATTAGTATTCCCTCCTATCTTAAATATAAGATAAAATTTATAGTGTAAATTGAACTATAAATTTTATCTTATATTTAGAATCGAATGTGGTAGTATTAATTATCATGTGCCTATTTAGTATGTTTAATTTCTTTTTATCTTTTTTTTTTAAAAAAAAAAAATACCATGTGATGTTTGATTTCTTGACCTTAAAAATATCTATTTTTTGTTGAGGTGTTATAGCCTAATGACACCAATTATTCCTTTTAAAGCTTTTTTAAATATGATGATACAAACTCTATTAACTAACTTAAACAACTTCCTTAATATAATTAAATAAGATAAATATGTCTTATATTAACGATTAGAATGAGTATATGATTTTCATTTTAAATATTATAGATCATTTCACCATTATCATCTAGGAGTACTTACGAGCTTGAATATATCCATTGTGCCAATAATTGATTATGATTAGAGTGCAAATTTATCCGCGCAAGTTTCAAAACAGTAATAATATTATCTTAGGTTAAAAACGATAATGTTGATCATTAACATTTTTTTAAGTAGTATTTTAACATTGCTTTTATTTTAACACTTTCATTTTAATCAATTAAGTTTTTAAAGTACATGTTTGATCCTTATTGTTAACACCGTTAGTAAAACTTAACGGAAAATATTATTCAACAATTTTAAGCGATGATTGTGCAATTAAATGTTGATCAAGCGTCTTTAATATGTTAGTATTTTAATAATTTAATATTTTAAATCTTATTAATTGAAAATATTTATTTTTCTTCGACAAAAAGTTATATATATTTAATCTTCACAAATTGTGAAAAACCACAAAAAACTTGATCTGTAAAGATTTTTTTCAATTAATAGGATTTAAAATATTAATTTATTGAAATACTAACATATAAGCGTGTTTGGTCAAGATTTAATTAATACGATCATCGCTTTTAAAATTGTTGAGTCAAGATTTTTAGTTAAACTGCGGTGTTGCGACCAAACGCGACTTTACAAACTTAAGGGATTTAAAATAATACCGTAAGAAACATAAAGGATCAAATGTATACTTTAACCTTTTTTACGGTAAGGGGTAACTCTTAAAAAAAAAGGTCAATATTACTCTTGAGTGAATTTTTTTAAGACAAATTTAAACCTTAAGCTAATTGATTGTACAGTACAGTATTTTAAAAGCCGGACCATACGTTGAGCCGGAAAAATCAATGAATCATGGTTCAAACGATAAAATTGGTCGCCTGTCTGGTCAACCCGGTGACTTAATAATTAAATTAAAATAATATTATATAAATATATAATGATAAAAATATAATTACTCCTTAATCTAATTTAATATTTTTTAACATTAATAATAAAATATAAATATTACAAAATACTAGTTATAGCATAATAGAAAGAAAAATTAACCACATCATTAGGCATATAGGGGGATTTAATCCAACTTAATAAAAAATTTAACCAAATCACAAAATATAGCCAACAAGTTGAAATAAAATATATATTTTAATTATATATCACTTATTATGAATAAAATTTAAATATCAAAAATATATTTTGAATATATTAGTTGACGCTGTTGAAATTAAACAAAATTAAACTTATATTATAACATATGTAATATAAAAAGATGAGTGTTGGAAAAAAAAAAGTACTGTTAAAATATTTTTCATTTCAAAAGAGGTGGTGGAAGATTAATTTATTTATAATAAAATTATAAAGGTGAAAATTGAGTAAACAAACACAGCTAATTATATTTTATACATTTTTTTTGTTTTTAAATTTTCAAATCCTTTTTTATTGGTCCGTACGGTTTTTATAAAACCGTTCTGGATCCCGGCTCATAGAGGCTTCCGGCCCAATGACAAGTAAATAACAACCTAAAGCAGTCTAATAGCAAAATTCGAGCCGTTTTCGTGAACAGGTGATGGTCCAATTAGTCGGTTTGGTCCGGCTTTGAAAACCTTGGTAATGTATTGATTAACAAATGCATAAAGTGAGATATTTTGTTTATAACTTAATATTAATAACCAGGGGCTTGTCATTGTAAAAGTTTGTGTTAATAGCTATCATTTTCAGAAAAGTAATTAAATTTCATTTTATTGAATTAGTGACTTTTCCATGTTACATATCATTAGGTTTCTTATTAAAATAATTTCATCTGCACAATAACGAGCCATAACTATAATTAAAAATGACTTTTTTTATATACATTTAAACAAATAAACTATATTGTACCATTTATAGAGTTTTTTTTTTAAAAAAAAAAAAAAAAAAAAAAAAAAAAATCTTCCCTACCGTGTAGAGAGAGGTTCAATCCTTTCAAAAGTCAGAAAAGGTTGGATTTTTTTTCTCCCAACAAGAAATGGTTGGAATGAACAATCATAAATAGATAAGAATAATTAATCTTTTTTTGTCCACAGATAAGAATAATTAATCAAATGTTGAACTAGTGTGTAATCATTAGTACAAGTTATTGTGCAAATGCATTATTTGGATAGGAAATGGCTTCAAAGAAAAGTCAAACTCATTTCTACAGAGTACTCAATTAAGATTCATGCTCATTGGTCAACCATTATCTTAATTTAAAACAAAACGAGTACCAGTTTTTAAGCCTAATTGAGTAATTTCCAATTTCGTTAGCAATTTTTTTGGCCCTAAACATGAAAATAATAAACAATCATTCCCATGTCCGCATGCTGTTTTATTGCCGTGGTTTCGTTCACTGAATACTCCAATTTCTATTCATTTTTTAATTACCCTCCCAAATATTATATTTATTCCATGTGTTCATCATTGATTCATCTTAGTATTTTTAAAGAAATTTTGTATGTTCTAAGAACGTTTTATTATTTCTTTTAAATTAGGGTTAATATTATTATTAACTCTTACAATTCAATTGAATTTTTAATTTTTATACTTATATTTTATAAAGATTAGGTTTGAGTTAATGTTAATAGTACAAGGATCGAAATAAAAACTTGCTAGTCTCAGGTACTCTAACAAGTTCTGGTTTTTATTCTTATATTTTTAAAGGAAAATCCCTTTAAAATCTCAAAGAACTAAGAAAATGTCAAAAAAAAAAATTCCAGAAAAATTCTGATGTAATTTTTTTTTAAGAAGTTGTTAAAACTTACAAATAGAGCTATCAATGCCCTACTAAAGAAGTTGTTAATAAGATTTTTTTGACATTAGAATTTTCTCTAGGATTTTTTTGACATTTTTTTGCCCCTGAAACCTTCAAGGGATTAAATTTCAAAGCATAGAGACCAAAAATCATAATTTGAAACTAGCTAAAACTAAAAATTGATTAAATTGTAATAACAAATAATATTATAAATATTTAGATTAAATTATAGTTTCATTAGTGTTAGGCTTAGTCATAATCCGATTGCGTTAATACGTGGCCCAATATCGTTGTTTTAACTTTTAACCAAGTTTGTTGTTGGTGGCCGACTTCTGAATCTGAAACACTGAATAGACAGCCACTAGTTATAAGGACAGCTTAAATATAAAATAATATAATAGAGATAAAATAGGTTAATGAAATCGGATGATTTTATTCATTAAGAAGGAGCTTATAAGTAGGCAAATATATTACAAATTTAATAACCCACTACTAAAATAAATAAAACACGATTAACATTAATCAACGGAACTAACTGCATAATGCTTCTTGAAAGTGAGGAGAGAAAATCAAAAGAAAATAAATCCAAAATAAATAAATATGAGATAATGGAATTTCAAAATTCAAGCTGAAGATATTTTAGGTAACTGATTAGAGTGGGCATCAATGCAACCACCTGGCATCATCAGAATTTTACCAACAATCCCTCCCTTAAATTAATGTTTGCAAACATTTTTAAGAGTATATGGATTTGAGTTAGACCCTCCATGAACAAAATCTTCCATATGATATACTCCAAGTATTTGTCAAAGCTTTGTGAATAGAGCTTGTTTGAGCGGTTTTGTAATAACCCAAGAAAAATAATATTATCTATGATAATTAATGATGACCACTGATATTATTTATGATAATTAATGATGACTATTGATATTACCTGTGATAATTAATTATGACTTTTGATATTACCGTAATTAATGCCCCAGTTACAAAACTTCAACTATAAATAAGGGCTTAGCCTAACTAAACCAAATCACTTTCAATCCTAAGCATTTCTCTATTTCTCTTCTCTTTCTTCTTATTTCATTTTTTTTTCCTGCTACCAACTACGGTTCTCTTCTCTGATCGATTTTGCTTCTCAAAGCCATCAAACATGAAGACCATGTAATCCTAATCCCTAAAAGTCTTAAGTTAATTTTATATGAATCTTGAAGGGTAATTATGATCCTAAATATATCATAGAGTTGTTTTATATGAAATATATTATATGCAATCCCAATCCCTAGAGAGTCAAGCGTTGGCTTAATATGAATTTTTGTTTGATGTAATCCCTATCCTTAGGGCATCTTAAATTAGTTTTAGAAGAAATTCGGTATATGTAATCTTAATCCCTATGTGATCGTAGGATAATTTTATATTTGTTAAATGTAATCTTAATCCTTAGGGAATTTTAAGATGTTTTCATATATTTTATGTAACCCTTAGGATATTTATATTAAATTATTTTAACCCTAGAAAAGAATAGGATTAATTATATAATTATATATGAGTGTTATTGGGAACTTTATTGGATTTTAATTCCTAGAAAATAATCGTATTAATTATTTTGAAAATAATTTTAATACTTTGATGGTGTTAGATAACCCTTAGGATATTTATATTAAATTATTTTAACCCTAGAAAAGAATAGGATTAATTTATAGTATAAATTTTACTTTTTATATAAAATGATGAAAAATTGATTATGTGCTATATAAAGTCTTATTGAATAATTGTGGAAATTATGATCTTGATACCCTATGATGATTGAAATGATAGTTGGATTTGAACTTTACTCAGATAGATATTTGAATTATAATAATGAATATGAGTTGGATCTTATATCGAATATTTGAATTATTATACTCTTGAATAATTTGGAAACTTATGATGCCCTTGAGCAACTGATATATTCAATGAAGATATTTTTAAATAAGATAGTTGTGACAAGATTGAATTTTTTTTCCTGATTGTGTGTGGTTGTAATGAATTAATAGTGGGAGGATAGTTTTAGGATGGTACCTCTTAAAGTGATGAACACAACCTATGGGCTTTATTTATGCCTTCGATATTTATATGATGTGAAAAGATATTATCTGTTCTTCTCAAAGTGGTGTCCGGCAGGGTTTCCGGGATACTAGTAACAACTTTGGGAAGATGTGTGCATACTAGGAAGAGATGTTTTGATGATGACCAATTTGATGATTTGTGACTGACAGGGTTTCCCGGGTTATAGGGTAGACTGACAGGGTTTACCGGGTCTACCATGATTCTCTTCCCCACTAAATACACTAAATGAATTTAATAAAGATAATGAATAATATTTGATTCGATGTGAATATATATATATATCTCTATATATGATGAATATGAAATTGATATTTGATTCAATTACTATGTGATTATATATTTGATTTGATTATTATATTTGAGCTATATAAATTGTGTTTTGATCAGGATTACCAGCTTTGCTGACTTTTATGTTTGCGTGGCTGCAATGATCCTTCAGGGGAGCAGATTTTCAGTGAAACATGTTGCAAAGGATAGGGTTAGCAGTGGGCAATAAGGATAACGACTCAGAGATTTCTAGCTAGTTCTAGAGTTTACAGAATTTTTATGAATTTAATAAAATGCATAAGACATATTTCATTTAGTTGAACTTTAACCTTTGGTTTTATTTTAATGTAATGAATCTAGCCTTGCGCTTGTCTTTAGTACAAGTGTGGCGGTAACATTTCCCAAATTTAGTTAATTTAAATTTCATAGTTATTTATGATTTTAGAAATTTTATGTTATTATAAATTGTTAGAAATTTGGGAGAGTTATAGGTTTAGCTATAATGTCAGCCATGTGATCTTCACTTTTGCAAAATACCAAATCAATAACACCAACATTGTAAAAGTCGCGCAGAAAATGATATCTCACATTAGAGTTGTGAATCAGGGCCGACCCGGCTCTCCAAGGTCAGCCCGTGAAGGGCCAGGGCCTAACAGGGCCGGCTCTTCAAGGCCCGAGGTAAGAAAAACATATGTTTTTCAAAGCCCGGTCTGAGAGCACCAGGGCCAGGGCCTGGAAGTTACTATTCCAAATTTTAACTATTTTTACTCTTTTTTTTCAAAGAAATATAATTAGTAAATTACAATACGAATCATTCAACAAATAAGCACAGTCACTAATTCATAATCAAAAGCAAACTATGTTCACAAATAACTCATATATCCTAAATATAAGAAGCATACTACTAAGCGACATTAGTATGATGACTATTATTGTTGTCATCTTCGCCACTATCATCAATTTCAACAACATTTGATTGCTATTCATTTTGAGTAGTAGCCTTTGGTTCATGAGTAAGAATATCATGAATTTCTTCTCCTGCATCATGAACACATCCATAATCTTTATTTGAAACAAATAATAAACCAAATCATAAAATTAGAGTATAGTTATTATGTATTTGTACTTAAATGGATAAATAACTCTATAACAAATACAAAATACATATAAATTAATAAATTACCATCATATGTGAATCCATGTATCTAATTGCAAGTACAAATAAGAGCTTGAACATTAGATAGAAGAATGAAACTTCTATATTTTGTTAGAACACGTGAAAAAAAAACTCCACCTGACCCTAACTTTAACTTCAGTCTTCAACATTTTTAAAAAAGAAAAATATTGAAGGGCCTAATGGGCCAGCCCATAGCCTTGCAGGGCCTAACTTCACTCCTCACCTCCAATTTCCAAGCCTAGCCCTTAAAGGTCTAGGGCTTAAACGGGCACGGCCCATTTTCCCGGCTCTATCTCACATCAATATATTTGCTTCGTCCATGCAAAGTTGGATTTTTGGAAATTTTAATTGTTGAAACGTTGTCATAATAAATTGTTGTGCACCTTTTTCTTTACTCTAAAGTGCTCCAAGCAATCTTTTTAACCATATAGCTTGACAAGAATAGGTTGCAACAGCTACAAGTTCAGCTTCTCTAGTTGATAAAGTAACAATTGTTTGTTTTTTTAAAGGCCAAGAATTAGCTCTATCACTCATCATAAAAATAAAGCCTGATATGCTTTTTCTATCATCCACATATCCAGCATAGTTACTATTAGAAAAGCTATAAAATTTTCCTTTTGGATTAACCATGTAAAAAAATTCCAAAATCAATCCTTTCAAATAACGAAAATTTCTCTTTGCAGCTATGATGAGATGAGTCTCAGTTGGATTTTTCATGTACTGACTTATAAGATTAACACTATGCATGATGTCAGGCCTTGTAAAAGTGAGATACATTAAACTTCCAACCATTTGTTTGAAGAAAGTAGAATTCACTTTCTTTTCTCCATCATCCTTCACCAATTTGGAGCCACATTCTGTTGGAGTACGAACAAGATTGCAATCCCTCATTATAAACCTGTCCAAAATCTCAAAAACATTTCTTTTGTGGAATAAAAATTCCAGTATCCACATACCAAATATCTGATTGTGATACTTCGGTAACTTGATAAGCCATCAATAAAGTATCTTCCACCTTATTTTCTGCAAAATTTGACTTCTCTTCTTTTTTCTTATTGTTAGGCAACCTAACATAACACTCAGAACGGTAATGACCAAATTTATGACATCTAAAGCATTCTACCTTAGATTTGTTGAATGCAAATTTTATTCTTCGTGTTTTTTATGAAATTCATCCTCTTCCTCCTTGACATCTTTATGGCCATGGTCTCGTCTCCTCTTCCTCTACCATGGCCGCTACCTCTTCCTCTAGAATTTAAGGAATGAGTAACAGTGGAAGCTTTTAAAGTTTGCGTCTCTACCGTTGCACTGCAATTCATTTTATGCTCATGAACTAACAAAGAGCTCTGTGATTCATCAAGTGAGAACGCATCTATATCTTTTGACTCCTCAATTGAACATACAATATAATCAAATTTTGGAGTCAAAGAACACAATATTTTCTCAACAATAGTAACATCTTGCATTTTCTTCACCATACAAACACATTTTGTTACTTATCTCTAAAGCTCTGCCACAATAGCTAGTGACGGATTCGCTATCTTTTATCTATAGAGTCTCGAAATCTTTTTTCAGAGCTTGAAGCTGTGCATACTTTACTCTTTTAGTGCTTTGGTATTTCCTCTTCATAGAATCTTATATATCCTTGGAAGTATCTTTGCAAAGAATAGTTTCTAAGATGAGACAATCAATTGCCTAAAACAAATAGTTCTTCTCCTTCAAATCTTTCAGCTTCAATGCTTCTGCTTTTGATGGTTATGCATTCATAGGTGCTACTACACCATTCTTTACATCTTGTCAGCACTCTTTAGATCTCAAGAAGTTCTCCATTAGCATGCTCCATAGTAACTATCAAAGCGTGGAATAGATGGCTGTGCAAAGTTAGAATCTTAAAACATATTGCTTTAGCAAACATAAACAACATGTACATTAGAATTAATAAGAGGAAATGATATTGCACGCTATTTTTTTTTAATAGAAAATTAGCACTCTTAGAAACAAACTAGGCTATGATACCATTGATAAATATAAAATAATATAATAGAAAGAAAATATGAGAATGAAATCGGATGATTTAATTCACTAAGAGGGAACCTATAAATAGGTAAATACATTATAAATTAAATAATAAAATGATAATCCACTACTAAAATGAATAGGACATGATTAACATCAATCGTAACGTTCTTGAAAATGGAGGGAGAAAATCAAGTCAAAATAAATAAACATGGGACAATGGAATTTCAAAATTCAAACTGAGATATTTTAGGTAATTGATTATAGTGGGCGCGAAGGCAAGCACTGGCATCATCAGAATATTTCCAAAAAACTCATAGGTGGAAGTTTTTAAATTACATATGCTTCAGGTCAAAAAAATAAAATAAAATAATACATACGCTTAATTTAACCTATTTAAAATGTTTCAATGTAAATAACTGTCATTTAAACATTACGATCATAACTTTTTAGATTCTTTTCCAATACCATTTGATGAGAAGAGGTACAATAAGATGATGGAATCCACGTGACATTGAAGTGAAGTCTCACAATTTTTTTAATAAGAAATAATCTTATTATTATTATTTTTTTGGGACCATGAAAGCAATATTAATATCTTACTACGTATCAAGTTTGTTGTCCACCCATTACTTTTGGCCAATACCACTCCACTCATCTTTGCCTTTTATCCCTTCAACTAAGAAAACGAAAGATAAAAGGCAAAGATAAAAGGTTTTTGTGATTTGTCTCTATCTTAGAGGATAAGAGGTGACTTTAAGCAAAGGAAGCTACACATCACATATGACCAAAATTATCTCAGTTATGGATGGGATGCCCTTCAAATCTCATTCAAATTAATTAATTAAATAAATGGCCATAACTAAGTCCTTTGTTTGATTCTTTATCTTTCAAAAAGGTGGAGACTTTGTATCATCTTGTTGTGGCCTTGCACAGATGAGTCACCAAGGCTCCATATTATTCAAGATTGAAGAAGCCTTAGGGTATATGTGCCATGGTGGGAGGTTGAGAAATACCATTGAAATCAAGTGATTCCCTCCTTTGTTTTTTTAATAACCCTTTGGCTACCGATGTCCGGCACTTTTTTAGAATCCTATTATTAGATACCTGAATAACTAACTAATTCGAATCGAGGCTTTGCAACTAAGATGCCTCTTCCTAGATATCTTTTTGAACAAGTTGGGATTCAAACTCAATTAACCCATTTTGTAGTCTAACTAGTCCAATACTAAACCCAGTACCCATGAGTCTTGTGATTTCCTCCTCATGTGTGAGTTAGCAAAATTGATAGTCCAAACACACCTAAGCAATCAAGCATATCTCTTCCTCACTGTTCTTTGTTGAGTTATATTTTATGGAAGTATTTCTGCTATTTTGTGACTATGTTGTTATATATTACTTGGAACAAGAATTTCTGATTGAAAGCTTTTAATTTATCCTGTCTCGTAAAAACGACTATCAAGTTATATACAAGTGATATTCAATAGTAGTACAGTATTATGCTATTTTTATATGAAAAAGTTGTTTCTTCAACCTTTTTACAATATGTATGAAAAAAAAAGAAAAAGAATTTTCAATGTCCTGTCCACTCCCAGAAAGCTACATAGAAAAATATTTATATATTCCATAAAATCTATAAAAAAGACGAATACTTGTAAGTATAGGTCAAGAAAATATATTGACATTTCAAGGCAATCAATTTCAACAGAATATTTAGTGAAACAGAGAGGATGAATGAATAAATAAAATAATTTGACATCTGATAGCTAACATACAGCCTAAGATTGATACAAGAAGCTCAAACCAAAGCTGAAAAATAGTTACTCGCAGCATGCTGGTTGGTGTTCTTTGAGCAGCTTCTCCCAAAGGCATAACACCATCCTTGGATTTTGGTAATGGGAAAGTATATAATTTGATTCACACCCAACATTGTGAAACCTCTCTTCAGTTTCGTAATGTACTTCTCTACCACTCTTCTTGAATTCTTCGATCCATATCCCCATGGCCACATCTTCCAGTTTGAAGAGCTGAGTATCGAAAAATTATGGACAGATGAGAATGAGAAAAACCTTACAAATGTAAGGTTTGAATATCTTGTCTATTTTTTTTTCCCTGTCATGCTGAAAAGCTAATGAAGATCGAAGTGAAGAGATATTCTGGTCATTAAAAGATAAATCCTGTCTAAACTCTGGCCATCAGAAAATAAATAAATTTATTTTTCTTGAATTATAGAGTCTGTTTAAGTCATTATTTTTTATTTATTTTGTAACATTTTTTTAATAAGGCCGTAAGTATTTTAAAGGTGCCATTTAATCATTAATGGCATATTAGGATTTTATTATTATTATTATTATTAGTAGGTGATTATTATTTTAATTTAAATATAATATCTCCATGAATCAGATTGTCTTTCATGATCTGATTTTAAATCCCAATAATTAAATTGTCATGATCAAATTTACCCCATTATAAAATATCTTTGATATCCATTCAGCCTTATCCATTCATAAATCTTTTAGTGTCCTTAAATAATTATTATTATTTTTAAAATAATCTAATATCTTTTCGTGTTTTTAAATAATAAATAATTTATTTAATCCTTTATTATTGGGAAATATATATATTAGTTTATTATCTATTTTTGAAGAAAAAAATAAAAAAAAAATAGTCTAAATTAAAATTTCTTTTAATCTCTAAAAAAAGTCATATGTCTTATAATTAGGACCGGAGGGAGTATTATTTAGGGAAACTCTATCTTAGGGCCCAAATTAGGGCCTTTTTTGGTATTATTTCATAAAATGTTAGCTGTTAACGTATACTGATATAGTTGTTAACATGTACTGATTTAATTGTTAACAAATACTGATTTAGTTGTTAGGATATTGTTTTAATTGATTTAGTTGTTAATGGTCTCGATATTGTTGTTAACGCGTTTATGAAATAATACCGGAAAAGGCGCGGAGACTTTTTTTGATGTGTCTTTTTGGATCTTTTTTGACATTGTTTTTACTAATTTGGGCCCTGAGGCAGATTTTTCCTATTATTTATTTAAGGACACGAAATGATATTATATTATTTTAAAAAATAATCTAATTTATGAATGGATAAAGCAGATATTTTATAATGGGTAAATCAGATCATGGATGGCAATCTGATTATTGGGATTTACAATCTGATCATGAAAGAGAATATGATTCATCAAGATAATATTATGGACATATTAAAATAATAATCACCTAATAATAATTAAAAAATATTAATATGCCATTAATAATTAAATGGCACCTAAATCACTAATTAATGACTCTTAGCTCATCGCCTTATTTAAAAAACGAAAAAAATTACAAAATAAATAAAAATTAATGACTTAGACAGACCCTAGCTAAATTGATCTTCAAATAATAGCTTCTCAACTAATCTCATACAGATTGACAGAATTGCCTTGCAAGTTTGCATTACCAAGTGTCAAAATGTCATTGAAAGATTGTTAAACATCACCAAGACACTATGGTGTTGTGATTACTTTGAAGAATACGTCGTGTAACGGAATGTTTTAGTGACAGTTGAAAACTTTACGGCCAGTTAACTTCAGATTAAGCTGGACCAACCATCATTAACAGGCCTTTTTTGAAGGCAAAACTAAAATGAGCTTGTTTGAAATGATGATTTGATCTTTCAAAACCAACTTTTTAATAATGATTTACCATGTACAAGCTAAGTATATAAGGAATTTTGTCTTAACTAATATGAACGTGCTTATAAATTGGGATCCCAAACAAGCACAATGCTTTTCAGAATCTCAATATTTAGGTGAAGTTTTAAACTTGACACAAATCGTGAAATGATCACAAACACAAATTGAAAGAAGAAATTCTTACCTTCAGTGTTCTTTGTTCATGGCCATGGACAATGAATTTTGCTATATCTCGAGAGATGACATAACCAGGACCATGTGCCCATGGAGGGTAAAAATCATGTGGCCATTCCTAATAAAAAAGAAAAAAACATTGAAGTTGAGGCAGGAGATAAAATTGTGGAGTTTTAGTATGAGCATTTCAAAAAGATTTATACCTCCTCACTGATGTACCATTTTCCATCTTGGTTCCTGTGAGGCGATGATTTGAAAGATATGAGACCATACAAGAGACCCTCAGATGGCTTTCTTTTAAGGTTAGAAACCACTTCATCAATCCTAACAAAAGCATCATCATCTGTTTTCATCATGTACTTAGCAGGTATGATTTTGTCTGCAAATTTAGCAAAAGATCTTATTATTGGTATGAAAGTAAAGGAGATGGAATATATTCTCTCTCGTTTTTAATATAAGATATATTTACCTAATTTGACTAAATTAAGGAAATTAGTTAGTATGAAATGCATTTTCAAAAATATCCTAGTCATCTTCTTTAATTCTCTCATTCTCTCTCATTCTTGATTATTGTTGAGGGAACATCAATAGTATCAATAGGGATAAATTAAGAAAAGATTGACAAATATAAAAAATAGGTCTTATATTTAGGACCAAGATCAACTCTCCAAATATGTCTCATATTAAAGATGGGAGGGAGTAATATACAAGACTTGAGGAGGAAAAACAAAATCCTGCACGACCACACTCACAAAATTGTCTAGTTGTAAGATAATTAAGATTTAGAGTAATAGGGAAAGAGGGGTAAAATCAGGCAACCTATGGTTTTGGAGGCCAAATCATTGAGTTTATATGTTCACAAATTCATTAATCACATTTTTTTGAAAGGTTGGTTCCAGAGTATGAGAACTGATACTTCTAAAGATTCCAAATAAAATGGTGTCTTAGCGGTCTGAGAACAATTAGAATATGGGTTATAAACAATCAGAAACATCATTATTTTCAATGCATGAAATTTTGATCCCCTTACCCCTAGAATGCATATTGCAATAGTTTTGAAGGTGATCAAACCATAATAATCAACAAACGGCATGAACTGGATATCTCCAAAAGCTTGTGCTTCTCTCCACAGCTCAACGTTTACTATATTGTTCTTGTGCTGCAATCAAAATAAAATATCAAAGTCACTTGCAGTTAATAGGGTTTATCACTTACAGTTAACTATAGTGTTAACTACACTGCTTGCAGTCTACACAGATTTTTTGTCCTAAGACGCAATATTAAATGGTGCAGTTCTTGAGTTCAAATATTACATATATCTCCCAACTTCTCCGCAAACGCCTTCTGCTCAATGCAATTTTTTCAGTATATATTTAAAGAAAGACACCGTAGATAAATGATAGCAAATGAAAATGTTACTTCACCGATTCTATATATAGTAACGCAAAATTCAATTTGATTTCTTTCAATGACAGTAGGGAGCAAAGACCATTAAGAAGGAAGGATTTGAGCTTAAAGACTTTTCATGGAAAAGTTGAAACATAGGCTAGATCAGGAAATATGTCAGCATAAATATTCACTTTACCAAGTCTGTATTTGATTACTTACAAGCCCAATGAAAAATCGGACTGCCACTTCCCCTGAACGTACAGCTTCATATTGCATCCAAGACCTCCGCAGGGCCATTCGTCTTTCAAAGTTATTTCCCGTAGAGAATACCCCAATTAGCAAAGCAAGCCTTTTTCTGGGGATAGAAGGAGCTCTAAGTTTGTCAATGTCAATAACAATATCATTATCTTCTGTAGTAGGTAAGCCTTTTGCCAGTGCAGATAAGACAGTTAGATTCCCAGCTACTTTGACACTGTTAACTAACCATGGTTCAAGTTTCTGCATCCACAAAAACCATACAAAGTTGGAGGTGGCCATGCTATGATTTTAACTAAAAAAGAATAGAAATTTTTCTTGTTCCATACCTTACCTCCCTAAATGCAAAAGATGTTTCATGCCTTCCATTCACAGTCATATGAAATCCCTCTGAACCTAGCCACAATGTGGCAGTGAAAGGGTTTCCCTCAGTGAAAGGGAAATTCGCAGTTCTATGTGCCCTTTCATCTGAAATGTTAGCAGTTCTGTTGCTAGTAGGTTTACTCACTCTTGGATTCTCTTCATTGCTGCTTCTGGCAACTTGCACGTTGCAGAGCACAAGTCCATCAACTGCACCATGTAGAGTGATGATTTAGAGTTCTCTGCAAATCTAACTCAATTTACGCTCTCAAATATTTTTAAAAAAAATGAAAAAAAAAAAATTTGCTTTGAACTTGTTCTTTTATTTATGAGGCAGGTTGGTGCTATTACAACTATTAGCCCAACTATGGAGCAAAAGTGCTTGCAACCACAAACAAGCATAACATAGGGAATGTATGTCCAAAAAAATTATTGGAACTTGTCATATTTTTTGAATTTACAATGTTTATTCTCTATCTGAAAAAGAATTCATTGTTATTTAACAACACTTTGAACCCACCACATCAGTTATTTGTATGCAGAATGTACTTTAATACATACAAGGTCTACTATTAGTCACGCTACATAAATTGAAATATCTTCATTTAAAAAGGCAAGCATACCTTCTTGGATGTTTGCAGAGCCATGAGCTGGACATTTTTCCTCTTTTCCCCACCCATGTTCATTAGTCCATGTATTTTGAACTATAAATGGGTCCTCTGTCAAATTTTCTCCTGGGAGACTCACATTGTAATGCAATATTATAGGAGGATTTGGGTCCTCTTCTATTTGTTGGCCCACAAGGTCAATCTGGAAGCTTCCATTTTGACCAATAGGAATGCCAATTAGTGTAATGGACGAATCTACGACTAGACCACAAGGAATCTCAAGAATGATTCCACTGCTTGCCACAGTATTACCAAGCATGGTTACAGACAATGGGCAGGTCTGATTTTCAGGGCTATCTATCTCGCTAACTCTAGAGGCTTTCTGCTTCTCAATCGTGGACAACAACTCTTTCCATGCTACAGAAGCCTCTTTAACTCCTTGAGCTGTTTCAGGTAAAGCATCCGACCTTGACAACAGGGAACATAAGGGAGTCCACACGAGCATTGCTTTCAACTCTCCTTCAGAAAAGTTTTTCATGTTACAAAGATCATCAAGCCCTTGAACATGTATAGAATGTGGCCTTTTGGTTGATTTTGGTGTTTCTTTTATTTCCACATCTGAAGAATTTACAATAGGATTGTTTCTTACAGTAGAATCACTTGGTGGATGATTATTAAAGAAACTGTAGTCTGATTGTTTTACTGACTTCTGTGGCTGCATTCTAAATGGACTGTATAGGAGAATCAACATCATACCCAACGCGATGATCAACAAACCTCCATACCACTTTTTCATGTTCAGTAAACCATGAACTAAATATAGCCGTTTCTGCACAAGGAGAAATTGTACTGCACTTTAGCTACTAGATCCACATAAGTAACCTAATCTAGAAAGAAAGAATGAAGATTCATTCTATAGAGATTAAGTCATTTGAACCAGTCAGTAGATCAAGTTACCAGAATAATTCATTGTGAATAATTTTTTTTCCCTTACGATCCAGTTTGCTACACATAATTGGGGGAAGGGTCTAGTCTATATTCTAGAACTTGTTCGACAGCTGATTGACCCCCATACCATTACAACAAGACACAGAACATGAGTAACATATTTAGATGACAAAAAAGTACTCATCCGGTCCTAAATGTAGTTTGTAATGCATTTCCCTACAAATTTGGTTGTATATTTAGGACTGGGGGAGTATTATATTATTTCCTCAATTAAAAAAAAGAGAGCGTATTACATATTATTATGCTGATTCTTTTGTTCCCTGGTAGTATAGGCAGAGAATAAAAGAAAAGTATATCTACCTGGATACTCAACCTCAAGTGACTTGGTTTGACAAACAAGTTTAGAAAAGTATATCAATAAAAAATAGTGCAAGGCCATTCTAGTTGAGTTACTAAACCTAATGTCGTACAATTCAAATGCAAGTAAGTTCTATTTTCATAGTTTTGCAAGAGATCCTGATTCCTAAGTTCTCTGATTGAGGGGGAAAAAGCAAACAGCACTTCAGAATAAATTTGTTTTCCTCTTCACTTTATAATCTTAAACAAATACATATAGCATGACAGAACTGTGATTGTCATAGATTCAGGCAATACGAATTTTTCCCAAGCTGAAAAATCAGAAAAGAAAGAAACAAGAAGACTACAAAAGCATGAAGATATCCCAACAATTATAGTCCAAATCTATGCGAGTCCTTAGCAATGAGAACTATTAGTCATAAAAGTCCGCATTTTTTACTCGGTCCCGAACATTTGAAAGCAAGTTCAAACTTTGCTTTTCGGGGGAGTGGAATGAATTCCTTTTCAGTAAGCAATTCACATAAACTAAGAACCCCAAATCACATCACCCGAATATACCCAAACAGAAATCAAGACAAGGACGCAAGATTCAAAGCTGCTGAGATCAAACATTCAACTAAATCTCACCATTAAGCTGCGAGATGCTCCAGCTTAGAAGCTTCAGTGTTTAAGTTTTGAGGAACACTGGCATTCCTTTCTTTTATTTATTTATTTTTGTTTTTTTTGGGCCAATAACTCTCTTCACCAACTTTTCTGGTATTTGTCTAATTCAGACGACGACATGTTATAGCTATTTGGTCTAATGAAGGAAGTTTGCCACCAAGAAAAAAATTCTACAGGACAATGTTGGAAAGAATTTCCTTATCCGATTTTATTTCCTTACAATTAATTTACTCTTAAATTTTGAGTCCCTTTAGTTTCTAAGAGAGATGCTTAAATTTGGTCAAGTGAAAAAAACAAAGGTGATGCTATAACATGATCACAAATATTTCGGTCTACAATCCCATTAAATGTTCTGACTTCATTTTAAATCATTGATAAAAACTTTTGAATGCCTATTAAGCATGGATTCTACTCCATCATCTCTTTTTATAAGATATATACCCTTCGGTGTTATAAGTAACATTGTCCTCTTTATATATAAGCAACAATTAATTTTTTTAAAAAAATATTAATCTTTCTTTTTTTCATTTTTACTTCAACTAATTACATGTTCTCTCTCCTATCTTTTTTTCTACTCATTCTCTCTCGTTACTCATTGTCTCTCACATTTGTCATCTTCTCAAATAATGTTACTCTCTTTAGTTTTTATTATAAAACACCAACTATCTCTAACTGACTCGTTTATTGAGTTTTTACCATTAGCCCCTCATTTTTAATGGAACTTCATTTTTTGAAAAACTCATCGAATATATGGTGAATTCTCATATGCTATATTCTAAATATTTAGTACTTTTTTTTATTGACTATTGTGTTTTCAATTTACTGGTCCTAGTTATAAGTCTTTTTTGACCAAATCATATATACTAAAGAGAGCTAGATAGTTCAATGATTATGAGGTAAATTTTTAACTTTATCCTCATTTATGAATGAGTACCTTTCAACTCTTTATTCTCTCTCTATTTTCATTTGCAGTACAATAATAATAAAAACTCACAATCTCATTTATTTGATCAAAGAGACTTATAAATAAGATTAAATTTTTTAGTCAAAAAAGACTTATAAAGAGAATGGTATTCTACATGTTTTTCTCTCTCCCCCATTAAATTTCCATTTCTCGATGTCGGAGACTCATGAAAACAGTCAACTTCTTACGACTTTTGTGGTTTCGGTAAATATTGTCAGGATATTGCATAAGACATTGAGAAAAGAAGGATAACTTTATAAAAAAACCTTTAAATGGGGGGATATGTAACACATGACAAATATGGAAATAACATTTTTAATTATTTATAATTCCACATCATTAAAATAGGGGTATAAGTGGAATTATTTGTCAACTAAACACCAATTTAATAACTTAACTTCCCTTCCTTAGTTCAAGAAAATGACAGTTGATGTCTTATAATAAATATCGAAAATGAGTATATTTTTAAAAAAAAATCATATCTCTTATACATTTAATGTTTTTAATTAACATTTTGCATGATTTGGTAGTTATTGCTTTTAATCAAATGTTTTTAACAGTATCTCACATTCTCTCTCTACAGCATCTTGTCTTTCCTCCATATAAATGAAATAAATGAAGGCATTTTTAGTAGGGTTAATGTGCGATTTTAATAATAAACTATGGTACCAAAAAACGTCAACACAATTAACTATTAAGTGAACAAAAAATATTAACAAAATTTTAAAAAGGAGCGTACATAACGCCAGATTAGAAAAAGTTAACGTCATTATCTAAGGTATATTAGTAAATAACTTTTACTCTAGGAGGCTTAAAGACAAAATTCTAAATTTTAATAAAATTTTAAAAAAAATTAATTAAAAATATAATTATATGATTTAAATAAAACTCAAGGTGTTTTATAGTTTATTATATATGTTAAACAAAAAATAAATTATATGATTTATTTTTATTTTAGAAGAAATTTATGTGAGTTAAAAAATTCATTTAATGTTAATAAAATTTTAAAAAAAAATCTATTATATCTTGAAAGAAATTAAATGAGTTTAATTTTTATTTTTATAAAAAAGAGCTTAATGGATATCAGCGTTGATCTTAATAATCAATAGATCATTTAATTAACAAATATATCATCAAGTTCTTAGGATTTATATTATTAAGTATCAATGTTGATATTCATTAAGCTCTTTTTATAAATATTAAAATTAATCTCATTTCATTTCTTTCCGGATATAATATTTTTTAAATTTTATTATCATTAAATGAATTTTTAAATCACATAAATTTCTTCTAAAATAAAAATAAATCATATAACTTTTTTTGTTTAACATATATAATAAACTATAAAACACCTTGAGTTTTATTTAAATCATATAATTATATTTTTAATTAACTTTTGTTTATTTTAGCAAATTATAATTTTGACAAAATTGAAGAATGAGTAGTAGTTTTGAATAATGACAATTGAGAAAAAAGATTATTTAATTTAGTAAAATTTAGAATTTTGTCTTTGAGTCTTTCCTGGAGTAAAATTTCATTGGCCAATCTGCACCTTAGATAACGGACGTTAACTTTTTTTTTAACGGCGTTGTCTTTGAGTCTTTCCTTTTTAAAAGTTTGTTGGTATTTTTGGTCAATTTAATAGTTTATTGTGTTGACGCTTCCCTGGCCCAATAGTTTATTGGCCAAATCACACCTTAACCCTTCTAGTAAGAGTTACATTTTTTTACATCTTTACTGTTTCCAACTAATTTTAACCTTTGAACAATTGATTCAGTTAAAGGAACGAGAGCATACTAACTTGTAATGCCCCATAATAATAATAATAGTATAGTAATAATAAAATTAAAATTTTAATAATATTGGTATTCAATATTTTTTTTGTATTTAATAAGAATGAGTTGATAATAGTCAAAATATTAAAAAATTAAAAAGAAAAGAAAAATAATAATAATAAGCCCACCCATATCTAAACCCTAAACCTAAGCTATAAATGGCTTAACCCTAGCCAACTCTCAGTATTCCTATTCTACTCCCGTAATACCCAGAGATTATTATGAATAATAATACATTTAAATAATAAATCTAAAAATTTATAATGGTTGTATTGTTAATTTATTAATTAGGAATAATTAAAGGGCCCACCCGAGCTAAAACCCTAAAATTTAAATTATAAATATAAGTTAGCGGCCAAACCTAACCTGCAAAAAAACACTTTCGTTACTTTTCTCTCGTAGTCTTTCATCAATTATTCTCTATGAGGTTAGCAAAACGCAACAGGTAATTCTAATCCCCATATCAATAAAAATCATTTGTTCATAGGATTGTATTTCCTTTAATCCTAAACCACTAATATGTTTTTATGAGTAGATCGTGGAATTTCCCGAACATGACAATCCTAAACCACTAATATGTTTTTATGAGTAGATGTGGGAATTTCGCATGAACATGACAATCCTAATCCCATGAGTCTTAGGTAAATTTTATATGAATCTTGATAGGTAATTCTAATTCCCATGAGTTTAGGTTAATTTTGATCTTGATAGGTAATCCTAATCCCCATAAGTCCTAGGTTAGTTTTATATCTTGATAAGTAATCATAATCCCATTAAGTCTAGAAGTCTTAGGTTAGTTGTGGGTTTCGATTTAGGTGATTGAATTAAATATAAATAGATTTCTTCTTCTCGTCATGCGCGCTTGATATACATAAAACTGTGCGTCTTTCCTTACATATTGAATACAATTGATTAATTGATTTGCCCCGGTCGGCGTGCTTCAAATTCATACATATGATTGAATCCAATTGCTCCCTTGCGTCTCTTGTTTCTTTTGGTTATTGAAAAACCATTACTTCGCCTCGGTCTTCGTGCGTCACTTTTTGTTGAATGAATTTGGAATTCATTAAAACTGTGCGTGACGTTTTTGTTTGTGATTGCAATATATTATCCCCTGTACGTTATGTTTCTTTTATTATTTGATTTTCTTTTTCTTTATTTAATATCTCCTACGCAATAAGATAAGATACCAAAAGAGATTTTAGGTCAAAATATCCTTATGTCTATATTTAATTAAAATAATATAAGAATATATAAAGATAAGTAAATAATAGAAATAATTTAGGAGTTATTGTGTGTGTATTTTAAATAACTTAACAGTGGGAAGATAGGCTTTGGGATGGTACCTCCCCAAGGTGATGAACACAATTAGGCTTTATACGCTCCGATATAAATTTTGATGTCAACGAGATAGTATCCGTTCTTCCCGAGGTGGTGTCGCGGGTTTAGGGACACTAGTAGCAACCTTGGGAAGAGGTGTGTCTGTATTAGGAAGATATTTTATATGGCCAACTTGATGATTGTGATCAAGCGGGTTTCGGGTCATTGGGGTAGACTAGCGGGTTTCTCGGGTCTACCATGGTTCTCTTCCCACTTAACTAAATAGGCGCGGGGTTTCCGGGTCTAAAGTAAATTTAAGAAGAAAAAAGAGAGAAGATAATGATTAATGTTTGATGAGATTACCACATGATGATATATTTACTTTGGTTAATATATATATATATATATATATATATATATATATATATATATATATATATATATATATATATTAATTTCATGATTCCTTTATAAAATCATTTAAATTTTATATTAAGATAATTGTTAGAAATTGGGGTGTTACAACTCCTCTTCCCCTCTACTACTCCCTCTCTTCTTACTTCCAAAAGTCTATCTTTTAAATTTTACCAATCGGTTCTTTGCTCCAAATTACTCTTCTAGAGACTAGCGAAAACTGAAGATCAGGTAATCCTAATTCCTAGGTTAATAGAAATCAATTGTTATATGTCATTTTTTTAAATCCAAAACTGCCGTCTCGGTTTCTTGTGAATTTTCTTATAGGTTTCGCGTTGCATGTAGACATATTGATCACAAATTGCCTTCCTCAAATCACGTGTATCTCTTTAATTTGAATTCAGATTGCTGTGCGATGTATATACATGTTAGGCTTTGGCCAATTTGCACCTTAAATAATAGACGTTATCTTTTTTTTAACAGCGTTGTGCTAACTGCACATTTTTAAAAGTTTTTTGATATTTTTGGTCCATTTAAAAGTTATTTTTATTTTTTATTTTTATTTTTGGTCAACTTAAAACTTATTTGTGAGGTAAAAGTTTGTTGGCCAAATTACTCCTTAACCCTCTTTTCAAACCTTGTTAAATGTTGGTGTATGTTAATTAATTTTTAAATCATGCATATTTAATAGGCACAAAACTGTAAACTTACTAAATTTTTAGAGAGTCAATAAGTTTCAAGGTTTTTTTTTTTTTTGGCAATAAAACATGTTAGAAATAACTTAAAATAGAAATCAGAGCACGAGACAATAATGAGTAGGAAACAGAAGAAAACTTTCTTGTGGTGACCATTTAAATCGTATACCATACGAAAAATTCGAGTATATAACAACATCGCCTTTTAGGGGAAAATTATATAAACAGGGTACATGCCGCTGTGATATTGTATATTTACAAAGTGAAACGGTTTTGGCCACTATATATTTATACACAAACAAAAGAACAATTGGGGACATGTAAAGAATTCTAAGACAGCAAAATTTCTTAATCTCAGCGGCGGGAAAAAATGGGGACACACTGAAGTCTGAACCAAGGGAAGGTCGCAAGGAACCGCCTCCTCGTGGATTTGCGTGTTTCACGATATCAAATATGCTCATTAGCAAGTTCCAACTAGTTTGCTCAGCCCAACCTGTAATAACACGAATCCAGAAATTAAAACACTACTATTATAATTATCATCCTCCCAACAGAATTGTAAGAACATGTTCAGGCACTTGCAAAAGGTTGATGACTAAAAATGTAAAAACATTGATACATAAAAAAATGGAGGCAGGTTAAATCACAATCACAATTAGTTCTAAGTTTCTACCATCCAGTTTCCTCAGCTCCAAGATAAAAAAGAAATAACAAGCCATACAAACTTGTGAGGAGAGTAAGACAAAATGGTACCTTTAGGACTGGAGGCAAGTAGGCCCTAGTGATCAAACGAATCAATTATTGATAATGGCGAATGATAATGTACAATGCACACTCACTCAAACTGCTTAGTACAGCGTCCAAAAGTTGAAGCAAGCGGAACTGACCCAGGCATCATTTGAGGGGACATGAGGTAAACCCCTTCTTTATGTACAAAATCACCACTAGGGCTATCAGCACCAGGGGAATATGGCTTTGCCATTATTTTTTTCAGCATTCCCTGCAATAAGGAATCGATCCTACCGTTAAGCCACAACCAAGTACACTCAAAAATATATTAAACAAGGCGTTATTTACAAAGTACCGGTGTAAATAGCAATTTAACATCTTCTCTATTTATGATGCAAGTAATGACATTGTCATGCTTAGTAGCTAGGGGCCAACACATTAGTGAAGTAAAACTAGAATCAGCAGATTCAAAATATGCTTATGAAGAGTTTTAAAAGAGAAATCCCTGCTAATGGCCTTGTAATCTAGTGATATGATAGCTGCCGTGTAAATGGAAAGTTGCAGGTTAGATACCGCTTATAACCTCAGGTTTTAGTACTTGCCCTTCTAAATTGAAAAAAGAAAGAAAGAAAGGGTATCTCTAGCTTCAGTGAAAGACGCATGACATGGCGAGTTCTAAACTTTGAGATTTTTTTGGGGGCAATTAATAACTAGATATGAAAGAATGTGAAGGCAAAATACAAGATGGTACCTTTGATGAATTGGGGCCGTAAGTGTTCATTGCAAGCTCGATTGCAAGATAAACTTCAAAAGCTTGCTTGGATTCACTATTACATTTTATGATGCGAACATTTTCTTTTGAATCCAATGATCTATGATTCAAATATAAAATGACCCGTGAAGGGGGAGCTTCTGGGCTGTCCTTCTTTCCATTTGTCAATTCCATTGTCCCAAGGTCATCCCAGAGAACATCCCACAATATTGAGCATGGATCCTTTGCAGGGCTGAACTTCCTCTGAGCAATAATATTGGAAGGTTGCTGATATTGACAGAAGTTTTTCTTAGTAACAGCGCACTGAGAATATGATTCATTATCCATTATTCTCAATTACTAAGACTTACTTGCAATTGTATGACTCTCCGGTGAGTGACCATAAGGATTTTCCCTTTTGGAAGCAGAAAGTGGTCTTCATAGGCATCTGATAATGCAAACTTTCCGCGAACTTTGAAAAGATCAACCTGACCAAAAAATGAACCTGATTCTGCAAGCTGCAATATGACCTTCAAAACAAAAATATGATAATAGTCATCATCTATAAAATGAATTACACTAAAAAGAATGCAAAAACATGCAAGAGTCCACAGGAAGAAATTAAATTAGGTGAGCAAAAGATAATTGCATTAATGCTGTTGAGAACTTGAGAGATAAATATTATTCTTAATCTCTAAACAAGAAAGAATACATATAGGCCTTTATATAGGCAAACCTAGAGCTAACCTTAGAATCTTATAGAATCAAATCAAATCAAAATCAATCAAACTGATTGAGATATAATAGGAAATATCCTAAGATATAATATACCTATATCTAATCATAAGATATGATATAATATATCTATATCTAATATAATAATAAGATAATAATAAATGCATAATATTCTCACAAATGCAAATAGAAACAGTAACATGGTTTGAAAAAAATGCAAGGTCACTAACTAGCAGCTTGAGATACATGTTCTGGAATCCATATCTGGGATTTAAGGATAACAGCTGGATCCTCAATGACATGATCTGACAGAACCTAAACTTTCAGCCAGTTTCCTTAACATTCTTTGAAAAGAGTTTGTATATTTATTAAATAATATATGCAATTTATATATTCCTTTCATCAAAAGAAATACGAAAACCATCCTAAGTTGGATTCAAACTGTCAAAATTTAATTGATATGCACATACCCCTGGCATGTCAATATATGAAAATTCATGTCTACATAATAGAAGCACTTTAGGTCTGTGATCTATGCCAAATTGAGCAACTGGTACCTGTCCTTGAGCTTTGTAATCATCATATAGTTGAAGCAAATTATCACCACTAATCACCCGAGGCAGTCTCCTGCGGAGAAGCTGTTCATCAGATGTGATAGCAGCTGCAATTTTCATTCTCATAGCATTGGCACCTTCGGTTGTTTTGGACAGAAGATCCAATACTCCACTCACTGGCTGTGCAGCTGCACCAATAATTCCCTTCCCAACGCCTTGAACAAAACCTTCAACACCAGAAGTTTTTGCTCCTTCAAGAGGCTTAGTTAATATGCCAGTTACTCCTCTAAACAAGCCTTTAGCAAATGCTCCACCTCCCTCTCTGATAACATCACGGAAGTCCTCCACACCTTTGGAATCCTGTCAAATAGAACATATGTATCAACATCCTTTCAAAGTATAACAAGTGATATGAAAAATCAGTAATAAAAAACTTGCCAGCACTCGCTATGGCAAACAAATCATATGAATCAGTTTATGTTGTAACTTGTAACTCTATTAACCACTCCTGTGCTGACGCTTAAAAAGTTGAACTTTTAAGATAAGTGGCTAAAGTAAGGTTTTCCACCTCAGCAGCTGTGAGTATGTTGGCCACAAACGGACAGCTCAGTGCCCTTCAACATGAGGTGAAGTGTTACAATTTTAAATTAAAAGAACCATTCTGAGACCTTTTCTTGACATGGTATGGTAATCTTTTGAGTCCATCAGCTTGTTTACCAATTTTCTTTTACAGGACACTTATCATGCACCATTTGAGTACGGGAACTTGATTACTAATTCATGTAATCATTGGGGTTCAGATTAGATATATATTATTTTCCATCCCAGTTTGAGGTTATTATAATCTGAATTCTGAAATATGCTCTCTTTTCTCTATCAGACACACAAACAAGTACCAAGCAACAAAAATAGATTATGAGATATCCATCATTGTCTCTTTCCATTTAAAGGGGTTTCATGAGGCAGGATCAGTATAATTGAAAATTAACTACTATGCAAAATGATTGTTGGTTTATCAAATTGTTAAACAGCCCTGTACGTTTCCACCTGACAAAAAGTGGATTGTATTAAGTGTATTACCCTTGTATATATACCGCAAATAGCAGCTATACTGGGAAACTACCAAATAAAGGGGTTAAAAAAACGAAAACCTAGAAGTTAGCAATTAAAATAATACTACCAAAAGTCAGAAGATTACAAAAACCAATTCCTAAAAGTAGGAATTACTCAATAACTGCAATGATTAGTGAAAATCAATTCCCACACTGACACTGAAAATGCATTTTAAAAAGAAAGGGAGCTAGCTTATAGGTGTAAATGTGTAATGTCTTTATTTAAAGGTTAGGGTTCTATGAATAACATCTATCAGATTAATGACAAAACCCAGGAAGTATCACTGCAGGGTAAGGACAATCTTTACACAAACCTGTCTCAGCCGGCTCTGAATAAACTTCTTGTCCATTGATAGTGCAGCCACACCTTTACTCATATGTCCAAGTGCACTACTTGCATTACCCAAGATATCAACACCTGACAGTAGCTGAAGTGGTTGGCCCAGAAGATCCTTCCGGATATTTGAAATAGCCATGCTAATCATAGAACTCTTCCTCATGCACACATCCTCATGAAACCTTGGATTAATCCTGACCTAATTAAGGAGTAAATATTGTTTGGATTAGCACTATTTTATTGATCTCTCCCTCAAATCTAAGATTGAATTTGAAAAAAAAAACGAAAGATATAGCATCCCAAGATTTGTTTTCTTGGATTCCTCAGCATTTCTAAGTATATATGCAAATGCTAAACTGAAGGTAAGAGGCAACAGAGTATTGAATTATTTTGATATTTTCCTATTGTTTCTTGACCAAACAAGCTGTTAGTCATGGAAATATAGAATGATTATGTTCATTTAGTCATTTTAAAAATTTTTGGCGGGACAGGAGCTTCATTTGTTGGTAGCAGAGACTAATCTCCCTTGGAGCATGGAGGGCAAATGGTAAACCCTCTCAACAAGGTTTTCTCCATACAAAGTACTCCTCTTGATCCTAAATGTAGGAGCTAGATAACTAATTTGCAAAGATTAAGGAAATTAGTTAAGTTAATTAATGGTAAAAAATGTGTGTTGATTTTCCTAAAGTACCTTTTTTATCATTTATATTGGAAACTCCTACTTGATGGAAACCTCTTAATATGTATAATCAATAAGGATAGTATAGAAAAAAACATTATTAAGTGGATTGAGGTCTTATATTTAGGACCAAAATAAGCCCCTCTAGTTGCTCTTACATTTAGGACTAGAGGGAGTAGTATTAATAAGAATTTTGGAACATCAATCAAATTAAGAAAATAATTCCTTGTAGTGCAACCATAATTCATAATGAAGTATGATGAAAAATTTTGAAGGTAAAAACGAACCAACTCCTGTTTTTCATGGGCATCGAAAGGTGGCTTGACACTAATGATAATCCATCATACTACTACACCACTAGGAGAGCTGCCAATTCTTCAAATCAACGAAACTTATGGAAAGCAATTAAATACTTACAGGCATATTTTCTGTGTTCCCTAATGCAGTCATCAAGGATGCCCAGAACCCAAGCACACCCCTTGGCCTCTGACTGGGTGACATAGCCATAGACACCTTTAACCGAACTTCCGAGATATTAAGGACACTGAAATTCCAATTTCTATAATGTAAAATTTTGAAGAGATCAACACAACCACAAATCCCACCCCCCCCCCAAAAAAAAAAAAAAAAAAAAAAAAAAAAAAAAAAAAAAACACACAACTTATGCTTACCCAATTTGAATGATTGAATCAACTGAAGCGGCAGTTGTTTGAGAATTATGCAACCTACTGAGCTTCACCTGCTGGATCATTTCGTGAAGGCGCCAAATAATAGGTTCATGAATGTTTATAAAAAAGGAAGCTGAATTCTGTGGGCCCTGCTTACCAGGAAACAATCAAAAGATAAGCATAATATGAAACAAACCAGAGTCTCATCATTCGTAAACAAAATATTGACATGCTTTTTATGAAGTAAAACTAAGAATTTTAAGGCGCTCACATGAAGACCAATATATGGATAGACACAGAGATCCAGCGAGCCATTTGATTGCATTGTCATGGAAAATTTTAGGATATAGTCAGTTTCTGCCACTACTCTTTGTGGACGGAAGAGAACTGGCATTGGGGTTAATGGCAACTGGTTGTCCACCTGTAACCCACGCATTTTGAGTTTAAACCTGAAACACAGAACATTAAAAATTGTATTTTCAATATTGAATATTCATGGACAAACATAACAAAAATGAATAATTCTTAGACTTGAAACTATAATAATAAAGCAACAGGCTATGTCATATTGATTGATGAGTGGGTAGAACAGTATTTTCAACAGATATCCCATGCAAGACAAATCATAAACTTCTAGGACGTACAATAGTCAACTAAATGCAAAATCCTACCTATTGATTCCAGAGCCTAAACCAGTTGAATAAGCCAGAACAAGATTCTGAATAGATAGGTATAATATTTCCTCAGGTGTATGATCAATAACAGATATTCCAAGCTCAGCAAGCTCAAAAAATATGTGGAATTCACAATCTGTAACAGACAATGATTGCTGCTTTTGAGAATCACTTTTATAGGTCTGAGACATTGATGACAAACATTTTCCACTCAGAACCCCGGCAGGTTCTGTTTCTGGCAACCAATCGCTGATCTTAACAACATTGATTTTCTCTTCCTTTACAATAGTAACACAAAAGGCTCTGTTTGATTCATCAGTTACATGGATGGGCTGGTGATCAGAAATTTGATCAATATCATACTTCAGTGATTTCTGTGGGTCAGTTCCATCTACTATTAGCTCCAATAAACGTCTTCTTCCAACATCTTCCCACAGAAATGAAGCAGCAGCATTTGGAAGAAGCAGCTGCCAAGAATCACTGGTACCATCAACTTGACGAAAGCGAATGGGCAAGAACATTGAATGATTCTCTATCCTGTAGGTCAAAAGTTAATGAACATATCACGGTATAGTCTAAGAACATTTATAAATAGTAAGACAGACGACAAATGCTTGCCAAATACAGATCATTATGATAACATGTAGAGAAGTAACTGGGAAACAGAAAACTACATCCTTCCAAGTTCCAATGATAAAAGGTGTGCGTCTAATACTTCAATTTGTATGAGTTAGTAAATAAGTCATGAAGGACAACAGAAAAAAATTGCCTGAATTCTTATCCAATTTTATTCAAATGGCAGAAAAGATTTAAATAGAGGCCATGGCTACAGGCCAACCACTGGATCCTCACAAAATCAAGACAATATAGATAAATAGATATTCTTGTTTCTTGATTTGAGTTCATCTTTAGATAAATGGACATTTAAGAGAAAATCAAATCAAGAAACAATAATGGCAATAACCAACGTTGAATTACTGTGAGATCCGGTCATTAAACCACAAGATTTAGGGAATCCTGTTGCCAGTAGTCAGAATATCCAACAAGACAAATAAAAGGAATAATCATTGATAACAGCACCCTTAAACTTGGAAAGCCAGAAAATATCCTCCCTCAACTATCACTATTCAGCATTTAAACAGTTTTAATTATTGTCTTTCATGACTAGATCCTCAGTTCCTCACCATGCTTTTCCTCATATTAACAAATGAATGGGAGTAAGTCATGTGACAAATTAAAGAGTCAGATATTGCATCTCTGCTTAGAGGATTAATGGGGAAACATTTAGACAAGTTAAATCCAGAGAGGTGATAGCTTTTCCTCCCTGGGGGGAGCGGGTTGAAAATGACACAAAATTGATGCAGGTGTACATTTCTCCAGAAAGAATAACTCGGGGAGCTTCAATTAAAAAAGTATGGTATGTTCCTCTTTTCTTTCATATCCAATCTCAAGGTAATAAAACAAAAATTTGGAAGGAAAATTGTGAAATTTCAAGGGAATTGAGAGAACAAGAACCTGTAAGGACTTGATAATGAATTTGGACGAAATATAACTTCAAAGCGTGATCTCTTAGCACCACTTCTTACTAGTACTCTTAATTGCATTTGACCATCTCCAGTATTGTTTTTCAAGTTAATGCGCATTTCACCTTCATTGTTCACACTAAATGGTGCACTCCATTGGTATCCCTCCATGCACAACTGAAAGAATATATGGTCCTTCATAAGGTATATATAACACGCCATATACATACCAAGCTAACAAACAATAACAAAAATTTATACACACCTTCAACAATTCCACCTTGGCAGATGACTGCCACACAAAGGACTTTGGAGGATCAGTGGGATGAATCCATATGGATGCCTCAGAACCACATTGCTGCAGGCATAAACTACATCCAGCCCTATTAATAAACAGTGTGTGTGGCTGGAAATGAATCACCTGGACATCAAATAATCTGACAGTTTTTAGCTTTCTAGAGAAAATCCAACTCCACAGACAAGTTTCTTCAAAAAAAGTAACTATTTAGTTATCATTCTGAAAATTATATTAATATAGACCAAAAGAGCCATACAAATAAAAACTTACTAATATTTGAAGAATATACTAATCCTATCCACAATCCACAAATTGGAATAAAAAGGCAATGATAGAACCATCTTGATTATTATCTTCTAACGACAGAAAGTTCTATGATGGAAGAAGACAGTTACTAAAAAGGTGAAAAAAACATACGTCAAAGAACAATAAAAACAAGAAAGTTCTTAAAACACAAAAAAGAAGCAAAGCAGCTCAATCTCTAAGCAAATCAAGGAAAGTGACACTCCAACTAAAATTGTAAGCAGAACCAAAAATTGAGAGCATGAGCACCATTTTTTCCAGCATCATCTCTAAAGACTATTATACATGCTTAACAAGATACACTATAACGCCCAAATACCATGTGTCGCCACACTACATTAGTTTCTTTTTTCCTTCCACAACAATTGCAGAGTGTAGAGCCTCGGAATGTTTTCTTATCATCAATGAAAGAAATCATTACAAGAAAAAGAGATGGCAACAGGCCTGACATTTGTCTCTCAAGAGACAGGCCCACTAAATACTTAAAGAAAGGATGAAATCAGAGAAACCCTAGCATAATAAAAGGAAAATAAAGTGTTCACAAATCAGGTCTTAAAAAGTGTTAGCAATTCCACAACAATGCAGATTATATTGAGGGCTTTAAGAAGCCTGATTGAACTGGGAAAAACCATAGGTATATTTGACGGGAGTGAATTAACTAATAGCCATGTGATACAGTTGACGACAAAAATATAACAAGGATTGAACTCTTAGCTCACTGTTTGAGGCTTTGATATGTCTTGAAGCAATTTATTTTGAAAAGTTCAACCCTCAAGAAAAGGCTTAGGAATGTTATTATTGATAATCTCCAACAAATAGACAGCCAAGGTAACAGCACAGACTCTCAAACCTTTGTTCTATCAGAAGTCACGTTCAATAATGCTGAAAGTTTGCGGTAAGATCCATCTGAATCAAAAGCCTTGACATCGATTCGCTCCTATCAAAATTCAGTTTCAAGAAACATCATTATGAAAAGAACTTGAGAAATTCCAAAGAATTCAAAAAAGAATGAGAAATAAAACGCATGAAACACCAATAAAAAAATGGTTATAATATATCCCATCGTTCATTTATGTCACCTTGTTTTCCAGCTCAAGGAGCGAAATCCCTGGGCTATACACTTCAGAATGGTGCATGGAAACTGCAATGCCCACCCGGGGTGACAGGCTAGTATCTTTTTGAGATTGAAAGACTGTAAGTCCACTTCGAACAGCACAATCTTGTGGTGAAAGCATGCCAGGAAATGGGCTGCTGTCTTCAATAGCTTCAAGTACCTGAAGGTTTCTCCTTGAAATAGAATGCCTCTTATCCATTGAACTTAAAGGATTTTTCAAGGCTGTTTTGGCAGACTTAACTGCTCTAGAGAGTAAAACTGAATCCATATCTGTATTTTCCGAAGGTTCCACTTCCACCACACGATATGCCAAAGCCAAAGATGACTCATTGACAATCCAATATGGGACAAAAAGTCTTAGAGTTTTCGGGGCAGCAGTTGTCGCACCCATATCATATTCGATGCTCACACGCAATTTCCTGTGAATATGATGATTAGGAAGTTGAAAGATGATAAAACAAAGACTATATGTCTGTTAAAGCTACAGCATACCATATAAATTTCCACCTAAATAAAATCAAGTGGGTATGAGCATTAGCAATAAAAACTAGACTAAGAAATAGCATGAATCAAATATACCACACCTCACTCCTGACTTTTTATCAATAAAAAGCACAAATACGTATCAAATACATTTTAAAAGGATATTATATTTCACTACCACATTATACATGCTATAAGAAATCAGTTTTAACAGCACAACATAAGGATGTGAGTAATAGATGATAGAACCTCAATATGTTGAATAAAAGAATATTTAATCGTGCATGTCACAACCAATCTTGTAATTTAATTAAAATTCACCATTAGGAATTGTGGGGTGAGCTTAGCTCAAGCTTCAATTTCAAATTGATAACAGGCATTAATACAACCATTCTTGAGCTCTCTCTTAATAGCTTGAGCTTTCAGAAACCATTGGTCTATTACAGAATGGTATGACACTATGACACCTATAAGAACCAATGTTCTTCAGCCAGATAGTGAGAACTGTAGGCAAAATAATTATAATATACCGTCAATATGCCTTTATTAGTTTTCGTTTTTTATCTTTGCATATATTTTGTTTACTTTTCATCCTAGATTCGTTCAAATCTTCATTTTGTAATATTTTCTCATTTATTCTTACTTAATCATTGGGATTGAGAAGCAGAAATGTTGCTATCCATTCCCTATTTTTATTGCACTCCTCTATGAATAACCTCAGAATTCATTCTCCAGAATTGTTCAAGAACAATCTAAGGAAATAATATACTACGTAACATTTATTTTGGAAAGATATTCAGTGTGAAAATGTAACAAATCACTTGAAGATAACTTGATTCGACATTTTTTTGGGGGTTTCATTTTCGAATTTGATCACAAACCTTCTACTTTGCTGGTGAATCATCCAGAACGATGTGACATTATTGGTAAAAGAAGGATCCAGTACAAGAACAGGGTCCTGAATCACACAAGAAAAGAGGATCAGCTACAGATACAAAAACAATAAACTTGGATATGTCTTTCTTAAACACATGGTTTAAATACATGCAGATCAATTCTGAGTTGTCATCACCTTTTCCATAAGCCAACCTCCCTGCACAGACAAAGTAAGATACAAAGGTTTCTGAATATCTGCCGAATAGATGTGTGCACTCTGGCGAGAGGATATGACACCATGATGCCGCTTGATGAAATTTCCTTCCTTTGGTTTTTCCCACACTGTAAACTCAGCAGGACTAGGAAGCCGATTTTCCAACTTCATAGGAGAATTGATGGATATTTTCCAGTCATATATTGGTGCATTTAGTTCAGTATTAAGAACTGAGGCATCTGTTCCTACACTAAGCCAAAATAACATATTTCCTCTACTAGGAGAACAGCACAAAAGTACATCCTTTTTTTCAAGTTGATTTAGTTTCAAGGAGCAGTTGGGCATCAAAGAATTCTGTTTAGAACCTTCATCTAATAGGAACTGGTCTTTACCAAACATAGAACTTGAAGCAACAGCTACTGTACGCCCCCATGAATATAAAAACTGAGGATCATCTAATCTAGGTCTAACTTGTAAACATTCATCAGAGTCCTTGTTTGTGCTTTTCCAACACAAAACATAAGAAGCACCAGGATTCACGATAGTGGCCTCACTCTGCATGGAATCTACTCCTTGTCCAGAAAATTTTTGTCTTGAACGAATCCATCGCCTTCTACGCACAACATCCGAGGTTGTTTTTACTGAAAATTTTGTAGGGGGCCATTTTAAGGATACAAGGTCAGGCCCATATGCCCATCCATCATTATCAACAAACTGGCTTTTATCTATGGCCCATCCTGACATCCATTTACACCCAGGAGGGAGTGGCGGTTCAAAGAAGTCCTTCAAAATGACATGAATGAAAAAAATTACAAACATAATAATACCAGCCATAGAAATTCAAGTACTTTAAGAATTTGAATAAACATACAACCTTTGATGAGTAAGAGAAGTCTCTTGTACTCCAGTGGCCAACATTTTCAAGGTGAGCTGGCCATTTGTTACCCCAACCAGATATAGGGTGATAATACTGATTCTGAAAGACCTCTTCGACAGCATTAATATTACTTCTTGCTCCATGTGAAAAATCAGTTCCAAGACTCAAAGATGAATGGCATGTAAAAATGTTCAATCGAACATCTGAATCATTCACTACTGTAACAAGACTACGGAAAATTGCATGTTTCTTGCAATTTTTCATGACAACTTCCATTGCAAAGAATTCATTTTCTAAGGATTTAGGAACCACAGAAAGTGGAAGCAATGACCGAACACTTTTCCATTCACCCTCTGGGCCAAGCCCTACCCAAAATCCTGTGTCTCTATCAGCATCATCCTCACTCTTCACATCTTTTTGAAGATTTGCAATTGTATTTCTTTCAACATATGATGTTGAAACTAAGAGGTTTCCATTCTGCATGTCTTCAACATTGTTTTGTTGAACCTAAAACAGTGAACCATGAATAAGCAACGGAATTCTAATTATCTATGTAGAGGGCAAACACCATAAAAATGACGTGAAACATAGTAACTGACCATTCTTCTGAGAGGATAAGATATTATATTCTGAACATCATATGGATGATGAACCATTTTCATAGAAGCGGCCTTCCTTAAAATATTTGCATCATGTCCAACAGGAAAGGACAGGGAACTCACGACATCACCTAAAAGTTGAGATCACAATTATAAAAAAAATATCTAGAATAAGTAAAACCAAATATTAAAAGAGCTACTAAATAACAAAACTAAAATTAAAATGCTGCTACATAATGTCTGCAGTAAAGTGTGTTCTTTTAATGTCTTCTTCATGGACAATGTTCAACAAAAACTCATAAAACCAACAGAACTCCTGTCTCCAGGTCTCTAGATCACTGTCGAGCATCGCTGGGACAGGGTTAGCAATATTTTTGAATCATTTGAATAATGTGCTCACTTAGATTTTCCAAGATGCACATATATTTTTCACTCAACTTATTAATGAAATCTTCATATTCAAGGAAAAAAGGAAAAAATTCAGTTGCTCAGTTTAAACAAAGATATATAAATGGAAGATACTTTACTGTTTTCTTATTAACAGCTATTGCAATAAGCTTTAAATAGAAATGAGGAAGTTGAACGAAAGTAGATTGATCAATGAGAAACTACATATGTGTCTTTAACTTGGATTAAAAATAGTGTCGCTCTAGAGGGGAGCCATGATGTACCTTTCCCAGCTTTAGCGGCCAGATTTGTAACCTCTATTTCCATCTTAGCCCGGGCCTGGACCAAGTTAATTAGTCAATGAAATGTCATGTGTAGCAAACTCCACAGTAAAACAAATGCCAACATGAACAGTAAATCGTACAATAAATTTAGACTTAAGAAGGAAATGTGGATTTTAGGAAATCCTGAGAAAAATATTTCCCTCGTGAATTATTAATAAACAAAAATCATGACAGCTAGTTTTGCAAGAAAATCACACATCAAGGTCCTGTTTGCTTAAGCATAAAAAATAAGTGACTTTTAGATGGTCTGGAAATTTTATGAGAAGTAACTTATTGTGCAGAGATTTTTATGAAAAGCAGAAATTATTACGCATTTGGTTGCACATAAAAATGATTTATTATTTAATACTTTTAAATTTATAATATCTTCGTGAATCTATGTATTTGTATGAACATTTTTTCTCTTCTATCACATCTCATTATTTTCAAAAGTACTTGGTCAAAGTAACTATTCAAAATATTAGAAAGCTTTCTTTGTTATTCTTTTTTTCAGATTCTGATTATTTTTAAAAGCTTAAGCATTGTGAAATTTCTCAAACGTGATTTTTCTTTTTCAAAAAAATAGGTGCTTTTTTT
Organism: Acacia melanoxylon; assembly: GCA_019022615.1. Classification (NCBI taxonomy): domain Eukaryota; kingdom Viridiplantae; phylum Streptophyta; class Magnoliopsida; order Fabales; family Fabaceae; genus Acacia; species Acacia melanoxylon. Next base: position 9,535,410 of record JAFJYJ010000011.1, read on the forward strand.
TATGAGAAAAGCTCAAACAAACAGGCCCCAAAAGTTGAGACTTGAGAACACAGCTTTTGCCCAAGATTATCTCTGAAGTTTCTTTCAGTTGACAAACATGTAAAATTGATCATTTCATGGTCAAATAATCCATCCAATACCTTTCGAGGAACTTCAAATATAAAGAGTTCATTCCACTTTACTATGCCTTCAACCCGTTCATTAATTCTTGAAACTATAGGTTTCACACATTTCGTTCTTGCACTCTGGGGAAACAACTTTTGTTGTTCAGTTGCCTGACTGTCTACGACAAGGCGCAGAGCACAGAAGAAGTTATGGCTGTTTCCATCGTCAATAAGAGGTAAACCCTAGCAAAATTTGAACAAATTGATTTTAGTTTTCCAGGTGATGGAAATTGTGATTAAAATACTAGAAAATCATTTCAATGCTTATCACCTTGGCTTCAATTATCTTAACAGCAACATAACAACGTGCCTCTCTGGATTCATCTAAAACATTTAACCTATCTGAAAACCTTGGAGGTGGAATCCACACAGAAGCACAATCACCATGATGTAGCTTGTCAACCATATCTACATCTTGCTCAACCTTTTTTACATAGATATCACACCCAAGTTTATTCTCTACAACAACCGTCTGTAAATCATCCTCATCCAGTGCAGAAAAAGTTGCATCATCCCCATCTCTTTGCAGACTACCAACCTCCTGCATAATGAATGTAAGGCTTTACACAAACACATATTTCCAAGGGTACAAGGATAATAGGTTGCAAGTATTTGACCTCTTTTAGCTTAGATGCTTTCTTTTCAAGCTCTAGCTGTCTTCTCCAAGAAAGAATGCATCCTAAAAAGGATTCAAGATTTGCAGCACTGACATTCACATTCAGAATATTGGTAGCAGCAATGCGAATTCTCTTTGCAAGTCCAGATTGCAAGTTTACATTTGAATGGTAAGTTTCAAACCTAAACAAATTTGAAAAGAACATTTAACTGGTTCCAGATTCCCAAAAGCACAGCTCAAAATTAATATAGGAGAGGAATCAAACAATTATGACAGATTTATAATTTTACTTTCATTAAAAAATAAAAAATCATAGTTTACTTGAATATTCCATCAAATGGCTCCACAAGTGGCTCCCATGCCTCTAATTGTGCATTGAAGGTTGACGCAGCAATCGAAGAAATCAATACTGCATTCATGGATTCCAGGCCACCATGTGTTGCAAGCTTTATGTTTGTAATGGTTGTGTCAAACAGCGGTGTCATCTGAAATGATAGTCCAATTTTTCAATGGTATCATAAAAATGAGAAAAATGATTATTGTTTCCAGGTGGTTAGGCATAGATACATACTCCCATTCCATATACGCTGTCCAAAATTGTCAGAGACAAGAATCTTAGCCTCAGATCAGCAGTTATGTTTTCTTGAGTCTTGGGCTTTACTGGGTTACCAATTATGTAGGCTAATCGGCTTGATGGCTTTTTGAGATCAGATCGAGCCAGAAAGGTGCAAGCCTGCAGAGATAGTAGAATGCATAACCTTTTATGTTTCCCGTTCTTGAGGTAAATGTAACAAAAGCATAACAAACTCTCAGAGCATGTAAATCAGATCAACATGCACCTAGCCACAAGGAAAATAAAACTTTATATCACAAAAATGAAACCATTAATCTTTATTTAAACTTGAAAAACAGTAGATATAGAATTTTTTGAGTGAGTTTATGCAGTGCAAGCTAAGATTAACCTGGTTTTCTACTTTCCAAATGCTCCAGCAATGTGGTGCCCTTGAACTTGAAGATCTTGAAAGTGGAACCTCATGGATATTTGCTTGGCTAACAAGATCCATCCTTGGGCAGCAAAACAGATCAGCACATGGTGCTTCATCTGTCTTGGAGACAACACATCCGAGAGAAACATAACCAGGAGGAGCTATAGGGTACCAGAAGAAGATTTCCTCAATTCCTTTCCCCACAATATGCGCAACTTTAGTAAACTGAACAGGTTTGGCAGAGATATCAGGATTGTCATTTTTGAAGATTATTCCTAGAGCAGGAGGTTCAAGGCTGAAAAGGCATGAAAAAGGACAAGATATTAGAGCCAGCAAAAAATTTGAACTAGGTAAACTCCATTATGTCTCATCAAACAAGAACCTAATAAGATAAAAAAGTCTCACCCTTCAGTGATGCAATCACCCAAGACAGTGTAACCAAGACGTGCAACAGGTCGCCATATCGAGACTGGACGACGAAGGTCACCACCTTTGTCCCACCAAATTCTCTCAAAGTTAGGTGAAGACATATAATTGGTAGCTTTTGGTATGGACCTCAAAATATCCCATCCAGATGCATTTGCACTTTGGAATGCTTGCTGATTTTCAATGTCGCCAGAACTAAAATCTGAAACTGGATCTAGTGGAGAAGGCTGAGCTAGATTTGAATTCCAGAGAAGAAGACGACTTAGGTCATAACATCTGTCTTTAGGAGGACATTTAGCTGAAGAATGGGCAAAAAAGGACCCAATAACATTATCAAGACGCCAGATGCTAAAACAAGAGGCAATGTGAGCTGGAGAAATAAATAAGCAATCTGAATATGAAGTTGATGTTACAAGATCAGAACGCAGGCAATGAACAACATGATTTGGCGGTGGTTGATTCCCTAAATGTGCTACACAACCAAGGGCTGTGTATCCTGGTGGTGCAACAGGCATCCAGAGAGAGCAATCACTGTTAGCATCAGTGTAACCCTCATCTCCTCCAAGGTCTTGATTACTCATGAATGAGCCAATGAGAAGAAAATGAATCGGCTTTCTTACTCTTCCATATGTGTTATTCACTGCCATAACTGCCTGTGAAGGAGGAACTGGCCTGAGAAGATGATAGAACAGAAATTAAGTAACACATCAAATAATTTATCAACTATTAGGAAAAAAGAGTAATATATCGATAAATATCAAGTAAGAGATCAAGTACCCTTGAACAAAAATAGAAAAAGATAGTAACTTTTGTACGGAAGAAATCCATCTTTAAGGAAAAAAAACAAAGAAAAAGAAAAGAAACACCACAATGAAGCAAAAGGTATATTGCGATATTGTAGCTTAAAAAATGAAAAACATCTACTATTGTAAACCCAGAAAGTATAATCTCAATTTCATAAATATTCAAGTACACCAAAGGGATATATATACACAAGAGAAGAGCAAATGACTTGATTCCCTAACTACTCATAATTAATATAACTCCTAACTACTCATAATTAATATACACTTATATTTCCTAACACTCCCCCTCAAGTTGGAGCATAGATGTTGATCATGCCCAACTTGTTACAAAGATAATCAACCCGAGTTCCATTTAAGGCTTTAGTCAGTAGATCACCCAATTGGTTGCTAGACCTCACATGTCCTGTGGAAATGAAGTTCTCCTTGATTTTATCACGCATAAAGTGACAGTCGATTTCAATGTGCTTTGTGTGTTCACGAAACACAGAATTGGAGGCTATGTGCAAAGCAGCTTTATTATCACACCATAACTTCGCAGGTAATGACGTGGCAAGACCAACCTCCTTCATTAACTGGTGAATCCACATAATTTCCTGTACTGATTGAGACATGGCTCTATACTCAGCTTCTGCACTTGACTTAGAAACCACATCTTGCTTCTTACTCTTCCACGATACTAAATTTCCACCCACAAACACACAATATCCTGTGGTGGATCTTCTGGTAGCCTTTGAACCCGCATGATCTGCATCACAAAAACATTCAATCTTGTTGTGGCCATGATTCGTATAGAGTATACCACGACCAGGTGAACCCTTCAAATAATGTAAGACATGCTCCAAAGCTTCCCACTGAGCAACGGTTGGTGCAGTCATGAATTGGCTAAGCACACTAACCGGAAAGGCCACATCAGGTCGAGTCACCGTGAGATAGTTCAATTTTCCAATCAATCAACGGTATCTCTCAGGATAAGCAAACGGCTTGATCTTCTCTGGATCAACTTTCTTCCTCACATCCTCAGGTAGTTCATCAAATGGTATGCTGTCATTAATATCCAAGAAAGGATTAGGAATCATGGGAAAGCTACTTGGGGCTGCTCCGAGTTTCCCGGTTTCTTTTAATAGATCAAGAACATATTTCCTCTGTGTTAAAAGGATGCCTTTCTTACTTCTCATAACCTCTATCCCAAGAAAGTATTTTAATGGACCCAAATCCTTTGTTTGAAAATGAGAATTAAGAAAGGCCTTAAGTGATGAGATTCCCGAAGTATTGCTACCCGTAATAACAATATCATCAACATATACCACTAACAGAATCATGCCAGCATCTGTCTGCTGATAAAACACAGAATGGTCACACTTACTCTGACTCAGGCCAAACTTCTTAACCATGGAGCTAAACCAGTCAAACCAAGCACGAGGGCTTTGCTTCAAGCCATATAAAGACTTCTGAAGATGACATACCTTCCCACGCTCCCCTGAGCAACAAAACCAGGTGGTTGCTCCATGTATACTTCCTCAAGAAGATCACCATTCAAGAACGCATTCTTAACATCCAACTGATGAAGATCCCAACCATAATTAGCTGCCATAGAAATGAAGAGGCGAACAGAGGACAGCTTTGCCACAGGGGAAAATGTTTCTGAATAGTCAACACCATAGGTTTGAGCATAACCCTTGGCAACCAGTCGAGCTTTCAAACATTCCAAGGTGCCATCAGCTTTTGTTTTGACCGTGAACACCCACTTACACCCGATAGCCTTCTTACCAAGAGGCAAATCAACGAGATTCCACGTACCGGCCTTATCAAGGGCCACCATTTCTTCTTCCATTGCATCACGCACACCAGGATGGGTTAAGGCTTGTTGGAGAGTAGTAGGAACAGTAAGAGAGTCTAAGGATGCTATGAAGGAACAAGATGAAGGAGACAAATGGTTATAGGAAACAAAGGAAGAAATAGGGGTTTGGAAGGAAACGAGGTGGTGTATGGAGTGGCACCATTGAGGACAGGAGAGGACATACGATTAATAAGGAAGCATTCAGTAGACACGGCGTCAGCCCAAAAAGGCTTAGGAACATTCATTTGAAACATGAGAGCCCGAGCGACTTCTAATAAGTGTCGGCTCTTACGTTCTGCAACGCCATTTTGAGCCGGTGTATCCGGACGGGAGGGATGATGAAGCATGCGCTTTGGAGCATATAGGTTTGAAATTGGGCAGAAAAGTATTCTTTAGCATTGTCACTCCGTAAGGTTTTGACAGACACACCAAAACGAGTTTGGATTTCAGCACAGAAATTGCAAAAATGAGAAAACAACTTGGAACGAGATTTCATTAAATAGAGCCAAGTGGTACGAGAGAAATCATCAACAAAAGTAACAAAGTACCTAAAACCAGGCTTGGACTCAACAGGACATGGACCCCAAACATCAGAATGGACTAAATCGAAAGGAGACGCAGCTCGTTTATTGACGCGAGGTGCCAAATGAATACGATGATGTTCAGCAAACTGACATGAATCACATTCTAAAGACGACAAATGATGGAATTGAGGATACATCCTCTTCAAAGAAGACAAAGACACATGACCTAAACGACAATGAATGTCAAAAGGGGATGAACCACCAGTGCAAGCAACTGAACGTGGTACCTGATCCTCAAGGAAGTAATGACCGCCTGATTCATAGCCCCTACCAATATCTTGCTTTGTCGTGAGATCCTGAATCAAACAGTGGTTAGGAAAGAGTGATAAAACAGTTGGATTGTCGAGTGAGTTTGCTAGGAGACAAAAGATTAAATGCAAGGTCAGGGACATTTAGGACATGTGATAGGGAAACAGATGAGGTAGGTTGGGCAGTGCCAGAGCCAAGAACACGAGAATAAGAACCGTTGGCAATTGTTATACTAGAAGGAGTGGCATAAGGCGCATATGAGGAAAACAAATGGTGGTTACCTGTCATATGATCAGTAGCACCGGAATCGATGATCCACTTCGAGGAAGAAGTAGCAAAACTAGAGGCAATATTACCTGTACCAAGAGCAATTGAAGAGCTAGACGTAGATGCAGCCATCGAGCCTTACTAGGAGCAAGTTGAGCACCACAGCAAACAATGGAGGAAGTACCAAATAACAAAAGGACCAACACACAGTCTCCGAGCAAGAGCACCAAAAGTGAGCAGAAAGCCACACCAAAGAAGATAGTACCGAGAAACCAGAGAGAACAGCAACCAAACAATACTCCGGCCAAACAGGTCACACAAGGACCACCAAACAGCAAAGAAGTACCAAACACCAGCAATCCTACAGGACACTCGCCGGAATCTGCAAATTCTCACCGGAGTCTGAAAATAATGTCTTTGGGATCTGGAAATGCTCCTCTGAGTATGGAGATGTCGCCGGAAAATTCAAACAGTCGCCAGAAGCTCGCCGGAAAATTCAAACAGTTACCAAAAGCTTCAAAACTCACGGATCAGGCCGGAAATGAGACGAGAAGGCCGAAAAAGGAAGTCGCCGACGAAACGGAGACTCCACGCGCCGTCACAGCGTGGCTGTCTACATAGCGCATGTACTCCATGCGCCGCCTTAGAGAAGTCCGACGGCCACCAAATTGCAGGCGAACGCCGATCGTAGGGTGGGTATTCCAGCGGATAGGCGCATGTTCCAAGAAAATGACTGGGTCGAAATTCGAACTCTCTTCTCTCTCTCACTGTTTCTGTTTCAAACGGAGCACACCAGAAAATGGAACCTAGACGCGAACCAGGGCAGAAACCCTAGCTCTGATACCATGTAAACCCAGAAAGTATAATCTCAATTTCATAAATATTCATGTACACCAAAGGGATATATATACACAAGAGAAGAGCAAATGACTTGATTCCCTAACTACTCATAATTAATATACACTTATATTTCCTAACAAGAGGAATTCGTCTTTAAAATGTTCTAGTGATTTGCCAGTATAGCTTGTTTTAAGTTCAGTATCATGAAAAAGAAGTTTCCAAGGTGATTTTCCGTTGGGCATCCAAATGGAATGGCTTTCCAAAAAGCTAGCTACTGAGCTGGGAGCTAACACACTTAAATACCCAATAGAGCATCCTACACTAGCATCCCTTGGTGACATTTCTCTTGACTTCGTCACTATTCAGAATCCTCAATTGGAAAGAACCCTCTTGTATGCAGTCCTTCAAAAAACAACTGACCACCGATATTTCCAATTGAAAGCACCCAAGTGGAATTCCCAAAAGCTAGCTAATTAGGCGTGAAAATTGATCAATTATACAACAAGATGGTGAAATTGATGGAGATTTTAATCATAGAATTCAAGTTGGATGGTATAATGGAGAAAAACTATTGGAGTTATTTGTGATCGCACTGCTATAAGACTAGCAATGCTATATGATAGTGAGTGTTGAGCTTTAAAGGGACAACATTAACATAAAATAAGGGTAGTCAAGATGAAGACATTGAGGTGGATGTGTGATCAAAAGAGAAAAGATAAGATTCATAATGATCATATACGCGAACGAGTTAAAGTGGCCTCTATTTAAGACAAAATGATAGAAAATCGTTTGAGGTGATTTAGACGTGTTCAAAGAAGGTGATTAAGTGCACTGGTGAGGGGGGTCGATCAGGCAATATGGAGTCCTATAAAAAGAGGTCAAGGAAGGCCAAAACAAACACTCAATGGGGTTATAGATAGGGATCTTTTGGTTAATAATTTATCTAAAGATCTAGTTTTTGACAAAGCACAATGGCATCGTGCAATCTATGTAGCCAACCCCACCTAATGGGATGAAGCTTTGTTGTTGTTATAGAATCCCGAAAATCAAGGAGTCAAATCAGAAACTTAGGGAGCAAGTTCATATCCAAAATTATAGGGAGTGATTAGGATAATTAATCTTGATAATTTCCTGATTTGTATAGTATCATATCAAGACCTAATTAATGCCCGATTCTATCATATGTGTATAAATATGTAATCTGCCACTGTGAACGATATATCGATTAATTCAGTCCAATTATTCTCTTCATGGTATCAAAGTTTGAGAGAATAATCGAGACTAATCGTACCCGACTCCTTCTTGCGTGCTCTCTGAGTTCTCAGTCTCTACCAAAATCAATATTAGCAGGCGCTCTGAGTTCTCCCTCTCTTCCCATAATCAGTATCAGCACTCCCTGGGTTCTCCATCTCTGTCAGAACTAACATCGGCAACCTCTGAGTTCTCCTTCTCTGATTGGCGCTACTCACCATCTTAAAATTCTTCGTGTTGTTTGTCTCAGCGTTCTCTGTTCGTTTGGTGTCATTCTCGGCGAACTATGTTTTCCTGACGTTGACATCTCCAACGTCCTCTGTCTCAGTCTTTGGCGCTCTCTGTCTCGGTCTTGGAGTCCTCCACTCCTCCATGTCGACCTACTTACACATCTCCGGCGCTGTCTATCTTGGTCTCGGCGTTCCTTGCATCCGCCTCATCGGTTCACCTCTTGGAAGATCGACACATCACCAGGAATCTTTTAGTGATATTCTTGTCTTTTTCTCGACGCTGGTGTCTGTGAGAACCCCATTAAAACCTAGGTAATTACATGTTAAGGGAAAGGTAACTTTTGCTAGGCAGTAGTTGACTTGCTATTTTGAAGAAAGAACTTAAAGAGTAGGAACAATAGCTGTTATTTAGGGTGGCTTGTTAGGGACTGTGAAAGACACTTTTTTGACTATATTAGACGTTGGGAGGATGGGGGAAAAGGGAGGATATGTTGTGTTTTGTGTGAAAGTTGTGGGAGAGGGGAGTAAATCGTGTAATAGACAAGCAACCTTCTCGGCTATAGGAGTATTAGTGCTAAATGAGATTATTGTATTCAGCTGCATTGTAGCTGTTTTCTTGAATTATTAAGCATTTCATATATTAATTTGTTGGTTCCTAACAAATTGGTATCAGAGCGGTGAGATCCTTAGGCCTTAGAAGCAGTGTAGAATGGAGGAAAGAGACTTGAGTGTGCTTAGCTTCAAAGATTTGAGGCAGATGTTGGAGGCAATTACGTTTAATGAGAATAGGGATGGAGATGTTTTAAGGAACAACGAAGGAGTAAAGAAGAAATTTGAAGCAGAAGCTGAGAGAAAAAAAATTGCAGAGTTGAGAAAAGCAAATGACGAGGAAATGCCTGTGGAAGCAACAAAGAAATCAGAGACGAATATGGAAGACGGATATGAGGAAGCAGATGATCAAGAAGATCTTGCTGGTGAACATTCGTTAAAGTTACAACCTTTTTCAAGGGAATGTGACTTTGAGGCAGATCCCGGTAACTATCCCAAAGAAAAGGTGAAGCCAAACTTGCAGGCTGTTAAATTGGCGCCAAGCCATCCCAAAACAGGGGTGGTACAAATAAATGTGTTAAGAGCAGAAGCAAGTGTGAAGAGTGACATAAATTGTGATGCTGAAAAGACTTGGGCAAAATGCTGGAGATATGATAAACGACAAAGAGATAGGTGGAAGACAAAGTTGAAACCATCGCATGTCGTGACTCAGCGAGGCGTTATGGAAGCAGGCGTATGCTTCGACGGGAGAGGCTGGTCGATGCGATCAAATGAGGAAGAAAAGGGTTTTCAGTTTAACATAACCCAACAATCCACTATTGGGCTTATTGGGCTCAGGATATTTTTGGCCCAACCGTATTACTCACAGATAAGGCATGTGGAAATAAGTAGAGGCGCGCTCCCAGCTATTGTGAACGCGGAAAACACGAAGAGATCAGAGGCAAAAGCAACGGAGAGGAACATATGGGTTTTGATCTTGCGTCTCACGCTAAGAAATTCGAAGAACCCTCCTTTACTCGATGCCGACACTACCACAAGAAAAGAAGAGGATTTCGGTCATGATGAGGCAATTGAAACAGCAAAAACGAAGAAGAGGACTGCTGTGGTTTCGTTCCAACTGGCGTTAACATTTTCTCATCTGGTTGACATCAATGCAGCAAGAGGGGGGACGTCCTCTCATTTAATTCTTGAATTCATGTGCTCTGGTTTGATAGAAGCCCTATTCTGGGTTGTGTTGAGCAAGAAAGGTGCAATTCTTTTATCTAGTGTCAACACAGCAGGAGAAGGTGGGTATAACTTTGTTTTTTGCCTTAATGGGGTGTCGGGCTCGGCAATTTTTGCACATCCTATTTCTCTATTCACTGGTTTGGATCTGTCTCGAGAAATCTTATGGATTACTATAATTCTTGAAGAAATACGTTGGAGGGACATTAAAGCTGTGCGCCAGGAACCTAATTTGAGTTTTTAAGAAGTGTTGTGTCGACTAGGAGAATTTTCTTGCCTGTTGACTATCGAAGCCATGAGAAGACAAGAGAGGATAGACTCATCACTGTCGCTTGCAGCGTTGAGCAAGCCAAGTGCGATACCGACCTTGTATGATGCAGTTATACCAAGAAAAGGAGAAATAAGTGGGCTTGCCAATTATAATTGGGTTTTTGAGATAATATTCTGGTTGAGCAAGAAAAACCAAGTTATATTGGCTAAAGTATATGAAGACAAAGGTGAAAGGTTCTCTCGGCAGGAGGCTGTTGTATGGGGTGTCACAATTTCAGGTCAAGGGGTGTTAATGACTATTTTCACAGTCCAAGTTGTAGGGGGCAAGACTCTGTTTGATATGGCTATATTAATCTTCTATGACATTGGAGGTCTCAAGTTGCAATTACTATCCTACGACATGCAAGTTAGCAACTACAACACAGTTCAAAAGTCAAGATTTTCACAAGCCATGGATGCAAGGAAGAGCTGCAACTTGCCTATAAGTTCTCTATCTCCCAGCTTGGAACAAAAGCACATTACTAAGGAAGAACACTCTTGCATGGCGGCTCAAAACATAGATCAACAGTTTATGGGCAGCCATATCTTCTATTGGCTAGACACTCTTTAAGAAAGCAAAAGAAGCTGAGCTACTTGGGGAGGCAACCACCAATGCTTAATTCCCATTTTTCACCTTGAGGACAAGGTGAAACTTAAAGGGGAGGGTAATGTGAGAACCCCATTAAAACCTAGGTAATTACATGTTAAGGGAAAGGTAACTTTTGCTGGGCAGTAGTTGACTTGCTATTTTGAAGAAAGAACTTAAGAGTAGGAACAATAGCTGTTATTTAGGGTGGCTTGTTGGGGACTGTGAAAGGCACTTTTTTGACTATATTAGACGTTGGGAGGATGGGGGAAAAGGGAGGATATGTTGTGTTTTGTGTGAAAGTTGTGGGAGAGGGGAGTCTGGTCTGTGTAATAGACAGCAACCTTCTTGGCTATAGGAGTATTAGTGCTCCGACAGATTATTGTATTCAGCTGCATTGTAGCTGTTTTCTTGAATTATTAAGCATTTCATATATTAATTTGTTGGTTCCTAACAGTGTCACACCATCTCTTGGTGTGATATTTGTTGTATTTTTCCCGACGCCCTTTGTTTGTCTACTGCCTTGATTTCCCTAAAAATTACTGCCTTTATGTGTCACTGAAAGGGCTTGATATCTACAGTTTCAAACAGTCTCAATTACACAATCAGTATGTCTACAATTTCTTATGCTTCTTCCTTTATGCTACGATCTGGGTCTAATGACAACTCTACCATTGTTTTTGTTTTTGAGAAACTTACCAGCAACAATTATCGTGAATGGTCTCAATCCATGATCCTTGCTCTTGATGGGAAGGGATAAACTTGAATGTAAAATTGGCAAAGCAAGAAAGCCCCCAACATCGGAAACCAAGGAGTTTTGAAAATGGAAATCTGAGAATGCATTGGTATCTTCTTGGTTGATCAATGCAATGTCATCCTCACTTAAGAAGAGTTTCATGTACCTTCCTTCAACTAGGGAACTCTAGGAAGCTCTTCAAGAGATTGACAAATGGAATGTAGAGTTACTTACAAATGCTGATTGGGCAAGAGATCAAAATGACAGGAAACCCACATCTGGATACCGAACTTATGTGTGGGGTAACTTGGTCACATGGAGAAGTAAAAAGCAAAGTGTAGTTGCAAGAAGCAATGCTGATGCTAAATGCATGGTTGTAGCACTGGGAATATGTGAAGGCGTATAGATAAAGCGGGTCCGTGAAGACTTAAGAAAGTTCATAAATCCGCCTATCAAAGTCTATTGCGATAACATGGCTGTGATTAACATTGCTCATAATCCGGTTCAACATGATAGAACCAAGCATGTCAAGATAGACAAGCATTTTATAAGAGAAAAAATTGATAAGGGTATTGTTGGTCTAAGGTATATACCTTCTAAAGAGCAAACCACAGACATCCTCACTAAAGGACTGCCCAAGGAGAGGTTCGAGTACCTGATTGGCAAGTTGAACGTGATTGATATCTACAATCTAACTTAAGGGGGAGTGTAGAATTCTGAAACTTAAGGAGTCAGATTAGAAACTTAGGGAGCAAGTTCATATCCAAAATTATAAGAGTGATTAGGATAATTAATCTTGATTATAACCTGATTTGTATAGTATCATATCAGGACCTAATTAATGCCCGATTCTGTCATGTGTATATATATGTAATCTGCCAGTGTGAATCATATATCGATTAATGCGGTCCAATTATTCTCTTCGTTGTTGTTGTAGTGGCAACTTTAGCACTGATTCAGATAAAATATTTTTTCTACAGCATGGATTATGAATTGCAACGAAGATAAAAAACAGCAGATACCTTGATGTCACACAATCGCCTAATACAACATAGTTTGTTGGAGCTCGAGGCCTCCAAAATGTGATATTGGTTCCTGTAAAATGTGGAAGATGGAATAGCTGGTTATTAATCAAGAACTTGTTCTTGGCTACATGTCACATGGTATCCATGACTAACAAACTGAATGCAGAAAATGAAATTACACCATGTTATTCAACATAACGAGAAAAAACCTTTTTGAGAAACCCAAATTCGATCAAAGTTGGTACATTGAACCAAAGGAGTGGCATTTCCAAAGTTTAGCGCTGCAGATGCTTGACTTTGCAGATTGAGTATAAGAGAAATCGCACTAAGTGAAAGATGCAGACATATATCTGTTGATACTAATGAAATATTTGTTTTGTCCTTTACAGAAGTGTATCCCCCTGAAATATCCACTGGGTCCAGAATGATAAGACCAGAACCAGCTTCAACAGTAAAATCCTTCACCAGGGCTCTTATCCAAGTGTCTTTTTCTTTGGAGGCATAGCTGCTCATAAAAGAGAAGAAAGTCAAATCCAAAGCTCATTTACGGGGAGAAAAAAAAAAATCCATTTAACAAAGCACAAAAGCAGAAGGGAGTTAAAAGAAAGGGTTAGTCAAGATTGACTGGAAAAATAATAAGGATATAGGTAGATGGTGCCCAAATCTATTTGTTTTAATTGAAGTACTGTATTAGATAAACCAAGTATGTGGAAGTAAGGTTTGTCATTGGTAATGCATTACAAAATTAGGTTGACAAACTCAGGGGGAAGGACCAACAGTCCTCCTTTTTCCACAATAAGTAGGATAAATTCTGAAAATAAATCAAGTTACAAAATGTTCAAAATGATCCTGTCCACAGTATGGCTTCAGAAACACGATGCATCTGTTCAGAGAGATATTCAAAATGGATTTGCACTACTTGAGGTTCTGAATATCTTCCAAAATAAACATATTTTATGGAGTTAATTCTCTTATGATAAGAAACCTAATATGGAACCTAAAATCAAAGGATTTAGCTATATCTCACTTGTGCGTGTGTATCAGAATTCAGATGGAATAATACACAAAAATTACAATGCAACTTCAATTTATTGCTGGTTTAATTGTCACAAGATGTTGATAACTTTCATAATTTACATATAGATTAAGAGGGAACGAAAGAAGGAGACCAGAAAAATTTGCAACCTTGTGGGAACTGGGACCCATTTCAAATTCATTTTCATTTGGAGATAAGGGTATAGGTATAGGTGTATTCACGTCAAGATTGTAGCATACAAGTAGCTTCATGAGAAACAAGTCTATCCTAAAAATATATAATCCATAAATTACGCAAGTTTAAAAATGATCAGATTTCAGAAACAATTATATTAATCTGTTCATCTAAAAATCTAACGTAACTATATGTCAGATAACAACAGAAGAAATGACAGCACTTACATGAAACTCAAGTCCAACTTAGCACGAATAAGCTTCTCGCCATACGATGAATCATCCAGAAAAGATTTAGTGCCATCATAGAAGGTGAACTCGGGAGATACGACCTTACAACAAAGGTCAATAGCCATAAGTAGACAGAAGTATAACAAGCACAACACAGAGTCTTTAGTCGATCTGAAGCAAGCCCATAAGATACTATTGAAGCTTCTTTAATTTGGGCTTGCACTGTCAACAAAAAAGGGCATTTGTTCGTTTTGTGTCAGACAGATTCATTAGCTAGTTCAGTAACAGATAGGTTTTAATTTTGAGCTTGGGAAAGTTTTTTTCGTGAATAATTCATTTTTGTGTCTTTGTAGAGTCAGATTTATGTTTATGCAGCATTAATCTTATAGCTTTGCAAATTTTAAATTTCCCCCATCCTTTTTGGTCCCACAAGCATCATTTATGTACCAATCATGCGCAAATTATACAGTGAAATATACTGTTTGATTGCCTTTCATTTTTCTTCTTACAAATAGGTGAAAAAAAAAAATTCAAAACTGTTTATCAAACAAAACGAGAGAAAAACGCTTGATGACATTAATTTAAAAACCGTTACAAATTTCAAAAAATAAAAATAAACCTGCTTGGCAAAATCTGTTTTGAAAACATGATTTGAAAAAAAAAAAAAAACTAGACTAAAAACTCGTCTGATTGTGATCTAACTTTTTTTAAACGAATTTCTTGGGTCAAATGAAAGAATGTAGCCTTTTTTTTTTTTTTGAAATGTTGCATACAATATCCCCGCCTAAATTGTTTCTAAAAAAAAAAAGAGAGAACAAAAAAAAGACTGACTTGCTTCCATTTTCTTGGTTTTTGTTTTTCAAAAAATAAAACTAATAGAAATCAGTTAAATGCAAAATGCCCACCCAAACAATTTTATTGTTATATACTTTAAAAATAGAAAATGGTTAAAAACTGTTTAAGGAGGTTTGGACATATGCAAAGAGATCTGAGGGCGGGCTGCTAGTCTCAAATCTCACTTAGTGATGATAACCAGGGAAGGTACATATAAACAATGAGCCAGAGATAGAAAGACTAAGGGAAAGAGAGATAAAACTCAAGTACACAAACATTTGTTCAATTCATTCAAGAGTCTCACAATTGAGAGTTTAAGGCTACTTGTAGAGCCCTAAGCACAATTATTCAAAATAATAAAGTCTAGTCTAAATAATTAATCTAATAAATCTAATATCAGATGTTCTTTATTTCAGAATTTAAATAAAACAATAAATCCTAATTGTCCTAGGATAAAATAAAATAATTCAACGATCCATAGTCCCATGTTCCATCACTTAAGGGTAGGTTTAGGAAGCTAACTCACAAGGCACATATTGATAACAGGGTCAAAATAATAGTTATTTATACGAGAGTCCAAGAGTTGGGGTGTATATATATATATATATAAGTTATTTATCTCTTCCATCTCCAACTTATTCAAGGTCAAACATCTAAAAGTTATAGTATCGACAGAACTTTTGTATGCACCAAACATCCATGAACGTTAACTCTTAAGAAACTGAAAGATCACACTACCTGGGTTTCAAAAGTGAAGCTTTGAATTTCATTTGAGTCACTTTGAGAATATGTAGAACTCAAACTCTCTGCTGATTGAAGATATTGGTCTATGCTATTGTCACCAGATAAGGAATTGTCCAGGAACACTATATTGACACCATCATCAACAGACACGGAGTAGCTGCTATCATTACTCAGGTACGTATAATTCCTTAAAAGAGAACCATTCTGAAGAATCCATAAGAAACAAACACGTCAGTTTCTAAGGGTAAACAAATCAAAATAATATTTCTTTTCACTTCTAATGCAACCAATGCTATCATTGTGTGATCCAATAAGGCAAACAACACACAATGCAATGAAACCAAATGAATGGAAGCCAAGAAAATAACTTTATTCTACCAAATAGTAGCATGAAATATAACCACTGGAAGAGGGTGGGGACAAGGAATTTGATTAGTTTGCAAAAGGTTCTAGACTCAACTGAGTTTGGTTGCAAAAAAAGAAATCTCTAAAGTAAAATGATATAAGGAAAGGTGATATCATTAGAGATATCATTAGGGAAAGGTTCTAGACTCAACTGAGTTTAGTTGTTAAGCTTAAATAGAAAAAGGTGATATCCCTAAAACAGAAAATAGGCATAGAATGAGAAACTCAAACAACTAAACTAGGATGAGCCTGAAGTTTCATCTCCTACCCTGACCCAGATAACCAATGTCTGAAGGAACTAGCCTTAAATTCCAGATAATTTTCCCTGAATCCTTCGCTATTGTCACATCACAAATTAACCAACAAAAAGCTCAAGTAATAATCTCACACTTCGTCACTCCCGCACTAATATCTGTTTCCAAGCATCATAACCAGACAGAAATGTATCAAATCTACCCGTACAACCCCAAGGGTACAAAAAAGCGCCAAAAAAACTTATGACAAAGCTTCCAAGCAACTCGACAAGGCAGAAAAACATGATTATTTGTCTTCGTCAACAAGAGATTATGGAATTCTCATTTTGTATCTAGATTGTGGCAATTACATGAGTATTTATAGACACAACAAGAACATAATAAAGCATTAAGAAAGATATTTAGATAGACAGCAGGAAAATTAGTCAAATTTTAATTCATCTCCGATTCACACTGCCAATTTCTCATACACATATCAACTAACTACAAATAGAACGGAAGCATATTACCTCAATTTTTACATTAACAAACCGCAATCTCTTTCCACATCCGATGAAAAT
The DNA here is from genome assembly GCA_019022615.1 of Acacia melanoxylon. Lineage (NCBI taxonomy): Eukaryota > Viridiplantae > Streptophyta > Magnoliopsida > Fabales > Fabaceae > Acacia > Acacia melanoxylon. The sequence goes on from JAFJYJ010000011.1 coordinate 9,552,332, forward strand.
AATTGGTCGAAAATTTGTACTCCGCAATTCCTTTGCATCTTTTTCAACACTCAAACAAATACACTTTCCACAACCATCATATATATATTCATCAATGCCAACGCAATCTGCCACTAATTGTTTGGATGGAGAGAGGTGCACTACATCTTCTGTCTGCTTGTAAACTGGTTCCATCAAAACTATCCTATTGTTTTTGCGCATGCGGTCATTCTTTGGATCCATGCATTCTTCTCTTCCAGTTAATACTCCCAAAGCAGGCACAAAAAATTCAGCCACAGCAAGAAGAAAATCAGGCACAACAAGAACCCGAGGTTGCTGCACACGAATTACAAACGACTGAGATGACACACGCCATCTATAATCCATTAAGAACATTGTCAAAATAGGCAAATCAATGTCAGATCCAGCTTCATCGCTCATCCTCAAAGAACTACTTTTATTAAAGGAAGAAGGAATTTTTCCAGGAACTATCTGTTTGGAAGCATCAGTAGATGATCCAAGCATCAGACGCATTTCAGGTTTTGTGTGAGGCCGGACATCTAGAATGGAAAATTTGGGAATTGTCACATAGAGGTCTTTTTCCGATAAAGAAGTCATGCGATATGAAGCCCAAAGACCTTCCAGCTGCAAAAGCAGCACAACAAATATCATTAAGAGTTATATGTTAAAAATAATAACTTTGGGGGAGCATAATTTCAAGCTTTTAAAAAAAAAATAAGAATGTGCTGTAAAACATATTAATGCAAAATATCATGTAAAAAATGGCGCATATAAAGCTATCAATAATTTTCCTAATGAAACTTACAGCAATATGAGCCAATGGGGATTCAACATCTGTGCCATAACACAGCTCTAGTAAGGCATGATTGACCACTACAGCAACAACTGTAACTGTCTGTGATAGTAAAAGCTGACTGTTCATGTTGACCTTATCAACCAGAAGCCTAATAGTATCCTTTGAAATGGAATTTCCACCACGAAAACTCGGAGGAAGCATAGGTTCTTCAGATAAATTCATGTATGTACAATCCAAAATCACTTTGTATTCTTTTTCAGACAACACAGCATGCAATAAATCCACCTGGGCAACATATACAAAGCACATTAGAACCAGAAGTAGGAACAAAATATAAATTTTTTCAAGCAGAAAGGAAACTTTTATATTCTCTTGGCACGTCAACTGAAGCTCCTAGTAATCTTCTTTTGATTATGGGCTGTATCAGAATATGAAAAGAACGGTTTGTTAGGCCATTATTTGTTAGTTTATCCAGTCCTAACTTTCAGTGATTGTATTGCAGTCCCTCTGCCCTCTGTATCTATTTATTTCTGCAAAGATTCAATTAATATCTGGCTCTTCTTCCACATATCACTACAGTAATAAAAGCAACATTAAATCTAACAGTGCAATAAGAGCTGTTCAATCTCTTTGCATATAAGGACAAGTGATTCCCCCTAAAAAAGGCCATGTGCTAAGAATCAGAGGTAAGTCATCCGTGTTTTGCTGATGGAAACAGCTGCAGAATATATATGTTGTTCAGCAGAAAACTACACCACAGAGTATAGCCTTGTGGAGTTAACACTGGACAAAGGAAAGAAAGTTTCACTCTATACTCCTCACCAATGTTCTGTAATTGCCTTATTCCATCTTTGACGCTTTATTTAAGTTGAATACCCTTAATATTATCTGTTAAAGTCTTGATAAAACTGAAAAAGATCTTGCAGGCCATATCAGCCTATTTCTCTTACTGTTCTTCATATGTGTTTTCAGACTTCAGAAAGAGGAAACCTATTCTTACATTGTGAGATTAATTGACGACTTTGGAATCAGCATTTGGTCCTTTCAAGGAGTACTGTTTTTAGGGTTGGCCTTACCAACTGTGGCAATACCCCATTAACTTCTCCCTGTTCCTACAAAGTATCAAATATCTCATCTATCATCCAAAATCCCTAGCCAACTAGCAATCCACCATAAATTAAAAAGGAAAGAGGTGATAGAAAAGGTTGGCCTGGCCACTCATTGCAGTAGTCTGGCGTTCAAAGCACAAAAAGCAAAGAAGTGGCTGGGTTTATTTATTTTCAGTTTGTGCGTTAGAGAAGGAAGGGTAGTGGCATTTTCAATTTCTCTGTAACCCAAGCAGTTTTTCCGTAAGGAGTACATCTTTATGCCTTGCTACACAACCCGCTGAGTCATTGATTGTAAGTGTCTGAATTAGTAACATTAATTACACTTACCTTTATTTCAAGAGAGAAAGAAGGGACCTTCCTGAAAACATCCCTCAAACTTCGACGAACAAGAATCTCAAGTCCTTGACCTTCGCGTATCATTGGTTTTCCAAGACAACCATCAATTCCAATAGTCATGTTGATACCTAGAATCTGCAATAAATTTGGAGTTAGAATATGCCAAAAGTTCATAAACAATCGTTCAGAAGACAAGAAATATAAACCTCAGCATAAAGAATATCCATGCGAACAGCTGAAGGATCTTCTGGAGAACCATGCCAACTGAATTCATTTGTGATATGCAGCTTTCCCAGATCAAGTTGAATAAATCTGTATATCAATAAAATACTAATGTTTATTGAGAATCCCAAGGCATAAATACATCATAAGGAACGATAGTAGACCACAAGAAAGACCCTAGACTATGAGGTCTCAACAAACAACAGCTAGACCCCATTTGCAAGTCACAACTGATAATTTCACTCACCATTATCAATGAGTTCACTTTACAATTTTTTCCTTGAAATAGTATCTCTATGTGTTTCCTTTTTTTGTGATAGAGGAATAATTTAGTAAGAGTACACAGTTGAGATGAGAAGACATTCATATAATGCAAAGGAAACGCCTAAAACGAAAGCTTTTAATGGGCACCCAAGTGGGGTGGAGAACCCTCTTCCCAAAGCCACCTAAAGTAGAAAAACTAATCCAAATTACTACCCATAAAGTAGCCCATACAATTCAATGTGGGACAAAGCAACCGCCTTTCTCCATCACCAAATTGTTATACATCAACCACCAAATCCTCTGCCCCACTATCAACCTCATTTTTTGAAGTGTAGCCCTTTTACTAACCAAACAATGTAGCCCTTTTACTACCAAACAACCCTCCCAGGAGAGATACATTCTTGGTACAACAAATGGGTGTTTGAAAGCATACAAGAAATGTTACGCATTCAAACAAACGAGGCATACCCTCTGACAGTGACCAAATAAAAAATGAGGCATTACTTGGTCAGGTTAAGGAAGGACAGTTCAACTTCTGAGGAAGTTGATAAATGCGACATACTTGGTTCATTAAAAGATATCCAAAAAGTAGCAAAACCAACCTCCTTGATATCTCAAGAAACAACAAACTGATTAAAACACAAGTACTTTTAACTTCGTGAGTATTTTATAAAACATTTCCTATCTTTTCTTGGATGCTTTTATAATATAGGGTAAAGGTGCAAAAATACACGTGTTTCATCCTCGGGGCGCCCAGCACCAAATGCTTTTTTTGGGTACAAAAATACACGTGGTTACAATTTAGGAGCAAAAGTCACACCACCGTTAAAATCTAACTTAATGGTGTTAATTTTGGGGTGGGGCCCACACTATTTTTATGAAATATCAAAATGCCCCTAATTTAAACCCCCCTCCCCCCCGAGCTGCCGGAAAGCTCTCAATCTGGTCCTTGAACGGCTTGAAATTCGGGCAGAAGATATACTTTGAGGATGTGGGCGTGGGAGGTGCTGTGAAATCCAGCGGTGGCGCGGCATCGTCGTCGTCCAGGCTCGGGCTCAGTCACCGAGGTGTCAGGTGGAGGGCTGCAAAGTATATTTGAGTGATGCAAAGGCTTACTATTCCAGACATAAAGTCTGTAGTATGCACTTCAAATCACCCAGGGTCGTCGTCGCTGGTCAAGAGCAAAGGTTTTGCCAACAGTGTAGCAGGTCACCTCTGTTCTCCTCCTCTCGTTTACGTTTCCCTTTTCCCTCCCCCCTTCTTCCTCTTCTCTCCTTTCCTACTTTCAATTCAACAAGCACTTCTTTATCATTCTTTATTTGCTTCTAAAAGGCTGTTTCGTTTTATTTTAATTATAGTCTATAGATACTGTTTTACAATTATTTCTCTGCTTGTAGAATGTGCTTGTTCCCTGCCTTTTCTTATTGTCACCTTTCCCTTTTCACCGCTCTCTTATTCTGGTTTTTAGTATTTTAATTAAACGACTTTTCATTTGCTGTAGGTATCTTTTCATTTTTCTAGTGCTGGGCTGCTAGGGAATAGAGCTTAGCAGTCTATAATAGGGGTTTAGAGGGTAAATTCGTGTTAATAATTCATGGATTTAATTGGTGGAAGGTAAGTATGAAGGAAACAGGATGCAATTTTATGGGTAGTTTACTTTAGTGGGTATTTGAGAGTCAGAAGTGAGCATAGTCGGTGTAGTAAGTCTTTTTGCTGCAACAATTTCCTCCTCGAACAAACTGAGATAAGACAGACATGTAATGTTCGTTAGTATTGGTTTTCTCCTGTTTTAGCGTGGTGAGAGCTTTTGCCGTTGATGTCATGTTGTGCTTTCTTTGAACTTCCCCCTTTTCCCTTTTCTTCCTTGCTGATTGGTAACCTGTGTTTTGGTTTTATTAGCTTTGTACATTTAGAATTGGTTCCGAGGTATAATAATAGGTATCCTGGGTGAGTATCACCGGAAAAACATTTTTAAAACCTTGAATTTTCGTAGGTGGATGTCCATCTAGTTTGGTGAACCATGTGATGTGTTACCTTGGCTTTATACCAGTTCATTGGCATGAAGTGGGGTATGAACCAGATCAAGAGCTTTCCTTTGCCGCCCGGGAAAAAAAAATTAGGGGCATTTTGTTATTTTCATAAAAATAGTGTGGGTCCCACCCCAAAATTAACACCGTTAAGTTAGATTTTAACGGTGGTGTGACTTTTGCTCTTAAATTGTAACCTTATTATTATTGTTGTATTTTTGGATATACTCAAAAAAATCATTTGATTAGATTTATTTTGATTAGATTAGATTCTAGGGTTAGCTTTAGAGGATAAAAAAACATATGTATTTTTGCATCTTTACCCTATAATATATTATAAACATTTATCTCGTTTTTTTTTTAAATTAAATATTATCTATTATTTAATTCAATTCCAGATTGTACTTATTAAAATATTTATTTTTATTTTTATCAATACTGGTTTCTACTGCTAATTTGTAATTATATTATTTATGAGATTTTGCTAAAACATACAAATCAACATCCAAACTACTTCCCCTGGTCAAAAAATAATAATATTAAAATAAAAGCATAGACAACCAAAGCCTAAAAAAAGAATGTCTTTAACATTAAAAAATAATATATTTATTTTAAAAAAATAATTTGAATGTTATGGAAAACAAAAAGTGAGCAAGCAAGTCTTGAATTTTCGAGAAATAATGTCCTCACACCATGATTAACCAGCCAACCATGCAATTCTCGCCTTGCCAAATGTTGTATTTGGCCTCACTTATTGCAAGTTTACAGGCTTGGACATATAGAGTCTTGGAAAAATTAAACATGAGACAGGTTTATTTCTATTGAAGTTAGTTGTTCTTTCTAAGGCTATGCCTGTAAGCACCATATATGTCAATCATCCTAGGGTTGATTATTCACGAGGGTCTGATAGTCATATTACCTCAGGTCTGTTTGAAGCCTATACGGCTCTAATACCATGTATAAATTTAAGGCTCATAATCATCTGGACTCGCTTTATTGGATGAAATCACTGTCATATTTACAGACAATAAAAAGGAACACAAACTACTTAAACGTAAAACGTAAAAGGTGTAACTTTCTAAATAGGATTGCTCTATAATGATATGGTCAGAAACCCACTGGAAACGGGCTTTTGCAACTTCTGAGACAAAGCTACCTACTATCACATAACTTTGGTCAAAACCACATTTTGATCAAGAAAATGGTTTCTAAACACACTCATAAACAAACCACTTAAACTAATTCTTAAATGCATAAAAGTGTTAACCGGGGGAAAAACAACTAGAAATAAAATAAAATAAGCCTTCATTAAAAAAAAAAACAAATTAAACAAAACAGCCAAATTAAAGTAGATGTATACTAATATAATCTCCAACACTTAATTTTCAGTAATGCAGTTTCATCACAACTAATTTTCACATTATGTGCCTATTCATAATACAAAACCACCAACTAAATAAAATAGATTTAAAAGATAAACTTACTCCTTGCTTTGGGAATCTCTTGGAACGACAATAATTGGAGTGTCAAGCGTAAGATCCAGTTTGAGTGCAGCAGACCCATCAATTTCATATTTCTGAATCAACCATTCAAATCCTCCAACTTTATCAACAAGTTTGGTTGCTTCTCCAGTATGTGGAGAAGCAAGTTCCATAAAATACACCATTATCTGCGGTAGTAAATCACATCAAATTAATAATCATTCAACAAGCAACAGTGGCGGCAAAAGAAGGAAATATCAAGCAGTGAACATCAAAGACAAACTGAGCATACAGAGGACTTCAAATATCATGCAATACAAAACAGAGTTCCCAAAGTGCACAACATGCATTGCAGTTATTAAAAGAATGACAGTGCATAGCCAACTTTTAGCAATAAAGGGTCCAATATGCTCTACCACATAGTTGTGCAAATGCTTTATTTAATTATATAGCACATTATATAAAAGATAATCAGTATGTTTAATATAATATAATGACAGTATATCATCAATCAACTAATTCTAACTATGAAAAGATAAGCTCACATTGACAATATAGGGGAAATCAATAAACATTTAAGTTGAAATAATAAAAAAGACATGCTGCATGGGGGGGGGCACGGAGGACTTCTTCACAAACAGATGACACATTGACACCGTAGTATTCCATATTAACACAAAAAGGAGGTACAAAGAGGATTTAAAGTTCATGTAGAACTTTTAATGCATGGGGATTGTGGAAGAAGAGCATTAGTTAGTCAGTTAGATGAAATTTTAGTAGCTTGAGTTGGTTAGCGGTTAGCTTAGTCGTAATTCCTTGAAACTATAAGAGACAATTATTAATTCCTGATAGGGTTGTTATACGGAAGCATTTATGTTTTATATATGTATGCATGCAAGTAGTACCAACTTGTAATATACGTGCTACACAAAAGTTGCTACACGCCTACACCACAACAGTAGCATATCACTGACCTTTCAAGACTTCAAGCATGCCTACAGATGTAGCCAATACTATAATTGACATTCACATGCCAAACAAAAAAATTAGAAAAAAATTACTTTAATTTCTAACCACAAAAATGCATTTTTTTAGGGGGAAAACCCCAACACTGGTTTTGGGCATACCTCCTGCACAAATCTGTACAGGAAAACAATGCGAACAGCTGAAAGGTGACCTTGCAGACTGTAGTCATATCCTTGATACTCATCATCTTCAACCTGATAAGAATTGAATTTGAACTGAAAGAGCAACAAGGAAAAATGCAGTTTCAGTAAACAGGAAGTAAAAGAAAATGCATAAGAAACCTTCAAATAGATGGTTTGTACAAAAGACAACACACCCTTATAAGGGAATCAGTGCCAGGATTGCGTAAGTCACAAAGCCAAGCCCAAGAGTGATCTGTTCCAAGGGATCTGTCACATAGCCTAAAGTTGCCTAATGTGCCTTCAATGGATAGAGAACTTGGGTGAACCTTGATAGGGAAAATAGTTAATTTCAGAATACTGTAAAACAATGAAGAAAATAATAATAGTAATGAAAGAAAAGCATTCTTTTTATCTAGAGAGAAGAAAGTTAATTAAAGAAAAAGAAAATTAATATACCGAAAGGGAAGAAGAAAAATATACTTCAAAACAAAGAAAATAAAAGAAAAACAGAAAGCCAGAGAGGAGAAAAACTATAACCTATCTGTTCAATCTCTGCATGTTATAAATAGAAACTCCGTTAAAACAACCATGAAATCAATGTAAGCACAGCTTTAAGCTCAGTTAATAACCAAATAAGTTTAATCTAGTAATAAATGAAAAAACCTCACAAATAGATTGAACATCCGACGGGAAGATAAAGATGAGCATAAGCTGCTAATATCATTACCTTAAGATCCAATAGGAAGCTCTCTTGTACAAGTGTAGCAAGTTGGGAGCCATCCTCCTTGTTGAGGAACATAGTTACACTGTCGACATTCATATTTAAATAAAATAAAACACGCTCTTTTCCAAAGCCCAACATCCCTTTGACATGCCCTTTTTCATCAATTTTCTCCTTGTTCACCAGAGAATCCTCCCGATCAGTTGCTGTTGTCTCCATATGATTTGTTGTGTAAGCCACAGAGCTTATGTCCAAGCCAAAACTTATGAGTGCAACAATAGTGGGCCGGTTGCAAAAAAATTCCAGTTTGGACATGCGAACACTCATCTGAAGATTATTAACTGACAGTGTAAATGCAGCATCTTACCATAAAAATAGACCAGAAAAACAAATATGATATTAACAATTTTCGAAGTACCTGTGTATCTATACCATCGTAGTCAGGTGAGCCAGAACTCCTTGTTGAAAAGGTGACAGAAATGAAATCTAAATTATCAACTCCCTCTATCTCATAATATACCTCACAAGGAGTTCCGTGTCCCTCTTCGACTCCTTTTTCTTGAATAAAGGTTTTAAGCGACTCAAAATCAGGTGGAATCCCCACCAGCCCCTGCTGATCTAGAGACATGTTATGCATATAGTTTCCAGCATCTTGTTGAGACATGAATTCAGATAATGCATCCATAAAACTGTCATCGTCTTCAGGAAGCCCAACTGGTACATCCTTCCCATGAGAATTCAATGAGTCAGAGCAAGTAGATGGAGTTTCATTCTTCAGCACTGAAACAGCAAGATAGTGTTCACCCACTGATACATGACCCTGAAGTTCATCCTTAATTTTTAAAGAATGCAGTTTCATCTTCATTGTCAGGTCACCGTCTGCATGAATTAGATGCACCTGTGAAATGAGTCAGCAATAATCAATTATTATTTGGAATGCAAGAAACATTATAAGCCAGCTGGCTACAAAACACGATTTTAATGGTAACAACTACCTACAACAATGATGACCAGGAGCACTTAAGTATATTCAGAGACAAGTGAAGAAGATTACTTTACTAGCAAAGTAACACAACCATAAACAAAAGACCCAAACTACAAGGAATGGGATTTAGAGAACACCACCATTATATCATTGTTAGCCAACCCAATGACAAACGACAGAGAAGAGACTCGTCTGTAAAACAACTGAAGAGAATACAAGAGACAGGCTTAAAAGAAATGCACAAAACTCCAGCATTAAGATGACAACTAAAATTTTAAATGAGAGAAAAATATAGGGCAAAGTCAACACAGAACAAGACGTAAGAGTGGATAAAGGATTGAAGCAGAGGCATCGGACAATCTGGAGTCATTTGTGCTCGATTCCACAATTTATTAACCTCTATACGAATAATGGAAGCTACTCTATATACAAACCTTTCCCCCACCACCAAGAACTTCAAGAATCAGACACTCATCAAGTTTCCCATCAACAATATCTCCAACCTGAATCAAACATCATGTATCTTATCATTAATTCATTAATCATAGACCAAAGAATTAATATTGGAAAAGGCAAAAACATTCTAGGCCACTTCATGCCGATAAACCATTGTTTCAGAGACAAAAGAACTAACACCAAGTGGGAAGAATTCTAATATTTAAAAGTTGAAATATGTCTCAATACTAAAAAAAAAATTCCTCTCCTCAATCACACACCAAAGGAATGCAGCTGACCTTTCCATATATAAATAGCTTCATTTCCATTAACGCCCCTTTTAAAGTAAGGTCAACTGATCTTTCATTTCTCTGATTAACATAACTGCTGGCAGCTGTATCGTCTTTTGAGTCACCAAGCACATCAACTAATGGAGCAGCCTACATACAATACAACACGGATGCTTGTATATCATCAACAAGGATCAAGATAATGGATGATGATATGACGACGATGATGATAATTAAATATGTCATACAGAAGCTTGATATGTTGCTTGTACAAGTCCTTTAAACCAGGTAGCCTTTTCCTCTTCGTCTCGGAAATCTAATATCCAGGTGCTGGAAGATTCAAGAGCCTGCAAGGTAATTCAGATTTTCAAAAGAAAAGGGGAGAGAGAGCATAAAAGGGTTCAAGTGGCGTCTCAAAAGAGAAGAAATCAAGCAAAACATGAATAAAACACCCATAAGTAATCTGTTTTCCAGCTTTGTTATATATTATCTTAATTTTCAACAATTTTCTTATGTACATTTAAAACCAAAGAAATGGGCAGAGAGGGCTGAACAATTCAAAGAAGTAAAAACAAGAGAAGTTTATAACTAAAAAATAAATAATACTTCTGTTAGAATAGTATGACAGGTCGATTTAAAAAGCATGTGATGTAAAGTGCACCAATGGAGCGGAGAGAGAAAAATACGAAGGAAAGTATCAAAATATTCATCAACCCATACAATGAAGACAGGTTTCCCATTAGTATCAAAATGCTTACTCATGAGCACCCATCACCATTAAAAGACATCTCAAGCTTCTCACTCTCCAAACTTACTGTTGAGAATATCAAGTTTAGAAATATTAATTATTAGGGATATCGTTTAGTATTTATTGGATTAGATATGAATATTATACTTTAGGAATATATTTTTAAGATATTATGATTAGATTAGATTGGATTATGATAGATTTTAGGGTTAGAGTTAGTAAGTTCTTGCCTATATAAAGGCCTCCTTGTATTCTCTTTTAATATAAGGATCAATAATATTCAAAGTCTTTCTCTTGTGCTTCAATGTGATCCTTCAATCTCAACATGGCATCACAGCCTTAAAGTTTTTTCTTTTACCCATGGTGGTTTTGTTCTCGTATCCTATGAAGCACCGATTCCGACGCGGCGTTTCCGACACGTTCCTGATATAGGACATCGATACGTTACTTCAAAAAATACTAGGTAGATTCTTATGCTTGATTCTGACACGACGTTTCCGATACTTCTCGATTCGGGTGTCCGATACGTTGGAAAATCTTTTTTAGAGTATCGGTGCTTCATAGCTCGTATCTCATGGTTTCAGATTTGGACATGTGAGTTTCGTCTTCTTCTGGCTGCATTCTTTTGATTTCAGTCTTGGACCATTTTGTGTTTGTCCCTAGTGAGACGTTAGTTGTTGGTTTGATCCCTGGTGAAACTGTTCGTTGTTGGTTTGGCCCTAGTGAGACCGTTTGGTCTTCATCCCTAAAGAGACCGTTTGTTGTTGTTTTGGTCCCTAGTAAGACCGTTCATTTACTTCATTGTTGCTTTGGTCCTTATGAGACCATTTGTTGTTGGTTTGATCCCTTGTGAGACTGTTTGTTGCAGCTTCTACTTGCTCCTGGTAAGGCTGGAGGATTATTACCTCAGCCTTTTTTGTCAAGTTCTAGGCTATGGATCATTATTTTCTTGAAGATCAATTGTTGCATGTGCAAGCTACTTCTAGCCTGAGGGGGAGTGTGATAGATCCTGAAGATTAGGATCTAATAGAACAATTCAAGAACCAGAATCTGAAGTTCTTGACCAAAGACACAATACAATTCTGTATATATATTTCTGCATAATGATCTGTTTACACAATAGGGAAATATATAGGAATACATAATTGTCATAACAAACTGAAAATAACTTCTTAAGTGATAAGACAACATAACTTCCTAAGGATAAGATAATATAACTTCCTAAAAATCAGACAACTTCCCCTAACTAACTAAGTAACCTTATCCAAACGCCTCTTCCGACTTGGTATCCTATCATTACCCTCCCCTTGAAAATGAGCCTTGTCCTCAAGGCGAAAGTAAGGAAATTTTGTAGCAATCGCATCATAGAGTCCCCAACTAGAGTCTTCAGGTGGTCGAGTAATTCCTTGAAGCTTATATCGTTTGCCATTAACCCAGAAGATCATGAATAATTGCTGCCAATTAGCTTCAACAGTGTTTAAGGAGGCTAACCATTTAATTCCTAAGACCATATCAACTACTCCACCAAGATTAAAAGGAAAGAACTCTTCCGATTGTCACTTGCTGAACCTTTATTTCACGTTCCTACATATTTGTTGGCAAGAAATCATTGCACCGTCCCTACTAAAACTCCAAAAAGGTGGTAATTGCGAGGTTGAATGCCCAAATCAGTCACCAATTTGTTAGAGATGAAATTGTGGGATGACCCTTTGTCGATCAAGATGAGGATTTCCTTTGAAAATATTGTTCCCTTCACCTTCATTGTAGTAGTCGATGATCTTGTTGGTGTGCTGCCCCAGAATTGCGTGGAGCGAAATTTCTGCTATGGGTGTCTCATCGTGACTTTCTTCTTCCATCACGAACACGGCGTTGGTGCTCGCACCATAGGTATTGTCTGGAATTTCCATAATCCTCAACGTCGAGGAATTACAGCGATGCCCAGGAGAAAACTTTTCACCGCAACAATAACATAACCCTTTCTCTCTCCTAAATTGTCGATCAGCATCGGTGAGATTCTGATTTGGCGAGTATGTCGGAAATTTTGAATTTCCCGTGTAACCTGTCGAAATTTGAGAACGCGTCTGATCCGTATTTGGTGCGTGATTGAATTGAAATCCCGTCGTCAATAACGGCTTGGAGAAATTGGGATTTGCCGAATTGGAGGAATTATTAATTCCCCAATTATTAAATGCTGAGTTTGAGGAATTATTAATTCCCCCATTTGGCCGTTGTCCTTCATAACGCAAATTTTGGCAATTATTGTCGGGCCCATTAAATTGCGCATTCCTCCAGTTAGACAATTGCGGCGTATATTTGGCTTCAAACTCAAGGGCTAGACTTGCGACTTTGTATACTGTGCGCGGTTTCTGGATTTTGACGTCCGACTTCAATTCTCCCCTCAGTCTGTTTATAAACAACGCTAAGAGACATTGCTCAGGCCAACCCTGTACGCTTGCTGATCGGCGCACAAATTCCTTGTGATATTCTTCAACCGACCCAGTATGCCTAAAATCGTACAGATAAATGTCCGGATTTTGGAATTCCGCTGGTCCAAACTGCTCTTGAAAGATTTGAATTAGTTCTTCCCAGTGACGTATAGTTCGGCTTGAAGACACCCATGTAAATACATCAAGTGCTTCTCCTTCTAGATACATGGCAACCACTTCAATTTTCAAATCTTCGGGGGCTTGATAATATCTGAAGTATTTCTCCGCTTTTATCACCCAACCTCTTCAAATTTAGGAAACTCAACCTTGAAATAAGGTTGGTTGTTGGGTTTCTTACTTTACCAGGGTATTCCTCTTTCAAATTCTTTATATTGTTCAGGGATTTTACCTGACTCTTGTTCCTCTAGTTCTACCATAACGATTGGAATTTTCTGCTTCTTTACTTCTTTCATCTCAAAGATCCAAACTAAGCGGTTTAGATACGATAAAGTTCAATTCTTTGAGACACATTTTCCGAATTTGTGGAAGGAAATATGGTTTCGGAAGATTTCGCCTCTTGAGTGGGATTAGCGGAATCATTTGATTGTGGTTTTTTCCTATTATTGCCCATAACTCACAAAAAATTGGCCCGAGAGATTGAACACGCTACGATACCAAATTGATAGATCCCGAAGATTAGGATCTAATAGAACAATTCAAGAACCGAGAATCGAAATTCTTGACCAAAGACACAATACAATTCTGTATATATATTTCTGCATAATGATATGTTTACACAATAGGGAAATATATAGGAATACATAATTGTCATAACAAACTGAAAATAACTTCTTAAGTGATAAGACAACATAACTTCCTAAGGATAAGATAATATAACTTCCTAAAAATCGACAACTTCCCTAACTAACTAAGTAACCTTATCCAAACGCCTCTTCCGACTTGGTATCCTATCAGAGTGTTGAGAATATTAAGTTTAGAAATATTAATTATTATTATCAGGGATTGTTAGAATATTAGGGATTATTTAAATTAATCATTATCTTGTTATTATTATTAAGTTTGATATTTATTAGGATAAAGATATGGATATATTATATCTTATGATAATATATCTTAATCATTTAGATTTGATTTAATTTATTTTTGATAAGATTAGATTCTAGGGTTAGCTCTAGGTTTGCCTATATAAAGGCCCCTATGTACTCTCTTTGGTTTACTGAGTTTAATAGAGGGTATTTTATTCCTCTAAATTCAATAGGGATATCGTTTACTATTTATTAGGATTAGATATGAATATTATATTTTAGGAATATCTCTTTAAGATATTATGATTTGATTAGATTCGATTGAATTATGATAGATTTTAGGGTTAGAATTAGTCTATTCTTGCTTATATAAAAGCCTCTTTGTATTCTCTTTTAATATAAGGAACAATAATATTCAGAGTATTTCTCCTATGCTTCAATGTGATCCTTCAATCACAACACTTACTATATTTTGTTACTATAAAAAATAATCTCTTTACCCCTTTTACAGCCTAGTATGTCTTTATCATATTTTTGCCACAGCAATCTATGCCAACAACTAGCCAATGGGTTTCTAAAGGGAAACATATAGCCTGGTAATGTTAAGTCCGCTATCCCATTCACATCCAAATCTTTCAGTGACAAATTGATTTACAGAAGAGAAGAGAAAAACATACGAAAAATGGAGGGAAAGCAGTCCCTTTAAAACCAAGAAACAGCTCAACCATCCTTTGATTGTGGGTACTCAAATGCCACAGGAACCCATTCCTAAGGAGGAAGAACCAGCTCACTTAAATACCCCATTGAGCATCTCATATTATACAATGAGGACTAGGCATTACCTAAGTCTCCATTAACACCCTTAGGAATCTGCTCATAGAAATACTTGTTACAGAATATTGATATCTTGTAGGAAATTTAATCTGTAGCATTGGTATACCTAAGGATGTTTATTTTGGTTTGAAATTTGTGGAATAAATATGAGAAGAATTGTATTCTCATTGCAGTGGTAAATGTTGTGATACAATACCTACTTATATAAAAAGTAGAGAGATAAGACTATATAAATTAAGGAGTAACTGATGGAGAAAATCTAGGAGAGGTTATAACCTAGGGAGAATAATATAATATAATATTCCCACACTCCCCCTCAAGTTGGATCATAGATGTTAATCATGTCCAACTTGCTTATACAACTTATTAGAGTCTCGACGATGTTGGGAGTTACTACTGCGACAAGATGAACGGGCAGCAGATACACGACAACTTTAGGAGTAACCAGCTGCGACAAGATTGACGGGCAGCGACTACGACAAGATCAACGATGAAGGTCCCATAACTGCTTGAGTCTTCAAAATCTTTAGGCTTGTACTTCTTGAGTCTCAGAGGTCCATTTCTTTTGTCTGGACTCATACTCCTTTTTGAGTCTCAGAGGCCCATTTGTTTTTGTCTAGGCTTGTACTCCTTTTGAGTCTCAAAGGCCTACGAAATTATGAAATGACAGGTTGGTCCCTCAATTTAATAAATGACAAATTGGTCCTGCAAATTTCAGAAATGACAGATTGATCCTTGAATTTCTGAAATGGCAGTTTAGTCAAAAAATGCAGTGTTTTGATTATTATTTTTTTTCCTTTTTTTTTTTCAAATAGCAACTTTTAGGTCTGATCCGTCCGTGACTTCTTCAGCCTAAGTGCCACGCTTCTTCTTCGACTTTGGACTCTTGCATCTCACCACCTTCGCCTCCTTCTCTTCTTCCTTTCTTTCTCCGACGATGCAAAGAAGGTGAAAGCATTGGAACGGTGATGAAGCTCTAGAAACTCGCGGCTGTCTAAGCTCTCTGTCTCGCCTCTGTGTGAAGCTACGACGGTGTGAGAGAACTTCTGCAACTCTATTTCTCGCCACTAGTGGGTACAGAACCCAGTCACAAACCCAGGCCGGAGACGCGACTTCACGAGTTTCGCCGGTCCTCTGTTGTGGATTGAGGATAACGGCGGCGTTGGTGAAGTGCTCTGGTCCTATCTCCTTCTTTGCTTTTCTGGTTCGAAAGTCTCATCCTCCTCTGATGGTGGTTCCACGACGCTGTGATTCCACAGCGCTATGAATCTCCGATTCTCAATCGCCAGTGAATACTTGATAACGTTGGGAATTGCTGCGATCAGCGGTGAGACTCGACAAACGTTGGAAGTTGAAGACCCGATCGGAGGCACATATAGAAACTGCTGACGCTGGGTCTGATAGACGGAGAACCCAGGGAGTGCTGGCACAAGGACAACGAATGACCGAGATTGAGACTACTACTGACGTGGTTGACGACAACGGACAGAATGATGGTGAATGGAGGGTTGCTGGTGATAGGAAGGGAAGGAAGATCGAATCTGTTCTGTTCCTACTTTCGACATAGTGGCGACGACTTCCAGTATGATAGAGAGTCTGATGGTGGTTGCTGTTTGGGACAACTAAGAAAAATCCACAGTGATTCTTTCGTATTCTTACGTTGAATCTGGTGCAACAAATCCGCTTCTTCTTCCTCTCGTTTCTGCTGTTAGTGAGAGACAAATTCTGACTGTGATGGTCTCACGGATCAGCAGTGAAGAAGGTGAAGTAGATTATGTTTGTGTTGCAGCGGAAGGACGATGGTTCAACTAGAGAAGATGTTGTCTCCTGGCGTTGGGTAACTCACTGAATCTCTGAAACTTTGAACAGAGCAGCGAGTCACCAGAGTCGGAAAACCAAAACAGAACTATTAATTTTCTTCAGGAATTAATCCCGTTTTGATACCATGTGGAATAAATGTGAGAAGAATTGTATTCTCATTGCATTGGTAAATGTTGTGATACAATACCTACTTATATAAAAAAGTAGAGAGATAAGACTAAACAAATTAAGGAGGAAATTAAGGAGTAACTAATGGAGAAAATCTAAGAGAGAATAGAGGAGAGGTTACAACCTAGGGAGAATAATATAATATAATATTCCCACAAAACTGTTAAAATAAAGGTGGTGAACTGTTTGAAAATGTTTCCTACAAAATCATTGCAAAGATACTTACCAACAGGATGAAAAGTCTAATGAGCAGAATTATATCCCCTAACCAAAGAGGCTTCTTGGAGGGAAGGATGATTCAAGACAATATTATATTAACCCATGAGGCTTTTCACCGATTAAAAAACAAGAAAGCTGGTTCAAAATGGGAATTTGCTTTGAAGATCGATATGAACAAAGCGTACGATCGCATTGAGTGGGACTTTTTGGAGGCTGTAATGCTAAAGATGGGATTCAGTAGAGGATGGGTGAAGTGGATTATGGGTTGCATATCAACAGCAAAGTTCAATTTGCAGGTGGATGGTTGTACTGTGGATGCGTTTATCCCAGACCGAGGAGTAAGACAAGGAGACCCATTGTCTCCCTTCCTGTTTATCATTGCCTCAGAAGTTTTATCTCTTATGATCCAGATGCATATTGATAGTAAAGATCTCAAAGGAATGAAGTTAGCTCGGTCGACGCCTACCTTATCCCATTGCTTCTTTGCAGACGATGCCATCCTTTTTTTGACAGCAGAAGAAATTAATTGCAAGGTCCTGAAAAGGATTCTGGACGTATACTGCACATCTTCGGGGCAAGTGGTTAATTTGGATAAGTCTTGCCTTTTTTTCTCTGCTAATACACCTTTATGTGTGAAGGAAAAAGTGTCGGATTGCCTAGGGATCCAACATTCTGAACAAGCTGGTAAATACCTAGGACTACCGTTGATATGGGGGCGATCGAAAGTTGCAGCGCTAGCTTTTGTGAGGGACAGAGTGGGGTTAAAACTCCAGGGATGGAAACAGAAATTGTTGTCTTTTGCAGGAAGAGAAGTATTAATAAAAGCTGTAGCCAACTCCATTCCAACTTACCCTATGACTTGCTTTCTTTTCCCAAAGAAGTCTTGTTTGGAGATTGATCGCTTAATCTCTAACTTCTGGTGGGGTCAAAGCAGCGAAGGGGGGTCTATTCACTGGAAGAAGTGGAGTAATATGACGTCGAAAAAGGATGCTGGAGGATTGGGATTTAGGGATCTTTTGTGCTTCAATAGGGCACTTCTAGCAAAAACGGCATGGAGATTATTGAACCAGCCTAATGATTTGTGGAGCAGAATGATTAAGGGAATTTATTTCCCTAAAACAAACTTCCTCCAAGCAAAAAAAGGCAAGCATGCCTCATGGGGATGGAATAGCTTGCTTGAAGGGAGAGAATTATTGCTGAAAGAACTGAGATGGAAGATAGGGGATGGGAAGTCTATTAGTGTCTGGAATGATAATTGGGTACTTGGGCTACATGAGGGCCGTTTAAAGACCAGCGACGGCTCAATACTGGATGCCAAGCTTAAGGTTGCTGAGCTTATCAACAATGGTCGATGGGACCTCAGTGCTATAAGTTCAAAAATCAACAGAGTAGAGGAGGCCTTGATACTGAAGATGCCAATTCCTAGTGTGACTTGTGAGGACCGGGTGGTATGGTTGGCAAACAGAGATGGCTGCTACTCAGTCAAGTCAGGATATATGGTGGCGAAGAGATATGGGGAGGAGGCAATGTGCAGGGATCCAAGTTCATCCTTTTCCATTCCAGCTGCACTTTGGAAAAGCATTTGGAGGGTCATAGTGCCTCCTAAGGTGCATCATTTTTTGTGGAGGATTGGAGCTGGGGCGGTGGCAACTCAGAAAGTGCTTTTCAAACGAAGATGTGTTGATAACCCTACCTGCCCGATTTGTTTGTCTGAAAAAGAATCTATTGAGCACCTGTTGTTTTTATGCCCATGGACCAAACTTTGCTGGTTTGGATGCCCTTTAGGACTGTCTTTCAGTAAATGGTCAATGCAAAGATGTGAATTATGGCTGTGTGTCATGCTTGCAGGTGAATCTAGGCTGGATAACTATGGAAAATCCCTCTTTTCCACTATGTGTTGGTGGATTTGGAAGAAAAGATGCTGCTGGGTTTTTAGTGGTATTAAACCAGATGCTGCGGAGGTGGTCAGATTGGTTAACCAGCAAGTGGAGGAGTATTGGAATGCAAAAGCTAAAGGGAAAGAATCTGCGAGAAGAGTATTTGTTGATGGACTGAAACGTGGCCTCCAGTGGATAGCGCCCACAGGTAACGTCATCAAAATTAACGTGGATGGTGCCTGTAAGATGAACACAGCAGAGGCCGGAATAGGATTAATTTGCAGGAATTCAAGGGGAGAATTAATTGGGGGATTGGGGAAAGCAGTAGAGGCATATTCTCCCTTTATGACAGAGTGCATTGCTGTAAAGGAGGCAATATTATATAGAGGTACGCTTGACACGACTATGGTAATCGTGGAAACTGATTGTGAGAAGCTGTACAGGTTGCTAACGGACAGAACTACACGTGGATGTGAATGGCAGAGTTGGGACTTAGTGCAGGAGATCCGAGGCTTGCTGGAGTTAGTGGAGGGTGTGTCGTTATCACTTGTTTCTCGTGATGGCAATAAAGCTGCAGATTGGATAGCAGCGAATGCAGCAAAGAAAATGTATCAGCCGGATTGGTTGAATGATATCCCATTTTCTTTAAGCAATATTCTTCTCCATGACTCTGACTTAGCCAAGAGTTCCTGTGTTAATCCTGATGGTGTGCATAATAGGAGTGGAGTGGGCTGACTGATAGAATCTAAGCAATATTCTGATATGTAGGATAGTTTAGCTGTTTGTTTTCTGATACAGGTTGCTTTTTTAGCGATACTAATATAGATTGTTGTTTTACTTTGATATAGATCTTAGTTGGAAAGCTGTGTGATAGGTTGTAACTATAGGTTTTTTTGGAGTGTTTTACTTGGCTTCGGCTATTGGTGTTTGTAGTTCCTGATTTTATTAATAAAATTGATCTTTTTGGGCAAAAAAAAAAAAAAAACTGTTTGAAAATGTTGGTGGTCTAAGGTTCTTCCAGGAAGGTAAGCCCACATAGTCTTCCACGATCATTAACTAACGTAATAAATCATCTAATCCTGTGATGAGATGGTGCGCAGTTAACATATGGAACCAAAACGGGGAAAAAGCAAAATTGCCTTTCTGTTCCTGTGAAGCCAATCCGCTACAATTAAGGTAGAACAACAGCACCATGCACTCAATGTTTCTTGTTGGCCAAGCTCTGGGCACTTGAAAAGAGTGGGACTCGGGGGGTTCTGATCCCATTCAGATTTTATATTATCAAGAGTCTGACTTATTATTGATTCACATGAATAATGCCTTAAACGGATTTGAACATTCATAATGATAGCACTAAATCCCACGGAAACATTCATAATGATAGCACTAAATCCCACGGAATCAGCTACTACAGTGTTAGCTGATATACCCAATAAGATCAAGCAACACAAAGGGATAACAAAACTAGATGTGGAATTTATGAGAGAAGAATTGTATTCTCATTGCTTTGATAAATGTTGTGATACAATACCTACTTATATAATAAGTAGAGAGATAAAACTAAACAAATTAAGGAGAAAATAAAGGAGTAACTGATGGAGAAAATAAAGGAGAGAATAGAGGAGAGGTTACAACCAACGGAGAATAATATAATATAATATTCCCACACTAGAAAATCAAGAAATAAAGAGAACTATAGGCAATAAATATGATATTCCAGCAAAATTAAATCAGGCTAAATTTTGTAAGTTCACAGGCAATCAATAAAGGTTGTTTCTGATAAATTTGACACAGGATTTAAGCTTTTACCAATAAAAAAACTATCACAACTTGAAACAAAACTCAGTATTAGCAAGACACCACAAAATTGAAAACAATTGAAACACATCATAAGTAACATGCAACAATATGAATTATACAGGGAATGAAATGTCATTGTCTTTATGAGATCAATAATTGCAAACAATATTATTTACCTTCTGAATGTCCATTCCCCTGAAACATACAGCAATACAAAATGGGGAGCCACCAATATTTGCTGGAGGAACCTCAAGGACTTGCCTACCACCCATACTGCAGGGATCAAAGAATATGTTTAACGTAATCAGTAATTTTCAATTTCAAAAACATAAAAGAATAAAGTAACTAAATGAAATGGTAGGTTAGGCCTTGGTGACTTTGTATCTAAGAATAAATTGTCAAAGAGTTAGAACAAGAGTGTGGCTGTTTCATTAGAGAAATGGAGTTCATTGCAGATGAAATAACTAGTTTTTACGCTGCTCTTCATGCAGAAGTGAATGGCTTCTTTTCTGCTGCCAATGAAAGGATGGCAATGATATCACGCCTCATTAAAAAAGGCCATACAATTGGAGATGCATTTAGAAGAGGTTTTGATTGCATTTTAGATATATTCATAGTTGTTAGGAAATCAGGAAATATATTGTAATCAAGTAGAATCCCTATAAATCAGGGATTAGGATAATCCTCATTAAATAGTCATTAAGAGCCATCAATTCTAAGGCTCTCTCCTATTGTATAAATACTCTTCTCATTTACATGAATAGATAGAATATTCAGACTATTTCTCTTACATGGTATCAAAGCATAGGATTAGAACTTAGAATTGCTGGGTTACTGATTCTTCCGCTGTTTTCCGCTGGTACCCTGTGCGTCACAGTGAGAGAGAGAGAGAGAGAGAGTGAATGTTCGGCTTCTGTATTTGGTGGCTCCTCGAAACACGCGCCACACCAACGGCGTCTCCTCCCTCCGATCGGCCTTTCCCCGGTGGTCCGATCAGTTTTTGACCTGCGCATGAGCCTCACGCGCCGTTCAAAGTTTGGCCGTTTTTTCACGCGCCGGCGCGTGGGTCCACTTTCCGGCGAGGTCTTGGTGTATTCTTCCATTTCCGGCGTCGAATTGCTTTCCTCGGCATATTCCTGCAGTTTCGTGGTATGGGTCTCTCTGGTTAAGGACTGACAGAGGTATTTGTGGTGTTTTTCCCTGCTGTTTACGTCTGGTTTTGCCATACGGTGGTTGCTGTATCTGCTGGTTGCTCGTTTTTTTCTTTGGGAGACTGTGTTTGTTGTCTCGGTTTGGACCTTGTGTGTCCCCTTGTTACTATTTGGGAGTGAGTATAGCTGCTGTTTTCTGTTTCTTGGTGGTTCCTCTTCGATTTGCCTCGTGTGGCAGCTGTCTTTCGTTTTCTGCTCCTTGTGGCCTCGTTTCGGTCCGTTCTTCGGTTGCGATCTCTTGTTCTATCGTCTACATCTTATTTTTTGGGCTACCTCTGGTGTTTTCAGGCATTGGGTCTGTGGTTTCAGACGTGGGTTTGTGTGTTTCAGCGTTCGTTTGATTCTTCGCCCTTAGGTCAGTTTGTTTGATCTGCTTGGGCGCCTTTTTTTTTTGAAGTTTTTTGTTTGGTCCTAGTGAGACCCTTTGGAGTTTGGACGTTTTGAAGTCTGGTTTGGTTGCTGTTCTCTTTAGTTTCAAGGTGTTGTTTGGGCGTGGTCACCTTGAGTTTGTTGTGGAACTCCATTTAATTTTTTGGTGAAGATCGATGGCTGCATTTATGTCCAGTTCTTCTGGTGCTCTTGCTACGGGTAATATTGCTTCTAGTCTTGCTACTTCTTCTTGAAGTGGATCATCGATTCGGTGCTGCGATCATATGACGGGTAACCACCATTTGTTTTCCTCGTATGCGCCTTATGCCAATCCCTCCAGTATAACAATTGCCAACGGTTCTTATTCTCGTGTTATTGGCTCTGGCATTGTTGAGCCTACTCCGTCTGTTCCCTTATCCCATGTTCTTAATATCCCTGACCTTACATTTAATCTCTTGTCTCCAAGCAAGCTCACTCGACAATCAAATTGTTTCATTACTTTATTTCCTGACCATTGTTTGATTCAGGATCTTACAACGAAGCAAGTTATTGGTAGGGGCTATGAATACAGTGGCCATTACTTCCTTGAGGATCGGTACCGCGTTCGGTTGCTTGCTCGGTGGTTCATCCCGTTTGATATTCATTGTCGTTTAGGTCATGTGTCCTTGTCTTCTTTGCGCGGAGGATGTATCCTCAATTCCATAATTTGTCTTCTTTAGAATGTGAGTCATCTCGGTTGCTAAACATCATCGTGTTCACTTGGCACCTCGAGTTCATAAACGAGCTGCGTCTCCCTATGATTTAGTCCATTCGGCGTTTGGGGTCCATGTCTGTTGAGTCTAAGCCTGGTTTTAGGTACTTTGTTACTTTTGTTGATGATTTCTCTCGTACCACCTGGCTTTATTTAATGAAAACTCGTTGAGTTGTTTTCTCACTTTCACAATTTATGTGCTGAAATCAAAACTCAGTTTGGTGTGTCTGTCAAAACCTTATGGAGTGACAATGCTAAAGAATACTTTTCGCCCAATTTCAAACCTATATGCTCCAAAGATGGCATGCTTCATCGGTCCTCTTGTCCGAGATACACCGGCTCGAATGGTGTTGTCGAACGTAAGAACCGACACTTATTAGAAGTCGCTCGGGCTCTCATGTTTCAAATGAATGTTCCTAAACCTTTTTGGGCGCGCCGTGTCTACCTGCGTGCTTCCTTATTAATCGTATGTCCCCTCTTGTCCTCAATGGTACTACTCCATACACTACCTTGTTTCCTTCCAAACCCCTGTTTCCTGTCGACCCTAAAATCTTTGGTTGTGTCTGCTTTGTTCGCGATGTTCGTCCCACTGTTACCAAACTTGATCCCAAGTCTCTTAGGTGTGTCTTCCTTGGGTATTCTAGGGTTCAAAAGGGGTATCGGTGCTATTCTCCCACCCTTCGGCGTTATCTTGTGTCTACCGATGTCACATTCCATGAGTTGACTTTGTTTTTTTCTGTCTCTACTCCACCCCCATCTATTGATAACACTTCCGACAGTCTTGATGACCTCTTGGTCTATACGGTTCAGTTCCCACCAGTGCAAGCATATGACTCGGCACCTGCTAAACCACCTATCCATCATGTTTATCGGAAACGCCCTAGGGCGCGTAATGTTGTTGCTCAAGTTCATGACCCACCAATGACTGCTTCAACGTCTGATCCGACATCAGTTCCTTCCGCTCCGACTTCTGAACCAGCACCAATGGCTGATAGTCTTAATACTCCTGATCCTTCCGCTTCTACCTGCGAACTCGAACTGCATACGTGTCCGACACCTCTGATGACTTGCCTATTGCCTTACGTAAAGGTAAGCATACTTGCACCTATCCTATTTCTTCCTTTGTTTCCTATAATCATTTGTCTCCTCCATCATGTTCCTTCATAGCATCCTTAGACTCTCTCACAGTTCCCACTACTCTCCAACAAGCCTTGACCCATCCCGGTTGGCGTCTTTGCGATGGAAGAAGAAATGGTGGCCCTTGATAAGGCCGGTACCGGAATCCGTTGATTTGCCTCTTGGCAAGAAGGCTATCGGATGTAAGTAGGTATTCACGATCAAAACAAAAGCTGATGGTACTTTGGAACGTTTGAAAGCTCGATTGGTTGCCAAGGGTTATGCTCAAACCTATGGTATTGACTCATTCCGGAAACCTTCTCTCCGTGGCAAAACTTTCCTCGTTCGCCTCTTCATTTCTATGGCAGCCAATTATGGTTGGGATCTTCATCGAGTTGGATGTTAAGAACGCGTTCTTGAATGGTAATCTTCTTGAGGAAGTACACATGGAGCAACCACCTGGTTTTGTTGCTCAAGGGGAGCGTGGGAAGGTATGCCATCTTCAAAAGTCTTTATATGGCTTGAAGCAGAGCCCTCGTGCTTGGTTTGACAGGTTTAGCTCTGTGGTTAAGTTTGGTCTGATTCAGAATAAGTGTGACCATTCTGTGTTTTATCAGCATACAGATGCTGGCATGATTCTGTTAGTGGTATATGTTGATGATATTGTTATTACGGGTAGCAATGCTTCAGGAATCTCATCACTTAAGGCCTTTCTCGATTCTCATTTTCAAACAAAGGATTTGGGTCCGTTAAAGTACTTTCTTAGGATCAAGGTTATGAGAAGTAAGAAAGGCATCCTTTTGACACAGAGGAAATATGTTCTTGATCTCGTTAAAAGAAACCGGAAACTCGGAGCAGCACCGAGTAGCTTTCCCATGATTCCTAATCCCTTCCCCTGGACTTGGATGACCGCATACCGTTTGATGAGCTACCCGAGGATGTAAGAAAGAAAGTTGATCCGAGAGAAGATCAAGCCGTTTGCCTACCCGAGAGATACCGTAGATTAATTGGGAAATTGAACTATCTCACAAGTAATCCCGCCCGATGTGACCTTTCCAGGTGAGTGTGCTCGATCAATTCATGACCGCACCAACCGTTGCTCAATGGGAAGCTTTGGAACATGTCTTACATTATTTGAAGGGCTTACACGGTCGTGGTGTACTCTATACGAATCATGGTCACAATAAGATTGAATGTTTTTGTGATGCAGATCATGCGGGATCAAAGGCTACCAGAAGATCTACCACAGGATATTGTGTGTTTGTTGGTGGAAATTTAGTGTCATGGAGGAGTAAGAAGCAAAATGTGGTTTCTAAGTCAAGTGTAGAAGCTGAGTATAGAGCCATGTCTCAGTCAGTACAGGAAATTGTGTGGATTCACTAGTTAATGAAGGAGGTTGGTCTTGCCACGTCATTACCTGCGAAGTTGTGGTGTGATAATAAAGCTGCTCTACACATAGCCTCCAACTCGTGTTTCATGAACGTACGAAACACATTGAGATTGATTGTCACTTTGTACGCGATAAGATCAAGGAGAACTTTATTTCTGGGGCATATGCGGTCTAGTGACCAATTGGTGACCTTCGACTAAGGCCTTAAATGGGACTCGGGTTAACTATCTTTGTAACAAGTTGGGCTTGATTAACATCTATGCTCCAACTTGAGGGGAGTGTTAGGAAATCATGAAATATATTGTAATCAAGTAGAATCCCTATAAATCGGGGATTAGGATAATCCTCATTAAATAGTCATTAAGAGCCATCAATTCTAAGGCTCTCTCCTATTGTATAAATACTCTTCTCATTTACATGAATAGATAGAATATTCAGACTATTTCTCTTACAATAGTAAAGCTACAGGCCCATATGGCTTCCCCGCATTGCAAGTGTACTTTAGATATATTTATAATAAAGCTAAAGGTCCATATTAATACACAATTATGCAAGAAATCAGGATAGATTAAAACTGCTAAAAAGTCAACCAAAAAAAAAACACACACACACACAATTCCTTACAAAAAATTGTTCCTTTGCATCATAATGGAGTTGTCTTATTGACACCACATCATTTAAGCTCAGTTCTTTTCATTTTGGTTCTTCTTGCAGATTTACAATAAATTGAATCTTATTCACCTTAGTAGGATAAGTTTTGTTGTCATTGGGGAATCCTTTTTAAGTTATAGTTTTTCCTTTTCAATATCACCTGTTTAGAAATTTTTCTCTTGCTTTAGAATGACTTCTTGTCCTTTGTCCACATACCTCTCCTATCCATTATAGACTCGTTTATCCAAAAATGAGGAAAGAAAAATAACTTTGAAAAAGAATTTGAGAAGATTGTTATCAAATGACTCAAATTAACATCAACTGAAAAATTTGAACCGTCAATGTGTAGCACCTTAGGTATCTCTGGTAACTTTGAGACTTTGCAGATTCAAATACATAAAGATATGATCCTGAAAGCAACAGAAAACAAGGCTGCCATGTAGCAATTGAGTTGCCAATTCCCTGTAAAACGAAATACGTTAGGAATATTCCTAAGTCAAAAAAAAAAAACAACTGAGTGAAATCAACTACAGACAAGCACTAGCACAGAGATCCATGGACATACCCTCCAAACAAGGATTCTACCATCAGTAGCAAGATCAGCAGGGCTCCAAGATGAAAGTTTAGCTTGGAAGTTATCAGCAGTAGGCTGACTACAGCTTTCAATCGTCCCATAAAATATGTTCAGCAGTTCCATAATTTTAAAATATCTCTCCGGAGAAAAGTGAATCCCCAGGTTTGGCACTTGAACAGAGATACGAGTCGATGGATAACTTGGATGAGGCACTTTGATCTTGAATAATTCAATGCATAATATCAGGATAAGAACAACATATGAATACTAAAATATCATCCAGAACTTCGAAGGGAAATTAAGAAAATGTTTAGTAACGAAAAGAGGCATTTTATTCTTGAGTAATCTACAAATGTGTTTGTGCGTGCACATGATGAATGTACCTGATCTACAAGCACTGCCATTCCGCACCTATCAATAAGAGAGCATTGATTTTCAACTAGTTCTGCAACAGATGAAAACAGTTGCTGATTACCATAACTTGGTTTTACCAAACTGCAATTCCCATAGTCAGAGCCACAGTCCGTAAAAAAAGCAGCAATATCTCGTCCAGTGATCAAAAACTGATAATAAGGATTTTTCCTCTGCTCATCAGACTGACTTTCCTGTGACAATATAAAACCATTAGAGACAAAGCCAAGCTAAAATAACACAACTCAGCCTCATGTTTCAGGAGCATACCACTGTGTGCAGCTTAAAATGACCAAAATCCAAAATGAAGTGACTATCACATTTCTGGGAACCACTAAATCTGAGAGGAACTCTAACTTTTGGAGCATCAAGATCAATGTCAAATGCAAATCTGGGGAAAAAAAAAATCAAAGGCTAAGTGTAGGCTCTTTCCAGATAAACAGAAAAATTCAGTGCAAAATTTACAGGCACACCAACAAGAATCTAAAGCCCTTCAAGTCAGTCAAGATTATACACATCCTGATATCATCAGAAAAGGAAGGAAACTTAGCATAACAAGCCTCTAATAGCCTGATACTGCATTCAAGCATCATCCTATTGTAATTAAGTTTGCAATGAAGCCAAATACTCTAATGCAATGTGTTATGGTATTCAGACTTGAATGAGAAAGAAAGAGAGGATAAGAGAAGAAGAACAAAAGTTTAGAGGAAGTAGAGAGACGAGAGGAATTCTGAGTAACTCCTTTGCATTAACCATTCAGTCAGATCAGAACTGATTTACAATGAGGGCAGTGGGGAGTTTATAATAGACATACCTCACTTAAGTCCTTTCCCTAACAGCTAGCTTCCTAATGGTCATTTTAGAATAACCGCCTAACTAATTAACTAACTAGCATTTGGCTTCCTATTCCTATTTATATTCCATAAAGCATCTTTGTTGTGCTGCAAATTTTTTCCTTGGGAGGACAGCAAATCTTTCTCATTCGTATCATGTTTCCCTCCTAGTAAAATTCACCTTTATTCCAATTAAAAAAAAAAAAATCAAATTCCATGTCTTCCAATTTCTGGATGAAACCATAGAAATATAGATATATTAAAAACAAAAGGATTACATAGAAATGCAAGCATTTAATTAAAGCAAAGGTTTGAAAAAATACTTCGAAAAGTTTTCATGATTTATTAGAAAGGAAGCTCCTCAGCAAGTCTACAGAGAAGTCCCCCTTAAGCAAGCTCTTTTTGCAGAAAACCAAGGCTGCAGCGTTTACTAACCCCACGGGGGGCTTTAAGAGATTTATGAAAAGAATCATGTCCCAATGTCAAGGACCAGAGCGTAACAAAAGCACACAGCCACCACATCTAATTACTCACGAAAAATTATGTAATTAGGCTCAAACTTAACAACTCTTATAAACTTACTAAGAATAGTGCAGATGATATTCAATCATAACCACACTCTAGATCAACAGGACACAAGCAAAAAAAAAAAAAATCAGAAAAAGCATTCAAAACAATAACTGCCAAAGCCTCCACATTGGCTTCATTACAGGACAAAATGTGTTTGATCGTTAGTGCATCAGTACAAATATCAGAAGCCCAAGGCCATTTTTGAGGTATGAAGCATGAAAACTTCAATAAGAGAGTTATCAGTGTCCAACATGGCTCACAAACACATATTAGACCCAAATTAAAATTAGATGAAGACACTTCAAAGTTTCTTGTGTCACCATGTCAATGTCAATACATATATGGATCCTAGATTGTGAGAAATACTAAGCTTAAAAGGAAACAAAAGTTCGTCAATGAGATGAATCCTTAATGAAATCAAAAGCTCATAACTAAGTTTATTGGCGACAAGCATAAATGACTTTTGAGGTGTTTTTGAGACTTCTTCAGGCTCCAACTTAAAGGAATGATACATTTTTTGTATCTACTCAACAAAAACAACAAAGAATGAAAGAAATCCTGCAGCAGGCAGGCGCATATATAAATCCTGCCAACTTTGCATCCCCCCGTCTTTTTTTTCCACCAATTAACAATGATTAAAGGGATAGAACATCACAGACCAGCAACCCTCTCTGAACAACTAAAAAAGGCAAAAACTTTTGATCATAATATGCTAAATTCTATCAGCAAAAGCCTTGAATAAACCCAAGAGAAAATAGAGCTCTACCCTTTAAAGTAGAAATGATTGGTTGAAAATTCTTTAGTGCTCTAATAAAATTGTACAGACCAACAAATAGACCACTCTTCGAGAATACATTGCAGCCCTTTCAAGTAACAAAACCTTTAAATTTAAATCCATAAATGGAATTCACTTGTCAATGACTACTCAAAATACAAGATTCTAACGAAGATTCCCTAAAACACAGTAAATTTTCATCCATTAACTAACAAATGGTATAGCTACAAAGATTATATCAACATAACAGATGTAATATGGATTAAAATTGGTTCTACATTAAGGTTACTATAGCAAATTTGACAACTGGATTGAGAACCACAATAATATTTCCCAGTTATAGAGGAAGGAAGAAAAATTCAAAACAGCATAACACAATCTGGCAGGAAAACCAAGAATATGATGGACATTAAAAAAAGTAATAACCTTCTTTGTTCCTCTAAAGCCATTTGAAATTGCTCCTGTGCTCGACGAGTTACTTTCTCAAACTTCATCTGCAATTGCATTCAACATTTAATAAAGTATTAGCATGCAAGGAGTAAAAAACTAAGATGGTATCCTTTTCCATCGTTGCTAAGAGAAACATAAAACAAAAGTAATCAACAATAACCAAAAGGGGGGAAAAATTCAACAGTAGTAGTATATAATATTGAAAGTTTAATTTAAAGCAACATGCCATTTTTAATATTCAAGGTTTCCACAAGATATGTAACAAATTAAGTTCAAAAATCCCTGCGTCTATTTCAAGAGTAAGTACATGTTTGGACAAAGCTAAAAACAGTAAAATGAATAAAGAAAAGTCAGAATGAAAACTGTAATTTACCCTCAAACCAAATGCAAAGAAACTGATACCTGCAGAGCAGTAGCTGTCTCCAATGCAACTGTAGGACTGACTGCATTACTCCTCCTAACAAACTCTAGAAAACGATCAACGCTTTCCATCAATACCTGCCAACAAACAATCCAAGAAATTCTGCTCGTAACAATCACGGAAAACTAAGAACCTTTGATAGAACCTTCTACTCTAATAATGATTCAAGCCAAACCCAAATCCCTCATACACCCAAATTACAGAAATTACAATAACAGTGACAGAAATACAAGAAACAGAACAAAGAACACATCAAAATATTGCAGAATCACACAAGAAATTTATTCTTAAACCGCTAATGCATATGGATATGAAAAAACTCAACCCGTCTTGTTCATAAAGTGACAAAAGAATAAATGGAAGAGAAAAAGAAACAACTAAAAATACAAGAAATTCAAGCTCCCACTATCATTTCAGTCTCCTAACTGAGAAATTACCGTAACATGGCAAGGAGAAATTGTTGCCGACAGTCTCCAGTCAATATTCTCCCCAATTGGCAAGTGCACAAAACTAGCAGCTAATGCATTCACCTTCTGCTCACTAGAGACACTCTGAACATCAAGTTACCAAGAAGTGTGAGCTAGCAAACAATAAAATATTGAAAATAACTATTAAGCACAAATCATATAGCTATCTAGTGCACAAGATATTTGGGCCAGAAAAAGAACAAAAAAAGACTACTTCACAAGTTAAAAGATAAAGGAAACCCATGGTAAAAATGCTTGGTCTAGAATTAAAGTAGATAGAACTAGTTCTGCATTTTTGTTTTGCCAATGAAAAGACTCTGCATTTTGTTTTGCCAATGAAAAGACACAGCAAGAGAGTTTTTTAATTTTAAACAAACTTGAATAATTCAGGTCCATGCAATAGTTTTGTATGCTTTTGTAGTACCAGCAACTTAAAATACATGCCAATAAGTCTATTTTCTTGGCATCAGATAGAAGTAGACCTGAGCAAGGGAACCTTCAGGAGCAGATAAACCATAAAATTTTAGGAGAAGATCACAGTAGATACTGCGATGCTTAAACTTGGTCGATACATGAAGTTGTTCAAATCGACCACAGACGATTTCCATCTGATTCACACTAATAATCCTGGCTGCAGCCTGACCAATAGATATGGTTACCAAAAGCTTAGTCATATTCTGCATGTCCTTCGAAGTAAGTGCCAAGTCCTCATCAGGCTGGTAACTTAGTAACTTATCGATTGCCTCCCACTCCTCTTTTGTCAATCCTTGCTCTGTGGAATTCAGTTCCTTAGAGGCATCGTCAGACAAGGCTTCTTCTGCGTCATCACGCCTATATCAAGGAGGAAAGCTTCAGTGAGGCCCCATGACATTTTTTTCACAGAAACAGAAGAAATCCATATATATATATATATATATATATATATGTATGTATGTATGTATGTATATGTATATAATATACTCCCCAGGTTCTTTTTATAAGAGCTCAAATTTGATTGTCTTGGTCTTTTTTATAGACAAAAGTTGTCTGAACATTTAATAATTTTTTTCCATTTCAGCCCCTCATTAATTATATTTATTGAATTTATTAAAATGTTGGTAATATCTACATTTACTCTATTTCTCTCTCTTACTTGCCCCTCGTAAATAAGGGCATACTTGGGGAAAAAGTTTATTCCAGGCATAGTTATTGTTTTTAACTAATTTTAACCACTTTCCTAAACCGCTTAATTCAGTTATCGAGTTCTTATAAATAGGACCGGAGGGAGTATAAGTATTAAGGGTCCAAACAACACTAGGCCTCAACACATTTTTCCAAGAAAAAGAAAAGTAAATATAGAATTACAATATATCATGGGGAAAAGACTTCAGTGAGAACCCTAGGCAGTTTTTCCGAGAAAAAGAAGAATTACAAGTAACAACAATAAATTATCTTCCAGAAAGAGCCACAGGTGTTGCCCATACCATCTGAATGAAAACCAACTTTTTTTATTGACCGTTCTTCGTTGAGCTGCTACCTTTGATTTCACAGATTCAACTTTGGCATGAGCTAGTAACCTAAACAAACATAACACACAAAATTGGCACATGTGTAATCACTTTTCTGTCATAAATGAACATTTATTAATGGAAGAAGTTCAAATTGGAGCACTAAAAAGATATGAATATTCTTCTACTTGACCATAACAAAAAACAAAGACCAGAATTTTTCTTGAAGGCATTAATCAACGTAAAACTGGATTCCAAGCCCTCTGGAGATCTGCTAAGAACAGCCTTCCAGAACTAACTATGAGCTAATCACTCAAGTATCTTACAGCTTTAACAGGATCAGGTTGCCACTCTTCATGGGAAACCCTTATTGATGCATATTGATTTAAGAATTATACAGTTTTCGGTTCTCTTTTTCCCCTTAGGATAATATCATGCCTTGTAACCCTAAAACTCTCCTCCCAAATGAACTTTCATCTAATTCCAAAACATTCTAATATGAAACTCTTCTCAGTTTTGCTTTATCAATATCACCAAATTGACCTTGCAAGCAAAGACACCTAAACATGTATTGAAGTAGTATATAAAAAGCAAAACAAACTAATACTTCCACAATGGAAAAAAGAGTCATGCTAAAGCAAGGAATCAAAAAGTATACGTTACTCAGAAAAATCATTACTAGTTTCCATCATTACAACCCAACAAACAGGATATATATACACACCTCCACAAAAGGATTACTTTTGGATCGAGATCTTTTTCTATTTCTCTAATTTCTGTATGATTAACATGTGACGAATGTTGAAGAGAAGCCATATACAATTGAATGTACTGCCGACGATGCTGACAAAGATGCTGAATTTGATCCCATGACAAGCGATAACTGATTTAGCACAGAACATAGAGTCAGCATCCACACCAGGAATTGAGTAGAAAGCACAAAGTTGATTTCTTCTTAACATTCTCACACTGAAATGAAAATTGTCTTTTAAAAAATCTATTAAGAAAATAGATAGATGATCCTATCAACCTACCACATCCTCTTCTGCTGTAGCCCAGCTTGAGCAGCATACTTCCACCATAATTCAGGGGCCTTTGAAACTGGAATTGAAGGCCTTAAATGAGAAACTTCCAAATATGTCTTGTATCTCGAAACAGCTTCCAAAAGTTTAATCCAATCATGATATTGAGCCTGTATATTCAGAAGAAAAAAGCAAGCAGTACTTTCAGGGGGTGGATCAGATCGCCTAAATATTTGTAGCATAATTTAAAATGAACAATCTGATTGATAACAGAGGAAGCATCACATTAGGAGGGAACACTGAAACATTCTTCTCTCTTATAATTAATGGAAGCCAGAAGATGATCATAATTTCACAAAATTTTTGTCAGGTCAAACTGAAAAAAAAAATACATTTTTATGGATAAAAAGAGAATAAATGTTATTAGATGGAAAACTATACAAAGGAACCCACAGCTCGCTCCCAAAACTTCAATAATATATATATATATACCCCCACACACACACATATATATATATATATATCAATGAATTTCGCAGAACCTCACAAAGAAGAAAAGATAAATGCTAGACAAAACGTGGGAGATAAGTTTTATAATTAATCCCACCCTATTATCTAACAAAGGCTCCACTCAATATAAATAAAGTTTCTGATCATAAAGGTGCACACACACAAATAGCAAAATAACAAGGAAAACAATAGCTAACTAAATCTGGAAGATGCGCCACTTTCAACCAAGAAAAAAATGGGCTATGCTATTTTTTTTCTCCTTTTTTTCGTTTTTGCTCCTTCATATCATTACTAATACTAATTCCAAGGATCAATTATCATCTTTCTTCCAACTTCATTAGACATTGACATACCATGCAAACAAAATTTCAAAAATGAAAATACCTCTGTAACAGTAAGAGAGACATCACTGAGAACAAGGGACACTTTCTCAAATGGAATTTCTGGATTGTTTCTTTCTTGATTTCCAAGACGATGATACTGTAGATTTGCATTGATAGGGGACACCAAGTATGTACGGTTCATGGCCCACTTAGACACCAATCTATTGTCAACAGAAGTTTCGTTTATGCCATCTTCAAATATCTAGTAAACAACAAATATGAAAAACCAGATGAAAAGGGGAATCAGAATCCCATATCAACAACATAAAACTAAAAGGGAAAATGTTCAGATTTAAGAAAGAAAAGTTTGAAACAAATACAATGAGAATACTAATATTAACAGAAAAAAATAACCTCAATCCATTCTTGTGGACTCATGTCATCCCATCTCTTATTGATTTCCCAGAGAAGACAGTCAGAATCATGATAAAGAGCTAGCCTCTCAAGTTGCAAAGACTGAAAAAAGGGGAAAAAAGTCAGCCTGAAATAATTATTGCATCCATGATATTCATAACATGGTTATTGCCGCCAAACAACGAAAACAATAAATAACTATATTTCAGAACATCAATAAAAACCCAGGAAAAAAAATTTTATTATGATGCACTGCCAAATTCCTATAGAATACTACGAATACATTTTAAGGGTTTGGTAACAAAGCAAACAAAAGTTTGTGGTAATGTGCCACTATGGGATTATGTGGTTTGACTAGTTGGATAAGAACACCAACGTCTTCATGGATGTTTATTTGATGAAAACCATTTACAGACAGTATAAAAAATTATTAGAAAAAAAAAAATAAGACGAAGAAAAATTCCAATGCAAGGAACTTCTCAATAAAAGGCTCCAAGCCAAGACACAGCAAAATCTCAAATTACCAAAGAGCTTCATGCTCCTTTCCCCACAACTGCAAATTTCATAGCAAAAGGAAGAAGGCAGGTAAAAAAGGAGGTGATAAAAGATAAAATGGTGTATTCCACACCAACCACACAGTATCAGCTCCCGCGGATATCCCCACGTAGAAGAGCCAGGTCAGCTAACCACTTATTCTGTTATTGCATAACTTCCCCCACCCTCTAACTATTCTTTTATCACGTGTATCAATCCAAATAAAAGTTCTTAACTACAAAAATTCTGGATATCCCCACGTAGAAGAGCCAGGTCAGCTAACCACTTATTCTGTTATTGCATAACTTCCCCCACCCTCTAACTATTCTTCTATCACGTGTATCAATCCAAATAAAAGTTCTTAACTACAAAAATTCTGCAGCCCTAGCCTCCTCTAGTTTTATACCATCAACAATTTTCTAAACACACAAGACAGCGTTTTTCAAATCTGCAACACCAGAAAAGACAGTCCCAAATTATTTTGTCTAAACCTTCAGCCACAGCCAATGGAATATGAAAATGAGAAAAATAACAAACTAGAACATGAAACAAACAAGGGATTTTAAATTATCCAATAAACCCTTTGATCAATATCATCGACTTTAACTAATCTTTCCAAAAAAATGCTTTTTATTGTCAAGTTACCATAAGGGGCATAGCCTAAAAACAATTTCAAATTCTATCCTATTTTAACAGGCAAAATTTTTTAAAATATTTATCATGGCTAACTTAAAATGTTTTTAGAATCAAAATATATATTGAAATCACAATGAATATATCAAAGATTTTGATCAATTTAATTATATGCTATATGAAATTTAAAAAACAAAGTGCTTGCACTTGATAACAAATGGACTACAATAAGAGAGGAGAAAGAGAAGGCCCAGGTCATATAACATAGATGATGCATTTTATCATTAAAGATTTTGTGTATTTTTAGTCTTAAAAAAAGATTTGGCTTCTACTTCAGGTTGAAAGCAAAAGTTTCATTTTTCTGCTTCCTTCCCGTAGCAGAAAATTCAACTCCTCTACTATTTACAAGCTGCTTTAGAAATGAGCCAAACACAACAAGCACTATAAAAAAATAAAAAAAAATAAAAAAAGAAGAAGAAGTGTTTTTCTTCCAACATCATGTTCAAACAGACCTTGAATGAGAGTAATTCAACCACTTCAAGAGAGGGAAAATTCAACCTTTCAATAATCCAAATATTAGGAAATTTACTGAGTCACAGGGTCCTAGAAATATAAAGCTGTTTGGGTTGCCTCCAAACAAAATTCCCATTAGAGCACTCACCTTCCGCAATTTATCCAATGCACCACTAGTGTCAAAGGTTTCGTTTCCGTGCTCATCCATGGTAACAGCGGCAAGCTTAGCCAAAGTAACACCAGAAGAAAATGGATGGCCGGGATTGCTGAAAACAATACTTGGTCACATAAAAAGGAAGCATGCAAGCTAAACAATGAACCCCTCATCTAAAATCAGAATAAGAAAGCTAAGCACATAACTAGTCATTCACTCAACAAAAGAATTCAAGTGTAAACATTTACTAACCTGACTGTGTCTTCATATCTGATATGAACGTTGCTAATAGATATCTTGAGGTTTCCAATAATAGTAGCAATTATAGAACTCAGCCATGAATTTCCAGAAGGTAACTGTAATAAAATTAGCTGTCAGTTACACTTTTCAATTTTGCAAGAACAAATACAGCCTATCTCTGATAGACACTTATGTTCACCATGTCATTTCCAGGAAAGATTATATCAGTGCAGCAAAAGTCAGATCATTAAAATATGCAGAATAAATTCGATTAATTGTGTCAAGAGATAATCAATCCAGAAGGCAAGATACTGAAAATCAGAAATCAAATTTGCACAATATCAATTTAAGAATACTGCATGGTCGAAAACACAGTACAAGAGCACACATGTTATCATTCATGATTCAATCGTCTCTCTTCCCATTCACCGTATATCTCTATCTTAATTGATATATATATCCACAGAGCCAGAAAATTAGTGAGAAAAGAAACAGGTCCAGGTAGAAGACGAAGCAAAGTAAGCTCCCTTCTCCATTTTATTCTAGTCAGTAGTGTTAGATATATCCAACAGACTCAAATGGATACATGGGCAAAGCCCAAGACATAACTTAAAAGATTAGCCTCTTCTCCTCTACCTGAAAAATTGAATCTCATAGACTCGTATAGGTTATTAGCCTAACTACAGAAGACACTTGGTATTTTCAAAACAAATTTTCTTAGAAACCAAAATTTTCAACTGGTAAGAAAATAAATACTCCCTCAGGTCCTCATTATAAGGTGCTTCTAACATTTTCACATATCTTAAGAAAAGTTTGTTACATGGTTAAAGTTGTCATAAATCATAATACATCTTAAGATTCCAATTTTACAGGATGTAAAACCTCCACTCACAATTTACAAAATCACTATTAAAACTGCAAGGGACAAAAATGAAAAATCATTAGAAACTTTTATAAAACACCTTATAATTTGGACCAAGATAGTCATTAAGAAGACACCTTATGTAAAGGACCAAAGGGAGTAATTCTGAGTGAAAATTACAGGGAGGGAGAGTACGGCATTCCATTAAAACAAGCAAAGCAAGAGAAAAAACTAATAAAGCAAAATAAGAAAGTAAGATACAAAGGAAATCAAATAATCAAACCAAGCATATATTGTTTTAACCAATGAACTGGAAAAGTAATAGCCAGATTATATTGTAACCATACATTTCCCAGCTTTGACTTGGATATTGCATCGAGTGTGGCTGATTCTGCTTCCTGCAACAGGAACTTTAGATTAAATCAAAAGGCAATAGATTAAAAAAAATCAGGTTATGAAAATAAACCGATATTTCAAGACACACTCTGTTATTTATAAATGTATCAACAAAAGAATTAGTACTTCAATGGCAATATAAAAAAGTTAATTCCTTCCTATATAATTTAAAGATTTAAGGAAAGAAAATTTACTAATAACGGGAATGGAACAACACAGATTAATGATAAGACATTCTCCAAGGACAATTTGATACGAAACAAAGACCAAATAGATTCAAAAAATAATAGACAATGGAGTGGGAAATTAATTAATCAAACAAGAATTGGAGATAGCAATACAACAACCTGTGGGACAAAAAGACCCCTTCCAACTATCCAAATAAGAAAAGAAGTGAAACTTAATGTTCTAAATTTCCAAGCATATTTCTCAAGAAGAAATGCTTTCCAATCAAGAAAAGTAAAAGGTTCAAAATATGCCATTCAGGAATAAACACCACATTAATCTAGAGACCAAATCAAAAATCTATAGAGGAAGAAAGATGAATGGGCTCAAGAGGAGCACGAACCTCAAGTTCATGAGCTCTTCTATTGTTAAAATTTCTAGCAAAATAAAGAGATAGCAAGCTAAATCATCCCCCTAAAATGGCCAAAAGTTCTGGACAGGAGAGTTACACAACAAAGAAGGTCAGTACAAATTCAGAAAAGCTTGACAAAAAGGAGCATTACCTCCCAAGATCCTCTGAAAACATGATGCAAAGACCATCACCTTCTCTAAGACACAAGATATCTAAAATATATGTAATCTGAGAGGTGGATTTCATACTTCTAGTACAAGAAAGCTGAGGCACTGAAGCACTATTATAAATTTTAGCACTACTACTCTATTAAAAATACACTGAAACGCAGAAAAACTGCACAATGCCACAAAATCTTCCATCTTCATTTCCTCCCTTACAATTATAACAAATCAATAAAAATCAATGCAAAATTTTCTGGGCAAACCCAAATCTGACCAGAGATTTTGAACAACTTATTTCAAAGCGAAGTAGCCACACTACGGCACAAGAAAAAATGTTTAGTTGTTTTAGAACAAATTTCACATATGACATTCAAGATAGGAGATAAAAGGTTGCATAAAATCTGACCTCAATCTGTTGGATCTTGGCTTCAAAAAGTTTTTTCCTGTCCTCCTCCTGTATCAATATAAGCTCAACTCAGAAAATGGCACGGATATTTGTTAATCAAATGAAATATAGAATATTGGTGTACCTTCATCGTCCGGCCATCTTGAGCAGGATTAGCAAGAACAAAGATCCGATCAATAAGAACAATGACAGGTTCTTTACCCAAGCTTTTCCAAGGAACCTAGATTACATAGGACCAAGAAGAATGACGCAAACTTCACAAACCCCACCCCAGTTGTAAATATCCCGGTTGTAAAAATAAAATAATTTTAAAAAATAAAGAGAATATACATACACATATGTGTACGGATCGCAGACTAAAAAGGCATTCAGGCTAAAGCTACAAGAAGTATTACACCAAAGCTAAATAAACATGTGTACTGTATACACATGCCAGTGGTACTTTGACCTTCTTATAAGTATAAAGACATATTAACATGACTGTATGTAACTATGTAGTTATATATTGTCTCGAACAAAATGTACAAAGAAGCATAACTTATAAATGCGTATAGGCATCACAGGAAAACTCAAGGTAATGGCAAATGCTACCTTTAGTGTGATTGTACCAACAAAGCCAGCTTTGACAGTAACAGGAAGTTTTAGTGCGTTTAGTGCCTCTACCTTCAACTTCAAATCCTTAAGAACTACATCACCTGCAGAGATCACATGCTTGGCAGTAAAATAGGGAAAAACATATTGAACTTGTAGAAAACAATTATATGTTGTGTAGCATAGGTGGGCACTATCACAATGCCCAAGAGAATGCTAACATCATTAACTTGGGGAGATTAGCATCATCCAAATTTATCATGAACCAAAACAATCCCCTTGTATTTAAAATAAAAAATAAATGCACAGACATTTATGTCGTTATGTATCGACAGCATAAGAAATACAAGGCCACTTTAGGTCATTAATGTAACACAATTATATAACTTGCATTGAATGACTTTTTTCTTTTATTGTGTTATGAAAATATGAACTAAATGCACTTCCATTTATTATATATTTCAAGAAAAATGTATTCTTTGTCAAGATTTTGCACATATGTCCAAAGTTCAAAATATATCTAGCATGTTTATGGCTAACTTTACAACTTTCTCTTTCTAATAAACTTTTTTTTTTTCAATCAACCAAGAATAACCACAACAACAAGCCTTATCTCACTAAGAAAGTTCAACCGCATCTATCATATGACGCCATTGAACTCTATTAAAAACTAACTTTTCAAATATATCATTCACCAAGCAATGTCATTGGATAACTTCCTCTAGCATCCTTCTTGGTCTTACTCTAATCAAACTCTTTTTTCCTTTCGTCGATAAACAACAATTAAAATCAAAACCAGTAAGAATAAAGTTATGAGAAATTATGGGGTGATCATTATAGTGCTGCCTTCTGATCCTAGAAAACGTCCAAATGAAATAGCTACAACAGCACCAAGAGCGCTAACGAGTACGGACAAACATATAGAATGAAAGATTCTCATATCACATCTTTTCATATGGCTAAAAACCATCAACTGAACTTTTAAAAACAAAAAACTTCTCTCGAAGGCCTAATGGGGCTATTTCACCAGATGTTTGTATGAAGTGTTTTCAAGAGTCAGAAACAGGCAATCATTGGCTTTTGCATTATAAAGTAGATCAGCAAAATCGGAATAGGTTGTTTGGACTTTTTCAGGATGACTGGGAGTGTCCAGCAGGGCTACAGGTTATTTTAACCATCAAGTAATCTGGGTTTAGTCACAAGAAAGAAAACAAAATTCTTTGGCAATTAGCAGTGACTGTCCTGACTATTATGTAGTGTCTCAGATTAGAACAGTACACGGTAACATTTACAGCAAATTCTTTTTTTACGCTGTTTCCCTTGTGAATTTACAAAGGGATTGGAACGCACTTTTTATCCAACGAGTTTGTAATTTTTCTTTGTTCTGAGAGGACTACCTTGGAATTTTCTATTGCCCCTCTGCTCTTTAATGAACTATTCATTTCTATAAAATATAAATTAAGTATAAAAAAGTAAATAAAATTTATTATTTGTTGAGAAAAATGAACTTTATGTGATACAAAGTGAATTGCATGACAGGAGGTAGGCAGCCTCCTAAAATATAGAAAAGAATGCATCGACTCAAAAGTGAAAACCAGTGCCAATCTGATGAGAAAAGCACAGTTGTAAAGCACTCTCATTTCTGCAATAAAAAAAAACTTTCACCAGATTTTGGGTGAGAAATTTAGCTATTCTCCAGACAGCACAGACAATAAAGTTTTTTTTCGGGACAAATTATGTACAATAGTCTCAATTTAACTTACAGCTAAGGATTTTAAACAGGCCTGAGAATATCTGTTAGCAGACACCAATTGCTGGAAGTCGCCCAGGACAACCCATCCCCCCCCCCCCACACACACACACAAAAACACCAAAGAAAGAACTACAAGAAAGAAACATCAATCAGGAAAACATTTTTTTGTTAATGGTATACGCTTCTATTCAGTAGACACAATAAAGCTTTTGACAGAAAGCAGGGAATTATCATCTGACAAACCTTTCCAAACACTTATTCTTAAGGCCTCCGTTGAGAGCCCATGCACATATTCGCCCAAATATCTTCTAAGCAAATGCAGTACCTGTGGAGAAAGAGCAGTCAATAAATCATGTGTTCTGAACCTTTAGCAATATCAATATAATCATATAGCAGTGATAATATTAAAATTTAAGATTAAATTTTAAAAAAAAAAATACGATATGGTAAGACTTAAAAATGCCGCTATAACTAAGTGGCAATTATCGAATTATAAAAACTGATGAGAGAAAGAAAATCGTGCAAATAAAGAAGCAATGAGGCAACGTCCACCCTAGCTGAACCCAGTTATCAGAACAATTGGCAAAAATAATACAGAAGTTAATATCAAAAGAACAATAAAGAAGGCAACAACGACACTTTGTGCGAACCAGAGACATGACAAACAACAACTTCAACACAGAAAATATTACACAAAGACAGGTTATTCAAAAATATAAATTAAACAGAATTCTTACGTGAGCTTCGAACATGGTGAAGAACGGGACCGAATATGTATCCGGAACGATCTCAATAAGAT
This sequence comes from Acacia melanoxylon, assembly GCA_019022615.1. Taxonomy (NCBI): domain Eukaryota; kingdom Viridiplantae; phylum Streptophyta; class Magnoliopsida; order Fabales; family Fabaceae; genus Acacia; species Acacia melanoxylon. The sequence continues at coordinate 9,594,452 of JAFJYJ010000011.1, forward strand.
TATCGTCCGACCAATCCGCAAGTTAACGATGATCGAAGTAGAAAACTTGTCATCGAGATAGTAGACAGAAAAAGAGAGGACGGAGGTTGCAGTTTCAATGGAGAATTAGGGTTTGAACACAGCTCGATCGCCAGAGAGTGAAGATCCTGAGAACCGAAATGGGGGGAAATATGTCATGAAAGTCATGTCAGAACGAGTTTAGTGCTTCTGGGAGCTTTATAGGTCCCGGTCAGTCGCAAGTTTATACGTGGGTCGAACACGAAGCTATCTTTCTGAATACCTGGAACAGACAAAAAGGCAGTTGCGGTGGTCCAGTTCGCACTAGATCCTTTTCTCATTATTTTTATTTAGAAATTGAATTATTTATAAGCTTTCAAAATTCCTTCCTTACCCGTTAAAAAAAAAAAAATCCTTCCTTAATAATTTTATAATTAAGGGCCAGTAGAAAATTTACAAGGAACCAATATTTTCAGTTCACAGAATTTTATCATGTCCTTTTCAACAGCTGTGTAGTAATTTTAGGTGTTTGGGTAGTTATTTAGCTCTCATCCTATCATGTGAAAAAAAAAAAAAAGATAATAATAAGTGGATGTCATATAACAAAGGTGTTGTTTCGTTGGAAAAATCATAAGTTAGATTTTATTTATTTGGGGGAATTTTTAAGGGAAAAAGACGAATAAATACTATCTGAATTTGTAAAACCCTCAGAAGCCCACCGAATTTGTAAAAAAACTACAAGAGGTATGAAAAAGACTTTTGAAGGTTATACAAATTAAATGCAAAAAAATACCATAATACTTTGTTGTCTTTGTTTCTTCTGAATCGAAATTCAAAGAGGTGAACCAGATTCATTCTTAGCTTCATTTGCCGTGCCGAAACGCATGTTCGCCCTCCGTCGTCGACGCCACACTCGCCGCCTTGGACACTGCACTGATGACGGTGAAAAAGGAAAAAAAAACTGAGATGAAACACGACGACGTAAATTTTTCGATCCATCGAGAGATTGGAAGAAGAAGACGATTACGCGGCGTGAAGGAAGAAATGAAGGAAGAAGAGCGTGAAGGAAAAGAAAAGGACTCCAAGTCAAAAAAATGCACTTTCAGTAGTGCACGAGTGTTCATTTCAGAGGCAAGAATGAAGCACAACAAAACAATTTGTAAATGGCGATGGTATATTTGTAAATGGCGAGGATAGATTTGTAAATAGCGATGGAAGTTTGTAATAATGCATTAAGTTTATGTTTTGTAAATGACGATGGTGTGCTTCATTCTTACCTCTGAAATGAAAACATAAACTTAATGCATTATTACAAAATTTTCATCGCTATTTACAAATATACCATCGCCATTTACAAATATACCATCGTCATTTACAAATTGTTTTGTTGTGCTTCATTCTTGCCTCTGAAATGAAAACGTAATCATTATTACAAAACTTTCATCGCTATTTACAAATCTACTATCGCCATTTACAAATTGTTTTGTTGTGCTTCATTCTTGCCTCTGAAATGAAAACATAAACTTAATGCATTAGTACAAATATACCATCGCCATTTACAAATTGTTTTGTTGTGCTTTATTCTTGCCTCTGAAATGAACACTCGAGTGCACTTTCAGTGCACTCCGAAAGTGCATTCTAGTGCACTTTTTTTTGGCCTCCTTATCTTCTTCCTTCATGCCGCGTAATCATCTTCTTCTTCCAATCTCGATGGATCGAAAGATTTACGTCGTCGTGTTTCGTCTCAGTTTTTTTTTTCCTTTTTCACCGTCATCGGTGCGGCGTCCAAGGCGACGAGTACTGCGTCGACGGCGGAGGGCGAACGTGCGCTTCGGCACGGCAAATGGAGCTGAGAATGAATCTAGTTCACCTTTCTAAATCTCCTCTCTGAATCGAGATTCAGAAGAGACAAAGACAACAAGGAGATTATGGTCATTTTGCATGAATTTGCATAACCCTCAAAAGTATTTGTCACCTCTTAGTCTTTTACAAATTCGGTAGGCTTCTGGGGGTTTTGCAAATTCAGATGGTATTTATTCGTCTTTTTCCCAATTTTTAAGAAGTAATTATAAGGAGTGCACTAATGGTCCAAAAAAATACCATAAGGGGTGCACAACTTGTGCTTTGGATATGGCCCATTTGAAATAGTAGTGAAAAAGTGATTTACTTGTAATTTGATTTTTACAAATGAAAGATACGATAAAAGTTATATTGTGAATATGATTTGTGTTTGAAATGATGGTGGTAGAAGTTGTTTTTTCTAAATAAGCTCTTGTTTGGATGATTATTTGAAGGGTTAAGTATCAATTTTGCTCCTAAAAAATAAGTCCAGGAGAAAAGTTGCCTTTGAAGTTTTTGGGGGCTCAATGTTGTCCGAAAGTCTACAAACGTAGCAATGTTGTCCCTCCGTTAACAACCCTAACGGTCAAACGTGTTGTTAACAGAGGGGCAACATTGCTACGTTTTATACTTTCGGGGCAACATTGTTCCTGGACGTGTACTTCAGGAGCAAAATTAATAATTAACCCAAAAAAAAAACTATTTTCCAATATCTTTCAATATCTTTTATTCATTAACCCCATAAACCCTTTTTCAAAGAATTAGATTATTTAAATAATCTAGTTAAAATATTTGCTAAATATCTTCATCATATTTTTCATTATTTATCTATATCTTTTGGGCTATTAGAATTGGAATATCATTTCTTGAGAGTTAGAGTTAGTTTTATTGGGTTATAAAGATCCCTCACATGTTATTTTGAATTTAGAGTCAAATGAAGAAGAATTATTCAATTTCTTTAGCTAGCATGACTTGTTCTTCGGTATTCTGGATTGAATACCTTGTAGCTATTCGGGTAATAGGTGTTATAGATAGAATACCTCATGGGTTATTCAAAATTTCCGGGTGCTTCCACATAGGAAAGTTTGACTGTAACACTCCAAATTTCTAACAAATATAATAATTTAGAATTGCAATAAATTTTATGAATAATTACTGAATTTCGAAATAACCAAATTTGGGAAGTGTTACTTCGTCGCACTTTTATTGGGACAAGTGCAAGGCTAACTTATTACAATAACATTAAACCAAAACTTAAATAAAAATGTTTTATTCGAGCATAATAAATAAAATAAAATTTTAAAAAAAACTACTAGAATTAATTGAATGTTCTTCCTCACTTCTCACTATTTTGGAACCTGTTTCACTGAAAATATGCTCCCCCGAAGGATCATCGCGAGCCACATAAACACAAAAATTAGCAAAGTTGTAATCCTAATCAAGACAAAGATAATATAGTGAAAATAAAATATTTACATAAAAATAGCATTCATATATAACCAAAAGAAAATTTTCAATTTCGTTATTCTTTATTAAGTTTAATTAGTGGGAAGAGAACCATGGTAAACCCGGATATCCTGCCAGTCTACCCATGGGACCCGGAAACTTGCCAGTCACAAATCATAAAATTGACTATAAAACTTCTCTTCATAGTGTACAACATCTTCCCAAAGTTGCTACTAGTATCCCGAGTTACCCTGCCAAACACCATTTTGGGAAGAACGGATACTATATTTTTCCATATAAATTAAACATTGGAGGCATAAAGCCAAAAGTTGTGTTAATCACTTTGGGAGGTATCATCTCAAAGCTATCTTCCCACTGTATATTAACCAATTAAATCACAAACTAGAAAGTTAAAATCTTATTTGATTTCTAATAGCATGTGTTTTGTGTGTACACACTCGGTCAAAGAAAATCACCATTAGTTTCAAAGCTCTTCGATTGTGGAGAAATAGATATAAGTATATTTTTGTGGTTTTTATATAAAGAACAATAACCACCGCATATGAAGGACAAGTGGTCGATTGTGGAGAAATAATAGAAGTTTATATTTAAAAAAAAAAACTCACGTCTACGCATGCCGTGCGATGACCTGCGGTAATAGAGAGGGTATTAAAGAAAGGATTGATTGGGTCTTCTGTAATTTGGACTGGGAAATATCACACCCTCAGGCAAGAGCATACCACCATCTTCGTTTCAAATTAGACCATAGAGTAGTGGTTGTTTCAGATAGTACTTCAGTTATGCATGACAGGGGAGGGAAACGTTTCAAGTACCAAGCGGCATGGTGTTTGGAAGAGGATTTCCCAAATTTAGTCAAAGCATCATGGAGGGGGAAGGATTGGCTTCAGGGTGCAAAAACTTTCAAGGAAACAGTGACAGAATGGAATACAAAGGTGGTAGGAAATCTGGGGAAAAAGAAGAAGGAATTGATAAAGAGGATTGAGGGCATTGACCGAGCAAGACAAAATAATAGACTGAATGGGCTCTTCAGATTGGAGAAAAAATTATGGAAAGACTATCATAAGATAACTTCTCAGGAAGAGCTTATATGGTACCAAAGATCTCGGTGTAAGTGGCTGAAATGGGGAGATAAAAATACAAGCTTTTTCCATGCCACTACAGTCATTAAGAGGAAAAGAAGTAGGATTGAAGCACTTCAGGATGAGGATGGAGTGTGGGTCTCAGATCAGACTAGATTGAGAAAGATGGCACTTGATTATTTCAAAGACCTGTACTCTTCAGAAGGTAATATGGTTCAAATCCCAAGCTGGCCAAAAGATTTCTCACTACTGGATGAGTATCAGTTGGAGATGTTACAAAAAGAAGTATCCCCAATTGAAATAAAAAATGCAGCTTTTCATATGGGTGCATTTAAAGCCCCGGGGCCAGATGGACTACAACCCCATTTCTTTCAAACACAATGGGATTCTGTAGGACAAAAAGTTTGTGAACTGGTTTAAAAGATGTTTTCTAACCCAGAAGGATTAAGAGAGATCAACAAGGCAAATATTGTGTTGGTACCTAAAATTGATCATCCTCATTCTCTGAGAGATTTTCGTCCCATCTCCCTCTGCAATGTAAGTTTTAAAATTGTAAATAAAGTAATTGCAAATCGATTGAAGAGGGTTATGGGATATCTAGTGTCAGAAAACCAGTGTAGTTTTATCAGTGGAAGGCAGGGCCTTGATAACATAATCATTGCCCAAGAAGCAATTCACTCAATGCGTACTAAGAAGGGTCAAAAAGGAGTTGTTGCGGTTAAGGTCGATATGGAAAAAGCATATGACAGACTTGATTGGAAATTCCTTGAATGTACACTTGGTAGTCTGGGATTAGCAGAGGGTTTCATTAATCTGGTTATGGAATGTGTAAAATCAGTTTTAATGAGAATTTTGTGGAATGGACAGGAATCAGAGGAGTTCCACCCTACTAGAGGGGTCTGTCAAGGGGATCCACTGAGTCCATACCTCTTTATTCTATGTATGGAAAGACTGGCACAAATAATACAGTATGAAGTGGAAAATGGGAGATGGAAGCCATTGAAGATCAGCACAAGAGGACCAAAGATTTCTCATTTATTCTTTGCTGATGATCTACTCTTATTTGGCGAAGCTTCGTCACAGCAAATGATGGAAATGAAGAGTATAATGCAATTCTTTTGCCAGGTATCCGGACATAAAATAAACCTCAACAAATCAAAGGTTTTTGTTTCCCACAATGTCCACTTCAACAGGGCATATGAACTTAGCCAGATCTTGGGAATTGGCCTTACACCTGATTTAGGGAAATATCTTGGTATTCCCATTTTACACAAGAGAGCAACTAAAGTGACCTTTGCGCCCTTAATTCAGAAAGTTGGTCTAAAACTTGCAAGTTGGAAAGGAAGTTTCCTAAGCATGGCAGGTAAAACTGTACTCATTAAATCTGTTTTATCTGCAATTCCATATTATCATATGCAATCAATTCTCATACCTAAAGGGGTCCTCCTTAATCTTGAAAAGATAAGTAGGGACTTCTTTTGAAATCATAATAGGGATTCGAAAAAGATGCATCTTATACCTTGGCATGTAATGAAGAGGAATAAATCTGAAGGAGGGTTAGGAATTAAAGATCTACAATGTCAAAACAAAGCTTTTATGATGAAGCTCTGTTGGGGGATTATTACCAAGCCGGATGCGCTATGGGTGAAATGTTTGCGTAGCAAGTACAGATGTGGTGAGAGTGAGAAACCTAAAGTGAACAAGAAAAGATATCAATCTGCAGTTTAGAATGACATAACAACAGTATGGGAAGAATTCTGTAAGGGGATTGGGAAGAGATTAAGAAGTGGGGTATCTACAAAGGCTTGGGAGGATCATTGGACGCCATTAGACAAGCCTTTGAAATATTATGTGGATAAAAATTTCCACTTGATAGATCTAGATGCGGTGGTAAAGGATTTTGTTAAGCCAAATGGACAATGGGATAGAGATAAATGGAGAACCTTCCTTCCAAATAGGATTGTTCAAGAAATTTTGAAGGTTGTTCCACCCAATGGCTTGGATGATGATGTTTTCTATTGGCGTAAGGCTTCAGATGGGAACTTCACTGTTAAATCAAGCATACACTATGATTTACCACCAACGGGGAGCATACACTGAACCCACCTCGGCAACGTATATGGCGTTGGGAGATTCCGAAAGAGCAAAATTCTTCATGTGGCAAGTGTTTCATGAGAGACTTCCCACTAATACACTTAGAGCAAAATATAATCCCCGTAATGCGCAGCACTTATCCTTTTGAGTGTGATAGGGAGGAAACCATTATCCATATATTGAGAGATTGTGAGATTGCCAAGAGAGTGTGGTTTAATTTAACTAACCCATTATATTATTCTATATTTTTCTCTGGCTCTTTGCAGGATTGGCTAAAATGGAACTCAAAAAATAATCCATCTGGCAGGCTTACTACTAGATGGCCATGGCACAAAACATTTGGTGTTGTGTGCTGGCTTTTCTGGAAGAATAGATGTACAAAAGTATTTGAAGGTACAGGAGACCAGCCAAGAGCGATTACACAGCGATGCATATTCCATTTAATGGAAGGAGTGGTGCATGGTCGTTTCCAGCATCAAATTATGCAGATACCAGATAGAGCAGAAGCTAGATGGCGTCCCCCAAATCCAGGCTATGTACGAGTGGATGTGGATGGATCATGCAGGAATAGTGGACAGGCAACTTGTGGAGGAGTGATTAGAGATCACCAAGGAAACTGGATATGTGGGTTTCAACAGAAGCTAGGATATACTATGTCAACTGCTGCTGAAATCCATGCTATCTACAGGGGCCTTCTACTATGCAAACAATTGGGTTTCAAGAAAGTTATGCTCCATACTGATTCATTATATGCAATTCATTTGTTGTTACTGGATTGTGGGCAGGGTCATCCTATGAGAGAGGAGATACAGGAGGTAAGATCCCTTATCATTTCACACGAGGATCTACAAGATCATCCATACCTACGGGAAGCATTAAGATGTGCGATTATTTAGCCCGTCGGCCAAGGGATGAATCGGGATTTTGTAATAATCTCATCACAACCTATTGAATGTGTTGACTTAGATAATATTGAGGGTGGCGGAATGTCACTGAGTTCAGTGAATACAGTCTAATATTAGACTTTTTGTAAACCTCAAGCCTTTGGCTTGCCCATGTATTACCAACAAAAAAAAAATAGAAGAAAATACAAGACCCAAGAGTTTTAAAATCTTTACAAATGAAAAGGAGGAATGAAGAAAAACAATAAATTGCAAGAGAGAAAAGACATGGATAAAAAGTTGAAACAATGGCAGCACGAGTAAATTAAAAGAGAGAATGAGAGAGAAGGTGAACCTAAGAAGTGAAGCGACCATGAAAGAAACAGGGAAAGATTTGAAACTAAAGAAAAATATATAATCTAAAATCAACCTCAAATTCCTTTCTCTATCTAAAAGGATTACAGATCTATAGCATATATTGAGATATTTCATAAGCATCAGACTTTCACTACATCCATGAATAGAATCTTTAATCATATTGAAAAAAAGAGAGATTAGACAACCCTGAAATCGTTGATTATGTATCATTCAGACGTTCATTGGAAATTCCCATGATCTACTCATTAAAATACATTAGTGGTTTTAAGATTATCTGGTCTCCGTTTTTGCTAATCTCCTTGGAGAATAATTTGATGCAGAGTAAGAATAGAGGAAGTAGTAGAGGAGAAGAGGAGTATTGAGCGTTAGCTAGAGTTAGACGGCTAGACCTCTATTTATAATTTAAAATTAGGGTTTAGTTATGGGTTGGGCTCTTTAACTATTGTCAACTCATTAATAGGTTATATAACAATACCAACATTATTAAATTCTAAATTTTATTATTACTATATTATTGTTAGTATTATTATTATTATTATTAAATTTTATTATTACTATATTATTGTTATTATTATTATTATCACTATCATTATCATTATTATTATTATAATCTGGGTATTACATACTTTTCAATTTAAATTCCATGTGATATATATTTAGAAATTTAAAAAAAAATTGGAACCATCATGATCGATATAATCAGTCAACATGTAAAATTTCTAGCCAGAAATACCAATCTCATCAAAATATATATAAAGCTCAAACCGGTCCATATAATGTAAGAGGTGTGGTATTGGCTAGATATCATTCTAATAATTTCTTAGGATTGTTTTGCATCAGTAATTCAGTACTTGGTATCTTTACTCCCTTTTTTTGGATATGATATCGATCGATCTTCTTTGTGATTGTTTATACTTTATTTATAGGGTTAAGTATCAATTTTACCCCTAAAGTGCACGCTCAGGAGCAATGTTGCCCCGGAAATATAAAAACGTAGCAATATTGCCTCTCCGTTAACAGCCCTAACAGTCAAACGTTTACATTTGTAGACTTCCGGGGCAACATTGAGTCCTCAAAAACTTCGAGGGCAACATTGCTTCGACGCGTGCCTTGGGCGTGTACTTCATAGGCAAAATTGATACTTAACCCTTATTTGAAAAATCAGTTGAGATGGAAAATGACATAAATCTTATTGAATACTACACACACATATTTATGTATATTTAAGTTGTATATATTATGATAATTGAAGATAAAAATTTAAATTTCATAAAAAAATTAAAAACTTTAGAGTACTTAATTAAATATATTCTAATTAATAAATTAGAACGCATACAAATGTATATTTAATTGTACATTGCTTATTGGATCACATATCCCAAACATTTTTCTTCAAAAGCTGAAAAAAGTTACTTCTATCATAAGTCACTTTTTAAAAATAAGTCTATTTAAGACCACATTTATCTCAAACGGTTCTTTTTTTTCACTGGGCTTAAATTACTATACGCTGGGCTTTTATCCTCCCTTATTGTCATGCCAAACAGGCTCATAAGTTGAAAAGTAATAGTTGTCTTGTGGCAAATGTGAAGACAGGCAAAGGTTAAAATATATTAGCTCTAATTTTAAACATAAGGACCTAGTTGATAACACAATCCAATAAGTAATAACTTTGTCAATGTATCGTTAAAGATTCAACTTGTAATTTTATATTGACGTGTTATTCCTTTTATTGTCAAAATAGGCTACAATTTCGGATTGCCTCTACAAATTAGAGGGATCTACATATGAGATTAACAAAAAGTTGTACTTATGAGTTATGAGAGATTTATTAGAATATTTTCATAAATTATAAAATTAATATTGATAAATAATTACTGCAATTTGCGAATCATCAATATAAAGTAAATTGTAAAATTCATACCAGATATAGCATCATTATGTGTAAAACATACCCAGTTTGCTGCTTATTAGAAAAAAAAACACAAATAATAAAATACAATTTGTGGGAGAATATTTTAAACTTTAAAGCTCTAGATTATTGCATAACTCAAAAAGATTGAGTAAATTAATCAAGAAATTTGTGGCCAGGCAATAAATCAAATCAACAATGAAAATTATAACAAAATTATATCAATTATGATGAATTTATTATAGGGTTAAGATGTAAAAATGCACATATGTTTTTGTCAAAATCGCGTTCAATATTAAGTATTTTTTTATATGCAAATTTAAAATTGACTACGTAGTTACAAATTAGATGCAAAAATACCATTTAACGTTAAATTTGACTTTTTTTTGCTGATGGGATGATGACGTGACTTTCAAATGTACAAAAATATACATGTGGTTTGACCAAAAAAGCGCTCAACACCAAATACTTTTTTTATTTGCGAAAATACCGTTTGACCGTTAGTTTGATTTTTTTTTTTTGTTAACTGGACGATGTCGTGGCATTCAAAGCAACTATGTGGAAAAAACATGCAGAATGGTCACAAGTCTAAGTTGAGAAGAATTAATATTACCATCTTTATCCCATTGTTCGCTCATATAACAATAATGTACTTGAAAATCACAACATGTCCAATGAGAATATATTTTTCATCCACACGCCACTTTAGTTGTATGAGTTTCACGGGTCTATTTTTGAGACAATGGCGGGTACACGTCGTTTGATGCGTACTCGCTTAGTCGACTCCGCAACGATTCAATTTTAATGGATTGGAGGTGACACCGGCATTGAGAACACTAGTCTAGACAAGGTCTCTGATTTCTGGCAGGAGGATATATTAGCAGTCATCAATGGCATTTTCAGTAGGGCGAAGGGTGATATATTCGCATTAGACAGGTTGTGATTTTACAAGTACAGTGTTATTACAAAGGCGAATAGAGGGATAGGGATAGTGATATCAATTCTTCCCAACTCAAACTTGCGACTAGTCAATATGTTTTTTCAACACAGTTGCTTTGAAATCCACGTCATCGTCTAGTCAACGAAAAAAGTCAAACTAATGTTCCAATGGTATTTTTGCATCTAAAAAAGCACTAGGTGTTATGCGCTTTTTTGGCCAAAACACATATATATATATTTTTGCACCTTTTAAAGCCACGTCATCGTCCAGTCAATAAAAAAGTTAAATTTAACCGTTAAAAGGTTTTTTTACACCTAATTTATAACCACGTAGTCATTTTTACATCTTAAAAAAGCACTTGATGTTAAACACGATTTTGACAAAAACACATGTATATTTTTCTACCTTAACCCTTTATTATATGCGCATATATCAGTATATGCCTTGTTGAGTTCACGTTAAATGTCAAACATATAGTTATATCAGGAAAAAAAAGAATATTATTATGGCAGCTGCGTATTTGGTTTCAATTGAAACTAACAAAACATCAAACATGTATTATATCACATCATCAATAATGGTGTTTGGTTTGGCCGTAGTGGCTAAGAAAAAAATCACGTTTGGCCGTGCAAGTTCACGACTCGTCAGTAGCCAAAAAAAAAAAAGTTCACGACTCGTGTCCTTTCTCCCTGGAGGGTATAATCAGGTTTCAGGTGTTTCGTCCTCTTTTGTGCCGGCCATGAAGATTACCGATGAGGACGATTCATTACCTTTCTAACGATAAAATCAACAAAATAGGCTCCACGTAAGAGGGACTAATTTGTTTTAGGTGATAAGAACTTCTAGATGAAAATCAACAAAAGCAACCGTTAGAGTTTTAAATGAAGACAGAATATTCCACGTTTTTAAACTTTAGTACGGCGTTATACATTTTTAGAAAAACTTTGGGGTAGTAAAAATATTTCTTTAACCCTATATTTTTTATCCAACTTATTGTTCTGCAAGGAAGCTGGTTTGGGTGATTCATATAGATATACCATATACTCCCTCCGTAGTTGCACTGGACTATTTTGAAACGATTAAGGAAAGTAATTAATTTGTTTTAAAGGATTTTTATTTTTTTCTCCAAACTAATTTGTCTCACTTATAAATTAATATATAATCCAATAAAATACCACATATGATATGATTAAGTAATTTTTTTAACTTTTTTAACCTCTACAAAAAAAGTTAACTAATTTTTATATTTAAGACCAGAGGAGGGAGTACTATAAGATATATTTTGGGAGTTTTCTTCATCCTAGATATAAGATATATTTTTTATATATGTCAATTTTTTTTCTAATTTATCCTTATTAATGCTCTCTAAAAAATAATCAGAGATGAGTGATAATGAAAAAATTAAGGAAGATGATTAGAATGTTTTAAAAAATATATGTGATATTAACTAACCTAATTATGTAACTATGTTTTCTATTAAGGATAGTGATAAAGAATAGAGGGTGAGCTAATATAATTTTCTTTCTGTAAGTTAGATTTATTTTCTCCTATTTCTTCATCATACAAGTTACTAGTAAATTAACAGAGACAGTTCAAATTGTTTTGAGATATTTATATAAAGTCTTTTGTTGGGAATAGAAGATCTTGTGGATGCTGCAAACATGGCTGCTTTAGCTGCGATCTCTTGACATTTCAGAGGCTTGAATGCACATTAAAAAATCCTTCTGTTGTCTTGCATCAAAGGGTTGCATCTACGTGGCTCTCTCTGATGATAGGTTACTTAGAGGGAAAGCAAAGTCAGTGTCATATGGTGAGAAGGATGGCTGACGTGTAGATCAATTGAAGTCTCTTGATAAGGAAAGTTCATGAAATGTGATGCCACGTCAAAGGTACAATCTTTTAATGCTGCCAACTTTATAAATGTATCCAATTATTCAGAAAGCTATGGTGTTAAACCCCTTCCATCTTAAGTATTGTTGTCTAGAAGTCCATAACATTCAACCTGCATCTTGGTGGTACAGTGACATGGAGGCCATCTTTTGATAGCGCTTGCCTGTAAGCTGTGCTTGCCAATTCTTCAAAAAAATGGAAAGAAAGAAATTCATACCATTCAATATGTTACCAAGTTTAGAATTGCACTTGTAGATAACAAGTTTTAGGCACTCTTTAATGAAATAGTCACCAGCTAATTGTAGATGGTTCTGTTGGTTTGATTAGTTGGTTAGGTATGTAAACTCACATTGCAAATAGTACACTCAATGTACTATTGTGCTGACAATTATGAAAAGATCAATACAATATGATAGATTAGTCTCGTGACTCTCCTCTTTAACTATTTTCACCCCTTTATTTCTTATCACCTAATATGGTATTGGTATCAAAGCCGCGTGTTATAGTCAGTTCAATTAATAAGTTAGTTACAACTATTTTTAATTTAGTTAGACGGACTCTCATATAAACTCACATTATAAATAATACCCTCAATATACCATTTGTGTAAGCAATTCTAAAAAGATTAGGGTTAAAGTATAAATTTATTCTGGAAGTTTTTGCTAAAAAGCAAAATTGTAACATCCTAAGTTTTTATTCATAAGATTAGGTAATATTATGAAGGAAATATTTAGTGGTAAATAATAAGTAAATAAATAATAAAATAAAATTTGATTAGAAAGTCTCACATCGACTAAACATAGAAAAGAGGGAGACCTTAGAGCCTATATATAGGAGTGGTGAATTGGATTTAAGGTGAAACAATTCCATTTTGGCAAATACATGAGGCAGTCTCGGTAAAATAATATTTTATCGTTTGTTAACCATTGGATCGGGCTGAAGTCTAGTCAATTTTAAGACTCATTGATTTTTTTGTCTTGGTAAAACAATTCTATCTTATTTAACATGTGGATTTTTTTTTTTCCAAAACTCTACAAGTCTAGATTGAGTAGAACTGGTATGAACCCTATAATTTTATGACTAAAATTGGCTTGTGGGATCTTTCTATAAACTCTAGGACTGGATAGATTGATATGTGTGATGATTAGAGACAACCATAGGCTTGTATGTGTAAATTGAGCTAAATTTCTTATGGTTGTGACTCGCCTTGTTTGGGCAAACAACACTTTTGTTGAAGCAGGTTTGATGTAGGCTCACCCCAGCAAGGGACACATTCGTCGAGGCAAATGGCCCAATAAGGGCAAAAGGTGATTTTCACGTTATGATAACCATGATACCAGTAAGTGCTCATAGAGCCCGGGGCCGTGCCCTGGCCTTGGTGGGGGACTGATGTCGAACCCCTCCAAAACCTTTACGTATCAAACAAAAAAAAACCATGATACCAGTGTATGATTTATTCGTATGTGTTTAATGTACAAGCATGTGATCTTTTGATTTATTGTGAAAGTAAATCGGGTACATGCATATGATGAAAGTTGAGTTTATGACCTTGATTGACATGCATGAGCATGAGAACATATGGAAACCCTTGAGAATAATGTGATATAAATCGCGGAGTAGTAATTGAGTTGTGATTTGTGAAAATTGAATTCCATGTGGCTATTAATTTGATTATTATGCGCCACTAGATAGCATATATTTTACATGGCAATATCCCCTAATACAATACTCCAGGTGCTTCTGAGCAGTATTCCCAAGGCCCGGGCAGTAACCCTATTGGAGGAACCCATGGTCCTTTTTGTGCTTTGCGGTACTTTGGCCGGTCTACATCACGTTTGTAGAGCTCGTGAGAGTAATTAACTAGTAACATTGAATGTACTTAGCCCACAGGTTCTGTCAGATGAAATAAGGAAGATATAAGGATGATTAGAGGTTGCATTATAACATTTTATGATATGATATGTTGTATTATGAATAAATGTTCTTTGAGGCATATGAATCGATACTATTATGCTCCTACTTATTATGTCTGCCTGCCCTCCTGCTTATTATATCTATCTAACATGTCTATATATTAGTCCCACCTAACACCCCACGAGGGGTGCCAATAGTTAAGGGGGGTAGTGACTATGTTAATGAGAGAACGGTGTCATCCCGTTATTTCTTACACTTTTCAAGTGAGAGCTTGAGGGACGATGTGACTGGGATGCATCATGCATCTGAGGCCGCAGTTGTTATTAGCTGTAATATACTTGTTTGATTCCATTTATTGTCACAGTTAGGATTTGCATTTTAATTCATGATTATGTTGAGCTTTGAGTAGTCCTTTATCTAGATTTTGGTAGTAGGTGGCCTGAGGCTTAGGTTTATATGTGTGTATGTATGTATATATATATATATATATATATATATATATATATATAAAATCATTATTATAGCTTATGAATTATTATGTGATGGATTTTGGACATATAATCATAATATCTAGTTGTGTGAGATTTGGGGTTTAGGGGCCCAGAACGGAGCTCTCATAGATTTTAATATTTGTTATAAAGACATAGTAATTGTGTCAAATGATGATAAATGATTAAAATCGCTCTAAGAAAAGGGAATATGAGATAGGGTATTAAAAATGTTGCCTCAGAAGCTTTTTTGATTCAATTTTACTTTAGAACTTTTAAAACATAGCAACGTTGCCCCATACCATTAAAAAGCTAACTATGACCATTAAAAATTAACATTGACCGTTAGATTTTTAATGGTAAAAGTAATATTGATTCTTTTTAACACTTCTAAGATAACATTAAACCTATTTTTTTTTTTTTTTGAGTAACATTGTTCCTGAACGAAAAACTCTAAGAGTAAATTCACACCTTAACCCAAAAGATTAATACAATGCCCCTGCACAATTTTGTCTTGCTGGTGAGTGAGGGGGCCCGAACCCTCCAAAACTTTTTCTTATCAAAAAAAAAAAAAGATTAATACAATATGATCAAACTTTAACCTTTCCCCCTTTTTCTTTTTGATGATTTTTCTCTTCTTTCTTTCTTTTCACTCTAATACTCTATCTAATTTTATACCTCCTCTACTTTGGGTGTACAATAATATTTTGGAGGATAAATCAGAATTTGATTTAAGGGGGGAAATAGGACAAATGAGAAACCGATTATACACATGAAAATGTTATCACTTTCTTTTTTATTTTAAAAAGAGATACAGTAGAACTTCTTCAAACAAATGCCACCATATCATCAATTTTTTTTAAAAAAAGAAGTGGCAGCTTTTATTTTAAAAGGCGTTACCACTTTCGTACACATAAGATAGCATTAATCGCTAATAATGTCTTAGGTTGCACTGATTTTTGTAACGTTTCAAAACTGTTATCAAATACTTTCCTCCGCTCCTAATTATAGTAGCTATTTTTTAGAATTTAGAGAGATTAAGGAGACAAGTTAAATTAGTTAATTATAATTATTTTTCAAAAATACCCTCTGAAAATTGAAAATTACATAAGGTAAATCAGTTGAATCGTAGCCCACGCATAGTACTACTCTCGCGATTTCTCTGAGCCTAACACTCCGTCTTTGATTTCTCCGAGCTCGCAGTCCGGCATCGTCGAATCCTCTCGCGATTTCTCTGAGCTTAACAGTCCGTCAACTTCGATTTCTCCGAGCTCGCAGTCCGGCATCGTCTAATCCATAGGTATGTTTCTTATTTTGAGTTCCAATTTCAGATTTGCTTGCCGCAATTTTCGATGTTGTTTCTCTGGACTTCAGATTTCTGTCGATTTCAGATTTTGCTTGCTATAGATCCCTAAATTGGCTGTTGCCGATGGATTTTAATAGTGAAGAAAACGGTGCAGGTGAACATTAAAGCTTGTTCTTATTGTAGTCAAGCAGCGCATTTGATTATAGGTAAATACAATTAGACTGTAGAGCCTTGTTCTACATTAAGTCTAAGTTGAGCAGCACGATTGATGATTCATGAATTTTCTGGCTTCCTATAGATTTAATGGCTTTGTTAATAATTTTGTTTCCTTATCAGTTGCAGGTGGTTTTCTCTTTGACCTGAACATACTACCAAGCCAGTGTCAGGAAATTTCAGAAACAGAAAGTGATAGTATTGAACAAGAAATTGAGGAGGAACTCATTCATGCATCTGAAACTAACGGTAATTTTCAAACACCAAGCTAGTTTGGATTTCAAATGGTAATGTTCTTTGCCTAAATGTTGAGGTGAAACTGAGGAAAATGTTGGAAGTCACAGTGAATATTATTGCTACTTTGGATTTCAAACACTACATGCATGAGATTAGAAAGTACTGTGCTGAACTCTGTCCTTCTAGTGTACTGCTAAAATCATTATTGGGTAAGCAATGGAAGACTAATCAGGACAAGCTAATATCTGATAAGTGAAATTCTGCTTTTATTTTTCTGATCTCTGGGTAAGCATGCTTAGAATGAACCATGACTTCTGCTAAAGAAAAACCATAAAACGACTTTAATAGAAAAATAGCTTGCCTCAGCAAACGGAATCAATTGTTACATCTTGTTGGTTATGAATAAATACTGTTTTGCCTTTGCATTGACCGTTGCCTTGTCATTTTTGGCTGGTTTTAATTGTGAATAAAGATTGCTATGTTGTTTGATTGGTCCCCGAGACATATCATGATCAGGGTGTCATCCTTTCCATCAGTACATTAATAATCTATGTCTTAGTGGATCATTTATGGCCAACTAGACAACCATATTGAAAGAACCCAACTTGTTTTTTTATAGGTTATGTTTCAATTCTAGGAGGAATCTCCTATGCACGTAGGGCTTCCATGGGGTTGGGCATTATAAGCTTCCAAATTCTGTTCTCATTTTCTTGGCTGTGAATAATTTTGTTTTGCCTGTGCAATGACCCTTCCTTTTTATGCTGTTTGATTGGTCCCCAAAACATATCATGTTCAATATGTCGTTATTTCCACCAACACAATAATAATCTGTCGTAGTGGATTCATTTATGACCAACTAGGCAACTATGTTTAAGGAAACCCAGTTTCTTTTATAGGCTGTGTTTGGATTCTAGCAGGAATCTTCTTCGCTTGTGTGGCTTCCATGAGTTTTGGTTATTATAAAATTCCAAATTCCTGTTTTTTCCCTGATTCCTTGATTATCATGCCTAGAATGACTCAGACCTTCTGGCTGAGAGACATAACTAAACGGCTTAAGAGAAAAATATCATGCTGCAGGAAATGGAATCAATTGCTACAGCTTCTTGGCTGTGAATACTGATTTTTTATCTGTGTAGTGACCCTTTCCCTGTCATTTTTTGGCGGGCTTTAGTTGTGAATAAGGATCTTTATGCTGTTTGATTGGTCCCTACGACATATCATGGTCGCTATGTCATCATTTCCATCAGCACATTTAATATCTGCATGTTTTCATGCAAGATCTTTGTAATGGTTTCAAGTATGTGTGTGTGCTGATGAGGTCGTTTTTCATCTTATCATCATGCCATTTTTATATGTTGGGTGTTTTGACTTTGGATAGAAATGATACTTGAAATATTGTACGCCTGTGTCCAGTCAATATCTGATTGGGGTGGTAGTGTCCTACCTAGCTACAGTCGTCAATTTTATATTAAATACAATTGTCAAATTTGCATGGTGCTAGGGGTATTGAATTCATTCTGTTGTGTCCTGTTTCTGATTTATTAATTCTATGAGGCCAGTGATGTGGCACAATATTAAGTCTATGAGGCCAAGGGCTAGTTAGGTAATTAGCTAATATAGAAGTAGTACTATTAGTAATACTGTTCTCTTCCCAATCCCTCTCAATTCTGTTCTGTCTCCTATTATCCTGAATCTCTACAACAATGCACTATGCTTGCTACTACTACTGCAAATTCCAATACAGGACAAGCCAACCACAATAGCCATTATATAGGACAGATATGAAACAAGAAGCTTGAAAATTTAAGAAGGAATAGGCTTACCATTCACTCATTTCTGTATGTATCTACTAGTTTTTGTCTTCCCTTTTTAATGGCAATCTATAAACTAGGATTACCTATACATGTTTCTTCCTTGCCAGAATTCATTTGTGTTGTGTTCTGTTTCTGTTTACTGTTCTTTACTCTGGTTTGGCTGCAAACACATGATTCACTATATCTCCATTTTAGTTTTATTTGTTCATTCTACTCTTTCAATTTTTTTTTTGGGTTCTGCTTTGTTGAAACACCTTATGTGTCTTCACATAATCAGCTGCATACACCTTTATGAACTATTCATCTAGATCATGGCTTGTCATTGTTACATTTTTAAATTCAGGTAACCACCGTAAGTTTTTGAGTAATGAAGATCGTAAAGCCATCTCCTATCTCTTATTGTCGAATAGTCAAGGAGGGAGACTACGTAGAGGGGCTACAAGAAAGGTTGCGTCAATGTATTCAGTATCCAATAGTGTCATTCGTCGCATTTGGGGAAAAACAACGGGTGGGGATGGAGTGTGTCATAGAAAAACAAAAAAATGTGGTCGCAAAAAGGTTGAACTTGACCCTCAGCAGTTTCTTCAAGTTCCTTTAGCTAATGTGAAATTTTCCCTGTTGAATGCCTAGGTTTACACAAGATTCAAGGGATTGGTGCGGGTTTTATACCTGCAGTGCTGGATGTTTTTTGAGGGCCTTGCTCCTGTATTGAAATTAAATTCATTCGGTCTCTCTGTTATTCTCCCTTCTAAATTCAGTCTTATAAGATCAAAACGGAAAGTGAAAAAAGAAAGGAAGGTCACCCTATTGCAGAATTTTTGGTTTGGAAAAGGTGGGAACAATATGTGGTTTGTTAAACTTGAGATATGTTACGCGATTTGGCAGGTATCAAGCGATGAAGCTATTGAGACGGCAAAGCTTCTTGCTGTGAAAGAAGGCCTATTTGAGTGGAATAAAAGGTCTTTCAATTAAGTCAAAGATGGATGACACTACTTTTAAGCTTGAGGCAATTTTAGATACTCCTTTGTTGATGTACAAAGTATATTCTATGTTGATGTAGTTACATGTTCTAGATTGATCAGTAAGTGTATATACAATCTAGGAATGTTCAAGATTGTTGAGGGGTTTATGAGAAGCTCCTATATACTCCATAAAGACACTATTTTAGTCTTTGATGGGATGAAATCTAGCCTATTGCAGTGATATTTGTTTTTTATGTACACATTTTTTTTGGGACAAATTTATGTACGCATTTACAAAGTCTACATAATCACCTTTTACGTGTTTAATGCTAGTTTATTTATTTATTTTAGTAAAAATAATTTTTTTTATAGATTCAGAATGATTTTTTACTATCATGAAATGTTAGGTTGTAGATTTAAAATGTATATAAATACTTTTTGTATAAATTCGATGAATTTTTTCCAAGAAATTTTTTTCTATGAAGAGAGTATCTATTTAATTGGGCATAACAAATGCAAGTTTATTTTTTTATTGTTGGAAAAAAGATAATGAAATTAATGTTTTATTAGGTTATTTTAGGGGGAAAAAGTACAAAAAAATGTTTTTAAAGGAATATTAAAATTATTTTATATAAAAATAGAAAATAAAGTAGTATCTATAAGTGTGTTATTAAATTAATTATTGTGGAAGAATTATTAGTAGAGGTGATATGGGAAAAATATGACAAAAATTACTCAAAATTATTTTATAAGAAAAAAGTATAATTGAGATGTATATAATATTAATGAGTTGAAACATTATTTACTTTATAAAATATATAGGTGTATTATTAAATTATTATTGGGCTTTAATTATTATTGAGAAATTGTAAATAGGGGTATTATAGGAAAAAATTGACAAAAGTTAAAACTTTCGCTTTCTTATAATTAGGATCAAAACCATTTCCAAAAAGTGTTCCTATAATTGGGACCTAGGAAGTAATAAAAAAAAAAAAAAAAAAAAAGGTGTTATTGCATCTTATTGTGACAGTAGCATTTGTTGGCAATTTTGACTTCAATGAGGATGGGCCTCCAACTCCAAGAAATGGGTTATTATAAAACCATGACCCTCTCTTATGAACATCTTTATTAGGAAGATTGAGCCCTTAAGAATAGCATATCTCATAAATACCGAAGGAATGGGCTAATTCAGTTGTGCTGGACTGCTGTGTTACAGTTGTTGTGTGTTTCTGAGAATTTTAGATTTTTTGGGCTGATAGATGATTGATGCCTATGTTTTATTGTCATGTGTGATTGGCATTTGGTGTTTGTATGTATTAGGGGTTAATTAATCTGTCTGTTGGTGGTTAATTATTTAGTGATTGACGCAGTACTTGTTATGTTTCTCCAGGTTATGTCTAAATATGTCCTATTATTGTAACTGTTGGGAATATATTAGTCAATCCTTTGTGGATGAAAGCTCAAGCCCGATTTAATATAGACTATCATGGAAAGATATGGGTTCACAGAGAGAAAGATCTTTTATGGTTTAATAGTTGTGTTTATTCTTATGTAACCATACATTTAAAAGTTACATCTACCCCTCATCCTTGGGCTCCACTGGTAAAGAGGTCAGACACTTTCACTAAAGAGAGGAGATTCGATCCCTGGAGGTGGTCAGTGGCGCGGGGGAAGATCCCACTCCTGGTGCCAGGTTAACGCCACAGCAAGGTAATAGACGACTTGCCCTGCCCAACATCGGTATCACCTAGGAGGAAGGGAGATTTTGCCCTGCCCTTGGATCGTGGGTGAACCCAACCCCTTTCTTAAAATTTTAATATCGAAAAAAAAAGTCACATCTATTTCTATGGGCTATAGGTACACTATATAGGATGTGAGATTGAGGGAGTAGATAATATGAATGATAACACAAAGAACAATGCTCTCCTCCTCTAAAAGGTTCTCTTATAAGAATATTCTCTTCTCTTTTTTTTTTTTAGTGTATTTGCCGTGTAACGTAATTGAAGTTTGCATCGATGTTTCAGTTTCTTGTAGGTGTTTTAAAGAGTCAATAAAATTCCAAATATGCCTGAAATTCTTACAATAACGATCACATTGCATATGTTTTGCACACATAAGTACTCTCTTCAAGGGCTATTGATCAATCACTACATCGTGTGGCGACGAGATTAACTCTATAATCAATTCATGCTTAATTAGTTGAAATCATAATCACCTTGTAACCAATTTTAATTATAACTTTAACCAATACAAACTTATAATAAGGTTTATTAGTGGAGTCCAGTTGAAAGAAAAGCCAAGTCCCAATTTTTTTCTTCCCGACTTGTATGCTTAGAGACAAGTTTAATAGAAAAAACTTTTGAGATGATAGGGGTACTTAAAACTACTTTTATTTGACATATTCTTCATTTGTTTGTGAAGGATTTCGGATGTATTAGGAATCCATTGACTCGCTAAATGCCCACACGTGATTGGAGCACTGATTTGGACTCTGATCACATTTATACGGCAAATTTACTATTAGAAAGAATAAGAGATCCGGAAATCTTATATTTCATGTATGGTAAGTTGCATGATTTGAATTTCAAATCATAAAGATAAATTTTTTTATTTGGATCTATACTTTTCCATATTTACATAACAGCCCCACATAAATTGAGTTTGGACCCTAATAAAGTAAACTAGGCACAATTCAACAGTTTGATATGCTATGAATATGACAAGGTGACTGAAAACTATGTCAGCTTCTCAATGGCCCAGTGTTGTGTTCACTGCCCATAGGCACAATACTCCTCTAAACCCATTTGTTAATCTAAAATAACATGTTGTAATATATGGACTTATATTCTCCCATTCCCAAATAATATGGAGCTTGTTTCTTTAACACTAACGCCCACACAATATTACAATAGATGCTATTAGCCTGAGATTATAAGCAGATTCGACCTCTCATCATCTATGAGAGATTTTTCACGATGTTAAATGCCCAATAACATCAACCTTTTGTAGTTTTGGTGTACTGATGAATGGGGTAAAAAGCCTGATTAGGTCTTGGAACCTCAAGCACACATTTTCTCATAGAGTTAATCGACATTTTTGGTATCACTTTTGACAGCCCACAAGTTCGATTTGAAGGTCCAATTAGACTTATGAGACTGTTTGAAAATTTTGACATGTTTAATAGATGTTTGTACCCAATTAGACTTTTAAGTGAAAATGGACTTATTTCATAAGCTCCTTTTTGGAGCTTTTTTCCAATCACCTTATCAAAAATAGCTACAGTAATGGATCTCTCTCTCTTTTGTGCTCTGTACAATGTATCTGTCTCTCTCTTTTTCAATTTTTTTTAGAGTATTGATTGGTACTAAAAATAATTTTTTTAAAATCATAAAGTATTTTTAATACCAGTAAATATCCTCAAAAATATTTTAGGGTCCCAACTAGTACTAAAAGTAATTTTTTTAAGATCTGAAATAATTTTTCAAAATCGTGAAATATTTTTTTAGTATCCTGAAGTATATTTTTAGTCTCAGTTAGAACCTCAAAAATATTTCACAATCTTATTTGTACCCAATATAAATTTTCAAACATAAATCATATTTTACAATGTGACTTTTCATAAGTTAGATTGACTATAAATCTTTTTTTCATTGGTATCCCAAACACGTACAATAACAACTGGTGTATGTATTTTATTTTTATCATAAACGACTCCAGTGGTGTTTACGGGGATGAGGTAGGCAAATAAACACCAAAACATTATAAGCTTAAAAAACATTATAACATGCCTCTCATACGAATCGCTAGCCTTTTTGAATTCAGAACCCTATAACAAAGCCATTTATAAAAATAATTATTATAATTCTTTCTGCCAAGTGCCAACCATTTCTAAAATATTTTAATCAACTTTTTAATCCCACTTCATTTATATCACCCGTGACCAGTCCACACACAAAAAAACACCATCTCGTGACTTGCCAATATATATAAGTGTCCCTCCTTCATCCTCTCCCTTCGTCTGAACTCAATCTTAGTACGTAAGCTACCTTGGATTTTCAGCCTAATAGTGCTACATGTGATTATTGGTAAATATTGTGTTTGGACTTTAAGACTCTCAATCTCTCCCAATTCAATGTATTTGAAACAAAATACACATTCACATGTGTAACATTCTGATGAGAATACATGATTTTCTTAGATTTAACAATAATTAAGAAAAAGCTGCTAATTAATTGACCCACTTTTAGCCTGAAGGCAAGGCTCTAATCAGTTTGATGCTCATCACTTTGATTAACATCTAGACCTCGTACCTCTCATTTTGGGTTCAATTGGTAAAAGGGTTGGACACTCTTGATGGTTCGATCCCGGAGTTAGTCGAATCTTTTATACATTCTAATTTTTAGATCTTTTAGGTAATGACAGTTTTTTTGTCAACATTTATACGAAAAGAATAAGGAGACTTCACCTCCCCTGGATTTGGGAGCCAAATCGCTTTCCTAATTTTTTTTTTTTAAAAAACATCTAGACCTTGTCATTTATTCTTATTTTCATTTTTCAAAGGGTTATTTTAATAGATATAGAATCTAAAACAAATATAAATATGATCTCTTAACTATTTTTTTTAAAAAATGATTTTTTTACTTAAAAATCATCAATTGAAAATTTTTAAATCTGAATTGTCCCGATCAAATTTCAACAACTTAAATCTGATTAGGTTGCGTATGCATAACTTTGATTAGCACCCAAATGGCTGGGCTAGAACATCACATGTAATGGTAACGTGAGAAACAAAATTTATAACTTTTGACCAACAAAAAAAAGAAACAAAATTTATAACCGTTCAAAGTGGTTAATAATAAGGGGACCCACACAATTTATAACCGTTCATAGTGGTTAAATTATAAGGGGACCCACACATGAAGGAAAAGAATCAATCTCTTGGCGCGTGGGCGGCAGCCATCCGACGTGTCGTTTATAGGAGCCACAAACGCAGGCATCGCCTCTGAGGCTGAGATTACGTAAAGTGAAAAAAGCCCCACCAAAGATGTCGCCCGTGAGAGTCCCCACGTGACAGGTTAGGACAAAACGCTATTGGCCTCTCGTCGTCTACAGTTTCCATTTTCCTCGTTTATAAAACGCACCTCTGCCACACACACACACACACCTTACGTCGTTCACTGTATTCATTCACAAA
Source organism: Acacia melanoxylon (assembly GCA_019022615.1). Taxonomy (NCBI): domain Eukaryota; kingdom Viridiplantae; phylum Streptophyta; class Magnoliopsida; order Fabales; family Fabaceae; genus Acacia; species Acacia melanoxylon. The sequence continues at coordinate 9,619,054 of JAFJYJ010000011.1, forward strand.
TACAAGCTAAGCTGCTAAGGTCTTCTTGGGTCGGCACAACATTAAATTAAACATATATCATTCGGTGAGTAGTCTCTGGCTATTAGTCTCATTGTTGTGAAAATGAGTTGTTGCAACGTCTCTTTAATTTAATTTTTGAATTTGAGTTTTTGTGAAATAAAAAATAATAATACATTGATGACTCATCATGCATGCACGTGGATTTGTGGAAGGTGATTTTGTTTGTTTTTTGGGTTTTATTGAAATATTGATGAAAAGGGTTGATGACCCGTGAATAAACAATTCTGTTGTCCCGACCTAGCTACTTTTATGGCCATTCATGAACGGAGCTAGCTACCCAACAACAAAGAGTCACGAGATTGATTCTTCTCTCTCACTTTCAAACCCATGATCACCATGCGTTTTATTCGGTTTATCAGAGTTAAAACATGCTTCTAGACTTGTAAAATCGTTTACAGAGATACTTATGTATCACTTACTGAAAATGTTCATGAATTGGGAGTGGAATATTAACTCAAGACCTTATGAGTTATAAGTCAGCTCTTTACTAATTGGATTAACATTTGTTGGGCTGTCATCTATATTGTGTTTGTTTGAATTAGCGGTAAAAATTATTTTTCTGATATATTTATGGTGTAAGGGGTAGGAAAGACCGAAAGAGATCATCTCATTATCTCTTGTGAGCTTATCTGGGCTGTTGATTGAAAATATGAGAGAAAAATATTTTGACATTTCGGATTAATTAGACGGATATGATTTAAAGATTATAAGGGATGATAGGAGAAACCTGACCCGTACAAGATAAGTGCGTGAGAGATGTTTAATCTCAACTTGTATAAACCTATTTTTTCAACGCTAACTCAGACAGACGTATTAATACAATGTGAAATCACTTCTTCTCTTCTTTATTCGCTGCCCAGTCTTCACGAGCCACACTATTCCCAAACTGTTGTGATCATCAATGTTATTCCCTCTCGTCCGTTTGGTATGCTCACGTATGCTTCATATATATACTCATAAATCATAATTACTAGACCCGTACACACGTATTATATATTATCAATTAGAGGAGCAATGAGCACTGATAATTTAACTGATTGTGATTAATGCTTTGGCGTAGAATGATTATTGGATAATGTGGTTTTAATTTGTTATTAATATATATATAGATATACACATGGACATTTTTTTTATTTATTATATAGCTTCTTTTTCTTCCCCCTCCCAGAAAACTACAATTAGATGTTTAGCTTCTTCTGCAGAAATTAATCTTTCCCTTTTCTGAAAGAGGTCAAAAATATTTTGGCTCTATTCATTATTTATATTTATTGTAAAGAAAAATATCGATATGATGATATATATAAATAATTTCTTGGGTCTATTCCCAACGGGGTATTTTTTTTTTTTATATATATATATAATATCTAAATCATAGTCTTGTGATGAAATTTATAAGAAGATTAGCATAAAATAAACGAGCATGCATGGATTTTATTTTTTTGGGTAAGAATATTCCATAAAGAATTTATGAAGGCATTTAATAGTCATGCAACCCACTCAACTCCTCAGTGCACTTTCTATTAAAAATAAATAAATAATGTCATGGATATCAGTGTTTTGCATTAAGTTTAGAATTTAAAATGAATCACACTTTACATTATACAATCATATATATATATATATATATATATATGTGTGTGTGTGTATTAAATTTATAAACATTTGACATAGAATCTGCTAGGGTGCATGGATTTTGTTTTCTCCGGCTCAATGTTTTAACTTTTCACATATTCTAAAGAATACTCACTCCATTCATTCGAGGGCATGCAACACTAATAAACTCTTCAATACACTTTTTGAACTAGAGGCTATATATAAAGAATTAGAGATAAATCAAAACCTGGGGGCCGTACCTGTGTTTTGTAGAGGGTTTGAATTCATTTATATATTTTTATAATTTATAGATGAAACGGTTTCTTATAAAATTTATAAAATTTTGTTTCTTTCATTGTTTTTATAGATCACATGTATAGATCATCTGTTTTTTTATTATTTACGAAGGATTCCTTTTTTTGAGGTTTATAGAGTAAAAGAAGTTCACTTTTTTTAACAAGTGCCATTTCTGAAAAATGAATTTAAGTTATCCTCCTCGATCACATGGAACCAACAATTGCTTATGTTACATTGTTACACGTGATTTACATATATAAAACAACTTGATGGAATATGATACGAAACGAAATCGTATTGGGATTTAGCACGATATTCTAGAAAACCTGGGCCTCACAAAAGCTGAAAACATATATATTACAGTTGAAGCAATGTATATCACGAACCACACAACAAGACCACTGAGCAGTTTATAAAGAAAAAAAAAACAGAGAAAAATTAAAACAAAACACTTCTCCCCTGAAAAAATAAAAACTTTGGACAACAATAGTGACCATGCCAAAAGCAGCAACAGAACCTCCAAAAGTTTGAGAGTTGAGGCACTTCTAATCAACCACAGGTTGACACGTGTCAAAATATGCTTTTAGAATGAGCACATGAGCCATCTATCTGTTATAAATCATAAATGTGAGCCTCTGCTTGAGGATGAATTGAAACTTAACTAGTTAGACCATAGTTCCATCCTCATTCTTCTTTCTCCTTATTTTTACTCTTCACATTTTTTCTCTCATACTTTCAGGTTTCTAAACCTGAAATTTTCTTGCTTGTATACAGAACATACCTCCTCCTCCTCATGGAACTCGTTCGTGCATTACTTGCTCTCTGCATTACTATGACTCTGTTCACCCACAATTGGAGAAATGCAGAAGGAAGATACCATAACCACCAACCAAAGAAGCAGAAAAGCCCTGTTCATAATCATTCACCTCCTTCCACGTCTCCTAGTGTTCCTTCTAAACCACGCCCTGATAATCCTGGGCTTTCCACTTCCAGCTCTGTTTTCGATGTCACATCCTTTGGGGCGGTCGGAGATGGTGCCGCCGATGACACTGCCGCTTTTGTGGCCGCATGGAAAGCAGCTTGTGCAGTAGATTCAGGGGTTGTTCTAGCTCCTGAAAATCAACGTTTCAAAATCACTTCCACTATCTTCTCTGGTCCCTGCGAGCCTGGACTTGTGTTTCAGGTAAGCTTTGCCAGTTCAATTGAACTCTTTTGTCTCTTCAAAACATCACTTGTCTGGAAAATTTGAGAGAAAAAGACTAATGTGCGAAATGTGAACAGGTGGATGGAGTGCTTATGCCTCCAGAAGGACCAGATTCGTGGCCAGAAAAGGATAGTCGCAACCAATGGCTCGTGTTTTACAAGCTTGATCAAATGACTTTCAGTGGGACTGGAATTATAGAAGGCAATGGACAACAATGGTGGGAGCTTCCCTGTAAACCTCACCGGGTAATCTAATCATTTTGTCAAGTCATTAAGGCATTGATCCCTCTATTAACTTTTCCCCTGAAAACAGAGAAACCCATATAAATACTGAAGTTAGTATTTAAGGTGGACATAGTTTATTTTCTTGAAATGTGTAATCTGTACCTTCCCCGATGAATTCTGCATTTAATTGATGTTGAAATGAAATTGAAAATGCCAGTGAAAATGGAACTTTCAGGGTCCCAATGGGAAAACGTTGCCAGGACCGTGTGAGAGCCCAGCAGTGAGTAAACTTCTAGCTCAATCATTGATTATGCGCACTTTGTTGCTCCCTCTGAACTGTCTTTTTCTCATCAAAGCTCCTCACCCTTTTTTTTATAACTTTTGGTTCATAGATGATAAGGTTCTTCATGAGCTCCAATTTGGCGGTGACTGGGCTAAGAATTCAAAACAGTCCTCAGTTCCACATGAAGTTCGATGGCTGCCAAGGAGTTCTAATTGATAAGCTGTCTATCTCTTCGCCTAAACTCAGCCCCAACACCGATGGAATCCACGTAGAGAACAGCAACGATGTAGGAATATACAACTCCATGATTAGCAATGGTACACACAAAAAACAACGTTTCAATCACCACATATGCCAGTTTAGTTCTGTGTTCCTATTCATCTTCAGATATGTGATTTCAAAAAACTATAATGATTTGGACAGGTGATGATTGCATTTCAATTGGACCTGGGTGCTCAAATGTGAACATAGAGGGCGTCTCTTGTGGCCCTAGCCACGGGATTAGGTAACTTCCCTCTTTCTTATTCACAAGAGAGTTAAATCGTAGTTTTACCCCTCAACCTATTAAAGCACATACAAAAAAGAATCTTGTTTCAAACAGTTAATTTTCAAAAAAGAAAAATGATGTGACTATGATGACTGTAAAATTCACTTTCAATTTGCGTAAAGACCATGATCATTGTTCAAAGATGGATGTTCCTTTTATTTTCTCCGCTTGTGACCTATCACTTCAACAGTTGGAATGGTCCAAATTAGGCAGCATCTTTTGGTAAAACATTGGAGCAATCAGAAAGAACCAGAAGAAATAAAATAAAACCTAAGAGGTTATAGAATCTGAGTCTTACTCTGTGCAGTATTGGAAGCTTGGGAGTGCACAACTCGCAGGCATGTGTGACAAACCTAACCGTAAGAAACTCGATCATAAGGGAATCAGACAACGGGCTTCGAATCAAGACATGGCAAGGAGGGATGGGATCAGTGTCGGGGCTAAGATTCGAGAACATTCAAATGGACAACGTCCTGAACTGCATCATCATAGATCAATACTACTGCTCATCCAAGGAATGCCGGAATCAAACGTCAGCGGTGCACGTAAACGATGTGTCGTACAGGAGCATCAAGGGCACCTACGACGTGCGTACGCCTCCGATTCACTTCGCTTGCAGCGACACCATCGCTTGCACCAATCTGACGCTATCGGAGGTTCAGCTATTGCCGTACGAAGGGCATCTTCTGGACGATCCATATTGCTGGAACGCGTATGGGATACAAGAGACCATGACCATACCTCCACTTGATTGCTTGAGACAAGGCGATCCTGCCACTGTGGGAGAGCTCTCAGCATACGAGTGCAGCAGATAGAAAAGGATTAATAGATTATATGGAAGAAATTAATTGATGATTGTGGTTTTTGTGATTTGTCTCTAGGATTCATCCCTTTATGGGTTGTTTTAATCCCTTATTGTGTGATGAGAATTATTGTAATAGATTGGTTGGATATATAAATGTTTTATTTGGATCAATGGGTGTAATTGATCAAGTTACAATGGGTATTTGTTAAAACTTACAAGAAGCAAAGATAATAATAAAATTCTTATTAGACAAAGTGGTAATTTTTTTCTTTGATCAAGGTTTCCCTCTCCATCATAGGGGATTTTTTGGGATCACCTTTGGATACGCAAAAGTACTTATTTATTTAAATTGAGATAAAACTTATTTTACATTCTTACTTCGTAACTGTAAATTATAATTAAAAAATTACGTTTCAACCGTTATTCTAAATATATAGTATTTGAATGAAGATTCCTTAAAAAAAGGTGGAAGCCCATTATAATAATCCTATAATCAAAAAAAGGAAACACAAACACATGACTTATAGTGAAAGAGGAGCCAACACCAGTATCAATGTTATTGTAAAAGGTGCGGTGAAAAAATGTTAGATGAACTCCCAAGCTTCCAAGTTTTAAGAGAGGAGGAGAGGGATAATCGCACACAACCCCCAATCTCCCTAGTATTGGGAATTTGGGCCAGCCAGCTCGACACTAGTAGCAGGTTACACAGACCATTTGAAACAACCCTATTCCCGTACGGCGCCATTTTGATGACTGAGCCTAATACCGCCAGCTCGACATTTTCATGGGTTTTTGTTGAATGCCTTATGCCTTGCAATTTTTTTTTTTTGGATATAAATTCATTCATTAAGACAGGACATACGAAATTCTATTTTCTCTACCGATGCTTCTGGGATCAATTTCTTACCTTTATCTCACACAAATTTTTATTCTAAACTCATTGGAAGCATCAAAACAAACAAAATCACACCTCTTCCATAGGCTTCAGGTTTGACCAAAAATTATGGCAAGACAACAATTCAGAAAAACCTCAAGATATTCAGTTCAAATCGAAGTTAATGCGTACCTCTACTCGATTCCATAATCGGTTCTTGATTTCAACAGCACCTTGACCATGTAGATAATATCAAACACCTCTGACTGAAATCGTAGAAATGTTACTCTCATTGAGAGGAACAACGCTAGAGAAGGCCTCGGGAGCTAGAAATGTCGAATCGGAGGCGATATTGGCTCTGAACCGTTTCTCTCTCCTCCCTCCCTCCCTCTCTCTTAATGTGTTTTGAGAGTGTTTTGGCCAAAAGAAATAAAATGAGAATCAGATATTAAGGTGTTGACCGAATGGATGAAAGAGAATGAAGAAATGAGAATGTGTTAGGCTTTTCAAACAAGTTAGGAAAAGAGAAAGATGGGGTGGCGGTTGGAACATGTGAACATTTGTATGTGTCTAAGTTTAATGAATATGATTATTTGACAATTCCTACCTCTTTCCCAAGAATTTTATGGTGGCAAGAGCAAGGAGAATATCAATTGACATTATTTCCATGCTTCCTCTCTACAAGACTCATTTTCGGACTAGAGTCAAATTGGAAGAATTTTCAACCAACTTTAAAAATTCATATATTTATGTACAAATGTCCAATTGCAATGATTCAAAAGGCTATATGACCAATATTAAGTATAGTTTTAGGGAAAAATACCCCAATAGTCAATCACACATGATTTGTTCCAGAATCACCTATCATCACACACTAGTCCAGAAACGTTCCAGATTCAGGGTTAACTTCAAAAATTCATAACTCATGATATATAGATCCAATTGACCTATATGACCTAATCATCTAGACTTTAAATCTGAAAATTTTCTTAGCTATTGGATATCATTTACTCAGTCAAAAACACGTCATAAACTGACTGTCTTCCAAAAAATCCAATTTGCCAGCATCAAGGGGAACTCCCTTTTCAACTCTAATCATTCTAATTCCAAAATTCGGAATGTCACACTTCGCGAACTAGGCTTAGTCATTTACCTAATATAGGCTTATCTTCAAGTATCTAGGCCCAAGATTCAGGATATTACACACAACATCATCGAACGGGAGGGAAAACAAAAAAGGGAAACTCAAATATGCAAAAGTGCGAATCACGATCTCTTCAACTTTAAGTCTTCTTCGCCAATCGAAAGGGGAAATCGGAGAAGACAAAGCAAAGAAGGTGAATCAGAGATCAAAACATGATCTCTTCGACTGGTCGTTGATTGTCTTCCTTGCAAGGATGGAGGAGTGGAGGATGGAGTGAAGAAGGAGAATGGAGATCAAGCGGTCAGCCGATCACACCGATCACCACCTCACTAGAGTCGAAGAAAGGAGGAGGAGGAGGAGAAATTAAGGCACAAGTTGGGATGAAGTGAGTGGAGGAGGAGTGAGGACTAAACCACGAACCATTGAAACAATTAGAATTATAAATAAATAAATAAATCGGCCGCTTGTTTGGCCTGCAAGCAAATGGGCTGGTATTTCCTCAACTCGAACCCGATTATTTTAATGGGCTAACAAGCCACCATCCTGGCCCGAATTACCAACTCTACCGTTCCCAAAAGAATTAATATGGGACAATCTGTCGGTCACCGGTTAGGTTGCCGCTTGTTGACATCCCTATAGGTGGGGATGAAAAAGACTAACATCAAAATAGACTAGCATCTAGTCAATCTAATCCATCAAGATCAGTTGAACCTTTTTTTATAAAAAAAAAAAAAAAAAAAAAAAAAACTTTTTTGCATATTTTTGTAAACAATGCAATGATGTTTATTTAATCACCTATTAAAAGCTATTATCTAACATAACATAAAATGAAATATTTTTTCACATACCTAAATGATAAAGGTACATTAAAAAATTGGAATATTTTTTTTGGGTTTATCAAAATTCATATTTTAAAGGGCTAAAGTATACATTTGGTCCTTTATGTTTGCCTCTGGTATTATTTTAGTCCCTTAAGTTTGTAAAATACTTGTTTGGTCCCTTAATGTTAACACCGTTAGTCCCACTTAATGGAAAATACTGACTCAACAATTTTAAGCGATGATTGTGTAATTAAATGTTGATCAAGCATGTTAATATGTTAGTATTTTAATAAATTAATATTTTAAATCCTATTAATTGAAAAATATTTAATTTCTTCGACAAAAAAAAAAAATATTCACAAATTGTGAAAAACCACAAAATAGTCTGCGAAGATTAATTTTTTTTTTTCAATTAATAGGATTCAAAATATTAATTTATTAAAATACTAACATATAAAGTTCTTCGGCCAAAGATTTAATTATGCGTCATCGCTTAAAATTGTTGAGTTAGTATTTTTAGTTAAGTCAGACTAACGGTGTTGCGTTAAGGAAGCGAACCAAACACGACTTTTTACAAACTTAAGGGATTAAAATGATATTTAAACAAACATAAAGGACCAAATGTATACTTAAGACTATTTTAAAGTGAATAATGGCTAGCCCGTCCCGGATATGACCCAAAAAGAAAATAAATAAAGGAATTAATTTTTTTAGGGACTATTTTGCCCTTACCTCCAAAATCGAATCTCCATTTTGCCCTCATGTGTTCAGCAACATTTACTCCTACCTCCGCCCATCCATCGCGACAAGTGCATCGTTCGGAGTGGCGGACCCACACTAGTGTCACTGTGGGCAGGTGCAGACACAAAATATATATAATTTGCAAGAAATTTATATCAGTATGTATAGGTGAAACAGATGGTAAAGACTCTCATTCTCTTACTCTCAGGTCTACGGTTCGAGCACCTCAGCTTCCCTTTTCCCTCCTTTTTTTTCCCATTTCCATTGCCCTCTCTCCGTCTCTCGTCACCTAATCCCGACATTTCCCCCAAAATTTCCATCGTTTGCCCTCTCTCCGTCCCGACATTTTCGCCCAAATCTCCATCGTTGCCCGACGCTCTCTGCCTCGTCCCTCGTCCGCCGTCGCTCAGGCTGCTCCCTCCTCCTCTCTCGTCTCCTCAATTCCTTCCCTCTCTGCTTCTCCCATTTCTTCTCTTTCACCTGTTCCTTCCGGTAAGACTCGTGGAATAAACCTTTCTCAACTCTAAATTTTATTGCATTATGATTCGATTTTCTCTTGATTTCATCTTTCAGTGTATTGTGGTAAAGGCGATAGGAAAACCGCTAAGGGCAAGCGCTTCAATCACTCCTTCGGAAATGTAAGCACTCTTCGCGTTTCTCCCTTCTGACATTTGTCGATTCCTTCTATTTTTCTAGAAATCTGTTTTGTTGTTCTTGATCCGAGAAGCATGAATACCATAAGAAGACGGGGGCAAGATGAATTTTTACTCTATTGCTGTGTTTTGCATTTCCTTCTTGATTGACTGTGACTCTGTGAGTGAGGCGGGGTAGTAGCATCTTAGGCTCTGTTTTGATGTTTAAGATCAGGTCAGGCTAAGTATTATTTTGAGCCTTATGCTTGTGATGATAATCTGGTTCCCTTGTTGAACTGGTGCTTCGAAGTTCCTGTGTAAGCTCTGTTTCCAGTTTCCTTCAAAAAATTTGCGGTATCGTCTCTTTTAATGTAAAAAACAGAATTGTCCAGATAGTGACTCATATTAGACCTCATGCGATTATTTATTTCATTTATGAGTACTTAGTGTTTCTTCAATTGTTGCTTTTTGGAACGCAAGCACTGCTTAGTGTTTTCATTACTTGTTTGATAAAGTTGAGTAATTCATAGTGATGTTTGGAGACCATCTAAGATAAAAACAAATAGAAAGGCCAAATGGTTTGTCACATTCATTGAGAATCATACTTGGCTTACATGGCTGTTTTTAATTGGGAGTATTATTTAGTTCTATTTGTTGTTTAATCTCCCGAAATTCTTCATTGTTTGGAACTTTACCAACTGATCAATGTATTTTGCAGCTTAGCAACTACAATTCTTTCGAGGGAGTTCTTTATTGCAAGCCGCACTTTGACCAACTTTTCAAATATTTTCAAGGAATGAAGAATTGAAGAATGTTTTTGTAATCGTTCTGATGTAAAGGTTAGTTGATTCTTGATTATTATTTTTCTATGTTAAGTTGGAGTTTTCTTTTCTTTTATTGTTTATATTCTTTTGTTTTTTAATGCGTTTAAAACTTTCCTAAAAAAAGCACCTCCGAATCCCACCACTAATTGTGCACCCACAAACCTAAAATCCTGGGTCCGCCAATCCTACCAAAATCATTCAGGCGACCGTCAGGCATTGAATAATCTCATACCCCTGTCACACTGCAACTCAATTCAAGGCCTTCTTTATCCTCTCCCAACGACTAGCACTCGATGCTGACAGCTAAACATCCAGAGCATCTTCATCCTATCTTTTCTGTATTTGCAGCAGCATTGGAACCATTTCTTCCTGACAAATTTGCCAAGGTGTTCTTCCTGCAAAATCTGCCATTATCCGTCTTCCATTTGGTTTCATGCTCTTGAATTTTGTTCTGATTGGATTTTACGGATTCCGAACCATATCCTTGTTTGATGTGCGTGCGTGTTTGTTTGCATAGCGGTTTTGAAATTTGGCGCTCTGAAAATTTTAAGCTTGGAATGTGATAAATCTTGTTAACAGATATTCTTCACTTCTACTGACTGAGTCAACTTCGAAGTTCAGATGGGTATTGTGAAACATACTATTCGATTGCTCTGACAAATTATTAAAGAAGAAGAATTTCTTGCCATTCGTAGCTAAGGCATTCATCATATAAGTGTTAATATATGTTCTGCAAATCTTGGAATGAAATTCTTATTGAATGGTTTTGATAAGTCTAATATATATTCTCTTATATATGTCTTGCATTTATCCCAAATTTGCACCCCAACCAATTCCGAAACTGTGAAGTAAATGAAAATTGATAAGATCTTAGAGTAACAAAGAGTAAGGAAGTATATGGTGGCGGGCACTTTTTCTTTACTTATACAGCCTAGTATTAATATGATCCTTGTCATATTCATTTTTTTCTTCTTCTGATGTTGTCCTTTTTGATACGCATGCTAGTGCATTTTTTTCTGCTGTTATAGTTATCTTTTTTAATCACTTATTACACCTCTGGTGGAAAATGTTTTATATGGACATTTAACCTAGATGTATTTATGTATGTATGTTTGCAAATCTTCACTGGGCAAGCTGGCCCTGCCTACAAACTGGTTTAATTAGGAGGATGATGCTATTGTCTTTCTTTTGTTTCATTAAAGATTCTGTGCGGAGATAGAATAGCTTCTTGTATTTTGCAGGGCCGTTTCATTTAGAGAGGAAACTGGTATAAAAATGCCCTCTCTTCAAACCGCTCTGCCTCCTGAGCTGGCCAACAATGCCATTAGGGTTTGATATGATTCTTTCTTCTAGTTGAATGATCTTAGTGTTCTTTTATTTGAATTGTCTTTTGTTTGATATTGTTTTACTAATTTCGATATTTTTTATAGCTTTACCGTGAATGCCTACGAAGAGCTAAATATATTGGTCATAGGGTATGTGTTTCTCTCCCTCATCTACACAAACTTTTGCTGTACCTCCAGTGGGTGTTTGTTGCTGCCTTTGGAATTGAATTGTAGCACTTATGTTGACTCCTCATCTCTCCCTTATTCTTCTCTCCTTGTTTTGAATTTATGTGGCTTAGCCATGTGAAGAACTTGTTACTGCCCTATGGCTTTTACAGTAACAGACTATAATTGGGAATGCATCCCCCATACTCTATTAGTAAAAACATTGTTAAAAGGTGGCCAGATCACTATTCTCAAATCTTCTGACAATATAGTGGTACTTGAGGATAGGATAGCCATGTATTGCCACTCAACCACCCATTGCGGATTCCTGTGTGTGTGACACTTCATCTGAGTTTAACCCATGTTTACTTCTTAAAGGGATTAAATTCTATCTCTTATAAGTGCACTCCTGTTAAATTATCATTTTTCCCCCTTTGGGTCTGATAAGGACTCACGTCCATTCCTAGTCTATGCTATGAAGAAATGTGTGCAGAATCCTTAGGTAGTGGAGTGGCATATTTGTTTTATGCTTTTATTAGTTATGTTTTATGTTTAAATTATGTTATGGTTATGTCTTAAGAGGAGTGGCTTAGTGGTAAAACGTGGGGTCAGCAGTTAGAAGGTGTTAGGGTGCAGTTATCGGTTATGTTTAGTATTTAAGGGTAAGGGAGTTGTATACCAGAGTCATGTTGATTTATGAACTGAATATATTTCCTCTCTAAGTCTGGAGTTACAGATTCTGGCTCAAGGCTACCTCTTGTACCTTTCTCTTCCTCTCATTTTCTCCCGCATTCATAGCTGATCCTATCAGGGTCTCTTGCTTTTTCATGGAGCTGAAGTGAGTTGCATCATTATTCATGGCTTATAAACATTGTAGTTCCCCAAACCTTTTATATTTTATATAGATGATATTGATAAGTAACTGTCTCTAATGCTTGTCCTTGTCCTTGTGCGGTTCAAATACAACTGTGAAACTGATTCAAGTTTTTGCCTGCTTGCTTTGCAGCAACATAACACAGAACTTCTTGTCAGTATGGTGAGGGAGCAGTTTAAGAAAAACATGCATGAGACAGATCCTGAGAAAATTCAAAAACTAAAGGATGAGTAAGCTTTTGCTTTAGTTTATTGTATATTTTCCAGTCTAGATTCCTACTCTTTTGCCTGTTCTTTTTATTATTGGACCCGGGATATATCTGGACGTAAAAACACATGCAGTTGATGCAATTCATGTCTGTGATTGTGTGTGCAAAATGATGTATATTTTTGCCTTTTGCAGTGCTGCAAGAGGGCTTATAAACCATATACTGTTCGAGGCAGAGAAAATTTCTGGTAAAAAATTCAGTCAGAGTCCTTTTGAGAGCCCTAAAGCCTCTTAGTCTGCTTCGTCCAATTCAGTTTGCTCATCCATTCATGACTTGGGAAAAATCATGAGTGTAGACCAACCCTTTATGATGAATAAAATAGCTGAGGAGGTGCCGTGGTTTCTTAATTTCTCCTTCATATTCAAGAACACTGAAGTTGCTTTCAGTTAATCTCTTCCAGGCGATTCAGTGTCGGCATCGATCCTAGGTTTTTGCTATTTGGTTAATAATGAATATAGGACCTTACGTTCCTGAGGGTTATTTATTTGGAGAAAACTTCGGTTCAGTTTTTAATGTTTTGTTCTCAGCTGTTTCAATATTAAAGATGACATGAAAAAGTTCTATAAGCGGATAATTTTTACGGCGTTGAATGATTGAAACTTTTGTTTCTTTGCAAAAAGCATAGTTTAACTACAAAATTTGACGGAATAGATATAATTTTAAGTTTAATCCTATTGGAGATGGTGTCATGTGTTTGTGTGGTTTTTTTTCTTCTCAGTCTTCGGTCTTTTCTTCTTCCAAACTGATGAAATATAACCTCAAAGTAGGCATTCAAATATGTTTTCTTCAATATAAACCGCCTCTTTAAAAAATGAAAAAAAAAAAAAAAATAGGCAGACAAAGTTTGTATACACTATTTTGCTTAAAAAAGTCTTCATTCTACTTCCGTTCTGAGAAATTATTCTAGTCTAATATAAGCTTAAAAACCCGTGCAGTTAGCTTTACTAATAGAAGTATTAATAAGAAAAATTATGAATTGAATTAAATTTTGATGTGGTCATAATTTGATGCAATTGAAAACTTTGAGAAAATCAGGGAAGTCTTCCATTAAAAATTTAATTGATGAGAATAAAAATTAGAGTAGCACTATTCTGTGTGCACAAAATTAGCAAATATCATTTTCACAAGTAAATTTTTCAATGGGAGGCTTTAAATTTTCCCTTGAAATTTTAAGCATTTGATAAGTATTGTGTCCTTTACTTCAATTTTAAGTGGACTCACTTGTGCACATTCTTGCGTTGCCCCTTTGTGTGTGGGACAGAATTGAAATTGTAATATCAAAATGTAAGAAAAATTGAATCTGAAATCTCAGTTAATATTTCAATTGACCCAATTAATTATTATTATTATTATTATTTAACATTAGATCCAATAAAGATTACAAGCCAGTCTAAAATTTTTAAAATAATTCAATGGAAAAATTCAAATGCCTCCAAAGATTACCTTCTCTACTTGAATTGCCTCAAACACTATTAGGCATTGTGCTGGCTGGCCACTGGCCAGAAAAGTTGAATGGGGTCCATAGAATAACTTCCAAGAGAAAATGGAATATCAGGGTCAGTACAGTACATGTCTCCATAATGATATGAACCATAGAAAATGAAACATTTACAGTGTCACCTCCTTTCACACATGCTCCTCACACGCTGCACAACACGAACAAATTCAATAAACAAAGAAAAATCGAAAGCGATGTGAGTCTGATCTCCCTGACTTTTGGAGCCTGAGCAAGAGGATGGGTTCTGACAAATGACCAGGTCAATAGTACCAAATCTTTTGATCATACTGTCAAGCCTGTTACTTTTGAGCTTTTGAACTTCTTCAATCTGAACCAACTCCCCTGTTTGCCCAGAAGTCTGCCACCATCTCTTCAAGACCTTCCTTTTAGCCTCAGAACTCTCAACCGACACAACATTCTTTATCTTGATCCCAAGACGGTGAAGCGCAACTTCTGCCCCACCAATCCCACTAAAAATTGACAATATGGTCAATCCATCAGGGAACATGGCCTTCAACACAGAAAGTTGATAACCCAACGTATCTGTCTGAAAGCAGTATTTTAGTATGTTGAGTCTTTCACTCAAACTAATATCAGGAATACGGGTATGATGCAATGGATAGCCTAAGATGACCTCCAAGTGTTCAGGCTCTATGGGGCCCAGTTTGTTCTTGCCAACCCACAGAAGATTTAGTGCGTGGCAGTGATGCAGGATGTCTCGCTTCTGTTCAGATGTGAGTACTCCGCCAGAATTAGTCAGGATTCTTCCTAATCTATCACAATGTTGTGATATTCCACTGGTTTCACAACTAATGCTGCTCAACTGCTTCCTTGAATCCCAAGATGGCCACCATTTCTTGGTATGAGGTATTGCATCAGCAATAGTCATAGGAGGCATTGGGAGGATGCGGGATCTGTTTTCAGTCGGAAGATTGTGTACATATCCTTCTTTTCTACTCACGGCTGAAAAGAACTGAGTATTCACAAATTCAGGTTCAAGAGCATACAAGAACTGAGAAATCTTTCCCCATGAGTCATAAGATATATTTGCTATGTTTCCATAAAAGAAATATGGAGGTTTTGCTGCTACTCTGTTCAGACACCTAGATGGATTTGGCCTGTAAAGCTTGGGCAGTCCACCAATGTCAACATCAACTTTCTCTTCCACCCAATCAGGATCAAGAGGAGAGGTAGAGATCGAGGTCAAGACATCATAATGTTCCTGCTTTGGCCTTTTACTGACATTATTTTCCTCAAAGTTGGAATACCCCATGCCAGAATTAGCACCAGGAAATTCATCAGCATACTCATCCTTTACCCTTTTACCACGAGAAGTCTCCCCCAAGTTGACATCCCTTGATTGTAAAGGTTCATGGCCAAAATTCTCTGTTTTCACTTCTGCGCCAATTGACTCTTCTTCTATTTTTATCCTCATGGAACATGAACTAGAAGCCGTGGGATACTAGATAAACAAAAAAAATTATCATTTAGGGACTAAATGAATAGTAAAGAAGAAATTATAACAGAACCATGAGGGTCAGCATAAAACAAACACTGTCTTTCAAGAAAGTTACACTTGGCAAAATTTCAATTATATCCAGCGCGGAGTAATTGAGAAAAAATTATGCAAATCTGATTCCACAAAATAATGTGTCAAGAGGTATGAAGAATTAGGGAACTTTTCAAAGCTAAGAAAAGTACTATCCTTTTAGAGGAATTATCTAGGGAAATCCTGTAGGTTGAGTGAACACCAAGTAAATAAAATAAATACTTTCATGAAAAAAAAGAAAAAAAATACTACCTCTGGTCCTAATTATAGGACATATTTACCTAATTTTGGAGAGATTAAAGATAGTAGTTAAATTAGTTAATTATATTTGTTTTCCCAAAATACCCTTTTTTAAAATTTAAAATGGAATCCAATTACTCGTTACTCTGTTCTTTGTCGGACCTCTCGTACCTCACACACTACTTCTCTGAGCTCTCACACGATCCGGTGTCGTCAATCTCCCTCAACAACTTCCGATCTACTATTGGAGGTTGGAAGTCTAATTTAATAGTGATGCCATTATTAAATATGATAAAAATTGCTCAAAATTATTTTATTAAAAAAATAATTAAAAAAACAGTAGAATTTAGGTGTATGTAGCATTAATGAGTTGCAAGCATTACTCACTTTATAGAATATATATGTGTATTATTAAATTATTATTGTGTTTAATTATTATTAAAAAAGTATTAAAAGGGGTATTTCGGGAAGAAATTGATAAAAATTAGAAATTTGTCATATAATTAGGATCAAGATCAACTCTCAAATATTGTCTTATAATTAAGACCGGAGGGAGTACTATTTTCTAGTTATAATATCAGTACTACACCATTATTGGATATTTCAATCAAACATTTTGTTTCAAGGGTGAACTTCTTTTTCTGTTTTTTAAGAGTAAAATCTGAAGTTACAAAGTACTAAGAGAAAGATGAGTTAACTGCAAAAAGTAAATAATTAAAGAAATATGAAAAGTAGGATATAGTATAACCTTATGAACCACATAATCAATGCCATTTTGCTCTGCCATAATACAGTTCGCAAGCTCTAATATAGGAGCCTCAGTACCTGAAACAGCTAATTAGTACACGAAAGATACAGAAGTAAAAGCAAAAAGTATGCCTTCAAAATGAAAGAAAAAAACATAAGGACCTGCACACGATGTTTCCAAATTCAAATGTGAAAGAATGTGGAGAAAATTACGAGGTCAATACAGAGGGCAAAAAACATAGAAAAGCTAAATGACCGCTTTAATTTATAGAAGACAATGCTATAGCAGATACCATCAGTCCAACACCTACCCCAATGGTGTCATCCCATGACCCAAAAGACAATCAGTAAATGCTTTCCAAAGGAAGGAATGTAAATATAACCTCAATTACCAGAGATTGCAAAGATAAAACATTATAATTGTAACTCACCTACTTTTTCAATTGCTGATGATACTTCACTCTCGGAGAAACCCATTTCAAGTAGTTGAAGTGTTTTCTCCATGGTTCCAAACAGTTTTTCATTATTAACCTGAGATCCGATTAATAATCAACATTAGATGCATAGCTAAGACATATAATAACAAAAACAGACACGAAACAAATCAGGCGTTATTTTTTTTTCTGTCTAATGGCCAATTAGGTTAATACTCCTCCAATCCTAAATATAGGACATAGTTTGTAGTGCAAATTGCACAACAAACTATGTCCTATATTTAGGACTGGAGGTAGCATTTAGCATTAAATTTAAAAGGTTTAATGTTTCTGCTTTTGCTGCAGGAAATTTTTTTTCTGCCACACTCACATACAAGTGAGTGGGTCCCATTGTAAAGAGAAGAGAAAAAAAATATTAGTGGGACCCACTCACTTTTATATGAATGTCACAATATTTCTGCAGCAAACGTAGAAACATTAAACCCAAATTTAAATTAGCCCAATCAAAAAAACCTGTAGAAAGACCATTCAAGTGTATCAATATGTAGACCTCATTTTTTGTGAAAATAATGGAGATATCATCTTTTTCCTTCTCAACATTTTTGGCAATCTGAGAAGCAACTATGACATCCACCAGCTCATGAATTGGAGCATTATCACCTAACAAAAAATAACAAAACAATAAGTTCACACTGATACAAGTAACATGTAAATGTAGATGAGAAGCTTTCTTCTTTAACATAGAAATGCTATACGAAACCAAGGTAAAGCATTCAGATCTCAGAACACTAATGCTGCATTTCTAAAATACAGTTGGGCACAAGTCATGCTGTTGAGAAATCTGTCTAGATGGAACTCCAAAGGATCAGGATACTATAATTATCTAGGTATTAGTGAGTTTGTTATTGTTTAGGAGTCTTACAATTATCTCTAATCATTATCTTAAGGAGTATGTCTTGTATTTAATCTCAATTCTTAAGTGTCATGAATAGAAGAATCAATAAGCTGGAATCAAGGAATTAAATGACGAATCTATCCCTCCCAATCTTAAATAAAACTAACAAAGGTTAAGCCTTGAGGTGAATAATGTGCTCTCTCTCTCTCTCTCTAGCGATCCCAACATCATCTTCTCCCTCTAGTTTCTTTTCAACAACTGGAAACCAATTTCTAATCAACTAATCAATAGATCAAAACAAATTCTTGACAAAACCCTGGGTCCTGATGGCTTTACAACCACTATTTTTTATAGCAGCCAATATCATATAAACGGAGACCTTAAGGGAATTTTCTGCAAACTTTTTTCTCAATGGTTAAAGTTGAAATTGGCACTTTTACAGGGATTATGAGCTTAGGTTCAGTTAAAAAGAATTGTTGGTTTGTTATTTTCCCTCAGTCCAACTAATTAAAATTATAACCCTAAAATATTTATCATTAAAGATTACTGAAAACACCTAAAGCTAGTTCAGACTAAAGTAGTTCATCTATTGCAATTTATAGAATTATTTAATCAAGTCTATCCTAGTTGTCTTGTAATACCGATATCCATGTCATGTTGTACACACTGACACTATAATTTGCATCCATGCCTCAAGGCCTTCAATTGCCCTATTTTCTTTGACGAATCCACTGAGGAAAAAAAAAAAACCCAAACTTCACAATAGCCCATTGAAATGGCATGAAGTGGTCCTTGACCAAGGTGCTTGACTCAAGAAAGATTTATATAATGGATGTGAGAAAAGGTTGGTGAGATTTGCATTTTCATATCAGGTGCGCTTTAATTGTTCCCTCAGGATTTTTTTTGCTCCACTTAAGAGGATATCTTGTCCTTTACTCTTGTTCCTATTTCTAACTTGTCTCTACTATTCTTATTTTCCCAAAAAGGTTTATCAGAGTTTTGTATCATCTCAGCTATGAAAAATAGAACCATCAATGTATTCTGGTTAAGACAGCAAAAGCAGCAAAAAAATTAGATGCAGTCCAATAGTACAATGAGAAAATCTGTATTGATTATACAGAAATAGCAGTAAAGGTGACAGATCAACAAACACATACCAAGCTTCTGGATTGCAAAATCTACTTCTTTCATGGAGAAGTTCATCCTCAGTAGATTGGCTCTTCTACCATTATTATCCTCACAAAGCTCATCAAGCTCCTGCAGGAAAGATTATGCGGTTTATGCCTATTAAAATCAAGTTGAAATAGAAGAAATATATGACATATCAATACGCATGATAAAAGAAAGCAAATTGTACAACCACGTGAAACTAGATTTTTAAGAGAAAAATAATTTGGGTCAGAGAGTGACGGGCAACAATAAAGTTGAAAGTTGCAAGGTGAAGTATATGTTGCTGGGTCAATAGCAATTGAGAGTGTGAGATTTCATATTTATTGATGTTTTGAGATCTTTGAAATATTGCAGTCTTGCATAAGTAGGGCCTTTTAGATATAAACTGAATTAATTAATGTCAAATATGTTGGATCAATTTATCAAGTCCACCAAGGCTGGTGGTCACTTTTCTATTGTTGGGCAGGATTGCTCATGATTGAAACACAGGTCCAAACTTTCACCACATATTAATTTTTAGTTTGCCCCATTCAAAGGTGTAGAACATCCAATCTTGATTTGCATATGAGCCATGGGAGGAGTGAAAAACTGTAACTAATGTAACTAGCAGCTACTACCATTATTGGGCAAACGTCCTACCTTTGGCACCTACTCTCCATGCCTAATATGGCTTTGAGAAACGACAAAGAATTGGAGTTGCATTCTTACTCGAAGTTATTATATCAGCTTTTGAAGGAACTGGTTTGCATATTTTTGGCAATCTAGGGTACAAAGATTGACTACTAAATTCATCATTAGATATATTCACATTTCATTTGTCATTTTATAAAATTGGTTCTACAAACTCAGAAAAAGGTGCAAGAAAATCCCAAAAGTAAGTGACAGTTATAAGTAAATCTGAGGATGATGTAGAAGTACTCCAGAAAAATAAAAAGATTAAACCAACATATAGCGGAAAAAATTACCAAAAAGAAACATATAACGGAAATTTAATGGAATAATTTTGATATTTATTAGCTAATCTAGTTGCAAGAATTGAATGATACTTGACCGGAGATTTCATTAGTGTGTGTGTGTGTGTGTTTTTTTTCAACAATATAGAAAGGACTTTAACAAGGCGTATCTCAGTAAGAAAAAAAAGTATACTTGTTTCATCAGGAAGGATTGTTAACAAGGGGTAGGATAGGATTGGAAATTTTTCAGATGTTGATGAACACAAACACATGGTCATTCTCACACACACCCACATTAGAGGAAATTCGACAAGGTTTTCTACTTTGGAACAAAAATAAGTATCTTTGATAGATCAGATCGATCTATCCATGTATCAGAAAGAGACATTTAGCCATGACAAGGAACCCTAGCTAACAAAACTATGGTCAACAAAGTATTACAACATGAACTAGAGAAATAATAAATAACTTCTCTTTCTTAAGATCCAAAACAGATATTGAACACAGTTACTGTGATGATGCCCTAACCAGTATTCGTAACAAGCCAACTTACACTCCATTGATAGAGTTTGATTCAAATGCAATAAGAGAAGCCAAAGCTTCCAACAATTATTGCCACCACAGTAATGAGGAAACCAACTAAATATAGGAGGCAAATACCTCTTTTGGTTTAATACCAGAGGAAATTTCTGGAGTATCCTTATCATCAAATAAGCTATCCAGAGAATCGGAAGATTGCACATTAGATTTCTCAAGAGCCTGTGCAATTACAAATCAGATTGAATAGTAGTCATTAGCAAAAGGACAAAAATGAATAGTAGTCAAAGCTTATAAGCCACCCATTTACTAATAATTAATCCATCAAAATATAACCGAAAACAAATTTTTCCTTGAAGCATTTCTTTAAAGAAAAAGAAGTGTTATATTGAACCCATAATTATCAGCACATCTGTCAGCACTAAGCAGTAATTAAAAATTCTCAGCACAATGAACCCACACAAAACAATAAAGCTTTTATCATTATTTATAATTTATAATTATAGTACTACCTCCGGTTCTAATTATAGGAACACTTTTGTAGTGCAATTTGCACTACAAAAGTGTTCCTATAATTAGGACCAGAGGGAGTAATAACTATCTTTATTCCCCACAAGGCAAACAATACATTCAAAGTAATTTACTTACAGAATATGTAAAGAGAGTCTCCAATAACTGGTCAGTATTGCCCTCACCTATAAATTTGAAATAAAATGTTTGTTTTTGTTAATTTCAAAGAAGTTTAATCAATTAGAATAGGTAATTGCATCGGCATGCTGAAATGAATGTCCATGCACTTGGTGCAGATAAGAGTGTCTTGCTCAAGCATAAAGTACCATTTTCCTTAATCACTTTATCAACAAGACACGGTTGGAATCCCATTCCAATGAAGAATGCTCTTAAATTGCCTCCAGATGAACTTGCAACATTGTCCTGGTATTTGGAAGACAGAGGTTAAACATATGTAAATTGAAGGAACAATGCATAGCAGTGATTTCTGTTGGCCCATCTACCTTATTATCTAATTTTATCTCTTTTACTATTTAATTATCTTCTGTTCATATATTTAGATATTTGACATAATGATTTTATTTTGCTCCTTGATTATCAGGATTGAATTGCTGGCTTGTGGCCTCCATTCCCATCTATTTCTATTTGCTGGTTCAGCACCACATGGAACAAGCAAACCAATTTTCTATTTTAATCAATTTACATGACGATGAGACCACTGCCTCTTGCAGAACTCACAAGAAGAAAATACTGAAATTATCTAAATGCCACCCAATCTCAACAACTGTTCTTATACAAGCAAATGCATCTCTAGTTGAATATTCCATTTTCGCTATCATTTTCTTTTGAGAAACACTTGAACTCTTTTAAGTTTTCACACTATTATCAAGCTCAACATCAAGAAGCTAAAGGCAATGCTAAAAAAATTGAATATCAAATAAAAACACATGAGATAGAATATCACAAAATAAAATAAAGAAAAAACAAAATGACTGAGTCTGCTTGTCTCCTGTGTTGACAAATCTGCAGCATACCGCTGGGCAGGTCGAATAAGGCGGCAATTCATAATCCAAGACTTCAGTCTTCGGAATCACTATCTGTTTGCCTTCCATGTCTGAGGAGCAGTTTCTATTCAAATTTCCTACTATTTCACCTGCAGAATTAAGCATTAAACCATAAATGCATATATAATCCGTCTTAAGTTAATGCGTAGCATGTAAAAGTCATTTAGAAAAAATGTCATTGGAAAATCTAAAGGGAGATTATCCAAGATAAGAAGAAATTAAGAAGATGTGCCCTTTTCTAAAACTCTAAGCGAGCTTTGATTCTGTGAATAGCACAAGAGCAGAAAATAATATTCCCTGCAGAAGTTCTTCTTGTACAAAGTTAGTTGTGCAATCAAAGAACACCAAATTAACAATATCCCCTTGTTTTTTGTTATGTTAAATACATATTTCCAAGCATAAGAATAATAACCCCTGTACATGTAATGCATAGTCACATCCCAAGCATTTGGTAGGTGTTCGATAACCATTCTCATGACTGCAATCAACTTCAACTCCATGACATTGTATTACAACCTTCATGACCATGTAGTGAGTAATTCAATTTTTGACTCCCATTATTAAATTAAAATCCAGGACAAAAGTGGTGAGCCTAATCTTCCCATCAACACCAAGGACTTTGGCGTGAAAGAGGTACATACTATATACCATTCTTCAGCATGCAAGACTGCACCTCACAACTTTTTTTTTTCTTATTTTTTTTGGGCCACCGGCTGCACATCACTGCTTTATAATAACTAGTCCTCAATAGTAGGTGTGTTGGGTCACATGTTAGAATCATCACATTCAAATTGCATATCACCTATCTAAAAACTTGAAGAGTAAAGTTCACAAATTTAAATCAAAATCCTTTAAAGCACCAAGCTTGAAAATAACCTGGCCCATCGAATTATAAACCAAGCCAATAGTTGTGTTCTCCCTAGGTAAAAAAACCTTTCTGTCCTCTTTGTTTACGATCAATTAAACATTCAAGACCAAGAACCCATAACCCATTTCACATTATACCTTTCTTCCAACATGCATCAACTCAGGCGGAGTTGGAGACTCGGAGCTGCGAAATTGCAAATGAAAGAGAAAAATCAGAAAGTTGAATGTGAATCCCTCGTCGTGAATACATTCAGAAGCGCAATGGGGCATGCACAATCGTTGCTCGAAAAAGAGAATTGTTCTGACCTACAGCGCGAAAGCTCGCGCCGGAGTCAAGATCAAGAATCTGCCGATTCACTAGAATTCATTTGCAGACAGCGGAATTTAGAACTAGAATTTTCTGCTTTTTCCCCCCCTTATTGCAACAGAGGAATATGTACTTATGTAGTAAATCTATAATTGGGAAAAAAAAAAAAAAATTACCGATTCACTATTGACTAATTGTTGTAAAGTACAACTGTTCAGTTTCGAGAAAAAAAAAAAACTGTTCAGTTTCTCTCTAACACAGCAAGGCTGCCCGCACGCAGGAAATCCAACGGATAGGAGGACATCTCAAGATCCAACGGTTTCCTATGTTGAGTTACTACTTACTGGTCTTGTCCAACCTCATCTAAAGGTAGGAGTGAAGAACTGCGCAGGGCGCACTCAGTTCGTCGTTCTTATATCGGGAAAATTTCAAATTATTTGGATTAAAATTAAATTAAATTTTCTGGACAAAAAGATAATGACGTCCTTACATTATTTATCTTATGAATTATCTTGTTTGTTTGTGAATTTTTTTATCTATCTTGTAAATAGCCAAAACATTTTTAAATGAATTTTTTCTTTATTTATTTTATAAATATTTTTATTTGTCTTGTAAATTCTCTTATTAATCTTATAAACAATTAAAATGTTCTTGTTAACTCTCTAGTTTCTTTTGAAACCTTTTATTTATTTTGTAAATGTTTTTATTTGTTTTATAAATACTCTTATATATCTTATAATTGCTCTTTTGAAAAAAAAAAAAATCAGTCTTTTTGCCCCAAAATTTAATTTCAGTCAACCAGAAGGAGCAATGAAGTTTCAAATTTGTATGGGGTTAACTGAAAGAAAGTGTCATGCCCTAACTGAAATTATCCCTCCTTATATCTTTCCAAAAAAACAAGTTCATTATTCTCATATTTGGTCCAAAATTAAATCAAGAAAAAGTTTTTCAAGTTAATTATCACGACATGCTTGTTTAAATTTTTTATTAGAATTCATTTATTTTTAAAAAATAATCAAAATTTACTTTGACAAGCTATTTTGAGTGGTTTCTAAAAATAATGGAATGTAGTGAGGAAAAATATTATAAAAACACTGAGATGCACAATATATGAAAAGCAACTAAATAAAATAAATCATTTTTTATGAGCAAAGATCGGCAAAAAAGTATTATAAGATTTAAAATCACTAAATAATTGGCTAAAGGATTTCTCCAATCACTGGAGATAAGTTATCTCCAGTGACCTCCAAAACTACGTCGTTTTGGATTAATGAAAAGTGTTTAGTAATTTTGTTTACTTTTTTATCATATAGATTTTACCAAAACATCTTTCATTAATTCACCTAAAACACAAACACATTTTTCATTAATTCAAAACAACATAGTTTTAGGGGTCACTGGAAATAAGAGCTTATCTCCTGTGAGTGACTGGAGAAATACCTTTTCCTTATTTTTTAATAATTTTAAGAAAATATATAAGATAAAGGATTTCTCTAGTCAATGGAGATGAGTTATCTCCAGTGACTCCCAAAACTATATTGTTTTGGATTAATAAAAGGTATTTCTGTATTTTTGCACCTTTCACTAATTCACCTAAAATTACAATATCCCCTTCATTAATTCAAAACGATATAGTTTTAAAAGTCATTGGAGATAACTTATCTCCAGTAACTGGAGAAATACTTTTCCCAAATATATAATAATGTGTTCTTTTACCATTTTTAATTAAATCTCTACAAAATACATTACCGTGGATAAAATTTTGAAAACATGTAAAAATTACTTATTTTTTTCTTGAAGCTAAAACCCGATGAAGTGATTATAATTAAAAGTACTTTGGGAAACTCCCCATGATTTTAACAGCCCTATTCCATAAGTCAAGATAATAATTCTCTCACATACTTACTTATCTCATCTCGTAAATCATAAAAACACTTCTAAAAAATTAAAACAAACATGGGAAAAGTATTTCTCCAGTGACTTCTAAAACTACGTCGTTTTAAATTAATAAAGGGTATATTTGTAATTTTAAGTGAATTAATGAAGGGTGTAAAATTACAGAAACACACTTCATTAATCCAAAACAACATAGTTTTAGGGGTCACTGGAGATAACTTATCTCCAGTGACTGAAAAAATCCTTTACCCAACAAACATACAGCTAACAAATACATTCATACATTTTCATAATAAAAAAAAAAAAAGCAAAATAGCCGTTCCGTTAAAGTATCAATCTCCAAGTTCATCTCTCTTCTAATGTTTTCAATATAAATCAACAAGACACATTACAAGAGTAGGAGTTGTTAAAATTCGAGAGATATTACATAATAGTAAATAGATTTAAAAACCAATAAACACTCTAATATGCATTCATGAATGATTTGATTCATAGTTTATTAATCAATTTATTAACGGAAATTAATGAGATTCCAAGAAAAGAAAATCATCACACAAAATTGGAAGGAAAAAAAAAACAAAATTGGAGGGGGGAAAAAAGAATAACAAGTGAGTAGCATAGGACATTTAATACTATCGAATCATATTTATGCATTATCAAAACTCAATTGAAAGTATTTCCCAAAAATATTTGATGTTTTCAACATGGATTCAAATCCATGACAACCATAACAAGGCTCAAGTGACTACTGACTAGTCTAATCATACAAGCCTTCCCAGTTTGTGAAGCTGTTGTTTATCCTTTTCAGATCAGCACTATAATATTAGTAATTCCTATTCCAGTAATCAAAATCAGAAAAAATTAAATCACAAAAGCCAAAACTGCAAGAAGCTAGATCCCATTGAATATGAATATCACCAATTAGAATAAACATACAAAAGAAACACCGTTAAATTAAATTCTTGAAAATACAATCTCTCCTCCATTACATTCCGTCACTTTTTTAAGCAAACCAATGTAAGGTAAAATTAGAGAATAAACAGAATGATAAATCTTGCAAATGGGTAAGCACAGAGAAACAAGTTACAGAAAGTTCAAACTGACTTCGAAGTATGGCTTTGGATGAAACAAAAAAAAAAACAAGAAATAAACTCACTTGTATCTTCACTTCAGGAACGTAAAACGCAAAGAGGTTACACTATATCATACTCGCTTTTGGAGGCAGTAGCACCATGAGCACAGAGCACTTTTGACATCAGTAAGAAGCAATGGTTTGGAGGGGACTGAACCAGAGAAAGAAGGCAGAGAACTACGCAAGATGGAAAAGAAACTCAACTTTCCAGACACTTATTTTTTCTGTTTTTCTTTCTTTCTTCTTTTTTCTTCTGGCAAAGTGTTCGGCACTAGTAAAGTATCAAACAGGCATGCATTAAATCATCTTCAACCAAAGGAATAGCATCATTATGGCTCAACACTAACGTTGGGAAGCATTCTTAACAGAAGATCCTCCTTTATCTAGTTGTAACGCTCTTGGATCAAGTGGGATACTCCCAACCTTCAAAATCCCAGAAGATCCAGCATATCCGTTGACTTTAACTTGCATTGAACCAACTGTTAGAACATCAGTTGGTTCTTTGTTAGCAACACCAACCGCAGGTGGTTTAGGATCAACAGGTTTTGGGGTGATGGTGACTGAACCAATCTTCAACGTTGAGGAAATATCTTCTTTGTCAACCGCAATTTTATCATCCACAGATTGTGAACTGGTCACATCAGGATTACCAACAATCTGCCCAGGGCTAGACTTAAAGCCATTTGAATCATTAATTAGCTTAGAAATCTCGCCAGGGCTAGGATTACCAACATAATTTAATTTCCGGGGTGGTTCCAATGTTGGTAAGAACAATGGACTCTCAAAACTTTTCATAAGTAATTTGGCTTTCTCTTCCTGCATGATCTTCTGACGATTTTCATAATAAATAAAGTCATCAAGCAAAGATGTCTTCAAATTATGATTTTTGAATATCTTAAGCATTTCCAAACCTTTTTTGTACATTATCTGCAAATAAACAGACACATCTTTTAGTCAAAGAAATGACAAATAAAATCGTAGAACTAATAAAAATAGCCTATGCATATCAAGTTCAAATAAAACCATAGTACAGTACAACTGAAGACAAAAGCATGAAACAAGCAGAGAAGAAACATATTAGAAAAAAGATGTTAAGAGTGACAGATATTGCACCCAAATTAGGAATGAATTATAGAACAATTTTTGGGTGGACTTTTTCCCATAATATGAACAGCTGCTAAATTAATACAGGCAAATAACAAAATATATCAACCTTCAAATTGAACACAATCAAATATGAAGAACAGCCGTAAGTCTATTGAGAGAATTTTGAAGCACTTGAAGATTTCAAAACCCTACTCCAGTCACAGGTAATAATCCTTTATCAAATGGATGCCAAATTGCAACATGAAGTAACAGTAAAATATTAAAACAAACTTCATATGGGACAAAACAAACTTGAGATCAGGCGCAGACAGGTTCAGCAAACCTACAACAGAAACATCAATGTTGAACATAGAAGAAACTGCTGATAAAAAGTTTTCTACCTCTTGTGTATCTCTACTATTAGTCACAGGCTTGTTCTCATTATTCTCAAGTATAATGTGCCTAAAATTTGCATTCGGCACATCTTTGATGATATGCCACTTTACAGGGAAGCTGCCACTCCATTTATCCTGCTGCCAAAAGTCCATATCCTTATTTAAGTCCACTGGGCCTACCATCTCTGCAACACCACAGAATTGTCCACTGGCATTAACCTGCATGAAAAAATAATCATCAGTAAGCATGGAAAGGAAGTATCAGACATGCAGAGAGATTTTATACAGTATACAAATAGGGGGGAAAAGATCTGCAACACATAATGTATCATCTCAATAAGAACTTACGGAAAAAAACAAAAAAATAGGACAGCCTCCAGATCTTCCCGCAGCTATTCTCTTTGCATCTTCATAAACACTCTGCAGTTTCTTGTTTCCATGAGGTGTGGACGACCAGACATTATATTTAATGCTTTTGTGAACATCGTCCTCACTGTATGACTTTATGACAAAGAACTTGGCAATTTCATATTCAAGGGAAAATCATCTTTGTTATACTGATCCGTATAGATGATGATGTTCCCTTGAGCATTACTGTCTCCAGCCTTAGTTGTATATGCTTTCACAGTCAATTGATGTTTTGATCTATTGGTTCTCGGACCTCGATTTTGTTCACCCAAAGCATCAGAACTTCCATTTACATCACTCAGCACTTTGCTAATGTGAATCTTAGGTCTAAATTTACCAACTGCAGATTGCCCATTAGCACTAGAACCAAAGTCAGAAGATCCCGTATTTGAAGGAAGAGCCACTTTCATCTGATTATGATGAGATAAAGCATTCTCATTTGAAATATTATCTACTGATTGGATTGAGGCACTAGCACCTCTAGCCTACAAAACAAAAGGAAAATATAACCATAAGAGGATCGTTCAAGGAAATTCTGAAATGACAAATAGCAGAGGATAGGCAAAAGCAAAAGGCAATCTTAGAGTACTAGACATCTAAAATGCCTTAAACAGGAGGTGCTACGAAGGCATATGCCTAGGTGAAACAAGGAATTAAAGTAAAGAACAAAATATGGTAGGTTATAAATGAAAAAAAGAAAATGTAAATATCAAATAATGTTCAACAAATAAGCCAGCTATTGAAAGTTTG
Organism: Acacia melanoxylon; assembly: GCA_019022615.1. NCBI lineage: Eukaryota > Viridiplantae > Streptophyta > Magnoliopsida > Fabales > Fabaceae > Acacia > Acacia melanoxylon. Next base: position 9,648,173 of record JAFJYJ010000011.1, read on the forward strand.
AAACATAATAATCATCAAATGCACCAATAAGTCACCAATATAGTCAGTCAAGCATACTAATCACTAAATCATAACTCATAATAATATTACTTGCGTTTATAAAGTCATTGTTTAGTCATATGTCAAAGTATATGCTTAACTGTAAAACTATAAAAATATGTGTGGCTGCAATTCCTTATGGGTGGCTTTGTTTCTTTTTTCCAAAAAAAAATAGCCCAAATAATGTTTTAATATAAAAATAAGTATTCTGCCTTATTCTTAAATCTATAAATCTGGGTTGGGCTTCTAAGATAGGGTTTATGCACAAACTCTTCCCTTTCGCTTCCAAGCACAGAGACAAAAAAAAATGCTAGTCTGGAAGAGCAAAAGAAAGAGACAAAGGCCCCTACATGCAAGTGCTTGGTTAGGGTTAGTGCCTTTCATGGTTTGAGAAGCATTAGCCTTGAATAGCATCTTGCCTCAGCATCTAAAGTGCTGAGGTAAGTGCCCCAACCCCAACCCCCACCCCCACTTTTTTCAATATTAGCAGAATACCTGAACTTGTAACCAAAAGCGGGAGGAATTATTACCTGATGAACAGGTGAAGTAAAGTTGAGAAAACCACCGCCAGAAACACTTCCATGTGTCACAGCTTGCTTCCCACTAGCATTAGCTCTAGGGCCTTCAGAGATCCTGGTCAAGGAACTCGTCTGATTTGATAAATATTTTGAAGAGTTCCTATTAACAGCACCAGAAGCAGAATTGAGCCTATGTTTCAAGCCTCTTCCATCAGATCTACCGCCAGAAGCACCAATATCAAACAAGGAGTCAACAGAACTATCTGAAAAAATGTCCGGTTGAACCACAAGAGGAATGTAAGCAGGTGAAGAAACAGAGTTTTGATAATTGGGGAGGGTGTAATACTGATGTGCCCCTCCAAATGGGCTATCAACTCCTATCATAGCACCAGGAATGTAAGGATTGTAAGGATTGTATGGAGACTGTGCATATCCATAACTAGGTGTATAATATACATAAGGCATACTTTCATTCTGAGCACCCTGCAGCAGAAACAAAACTGTTCAGCTCAGCGGTTACACCAAACTAGGTCAAAAACTGTTTGGGGAGCAGAGAGTAGGGGAAGAGAGAGGAGTTCAACTTACCGAATACTGAATATCAGGACCATCTACACCAAAAATCCTATTGTGGTCCTCCCATTCGCCGGGTGGTTCAAATCCTAGCAACAACAAATGGGGAAAAAATTACATATCAGGATATTACCATAACATCCATCTGAATGCAGCAATATAAAACCTATCATTCACCTGTACAGTAATACCCATAATTGGTGGCAGCTGGGTAATACATGTTCTGATCAACAACAAATTCAGGGACTCCTTCATTATACATGACTTCAGATTGCTCAAGATTAGGGCTCCTCAAATGTGAGTTTAAAACAGCACCTTCAATCTAGAAGTAAAGTAATAAAACATTACTGATGACCATACAAATTACATAAAAAAAACGCAAAGCTCAGCAAATTGCAAACTTATTAAGCAGCCATATGGCAAAGGTCAAGGGACACAAGTCACAAGAACTAAAAAATTTACCAAGTAAGAATCTGGGTTTCTAGTTTCAGAAACATCATACATTTCCATATCAAGACTGCCACCACTGCATAAAGTAATAGAGGAGAATAAGCTTACAAAATAATTTAGAATTTTAAAAAGAATAAAATAGAACGCAAGAAATAACATTTTCAAAAAATCAGGTTTCCATCAGCTAAAAAAAGTTCTAGGGTATGTTTGAAAACCAGCTGGTCTTGGTCAAAACTGAGGGTAGCTTTGTCTCAAGTTTTCCTAAAGGATTTCCAAACATAGCTTTAACATGCTATAATCTATAGATTATAACATGTAAATAAATAAATAAACTCACGTACCACCTCCCAGGATGTGCCTATACTTCAAAAGAGGCTATATATGTGATCTAAAAGTACCCAAGTCTAATACACATAATATACAGCCCAGTACCAGACCAAGGAGTATCCATGTTAAGAAAATTACGGATAAAATACGTCCATAATGGATAGAGCTTAATGATTCTAGATGAAAGCTCGGGCACCCCACATTAATGCCTAACTTTAAAATATTAAAAAACATGCCGTTTTTCAATCTTAGGGAACAATTGGCACTGTTTTCTGACTCTCTTGCATTTCTTCTCGTCTCTGTTCTTCATGATTGTACGCAGTGTTCAGCAAATATCCACTCTTCCTCAACTCCTAATGCAGTGATACAGTAATTTTAATACATCTTCATTTTTTCAGAGCTTGAAGTTTTCACTATGCAGGAAGAGGTGCACCCACTAAGAACTCCCAATTCACTCCATACTTCTACTCTATTATTCACCACGCAACAAGTGGTGCAAATACTAAGAACTTCTAATTCACTCTATACTATTTCTACTCTACTTCTCACCATGTATTTCATTAAAAGTATCCAAATCCCTCTATATGTGTCATACTCAAATTGCCCCAAAGATGCAACAATATATCCAAGCATAGGCGTATAATTTTCAGTTCCCCAGAACACAAATGAACAGGAGAACTTCACGAGTGAGAAATACTTTCCAGAAACTGAACAGTACAACCAATTCAACGATGCTCTCAAGAAGAGATAGGAGAAAAGGAAACTGAACAATATAAGAATACTACTCAACTGACTACAATAGAAAACACCAGCATTGAGTATTTACCCTATTCATCGAATTTCATTTGACCTTCCAATACCAAAAATCAATTTCTTTACGAGACACAAAACCCTTGGACGAAAACCGACTAGGAAGCTAAATATTGAGGTTCTTCGACCTCCAAATCAGAAAAAAAGCTCAGCAATTTACAAATTATGAAACCAATTTCATGACAAAAAGAAAAATCTAGCCAGTAAACCCAATAGCAAACATTCAATCAGAAATGCCACACCGAGTAGCCAAATAACACAAAAAACAAAAAGTAAATGACACAAATCCACCCAAAAAAAAGCCCCTTCAAAGACCTCGCAATCCACCAAACACAAGGAATGAATCAACAAAAGAAAGAGAAAAGGCCAAGCGAGGAGGTACCCGTAGAGAAGAAAAAATCTAATGAATCAAGCCATAGGTGACACGAAAAGTTCCCTAAGATTGGAATTGAGGGCTCCCAGCAGCGAAGGGGGATTTTCCAACAACATCCTGATAGCAAAGCAGAGATGCCTAAGAAACCCTAACCATCAATTGAACCGAGGGCGCCTTTGGCTGTTCAGGCTTGTGTAAGAAACAAGAAGAGAGAGGCGGAGAGACTGTCTGTTGTGGAGAGTGACGAGAAGAGAGAGAGAGAGAGAGAAAAGAGACGCGCAAATAGAGATTCCTACAGATTAAGATACGAAGCGTTTCGAAACATGATTAAGATTCTGCCAGATTGCCGAAAATAGCCCTGCTTTGTTTTGGATACAGCAGAAACGCCACAAAATTACATGTCATAATTATAAAACCTAGTTGACTTTTTTTTGGAGAGATTCAGGAAGTTAAATAAGTTACTTAATCATTTCATATGTTGTATTTTCTTAGATTATATATTACTCCCTCCTATTTAATTATAAGAAATTTAGTTGACTTTTTTGGAGAGATTAAGAAAATTTAATTAAATTAGCTTAAAATATTTTTATTTTTATTTTTATTTTTTTCTTCAAACTAAATAGTTTAACCAATAAACTAATATATAATCTAAGAAAACATAACATATCAAATGATTAAGTAACTTATTTAGCTTCTTTAATCTCTCCAAAAAAAAAATCAACTAACTCTTATAATTAGGACGGACCAAAGGTAACAGTTTATTAGTCAAATTATTTAGTTTTAATTTGAAGAAAAAAATAAAAATACTTTAACCTAATTTAATTAGCTTCCTTAATCTCTCCAAAAAAGTCAATTATGTTTTATAATTAGGATGTGAGGAAGTAATTCGCATGGGGCAACATGTAAAACACCCCCAAGACCAAAACGGCGCCGCTTATCCAGCTTACTTAATACGCAAGATAGTAAGGGTTACAGTGACAGTCACCGGCACCTAAAAGCTGTCCAATGAACATCTTGCATAATTAACTGATTTCCCCATTCTGTCCCTCAACTCTCATCCAACAGTGTCGGTGAACACAATGGTCGCTGTCAAAATAGCCTCGCCTTTTCATGCCTTGCCCAGGGAGCCAGAAATGGGGGATGATCTCTCGCCTTCTTCGCCCCCAATGACCTAATGCCATTTTTTTTAAAAAAAACGAATTGCCGCTATTAATTTTTATATGCAGTTATTAATATATATTTTTAATGTCATAATATTATTATATTCGGTCAATGGATAAGTTGCTTAGCGTGGTGGTAGTTCAAGCTACAAAAATTATACAATAATATCTTCTGGTTCGCTTGACTCCTTTAAATAAATGGGAGCTTCTAAGAATTTATCCAGAGTGATATGCTTGGAGAAGGGCCAAATTATAATACTACTATATTATTTATTTTATTTTGGAAATGAGAACTTCAATCTACTTTATTCCTCATATTTATCATTTATTTTTTAAAATATCCCTATTAATTACACTCTTACATGTTAAGGATGCTTGCATCCGGAAATAGTTTCAATACAGATGATTTTTAAAAGAATATTTTACATAAATCAACACACATATTTCACAAATAACTAATTTAACTAATTTCATTTATCTACTCAAATTAGTTAAATAAATTTATATTAAGGACTGCTGGTTTTAACAAATTAAAAAAAAAAATCAACAAGCATATTCCATTCTTAAGGAACAAGAAATGAACCTTAAAATTTCTTTCTTCGGTATTGAGAATACAATAATAATATCTACAAATAAAACAGGTTGATAGTGTGAGCCCGAGGCTTAAATGGAGATGGAGATTAAAAAATAGCATACTGGTAGATATCGAGTTAATTTCAATGAAACAAGGGAAACAAAAAGTAGCATGAAAGTAATGTGATCTGATACAAACATGAATAAGCGGTCTATACCAATTCCATGATTGATACAACAAAGACGATCAAAATAAATGTCAGCTATGTGTTCTAGCCAACCCAGGATTTGCTGCTTCCACCAAGACGCGAGAAGCATTCTTTAACAAGCACTGGGATGATTTAACCTCGGTTTCCCATCAGATCATGCAAAGCCAATACCCCAAATAAGTGGGGAGGTTAACATAGCCAATCAGTGGACAAAAGTAGGACATACCCTTCCAAAAACGGGAGAATCAATTAAGGCGGCACCCCCCTCTAGAGACATTAGGAACTGATTGAAGGCAAGGAAGGGTCTTCTACTGCAGCCCCTGAATTAACTGTCTCAGCGTTACTAACAACGGGTGTCTGCTCCACGTGCTCAGTCCCTAGAAGTGAGTTCCCCTGGGACCTCGGAGACATGGAGAATGTTTTTGGTTCAGAGGCTTCTGCTTCTTGTGCTCTATGCTCGTTCTTATCAGAAATATGTTGATCTGGCCTATCATGTCTATCATAGCTGCGGCTTCTACTACGACTGCGGCTGTAACTTCCACTCCTGCGGCCATGGCTGCAACTGGGACTCCGGCTGATGCTACGGCTATAACTGCGACTCCGGCCACGAGACCAGCTGCGACTTCGACTGCGGCCCCTACTCCAGCTCCTACTCCTGCTTCGACTTCCGCTTCTGCTTCTACTGCGACTTCTGCTATAATCCCATGTTCGAACCTTTTCAGGGCTGCGACTGTAACTTCTGCCTCTGCTCCTGTAACCAACATCTCTTCTGTTGTCAAAACGTCCACGCCCACGCCCTCGCCCTCGACCATCCATGTTGAAACGATCATAGGAGTCACGTTCACCCCTACCCCAGCCAACATGACCACCACGAGGGCCACCCATTCCCCGACCCCTGTTGCCCCCCCTACCAGGAAAGAAATCACCTCTTCCACCTTGCACACCTGGACCATCCCTCATCCCACCACGACCACCAAACCCACCACCATCCCTCATGCCACCACGGCCACCAAACCCACCATCTCTCATGCCACCACGACCACCAAACCCACCATCTCTCATGCCACCACGGCCCCCAGACTCCCAACGGCCACCACCAGAATCAAAACGGCTCATTCCACCCCGATCCTTTCCAAAGTTTGATGGCCCACGCAAAGCCATCTGTCGCAACTCTGGAGGCACAAGCTGGTTAGCACCCTCCAAAACTTTAATGAGGTCACCTGCATGTTTCCAGTCCTGCTCAGAGATAAAGGTGTATGAGAGTCCAGTGGCTCCAGCCCTCCCTGTTCGACCAATACGATGTACATAGTCCTCAATTCCAGTGGGGAAATCATAGTTGATCACAACCCTGCAATTAGTAATTTCCGAGAATGTAATTAATAACACATGAATGACGCAAAGACCCATCATAAACTCAGAAGATAACTGATAAAATAATTCAAATATCATGTTAAAATAAAAACTAAATAGACTTCGGTTCAATTACTATAGCCATGCATAGGTACGACTAAAAAGCAGCTAACCTTATATCCTTAATGTCAAGACCCCGGGCAGCAACATCCGTGGCAACAAGAATTGGTGACTTCCCAGTCCTAAACTGATTCAAAACCCAGTCTCTCTCACCTTGAGACTTGTCTCCATGGATTACAGCAGCACCAAAATTACGGCCAATGTTACGGGCAAGTTGATCACATAACCTCTTTGTGGAACAAAATATTATAACCTTAGAACCTCGTTCTTGTGCCCTGATGATCTGCTCTAAACGCCTTTGTTTCTCCATTTGTGGGACAACTTCAACATACTTCAAGATTACAGGACATCAAACGAATAAATTACCAAAAGAAAATAAATCAATCCAACAAAAAAACCCTCACATGGCAGATTGGCAGTAATATTCTAGGAAACAATAATTAAAAAAAGGGTTGTGAATGGCACATATGACCACAAGACAAAAAAGGAAGACAATACATTCAAGATCTCTAAAATATATATCATCCAGGCCATATACCAAGCAAACATTTGGCTTCCTAAAATCTCCGATAAGCAATTGATATTGTACTTAAAAAATACTCCTCCAGTCCTATATGTAAGACCCACTTTGTGGGAGTAGTTTGATTACATTCATTCATCAGCTGAATAACTAGGTTGTAAAAAGTTTAGGGAGAATGTACATTTAAATAGACCAAAATGAAGCAAAAGAAAGAGTGGCACACAGGTCCACTCCAGATTATAATTACCAGGCAATAAATGTCCCAACGTTCATAAACAAAGGAAGGAAGGAGTATTTTGATGGTTGCACCTAATATGGAAATAATGGAGATAAACCTAGAGAGAAATAAATCAGATTTATCATTTAATTAGGATAACACCAGATCTGAAAATATTCTCCAATTCTGGTCATCCCCTAATTAATACCGATATAACTCACAATCATACCAATCTCTGTAATATAATGTAATATATTCTCCGTGATCTAACAGTACTAGTAGAAACAAATAGAAAACTCACAAGCATGTTCATGAGAATGATAAGTCTGAGATGCATACTTATTATAGGGAGAGGAAGAAAATAAAGGGTATGCCTGTCATTACACATTCTACAAAGAGGAAAGGAATTGAGAGAATGGACCAAGAGGGCCCAAGAGCAACAGCACAGACAGATGGGGTAAACTAAATACCTCCGGTAGTTAAATGAGAAAGGAAAAAGTGTGAATATGAACAGAAAGAGAGAGGTAGTCTGTTAGCAGTGTTACATTTGGAGATTCTAGCATCTCAAATAGCTAGGAGGCTCAGTGTTTTCCATTTTTCTACGATGCTTATAGCTTTAATCCAATGGACTTACACTCTGTGGATTGAATCTGAGAATTTATAGAAATATTAGAATTACATTTCCATTGTACATACACAAAAGCAGACTCAAAGGCATGCTGATTTTGGTGTCTTCGCACATATAGAATAATTTAAAAATATGGAACCTCAATTTTAAGAATAACAAACCTATAATGTATTCAATTCCTGTTATGGAACATCATCTCATCAAGATAATTTGGTCTCAAAATGTCTTTTTTTTTCTTCTTCTTTTGCAGTGTCAGCTATGTTAAACATGTGTTCAAGCTGAAAAAAATTAGTTATTCTAAAAAATACAGAAATATGTTGTCTGTATCACTGCGCTGTCAATATCCTGCCCAACACACTTGAAAACAGATGTACAGGCTAGAAGGGTATATATAATGCTTCTTGCTGATCTCTCCATAAACAATGGCTTGTACATACTCATGAAGAAGAAATACAGGAACATGCACAAGAGTTGGGCAGATTCCCGAAAGATCTTCTCAACATATGGAATCCATTCATCATATAAAATTTCCTACACTAACAATCCTTGAAACACACCAGTCAGAGCATCAATCAAAATTTACCAGGAAAGGAAAACATAAATTGTTCATCATAGGCATAGCAACAAGCTTTAAAAGCTTTTAGAAAGCAACAGGCGGAAAGTATCATAAGCTCATGTTTCAACCATAGGGGCATTAATCCAATACCTGTGTGATAGCTTTATTTGCAGCAAGCTCATCAACATTTCCAATATTAACTTGGACAGGATTAACAAGGAGATCACCGGCAATTTTTCGTACTTCTTTTGGCCATGTTGCTGTGTACATAAGAGTTTGCCTACGTGGCGGTATCTCATTCACAATCTTACGGATTTGAGGCTCAAAACCCATATCAAGCATTCGGTCAGCCTCATCAAGCACAAGAAGTGAGACTTGCGCAAAGTTGATTTTCTTCATTTCAAGTATGTCATTGAGACGGCCAGGTGTAGCGACAACAATGTCTGCTCCACGGTCTAACTCTTTTAGCTGATGAGCTTTTGGTGCCCCACCATACAAGCACTGCAGAGAGGAATGAATTTGAGAGACATGCCCAGACATGTTGAAGGCCAAGTCAACAGCCTAAAACTGAGCAAGGATTGTAAATAAAAAAAAGATTATGATAAATTAAAAACTGAACACAGACCGTGCAGGAGACCCGTGAAGATCGGCCAAATTTCATGACTTCATCTTGAATCTGTGTTGCAAGTTCACGTGTTGGAGCCAATACCAACACTGTAGGGCCATTCAGGGGATTGTTATGCCTTTGTCTAAGAATCATATATGCTGGAATTAAATAACCCAATGTTTTTCCAGAGCCTGTTTTGGCAATAGCCACTATGTCCCTACCCTGTAGGGCAACAGGCCATGTTTGAGCTTGAATAGGTGTTGGAGTTGAGAAGCCCGCAGAATAGATCTGAAATAAGAGCATGTGCAGGTAATAAACAACATGAACATTGGATACATACAGTTCCAGGTGATTTACAAACAAACAAAACAAGCATTCAAGGGTGCACATAATTTAGCAAACAACAAAAAAAGGACCCATAGGTTATGGTTGCTTACTGAAGCAACTAAAAAGGACATTAAAGACACAAGGGGCGGAGCCAATAAGCAACAAATCCCACGCCACATAAGGGGAAATTTGAATAAAGGGCCAACCACCCATCTAGAAGATGCCCAAAGAAAGGCTCCAACCATCCATTTTGCAGGCTCCAAAAATCAGGATAGTGGTTGCACATGTAAGTGTGACAATAGCTGCAGCGTACGACATATGCTCCTGCACTGGAGCAGATATCGCACCTGCGACAAGTGAGAATAGATGAGTTTAAAAGTAAATTTTAAGGAAAAAGACAAAGGAAAAGAGAGTGGACCCATTACTTTATTAGGGAGTACCAAAACAAGCGACAACATTTAACAGAAGAGGGTAAGCTTACCTCTCTCAAAATCTCTGGAGGAAACCCAGCAGCATCAAATGTCATAAAGGGGGGAGGGACATTGTCGCCCTGCCAAGTAAGACAAATATGAATGTCAGAACACCCCAGCCAAAGTAATACAGGAAACAGAAAATTTAAACAAACGTAATCTACATGACAATAAAAACAATCAAGCGAGGCCCAACCCACACCAATGTACTGCGATAAACTGTGCACACAGTGCTATCCATGAAAAATGTCATATTAAACACGAACAGAGAAGCATATTTTTATGTTAAAAAGAATCATAACAGTAAAATGCCAGATAATCATGAAACCATACAAGCTCAAAAATACATGTATATCTATTAGCATCAAATATCTTTGTATCCAGATATATTAACAAAATACTGATATACCACAAAAATAATCTCAAAATAAGAAATACGGACCGTAGCTGTAACTTCATGTTGTTGACAGTAAATTTCAGCAGGTGACAGATCAGGGACATGAGGCCTTGCCAAAGAGTTACTAGCAACAGGTGGAGGGCCTCCAATCGAAGGATTAAACATGTTATGCATACTATGCCCTGGGATGCCATTTAACCCATTCCCACCAGGCATTGCATTTTGAAAAGGGGAACTGCCTATTCTCATATCCTGCAATGTTGTCGAACAGAATTAACTTCATAGGATCAACACTTAATTAGATAATCACACACACTGTAGATAAAATATTAAAACAGAATGATTAACTAAGACATCAACATAAACTAGAAGAGAATTTTTTGACACAAACATTTTGTACAGAAAGGAGTGATGAAGAAATATTTTCTCAAAAGGGCAAAGATACCAAAGGGGTATATTTCCCGAACTACTTTTTCTTCCTTTCATTACAGTATCTTATGGGAAACATGAATATAATTTTCATAAAAGAGTACCCTTCATAGGATCAACACTTAATTAGATAATCACACACACTGTAGATAAAATATTAAAACAGAATGATTAACTAAGACATCAACATAAACTAGAAGAGAATTTTTTGACACAAACATTTTGTACAGAAAGGAGTGATGAAGAAATATTTTCTCAAAAGGGCAAAGATACCAAAGGGGTATATTTCCCGAACTACTTTTTCTTCCTTTCATTACAGTATCTTATGGGAAACATGAATATAATTTTCATAAAAGAGTACCAGCGACGGTAGTTATTTAGAAATACAGATTTTGACTTAATTATAAAAAGTCAACAGAATTTAATAACATTCAAAAAAAAAATTACAAATACTTTATTAAATAAATTAGTATGGCAATGGTATAGACTTGACAATTGAAACAACCTGCTGATAAGCCTGCTGATTTCTTGAAACGGGTACTGGTGCAATACTTGGCTGCTGAGAACCCATTGTTGGCATCTCCTTGCCCGAATTGTGGTAATATTCATTCACAGCTCTACCACGCAAGTTATCCTCATGTCCCATCTTTGGGTCAACAGGATGGACATTAGATGGCTGACCATGCATCATTCCTGGGCCCATCTGGTTTTGAAAGTTATGACCATGTTGATAAAGCAAATCAGCACTACCCTGCTGCGATTGCATTGCTGCAGAAGGTTGCTGCATACCACCAGACATAGCACTGAATGGTTGTGCTTGGCCAGCATTAACACCAACACGTGGCATCTGGACAGAGGAAATTCCAGCAGGAATATTCTGATTGCTTTGCAGAGGCAAGGCACTCTTTTGCTGATACTGGGATGGTGAAAGTCCAACTTGACTTCCGTTTTTAAAATCTACATCCTCTATCTTTGGGAATGCTGCTTTAAACTCATGATGATTTTCCAATGGCTGACCGTGCATGTTATGCTGGATTGGTTGGGAACTTTGCTGTCCATTTGAGTGCATGCTTTGTGAATATGGCATGTAATGTAAGTTCTGGTGACTGAATTGATGGGCTTGTGGCTGTCCCATATATGAACCATGATCCTGGGTGACTCCTTGCCCAAAAGGTTGTTGCTGGACGGCTTGTTGGGGCATCTGATGATGCATTTGTTGTGGTGAAATTTGCTGGCTCAGAGGCTGCAACATCTGCTGCTGCCTGACTTGTTGCAAACCTGGTTGTGGCATAGACTGCAGTGGCTGTGAACTCTGTTGTTGTCCAGCTTGTGCTGCTTGAGAAGGCTGCTGCTGAGCGACCTGTGCTACCTGGGGACTATGCTGTTGGGGTAGGTGGCTCATTTGCTGTCCCTGTTGGTGAGAGGTTTGTAGTAACTGCTGCCCAAGCTGCGACACCACTACACCAGGTTGCCCTTTATGAGCCGCTGGTATGGGAGCCAACTTTGGTGCAGAAACTGACTGAGGTGGTCCAGCAGGCAAGGGTAGCGGCAGGGCTGTAGGCTTTTCATACTGGGTGACGTTGGTTTCAGGGTTCCAATAGTATAATAGACCCGTACTTCCATCAATCAATCCCTTCCAAGGTTTTGGAAGAGTGGGGTCATCAGGTGCGTATCGGGGACCAAGAGCAGCAGGAGCTGCCTCAGCTGTTGCCATGTATAATATGTATTTCTACAATCACAAACCAGAATTGTTTAGATATTGCCATGTATAATATGTATTTCTACAATCACAAACCAGAATTGTTTAGATAAAAACACAATAAAGACACTAAACCCCAGAAATTCAGCATATACCCGCCAGAACTCACTAAAAACAAAAGAAAAATATGCAAGAATCGATCAAAAAACAACAATAGAAACTTAGAGACACGTCATAGTAGTCAAAGAATAAACCTCAAATAATCCAGGAAACGGAAGTAAATTATCAGAAAGAGGAGCAATTCCTTTCATCATCATCTCTATCCTAGTGTAATTAATATTTCTCACAGAAATGAACCCAGGAAAACGTAAATCCCAGAATAAACCCAATCAATAGAAATAGGAACCAAGGTCGCGGTTCAAAAAAAAAAACCACCAAGTTGAAGCCGTGATGAATACCACGCCTAATGACGAGAGCAGAGTTGAACCCAAACGGAGAGGGAGACTGGATGAAATGGCATATCAAAGAAGCAGAGTGAAGATCCAAGAATAACTACCACGCCAAGAACGGGGAAGATAGTTCAGGGATTGGCAGCGATGAGGAACTCCGCAGCAGATTCGGCGGTAAACGTAAGCGAACTTATGCTCGGTGACGATGCTGAGGGCTGATGCCCGTGGAGGATGAGGCGAACGAGGAATGGGAGCAGCAAGTGAGCTGGGGATTTTGGGAATTAGGTTAGGGTTACGGGGGCAAATGACTCTACCCAGCCTTGTTTTTTCATGTTTCAGTCCTTTTTTATCCAGCCCAAAAAAATAAACAACGAACAAAGGGAGATGGAAAAATTGCGAGGCAATTTTTTCCAACGAAGAAAATTATATTTTGGTCCCAAAAAAAAAAAGGAAATTTATCCAATCCTTTATGGCCATTTGCTTGGTAAAATAAATGAGAATATTGTCACTATCAATTTTGGTTACTACCATCGTTATATCAGAATAAGAGAGAAAAATAATAAAGGTAGATGAAATTCTGATCTAACGATGAAAAAAATGGTAGTAACTTGGTAGTGACCAAAATTGATATTGATAATATCCTATTCCAAATAAATGTTGTAATTGATTGAAAATTACATGCTGGTCAAAAAAACCAATGGAAGTCACATGAGTTTGTTTGTTATGGCGTTTGAGAATATGAGAAACAAGTTTATCATTTATATTTTGTTTAATTAACATAAAATTAAAATACACAATTACACAAAGTTCCCTCTTAACGAGAATCCCCTCCCCCTTTCTTCACTCAAACTATAGAAGTGATCACCATAATGTGCAATCAAGCTTCCTTTAGGATGGATTGTGTATTCTATAATAAAAACTATAAGTTGGAAACTGTAGCATCCCAATTTTATTATTAATATTTAAGTATTATTATGATGTGATTTATTAAGTAATTTGAGGTTTTGAGTGAATTAAATCCATGGTTTGAAATACAAAAACGTAAAATTAATAAAATAGTTGAACTAGATTGAAAAATTGTGAGTAATATATTTATTAATAATGAAATTGAATTTAATGGGATTATTTTATGGTAATTAGAAATCACCATATAATTATGTAAGAATAAGGATAAATTATCCAAAATGAATTGAATTTTATGAAGATGTGATTATAGTTATTTGAGGGAAATACATAAATAAATTTTAAATAATTATTGATACTTTTTTAGAATCTTAGCAAATTTAGATATTTCCCAATACAATGATGTATATTTAAGAATGAGAATAAGTAGAACTTTTTTATATTATTAATTTAAAAAATAAAAGAAAGAAAGAATAAAGAAAAGAAGAAGGAAATTAAAAAAGGGACCCACGCTATATTACAGTAATATATTTTTCCTTTCCCTTTTTTTCCTCCAGCGCGGCATCACCGTCATCCCGTCTTCCTCGGAAGAGGATCTTTTCCTCATCTTTTTTCTCTTTTTCTCTCATTATCCCATCTAGGCCATTGATTGGGAAGAGGAGAAAAATGTTAAAGTAGTATTGTGATTAATTGGATAGATATAATTTAAAGATGACAAGGATAATGAAAAAATGATTAAAGAAAAACCCAACCCGTCTTCCTCCTCTACTTCGTTCTTGCTTTCTTCAGCTCCGAGACAGCTAGAGTCCTCCATTATAGAGATTTCAGATGTCTTTGAGCTTTATTTCTTCTTCATAAAATCATCAAACTGTAATACCTACTTCCCAAATATTTTTCTACTCTATGAGAGCTTTCCATTAGTACAAATTTTATTCCGAGCAAAGCAAGTTTAATGGTTAGGGTTTGAAGCAAGCGTGGATTTTTAACAAATAGGATTCATTGGATTGTATAGAGAAGTAAATACTTGCATAAAATCGGTTTACTTTATTGAATAAGGTTAATTTTTGCACTTTAGCTTATTGTGATTGAACCCTAGTAGTCTGTTTTGTTTGGTTTGAGGGGATGGAGGGGGAAAAAGAAATTCTTTTTCTCATCTTTACCAAATAGCCCAATGAAAACTTTTCAATATTCTAAAAATATATTATCGACAAAAAAAATATTCTTCTCATTAATAGCAATTTGGTTAATATCATCATTTCCACTCCATTTCTTTCCACTCTTTCCTCAAACCAAACAGTAAGTGAGAAGGGAGGGATTTTAGTTTTTAGAGTAAATTCTTTATTGAAAATTTGATAATTAGTTATAGATAACTCAGAAATACTTATTGAAAGTTGATTTGTGAAGTTTGGGTGGTTTTTCAATTTCTGGAGGAATTATGACGAATTTTTGAGGTAATTTTAGAATTAACAATCTAGACATTGTTAGGCTAATGAATTATTTCAATTAGAAACTTTAGGTGATAAGGATCTTGTAGTGAAATTTTTATAGTGATTGGACTTGATTTGAGTTACGATTAACTACTCAAAATTCTTATTCAGAAAAAAGGATTTTTGAAATAATAGTGAAATTGTAACTAATTGATTTCCTGGTAGCTTGTAAGGGTGATTCGGGACTAAATAAAATGTGATGAAATGTTTGAAATTTTGGAATTCATTTGCCAGGCTTGAATTCGGAATTCTTATAAAAGGAATGATTTTGTGAAATAACAGATAATTACGAACTTGAACATTTGATATTAGAATTAGGAAATTATAATTTAAGTTGAGCATTTGGAACTTAATTAACAACTTAAATGAGTATAATAAAGTGTAAGAAGAAGGAAAATATCATGATAATAGTAAACATATGAATGGTAGAGATATTTGGAATTTTGTAAAGGAACAAGTGAAGATTGAGAGTCTAGTTACTAATTGTTAATCATGGCATTAGTTATCGTGTAATTGATGAATATTTACATATATCATGTAGACTCTCCTTAGTTGTGGTTGAGCATAGGGTTTCACAAGAATGCTGATAACTTGTTTTAGCTTTGGCAAGCCAAATTATCTTGTATACTTGTTGAAGTGATTATAAATGTATGTTGGTATTTTCAATTGTTATAAAAATATGTTATAGTATTTTACATATGAAAAACGTACAAAGATAGTAAAAATTATGTTTTTAGAAGACTTGTTAGTTAAGTGGGTTTGAATGTTATATTTAAATGTTGATATTGCATGTCACAGAGTATTGGTTAAGGGAATAACATGTTGATACTGGATTTTGTGATATTGAATTATTACACTGCATATTGAACTTTGTTGGATAGTATGAGATTTGATTGTGAGAGATTTGATGCTTTTATAACATGTGGTACAACCGCAACTTGGTGCCTAATGGTTGGCTTTAACATTCTCAAAACCCTTAGTATCACCCTTATAGGCTTTCTCAAAGATCATACCAGACCGGGTTTACCCTCAACCTGAGGTCTGGTCTGAAATCACTTTGGGTCAGAACTTGCTACCCGAGGTCTGGTCTAGTCTGAGAGAAACTTGATGCCATACTAGACCGAGATTGGTCTCTTGGGTTGGGGACTGGACTACCAGACCATAATTTAAAAAAGTGTTTTGGTAATGAAAATAAATCAGATTGAAGGAGCCCACTAGAAAGGCAAATACATCTGCAGTAAACAAAAATACAAAACAGTGGGAAAAAATTTAGGGTAGAGAATAAATCAAAAAGTAATTAATAAATATTGCAACAACGCATCTAAATCTGTGAAGAATTCAATATTCTTAGAAGATTAAAAAGGTAAAAATGAAAACAACACAGCAGATTATAGCTTGTGTAGTAGTCGTTGGAGAGCTTGTGGTGTCGCCGTTGGTGAGGGAGGAAGGAAACGAAGGCATCAGCTGCTACCACGACTTCAAATCTTGATAAATTGTTGAGACAAGATTTGAAGGGTATGTTAGTTATCAGAGTTTTGATGATAACAAGATTTGAAAATGTTTAAGGTTTTGAATCAGTGATATTTGGCTAAGTCAAAAGTGTACTCAAGTATGCTCAGTTTAACTTCTTTGTTTAAGTGATTTCAGGCCATAATCAAGTATTTGGTTAAGGATACTCAAGTATGGATCAGTAAGAGAAAGTAGGGATGTCCATGGACCAGACTGAACCGAGTTGGGGGTCAACCCAGTGCAGTCCCGGGGAGGGACCTCGGGCTAGACAAGCGACCGAGGTATGGTCCGTCGTACCGGCTTGAACTCGGGCTGGACCAAACCGGTCCAGTGGACTGCCTGAACTGGTCCATGCAGTCCAGGACCTGTTACATTTTTTTTAAGTTTTTTGTCCCACTTCTTTGGACCAATAATTAAACATACAAACATGCAAACATCTTAAATACAATCATACACATATAAGAATCTCCAACAACATTCTATCGAGCCAGATTGAAGAAGAAGAAGAAGACTGAAAAGGGAAGAAGACTCCAGATATTTTTTTAGCCGAAGAAGAAGACTCACTAATGAGTGATGAAGAATCATAAAGAAGACAATAAAGAAGGACAAAGGGTTAGGTTAAGCTGTAATTTTTTTTTAAAAAAAATATTTTATATATATATCGAGCCGGACCGGACCAATCCAGGGGGTCTTAGCCCCTGGACCGAAGTCCGATCGGCCGAGTAGACCAATCCGGTTCGATCCGCCTCATATGGTCCCGGAAAACCGGGTCGGGTTGGGAGAGACGGGTTTTTGGGTAAGAGAAAGGGTACACGGGTAAGTTGTTACTCGAATATGAATTGAAAGAATACCAAAGTTCAGAGATGCCCAGACATTGTACTTGAGCAAGCATTTTTGCTTACTCGAGCAAGGGTATTGAACTACTCGAGTACATGGCTCCTCTGTCAAAAATGTTGCCATCATCAAAGTATTGCTTGAGTACAAGGTAAGTGGTACTTGAGTATAGGTAAAGGTCTATTCGAGTATTTATATTTCAGTCTCTCATTTGCTCTCTGTTTGAAGTGTACTCGAGCAATATTTCTCTGGTACTCGGGTATAAGGGAAACTGCACTTGAGTATAGTTGGTATAGTTGGCTAATGTTTCACTTAGTGTATTCTTTCAGCGAAGAACAAATGATACTCGAGTATGGGAATTTTGCTACTCAAGTAGATTCATTACAGAGCCTATGTTTTGATCTTGCTGAGACGATACTCGAGTATAGTAATTTGTATACTTGAGTAAGGATGAACGTTAGGCATTTGTAAAGGCATTTTTGAATGATTACTCAAGCACTTAGGAAGGCCTACTCGAATATGGTTCATCAGCTACCTGAAATCTTCGCTGTAACAGTAATCGTAAATTTAAATATTCTGGGTTATCATTCGTTTCTGTTTAAATCTTATTCAAACTTATTTATACTATTACTAATAATCTTTTTGAGTGGATTTCATATCATTAATGAATGTTTAAGTCGTGATTAACCGAAAAGAAATTTGGTGTGTCATAAGCATTTAATGTTTGCAGAAAATAGAGCACGCACACATAATTAAGATCAGAGCAGACCAAATCATTCCTCGAGACATACCCTTTCCGGCAAAAGTCTCATGTACCTTCTCTGAATCAACTTCTGACCAAAAGCACGTCGACGGTGATCCGAATGCAACCAAGTCAAGCAAACATTCGACTGTGTCTAACGAAAGTTTGAAGAGTCACAATAGCTATCTTAAAAGCTTTTCAACGGTCATTAATAGAAGTTGGTATAAAAGCTCCGAGCGTTCAATTCGCCCAACCACCAAAAACTTTGTGCATTCAATTTGAAGTTATTACAATCTATTGTTTCATTCTCTTCATTTAATATCTTCGAATATCTTGTACTTCAGTGATTATTTCTATCTACTCTATGAGAGAGTTTAATCATTCAATTCATTATCAGTTTAATCTCAAGATAGAGAGATTTTGAGTGTGGGTGTACGATTACAACTTGTAAAATGGAGTGAATCATAGTGTGAAAGGGTTGCTTTGAGTGCAGAGTGTGTAATTGTTTGTGTTTGAGAGTTAATGAAAATCCCAGAGTGTCTGGGGATTGGACATCGATCAAAGAGTTGGACCGAATCAGTATAACTCCTTTGTGTTTATATTATCTTCTTCTTACTCTATCTCTGTTTCTCTTGTTCATTGGTCAAATCGAAAAGAATTTGAAATCACCTTATTCACCCCTCTAGGTGATATTCCACCTTCAGGTTAGAGGTCGAGAGAGAGCACGAGGTGGCTTATGATTATGAAGTTTGAAGGGTTTAGTTTGAGAGGTCGTGAGAGAGAGAATGTTAGAGATTAAGTGGAACAAAAGAACAAAAAGTCATGACCAATTAGCTTAGTATAATAAATAAGTATATATGTAAAAAAAAAAAAAAGACACCAGGCTAGACTGGATTGGACTGGACTAGACTAATTGGTAATAATGCTCAGCCTGAAACCCGATCTGAGCCAAAGGCTTAGTTTGGTCCAGTCAGTCTAGTTGTTTTATCAGGTTGTTTTTTCTTCCATTGGATTGGACTGGAGCAAACCAGGTTGGGATGGGTCGGACCAAGTCTAGTTGATTATTATTTTTTAGGCAAGGTTCCTCATCGGGTACATCCAGGGAAGATACTTGAGGTTTAGGTTGGCAACTGTACCATGTAAATCCTCATTTGTTTGTTAATTATGTGTTGACTTTGTATATTGCCACGGGCTCATTCATACTTTGATGTGAACTATGAAACAATAATTTTCAAACTTGCATGATTGGTTTACTTTTCTACACTCTGGCAGAGTATTGATGGAGGAGGTCTGAGACTGGATCATAAATTGTGATTATTATTGTGGATCTACTTTTGTGAACTTTTGAACGTACTATGGTTCTATATGAAATAAGATTATCCAAGAAAGTTATGAATTGTGATTATTGAGATTATCTTTGTGAGAAATGATACTGGCCCTATCAGTAAATTGTATTATCAGGTTTCAACCACCGAAGGCCCAATTATCATAGTTGTACTCAATGTTTTAATTAGTTGTTTGAAATAATTAATTATACAATAAATATGGAGGCTATTACAAACACTGTTGTGCACAAACAATGGCGGACCCAGGATTTTAGATTTGTGGGTGCACAATTAGGAGTGGGGTTCGGGGGCAGCACCTCCGAACTTTTTTTAAAGGAAAGTTTTAAAAGCATTAAAAAACAAAAGAATATAAACAATAAAAGAAAAGAAAATTTCAATTTAACATAGAAAAATAATAATCAAAAGTCAGACATTAAATTTAAATGGTTATAGCTGATATTTTATAAAATTATAATTAAAATATTAAATAATAAGCTTAATTTGTTCAAATTTTATTACAACAAATCACAATCATAGAAATAAAGTAAATACAGTATTCACTTTATGAAAATATTTTAATCATATATAGTCTTTGGCTCTTTGCAATACAATCATAAAACTGTTCAAATTTAATTTTAGTACATGATCATTTAAAATCTTAATAATGATTTTTTAAAATATTAAATTTGCATAATTTAAAATTACCTCGATCTAATATTTAAAATAAGAAACCATTAAATTCAGCAAAGGAATCCAATCTTACACTCCACATAGTAACTTTTGTTTGACTTAAAAGGCGCTCAAGATATATGAATGGATGCATGCGCCCTTCATTATGAGGGAAAGACGGAAATGGGAAAAAAAGGGGTAAATCTGATTGGCAGGCTCGAACCCGTGACTCAATGATTTAAAGACCAGAGTGTTAACCATATGCACCACCTACACACATTGTCTCTCATTTCTTTTAAATTATATATACTGTGTGTTCACTTGCGCACATTGACACTAATGTAGGTCCGTCACTGTGCACAACCCTCAAGGAATTGCATTTGAGGTGGCTTATCCAGTCTTAAGTAGTGGAAACAAAGGATGTGGGGGGCACTCGAGACAATGTGGGAATTTGGCTATGCGGATAAAGTTGGAAACTCCTCTTGCATGTTGTTTGTGTTGGTCTAAATGGTATATGGATATAACTCAATTCTGATAACTTTGGTAGTCCTTTTATGTGAAACCTAATCATTTAATTTGAGTAAATTAAGAAAGTAAAAAAAAAAATTACTCCCTCCGGTCCTAATTATAAGACAATATTTGAGAGTTGGTTCTGGTCCTAATTATAAGACAACATTTTAATTTTTGTCAATTTCTTCCTAAAATACCCCTATTTTATTCTCTCAAGTATATTTGGTTTTTGGTGAGTGTAATATGTTGATGCGTAGACTCTTACAGTAAGTAAAACTTTTAAATTGTTGGATTTTAATTTATTTATCAATCAGCTGATATTAATTTTTCAATACATACATATATATATATATATATATATATATATATATATATAGACACACATTTACACACATACAGATATGTGTGTGTTCTACACACAAATACACACACACACACACATGTGTGTGTTTATACATATACGTATATTTGTGTATCTATGTGTGTGTACATATATGTATATCTTTATGTGTGCACGCGTATACAAATATATATAAATATGTGTGTGTGTGTGTGTGTGTGTTTATACATATATGTATATTTGTGTATTTATGTGTGTGTACATATATGTATATCTTTGTGTGTGTTTGTACACATATATATGTTGTGTGTGTTTATACATATATGCATATTTGTGTATCTATGTGTGTCTACATATATGTATATCTTTGTGTGTTTGTCAATATATATATATGTGTGTGTATACAGATATATATAAATATGTGTGTGTTTGTATATATGTGTGTGTAAATATATGTACACATACATATAGTGTGTGTATAATATACATATACGCACATATATGTATATATAGTAAAACCATTATTTCAATTAGAAAGCGTGTAGAAAACAAAATTTTAGGTTGGAGGAGTATGTGGTAGGGGTTGTTGATTTACTTTTACTTATATCATTTTAAATTTATATGAGGGTGTTTTAGGAAAATGAGTAAAATTAACTAATTTAACTCCTCTCCTTAATCTTTCCAAAATCGGTTAAATATGTCCTATAATTAGGACCGGAGGGAGTACTTAGTTACTACGAATGAGCGTATTGGTCATGTAGTATATCAATTTATAAGTTGGGAAGACTAGTTTGAAAAAAAAAAATACCAAATGAAAAAGTGTCTTACATTTGTCGATTGATCTTTAGAAGTGATGATCATAACCATCCCTTGAGAGATGCCATTAATGAAATTAAATTGCTTGTTACACCCTCGTATCCTTAATATAAGACATCTTGGGGAGTTAATTTTGATACTAAATATAAGAAAAAAAAAATTGCATATTTGGCAACATTTTTCTAATTTATCCCTATCGATGCTGCATCATCCATAATCAAAGGGGAGAGGGAATGTGGGAAATTGAGAAAGATGACTATGATATTTTAGAAAATATATGTCATATTAACTAATTCAACTAATTTCCTTAATCTAATCAAATTATGTAAATATGTTTTACATTAAGGACCGTAAGGATTAATAACTCTTGCTCTTAATCTTAAAAGAGGATATTTTTTGTAGGGCTGAGCATGAAACCCACAACCCATGAGCCCGCCAAAACCTAAAGGTGTAATTGGGCTATATTGAGCCCGCCAAAAAGACTTTATAATGGGTTGGGTTAGAACCCGCCCATTTAAGATTTAAATGGGCGGGCTATGGGCACACGTATGGGCCGCCCATACCCGCCCATTTAGTGTAATTTTTTTATTAACTACCCATTCCATTCTGCATTCGTGTAAAACATCCCCGAATGCCTTCCTATTCGAGTATTGACCACCTCTCCTAATCCATAACCATAATGGCCATCAACTCTCAATCTCGCTTACTTTCTCTCTCTATGGCTGTCTATTCGAATTTGTGAGTTGCTATTGACTCTATATGTAATGTAGAGAAGATTTTAGAAGTGGAGGAATATCTTCAAACTGAATTAGTTGGCTTTCGTGATCCAAATTTTGATGTTTTAGCATGGTGAAGAGTGAATGCTTCCAAGTATCAAGTTTTAAATCTGTTGACACGTGATTTGTTGGGTATACTAGTATCTACAATATCTTCAAAATTAGCTTTTAGTACTAGGTCAGATACTAGATTCTTTCAAGTGAATCTGAAGATGATGAAGACTGAAGCATGCATATTTAATGGAAGCATGTCATTTTTGTTAATCTATGAACTTGTAGTTGTAATGTTTTAATTTAAAAGTTGGAGTTTGAACATCAAGATTATGTAATGATGGTATTTGTCTAAATTTATGTTGTTTTGTGTAAATTGTAATTATGGAACTTTGAAGATTCAGATCTCAAAAATTGGAATGATGAATTTGAATGGATGTTTAATGCTTATATATGTTTTTTATTAAACAAATAAACAAGTTAAATGTAAATGGGTTACCCAAAACCCGGTTAACCCGCCCATTTATGTGCTAGCCCATTTACATGGGTTTAAATGGGTTGAGGTACGGGTATGAGCTAACCCATACCCATTTAAAATTAAATGGGCGGACTATGGGTTTAACCTCGGGTTGCCCAACCCGCCCATTGCTCTGCCCTAATTTTTTGTACCGATCACTTAGCCAAAGTATCCCATGGTGTGGAGTTTCCCCTTTATATGCTTGACCACCCTCCACTTTATTAATTAAGAGGTGAATGCTAAAGCGAAGTTATGCAGTTTTCACTAACAAAAACCATAAACTAGACAAAGGATGAAGTGAGTGAGTCATAGGTAAAAGTGAGTGGCCTGACTAGACTGGATCATAATGCCTCCGGGTCATTTTACAATAACTTTCCTTTAAAAAAGTTTGGTCAATTTCAAAAGACATTTTGATACTTTCATTGATAATAAAATATTTTTTTACATATGTCCATATGTAATAAGGATAATGAGAGAGAAGGTAAAAAAAATAAAAATAATAAGAGAGTACAAATTAATATAATACTAGAATTTAGTATGATCAATAAGGATAATATTGGAAACAACTTAAATTTTATAACCTATTTAATGTTTTAAAGTATTTTTATGGGTATACGTTAAAAGCATCTTATATTATTTTTTTTTTGTAAGAAAAAGGTTTTGGAGGGGTTCGACATGGTCACTGCCAGCAAGACGGCCTGCTTCATGAAAGCACTTAATCGAGGACTTACAAGATCGCCTACCAAAGGAGTTCCAGCGATGGCAGAGGGGATCGAACCCACGACTCAAGGGCCTAATCCTGGATCCCTTACCATCTATGCCAACTCACATTGGCAAGCATCTTATAATTTAGACATGCACGAACAAAGCCAGCTCTAATCGGGCCTCACACGGTGAGATATCGCATTTGTTGTGATTTGTGGGCTCATTGCTTTGAAAACCACGTTTTTTCCTTATTGGATTTCATGAATGAAAAAGAAAATTGGAAAGCACAAAATTGTTAGTTATGATTAGTTTTGATGATGTCTTATATAGATGTCATTATCCAGAGCAAAAGGTTTGTATCATATACATTGACTAACTACCTTGTTTAATATAGATTAGTCCAAGTTGAATCATGAAGAATAATCCAGAATGAAGAACTTACACAATATAATGGAAATATCAACATTCAAGTTCTTGTGATACTAGAAGTCTCTTTGATCAAGTGGAAGTTGGAATAGCTTAATCCGGAGTTAAATTAAGCTATTTGAAGCATCAGCATGAATAGTATCGTATACGTGAATAGTACACCGTATACATGAATAGTGCCATACGAATCAGTATCTGTTTGCTACAGTGATTTTGCTCTTGGAATAAGTTGCCTCGAGGTACTCCACTAATTGCCTCAAGTCATTCCCGTTCATTTCTCCAAATTCACTCAGAATGGCAAAATCGTAATTATGTTGAAGTTCAGTTTTAATGGCAAAATCGTAATTTCGATGAACTTCTTATTCTGCCTCCAGTCAATCTCCACGCATTACTCGACATTACTCGAGTAAGAAAATATATGCAACGCGAGTAAGCTATTGTTCATATGCTCTGTTTGCCTCTGTTCTACGTTTTTCATGGGCGGCGTTCAGTGTTTTGATGATATCCTTCAAATCAGAGATCGGATTGAGGTGAAACTAGTGGCATATGAAACTAGACTCCCAATGCATCATTTTGACATAAAATTCAAGTCCAAAGGAGTTCAGATGAGGGAGATATGAATTTTGGAAGATGACAAGTGAAATCAACGTCACACACAGACCAAGCTTCGGTAATTTGAGTGTATCTCACAATCTACAAATCCAATTGAGCTGCAACCGGTGCCATTTGAAACTAGATTCACATACCTTTCGAAAAACATCAAGAGCATGAAAAAAATATCAATTGAAGGAGATATGATGTTTTGAAGTTGATAGTCAGTTCAGGATGCTGCAAAAACGCGATTAAGAAGAACCTCCATTCATTTGATGATAACGGACAAAATACAATGAGTTTGGAGCTGATTCTTCTTGCATTGGAAAGAAGACTTAAAGAGATTTCTGAGGATGGGTAATTTGGAATTAATCATTCTCTTTCAAGAAACCATCCGAAAATTACTTTCATCCTTTACTCAAGTAAGACTTCTTATCTTCGCAAGTAATGTCATTTTACTTGTTTTCAAAGAACCGTTTCAATATTACTTTCGAAGCTTACTAAGTAACAAATATATGCTTCGCAAGTAATTTCGTTTTACACCAATCGAGACTTCTACTTCTTGGTTATTTTCGATATTACTCAAGTAACAAATGTTGTTACTCAAGTAATATCTTTCCAAAGTGGGATTTTATTTGAAGTTATTTGATATTACTTTCGGACCTTACTCAAGTAATATTTTACGGCTCAAGTAATTTTGGGAAAAGCCTCGAAGATTCTATTTCTTAAAGAAATAAGATATTACTCAACCAAAAAGCAAGATTTGTGTCGAAGCATTTAATGCGGTTCGAGAAAACAAACGAAGCCTTAACGGCTACTTCCAAATGAGCGAAGCACTTGATGGAATGAGATAAACGACAAAGCATTCAAATTCATCAACAGATACGCAACGGACGAGAAAGCTTCAACGGTTCAAAATTCAAAGGTTACTATTATTCTGACTCATCTTCTGCACAAGTAGGCGAACGCATTTAATGAAGGCGCGGATGTTTAAATTCTCTCAACGGACCAAAATTCAAAATTGTTACTATTCACAACGGCCGAAACGCAACGGACGAATGCTTCCAACAATTGTCTATAAATAAAGAGCGAAGGAAGAAGTGTAGAACACGAGACACGAGCTTACATCTTCAAAATGCCAATACTCCGATATTCACTTACTCTCTTGTTCTCAATGCTTATATAGTTTACCGTAGAGTGAGTTGATCGATTATGTACTTCGGTATTTATTTATTCACTTCGAGAGAGAGAAGATTTTTTACTCAAACATTCTATTCGAGAGTTACTCAAGATTGGGTGATCTTGAGTGGGAAACACACTTGTGTTGATTACGACTTGTAAGGGGAGTGAATCTTGGTGAGAAGATTACTTGAGTACGAGTGTGTAATCAAGCGGGTGTATTGATTACGGTTGTAAGGGGGAGTGAATCCTAGTGAGAGGATTACTTGAAAAGTACGAACGTGTAATCAAGTTGAAAGCGAGATAGTGGATTGAAATCTCGGGAGGAGCACAGGGACGGACGTAGGTCATCGTGGATTGGACCGAACAAGGGATAAATCACGGTTTGCATATTCTCTTCCTTAAACTCTTATATTTCCAAGTCTATATGTTTGAATGACTGACTATTCGCTTTATAAATTATTATTGTCATTTAAACTACCTTGAGTAAGTTACGAAGAGATTTTCAAAGTTCCTAAAGTTTTATCAGACACCCAATTCACCCCCCCTCTTGGGTGATAGCCAGGTCTAACAAAAATCATGGCTCAACTTTGCAGTAATTATTTATAAGTATTTACCAAACATTTTTATGGAGAGAAAATTAGGGAGGAAAGAACATTAGGAGGGAAAACTCCTAAAAATAGTATTATTATCTTTTTACCATTTTGAAAGTTTTCCTTCCTAATATTCCATCTCCATATTTTTCACTCACTTTTTTTTTTCATCCAAACATACCATTAAAGTAGAATTAACAAGTTATTAGTTGCTGTGACAAAAACATAAAGCAGACTCATCCTGTAGAGAAAACGACACAAGTTTGAATCTGGAGTTGATAAATATATAATATATAAATATATATCATCGTTGATAGAGATATATAATATACAAATATATGAACTTTTTTTTTAAGAAAATCAAACTTGTAAAGTTAAAATAATAAATGCATGCTGGTTTGAATAATTATTAATTAGTTTAAGTGACATGTGGCCTAATTGAGGGTATGTTTGGATTAGCGGTGACAAAAATGAGTTTTTTTTTTTTCAATATGATTTTTGCAAACTTAATATAGAATAAAAGTCATATTGTAAATTGATTTGTGTTTGAATTGACGGTAGTAGAAGTGATATTTTTTTTTCAAACTTAAACTTGTTTAGATTATTTTAAAAAGCAAGTTGAGATGAAAAATGACTGAAAATAATATAAATATTGTTAAATACCACACAAACACATAATATATATATATATACACACACACGCACACATACATATATATATATATATATTATAGACATGTATACATACATATATATTATTTGTGTTGATAATTGGAGAAAAAAATTAAAATTAAAATTAATAAAATAAAAAATTTAAATTATTATTGAAAAAAAGTGAAAAAAAAAACACTAGAGTCCCTAATTAAATATATTTAATTGATAAAACTGTATAAAAATTAGAAGTATACAAGTATGTATAAAAGGTTGATACTAAATAAAGTACATTCCTAATTGGATCATCTATCCCTAACAAGTTAGTCTCTGATTCTATCATGAATATGATTAATTTTATCTTGAAGATAATGTAGGTATATTTCATGAGGATGTTACATCAAGTGGATCATCATTATTTTCATCACCCATAATTCCTTATTCACCTTCAAAAAAAATCCACACTAGTTTGGGAATTTCTTCGGATAAGATAATGTATAGTCATTGTTGCACAAACTATGTAAACTTGTGTTTCAAAGCTATATAAGTGCATATCTTGCAAGATCTAAAATTGATTCTTTTAGACTTCAAACATCTTTTTTTTAGTGTACCTCAAACTTAAATAATAATAATTGAAGATCTCGTTATAATTTTCAAATCCGGTTGTCGCCTGAAGTTTGAAAGGTGAAAATGTTTATGTCTATATGAACCAAGATATCCAACTGGTGTTGGCTAGTAACAACTAACAAACGATCAATCTTATAAAATTACATAAATGTTTTTTCCCTAATTAATTATTTCTCAACCAAATCCAAAGGTATGACATATGACCTCATTAAATATATTTAATAGATAAATATATAAATTATTCATTATTGGAATGTTAAAATTTTTAATAGATAAAAATATATAAAGATATAATTGAAAATGAGAATTATTCACTAAAAATAAGTAGGGATGGCTATGTTGAGAATATCAAATGAGAATTGAGGGATAAAAAAAAAAAAAAGACAACAGGAATGAGAGGAATTGACAAGATGAAATATGTGAGACCCACATCATTTACACATCTACATTTTCCGCTGTGCTGCAACTTGACCTAAATTGTGGCTTATTGATAAATGGATTTTTCAAGGATAAGTACATCGTATAATTTTAATGTGAACTCAAACACATGAAAAAACCAAAATAAGCTAAAAGCAGGTTTTTTACGATAAAAAGGTGGTTTTTCCTGATTTTACTGCTTTCCCAGACATGCTGAAATTCCTTTTTTATCTAACTTTAATTTTTGTTTTAAATAATAAAGGAATTCTGTTCTATTAACAATATACAGAAATTAATTAAGCCATTTGACATTATTAAACATTAAAATTTTGTTAGAAGTGTAGGCTGATTTTAGCTTTGACCATCTCAAGGGGGATTTTCTTAAAAAAATAATAATTGATATCAGTGTCAACACACAAATGGATTTCAGGAAGGGGATTTTCTTTTCTTTTTTTTTTAAAAAATTGATATTACCACACTGTCAGTGTCAACACAAATGGGCTGCAGCTCATGGATCCGGCTTCTAGAAAACCGACAAATATACTGGAAAATTCTAAACGGTATTCAGCAATCACCGTCAAGCTTCCTTCAAGTTCAACCGCCTTCCCTGAAGAAAATGACCCAGAAGGAAGAAACGACAAGCACAAAGCGAAAGAGACGGAGCATCCTTCTTTGTTTCTCTCTAAAGAAGCACGTACAATTAAAAGGCCATCATGGAAGCTGAGGCTGTTGCCACAACAGAGTTTGCGCTGGCCGATACAGATATCAACTGGGACAGGTCTGGCCACAAACATTCTTACCCATTTTTCTTTCTTTGATTCTATAAAATTGACTTTTACTGGGAGGCTGGTGAATGTTTCTGGGTTTTTTCGATTTGGTTGGTCCAAATGACCCTGTTAATTTACTGACTTTGGAGAATCTAGAAGCGTTGTTTGTTACCTGGGGTGGCTTCTAGTTAACTATAGAAAATAAGCAGAAACAGTGTCTTGCATGAGGAAATTCATAGGGCTGGTGCTAATTAACACATGCATTTCCCTCAATACATCGATGAGTGTATAAACATATCAAGTGCGTACATTTTCTTTAAATCTTGAAAAAGATGGTAAGATGGGATCCCATGCATATACATGCTTGCTACTTGTATGTCCAATTCACTATATTCCTACGTTCCTATATATATCTTCAATCAATGCTAGTTTGTTCCTTTTGGCTCGTCTAAGTATGTAACACAAGTTGCTTTCACTTCCATGTTTGAGTGATAGTTTCTCCTTTAAGTCTGACCTCATTGGGTCTTGGAGAAATTTTTGAGGCCCTAACTATTTTAAAAGTGTTTGATATAATTTAATATAGGCTCTTGCTTTTACACAAGATGCATCTTAAGATGTGTTTCTCTCTGATTTGATATAGTTGAAAATAATGAACTAAACTTTGTTATAATCTCAATGGTCTAATCAGGTTGGATAAGACCAAATTTCACGTAATTGGTGCTGTACTCTTTACTGCTCAATCAGCCTTGATTCATCCAACAACAGTGGTAAAGACAAGAATGCAGGTAGCTGAATCTGGACTCTCTCAGATGAGAGGAACATCAGTGTTTTGTCACATATTAAAAAATGATGGTATTCCTGGACTCTTTAGAGGTTTTGGTACTTCTGCTATTGCATCCATGCCTGGTAGGGTATTAGCTCTAACATCACTTGAGATGTCAAAAGACTTCATGTTAAAATACACAGAAGGTTTTGATATGCCTGAAGCATCACGTATTGGCCTTGCAAATGGAGTGGCAGGCATGTTCTCAAATTTAGTATCTTGTGTATACTTTGTGCCTTTGGATGTGGTACGTAATCCTTCTATATTTTACTAGTCCACCATACTTTATCTTTAGAAGGATACCAAAAATCTATGTCCTGTGAGAAACTTGCTAAATCCTGAAAGTTTGTTTATTATCGTCTCAGATCTGTCAGAGGCTAATGGTGCAAGGTCTTCCTGGGACTACATACTGCAGCAGGCCAATAGATGTTGTTCGTAAGGTTATGAAGGCAGAGGGTTTTCGTGGGATTTTTAGAGGCTTTGGATTAACAGCTGTAACACAGTCACCAGCATCTGCACTTTGGTGGGGTTCATATGGTGCAGCACAACACATCATTTGGAGGCAAATTCCTTGTTAGACCAATTTATTAAATAATCTCATATAGCTTTTACTTCCTTTGTCTTTCATTTATATGTGGTTTTTGTTGTTCAGGAGTTTAGGCTATAGAGATGGCATGGAGAAGAAACCTTCACATACAGAAATGGTGACTGTCCAGGCTACAGCAGGGATGGTGGCTGGTGCTTGTTCCTCTATTATAACTACACCCATAGATACTGTAAAAACACGGCTTCAGGTATGAAAAGGACAAGTTTTTTTGTCTGTGTTTGAATTTGTATTTGTTTGTCAACAAGTTGAATGTCTCATTAATAGAAAGGCACTTCTTTCTATTCCGGTGTTTATTTTTTAAACATATTTACCTTGTACGATGTAAAATCACTTCAAATAAGTCAATCCTTCCTTTTGAGTTGCGTGAAGGTTATGGATGACTATGGTGGTGGAAGACCATCAGTGTTGAAGACAGCAAAGACACTTCTCAAGGAAGATGGATGGTGGGGCTTTTACAGAGGATTTGGACCTCGATTCTTGAATATGTCACTCTATGGAACAACCATGATTGTTACTTATGAACTGATAAGTATGTTAAGTCTCTCTGGTCTTGAAGCTTATCATTCTGATTCAGCTAAGCTCTTATGTTCTCATTCTGCCTCCATTTCAACAGAAAGATTATCCATTGCTTGAAGAAGCTGGATGACGCAGTTTAAGGCACAAAACCCAGATTCCAGTCAAGAACTTGATGCATCCTTTAACTTCAAGCACTGCACAATGCAGCGTGTCAGTATCTGATGAAGTAAACCATGTGTGAGATATTTTTGATGCTCTTGTTATGCTTCTTACAATGATTTTGGCACCTTTTGGTTGCTTAAATTCGCGGGAATCATTGCTTCTCTTTTTAAGAGGGCAAATTATTCAGATTTTGTTGGTTAGAGGCTCATCAAACGTTGTCCGAAGGCCCTGAATACATCTGGGAAATTTTGTGTACATGGTGGTTATTTTGGTTATGAAAGGAAATCACTGTCTCCTGGTATCTTCCAAATTTTAAGCAGGCAACTGCAAGTAGAAGTTATAAGTTGTCTTTTCTCATGAAAGTACATTCATAAAACCAAATTGAAAGATTCATATTGGGTTGAGGACGCTGACAACACACAAGCATGACACAAGAAAATGCTGAAGGAAGCACTTGCGCCAGGATCAACTTGGAGTATAAGGACATAACTTGTAGGGCAATTTGGAGATTGAAGAGGTTTGGAGAAATCAATGGATTAATTTAACTGGGAAGATGATGCCTCCCAGAATTTGGCCCACGTTGGCTGCCGTCGTTCGTGTTGCTGCGGGCCTGTGTTTTATTTCAGACTTTTTTTTTTTAAAAAAAAAAATTAAATAACTAGCTTGTAATTAACTTTTATAATATATTTATACAGCAGCTTTCCCAATTATCATGTCACATAAGATAATTTAAATACGTAAGATAAATTAAAACCGTCAAATATCGCTCCAAATCCTTTTTAAATCTCAGGACGTTTATAAATTTGAAGGATGAAAATCACTTATTTCAAATTTGAGGGATCAGAATTAAATTAGATGAAATTTTAACGACAAAAGTGGTACTAACCCAATGAGAAAAGAAAAAAGTGAAGAAGCCCAAAAAGATATTCACGCAGAAATTTTTTGTATGGAGCATGAGATTAACTATATAATTTTTTTGGCTAAAAAATAACGGTGACTTATAAATAATGTAATTTTGTTAAAGATTTTATATGGGGTTAAGTAGAAATTTTTTTTTGTATGTGGTCAAGAAAGAATTTGCGCGAAAGTGTTTTTAGTCTCAACGTCGCCCTTGAAGTCTTAAAAAGTAGAATGTTGCCCTCCTCCAACCACCGTTTATGTTGGCCAGTTAATTTTAACGAAATTGCTTACAAGGAAAGGAATGGAGGGAAGATTGAGAGGAGCTTTAAAAAGTTGGTACATTTTGGTAGGTTGAGAATATAAGTAAATTGAGGGAAAATAAATTGTTTGGTAAGAAGAATTTGGTGTTGATTAAGTGGGAAAGTTAGGTAAAATTCCCTTAATACCCCCCAAGAAAAAAAAAGCCAGAGAACGTTTTTTTAAAAAATAAAAAAGAGAGCTGACTGATACATGATTACTGTCCATAGAACAAGTGAATGATCAAAAAATCAAGCTTTGTAAAAGATGGGTCTTGACGAAAACACCACCTCCTCCCGCAAATAATTAACTGAATCAAAACATTGCTAAAGTCGTTCGCGATGATAAGAGAGCTACAACCCTTTATCGCTGTTTGTTTAATGGTTTCATAAATTAAACCATAAGGTTTAATGTCAGACTCGAATGATTACTGTGTTTCATAAAATGAAATTTTTAAGATACACATATGCTAAACAATTGCAGCTGACTGATACATGAACATTAACTTCATTCTCAAATTCACTATTCACACTACTCTGTTTAGCTCTGTTTTACATTTTACATGGACAAGGTTCAATAATTTGATCAATCTCTCAAACTACAGATCCGATTGTGGTGAAACTTTTTTCATATGAAACTAGACTCCCAATGCGTCACATAGACACCAAAAGCAAGTTCAAAGGAGTTCAGACGAAGAGATATGGATTTCGGAAGTTGACCCTAGAATTCTCGCGTCATATCAGACATAAGTTCAATAACATGGTGACTTGGTTCGAACAAAGTTGACAAGTTCGAACGTAACATTCACCTAAAAGAGTCTGAGTTCGAACGCATAACTGACAGTAGTTGAAATTGTGCTGCAATTAATTTCAGCATATTGGAGGAAAAGGCTGAGTAATGAAAATAAGTAGTAGAAATTAAAAGTGGTGAAACTAAGAAAGATGGAGTACTGCTTTTGCAACTTTCGCTAATACTTAAATCTTCTTTCATAGTTTCACTGTTCACGTCAATCATTCTCTGCTAACTCTTTCTATGTGATTTCTTCATTCTTCGGACCACCGTGAGAGAGTTTATTTGAACCGCATTCACCCGCAACCTTCTTGCATCTCGACGAGCCGCCATTCTTTGTCCTCCTTCATCGTCATCGTTGGAAACGAGAAGGCTAGAGAGCTCGAGTCCTAACTACGTCTTTGGAGGAGAGCGATTTGGGGATGAAGAACCGAGCTCCAAGAAGCTACGAGAGACCGAGGGGCTTTTCGTCCCATTAATTCACTCTCCCGAGAAGATTTTGAAATCCCTTGAGTTTTGGAGGGATTTCAATTTCTACGTTTGTGGGAAGATGAAGCCGGGTAAGAACTTGGATTGACAGAAGGGCACCAACGTGTTTTATCCATGGGAACTCTATTATGTTCCCATGAACTCCCGTGAGTTCCGTGTACCAAACGGGACCTTAGGGCTAGTTTGGTTTGAGGGAGGGGGAGGGAGGGGGGAGGGGGAGGGGCCAATCTTTGCTCCCCTCTTTACACAATTGCCCCTAGAAACTTTTCAATATTCCAAAAATATACTCCCAACAAAAAGGAATATTCTTTTCATTAATGGTAATTTGCTCATTTCCCTACTTTCCACTCCCTTCCCTCCCACTCCCTCCCCTCAAACCAAACATGCCCTTATTTTCCATCTCATCTTCCCACGTCATCGTCTCCCTCCCTCTTCTCCTTCTCTTCTTTCTTCCATCCGTTTCTCTCTCCCTCCTTCGCCCTTTCCTTCTTCCCTCCCCCTCTCTTTCACTCTCCTCTTCAGCTTGCCCCCTCTTCAACTTGCCTATGCGTGTGAAGGTCTAGGTTTCTCTTTAGGTTGTCGAACTGGGGTCTTTGGTTGTGGTCTCTCAATAGTGAGAGTCAGTAGAGATGACTGGGGGCTTTGGCCGATGCTTGCTGGAAGTGTCGCTGAGCAAGGAGAGGAAGGTGGTCGGCGAAGGCAAGATCGAAGATCGGGGGTGGCTTTTCGACTTGTTGGGACAGGGGTTTGTGAAACAGGAAAAGAGATTTTTGGGTTTGGAGGATGCGATTCAAAGGTTTGGAAAACGGGGCTGCACTTCGGTTCACTGGCGAATTGGAAGACGAAGCGGGGGTCGTTTGGACCGGACCACCAGGTGGAGTTGGGCCGATGGCTTCAATGGTTCATTCTTCTCGAGGTGGATACAGAAACACGAAGGCTGATGGGGTTACCGGAAAAACGACGAAGAGAGTTGCAGTTCAGGTGAAAGCCAGTGGTGGAGGTGGTGGATTCCGGCGCAGAGTCACCGGTTGAAGAACAGAGATGGGTTCTTTTGATTCCTATATTGTTGATTTATCGATATCTATATCTGTTTTCTTGCTATTGATTTTCATCCTTTACATTTTTTTGGTCAATTATCCTTTACAATTGGATTGCTGTGAATCGTGATGTTGAAATCAATTTCACTTCATTTTTTGGGTTTTGGACAAAAAGATCCTTCTTGTGTAGCAATCAATTGTTTAGATCTGATCTCTTCCTCAACTGCAACTCTTCCAACTCCTCCCCCGTCTCCACCTGCTCCCATCGCCTCTACCTCCTTTGTCCCCATCTTCCTATGAATCACCACCGTACGTCTTCAAACTTCAGAAGGATCTGATTCTTTGTTTTATCTTATGTAATCACTGAAAGCATAAACAATTATGATCGATGCTGCCTTCAATTTAAATTATCAATGGTTCTTCAAAAATCTGAAGCCTTTCGTTCGGTTAAGATCTCCTTCTTCAATGGTTTACAAAACATGATTTATATGTGTTAATCGATCATAATATGTGAATTTGGTAGGTTTTGAAATTTTATTGTAAATTTACGTTTTTGTAATAAATTGATGAATCATTGCTTGGACTTTGTTTTGTAAAAGTTTACCGACATTATCACCGTCACCGCTTTTCTATGAGAATGAAGGAACCGATTAAAGTGTTTTTTAGTTCGCCTTTGAAATTTGAATTCACCGGTTGAAGAATAGAGAGTGATGATTTTTTCTCTTAGATCAAACAAGGTTGTTTTTTTTTTTTTTATGTTTTGTCCGTCTAAAGAGGCCACCGCTATTGGTGCTCTAGTAAACCCAGATTTGTAGAGAAGAAGGAAGAGGTGTGCCGTGGTGTGGGGCGGGTACAACGATGAGAAAGAGGAAGAAGGGAGGGGAAGGAAGAAGGGAGGGGTGTCTAATGATGAGGTGGTGGTGTGGGGTCCACTTGGCTCTTCCACATGGCGATCGATGTGTCACTTTATCCTATGTGGCAAACGTTTGTTAATCTCACCGTTAGATTTAGGGTAACATTGCTACGTTTTAGAACTTCGGTGGCGACATTGAGACCAAAAAAAACTTTCGCGCAACATCATTCTCCCGACGCATATCTTTGAGAAAGAAAATTGCTACTTAACCCTTTTATATTTTAAATTTACTATTGAGAATTGATAATTATTTTAAGGGATAGCTTATTCTGTCTACTTTTATTTTTTTTTCAATACCGTTAGATTATAATCTCTCAATACGCTTAGATTTATATTTGAAATAAGGAATAAAATAAATCCTTTAACGACATGTATGAACTCTTCCCACCGATAGTTTTTCCTCCTCTGATCTGACATGTACAAACTCTTCTTTTTTTCGATAGTTTTTGGACGCTTCTTCTAATTGTCACAAACAGTCAATTCATTCCACGCGTATCAATAGGAAAGTAAATCGACCGGCCGACCAAAATCAAATCAGATTCTAGATGATTCACTTGTTAATTTTTCAATCCAATTTCTTGATTTCAATGATGAATTTTAGCTTTAAACCTAACCTACCACGCCAACGATGAGAGCTCGATGATTTTAATTTGCCTCATAATAAACTTCGTTTAAGCGAGGATGATTTTGTTTATAGGAGAGGTTGATTGAATCAATATAATTCTTTGGGAAGGGATGTATTTGTCCATGCCAACAGAGAAGGACGAAAGGGAGGGAGGTGGTGAGAGAAAGGGAGAGGTAAAATGGTTTATTTTATCACCCAAAATTCTCCCGTTGGATGAGATTATAATTTAACAGTATTGAGAAAGGTAGACAAAAGTAGACAAAATAAGGGTAAGTAGAATAACCTATCTCTTATTTTAATATCGATTAGAAAATAATTTAAAATTTATGTCGGCGCTTTCAGGAAATTTTTCCGTAACTAAGTTATAAATGATAATTTAAGTAAAATCAAAATCAAATCAAATTAAACTACAGAAAATGAATAGAATAATGATTTCCTTGCATTGCTGGCAAAAGCCGAGGCCAACAATGATTTATCGTCAGCCATTCAAGTTTGGAAGAAGGAGGGAGCTTTCAAATCATTCGTCCTCATGGTCGCAATCTGACCGTGCAATTTGCATTGCTCTCTCCTCTGTTTTTGGCGTGGCCTTTTTTATATGCTGGAATAAAGCTTTCGTTGGCTCTCCTGAATCTGAATCTAGCTGGGCTTTCGGGCAAAACGACTCCTCATTTCGGTCTGCTTTCTTCTTTACTACCACTTTGTAAGCTGTCCTCTCTCTCAATTATGGTTTCAATTCTTCTTAGATGATCGATTTGATCTCTTTATGTTTGGAATTGGGTTCGATTCGGATTTATGTTGGGTGCAAAGTTTTTATTTTCATTTAGTTATTCACATAATTAGATTCCGTCGTTTGATCTAACCTCTTTAGTTTTCTCCTGATCTTCTGGGTAATTGCCAAGGGAGAAACAACGCCATCGGGTTGATTTTTCTTGTTTGGATTGAATTACTATGCCGACTTAGCTACCGTTTTAATTGCGTGTGTGTGTTTTTACTTTTAATGCTGATCTTACAATTTTGTTGAAGTTTTATGTATCCCTCTCCATAGCATCCGAAATATGCCCTGGGCTTTGTGGTAAGATTGCATTATTATGCGATCTGTACGTTTTCTTATTGCTATGTTTTGATTTTTTTTTTCCAGATTCAAGATATTCAAGTTCTTCCCTCTGAAATATTTCAGAAATTTCAAATATTGTGGGCTTTTTTGTTCAAGCTAAAGAAAAGTTGTGGATTTGTTATCATTTATCTATGTTGATGAGTCAGAGAAAGTCCCTCTCTTCTATTTTTTCTTTGTTCTGCTACTCTGTATAACTTATACATATTGCAACAAGACAATCCTTTTGGAAATTCTTGATCACAGGAACGTTGGCATGGCTTGAGAGTTGAGAACTTCACCTCTTTGAAACCAGTGCATCAAAAACTCATGCCATGGACATGTTCATTGACTTTTTCACAATCAACAATATAAAAGATGATAGCTGTTTAAATTGCTGGTGGCTTCTTAGAAAGTTGAAACTTGAATTATAAGAGAAACTGTTTTATTGCAACTGTTTCTCTAATCTGTACTATCAGTAGCATTTCCATTGCAGATTCTCTTTCAAAACTTTTGATTTTACAGCAGTCTATGTCTTCTTTCTTTCATATTATATCTTCTCATACCCGACGTGGGAACTTTGTATTTCTCCAAGTATGCTACTGTTCATGACTTAAAAATAGTACCATTCCTAGATTATAAATATTGATTGAAAATTAGCCTCTACACGTGAGAATTAGTGTATTGGCATTTAATGCCTTACTCCTATTTGGATTATTGGAAATGGCAGATAAAAAATGGGGCTGTCTTTTACCAAGCTTTCTCTCGTCTCTTTGCTAAGAAAGAGATGCGCATTCTAATGGTTGGTCTTGATGCTGCTGGTAAAACCACAATCCTGTATAAACTCAAGTTGGGAGAGATTGTCACCACAATCCCCACTATTGGTAAGCTTTCCTTTTAACCATTTTCAGAATGAATCAGGGGTATGATAAATCAAACCAAACTAAGAAATTTTGAAGTTTGATTTTCTTGGAGATTTTATAGGATCTTCCTTATAATCCTCAAAATTTGTAAAAACCTGAACAATTAGAAATTATTTATTGTATCTTCCTTATCTTTAAGATTACTGCCCTTTGAAATTGATTGTTTGCTAAATCATCTTTGCAGGATTTAATGTGGAGACTGTAGAGTATAAGAACATTAGTTTCACTGTGTGGGATGTCGGGGGTCAGGATAAGGCAAGTAGCATCTCTTGAAATAAATTTAATTCCATTTTATTGTCTATGTTTTTGAGAATTAATATCACCTCATAGCCCTTTGTCACTGAAGTATGATTGAGTTTTAAGGTGTTAGTGCATCATTTTGGTTTCTTTCTTACTGGTTTGAAACACCTGATGGCTGATGTTCTCAGTAGCTGTTCTTTTTAAATCAATATAGTTCATCTGAGTTCTAAAATATAGTGGCATGACTTTTGGTTTTCATGTTTTTAAACCCTATTTGGATGCCTTTGGACTTTTTCGGTAGTCCATTACTAAAAGTGAGCATTTTTATCTTAAAAGATAGCTTTGTCTTGAAGTTTAATTTACTCGCACATCAAACATGAGCAGCATGCATAAAATGATGGGTCTGACTGACCATCACCCTTTCCAATATTTGTCTACATGAAAATACTGGTGCGTTTGTAATTTAAGATGTGATTCATGTGTCATTTATAAACTGTTTTTATCGCATGAATGGTTTTAGATTCGACCTTTGTGGAGACACTACTTCCAAAACACACAAGGCCTTATCTTTGTTGTGGATAGCAATGATCGAGATCGTGTTGTTGAGGCTAGAGACGAGTTGCACAGGATGCTGAATGAGGTAAGAGGGCGTGATCTGGAATAGTGGCTTATCTTTGCAATACTTTGTCAGAAATATACATCCGATTGGTAAAAATAATTGGATTTGGAATTCCTTTAATGGACAGGATGAATTAAGGGATCTGTATTGCTTGTTTTTGCAAACAAACAAGACCTTCCTAATGCAATGAATGCTGCTGAAATCACAGATAAACTAGGTCTGCATTCTCTCCGACAGCGCCACTGGTAAATTTGAAAACCCACTCTTGGCTCTGCTCCTCTTCATCTATCCACCAATATCAATGGAAGCTTTGCACCATCACTTACATGTGCTTAATTATTTCAAACAGGTATATCCAAAGCACATGTGCTACTTCTGGGGAAGGATTATACGAGGGACTGGACTGGCTTTCGAACAACATTGCCAGCAAGGTTCTCCTTTTTCTTTTTCATTTGGTTTATAGCGGGCATGGCTGGTTTTCTTTGCTTTACGCTTCTTTCCAAAGTATAAGTGTTCTTTCTGATTCTGAATATAATGTTTTGTTTTCAACACTATTCTTGATCTTGTTTCAGGGTTAAAGGACGCTGGGGTGCTGGTTAATTTTCCTCAATTACGATAGCAAGCTGTGGCCTGTCAACACTATTACAATATTTGTGCCTTTCTTTCTTTCTTTCTACTATACAGTGAAATCTAGTTTTGATTCAAATAAAATTCATGCAGAATGTTTGGCTTTAAGTTTGCGTTATAGTTCTTTTTTTTTTTTGTGTGTGGCATTAACTGCTCATTCTTCAGGGATATTTAGCTGGCTGTATCTGCTTTATGGATATCGAGGATTTTTTTTTTTTTTAATAATAATTAAAAAGTAGACACAGAAATGAGCTAGACTTTGAATTTAAATTTAATTGGTGTATAAAGCTGTACTCCACCCTTGTCACTTCTAGAAATTGACAAGCTTCAAGCATCGTATGACATTTATAGCCCTCTAAAAGTTTGAAATTTAACAACGATATATTTATGTCATCAGTCAATGATCATGCACAGTTTTGTTTTAGGGGATGGAAACGCCTACTGTTTTTTTCTTTAATTCAAGGGACAGCACCGATTTGAGATTATAAACAAGATTAAACCACAATCTCCACGGACTCATGAGCTTTTGTGTTTTTTTAATTGCAGTGTTGAGATTAAACAAATA
The DNA here is from genome assembly GCA_019022615.1 of Acacia melanoxylon. Taxonomy (NCBI): domain Eukaryota; kingdom Viridiplantae; phylum Streptophyta; class Magnoliopsida; order Fabales; family Fabaceae; genus Acacia; species Acacia melanoxylon. The sequence goes on from JAFJYJ010000011.1 coordinate 9,688,568, forward strand.
TTTTATTTATTTTGCTATAAACCAAATATTTTATTTAGACCAATGGCGGAAGCGTTAAAAAAGGGATTCAAATCTTTACTCAATTTTCTAAAATTAAGAAAATTGGGCCCAAATAAATTTAATTGGTGAAAAAAATCATACAAATTTTCATACATACTGGATACTGCCAATTTTATATAGTACTTCCTCCGTTGCTTTTTACTAAAATTCCATTGTTTGAATTGATATGTTTCTTTCTATAAGATGTCATTTGAAGATTTTCAAAACATTTTTTTATTTTATTTTTACTTTCAATTTATTATATATATCTCTCATCACTTTTTTCACTCATTCTCTCTCCCACCCACTTTTTTTTTTTTTTTTTTATATATAAATAAGGGTATTTTTAGAAAATGAATTGCATTTTTTTTATACATATTTTGTTGTCTATAAACAATTTTAACAAACTTTTTTTTTTTTATTTACGATAATTCAGTTTTTAGTATTTTATAAAAAGGAACGGAGGGAGTAGTACTTTGATTTAGGTTATTCTTGTACACAAATTTCAGACTTTTTTCCCCCCAATTTTCTCAAATTATCATTAAAAAAGGTTAATATTACCATGGGCAGTGGAGTTTTTCCGATTCCAAAACTTTGTTTGTTAGTTAGCTAATATCTTCACGAGGATGACATTATAGACACCAACAAATTCATTAGAACCAAGAGGATTGATAATTAATTTGTAGGATTGAGAAATCACAGACTTAGTAAACTCAACCCATTATGTTTCAAGATCTTAGTCCAGGTGAAGAAGCAGGGTTGGACATTAATCTCTATACATCAGGAGAGTTTAGCCTTAAGTATGTAATCTCACAACATCACTCATGGATTGTTGGTCAGATTCTTTCTGGTGCACTGGATCCTCTTCAAAAGAGACAAGTGCAGAGCATACTTGAATCTTTGTTGACAAATTATAGACTTAGGTTTTCACTCTATCTTCTTTGAAGGAAGGCCCTTCCTTATATAGGCGTATAAGCTTGTAACAAGACAACAAGAGACTTATATCTTACAACTTACAGACACGTAGCAAACCTAGACCCACTTAGTGACATACAACTCATTGAATCCCTCCTTGATGAACAGTCTGAACAAGATGATGGGTTCAGAAAAGCCCTTTGGTAGGAGATCAGTGTGATTTGTTTCTTGTAGCAACTCAAAAAGAGAAAGTTCCTTTGTGGATGTAGCTGGTTCAAACTCAGTATATGGTAAGACATATTTAGTATCATCATCTTGTTCAGATTGTTCCTCAAGGAGGGATTCAATGAGCTGTATGTCACTAAGTGAGACTGGATTTGCTACGTGTTTGTAAGTTGTAAGAAATAAGTTCAGCTATATATAACAAACAATAATTCTCTTGTTATCTTGTTATAAGCTTATATGCCTATATAAGGCAGGGCCAAGCCATTTTTTTAGACAAAGACTCCGGTTTTTCCTCTTTTTGGATGGTAAATATTTCTCAGAAGAACATGGAGTGTGAATCAAACCCATATTTGAATTGAAATTGAGATCCTTCAAAAAAGACAGAGTAAGTTGTATTATTTCTCAGATGATAAGAAATATGAGTTCTTTCTAAGCTCTTTTCTTTCTCCTGAAAACCTGAGTCTATAATTTCTTACTTTTGTATTCAACTATACTTTATACTTACCTCTTTTAAACAGAACCAAGTGCACCAGAAAGAATCTGACCAACAAATCATAAGTGATGTTGTGAGATTACATACTGAAGCTAAACTCTCCTATGATGTATAAAGATTAATGTCCTAAAGTGGCCCTAAATGAATGAATTCATATCTGGATTAAGATCTTGAAACATTTTGAGTTGAGTTTACTAAGTGAGTGATTTTTGAATCCTATGGATTAATTATCAATCTATCCTGAGGGATTTTCTTAGTCCCAATAAATTGGTTGGTGTATATAATCATCCTTGTCAAGATATTAAAATTAACACAATAAAGTTATTGGAATCGGAAAGAACTCAACCGCCCAAGGTATCATATTAATTAATTAACTTGAAATAAAATGGAGTCAGAAAAGGGAGGTGTGTACGTGGAGAATAGGCGTGAGAGTCCAAATGGCCCACAGCCATGAACACGACACGTTCTGTTCATGCAGACAACTCTGCTGTCTTTATAATCTCAGTTCCATCTCTCTCACTCTCAAGTCTCAACCGAGCAGCAACATCAGAAACAGTCCCTCTCTCACTTTACTTGTCTTCTTCCACTTCTTCTAAGGAAGAAAATGCCAGGCCTCACCATTGGAGACACAGTCCCTAACCTTCAAGTCCAAACCACCCATGGCAACTTCAACCTCCACGACTACTTCTCTGCTTCCTGGACCATCCTCTTCTCTCACCCTGGTTCCTTCTCTATTTTCTTCATTCCACAATTATTCCTCTTGTTTTCATTTTATCTGCTTAAGCCTTTTCGATGATTCTGTTCATACAATTAAATAACACAGGCGATTTCACGCCGGTGTGCACGACGGAGCTCGGGAAGATGGCTAAGTACTCTGAGGAATTCAAGAAGCGAGGAGTGAAGCTGTTGGGTCTGTCCTGTGATGACCTCACTTCCCACAAAGAATGGATCAAAGACATTGAAGCCTATACTGTGAGTTTTCACTCATCTTGATCCCACAAACCACACAGTTCAAAAAAAAGAGACCCCAAGTTTAATTGTCTCTCTGTTTCTATATATACATATGTTGCATGCAGCCCGGTGCGAAGGTGGACTATCCCATAATCTCTGATCCCACAAGAGACATCATCAAGCAACTCAACATGGTGGATCCTTCTGAGAAAGATCCCAACGGCTCCCAGCTCCCCTCCAGGGCTCTTCATATTGTGGGCCCAGATTATACGGTGCTGATTTTCTCCCGCCAAATTCTGCAGCCTTTTTTTTTTTTTTTCCTGAAGAAATAGCTTAGGCTATATCCATAGTCCATGTTTGGTTAATATTGTGTTGATGTGGGTGGGTGGGGTTCATGTGTGTTGCAGATAAAGCTGAGTTTTTTGTACCCGGCGACTACAGGAAGGAACATGGAGGAGGTGGTGAGGGTGTTGGATTCTCTGCAGAAGTCTTCCAAGTATAAGGTGGCGACACCAGCTGACTGGAAACCTGGGGAGCCGGTAGTGATTTCACCGAATGTGAGTAATAAGGAAGCCAAGGCCATGTTCCCTCAGGGTTATCAGACGGTTGACCTTCCATCAAAGAAGGAGTATCTGCGTTTCACAAAACTTGATTCCTGAGCCTTTCCTCTTCAGCTACCTTTTTGAGCCTCAATGGCCTCACCTATCATATCCTCTCTCTCTCTATATATATAAACACAGATATAGCAGTGTTTTGGGCTACCTTTTCTCTTTTTGATAAGTGATGACTCCATGTCTAGAGTCTTCAGTTTCTGTACGTGCTGTCAAAATATATAATTAATGTACTCGTATCTATGGAGTAAAACTAGTTTGATCTTTCTATTACCACCAAAGTCTTCAGTTTCTATTCTTTTCGTTTCCTTTAACTATTTTTCATGCAGTTGGTTAAAAAGAGAGAGAAAACTTGTTGGGTAGGAACCCGAGCCAAGTCGATTACATAATTTTGTGCAAGTACTTGCTTGGTGTGTATTAACAAATCATGGGGAGATTAGTCCTTTTTTTTTAATGGTTATTTGCGAATAAGAAAGGTAAGATTGATTTTTCTGACCTTGTAATGTCAAAGGAATATATATAAGCTTTGAGATTCTTTTACAACGAGTTTGGACAATACTATGAACACCTTGGAGGCTTCAGAGTATTTATGCATTATTGTAATGCAAATTACGAGACCACGATGCCAATATTCATGAAAAGTTGAAAACTCACTATTCAAATAAAGCTTTTCTGTAAAGCAAAACATAAAGCATAAACCTGCTTTAATCTCGTTTGATGTCTGTATTGGATTAATCTAAAACGGAAGTTCCTATCCAGACTTGAGGAACTAAATCATAAGAGAAAATGTTTTATAAGCAATATGAAGAACCTCAAGGGCTAGATGGCTTGCGCTCTACGCAAATAACAAAACAAACAAATTGGGATGGGAAATCTTGAACTCAGCAAGGTAGCCTGACATCTACATGTTATAGTTCTAAACAGGGTTTTATCTCTTTTTCTTTCCACCTTTCCCAGATTTGTTGGAGGGTCCGGTTGATGTTGATGCAGCTTCCTGCTTCTTTGTCCTCCCATGATGTCTGGGCACCATTTCCGCCACAGTAAGCATCAGACTTTTTCCTGAAACAATCAAAACAAAAGAATGAGAAAGCAGATTAAGGTTCATCCAATTTAAGCTACGAGTGGAACAAGGAAAATTGGGGTAGATTGTTTTTCTTACCTTTTCGTGATATTTTAAACAGATTTGGAATTAAGAATCGCTTCTAGTTGGACCTAACACCCTACAAAAGCCTATTCAGTGCTAAAGATAAAGAAAACCACACGACGTCGTGAGAAACTTTTACCCAGAAGGCATTCCATGATAAACAAAGTTTCTCGTAAATGGGTTTATTTCATACAATAAAAAATCAATTTGCCTGATGGATAATATTGAAACTCTTAGACACAAGTAACTATACCAAGAGTGTCCAGGTCCAAGTTACATAAATTATAACAATTCTATCCTTCATGACGAACTAAACTAAGATTTGACAATTGAGACTAATTGATGTGTAAATGTAGAAAAAGGGTTAGTTAAAGAGGGTTGGTTAGTTGTTAGTAACAGTTGGTAGTTGGTTTGGATTAATGGGTCTTGAGGTGTTGCCGGAACCGATTACTGTGCTCGTCCGTACGGACGAGTTCTGACAGTCAATCTGATTTTATTTTATTTTTTATAAAAAATAATTTTAATGGTAGAGAATCTAAAATAAAGTTAATCTCTCAATTAACACTTTTTCAAAAATGATTTTTTTCATATAAAAAAAATAAAAACGAATTTTTAAAAAAAAAAAAATCTGGGCCGTCAGCTCGTCCGCAAGCTCCCCCAGGGAAGCCAATTCCAGGTGTTGCCTTGCCTATATAAGACATATAACTATCTCAATGCTTTTGTGATGAATGAATAAATCAGAGAAGTTGCAGTCTCTCTCTCCTTCCCTCTTTCCCCCTCTCTATTCTTCTCTATTCCTATCACTTTCTCCTTCTTTCTCTACACTTCCTTAACACTAATCCTCGTTAAATGTGTATTAGCAACGTTGTGAATTTGTGATAGACCATTACTAATAACTTCGGCAATGAAGTTGGTGCCAGGTGAAAGATACAAATAGGGCAGCCTCAGCCAGCAGTTGAAAATGTTATCTTCTGCTTAGAACATTCTTCTGTGCAACTACTTAAGATACATTATGCAGAAGGCAATAACCAAAGAGATATTTGATGAAAGTTAGAACCACCAACCAATCAACCCTAGCCTCCACCCCAACCCTATCTGAAAACCCTAACCAATTTCACACCAATACCCAAACCATTTCCTCATCTCTTTCGTAGCCATCCCAATATTCTACAGTGCCGACCGTGACAGCTCCACCTACCTTGTCACCATCTGCCTTTTTCGAAAATTTCCCTTTTCCTCATTTTCCTTCTTTCCCTTTCACATCTTCGACTCCAATTTTTCCATCGTCATCTTTCCCGACATCACACCCATCTTTCCACTCCACCTTAGCTTCGTCCTCTGCCACTACAGCCGCACCCATCTCCTCCGTCACAACTGCCATACCCATCTCCACTTGCGTTCCGCCGCCGTTCTCTCCATCACCATCGGGTTCTCACTACTTCGGCCACCAACCTCTTCCCAACTGTCCGACTGGTTTTTTCTCAGATACCTCCTCAGGTTCAGACTCGATCGACTCCCCTTTTGAGCTCACTCAACCAAGGAAATCCCGTCAAGTTGGACGGAGATAATTTCTTGACTTGGGCATCTACTGTTATGCCGATTATTAGAGGTCACAGGCTCGACGGTCATATCCTCGGCACAAAAGCTGTACCTCCTGAGTACGTTCTGGATTCATCCGAACAGGTGTGTCCCAATCCTCTCTTTGATGACTGGTTAGCCACGGATCAAATTCTTCTCGGCTGGCTATTTGGGACGATGACTGTAGACATCGCAAGTCAGATGACTCATTGTTCAACTTCTGCAGCTCTATGGACTTCTATCACTGAGTTTGTTGGTGCTAATACCAAGTCCCGTATTACCTTTCTGAAGAGTGAATTTCAGAAAATCAGAAAAGGGTCTCTCAAGATGAGAGAATATTTGGCAAAAATGAAGTCTCTGTATGATAATCTCACCCTTGCTGGCTGTTCTTTGTCCACCACTGATTTGATTACTCAAACTCTCACTGGGCTAGACAACGAATATACTCCTATCGTTGTTCTCCTTTCTGAAAAAGACAATCTGTCTTGGGCTGATCTCCAGTCAAAACTCCTCACCTATGAATCCCGTATGGAGCAACTAAATACAGCTACCACTACCAACTTATCCTCTGCATTTGCTCATTTATCTTTTCACTCTGCTCCTACATCTGGTTCTAACTTCAATCGTCCTCCAAACTCACGGGGAAGGGGAGGTGGACGCAGAGGCAGAGGAAGACAACAGAACTATAGTGGTGGTCGTGGCAACAATCAGTCTCAGCGTGATAGAATTTGGTGTCACTTATGTGACAAGCCAGGACATGAAGTTGCAAATTGTTTCAAGAGGTTTGACAAGAATTTCAAGCCACCTCTCGTGCACGTGATAATGCATCTGCCTTCATAACCACACCTGAATCTACTGCTGACCCTGCATGGTATCTTGACACCGGAGCCACTCATCATGTCACTCATGCTTCTGAGAATGTTGGATCTGAGAATGACATGAATTCAGGTATAAAATCTATCTCAGTTGGTAATGGAGCCTCTGTGAGTGTGGTAGGCAGTGGTAATGCTAGATTAATATGTGATAAATCCATTGTGCCAAAAAGCTTGAAACTGAATGACGTACTTGTTGCACCTAATATTGCCAAGAAATTGATCAGTGGTTATAAACTTACTAATGATAATGATGGTGTGTTTGTTGAGATTCACTCACATGGATGTTTTGTGAAGGACAAGAATCAGCATAATGTTTTGCTTCAAGGGAAAACAACCAGAGGTTCCACTCCAGGTCTCTACCGAATAGATAATCCAGTGATTCCAGCAAAGACTACTGCTGTTAGTTTTGTTTCAGTTGGAAATAATAGTACTAGGACTAGTCATAATTTGTCCTCTTTAGCTTTTTGGCATAATCGCCTTGGTCATCCTGGCAAGGATGTTCTACATCGAGTTCTTACTGATTGTAATGTGTCTTTTGATCCTAATGAAAGTTCTAATTTCTGTGACTCTTGTCAATTGGGAAAGTCCCATAGATTACCATTCTCTGTTTCTCAATCACGTGCCTCACATGTTTTAGATCTAATTCACACAGATCTTTGGGGGCCCTCTCCAATAAAGACTATTGGTGGATATCACTACTATATTAGTTTCCTTGATGACTTTAGTAGGCATACTTGGATTTATCCTCTAAAAACAAAAGGAGAAGCCTTGTCTGCCTTTAAAGTCTTCAAAACCATGGTTGAAACTCTCTTTGAAAGAAAAATTAAAGTTCTCCATTGTGACTGGGGTGGTGAATTTAGGATTTTTCAGTCCTTACTTGATGAGAGTGGCATCATTTTCAGGCACTCCTGTCCACATACTTCAGCACAAAATGGTAGAGTTGAAAGGAAGCACCGTCAGATTGTAGAAACCGGTCTTACCCTTCTAGCACATGCTCACATGCCTACTTCCTATTGGTGGGAAGCTTTCTCCATTGCTGTTTATCTCATAAACAGAATGCCTACAGCTGTTTTACAACATATCTCACCTTTTGAGCTTTTATTCAAGAAGAAGCCAGATTATGGGAATTTTAAGACTTTTGGGTGCGCTTGTTTTCCATGTCTCCGCCCTTACAATCGTCACAAGCTTCAGTTCCATAGTGTAAAGTGTACTTTCCTTGGGTATAGTGGCTCACACAAGGGTTTTAAGTGTTTGAGCTCAACAGTCCGAGTCTAAATCTCACGCCACGTTATTTTTAATGAATCTGAATTTCCATTTGCTAATGGTTTTCTGAATTTTCAGCAGACTCCTCCTCCAGAAATTGTTCATTTTCCTGATGCAACTTCTGTTCATTGTGATTTTGTCTCATCTAGTGTTACTTCAGTTGTTAATGGCTCTACTTCTGTCACTGGTTTGCTGCCTGATTCTGCTGTTCTACCAATCTGCCAGGACAATGATGGTTCTGTTGCATCACAGGCCATCTCTCCTCTTACAGCACCTTGTGTTTCCTCTCCACCCAATTCTGAGGGTGTAATTTCAACTACAAAGGCTCTCTCTCAGCAGTCATCTCCATTAGTGATTTCTCCTGGTTGTTCCTTATCTGCAGATTTACAATCACCTGTCAGTAGGCATGTCTCATCTGAATTAGATGAAGTACAGATTCTCCTGACAACACCTTCTCTTAATGTTCACCCAATGCAAACACGGAGTAAACTTGGCATCTCTAAGCCCAAAGTCCTTTATGTTGGGCTCACTAATGCCGCTGCTGAATATGTACCCAAAACAGCAAAGGAAGCCCTTGCTCTACCTCTTTGGAAGCAAGCTATGATCGAGGAATTCTCGGCTCTTCAAAGAAATTCAACCTGGGTTCTTGTTCCACGCTCGTTAACATGCAATGTAGTTGATAATAAATGGGTTTTTAAGCCTAAATTTGCTGCTGATGGTACATTGGTCAAAAGAAAGGCACGTCTTGTTGCTAAAGGCTTTCAACAAATAGAAGGTATTGACTTCTATGAGACTTTTAGTCCAGTCATTAAAGCCTCCACCATTCACATTATTTTAACTATTGCTATTGCTCTCAATTGGGATATCAAGTAACTTGATATCAATAATGCCTTTTTAAATGGCTTTCTATCTGAATCAGTTTTTATGAGGCAACCTGAGGGTTTCATTGATTCTTCTAAGCCTAGTTATGTGTGCAAGCTTACTAAAGCTCTCTATGGCTTGAAACAAGCCCCACGTGCTTGGTTTGATAGACTTAGAAGTGTTCTACTAGCTTGGGGCTTCACTAACTCTAAAAGTGATATTTCACTCTTTATTTATTCAGATCAGCATCAAATCTTAATGCTATTGATTTATGTAGATGACATTTTAGTTACTGGGAGTAATTCTCTTAGTCTAAAACGCTTTACTGCTCATCTGCATCATATTTTTTCTCTAAAAGATCTTGGGTCACTTCATTATTTTCTTGGCATTGAAGCTCATAGAGACTCTACTGGTTTATATCTGACCCAAGGGAAGTATATTTGTGACGTGTTAGAGAGATTTGATATGAGTCATGCATCTCCATGTCACACCAATGGCATCTCATAATGAAAGTGATCAAATTATAGCAATGATTCAGATTCACTCAAAGATTATATAAAAGTTCACATGTAGTAAGAACAGCAATCAACAGTAACTGCATATATGCGCTATCTTACTGGATGTAATGGAAGGATTACATAGCGTCCCATCCTCCTTTTTCAGCAATACCCGCACTCTACCTCGTTGCATAAAGTCTCGTGGGTATGCTTTGTCTATCTGCAGTTGTCAAGAAAAAAACTAAGCAAAACCACTACTAATAGTCCCGTCCACGAACAGCATTTGAAGGAAACATGCAGAGACACAAAACAATTGGGAAGAAAAAACATAGAATTAAATGCACAAATAAGTGATTCAGGGAACAAGCAACTAAATGTTGAGTTTTTTTCTTTCTTTTTTGCCAAGCTTTTAAGTGGTTCTGGGAACATTTTCAAGAGAGGGGAAAACTTATGATACATATGTTAGAATATGGTGCACATATTGAAATATAAAATACGTGCATTGCATCAAATGCAACGCAACAATGGAATTTAACTATTGATACAACATAGGAATTTTTTCAAACTGAACAAGAACACCAAATCATACAGCAACAAACCTCAATTGCAAAGGGAACTTTAAGATAGCTACAGCAATCACCAATTTCAGCGCAAGTAGGATTCTCACATGCCTTGCTCAGGCCAATTCTCCTTCCTTCAGCCACTGTCTTTTTTGAATTTATGTAAACAGGGTACAAAACAATCCACTTCTTCGTGTTGGGCAATTCTCCTTCCATTCTTCTTATTGAAAATTTTACAGGACCATTAAGACAGACATAAGTATGCCTAAAGGAAGCAGAAAACTCCGTCAGGACTCAGGAACAACCATATATTATAATAATCATGTTTTTTCCTAATTTCTAAAAAGATTTTCCTCCAAGGAAATCGACTTGAAATGAACTCTGTACACAATGTTCAGATCACCACAGTCAGTGATATGGAGAACAAGGAGAAACAAACAATTTTGGTTATGAGAGATCTAGCGCCTTAATCAAGGTAGGAAAGGTGAAAATAAACAACAATGAGGATGTAATTTATAGTTATTAACAAAAAAAAAAACTCTCGGTTTTCAATAAAAGCAATAATTGAATCAATAAAAATGAATGACGTTGTCTCTTTCAAAGAAAATGCTATGCGCACTCCATAATTTCAGTCGTAACAAGCATTGAGCTCTATTCATGAGCGGACGAGGATTGAGCATGAAGATCCATAACCGATGAAGATTGAGAGTAGGCAGGCAATCTAAAGAGACATTGACAGCCATCGAACGGATTTTGCGAGCTAGTAAAACGGAAAGGACAAGAAAAAAAAGAGTAAAAGCAACAGAGGAGATCGAAGAAGACCTCGATGTCGATGTCCGGTGATGAATAGCTGATAATGCCGCCGGGTTCTGGGCTATGCAGATCGACGACGCTGGAGGAGATGCGTTTAATACTACCTCCCCTGTTAAACATGAAATCTAGTTAGACTTTTGTTTAGAGGGCCTAGGAAGTTAAATAATTAGTTAATTACTATGATTAAATTATATTCGGCTATATTAATATGGGATATGATATTGTCATTATCAATTTTGGTCACTACTATTTTTTTACTCTTAGATTAGAGTCTCACCCACTTTTATCATTTCTCTCTCCTATTGAGATTCTGATCTAACAGTAAAAAATGGTAGTGATATTGGTATTAACCAAAATTATTAGTGACAATATTCTATCCCTATTAATATATAGGGTTAAATACCATTTTTATCACAGAACTATTGGCTAGGGGCATTCAATACCGAAAGTTTTTTTTTTTAATATCATTTTTCTATAGGAAGTTTACAAAAATGAAAAAATATGCTCAAGAATTTTTTTTAAGAGCAAATTTTTGTAAACTTTCGGGTAAACGATACAAAAAATGATCAATCCAACAAGGTAAGATCAATCGATGGACAAGATTCTACGCGTCTGTAAACTTTAAGAAAATAATATAACAAAAAAAACTTAGGTCTTTGGTGGTTCAAAACCAAAACTTTAGTGATAAAATTGGTATTATTTAATATATATATATATATATATATATATATATATATATATATATATATATATTATATTAAAAAAATATTTTAAAATATTTATATTTATTATTTTTTGTCCAAACTATTTTGTCTTACTTATTAATAAATAAATTGATACATAATCTAATGATATCGTTGAGTAACTTCTTTATGTTCATTAATTTCTCTAAAAATAATCCACTATATTTTATATTTATAATTGAACTAATATATTAATTTATAATTCAGACAAATCAGTATAGAAAAAAATCATAAACATAAATACTTCAAAATAATTTAATTCATTTACAAAACCTTAAAAAAAAAAAAGTTAAATGTATCTTATAATTAGCATATGGGTATATATATTTAGGGATAAGATATTGTCACTATCACTTTTTTTACCATTAGATAATAATCTTAATAGGAGAGAGAAATGATAAAGACATATGAGATTTTGACCTAATGGTGAAAAAGTGATAGTAACCAAAATTGGTAGCGACAACTTTAATATTAAAATATTATAATGCGGCTGAAGATATGAAAAGACCATTTAACCCTCGAAACGAAATAGCCCCAAATTGATGGGGGTTTAGGGTTTAGATCATTAGTCGTTCGAGAGCGACTAGCCGTTTAACGTTTGCGACAATAATGGATTCTAAGAAGTTGGAGGAAGAGATTAAAGCTTTTAGATTGAGGGAAGAGGCTGCGAGCACCTCGCAATCTCGCAGAGAGGATCATGGGGCTAAGCATGATGCCGAGTTGCAGATCACTTGCTTTTCTGAAGTCCTCAACGATGTCACCTTCCATTTTCAGATCATTCGCTTCCCCAAACAGGTTCCTGATCGATCTCTCTATCTAAATATAATGTTTATCAGGGCTAAGAATATCTCCCTCCCGAGGCGCAGAACATCAAAAGCAACAAATTTATAATCGAATACAGTAAGAGAACGTCGAATTCAATTCAGAAAAATCGGAAACCAAACTTAAATTGGATAAAATGAGTATGAGTGGATTGGAATTTAAACTTTGATCTGTATATTTGGTAAGACTGTCAGATTTTTTGCTTTCTAATTTCGAAGAACTGCCAAATATTTGGATGAAATGTTTAGTAGTCTTGGCAAGTTTCTCGCCTAACTAGACAGTAGAGACTTTCTAGCTTTCTTCTGGAATCAATGCAAGGAAGGAACATTAGGTGGGAGAAATTAAAATTCGGCCGCATATATAACAAGACACATGCTTATACATGGCAATGACGTGTTTTAATTCATTCTCTCGTTCCTAAATTAAGCCTTAAATCCCTTGTTAACTTCTAGTTTTTTGTTCTTCATTGCCATGTTCACTGGGTATGGAAAATTTTAAATGCTTAGACAACCATCCATTTTATCTGAGCTTGTAGTAGAATTTTGCATAGGGCGATTTTTTTTTTTTTTCATTGCTTTGACTATGGTGTCATTCTCTTGATTTTAATGGTTGCTTTAGATTTATGTGTGGATTGGTTGCAACTCTGCCAAATTTGGTCACATGTATGCAGCTGCACCAACTCGACCTGTAAGAATTCTTCATTTTTTATTTTTTGAGCTTGTGTAATATTTAATAGTTTAATATTATAGATCTTGAAACGTTCTGGTAAATACAGAACAATATGGTATCTGCGACTTCCATACTCGGTGGAGCTTCTGATAATACAGGATCAGGCATTGCCCGGCGATTAGGTAACTAAGGTCATGTTTGATAGATCAAAGTTTCTTCCATTGGTTTATGAGCTAACATTGTTTATTTTTTGCAGTGTTAAAGACTGGCCTCAATATAATTTTGGCCTGCAGCATTCCCAAAAATAATCCCATGCTTGAGGTTTGAATGTTTTATCTTGCTCACATGTGTACACAGAATTGCGCTCATAGTACAGTGATCTATCTTATTTGCTGAATATGTCGGTCTCATTGCAACATAAAAAACAGAAGCTTTCACCCTTATAAGAACGATACATTTCTATTCCATATAGCTTACTGGCATTTATGAGACGGTTCGGATCTACATGTTCGTGCATGTTTAGCGTTTAAGTATCATGTTTCTGTACCACTAATATTTTATATTGCAACTTCTATTGGGTTTTTCAGGCAGATGCTGAGAAACTATTGATACAGAAGCTCATAAGCCTAGGTTACACCAAGTCAAGAATGGAAGGGAAATCTTTGTAGTATGGGCTGTTGTGATGTCTGTTCTAACAAGCGTTCATCCCAAAGAGTTTGGCAGCGTTTTCATGCATACCAACTGCAACATGAAGATGAATTCTGAAATTGTAGGAAAAGTAACCATTTTTTTTTATGGAAATTCAAATAGAAAAACGCGGAAGTGAGCATTTAAATTTCTTTGCTGCAACTAATTTATTTACTATTACCTCCGATCTTAATTATAGGACAAAAAATTTGTAGTGTAATTTAAGACTAGAGGGAGTGTATCATATTATGTGCTCAGCAAAGAGGATAGCTGGCATTGAATTCTATGCAAATTTATGAGATTTATTATAGTAAAACAGATAGTATGCCTTAAATAATATGGCTCGTCTACAAATATACAGATTCACCACTATATTGATCAATAACGTCTGTCTTAACGGACTGAAGGCCAAAATCTGAAACAGTGAATGGGAACACTGCTCTATGAAATTTATGACTGGATCCATAACATCGACTGTATGAATATCTTAAACTTTGGGAGATCATAAAACATTTAACAGATCTTTCATTGTCCTTCCTTATAAGAAAATTGAGAAAAATATTTTTAAAATTTTGGGTAAATTGATACTAAATTTTTAGAGTTAAAAATAAAATCTCTTAACTTCGACATTAATCATTCCATATATATATTTATATTCTAATGATGCTATTTGACAGGCAACTTTTCATTCGGTTTCAATATTAGCATATGGAATTCAATGCTTTCCGAGAGAGTTTGAATTATAGCATATACAAGTATGCAATTTGAAGAAGATCGCAACACTAGATATTATCATTTGAAGTCTAAGATGCGTAATCGACGAAATAAAATTATGATGCTCAAGGATAGTAATGGGGATTGGGTTGAGAATGAGGCAGATTTGAAGAAGTTGGTTACCAACTATTTTAAAAGCCTCTTCTGCGTTGATTCTTCAACCTCTTCAGTGATCCATTCAAAAGCGAGTTTCCCAGTGATTGATGCGGGGATCCTCAGTGGCTTTATGAATCTTCCCTCCAATGAGGAAATTCGTTTGGCTATATTTTCCATGGGTTGTTTCAAAGCTCCCGGATGTGATGGTTTCCCGCCAGTATTCTACAAACGGAATTGGAGCATTGTTGGCCCTTCCATTTGTGGGTTTGTCAAGAGTGTCTTTTTGGGTAACGCCTCTCTTCTTGAATCTAATAGAACTCTTATCGCTTTGATTCCTAAGACTGATCATGTTGAATATGTGTCTCAATTTAGGCCGATCTCCTTGTGTTCGGTCCATTATAAGTGTATTTCCAAATTGATTTCTCTGAGATTGAGGGCTGTTATGGATGATTTAGTCTCCCCTTATCAATCTAGTTTTATTAAAGGTCGTCAGATCCATGATAACATTATTATTGGTCAAGAGGTTATGCACACGATATGTAAGAATAGAAGTAAAAAAGGTCTTATGGCTATGAAAATAGATTTTGAGAAGGCCTATGATCGGATTAGCTGGAATTTCCTTAAACAAGTGTTGTTAGAGGTGGGCTTTGAATCTCCGTTTGTTGACCTCATTATTAACTGTGTGTCCTCTGTTTCTTACAATGTTTTATGGAACGGGGCTCAAACTGAATATTTCTCTCCTAATAGAGGGCTCAGACAGGGGGACCCTATTTCCCCTTTGTTGTTTGTTTTATGCATGGATAAATTATCCCATATGATCTGTGATCTTGTTGAGGTGGGATCTTGGAAGCCCATTGTTGTTGCTAATTCTGGCCCTAAAATTTCTCATCTCATGTTTGCGGATGATTTGCTTTTGTTCGGGGTTGCTTCGGAGAAACAAACTCGTTGTATTTTGAGATGTTTGCAGGATTTTATGACTGCTTCTGGTGGTAAAATTAATTATGCTAAATCTTCAGTTTTCTTCTCTCCTAGAGTTCCTTTACACTCTAAGCTGAAAATTAAAGATTTGTCTCATATGCATATTTCTGGTGAGATCGGTAGATACTTGGGATTTCCCTTATCAAGAGGTAGGAGAATGAAGGAGGACTTCCAATACATTGTTGATCGAGTCAGGTCTAAATTGGGAGCGTGGAAAGTTAAGTGTCTATCTACTGCAGGAAGGATCACCCTAGCTAGATCTGTGGTAAGCTCTATTCCTCTATATCCTATGCAGGTGGCTAGAATTCCTAAGAGCATTTGCCTCGAGGTGGAGCGTCTTCAAAGAAACTTCATATGGGGGCATGATGATTCTTCTCATCATCCTCACTCTGTTAGCTGGGTTCAAATTACTAAGCCCAAGGAATACGGTGGGCTTGGTTTTAGAAGACTTTCGCCTTTGAATCAAGCGTGTGGTGCTAAGTTGGCTTGGGGCTTAACCATTGGGAAAAACCGCTTGTGGGTGGATGTGATAACCCATAAGTACATGTTGAGGGAGAATGAGTCTCTATTTAATACTCGACCGGGGGATTCCAATTTATGGAAGTTTATTTGTTCCAATAGTCATATCGCTGAGCAGGGGGCGAAGTGGCAAATAAGGAACGGTCATTCTATTAGCTTCTTCAATGACTGTTGGGTGGCGAAAGGGGTTGTGTTGAGAGACTTCTGTTTAAGGGACCCTACCGAAATGGAAATTAACTCTTCTATCAGTGAGTGGGTTTCTAATGGTTGGTGGGATCTTGGTAGAATCTCTAATGTTATTAACCGTTGTGGGTTAAAAAGGCTGGCTTCAATTTTGCCTCCAAGAGAGGCTTCTGGCGAAGATTTCATGATTTGGGGGGAGTCAGGGGATGGGTGCTTCTCTTTAAAAAGTGCATATTTTCTAGTTGAGCAGTTTTCTCCCAATTCTAAAAATAGTCTTTTTAAGCTTATCTGGAAATGGAAGGGTGTGGAGAGGGTTCGTGTTTTTATGTGGAAAGTGGCTCTTGATAGGCTCCCCACTAATATGTGGCGGAGTTCCTGGTCCCAGGCCTCAGCTCAGTGTGGTTTGTGCATTGATGGAATTGAAGACACCCTACACATCCTTCGCGACTGTCCGTATGCGAGGTACCTGTGGACTGGTCTCTTTCGACTAAGGTTTCCCCCTTCTTTCTTTACTGCAGACCTTGATGGTTGGCTAGGTATGAACTTGGCTCCTAAATTTATATCAAGGTGGGGAGGTCAGTGGAGCATCCTGTTTGGAGTTGCTATTTGGTACCTCTGGACTTGGAGGAATTGTGCTATCTTCGACAGTTCCTTTTCCAGGCCGTCTGATCCTGTGTATTTTATATCGCGGTCTTGGCAGAAGTTTGCTATGAACCCTGATTATGAGATCCTGAGTCATCATGCGAATGGTATGACTGGTACGGGTTGGGTTAAACCCCCTGTAGGCTGGTTTAAGCTTAATGTAGATGGGGCTATGGCTATGCAATCAAGGAACGCTGGTTGTGGGGGCGTGATCCGTGACAACTCTGGTAATTGGGTGGTGGGATTTATGAAGGAAATTGGGATATGTGACCCTGATGTAGCTGAGGAGTGGGCTGTGCTTGAAGGCCTGAGTTTGGCATGGGATATGGGCTTGAGACGAATCATTTTGGAGTCTGATGCTGAGTTGGTAGTTCAGAGGATTCTTGATAGTGACTCTCAGTCAGGAAGCCTTTTGTTCCTGAATATTAGGGAGCTGATTGGAAGGAATTGGGAAGTGGAGATCCAGTCTATTTCAAGGGATTTCAACAGGGTTGCTGATGCCTTGGCTAAGTTGGGTATCTCGAACTCTTCTGTTTTAGATTTCTGTCCGAGGTTTTTGAGGTCCATTGTTGACCAAGAGTGTTTGGGATTAATTTCCCCCCCTTTGTAATTTTTCTTTAGCTTTTCAGGCTTTTAGCCTTCTCTTTTATCAAAAAAAAAAGTATGCAATTAGCAAGTGAAGTATTAACATTGAGGCATCCGAAGGACAATTACAGTTACAATTCAATTTGCAGATTGCCACTATGCATGAAATTGAAAACGACAGAAACAACTACACAAGTCATGTTGGCGTAGATATTTGAATCGACGTCGTCAGGACCAAGCAACCCGAACTCCCTCACCACTAGACAACCATGTTGTAGATTTGACAAGTCACAAGAGTTCGTTTATTTATTTACCAAATTGAATTCAAGTACTTACAGGGATGAACAATCAAGTAAATAAACTAGCCAAATGTTTTCTCGCTGCTGTAACACATGTAGAGAAATCCATCATCATCCTTGTAAGCTTCGTAGACGGCATCCATGAGATTTGCTGTAATGAAGAGCCATGGAACTTGACATATTATAGCAAGATGCCAAGATCGAAGGTATAAAATAAAAAAAGAGAGAAAAAAAGACTGATGAATCTGAAAAGGTTTTGTGAGAAGATGCATTTACCAGTCTGAGGTAATGTGTTCTTCACAAATATGAACAAAGCCTTCCCAGGAGGCAAACGTAGCCTGCTACTCAAAATGTGTATGAACTGCCCAATGGACATATCTCGAGGAACCAAATATCTATAAAAGGCAATGCATAAAGAGATCAGGCCCTCCAACGCAAAGTGGTGCTTAAACATATCAATAATCCAGTATATGATTTGAAACCCACTGAATGCATCATATCACCACTCAATACACCAAAGAAAAAGTTTCAAGGTAATTAAGAGATAATGTTCTGAAACAATGGAAAAGCATATGTTAAAGAAAGAAAACTAAGGAAAAAAAGATTATAGTTCAGATGATCCTAGCAAATGGGATGATTGTTATGTTAACGCAAGTCATTAATTTAGCAGAACAAATACTGTCCTCCAAAGATATAAAGTCAACCATACAGACAGAACCTACTTCTTCTTGTCCAATTCAGGCAGGTCTGTATTAGAATACTTCTCAATTATTACCTGCAAGAAACCCCATACAAAGAAAAATCAAAAGACTGCTCAAGGGTTGCTTTCATTCATGCCACATGATGAAAGTCGGAATCATTTGTTCCATTCGTGCCCTTGTTAGTTAATAGTCATGCATGATGCATAATATAAAACACTTATTATTGAATAGTATTTTAATTTCCTTTTTTTATTTGTTTAAGGAATTAACTTGCACCGAATACCAATAATATTTTAATTTCCTTTTTTAATCAATTTTAGGAATTAACTCGCACCAAACACTGCCAAAGACTGCCAGCTGTTAAGGTGTATATAAAAATATAGAACGAGGCTGGTAAGTGCGTGGAAAACGTTGAAATCAATCAATTTATACAGCCCTGTCGAGACAAATTTAAAGGTAAAATTGGCCATGAACTTGCAAGATTCGCCAAGAAAATAGATCATTGAACGAGAAAGGCATCCTAAATTACCGGGAGGGGATTGAAAATTATATGACGAAATCGAGAATTATCGACTAGCACCAAACAAAAAAACCGTAGATGAACTAGTGTCTGGACAAATATGAATTCAGTTCCAAGAACATCAAACAAGAAAGAGACGAAGTTGTGAGAATTCTTACAGGTACTCGATCTGGATATTTTGCTGCGATGCTCTGTGACTCCTTCAGACGTTCCTCTGCACCGAAAACAAGACAAATCAAACACGTAAATAAAAATGCATGATAATTGTACAGATTGGACAAAAATAAACTGATATTGTAGAAGAAAACTCACCGAAAGTGAACTCATTCTTGAAGCACTTCACATTCCCCATGTATACCTTCTTGCTCAAAGAAAGATCGACAAATGAGAGAAACTAATCCGAAAACAAGAGAATTTTTTTTCTGGGAAAAAAAGAGCTGAGAAATCGAGAGAAGTTTTGACGGGGCTCATAAACTGTATTTAAACGAAATGGAACCACTTTTCGTTCACGAAAGCGATTTTCCGCTTGCGTCCTTCCACAGTTTTCTGCTTAGATAAAATAAAACAAGTCTTTGAACAATAGAACACGTTAAGAACCGAACTGAAGGCCCAATAAAGCCCACGTGACTATTCAATCGTGAACCTAACGTGGATAGGCCCATTATTTAAACGTTGGGCCTCACACTATTTGTTTGAATGTATAAATGGGCCCATATTTTCCAAGTGGCGGCGGTTGTTGGCGGTGGCTATTTTGCTGACACGATGAGCAATAGTTTAGTACTTTAGTTGAGTGGTTCGGTGAGTTGTGACATAATTAAAAAATGACTTAAATGACGTCATAATTTAGGCAGGCTCAATAAAATGGACATAATTTTCTTATTGAGCCCACTTGATTGTACGTTTTATACAAAGACCCAATAAAATGAGCCCCGTCTTGTTTGTCGTTTTGTGTGCGTTGGTGAAGCGTGGTAGTTCACAATTGACTCCGACAACATCGAAAATCTGATCCATGGCCCACTCTTAAGATACACTTACCACTGAAAATTTTTTGCTCTGAAGTTTTTTATATTTAATAATAATAATTGGATAGATCATATAGAGAAAGAGAAATGGACAAAAGAGTGAAAAAGAATATGCCATGAGATAATTCCTCCTCTGGCCATTTGCCATTTGCCATTTGCCATTTGTTCCTTATATAGAATATTGTGCACAACATATTATTGTTACAAATAAATCCTAACCATCCATCTAGGATATACAAAGATATGACAGCTAGCCCTATTTACAATTTACTGAATTATTGATAATTCTAACATTCCCCCTCAAACGAGAGGGTATAGGATACACTCCCAGTTTGTTCCTGAAATAAGAGAATTGAGAATATGATAAAGCTTTTGTAAGACAATCAGCTACTTGATGAGAGGAAGACACATATTTGACTCAGATAGATCCAGACAGAACTTGATCTTTAATAAGATGTATGTTTATCTCAATGTGTTTCCTTCTAACATGATGAACAAGGTTAGAAGCAAGTACTTGAGCACTTAGATTATCACACCAAATTATTGAAGGTTGCCGAATGAAGAGTCCTATTTCTGTCATTAGAGAGTTTAGCCACTTAATTTCAGCTGCATCATCAGACAAAGATCAGTACTCTGACTTTGAGATTGATCTTGAGACTACATTTTGTTTCTTGGAACACTAAGACACAAGTGTTCCACCTAAATATACACAATAACCACTCATGGATTTTCTATCGTTAATATCTGTATCCCAATCAGCATCTGTAAACGCCATCAAGTGAAGGGATTTGACTTTTAAGTATCTTAGAACTCTCTTGACTCCTTGAAAATGCACCTCAATAGGATTAGCTAAAATTTGACTAAGCTTATTGATTGAATAAGCTATGTCAGGTCTAGAGATTGTTAAGTACTTTAAAGACCCTATAGCTCTTTTGTATAATGAAGGATCTGTCAGAAGTTTGCCATCTTCAACAGAGAACTGTCGACCAATAACCATGGGCGTTGGTACAAGGGCACTATCATACATATTAAACCATTTCAATAAATCCAAAGTGTATTTGGTTTGATTAACATAGATACCATGACTGCCCCTATGAATCTCTAATCCCAGAAAGTAATAGAGTGGTCTGAGATCTTTGAGGGAGAAGACATTATTCAGTTTGAGAATAAATTTCTGAACAAAGTTTGGGTTATTCCTAGTAATAAGTATATCATCAACATAGATAAGAATGAATACCAAAATATATTTGGTTTTGAGAAATAACAATGAGATGTCACTGCAAGCATTCTGAAATCCCCAATTAATTAATGTATATCGGAGCCTTTCTAACCAAGCGCATGGAGCTTGTTTGAGCCCATATATAGCCTTTGTAAGTCCGTAGATGACATCTAGCTTCTTGGAGTCTCGAAATC
The DNA here is from genome assembly GCA_019022615.1 of Acacia melanoxylon. Classification (NCBI taxonomy): domain Eukaryota; kingdom Viridiplantae; phylum Streptophyta; class Magnoliopsida; order Fabales; family Fabaceae; genus Acacia; species Acacia melanoxylon. Next base: position 9,710,046 of record JAFJYJ010000011.1, read on the forward strand.
CTAACGGTTGATTCATAAAGACCTCTTCCTTCAGATATCCATTTAGGAAGGCATTGTTAACAACTAACTGCCTAATTTCCCACTTGAACGTCACAACAAGCGTAACAATGAGATTAATTGTAGTTGCCTTCACAACTAGACTGAAGGTTTCTCCATAATCAACCCCAACGGATTGTTGAAATCCTTTAGCTACAAAGCAAGCCTTATGCTTTAGAATAGACCCATCAGGTTTAACTTTTGTTTTAAACACCCATTTAGAATCGACCAACTTCTAACCTTAATTTGGTACTAGTACCCAAGTGTGATTTTGGCAGAGAACATCATATTCGATCTGCATAGCTTTAAACCAGTGAGAGGAGGCTAAGGCTTTGGACATCGACTGAGGTTCAGTTGCGTGAGAAATCTATTAAGGTGTTTCGGTGGAAAGGAGACCCACAAAAGGGTATTTGGGTTTGGAGATGCTAGACTTGGCTCTAGTGATCATAGGATGGCAATTTGAGAAGGATGGACTATCGGGAAGAACAGAGGGAGTAGGAGACATTGAGTGGCTAGAGAATGAATGAGAGGAAGAAGAGGAAGGCGAGAGAGTAGGTGTCAGGGTGGAGGAGGGGTCTGAGAGCGTAAGAGAGCGCGACTTGAGCTGAAATGAAAATAGGTGAGGATATGTGTTTGTAGAGGATGAAGGGTCTGTATGCGAAAGTAAAGAGGATTGGGTCGTGTGTTGTATGGGCTGTAGAGAGGGATTAGATGAATGGGGAAAAATGTTTGTGGGCTGGGCTAATAATGGTTTAGGAGTAATAGACGAGGCTTCAAGCTCGAGTGGGTTGGGCTTGGGAAGTAATGTTGGGTGTGGTTGGGAAGTCATGGAATCTCTCACAGAACCGTTCGATAATAATAATAAGAAAAGAGTTACAATCCTCCTTAGCTGGGTCTTTTTTGTTCATAAAGCCTGTATAAAAAGGAAAAACACTAGTGTCAAAAATCACATGTTTGGAAACATATATACGTCCACTTGGGCTTAAACATCTTGAACCTTTTTTATTTAGAGCTGAACCAATATATACACTTTTTTTTTTGTGAAACTTCAATTTGTGAGAGTTAGAGGATTTCAAGCAAGGATAACATGTACATTCAAAATGTTTTAAGGAATGGTAATCAGGTAATATATATATTTTATATATATATATATATATATATAAGCAAACAAGATGAGATTTGCCTTGTAAGATTGGAGTAGGAAGTGTATTGATTAGGTAGACAACTATTTGAAATACTTTAGTCCAATAAGCTAAGGGAATTTTAGCTTGAGCCAAAAGAGTTAATCTCATTTCCATAATATGTCTATGTTTTCCTTTCTGCTTTACCATTTTGTGAAAAAGTGTAAGGACATGTAAATCTCATTGTTATACCAAAATTTTCAGCAATTGGTATAATGGGTTTATACTCTATTCCATAGTCACATTGAATGGATTTTATCTTGGTTTGAAACTGGTTCTTAACCATTTGTTGAAAAAGTTTAAAAGCATTAATGATTTCTCCTTTGTGCTTGAGAGGATATAGCCAAGTATGTCTACTAAAATCATCAACAAAATGAACATAATATCAATAACCATGAACAGATTGTATAGGTGAAGGTCCCCATAGATCGATATGGACAAGTTCAAATGGTGAAGAAGCATGAGACAAATATTTTGGAAAAGGTAATTTCCTTGATTTACCATATTGACAAGCCTCACAAACAAACTCATCATGAACATGAACTTTAACATTACAACTATTTAGCACTTGTTGTAAAACTTTGTTGCTTGGGTGACCAAGCTTGTAGTGCCAATTTAGGAATGCTGCATCTGTTAGGGAGGCTACCGCAACGTTGGCCTGAAAATCCACTTTACTCATTGGATACAATCCTTCCTTTGGAGTTCCCTTCATCAGGAGACGACTTGTCCAATTGTCCTTCACAACACATCCTTCATTAGTAAATAAGACTGAAGTAGGATTGTGGGAAACGAGCTGATGAACACTCAGTAGGTTCTTAGCAATACCAACAACAAGCAAAATGTCATTAAGATAAATTTCAAACTGAGAACATCGAATAGAAGCAGAACCAATAACAAGAAATTAAATTTGCCTTACCAACAAGTTTTACCAAATCGAGTTGAGAAGAGTTGGCAACAACTTGGTGATTTGCACCACTATCCATGTACCAATCTGGATCAGCAACAATGTTAGAACCAGCATGATACGCTTGAGGAATAGAATGAGAAGGAGGATGAAAATATTTGCCAAAACGCTTATAGAAGTTTGAGACCCTGTGACTAGGTTTTTCGCACAAATCACAAAAGGGGCGTCTAGAACCACTGTGGCTGGAATGACCTCTGGAGCGGCGGCCATTTCGACCTTTGTGCCACTGTCCACGAGCAAGAGGCTAATCAAAAAATCGGTCAGAATCAGCTAGCTTGACAGGAAAATTTGTGGTAGGCTGGATTGAAAGAGATGAGAAGTGTTTTAACTGGTCTAAGCGACTCTTAAATGCAAGGAGAGCTGATTGAGCATCAACCTAAGTTAATCCGTCCTAATCTATGAGTTTAACCACAATGGCATTATACTCACCGTTAAGTCCATTGAGTGTAAGTAGGATAAGCTCATCGACCAAGATCGGAGCTCCAGGTAAGGCGAGGTCGTTGGCTGTCCGTTTCATGTGAGACAAATATTCGGTCATAGAGAGACCATTCTTCCGAGTATTGTGAAGCTCAAGTTTGTATACCATAATCCAAGATTTCGAGACGGTGGATGTGAGAGCACGAGCTTCAGTCCACAGTGCAAGAGTTGAGTAGCGACATCTTGCGTCATAGTGTTTCGGAGCCAACCCATGAGCATCCGATCAACAAAGTACCATTCCTCAAAATCAGGATTGGGAATGATTGTGGCTGTGTTCGGCAAGATAGTTGTAAACGAAGGAATGGAGAAATCGGCATCGATGTGCTTCTGCAAATGGTTGCCTTCAATCAAAGGGAGGACGACAGACTTCCCAGACTAAATAATTTGAGCGATCCAACTTGATCGACAACGTTTGACTTGAAGATTGAAAAGGGGCATAGGATTTGGGGATGCCTAAAATAGAGATAGCGTCGGAGTGAAACCCAAAGGAGGAGTCTTTCAAAGGTGAGGCCATCACAGCGGAAAAAGGTATTGAAAAAGGTAAAAGAAAACTTTTGGCTCTGATACCAAGAAAGATAAACGAACAAAAGACTGAAAAAGAATATGTCAAGAGATAATTCGTCCTCTGGCCATTTGTTCATTATATAGAATATTGTGCACGACAGATTATTGTTACAAATGAATTCTAATCATCCATCTAGGATACACAAAGATATGACATCTAACCCTATTTACAATTTACTGTTTTATTGATAATTCTAACATATATGCATCTCACACAATTAAAAAAAAATATATATATATAGAAGAAGAATTCACTTAATGATCTTCTTGTCCTTTCTAATTTTAGAGATACCCTGAAAAATATACAAACTCGTTCTTACAATTTCTTTCTAGTCATTCCCTCAACAAAACTAATATATTATTAATTTCCCCTTATCCTATTGTATCGACTTTAATTCTATAATTTTTTTCATTTTAGATAATTCATCATTTTATGAAAATATTAAAAAAAAAATTATTTGTCTTTTGAAATTTACTGCAGAGTTTTATAGATCTAAAATATAATATATGTTTATAGTTTTTCAACAAATATATGATATTGATAATTCATGCCAAAAAAATATTACTCCGTATGTGGTAAGTATATAATCTTGTGCACGCCTGTCATCTTATCATCATCAAACTGTGTATCTGTGGGTCGAAATTTTTTTGCATAAAATATTTGAAAAGATTTGCGTGTGAACATAATTTTAATGGAGATTTCAAGAGTTATTACAAATTTCAATTAATTAAAAAATTATTGTGGGGTTGGTGGCGTTTGGTTACGTGGTTGCCTTCATTAAGCACCCATCATGCTGATATTTAATTGTGTTATGGACACATGTATAAAGGTGATTTGTTATGCGGCCAGTAAGATAATTGTACCAAAATCTTTCCAGAATCAAGTAACACACTAATTAAATTTATAATCGCTATAATCGCGGCGTGTGTAGGTAGTGCGATCAAACACGTTTGGCTGGAAGACAAAGTTTCAAGCGACTAAAACCCTAAAGGTAATCTTTATAAATAGGAGGTTAACCTAAATGTCGACACTCTCTATTCACCTATTTTACTATTTTTTTCATCGCAAGACACACCCCACCCATTTTTGGCTAAACGTCATATTCGAGTTGCACAATCATCCCTCGCTCTTTTTGGTATATTCTATATAGATATTTAGGAGAGTTATCTGATATTCCTTTCGGGGTGTCTTCCACATAGATATCTTGAGGAATCCCTTAATCCTATATAAATCATTTCTGCTAGTCCATTAAAGCTAGACATCTATATTCTACATCAAAACAAATTGTGTGTGTGTGTGTTAATTACTTAATTACGCTGAGTAAATGAACAGATTTTTTTAATTAATGTTTCTCGATTTAACGTATGAGGTTTGTCACATATTGTTGTAATATTGTTGTAATGATTTTATTTGGATTATAATAAGCCGTCAAAAAAATAAATTAAATTAGATAAAGTAACATCAAACAACCTCATATAATTTTTCGCTAATATCTGACACCATAATCTTATTTATAATGTATTCAATACCCTAATGGTATTTATAATGTATCTCACCCCTTAGAAAGTAGGGAAAAGTATAATAAAGGATTTTTTTAAAAAAATTATTAAGAAGGACCATTAAAATGGTAATTATTTTGAAAAATCAGAAATTAAAACATTAAAATAGAAAGACTAAACTACCCTTAGTCAAATTTCCTATATTCTTCTAACTAAATCAAAATCGGGAGTGATTGAGGGATAATGATAAATAGAGACTAATTCAAAAAACTTTGTTTTTTTTTTTCCGATTGCAGTAGAAACTCCAAGACTCTATTGTCTACGGAGTAAGGTATGAACACTCCTCCTAATTATGATTAGGGCTAAAATATAATTCCAACAAATCAAACAAAATAACATGGTATGGGAAAATAAACCTACAACACAGATCCCCATTTCACAGGATTATTAGCATTTAGGTGTTTAACTGAATTAATCTTTATTAGCATTTATTATGATAAAGGACCTAAACGTATGATAATGTTTTAATATGATAATAAACTGATATTGTTTTAGTTAGGGACACTGAAATAAACCTAAATATGATAATGTTTTAATTTAAGTGATACTATTTATTAACAGAAAATAAACCTAAACGTTTTTCACAGGATTATTAGCATTTAGGTGTTTTCATCATTATTTCATGTGAAAACGTTTTTGGTATTTAAGTATTTGATGAAAGAAAAAATAAGATTCTCAATGAAAACGTTTTTGGTATTGTTTTTAGTTAGTTAGGGACATTGAAACACAAATTATTTTGTGATCCATTGATCAACTACAAAGAATCTGGGGAGCCTCTTTGTGGTGAGAATAACAAGAAAAATGAGAAGTGTGCCTAATAATTTGGTTTAATTTTGTTTCAAAAAAAAACTTAAAACAAAAAACCGCATTTTTTGACACATTGGATTGGAAGGACTGAAAAACTTTTTTATTATTATTAATACTACTTTAGTCCTATTTATAAGTCATTTTTTACAAAAAAATTGGTCCTATTAATTATAAGTCCTCTTTCAGGTAATAAATGCGATTATGTCAATTTTACTCATATTAATTGTACTAATGAAAATAAAGAGAGAAAAAAGAGTTGAAAGATACTCATTATAAATGAGGGTAAAGTTAAAAATTTACCTGCGATAATCATTAAGCTAACTACCTCTCCTTAATATATGTGATTTAGTCAAAAATGGCTTATTTTTTTTGGTCAAACAAAAATGACTTATAAATAGAACCAGAATGGTATCTTTAGAATCAATACTATTGTCCATAAAAAAAAAAAACATATACTCATTCCAGTTCCTTTTATAAAATTCAAATATGCGGAATAGGCCAGCAAATAATAAAAAAAAAGATTAGTGACAATAAATTTACAAAAAAAGTTGTAAAAATGTAATATTTTTTTTTAAAAAAAAATCTTAAACATCCTTATATAAGAGGAGAGAGAGGAGATTAGGTGGAAAAAAAGTATGAACAAATACTAGTAGTTAATTAAACATTGATATTAACAAATAATTAGTGAGAAAAATGATAAAAAATCAGACAGAAAAATGATACTGAAAAAAAATTTCAGACAGATTATTAGTTTATATTATTTTATAGAAATAGGTTACCCTCCTTAATTTTCCAAAAAAAAATTCTATTACATATAAAATTAGAGGGAATAGCTGTGTTTGATGTATTATAAACTAATGGCAAAAAAAGATATATTATAAACTAAAATAACCTTTTTGATTTGATTAAACTCAAGATATTGGGATCAGATTCAAAGGTAGTGCAAATGGTCAACGACTTTGATCTTGGTTAACTACTCACTAAATATGACAACGTTTACCTCTTTTTTTATTTAAAAAAAAAAATAAAAAATAAGCCTCAAGAGAAAAAATATCAAAAAAAGATTTTCGTTATAAAAACACGACTTTTTTATATTATTGTTAAAATGATTTTTCACATAACTTTTATATTGTTAAAAGATTTTCGTATTATTAAAATATTGTTTGTCAAAATAAATTTTTTTGTTGTCAAAATGGCTTTTCCTATTGTCAAAAATTTTCTAAGTTTCTTTTTTGATAGGGGTTTTTGGATTAAGACTTTTTTTATATATATATATTTTCTTGGGACCTCACTGATATTTTTCCTTTTTTTAGAGATTAAGAAAACTAAATAAATTACTTAATTATATCATATGTTATGTATCCTTATATTATATATCACTTATAAGTTAAGCAAAAAAATTTGGAGGGAAAAAGAACGAATTAGAGTAATTTAATCAGCTTTTTTAACATCACCAAAAAAAAAATCAACTTTATATTATACTCCCTCCGATTCCTAATTATAGGAAGAAATTTTGGAGTTGGTTTTTGTCCTAATTATAAGAGCAAGTTTTAACTTTTGTCAATTTTTTCCTATAATACCCCTATTTATACTTTCTCAATAATAATTAAAGACAATAATAATTTAATAATACACCTATATATTTTATAAAGTAAATAATGTTTGTAACTCATTAATGTCATATACAACAAAATTATACTTTTTTATTAAATAATTTTGAGCAATTTTTGTCATATTTTTCCCATATCACCCCTACTAATACTTCTTCCACAATAATTAATTTAACAACACGCTATATTCTATCAAGTGAGATATTCTACTTTATTTTTTATTTTTAAATAAAATAATTTTAATATTCCTTGAAGATTTTTTTTTTTTAAAACGTTGTTGACAGGACAATTTTGAATTAATATCGATCGTTGTCATGAGAAGCTTAATCAAACATATAGAACCATATCAAAGAGAATCGCATTGGGGGAAGCGACAGAAAAGTAGAAAATAAAATATTATGCAAAAGGATTAACCTGTTCAATGAGTATTAGTTCTATCTTTGGGAGATGTATTTGTATTAAATAAACTTGGGTAAGGGTATTTTAGGAAAATACACATAATTAACTAATTTAACTTCCTTCCTTAATCCCTCTAAATTTTAAGTAAATAGCTCCTATAATTTGGATGGGAGGAGTATATAGTTAATATCGGACAAGTATGATAACAATTTAAAATGAACTTTCAAACATAGAATTATTTCATTAATTAATATCTTATTCAAGAATTTTCTTATGACCGAAACTTTTTGTTCAAGCATGGAAGATATATACTTTTAAAACTAATTATTGGATGGCAGAGGCATGCTTATAATTAAATATAGGTTCTATTCATGTATTTTATGGACTAATACTAAAAAAATAAGTCGTATTATATATGTATCATTCGTGAATATTACAGTTTTATTAATTTTCCATAATGTCTTGGACTATGATACAATGCTATCTTGCTATGTCCAGACTTTGCTTCAATTATTTATTACTATCAAAGTTTATTAATTGATTTTTAATCACTTTGATTCAACGGTCAATCAAACAAATAAAGCACGTTCTGAAATTCACACTATGTTAAATAATCAGTATTTCAGCACATGTTCGTACCTCAATTAAAAAGATCACATTATCGTAGAAAATTCTGACTCCAGAAAACACTACTCAAGTCCAACCGCCCTGCAGTCTTTCTTTTTTTCCCATTTAGAAGTAAAGCCAAAATAATCCTAATTATAAATTACAAATAACAGCATTTAATTGCTGTTAAGTGATTGTTAAAAAAAAAAAAATCAAGTGAAACACAGAAATTATAATTAAGTTAGATGCACTTAAACGTGCAATAAACAGAAATGACTGTATTGACAACAACACAATTCATGAGAAAGAAAATCATATCAAAATTATTCCTGTGTGTGAGTGTGTCGTCCTTGCCCAGGGGTCATACTGATCTTCTTTGTATTAGTATATGTTTAGATTAGTTTTTGAGAATAACTTTTACAATTTACCAAAAGAATATGTGAAAGAAATTGTCTCGGTTTATGAAAAAATAGCTTCTAAAACCAAAAAACATGATTCATTTTATTGGATGTCCCGAAGGACTACCAGAACTATTTTAATAATATTGAAGAATGAAGTTGAATTAACTTACAAGGCGTGGACATAAAAAAATGTGGAATTGAAAAGGTGTTCGGGAAAAATGTCATTTTCATGGGGTTTGGTTGGAGGAGGACATGGTCCAGTTGCTCACCAACCCCCAGCGTAAATATCCTAAGAATTAATCAATCAATGGTCAAGTTTGGTAGGAATTTTTAAGTGAAAATTCTAAAAAATATAATTAAAAATGAAAAAAGATAAATTGGTGCTTTGTATTTATCAAATCTCATGTCAAAATTAAAGTAGGAAATTGATATTTCTAATTCTGATCAAATTACCCCAAGTTAAATTGTGAAACATAAAAGTGAAGTCGTTAATGTAAAATATAATGTCTTTAATATATATGTCGATGTTGTTAGTGACTTTTGAAACTTGTGCCCTAAAAATTATCCCTGGTTTTTGTGATATAAAGTTGTGAAACTTAAAAATAAAGCCATTAATCTAAAATATAATGTTGTTAACATAAATACGAGATATTGTATTGACCCATAAAATTTGTGCTCTTAAAATTACCCCTAGTTTTTGGGATATGAAATTGTCAAATATAAAAGTAAAGTCATTAATCTAAAATATGATGTTGTTAATATAGATATAGATTATTGACCCCTCAATTTAGGGCATTTTAGTCATTTGGGTGGGATTGGAAATCTAATATTCCTACTTCCATTCTGACTTGGGATTTGATAAATTCGCAGCACCAATTTGTTTTTTTCCCCATTTTTAATTGTATTTTTCTAATATTTTCCCAATTTTCAATAGGTTAAGGTGCGGCCAAGTAATTATTACCCGCGAAAGATCTGAAGACAAATATTAATTGAGGATATCTTAACTATCAATCAACAATTAAAAAGTGAAAAAACACAATGCCGTTAAACTACCCCGTCACCGTCTTGGTATCTCTCTCTTCGTTTTTTGTCTTCCATTGATCGTATGTCGGCGACGTCTGCGTCTCCAAAGCTTTCATTTGTTCTTTGGGTGTTCCACTCATTCTCAACTCATCAAGGTCCATATGCAACTTGAAGGGTGAGAATCACGCACCGAAACTAAATCCATCCGTTCACGACTCGAGGACTCGCTTGCACCCAGTTCGTCCTCAGATGTCATAGGTAGTCACCGCCGCTATCATGGTGCTTGCTTGCGTGGGTCCCATCTCTGTTAGTGTTTGCCTTATCTAATAAAAAAGCATAACCGCTCTTTTCTCCAGTGTCTCCACCATTGTCCTCCGCCAGTACCTCATATTTTAATGTAATTGTAATAGTTGCTATTTTTTAATTTTCATTTGGTACTTATGATCATTTTTAATTGTTGATTGATAGTTAAGGTACCCTCAATTAATATTTGTGTCAAATGTTCCTCGGATAATAGTTTGTTGGCTAATTTACACCTTAACCCATTTTCAATTTCATGCCTTACCTTTTCTAACCTTCCTCAGCTTACTCATACATATATATGATGTTTAAATTCTTAATAATTGTTTTATTTGAGTTTTTTTGGTGTGTTCGATAATATTGAAAAATTGTTTGAGACTTTTCGGACATGCATGTATAAAGAAGATTGTGGATGAAAGTTATTATTGTATTAATCTCTAGTGAAAGGTTTGATTTCATATGTATTTTTCATGCATATTTAAGTAAAATCAAATGTTTATTGCTTATTATGTATTTTTGGGAGAATTAGAACGAAGGACCTAGAGCAAGTGATTTTTTTTTGAAGGACCATAAAAACTCTAATTATTTAGGACCAAAAAATTAAAATATAAATTTAAAAATACCATATTATCCCTATCAGACCACCTGCATCTTCTCTTTAATCCAGATCTAGGTGAATCTTATTGACTCCAATTAGCATTGGGCTACATAGATCTTACACCTCAATCCCATGGTCTGTAGTCTATGAGGTTGGGACTTGGCTAAGGAAGGCCATCAAAAGAGATATGATTTTACAAGGTGATGGGGATCAAAGTGGGTGATGGTTCCATGAAAGCTACTATTGACTCTAATTTGGTAGTGAAAGCTACCCCTTGTCATTTGCAACGATGATTTCATCTCTCTTCTACAATTTCCCTTCTCCCTCACCTTCTGACAATTTCAAGCACTCATAAGATTTTGTTCAATATTGTTTGATTTTTCTTTCACGTTTGTTGTTAGAATTTGGTTGATTATTGTGATATGATTCTACATTTCAATGTTAAAATCTTTGATAGTAAAAATGGTTGGGTCATGGTGTGAAAGTTGGTGAACAAGAGAGAGAAAGAAATCATAAGGTGTGGAAGTGGAAGATGATTTAGGCATTTTACTTTTTAATTTTTTTACTTTTTAATTTAGGTATTTGTTTTCCTTCTAAATAAATACATTTTTAGGTCCCTTCTAATAATTGTTTATAGGTTATTATTTCTTTATTTTATTTTATTTTGGTATCTATTTTTATTCTAATTTTTCCATATTCATTTTGGATTTTAAAAAAAAAAAAAAAAAAAAAAAATTAATATATGTTTGAATGATTATCTACCCTTAAATTAAGTGTTTCACCCTTAATATATCAAGTACTAACACTGTTTAATGATTGTTTAATGTCTTATATTGAAAAATATGTATTTGATAGAATTGATAATAAGAAAATTATGATGAAATAAAAAATAAAGCCAAAAAGGATTTGTTGGTTGATTATTTTTATTGTAATATATTTTTGTTATTAAAATATTGTTGTTGTGTGGGTGAGGTTATTATTTCTTTTTTTATTTTATTATCTGATATCTGATTTTTGAATATTTTTTTTGATATTTTTTTCTTTCTTTGTTTATATTCTTTTGTTTTTTGTTTAAAACTTTCATTTTTAAAAAAAAAAATCGCGATTTTTTTATCCCTCCCAACTCGATTTACTTGAGCTATCCCTCCCAACTCAAACTTGAGACACATAGGGATTTAATGGTGCTTGTTTGTGCAATAATTTGCAAGCAGGAATTTTTTTAGGGGTACGGACAACGTAGAGATTAACGAATAAAGCAATAAATTGTAATAGCAACGGAAAGTAAGAAAAAAAGAGTAATTTTCTTATTGATTTTTGCAGAATACAGGAGAGCAAGTGAACAAGTGAAGAAGAGATGAGAGAGTGACCTCTTTCTTAGACTAAGCTGCGCCATTTTTTTTTCTTGTCCATCCGATATTTTGAGTTTTATCATGATTAATCCAAATCCGACTCGAGTCGTGCATCTAGTTTAGTGGGTAAGTCTCCTAACGGAGTTTTTCGTACTTCACAAGACTCAAACTCGAGATATTGTTTAAGCGACACAAACCACTTATCACAACAAACAAATGGTGAAGGTGGTTCCTATATTTGTGGATCTAGGCACCTGTTTTTTAGTGGGTTTTGATTGAATGTTTGGCAAACTTGATCTTGGGTTTGTCTAGAGCGCAGAGCTAATTTTGGGGTCCATAAGATCGTACACCGCTAAATCAACTTTATATTGGTGTGAGTGAAATTATTTCTATTCATATATAACTTGCTCATACTTTTTTTATCGCCCTCAACAAAATGTTTTTTTCCCTATTAATAATGTAAACACACCTTCTATTGTTGACACATATATACACATACACATGTATATTTCTTCCCCTGATTTCTTTCGTTAAGAAGAAAGATTCTTTTGGGCCAAAAAAGGGGGAAAGATATGCAGATCAATATTAAAAAAAAAAAAAAAGGAAAAGAAGAAGAAGCAAAAGGCTTTCACATAAGCAATTGCATGTGATGGCCAGAGAAGAAAACAATTACTTGTAGTTTCCGTAACGAATTTATATCATTTTCTACTTTTCTCTATATAATTAAACATTTTAACTTTAAAATAAGCTACTTACCTAAAAAAAAAAAAAAGTTCTCCATTTTTTAATTTTGGTGACTTAATTAATTAGCGTCTCAAAATCTTTGACTAAAATTACACCAGTATTCTTTCGGGGTCTATAATCACCGTGGATCCCTCGTTAGAATCGTCCCAACTAAAAGCTTAATCTATTAATCCCATTTTATTAAACAAATAATTTAAAAATCTTAAGTCAACATAATTCTCACATCACTCTGTTGACTAGCCTATCCAATTATCATGAAATATACCAAATCAAACTGGTTCCTTCATGATGGTTTAACAACCTAACTGGTGAATAAAAACCTAACCCTCAAATGCTTATTATAATGTAAATTATATTACAAAAGTGTTCCTATAATTAGGACCAGAAGGAGTAATTAATATTCCCTCTCATCTTAATATAAGAGTTAAGTTAGCTATTTTATAAATTTGTGAGGAAAAATAAATCGGAGTTTTATATAATTATGATCAAAATAAACCCTCTAATTAGCTCAATATTTAGAATTTAAGAAATTTTATATAAAATTTTGGCAAAAAAAAAAAGTAATAATGCATGCATACGATAGTGACGGGTAGTCAATCTGACTTATGGAAAAGTCAGATTGTGAAATGTAATTTATATTTGGGTTGGCGGTAGCACAAGTAGCTTTTAATATTTGAACTTATAGTTAATCTAAAATATTTTTGAGGATAATGACCTATGATTAGAAATATACTATAAGATACTAAACGGTACTAAGAAAAAGACTTTATGATCTTAAAAAATTATTTTTAGTCTTACTAATCAATCTTCTAAAATATTTTGTGTAGATCTGAATAGTACTAAAAATACACTTCAGGATACTAAAAAATACTTTATGATCTTGAAAAATTATTTTAGAATCTTGAAAAAAAATTGTACCAGTCAATACCCTAAAATATATTTTAGGGTACTGAATGGTATTAAAAATATACTTCAAAAGATATCTTGAACAATACTAAAAAAATACTTCATGATCTTGAAAAATTATTTTATGATATTAAAAAAAATATTTTTAGTCAAGTCAAGACTTAAATATTTTTAAAGGGTATGAATGATACTAAAAATATAATTCAAAATCGAATTGAGCAGTCTTAAAAAAATACATTCATGATTTTAGCCCATAAATCTGATTGAAATAAAAGCTCCCCAAAATAACTTTTCAAATAAGTTACTTTTGGTTTATAGATCCGATTGAAACAACTTTTAAACCAAACATACATTTTTTATAAGTCCAATTTAAACAGTACATATGTCCGATTGGACTCTTTTAAAATCATACCAAACATATGCACAATGACCGAATGACAAGAATGAAGTGGAGTATAAGCGAAGGTGAAAACGAAAGTGGAGGATAAACAATAAACAAGGTTTAAATCCTTCTTATAAGATAGGATACACAAGTGCCGATGTAACTATTTATCACTCTGATCCTATTTATAAGTTTATTTTGATCAAATCTCATATACCAACAAACGAGGAGATGTAGCTTGGAAAAAATGATTATAATGGTAAATTTTCAACTTTATCCCTCATTTATGATTACCATTTTTCAACTCTTGATGCCTTTTTTCTCTCCATCTTCGATGAATTTAATTAATATAGGTAAAATTGTGCAATCTCTAATACACCCGATTTATAAATCATTCTTATAAAATATTATAAAAGTGCCAACGTACCTACTTAATTATTACATTTTTTTAAAAAAAATGGATTAATGGTATATATTTTATCTGCTTTCTATCTTAAAAAATATAAATAAATTAGTAACATAATAAGAAAATTTATCTTTTATCAAACAATTAACCTATACTGTATATTTTTACTTCTTAGAAGTTACAATTGATTGCACTAAAATTTCAAAATCTCTAAAAAAAAGAATAAAATCTAGACAGCATCCTTTTATTTTGAAAAAAAGTTACAGCTAATACCTTAAAAAAGAATTTTTCAGTAACAAGTATTTTAAACTAATTTTTTATGCACTTAAACATTTTAAAATATTTTTTTTATGAGCGTCATGTATTCTAAAATATTTTTTAAATAAAATGGAGCAGACGATGTTTTTTTTTTTTTGATAATTGTATTGATTTTTTTTTACCCATTACTTTAGTCATGTTTTCAAAAATAATCATTTAAATAGCATTTCTTAACTATTTGCTTTTAAAACTATTCAAAAACTATGAACATGAAAAATTAGAGAACAAAATCAAACAAGCGTTACAATGTTTTTTTTTTTTAATAATAATATTTAGAGGCATATATATATATATATATAGTTTATATTATATCATAGTTTATATTTTTCATTCTTCCAAAACTATGTCGGTTTAGGAGTTAGGGGAATTAATGAAGGGTGTTTTGATAAAATTCATAGTTACTAAATACAAAAACAAAAATATTAAAACATCCTTTATTAATTCCCAAACTCTCAAAAGGTTTTGAGGTTAGTCAATGAAAGGTCTTTTTGATAAAATTTATATAATAAATACAAAAATAAAAATAAGGGTCTTTTTTTGATAAAATGTATATAATAAATACACAAATAAAAATATCAAAAACGTCCTTCATATAATAAATACAAAAACACATTTCATTAAATTTCATATGATTAACACACAAAAACATGCTAGGGAGGTGAATCGTGTATATGATTTTTTTTTTTTTTTTTTGGAATGATCAAAACAAAACACACACAGAGGATATAACATGCTAGGGAGGTGAATCGTGTAAATGATTTTTTGTTGTTGTTGATATGATCAAAACAAAATTGTATTTTTTTAAATGAGATAAGGCATATGATTCTGTTCGTAGTGTTATTTTCCCTTTATAAAAGAGTACAGAATCAGAGTCTCTTTTTTGTCTGGCATAGGCGAGGCATCGAGAATTCCAAATTTTTTTTAAAGTTTTTTTTTTTCTTTTTTTTTTTTTTCCTGTTTTCAATTTCTCATGTTTTCCTTTGGATTTTATTACACTGCTTTTTTTTAAAAAAAAAAAAAAAAAAAAAAAAAAAAAAAAAACTTTTTCCACCTCTAGGAGTTTTATTTCTCCATTTTTTAAATGGGACATGGGTTTTTTGCTTTGTCAATGATTATTACTCCGTATTTGTTTTTCTTTGGTATATTCCCATTAGGCGAAGAATATAATGCTTAAAATAAAAACATATTTGATACTACCCCAGAAATTATGCCATGGATATTTTTAATTATGACGTGCCTACCAATTCGGATATTCTATACAAATTTGACTTATGCCTGTTTTGTTATTTTATAATAGATCATGCGATTATTCCTTGATATTGATATTTGATTTAAAAATGCTCACGTCAATAATTTTGACAAAAAATGCCGTGCTGATTAGTAATAACAAATGAAAAAAAAATTAAAAGTAAAAAAATAATCTAAAATGTAAGAATTTTCAACAAATGCACAAAATTTCAAAAAACTGACGTTCACATGTTATAACCCGATAAATGATAAACCCAATCAATCAGTTCAAATAATTTCCGACAACACAATGTTATATTTTAGGATTAATTTAAATTTAGAACTCTTACATACAATTAAGGGTTAAATACCATTTTTACTACATGAGAAGTAAGTAAGATCAAGACCGGAAGTTTTTGTATCATTTTTGTTTCTGGAAATGGTAAAAGGAGCGAAATATGCACTAAGTTTTTTATATAATTTCTCGTAAGTTTTTTTTTATGCAAATTTATTAGAAGTTTTTTTTTAACTATTTCGAAAGTTTGGGTGTTAAGATCAACTGATGAAGATCATTATGTTTGTAAACTTAGGGACAAAAATATCAAAAAACTTATTTTTCCCTTAATACTTTTAAAATTGGAATTTAACCCTACAATTAATTAATACAAGATATCACATCGTAAATGTGAAGATTCAATAAAAAAGATATATGCGTGTCTGTATAAAAAGGATTTGTGTAGTGAAAAAAAATAAATAAATAGAGAAAATGGCTGAAAAATCCTTTATTGTAAAACTTATTGTCGAATTTATGCAACTTATCTCTAACAAGTGTAATACATTTAAATATAGCTCAATTTTTGTTACACATAGCTGAAGATAACTTATCTTTCCATATAATTTGTCTCCAAAATATAACAAGCGCCAAAGACTATGACTTATTTTTTAATTACATATAGATAAAATTAGGAAACAAATATATAAGAAAACATCATTGGAACTTTAAGGTCAAATCAATGATTTCTCCTAAAACAAGTTGTCAGATGCTACTCAAATATAGTTAATACATATATTCTTGAGTTGTCACATGCACCTCCAACTTCATAGATCTAGGTTCTCTTAAATCTTTTTCATCTTCTTCCCACTCCTCATCACTGTCTTTATGGCGGAAGCAAGATGATGCCTTTGCTCGATGGTGGCTTATTTTGTAGATCTTCTTCTAAAGAATAGGGCCTTTAACCCAATGATGGCTTCTTTTATCATGAGCTTTTGTTATATTAAAGACAAGTTTACAAAAAAGCTTTTGTTAAATATCGCGGAAGTTTTTTTTTAGGAGCAAATTTACTCACAGAAGTTTTTTTAGGTGCAAATTTGCCCCGAAAGTTTATAAAGAGAGCAACGATCCAAATTGATCAAGATCAACTGATTGGCAAAGATCATTATGTTTGTAAACTTCCCAGGGCAAAAATAATACCAAAAAAAACTTTTTCTTTGAAAGCCCCTTACCAATACTTCCATAGTAAAAATGGTATTTAACCCTACAATTAATTAATACTCCCTCCGGTCCTAATTATAGGAGCAAATTTTGGAGTTGGTTTTGGTCCTAATTATAAGAGCAAGTTTTAACTTTTGTCAATTTTTTCCTATAATACCCCTATTTATACTTTCTCAATAATAATTAAAAACAATAATAATTTAATAATACACCTATTTATTTTATAAAGTAAATAATGTTTGCAACTCATTAATGTTATATACACCTAAATTATACTTTTTTTATATAAAATAATTTTTTTTAAGTAGCATTAATGCATTCTTTAATAATTATAATTTTTGGAAAATATAAATTTACCAGAATTACATCTCATTATTTTAATATATTACAACCGAGGAATTGAATTCAAAATGATGGCATTTCTGGAATAATTTTTCTAGTCTCCGTGAAAACTAATTGCTTGCTCGAAGAATACTATTCGCAATCACGGCCTCACACTATGCAGTGAAATATAAACGATAATTAGCTGTACATTGAGTAAGGGTATTTTAGGAAAATATACATAATTAACTAATTTAATTTCATTCCTTAATCCTTCCAAATTCTAGAATAAATTTCTTATAATTGTGAATTTGGAGGGAGTACAAGACATCACATTGTAAATGTGAAGATTCAATAAAAAAGATATATGCGTATCTGTATAAAAAGGATTTGTATAGTGAAAAAAATGAAAAAGAAAATGGCTGAAAAATCCTTTATTGTAAAATTTATTGTCGAATTTATGCAACTTATCTCTAACGAGTGTAATACATTTAAATATAGCTCAATTTTTGTTGCACATAGCTGAAGATAACTTATCTTTCCATATAATTTGTCTCCAAAATATAACAAGGGCCAAAGACTATGACTTATTTTTTTAAAATTATAATTTTTTAATTACATATAGATCAAATTAGGAAACAAATATATAAGAAAACATGGAACTTTAATGTCAAATCAATGATTTCTCCTAAAACGAGTTGTCAAATGCTACTTAAATGTAGTTAATACATATATTCTTGAGTTGTCATATGCACCTCCAACTTCATAGATCTAGGTCCTCTTAAATCTTTTCATCTTCTTCCCACTCCTCATCATTGTCTTTTATGGCGGAAGCAAGATGATGCTTTGCTCGTCGCTGGGCTTATTTTGTAGATCTTCTTCTAAAGAATAGGCCTTTAACCCAATGATGGCTTCTGTTATCATGAGCTTTTGTTATATTAAAGACATGTTTTTTTGTTTCATTGGTTATATGTGTTTGATATTATTGGGATTGATTATTTCTAGATTTAATTATTTTGTGCTTGAAGATGAAGATTTGCTTCTATGGTTCTTAAAGCTAAACCTTGTCGAGGGTTCTTTGTTGAAATCAGTATTGGTGAAGGAGAATTTTGTTTCGATGAATGTTTGGTTTATGGGGAGAGATTGCATAAACGAAATGTTTTCCTTAAGGGTAATTTTGTCTTTTTGCTATCACAATTATTCACATTCAAGGACCTCACATTTTTACATGGTCTCATTTCACAAATAAATTTTCATTAGGTATTTATGAGCAATTTTCCCTTCTTTTTTTCCCTATAAAATTACGTTATTTCAGGATTATTATTATTTTTTTAAATGGTCTTATTAAAAAAGTCAGACCCGGATTGTGATTCGTGAGCAAGCAGAGAAAGTCCAACAACGAAGAAAGGAGGAGGCAGAGGCGGGGGTAGGTGAGGCGGGGGGAGGCGCGTGGAAATGAAGGCGCGTGGAAGATACAGTCATCTCACCAACTGCAACGGACAGCGGAGATTCACTTGTAGAGATGAATCTGAGCCGTTGGATTGAAATAGCACATGGCCGCGAATGAATCTAGCCCTGTTATCGTTGATCAGGGAAATATTTGGCTGGGTCTGAGTTGGAGGCAGCCCTCAGGCTTCTTCCTCTCTATAAATAACGACTCCTTGGCTTCGTTTCAACTCGCACCGCTTGAGCAGTCTTAACTCCAAGAGGTTCCTTCTGTTCAAGCATCACTTCTCGTCTATTACCTCTTGAAGGTATTCTGCTGATATGCTATTTTAGATCTTGGGTTTCTGCTTTTAGGATTATGCGTTTCTTGGGGGTGGATTCCTTGGCATTTTCTTTGTGATCTCCAAATGAGTCTGAGATTCTGCTTCTCTGTTCCGTCTCGGATTTTTCTGTTATTGAAGTCTTAATCGCATTTCGTCCACGGGTTTCTCTGGAATTTTGGTTATTCTCTTGGCCTTGTACGGAAATACCCTCTGGGCTTTCAGATCTGGTGGAGTTTATCTGTCAATTGCGTGTTCTTCTTCTAGGAAATGAGATTTGTTGGGTGAAATAAGGGTTTTGCTTTCTTGTGTTCTGATTAGCTTCGAAGCCTGGCAGTCTACATCTCATAGTTACCAAGCCCTGTGATTATTCGTCATTTAGGATAGGTTTTTCTGCTAGATTTGGCGAATGAATGAACTTTTAAACTCGATAGAAAGTGGAATTTGGTGGTTATAGGGTTTCTAGCTGGTTTCGGAGTCTTGCTTGCTAGACGGGAAATTTGTTTTAGGCTTGATTTTGAACTTTTCCTCGGGCGCCACTAACTGTTTTCCCCTTTTTCTATTGAATATAATTTTGCAGATATAAAGATGGCAACAGAAACCTTCCTTTACACCTCCGAATCAGTGAACGAAGGACACCCAGACAAGCTCTGTGACCAGATCTCTGACGCCGTCCTCGATGCCTGCCTTGAACAAGACGCAGACAGCAAAGTGGCATGCGAGACATGCACCAAGACCAACATGGTCATGGTCTTTGGAGAGATCACCACCAAGGCCAACGTAGACTACGAGAAAATCGTCCGTGACACTTGCAGGAACATCGGATTTGTCTCGGACGATGTTGGTCTCGATGCTGACAACTGCAAAGTCCTCGTTAACATTGAACAACAGAGCCCTGATATTGCTCAGGGTGTCCACGGCCATCTCACCAAGAGGCCAGAGGAGATCGGAGCTGGTGACCAAGGTCACATGTTTGGCTATGCTACCGACGAGACCCCTGAGCTCATGCCCCTCAGCCACGTCCTCGCCACGAAGCTCGGTGCCCGGCTCACCGAGGTTCGCAAGAATGGAACCTGCCCATGGCTGAGGCCCGACGGCAAGACCCAAGTCACCGTGGAGTACTACAATGACAAGGGAGCCATGGTTCCCATTCGGGTTCACACCGTGCTCATCTCCACCCAGCACGACGAGACTGTTACTAATGACGAAATTGCAACTGATCTCAAGGAGCATGTGATCAAGCCTGTGATCCCTGAGAAGTACCTTGACGAGAAGACCATCTTCCACCTGAACCCATCAGGCCGTTTTGTCATTGGAGGACCTCACGGCGATGCTGGTCTCACCGGCAGGAAGATCATCATCGACACCTACGGTGGATGGGGTGCTCACGGTGGTGGTGCCTTCTCAGGGAAGGACCCAACCAAGGTGGACAGGAGTGGAGCCTACATTGTGAGGCAAGCTGCTAAGAGCATAGTTGCTAATGGACTTGCCAGAAGGTGCTTGGTGCAAGTGTCTTACGCCATTGGCGTGCCAGAGCCATTGTCTGTGTTTGTTGATTCTTATGGTACCGGGAAGATCCCAGACAAGGAGATTTTGAAGATTGTGAAGGAGAACTTTGATTTCAGGCCTGGAATGATCTCCATCCACCTTGACCTCAAGAGGGGTGGAAATGGCAGGTTCTTGAAGACTGCTGCTTATGGTCACTTTGGTAGGGAAGACCCAGACTTCACATGGGAGACAGTGAAGCCCCTCAAGTGGGAGAAAGTTCCAGCTTAAGCTTGTGAGATCAAGTTTTGGCACTCCCCAGACTGTCACTCCATAGTTTTTATCTGTGTCTATCTATCTTCATCACTATACTCTCGATCTGTTTTTTCTTTCTTTCTCTTTTTCCCTCCCCTCTTTTTTCACGTGTTTTCATTCCATGTTGTCTTCAAAGATATAATTTTTTAGGTGATGCACCAAGATGTACTCTCAGATCTCAGACTGTATGCTTTGATTATTATTGTGTAGTGTTATGAAATCAAAGAGAGTATACGATTTAGTATAAGCTGTATTTTTGTCGGTGAATGTTGCTGGTTGATTGGTACTGTACCTTGGGGGTGAATCACGCAAGATCCAGATCTCTGGGCCCAATTTACCAAATACAATAAAGAAACATTTCATCCTCCAATTCATTTATCAAGTGCCGCGTGCCACTTCCTTAAGGCCCCGTTTGGTACATGGATTCGGTGGGAAGAAAAAGAAAGATTAACAGTGGGAAGAAAAAGAAATATTAACAAGTTCCTCCGTTTTGTTCCTCCGTTTTGTACGTATTTTGAACAAATCTTTCTAGGAATTTAATTTCCGGGCCTACCAGTCTTCCCTTATATGTGGGAAGATCAGATATTGGTGGAATCTCAAGTTTCACGTCACTATTAACATTTTTTGACAGATTTACCCTTCAAATTCAAACTTGGCGAAAAAGTTTGGCCCTAGTGGAAAATTTGTTTACACAAGTTTGAACTTGATAAGAACATATTTTTTGAAAATATATTTTAGCAAAAAAATTATTTTTCTTTTTCATTTTGAATTAATTACTTTTGAGGGTAAAATAGACATTTCTTAATTCTTTACTAACTACTATCCCTTCTTCCTACCAAACAACTCATCTTCCCCCCTTTCCTTTCCCTCAGATTTTTCTTGTACCAAATGGAGCCTAAGTATTGCTGGTCTAAAGAGTAGGACTAAATGCAGCCATAGAAATAAGCTAGTGAAATTGGCTTGATTGTGAGGCTTATTGTAATAAAGAACAAGGCTACAAGTTAGAGTTAGAATACCGAGTTAATTAAAAAGGTTAAACTCGCATGGGTTAATGCTAATGGAATCAAGAAACGCATATACTTTAAAAAATAGGATTTTGAAATCCCATACAATTGGATGGTGAGATGCTGTTCACTGAATCTGAAAATTTAATTTTTCTTTATAACAAAATTGGGAGTGCAAGTGGTATGAAGAGGAAGCTTTAAATGCAGCACAAGTTCAGGAAGGGCGCTCTACTCTAACTATTATGGGGATCGGATGGATGGATCAGTTTGGTGGGCATTTAATGAGTACTAATATACTACCTGTGACCATACTATTCCCTTTTTGGGAAAATTTTCCTCAGGTTCAAATAATCAAAAAATTGTTAAAAGATGCTAAAAAAAAAGTCACATGTCAAAAAAAAATTGGTATTATTTCATATACGTTAACAATTAAATTAATACAACATAAACAACTAAATTTGTATACGTTAACAACAATATCCTAACAAGTAAATCAGTACGTTAACAACTATATCAGTACAATGATTTCTAAAATAGTAGGATCTTTTTTGACATCTGACTTTTCTTTAGGCCTTTTTGACAATATTTTAGTAACTTGGACCCTGAGGAGGATTTTCCCAAATAATAATATAGGGCAATTTAATTAATTTATTTTGCAGAAAATAAAAAAAGTGGTCGCTAACTCATTAAATATATCATAAATTAAAAATTGTTTTCACTTTTACCCTTACTAAAAATGTGTTTGAATAGTGAGTGGACAAAATTGAAAATAAACATGAATTATAAGGATAAAAACAGTAAGATGAGCATTAATTATCTTACCATTGACTTATATTTAGTACTAAGCTATTATTTTCGAAGCGTACTATATTATGGACCCAGGAAGTACTTCCAAACAACACACAAATTGGTTTATTTTAAAGCTTCCAAACATGGCCTTGGTAGAATAGGACTCTTAGAGAACCAAAATGAACACAAAAGTTATATGAAGAGAAACTCTAATTGAGAACATCGAAAATGAAAAACACGTGAAGCTGTTATGGAATAGGGAATTGAACTATTAATAAAATAAATAGAGGTTGAAGTTTTGGGGCATTCCTCAACGCAGGCATGACGAAACTGAATTAAAATAATAAATCACGCATTGTGAGTGTGAATGAGGAAAAGAGGTTGTGGTGTGGTATTCTTTATCATCAGAACCAATCAACTTTTTTAGAAAGAGAGTTTAACTTATTTCTAAATTATTATTATTTTTCACTTTTACCCTATTAAATTGGCAAATAAATATTAATGCTTCTCCAAGTCACTTCTTTTTTCGATAGAATTTTTTTTAGGGGAGTTGAGTCCTAAAGGTTTTCTAAGGTCAAAATATACATATGGGCTCAAAAAATGCTTACAAAGATACTTACAGATTACCTATACTACCTCTCGTCCACAATATAAGACACTTCTAAAAGGAAAGTATGATCCAGAATATAAATTACCTTCAGTTTAATTAATGTTCTTTTTCCTGTTTTACCCATGTGATTAATACTCATATTCTAACTTTGTCTACTCATTATATCTCTTCGTTCTAAAATAATATTCCCAATGCAGTTAAACACTTTTTTTTTTCTGGGTCAAAGGAAACTTATATTAAAACTTCAAAAGATTACAAACCCAAAATAGCAAAGGTAAAGGAAAGCCTAAAAGTACGAACAAACAAAATACATAAAAACAAAGAAAAACTACAAACAATCACCATCCAATGAATGAATGGAGGGAGAAGCATCATGAGGAACAACATCCACCTTCAGGGCATCCAAGGCTAGAAGTGACATCAAAGACGGTGTTAGTTGTAGAACTTACCCAATTGGGCACACCCACACCCCTTTATAATCAATAGCTGCAATTAAGTCAGCGATTCAGTTACCTCCCTTGGGGTAAAAGACAGAGAAAACCCAACTTTGGATGACAAAAGACGAATAATATCAAATACAATGCTCCTACTCTTCCAATTAATCAGATCCGGAGATTTGACATCAACACATTCAAGAAGGGAGAGGCAATCAGTTTCAAAGACCACATTATCATGACTGAGATCTACCACGAGCATCAATGCCCTCTTCAAAGCTAAAGCTTCAATCATAAATACGGAGATCGATTTCACCTTATCCACAAATCCCCATTTAAAATCATCAAAATGATCCCTACAAATAACACCGATAGCAGCGCCAATCTTATTAGCTAAGAAAGCCCCATCACAGTTAAATTTAAGTTTGCCAACAGGTGGAGGGGACCAATGAGCTAGATGAGTAGGGACGACCCTATGTCCCTCCGAGCTTCTATGCCTTTTATCGCAACTCACCTAGAATTCAAACTTGTTTTTCCTCGTACATTCAATGACTTCAACAGGATTAGGAATTTTATGATTAAAAACCATATCATTTCTTTGCTTCCAAATAAACCATAAACTCCAACAAATTAATGAAAGGTCTTGCTTACTCAAGGAATGCATACTTGTAATATTAATCCATGAGATGTTGAAATTTGACATGCTAGCAACGTTGATTCTTACACTAAGAGTACAACCGAACCATATACATTTAGTCCAAGGGCAGTGAAAAAACAAGTGTCCAATCGACACCACATCTCCATGACTGGCCGGACAAGTGTTATCATGGGATCTCTTCCTTCGATAAAGGGCCTCATTGGTAGCAATAGCTCTATTTAAAATCCACCAAATAAACTGTTGCACCCTTGGGATAGTCTTGATCTTCCAAATCGAGTTTCAGCAGGTTGAGGGAACCACTATCGAGGACCTAGCTTTGTTATCATTCATGAGATTGTCCTCTTTACCTCTATGATAGCCTACTTTCACTGAATACATGCCACTCTTGGCACTGGTCCACACTAATTTATCAACCAGCCCATTAGAAGGAATGATGATATCATATATCGTACTCTTGACTTTGACCGATAGATATCAATAAATAAGAGAAAGATTTCACTTACCTTTGACAATAAGGTCGCACACTTTACTGTTTGAGACAGAAGGATCATCTAGGTTGCTTGACTTCTTTGGGAAATTAACACTAGGGACCCATTTATCCTCCCAGATTGGCAGATTCTAATTACAGTGCCATCTCCTATGTTCCATCGAAGGTCTTGCTTGAGAAAATTTCGACCATCTAGAATACTAGACCAACATTACAATGCCTTATAGCCTTTTTCTGCTTGTATAAATTTATCCTTAAGAAAATACACACTCTTCAAGACCCTAACCCACAGATCGTTAAACACATTTTTTTAAGAAAAGTAAAAGTGAAAAAATTTACATCTTATTATTAAATAACTTAATTATCATTTATCGTACCGTTGAAGCAGTCTGTAATATAGATCGGAGGATCTATATAAGATGTCACGTCAGTAGGAGTAATGGAGTAGGGAGCAGATAGTCTCAGAAGCAAAACTCTCCTCATCTCTCAGTAGCCTTCAATCCCAATCGTTCGTTGCATCTGAGTGCCTGGAAAGTGACACGTGGCAAGCTAAAAAAAATTGCATCCCAATACTTTCAAAACAGAACCAAATTCTCGAAAAATCATCACAGACACAGCGTGGCGGGAAACTTCAGTCACCATTTTTCTGAAAAGCTAAGAACGAACAGTGGCTCCCGATCAATGAACGAAAACCAACAGAGAATGCTGTACTGATTTGATTTAGGTATGAGAATCTCTTTACAAAATGGAAGAGAATATGGCTCGAGGAAACTTCCATTTTTCTCTTTTAAAAAAATGAAAAAAAAATCTGGTTGCTATGGTGATTTTTCTGAAAGTGGTTGCTATGAAAATCAATAGAATAAGATTAAAAAAAAAATTATAAAAAGGTGGTTGCTATGATTTTGTAGCTCATCGTTTCAGTGCGAGATGTTGTTATTGGGGAAAGACGTTGATAAAGTTTTTTTCCCCCTTAGAAAAGTTGGTTGGTATAAATTTTTTTTTTAATTATTCATATCTAATGTGTGGTCATTTCAAATTTGGAGAGACGTTGGGTATTTGGCTTTGGCTATTAGGAAAGTCATTTTCGTCTTTGTGTGGTCAATTTATATTATTTGTCATCGTAAATTTTGCTATGATCTTGTAATTTCTCATTTGTATTTTGTAATGTGTTGCATAAATTTACTTTTCAGGTTTTAATATATGGAAGCTCATTTGGCTCCTAGATTAGGAAAAGAATTTGATAATCTAGAGGAGGCATGGAGATTTTGGAATGAATATGCTTGTAAAGTAGGCTTCAGTGCAAGGAAAAATGGGTTGACAAAAAGTAAGAAAGATAAGAAGACAATTATTAGCTATAGATATGTATGTTCAAAAGAGGGTAAAAGAAGACAAGATAAAAGGTGCACCCAACCACCAACCATCGTTCGAGACCGGGACCGATTGTCAATTTGGAATGACAGTTAAATTAGTGGAAGGTAAATTCAAGATCGCCCACTTTATAGAACAACACAACCACCCATTACATCTTCAAGAAACAGTGCATATGATGAGGTCTCAAAGGAACATAAGTAATGCACAGGCTGACGAGATTGAGTTGGCCAGGGATGCTGGACTTCAACAAAAAGCAACTTTTGACCTTATGAGTAAACAAGCAGGTGGGCGAGTAAATCTTGGTTTCACTCGAGTAGATATGAAAAATTATTTGATGACTAAGCGACAACGAAGTTTGGTGGATGGGGAAGTTCGATGCTTATTGAATTATTTTGAAGAACAAATTACAGAGAACCCTTCATTTTACCATTCATACCAGCTTGATACTGAAGATCAAATTACTAATATTTTTTGGGCAGACGCTCGAATGCTTGTAGATTATGCTTATTTTGGAGATGTAATTTCATTGGACACCACATACGCACAAACAATAATCATAGGCCTCTTGCAATATTTTCGGGACTCAATCATTTTAGAGGAATTGTAATTTTTGGTGCAGCTTTGTTATACGATGAAACGACGAATCATTCAAGTGGTTGTTGGAAACTTTCTTGAAAGCAAACAAGCAAAAGAAACCGCAACAATTTTACCGACCAAGATCAAGCAATGGCAAGAGCACTACGTGAAGTTACTCCTGAAGTGAAGCATGCATTATGCACATGGCATATTGAGCAAAATGGAATAAAACACACGGGAAATAAAATGAAGGGTGGTTCACATTTTTTGCATGACTTCAATAAGTGCATGTTTGCTATTGATGACAAGTTACAATTTGAAGACACATGGACTTCTCTAATATCATCGTTCAACGGAGGACAACTCATGGTCAAGTCTATATATGAAATCAAAGAGAAATGAGCATGGTGTTATATGAAGCATTATACTACTCTTGGTATGCGTAGCACACAAATAAGTGAAAGTGTTAATGCAAATATCAAAAGTATTACAAACCCAAGTGTTAGTATTGGAGAATTCTTCAAAAGTCTTGAGCGGGTTGTTGAAGATAAAAGGTACAATGAGATGAAATGTGAATATGAAGCAAGGGAGAAAAAGCCAAGATTGATAGTCCAAAGTTCACCTATCTTACGTCAAGTTGCAGAGATTTACACCGCCTCGGTGTTAGAGTTGTTCCAAGAGCAACTTGATCTCTTTTTTGCCACATGTATCTCCTCTCGAGATGAGAAAGGTCCATTGTTCACATATAGTGGTACCATGGTTAATGAAGAAAAAAAGTGGACATTGACATTTGATCCAAATGATTATTACGTATGGTGCGGTTGTAGACATTTTGAATCTATTGGGATATTGTGTTGTCATGCTTTAAAAATATATGAGGCAAATGAAGTGAGGAAACTTCCAAAAAAATATATTTTGAAAAGATGGACCAAAGATGCTAGAGATGGTGTAATACATGACATTAAAGGAAGTGAAATACAAGTGGATCCAAAGCTTCAAAGCACGCAAACATATCGACAATTATGTCATATGATGATAACATTAGCAAAGCTGAAATGTCTAATTGTCCGAGACTTCTACCTTTATCCACAACTCTATAATACAACTTCACAAAGAAGCAAGAGACTTCCGTTCAAGGCTAAGGAATTCAAATGATGACAACAACAAGGAAGATGGAAGTAAGGAAAAAGGTGGCAACCAAGAAAACAAGAAGATGGATGGGTTAAAAGATAAACTACCCAAGGGCATTAAAAAAAGACATGGAACAAAGAGATGGAAAAGATTTAAGGCTTGGCACGATCGTTTGGGAAAGAAAAGTAGGTCCCAAGCCAAGGTGAGAACGAGGAATTAGATGCTCCAATTTCATGTTCTGCACCTACGACATTGCAAGCACTACCTCAAGTTCAGTCATTTACTAGTATGATGTTGGTGAGTTTTTTTTTTTATCTAAAATTAAATTGACACTGTGATTTGTTCTGTTAATGTGTATGTTAACGCTTTTTGATAGTAATAATATGCTTACTTTTGTCTTTGTCATTTATAGGCTCCCTTAGATTGTTCAACACCATCTTTGGAAGCATTCAAACAGGAAATTTTGTTGTCAGGTACCAAAAAAAAACAGACATAGGAATGTGCACAAGTTAAGGGGAAAATCTCACTTTTATTTAATTAATGTGTATACTACATCAAGATGCCAAATACATGTGTCATTAGCTAATACACTTTGTACTATATCAAATATATTGTATTACAACATTTTATGACCATACACTAACATCTACATTGCTCTTGTTTCTTCCTTCTTCCTTCTTCTTCTTAGGTGAAGGTCAAACTTCTATAACAACTTCATCAATGTCCCATTAATTCCAAGTAGGTGAATCATCAATGTTCAATCAGCATGAAGGATTTGGCAACCAACACCTGCAATAACAATTCAGATTCGACTAATTTAGTCATTCAACCATCATTTTGTTTTAAACAATGTAAGACATCATTCTGTTTTGGCGACATCATTTTGAAACTTGTTTTGGCAAAGCATTATTTTGTTTTAATCAGTGTAAGGCAACACATAGGCTATATGACAGCAAGTTGGTATTTGACAGCAGCAAGTATATAAGCATATGAAACTTGTTATTTTTGACAATGGTACTTTGACAGCAGCAAGTATATTTGACAGCAGCAAAGTATATTTGACAGCAGCAAGTATATAAGCATATAAACAATGGTATTTTTATTTTAGAAAGAAATTTGAATTTCTTCAGATGAATGCATTAGCTGGTAACTTAATGCCCAACCAACAATTTTCCCCTCAACTAGTGAAAAGAATTGATGCAGTATCAGTAATATTGCAGCAAACCTCACATTTGTGTATTTAGAAAAATAGTCAAGTTCAGAAACTCAGACTTTCAGTTTTTAGGGCTTGATCTTTAATACAAAGATTTTCAAGCATCATGCCCCTTAAATACCAACCAACTCTGGCAGGTAAAACACCATAATTTCATGAGGCCTCATCCAAGAACAAGCACAACATAATGCAACAGTGAAAGAAAACAACAACTAAGAAAGAAGGAGTATTAATATAATGAGGTGATATTATTGTAATACTCATGGTGTGAATGCAGACAATATTTGACTGAGCTTTCATAGTTTCATTGTTAGGTTCTAACTGCTACTTCCAATAAGAGAGCATATAAACAATGGTATATTTGCATTTGACAGCAGCAAGTATTTATTTAAATTTTTGTTCCTTTGACAGCAGCAAGTATTTTACTTGCCATGCTTTGAACAGGTAAATTGAAGGCTTGAGGAAGCAACATTTTCAGTATCAATCAAAGAGAAAAAATTCCACAAACATTTAAAAATTCTGGCATCACATCTTAAATGTATAGTCAACCACAAATAAATCTCTAATGTCATTACTATGTAAACTATACATCTGATAGCTTCTGGAGCTCATTTCAATCTTTGTATATCATAAGACCAATGATCAACAGAGAATCAAGTGCAAAGTCAGAAGATTTTCCTTCAAGAAATGAGATAAGTAGACTTTACCAAGAAAAAACACCCTTGGCTTCAAGAGAGTTCACAATCACACCATCATAGCTGCAAAAGACACATTACTATCAAATGCAATTATTATTTCATAAATTCAACCAAGATACAGTACTTTTCTCTACCAAGAACCTATTAAAAACCAACGCAAAATACTTAACTCTATCAGTAAAACAATGAGAAACTGCTGGACGTGAATCACATGAATTTTGGAATGCCATATACACTAAACTTCAATACCCAAAAACAGAGGAAAATGACTTTAGAAAAAAAAAACTAAGGGAATGCAGAAGATTGATCAACGAATCAGAGCTGCAATTTGGGGCGATAATTTTCTACTTAATTATCATCATTAATTGAGTTAGAAGCAAGATAAATACAAGGAACATCAATAATAGGAGGGTAGATAGATCAGTTAAATTCAATTCAGTTCCAAAACTTTCATCAATCACACACCTAACATTGAATTGCTTATACTGGAAAAATCCCGCAATCAAACCCCCGTCGACTTTGACCAAGGTGTGCGGCTCCGGTTCACGGTCTGATTTCGGCTCAGACTCGGAGTTTCTGGCAACGGACCTCGACGGAATTAGAACTCGAATTAGGCAAAGAGAAATCGACATCTGACAGATCTGATCCCATATTCGAGCAGCTTACCACTACGGCCAATGCGGAAAAGATGAACATGCTGGAAATGGCAGCACAGCAAGAATTTTCGAGAGCAAGGATCTGGTTCTGGGTTTAAAGTGCATGGACGGCCACGCTGTGTCTGTGATGATTTTCCGAGAATTTGGTTCTGTTTTGAAAGTATTGGGATGCAATTTTTTTTAGCTTGCCACGTGTCACTTTCCAGGCACTCAGATGGAACGAACGGCTGGGATTGAAGGCTACTGAGAGATAGGATAGTTTTGCTTCTGAGACTATCTGCTCCCAATGGAGTATGGAGATTTGGCAATTGATAATGGGCGTGGTTTGGGAAACCAACAATAAGTCACTTACAAGGAGCAGTTATGGACAGTTAACGTGGTGATTGTTGGTGTCATCCATCCACGTGGCAGCCCTTCACTTGAAAACCAGAATCTGGAGCCAGATCCTCTCTCGTTGTGGGCCTAATAATTAAGCAAATAGCCACATGCCATTCATTTATTTTTCCTCCCATATCCTTCATTTACACCAACAAATGAGATAAATTAAAGAAGGCTAAAGTATATATTTGGTCTTTATATTTATTTTTGTATCATTTAGTCATTTAAGTTTATAAAGTCGCGTTTGGTCCTTAGTCTTAACACCGTTACCGACTTAACTAAAAAATACTTGACTCAACAATTTTAGCGATATTTATCGCAATTAAATCTTGTAAGCACGCTTTATATATTATTATTTTAATAAATTAATATTTTAAATCCTATTAATTGAAAAATATTTAATTTTCTTCGACAAAAAATATATATTTAATATTCACAAATTGTGAAAAACCACAAAACAGTCTGTAAAGATTAAATATACGATTAAAAAATTAAAGTTGACTGCGAAGTTTTTAACGGTCAACATTGAACCCGAAAAAACTTCATAGTAATATTTCCCGGCGTATATTTTGGATGCAGATTTGCTACTTAACTCTATTCCAAAAGCATAAAAGACATGGCAAACATTTTTGTCATATGCATGAAATCATTTGTCACAAAGGTTTTCCTCTTAGAGATTCTATGGAAAAATCAAGCAATTTTTCTCTCCAAATATTTTCAAGCAACCCTTTACTAGATCCATAACTCCTGAACTTCAACAGCTAGATCACAAGTCTCAACTCACCACGCCAAATTGACAGAACATCTTGACTATACTATTTGATTTCTCATTTGTTAACATTAAGATGATTTTTATATATGTCTTTCATAGTTTTATAGGTACTTATTTAAGTACTCTTAAGTATATTAATATCATTTTGTCTTTTTATAAACAAAATATGCATTTGAAATTTTCTTAGCCCAATCCCTTGAAGATATACTTGTTGGGTCAAAATATACTTAGTCCCAAATTAGGCCATACAATACAAATAAATATATCCCATACAAATATTTGCACATTAAAAGTATTGTAACTTATTTAAAATTAAAATTATTGGGTTTTAATGTCACCGACACTATTATCTTTTAGAATATAAATTCATCCTGAGAAAGAAAAGGATATAAATACATGTTGGCCCATGCATGAGTCAGAAAAAGTTGATGTGAGAGAGAATATGAGTAGTTTTTCTCAGCATGCAAACAGGTGGATCTACTGAAACCTTACGTTTAGATTTACAATAAGCAATAAGCAAAAGGAGCATAATTGATATATGGGAAAATCCATCTTGGGTCCTTTTTGACAATTTTTTTTTAAAAAAAATCTTTAGATTACGAAAATCACAAAAAGCGCCGGCCCTTTCCCGAGATTTTTTAATCTACGTAAGTTGTCGATGTGGGCGATATAGTTGTAAGCTAAAATTTGATATTGTTGTTAATGTGGTGATTTAATTGTTAAAATATTATTGTTAATGCGGTTGATTTAGTTGTTAACGAAGTATTGATTTTGTTGTTAATTTGGCTGATTTAATTGTCGGCGGTGATTCGAAAAAATGAAAGCTACCCAAAGGCCATTTTTTTTAGGATTTTAGAATCTTAGGGCCATTTTTAGGATTTTTTTCTAAAAAGGGCCCCAAGATAGATTTTCCCTTAATATATTTGATTTTCTCGGAAAGTTAAAAAAAAAAAAAGATTTTGCATATGCCCATAATATTTGTGCCACTTGTACAGATTTGGTCCACCACCACCACCTATCATCTTCGTGACAGTTGATGTTTCCTTATTTTCCCTCAATTTATGGGGCCTTTTTATAATATTTGATCTCTTTGGCCAGAAAAAACTATAACATTTTATCTAATAGAATTTTACAACCCATAAAATTTATTGATCCAAAGTTCCAAACAATTTGGTCGATCCAGCCAGAGACCTTGAATCAAAACAAAGACATGATCTTTCCTTCCCCTTTTTTAATATGTTGTATGTACCAGAGAAAGTATTAAAATTTATAACTAGTCTGATGGTTTCCTGGTTATATGTTGTGCTATATAATATATAAAAATCATTTATAGATTGAAATTAAATCTACTTAAATGGCAATTCACTCATATCTATGTCAGAAAAGCCACCACCACCACCAAACTGTAATTGGGAAAACATTGATTTTTTTTATTTTTTAAATCAAGTGATATTTGTCAGCCATAGCTCCATACCAGTTAGGGGTGGCGAAAGATTGCGAATCGACGCTCGTACGCCCGCCTGGCCTGTAAAAAATTGCCCTGCCCAGCCCTATAAAAGTGGCCCGAAAAAAATTTGGGCAGTTTTGGGCTGGGCCAATAACTGGGCAGGGCCGGGCATTGGGCAGGGGGTCCTACCCTACCCATTTGGCCCTGCCCAGAAAATTAAATATATTTAAATAAATATTATTCTATATATATACTATTTTATTTAAAATATATTATATTATTAATTATAAATATATTATATTATACGGGATTCTAAAGTTTTGAAATTCTATAAAGTATAACTAGAATCTTCGTGAGTAGAGACAGGCCTCACTACTTGGGCGCAAGGGAAGCCGTCCTCCCGCCTCAAATCTTTGTCAGCCAAAAATGATTAGAGCTTTTTTATCGTAGCGGGCGTCAGATATGCAAAAATGCGCTGTTCATTCTCCAAATTTGCAAGATCGGACAGAGTCTCCCGCCCTACGCCACCCCTAATACCAGTAATGGACTAACGAGAAGGCTTGGCCTGCACTTTAAGATATAATATAATATGCTCCCACTGTCCTTTAACGTTCAAATAACCCGCTTATTAAGAAAATAATTAAAATTAGTTAATAGTAATAAATTTGTATTTTTTTAATTATGTCATTATTTATAAAGAGTATAAGTGAGAGATAGGAAAAAAAAAAAAAAAAAAATTGAAGCCACGATAAGCTCGTGTTTCTTGTTCAATCCGAAAAATCAACACGAAAGCTATCTCAACCTCAAACCATAGGCTAGATTTTTGACAAAGTAGACCCTATTTTCTTCCTTTATAAAATCCTTTAATTAATAATAAGATAACTTGTTGAGGAACTTTTTCCAAATTTAAATGACCCAATTTGCCGTTATTGACTTATTTGAAAAAAAATTCATCTTTTTAGTCCTTATAATTTTAATTTGGTTATAACACAATCCTTAAAATTTAAGCTTGTCAAAATTCAAGGACTGAATTACACCTGAATTGAAATTATAAGGACAAAAAGATGAATTTCTCCTTTTTTGTCAAAGTTTAATAATGAACACGTGAAAATGAATGAAAGGACTGAGTGGGGGAAACATAACACATGCCTTTTGCAAAGTTTCTTCGGTAATCCATTATAACAAAGTAGTAATTACCAACTTCAATCCCTTCTTCATGGGACTGTCTCCCACACAAGGAACAAAAGGAATCCCACCCACACCACCTTCATTAAACCTTGCTATTTTGCCTTGTGACTATAAAAATACAAGGAAAATCTACTAACTCAGGTTAGCCTGAGTAGCAAAGTCTCATCTCACTTGTATGGCAAAATATATAAAGATAATAATAAAGGCTAATGATCTGGTGTCAGTACACAGCATGAGTATGGGCCCGTTTGGGATAGCGGAGGGAGAAGTGGGCTTTTTGCCAGTCGATGGACTTATCCCGATGGACTTATTTTACGATTAACTTTTTGATGTGATTTGTGTTTGGAATAAGCGATAGCGAAGTGACTTTTGTTTGTGATTTAACTGTTTTTAGACTGTTTTTAAAAAGAAAGATGAGATGAAAAATGCGAAAAAGGGTATGAATCAAATTCACACACA
Organism: Acacia melanoxylon; assembly: GCA_019022615.1. NCBI lineage: Eukaryota > Viridiplantae > Streptophyta > Magnoliopsida > Fabales > Fabaceae > Acacia > Acacia melanoxylon. The sequence goes on from JAFJYJ010000011.1 coordinate 9,745,154, forward strand.
CACATATGTGTTGTATAAAATGTGATAATTTGGGATAAAAAATTAAATTTAAATTTAAATTTGCTAAATAAAATAGTAAAATTCCATTAAATAAATTACAACAAAATGAAGTGTTTAAATAAACCTAGTCTCTACAAGTTTATTTTTTATTTGATAACGAAGATTATAGGGAAAATTAAAATAAAAGACCTATAAAAAATTATATTTATTATAAAGGACTATAAAAATTATAATTACTTAAAAGTATCAAATATCATAATAGGAATTTTAAATTATTAAATCGCCCATAACTAAACTTCTTCAATTATCTCGGGCATGTCATAAAAAAATGAGTACGATTTGTTATCATTTTATCCAATTGAGCTCAATTATTTTATTAATGTGGGGATATTAAGTTTAGGTTTGGAGTCTCTGGTTAAAATTTGTACCATCCAAAGTTGTTCTAAAAGATGGAAAATAAAAGTTAAAATTATGGGGAGGGGGGTAGGATGGTCATTATACAAATGGGGCCCACTTGTGTTTTTGATGCAGAAGAAGCTGATGGACATAAGGCTTGGCGTTGCCCAAAGCTTCAACAAAATAAGTCCATCAAACCAATAAGTTCATCAAAAATGAAACTCTCCCAAACACTGGTTTTCTTCTTGATGGACTTATTATCCCATCTGATGGACTTATAAGTCCATCAGATGGTTTACCAAACTGGCCCTATGTTGGTACCTCTCAAGGGAAATCCTACAGATCAACATTTATCCACAGTAGAAAGTTATAAAATTTCTACTGTGGTTAAGATTCAGCTTGGTGAACAAAGCTTTGGGGATTCTATTTGTTGTCAAATGATTCCTGTTCAAACAAATCATTCTCCAAAGGATTTTCAACATTTCATCTCATCATTGACAGTTTATACTTACCATCAACATCATTTTTTTTTTAAAAAAATCAACTTTGATATCTTTTTATCTCATAAATAATTTACTAGTATGCCACGAAATTTTCATGAACAAGGCACCACAAGACATGTTCACACATTTCCCAGGCAGAGGCAGAATCAGTTGCACAATCTAGCCCATGAATCATCTTAAAACAAAAGTTAATAACAACTTATATGTTTAGATTAGAAACCTTCACACAAGAACAACCCTAATTTCACCATTTGTCAAGTACAACAGATGCCTAAGTGAAATTCTTTAAAACTTCACTTGAAAAGCAATGTCAAGCAGGACTACCCATCATTGACCCAGAAAATGAAGCTTCATCACCCATTTGATATCATTCCACGTCAAAAGGAAAAAAGACTACAGCTGCTCCCAAAAAAATGAAGGACATATACACGTATGGAAGTAGTGCACTCTGAATTCTAAGTAGGAACAAAATGAATTTCATTCATCAGCTTGTTCACTTTATCATCAGAGATCATCTGCATTTCCTGCTCCAAATAGTAAATTTTGTCACGCATACCTTCTTTTCTGTACGCCTCAATCATGATAGAGTATGTAGTGTCATCTGGTTGGCACAGGTTATCCTTCATCCGGTTGAAAACTCTCTCCATTTCAATCAAATCCTCGGCCTTTGCACACGCGGAGATAATGGCATTGTAAAATGAGACATTCTCAGGTATCTCAAACCTCTTAGCCAAGTTAACACTGCTAATTACTTTATGGAAGAGACCTGCATTGGCATAACCGTTGATAAGACAGCAGAAAGTCTTGGTATCAGCCTTCATACCCTCAGCACGCATCTGATCAAATGTATATTCCATATGTTTAGCATCCCCGACAGCTGCAAATGCCTCAATCACATTGTTATAAGTTGAAGTTGTCCAAGGAAATTGAAGCTTGCGCATATACTCCATCACAGAGGACATCTTGTCATACATTCTTTTCTTTCCATAAGCACCAATCAAAATATTAAAAGTGCGTGTTTCTGGTTCTATCCCAAAGTTACGAAACTTTTCATACCATCTCTCCATCATATCGACCTGGCCCTTGTTACCAAACACACTGATGACTGTGTTCATTGTCCACACATCAGGCTTGCATGTTGTACTATCCAGCATATTTAACAGCACTTTCTCCATCTGATCATACTTCCCTGCCTTGCCATATCCACTTAAGACAATGTTTTGAGTGACAGTGTTCGGGGTGATAGACCTCTCCGCCATCTCTTCATGCAGCAACTCAACCAAATCAAATTTCAAAGCATCCACACAAGCCTTAATTAAAATACTGTAAGTGAAAACATCAGGCTGGCAAAGAGGGAGGCTCTTCATCTCATTAAGAGTTGAAAAAGCTTCATCAATAAGGTTGTTGCGACAGTAAGCTGCAAGCAAAGCCGTGTAAAGTTCGGAAGTAGGCTGACAGCCTTCTTCAACCATAGTGTTGAAAAGCTGATGGGCACGTTGAGGTTGGCCACATCTTCCAAGCAATACAATGAGTTTCATGTAAGTCCCTTCTTTTGGTTGGTAAAAGGGTTGGTCTCTAAGCATCTCGAATACCTTCACATTTAGATTATTTAACCATATATTGCCATATAGAAAAATTATCATTTCAGTTATTTCTTACTAATTCACAATAATCTCAATTGGAAAAACAAGCCACGAGATTAATATAACCGAATGAAGTCTAGAAATCTCAATTTGATATAAGCTCTAAAGCACTGATGAAAAAATTAAACTGTATCATTCGCAATGCAACACTTTAAACTACAGTTAACCATGTATATTTAATATTGTGTTACAGTAACTGGCGAGTGTTGACTGTTCTATATTCAAAACTTGTCCGCAATGTAAGGCATTTGAGTTCTAAACAAGATAATAAGGGCAAAGTGCTTAATTTGTGAAGCAAATTCAAGTAAGAGACACCAAGTTACCTCAAGAGCTTGAAGCCACTGTTTTTTATCAATTCTATCAGCCAAGCATTCAGTGACAGTGTTGACCCAAGCCTTAGCCTTGACCTTGCGGTCCAACTTCTTCTTCACATTCTTAATTGGAACCCTCCTCTGACTGCCAGGTAAAGAAGTTTCAGAAACACCTGGGAATTCACCTACTTTCCAGTGCCTCTTTTTAGCAACCGAAGAAGATGGGGAAGAAGAAGAAGTTCTTTTCGACGATGGAGGCGCAGTTGCACAGCGGATAATCCGAAGAGGCGGGTTTTTAGTTATGGAGTTAGGGATATGGTGGATCTTAAATTTGTCCTGAGAAATTGGAGAGGGAAGGAGGGAAGAAGAAAAGGAGAGAGAAATTGAAGCCATGGAAAAGCATGAAGGTCAATTCTGCGTCATAGCTAGCTTCTCAACCCAGAGCTTGCCTTACCCTTCTGCTCAAAATCCCAACTCTCAAATTACGTATTGATTCTAACTGGGTAGTTCTCACTTCTCAGCTCTCACTTATCATGTATTCATAGTCAGACCGCACCGTTGATGCTTGATAAATCCTACGTCCTAGAAGACCTAAGACGACTTTTTTTCTTTTTTTTTTTAGAAATTAAGGAAATTAAATAAGTTACTTAATCATTTCATATATTGTATTTTTTTAATTATATATTAGTTTATTGGTCAAACTATTTAGTTTGAAAAAAAAAATACTCTAAGCTAATTTAATTTGCTTCCTTAATCTTTCTAAAAAAGTCAACTATGTCCCTATAATTAAGGCCAGGAGAGTAAATAAATAAGTAAATATATTGGATATTTTTTACGTATTAGATACTTTTCTTACATTATTTAGTTTTAATGATATATAAACAATATGATTTGCTATAAAACCTTTATTTTTTTTAACCAGCAGTTATAAATCCTTTATTAAACATTGTTATATTGATTTTATTATATCTAGTGAGTGGTCATGTGATAAATCCTAAAAAAACGCATAGTTATGTCTACATTACCAATTTAATTCATATTTTTCTCAATTTATCCTTTTATATTAAAGAGCTCTTAGTTCAATCATTCATTGATTTTTCCCGAATCCAAATAAATCTCACTTTAGATGTAATTAAATTCTTAAAATTTAGTTAATACGATATAGGAAAGAAAATTTATGTACTCATTTTTTTACAAACTTTTTTAATCACTCTTCAAAAGTGTCTTTTATTTTATATAATAACTTTTTCGTAAGTCTCCTACATGCTTAATAGCTTTGTACACTACAGCTTTATTTCTTAATGCGAAATTTAAGTGTTCATAATTTTTTTTCCTCATAAGTCACACCAATCAAAGGATAATTTTAACAAGCCATATAAAAATTTTAACATTTGATTAACTTAAGTATAAAAACTAAAAAGACATCCGCGAATAATATGTCAAAGTGGTCATAATTATATGGATTGAAAATAATTACAAAATTTAATTCTAAATTGAGATGCAAATAATATTCTAGACATTAAATTTTCAATTTAAAATAATTGTTCTGCATCATCTTGCCTCTTTAAAGTTAATCTAACCAACTCAAAGCCCCTTAGTGCTCGTTGAGAATAGTAATTGAAACTTTCAAAAGTAACTTTTAATTATTCACAACACACCATTATCTAACAACACTAAGGAGTCAGATAAGGCTGATCATATTCGAAATCAATAAAAATTTACTACAATTGTCAAAAATAAAGGAACGGAGCTCACTAATAACTAATATTACCAGCCCACATCAGAAAACCCCTTTTAATATTATTCTACTCATACAAGCTAATCTCCTATATTATGTCTACACGCTCAATCCTATCACTACATACATTTCTTAATATCATAATAACATACAACTAACTCCATTATAAACATAAATTGCTGAAGAAGTCATCATTACCTAAATATCTTTCCATGACAGCTACAACTGCCATTGATGTATAAATTATTTATACACCAATAACTATGACTTCCACATTTCAAAAAGTTAGAAGATTAAGGGAAAAAGAGGAGGAGGAGGAGGATAAGGGATAAAAGAAACAAATTGCAGGCTTACTGCAAAAGAACCCCTGACATGCAAACACTACATTGAGCCATACCCTAATGATTCCCATGTGAAGGGCTGGAAGACATAGGAGACTTGGGGCGAGCTTTTGAAGAGCAAAGCCACACACACACACACAGCTGCAATGGCCACCATTGAGAGCATTGCTGGCCTATAAACAAGTGCTGTCCTTGTGCTGTGACAAGTCAGCTTGTGCCGACATAGCCCGCACTGATGTGGAATCGTTGCTGCTGCTGCCATTTTAATCTTCTCGGTTTGCAAGCTCGAAACTTTTGATGATGACCTTTGCTTCTTCTTTGTGTTACTATCTACAAGGGAAGATGGGATGTCGAGCACATGGTGATGAGTCTCATCACTTTTCTTGCTTGTTTTTGTCTGGACAAGTTCAATGTAGGAGTGGTAGCTCCTCATGGATGCGTAGTCCTCCGGGGTCAAACCTGTGTTGTCCCGGGCACTCTTCCATGCCTTGATTCCCACCTGAACAATGCCATAACCATTGAGTATTGCTACCAAGGATAAAAAAACTTGTACTGGTTATCCTAAACTAAGGGATTGAAAGTCAGAGATGAAATTGAGATAGGTTGCATCTTTTTGGAAACAGTAAGTACCAACTCTAATATATTCTCTCTTTTTTCTTTTTTTTTTATGGGAAACGTAATGGTAATTTGTTCCATGTAGATCGTACTGAGGAAAAAGAACATACCATTCCAGGGTCATCAGTTAATGCATCCAATACATTTTCTGAGCCGTGCATGCTTGCCGCAACATGAAGGGGAGTCAAACCAGCAGGGCCAGCACTATCTGGTTTAAATAAGAATCTGTCAAGTGCTTGCTAACTTGTTTCTCCTTACTGTCATCATCTGAATATTGAACTGGTACGAATTTTAACAGTAGTTCCACCATAGACCTGCAATTTCTCCTCACAGCTTTATGCAGGAGACCCAAGTCTAACAATGCAAGGTCGACAGAGGTATGTTCTCCTGCATCAACAGTACCCTCAAACACAATGTCCAGAAGCTTTTTCATCACAGCACACCAATCATGGTCCATGCAGAAGTCAACAAGCCACTTGAACCGATTGAATTGGAACAGATCCTGGACAGGTGCCATGGGACCCAACCTAGCTTTCACACGACTTCTATGAAGGAGCCAACCCATTTCTTGTATGAAATCCAAGGCTCGAGTCCTTTCTTCCATTTGTTTGCTTCTTATCTGTACATCTTTACCGATCTCAACCGCCTCAATCACACTCTCCAGATTACAGATCTCTGTACAAATTGCTGGCTCCGCAACAATAAAAGGAAAGGAACAGCTGCTAAGACCATGATCTTCCACCTGAGATCAACATGACCAAATCAGAGATGAAAGTCATCCTTCACAAGTTACCGAAACGAAAGAAACTATTTGTGTACAATACTTTTTGTATCATTTAATAGTTCCACTTGCGCATTGTCTAATTCTAGGGAGCCATATTCAATTATCTCGTCTTTCTAGGGATAGATCGCCTCTAATGAATCACAACCACACACGCAGACACAAATATGCATTTAGATTATCTCGCTAATTTATAGTTTGGTGCAATGAATAAGCATCTCTTAGCATATCCAATTTAACTTAACAGCATGTTTACTTCTGGCATTGAAAACCATGAAAAAGTGGTTTTTCACGCAAACAGCACTGTCAGTGCAAAAGCAAACACATATTAAAAGTCACATGTTGAGGGGAGGAAATTAGAAGCATGAGGCTACCTCAATAAATCCCCTCCCAGTAACACTTGGTATCGTACAAGAGAAGCCAAGGCACTGATGCTGATCATGTTCAATAGCTGTATCAACACCATCAATCAAGTCACAACAACTATGCTGTGCCAGATACTTCCCTTCAAGTGCACAGAGTAACCTGAAAACAAGAGGAACGGATTGAGTCTAGACCAATCTCAATTGTTTTGACACCTGAAACAAAATCCAGAACTTCCCCACTTCCAGAATTATAGAAACAGAAAAAAGTGCATAGTCAACTTGCAAACCAATATTATACCTAAGCAATTCAGGTAATATTTCATTTTGTCACTTTTCAAACCTATTTAAGCATCCAGATAAATACTTTATATAATATTATGTAAATTAACGTAGCTTATCTTTGAATTACCCATCTGATTGTGTTTATGGGTAGGTAAGTCAGATAATGCAGAGGAGGAGGCAGAGTTTTACCTTGTGCTAGAACGGAAAAGATTGACACCTTTGACAACAAATTGAGTAGTTGCCATTGAAGAAACGGCAAGTGGTTTAATAAATGAAATCCTACAGTGTTGTGGGCTTCTAAGGCTCAAGGGAACGTCTAAAACAACCTGACCTGCAGGAGAGATACAAGAAATAATAATAATCATAGTTACCATATTGCTGATGCTTGTATTAAGTTTTATAGTAAAAATGACAAGAGAGAGAACAGACCATTGTACAAAAAGGCTACAGAATGCTGCACTCTTGCATATACCCACCCCGTCGTCCAGAAAGGATCATTTGATGCAGCAAGAAGCTTTTTCAAGCTGAGCCCTAAATTACCGCAGAGCTGCATTGCCATACAGCATTGAGAAGATTTAAACAATGTTTCCAATGATTTCAGTAGAATTGGACATTCATGGCATTATACAAAATCATACCTCCTCCCATGCAGATTTTTCTAGACAGAGATATACTGTTAAGATGATGCAGCCTGGCCTTATATAGCTCTCAATCTCTGTGGGACTGTGGGATAACCAGCTGAGAATCTGGAAGTCAAAACAAACCACAAATCAAATTTTGCAAAAAGAAACAATGCACTAATTATTCAAAGCAATTTCATATTACAGAAAGCACCTGTGATCGAAGGACAAGTGGAAAATCATTTGGATCCTTGCCAAAGAGTTTGAAAACAATTCGATCTGTGTGACTCTGAAAACAATAAAAAAATTATTATTCAATAACAACAAAACATCTGCGTCAATAAACACAGTGAAGGCCTATAAGATCAATATATTAAAAAGAATGCAACTCACACCAAAATAATCAATTACAGATGGAAAGGTAGATGAAACTGAAATAATAAACCTAAAATTGGTGGGATTTATGGCAAAAACGCCATGCAGAAGTACTCCAAAGGGACAAGAAAACAGTAAGAATAAAGGCACAGGCAAATGTTTTAGCCAAACACCAACCAAGATAGGATATTCAAACATTGATTTGGAATAAACATTCGCAAAACCCTACATCTTCAATACATGATAGGAGTATTATCACACAATTTGCTGAAAAGAAAATAACTAAAATACTTCAAAAATATACCCGAGCTTCTCCACTAGAACTAGAAGGTGACTGAGAGGAGGTTGAATCTGAGTTTCTGCTTGTCTGTGGTGGACTTGACTTTTGAGTGTCAAGTTGTAACCATGAAGGATGATCAAGAGATCCAATACCAGAAGCACCAGGTAGATGAGACTTCCTAAGATTCTCAGCATCATCTTGTATGTCATCATATACGTTATTGAGGTCAATGCGATTTAAACCATTCCTTCTGACTGTAGTCTCAGCTGCAACTGATTGGGGTGAAAGGCCATCCCTTGTCAGAAGCGCATTTGAAGGCTCTAATCCTGAAGGAGATTTTAAACTTCCAACCCCAACATCACCTGAAGGTAAACATTTTTGCGCCATATCATATGCAGGCACCGTCTCAGACTGTCCCAGAGGCTTTGGAGGGTCCTGATGGCTGAGACCATTATCTGTCTTGATCGAAGAACCAGGTGAACTGATGGGTTCAGGGCCATTTGAATTTAGATTAGGCACTTTTTGGGAAGTTCCAGATGTCCCAGCATTCACCAAACCTTGGGATCCCTCCAATAAGGAGGCTATGTTCGTTCCATTGATTGTACCAGCCAGACTTGCCAGATTTCTTAGCAGATGAGAGAGAATATCTTGGTCCTTAGTAGCATCTGAGCCATTTGCTGCAACTTATAGAAGACGTAATTTTTGGAGTTAAATAAAATATGTCAATGATGACACCCCAAATGCAGTGGAAAGACAGAAAAAGTTCAAACAGCAGAGACATTTAGGTATAAGCTCAAAATAAAGTTAAACTCTTTAAGGAATGTTTCAGCAAAACAAACATTGAATAGCTGGGCAAGCCTTCAGGCTTCCTCTAGTAATGCAATAAAATTTGCCCAATAGTTAAAAGGAAGTAGGAAATGATATTGATGATATGCTCAGGAAAGACAACAAAAGAAGGAACACTATCATGCATTTTGACCAAAAGCCCCATACATTTACAACTTAGGCACACCAATTTCAATATGGCTTCTCATTGGAAAACCAAGTTCCCCCCTCGCTCTAGATGTCAAAGTCCCTACAAAAATGGGGGGGTAGTAGTAATCATTGGAGTCATGGGAATAGGATTAGAACGACTTATAGGGGACCACTGCCAGTAAAAGTAAGGAAAAACCTGGGGGGGGGGGGGGTGCGGGGGCATATTCCTGTTGTTTCAGAAACTGAAGTAACAGCGCCAACCAGCCAAGTTAAACAATCCCACTTCTAGTCACATGAACTGAACCTTTGACATCTTTATCGTAGGAATGACTCAAACTACAAGAACACTGCTCAGTAAGCAAGAGCATGCAATCAAGCCACAACCATAACTCCAACGTATCACTCACTCGCCTCATGAGTATCTTGATTATATTGATCAGTGCATTCACAAGGAAAAGCACATTTCTATACTTGTTAGTGTAAACCTAATAATGTGATTGGAACAAAAAACCAATGTAACTTAATTCTACTACTAACAAGATTTCCTCAACTCTCACCACATTCACCATAATTAACAGACTTTCCTAGAATAAGCATCATTTCAGTTTCTTAGTTGAGCAGCCAGTTAGACAAATATGAAGAATGCCAGTGTCAAGCAGATAAATTTCCAATTACACAAATACTCACAGTGCATATTGGACAGTATACGGAGAAGACTTGTTAACAGATAGCTGCTGCCCCTTTCATCATTCAGGGAGCCTCCATTAACAACAGCGTCAGGGTGTGTCTTCCTCCTCCTCCTATTGTGGCCTGCCAAACGCCTCCGACAACTTCTTTTCCCCTCATCAAACTCTTGAAGAACATGAAACCTGCCACAATATTTTTTTAAAAGAAAACTGCATCTAATTGGAGTGCCAAAGTAAATGTTCTTTAAACAGAGATCTAACATTTGAAGGTAGGAAAAACCTAGGTACTTAGATACTTGATGTATTTTTGTCCAATCAAATTAAAACAAGTGGATTTTTATTCTTGTTAGTTACCCAGAAGCTAAATCTGGAAAGAAACATCCTTAAATACCTAGATATTCTCCTTTTAAGTTATCTTTGCTTAAGTACAAGAAAACAAGAGAGGAAAAATAAAAGAGGGATGGGAGCACTGGGAAAACCTTCACGAGAAACAATGCGAAATTTTTCACCTTCCCTTCTAAACGTTCTACAAAAGTAGTAGTTTGATGACCAAAACCATATAAATCTGAAAAACGATGACTTTGTAAGCAAACTGACCTGCTACACTGTTGACAGAAACGCTGCATAGCATTTCCTACCAGTGCTTTGCTGGCCTTGGAATGCACATCACAAACCTTATGCCGGCGGTGGTAATCTTTTGCATTACTAAGATCGGCCCTACAATCTTCCACCTGACAAACTGCTCGGTTTGAAGTAGTCCCACTCCCAACTATCTTTGTCTTCTTTCCACTTTTTTCATCCCCTTCCAAGATAGGGTAAATTTGAGCCCCAAGGTTTAAATTAAGACAACCAGCTTCATCATTCAGCTCATCACCTTCAGATACAACAGCTCTCCTCCTTTTTTCCAATTCTCTCTTTCCTTTCTCTGGGTTGACGTCATCCCAATTAGAAGATAAAATGTTAAAAGTATTAGCTTTCGCAGGAATTTCAGAATCAACTGGGAAAGACTGCCTATTTCTACAATCAGATGGGACTGAATTTAGTGGACTAGCAGTGAAAAGATCTCCGTCCCATTTCCAGTCTTCCAAATTCCACTCCAAACTCTTCTTTCCAACCGCTTTCATTTCCGGCACCACAGGTCCATAGACATACTGATTCTTCCCCCGAAATTTAGCCTCCATGAATCAAACCCCCAAAAATCTATCAAAATTACACACACCCAGATTCCAAATCCGCCCGAATAAAATACTCAGCAAAAGAAAACTGAAATAACCAGGCAATAACTTCAACACACCGGCTAAGATACGGGCTTCAATTACCTACAAAGCATTATGCGAGAAAGATAAAGCTACCACAGCTAGTTCATCCGGTCAGATATACCCAAACAGCACAGAATCAAAATCAAAAGTCCAAACAAGGCCTGCTTAACCAAAACGGGCAAATCTACCAAACGATTCTCGCGATATCATAGACACCCAGCCCAGAATTGCAACCCCCCAACTTGCATAATCATTTCACATGATTCCCAGCTCAATGCCACAAGACTTAGTACAAAGGGCAGATATAGAGAGTCCAGAGAAGAGATTTGAAAAGATTAGAGAGAGAATCAGCAATTGTGAGTGAATAGTGAAAGCTGGCCGAGGAAGGAGATGTGGTAGATGAAATAAAGAGAGAAAAAGCTTGCGTGAAACAGAGAAGGAAGAGGGAAATTAGGAAAAGGTTAGGACGGAGGGTGATAAAAATGCGGTTTCTGTGCCAAGATAGTACATAAATCTCTTTAATTTTCTTGTGACGCCATGGTACCAAGGAATCTATACCCCACACCCCACCACCCACGACGCTCGCCCTTTCTTCTCTCCTCTCTCTCTGTAAAAGATAAATAAAACCAGAAAGTGATGAATTGTCAAAGTCTGAATGTTGATGAAGATGAAAGAAACAGAAGCAAAGCACGAATGTGAACGCGAATGGCTATACTCGCCCAAGACGGATCAGAATTCAGATTCATTTATAAACTTTTCTTAATAAATTTAATTTGGAGTCCATCATTGACTATTCCCTGTGACCGTATTGCTGTATCCTATTAGATGAGAGCTCGCTACCACCTACCAATAATACAATTTAAAATTTGCGAATACATAGATTTGTACAACAAATTTATTGTGATTTTTATAAGTTTCCGCGGCTAAAAAGTGTGGTTGGTTGGTCATGATTTATGTTTGAATATTTTTTTATTTTAATAATTTTGATTATATTTAAATTTTATTTATTAAATTAATTTATAATTACACATGTATAGTTACTAAAAATGATATGAATATAATAAAGCTATTTACATTTTTATGATTATATTTAATGATAATGCTCAATAAATATTTAACAAAAGTTTATTAAATATTTGATAGTTAGTATTGAATATGAATTAATAAATAACATAAATATTTAAACATTATTTTTATTTTATAATAATAATTATTTAAAAATTCATGTTAAGTAATAGACAAAATAATATTTGGGGAGAGAATTTTAGAGGAGGGAGTTGAGGTTAAACTAGAAAAATTCTTATTGCGGAAGTTTTATTGGGGTATTTCAATAGCTTAAGCTATTAGAGTATAACGGGAGGGTGAAATCATGTTGACCGGAATTTGTAACTTACTTCAATACAATAAGGGAGTGTTATAGCCAGTTTTATAGCCCCAAATAGCCATATTTGAGCTCCCACCACTAAACCAGACTGGCACGTTATAGGCTAAATTACATTTAGGGAAAATCATTTTCAGGTCCTTTTTTACGAAAAAATCTCAAAAATGCCCTAAGATTCTGTCAATCCCAGAAAAGGCCCAACAACAATTTTCTAACAATTAAATCAGCCTCGTTAACAACTATATCATTATTCGTTAACAACTATATCAGCCATGTTAATAACTCACGTAGATTCTAAAAGGTTTTTTTTTGTAAAAAATGCACTGAAAGTGATTTTCCCTTACATTTACCTTTCTTAAATTTAATATTGTTTAGCATAGCCTTTTTTTTTTTATTTGAGGCATGAAGTGTAAGTACGCATAAACTTTTTAATATTTAAAACTTTATAACAAACTTCTTAAATTAAACTCCCCTAAAGATAAATGCGTGACCTAATTTGGAGGGGAATTTTATTCCTAAATGTGCAGTTTTTTTCCCCTTTATCTTTTATGTTTATCATTTTTTTCCGATACGAAGGGTTTTCTTTTTTAGACTTAAAATATAGAGGGTTTTTGCCTCTCCCAATAAGTGCACTTCCTAGGATTTTAAGTTATATTCTTTTACTTACGGAAGTGCGGCCGCTTACCACCTCAACCAACATCTTGTTAATTTTATATTTATCATTTTTCTTCAAACTAATTTAACAAACTTGTAAACAAATATATAATCTAATGTTTTTTACCTTCAATATACAACTAATGTTAACCATAAATATTTTTAGAAAAGTCATGCCACATTTATTAATATATTATTATTATTATTGAATAATTTATTTAGCTTACTCAATTTTTCTAAATTAGATAAAAACAAGTTTTACAATAAGAATATGCATTTACACTCGTGGGTTAGGTAGGAGGATAAATATAACACAATATAAAATTGATAGAAACTTTTATAAACCCCCAACTAAATAGAAAATCATAAAAAGAAAATAATATAGTTAAATATAGAAATAAACTACATTACCCAAAATTAAGGGATGTGTTGCTGGAGGTGGGATTTCTCCATTTCTCCATATCTACACAGTACGCGCATGAAATATGGACTTAGCCAAAATTACATTAAGAGATTGAAGTTAAGCGTAACAAATCTTTATTTGCATTTATAAAATAGTAGAAGTTATTAAACTCAATATAAATCATTAATAATAAACTAAATTGTAAAATAATAGAAGTTATTAAACTAAATTAAAAAATGTAATTCTTCGGTATTTTTTGAAAATGTCTATTATGTGATTATGATGTATGCTTCATAATTTTGGTATACTTTATAATATCATGTTAGTAATATCATAATTTTAATTATTTAAAATTGTTGAGTCAGTATTTTCCGTCAGACTAACTCGTTAACATTAAAAGACCAAACGTGTATTTTACAAACTTAAATGACTAAAATGATATTAGAGTCAAACATAAAAAATCAAACGTATACTTTAGCCTAATTTTAATTGTTTAGGTATTGCCGTATTCCAATTACCACCATCGTTTAAAATTATTGAGTCAATATTTTCCGTCAGACTAACTGTGTTAACATTAAAAGACCAAACATGCACTTTACAAACTTAAGGGACTAAAATGATATTAGAGTCAAACATAAAAGATCAAACGTATACTTTAACCTAATTTTAATTGTTTAGGTATTGCCATATTCATATTCCAATTACCACAATGTCATCCCGATTACACACCGTGAGTTTTTCTTTTTTCTATTTCAATTTACTTGATTACCTTATTTCTATTTCAATTTACTTGATTACCTTATCTTCAAAATAGGGTAACTCTATTTTTCTTTTTCTTTTTCTTGATTAACGATGCTCCCATGTGAAGCACTTTGAAGTATACGTGTAAAATTATAGTACATGTTTTTTCCCTTTAAGATTAGATTAATAATATGAAATTAATTGTTAATCAAATACGAAATTAACAGTTAAACCCAAATTTGCCCGCTTTAATATAATTATTAACATAATTTATTGCACTAATGATAGAGGTGTGTCTAAAGCCCATGAGCCCGATGTACCTGCCCTAGCCCGGCAAAAAATCGTCCTACCCATTTCAGAAAAAAGAAGCCCGGAAAAAATTGGGCACAATTGTTAATATACTTATTTATATTATATTATATATTTATTAATACTCTAATATATCCATTGAGTTTTTCACCATTAGGCCATTATATTCCTAATGATGTTTTGTATTTAATAGACTATAGATATTATTTAATTCTTCACGTATGTGTATTTGACTATTTGTTAAGACATACTCCCTCTGGTTTTTATTATAAGACACCAACTAACTTTTCTCACAAACTAATAAAAGTAGTTAAAGTCAATAAAGTTGTCCTAGAATTTAAGTAATTTCCAATATTACCCCTACTAATTGCCCTAAACTCTAATTATTACTCTCACCCACTACCCTTATTAATTATGGGCAGACATGGAAAAAAATAATTAATGCTTATTGGGAATAAGCAAGTGCCTTATAAAAAGGACCAAATAAATTTGCTAGTTGGTGCCTTATAATAAGGACCAGAGGGAGTATGATAGTCTTTTTAATTTCAAAACTCAAGTTGTAGACTTATTTTGGAATATTCTAAAATGTATAATTATATATTACATTTGAAGTTTATAATATTGTTTATCAGGTACGATTGAAACTGCTTTTTTTTCACATAGGATGTGGTGGGCTATCATCATTTGGGCAGGGAAGCTTGCTCTGCCCAGCCCAAAAATATTAGGGCTTCTATCAGGTAGAGTCAGACATCGGGTTGCATTTTACTACCTAATGATCCTTCGGATAGGAGTCTCGCCCTGCCCAGCCTTACCTATGCTCACCCCTAACTAATGACCTAATAAATGGAGATTCTGGAATTCTTAAGCGGTAGAAAATTATTAGAGATCCCTACAGTAATATATGATAAATTTCTTGGGTATTTTTTGTCATTATTTATGATTTGATGTCTGTTTTTAAATTTAATCAAATATAATTAATCTTTAATGTCTTTTTTTTAAAAAATTCAACTTACTTTATTACCTTATCTTTAAAGCTCAATAATATAAACTGGGAATTAAATGGGAATAATATCCCAATAAATTCAAATAACTTGAAAAACATAATACATAATTTTAATCCACAATTATTATTGAAGAGGTCAAATTTTATAGAGTAAAGGAAAATCATTATATTAGTGAGTAATGTGTAATTATTTTTCAAAAAAGGAAATTACTTTAACGGGTATTAACTAAATTAGTGCAAATATAATTATGCATAGATTAATTTAATGATGTGATTGTCCGACCCGTTTCTAGTTAAATGAGTTTTAAAACGGGTATTACAAGATTTTATATATGAAGTTGATTGATGATTGTAGCCTTGTAGGAGTATTATATGTGCACATAACTCTTCTATAATTTCTTACATTATTCACACATGCTTAAATCTATAACTCAAAATTTGAAAGCTTAGTGGCATGTTTGAACTCTGGAAGGTTGTGAGTTTGATCTCACTTGTAACTTCATTTCGTTAGAATTTGCCCCTTTTAATGAAGAAGGAAAGGTGTTATATCAAAAAAAAAGGGGGGGGAGTGTTATATTCATACAACAAGCACGAACTCTCCCCGGGCGTTGCACGGATGCATGAATTACATAACATAAAAGTAAATCCTCACCTTCCCTCATCTAAATTATTAAGAAATTAAAAAAACAAACAAACAAACATAAAGAAAAGAATTAGATTTCAAATAAATCAAACAAAAATAGTTGTATCACTCCCCAAAAACACAATATGAATCACAACTACATAAGTAGTTGTACTCATATATGTTTAACAACTTCTGCCACTCTTACATGTTTAGCAACTTCTGCTAAAGCTCAAAAGCAAAAAAAATTACAGCAAAATGCTAGCCATAATAGTATATAAACATTCTTGTATATAATTGCCATTAAGTACATATGTGACCCATAGATATGCAGTTCTCCATCTGACACGTCTGTTTTTTAATTTTAGTCTTTAGAAAATATTGTCATTAAGTATTATAATACTCATTATTCACCCTTTTTTTTGTCATGGCCTGTCTTGTAATTTTTGGAGAAAATTTCAATTAAGTACCACATTCTATTATCTGCCTCTCTACGTCATTTTCTTCCATCCTTTAGTTCTTCCTTATTAAACAAATCAATTTCAATGGTGATGTAAATATAAAGAAATTGAAGAGAAATTCCAACATATTATGATTTTTGTTAAATTTATAATTTTTCCCATATATGAAATAATTGTATATATAAATTTTATAAAAAGTTTAATGTTGAATATGATGAACTATAAATTTTGATATATTTTTAATAGCTATTTAAATATTCATTTTAGCAACACTATTCTCTAAAAACTCATAAACATGCTTGTCAAAAAATAAAATTGAAGCAATTTTAGACTGATCACCAATAAGGTAATTGAACTTGAACCTATTTGAAAAGACATTTAGGTCAACTATACCTTATACAAAACATTAATCATAAATGTTCACAACTAAACCCATTCTTATCACCATAATTTGATTAGATTGAAATTGGTTTGCCCTTACAATAATTGTTGTTACATGAAACCATGCCTTCCTCAATTTTTTGCTTAGTTCCACACCTTGAATACCCCTCATGAACCCGGACCTGGCTTCTCTCCTCTACCCTTCCCATCCTTTTCCCTCTCTTTTTTTTGTCGTTGAATTAAGATCTCAACGATCCAGATTTATCATATGATCAAAATATTATTATAATGAGAAAGGATGGTAAAAAAGATGATAAATCTGGACCGTTAAGATCTTAATCCAACGACAGAAGAAGGGAAAGGAGGGAAAAGGATAGGAAGGGGTACAGGAGAGAAGCCAGATCCCATAAACCCAGGCAAACCTTGTTTCCTAGTTACTTAGTCCACAGTATAAGAACCAACGCCTATTTCCTCCAACATAGAGATGGGGCGGGTTCATATTCCATGCTTCTCCTTACACGCTTAGGTTTGTCCTCTAATTAGAGGGTTGAAAGCATTTTTTAATTTTTTATATATTTTATTTATTAAAAAAATGCTTTCAACCTTCTAATTAGAGGAACAAGAACCTAAGAAGTATGTAAAGGAGAATCATGGAATATGAATTTGAATTGGGCCTGCATTTAAAATAGGAAATTAGGAAAAAACTTTGCTCCACCATTTAATTTGTGTTCAAGGATATGAGGAAAAAGTACCTACTCCACCAAATTTTAAGGATTTGGCAGATAAAGCTGTAATGATGAAGGAAAGAACTTTGCTCCAACATGCCCAGATTTTAATTGACTAAAATTGGAAAAAGGAAAAAGAAAACAACTAAAGAGTTATTGTAACTTATTATAGGAAGTACAAATAGCTTCAAAGTCTCCCTTCATTTTTCCAAATACACACACCATTCACAAAAGTATGCTTAGTGAATTAGCGAAGAAAAAGTTTGGACAAAAAAAAATTAGCGAAGAAAAAGTGATAGACATAGAGATACTATAGGAAGGTGACTACAATTTGCAACTTGATGAGACAACTGTAAAAATTAAGTTTACTCATATGTTAATATAATTTAAATAACTCCATTAATGTATAATAATAAAATAAAATAAAATAAAATATTCCCCCATTTCTACACACCAATCCTATAAATTAGGATATATTGTTATGAGTTCCTATAATTTAAGTATGCGTAACTTTATTACTTTATTCACACATGCTTAAATCTATAACTCAAAATTTGAAGTTAGAATTTGCCCCTTTTTAATGGAAGAAGGAAAGGTGTTATTTTTTTTTTGGGGGGGGGGGAAGGAAGTGTTATATTCATACAATATAAAGTTTAAGATGTATTCTTAATCTTATTTATAAGACAATTTCAACATATGTCACACATAAAGAAAAACTTTAAACGTTATTATCTCTATAAAAGTTAACAACTTTTCAACTTTACCCCTATTTAAACATACACTTTCAAAGAAAATAATAATCGACACAATATAATAAACAAAAAGTAAAATTATAGTTATACAAAACATTGAATAACGCACCTTATAAATAAGATCAGAGGAGTATATAATTCATTTATGGCTTCTTTGGAATGACGATAAGAGCCTTTAGAGGCATCTTACGGTCATTATTTACGGTGTATGAGATAAACGTAATAATTAAATGAGTTTTATATCTACTTATATGGATGTACTTATTCTTCAAGCAAGCCCTTAGAATAATTCTTGTAATACCTCCTTGACTGTTCCAACCAAAGTACTTGCTTACCCTATAAATGAGGACTACAAATGCATCATACAACAATTCGTAGGTTAAATTACATGTAACATTCTTAAATCTTATTTTATTTACGGATAACTTTCTTAACATTTGGAAGGTAAAAAAAACTTTCGCAACATTACGGATAATCTGAATTATTAATTTAGTAAATATTTATTTTGTATTAATTAGAAATTGGAGTTTCTTTATACTTAAGTGTGATGTGACCCATCAGAAACTTCAATTACTTCAATTAACATATTTTTCCTTTTAGGGGTTTTTTGTATTTCATCTTTACCATTTTTATGCATTGTGCATAAGAAGTATCAATATTCTGATTTAAGTTATTTCCACCCATAAAAATTTGGGAAAATTCCTCTAAAATCTTAAAGGATTAAGAAAATATCAAAAAAGTCTCATTAACAACTCCTTCAATAGGGTATTGACAACTCATTTGTGGATTTAGGATTTAGTGTTTAACAATTTCTTATGACCTTTTTAACATCAGAATTTTCTCTAAGATTTTTTTGACATTCTCTTGGTTCCTTGAGATCTAAAAGGGATTTTCTCTAAATTTTTAATAGGAATTTCTCTCATTTTTTTTGCTGTTCTTTTCTCTTTGCCATCTCCTTTTTAATTTTCAGGACATTTAAATTCCATTAAAGACGGTGGATGGACCCATACGGACACGCAAAACTGTTTCCTACCGATGACTCACGCTTCACATTATTAGTTCACGGACCATAAGAAAATTACCCACTTCTGATTTTGTTCATCATTAAATTTTAAGCCTTGACTAATTTAGTTCATTGCATGGTTTAGATTATAATTTTTCTTTTGGGTATGAACCAAAGTATCCCAAGTCGTTTTAGACCTGGGCATAATCTCTATCGAGCGAAGAGCGTTATGATTGAAGACCTCCTAATAAATGTGTTTCCTAGTATTTGAATTTGTGTGTTCTTCCTTACGAAGTGAAACTACTCACTATCTTAACCAACATCTTATTAGTACCTATTTTAAATCTTTATTAAGTATGAAGTTGTGGGTTACCTTCTATAAATATATGCCCGGTGTGTAAAGTTCTCCTCTAAAACAAATGATAGTGAAAAAAATAGTATAAAAAAAAATGGTGAAAAAATTTGGTAATCCACATGGGCCCCATAAAAAATATATAATATCATAAACAGTAAAAAAATGTTTATCCTTTTTATATGAATAATTCAGATAGATATTGTGTTTAAGTAATTCAGACCCCTTCTATTAGAATTAACACTTATGATGGTAAGCTTCTTCTTTTTTTTTTTTTTTTTTTTTTTTTTTCACTTCTATGTAATAAAGTATAGGGAGCTATTCGGACCAGCTTAAAAATAGTGTTCTTATGTTTTTTTTTTTTTTCCTTTTACATATTTGAATAGGTAAAACATAAAATTATTTAAATCAATTTAATCCAAGCACTACATTATATTAGATTTTTGTGATGTCACAATTGTTTGAAAATTTTGGTTGACAATTCCCGGTCCATGTTGTCAGGGGTGGAGCCAAGAATAAAAATTAGGGGATGAAAATTACAGAATAGAACCCAGTAGAGTCAATATTTGAAATTGGGAGGAGAAAATTACAGAATAGAACCAAAAATTTTAGAAAATTATTCTTTGACTTTATAAATATTTCAATATTTTCATTTTAGTTCCTTTATGACACTTTTAAATAGGGACTAAAATGAAAAAATTGAAATTTTTAAAAAGCTAAAGCATAATTTCCAAAAAAAATTAGTCAAATTATGTAATTTTAGGGGGGGGGCCACCCCTAACCCCCTAAATCCGCCCCTCCATGTTGAAACTTGTAAGTGAACATTTGAACTAATATATTTTTTCCTAATTGATTAATGGATGTTTGAATTAATTTATTTTATGTGATTTTACATTGTACAAAATAAAAATATAAAAATAAATTTTATCGTGTAAGACATAAATGATTTGGATTGACTTTTTTATTGAGGTTAATGTGTAAAAATACCCATAAGCTTTTAATAAAAATGTGACAAACAATATATGCTTTTTAAGAAGGGAAAAATACTTATAAACATTCAAAATTAAAGGAAAAATGTTATGTCCGTTAAATATAACTTAACCCTTACTTTTTGCATGTGTATACGTAAATGTTATATTTAACAATACTGACATTTTTACTCTCATTTTAACAGTTTATAGATATTTTTTCACTTAAAAAAAGCCGTATGGTGCTATCAGCATTTTTAATAAAAATTTTTATACTTGAAACTTTTTATTTTGACACACTAAAAGTGGAAAAAAAAAAAACCTAAACCAACTAAAACTTTATCTTTTAAATTTTCAAATCTTCCTTGTGATAATGCAAGAGTAGTGGATCATTTGAGATTAGAAAAAGGTATTTCTCAACACGTTTTAGTTTTGTTGTGTTGTTGTGATAAAACAATGATTCGTCCATTAAAGATGAGGAGGTGGTGAAATTAGTCTTTGATTCTGACAAAAAGATCAAAGTGTTTTTGACAATGATCATGATTATGTCGTCCTCATTCGTCACGCAAGGTATCTACTGTTACTCACTGTGTGCTTCAACTATCAGCTACTTGATCTCATCCCAATTATCTTAAACCGCCTCTATGATTCTTTATAAGTACACTGCAATATAAAATTTATAATACATCAATACTGATCTTCTGCTTCTATATAATATAAACTAGAGTTAAACTTTGAGCCAAAAAAAAAAACTAGAGTTAAACCACGTTGCACCAAACGTGAATACTGAACAATAGTATATTGTGAGATTAATTTTTTATAATAGTAATGCATTTATTTATATATTTCTAAAAATAATTTTTAGTTCTGAAATGCATAGATGGTTTATCAAATCCATGCTCATATACCATCCAAGCTATATCTTCCCGTGTGTTTCATGAGGAGTGTTACTGGAAATGAGACATATCAAAACATTACTGGTTTGATTTAGACGTATAAAAACAAAATGCAATAGGAATCTCTATTCATTTAAATAATTATGAATTTATTTTTTAGAAATCCGATTTGGTTGCTTAGGAAGTTAATTACTATCATTCTTGAAAAACAAAAGAAAATTTAGGTTTAAAGTTATTCATATCTAATTATCATTAAAAAAAATGAAATAAGAGTTATTGTCATATTAATATCCTGATTAATATACTAATAGATAATATTTCATTAACTTCACCAAAAATCTGTAAAGCATATGAAAAATAATGAATTCCTTTTTTTATAGGTATAATTGGTTGATTATGCGATAATTATTATCATTCATGAAAGTCAAAAGCCACTTTATTTTTAAAGTCACCAATATTATTTTGAAATATTTTTAATATCTTGATTAATACCCTAAGTGTAATTATTGTGATATTATATTTCAAACAATCTATAAATTATAATGCATCTAAAAAATAATGAATTTCTTTTTTTCAAGTCAAATTGGTTTGCTCATGAGGTTATTATTATCATTCATGAAAATCAAATAATAATTTATTTTTAAAGTTGATAGTTTGGAGTATTTTTAAAATATATATATATATATATTAATGAATTCATAAATTCATGATTTATATAATATTTTTTAGACATGTGAATATACTAAAAAACAAACATTTTTATATCCAATCATACTTATCATCTTTTACATTTTGGATTAGAGAATAGAAATTACACACATGAAGTTAAGCGTTAAACGACAAAAAAATCTTGTGGATTAAGGAAATCAAAGTTCGACATTGATGTTACCAGGCCAATTGCCATTACACAAATATAAAAGGTAAATTTCAAGAAACTAAATTTTTATAAGTTGTCCCCCAACCAAGCATGAACAGGTAAAAAAAGGTCATTTGTAAGCATAATATTCATGAGAAGTCCTCCATGAATTGTACCATCAACAATGCACTTATGCCTGATGTTACGTTTAAATGAAAGAATATCAGGATGCTTGTAGTTGTGCAAAGTCATATTACCATCGCAGAAACTTTTGAAAATAATCAAACCTAATAAATCATATTATCAAAAGTTGAAACGACAATGTGTGTGTATGTTTAAATGGTTTGAGTATGAATAATGATAGGAAGACTAACCGATCATCTCTTTGCTTTTGGCTTCTTCGCGGGCGATTCATTGATAGGGACCCGGTTAAATGCGTGTAGAAATATATGGAAATCACATTTATGAAAAAAAATGTACTCGAGTGGAGCATCATCTTGGATTTGGCTTCTCTTTTTTTTTTTTTGATCCGCTCCCATTCTTTATCCATTTATGATCATTAGATCAAGATCTAATGGTGTATATTTAATGCTATTAATGTTTCTTTTCCTATTATAAAAGGAAGAGAGAGAAGAATGTGAAGGAAATTGAGAGAATGATGAGAATAAAATGTTAAATGTAGATCATTAGATCTTGATCCAATGATCATAAATGAGATATAGGATGAGAGCGGAATTAAAAAAAGAAAGGAGAGAAGTCAAATCCATTTTGGAACGTCGGCTAACATTGACCTTTCTTTTGTTTGGCAAAAATTGAAGAAACATTAATAAAATATCTGAACGGGCTCATAGAATCAAGTCAAACGTTTCAGTTATTTTAATAAGAAGATTTAAAAGTACAATTAGTTGAAATGTCACAAATGAATTGAAGATAACCTTTTACATGCACATGGGTCGGTCTACATCTGTACCAAAGTTTTAATTTAATTCTCCCAGCGATCGTCAATAATAATGCATAGCCATAGATGATTGTTGGCAAGAAGGCCGTTAAAAATTTGATTTCATAATTTTTCTTAAAAAATCAGAGTACTTTTTTTTTATAATAGGAAATATCCATTTTTTGTCAGAAATATAATTGTATTGAAATAAACTAAAAGATTATAATAAAGTCCAAACCAAACACATAACAGGAGAAAAAGAAGAGTTAAGGTGCAGAAAGAGGATCCAGACAAATATTATTTAAGCAGATCTTAAATACCAATAAACAATTAAAAATGTGCAGCATTAGCCAACTAATTTTTAAAAAAGTGTAGTTAAGACAACGTTTGTTAGAAAAAAGATAACGTCCGTTATTTAAGGTGCAGATTGACCAACAAATTTTTACTCCAGGAGCACCAAAGACAAAAAAGTTTTACTCAAGAGCTCCTAAAGACAAAATTCTTAATTTCACAAAATTAAATATATATTTTTCAATTGTCATTATCAAAACTACTTGTATAGATATCTATGAACAAAAATTACTCATTTGCTAAAATAAACAAATTTTTTAATTAAAAATATAATTATATGATTTAAATAAAACTCAAGGTGTTTTATAATTTATTATATATGTTAAACAAAAAAATTATATGATTTATTTTTATTTTAGAAGAAATTTATGTGAGTTAAGAAATTCATTTAATGTATATAAAATTTAAAAAATAAAAAAAAATCTATTATCAATGTTGACACTTAATAATATAAACTGGCAATTTAATGATATTTTTATTAATTAAATGATCTATTGATTATATAAATATGGGACTTGTTGAAAAAAAAAACCCCATAAATAATTTGCTGAGGCTATTTCAAGATACTTAATTAATGACAATTTTTTTCCAACATGAATAAATCTTCTTTCCCAAAATGATACATCAGGAGAAAAAATTTGGCCTCCCAAGAATTATACTAGAGAAATAATAATTTTTATTTAATTGAAATAAAATTATTAAATTAAAAAGAATACTTAGTGTTAGGCGCTCTTTTGGCCAAAACACATGTATATTTTTGCACCTTTGAAAACCACATCATCATCTAATTAGTAAAAAAAGTCAAATTTTCTGTCAAACGGTATTTTTACACCTAATTTGTAACCAAGTAGTCACTTTTATACTTAAAAAAACACTTAGTGTTGGACACTTCTCAAAATAAAACATATATGTATTTTTGCACCTTAACCCATAATTAAAATTAAAGATCCCAAGGTAACAAAGCTAACATCGGGAGAAGAAAAGTTGAAAAACTTGCCTTGTATGCTAGGCACATTTGAATATTCGGAGATGAAAAGCTGTCATTTGTTATGAATATACTAATTATGTGGATGTCCATCGACTCTTGATCCTCAATATTATTTGTATACGGATTTACTGTTCATGTATACGTATTTACTGTTCACGTATACGTATTCACTATTCATGTATACGTACTATTTATGTGGGGCCCACAGTATCGTTTCACGCGTTTTCAACTTTCGGTGCGGTGGCAGACGCGTTGAATCATTGGAAAAATGGGAAAATTACGGTGATGACCCAGGTGGAATAATTACACTTAAAGACCCATTTTCCTTCTATAAATAGACGTTCATTGTAAACATTCGAACACACTTGAATGAGAACTCCTCTCTACTTTCTCTCTCTAGAATTACTCGCTCTTATTCTTCTTCATTTACCTCAAGTTATCTTTAGTTTTATAACACGTTATCAAGACGAGCTCTAAAGAGAGCTTTGATTTTCTCATCTTCTTCTAAATGTTCTTTATATCAATCGGGATAATCTTAACCACTATATGGAATTATAGATATACTTTTACCGATTGTTTTGAACATCGGGTTCCATGGTTAAAGATTGGAGATTATTTATTTGAATTATATTTTACTATTCATCTTTGATTTAATTATTTTCATATGATTACATAATGCTTTATTCTTGTGCACAATATATATATGGTTGTTACCTCCTACATGAGATGGTTCTACTTCCATAGTTTAATTTTATTGCTAACATTTTATTATTGTTTTAATTTGACTTCTACGTACATGGATGGTTCTACCTCCTACATATATGTTTAAGTATTTATTCTTATACCAAGCATTTATTTATTATTATTTAATATTTAATTTATTTGTCATTTTATAATTTGTTAATTTAACTCTTACATGGATGGTTCTACCTCCTACATGGAAATCTAGGTTACTAACTTTAACATAACATTTATACTGTTATTATTACTAACTTTTAATTTTGTTATTCTATTCAAATTCTTTTATTAATATTATGGCCAGAAGCCATGCACCTCTATTTTTCTATTCTAAAATGATATGACTATGACAGAAGCCATACACTTCTGTTTTCCTATTTTAAAATTATATGACCGTAAGTCAAATTACTTTAATTTCTTATTTTATGGCCGTAAGCCATATAAATTCTCATTATGAGAAATAAATGACCCGAAGCCATAAAGGTTTAATTTTTATATCTTTAATTTTATTGTTTTTAATTTTATATTCTTTGATTTATTATTATATGGCCTGCATATTGTTTTAATTTTCTAGTATAAATTATAAGACTGGATGTGTGTTTACATTTCCTAGTTCTCTGCCCACTATATATTTTAATATCCCCTCTCTTTTCATTATGGGCTGTTCGTTGAATGAATTACATGTGAGCACCAAATTGAAGAGGAACAAAAACGCATTCAAGTAGGTAGGGAATTGAAATATTTATATCTCGGGCTCACATGTTTTATATTATATTATTTATAAATATTATTGAAGGAGCAATAAGTCGAATTATTTAATTATATTATTATTATTTCTTCTTTTGACAAAAGGATGAAAACGAAGAAGGAAATGGTGATGCATACATGCTTATATATATATATATATATATATATATATATATATATATAATATTATTAAACTATCATGTTGATAGTCTTGAATTATGCACATGTATCCACCGAAAATTTGGATCCAGCTATGTAGAAGAAATTTGAAAAAGACCAAATTGGCCTGTAGCCATAATGAGACATAAATTGGCCTGGAAGCCGCATTTAGATCCATAAAGTTGAATATTTGGCCTCAAGCCACAAGGAAAATTAAAGTGAAGCCAGATTCATGTTAAATATTTGGCATTAAAAGACTTTCTTGTTCTTTAGAAAAAAATTAAAGGGATCGTATAACCACTAGAAGATGGTTGTTCTTCTAATAGATTCTTTATAAATGGCAAGTATTCAATTTGCTCCCCGCAAAGAAGAATATTGTGAAAGAGGTCTTAAGAAATATTATGAATTAATTTCATTGACCTCGTAGCCAAACAAAACAATGAGTTACAATAATTATGAATATTGTAATCGCTTAACTTCAATCCCTAAGTGAATGAATTATGGCCATGGACATGTATGTAAATATGACTGAGTATTGTCATTATTATTGTAATCATAATTGATCTAAGTTCCCACCAGAAGTGGAGAAATTTTTGTTATAAATTACAAACAAACGAGATCCTTGTTTATAAAAAAAATAAAATTTAAAAAAAAATTGTCTGTTTGCTATTTGCACAGTAACCATGCGGGGCCCACGTCAAATATTTCTTCCCCGCACGCGTTTTCACGTGAAGAGTTGAAAAAATCTGGTGGGCCCCACATACGTATTCATGAATAGTGTCGTATGGTACTATTCATAGATACGACACTATTCATCAATACGGTATTTTTATGAATACTTTTTATCCGTGCTAGGTGCTTCAAAACCAAAATTTTCATGGTAAAATTAGTATTTATTCCTTAATATTAAGGTCCCGAAGGCTTATATTTTTCGAATATTGTATGATACATATTTTAATAGTTTTGGAAAAGTATTGTCCGTAAAACAATAAATTGCAAAAATTTATGTTATAATATGTATACGGTTAATAGTCCCGCAAACTAATTAGCATATTTTGAGGAACTAATGTTTAGACTATATATCTTTATGACAAAGATAAAATGCATTTTACTATAAAGTATATGTTTTATTATTAGCTTAGTTTCAATGATATTTTACTAATGTTATAGAAGTAGATATCATGTATAAAATACATGTTACTTAAACCATAAGTTTACAAATAATAATGCAAATTGGAAGTTTACAGTAAACTAGAAAGTTTACCAATAGTCAAGAGATTGGAATTGTAAACCAGAAGTTTACAAATGTAGCAAATCAAAAGGTTGCTAATACAAATCAAATTTTTACCAATGTAAACTAGAAGTTTACTACCAATGAGATATTCAAGAGAAAATGAGCTACAGAGATTTATTGAAGCCAAGGCTCAACATAAAGAATAAACCTACAAGGTAATACGACGTTTAAATTTGTTGTTATTATTATTTAAATTTATTATGATTACGTATCATAAATTTATTGTCATGAAAATTTTCTCGCTAGAAAATTATCATATGTGTGACTTTAAATGTGTAATTCTAAAGTTATTTTAACATGAACATCTTCACATGTGATAGACTACATATATTTTATGCATATATAAATTAATTGAAGCATATTAGACTAGTGATGCAATAGTATATGTTTATTCCCGAAGAATTAACATAAATTTTTCCTTTCAAAGTTTAAAGAATTTGAAAGTGATTTTGAAATACAAATATAAAGAAAGTATGTTTATATAACTCACACTTGAGGGGAGATTGCTAGAAAAACAAGTGTGAGTTGTATGAGTTAGAATACAAGTGTGATCCAATATTTGAAAAGTTATATAGTTCTCACATAAAGTTTGATCTCCCAAAATGCATGTCGGATTTTGATCGATATGTTATTGAAATTGAAAAATTTATGATTATTTGAAATATTATGTTAGAGTAAACCGAAGTTTACTGATCCAAATAAATGTATTGTTGGCATGACTTGTTTGATCATCCGAGTCATATAAGAACCAAAAGATTCTTCAATAACCAACATATTGTTCAAGAATAATTATGTCGCTTGTTCTCAAATAAAAATGACTATGTGAATATCATAGATCATGATTGGTAATAGATCTCTGGAAATATATCAAACAAATTTATATGGGCCCATTACAACCAGAAGTTTGTAAGAACGCAACCTGAAGTTGCAATAATGTTTGAATAAATTAAGCGCTATTTCAGATTATACGATCCGTAAATCATGAATTAAAGCATTCATAAAAAGTGGATTAATGCTTATGAGAACATAATACTATGTTGGTATATTTAATGTTATATATTGCAGCATTTATATAAACCAACAAAATTCTCCCGTAAAATTGGTTTTTGGACAGAACAGATAACTCCATCGGAAAGTTTTTGAATGTGCAATGCTTATAAATCCACCACAATGCACATAAATGGATTTAGGAGACTTACAATCGCATGATTAGTCAATTGTGATTTGACATTGTTTTCCCAATATGAGGGGGAGAAAATAGGCAGTTGGGTAAAGATATTAAGCTATAATGAATTATCATTGGCTCATTTTGATCCTCGTACAAAACAATGTGAACTGGAAGTTCAAAAGATAATTCATTTACAGAATTTAGCTAATTGAATGCCAGAAGCATTTACTGACCCAAAGAAAGTGACAAAGTCATATATCCCAGCTGCTAATGCTCCTATTAATGTCCCTGAAGGACAACCTATGATAAATGAATTGATAGTACGCCTGAAGCGTAGTAGGTCCATCGGTTCCAAAGATAAAAATCCTCGAAAGAGAAAAGGAGCTAAGAATATAGATGATCAAGTTGAGAATAATCAAGAAACATTAATAGCTCCGGAAGAGCCATCTCCTGAAGAGATATTATCTCCCAAGAGAGATATCTCCGTAAGAGAATGTTGTAAGTCCCGTAAGAGACCAAGGTACCGAAATATGTGAAAATAATGAGATCTCAATAAATTGTTATGAATAGAATCTGATGAGACCGAAATGAAGTCAACGTTGACGACATCTTTGCTTACGATATAACATATGATGTAATGAATAATGATGAGAATCATGAGCCACAATCCATTAGTGAGTGCCAACAGTGAAAGTATTGGCCCCTATAGAAAGATGTCATTATTGCAGAATTAAAATATTGACAAAACGAAAAATATTTGGACCTGCAGTCTATACAACTGATAATGAAAGGCCAGTGATGCAGAACCAGTTGGATACAAATAAGTTTTTGTACGAGAAGAAATGAAAAGGGTGAAATCACGAGATATAAGGTACATAGTTCAAGGTTTTAAACAAAAACCTAACATTGATTTTGAAAAAACATATGTAGATGCAAATACTTTTGTTATTTGATAAGCCTAACAGTAAATGAAAGGCTTGGTCTGCATCTAGTGGATGTTGTAAATTGTAACTGTCTATTTGTATAATTCACTTGATAGTGATATTTATATGAAAAGTCCCTGAAGGACTCATGGTGCTAGAAGCACATGTCCCCGAAGGACTTAAGGTGCCAGAAGCA
This sequence comes from Acacia melanoxylon, assembly GCA_019022615.1. Taxonomy (NCBI): domain Eukaryota; kingdom Viridiplantae; phylum Streptophyta; class Magnoliopsida; order Fabales; family Fabaceae; genus Acacia; species Acacia melanoxylon. The sequence continues at coordinate 9,775,332 of JAFJYJ010000011.1, forward strand.
CATATCCCTGAAAGATTTAATGTGCCAGAAGCACAAATCCCTGAAAGATTCAAGAAGTTAGAAACATCTGATTCAAGTTCTCAAGAATAATACTCAATTAAGTTAAATACGTCCCTTGGCCTGAAGCTATTAGGGCGCATATGGTATAATTGTTTCAAAGAATATCTGATGAGAGGAAGGATACAAAAATAACCAATATGCCCATGCATCTTTATGAAAAAGACATAGAAATGAATTTGTTACAATTTCGTTTATATTGATGATATCAATATCATTGGAACTCCGAAGAGCTTTAAAAGATAACTAATTGTTGAAGAACTACTTGGTCCAAGTACCATATCTTAGTGCTATTAGAGTATTAATGTATCATGCTTATTAGCAAGATATAGTTCTTTATCAACATAAAGACATTGGAAGCAATGATTGACATCATAAAGAGAAAGAGTGATATTGTCATCAGGGGGAGTAAAACCGATGTCATCAAGAGGGGGAGTCGATACACGCGTACTCTTTTTCCCTTTTCTAGGTTTTGTCCCACTGGGTTTTCCTAGAAAGGTTTTTAATGAGGCAGCATTGGAAAATGTATCAATGAATGATGTACTCTTTTCTTTAGCTAGGTTTTTATCCCACTGGGTTTTTCCTAGTTAAAGTTTTTAACGAGGCACATTCATAAATGGACATCCAAGGGGGAGTGTTATGAATATACTAATTATGTGGATGTCCATCGACTCTTGATCCTTAATATTATTTGTATACGGATTTACTGTTCACGTATACGTATTCACTATTCATGTATACGTACTATTTATGTGGGGCCCACAGTACATTCACGCGTTTTCAACTTTCGGTGCACTGGCGACGCGTTGAATCATTGGAAAAATGGGAAAATTACGGTGATGACCCAGGTGGAATAATTACACTTAAAGACCCATTTTCCTTCTATAAATAGACGCTCATCAGAAACATTCGTAACACACTTGAATGAGAACTCCCTCTCTACTTTCTCTCTCTAGAATTACTCGCTCTTATTCTTCTTCATTTACCTCAAGTTATCTTTAGTTTTATAACATCATTAACTTTTTTTTTTTAAAAAAAAAAAAAAAAGAATGAAAAAAAGTGGTCATTAATTGATTTTTTTTTTTTACCCAAGTCATTAATTGATTGAAAACATTCATTTAATTTATATTATCTTTATGATATTTCTCATCCTTCCCTCACCCACGCTCGACTAATTAAAATTGCATTTTCAGTGAAGGATTGTAAGGGTGAGTATTTTTAATGATATGATATTTTATTATTGTTAGAATAGGTATTTGTATAAGATCTATAATGATTAATGATTGTTCTATTTACTTAAAATAAGAATTTAAATAATGCACTATTGACTCTTTGTTTAAATATTGTTTTTATAGTGAATCTAAACAATTTGTATAATATAATAAAATAAAATTATTTTAATTATGGCCAATCGACCCCAAATTGACTCTGGCCTCACCCACTAACACTTAAATTATTATCTCGATTAGTTCAATGCCCGGTACAATTTTTTGAACCTTACTCAAAAGAGAGGGGGTTTAATATGTCAAAGGCAAAAATAGTTATATCAATTAAATTTGACAATTATGGCTATTCATGCAAGATAAAGTAAACAAATTCAACTCAAAATAAAAGTCATATATATTTCTATAATATATAGGAAAAATATCAAAAAATATCATTTGAATTGTAAAAACCCCAAAATGTCTACTAAATTAACTAAAAAGACAAATAGGTGATCTGGTTAAAATATAGGATTTTGAAGTTTGAGTGTTAACTACCGTTATCAATCTTTATACTTAAGTTATTAATTCATATACTCAAATTGTCAATAAACAAACTTCAAAATCTTATACGCCTATTGAATTTGAATTATGTATTTGTCCTTTTGCTAAAATTTTGAGATTTTTGTAATCCAAATGGTTTTTTTTAATCATTTTCTCTAATATGTTTATGTACGGCAATTCAAAAGAAGTTTTTTAATTAATTATAATATATATATGTGTGTGTGTGTAATTTAAGTTTATGAGTTATGACTTGTTAGATACTGTTTGATAAATGCAATCAGTATAACGTTTATAGAAGCATGCTTGGTTACTTTTCAATATCATTAGTTACTCCACGGTGGGGAACTAGTTTCAATGCTCATCATAATAATGTGTATCAAAAGTTAATTAATCAATGAGGCAAAATATACACCGTTCAAATAAGATTTCAATGATCCAAATTTAATAATTTCAAATGATGATTTTTAAATCAAAAAAATTTTTTTTTGAAAAACCTGCTGTTAAGATATTATCTTTGTATTAGCTTAATACACATTAAGATAATTTTTTTAAGAAAAAAAAAAAAAAAAAAAATCAATCTGATCCATTCAGATCAAATCTAAACGATTTGTATTGATGATTAGCTCTTAGTGTTCATCATTATGATGGCCATTGAAATTGGTTCCCCGTTTTTGGATATAGAACCTAGTTTGAGAATTGATTTTGTTCCTAAATTATGTAAAACCTTCATTTATCCATTTTATTTATCATTTTCTCAAATTAATTTGAATAACTTGTGAATTGATTTATAAACTAATGTTATGAGGATAAATTAAAGTATTTTAAAGATATTATGTGATATATATTATAATAAAATAATTTATTTAACTTCTTTCATCTTCACAAGTTAAATAAATATATTTTACATTAAAAATCAGAGAAATAATACGAAATATAAAATTTATAACAAACGACATTATTCTAAAAGGATAGAAATTAAAGTACCAAGATTATTTTTCAAATATGTAATACACTAGAGTTGACTTTTTTTAAAAAATAAATAAATAGCTAGACATATTTTCTCACATTTCACATGAAATATATTATCATTGAAGACAAAAGAAATGAAGATCACTGGGAGGGAAAGACAAGAGAAATATATTCAAATATAACTGATGCCTAATAATTGCAGACCCATTAAGGAATGGAGTATTTTGTAAGTAACACTGTACAAAAGAAAGCTGAATAATACACTAGCTAATACGTAGTATTATTTTAGGGTTAAGGAGTAAATTGGCCAACAAACTTGTACCTCAGGAGTGTTCAGCACAATAAACTTATAAGTGGACAAAAAATACCAATAAACTTTTAAAAATGTACCGCCAACACAATAAACTTTTAAAAATGTGTAGTCGAATGTATCAAGTTAGTTAGAAAAAGATAACGCCAGTTATCTAAGGTGCAGATTGGCCAACAAACTTTTACTTCAAAAGCGCCAAGCACAAAATTCTAAATTTCACTAAATTAAATAAATGTTTTTCTCAATTGTCATTATTCAAAACTACTTGTATAGTTATCTATGGACAAAAAATTACTCATTTGCTAAAATGAACAAAACTTTTCATTAAAAAAAATGATTTAGTTTTATTTTAGAAGAAAATTATGTGATTTAATTAATTCATTTCATGTTAATAAATTTTAAAAAATCTATTATATCCTGAAAGAAATGAAATGAGTTTAATTTTTATTTTTATAAAAATAGTTTAATGGATATTAACGTTGATACTTAATAATATAAATTTGGCAACTTGATGATATATTTGTTAATTAAATGATCTATTGATTATATGAATATGGGACTTGTTGAAAAAAAAAAGATAACTTAAGAGGTTTTATTAAGGACAATTTAATAATGGGTTAAGGAGCAATTTGACCAACAATTTTTTTTTTAGGTTATCTTTTTAAAAAAAAAAAAAAAAAAATTCCAACAAGTCTCATATTCATATAATCAATAGATCATTTAATTAACAAATATATCATCAATTTTCTTTGGATTTATATTATTAAGTATAAACGTTGATATCCATTGAGCTCTTTTTATAAAAATAAAAACTAAAAGCATTTCATTTCTTTCCGGATATAATATATTTTTTAGATTTTTTAACATTAAATGAATTTTTTAACTCATATAAATTTCTTCTAAAATAAAAATAAATCATATAATTTTTTTTGTTTAACATATATAATAAATTATAAAACACCTTGAGTTTATTTAAATCATATAATTATGTTTTTAATGAAAATTTTTGTTTATTTTAGCAAATGAGTAATTTTTGTCCATAGATAACTATACAAGTAGTTTTGAATAATGACAATTGAGAAAAAAAAATTATTTAATTTATTGAAATTTAGAATTTTGTGTTAGACGCTCCTGAAGTAAAATTTTGTTGGCCAATATGAACCTTAGATAACGGGTGTTATCTTTTTTCTAACGGCATTGGGCTAACTACACATTTTTAAAAGTTTATTGGTATTTTTGGTCCACTTAAAAGTTTATTGTGTTGGACGCTCCTGAGGTAAAAGTTTTGTTCTGTTGTAAAATACAAGTGTCTAGCCTCAATGGACTAGTAAATGATTTATATTGGATCAAGTGGATTCCCCAAGGTATCTATCGGTTAAACACCAAGGAGAAGAAGATTATTCAATGCTATCTATGAGGAAGATAATAAAGAGTATTTGGTGATCACTATGCTACACAGGGATGCCGTTTCGCAAGAGGGGTGGGGTGTGTGCACAGTGAGACTGAATGTAAAGTAATTCAATAGAGAATGGACCGAATGCACCTGGTGGGTATCCTTCTATTTATAGCGATCACCTAGGTTTCCATCCATTGGCTGTGCGTCCGCTCCTCAGGCAACATGCGCCTCTACGATCTACAAATGCCTGCTCCACTACCTGTACCATCCAGGATTATAGAGTGATTAGCGTTTTACCTGATTAAGGAGGGATCCTGTCATAAAGTGTCCTTATTGGGCGGCATATCTGTCAGGCCCATTATATGAGTCCATAACAATTTTTTTGGCTAATTTACTCCTTAACCCTATTATTTATTAACAACATCTAAGAAATGTCCCTGCTTATAGTTGTTATTATCAATATATCCGACGAGCAAGGTTAAGTCATTAAACAAACCGTCAAATAAGTCTGAACAAACAAGCTAGAAACGTGTATTATTAGATTGGTGATTTTTTATTAATATTTTTTAAAAATTAAAATGAGATCGATAAATAAAATAGTAAAACATAAATGGTTGTTGATGTTTTAATATCGACATGTTTATTACTCACTTTGCTCCTAATTATAAGACATAGTTGATTTTTTTTTGGAGATTAAGGAAACTAAATAAGTTAATCATTTCATATGTAGTGTATAAGGATTATATATTAGTTTATTAGTTAAACTAATTAGGTTGATGAAAAAAAATACTCTAAAATAATTTAATTAGCTTTCTTAATTTCTCTAAAAAAATTAACTAGGTCTTATAATTAGATCCATAACAAATCATCCAACTATTATTTCAGTCAACTTCACCAAGCTCCTCAAACTAAGAAAAACAAAAGAAAATATAGGTGTTCATTATTTCATCACGAGTGCGGCTGACATAAGCAACACGTCCTCTTCAATTAAGATGATGATGGGCTTCTTTGGCGAGATTTAATAATTGTTTTGGATTAGCGTTTTGAAACTTCTATATGAGTTTTCTTTCGTAATTTATGAGAGTCTTGTCAACTTCTGTAAATGTACTTATCATAAATTAATGTATTCTCTATAGTTTTTATTATAAAATACCAATTAACAATTCTCATAAACTAATAAAAACAGATTACATTCATTAAATTTATCCTAAAATTTAAGAACTTTCAATATTACTCTTACTAATTACATTAAACTCTAATATTATATTAATTATTACTCTTACCCAATATCCATATTAATTATGGGCACACATGAAAAAATATTTAATACTCTTTGAAAAAAAGTAAGTGCCTTATAAAAAGGACCAAATACACTTGTTAGTTAGTACCTTATAATAAGGATAAAAAAATTAGTTAATAAGAAAAGTATTCAACATAAACCTTTTTTTTTTTTTTATCTATGGATGAAGATGAGATAGTGAGGGAAAAAAAGAACAAATAAAAAAATAAAAAGAATGCAAGATGGTGGTCACCTGAGTTGAATGGTGAATCAGAAATAAAAAAAAGAGTTGGTGGGGTTAAATTAAAAAAAAAGAGCAATTAATTAGGCAGTAACCTTGTGGGTGTCGGGTCCGGATCCTCTCATAGTCGGCCCTCTCCCTATCCTCATGATCCCATCGGACCGTCCAAATCTTGATCCAACGGTCGCATTTTTTTTTAAAAAAATATTATTATTTTTAATTATTATTTTTATTTTTTAAAAAAAAAATTATTTTTTTGACAACATCTTGGCCGTCAAATTTGGAAAACGGTGAGATGCAAAATCTAAGAGAGATGGGGAGAGGGGCCGACTGTGAGAGGATCACCTCTCTGTGGGTGTCACCGTCCAACCAGATAATTAAAAATCACTTGAAAGCTACTTATCACCTTCTTCTTCCTCTAACTAAATTTAAAAGTAGTCGGATGTTTAGGTTAATTTAGCCTTGACATTAAATTTTTTTTTTTAAAATGAAGATACTGTGATTTCAATCAAGAATGCTTATTAGATCATCTATCAATATATTGCTACATGCAAATTCCAAAAGCACGTTTTTTTTTGCAATTTCGCCCCCTTTTCATGCCTTAAATTATGCCATATATTAATTTATTTAATGAAAAAAATTCTAACAACACTACTGTATAATGCCGATATATAACGGTTATTTATTAATAGATGTATTTATTTTATTTTATTTTTTATTTAGTTTTATTGTTAATGTTTATTATATAAAACACAATATAATAATTGAAATAGTAAATAAAAAAAATTATTTTTAATATTCAAAATTCAATACATTATAGATAAACATCATATAATTTAAAAGAAATTAATTACTTAAATACTCTAGAACATTTTATCTCATCGTTTCTTCGTGCTCCTTACTTTTACTATCGTTCTATAAAAAAAATAAAATGAAAACTTACTCGAGGGACGAGAGGAAGGTGCAGAGTGAAGATTCATGTTAGCAGTGGAGGATGGAACCGACATAGTAAAACCTATAGAAAGAATTGAATAGTCATGAGACCCAAGGGAAGCTAAAAAATGGTTAAGAAGGTGTTAGAAGAGTTGCATCTAACAATTTTTTTCCCTTTAGAATCCCACATCTTTATGTTTGATATTTTTGAGAATCTCATTTTATTTGATGAAAGAATACTTAGTGGTTCTTTGTGAAGAACTGTAATATATTGTCCATAATATTTATTAATATATCAATAAAGAATATATTAATATTAATATATTGTTAAATTACTTAATGGTTACTTGTGAAGAACTCAAATTTTTTTTTTTTATATAATTAACATGTCCCGCTTTCTTATATATTACTGTTATCATCTTTAACCGTTAAATAATCTTAAAAAAAATATAATGGTTCTTTGTAAGAATTGTCAATTTATTGTGAAATGATTTTTTTTTTTTTTTTTTTTTTTTAAGAATCTTGTCTTATAGTATATGACGGTTTTCATTGATAAGTGTTAAGTATTCATAAAGAACACGGGACGGTTCTTTATGAAGAAATGTCAAATTTTGTCAAATACATTTTTTCTTCTTCTATAATCCCGCCTTCTTAAGATATTAATAGGTATTATATATTGACCAATATCTTAACATATTATATTTATCTTAAAAGTATAAATATGAGATATAATTATATATAATTATATTAGATATAATATCTAATAATATATCATATTTATATAATCATACTTTATGGTTAATTATTATAACCGTTATGTATTTGTTTTTACTACTATGATATTGGAAGATGAATGGTTTATAAATGTTACATCAAGGTTATTTTATAAGAACCGTTATATTCATTGTTAAATAAATGATGGTTATTAACTACAACGGTTATTTTTATGTTTTCGCGAATTTTATCTTTCAATACATGACGGTATATATATTTAACCGTTATATATATTGTTGTGTGAACATACATGACGTTTATCTCATTGTAGCGATTATTTATTAAACTTTATATATAGGCCCGAATCTGTAGTGCAAGGTACACAATGGATATCTCAAATCTCAAGTATGGGAGTATTAATATCTACTTATTAATTTTACAAAAAATAAAAATAATCATTATTATTAGTCATTAAATGTTAAAAATATTAATTGCAGAATCTCCTGCGATAAATGTGGGATTTGCAGTTTCCACTCACCAGAGACCTCAAGGGATCCAAAGTGGGAAATCCACCATATCTTTGCCGTACTTCCCTACTCATTACTTGTTATCCAAAAAAACTTTCCTACTCATTCCTACTTTGATTTTTTTAGGAGACTCATTCCTTCTAATATTCTAATATCAAATATAAGGAATTCCTATCTAATTCACCATCACACACATGTCAATAAAAAGTTAAAAGGCTAAAGTATATTTTTAGTCTTTAAGTTTTATATAAGGATATCTTTTGGTCCTTAACTTCGTAAAATATACTTTTAGTCTAAAATTCTAACACCGTTAATGTTGCTAACGGAAAACGCCGATGCAAATTAACTCAAGTGATGGCTAATAACATTTAATTACACAAATTTTATATATTCTTCAATTTACCCATAATTAAATTTAAGCTTGATAGCTTTTGATTACAAAATCATCACTTAAATTTACATCGTTATCACTTAAACTTGCATTTTCCGTTAGCAAAATTAACGGTGTTAGAATTTTAGGACCAAAAGTATACTTTATGAAGTTAAGGGACCAAAAGTATACCTCATGTAAACTTAAAGGACTAAAAGTATACTTTAGCCAAGTTAAAAACTGCAAAAGTATTAAATTTGTTATAAAATTTAGGCTAAAGTATACTTTTAGTCTTTTAAATTTACATGAGGCATACTTTTGGTCCCTTAACTTTATAAAGTATACTTTTGGTCCCAAAATTTTAACACTGTTAATATTGTTAATGGAAAACGCTAACGTGGCGAAATAAAGTGATGATTAATAGCATTTAATTACACAAATTTTATATATTTTTCAATTTATCATATTTTTAATTTAAGTTTAATAGTATTTAATTACACAATCATCATTTAAAATTATATTATTATCACTTGAGTTTGAATTTTCGTTAGCAAAATTAACGGTGTTAGAATTATAGGACTAAAAGTTTATTTTATAAAGTTAAGGGACTAAAAGTATGTCTCATGTGAACTTAAAGAAATAAAAGTATACTTTAGCCTAAAATTTAAGTGTTATTCAATATAATTTTTTATTAACTACACTAATTTTCAATATCATATTAATTTCTACTCTCTTCCACTTCCTGCTATTCTTATTAAATATAGATATTATTTAAAGAAAAATATGTAATACTCTTTGAAACTATCAGATTCCTTATAAAAAAAAGAATTCCAAAGTATTCTAAAAGATGTCACACACACAGAGGACTGGAGGGAACACATCTAAATGAAAAATCAAATAGTTTTTTTTTTTTTTTTTTTTTTTTTTTTTTTTTTTTTCAGGGGAGTGGAATTTTAACCTCCGCAATATTTTGTTACCTCAACATATCAAATGTTTTTAGAGCTTAAATCAACAGTTAGTTAGTTGGTTGACTAACTGCTTTTAAGAAATATTTTCCTTGTCAAGGAGCCTTAAACCATAGTTTAGGTTCTCACTTTTTTTCTCTTTTTTCCTTTTCTTTTTAGAATCTTAGATTCATCTATAGATTAAAAACATGGATGCTTTGTATTTAATATTTTATATTATAATTATAAAAATAAACAAATTACAATTGTTAAAGTCACATCTATTCAATTTATAACTGTAATATAGACAAAATAAAATTTTGATTTGTTAAATTTTATAATAATAAGTTTATAAAATATTAAATTCAAACTTTTATCTTTTTATAAGATGAGATATAGGGAAAAAGTAGAGAGATTAAAATAAGAGGATGTGCTTTATACCTTAAAACACAGTGTTATTATGAGTCATTTATAACCCGACGATTTGTTTTCTCATTAATTAACAAGTTCAGATTTAACACGAGCAAGTTGTTGGTTGATCGAGGTAGTAAGTGGCCACAAAAAGAGAAAAATACAAATTTAAATTTCGGAAAGTGCACTTATGGAGAGAAACAAAAATTCTTTACGCTATAAATCTTGAAAGGGAAAATATTTAACCAAATAAAAAAAAATAAAAACGTAACTTCAGGTTTAGCACCCACCAGATAAATACTTCCTCCATACCTTATTATAAGCTTTAATTTTATAAATGAGTGTATCTCAAAATATAAACTTATTTTAGGTTTGCCTAACTATTTATTTCGTCACTCTTAATTATCATCTTTCAATCATAGTTAAAAAAATAATATATATTTATTGTCGTTAAATAGTTTTCTTAAAAATGATTGCACGGTTACTAACATACAAACATCATATCACCTTTTTACGTAGACATGATCCATTATCTTTTTTTCAGCCAATCAAATAATGACACTTCAACCTCAATTCCATTAATTTTACAATACAGTATTCAAACTTAAGCATAATTATTTAATTACATCATGGGGATAAGTACGGGAAAAAAAATAATCTAATGGCGTGTTTTTTTTATTACTCTAGTCTAATTATAAGAGCTAGTTAGACTTTTTTTTGGAGAGGTTAAGAAAGCTAAATAAGTTACTTAATCATTTCATATGTTGTGTTTTCTTAAATTATATATTAGTTTATTGATCAAACTATTTAGTTTGAAGAAAAAAAAAATACTCTAGCTAATTTAATTAGCTAATTTAATCTTTCCAAAAAAGTCAACTAGCTTTTATAATTAGATCGGAGGGAGTACTTATTTAATGTTTTAATGGAAAGCAATGCATTTACCACTGATATGTTGGAAAGCTTTTGGGCTATAGTACGTGTCTGAGAAGAAGAAGAAATGTACTCACTTTGTATGGAATAGTCGAAAATATCCCCCATAAAAATGAAAAATACATAACACTCTCTCCTTTCAGTCCAGACCCAACTTGTTAACAGAAATCTTTCATTTTTCTTTTATCTAGTATTATCTGGTCCTCTAGATCTTACTTGTTTATTTATTTTATATTTGAGTAACTGAATATTAAGGATATCGGTTAGACTTTTTTATTTCATCAAGAGTTTTTGTTGTGATCCAAACAAGGTGGTAAGTAGTATAGGATGCTTTTTGTGGGGGTTGGGCCCTTCCCTTAAAATGCGAGGCAGGGGAGGTACTAAGGACAATTTCAACTTGTCCCCAAGGGCACTTTCGTGCAATAAATGCGCCCTCTGAATCCTTCTTTGGATTCATGCTCCCAACACATCAATATCTAGATATACACAACAAATTTCAAAATTCATATTAAAAATCAGATATTCTAGAAAAAATCCATGAAAATGCCATGTTTAAGATTCTTATTGGTGTGAAAATTTGATATGTTTTTATATACAGAAATACTGGTATTCTTCTGGATTTATACAAAGAAAGTATATAAATTCAAATTCATATGATCCTTCTTGCTTGCTAATACAAATTCTATGCAATGGACTTTAATTTGTGTCATTTCTCTCTCTCTCTCTCTATATATGTTGTGTATGCGTCTAATGGAAATATCTACTAGCTTCTTTGGTCCTTAATATTATCTCTGGTTTTAAATAGAACATCTAGTTAATTTTTTTTTGGAGATATTAATGAAACTAATAAGTTATTTAACATATTTTATTTTATGTATGATTAAATTATATATTAGTTTACAAGCCAAACAAATTAATTTGAAGAAAAACTTTAAAGTAATTTTTTTTTTTTTTAAAAATCAATTAGATCTTATATTTAAAATCAGAAGAGGTAGTAATTTGTTTTATTCTTATAAGTTTCAATACAAATGGCTAAATGGGCTTTTTTTGAAAAAAAAAAGCAACACATCATTCTTTTTAGGAATGACTAATTTAACTATTTTTAAATTTTTGTAAATTAGTTACTTAACTCCTACTATAAAAATTGGGAAGGAGATACTCTCCTTATCCTTTTTCTCTTTTTCTCTCCTTGGCCCCATCTGGGCCATTGATTGGAAAAATGAGAGAAAATTTAAAATAGTACTTTGTTGATTGGACAGGTATGATTTAGAGATTATGAGGGATAATGAGAAAAGGATGATGAGAGAAACCCAACTCTAAAAATTGGAGGGAGCAGTTAGCAAGTTTGTGGTATCTTTTTTTAAAAAAAAAATTAAAAAAATTGTGACAACGTCCTCATGTAAATGGAGTTGAGATAAAAGTTTATATTCGTTCATTTTGAATATTCTAGAGATATGTGGAATAGAAGTGAGATTAATTAATACGCAACATCCATCGTATGTGGACTTTGTTATTTAATCTTTTTTAAAAAAAGAAGAAGAAGAAATGCTGGTTGATTAATGTAGAAGGAATTGGAGAGGTGAAGTACTGGTCCCATCCATGGAAGGAGAGGGCACGAGGTTGGGCAGCTCATATGTGTGGTCGTACAAGAATCACCAAACACAGTCACATATTTATAAATCTTTTGATTAAGAATGGGCCACAATATATGTATAGTGGTAACTTCTTTCTCTTTTCCATCCTTAATTCCATGTTCACATAATGCTCAGATTCACATATCACCTTCCCAACATTAAGTAGGAATGCCACCCATATTCACATAGTATTAGTAAAATATAACTAATTATCAGATCCAATCAGTAGTTGCGGAGCAATGACTATCTGAAGTCAGTAAAATCATTTACAACACAATTATTTCTTAGATTAGGCAATAGAGGGAGTAATTTTTGTTGTCTCAAATCAATCTATGTACTCTATTATATTAGAACACGGCTTTGGTCCTTTGTTTATTCCCGTGTGCTGTCATGCTTAAAACGGGCGTTGTTTTGACACAAAACTGGGCTGGTTCCTTTTTTAAAAAAACATATTTCATGGTACTTAAAAAAGATACTTCAAGACCGATTAAGAAAAAATACTTCATGATCTTGAAAAAATATTTCAGGGTACTGACCGGTACTAAAAAGATACTTAAGGATATTTACTAGTACTAAAAACTACTTCATGATCATGAAAAATTATTTTACGATCTTAAAAAGATATTTCAGGTACTGACTGATACTAAAAATATACGTCATGATATTTTTTGAAGATCCTAAAATATTTTTTCAAGATTATGAAGTATTTTTTCAGTATTCAATATCCTGAAATATCTTTTAAGAATCATTCCGTGCCCTAAAATATTGTTTGTGGAAGAAAAAAAAAAGAAGGAACCAACTCAGTTTTGATTTTGCGAGCTTGGGATGGTAGCGGACGCCACCGGACGGGAATCAGGACCAAAGCGACGTCCATTATATTATAGCAATAAGGAAACCTACAAAGAAATGGAGAGAACAAATGACTCAGAATATTTAAGAAATATTTTTATATGAAACGACAGAAAATAAAATTAAAAATTTTCAATGATCCTCCACTAAACCACACCTAATAATTGGAAAAATTCTACCAGCACAAAAATCACAGCAGAGATATTAAACCAAAAAATTCTACCGGCACAAAAATCACAGCAGGGATATTAAACCAAATTCATGAAATATAACACTTATGGATCTTTGTACCTAATACAACATATATTCCTAAAATCGTTATAAGACATATTTGTGAGTTGATTTTGGCCTATATAATTTTTATATTTGTAAATGTTTTCCAAATTTTACCGTTTTAAAACTCTCCCAACAATAATTAAGGAAGAGAGGGAATGAGGGAATTACAAAAGATTACTAGAAAGTTTTAGAAAATACATGTCATATTCACTAACTCAACTAATTTCTTTAATCTAATCAAATTATGTCAATATGTCCTTGAAAAAGTAGGATGAAGAATTCTTCAGGCACAAACATTACAAAATGTATAAGTTACCAACCAAATTCCAAACAAAACACGTAGGAAGAATTGCACAAAATAAAACACATAAATTACCAGTAAAGATATTAAATCAAATTGCTAAAATATATTATCTCCACTCTCTTTTGTATTTTATTGAGTTTTGGAAATTTTCTCCCTTTGTTGACGTGGGGACGGTTGAAACTTGAAACTACACATTTTCTGAAACTGCTCGTGAGTTCATTGTCCATTAGGTGACACCATAACGCAGCTAATGGTTAGCCCATTATCTATTATTTATATTTGATTTCAGCTCCCAGGTTCAAAGGACGGGGCTCAAGGCTGAAGGCTCAATAAATGCAACAGAAGCTGTAGGATATCGAACTTATTGATGAATAAATGATTCCTAATAATTGTATATTTCTTTGGATTATAGGAGTATAGCTGTTAGGGGATTTAACTTCAATCACATTTCTGTTGGAATATTAGCTAGCACCTGTTGGTGCTCTTATTGATTTCGCTTACGGTATCCTTGAGTCTAACTACGGAAGAGTCTGTTTTAAATTGGAAATCATTACACTCATGAAAAGTTTCAAACTCTGAAGAAAAGATTTAAATTGCCTAGAAGAACAAAGTTTTCCTTCTTTTTACACATGATAATCATCACACAAAGCTTAAAATTCTGTAGGAGTTACTCCAACTACTACTATTGAAACAATATGAAACAGACCATCTATATCCTACTTATACCAGAGAGAGACAGTTGAAATTAAAATATTCAATAAAAAGAACAAATCAAATTAACATGTGAGTAGTTTGGACTTTGGATACAATTTCTAGAACAAGAACTCATCAAAACATATGAAACAATAAATGGCTCATTTCAACCTAATGGCCTGAAGAAATGACTCATTTCAACATAATGGCCCGAATAAATCAGATTCAATATGCTTCTATCAGTGTAAAATATATATTCGGAGTAGCAGCAGTGAAAGTTCGTAGTGTAAATGGATAAAAAAAAGTGACCCAACAGGTGTAGCAAAGACTTCTGTTGATAAACTAATGGGTGTGACCATCTCACTGCAGAAAACATGAAATCACAAATTAAATGGTTCTTCCAAAACATTATTTTGTATCACAAATAAAGAAATTCACTGCATTGACAACCTATCTGGGGATCATAAGCATCCCAAAGAGTAGTAATATACTATCATAGTTGTCTAAAAGAACAACATTTACAAAAAAAACAAGAAGGTCCAGCTTATTACCAATGCTTTATTTCATGTCTTTGCTTTTTTAGCTGAAAATATTACAGGGATATTACAGGGTTGTAATTTCTCTTGTAAAATTTGAAAGAGCTGAAAGAATCGGGGATAAAATTGAAAAGAAACCGGTCAGCTAAGACTCCCATCGACATCATTTTCTCCCCCGGTTGGATAAAATCAAATTCAATATTGAAAAGACCCATTCACAGCTACACAGCAGTAGATCCACCTAAGTCACGAAGAAAGACACAGAAAAGTTGGATCTACCGTATTATTATAATACATCACCTCAACATCTCATAAATTTAAAATACCCAAATCCATGGATTCACTTATCATGGATATTTTTTCCACGAACTGAGCAAGAACTGAAAGCAGAATAAGAAAAGCAAACACACGATAGAATACACAAAAACATACCTGCTTCTGAAGCTTGAACACGAACTACGGAGGAAGAGGATAGAAGCGGCACTCTGAAATGCTCGCTTGAGCTGAGAACATTAGGGTAAGCACTCTGGGAAAGAATGTTATCCAGGCAATCACAATAAATGGGTCAAACCCAAATAATAAGGTTTTAATCCACAGAATGAACATGAATCATTCAGACACCAGTCTTCCTTTTCGTATGAAGAGAAGACAATTTCCTATTGCTTTATCTTTTGCAATGACAATTAACAAGAGTCAGGGATAATCATTACAAAATGTAGGGTTGTATTTATCGAAGCCGGTGTTTAGACATGGACAACTATATGTTGCTCTTTCAAGAGTTAACAATATTGCAGGATTGAAGATTCTAATAAAAGACGGGACTACTTCTGGAATGAATAGAACTAATAATGTTGTATACAGGGAAATCTTCAAGAATGTTGAGTCACAAAAGTGACATATTGTCATGTCCTGTTACATGAGGATGAATGCGCGTTTATATGCTGTATATGTGGTCCTACATAATTACCTGCTGTTATGTTTTTGCACCTGCGCAACGCGCGGGGGAAATGTTGCTTGTTATATAAAAACGGACTCAGGGTTTGCGGTCAGAGTAAAGCCCTAGTGGGATCAAGTGATTGGCCCATATTATAAACTAAAATTGTGGGCAAATAATACTTGAAATGCAACCAGGGATTGGATCTAGCGAAAGAGTCTCTCACTAAATGGCAAATCAATGCTCGAATTTTCACTTATGAGAGATGTTCACATTTAGTATCTGATAGTGACTTGAACATGATGTCCGATAATGACTTAAACATGATTGTCTCTCACTCTCTCATAAGGGGATACATGTGCTTAGCCCAAAAAAAAAAAAAAAAAAAAAATTCTTGAGATGCTAATACTAGTTTCCATAATTTTTTTAATTTTCTTTTTGTAAATAGGTTTCTTCAATTTTAAATTTGTTATTTGCGTACGTTTTTCTTATTAAATCTTTTAATTTTACTCTTTTAACACAGCTACCTCTTTGATTTGTTAACATTTGTTAGTTCCTACACCAAAGGCTAATTGTGTTCATAGAGTAAATTAAAAAAACTTAATGAAGAGAGAAAAATACATAGGTAATAAATTAAAAATTAAAGGAAATTATACATATCAAGAATGACATTTTCTGAAAATTAACTTCATTTGGTACAAAAAATTAATTTTGAATACAAATTCAAATTGTAGGGCTAAGCATGAAACCCATAACCCATGAGCCCGCCCAAAACCCAGTGTAATTGGGCCATATTGAGCCCGCCCAAAAAGACTTTATAATGGGTTGGGTTAGAACCCGTCCATTTAAGATTTAAATAAGCGGGCTATGGGTACACCTACGGGCTACCCATACTCGCCCATTTAGTGTAATTTTTTTATTAACTACCCATTTCATTCCACATTCCGCGTAAAGCATTCCCTGAATCCCTTCCTATTCAAGTATTCAGCCACCTCTAATCCATAACCATAATGGTCATCAACTCTCAATCTTGCTCACTTTCTCTCTCTATTGCTCTGTTTATTCAAACTTGTGAGTTGCTATTGACTCTGCATGTAATGTAGAGAAGATTTTAGAAGTGGATGAATATCTTCAAACTGAATTAGTTGGCTTTCGTGATCCAGAATTTGATATTATAGCATGGTGGAGAGTGAATGCTTCCAAGTATCAAGTTTTAAATATGATGACACGTGATTTATTGGGTATACTAGTATCTACAATATCTTCAAACTTAGCTTTTAGTACTGGATTGGATACTAGATTCTTTCAAGTGAATCTGAAGATGATGAAGACTGAAGCATGCAGATTCAATAGAAGCATGTCATTTTGTTAATCTATGAATTTGTAGAGTTGTGGTTGTAATGTTCTAATCTAAAAGTTGGAGTTTGAACATCAAGATTATGTGTCTAAATTTATATTGTTTTTTGAATTTAATCTATGAATTTGTAGAAGATTGTGGTTGTAATGTTCTAATCTAAAAGTTGGAGTTTAACATCAAGATTATTTGATAGTACTTGTCTAACAAATTGTATAAACTTCGGTGTTAAATTTCATGTAAGGGGGCCAAGTTGGAAATTGATCATGGATGGAGATAAAAATATAATATTCCTAGAGCAAGGTCTTAAAATTCAGTTCCTAACTGAGACGTCTCCCCAACTCTGATATACAGCATGCATCAAAGCAAAGTTGACGTTGCATACCTATGACGTTGGTCATAATAATTTATTTCCAAGAATGCCCTTTACCAATTCAAAAATGATCAAATACAATCCAATTTTCTTTAATATTGTTGTGGTTGTAAAAATCCTGAAAAAGAAAGACTTTCCTTGTTTCATAAAAAAATAAAAAATAAATCTGATCTTTCAAAAATAAAAGTTTTTTATTTAGAAAAAAAGACAAAAAAAAAGAACTTTAAAATAGAAAAATCTCAAATCATGTTTATTATTAAGAGTTAATAAGGGAACGAAATTTAATAAATAATTCATAACTCATTTTTTGGTAAAATACTTAATTTAAAATTTTGCAAATTCAAATATCTTTTTCTGTTTTCTCTCCCTTTTTTTTTATTGTGATTTTGTACTGTATTATTTATTTTCCAAACGATTCTTTTTTAAGCCTAATTTAAACTTTAGGATTAATATAATCTTCAGTCCTTCAAATATTTTCTCAATTTGATTTTGATCCCTCAAGGAATAAAATATTCTTATATTAAAATGGTCCCTCAAGTCTAAAATATGCTCTCATATTTTGGATCCTTAGTTGCATATATACACATCATTAACTCTTCATCGTCGCCTTTATCTTGCTTGGCTTCATCCTCATTTCATATACAAGTTTTAGATTTGTGTGTGGAAGAAAGGCAAAACAATGGAACTCAGACTGACCGGCGATAAGCACATAGTAGAGCCAAGGCCAAGCTTTTCAGATTTTAGGTTCATGACAGAGGATTAGGATCAAAGAGAGAGATGGGACAAGGGTATTGTGGTATACTAATATGCATTTTTAATTCTCCAAAACGACCTGGCCCATTTACAAATTTCTAGGTCTCATTCACCAGATAACTTTAAAACTGTAAGTCTTATGCAATTAACAGTCCAAATAAAATTGGGCCCGATCTGAAAATGTGGGCCTCGTTGTGATATGTTTAACTGTTGACTTTACTTTTACCATAAACTAAGGGCTCGTTTGAGATAATGGTGGGAGAACTGACTTTTGTTTTTTATGGACTTTTCTTGATAGACTTTTTTGCTGATGGACTTTTTCCTGATGTGATTTGTGTTTGTGATAGCGGTGACAGAAATGACTTTTGTTTCTGATGGGGACTTATTTGACATAGCTTTTAAAAAGATAGATGAGATAAAAAATGACTAAAAAGGGCATGAATCAAATTCACACACACACATGTTGTATAAAATGTGATAATTTGAGATAAAAAATTAAAAATAAATATAAATTTTCTAAATAAAATAGTGGACCGAGTCATTGTTTTTTATATACTTGCTCCATGCATAGGTCAATAAAAGTCTTAGTAGAACCTACATCTCATTCTGCTGCTACGGTGGTCATATTTCTATGTCACTAATGAGCAAGTTAACACAAATGATTATTAGTATTTAAAAACAATATGTTAATTTTTACTCATCAAATTATATTGTTTTTATGTTGGTAAAAAAATATATGTGCACAATTAGTAGAGGATATGTGCACAACTGTTCATTAACCAGTAAATCGGATAAACACTAAACATGGTAAACATATAATAATACAATAAAATAGTTTAGAGAATTATATTTACTTATGCCTCAGGTCCAAGGTTCGAGCCACTGGGGAGGCGCTCTTGGGAATTAATTTCTCAAGGGACAAAACCCCTAGAGGAGGGGACGATACCTGCCCCAGTGGGGGCCGGCCACCACGCAGGCGTCGGAGCGGTGCTTCGGGGACGGTGGTCCCGCGTTCCAAGGTGGAACCCCGGTGGTGGGCCGTTACATAAAAAGGCTATATACATATTTTCCCAAGTCTCCCAAAAGTGCTGCACGTGAGAGAGAGGGATGGAGAATATAGATTTTTCCAAAAATTCCCCTGAAGTGTCAGATGTGAGAAGGGATAAGGGGGACAAAAATAATAATAATAAAATAACAAATCTTTTTCCACTATTTTTAAACCGCCAAATGTGATACAGAGCAAGTCAAATGAGAAAATTTTCCCCAATTTCTCCAAACGCCGGCCAAGAGAGAAATCAAAGGAAATATAAAATCATTCTCTAGATTTCTCTAGCATGGCGAAGAGAGGGATCCAGAGGCAAGTTGCATCAGCTTTGAAGATTATTTAAGGGACTCACCTCTTCCCTTTGTGGTTCGGGACGCGTTAAAGAAGAAGAGAAGAAGGTGATCGAAGAAGAAAAGAAAACTAGCGTGGAGACACAAGGAGAGCCGAGCAAACGTTCAAAAGGAAGGTAAGATCTTTGGATACTCGTTCCACCTTCTTCTACCTACGTTCTTGGGATGTTAAATACCCTTGAGGAAAAATTTCTTCCCTGTTGCGTGAAGGTTAAAGACGAAGTGAAGTGAAAGCTGAAAGAAGGAAGAAGAAATGAAAATGGACCAAGTTTCTAGTGGGAAAAATACCAAGAACAAGTAAGTGATTATTTTAACTACCTTATGATTTCATGATTTTTAAGTTGAAGGTGGTTGTACCTGCGTTTTTGTTCATGAAATGAATCTTATTAATAGATAAAATGGATGAATAAGGGATTGAATTTAAGGCTTTAGGTTTAAGAAGAAAGGTTATTATGATAGAAGAAAAATGGTTGTTGAAAATAGGAATTTGTGTGTCTGACAACTTAAGGACGTGAGGAAGATGGTTCTTTGTTGCGTGCTAATGCTTTCAATGTGTTCAAATAGGATCATAGTATAGGATTAAGATATATTTTTTTCTAAGGTTGAAGAAGGCTTATATTTAAGCCATCAAATAAATATTTCAAGAAGGGTTACTTATATTCATATTTTGGTTATTTTAGGGTCATTTCGATTTTGTGCACCCGGAGAAAAATTATACGGATAATTTTGGTCAACTACCAGGTAGTAACTTTAATCCTCATATGTCTTGTATTGCTTTGTATGTATGATTTTTCATGATTGTGGACACGTGTCTCCTGAAAAGGGAAATGCGTTTGTGTGTATTCAGTGTGGTATGGGTTCAGAGCCCGACTATTATATCTTTCCTAGCGCTGTGGATCTGGGGCTTGCTTTATTGAGCAGTCCTGCGTTTGTTTCTAGGACATGGGTCCTTTCCCAAACGAATTCACAGCAGGTTTGAATGGACTTTAACAGTGAATAAAAACAGTAAAAATGGGGGGTTTTTGGTTCAAACAGAATTAAACGAAAATAAAAAGAAACAGATTAAAATCGATCAACCCAACATTCAGATTCCAGAGACTTCCATCATTGAACAAAATATGAACGAACTCGCGTTTGGTTCTGGACGAAACGAAATCTCTGCGTTTGTCGAGAAATTCCCTCAACTAGAAGATCGCCTCACATTTGTTCGAACAATGCCGTCTCACTGTGCAATCGCAAAACGAAATGGGGCTCCAATCCACAATTCAGTTCACGCCCAAAACGGAAAAGAAATAAAAAATGGGCTTAAGTTACAAAATTCTACCCCAAATAAAAATCCAGAAATTTACATATGACTTCGGTTCCAAAATCGACCGCCCTCTTTTCCGAATTTTCCCTTCATGTATTCATAACAATTGTAGCTCTTTGAATCATCTAAACTATGAAACAAGAATGAGACAAATCCGATATCTGGTTCAAGAGTTATGGTAAAAATAGTGAAGCAATGTAAAACTGAAATTTTATTATTAAAAATGGCTAAAATATAATCAAAGGCCCAAAGCCCAAATAAGTAAAAAAACCATTATTTATTGACTAAAGAGTCGTAAATTATAAATCAAGAGATAAAAAGAAGTGTATGAAATATTCAATTATCACTAGAAAAACATTCGAGTTAGAGATTTACAACTGGAGCAATTTTACGTTAAAACAAATCATCCCGCCAGAATTCAAAGGGAGAACCATCAAGTGACCAAATCATCCCACCAGAATTAAAAGGGAGATGGCGTGAGGGGAACAATAAGTATAGAACATCTCTCTAACTATAAATTCCTAAAAAAATGGAATACCAAGAGACACCCACATAAAACAAAAGTTCGGGAAACACAGATTTTCCCTCGTTTTCAAGTTTTGCTAGATACAATTCTTCTTTCTCTCTCGTTTTCAACTTTTTCCCTCCTTTTTATGGGAAAATTTTCCGAGGTTTTCTGAGTTTTACCCTCTCAGTGCTCTCTTCACTCACTACTCCTAGAAACAGATTAGCTAGATGCCTAGATCTCACTCGGAATCAGAGAAAGCCGACGACAGACTAAAACTCGCGGTGACCACCGAATAGGACAGGGAAGAAAACTTACCTCAACACTGAAACTCACGGTGACCTTCGACGGACTGAGACGTGACCGGGAAGGAGAGGAGGAGAGGCGCCTCGAAGAGCCGAAGGGGACGGAGGACTGACGAATGAGTCTGAGGCTCAGAGCTGAGCACTGAGGTCGAGAGACGAGAGGGAAAGTGACCGTGAGTGTGGAGTGCCTGAGAGGCTGAGACCATGAGACTTGAGTAGTGAGTGGATACACCGTCGACAGTGTTGAGTGTAGCAGACTATCATGTACCCTCCCCATTAAACAAGTTTGAGCCCCAACGGTCTTTTTTTTTTGCTCGAAACCAACGGTCTTGTCTTTAGAACACAAACATTATTTTCCCATTTAATGTACTAAATAAAACACAGGGGAAATTTTATTCAAAACAATTTTTTATTTTTTTGAATCCCAGAGGCTGATTGTCCTTTCCATGTGCAGCCATTAATAAAAGGAGTGAATGCTTGAAGATGGTCATAAAGTAACCAATCAGAGCGGTACACGAAAATAAATGGATGTTTTGTGCTCAAATGGCAGACAGTGTCGTACAATTATTAATCTTGTTTCAGCGTTATGTTCGTCTCCTTGTGTCCTGGGAGTTAGGCCATTTTCTATAACCTTGCAAAATTTCAGACCATTCGGAGATACTCCGAAAAAAATGCCCTAGTAGAAATCAAAAAATCGAAACTTAAAACAGCGAAAAGTGGTCTAAATGTTGGAACTTCGGGAAAATAGGTGAGACCTCACTTTCAACTTGAAAGTGACTCATGTTTAGAATGCCAAATTCCTTGTGAATAAGACCTGGTTCGAGTGATCTGGGTTAGAAAAATTTCTGTCCAGCTACCTGAACCACCGAAATGACACTATTTACACTACTGTTACAAATCAAACCGATGCAAATTTCCCGGCAGCGGCGCCATATTTTTAAAGAGATTTGCCATATCTCCCAAAATAACCATGTTCAAAAATGATTTGCAGAAATAGGGAACCTGGGTCGTTTCCCCAACAAATTCACAGCAGGTTTGAATGGATAGTAACAGTGAATAGAAACAGTAGAAATGAGGGGTTTTTTTTTGTTCAAACAGAATTACAACGAAAATAAACAGAGACATATTAAAAATGATCAACCCAATATTCAGATTCCAGAGACTTCCATCATTGAACAAAATATGAACGAACTCGCGTTTGGTTCTGGATGAACCAAAATCTCTGCGTTCGTCCAGAAATTCCCTCAACTAGACAATCGAGTAGCATTTGTCCGAACAGTGGCGTCTCACTGTGCAATCGATAAACAAAATGAGGCTTCAATCCACAATTCAGTTATGGCCCAAAACGGAAAAAGAAATAAAAATGGGATTAAGTTACAAAATTCGAGCCAAAATAAAAATCCAGAAATTTACAATGACTTCGGCTCCAAAATTGACCGCCGTGTTGTCCGAATTTGCCCTTTATGTATTCATAACAATTGTAGCTATTTGAAACATCTGAAATATGAAAGAAGAATGAGACAAATCCGATTCAAGAGTTATGGTAAAAATAGTGAAGCAATGTAAAACTGAAATTTTATTATTAAAAATGGCAAAAATATAATCAAAGGCCCAAAGCCCAAATAAGCATAAAAGCCATTATTTAATGACTAAAGAGTCGTAAATTATAAATCAACACATAAAAAGAAGTGTATGAAATATTCAATTATCACTAGAAAAACATTCGAGTTAGAGATTTACAACCGGAGCAATTTTATGTCAGAACAAATCATCCCGCCAGAATTCAAAGGGAGAACCATCAAGTGACCAAATCATCCCGCCAAAATTAAAAGGGAGATGGCGTGAGGGGAACAATAATTATAGAACAACTCTCTAACTATAAATCCCTGAAAAAATGGAATACCAAGAGACACCCAAATAAAACAAAAGTTCAGGAAAATTTGGGAAACGCAAATTTTCCCTCGTTTTCAAGTTTTGCTAGATACAATTCTTCTTTCTCTCTCGTTTTCAACCTTTTCCCTCCTTTTACTGAGAAAATTTTCCGAGGGTTTCTGAGTTTTACCCTCTCAGTGCTCTCTTCACTCACTACTCCTAGAAACCGATTAGCTAGATGCCTAGATCTCACTCGGAACCAAAGAAAGCCGACGACGGACTAAAACTCGCGGTGACCACCGAATAGGACAAGAAAGAAAACTCACCACAGCACTGAAACTCACGGTGACCGCCGACGGACTGAGACGTGACCGGGAAGGAGAGGAGGAGAGGCGCCTGGAAGAGCCGAAGGGGATGGAGGATTGAGGAATGAGTCTGAGGCTCGGAGCTGAGCACTGAGGTCGAGAGACGAGAGGGAAAGTGACTATGAGTGTGGAGTGCCTGAGAGGCTGAGACAATGAGACTTGAGTAGTGAGTGGATACACCGTCGACAGTGTCGAGTGTAGCAGACTATCATGTACCCTCCCATTAAACCAGTTTGACCCCCAACGGTCTTTTTTTCTCTCTCGAAACCAACGGTCTTGTCTTTAGAACACAAACATTATTTTCCCATTTAATGTACTAAATAAAACACCGAGCAAATTATATTCAAAACAGTTTTTAATTTTCTTGAATCCCAGAGGCTGATCGTCCTTGCCATGTGCAGCCATTAATAAAAGGAGTGAATGCTGGAAGATGGTCATAAAGTAACTAATCAGAGCCTCATGTTTGCATGATGACATTTTGCAAGCTCAATGTTTTGTGCAACATACATATGGCCATAGTAAAAACACAAATAGAGCTTCATTCATTCATACATGCTTCACATAATCCAACATAGCAATACCACACATCAATACATAGCATACACATCAAATACATGTAAGTTAAGTAAGTTCACTGCCTGGTGGACTAATGTCTTTCCTCGGTTTCCTCTTCTTCTAACCACCGAAGTTGCTTGAAGCATCTTCCATTATTTTTCTTTCCTTCATGACTTCTGGCCTTGGATACATATTCATAGTATGAGAGCCATAGAAATGAATACTGAATGGGGCTACCTAAGCCTCATAGGCTTACTTACCACCTTAGAGTTACAACTATTACATTTGGCCCCTTATTTTCGTAAATTCGCACGATAACTAAAAGCTGCCAGCATTTTTCAAACTTTGAAAAATCATAATTAATTCCATAAAACTCCGAGTGGGGTGATTCAAATTTCTATTCAAAGCTATATAAGTCTATTTTAAGAGAAAAATAATCACCACACTAATTCATGGCTGTATAATTCCCAGAATTTCACAAAGTGGACACTACTTAAATCTGGAAACAAGATTTTCCAGAATTTCATGACCAAACTTTGAAAATGCATAGCTCATTGCACAAGTGTCCAATTAGGGTGATTCCAAAGCCTATGTAACCCCTATTAAGTCTATTTTCAAATAAAAATACTTCAAGCAGCAAATTCCAGAATAGCATACTAGAATCTAGGGTCATTTTTGATAATTCATATCTCCACGTGTATACATCCAAAATAGACAAACGACCTATAAAATTAAATATCATTATGTCTACTTTAAATCTAAAAAATTTCATAGCCATTGGATACTATTTACTTATCCAAAAACATGTCACAAGGTGACTGCCTCGCAGGACACTAACATTGGTAGTTTTGAGGTTTTGCATCATTTAATCCCTGAGCTTCCAAAATCACTATCAAACCTTGAATGAAAATAGAGGCCAACTCTTTCCCATCAAAATAGAGGCCACCCGAAATAGAGGCTTAAAGAAAATTAATGAAACTCAACTGTGTTGCTTCCAAACATAATATATTACACTTCCCTACTCCTATCCTTCCATTTAACTTCCATTTGTAGAGATTATACCCAAACCAAACAGAAGTTAGGGTTCGGTTATCACCACAACAGAACCACCACACACTAATAAGAAGTTGAGAAGATGAATAGAAGGCTTACCTCAAGAGTTTAGGCGGTGAACCGACAAGATTTTCGGTCCTCCTCTTCCTCTTCCTTGAATCGCCTTCCTCCTTCGTGTCTCACTCTCTCTTTCAGTGCTTGGATGTACTTGGCCGAATGAATGAAATGAGAGGTGAGAATTAATGGATATTTAGGGGAGTATGGCGGTTAAGAGGATTGAGGTTATTGTTTGGACATATTTCTTTGGTTATTGACTATGGTAGTCACCAGTAATAATGTTTCCATCTTTGCCACTTCTTATTTGTCTTTTCCTTGACCGAATATGACATGTGAGTAGCTTCACAAATACTCTTTAAGATGCATCAAAAATCTCTTGACTTTATGCTCTTCCCTTTGTGCACACAGGGCAAAATGTTTGGCTTACATGAGAAGCTTCTTGATCACAACTTTGACCTATAAGACATGTCACATGCTAACCAATTAATTTCTCTCATTCCTTCTTCCTTCCTTACTTGAACGAAAATAATGGCCCATTTGATGATCGCATATGTTGCCTATTTGCCACATGTTCTTATGATAATTAATTTTCCCATCTTGATGCCCAAATATTACACACCAAGAAGAGGCAAGGAAAGGTGGATGATGACTTCTTGAATTTCCTTAAACTTTTTCACACCTATAGGCCGCCAATAAAATTTCCATTTGGATCCCTCTTCTTTCCCTATCCCATTGGCCGAAATTATGGCCTAATTCCATAATAAAATCCCGTACAATATTTCTAAGGTTTAAATCTCAAAATTTGGGTATATCACACTTCCTGAATTGGGCTTAGTTGTCTGCCTAATACAGACTTATCCTTAAGTTTTTAGGCCCAAAATTCATGATATTACACTTGTCTTTAGCTCTCAAACATTATTTTCTCATTTAATATCCTAAAGAAAAGACCTAGTTTAGAAGTGAATTTTGGTCTTAAGTATAAGACCTTTTTCACTTTATCTCTTATATTTTTCATTTTTTTTAAACTAATTTGCCTGACTTATAAACAAATTGTAATGCCCCAGAATAATAATAATAATAATAATAACAACAACAACAACAACAACAATAATATAGTAATAATAAAATTTAAAACTTTAATAATAATATTGATATTGTTATATAACCTATTAATGAGTTGGCAATAGTTAAAGAGTCCAACTTATAGCTAAATCCTAATTCTAAATTATAAACAGAGGTCTAGCCGTCTAACCCTAGTTAACGCTCAACACTCCTCTTCTTCTCTTCTCCTCTATTACTTCGTCTATTCTTACTCTTCATCAAATTATTGTTCTAGAGACTAGCAAAAACTGGAGACCAGGTAATCCTAAAACCACTATTGTATTTTAATATGAATTCCATTTAGATCTTTCCTATTAACTTTCTTCATTGATAATATTTTAGATTTTTGTCTGAACTCTTATATTTTAAACTGCGGTTGGTATAATGAAAGGGCATTGATGGAGTCAATGGATAGGATAAATAAATTTAGATGGGAAGCAAGACCATTTTATTAAGAATGATGTCAATTCAACCCTTGTGATGTCAGTTCAACCCATACACAGCTGTGAAAGAGCTATTATATAATTAAGGGTGTCCTCTTCTTGTTTTAAAATTTTATTTGCTATTTATGGGAGCATATTTGTTCTGCATTTTTTTTTTCCTTCTCTTTTATGTAAAAGTTTTCTTTTCAAAGGTTAGAACATTTTTATGATGAAGAGTACTAAGCTGATCTCGGAAACAATATTGGAAGAGATTTTTACATTAATTAGTTTGTTGCATCTGAAGAATGATTTGCAAATAACGTAGAATGAAGGATATGTGAATATTTTTTTTTTCATATTTTTAGATACTACTAAATGGAAATTAACTATTGGAAACTTCTAGGAACTTATTTTATAATTATTTTTGAATCGTAAAATTTAAAGCACTTGAGTTTTCTTTTTGATGATGATAAAGCTCCTAAAGATTCAGATGAGATTCTCAAAGTACCAATTATTTTAATCACATGATTAGAAGTCTGAAAACATTAAATTATATTTATTATCATGAGTACCATAAGAGTTATGGGTTCTCATGATAACCTTATAGGAAGTAAAGCTAAAAAGAGATAATGAGTAGAGCCAAGGGTTTAAATGATGGTAATGGGAATTTCTCATGAAAACCTTATAGGAACCTATAAGTATATACTTAATAGTTTAATTTGGGAAATCTTATGATAAAATAGAGGCAAAATTTCAATGATTGCATTTGGGAATTTTATTATGTATGTATTTGGAATAATTTAACAGTGGGAAGATAGCTTTGGGATGGTACCTCCTAAAGTGATGAACACAACCTTTAGGCTTTATGCCTCCGATATATTATATGATGTGAACAAAGATTATCCGTTCTTCCCAAAGTGGTGTCTGACAGGGTTTCCTGGGACATTAGTAGCAACTTTGGGAAGAAGTATGCACACTAGGAAGATATGTTTTATGACCAATTTGATTATTGTGACTGGCAAGGTTTCCCGGGTCATATGGTAGACTGACAGGGTTTCCTGGGTCTACCATGGTTCTCTTCCCACTAATTAAACTTAATAAAGAATAACGAAATTGACATTTTTTATTTTGGTTATAAATGAATGATATTTTTATGTAAATATTTTATTTTCACTATATTATCTTTGTCTTGATTAGGATTACCAACTTTGCTGATTTTTGTGTTTATGTGGCTGCGATGATCCTTCTTGGGAGCAGATTTTCAGTAAAACAGGTTCCAAAGGTTGGGGCTAGCAATGAGAAGTAAGGAAAAACATTAAGTTAATCGTAGCTAGTCTTTTTTTTATGCTCTGAATAAAACATATTTATTTAAGTTTTAGATTTATGTTAATGTAATAAGTTAGCCTTGCATTTGTCCCAATACAAGTGCGGCGGTAACACTTTCCAAATTTGGTTATTTTGAATTTCAATAATTATTCATAAAAATCATTGCAATTTTATGTTATTATAATTATTAGAAATTTGGGATTTTACACAAATATATAATATAATGACACATAAAAATATTTTAGAGACATCATGTCACACATGCTATAATTAAGTAATTTATTTAGATTTCTTAATCTCCCAAATTAAATAAACATGTTTATATATTTATGTGCTCTCTTTCATTTGCCATATATACATGGCTCATTCGGTACTTCTTTTACTTAATTAACACTTACACTACCATACCATTCTTTCTTAGTTTTTGGTTCCTAAAATACTACTCCTTTGGTCCTTAATGGAAAATTTATTTAACTAATTTTAATAGATTAAGGAAATTAGTTAATAGGGAAAATCCTTTTCAGGGCCCTTTTTGGAGTAAAATTTCCAAAAAAGGCAATTAAAAATCTGAAATCTCATAAAAGACCTTAGGGCCTTTTCTGGGATTTTCAGAATCTTGCGTGAGTTGTTAACGTGGCTGATATAGTTGTTTATTAACAACTAAATCAGCCCCATTAACAACAATTTTCTAACAACTAAATCAGCCTATTTAACAACTATATCAGTACCCCGTTAACAACTATATCAGCCCCGTTAACAACTCATGGAGATTCTGAAAATCCCAGAAAAGACCCTTAGGCCTTTTCTCGGATTTTAGATTTTTGAGGGCCTTTTTTGGGATTTTTACTCCAAAAAGGGCCTTGAAAAAGATTTTCCCTAGTTAATATGTCATGTTTTTTTCCCCCTAAAACACCTTAATCATCTACTTTAATTCCCTCCCCTTCTCTTTCTTACTTGATTATTGGTTACAGAGTATCAATAGAAGGAATTTGAAAAACTATAGATAAAAATGAGAGAGATTTTATGTTTAATTAAGACCAAAGACAACTCCCAATTTTAGGTCCTAAATTAAGAACATTGGGTAATTTCTCATAGTTATGGTATCCTTGAGTCTAACAAAGGAAGAGTATATTTTATCCTCAAAACATCCGTGCAATTGAAATAAACCTTAAAGACGACATCCAAGTGCCAATATTATCATGGTTAGGTCAGTTTATGAATAGAATTGTGACAGTCATAAGCCTAATTTTGTTCTTCTCAAAATCACAATAAATACGTGAACATGGATATTTGATTTTACAGAGAAAAACCTAGCTAACTCAACGTTTTTTGGAAAGCTAAAACACTGATGACAATGATGTACCAGATAGGTTGCCTCCATTGTGTTAGTAAGTTGGAGACAATAAGGCAAGGAACATCTAAAAGAAGGTACGAGCATTCAAAAAAATAATAAAAGGAAAAAAAAAAAATGAGAGAGAGAAAAGTATGGCGCATGGAGTAGGGCCGGATGGATCTGAATCTTTCATATAATGATGATACACATCATTGTCCAGAATATCATGCTATTTTTTGGGTACTTTCCCAATTAAAATTCATTATATAATTATATATACTTGCTTGTGTCCAGAATTGTTGTTCTTCAAGGAAGTCAAAACTTCCTTGCAAGCTAACTTTTTTGCCGTTTTCTTATGGTCAGCTTGGCAGTTTTTCTCATAAACATTCCCATTAGCTAGAACCCTAACTGTGGCACAAGCTAAGCCATTGTTTTTGGAAACCAATGGCTTCTCCATTATAAAATGTTGTTTGCGGCAATATTCTTGCAATTCGCGAACAGGATGAATCTGAACAGTATCCGGTGTGATCAAAGGTTCCAAGAGAGGCATGATGCTTCCGAACACAGTCTCTGTGTTGAATCCAGAATCAACCATTATTGCTCCTGCCAGAGACTCTGTGATGTCTCCAAGTACTTATCAATAGTAAGAAGATTAGTATTTACAAGTAGTATCCAATCCAAATACCTTTGTAATTACTGAAAATATCAGATTGTCTTAAAAAGAAGCATTAATAGTAATCTAGTCTTCTGGTCCTTAGCTACCAATATAACATAGTTACGTTCTGGATCCTAAAGGGTATTTTTTCATTAGGTAAAAAATATTAGGCAGGAAACTCAAGTTCTTCATGATTCAAACATTCTAAAGGAAAACCATGGATTGGTGGTGGGAACTGGGAAACCATGGTTTTCCAAAAGACAATTTTTGTTGCCTTTTCAAAAGCTATTATCTAAAATCTAATATTTAAAATTACTTTTATCAGCCAATGACCTTATAGCCAAGAGGCATAAATATTCCCTAATAAGTAGAAGGTCGCGGGTTCAATCACACTTATAATCTCATGTTATTAGTGTCTGCCTTCTAAGTATAGAATTAAAAACTAGCATTATATTAAAATATACAGAATGGCCAGGAAATGTACAGTTGTCTTGGGAAACTATAATCATTAAGCTCGTACATATATACCAAATTTACCAAAATAATATTAGAACACATGCACAAAAAGCACCCCAAAGACAGTAATATAAATAAGCGTTATTCAAAATAAGGACATTACTTAAAGATCAATGAACTGAAATAGTAATACTAAACATGGGGAAATACGTCCCCGTCTCCCACCCAAAAGTTGGTTCGGAAGATAACTTTTCTACATCCTTTGTTGCGGCAACAATATCCCTATGTAGTTCTAGAGAAGCATGGAGTACGTGTTTGTGTAGGTTAAGGCACACCGAGCATAACAATCATTATTTACTGAAGCCGACCTCAAGTCAGTCAACAACCTTGTAGACAAGCCAGGATATTTGTTGTACATATGCTCAGTTATTTGTTGTACATATGCTCAGTGACGAGAAAATCCAACACAGAATCCCCAAGAAATTCTAGTCACTGCAGGGAAAATACGTATTTATATTATTCAATAATTTTGAATAGCAATGAAACAAAAAATACAAAACCAAAGACAGTGACTACTAATTTTGGGATACATCATGACTTCCATAACATAGGCTGGTACTGAAGGAAAGACCTGAAATTTTGCCTCTCACATATAACATAACCATATGCAAATGTTTTCTTTTGGTATGATAAACTAATAGTACTCCCTCCAATCTAAAGACGATGTTAACTAATTTATCAAAGAATACGAATTACAAATTTGCATGTAATACATGTCACTTCTTCTCTTCCTGCAAGAGGTAAAAGTAGAAAACAATAATTAGTTACCCTTCCAACCTCTTGTATTTTGGACCAAAATTTCCTTCTAAAAGACTTCTTTTATTATGGACCGAAGGGAGTAATAGCTATCTCATTTGTTAGGGTCTCAAAACTAAGGACTTTGGTGAACTTCAGTCTCAATTGACTTCAGGTCAAAGGAAAAGTTAAACCCAACCGTTCTATGAATTGTATGTGTCTGAACCATGCCAGCAAATAGAGTACAGTTTTCAGTTTAGC
Source organism: Acacia melanoxylon (assembly GCA_019022615.1). Lineage (NCBI taxonomy): Eukaryota > Viridiplantae > Streptophyta > Magnoliopsida > Fabales > Fabaceae > Acacia > Acacia melanoxylon. Next base: position 9,807,650 of record JAFJYJ010000011.1, read on the forward strand.
TAAAAAGATACTGACATTAAAATCGAACAAGATAATGCAGTACTTATAAGGAACCTGATAACATATTGGAATTTCCGGCACCATGGAAGAACCATGGTTCGAAGCTTTCACCAAGAGAGAGCTGTCATTGAATGAGTAGTTCAATAGAAACTCCAAATATCTGTCATTCACAAGCCTCTCTGGCTCTATGCTTAAAAGCCTCCCACCGGGTGTTTTATCAAAATCCACCTTTATCCCAACCCAATCCAAGAATTTCAAAGCAGTTTTCTCTCTACCTGTGTTAAGGAAGGCCCCAATCAAGGCTTGAACAACATCTGAAATGACTTTAGGTTTTATTTTTATGTTCCCATTAACATAAATTTTCGTCGTATCATTAAATTCGGACTCCCCTTTTAAAGAAACATATCCAGATCTATTTCCTGGTATAATCCATTTGTGTGGATCAAAATGGGAGTTTCGTATGAAGCCCTACAACAAAAAGGAATGAAAATTCTGAATTAAAAAAACAAAGGAACAAATTTAAAAATACATGTACATTTTTTTAATTCTTCCAAATGTCAACTCTGGCTTCAACTGAAATCCTAACTCGTACCTTTGGCTCAAGCGAGTACAATTTTATGGTCATGTACAATTAAATAAATTCAACAATTCAGGTAAGATGAGAAAGCACGCTATAACAAGTACTCTTCTGGTCCTTAATATAAGACATATTTAACTAATTTGATTAGATTAAAGAAGTTCGTTGAGTTAGTTAACATGACATGTATTTTCTAAAATGCCTTAGTCTTCTTCCTCAATTCTGTTAGGGTCCCGATTTGGGTACTGAATTGAGTAAGCTAATGGAAGGGTTATATAAGAATTTAAGTTGAGAAAACTAAAGCTGATATGAAAAAATTAGTTGAGAAGGCAATGATGATATCTAAGATGAAGAGTAGACAATTATCTAAATTACTCTGTTTTAAAGAGGAAGCAAATATCTCATTAACTCTTAATCCTTAATAGAAAGATGAGACAAAATCTGTAACTCAGCGGACTATCAAAGCCCAAGGAGAATTTCCCGTATCAATTTACCCTCTAAAATATTCCATACTTTATTGATGAGGCACTATGCCTATTTATAATAGTTTACAAAGAGAAAGACTCTATCCAAAATATAAATACAAAATTCAGATAACTATTAATCCTATATTCTAGCAATTAAATCTATGGAGTGGGATATTCCACTGATTTTCTGATTTCATAAAGATAATAATAAAAACAACTCAATTAATTGAATAATAATTAATTCCTAAACAAAATAAACAATATATGAAATTATAATAAATTGGGTTGCTATCAAATTCCTTCTCCTACTTGATTATTTTTGAAGGAGCATCAATAGGAGTAAATTAGGAAAAGATTGACAAATATGAAAATTTCATGTCATATGTAGGACCAAGATCAACTTTTCAAATATGTTTTATATTAAGGACTGGAGGAGTAATAGCTAAGCAAAATTTAATCTCTTAAACAATTTAAACCGCGAATTCATGAACTTGACATGCTAAATGTCATAAGTTTGTTTTTTATTTCATCTAACGGAGTCTTCAAGGAAAGAATCTCCAAGAGTCTTTAAGGATTTGTAATGAAATGACTCTTCAAATTTTTTCGTGGTGATTGCTTCCAAGATCTACAATGCACGAAGCAGATACCATTAGGACAAGTACATCATCAAAAAGCTTGAACAAAGACAACAAAATAGATATACAAAGAAAATAATACTCCTTGAGTCCGGAATGTAGGACCTAGTACCAGAGGTAGTATTCCATAATTATGCTATAATGAAAGCATGACGAAAAGGTTGCCTTGGACATCCATTATGTCGAATTCAAAACTTCTAAAATGACTATGCGGCAAACAGAATTATCCATGAAGCATCTTCAAGCAAATAAATTATACACCCATATGGAGAATACCCAACACAAATAAACCAAAAAAAAAAAAAGGAAGGAAGAAAGTTCACATGATATCAAATCTATGCATCAGTATTACAACATATTTTAGCAATCTAAATAATCTCATTGTTTATTGGTTGGGACATGCTTAAAAAAGGAGCCCAAATCAGTTCTTTTACTTTGGTTATATCTAGTGCCATACATATACACTGTGTCTTCCATTAAAACAACTTATATATTAAAAATTAATGTAGACAAACATTTAGGTGGTTAATGAGTCTCAACAGATTGACATGAAACTATCTTTCCTTGGAAAAAAATTTGGAAATATAACGGTTGGAATTATATCATGATAAATTTTCATAGCAAAAGAATAGCAGCTTACCTTGACTGTTGGAATATCATTTTGCATGCACATTTTTTTCAAGTTGAAAGCCACAAGCAATGACTCAAGCCGATGTATTATTGAAGGAACGAAAGAGAATGAATATATTGTATTGATAGAAATCCGTGTCATTATACAACAGAATAGTTCTGGGGGCAACTCGACTGTAGATTTGGTTGATTCTGCAAAATCATATATAAGCATATAAGTTAATTGTAAATCAGCATCACATGACAAATGATATGAACACTGGCTTCAATTTTGGGTAAAGTTTAGTCATAGTCTAATGGACTAGCTTGATTTCTTTGTCTGCAAAATTACGTTTATTTTAAAGAAACTTTTCATCAAAAAGTTAAAATAAAGAAACTTCTAGAGAAAGCAATGAATAGCTTTTGTGCTTATTATATCTGCCATAAGTTTTTGTTTTTGGAAATCTTCCAGCACAACCAACTTTCATGGGCAAGTCCAGGTACAAGAATCAACATTCAAACCTCTTTCCTCTGCTTGTCTACTCCAGTGAAGGCAATTTTGCACATGAAACATGGGCCTTGCATTATATAGTTGTTGGTGTTCAAAACATAAATCAATCCCATGCCTGAAATTTAGGATAAGTGATAAGATTATGTCAAAGTAATACACCTGACGGTAAATAGTAACTTAAAAATAGACATCTGCAACGAATATTAGCGTACGTTTTTTTATAGTATTTCTTGTATGTAGTAGTCCAGCCATCGCTGAGTTTTAGAGGAGAGTTTCCATCTAATTCCTTTCTACCAGTGATGATATAAAAATTACCACTATGTGGAGTATAAACCAATGATTTTCTAGTTCGCAGGAGCAAATCCTTCCATATCTGGTCCTTACATTGGCAACATGATTGTTGCAAACATATTCAGATTTATATACAGAAGTCACGGAAGGCCAATCGATGATCATCGAAGGTCTTTCAGCTATGGTAGTGGCTGGAAGCAGAAGATAATCAATCTCAAGATTATCTCCCAAATGGAGTTCATTTACAGTAGCTTCCAACTTAGCTTTATTATGGTCCAAAAGAATTCCAAATAAAGTGATTTGGAATCTTCTACACAAAAGAACCTGGAAAAAAGAAGAAGAAGAAAACAACATAAACTTTTGCAACACTTATTATGCTGGACACAACAATAAGAGGGAAAAACATCATACTTCATTTGGGCCAAGATTTATTGTACCAACGTATCTGAATTTTACCATCAAGCCACCCCTATCGATGCACATTTTGAATTCATTGCAACTAATTTCAGGGTCAATTTAACATCTCATTGCAAGAACAACATCACGAACAGCAACATCATAGTTGAGTTCTTGGTTCAACTCCAACAAATAGCAATGATATAACATATTTCCATTGGGTGGAAAGAAGTTAACCAATTCAGATGGAACATAATGAGGTTGTGTTATGATCAAAATGTATTCTATAGATATTTCAAAGATAAAATGCTATGAATGAATCAGAGTCAAAACTCATAAATTGTATTCATCAAATGTCAAATGATTCAGCTCATGAACGAAGTACTGAATTCACAGGAAGATAAAATAGCATAACAGAAAGGTATCCAGAAAGAAGAAATATGAGAGAGAAGCAGAGTCTCAGACAGAAGAAGAATTCCCAATATATTCCATGCCTCCCTTAACCGTATTTGTCTTTTCTTATAGATGCTCTCTTTCCATTTCCCTCAGCTTCCATGTCCTTCTCTTAGGCCTTTTACTTTGTCTAATGGGCTTTTCATCTTTCTCTGCTGGAGTATTCGATAGAACCCCTTTAGGCAGGCCCATTTCCTCTTCATTGTAGCCCGTATGATTCCCATTCCTTACAGGTTGCTGCTCATTATAAGGTTCATTCGCTGTAAGAATCAGATAAATTCCCAAAATTTAGGACACAAGATGTAAGGAAAACAAAATTCAACTTTCAACTATAATTATAACTTTACTAGAATAATAATGAAAAATAGGCAACAAATTACCAAATTCTTCCATCAATTTTTTTTCCACGACAATATCAGGAACAAGATTGTCTGTCAAAGATCCATTTTTATGAAGTAGCTTGCAAGCTTTAAGACAAGCAACATTTTTTAAGGTTTTCTTGGAACCTTGAACACAGACAGATGGTATAGGGCAACTCTTAGGAAGAAGTAGAGTTCCAGTCTCCTCTTCCCATCTAGGCATTGGTTTGAAGTACCTAGAAATATATGAAAATTCAATCATAGGATGAGCAAAAATCTAAGAGTTAAACACTAAATCTAAAAAATTGTCCATAAAAATTATGGGAACGCTTAAATTAGAGTATAAGAAGATCAGCAATAAACTAACCCATCTGCAGGGAGTCGTGAACAGTAAAGGTATATCAAACCAATACTAGACTTGAGATTTACAATCGCTCCAGTTCTTTCAAGCCGATAAATTTCATCATCACACATCACTATTTAAAGGCTCATAGGGAAGGGAAGAAAGACACAAGCACTCCTTTCCCATAATATCTCCACCGCTTATGTACTCCTCCAATCGAGAACGTGTAGCCAAATCCCCACTGTATTTTAAAATAAAACACAACATGGAGGCTATTCAGACAAGTTGTCTCAACCAGGAAATTAAACCAAAATGGATGTTATAGAAGGATCAGTATGGTAGAACATATTTATTTGCAATTGTCAAGTTGTTGCAGTCATCAAATAAATTTTCAAAAGCCATTTGTTCAAATACTCGAGAATACTCAAAATAGAAACATAAAAAAAAAAAAAAAAAAATATTTACCTTTCAACCATTAATATGTACACAGAATTTTGAACTCTCGCCCGTCCTCGGGACTGAATGAAACTGCTCACTGTAGCGAGGGGTCAAATCTAATGACCAAATTACAACTTTGAACATCCAACCCCTCTTCAAAAATTGAGGTCGCCACAATGATATTGACCTGCAAATTAAATATTTTGTATGACATTAAAAGTTATAGCATTTTATGACTACACAAGTGATGACATAAAAAAAATCATTTCAAGCCCCTACGAAACTCTTCTATGATTTTATTTTGCTTTGTCCTTGTTTGATTTTGCAACTTTGAATTGTTCCCTGCTATGTACTTGGTCTTCCATCCATTATATTTAGGGAGGACTTCTCTCAAAAGAGCCTCAAGAACAACTGCCGTAATTATCCTATCTACGAAAATTATGCATCTCATGCCATTCACGCCCCTATAAATTTAATATTCATAGCAGACCAGTCAAAATCAACATCAATGTAATTACAAGACTACTATATATAATTAGAAATATAAGACTATTTGAATTCTATTAATCATAATTGAACTTTCCTAGGTCCTGTCACAATGTGAGAAAATTGAGATCAAGTACAAATCAACCTAAAACAAGGAACAATATACATAAACATACAACAACAAAGAACTAAAGAACTGGCTTTATTTTTATTTTTCAATGAAAAAACCAGCCACATAGATGTTCAAAAATCGTCCAAAAACTTTCACATTTCAGTAGGACATTGGCCAAAAGAAAATCCCGATTCAATACCTGAATGTATGATTTCAAAACCACATTCAATTCAAATTTAAAATATTTCATAAATAATAAACATAAGGGAACCTGTATTCAAGTAGAGAGTCAGTAAGACATTGAACTTTTGAGGTTAATAGGCCCTCATGCACAAGTGACCCAATATCATCACCAATAGTACATTGAGGACCTGTGCAAGAAAAGAATGTAAGCTAATGATCTACAATAAATGTATAGTCTCCAAGGCTAAAGTCACTACCACATGCCATGAGCATGGGCAGGGCTGGGCAAGGCGAGACTCCTGCCCAATGCCCAGCCCGAAACGGGCTGCATTTTGCAGCCCGATGCCTAGCCCTGCCCGATAAAAGCCCTAATCATATTTGGGCTGAGCAAGCATGGGCTAGGCAAGGCGGGCTTCCCCTGCCCAAGTAATGACGCCTTACTCTACTCTATGAAGATTCTAGTTCATACTTTACACAATTTCAAAGCTTTAAAGATACATGAAGTATAATATAATATATTTAGACATAATAATATAATATATTTTAAATAAAATAGTATATATAGAATAATATTTATTTAAATATATTTAATTTTCCGGGCAGGGCCAAATGGACAGGGCAGGACCCCCTGCCCGATGCCCGGCCCAGTTATTGGCCCAGCCCAAAACTGCACAAATGTTTTTTGGGCCACCTTTTTAGGGCTGGGCAGGACAATTTTTTACTAGGCTTGGGCGGGCGTACATGGCATCTAGGCACTATGCTCACCCCTACTACCAGATGCTATGTGAGTTGAAATCATTTGCAAAGCCTTCAATCTAAATTCTCTAATAGTTGTACGTCCAGAGACATCCATATTTCCACATGAAAATAATTCAGTTTCATTTGATGATAAGAATTCTGCAGCCTGCAGTCACAGAAACAAACATAAAGTGAAATCTTTCATACAATCATGAAGAAAAGAATGAAGTCGAAGAATAAGTATGAATAGGTACCTTCAAGGCCAACAAAAGTCCCAACTCTTGCAAGCAAAAAATTAAAGCTGAGGAATCCTTGTTCATTCTTTTGCAAATAGACGGTGCGGCAGAACTTGTCAACTTTGACTCTTTCCCATGGCATTCCCGCTAATGCAAAGAATACCAACAGTCAACACCATCCAGGAAGTAAACCAACAATCAAATAATCAAGATATGTATGACTGAATTTTGATCAGGTATAAGATCTAAGAACATGACAGAATTGACATTTCAAACAAAACATGCTGCTCAATAAACCAACTTTTGCTTTTTATAGTCAATTCCTTCCCCATAATTTCAATCCAAGGGAAAAAATTAATTCCTTGTAAATATCAAGTAGGGGTAATTGAAAGCTGGCGACCTTAAAAGCTCTCACCTGTTGTCCTAGTAGATCCAGTTCATTTGCCAAGCTTTTGAATAACTCAAAGGGAATTCTAGTGTCTTTGAAAAATTTGAACTTTGGGGTAGATATTGGTATGAATTCCGCGACGACAGAATCGCTTGCACATGTATATACCTTAAATACAAAAATATTAAAAGTTCAAAATAACAAAAAACTGGACAACGACAGAGTACGAGAACCTCTTTTCTTAAGCTGTTTTATTGAAAAAAATCACCTTTTTTTTGTTTGAAAAAATCACTTTTGTGCAAGTAACTAGATAATAATCACTTTTGTTCTGTGATAAGAACACAGATGTCTAGCCCTAGGTGGACTAGTATGTTGATATAGGATCAAATAGCTCCATCTTAGGTATCCATGGATGAGATACCTTTGAGAATAGAAGATCACTGTACACAGCCCAAAGGGGGTGGGTGTGTGCACAGTGTAGGCAGAATTGTAGACGAGAGAGAGCTTAGAAGATCTGTACCTTTAGGGTTTACCCTTTATTTATAGAGTGTACCTTAGGGTTAGGGTTTGGACTGATGGGCCTCTTGTGCCTCCAAGCCCAATGTTCTGCCATTACATCTTTGCAATATTGGTTGCCTCTTGTTGGGCCACACCTTGAGTAGGCCTCATATTTGAGTCCATAACAGTTGCCTCTAGCCCGGTAGTTCAGGTCTCTGGGCTGCCGGGATGCATTGATTGTTTGATTGTGAAACGCGGATTTGGCCGAGATATATCCAGCTTATCCGGGTTGTTTGAGATCAAATAAGATCTCTTACTTTCTTTTGTAGCGATTTTTCCCGGGATAATTATCCGGTTTATATTCCTGCATTTAATAACATGTAAGCAAATCACATTGAATGGAAAATACTTACTATTGTGTTTTGGTTTGCCTTAATCTCGGCTATTGATAATCATGCTTTTCCACTAACAACCCATATTACCCCCAGCACAGTGGTTTAGGTCTCTGAGCTGCCGGGATGCATTGATAGTTTAACCTGGCTCTCCACATGGAACTCGGGTTTTAACTTTACACAGAAGCTCAGATTTTAACTGTAGTCCGGCTTCAAAAATTTGCAGGGATCCCTAATTTAAACTAGATTCAGTTTAAACCGGGTCCAACTTCAAAACTTTGCACGGATCCCTAATTTAAACTAGATTCAGTTTAAACTGGGCCTGGCTTCAAAACTTTGCATGGATCCCTAATTTAAACTAGATTCAGTTTAAACCGGGTCCAGCTTCAAAACTTTGCACAGATCCCTAATTTAAACTAGATTCAGTTTAAACCGGGTCCGCCTTCAAAACTTTGCACGGATCCCTAATTTAAACCAGATTCAGTTTAAACCGGGTCCGGCTTCAAAACTTTACACGGATCCATAATTTAAACTAGATTCAGTTTAAACCGGGTCCGCCTTCAGATAATTTATACGGAGCCGGGATTTTAACCATATTCGGTGTAACCAGGTCCGCCTTCAAAAATTTATAGGGATCCCTAATTTAAACTAGATTTAGTTTAAACCGGGTCCGCCTTCGAAACTTTGCATGGATCTCATATTTAAACTAGATTCAGTTTAAATCGGGTCCGGCTTCAAAACTTTAGATAATTCCACTTAAGGAATTTTACATAGGCTCTTTAAATAGTCGCCTTTAGATAATTCCAACCAAGGAACTTTACAGAGATCCCGGATTCTAACAAGATTCGGTTTAACCAGGGACCGTCTTCGTCCCCTTTTGTAGGAAACGGCTCCATACGAATCCCAGATTTAAACTAGATTCAGTTTAAAACGGTTTGTATACCTCGGATTCATACATGTTTAGCTTTCACATGATTTTGGAAAACTGGTTTCTCTACCAAGAATTCAACATCGGCACGTATATGCATTTCTGAACTTGCCCCCCAATCCGGGTTGACATTAAAATGAATCGCCCCCAATCCGGGTTGACATTAAAATTAATCGCCCTCCAATCCGGGTTGACATTAAAATTAATCGCCCCCCATCCGGGTTGACATTAAAATTAATCGCCCCCAATCCGGGTTGACATTAAAATTAATCGCCCCCCAATCCGGATTAAAAATTAAACTTGACATGATTCATGAAAACGGGTTTGTGTACCTCGGATTCATGCATGTATAACTCAGACATGATTTTTGGAAACATGTTTTTGTACCTCGGATTCCTACATGTTTAATTTCGACATGATTTTTGGAAACGGGTTTATGTACCTCTGATTCCTACATGTTTAATTTCGACATGATTTTTGGAAACAGATTTATGTACCTCTGATTCCTACATGTTCAATTTTGACATGCTTTTTGGAAACGGGTTTATGTACCTCTGATTCCTACATGTTTAATTTCGACATGATTTTTTGAAACGGGTTTATGTACCTCTGATTCCTACATGTTTAATTTCAGACATGATTTTGGGAAACAGGTTTATGTACCTCAGATTCCTACATGTTTAATTTCGACATGATTTTCGGAAACGGGTTTATGTACCTCAGATTCCTACATGTTTATAGACTTGGCAACTTAGCCGTCGGCATACAGATCCCGGATTTTAACTAGATTCAGTTTAATCGGGGTCCACCTTCTTTTCCTTTGCCGCAAAACTTTACACGGATCCTGGATTTTAAACAGATTCGGTTTAATCGGGATCCGCCTTCAAAACCTGAGATAATTCCAATTAAGGAACTTTTCATAGGCTCTTTAAATAGTCGTCTTTAGGTAATTCCAATTAAGGAACTTTACATATAGACTTGGTGGCCGTAGCCGTCGCAAATAATCCAATAAAGGACTTTAAAATAGACTTGGCGGTCGTGCCGTTGCACACGGAGCCCAGATTTAAACTAGATTCAGTTTAAACCGGTCCGCTTTCAAAACTTTGCATGGCGTGGATCCCGGATTTTAACTAGATTCAGTTAAAACCGGGTCCGCCTTCAGTTTGTCCGGGGTCCAATTAAGGAACACGAGTTTAACAAGAATTTACATGGAGCCCGGATTTTAAACCAGATTCGGTTTAACCGGGGTCTGCCTTCAAAACTCTACACGGAGCCCAAATTTTAACTAGATTCAGTTAATCCGGGCCCGCCTTTTCTCTTTTCCCGTAACATTAGATGAGTCTACCCCATCAGGTGCTCAGAAATTTAATTGATCATGCTTTGAGAAATTTATTTGATCCTTTGCAAATAAAGATCTTTAGCTCTTTGAATAATATTCTCAGGAATTCCTTCCCTCTTGGCTTTATTTTTTCATCAATACATCTCAAGTAGCCTTTAGCAGTGGTGATTTCTTCACCAGGATACATTCTGTACTTGCCTTTTGCTTTTTGACAAAATTGAGATGCTTTTTAGATGTCATGCTTGAATAGCTAAATGGTTGCAAGAGTGAACAAGAGTTTCCTTAAGTTCACCTAGTCTGCTAAAAGCTCCTCGCCAATCAATCATATGTCACATTAATGATTAAATAGCTTTCCAAGTCTGCTCCATAATCTACCATGTGAATAAAGCTAGATATCAACCGAGACACTTGGCTATTATCCATTCAAGAATTCCATATCATCATGTAGAGTTTGAGAGATTTCTCAAAGCAATTGCATGGTTGTTGGGTGTCTTATGTGAGAATTCCATATCAAGGATGTGCCTTTTTTCAAAGCAATTGTAGTATAAAATTTTAATGCCAGTATTTGCTACAATCCCCAACAGCTATAAAAACTGCAATGGGTAATTGTTCACAGTGCTAAATATTCTGATTGATATTGCTTCTCTTACTGAGAACATGCATGAAATTTCCCATCAATTTCTTCTGCTACACCAGGACGCTCTTGTGAAATAGGAATAAAATTCCCATTGGTGTTGGTACTCCTTAATACTGGCCTGGACATGTAAACTCATTTTATCCCAAACTTTGTGTTGTATAGGGTCATTCAATCCTTGGATGAATGGACCAAGGATAAAAGCTTCAGGCACTGACCTCAAATAATTCCCATAATTCTCCCAACTAATATCCAGAAAAGACTGCGGGATCAAGCATCTCAGTTGAGGATTATTATCAATCTCACCCTTCAACAGAGCATTTTCATGTTCGGAGAACTTCAAGTATTTTGCTAATCTTTGTTGCAAATTATTAAAAGAAAATCCTCAGGTATAGCCTGGACCTTTGCTATGTTTGAATCTCCTAGGTCAAGCCTTTGGTGGGGTTACATGTACCAAAATATTTCAAGAACTTTCACACAAGCGCTTCACAGAAAATCAACTGCCACATGTTTATAAAAACACAAGAATTCTCCAGTGTGACCAAATCAACGAAAATATAATTGATATTCTGTGAAGGATATACTTTGCTGATAAGTAAAAACTTAAACACAATGATGCAGAGTGAAAGAACCCTTTCTCACAACAACAATTACCATGCTGATTCCACAAAAAAAAAACAGTCAATAACACATGATAATGAAAATATTTTATTTTCAAAACATACATATAATGGTTCAGGGCACAACCACCGCCCACAAACCCGGGCTCAAGGCACAACCAACGCCTACAAACCCCTTACATAACATTCATAATTTTGACACACTTAACAATCTGAAAATGCACAAACCCCGAGTCTCACAACAATACAATCTTAAAAACAGTTAATATAATAAAAATAGAATTTCAAAACATGAGGGCCCTAGAATGACAATATATATAAATCAATACAACACCAATACCAGAAAAGGCCAACAGTTTTACAACTTTTACGCCTCTGGCTGCTTCCCTTGATCTCTAGTAAAATTAGAGGTATCGCCTAAAAAATATTAATATCCACGGGGTGAGACATAAAGTCCCCGTAACCAAAATTAATTTATAAAATATGCAGGAAAGGATTGTAAGTCAGAGAAGCATGTTTGTTGATAATAATATAATAATAATAATTTCAATAATTAAATAACATAAAAATAACAACAATTCAAATAGTTGATACATTACAACCATAACAATTTAACCATCCCCACTCGTCCATCCTGCTCCTCCTTATTTCCTCGTGGACGTGGATCAACCCATCAGTGCTAGTAAACCCGGCCAAGGTTAGCTATCGCTTCAGGGATATTGTCCCCTCTATGTCACCACGCTATACTGTAACAGAGAGGTGTCCGCCCAAAACACTCAACTCAAATCCGGGCCAGGAATATGAGAGAGCCAATGGGCACAATTTCACCTTCACATCTCTTCCACACAACCCAACATAATCTTCACAAAATAACATTAATAATATAGGTTTTTAAAATCATTTTATAAAAATTATTTTCCAAATTCAACATATCAGACTTACTTCATAACAAAACACTTTCATAATTAATAGTCCATATACACATTCTACAACAAATACTATAACCATCGCAACAAACTAACTCAATACAAACATCCACATATACATACTGGTTGGAAAATACTTTGCTTCACTGAGATAATTTTATATTCAACATACATATAAATTTTAAAACACATACAAATAGTATTTAATAAAATAAGGTTTAGAAAACCTTACAGTCCAAACAAGCATATAGAATAAATTAACCCCGGTTACCTCAACTCCAAGCTCAACCTTAACTTGAGGAGCAAAGATACGATCAATCACCGGTCACAATAGAACTCTACATTATCCATGTAGATACAATCAACCTCAAATAACAAAATAAATTATACAATCTAACTCTCAAAAATCTAATTTCTCAGTACCCATTATCCTTAACATCCTTGACCCATTAGGTCTCTTTTTCTAATATGCATAATTATTATTAATCAATTATCTAAGCCTCTACATAATTAAAATCACAACTAATGATTTAAAATATACAAAATAATAATAATAATATATTTTTGTCATAAAAGCGAAAATTGCAATTCAGTCCTTAAATTTTCAAAATAACGGTTTAATCCTTGAATTTCCAAAATTAAACCGAATAAAATTTCTATAATATTTCCATGGTTCCAAATAAAATATTTATACAACATTTAATCAGTGGAAATATTCTATAAGGTATAAATCTTAATCTTCTTAAATAGAAAAATTAATTTAAATTCTTATAAAAACCAAATAGCAAATCTTAACCGACTAAAATTAACTGTTTATTATTCTCTACATATACGTATCCTTTTATTGTCAAAACCCAAAACTCTTTCAATATCTAAATCTAAAAATATTCACTAATCAACATAATATTACCTCCAATAGAAAAAAAAAAATATATAGAATAATTTTCACGAAGAAAGTATGTTGAAAATAAATTAATATAACTACCAAAATAATCTTATAAGATAAATAACTTACCTATAAAAATTGTAAATAACCTCTCGGTTGCCTACTGCTCTCCTCCTCTCTGCCTTTCCTCGCTCTCACTCTCTCGGCACACTCACAGAATCGCTCTGCTTAACACTTGACACACACACACGCCCAACACTACACACACCTATATATAATATGGGCAAGGAGGGAGGGGGCGGTGGAAATCATTCCACCCCCCAATCAATTATATATTGTGGCAGACAAACATGTCTGCCACTAGGGGTGGAAATAGGCCAGGGGCCTGTCAGGGGCCTGTGGCCTGGCCTGTTAAAAGCCTGTTCAGGCCTGGCCTGTCAGGCTAATAGGCCAGGCCAAGGCCTAATTTAAGGCCTGTTTGGCTTAATAGGCCGTGCCTAGGCTCCGAATAGGCCCGAAAAGCCCGTCTGCCGCTACTGTTAAGGAGGGTAAAAAGGTAATTGCAATTTTTTTTTTAATGTCTGCCTTAAGTCTAGTAATTGATTTTTTAAAAAAACCCTCACATTTGTCTCGTCTCCCACTCGGCCACTCACTCCCAGTCTCCCACCCCATTACAACCTCCCCCAAAAAAACCCTAAATTCCTAAACGTCCCAGATCGGCAGAACGCTCGCAGTCCCTCACCATCGGCATCGCACCATTCAGGATCTTAGCACAGGCGCCTCGTCACCGTGCTCACCGTCGACATCGCACCATTCAGTCGCCTCGTCACTCGTGTTTCAAAGACAGTACGCAAAGACTCGTTTGTTCGTCTCATCTCGACTCTCGACGGCGTCGGCCTGGTTGGGTGGATTGTTTTTGTATGATGAACTTCTTCTTTTTCTTCTCGCATTTATGGACTTTCATGGTTGGTCTTGTTGATTTACACATTGGGTGTTGTCGATTTGCATAAATTTTTTCTTCTCGTATTTATGAAATTCTTTTGTTTTTAAGTTAGGAATTTTGGCATTTGCAAGGGTTCAAATAATTTCTATGATGAAATGCTTGTGGTTTCTAGTAACATCCCAAAGCATGTGGACCGATTTTCTGTTTTCCGGTTAGGAATTTTAGCCCGATTTTTTGCGTTTTTTTAGGAACCCCTAATAATATGTTCCAGATTAATGTCGATTTACATTATTTTCTGTTAGGAATGTTGCATATCTATATGGTGTGTGAATTTTGTAAAATGAAGTGATACACCAATGTAGATGAAAACTCGTTCCTCCCAAGTCAGTGTAGTATGGATACAACATTGAACTATCGTTGTTTATAATGTACTGTGTCAAAGAAGCCTATTTGTTCATATCTCGTCCACACTATTTGCTTCTTAATTTTAGATTCCTTATGTTTCACAAAAGGAATATGTTTATCTGTATAACAATAACAATAATTAAGATGCGAACTGATAAGCATGGGCTTACGCATGCAATTCCGTATGGGTTTGCTAATATGCCTAATCTTTAATTAGCTACGTAAACCAACAACTGACTTTTTGAAGTTAATTTAATATATACAATGCTTATCAGCTCCTTTGAATATGACGATTTATACGGACTATATACTTACAAAGCCAAAAAGAAGCTCGGTTTTTTTGCGTTGTTCTCTCAGATCTGTTTATTTAATATTTATATCTAATCAAACATATATATAGGATTTGGTCATATATATATGTTAATTTGTGAGCCAAACTTGGTTCTGATCATGACCGAATTACAATATGTGTTGTAATCCTTGATTAATAATAATATTCATATATTAGGAAATATATTGATCACATTCTCTCATTTGTCATTGATGTAGATCTCATCATAGCCATTTGTTCAATATATATGCCTTGCTATAAAAAGTATCTTGTCAATAGTAATTTGTGTTTGTTAGACTTGTATTGTATAAACAATATATATGCCTTGCTATAAAAAATATCTTGTCATTTTTGTCTTTAGATATCAGAATTGTAAAATCTTCTAGATTGAATGAAAAATCAATTGAAGCACTTATTTGTGGCAGCTTGTCTGTGGGATTTTTTTAAAAAACAAGTATGGATTAAAAAAGAAACAAAAGGTATAAATTTTAAATTGTTAAAATAATATCATTTGTTAAACATATTACTTGTTCAATTGTGTTATGCTCTAATTCTATATATTTGATTAATTTTTTTCAAGGTCTTCACGAAGAAATTATATTGAAGATTTGATGTCAATGTCCAGTGACTTTACATTGGCACAATTGAAGGAAGATAGCATTAGTAAGAAAAGAAGAATCAGTATCTTAGATGTTTTATGTTGGTGGAATGTTGTAATTTGTAAACTTCATGGGATGTTGGATGTTGAATCTGGATGTTGAATGTTGTATTTGATTTCATTTTTTATGTTGTTGACTTGTTGTAAAATTTGTTATGTTGTTGTAGAGAAGGCCTGTTTTTGGCCTGTTTAAGGTAGGCCTGTGTTCGGCCTGTTTACAGGAGGCCTGTGTTCGGCCTGTTTACAGGAGGCCTGTTAAGCCTGTTCACAGGAGGCCTGTTTTTGGCCTGTAAACAGGAGGCCTGTTTTCGTTGGGGCCTGTTAAGCTAAGTACAATTTTTTTTTTTTAAAAAAACAGGCCTCTTAACAGGCTCAGGCCAGGCTCAGGCTTGTTACAGGCCAGGCTCAGGCCAAAATATAAGCCTGTAACAGGCCACAGGCCAGGCTCAGGCCTCTTCCCTGCATAACAGGCCTGGCCTGTTAAGGGTCAGGCCTGGCCTGTTTCCATGCCTATCTGCCACAATATATTATATAATTTTTTTTAAGGGAAGGTGGTATCCATTATTTTGCTGGAACCAACTATCATATCTTGCAAGGCCTTCAACACTTTGCATTTGTGGCATTTATCTTCCTCAACCAGAAGTTCAGCTAGCCCAACTATTTTAACTTGTTGAGCTGGAAGCATTTTCATCTTGAAGTTCCTTTCACTATTTCTTTATTTTCTTTACGTCTCAGAGGCCCAACAAGATCTTGCTTGGAGCATAGTCTTGGATCAAGCATGAATACAATAAAGAACGCATCACGAGCAGCTCGAACAGGAGTCCACCTAGAATATCAGTTTCACCATCGGTCGAAAGAGACTTGACGGGAATGGTTGCCTCAGAATAGCAAATCAATTCTGTGAGCAGCGGTGCACGAACGCAATTCGATCTGTTTCAAATCTTCTTGCCACCGATCTTGGTCTATATTCCTCGGTTAGAAGATGTCAGCATCTCACTCTGCCCACTACCCCGGTTTTCTTTCCTCATCATCTTCCTCTTCTCGGTCAACTGCTTAGCTGCACTTCAAACAGCTCAGTTGAAATTCACGTCTCGGCAGCATTTAAGCCAATTCAGGATTCTCATAAATCCTAAAAGAATGGATGTCTTCATCTTGAGAGAGTTGAGAAAAGCCAACTCTGAACGACTTCAACGCCGACTGGGAATACCCCAGATTATTATTAATAATGATAGATTTAAATAATAATAGTAATAATAATAAAATCTAGAAATTAATAATGTTTGTATTATTTTATAATTTATTAATTGGCAATAGTTATAGTAATAATAAAAGTTTAGAATTTAATTGTATTGTTTTAGAATTTATTAATTAGTAATAGTTAATGAGCCCAGCCCATATAGCTAAACCCTAAAATGTAATTATAAATCTAGGTTTAGCCGCTCAAACCTAACCTAGAAAAACAATCGATACTTTTCTCTGCCGCTATTTCTCTCAGCTACTACATCCTTCATCAATTATTCTCCTAGGAGGTTAGCAAAACGGAGACCAGGTAATTCTAATCCCCATATCAATAAAAATCATTTGTTCATAGGATTGTATTTTCTTTAATCCTAAACCCCTAATATGTTTTTATGAGTAGATCGTGGGAATTTCCCATGAACGTGACAATCCTAAACCACCAATATGTTTTTATGAGTAGATCGTGGGAATTTCCCATGAACATGACAATCCTAAACCACTAATGTGTTTTAATGAGTAGATCGTGAGAATTTCCCATGAATATAGTAATCCTAATCCCCATGAACAATATGTTAGTTTTATATAGACTTTGATAGGGCTGTTATATAAGTAATCCTAATCCCATGATTCTCAGGTAAATTTTATATAGATCTTGATAGGTAATCCTAATATTATATATAATCTTAATCCCTAGAACAACCTTGCATCTCGTGTTTATTCTTTTTCTCTGCATTCCGTTTGTTATTCCTGTGTTCGTGAGCATCATGCTGTTTTTAATAGATAAATCTTAAGGTCTTCTTTTAGCATGTTGCTGCGGTTCCCACTCCCTTTGTTTTCTTTTGTTGAATCTTTGACCAATTCACATATGGCACCAGATTATATTACCTCATAACTCCCCTTTTTGAATTGCGTGATGATCTGTATGAAAGTCTTTTGCCAATAAATATATGATGTCCCTGTACGTATTGCGTTCTCTGGGTTTTAGATTTTAGCCTTTTAGGTATTAAATATCTATATATATAATACCTGTACTTTGCTCTGGGTTCTATGTTTGTTTTCCTTTGGTTTAAAATCCTATCATATAATATATTATGATTGTATTTGTTTGTCAATAAATGAACCAATATCTCGGTTATATATTCTCATGACAACCTTATGGGAACTCATGAGAATTTATTTTATAGTTTAATTTGGAAAATTCATTTTGTGTGTGTTATATATATAGGCATGTTGTTGGTGTTGGCTGTATCAACACAACAATTGTATGTTGTGTTGATTACAATACAAGTGTCTCAAACATATATGTACAAGTACGAATTGAATTGAATTTATTACAATACAAGTGTTTGTGTATTTAAAATAATTTAACAGTG
Source organism: Acacia melanoxylon (assembly GCA_019022615.1). NCBI lineage: Eukaryota > Viridiplantae > Streptophyta > Magnoliopsida > Fabales > Fabaceae > Acacia > Acacia melanoxylon. The sequence continues at coordinate 9,826,044 of JAFJYJ010000011.1, forward strand.
GGAAGATAGCTTTGGGATGATACCTCCCAAAGTGATGAACACAACCTTTGGGCTTTATGCGTTCGATATTTATACGATGTGAAAAGATAGTATCCGTTCTTCCCAAAGTGGTGTCTGGCAGGGTTTCTCGGGACACTAGTAGCAACTTTGGGAAGATGTGTGCACACTAGGAAGAAATACTTGATGGCCAAATTTGATGATTTGTGACTGGCAGGGTTTCCCGGGTCACAGGGTAGACTGGCAGGATATCCGGGTCTACCATGGTTCTCTTCCCACTAAACTAAATAGACTGGCAGGGTTTCCCGGGTCTAAATAAATGTAAAAAGATGACGAATAATGTTTGATGCAATTACCATATGATTTATATATATTCGCTTTGATTAATATATTTGTGTCATTTAAATTGTGTTTATTAGGATTACCAGCAATTGCTGATGTTTGTGTTCATGGGCTGCGATGATCCTTCGGGGGAGCAGAATTTTAGTGAAACAGGTGCCAAGGGTTGGGACTAGCAGTGAAAAGTGAGAAAGCACATTTGGCTGATTCTGTTCTATTTTATTTTATTTTATTTTGTTCAGAGTAAAATACATTTTTGCTTAAGTTTGAATTTACATTATTGTAATAAGTAGCCTTGCACTTGTCCCAGTACAAGTGCGGAGGTAGCACTCCCCAAGGTTGTTTAATTCGAATTTTCAGTATTCCTTTATAAAATCATTTCAATTTTACACTAAGATATTTGTTAGAAATCGGGGTGTTACACCCCGCCAAATGGATATGGGCCTCATAGTTTGACTAAGCTGGCATTGATGTTGTGTGCCGACTTCAAATGTCTCGGCATCTCAGATTGTAATCTCGGCATGAACCCCATCTCGGAATATACATCTCAGGTTGGAATATTTTAGAAGTGGCTTCTCATACGATAACAACCAAATTGACACGTGAATGGTTGGCATGTTCTTTGCATGAATATGCTTTGAATCTATGCTCCAACTCGGAAGTACTGGATGCGCCGAGTCCATTTCTATAAAAACTCTCCTCTTCTTCGCTCATGATTCTGCATGAATGGAGTGAAGATGCGTGGTCGGGCTTCTTCAGGAATTCCTTTGCCTTGACGTTAGGGGTGGAAATGGCCAGGGCCCCCGGTGCCAAAGCCCGAGGAAAGTGGCCGAGCCCGGCCGTGGCCGTATGCTTATAGGAAAGTGGCCCGTAACAAGCCCGAGCGGCCGTGGCCTGTTAAGAGGCTGTGTTTTTTTAAAAGCTTGTAGTTCGGCTAGCAGGCCACAGGCCTCAACTAAGAACAGGCCGAAAACAGGCCTAATGTAAACAGGCCGAAAACAGGCATACTTTAAAGCAAGAACATCTGTTTCATAAATTATTCAAGACCGTGAAGATTGATTTGGAAAAAAATAAAGAATCCACTGAGGAAATTATAGCCGGATATGGAAAACAACACCAAAACTTAAAAATTTCACCATAAAAATTTCAACAAGTAGGAACTTTCAGCCATGAAATTAATACAAAAAAAGACAAAACATCAAAAGGCAAGTGACAGTGCTAACAATAAGATCACAAAGCTGTTAAAAAGAACTTGTCAATGAGATGAAATGATTACTTCCTTTAAGCACTCCTTCAAGCAAAGTTTCACTAATATATATAGAGATGGCTGCTGAGAATTAAAGAAGACAATCCCCATGACACAATAAACAGTAGGTGTATTATGTAACATCATCTCAAGCAATTACCTCTAACAATAAGCGCATTCTTGTATCCACAAAGGAAAATGGAGAATTAGTCAACAAGAAAAGATTCTTTCCCCTCTCCCTAAGCATCTTGAGGAGTTGAAATATCTTCTCCTGAAACATTTACTCACAAAGGAATAACAAAAATTACAAACTCCTTAGCAGAGGATATAACCATTAAATTATAAAAAATGACTGCAGCACAATTTTAATTTATCTCAAATGATGATAAAAAATAGAGTTTAACTTAATTATAAAAGTAATTTCACAACTTTTTCTTATGTTGTTGAACAACAACATTGAAATGTGTTGAATATATTCATAAGGGGAAAAAGAAGCACAACGCTTTAATCTTACATTTTTCACCAGATATTTATGCGGTTTAGCTAGAATGCCTTCATGAACCAATCCACTACGGTGGACATGCTGAATGGCATGATTTACATCTTCATAAATGTACGAAGCATCAAATTCAAGCTTAGCATCAACAAAATACTGCACCATATATGAAATAAGGCATGCCTACAAAATAATAATGTGAAGGGATCAGTCCTGAACCATGAATTATCAAGGTAGAGAGAAACATTGCTTCATCAAGTCCAAAGATGCCCTGTCCAAAGTGGAGCAGAAGGATTTGGGAAGGGAATTCTAAAAGGAAACTTCAAGCCTTAAAACTATAAATAAAGTTTTGAAATTTCACATGCTTTGGAACATATTCCATCTGTGATGAGAGGCATGACTTAAACCTTAAAATATTCTCAAAGTTTGAGCTTGCTTAGATATGAAAGCAAGTCATACACTTAGAAGTTAACCTGAAGAAAACCAAAATTTTGTATACCTTCATACCAACTATAAAAATGGCTAAAAGGAGCAAAAGCTTAACAGCAAAACAAAAATTCATATGCATTTAACTTCAGCTTCTGGCCTCACTGGGTACTGGTGTGCTCTCCAAATTAAATTATTTAATAGAATTATCTAAATCCTAAATAAAAGGAGTTAGCTTAAGGGATGTTTTCTAGTTTTGAAACTGTTAGTTATGATTAGTTTTGATGATGTCTTATATAGATGCCATTATCTAGAGCAAAAAGCTTGCATACTACATTTATCTTCTACTTTGATTAATCCTTATTTATTAATGTAGATATGAAGTTTAAACAATGAAGAATGATTAAGATTGGAGATTGAAGAAAGAAGAACTTGTCAAATATTATGAGAATATCAATATTCAAGTCTCCATGATCAAATGGAAGTTAGAATGGTTCAATTCGGAGTTAAAATAAGCAAATTCAAGCTTCTGGATGCATAGGAGTTGTTTGGGTTCAATTGCAATATTCCCGTGTATAAACAGCGAGAATGACATTGTGATTCTCGAGTACCATTCTCGAGAATGGTACTCTGATTCTCGAGAATCATCGGATTTCAGCAATTCCTCAGCAACTCTGTTTCACATTCAGTTTGGGCGACCTCTGGTAATTCGATGATATCTCACAAACCAGGAATCGGATTGACACGAAACTAGTAGCATATGAAACTAGACATCCAACACGTACTGTTGACAAAATTTCAAGGCCGAATGAGTCCAGATGAGAGAGCTATGATTTTTTCAAGTTGGAACACAAATCACCGTCATAGTCCAGACCAACCTTCGGTAATTTGAGTGTATCTCACAACCACAAATCCGATTGACCTGAAATTGGTGCCATTGGAAACTAGACTCAAATACCTTTCTAAAAACATCAAGAACACAGAAAACGAAGATTAATTTAAGGAGTTATGATGTTTTGAAGTTGGTAGTATGTTCAGGATGTTGCAATCAGCATTGATTAATAACAGCCTACATTCATCCTATGATAACCAACGAAATTCAACAAGTTTGGGCTGATTCTTCTTGCATGGAAAGAAGACTTTAAAGAGTTCAAGAATTTGAATCAGAATTAACTCTTTTACATGTCCATGTGAAATTGACTTTCGAGAATGGATCAAGGATTCTCAAGAATAGTGTGTGACAGCATCGCAGGTTCTGAATCTTCTTCACCTACATCAGTTCTGATTCCCGAGAATAAGTAAGGGACTCTCGAGAATGGTTCTCGAGAATGCACCAGCAGCTCTCGAGAATGATCGAGACAGAATCACACAGCCATAGTTTCTCTGATATGATTCTCGAGAATACATAATCAATTCTCGAGAATGGCTCTCGAGAATCAGGAAGAATTCTCGAGAATGGTCGAATACTCCTTCACTGATATACTCTGCTTCTGAAGTGATTCTCGAGAATGAAAACTAATTCTCGAGAATGGTTCCCGAGAATCAAAAAGAATTCTCGAGTATGATCGTATGCTTCATCGATATTCGTTTCGTGCTCTGCAGTTCGAAGGATTCTCGAGAAAGGGATTCTCGAGAATGAGGAATCGATTCTCGAGAATGATTCTCGAGAATAGGAAAACGATTCTCGAGAATGATCGAAGGTCATGCAATCTGTAGCTGATTCAATAGACGATTCTCGAGTATGATTTCATCATTTCTCGAGAATGCTCAGACAGCATGGATACCGATGGTTTGACAGCAAATATGAATCATCTGAAACTTGATTAAAATGATCCAGTTAATTGATTCTATCTTCCAATACATCATTTAATATTAACTGTGATATCATTAATCATCTTCCCGAGTGTTTTTGATTCATAATCAAGTTTCAAATTCGACAAAGAACACCAAGAATGTCTCTGTTATTCTTTGATCTGGAAAACATGGAATATGTCTTGTTGATTATCATTATTGATTCTAATCATATTTAACCGGTTTGCTTATGAGATTTCGGAAGATGAAAGCTTTGCTTTTCAGTTACTTCTCAAGGTTGAAATTCTGACAAGATGGCACACTAAGAATATCGTGAAACAGAGAATCTCATCATGATGTGCCCATACAGCTAAAGCATCTGGATCAATATTTTTTTAACCAAAGTTTGAATTTTGATGAGCTGTCAAGCACCAAGAGAGACGTTGAGAACGAGACAAAGCGCCGAACCCAATTAAGGCTAGCCCATAACAGCAAAAGCACGGAATCAATATTTTAAGCTATCCTTAGTTCAAGAGCACGTGAGTGACAACTGTAAAGCAGACCCAATTAAACGGACACTCGATCGTGGCTAAGCAGAAGGCACAGATGTTTGAAGACTCGCAACAGACATATTCAAACATTCAAACGGATTGATTTAAATCCTTCAACGGTCCTCAATCTTCAACCATTATAAATACTCGAAGGTTTGAATTCTTCAATGGCAGAACAGACGAATACACAGACAAAGCATTCAATCTACATTCTGTATATATCTTAGGATATCATTAAGCTTCAGTGTTTATCATTTATCTACTCTGTGAGTGAGTCTTATCATTTGTATTACAATTCATTCAGATCTCAAGATAGAGGTATCTTAAGTGTGGGTGTATCAATTACAACTTGTAAGGGGGAGTGAGTCCAAGAGTGAAAGGATCATCCTTTGTTTACAAAGTGTGTAATTGTGTCCACGGTTAGTTGGTTACAACTTGTAAAGAGGAGTAAGTCCTAGTGAGAGGATTACTCGAGAGTTACAGAGTCTGTAATCAAGTTTGGAGATAGTGAAATCCCAGTGTTTTCGGGGACCGGACGTAGGTCAAGAGTTGGACCGAACCAGTATAATCTCTTGTGTTCATTTCCCTTCTCTCTATCTCTGTTTTAAGTGTTCTTGAGCAATTAGCGAAAGAATTTCAAGAGCACCTATTCACCCCCCCTCTAGGTGATATTCCACCTTCAGAAACTTATAATGACTGTGTTGCAGATGATCAAGTAGAGCATTACTCCTAAACATGTATTTCGATTTCTGACGCGTTTGGAAACTTCCTAGACATGTTTATTTTTTGCATGAATTAAAGAGAGAAATTTGTTGCTTTTTTAAAATTTTAAAAAATACGAATAAAACATTGCTTTTGATCCATTAATGAGAACAATGTGTTGTGAGGCCAATCAATCACTCTCTATCTTAAAATCCCAAATCATAGATAAAGCCGAAAAAGAATTGTCATCACACAACTTAAATCGCTCCTAATCTTCATTTACTTTACCATTACTTTTTATCTGCTTTTATAAATAAGCCTATACACAATCTTTAAACTTGCACTTGAACCCAAACTTACTGATGAAGTGACCCCATGAGGGATCGTTATCGCCGAAGAACAACAAAAGAGGGAGAAACAGAGGCACGAGCAGTGACCACTCCCATGGTCACTCAACAAAGCAACCAAAAAAACAAACACATACCCTCCACCATGTAATTTAATTTTAGGAAAGCACAATCAGAAGGGAAAAGACAAATTAGGGCAATCGAAGAAACTGAACGAGGGGAACACATACTGTGTGATTGACTGAGCAGCTTAGACGTGCGACGGCCGACGGTGAGATCGACGACTCGACGAGGCCTGAGACGTGCGACGACCGACGGTGAGATCGAGAGTCGAGACTCGAGAGTGGCTCCAACAGAAATGCAAAAATGATTTAGGGTTAGGGAGTTTTTTTGATTTGAGGCCGAGGGTTTGAGGAGTGAACTGAGAGAAGGGGAGGACGTAATTAAAATTCTGTATTAAAAAAAATATCTTAACAGGCCGGCCTGACAGGCCTAACAGGCTTATTGGGAGGTCTGGCCTGTTAAGACAAACAGGCCTTAAAATAGGCCTTGGCCTGGCCTTTTAGCCTGACAGGCCAGGCCGCAGGCCCCTGGCCTATTTCCACCCCTACTTGACGTAAATCCCAGAATTACTGAGCGTGGGACCCAGTGACGTTGCAGTTCCAACTTTGCTTCTTTTTATCAGCAAGCCGACTTTGACTACCTCAGTTCCGAAGCTCTGCATGCCGACTTCAATTATGGGATTTCTTCACATGATCACGGCCACAACTTTCTGACACCCATGGTCAGGCCGTTCTTTGCGCAAGTGGAATCTGGTTGCATTCGCTCAAACCTGAAGCCGAGATAGGTGCCTTCATGAAGCCAGCACCAAACCTGATCGCAGGATAAACGCCTTCATAAAAACCGATATAAATGCCTTCATGGTACCCGTGATGTATCACAGAGAAGAGAGGGAGGATCTGCTGCCTGCTCCGTTGCATGCCGGCTTCAGTTTAAGAAAACCTGCATGCCGACTTCAGTGATCCTGGCACCGTTGCTGTGCCAACTTTAGCTATCTCGGTTTAAGTGTAGGATCTCGAGATCCGTTTCTATGCCGGTGTTAGCTATCTCGCCGAGGTGGCTTCAGCTACCTCAGCTCCACTATCTCGGCTACAACTACCTTGGCTCCACTACCACGGCTGGATATATCTTCAACTACCTCGGCTCCGTTACCTCTTGGGACATGCTAGCAGGATTAATACTTTGTGTGGCATAACCTAGGTTTAACCATTTATTCAACAAAGTAGAATCTTCATCGTGAATTCCTTCAGATGCCGGGAAACCACTAGGTACACGAATAATTATTTCAAAATAGGAAATAAAGATTTTAGGAGGGATCTTTGCGATGATGCAATGATTTGGTGAAAGTGTTCAGGAGCTGTGAATTTAGGGTTTTGCCTCTACCGAAAGCCAAGCCTCTCCTTCAAACAACATCGATTGAATTTAGAATATTGGCTTCCTCAGGTATCACTTTTTCCCTTTTGCTTGCCGATGCCCTACAATACTCTCAATTTGTATATTCACTTTTCTCTTCCCCAAGGCCTGAATCATTTCTTTTCTTGGGAAATTGCTTTTTCTTCTTTCCACCATCGGTGGTCACAGGAATCGAATTTTAACGATCCCCATGGTCGGCGCCAATGTTCTGTCATAAGAACACAGATGTCTAGCCCTAGGTTGACTAGTATGTTGATATAGGATCAAATAGCTCCCTCTTAGGTATCCATGGATGAGATACCTTTGAGAATAGAATATCACCGTACCACGACCAAAGGGGGTGGGGGTGTGTACGTGCAGTGTAGGCAGAATTGTAGACGAGAGAGAGCTTAGAAGATCTGTACCTTTAGGGTTTACCCTCTATTTATAGAGTGTACCTTAGGGTTAGAGTTTGGACTGATGAGCCTCTTGTGCCTCCAAGCCCAATGTTCTGCCATTACATCTGTGCAATATTGGTTGCCTCTTGTTGGGCCACACCTTGAGTAGGCCTCATATTTGAGTCCATAACAACTTTATTGTCGTAACCAAACGCAGTATATATTTTTTTATAAAATCTCTGCAGAATAAATCACGTTTCATATCATCTGTAAACTATCTAAAAATCATTTTTAATAAAAAAAGTTTAAACAATTGGGCGCCAAGTCCTGACAAAAATAAACTCTTCTAAATTCATTGGCAAGGGTCAACACCTGTCTAGCAATGTAAAGCTGCACCAGTAGATATGTAAAATATAACAGCATAATTTTTTTGCACATACACGACAAAGAGATTTTTTTTTTGATCAAGCGACAAAGAGATAGATGGGTTGAGGAAAGAATTTTATGTTTATGGGAAGAGACATGGCAGAAATAACTAGGTGTAACTGAGGAAGCTGTGAAAAAGAGGACACAGGAAGTTAGTCACAAGGGAACAAACGTAGAAGAAACAAGTTCCAAGATGGAAGTCAATCAGATTCAGTCATCCTATAAAAAATAAAGGAAGTCAATAATCTTTTTAAAAAAAACTATTGCCCAAGGTCTTTAATCCTTATGTTGGAGAATATTGGAGATTTTCATTTTCCTGGTCAAGGTAACAAAAATCCAATTTTCCAATATTGTCAGTACTTAACAAGATAACATATTGCCCAGAACAAAATGACATGCCTTGAAACTAGAAATTTAGAGGACAAATAAAAATTTAAAATGGAAAAAGATAAAGTAGAAACCTTAGAATGCATTATGCTCTCAAGTTTGGTAATATCTTTTTTTAGAGTCGTTTCAGAATTCCCACCTAATTAAAATATTAGAGGCAGAGAAAAAAGTAAATCTAACATTAGAAAATAATAGATAGTACTGAGTAGGAAAATAATGCCAATGCAATGAAATAAATGGAACTTTCTTTGGACTAATGAACCTTTCGATTTAATAAGAGATGCTGTCATCCCAAATATTCTAGGGAGATCAGAACTATTAGATTGCAATTGATGATGATAAAAGTCCTGCATGAAAACAAAATTTCCAATTGTAAGAAATATAAGTTTTGCTCATTCCACAATCTCAAGTTGCAGATATGTATAATAAGATAGAAACTTGACTATAAATAACTGCAATGGCCGTCAAACAAAATACTTATACAATTCGACAACAAAACGTATTTAAATACTAAACATCACTGACAACTATTCTTGAGTTCAATTAACTGAGACATGTACAGCTATTCATGAGCCTTCACTCCATAGCATAAGCATACAATACACTTTAGCAATTATGATTACAAGTTACAGACTAAGTGACCAAAGAATAACCGATATACAAGTAGACTATCACGGCAGAATTGTGATTATTGAAAGAAAGAGACACAGGCCCGCAAAATAAAAACCATTAGAGGAAGTACTTACAGTCATGATCCTGGCATATGGGTGTTCACCCGTAGCATGATGGCATTCATCAATTATTAAGACCTTTATCATATTGATTTTGAAAAAGCCACAACCCAAGCCAGCCAGCAATATTGCAGGAGTCATAACAAGTACCTGCATAATCAAAACCACTACCAACAATAACTATATCCAATCTAATGTAATATGCATAACCAAATCAGAAACAATAACTATATCTGATCTATGTGATATGCAAATGCAACGACAAATCAGAAACATAGTGATAAAAATAACTAACAATACAGGGGACACTGAGAGCAACTAGTCCTCCAAATGAAGAAAATTACAAATTCTGACTGTCTGGATTTGACTTTTGCATACAACAATATACCTCTGTGACAACTAGAATACTCGGCATGCAAAAAGAAATCAAAAAGTTTATAAACACCTTCATGAAAATTCAGACGGAAAATATGTAACTTTACCTTCTTTCATTCTCAGTTAACTATTAAAATTTTATTATGGGTTTAAGTATCTACTTATTTTCTTGTTGTCTTTGCTCATGTGGCTTCATATGAACTGGACAGTCTCTAATATCTAATTATATCTTATATCCAGCTGTGCAATTGTACAATAGGATGACCCGATTCATGCTAGACGAAAGAGCTGATTCCACAAATAGGAAAACCAGGGAAAGGATGATTTTGATCCCTTCAAATATAGATAGATATATTAGTAATCAGTAACTTATCACCAACAAGAAGTTGAGAAGGGAGCTTCCACTGATGACAGCTAAAAAAGAGCTCTTCCTAGAAGTGTACTATCAAGGGTCATGTGACTTCTTATCCATGAAAACCAAGTTCACAAATGAAAATTTTCAAATCCAAAAATATATATAGTATATTCTTCCTATCTTGCAGCTCTCTTGAAGGGATAATTATTTACAACTACCACCCTACATCAAAGTATTGTTTGACAAATAATACATGTCTCTGGCCACTGTAGGCTTTTGTAAGCACCCCGATTAGTTGGGAGAGGATTTTCTCCTTATCACATTTCTCCTTTTCTCTCACAGGCACATCTTAGCCGTCGAAATCCTGATCCAAGGGTCCAGATTAAATTTTTAAAAAATCGCATGCGGTGTTTATACCGCATGCAGTGTTTTAAAAATTTAATCTGGACCCTTGGATCAGGATTTCGACGGCCAGGATTTGCTGATGAGGAAGGATGGGCAGAAAGGTGATTAGGAGAAGATCCGGACCCGATTAGTTGCCACTTGCCATCAATAAATTTAAATTATTACTTCCTATGCGGACATAACAAATACAAATATGTTGACAAAAAGTAAATAGCAAAAGGAATAGGAAACGACAAACAGAGGGCAGGACTATTTTGAGGGGCAAAAGCAGACTACACATAGCCCATTTACATGCTTGACATTTCACATGCAAGTTTTAATCTGATATTTCTAAACAAATGTGCAAAATAATCACCTCATGTTTCTGCATTTCTTCTTCCCATCTAGCACCATCCCAGAAATCGACTCCCATATCTCCCCAATACATTCCGACCTTCAAATCCGTATGCGTTTTCACAGCTTCAGCTTGCTGTTATTTTGGGGAGTGAAGAAGAAGAAAAACTTAGTCAAAAAAAGTGTTGATCCAGTGTATAATTTCACAAGCAGCATTACTGGATATGTGAGCGTAATTCCCAACCATGACTACATACTTTTAATGCTATTTGAATTTAAAATAGGTACAACAGCAGAATGTTCTTCCAAACTGTAAGTCTTAGTGGCCCATGTCAGTGGCGGAGCCACGTAAGCACTAGTACAAAAAAGGGCTTTAAGACCGCCTCATTTAGACTGGAGTATTGACGCACCGATCTTAAAAGTATGACCAGTGACAGTTTTGTAAATATCAAGAACTTCTTGGACCGGATTATAGAGGATCCGGTCTTAAAAGTATGACCGGTGACAGTTTTGTAAATATAAAGAATACTTTTAAGACCGGATTAAAAAAGATTCGATCTTAAAAGTATAACCGGTGGCAATTTTGTAAATATAAAGAACACTTTTAAGAACAGATTAAAAAGGACCCGGTCTTAAAAATATGACCGGTGGCAATTTTGTAAATATAAAGAGAATTATTTAGACCGGATGTTAAAAAGAATTAGTCTAATTTTTTTAAAAATATATATATATATTACTTTTAAAACCAGATGTTTTAAATATCCGGTCTAAAAAGTTAAAATAAAAAAATAAATAAAATATCTATTTTTAAACAAACCGGATGTTACAAAGAAACAGTCTAAAAGTTTAACTTTTAAGACTTCAATTTGATAACAACCGGTCTTAAAGATTTTCATTAGGTGGCAAACGAAAATTGAATTTTCATTATTCCTTTTCTAGTTCCCTCCACTTCCCATTGATTTCTCCGCTCTCTTCTCATTTTCACTTCCACACCCCGCGCATTCACAGTGGCTACCGTAGCCTCAGATTTCGGAGATTTGTGGCTCAACAACAATCTGAGAATGATTCGTGCTGTTGAGTTCGTGTTCGGAAATTGTTGTTGAGATATAATAAATATATATATTGTTGTTGAACCATAGAAATGTAAACGCAACGATAGTAAATCATTGACGTAGATTTCGGCTTAAGTTTGAAATTAAATATAAATTTCTTATTTCTTTGTTTTATTGCTCATCTCCTCCTTTCTCGCCGACGACAAAGCTCCAAACTTGATTTCTATGGGGAACGAGTCTCGCCCGCTAATCGCGCCTCTCTTGAGGTAAACCTATTATGTCTGTTTTGCTTATTTCGCGTTCTCGATCGATTGTTTTGTTTGTTTGTTTTTTTTTTTTTAATATATTGAGATGTGCACACACAAAAATGACAGATAGATAAGCGAAACGAGAGGAGTAGAAGAAGATAGATGAATGACTTCTCATAACTTCTTCGAGGAACGCAAAATGGTATTACTCTTCTCCCGACCTCCTCTCTCGTCCTTGTATCATTTTTTTTTTTTTGCTTCCACCCAAAAATTTTCTTTGTTCCTTCTTCTTCGTCTACCTCTTCTCAGAGTTCTCTCTAAGGCAATTTAGGAACTTTCCTCTCTGAATCTATTTATTTTAGTTCCTCCGTGAAAGATCGGAAACATAGTTCTTTCGAGGCGGCGGCTCAAAGCGTCTACAATCTCACACTTTTTTTTTTTTTTATAGAAAGGAATTTTTAAGACCGGATTTGAAAATATATACGATCTTAAAAGTTCATTCTTTTTCTTTTTTTAAAAAAAATGGACTTTTAAGACCGGATGTTTAAAATGTCCGGTCTTAAAAGTGTTTTTTTAAGATCGGACGCGCATCCGATCTTAAGAGTAACAGACTTTTAAGACCGCCTGGAACAAGACCGGCCACAGATCCGGTCTTACGATACCTCTTTCGTCCGGTCTTAAAAGTCTTTTTTCCACCCGTGAAGGTTGGGGGCAAGTGCCCCCAAAAATTTTGGATTTTTTTTTTTTTTTAAATTCAAGTTAAAATTAAAGGAGTTTGAATTAATAACTTGAATATAATGGTTTTAAATTTTCATTAGTATTACTATTATTTGTCTACTTTCCTTGAATTAATACGTATTTAAATGATTTCCACACTCTTAAGTTAAATGTGTACATCAAGATTACACTTCGTAATCGGATTGGGGATGAATGATTGAATAATTGTTTAATGTCTTATATTGAAAAATATGTATTTGATAGCATTGATAATAAGACAATTATGATGGAATTCCAAAACACAAGGGCCTAGAAGGATGACATTGTAATTATTTTTATTGTAATATATTTTTTTATTAAAATATATGTACTTGAACTTATTGAGTGTCACCCTTCATTGTAATTTATGTAATGCATTTTAACAATATTTAGCTTTGCTTTTTAAATGACAGGTTTGTAAAATAATTTTTCTCTTATTACATAATTAATATTAACTTGATTTCATAAATATTTTTGTTTTTATTTTTTAATGCATTTAAAACTTTCCTTTAAAAAAAAATTCGAGGGCGCTGTCCCAAATGCCCGAATCCCCCACCAATTATGCCCCATCTGTGATTTCCTGACTCCGCGACTGCCCATGATATGTAAATCAATCAGAGAAGGTCCTTGCAGGAGAGAAAAGAGAAAAAGGAAAGACTTGCGTACTTGTTTAACCAAGACAACAGTCGGAACCAAAAATACGGCAATGGAATGGGAAGGCTTGCGAAGAAGATAAGCATAGCTCCGTAAAAGCATGATGGCGATCAAAGTTTTCCCTGAACCTGTCTCTAAGTGCACGATGGTATTTTGCCGGATAGCTTTTCCAAAGCTTCCAACTGATAGCTACAGAAAACGGACCAAAAACAATCAAAGGGAAAAAAAAAAAAAAAACCATAACATGATGAATCGAATCAATTCAAGAAAAGTGTGCTAGCTTACCTTCGGGCAAATGGGAGAGGATCAGCTGGAGTGAGGCTATCGATTTCCATGGCTTCTCTTTCTCTCAAATTACAAATCGAAAAACGCAGAATGCAGGTAATGATGGAATATAAAGAACCCAGTTTGAGCCACAACGAGAAAAAGCAGGAAGCAAAGTTTGTCTGAAACTATACGTTAAGAGTATCATATATATGCAGACTCTGCACAACTTAAATAGATACATGGATTTGCTCTGTGTTATTTAGTTGAGTATAACAGAGATCATTTACTATTTCGTCTCTGTTTTTTGTTGAGTAGAACAGAGATCAATGTTGAGTGTTTACATGGATGCTACAGCTGGTCAATAGGATGACCCGATTCATGCTAGACGAAAGAGCTGATTCCACAAATAGGAAAACCAGGGATAGGATGATTTTGATCCCTTCAAATATAGATAGATATATTGGTAATCAGTAACTTATCACCAACAAGCTGTTGAGAAGGGAGCTTCCACTGATGACAGCTAAAAAAGAGCTCTTCCTAGAAGTGTACTATCAAGGGTCATGTGACTTCTTATACATGAAAACCAAGTTCACAAATGAAAATTTTCAAATCCAAAAATATATATAGTATATTCTTCCTATCTTGCAGCTCTCTTGAAGGGATAACTATTTACAACTACCACCCTACATCAAAGTATTGTTTCACAAATAATACATGTTTCTGGCCACTATAGGCTTTTGTAAGCACCCCGATAGTTGCCACTTGCCATCAATAAATTTAAATTATTACTTCCTATGCGGACATAACAATTACAAATATGTTGACAAAAAGTAAATAGCAAAGAGAATAGGAAACGACACACAGAGGGCAGGACTATTTTGAGGGGCAAAAGCAGACTACACATAGCCCATTTACATGCTTGACATTTCACATGCAAGTTTTAATATGATATTTCTAAACAAATGTGCAAAATAATCACCTCATGTTTCTGCATTTCTTCTTCCCATCTAGCACCATCCCAGTAGTTGACTCCCATATCTCCCCAATACATTCCAACCTTCAAATCCGTATGCGTTTTCACAGCTTCACCTTGCAGTTATTTTGGGGAGTGAAGAAGAAGAAAAACTTAGTCAAAAAAGTGTTGATCCAGTGTATAATTTCACAAGCAGCATTACTGGATATGTGAGCGTAATTTCCAACCATGACTACATATTTTTAATGCTATTTGAATTTAAAATGGGTACAACAGCAGAATGTTCTTCCAAACTGGAAGTCTTAGTGGTCCCGTGATAATGTAAATCAATCAGAGAAGGTCCTTGCAGGAGAGAAAAGAGAAAAGGGAAAGACTTGCGTACTTGTTTAACCAAGACAACAGTCGGAACCAAAAATACGGCAATGGAATGGGAAGGCTTGCGAAGAAGATAAGCATAGCTCCGTAAAAGCATGATGGCGATCAAAGTTTTCCCTGAACCTGTCTCTAAGTGCACGATGGTATTTTGCCGGATAGATTTTTCCAAAGCTTCCAACTGATAGCTACAGAAAACGGACCAAAAACAATCAAAGGGAAAAAAAAAAAAAAACCATAACATGATGAATCGAATCAATTCAAGAAAAGTGTGCTAGCTTACCTTCGGGCAAATGGGAGAGGATCAGCTGGAGTGAGGCTATCGATTTCCATGGCTTCTCTTTCTCTCAAATTACAAATCGAAAAACGCAGAATGCAGGTAATGATGGAATATAAAGAACCCAGTTTGAGCCACAACGAGAAAAAGCAGGAAGCAAAGTTTGTCTGAAACTATACGTTAAGAGTATCATATATATGCAGACTCTGCACAACTTAAATAGATACATGGATTTGCTCTGTGTATTTAGTTGAGTATAACAGAGATCATTTACTATTTCGTCTCTGTTTTTTGTTGAGTATAACAGAGATCAATGTTGAGTGTTTATATGGATGCTACCAGCTGGTTAATAAGACAACAGGCCTTTGTTCCCCACTCTAGCTCTCTCTTTCATTCACAATTTTGGTGAGTATTTTGCATAGCTATTTGGGTCTCTGTCAATGTGAGTATTTTTCCATGTAAACTACCAGATTTTTTAGAATACAGTCTGCATCTGGTGCCACACTTGAATTGAACTGGCAAAAGGATCTGGACGGTGGAAATATAATGACGTTGACCGAATCAAAGAGTAGTAATGGAGTCCGCATTCCAACGTTCATTTAATTTGGTGGGGTTGAATTAAGGAAAACTGTGTGTTTACTTTCTAGAATTATGGAGGGCGATATGGGACCTGATCGTTAAACTACTGGGATAATTATTTTTGACCTCTCAGATAAATTTAATGAAAATTAGATTTTTGATAATTTTTAAAAATAAATTATAAATATAAATTCATTTAGTTGTAAACAGAAATCTCATTAATAATTACAAATTATTGTCAAAATTGTGCAATTTTACTATTTTTTTTTTTTTGAGAGTGTATCACAAATGAGTTTTGGAAAGAGTAAAAATGCCGATAGACAAATTAAAATGGTAGAAATTCACCAAGCCATTAAATTTTATCAAATATCTCTTTTTGGTATGAGGAGATCGGATGGGGGAAAATGTTCATTGATTTTTTTTTTTTAAAAAAATGGGGGCTAAGAATTTTTTAATTAATTTCTCTTACTATTTTATATCACATCTCCTCCTTATTAAATTGTGGACATTTTTGCCATTACAAGGCGATTTATATTCAGATATACATGACAAAATTATACAAAATCTTCCTTCATTTTTATGCGTTGAAATTCACAATGTTGTCGATATCTTCATTCATTTACGTAATTCCCTTCTTTCTTTTTCTTTTATGTGTTGAAATCATAATAGTAAAGTATATTATATTATATGAAAATATATATTCTGTGTGTGTATTCTGTTTCTTCAAAATAGGGGAATTTTAAATATATTAAAAAACAAAAGAATATAAAAAAAGATATATATTCTGTGTGTCACAAATAAATTTTGAAAAGAGTAAAAGTGCCAATAAAAAAATTAAAATGGTAGAGATTCACCAAGCCATTAAATTTTATCAAATCTCTTTTTGGTATGAGAAGATCGGATGGGGAAAAAATGTTCATTGATTTTTTTTTCTTTAAAAAAATGGGGGTTAAATTTATTTTTCTAACTCTTTTATCACACGCCTCCTCCTTATTAAAAATTTGTAATCTCATTTCTCTAATTATTTTATAAATCCAACTTATAAAAATTTTCCACACTCTAATTCATTCTCTCGTACCAAAAAAAGAGAGAATGAAGACATATATATATATACACACACACACGATGGTGATGGCCGATGGGATTGTAATATGAAGTTTGAATCCATGCATGCAGGAACATCGAGTGAGAGAGAGAGGTGGGGTCCACAGGGAATCGTGGAATAAAATTGCTACAAAACTAGAGTGCCTTTTTTTTTTTTTTTTAAAAAAATAATAAATAAAAAAAAAGGCTTAAGAATACGCATTTTTCCAGTCTTGTTCATAATACTTTAGTTAGATACATCGTACGAAAATGAATCTAGGCAAATAGCATCACCTAGAAATTAAATTGTAGACATTTTTTCGCCATTACAAGGCGATTTATATCCAGATATACATGACAAAATTATACAAAATCTTCCTTCTTTGTTATGTATTGAAATTCACAATGTTGTCGATATCTTCATTCATTTGCGTGATCCCCTTCTTTATTTTCCTTTTATGTGTTGAAATTCACAATAGTAAAGCATATTACCATTGGATGTTTGGATCTCAATTTTTCAATGTCCTAACATTAATGTACATTTATTGTAAATTTCCTTACTTGGCTTTTACTCCTCTCATAAAACCCAATGTATTTCACTTTCATCAAAAACTAAAAAATCAAGAACGCTAAATCTTACTAGTTCTCCCCTAAAATTTAACAATTTATCAACTTTACCCTTATTTATTATATATCTTATCCAATGAGAATAAAGTCTACTCCCATAACACTAAATAAATGGTCAAATTGAAAATTTATATGAAAAATTGGGTTAAGGTATAATTTTGTAGTGGAAGGAACCATTCAAAAATGCTGAGTATTTTTTAGGAGCAATTATATTTGGTAAAATCCTAATTTTATTTTTAGGATTAAATTGTAATTGAAAAATAATTACATATGATTATGGTAATTAAATTGTAGTTGTGAGTGAAAAAGAAAAATCTGAAAAAATAATAATAAAATAAAGTTGGGGCCTTTGTGGTAATTTTCTCCATCTCAACAAAAAAAATAAAAGAGAAAGAAGCTGCGGGAGGAGGAAAAAGGGAAAAAAATCCTAAGGGCCCGTTTGGTACGGGGACGATTTAAAGAGGGAAAGAAATTTAAAGAAGGGAAAGGAATGGAAGGGAAGATTGAGAGGGAACTTAAAAAGTTGAGCTGTTTGGTAGACATGGGAAGAGAACTTAAGTTGAGGGAAAATGAATTGTTTGGTATGAAGAATTGAGTGTTGGTTAAGTGGGAAGGTGAGGTGAAATTCCTAAAATGCCCTTCGGACGTTCGAACGAGAAGGTTACGTTCGAACGTAATAGACATCAAATCGCCTGTGTTCGAACGTAAAATCTGGCAGTGGCTTGAGATTTACATCAGCAATTTCACAACCCTATAGCACAGAAAACCATACCACGAACACGAAACTAAATAGAGACGCATATAGAGTAATAACCTGATGAATGGATGAAGGAATGGTTTAAATAGAAAGAACAGAGGGTTGAGAAGAATTCAGAAACAGAGCAAGCTAACCGTGGTGGTCTAGTCTTTCCTCTCCGACGACGGTGATTGGTAGAGAGGAAGAAGAAGGCGAAGATGATGGAAGAGAGTCGAAGCTCTCTGTTCTCGTCGGCGATCTGGTTTTGCTTCTGACTTCGGGTCTGTCGTGGCTGTGGTTAAAGGTGAGGGAAGAGAGGAATGTCGCCGGCGATGATGATGAAGAAGGTGAGAGCCGTCGGCGACGGAATGGAGAAGGAAGGCGGAGGAAGGAATGATCATATCTGAATCCGCAACGCTCTAGTTTTTTTGTAGATCTGAATCTGCGATGATGATAAAGGGCTTTGTTGTCAACAAAATTCATTCTCCCAGGAAGATGGCGTTATCCGGCCAGTTTTTGAGGGATTCAATTTTCCCACCATTGTGAGAAGATTGAGCCTGGCGGGAGATCAAATTTCCGGGAGAGAGGCGGGCCAAACTGTTTTTGACCGTGGGAACTGAGTCATTTTCCCTTTCCCTCACCTCAAATCAGCGTACCAAACGGGCCCTAAATTTCCACCGCCTCTGAAAATGAGGAAGGTGTAATGATTACACCCCTCCATTCTTCTATATAATATATATATGACGTGTCACGTGTCAGTGAGAGGAGCGAAGAGAAGAGAAAAGAAGTAGGTTTGGGTTTTTTGAGGTGTGTTATTTATTTATCTTATAAGATCATTTTGCTAGTTAAACTATTTTTTTTTAATAAACTTCCTTCATGAAAGTTGTTCTATATATTTTTTTCTTTCTTTCCAATGAACATAATATTGTGTTGGTTAGTGAAAATTTTGAGGTTAGGATTTTAAAAAAGTTTCGAGTTTTGATAATAGATATTTGTATATGTATAGAACAATTAATAAATAGTTTTAATCGGTTTCGAATTGTTGATTGATTTTTGTAGAAATTTAAATTAATTTTTCTAATTAAGAAGTTTAGAATTTATATCGTACCAGATATTTCTACTGATTAAAAGTTATATAAATTTTATTTTGGGTTAATAGAGGAATTCTAAGATTTTAGTCGGTTAGTTTTGAAATTTGAAGGATTAAAATGTCATTTTTATTTTTTATTATGATAATATATATTTATTTGAATTTGTGTAATTTAAGGTATATGAAATTATAATTGTGATAATGTAGAGTTTATTTATGACCGGTGATTGTTCTTGTTTTACTCCTCGAGATAAGGTTTAGCTTGGAGTTGAGTTTATATGTTTGTTTTGGACTCTAAGGTGTTTTCTAAACCTTACTTTCGTATGTACTACTGGTATGTGTTTTGAAAAATTAAGCGTATATTTGAATTTGAAGTTATTTCAGTGAAGCAGTGTATTTTCCATTCTGTATGTACATATGAATGATTATTGTTATTGAGATACTTATTGTGGTGATTGTTATGATGTTTGTTGTGGGTTGTTGCATATGGAATAATAATTTTGTAAAATGTTTTTGTTTGTTATGGGGTGTTGAATATGGAATAATATATTTTACAATGTTTTGAAGATTATAGTGACATGTTGTTTATCTGTTATAGAATATGTTGGGTTGTGTGGAAAAGATTTAGGGTGAAATTGTGCCCATCGGCTCTCACATTCCTGGCCCGAAATTTGAGCTGAGTGTTTTGGGTGGATACCTCCCTGTTACGGTATATCGGTTGTAGCATGGGAAAAGACAGTATTCTTGAAGTAACTAGCTAAACTTGGCCAGGTATACTAGCACTGATAGGTTTTACCACGTCCAGACGATATAAGGAGGAGCAGGATTCGATGAGTGAGGATGGTTCTACTTATTGTTAATTATTATGGATTAATTAATTATTTGTTGTTGATTTTATAAATATGTTAGTAAACCTGCTTCTCTGACTTACAATCCTTTCGTGCATGTGTGACAAATTAATTTTGGTTACTGGGACTTTATGTCTCACCCCGTCATTATCAACATCTTTCAGGCGAGACCTCTAATTTCACTAGTAGCCAAGGAAAGCAGCCAGAGGCATAATAATTGCAAACCTTGTAAGCCTCTTTTTATATTGGTGTTTATGGAATTATATATTGCCATATTAGGGCTCTCATGTTTTTGAAATACTATACTAATTGCGTTGGGATGATTGTTTATCCATTGTGAGACCAAATGTTTAATTTTATACACCATAATTTTTTGGTGGATCCCCAATCAAAATTTGTTTTGGAAAATGTTTTGGTGTAGACCCTTTGTTGTGAACTTGGTGTTGTAAGACTCGTGGGCTGTGTATTCTTCTGTTCGATAATTGTGCCCAGAGTTATAAATTTTCTGTTGTTAGTTTGTGGGCAGGATTTGTGCCTTAGACTCCGATGTGCTTATTTTTTAAAAGAAAAGGGTTTTCCCTAATCACTTGTTATTCCGGTTTTATGAAAACATTATGGTTAACTATTGTTTAGTGAAGAAGGGTCTTTTCAAATTTCACCCCAAAAATGTTAAAAAAAAAGAAGCAAATTCTCCATAACCATTAAAAAACAGACCTTGACCTTTAAAAAATTTGATGTTGACTGTTAAAATTGCTCTTCAAAAAACTTATAAATACTCAATGCTTTTGAATGGTTGCTTCTGAGATAAAATTGCATCTTAACCCAAAATTTAATGATGTACTTATAAATATCACAAATAAATTGTCTCTCTATACCACTTCGGTCCTTTTTATAAGTCACCTTGACTAAAAAATTCGGTTCTATTTATAAGTCCTCTTTCAGATAATAAATGAGATTGTGACAATTTTACTCATATTAATTGTACCAATGAAAATAAAGAGAGAAGAAAAAGTTAAAAGATACTCATTCATAAATGGGTGCAAAGTTAAAAATTTACCCCATAATAATTGAGTTAACTACCTATTGTAATTTAGTTAAAAAAGATTTATAAATAAAACCAGAATGATATATGTTTCTTAAAACACATTCACCACTTTTATGGATAATGGTCTGCAAAGATCAATTTGTTTACTATTATAAGCAAGGTTGTCAAACTCACGAGTTTAAGGAAACTCGTGACAATAACGTAAACTCGTATCGTAAACTCGAATCGTAAACTCGTAAGAGTTTACTTTTATTATTAAATAGGTATTATTAGTGTATAATTAAATAATTAAAATATAAAAGGACAACAATTTGAATTAAATATATTTTAAATCCAAATAATTGAAATTAAATCCATCAACATTCATTATTTATCATATTTAATAAAGAACTTTCTATATAAAGCTGCTGAGTATGATCAAATCAAAAAAATTAACACGAGTTTAAGAGTGAGTGAACATGGTTTTGTAAGCTAGAAACGTAAAAACGGTAAATTCGGTGTATAAACTCGTGAGTTTAACCGAGTTTACAACTAGCACGAGTTTACCACTAACTTGACTCGTTTTTGTAAGCTAGTAGCGTAAAAACGGTAAACTCAGAGTATTAACTCGCGAGTTTGACAACAATGATTATAAGGCAGGTGTTACTCATTCCCACAAATGATCAATAAATGCATTGCATCAACAAATCATTATCACCTCTCTTTCATCTTTCTCTCTTTCCAATAAAAATAAATAAGGATACAATAGAAAAAAAAGTCATTAATAACCCTACCACTTACTTATATTTAAGACCATTGTTGTTAAACTCGCAAGTTGACTTTCCGAGTTTACTATTTTTACGTTCGAGTCAATTATAAACTCGGTTAAACTCAGGAGTTTACACACTGAGTTTACCGTTTTTAGTTTACAAAACTGCGTTAACTTACTCTAAAACTCGTGTTAACTTTTTCGATTTGATCATGTTCAACGGCTTTATATATGAATTTTATAGAAATTTCTTTATTAAATATAAGAAATTATGAATGTTGATAGATTTAATTTTAATTATTTGGATTCAAAATATATTTAAATGAAATTATTGTATGTTTTTATATTTTAACTATTTAATTATACACTATTAATGTATATTTAAGAATAAAAGTAAGCTCTTATGAATTTACAATTCAAGTTTATGATACGAGTTTACATCTCTATCATGAACTTGCTTAAACTCGCGAGTTTCACAAACTTATGTGTGAGACTAAAAATTTCTCCTGCAAGTAACTTAATCAGGGCTATATTAGGAATTGAAAGCATCAGAATCCAACAAAATAAATGAGAATCCAGCTTTAATTAATTAGCATATCTCACCAAATTACCTGCTTGGATGGAAGACATTGTCAGAGAACCTTCCTGCCTATGTAAGTTGCACAACACTCAGGCCCGTTTGGATCAGTGAAAATCGAGGGAGGGAAAAGGAAAATTCAAATTTTCCAGTGGCGGCGGCTGCTTGGTTCAAATTTTCCTGGAAAATATTTTCCCGCCGGCGCTCAATTCTCCCACGTTCGAATGAAAATCGGTTCCCACCAAAAATGGTGGGAAGACATTTTCCAGCAGCTGTGAAAATGGACTAAAGTCCAATTTACCCCTGATCATAGCTACCTCTATAAAAGGGGACACCATGTGAGCCTAAAAAACAGAGACATGTGGAGAACGTAGAGGGCGAGTAGAATTTCAACGACGACGACTGTGCATTTCGCACAACAGGTTCGTTGGTTCTTCTCCCGTCTTTGTTCTCTTTGCTTACTTTCAGGCTCTTTGGTTTTTAGCCTACTTGGTTTTTGTCTTCAGTTAGGCCATGGACAGCGAAATCCATGAATATTTAGTTGAGGTGTTGGCCGCATGTTTAGCTATAGTTTTAGTACTCAGAAAAGTGGTTGTGGCAATATTTGTCGTAGCCACAAGTAGGAGTATGAGAGAAATCCCTTATACCTCATTTAGGCTAGATTTCTACTCTAAGAGAGCGAACCTCAGAGCGATGGTATATACTATCGACACCACTTGCTTCAATCATATTAGGATGAACCGGGCAACATTTGATGGCCTTTGCCACATGCTGGACACAATCGGAGGGCTCCGACCTACGAGGCATATGTTAGTTGATGGGCAAGTTGCCATGTTCTTACACATTTTAGCCTATCATGTGAAGAACCGAGTAGTTCAATTTGAGTTCGGAAGGTCGGGTGAAACAATAAGCATATATTTTAAGCTGTTTTGAATGCCACCCTGAAACTGCAAGATCAACTCTTGAAGACACCAGACCCTATTAGAGATGATTGCACGGAGGATCGTTGGAAATCATTTAAGGTAAATACTCTGAACTTTCTTTATTTCAATCTGCATTGCAAAAATTATTTCCATCTTGATATAAGTTGTTAACAGCAGGGGTGTTTGGGGGCTTTGGATGGTACACATATACGAGTACAAGTGGCAGCCCACCAGAAGGGTCGATATCGGAACAGGAAAGGAGATATAACTACTAATGTTCTTAGAGTATGCTCACCGGATGGACAATTTATATTTGTGTTGCCTGGATGGGAAGGATCTGCTGTGGATGGAAGGGTCCTAAGAGACGCGATAAGGAGGAGACATGGTTTGAAAGTTCCAGCTGGTGCGTTTTTCATTCTATCAATATTTGTATTGAGTCTCTTACAAAATTTGGCTTTGAGAAATGAATTGTTGTTGCTGTGCAGGAAAGTACTACTTAGTAGATGCTGGTTACACTAACAGTGATGGATTCCTTGCATCGTACCGTGGCCACCGTTACCACCTTAATGAGTGGAGAGCAGGCCACCAACCCCAGACTCCAGCTGAATGTTTTAACATGCGACATTCTAGTGCGCGTAATATCATTGAAAGATGCTTTGATATTCTAAAGTTAAGATGGGCAATCCTTCGAACTCCTTCATTGTAACATCATAATTTTTAATTTTAGGACTTAGTTATAATTATAAATTAATTATATATGATAAATGTATTTATTATGTATTTATTGGAAAAGAGAGAAAAGAGAATGAGAAAGAAAGAAATGCAAAAAAAAAAAAAAAATTTGCGTGCTACAGCGTGAGATGGGGGCAGTTGACTTGCCCCCATCATTAAATCAATGGATATTGAGGGAGTGGTTAAAACCACTCCCTTACCTCAACTTTTATTTAAACTCAACACACCCACACATAACACACACACGCGCTGCTCAGCAGAGGGAGACGCGGGAGAGAGTGAGAGTGAGGAAGGAGAAGAGAAAAGAAAGGTTTGAAGGCTTTTTAGTCTATTTTGAGGTATGTTATTTATCTTATAAGATTATTTAGGTAGCTAAACTAGTTTCTTTTCAATAAACTTTCTTCATGAAAGTTATTCTATATATTTTTCTCTTTCTAATGGGGATATTATTATGTTGGTTAGTGAAAATTTTGGGATTAAGATTTTGGGAAAGTTTTGAGTTTTGACAATAGAAGACTATATACATGTACTGGATGATTAATAGTAAAATTTAATCGGTTTAGATTTATTGTTTGGTTGTTATAGAAATTTAAAATGGATTTTTCTATTTAAGAAGTTTAGGATTTTATGTCTATAAAATATTTTACCGATTAAATGTCATGAAAATAATTTATTTGGGTTAGGGAGATATTATTGGAATTTACTCAATTTAGTTTTATATATGGAGGACAAAAATGTAATTTCTGAAATGTTGGGGGCAAAAATGCAATTTCTGGAATTTTGGGGGAAAAACTGTAATTTCTGGAATTTTGTGGTAAAACTGTAATTTCTGGAAGTTTTGTGGTATAGCTGTAATTTCTGGAATGTTGGGGGCAAAAACTTAATTTCTAGAACTTTGGGGGCAAAAATGTAATTTCTGGGATTTTGGGGGTAAAACTGTAATTTCTAGAAATTTTGGGGCAAAACTGTAATTTCTGGAATTCATGGGACCAAAATGTCATTTTCAGTTTTTGTTATAATAATATATATTGTTATTAGAATTTTTAAATTATAGGAAATTATAAGTTATAATTGTGATAATGTAGAGTCTTCTTGTGACCGGTAACTGTGCGGGTGGTGCTCCTCAAGCTAAGGTTAAACTTTAAACTTGGAAGTGAGGTAACTGGGGTTAATTTATTTTATATGCTTGTGTTGGACTGTGAGGTATTTTTCTAAGCTTAATTTTCATATATATTACTTGTATGTGTTTTGAAAAATTATGTGTAGGTTGAATATGAAAATTTATTCAGTGAAGCAGTATATTTTTCAATATATGTATTTGAGTGGTTATTATTATTGGGATTGTTATTGTTGTGATGGTTATAATGTTTGTTGTGAGGTGATCTGTATGAAATATAATTTAATAAATTGTTGTTTAAAATTTTAGTATTATATTATTGCTTCTGTTGTTGGATATGTTGGGTTGTGTGGAAGAGATTTAGGGTGAAATTGTGCCCATCGGCTCTCTCATATTCTTGGCCCGGATTTGAGTTGAGTGTTTTGGGCTGACACCTCCCTGTTACGGTATTTTGTGGTGGCACGGGAGGGGACAGTATCCTTAAAGTGATAGCTAACCTTGGCCGGGTTACTAACACTGATGGGCTGATCCGCGTCCACGAGGAAATAAGGAGGAGTAGGATGGATGAGTGGGGATGTCTAATTGTTATGGTTATTATGTATTAATTGTTTATTTGTGGTTATTTAATTATTAAAATTAAAATTATTATTATATTATTAACAAACCTGCTTCTCTGACTTGCAATCCTTTCTTGCATATTTGATAAATTAATTTCGGTTATCGAGACTTTATGTCTCACCCCGTCATTATTAAAAATTTTCAGGAGAGACCTCTAACCCTACTAGAGGACAAGGGAAGCAGTCAGAGGCATAGACGTCGTGAAACTTGTAGGCCTCTTTTTGGTACTAGTGTTGTATTGATTTATATATTGCCATCATAGGGCCCGCATATTTTTGAAATATTACATTAACCACTTTTGGATGACTGTTGATTTTTCGAAGGCCTTATTTTATGCACTATCATATCATCGTGGATCCACCAGTATATCTTTGTGACCACTGTCTTGTGTAAACCCTTTCTTGTGGGTTCGTGTTGTATGACTTGTGGGCTATAAAATCTCCTGTTCGATAATTGTGCCCTGAGTTATGGATTTTCTGTTGTGGGTTTGTGGGCGAAATTTGTGCCCTGGACCCCGAGGTGTGTGTATTGAAAAGGAAGGTTTTCCATAATCACCTATTAATCCAGTCTTGAGAAAACTTTATGGTTAATTGTTATCTTGTGAGAAAGGGTCTTTTCAACTTGGTATCCAGAGCCCTGTGTTTATGTTTTCCTGGCCCTGTTGTGCATTGCATTTAGAGTATGGTAATATATAATCTTTACACACCTGCTTCCCTGTTGTGTTTTGTTTTGTTCTTTGTTCTTATGGTTCTCAATCTCTGGTGGGTTTTACCCTTAGGTGGGGAGAGATGGGGAATACCAGGCGTACAAAAATCGGTGACAACTCGCGTACAGATATCGGTGACAACGGCCAGGAGGAATCTAATGGGCCTCAGGACTAGTTAACTGAGGCAGAAATGTTGCGGCGTGTGTATAGATGGACCTGTATGACAGAGGAACGATTGAAAAGACTCGAGGAGGGTAGAGCCAATGAAGGGTCTAGTGGTGGAAGCAAGAGTCATACCCAAAAGGTTAATGCAGAAACAGAGGAAGAAAATAGTGCTCATTCTAGGGAGTCGATTTCGAATCTATCAAGTTCTGAGCCGGAGGAATCAACAACGCGAAGGGTTGTTTCTAACATGCTTACGGTCTGGAAACATTTAGATCATTTCCATCCTGAGACCTTCTCAGGAGGATTACCAACAGAGGCTGAGAGTTGGATTGATCGGTTGGAGATGCTATTTGAGTCTATTGGCTGTGACAAATATCAAAAGGTTATAGCTGCGAAGACCCTGTTAAAAGGGGGTGCATTGGATTGGTGGAATACGATGAAGCCTGCTGATGGGCATGGTGCTCGAGCATATGATGATCTTCTATACTTCTCAGTCCATTTTTTCTTTGATTGCCCGAGCACACCAACATTCATGCTCGAGCAAAATCACTCTCTGTTGAGTAGAACGAGAAGCTTAAATTCAAATTCGATGAGTTATCTTTAACTCTTCTCTTATCTTACTCAAGCCTACTCTGATCAAACACTAATCATCATTTTTGAGTATGTTTCAGGCTATTAACCATTGTGTAGGTGAAAAGCAAAAGTTCTGACAGAAGCATTAAATGCTGTTGCTAAAACCAGTGATTTCTTCGGCAACCACTTTTCTGATCAATGTAAAGCATTCTCTATTATTCCGCTCGTGTATTAAATGCTATCTCTCAATGGTCAAAACAAAAAGAATGAAGAATGTTGCTAAGACCAAGAATCATTGACGAGGATTATGTGAAAGTTTCAATGGACATTTTGAAGAAGACTCAACGACTACATTCAAGCTTCTTCAACAGTCATTAGTTGCAACTACTATAAATACCAGAAGCATTGAATTCACCACCTACCGAAACGTTATGCATTCAATTCGAACTTATTGAAATTTGCTGTTTCATCTGCTTCATTAATATCTTCAGATATTTTGTACTTCAGTATTTATCAAATATCTGCTCGTGAGGAGTTTAAACACCATTTGATTATTTGTTAGTTGTCAAATCTTAAGGTTGTGGAACATTAAGTGTGGGTGTACTATTGCAACTTGTAAGGGGGAGTGAGTCCGAGTGAAAGGATCATCCTTCCTAAGTTACAGAGTGTGTAATTCTATGCGTATTTGAAGAGTTAGTGGAAATCCCAAGGTGTGCTTGGGGACTGGACGTAGGTCGAAGTGTTAGACCGAACCAGTATAAATTGCTCTGTGTCTATCTCTCTTCTCTGTTTCTGTCTTACTTGCGTTCGTGTGCGATTAGCGAAAAGTTTTTGAGATCACCTATTCACCCCCTCTAGGTGATATTCCATCTTCACCTGTCTCATCGTACTACCTTTTTTTGACAAATTTGTCTTTATACCGAAAATTCTTCTGTTGATTGTTCTGCTCCGTGGACACCTATTACCATGGCTATTCTCATTAATACCCTCATTAGCAGCCAAATTAGCATTAACACCCTCCACATCACCAAGAATCTCAAATCTTGATCCAGCCCCCTTCTGCCCCACCAGCTTCGTCGGTTTACTGCCTTCTAGGTTTCTGCACCACCCTCCACTACGCCTCCATGGTCTGTTTTGAGTGATTCTCAATTACTGGTTCTTGATCACTTGTACCCTCTTTCGGCTCCTAATTCATTTGTTTCCTCAATGGGCACCCTTCCTTTCTATGACCATAAACTCCACAATCAGCACATAAAAGATGCAAGCCTTTATATTCAAGAAAGACCTCCACCCCGTCAACATAGCAACCTTGCATTTACTGTTTACCTAGTTCAACCAGTACACAGATTCTGGTGAAGTGTCCTCGGAGTTGACAAGAAATATTCAGATCCACCCTGATCGTTTTACCGATCCTATTCCCAAATTATTGTTAAGGCCTCATCATCATAGTATTCAAGAGGCAATTTCAGTAGCCGTACCCAGACAGCAGCTTTGTCTATCGATGCATTATCAGGTTTAAAGTTCACCTCCCATGGCTGGACTATAAGATAATGGTCATAGATCATCCAAGGTGCTCCGGTTAGCGCATTCATACAATCCTCCTAGTTTGTAAATTTAACAATATAATAACTGTTCCCCACATTAATCAGCATAATGACCCCTTTCTTTGCCCACATAGTCTGCAATCTTTTCTCTAGGGCTCTAAAACCAATATTCCTCCCTAGCAGCTTGATTATCACTACCTTACTCCAAGCTTTACAAAGGCGCTTCTTCATTTTTCGCGAGAAGTAGAATGAAGGAAAGTTTCTCTTTGGATTTTCAATAATCTTGCACAGCCCAGAATCTTCCTCCATGGATTTCTCCGATAAGGTATCATCCGAAAGATCATTCTCCATTCTCTCCTATCATCATCCAAAAGGTCTTCCTCGTAGCAAGTTCCTTTAAGCTTATCAGCAAAGGAAGGGCCTCCCACATTATAAGAACTAGTGCTTCCTCTTATCTTTGGCCATTCCTCAAACGGGGGTTTCTCAACATTACTCAGTGCTGCATTTTTAATTTTTTTTGGAGCTTCGAACCAGTAAATCGTCCTCCTCCGTCGATAACGAGACCTGGTTAGCATTCCAGTCAGAGAGAATAAGACTCATCGCATCCCAAGTAATCATATAATTAAAATAGCGAGATGGAAATATGTTAAATCCCTAATAGAAGCCTATGACTTAACCTATATAAATTATAGCCTAACCTGTTTAGGGCTTGTTTGGGAAGGCGATGCAAAATTTAGATTGGAAAAAACCACTTATACCACTACTAATCCAAACAGCCCTTTAGTGGCTTAAGCATATTGTCAGACCCATTTTATAAGGCCTAGCCTCTAGGCTTTGCCTACTTAAGTTTTTAAATGTATACTATTATATAATTATATATAAAATAACCTAATTAATTTCATAAATTATTTATAAAATTACCAACTTAGTTTTAATTCTAAGTTTAATTCCACATCGTGATTCACACACTCAATCTTTACATTCATAATCATTCACCCCTACCTCTCTTCTCTTCAATCACTCAAGATGGTAATGCTAGCCTATTCCCTCTTTGGCTCTCTCATGATTTATGTCGACCACTAAAATTAAATAATTATTGTAAGTTTATGTTAGTGTCAAATGAAAGATTATAATTTTAATGGGAGGAGTTTGCCCTAATTTATGTGAGTAAATAAAAAGAGGTAAAATTTAGTTTTACATAATGAATGTTATGTTTGGTTGATTTTAAAAAATACATCTCATTGCCATAGTTCACGTATCCTCTTCTACGTCATCACCCACATTTTGTTCCCTCGGGCCTATAATCATTCAAGGGTGTTGGAGGGTGACATCCCTGTTATGTGGGCTGTTCGTCATGGCATTGCGGTGAATTGGAGGCACTACATTTGCCACATGATGTATAAGGCCAAGCAAAAGAATACATCTACACTTCCATACGCGTATCTGGTTCAAAAGATACTGGAGCATTTTCGTGTTCCTATGCACAATGAGCAGATGGTGAGCCAGAAAACGTGGAATTCTAGGTTTGGTCAGCGGATATTGGAACAGTGCAAGATTGCACATGTGGCAGATGGTGTGTGGCAATACGCTGGTGTCGAAGATGATGTACCTGTCGCTGTTCCTCCTGAGGTCCATGATGATTATGATGCCGATGTTCATATGGAGGACTTTGTTGAGCCGGACGGTGGATTCTCCCTTCGCGATGTCATGCAAGCCATCAATGCTAGCAGGGAACAAATGTCCCGGATGGAAGCCAATCAGGATAAGAGGTGGAAGACAGAGGATGAAAGGTGGACGTGGATGCAGGGTCGGATTAAGGGGTTAGAGGATACGCTTGGTAAGTTCCGGATTGGACGTCCGCTAGAGGAAGAGGAGGAAGATGAGGATTCCGAGACACATGAAGATGAAGATTAGATGTAGGGATTTTATGTTTGATGTTTGATGTTTTCTGTTTGACTTTATGTTTTATGCTTGGTCTTTCATTTGATGTTTTATTGTTTGTCAGCTTAAACTTCATGAATTTGATCCGGAATTGGTGCTTCATTTGTAATGAATGTCGATGCTTTCAGTTTAGATGATTTAACTTTGTCCATTTCGGTTTATACGGTTTTTTGTCCTTTGAATATGACTGGTAAAAATGAGTTGGTAATGGTCTAGTGCAAGCAGGAAACCTAAAGGGTGGTGTTTGGAAAAACGCCGAGGATGAAATCCTCAAAGCGGCTGTCATGAAATATGGTAAGAACCAGTGGGCTTGAATCTCTTCGCTTCTGGTTCTCAAATCCGCCCAGCAATGCAAGGCTCAATGGTATGAGTGGCTTGATCCTTCCATTAAAAAGGTGCCCTTCTTTCCGAATATATTTTAAGCATTGGTTCCTGTTCCTTTCACCCTTTGGCTATTAGCACGTTGGAGCAAGTGTGAGCTTAGTAATTGTACAATGGCAACTTTGCTGGGACGTTATATTTTGGTTGACGGAGAACTGATGGGTGTTTGGTTGAAGTTGAACCGCTCAACGCCGCTGGTGTTTGCATCCCTAAAATTACATATGAAATTACTGGGAGACGTGGAGTGGTTCTTGATTTTCCTTGTTCTGGATGCTAAACCTTTTTTGTATGTGATTTAAGCTTTTAATCCTTTTCCTGCTTAATTTTTGTTGTGATTTTAAAACTAATACCAATCAATATAATGTCTACTCATGAGAATTAATACAAATATGTGGGTTCCTTTACCTATAATGATGCTTTGAGCTGTGAATGATACTGATTCCGGAAGAGCATAAATTTTGATTGAATTTTATGTTTTGGAGTGACTATGGTTCATATGGATTGTACTGAACCAGACCCATATTGTTACTTGTTTGCTTTCAGCCTTTTGCTTTTTGATATTTTTTTAAGTAGTGGAAGTGGAACATATATTATCATTTTATCGTGGGATTAGGTAATTAAAGCTGGAAATTGAAGTTCGAAGGACAATTGGGCATTATTAGGCTATTTTATTTGTGCCTTTTTCCCCGAGAACAGATTTTATTTCTGCCATGTTAGCAATCAATTTGATGTTTTCTTTTCCCTTTTTTTTTTCTTTTAAATTTTATGATGCTTTTACACTCTGATTATCATGTTGTTTCTAATATTACAACTTTCTTTCATGTTGATCCAAGCCGTTTCATTCATGACATAGTCTTTTGATATTGGGCTCATTGGACAAGAGAAGAGGATGAAAAGCTTCTTCATCTTGCTAAGCTTATGCCCACACAATGGAGAACAATTGCTCCAACTGTAGGCCGTACCCCTTCCCAGTGCCTTAAACGGTATGAGAAACTCCTTGATGCAGCCTGTGTAAAGGATGAGAACTATGAACCTGTTGATGACCCACGGAAATTGCGACCTGGTGAGATTGACTCAAACCCTGAGTCAAAGCCTGCACGACCAGATCCTGTTGATATGGATGAGGATGAGAAGGAAATGTTGTGTGAAGCACGAGCTAGGTTAGCCAACACCAAGGGTAAGAAGGCAAAACGGAAAGCTAGGGAGAAACAACTAGAAGAAGCCAGGAGGCTTGCCTCTGTACAAAAAAAGAGAGAACTGAAGGATGCTGGAATTGATATCAGGCAGCGGAGGAGGAAAAGGAAATGAAAAACGGAAAGCTAGGGAGAAACAACTAGAAGAAGCCAGGAGGCTTGCCTCTGTACAAAAAAAGAGAGAACTGAAGGATGCTGGAATTGATACCAGGCAGCGGAGGAGGAAAAGGAAATGAATAGACTACAAAGCAGAAATCCCATTTGAGAAAAGGCCTCCTCCAGGGTTTTTTGATGTTACTGATGAAGATAGACAAGTGGAACAGACCAAGTTCCCTACCACAATTGAAGAACTTGAGGGAAAAAGAAGGATTGATGTGGAAGCACAGTTAAGAAAGCAAGACGTTGCAAAGGATAAGATTGCGCAAGGCAAGATGCCCCCTCTGCTATACTACATGCCAACAAGCTAAATGACCCAGAAACAGTTAGAAAAAGGTCAAAATTGATGCTTCCACCACCCCAAATTTCTGATCATGAATTAGAACAAATTGCAAAGATGGGTTATGCTAGCGACCTTGTGGCGAGTGAGGAAATTGCTGAAGGTAGTGTGCAACAGGTGCTCTTCTGGCTAATTATGTTCAGACCCCTAGCCGGGGAATGACTCCGTTGCAAACTCCTCAGAGAACACCAGCTGGTAAAGGAGATGCTATCATGATGGAAGCTGAAAATCTGGCAAGGTTGAGGGAGTCTCAGACACCATTGTTGGGAGGAGATAACCCAGAGTTGCATCCTTCAGACTTTTCTGGGGTCACTCCCAAGAGAAAGGAAATACGGACTCCAAATCCTATGTTGACTCCCTCTGCAACGCCTGTAGGTGCAGGCCTCACCCCTAGAAGTGGTATGACACCAGCTAGGGATGGTTTTTCTTTTGGCATGACTCCTAAGGGAACTCCTCTAAGGGATGAGCTTCATATCAATGAAGACATGGATATCCATTAGAACACAAAACTCGAGCTACATAGACAAGCTGATCTGAAAAGAAGCTTGCGCTCTGGTTTAAGCAGTCTTCCACAGCCAAAAAATGAGTACCAGATAGTTATGCAACCAGCTCCAGAAGATGTTGAAGAACCTGAGGAAAAGATTGAAGAGGATATGTCTGACAGAATTGCTCTGAGAAAAAGCTGAAGAAGAAGCTCGGCAACAAGCATTACATAGAAAACGATCAAAGGTCCTTCAAAGGGAGCTTCCTAGGCCTCCTGCTGCATCTCTGGAACTGATAAGAAATTCTTTGATTCTTGCTGATGGGGATAAGAGTTCCTTTTTTCCTCCCACTTTTATCGAGCAAGCTGATGAGATGATAAGAAAGGAGCTTCTAAGCTTACTGGAACACGACAATGCCAAGTACCCACTTGATGAGAAATGTTAATAAGGACAGGAAAAAGGGAGCCAAGCGTGCTGCAAATGGGTCTGCTGTTGTCCCTCTGATTGAAGATTTTGAGGAAGATGAAATGAAAGATGTATTTACTTACTAAATGCAGCTTGATGCCGAGATATGTAACATCAGCTATCGAACGTGAACTAAATGAGCATTTTGTGACGGTAACCTGTGATTCCTCTCCACTTTGAGCGACCAAGAGGTCCCTGCCAACATAACCATATTTTAGCCCGCCGTGTACTTAACAAATTTCTTGACATGGACTAATCGTTTTGTAAAGTGCAGCCTGGTGAAGGCGGTGGGTAACAGCGCAAGATAGGCAGGCATCCTCTTTTCAAAGTTTGTGTTCAAAACGGCCACCAGGATCCTCTTGGTTTTTTTAAACGGAGTAAAAGTCAGATTAATCTGCTATTAATGGGGTTTTTTTTTTCCCCCATTAGACTGCGGTGGTTTATATGACTTGGAAAAAATTGATAGAGTGCCATTTTTTTTTGGGTCAAAACGAAGCATTTGCCCATTCATATTACTGAATCAAGTATACATCTTGGGTATGTTTCCCCAGTACATCCTGTTGCAATTGCCTAATAACAGACAGAGGAGGACTACCAAGTCCTACATACAGAACCTCCTGTTTTATTCTATCTCTAGCTAGTATATCAGCGCAGTAGTTACATTCCCTATACACCTGTTCAAACTTTACACATGACAAACATTTCATTACCTCAAGTATTTCTAGCAGTAAATGATGATCAGCAACCTCAGTTACCTGCAGTTCCTGTAGCACCTGCACTGCAACAGCCGAGTCGCTTTCAACAATAACTCGGGTGTAATTCATACTCGCAGCCAGTTGTAGGCCAACTAGCACTGCCCAAATCTCAGCCTTCACAGCTGAGCAAAAGCTTAGTTTCCTTAGAAATCAGCTTAGTTTCCTTAGAAATCCACCAAGCCAATTCCCCTCACTGTCTCTCAACAATCCACCACAGCCTGCCAACTGCTATCCCTTGTTTGAAACTCCATCCACATTTACTTTTATCCAGCCACTTCCAGGTGCTACCCACCCAACTCGTGCCTCCATCCGTGTGCTTCTTACTCTCCCATATTCCAGTCTGCCATATAAAGTCCCTTTGTAACTTTTCCATCCTATGCCGTACCCCAATCAGGATTCGTGAATGCTGCATAGGAAAAATTGCCAACTGATTTGTGACAGATTGCACTAAAGTAATTCTGCCAGCTAAAGACAAGGTTAGCTTTTTCCACTGACTTAGCTTGCCTTGCATTTTATCTAGGATGTGCTGGTATTTCCTGCTAGAACCCCTTCCCTTCATCAAAAAGGACCCCAGATAACGACCCAAATCATCCATTCGCCTATATCCAGCAAGCCCACAGATTTCATTATGTCTTGCCCTACATACATTCTGGGAAAAATAAATGCTGGATTTTTGGGAATTTACTTTTTGACCAGAAGCTTCACCAAATTTCCCTAGCACTTCCATCACAATGTGCATGTTATCCATATTCGCCTTACATATTAGCAGGAGATCATCAGCAAATAGCAAGTGTGAAATTTCAGTTCCTTGCCTTCCCAACCTCAGTGGCTTCCATTTTCTTTTAGCAACACAATTCGTAATCATGTGGGACAGCTTCTCCATACCCAACACAAAGAGATATGGTGACAAGGGATCACCTTGTCTCAATCCCCGAGACGGCACAAATACATCTCATTTGCTACCATTCCATGAAATAGCCATGTTTGTTGACTTCATGCACCCCATAATCACTCTTCTAAAATGCTCATCAATCCCAAGGTCCTCAAGCACCTTTCCAATGAAACTCCATGACATCGATAATTGAATATTTTATACACTTCTTTTTATCTCTTGATTAATAATTTAGGACTTTTTAGTTAATAAATAATGGCTTTTATACTTATTTGGGCTTTGGGCCTTTGATTATATTTTAGCCATTTTTATTAATAAAATTCCAGTTTTACATTGTTTCACTAATCTTACCATAACTCTTGAACCAGACATCGGATTTGCCTCATTTTTGTTTCATATTACAGATGATTCAGAGATCTACAATTGTTATGAAGACATGAAGGGCAAATTCGGACAAGAAGACGGTCGATTTTGAAGCCAAAGTCAGATGTTTTATTCAGAGATTTGCCGTCATCTCCCAAAATAACCAGATTAGAAAATATTTGCAGTATAATGTAACCTGGGTCGTTTCTCTCAAGGAATTTGCAGTAGGTTTAAATCAGCAACAGCAAAAAAGAACAACAATAAAATTGGGGGTTTTTGATTTGAAACAGATTAAAACGAAATTAAATCTGAAATAGATCGAAATATGCGAAAGCAGATTAAAACGAGATTGCAATAGATTAAAACGATCAACCCAACGTTTAGATTCCGAAACTTCCTTCATTGAACGAAATATAAACGAACTCGCGTTTGGCTGGATGAACCGAAAATCTCTGCGTTCGTCCGAAATCCCTCAACTAGACGATCGTCTAGAATCTGTCGAAACAGTGGCGTCTCCTTTGTGCAATCGCACAAAGAACACTCTAACCTAGTTCGAACTCGGTCCTTGGGATTAACCAAACCGAATATTAAATCTAATATTCAAACTATTTCCGAAATCGGATCCGATAAGATGAAAACAAACGAGTAAAGTTACCGATTAAGTACGAGTTCTTTGGATGAATCATGGAATCCTCAACGTTGGGTTAACCATGAAGGTTTAGCGAACATGGTTTGGGAAAATCGAAGAAGAGACGAAGAACACGAAGAACATTTCGAGAGAATCGAAAACCTCTATTTTGATCCACAAAACGGAATAAAAACGTGAATGGAATGTGTTTGTGGCTGCTGCCTTACTTAACCTAAGATGAAAAACGAAATGGGGCTCCAATCAATAATCCAGGCCCAAAAAGAAAATAATACGAGAATGGGCTTTAGTCACAAATTCGAGCCCAAATAAAACATCTGACTTTGGCTTCAAAATCGACCGTCTTCTTGTCCGAATTTGCCCTTCATGTCTTCATAACAATTGTAGATCTCTGAATCATCTGTAATATGAAACAAAAATGAGGCAAATCCGATGTCTGGTTCAAGAGTTATGGTAAGATTAGTGAAGCAATGTAAAACTGGAATTTTATTAATAAAAATGGCTAAAATATAATCAAAGGCCCAAAGCCCAAATAAGTATAAAAGCCATTATTTATTAACTAAAAAGTCCTAAATTATTAATCAAGAGATAAAAAGAAGTGTATAAAATATTCAATTATCAAATTCCCCCACACTTATCTTTTTGCACTCCGAGCAAAATTCAAAAAAAAAAAGACGTAAAGGAGAAACTCTTCTTTTCTACAAATTGCTAACAATGCGAGAAATTGAACAAGGGACACGAGTTTCATTAGAACCAATCAATCAAGACCCAAAATCCCTTCATCTCAAATTACAATTCCTGGTAATCTCAATCAATGATGCTAATCACAAATGATGGTCTCTCAAATGATGCGCTCAATCAATCAATCTCTCAAGTGTTTAAGGTAAATAAGTGTATAGCTCAAATTCTACTCAAGAAAATTGTTCTACCATAAGCTTGCTCAATTTCTACGTCTCCACTACTAATAACACATGCATGCACAAATCAAGAGAGCTTATTATTAAAGGTTGTAATGGGGTTAGGGTGAAGGTAGGTAATAGTATGGAATGAGAGGCTAAGCACCCAAGAAATTAAAAAGAGCATTGATTAACCCAATTCTCTAAATATAAAAACTTTTATTTTACTCTTTTTTTTTTCTTCTTCTGCTTTTCTTTTCTTTCTTTCTTTTGTCTTTCTTTCTTTCTTTCTTTCTTTTCTTTTTCTGTTTTTTTTTTGAACTATATACAAAATCACAATGACAAAACCAAACATCTCCCCCCCCACACTGAAACTGTTGCACTCCTGAGCAACCCCCACACTTAAACACAAAACCAAGGTGAAACCAATGCTCAATAAATCTCCAAGGTGCGGAATAAAATGGTTTTACGCTTAGGCTTGTAATGTGGCTTAGAAAAGAATGAGTCCAAAAGGCACAAATGGGCTAGCAAAGGAAACATAATGCAAGGGAAAGCTATTTGGCCAAAGTGGGGAAAATAAAAGAAAGAAAACAAGCTTCTATCATATTTATGCATGTAAGTGAAAAATGTAGTTTCAACAAGAAAAGGAGCAAGTTCTAGAGAACACAAATCGGGAGCAGATGCACACATGAAAGAAAGAATGGGAAAAGATGAATTCCATTCAAGCGGGCCCAAAACCTCACAAGGTCGTACCAACTTAGGCAATCAACAACATCAAATCAACTACCAAGATATGTAATCGAAGAGTCAAGAATCACGAGACCAAACAGAATGATCCATTAAAACCAAAATGTCCTAGTTCATAATATATAGCAATCATAGAAAGATAGACCGTATTTATTTTCGAAAAGCAAATTGCAAATATGAAAACAAATAAAAGAGAAAGATGGAGAGGAAAGAAGAATACTCCCCAAGGGTTTAAGGAGGATAAGTGGCATCAATGAGGATAATATCTGCTTTCTCAGCATTCTTTGGGATCCCTCATGGAATTGCTTGAGGCGATGCCCATTGACCTTAAAGGTTCTCCCCGTGGGTGGATCACATAGCTCACATGACACCAAATGGAAATATGTTAGTGATCTCAAAAGGGCCATCCCATTTAGATCGAAGCTTACCAGTGCATAAACTTCGGACGGGAGTTAAACGGAAGAACTTTCGGCCCACGAGAAAATTCTTTCCTCGAATATGCTTATCATGGAATGCCTTAGTCTTTTCCTTGTACAAACGCGAACTCTCATAGGCATCCAATCTAAGTTCATCCAACTCTTGCAAGCTTGCAGCTTCCGTTCCATGCCGGACTTAGCCAAATCCATGTTACATCGCTTAATGGCCCAATAGGCTTGATGTTCCAACTCAACCGGAAGATGACATGCCTTTCCAAAGACAATCCGATAAGGAGACATCCCAATCGGAGTCTTGTAGGCGGTGCGATATGCCCACAAAGTATCCTCTAATCGCTTACTCCAATCTTTTCGGGTAGAGTTAACAGTCTTCTGAAGGATTTGCTTAATCTCTCTATTTGAGACTTCAGCTTGACCATTGGTCTGAGGATGGTATGCTGTGGAGACCTTGTGAAGCACTCCATACTTGCGTAACAAGGCACCCATGCTTCGGTTGCAAAAATGGGAACCCTGGTCACTGATAATAGCCCTAGGAATGCCAAACCGCAGAAAATGTTAGACCTAACAAAATCCACCACCACGGAAGAATCATTAGTCCGAGTGGCTTTCGCCTCAACCCATTTCGAGACATAATCAACGGCCCGGTAGGATGTAAGTATAACCATATGAAGCGGGAAATGGACCCATAAAATCAATACCCCAAACATCAAAGATCTCACAAAACAATATAGGGTTTTGGGGCATCTCATGCCTACGAGAAATACTCCCTGCTCTCTGACAGTTATCACATGACTTACAAAACAGATGGGAATCATGAAACAAGGAAGGCCAAAACAATCCACTTTCTAACACTTTTCTAGCAGTTCTTTGGGGTCCAAAGTGACCACCACAAAGTGAAGCATGAGCAAAATGCAATATAGAGTGAAACTCATGATCGAGCACACATCTCCTAACTACTTGGTCACTACAAAATTTCCACGAGATAAGGGTCATCCCAAACATAGTATTTAGACTCACTCTTTAATTTGAAGGTTTGGGCCCTAGTAGAATCTTCGGAGCAAAACACCGGCTACCAAGTAGTTAACCGAGATCAGCATACCATGGAAGCTTACCTTGTAGCTGCGAAGGCGCGCTCATCGGGAAAATCATCCCGAATAGAAGAGGGGTGAGAGGAAGAATGGGTGATACGACTCAAGTGGTCGGCTACCCGGTTTGTGCTCAAAACACATCTCGAATCTCAACATCAAACTCTTGGAGCAATAGCATCCACCGGATGAGTCGTGGCTTAGCATCTCGCCTTTTTCAAAAGAAATTTCGAGCGGCGTGGTCGAGAAAACAATTACTCTACTAGCTAGCAGATATGACCTAAACTTATCAAAAGCAAATACAATAGCCAACAACTCCTTCTCGTAGTGGTATAATTAGGCGGGCGGGATCCAAAGTCTTGGAGGCATATGCAATCACATGAGATGCCCTATCGACCCGTTGTGCCAAGATAGCACCAACCGCATAGTTGGAAGCATCACACATCGGCTCAAAG
This sequence comes from Acacia melanoxylon, assembly GCA_019022615.1. Classification (NCBI taxonomy): domain Eukaryota; kingdom Viridiplantae; phylum Streptophyta; class Magnoliopsida; order Fabales; family Fabaceae; genus Acacia; species Acacia melanoxylon. The sequence continues at coordinate 9,866,342 of JAFJYJ010000011.1, forward strand.
GGGATGCACCAATCAAAAATGGATCACTGGGGTTGTAGTCAGGCAACGCTTTAAATGATCGAAGGCCGCCTTGCAAGCATCATCAAATACAAAGTCAGTGTCCTTATGCAGAAGGTTGGACAAGGGTCGGGCAGTCTTACTAAAATCCCTAATGAAACGCCGATAGAAACTGCGCATGACCAAGAAAAGAACGAACTTCCCGCACGAGATGCGGGGTAAGGCAAAACGAGTAATCACATCTATCTTAGCGGGGTCTACCTCAATCCCTTTCCTAGACACTATGTGTCCCAAGACTATACCGACTCAACCATAAAGTGACACTTTTCATAATTCAAGACAAGATTAGACTCAATGCACCTATGCAAAACTCTAGATAGATTAGCTAAGCATGCATCAAAATCAGACCCATATACGGTGAAATCATCCATAAAGACCTCCTCCATGCGGTCCTCTAGAAACTCGAGAAAATACTCACCATACAACGCCGAAAAGTACCGGGTGCGTTGCGAGAGGCCAAAAGGCATCCTTCGGTAGGCATATGTTCCAAAGGGGCATGTGAAGGTCGTCTTCTCCTGATCCTCAGGAGCAATATGGATCTGGAAGTATCCAGAGTAGCCATCCAAGAAGCAGTAATGAGACTTGCCAGCCAATCGCTCTAACATCTGATCAATGAAAGGTAAAGGGTAATGATCCTTGCGAGTGGCTTGGTTGAGTCTCCTATAGTCAATGCAAACTCTCCAACTATTCGAACTCGAGTAGGAATGAGCTCATTCTTCGATTGGCCACCACGGTGACACCAGACTTCTTGGGAACCACCTGGACCGGGCTAACCCACTGGCTATCAGAAATGGGATAAATGATACCGGCTTGCGAAGCTTAGTGACCTCCTTCTTCACCACATCCGGGATAAGGGGATTAAGGCGTCTGGGGTTGCCTCACGGCTTAGAGTCCTCTTCCAACGAGTCGATGCATGCACATGGAAGGGCTGATGCCAACTATGTCGGCTAATGTCCACCCAATGGCTTTCTTGTTCGCCCTCAATAAGCTTAGCGGCTTCTCTTCTTGATCGGCATAAGGTTATTTGCCACAATGATCGGCAATTTGTTCATCCACCTCCGAAATGCATATTTCAAGTGATCGGAAGTGATTTCAACTCAAGTTTGGGTGGTTGCTCGGTAGATGGGAGAAGCTTGGGTGGTTGTTGCAACAACTCGATGTCATCACACCTTTGGAAATGCACGAAACCACATTCAAAGAAGCGGAAGAACTATGTCTACACGGCTCAATGTTAACATCGAATTCAGCTCATCAAAATCGAGTTAAGTTCATCAAAATCAAAATTAGGATGCACATCGGGATCGGGATGAAGCTCAAACTCAGAATCAATATCAGAATTCACAAGTAATGCAGAATCAATACCCAACAAGTCAGAATCACCAAATAATGCAGCATTAACCAAATGAGTACAAACAGAGCACCATTCATTATCAACACATGCACAAATGGCAGAATCACTCTCAGATGAAAAATCAGGATAATCAAGACACCAATCGGCAAGAACATCATCCACAAGATCATCAATCACATCAATACGAGAAAATAGAATGCTCTTCCCTAGGATGTCTCATGGCATCAAAGATATTAAAATTTACGAAATATCACCAAACTCCATGGAAAGAGTACCGAATACACATCTATCTTCGTCCTAGCTGTTTTCATGAAAGGCCTCCCTAGAATGATTGGTGACCTACTACTAGAAGACTCATCCCGCATATCTAAGATGTAAAAATCATTTGGGAATATCAATTCATTAACTTTGACTAATACATCTTCAACTAAACCGAAGGATGGGCATTACTCCTATTAGCTAATTGAACAATAACACCGAGTTGGACGCAAGGGACCAAGACCAAGAGATCTATAAATAGATGCGGGCATGACATTTATAGAAGAACCTAAACCAATTTGTAGATGTGACTTCCACATCAAAAGAGAGTCGAAAATGTGAAGATTGACTCTAAAAATAAAAAGGCAATCCGGCAAGGTGAAGAGGAAGACATTCCCATTCCTCTTCCTTTCCCTCGAGAAGCGATTAAACCCAAGAAGTTGGCGGAAAAAGCACAAGAGAAGGATATACTTGAGACGTTCGGAAGAGTAGAGATCAACATTCCTCTCTTAGATGCAGTCAAACAAATTCCTATCATATGCTTTTTCCAAATCTATTTTAACTACCATGTATCTCTTTCTCCCTTTCAATCTATTTAAAGAGTGAACTATCTCCTTAGCAATGATTATGTTATCAAGGATACTTCTTCTAGGCACAAAACTTGTTTGGTATGGGGAAACCCAATTGTCCATAAAAGACTTTAATCTATTCACTAGCAACTTAGATAAACCTTTATAAAGTACGTTACATAGGGCTATAGGACGAAATTGACTTACATGTTCAGGTTGTTCCACTTTTGGAATTAGCACCAACATCGTGTCATTTATTTCCCCTATTCGCTCTGGGTTGTGCCATAGCTCCCTTAGGAAAGACACCACGGCCTGTCCAACTAGGCTCCAATTATGTTGATAGAATAAAGCAGGGAAGCCGTCACCTCACGGCGCCTTAAACCCATTCATGTGAAAAATCACCCTTTTCACCTCCTCGTCTTGAAGATCCCTCCCAATCCTTCTTAATTTCTCTTCATTGGGTCTGCCCCAACTCTGATTAGAATTAATCCAATTATGTTGATAGAGTGCCATTTTATTATTGTAATAATCTCTCAACTTATTTTAGGGGAAGTTTAAACTGTCACGATTGTTATTTGCGCAAGAGAAAAAATGAAGCGTAAGATCAGTTGACGGGAATCATCAATAATTTAATTTGACACATGGTGAACTGGTGATTTGCGCTTAACCCACAATTGTGAGGATGGTTAAGTGCTATCCTGGATTCTTATTTTGGAAGAACTGGCAAAATAGAGGTAGGATTCAAAAGGTTGTTAAGACTCAAGAGTCACTGATATTTTGATGGGTTAAGGTGTAAAATTGTACATGTGATTTATCTCATATTGGTTAGTCAGCAATTTGTCCAGTCAGTGATAAGCCACATATTTTCTGGTAGTTTGGTTCAAATTCTAAATCCTTAATTATATCACATAATCTAATTAATAATTCGTTTGGAATTTATGTATTTCAACAGTCTTTATATGAAATTCTCCATTTTTAATATCCTTACAATAAATATTATTTTATTTAGGTTCTTATTTCTTATTTTCCCAAAAACTTTTGAATATCACATATCTTAAAAAATAGTGGTAGACTTGTAGTTACTATTTTAAAAGTGCACTCATCCAAAAAAGGTAAAATGTCTTTGCTCTTTAAACCTCGTAATAGATTATACCATTTATCAAAAGAAACAAAAAAGATATTATACTTGATTATAAAGAATTATTACATTTCATTTTAAATGGATAAGATGATTAATCAATTTTACTAGAAGTAAAATGATAGTAGTACATAATATTTGGGCCTCTAACATTAAGTAAAGACACTACAAATCACAAGCCACTGAGATCCTTGACTCACAGGAGAAAACGCACACACAGGAATAATCTATCCTCATTACTAGAATTTAAATAACTTTTATTTTTTAAAATTTCTTTAATTGGTGGTATTAATTTTTATGGGCAGTGCCTACAGGACATTCCAAAATCATTCGTCTTTCAAGTCATCCTCACACGGCATTCTAATTTCTAACTAGCACATCATTAAAGAAAATTGGGGGAAAAAAAAAACTTCTTGTTGAAGTTTTGACTTATTTATAATTTAATACCTAAAATTTAACTCGGTACAACTTACTTATTAAAATTTTGACTCACGCTATGACCCAATTCCTTATCCGTCTATCATCTGTAATCTTGTCCTTATCATCCATAACTCATCATGAGTCAGCACTAAGTCATCATATGTGGTGCTTATTTGGCTTTCAACTCAATGGTGAGTCGTCATGAGTTATGGATGTCAAAGACAAGATTACAAATGATAGAAAGATGAGGGATTAAGTGTAGAGGAATCAAGAGTTTATGAAAATTGTAACACGTCAAGTTTTAGGAACTGAGTTAAAACTCTGAAAAAATTTCAGCCCTTTTGATAAAATGTTCAATTACATATAAGTAAAAAAGATTACACAGCCAAAGTTTGAGTCGGGCCTAAGAAATAGGAAGCTAATAGTACATCATTTATTAAAATTGTTTTTCCCAAGACTTACAATACTGGCTTAATTAGTATACTAGTTTTTAGTACTCTCTAAACTGGATCATGATCTTGATTTTATTCTGATGGTTCCTCTTGAAGAGGCAAGTGCAGAGCATATTTGAAATCTAAGAGGCAGATGCTAATAATACACTAAAAACTTAGGTTTTCAGAAGCATAAGAAGGAAATTAGATGGAAGTCATGTAATAACACACTGGGATTTTATTGCTTTTTTCAACTTCTGATTACAACTAAAGAGAAACTCTGCTTATATAGAAACACAGACGTATATGAAGATGAAATATCACCTAGAGGGGGGGTGAATAGGTGATTATAAAATTCTTTCGCCGATTGCTCAAGAATAGTAAAAACATAGACTGAGAGAATAAACAGAAAGACACAAGAGATTATCCTAGTTCGGTCTAATTCTTCGACCTACGTCTAGTCCCCAAACACTTGGGATTTTCACTATCTTTCAAAGCAATTACAATTACACACTGTACTTGAATGATCCTCTCACTAGAACTCACTCCACTTACAAGCTGTAATTGTATATCCACACTTAAGGTTCCACAACTTTAAGATTTTACAAATCAAATAATCAAATAAGTGTTTAGAAACTCCTTAGGAGTAGATAAATGATAAACACTGAACTACACAGAAATATCCGAAGATATTAGCGAAGTTAATGAAACAGTAGATTGTAATAAATTCGAATTGATGCTCAACGTTTTCGGTTGTTGGCGAATTCAATGCTTCTGGTATTTATAGTTGTTGCAATTAATGACCGTTGGTGAAGCTTGAATGATTCCGTTGTGACTCTTGAATATAGCCGTTAGATAGGTGAAGCTTCGTTGGTCACTTTCGCCGTTAGTGACTTTGTTCTTTGCAAACATTCTTTATTCCTTTTGTTTTGCACGTTGAGAAATAGCATTTAATGCGCGAGCGGAATATCAGTAAATGCTTTACATTGATTAGAGAAATGGTTGTCGAGGTTTGGTAACTGTATTTAATGCTTCTCTGACACATAAATTGCTTTATGATAATTTATTGTTAATCCATGATATAATCACCTGAAACTCATTAGCAAACTGATTAAAAGTAGTTAAGAATAGTAATGAGTAATGATTTGAAGAAACAAAATCATAATCAGTTGATTTTGATTTTGATTTTGATTTTCCGGAGACGCTGATTTGAAAATTTGAAAGATATGACTCTAGTTAAAAATAATATGCCTAGAGGCATATTGACTTGAGGCAAGGTTGATTTGAGCAAGGTAGCGTGTTGGTCGAGTTTGTCTTTGATGCCTTGAGTCATGGCTTGAGGCTAGATATTTAACTGGAGGTACAAAAAGAATACTTGAATCAAGTTGGCTTGAGGCAAATAATAAATGACTTGAGGTATTCGAAATAGTGCACCAGGTCTTGACTAGAGGTATGAATAAAGTGGCTTGAGTCAAGTTGCCTTGAGGCAATAAATAAATGACTTGAGGTAATTTACGTAAAAGAAGTTAGTTTGAAAAAATAGAAGAAGACTTGCATTGAGTCATATATTTATGCCTTGAGTTATGTTAACTAGAGGTAAGACTTGGATATAACTGGAAATGGCCAAGTCGACTTGACTGGAGGCATGAATAAAGTGAAGTCAAGTTGCCTTGAGGTAATTCAATAATTGACTTGAGGCAAAATGAGAGTTTCAGCATAATTACAATTTTGCCATTGGAAGCTATTTCGAAAGTCATATGCGCTGGAGGAAAACTAATGCCTTGAGGCAAGTCATAAAATCATAATTGATTAGAGGCAAAAGGTAAAGTTCAACATAATTACAATTTTGCCATTAAAAGTAGATTTTCAATATAATTACAATTTTTCCATTAAAAGCTATTTCGAAACATATCTGGAATAATGAAAAGGGATGACTTGAGGCAAGTCACTAATTGCCTTGAGTCAAAAAGTGAAGTTTAGCATAATTACGACTTTGCCATTAAAAAATGAATTTTTCGAAATATATGCATGTAGTGAAAATGAAACACTTATTAAGTGACTTGAGGTATCCTTAAGGCGCGAAAAATAGTTTTTCAAATATTCAAGCAAGACAACTCGAGGCACATATAATTTTGACTAGAGGCAAATTAATCCTTCAAATTTTCATCAAAAATTAAGGTTCAATTATATTATAATTGTTATCATCAAAACATCAAAAACATGAGAACTAACGTATATGACGACAAACACCTTGAGCTTGAGAATAGAACGCACTAAAAAGAATTGATTAGCGTAAGTTCAACTCAGTGAGAAAGATGTTTTTAAATACATAGTAAAAAGTAGTATGTTGATCTTTTTTTATCTGAATCTATATATAAATATAATTATTGAATACAAAAAGCATATTTTATTAAATGCATGATCTCATGGGCAATTCTTTATGCTTCTTCATTTTCTTGATTCTTCACGGGCAATGAAAGAATGGATTTATTAAGAAATAATTCAAGATATAGTCGATTAGTCGAATGTTCAATGATCTAATGTGGGATCTTTCAAACTTAAGCAATAAGTTAACGATATTAGATCTAATTTTCTGATGGTCACGTCACATGCAATTGACAGGGAATTAATAATTGTTTTACAGTTTTTACCGATTCCATTATATGAACTGCATCTATTTAAAGAATATTCTTTTTTGTGGTGCCTAAGTCCATATCCTCAGGCCTTGAGCTTTCAAGTGACTCCAATGGCCAATTTGTATGAACAAGCAACGGCCCGACTGCAAACACGCGAAGTAACAAGCAACGACCTGAGCTAGTGTGAAAAAGTAAACAAGCAACGGCCTGAGCTAGTGTGAAAGCCATTGTGCGTTAGACATGGATTAAGGTCAGCAAATTGCATGCAATAAAATGTTTATTGCTAAAATACAGTGTAGCTTGCAATTAAATTTTCATATATATAACGAATCAACAAGTCCTTATTTCACTTAATTAATTTTTACTACGACAACTTGATTCAAAATCACGTGAAACTATTAAAAAGAACTATATGCACTTAACTAAAAATGATCATATGAAACTATGAGGACTAGATAAAAAAAAAAAAAAAGGAATTTGATAAAACTAAAAATGATCATATGAAACTTTGCCTTCATTTATGAATGTGTTTCTTTCAACTCTTTCTTATCTCTCTATTTTCATTAGTACAATTAATATAGGCAAAATTGTTACAATCTCATTTATTACTTGAAAGAGGACTTATAAATAAGACTATTTTTTTGGTTAAAATAGACTTATAAATAGGACCAAAGTGGTACATTGTACGTAACTCTATAGAAAGCATGCCTGCTTGCATTTTTTTTAATATGCTCGCCTTAGTACCTATTTATTAGCTAATTATTTGTATAAGGGGTTAATACATGTTGCTCACATTTTAAATCATGGGGTTTTGGTTACGTTTTTATTAAATTATAAAAATCAATGTTTTAAATGGATTGAAACTTGATGGATCAGAACTAAAATGAAGAAACATTTAAGGGATTAGATATTCACTAGTGCAAAAAAGGCTTTAAGACCGCCTCATTTAGACCGGACATTCGACGCCCTGGTCTTAAAGGTATAACCGGTGGCAGTTTATAAATATAAAGAACTTCTTATACCAAATCATTTTTCATAGGTCTTAAATATATTATTCAGGCCAGTTAAAAAACAAGCCGATCTTAAAAATGTTATTAAAAAAAATATTCAAATATCAATTACTTTATGGAGAAATCTCACACAGCTGGACTAATATTTTATGCGGTCCAAAATAATAAGGAAAAATTTAAATATAAAGGTAATAAAGTTTTAAGACCAAACATATTTAAAAGCCGGTCTTAAAAGTTATTCTTTTAAGACCAGACATAAAATGCGGCCGGTATAAAATATAGAAAAAGTGTGTGGATAAAAATTAATTACTTTTAAGACCGGAAAATAATATGACCGGTCTTGAATATTAATTATTAAGACCGTCTCTTTTTATATCCGGTCTTGAATATGAACCGCCAAATAAACATTTCTTCACGCGAAAGCTTTTATAATATTTTCTAACACTATGTAGTGTTTTATAAATTAATTTTTTTTATTAATTTTGTTTATATTACAGGTATAAATCATGTAGATCATGAATTTACAATTTAATTTAATTTATTCATGTTTAAAATAATAATTTTATAAAATGTTAAATCTACCATCTATTTTTTTTTTTAAAAAAAAAATCTGAGGGTGGAAATCAAATATTGAGAAGAAAATGAGAAAAATGATTCCGAGAGAATCCAAATCCCATAGACAAGTTAGATATATAATACTCCTCTAGCTTTTATTATAATATATATTAGGGGAGTTAATTTTGATTCTAAATATAAGGTATAGTTTTCATATTTATCATTCTTTTCTAATTTCTTGCTTCCGACGCAAAGGATTACTTGAAGAGTTTCTCATGATATTGTTATGTGTATTTGCTTAATAGTAAAGATGAGGCTATTATTGCTTTTAGACAATATAAAAATGAAGTTGAAAATCAACTTAACAAGAAAACTAAAGTAGTGAGGATCGATTGTGGGAGAGAATATGATGGCACCCTCGAGGAATTCTGTATAGAATTTGGTAATATACACTAGATGACTGCTCCTTACACTCCGAAATCAAATGGGATTGCAGAGGGGGAAAATCAAACATTGAAAGAAATGATGAATGCAATGTTAATTGCGTTTCGTTTATCACAAAATTTGTGGAGGGAAGCCATTTTAACGGCTAACTTTTTAATTAACAGAGTTGCTCAAAAAACAATACAAAGCATACCATACGAAATATGGAAAGGAAGGAAACCTTCCTTGAAACATTTGAAAGTGTAGGGGTGCTTGGCAAAAGTTGAGATTCCTAAACCTAAAAGGTTGAGAATCGGACCTAAGAAACTAGTATCAAATCGCTTTGACCGAATCGTTCTGGACGTTTGCTCTGTTCTGGTGCGTCTGTTCGTACGACGCACCAGTTTGTCAGCAAGGGTCGCCGTTCGTTTCTGTTCACTTAGTTCTAGTGCGTCTGTTCGCACGACGCACGAGTTCGCTTGCAAGAGTCGAATCCATCTGATCAATTTTCGTCGTCTATAAATAGGGCATGCCAGTGACGAAAAAATCTATCTCAAATCTATCTCAAACTCTCCTCTTTGCATACTGCATTCTGCAATCATATTTTGTACGATTTTGAAAACAGACTCGTTGTGTTCGTTTGGGCTTCTAATTGAGAGTGCCATCATTCTGAAGACGCAAATCTGCTCTATCTTAGAAGGTCTATAAACGAGCCAGGTGCATCTCACCCATGCGGTGAATCGAAGTCAACCTGGCCTGAGATGCCTCCTCAAGTTGTAGATATGATAGTATGGCTACGGGCTTGGGTGGCTTCCCTTAATTTAATTTATATTGTACTTTTAGCAATAAGGAAATGATAAGTTAAGGTTCAATCATTGACAAGTAAGAGTGCCTACAATGACAAGTGATGAGAAAACCATTGCAGAATCTCATGTAAGGACATTCGCTTGTCATTGTAGGCACCCTTACTTAAAGCTGGAAATACGGGCCGCTCTAGCCCTAAGGCCCGACTTCTGTAAAATACCTCAATTATGAAGCCTGACCCATATATTATCGGGCAAAGGTCGTGCCTGCGGGCTTTAGGCATGTTTAGGTAAAAAAAATATTTTTTTTAAGAAATAAAGTTAAAATAAAATACTTCTTATTTAAGACATAAATATTATCAAAACTAAACTACAAAGAAATAAAGTTGAAATAACAATCTACTATGGATAAAAATTTCAACACTTTAGATCACACTGCCACACATGAAAACTATTACTAGTAGCCACATGACGGTAAACTTATATTTTTTAGTTTATAAAAAAAATAATCTTTATAAGTATTTACACATAAGAATTTATTCTAGGAGATGAGTGAAGCTGCAACATAATAATTGAGAAAAATTTAACTCCTTTTTAGGGGAGTTGTATTTATACTACATGCTCATATAAGTTTTACAAATTTCAAGTTTTACAATCCAATTATTATTTTGCTTTAAATTGAGATACATTCTTATTAAAACTCGGAAATTTCTAGTTGAAATCATTACCTACTGTTTAAATTATCCTATTTTTATAAAGTTTAGATGAATAAACCATTGTGGAAAACCATATAAATCAAACTATGTTATAAAAATCGATTTTTATAAAAGATAATAACGATACAACCAAGTGCTTGGGACAACTGGTTGTGGGTTGTTCCAGCTTAACCAGTGACCAAATAAAAGTAATGTACATTGACTAGTCAATTAAATTACAAAGGTGGTCATTCCTAGTCACAAAGAAGGCCATTCCAAAGTTAATCATCATAGTTACATCATAACAAAATAGTTCCTCTTGTAATTAGCACATTTAAATATTTTCCTCTAGCTTTGGTTGTAGCTTAGAAGCAGAAGCAACATGTCCCTATATCTATATGACCATGCAAGTTGTTAACTAACAAGTCACTACAAGCATCCAATAGGTAACTAAACATGAACTTCTGCCCATTTAACTGGCTTATCAATTTTGTCGTGTCCCTCAAATAGTTAAAGTTTAACCGAATAAGTGCAAGAAGCGACTGAGAAAAGACAAGTATCCACTAAGCAATGACAACTAACACTTGAGAAAATGACAAGGATGCATACACAGCCTCTTGCTAATAAGTACAAGAGAAATGAAAAATAGTACAACACGTGGCTACCGTGACAGAAATGCAGTTAAAATTGATTTAGAAGATTCCCATCTGTTTTCTCTTCAATACTATTTTTCTTTATAAATATAAATATAGTGAATCAACAAAATTGCAATACAACTTTTACTCCCTCTCAGTAACTTATTGACCAACTAACTACAACTATTATATACAACTCTAATTCAACCCTACTAAACTTATTTAATTTTAAGTTTCTATGGCCAACCAAAAAAATATACAGAAGAATTGCGATTTTCCCATTGTGTCGTGTATAATGCAAATAGAGAATCAATTTCTCACAAACTTATCCCAATTCAATTCCAATAACGCAAATACAGTATATTTAATACGTATTTCCTAACCTGTTCTTTGTGGGATATAATTGGCAACATAACAAATAGATAGAAAAATAAATAAACACGGGAAGTTTCAACTTTTCCACTTCATTGCGAGTTTATCCCCTTTTATATATATATTTTATATATATATATATATATATATATATATATAATGCATATACTACTCCTGTGTATGACACTTAATAACACTTCTGGTAACTTTTGTAACATCCTGAATTTTTAATTTTGAACTATAATATTATAGGATAAAGATCAGGTACTCAGTATAGGAGTAAATTTCTTAAGATAGAATTTCATATTTTTTACATAAATCTTATATTTTAATAATATAATATTATATATAAATAGGGAGGATAGGGACGGAGAAAGAAAAGAAAAAGAAGAAAGTGGGAGAGACGCAAGGCAGTAAGAAAATAAGAAAATAATAATAATAATATATAATAATATATAATATAATATATTATATATTGTATTTACTATTCATTTATACATACCGTATTTACTATCCATCATTTACGTATACGTACCATATTTTACTATTTACTGATACATACTAATTTACTATTCATCATTTACGTATATATATACCGTATTTTACTATTCACTTATATCTCTCGGGTCGGGTGAATTCAATAATAGACGCCTGTTGGTATTCCGGCCTTCCTTCCCCTTTCAGGGCGCTAATTTACTATTCATCATTTACGTATATATATATATATATATATATATCGTATTCTACTAATTCAATATTCATTTATACATACTGATTTACTATTCTTCATTTATGTAAACATACTGTATTTTACTATTTACTATTCACGCACACGCATACACATAGTAATTTACTATTCACAAATACGTATAGTGATACTATTTTATTCACAAATCTATGATTTTACATGCTACATATGAAGATATAGTTTAAAGTGATTTATTTTTGAATGAATGCATTTATCATGGCGGCTGTATTTGTGATGGGTTGCAGTTTGGAGGAATTGGTATGATATGTTTTTATGCCACCGCTCGGTGCACAGTGGTTGGTACTTTTCAGTGCCCCTTCTTCCATGTTTTCCTTTGGCAGGGATTTCATTGGAGTTGTGGGACATGTGACACCTCCTTAGTTGTTATTGTTAAGGAGGGGAGCCATAGTCCATACTTAAGCTTTATACCTTTGGTCGGGTGTATCTTAAGTTTTGGTGAGTTTGGAACAATTCAGTCATATGGATGTGTTTCTGTTGGACTGTGTGTTAGCCTATGGCTCCAGTCAGCTGTATAAGGTTGGTAGAGGATATAAGGGAGGCTGCATACTGCATGATGTATTATAGTATAAAGATTGACCAAATGATAAATATTTTTGTAAAGCCTATTTATGAGAATTTATGGAAAATATAATTATATATATATATATAAATATTATTGTATAGTTCAATTATTAACATAAATGATAAATATTTTTATAAAGACTTTTTATGAGAATTTTTGGAAAAATATAAATATAAATAAATATATTTTATTATCTCCCGTTTTTTATCATATGTGCACTACTACAAAAATTCGATATTACTACCCTAAAAAACGTCCTAAATAAGAAATAGGTAGTAAAAAATGACAAATATAAGAAAAATGAGTGTTCAACGTCCTGAATTATTGTTTAGGACTTCTAAAATTGATTTTTGGCGTTCTAATGTTTTTTCAGGACGTCTAAAATCTGCCAAATAATTTGGCGCTAGAGGGAAATATTGGAGAATTTTTTGTTGGCGCCATGATATAAATTTGGCGTAAAAATTGGTGAAAATTGGCGACCTGATTAGAAATCAGGTCGCCAATTGTCAAAAATTGACGACCTGATTGAATATCAGGTCGCCAATTATCCAAACGTGGCGACCTGATTGGCGACCTGATTATATATCAGGTCGACAATTGTCAAAAATTGACGACCTGATTTAATATCAGGTCGCCAATTATCCAAACGTGGCGACCTGATTTTAAATCAGGTCGCCAATAGTTGAAAATTGGTGACCTGATTTCTAATTAGGTTGCCACTTATACAAAATTGGCGACCTGATTTTTTAATCAGGTCGCCAATTTTCATTTAAAAACCCAAAAGCCGCGATAAACCCTATGTTTGTTTGTGTTAAAAAAAAAACCTATCATTCGTATTTCCCTTTGGTGGCCACCACTGTGTCTCCTCCGTCTTCCCTCTGTTTCCGGCGTGTCCCCCACCTTCTCCGACGATCTCTAAAGGTACGAGCCCTTGCTTTCATGGTTCGTTAGTGTTCGATCGTTATTGTTAAAAAAAACAACCCTTCACGCGTTCGTCATTTACCTCTGACGGCACCCTGTCATTTTTCCCCTTTTCGCGATCGTCTCCTCCGTCGCCACCACCGCGTCTCCTCCGTCTTCCCTCTTCGCGGTGCCGACACCCCCGTGAGTGTTTCTTCTCCTTCCTTCTTTTATGCGGTTTAAACGACGGTTTGTATGGTTTGAAACTTTGAATTGACTTCTTCTTCCTCCTTGACGGTTTTATGGTTTTATGCTTTGTCTTGGCCCTCCCTCCCCCGAAATATATTCGCGTAAAAACAGTTCATGAAGCACCATGACTCCCTCCCGGTTTCCCCTGTTTTTAATTGAAATATGATTGTGTTTTTGTTTTTTATATGATTTTGTCTCGTTGCCTTGCCTTGGCGTGATTTTGTCTGTTGCCTTGTCTTGGACTCTTGGCTATTCATGAATTAACAGAATATAATGGACTCTTGTCTGTTTCCCTATTTTTAATGGAAATATGATTGTGTTTTTAATATGATTTTGTGTTTAATATGATTGATAGAATATAATGGAGTCCAACCCAAATCAAAGCAGTAGTTCAATAAACTTAGAGACCAACTCACGAAATGTGGACACTCAAACCGACAAACCATTGTGGAGATATGTGACTAGAGTTGATGATGGAACAGAGCGTAGTTTAATTATGCAAATGATTTTTCTTTTATTATATTTTGTTAATGTGAAATACACTCTTTATATTAAAAATATTATTTAATACTAAGACGTGTTGGAACGTGTCGAAATATTAGTATTTTTGAAGTAACGTGTCGGCGTCACGTATCGGTAACGTGTCGAAAACGCCGTGTCAGTGTCGGTGCTACATAGGTTTCTGTTACTAGGTGGTGGGACTGGGCATTTTGGATTTTTCTTGTTTTGATTTTGGTTTTTAATAATGTGTCTACATTGTTGCATGCATTATTTTGATTTTTTTTTTAAATGAACAATTTTGAGAGAAATAAAAGAACTTTTTCTTGTGCAAGTTGCTAGTTTGAGGTGATGCTATGTTATTGATATGCCTAGGCTTGAAAAGACTTGATCTTACTTTGATGATGCTAGTTAAGTGGTAATTAGCTTAGATTGGATGCAATTTGATGATGATACTATGCTTGGTACCTACATTTGTGCCTTCATGCCGTGACGTTCATTTCTAGTGTGGAGCTCCTACTTTAATTCTTGCTCTATGGTAGGGCAGCTGAGCAAGTGAATTGAGTGAAAAAGAACCCCTATGTAGGTGAGCTGAGTGATACACTTTATATCCTATGTATGTCTTTCTTGCTTGGACCCCCGTCCGGGGCCCCGTCCCCGAACCCCGACTCCCCCGACCCCGTCCTTTTTATAGTTAGTAAGTTTTGTTGAATTAAGCTGAAATTTGTTGTTATTGAAATTTTGGGATGTCTTACTTTTAAGGGGAAATGCTACCGAAATTTCCTTAAAAGAAAGCATGTCATTCTTGAAATTGATATGAACTTGATTTGTTGTTGGAAATGTCGTAGGTGGTAATAAAATGGGTCATAGTTGGATGAATGCGTTGAGAACTAGTGAAGAATATGAGAATGGGGTGGAAGAGTTTATTGAATTTGCTAGAAGGAATGTGGCCACAAAAAATGGGATGTATTATTGTCCATGTGTTAATTGTTTAAATGGGAGTCGAAGGGTTATTCTTTGCGATATAAGGGACCACCTACTTTGTGATGAAATACACCTTCGATACACAACGTGGATATGGCATGGTGAGGAAGTAAGTACCGGTGCGTCCCACGCAAATGAAGTTGAGGTAGATGATGATGATGGAATGGAGAAAATGATTAATGATGTTGAGGCAGAATCTTTTGCACAATCGGGTGAATATGAAAGCGTGCGGAGTGATGCGAGACACCTTTGTTCCCTGGGTGTACTAAGTATACACGGTTGATGCGACCTTACATTTGGTCAACTTAAAGGCAACTTGTGGGTGGACCGATAGCGTTTCACGTCGCCGCTTGAATTGTTGTGTGATATGTTGCCAGATGATAATGTACTTCCAAATCGTATGTATGAGGCCAAGAAAATCTTGTCTACGATGGGTATGGAGTATAAAAAGATACACAGTTGCCCTAATGATTGCATATTGTACAGAAACGAGTACGAAGGCCTCAGTAATTGTCCGAAGTGTAAAACTTCACGATACAAAGTGAAGAAAGTTAGTGTTTCTGGAGAGCAGACAACAAAAAGGCAACCTTTGAAGGCATTGTGGTATCTTCCAATAATTCCACGGTTTAAGCGTCGTTTACTAGTGAAGCAACGGCGAAGAAGTTGAGATGGCATTCGATGAGAGAATATCCGATGGAAAATATCTTCGGCACCCGGCTGACTCTCCGCAATGGAAGAAAATAGACGAAATGTTCCCTCAATTTGGCAGTGAGCCAAGAAACCTTCGGCTAGGGCTTTGTACAGATGGCTTCAATCCGTATCGAACTCTTAGTAGCACCCATAGTGCATGGCCGGTTCTCCTTGTAATATACAACTTACCTCCCTGGCTATGTATGAAACGCAAGTATGTGATGCTTTCTATGATGATTTACGGACCAAAACAACCCGGGAACAATATCGATGTGTACTTGGCGCCTTTGGTTGAGGATTTGAAGAAGTTGTGGGAGGAAGGCGTAGATGTGTTTGATGCATATAAGAAGGAGCACTTCAAGTTGCGCGCAATGATTTTTACCACGATAAACGACTTTCCCGCATACGGAAATTTGTGTGGTACAAAGTGTGAAAGGGCATAAAGCATGTCCAATATGTGAAGCAGACACAAACTTCCATCAACTAAAGCACGGAAAAAAGACGGTCTACCTCGGTCACAGGAGGTTTCTTCATCGGTTCCACCCATATCGTAAGGTAAGAAAGCGTTTTAACGGCTTACCGGAGCAGAGCACGGCTCCAAAGGCATTAACCGGAGAGGACGTTTATAGTCGGGTGAAACATATCAATGTCATATTGGGTAAGCGGCAAAAGGAAGATGAGTGAGAAGAATATATGGAAGAAGAGATCAATTTTATTTGATCTTCCATATTGGCGTAGTCTTGATGTGAGACACAGTCTTGATGTGATGCATGTGGAGAAAAACGTTTGTGATAGCCTTGTCAGTACTCTTTTGCACATACCAGGGAAGACTAAGGATGGAATTAGTGCGAGACTAGATCTGGTTGATATGGGAATAAGAGAACGGTTACATCCACGAGTAATGGAAGATGGTAAGAGGGCATACATGGAGCAAAGCAACTCATACACTATCAAAAGCGGAGAAGAAAAGTTTGTGTGGATGTCTATATGACATTAAGGTGCCACAAGGATATTCTTCTAATTTGAGAAAGTGTGTCTCAATGAACGATTTGAAGTTAGTGGGAATGAAGTCCCATGATTATCATGTGTTGATGCAACAACTACTACCAATAGCTATAAGAGGCATTATGAAAGATGAAGTTCGATCCACTATAACAAGATTGAGTATTTTCTTCAATGCTATCGCAACAAAGTCATTGACATTGAAAAGTTGGATGAATTGGAGAATGAGGGTTATATTATTTTGTCCCAACTAGAGATGCATTTCCCTCCCGCTTTTTGATATCATGGTGCACTTGATAGTGCACTTGGTAAAGGAGGTAAGACGTGCGGTCCAGTTTACCTAAGGTGGATGTACCCTTTCGAGCGATACATGAAGATCTTAAAAGGGTATTCTAAAAACCCTTATCGGCCGGAAGCCTCAATAGTTGAGAGATATGTAGTTGAAGAGGCTATGGAGTTCGCAAAGATTATCTATCGGGGCCGACGATACAATCTCGCATGACGAGGGGATAAGCGAGGAACTCGAGGAATCAAACGAAGAATAAGCCTCGTGAAGAGGTGTTGCAAGCACACCTATACATCTTGAATAATACGGAAGAAGTTCAACCATACATTGATGAACACAGAAAGAGTTTGAAGAATATAAATCCAAGGAAGAGTGACATGTAGATAGCGAATGAGCAAAAGAAGACGTTCATAAAGTGGTTCAGTGAGAAGGTATTGCACGAGACCGGAGTGTCGGATACAATCGAGTGGTTAGCACGGGGGCCTTCTTTTCGTGTCATCACTTGGAGCGATTTATGATGTAAACGGATATTCTTTCTACACAAAAGACCAAGATGACGAAGTCTTTGTGCAAAATAGTGGGGTGATGGTTGAAATTTGAATCCATGCACTTTTCGAGTTCGAAAGACAAAAACCCGGTGTTAGCATCAATGGCCTATTATGGAGTGATCGAAGAAATATGGGAGATCAGCTACTGAGCAAGTTCAAAGTTGCTTTATTGAAATGTAAGTGGGTTAGCAATAATCTGTTGTAATAGATCCTAAATTTGGATTTGTCTCAATTGATCTTCAAAGACTTGGTCATAGAGATGAGCCATTCATTTTAGCAAGTCAGGCGAAACAAGTGTTTTATGTTACAGACCCTGAAAATAAAGAAATGTCAATTGTACTTCAAAGTAAAAAATAGAAGTATGGTGAAGAATCCTTGAACCTTGACGATACACGCCCTTTCAGCACAAATCCACCTACAACACGTGAAGTTGAATTGGTAGATGGTGAAGAATATGCTGCAAGAAAGGATCATTGTGAAGAAATATGGGAAACCATGTAAAGTAAGATCTTCGATTCGAAATGATTTGTTTAACTACTATGTTCTTTTTGTGGTCGTTTAACATGTTGGTTCATTTTATTAATTTGTTTATTATTTAAAAACCTATCTAACATAAATTTTGTGGTCTTTGATGAACAGGAATATGTCTAGCTCAGACGAGTCATCGGGAGATAGGGTTGATATGCCCGTTGTGAGAAAGGGGAGAGGTAGCACACACATGGGTGCGCTAATTGCTCGCCGTGTGATCGAAAAAAAGAGGCTGCATGTGGAGTTCGATGAAAATATGAATCCGGTTAGCGAGAGGGAAGATGACTTCATTAGCTATTTAGGCTATATGGCTCGAAGCAAAGTGCGTATTATTTACTCAGCTTGGAAGTTCGTTCCTGAGAAGACGAAGGAGTTGATTTGGACACAGATTTTGGTATCTCACTTTCGATATATCTGCATTTGTATCTTTAGTCTTATTACTTGATTTCTTTCATATATTCTCTTTCACCTTGCAAAGCAAACATTTGATGTCCCTAACACTAAGGCCATGAACAAGCATTGGATGGGCGAAGTTCGTCTCCGTTGGAAGGATTTTAAGAACAAGCCGACAAAAAAGTATATTCGCGGGCCAAAGAGGGACGAGGATCCATGTATGACCTATGACTTCATTTCTCCGGAGGATCGGAGGGAGTTTGTGGCGTCCGGCAAAATCCTGAATTTCGGTAAAATTTCGTCATATCTTATCTTTAATTTGAATCTACTTGAATTCGTACGATCATTTTTGTTTGAATTCGTGTCACAGAAACAAGCCAAGCCAATAGAGAGAGGCAAGCGAAAAATAAGTATCCGCATTGCTTGTCTAGAGGTGGCTACGTAAAGCCGGAACGAAAGATGATGGACGAAGAGCTACGGCGAATGAAGGAAGCTTCCCAATCCGATCCTTCCACTACTATCCAGCCCCGAGCGTCCTCCTCGTCACAAGAAATGAAAAGTCTGCGAGAATGAAGGGTGACAAATACATCAATGAAGATGTTCGAGGTTGCCTCAAAGATTGTAAGTAGTTAAATTAGAAGTATTAAATAGCCTCGAGTTGTTTCATACTATAAGAGTTTAGTTATTATTTATGAAAAATCTTATGGTACGGGATGAACTTGAGCAAAGAGAGCAGCCAAGGCTCATTCACGCCAGTACACGGCGGGACATTTTGTCGACGGCTATTGGGAAGCCGGATTACCTTGATCTTTGTTCGAGGGGAGACAAGGGGAGTTAGTGTCGCAAAATATTTCGGACGGCGTTCACGTTTGTATGCCGAAGAGAGCCATCAGGAGCTTGAAGCCAGAATTCGAGCAAACCTTGTAAATGAGGTTATGGCACAACTACGGGGTGAAATGCAAGCTATGGTACAACAGCAACGTACAATCGACGAATCCCCGAGGATCCCCAGCAGCAAGGATATTTTTCAGCCTCCAGAGGTACATATTGGCGAGCCGTCTCACACTCCACAGAGAGGTATACCTTGCACTCTATATTTGGATGACCCACACCGGCGGATTGTTGCCGATGGTCTTGTTTACCCGAACAAGACAAACACCACGGCAAGCAAATTCCGTAATCCCAACGTCGGGTGACCGTGACGAGTGTGCGAGAGGGGAAGAAAGAGGCCGTCGTCCGATTGATGACGAGGAGGTTACCACACTAGGCGCTGCCATCACATGGTTCATCCTTTGGCCGGCTCATCTTATTGAGATGGGGACGACACCTCCGATGGTAGGAAATACATAGATGATTGAGTATGAGTTGTTTCCCGATTGATTTTCATTATATTGCTCATTCACTCATAATATGTTTTTTATGTTTTCATAGGATGAACAAGCTGCGGGCTTATTTCCCTACTTAGCACATTGCGAGAGTTGTACAAGGACTTGACCTTATAAGCTTTGAGATGCCTCCGGGCATTGTCGGTGCGAAAAAGACATATCCGATAACATTTGACAAGAAAGATTTGACGGAGTTTTTGACGATGGATTGTTTAGATATACGGTTTCTTCAACTTGCAATCCTGTAAGTTTTTTTAACCCTTTAATTATGTTAGTACTCTTGTTTTTGTTTAATATTTTCAATAACATTTATTATTTCATTTCATAGTGTCTCGCGTGAATTATGCACACCGGCACAAAGCGAGCGGGTTCGTATGGATACTTATGTCCTGGATGCACGGCTTCGGCTCGCAATACGTTACCCGGGAGGTCAATTTATATTGGTTTAACAATGGGCGATGGAGAATCGTCTTGTTATCTAGCGCCAATACATGAAAGGTGCGTACTTTTGTTTTGTCTATATAAGATTTTTGTGAATAAATTGCTTTCTTATCTTAATTTAATATTAATACCTATATGTTGTAGGGGTCATTGGACGCTGTGTGTTGTTTGTCCTGGAAAGAACTCCTGTTATTGGTTCGATTAAGTAGGTGGCACTCCAAACGAGGATATCAAAACCATGTTTGCCGAGTAAGTACATTTTTGTCTGAATCATCGATTCTTTTTTTAAATGAATGGTTTAACATGTCTGTTAATTTCCATTTTAATGATAGGGGCCTCAAGACGTATAGACTTATCAATGCAAAAGAGTAGGGTGGGTGAGGTGGTATAAACCGACGGTGAGTAGTTTCAATTCAAGTTATTTCATTGACACAGTAGCTTTCGATATGCCTTTATTCGTTTTTGAAAGTGAAGGAAATCACCAAGAGGGGGGGTGAATTGGGGATTTTAAAAATTCTTTTCAGATCACCCACACAACAGATGCTTAACCAAGGTAAATGGAGTTAGAGAAGAAGAGCTTGACACGAGAAGATTTATCTTGGTTCGGTCTTAACTCTTGACCTACGTCCGGTCCCGGACTCTCCGGGTTTTTCTACTATCACTCAAATCGGATACACACTCGTACTCGAAAGTTATCCTCTCTCTAGGATACACTCCCCCTTACAAGTTGTAATCGATTACCCAACCTCAAAGTCCCACAACTTTGAGATTCTTACAAAGAATGATTTACGAAATGAACTCTCTCAAAGAGTGAATAAATATAAGCAACGAAGCACAATGTATCAAAGATACAAATGAGAAATATAAGCGTGAAAGAGGCGATGTTCTTGTGTGCGTTTTACGTGTATGTCTTCTCTTACTTTCGGACTTCAAATCCTCATGTATTTATACAGATTTGAAGCTTGTGAACGTTGTAGATCCGTTGAGACTTGATCTAATTCGAAAATATAGTGTTGTGAGTGTGTCTCCATGAATCTATTTGTTGTGAACAAATCTGTTTGAATATGGTTGTTCTTGATTTGAATATTTGAAATTTGGCTCCTCAAGAATGTGTTCCCATGTCTTTGTTATGTTTAGTGGAGGTAGTTGTATAATGTTGTCCAGTTTGTTTGGAGGCTAGCTTTCTTTCTTGGAGAATGGTTGTGTTGCTATCCAGGTTGTAACCCATTGCTTTTGGAGAATAATATAATATTGCAAGTTGTCAAGTTGTTTGTCTTAAAGTCTTCTTTAAAACAAACCTAGATCTTCTCGTAATCTCATAAGCAACCGGTTAAATCGGTTAGGAAATATTGATATGAATCATATAAAACATATACAACCAATTCGCGAGAATCAAGTTAAAGCATAAATCAAACTGAAGAATACACCCGGATGCGTTCATACGTTTACGAAGTTCCAAGCTCGAGTTTGCTATACCAAGCTCGAGTTTGGTCTTCATTTAAAACTTGAGTTTTGCTTCTGGAAGTCTCAAGCTCGAGCTTGTAAATGAGTAAGCTCGAGTTTAGCATTTGTCGGGGAAATACGTTTGAATTCATTTTGAGAGCCAAAGTGGAAAAACGCAAGCTTGAGCTTATTAGTGACTAAGCTCGAGTTTGGCACTATTCATGTCAAAAATAATTTTAGTTCACAAAATGCAAGCTTGAGCTTAGAGGTGTAAACTTGAGTTTGCTAAGCTCAAAATATGACATTGCTCTCTGTCTGACCCAAGCTTGAGCTTGCAAGGGCAAGCTCGAGTTTGTCAATGGTTTTAAAAACTTTGAAAGATTTTTGTCAGACGCAAGCTTGAGTTTACAACCTTAAACTTGAGTTTACTCTTTGAAGGAAAAACTTGAAAACTTTCTCGCACTGGTGCAAGCTCGAGCTTGGTATGCCAAGCTCGAGTTTACAACTTTTGTAAACTCACAAACTCTACAGTAAAATGATAAGCTCAAGTTTAAAGGATTCTGGCAGAGGTAAGCTCGAGCTTGTAACGCAAGCTCGAGTTTACATATTTGTAAACTTAGTGAGAAAAGACTCTGGAAGAGGCAAGCTTGAGTTTGGAGCTGACATAAATGTTTTTGAATTGCAAACAACATGTTTTACCAATTTCTAATAAAAATCATTCTTTCATGTTTACAATTGTTATTAATCATCAAAACACATTGAGAACTAACAGTTTTTAACAATTTTCCTTTGATTTATAGTGCCATCAACAACCAGGGAGCACCGAGTGCGGATATTACGTTATGAATTGGATGCAATCCATCGTTACCAGCGGACGTGTTCAAAATTTTCAAAAAGTACATAATCGCTATGTGATTCTCAAGTTTATTGAATTTTTGTTGTTGTACTTGAGTTGTTAATTATTTCCTTCACTTAATTGGTTTATCTTATTCCACGTTTTCCAATTTACGGTTTATGGGTACTAGGGATCCGTACTCGCAGGATGAGATCGATTCGGTTCGAGACATGATAGCTAGACATCTTCTTCAACACATAGCCTAGTTAGTAGTGAGCATGATTAGTATGTTATTTTGTTAGTGATTCAAATTTGCTATTGTTGTTCATTTGTATCTATTTGATGTTTTGTCTGTTCAAAATATGCAAGTTTGGTGTTATATATTGTGTTTATGTATTGTGTTAGTGTGATTCTTGTGTTGCTTGGTGGTTTCTGGCTGATGCAAAAAACTTGGTAGATATCTCATAGTTGTAATCCTATTGATAGTTTGTGTCTTTCCAAGTTTGGTGTTATTGTTTAGTTTGTGTCTTTCCAAGTTTACTGTATTGTTTTACTTCAGATTTTACTACACTGATATGATCCAAAACTTGGTAGCTAGATATCTCCTATCTCATTATTTTATGTATTGTGTTAGTGTGATTCTTGTGTTGCTTGGTGGTTTCTGGCTGATGCAAAAAACTTGGTAGATATCTCATAGTTGTAATCCTATTGATAGTTTAATTTGTGTCTTTCCAAGTTTACTGTATTATTTTACTACACTGATATGATCCAAAACTTGGTAGCTAATCTCCTATCTCATTGTTACCGTAATGTATAAGGGAAAAATTAAAATGTAGCTAATATTTAAAAAAAAAAAAACTCAACAAAGGCGACCTGATTTTGAAATCAGGTCGCCTTTGTTCTCATAAGGCGACTGATTTTGAAATTAGGTCGCCTTTGTTCTCATAAGGCGACCTGAATTAATGATCAGGTCGCCTTATGAACCCATTAAGGCGACCTGAAATTACAATCAGGTCGCCTTTAAGGCGAACTCAATTAATCAGGTCGCCTTATTAACCTTAATAAGGCGAACTCAATATTAATCAGGTCGCCTTATTAACCTTAATAAGGCGACCTGATCTAGAATCAGGTCGCCTTAATAAGGCGACCTTATTTAAGATCAGGTCGCCAAATTCAAAATTTTCCTCTACCCCCTCCAAGACGTCCCTCAGTAAAGGGACGTTAATTGGGTCTTATTTAGGTCGTCTTTTAGCATTTTTGTAGTAGTGGTGATTTGCTTGTGTGCGGTAGAAATATTCAGTAGTTACTGAGAAGTGGAATCTCACCCCATATTAACATTTTTAGGTGAATTTCCTAGAAAGGAGCAAGGGAAGACACCTATGGAGTAAGCTTTGAAGGCTCTTCGTACTCCTATAGGTTACGTTATGTTATTTTATTTGCCACAACCATAAGACTTCCGCATTTTTGAAACTCTGATAAATTATTTTGGATTTAATTTGGCCCTGTATAAATGGATTTTTACTCTTTGGCCATATTGTAAATATGTATTTGGTTGTTAAATACTTGTTGAAGATATTTTAAATATTTTGGTCAAGTTTTTGAGTGTTGAATATGAGTTATTACAACTTTTCTCACACAACTATTCACCTACCTTTTGATTGAATTATGGTAAGCATTTTATAGATATGATTTCAAGATCAACCCAAACCAAACTAATAAACTAAAAGGACCCAGCTTCAACCAAGATAAACAAAAAATATATATGCTTATATCGATGGATAAACCGCTCACAATAAAATTGGAATTTTGATGTTTAATTTAATGGTTTCTAGAGAAACAATCACAAACCACTTAAAAATAAAATGATAGACACAAAATCCAACAAATGGCTAAGCGAATCTGATTTCATTGGGCCCGAGAGAGAAGGGAATCGGGCTCTAATTTCAACCACAACAAGTTATCAAAAATCATCACAAACCAAACCTCATATTATTCTTCTTCAAATTATCTCAGCAATGGTTAGAGAATCTAAAAAATGTAGTAAAAAATAAATGTTCCAAAATCTTAACATGAAAGAGAAGTCGATCGACAAACTGATGAAGACGATGACCGGCAACAAAAACCTAGAAGACGAGGATTGGCAAAGACAAGCTAAGCAGACATGATCGACAACGATGAGAGAAGCACATGGTGACTCAGGCGGGCCGACACGAGCAAGATTACGTGTTTTAATTTTTAATGAAAGGGGTAAAATACTATTTTCACGTTAAGAATTAATATCACTAGCTAAGATTTCATGGGACTTTGCTCAAATTTGATAAATTTAAGGGATAAATTTACAATTATTTCTGATATTTGGGACATGGTTACAATTTTCCCTTGTTTGAATTTGCCTAATCCTAAACTTGTAACGTAGAATCTAATAGTAATAAAAAATAGAATTAAATGCAGATTCATTGAACCAGTTTGCAACTTCACATGTGGGCGTAGTACGTGTAAGAAATTATTATATTTTCTTTATTGTCACCTCGATAACGAAGAATAAAATAAAATACTAGACTGAAAAACTCAGAAGCTTTCTAAAAGCATACATTCATATTAGTTGATTTTTTTTTTTGATAAATGAATTTTAGGAAAGAATTGGTACAAGGGGGAGGAGTGCAAAATGTTAAAAATAAGAAACAAACTAATAGCGCTCCCATATAGTAATATCCGAGATAGATTTCCTCACTTGTCATATTTTGTTAGTAGAAATGAAATTATTAATTTATTTTTATATATAAATATTTCTTCGTTCTATTTATAATACTACTATTAATATAACATTTATATCAGAACCATCACGCAGTCCACAATTTATTTTAAAACTAAGTGCAAGGTTGCTAAAAATTACTTTTTTTTTTCTCGGAACAAGCACTTAGGGCTTGTTTGGTACGCTGATTTGAGGTGAGGGAAAGGAAAAATGACTCAGTTCCCACAGTCAAAAACGGTTTGGCGCGCCTCTCTCCCGTAAATTTGATCTCCCGCCAGGCTCGATCTTCCCACAATGGTGAGAAAATTGAATCCCTCAAAAACTGGCGGGATAGCGCCATCTTCCTAGGAGAGTGAATTTTGTTGACAAAAAAGCCATTTATCATCGTCACGGATTCAGATCTACAAAAAAACCAGAGCGTCTGAATCCTCCGCCTTCCTTCTCCATTCCGTTGCCGGCGGCTCTCACCTTCTTCATCATCGTCGCCGGGACATTCCTTTCTTCCCTCACCCTTCACCACAGTCGCAACAGACCCGACGTCAGAAGCAGAACCAGAGCACCGACGAGAATAGAGAGCTTCGACTCTCTTCCATCATCTTCACCTTCTTCCTCCTCTCTACCAAGCACTGTCGACAGAGAGGAAAGACTAGACCACCACTGTCAGCTTCCTAGCTCTGTTTCTGAATTCTTCTCAACCCTCTGTTCTTTCCATTTAAACCATTCCTTCATCAGGTTATTCCTCTACATGCGTCTCTGTTTAGTTTCTGTGTTCTGGTGGTTTGGTTTTCTGTCTATAGGGTTGTGAAATTGCTGATGTAAACCTCAAGCCACTGTCAGATTTTATGTTCGAACACAGGCCATTTGGTGCCTATTACGTTCGAACGTAACCTTTTCATTCGAACGTCCGAAGGACATTTTAGGAATTTCACCTCACCTTCCCACTCAACCAACACCCAATTCTTCATACCAAACAATTCATTTTCCCTCAACTTAAGTTCCCTTCCCATGTCTACCAAACAGCTTAACTTTTTAAGTTCCCTCTCAATCTACCCTTTCATTCCTTTCCCTCCTTTAAGTTCCTTTCCTTCCTTAAATCTTCCCCGTACCAAACGGGCCCTAAGCGTTCAGGTTTTCGTCTTTTAGTAGTTGGGAGGTCTTATTTATTTGAGTATTTGATAAAATATTGATTATTTAACTATTAACTTCGAAATTTGTTTTTCTTAATATCATATGGTTTGAGTGCATTCTAGAAATAATTGAAAGGCTTGTTTTTCATCTCAGACTTAATTTGTAGTATTCAAATGTTAGCTTTGAATTTGGCTTGCTTCCGAACACTCAATATTTGATTATCTTAAGCCATATTCGACTTGAAAGTGGAATATCACCTAGAGGGTGGGTGAATAGGAGATTTTAAAATTCATTTTGCTATTCACCCGAAGAACACAAAGACAGAGATAGAGACAGAGAGAATGAACACGGAGAATTTATATTGGTTAGGTCCAACTCCTTGACCTACGTCCAGTCCCCAGACACTCTGAGATTTTCACTAACTCTTAATCACAAATACAATTACACACTCTGTACTCGAGATGATTCTTTTACACTAGGACTCACTCCCCCTTACAAGTTGTAATCGTAAACCCCCACTCAAGGTTCCTTAACCTTGAGATTTAATCACTGAACAAATAATCAAATAAGTGTTTAACTCCTCACTGAGTAGATAACTAATAATCACAAAAGTACAAGAATATCTAAGGATATTAAATGAAGTGAATGAAACAGTAAATTGAAATAATGTCAAATTGATTTCACAGAGTTGCGGTGGTTGGCAGAATTGAATGTGATGAGCTTTAATATCAAATTGAGTTCCTGAGAGGCTGAGACCATGAGACCTGAGTAGTGAGTGGATACACCGTTGACAGTGTCGAGTATAGCAGAGTATCATGTACCCTCCGCATTAAACCAGTTTGAGCGCCAACGATTTTTTTTTTTGCTCGAAACAAACGGTCTTGTCTTTAGAACACAGATTATTTTCTCATTTAATATATAAATAAAACACTGGGCAAATTTTATTCAAAACATTTTTATTTTTATTTTTTTGAATCCCAGGCTGATCGTCCTTGCCATGTGCAGCCATTAATAAAAGGAGTGAAAGCTGGAAGAAAGTAACCAATGAGAGCCGTACACGAAAATAAATGCCTGTTTTGTGCTCAAATTGAAGACAGTGTCGTACAATTATTAATCATGTTTCAGCTTTATGTTCGTCTCCTTGTGTCCTGCGAGTTAGGCCATTTTCTATCACCTTGCAAAATTTCAGACCATTCGGAGATACTCCGAAAAAAATGCCCTAGAAGAAATCAAAAAATCGAAACTTAAAACAGCGAAAAAGTGGTCTAAACGTTGGAATTTGAGGAAAAGAGGTGAGACCTCATTTTCCATTTGAAAGTGACTCTTGTTTAGAATGCTGAATTCCTTGTTAATAAGACCTGGTTCGAGTGATCTGGGTCAGAAAAATTTCTGTCCAGCTACCCGAACCACCGAAACGACATTATCTACACTACTGTTACTAATCAAACCGATGCAAATTCCCCGACAGCGGCACCATATTTTGAAAGAGATTTACCGTATCTCCCAAAATATCCAAGTTCGAAAATGATTTGCAGAAATAGGGAACCTGGGTCGTTTCCCCAACGAATTCACAGCAGGTTTGAATAGACAGTAACAATGAATAGAAACAGTAAAAATGGGGGGTTTTTGGTTCAAACAGAATAAAAACGAAAATAAACAGAAACAGAACGAAATAAACAGAAACATATTAAAATCGATCAACCCAAGATTCAGATTCCAGAGACTTCCATCATTGAAAAAAATAAGAACGAACTCGCGTTTGGTTCTGGACGAACCGAAATCTCTGCGTTCGTCCAAAAATTCCCTCGACTAGACGATCGCCTAGCATTTGTCTGAACAGTGGCGTCTCGCTGTGCAATCTCAAAATGGAATGGGGCTCTAATCCACAATTCAGTTCAAGCCCAAAACAAAAAAGAAATAAAAATGGGCTTAAGTGACAAAATTCGAGCCCAAATAAAAATCCAAAAATTACATATGACTTCGGCTCCAAAATCGACCGCTTTATTATCTGAATTTGCCCTTCATGTCTTCATAACAATTGTAGCTCTTTGAATCATCTGAAATATGAAACAAGAATGAGACAAATCTGATGTCTTATTCAAGAGTTATGGTAAAAATATTGAAGCAATGTAAAACTGAAATTTTATTATTAAAAATGGCTAAAATATAATCAAAGGCCCAAAGCCCAAATAAGTATAAAAGCCATTATTTTTTGACTAAAGAGTCGTAAATTATAAATCAAGAGATAAAAAGAAGTGTATGAAATATTCAATTATCACTAGAAAAACATTAGAGTTAGAGATTCACAACCGGAGCAATTTTACGTTAGAACAAATCATCCCGCGAGAATTAAAAGGGAGAACCATCAAGTGACCAAATCATCCCGCCAGAATTAAAAGGGAGATGGCGTGAGGGGAACAATAAGTATAGAACATCTCTCTAACTATAAATTCCTAAAAAAATGGAATACCAAGAGACACACAAATAAAACAAAAGTTCGGGAAAATTTGGGAAACGCAGATTTTCCCTCGTTTTCAAGTTTTGCTAGTTACAATTCTTCTTTCTCTCTCGCTTTCAAATTTTTCCCTCCTTTTTCTGGGAAAATTTTGCGAGGGTTTCTGAGTTTTACCCTCTCAGTGCTCTCTTCACTCACTACTCCTAGAAACCGATTAGCTAGATGCCTAGATATCACTCGGAAGCAGAGAAAGCCGACGACGGACTGAAACTCACGGTGACCACCAGAAAGGAGAGGAGGAGAGGCGCCTGGAAGAGCAGAAGGGGACGGAGGACTGAGGAATGAGTTTGAGGCTCATAGCTGAGCACTGAGGTCGAGAGACGAGAGGGAAAGTGACCGTGAGTGCGGAGTGCCTGAGAGGCTGAGACCATGAGACCTGAGTAGTGAGTGGATTGATAATTGAATATTTCATACACTTCTTTTTATCTCTTGATTAATAATTTAGGACTCTTTAGTTAATAAATAATGGCTTTTATACTTATTTGGGCTTTGGGCCTTTGATTATATTTTAGCCATTTTTAATAATAAAATTCCAGTTTTACATTGCTTAACTATTCCTACCATAACTCTTGAACTAGACATTGGATTTGCCTCATTTTTGTTTCATATTTCAGATGATTCAGAGAGCTACAATTGTTATCAAGACAGGAAGGGCAAATTCGGACAAGAGGGCGGTTGATTTTGGAGCCGAAGTCAGATGTATATTTCTGGATTTTTATTTGGGCTCGAATTTTGTAATTAAAGCCCATTTTTTATTATTTTCCGTTTTGGGCCTGAATTGAGGGTTTGAGCCCCATTTCATTTTGTCATTTTAGGTTAAGTGAGGAAGCAGCCACAAACAATTAGTCATTCACGTTTTTAGATTATGGTGGATCAAAATAGGAGTTTTTAAATTCTCTCAAATGTTCTTCATGTTCTTCGTGTTCTTCATCTGTTCTTCGTTTTTCCCAGCCATGTTCGGCTAAACTTTTGTGATTAACCCAACGTTGAGGATTCCATGATTCGTCCAGAGAGCTTGTGCTTGATCGGTAACTTTACTCGTTTTCGTTTTCATCTTCTCGGATTCGATTTACGGAAATAGTTCGAATATTAGATTTAATATTCGGTTTGGTTCATCCCAAGGATCGAGTTCGAACTAGGTTACGGTGTTGATGTGCGATCGCACGGTGAGACGCCTTGTTCGGACAGATTCTAGGCGATCGTCTAGTCGAGGATTTTACGGATTAACGCGAGAGATTTCGGTTCGTCCAGAACCAAACGCGAGTTCGTTCATTTTTCGTTCAATGATGGAAGTTTCTGGAATCTAGATGTTGGGTTGATCGTTGTTAATATGTTTCTGCATATTTCATTATGTTTCTGCATATTTTTGTTTTTAATCTCTTTTGAATCAAAAACCCCCATTTTTATGGTTTCTGTTTTATTGCTGTTCGAATCGAACTGACTGTGAATTCGTTGGGAAACGACCCAGGTTACATTATATTGCAAATCCTTTTCTAATTTGGTTATTTTGGGATATCACGGCAAATCTCTATCAAAATATGGCGCCGCTACCGGGGAATTTGCATCGGTTTGATTAGACAGTATTGTAAATAGTATCGTTTCGGTGGTTGGTGGGTGGACGGAGAAATTTTTTCGACCCGGATCACTCAAACCAGGTCTTATTCACAAGGAATTGGGCATTCTAAACAAGAATCACTCTCTTTAAGAATGAGGTCTGACCTATTTTCCCCGAATTCCAACGTTTAGACCACTTTTTCGCTGTTTTAAGTTTCGATTTTATGATTTCTACTATGGCATTTTTTTCGGAGTATCTCCGAATGGTCTAAAATTTTGCAAGGTGATAGGAAATGGCCTAACTCACAAGACACATCACAAATCTTTGATTTTCCATGTGGTCTTCAGATTTTAGCCAAATTCCATCGTTTAGACCACTTTTTCAATTTTTGAAGTTTTTTTATTCCATTTTTGGGTTCCCCAATGGTCTAGGAGTTGCCCTGTCCAAGTCCCATAAATTTTAAAAATCGTTTGATAGTGTTTTGGACTTGTTTCGGTCAAATTCCAACATAGGTTTTTGCTTTTTGTGTTTGTCATCTTAGTGTTTCATACTTTTTACCACTTTTAGTGGCATTTCGTAATTCTGATTTTCTGCAAATTCTGCCTTGTGTTTATGCTGCATGAGTACTAGGAGTACTACTAATCCAGAAGACTTGTTGCCATTTGAGCCTGAAATAGAAAGAACAATTCTTACTGCTAGAAGAGTTGTTAGGCTAAGTCGTGGGATTAATACTGAATTGGACATTGAACTTGAGTCGGATTGTGTCCGTTACGTTGATCTTGACTCGATAGTACTTCGATAGTCTTGTTGTTTTCACTGATTCTAGTAGCAATTTTGCTAACTCAGAAATTATGGCAGAAGAACAAGAAAATCTTCTTACTTTGAAAGAATTAGCCACCCCTGATGTGGGCAATCAAAATTTGTGTATTCAATATCCTGAACTTGCTGCTAACTTTGAACTAAAATATGGTCTTATCCATTTGTTGCCCAAGTTTCATGGTCTTGCAGGTGAATGTCCTCACAGGCATCTAAAGGAGTTCCATGTGGTATGCAGCACGATGAAAGCTCAAGCAATTGATGAGGACCACATTAAGCTGAGAGCTTTTTTGTTTTCCCTAGATGGTGTGGCTAAGGATTGGCTATACAATTTGCAACCAACATCTGTTAGGAGTTGGGATGATATGCGAAGTTATTCCTAGTGAGGTTCTTTCCTTCCTCAAAAGCCATTGCTATTCGAAGGAGATCACTAGTGTTAAACAAATCAATGGGGAGACCATGTATGAGTATTGGGAGAGGTTCAAGCGATTGTGTGCTAGCTGTCCACACCACCAGATTTCAGACAAACTCCTAATTACATATTTCTATTCCGGTTTGTTACCGATGGATAAAAGTTTCGTGGATGCATCTAGTGGTGGGGTATTAGATAACAAGACACCTGAAGAGGCCCGAGAGTTGATATATATTATGGCTGCTAATTCTCAGCAATTTGGCACCAGGGCCAATAGTACTCCATTTACCGATTCAAACACCTCGGTCGATACGATTCTCGAGATTAGAGAATAGACTTGATGATTTGACTTCCTTGTGAGGCGGTTAGCGTGACACAGACAAAGTACAATTTTCCCCTCCTCGATTGGGTACTCATGTGGGTTACATTCGACCCTTGTCATTCTGCGATTCTTGCCCTACTTTGCATGATCCGCTTATCAAGACCGGTCGGTAGGTTGTAGTGGGTGTTTTTCCGGGAAAGCCACAATACCGTGAGAATAATGCTTATTCTAATACTTACAATCCGGGATGGAGAAATCACCACAATTTCCGTTGGAACCGAATCGAACCGAGTAACCAATATCAGCGAGTGCAGGAATTACCAGCAGAGACAGTATAGACCACAGAATTTTCAACAACAGTCTACACCTCCTTTGCCAGCACCACCTCCTCGACCAACCATATGTGCACCTCCACAAGCGGCACAACAACATGCTAGTAGTAGTGGTTCCTCATTGGAGGATATGATGAAGCAATTTGTCACAGCCAATATGCAGTTCCAACAGCAAACTGATACTTTCATTCAGAGTTTGCAAACACAGATTGGGCAGTTGGCAACATCATTGAATCGCTTCAACCTCGGGATCAACACTCTTCCTTCACAAACAATTCCTAATCCTAAGGGGAATGTGAGTGCTATCTCCCTTCGATCTGGCAAGCAATTGGAGGAACCTAAACCAGCTGCAGATGTGACTTCCACATCAGAAAATGTGAAGATGGACTCTAAAATAAAAAGCCAGTGCAGCAAGATGAAGAGGAAGACATTCCCATTCCTCTTCCTTTCCCTCAAAGAGCAGTTAAATCCAAGAAGCTGGCAGAAAAAGCACAAGAGAAGGATATACTTGAGACATTCAGAAGAGTGGAGATCAACATTCCTCTCTTAGATACGGTCAAACAAATCCCAAAATATGCCAAGTTTCTGAAGGAGTTGTGTACCAACAAGATGCGACTGAAGGGGAATGAATGAGTGAGTTTGAACCAGAATGTATCGGCCACATCCAAACCTACCATGCCTCGTAAGTGCAAGGATCCGGGGACGTTTTCTATCCCTTGCATTTTTGGTAATTATAGATTGGAGATTGCATGCTAGATTTAGGTGCTTCTATTAATGTCATGCCTGCATCTGTTTATAGATCTCTTAGTCTTGGTCCCTTGCGTCCAACTGGTGTTATTGTTCAGTTAGCTAATAAGAGTAATGCCCATCCTTCTGGTTTAGTTGAAGATGTATTAGTCAAAGTTAATCAATTGATATTCCCTGCTGATTTTTACATCTTAGATATGGAGGATGAGTCTCCTAGTAGTAGGTCACCAATCATTCTAGGGAGGCCTTTCATTAAAACAGCTAGGACTAAGATAGATGTGCATTCTGGTACTCTTTCCATGGAGTTTGGTGATATATCTGTTAATTTCAATATCTTCGATGCCATGAAATATCCTAGGGAAGAACATTTTGTTTTCTGTATTGATGTGATTGATGATGTTGTGGATGATGTTCTTGATGATTGGTGTGTTGATTATCCTGATTTTTCATCTGAGAGTGATTCTGCCATTTGTGCATGTGCTGATAATGAATGGTGCTATGTTTGCACTAATTTGGTTAATGCTACATTATTTGGTGATTTTGCATTACTTGTGGATTTTGATATTGAGTCTGAGTTTAATCTTCATCCTGATCCTGATGTGCATCCTGGTTCTGATTTTGATGAACTTAACTCTGATTTTGATGAGCTAAATTCTAATGTTAACATTGAGATGTATAGACACAGTTCTTCTTCTTCTTTGAATGTGGTTTCAGGCATTTCTGGTGTGATGACATCAGAGTTGTTGCAACAACCACCCAAGCTTCTTCCATCTACTGAGCAACCACCCAAACTTGAGTTGAAATCCCTTCCAGACCATCTGAAGTATGCATTTCTGGAGGTAAATGAGCAGTTGCCAGTCATTGTGGCAAATAATCTTATGCCTGATCAAGAAGAGAAGCTACTAAGATTATTGAGGGCGAACAAGAAATCCATTGGGTGGACATTAGCTGGCATCGTTGGCATCAGCCCTTCCATGTGTATGCATCGAATTCTGTTGGAAGAGGACTCTAAGCCGGTGAGGCAACCCTAGAGACGCCTTAATCCCCTTATCCTTGATGTGGTGAAGAAGGAGGTCACTAAGCTTTTGCAAGCTGGTATCATCTATCCCATTTCTGATAGCCAATGGGTTAGCCCGGTTCAGGTGGTTCCCAAGAAGTCCGGAGTCACTGTGGTGACCAATCAGAAGAATGAGCTCATTCCTACTCGAGTTCAGAATAGTTGGAGAGTTTGCATTGACTATAGGAGACTCAACCAAGCTACTTGCAAGGATCACTATCCTCTACCTTTCATTGATCAGATGTTAGAGCGATTGGCTGGTAAGTCTCACTATTGCTTCTTGGATGGCTACTCCGGATATTTCCAGATCCATATTGCTTCTGAGGATCAGGAGAAGATGACCTTCACATGCCTCTTTGGAAAATATGCCTACGGAAGGATGCCTTTTGGCCTCTGCAATGCTCCTGGCACCTTTCAGCGTTGTATGGTAAGTATTTTCTCTGAGTTTCTAGAGGATTGCATGGAGGTCTTTATGGATGATTTCACTATATATGGGTATGATTTTGATGCATGTTTAGCTAATCTATCTAGAGTTTTGCATAGGTGCATTGAGTCTAATCTTGTGCTAAATTATGAGAAGTGTCACTTCATGGTTGAGTCGGGTATAGTCTTAGGACACATAGTGTCTAGGAAAGGGATTGAGGTAGATCCTGCTAAGATAGATGTAATTACTGCCTTGCCTTACCCCGCCTCTGTGCGGGAAGTTTGCTCTTTTCTTGGTCATGCAGGTTTCTATCGACGTTTCATTAGAGATTTCAGCAAGACTGCTCGACCCTTGTCCAACCTTCTGCATAAGGACACTGACTTTGTATTTGATGATGCTTGCAAGGCGGCCTTCGATCATTTGAAGTGTTGCCTGACTACAACCCCAGTGATCCAGCCCCCTGATTGGTGCATCCCCTTCGAGTTGATGTGTGATGCTTCCAACTATGCGGTTGGTGCTATCTTAGCACAGCGGGTCGATAGAGCATCTCATGTGATTGCATATGCCTCCAAGACTTTGGATCTACCCGATCTAATTACACCACTACTAAAAAAGGAGTTGTTGGCTATTGTATTTGCTTTTGATAAGTTTAGGTCATATCTGCTAGCAAGTAGAGTAATTGTTTTCTCTGACCATGCTGCTTTAAAGTTTCTTTTGAAAAAGGCAGATGCTAAGCCATGACTCATCTGGTGGATGTAACTACTCCAAGAGTTCGATGTTGAGATTCGAGACAGAAGTGGAGTACAAAAATGGGTAGCTGACCACTTGAGTCGCATCACCCATTCTCCTTCTCACCCCTATTCTATTCGGGATGATTTCCCTGATGAGCGGCTTCTACGGTGCAAGGTAAGCTTCCATGGTATCTTTGATCCGGTTAACTACTTGGTAGTGGTGTTTTTCCTATAGACTCTACTAGGGCCCAAACCTTTAAATTAAAGAGTGAGTCTAAATATTATGTTTGGGATGACCCTTATATGTGGAAATTTTGTAGTGACCAAGTAGTTAGGAGATGTGTTCCTGATCATGAGTTTCACTCTATATTGCATTTTGCTCATGCTTCTGCTTGTGGTGGTCACTTTGGACTCCAAAGAACTGATAGGAAAGTGTTAGACAGTGGATTATTTTGGCCTTCCTTGTTTCATGATTCCCATATGTTTTGTAAGTCATGTGATAACTATCAGAGAGCAGGGAGTATTTCCCGTAGGCATGAGATGCCCCAGAACCCTATATTGTTTTGTTAAATCTTTGATGTCTGAGGTATTGATTTTATGGGTCCATTTCCTACTTCATATGGTTATACTTACATACTGCTAGCTGTTGATTATGTCTCGAAATGGGTTGAGGCGAAAGCCACCCGAACTAATGATTCTTCTGTGGTGGTGGATTTTGTTAGGTCTAACATTTTCTGTAGGTTTGGTATTCCTATAGCCATTATCAGCGATCAGGGTTCTCATTTTTGCAACCAAAGCATGGGTGCCTTGTTACGCAAGTATGGAGTGCTCCACAAGGTCTCCACAGCATACCATCCTCAGACCAACATTCAAGCTGAAATTTCAAATAGAGAGATTAAGCAAATCCTTCAGAAGACTATTAACTCTACCCGAAAAGATTAGAGTAAGCGATTAGAGGATGCTTTGTGGGCATATCGCACCACCTACAAGACGTCGATTGGGATGCCTCCTTATCGGATTGTCTTTGGTAAGGCGTATCATCTTCCGGTTGAGTTGCAACATCAAGCCTATTGGGCTATTAAGCAGTGTAACATGGATTTGGCTAAGCATGGGATGGAACGGAAGCTGCAGTTACAAGAGTTGGATGAGCTTAGATTTGATGCCTATGAGAGTTCGCGATTGTTCAAGGAAAAGACTAAGGCATTCCATGATAAGCATATTCGAGGAAAGGATTTTACGTGGGCCGAAAGTTCTTCCGTTTAACTCTCGTCGAAGTTTATGCACGGTAGCTTCGATCTAAATGGGATGGCCCTTTTGAGATCAATAACATATTTCCATTTGGTGATGTTGAGCTATGTGATCCACCCACAGGACGAACCTTTAAGGTAAATGGGCATCGTCTCAAGCAATTTCACGAGGGATCCCAGCAGCAGACTGAGGAAGAAGAGATTCTCCTCATTGATGCCACTTATCCTCCATAAACCCTTGGGGAGTATTCTTCTTTCTTCTCCCTCTTTCTCTTTTAATTGTTTTCATTTTTCCACTTTACTTTTTCAAAATAAATATTGTCTCTCTCTTTCTATGATTTCTACAAATCATGAACTAGGACATTGTGGTTTTAATGGATCATTCTGTTTGGTCTGCAATTCTTGATTCTTCGATTACATGTCTTGGTAGTTGATTTGATGTTGTTGGTTGCCTAAGTTGGTATTGACCTTGTGAGGTTTTGGGCATGCTTGAATGGAATTCATCTTTTACCATTCTTTCTTTCATGTGTGCATCGCTCGATTTATGTTCTCTAGAACTTGCTCCTTTTCTTTTTGAAACTACATTTTTCACTTACATGCATAAATATGATGGATGCTTGTTTTCTTTCTTTTATTTTCCCCACTTTGGCCAAATAGCTTTCCCTTGCATTATGTTTCCTTTGCTAGCCCATTTGTGCCTTTTCGACTCATTCTTTTCTAAGCCACATTACAAGCCTAAGCGTAAAACCATTTTATTCCGCACCTTGGAAATTTATTGAGCATTGGTTTCACATTGGTTTTGTGTTTAAGTGTGAGGGTTGCTCAGGAGTGCAACAGTTTAAGTATGGGGGAGATATTTGATTTTGTCATTGTGATTATGTATATAGTTCTTCAAAAAAAAACAAAAAAACAAAAACAAAAGAAAAGAAAGAAAAGCAGAAAAAGAAAAGAAAAGAAAGAAAGAAAGAAAGAAAGAAAGAAAGACAAAGGAAAGAAAGAAAGAAAAGAACGAAAATACATAGAAAGAAAGGAGATATATGAGTAAAATAAAAGTTTTCATACATAGAGAATGATTGTGTTAATCAATGCTCTTTTTAATTTCTTTGGTGCTTAGCTTCTCATTCCATACTATTACCTACCTTCACCCTAACCACATTACAACCTTTAATAATAAGCTCTATTGATTTGTGCATGCATGTGTTATGAGTAGTGGAGACGTAGAAATTGAGCAAGCTTATGGTAGAACAATTTTCTTGAGTAGAATTTGAGCGATACACTTATTTACCTTAAACACTTGAGAGATTGATTGGTTGAGTGCATCATTTGAGAGACCATCTTTTGTGATTAACATCATTGATTGAGATTACCATGAATTGTAATTTGAGATGAAGGGATTTTGGTCTTGATTGATTGGTCTTTTGGATCTTTGTGTCCCTTGTTCAATTTTTGCATTGTTAGCAATTGTTAGAAAATAAGAGTTTCTCCTTTAGGTCTTTTTCTTTGAATTTTGCTCAGGAGTGCAAAAGTTTAAGTGTGGGGGAATTTGATAATTGAATATTTCATACACTTCTTTTTAAATCTTGATTAATAATTTAGGACTCTTTAGTTAATAAATAATGGCTTTTATACTTATTTGAGCTTT
Organism: Acacia melanoxylon; assembly: GCA_019022615.1. NCBI lineage: Eukaryota > Viridiplantae > Streptophyta > Magnoliopsida > Fabales > Fabaceae > Acacia > Acacia melanoxylon. Next base: position 9,904,888 of record JAFJYJ010000011.1, read on the forward strand.
GGGCCTTTGATTATATTTTAGCCATTTTTAATAATAAAATTCCAGTTTTACATTGCTTAACTATTCCTACCATAACTCTTGAACTAGACATCGGATTTGCCTCATTTGTTTTTTATATTTCAGATGATTCAGAGAGCTACAATTGTTATGAAGACATGAAGGGAAAATTCAGACAAGAGGGCGGTTGATTTTGGAGCCGAAGTCGAGATGTATATTTCTGGATTTTTATTTGGGCTCGAATTTTGTAATTAAAGCCCATTTTTTATTATTTTCCGTTTTGGGCCTGAATTGTGGGTTGGAGCCCCATTTCATTTTGTCATTTTAGGTTAAGTGAGGAAGCAGCCACAAACAATTAGTCATTCACGTTTTTAGATTCTGGTGGATCAAAATAGGAGTTTTTAAATTCTCTCAAATGTTCTTCATGTTCTTCATCTGTTCTTCGTTTTTCCCAGCCATGTTCGGCTAAACTTTTGTGATTAACCCAACATTGAGGATTCCATGATTCGTCCAGAGAGCTTGTGCTTGATCGGTAACTTTACTCGTTTCTGTTTTCATCTTCTCGGATTCGATTTCTGGAAATAGTTCGAATATTAGATTTAATATTCGGTTTAGTTCATCCCAAGGACTGAGTTCGAACTAGGTTACAGTGTTGCTTTGCGATCGCACAGTGACACGCCATTGTTTGGACAGATTCTAGGCGATCGTCTAATCGAGGGATTTTCTGGACGAACGCAGAGATTTCGGTTCGTCCAGAACCAAACGCGAGTTCGTTCATTTTTCGTTCAATGATGGAAATTTCTGGAATCTAGATGTTGGGTTGATCGTTGTTAATCTGTTTCTACATATTTCATTATGTTTCTGCATATTTTTGTTTTTAATCTCTTTTGAATAAAAAACCCTCATTTTTATGGTTTCTGTTTTATTGCTGTTCGAATCGAACTGACTGTGAATTCGTTGGGAAACGACCCAGGTTACATTATACTGCAAATCCTTTTCTAATCTGGTTATTTTGGGAGATCACGGAAAATCTCGGTCATGGATACACCGTTGACAGTGTCGAGCATAGCAGACTATCATGTACCCTCCCCATTAAACCAGTTTGAGCCCCAACAGTCTTTTTCTTTTTTTGCTCGAAACCAACGGTCTTGTCTTTAGAACACAAACATTACTTTCTCATTTAATATACTAAATAAAACACCGGGCAAATTTTATTCAATTTTTTATTTTTATTTTTTTGAATTCCATAGGTTGATCGTCCTTGCCATGTGCAGCCATTAAGGAGTGAATGCTGGAAGATGGTCATAAAGTAACCAATGAGAGCCGTACATGAAAATAAATGCTTGTTTTGTGCTCAAATTGCAGACAGTGTCGTACAATTTTTAATCCTATTGTAGCTTTATGTTCGTCTCCTTGTGTCCTGGGAGTTAGGCCATTTTCTATCACCTTCCAAAATTTCAGACCATTTGGAGATACTCCAAAAAAATGCCCAAGTAGAAATCAAAAAATCAACTTTAAACAACGAAAAAAATGGTCTAAACGTTGGAATTTGGGGAAAATAGGTGAGACCTCATTTTCAATTTGAGAGTGACTCTTGTTTAGAATGCCAAATTCCTTGTTAATAAGACCTGGTTCGAGTGATCTGGGTCAGAAAAATTTCTGTTCAGCTGCCCGAACCACCGAAACGACACTATTTACACTACGGTTACTAATCAAATCGATGCAAATTCCCCGACAATGGCTCTATACTTTGAAAGAGATTTGCCGTATCTCCTAAATTTACCAAGTTTGAAAATGATTTGCAGAAATAGGGAACCTAGGTCGTTTCCCCAACGAATTCACAACAGGTTTGAATGGACAGTAACAGTGAATAGAAATAGTAAAAATGGGGGGTTTTTGGTTCAAACATAATAAAAACGAAAATAAACAGAAACAGAACGAAATAAACAGAAACAAATTAAAAGGGAGATGGCGTGAGGGGAACAATAAGTATAGAACATCTCTCTTACTATAAATTCCTGAAAAAATGGAATACCAAGAGACACCCAAATAAAACAAAAGTTCAGGAAAATTTGGGAAACGCAGATTTTCCCTCGTTTTCAAGTTTTGCCAGTTACAATTCTTCTTTATCTCTCGCTTTCAACTTTTTCCCTCCTTTTTTTGGGAAAATTTTGTGAGGGTTTCTGAGTTTTACCCTCTCAGTGCTCTCTTCACTCACTACTCCTAGAAATCGATTAGCTAGATGCCTAGATATCACTAGGAAGCAGAGAAAGCTGACGACGAACTGAAACTCGCGATGACCACTGAATAGGACAAGGAGGAAAACTTACCTCAGCACTGAAACTCACGGTGACCGTCGAGGGACTGAGACGTGACCAGGAAGGTAAGGAGGAGAGGCGCCTGGAAGAGTGGAAGGGGACGGAGGACTGAGGAATGAGTTTGAGGTTCATAGCTGAGCACTGAGGTCGAGAGACGAGAGGGAAAGTGACCGTGAGTGCGGAGTGCCTGAGAGGTTGAGACCATGAGACCTGAGTAGTGAGTGGATACACCGTCGACAGTGTCGATTATAGCAGACTATCATGTACCCTCCCCATTAAACCAGTTTGAGCCCCAACGGTCTTTTTTTTTTGCTCGAAACCAACGGTCTTGTGTTTAGAACACAAACATTATTTTCTCCTTTAATATACTAAATAAAACACCAGGCAAATTTTATTCAAAAAAGTTTTTTATTTTTTTGAATCCCATAGGCTGATCGTCCTTGCCATGTGCAGCCATTAATAAAAGGAGTGAATGCTGGAAGATGGTCAGAAAGTAACCAATGAGAGCAGTACATGAAAATAAAGGCTTGTTTTGTGCTCAAATTGCAGACAGTGTCGTACAATTATTAATCCCCTTGTTTCAGCTTTATATTCGTCTCCTTGTGTCCTGGGAGTTAGGCCATTTTCTATCACCTTGCAAAATTTCAGACCATTCAGAGATACTTTGAAAAAAATGCCCAAGTAGAAATCAAAAAATCGAAACTTATAACTGCGAAAAAGTGGTCTAAACGTTGGAATATGGGGAAAATAGATGAGACCTTACTTTCAACTTGAAAGTGAATCTTGTTTAGAATGCCAAATTCCTTATGAATAAGACCTGGTTTGAGTGATCTGGGTTAAGAAAATTTATGTCCAGCTACTCGAACCACCGAAACGACACTATTTACATACTGTAACTAATAAAACTGATGCAAATTCCCTCGTAGTGGTGCCATATTTTGACAGAGATTTGTTGTATCTCCCAAAATAGCCAAGTTCGAAAATGATTTGCAGAAATAGGGAACCTAGGTCGATTCCGCAACGAATTCACAGCAGGTTTGAATGGACAGTAACCGTGAATAGAAACAGTTAAAATGGGGGGTTTTTGGTTCAAACAAAATTAAAACGAAAATAAACAGAAACAGATTAAAATTGATCAACCCAATATTCAGATGCCAAAGACTTCCATCATTGAACAAAATATGAACGAACTCGCGTTTTGTTCTGGACGAACCGAAATCTCTGCGTTCGTCCAGAAATTCCCTCGACTAGACGATTGCCTAGCATTTGTCCGAATAGTGGCGTCTCGCTGTGTAATCTCAAAACGGAATGGGGTTCCAATCCACAATTCAGTTCAGGCCCAAAACAAAAAAGAAATAAAAATGGGCTTAAGTTACATAATTCGAGCCCAAATAAAAATCCAGAAATTACATATGACTTCGGCCTCAAAATCGACCGCTTTATTGTCCGAATATGCCCTTCATGTCTTCATAACAATTGTAGCTCTTTGAATCATCTGAAATATGAAACAAGAATGAGACAAATCCGATGTCTGGTTCAAGAGTTATGGTAAAACTAGTGAAGCAATGTAAAACTAAACTTTTATTATTAAAAATGGCTAAAATATAATCAAAGGCCCAAAACCCAAATAAGTATAAAAGTCATTATTTATTGACTAAAGAGTCGTAAATTATAAATCAAGAGATAAAAAGAAGTGTATGAAATATTCAATTATCACTAGAAAAACATTAGAGTTAGAGATTCACAACCGGAGCAATTTTACGTTAGAACAAATCATCGCGCGAGAATTAAAAGGGAGAACCATCAAGTGACCAAATCATCAAGCCAGAATTAAAAGGGAGATGGCGTGAGGGGAACAATAAGTATAGAACATCTCTCTAACTATAAATTCCTGAAAAATGGAATACCAAGAGACACCCAAATAAAACAAAAGTTCGGGAAAATTTGGGAAACGCAGATTTTCCCTCGTTTTCATATTTTGCTAGATACAATTCTTCTTTCTCTCTCGTTTTCAACTTTTTCCCTTTTTTTTCTGGGAAACTTTTTAGAGGGTTTCTGAGTTTTACCCTCTCAGTGCTCTCTTCACTCACTACTCCTCGAAACCAATTAGCTAGATGCCTAGATCTCACTCGGAAGCAGAGAAAGCCAACGACAGACTGAATTTCGCGGTGACCACCGAATAGGACAAGGAAGAAAACTTACCTCAGTACTGAAACTCATGGTAACCACCAACGGACTGAGACGTGACCAGGAAGGAGATGAGGAGAGGCACCTGGAAGAGCCGAAGGGGACGGAGGACTGAGGAATGAGTCTGAGGCTCGAAGCTGAGCACTGAGGTCGAGAGACGAGAGGGAAAGTGACCGTGAGTACGGAGTGCCTTAGAGGCTGAGACCATGAGACCTGAGTAGTGAGTGGATACACCGTTGACTGTGTCGAGTATAGCAAACTATCATGTACCCTCCTCATTAAACCAGTTTGAGCCCCAACGGTGTTTTTGTTTTCTCGAAACCAACGGTCTCGTCTTTAGAACACAAACATTATTTTCTCATTTAACATACTAAATAAAACACCGGGCATATTTTATTCAAAAAAGTTTTTTATTTTGTTGAATCCCGGAGGCTGATCGTCCTTTCCATGTGCAGCCACTAATAAAAGGAGTGAATGCTGGAAGATGGTCTGAAAGTAACCAATGATAGCCGTACACGAAAATAAATGCCTGTTTTGTGCTCAAATTGCAGACAGTGTCGTACAATTATTAATCCTGTTTCAGCTTTATGTTCGTCTCCTTGTGTCCTGGGAGTTAGGCCATTTTCTATCATCTTGCAAAATTTCAGACCATTCGGAGATACTCCGAAAAAAATGCCCTAGTAGAAATCAAAAAATCGAAACTTAAAACAGCAAAAAGTGGTCTAAACGTTCGAATTTTGGGAAAATAGGTGAGACCTCACTTTCGACTTGAATGTGAATCTCTTTTAGAATGCCAAATTCCTTGTGAATAAGACCTCGTTCGAGTGATCTGGGTCAGAAAAGTTTATGTCCAGCTACCTGAACCACCGAAACGAAACTATTTACATACTGTTACTAATAAAACTGATGCAAATTCCCCGGCAGCGGCGCCATATTTTGATTGAGTTTTGTCGTATCTCCCAAAATAGCAAAGTTCGAAAATGATTTGTAGAAATAGGGAACCTGGGTCGTTTCCCCCAACGAATTCATAGCAGGTTTGAATGAACGTTAACACTGAATAGACACAGTAACATTTGGGGGTTTTGGTTCAAACAGAATTAAAACGAAAATAAACATAAACAGAACGAAATAAACAGAAAAAGATTAAAATCGATCAACCCAACATTCAGATTCCAGAGACTTCCATCATTGAACAAAATATGAACGGTCTCGCGTTTAGTTCTGGACGAACTGAAATCTCTGCGTTGGTCCAGACATTCCCTCGACAAGACGATCTCCTAGCATTTGTCCGAACAGTGGCATCCCACTATGCAATTGCAAAACAAAATGGGGCTCCAATCCACAATTCAGTTCAGGCCCAAAACAGAAAAGAAATAAAAATGGGCTTAAGTTACAAAATTCGAGCCCAAATAAAAATCCAGAAATTTACATGTCACTTCAGCTCCAAAATTGACTGCCCTCTTGTCCGAATTTCCCTTCATGTATTCATAACAATTGTATCACTTTGAATCATCTGAAATATGAAACAAGAATGAGATAAATCTGATTTCTGGTTCAAGAGTTATGGTAAAAATAGTGAAGCAATGTAAAAATGAAATTTTATTCTTAAAAATGGCTAAAATATAATCAAAGGCCCAAAACCCAAATAAGTATAAAAGCCATTATTTATTGACTAAAGAGTCGTAAATTATAAATCAAGAGATAAAACTAAGTGTATGAAATATTCAATTATCACTAGAAACACATTAGAGTTAGAGATTTACAACTGGAGCAATTTTACATTAGAACAAATCATCACGCGAGAATAAAAGGGAGAACCATCAAGTGACCAAATCATCCCGCCAGAATTAAAAGGGAGATGGCGTAAGGGGAACAATAAGTATAGAACATCTCTCTAATTATAAATTCCTGAAAACATGGAATACCAAGAGACACCCAAATAAAACAAAAGTTCAGGAAACTCGCGGTGACCACCAAATAGGACAAGGCAGAAAACTTACCTCAGTACTGAAACTCACGGTGACCACCGACGGACTGAGACATAACTAGGAAGGAGAGGAGGAGGGCACCTGGAAGAGGTGAAGGGACGGAGGACTGAGGAATGAGTCTGAGGCTCGGAGCTGAGCACTGAGGTCGAGAGACGAGAGGGAAAGTGACCGTGAGTGCGGAGTGCCTGAGAGGCTGAGACCATGAGATATGGGTAGTGAGTGGATACACTGTCGACAGTGTCGAGTATAGCAGACTATCATGTACCCTCCCCATTAAACCAGTTTGAGCCCCAACGGTCTTTTTTTTTGCTCGAAACCAACGGTCTTGTCTTTAGAACACAAACATTATTTTCTCATTTAATATACTAAATAAAACACCGTGCAAATTTCATTCAAAACAGTTTTTTACTTTTTTTAATCCCAGAGGCTGATTCTCCTTGCCATTTGCAGCCATTAATAAGAGGAGTGAATGCTGGAAGATGGTCAGAAAGTAACCAATGAGAGCCGTACACGAAAATAAATGCGTGTTTTATGCTCAAATTGCAGACTGTGTCGTACAATTATTAAACATGTTTCAGCTTTATGTTTGACTCCTTGTGTCCTGGGAGTTAAACCATTTTCAATCACCTTACAAAATTTCAGACCATTTGGAGATACTTCGAAAAAAATGCCCTAGTAGATATCAAAAAATCGAAACTTAAAACAGCGAAAAAGTGGTTTAAACGTTGGAATTTGAGGAAAATAGGTGAGACCTCACTTTCTACTTGAAAGTGTCTCTTGTTTTGAATTCCAAATTCCTTGTGAATAAGACCTGGTTTGAGTGATCTGGGTCAGAAAAAGTTCTGTCCAGCTACCCGAACCACCGAAATGACACTATTTACACTACTGTTTCTAATCAAACCGATGCAAATTCCCCGGCAGCGGCGCCATATTTTGACAGAGATTTTCCGTATCTCTCCCAAAATAACCAAGTTTGAAAATAATTTGTAGAAATAGGGAACCCTGGTCTTTTCCCCCAACGAATTCACAACAGGTTTGAATGAACAGTAACAGTAAATAGAAACAGTAAAAATGGGGGGGTTTTGGTTCAAACAGAATTAAAACGAAAAATAAACAGAAACAGAAAAAAAATAAACAGAAACATATTAAAATCGATCGACCCAACATTAAGATTCTAGAGACTTCCATCATTGAACAAAATATAAACGAACTCACGTTTGGTTCTAGACGAACCGAAATCTCTGCGTTCGTCCAGAAATTCCCTCGACTAGACGATCGCCTAGCATTTGTCCGAACAGTGGCGTCTAACTGTGCAATCGCATAGTAACACTGAAACCTAGTTCGAACTCAGTCCTTGGGATGAACCAAACAGAATGTTAAATCTAATATTCGAACTGTTTCCAGAAATCGAATTCGATAAGATGAAAACAGAAACGAGTAAAATTACCAATTAAGCACAAGCTCTTTGGATGAATCATGCAATCCTCAACGTTGGGTTATAATGAAGAAAAGATGAAGAACGCGAAGAACATTGGAGAGAAAATGAAACTTATGTATTTGATCCGAAAATGTGTAAAAAGGTGAATGACAAAAGTGTTTGTGGCTGCCATCTAACTTAACCTAAAATGGAAAAAATGAAATGGGGCTCCCATCCACAATTCAGTTCAGGCCCAAAACAAAAAAAGAAATAAAAATGGGCTTAAGTTACAAAATTTGAGCCCAAATAAAAATCCAGAAATTACATATGACTTCGGCTCAAAAACGACCGCCCTCTTGTCCGAATTTGCCCTTCATGCCTTCATAACAATTGTATCTCTTTGAATCATCTGAAATATGAAACAAGAATGAGACAAATCCGATGTTTGATTCAAGAGTTATGGTAAAAATAGTGAAGCAATGTAAAACTGAAATTTTATTATTAAAAATGGCTAAAATATAATCAAAGGCCCAAAGCCCAAATAAGTATAAAAGCCATTATTTATTGATTAAAGAATCATAAATTATAAATCAAGAGATAAAAAGAAGTGTATGAAATATTCAATTATCACTAGAAAAACATTAGAGTTAGAGATTTACAACCGGAGCAATTTCACGTTAGAACAAATCATCCCGCCCCAACGGTCTTTTTTTTTTTTGCTCGAAACCAACGGTCTTGTCTTTAGAACACAAACATTATTTTCTCATTTAATATACTAAATAAAACACCAGGAAAATTTCATTCAAAACAGTTTTTTATTTTTTTGAATCCCAGAGGCTGATCGTCCTTGCCATTTGCAGCCATTAATAAAAGGAGTGAATGCTTGAAGATGGTCAGAAAGTAACCAATGAGAGGCGTACACGAAAATAAATGCCTGTTTTGTGCTCAAATTGCAGACATTGTCGTACAATTTTTAATCATGTTTCAGCTTTATGTGTTGGATATGATTAGTTTTGATGATGTCTTATATAGATGTCAGTATCCAGAGCAAAAAGTTTGCATACTACATTTATCTTCTACTTTAACTAATTATTATATTTAATGTAGATGTGAAGTTTAATACAATAAAGAATGATCAAGAATGGAGTTTGAAGAAAGAAGAACTTGTTAAATATTATGAGAATATCAATATTCAAGTCTCTGTGATCAAATAGAAGTTGGAACAGCTCAATTTGGAGTTAAAATAAGCAAGTTCAAGCTTATGGATGAATAGTGGTTTGCTAAGGTCTTTGTTGTAGTTTCAGGGTCTTGCTCGAGCATGAAAAATGCCTTGCTCGAGCAGAAGCAAATCTAGTGCTCGAGCAACAACGATTTTCAGCACTCTGTTCACCTCTGTTTCGCATTTCAGCTGGCGACTTCTAGTATATCGATGATATCTCCCAAACCAGAGATCAGATTGTGGTGAAACTAGTGGCATATGAAAATAGACTCCCAATGCTTCATTTTGATATAAAATTCATGCTCAAAGGAGTTCATATCAAGGAGCTATAAATTGTAGAATTTGGATTTGAAATTCACGCCACACCGCAGACCAAGCTTCGGTATTTTGGGTGTATCTCACAATCTGCAAATCCGATTGAACTGAAACCAGTGCCATTTGAAACTAGACTCCCATACCTTTCCAAAAACATAAAAATCATGAAAAAAATATCAATTGAAGGAGATATAATGTTTTATAGTTGACAGTCAGTTCAGGATGTTGCAAAAACGCTGGTCAAGAACAACCTCCATTCTTCTGATGATAATGGACGAAATACAACGAGTTTGGAGCTGATTCTTCTTGCATTGGAAAGAAGACTTAAAGAGCTTTCTGAGAATGGGTGATGTTCCAAATTTAGAGCTATATTGAAGACGTTATGCTCACTGAAACTTGACTTTTGTACTGCCTATGCTATTACATTTTGAAAGTCAATGGAGTTTGATATTTTCACAAGATCATGGTAGGCAACAGCTTGACACTCGAAGGCAGCCTACTCAAGCAGAACTTTTGGTTGCCCAAGCATCATCGAGCTCAGAACAGAAATTTCCAAAATGAGCAATCATGCTCGAGCAGGATATTTTGCTTGCTCGAGTATCATCAAGACTGAAGCGAAATCTTGCAAGTTAGAAAGTCATGCCCGAGCAGCGGAGAAGGCTTGCTCAAGCACCATGCTCGAGCAGAGGTAAATACATGCTCGAGCAGCATCTTTTAATTCCACTTTCTTAGCCTCTGTTTGAGCTGTGCCCGAGCATGAAAATGTCATGCTCGAGCAGAAGGAAAAGCCTGCTCGAGCAGCGTTGTTAAAAATGATCTTCTCGCCTCTGTGTGAGGTTTGCCCGAGCATGCCTTTATAGCTTGCTCGAGCATCAGTGATATAAGTTGATTTTCAAAAGACGCTGAGAGAAGCTTGCCCGAGCAAGCTTTAGATCCTTGCTCGAGCATAGGGTGTTTTTCAAATTCTTCAACGTGTTTTCCTAACTGATGCCCGAGCATACTATTATTCATGCTCGAGCATGATCATCCCTATTTTCAAATCTCCGTCTTCGAGAATCTTAAATCATCATTTGATATTTAATTTCTATATCATTACTCATTACTTTTGCTAATTGCTTTTAATCAGTTTGCTAATGAGTTTCAAATGATTTTATCATGGATTAACAACGAATTTGCATAAAGCAATTTGTGTGTCAGAGCATTTAATGCAATTACCACTTCGAGGCACTAAACCAACTGTCATAGCTCTGAACATCCGAAAGACGTTTTGGGCAAGATTATTTCATTCCTTCTGCCTGCTTCTCCAACGGTAATAATCACCAAACAAAGGAATTAAAGAATATAATGACGGCGATTATACAGACACTTCACGCTTCAACTCTAACAGACATTTTCGAAGTGACTCAATGTCTACTATTCACAACGGCCAAAATGCAATGGACGAATGCTTCCAACAACATCAATACTAGTGGTCTACAAATAGAGGAAGAGCGACGGAAGAAGGTGTACACGTGAACACAGAGACACAAGCTTACATCTTCAAAATGCCAATACTCTAATATTCACTTACTCTTTGTTCTCAATGCTTACATAGTTTACCGTAGAGAGTGAGATGAACGATTATGTACTTCAATGTTTATTCATACACTTATGAGAGAGAAGATTTATATGTAAACATTCTATCCGAGAGTTTCTCAAGATTGGGTGATCTTGAGTGGGAAACCCATTGTATTGATTACAGCTTGTAAGGGGAGTGAATCCTAGTGAGAGGATTACTTCAAGTACAAAGTGTGTAATCAAGTGGGTGTATTGATTACAGCTTGTAAGGGGGAGTGAATCCTAGTGAGAGGATTACTTCAAGTACATAGGTGTAATCAAGTTAAAAGAAGATAGTGGATTGAAAATCTCAAGTGAAGCTTGGGGACTGGATGTAGGTCAAAGGATTGGTCGAACCAGTATAAATATATGTTTGCATATTCTCTTCCCTTATCTCTTATATTCCCAGCATACATATTTGAATGAATGTTTATTACTTTATAAATAATTACTGTCATATAAACTACTTTCAGTAAGTTGCGAAAAGATTTTCAAAGTTCCTAAAGTTTTATCAGACACTCAATTCACCCCCCTTCTTGGGTGACAGCCAGGTCTAACATTATGTTTGTCTCCTTTTGTCCTGGGAGTTAGGCCATTTTCTATCACCTTGCAAAATTTCAGACCATTCGGAGATACTCCGAAAAAAATGCCCTAGTAGAAATCAAAAAATCGAAACTTAAAACAGCGAAAAAGTTGTCTAAACGAAACACACTATTAGAAAAATGTTAATAATAAGAAGATTTTTTTTTTTTTTGGGTTGAGAGTATGATTATAAAATATTGAAAAACATTTATGGGCAATTTGGTCAAAATAAGGTAAAAATCTTCACTCTTATCCCCTCAAACGAAACACACTATTAGAAACATCATGTCACACATGTTATAATTAATTAATGGGTAAAGGTGCAAAAATGCACATACACTTTTACCCAAGGTGCACCCAGCACCAAATACTTTTCGCAGGTGCAAAAATGCACATGAACTCTCAAAATGGGTGTAAAACTACCACGCTGTTAAATTCCTTAAACTGACGTTAATTTTCGGTGGGCCCCACGCTATTTAAAAAAATAAAAATCTTAAACTTTTTTGTAATTCCAAACCTGCGCTTCCCTCTTTCTTTCACACCTAACCTTCCCCTCCCGTCTCATACGCGTTTCAAACCCATTTTTCTCTTCAGATCTAAATCCTCTTGGATCCACCACCACTTCCAAAATCACCGGCATAGATTCGTCACCTCCACTGGCTCCTTCGATCGAAAGCAGACCGACGATAACCCCCCTCGATTTGATTGAACGCCACGCCGGAGGCTTCTGCAAGACAGTGGATTTCGCTGGAGGTTTCTGTAAGTCCTGCCCTGCCGATTTGGTCGAATGCCACGCCAGAGGCTTCTGCAAGACCAGTCAATGGATGCTCCTCCGCCCATCAGTCGATTTCACTGGAGGTTTTGCAAGTCCAACCCTGTCGTCACTCACCGACTCAGAACCTCCGTTTCTCTGCTCAGATCTGAAAATATTTTGCGTTTTTCATCCCAGAATTGGTGTGCTTCGTATTGTTAAAATCTAGTTAGTATTGTTAAAATCTCTGAATTTCTTAGCCATCTGGGGAGAATTTCCCATGCCGTCATGCTTGGTGGATGCTTCTTACTGCCACTTTGCTTCTGCAATGGAAGCTTCTTCTTCTTTTTGGTTTGATTTTGGGCTTGCAGTGATTCAATGGTGGAATAATTCGATTTTGGTTCCTGTGTTTCTGTGTTTCTTGTCTTTCGCCCCCTCTGTATTTCGATGGTGGTTTTTTTTTCTAGATATTAGTCGATTCCTGTCTTGTTCATATTGATAAGAAAATTGCCCTGTAATTTTGTGCATTCATGCTGACTCTAGAACTGAAGATGGTATGAGCAGACCGAACTCATTTTTTTTAGTTTAAGGGCATTTTGGTATTTTCACCTTACAATTAATGTCAGTTAAAAGAATCAAATAGTGGTGGTATTTTTGCACCCATTTTGAGAGTTCATGTGCATTTTTGCACCTCCGAGAAGCATTTGGTGCTGGATGCACCTTAGGTAAAAGTTCATGTGCATTTTTGCACCTTTACCCTTAATTAATTTATTTAGATTTCAAATTAAATAAACATCTTCCTATCTTTCATTTGCCAGATATACATTGCTAATTCGGTACTTCTTTTACTAAATTAATACTTACACTGCCATACCATGAGCAATTTGGCCAAAACAAGGTAAAAATTTTCTCACCCCTCCCCTCAAACCAAACACATTGTTTGAGACATCATGTCACACATGTTATAATTAAGTAATTTATTTAAATTTCTAATTAAATAAACATGTTTTATATATTTATGTGCTCTCTTTCATTTGTCAGATATACATTGCTAATTCGGTACTTCTTTTACTAAATTAATACTTACACTGCCATACCATTCTTAGTTTTTGGTTCCTAAAATACTACTACTTTGGTCCTTAATGGAAAATTTATTTAACTGATTTAAATAGATTAAGGAAATTAATTAATATGTCAATTTTTTTAGAACACCATAATCAATAATCATATACCTTAATTCTCTCCTCTCTTTTTTTTTGGTACTTGATTAATTCTCTCCTCTTCTCTTTCTTACTTGATTATTGATGAGGGAATATCAATAGAAGAAATTTGGGAAACAATAGATAAAAATGAAAAAGAGATTTTATATTTAAGACTAAGATTAACTCTCAGTTTTAGGACAAATGGAAATTTCTTATGGTTATGGTATCCTTGAGCATAACTAAGGAAGAGTCTATTTTATCCTAGAAACATCCGTGCAATTGGAATAAACCTTAAAGGCAACATCCAAGTGCCAATATCATCATGGTTAGGTAAGTTTATGAATAGAATTATGACAGTCACAAGCCTAATTACGTTCTTCTCAAAATCACAATAAATACGTGAACATGGATATTTAATTTTACAGAGAAAAACCTAAATCACTAGCAGAGACAATGATGTGCCAGATAGGTTGCCTCCCTCGTGTTAGACACAATAAGGTAATGAACATTTAAAAGAAGGTAGGAGCATTTTAAAAAATAATAAATGGAAAAAAAAAAAACGAGACAGAGAAAAGTATGGCGCATGGAGCAGACCAGATGGATTTGAATCTTGCACATAATGATGATACATATCATATCTTCTTAGGCATTAGGATGTACATATTATAGCATAGCAAAAATAAAAGCTTCTAATGATGACCAAGCCCACTGATAGATATGGCATAGTTAATGGATAACACACTGATATAAACCAATGGGAAAGCATTGCTCCAAAGGTATAAACAGTTTGGTTGCAAAAAGTTGTATAACTTAGTTTCATATGGATGCATGATCACCTAAACCAGGAAAGGGCTCGTTCTTCTGATAATTAAGTTCCATTTCATATCATATGCAATATACAGTGAACAAGTGAACCTTACCCAAATGGATGAAAAAAAAATCAGGCAAAGCCAAATGTACAAACCAAACCAATAGCAAAGAGAATAATATTGTTCAGAACGGTGACAAGTCAGGGTTGGTTAAAAAAAGTAATCATTACTTGTGACAATCAATAAATCATCTCGAGTTAGTCCAATTTAAATTTGGTCATATAATTTCTGTGATTTGGGTTTAGACTTCAGACACCTTTCAGAATGTCAAGGCCAATCAAGTTTAGTTTAATTCAAATCAGCAGGTCACATTTCATAGATCAAAATTACTACGTTTGTTTTAAATTTTGACTAGTGGGGATGTACCCGTTTGTTTTATATTTTCTTTGCCAAGAAACACTTCCCAAACACCATTAAACCTCAATTAAAACATTCAACTATGACCTACAGTTGTCATTAACAAGTTCATCACACATATAAACAACTATAGCTGCACTAATTAGCAACACATTTTTCCCTTTGCACACCAAGTGTTGTAACCACAAAACTTTCACTCTCATCTTCATTCCTTAGCCCTTGCAATGCAGAGACGGATCATACTAAACCCGAAAACAGAGCATACTAAACTACCAAAATACATTGAAACCACAACCACATCATATACATTGCATCTAACTATGGCTGCCTTGATAGTCTACAAATATAAAGGACAATAGAAGTAGAAGTGATCATTTTAATACCCACTTACCCAGACCCAATCAATATCCAAAACAAAAAGATGACAACTTTTTGATATTTTAGGGCAAAACTCAAAATCTATTCAGATAGTCAATAAAAAAGATCCATAAAATGGAATAATGAAGATAATAGAGGTGTTGGCATCAATTACGTACTTTCCTCTTTAAGTTTATATCATCAACGAAACCTCCGTTTTGAGTTTTTTGCTTTCCAATTCTGTATCATGTGTTTAACACAATCCTTTGTTCATGCTCTCTATTTGTTCAATGGGGGTATTTGTGACTTTTGACAATTGGAATATATTGCAAAAATGCCCCACGAGACTTCAATAAAAATTTGAGATTTCAAGGAAACATTTAGTTGTATTTTCTCTTCCTCGAGACTTAGGTGTAATTTTTCCAATTAATTTCAGTCAACCTCAAAACTTTTTGAACTACACCCCATGGTCAAAATGAAATTAATTTTTGTGGGTGAAAAGACAACGATGTCCTTTCTTTTATTTGTCTAATAAATACTCATATTTGTCTTGTAAATGGCCAAAATGTTTTTAATTCTCTAAGTTCTTTTGAATCACTTTATTTGTTTTGTTAATTTTCATATTTGTCTTATAAATAGCCAAACTGTTTTTAACTCTTGAAGTTCTTTTAAATCATTTTATTTGTCTTATAAATGTCCTTATTTGTCTTGTAAATACTCATATTTGTCTAATGAATTTTCATATTGTCTTGTAAATGACCAATTTTTTTTTTAATTCCATATGTTCTTTCAAATCCCTTTATTTGTATTGTAAATCTCTTTATTTGTATTGTAAATACCCTTATTTGTCTTGTAAATGTTCTTCTGAAAAAGGGGGGGAAAGAGAGAAGGGCATAATTTATTTTTACCCACAAAAATTAATTTGTAACTCGACCACGGGGATGCAGTAAAATTTCAAAAAGTTTTAGAGTTAACTGAAATTAATCTACTACCAAGGATAACTAAAATTTTCCCAAAGATTTACCCTAGGTGTATCATGTTTGAGTTTTTCCAATTTGTCATCAATATCTATGAAAAATAGCTATAACTTCATATATGATATGTGTATATCTGAACGAATGAGCACTATCACATCCTCTAACAATGAAATTAATGGCATCAGTACAATAATCACATTAAAAGAACTATGTTCCTAAACCCTTTACACATACATAAATTTAAACCATTCATCATTTCTAATAATTCTGCAATAGCCGAAGGAACCATAATAAGCTTGTAGCTGATTTTTTTTTAATAATTTTAATATTTCATAAGTTTTTTATGATTATTCAAAGAAAAATATTTTAAAATGTGAAATTTTGACTTATTTAAAAAATCATAATTAACTTAAAATTGAACTAATTCTTCACCATAAAAATATCAAAATGTTACTTCCATAATCTAATGTTTGAAGAAAAAGGGGAAAAAATATTTGGGAGGTTTGAAAAAAAAAAAGCATTAGAGAATTATATTAAAAATTCCTAAGTTCGGTTTAGTGATGAACCTTTTCCCTAACACTGGAATGGGAACTGACAACGGCCGTTGGGAATCTTCCATTCCGGAATAGGAAGAAGAAAATCACGGGGAGGGTGTGAATGTGTGATATTCTGAAATGTTGCTCCGAAGGACGATTCTGAGACCAAATTAGGAATGAGATTGGCGGGAGTGAAGGATTTCTGAATGTAGTCAAACTCTAAAGCTAACATTCGAATACTTCAAAGTCTGAATTGAAAGACAAGCCTTTAAATTATTTCTAAAATTTACTCAAAACCCATGAGATTAAGAAAATCAAGTTTACAGTTTACGTAAAGACTCAAATAATCAAGATTTCATCAAATCAAATACTCAAGTAAATAAGAGCTCACATCTACTGAAAAAGGAAAGCCCAAAAGCTTAATTAGTCTCTCAAAGCTGAACTCTAATTCTTCAAGCTTGTTATATAAAATTAAGATTTGAAATAATCAAAACTAGAGATACTGACTTATTCTCATTTTCACGGTTAAACATGTTTCTCCATTCCTTGCACTTAGTTTAAAAATAAATTGTGGACTATCTGCGTGATGGCTTTGATATAAATGTTATATTCATACGAGTATTATAAATACAACAATAAAATATTTATATATAACAATAAAGTACTAATATTTCATTTTTGCTAACAAAATATGACAAGTGAGAAAAGTTATCTTAATGTTATATCAGGAGCACTATTAGTTTGTTTCTTATTTTTAACATTTTGCACTTGTCCCCTTACACCAACTCAACTAACACACTATGAATTTAGAAAGCTTCTTTGTTTTTTGACCATAAGATTTTAGAAAGGTTCCGAGTTTCTCAGTGAGGGATTTTTTTTTCTTGATCTTGGCGACAAAATAGATATCTCAAGTTTTCAAAATAGATGCGTCTGTAGAGAGTAGCGACATTACTTGCGAAGAGTATATATATTACTTGAGTAATGTTAGAAAGTAATGTCGAATATTTTCAAAATAAAATCTCACTGGAAAGACATTACTTGAGTAACAACATTTGTTACTTGAGTAATGTCAAAGGTTTTCAAAAATAGAAGCCTCTGTAGCGTGTAATGAAATTACTTTCAAAGCATGTATATATTACTTGAGTAAGGAAAGAAAGTAATATCGAATACCTCTTAGAATATGAGCACTGTATCAAAATTACTTGAGTAACATCTTATGTTAATAGAGTAATATCTAAATATTACTTGAGTAACGTTTTGTGTTACTATAGTAATTTCGAGAGGCTTCACGCGATAGTAGCGTGTTTCAGCTTTATGTTCGTCTCCTTGTGTCCTAGGAGCTAGGCCATTTTCTATCACCTTGCAAAATTTCAGACCGTTCGGAGATGCTCCGAAAAAAATGCCCTAGTAGAAATCAAAAAATCGAAACTTAAAACAGCGAAAAAATGGTCTAAACGTTGGAATTTGAGGAAAATATGTGAGACCTCACTTTCATCTTGAAAGTGACTCTTGTTTAGAATGTCAAATTCCTTTTGAATAAGACTTGGTTCGAGTGATCTGGGTAAGAAAAATTTCTGTCCAGCTACCCGAACCACCGAAACGACACTATTTACATACTATTACTAATCAAACCAATGCAAATTCCCCAGCAGCGGTGCCATATTTTGAAAGAGATTTTCCATATCTCCCAAAATAACCTAGTTCGAAAATGATTTGCAGAAATAGGGAACCTGGGTCATTTCCCCAACGAATTCATAGCAGATATGAATGGACTGTAACAGTGAATAGAAACAGTAAAAATAGGGGGTTTTTGGTTCAAACAGAATTAAAATGAAAATAAACTGAAACATATCAAAATCAATCAACCCAACATTCAGATTCCAGAGACTTCCATCATTGAACAAACTATGAACGAACTCGCGTTTGGTTCTGAATGAAACGAAATCTCTGCATTCGTCCAGAAATTCCCTCGACTAGACGATCGCCTCGCATTTGTTCGAACAGTGGCGTCTCATTGTGCAATCGCAAAACGGAATGGGGCTCCAATCCACAATTCAGTTCAAGCCCAAAACGGAATAAGAAATAAAAATGGGCTTAAGTTACAAAATTCGAGCCCAAATAAAAATCCAGAAATTTACATATGACTTCGGCTCCAAAATCGTCTGAATTTGCCCTTCATGTATTTATAACAATTGTAGCTCATTGAATCATCTGAAATATGAAACAAGAATGAGACAAATCTGATGTCTGGTTCAAGAGTTATGGTAAACATTGTGAAGCAATGTAAACCTGAAATTTTATTATTAAAAATGGTTAAAATATAATCAAAGGCCCAAAGCCCAAATAAGTATAAAAGCCATTATTTATTGACTAAAGAGTCGTAAATTATAAATCAAGAGATAAAAATAAGTGTATGAAATATTCAATTATCACTAGAAAAACATTAGAGTGAGAGATTTACAACCCGAGCAATTTTATGTTAGAACATATCATCCCGCCAGAATTAAAAGGGAGAACCATCAAGTGATCAAATCATCCCGATAGAATTAAAAGGGAGATGGCGTGAGGGGAACAATAAGTATAGAACATCTCTCTAACTATAAATTCCTAAAAAAATGGAATACCAAGAGACACCCAAATAAAAAAAAAGTTCGGGAAAATTTGGGAAACGCAGATTTTCCCTCATTTTCAAGTTTTGCTAGATACAATTTTCGTTCTCTCTCGTTTTCAACTTTTTCCCTCCTTTTTTTGGGAAAATTTTCTGAGGGTTTTTGAGTTTTACCCTCTCAGTGATCTCTTCACTCACTCACTCGAAAGCAGAGAAAGCCGACGATGGACTGAAACTCGCGGTGACCACCGAATAGGACAAGGAAGAAAACTTACCTCAGCACTGAAACTCACGGTGACCACCGACGGATTGAGACGTGACCGGGAAGGAGAGGATGAGAGGCGCCTGGAAGAGCCGAAAAGGATGGAGCAATGAGTCTGAGGCTCGGAGCTAAGCACTGAGGTCAAGAGACGAGAGGGAAAGTGACCATGAGTGCGGAGTGCCTGAGAGGCTGAGACCTGAGTAGTGAGTGGATACACCATCGATAGTGTCGAGAATAGCAGACTATCATGTACCCTCCCTATTAAACCAGTTTGAGCCCCAACGTTTTTTTTTTTTGCTCGAAACCAACGGTCTGGTCCTTAGAACCCAAACATTATTTTCTCATTTAATATACTAAATAAAACACCGGGCATATTTTATTCAAAACAGTTTTTTATTTTTTTGACTCCCAGAGGCTAATCGTCCTTGCCATGTGCATCCATTAATAAAAGGAGTGAATGTTGGAAGATGGTCAGAAAGTAACCAATGAGAGCCGTACACGAAAATAAATGCCTGTTTTGTGCTCAAATTGCAGACAGTATCGTACAATTATTAATCTTGTTTCAGGTTTATGTTTGTCTCCTTGTGTTCTGGGATTTAGGCCATTTTCTATCGCCTTGCAAAATTTCAGACCGTTCGGAGATACTCCGAAAAAAATGCCCTAGTAGAAATCAAAAAATCGAAATTTAAAACAGCGAAAAATTGGTCGAAACGTTGGAATTTGGGGAAAATAGGTGAGACCTAACTTTTGATTTGAAAGTGACTCTTGTTTAGAATGCCAAATTCCTTGTGAATAAGACTTGGTTCGAGTGATCTGGATCAGAAAAATTTCTGTCCACCTACCCAAACCACCGAAACGACACTATTTACACTACTGTTACTAATAAAACCGATGCAAATTCCCCGGCAGCGGCGCCATCTTTTGTCAGAGATTTGCCATATCTCCCAACATAACCAAGTTCGAAAATGATTTGCAGAAATAGGGAACTTGGGTCATTTCCCCAATGAATTCACACCAGGTTTGAATGGACGATGTGTGAATAGAAATAGTAAAAATGGGGGTTTTTGGTTCAAACAATTAAAACGAAAATAAACGAAGCGAGAATGAAATAAATAGAAACAAATTAAAATCGATCAACCCAACATTCAGATTCCAGAGACTTCCATCATTGAACAAAATATGAACGAACTCGCATTTGGTTCTGGATGAACCGAAATCTCTGCGTTCGTCTAGAAATTCCTTCGACTAGACGATCGCCTAGCATTTGTCCGAACAGTGGCATCTCTTTGTGCAATCATAAAACGGAATGGGGCTCCAATCCACAATTCAGTTCAGGCCCAAAATGGAAAAGAAATAAAAATGGGCTTAATTTACAAAATGCGAGCCCAAATAAAAATCTAGAGATTTACATAAGAATTTGGCTCCAAAATTGACTGCCGTCTTGTTCGAATTTTCCCTTTATGTATTAATAACAATTGTAGCTCTTTGAATCATTTGAAATATGAAACAAGAATGAGACAAATCTGATGTCTGGTTCAAAAGTTATGGTAAAAATAGTGAAGCAATGTAAAACTGAAATTTTATTATTAAAAATGGCTAAAATATAATCAATGTCACAAAACCCAAATAAGTATAAAAGCCATTATTTATTGACTAAAGAGTCGTAAATTATAAATCAAGAGATAAAAAGAAGTGTATGAAATATTCAATTATCACTAGAAAAACATTAGAGTTAGAGATTTACAACTCGAGCAATTTTACAAGTGACCAAATCATCCCGCCAGAATAAAAAGGGAGAACCATCAAGTGACAAAATCATCCCGCCAGAATTAAAAGGGAGATGGCGTGAGGGGAACAATAAGTATAGAACATCTCTCTAACTATAAATTCCTGAAAAAATGGAATACCAAGAGACACCCAAATAAAACAAAAGTTCGGGAAAATTTGGGAAACGCAGATTTTCCCTCGTTTTCATGTTTTGCTAGATACAATTCTTCTTTCTCTCTCGTTTTCAACTTTTTCCCTCCTTTTGTTGGGAAACTTTTTTGAAGGTTTTTGAGTTTTATCCTCTCAGCGCTCTCTTCACTCACTGCTCCTAGAAATCGATTAGCTAGATTCCTAGATCTCACTCGGAAGCAGAGAAAGCCGACGATGGACTGAAACTCGCGGTGACCACCGAATAGGACAAGGAAGAAAACTTACTTCAACACTGAAACTCACGGTGACTGCCAACGGACTGAGACGTGACCAGGAAGGAGAGGAGGAGAGGCGCCTGGAAGAGCCGAAGGGGACGGAGGACTGAGGAATGAGTCTGAGGGTCGGAGCTGAGCACTGAGGTCAAGAGATGAGAGGGAAAGTGACCGTGAGTGCCGAGTGCCTAAGAGGCTGAGACCATGAGACCTGAGTACTGAGTCAATACACCATCCACAGTGTCGAGTATGGCAGACTATCTTGTACCCTCCCCATTAAACCAGTTTGAGCCCCAATGGTCTTTTTTTTTTTGCTCGAAACCAACAGTCTTGTCTTTAGAACACAAACATTATTTTCTCATTGAATATACTAAATAAAACACCGGGCGAATTTTAGTCAAAACAGTTTTTTATTTTTTTTAATCCATGAGGCTGATCGTCCTTGCCATATGCAGCCATTAATAAAAGGAGTGAATGCTGGATGATGGTCAGAAAGTAACTAATCAGAGCCGTACACGAAAAATAAATGCATGTTTTGTGCTGAAATTGCAGACAATGTCGTACAATTATTAATCATGTTTCAGCTTTATGTTTGTCTCCTTGTGTCCTGGGAGTTAGGCCATTTTCTATCACCTTGCAAAATTTCAGACCATTCGGAGATACTCCGAAAAAAAAATGCCCTAGTAGAAATCATAAAATCGAAACTTAAAACAGCGAAAAAATGGTCTAAACGTTGGAATTTGGGGATTTAGGTGAGACCTGACTCTCAAGTTGAAAGTGACTCTTGTTTAGAATGCCAAATTCCTTGTGAATAAGACCTGGTTCGAGTGATCTGGGTCAGAAAACTTTCTGTCCAACTACCCGAACCATCGAAACGACACTATTTACACTACTGTTACTAATCAAACTGATGCAAATTCCGCGGCAGCGCCATATTTGGACAAAGATTTTCCGTATCTCCCAAAATAACCAAGTTCGAAAATGATTTACAGAAACAGGGAACCTGGGTCGTTTCCCCAACGAATTCATAGCAGGTTTGAATGGACAGTAACAGTGAATAGAAACAGTAAAAATGAGGGGTTTTTGGTTCAAACAGAATTAAAACGAAAATAAACATAAACAGAACGAAATATACATAAACAGATTAAAATCGATCAACCCAACATTCAGATTCCAAAGACTTCCATCATTGAACAAAATATGAATGAACTCGCGTGTGGTTCTGGACGAACCGAAATCTCTGCATTCGTCCAGAAATTCCCTCGACTAGACGATCGCCTAGCAGTTGTCTAAACAGTGGCGTCTCGCTATGCAATCGCAAAACGGAATGGGGCTCCAATCCACAATTCAGTTCAGGCCCAAAACAAAAAAGAAATAAAAATGGGCTTAAGTTACATAATTCGAGCCCAAATAAAAATCCAGAAATTACATATGACTTCGGCCTCAAAATCGACCGCGTTATTGTCCTAATTTTCCATTCATGTCTTCATAACAATTGTTGCTCTTTGAATTATCTGAAATATGAAACAAGAATGAGACAAATCCAATGTCTGGTTCAAGAGTTATGGTAAAAATAGTGAAGCAATGTAAAACTGAAATTTTATTATTAAAAATGGCTACAATATAATCAAAGGCCCAAAGCCCAAATAAGTATAAAAGCCATTATTTATTGACTAAAGAGTCGTAAATTATAAATCAAGAGATAAAAATAAGTGTATGAAATATTCAATTATCACTAGAAAAACTTTAGAGTTAGAGATTTACAACCGGAGCAATTTTACGTTAGAACAAATCATCCCGCTAGAATTAAAAGGGAGAACCATCTGAAGCTTGGTTTGCTGTGTGGCGTGAATTTCAGTGTCAACTTCCACAATTCATATCTCCTTGATCTAAGCTCCTTTGAGCTTTACTTTAATATCAAAATGACGCATTGGAAGTCTACTTTCATATGCCACTGGTTTCACCTCAATCAGATTCTTGGTTTATGAGATATCATTGAATTACCAGACCTCGCCCAAGCTGAACGTGAAACAGAGTAGAACAGAGTTGCTGATCAGCACTGTAAACTTGAGTTTTGACTTGGAAACTTGAGTTTTCCTAGTCCAGAGACGCCAGAGATGCTGAAGACTTTACAAACTTGAGTTTTGAATTCCAAACTCGAGTTTTGAGTCCTAAACTCGAGTTTTGAGTTCTTAACTTAAGTTTTCTCATATCAGAGGAGCAAATCATTGTAGCAAAGTAGGAAACTCAAGTTTTGAGTTGTGAACTCGAGTTTTCTCATCCTGAAGCTGATTTTTGTTGTCTTTAACTTCGAATTGAGCCATTCCAACTTCCATATGATCGTGGAGACATCTAGAATCAGTCTTAGAAACTTGAATAATGATATCTTCATTTCTTTCAACAAGTTCTTCTTTCTTTCTTCTTATCTTGATCATTCTCCATGACTCAAATATTTCTTTCTTCTCTTCTCTTGATCATTCTCTGTCATTCAACTTGTAGTTCTACCTTCTTCAATATCCATAAAGCTGAGCCTATGCTGAACTTGTTTCAGAATTTGATGTGTCGACTTTCTGTAACAGCACTATTCATGTATACTCCACTGTAGCTCAAATATGATGAAGTTTCATTCCATCTTCTTTTGATCATAGAGACTTCCAGTATCACATATAAGAATATATAGTGTAAGTTCTTCTTTCTTTAATCCCTTATCTCCTTTTTGATTATTCGTCATGATTCAACTTGGACTAACCTACATTAAACATAGTAATTAGTCAATGTAGGAGATAAATATATTATGTAAACTTTTTGCTCTTAATAATGGCTTCTATATTAGACATCATCAAAACTAATCATATCTAACATTCTCCCCCTTTTTTATGATAACAAATACTTTAAGAAAAAATATGTATGAATATGAAAATTAGACCCAACATATTTTTCTTGCCATTATCTCCCCCTTATTTGTCATTAGCAAAAAGTTGAAGTTAAGAAGAGATGCCTAGAGAGACAAATATCATACCAGATTAGAAATAGTCAAAGAACTGATTTTCTCTCCTCGATTTGAAATTGTTTTCATTCTTAATACGATGCAATCTGGAATGTTTTTATGAAAACAAATTTGAGAGAATTTGGAGAAATATTTCACAGTTAAAGCATATAGATACCAAACATTGGCAAAATTTTCACTAAATATAAAAAGATAGATATTAGAAATGCTCATGTAGGTTCTGCAAATTGATGAATGATCGATGAAATCCATTTGCATGCTTTCTTGTTGTATGATATCATTTCCATCCTTTTCTTTTCTTTATATAGTTCTTCTGCAGAATATGTCTCAGCTGGCTTCAAACTTTCTTGCAAGAGAGAAATGTGTTAGTTCATACTAAATGTAATTCCGTAGTGATACCTCTACCATGGCATTACATAGTATCTCAACCGCTAATTTATGCACCGCCTCACGGCTTGTGCAACCAACTATCAAAATATCTCTTTTTATATGATATTTTCAAATCAAGATAATAAAAGGAAAATATAAATCATTTTCAAATATAAGATTAACTCTTCATAAAAACTAATAAAAGATAGTGAATACAGATGAGTATGCTTAAAAGGGTTTTCTTCAATAAAGGAGATGAGCTTTTAAAATATCAAACACATTTGAATGTGAAGCTCCCCCTTAATAGATGCATGATTAAAAAATGTGAAGCTCCCTTTAATGATACCAAATAATAATGTGACACCAAATGTTATGAGGTCTGGAATTCTTCCAACCCCAGTGGACACAACATGGCATCTCAAAATTAAGAATTTTCAAGTTCATGTGGGTGGACTTGAAATTGGTATGAAGAAATCACATATGCTTTTTATGATGATAAAAAAAATTAAAGCATAAGGATCATATTTGTTTTAAAAAAATGAGTATGCTCATGCTAAGATTTATGAAATAAAATATTGAAAGTGAAGGAAATCACCAAGAGGGGGGGTGAATTGGGGATTTTAAAAATTCTTTTTAAATCACCCACACAACGAGATGTTCAACCAAGGTAAATGGAGATAGAGAAGAAAAGCTTGACACGAGAAGATTTATCTGGTTCGGTCTTAACTCTTGACCTACGTCCAGTCCCGGACTCTCGGGTGTTTCTCTATCATTCAAATCGATACACACTCGTACTCGAAAGTTATCCTCTCTAGGATACACTCCCCCTTACAAGTTGTAATCTGATAACCCAACCTCAAAGTCCCACAACTTTGAGATTCTTACAATGAATGATTTACGAAATGAACTCTCTCTAAGAGTGAATAAAGATAAGTACTGAAGCACAATGTATCAAAGATACAATCAGAAAATTATAAGCAGTAAAAGACTCAGAGCTTTTTATGCGTTTTCTGTGTATGTCTTGTGTATATGTTTTTGCAGTCTTCAAATCTTCAAGTATTTAAACTGATTTGAAGCTTGTGACCGTTTAAAGATCCGTTCAGACTTGGATCATTTCGAAATTCTAGCTGTTGGGTCCTTGGGTCTTTGCATATAGTGTTGGGAGTTTTGCGATTTGGGAATCTGGAAATTTGATTCTTCAAGAATGTCTCCCATCTTTGTTGTGCTTAGTGGAGCCCTTTAGAATAATGTTATTAATATGCTTTAGGTAGTGGAACCTTGCTTTACGCCTTGGTGAATGGTAGAGCTACTTTTCGGATGAGACCATTGTCTTGGGAGAATAAGATATAATAAAATATTGTAAGTTTGTCAAAGTGGTTGTTTTAATGTTTATCAAAACAGGACTTTGATCTTCGAAATCCCATGAACAAACCGGTTAAATCGGGTTAGGAATAATGATATGATATATATAAATCATAAGCAATCATTTCGCAAAATCAAGCTGAACCATAAAGCAAACGGAGCGGGAATGTATTCGGATGCGATATTTGACTCTGTTTGTTGAAACCTCGAGGTTTCATCATAAACCTCGAGTTTTAGACTATTGTAAGTAAAGATGATTTAAGTCCAAAACATCAAACCTGGAGGTTTCTACCCAAACACGGAGGTTTTCGGGACGACGAAAAATGTCACCCTTTCGTTTGAAAAATACTCGAGGTTTTACCGAAACCTCGAGGTTTCATTTGAATATGAAACTCTTGGGAAAATAGCGCCAATGTAAACTGGAGGTTTCTGGGAAACCGGAGGTTTCTAAGAGTCGTGAAAGTCGTTTGCTCTCTGGATGCCAAAATCTCGAGGTTTCATATCAAAACTCGAGGTTTCATTTAAAATGGAGATCCGAGTTTTTGCGCCAAAACGAAACACGGAGGTTTGAGAGTAAAGCTGGAGGTTTTATAAATTTGGAAAACAGAGATACTCTGCTGGATAAACCTCGAGGTTTGTTCCCAAACCTCGAGTTTTCATAAGTTTAAGGAAAAGCTGTTCAAGACTCAAACCGGAGGTTTTTCACAATACTTGAGGTTTTGAAAACCGTCGACAATCCGAACTTTTTTCTCGCGAGATCAAAACCTCGAGGTTTCTTACAAAACCTCGAGGTTTCACAAAACTTGTGAAACCTGGATTTTTCATGTTAAAAACAAAACCTAGAGGTTTCTCTAGACACTGGAGTTTTGCCTTTTCCGGAAAAACAACTTGAGTATTTCTTTGTAAGGCCAAACCTCGAGGTTTTCGTGCAAACCTCGAGTTTTGCTCTTACAGGATTTTTACAAATGTTGAGAGCAAAACTTCATGCTTTGTTTACAATTATTGGAGATCATCAAAACCCTTAGAGAACTAACATTCTCCCCTTTTTGATGATGACAACACTTGTAAACAAACTGTCTTGAGATTTTGAGAGAGTTTTCATTTTGAAGTAGATTTGTCAAAGTTTTTAGAAATTCATTTTGAAAAGCTTGGACATTTGAAGGATTTATTTGCAACTGTTATAAATTAAGTGACAGAGTATCAGAGATGAGCAACAGACGCAAAATGAACCAAAACGATCACAAAACATATTTCTCATACATTAGCAGAATTGAAAATATTACAAGATATCAGAAATATAAGTTTAATCAGCATTTAGAGAAATATATCAGAAGTTCTTCAATGATCTCCAAAACTCTAACTCTAATCCTTGCCATTCTCTCCCCTTTGTCATCTTCAAAATTGAGGTTGACCAAGGGTGTTGATGGAGGGGAATGATGAAAAACATCGTTGAGGGAGTGGCCATGGAGGGAGGATCAGGAGAGGTTGTAGGGATCAGAGGTGAAGTGAAGGTGAATGAAGGAGATGATGAACCAGAAGCAGGACCAGAAGTGCTAGGACCAGAAGCAGTGCCAAGAGGTGAGGAAGGTCCAATGTGCAAGTGCTTCACAATTTTGTCCACTTTGTCACCGAGATCCATGTGAGAGATGATCGAGTAGACAACTTGGCCTCAATCTCTTGACCTTTTCTTTAAGCTCTCAGCCGACTGTCCAGAAATCATCTCAAGATGTTCCTTCATGGTATCCTGAATCTCAATGAGTCCATTGTGTCCACGAGTCATTTCAGCCCTTATCTTTCCCATTTCAAAATCCATGCGAATAGTCAATGCAGCAAGAGCAGTATCCACAATCTCCTTGATCTGTGAAGTAAGATCAGATGGAAATGATGTCTGAGGAGGTGGAGGTGCTGATTGAGCCTCTTGAGCTTGAGATCTTCTTGGATGAGATCTTGAAGGAGCATGTGATTGTCCAGATCCTTCTTCCACAAACTTGATCTTCATTAGATTTAGCATTGTCTTCCCAAAAGATGGAGGATATACAAGGGTGTCGCGAGAACCCAGATGCCAAATTTTGTGATAGAAGAGAATAACAGAAATCAGAGAAGGAAATGGTATATGAGACAACTTTCTACGAGAGAATTTAAATTTGATCATTGCTTGAAGAAGCCAATGACCAAGATTGAAAGGTACTTTTCTCACAAAAGCAGTAAAGTGTTGGTAGTCTAGTTGAGTGAAATGAGTGTAATTACCACCCTTTGGAAGAAAGTTCCTAGAAAAGACATACCACAAGACTCGATTTTCAGCAGGCATAGAAATAGGTTTAAAAGAAAGCCATAATTGTTGATCTGGGGGAAATGGCTCATTTGGTCTAAGTGTTCCAAAAATCTCCTCATTGCTGAAGTTAAACTCTGGAATAGGTGGAGGATTGTCTATTTTTAAGATTTTGTTCAGGATTGAAGCTGACAGAGTAAATTTAACTCCCCTAACGGTAGTAGATACTTGTTCCTCAATCACTTCTCCTTCTGGAGTCAGAATATTATTGTACACCATATTGTAATAAAACAGGCGGACAAGATTAGGAGTATATGGTGCAGCTATGGAGACAAAGGACTCATACATTCTCAACCGGGAGACAAGTCAAAATGACACTCATCAAAGAAATTGGTCAAATTGACAAGCAACTACAGGCGAGAATTCACGATGTAAATAAGATTCCCTAAACTTATCATTCTCGTCTTTAGTCATAGTAGAGTTAATAATCGTGAAACCTTTGGGTGGAGAAGGGTTATGATAGATGTCGAAAGAGCATTCTCCATAACCGAGGGCACATCTTCTTCCTCTTGATTCGAGTAGAAGTATTTCCTTGAGATGAAGTTTGCTGAGACTGGGACACAGAAACCCTCTTCTTTCTTACTTTAGAAGGTTTGGAAGTCTCAGAAACCTTTTCCTTTCCTTTTCCTTCGGGCTTTCAGAATTTGCTGAAGTAGGAATTGTTTCAGAACCAGATTGATTTGAGATAGGAAAATCATCATCATCATCCAAGGATTTGTTTGACTTAGTTTCACAGAATACAACATGCATTGATTCTTCAACAATACGTGTTCTAGAGTTAAAGACTCTATAAGCTTTACTTCTATTTGAATAACCCAAAAATATACCTTCATCCGACTTGGAATCGAACTTTCCCAAGTTGTCCTTACCATTGTTGTGGATGAAACATCTGCATCCAAAAATGTGTAAATGAGCTATATTGGGTTTTCTTCCTTTGTACAGCTCATAGGGAGTTATGTTCAGCTTCTTCCGGAGATATGCTCGATTTGAAATGTAGCATGCAGTGCTCATGGCATCAGCCCAAAATACTTGAGAAGTATTGTTCTCATTCAACATTGCCCTTGCCATTTCTGTTAGGACTCTATTCTTCCTTTCTACCACTCCATTTTGTTGTGGAGTCCTAGGTGCTGAGAAGTTATGATCAATGCCCATTTTATCACGAGAATTCTCCAAAGGCATGATTTTCAAATTCTCCACCATGATCTGTACGAATTCCTGCAATAGAGAATCCTTTCTCGTTTTGGACCTTCTTGGCAAATACACAAATTGATCAAATGTTTCATCTTTTGAAGATAAAAATATGGTCCAAGTAAATCTAGAGAAATCATCAACTATGACCAAAGTATAAAGATTGCCACCAAGGCTTTTTACTCTAGCTGGTCCAACTAAATCCATGTGAAGTAGTTGAAGAGGTCTATTAGTTGAAATTTCATTTTTAGATTTGAAAGATGATTTGGTTTGTTTACCCTTTTGACAAGCATCACAAATCATGTCGTTTTTAAACTGAGATTTTGGTAGACCAATGACCAAATCCTTTTTTACGTAACTTGTCAAGTTGGAACATATTAACATGAGCTAAACGTTTATGCCATAGCCAACTTTCATCCAAGTTACCAATAAAACAGTTTTCAAAAATAGAGTTACTAGAGAGATTGAGAGTATAACAGTTTCCTTCTCTAGGAGCTCTAAATAAAGCTTTAGGTTTAATGTTATCTAAGGAGAGAATATCTTTGCTTACAATTAAACATTCCTCAGAATCAAAGATAACTAGGTTACCTCTATCTGTGCTTTGACTCACACTAAGGAGGTTGTGACATAGGCCTTCCACAAGGTAGACATCTTTGATTTGTGGCCCTTCGTTGTTTCCAACTTTTCCAATTCCAAGAATCCTTCCCGGATTGATTACCACCAAATGTTACCTTGCCACCATCCTTAGGTTTAATTGTAGCAAATTTGGATTCGTCTCCTGTCATATGTCTTGAGCATCCACTGTCAATGAACCATTTGTTGGATTTTGATGCTCTAAGACAAACCTGCATGATATAGAATATCAAGTCTTAGGTACCCATTTTTTCTTGGGTCCTTTTGGGTTAGTTTGTGTCTTAGGAATCTTATAGGATCCCTTAGGCACCCATTGATAATTACCTATAGGTTTGTTCCTTCTTTCCTTTTTATGAAAACAGGAAGAGGTTGCATGACCTTTACGATTGCAATAGTTGCAATGAGCAAAAGGATTAGAAGAGTGGACAGTTTTCGAAAATAGTTCAAATAAGTTTTTTGTCCAACTTTCTTCTTGCCTCTTTGTTTATCGAATCGGGCCTATAACCGATTCCGATTTGTCATTTGTGAACTTCTCGCTGTTTTAAAATAACATTGAGCATTTCGCTACCTCTAGTGAATTTCTCAAGAGTTTTTGTGAGATGCAAATTTCTTTTCTCTAAAATGCAGCGGTTGTCACAAATTGTTTCGAAATCTTTTCGCAGTTCTTTTCGAAATATTTTCGCAAGGAGAAACGAGAAGAAGAAATAGTTTGAGCTTGTTCTTCCAACAATTTAATTTTCTTCTTTGAAGACGAAGCTCTTTGGCAATTTTTCGAAATTCAATGAAAAGAGAATTATATTCGGTGATAGTTCATCATAAGATGAGTCAGAATTGTTTACCTCTTCACTGTCTGAATCTTCTTCTTGAGCCACAAGACAGATATTGGCTCTGTCTTCATCTTCAGCTTCATCTTCATCGGATGAGCTGTCGCCCCATATGGCTGAAACATAAGCTCTTCTTTTGAACTTATTGAATTTCTTTTCTTTGTTCTTTTTGTGGACATTCGAGACTTGATGTGGCCGGGCTTTTCACATTCATAGCATATGATGGGTTTCTTTGTTTCGTGCTAGAGCTACCCTTATGAAATTTTAAGGCTTGATCCTTCTTGTAAAATTTTTTAAACTTTCGACCATCATGCCTAGCTCAAAGATCTTCATCTTCATCATCCGATTTTATCTCTTTGTGATCTTGAGAGCGATTCCCTTATTCTTGCCATCAATCTCATCAAGTCCTTTTCTCGAATTTGATTTTTCCTTCATATTCGAAAGGTCACAAAATAGTCTTTGCCTCTTTGAAGCCATAGATTCACCACGAGCTTCTTCGATTGCGTGACCTTAGCTTCCCACTCCTTCGAGTATATTTAGTATTTTCCTCACTTGAACAGTTGATCGTAGACTTTTCCTAATGCAGCAAGTTGGTTGATCAGATGAGTGAATGAAATGGAATTCACTAATGGATTCTCCGGACTTCATACGAAATAAATCATATTCAGTCATGAGAGTGTTTACTCGATTTTCCTTGATTGTTTGTCCCTTCATGGGCTATCTCAAGAGCATCCCACATAGCTTTAGCAGATGACAAAGTGCAGATTCGAAAATACTCTTTTTGGCTTAGAGCACTTTGCGGCATGTGAATTGCTTTCATGTTGAGAGTGACTTGCTTTCGTCATTCTCATCATACTCTTCTTCTAGCTTGGAAGTTCGACACCATCTTCAATTGATCTTTGGTTCATAATTTCCTCTCTCGAACACCCTCCATAGGCCATATTCGGTTGCCATTACATAGACTCGAACTTAGCCTTCCGGAAGGAGTAATGTTCTCCATTGAAACCGGAGGTCTCGTTGATTGAAGCTCCATCGGGTAGAATTCCTTCCATTGGATCTTTGATCTAGGATATTAATCCTTTAAACAGATAACCGTGCTCGATACCAAATGAAAGTGAAGGAAATCACCAAGAGGGGGTGAATTGGGGATTTTAAAAATTCTTTTTAAATCACCCACACAATGAGATGTTCAACCAAGGTAAATGGAGATAGAGAAGAAAAGCTTGACACGAGAAGATTTATCTGGTTCGGTCTTAACTCTTGACCTACGTCCGGTCCCGGACTCTGCGGGTGTTTTCTACTATCATTCAAATCGATACACACTCTGTACTCGAAAGTTATCTCTCTCTAGGATACACTCCCCTTACAAGTTGTAACTCGATAACCCAACCTCAAAGTCCCACAACTTTGAGATTCTTACAATGAATGATTTACAGAAATGAACTCTCTCTAAGAGTGAATAAAGATAAGTACTGAAGCACAATGTATCAAAGATACAATCAGAAAATTATAAGCAGTAAAAGACTCAGAGCTTTTTATGCGTTTTACGTATGTCTTGTGTATATGTTTTTGCGGTCTTCAAATCTTCAAGTATTTAAACTGATTTGAAGCTTGTGACCGTTTAAAGATCCGTTCAGACTTGGATCATTTCGAAATTCTAGCTGTTGGGTCCTTGGGTGCTGCATATAGCTGTTGGGAGTTTTGCAGATTTGGGAATCTGGAAATTTGATTCTTCAAGAATGTCTCCCATGCTGTTGTGCTTAGTGGAGCCCTTTAGAATAATGTTATTAATATGCTTTAGGTAGTGGAACCTTGCTTTCTGCCTTGGTGAATGGTAGAGCTACTTTTCGGATGAGACCATTGTCTTGGGAGAATAAGATATAATAAAATATTGTAAGCATTTTGTCAAAGTGGTTGTTTTAATGTTTATCAAAACAGACTTTGATCTTACGAAATCCCATGAACAAACCGGTTAAATCGGGTTAGGAATAATGATATGATATATATAAATCATAAGCAATCATTTCGCAAAATCAAGCTGAACCATAAAGCAAACGAGCGGGAATGTATTCGGATGCGATATTTGACTGTTTGTTGAAACCTCGAGGTTTCATCATAAACCTCGAGTTTTAGACTATTGTAAGTAAAGATGATTTAAGTCCAAAACATCAAACCTGGAGGTTTCTACCCAAACCTGGAGGTTTTCGGGACAGCGAAAAATGTCACCCTTTCTGTTTGAAAAATACTCGAGGTTTTACCAGAAACCTCGAGGTTTCATTTGAATATGAAACTCTTGGGAAAATAGCGCCAATGTAAACCTGGAGGTTTCCTGGGAAACCTGGAGGTTTCTAAGAGTCGTGAAAGTCGTTTGCTCTGGATGCCAAAATCTCGAGGTTTCATATCAAAACTCGAGGTTTCATTTAAAATGGAGATACCGAGTTTTTGCGCCAAAACAAAACCCGGAGGTTTGAGAGTAAAACCGGAGGTTTTATAAATTTGGAAAACAGAGATACTCTCTCGCTGGATAAACCTCGAGGTTTGTTCCCAAACCTCGAGTTTTCATAAGTTTAAGGAAAACTCGTTCAAGACTCAAACCCGGAGGTTTTTCACAATACTTGAGGTTTTGAAAAGCGTCGACAATCGAACTTTTTTCGCGAGATCAAAACCTCGAGGTTTCTTACAAAACCTCGAGGTTTCACAAAACTTGTGAAACCTGGATTTTTCATGTTAAAAACAAAACCTAGAGGTTTCTCTAGACACACGGAGTTTTGCCTTTTCCGAAAAAAACAACTTGAGTATTTCTTTGTAAGGCCAAACCTCGAGGTTTCTATGCAAACCTCGAGTTTTGCTCTTACAGGATTTTTACAAATGTTGAGAGCAAAACTTCATGCTTTGTTTACAATTATTGGAGATCATCAAAACCCTTAGAGAACTAACATTCTCCCCCTTTTTGATGATGACAACACTTGTAAACAAACTGTCTTGAGATTTTGAGAGAGTTTTCATTTTGAAGTAGATTTGTCAAAGTTTTTAGAAATTCATTTTGAAAAGCTTGGACATTTGAAGGATTTATTTGCAACTCGTTATAAATTAAGTGACAGAGTATCGAGATGAGCAACGAGACGCAAAATGAACCAAAACGATCACAAAACATATTTCTCATACATTAGCGATTAATTGAAAATATTACAAGATATCGAAATATAAGTTTAATCGGCATTTAGAGAAATATATCGAAGTTCTTCAATGATCTCCAAAACTCTAACTCTAATCCTTGTTATTCTCTCCCCCTTTGTCATCTTCAAAATTGAGGTTGACCAAGGGTGTTGATGGAGGGGAATGATGAAAAACATCATTGAGGAGTGGCCATGGAGGGAGGATCAGGAGAGGTTGTAGGGATCAGAGGTGAAGTGAAGGTGAATGAAGGAGATGATGAACCAGAAGCAGGACCAGAAGTGCTAGGACCAGCAGCAGTGCCAAGAGGTGAGGAAGGTCCAATGTGCAAGTGCTTCACAATTTTGTCCACTTTGTCACTGAGATCCATGTGAGAGATGATCTGAGTAGACAACTTGGCCTCAATCTCTTGACCTTTTCTTTAAGCTCACCGATCCGTCCGAAAACATCTCAAGATGTTCCTTCATGGTATCCCGAATCTCAATGAGTCCATTGTGTCCACGAGTCATTTCAGCCCTTATCTTTCCCATTTCAAAATCCATGCGAATAGTCAATGCGGCAGAAGAGCAAGATCCACAATCTCCTTGATCGTGAAGTAAGATCAGATGGAAATGATGTACGAGGAGGTGGAGGTGCTGATTGAGCCTCTTGAGCTTGAGATCTTCTTGGATGAGATCTTGAAGGAGCATGTGATTGTCCAGATCCTTCTTCCACAAACTTGATCTTCATTAGATTTAGCATTGTCTTCCCAAAAGATGGAGGATATACAAGGGTGTCAGCAGAACCGAGATGCCAAATTTTGTGATAGAAGAGAATAACAGAAATCGAGAGAAGGAAATGGTATATGAGACAACTTTCTACGAGAGAATTTAAATTTGATCATTGCTTGAAGAAGCCAATGACCAAGATTGAAAGGTACTTTTCTCACAAAAGCAAGTAAAGTGTTGGTAGTCTAGTTGAGTGAAATGAGTGTAATTACCACCCTTTGGAAGAAAGTTCCTAGAAAAGACATACCACAAGACTCGATTTTCAGCGAGGCATAGAAATAGGTTTAAAAGAAAGCCATAATTGTTGATCTGGGGGAAATGGCTCATTTGGTCTAAGTGTTCCAAAAATCTCCTCATTTGAAGTTAAACTCGGAATAGGTGGAGGATTGTCTATTTTTAAGATTTTGTTCGGGATTGAAGCGACAGAGTAAATTTAACTCCCCTAACGGTAGTAGATACTTGTTCCTCAATCACTTCTCCTTCCGGAGTCGAATATTATTGTACACCATATTGTAATAAAACAAAGGACAAGATTAGGAGTATATGGTGCAGCTATGGAGACAAAGGACTCATACATTCTCAACCGGGAGACAAGTCAAAATGACACTCATCAAAGAAATTGGTCAAATTGACAAAGAACTACGGGCGAGAATTCACGATGTAAATAAGATTCCCTAAACTTATCATTCTCGTCTTTAGTCATAGTAGAGTTAATAATCGTGAAACCTTTGGGTGGAGAAGGGTTATGATAGATGTACGAAAGAGCATTCTCCATAACCGAGGGCACATCTTCTTCCTCTTGATTTCGAGTAGAAGTATTTCCTTGAGATGAAGTTTCTTTGAGACCGGGACACGAAACCCTCTTCTTTCTTACTTTAGAAGGTTTGGAAGTCTCGAAACCTTTTCCTTTCCTTTTCCTTCGGGCTTTCGTAATTTCTTTGAAGTAGGAATTGTTTCAGAACAGTTGATTTGAGATAGGAAAATCATCATCATCATCCAAGGATTTGTTTGACTTAGTTTCACGAATACAACATGCATTGATTCTTCAACAATACGTGTTCTAGAGTTAAAGACTCTATAAGCTTTACTTCTATTTGAATAACCCAAAAATATACCTTCATCCGACTTGGAATCGAACTTTCCCAAGTTGTCCTTACCATTGTTGTGGATGAAACATCTGCATCCAAAAATGTGTAAATGAGCTATATTGGGTTTTCTTCCTTTGTATGCTCATAGGGAGTTATGTTCAGCTTCTTCCGGAGATATGCTCGATTTGAAATGTAGCATGCGGTGCTCATGGCATCACCCAAAATACTTGAGAAGTATTGTTCTCATTCAACATTGCCCTTGCCATTTCGTTAGGACTCTATTCTTCCTTTCTACCACTCCATTTTTTGTGGAGTCCTAGGTCTGAGAAGTTATGATCAATGCCCATTTTATCACGAATTCTCCAAAGGCATGATTTTCAAATTCTCCACCATGATCTCGTACGAATTCCGCAATAGAGAATCCTTTCGTTTTGGACCTTCTTGGCAAATACAGCAAATTGATCAAATGTTTCATCTTTTGAAGATAAAAATATGGTCCAAGTAAATCTAGAGAAATCATCAACTATGACCAAAGTATAAAGATTGCCACCAAGGCTTTTTACTCTAGCCGGGTCCAACTAAATCCATGTGAAGTAGTTGAAGAGGTCTATTAGTTGAAATTTCATTTTTAGATTTGAAAGATGATTTGGTTTGTTTACCCTTTTGACAAGCATCACAAATCATGTCGTTTTTAAACCGAGATTTTGGTAGACCAATGACCAAATCCTTTTTCTCGTAACTTGTCAAGTTGGAACATATTAACATGAGCTAAACGTTTATGCCATAGCCAACTTTCATCCAAGTTACCAATAAAACAGTTTTCAAAAATAGAGTTACTAGAGAGATTGAGAGTATAACAGTTTCCTTCTCTAGGAGCTCTAAATAAAGCTTTAGGTTTAATGTTATCTAAGGAGAGAATATCTTTGCTTACAATTAAACATTCCTCGAATCAAAGATAACTAGGTTACCTCTATCCGTGCTTTGACTCACACTAAGGAGGTTGTGACATAGGCCTTCCACAAGGTAGACATCTTTGATTTGTGGCCCTTCGTTGTTTCCAACTTTTCCAATTCCAAAGAATCCTTCCGGATTGATTACCACCAAATGTTACCTTGCCACCATCCTTAGGTTTAATTGTAGCAAATTTGGATTCGTCTCGTCATATGTCTTGAGCATCCACCTTTGTCAATGAACCATTTGTTGGATTTTGATGCTCTAAGACAAACCCGCATGATATAGAATATCAAGTCTTAGGTACCCATTTTTTCTTGGGTCCTTTTGGGTTAGTTTGTGTCTTAGGAATCTTATAGGATCCCTTAGGCACCCATTGATAATTACCTATAGGTTTGTTCCTTCTTTCCTTTTTATGAAAACAGGAAGAGGTTGCATGACCTTTACGATTGCAATAGTTGCAATGAGCAAAAGGATTAGAAGAGGGGAGCTTTTTCGAAAATAGTTCAAATAAGTTTTTTGTCCAACTTTCTTCTTGCCTCTTTGTTTATCGAATCGGAGCCTATAACCGATTCGATTTGTCATTTGTGAACTTTCTTTGTTTTTAAAATAACATTGAGCATTTCGCTACCTCTAGTGAATTTCTCAAGAGTTTTTGTGAGATGCAAATTTCTTTTCTCTAAAATGCAGAGTTGTCACAAATTGTTTCGAAATCTTTTCAGCTTCTTTTCGTAAATATTTTCGCAAGGAGAAACGAGAAGAAGAAATAGTTTGAGCTTGTTCTTCCAACAATTTAATTTTCTTCTTTGAAGATTTAAGCTCTTTGGCAATTTTTCGAAATTCAATGAAAAGAGAATTATATTCATTTGATAGTTCATCATAAGATGAGTCGGAATTGTTTACCTCTTCACCGTCTCGAATCTTCTTCTTGAGCCACAAGACAGATATTGGCTCTGTCTTCATCTTCGACTTCATCTTCATCGGATGAGTGTCGCCCCATATGGCTGAAACATAAGCTCTTCTTTTGAACTTATTGAATTTCTTTTCTTTGTTCTTCATTTGTGGACATTCGGACTTGATGTGGCCGGGCTTTTCACATTCATAGCATATGATGGGTTTCTTTGTTTCGTGCTAGAGCTACCCTTATGAAATTTTCTCAAGGCTTGATCCTTCTTGTAAAATTTTTTAAACTTTCGACCATCATGCCTAGCTCAAGATCTTCATCTTCATCATCTCGATTTTATCTCTTTGATGAGTCTTGAGAGCGATTCCCTTATTCTTGCCATCAATCTCATCAAGTCCTTTTCGAATTTGATTTTTCCTTCATATTCGAAAAAGGCGCCAAATAGTCTTTACGAAGCCATAGATTCACCACGAGCTTCTTCGATTGCAGTGACCTTAGCTTCCCACTCCTTGCTGAGTATATTTAGTATTTTCCTCACTTGAACAGATTGATCGTAGACTTTTCCTAATGCAGCAAGTTGGTTGATCAGATGAGTGAATCGAGCTGGAATTCACTAATGGATTCTCCGACTTCATACGAAATAAATCATATTCATCATGAGAGTGTTTACTCGATTTTCCTTGATTCCACTGTCCCTTCATGGGCTATCTCAAGAGCATCCCACATAGCTTTAGCAGATGACAAAGTGCGGATTCGAAAATACTCTTTTGGCTTAGAGCACTTTGCAGATGTGAATTGCTTTCATGTTGAGAGTGACTTGCTTTCGTCATTCTCATCATACTCTTCTTCTAGCTTGGAAGTTCTCGACACCATCTTCAATTGATCTTTGGTTCATAATTTCCTCTCTCGAACACCCTCCATAGGCCATATTCGTTGCCATTACATAGACTCGAACTTAGCCTTCCGGA
Source organism: Acacia melanoxylon (assembly GCA_019022615.1). NCBI lineage: Eukaryota > Viridiplantae > Streptophyta > Magnoliopsida > Fabales > Fabaceae > Acacia > Acacia melanoxylon. The sequence goes on from JAFJYJ010000011.1 coordinate 9,944,179, forward strand.
AGGAGTAATGTTCTCCATTGAAACCCGGAGGTCTCGTTGATTGAAGCTCCATCGGGTAGAATTCCTTCCATTGGATCTTTGATCTAGGATATTAATCCTTTAAACAGATAACCAGGCTCGATACCAAATGAAAGTGAAGGAAATCACCAAGAGGGGTGAATTGGGGATTTTAAAAATTCTTTTAAATCACCCACACAATGAGATGTTCAACCAAGGTAAATGGAGATAGAGAAGAAAAGCTTGGACACGTAAGATTTATACGGTTCGGTCTTAACTTGACCTACGTCCGGTCCCGGACTCTCGGGTGTTTCTACTATCATTCAAATCGATACACACTCGTACTCGAAAGTTATCCTCTCTCTAGGATACACTCCCCTTACAAGTTGTAATCTGATAACCCAACCTCAAAGTCCCACAACTTTGAGATTCTTACAATGAATGATTTACGAAATGAACTCTCTCTAAGAGTGAATAAAGATAAATCAAGCACAATGTATCAAAGATACAATCGAGAAAATTATAAGCGTAAAAGACTCGCAGCTTTTATGCGTTTTCGTATGTCTTGTGTATATGTTTTTGCAGTCTTCAAATCTTCAAGTATTTAAACTGATTTGAAGCTTGTGACCGTTTAAAGATCCGTTCAGACTTGGATCATTTCGAAATTCTAGCTGTTGGGTCCTTGGGTGCTGCATATAGCTGTTGGGAGTTTTGCAGATTTGGGAATCCGGAAATTTGATTCTTCAAGAATGTCTCCCATTGTTGTGCTTAGTGGAGCCCTTTAGAATAATGTTATTAATATGCTTTAGGTAGTGGAACCTTGCTTTCTCGCCTTGGTGAATGGTAGAGCTACTTTTCGATGAGACCATTGTCTTGGGAGAATAAGATATAATAAAATATTGTAAGCTGTCAAAGTGGTTGTTTTAATGTTTATCAAAACAGACTTTGATCTTCTGAAATCCCATGAACAAACTGGTTAAATCGGGTTAGGAATAATGATATGATATATATAAATCATAAGCAATCATTTCGCAAAATCAAGCTGAACCATAAAGCAAACGGAGCGGGAATGTATTCGGATGCGATATTTGACTCTCGTTTGTTGAAACCTCGAGGTTTCATCATAAACCTCGAGTTTTAGACTATTGTAAGTAAAGATGATTTAAGTCCAAAACATCAAACTCCGGAGGTTTCTACCCAAACCGGAGGTTTTCGGACGAAAAAATGTCACCCTTTCGTTTGAAAAATACTCGAGGTTTTACCGAAACCTCGAGGTTTCATTTGAATATGAAACTCTTGGGAAAATAGCGCCAATGTAAACCCGGAGGTTTCCGGGAAACCCGGAGGTTTCTAAGAGTCGTGAAAGTCGTTTGCTCTCCGGATGCCAAAATCTCGAGGTTTCATATCAAAACTCGAGGTTTCATTTAAAATGGAGATACCGAGTTTTTGCGCCAAAACAAAACCCGGAGGTTTGAGAGTAAAACTGGAGGTTTTATAAATTTGGAAAAAAGAGATACTCTCGCCCGGATAAACCTCGAGGTTTGTTCCCAAACCTCGAGTTTTCATAAGTTTAAGGAAAACTGTTCAAGACTCAAACCCGGAGGTTTTTCACAATACTTGAGGTTTTGAAAACCGTCGACAATCTGAACTTTTTCTGGCAGATCAAAACCTCGAGGTTTCTTACAAAACCTCGAGGTTTCACAAAACTTGTGAAACCTGGATTTTTCATGTTAAAAACAAAACCTAGAGGTTTCTCTAGACACCTGGAGTTTTGCCTTTTCCAGAAAAACAACTTGAGTATTTCTTTGTAAGGCCAAACCTCGAGGTTTCTGTGCAAACCTCGAGTTTTGCTCTTACAGGATTTTTACAAATGTTGAGAGCAAAACTTCATGCTTTGTTTACAATTATTGGAGATCATCAAAACCCTTAGAGAACTAACAAATATGAATAAAATCAAGTTAGCCTAGCATTGATTATGATATGTGCACATTATTTCAAAATACAATACCTCACTCGAGTAATATCATAATCACTTGAGTCATAATCCTTTGTACATTGAAATGATCAATATTGAGGATCTCTGGATGTGAATGAGCTTCAGGAAGATGAGTCTCTATAACCATTTGCTCTTAATGCATCTTAGAAGCAGAAATCCCAAATGAGCTTTGAATAGGATCTCAAAATTAGTTTATGCTCATAGCTTCTCATCAAGCTAGTATGCTCCTTATCATCTTGGTCTAAGCTTCTTGCTGAAAGTGAAGGAAATCACCAAGAGGGGGTGAATTGGGGATTTTAAAAATTCCTTTTTAAAATCACTCACACAACAGAAGCTAAATGGAGATAGGGAAGAAGAGCTTGACACATAAGATTTATACTGGTTCGGTCTCAATTCTTGACCTACGTCCAGTCCCCACTCTTGACCTACGTCCAGTCCCCAGTCTCTCTGGGTTTTGCTACTATCACTCAAATCAGATACACACTCTGTACTCGAAAGCTATCCTCTCTCTTGGATACGCTCCCCTTACAAGTTGTAATCGAAAGCCCAACCTCAAAGTCCCACAACTTTGAGATTCTTACAATAAATGAATTACGAAATGAACTCTCTAAAGAGTGGATAAAGATAATCACCGAGGTACAATGTGCGATGAGAAGTATAAGCGTAAAAACGATTGATAAGCTTGTATGCGTTTTCGTGTGTTACTTCGTACTTGCTGCGACTTCAAATCTTCATGTATTTATACTTTGGATTGAAGTTTGTGACCGTTGAAGATGCGTTCAGACTTGGGCCTATTCAAAAATATAGTTTTTGAGTCCATGGTCTGCTGAATATAGCTGTTGAGGATATTGCAGCTTTGAATCTATCCGTTGTGGCTTTTAATTTGTTGCATCAATTTCGGCATAAGGGAATATCTCCAATTGATATTGAGCCGTTAACTTCGATTGACGGAAATCTAGAAACATAATTGATTGATATCTTTCCTCTTTGAATGCTCAAATGTTTCCTAAATCAGATCTTTAGGTCTTCTGAAATCTCATAAGAAAACTGGTTAAATCTGGTTAGGAATATTGATATGAATCATTTAAATCATAAGCAACAATTTCGCAGAATCAAGCTAAAGCATAAATCAAAACGAACAAAACGTACTCGGATGCGTTCATACATTCCGATGTTCCAAGCTCGAGTTTACCTATGTAAGCTCGAGTTTGCTCTTCTTTTAAAACTTAGGTTTTGCTTCTGGAAGTCTCAAGCTCGAGCTTGTAAGTGAGTAAGCTCGAGTTTAGCATTTGTCGTTGAAACATGTTTGAAATCATTTTGAGAGCCAAAATGGAAAAACGCAAGCTTGAGCTTATTAGTGAGTAAGCTCGAGTTTGGCACTATTCATGTCAAAAATAATCTTAGTTCACAAAATGCAAGCTTGAGCTTAGAGGTGTAAACTTGAGTTTGCTAAACTCAAAATATGACAATGCTCTGTCGACCCAAGCTTGAGCTTGCAAGGGCAAGCTCGAGTTTGCCAAAGGTTTTAAAAATTTCAAAAGATTTTTGTCAGACGCAAGCTTGAGTTTACAACCTTAAACTTGAGTTTACTCTTTGAAGGAAACCCTGAAAACTTTCTGCCTGATGCAAGCTCGAGTTTGGAATTCCAAGCTCGAGTTTACAAATTTTGTAAACTCACAAACTCTACAGTACAATGATAAGCTCAAGTTTAAAGGATTCTTCCAGAGGTAAGCTCGAGCTTGTAACTGCAAGCTCGAGTTTACATTTTTGTAAACTTAGTGAGAAGAGTCTCTGGAAGAAGCAAGCTTGAGCTTAAAACTAATAAGCTTGAGTTTGCAATTTGAGTAACTTGATAAAAGCCTCAAACCTTCGTAAGCTCAAGCTTCCAGTGTAAGCTCGAGCTTACTCGAATATGAGTAAACTTCGAAAACCTTCAAGCTCAAGTTTATGGACCAAGCTCAAGTTTAGAAAATGCAAAATAGCTTGGTTTTCTTTCTGTATGGGGCAAGCTCGAGTTTGGGTAGCCAAGCTCGAGTTTGGAACTAACAGAATGTTTTTTTGACTTGAAATCAATCAAGCTTTACAAATCTTTATCAAAAACATTCTCTCATGTTTACAATTGTTATTAATCATCAAAACACTTTGAGAACTAACACTTGCTAGTGATGGGATGTCACTCAAGTGATGTCAAAGAGTTTGCAAACATAGCCACTGAAATGGTCTATTCTGTTTGCCTATGTTCTTTGTATTTGACAACAGAACATTTTGGTCAACTCCTGCAAAAATATATGTTCTTTGGTACTCAATGATTCTTGAGTCCACACAAGATTAGACATGACAACCTTATGCTCTTAAAAGATTAAATCATATGATACTTAAGCAAAGAGCATAATAAGTTAGCATAATTTTACCCAATCAAATAAGTTCATGCCAATGAATCATAAAGGGTAACACATAAATGATACCAAGAATGTTGTTTCTCAATGACAAGTTGGAAATATACTTTATGCAGAAAAGATGTCATTGATAAAATACATGTAAGTTTGAGCATTGAGCATAGAAAATATTATCCATAGAGATAAGCATTTATAAACTAATAGTTTATGAATGAGATCATATTTTCCAAGAATGAAATATGCAAAATGGTTTCAAATCTCAAATTTTCTTTCAAACATTGATGAAGTATTAAGAAATTCTATAAAAGGTTTATTTTTTAAACATGTTTAAGATCAATGCTTACTCTAAACATGGTGGAAGTCAACATGTTAAAGAATAAATCAGAATGCTTCAAGATTAAGAGAACATGTGAAACATTGAAGTTTACATGTAGAAGAATTTTCCCAAGAGCAAAAGTCATAAAGGTAATGCATTATCGAAACATGCTTTGCATAATAGAAATATATGAGCACAATGACTTTGCTATTGACCAAGAGATAATCTTGCCTTTTTGAATAGAGTCTTGAAATATATGAACATTTAAGGCAAGAATTTGAATATAGTTACTCAGAAATGGATGAAGATAAATTTGATGAATTTGAGTAACAAAATGACTACTAGGATTCATAGATAATGAAACACATACTCATTAGTCCAAATGACTAGAGTTCCAGAATGTTATCCTAGTAAGTTATTCCACTAATGGTTAATGCATTAAGATTCAATGCATTAATGAACATTTATAAAGCTTAGAATATCTTGACCAATAAGGATTTATGCAATAGGCATAAGATTTTCACAAATTGAATTCCTTTTTTTTCGAAGATAAGCTTGAAACTCATATATGATCAACTTGTTAGACATGAGGTCCCACTAGTTAGAGAATGAAACTAAAGAGTTCAAGCAATACATTGAATTCCAAAGATCAATATGTGAAAGATAAGGAAAAACTCAACTGTACAAATTTGAAGCATATCCAACATTCAGTACACAATATTAACTTCCAATTTTGAAACATCATTTGAATGTAATCAAATTATGGATATTTTTCAAAACATTTAAAGAAGTGTATGAAATATTCAATTATCACTAGAAAATCATTAGAGTTAGAGATTCACAACCGGAGCAATTTTACGTTAGAACAAATCATCCCGCCAGAATTAAAAGGGAGATGGCGTGAAGGGAACAATAAGTATAGAACATCTCTCTAACTATAAATTCTTGAGAAAATGGAATAGCAAGAGATGTTGGTTTTGATTAGTTTTGATGATGCCTTATACAGATGTCATTATTAAAAGCAAAAAGATTGAGTAATATAGTTATCTCCTACATTGACTAACTGTTGTATTTAATGTAGATTAATCCAAGTTAAGCAGTACATACCATAGTCATTTGTTGTAAAAGATTAGTATCAGAGCCAGAGGGGAAGTAGAGATGTGTTGATTAGATCTGGACTGTAATTTACCCTATCTAGATATTTTCTTGCCTGATTCATAGATATGCTTTAGATCTGTGCTAAAAAAAAAAGAGTCTGGAATTTTCCCCTAAAATTTTATGCTTGGTATATCTGCATATGGTGGCTAAGTTTTATCAGTGGGATGTCTAGGCCATAAGTCCCGTGTGTTGAGGCAGGCGATTTACCCCACAGTAGGCTACCATATGTGTGATTCTCTAAAGCATAAGGTTTTACGCGAAACCCAGATTCATCACATAGTACCGCCTTATGTGCTGGTGTTTAGGATTTTCAACATTTTATTCTTAGCTGTCTAGATTAACGATTGTTTAGATAACGTCCTATTCATCCTGAAAAGGAAGAATTTGGGTGAAAATCTTTAACAACGTTCAGACGTTCAAATGGGAATGTTCTCTTCTTACTCTTCTAATTTAAGAGCATATGATCTAAAGACTCTATTGAATGGCCAACTAAATATTATGATCGGTAAATTACAGTAAATATTTAATCAATATACCCCTATTTTACCTAATGGTAATGATACTAATTGAAGGGAGATTTACAATTATTGTTTATCTCGTTTTTACTTTTCTGCTATTTATTTATCCTGTTTATCAATTATTGTTCTTCTGCTGTTTATTTTCTTTGTTGTTTACATTTTTATAATCTCTTAATTATGTCTTCTCTTTTTCGCGGTTTTCATAAACGTTCCGCTTCCTCTTTCTCCTCTCCGTCACGTTCAATAAACTCTTCTTTAAACCTTGAGGATCCAAAGTCCTCCTACCATAATATTTTTAATGAAGAAATCCAGTTTAATAACATCAATCAAAATGTTGATAATTGGACTCTTCCTCAAATTGACCATAAAACCCTCTTTCGAAGAATAAGAAATGGTTTTTCCAAATGATTATATAATCAAGATCTTGTTGAAGAATCAATTCCTATTCATCCTGAAAAGGAAGAATTTTTCCTTCTTTCTCCACAATCCCTTTCCAAGCATAAGGAAAAGTACAATTTTATACACATCGGTTGTGTTCAAATTGCACTTAAACCTCTTGTGCGTAAAGGGTTAAACATTTCTGGTCTTGCTTGTCTTCGTGATAACCGGCATAATCATTTTGAAGATTCCCTTCTCGCCGCGGCCGAATTTGGCCTCCATAACGGTCCCGTTTATTTCAATTGTTACCCTACCCAAACTATTGATTTAAACGATAAACATGTTCTTGAAGCTTTGAAGCTGAATCTTTCATTCGATGGATTTTCCATGAAGCCTGGATCTATTCCCTGTTACCCTAATGTATAGGATACAGTATAAGGTCTCAAATTCTTCAGCTTCTTCTCTTCTTCAACAACCAACAGACAATGGTCAAACTATTGTCTTCCTCACAGATCCTACAAACACAAACATTACCATTCCTCGAACAATCCTTTGGAAGGATGTTCATCTTCCTGAGAATTGGGTGATGGAAAAGGTTGTACAAGCTATACAAAAACTCCTCTTCCTGAACTACAACGTAAAGTTATTCCTGACACCCCTCCAGAATCATCTTCTTCAAATAAAATTATGAATTTAGAAAAACTTTCTGATTCTGATTCTAAATCTGATTTTCAAATAAATCATCAACGTTGGCAAAAACCTTCCTTTCAAAAGTCTTCAAAGTTATATTATCCCAAGGCCAGTCCTTTAGATATTTTAACTGAAGAACGACATGATCAAACTTTTAAGTCTTTCAACTCGAATGACATCTATGAATGGAATAAGAAAGAGATTAAAACAGATCGGTAGTAAACTACGTTGATCTAGTTCATAAACAGAGAGAAGAGTAAAGAGGAGATGCAGATGCAAGACATAAAGAAACACAAGTTTATTCAAATCATAAAAACTTACAGGAAAGCGAGAAGGCGTAAGAAAGCTTAAAGGAGAGAGAAAGGAAAGAGTGTAGAGAGAAGGCAGAGAAAAGAGGGATGAGAGAGGCTAGAGAGAAAAGGGCTCGCTGATCAGAACCTGTCTCCAAACTGAAGGAGCTTCAGCTTAAAAACTGATTCAGACCACTGTTTGTACAGTTCCGGTTATGGTAACCGGTACTGCCAGTTTTGCTACAGTTCCGGTTGATGACCGGTACTGTTTGTTTATACGTAATTAGCTACAGTGCTCTACATATTACAAGGATTTGGTGCTTTAGTGAGAATACCAAGCACTACTGTAATACAGAGAGTTTTTATAAAGAAAATTACAACTTTATACATGGAAACGTATTTGTTTAGTGTTTCCGTCAAAAGTTGCAAAATTTTAGTCTTCTCCAAGGTTGACGATGAGTTCATCTTCTTCATCATCACTTGATTTAGACATCTCGTCTCATCTTGCCGGAGTTGTTTGAACAGATACGAGTTGTTTAATACAATCTTGTTTATTAGATGCATTTTGCAAGAGTATGTTGAACAAAATTCTTTTGGTTGAGAAATCGACTTTGTTCATTTGCACAGAGGAATTCTGGATTGTCTCTGAACCATTGGTCTACTGCTTTGCAATATGCATTTGTTTGTCTATATTTCCCCCACCAACGTACAAAGAGTTGTCTTTGTAATATTGGTAAAACAGGAGATTTTCTATCCATGTGAGAAAATCTGTATTGCCAAGAAAATATCCAGGATACAGATAATTTTGAAAAATAATGAAGATCAATTGGAAAAGGATCTTCATTGATTTGGAATTTATTTTTGAAATGGTCAAATGCCTTTTGGATTTCTGGTGGAAAGATTGCAGAAATTGGTCCAAAAACATAATCCAAGTTGAATTATAGAGATTAATCAAGAAGGAGATATTGAAGAAGATTATTCCAAGTTGAACTATGGAGGTTGATCAAGAAAGAAGAACTTGCACTATATGTGACACTGGAAATCTCTATGATCAAACATAAGTTAGAATGAAACTTCATCATATTTGAGCTATAGTGGAGTATACATGAATAGTACTGATACGGAAAGTCGACACATTAAATTCTGGAACAAGTTCAACATAGGCTCGGCTTTATGGATATTGAAGAAGAGGTAAGAATGATCAAGAAAGTAGATTGAAGAAAGAAGTTCTTGCACACAATATAATGGGAATATCAGAATGTCAAGGGAGCAAGCAGTTATCGAAGGACTTTGGGAATAATCAGAAGAAGAGGAAATGTTGAAGAAGGTAGAACTTGCAAAGAATGATGAGTTCAAGTTGAATGACGGAGAATGTTCAACAAGAAGAAGTCTCGAATCGAGAAAGAAATTGAATCAAGAAGATGTGAAGTTAAATGATGAAGAATGATCAAGTTGGGAGATGGAAAAAGGAAGAACTTGTTGAATGGAATAAAGATATCATTATTCAAGTTCTTATATTGATGCTAGAAGCCTCCAAGATCATATGGAAGTTGGAATCGCTCAATTCGGAGATAAGGTAAGCAAAAATCAGCTTCAGGATGAGAAAACTCGAGTAAAGAACTCAATACTCGAGTTTAGGAGTCAAAACTAGAGTATGTTCATCAATACTTGAGTATTGTAGTGTCTTCAGCATCTCTGGCCTCTCTGGACTAGGAATACTCGAGTATCCAAGTCAATACTCGAGTATTCAGCGGTGATCAGCTATGTTTCACGTACAGCTTGGGCAATGTCTGGTAATTTAATAATATCATCCAAACCAGACATCTGATTGAAGTGAAATCAGTGGTATATGAAACTAGACTCCAAATGCGTCATTTTGATATAAAATTAAAGCCCAAAAGAGTTCATATGAGAGATCTATGAATTGTGGAAGTTGACAGATAAATCCACGCCACACAGCAAACCAAGCTTCAATGTTTTGAGTGTAACTCACAAACTACAAATCCGATTGAGCTGAAATTGGTGGCATATGAAAGTAGACTCACATAGATTTCCATCAAGAGTTGAACAAACCAAAACAAAGTTCATACCAGGGAGATATGACCCTCAAAAGTTGACGGTTAGTTCAACATAGGTCAATACTCGAGTATGTAAGTTCAATACTCGAGTTTCCATCAGACAGAGACCATCGAATGTTAAAGCATCTTCCAATACTCGAGTTTCCATCTCAATACTTGAGTATTGATCAGACAGAGAGGAACCTGGAGTTACACAACAACCTAAATACTCGAGTTTCCAAATGAATACTCGAGTATTCGTCGCGGGTTCAGAAAACGAAGTTCTAACGGCTAGTTTCCATCTGAGTCTAACGGCTATATTTCTTTATCCAACTATCATATATTGATCTTTACCTATAAAAGAAGTCAGATTCAAGACAGAACAAGCAAGACACAAGATTACATCTTCAACATGCTAATACTCTGATCTTCATATCATTTACTCTCTGTTTTCAATGTTTACATAGTTTACCATAGAGAGTGAAGTGATTTGTATTGTACTTCAGTGTTTATTAATCTACTTCTGAGAGAGAAGCGTTATTGTAAACATCCTATCATTCTATCTGTGAGTGATGGGGCAAAATTTTATAATGCCTAAGGACTCCGCAAGTGCACGGGCCGTATCAAGTAATAAAGAGTAAGTAAGATATCGTTCCCACGAGGACTTTGTACCAACAACTTCAGTTAAGCATTAATTTCACACTTTCGTTTAAGTTGAGCAAACCACATTGAATTTAAGAGAAAGAAATTAAAATAAATAACAACAATAAACAAATGAGCAACCCAGAGTCACTAATCCCTTATTTGCTTCATAAACCTTGATTCCACTAATTTAATTAGCCTTAATATCAATTTTGTTAATCTCGAGTATAAATAGCTATAAGTGCCTGTCGGTCCACTCATAACCCTCTCTTAAGTTGAATTTGTTATGTCTAACATAATTACTCAAGAGGCAACATAACTCGGACACACCCTTTAACAATTATATGGGGCCATTAGGTATATGTCTATCCTAATCGCAAATTAAATAGTAATTTAATCCCATATTACTTAATCTCAGAGCCTAATTAAAATTCCCTTCGTCAAGGTAAATTCTAATTCTCAAATTCATATTTACGATGGCCAATCACTAAATAGAAAATATTAATCAAGATTAAATAACCAAAATTAATATTAATCATAATTAAATAATGAAATCAAAATCTAATTCACTCATAAGTTCATAGTTACTCTAGGTTGCAAGAAATTAATCACACATCACAGCACAAAATAAAATAAAAATGGAAGTTCAGACACATAAGGAAGCACAAGAAAATCAAATGGAAGGAAAATAAATTGAAACAGTGAAGGAAGGAAGGCCCTTATGGTTCGGTTGGTGGCAAAGCTGTGAATCCCATCTCTCCTTCAATTGCTCAGTCAAGCTCGGCTTCCAAAAGAAATCTGGCTCTCCTTGCAGCTGTGACGATGAAGCTCGCCGGCGACCGTGGTGGAGCGGGAAGCCGCCGGCGAGAGAAGAGGAAGAAAGTTGAAGGTATGAACCCGCGGCGCTGCTCCTCTGCTCTGTTCTGTCGCTCCTCGTCTCCATCAAGCCGTCTCCCTTTGTGCTTCGGTTCCAGCTCCTTTTATGATGATAGATGTCGACCAGATGAAAATGACAATGGCATGAAAGATGATTACTTTTCCACTAATCCCCACTAATTCCGTCGCCCATGTCTGTCTTCCATTCCTTGGGTCTCCTTTTATTTATTTTTGTTGTTGTTCATTTAGTGGGAAATGATTGTAATGACAAACCATGTGCTCCACAAAACACGTATGCCTTCTCCTTTTATTATTTTTTTATTGTTTGTATTTGGTGGAAGACATGCAAAGATGTTCCTTATCTTCTTTAGACAATATTCTCCACTAACTTTTATCTTTCTCAATTTTCAACCACGCGGGACCCTTAATCCATGCCAAGCCAACTCTACTCTTCTTAATTCAATCCGTGAAGCCATCTACAAATGAAGCAAATATGATAAAAACATTTCTTTTTCTTTATATATATATTTTTTTTAATAAACTTAATAAAAGTTTATTTTTCTATGTTGAAATCCCAACAAGATCTATATCTCTAAAAATCTCAAGACAATCTCTTTAATTTAGCACTGATGACTTCCAAAATACATCAAAATACATCTCAAATATATTAAAAATAGGAAGTCATCAGTGAGATACTCAAGATTGGGTGATCTTGAGTGGGAAACACATTGTGTTGATTACAGCTTGTAAGGGGAGTGAATCCTAGTGAGAGGATTAATTCGAGTACGAGTGCGTAATCAAGAAAGTGTATTGATTACGTTTGTAAGGGGAGTGAATCCTAGTGAGAGGATTACTTCAAGTACGTAACGTGTAATCAAGTTACAAGAAGATAGTGGATTGAAAATCTCAAGCGGAGCTTGGGGACTGGACGTAGGTCAAGGATTGGACCGAACCAAGTATAAATCTCGGTTGCATATTCTCTTCCCTTAACTCTTACATTTCCAAAGCATATAAGTTTGAATGATCGATTATCACTTTATAAATTATTCTTTGTCATACAAACTACTTTCGATAAATTGCAAAAAGATTTTCAAACTTCCAAAAGTTTTATCATACACCCAATTCACCCCCCCTCTTGGGTGATAGCCAGGTCTTTATAAAGACAACCAAATAAAAAAAAAGTTCGGGAAAATTTGGGAAATGCAGATTTTCCCTCGTTTTCAAGTTTTGCTAGATACAATTCTTCTTTCTCTCTCGTTTTCAACTTTTTCCCTCCTTTTTCTCGGAAAATTTTCTGAGGGTTTCTGAGTTTTACCCTCTCAATGCTCTCTTCACTCACTACTCCTAGATACCGATTAGCTAGACGCCTAGATCTCACTCTGAAACAGAGAAATCCGACGACAGACTGAAACTCGCGGTGACCGCCGACGGACTGTGACGTGACCGGGAAGGAGAGGAGGAGAGGCGCCTGGAAGAGCCGAAGGGGACGGAGGACTAAGGAATGAGTCTGAGGCTCGGAGCTGAGCACTGAGGTCGAGAGACGAGAGGGAAAGTGACCGTGGGTGCGGAGTGCCTGAGAGGCTGAGACCATAAGACCTGAGTAGTGAGTTGATACACCGTCGACAGTGTCGAGTATAGCAGATAATCATGTACCCTCCCCATTAAACCAGTTTGAGCCCCAATGGTCTTTTTTGTTTCTCGAAACCAACAGTCTTGTCTTTAGAACACAAACATTATTTTCTCATTTAATATACTAAATAAAACAGCAGGCAAATTTTATTCAAAACCATTTTTTATTTTTTTGAATCCCAGAGGCTGATCGTCTTTGCCATGTGCGGCCATTAATAAAAGGAGTGAATGCTGGAAGATGGTCATAAAGTAACCAATGAGAGCCGTACACGAAATTAAATGCACGTTTTGTGCTCAAATTTTGACGTTGTTGTACAATTATTAATCTTGTTTCAGGTTTATGTTCGTCTCGTTGTGTCCTGGGAGTTAGGCCATTTTCTATCACCTTGCAAAATTTCAGACCTTTGAGAGATACTCCGAAAAAAATGCCCTCGTCGAAATCAAAAAATCGAAACTTAAAACAGCGAAAGAGTGCTCTAAACGTTAGAGTTTGGGGAAAATAGGTGAGACCTCACTTTCAACTTGAAAGTGAATCTTGTTTAGAATGCCAAATTCCTTTTGAATAAGACCTGGTTCGAGTGATCTGGGTAAGAAAAATTTATGTCCAGCTACCCGAACCACCGAAACGATACTATTTACATACTGTTACTAATCAAACCGATGCAAATTCCCCGGCAGCGGCGCCATATTTTGACAGAGATTTTCCGTATCTCCCATAATAACCAAGTTCGAAAATGATTTTCAAAAATAGGGAACCTGGGTCGTTTCCCCAACAAATTCACAGCGGGTTTGAATGGACGAATAACGGTGAATAGAAACAATAAAAATGGGGGTTTTTGGTTCAAACAGATTAAAACAAAAATAAACAAAACAGATTAAAATTGATCAACCCAAGATTCAGATTCCACAGACTTCCATCAGTGAACAAAATATGAACGAACTCGCGTTTGGTTCTGGACGCACCAAAATCTCTGCGTTCGTCCCGAAATTCAATCGACTAAACGATCGCCTAACATTTGTCCGACAAGTGGCGTCTCACTGTGCAATCGCAAAACGGAATGAGGCTCCAATCCACAATTCAGTTCAGGCCCAAACCGGAAAAGAAATAAAAATGGGCTTAAGTTACAAAATTCGAGCCCAAATAAAAATCTAAAAATTACATATGACTTCGGCTCCAAAATCGACTGCCCTATTGTCCGAATTTTCCCTTCACGTCTTCATAACAATTATTGATCTTTGAATCATCTGAAATATGAAACAAGAATGAGACAAATCCAATGTCTGGTTCAAGAGTTATGGTACCAATAGTGAAGCAATGTAAAACTGAAATTTTATTATTAAAAATGGCTCGAATATAATCAAAGGCCCAAAGCCCAAATAACTATAAAAGTCATTATTTATGCACTAAAGAGTCGTAAATTATAGATCTAAAGACAAAAAGAAGCTTATGAAATATTCAATTATCACTAGAAAAACATTAGAGTTAGAGATTCACAACCGGAGCAATTTTACGTTAGAAAAATCATCCCGCCAGAATTAAAAGGGAGATGGCGTGAAGGGAACAATAAGTATAGAACATCTCTCTAACTATAAATTCCTAAAAAAAAGGAATACCAAGAGACACCCAGATAAAACAAACGTTCGGGAAAATTTGGGAAACACGGATTTTCCCTCGTTTTCAATTTTTGCTAGTTACAATTCTTCTTTCTCTCTCGTTTTCAACTTTTTCCCTCCTTTTTCTCGGAAAAGTTTCTGAGGGTTTCTGAGTTTTACCCTCTCAGTGCTCTATTCACTCACTCCTCGTAGAAACCGATTAGCTAGATGCCTAGATATCACTCGGAAGCAGAGAAAGCCGACGATGGACTGAAACTCGCGGTGACCACTGAATAGGAAAATGAAGAAAACTTACCTCAGCACTGAAACTCACGGTGACCGCCGACGGACTGAGACGTGACCTTGAAGGAGAGGAGGAGAGGCGCCTGGAAGAGCCGAAGGGGACGGAGGACCGAGGAATGAGTCTGAGGCTCGGAGCGAGCATTGAGGTCGAGAGACGAGAGGAAAGTGACCGTGAGTGCGGAGTGCCTGAGAGGCTGAGACCTGAGTAGTGAGTGGATACACCATCGACAGTGTCGAGTATAGCAGACTATCATGTACTTTCCCCATTAAACCAGTTTGAGCCCCAACGGTCTTTTTTTTTTTTTTTTGCTCGAAACCAACGGTCTTGTCTTTAGAACACAAACATTATTTTCTCATTTAATATACTAAATAAAACACCAGGCAAATTTTATTCAAAACAGCTTTTATTTTTTTGAATCCCAGAGGCTGATCGTCCTTGCCATGTGCGGCCATTAATAAAAGGAGTGAATGCTGGAAGATGGCCATAAAGTAACCAATGAGAGCCGTACACGAAATTAAATGCATGTTTTGTGCTCAAATTGCAGACAGTGTCATACAATTATTAATCATGTTTCAGGTTTATGTTCGTCTCGTTGTGTCCTGGGAGTTAGGCCATTTTCTATCACCTTGCAAAATTTCAGACCTTTCAGAGATACTCCGAAAAAAATGCCCTCAGCGAAATCAAAAAATCGAAACTTAAAACAGCGAAAGAGTGGTCTAAACGTTAGAATTTGGGGAAAATAGGTGAGACCTCACTTTCGACTTGAAAGTGACTCTTGTTTAGAATGCCAAATTCCTTTTGAATAAGACCTGGTTCGAGTGATCTGGGTAAGAAAAATTTATGTCCAGCTACCCGAACCACCGAAATGACACTATTTACATACTGTTACTAATCAAACCGATGCAAATTCCCCGGCAGCGGCGCCATATTTTGACAGAGATTTGCCGTATCTCCCATAATAACCAAGTTTGAAAATGATTTGCAGAAATAGGGAACCTGGGTCGTTTCCCCAACGAATTCACAGCAGGTTTGAATGGACAGTAACAGTGAATAGAAACAGTAAAAATAGGGGGTTTTTTGTTCAAACAGGATTAAAATGAAAATAAACAGAAACAGATTAAAATTGATCAACCCAAGATTCAGATTCCACAGACTTCCATCAGTGAACAAAATATGAACGAACTCGCGTTTGGTTTTGGACGCACCAAAATCTCTGCGTTCGTCCCAAAATTCCCTCGACTAGACGATCGCCTAGAATTTGTCCGAACAGTGGCGTCTCACTGTGCAATCGCAAAACGGAATGAGGCTCCAATCCACAATTCAGTTCAGGCCCAAACCGGAAAAGAAATAAAAATGGGCTTAAGTTACAAAATTCGAGCACAAATAAAAATCCAGAAATTACATATGACTTCTGCTCCAAACTCGACCGCCCTATTTTTCGAATTTGCCCTTCATGTCGCATAACAATTATTGCTCTTTGAATCATCTGAAATATGAAACAAGAATGAGACAAATCCGATGTCTGGTTCAAGAGTTATGGTACAAATAGTGAAGCAATGTAAAACTGAAATTTCATTATTAAAAATGGCTAGAATATAATCAAAGGCCCAAAGCCCAAATAAGTATAAAAGCCATTATTTATGCACTAAAGAGTCGTAAATTATAGATCAAGAGACAAAAAGAAGTTTATGAAATATTCAATTATCACTAGAAAAACATTAGAGTTAGAGATTCACAACCAGAGCAATTTTACGTTAGAAAAATCATCCCGCCATAATTAAAAGGGAGAACCATCAAGTGACCAAATCATCCCGCCAGAATTAAAAGGGAGATGGCGTGAAGGGAACAATAAGTATAGAACATCTCTCTAACTATAAATTCCTAAAAAAAATGGAATACCAAGTGACACCCAGATAAAACAAACGTTTGGGAAAATTTGGGAAACGCAGATTTTCCCTCGTTTTCAATATTTGCTAGTTACAATTCTTCTTTCTCTCTCGTTTTCAACTTTTTCCATCCTTTTTTCTCGGAAACTTTTCCGAGGGTTTCTGAGTTTTACCCTCTCAGTGCTCTATTCACTCACTCCTCATAGAAACCGATTAGCTAGATGCCTAGATATCACTCGGAAGCAGAGAAAGCCGACGATGGACTAAAACTCGCGGTGACCACCGAATAGGAAAAGGAAGAAAACTTACCTCAGCACTGAAACTCACGGTGACCGCCGACGGACTGAGACGTGACCTTGAAGGAGAGGAGGAGAGGCGCCTGGAAGAGCCGAAGGGGACGGAGGACTGAGGAATGAGTCTGAGGCTCGGAGCTGAGCATTGAGATCGAGAGACGAGAGGGAAAGTGACCGTGAGTGCGGAGTGCCTGAGAGGCTGAGACCTGAGTAGTGAGTGGATACACCGTCGACAGTGTCGAGTATAGCAAACTATCATGTACCCTCCCCATTAAACCAGTTTGAGCCCCAACGGTCTTTTTTTTTTTTCCTCGAAACCAACGGTGTTGTCTTTAGAACACAAACATTATTTTCTCATTTAATATACTAAATAAAACACCGGGCAAATTTTATTCAAAACAGTTTTTAATTTTTTTGAATCCCAGAGGCTGATCGTCCTTGCCATAAAACTCTAATTGGGGTGATTAAAATTTCTATTTGAAGCTCTATAAGTATATTTTAAGAGAACAATAATCACCACACTAATTCATGGTTGTATCATTCTCATAATCTCCCAAAGTCGACACTACTTAAATCAGGAAACAGGATTTTCCAGAATTTCATGACCAAATTTTGGAAATTCATAACTCATTGCACAAGTATCCAATTAGGGTGGTTCCAAAGGCTATGTAACCCCTGTTAAGTCTATTTTCAAGTAAAAATACTTCAAGCAGCCAATTTCACAATGTTGTTCAATGTATAAAGTCAGTGATTTTTCCCCCAATCCATTCTATCTCATTTTTTATAGCATTTTCATTTCATCCTTACCTCTTGGTGGTCTACTAAAATTAAATTTCTGTCTTCTTCCTTTCAATTTTGCCAATCATATAGATAGCAATGGACCAAAACAACATCCTTTATGCTATATTACTTTTGAAAAAAATGTACTTATATCTCATCTTTTTTCAATCTTGTGCAAAGATTTATTATTAATATGTTCTCTCCAAAATTTCTTTTCCTTGTTTCCTGACACTGCTTTGAATTCTACAAGTGATACTAATGGCTGAGATAACGTTATGAAGATTTGAGCATTAATTTAAAGATTAAGTCTTCCAAGTCCTTGCTGTTATGCTACAACTGACTATTGTGCTCTACATGCATACTTTGCTGAGTTTAATCAGAAATTGTGTTTTTATTGGATGAATATTCTTCAAAACCTGAGAATGCCACTTGCTGTTTCTGTTTTATTATATCTTAGATCATTTTAATGCTACAGTCTACTTATGATTTTTCCACACCTTTTAGGTCAACTGACACCAAACAGTTTTTAAAAAAATCTTTTTAAGTGTGAAGTAGTGAGTTTGAACCCTATTAATGGATGTGTTCATTCATTCATGATGATTGATGAGACCTGTGAACAGACTGAGTTTCTTAATTTTGTTTTTTTTTTTTTTTTTTTTTTTGCCCAAAACTGAACCAAATCGAGCCTATCAACTTAGTTACTTTGATAGAAATGAAGCAAAAGTAAGAATAATTGTTCTAGTCAGGAAAAAGATTGGATAATCATAGACTTTTATGTTAAATTCCATTACAACTATGCTTAAGGGTAGTATTTTTATAAGCGAATAATGTATCGACAAGCGACCCAAATTGCCATACTTTCTCTTCTTAAATTAGTAGAAGAGGTGTCATGATCAATAAAAGGAAGGTGAAAGTATATTTTTAGTCCTACAACTTTTATAAGGTATACTTTTGGTTTCTTGACTTTATAAAATATACTTTTGGTACTATCTTTCTAACACAGCTAATGATACTAGCGAAAAATGTTGACATTACAAACTTATGTGATAACTATGTACAACTGACTGAGCATATTTAAGTTTTAAATTCTTAATGTAATACATTTAGATTATTAAATTAAAATAAATCCAAGAATTGATACAAATGAAAATGATGTTTTACCATTTAGACTATTATACAATTTTTTTTTATAATTATAATTATTAACCATCCTTTTTAAAAAAATATTGTAAATCATTTAATGTATACTGGGTTACTATCTTGCTTAAAGTATGAATTTTTTTATTCTACTTCTAGCAAAAAAGAAGTAATTTTTTTATAAATAATCTAATCACTCTAAAATTTTGAAATACTAAAAACATTACATTAACATAATAGATAAATATTTTAAAAATGTTCAACCCAATAATATGAGAGACATTTGATATTTAAATCTAATTAGATTTAATATTTTAAGCCACTCTAATTATTTTTATGATCAACCTAATAATGCGAGAGACCCTTGAATTACTGTCAAAGGATCCTTGAATTACTAAAAAGTGGTAAAATCTTTTTTTCTTTAAATAAGATATCAGAGTTTGGAAATCTGATAAAAAAAATAATTAAACTTTAAATTTGTTTTAAGATAATAGCAGGCGATATATGTTTGACAATTCAAGGAATATTCAGTCGTAATAATTTTAAGGGATAGGATATTGTCGCTACCAATTTTATATCACTACCAAGTCACTACCATTTTTTCGCCGTTAGATAATAATTTATACGGGAAAAATACAAAAACTGATTTTTATTCATAAAACCAACTTTTCAGTAAAATAGAAATACGAGTATAAAGCACAAAAACGGCGACACCAACAGATTCTTCTCGCAGAAGAATCAGATCATTGATTGGAGGGGCTTTCCTCTGAAGATCGCTTCTTCGTTCTTCCCAATCGAGCTCGATGAAGCGGATTGTAGTGGCCGGCCACATGCCGTTTCTTCCGGAAGAGATCATCAGAAACATTCTCATGCGACTTCCAGTAAAAACCCTAATCCGATCCAGATGTGTGTGTAAACATTGGAAAAATCTTATCAGAACCCCATCTTTCATCTCTGACCACCTCCACCACTCCAATACCCATCAAAACCCTTCTCTTCTTTTCCAATGACGCGATGACTTATGGTTGCTTGATTGCAAGATGCAACTCAAGATTGCACCTTTGATCGATTCCCTGAATACCTTTCGAATCGTCGTTCCAGCAATGGCTTGCTCTGTGTTAAGATTGATAGATATTCTGTATTTTATCCTTCCCTTTTATTTTGGAATCCAGCTACTAGAGAGGTCAGACGGTTGCCCCCAAATACCCCATATATGTATTTGCTTGCTAAAATACTACTCCTTTGGTCCTTAATGGAAAAGTTATATAACTAATTTAAATAGATTAAGGAAATTAGTTAATATATCATACTTTTTCTAAAATACTCTAATCATCTACCGGTTAAGTTCCTTCCTCTTCTCTTTCTTACTTGATTATTGGTGACAGAGTATTAATAGAAGAAATTTTGAAAACTATAGATAAAAATGAGAAAGAGATTTTATGTTTAAGACCAAAGTCAACTCCCAATTTTAGGTCCTAAATTAAGAACATTGGGTAATTTCTTATAGTTACGGTGTCCTATGGTTACGGTAATTTCATATAATGATGATACACATCATAGCTTCTTAGGCATTAGGACGTGCATATATCTTGCAAAAATAAAAGGTTGTTTCCCAAAAAATATCATGCTATTTTTTGGGTACTTTCCCAATTAAAATTCATTATATAATTATTTATACTTGCTTGTTTCCAGAATTGTTGTTCTTCAAGGAAGTCAAAACTTCCTTACAAGCTAACTTTTTTGCTATTTTCTTATGGTCAGCTTGGCAGGTTTTCTCATAAACATTCCCATTAGCTATAACCCTAACTGTGGCACAAGCTAAGCCATTGTTTTTGGAAACCAATGGCTTCTCCATTATAAAATGTTGTTTGCGGCAATATTCTTGCAATTCGCGAACAGGATGAATCTGAACGGTGTCAAGTGTGATCAAAGGTTCCAAGAGAGGCATGATGCTTCTGAACACAGTCTCTTTGTTGAATCCAGAATCAACCATTATTGCTCCTGCCAGGGACTCTATGATGTCTCCAAGTACCTATCAATAGTAAGAAGATTAGTATTTACAAGTAGTATCCAATCCAAATACCTTTGTAATTACTGAAAAAATCAGATTGTGTCTTAAAAAGAAGCATTAATAGTAATCTAGTCTTCTGGTCCTTAGCTATCAATATAACAGAGTTCTGGATCCTAAAGGGTATTTTTTTCATTAGGTAAAAAATATTAGGCAGGAAACTCAAGTTCTTCATGATTCAAACATTCCAAAGGAAACCATGGATTGGTGGTGGGAAACCATGGTTTTCCAAAAGACAATTTTTGTTGCCTTTTCAAAAGCTATTATCTAAAATCTAATCTTTAAAATCACTTTTATTAGCCAATGACCTTACAGCCAACAAGCATAAATGCTCCCCTATAAGTAGGAGGTCGCGGGTTCAATCACACTTGTAACCTCAAGTTATTAGTGCCTACCTTCTAAGTATAAAATTAAAAACTAGCATTACATTAAAATATGCAGAATGGTCAAGAAATGTACAATGGTCTTGGGAAAACTATAATAATTAAGCCCTACATACTAAATTTACCAAAATAATATTAGAACACATGCACAAAAAACACCCCAAAGACAGTAATATGAATAAGCGTTATTCAAAACAAGGACATTGCTTAAAGATCAATGAACTGAAATAGTAATACTAACCTTGGGGAAATACGTCCTTGACTGCCACCCAAGAGTTGGTTCGGAAGAGAAGTTTTCTACATCCTTAGTTGCGGCAACAATATCCCTATGTAATTTTGGAGAAGCATGGAGTATGTATTTGTGTAGGTCAGCCTTAATGGCAGACCGAGCATAACAATCATTATTTACTGAAGCCGACCTCAAGTCAGTCAACAACCCTGGAGACAAGCTAGGATATTTGTTGTACATATGCTCGGTGACAAGAAAATCCAACACAGAATCCCCAAGAAATTCTAGTCGCTGCAGGGAAAATACGTATGTATATTATTCAATAATTTTGAATAGCAATGAAACAAAAAAATACAAAACGAAAGACAGTGACTACTAATTTTGGGATACATCATGACTTCCATAACATAGGCTGGTACTGAAGGAAAGACCTGAAATTTTGCCTTTCACATATAACATAACCATATGCAAATGTTTTCTTTTGGTATGATAAACTAATTGTACTCCCTCCAATCTAAAATATAAGACGTTGTTAACTAATTTATCAAAGAATATGATTTTCAAATATGCATGTAATACATGTCACTTCTTCTCTCTCCTGCAAGAGGTAAAAGTGGAAAACAATAATTAGTTACCCTTTCAACCTCTTGTATTTTGGACCAAATTTTCCTTCTAAAAGACTTCTTATATTATGGACCGGAGGGAGTAATAGCTATCTCATTTGTCAGGGTCTCAAAGCTAAGGACTTTGGTTAACTTCAGTCTCAATTAACTTCAGGTCAAAGGAAAAGTTAAACCCAACTGTTCTATGAATTGTATGTGTCTGAACCATGCCAGCAAATAGAGTACAGTTTTCAGTTTAGCTAAAAAGATACATACATTAAAATCGAACAAGATAATGCAGTACTCATAAGGCACCTGATAACATATTGGAATTTTCGGCACCATGTAAGAACCATGGGTCAAAGCTTCCACCAAGAGAGAGCTGTCATTGAATGAGTAGTTCAATAGAGATTCAAAATATCTGACATTCACAAGCCTCTCTGGCTCTATGCTTAAAAGCCTCTCACTGGATCTTATATCAAAATCCACCTTTATCCCAACCCAATCCAAGAATTTCAAAGCAGCTTTCTCTCCACCTGTGTTAAGGAAGGCCCCAATCAAGGCTTGAACAACATCTGAAATGACTTTAGGTTTTATTTTTCTGTTCCCATTAACATACATTTTCGTCATATTGTCAGATGCCGACTCCCCTTTTAAAGAAACATATCCAGATCTATTTCCTGGTATAATCCATTTGCGTGGATCAAAAGGGGAGTTTCGTATGAAGCCCTACAACAAAAATGAATGAAAATTCTGAATTAAAAAAAAAAAACAAAGGAACAAATTTCAAAATAAATGTACATTTTTTTAATTCTTCCAAATGTCAACTCTGGCTTCAACTGAAATCCTAACTTGTACCTTTAAGGCTTAAATGACTTCTACTGAGCCAAAGCTTATTGATCAAGCGAGTACAATTTTATGGTCATGTACAATTAAAGAAATTCAACCATTCAGGTAAGATAAGAAAACAAGCTTTAGCAAGTACTCCTCCGGTCCTTAATATAAGACATATTTAACTAACTTAATTAGATTAAAGAAGTTCGTTGAGTTAGTTAATATGACATGTATTTTCTAAAATGCCTTAGTCTTCTTCCTCAATTCTAGTAGGGTCCCGATTTGGGTACCAAATTGAGTAAGCTAATGGAAGGGTTATATGAGAATTTAAGTTAAGAAAACTAAAGATGATATGAAAAAATAAGTTGAGAAGGCAAGGAGGATATCTAAGATGAAGAGTAGACAATTATCTAAATTACTCTCTTTTAAAGAGGAAGCAAATATCTCACTAACTCTTGATCTTTAAAAGAAAGATGAGACAGAATCTGTAACTCAACAGACTATCAAAGCCCAAGGAGAATTTCTCGTATCAATTTACCCTATGAAATATTCCATGTTTTATTGATTATGCCTATTTATAATAGTTTACGGAGGGAAAGACTCTATCCAAAATATAAATACGAAATTCAAATAACTATTAAACCTAGATTAGCAATTAAATCTATCTAGTGGGAGATTCCACTGATTTCCTAAAGATAATAATAAAAACGGACTCAATTAATTAAATAATAATTAATTCCTAAACAAAATAAACAATATATGAAATTATATTAATAAATTGGGTTGCTATCAAATTCCTTCTCCTCCTTCATTATTTTTGAGGGATGAGTAAATTAGGAAAAAATTGACAAATATAAAAAATTTGTGTCATATTTATGACCAAGATCAACATAAACCAAATATGTTTTATATTAAGGACGGGAGGAGTAATAGCTAAGCAAAATTTAATCCCTTCAACAATTTAAACCGCGAATCCATGAACTTGACATGCTAAATGTGATAAGTTTGTTTTTTTTATTTCATCTAACGGAGAGTAATAATGCATAAGAGCATGAATGATAAGGATGAAAAGGCATATGCGAAATGGTGATAAACACTACTGTAAATGATAAGAATCAAAAAAGAAACGACAAAAGTTGGGAAAGAAAGAATACCGAAAGTCTACTGGTGCACCCAAGCTTCCTGAGGGCAGCATTAGAAATTATCTTGTCCTTCTTCACACTGAGGAGACCCTCATGATAAGTTGGATGGATTTGATAAAGATACTGGCCAGCAGCATATTTAAGGAAAGAATCTCCGAGAGTCTTTAACGATTTGTAATGAAATGACTCTTCGCATTTTTTCGTGGTGATTGCTTCCAAGATCTACAATGCACGAAGCAGATACCATTAGGACAAGTACATCATAAAAAAAACAAAGACAACAAAATAGATATACAAAGAAAATAATACTCCTTGAGTCCTGAATGTAGGACCTAGTACCTGAGGTAGTATTCCATAATTATGCTATAATGAAAGCATGACGAAAAGGTTAAGGTTGCCTTGGACATCCATTATGTCGAATTCAAAACTTCTAAAATGACTATGCGGCAAACAGAATTATCCATGAAGCATCTTCAAGCAAATAAATTATACACCCATATGGAGAATACCCAACACAAATAAACCAAAAAAAAAAAGGAAGGAAGAAAGTTCACATGATATCAAATCTATGCATCAGTATTACAACATATTTTAGCAATCTAAATAATCTCATTGTTTATTGGTTGGGACATGCTAAAAAAAGGAGCCCAAATCAGTTCTTTTACTTTGGTTATATCTAGTGCCATACATATACACTGTGTCTGCCATTAAAACAACTTATATATTAAAAATTAATGTAGACAAACATTTAGGTAGTTACTGAGTCTCAACAGATTGACATGCAACTATCTTTCCTTGGAAAAAAAATTGGAAATATAACGGTTGGAATTATATCATGATAAATTTTCATAGCAAAAGAATAGCAGCTTACCTTGACTGTTGGAATATCATTTTGCATGCACATTTTTTTCAAGTTGAAAGCCACAAGCAATGACTCAAGCCGATGTATTATTGAAGGAACGAAAGAGAATGAATATATTGTATTGATAGAAATCCGTGTCATTATACAACAGAATAGTTCTGGGGGCAACTCGACTGTAGATTTGGTTGATTCTGCAAAATCATATATATGCATATAAGTTAATTGTAAATCAGCATCACATGACAAATGATATGAACACTGGCTTCAATTTTGGGTAAAGTTTAGTCATAGTTTAATGGACTAGCTTGATTTCTTTGTCTGCAAAAATACGTTTATTTTAAAGAAACTTTTCATCGAAAAGTTAAAATAAAGAAACTTCTAGAGAAAGCAATGAATAGCTTTTGTGCTTATTATATCTGCCATAAGTTTTTGTTTTTGGAAATCTTCCAGCACAACCAACTTTCATGGGCAAGTCCAGGTACAAGAATCAACATTCAAACCTCTTTCCTCTGCTTGTCTATTCCAGTGAAGGCAATTTTGCACATGAAACATGGGCCTTGCATTATATAGTTGTTGGTGTTCAAAACATAAATCAATCCCATGCCTGAAATTTAGGATAAGTGATAAGATTATGTCAAAGTAATACACCTGATGGTAAATAGTAACTTAAAAATAGACATCTGCAACGAATATTAGCATACTTTTCTTCATAGTATTTCTTGTATGTAGTAGTCCAGCCATTGCTGAGTTTTAGAGGAGAGTTTCCATCTAATTCCTTTCTACCAGTGATGATATAAAAATTACCACTATGTGGAGTATAAACCAATGAATTTTCTAGTTCGCAGGAGCAAATCCTTCCATCTCTGGTCCTTACATTGGCAACATGATTGTTGCAAACATATTCAGATTTATATACAGAAGTCACGGAAGGCCAATCGATGATCATCGAAGGTCTTTCAGCTATGGTAGTGGCTGGAAGCAGAAGATAATCAATCTCAAGATTATCTCCCAAATGGAGTTCATTTACAGTAGCTTCCAACTTAGCTTTATTATGGTCCAAAAGAATTCCAAATAAAGTGATTTGGAATCTTCTACACAAAAGAACCTGGAAAAAAGAAGAAGACGAAAACCACATCAACTTTTGCAACACTTATTATGCTGGACACAACAATAAGAGGGAAAAACATCATACTTCATTTGGGCCAAGATTTATTGTACCAACGTATCTGAATTTTACCATCAAGCCACCCCCATCGATACACATTTTGAATTCCTTGCAACTAATTTCAGGGTCAATTTGACATCTCATTGCAAGAACAACATCACGAACAGCAACATCATAGTTGAGTTCTTGGTTCAACTCCAACAAATAGCAATGATATAACATATTGCCATTGGGTGGAAAGAAGTTAACCAATTCAGATGGGACATAATGAGGTTGCTGCTCATTATAAGGTTCATTCGCTGTAAGAATCAGATAAATTCCCAAAATTTAGGACACAAGATGTAAGGAAAACAAAATTCAACTTTCAACTATAATTATAACTTTACTAGAATAATAATGAAAAATAGGCAACAAATTACCAAATTCTTCCATCAAATTTTTTTCCATGACAATATCAGGAACAAGATTGTCTGTCAAAGCTCCATTTTTATGAAGTAGCTTGCAAGCTTTAAGACAAGCAACATTTTTTAAGGTTTTCTTGGAACCTTGAACACAGACAGATGGTATAGGGCAACTCTTAGGAAGAAGTAGAGTTCCAGTCTCCTCTTCCCATCTAGGCATTGGTTTGAAGTACCTAGAAATATATGAAAATTCAATCATAGGATGAGCAAAAATCTAAGAGTTAAACACTAAATCTAAAAAATTGTCCATAAAAATTATGGGAACGCTTAAATTAGAGTATAAGAAGATCAGCAATAAACTAACCCATCTGCAGGGAGCCGTGAACAGTAAAGGTATATCAAACCAATACTAGACTTGAGATTTACAATCGCTCCAGTTCTTTCAACACGATAAATTTCATCATCACACATATCACTATTTAAAGGCTCACAGGGAAGGGAAGAAAGACGCAAGCACTCCTTTCTCATAATATCTCCACCGCTTATGTACTCCTCCAATCGAGAACGTGTAGCCAAATCCCCACTGTATTTTAAAATAAAACACAACATGGAGGCTATTCTGACAAGTTGTCTCAACCAGAAAATCAAACCAAAATGGATGTTATAGAAGGATCAGTATGGTAGAACATATTTATTTGCAATTGTCAAGTTGTTGCAGTCATCAAATAAATTTTCAAAAGCCATTTGTTCAAATACTCGAGAAAACTCAAAATAGAAACAGAAACAAAAAATACCTTTCAACCATTAATATGTACACAGAATTTTGAACTCTCGCCCGTCCTCGGGACTGAATGAAACTGCTCACTGTAGCGGGGGGGTCAAATCTAATGACCAAATTACAACTTTGAACATCCAACCCCTCTTCAAGAATTGAGGTCGCCACAATGATATTGACCTACAAATTAAATATTTTGTATGACATTAAAAGTTATAGCATTTTATGACTACACAAGTGATGACATAAATAAAAATCATACCAAGCCCATACGAAACTCTTCTATGATTTCATTTTGCTTTGTCCTTGTTTGATTTTGCAACTTTGAATTGCTCCCTGCTATGTACTTGGTCTTCCATCCATTATAATTTGGGAGGACTTCTCTCAAAAGAGCCTCAAGAACAATTGCTGTAATTATCCTATCTACGAAAATTATGCATCTCATACCATTCACGCCCCTATAAATTTAATATTCATAGCTGACCAGTCAAAATCAACATCAATGTAATTACAAGACTACTATATATAATTAGAGATATAACACTATTTGAATTCTATTAATCATAATTGAACTTTCCTAGGTCCTGTCACAATGTGAGAAAATTGAGATCAAGTACAAATCAACCTAAAACAAGGAACAATATAAATAAACATACAATAGCAAAGAACTAAAGAACTGGCTTTATTTTTATTTTTAAATGAAAGAACCAGCCACATAGATGTTCAAAAATCCTCCAAAAACTTTCACATTTCAGCAAGACTTGACCAAAAGAAAATCCTGATTCAATACCTGAATGTATGATTTCAAAACCACATTCAATTCAAATTTAAAATATTTCATAAATAATCAACATAAGGGAACCTGTATTCAAGTAGAGAGTCAGTGAGACATTGAACTTTTGAGGTTAATAGGCCCCCATGCATAAGTGACCCAATATCATCACCAATAGTACGTTGAGCACCTGTGCAAGAAAAGAATGTAAGCTGATGATCTATCATAAATGTATAGTCTCCAAGGCTAAAGTCACTACCAGATGCTATGAGCATGGGTAGGGTTGGGCAAGGCGAGACTCTTGTCCAATGCCCAGCCCGAAGAATGAACGGGCTGCATTTTGCAGCCCGATGCCCAGCCCTGCCCGATAAAAGCCCTAATCATATTTGGGCTGGGCAAGCATGGGCTAGGCAAGGCGGGCTTCCCCTGCCCAAGTAGTGACGCCTTGCTCTACTCTATGAAGATTTTAATTCATACTTTACACAATTTCAAAGCTTTAGAGATACCTGAAGTATAATATAATATATTTAGACATAATAATATAATATATTTTAAATAAAATAGTATATATAGAATAATATTTATTTAAATATATTTAATTTTCCAGGCATGGCCAAATGGGCAGGACAGGACCCCCTGCCCGATGCCCGGCCCTGCCCAGTTATTGGCCTAGCCCAAAACTGCCCAAATGTTTTTCGGGCCACCTTTTTAGGGCTGGGCAGGGCAATTTTTTACTAGGTTTGGGCGGGCGTACAAGGCATCTAGACACTATGCTCACCCGTACTACTAGATGCTATGTGAGTTGAAATCATTTGCAAAGCCTTCAATCTAAATTCTCTAATAGCTGTCCGTCCAGAGACATCCATATCTCCACATGAAAATAATTCAGTTTCAGTTGAT
Source organism: Acacia melanoxylon (assembly GCA_019022615.1). Lineage (NCBI taxonomy): Eukaryota > Viridiplantae > Streptophyta > Magnoliopsida > Fabales > Fabaceae > Acacia > Acacia melanoxylon. Next base: position 9,973,248 of record JAFJYJ010000011.1, read on the forward strand.
GATAAGAATTCTGCAGCCTGCAGTCACAGAAACAAACATAAAGTGAAATATTTCATACAATCATGAAGAAAAGAATGAAGTCGGAGAATAAGTATGAATAGGTACCTTCAAGGCCAACAAAAGTCCCAACTCTTGCAAGCAAAAAATTAAAGCTGAGGAATCCTTGTTCATTCTTTTGCAAATAGACGGTGCGGCAGAACTTGTCAACTCTGACTCTTTCCCATGGCATTCCCTCTAATGCAGAGAATACCAACAGTCAACACCATCCAGGAAGTAAACCAACAATCAAATAATCAAGATATGTATGACTGAATTTTGATCAGGTATAAGATCTAAGAACATGACAGAATTGACATTTCAAACAAAACATGCTGCTCAATATACCAACTTTTGCTTTTTATAGTCGATTCCTTCCCCATAATTTAATCCAAGGGAAAAAATTAATTCCTTGTAAATATCAAGTAATGGTAATTGAAAGCTGGCGACCTTAAAAGCTCTCACCTGTTTTCCTAGTAGATCCAGTTCATTTGCCAAGCTTTTGAATAACTCAAAGGGAATTCTAGTGTTCTTGAAAAATTTGAACTTTGGGGTAGATATTGGTATGAATTCCGCGACGACAGAATCGCTTGCACATGTGTATACCTTAAATACAAAAATATTAAAAGTTCAAAATAACAAAAAACTGGACAACGACAGAGTACGAGGACCTCTTTTCTTAAGCTGTTTTACATTAAAAAAAATCACCTTTTTTTTTTGTTTGAAAAAATCACTTTTGTGAAAGTAACTAGATAATAATCACTTTTATTGTCGTAACCAAACGCAGTATATATTTTTTTATAAAATCTCTGCAGAATAAATCACGTTTCATATCATCTGTAAACTATCTAAATCATTTTTTTTTTAAAAAAAAAAAAAAAGTTTAAACAATTGGGCGCCAAGTCCTGACAAAAATAAACTCTTCTAAATTCATTGGCAAGGGTCAACACCTGTCTAGCAATGTAAAGGTTCCTGCACCAGTAGATATGTAAAATATAACAGCATAATTTTTTTGCACATACACGACAAAGAGATTTTTTTTTTTTTTTTGATCAAGCGACAAAGACATAGATTGGTTGAGGAAAGAATTTTATGTTTATGGGAAGAGACATGGCAGAAATAACTAGGTGTAACTGAGGAAGCTGTGAAAAAGAGGACACAGGAAGTTAGTCACAAGGGAACAAACGTAGAAGAAACAAGTTCCAAGATGGAAGTCAATCAGATTCAGTCATCCTATAAAAAATAAAGGAAGTCAATAATCTTTTTTAAAAAAAAAACTATTGCCCAAGGTCTTTAATCCTTATGTTGGAGAATATTGGAGATTTTCATTTTCCTGGTCAAGGTAACAAAAATCCAATTTTCCAATATTGTCAGTACCTAACAAGATAACATATTGCCCAGAACAAAATGACATGCCTTGAAAATAGAAATTTAGAGGACAAATAAAAATTTAAAATGGAAAAAGATAAAGTAGAAACCTTAGAATGCATTACGCTCTCAAGTTTGGTAATATCCTTTTTGAGAGTCGTTTCAGAATTCCCACCTAATTAAAATATTAGAGGCAGAGAAAAAGTAAATCTAACATTAGAAAATACTCCCCTGTTCTAATTATAAGACATATTTAACTAATTTTGGGGAGCTTAAGGAGAGGAGTTAAATTAGTTAATTTACCTATTTTCCTAAAATGTCCTCATATAAATTTAAAATGACATAAGTAAAAGTAAATCAACAACCCTTACCACATATTTTTCCAACCTAATTTTTTTTTTCTATACGCTTTCTAATTCAAATAATGGTTTTGTTATTTATACATACATGTGCGTATAATATGTATATTATACACACACATATGTGTGTACAAATATTTACACACACATATTTATATATATATGTACACACATATATATTGACAAACACACAAAGATATACATATATGTACACACACATAGATACACAAATACATATATGTATAAACACACACACAATATATATATGTGTGTGTGTGTGTGTATTGACAAACACATACAAAGATATACATATATATACACACATAGATACACATATACATATATGTATAAACACACACACACACATTTATATATATCTGTACACACACACATTTATATATATATGTACACACATACACACAAAGATATACATATATGTACACACAAATAGATACACAAATATACATATATGTAGAAACACATAGCACGTGTGTGTCTATATATATTTGTGTGTGTGTAAATGTGTGTCTATATATATATGTATTAATGTATGTATTGAAAAATTAATATCAGTTGATTGATAAATAAATTAAAATCCAACAATTTAAAGTTTTACTTACTGTAAGAGTTTACGCATTAACATACATACACTCATCAAAAATCAAATACACTTGAGAGAATAAAATAGGGGTATTTTAGGAAGAAACTAACAAAAATTAAAATGTTGTCTTATAATTAGGACCAAAACCAACTCTCAAATTTTATCTTATAATTAGGACCGGAGGGAGTAATAGATAGTGCTGAGTAGGAAAATAATGCCAATGCAATGAAATAAATGGAACTTTCTTTGGACTAATGAACCTTTCGATTTAATAAGAGATGCTGTCATCCCAAATATTCTAGGGAGATCAGAACTATTAGATTGCAATTGATGATGATAAAAGTCCTGCATGAAAACAAAATTTCCAATTGTAAGAAATATAAGTTTTGCTCATTCCACAATCTCAAGTTGCAGAAATGCATAATAAGATAGAAACTTGACTATAAATAACTGCAATGGCCGTCAAACAAAATACTTATACAATTCGACAACAAAACGTATTTAAATACTAAACATCACTGACAACTATTCTTGAGTTCAATTAACTGAGACATGTACAGCTATTCATGAGCCTTCACTCCATAGCATAAGCATACAATACACTTTAGCAATTATGATTACAAGTTACAGACTAAGTGACCAAAGAATAACCGATATACAAGTAGACTATCACGGCAGAATTGTGATTATTGAAAGAAAGAGACATAGGCCCGCAAAATAAAAACCATTAGAGGAAGCACTTACAGTCATGATCCTGGCATATGGGTGTTCACCCGTAGCATGATGGCATTCATCAAATATTAAGACCTTTATCATATTGATTTTGAAAAAGCCACAACCCAAGCCAGCCAGCAATATTGCAGGAGTCATAACAAGTACCTGCATAATCAAAACCACTACCAACAATAACTATATCCAATCTAATGTAATATGCATAACCAAATCAGAAACAATAACTATATCTGATCTATGTGATATGCAAATGCAACGACAAATCAGAAACATAGTGATAAAAATAACTAACAATACAGGGGACACTGAGAGCAACTAGTCCTCCAAATGAAGAAAATCACAAATTCTGACTGTCTGGATTTGACTTTTGCATACAACAATATACCTCTGTGCCAACTAGAATACTTGGCATGCAAAAAGAAATCAAAAAGTTTATAAACACCTTCATGAAAATTCAGACGGAAAATATGTAACTTTACCTTCTTTCATTCTCAGTTAACTATTAAGATTTTATTATGGGTTTAAGTATCTACTTATTTTCTTGTTGTCTTTGCTCATGCGGCTTCATATGAACTGGACAGTCTCTAATATCTAATTATATCTTATATCTAGCTGTGCAATTTCACAGTGGGATGACCCGATTCATGCTAGACGAAAGAGCTGATTCCACAAATAGGAAAACCAGGGATAGGATGATTTTGATCCCTTCAAATATAGATAGATATATTGGTAATCAGTAACTTATCACCAACAAGCTGTTGAGAAGGGAGCTTCCACTGATGACAGCTAAAAAAGAGCTCTTCCTAGAAGTGTACTATCAAGGGTCATGTGACTTCTTATACATGAAAACCAAGTTCACAAATGAAAATTTTCAAATCCAAAAATATATATAGTATATTCTTCCTATCTTGCAGCTCTCTTGAAGGGATAACTATTTACAACTACCACCCTACATCAAAGTATTGTTTCACAAATAATACATGTTTCTGGCCACTATAGGCTTTTGTAAGCACCCCGATAGTTGCCACTTGCCATCAATAAATTTAAATTATTACTTCCTATGCGGACATAACAATTACAAATATGTTGACAAAAAGTAAATAGCAAAGGGAATAGGAAACGACACACAGAGGGCAGGACTATTTTGAGGGGCAAAAGCAGACTACACATAGCCCATTTACATGCTTGACATTTCACATGCAAGTTTTAATATGATATTTCTAAACAAATGTGCAAAATAATCACCTCATGTTTCTGCATTTCTTCTTCCCATCTAGCACCATCCCAGTAGTTGACTCCCATATCTCCCCAATACATTCCAACCTTCAAATCCGTATGCGTTTTCACAGCTTCACCTTGCTGTTATTTTGGGGAGTGAAGAAGAAGAAAAACTTTAGTCAAAAAAGTGTTGATCCAGTGTATAATTTCACAAGCAGCATTACTGGATATGTGAGCGTAATTTCCAACCATGACTACATATTTTTAATGCTATTTGAATTTAAAATGGGTAGAACAGCAGAATGTTCTTTCAAACTGGAAGTCTTAGTGGTCCCGTGATAATGTAAATCAATCAGAGAAGGTCCTTGCAGGAGAGAAAAGAGAAAAAGGAAAGACTTGCGTACTTGTTTAACCAAGACAACAGTCGGAACCAAAAATACGGCAATGGAATGGGAAGGCTTGCGAAGAAGATAAGCATAGCTCCGTAAAAGCATGATGGCGATCAAAGTTTTCCCTGAACCTGTCTCTAAGTGCACGATGGTATTTTGCCGGATAGATTTTTCCAAAGCTTCCAACTGATAGCTACAGAAAACGGACCAAAAACAATCAAAGGAAAAAAAAAAAAAAAAAAAAACCATAACATGATGAATCGAATCAATTCAAGAAAAGTGTGCTAGCTTACCTTCGGGCAAATGGGAGAGGATCAGCTGGAGTGAGGCTATCGATTTCCATGGCTTCTCTTTCTCTCAAATTACAAATCGAAAAACGCAGAATGCAGGTAATGATGGAATATAAAGAACCCAGTTTGAGCCACAACGAGAAAAAGCAGGAAGCAAAGTTTGTCTGAAACTATGCACGTTAAGAGTATCATATATATGCAGACTCTGCACAACTTAAATAGATACATGGATTTGCTGTGTTATTTAGTTGAGTATAATAGAGATCATTTACTATGTCGTCTCTGTTTTTTGTTGAGTAGAACAGAGATCAATGTTGAGTGTTTACATGGATGCTACAGCTGGTCAATAAGGCCTTTGTTCCCCTCTCTAGCTCTCTCTTTCATTCACAATTTTGGTGAGTTTTTTTGGAGTAACTATTTGGTTCTCTGTCCAAGGTGAGCATTTTTTTACGTAAACTACCAGCTTTTTTAGAATGCAGTCTGCATTTACGTGATTTCCTTCTTTCTTTTCCTTTTATGTGTTGAAATTCATAATAGTAAAGTATATTATATTATTACATTATATGAAAATATATATTTTGTGTGTGTATTCTATTTCTTCAAAATAGAGGAGTTTTCAATCCTGATTTAGTGTGTGAGTGTATATATTCTATTTCTTCAACAACCTCACTTATTTTTAAAAAAAAATATTTATAATGTGTGCATTCCTTTCATTTTGTTGTGGGTTGTTGCATATGGAATAATAATTCTGTAAAATGTTTTTGTTTGTTATGGGGTGTTGAATATGGAATAATAAATTTTACAATGTTGTGAAGATTATAGTGACATATTGTTTATCTGTTATGGAATATGTTGGGTTGTGTTGAAGAGATTTAGGGTGAAATTGTGCTCATCGACTCTCACATTCCTGGCCTGGAATTTGAGATGAGTGTTTTTGGCGGACACCTCCCTGTTATATAGTCTTTAATATAAAATATGTATTTTTAATTTAATTAGATTAAGAAAGATAGTTGAGATAGTTAATATGATATTTATTTAGATGAAGAAATTTAAGATTTCATATTATTAAGGGAAAATCCTTTTGAGAGCTCTTTTTGGTGTAAAAATCCCAGAAAAGGCCTAAGGCATTTTCATGTATTTTCAGAATCTTGGGAGAGTTGTTAATGGGGCGATATAGTTTTAACGGAGTGCTGATATAGTTGTTAATGGAGGCTGATTTAGTTGTTAAAAAATTGTTGCTAATGAGGCCGATATAGTTGTTAACTAACAACTATATCAGCCAAATTAACAACTCGCCAAAGATTCTGAAAATATCTGAAGCCTTTTCATGTATTGTCAGATTTTGAGGGCATTTTTTAGGATTTTTACACCAAAAAGGGCCCTCAACAGGATTTTCCCTATTATTAATCTATAATTTCCTTTAATAATAAAAATATCTTATTAAGTAATAAAAGTAATTATACATATTAATTATATTGCAATACGGAGCCAACTCCCTTTATTCTCTTCAAATTTAATATGCCCTTCATCACCCATGTCCACTCCGGGAGAGGATCCTTTCATTGGCAGGGCCTCTCCGCATCCCTCCCCATCACTCTATCCCCTGGATCTTGGCCGTCCGATCTAGATTTGGACGGCCGAGATCCATCCGTAAAAAAAAAAATTATAAAAAAAATTATAAAAAAAAAAAAACAACAACTGGACCGTTGGATCAATATCGCACGGTCTAGATTGCGCTGATGAGGGATAATGAGGGGTCCGCCAATGAGAGGATCCGGACCCTCCTCCACACTCACACAAGAACCCCCCTCGGTCGGTTCTCCTTTATATGCCCCTCGCCACCCTCTTCCTGCTTCACCTCCCTTGCATCTACACCCAACAAACCTTAGCCTTCGCCCCCCCACCCCTCATACACCGACCATGGTCCGCACCATAACCACCCCACGTCGCGGTGACCTCCGCACAAGGTCTCACTGTCACCGCTCCCGCCGGATCATTCCCTCTCTCGCCACCCCTCAATCACGGCCGGCTACCCGGTCCTCCTCCGGTCTACAACGCCCACCACCTCCCCCGGCCCTCCATCATCCCCAAGCTCCATTTCGTCCGGAGAATTGGACCGGCTCAACTACCCGCCATCCTCCGCCGCCGCTACCCGACCGACGCTACCTCCCACCCATGCTAGCACCTCCCGCTCCCGCCCCCGCCATCCCTCCTACGCCCGACCGCGCCGCCCGCCTCTTGGCTTTGCGTGCGGAGCTTGACCGCCGTGCGGAGGCCGACCCCCACCGGCACGAGCTCTACATCGTCAATATTGCCCGCATCTTAGCCACGGCGCTCCCCTCGGCCGTCTCGATGCCCTCCTCGCTGGAAGACACGGCCACCGGTGCTCCTCCCGGCCCATCTGGGCCTTAGTTGTGTTGTCCTTTTCTTTTCTTCTATTCTGTTGTTCTTATTTTCTTATTTTAGATTGCCCTGCTTCCCTGCCGATGCAGCAGGACCTTTTGACTACTCTATACTATAACATATCCTTCCCTCTCTGTTTTAGGTTCCATGGCAGGACTTCTATTTTAATATTACTTATTTCTGTCGGAGAGTATTAATTTACCTAGCCAAGCTACTGCGACACAAATAAAAGGTCTTTTGAAAGAATGTTGTAAAAAAACTGATCAATTAATTCTACTATTCAAAAAATATTTCAGCTGAGGATTATTCTAATTCTTTTTGATAAACAATTCCTGTATTTCTAAGGTTTAACTACATTTCTTTCTCACGTTACATAGCTATAGAGTATGAGCACTCACTCAATTATTGTGAAGAACTTGGTAACGAGAAATTAAAGAAGCTCAAAACAGGCACAAGACACATTGTGCGTTCTATCTTTCCTTGACCCGTGATTTAATTTTGAGAAAAAAATAGGACCTATCTTTCCTTGACTCGTGATTTTGAGAAAAAAAAAAATTCGGGCCTCAACTATCTTTTACTTGATTTTGTTCTAAATGTAGCCCCATCTCTATGTAGTAGGATCTACGTATACGTGTAGGCCATTCAGACAGTGGAGGTCGGACGATGGAGATGAAGTGGAAAGTAAGCTAAACAAGAGGGGTTGTCAAAGTCATTAATTCATTATTACTATTAATGAAAAAGAAAAAATAACTATGAGTTGTGTTTCAATTAATAGCATTTTTTGACAAAATAATAATAAATAGTAGCATTTGATGTTTTGTGAACATTCGACCTCGAATGTCTTGCTCTGCGTCCACGTGGGTGCGTTTGGTCACATCTCAAATTTGTAGTCCCTGTTACTTTGTATTATTCTTCTTTAATACTCTTATTTTCTTTTTTACAATTTTAAACCCATTACTTCTTAACTGGAACAGCGTATTCATTTTCTTCAAATAAAATCTTAATTTATCTTATTTTCATACTTACATACCACACATATTTTGTACGAGGTTTTTAGCTACCCAAATGTCTTCTAAAATAAGTTCAGGATCAATTACCTTATTGGTCTTGAGACACTTGCAAGATAGTCGTTCTTTTTTGACATGCATGCATCTGATCTTTTAAACAAAAGTTATGCTAACTTTAATAACTAAATACCTATTAAAAATATATAACTAAATATGAAGATACAAAAATCATTCAATTTAGTTTAAATGTAAAGCATATGCAAACTAAATACAAAATGAAGATTGTATGTAAAATTAATCAATATTTTCTGGCATTTAATTGAAATTGTCGCAGAGGAATTGTTGATGAGAATAAGGAAGAACTTAAGCGCGTAAGAAAATGGCGCAGGGGTAGAACATAAATTGGGGTACTTGATTGGACATTTTACGTAAACAACAAAAGAAAAGACATTAGACATGACAGTGTAAGGTAAAGAATGAGTCAATGGGCACTTAATAGTAATATTTTCTAGGGAAAATCCATCTTGGGGCCCTTTTTAAAAAAATCCAAAAAAAGCCCCAAGATTCTAGAAAACCGAGAAAAGGACTCTGCGCTCTTTTTGAGATTTTTCATTAATTGTTTTAGTTGTTAACGGAATGATATTGTTGTAAATATGATTGTTTTAGTTGTAAAAATATTGTTGCAAACGCGATGTTTTAGTTTTAAAGCGGAAATTTGATATTGTTGTAAATATGATTTGTTTTAGTTGTAAAAAATTCATGAATTTATCCTAAAAAAAGGCCCAAGGGCCCTTTCTGGGTTTTTCATAATCTTGGGTCCTTTTTGGAATTTTTTTCCCAAAAAGGGCCCCAAGATAGATTTTTCCTATTTTCTAAAGACTCAAATTAACAGACAACCGTGCCTGATGGAGACCTGCAGAGGCAGAGTTATGGCTATGGGTGACCCACGCACTTCATTGCAACAACGGTAAAGTCAGTACGAATTCGGCTACTGTTTCATGTCACGTCTCCAACATTCTGACACCTGCAAAAATTGGTGAACCTATTTGACTAGAAACGAACCAGTTGAAATAACTAGCAAAGGACAACCTCAGATAAAAAAACTCTCAGACAACCATCGTGGTTCAATGCTTTTGGGTTTAGTGGAGGATCATTGATTTTTATTTTTATTTTCTTTCTGTCGTTTTATATAAAAATATTTTTTAAATGTTATGAGTCATTGGTGGTCTCAATTTCTTTGTAGATTTCCTGATTGCAATAATATAATACTACCTCCGGTCCTAATTATAAGACATAGTTAACTTTATTTGGAGAGATTAAGGAAAGTTTAAATAAGTTCTTATACATTTTATATGTTGTGCATTTTTAAATTATATTATTTATTACCAAACTAATTACTTGAAGGAAAAAATAAAAATAAAAATACTCAGAGTAATTTAATTAGCTTCCTTAATTTCTCTAAAAAAGTTAACTATGTCTTATAATTAGAACCGGAGGGAGTAGAGTACATGGATGGATCTAACATTCGTTATTGGTATGTTCTTGTTTTATTTTGATGATTAATTATAGTCACATGAAGGAATGCGATATTTTCCTCACACTTTTGTAGTCACCTCTCTTTCACCAACCCAACAACCCCTTTTTCATCCAGCGACTTCACACTGGTCAGAGGTTCAACACTTTTTTTTTTCAATCTACCTTCATTCTCTATAGCATCACTTGGGTTCAATGTTCATCAGTGCTAATCTTCCCTGATTCTCTTCTCATACTCATTTCCGCAGCTCGTTAAATATACCTTTGTGCTTTCCCAACCTTATTCCTTCTATCGACGTCATCCTTGTCACCACCAGGAGACACTCGTCGTCGGAATTTCTTTCCATGAACGTAATATTGTGTTGGTTAGTGAAAATTTTGAGGTTGAGATTTTAAAAAAGTTTCGAGTTTTGATAATAGATGACTATATATATGGATAGAACAATTAATAAATAGTTTCAATCGGTTTAGAATTTTTGATTGATTATTGTAGAAATTTAAATTAGTTTTTCTAGTTAAGAAGTTTAGAATTTATATCGTACCGGATCTTTCTACTGATTAAAAGTTATATAAATTTTATTTTGGGTTAATAGAGGAATTACTAAGATTTTAGTCTGTTAGTTTTGAAATTTGAAGGATTAAAATGTCATTTTTAGTTTTATTATGATAATATATATTTATTTGAATTTGTGTAATTTAAGGTATATGAAATTATAATTGTGATAATATAGAGTTTATTTATGACCGGTGATTGTTCGTGTTTTACTCCTTGTGATAATGTAATTTGTGTAATATTTATTTGAACCTATTTGACTAGAAACGAACCAGTTGAAATGACTAGCAAAGGACAACCTCAGATAAAAAAACTCTCAGACAACCATCGTGGTTCAATGCTTTTAGGTTTAGTGGAGGATCATTGATTTTTTTTTTTATTTTGTCTTCTGTCGTTTTATATAAAAATATTTTTTAAATGTTATGAGTCATTGGTGGTCTCAATTTCTTTGTAGATTTCCTGATTGCTATAATATAATAGAGTACATGGATGGATCTAACATTCGTTATTGGTATGTTCTTGTTTTATTTTGATGACTAATTATAGTCGCATGAAGGAATGCTATATTTTCCTCACACTTTCGTGGTCATCTCTCTTTCACCAACCCAACAACCCCCTTTTTATTCAGCAACTTTACACTGGTTAGAGGTTGGATACTAATTTTTTTTCAATCAACCTTCGTTCTCTATAGTATCACTTGGGTTCAATCTTCATCAGTGCTAATCTTCCCTGATTCTCTTCTCATACTCGTTTCCGCAGATCGTTAATTATACCTTCGTGCTTTCCCAGCCTTATTCCTTCCATCGACATCGTCCTTGTCACCACCACAAGACACTCGTCGTCGGAATTTCATACCCCAACACCATCTACTCCAATTTTACATTGCAATTTTTTTCTAGGTTTGTTCATGTCGAACAAAAACACTTCAATTCCAATCAGTTGTGATTTTTTTTTATTTAGGGGCAATTTGGGAATTTCACCTAGTCTTCCAACTTAACCAACACTCAATTCTTCATACCAAACATCTCATTTTCCCTCAACTAACTTCTTTTCCCTAGTATACCAAACAACTCATATTTTTAAAGTTTCCTCCTAATCTTCCTTTCCTTCCCCAAATCTTCGGCGTAACAAATAGGGCCTAGTTGCTCACCATGAAAAAGGTAATTATTAATGGAACGTGGATTCAAGTTCAGGTAAAAAAAAAAAAAAAAAAACTTGAGATTCAAGTAAATAGTATGTCGTAAGTTTTTTTTTTTTTTTTTTTTTTTTTTTAAAAAGGAAAGACATAATGAGTCATAACATTAATGTTGCTTTGACCAAAAAAAAATAACATTAATGTTGCCAAATGCCAACGAAGACGAAATATAATAATAAACTGAAAACATTAAATAGTCTTTCAAATATACTTAAGCTGAAAATCAAACACTAACGGTCCGAAAATTAGAAAAACTCTAACCACAAAAAAGGTAACAACTTGGGATTCAAGTAAATACGTTGTAAGTTTTCAAAAAAAAAAAAAAAAAAAAAAGTCTTCCTAAATATTAATAGGCTCTGATCTGCTGAGTTCATGGGCGCCACCTCTTCGACTATTTCTCTGTCACTCTTCACGCACTAATTAACTACGACCGCCCTTACTCTGTTTCTCTGATTCCTACTCTGTTCTGTTCTTGCGTATGTGTTTTTATTTTCTTAATTCGTTCATTCATCTTTTCCTTGTGACGTTTCTTTTTCTTTGTTTATTGAGTAATGTGTTTGGATTTTTGGGTTTCTTGTTTACAGATAAAAAGGCAGAAACTTTAAGGACTTACCATGCATCTTCCGATTCAAACTCTGTTCTTGGGTATGCATATTTATCTCAACTGGTTCATCTTTTTCTGATTTGTTTCAAGACTTTGATGTTTCTTTTTCCTTTTTTTATTATGTAAGGTGTGTTTGGACTACGGTTTCCTGTTTAAAGATCGAAAAAGGAAGAAACTTTACGGACTGATTCATATTCTGATTCATTGTCAGAAAGAAGAAGAAGAAGCCATTAATGGAAGGTCACAAGTTTCCTCGACGAAAGTACTCTGCAATTCGCGATTAGCCACCTGGGTGTGGCAGATTCTCTGCTAAGCTTCAACAACGTTCTGATACTGACACATAAATCTTCAGTTCTTGAACAAGAAGAAGAAACAGAGGTTAGAAAGAGGAAGGCATTAATGGAAGAGAAGATTGTTCACAAGAGACGCAAATTTTACTATGCAGTTCGTGATTATCCTCCTGGAATTGGCCCATTCCAATATAATTATCAACAACAAAAACAATCTGATCATAAGAGACGCAAGTTCTACTCGGCAGTGCGTGATTACCCTCCTGGAATTGGCCCTAACATGGCTAAGCTTCATCATCAACAATCTGTTTATCCCTCTAAAGAAGAAGAACAAGACCCAGAAGAAGCTGAAGGAGAAGAAATTGTAGAAGTAGAAGAGGAAGAAGAACAAGTTGTAGAAGCTGATGAAGAAGTATTAGAAGTGGTAGAAGTAAAAGAAGAAGAAGAAGTAGAAGAAGTATTAGAAGAAGAAGAAGCTGTAGAAGCTGAAGAAGAAGAAGAAGAAATATTAGAAGTAGAAGAAGAAGTAGTTGTAGAAGTAGAAGAAGAAGTATTAGAAGTAGAAGCTGAAGAAGAAGTATTAGAAGAAGAAGATGAAGAAGAACTATTAGAAGTAGCTGAAGAAGAAATGTTAGAAGTAGAAGCTGACGAAGTAGAAGAAGAAGATGAAGAAGAAACGTTAGAAGAAGAAGTATTAGAAGAAGATGAAGAATAAATATTAGAAGAAGAAGCTGAAGAAGAAATATTTGAAGAAGAAGTAGAAAGAGTAAGCAGTGATGCGTACTACGGTGCAGAAGAAGAAGAACCTGACTGTGGCTGTGGCTATTGGCTGTGACTAGAAGACATCCTTAATTCTTAAGCAAAAAAGGGTTTTCCATGTTGGATTAAATTTGTTAAATTTTGATAATTATGATGTGGATTAGCATCCATTAATTACATAATTGCCCTTATTTCTTCTTCTGCAATTCTGTATGTATATGCTAATGAATCTCTTGAGTCTTGAGTTATTAATTCATATAAGTAATGATTCTCTGTGGCAGCATTATTCATTTGTTAGAGTCCTTGCTCATGGATCGTTTATTATCTAGCCATCATGTTTCGTTTTTAACATGTTTTCCATTTTAGAGAAATTGATAACATTAACTCGATTTTAAGGAAAATATGTATATAATTTTACATATAAAAATCAATCTTTTTTGTTTTTTGAAAAAAATGAAATTACCTGCCTGCTTTCTCCTGTTTTTCCCTTTTAAACATTGGGATCCCAACTAAATCGATTGGAAAAATATACATTAGATTTGTGTATGGGAGAAAAGTATTGACATTAAATAAGAATGAAATAAAATGTAATTAATTTGTTCAAAAATAAAATTTTAAAAAATAAAATAAAATTGAACACAGCGGATTATGTTTTGCACACTCCGTAGTCCGTATCAATTTGTGACAACCTCGTCTCTCTTTAAATAAATTATTTTATTGACTAAGCGGTTTGAAGAATACAAATTTAAATATGAAAAACATATATATTTATTAGGATAGGTAAAAATCATTTGGTACTCTTTTTTTTTTTTCTCTCTCTCTCGGAAAAGACCCATATTTTTTTTGGGGTCAAAAAAAGACACATATATTACCACAAAGGCAAAGGTACAACATCACCAGAGTTTACTAAGCATAATAACCTAATGCAACATTACATAAGCATAGCAGAAGGGCACAAACTCCCGACAGGAAAACAAGTCTATTACACACTGGATTAACCCTCCTCAGATACAGAATTAGAGGTAAAAGCTACATCCATGAAACTGAGAATTTCTTATGATGGGGTGTGGGTTTTCCTTTTTTTTTTTTCTCCTTTTCATCTGGAAAATGAGACATATGCCCCTCCTTCAGTCCAGCCCCTGATGTCTCTGAACAAATTCATAACTAGAATTTTTGTGATAAAATGACGCCAAGAGAGAAATTATGGTCAAGTTTTTTTTTTTTTTTTTTTTTTTAAAAAATGTTTTGCAAATTTGTCCTAATAAAGAGAAAATTGGATGAGAAAATATAAAGGTAAATGCTAACGTGCTATGCAGAGCCAAAGAACACTGCGCGGCTATCGTCATCCTACTGTCTTTTCTTTCTTTTGCTTGACTGGAGAAGCTCTGCAGTGACATTTAATGCGGCGACTGTTTGGGTGTGATGTGGGGCAGAGACACAGACATAAAGAACGATGGAAACTATAATAATTAATAAAGAACCAAGACTCTCTGTCCTCAGTCGTGAGGCTACTGTGTTGGTTAAATTCCAATAGAAAAGAGAGAAAAAGCACACGAACTGATTCAAAAGTGTATTTAATCCATTTTTTTCAGTGTTATTTAATACTACGGCGGTTGCTGTGGCGGTGGAAGGTGGTGTGAAAATACCCTATTAACCTCCACTTCATCATCTTCGACACAAATCTAAAGGCTTCAAACACATAAGCACGCCAATGGGTTGAGGATTCCAGAAGCTTCAAACCCATGGAGTTTAGCTTCGAATAACATAATAGAGCTTCTAAGATTGAACCTTTCTTTCTTTCTTAAATCGCATCATCTAAGTCGATTAAGGCATACCATCATCGAAAAATAAAGACACCTCAAATTAGCAGTTACAGAGATCGGTGACGTCGTGAGAAATTGGGGCATAGAAAGAAGATAGAAATGGAGAAGAGGAGGTTGCTACCTTCTCTCCACCACGCCTTCTCTTCTCTTCTCTCCAACGAACATGGTCATCGCCCTCGTCGAGATGTTATAACGACAACGCAGGAACAGTGAATACGAGGAAGAGGAAGCCAAATATTCTCTAGGCTTGATTTGCCGTCGTCATAGGATGATGCCACTGACGCCGACGGGTTCCAGTAAGCGATTGGGGTATTGAACCGCCGACTGTCGACGATGAGAAAGGGGGGAGGGTCAGAGAGAAGGGACAAGGGAAGGGTAGGATAGGAAATTAACAAAAGTTAGGTATTTTTTTTTAATAATGCAGGGCCCACTAGTTTTTTAACAGACGTCGGCTATCTCAACGGCATCTTTAACGTAAATGTCACCTTTGTATGTCACCTTTGTCCTCCTGTTTTTAAAAATCTATAGTTAGTTTTGCACCTTAAGAAAAATTTACAAAGGTATGTGTATTTTTTGAAAAAAAGTGTGTAGGTTCTTTTACATTTTAATCCAAAAATAATAATAATAATATATATAATAACTCATGATATTCTCAGAGTGATGAATAATGATGGTAGGGCATATCACTCTGGTCCTATTTATAAGTCCAGTTTGACCAAATCTCACATACCAAGGAAAAGTAGTTAACTCAATGATTATAGGGTAAATTTTCAACTTTGCCCTTATTTATGATTGGACATTTTTCAACTGTTTTTTTTCTCTCTATCTTTATGAGTACACTTAATATGGGCAAAATTATCACAATCTTATTTATTACATGAAACTGGACTTATAAATAGGACAAAAAAATTTGGTCAAGAAGTCACTTTCTCACCGTAAATTCATACTCATACACCGACAATATGGTATTTTATCCACGATATTCATTAGGTTCGTGTATCTAGCTAGTCGTGTTAACTTAATCAGCAACCTTGGCTGATTATTAAAAATCTGATCTTTTTTACATTGTGCAGTAAAAATATGCTTTAAACATTATTCTTTTATAATAAGTGTTGATCACATTTATGAATATGGCACGCCATTATGCAAAAAAAATTATTTCAATTCACTCAACCTTTTCCCCCACTCCCTCTTCACAATTATTGTACTTCCTATTTTTCTCAATCATAAACTCATTTTAACATTAATATAAATTGTCTTTTTGTAAGAAAAAACAAACTGCTAAAACCCCAAATACATGAACGTGTGTATTCATACATTGTCTCATGTGCTCAATAATCTCACACTCTGCGAGGAATTCAAACCTAAAAACCAATGGCTATATTTGTTCATTCCTAATGCCATCAAGCTACAGCTACAGTCTTAGACCAATTTATATTCCCAGAACTCTGATAGAAGTCTATCAAAAGTTCCCTGATAATGCCCTCATATTATCAACAACTAGAATTTTAATTCATAAAAACGAAATTACATTTATTGAACATGTTCATTAACAAGCTGCTTCATGTGTTCAATGAATTCCAAAATTCTAAAGCGACCTTGGTTCATAATTTGATTCTTCTTACTTCCCCAAAAATCATCGTCAGGAAAGTAGCACAAGATGGTACCAATCCATTCATTATCAGGGGCTCTAATCCCCCCCAAGTTATTGTCCCGATGTATCGTGGGAATCTCATCTAAGAATGCAATGTAACGACCTCGTGGAGTCATTACAGTCCTATATGCATTCTCGTATGCATCCACTAAGCATGCTAGGATATCAAGATTGGGATGCCACCAAATATCCTCAGGAGGATAAACAAAGTCAGAGTCCACTGATTCCTCCACTTCATTCCCCCCCATACCTGATTCCCCACTAGATACCAGGTTAATAATCTCAGGGGTCTTTGGCTGATTTGGAATTGATCTTCTCATTGCATGCCTCCGCGTAAATCTGTCATACATAGTTTCCTCTCTGAGTCCAAAGAGTGGGTTTTCGGCTTGTCCATAACTATTTCCATGATTCCTTCTACCACTCATTTTCAATCCTACACATATAAACACAAGATTTATTACTAATCAAAATATATACATTATATACTAATAGAGCACACTATCAAAACTTCACTTACTCTTACACTTCCTTTCTCTCTAGCTCCGGTTCTCTCTCGATCGCCTCTCGGTCCTCGCTCGATTCTCCGATGAACTCTTCGCAATTGGCCAAAAAGGAGTAAAGAATGAGTGATGAAGGAATGAGACGGAGGTTAGAGGTTGAGGGAGAGGAGGAGGTTGTAATAGAAATAGAAATAGAAATACTTAATATTTAAAAATTAAAAATATCTTTATATTTATTGCTCTTCTACTTTATGCTAAGAAGAGCAGGGGTTCACATTACATGCTTATAAGCATGTAATGTTTAGGTGCTTATACCTCTTATAAGAGGTATAAGCATATTTTTTTTTAATTTTTTTATATATTGTATTTATTTAAATTTAAATTATATGCATTTTTCTGATTTTTTTTTTTTTGTACTCGGTTTTCAAATTAATTAATTTTCGTTCTCGCATCTATCTATAACACCAAGTATTATGAAAATTAATTAATTTAAGAAACGCAAAAAAAAAAAATATCGAAAAAATACATATAATTTAAATTTAAATAAATAAAATATATAAAAAAAATAAAAAAAAAAATGCTTATACCTCTTATAAGAGGTATAAGCACATAAACATTACATGCTTATAAGCATGTAATGTGGATTCCAAGAGCAGTCCAATAAAGAAAAGATGCTAGCTAGCCATAACTTTTGTATGCTAGCTGCTTTGGTTCTTGTGAGTTGTTTACTTTGACGTAACTTGAGAGAAAAGTAAGATAAGAAGGAGGCAAGAGGGTTTATAAATGAGTGATTATAATATAAGGGGCCCAAGAGGTTGCTTTTGGTAATGGAAGCCATCAACATCCACAGCAATAAGCTGTGAGGAGCGACGGGATATGTTGGGTTGGGGTATTAATGCCTCCATAACGAACCCATATCCCACACCTCAAACTCAAAGGCTACAGAGATGAACACTTTTTGAAAATATCCAAGAGAGTCTTGGAAATATAAATTGGATAGTGATGAATAGTCGTCTCCATCAACGGTGTCCAAGCTAATTAAATAAAATATATATAAAAAATACCATTCCGTATCGTTTAGGTCAATCATTCCTTCCCAAGCTAATTTTCTGTCATTTTTAATCTCAGTCCGATCCAATAAACACGCTTTTGTTTTTTTTGCATCTTTTTTTTTTTTTTTTTAGCTAGCTAGCATCTTTTCTTACTGCTAAGATCTTTTCTTTGCCCTTTAATCTATAGCAAAAAGTAGAAGAACAATAAATATAAAGATTTTTTTAATTGGCATGTTTACGTGTTAGTGTGTTGTGCATACTGTTGTCCCAGTTGTACGTTTCGTACAGTTTTGTAATGTTTGTGTTGGAAGAATTCTTCATAATCATATAGTGTTTAATATAAAATATATATTTTTAATTTAATTAGATTAAGAAAGATAGTTGAGGAAGTTAATATGATATTTATTTAGATGAAGAAATTTAAGATTTCATATTATTAATATGAAATTATAGAAAAAATAATTTCCTTTAATAATAAAAATATCTTATTAACTAATAAAAGTAATTATACATATTAATTATATTACAATAACTAGCCAACTCTCTTTATTCTCTTCAAATTTTATTTATATTTTAATATTTATATATAATTAAGGTGATCTAGGACTAGAAGGATGGGAAATGGGTAAGACTTTTGTGATAGCCAAACTTTAGTAGAAGAGATTTAGAAAACCGAGCCAAAATTTTCAATTTCCACCCAGTTTCTACCTGCAACAAGTAATGTATGTCAGGGAGGGTTCTCAATTCATTAATGTAAAGAAAAATTTAAAATCTCCTTTGTGTTTCAACTTGATCTTTTAGCTGGTTGAAACGCCATAACATCAAAGGAAACAAAGCATCGAAGAAGCATATTAATATGAGAAGAGAACCAAAGCCAGGATTGTGAAAGATGGAGATAATGACGAGGGCTTTTATTATTGAAAATGACGTTATAAATCAATTTACATGAAAGCCATCACTTGGAGCACATGTGATTTCGGTTGAGCAGAACAGAGATCAATGTTGAGTGTTTACATGGATGCTACAGCTGGTCAATAAGGCCTTTGTTCCCTCTCTACTCTCTCTTTCATTCACAATTTTGGTGAGTTTTTTTGCAGTAACTATTTGGGTCTCTGTCCAAGGTGAGCATTTTTTTATGTAAACTACCAGCTTTTTTAGAATGCAGTCTGCATTTACGTGATTCCCTTCTTTCTTTTCATTTTATGTGTTGAAATTCATAATAGTAAAGTATATTATATTATTACATTATATGAAAATATATATTCTGTGTGTGTATTCTATTTCTTCAAAATAGAGGAGTTTTCAATCCTGATTTAGTGTGTGTGTATTCTATTTCTTCAACAACCTCACTTATTTTTAAAAAAAAAAATTTATAATGTGTGCATTCCTTTCATTCTTCAACACTACTGTTGAACCATTTATTATATTTTGTTTTGTTTTGTTTCCAACAATCTTGGTCCCACAGCCTTACCCCATTAGTCCCTGACAATCATGAGCACAACTGTAGTCTGTAGATGGATTCAGAATCCGAAGAACTCGTCTTATTCCATTATCATCCTCTTCCCTCGTATTCATTTTCTAACCATAAGATTAATATTTCATTGGTCCATATATATTTATTCTTAAAGTATAGTATGTAAGTATTTCTGATTATTATTATTTATAGGTGCTACTTCCAATAAAAATAAAAATAAACGACTACGCACGACACCAATAAATTCGATATCCTACACCTTCTGTTGCATTTATTGAGCCTTCCACCTTGCGCTTCATCCTTTGAACCTGGGAGCTGACATTGTTGCCGCTGCGAAGATACGGTGCTATAATTTAGGCCTCTTTTCTTTTGCCAGAAGAATCCAAAAGGAAAGAAGCTTTCTGGGGATGATGATCACAGCTCTCATGGGGAAGTGGGGAACAAAGGTCTGTTGTCACATTCACTCCCCTCCTCCTTTTTCAGAATGCAGGCTCTGTGCGCAGGCAAGAAATGGGGAACAAGAAATGTCAATTTCTCTATCATACTAGTATAACCGATCACTCTTTCCAAACCAGACTTATAAAAATGTGTAGTTTTTATAAATAGTATTCTCAACTCCCTCTTTCATTCACAATTCTGGTGAGTTTTTGTGCAGTAGCTTTTTGGGTCTCTGTCCAAGGTGAGTATTTTTCCAGGTAAACTACCAGCTTTTTTAGAATGCAGTCTGCATTTGGTGCCACACTTGAATTGAACTGGTAAAAGGATCTGGACGGTGGAAATATAATGACGTTGACCGAATCAAAGAGTAGATATGGAGTCCGCCATCCAACGTTCATTTAATTTGGTGGGGTTGAATTAAGGATAACTGTGTGTTTACTTTCTAGAATTATGGAGGGGGATAAAAACATGGTACCTGATCGTTAAACTACTGGGATAATTACTTTTGAGTTCTCAGATAAATTTAATGAAAATTAGATTTTTGATAATTTTTAAAAATAAATTATAAATATAAATTCATTTAGTTGTAAACAGAAATCTCATTAATAATTAAAAATTATTGTCAAAATTTAATTATGTGTTAAGGTGCAATTTTACTATTTTTTTTAAAAAATGGGGGTTAAGAATTTTTTAATTAATTTCTCTTACTCTTTAATCTCACATCTCCTCCTTATTAAACTGTAGACATTTTTTCGCCATTACAAAGCGATTTATATCCAGATATACATGGAAAAATTATACAAAATCTTCCTTCCTTTTTATGTGTTGAAATTCAAAATGTTGTCAATATCTTCATTCGTGATTCCCTTCTCTTTTTTTTTCCCTTTTATGTGTTGAAATTCATGATAGTAAAGTATATTATATTTAAAAATATTATTATATTATATGAAAATATATATTCTGTGTGTATATTCTGTTTCTTCAAAATAGAGGAGTTTTAAATGTATTAAAAAACAAAAGAATACAAACAAGAAAAAAATATATATATTCTGTGTGTCACAAATAAATTTTGAAAATAGTAAAAGTGCCAATAAAAAAATTAAAATGGTAGAGATTCACCAAGCCATTAAATTTTATCAAATCTCTCTTTAGTATGAGGAGATCGGATGGGGAAAAAAATGTTCATTGAAATTTTTTTCTTCAAAAAAATGGGGGTTAAATTTTGTTAATTAATTTTTTTCTTACTCTTTTATCATACGCCTCCTCCTTATTAATTGTAATCTCATTCTCTAATTATTTTATAAATCCAACTCATAAAAATTTTCAGCACTCTAATTCATTCTCTCGTACCAAAAAAGAGAGAATGAAGACATATATATATATATATATACATACATACACACACACACGATGGTGATGACCGATGGGAATGTAATATGAAGTTTGAATCCATGCATGCAGGACCATCGAGTGAGAGAGAGAGGTGGGGTCCACAGGGAATCGTGGAATAAAATTGCAACAAAACTAGAGTGCCTTTTTTAATAATAATAATAATTAAAAAAAATGGCTTAAGAATACAAATTAGAGCAGTAACAAAACGGGTCAGCCCATCGGCCGGTATTCGTTTCGATCTTTTAAGCGACCTTTTAAAAATTTGGCTAAAAATGAACGAAATATTTGAAATTAGTCCTGGAGGGCCAACCCTGACGGGCCTCGGGCTTAAACGGGCTAGCCTTGGAGGGTCTCGGGCCAGCCCTGCAGGCAATTTTCACTCTAACTTTTTCCTTTTTTTTATTCCTTTTTTAAATTTATTAATTTATATATTTTTTGTATTTGTTATAGAGTTATTTATCCATTTAACTACAAATACATAATAACTATACTCTAATTTTATGATTTGCTTTATTATTTGTTGCAAATAAAGATTATGGATGTGTTCATGATGCAGGAGAAGAATTTCATGATATTCTTACTCATGAGCCAGAGGCTACTACTAAAGTGAAGAACAATCAAATATCGTTAAAATCGATGATTGTGACGAAGATGACGATAATAATAATAACCATCGTACTAATGTCATTTTAGTGATACGCTTTTTTATGTTTTATGTGAGTTATTTGTGAACATATTTGTTTTTGATTATGAATTAGTAACTGTGCTTATTTATTGGATGATTCATGTTGTAATTTACTAATTATATTTTTTTAAAAAAATAAAAGTGGAGGAAAAATAGTTAAAATTTAGAATAGTAATTTTCGGGCCGCAGCAGCCCGACCTTGGTCTTTCTCGCTTTAAAAAATGAGATGTTTTCTTACTTCGGGCCCTGGAGGACCGACCCTGTTAGGCCCTGGCCCTTCACGGGCCGACTGGATTGCCAGCCCTAATACACATATGAAGGGATCTTCCAGTCTTGTTCATAATACTTTAGTTAGATACATCGTACGAAAATGAATCTAGGCAAATAGCATCACCTAGAAATTAAATCGTAGACATTTTTTCGCCATTACAAAGCGATTTATATCCAGATATACATGACAAAATCATACAAAATCTTCCTTCTTTTTTATGTATTGAAATTTACAATGTTGTCGATATCTTCATTCATTTGCGTGATCCCCTTCTTTATTTTCCTTTTATGTGTTGAAATTCACAATAGTAAAGCATATTACCATTGGATGTTTGGATCTCAATTTTTCAATGTCCTAGCATTAATGTACATTTATTGTAAATTTCTTACTTGGCTTTTACTCCTCTCATAAAACTCAATGTATTTCACTTTACCCTAAAAAATATCAAGAAGAACGCTAAATCAAGAAGTCTACTCCCATAACAAGAAGAACGCAAAATTAAAAAAAAAAAAAAAAAAAACGCTAAATCTTACTTGTTCTCCCCTAAAATTTAACAATTTATCAACTTTACCCTTATTTATTATATATCTTATCCAATGAGAATAAAGTCTACTCCCATAACACTAAATAAATGGTCAAATTGAAAATTTATATGAAAAATTGGGTTAAGGCACAATTTTGTAGTGGAAGAAACCATTCAAAAATGTTGAGTATTTTTTAGGGGTAATTTTGTAATATCCTAATTTTATTTTTATGATTAAATTGTAATTAAGAAATAATTACATATGATTATGGTAATTAAATTGTAGTTGTGACTGAAAAAGAAAAATCTGAAAAAAATAATAATAAAATAAAGTTGGGGCCTTTGTGATAACTTTTTCCTTCTCAAAAGAAAGAATAAAAGAGAAAGAAGCTCTGGGAGGAGGAAGAAGGGGAACAAAATCCTAAATTTCCACCGCCTCTAAAAATGAGGAAGGTGTAATAATTACACCCCCTCCATTCTTCTATATATATATCCATTCTTATATATATATATATATATATATATATATATATATATGTATGGCGTGTCACGTGTCCGTGAGAGGAGCGAAGAGAAGAGAAAAGAAGTAGGTTTGAGTTTTTTGAGGTGTGTTATTTATTTATCTTATAAGATCATTTTGCTAATTAAACTATTTTTTTTTTTAATAAACTTCCTTCATGAAAGTTGTTCTATATTTTTTTTTTCTTTCCAATGAACATAATATTGTGTTGGTTAGTAAAAATTTTAAGGTTGAGATTTTAAAAAAGTTTTGAGTTTTTATAATAGATGACTGTATATATGTATAGAACAATTAATAAATAGTTTTAATAGGTTTAGAATATTTGATTGATTGTTGTAGAAATTTAAATTTATTTTTCTAATTAAGAAGTTTAGAATTTATATCGTACCAGATATTTCTACTGATTAAAAGTTATATAAATTTTATTTTGGGTTAATAGAGGAATTACTGAGATTTTAGTCGGTTAGTTTTGAAATTTGAAGGATTAAAATGTCATTTTTAGTTTTTATTATGATAATATATATTTATTTGAATTTGTGTAATTTAAGGTATATGAAATTATAATTGTGATAATGTAGAGTTTATTTATGACCGGTGATTGTTCGTGTTTTACTCTTCGAGATAAGGTTTAGCTTGGAGTTGAGTTTATATATTTGTTTTGGACTCTAAGATGTTTTCTAAACCTTACTTTCATATGTACTACTGGTATGTGTTTTGAGAAATTAAGCGTATATTTGAATATGATGAAGTTATTTCGGTGAAGCGGTGTATTTTCCATTACGTATGTACATATGAATGATTATTGTTATTGAGATACTTATTGTGGTGATTGTTATGATGTTTGTTGTGGGTTGTTGCATATGGAATAATAATTCGTAAAATGTTTTGTTTGTTATGGGGTGTTGAATATGGAATAATATATTTTACAATGTTTTGAAGATTATAGTGACATATTGTTTATCGTTATGGAATATGTTGGGTTGTGTGGAAGAGATTTAGGGTGAAATTGTGCCCATCGGCTCTCACATTCCTGGCCCGGAATTTGAGCTGAGTGTTTTGGGCGGACATCTCCTTGTTGCGGTATATCGGTAGTAGCATGGGAGGGACAGTATTCTTGAAGTAACTAGCTAAACTTGGCCAGGTATACTAGCACTGATAGGTTTTACCACGTCCAGACAATATAAGGAAGAGCATGATGGATGAGTGGGGATAGTTCTACTTATTGTTAATTATTAAGGATTAATTAATTATTTGTTGTTGATTTTATAAATATGTTAGTAAACCTGCTTCTCTGACTTGCAATCCTTTCTTGCATGTGTGATAAATTAATTTTGGTAACTGAGACTTTATGTCTCACCCCGTCATTATCAATATCTTTCAGGCGAGACCTCTAATTCCACTAGTAGCGAAGGGAAGCAACTAGAGGCATAATAATTGCAAACCTTGTAAGCCTCTTTTGGTATTGGTGTTGTATGGAATTATATATTGTCATATTAAGGCTCTCATGTTTTTGAAATACTATACTAATTGTGTTGGGATGATTGTTTATCCACTGTGAGACCAAATGTTTAATTTTATACACCATAATTTTTTGGTGGATCCCCAATCAAAATTTGTTTTGGAAAATGTTTTGATGTAGACCTTTTGTTGTAAACTTGGTGTTGTAAGACTCGTGGAATTTTGTGTATTTTTACGTTCGATAATTGTGCCCGAGTTATAAATTTTCTATAGTGAGTTTGTGGGCGAATTTGTGCCTTAGACTCCGATGTGCTTATTTTTAAAAGAAATTTTTTTCCCTAATCACTTGTTATTCCGATTTTATGAAAATATTATGGTTAACTATTGTTTAGTGAAGAAGGTTATTTTCAAATTTCATCCCAAAAATATTAAAAAAGAAGAAGCAAATTCTCCATAACCATTAAAAACAGACCTTGACTTTTAAAAAATTTGATGTTGACTGTTAAAATTGCTATTCAAAAAACTTATAAATACCCAATGCTTTTGAATGGATGCTTCTGAGATAAAATTGCACCTTAACCCAACATTTAATGATGTACTTAGAAATATGACAAATAAATTGTCTCTCTATACCACTCCGGTCCTTTTTATAAGTTCCCATGACTAAAAAATTTGGTCTTATTTATAAGTCCCCTTTCAGGATAATAAATGAGATTGTGACAATTTGCTTATATTAATTGTACCAATGAAAATAGATAGAGAAGAAAAAGTTGAAAAATACTCATTCATAAATGAAGGTAAAGTTGAAAATTTACCCCATAACCATTGAGCTAAATACCTCTCCATGGTATATGTGCTTTAGTTAAAAGCGGCTTATAAATAGGACTAGAATGATATATGTTTCACCACTTTCATGGCTAATGGTCCGCAAAGACCAATTTGTTTCTTATTATAAGGCAGGTGTTACTCATTCCCACAAATGATCAATAAATGCATTGCATCAACAAATCATTATCACCTCTCTTTCATCTTTCTCTCTTTCCAATAAAAATAAATAAGGATACAATAGAAAAACAATCATTAATAACCCTACAACTTACTTATATTTAAGACCATTGTTGTTAAACTCGCAAGTTAACTTTCCGAGTTTACCGTTTTTACGTTCGAGTCAATTCAAGTCAATTATAAACTTGGTTAAACTCACGAGTTTACCGTTTTTAGTTTACAAAACTGCGTTAACCCACCCTCAAACTCGTGTTAACTTTTTCGATTTGATCATGTTCAATGGCTTTATATATAAATTTTATAGAAATTTCTTTATTAAATATAAGAAATTATGAATGTTGATAGATTTAATTTTAATTATTTAGATTCAAAATATATTTAAATGAAATTGTATGTTTTTATATTTTAACTATTTATTTATACACTATTAATGTCTATTTAATAATAAAAGTGAGCTCTTATGAATTTACAATTCAAGTTTATGATACGAGTTTACATCTCTATCATAAACTTACTTAAACTCGCGAGTTTCACAACCGAGACTAAAAATTTCTCCCGCAAGTAACTTAATCGGGGCTATATTAGGAATTGAAAGCATCAGAATCCCACAAAATAAATGAG